>OY728138.1:10000000-20000000 GCA_963277665.1 Viscum album | reverse complement strand
TAAATAGTAATATATATCACTATTCCTTATGTGTACTAATATTGCAACTAAATCACCCCATAATCATCCATTAATCACAATATGTTCATGATTGGGCCAATTTGACTACGAAATTGAAAAATAATTTAAATTTTTATCACAATTAACTATGGGAACATAATTGTAAGTATAATATAATATATGTTTTTAAACATTTATTTTGATTTATATTTTTTAGATGTTATATCAATATTAAATTCATTAATATTGAAAACTCCCTTTTATCATCAAGTATCTTTGAAACATGCTTGTTATCAATTTCATTTTCAAGGATAAAGACCAAAACACCCATTAATGGAATTTTATTCATAATAAATATTTATAAATCATACCTAATATTAACTTTAATGACTAAATGATGATGAAATTTATAATAATAATGAATACAGACATAACAATTAGGAAACTAGAACACAAGATCAAAATTATAAACCCCCTATGTGAAAATTACGTAGAGTTCATTTCAAGAATTTATATTTATGAAGAGTATAAATAAGAATAGAAATGGTTATGGTTTTTAAATTTTTTTTATCATTTAAATGTTTTTGATAAATGATTTTAAATTACATTCATGGATGTGAGGACAAGAGGTAATGGTTTTCCATTATAAATTTGTCTATTAGAGACATGTTTTTTATCATGAACTTAATTTACTCATGGTATTTTATGATCAATTTAAATCTGTACCTTTAAAGAGGATTTAATTAAATTACTACCCACTCCATAAGTGGATTTTTTTCATCTCAATCTTAATTCATTGGGATTTATTTTTTATTCACAACCTATTTGCTTTTGGGTGGTGCATATATTTCCCTTGAATATATTTTTTAACACATTCCAACTGAAATTTATGTTTTTTATAAGTATATATTTATATCACTTTATAAAATTTCAAGAGATAAAAAAAATTTATAATACTCAATGATTTCCATGGTGAAAAAACCGTCCTATGAATTGGTAATGTAAAAGTGCAAGTAGTTTTACCAAAAATTAAATCCCTATTTGGATACTGGAAAGTGGATGTAGATGTGAAAAATATGCACCTACCGGTAATAACCTTGACAAATGTTGATTGATCATTGATTCCATCATCACCCTAATACATGATGAGTGGGATTAAGACTACACCACAATCTACACTCTTACGGGATACAATTTGGAATATTCACACACTTTTCATGAACTATTATGAAGGATTTCTCCTACCATTTCTTTGTTCCCATACAAATATAAGATATTGAACCCAATTACATTCTTCAATGGATAACCTACCACATTAAAAGTTCCCTAGAACCTATATTTATTTGATAATGGTACTCACAACTACTTTGACGATACCCCACAACATCAATGTCGATTAATGGATATTCTTATAGACATCCACCTCATTCAATTAAATAGGTAAGTATATTTTTTTCATTATATCGATAACAATGTTTTTATTTTGAAAGATTTTATTTATTGAATGATATGAAATTTCTTTAATGAATTTTATGGTGAATTAATTAGACTAAATCATGTGATTGTTGGGGAATGACATTATATAGTCCCTTAATGCATTGACATGTATCATGAGAGAAAAAATCTTGAGTTTTAGTGTATACCTCTACCAATATTAATATAGTTTTTTGTATAAGGACTTGAAAATATGTTTTGATGTCTACAATAATGAATTATATAGGTTTGATATCAATGATTATTTATATCCATGTTTTGATTTAGCAAAATGGATATAGGATTCTATGTTTGTTCAGTTGATTATGAATTTTTGCTATTTATTTATTCCATCATTATCAATTATTCCATGTTTTTGTTATGATTATTTCTATTGTATGATACTACTTGCTGATAATTTGTGCTCAACATATTATTTTTCCCTTTCCAAAAGAATCCTAAAGGAGAAATATTTATAATATTTAAGGATATGAGGGAAGGGATAACAATTCTCTCAAAATGTTTCCATATTCTATCTTATGTTTTCAAATATAATGTATAGATAAATATATTCATCGATGAATTATAAGCTATTGGATCCTATATGAAATATTTTATTCTATAACAATAAAGTAATATAATTATTGACACTACGTTTTTAGAGTCACATACATTATAGTTTGTATCATATGAAGTTTATGAGGATCTTTGGGGACAATATTTAGAACAACCTAGTTAGAGAAAAACATTTACTATAACAAACCTTCATAACATCTAGAAAATAATTTAGAAAAATTTATAGGAATTATATTTTATAATTACATATAATTATCTAATTATGTTTATTCCATGGATTAGGGATGAAGAATAATGGGAGGAATGGAAACCATATCAACACCTATAGTTTATATATGGATGTTCCCCCTGAGCATGTTAATGAAGCTGGTGTTGAGGCCAATTGAATTGTAATAATATTAGAGAATATAACCCATGTTATGAAAATTTTCATCCACATAGAGTGAAATTTTGATCCCCAACATGGTGTAACTATTTTGGAATACTTCATGTGAAAAAAACTCCAACATTCGGTATAAATACTAATCCATTGTTAGCTGAACAATGCATCAAGTCCCCTATAAAAGCCTGATTCATCCTTTGAGGTATAGAACATTTATTTTACAGTTTTTATTTAAGAAAAATTTATAAAAGTGGTTAACGAATGAATGTAGAACTATTTCACAACATGAATGAGGGTTAGATGCCATGTAATCCAAGTACACGTTGCGTATAGTTGTTAGCATGCCTTTTTATGATGTGTAAATGAAGTCAGAAAAAGGCTGGAAAAAATGGAATATACATAGTGTGTATATTCCATCTACAAACAATGTATCTTTTAAAATTTTATAAAATGGGAAGTAGCTTCGTCTTCTTATTTCTAGAAAGAACCTCACCCGAGCTCTCTCGAACAGCAACACCAAGCATGGATTTTTCTCCCGTTTCTCCATCTAAACATCGATTTGATCGCCGTCAGATGAATTGGAACCCAAATAGTAAGATATCAATTCTTATTAAGCACTATTAATGATTTCTTATATTGACCTTGTTATCTAAGGTTGAGAGTTTATACCCTTTTTGTAGATCTGCCCTATTCTAGGTTGAATTAAAGGCAATGTTGGGTGATGAGAGTTGTGTGACTACGAGGTAGGTGGTCTTTTTCCTTTTGTGAGTTGTCTTGTTGTTTATATGTTCCGTAGTGTCGTGTTCCCATGTTTAAGTTGTCTCCTTGAATGGAATAGACACATGTTATTTCCTAATGTTTATTAGGTAATAGATTTAGTGAATTAAATCATGTTAGAGGCTGAATGATGTGATTTAGGAACACCCATTGGTGCGTTTCCCTTGGATAAACAATGTTTATCCATTTAGCCTAGTATTCCTATGGAAATGTATTTGTTTCCCTTTTAAGGATTGTTAAAAATGAAATTGGTTAATTCAATTATTTCCAACATGAGATAAATAATAGTTTAGGCCTTGTGATAGTTTAATTCCCTTGTTAAGATTGTGATGTGAATTGGCCATGTGAGATTATTATTGTTATGCATCGTAATGGTATGATTAATTGGAAGGGTTGTTATGTGTTTGATTACCATGTGAGTTTTTATTTTTGTTAACCATGTTATTGTGTAAATTACATGTGTTGTTTTTATGCGGAAATTCTTATATTCTAGGTTTTAGCCTGACACATTATGAAATGATTATATACTGGGCTTGGACCTGATAAATTAATGAAATTCCTATGAGTGTGGTTTTTCTATGCCTATAGATGAGGTTTTCTAGGCCTACGGGTAACGTTTTGACATGCCTGGGGTGAGGTTTTACTATTCATGTGGGATAGGTTTTACTATGCCTAGGGGTGGGGTTTTTTTATATTCTTGAGGGAGAGGTTCTGAACTAAATATTGAAGTTGATGAATTATTACACATATGCCAAGACAAATAACAAGTATGGATTTATTCTTCTATTATATCTATATAGATGGTCTTTTAAGACATCTATTGTGCTTACTTTATTCGGGGGATTGACTGACTAGGGCCGAATCTCCAGAAAATTATAATTCAATACAATTGAATTATCTAATGAATGTGAACTAAATAAAATAAAATCAGTACTTGTAATATTTTTAACTTTTATTTACATCCTAGTTTACTACTTTCACATTTTATGCTAGTTGTTTCATATATTCACTAATAGACTAGCATAGATCATGGATGGTTTCCTACTGGGATTTAGTCTCACACCATATTTGGGTCATGTTGTTGGTCCAAAACAGATTATATTGTTATAGGTTTATATAAGGGTAATAAACCTTCTACATGTACATGATCTGCTATTCAGGATAAAGATGGCATGGGAAAAAGTCAAGGATTGCGATGCTTTTGTGTTTTATTTTGTATTTCTATACCTTGGTATTTTATCTTGTACATGATTTCAGTGTAGCCTATTTTGGTTTCTTTCCCAGAACATGTGACATGAAGCATCATCTATTGTAAGGTATGACTTCTTGTTATCTCTATGATCAGTACTCTGTTATATACTTGAATTGTTGGTATTTACTGCTTCTATTATTGTATATTATTGTTCCACTGTGTAACATTCAGATAAGTAGTTCATATTTTCCCCACATTAAATCCCAGGCCCTCACTACTAGTCATCTCCATAGGAATTTGGGGAAATTCACTTGAGGTCATGTGGCCAACTGGGTACAAAGCATTAATTGAGAGGCTTCTGAATTTTGGATGTTATATAGTGGTATCAGAGTGGTTCATTTTTGGTTTCCCTTATTGTTTGGCGACATTAGATAGGGATAGGAAGTAAGTGGAATTTGTTAACAAATTGTGCTTGAGAGTAGCTACCCTATGTATAAGGGAAAGAAATATTTCCTCAAATTGACTTGTGATTTTTGGATTTTCAGTTATTTACAGTTTATTGAATTTCATCGTTTGATTATTCACTTGGTTTATTCTGTTATTATAGATATTATTGTGGTTCTATTTTTTGAAACCTTATGAGATGAGGGCATGCCATCTCATGAATCATATAGGAACTTGTTAGAAATAACATGTCATTCCATTTAGGGGACATTACTGATTGTATGCTATTATGATAGATGTTTTTTTATTGATGTATGTTGTTGCAATATGTACCATGATAGATATATTTGTTTAAGTGATTGGTGTATAGATATGTGTTATGGTTTGAATTGAATGGACTCCTTTCTTTGATCCCTGTAGTGTATGGTCCCTCTTGGATCCAGATTTGGTGGATCGCGATTCATTATTTTGTATATATTTTTGTTGTGATATGTTATGCTTGGGTGCCAAATATTGATTCGTAGGGAGTATGGGCCCTTATAGATTGGAATTTGGCATATGACTGTTTGGTTTTTCTGAAGAACAATGGTTTTCTAGGAAATCTAGTTGTTTATATCCAAAAAAACCATGTTTACACAACATGTAACTTAGCCAAACAAGTAGTGTGTTCTTCCTATTCGAGGAAAGAATATTTATTTTCATGGTCACATGTTGTGCACTCATATTACAAGTCATGTGGTAAGTGAAAGTGTGTACACCCATGTGAGAATGAATATAGGATGGTGGGTTTTGCATGTACATGACCATGTACTTTCAGTACATGCCGAGTGATCATACTTAAGAAGAACCTGTGTGAATCTGGCCATGTTGGAGTACATGGATAGGAGGGGTGATGTTTGTACTTTTCATGCACACGTTTAACACACATTATGTACCTGGGTTTGATACAAACCCAGGATGGAAAGACTACATGAACATGTAAATACATAAGGGTACACATTGTGTATGGTTTGTATATACCATGTAGTCATTTTTTGAAAAACATTGAGGGTCTTTTCCTATTTTTTTGGAACTCTTGAACGACAAACCATTACAATGAACTCGAACTGAGATGTGTGCATGAACTTGTGGAGTCATTATTCCATGGAGACCTTGATCTGTACAGCAGGTTAGTGGCCAGGATCATACTTCATAGGTGGTATGCCCTGTGATAATAATGGATTTTCCGGATGTGCCAATCATGGAACCAGCCGTAATACCGGATGAAGGTACTGATGCACAGTTTCGGGATGGCTTTATGATGCTCATTAAAACCTTCTAGGGAGCACCAAAGCTTTCCAAATCTATGGAAGGACTGACACGGGTATTCTATCATCAATATCTGCCTACTACTTTTCAGGATATGGAGGACCACATGTTGTAGAATCATGGTTAGAGTCGATGCATTCTTTATTCGAGCATCTTGAGATGCCTCCTGAGAGGAGGTTCAAGCTTGTGACTTATATGTTGCATGATTCAGATATGAGGTGGTGGGATTTTATCACATAGACAGACCATTAGTGGGACATGGAAAGGGAATATTTTCAGATAGTGTTCTATGACTATTTTTTCTAAGACATTGAGGGTTGATCGATCATGGGTGTTCATGCATACAGAGCATGGTTTTATGTCAGTGATGGACTACTCTACCTATTTCATTGAAAATCAATGATTCATCTATTCTGATGGGTGATGATATATTAAATTCTAGTCAATTTGAGGATGGTCTTAGGTATGAAATTCAATCATAGATGAATGTTTTCCGGATGCCTTATGTATATGCTATTCTGAATTAGGCATTGATTACCAAGGATAATCTAAGGGATGCTTGAGGTACGAGTAAGGGTTGTTCGTTACCTTGATTTGGTGCTATCCCTACAGAAAATATGAAGCATCATATGTAGTTTTTTTATTGACAATAGTAGTCGAAATATATCTTATGGTAGCTAGTTGAGGTGAAAACAGTGGAGAAGTGTTGGGCATATGAGACCTCAGTGTCCAATGGACCGAGTCGAGTGTTGAGTTTTAGTAAGATGGGCCATCTTTAGCGCTTCTATAGGGATTTTACACCAGTATCTAGTGAGAGTGTTTTTGACGGGACTCTATGTTCAGGATTAGGGTCAATAGCTTCTAATCAAATAGGTAACTAGGGTACATCAAGTCATTCAGGCTGAGGTGGTGGTCCTATTCATGGTATCCAAACCCCACGATCTTAGTGAAAACATGGTGGATTAGCTTCGGGTAGCCAAGCAGTTTCATAGGGCCCCGGTATAGGTCTGACTTATGTATTGCAACAGGCTCAGTTGGAGTAATATCCCAGACCATATACTGTTAGTGGCACTATTCCAATCGCCTCTGTTTTCCCTAATGCACTCTTTGATAAAGGGGATTCACATAGTTTTGTATTTTTACCCGTTGTGGAGAGCCTTGAGCTCTATGATTTAACTTCCGATTATGTTATGATGCTTGAAAATTCATTAGGGATAATAATGGTAGATGTGAATCAGTGCAAGGAGTTTCCCCTTTAGGTTAATGAATGTATCTTATTATGGGGCCTCAATGACTTAGAGATGATAGGATTTGATATAATTATCTGAATGGACTGGTCAGTCTCCTTTTATGTTGTTTTCAATTTATATCACCACATGGTGAGTTTTATATCACTAGAGGGTGGATAGTTTCTACACAAGGGTGAATGGATTGTCCAGGTAAGTGAAATAGACCTGAGCATCATGGGTTGGGTGGGATGACATCCTATATTGTGAGTTTATATATAGATGACCAGGGGACACGTCATATAGATTTCCCTCTTATAGTTGATCATTTTAGGTACATCTTTCTAAATGACATACCAGGCCAAACTTAGGTGAGAGAGGTAGAGTTCTCTATTAGGGCTAGTACTAGGAACAACACCGATATCCATTCCTCCTTATTGGAAGGATATAATGGAGTTTTATGAGCTCAAGAGGCACCTTGAGGATTGGAGGCTAAGGGTCGCATCTGAACCAGTACTTCTCCTTGGGGTTTTCTAGTCCTTTTTACAAAAAAAATTTATGGTACCCTCAGGATATCGATGGATTATTGGAAATTGAACCTGTCGATGGTTAGGAACTCATATCCTCTACCATGAATAGATGATCTCTTCGATTATCTACGAGGATCTTGATTATTCTTGAACATAAATTTGAGATTCGGTTATCATCAAGTGTGTGTTAGATCATCATATATACCTTTCATATACATTCATAGTAGGTATGGTATATATGAGTATTTGGTCATGTCGTTCGGTCTCAAGAACACGCTTGATGTCTTTATGACACTAATGAACTGAGTGTTCCATCCATATTTTGACTTGTTCATTGTGGTTTTGTGGATGATATGTTGGTGTATTCTCATAATTGACATGGCATTTCTAGACATATTGATATCATTTTGTGTATTCTAAGTTAGAATTAGTTATATGCTAATCTCGGAATGTGTTACTTATGGATGGATCAGAATCACTTTTTGGGACATATCATCTCATAGAAAGGAGTATCAATGGACCCAGAGAATGTGAGAGATGTAGTTTACTGGGATAAGCCCAAGAACATATTTTATGTGTAGAGTTTCATGGGGTTGGTTGGTTACTAAAGGAGTTTCATATAAGACTTATCATGCTTATCATCACTTTTTAAAGCCTTGACTAAAAAGGGTGTGATGTATGTTTTTATATATTCCTACGAGGCAACCTTTTAGGAGTTGAATGGGATATTGACTTCGGTGCTGATACTGACTTTTCTAAAGCCAGGTAGGAGTTACACTATGCACTATGATGCATCATGTATTGGTCTAGGAGCATATGCTGGGGGATCGAGTCATTGCACACATGTCTCGACAGTGAATCCCTCATGAGAAGAATTACCCAACACATGATCTCGAGTTAGCTAAGATTGTTCATGCATTATGTTGTTGGAGACATTACTTACTGAGATACAATTTTTTCATGTACATAGACCAAAAAAGCCTCAAGTAAATATTTACTCAGAGTGATATGAATTTGAGGCAATGAAGGTGGGTGGAATACCTTCAGTCCTTTGGATTTGAGCTTTCTTACATGCATAGTAAGGGAAATGTAGTATCTGATGCATTTAGTAGGAGGACTCAGATACAAGAAGTGTACTAGGACAGTAGCGAGTGGAAGCTTATGATGTTGATCATTGAGAAGCACTTAATGGTGCACAATAGTTAAGGATAGAATTTTCTTTCACACATAGCTGTTACCTTTACCATACTAGGCAGAGTGTGGATGGGGAAACTATTATATTCTGAAGACTTTTTTCTATAAGAGATTGTGCTAGGAGAATACCCTCCTTCTAGATGGACCATAGGTATGGATGAGGTTCTGGGTTTACATTGTCGCATATAGGTTTCAGATGACATGTACAAGGAGCTGATGTAGTATTTTTTGGCATATGGGTAGTGAATCCGTGTGTCACCAAGATGTATCAAGATTTACGTCATCTATATTGGAGGACAATTTTGAAAAGGTATGTAGCTAGTTTTTTCATGAGGTGCTCCACCTATCAGCAGGTGAAGGCAGAACACGAGCGACCGACATGACTTTTTCAATAGATTCCTATTCCTGTGTGGAAATGGGATGATGTCACTTTGGATTTTGTAATGGGATTACCATTTTCACCTTGAGGTAATGATTCTATATGGGTTATTATTGAAAATATCACAATGGTTTCACATTTGTTGTCGATCAAGGAAACCTTCAATGTTGATGAGATTGGGAGGTTGTACAACCAGGATATTTTATGACTACAAGTGGTTCCAAAATCTATCATTTTAGATAGGGATTCATAGTTTACTTATCATTTCTAGGAAGGGATACATAGGGCAATAGGTATAGAGGTGCTTCTGAGCACAACTTAAAACCCTCAAATAGATGGCTAATCATATCTCACGATTCAAGTACTAGAGGACATGATATGAGAATATATCCAAGATTTACGGGGTTATTGGGATAGAAACATACCCTTGGTTGAGTTCTCCTATAAAAATCGATTTCATGGTACTATTTAGATGGAACCATATGAGGCATTGTATGGTAGACCATGTTGATCACCCCTGTGTTGGATGGAGGAAAAAGAGGCTGCTATGATTGGACCACAACTTGTCAAGGATACCACTATGTAGGTGTGGATGATTCAAAAGCGGATGGGTACTGCATAGTCTTATAAATAATCTTACACGGATCGCCGCATTTGACCTCTAGAGTTCGAGGTTGGGGATCGAGTTGTCCAACATGTTGCACCGAGGATGGGATGCAGGAGGATCAAGAGATAGGATAAGATTTCACTAAGATACATCTGGACATTTGAGATTCTAGAAAGGGTAAGGCCAGTTCCCTATCAGTTCTAGTTATCTCATAGGTATCAGGATATGCATGATGTTTTTCATGATTCTCAGTTGTGTCATTACATTTCAGACCCATCTCATGATTTTCTTCTCAAGGACGATGAGTTACAGGTAGATGTGTCTTTTGAGTAGAATCCTATTCAAATTGTAGATCATAGAATGAAGGTTCTTCATGGCTAGTCTATTCCTTTTATACAAGTGCTATGGTAGCATGACCGATTGTAGGATGAGACCTGGGAGAAGGAGGATGATATACGATCATAGTGGCTAAAATTTTTCACCGATATTTATTCACCACACTTGGAAGGGATATTCAAGGATGAATTTCTTTAAGGGGAAGTTTGTAAGAACCTGATTCTTCCTTTGAGGTACATATATTTTTTCAGTTATTATTTAGGAAAATTGGAGGAAAAGAAGTTAAGGGGTGAATGTAGGATTTTTTCACAATGTCATAGAAGGTTACACAGCAAGCAATCCGAGTACATGCCATGTCTTGATGTTAGGATTCCTTTTTATTATGTGTAAATAAAGTCAGCGAAAGGAGTAAAAAATTGGAATATAAAAAACATGTATATTCTAAGTACACGCTGTGTATTTTGTAAAATTTTCTAAAATGGGTAGAAGCCTCGTTTTCTTATTTTTGGACAGAACCTCACTTGGGTTATCTAAAACAATAGCACCGAACATGGATTTTTCTCCTAATTCTCCATCCGAACTCTGATTAGAACATCATCCAATGTGTTGGAACCTAATCGATAATCTCTCAATTCCTCTTGATTCATTATTCATTATTTTTCTCTTGATCTAGTTATCTATGGTTTCTTTTTATAAAAACTTGGTAGATCTACCCTGTTCTTGGTAAAATTAGAGTTCGACGCTGGACAAGGATATTTGTATGACAATGAGGTAGGTGGTATTATGCCTTTTATGAATTGTATTTTTGTTTATATGTGTCAGAGATCCATGTGTCCATGTTATGGGCATCTCCATGAATATAAATGACCAATGTTATTGCCTAATGTTGATTAGGTAATTGATTAACTGAATTAAACCATGTTTAAGGTTTCTTGATGTGATTGAGGGCCACCCATTGGTGTGTTTCCCTCCAATAACAAATGTTTAGCTGTTAGGCCTAGGATTCCATTAGCTATGATTTTGTTTCAATTTTTAGGTTTAAAAAAAATTAAATTGGTTAATTTAATGTTTTCCCAAAGGCGATAAATAATTGTTTAAGACTTGTGATAGTTTAATTCAGCTGTAAGGCATGTGATGTGAATTGTAAATTTGAGCATATAATTTTTAAGCTTGTTAATAGTAATATTACATGAAATTATTGCGAAATGTTTGATTCCCATGAATGTATTTATTTTTTTAACAATGTTATAGCATGAAATACAAGTGTTTTTTTCCTAAAATATTTATATACTGGGTTTTAACCTAAAACCAGCTGAAATGATGATATATTTGTTTTGGACTTGATTTATTGATGAAATTACTATGTGCTATGATTTTCTATGCATGTGGGTGAGGTTTTTCTATGCATATGGGAGAGGATTTTCTATGCCTATGGGTGAGGTTTTTCTATGCCTATAGGCAAGGTTTTTGTTATGCCTGAGGGTGAGGTTCTAACCTAAATAATGAAATGGGTAACTTATAATGTCTATACCAAGAAAAATAACAATCTTGGATTCAATATTTTCTTATATTTATTTAGATGGACTTTTGAAAAATAAGATGTTATTACTTTATATGGGGGGTATTGATAGGATGAGGCGAGATCTTAAGATATTTATAATTCAATACTATTGATTTATCTAATGAACGTGAACTGAATAAATTGAAATCAGTTCTTGTAGGGTTTTTTACGTTTAATTACTTCATATTTACTGCTTTCACTTTTTTACACCACCTATTGTATATATTCAATGACAAACTGGAACATATCATGGGTGGTTTCCAATTGGGATTTAGTCTCACACCCTATTTGGGTCATGTTTTGGGCCCAAATAGATTATATATTTGCAAGTGTCGATAAGGGTAAGAAGCCTTCTACAGTTACATGATATGATATTCAGATGTAGGAGATCATGTGACCAATCTAAGGCTTGCGGTGTTTCTACGTTTTCATTATTAATTTTTTACCTTGGTATTGTATCCTGTACTTGATTCTAGTGTATCTTATTTTTGCGGATTTCCAAGAACATGTGACATGAAGAATCATCTATTATATGTTATGAGTTTTGGTTATCTCTATTATCAATCATCCATTGTTTACTTCATCTGTGGGTATTTACTACTTCAATTATTGTATATTATAGTTCCACTGTGTTACATTCTAAAAAATGAGTGCATAGTTTATCCACTATCAGTCCTAGGCCCTCACTACTAGTTGGAATCCCCTGACATTTGGGTAAATGTTCCGGAGTTCATTTGGACAACTGGGTTTTGAGCACCAAATGAGTGGCTTCTAGATTTGGGATATTATATCCCTATAGAAGATTATTATTTCTTTGTAAATTAGGGAAAATGAAAAATTCATCATGGAAGTTTATCGTCTGATGTGAGATACATTCCAATAGTGGGCACTAATTTAAAACACTAGAGAGGAACATCAAGCATGGTCTATGCATGAGGAAGATATCCTAAGTATAGAGGATGTACTTATGATAAAAAATATCAATGATGTTTTTGTAGTATAATTATATGGTCATCCACTAGAGAATGATGTTGAGTTCCCCATTGAACTCATTCTTAATGAAATAACAATATCTAAAACTATATATATAATTAAACTAGAGGAGTTAGTGAATATGAAGAAATAAATAAAATACTTTTGTGATAATGGATTTATATTCCTTAGTGTTTCACTATGGGGATCCTCAATTTTATTTGTGAAAAAATAAGGGTGACTCTATGATATTGGGAATCATATATATTGAGATAAATGCCTCACTATAAAAAATAATTATACATTACCATGCATTGATAAATTTTTGGATTAACTTCAAGGATTGTAATAATTTTTAAATATTGATCTTAGCTCTGGCCCTAATAACCTATGAGTGAATAAGGATGATATATTGAAGAATAAATTTCAAACAATGTATGGATAATATGATTTTATGGAAATTACTTTTGGATGGACTAATAATCCGTCTATCTTAATGGATTTTATGAATTGAGTATTCAAGGATTATATTGAAAGCTTTATTGTGTTATTAATTTATGATACACTGATATACACTAAGATCTATTAATATCATGAGAGTTATCTATAAACAATTCTACATATCCTTAGTAAAACATTATATGGGAAATATAGTAATAGTGAAATTTTGAAAATGATTCTTGTTTTATTATCCATATTGTCTCCAAGGATGAAGTATATATTGATTGTTCAAAGAAAAATGTTGTTAAATAATAACTTACACAGATGAACATAACTAAGATATGAATATTCTTTGGTTTAGGAAGTTACTATCAGTGGTTCGTTCAATATTTTCCCCTGTTAGCCAACCTAGTATTTTAGTTAACATGCAAAGGGGTTAAATTTATATGGTCATGGGAATATGGGGAATGTGTTTAAGAGAAAAATAGGATACTTATTAAAGCACTGGTATTTACTTTATCATCAATTATGGAAGGGTTTTTAGTATATGCTGATGAATTAAAGAAAATGACTTGGTTTTTCTCTTATACTGGATGATAGGGTGATTTAATATGAATCAAGGTAATTAAAAATTAATGAATAGAACAATCCAACCCCTCACCTTGATCGATTAGTCATAATATTTTCTTTGAAAATATAGATACACTACCTCTATGGTTACAGATTTGGTATACAAACTGACCATAAGAGTTTGAAATATATATTCTCCCAGAAGGTGTTCAATACGAGGCAAAGAAGATGGTACAAAATACTCGAGTACTAGGATTTCTCACCACACTACCACCATGGGAAGGAAAATATATTGCATGATGTATTGAGTAAGATGTAAAATGATCTTATGACCATTATGAGTATAAAAAAGTATCCTACATATAAATATATAGTAAATATGGATCTGATTATTTTTCGGCAAGTAGAGCCACCATTCCTCTTCCTAGAAATTTCTAATCCATACTTACTAGGAATGATAGATATTTCTTGTAACACCCCAATATTTTATGAAAAATATTCTTTTAATTTCATTAATTTCTTGTGTTTTATTCTACACAAAGATTACCTTGCGCTATACCCAACACCGTATTAGCTTGCAGTATACGCAACACTATTCTTGGATCGTGTTACACACAATTTTGATAATAGTTATTCTACGCAACATTGAGTATATATATATATATTAAATGTAAAAATGAAATATGGTTGGATTCAGTTATATGAAACAACGAAGGATTCTTTCACAACACGCAACCCTGACTTGGCTTGCATTACACGCAATCGCGACCTTCCTCGATAGCGTGTGTTGTACGCAATACTGGGTTTTACTAAACAACGATATATTATTATAATATTGTTATGAACTAGCCGTTATGAATAGTTTTAACTAAATTTAGAATTTTATAACATTATTATTCATCTTACACATTTCTAGAACATGGTATAAGAATAAAATAAATTTTTCGGGTAAAATAAGTATTTTTCAAAAAATGCAATTTTGCCACCTTTTGATGGCGCACCCACTTTAAATCTAGTTTTGACATGTTTATAAGTTCAATTTGACAAAATATAATTCTTATTTTGAATCAGTATATAAAAATTTACATTAGATAAAGTTTTGATATTTTTCCGATAAGTTTCATATTTTAATGAATAGTAAAAACACGATATATTTTAATTAAAAACAACTTTTCTCATCGTAATATATTATATGGTTAAATTATAATATTGAATGTTTTTAAAGTATAAATAGAATATATTTTTACCATTAAATATAATTTATTTCATTATCATTTATTTTACCTTGAATTCGTAGGTTAAATCAATTCAATCTTTTGCAATGTTTTAAAGAAAAACCCGTTTTCTTTCAAGAACGGGATTAATTTTAATTTATTTTCTTCATCTTTTTCATATTGAATTTGGAAAAATGGATTCCATATTTGGAATCAGTGGGTCCAAATTATGTTAATAAGCTACTTTTTATTTTTGGGTATTGTGAATAGTAACTACGGTAAATTTTATTTACTATAGTTAAAGGTAAATCGGGTAATTAAGGGTAAATATAAGATTATAAAATTACCATAAAACTTGTAAAAATCCTATTGGATGGATAAAAGTAGACCCATATAACTTAAGGGTCATATTAGATTCATTTATAGACTTTTTTCCATGAAAATAATTTAATTATTATTAAAACCAAAGAATGTGACAACATGTCACTTTCTTAAATCTTATAAGTATAATAATTTTAATTTAGTGATAAACTTCACGAAACTTATAACATGAATAGACTCCAAAAATATAATACAATTATCTACATCATAGTAATTTATTTATCATTTTTAGGGATTAAATAATTATCATTTATTATGACACAAAGATGATGCAGTAATTGTCTTATTAATGAATTATTGACATAATTGATGTTATAAATGCCCAATAAATGTAATTTGAGACTTTTTATGAATTTAATTAATTTTATAGGATAATATGACATGTTATTGTTGATATAAGTAACTTGGTATGAACTTATCATTCTGTTTTAAAATTCATAAAAATCATGTACCAAATAGTGTCAAAATTGACATAAATTAGTTTTTAAAACAAATATTATATTATTAATTGTTATTTATTCCTAAAAATCTAAGTTTCGGACAAATAACTTAGATAAGGATAGATATATTAATACTAAACAACTTGGGGTTCTTTTGGCTTGTTATGGTAAGTTTATTAACCATATAGTGTAAGAAAACAAAAAGACACAGTAAAAGTTAAATTATTTAACTTAGAGTTAAATCTAATTGATAAGGTTAAAATAAAAACCTAAACTTGTATAAATCCTATTTGATGAGAGGATTTCGACCAATCCCCACTTTATCTTCGAAATAATACCCTTTGGAACTATTATAAACCGAATTTGACCTTAATATAAAATAATATTTTGAGATTTTCCTAAGGTGCCCCTCTCCTCCCTTATAAAAGGGCACCTCCTCCCTCTCCTCCTCACACCACTTTGAGCCTTCATGTTCGGCCAAACCCTGAAAAATTCCCTTCTCCACTTCCCTAGAAACATCCTAGAGGTTCTGGTCTTCCTCAAAGACCAAGTTTAGTGGCCTAAAAGGAGAACTCAAAGAGGCGCTTCAAAGAAGAGGTATTGTCCGTTACCGATTCTTTCATCCTTATTTCTTCTTCCACTTATTCTTATTAGGTTGTTTCATTATGAAGTAATAACATCAGTATCACTTATATACTGATATGTTATTATAATTTTGAAACAACCTTATTTCACCATCTATCCATCCTACGGAAAATGAAATCACCGCGCGTGCGTACGTACGGAATACCGTCTCCACGTCGTGGTGTAATCTATTTTCCGCCACCACCTTAGTTAGATGGGTATAATGGTGTAATGAGTAACTATATATGATTATTATAAAGTGATATTGATAATGAAATTTTATACATACACTTCAACACAAGTTCACGTTCATGAGAACGATATCATCGCTCGTGCGTACGTACGGACTACCGTCTCCACGACGCGATGAGATTCATTCTCCACATTAACCATTAATGAATGATTATAAAGTATATATAATGAATAATAATGAAATATATGACATGTTAAATCTACTGGATTTATGTATATATACATATGTATGTCATCTACTTACATCCATTCAAGACAATAAGGAAAGGAAAACAACGTTCATGCGTACGTACGGACTACCATCTCCATGAACGGTGTGTTTCATTTCATTTATCTATCTATTATATATATATATATACTGAATTTATATGATATATAAATCATTTTTTATATTCTGGAAGTAAGTAAATCATGATATAAGTAATAATAATGTCAAGAACAACAAGTCCAAACACCTACGATAAATGAAACGATTTTACCCAAAACGCTTCTTTAACATGGAATTTACAAAAGAACGGGTAATATAAAGTCACAAGTGAACCATATATGATATCGTAACAATGAATATGATTCTGTAATAAGTTAATGAAATTATTTAAGTCATTATACAGGAGGTTCGGATACGTACAAAGCATATCAGACATAAGGTAAGGGAAATATCACAATCTCATTTTTATCCGAGATTTTTTATACTTTGGTATTTTCTGGGGTGTATTTTATCATCCACATGCTTGTTTCCTCAATATTTAATATTATTTCCATCCACCTAGAATTTTTTAAATACAATTTTACCCTTCGGTGAGTTTTTATTAAAGGATATGAAAGGAATCTTTTGTCGTTTTTCGTACGAGGTACTTTTTGACTTTTCCGACAAAAGTACGAAGAATGTTTTTTAACTTATACAGCATGAATGGATTTTTAAAACATTATTTCAAAAAAGATTCCTTTACAAGTTTCCAAGTTTATTTTTAAACAACTTTCTTTAGTTTAAAATTGTATGACATGTTAAGAAAGGAAAAGTGTTTTTGAATTAGAAAGGATATTTTCCTCAAGAATGAAGTTCAAGTGTTTTATCAAAATTATTTTCCATCTAAAATAATAAAGGGTTCTGTTTTTATCCCTATTATTGCATTGATTTGATTATGTTGTGATGGAATTATTTTTATGAATTCATTTATCGTATATGAATTGTTTTATGATGTCATGATGTTTAAGATTCCATTTTTAGTACATGGGTTATGCAATGATGTATGGTTTATGATTTTGTGGCACACATAAGAATGGTATAATTATGAGATGGGTGGGACCTATATCTCCCTCCAATGCGATGGGTAAATATTTTATATCTCATGAGATAGACATGGATGGAACGGTAGGTTATACCGGTTCAGTGAATCAGGACTGAAACGGGGAATGAACTCGGTTCAGAAAGGGACTTTGTCCACTAAGATAGTCTTGGCAATGAGTCTTGACTAACAAGAAATTATTCTCTATGATTATGTGTGTATTTCACAAAGTTTCATGTTTTATGTTATGATTATTGGGATTACATTTCACTACTATGATTTATCCCATGTTATGAAATTATGATCTATTTTGCAGGTTAAGATTTCCAAAAGATATGTTCTTATGAATATGATGTGATTGATATTTCTTTTGTTTACCCTTACTGAGCATTTGAGCTCACCCTTTTATGTTTTAATTTCCCAGGACATAAAGAAAGGATTTAGGTTTAGAAAAAAGAAGAAGATCTTTATGGGAGATGTTGAAGATCTTTCACCACGATTAGAAGATTATATTCCGAGTTTCCAAAGACACTAAACTATTACGGTCCATGTGTGTGTGTTTTTTTAATGTACTAAGTATTCCACAAAAGTAATGTAATGTCCATGTACGTCAGGCTTCGGGTCTCTACAGTTGGTATCAGAGGAAAAGTTTAGTCAACCTTTGGAAACTAGGATGCAAAAACGTTAGTGAGATCCCTAGAGATATTTCTAAGGTATTTCTAGGGATGTCCCTAAGGATAAGTATACATATAGGATATAGTACTAGAACTATGGTAAAGATATTAGATTAAACCAAAGATGTTAGATATTGAAGTTACTCCCCCTTTATTATGATTTTTTCCTCTCACACTATTGTTTTTGGGTTTTTGAAAATGGCTAGAAACAAGATGATTCACGATAATGGAGGATATGATGGACAATGGAATGATATTCTACATGAGAAACCAAATGAAATGGGATTTGGAAGTCCAAACATAATTATTATGCCGAATCAGCAATCTCATAATATGATCAATAAAGTAAAATTTGGTAAATTTCCTGACTCGGCTAATAAGAGAAAGATGGAGTTTCATGATGATCATAGAGGAAAGAAAGTTCAATTTCCCCTATGTAAATCATGTGGGAAGAGGCATCAAGGAGAATGTTTCAAAGGAACTGGAAGATGTTTTGGGTGTGGAAAAGAAGGACACAAAGCCAGTAAGTGCAAAGGAAAAGGTTCAGTTAACACCAGGGATGAGGATAATGGTATTGCTACAACATCAACAATGGTTAAATGTTTTAAATGTGGAATGTATGGGCATTATGCAAACCAATTCCCTAAGGGAAAGTCTCATGAAGAGAATCAGTATGGTCGTATGTGTAGTATTTATGTGGATGATGATGGAGTGACTATAAATGATATGTGAGATGAAAGAATTGTTGAAGCTCAGTCAATGGTTTAAGAATGTAGTGGAATGATTACATGTTTATCATGTGTAATGTTGTATAAGTAATCTCATGGTACTATGGAATAAAGAGATATCTAAGGATTGTTACACTGTTTTCTTTCCTTGAGTTTTGAAAGTTTATGATTAATGTTACTAGTATCTATGAAAGGTTATTCAGATATTTTTAGATGATATGCGCATAATGAAGGGATAAGGAGAAAATTAAATGTTTGATAGTATTCATGAGATCATGACTGATAAAAGGTTTGAGTATATAGAATTTTTGGATTTTGGTATGTGGAAGGAGTTAACTTTTGACAGCATTCATGTTTTCACTACGGTTTAATGGGTATTCATTTTTTTAAGAGAATACATCATTAAGGTATTCACATGATTGGAATGTTACCAACAAGATATATGGGGGATAAATGATGGTATTAACATGCTTGGTTGATGACATTTCAAGTTATCATTTTCTTTATACTATGAGCTTGGACCGAAGTATTTTAGATAAGCCTAAAGATTGGAATGGATTATGTTAACCATAAGTTAGTATTTTTAAGGATAGAACTTTTTTTTGATATTATTTATGTGATGTTATAGTAATGTAGTTTTAGAAAAAAGGAAAACCTACAGGACGGGCGACAGCCCATCGCGTCGGACAAGGCTGTGGGAATCGAACCCACAACCGAAGTGCGACTGGCCTTTATCACCTACCACTGGCCTACAGGAAGTCCCTGTTTAGTAGAAACCAGTTTTTTTATATTAAGCAGCATGATATATGAAGTATAAGTCCATTTTAGGAACCATATATGATTAATCTCACTATAGATGGACTTATGTATTTTTTGATAACTTTTCTAACCTTTTGTTTGAGACAGATGGAATGACCCATCATTCTATCACATAATCTGCTAACACATCACGAATGACAAATTCAACTTCATTTCTTTAAGAGATGAAGTGGAAATTGTCCAAAGAACGACAAACGGTGAGACTATACCAAAATCACGAAAGTATTTCTTCTAATTCCAATATCATCAACTTTAGGGAAATGATATTGAAAACCAAAAATGTTGTCCTAGTGCTCTTATATCTGATGAATCAGATGGTACCTTAGATCATCCCAAATTTATGGCTTTTTGATTGCTGGCTTTTCCATAGCCATGTTCTCTACCACTCTCCATCAGAACATGATGGTTAGATTTCCCTTCCATATCCATATTTTCACCTATGTGGAAACCCAGTGATTAGTTTATTTGGGTAATCATTACATTTCATACTTTAGTTTTTAAAGACAAGTTTTTGTATTCCTTTTTATGATGTGGGTTTCTATTAAACAAACTTTCGAGTAGTAAACCATTTATAACCCCGACGAATTTCGAGGGCAAAATTCATTTTAAGGGGGGTAGAATGTAACACCCCAAGATTTTATGAAAAATATTCTTTTAATTTCATTAATGTCTTGTGTTTTATTCTACACGAAGATTAACTTGCGCTATACGCAACACCGTATTAGCTTGCAGTATATGCAACACTATTCTTGGATCGTGTTGCACACAATTTTGATAATAGTTATTCTACGCAACATTGAGTATATATATATATATATATATATTAAATGTATAAATGAATTATGGTTGGATTATGTTATACAAAACAATTCAGGATTCTTTCACAACACGCAACCCTGACTTGGCTTGCATTACACGCAATCACGACCTTCCTCGATAGCGTGTGTTGTACGCAATACCAGGTTTTACTAAACAACGATATATTATTATAATATTGTTATGAACTAGCTGTTATGAATAGTGTAAACTAAATTTTTAATTTTATAACATTATTATTCATCTTACACATTTCTAGAACATGGTATAAGAACTAAATAAATTTTTCGGGTAAAATAAGTATTTTTTCAAAAAATGCAGTTTTGCTGCCTTTTGATGGCGCACCCACTTTAAATCTAGATTTTGACATGTTTATAAGTTCAATTTCACAAAATAAAATTCTTCTTTCGAATCAGGATATAAAAATTTACATTAGATAAAGTTTTGATATTTTTCCGGTAACTTTCATATTTTAATGAATAGTAAAAACACGCTATATTTTAATTAAAAACAACTTTTTTCATCGTAATATATTATATAGTTAAATTATAATATTTAATGGTTTTAAAGTATAAATAGAATATATTTTTACCATTAAATATAATTTATTTCATTATCATTTATTTTACCTTGAATTCGTAGGTTAAATCAATTCAATCTTTTGCAATGTTTTAAAGAAAAACCCGTTTTCTTTCGACAATGGGATTAATTTTAATTTAATTTCTTCATCTTTTGCATATTGAATTTGGAAAAATGGATTCCATATTTGGAATCAGTGGGGCCAAACTATGTTAATAAGATACTTTTTATTTTTGGGCATTGTGAATAGTAACTACGGTAAATTTTATTTACTATAGTTAAAGGTAAATAGGGTAATTAAGGGTAAATATAAGATTATAAAATTACCCTATCACTTGGAAAAATCCTACTGGATGGCTAAAAGTAGACCCATATAACCTAAGGGTCTGATTAGATTCATTTTATGGACTTTTTTCCATGAAAATAATTTAATTATTATTAAAACCAAAGAATGTGACAACATGTCACTTTCTTAAATATTATAAGTATAATAATTTTAATTTAGTGATAAAATTCATGAAACTTATAACATGAATAGCATCCAGAAAGCTAATACAAATATCTACATCATAGGAATTTATTTAGAATTTTTAGGGATTAAATAATTATCATTTATTATGACACAAAGATGATGTCGTAATTGTCTTATTAATGAATAATTGACATAATTGATGTTATAAATGCCCAAATAAATGTAATTTGAGACTTTTTATGACTTAATTTAATTTTATAGGTTAATATGAAAAGTTATTGTTGATATAAGTAACTTGGTTCGAACTTATAATTCTGTTATGAATTTCATAAAAATCTTGTACCAAATAGTGTCAAAATTGTCATAAATTTGTTTTTAAAACAAATATTATATTATTAATTGTTATTTAATTCCTAAAAATCTAAGGTTTGTCCAAATGACTTAAATAAGGATAGATATATTAATAATAAACAACTTTGGGTTCGTTTGTCTTGTTATGGTAAGTTTATTAACCATATAGTGTAAGAAAACAAAAAGAAACGATAGAAGTTAAATTATTTAACTTAGAGTTAAATCTAATTGATAAAGTTAAAATAATAACCTAAACTTGTCTAAATACTATTGTATGAGAGGATTTAGACCCATACCCACTTTAGTTTCGAAATAAGACCCTTTGGAACCATTATAAACCTAATTTGACCTTAATATAAAATAATATTTTGAGATTTTCCTAAGGTGCCCCTCTCCTCCCTTATAAAAGGACACCTCCTCCCTCTCCTCCTCACACCACTTTGAGCCTTCAATCTCGGCCAACCCCTGCCAAATTTCCTTCTCCACTTCCCTAGAAACATCCTAGAGGTTATGGTCTTCCTCAAAGTCCAATTTTAGTGCCCTAAAAGGAGATCTCAAAGTGGCGCTTCAAAGAAGAGGTAATGTCTGTTACCGATTCTTTCATCCTTATTTCTTATTCCACTTATTATTATTAGGTTGTTTAATTATGAAGTAATAACATAAGTATCACTTATATACTGATATGTTATTATAATTATGAAACAAACTTATTTCACCATCTATCCATCCTACGAAAAACGAAATCACCACCCGTGCGTATGTACGGAATACCGTCTCCACACCGTGGTGTAATCTATTTTCCGCCACCACCTTAATTGGATGGGTATAATGGTGTAATGAATAACTATATATGATTATTATAATGTTATATTTATACTGAAATAGTATACATACACTTCAACACAAGTTCACGATCATGAGAACGATATCATCGGTCGTGCGTACGTACGGACTACCGTCTCCACGACGCGATGAGATTCATTCTCCACATTAACCATTCTTGAATGATTATAACGTATATATAATGAATAATAATGAAATATATGACATGTTAAATCTACTGGATTTATGTATATATATATATATGTATGTCATCTACTTACTTCCATTCAAGACAATAAGGAAAGGAAAACATCGTTCATGCGTACGTACGGACTATCGTCTCCATGAACGGTGTGTTTCATTTTAGTTATCTATCTATTATATATATATATACTGAATTTATATGATATATAAATCATGTTTTATATTCTGGAAGTAATTAAATCATGATATAAGTAATAATAATGTCAATAACAACAAGTCCAAACACATACGATAAATGAAACGATTTTACACAAAACGCTTCTTTAACATGGAATTTACAAAATAACGGGTAATATAAAGTCATAAGTGATCCATATATGATATCATAACAATGAATATGATTCTGTAATAAGTTAATGACATTATTTAAATCATTATACAGGAGTTTCGGATACGTACAAAGCATATCGTACATAAGGTAAGGGAAAATCACAATCTCATTTTTATCTGAGATTGTTTATACTTTGTTATTTACTGGGGTGTATTTTATCATCCACATGCATGTTTCCTCAATATGTAATATTATTTCCATCCACCTACAATTGTTTAAATCCAATTTTACCCTTTGGTGAGTTTTTAGTAAAGGATATGAAAGGAATCTTTTGTCGTTTTTCGTACGAGGTACTTTTTGACATTTCCATCAAAAGTACGAAGAATGTTTTTTTAACTTATACCGCATGAAGGTATTTTTAAAACATTATTTCAAAAAAGATTCCTTTACAAGTTTCCAAGTTTATTTTTAATCAACTTCTTTTAGTTTAAGATTGTATGACATGTTAATAAAGGAAAAGTGTTTTTGAAGTAGAAAGGATATTTTACTCAAGAATGAAGTTCAAGTGTTTTATCAAAATTATTTTCCATCTAAGATAATAAAGGGTTCTGTTTTTATCCCTATTATTACATTGATTTGATTATGTTGTGATGGAATTATTTTTATGAATTCCTTTATCGTATATGAATTGTTTTATGATGTCATGATGTTTAAGATTCCCATTTTTATTACATGGGTTATGCAATGATGTATGGTTTATGATTTTGTGGCACACATAAGAATGGCATCATTATGAGATGTGTGGGACCTATATCTCCCTCCAATGCATTGGGTAAAAGATTTTATATCTCATGAGATAGACATGGCTGGAACGGTAGGTTATACCGGTTCAGTGAAATATGACTGAAACGAGGAATGAACTCATTTCAGAAAGGGACTTTGTCCACTAAGATTGTCTTGGCAATGAGTCTTGACTAACAAGAAATGATTCTCTATGATTATGTGTGTATGCCACAATGTTTCATGTTTTAATTTATGATTATTGGGATTACATTTCACTACTATGATTTATCCCATGTTATGAAATTTTGATCTCTTTTGTAGGTTAAGATTTCCAAAAGATATGTTCTTTTGAATATGACATGATTGATATTTCTTTTTTTACCTTTACTGAGAAATTGAGCTCATCCTTTTATGTTTTATTTTCATAGGACATAATGAAAGGATTTAGGTTTAGAAAAAACAGAATATCTTTATGGGAGATGTTGAAGATCTTTCACCACGATTAAAAGATTATATTCCAAGTTTTCAAAGACACTAAACTATTACGGTCCTTGTGTGTGTGTTTTTGTTATGTACTAAGTATTCCGCAAAAGTAATGTAATGTCCATGTATGTCAGGCTTCGGGTCTCTATATTTCCCCACAATAGGAAGAAGAATTATAAGGATGATTAAAATATTAAATAACGGGGAATTGATATATTTCATCTATATATATGGAGTGTTAGTGATTGGAAGGAGGTTATATTTTACATTCATAAAAATATTGTAGAGGGAAATTCTAGATGAATCACATAGATCAAATGTCTCTATACACCCTGGTAACATATAGATGTATATGGATTTAAGTGAATATTTCTAGTGGTTTGATATAAGGTAGGAAATTATAGAAAATGTGTTTAGATCCTTAGAATAACAATAGGTAAAGGGTTAATGATAACATATTAAGGGAGTCATACACCCACTTATTATACCTATATAGAATTGGGATAATAATATAATAGACATTGTAACTATATTTTCAAAGACTCTAAGGAAGAAAAATTCTATATGGGTTATAATTGAGTTTCTTACTAGATATACTAATTTATTATAAAAAATATACCCCTTGAGTTCCTTTCTCTTATCTATATCAATGAAAACATAATATTTAAATGGGGGGAACCCTATCAATTACACATGATCATGACCCTCAGTTCAAAACGAAATTATAGACTAGTGTATAATGGAATCTTTTCACTGAGCTAATTTTGAGAACAACCTACCTTCCCTAAACTTATGGGAATTTAGAAAAAATATCTAAACATTATAATACATTTTGAGATAATTCTATATTATCTTCAATGGTATGTGGTATTATTATCTACCCTTGGTGGAATTGGAATACAATAATACAATAAATTTGAGCATCTATATGGAACCATATAAAGAATTGTGTGGTAAGGGGTGTTGTAATCCCACTATATGGAAAAAAATATGGAGTAGAAAATCTAGTTTTCAAAAAGATTTTAGTAGAGACAATGGTTAATATATGAACTATTCTAGATCATTTTAAAGAAACCCAAAGCATACAAAATAGTTATAATGATATTATAAGTAAATTAATCACTTTAAGTGGGGGATCACATATAAGGCCCCATCCTTAAACCTTACTTAATATTGAATTAAATGAATAATTCACATTGAGGATCTTTTCAGGTTTAGAGTTTTAGAGAATTAGGACATAACTATTACATCTCAAAAGATTACAAAGTAGTCACTTCTACTAAATTTCCATAAAATAAAATCTCTTAAAAGAAACATGTCTAGTTACATGTTATAGATAGCATGACTTTCCCTTGATCCCATCCTTGACCCTATTCCACATTAAGTCCTCTGAAAAAAATTTCAAAAAAACTTGGGGTGAGCATAAAAAGCTCAGTAAGGGATACACAAAGGAAGAAAACTGTTAGTTTTTCAAACATCAAGTAAACAATGTATACTTTATCAAACTAATACCTTCACCTTTATGAAGTAGTAAAAACTCCTCACTAAATAAAATATCATTACTTACCCTTTTGTAACTAAAATATTACCATAAAACCCATATAAAGAACACATAACATATAAAGGTAACTTGGGACATAAACATACTGAAGTGGAATAACCATACGATCAACTTCCACACATATCAATTAATGGAATAGCCATACAACCGAATTCCACACATACTTAATGGAATACCCATACGGCCGACTTCCATACCCAATGCATTGGAGGTTATAACGTAACCAACCGTCCTTGTATTCACGACACCACCCGTCATATGGTTTATCACGTAACCACCCGTCAAATGTCCAAGTACCATCATTACACATAAAATACTGAAAATATAAACATTTCAACAACAACATTTCATTTAAAATAATAATAAGTAAATTCAAGATATTGAATTAATCAATCCATTTTCAAAAATCATTTAAAAGAGATTTTTGAGTCAATGTGTCCCATACCAATTTGAAGATTTTAATGGAATTATAATTTTAAAACATTAATGTCTATAAAAATAAATACCAAAAACCATTTTGAAAACATGGACATTAAAGATAAAGATTTAGAATAATGAATCTTTAAAACATTTAAAACGATATTTTTTGTTAAAGAGTTTTGACCAAAATGAGAGACTCTTGAATACAAATAATTGCGGAATTACATTTAATCCAAACATTATAATATCATGAGAATAAAGGGATTCGTGATATAATATGTCAAAGGATAGTATAAACACCATATAAGAGTGAATTGGTCCATAATAACAATGAAGTCTCAATGGAAATGTAAATTGAGATGAAATCCATTATAAAGATGGTATCCTTAAATTTAAGATAAATCTATCACATAATTATGTGTGAAAAATATAAATACACCAAATATAAGTGGATATTAAGTGTCAAAAAAGTATAGGTCATTCACACATATTCATAGGATGACATGTTCAAGAAGTACAAGTTGAACCCAAAGAAATAGAAATAGGGTTAAGATGTTCCCTTGTAAACATTCGACAGCCTAACGGTGTCACTTCAAAATTCAGAAAATTAGTCGATGAGAGAGTGAATGGTATCTCATCACATGGACATAAAATTTAAATCTATAAGGATATATAATAACATATCTCGACATAATAATATGTAAATTAAAAGACATAACAAAAGTTGTCTTTTAAAAGAGGAGGGTGAAAGGTCCCCTTACCGAGTTGGGTAACTTTCGAAACATACACCCCATGGAAGAAGGGTCATACCATGAAGATGTAAATACCCATAAATGAAATTATAATACAAAAAGTGTATAATAATGGTCAGTACATACAACACTCAAAGGAAATAGTGGAAAACGTAGCATAAATGTCACAAGAATAAAAGTGAGATGAAAAATCTCTTACGAAAACTCGGCAGCCTAACGACACCACTTAAAACTTCCAAAAATGGATTTATGAGATCAAATAGGTTCTCTCATAATACGACCATAAAAATAAAAGTATGAGGAATATAAAAGAAAATCCCCAAACATATGAAAGATGTGCTTAAAAGAAATGACATAAAAGAGAGTACTTAAAAAGAAAGAGAGAGGTTGGATCCCTTATGAAAATTCAGCAGCCTAACGACGCCACTCAAAACATCCAAAATGGATTGATGAGATAAAATTGGGTCTATCATCATATGAAGACAAAAATAACAGTATGATTAATATAAAATAACATCCCAATCATAAGAAAGATGAGCTTAAAAGGAATGACATAAACGAGTGTACTTAAAAAGAAAGAGAGGGGTATGATCTCTTACCTCAAGTCCAACATGTCTTGTTCGTTTATTTATATTCATGAATAATAAAATTTGGTCAATTTATAATTTCTTAAGGACCTCCTATAAATATTATTATTCATTTCATATCACTTTTTTTAATGTCATAATAACTGGATAATAATATGAGTTCATATCAGACGTTTTTCTCGATGTTTGGTACATGAGTCAAAAATTGAACTTGTTGGAAAATAATTTTCCATGTAGTTATAGGTACATCATATCCAGAATGGTATTGATGTTTTAAATATCATATATATACAGTATATATTAATTTTATAATATTCCATATCATTTGGAGATAAAAATTAAAAGCACCGTTCATGGAGACGGTAGGCCATACGTACGCATGAACGCTACATTCATTTTTTGTCATATTAATGGAATTTAAAAAATGAGATATATATATGTCATAATTACAGAATTATACCCATCATTTAGATGTAATATATTACATATATATCCATTATATATATGTACTTATAATAGTACATAACATTTTGAGATAAGAAATGTAATGTACCGTTCATAGAGACGGTAAGCCGTACGTACACATGAACACTACTTCCATTTCTATTTCATATTTAATGGAATTAAAACATAATGATACATAATAGTATTTTAATTCCAGTATGTTATCATATATAATATCATTAAATATATCCTTTATACGTACCACATATGGTATTAACAATTCAAATCACTTTGATGGGGCGGTAGTCTACACTTCCTTAAATGATGATATCACGTTTACCAATAATGGAAACCATAAAGGTATTCCATAAATAAAAAATACATAAGCTTTATTAAAACAAAAACATATTATATATCATATATAAATATAGTTTCATCTTAATGACCACCATTTAAGGTGTTAGAAGAATGTTGAACAATCATCGTTTCGTGAGGCAGAAATTTTCCATCCAGAGAAACAGTATGTTCTTTAGCCATTAGATGTAGGTTTGTGTAAGTGTAGCTCTAATAATTTTTATAAAAAAATCCTAGTATATTGAAGATACTGTATTTTTTACAAAATAAATTAATAAAAAGATTTTATGGGGTTGGAGAAGCAAAATAAAACATAAGAACACAAGAGAAGACACTACCTTTAAATCGGGTAACTTTTTTAATTTGAGCTCAAAGGAATTCTTGGGAAGACTTATGCCCAAAGTGAGGCTTCTAGAAGTAATATAGGAATGAGGAGAGACAAAATGGGCAGGGTTTGGCCGAGCCAAAGGCTTTGGAAGTGTGCTTAAGGAGGTAGAGGTGGGGGCCTTTTATAAGAGGAGCGGAGGGGCATTCTTGGAAAGTAAAGAAATGTTACTTTATTTTATAAAGAGTTTCGGATTTTAATGGTCCCACATTGATGTGTTTAGAGTATAAGGTGATACGAGTTCTAAATCCACCCATAAAATAGGTTTTGGACATCTGTAGGTCCTAGATATTATATTATCTTTTCATTTTATTTAAATCGTTAAATAATGAGGTAATCGCTGCATCATCATGGTGTCATAAATAATTTATTTTTTTAATGTCTAAAAATTATAAAAAAACTACTATGATGTAGGAAATATTTTTAGCTTTCCAATTAATATTTATAGTAAAAAATCAGACTTGTATAACCCCATGTAAAAATTGTTTTAGTAAAACAACTCATGTTTGTGATATTTTAATTTTAACATTAAATAAATAGGTATTAATGTCATTTTCCAACCATTGTGGCTCAATGGGGTCCCAAAGTTGACCCATGTATTTTCTTGGTCGGCCATGATACATCCAATAAGGGTAGGACATGTGTAAATTTCATTTCATATTATTAAAACATTATTTTTACCTTAAACTACACTAATTACCTCTAATCGCGATTAAAAACTTAAAAGTTAATATTCACCAAAAAATTATTTTAATCTCATTGAACCAAATTTTACTTCTTAATGACAACCATGTATGTCGAATTTTTGAAAATTAAATCCTAGAAGTGGAAAAGTTTCATTTAAACGAAAAATCAGTTTCTTTAACTACCACTTAGTGGTTTCACTATTCATCAAAAACTGAAGTTTTTCAAAAAAATACCAAAAATTTACCCTAAGCTATATTTGATATTCCGAACTCAAAAATGGAATCTATTTTACAAAATTCAAAACATATAAGTTGCATTAATTAATTTAAGAATTAATTCTCGCTGTCAAAACAAATAGCGTGTTCTTAAGAAACAATATCTATTAAAAGATTGACACTAGTTTAAGTCCAATTTCAAAGTGAAATTAATTCCAATGACCACTATTGGATTAAATGGTAAAAATATATTCTAATTTCACTTTGAAACCAATTCAAAAGATAAGCTAGTTAAATAAATAAATTAGATTAAAAAGTGGTTTTGAACTAAAATACAACGTTTTTCACTATTCATTAAAAAATGATCTTTATCAGAAAAATAAAAAAAATTTACACAAAGTAGTTTTTGATGTCCCGATTCTAAATAAGAATTTTATTTTGTTAAATATAACACATATAATTGTCAAAAAGTGTATTTAAACGAGTTTTTTCATCAAAATGCGGTTAAACGACCCTTTAAAGAATATTAGAATGTTTACGCTTAAAATTGGATGCATTCACATTTTTAATCCTCTAACATTTTTTGTAAAGAGTATGAATATTTTACAAACATATATAATCATTTTGTAGTTAGTTCTATTCATTCCCTCCATTACAACAGCTAAGCGTTAACTACCATTTAAAATTATATTATTTTATTATTATAGTGCAACGTAAGATTTCAAAGGAACTCGATGTTGCGTATTGGGTAAGCCATCAAGCATAGCCTTACCTTTAAATTAATATTAAAATTTTATTCACAAATACGGATAAATATAAAAATTTCATATTCTTTATTTACCTGGGGTGTTACATCCTTCCCCCCTTTTGGGAATTGCGTCCTCGCAATTTTAAAATTGGGCTCGGAAACATCCTTGAAAGTCCCACATCGGAACAAGAGTCGGTAAAACAATCACTTTAAAATAAAGAAAGAGAAGAACAGAGGTCACCCGAGTTAACCCATACTAGGATTCCATGTAGGAAAACATGGACATGGAGGAGAAAACATAGGGTCATGTTCTGATGGAGAGTGATAGTAAACATGTCTAGGAGAAAGTTAACCATAATAAAATCACAAACTCTTGATGGGTTAAATGGCATTCGATTCCCCAGTAGAAAAAGTTAATAGACAAAATTTCTGTTTTAAGTTACTTTTTATTGAGGAATTTATTCATAAGGAAACATAATTACATATCATTTTGAATTTCAACTTTTATTATATTTCTTACACAAACTCATATTTTCTCCAAAAGATGAGTATTTAGGAAGGCTTGTTCAAATTAAGAGTACTATAATCAACTTCTAGAGAATCACCTAATCTAAAAAAGAGAAATATATACTTCCCATGTCTTTAGACTCTAACCAAAACCAAAACCAAAAAGGTTAGTAAAAGATCAGATAATCCAGAAAAGGAAAACCCTTTATAAAAAGAAAATCTATTCTTAATCTCCAAAATTTGTCCATCAAAACCCAAAGTTCAACGAGGAACATTCGATGAACAAATTGTCCATAAAATACTTCAAAGTAAACCAAACTAACATTGAAACACAAATATTTGAAGGATTTAGTCTCATAGTCTTCCAAGGTACAAATTAACACTTATCTCTAAATAACATCAGTTACTCTTAAAGTCTCATATTGAAAAGTAATTAACCTAATCACATATCCTCCAGGATAGGTTAATAAATTTGCATAGATAACCCAAAATAAACTTACTCTTAATTCATAAAATCATCTAACTAAAAGAAATCAGTCAAACTAACCATGGACTTCACGTAGTCCAGTGGTAGGCGATAAATACCTATTGCACTTTGGTTGTGGGTTCGATTCCCGCAGCTTTGTCTGGCGCGACGGGTTGTCACACGGTCTGCGTGTTGTCCTTTTTCCAAAACTATATAATTCTTAATACATTCCCCAAAACGTGATAAAATCTTCAAAAATAATCATAAAATATATTAACCTCATTTTTATCTCATTCCTTTCATTATCCATCATATCATAGAGTAACCCATAATTACATAAAAAGTAAGGATCAAATAAACCCTAATGGTTACCTTTATAACTATTACCTAAACTTCCACATCGATTAGTCATCTCGTACATGATGCATTACAGAACATACCAAGGTTAAAGTAGATGATCATGACTCCTTGATAGTAGGTTTAGAACAACCACGAGTTTCCTCATTGAATACCCCATTTCATCCAGTCTCTTAATCAGAGAACCACCACAGTTTCCCTCAAACCTATTGTCACTTTGGTGCCTTCTAGATCCATCCATTCACTAAAAACAGAAATGTCAGTGTGAGTATATCAACAAAACAATCATGAGGAAGATAACCTCTAATATATACTTACTCATTCACTTTATCTAAAACTAGGACTCTTTCTAAAATCCTATCCATTATGGTACTGTCACTTATGCTTAGAGAATACCCTATCCTCTAAAGTTATCTAAACCGACCTCGGATACCAACTATAATGCCCCAGCCTTGAACCATACTTAATATTGAATTAAATTAATAATTCACATTGAGGATCTTTTCAGGTTTAGAGTTTTAGAGAATTAGGACATACCTATTACATATCAAAAGATTACAAAGTAGTCCCTTCTACTAAATTTCCATAAAATAAAAACTCTTAAAAAGAAACATGTCTAGTTCCATGTTATAGATAGCATGACTTTCCCTTGATCCCATCCTTGACCATATTCCCCATTAAGTCCTATGAATAACATTTCAAAAAAAATTGGGGTGAGCCTAAAAATCTCAGTACGGGATACACAAATAAAGAAAACTGTTAGTTTTTCAAACATCATGTAAACAGTGTATACTTTATCAAAGTAATACCTTCACCATTATGAAGTAGTAAAAACTCTTCACTGAATATAATATCATTACTTACCCTTTTGTAACCAAAATATTACCATAAAACCCATATAAATAACACATAACAAATAAAGATAACTTGGGACAAAAACATACTTAATTGGAATAACCATACGGTCAACTTCAACACATATCACTTAATGGAATAGCCATACGGCCGACTTCCACACATACGTAATGGAATAGCCATACAACCGACTTCCATAACCAATGCATTGGAGGTTATAACGTAACCAACCATCTTGGTATTCATGGCACCACCCGTCATATGGTTTATCACGTAACCACCCATAAAATGTCCAAGTACCATCATTACACATAAAATACTGAAAATATAAACATTTCAACAACAAAATTTCATTTTCAATCACAATAAGTAATTCCATGATATTGAATTATTCAATCCATTCTCAAAAATCATTTAAAAGAGATTTTTGAATCAAAGTGTACCATAACACTTTGAATCTTTTAATGGAATTATAATTTTAAAACATTAACGTCCTTATAAATAAATACTGAAAACCATTTTAAAAACATGGACATTAAAGATAATGATTTATAATAATGAATCTTTAAAACATTTAAAATGATATTTTTTGTTAAAGAGTTTTTACCAAAATGAGAGACTCTTGAATACAAATAATTGCGGAATAACATTTAATCCGATCATTATAATATCATGAGAATAAAGGGATTCATGATATAATATGTCAAAGGACAGTATAAACACCATATAAGAGTGAATTGGTGCATAACAACAATAAAGTCTCAATGGAAATGTAAATTGAGATGAAATCCATTATAAAGATGGTATCCTTAAATTAAGGATAAATCTATCACATAATTATGTGTGAGAAATATAAATAAACCCAATATAAGTGGATATTAAGTGTCAAAAAAGCATAGGTCATTCAAAAATATTCATAGAATGACATGTCCAAGAAGTACAAGTCGAACCCAAAGAAATAGAAATTGAGTTAAGAGGATCCCTTGTAAAAATTCGACAGCCTAACAGCATCACATCAAAATTCAGAAAATTAGTCGATGAGAGAGTGAATGGTATCTCATCACTTGGACATAAAATTTACATCAATATGGTTATATATGAACATATCCCAACATAATAAGACATAAATTAAACGACATAACAAAATATGTCTTTTAAAGGAGGAGGGTGAAAGGTCCCCTTACCGAGTTGGGTAACTTTTGAAACATACACCCCATGGAAGAAGGGTCATACCATGAATATGTAAATACTCATAAATGAATTATACTACAAAAAGTGTATAATAATGGGCAGTACATACACCACTCAAAGGAAATAGTGGCAAATGTAGCATAAATGTCATGGTAATAAAAGTGAGATGAAAAATCCCTTACGAAAACTCGGCAGCCTAACGACGCCACTTAAAACATCCAAAAAATGGATTTATGAGATCAAATAGGGTCTCTCATAATATGACCATTAAACGTACAGTATGAGAAATATAAAAGAACATCCCCAAACATAATAATGATGAGCTTAAAATAAATGACATAAAAGAGAGTACTTAAAAAAAGAGAGAGGTTGGATCCCTTACGAAAATTCGGAAGCCTAACGGCGCCACTCAAAACATCCAAAATGGATTGATGAGAGAAAATAGGGTCTATCATCATATGAAAACAAAAAGTACAGTATGAGTAATATAAAATAACATACCAATAATAATAATGATGAGCTTAAAAGGAATGACATAAAAGAGAGTACTTAAAAAGAAAGAGAGGGGTAAGATCCCTTACCTCAAGTCCAACTTTTCTTGTTCGTTTCTTTATATTACTGAATAATAAACTTTGGTAATTTTATAATTTCTTAAGGACCTCCTATAAAGATTATTATTCAGTTCATATCTCATATTTTAATTTTATAATAACTGGATAATAATATGAGTTCATATCAGATGTTTTTGTTGATGTTTGGTACATGAGTCAAAAATTGAACTTGTTGGAAAATAATTTTCCATGTAGTTATAGGTACATCATATACAGAATAGTATTGATGTTTTAAATATCATATATATCCAGTATATATTCATTTTATACTATTCCATAGCATTTGTAGATAAAAATTAAAATCACCGTTCATGGAGACGGTAAACCGTACGTACGCATGAACGCTACTTTCATTTTTTGTCATATTAATGGAATTGAAACAAAATGAGATATATATATATGTTATATCTCCAGAATTATATCCATCATTTAGATGTAATATATTACATATATATATCCATTATATATATGTACTTATAATAGTACATAACATTTTGAGATAAGAAATGAAATGTACCGTTCATGTGGACGGTAAGCCGTACGTACGCATGAACGCTACTTCCATTTCTATTTCAAATTTAATGGAATTAAAACATAATGATACATAATAGTATTTTAATTCCAGTATGGTATCATATATAATATCATTAAATATATCCTTTATACATACCACATATGGTATTAACGAATCAAATCACTTTGAGGGGGTGGTAGTCCGCACTTCCTTAAATGACGATATCACGTTTATCCATAATAGAGACCCTAAAGGTATGCCATAAATGAAAAATAAATAAGCTTTAGTAAAACCAAAACATATTATATATCATATATAAATATAGTTTCATCTTAATGGCCACCATTGAAGGTGTTAGAAGAATGTTGAACAATCATCGTTTCGTGAGGCAGAAATTCATCATCCACAGAAACAATATGTTCTTTAACCATTAGATGTAGGTGTGTTTAAGTGTAGCTAGAATACTTATTATAACAATATCATAGTATATTGAAGATACTGGATTTGTGACAAAATTAATTAATAAAAAGAGTTTATGGGGTTGGAGAAGCAAAATAAAACATAAGAACACAAGAGAAGACACTACCTTTAAATCGGGTAACTCTTTTTGATTTGAGCTCAAAGGCTTCATTGGGAAGACTTCTGCCCAATGTGAGGCTTCTAGGAGTAAGAGAGTAATGTGGAGAGACAAAATGGGCAGGTGTTGGCCGATAAAAAGGCTTTGGAAGTGTGCATAAAGAGGTAGAGGTGGGGGCCTTTTATAAGAGGAGAGGAGGGGCACTCTTGGAAAGTAAGGAAATGTTACCTTATTTTAGAATTAGTTTCGGATTTTAATGGTCCCACGTTGATGTGTTTCGATGATAAGGTGATAAGGGTTCTAAATCCACCCATACAATAGGTTTTTGACATCTCTAGGTCTTAGATTTTACATTATCTTTCCATTTTATCTAAATCGTTAAATAATGTGGTAATCGCTGCATCATCATGGTGTCATATATAATTTAATGTTTTTAGTGTATAAAAATTATAAAAAAAATACTATGATGTAGGAAATAGTTTTAGCTTTCCAATTAATATTTATAGTCAAAACTCTGACTTGTATAAGCCCATGTAAAAATTGTTTTAGTAAAACAACTCATGTTTGTGACATTTTAATTTTAACATTAAATAAATAGGTATTAATGTCATTTTCCAACCAATGTGGCTCCATGGGGTCCCCAAGTTGACCCATGGATTGTCTTGATCGGCCATGAGACATCCAATAAGGGTAGGACATGTGTAAAGTTCATTTCATATTATTAAAACATTATTTTTACCTTAAACTACACTAATTACCTCTAATTGCGATTAAAAACTTAAAAGTTACTATTCACCAAAAAATTATTTTAATCTCATTGAACCATATTTTACTTCTTAATGACAACCATGTATGTCAGATTTTTGAAAATCAAATCACAAAAGTGACAAAGTTTCATTTAAACGGAAAATCAGTTTCTTTAACTACCACTTAGTGTTTTCACTATTCATCAAAAATTGAAGTGTTTCAGAAAAATACCAAAAATTCACCCTAAGCAATATTTGATATTCCGAACTCAAAAATGATATCTATTTTAAAAAATTCAAAACATATAAGTTGAATTAATTAATTTAATAATTAATTCCCACTGTCAAAACAAATAGCGTGTTTTTAAGAAACAATATCTATTAAAAGATTGACACTAGTTGAAGTCCAATTTCAAAGTGAAATTAATTACAACGACCACTATTGGATTAAATGGTAAAAATATATTATAGTTTCACTTTAAAACCAATACAAAATATAATATAAATATATAAATAAATTAGATAAAAAAGTGGTTTTGAACTAAAATACAACATTTTCACTATTCATTAAAAAATGAACTTTATCGGAAAAATACCAAAATTTTACACAAAGTAAATTTTGATGTCCTGATTCTAAAGAAAAATTTTATTTTTTCAAATATAACACAAAAAATTTTCAAAAAGTGGATTTAAAAGAGGTTCTCCATCAAAAGGCGGTTAATCAGACCTTTAAAAAATATTAGAATGTTTACGCTTAAAATTGGATTCATTCGCATTTTAATCCTCTAACATTTATTGTAAAGAGTGAGAATATTTTACAATCATATATAATAATTTTATAGTTAGTTCTGTTCATTCCCTCCATTACAATGGCTAGGAATTTACTACTATTTAAAATAATATTATTTTATTTTTATAGTGTAACGTAAGATTTCAAAGGAACTCGTTGTTGCGTATTGGGTAAGCCATCAAGCATAGTGTTACCTTTAAATTAATATTAACATTTTATTCACAAATAGGGATAAATATAAAAATTTAATATTCTTTATTTACCTAGGGTGTTACATCATGTATTCTTGAAAGTCTCCCCAATGAAGAGAGTTTTAAAATTTGGTAAAACTGGTATGTTAATCCCTAGGTACAGTGAGCCTAATGAAATACTCGAATGAATTGGAGTTGTAACTTACCAATTGGTTATACCAACCAAAATTTCTAAAGTACATGTATTCCATTTTTATTACATAGGAAATACATGCATTAACCAATACATGTTCTCACATATGAGAAAATATATTTTTAGCATGACTTGTCTTATAATGAAGATCCTCTCCAAATTAATGACACTAGAGAGAATGTATTTCATAATCAAGAAAACGTTTTTGGAAAAATTACTTTGGAGAAATCACAAACTAGAAGAGGAAACCATTGATATTCCTGATGTTTTGAAGAAAGAATGCACATATTTTTCAATATATAAAATATTCCCATATTTCAAGGATAAAATTACATAAACGGGGGAGAATATAATACCCAAGACCCTACAATAGCATCTAAATTCTATATCTAGAACTATCACACAATACACACTCTGAACACCATGTAATCATGAGTATATTTTAATGTTTAATTTATGAATGTTTTTATGGTGTTTTTTTAAAATAAAATTCTTTTTTTAATTATCTGTAATGTTATTATCATAATATGAGATATTGGATTTTTTCGAAAGAGATTGATTTTTAGGTGAATAGTGAAAATACCATTTTTGTAACATCATGACTTTTATGACATCATAAGGATATAAGAATAAAATTAAATTCATAAAACCCTCAAATTGAACAAATATATGTTTTATAAGTATAATTATACAATTTAAAATGTTATTATTTATTTGTAAACCATTATTTGATATTTTAAATCATAAACCACATTTCTCTCTATAATTGTTTTATTGAATTATACATTTTCTATTTTAGAATTAACATATATCACTTATAGAAATAGAATCCTATTAAATATATTTAAAAAATTTAATCATTACTTACTATTTATATAAAAACAACCATTTTATTTTTAGTCATAAAGGATATATTACTATGGTAAAAACTAGTTACCGTGATAAAAACTACATTAGTAAAAGTAATAATTCAAGGGGGAAGGTCTAGATACATGATATAAAAATTTCTAGAATTTATGTTTTGAGATATTATAGACACTATGTCACTGTAAACTCAATTATTTACTATTTGTTTTACCCACATGACATGTTTAACATGCACTCCCTTTATATTATGTTCAAATATTTACAAAAAATATCATACCTACCACTTATAAAAGGGGATTCTCACTACCCCTTCAATAAAACTCTAAAAACTCATATTAATATTCAAATTCTAACATGTTTCCTTTCTATTAAATACTATTTTACTTTTATATTATTTAGGTCCCATTATATTATCTTAGTCAATTTCATTCCAACGAATCCCTCAAAGAGAAATCCAAAGTTTTCAGTATAAGTTCAATCTTTTTACTAACACCATTTCCATTAATATATCAATTTAAAATTTATTTTTTCCATAATTATATGATGAATTAATTTTTTATAATATAAATAATGTTTTTATATTATTGTAAACACTAACCACCTATCTTATCCCCCTTAATAAACCTGAACATGTCAATCATGGGTATGTATGTGGACTCTTTCATTCATGACATAACATGTTTCATTTTCCCTCACTAACATAAAATGGTGGGACTAATAAGAAATTCAATTTATATGTTTTATATTTATAACATATTTTATGTTTTCAATATAATAAACCTTATTTATCCTTTATCTCATTCTATGGAAAATGAAATCGCCAACCATGATTACATGTGGCTACGACCTCCATGGAATGACTGATTTTCTTATCACTACCTCGAATTTGTTGTAATGATAATGGGTTTAATGGATAAATAATATTATTATGATATCATTATTATTTTTCAATGAAAAATTAGATAACTTATTAATGATATTATTGGCATACGATCATCATTAATTAATCATTTCAAACAGGTGTACAAGGAGGGAGATATTTTATTCATATTATATAATATTTTCATATCAATTACTTATTATAATTAAATCATAATTATAATATATCACACTAATAAATAATAAATGATATCATATTCTACTAGGGTAATAATATTGAAACTAAATCTCCTCATAGTCATCCATTAATCATGTTATGTTCATCTTTGGGACAGTTTGACCACATACATGAAAAATACTATGAATTAATATAATAAATGACTATGAAAAAATAATTAATAGTATAATAAAATATAAGTGTTAATATAATTAATCAATTCTTATTATGTAGATGTTATGTCAATGTTTAATTCATCAAATAAGAAAACAATTTCTGATCATCAAGAATCACAAAAATTTTCTTATTGTTGACTTATTATTCAAAGATAAAGTCTAAAAAACTGATGATAGGAATTAAAAATATCATAATTAATTATAAATAATATATATAAATAACTTTAATAACATATTATTGATAAAATCTGAAATAATAATGAATAAATACACTGCTATTCTGAAACTAGTATAAACTATCAAAACTGTAAACACTCAATGTAGAAAATAGGTATAATTCATATAGAAATTGTCTATTTATAAAGTGTATAAATGAAAATGGATATGATTAAAGATATTAAATAAGTGATAAATATATCTATTTTTGTGATACTAGAGGTTAAATTACATTCATGTATGTTAATACAAGTGTTAATGGTTTTCCACCTCAAATTACTCTCTTTGTGACATGGTTTTTATTGTGAACCAAATTTTATTTGTGTGGTTTATATAATACCTATTTGAGATGTTATAATAGTAAATTAAAATATTAATGGTATTTTAAAAAAATTAATAATCCCTATCTTTCTAGTGGGTTTTATTGAATTTCTACCTACTCTATAAGTGGTGGTTTTTACCCCAATTTTTGTTCTTTGGGAATCATGTTATATTCATCATCAATTTACTTTAGTGTGCTGCGTAAATTTACATTGTTTATTTTTTACCATATTACACATGAAAATGATGTGATAAATAGGTCTATATTATTATAAATACCTTATATTACTTTTATTAAATAGTTACTAAAATAATTTTAAATCATCAATATTTTTCATGGTGGAGAAACTACCCTATGCTTAAAAAAGTTAAAGTGTGTGCTGTTTCCTAGAAAATACATGCTTATATGGATATTGGAACATTTATGTGGATGTGGAATAGACGAAGCTAGGGGTAATCGCCCAAAAAATGGTTGGTTGGTAATTTACTCAATCATCACCCATATGCACGATGAGTATATGTAATACTGCACACTTGGCTAGACACTCATAGGAGATACTCTTTGGAATATTCAAATGCTATTTACAAACCATGATGACAAATTTTCCGACTACTTCCATGGTATCATACAAATTTATTCTATTAAGAAAACTATTATAATCAATGTATAACCCAACACAATCATAGTACCCTCACCCATATTTTTTTTTTCATAAGGGTACTTCCAACAACTTAGACGATACTCTATAGTTTCATAGTTTTTTATGGGATTATTACATAGAAATTCACATTATTCCATTGAATGAGGAAATATTAGACTTTTATATTTTTCATGATATAGATAGCCACATTATAATAAGATATAGTATCTATAGGGAATATTATAAAATGTCTTGTTGAATCTTATGGTGAATTCATTATACCTAATTAGATGGTGGGTGGTTCCCAACATTATATATTTCCTATACATATAAATAAGGTAAATGAGAAAAAATAACTATGGTTTTGTGTTACAACACTCCCCATATAAATAGAGTGTTATGGAACCAGGCCTTGACAACGTTTTATGATGGTTATTATCATAAATTCCATCATTATGAGATAAATGATTATTTTTAACCATGTTTTCATTTATTTTCAGTGATAAAAAATCCCCTTAGTTTCTATTGATTATAGATTCATTTTGTTTCTTTGTTCATACCGAATCACTTATTCCATGTTTATGATATGTTAACTTCCACTGTATACTACTACTTAATGAGAATATGATCTCAACCTTATTTTTTTTACTTTCCCTATGAAACATAGTGGGGAATTATGTGTAATGTTCAATGATATTATATAAGGGATGCTAATATTCTTGTAATTTGTTTGTGATATATCTTATGTCTTCCTAGGTAATATATACATGCATCTTGTATTCCAAGACTGTTAAACTATTTTATATTGTGAGGAATCTTATATTATTTACCATTAATTTAGTTTATCTAGAATATTTTTATTTATAGGGTCCATGTTGTTACAAAACTTGTATAAAATTAATTTATTGGTTATAAATTATAATAATATTATTCTAATGTAAAAAAGATGTTTTTTCTAGATTTTTTAATTCAAATAATATGTTTTTATCATAATAATTTAAATTACCAAATATTAATGAATGATTTTAAAGAAATTTATATATTATATATTCAATACATATTTTTAATATTCATCTAATGGTTTTACTTGAATTGAATAAACCAAATTTCAATTTTCTGACCTAAAATGAAATTTTCAAAAAAATACGTTTTGTTATGTTCTTTACACTTAATTTAAAAATAATTTCTTCCACTTAGAGACATTGAATAATGTAAAATTTATTACATATTTGTATTGATAATAATTAATATAACTCAATGGTTTCAACTAAATTCTATATCATAATTAATAGTAAAATAGTAATCATTTGTTACCACGGTTAGAGTTAAAACTAGTTTATCAGGGGTGGGCTAAACAAAGTGGTAAGGTTAAAAATTACAGATAAAAATTTATAAATAATATTATATGATGAAATTTAAATAGTTTACTATGTTACCCTAAAATTAATGTTCATCTGGTTCCAAATTCCCATGAAAGTGACTTTATATTATTTAAATATTTTATGTAATTCCATGTGTGTCCCTCCCCTCACTTATAAAAGGGTACGTTTTTCCATCCTTATTATAACAATTTAGGACCTTTATCACAGTAAATAAATACCCGAAAACCTTAACATAATCATTAAATTCAGTATTTATCTTCTTTTTTTACCCTAATACCATCTTAATAAGGCTTAAGGTGTAAGCTAAAAGAGGTCTCTCAAAGAATAGGTAATCATATCACTTGAATATTTCAAAGTTTATTTCCTCTTCCACTTCATCTAAATATTTTGTATCCATAATAACATAATGAATATTTTATCATCTATATATTTATTTTTTATGATTATTGGAAAATAATATTCTATATCGTTCTCATCGAGTGGAAAACGATAATATTGCTCAGGTGTATTTGTGGACTACCACCCCCACGAAGGGATGTGATTAATTATTCATTTCTTATTTACCTAGATGCTCACAATATTGAATTTAATTAATATATAAAATATTTATTGTTTACACCACAAGGTAATTTGATGATATTTTACCTAGGGGTGAATTACTGTGTGTAGACTTATTCCAATTTCATTACTTTTCCTTTGTACTCTCACTTCCAAAATGATATTGACAACTTACTAAGACGGGTCACCCTATTTTCATCTTGTTGAATCGTTGAGTCAATTAACATTTACATAACCACCATATAATAAAATATTTTATATATTTATTAACAATCTTTTGTAGATTTTTTTATATAAGAAATAAACAATCATTCATAAAAACACAATTATTCTTACATGGTTCACCACTGAAAGCATGTCGAAGTAGCATGTGATTGATGATGTGTCAATTCACCAAAAATACTAAAAGTATCACTGATTTGTTTTTAGATAGGCCCCTACTATTTGTGAACACTACCCATACAATGTTTTGGGTTGGTTTACTACCACTAAAGGATTACATCCTTCACAAATTACCTTTTTCACTCACTTTTTCAAAGGAATAAGAATTCTTCTTCAAAATATAAGAAAAATATCACATTTATAATTGTATATTATCCAAGAATATAAGGATAAGTTCCTTTGATATCCTCCTACTACTCATGATAGACCTGATGTTATCTTATTTATAAACAACTTCATCATCTTTCCATGAGAAATCATGTAATATCATATCTAATTATTTTGTATGTTTTTAATGGATTCTAAATCCTCGTAGTTTTATTTAAAAAACCTTATTTTTTTATTTTTTCATTTCTGGATTATGGATGTGCAGTATGTTTTTTATTTAGATATATCTATTTTTTTCTCTCGAAATAGCATAGGTAGTTTTATAGAGAACACCCATTTTTCCATTCAATATAGTGGTCGTGATTGAATATAATTGTCTTAATGTTGTTACAAGTGTTCCATGAAATTAATGGGGTCAAAAAATTCCATTCAATATAAACTAATAACCTATAAATCCCATAAATAACTTCCTATTTTAGTTTTTTGGTTTAATTTACCAGCTGATCAAAACTGATTGGCTATGGTGTGGTATATTCTTAGATGGAAAACCCAAACTATTTAATTGATTTACAGTGGAATAAAGTATTCTTATACTCTATAAAATATTTCCCAATAAAATTATTTGTTGTTGAATTCTTATCTTCAACATAACTCTAGATTCATGAAACCTAGTAATATTTCAATGCACCCATGATATCTACATGACCTACTCATAACACACCATTGATCTACTAAATGATCAATTATACATAATGTGACACCCTATGTTTCCACGGTACACTCTCTTTGAATAATACAATAGAGTGCCATGTACGGAACATCAAGTTTAAGCACACCACGACCTATCAAACTAGCCATTTATAAAGCAGTTATGAATAATAATAAACACATTTTTAATTTTATATACATCCCATATAATTTTAAAATTCATATTTTGTGTTTCTTAGACATAATATAAGGACAAATTCAATTTTTTAGGTAAAATAAGTATTTAACAAAAAATATATTTTTCAGCCTTTTAATAGAGGACCCTTTCAAAATCTAAAATTTGACACTTTTATGTATTAAATTTTTTGAAATTAAATTCTACATTAAAATAAGGACATAAAAAAATTAGTTTGGATAAATTTTTGGTGTTTTTCTGATAACATTTATATTTTGATGAATAGTGAAAGATATAAAATTTTTATTGAAAACAACTTTTTTAATCAAAAATAATTTATAGTGTTTTATTATAAATTTTAATTTTTTTGAAGTATAATTATATTATATTTTTATCATTTAATCCAATGTTGTTCATTGTAAGTAATTTCACTTTTAAATAGGAAATGAACACATATAAATTTTTTGATAGTTTTTACTTCTAAAAAACCGGCTTTCTGGTTTTGACAATGAGATTTAATTTTAAATTAATTAATGAAACATAAATGTTTTCAATTTTGTTAAATAGAAATAATTTTTGGATTCATAATATCAAAATACTCTTAGAGTAATATTTTGGTATTTTTTTAGAAAACTTTCAATTTTTTTGATAAATAGTGAAAAACACTGCGCTATGTTTAAAAACCGACATTTTATTTATATAATTATTTATTTTATATAAATTTAGTTTATGTAAAAATAGATAAATATTACCAAAATTATTTCAATTTAATTCCTTGGAGTCATTTTATAATAAAATTAGTTTTATAATATTTTATTGAATATTTTAACGTCTTTACCCACCTTCTAGGCACATTATCTAATTTGCATAAAACGTAAATTTACCGCTTCTGTGAATTGAGATTCAAAAATACAAGATATATGGTTGACATAAATAAGTAAAATGTGGGGCAAGAAGTTGAAAATAATTTTTGGTGGATAGAATCTTTTGAATCTTATTGACCACCGTTAAAAGTAAATAGAATAATTAAAGGTAAAAATGATTTTATAATTACCCTAAAACAAGTAATAATTCTATTCGATAAGTGTATTTCTACCAAAATCAAATTTATGAATAAAATATGATACTTTTGGTCCACTTGGTTTAGATTAGAACATTAATTATTATTTTATTTAAAGAAGAGTTAAAAGTGTTAAATTCAAATTTTAATAACTAATTTTTTTTAATATATGGTTATAAAGAAGATAATTTTGACTATAAATATTTGTTAAAAATATAAAAATATTTCCAAAATTAGGGTATTTTATTTATAATATTTAGACATTAAATAAATAAATTTATTTATGACATAATGATGATACAATAATTATCTTGTTAATGAAAGATTAAAATAATTGATATTATAAATATTAAAATAAATGTAAATTGAGACATTTGATGCCTTAAAAAAATTTATAGGTTAATATTACATGTTAGGGATGATTCAATTTATTTTTCTCAAAGAAATAAGGTTGCTATAACTTTCACAGAAACCAAATACTAAATAATGACAAAATTGACATAAATGAGTTTTAAAAAAAATACTATATTATTAAAATATATAATAGTCTTAAAAATCCATGGTTTGGTCAGAGGGAATATATAATAAAATATATTCCATTAATGAACCCGTTGGGGTTCGCCTAGAATTTTATATTAATTTTATTAATTATATAATAATTAAATACAATGAGACATGATAAATGTTAAACTATTTAACTAGAGTTAAATCTAAAAGATAAGGTTAATATATTTACCTAAACAAATCTAAAACCTATTGGTTGAGAGGTTTTCAACCCATCCCTACCTTAGCCTCAAAATAAATTTTTTTGGAGCCATTATAAACCAAATATGATTGTATAATAAATTAATATTTCAAGGCTTTCCAAAAGTGACCCTCACCTCTCTTATAAAAGGGTACTTCCCCTTCTCCCAAAATCAAACCTCCAATTCCATTTAGATCAGCCAAACCCTACTCTAATATCCTCCCAACTACCCTCCCATCAATCTATAGGCATTACTATAATCATAAAGACACCCTAAGAATACCTTTTGATCAACTAAAAGGAAGAACATGAATAAGAGGTAATTATTTCATCAACTCTTTAAATGTTCTTTTCTTCTTCCACTTCCTCTTTATTTGTTGTTTCCATACCAAAATAATAACTCAAGTACCTTCTACATACTGTGATGTTATTATAAATATGGTACAACCATATTCATTATTCTATCCATCCTATGAATGAAAAAGTCGCCATACGTGCGTACATATGGATTACCATCTCCACATCGCAGTGTAGTTTGTTATTCAACACTTTCTTTATATATGAAATATAATCCAATTACATAAGATTTCACCATCAATAGAATGGTATTGTCACTCATGCGTATGTACAGATTACCGTCTCTATGAACTTGATGGGATTCATTCCCCATCGTAACCATTCCAGAATAAAAATCATTTTATTATTAAAAAATAATGTTTAAGAACATAATATCATTCTAGATATGAATCAAATATATCCTATCTATAACAAACATGACTTACATAACAAAACATAAAAAGAAAAACGAATCAGTTAACACCCAAAAAAATGATACTACTAAAATATTATTAAAAAACCAATATTAAAAGATCATATATGATATCATATTTATGTATATGGTTATTTTATATTTTAATAAAAATTATTTCACCATTATACTGGAGGTTAACATACTGTTAACTAAGGAAATGTACAAGATAATGAGTTTCTTATCTCATTTTTAATTCTGTGATATTTCTATTGCTCACCACTTATTTATTGCAAGTGGTGTATTGTGTACTACCATCAGATATATTTTATCACGAATCTATTTATATTCATGGTATTCTATTATTCATTTGGTGGTTGTTGACTTTTTTCCATACGACTCGATTGATTATAATGTGGTAATGGGATTTCATCTCACTTTTATTCCAATGAGATTCAGGCTATATTTGCCTCTATTTTCTTTTTGGTGGTGTATGTACTACCCATGGTTGTATTATTTGTGTAATATACTTTAATTTATGGGTATTTACATCTTCATTTTAAGATCCTTCTTTCATTGGATGTATATTTCATAAGTTACCAAATCGGTAAGGGAATTTCTAATTTCAATTTCCACTCATTGGGTTTTACGCAAACTTCTTTGATTATTTTACACAATAATTATGTGTGAAATCAATATTTATTTATTTATGTAGTAATTTAAACTCCCATTTGTGTGTGTATACTTTTTATACACATAATCACTCCATTGATAAATTCTGAAGTGATCTATATGAACTTGATAAGAGTAATCTTAACTCAATTTCCATTCATTGAGTTAAACATCCAAGTCATTGGTGTTGTTTTTACAAGAATATCTGTGAATTAACTCTGATTGATTTACAATGAATATCCAATCATATTTAGTGTGTTTATATTTTTGACACATAATTATGTCATAGATTTATCCTTAACTTAAGGATATAGTCTTTATAAGGGATTTTATCTCAATTTACTTCCCATTGAGACTTATTTTTTGTTATGCAGCAATTGACTTTTATATAGTGTATATATTGTACATTGACAATGTATATCATGAATCCCTTTATTCTAATTATATTATTTAATTTTTGATTACCTCAACTATTTGTATTCAATCATCTCTTATTTGGTTAGGAACTCTAACTAAAATATCATTATAAAAGTTTTAAATATTTATTCTTCTAAATCATTCTCATAAATTTCCATGTTTTAAAAAGGGTTTTATGGATTTATTAATATGGAAAAGAATATTTTAAAATTAAAATTCCTTTCAAAATTATCAATGTTTTATGGGGAACTTTGATTAAAAAATGTATTTTAACAGCTTCTTGATAAATATTGTGACTTTTAAATGTTTTCAAGAAAAAGGGGACATTTCTAACAAATAGTTTTACTGGTTATTTTCATCTATTTCAATATCCTTCATTATTCTTGATTGAGGTTGATTTATTATAATACAATCATCCATATTGTATTGAATGAGTTATTTTTGATAGTGGATGTGTTATTTTTATACCATTCGTGGTTTGTGGTTAAAATATTAACATTTCATATGCTAGTTTTAATAAGAATGATCATGTTATGTTTCAACCTTTTCATATGATGAATGTATTGGACATAGTAAGTGATAGGTGGAGCCCGATATAGTTCCTTGATGCATCGGTAGGTCTCATGATACAAACTAGTGTCTTGGCACAAGGGCTTGAAAAAAATCTTATTTTGTAGTCTTGGCACGAGGCCTTGACTATTTGGTTATGATGTACGGCATTATGCATTCCATCATTATGAAATTATCTATTGATATTACATGTGATTATTCTACTAGTAGAATATCTATGTGAATAAGTAAATGGAATTATTTGATTTATATTTTCCATATTGTGCTGATGTTTATGTTTAAAATTATTGTGTTTTAGTCTTATACATTACCTTAAATGTTTATGCTTATTTAGGAAAGTTTCAACTATATTATTATCGTTACTGAGCATCAATCCTCACCCCTTTATTTGTTTTATTTTTCTAAGGATGCGAAGAACTATATCATGATTAACCTGTAGGAATAGGATAAGGGATATGAGTGTGTTCAAAGGTGACATAATGTTTTTTTTTTCATTATGTCAAGATGTAGTGTAAAACTTATGTATGTATCTAGTACTTACAAGGATACTAACCTAATTGGTCTTTTAGGATATGATATTTTTTGATCATTCCAATGATATGTAATAATGCACCGAATCTAGGTAACTCGGGTTAAGGAATTACACTTGGTATCAAAGGTAGTTTAGTACAGACCTTGGAAACTATATTTAGAAAAAAACTCTGATTAGAGAACATAACCCAAAGATAAACATTGGGTATTAGTATAGAATAACATCCAAATTTTTTGGTAATGTAATTATTATGTGGGTTTTCCAAAAAAATATATCCTTGTATGGATACAAGTAGGTAGAGGTGGCTCTAGCACAGATGTACATAGTGGAAAGACTTGAAAACACCACTTTGATCTAGATCCGAATGGTAACTAGTGCACCAAAATAGGCCTTGTTGCACTCTTGGTTATGGAACTCCTAGGGGATATGATTAGGATAATTCACATTTTCATTACAAACTCATTTGAAGGATTTTAATATAAGATGAGAATACACAACTTTGGTTATCCTAAGGCATTTTAAATTAAAAATAAGGTATCATGATATTCTCTAAATGATATTATGATAATTGTTACTCAAACAATCTTTTCTGGTTTTAGTCAATGGCTGGATTCTAATGAAATCATAATAACACTGTACATGATGTACAAGGTAGGAACGATGGTGGAAATGAGCAACAAAATGGAATATTGATAGGTGTAAAAGATATCATGTTCATGCCTAATCAGTTTCCAAGAAATATGACCAACAAAATATATATTAACCCACTCCCAGACTCAACAAAGATGAGAATGTTAGTGAATGATAAGAATTCTAGAAGTGTAGCCCATGGAGAATAAAAAGCTCAATTTCCATCATACAGGAAATGTCGAAGAGACACCAAGGAAAGTGTCTCAATAGAATAGAGAAATGATTTATGTGTGTGAAAGAAGGACATAATGTAATGAATTTACGAGGAAAAACGAGGAGTACTATGGAAGAAAATAAAAATAATCCCAAGAATAGCTTTACAGTCATTTTCTATAAATGTAGGGGACATGGGAATTACCTAAGTCAATTACCTATTCTATAGGATAACCTCTTGGTCATGGAAGAACCTATGTGAAAATAAATGGAAGGGGAAATGTTTATAATTATTAGTGCTCTTTATTGATGGGATTACTTTAGAAGAATTTTCTCTTATATGTGTAACCCAATAGTTTGTTATTGGAAATTGGTATTTGAGGAAGAATTATCTTTTCTTTTTGGTAAATAGTTAAAAATAATCATTTGAGTTTATATGATCCTTGAATTTGAGGAAATTACAGGTTATTAATTTTTGGGATGAAAATGTGAGGTATGAGATAAAATTTGTGGTTAAATTATGTTATAGTTATTTTGAGGAATTTATCTCATTTTTGGAATGTTTTAAAATATAGTTTTTGAAAAGGACAACACGTAGATCGTGTGACAACCTATCATGTCAGACAAAGCTATAAGAATCAAACCCACAACTAATGTGAGATTGGGATTTTATCTCCTACCACTAGACTACATGTTGTCCCTGGTTAGTGTGTCTAATTCTTTTTAGTTGAATGATTTTATTGATCAATAATAAGTTTATATGGGATCTTATGATTTATCAAATGGATATACTTTATGTAGGAAAATGATTTGGTGATTAAGAGATAAATTTTATTTTCGATGATGTTTTCTTGGTTGGGAACACTATTTTCCTAAGGAAAAAAGAATACGATGGGATTTCATTTGAGGAGTAGTGGTTGTTTTTTATCTATTTTATTATTGTGGATTTATAGAAATTTGGGTTATTTGTGGAAATTATTAACCTATCATAGAGAAAAAGTGATTGGGGTTTTTAATTTTAAGTATTCAAATTTAAGAGTAGTTGATGTTATTTGGAGATACAATTTAATGAGGAAGACAACGTAATCAAATTCTTCTGTGTATGGGGTTTCAATCATAGTTTTTATTATATTGAAGGATTTTAAGGACAATTGTATATCTAATTGTATTTATTGAGCTTTGGGTACTATTGGTTTAATTTTAGAAATTAAGATTAGTATTTATTTCAATAAAGTATTATCCTTTTTGGGGATCATTTGATCTTGTAATGACCATTTTTGTTTTGGTTAATCTCTAAAGACAAGGAAAATATATAGTTCATCCTTTTTGAATTATTTGATTCTATATAAGTTGATTCTAGTGCTTCAGGTGTGACCAAGTCATCTTGAATACTCATCGTTTGCAGTGAAAGAATAGATTCTGGTAAAAATTAGTTATAGGATGGAACTATACTTATCAAGTATTTTTTCAATCTCTTGTTGTATGAAGAAATTAATTCTTAAACTAGAGGGAAAATATCTTAAACCCAAAAATGTGTTATCCTAATACCATACGTTATTCGTCGTAGATTTATGGATTTGAGGCCCTCAGTTTTCCATTTACTTGTTTGTGATTGATAACCTCAATCAATCCCTATAAATATTTACGTTTTCCTCCAATTATAATTTCTACCAATCTTCTTATATTCGAAATCCTGATTTGGTGGTGACTTTTTTTATTTCCCTTTCACTCATATTAAGACTAAATTTTATAAACCCTATTTTTGAAGATGGTTTTCTACAAAGGAATTTATATATTTTGTACCTTTAATTAACTAAGAACAATTTAAAATTGAGAGAATGAAATTTTGTGAAGGAGGGAAGAATGTAACACCCCAAGCTTCTATAGTGCGCTTCTCTTTGAATAATACAATAGCATGCGATGTACATAAATCTAAGTTCAAGCGCACCACAACCTATCAAACTAGCCATTTAGAAAGCAGTTATGAATATAAATAACCATATTTTTTATTTTATGTATATCATATATAATTCTAACATTCATTGGTTGTGTTTCCTAGACATAATATAAGGACAAATTCAATTTATCAGATAAAAAAAGTATTTTTTTAAAAAATGTTGTTTTTTCACCTTTTAATGGAGAACTCCTTATAAATCCAATATCTGACACATTATATAATATATTTGATGAAATTAAATTCCTGTTTAGAATTATGAAAAAAATAGCTTGGATAAATGTTTGGTGTTTTTTTGATAACTTTAATATTTTGATGAATAGTGAAAGATACTAAATTTTAATTGTAAACAACTTTTTTAATAAAAATAATTTATAGTGTTAAATTATCAATTTTAATGGTTTTGATGTATAATTAGATTATATTATTATCATTTAATCCAATGTTGGTAATTGGATGTTATTTCACTTTTTAACCTGACATAAACACATATCAAATTTGGATTAGTTTTTACTTCTCAAAACCCGACTTTCTAGTTCTGACAATGAAATTTAATTTTAAATTAATTAATGAAACTTATATTTTTTGAATTTTGTAAAATAGTCATAATTTTTTGATTCATAATATCACAATTATCTTAGGGTGTATTTTTGGTATTTTTCAGAAAACATTCAATTTTTGATGAATAGTGAAAAACATTATGTTATTGTTTAAAAACCACCTTTTTATTTACATAATTATTTATTTTATTTAAATTTATTTTAAGTCACAATTGATAAATAATACCTATATTAGTTCAATGCAATTTATTGGAGTCATTTTATAATAAAATTAGATGAATAAAATTTTATTAAATTTTTTAACGTCTTTTACCCACCTTCATGGCACCTTAGCCAATTTGCATAAAACATAATTTTACCACTTCTGTGAATTGAATTTAAAAAATAAAAGATACATGATTGACATAAATAAGTAAAATGTGGTTCAATAAGATGAAAATAATTTTTGGTGAATAGTAACTTCTGTATTTTATTTACCACGACAAAGAGTAAATATGGTAATCAAAAGTAAATATGATATTATAATTACCCTAAAACATGTAATAATTCTATTTTATAAGTGTATTTTAACCAAAATAAACCTTAATAATAAAATATGATCCTTTTGGTCCACTTGGTTTAGATTAGGACATTAATTATTATTTTATTTAAAGAAGAGTCAAAAGTGTTAAATTCAAAGTTTAATAACTAAAACATTTTAATATAAGGTTATATAGAATATAAGTTTGACTTTAAATATTAATTAGAAAGATAAAAATATTTCCTACATCATGGAATTTTACTTATAATTTTTAGACATTAAATAAATAAATTTATCTATGACTCAATGATGTTGTAGTAATTACCTAATTCATGAAAGATTAAAATAGTTGATATTATTAATATTTAAATTAAATTAAATTGATAATTTTGATGAATTACACAAATTTTGAGGGTTAATATTATATTTTAGGGTTGATTCAATTTATTTTTTTCGAAGAAATCATATTATTATGAATTTCACAAAAACCAAATACTAAATAATGTAAAATTGACATAAATGAGTTATTAAAAAAATACTATATTATTAAATGAAATAAAAGTCCTAAAAATATAAAATTCGGCCAAATGACTTCTCTAATAATAGATATGTCATTAATGAACTACTTAGGGTTCCCTTGGAATTTTATTGTATGTTTATAAACCATAAAATATAAAAATACAAGGAGACATGGTAAATGTTAAACTATTTAACCAGGAGTTAAATCTAAAATATAAGTTTAATGAGATGATCTAAACCTGTCTAAAAACTATTGGATGAGAGGTTTTAGACCCATAATCCTCTTATAATCAAAATAAATCCTTTTTGAGCCATTATAATCTGAATATGATTGTATAATAAAATAATATTTCACGACTTTCGAAAAGTAACCCTCTCCTATCTTATAAAAGGGTACTTCCCCTTATCTCAGAATCACACCTCCAAAGAAATTAGTCTAAGCCAAAAACAGCTCAAATATCCTCCCAAATACCCTCACATCAACATAAAGGCCTTAAATTTATCAGTAATCTGACCTAAGGAACCCTTTTGATCAAACCAAAAGGAAGAACCCGAAGAAGAGGTAAATTATTTCATCACCTCTTTCAATGTTCTTTTCTTCTTCCACTTCATATTTACTTCTTGTTTCTATACCAAAATTATAACTCAATTACCTTATACATACTGTGATGTTATTAGAAACATGGTACACCATATTCATTATTCTATCCATCCTATGAATGACAATTTCACCATACGTGTGTATGTACGACTTACTCTCCCCGCGTTGTGGTGCAGTTTGTTGTTCAACACTTAATTAGTTGTATGGGTATGACAATGAGTGTAATTGATGTAAATAATAAATATAAAATGTTAATGATTATTTATATATATAATACCATCCAATTACATACAATTTCACCATCAATATAATGGTATTGTCGCTCGTGTGTACGTACGGATTACCGTCTCCACGAACATGATGAGATTCATTCCCCATCATAACCATTCAAGAATAAATATCATTTTATGATTAAAAAATAATATTTAAGAACATAATATCATTATTTATATGAATCAAATACATACTATACATAACAAACATGACTTACATTACAAAACATATATAGAAAAATGAATCAGTTAACACCCGAAATAATGATACTGCTGAAATATTATTAACAAATCAATATTAAAAGATCATATATGATATCAAATTTATGTGTATAATTCTTGTAAAATATATTAAAAATTATTTTTCCATTATACATGAGGTTAACATACCCTCAACTAAGGAAACTTACATGTTAAGGGGTTTCTTATCTCACTTTTAATTCCGTGTGATTTCCATTGTTCACCACGTATTTATTGCATTGGTGTATTGTGTACTACCATCAGATATATATTATCATGATTATATTTATATTCAGGGTATTATGTGATTCATTTTATTTTTATTAACTTTTTTTCATACGACTTGATTGATTACAACATGGTAAGGGGTTTTCATCTCACTTTTATTCTCTTGAGATTCATGCTATATTTGTTACTATTTCCTTTTGTGTGCTGTATGTACTACCCATGGTTGTATTATTTGTGTAATATACTTTAATTTATGGGTATTTACATATTCATTTTATGATACTTATTTCATGGGATTTATGTTTTGTAAGTTACCATATCGATTAGGAAATTCCTCATTTCAATTTTTACTCATTGGGTTCTACGCAAACTTCATTAATTATTTTAATCCAATATTATGTGTGAAATCACTATTTATTTATTTATGTATTAATATCCACTCAACTTTGTGTGGATATACTATTTATACACATAATCACTGCATTTATAAATTCTCAAGTCATCAATATGAACTTTTTAAGAGTAATCTTAACTCAATTTCCATTCATTGGGCTAAACATCCATGTCATTGGTGTTGTTTTTACAATAATATGTGTAAACGTCCTATGATTTATTTAAAATGAATATAAAATCATTTTGTGTGTATTTATATTTATCACAGAAAATTATTTTATTGATTTATCCTTAACTTAATGATTCACTCTTTATAAGGGATTTCATCTCAATTTACATTCCATTGAGTATTTTTTGTGGTTATGTGTCAATTAACGTTTCTATTGTGTATATACTGTACTTTGACATTGTATATCATGAATCCCTTTATTATCGTGATATTATATATTTTTTGTTACCCTAATTATTTTCATTTAGGCATCTCTTATTTGGTTAGGAACCTTAACTAAAATATCATTTCAAATATTTACATATTTATTATTCTAAATTATTCTCATTAATGTCCATGTTTTAAAAATGGTTTTAAGGATTTATTTATATGTAAAACCATGTTTTATAATTAAAATTCCTTTGAAAATATTAAAAGTGCTATGGGACACTTTTATTTAAAAATCTATTTTTAAAATATTATTTATAAATAGTGAGATTTTTAAATGTTTTATAGAAAAAGGAGTTATTTCTCTCAAATAATTTTTCTAGTTATTTTCATCTATGTCAATATCCTTCATTATTATTGATTGCGGTTAATTTATTATAATATAATCTTATATATTGTATTTAATGAGTTATGTTTTACTATGGATGTGATATTTTTATAACATTCTTTGTTTATGGTAAAAATATTAACATTTCGTATGCTAGTTTTAGTACGAATGTTTTTGTTATGTTTTAACCTTTTCATATGAGGAAGTCATTAGACATAGTAAGTGACGGGTGGAGCCCACTATTGTTTCTCGATGCATCGGTAAGTCTCATGAGACAAACTGGTGATGGCAGAAGGCTTTGATGAAATCTTATTTTTTAGTCTTAGCCTGAGGCCATGACTATGTGGTTATGATGTACCACATTATGCATTCCATCATTATGAAATTAGCTATTGATATTACATGAAATTATTTTACTAGTAGAATATCCATGTAAAAATGTAAATGGAATTATTTGATTTATATTTTTCATATTATTATGATGTTTATGTTTAAAAGGATTGTGTTTTCGTCTTATAATTGCCTTAAATGTTTATTCTTATTTATGAAAGTTTCTGCTATATTTTTATCCTTACTCAGCATCTACGCTCACCCCTTTATATGTTTTATTTTTTCCAAGTTGTGAAGAAGTATATCATTATTAACCTGGAATAATATGTTAATGGATATGAGTGTGTTCAAGAGGCACATAATGTTGTTTTTTTATGTAAGGTAAAACTTATGTATGTATCTAGTACTTCCAAGGCTACTAAATTAATCGGTGTTTCGGGATAAGATCTCTTGTGATCATGCCAATGATATGTAATAATGCACCGACTTTGGGTAACTAGGGTTGGGGCATTACAAAAAAACTTCTGAAATGGCCACTAACATGATGACGAGTCTTCCTACGGATATTTATGATTGAAATCATATCTCTAACGTGGTCATATTCCATTTAACAGATCAATGATATAACCATCTATCCAAGATTTGGGTACCCAGAATTATGATGTGGAATTAAAACCCATCAAAACCCCTTAAGGGTGTCCCCTATTCCATGGTTCAGTTTATGGTTTTATGGGTTGAAAATTTTGAACCCCACATCAATATTTATTTCATTATACCATTAATATATCAAATACATTTCCCTAACATAATTTCAAAATTCTCTCATGGTACCGACTTGAGCCACAACGGCTTAACCATTGTGACATCCTATTTAATGGTACCTTGCACCTTCATACCTTCACATGAACTTATTCCTCGTCACATAAGTTATCACATGTAAACACTACTTTTCATCCCACCTGATAATGTTGTGTCTTAGTTTGGCCACATTCTTGTTTGGAGGCTACCTACGTGTTCTCCAAGAGTGGGTTTAACCCAACATTATCTTCATTAATAATTAATTGTAGCAATATTATTGGGTATTAAATTGAAAATTTTCATATTCTATAGAGATAAATCTTGGAAATATTTATCTTACATGAACACGTGAATTATAAAACATGGATAAGTCGATCAATCAAATTCCATGGTGTAGTTTTTAGATCTCTTGTGAAAGGGGATTTTATATCAGATTTATTATCTATAGCATCACTAATGGTATTTTCCTCCACCTTTAAAGATTATTTGAGTCCAACAAAATCCTCCATGCATCATCAACTTACACATTTCATGTTAACGAACACAACTTTTCGATAATATCCACTTGAGCCACCATCCATTTTTGCAACTTAATTTATCAAACAATCTATATTTAACCCTAAGAGATGCTAAAAATATCCCAAAAAACACCTATTAGAAACCAAAATTATTTTCAACAAATCGAAAAAAAAATCCTTAAAAGATGATAAAAATCTCAAACTTTGTATTTTTTCGACAATAACCAATACTTCTCACAATATTGTTGCCTCTCCATATAATATTATCTTCTTATTTATTATCACCTAAGCCTCTCATATAACCTAATTGAAAATAAATTACAAATGGTATGAAGCTAAGGAATTTTGAATTTTCATTATGTTTTATTTCAATATACCCCTTCAATTTTTTGGTATTCATCTTCTTTTCTTCTCTCCCTAAATGATTATCATTTTTCTAATAGTATATTTGGGGTATTCTTAAAACCATAAATTATTTTCTCATTATCCTTTCAGACTATGGATTTATCTAATATTTTCCCCAATTACAATGGGAAATTAATCTCCATAGAGATAACCCCTTTTAAATAATTTTCCTCCTTTAACAATTTCTTATTAGGAAGTCAAGTTATACAATATTTCACAAAACAAACTTCCATGGAAATTGAAAAAAAATAAACAAATTAATAAGTGAATTTTCTACTTTTCACTTGGGACTTAAAATGATACAATAAGCCTATTGAGTCTTGGTGTAGGAAACAAGATTCAATTTTAACCTCTACTAATGTTTTCCATGTCATTCATGAATTCTAATGATACTAGTAAATTCATGGAAATTTCACTTTCCCAAAAAAAACCTATGATCTCACAATATTATGCCACTAAATAGTATGTATATATAATTTATAGTACATGGTGTTGAGACATTACACATGGAGTTTTACTTAATTCAAATTTTTCATGATTTAATTAATGATAACAATTAAACTTTAACAATATTAATCTATTTCATATGCATAAAATATATCTGATGAGTCTTAACAACTATTAAATATTGATCACCAAATAACCTTAGTATTAATATTTTGACACCAATTATAATGATGAATTTGGGCACTCCATTTGTTGAGAATAACTCTATTATCTTAGTACCCTTTAGTTTCTAGTATATTCAAATAGCCGATATGAGATGTTAGTATATAAAAAGATAAATGTAGATCTATTCCTTATCCCTACTCCACATTTTTTCCTCTTTTATTGGATATATTGCACTAATATATATTTCAAATTAAAATTTTTTTAATGAATATTTATAATGGTATCAATTATTTTTTTATTTTAGAAACTTTTCCAAGAAGTTTACAGTCTGAGAAATTTCCATAACATAGAACATCAGGCTACATTCTAGCATGCAGATGTAGTATATTTTCATTGATAATTTTATCATGTGAATTTTCAACACCTTTACCCCATTAATCATGTATTTTCAATATCTATATAGTAATTCAATTTTTTTTAAAATATAGTATATACATAGAGGCGTACATCAATCATTATTATTTAGAGGAATGGGTCTGGCCATAACAGGCCAACCCTTATCCTCTCATTTTTCCTTTTCCATTTATGAGCTTTTGGGATATTCAATCCTATATTTATTCAACCTATTCATCATTATTTATCCAATTTCATAAACCCATTTCCAGTGGATCTTATTTTTGTGAGATCACTTAAACACTTCTATAGCATGATAGAATAATTGTTGTTCTTCCCTATCTTGTGCTTTTCCATAATTATGGAGTCAATCACACTTGAACATGTAACTTATTATTTTGAATTAATAGTGAATATTATATATTAATGTATTCTCCATTATGTCTTAAATTTTTTCAATTTAGTTGGATTTATTTATCCACTTTGGAAAAATTCTTCATTGATGACCAAGAGTGCGATCTTTGGATAAAGTTTCTTCATCAGTAGAATCTGCTTTACCTGATATTACACCTTTTTCATATTTTATAAAACCTATTTCATTTTCTTCTATATTTCCATTATTTTATTTAATGATTTTTTTTTGAATTTTTTGATATTCATTCTTGATACACCATTTATAGGGGATGTTTATTGTTCTTTAAAATATTGACCATATTTTTCTGTTTGTTTGACCTTCTTCTCGAATAATAATTCATCTTAGAAATGATACAAAAAGAGTGGTTTTGTATGTATTCTTTTACCTTCTATGAATTATAAAAATTATAATACCTTTTAATGTTACTAAGGTTTTAATAGGTAAAGAATTTACTATAGGAATCATTCCTCATGTGGTCTCTCCTTCATTGAGATGTCAGTAGAATTTTTCTCATATATTTGGGATTATTGGCTTTGAAAGATCTACTCATGATGTTGTATATTATTAAAAAATTTATAATGTAAGTGTTTCCTTCATTTGAGGATAATTTATTTTATAATTATCATGGAATATATATTTTCTTTCAATTTTTATATATGGAACCTTTCTTTATTTTGATTATACTTTTGGAGGTATTTGAATCTTTTTTTAATGTGTATCTCTTCTCTTTTGTTTCAATTATTCTCATGTTTCATCTTTAATTCATTATCTATTTCCTTAAAACAAGAATAATATTATATTTATATTTTAATTCTTTCTAAAAATTTATTTTTGAGTGGAATGATTCTTAGATTTATCTCTTTCTCTATAGAAATATATTTCAAATGTTTTTGTTAAATCTCTCTATTCATATCTTCTTTCATCTTCATATTTATTACCTTTTTCATTATACTGAAATTAATTTCCTCCTCTTCTATCTTCTACCTACTATTCTCCTCAATAGAAATTTCAACCATGGCATAATTAACTTCATGCATGACTTCCAATTATTATACCTTCTCTTATAGAGTTGGGGTCTCCTCATGGTCATTTCAAGAACATATTCAAGATTGGAAACATGATGTTGTTTTTATTTTTATCACATTTTCTTTGATTATCTAAAATAGAGTTATAAATTTCACATACTTTATCCACAACAATTTTAAAATAAAATAAAATTTTATATTCACAATTTTTTAATCTATTAGGTGAATTCATCTTTAAAGATTACTTCCTCTTGTTCATTTTCTTCTTTCCTTTAGTATATGAAATTCTTTACTTACCGAATTTACCTCTTTATTAGCATTCCATTATTATTTTATATAAAGTATCTCCAATTCCATCCAAATATCCTTATTTTAAATTAAATTTAAAATATTCATTAGAATTATTTCATTAAATAATCATGTAATTATTTCTTTGTACATGCATGAACCTCCAAATTTCATTGAACATTTTCAAATATTAAACAATAAAAAATAATTCGAATAATTAAATCCATAAAAAAATAACGATGAACTTCAAATTCCATACAAATATGCAATGAAATCCTGATTCTACACTTTATAATGACTTCCATCATAAAATGGAGCCTTCACTATAGATTTTATTCTTAAAAAATGGAACAATTTAGAGAAACAAATCCAACGAAAAATAAATATTACCTCTAATACCAATCATTGGTCTCTTAAAGGATATAAGGGATATATACCCAGAGAAGTAGGGGGGATGAATTAGGGAATATGAACATATTATAATTTAATTAATTTACCTTTTTTACTATCACCACCCTAATGGTATTTACCTCTTATTAATAATAGTCATTTTTTAATCTTTTAAACTTGTTTATTTAATTAAATTTTACTTAAATAGCCCAAAATAAAATATGTTAGATATTTCCTAACCCCCATTCCAATATTGTGTTATATTAAGAAAAATAAAAATTTACACTGACATAATTATTTTTAATTTATTCACCACTATGGGATTGTTTAAGGAGCATGAGATCATAATTATTTCAATGAACATGAAAACAATAAAAAAATCACTAGTTGGGGTTTGGCTATGTCACTCGTTCCTATGTTCACATGCAATATAAATTTTTGGGTTGGTTTACTACCACCCAAGGATCACTTCCCTCACCACTTCCATTTTTCACTCACTGATATAAATGGAAATAAAATTTAAATCACAAGAAAAGAATAATATCACCTTATTACAATAGATACACTATAAATATAAATATATGCGACTATTATTTCCTCCATCTTCGATGTACAGACCTGCTGTGATCTCCTTCATAAACATCTTCATTATATTTCCTGTATATGTCATTTAATATTTTCTATTATTATTCCCCAAGATAATTAATTGATTCTAAATCATATTCCTTTTTTATTTCTCCAAAATATAAATTTACTATTTATTCACAATGAAAATTTTGGGTATGAAATATTCTCTATATTTGTATCTCTTTATTTTTTTGGTCATTAACCACCATAGGTAGTTGTATAGATAACTACCCCTTTCCTTAAATCCAATGGATTTTATTTAATATCCATTTCACATTATTATTCCAAGTGTCACATGTAAAAAAACGTATAATAACATTCCATTTAATCTGAATTAATCACATTGAATTCCCTGAAATAACTTCCTATTTCAATTTCTAGTCAAATATTTATGCTACAGAAAAACTGATTAGATATGGTGTGGTCTATTAATAAATGTAATAACCATAATTGTTTATAAATTTAATATGGAATAGATTATTATAATAATAAAAATAATATGTATTAATAAAATTATGTGGCATTTACTTATCCTTAGTGTAACCAAACATGATTCATGTTCTCCATATGAACTTTTCATAACAAACCCATGATATAAAACAAGATATACTATACCTTATCTAACCTAATAACATAAAGAATAGATAATTTCACAGTATTGTGGCTTCTTATGGCTCTTTATGATGAGAATATTTGTGGTGGAATTGTCATGTTCTATCCAATAAGATTATTTCATAGCTATCTGTTCATGACATGGACACTTTGAGTTTTCCAGTGTCATTATAAATCATAAAATATCCTTGTGGATATCCCCTATGTGGTGGTTCATTTGACTATGGGGTTTTCTAGTAACATTGAAACTGATAACAGTATTTATTAAAATTAAACCACATCACATCTTCTACCTTTCACTAACATCATTTCAAAATTTTCCATTGGTACCAACCTTCCATGAACACTATACCATGGTGCCACCCCATTCCATGGTCCCTTACTTTTACCCACATTTACATGTACATGTGACTCCTCATGTGAGTTATCACATGAACATTCTATTTTCCATCAAAATCATCTATTCAGTTATTGAGATCAACCACCAGCCAATATAGAGGCTTCTAAAGTGTTGGCCTCTAGTAGGATTGGCCCAACCATTCCATTATCCATATTTAATTATGGTTTAATTATCATATATATAATAGAAAATTACAATATTTTTGATAGATAAATCTAATAGTTCTTTATTTATAATGAAAAAATGAATCTCACATAATGTATAATTAAATCAATCAAATTCCATGATGAAGATTGTAGAGATATGATATAGGGTTTGTCTTTCAGATAGATTCACTCGAGCTTCCAAAAATGGATGTTTTATTCACCTTTATAGATTATGTGAATCCCTATAATACTACAAGAATATTCAACATCCAAATTTATTTTCAAAAAACTCCACTTTCTAATAATCTCTACTTGATTCATCATCCAATTTCATTAACATCATTTCCAACAAATCAAACACAACCATTAAAGATACTAATAATCTCCCAAAAACACCTACAAAAAACCTCACTAGTTATCAAAAAATGAAACATCAATACTTTTAAAATGATAAAATTCATTATATAAATATTTTTATATAAAAGTGAATAATTTTTTTTCTATTCTTTTGTTCTATCAATCATGAAGTGAAAATATCACCTATGTGTATACATAGACTACCACCTCCACAAAGTGATGTAATTAATTTTTCATCCCTGATTTATATGAAACATTATAAAAGTTTATACAATGAATAAATAGGAAACTTATTTCTTGATTAATATTCTTATATGATGAGAATATGACCATTCATGTACCATAAGAATCAAACCAAAACATGCATGGAAAATATGCTTGTTTTCTCCCAAATATTCATTTTAATTAATAAATTGTTAATTAAATGATAATTAGAGATTATAAAGGAATTAATTATAGTTATTTATATATCAATATTGGTTTTTAATATATTTATAATTAATATTTGTTTACTATATAGTATTTTGGAATGTGTATAAAGAAATATTAGAAATGAGGTACGAGATTTATGTTACAATCACTTTTCATTTCATAATTTTCAATGCTAATTTTTCATTGAGTGAAATTATACATATCTTATCAAAAAAACCAATATTTTTTTATACTTTATTTATTCATTTAATTTTAATGTAATATTAACTCTTTTATTTATTTGTTACTTAAAATGTTAGAGAAAATGTTTTTAAATAAAATCGGTCCTTATTTTCACTTTATTCAATGATCATTTTCTTCCATGTCTTGGATATTCAAAATTATTTTATAAAAGTTTTTTACTTTAATTGAAATGTTTGAAAAAAGTTAATTTATACTACCATTTACATTATTTAAAATTTTTTAATTAGAGTCTTTTTAATAAAAAAATTCCAAAGAAGTTATTTTTGACATATTACAAGAAGTGTGAAAATATTGTTCAATTTTAATATATTCAGTATGAATAGATTTTCCTGTTGTTATGAACATTTTTTTATTTGAAGATTAATTTAAAATTTTACATAATTTTCTTAAAAGTTATTTGTTTCTTAAAATTATTTCAATTTTTAGTTTTACAATATTATATAAGAAAATGATATTTTCTATATTTGGAATGTAATGTTTAAATTCCCTTTTAAAGGCAATTTTTAATTATGTAAATATAATTTAAGGATGATTATTCTTCACTAGGGATATGGTTTTATGATGAAATAAAATAAAATTTCTATTTTTGGATTATGATGATGATTATTTATGTATTATTTTATAAAAACTATTTCTTTTCCACGTGTTGTTTATGTTTTGATGAAATATTTATGAAACCCATTTATTTTCCATAGGTTATGCTATGTTAGAATAATGAAATGATTATGAAACTTTTTTCCTCTCCATTGGTTATGTTATAATGATATGATGAATGATTTATAATCTTGTGTCACACATTTGTGTGGTTCTCATTATGTGATAGATGTGTTTGAAATTATATGGCCCTCTAATACATTGGGTAAAGATATATATATCTAATGAGATAATATGGACTAGAATGAGGAGTTAACCTTGATCAGTAAGGGACTCTATAAAGTATGATAATCTTGGGAATGAACCCTAATTAAGGAAATGATGCAATGAGGAGAGAACTCAATTAACTATGATATATTGGTAGTGTGCCCTGGCGAAGGAAACTGTTTTCCATTATGTTGTGTTATTAATAAAACCATATCTTATTGTTATAATATTTATCATTACCAGTGATTGATTATTGATGATTCCATACTCTTATGAATTATTCATCTTTTGTGATAAACTATTATTACATGATTCATTATTAATGATATTTAATTTAGTGGGTATGAATTTTGTATGTTATGATCATGTTATCACACCCTTGCGATAATATTATGCACTTTTATGATCATTGATTGATATCTACTATGTTTACCCTTACTAATCGACATAGATAACTCATAATTATGTTTATCATCCATAGGTTATGAACACAAGTTTCAAGTATGGTATATATAAGAAGTGTATCATGTGTGAAGAACATTATGGGATATGTAGAAGTTATTTTATGAAATAAAACGATTATATAGATAGTATCTAAATACACTAAATTTTTATGGATATTTGGTTTTTATTATGATTATATGTATTTAATATTCATCTAAAATTATGTAATATTTTTATGTAGTTATTTTTCCACATAAGGTATCCTAAAAACAACCATTAATTTGGAATTAGTCCGAGAGTCTCTAAACCAGGTCAGTGAAATACCCTTATTAAGGGGGTTTGTTTACTCTTATCATGCCCATGAATTGTAAAGTTAGAATGAGTTAGATTAGGCTCCCTATTCCCTAAACATCCTAGAGTTTGATATGTAATGGGATTAATTTTAGATCCATTAACCACTAAATCATGATAGATATTGACTCCATAAATATTTCCATATAGGTATAAGGATCATTTGATTCTATTTATAACTAAATCGTGATCTAATTTCATGATGTAAATTAACATATGAAATTTAGAAGGGTAAATATTAGCATATTTTGTTTTATTGTTAGGAAATTAACTCTCAAACTATTGATATCTTGAAAAATCATTGATAAAGATATCCCTATGTTCTTTTTCTAGGTGAAGGGTGTCTAGAATTAAAATTAATGTTAGGAATATGGAAAGATGCTTCAAGACATCATATTTCTAATTCCATGGTTATGGCTTCTTAGTAAAATTATGTTCTCTTGTTTATGGATTGAAATCTTGAGTCGGTTGAAACGAGGAAACATCAAATTTTGAAATAGAATTTGTGGTAGTTTTTTACTAGTAAAGTAAAACAAACATTCCCAAACATTGATATTAATTAGATGGTTTCTTATGAGCCAATTTATCATGCAATATGAAAAAAAGAAAATGATCCCCAAAAAACTAGATCAAATTCATATTCAACTTAGGTTCTCTAAAGATCTTATCTCTGAATTTTATTCTCCTATTTGATTTCAAAATTGACGGATCGTGAACTTTAGTGTATGCCTCATCAATTTCTTACTATCCCACAATGTCCTCCTCTATCATAATTGAAGGGATATTCTATTTCATGATAATTTCAATCATCTATGTATGATTCCATTAGAAGGATGATGTTTATAATGATATTTTAGGATTCCACATTAGAGGTAATTTTAAATTTTTTGGGGTGGTTTCCATCCCCTTCTCGATGGGGGAATAATGTCTATAAGATTATGTATTAGTTTGGGAACTCATTGGGGTTACTCTTCCTATGATGTATTTCATTTGTGTGGGTTGTACCTAATCATGGAATATTTGAAAGTAGAAGATACATCCTCAAGTACTGTAGGAAAATTTTTGGTATGGATGGTTAATTAAATCATTCCTTGATGACCATTCATACATATTTAAGTGTATTTAAACCCATCCAATCATTAATATTATATGTGTTCCAAATTGGATTCTCCCTGCACTCTTTCTTTTCATAGAATTAGCAGTGGATGCACATGTTAAGTGTGGCCAGGGGCTGTTGAAAATAAGTCAAACTTCCCATACCATCCTTTTAATTTTTTTTCGTAAGATAAAGATATATTGAATGTTATGTCCCAACATTTTATTGTAGGGGAAGTATATATGGTGATCATTCAGCCTTGCCTCCTTAGGAATTTTAATTATTGCCAATGTAAATATATTTTTCTCTAGGAGAGAAGTGAAATTCCTAGACACCTATCCATTTTAGAAGGTATTTATCTATTATTTAGGTTTTTAAAAGTTTAGTAATTATATATTTATTTTTATCCTTTGTATTTGAGTAAGGATATGGGTAATGTTTTTTTCTATTGATTTTTCAGCAGAATATGAAATTATTTAATTTCATGCCAACAACTAATATATTAATGTGAAGGTTTAATCCCTCGGTGAAGGTGAATGTGTGTATACCGATGAAGGAAGAAACAAATCAAGAAAAATTGTTAATTATATGAAGAAAAAAAGTGATTACAGTAGTATATAACCATTTTCGAAAAAATATTATTCATAATGGCTCAATAGTATGACTAATAGTAGTAGGTCAAAATGTAATAAAGGAGAATCCATGATTGTTGATGGGTATTCAATTAGAGTGTTATGAAATGTTTTTCCATTAATCATTCACAGATAAGAACATACAATAACTAAAATAAAATTGGTTAACCAGATTTTTTAGTGGTTTAGGATGTGAGTGACTAATTCATACAATTTTTTAAGATTAGTACTCAATGAATCAAACAATTATGATATATTTTCATCATAATAAAATTTTCATTTGATTTGGATGTGTTACACTGAAGGGAAAATCATCTATTAGGCTGATTTTCAAAATAAATAAGCATCATTAATTTATTTAGTTGATACATAAAAAATTTTGATCTTCTTTATCGATGAGCTCTACTTCAAGATCGATATCTTATCAATACACATGTTTTGTTCCTATAGGATCAAAGAATATGAAATCTATGATTTCTCAAGTTATTCGTTCTCTAAGTGATTCCCAGAAAATGTTTCCCTAAAAATTGATAATGATCTCATCTTAAAACAAAATACTACATTAACTCCTAGCCTAAATCTCATAGTCCACCAGCTCAGACTCATCTCTCTAGTTTCCATAAGACGCTTTGGACTTTTTCATCAGGTCCTTCATGTGAATCATGAAAATATCATCTGAAAACCACATGACCTGTAACAACTCTTATTTTTTATGTTTTATTATTGTATATCATATGGATTATATTTAAGAAAAGGTGCAGATACGATATACGATTCAAGATATTTGTTGAAATATTTAAATATATTAAATATATTAAATATATTAAATAGTACACATGTGTAGTTTTCATGAAAAGGTGGAAGAACTTCTAAATGGGGGATAATATAAGAAATCACAAGGAACTATTGAGTTCAGAATGTCATTTTGACTCTAGGAGAACCATATCCTTTTTTGGCAATGTGAGTTTGTGAAAATTTCATTGGGGGTGAAAAATAAATGAAATAATTAAATTAAATTATTTTATTTTATCTGTTGGCACAAATAACTAATTATTTTTCATTCTAAGAACTATTATGGAAGAATTATAGGGTAATCTGAAAAACCTTACAAATCATTGGAGACCCATCACATAGAATTAAACGGATTATGATTGAAGAAGGAGAACATATTAGAGATTGAGGACAGGTGTGGGACAAAATCAGAAGATCTTTTCAATGATCATGGTGTAACTTCATTCCCCATCAGTGGACGATCCAAATTAAGGTAGGATGTTTTTTGTGTTTGGATTTTTTTTATTTTTTATTTATATGACAAATGTGAATCAATTTTCCAACAAATTGATTTTTGGATCAGTAATTTTTTAGGATGGGATTATTGTGGGGTTTTATTTGGGATTTTTTTGATTTTTTGTTATCTATACATTATTTTTTATAACAGAAATGAATATCGGCTGACCCAAACATCTATCGAGGTCCATTCATCATGATTTTTCTTTTTATTTTCTCCCTTGATTCTTTATTCATCATGAGTGTTCTTTATTTGGAACATGGTTTAATAAACACTAAGAAATTGACCATTTCACACCAGTTTCATAGCACAACAATTTGATATTATAGATATAGGTTCAAGATGACGTGATGTTTCCATGAATATGGAGGCATTAATGGACCATATAATGTAGTTACATGGTTTGTGTGTTCTTCATCACGTAGTGAAGAACATCATTCAAATGATTTTTTTTGAATGAATCAAGGGGCTAGGTGTTTTTGATCGATGATGGAATGTATTGTCAGGTCCTGATTATATATTTTTCAGTAAGGCAGGAAATTGGATTGAGGATCAGAGGAGAAACTAAAGATGAGTGAACCAAATCTAGTATTCTATAAAATCTCCTAAGACACAACATGTAAACTAGGATTACGCAACATGTGGGGCCCCATATGCGTTCTCTAAGAAAAGGATAGGGTTTAAGGAGAAACACAAGTACCACACGGCATGTGACCATGTCACATGTCATGTTACGATGTCATATGAAATGTTACCCATTTATGAATGGTCTGTATGTACCTTTGAGGGTAGTTAGATGTGAATCAAAGTACACAGATATAGGCATTCGGTTCACTCCTACATAGACATGACCAAGATTGAATGTACATGGGATAAGATATGTACTAGTACATGGACAGAGTACCTGCAATAACTGTTTATTTGGTTTGTAGCCCATGTGAACTCAATGCGTTTTTGTGGTAGAGGCCCCTCTAGTTCCATATCAAGCCAGACCCATAGGCGGCTATGGATTGTCTTGAAGTGGTGGCCTAAGATTTTCGTCTTGTTAGGAAATTGGCAGATCAGATGGTGGTTCTAGTAGTAAGCCTTCTCCATGGATCCATATAATAATGGTTAGGGTTAGTGACCCAGTCGTTTGATGAGGCTACTAAGGAAAAGTTGTATTTTGAGAACCTCTTTAGAGAATATTTCTCTTCTGTTATGCTGAGGGATATACAAATCAAGGTGCTTATCTTGCTCCTAAATGGAATCATGATAGTATCATGGTAATAATTTAGGATTACCAACCTCCATAGGTACTATATGGATATGGTACATGATAAGTTATTCTAAAATGAATCCTTTGAGTGAAGAATGAATAGTGATTATCTGGCTAGCATTATACCTATATAAATTTCAACCTATGTCGGGGTACTAGATTAAGATTTGGTGGTTAAACGTTTCCTGGGAAATAAGATGTAGATAGTGGTTTCTAGAATTTGGCCCATGGGAGTAAAGGCCTTGACCGTAGGTAATAGACATCATTCATAGGGACTCGAATGTGAGCGATGTTTTGTTAGGAGTTACCATGATAGAGGGTATGTGGTTCATGTCTCATAGGATGTGTCCAGTTATCCCAAAGAGATGTGGTTTTACTCTTGTGGTGACATGGGATGTCTTGCTCGTGATTTTCTAACCCACCGTACAGCTGATAGGGAGACATTGGATGTGCCTTCTATAAAGAGGAAGTGGTAGTATAATATAGGTCAGAAGAGAAACATACATGGATGAGTATCATGATGATGAGATAAAGGTGGTCAATTATTTGATTTATTTCCACCACTACCCATGGTAGTCTACTCCAGGCTTAGGGAGCTAGAGGAAAGGGTTGGGGTAGTTGTAGGCTGTTGAGCCTTACATAGCAGAGGCTATGGGAATGATTTGAGGTATGATATATGTCTTTAATACCATTGTTTTTGTATTGGTAGACACAAGTTCTATTTAACCTTTTATTTCCACCTATCTAGATTAAGATTTATATATTTTAGTTGATCCCTTAGCTTGACCCTCGTGCTTAGAGACTATTACTGACGATGTCTTAGTTGTCTCACACTTATACTATTACTGTGACATGACTCTTGGAGGTTAGAGTTTCATTTGGGATCTCTTTATATAAAGATGAGTCATTATAATGGCATCTTAGGAATGGAATGGTTATCGATAGTTCATGACCGGATTGACCGTTTCAGGCAGAGGACATGGTGTGTCTATAGCAATGGGACTAAGATTTTCCTTCGTAAATGTTAAGGAAACATAAGTAATGAATGATAGAATCATTTATATGAGGGTTATCTAACTAATCATTAGTTGGATAGTGTGACCCTGGTGTAATAGATGTTTTGAGGTTTTAGTTCCCTATAGTGGTTGTAGAGTATGAGTACATCATTCCTGAGGATGTTCAAAGGCAACCTCCCCACTGAGAGGAAAACTTCTCTATTGATTTTCACCCCTATATTACATTAATATCTCTAAAATCATAGGCTTTGAATGTTTTATTTAGGGATATGGGGGATTTAAGGGTATTTTATAATTTTTGGGTTCTTATGGATTTTTATGAATTTTATTATTTTTATGGGTTTTGGGGATTTTAGGGGTTTTTTGGGTGTTAGGGTTTTCAAGGGTTTTTTTTAGGGTTTTGTGTGTTTTTATGGTTTTTAATGTTTTTAGTGGTTTTTACATTTGTAGGGGTTTAAATTATTTTTAAAATTTTTAGTGGGTTTTTTAGATTTTATGGGTTTTAGTGGTTTTTATGTGTTTTAGGGGTTTTATTGTTTTTTGGGGTTTGGGGTATCTTCAGATATTTTTATGATTTTCATCATTTTTTAGGTTTTTTATTGTTTAACTATTTATATGTTTTTATGAATTTAATAGGTCTTTTAGAGTTGTTAGTGGGATTTAGGTTTTTCGGTACATTTAGGATTTTTTATGATTTTTATGGGTTTTTACTGTTTTTATGGACTGGAGGGATGTCATTGTTTTAGGGTTTTAGGGTTTTTAGAATTTTTAGGTTTTGAAGGTGTGTCATATGTTTTTTTGTTTTTAATGTTTTATTAGGGGTTCTCACGGTTTTTAGATATATTTACACTTTTAGGGGTTTTATCGATTTTTTAGTTTGTTTTAGGGTTTTAAGGGTTTTTAGGAATTTTGAGGGATTTTAGGGTTTTTATTAATTTTTTAGGGGGTTTTGGTATTTTTAGTTTTTTAATGGTTTTTAAATTTTTATAGCATTTATAGCGGTTTGATGGGTTTTTAGTGTTTTTAGGGGTTTTAGGGGTTTTATATACTTTTAGGGGTTTTATAGGTTTTATGGATTATGGTTTCTATGGTTGTTATGGTTTTTAGTGTTATTTGGGTTTTTAGGGTTTTAGGTATTTTAGGAGTTTAAAGAGTCTTCACATTTTTATGGTTTTCATAGTTTTTTTTCAGGGCTTTATGGTTTTTATTATTTTCATGTATTATTTAGGATTTTAGTATTTTAGGGGTTTTAGGGTGTTTTTTGATTTTGAGATGTTTTAGGGTTTTTTTGGGTTTTTTTGGTTTTTAGGGGTTTTATAGACTTTTTGATTTTGGGCTTGGTTAAGTTGTTTATGTTTTTTTAGGTTTTTATTATTGGTTAATATTTTAGGTGTTTATGGGTTTTTTAGTGTTTTTAGTGGGTTTTGAGAGTTTTATATGTTTTTGGGATATTAATTGGGTTTTATGTATTTAATTGTTTTTTCAATTTTCCATAGGGGGTTTTCAATGAATTTACTGTTTTTTATATTTTTAGGGGTTTTTAGGGATTTTTAGAAATTTTATGGTTTTTCGGTGTTTTAGAGATTTTGAGTGTATTTAGGATTTTTATGGATTTTAGTGTTTTTAGTCTTTTAGGTGTTTTAAGTGATTATACTTTTCTTAGGGTTTTAAAATTATTTTATAGGGATTTAGTGTTTTGATGTTTTTAGGGATATATTGGGATTTTTTAGTATTTTTCTCGTTTTTAGGGTTTTTAAGGGTTTTGAGATGGGCCCAATGGTTATTAATGGTTGAACTTAGATCGGGATATCTCTAGTTGTGAGTATGGGATGAGGATGTGCAGAAGATGAAATTAAGATGACACAATAGTCACTATAAGTACTTGGTGAATCCCTTTGGAATTAGGAACTCCCCAACAATTTTCATGGGACTTGTGAACTAGATATTTTAATATTTCTTAGAATGATTCTTATTAGTATTCATCTATGATATCCATATGTACTCAGCATCCAAGGAGGATCACATGAGACACTTGAGGATGGGTTTGGAAATAATCCAAGAGCACCAGCTTTGTGAGAATCTCTAGAAGTGTCAGTTCTGGATTTAGTAGGTCCACTTTTTGGGACATGTAATCTTAGAAGATAGAGTGGAAGTTTACCCATAATAGGTTGAGGAAATATTATCTTGGGATCCACCCACGAGCGTGATGGAGGTACAAATCTTACTTAGGTTGGTATAATTTTATTGGAGATTCATACCTGAATTCTGTAGGATATCAGCACTAATGACACTATCAAACTGAAAGGGGTACCATTTCATATGGATGAAGAGGTTCTGGCATGAATTTGAGGAGTCAAGATAGAGATTGAAAAGCACTCCCATCTTGATATTTTTAGATGAGGGTGTTGGGAATGTTTTTTTCTAGGATACATCAAGAACCGAGTTTAGTTTTGTTATGATGTATAGGCAATTGATGATCTTATATGGTTTAAATAATTTGAGACCACATGAGAATAACTATATGACCCATGATCTTGTGATGGAAATGGTAGTCTTCTCACTAAATATGTGGAAACACTATCTGATGAGGGAGTGGTTTATATTCTTTTTTGTTCTATAAGAGTCTCAAGTATTTCTTCACTAATAAGGATCTTAACTTGAGTCCTAGGTGACGGCCATAGTTTATCCAAAATTATAAATTTGAAATTTTCTATACTCTTGTAAAGGGGAACATCATATAAGATGCTCTCAAAGGGATATTTTGATCACAGTTTCTAAATGTGGCATCAGATCAGTTTACTTTATTGCAGTTATCCTATGTGGGTGGATATAGATCATTTTACCTCTAGTAGATGGTTGATACCTATCTTATTTTGAAAAAATTTAGGGAGGTATAACTTAGGGATATTGGCTATGAGACACTACATTCTAAAATATCTACTAGACATGATTTTGATGGATTTTGTGAAGGTTTAGTTCATTTCATTATTTTCAAAGGACATGTAATTGTACCAGTGACATTGTGGTAGTATGTTTTGAGAGTGTTTCATACATCTCATTTTTAAGCACATCCAGGTGGAAAAAACGATGTACTCGGACCTCCAAAATTATTTTTTTGTAGCCTAGGATGAAGAAGGGAATTATAGAGTTTTTATCTTGATGGCATACTTATCCGCAAGTGAAGTTTGAGTTCAAATTTTCATTAGGTTTAGCTCAACCCTGGAAGGTGACAGAGTGGCAGTTGGATGTTATATCTAGGGACATCATAATGAGATTACCACATACGTCTTGGAAAAAGGATTCCATCTAGGTGATCACAGACCGAATCACTAAGTCAGAACACATCCTATATATTCAAGAGTAGAGTTCAGTATAAATATTGGGATGCCTCTCAGTATAGAAGATGTTCCAAATCCATGTAGTTATATAAACAATTTATTATGATAATGATACCCGCTTCACATCTTCATTATGGAAGCGATTACAGGAGGTGTTTGAGACTCAGTTGCGATTGATCACAATGTTTCACCCCCCAAATTGATAACTAGAATGAGAATACAATTCAATACATGGATGACATGATATTATATTTCATGTTATACCTTTTTCATAGCTAAGAGTATCTCTTTAATTTGGTGGAGTTTTCATATAACAGTAGTTTCCATTCCACCATCGGTATAGATCCATACAATGATTTGTATGGGTGAAACTAAAAGTAACCAATTTACTGGTCTGAACCATGAGAGTCAGAACTTATGGTTCAATAGATAGTTCTAGATACTACCAAGAAGGTGTAGATAATATTGGAGTGGATGAAGACTACATAGAGCATTCAGAAGACTTATATGGATAGATGATGGAAGGATTTTGGTTTTTGACGAGGGAGACCATGTGTTCCTACTTGTTTCCCCGTAATATGATTTCTTTATATTTGTCTATGTTGGAAGGTTATCTACATGACTCATTGGACCTTTCTAGATACTATGTAGAGTAAGCGAGGTGACATACCTCTTACCTTTAACACCATATTTAAACCTAGTGTAACGACCATAACTTTTGAATTATATTTTGTTTCCTAAAAATATATGTTTTAATGTGTCTCCATAATTAAAACAATATAAGTATAAATTGAACTATAACTAATAGTTTTAGATCATTATATGTACATTGATCAATTATGATCGAAGATCAATATGACCCTTGGAAACAATAATAATTTTAATGTTATAATTGTTGTTTATAAATAGAAATTATAATGTAAAAATTAAATCATAAAGAAGAGTCGATGGCCCCATATAGAAGAATTGATACGTATGAAGCTCATTTTTCGAAGATCATAAACGAGGTAGAATCACTACGATTCTCTCTCGAACAAGACAAGTATGACCTTTAATTTTTTAATCTTGAACAAAATTGTTTATGGGAGAACGAGTTGTTAATAGAGATTACCACTCAAACGATGTTATCCGAGCCGCCCCAAGAGTCTATCTCCATCACAAACCTTAACCTTAGGTGTTATGATGGTGTTATAAGGGGTTATTTAAAAAGGCATTAGTTACTCTTTTTTGTAATCACTTTTATAAATTAAAGTCTTATTCCATAAATTCTTATAAGAGAATATTTTTTCATAAAAATATAATTATTTATATAAATTATTTTTTGGGTAAAAAAGTACTTTTCTGAAATATATAAAATGTTAAACTGGGGTATTATTAAAATTTTTATTATAATCTTGTTATAAGATCACTCCTTTTAATTATATGTTGTGATTATAGTTCCTATTGTTTTTACTCTATAACTGATTAAGTATTCAGTTTGATCACAATTATATATTCATAATATAAAACTGAAATTGTATTTTAAATTAAATATTTTTTTGATAAATTAATGAATTTATAGAATAAATAATATTTTAATAAAATATTATCATTATATAATTTTTATTAAATATATATGATCATATATTTTTAATGAATTCAAATGTTATTTTTTAAGGTTTGAATACTGTTTTTGTCAAAACCCGTCAATTTTCAATAAATGAAACTTTTTATTTTAAAAGTAAAAATTCAAATATTTAGAAAATTATTCAGATAAAATTAATATTATTTTTGTATTCAGGATGTCGAAATTATCTAACGGTGAATTTTTCATAATTTCTAGAGATAGTCAAATTTTTGGGTAAAAAATAAATACCGAATAATATATAATATGCTTTATGACATCATAATGACCCGATATTGATGTAATAAAACACTATAAAATGAAACTTCTTCCAATATATGTTTATATTTAAACTAATGTCATTATATATTTTTTTGATTAATTTTATGATGCCTTAGTGGACCCTGTGAGACTTATAAAATATTTTATCATTTTAAAATGATTTCCTTGATATTGTGACTCACCTCCACATAAGAAAGATTAATATTTTAATAAGATTGAACATTTTACATATAAAGTATTATATAAAAATCCCCTTATCTAGAAACCATGGGAAAATACCATGGTATGGTTTGTGGTTTTAAATATTTTAATTTGTAGTGTCCAAAAACTAAATGATAATGAATTCCCTCTCGTTTTCTATATAAACCCACCCAAGATTCCACTTCTCTTCACTCAACCCATTTCTAGATTGCCTAACATATTCCCCATACTATCTAGAGTCCTCCAAAGGCACCCCAATCTACTAGGAGTCCTCTCTCAAGCCTCTCCCAATCCTTTGGTATCCCACATCCAAGTAAAGGATCCTGACATTCCTCTCCTCTCAAATTCAAGCATCATATATGAAAGTAGTTCTTGTAATTTATATTGGTTATATTGTAATTATTTTATAATAAATTCCCTACTATCCATTTGTTGTTGTTTTAATGAGTTGTCATTTATCCTCCTTCACCATCTTCCTCTTCCATTATTCACTGCTCTAGGAGAGGAATCTACACATAGTTTATCGACTTGTAGGTCAAATTCAGTTTATAGACATTTGGGTCCAATAATTTGCATGAATTCATACATCCTAAACATTAGTTAGATTCTATGTTGGAGTTTCATTTTCACCAGTAGATGAATTACACCTTTTCGAGTACTGCTATGGACATGAAAGTACTTTCCCAAAACGATTTGAAGCTTTCACAAGCATCCTTATGAAAATCACAAACCACCTTCCTCTCTCGTGTATTGAGTACCAGGTTTGGTACATGGATAAACTCCTCTAAATAATATTTATGCTACTAAGAAACACTATTCATATGTGTAATTCCATTGACTTTGCAATTTCATACCGCCTCCGCGTACTGATCCTGCGAACCTCCACTACGAGACCCCTCCTGTCTGCGAACTATTCTTTGTTCGCAGACTGCCTCAACGAATCACCCTATGTCAATGAACTATTCATTATTTGCAGACTACCTTAACAAAATGCATGTGTAGTTCACCTTCTCCCTACACATAACTCATCCTTTATAGTATACAGTCTCCCGCAAAAACGTTCGGCTGAATTTCTTCTGTGCGAACCACTTCACCTTTCACAGAATTCTACCTCACGAACCTCCTTCAGACATTTCCAAAATCCACGACCAAAAATAAGTTCTCTAATGATATTCATTATTAACCATAATCGGTGGGATTTTCGATTCTTATATTGGAAAAGGCACTCCCAAAATATAATAAATTAAGATTTACAAAATCTTCAATCTAGCCTTAATAACATACCAATCCTTATGCCACTGTGAACCATAAGCCTCCTGAAAACTTTTCTTCCTACCTGATGAACCTACAATCATTGCTCCTACATTGTTAATTTCCTTCGATGATGTCAATCCATCCGTATACCACACTACCTTCCTCTATGAACCTTTTTCAGTTTCGTGAACCGCTCTGGCATTCTTTTCTCTATGCTTTGTCTACTGTTCCCGGAACATGGAACGTGGTCCATGAATTGTGGTATGTGGTTTTCATCCTTTTCCAATTTTCTTCAATGTTCATTATGCTATTCACTAGAATCTGTAAATCCTTCCTTTTCCAACATCAAACTCCGAATTTTGAAACCCAAAAATTTAGCAAACTTCCGGGAAACTACACCACCTTAAAACCTTATTTTCGGCAAACACCAATCATACTCATTTGCGGTCATTTGGATTTGTCAACAAACACTACCACAACCAAAACACAACGAGAGGTTACCTTAAGGTTTTTTTACCAACATTATGTCTTTTAATTTCTTTTATTCCTATATTGGGATATGTTACTATATATTCTACTTACTTCCCATTTTATGTATAAATTTAGAGCAACCATTTCATTCTCATTTATTCCACTTGTGAACCCTTATGTACACCCATTACCATGCCATATTTTAATAAGGTATTTCTTCATTTCTCATTTTTTCCATTTTTCATTATAATGTTATACCTTTTTAATTTAAAATAAAAATGTTTGGATATGATTTCACACCTCACCCATACTTCCCTCCTTATGTTTTAATGATGAGATACCTCTTTCTCTCTCATTTTTCCCTCCCATGTACACCCGTTACCATGCCGAAATTTCATAGGAGTTATTTCATTAATCCTCTTTCATCAAGTTTATTTATTATGTAATGCCTTCTTTTTCCAGATTCCATATGTTGGGACATATATCTGTATGACCCCCTTACTATCCACTTATTGACATATGATGAGATACCCATTTCTCTCTCATAAACCATTTTTATTAATTTTTATGTCATGTCGTTATGCTGCCGAAATTGAATTGAAATTTTCCTTACCAAAATCATTGTAGAGTGAATACCATACCCATGTCTCTATCAAGGGTATTCACCTTTATACACATATACATATTTAATGGTACGTACATTATGTACTCCAAATTCCTTAATGGTGGAATAACATAGGATGTTAAATGATTCCATGTTATATAATCCATGTGAAGGACTAATACATGAAATAAAATGTTTTTAAATGATGTGCCCTGATAGCGCATCAATGCATTGGGTAAGGCTTAGTATTATGACACGACATCTACAATGAGGATTTACTCATGCTAATAAAAGTGAAATGAGGTATTAATCATGCTAGTTAATGTACAATGTGGGTTTACTCATGCTAATTCAAGTGCCATCGGGGTTTACTCATGCTAATCCATGTGCAATGAGACTTGGCTCATTCTAATATCATGTTGTACGTTGTTTCCACATTTCCATGTTATGATAATCATTATATATCATGAATTTATGTTCATGTTTCTCTTGCTCTCATTTTATATGACTATTGCCTAACATGTACTGTATTCATCATGTTATTCCTTGTTTACTCCATTATTGGGATTTATAGATCACCCTTTTCTTATGTTCGTACTCAGGTTATCCCATACAACGCTATGTACGAAGGATTGTAATGGTCAATTAAAAGAAGTTTTCAATGAAGATGTTATATTTTATATCTTAAGTTGTCTTGTAATGTTCCTAATTTCCCAAGATACTAGACCTCTCGATCCTTGGAGTTGTATTAAGTGCATGTTTATGTAATTAACCATGTTTAAATATGTAATAATGATCAAGGTTTTTATAGTTGGTATCAAAGGATATGTTTAGTTATTTTTTGGATTATGAATAAAAAACCCTAGTGAAAGCCTTAGGTATAAGACTAAGAAAAAGAAAAACATCTCTAAATTTTGGTGAGTATAGAGTAAGTGGTTTATCAAGAAAATATATCAATGTCTGGATATGAACAAGTTGAATTGGATCAAGAATAGATGTATCTAGGGGAAAAACCTAAAAAACCATTTGATCTAGACTTGAATGGAAATTTGTGCATGAAAATGAGCCTTACTATACTCTTGGTTTGATACCCCACATTCTTTCCTTTCTCAAACCCCGAATTTCTCCTTCCATTTCCTCAAGATTCATTATGTCCGAAAGTTCGTGATTTGTTCAACGGGAGACCCCATCAACTGTAATCAATAATATATTTCCTCAAAACCTCGGTGATTCTAATTTTTATGCTTATTTCTTAGTTCAAGCAATGAGGACCAACGGTTGATTAGTTTGATAGGTATATTTTTAGTTCTTGGGATTTACTAGAAAGGGAAATATGGGGTTTGATTGACAGCAGGAATATCATGATACGTTTTGCCTCAGAGGAGGATTTAATCAGTGCCTGGTTCTTTTCTCCCCATACCTTTAATGGATATCAGTGCTACCTCTTCTAATGGACATACGATGTCCATATGAATTGTGATACTTCTTTAATGGAAGTTTTGGTGAGATTCCCTAACCTCCCCCTACCGTTTCAGAATCCCTCTTTATTATATTTCTTGGGAATTTATTAGGTAGATATCTATGTCCGGATAGCCGTACTGGAGTGCCTTTCCACCCTATTAATCTGCAAGTCTACGTTGAAGAAGATGTATCCAAGGAGCCTATCGATTATGTTTGGATAACTATTGAGGAAGAATTTCGATGCAAACAGGAGGTGGTCTTCGAATCATGGTTTGATTTCTGCTTGGACTGTAAGAGGCTGGGGAATTTGTTGAAATATTGTTGGTGGGAACATAAGAATAATATGGGTGTTGGCAGTGGTAAATAACCAAAAAATCATTCATGGTAGGACTTCCTGGACAGAAGCCGACTGGTGTGAACCCTGAGGAAATTTCTGTAGTGGATGTGAGCTGCAGACCTCAGGTTGTGAATCCTTTAGTGCAGGATGTCTTTGAACACTTGAGGGAGGATCCGGGTGGATTTATGAATTCTCCACCAACAGAGAGTGTTGATGTGGAGGAGGTGCAACCCGGAAGTGTTATCAATGTGGTGGATTCCCAAATGGTTGAAGAAGATGGCATCAGGACTCCTCGGACAACTTCATATGCAGAGGCTGTGCATGCAGGGTTTGGAACCTATGACAATGGTCTCCAACCCAAGGAATAATGGGAGGGAGACTCTCCTGGTGGTAAGGTACTACAACAGTATTTAGGGAATTTGACATGCAGGGAAATGGGTGCAATTGTGCTAAAAAATATATTTGAAGGGCCTTCACAGGTTAACGCAGAACAGGAGGCTGATGGTGATCCGGATAGGCCCTCACTGATGTTGGGGGAATCTAGAATAGAATCCAGTGATAGGAAATCTAAGCTATTATCAGGATATATTGGATTTGAATTCCTGGGGGATCTGGTAAGCCCAAGGAGAAGTAAGAGTCGGAGGGGCTCTTAGAAAGAGAGGAAAGACTATTCTTATTTACCACCACCAAGGGATACTAGATCTACGATGAAATACAAGGCCAACATGATGTTCAATGATACCCTTTCACCTTCTAAGGCTGAAATTGGCCAAATACACGAGTCCATTATAGTGACAGACACTTCTTTGAAGCTGCTTATGCACTCAGGAGAAGAAATTGTGGAAACAGTTTTAACAATTAATGCAACCGATGAAGAAAATAATAGGATTATGGGAAGACCTCTAAGGGTCGTTACCAATGACGAGTAGAGTAATTGTATTGACAAAAAATATGACATTGATTAAGGGATTTAATTATGGGAATATCAACCAGGAAGAGTACATCCAGGCTTGGGACAAACAGCAAGACCTTTTCAAATACCTTCTAAAGGATGATTCTGATTCTCAGGTTAGAACTATCTCTTGGAATCTAAGTAGGGTGATAAAATATAATCGGCTCAATATGTTCACTATTGGTATATCTATTTCTTTTTGTGCCTGAAATATTGGTTTCTCACTTTCCCCAAAAAAGTGTTTCTTTAATAAAAAAATTTAATTTTCAGTCAATCATAATTTAGGATATATAATATAATTTTATAATTCTATGTCCAATGTTTTCTTTTTACACTATTATTAGCTAACTATTCGAACCCCCTAATTGTATTTTATTTTTCTTAGTTAAAATAGGAAAGGAAGAAGATCATGAAAAAATCTACTCTCTCTTTCTGAAAAACTACTTTGAGAGATTTTCCTGAAGTCTTGATCATATGAAATTGATTCTTTTTTAAATAACGAAGTTGTATGGAAACAACAATATGAGGCATCCAATACCTATATTATTTCAGGATTCTTACAAGAATCGGGAACCTTATATTGGATAATCTTAGGCTCTCAACTTTCATACCATGATAAGAATGAGAAGTACCATCAGGTTCTTTTCAAATTCTTCTCTTTATTTCAAAATGATGAAGTACTAAATGATTTTGTAGATGCTCGAAAAGAGGGTGACCTCTGAGTAGCCTATATATATCAAATTATAGATTTATATCTTTGGGAAAACAAAAAAAACTAATATACCAAAACCCTATTTAGAAATATTTGAAGATAAGTCATTAAGACATTTTTTATAAAAAGGAGGTTCAAGAATATATTTCAAAATTATATATAAGAAATACCTTTTTAATGACTCGTATGTTCTCCCATTGATATAATCCAAGATGCATGAGGTGTTTTGGGGTAAAAGAATTAATTGATTTTGGAAATATCCTGAGGTACCATTTTGACACTTGAACCCTTTCTACATAAAGGAAATTCAAATAAGAGATACTAAAGACCTCATTGAATTGATGAAAGAGAAGTACCATTAACTATTTACAACTTAGTAAGTAAAACGAAATTTTTGGGGTGAAATTCCTTGAGGTAAGAATGTAACAACCTGATATTTAAAAAAATATTTTGTTTCCTATAAATGTATGTTTTAATATTCCTTATTAATTAAAACTATATAAGTATAAATTGAAATGTAACTATTAGTTTTCAACCATTATATGATGATTGGTCAATTATGATCGAAGATAAATTTTAGCATTGGAAACAATAACAATATCAATGTTATAATTATTTTTTATAAATAAAACTGATAATGGAAAAAATAATTCAGAAAGATGAGTTGATGGCCTCATCCAATAAAATTGAGTTCTATAAAGCTCATTTTTTAAATCTTGTAAAGGAGGCAACATCACTAGTCTCTGTTCTTGACCAATCCCAAGCTGAGCTGCAAGACTTTATGTTTGAATAGACTCGCATGTGAGAGAAATAGAAGTTAATAGATATTATCACCGGAGTGATGTTATCCGTGCCAACCCAAGAGTCTGTCTCCATCGGACACATTGAACTTAGGTCTTATGTTGGTATTATAAGGGGTTATGTAACAAGGCATTAACTAATTTTTTTGTAATCCCTTTTATAACAAAAAGTCTTATTCCACCAATTCTTGTATGAGAATAGTTTTTCTTAAAAATATAATGAATTAGTTAAATTGATTTTTTGGGTAAAATGATACTTTTATGGAATATATAAATTGTTAAACTATTGTTTCATTAATATTTTCATTATAATAATGTTATAAGAACACTCATTTTAATTATAATTTCTGATTATACTCTTTATTGTTTTTACTCTAGAAATGATTAAGTATTCAGTTTGATAGGAATTATATTTTTATACTATAAAACTGAAATTTTATTTTTAATTAAAGAATTTATTTTGAAAAATTAATTAATTTATGGAAAAAATAATATTTTAATAAAATACTATTATTATATATTTTTTATTAAATATAAATGATCATATAATTTTTATGAAGGTAAATGTAATTTTTATTATGGTCTAGAAACTTTTTTGACTGAACCTCTCAATTTTCAATTAATGAGGGTTTTTATTTTAAAAGTGAAAATTCATATATTTATAAAATTATTTAGATAAAAGGAATATTATTTTTTATTCAAGATTTTAAAAATATCTAACGGTGATTTTTTCATAATTTTATGAGACAGTCAAATTTTGGGGTAACAAATAAATACTAAATAAATATATAATGTGTTTTATGACATCATAATGAACCAATAGTGCTGTAATAAAATACTATAAAATATATATTCGGCCAATATATGTTTAAACTTTAATGTAATGTGATTTTATGTTTTTTTGATTAATTTTATGATGCCATAGTGGACCCTCCAAGGCTTATAAAATATTTTAACATTTTAAAATGATTTCATTGAGAGTGTGACTCAATTACAAATAAACAAGAATAATATTTTAAAAATTTAGAATATTGGTTTGTGGTTTTAAATAATATAATTTTTAGTGTCCAAAATGAAAATAATAAAGAATTCCCCCTCATTTCCAATATAAACCCTCCAAAGCACCAACTTCTATTAATTAAAACCATTTGGTGCTTGACAAACCTATTCCCCATACTCTCTAGAGTCCACCCAAGAACCTAAAGTTCCCAAGAATCTTCTCTCAAGCCACTCCGAAGCCTTTGGGATCACACATTCATGTAAGGGATCCTTAGTTTCCTATGCTCCATTAAAATTCAAGCATCTTATTTGAAAGTAGTTCTTGTAATTTCTATTGGTTATATTTTAAAAAATTTATAGTCAATTCCTACTGTCAATTTGATGTTATTTCATTGATTTATCATTTATTCTCCCTTATTTTGACCTATACATAAGCTGTTACTATTCCGAAATTCCGTAAGGGATTTCACACTTCTCATTTCCATTCAAGCTACTATTTTACATTATGCTTCTTAGGATCCATATTTATATGTGGGTTATAATGTTACATGACCCCCATAATTTCCCTTTGATTTAAATATGATGACATCTTTCTTTCACTCTCAAAATTTCCCATATGATCTTATATGCACACCTGTTACTATGCATAAATTCCCTAAGGTATCTTCCACCCACCTCTTTTGTCTAGAATTATTTTTATGTCATGTCTTTTAATTTATTTTATTCCTATGTTGTTATATGTTACTAAAATCTGATTTACTTCTGATTTTATGTATAAATTATGATATCCCATTTCACTCTCATTTATTCCTCTTATGAACCCTTATGTTCACCCACTACCATGTCAAATTTTTATAATTGATTTCTTCCTTTCTCATTTTTGTCAAAGTTTATTTGTGTTTTTATACCATTTTAATTTTAATTTAAAATGTTGGGGTATTATTTAGAACCTGACCAATACATACCTCCCAATGTTTTAATTATGAAAGACATCTTTATCTCTCCTTAGTCTCTCCCATTCACACCTATTACCATGCCAAAATTTCGTAATAGTTATTCCATTTCTCGTCTTTCAAATTTTTTCTTTATTATGTTTCTCCTTCAATTTCAAAATTCCATAATTTGTGACATGTATCTATATAGACACCTTACAGTCTATTTAATTTACATATGATGAGATGCACCTTTCTGTCTCTTCAAACATTTTTATAAGTTTTTATGTCATGCCCTTATGCTACCAAAATTACACTGTTATTTTCCAAGCCAAAAATCATTGGTAGTGAATACCATACCCATGACTCTATCAAGTGTATTCACCTTTATTTACATATATATTGAATGGTACTTACATTTATTTACACCACCTTATTTATCGTGGAATAACATATGATGTTGAATGAATCCATGTTATATGATCAATGTGGCACACTTATGCATGAAATGAAATGTTTATAAAGGGTGTGCCATGATAGCACTCCAATTAATTGGGTAATGTTTAGATTCATGATATACCTTGATAAATGAGGGTTTATTCATGATAATTCAACTGAAATGACGGTTTACTCATGATAATGTAAGGGCAATGAGGGTTTACCCATGCTAATTCAAGTGCAATGAGGGTTTACTCATGATAATCCATGTGCAATGAGCCTCGGATCATTATAATATCATATTGTATGTTGTTTCAAAATTTCCATGTTATGATAATCGTGATATATCAGGCCTTTGTATTCATTTTTCTCTTGTTCTCCATTGATATTCCTATTGTTTATAAAGTATTGTATTCTTCATGTTATTATTTGTTTACTCCCTTACTTGGATTTATAGCTCTACATTTTCATATGTATGTCCTTAGGTTGTCCATGAAATTCTAAGTACAAAGGAATTTTTTGGTCATGTAAAAGAATTATTCAATAAATATGTTGTATTTTATGTCATAAGTTGTCATGTAATGTTCTGAATTTCCCAAGACACTAGAACTCTCGATCCTTGGAGTTGTATTAAGTGATTATTTATATAATAAATCATGTTTAAATATATAATAAAGAACAAGGTTGTTATACCTAGTACATGATATATTCCACATGTTGAGGCTGAGAAGTTATGTGAATGACCAATAACATGTTATTGACTGGGTTGAGATGGTTATTGGGGATGACGTTGACTTTTCTGAGTACCTGGTAGAGATTTGGGATTGGTAAGAGAGGACCCTTATAGGGTGAGTGATTCCTTTAGTGCATGTCCAATGGAAGCATAAGAATCTATAGGATATGACCTGGTAGTGGAAGACTTAAATTCATGCTCAGTACCCACATCTCATTGTGTAACCCTTATTTTGGATTTTCAAGAAACAAATATCCAATGTGGGGAGAGTGTAATGACTCTTACTTTCGATGTTTTATTTTTAATAGTGTGTGAATAATTTTTGAGACTAGTTTCTGAGACACCATGCAATTCTGAGGTCCAGTGTGCCCAAAGTAAATATTTAAAATATATTAAATATAGGAAAAAGTATGTCTCTGTAGTTTTTTTTAAAAAAGTTGAAGAAAATATTAACGGGGTGCTATATTTGAAAATCCATGGAACCCTTTAGTTAATAATATGGGTTTTAACCTTGATGTGAAATAACCATTGAAACCATTAAAATATAAGATGATGGAGAATAACCAAGGAAATTGGGTTGTTCTTGGTCTTATATGTTTTATGTGTGAAAAAATATGGCACTTTAAAAAGGAATTAAGAGTCTATAATTCTCTTGAATACCATTATCTTCCAGAATGTAATATTCAATTTGAAAAGTTTAAGGAGGTAAAAAAATATTTATCAATTTTAATATTCTGGTGGATTCTTGGGAATATGACTTAGGAGCATCATTTAGTTCTAAAGGAATGCAAATATACTTTGAAAATTATGTATTTTTAAGTTTCATAAATGTATATTTCATAGTTGATGAAGATCAAAAGGTCATGGGAAAAAGAGAAATGAATATTTAGATGGTTAGTGGGGTGTCCTGAGACTCAATGAATTTAGACATATCATAGGGAATCAAAATTACTTAATTTTCATTGTAAATAAAGATTAAGTTGGCTATAGGACTACCTTTTCAAATGGAGTTTGGAAAGGAACTCTATGATCCACAGTGGTTGTAAAAGGAGAAAAGGATGGGAAATTTAATTTGACCAAGAGGAAAAATGTGATGACATATCATGTTAGAGGCACTCAACATAATAAAATATCTTGTCAATATAATTCCATCATTGGTGGTTAGGAATGAATTTTTTGTGGAGTAATAGTTTGGTAAAAGATTGGAATTTCAACATGAGTAAGTGTTAAAAAATTTTGGGGAATGAATTTATTGATTATAAGGATATGTGAATGACTTATAGTTTGTCCAAATAATTTTTTAACTGAGTATAGTGATAAAAATTCTATATTTTGGTTGGGGCACGATGATAATAGATAATTCATCAATAGTTGATATGTTTAATTAAATAATGGAGTTCTACGGAAGAACTAAAACATGGAAATAAAGAAGTTGAAGACAATAAATCATCAATTAGAGTCTAATTATATCTAATTATGAATATTAGAATGAATTAAAATATAGATAAATCAAATGAAGCCACCATAAATCTATAAGTGAAGTCAAGGGAATTTGTGGTGGAAAGTTCGAGTGGCTAAATCTCAGGTGGGAGAATTAGAAGTTAGGTCTCTATAAGTCATTGAAGATCTAGTATATTTGGATACAAAATATTATTTAATGAAATAACATGGATTTAGAAATTTTATTTAGAGTTTTGGGGATAAAATCAAAATTTTAAACATAATGAATGTAGGAGAACAAGAGTGCCTAGAAGAATCTAGAACATGTAATGATGATAAAAAATGGATGTAAGTGATGGATGAATACATATCTTCATTGAAATACAAAATAACTTTAGAATTTGATAAATTAAAAAAATGGAAGAATTTTTTTTATAAAAAGTGGGGTTTCTAATTTAAAGATTAGGAATATGACATGAAAAGGTTTAAAGAGCAACTGGTGGTAAAGGGATTTGAATAGAAGGATGGAGTTGATTACCCGTTAATATTTTAAATGGTAATAAAAGATAAAACTAGTCAAATTATTAAAATAATTGTGTCTTTATAAGTTATATATCTTGAATTGATGGATGTAAACATAACCTTACTTTATAATGAATTGGAAGAACACAACTACATGTGGAGGCCACTAGGTTTCATGGATGTTGGGAACCAAAAAATGTTTTAAAAGATCAAGAAAAGTATTTATGGACTAAATAAAGATAGAAGGAAATTGAATCATAATTTTAATTTATTTATGACGATTTTTTAAATGAAATTCGTATCATTTGTTCTCTAGAAAGAGGGGAATGATGAAACATTACTCATACTACTATTATAAGTTGATGTTATACTTATGGTGGGTCGCTGAATTCCATGAATACCAGAGTGAAAAATTATTTAGTTTAAAAGACTAAAGCTGAAGGATATAGTAAATTCAATGAAAAACATAAGGTTAAATATTTAAATATATAAGAGGTGAAAAATTTCAGAACTATCCCCATGGGATTACTACAGTAAGGTAATTGAAATATTTTGAATGAATAGATTTAAATCGATCTCAACTCCTCTTACTGGACACATTATATTGTCCATGTAATAGGCTCTAGAAATTGGAGTTCTGTCCAAGTACATGGAGAATTTTTTTCATCAATGTGATAAATTATGTTGAACATTACGTTTTTAACTTAGTTGGATATTTCATTTGTAATGAGAGTTGTAAGATAATTCATGTAAAATATGGGAAATGTACATAATGAGGTTATAGAATGTAATATTTGGTGTTTTAATGGAAGGATATATATATAATTATGCTTTGGGATGAATGATTGTTTTCAGGGATATTTTCATGTATATGTTTCTAGAGATTCAGGAACCCAAAAGAGAATAATAGTTTTTTTGTTTACATTTAGAAGAAAAATGGTTAGTTGGATGTCAATGTTGTAGAAATTTGATACACTAAATACAATAGAAAGAGTGTATATAGCTACAATATAATCTGGGAAGGAAATGATTTGGTTAATTCTACGACTAAAGAGATTTCTGAGATATCAGTTTGTAGGATTACTTTTCTATGATCGCCAAAGTGAAATCCAAATGGCTAAAAATCATATGTTACATGATAAAAAACATACTAAACTATAGTACGGATTCCTATTAATTTTGATATAGGATTAAGATCATGATCTATGGAAGATTAAAAGAAACAAAAAATTGGAAGTTATTTTTCACCAAAGTAAATTTTTCGGAATTATTATGGAAACATAACAACTCAATGAGACTTGGGTGAATAGAAGAATGAGAAAATGGAGGAACACTACTTCCCATAAGTGGAAAGTAATTTTTCCTTCCAAAGTTTTAGAGAGTTTATAAGGTTCCCTAGAACACATCCTTGAGTGTGATATTTTTGGGAGATGTTGTTTGGTTTTATTTTAGCATAAGTACATTCATTGGAACTATACTTATCTAAATTTCATTTAAAAATGATTACTAGACTTGGTGCGTAGAAAATGGTAAGATGAACACTCCAGGGGAAGTAGGATCAGCATATTATTTCTTCTTATAATAGATTTAAATTAATTAAGAGGTGTTATAGAAGTTCAGTAAAGCTAATGGGTCATGAGTTTGTTATTAAAGCTAAGATGATCATGCTAAATTGTCCATAATTTTAGGGGACCAGGTTCAACTAATTGATTGTATGGAACTTAATAGATTAGTGCATGGAAACATAGTTCATTAATTATGTAATATGTATAAATTAATTATGAGCGTATTTATTACCTTTATAGTATAATATTTTTTAATCTCTTGTATATCAAATTTTAATGAAAATAAACCAATAGTGTTTATTCCATGCATGTATGACACATTCTTCGAATCAATTAAATTTTTATATTCTATTGTTTATTTATATTTTCAATATTTTTGACTTTATAGAGTCGTCATTTTGAGGTGATTAGGGTATGGTTTCTTCTTACTTCCCATATACTCAGTCGAGGGAGTCCTTTTGGTTGACCAGGGCTTCACTGTACATCATTCGGTGATCTTATTTAAATGTGGAAATTCATTTAAGTGATGTTGGAATCTTATATTGAGTTGATAAAAAATGTGGTAATTAGATTCCCAATAAAAACAATATAAGGAGTTATTCAGGATATCCCTTTCTATTGAAATTTAAAAAATTATGGTTCCCATTATTGGGAAAAGGAGGAGATAAATCCACCCACTTGAGATACATTTTTCTAATCATCTTCACTAATGAACATCAGTTTTCAAGGACTTCCATTTCATCAATGATGTCCTTTTGTAATTATTTTTATATTACTATTTGGGTTGAATTTTTCATTAGGGAACTTACCAATGTTTTACATAGTTTTATTGTCTAAATAGTTGGATCATAAATTAACTAGGATTCGTTTTTATGAAATTCCTAAATTGGTGGTAGATATTTCCTTAGGTAAGGGTATTTTTGATAATATACCAATGTTGTAATAACATGGATAAGTTAGTGTGATCTAAATTTGAGTGGTTATTAAAAATTTACCTTTGTGGATTGAGAAATTATCTCTTGAGAAATTCATCCAGATGAATGGGGCATGGCCACTTCTGCGTGATGATTTCATTTAGTTGGAGTGATTCACCAGGGTAATTTGGTGTTGATCAACATCAATATATTTATTTTAGACTCAGACTAAGAATGTTGTTGCTCGGTAGAGAGAAATATAGTTTCAATGGTAGGTTGATGAGCTATGTATATATCCACACATTTCCCCTTTTCTTTAGTATATCATGATAGAATATTGTGAGGGATCCGAACTTTTATGCTTCTCTATGAGGTAAAGTATGTACTCCATATATCTATTCTTCTATATGAATGGAATTTTGGATAGATTAATCTTTTTATCCTATTATTTCTCATTATCATCATGCTGAATAATATTTATTGGGTTTTCGTAGATGAAATTTACTAATGAAAATACTATAGTCAAAACCAAATAATCATCCAAATATAAGAAATATAGATATTATTTAAACTTAGAAAATATGTAAATGTCGACTTTTAACACTCCATATATCTTTCTTTATTTAATTACATTATATGATTAGGACCTACATAAATATTTTATTTCTCCTTTGGATACTCCCAATAATATGAGGTTCATGTTTTTTCAGACATGGTGATTTTGAGTAAATATTTCTTAACGTTTACTAAACATGAATTTGGTGGAGGTGTTGAATCCAAAAATAATCCATAAAGTATATTTCAAGGGTATTTCTTATGGGTTTGACCCGGGATTGTTAAAAATAAATTTAATTTGTGTATTTTTTTCATAAACACAAACATATATATATATATATAATAAATGATAATAAGGATAAAATTTGGGGAAAAGGATCCCATCTATACCAGATGGGGCTACCCTAGTTTGTTTCAATTTTGGTCATGATTTATATTCTTTAAGATCATATTATAGGAGTTTCATGTATGAATGTATTTATTTTGGAAAGATATTGGATCATTTTCTTAGTATAATTTAAACATATAGATGACCTTATTATTGATGAGACATTCCATCACAGAGGGGGGTTTTTTTAATATACACTATAAGAAGGATCACTATGGTTGATGATTTGTTGACTGTCAACGGGTGGAGGACCTCCATATTGAACACTAGGAGTAGGACTGATTGGGAAAAAATTTATATATTTTTCTATTATAATTCAATATTTAATCCCTTCCAATTTCACATTGAATAATAATTTACTCCATATTTTACATTGAGGAATAATATGGGGATAAATGTGAAAATGAACAAAAATCATGTTTTTAATGAATTAATTAATGATTTTTTTCTAGGAATAAACCATTATATTTTTTATGTAATACATTTGAATAAAAGATAAACAAATACATTAAGTTATTTAAGATCATATAGGCTATGGGATGAAGTTTTGAGCAATGTAGGATATTTCCGTAGGACATTGTATCATTCATTGGAACCGACAGGGCATAAAACTTCCAATTACAATTTTAGATGTCCCTAATGAAATGTTATGAGTATAGAGTAATCCCATGAAGGCCCATGATAAGGAATCATTATGAAAATGTTTTCCCAGGATCAAGCCTGTGGATACACTATTATCTAATGGATACTATATCAACTAGTTAGTACATTAACACATTCTAATGGAGTTTAAAACTTTAAAAGATTATCAAAACTCCATTTATTAGAACCTTGGGTACCTCAAATACATTACAAATGAATCCAGACATACATGGTTATGTGATAACCTTTTCTAGATAATTATAATAATTTCACCAATGAACCATAAATCATAATAAATAAATGTACTAATTCTTAATACAAGAAGTCACGTCACACTAATGGAATCTATTTTGGAAAATCATGTTTTTCTGCTGACCAACATAGTCTTGATCTCAATAATGAAATTAATTTTTTTTCCATTGCACCCCGATGAATCCAATATAGTATGTGTTGGATGGAAAACGAAACTAATAAAAATTTCCTCCCAAAACATTCATTTTTCATAAAAAAGGAGAGATATCCATTTTGAAAACTAAATTTGGTAACCCTCTAACAAACATGACATAATGATCTTGGTGATGTAGAGAGAAGAAAAGAGAAGATCATAGGGATGTAAAACCAATGGTACCTGATTCATAATAAGGAAGGAAAGTGGAGCAATGTAAAAATAAAGGGGGTTCCTTTATAATTGGGATACCTAATCTGAAGATCAGAATAGTTATCCACTATGGGGTGTAGTATTCATTTTAATTATATTTTTTTGTAGTTTAATTTTTAACATAGTAAAAATATATTTTTATAATCTATTATTTATTTATCCATTTATACTTATTCGTATATATGATCATGGAAGACTAACTTGGGGGGTTTACCTTTAGGGGAAGTAGTCGTAATACTTCATCCAAGAATTTTATTTTTATACATCGTTTTTATTTATTTTAGATGCATAATGTTTTGAGAAAGGGCCTTAATGATTTAAAAATTGTTCATTTATTCATAGACTTATTCCATCATCTACCAAATAACTTATCCCACCATTCATTTATATTATCCCGCACAAATTAAACTAGAGTTAGTTAAATAATAATTAAAATATATTGGAATTTGGTGATGGGAATGTGAAGTGTCAATAAATATTCACATTCCTTTCACTATGATGTAGGTGGGCCCTACGTGTTTGGGAGGTCCCTAAGACAATTCGAGTTCAATATTGAATTTGGAAGGAGGAAACCCTTTAGTGGTATCGAGTGCATTATTTACAGAATTAGAATAGACCAAAGGGAGGCAATGAAGGTCCCATGAAATTACCTTATAGATTTACACCATTATTCCAAACATGTTTCCCCATTTTGTTCATCTTCATTTTAAATACCCTTTCCATGAAATTCCATGATTTTATTATCTTAAAAGATAAAAAATATAAATAATTGAAATTAAATAGTGGATATTTTCTTATATACTCAATGTGATAACCTTGGGTTTCTCCCAATAATAATTCTAGGAGTTTCAAATAGTAATTATATGAGTATTATGATAGGTTACTCATCAAGGAACAAAATGTTTATAACTTTATTATGTTCCATAATGAGAACTCCACCATTTTTATTATATTTTTAAAATAGATATTAACTTCATGGGAAATAATCTGGACACGACCTCTGTATTTTATTCTAAAGGATGTATTGATAAGTATACTACCATATTTTTAAATAAATGTTCTATAAACAATTGTACCTCGATAACATGTACCATAGGGATGACTTCCTTTACTGTAGAATAGTGTTTCACTATAGGGAGAACCTCAATGGTTAGTCTTCAATTTTTCATAGAGAGGACCTATATAATGAGGAATCTAAGGAGGAAATACTTATTTTATTGTTCATGGTTGACTTTGAGGAAGATATATGAGGCTACAATTTTGTATATCATAACCAAGGGTAGGATATTAGTTGTTAGAATCTTAGTTATTAGAAGTAGAAACATTGAAAATATTACTAAGCATGGGGACCTCCAGAGTTTCATGATATTTAACTATGATTAGGACCTCATCAGTGGTGATTTAATTCCATTTATATTGAAGGATTAATTGGAGTTGTCATTTCTACTTTCCATGATGAAATTTTTCAATTCTTTTTAATATTGATAATGAATTTTCCTAATCCAATTTTCGAAAATTACAATGGAACATGGGGATTTTGATAACATCTAGTGTGAAAATTGTATTTTAGATATCAGTAATTTGTTGAACATAGCTGTCCATACTTATGGGTTCCCGCAATAGGAAAATAAGTTTCATAACATCAACAACATATTATTAGGAAATTGGGGTCTCACATTGAATATGATGGACTTGGTTATACGGATCCCACTAGGAGGATCTTTGATAGCCATTGATACATAGGGAACATCCTCCTTTGCTTATTCAAAATATCAAATGTTGGAATTCTTATGCTCTAGAGAAAGTATTATGATGCATATTTTTGGTCATGATGGGGTTCCCTAGACCTTTCAAGATTATTTTCATTGTGAGGAATTTTTTATTTCAACTCCAAAAAATTGGGCATGAGCTATTTCTACAGAAGGGATAATTTTGTTACAAATGTACTCCTAAACCAAGGAAGCCACCACCAATATTTCATGGAATTGAGTGAACGATAATGTTCATCTAGGTTTTAATGTTACTCAATTCATGGTGGTAACAACATGGGTCTTTGGTGACATTAGCTGGTGATTCATAGTAACCTGATCCATCTAGTAGTCACCCCTTGCTTGGATGGAGAACTTTAATCATTGTTATATATTTAATGATGATTATATATAGATATAAAGAGGGTAAAAAATAAGTTGTAAACTCATTAGTTTAGTATCATAAATTAGAATGCATGTTCAATCAATCCATTACATGAGTAAAAGATTTATCTGAGGTTCACCAATTTTTTTGTTTTTTAAAATAATGAATTATTATTATTATAAATCAACATTACAATGAAAATTATTAATTAATGTGAATTAACATTTATTTGGATATTATAAATCAAAATTCGGAGGTTGGGTGGTTGAATAATCTCATTTAGGATTTATTATTTAGTCTAGAACTCTCATATCGATTTTAGTCATGTTTATGAAATTCCAATAATAACAGTTACCCTTATTGTGAAAGTTATTATTTGAGACCATTAATTCATTAAAACACATTTTGATAGGTTATCCATCATACATTCTTCATTATCTATTCTATAGTTTTAAAAAGTATAACTCGTAATACTAGATTGTATCTCTATTCGGGGAGGATGAATGTGTTTTTTGGATTTGAGATTGGTTTTATGAGAGATGATTCACATGTATCCCAATAAAGGGAATCAAAACACACATATTTTGGTTCCATTTATCTTGGAACATACTATATTTTATGTTTATGTAATAAGGAATATATTGGTTTCTTTTAAGGTTGTATATCCATGAACAATGGTGTTCATTTAAAAGGAGAGAATCTAGGACTGAAAATAAGAATTTTAACGCCATGGAGCTAGGACCATTATTTCTTATAATTTTATTCCATATGACTAAGACCAATTTTCCATAATTTAAAATCACATGAAATTGGTATGTAGGTAAAAGGAACCCAATAAAGGGTTTGTGTGAGTTTTACACATGTGTGACCCTTCCTAATTTAATTTGATAGAAGATCTAGGTGAATTTATGGATAATGTTTTAGAATACTTCAAATTGGAAGCCTATTTTTTTTTCATTTCCCTCTATTGGTATCCAATATGGGGGAAGGATGGATGAAAACATGGGAGATGTTAACCAGTGGGTTAAAAGTAGATCATTCATTTTACCAGAAGACCATTTATACCTATGGATCATTGATTATACACATAGAGGTGACCATATACATAAGAGATATATAGGTAGTTTTAGAGAGTGTGGGATGATCATCTTGGGTTGGGAAATTTTCCAATGGTTGTATGGGGGATGAATCCTTAGTGTCAAATGAATACATGACTAACTATGATTTAAGGATCCCATCAGTATAGGAAGGAAACAAAACAATTTCCATTATTTAAGAAATATATGAACATATGGTCTAATTGAATATAAAAATTAACTAGTCAAGTGTATCATATGAATATATGTGATACATAATAAAAAATATTTTTTGAGGCTTGAACTAGGTAAAAAATGGAATAAAGGTCTTTTAGGCCTCTAGAGTGAAATATTTGAATTTATCATAGAATAGTAATGTGGGAAAATGAGTCACTCTATTAATGACTTGAGGGTGAGGCATAAATTTTTTATGAGGAGGATTTGTCTCCCAGACATATGACCATGTGAATAGCTTCAAAATAGAAGATAAGATGAATATGTTCCCTAGTGAAACTTCAAGAGGGATGAGTGAGAACAAATTAATGGTTAGTAAAAGTTTCATATTCTAAAAATAGGTCATTCACTCTTGACTAGGATCGGCTTTGATGAAGTGTATTTCCAAGAGGTTTTAGGTCTCAAAACCTCAGTATGACCCAAATACTCCTAGTTCCCATAATTTATCCGATTTTTTTTACTTTAAAAGTCACATGAGAAAGGTTTTAGTAAGACTGGGTTCACATTTTTATAGTTGTCTAGATCATAGCATGTTCTTTTAGAACATGGGGAGAATAGTCTTGAATAGTGTCTAGAAATGGGAGGCATGGGTCCTTTCTACCATCCACAGTAATCCTAGGTTCCCCAACTTGTATGGTAACCTCCTATAACATCATGGGGTTCCAAAGAGGATGCACAAGTTTAAGGGAGTATAGTTGAATAGATATGGGTTCTTAGATGTAGGAATGATGGAGCAGGTACATGAAGTTGAGCATGTGATGCATGAGTGCATGACATGAAAGCAAGTTGTCGGTGTTCAAGGATGGGCAGTGATCTAGGGTTCCAAGACACCCCCATCTATATTGAAATTTTTAAAAAAAAATTAATGCTTAATGGGATAATCATTGTAAAATTTTTAGAGAAACAATGACATCATATAGAATATGATGGAATAATATTCTATTTCATTGTAACTGACATGACTTGGTCACATGTAGTACAAAAATAGTTCCAATTTCTATCGCACATGGTGTGTGGCCAATAAACGCATACCATATCCAATAAATGACATGAAGTGAGAAAAAATTTCATTATAAGATAACCATCAATAAAAACTCATATTAGTTATAATATGATTTCATATATGTAGAAATTAAATGATTATGTGGTTGAATCAAACACCTAGTTAACAACTCGAGATATGAAGACCATGTTGAGTATTTGTACATACCATAGATATATCTTCTATAACAAGCCATAAATTATATATAGAAATTTATGTTGTGAATATAATTTTTTAAAATAAGGACTTATAAAAGATAAAAAATAATGTCACCTTATCATTATTTTGAAGCATAATATTTTTATTGATATATTTCATGTTTGAAAAGAATTTTTTTAAAAAAATTATTGATTTTTAAGAACATATATATATATATATATATATAATTTTTATAACTCATATAAGTTGAATATAATAAAATTAATTTCATTTTTGGATTCATAATTTGGAAATTATATTAGGATTATTATCATTTATTTTACTAAAATTATTGATAAATACATGTAACGCGAAAAAAGTTTTTACCAAAATAGTTGATTTTATTAAATTATCATTATCTAAGAGAGAAATTTAATTTTAAAAATAAAATTAATTAATAAAATATGTATTTGATGAATAAATTAAATCATTTTAAATATATTTTTATTAAAATTTATAAATTATATGTTTAACCTAATAAAATAAACTAATATTTTAATTCTAATTGATTTTGTAATTTTGATTTAAATAAAAAATATTTTGGTAAATATGATTTTAATATTATTTGAAAAAAACATAAAATTTATTTCTTTCATAATAAACCAATTTATGAACTAAGAATCATAAGTATTGATAATCCTATCCCATAGTTAAATTTTATGCTTAAAATTATCTTTTTTCTATGAATCGAATTTTACAATGTTTATGCAATAATAGTAAAATTAATTACTGCAAATTTGGGAAATGTTATTTTATAAACTCATTTAAATATTAAATATAATAATTTTTAAATTTTTAAATGATTTTAATTTCAATTTTTCCCACTAATGTTAGTTTCGAAGGGTGAAAGTGGAGTTACAATAGTAAAAGTAAATTCTGGTAAAAGTTATTTAACATGGTAATAATGATTAAAACATGTTAATGAAATGTGTGATATTGGTTTGTGGTTGGATTATAAATCTTATATATTTCTCCACAGTAATATGGGATATTTTTGGAGAATTTTAAGTTGAATAATTATGATAAATCCGGGAAAATTAAATAAATTTTACTAAAACAACACATTTTTACTTATAAAATGATCAAAACTCCTCCCCATTTATCTACCCATTACAAAGACGTTAGTCAACATAACCTTTACCCTAGTTTCTCCGGGACACCATGTAACATTCCGTGTTTTGAACCAGATGAAAAAGAGAAGGAAATTAAATTTTTCCTTTAAAAAGCCAGGGCAGTTTTAAAAACCGAGCATCAGAAATTTTTATTCCGAGAGTCGACACTATGACGTTGATAGAATAAAAAATATTAAGTTTATTTTTTACATACACGTGTTTGTTTGTTTTCAAAAAAAGATATAACTCTCAGAAGGTGCATCATATGAGAAATCTGAGACCACCGTTAGGTCCGAAACACTAGGTTTACCCTAGGAAGGTTATAACCATGATCTGTATTAGGTATTTGGTACCCTCATACATGATAATTCCATATTTATTTTTAATTAATTATTTATTCAGAGTTTTAAATAATAAATAATTAATTTCTCACAAATGGTACATCAAATGAGAAATCTGAGACAACCGTTAGTTCTGGGACATGTGGTTTACACTAGGCAGGGTATATCCTTTGCGAGCAATGGAAATTTGGTCATATAGCACCCAAAGATAATTTAATTGGGTTAAATTATTTTTTCGGACATTTCGAAATAATAATAATAATTTTATTATTAATGTTATTATTTTTTTGAAGACAATAATTGATAATGCATATCCTCAATTAACAAATATTTTTGAGGTCTAAATAATAAGTGGACAATGTAATAAATGTTATATTATTAATTGTTTCTACTAAATAAAAATCCACAATCAATATTAATTTAATAACCTTTATCCTTTTTATTAATGGTTGTGGTTATTAAAATGTTTATCCTACCATTAATGGGTTGTATTACAGAATAATAATTTTAATTATAGTTATTAATGTTATTTGAGACAAAAAACATTGATGCATATTTATATATGAGGTATATATATATATGAGATTAAATATATATATATAGTAATACATATACATGTGCTGGTGTATATATATGAATACACAGATGTTTGTGTGTATATATATACGTAACATGTATATATAAATGGGTGATATTTATTGTTGGAATTAGATAAAATATTATTAATTATCTAAATAATTTTTTTAACATCTCGACTTAAACTAATGTTAGGACTTTTATGTTTTTGTTGTCCATTTCTTAAAAGCAACCGGGATGCACGCCTCCACACCCCACTGTGGGTCTCAGATAGATTTATTTAAATTCAATAAATAAATTGTGAGTTTTATGAAAAATCATATGTTGCGTCATAGAGTAGAGTTTGGGTTAAAAATAATTAAAAAGGATTAAATGAATTTTATGAAATTTATAGAGGGTAAAATAAATAAAATAAATAATAAAATAAAAACAGTTGGAGTGGAATTAAAGAAATAATTAAAAAGTGGTAAACCCATTTTAATCAATTTTTTTATTTCATCTATCATTTTTTAATAATTTATTTCTTTCTTTATTTTTTCCATTTCTATTTATTTCTTCTTTTCCCCTCCTCTCTTCCTCTCATCCCTCTCACGTCACGCCTCACCCTCTCCCCTAAGTGGCGCACCACCCTGTTACTCCTTTGGAAGAATGCATCTCCTTCATCCGTCATCAGATTTCATCACCACCAGGTGCACAGTAATTTTAGGACAAGGTTAACCTTGTGCAAGTTGAATTGTAAGTTTTCATTTAATATCATGCATGCAGTTTTTTGTAGAAGGATTTTACCCTATTTTGGGGTTTTCTAAAATCATCCGTTCTCTTTCGTTTTAGGTCATATTAAAGCCTACCGTGGATCATAAAATCATCTTTGATCATATGGAAGGGCGTCTACTCTCATTCCACCTGTTTCATTGTGATTTATAAAAAATGCACTGTTGCGTCGTTAGTCGGTGACTACTAGCCCTGTGAAATTTTATCTAATTTAATTACATTAATTGTGTTGCCTAATTGTTCTTGAATTATTTTCCTATATTTATTTTTTTGAATTATTACAAAAAGTTCCAACACCACTTGGGCCATGCCGACAAGGTCGAGTTATTTTTCTGTTAATCGGGTTTATAATTTAATTAACTATAGGTTTTGTGCAACCTCTTTATATTGTTATATTAAATTAAATAAATATTTGTTTTAATTGTTGCAACATGGTCAGACACCCCTTTGGGTGTACCAACATGGTCAGTATAAATTCCATTGGCCTGGTTATTTAATTTATTTAACTGCATGTATTGCACAACCCATTTTTTTTGTGTTTAATTTAAATATTTATTTTAGAATAATTATGAACCATGTGTTGTTGAATCATTGGTAGTTGTTTGTGCTGAATTATTTATTTATTTAAATGTAAATTTTTGGGTATTTAATTTAATTAGCTGCATGTGTTGCGCAGCCTATTTTTGTTGTCTTCAAATTAAATAATTAATTTACAGTAATTATGAATCTTAAATTGTTGAATATTTGGTAGTTGGTTGTGCTATATTATTTTTTATTAATGAATTGTCTTTATCAGTATGTTTTTCGCAACCTATTTTGTTATGTTTAATTTAAATAATTAATATAGATTAATTATGAACTTTTGAATTTTCGGATCACGGTAGTTGGTTGGTTTAATTTATTTTTTTTATTTAAAATTGCATTTATCATCTTATGTTGATGCGATACTTTTCCTTGTTAAAATTGTTATGCTAAAATATTTAATCTGCACTGTGTAATGCATGAGTGTACCTGTTTTGTTTCAAGCTGCAATTACATATGTTGATATCATATCTACTGCTGTGAAAACAATAATTAAATTATCGGTTGGGAAATGAGGTGGGTCCCGTATTAAGGTCCACGCTTAGACCCTTCATTTCTAACAGTTACCTCTTTGTGCTAGGGTTGGTGTTATTGGCATTGCCGGACTAAGACTTCCCCAGGCTTTCTAATACTTATGAGTTATACCGGTTCCAAAAGGGTCCATCAAGACAGATCTGTTAGCAATGTGTATAAGCCAGCCTCGGATGGTGCTCGACCCCTTTTTGCGATATCGGGACAGACTCAGGGTAAAGCCATGGCTCGAGCGATACTTGGTCTTTCAAAAGATTGGATTGGATAAGCTCGGTGGTATTGGATAATTGATGGATGTTCCATAGCGATATCTTCCGGATGTGCTCGGGATCCAACTCTCAACTTGAACCTTAATAATGATGCACAAAATGTTTATATTAATTTCACTGTTAGTCTCTGGTGATTTGAACAATTTTCTTCTTTGTTGAAGCACACCTGATCGACACATTACTTATACCCAAAGTTAAAGCATAAGCTTTAGGGTATGCATATTCCTTGTTTTACCTTACTCTTCCATGATTCATATATATGCATATGTGTATTCTACTTACATGTACTCCTTTCAGACATCTGGCTTAGGTCAAAGCAGGTGATTAGGCATAGGTGCCGCATGAAACCCGGGCCGAGTTATTTATTTCATTGAACTTAATAAATTATCTTCAATTGTTATATAATGGGACACTACATTTTATTATTGCACGAAATGGAAAAGATTAGAAACTTTGGGTGTCAGCCTACTGGTATTTTATCACACACCCTGCTCAGGCATTGTTGACACCTGAGTAGATTATATGATTATAGTTATTGACAAAGGGAAGAATGTTGCCTCAGATTCTTGATTGATTATTTCTAATTAGGATGGAGACCGAGGCAGAGGACTAAGCTTTACTTTTGATGTAGTTGTCTCACTTTGTGATTCTTTTTTTTCTCGACAGTATGCTTGAGTTTCTTTTTTCTGTTCTTTTAGTTTAGACAGACATCATGACATGACATCATTTTGTACCAGGTTTTATTTTTTAGCTTCCACATTTATTATGTATTCAGTTGGGATTTCTTTATATTGGTTATGCTACAGTTTATTCACTTATATTCTTTCGCTATTAATTATTAATTATTGTTTAATTCCGCTGTGATAATACCAATTACTGATGAGGCCATAGTCTACCCCTTGGACATAAAAATGCCCTCACTGCTAGTTGGTAGCCTCTGGAATTCAGAGTGATGTACTTGAGGTCATGTGACGCACCGGTCCGACCACTATATTAGAGGTGAGCCAGGTCGAAACATTAAAAAGTGGTATCAAAGGTGGTATTTTTTTCCTTTGTCTTACTATTTTGGGTTGGTAGACATGAGACTAGGAATGTGTCGGCACTTCGTTAAAATTCCTTCTTAGGACAGATCACCCCATGTATTGGAAATGACCAAGTGGATAAGGTTGGTATTGTTGATTAATTCTTTTCAATGTTAGAATTGATATGATTTCACCTAGAGTGATTGGTGTAATTTTTTCTACTTATGAATTTATGGAATTTCTGATATTTTACCCTTTCCCTGTTTAGGTAAAGATGAAGCATTGCATGAATCATAATAGGCACATAGGGATTCACATTCAATGCATAGTGCCATTCCATGTAGTTTCATTTCCGGTTTTCTTTTCATTAAAATTGTTTCCCTTGAATATATTCCATGTCTTGTAATTATTTAGCATTCCTTTTAGAATCCATGTTTCGGTGATATATTTAGCCTGCTAGCCTATTTACCTACTTCTTGTTTAATACCATGTTTGACTTGTATCATTTTTTTGTTCCTATTATCATGTCTCTATGATTAAAATGTTATGCTTCTATGATTACAACATGTCTCTCTATTAGCTGTTTGTGGTGACCTACTAGCTTGTCAGTTATGTAATTGGTTTATTTGCTAAAATTTATTGGTTTCTTTTGAGTGGGATACAAATTCCAAAAACTATAATTTGTATAGTCACTTTATATGTTGATAGAAACCCAAATATCTAGGTTGATATGTGTTTGAGAATTTTATAACTTCAAATGAGTTGGTTAACTACCCAATGGCACAACCAGGACCAAGTAGGCTTGTTGATTCATCTTCATTATGAGATAACCCAGAATGTGTGTTGTGACTATAAATAATTGAACAATTTTTTTGGGTTTCATTCTAATGAACCCAAGTCAGCTTAGTGGGACCCTTGTAGGCTGCCTTATCAAATTAAAATGAATTAATGTGATAGATTTCCTAATTAAGGACATGATGTGAATTAATGTAAAATGTTTTAAAATAGAGTTTTATAAAACAGGCTTGTTTTTCCCTTGAGGTGTTGGTTATGATCAAGGACCTTGTGTTTTGTTTTAAAAAATAGTACTTGATGTTTTGATTAAATATTTTTGTGATTAATGATTAAATGTGATCAAATATAAAGGGCTTGGATATTGAACCAGTAGAAATGTCCTCTATTTAAGACCATAGTATAAGAGCAGTTTAAGTTTCTCAAAGAGTTTCTTTTGAATAGAACCTTTCACATGTCCTTGTCCCTAGTCGGACCCACTTGATTAAAATGACACCCTTGTTCAGATGTGTGGTAATGTTTTCCTTGATTTTTTTTTTCGGGCTTGATCATTATTAATGATCATTTTCATCAGGTTAGGAATTCTGTAAAAATGGTTAGTTGCTTCATAGGTCATTCGTCCCCCCTTATCCATAGAGATGGATGACTCAGAACATTTTCATTAGAGTTAAAATTTATCTTTCTTCTATATCTCCTCGGGGTAGTATGCATTCAGGTATGCGGTGACGTCAAGTAGTTAATATTGTGACGAACTGGTTGAGTTTAGTGAAATCATCAAGTCCTATGCTGTTAAATACATTTTGGGTCATCTCTGTAGTACAATGACTTAGGTGTTAAAGAAATCAATTTCATCAAAATGAATGGGATAACATTCATAGACTTAGGTGTTTTGACACACCCGCCAGTTTGGTTGGGATTTTATGCTAGTTGATTAAATGTTTCACTTCTAGAACATCTAAATCCTCTTAGTGTACTCTTCCTTAAGTGAAGAGCATGTCACCTATCTTTCCTTCATTCTTGATACACAAAGAGAGCATTGGTCATACACCATGCTAAAGATTTAAAAGATAGTGGGCTCGATTATGATGGTTTTCTCAGTGTTGAATGCGGATGCGTCATTCTTATCGGGGCTTCATTTTTCTTGAGTGGCCCTATGATTTTCGTGTAGGAATTCTTTAGACGAACTCTTGTACACAAGACGTTTCATCTAACTTGACCGCTAGGCCGATGCCGCTCGGGGCTTGGTCAATGTTTTGATATGGGAATAGTTACCTTATACCAATTTCTCACTCATAGACATGGAGTATGGACTACCTTGTGTTAGTTTCTTTCACTCTTGTTGTGCCAATCTAAGGTTACCCTAGACTTGTTATCGAGCTCTTTGATTCTTAAATCAAGGATCGTTAATGGAAGTTCGGTATGGATTCCTGTGAATGTGTTCGTGGTTAATGTGAGATACTTTTAAAGAAGTCATCGCAGTACAGTTCATAAAAAACATACCATTTAAGTCGAGAACCTTCCAAAATCGTCAGCCGGAGTGGATTGACTAGTTATCTCTCTTGTTCAATGAAGCAGTTATTAAGTGACCATTTTTCAGCATGTTGTTATATTAGATGAGTCCGGGTTTTTTCGACTAGGGATTTTCATAAAAATCTTGCTTGACATGGGCTTTAAGGGAGATGGGGATTTAACAATTTTATCCATTTTAAAAATAATGTAAGAAGCATCGTAGGAATTCTTAAGGGCGTGCCTTGTAGGAAATTTTGATGTTGGAAGGTGTCGTGACCCGGAGTTTTCCTCTTTCTGAATTTAAAACCTAAGGTGGGAAGTAACATTGACCAAAAGATAACGAGATGGTGACAAGGTCATCTCTCTAGATGAACGTGTTTGGATAGGTACTGTCTCGGTGTTTCAGTTGGAAAATGAGAGTTGGCTCAGATCTTAATGACATATGTGCCATTTTCCTAACCAATGTTTGATCGTGCTTTGAGTGTTTGGAGATGCAACATGAATTTTTGTATGAGAGTACATGACCCTGTAGGTCGGGTGAGAGTTACATTGTTCCCAAAGGCTTCTCGGGGATGAGAAGTTCTATGGTGGGAAAGTTGAAATGTTTTGTGTTTTGAACTGGAAGAAAAAGTAAAGGAAATTAAATTTTTCCTTTAACGAGCTAGGCTGGTTTTAAAAACCGAGTGTCAGAACTTTTTATTCTGAAAATCGACACTACGACGTTGATAGGACAAAAATATTAAGTTTATTTTATTCATACGTGCGTTTGTTTCTTTTCAAAAAGCTATATAACCCTCAAACGGTGCGTTTTATGAGAAATATGAGACCACCGTTAGGTCCGGAACACCGGGATTACCCTAGGCAGGGTATAACATTGATTCACATCCGGTGTTTGGCACCCTCACAGATGATAATTCCATATTTATTTCTAATTAATTATTAATTTCCATTTTGAAATAATAAATAAATAATTTCTCACAAACAGTGTGTCGAATGAGAAATATGAGACTACCGTTAGTTTCAGGACACGGGGTTTACCCTAGGCAGGGTATAACCATTGCGAACATTGGACGTTTGGTCATATCGCATCCAAATCTAATTTAACTAGGTTAAATAATTTTTTTGGACAATTAGAAATAATTATAATAATTTTATTATTAATTTTATTATATGTTTTGAATACAAGAATTAATTATTCACATCCGCAATTAATAAATTATTTCACAGTGTTAATAATAACTGGACAATGTAATAAATGTTATATTATTAATTCTTCCAACTAAATAAAAATCCGCAATCAATATTAATTTAATAACCATTATCCTTTTTATTAATGATTGTTGTCATTAAAATATTTATGGTGTCATTGATGGGTTCTATTAAAGAATAATAATTTTAATTATAGTTATTATTTTTAGTTGAGACAAAAACTTTGATGCATATTTATATATGAGGTATATATATATAAGAGATTAAATATATATATAGTTATATATATACATTTGTGGGTGTATATATATGAATATACAGATGTGTGTGTGTGTATATATATACATAACACTAGTATATACATGGGTGATATTTATTGTTGGGATTAGATAAAATATTATTAATTATATACATATTTTTTTAACTTCTCGGATTAAACTAATGTGCAGACCTTTTAAGTTTTTTTTGTCCTTTTCTTAAAGGAATCTGGGACGCATTCATGCACACCCCACTGTGGGTCCTGGGTAGCTTTATTTAAATTAACTAAATAACTAGTGAGTTTTATGAAAAATATTATGTCGCACTATAGCGCAATATTTAAGTTAAAAATAATTAAAATGGATTAAAGGAAATATATGTAATTTAATGAGCGATAAAATAAATAAAGTAAATAATAAAATAAAAACGGTTAGAGAGGAATTAAAGAAATAATTTAAATGTGGTAAACCCATTGTAATTAATTGTTTCATTTCTTCCATTATATTATATTAATTAATTAATTTATTTCCTTTTCCCTTTCTATTTATTTATTCTTTTTCCTCTCCTCTGTTCCTCTCCTCTCTCTCATGTCACACCTCCCCCTCTCCCCTAAGTGGCGCACCACCCTCCTCCTCCTCCAGATGAATGTATCTCCTATGTCCGTTATCCGATTTCTTAGCTGTTAGGTGAAACATAAATCTTAGGACAAGGCTAACCTTGAGCAAGTCGAATTGTAAGTTTTCACTAAGTGTCTATCATGCAGTTCATCGTAGAAGGATTTTACCCTATTTTTTTGGGTTTTCTATAATCATTTGTTCTCATCTGTTTTAGGTAAAATAAAAGCCTACCACGGATCATAAAATCATCTACAACCATAAGGTAGGGTGTCTACACTCTTTCCCACCGTTTTTTGCAATTTATAAAAAATGGATCGTTGTGCTGTTAGTCGGTTCCTACTAGCCTTGTGAAATTTTATCTAATTTAATTACATTAATTGTTTTGCCTAATTATTCCAACCTTATTTTCCTAAATTTATTTGTTTGAATTATTGAAACAAGGTTGGACATCCCTTCGGGCGTGCTGACATGGTCAGGGTATTTTTCCATTAGTTGAGTTTATAATTTACTTACCTTCATGTTTGGAGGCACCCATTTATATTTTTTTTAATTAAATAAAAAGTTGTTTAAATTGTTGCAACGTGGTCAGACACCCCTTTAAGTGTACCGATGTGGTCAGTATAAATTCATTTAGCCTGGGTATTTAATTTATTTAACTGCATATGTTCCACAACCCATTTTTATTTTGTTTAATTTAGATAATTATTTTGGAATAATTATGAACCTTGAATTGTTGGATCTTTGGTAGTTGTTTGTGATGGATGATTTATTTATTTAAATGTGCATGTTCGGGAATTTAATTTAATTTGTTGCATGTGTTTCACATCCTATTTTTGTTGTGTTCAGTTTAAATAATTAATTTATATTAATTATGAATCTTGAATTGTTGAATATTTGGTAGCTGGTTGTGCTGGTTTATTCGTTATTAAAGAAATTTCTTTATCTGCATGTTTTGTAAAACCTATTTGGTTCGATTTAAATTAAATAATTAATTTAGATTAATTATTAACATTGGAATTTTTGGATAATGGTAGTTGGTCGGTCTAATTTATTTATTTATTTAAAAGTGAATTTATCTTCTTATGTTGATGCAGTACTTTTCCTTGTTAAAATTGCTATACATAAGTATTTAATTTGCACTGTGTAATGTGCGGGTGTACCTATTTAGTTTCAAGCTGCAATTAAATTTGTTGATATCATATCTATTGTTGTGAAAAAATTAATTATATTCAAGGAGGGGAAAGAAGGTGGGTCCCGTATTAAGGTCCACCCTTTGACCCTTCGTTCCTGACGGTTACCTCTATGTGCTGGGGGGCGGTGTTCTTGGATTTTCCGGACTGAGACTTCCTCGGACTTTCTAATACTTATGAGTGATACCGGTTTTAAAATGGTCCATCAAGACGGATCTGTTGGCAATGTGGCTAAGCAATCCTCAAATGGTACTGGACCCCTTTTTGAGATACCGGGATGGGCTCAGGGTAATGTCATGCCTCGAGCGATACTTGGTCTTTCGAAATATTACCTTGGACAGGCTCAGAGGTATTGGATAATTGATGGATGTTCTATAGTGATACCTTTAGGATGCGCTCAGACTCCAACTCTCAACATGAACCTTAATAATCATGCACTGAAGTTTTATATTAATTTCGCTGTTAGTCTTTGGAGATTTGAGATATTTTCTAGTATATAGAAGCACACCTGGTCGACACATGACATAGACCCCATGTTAAAGAATAAGCATGGGGGTATGACTCTTCCTTATTTTACCTTAATCTTCCGGGCTTCATATATACGCATATGTGTATTCCACTTACAGGTATTCCTTTCAGACTTCCGGATTAGGGTGCAGCAGGTGATTAAGCATGGGTGCCGCTTGGAACCCGGGCTGAGTTATTTATTTCATTACACTTAATAAATTATCTGAAATTGTTATATAACAGCACACTGCGTTTTATTATTACACGAAATGGAAAGGTTTAGACACTGTGAGTGCCGTCCTACTAGGATTTTATCTCACACCCTACTCGGGCATCATTGACACTCGAGTAGATTATATGATTGCAGGTATTGACAAAGGGAAGTGTTCTTCTTCTGATTCATGATTGATTCTTGCTACTTAGGATGGAGACTAGGGTCGAGGACTGAGCCTTTCTTGTGATGTAGTTGTCGCACTTTGTGTCTTTTCTTTTTGTCAATAGTATGCGGGAGTTTCTTTTTTCCGTGATTTTAGTTTAGACAGACATCATTAAATGACTTCATTTTGAACCATGTTTTATTTTTCAGAGTACGCATTTATTATGTATTTAGTTGGGATTTATTTATATTTCTTCTGTTGTAGTTTATCCACTTATATACTTCCACTATTTATTATTAATTATTTTTTACTTCTTATGTGATAATACCAATTACCTATGAGGGTATAGTCTCCCCCTCAGACACAAAAAGGCCTTTGCTGCTAGTCGACAGCCTCTGACATTCAGGGAGATGCGCTTGAGGTCATGTGATGCACCGGTCCAACCACCGTATTAGAGGTGAACCAGGTTGGGACGTTACACACAATCCCTACACCCATGAATATTTTTTCCTACAACAAGACAAATATAACAATCCTTATGGAGTTACCCAAGGGAGATATTCCAAGGGAGAGGTAACACACTCAACCAAAATTCACATGATATTTTCTTCTTCTACACCGATAAAATCCACTCTATTCACGAAGTTCTATTAAAAAATAATTTTTACTATTTGTAAGTGGTAACATACTAATAGAATATCCATTTTATGATTTCCTCCAAAATCTGTGAGAATAATGAAATTTTTTTGATGTGTTTGTGTGAACTACCACCTCTATGAATGACAGATTTATTTTTTATAAACTATTTATGTGGTTGGACCAAAAGAGTTATTTAGTGAAAAAATATAATAATTATAAAATTTATTAATATTATCAAGTAAAAATAATATTATTTTCATTCCCCTTCCAATTTTATGAAAATTGAGAGCATCCTTTATGTACATTTGATCGACAACCACCACAGAATTCCATATTTTATTTTTCCCTAAACATCTAACCAAAATGATTTTAAAAATGAATATAATGTATAATGATTATAATTGATACCCTATTAATATTCTTTAATGAAAATATATGGAAATATGTGAGAAATAAAAATAATAAAATGTTATAGTAACCCTAAAAGCCTTAAATGAACTTATCAACACACATTTCATAATTTGGATATATATTTTGGATAACATTTGAAATTTTATATGAAATTTTATTTTATAACAGTAAATTAAATAAACCTAATTTTTTGAGATAATTAATTTATTTTATAACACCTTTTACCATGGTCAACAAACAAATAGTGTTATAAAGAAATTAATCAAACAAACTTGAGCAACTGATGTAGGTAGAATCTATATTAAAAATAAATAAAAAATATAAAAAATGGATTTTATAAATTAAATATAGGCGAATAAGGCCATTTGGTAAATATTTAATTAATATAATTTAAGAATTTTGGATATTAAGTGAAAGTTTAGAGCACATTCAGACATGAGGTAAGGGTTCATCCATACTACTCTAGTTATTTGTTTGTTACACATCCTCATTATTTTTCTCTATTATACACAATATTATTCATATGAAAACATTATATGTTTGTTTGTATATACAATATATATATACATTTTCAAATATAATTTTCATTTATAGGGTGATAATTTTTTTTATTTCAATTTGAAATTATGACTTTTATTTATTCCAAATTTAATAAAACTTTACTATTTCTTGTCCAGTGTCTTGTATCACCATAAATTTGATTGAAATCAACCTCTCAGGGGCTAAATACACATGGTACAAGAGACACTACAATAGAGTTGTTTCTAGTAAACTTGATAAGGCCTTCATAAATGTCCTGGATTTGGATTTCGAGGACACCATCTCCAGTATCACCTTACCTAAGCTGAACTCGGATCACCATCCCATCCTTGTTAGTTTATTATCCAAAAGAGAAAAACCCAGCATTCCCTTCAAATTCAATAATGCTTGGTCTGTGAATTTGGAGTGCTATCATCTCATACAAAATGGTTGGAAGTCTATGAATAATCACTCATATGCCTTTTCTTGTTTCACTAAGCTAAAGCACCTAAAACATTGCCTTAAGGGTTGGTGTAGTGATAAATCTAATCAAATGGATAATGACATAGTCTCTCTTGATACTGAACTCAATCAAATTTAAAACAACTCAACTTGTGATGATTTTTCCTTAAACCCTCAGAATGAAATGAACATCTCTATGAAACTTAACTCTCTTCTGATCCACAAAGACAACATGCGTAAACATATTTTCAAAACTAAATGGCTCTCTGATGGTGATAGAAACACTAAATTTTATAATGATGTCTAGAGAGTTAGGAAAACATGTCGTCACTTATCCCATATTAAAGACAATGAAACTCTCTTTGACTTAGAAGACTCCATATCCAATCATGTGTTCTCTTAATTTCACAATACTTTTAATGGACCTAATATTAATTAAGATCTCCTCCCTAGGATCATTTCAGTTATGATCAACGAAAAAGATAACCAGTTTCTTTTAAGCACCCCACTAGATCACGAAATAAAAGATACTATCCTCAGCCTTAACTCTAGTAGTGCTCTGGGGCCTAATGGATTTAGTAATGGATTCTTTTAGCAACATTGGGAGGTAGTTCACATTGATGTTTGCAAGCTTCTTAGACACTTATTTTTTAATGGATTCCTACCCCATGACCTCAATTCCCAATTCCTGACTCTTATCCCAAAAGTGTCTAATGAATCTAAGCTACAACTCATCTTCCACATTTCCCTCATTAACACTCTCTATAAAATCATTACCAAGATCCTTGTTGACATGATTTCTCCTCTATGTAACAAGATCTTATCTTGGAATAAGGTTGGTTTCATCAAGGGAAGATCCATTTAAGATTGCATTTGCACTACATCGGAATGCATTAACTCTCTTAATAAAAATTCCAGAGGAGGGAATATTTCAATCAAACTTGACATTAAGAAATACTTTGAAACCATCAATTGGAGCTTCATTTTCAACATACTTAAAGATTTTTGGTTCAATGATACTTTCATTGGCAGGATAAAATCCCTTTTCAACTCTTCTTTTATCTCCATCCTTGTTAATGGTTCTCTTAAGGGATACCTCAAATGCTCAAAAGGGGTGTGTCAAGGTGACCCTCTTTCTGTTTTTCTCTTTGGCGTTGCGGAAGATTACCTTAGAAAGATTTTTCAGCCCTTGTTCACCAAGGAAAGCTCAAACCCATACAGGCTGATAGAAATATAGCTATTTCAACCCACCTCCTTTAAGCTGATTACATTATTCAATTCCTTAATGGGGGTAGAAAATGTATCCTTAACCTCAAAAGGCCATGTCTCACTATGAAGAGGTCTATGGTAAATCCTTTAGTTGGAATAAATGATCTGTATTGTTTTTGGGAAAACCTTCCCTCCTTCTAGAAAAGGTTTTATCACTGAAAGTCTTGAAATCAAAGAGGGATCCATGCCCTTTACCCATCTTGGAGTCCCCCTCTTTTTTGGTAGGCCTAAATCTATGTATTTAAATGCTGTTTTAGAACAAGTTACTAATCAAATGACCTCCTGGAAAGGTAAATCCATCTAAATGGATGGTAGGATCGACCTTATAAAATCTACAATTATTCCCAAAATGGTTTACTCCCTCTTGATATATAAATGGCCTAATAGTCATATCAAAAATTTTAATGGCTACATCAAAAACGTTTTCTGTACTAGATGTATTCTTGAAAGAAATCTTGTTACTGTCCCTTGGTTGACCTGCTGCAAACCTCTTGAAAGTGGCTGTCTTGGAAATAAAAATCCGAAACTCTTTAATAAGCCTCTTCCAGCAAAGCTCTCCTGGAGGTTGATCAATAATAAATCCGAGTCCATGGCCTTTCTTCATAACTTATTTATGAAAAAACATAAAAAGGTCTGTCTATCTATCTCAATTATTCCCTCTGGACATCCATTAGAAATACATTTTTTGACAACATGCAGAACCCTAGATGGATGGTTAGTTCAGATTCCACTATGAATTTCTAGCTTAACAACGAGATTGGAACCCCCCTCATTTCCATTTTATCTCCTAATGCCCCTTTGGATGACATCAACCTCACCATAAAATATTTAATTCACTATATTCCATCTAATATCCATGATCTTAGTATCCACGTTGTAGACAACTACCCCTTTGTAAATGGGGATGATTTCCTTACTTGAGAGCCTACTCACAATGGTATTTTGGATTCCTATAACTTCTGTAACCCTTTTTTTACGAGCTTTGACCCCATTTTTTCATGGTTGATGTTTTTTGACATGCGTTGGATTAAAAATTCATGGGTTAACCTTGTTTGGCGCATTTCCCATAAACATATTCGTACAGGGGTTTGTCTTCAGTCCATTCATGTGCAACTATGCTCTAAATGTAAATTATGCCATCAGCACAGGGAGGACACAAACCTTCTTTTTTTTACTTGTGCTATAGTATCTGGTCTTTGGAATTATGTTACAGACCTGTTTTACTATAGATGATAATCTTATGACTCTATTTTCTCTCAGCTAAAACATTTTTTGGAACTTGACTCTTCACAGAAAATCAAGAACCTCTTCCTTTCTGTTGTTGTTGAGATACTACATGTGTTCTGGTATGATAGAAATGCAATTATTCACAACAATTACTCATTTAATCTTAATTCAGGTCGTAGGAGGATTATTATTGCCATTAGGGAAGCAGACCTGCTTCAGAATTACCACTCTGATAATTCATTTGGGGACTTTGTGATTCTTCGATAGCTTAAAATCAATGGCATATATACTAAGCCGAAGCAATCTCTTGAGCTGTTTTGGAAAGAACCAACTCCTGGATGGATCAAGATCAACGTAGATGAAGCTTCTATAGGAAATCCCGGTCTTACAGGATGTGGGTCTAGATTCAGAGACTCTCTTGGACGATGTCATGGATTCTTATTTGGGTGTTGTGGCAATGCCTCTGCTCATGAAGAAGAAATGATGGCGGTGATTCAAGCCATTATTTTTTTCAAGCTTAAAGGATGGAACACCATATATATTGAAAGCGACTCCACCACCATTGTGAATGCTATTTGGAATGGGGTGTTCCACCTTTCCTTGCCTTTTACCTCACGCTAGTTGAACTGCCTCAATTCTCTTCTTGAAATCAGATACATTGCCACACAAACGTATTGTGATGCAAACATGGTGGCAGATGGCCTTTCCCACAAATGAGTCAACAAAGCTATGACATGGATTGATACTTTTCCAGTTGACCTTTTTCCTCACATTGAAATTGATTATAATAAGATACAATCATTCCGCATCATGTAAATCACCTCTCTTTTGTTTAATAAAGCACGTCTTGGTCTCTGACCATGACTTTACCTTAAAAAATGTATCACCCTCATAAAATATTTTCAAAGAATGAATAACTTATAAAAACCGTAATTATTTATTATATAACCGTATTGGTTCAATTATTATTTTATGGAAGTAAATAATCTATTTTCTTATTTAAAAATATCCTTTACTAATTTTACAAAGCAACAACCATGCGGTTCATTCTTTCATTAATCACTTAGATTCATATCATGTATTTTCAAAAATGTAACTCAATGTACAAGAACTATGTTAATTTATCAAATATGAATGTTCAAAATCATTTAATTCCTTTTTATGATGGGAATAAATATTATTTATCTTTTATTTATGTCTTAAATCAAAATTATTAAACCCACATTCTTCTCATGGGTTTAATCGTGCTTATTAATTAAGTAAGGTTTCTTTTATTTATGTGGAACACATATGTATAATTTTTATTATGTGATGGATGGTATGTAAATTATATATACTTACAATGCATTGTGAATGTTTTTATATCTCAGGAGATGTTATGTAAGGGATTAAGGAGTGAAACTAATCCACTAAGGGACTTTTTCCATTACTTTTATAGTTATAAGGTGTAAACCTAATCCTCGATGAGACTTTATCAACATTATTCAAAATGAACTAGAATTAAAGAATCTATATAAATGATTCTTTATAAAATAATTCATTTTATTTAATTCCTAGATATATTTTAGGTTTTTAGTTTTATATAAATATTTTATTACACTTATAAAATATAATATCACATCAAAAATTGGAAACTTCCACTCATTGTCCTTTTTTCATATAATAAAATACATTTAAGATATAAGTAGTTTTATTTTAATGAAATTTTTTCAAAAAAATTATCTTGACCACATACTTTTCCCTACTCATCTTGCAAACCCTATGAAAACATTTTAAAAAATGGGATCATCATAAAAGGATTATTAAAGGGTATGTAAATTGGTTGAAAGAAACATGTTAGACTAAGAATACTCATTAATGATTTCCTTTTTAAATATAAAATTTTGGATTAAAATAAACATGTTATTACCCTTAAAATCAAATTATCTACCCAAAAATTTCAAAAAACATTTCATAAGAAATATTAATTTCAAAATAAAATGCATATAGGTTTCTTTGAAATCATATTAAAATAGTGAAATGTTTTACATTTCGTCCTTAAAAGTAGAATAAATATCCATTTAAACATAATATCATTTTTTCACCTCGTGAAATAATAAAATATAAGTAAAAACATATATAAATTATTGATAAATATTTTATGTAACTTGGGACATAATTTCATTATCACACTTACAATCATTACTACTGATAGAATAACCAACAAGGTAAAATCAAATAATCACTTAGGAGAAACCTATAACTGGTTAAAACCACCCCTTTACCCAATAAATTAGTGATCTATATCAAGATCACCCATCATCATAAATAATTTCAAATAATTGTAACATAATTATAACACAAGAATGATTTAATTTTCAATATCATAATCATTAAAATATTCCTTACACCCGTAAGAAAGCATTTCTTGATATTGATATATCAATTCCATTTAAAACCTATTTTGAAAATACTAGAAAAATGGAATGAGTTGTCTTTTTTGAGGAAAATATATAATATTTTATGGTAATCAAAACATAATGTAATAGTTTTGGTGGTAATGAAATCTGTCAATTCCATATATATTAAAATATAACATTCTTTTTTTCAAATTTTTCTAAAAAATCTTTATAAAACACCTAAAAATATTCCTGAAAAAAATCATTGAAATAAGGTAAAAGGTGACATTTTTTTTATAATTAGTTAATTTCCATATAAATACATCAATAAAATAATTTTAATCATATGTACATAGAAGAAAAAGATTTAGAAAATAAATCATTAAAATATTTAAAATGAGGTTTTAAGGTAAATTGTTCCGTACATCAATTCTGAATAGTTATGAAAATATTTATCTTCCTAAGTAATAAAATTATGTTAAATATTTACTTTCCTAAGATACATTTTAAAATTTATTATTCCGTTTATTTTATTTATTACCTTGTTATAGAAAATTCCTTAATTAATTAATTTCACATCATATATTTGGATGAAATTTGACTCATATGTCCAAAATTAGTTTGGTAAGTTAATTATGGTCAAATAGGTCATTATCCAATTTTTCATATAATAATATCAATGAAAAAAATAATCAGTTATATATATAAATTATAACTTTTAAACAAACCATGAATTATTTTTATGAAAAATGAATTATGTTACAATTATTGATATGATAGACCATTCATATGCATGAGTAACATTTTAATTTTTCAAAGGGCATGTCCTGACCAGTCCTAGAGCGGAGCAAGTCATGACTACCCCAAGACCACCTCCCATAGTCTAGGGGATGTGGACTAGAATGAGAATTCATATCCAAAAAATGGGATTCATTTTCCTATATACATGTATACATGCACACATCTCCAAGCCCCAAAAGCTGAAATGTGAAATCACTAAGTAAAAAAAATACATGTATAAACTATATCCCAACCAAACAAGTATTATAGGAATGTAATGTGAAATAATGTAAATTGGTTCCGAATAAAAGATAACCAAATGAAAAGACTGTAAATGATAAAGTCCAAACTGTAGACAAAGGTACTGCGACTATTGCTCGAAGCCATAGGAACACCTTGTCTTGCATGAACTCACAGAGCACTATCTGGTTCGGGTCCACCCTATACTCTATCAAAAGGTCGATCGTCTACATAAGAAATGGAAGATTTGGAAAAATCCCATGTATGGGTGAGTAAAATAATACTTAGTAAGGTACCCCAAAACCACAAATGAAGACCAAAAAAGAAATACCACATAAGAAACACCACAAAGGAAACACCACATAAGAAATACAGTGAAGGTATACCATAAAGAAAATACCAGGATGTAATACCTTGAATTAAATACCATGAAATAATAGTATAGTCATCTACTTAATGATATACACCCATGGCCCATATATAAATAATATATAGATATAATATCTTCAATGGGACACAGTCTCGATGAGACACACAGTCTGGGTAAGACAAATAGTCATTGGGAGTCACACAGCCTCCATGAGAAACAAATTTTTTATAAGACACTTAGTATTTTGGAGTCACAAAATATCCATTGGACACCAAATCTCTATAATATACACAGCCTTTCAGAATCAACCAGTCTCAATGTCCCAACCATCCACAAGATTCGGCTCAAATTACACTCGTTCCCAGAGAAACTTTTTCTAAATCCATTAGGTTTTATAAAAAATTCAAAACAAAAACCACATAGGATGTCTCAAAAGTAACGTTTCTTTTCAAGGGTCCAAAGTCCATAGACAATTTGTCAAATGAACACACAGTTTTAAAGTTACAAGCATTTGAAAATCCAGAAGGGGGTCCACTGGTTCATTGACTGACCGGGTGGTCAATCCAACAATCGTGGGGGTCCACAGTGAGCCAACAACCATGACCACTTGGATGCAAAATTGACTATGCCATAGGATTGACTTCTATGATTGACCATGGACCATTTCGGCTGCTCAGGTCTAACTTGGTTTTAGTTTGATCTGGGGGTCCTACCAAATCCATCGGGTTGACCCGTTCTGTTGGGCTCGTCCTACTCTAGTAAGACCCGAACTGATTTTCCTGGCCCGACCTATCTCACCGAAGCCTGGGAAACCTGTCCGGCTTGGCCTGCGCAGCTAGAGTGGCATGTGTGCTATGGTCACACCTCGAGTATTCTCCCCCATCGTGACTTCCTCATCCCGCGGATTCCGCACACCACCAGGCCACCATGTCCCCACAGCTTCGTTTTAGCATGTGCCACCTCCCATATGAGGACAACTGCTATGTTCCCCCACCGGTTCGAGTGCCTTGGTGGTCCCTTACTCGGATAATCATGACTCCTTTGATATGTTGAAATCTACAAAACAAACCATATCTATGATCATCATGTCATGACCTACATCAATTGGGCATACATGTCATATTTTTACTAATATGGGAGCCCGATTGTATTTGAGACTCCAAAAAAATTGAGCCATGTTATAGAGGATCCAACGATTAAGAAACACAACAACATGGGAAGAGAAAATCCCCACGAAAACTTGAGTAATGAACATTGGCCGTTGTTCATGTACGCATCAATTCATTCCAATAAGAATGAATAATGAAGATTAAATAACCACATTGATTTATCTCTAATTAAAACTTCTTAATAAATAAAATCCTGCAAGAATGATCAAACTATGGATCAACATGATCATGGGTTGGTCTGTGTTCATCATTGAATTCAAGAATGGGAAATAATGAAGGAAAAAACACCAGAACTCAAGTTGGATCAGTCATTGATAATGATCAGTTTCGTTGTTGTCATTGACAAGATACTCCAACACTGTTGGCATGACAATCCACTATCTGATCTGTGATCCATCGACATTCATCAGAGCGGGTTATTTCCCCATGATTCAATGGAATTCCAAGGTTATAGTGATAAAGATGAATTCTATGACAAAAGTTTTCAAAAAGAGGAATCATTGATGCGTTATCATGTAATGTTAAATAAAATAAAACCAAATTTATTTTATTCTTCATAACGTCCACAAAATACATTTCATAACCAACCCAAGTTGGTCAATGTTAGGCCTATCATAGGGAAAAACTATGTTAGGAACTCAATGGTGGTCTCTGATTTCCAATCAGATATACCTTTAATGAGTTATTATGGTTTTAAAATTAAATAATTATATATAACTATTTTATTTTTGGTTACGTCCTTGTTAAATTTTTATTCATATGACCCGCACCGACCAAATTTAGGTCTCACCTAGGATAAAATCACCATTCTAAGCTCAAAAGTGCCCTTATAGTTCGGATTTGGGCCCCCATTTGAATGATATTCCACTTTTTCTAGAAATAAATGCCTGAGTGATATTAAAAACATTACATTTTTTCAACAAATTGTTACGACCACCCTGTGTCTTAGAATTGCATGTCTTCTTACTGATTGTTCTCATAATTTTCATTAATAAGTATTATGGAAAAAATAAGGAAAATAAGAGTCTTTAAATTCTACCCACCTTAGGACTTTACATCCTCAAAAGAAAAAACAAAAGGGATGCTCAAACAGAATAGGTTACTGAGTATGAATCTAAGCCTCCCTCTCCCAAGTTCTCTCTTGTGGATTCCCATACTTTCACTGAATGTGAAATAATGGAATAAACTTCACAAGAAGAATCCTCTCCAATCTATCCTTGATCTCCACTGCGCACTTAGTTAACGTCACCCCATCTTCTATTACCATATTTCCCCAGTCAATGGAATATGATGGTTCATGAACATATCTCCTCATCTATGACATGTGGAAGACATCGTGAAATAATTATAAATTTAAAGGTATATCTAAGCAGTGTTCCACCTCACTAACTCTATGTAGAATCTAGAAAGGGCTGATGCACCTAGGAGATAGCTTGCCGCCCTATCCAAATCTCCACAATCCATGTTAAGGTGAGACCTGAAGGAAGATGTGGTCTCCATAATCAAACTCCAAAGACCTTCATCATCTATTATTATAGAACTTATGTTGTATTTGTGTAGTCTACATCCACTCTTAAATTCTCTACAGCTTCTATGTAGCCACCTTAACTAACTTTGGGTCCATGATTGCTTACTCTTGAGGGTTTTTCATGAAAAGTGGTGAGATATAGTTTCCCCTATAGATGGTCTAGAATAGGTCCATACTGATGTTTAAATGGTAGTTATTATTTTTCATAAACTCCATCAGGGGCAGGTGATCCCCCCAACCGTGACCAAAATCTAACATAAAATCCATATCATGTTCTCTAGAACCTGTATGGTCTGCTCTATTTGGATGTCTTTCTAGGGGTGAAATGTTGTACTCAATTATAACATAGCCCCAAATTCTTCCTAAAATCCCTTCCACAACTGATATGTAAATAGAGCATCACTATCTGATACTATCATCGATGGAACTCCATGGAGTTGAACTATCTCATTCTTGTAGAGGCATCCTAATCTCTCTACAAACTCTAATCCTAAATAGAGAGAAAGTGGGCTGACTTGGTGATTCATTCAATGATCACCTATATGGTATCATATCCCTTAGATGTACATGGTAAAACCATCCTGAGATCCATTAATATCCCATCCCAATTCTATTCAGGGACCTCTCGGGTTTAGTAGAACCCACTGCAAAATGGTTCTCAGCTTTCACTTTAAAGAATGTGAGACATCGAGAAACAAAATATATAACTCCCTTCCTCATTCCCACCCAATAGAGTTTGTGCTAGATTTCCTAGTACATCTTATCCAAACCTGGATGTACTGCCAAAGGATATGTATGAAACTCCCTCAAAACCTCTTCATGTAATGGAACCATTACTACTATGGGTCCTCTAAAAAGAACGATTTGATCCCCAATTTTCAAATATCCATCAAGGGAATGCCCTATGGATATCTGTTCATATAGAGTCTCACATTTAATATCCCCATGTTTTTCCTCCATGAACCTTTTTAAGAGTAGAGTGGTGACAACCATCGACTGGAGGTAAGATATCATTTCCATCCACAAAGGATATATGCAACGAGTCTAATTGCTCTATTGAATCGTTTGAAAAATATGAACAAGATCTCAATCAGATAGTATCTTCCACCACATTCCACTAACTAGGAGTATAAACAATATCAAAGTCATAGTGCTGAAGGAACTCTAGCCATGTCCTCTATCTCAGGTTCATATCCATCATTAGCACCAGTATATAGTAATCTCAAGAAGGGAGCGCTCTTTAATATCTATCTCAACTGCTGAAAGCTCTCCTACCACTAATCTATCCCCAAAAGCTACCCATTTCATGAAAAATATTTCAAGGATACAGCTACTGTGGAAAAGTTATGTACAAACCTCCAGTAGTACCCATCCAAACAAAGGAAACTCCACACCATGGAAACACTCATGGGTGGATCCGAAAAAATAACTGACTCAATCTTCACTAGATCCACTAAAACTCCAACCTATGAAATGACTTGTCCCAGAAAATGGACCTTCCGAATCTAGAACTGACATTTAGAGAGATTACCGTAAATATGGTGATCTCATAGTGTGTCCCGGACCATCCTCATGTGTCTCATGTTCTCCCCCTTAGACACTGAGTACACTTGGACGTCATCAATGAATACCAACACGAATATGTCTAGGTAAGGCCAGAAGATCCTAGTCATGTGTACCATAAAAACAGTTGGGGAATTCATCAATCCAAACAACAACACCAAGTAATCATTATGGATTTAATGACATCTAATTTCCATCTTTGATATATCCTCATCCCATACTCATAGTTGGTGATAGCTAGATCTGAGTTCAATATTCAAGAACCATCATGCCCATTTCAACTGATCTGAGAGGTTATAAATCCTTTGTATTGGATACTTATTATTCACGGTCACCTAGTTTGGGAACCAAAAGTCTAAAAATATCCTTAAGATCTCGTCTACCTTATGAGAAAACAATGTTGGGGTTGCCCTGGGTGAAACGCTGGGTCTCACGATGTCCTTCCTCTGCAAGTCTTCCAACTGTACCCTTAGCTCATGATGCTCTGTGGGAGCCGTTCTATATGAAGGTATAGATGTCGGTACCATCCTAGGGTATAGACAAATGATTAAGTATCCCTCTCTATGTGGGGGTAATAATGGAACATCATCCAGAAATATTTCCTCGTATTCCTCCAAAACTACAAGAAAGCGATGACTCATATCATCCACTACACTGAGGGTCAGGGTATCCAACTAATGAGTGATTAGATACACCCTCCCATATCTGTGTCTATCATGCTGTTATTTGGATTACTTTTCACTAATAAAGGAAAACCTAGTACCATCACTATGGATATACCACACTCTATGCCTGAAAAATTCAATCTGAGCATTGACAATGGATAACCAGTCTATACCGAGAATGGAATCATAAGACATTGTGGTGTCTACCAATAGATCCCAATCAAATGTCTCATCTCCAAGAGTAAGGTAACATTGTCAGCACTAGTTTGTGATCATCGAATATTATTTTGTAGGATATTATAAGCATATGGGTTGACTCAATAGTTCAACCAGAATCTCTGAGTCTTGAACAAGGTTTGTGGAATGAAATGAATTACTGCAACCGATGTTTATCAAAACTGCAACTAAATTAAAAAATACACAGACCATACAAATAATCATACCTAGAGACTCAAGGTCATATTAATTTATTTTCTAATGATAGAATTGTCCCTGTCAATCAGATCCTTGAGCCTATTGTGGACCACCATGGGGTGGATGTGGTAGTACATTGAACCTCTGAAAACCTCATGTAGCCCGGCCTTCTCCTCTACTATGTTTAACTCCCAAAAAACCAGCATGATACACTCTCTGAATCTTCCTCAGTGGTCCCTCAACCATCTCCTGACCGGTTGTATGACGGGTCGGGCAATCTCATCACAGATGTACATGACTGCAACACATATAACACAACCTATCCCTCGGCTGATCCGTGACACCCTGGGAGCCCTGCACCGATGACCCTATTCCCTGGGATCATCCCCCAAAGGGTACGAACTACTTGGGTCCCTATGATTTCCATAGGATACATTCTAATGAGGTCTTAGATACCTGGTGTTTGCTGGTAGCTCCCACTATTGGTGTGTATTCTTCTAGAAAACTCTCAACATGAAAATATTGTTCATATACCCAAGAATATATTGGAATGCTAAGGGATATCATGGACACCCTAATCTACCATTATAGACCCTACTCTAATGTATGATCCCTAATGAACTGGTCTCATACCATATCTGGGGAGTAGCTCAAAAGACTAGTAAACATCGTTGAGTACTCCGTGACAGTTAGATTGCCCTACTATAGATGCAGAAGCTCTTGTATTCACACTGATAGCAATGTTGCCAGAAATAACTCTTATATGAAGAGACACACAATGTATTCCCAATAGTGATATGTCTCATCATGTTTCTGGGGCTCTAAGATCCACCATTACCCTATAGAGCCCTAGAAAATACACATGAAAAGGACTTCCTTCTGTTTGGAAGTCATCCTCACAAGGCGAAAGACATTGGTAACTACATCTCGCCAATCCTCAGCCTCCTAAGGATATGGATCACCCCAAAAACATGGCGGTCAATGCCTCTTAAACTTATATGGAATGATTAGTCTATGTGCATACTCATTCATTAATGCTGGTAGTAAATGCTACTCAACGGGTGGTGGTATCACTACAAAACCACCCAAAGGTGCGATCTCTAGTACATGTCCTTGTACCAATGCATCGTTTCTTGGAAGATCAACCTCGTGATCACGCATCAAAATCCTAACTTGATATCTGTATGGAGGAATCTTGTAATAAAACATGATGTACCATGGTAAATAGAGTATATCTAGAGAGTTGACTGAATAAAGACACAAAAAACACAATCCATTCATTTATGAGTCACATACCATTATTTTTTCCTACAACAAGTATTTTCAAGTACCAAGTCAAAAATCATAAATTATAGTCATGGTGTATGGATATGTCAGTCATCACACCAACTTGGGAGTTCCTCTCCTGAATTCCAAACTCAAAACACTTAAAACTATTTTCCCAAACCAATCTCACAAACTCTTGGTCCTATGGTAGAACTGACCTGATTTGATACCACTATGTCATGAACCTCCCCATAAGGTCCCATCCTGTGACTACCCTAAACCCACCTCAAATAGGCTACAAGCTAGTGACTAGAACCAAGAAGTCATATCCCACAAATGGGAGGGATTTTCCTATGTTCCTTTACACAAACACACGTCTCCAAGACACAAAATATGAAAGGTAAAATACAAAGTAAAAAAATTCTTGCATACAATATATCCCAAGCAATATAGTATGATAGGATTGTAAAGTGTAATAAAGTAAACAGGGCCAGAATATGAGCCCACCAAATAAAAATTCTATAAACCACCAAGTCTAATCTATAGAAAAAGGTACTGGGACAACTACTTGAAGCTGTAGGAACACCTCAGACTGCCTGAACTCACAAATATATTTCTAATAATGTTCTACCAAAGACTATGTCAAAATTTTGCTCGTATACACAATATAGAACACGTGTGAGAAATGCCTATGCATGGTTGATTAAAACAAAACTCAGTAAGGCACCCCAGAACCACAAAGAAAGACTAAAACAGAAATACCACTCATGAAATAACCCATATAAAATACCATGAATATAATACCACACTGGAAATACTATGATGGAATACCATAATTGAAATACCATGAAGGAATACCAAAAATGATATACCACGAAGGAATAGTATGGTCAGCTCCATAAAGATATAGGCTTATGATCCATATAGCAAGAATATCCTAATATACTCTCTCCAATGGGACACATAGTCTCTATGAGACACATCATCCTTGTCAGACACACAATATTTGGGAGTCAAACAGTCTCCATGATAGAGACATTCTCTATAAGACACACAGTCTTTGTGAGACGCATAGTCTCCATGAGACACCTAGTCACTATAAGACACATAGCCTATCGGTGTCAGACAGTCTTGATGAGACACCCAGTACCTATGCCATATCCATCCACAGGATCACACTCAAAGCACACTCATTCTAGGAGAAAATACTCCTCCATCCATTAGGCTGCATGAAAACTTCCAAAAAACCAAATAAAATATCTCAAAAGTACCAACTTGTCGCAAGGGAACCAATGTTGTAGATGGTTTGTAAAATGGACACACATTTTGAATGATATAATAATTTGGAAATTTAGAATGGGGTCTACTGGCTTGTGGAATTACCGAGTGGTTGACCACGACATAGATATCATGTCCATGCTACAACTTGGTCGACTGTAGATCATGGTTTACCTCATCGATAGATCGTGACCCTGTCTCGCTACTCAGGTCTAACCCGAAGTTTGAAAAAATATGGGGGTCTGTCCTGCTCCAACAGGACAGACCACTTTTTCTGGGCGTGACCAACCTGGCCAACCTGGCCCAACCATCCTATGTGACCTCTGTTCCCCAGGTGCTATGTCTACACCCCACGAATTATCCCCTATGGCGACCGATGGATTCCATAGACACCGTATGTGACTCTGCCGCAATACGTTCTACCTATACATGTATTTACTCTAAAATGTGACCGAATGCCATGTTCCCCCACCGATACCAGTCTTTGGTGACGACGTGTCAGGGGTCTCTTCCACAGACCACCAGGCCTCCTCTGGTACTCAGAATGTGCAACAATACTATATTTTCGATCCTCGGGTCATGAACTACATCGATCTAGCCTCCGTGTAATCTTTCCACCAATCCAAGGGCTTGATTTAATTTAGAGACTCCCAACAATTCAAACCACAACTAGGAGGGTCCAACGGCGAAGAACGCCAAGAACATTGCAAGATAAAATAACCAATAACCCCTGAGAATAGAACCTCATACTTGTTCATGTCAGCCTCAATTATTTACTATGAAGAGGAAGAACACAAAAAAATAACAACAAATATTTATCTCCCATTAAAAACCCACAATAATGCCCAACCCTTATGAATGATCAAACAACGAATCAACCTGTTTGTGGTTTGGTCTATATTTGTTATTAAATTCAAGATTGATGAATCACAAAGAAAATAAATGACCTACCTCAAGTTGGATTGGCTATTAAAACTTCATAGTTGATTTTTTTTCATTGACGAGATCCTCCAACTCTGTTGGTGGGATGATCCATGATCCAATCTCTAATATGTTTTCATTCATCTAAGAGGGTTCCTTCTCCTTGCTTCAAAGGAATTCTCTGGTTATGGAGATAACCCTGAATTCTCAGAAAAAGGATTATAAAAAAAGAAACATTGATGCATCGTCATGTAATGCTAAATAAAATAAAACATTATTTATTTTATTCTTTATAATTTCCAAAAAGTACTTTTCATAGATGACTCGTGTTGGTCGATGTTAGGCCTCTCCTATAGAAAACACCATGTTATGAACACAATGGTGGTCTCATATTTCCAATCCTTATTACCATTCCAGAGTTATTAATATTTTAAAATAATATATTTTTGTTTAATAATTTAATTTAAAATTATGTCCTTAGTGAATTTTTCTTCATATTTCCCAAACTGACCAATGTTATGTCATACCTATAGTACATACACCAGTCTTAGCTTCGTGGTGCCCTCATATTTCTGATTTGAAAACCCATTTAAATGGTATTCAACTTTTTTAGTAAATCCATTTTCACATTCTATTAAAAACATAACATTTTTTCGATGAATTTATCTGGGAACACCAGGCCTATGAATCGCACGTTGTGTCAGTGCCTGGTCTCAAAATTCTTCCAAATAATTTCAAAAAAAATCAGGAAAATAAGAGTCATTACAGGTAATGAGGGTATGAAGTTAATTATAATTTTATTACATTAATAATAATTATTATATAATAAATATAATATTATTTCTTTAAATAAACTTATATATAGAGCCCATGTGATGTGGACATGGAAAATGAATTACATTGCTTCATAGATGTGGTAATCCACATGTACTCACAATCAAAATTATCATTTTTAAATGGATGGAATGGTAAGAAAATAGATGATAATATATATATATATATATATATATATTAAATCCATCATTATAACCTTCAATGAGAGGCGGTGATGGAAAAAAAATCACATTCGTTCGCAAGAGGGTAGTCTATAGTACACATGAATAATGGTTTCATTTCCCATTTGATGGAAGGAGGAGCTGGATATAGGTTATTAAATTAATATAAAAATAATTCAATATATGGAATATAATAATAATATTATTTCATCACAGTTGAAGAATATTTTAATGGGGAATAACTAAACAAGAAAGCGATCAGTTAATAACAATACCTCATATTCAGTAAACATCTTTAGGTTTATACCTAAATCCTCCTCGAGATGGTTTAATGATAAAAAAGTCCTTCAAGGAGATGAGGATTAATGTAATAATTTTATTTGGGTAGGTATTGGATGAACCAAAATCATCTTGAATTGTGGAGAGTAGAGGAGATGAGGTGTCCTTTTATAAGTGGGGGAGATGAAAAACATTGATTTTTCAAAAAGGATAAAATATATTAATGTCAAACTCATGAAAAATGGATCCAAATTGAAATATTTACAAATATCATAAGATATGGGGTCAAATACGGGCATAAAATATATTTTAGATATATTTTTAGGTTATTTTATCCCTCATCTCTTTAATTTAACCTCCAGTAATCCTATTTTACCTTGATCCATGGTGACAAATTTTTACTATTTTTACTATTCAATGTGACCAAAAAATAAGTTGGATGTATATACTTATATTAATTATTATTATTAAAAATATGGAAATGATTTTAGGAAAATAAATTCATATAATTAGTGGAATTTAATATATTAATTAACCTGCAAAACCTGATGAAAAATGGTTTTCAAAAACCATCTTTTAAGTTTAAAAATGTTTTTATACCAAAATGAAGTATAATGTTGATTTTTAAAAAAATATTTCATTATTTTTAGTTAATATTAATTAAAAAATGTATTTAAATGAAAAATATAATTTTACTTTGTAAATATTTTAAATGAAAATAAAATTTTCAACAAAAAATGTGTATTTTTTAGTGTACATTGAAAAATCAAAATTTTCAAAAAATTCATCCTCTGATAATTTTAAAATTATAATTTCAAAAATGATTTTCATTTTTACAAAACTAAAATTCTACGATTTGGAAGTAAATATTTTAAATAAAACAGTATAATGTTCGAAAACCTAATTTGGTTAGAGATAATGATTTTTTTCTTTTGCCTTAAAAATCACCTTATATTCATATAATAAATACAACTCTATTAAATATAATTAATGAATTTTAATATGACATAAAAAGGTTTTTTATTATCATTAACTAGGTCGTTACATTCATCCCCCTTTTAGAAATTACATCATCATAATTTTATTCACTACGTAAACAAGTGGATATATTTTTCCATTATAAATATTTTCTAATTCCAATGTTTCTTTTTACACCATATGATTTTCCTCTAAACATTAACACAATAAATCAATTTATTCCAAAAAAATTATAGTAAGGGTCATGAATCTATACTAGATCTTCCTCATAAGAAATGTTTTCTTTTAACTAGAACTCTCGAGGGCTTAAAACATGGGATATATCTAAGACATATTTTATTAATAATGAAACTTGTAATACATCATGTACATGATATAAATATGGAGGACATGACACTTTGTAATAAATTATTTCAATATTCTCCATAATTTCATATGGTCCAATTAAATATATAATTAAAATTCATTTTTTACCAAAACACATAATACATTTTCTTAGATAAACATTAATATAAACATAAACACCTACCTTTAATGAAAGATATTTCCTTAGGTTTTTATCATACATTTTCTATATAATATGTGAATCTGTGTTGTGTTTCTTAATTATATTCAACTTCAAACCATTTATATAAAAATTATATTTCCAAAAAAATTTCATTCCCTGACCACATCTCAACATGCCAGATTTCAAAACCACTTTCTATATAATGCCTCAAAAGGTACCTTATATATACACAAATGAAAACTGTTATTATAAGAAAAATAAACCAAATTCAGATTTTGATTCTAACTTCCTGGATAATCAATTGAATAATCCTGAATGATATTTTCCAATTTTTGAATCGTTCATCATGGAGTTCCATCAAATTAAATATAAAAGGCTTTTATTGTAATTATAAATTCAGTCCCTTAATACTTATGAAGTCATTTCAAAAAATTAAATGTGAATCTAGGATTATGATTATATATAATAAAAAATGGGACTCTGTGTAATATTATTATGACATTAACATAATTACAATAAAGATGATACAAATATATAACATCTTTAATGGAATGAAAATGTGAATATTTTGTTAATTGATCAAAAAATACCCAAATAAAGTTTTCACCTCAAGATTTCGTTGGTAATATTCCCATGAAATCCATTAATATATTATACCATCTACGTTCTAGCATTTGAAAGGATGAAGCATCCACTATGGTAATTTTTCTTTGAATTCAACCTTTAGGCAATTCAAACCTTTCATTGTAAAATTAGAAACATCATTCTTCATTCCTTCTCAACATAAATGTTTCTAAAGTTCTTTATATATTTTTTCTTCCAAGATGAATACAAAATAGGGATCTGGAGCCTCACTCAATGGTTTTTTGATCAACTGGTTGTCACATGAAAGACACTGCCTTTTTCCAAGTCTCAAAACACCCTCTTCATCAAATTTAAATCATGAAACTTGACATTCTTAAACATTTCTAATTTATTCTATAAAACACTATCTTCTTTCAGAGAATATTAATTCTATCTGAACAAGATGATTTTAATGACACGTCAAAAAAATTGGGGGAGGCCCTACATGGATAGTTTCTAATCCAACATTCATTAAATCATTCACCAAAGGTTCATATTCTTGAAAAAACATAGTTAATGATGAATTATATTTCTGAAATAAATTATCAAATGGTATATTATATATTCCAAGTTAGTAATTATTTGTGAAGTTATAATAATTTATCAATTCCATCAATCTAATTTATCTCTTTTGGAATAGCTTTTTAGTGAAGAAATACTTTAAAATTTTATGATCAAAGAATATTTTACACATTACTCTATATAAATGATGTCTTTAAATTTTAAAGAAAACACTATACCCATCATTTCAATGTAATTTGTAGGATACTTTTTCTCATGGGGTTTTAACTAAAATGATGTATAATAAATTTTACAATCATTATACATTAAAACATAACTCATTCCCTCCAATGAAACATGTTTTAGTTAAAAAGTCACCATTTCTAGATTTTAAGGCCATAACTAGAGCATTCACTAATATTATTTTAAATTTTTGGTTACATTCATCCCATTTCTTTATCTAGATGAATAGACATCCTTTTCATGTTAACTTCATTATTTGATAGATAACTCGGAAATTTTTTCAAGAAACTATCAGTAATAGTTTACTAATGCAAGGAAACAACAAATATAAATAACATTTCTAGGTCTTGGTAATTCATAAAGTACATTATTTTTTCTAATATCAATAGTTATTCCTTATTAATTTATGACATATATGAGGAATGAAATTATATATTACCAAAAAATACAATTACTATATTTTCATTTTAATTTATTTTATTTTAGTGTTTTTAGATAAATACTTGGAAGATTTTTTTGATGCTTATAACTTTAAGAGTAATAAAAATATTTACAATAAACACATCCAAAAAATATCCAAATATTCATGGAAATCTCTCTTCACAAGATCAATGAATATAGCTATATAATTCGTTAATCCAAAGGGAATAACCAAAAACTCAAAATATCCCTACCCAGTTTAAAACACTTTCTTTGGGATTTAATCATCCTTAAACATTAGCCGATGGTACCTGTACCTGAGATCATGCTTTTAAAAATAGTGAGTTCACTAGAGCCAATCAAACAATACATCGATATGAGGAAAAAAATACTTTTTCTTAAGAGTGATGTTATTAAATTGTCTATAATTAATGAAAACCATGTGAAACCATTTTTTTAACAAAAAAAATCGAGTACCCCACAGTGATGTTCTAGGAAAAGTAAAACCTTTATTAAGAAATTATTATAACTACTATTTCAATTCTAGATGTTCTACTTGATCCATTTGATAAGGAGGTTTTGAAATTGGCTTAGTCTTAGCCACTATGTCCACACTATATTAACTTCCCAATCAGGTATAATACTAAGAAAATCATTGAGAAAAACATCTAGATATTATTTTACGAATGAAACATCATTAATCTAGACAATTTTTCTATTTTCAACAGCATGGTCAAGGTAACATTCATTTCCATCTCATAACAATTTTTTACCCTCTTGATATATTTTAAATGGTATGAATTCATTATTATATACAAATGGAAACTCATTTTGGAAAATAAATTCTATGGATCTATAATCTATCATGGCATGATAAAATTAAATCCAATCCTTACCAAGAATAAAATAAAAATATAAATGGTAAATGCAAAAATATTTATAGAGATAACACTTCTATAGATGAAAACATTATGACATTTTTAAATTCTATATTCCATAATACTACCACTATATATTTTTACCCTAATTTCCAACATAATTTATTAAGGATATTTTTTAATTTGACCAAAAAAATTACTCAAAAATGAAAGAATGTGTAGAAATTGAATTGAACAAGACATTAGCATAATCTGAAAAATATCTAATGTACCTGTTACCAATTCGTTCGATGGACCAAAAACTACCAAATTTTTTATAAGGAATTTATACAAACCCTTATTCATATAATATTTTTGTTTCCCATCAATTTTCCCTTCTTCATACAAAAATTTTCATAATGACCCATCTCATTATATTTAAAACGAATTAATGCCTTTTTATCCAAATTATTATTACAAATATTTATATCATTTTCCATTCAGTCAAAATCTATATTCCAAAAATTACCATATTGTATATACATACCAGATTTCATATGACATTCACTAGGGAAATTTTACAATGCAAATAAAAAACTCGAAACTGTATTTTGTTATATTCATATTTATTTAATGTATTCTTACCATTTTCTTTCCACCTAAAACAATTTCATTCTTAGTTTTTTAAAACACATGATAATTAAAAAAATATATTTTCACCTAATCGACATATAGAAAAAGTTTACCATAAATTTTAAATTCATGAGAGAATAAAATATCTTCTCAGTTTTATATTTAATACCAAAATAAAACCGATTAATTTTACTATCAATATTATGGATAAAATTTGGTGTGTACCTTTACAATCGGGTGATTTGTTCATCATACATGGTCAATAAATCTTCATATTTTCCCCTCAATTACATGAATTTATTTTCCATATTATGTCATACTATCTGAGGAAAATAACTCTCAAGAAAATATTTATAAATGTATCCCATTCCCTAGCATCAATCTCTACTCTTTCTTTATATTCCTATCCATTGACCACCATTGATCAACTATGTCTTCAAAATGGTAAATAGAAATAGTTACCATTTAATTATCTTAACAACCCATGAATTATAATATATTTTATAGCAATTGAACAAATACCTTAGATATCACTATGTTAGAAGATCTGCTGAATTATAGAGGGTTATATCTCATAAAATTCCCCACTTAAAAATTTTCATGAGTTGTTGGTCATGTTTATCCTTATACGGGATGGCACTAACATTTATTTTTTATTTATATAGATACATAATGACAAAAAACTACTCAGTTATGATAAAAACCATTTTAGGTTACTAATTTGGAAGTATATTGACCTATAGGCACCTTCTTACTTTAGCTTCCTCAACATACATTACTTAGATGAATAAGCATGGTAATATTAAAATTCTATATCAAGATAACCATAAGTTAAAATATCTTAATGTTATTTACATCCATTATCAACACACCTAAACTTACATAAACCTTTCCTCATATACCAAAGTTAAGGAATCAATGTTATACAATCGGTAAAATTTATTCTACAGGCAAGATTACACAATATTGAATTCCGATATATATTTTAGTTTTAGAGTTTTATATAAATTGTTCACCACCCATAAAAAATAAAAAATTACATCATAATTTGGACACTTCCAATTAGTTTCAATTTTTTTCAAAATATAATATTTTCAGTATATGAGAAGTTTTATTTTCACAGAATATCTTCACAATTTTAATATTATACTCATCCTTATTCCTACTGATCTATAAAATACTATAAAAATTATATTATAATATGGTATGAGAACAAAGAGATATGTAATGTGAAATAAAAATGAATGAAAAAACCCATTATTCTATGTATAATCATAGAAAATTTCTTTTTTAAAATAAAATTTTTGTTAAAAATAAAGGTTTTCTTACCCAAGAAATCAAGTTTACTTCCAATTTATTTTTTTTAAAAATCTTACGAAATACTAATGAAAAAAATAAAAAACATATTAGTTTATCTTTAATAAATAGAAACTCATGAAAATTTATACATTTCATATTTAATAAGTAGAAAAAACCACCCTTTAATAATTATCTCACTAGAACACTTCTTGAAAACATAAGATTTTTGTAAAAACCCATATAAATCATAGATAAATAATATATGTATTTTGGGATAAAATTTTCATATAAATATTAAAATAACTCATATAAATGGAATAAACCACCGAATAGATTCCAATAATCACGTGGGATAAACCTATAACCGTTTAATTCAATCCATTTACCCAATTCCTTGGAGAGCTATATCAGACCCACCAATCATCACAAGCTATGTTAGGATCATCATTAATCAAGAGATATGTAGGGTTCACCCATCATCGTAAGAAACTCCCAATAACAATAATGTAATACTAAGAAATTAATTGTACCATTTTCATCATCATACTCCCCAAAATATTTATTAAACCCAAAAAAATATTTCAAGATACTAAATTATCCCTACCCTTTAAATCCATTTTTGAAAATACCCAGAATAAAGGGAAGCATGTTTTATTTCAAGAAAAAATGGAATATTTTAAAGTAATTAAGTCATTAATTATTGTCTATGATGTTAGTAAAATATATTTATTCTATATATTTTAAAATAGAATATTCCTTTTACCACTTTTTCAAAACATTCAATATGAAATCAGTAAAAATATTTCATTTGAAATTTCATTAAAGAAGGTGAAAATTTTCATAAAATGTTATTTATAATTTCATAATGTCCATTAAAATACATCTTTAAAATTATTTTACGAATTTGGATATATAAGAGAAATATTTATAAAATAAATATGTAAAACATTTAAAATTATGTTTTATGGTAAATGTCCTTTACCTCAAGTCTGACTTGTCAAATACGTTCTTTATATTATAGAATAATAAACTCAAGTTAAATACATACTTTCTTGAGAATAATATTCATGTGTATTTTTCGTTTTATTTTTTATTACCATGTTATGTAGGATTACTAAATAAATTAAGTTCACATAAAATATTATGATGATATTTAACTCATATATAAAAAATATGTTTGGAATGTTTAGTATGGTCAATGTAGACAATATGTAATCATCTCCATAATAATAATCATGACATAATTATTATTTTTATACATCAATTATACTTTTAATACCAACCATGAATTATTATTATGAAAAAGTAATTATGTTATAGTCATGAAGATTGTAGGCCGTATATACACATGAATAAATTTTTTTTTTCAAAGAGAATGCGGAAAAAAGGTAATTATCATTTAAACATTACATAATTTTTATTATATCCTAAATATAATATTATATATTTAAATAAACTTTTATATAGAATTTCTGTTATGTGGTTATGAAAAACGAATCACATCGCTTCATGTAGGTGGTAATGTACACAAATATACTAATAACATTATCATTTTTAATTGAATGAAATGGTAATAAAGTAGATGATAAATTATCTTTATAGAGAAATAAATATTTAATTAATTTAATAATTAAACATTAAATAAATCATTATAACCAACCTTGAGAGGCGGTGGTGGAAAATGAATTATATTGGTTTACAAGACCATAGTCTGCCACACACAAGAATGATGGTTTCATTTCCAATTTTATGGAAGAATGAGATGAATATTAGTTATTAAATAAACATAAAAACATATAAGTATATGTAAAATAATGGTTTTATTATCCCATCCAGTTTTGAGGTGATTTTATTGAGTTATAAAAAAGTAATAAAATAAGAATGATTGGTTAATAACTATACCTCTTCTCCGTACAACATATTAAGGCTTATAGAAAAATTTATATTAGGATTGTTTTATGATAAAAAAATGGGAATATAGTAATTATTTATGGATGTAATGTAGTTATTTGGGTATTTAAATAACGATCCAAATTTATCTGATGTGTGAATACGATATAATAGAGGGTTTCATTTTATAAGTGGGGGAGAGGACACCCCAATAATTTTTAAGCATATTAAAATATATTAATGTATTTATCAAGATAAATGGTATAAAGTTAGAATATTTAAAAATATTAGATGATATAAGGTCTAAATAATTCTTGAAAATAAAATTTATAAAAGTTTTTAGGTCATTTTAACCATTATCTCTTTACTTTAATCCCCAAAAAACATGTTTTAAACTCAATCATGGTAACATATTTTCACCGTTATTACTATACATTATAATGCAAAAATTAAGTGAAAATTATTAAATAATATTAATTATTATGATTATAAATATCAAATATATATTAAAAAATTTTATTTATAAAAGTGGTAGAATTAAATTTAAAATCAATCTCATAAAACCTGGTGAAAAACAGTGTTTCATAAAAATTAATTTTTACGTATAAAAATTTTTTAAAACCAAATTAAAGTATAATGTTGATTTAAATAAAATTAATTGGATATTTTTTAATAATGTTTAACTCATTAAATTTTAAAAATAATCAAAAATACAATGTGACTTTTTAAATAATTAAAAATAAAAGCCCCTTTTTAAATAAAAATGTTGATGTTTTCACTAATCATTGAAAAATAAAAAATTCCAAAATATTCTAAAAAAATCACGCAAAGATAATTTTGACATGTATAATTAAAACTTTATGTTAATTTTTTCTTATTAAAATTCTATAATTGGGAAATAAATATTTTAAATAAATCAAATAATGCATGAAAACCCAATCTGTTTACAAATAAACTATTTTCCTTTTGACTGAGAAATTACCTAATATTATTATAATCTATATAACCCTATAAAATATAACTACTAATTATTGATAAATCATGAAGATGGTTTCTATTAAAATAATCAGTTATTTCATAATAATGATGGTCTTGGGAGTTACTCTTAACATATGATTATGATGTAATGCCCAATGATGTTTCCAAATATTCCATGATTATGTGATATTAGGAATTTATTTCCTTATTTTTTCCCATGATTATGATCATTATATTTTTGATATCATGAAATACCTCGTAAATCCGATGTTATTCTTTATTTCTATGTTTAATACCATACTTATCTTTCTATATTACACTTCTTGTAATGTATTTTACTTATGGTATCCCAGATTGTTATAGAAGATAAATGGAAAATAGGAGTAATATGTTTATTATTAAATAAGGATTTTGTTTTTATGATTAATATAATGTATTCTTATGCCTAATATTATAATCTCACTAGACCACTAGATCCTTTGTTTTTATTTTTTTGAAATCAATTTGATAAATTACGAAATATAGTTTGTTTAATGTTTTGGTCACTCTAGATCATATTAAAGGAATGTTTAGTTTTTTTATAGATATTAGGATGAGATAAAATTATTGAAATCCATACGGATAAGCCTAATTATATGATAACATCCTGAAATTTTAGTAATGTTTGGAGTATGTGTATTTCATATAAAAAAAATCCATTTTTTGGATACTATAAGAAGATGTAGGCTCTATCCTAGATGTACCTTTGGTTAATAACCTTTAAAAGGATAGATCGTGTATAAAATTTATCATCACCAAGAGCACTGAAATGATTTCTAACAACACCCATATTTGGAAACACCCAAGGGATAAGCTTTGGATAATTCATATTTTCCTTATAATCCTTTATGAATGATTTGAACATACATAATTTATGGAACATTTTCAGTATAGATAAAAAATAAAAAATTACCTTGGATAATGTATATTGAAACATATAAATTCCTTAGTGAGTTTATTCACACCATGTAAGAGTTACTCCTTCTATGTTTCTTGTTTTCCATTTATAGATTTAATAATTATGTTATTTTCATCCCAAATAATATTTTATTTTAGAAAATGGTTGGGTTTGGTAGGGATCATGTTAATGACATGTGAAATAGAAAATTTGATGAATTCCCTAACAAAATTCCTAACATGATAGGAGTAAGAGATGAAAACCTAATGTAAGTACTAAAACTAATGACTCAATATATAAATAAAAACAAAATCACATCTAACACCCTATGAGAGTGAAATTTAAAGTCGAATCCATTTTGAATTAGATACATCCATATTTTAGTAGATATTATAATTACATAATCACCAAATAATCGATTAAATTTAATTAAAATATATTCTCAATCCTTTAATTCTCTAACTATGAGACAATCATTCTTATTGTTTTTAATATTTAGAGAGAATCTAATTAGTGATGGAAACTGATCAATAATATGGATCCCATGGATATATTCGCACCAAAGGAGATAAATATCCACTAATAAATATGGTTATATCCAATAAAGGATTAATATTTTTTAATTCACTACTATCTTGGGAAGGTTAATTAAATTTCATATGCCTTGAGTGTAAAACATCTTGCAACCTTATCCATGATTGGGATTTCAAAGGATCCAATATTCTTGGATATGAAATGTATGGACATGGACACCATAAAGGATTTAACATCATCCAACATTTATTAAATGATTTATTTACCATAACTACGTGATAGGATTCTGAAATTTCAAATGGATAATGTGGAGATACATAATAAATTTTATGTTTCAAGGAAGGTAAAAACGTCCATGTTTAATCATGATGATCATGGAGTTGTGAGATTTGGAAAATGAAAATGAGTAACCACAAATATCATGGTAAATGGTATATATTTAATTATTATCATAGATTTAAATTTTATATTCAACAAATAAACATAAATATATATATCTCCAAGAACATTTTTGGTGAGATGATATGATGAAAGAGATTGCATAATATACATCAAAGTGTCTGAATTGTCATCAGGTTAAGGATGAGAGGAAAAAATCAAAAGGGATGATTTATATATTTCTCATATATAATTGTAAAATTATAAAATTACTATATACTTTCTTACATGTCATTAAAATAAATTTAAATAGAACAATGCTATATGGGTTGTGCTGGACAATATTATAAAGTCTACTCACTTCATTTCCATTCAGGAAAACTTATCACTCGATTAAATTCAAATGATATACATTAGATAAGTGGTATGGCTATATGGAACACCACTATCAATTATATCTAATCGAGATATGAGTTTCACATCATAATTGTATAATATAATCCAACATGATCCAAACACATAGGTGATCTTTATTATGACCTATCACAACCCAAAATGATGTCCAATATGAATAACTATCTAATCAGTTTTGGATATGTAGATAGGATGCAAATGAGACTCAACATAGTTGGTGAGTACTCTTTAAGTGAATCTAGGTGACCTGGGATCAAATCATGGTGGTTGCATAATTTCTAGGGTACTATAGTCATATTGTAGTAGGTACTGTTTAGCACTGTAGTAGTTCGGAATATTCTTGTTTGGGCCTTCGATCCACCCAGAACATCGGGTTAGTAAGGACTTTGGGACACCTCAAGGCCTTCGGGCCACCTTTCTGGCCTTTGGACCGCCTTAACTGCATATTCAAACCATACAACCTATAAGAAACATGTTCTAAAAGGAGGATGAGAAAGGAGTGTTCACTATAATAAAAGCTAAACTGATTTCATGAATGTGAGGGTATGTAACATGCCATAGGTTCAAGTATGTGAATGCATGGGAAAGCCTAGTTGAATTTCCATGCAAAGGTGGATAGCTGATTTCATGATAAAATGCTACGGAGGAGCAGTTTCAAGTAGTTATTCTAGGTTGTATGTAATGTTTGAAGCTTACGGGGAATGAATTTATCTAAAACCTATGAGCCGTGTAATACATATGCCTATAGACCTTGTAAGGGTTCCGACTCACCCTTTGAAAGGTTTATTATCAAAATAAATAAAAAATGAAGGTGTTTGGGCCATTGGAGAAATGTTGAAAGGATACTCTATATACTTCATGGGATGCTGAGACCAATATATTCCATTGGTTGAGTTCATGTAAAATAACATTTTTCACATGATCATTCAAATGACACCATATAAATCCCTATATGGGAAGAGATATAGTACAAATGTGTGATGGGACGATGTTTTTGGAATGAATGATACTAGGACATGAGATAGTCTAATAAATGGTAAAAAGTACAAGACTATTTACCATCAAATAAAAATGTGCCCCATAAAATTGAATAGTTATTCAAATAATATTAATTAATACATGGAGTTTATGGTTTTTGAAAACTTGTTCCCCAACACATCTTAATAGAAGGGAGTCATTTGGTTTCAGAATAAGGGAAAGCTAAGTCCTAGGCACATTGATTATTGAATTCATTAGAGATATGGAATATCAGATACAAATATCACCAAACATATCTATAGTACAAGTTATTTACCATGTATCCCACTTTAGGGTGTACATAATATATCCCTCACATTTACTAAATCATAATGTTGTATAGTTGGGGGATGATCTCTCTTACGAGAAGCATCTGGTGATGATCCTGGACTATAGAGACAAATTTATTCACAACAACAAAACTCAATTAGTCAACATAATATGGTAAATCCCAAAGAATGTATAGTAGACCTAAGAACCTGAATAGATAATGAATCAAAAGAACCCATATTTGTTTTCGAGCTAGTTTGTTAAATAAATTATTGAGGGTGAAATTTTATAAGGGGGGGGGGAGACTATAAGAAAACATAAATTAAATATTGAAATTTACATTTTAATGTTTTTATGTTTCATATAAGGTAATATATAGGATATAAAATAACATCACCTTATCCTTAATTTGGATCATAATATATTTATAGATATATTTTACTCTTCAAAATGTAATTTTAAGAATAATTTTTATTGTGTTTTATGTACATAAATCTAAAGGTACTTTTATTTCATATATTACTTGAATATAATTAAATGAAATTAATTTTTTGATTTAAGATGTAAAAATGATGTTAGTATTAATTTAATATATTTTAATAAAATAAATTACATTATGATAAATAGTGAATAATGATTTTTTTACCAAAACACTAATTTTTTTACATTATCAGTATTTAACTGAAATGAAAAATTTTATAGAACCTTTTAATTGGAAAAATATGTTTTTAAGGAATAATATAGTTCATTTAAAAGATATTGTTTTTAAATTTGTAAAACCTATGTCTAAAAATATCTATCAAAAGTAATATTTTAATTATAATAAAAAACTATGTGTAGTCTTTTCATTTAATAAATTAATATTTTGGAAAAATTAATTTTAGAATTATTTTAAATAAAATTAAGCTTTATTTATTTTATAAAAGGAGGATTTAATAATTTAAAATCATAAACATTTTTAATATTATCCAATTTTTAAATTTTAATCATAAAATGAAATTTTTCTGAGAATTTTTTTTATGAAGAATATGTTATAATACTAAAATTATTTTTTATAAATCATGGAAATATTATTTTATAAAATTATAATTATATTTTGAAATATAATTATAAAATTATTAAATAATTTTAATTTTAATTATTTTAATTTAAATTATTTTCCATGGGATATTGTTGAGTTACCACCGTAAGGTTAAATTAGGATAAAATTGGATTGGCAAAGTTAAAAAGGCTAAAACATATAGAAGACATGTGTGACATTTTATAGTGAAGGTAATATTGAAATTATCTATTTCACAATTCCATTTTTATACATTTTGAAACGTTTTTACTTGAATAATGGATACATATTATTGAAAAGTAAATAAAATTTATAAAAATGCCACTATCTTTATTTATAAATGGAGGTAACATCATGCCTATATCTACAACTGTTCAAAAAAATTGTCTCAAAAAAATCTGCCCTAATTTATAGATAACACCCTACCCAATCACTAAAATCCTTGGTCTCAATAAAATACCAGGATAAGGATCCATAAGGAATAACTAAAGGGAGAACTTCCATGGGAGAGGTAACACTCTCGTCCCAAATTTTTCTGGGTCTTTTATTCTTCTATACACATCCAATTCACTCTATCCATAAAGGTGTCACAACACCTTAATTTTTACTATGTTTAAGTGAAATTATAGTAATTGAATATCCATTTGGTACTTTCCTTAAAAATAATTAAAAAAGGCAAAAACGTTGTCATGCTTTTGAATAGAATACCACCAACATGAATAAACGATTTAGTTTTTGTAAAATCATTACATATAAGGTACAAAAGAGTTATTTAATGAAAAAATAATAATTATATCATGATAATTATTTTTAAATGCTAATTTTTCTTCTTTATAAAACCCTTCCCAATCCCTGAAAAATGAGAGCATCACCCTGTATATGCAGACCACCACATCTATAGAATAATTTATTCCATTTTTCCATATCCAGTAGTCATGAGTGATTTTAAAAATGAATGTATTTTATTATTATTATATTTATAAAACTATTAATTTTAATAATTATGACATATGAAAATATATATGTAGTAAAAATAATAAATGGGTATAGTAAAAATAACCACCATAAATGGGCTTATTAAGTCACCTTTCTTAATTTGTATTTATTCTTGGATAAATTCTTAATTTTTATAATTATTTTTTTAATTGAATAATAAAGGAAAAAATCCTATATAATTTTAATGATAATAAAAATAATTTACAACATCCTTGATCATGATAAGAAACTGAATGTAGTATAAAAAATTAACTGAACTACCTAGAGTAAACATTGTAAGAAAAAACTATATTTAAAATATATATATGTGGATTATAAATTGATGATATAAAAATAAATATTGAAGAAAAATTTTCATTGGAATATATTTAATGAGTGTACATTAATTAATTATATAACTAAGTGTGTGTGAAGATAACATTCATATATAAGTTAAGGGATCATTCGTACTATCCTTTTTACTTATTAATTAAATGTTCTGATTATTTTTATGCATTTTACAAAGAATTATTCATATAAAATTATTTTATTATTTTATTTATTTCCCTTATACATATCACTAGTTATATATCATTTTCATTTTTGGGGGTATACATGTTTTTATATGCCTTATAAATTCCTATTTTTAAATTGACCTGATTGAGGGGAACTTCCATATTTCTTATCACATTTCAAGCATCACACACATAAATGTTTAAAAAAAATAATATATTATATAAAACATAATTATTTTATTAAGAAGAAACATGGTTTAATATTAGTTTAATGAAAAAAAATTCTATTTTTTACTTCTTTAAAAAATCATTTACTTATTTAACAAAGCCACACCCAAGTAGTTCATTTTTATTCTTTCTTCTTCTAGACCCCTCTCATTAATTTTCTACATTGGAAATTAATGATCAATACCTATTTTTCTTTTTCTATTATAAATGTTCAAAATTAATTAATTCCATATTTTCCTGGGAATAATTATGATCTAGATTTTGGTAATTCCTTAAATAAAAAATATGAAACCCATTTTCTCCTCATAGGTTTGATAATTCTTATTATTTTTGTATGGTTTTTTTCTCTTCATATGGAACACATATAAATGATTTTGACAGTGTGATGGGTGGTATTGGAATTATATAGACCTAAAATGAATTGATTAATGATTTATATCCCATGAGATTTTATATAAGGGATGAATTAGTTAACATAATCCTCCACGAGTTTTTATCAAATATTTTTATGGGAATAGGGAGTGATCCCAATACATAATGGGTTTTTGTTTACACTTTATGATGTTTATTTTACGAGTGACCATTAACATATCATTAAGATTTCATGTGTCAATTTTTTCCATATATTCCACATTTTATGATATTATGATTTCATTTCCATATTCTATATTTTTAATTTTATGATCATTCTCTTTAGGATATCAGGTTATGCCTATTAATATCCATGTTATGCTTCTTTACCATGATTAGTCCCTTAATTTTATTTCTATCTTACCATTTTCCTTATGTATGTTCCACAAGGTATCCTATGGAGTTTTAGAATATCTTTAGGAATTACGAGCACTATGCGGAGTCCTTAATAAATATGATTTTTTACATTTAAGATGATGTATTTATATGAATTCTCCTCAAGAGACACTATAATTCTAGATCATTGGTTTATATGCTTTGGAAATTTATGTCATAAATTATGAAATAATGTGTGTTTAAGTCATGGGTCTCTATATCTCGCTCGATATGTTTTTTCTTCATATTCTCATATATGTATAAGAACTAGAAAAATGAATAGTCCATTATGTGTTTCCTTCAACATAAAACATGATCGTAGAATCTTCTTCACTATCATAGGTCATTTTCAAGGTAATTCAAATATTTAAGCATTTCAACTCTATTTAGATGATGATCGAGTTTAGGAAATGTGTTTAAAGAAGTCATGGGGTGGGTACCTTATAGATACATACTAATGATATAGTGTGGGTACAACAAATACATTTTAGTATAAGTATTACACCATAGTTCTAGGAATATGTCCACAATGTTTACATGGTGTTTAGTACTCTTCTCAGTACATGCTCATGTTAGAGTATGGGTTTCTTATATGACTAATAGAGTTTGGTAATCTCTTATGATATGTGGTTTGGGTCCTCCATCCATGAAACATATACTGCATTGATCAATATACATTTACCATGACAAGTTATGGGTCTTATAATGAGGTCAATACTCTCTCAACAGACATGAATTCTTTAGTGAGGTGAATGTACCCCACTATTTTTTTAGAGAGCTAACATGGATTTTATAAAATCTAGATATTTAGATATTAAAGTTCATATGGTTTGTTTCATATTTTTTTACCTATGAAATATGATATTTATAGAGCTGATATATGAAATTGGAACATTACTATAAATTTTTCATCTTGATCAATAAAGAGTACATGGGTTTCTTTTTTCTCCCTTTAATTTGGATTCCTAAGTAGACATATTGTTTTTTCCTCTATTTTCTTTTCAGGTAAAACTACTAGGTATTTTTATTCTCACACCACAATGATAATGCTTTCTTACACTTATTGTGTTTTAATAAAAGATGTACTATTTGGGGGAGACCTCAATGGATGTGGGGTTGTTTCTTAGTGGTTCTTAACATAAATGGATTCTGTTGTGATGCCCAATGCTTTAGGAACCATTAATTTTTTTATATATAATTATATAGAATTATTACCTATTCATTCAAAATAATTAATCATTAAATCGATATTGGACCAAAAATGATTTGAAAAATCTAAAGACACTTTATTTAATTATAATGTAACATTACGATGATGGTATATGAAGACATGTATCACATAAAATGCATTATTACATATCGTGGATGATTGTATCCATTATGATTAAGAAAAATTTAAAAGGTAAAATAAACTACAAAGAATAATATCTTCAGAACTAGAAACACTAAGGGACTACCATCTCCATTAATATTCATAATTAGTATAATAAAACCTATAATGAGAAAATATAACCATGAAAGGATAAAGCTTATTCTGAGATCTAAAATTAAAACTATGGAAATTGTAAGTGTGAATAGAACAATTTTAATGAAATTGTTCCATTGAAAACATAGTTTTAGCAAATATGGACATTGAAAACATGGTCATAAAAAAATATTTTTATAGGATATATATACAATATTTATTGAATTCATTTTTTTAATTAGTAAATTTAAAATAATATAACTCACAATGTAAAAACATATAATATTAAAATATTTTAAATATATATTTATTTTCATTTTATTTATAAATATCAATAATTTTATTATAAATATATTATTATATTATTATATAATTCAGAAAAATATTTTAACAAAAATTTAGTATTAAAAATAAATTTTAGAATATAAATAATTAATTTAATGGTACTTATTAAAGCTTATTTAGAACAACTTTTTTTTTCATAAAACCATTTTGTTAAGTATTTTATATTTTATCCAAATATATTAAAGTGAAAACATTTAATATAATATTCTATATGAACTATTATATTAACATGTCTTATATTAGGAATTTATATGAATTAATATTAAGGAAAATTAATGTTTAAAACATCATTATTCAATAAATGAGATTTATATTTATTTTTTTATATTCAATTAAAATCTAAATATATAAATTTTATAATCTAAATTTGGTAAAACTAACTCCATATTCATATTTTGAATTTAAAAATTATGTTACCATGAATTGTTTTGATTTTTCTAATACAATTATTTTTAGGTGAATAATATAATTTATTAATACTATGAATTTTATGTCATTATTAGTATATATGTATGAATTTGTAATTTGTGAATCATTTTTGTTGAAAAAATATGTATTTTTATACTTTTAAATATTTTTATTAGATTTTAAAATCCTATATTTGATATTTTAAAACTCAAGTTATATTTTTATTAAAAATCATTTAATACATTATATAATTATTATATTAAAATAATTATTTAACACCTTTTGGAATTGAATCACAAGAAATGGATTAAAAATTTAGAATCATTGGGTGTATGTTATCAAATAAAGAACACTTTATTTTTAGGAATAAAAATTAATTTCCATTATGTAAAAACTAGTTACTACGGTTAAATCTTAAATCAAAAAATTAAGAATTAAATGGATAAAGAAATTAAAAAATGTAAAAGGCATGTTCATAATTAATTTTTAATATATAAAAAATCAAATACCTCCCTAAAAAGAATTATTTTCTATTTTTAGATCAACTTTACATGTTTAACATGTGATCGCATTATATTATGTTGAAATATTTATAAAAATGATATTCTCACTACTTATAGATGTGGCCTCAGACCAAATCACCAATACATATCTAAAAATTATTTTCCATCCTGAAAATATTCTTTATTCAATTCCCGTAGAATCTTATTTCACTTATATAAGATTCTAGTAACAATATATTTCCTTAATACATTCATTTCTAAGGAATCCTCCATGAGAAACCCAATATTCTAAATGTAAGTTCTATTTTTTCAATAACATATTTTATTATTATATTTATATTGAAAATTTATTTTTAAAAATATTATATAATAAATTAATTATTTAAATTATTTTTAATGTTTTTATAATTTTGGTGTAAACATTAACTGTCTCTCCCCTCCCCCTTATGAAAAGAGAAAATGTCAATAGTGAGTATGTACAAGCTATAACATCTAGGACATAATGTGTTAATTTTCCACCACCAATTTTTTTTGTACATTTAAGGAATTTAATATGTAATTATGATATATATTACTTTTTAAAAATAAAAAACTTTATTAGTTCTTTCTCTTGTCTTATGGGAAACAAAATCATCATTTATGCGTACTTGTGGACTACCTCTTACATGGAAGAGTATAATCCATTTTTCAATACTACCTTCATGGATGGTTAAAAATTATTATTTATGAATATATATGTTATATATGTCTAAAAATATCATTAAAATTTTTTTAATTAATAATGTAAAAATTATTGGTCGTTATTTAGTATTCCATAAATAAAAATGAACAACCCAGAACTAATTCATCAAAGATTTTTTCTTCAAAAAACATGACAATGATTTCATATAACTATATTATAAAATTATATTTATTTATAAAAATTAAATTACTATAGCTTATATAACCTATAACTGAAAAACATTATATCAACGAATGGGAAAAAAATCTATATCATAAATCATGTCTAATGTAATTAATATTACTGACACCAGATGGTATAAATAAGAGACAAATAATAAATATATTCCTAATAAATCATCATAAATGAAGTATATAAAATTATAACATATATTAATGAGGTTTATATAAATATATTAATATAGATATGTTTTTTTCATGATTTTAAATGTTTTTTTACTAAAGAGGGATAAAGGTGAGGGGTTTTCATGACTCAAATCTTTTTCTTAAGACTTAATCTCTCCACTTTGACTATTATCTTTCAATTGATATATATTCTAACCTATGAGGATTTTATGTTGTATATACATATTTTTTTGATAAATGATGTTTCATAACAAATTATTCTTCATTTATCAATCTAATATTTTTTGAAAATGTAATTTTATCATGAATAATTACCATTTTTAATTGATTTTCTATCTATATACATGTTTTTAAATACCTCCATTGTTCTACAAACCCTAGAGAAAAATTAAATTTTATTTATCTCTAATAGTACTTATATTCCCTTTTATTCAATTTTCTAAAAAAGGTTCAATTATCATTTTAATGACATGGGGTATCAATAAAGGCATTTTAAAATATTCAAAATGATTTTCCTTACCATGATATTACATTTTTCACCTTATACATCACATTTGGACATATATTTTATTTATAATCAAGGAATATTTACTGGAATTTTTGAGGAAATTTTTTATTAATTTTTATATTCATCTTTAAAAAAATGTTTTTGGAAATGGACATGATGATCACATTTTTTTGTTGATATTAAAAAAAATTGAAGAAAAATAATTTTTGCGATTTATCTTCCATTTTCAGTGTACTGTTTTATAAATTATTTATGGTTCATAAATCACCATATATACACTCTTCTTAAATAATTGATTGGGATATTATGTTTTTGGTATCAAATGATCATGTTTTTTATGTGATATCTTTTGGGGATGTTATGAAGCCCATTTTATTCTCATGGGATATTTATGATAATATAAATGATTATATTTTAAGTGGAACTCATATATATATATATATATGATAATGGGAAGATTATTATATCACCCTTTAATTAATTGATTATGGTATTATATCTCACGAGACATTTATATTTTACATGGGTATAATTTCATTTTATCAATGCTTGTAAGGTTGTGTATGAGAATAATTGTAGTTTAGCTATGCTCATAAGGATGTGAGTGGTTATTGTGGTTTAACTATGATAAAAAGTTGTGTGTTGGTATAATTAGTGTTAATATATTCTTACATGGTTGTGTGTGAGTTAAATTATTGTCAATCTATGCTCATATGTTTATTTTTGGACATTATTATGGTAAAACTATGTTTCAATGTGACATTTTTTCTTATGCTTATGTTTATGTGCCACAAATTCATTTTCATTTTGACTATGTCATTCTCCCTCATAGATCATGTATCCAGGAAAGTGTTTCCATAGATTGTTCATTCAGTTAATATTTGAAGACATATTTTATGATTTATGATTTATATTCTGTGATTATTCATGAATGATTTTGTTATGTATCTTGAGTATTCCAATATACTTATATTATACTCACATATGATCTCTAATTTCTATTACTTATGTTTACCATTATTGTGCATTCTAGTTCACCCATTTCTTATGTGTTTATTTACAAGTTTATAAATATTTGTGTATGTTATGAGTAGTCTTGAAGGGATTTAGTGTGGTTTGAGTATAAACAAGAGTTGACAAGTTGTTTAAAATAACATTCCTATGTAACTGGTCCTCAATGACACTAACACATCCAATCATGGGATTGTCTAATTATTTTTGATTTATAATGTTTAGATTAAGGAAAAGAAGTAAAATAATAGAATTTTTATCTTGGGTCATTATAGTCGTTATTAGAGTAGGATTTACTTATGTTTGATGGATATGTCAGTATTTTGGGTATTTGTTTAAGGAAATTTAGTATTAAACTTAGGAAGAAGTTTGTGTATATAATAATATAAATATTTATTGGTAAAATAGATATTTTGAGGATTTTTATAATAGTAATATCAATATTTGAATATTGGATAGTGGATGTGGTTTTGACACAGATTCATCTTGAGGTAATCTCCCTAGAAAGTATTGGTTGATAATTGGCTCAATTGTTACCCAAATTCATAATGAGTGGGCCTAATATTATACACCATGCTAGACACTCCTAGGTTATATACTTTAGTTGATCACATAGTATTTATGAACTACAATAATTGATTTATTTCCAATTTACATTCAAGGATTAGGTTGATAAGTATTAGGTATCCTAACATAATATAACCTAGGTTAAACTAAGATTGATATAGGTTTAACTAAATGAATTAAAATGGAATTTAATGATGTAAAAGTGTAAAAAAATTTAACTTTGAATCAATTTTATATTAATGGACTTGATAATCCCATATTATACTAAACGTTCATAAATCATGTTAACCATTTTTGTATTTGAAATGGACAGAGATATTAGGAACATTATTAATAATGGATGTGATGAATAATGATATCATTTTACTTATAAGAAACCAAATGGTATAGATTTTTATATTAAAAATTGCATGGTCATTCACATACAACTATCTCATGTTATGATTAACACATTGAATCTTTTGTAACACCATAACTTACCAAAGAATAAAAGGATGGGGTTTCATATAAAATCAGATCATATAGATGATGAACAAAAAAGGATTCTATTTACCTTTATGTTGAAAATGTGGGAAGAGACACCCAGGGGAATGCCTCAAAGGAACCAGAATTTGATTTATCTGTTGTAAAAGAGGACATGGATCAATAAGATATCAAGGAAAAGTGATGAGTTCAGTTAATAGGATAGAGAAAAATAATGTTAATTTTACAGACCCCCTACCAGTTAAATGTTTTGGATGTGAATAATTTGGACACTATAGAAACCAGTTAACTAATCCAAGGTATTAAGATGAAAATCAACACCAATATCCTCATAGAAAATGGAATTAAAAAAATAAATTTATATGAATATTATTTATGTGGATATGGATAAGTAAGTGTTTGTAAAAACACTTATTCATCAATCTTGTTTTAACGATTTCTTATGTCATGTATGTTTTCCAAAACTATTAATTGTTAAAATAAAAGAAATTGGTGGTATAATTATGTCAATAAATTTATATGAACATTCTTTATGTTTTGTGGGATTTTGATTCTTGTGGGTCTTATTATCCTTCCTTTAGATGCATTTAATACGATTTTAGGAATTCATTTTACTCTCTAATTAGAGAAAAACACATTTATTAAACAAAGAAATCACATTTCATATCAACCTATGATAGTTTATTTATTCAAGTATGATTATCTAAAAAATCGTTGCATAAATGGTTGGAGAAAAACTCAATATTAAGGATAATCCTATTATATAGAAAAAGATATATTCCCTAAGTGTTTAAGGATTAAATTTCTCAAGAAATTATACCTTGAGTCATGACTAACATTTAAATACCCTGAGATAGTTTAATTATTATGTTATAATTAAAAATATGTGGGAAAATTCATTTAGTGGGGGATGTATTTCCTTATGTTGTAGGTTCCAGTAAAAGTTTTCCTTATAATTATAATGAATGGTTCTCTATTATTTCAAAAGTATAAATCGTTGTTTATATATTTTTTTATACAATATATGAAAAAAGTTAACAATGCATTATTTGATTATAACGGAACATTTCAACAAAGGTCCATAAAACCATGTATCATATACAATCGAATATTACGGATCATGGACGCTTAAATCATTAAAACTATAAAATACATTAAATGGGTATAATAAATTCATATAAAGAGCATAATAAAATCTAAAGACTCCTTTGGACCACCATAACATTTAAGATTCTCCATTAGTATAAAAAACTATAATGAGAAAGAACAATGTGAAAGGCTAAATCATGTTGTCAGGTCAAAAATGAAATCTATGAAAATAGGTAGTGTGGATGGAATAAGTTTAATGAAATACAGTCATTGAAAATATTTTATTTACAAATATAATAGTTTCCAACATGGTTGTCGTAATTACATTCATTAAATATATGGTCATCTAAAATATATTAAACTTGAATAATGATTTTTTATGTTTTTATATAGAAACATTTAAATAATATAATTCATACTGAAATAAAAATTGGATATTAAAATAATATATATTTATATTTATATATTTATTTGTTATATATAAGTATTAATAAAAATATAATAAAAAAATCATATGATGTATATATATAATTCAAATAAAGATTTTAATACCAATGGAGTAGTAAAAGTTAATGTTATAATATAAATAATTCTTTTTAATGGGATTTGTTATACTCTATTTGGTATAATTTCTTTTTTCAAAGAACCAACTTGTGAAGTGTAGTATATATTATGTTGAAAGATAATATTCAAAATATAAAAAAATATTTATATATGATATAATTTATTAAAATAATTTAAATTACAAATAAATTTGAATGATTATTAAGAACACCAAATGTTTAGAAACATAATTTATTATCTTCAATTAAATAAATTAATATTAATATTTTTTATTTTAATTTAAAACTAAATTTTTAAATTTTAGAATATTTATTATATTAAACTAAGCACATTTTTTGGATTTATAATGTCAAAATTATATAAGCATGATTTGTTTTTTATTTTTTTAAAAAAATTATTTTTAGGGGAATAATGCATTATACTTATAATATGACATTTATGCCATTATTGGTATATAAATATGAATTGGAAATTTCAAAAGTCATTTTTATTGAAAAAATAATTATTTTTAGTTCAAATAAATTTGTGTATAGTTTATAAACCAATATATGATATTTTAAAACTCAAGTAATTTTTTTCAAAAATTAATTTAAAATATTTTAATTTTATTTTATGAAAATTATTTTTATAAACTTTTAGATATTGAATTAGAATAAATATACATAAAATTTAGAATAATTGGGCCCAAAATATCGAATAACTACTATTGAAACCTCTTTGTTTTAATGTATAAAAATCAGTATCCATGTGTTTCAAATGAGTTACTTTGCTTATGATAATATATTACTTTTGTAAACAATAATTAGATTAAAATTTTATATGTTTTGAAAAGCAACATCATTAGTTCAAATAATGAAAAAATCAATAATTTTATATCTCTAAGAGTCTTAACAATTCAATCCATGTGCCAGCATCACAGTTTAGCTACCGTTAGGATTAAAAAAACTAATATTTACTACCATCAAAGTTTAGATAATTCCAGGATTACCATACTCTTGTATTAGCTTCCATCTGGATTAGCTACCACAAAAAATGATCAATATTAGCCATCAATTACTTTTAGACATAACCGACCACTATCCATGACCTACCACCATATATACAACTTCTAGGCTTGTTCTACTATCATACATGTTACAATTGAGTTATGATACCACCGAACACAACATCATCAACGTGGTACCATTGATCTAGTTGTTCCACCATCATCCCTTGATACCATTTCTATTTTAAATTTAATTAACCCAAATACTAGTTTATAAGAGTTAATTCAATGTATTTTTTTAATGATTTTTCTTTAACTATTTCATAGATGCATTGAAGACAATTCATAGGTTCAATATGAGGATTCAATAACTATTTATGATTATTATTTAATGGGTATTAGAACATGGAGTGATATTTTTTGAAAGGCTTTCTCATGTGCAGCGTTGAAAGCTTCTAAATAATCGGAGAAGAAGAACTTACACGATGATATATTCAAATGTAAAATATTGGAGTTCATATAAGATTTATATCCTTTACTAAACATATAAAACATAAATTCATGACATTATTTTCCTACAAATTTCATATAAACTTTTCATGCTCTTCACAAAGACAAATACGAGGACTTTCGAGCATCTAGAGCATTAAAAACTGAGCATAAATTCATTTCTTCATCACAATTTAGTTTTTCTATATGTTTTTGTTTATGTTTCAAGTAATGTTCTTTATTCATCTATATATCTTCACACATTTACACCTACACTAATTATGGAGAATACTTGATATTCTATCAATCTATTTTCATCTGTTTACCAATGGTAATTGTAGAAGAGGTCCATGAATTGCCTATGTTGTTTTACATCCCACATATAACTGTGGGAGAGGATTTGATCCTATATATATTTTTCCATAATTTTTATACCCAATCTAGGTTTTGGATCAAATTATTTGATATAATAATATTCTTGGTAATGGGTAATTTCAAATTGATTGGGATAAGGTCTCACCTTGTGACTGAACCCCTTATTTATTCCATTTTTTATTTGTGTTTTGTTTTCTTCATTTAAAATATTTAACTTCATTATTATGTTACTCTATAAATAAAACCAATATATTAAATTTGTCTTAAATAGTGTTTATATAAGGACTTGTTTTATTAAATTGGTTCAAAAGTTATCATAATCTTAAATATTTTTTTAACTATGTCTTAATTGCACTTTGAGAATTATTTTAAAATAGAAATAGATATTAATCTAATTTTTTTTATAATAGGGAAATTTTAATTAAATTTAGGGATTTTATTTGAATTTTTCATTAATATAAATTTTATTGGGAACTCAATTAACCTTCTCAAGAGTTACTCACACTATCCCAAATTTGGTATTAGAGGTTTTTCAAATATCTTGCAACTATGATTTTGTTATGTTTTAAAGATCTGAATTTTTTCTTGATTTATTACTTTATGGATAATAGAAAAGAAATATATTATACCAATTGACCTTCTTATTTTAACTACACAAATTATACTCAATGGGAATTCATGATTAAAATTCATATTTAGAGAATAAGTTCAAAAATATTGGCTTATATTTTAGATAAATATGGAATACTCAATACTGGTAGCTCTACATGGGATTATACTACTATGATACAAATAATAACAACTATAAATCCATGAATGATATGTAAAATGATTTGGGTGATGATGAATTTAATCAAATATCAACATGTACAAATTCCTTTGAAATTTAGGACACATTAGTTTTTTATCATGAGAGAAATTGTAATGTTAAAGAAATGTGAATAAATAGTTATAATATTAAATATAATACATTTAAAATTAATATTGATGAGACTATTTTGGAAATTTTTATCATGATCAATAAGACTATGATTATAATATAATAAGTTTGTAGACTATTTTTGATAAAGACCACATGGTGCGACTATTAAGGTGTTGACCAGATAGATGGAGAGGAACTTCAATATCGATTAGAGAATCATGTGATATTAGTAAGTTACCAATTAAAGACACAATTGGAAAAATTATGTTTAATGAAGAAGAACTCAATATAAATATAGAAGAGGAGGATGAACTGGAAAAAAAATATAGCCTTAAAATCTCATACTTCAAAACAAAATGAGAAAAGTCTAGCTAATAGTTCAAGTGATTAAGAGTCCCCTATTGATAATGATGAAGAAATTGGCCATCTATAAAAATTATTAAAATGATTTTATAATAATAATAAGTACATTAAGAACCTAATTTATAAAGGTAGATATGATAATAGAGGAAACTGGTGAAAGGATTGGATGAAAGATGACGCTTTAAACTAAATCTGTTTTTATTAATATAAAAGATAAGGTCATGTAAAAGTTGACTTTATTAAGATGAATACAATAATATATATCAAATTAATGATATGTGGTATAATAAAGAAAATAAAGTAACTTCTATTTCTTCTAGAGATATTTCAAGTGATTTAGACCTAACCAAAGAGGAAAAGCATTGTAGGGTTAGTTTGTTTAATGGAAAACAAATATGATGTATCCAATGTATTCCTTGATTCTCATATTAATATTTATAGTCCTTATAGAGATGAAAAAATTGATGAGAAAATTTAAAATAAAGTTATTTTCAAGTGCTATAACATGCTGGAATATACATTTAATGAGTTTAAAGATAAGTATAATACGTTAGATAATCAAAATTATTTGACAGCTAGTTTTATGTCTGGAATTACTGTTATAAAAGAAAAAAATGATCAACTATAAAAAGGGAAAAATGAATTTAAATTGATTAAGGAAAAAATAAAAAAATGTTTAGAAATATTCACCAATTGAATAAATACTCTTACAAAAATTATTATTAAGAATATTACACCCAAGTAAACTATTGGTATAGGGTATCAACCTGGAAAGAGAAGGATTTTTAAAAATGGGTATATTCCTAGTTTTTCTTATAGAAAATATTTTACTAGTATTTATTCATTTAAACCCAACAAAATATTTTTCTCTAAATTTTTAAAATAGGATTATATAAAACCTATTAAGAAATTATAGGTTCATAAATCTATAATTACTAACATTTCTGGACATAAGGAGATTTGGGTACCGAAATAATTTTATGTGTGAAATTTGTTTCATAGATACCATTAATAAAGACCTATAGTAAGAAAATATGGTACTAATATAGTGAATGTTCTAGATATATTATAATATATTATTCATGTATCAAGAATCTGATCAACGTGGATACTGGCCATGTGACTTTCGGTGATAATTCTGAAGGTAAAATTTATGGTCTTAGAAAAATCATTAATTATAATAATATTTTAATTTAGAAAGTACTATTTTAGATGTTTTAATATAATCCTAGTTAGTATCTCACAACTATGTGATGATGTTTTTCATGTGAAATTTTAATGTAATGACTACAATGTTTTTTATTCTTATAAAGATTTCATTTTTTACTACCTTGAGAAATGAAAATGTTTGTGCTAATAATTTGGATTCATTATTTTCTTAAAAATATTTCTTATTTAATTGAATTTCACAATGAACTCTAGCATTGAAATAGGAGACAAGGCCATTGTAATATTACCTAAATTAGAAATCTAATTAAGAAAAGGGTTAGTCATAGAACTATCTAAACTCAAATTCCCAAATTATAAATTCTAAATACCATGTCAAAAAGGGAAACAACACAAGATAAAATTCAAATCAAAGAATAATTTTTGAACTTCTAGACCCCTAGAGTTAGTTCACATTGATTTTTTTGAACCTTCTAGAGTTTCTAGTTTGAATGAGAAGAAATATGATTATATTATTGTATTTGACCTTTCAAGGTATACAAGGGTATTCTTTGTAGCTCAAAAAAGTGAAGTTTTCCATTATTTTACAAAGTATGCTAAATATATAGACAATATTAATGGTCACAATATTAAGACCTTAAGAAGTGATCATGGCCATGAATCATAAAATTGATAGTTATAATCTTTTTTCTCACTAAATGGATATAATAAAAAATTATAATCCCCTATGACCCCAAAAATGAATGGTGTTGTAGAAAGGAGAATTAAGTCCCTTAAAAAAATTCAGAAAATTTATAACGAGTATAACATACCTATATATTTTGGGGAAGAGGCTCTAAATACAACTTGTTACATAATAAATTGTGTTTCAATACTACCTCTCTTAAAGAAAACTTCATTTGACTGAATATATCTTATTACATAATCAATTATGTTTTAATCATACCACTCTTAAAAAAACATCATATGATTAATGGAATTGTAAAAATATAAAGGTTAGTTAATTTATTGTTTTTAGTCACAATGTATTTTACCTTAATACCAAGGATAGTCTTGAAAAATATTCTTGCAAGAGTGATGAATATATTTTCCTTCGTTATTCAACGTCAAGTAAATTTTATACAGTGTTTAATAAAAGACCAAGATTGTGGAAGAATGTATTCATGTTAAATTTGATGAAAATAAATCCATGTGAGCCTAAGAACCATTTCAGAAACCTTGAGGATGATTTTAAAATATGAATATTAAAGCCAAACCTTCAAATATTTCAATGAAACAAAATGAAAAATCACGGAGTTCTATTAAGAAAGATAAACCAGGACCTATAGATGATCCTAATATTTCCATCCCCTCTTTTCCAAGAGTTTATTGGACTAATATATACCATTATCATGATACATTCGTTGGAGACCTAAATAGAGGTACATAAACTAGATACTATCTTAGGAATCGGGTTGAACGTCAATAACTCTTGTCACTTCTCTAACACAAGAACATCAATGATATAGTTAATGTTGAATTCTACATGATGGAAATGCAATAAGAAAATAGTTAGTTTAAAAGTAATAGAGTTTGGGAACATGTTGTTAGAACAATATAATCTTTTAATATTTGAATAAAGTGTGTGTTTAAAAACAAAGTTGATGCATTGGGCACTATAGTCAGAAGTAAATCTAGGTTGGTTTCACTGGGATATAATAAAGAAGACGGTGTCGACTTTGAGTAATCTTATTCACTAGTGGATAAAATTGAAGAAATTATAATAATTCGTTCTTATGAATCACATTTTGATTTAAAACTATTTAAATGGATGTCAAAAATTAATTCTTTAATGATAATATATATGAGGATGTTTTTTTGGAACATCCCCCTTGATTTAAAAACCGTCATTTTCAAAATCATATTTTTTCAAATTAACTAATGATTTATATGGTTTAAAATAGGATCCTAGATATATGTATGATCAGGTTATAATTTTCCTAATTTCTAATTGTTTTTCAAAAAATTATAGTTGATCATAATATATTTATAAAAAAATTCAAAGGATTTTTAGTTCAAATTTATGTTGATGATATTATTTTTGGATCTTCTAAAAATTCTTTGTGTATTGATTTATCATGATGAAAGATGAATTTGAAATTTTTTTGATGGGTGGACTTAAATTATTTCTTAGTTTTAAAAATTTTTATAATTTAAGAAGTAATTATTTTAAATTAGTGAAGGTACACTAAATATATTCTCAAATGATTTTTTTAGATATAACTAAAAGTAGTCATACTCCCATGAGTACTACCTATAAATTGGATCTCAATTAATCTGGATAGTCTATGGATCAATACTTTTTTAGTGATATGATTGGATGTGTGTTGTAATTAACAACTATCTGGAAAAATATGATGTTTAGTTTATGTATGTGTTACCATTTCCAAGAAAACCCTAAATAATATCATTTAATTTCTATTAAAAATATATTTAAATACCTCAAATATAAAACGAAAATTGGACTGCTCTTTCCTAGTGGATAATAATTTTACATAGAGAGTTATTCATATACATATTTTAGTGGTTTAAAATTAGATATATGAGTACCTCTAGAACATTTTATCTTTTAGTAAGGTCTCCGGTATCATAGTGTAGTATGAAGAAAATTTCATTAGCACCGTCTGCAGCTAAAGCTGATTACATAACTATAGGGAGTTTCTATGCACAAATTTTTTAGGATGAAACACACATTACTATACTATGGATATCAATTCATAAATTTCCCTTTAATTTAAGATAACAAAAGTATAATATATATTTCTAAGAAAACATATTTCTCATTCTAGGAAAAATAATATTGATGTAAGACATCACTTCTTTTAGAGATAATGTCAAAAGGGTTGAAATAACTCTTGAAATCAAAGAAACTAAACATAATCTTCTTGATATTTTCAGAAATAAATTTTCTTATAAGAAAATATGAATTATAAAACATGAATTAGGAATGATAAATTTTGGTTAGTATTTAATATTGGATAATCCATCGTCAGACAAGCCCCCATTGCACAAGCCACCATTGGGAAATCCTCCATTGGACAAGACCCCACTGGTGATCCACCATTGGTGATATACCATTGGTGTTATGACATTGATAATCCATCATTGTGATGATACAACATTTGAAATATCCATTGTTGGAATGTTATTAAACTATATATTTATATGAGTCTTTGTTTCATGAATTTATACCATTACTAATAATATATGTTTAATTTTTTTAATAATTTATACTATTTTATACATTTCAATTTCAATTCCCAAAATGATAAATTAAGTATAAAATCTAATTTCAATGTCACTCTCTCTAACTCATTCCATCTCTCATTGTTCAGTTATCCTTCCCTTTCACTCATGACATTCAACCTTCTTCTTCCCCTGTTTGAACCTTCATTTCACTAAAATAGGGAGAGTTAAACATATTGTAGTGTCATATCCTGAATAATCGAGGACTATAGTTTTTTTATTAGAGAACCAAACTGAACTATTGTCAATACAAGGAAACTATATCTTTTAGAATCATGTGGTTTTTTCTGAAAAGGAAGTGTATAATGAATAGATGTTATCAAGTACGTTCTGGGTTCTCATGGTGATCCATGACTAGGGATTGATAGTTTGGTTCAGCAGAAATGAAATACCATTCAATTGTATGTTGGTTTACTATTTTTTAAAATATGAAGATTTTGATTTTAGTAGAATGAATGATTTGATTCTGAAAATGATAAATTCTAAAAAGATTACCTTTTCCTCAAACTAATGGGAATAGTTTATAAATGTGCCTCCCTGAGGAGATGTTGAAGACTATAAATAATCTATTATCAGGGACATTGAGTAATTATTTATATGAATGATTTTATTGGGATGAATAGAGATAATAATCTTCGAAGGCATGCTACTACTAAGATGGATGGTGAATGTAGAATATTGTTCAAGTTCATTCATCATATATTTTTTCCCAGGAAAGGGGACTTTTGTTCTTTGAGATATCAGGATGTGTATCTTATATCCCTTATAAAAATAGGTTATATAATCAACCATTGTAGATACCTCATGGTGGACATGATGAAGATGTGTATGTCATCATATAGGTATAATTTTCTTCTTAATAATTAATTGATTTCATCTATACTAGAAGATAAATGATTTGTTAATGGCAAGGAGTAAAATGAAGATAATTAGTATGGTTTCTACTTGAGAGTAAATTTACTAAAAAAAGGATTAATGTGAATTTAAATCCATGTATGAGAAATTTGGTTGAAGATAATGATAATCTCTATAAGGATTTTAATCCGATAGAAAACCTTTTTCGATATATGAACCTTGCTAAAACTATCCTAGATCTAGATAAGATAGTAGTTTAATTTGATTAGGGATAAGAATTTAATGTGAGTGTAGATTAAGAGGAAGTGGAAAACTTTGTTGAATAGGTATGTGATATAGATATCCCTGATAGACCTATCATGTATTTTGGTTCTGTTATTCTACCTATTTCTCTCCCTTCCAAAGATAGTCCCTTTTGTGTAAGAGATTATGATGATGAAGAGATCGAGGTTTCTAGAGATGAACAGATTGGTATTTCTTCTAAGTATTTAAAATAATTAATGGAGGTTTTTTATGATGAAAACTCAGAGAATGGTGATAGTAACTACTACAAAAATTGCCTTTAATAGCACTATAAATTGCCTTTATCATCGCTAGAAAAGTGCTGATAACTTGAGCAATGTCAAAATACAAAGACTTTTATCAGCACTGATAAAGGTTACACTTATGAGCGCTTTAATCTAGAACTTCTATAGATTCTATTATCAGTACCTATTAAAGTGATAATCAAGGCCTTTTAACAACACTGATAGAAGTGTTGATAATGTATAGTTTTCTCACATCATTTAGAAGCATTGATAATGTTCTCTTTTATCAGTTCTTCTAAAATCACGGATAAAGAGAAAAATTGTAGTGTGCTGCAACAACACACTACATCACCAAAAACACACCAGAAACACATATTAATACATCAAAAACAAGTGATAATACATAATTTAACTAAAATTAGATTTAAAATAGAATTACCAGAAAAAACTATATTATATACATTTCAAATATTGGATTACACAATTACATAAATACTAATTATTACATACATTAAATAAAATCAATATTCCCTTTTCTTTTAATACTGACCTGACTCATGTTATTTCTGAACGAATAACCCCCTTCTCGAGTAAACGAACACACCTATATAAGAAAATTGTTCTTATATTAGTAATAATATAAAAAAAATATATGGAATAATGAAAATAAAATCAATGTTCCATTATATAATATTTCGGTAAAATATAGAAAGTGTATCATAGAATTATCATTACATCTTTCCAATGGGTTTCCTTTATTATATTTTGTTCTTATGAGCGATTGGTAAGATCATCATGTGTAGAAGACATTGTATGCATGAGTAGTCAAACAGGCAATTTATATTTTTGTAATATATTAGAAAATATATAATGTTAAGATGGAAATATAATACATTAAAAAATCACGTACCTTCTCATTTAACTCTCTTACATTTTTTTAAAGGATTAAAAGATTTGGTACCTCTTTCGTGAATCCAAATCCCCTCTTTGTGGTTCCCTATAATGTACAAGACGTTGTCTACATTGGGAAAAACATAAACTGATTATGATATCCCAATGAAAGGGTCATACTCAATTAAATTTTCATATGAATCAATATTTGTTTTAGTAGCCAGTTGGATAATCAACTAACACATAATCATTGGATCAAATACATAACATACTTGTACTTATTCTGATGAAATTATGAACAACTTATCTTTTTTCCCTTCTATATTGAAATTCCCCATCAAAAATCCCATTTTATAAAAATTCAGTCCATTGATATTGTCAACTGATTTGCAACAGAAATGAATCACTTGAAATGATGTATAATACAACTCATATGTCTATTCAATAATACCCAAATGGGACATATTTTCATGAATTGGATTTCGGTCCATGGAAGAAGACATGTGCATCATTTAAGCCACAAGCATAACCCCACTTTTTTTCATCGTACTGAAGTCATCTTGTTCTTTTATATATAATTCATAACCATTTATTACAAACCCAATGTAAGATATACCATTTTCATTCATTCCTCTAGCTAGCCATTGAAGTCGTTCGGAAATTCAATTTGGTTTTATAGACAAATCCTTATTAATTTAATTTATGAAGAATCCTATAAATTATTGATTATGTGAATCTGATATAAATATTTCATCCCTTGATGGATTAAAATCTCTATGAACTTATTTACGGGATTCAACGTATGGATCAAAATCTTCACTATTATGTAACATGTAATGATTTTTTTTCTCGCGCTCTGTCAAGGTAATTGTTACAACATATCTTCTAGAAATTCATTCTCCAATTATGTGTTTGTTGTGACGAGACTTTGGGAGACCGATGCTTTCAACATATGATAGTTAATCAGTATTTAATTCAATATCTTATTAAAAAATATATCTTTCTTCAATACAATATTCTGGACGACATTGATTCTTGACATACCCTTTCAAAATATTCATATACCATTCAATGGGGTATATCCATATGTAATGGATAGGACCATATAGTTAAACCTCTCTAACCAAGTGTAAAATTAGGTGGACCAATATATCAATGAATGATGGTGGGAAGAACATTTATAATTCTAATACAATATTTGAAGTCTCCTTATTCATGGTGGGAATCTTCGTCTGTTCTACAACATTACAAAATGTAGCATTGAGAAATAAGTAGAGGATATTTACTGTATGTTGTACAATTTGGGGAAGAATGCAATAGAAAGAAACAAGTATTAAATCTTGCATCAAAACATGGTAGTCGGGTGATTTTAGTCCTTGTAACATCAAATTCATCATTAACACGACATTCTCAATATCTGTTGAATACCCACAGAGAACATTTACACTCGTAAGAAGAAGGAAAAATTGAAATTTTTACTTTATAGATTGAGTGTAAGCTGTTTTAGGATGAAAAGTCCTCCTTTTACCCTTTATAGGATCAAAATATTTCTTTATCCCTATTTCATTCATGTTCAACCTACCCTTGATGCCATATTTTTTTTCTGGGAAAATTTTATTACATTCCAATAGCAGTATCAAATAATTTTTTTCTACATACATGACATCAATAAAATATCTGACATGAAAACATTTCAAATATTAAAATTCAATAAAAATTGATGTCTTCTTATTACGTGATTTAGTTTGTATTTTTGAAAACGCTTTACGAAAAACAATGTCAATATTTCTTACATTTTTGTACAGTTGATCACCTGTTGTTGGAGATAGTGTTGTACATGGTTCGATATTCCCATCAAATTCTGTCATTCAGGATTCGTATTTAGGTCTTCAAGGTAAAAATTATCAATTTCCTAAAAACACGGTCTTTGACGAATGCATTAACCAAATTGAGTATGTTATTTTTCCCAAATAGTTCACCCCAATACGCCATTAATTATATATCCTAATAAATTTCAATAATAGGTTAAATAATTTATCATTCCCAACAACATGGACCTCAATGTGAATTCTTCAATTCTATGATCATCATACATTATAACACCTATATTCCATATCAATTTTATATATTCGATCAATGAATCCAAATAGACATCAATATCATCAACGGGTTGCTTTGGTCCATATATAAGAAGAGACAACCAAATGTATTCACACTTCATGTATAACCATAGAGGCAAGTTCTAATTTACCAACATGATGGGACATGTACTATGACTACTACTCTGTACACCAAAATGATTTATTCCATATATAGATAATGCAAGATGAAATTTTGTCAGCTAATATCCAAATTTAGGAAACTCGTAATAAATTTTCTTCTACTGAGGCGAATATGCTGGATGAAATAGATTCCTATCATTAATTACTGTATCTACATTCCATGTTAATTGTCTTGGGATTTCATGACATCTATATAGTATTATAAACCATGGAAGGATAGGAAATTGTAATATAGATTTTGAAGGACTTGATTCATTTTTCTTGTATCGATCCACACCACCATAAGGCATTTCATGAGGGATTAGTGGTCCTTAATAAACAATATGATATCATTTGGAAAATAATTTATTTTTAGAGATCATTCCCATTTATCATTACATTTATTTAGCATCATATGTTCAGAATGGTAGTTGAGTTTCTTCTTGTAGCATATCTTTTAGAAGACCAAGTAGTTCTGTAAAGCTGGTTTCACTTCATCCTTTGCTAGCTTCCACATTATATAAGTTCAATATAGCTAGAAATGTTGTGTATTTTGTACAAATGGTATATGATGGGTTCATGGAGTAGTTATTTATCTCATTAAATAAATTTGGATAATCATATAGGTCATCTTTAATTTCCATTTCAATTTCTTCCATGTGATCTCTATCATCTTTTATAATGGTATTCGTATCAAATGACTCATAAACCAAAGTATCATCCCAATCGACATCCACATTTTTTCCCCATGTTTAGTCAAATATGTATATCTTTGATCTATTCCATCAAAAATAAAATGTTCTTCCAACTATTTTGTACTAATTTTTCTTGAATAATAACAACATAAACATGGATAAATGATTTTAGAATGGTCATCTGCATGATCTTTTGAAAACATTGTGAAATATTAAACTATATCATCAAATTAATTTTTTAAAAGATTAGTGTGCATTAATTTTTGGTCCATAACCATCTTATTGGGCTCATAAATAGAGATTTGTAATTACTCAGTAAAAGTAAAAATAGGGCATATTTTTTAAATAAACTTAGGATGACCCGTATGAAAAGTAAGGACTATCAAATGATCTATATAGGAAGGTAAAGATACTTGTGATTTTATTTTGGATTTAAGGGGTGTTTTTATAGTTTTACCTTAATTCTTTAGAATTTATTCACTATTGTGATTATAAAGGAATATTTTTAAAACAATGTTACGAATTATACTAATAAACATATGGATATTATTCAAATAATTATTTCCATGTAAAATGTGTCGCTAGTCTCAGGTGATATTTAACAAGAATAAATGGTGGGAACCAAAGTGAAATCGATAAAAAGTATATTACTTTGAGAAATATATTTCATGGGATGGTTAAATAAGATCCTTAAGATGAAATCAGTTTCAAAAATAATTCTAAAAGATGAAAATTGCATCAAAATATGAAAGTTATTTTTAAGAAATACTATGATGTTATAAATAATGATTTAATATAGGTATTTTTTTGAGAAAGATAGAGCAATAGTTGCTTCCCAACCCATAACCCACTAAAATTATTAAAGAAGGGTACAAAGGGGATGCACATGGTGCTATTTTCTTGCAATGACAATGAGTTTAAAGAAAAAACATGAGAATATCATAATTGAAGGAAACATAAAAGGAGGATAAAAATACATCATGTTGAAAAACAATGTAGAAGAAAAGGTTTATACTTAACATCCCAATGTTGTACACTAAAGATCAATATCAGGTTCACTTAACAAAAACACCCTCTATCTATCCTCCACCCTAATCAAAAAATGATCAGTATCATTGGATATAGGTATCAATGGAAGAATTCCAATGAATAAAACAACCAATGACCCCAATAATATGGAAAGATATATTAAACCCTCCCTTTGATTTGATGAGAGGAACACACAAACTGTAAGTTCTGAATGATATGTCTTTCTATATCTAAAATTTCATCTGGATGAGGGCAAAAAGATACATCATAATAACAGAAATTAGTGTACTATTTTTCCTCAAGATCCAATTGATGTGTTGGTATAAACTACCAATCATACATTGATAGTTAGTATAAACAACATACCATAAATACTTCCCTAAACAGTAGGTCATAAAAAAATCGTAAACAATGGATCATAAAAAATCGTAGAAGAAGAAATCAAAAACAAAACAAAAAATGCACAAATAAAATAGGAAGGAATACCTCTATTTTTTAAAGAAAATTAGAGACCCTCTTAGAATGTTGGACGAGATGTTCAGAGGTAGTTGAGTGGTGTGATTCGACCTTTGATTCTCTAAGGAGGAGCGCTGACAGCGAGTGGCTTCTACAGAAATCCCTATATCAAGATGGGTTAACAAATGGTTAGGGTTTTTAAAATATATTGAAACACTTTTATTAGCACTTACAAATAAGCCCAGATAAATATCCCATTATCAGTAGTTATAAAATAAACACTAATTAAAGGACTATTTATTAGATCATTTTTAGTGCTGATGAATTCCTATCATTGTTAGTGCTAAAAAAGTAATAATTAAACCAATATTTATCACTGCTAAAATTAGAGTGCTCATAAATCCTTATCTTTATTAGTGTGGAAAAAAGCACTGATATATATTATTCTAACAACACTTATTTCTGAAGCATTGTTAAAGGATTTATAATTATAAATATAAATAAAAAATTTATAAACCTTTATAAATACTTAATAAATATATATACAAATCAATAGTAACTATATTCCTTTTTTAATATACTTATTACAATTTTATAAATATTTATTTTTAATTATAGAAATATATTTAAAAAATATTATTTATATCATTATATATATTTATATAATTATAAATATATATTTACTAAATATATATAAATATAAATATAGAAAATATGTACACTATTTAAGTAAATTTATTACACATTTCATAATTATTTAAATATACAAAATTATTTATTTATAATTATATAAATACATTTTAAAAAAAATATTTATTTATATATAATTATAAATATATAATTGTATAAATATAGTGACTGTACATTTATAAATATATTTATTTATAAATATTCTCTTAGAAATATATTTTTAACTTCATTAATTAATATCTAATTTTGAGTGCATGCATATATGTTATAAATGAGTGGAATTGCATAAATTAATAATATATGTAAAGTTTTACAATATTGAAAAAATAGAGAAGTTGTGTTTGTGCATATTGTATATAAAAATTCATTAATTACATATATGTGAAATCAATATAACACACAATTGAATTATATTAAATTAAAAAATTGAACGACATTAAATTATATATCGAGTACTATGCAATTAGTCAATATTTTTAATTTATATTAATTTTTAATTATATATCATTATTAAATAAAAAAATGACTATTGAATGTAAAGAATATAAATATTTTATAATATATAAATCATATTTATAAAAATTAATATATATATATATATATATATTTAATATAGAAAATTTAATAACATTAATTATCATAATTATCTAATTAATTAAATGTTTAATATTTAATAATGTATAATAAATGAGTCCATTTTAATCAATAATTTATTTAATACAATTTGTAATCAACACATTTTTATTTTTTACTTATTTAATTATTTCATTTTATCAAAGTGAAAAATGCATTGATGAAAGAAATATGTTTCAATGCTAAGCATAAAGCGTGAATAATTGCACCCTTTATCCGTGCTAAAACTTCAGCACTAATAAAGGATACCCTTTATCAATGCTAAAAATAAAGTGCTGATAACAGTTTACTTTATTAGCGCTAAAATACATGCATTGTTAAAAGGATAAATGTATTAGTGCCTTCTTTAGTGCTGATAAAAATGTTGTTTATCAATGTTTTATCTTAGTGTTGATAAATAAAAACACTATTAAAGTCCAGTTTTGTTGATGTTAATGGTGATTATTTAGATGATGATGATGATATTAGTGATTGAACTGATCATGATAATGGTGATAATATTGAGGAAACTCAATTATGTTGGACTCCTTATGTATTAATAATGTTTTAATGATCAAAAATCTCAATAATATTTACACAACATGTTTTAATGATTGAAAATATTATTACTGTCAGTTACACTCGTTATTATTTAAAAATCATTTGTTGGATCCCAACTCTCACTTATCCTATCAAACCCTTGTATTTATGTTTCAAGTTCTCTTACTTGATAATGGTTAATCTTATTTCATATTCTACATATTAATATTTAAGTTTGAATACAGTTAATTGTCTAAGTATTCAGACACCATGAAAGACAGACACAGCAAGCCTAACACCGTGACCCATACACCGTGATGGGCACACTATGACCAAGACACCGTGAAGGACACACCGTGAGTTAGACAACGTGAGTCAGACACTGTGACTCGGATACCGTGAGTGAGAAACCGTGACACAGACACCGTGAGCAAGAGACCGTGACATGGACACACCGTGAAGCTTATACCGTGAAGGAGACACCGGTTCAAAGAGACACCATTTTCACAACTACTGTGACACCGTTTCTTAACCTTTTTGTAAATATTATTTAAATAATACTAACAGTCATATTTGATGTTTTTAATGCAATTAATGTTACTTAATGATAGTTTTTGGTCTGTCAGGAAACCATACCTCATACCTATGGAAAGGAAATCATTCCTATTTCCCGAGCTCATGGAATATAAAAAACATTGAGCTGCAGTAGAGCATAAACTTGCGCATGACACGTCTCGACACACATACTACAATACACGCGATCTCTGTACCGAACCGAAGAACAATCCTGAGCACAACTGTGAAGAACACATTGCACGATCCTCAAAGAAGTTCCATACATGCAATCCTACATTACTGAAGAACACACGATGTACTCTGGAGTCAAGAGAACATCTTCTCTCCTAGAGAAACAAAAGATGAACCAAGATACTCTGTTTTTCAACAGAAGAACTAGAGAAGGACTCAGAAGCATTTATGCTGAATCCAACGAGTCCAGAGCTGCACATCCAATCACTAGAGCTTTCTAAACTTCCATTTCCTATCTCTAAGTGATTTATTATTTACTTTCGAGCAGTGTGTGTATCCTGTTCATTTTACACACACAAACTGTCTCCTGTGCTGAACTGGAGGATATCACAATCCTCACACAAAAAATCCTTACTCTTGTTTACCCACAACAACTATGGAAGAGGTCCTTGTGTGGCCTGGTATTTTTTTTTGTTTCCCACAAAGAATAGTGGTAGAGGTCTCTGCGTGGCCTGGATAGTCTTGTACTGTTTCTAACCCCGATCCAGGGTGTGGGTCAATTATATATATTAATTTGAGAAGATTAAGTCTTGGCTTGAGACTGAACCTCTTTGTTATATCCTACTGTGCATTTTTAGTTTAAGTTCAAAATATATAGTATCTAATTTATATTCCACTGCCTATTACTTTGAAATAAAAATCTGTTTTAAAGTTACTTTGATAGTTAATCTAGAATGTTTTTGTATCTATTGTAAATAAGTAGGTTAGTTTCAAAAGCTAATTTAATCTTCTGATTAGATTAACTAAGAACTAATCAATCTTTTCATAATCTAATTGAACCTTTATAGTTTTACAAATTCACTACAGTTTAACTTGTTTTATAATTTGGGGGATTTTAATAGAAAATATTTTAACAGAAATTTTAATTGGAACTCAATTCACCCCCATCTTGAGTTTCCATTCTGACCAACATTTGGTATCGAATGTTGTTTTTATTAATACAAGTTTTCGAAACATTCAGTTTTTCAACAGTGATTTTAGTTTCATATTTAAAGATCATAAATTTATTTTAGTTCTAAATTTTCTCTATTTTAAATTATTCTCTAAAATCTAGATATAGACAATAGACTAGAAGGTTCTACTACTAATGGGCCACCTTTCTTTAATGGCACAAACTATTCTCAATGGAAACTTAAAATGAAAATTCATTTAGAAAGTATGGGTTTTGATATCTGGAAAGCTATAGAATCTCAATATAAAATTCCAAAAACTGAAATAAGTACTTGGGATAAACCTACTAAAGTAGATTACAATAATAATTGTAAAGATATGACTGATTTGTATTGTGAATTAGGAGATGAGGAATTCAATAGAATATATGACTGTAAAATAGCTTATGAATTATTGGATTCTTTGGGTGATTCTCATGAGGGAACAACTAATGTTAAAGAAATGAGATTAAATACCTATACTATTAAATATGATAATTTTAAAATGAAAACTGATGAACCTATTTCTGATATGTATCTCAGGTTCGATGAGATAGTCAATACAATGAGTTCACATGGATGAGTTGTTCCATCAATGGAACAAATCATGAAGATAATGAGATGTTTTCCAGATAGATAGAGAGGCACTTCTGTTTCAATTAGAGTGTCATGTGATATTGGAGATCTACCTATCAAAGTGCTTATTGTTAAATTAATGATGTATGAAGACGAAGTTAAGGTAAACAAAGAAGATGATGATGAACCCAAGAGAAAATCCGTTGCTTTCAAGTCTACTGCTTCAAAGAGAAAAGACAAGGAAGAAATACATGTACCTAATAAAAGTTAAACCAGTGAAGATTCGGATTCAGACAGTGATGTTGAGATGGATCAAATAGCCAAGAGATTTAAGAAGTTATATAAGAAGAAGAAATTCGTTAGAAAATAAAATTACAAAGGAATGTATGACAACAAGGGTCACTGGAAAACGGACTCGATGATATCTGATAAGGAAGATGATATATTCTACTATGAATGCAAGAGGAAAGGACACATCAAGGATGACTATCCAAAATTAAAATTCAAAAAGAAATATGATTATAAGGACAAGAAGCATAAGAAATCTATAAAAGATACTTTGAGTGCTTCAGAAGATAGCACGAGTGAATCTGAAATTTCTGATTCTAAACATAATCATGCCAACATGTGTTTCATGATGAACACATCCGAGGTAACCTTAGATACTTATGTTTTAAATTATTATTATTTTGGAGATGGTGCAGAATCTGATTCTGATTCTGAAGATATGTCTAAAGATGAATTATATGAATACTGTAACATGCTGGAGGAAACATGTAATGAACTTAAGGACAAATATAAGTCATTGAAGAAATAACATTCCCTCACTGCATATGTTAAATCCACCCTTGATATAGAAATAGAAAATAATACTCAACTGTTAAAGGAAAATACATAATTGAAAAGGTATAATGAGAAACTTAGAAAGGACATAGAAAAATTCACAAAGGGAAAAGATACACTTACTCAAATTTTAGGAAAGCAAGTTGCACCAAAATACACTACTGGTTTGGGATACCAACATGGAAAAAGACAGTTCACAAAAACTCAATTTATTCCTAAATCTGGAAAAAATTATGCTTGTTCCAGTTCTAGAAATTCATATGATTCAACTAGTTATTCACATAGTTATAGATCAAATATACTTTATCTTTAAAAATATTTTGATTCCGTAAATTATATGAAACCCATAAGCCAGATTTGGGTACAAAATCAGTGATTGCTGACCTATCTGGAGCCAAGAAGATCTGGGTACCAAAGTCATTTCCCATGTAAATCTGTTTTGTAGGAAACTTGTTTGAAGAGTTCCCACAAGAAGACATGGTATTTGGATAGTGGATGTTCAAGACATATTTCTAGGTATTACTCATGCTTTAAGAGCCTAATCAAGGTTGATGGAGGCCATGTCACCTTTGGTGATAATTCTAAAGGAAAAATCAACGGCCTAGGCCAAATTGGTAACCCTAACTCAGTTTTAATTTCTAAATTTTTATTTGTTGATGGATTGAAATATAACTTGTAAGGTATGTCTCAATTATGTGATGATGGATTTAATGTTAAATTTGAAAATGATTATTGTGATGTTTTTAATTCTAAGAATGTTTTAATATTTTCTGCTTTAAGAAATGAAAAGGTTTATACTGTTGATTTATATTCTTTAGCTAAGAAAAATTTTACTTGTTTAAAGGCTTTTCATAAAGAGTATTGGTTATGGAATAGGAGATTAGGAAACTGCAATATACACTCACTTAGAAAACTAACTTGGAAGAACGTGGTTAGAGACTTACCCAAACTAGAGTTTCCAATTGACAAAGATTGTAATCCCTGTCAAAAGGGAAAACAACACAAAATCTATTTCGAATCAAAGAAAGAAGATTCAACTTATCAACCTCTCGAGTTGGTTCACATGGAATTGTTTGTACCATCTTGAGTTTCTAGCTTAAATGGGAAGCATTATGTCTATGTCTAAATAGATGACTTTTCAAGATATACTTGGGTATATTTATTAGCTCACAAAAGTGAATCTTGTTCATATATTATTAAATACTCCAAGTCTGTAGAAAAAAATAATGGATGCAAGATTAAAACCCTGAGAAGTGATCATGGCCGTGAGTTCGAAAATCATGAGTTTGAATCTTATTTCTCACAAAATGGCCATAGTCACAACTTTTTTGCTCCTAGGACTCCTCAACAGAATGGTGTAGTATAAAGAAGAAATAGAACCCTTCAAGAAATATCCATAACCATGCTAAATGTATATGACATGCCTATTTACTTTTGGGATGAAGCTTTAAATACAGCCTGTTATATCATCAATAGAGTCTTAGTCAGACCTATTCTCAAGAAGACCCCTTATGAACTATGGAATAATAGAAAGCTTAAGGTTAATTACTTTAAAGTATTTGGCTGAAAAGTCATTATTATTAATACCAAGGATAATTTGGATAAGTTTGCTTCTATGAGTGATGAAGGAATCTTTTTAGGATATTATTTAACTAGATAAGACTATAGAGTTTTCAATAAGAGAACCAAGTGTGTGGAAGAATCTGTTCACATCAAATTTGATGAAACTAATCCACATGAACCTAAGTCATCTCATGAAAATCCTGAAGAATATATATCTTTTCTGAACCTTAATGATAAATTCAATGAACCTACTGTAAAGACAACCAGTTCTAAGAATATTTCAGAATCTGCTCCTAATGAACCTGAACCTAGAGAAGAACATGAAATTTCTCGCCCCACCTTTACTAGATAAACTATGATTATAAAGAATCATCCTTTAGATTCTGTTGTTGGTAATCTTGATAGAGGGACACAGACTAGAGCTTCTCTTAGAAATTAGGTTGAACATAAATCCTTCTTGTCACAGCTTAAACCTAAAAACATTGATGGTGCTATTAATGATCAATGTTGGGTAATTGCTATGTACGAAGAACTTAATCAGTTTGAATGAAATAATGTTTGGAAACTAGTAAAAAGACCTAAGGACACTTTCACTTTAGGTACAAAATGGTTGTTCAGAAATAAAGTAGATGAATCTGGAAATATAGTTAGAAATAAAGCTAGGTTAGTTGCACAAGGCTAAAGTAAATAATATGGAATTGACTATGAGGAGAAATTTTCTCCAGTAGCCAGACTAGAAGCCATTAGGATCTTACTTGCTTATGCTGCACATCTAAATTTTAAACTACATCAAATGGATGTCAAGAGTGCTTTCTTAAATGGGTGTATAGCTGAGGATGTTTTTGTTGAACAACCACCTAGATTTATAAACCCTCATTTTCCAAATCCTATTTTCAAATCATCAAAATAATTATATGGTTTAAATCATGATCCAAGAGCTTGGTAAGACATATTAAGTAATTTTCTTATCTCTAAAGGTTTTACAAAATGTATAGCTAATCCTACCCTTTTTATAAAACGAATTTCTAAAGATGTTTTAGTTGTATAAGTTTATGTAGATGATATTATTTTGGATGTTCAAAAACCTCTTTATGTACTGATTTTTCTAAAATGATGCAAAATGAATTTGAGATGAGTTTAATGGGTGAACGTAAATTCTTTCTTGGATTTCAAATCATTCAAAACAATGATGGAATTATTTTAACTCAAAGTAAATATACTATAGATATTTTAAAATGTTTTTGATTTGATAGAACAAAAAGTAGTGACACTCCCATGAGGACCACCTGTATGTTGGATCTTGATGAAGATGAAAAATCTGTTGATCAAACCACTTATAGAGGAATGATTGGAAGTATACTCTACTTGACTGCTAGTCGTCTTGATATTATGTTTAGTGTGTGTATGTGTGCTCATTTTCAAGCAAACCTTAAAGAGTCACATATAAATGCTGTAAATTGAATTTTCAATTACCTCATGCATACTCCCAATTTAGGACAGTTCTATCCAAAATGACAATCATTTGAACTAGTTCGTTATTCTGATGCTAATTTTGCTGGATTTAAGTTAGATAGAAAAAGAACCTCTAGAACATATCACCTTTTAGTCAAGTCACTAGTATCATGGTGTAATAATAAAAATTCTGTTGCATTACCTACTGTAGAAGCTGAATACATAGCTGCTGGCAGTTGTTGTACTCAAATGTTGTGGATGAAACACACTTTACTAGACTATGGATATCAATTCAAACATGTCCCAATAAATTGTGACAACATAAGTGCTAATAAAATTTCAAATAATCTTGTTTCACATTCTAGGACAAAACATATTGATGTAAGACATCACTTTTTGAGGGATAATTATCAAAAAGGTGATATCACTTTAGAATTAATTGGTACTGAATATCAACTTGATGATATATTCACTAAACCATTAAATTATGAGATATTAGACTACATCATACATGATCATGGTATGATTAACCATAAATAGACATCTTACAGTTATTATTGTTTACTATTTTTACTATATTACTTTATAGTTTCATGTTCACTATTTCTCAGTTACTGTTTCATGTTTATGGCCTCACAGTTAACATCTTTTGTTCACGGTCGGTCACCTCACTGTCTCACCATGACGGAACAGTTCACTCACTATCTCACTGTGACAACCACCAACTGTCTCACCATGACGACTATTTTTCATCACACCGTAACTCCTACTCACAGTCTCACCATGAAGATTCTTTATATTTTTATTTTTAGCCGCCTCGCGGTACTTTTTATTTCACCGCTGATTACTTTCCCACAGTTTTGTTTTTATGATGCTTGAAATTCCCAATTGATAAAACATAAGGTTTTTTACTTGATTCCTTACCCGAGCTCTCTCCTGCTCACTCTCTCGAACCCTATTTCCTTGAAAACCTTCTCTCCTTCTCTCTCGCTCAAATCTTCAGTGGATGCCCAGGATGAAGCATCCATCTTCACCCTCATCTGAGAAGCGCTTCACGAAGAAGATGAAAAGAGAACCAAATATTGCACCCGAAGGACCTCTAAATCCGAACCTAGTAAGTCTTACTGTAGTACCTAAAAAATAGATTTTCCCTAAATGGCTGCTATCTAGTAAGTCTTTGGTTCTTAATGTTTTAAGAGTACAAGGATGGATCGAATGGTTTTCTAGAAAAGATAGACCTATATACCCGAGGATGGTATCTCGGTTTTACCAGTATGTAATGTTTTCCTTTGATGCTGGAGAATGTTTTATGGTGACAAGCTGGATCAATAGACAAATGTTTTCATTCTCTTCATGGTTATAGGTTGCATGCCTGAGAATTCCTCATGAAGGGATTTGTGAATATTACCAGAGAGACCCCCCTACAACAACTGACATATTTGATCTGGAAAATGCACTAGAGATCCTGACAAGAAATGGCACCAAGTGACGGGCCATAACATCTGAATTGGATGGGGAGAAAAGACTGCTGTTCAAATTTGTTTAGAATTTGATTAGTCCAAGAAAAAGAGATTTTGATGTGATGAAGTATTAGGATGTGTTCCTGATTCACCTGTTGAAGAATGGCCATAAGATCAATCTTTGCAAATATGTCATTAACCATATATGTGAGCTGATTAATGTCACTTCCAAATCCTACTCCTTGTTTTACTCAAGGATGATTTCGGCCGTGTTAGATTCCAAGGGAGTAGTTGGACCGAATGAAGAAAAGCAAGAGTATTTTGACTTCCGTTTATCCAAGCATATCACCAGAAGGATGAAGATTAATTGGAAATCCTGGAAGAAGCAGTGGGTGGAGGATAATGATCATCTTTATAATAAGTATAATCTTGTTGATTATCTAAGAAGGCCAAAGAATATAACTGATCCTAGTTTGGAACAAGATGAAGTGGCTAAGTACCTAGAAGAGGAAGAAGAATAAGAAGAGGCTGAAATTCCTCAAGAAGAAGAAGCTCCTATTGATAAAGAAAGGAATAATGTCCCTGCTGATGTTCCTACTAAAATACATTCTAGTGACGAAGTTTCTATTGTTTTTAGAGAATAATATCCAGCTTCTAGAGATGATATTGATCATGAAATTCCACCTAAGGATGCAAGAGATTTGATTATTCCTGTTTTAGAGGAGCAAGCCCTGGAAGAGTATGGTGGTGCAGATGACCTCCCTCTCATGGTAGAAGCTAATCTAGGAGAAATCCCTACTAGGGAAAATGTTAATCAATAGGATCTCACTTTTGAAAAAGAAGAAAGTCTGGATGCACAACCAGTGGAACAGTCGGTTCCGGAGTACATACCCTCTACTGAAGAGAGGATGGAAATTTCCTTTCAGCTGGGAAGGAATGAATTTGCTGAAGAGATTAGAGGTGATCCTGTGGATCTTAACCCAATTCCAGAGCCTCAAGAATCATAAATGGAAGCACATTTTGAGGGGGAGAAACCTCAAAACCTTGAGATTGATGAAGCTGGACCTGCTGAAACCTCTCAACAAACCGTCACATTTTCTTTGTACACTCGGTATGAGTTTCCATGTTTTTATGATGTGACTGAATCACAGGAAGTGACTACAACTGGTATAGATCTCTCTTCTTTGTTTTAACTAAAGTTAGTAGCTCACCCAGAACCAGAACCAGAACCTCAACCTCAATTTGAATCTGAATCTAAAACTAATTCTGAACCCCAACCAGAATCTGCATCAGAACCTGTACCACTACATTCATCTACTCTCTTATCTGAGCAACAATCACATGTAACTAAGGATGAATTGAAAGTCTTCAGAGAGACTATATTGGTTGGAGTTGGGAAGATTATATCCCCTCAACCTCATCCAGTGACTAAACTAAGTCAAGAAGATGCCTCGATTCATTTTGAAAACATCATTATTCATATTCAACCAAGTATGATCCGAGAAATACAAGATGTCAGAGTTGAAAATAAGTTTCTTAGTGCTGATTTTGAAAATTTGAAAGGTTTGGTGGAATAACTGCAGACATAATTGTCTTCAAGATCAGAGCCTACTCCTGTTTCTGCTCCTGCACCTGTGGTTGCTTCTCCTGAACCAGATGTTTCCATCCTTTCTAGAGATATTGTGTCTCAATTACATCCTTATATGCTGTTTTTTGATGAGAATATTGGTGTAAGACACACCAAGATGCTGCAACGCATGAGGGAGCCTATAGTAAATCTGAATAAACTCACAGATGAGTACACTGTATGTATGCAAAAAGTTTTGAAACAGATCAATGTTCTCACCAAAGCTGTCAAGGATTCTTCTCCCTTTAGTCAAACTTCTGTTCCCTATATGGATTATTCTTTACTGAGATCCATAATCAAGGAAGAAATTCAGAATGACCTTAGTGGTTTAGATCTTTCTCCTTTTTCATGAGTGGTTAAGAATAGTGATCGAGATTTGTACAAGGTTTGGATTTATTCTATGATTTCCAATGCTCAAGAGGAGATAACCAAGAAGATATACTTTTATATCACTCGGATTTTCACTAAACGTGACATGACAAATCACTTTAAGTATCTTGGGGAGAATATGAAAATCTATCCAGTGACTCAAGATTTTAAATCTCAAGGTCAAAAGATTACAGAGTTAACCAGATTTTTGGACAAATTCATGGAAAATAAGGACGATTTTGAAAAGGCTATGCAATATGGTGGAGAAATAATTTCTGATTTCATCAATATTTTGAAGCCGTATCTTCATGTGCAGAGTAATTCTATAGTTTCTATAGCTGCTGCACCCCTTAAACCTGGTTTTCCTACACTAGACTCAACTGCCATGTCACTCAGCCAAGACCTTTCTCAGATCAGACCAGTCATTCTTGATCAACCAAAGACTAGATCTTCTACAGCTCTATCTTTGGCTCCCTCCATATTTGAAGGTCTACCATTGCCTTCTTTGTCTACTATCTCCATGCCTTCTTCTACATCAGCTCCAGCTCCTGCTGATAAAGGCTAAGAGAAATCCAATCTGTGATGCCTTCCAATGTTTCTTAATTTTTGATGGGATGTATTTTTTTGTTTACTGTTTTTATTTCTCCTGTATGTTTTATTATGAACCTTCTTAATGGAAAATGTAGTGTTTCAATCCCTTCTCTCTAATTTTGGATAATCCCAAAAGGGGGAGAAAATAGTGAGATGTCTTTTATCTATTCTGATTATATATGTTATTTTCTATAATGTTGCATTTCTTTTATATTTTAACTATACATGATCTGTGATCATCAAAAAGGGGGATATTCTTGGACTCCTCATGTATTAATCATGTTTTAATGATAAAAAATCTCAATAATAATTACAAATCATGGTTTAATGATTGAAAATCTTAATATTGTCAATTACACTCATTATTATTTACTAATATATTGCATTATCAAAACTCTCACTTATCCAATCAAACCCTTGTATTTATGTTTCAAGTTCTCTTTGTTGATAATGGTTAAGCTTAATTCATAGTCTGCATATTACTATTTAAGTTTGAATACAGTTAATTGATTATGTATTCAGACATAGTGAAAGACAGACACAGTAAGCCTGACACCGTGTCCCAAACACAGTGAAGCACACACCGTGACCCAGACACCGTGAAGGACACACCATGACTCAGACACCGTGAGTCAGACACTGTGACTCAAACACCGTGAGTCAGACACCGTGACTCAGACACCGTGAGCTAGACACCATGACATGGACACACCGTGAAGATCATACCATGATGGAGACACCAGTTCAAAGAGACATCGTTTGCCCAACTACTTTGACATCGTTTATTAACCTTTTTGTAAATATTACTTAAATAATACTAATGGTCATATTTGATGTTTTTAATGAAATTAATGTAATTTAATGATAGTTTTTGGTCTTTCATAAAACCGTACCTCGTACTTATGGAAATGAAATCAGTCCTATTGCTAGAGCTCGTGGAATATAAAGAAGATTGAGCTATAGTAGAGCATACACTCACGCATGACACGTCTCAACACACATACTACAATACACGCGAGCTCTGTAATGAACTGAAGAACAATCCTGACCACAACTATGAAAAACACATTGCATGATCCTCAAAGAACTTACATACATGCAATCCTACATTACTGAAGAACACACGAAGTAATCTGGATTCAAGAGAACATCTTCTCTACTGGAGAAACAAAAGCCGAAACACGACACTCTATTTTTCAACAAAAGAAACAGAGAAGGTCTCAGAAGCATTTCTGCTGAATCCAACGAGTCCAGAGCTACACTGCCAATCACTAGAGCTTTCTAAACTTCCATTTCCTATCTCTCAGTGATTTATTATTTACTTTTGTGCGGTGTATATATCATGTTCATTTTACACACACACTGTCCCGTGTACTGAACTGGAGGATATCACAATCCTCACATCAAAACTCCTTACTCTTGTTTACCCACGACAACTGTGGAAGAGGTCCTTATGTGGCCTGGTCTTTATTTTTGTTTCCCATGAAGAACAGTGGTAAAGGTCCCAACTTGGGCTAGATAGTCTTGTACTATTTCTAACCCCGATCCAGGGTGTGGATCTATTATATATATAAATTTTAGAGGACTAAGTCTCAGCTTGATACTGAACCTCTTGGTTATATCTGCTGTGCATTTTTAGTTTAAGTTCAAAATATACTGTATTTAATTTATATTCCACTACAAATTACTTTGAAATAAAAATCTGTTTTAAAGTTACTTTTATAGTTATTCTTGCAAGTGTTTTTATCTATTGTACATTAGTAGGTTAGTTTCAAAAGAAAATTTAGTCTTCTGATTAGATTAATTGAGAACTAATCAATATTTTTAGAATCTAATTGATCCTTTACAGTTTTATAAAATCACTACAGTTTAACTTGTTTTATAATGTGGGGTATTTTAATAGAATGTATTTTAACAGAAATTTTAATTGGAACTCAATTCACCCCCCTCTTGAGTGTCCACACCGACCAACAAATTATACCACCCTCCCATTATTTAGTTGACTTTAAAGTGGGATGTGGGGATAATGAATAATGACTAAAACTTATTGATTGTGTAGATTTTATATGTAGGATTTAGTATGTTAAATATTTTTAGAACTATTTGTTAAAATATGGTTATAGAAAAAATATATAATAATTATAATGCATTAAATGTTCACCGTGTTTTGTAACATATTTACAGGTTCTTTGATAGGTGATGGATGATGGTACTATTGTGCATTGAGGATAAGAAGATATACTAACAGTTCAAAAACCATTGGTATACATCATTTATAATAGGACCCTATACTCATAGTTCCAGTAACAATTGGTATAAATGTATACCCGTGGATTATATCAAACTAGGGGTATTATAATTTAGTGGTGAGGTGTACCAACAATCTAAAAGGAAACCATTGGTATAGGCAATGTCAATCACAACAATCCCCATGGTTCCTAAAATAATTGGTATATGCTATACCAATAGTTATGGGCCTATAAAAATAGTTCTCAACCAATGTTATACATTAGTTTTCCAGAAGTGAGTTGTATTCTGACATTTTTACAAAAATTATAATGGAATGTCTTTTTAATTTAATTCCCGCAATTACTCACTTTCATGACCACTCATTACATTGTATATTCCTTTACAAGTCTCTATTATTTATTTTAGAAAAACTTCATTCATAATATTCCTGAAATTTTTAGTTATTTAAAATTTAGTTCTAAAATTGAAAATAATAGTTTCCTCAAGAATATTTTTAATGAATTTGTAATGGTATTTTTATATATAAATGAAAAAACACTAATATTAATTATGATCCACTAGGAATATGTTGAAATGATACCATCCTTATTATTTCTAAAGATTTCTTATGATCATTTTGACTGGGGATGTACTATTTTTATGTCATTATCCATATAACTCTAGATGTTTTATGATTATGATTATAAATTAAGGGAATTTAATAAATTTTCATAAGTTTTTTTTTTCAATTTGAATGTTTATATGGATTATGTTTTACCCCATTTATATCAGGAATGAATTTGACTTAGTATGTGATGGGCATGGGCTACTATAATTCATTGACACATTGATAGGTCTCATTATAAAAACTATTTTCAGTATATAGCTAAGGCCTTACCCATACATGTAATATTTCATGGCATGAGGCCTTGGGGATATATTTATGATGTCTAAAATTATACAGTACATTATTATGAGATTGGTTATTGATGTCCATGTGATGATTTGAATAGTTATGATATCCATAGATTAGTTTCATGTTCATGTGATTAGTTATATGGAATTATTTGTTCTTCTATAATTCATTCCATAATATTCTTCATAGTTAATTATTTTATTAAATGGAAGATGTTTTCATTTATTGACTTTTACATATTTATTATCCCTTTTTTACTCCTGATAGCTTCTGTTGTACATAAAACTTAATAATTATTTGAGCACAACCCTTATTTTGTTTCCTTTCCTTAGGATATGATGATAGAATATTTTATTGATTTCAAGTATAAAAAATTTATAAATTCACTATGTTTTTTATGTTTTCAAATTTAATATGAGATTCAGGAAAGTATCTAGTTTACCATGAATAATAAATTTTTTTGGTCCATTAAGATTTTATTCCATATATCTAGTGCCAGTGTAATATAGTAACTACTGGATCTAGGCTAATACAGTTCGGGAATTTACACTACATGTGTACATTGGGTTATTCCCTTATAATTTAGGTAGTGTCTATGTACTATGTTCATGCTTCTGTTCTCTAGTAAGGACTTAGTACATATAAGTGTCTGAGTAATGGGTCTTTCCTATGTACTCTAGAAGTACACGTGTATATAGTCATGTCTATTCCCATGTACCCCAGGGGTTCCCTTCAAGTCATCAGTCAGGGGTCACATGTTGTGTGGTAAGTCCCACACGACATGTAATATTTTTTTTCTGAAACTGTAGAAGATGCGGAAGGGGACTACCCAGTGTGTTTTCATAAGACTACACAACATATATATCATGATTTTCTAGAAACTACTCGTTTCATTGTAGTCCTAGTTGAATATTTACCTCCATTGTTCCAATCAAAAATCATTCCCATTAAATGTGGATCTATACTAATTGAAATCTGATCATCACTATTGTTTAGATTCCTACCACCAATCTACTCATGAATCACTTCCCATATGACCACATCATCCAACCACCACTCTCAGGAAATGAGATCCCCTAATCTAATCCCAAAACCTATGTCATCACGAAATGATGTAATTAGGTAATCATTTATAAACCTGAAACCATGGTATTGATCTTCTGTGCCAAAGAAATGTTGTTCAATGATAGTTAAATAGGTGTTTATCGAATTTTAATAAAAAAATAAACATTGACAATGAATCTATGAAGAGGTATGGGAGAAATGAACACAACTCAAATGTGTAGAATGTACACTATCAATTTTTTGGATTTCCCTGAAACCCTTTTTGTGAGAATAATTAATGAAGAGGGAAAACAAGAATAAAAATTATCATCAATTCCAAATACTAGGAATATAAATAAATAAACAATAATCCAATGATCAACCAATGAATTATTTTTTAATGAATTAGTTATTGATAATTGTGGGTAAAAAAATATGGGATCAAACTAGCATAAATATTCAATGATGTGAGTTTTCCTAATTTTATTTTTCAATATTATTTAGGAAAATTATAATTAGAGGCAATAAGAAGAAGTGCGATTCTGAAGCTTGGTGTATCTGGAATAGTTTGTTGAAAAATGTTAAGTTTCTAATAGAAGGCGCATATTACATTCCTGAAAAAGTGTTATATCTTTTAAATGGATTCCCAAATCAGAAATAAGATGACATCATTGATCTCAGAATGGTAGCCCCACTATAGGTGTGACATAACATTGACCGGCACGGGTCATCCAAAAAAAAGTCACTAGGGACGTAACCATAAATAAAATAATTAAATAAAATTAGTTTATTTTTAAATCATAATAACTCCAGAATGGTGTTTGGGATTGGAAATCGGAGGCCTCCACAAATTTCGTAATGTGGTGTTTTCCCTAGGTGAGGCCTAACATCTGCCTGTGCTTGTAGGATATGAAAAATTGTTTTTGGATGTTTTAATGAATATAATAAATAATGATTTTGTTTTTTTAATGCAATGTTGTTGTAGTGATTATTTTTATTTTAAATGAAGAACTTTGAAGGGACCCAGGGTTAGGCTCCTAACCTATGAAATTCCATAATGGTTCTGTAGAAAATCCCTATAAAATTCCCTTAATATAGACAGAAATCATTGGGATCACAGATCATTCATCAAGGATCACAAAAAATGATCAATCATCGATATAAAATGATCCATATCCTAGGTAGGGAAATTTTTTCATTGTTTTATTTCCCTGTTATTAATTTCTCGGATGATCGTGGGTATATCCACAATTATATTGATATGCAATTTAGTTATTATTTCGAGCTGCGTTATTGATGAACAATTACCAAGATATTAGATTATCATCCTTTCTAATCATTCTAATGGGAGAAAATCATGTGAAACATGAAAAATGATGAAGTTTGATTCTTCCAGAGTTCTTCGTTCTGTCTCTCCCCAGTTCTAGGGGTTCTTCATAGTTGGATCCTCATAATCGTGGCTCAACTTACTGGGTATCTCTGAACACGTCTGAATCCACGAAATGGAGGAGAGACAAAATATATGCTGAATCAGAGTATATTGGAAACTAAGGATCATATATGTTCTTTCATTTAGTAGTTATGAGAGTTGTAGTAAAAATGGAGGATTGCAGAATTAGCAGGGGTGGAGAGCGGTGCCGATGGGATCAGAGGTTGTGGGAGGTGACGTGACACCACATGGGTCATGAAAGTAGTCACTTCGGGTGAATTCTTGTGTGTGACAACCCCAAAACAGGCCGAGTAGGGCAAGCGGTCTGACATGGAATGGAGGGCCAAGCTATAGAGGTCAGCCAAGTTGATCTGCTGGGATTGGATAGACCTGGGCGGCTGTACCGAGCCACAATCGACTGAGCTGCAACACAGTTGTGATAGTTGGGATGTAGTCAACCATTTTAGAATCTCGATCTCCCGAGGGGCAGTCAACCATGGGGTTGGTCAGATCGGGTGGTCAACCATGGAAGTCAACCAACACCGCCGTTCCATAGCTTAGTGAACCCCCTTCAAAACATTTCAAACAACCATAACATTCAAACCAAATGTTTTTAGGACAATCCATATGAGGCATTGGAACCCGTATGATGATATTGTCAATTATACATATCCTATGAGGGGTTTTGGGGGAGTTCATATGATGTAATGGCTTGAGTTGTGAGTTCTCACGGAATAATTTTTCATCGAGCAAACATTTTTTGGGCAGGTTGTGACCTAGAGACTGTGTGTCTTATAGAGACTATGTGTATTATGGGGACTGTGTGTATTATGGAGACAATGTGTCTTATGGAGACTTTGTTTCTTATGGAGAGTGTGTGTCTTGTTGATAATGTGTTTCTTATTGGATTTATTATATGTAGATGTTAATGATATATTTACTTTAGACATATATCTATGTGGAGATGACTATGAATTCCTTTGTGTTATTCCTTGGTGGTATTCGTTCATGGTATATCTTTTGTGGTATTCCTTTGTGGTATTTCCTTTGTGGTATTTACTTTGGGGTATTTATTTTGTGGTATTCTTTTTTGGTTTCAGGGTGGCCTACTGAGTATTGTTTTACTCACCGCTGCATGGGATTTTCCCACACATGTCATGTCTCATATAGATGATTGAATCTTTATTGGAGTTTCAAGCCAACCAGGACGAGGAAGTGCATTGTAAGATCGTGCAGGCTGAGGTTTGTTCCGTTATCTTTTCTGATGAATGTCCCAGTACATATTACATTACATGTTAGATATGTGGCTGCATACTTTTTTCTTTTGGTGAGATTGTTTTCACCTGGTTTAATTTTATGTAATTTCATTGTTGTACCCACATTGAGGGATATGGTGTTTTTCATGAATATTTTACCTAGTTATTTTACATTTCAGCATTTGTGGCATGTAGATGTGTGAGTGCATACATGTACTTTGGAAAATGCCTTTTATTTATGGTATATGCCTACTCAGTGCAAGTCACCAAACCCTAACCTATTGGAGGCATGCTTGGGGTTGTCACGATAGGGGTCCCTATGGGATATGTCGTGAAAGAGTGGTATTAGGGAAGGTCAGTTCTAATTTTGGAGTGTGATTCTCTAAGGTTGGTTTGGGAATACAATGTTATGTGTTTCTAATTCAGATTTTAGGCCAGGTAATCCAGTGTTGGTATAGTGTCTGACATACCCACACACCTGGGAATTTTTTTTGACTCAGTTCATGAACACATTGGTTGAATGAAAAATAATGATACATGGATCATATAGGAGTGGGTTGTCTCTCCAATTTCCTTCTTGAGTCAACTCTCATGATATTCTCTATTGACCATGGTACATCATCATTATTATATGATGGATCCATTCAGATAACTAGCTTGAATTTAGTTCCATGATAATGAGGATGATCTGCCTAATAATGATGCTTTTTATAGGGTCATATAATAGTGATATAACCTCTGGGTAGTTTACCATATATACCACCACCCATCGAGAAACAACTACTACCAGCACTACAAGTTGAGAATGCACTCAGACTAAGCACGTTGTATGATTTTTGAAGGTAGTGACCTCCTAGGTTTTAGGGTGAGATAGACACCCAGGTAGTTGAAGATTGTCATAAGGTAGTTACTCGTGTATTATGACTTGTGAGGATGCCTTTCGATCAGATGAAAGTCATTTTTGAAAGCCTTTTTTAGGACTCTGTGGGGGTGATGGTGGATATTAGTGACCCAGAAACATGATGAGACAAGTTTCTCTTGGGAAGACTTCAAGGGTATCTTCTGAGAGGAATTATTTCCTGCCACATTGTGGTTGGTGTGTATTCAAGGGTTTCTGAATATGTAATAGAGAAGTCATAATTTTGTTTTTTATTCAGTGAGATTTACCAATATATCTTTCAATTTCATGGATATGGTATGATACCCTTTCATTAAGGATTAGACCTCTGATAAGGTCTTATGTCGGGAGATCATGGCATCCATGACATCCCATAGAATTCTTACTTATAAAGGGGTACTTGAGTGAGCCCTTCTAGTAGAGAGATTTATTTTGAAGCAGGCACTAGTAGTGGGATCTACCAAAATGAACTAGGTAGATGATACCTCAATAATAGGTAGCCGATGATAGTCACATGGTCCTAGTTGGGTCAAGTGCTGCGGGAGATGATCCCAGGATATAGGATCAGTGGTGAGGGGAACCAAGGGTAGCTCAAGTCGGATGTGGGACAAGTTGTGTTACACGTGTGGAGATTAGGGTAATTTGGAATGAGATTGTCAGGACCTTCGTTGGACTGATTAGAGGATTACTGAAGGTCGACCGAGGTAGAGGTAGATTAATGAGCTATGTGGTCTATAGGTTTGAAGACATGGAATGGGAGTGGGCATGGTGGAAAGAGGTGGTTGGAGGTTCGATCTATTACCACCACCCCCAGGTGGTCTACAATATGGTCAGGGAGTTCTTGGACATGGAAGATTCCAACTACAGGTAATGTAGTTTTATGGCATGGAGACTCTAGGGATGATTTGAGGTATGATCTATATCTTTTACACATTATCTGCAGTTTTGGTAGACACATGTTCCAGTTATTCTTTTTTTCAATGAATCTCGGTCGAGACTCGTATATTCTATTTGAACTGGGGACTTGAACCTTATGCTTAAAGACTGTTATGAATGGAGATTTGATGATCACACACTGGTGCCGATAGTGTTACCTTACACTTAGAGGTGAGAGTTTTTGTTGGGATCTCATGGTAGTATCATCGATGCCTTATGACGTCATTCTCGGTATGGAATGGTTATCCACAATTCTTTCTAAGATTGACTGTTTTAGGTGCAGAGTGTGGTGTGTCCATAGTGATGATACCGGGTTTTCCATTTTTGGTGAAAAGGAATCATATGATGTACATGATGGACTCACACATAGGAGGGTGTAGCTGATGACTCATTAGTGGCTAGACTAACCCTTCGTGTAGTGGTTGCTTTGACTATATAGTTTCTTATAGGGGTGGAAGAATATGAGTTCATCTTTTAAGAGGATGTTTCAGGATTACCTCCCTCTATGTATCTAGGCATATACATTGATCTATTTCCCTAGATGGTGTCAATATCTAAGCCTTCAAATCAGATGGATCCCATAGAGCCTCATGATCTGAGGGTGTAGTAGGAGGAACTACAGAGGAAGGGATTCATGAGACCTAGTGTTTCACCTAGGGCTACCCCAGTTTTTTTTACTCAGAAGGTAGATGAGAACTTTAGGTTATGTGTGGACTTTTGGGGCCTGAACTAGGTGACCATGAAGATTAAGTAATGACTACCGAATATTTATGGCATCTTAAGTTAGTTGAAAGGGGTTAGGTGGTTCTTGAAGATTGACCACAGATCTTGATATAACCAGCTACAATTGTGGGATGAGGATATACTGAATATGACATTCATATGACTTTATGACCACTATGAGTACCTAGTGATGATGTTTGGAATGAAAAAAATCCTTGTATTGTTCATGGGACTCATAAAACAGATCATTCAGCCATACATAGACCAGTTCGTGGTGGTATTCATTGATGACATCATTGTGTACTCAGTATCTAAAGAAGAGCACATGAGACAGATGAGGATGGTCCTAGACACACTCTAAGAGAACCATATTTATGGGATTCTATTGAAGTTTCATTTTTGGATTCAGGAGGTCAATTTTCTTGGAGAGAACATTTTACAGGCTGGATTTGTAGTGGATTGGGTGAAGTTTGAGGCAGTTCTTTATTGGGAGCCACCCAAGAGTGTTATAGAGGTCCATACTTTCATTGGTCTTGTTGGGTACTATTGGATATTTTCACCCAACTTTTCCCGAGTGGAATCTTCATTGATATCTTTGACATGAAAGTTAAAACCTTTATTATGGATAGAGGATTGCTAAGATATGTTTTTAGTATATGAGGAAGATTTTGAATAGTTCTCCCATATTTATATTTCTAGAGGTGGGTACAAAGTATGTAGTGTTCTGTAATGCATCAAGAACCAGGTTTGGTTGTTTCCTCACATAGGGGAAACAAGGGATTGCCCATAGTTCATTCTATTTGAGACCACATGACAAGAAAAACATGACACAATATCTTCTGTTAACAGTGGTAGTCATCATTTTAATGGTGTGTAGACACTACCTAATGGGTGATAATTTTAACAATTAGTCTGATCACAATAGTCTCAAGTATATCATCACTCAGAAATATAATAACTTGAGATAGTGGGGATGGCTAGAGTTCCCCCGAGACTGTGAATTTGAGATTTTATATAATCATGGGAAGGGTAATGTAGTGGAAAATTCTATCAAAAAGAGATCCAGTTCACAGTTTATGAACAAGAAATCATAGTAGTTGGTCTCGTTGTAGATATCTGTTGTGGATGGGGATGGATCAGCTTACCTCTAGTCAATGGTTGTTACCCCTCCACTCTTATAACAAGTAATTTAGGAACAACATGTCGACATCGACTATGAGACTTTACCAGATCAAATGTCTATAGGGCATGACCTTGATGGATATTTGAAATGTGGGGAACACATCATTATTTTTAGAGGGTGTATAGTTTTACAAGTTGTGTTGTGGGAGGAGGTTTTTGGGAGTTCCATACATCACATTTAGAGATATATCTATGAGTTTTGAAGTTGTAATATGACCTCTAATGTTATTTTTGGTGACCATATTTTAATAAAGGAGTTGTAGACTTCATCTCTTGATGCCTCACTTATTAGAAAGTGAAGGATGAGCCCCAGGTTCCAGCGGGTTCATCCCAACCCCTTGAGATGCTAGAATGGAAGTGGGATGGGATATCGATGGACTTAGTAAAAGGTTTAGCATGTAAATAAATGAGACACGATACCATCTGGGTAATTTTTGACCAACTCACAGAGTTGGAAAACTTCTTAGCTATTCGGGAGAATATTTTTGTAGAGATCATGGGACATGTCTACATGTAGAAGATAATTTTACTCCACAAAGTTCCAACGAAGATAGTCTCAGACTGTGGTGCTCTCTTTACATCCCAAATTTGGAAGAAATTATAGAAGGCATTTTGGAATCAGTTACGCTTGAGCATAGTGTTTCCCCCATAGATTGATGACCAGATAGAGCAGACCATTTAGGTTTTTGAGGACACTTACAGGCTTACATGTTAGATTTTGTCCATAGTTGGGAGGATCACCTACCTCTGATAGAGCTTTCATAATACAAAAACTACCATTCAGCCATAGGTATGAATCAATTTCAAGCCTTTTATAGGTGACCCTATATTTTACCACTTTTCTCTACAGACCTAGGAGAGTCATCACTAATGGGCCTAAAGTTGGTGCAAGTGACTATAGAGAAATTTCAAATCCTCCTAGAGCATATGAAGACTAAAAAAACCAAAAAAAGTCTTATTTTTATCGGTGGTGGAGACCTTTGGTGTTTGAGGAAGTATAACACATTTTTATTATGGTCCCACCTCAATAGAGATAAAAAATATTTGGGTTGGGAGTAAATTTATCGCTGAGGTTCATCATAACTTTCCTTATACTACATAGATTTGATGAGGTGGTGTACCTCTTGTATCTACTTACATAGTTAGAGAGGGTACATGACATCATCCATTTGTCGCATCTGAGGAAGTACATGTTGGACCTATCACATGTCTTTAACTAGAGAGATCTAGAAAATAAAATGGGGAGACTTTTATGGATTACTGGGTAAAGATCGAGAATGGGAAGGAAAGTTTTATTTTTGGGCAGTCTATTCCTTTGGTGACTTCAAGGTGGTAGGACATGAATATCTTGGATAGCACAGGTTAATTGGAGGCACAGATTCATGCTCATTACGCTCATTTTTTGAGTAGCCCTTGTTTTTTATTTTCTGGGATGTAAAGCCCTATGGTGTGGATAATGTAATAAATTCTATGTTCACAATTTTTTTAGACATTATTTAGGAAAATTATGAGACCAAATTCAAGGATGATGTGTGATTCTGAGACCCAGTGTGCCCATCACAATTTGTTGGAAATTGATAAGTTTTCAATAGCGCTCACAAAATTATTTTCTAAAAACATGGAATATATTTTAAATGGTTTCCCATATCACAAATCCAAGGTAACCATTGATCTCATAATGGCATCTTTACTCTAGGTGTGAACTAACTTTGGTTGGTACAGGTCTTCTAAAGAGAAATTCACCAAGGATGTAATCATAAATAAAATAATAAAATATAATTATATTATTTTAAAATCACAATATCTCATGAACGATGACCCAGATTGGAAATATGAAACCACCATTGAGTTTGTAATGTGGTGTTTTCCCTAGGTGAGGCAAAACATCGTTCGTCATAGGTCAGCTGTGAAAAATAGTTTTTGGACATTTTAATGAATAAAAATTAGTTGTGAGTCCATTTTATTTTAATATTACATTAACGCAGTGATGCTGTTTCTTTTAAATGAAAAACTAGGTAGGGACCCAGGGTTAGGATCATAACACTAGAAATTTCATGGAGGTTATCGAGATAATCCTTAGATAATTCTCTCACCAACAAAGACAAATGTTAGGATCATAGATTGTTCATGATGGATTTCCAATGATAATAAATCTTAGATGGTGTATGATATATATCCTAGGTATGGTAGTTGGATCATTTTTTACTTGTTCTTAATTACCATGATGAATGTAGGTCAATCCACAAATAGACTGATCAGTGGTTCGGTCGTTGTCGAGTGATGGGATATTGATACCATATTATCGGGAGATTAAATTGTCCTCTTCTTTTATCATTATAATGAGAATTAATTGAAGTAGAAACGAAAAAAGTTCAAGGTTCATTCTTTATGTGATATTATTTTTTTATATCCCCTGTTCATCGAATTCTTCACCATTGGATCCTCATGTTCATGACTCATCTTTTTGGGAGGATAAAAATGCGATCAAACACATGGATTGGTGGAAATATTAATCAAAGGCTAAATCACTAAATATCAGGACCTAAGGATCACATAGGGGATTTAATTTTTTTTGAGAACCATAGGTAGAATGATAACTCGTAGAAGAAACAGGGGTGTTGAGCGGCCCCATGTGTGAGCCTGTTGATCTGGTGGGATCAAAGGCTGCGAGAGGTGGTTTAACACCATGTGGGATGTAGAGGTGGTCACCACAGGTGACCACTTGAGGGAACTAACCTGTAAATAGTCCAGGTTAGGTGATAAAGCTAGGATGGCTTGGATGGCTAGGCTGGTGAGGTCTGTTGGGCCCAACCAGAGAAGGCCAAGCCTAGTGGGCTCAGTTGACCCAGCAAACCGGGTCAGACCCAGCAGACAGGGTCAGAACCAGCAGGTCAAGTTGGACCCGGGTCAGACCTGGGTAGCCGAACTTTGGCATAGTCAACCGTGATCCACGGTCAACCACTATGGTTGGTGCACAACCTAATGAACCCCCTTCTGAAATTTTCAAATAGCCATAAAATTAATTATGGATGTTTATTTGACGAGACATAAATGGCGTTGGAACCCTTACGATGAGATAATAATTTCAATTTATCCTATATGGGGTTATGTAGTAGTGTGGATATGAACAAACAAATTTAGGAGTGATTCCTCCCAAAACAAGCACGCTTTGAGAAAAATATTTTGTGGCTGGCTATGACCTAGAGACGGTGTGTCTTATAGAGACATTGTGTATTATAGATATTGGGTATATTATGGAGAATGTGTGTCTTATAGAGACTACATGTTTTATGAAGACCTGGATTATTTATAAGACTATGTGTCTTATTGGATTGAAAATATCTTGTTGTTATTGATACATTTGTTGTAGAGATATATCTTCATTGATTTGATTAAGAATATATTTATAGTATTCCACGGTTGTATTAATTAATGGTATCTCCTTTTTGGAATTTTATTAATGGTATCTCCTCTCTGGTATTTCTTTTTTGGTTTCGAGGTTCCCAAATAAGTATTTTTTTACTCACCCCTGCATGGGCTTTGCATGTACATGTCGTGTCTTGTGCAGATGATCAAATATTAAATAGAGTTCCTTGACGACCCGGACCAGGAGGTGCCTTGTGAGATCAGTCATTCTATGTAGTGTTTTAATAGTTTTTCCAATGACAGTCCCAATACCTTTTACTTTATAGGTTGGACTTGTGGTTGTAGACAATTTTCTTTTGGTGGGCTTGTTTTGGACTTGTTTACTTTCAAGTAAATTCACTGTTGTACTTTGGTTATGGGATATAGTTTTTTCCAGGCATTGTTTACATAGTGTTTTTACATTTCATAATTATTTTATTGGAGATGTGTGTTTTGGTACTTGTACTTAGGAAAATTTATCCCATTTATTGGATATGTCCACTTAGTGCAAGTCATCATCCCCTGGCGTATTGGAGGTGGGATTGCGATAGTCACGATTGGGGCCCCTCTGGGAGGGGTTGTGACAAGATAAATTTCACACCATGATTTTTGATCAATCATTGATGAATAATTCTTCCATGTTGTTTTCATTGGCAAGATCCATGAACTCCTTCGTCATACCGATCATCAACCCATGATACACTGTCATTCATCCAATAACACTCCTCCAATGGATCCTCTATAATTCATCGGGTTATGTGGAAAATGCTATAGATTTTTCATAAAATAGATTAAATAGAGGAGTTTTGGTTTTAGAGTATTAAATAGATAAATTAATAATTTATTAATCCACCCACAATTAGACGTAAACCAAACACCTATCCCCCACAAAGTTTATATCATTCCTAGTGTAAAACCCATATTATTTATTATTTGGTAGTATCATATTTCCCCTATAAAAATCTATTTAGGTGTTATTCCTTTATTTATGAAATTCTAAGTGAATGTGATATAATATAATTAATATTTTTTATATCAATATCGAGCCTCCCTGATCCCCAGAATCCCACTCTAACTCTACACCTAGATTTAAAAATATTCATTCAAATACCCCCAATGATTTATATAGAAGGAACAGAGTTATTTAATTCTCCCCACCTTTGGTATATTCATCCAAAAAATTAAAAAACCTACTAAAAAAGTTGTGGGTAGTATGATCTCATCAAGTTCTCCCACTCCTAGTGGATCTCCTGATGATTCTCATGTAGCCATTGGGCATTCACAAGGGGAACTTCTTACCCACATAAGATATTCTCCTGTTGATCATTGACCTCTACTAGATACTTTTTCAAGGTATCCCTATCATCGATGTCTAGATATCCACAGTGGATATTTTGTGATGGGTCATGCACATATATTTGTAGTGTAGACACATGGAAGAAACAGTTTACCCGATCAAACTAAAATGTTAGGGTTAAGTGGTATGATACCTCAACGACCCTATAAAGTGTTTGAAATGGGACAATAAATTTATAAGATAAATTTCATCCTTTTCCAAATATCTATAATAATTACAAAGGTGATACCTTTAGGAACACTTAGTATCCCTTGTTGAACTACAAAGGCCTTCATCATCCCTTCGTGTAAGATTTGTAATATATATAGGGTATCTCCATTTTCTCCAAGATGATCTACACCTTCTCTATTATTTACTTGAAAAAAATATGGGCTCATGAGTTTTGACACGGAAGTATTAGTCTAACATAGTGGTTACCTTCATGGTCTCCCATAAAAGGCCTCTAATAGTTCCATACCAATGGTGGAGGGGTATAAATTTTTATATAAAAAAACCACCAGTGGAATATGATCCTTTAATATATGTCCAATGTAAAACATGAAATCTGGAATCATGTACTCTATAACATAAATACTCTACTCAATCCGGCCATATGTATGGGGGTGAAATAATGTGCTAAAAAACAATTGAGTCTCAATGTCCACTACACTAAATTCATTGTTTGAATGTTGTTTATTAGCAGTGGTTTAAGAAACCACCACTAAAAAAATGAAATAATTTCATGGTGGTTTTTAAAATAACTATAAAAAAATGTTTTCATTCATTAAAAAAGTTATTATCCACAACCCCTCATCTCCCCTGATAACCCCCTCTCCCATAATCCCTCAATTGCATTACCTTTCACCCTTCATTGAAGCTTTGGTTCCCCCGAGAACCCTGAGCCTGTTCCCACTAAGCCCAATCCTTCTCCCTCACCACTAGCCCCCTCTCCCTCGATCCATCACCATTATCCACCCTTAGCCTACAATCCATTATCACCAGAATACCTTCTCTTCCTTTTTCTTCTTCCCCCTTTCTCCCTTAGATTTCAAGAAGTTTTGAGTGGTAAGCCAACGTTTCTTCCTCATTTTTACTCATACCTTCTCCCCTTACCCCATATCTCACATTTTCTTATTCCTACGATCCCAAACCATTATTTGGAAATATATTTAGGTTTAGGTTAGTTATAATGATGCGTATTTGGATGTTTTGTGTAGATGAGGTTGTTTATTATTTTGATTGTGCATTTTCCATCAAAGGCGAATGATTTTAGAGGGTTTATAATATCACTAGTAATTTCTATAGAAATCCCTTGTAATGAATCATTTATATTTATTGGATTGTTTTAGATGATTTCTTATAAATATGGAATAATTTTACAATCCCATTTTATCATATTAAGGATTTATAAATGGATTTCATGCATGGCATAGACATGTCGCATGCAGAGATATTGTGAAAATAATCAGGTGGACCTATTGAAAATGGTTCCTTATGTAATGTTTTTACATTAAACCAATATTTTCTTTTGAATGGGGTAAAATAGTTAGTTCCATGGCATATGACTAGTTCACTTGTCAAGTGATTTTTAAAAGACCTAGTGTCTTTTCTAATGGTAATTTACTATTTGATGTGCCGTTTTCCACCATTGTTTTGCTCTTAAATGTGTGTGTGCTTTTTTAGATAAATGTTTTATAAATTCAAGGTGGTTGACATATAATAATTTTTTAAATGTTATTGATACCACAAGTATCATTGTGTCTTGATTTTATTAAGGGGGAAAGTTTGGTCTTGAAAAATAGATTCTTAACACCATTTGAATTCCTTTAAAGAGGGGTGTCCTTCCTTAAAAAGTTATTTTATGGAAATAGTTATATTTCAAAATCGTTTCTAAATGTACGAGTAGATAATTGAATTTAAAATAACATTGTAAATCTAATTTTTAAATAGTGTGAAAATGTATTGGATTCTCGATCTTTTTATAAAATCCCAATTGAAACATTATGAAAAGTGCTTTTATAAATGTGTGAGACCCTATTAATCCTTGTGTGATATTAGTTATTACAAGGAGTCTTGTGATCCCATGGTGGGATTATTTTTATTAATTCATCTCAATTTGATTCTTATGAATAGTTATGATTGGGTGTGTTTCTTATAATTCTATAGGAGGTGAGGTGTGAGATAATTTCAAATGTTTTTGACATGTTTTATTTGAGTATATGTAATAGTATTGTCAATGGGGTGTTGGTAAATAAGGTTCAAAGGATTCTTTAGTATGTAGCTCGAGGCATGGTGTGAGGTGAACACCTCTCTAAATTAACGTACATCCCATGACATTATTAAATATACATAATTTTTAAACAATATTTTTGGTTACTGTAAAAAATAACAATATTATTATAAAATTGAATAATATTCTATAATTAAAGAAGATTAAAGTCACATTATTGTCCAAAATTGTAATCAACTATTTTGAAGAGTTTACAACAATTATCTTATACATCTGTCTATAATGTAAAAATTATGAAAAGTGTTAATATTATTATAATATTAAATTATTTCTTAAATAAAAAATGAAGCAAGTCACATAATACTAAAATTATAGTCTGCATGATTACAAACATAAAATTTAAATATAAATTTTATTTTAATTTTAATATTTAAATGAAATCACAAATTTGAACAAAAAAATAATGTTGACAATAATTTGGAATTACTGACCCTAGGGTGTTTCTCCCATGATTATAGTTTTAAAATAACGATTTTATTGTTTTTATCTTTCATATATTTTATGTTATATTTTATATGATTTAATTTTTATTACTTTATTCTTTTTATTACTTATGTGACTCTTCTTAAAACTACTTGGGTTATTTTTTTTTCACTTCCATTTATCACTTTTTCTACATGGTAATAGTTATGTGTTTTAGTTTTATTGGACAAAGTGTATTCAAATTTTGATATATATGGGTAAAATATGGATCACATTACAGAGGAAAACACATCACAATGATAACAGTTTAGAAAAGTTTTTTGATATTTCAATTTCCAAATGATATGTTGATTGGATAATAATAATTACATGCCCTAAATATAAATTTATAAGATGGTTGAAGAGACATTAAGTTTATTAAAAATTGATATTTTTGAAATTACCTACTCAATATTTAAGTTGGATTATTCACATAGAATTGAACGATAAAAAAGTTTGAGAACTCATGACAATCAATAGAATGAGCTCCCAATATCATCAACGAAAAATAAAATAAAAACTATAAAATTTATTCATTCAAAATTAAAATACAAAAAATCAATAAAAAAAACATCAAAATAATTGGTTTAGGGTGATATAAATAGTAACCTAACAAGTTATGTATTTTGGACTATATGACAACCATGTGCAGATCATAAAATATCATTGAATCCTCCTATTGATTAGTTGGAGACTAATGTAAGGCAGAGCTTCACTGATTAGAAAAAATTAATTTCAGGATTTACATGAAGATGAATATGAAGAGATGTAAGGTGGATGTCTAAAATATTTATGAAATTCATCTGTTCAGATGATACAACATATCAAATGCCAATGTAGAATTAAAAATATGATGAAATCCATGATATTGGAATTGTTTCATGATTAATTTTTAAAGCTAATATCCCTGAATCTTTTTATTATATGCGAAAATTTGTTAACAAGAATTATTTAAATTATAAAAAAATATTTATTTTACCAATTATTGTATTCTTTATTGTGGAGTGGAGTCAAGTAGAAATTATTCCAAAAAAACGCCATCTTCTAGATGGTAGTCAATGGGTGATGTTAGATGTTTTTTTCATCATAATACTATGAATAAGAAGAAAAACAATATACTTTAAATGTTTTTCAATACATCACTTTTAATCCTCTATTTTAAAGATTATTCTAGTCATTGAAAACCATCGAGCTCATGAAGTGTCTATCTATAGATGATAACAATGATGGGTTATTGTGACATCAAAGAGATTCAAAATCATCGAATAAATTTGTTTAATTCCATCAATATATCTCATCTAATTCTAGGAATATACTATTGGGATTGGTTGTCAATGGACTCAACAAATTTTGGACTTTGGGGATCTATTATAGAATTTGGTTGATTTTTTGTTCCCTTACCATCTACCTTCACGGATGTGTATACAAAATATTTTTTATCATTTTGATGATTATTGTTAAAAAAGATACAAAAACTAATTTTGATGTATACTTATAACATTTTATTGAAGATTGAAATTAGTTATGGAGAAACAGTGTTGAGACATTTATTTCATCTTCTAGAACAATGTCTAAAATGCATGTTTCTCTAATGTGGACCATTATTAACATCCCTAGACTTGGGAACTTATCTGATTGGAACACATACAAGGGTTTTTATTGTCCTATTTTTAACATTGATTTTGAGTCCAAATGACTATGTTATAGTAATGAAATTGTTCTTTTTATGTCATTGTAGATTTCTCGATGCATCTCATAGATTTCTATTGAACAAGTCAAAATTCAATGGTTTCTTGATCGTATACCACCTCCACTATTGTTGGAAGGTTATAAAATATTATCACAACATGGAAATGTTAAAATAGAATATATGAAGGTACATAATTTGAATGATATTGTGAAATGAATTTAAAGTGCATCATCAATTGAAATCGGAACAAAACAATGGAAGGAAAAAGTATATTCTTCAAACTTCTATATTGGGAATTTAATTTGTTGTGTAATATTCTTGAGGTTATGTTCATTAAGAAGGATTTAATTGAAAATTTTATATTCACATTTATTATTCATAATAGAAAATGGAATGAGAAACACAATGATAGGATGTAATTACAATAAATGAAAATAAAGTTAGATCTATGGCTAGATGAGAACGAAAAGTATTCTCTTGAATTTTTTTGAATGAAAAAAAGGGATAATGTTATGTTCCTTTGAATTTTAAAACATGTGATGATATCTGATGGGTATTCAAATAACATATCATGGTATGTCGACTTAAATAATCAAAGGTTACATGGATTTAAAATCCATGATTCAAAAATCTTGTTAAATAATTACTACCATTGGCATTGTGTAAACTATTAAATGAAATGATTACAATAGTTGCACTTTGATTTTATCACATTCTTCATAAAAATATGTAATAACACTATTTAAATAGCTGATATTTAAATCCTTTAGGATGGATTTATGTATACACTTTATGAAATGGAGATGATATTTCATCAATTATTTTTACTATCATGATGCATTAAACTATGCATTTGGCTGAGGAAACAAAATTAGGAGGTCTCATACATTATTGATAGATATTTCCAATTGAGAGGTAATTTATTTTTATATTTTACATCTTAAGTATAAAACTTATATATTCATCAAATACATAATTATGTTTTATTTCATTTACATCACATATACATTGCTCATTTGAAATAAAATATATAAAATAAATCTCAACCAGAATGCTCAATTTCAAAAGGCTATTTAAAAAAGGTGTGGCTTACCCTTTTTATAGATACTTGGATGATATTGTGAAAAGAATTAATTTATTTCAATTGGTTGGTGACACATCAACTAAATCTCAACTACAAGATAAATAAAAAATCATTCCTACTATTGGTGGATCAGTTGGGAGGATCTAAAATAATACAGTGATAGAAATGGAATTACTACAGGCACATAGAAATGTGATGTTGAATAATGAAATTTTAGATCCATTTATTGAATATATTGGTATAGAAATAAATAAATGAATGAGAATTGAATGAAAAATGAGAATGATATAAGAATACAATTAATAAAGTTCATGTATAATTTTTTAGATGTATTGAAAGTTCATAAATATTGTAGTCAATAAAGATATTAGGTAGAAAAATATTATATTTATATATAATAATTTATATTAATTTTTATATATCTTTAATATTGATACTCACAATGAGTTTTTAGGAAATTTTATGTCTCTTGATCGAGGACCTCTAAAAAAGGCTAGAACGCTCAATGGTTACAAAGTGAATGGATTCAAATTTCAAATAGTCGATCAGGTGTAGGGTTTAAGAACCTAGAATAGTTTTATACTTATAGTTTTTTAATTAGGATAAAATAGAAAATTGATTGATATCATTGAATTAATTTACCATGTTCATTTTTAGTTATTTCATTCAAATAAAATGACTTGATATTACTAGGAGTAATAAAAGATGTTCCTTGCAATTTACTTCTATTAACTGTTCTCACTTGATTGATATAGGTGACCATGAATTATGATATCTATATATCTTATCATCACATGATAAAAGGATATATTATGCTAAAGATATAGTGGATTATCTGTGGAGTTTAGTTCACATAAATTAAAGAGACTTGTATGGACCTGGTGATGAAGTGGAAGATTTCACCTCTTAAATTGAATCCCAAAAACATTAATAAATATGCTTATTTTTTCATACGGATATTGAAAATATTTGTCTTATATGATTGGATGAAGTATATGAATTAATGATGGAGTAGGAAAATGACATGATTTATGGAATGAATTATTATTTGTACAGTCAACCATTAACTTATCAACCAACTATGTTATATGTTATTCATTTCTAGTATTGTGGATCTGTTATCATATTAAAATTGATTTTAATGCATGATTAGATATATTTTTAAAAAGAAAATGTTATATTAGTTTTTATGTGTTTCCATTCACTTTCATACCAATGAATATTTTTATAAGTAATGTGGATCTATTTTCATTTATAATTTTTTTTTCTACATGGATTTGTCAAAATGTATGTTCTCAAGTAATTATTATTTTTTAAAATGATTGGGATTTGAATGAACACATATCTCAATGAACCTAGTCGACTCCCATTTGACATTCCCTCGACCAAAATAACACATTAGGATCGGTCGGATACCCTCCCTATAACTATAGGTACACCCTCTGTCTACCCTCGTCCTTGTTTGCCACACCCTCTATATCACTTTTTCCATCATCGGGAATTCCCTCCTTCTCTGTCCCATTAACATCTAGTACATTGCCTTTGGATTTATATGGTCTAGCATCATGAACTCCATAGTGAGGGAATATGTGGTTACTCTTACCTAATAATGAGGATATTTGAGGTTGATGATTATAGGTTTAAATTTTAATGTGAGTAATGTTATTTCACATTTTTTTTACTAATATCCATTTTTTCATAAAATATGAAAACAATGTTACTACCAAGGAAAATATAAACCGTTCTGATGTCTATAATATGAACGGATTGAAGATAGTTTTTCCATTTGACTACTATGGAATATATACAGATGATGCTATGGGATTGTTTACCCAAATTCTCGGCTATTTGGGGGTTGATCTAGTTACCCTTCCAATTGTATATTCGGATTGGAGTAATTTTACTCAATCTTGGTAGAATGAAATATTGCATTCCAAAAATAAGGTATTTTTAGTATATTATTATTCTATTTAATTCCATTATTTATTTAAATTCTAATATTTTCAAAGTGGATCTATTTATAAAGTTCCATGATTTTAAGGTCATTTTTGTACAAAATGCATAAATAGAATTTTATTAGAAGATGATTGTATGCGTACATGGTGATATTACATTAATATAATATTTTAGTGAGTAGGTAAATAAAAAAATTCATATTCATTTAGTACAATACTATTACGGGTTTTAACATTAAATTTAAATACAGACCACTATTTAGTTTTCAATAAAATTTTCATATAGGTTTCAGTACTAGGGAGTAGAGATGGAGAGAGAAAAGGTGTAGATATTATTTTATCAGTTAGTGAGGAGGGTTGAATTTTTATTTGTTGAAGGTTATGTGTTACAAAAATTATAAATTATTAACACAATGACATGGTGATTTAGAAACCATTTTGTGGTTTGAGGTAAAGGATATCTCTATTTCTATTCACATTAAATGTGTTATGACGGTTAGTGGTTCATTTTATATTATCAGTATGATTTAATCATGACTATATGATGTTTCCATTGTGTCTATGTTCTGAATTTTATTGTTAATTATGGAGTTTTATATTTGTAAAGGTGACTTGTAAAATCATAATCATGGGTTTAAAAACTATTAAAATAGAATTTTAAAAATAGTTTTATTGAAATTATAAAATTTTGATCTTCATTTTTTATTTACCCCATTAGATTAAATATTTATCAATTTGATAATATTGGTTCGGTTAGTATATGTTTTCTTTTTATTTTGATTATATTTTACTTGTAACAATATTATATTTTTTATGTTATGGTCCATTTAGTTGTAAAAATCCATTCTATTAATGGTTCTTAGTCCTATAGTGATTTCATATTCATGTTACATTGTTATTATTATTATTATTGTTATTGTCTATATATTTATTTTACTATGTGAGACTTCCCCTAAGAGTGGGATGTGCTTATTTTGGACTGATATTAAACATGAACAGCCTATCGTTGTAAATAATTAGATGGTAGTTCCTTGGTCGAATGTGTTTTAGTGTCCCTTTTTAGGGATTATTTGGAGGCATGTATTGGATCTTAAAAGTAAAATGTATTTTCTTTTTAAAATGTGATTTTAATAGTTAGTTGGTTATATATATAATTTAATGGGAAAATGTTTATCTATATAATGGGCTTAAAAATGGTTCATAAAAATGGGAATGGGGTTTATAAATAATGTTTGATCAGATTACACAAAGGGTATAATACGAGTAATATGATATGTGGTTCCTTTTCTAAATGACATGGAAAATGGATTTGACTTGTTTTCTAATGGAAATAAAAAGTGGTTTGATTAATCTATTTTTTTATGTTTGGCCTTTTAGTGGTGAAACCTCCGATTTTCAAATTCTTGGGGGCTTCTTGATTGTGGTTCACTAGTGTGTATGTTGGCGAATGGGGATGCATTTGGTTCATATATCCTTCAACAAAATTTTCTTCGGTGTATAATATTAGCATGGATAGTAGTTTTATTTTGATATCGACTATGTTTTAATTGAAACTCCATTTATATTTAGTTTTTTATGGTTCATTCATAGTTGGTTTTATGTTTTGAATATGAGTAATTTTATTTTTGTTTTATAGGGAAGAAAACTTTTATGGTTTATAATTTTTTAATAGTAATATATAGCGGCATTTTAAACTACCTCTATATATATAATTTTTTAATGGTATATTAAACTGCCTCTATCTATGGTACACAAAACTGATTATTTGAACCACCGCTATCTAATATTATATATAGCAGTAGTTCTAGCCTCTATAAAATACTCGGAAGTTATAAGTAGAAAACCCACCACTAAAAAATAATATAAATGCTTCCAAAAAATATTTCAGGTCACTTCTTACAAACTGCCGCTAAATGTCTGAAACCAATCTAAGATGAATCCCAACACCATCTTTAGAAGGATTATTAATAAACCATTAGAGAATTATTTTGAGGTTGTTTAAGCTGCCTATAAACCATTATTATATTCTAGTGTTCCTCATACAATTATCTCCATAATTGAGATATAAAGTGACCATCATAGCCTGGATTGGTCTTCAAGGGGACACCAAGAATCATGAAAATCTCCTTAATGTAAAGGAAACTCAACTTTAATACTAAAATCTTCTCTCAGACCTCTAGTAAGTTTGATGACATCGTGAGTTGGCCTTTGGACCCCAGAAAAAAATTGTATCCTTCTGAAAATTAGGGGATCCTCATAAAAAAGTCTATATATATTCTATATCACTTCCACACCAGAAAATCAATGGGTTGGTCCATACCTTCTTGAATATAGTTCTAAGCCTTCACCTAATGAAAATAGAGGCATTGAGAGGCAAAATCTTCTACATAAATCTTCGTCACTTGCCATTATAACTTAAACTGATGGTATTGGTACATATTTTACACTCTTAGATGTACCAATAAGGGGTCACACGTGAAACACCCTCAATGCCTCCTCCTATAGTGTTACTAGTACCATAGTCTTCCCTAAAAAATGGATGACATTCTCTCCACCTTCAAAAAAACCATGAGAAGCACACCTATTGAATATTTGAACACACAAGGTCTCACATTTGGTATCTCGAATATGAGATTTTATAAGATGTTATAGAAGAGTAGGGGTATCAATCATTGAATCAAGGTAAGATGAACCATATTTTTCCACTTAGGAAAAATAAAATAATAACAACTGCAAACAACATATCCTTATGGGATCATCTTCCACAATGTACCCTTATTAGGAGTATATATTTTCACAAAGTTATAGTCATGTATGAGAAATATCCACCACATATATATCAATTTGAGATCCATATACAAGAATATATACTTGAAAATGTTGCGGTAGGAATAGATAATAATCCACTCACCCATATGATAGTGTCTCCACATATTCAGGGAGAAAATCACTACTACAATTCTAGATCATGGGTCATGTAGTTATACTCATGGGGTCTATACATTGAGAAACCATTGGAAATCACTATCTAATTCTACATCAAAACTCACTCAATCATAGTTATGAAGGTATGACAAAACAAAACGTACTCAACACCCTCATTTGGAATTATCAAGATAGGGTTACTCACCAACCTCTACCGTTACTCATAAAATATTATTATCTCTTCTCTATCCACAAAAAAAGGTTTCCCCTATCTGATAATGTTTTCCAAGGGTGATTATATGCTAGATAAGTTGGGAATGAATCTCCAATAGTATCATTCCATCTGAAGGAAGCTTTATACCAGAGTCACACTATTGGGTGACCCCCCAAGCTAGTATTTCCTCAACCCTTGTTGGTCCCACTGCTACTCCATATTATAAGATGATATTCCCCAGTAATTTGAACTCTTGGATCTATAGTTTACACCTCGAGATCTTCCCATAAATATTTTTCAATAAGAGTGTGTTTAGAACCATCCTCAAGTTTCTCATGTACTCCTCCTCTAATGTTGAGTACACTAAGATGTCATTAATAAATACTAGCATTAAATGATCTAAGAGGGGATGAATGATCTGGTTCATGATTCCAATTAAAAATTCTAGGATGTTTTTCATTCCATTGGGAATCACCATATAATCATAGTAGTCGTAATGACATCATAATGCAATCTTTCTTATATACTTATGTTGCACTCATAGCTAGTGATATCCTGCCCTGAGGTCAATTTTTGAGAACCACCTCTCCACCATTACACATTTCAAAGATGTGATCAATTATATATAGTTTATAATTATTCCAAGTAGTCATGAATAATAGGAAATTTTATCTCATACACAACCACAATATCTCATCTTCCTTATTGGAGAAATAAAATGGGGTTTCTTAGGGTGAAACAATAGGTCTGAAAAATCCATTCATCTATACCACCTCCAACTACACTATCACCTCATGATTAAAAATATAATCTATATAATATGAAAGCATAGATATAACAGAAGTATCTATGTGCAGTTATATGCATAGTTTCATCTACTTGTGGGGATTTAATCCAAACATATCCTCAAGAAATATGTCCTCATACTTCGCCACCAAAATAGGAAGCTAGAAGCTCCCAACATCTACTACTCCAAGTGTAAAACTAAACACCTAGTGAGTAATTAGATATATTCTCCAACATATGATCTAATCCTATGCTTCCCGATTTTCATTCTCACCAATGAAGGGAAACCTTATCCAATATATAGGGACGCACTACATTCTCTACCTAAAATAATAAATATGTCATGAATTGTGACTAGATGGTCCATACCTAGTATGAAATCAAAAGGAATAATCACTACTAAAAAGAGATCGAAAAGGAACCCATATCCGCAAAGAGTTTGGTCAAACTATTGGAATAAGTTATGGATCACTAAATCTCCTCTAGTAGGAATCTTAGACAATTAGGGTTGAACGAAAGGATCAACTAGAATCCTTATATCTCAAACAAAAGATGTGGAATTTTTTTCTAATGATTATTTTTATTAGTACTTCATCTATAGTATAGAAGACACAGATCACACCTATAATCATTCGTAGATCCTCTGGGTTATAGACCTCGACTGATTTCTGTAATCCTTATTCCTGATCACCAACTCATGCAGATTGGTGCATCCTACATGGTGGTGGTGGTGGATGTAGATCAAATCATTTTCCACCCCCAACTACTATCCTAGATTATCTTCCATGTCTTCCAACATAAAAAATTCTGTTATATAACTGATGCATTTATCTAGGTGGCCCATCGATTGTATCCCTTTCATCTACACAAAAGGTCTTTCAATCATATGTAAAATGTCCCACCTGTTTCATGTGTAACACTGCATATCTCTATACTAATTTGAACCATACTATGAGACATGAACCTCAAACCTTCTATCTTATGTCTATGTCTAGAAACACTTATATTTAGTGGAAACCTTAGTTTGATATTGGTGACCAGTGGCCAACGTATCAGCTACCGGGTGTCCACTACCAACACCAACTATTTGATACTTCTTCACCAAGAATATCTCCACTACCAAAGCTCTCGCAAACACCATGTCATAAATAGGAATACACAGAGATTTCACACCATCCTAAATATATCATTAGTGATAGATCTCAAAAGATTGTGTTCATAAAAGTAGTTCACAAACCATATCCATGGAGTATGACATGAGGTTGATAAATCTCGATGAATACTCAACCACAATCATACTACCCTAATAAAGCTCTAGAATATCATTGATATGAAACCCTTGAATCATTTCTGGATAAACCCCCTCCATGAAGAGACACTCAAAATCTATCCATGAATGAGTCACCTCGTTGTACATTAGATTCACCATAATCCACCTTTTACCTTCATACCCATGGAGAAGGCCAGCCTCTAGGACCACCATTTGATTTTAATGTTTCCTACAAAAAGTATAAATAAAAAATCTACCTCTGGAATTTCCTCAGTTTCTAGAGGGATTATATGACTCTGAAACTAGAGGGATCAAAATCTATGCAACTCATAAATTTTGATTGGACTACATGTATCATCCACTAGTAGATATTGTGAAACATGATGGACATCATGTTCTTCTCAGACTAGGATATCAGTAGGACGAACCACCTATTGAACATGCCCATTTACTAAAACATAATCACTATGTGGATTATCCTCATGATCCTACTATAGAATCCTATAAAGTTTTAACTATGCAGAAATCCTAAAATAGACATGATGTACCAAAATCAAAGTGTGTATTTGGGGAGCTTACCAAAGGATGATACAAAAACCACAATCCTTTCTTATATGATGCATTTGGAAAACCATTCAATATAACCAGTTCCCACATGTACCCAGTCAAAAATAACTTTTTCAGAGTCCTTTTGAATGGATACATTAGATATTGCACCAAAAATGGATTCTCTAATATAAGTGAAAAAAATAGAAACACTATATCATTGTTTCCCTTGTTCCCCAAAAAGACCTAATAGAAAACCAATATCAAAACTCTTGTATTAAAATGAAACTTATATGATTCCACTATTTCATTACCCAACCCACTAGACCCACCTGACTGGAGTTAAGACAATTATGACACCCAAGACAACCACAAATAGGCAAAGGTCTGGTGACTAATGCTGAGTTGGTATATCACTCGCATGGGAGGCCTCATTATAAAGTACCTATACACATGAAAACATATCCAAATATCCACAAAATACTAAAAGTTAAAATAAAACTTTTACCAAAATTCATTCAGACATATATATCCCACATCAGAGTATGATACCAATACTAAAAAAGTCCCAAATACAAGCCCACCAATGTTATAAAAATTGTCAAACATGATATAAATAAGCATACTACAATTTAATGAGACACCTAGAATGAACCATTGTTTTTCTAGTTCAACTATTCTCCTCCTACTTCTAGTCTAATAAGGAATACAAAAAAATCATATCATCTAGATAAGACAAGGATTGTGTGGGAAGATCCCATGTAGGTTTGCGTATATACATACCCAGGAGGTATCCCCAGAATAACCAAATATAAAGCATCAAAATAGTATTTAGATCATTATAATAGAAAAATTTCCTCAAGTATTTAATACATAAAAATAATAACCAAGACATACTCAATATAAACACTAATTCTTAGGGTAAATCCATAGTCATACTTCCAACCTAGTATTTACTCGAGGATTCAAGGTAACACTCATCCATGAGATCTCATGCCCCTAATCTTATAATAGTGGTGGATCTCATCCGATAGATCATACTTATCCAGCCTCCTCATTAGGAATATAACACTAGGACATAGAATAACTATATAATTATATATATGTGGAATATCATCCATGATCACGGGGTATACCTAAATTTATCTAGGTTGGTCGGGGTGGAAACTCAAGAGGGGGTAAATTGAGTTCAAACATAAAAATTTCTATTAAAAACATTATAATAAAAATCCCTCAATTTGAAACAGTATAGTTAATTAATGAAGTAGATATGTAACTGTTCAATTGGTCAAAAAGTTTCTCAAAGGATCATTAGTCCTTAGTTGAATATGTGTAAAACACTTATCCAATATGTTGAAATAGGTTTACTGAACTAAAAACATATACACACTAACCAAAACTAACCATCAGAGTTAATGTGAAATTTCTTTCTATTTTTGAAATTATAAGAACAGGAAAATATAAAAAAAGAGTATTACAAAATACAATACATAGTAGAATTAAACAAGAGGTTCAGTCTCTTGTCGGGACTTAATCCTCTCTACTTGGTGATCACCTGCCACCATGTAGTTTATATTAATAATAAACTTGGTACAGAGCCTGTATTAGGCTTTACAACAGTCTTCACAAATTGATGATGTCCCACAACCTCTACCATAGTTATTCATGGGAAAAAACACAACCAGGACACACACAGAATCTTCTATAGTTACACGTGGGAAACTAAAATTCAATTAATGTTTGGTGTTAGTATTTTCAGTATCCTCTAGTTTAAGAATTGGAGACAATGTGTGTGTGTGTAACAAAAAAACATTCACTACTTCGAAATGTATGATAAATAAAAAATATACCTAATTGTATAAATATTGAGTTTAGAAGGGTCTATGTGGTTACCGTTCTGATCTTGACTCCTTGGAGTGAAGAAATTGAATTTCGAGTCCTTCTCTAGAAGTTCTCTCCAAAACAGGGTGTCTTAACTCTAGGTTCTAGCTTCCATGTTCTGAATTGTTCTTCTTCTTGGTTTTAAATTGATTTAATGAATCATAGAAGTCCATCGTGAATTTGTTCACCCATATTATCTTCGTGAAGATCTTGGGTTCATAATGTAATTTCAAGTGTGTTCTTCTTGTTCTTCAGATATAGTGTGTAATGTTCTTCACTCATGCTTATCTTCTCTAGCTCGGTCTTCTATTTTTTATATTTGAGGTCCAACAATATGAATGATAAACCACATGCGGTCTTCCTCGTACCTCATACGGTCTCCAAATACTGTCTCCAAATATGTCTACAATAGGCATTAATTAATTTGAGAAGCATTAAATTTACCAAATAAGACTATTATAATAATATCAAGAAACTAGAAAAAATTATATAGTAGAAGGGTATATGTAATAGTAGACTAGTAATGGTAGCCTTCTCAACAATAGGCTTCATCGATAGGCTTCATCAATAAGATTCATCGGTAGGCTACATCAGTTCGCTGCATTGGTACGCTTCATCGGTAGGCTTCATCGGTAGGCTACATCGGTAGGCTTCATCGGTAGGATTCATCGGTAGGCTTCCCATTTGTTACCTCGTAGCAGTTACCTCTACCGGTAACTCTAAAAAAGTATCCTTTGAGTGGTATACTCGTAGTGGAGAACTCTCTCGCATTGATAACTCTGAGGTAAGGTTCCTTAGTGGTAACCTATAGGGGTATCCTATAGTAGTAACATCTAGCAGTATCCTCTAGTGGTAACCTTCCAGTGTTAACTCAAGTGATAATCTCTGGCGGTAACCTTCCAGTGGTAACCTATAGCAGTAAACATCCAACAATAGACTCAACCGGTGACCTTTTACGTAGAGAAAATTTTCACTGCAAACATATGTAAGAGAATAGTGAGATAAAAAATACATAATTTTTATATGATACAAACAAATGAAACATAATTATCATATAAATCAAACATGATTTGGGATTACCAAAACAGGTGAGTGCAACAATATCCCCCTTTTGGATAATCACAAATTATGTTAGTGAAATTTAGATATAGTTATTATTGAATCATGGTTAATAAAATTTATGAATATAATCAGTGGTTTTAATATAAATATATTATGTTTCAAAATATAACGTTATAGGAATTCTATATATTCAAGGGATCCAATCTTAAAAATTCTCCCCCTTTGTGATTATAAATAATAAAATAAGAGAAAAAGATACAGAAGTAGATTTTTGTATTAATGATAAAAGATTATAGTATAAAAAAAATTAAAATAATCCCTATACAATAAGATAGCCCACATTCAATCCACATCAATGTTTTCCAAGTGATCTTTGAATTTGGGTGGTGAGGAGGTAGGGTCAGATGATGGATGGACAGACTGATGTATAGTAGTAAGAAAGGTAGGAGGATCTACTAAAAAGGCATCAGTAGAATGATAATGAGTAGATATATGAGGAATCATAGAATTCAGGAATTTGATGGAATGTGAATTCATGAATTTAGAAGTACTGGTAGATCATAATAAAGCTGATAAAGAAAGTAAGGCTGGAGTGAAATCAATGGGAGTACAGTCCACATGGATAAATGGAAATTAGAGATTCCTGAAATCCATAATGATGCTTCTGCCTATTTTCAGGGCTAATAGAAAATCATACTTATTCACCATGAACTTTTCCAAAGTAGGAGTCAACTCTCTCTGTCTGTAAACTTAATCCTTAAAAGCCTGAGTGATAGGAGGTATCGTTAAGTTCTCCAAGAGCATATTGAAGTTACTATCCATTTGATGCTTAGTATAAACCCTTTTAAAATAGAAATAAATATTCTCTTTGATGGATTTCTGATCTTGGGCAGCTTCTATAAAGTATTATTCTACAAACTTATGAATGTATCTAGTAGTGGAAATGACCTGAGTCATAGACTGAGGGTCTGAGGTAATTTCACCCGAGGGCTTCTCCATTTCTTATCTAAAAAATAATCTGAAGTATTTTAGATCACTATGAGGAGAGGCTAATCAGGAAGCAAATGCACACAAAGGTGTCATGGTAAAAGCTACTGTCTCCTTAAAATACTATGTAAATCCACCGATCAACCTCTTCATATCGTCATCCTGACCAGTTATATGTGCCTCTATAGAATTTTTAAAGTCCTCAAACATAGTGACCATATGCTCAACAACACTATTAAAAATGTAAGGTCTTTTCCCACTTGATCTCTTGAATCCATATGTGAGTCTAAACTCACAATAGAATGTTTCACATAATCCATAGCATCTTCTTAGATTCTGACTTGATTCTAGCATTCCTTCAATTCATGTAGCAAGTTAGAGGGAAAAGTAGATATTATTATTTCCAAAGCAGATCCCACAAGCTCTTGATTGAGTTCCATTGTTCTCTCTATCCCAATGGATATATCATAAAAGTATCTCTTAAAATCAAATTTAAATTTCTCAAAGTCATCCTTCTTCACATAATCATATGGTAGAATAACAACTGGTTTCTCTATAGTGGTCTCTAAAATAGAATGAACTGGAGGTCTTCTATTAGGTTTCTCATCTTAAAAATCTTCATAGTCTAAGCCCAAAATAATGAATCCATGTTTTTCTGAAAAATATTCTATCTCATGAAAAATAGAAATTGAGCCTACGGAAATAGGTTCCTCCCCCTCACTTAGAGCGTCCTATTGGACAACAACATTCTCCTCTTCCAGTCTTCCTTGATCAACTGAACCAAAAAGAGAGTCTACTAATACTTCTTCTACAAAATCTTCAACCACTGCCATAGAAATTCCAGCTCCAAACGATTCAACATCCTCTTCTTCTTCACTCTCAGCCATTATTTTTTGTCCTATAACATTACTAATACTGAGGAATTCCTCTTCAACTTCATCAAAAGTTGTCTCATACTCCTCATGATCAGATTCAACTCCATGCTCCTCCTCTCCGGTCTCTCCAACTGTAATGTCTCTTAAGACATTCTCTTATCTTTCTTCTTCAGTGGTTTCATTATCATCATTGTATATTATGATATTCTCTCTTCTGGGTAATCTATTTGGTAATCTAGGCTCTCCAAATGATATAGTACCTATATGGTGCTTCATGTAAGGTTAGAATCAGTCCAATCATCTATAGAAGAATTATATCTTTCTTGCGCAACAACAACTTACTCTTCTTCATCTGAGTACACTATTTCCAATTTATTTTGTTTTAAACCTAGACGTATATTATTCGTTGGACTATTAGGATTGGAAATATTATTTAATTACTCACATATCATAGCCTCAAAATTCCCCCATTCCCTTTTCCAAGGGTTCCATTTTATCTCTATAAACTTGTAATCCATTTTTGAAATGAAGAAGTTGTCCCTTAAAACCATGAATTCTTCCTTATTTTCAGCAAATAATTTCACTTTCAACATAATGGATATCAACATGTAATAAAACAAATCATTTTATATGGAACCAGACCTAGTCATATTTTCTAACTAAACCATAAAAAACCTACAATGAATTATTATTTTTCCATGATTCAACAGATACAACAAAAATATGCCTGGATAATTCAATGTAGCAAAGTCCTATCTCCTGGGACTCAAGACATGTTGGAAAAATATAAACATTAATCTATTTTCCCCTTCTATCTCAGAAGTAATTAACTTCCTAGGGATTCCATTCCCTATCACTTCGGCCAGATCCTCTTCATATCAGAAATACACATTGTTGGGAGGCATCAATCAAGTGCAGTAGTCAAATATACCTTAATCTGGGACTCTTAAGCATTCATCAAATTCAACAGAATAGAAGATAAAACTTACTCCATTTACCATTGAAGACATTAATTTCTTATCCTCAGATTTTTGGATCTTTTGAAACTTATAAAATTCCTTGAATAGATTCAGATAATATGGTCCATTTTTGTTTGCAAAACATTTTACCCAATATTGAGCTTCGAGTGCCTTTAGCAATAGAGGCCTGCTCGAGAGCAACCATTCCAAAATTAATTCCATTTTGACAATGATTTCCCTCTTTGAAAAATTTGGATTGATCAGCTTTTCCACAACCTTTATTCCACCATTAGAATCATCTTGAGGACTCGTAGGTGTCAGTGCGTCTCATTAATCACAAACCATCAGTCTCTTTAGTCGTTCCATTGCAATATGATGTGGTTCATGGATTTTATCATAAGTTTATGTTCAAGGCTTCGAGGGAATGGGGTTATGGATAGGATTGAAGTGGATCGAAATGTTTCTTTCACTTTTCTTATCATTTATGGATCAAAAAACAAATCTACTAAATTAAATAAATAAAGTTAAAATGATTTAGATTTCATAAAAAACAAACCAAGTCCATGACGTATCAGTAATGGAGACTAATGGTAAGGTTCCAACAGTGAGGTCTATCAGTGAGTTCCAATGGTGAGGTTCAATAGTGAGGTCCAACGGTGGGGTCCAATGGTGAGGCGACCTAACGGTGAGGTTCAACAGTGAGGTGTAATAATGGAGAGGTTCAGCGGTAATGTGTCCTAATGGTGAGGTTCAATGGTGAGGTGTCCTAATGGTGAGGTTCAAGGGTGAGTTGTCCTAACGACGAGGTTCAATGGTGAGGTGTCCTAATGTTGAGGTTCAATGGCGTGGTTTCTTAACTGCGAGGTTCAACAGTGAGGTGTCCTAACGGTGAGGTTCAATGGGGAGGGGTCCTAAAATAAAAAATTATCATACCTAACTCATGTTTAAAGTAATTTACCCTCTCAGAATTCAAAATCGTTGTGAATATATCATCCAATTGATGTTCAGTGCCAATAAATTCAAGAGCGATATCACCTATTTGATAACGATCTCACAAAAAGTCATGTCTCACATCAATGTGCTTTGTCCTAGCACAAGATACTCGATTTTTAGAGATGTTAATAGAACTTCTATTATCACAATTTATAGGGACATGTTTGAATTGATACCCATAGTCTAGTAAAGTGTGTTCCATCCATATAATTTTAGCACAAAAACTACCAGCAGCTATATATTAGCTTCGACAGTGGATAATGCAAGAAAATTCTGTTTCATACAATTCTATGATACTAGGGACTCACCCAAAATGTGAAATGTGTCAGAGGTGCATTTTCTATATAACTTGCAACCAAAAAGACAGAATTTGAATATCTTATCAAATCAAATGAATGTCCTATTGAATAAATTATTCATATGTTTATAGTATACTTGAGATATTTAAAAATTGTTTTAACAGTAGTTAAATGAGATTCTTTAATATTTTCTTGAAAATGAGAACACATACATATATTGAAAATATTATCAGGTCAGCTATTAGTAAGGTAGATCATACTCCCAACCATACCTCTGTACTTGGAATGATCCACTGGTTTACCAATTTCATCAGCATCCAACTTACAAGTGATACTCATAAGTGTATAACTACCTTTATTACTATCCAACCCAACATGTTTGTAATGATCCATATTATTTTTACTTTGATTCAAAATAATACAATTTTTATTTTGAAAATTTTTAAATCCACGGAAAAATTTATCTTCCCCCATTAATCTCATTTCAAATTAATTTTTCATCATCTTTGAAATATTAGTACATAAATATTTGTTTGAAGATCCAAAAATAATTCCATCTACCTAAATTTGAACTTTTAAAACATCTTTGGAAATCTTTTTAATAAAAAGAGTAGGATCAGATATTCCATTAGTAAAAACTTTAGAAATAATAAAAGTACCAATTCTATCATACCAAGATCTATGAGCTTGTTATAGACCGTATAAAGATTTAGAATGTTTAAAAACATGATTTAAAAAATGGCGATTTGTAAAGCCAGTGGGATTTCAACAAACACTTATTTAACTATATAAAAATTTAGAAATGCACTCTTAAAATCCATTTGATAATGTTTTAAATTAAGACGAGCTGCATAAGCAAGTAGTATCTTAATGAATTCCAATCTACATATAGGTGAAAAGGTTTCCTCATAGTGAATTCCTTTTCCTTGACTATATCATTGTGGAACTAATCTATCTTTGTTTCTAACTATATTTCCAGACTCCTCAACTTTGTTTCTAAACACCCATTTTGTGCTTATGGTTAATGTGTCCTTAGGTATTTCCAAAAAGTCACAAAATTTGTTCTTTCAAACTGATTTAATTTATGTTGCATAGCTATCACCCAAAATTCATCATTTATAGCATCATTAATATTTTTCGGTTCATGTTCTGAAAAAAAAGGCTTGATGTTCAACCTAGTTTCACTAAGAAGCTCTAGTTTGTGTCCTTATATTTAGATCACCTACTACAGCATCTAAAGTATGATTCTTGAGAGTTATAATACCTCTATAAAGGGTTGGACTTTACTCCTCATGGTTGTCTACAGTTTCAGATTCAACATGCTCAAATTATGGAAAATTTTCAGAACTAGTTATTTTCACTAGGGGTTTACGGTTTTTATCATTAAGGTCCAGAATTGACATGTCTTCCTCAAGATATTCAAGGAAGGATTTAGGTTAATGTGGATTAGTCTCATCAAATTTTACATGAACTGATTCTTCCACACATTTGGTTCTCTTATTTAATACTCTATAGGCTCTAACAGATGTTGAGTAACCTTGGAAAATTCCTTCATTACTTTTGGAAGAAACATTTGTCAAGAAACTCCATACTGTTAAGGATAAAGACTTTGAAACCAAAAAAATCTAATGTAATTAACCATAGGCTTCAAATTATTCCATAGATCTTAAGGGATCCTCTTAAGAACATGCCTGATTAAAACTCTATTGATGATGTAAAAAGCTGTATTAAGAGCTCTAGCCCAAATATATATAGGTAGGTTATGCTCATTAAGAATGGACTAGACAATCTCTTAGTGTGTCATATTTCTTCTTTCTAAAACTCTATTTTGTTGAGGTGTTCTAGGAGCAGATTAATTTGGATTATAGCCATTATGTGAGCAAAAAGACTCAAACTCCAGATTTTTAAACTCACGGCCATGATTAATTCTCAAGGATTTAATTTTATTTCCACTAAGATTTTCTACGGACTTGGAATATATAATGAAGTAAGAACTTGATTCACTTTTGGGGGAGATATATTATACCCAACCTTTTCTAGAAAAATCATCTACAAGAACATAGACATAGTGCATCTTGTTTAATATTGAAACTATTGATGGTAAAAAAAATCCATGTGAACCAACTCAAGTGGTTGAGAAGTTGAAACTTCTTTCTTTGGGTTGAAAAGAACTTTTTGTTGATTCCATTTTTATAACGATCACAAACATTGTTAAGTGGGAAATCCAATTTAGGTAAGTCTCCAACTAAACCTTTCCTAGTTAGTTTATTAATTGAGTGCACATTACTGTGTCTTAATCATCAATGCCATAACCATGATTCCTTTAAAAATAATTTAAATAAGAAACATTTTTATTAGCTAAAGAATTTAATTCAACAACATATACATTTTCATTTCTAAGAGAAATGAATATTAAATCATTTTTAGAATTAATAACAATGCATGCATCATTTTCAAAATTAACATTAATTTTGTCATCACACAACTGAGAGATACTAATTTCACAGTACTTTAACCCATCAACAAAAAGTACTTTTGAAATTAATATATTATTAGGATTTCTAATTTAGCCTAAGTTAACGATATTTACATTAACATTATCCCCAAATGTAACTTGTCCACCATCAACTTTGATTAAGCTCCTGATGAATGAATTTCCTCCTTTCATATGTCTTGAACATCCACTATCCAAGTACCGAAGGGTTTTGTATAAGCTCTTTAGAAAATTTTCCTACAAAATAGATTAAGAATTGGGTAACTTTGGTACCCATATATTCTTGGGTCCAAAGAGGCTAGCAAGTAATTATTTGGGAACTCATATTTTTCAAATAGGTTTCCTATAATAAATAGGCATGTTTCAAGACAGAAACAATTTTTTATGTCCTTTAGGAAAATTTTATACCAGAGATGGTCCAGAACTTGAACTAGTAGTAAACTGTCCATATTTTTGGAACAAATTTGTTCTTAATAATCCTTCTCTGTCCTAGTTGATATCCTAGACCAGTTGTGTATTTTTGTGAAATTTATTTCCTAGAAACTGAGTCATGGTATCTCTACGGGTAGTAAACTTATCAGGAAATGTTTTTAATATCTCATTTTATAATTTAACTTAGTTATTTTCTTTTAACATCTGAGCTAATTTTTATTTTTTAATATCCAAATCAGACATATAATTTTATTTTAAGGCATGTTTTATTTTTAATAATTTATATTTATTTTTGAGTTCATTAAAGGTATCCTCAAGAATTAAACAGTATTTAAACAGTTCATCCTCAGCTATATTTTCATTATTATTTGACTCACTTTCATTAAAATAATAGTAAGCATTATTTATAGGAGAATTAGGTATTACATCGGATATTTCTATCATGAAACAATGGATTTCATGATATTTTATTTCAGTATCAGAATTTTCAAATTCATTGGAGATGTCTTCTGAAGCACTCCAACCAGATTTCAAAGACTTTTTATATCCCTTTCACTTGTCTTTATATTTATTTTGAAATTTCATCTTAGGGCAATCAGTATTCACATGACCTTTACTTTTACACCCATAGCGTATTGTCTCATTTGTGTTGTCATTCCATTTTCATTCAGGTTTCCACTGTCATTTAATATCATACCTTCCTTTATTGTTTGAATTTCAAAAAAAACTTCTTCTTTCTATAGAAATTTTTTAATCTTATAGAAAGATGTTTCATCTCCTCTCCCCTGTCAGAATCTGAAACCTCACTGGTAGAACTATCTATAGGAACGTGATCCTTTTTCTTGTCTTTTCTCTTTGAGGTACCTATCTTGAATGATATAGATTTATTTCTTGGATCTATATCTTCTTATTGATTCACCATAATCTCCTCTTCATACATCATATGTTTTACAATTAGTTCCTTCACTAGTAGCTTCCTTATGTCATAGGATTCTTGGATAGAAACAGAAGTTCCTCTCCATCTGTCAGGTAGTCATCAGAGCAATCTCATAATCTGATCCTTATTGCCCACTGATTTCCCAAGGAGACTCATGGTATTTACTATTTCATTGAACCTGAGATACATTACAGAGATAGGTTCATCAGGATTCATTTTAAAATAATCATATTTAATAAAATAAGTTTTTAATATTATTTTTTAACATTGGTTGCTATCTCATGGGAACCAACCAAACTATCCAAAATTTCATAAGTAGTTTTACAGGTCAATATTCTATTAATTTCTTCATCACCTAGGGCACAATAAAATTCATTCATTACTTTATAGTTATTATTATATGTAGCTTTAGTAATATAAGACCATGTGTCTCTAGAAGTAGCAGGTTATGCATGTTGTTCTTCAATTGTGTCCCATATTTTAGGGCCCATGCTCTATAGATACATTTTTATTTTTAATTTCCACTGAGTATAGTTATTACAATTAAAGAAATGTGTCCTATTAGTAGTCTCACCCTCAACTCATTTATCCATAGTTAAATAGAATTTAAAAAACTGAAATTTTAGATATGATAGAAATTTTAAGATCTTTAAGATATAACTAAAATCAAATTTCAATTGAATTTGAAAATATTGAAAAATAGTTCTGGTGGTAGGAATAAACCTCTCTTTGGTACCAAATGTTGGTTGGGGTGGAAACTCAAAAGGAGGGTTAATAGAGTTCCAACATAAAATTTGTGTTAATAAAATTATGATAAAAATCACCAATTTGAAACTACATTGTTAATTAAGGAAGTATAGATATAAATGATCAATTGATCAATAGGTTTCTCAAAGGTTGATTAGTCCTTAGTTGAATAAATGTAAAACACTTATCCAATCTTTTGAAATAGGTTTACTATGTTAAACACATATACACACTAACCAAAACTAACTATTAGACTTAATATAAAATAGTTTTATGTTTTTGAAATTATATGTAGTGGAAAATAGGAAAACAGGGTATTTCAAAATATAGTCCACAACAGAACTAAACAAGAGGTTCAATCTCATGCCGAGACTTAATCCTCTCTACTTGGTTATCACCTTCTACTAAAAAGTTTATATTAACTATAAACATGATACATATCCTGTATCTGTCTTTAAAACTGTTTTTAAAAATAATCTCAATCTCACAACCTCTACCGCATTTCTTATAGAGAAAACACAGAACCAGGCCACACACGGCCTCTTCCATAGTTACACTGGGGAAAAAATACAAGGAATGTTTGGTGTGGATATTTCTAGTATCCTCAAGTTTAAGCACAAGAGATAGTGGGTGGGTAACATAGAAACACACACTGCTCAGAAATGAAATATAAAGAACACAATAGAGTTAATGTTATAAATATTGAGTTTAAAAGGCTCTATGTGTTTTTAGTTCAGCTGTCGACTTCTTTGAGTGAAGAAATTGTAGTTCGTGTCCTTCTCTAGAAGTTATCTCCAAAAGTGAGTGTCGAAACTCCAGGTTCTAGCTTCCAGTTACACAAGCGTTTTGCTTCATGGTTTAAAAAATATTTAATGTAGCACAGAAGACTATATTGAATTTTTCTCTCCTAAATTATCGTCGTGAAGCTTCTGGGTTCATAGTGTAAGTGCTGGTGTGTTCTTCTTGTTCTTCAGATCTTGCTTGTAATGTTCCTCACCCATGATTATATTCTCTTTCTCGGTCTTCTATTTTTTATATTTGAGTTCAGATAATAAGAATGAAAACTGACATGCGGTATTCCTCATACATCGTACTATCTCCCGATATGGTCATTAGATATGTCTACGATCAGAATTAATTAATATCAGAAGAATTAAATTTAAAAAACGTGATAGTAAGAATAATCTCAAGAAAATTGACCAAGTACAGAGTATAAGGGTATAGGTATCGGTAGACTGGTAGAGGTAGCCTTATCAATGGTTGGCTTCATCTGTAGGCTTCATTAGTAAGCTTCATCGTTAGGCTTCATTGGTAGGCATCATTAGTAAGCTTTAATTGTATGCTTCATTAGTAGGCTTCATCAGTTAGAATCATCGGTAGTCTTAGCTTCTGTGACCTTGTAGAATTTACCACTAGTGGTTACTCTACTACTATAGTTTTCAGCGGTAGACTCGTAGCGATGATCTCGCTCACATTGATAACTCATGGGTAATGTTTCTCTGTGGTAAACTCAAGCATTAACCTCTAGCCGTAACCTTCCAGTGGTATCTCCAATGGTAACTTCTAGAGGTAACCTTCTATCAGTAACCTCTAGCGTTAACCTTCTATAGTAGACTCAACCGGTGACCTTTTAATTAGAGAAACTTTTCACTATAATCTTAAGAAATAGAATATTGAGATTGAAAATACATAATTTTTATTTGATACAAACCAATGAAACATAATTATTATATAAATGAATCATGATTTGGGACTATCAAAATAGTTTAGTCCAATAATCCGGAATAACCCTCTATATATATGATCAAACGTATGAGTATATTAGAGACAATGATTTCTAAAACCCTACCTAGGGAAGAAGAAAATGATAAAGGAGCACACATAGGGAAACATGAAGGGATTACTTATCTCTTTATAAGACTAATCCCAAATAGGGGATTACATATTTTTCATAGGACATGATGCCTCACTATACCATTATAGGGATGGACTGAGGGGACCCTCCCTAGAGATACTGGTCTACACTAAAGTGAACAAGGAAATCAAAGGAGAAAGTGCATGGTTTGTTCACAGTATACATGAAATGTCTCTTTTACAATTTTCATGCCCATATAATTTATCCCATTCCCATGTAATTCAGGTCAAGATTGGGTAATCCTGTTATGCTCATGTACTCTGGTCTTGTTCGGGTTCTTAGTAGTTTTATAGTATCAGGTATATGTATGTTCCTACATGCCCTAGGGGTACATTCCAAGTCACCAATCATAGATTACACAATTTCAAAAATGTATCACAATACATGTGATATTTTATTATTTTTCTGACACATCGGCTACCACAACCAGTGGAATACACGTTCTGTGTTCTTTAGACTACACACCACGTATGTCGGGAAATTCGAAAAAGCACCATTTCCAACAAATTCCACTCAAATAATATCTTAATTTATTCCGACTACAAATAATTCATGTGAAACATGTATATGAGTTTAATGATCTATAATCATCACTAGTGTTAAGATTTCATCCAACAATCTTCTCGTAAATCATTTCTTGCAGTACCGTCTCATCCAAATATTGTTCTCACGAAACACCTAATCTGATCCCAAATCTGTTTTTTTCATTACTCAATATAATCGTATAATCAATTCTGAACATTTGAATATATTAATGATTCATTCCTAGAAATAATAACTGTGAAATGATCATTTACCAAGTATTTTTCGAATGTACAACTAAAATAAATGATGACGAAAAATGTGCGATGAATGATGAGAGAAATGTAAATAACACAAACATGCGGAACAAACCTTAGACATTCATTGATCCGACCTCAGTCTATTTCTATGAGAATGATTATTGAATAGGGTAAAAAATAATATACAAATATCATCAATTCTTACACATAGAATGATAAATACATCAACCATAGTCCAACAATTGTCATGTGAATTAATTGTTTAGGGAATTAATTCATGTTTGACAAGTATAAAAAAATATGAGATCAAACCAATATAAAACCACACCATACCTTTTGATCTAATTAATTCGTGTGAACTAAAATCTCCACTATGATGAAATTGGGGAGATCCATGAACTCTTTTGGAATTTTAAAGATAAACCCATGATTTCTTGTTTTTATTCCAAGAAATCTCTCCCAACAACTCCACTCAAATCCCTAGGGTTGTGTGGGAAAACATAAAGATTTTCCATAAATTAGATTAATAAAAGGATATTAGATTTGGTGCCATTTATTAAATTATATATATATATATATATATTAATACTCCCATGATTACACTTAATTCGAACACCCACCACACACATTGGTTAAGTCACAACTATGGTAAAACATATATTATGGATTCAACAGTGGTCTAGGATTTCCTATAAAAGACCATTTTCAATAGTTATTCTATTATTTAAGAAAAAATATGCAAGAGTGATATAATATATAATATATTTTAATTATATTAATATCAAGCCTACCCAGGCCCCGAAATACCTTGTTGACTCAGTGTAATGTTTTGAAAATGTTTATTAAAGTATTCTAATGGTTTATAAGGAAAAAAATTCATTACATGATGAATTGGATTCTATATTGAGTAATGTCTCTCCAATGAAAGGGAATTTGGGTTGGAATTCCAAATAAACTAGAGGCTATACCTTATTCATGAATAGTGGTGGTCTCCTATCCATCTTGCAAGGCATACTCATGTAGTGATCCTCAGTATCATATAAATATAATCTTTTACATGAATATTTTAAATAACATAGGAATATATTTAGTTGGATATGTACGAATGTGTTTAATATAAATTTTGAGTGATTAAAGAAAACTATGGATTTTTTAAATAGGTACACATTGATTTGATTTAAACATTTTAATTTGTTGGATAGAATAAGATTCCAAAAACTGTTTTTCCTTCCAAAACATATCTTTTCAAGACATTAATCATCCAACCAAGTTGGTCTCATCATTATGGGGTTACCCTATACTATTTTTTATAAGGAAATAAGGTAATATTTTAACCTAGATCATCCATGGGTATGACTTTACATAGATGGGTTTTCTTAGATTTTGATAGGAAAACATGTTTTTGGAATTTTATTTGGGTTCCATTTAGTTGGAAAACCATAATAATTATCATAAAAAAAGTTCATAGTTGTGTTTATTAATAAGATATATTGGACAATTAGTACTATGTTTGAATATACAAGAGTCATATTTCATATATTTAGTATTATGACACACCAAAATAGATATGTACTGAGTGAACCACTACATCAGACTTATTAACTAGTGAAATATATATCTTGACCCCTAATTAATATGATGAATTTAAAAGGGGTCAGTATTTTAGTGAAATCACATTCAATAAAATTCCATATTAAATTGTAATAAAACATGATACCTATCTGATAAAGTATTATGGTATAGAAAAATTGAATCATTATCATCAAAAATTAACTTTGAGATTATTATTTAGGAAATATAAGCCTAATGTAAGCAAATACTTGGAATCATAACTGAAGAATAGTTCTTAAATACTCTACAATATTTTTGTTATTGATACACCTTCCTAGATAAATAAATTGTTAAATATGGTTAATAATTTGGATCAATATTATTATGAAATATATATTTATTCACTTAATGTTTAAAATTCATTAAAAAAAATTTACCAATAGATTTTTAGTCTCGTATACTCAAAAAAATTGAGTTTTTCAATTATACTTAATATGATTGAGTATGCTAATGACTATTTGAAACTACAGGTTTCTTGAAGGTTTGTTCTAGTTAAAGAATTCATTTTACTATCATCTATCAATGTTTTTCAATAATATAAATGAAATCAAGAAAATTTTACCTAATATTGTCAATTATTGATGATGAACCAGGTATATGATATCTAATTTCTAGTACCGCATTGACACTAAAAGTGATTAGAACTTCAAACCAAAAGAAGATATATTATTTGTAGAGTCTAATAATGTTTCTTCACATAGCTAGTCGAGGTCATTGAAACATGATGGTGTTGTTAGGAAGTAGTAATGATTTCATAGGATAAAAGTATTTGATATACATTAAAATGTTTTTGAAACTCAATGAAATGATATTATCAGGTATCAGTGATATATAAATTAATTCTTATTTTTGAAGGGTATTTGACACTAAATTTATACTTTAAAATTTTTCTAAATATAAAGGAGTTCAAAATCAAGGAAATAATTGATCAAGCTTGTAGTTTATATTCAAATATAGATTAAAATGTTGATATATTAAATATTTGAATGTAATATTATCTATCATGTTTAGATGAATATAATTAAAAGATATGTATCTTCCTCTCATCTTTCTTATTTGATAAGATAATTGTTCTATTAGAAAATATTTGTTCTAAATATAATGAAATGAATAATTTTTTACCCATGGTTTATGATTCATTATTTCCTATAATAAATTTTAAAAAGGTGACAAGGATGAAAGTGATCTATTTAGGTTAAATTGAATATTTTTTTAATATGAGGAATGATGTTTTTAATATCATTCAATTGAATATTTTGAGAAATAATTTTATTTTTATAGGGTATTCTCCAAACACTGAAAATAATATATATAATACGTAAATAAATGTTTATTTCGTAAATATTATTACTGAAATGAAATAAATGTCATTTCTTAAATTAAAATTAGTTTGGGTTTCTTTTTTATGATACTCAAAAAAAATATAGTGTCTAAGGATTTAGTAAGATTATGTTTAAACATATAGATGTTAAAATGTTAACAAAAAAAGATTACAACATTATGGAATTATGTTGAGTCTCCACTTAGATATCATAAATAATTTAAGAAATAGAATAGTAAATAAAAATATAAAGGTTTCATTTAAATACCATGTAAATGGAATATCACATAATCGAAACAGATTATGCTAGAAGAAAAATAAACTGAATGTCACTTTCTCGTACATGAGGGTTGAATGTATTGGAAGGTAATTGTGTAAATAGTTATATTATTTGAAGGAAAATGTTTTATAAAAATGGTTCCTAGGATGATTATGTAGAACATAAAAATAATTCCATGTAGAAAAAATATGTTGGCATTGAAAATTTGATGTTATGGTGTTAAGGTGTTTTAATATTTTTAGGAAGTTGAACATTTGTAATTGGATTACTTAATCTCATCAATAATCAAACATTATTTATCTATAGATGTCATTCAAAAAAGTGTTTAGTGGGTGTATTTTATCTAGTTTTCACATAGATATGTTTCTGGAATTATATATAGTTTTTGTTAGATAAAAACCCTTAGAAAGTACAATAGACATATTGTTTATCAGGAAGCCTATCATATATAATATGGTATAAATTGTCTTTTTTAGGGTTTTTTATGTATTATAGGTTCTGATGAAATGTTATGTTTAGTGTGATAAATATTATTTCATAAGATCTAAAATAATCTCATAAGGCATTGAAAGTGTTTCTTTGTGCTGGATGACAGACTAAGTATACCATATAAAGTATTATGAATTTTTTCTTTGATATAATAGGTATGAAAGGGTCATATAGGTATCCCCATTTCCTAAGGGTATAGAGATACCTATCATAAGAACCCTTGTACTTTGATACCTTACATATGAAAGGTGTTAAATCTTACTTAATAGATGGTGGTTGGGTTTTTATTAATCATTTCATCAGTTGGATCTTAACCATGATGGGATTTATCCTCTCATATGATGAGTATGAAATTTAGGCCCTCGATTGAGGAAAACTAGATATTGTGTGGACTCACCTAGAGAGTAAATATGATTTTTCTTTATTTTTTTATAAGGGTTATGTGATGTTATCATCCATAAAGGTAATTTTCATGTGATGTATTGTTTGATCAGATCATCTTATACTCGAAACATCAAGAATGTCTGAGTTGGTTATATGGGATTGACATACAACATGTACCATGGTCACTCAATTTCTTGGAAAATGTAACATTTGAAAATACATAACAACATGAGATGTGGTTTCTAGATATATGTAAATAGATAAATTTTCTTGAAATATATCTAACCAAATCCCTTTATAGATTGAGTAGTACTGATGATTTCTTATAAGGCACTCTTTTATTAAACTGATAGTTCTAATGAATCATATTTATTAATTTTTTTATAAATAAAAATGGGGTCACTATGAATCTCACGTGTCAGTATATTTTTAAATTTTTATTCTGTTATATTATATAGGTTCTTTTTGAATTATGGTGATTTTTGGGATGGAATTTTGGAGTTTTGGAGGATTTTGGGTGTTTTATTGTTTACCTACATGGTTAGGGGTAACCATGTGGAACCATGAAAAAGGTACTGTCATGGAGTTAGAGAGGTTTTTAAAGGTCTATGAAATGTTTTTCAAACTATATAGAGCTTACCAAAAACCATATGGTGGATTTTAGAATATTCAGTTTCCTACACAAGGTTAGACATAGTTCAGAAAACAATATGGCCTAAACCGAATCGTATAAAGGGTAATTTTATATTTTTTACTGATTAAAATGAAGAGGGGTTTCACACTCTTTCATGTTTGATTCACATTATTTGAACCTTTGGATCCCAATGAGGAGGTCCACCATCCTTACATATTTAATCTTGGTCCTTATTTAGTGTTTTCCAAGTAATTACAAGGTAAATATTCCATTTTCCCCTATATTAATTTTCCTTATTTACTAGTTTTACTCCTCCTCCCATAACCCAAATCAATTGTGTTTGATAGGTACTGGACATGGGTGGTTCTAAACTAGGTTTTTGGTCCCTTTATTCTTATAGTGGAAATCTCATTTCTTATTTGGGTGTTCATTGTTAATGGATATTCATATTGGATTGGTTTATGTATCTTCCAAGTAGGTGTTTCAATTAGATTTATTCATTTTTAATGTCAAAAGTGTGATTGATCTTTCTTGATTTATTTTTAATAAAAGTATGAATACATGTGAAATCCATTTTATGTATCTAAAACATTTACTGGAAGTTTAAATTTTTCAGAGAGGGGTATTTCTTTGAAATTCCATGTTTTCAGGTTTAAAATGGAAATTTTTTATGATACAATAATTTTACAATATCTTATTAGAATTTTTAAAATTGTAATTATAGTGTGTATTGTATATTGATATGATTCTATTTTTCAAATATTGAAAATGAGGTTTTAATGGGTGAATTAATTTATAATGAGGTGATGGCCTTGAAATTATATTAAAAGGGTTTTTTTGACACACTTCGTATTTTTATTTAAAATGGGTGTGTTCTCATGCCTCTTGGTATAATTAATTTAATATTATTTATGTTTTTTGATTGAAATGGATGGCCTTTAGCCTTTTTTTTGGTTTAAAATAGGAATAACCCTTTTAAAGTGTGTCTTTGACATATATATGTCGTATGTGGTTTCAAAATATTTTTAAAATATTTTGAATTTTTTTATGAAAAAGAAATGGATTGAAACTTTGAGCCATTTTTAAGTTAATGTCTTTGTTTTGTCTTTATAAAAAGTGTTTTGCAAAGATTATGGGACCCTATTGATAATCGTTGGGTGTGAGTTACCCCTTTGGAAGGTTATTTATAACATTGAAATTCTTTTCCCCCTTATGTATGTCATTGTCAGTATGATATGATTGTTTTAGAACATTTTTTTGGGAATCTGATTTTTTTTATGAGATGGATGTATGATGTATAACATGTGGATTTTCTATATGATGGTTATGAAGGTGAGGTAGAGTAATTTGTTATTTATTATGTGTTGAGCTTTTCTTCTATGTTCACCAAGATCACTTATTTATTTCTCATGGAAATCGAGGTACTAAGTGGGAATTCTATTTTTATGTTCCGCTAGTTTTTTCACATGCTGCCAATGTCTCCCTAGTCATGCACGAAAAAGGGATATGTGGGGGTTCCATTTGTAATGAATCTTATGTGGGTTAGTTTGATGGATTGTTGTTTGGGAAAATCACATGTCGATAGTTAGCCTTCAGAAATATAATATAGTTGGAAAATTATCATTTTATCTAATTAGGGTAGATCTAATTACATATTTGTTTCTTGATTGTTCATTTTATAGGGGATTTCTTTCTTGTGATTGATTTTTTTCTTCTACATGAATTATTTTTGTAGTTTTATATAATTTATATTCTTTCTATATAATTTGAATTATGCTTTCATCTTATGTGTGTGTTCGAACCATCATGTTTGGGGTAGTTTTCCTTTAAATGGTTTCAAAAGATGTTTGGGAAACAAATTTTGGAGTTAAATACTCTTGTGTATTGTTTTTAAAGTGATTTTTTAAAATGGGTGTTTGATTCTGAAATGTTCCAGGCTAGTGTAATGTTTGTAATATGTATGTTTTAATTTTATGAAAACAAAATGTTAAGGTATATAAATATATTATGTGAATGATTTTAGTTTTTCCCAAGTCTATGTTTGAAAATCATACATTCTAGTTATATTTTTAAACAAGTACTTATGAATTTAATTAAGGAAGGATTTCCATAGTATTTTTAGCTAGAGACCAACTGGAATACTTATCATAGGCCTATATATTGTATGTTCTTTATTTTTAGATAGATTCAGTTTCCATTCTTGTGATCGATGTTGGGCGAGGTGGGAGGTGGTGAGAAAACATAGGTTTCATGGAATGGTTTTTAGCATGGTGTGAGTTTGTTTTATTTTTGGTCAGTATTTTACTAGAGAAGATGACCAACTTCATAGATTCTTTTAGTTATCTTTTCAATATCTTATTTTTATATGTTATATCATTTAGTTTGTAGATGATTTTTTTTATTATAAAAAGGAGTTGGATCAGCATTGGTCATTATGACCCATTTGACAAGTTTTGTTTATATTTGATTTTTATAGGTTTAATGCTACATGGATTTCGAGTATAAGGATAGTCCAAGAAAGGATAGGAAAATTTTACATTTTATTTACTCTGATTAAGGGAGAAATCATTCCCAAATGAGATTTATGTGATTCCCAGGAACTGGTTTCTAGCTAGTGGGGATATTTAACACTCTTTAGGCCTTGTGGAGAGTTGGGTCATATGAAAAGTGGATTGAAACAAAGGTTGTTTCATTAATAAATTTTGTGAAATTCTATGGTATTTAGGTTTAGCCTAAGATTATTTTCTATACCTATAATTATTTGGGTATGTATTGGTAGAAAATAGATTATGGTTTTTGAGGGTCGAGAGATAAAGGCAGAGAGAGTCTAGCAAGATTTTTCTCATCTTAATCCACAAACTACAATGGGAAGAGGGGTTTTGAATTATGAATTTGAGATTGTTTTTAACTATTTATGATGTATTTTTATTTGTATTGATTTTTATTCCAATTTATTATATGAGTGATTTCAGAAGTTGTTCATTGGTTTTTAGGTGAAAATAGAGGTCAATTTGAGTAGCATGGTTTTAATGCATGATTTGAACAACCTTGAGGTGATCAAGAGGATTGGTTTTATCACCGTCAAAGAGAATTTGGCATGGTTGTAATATAAGTTTTCAATATATCCATCCAAACCATGAACAAACATGTTTATCCCCTAGCTGAGTTATTTTAACTGCTCTTGATTCTAGGATTATCCTAAAGTTATTTTCACTTCATCGGGATATTTTGAGTAGGGTTTTTTTATTTAAATATATTTCTTATAAACATAATTTTGTGGTTGTGTAATGCATTATTGGCACTTGGTTTTATGTATTTTTAAGGAAATTCGGAATTATTTTGAAATGATTACTTCAAAATTTTGGTTTTTATGGGTTGTTGAAAAGAGATAAATTATATTGGTTTCCATGAAATGTTTTATGAAGTTTTTTATTCCATTATGGTGTCTGGAAAATGCTCAATGGAAATGGTAAGTGGTATTATAAAATATTTTGGGGTTATTTCCAAAGGTGGTTCATTTTAAAGTGAAATATTGAAAGTTATTTTTTTAAGATCATTTTTCATTAAGAAGTTTGGATTTTGAAGAAATGGGATATTTGTGATATTCCCTATTTTAGTGATGTTTTATGCACCTTAGTTGGTTTTCATTCAATAAGGGTTTCAGATATTTTTTAAACATATTTCATGGTGGAGTGTGCTTTGATAATTCTTTGTTGGAATTTATATATTTTGAATTTTTTTTCATAGTGTTAAATTTATTTTCCCTAAGTTGGTGACTTTTATTTTTTGGTTTGGATCCTGGGAATGTAATGGAATTGTTTAGTTTTAGAATTAAGGCCCATATTGTTGTTTTTCATTTATTTTTTTTTTGTTTTTTTAATCCTGTAAGAATGGTAGAAATAGAAAGTATATGGTTTTTCACTCAGTATTATCATTGGTGTGTAACATCCTCTCTTAACTAAATGTATATTATGTAATAATTTTATTAAAATATCCCTTTATATTTTAATTGATCTCTATAATGGGTAATTTGATAGATTTGTTTAATATAAAGAGTTTACGAATCGATGGATGGGGAGATGTGTTGATGCTTAGCTTTATGGTGTTTGTAAATTTCCACAGGTAATATGGCAGAGTTCTAATAGGTGTGTTTTTTTGTAGACACCACAGGTCATCTAATGTTGTTCAATTAGCCAACAAGTGGTGTAGGAATAATCCATGTGGTTGTTTCTTTCACACTAGCTAGTTGACGGCCATCCACCATCCATTTAGTGGTGCCACCAGTCTATCAATGGATCTTGGATAGGTATGTATTAAATTCACCTTGTTTATTTTTAATTATAATAGTTATTAACCTTAATTAATACCCAGATCCTATTGCAACAACCCTATTTAGAACCTAAAACAACCCTTTTTATTTTTGACCTCTCTCATTAATCATCCCATTTATTTTAAATGATGGATCAATCTAGTGACACCAGATCATTATGTTTTCAATAGATATGCACCAAATTACTCTTTTCCCTTAAATGATGTGCATGGATATATGAAAGTTCAATGTTTTATATGAGGATATAATGATCATTTCTTCCCTATATAGATCCTTTATAGAACTAGCATGTTGGTAGTGTCACATGGTTAAATTTAGATGCACCTTATACTATGAGAATCTTGTGAGTTTTTTTATTATGAATATCCTTCCTAAACCTCTTATTTAAGGAGGATTGATTATATAACAATAATCCATTAGAAAAATATAAGTTATACCTCTATATATAATGTGAAATTTATGATCCTTTTTTATATTTATGATGGTTTCAATGTTTCTATGACATCCCATTTCGTGGAAAAAGATCAATCATTAAACATGGATGATTTTGGGTATGTATTATTAGATTGATCATCTTGAGACCTTATTCTTCTGGAATCTCATCTTGGATCTCTCTTATAATAAAGGACTAATAGTGGATCGATGATTTTTAAATATGTTTTTGGTTATATGGTAGATTTTTTGATCAATTCATGATCTGTTATTTGATTGATAATGATTTTGGTGAATTAGTGTTGTTGGGAAAAAAATCCATCAAGGTAACATTGAAGCATTTTTGAGGTGATTGTGTTTGTTGACAAAGTGGGCCTCCGTTTTGTGTTTGTTGATAAAGAAAACCATGACATAAATTTTTTTTGTTAAAGGGGATTTCATGGAGGCATGTGGAGTTCAAGGGATGTGGTAAATGATCCTTGTTTGATTCAAGAATGTCGAAAAATGAATGGTCGATCTGGAGGCAGTTCCAAAATAGCAGATACAAGGTGGCGACGTCATCTACTGTTTGCCAAATTTTTGGACCTCAAAATCGACAAATGGAGAAAACTGTTTTTGGAAAAGGGAATTCTGTGCCAGTATCTTGGAGGCTTGTAAACATGAGCGCAATATGTTTTTCAATATCATAATATCAGAATATTGAAAATGAAAAGGAGGCGATGAAGTTGTGGGTTTGGTCGCGAAAGTGACTTGTGCGGCAGAGACTAGGGCAGCTGGACTTGCATGCCGATAAGAGACTTGTGCGCCAGGTTCTCAGGGTGTCCAAATTCAAATAAATAGATGTTGACACCTCCTCATTTGGGATGAGCTCAACACTTGGAGAAAATCAGAGCTTCTATCATGCAGGTGTTGTGGTCACTCAAGTGGTGGTGTGGTTGCGCCAGTATAAAGTTATTCAGAAGTTGTGTGCCAGTTGACAGTTGTGCACCCAAAGTGGTTCGGGAGAGAAATGTTGTGAGTTTCCCAAGTTTAGAGTTGATGATGGTGGTGTCGCGCAGGTGGTTTGGCGACACATGCGCACCAGGTTTTGAAGAATCTCGATAGTTGATAGTTGCACGCCAAAATTTGTTTGGGCGTTAAAGGGTCTGAGTCGTGCAAGTTTGGAGTTGAAGAAGCAAGTTTCAAGAAAGTGGTTGAGGTGAACTTGTGCGCCATCTTGAACATGCACCCCAGAACTTGTGTGCCATCGTAGAGAAGTTCTCCAAGTATGGTTGAAGCATGGTAGTCATTTTAGGGCTGCGTGAAAGCTATAAGATTGTCTGATACCTTCGTTGCAAAGTGCGATTCATCTGCGGGTGAAAGTTGGGCTTCAATAGAGCATCTATATACAACGGAGGATGAATTCATTAGTGATAATGAAGTGGCCTATAGTTCTATAAACTATGAGTGGATCCTTTCCAGAGCAGTGAGAAAAGGAAGAGGAAGAATGGGCTCTTCTCCAATGGCAGTGAGTCAGAGAGAGAGAAACAAGGAGTGACCCTTGGGAAAGCAGTGAGCTGACCCAAAACATTGTAAATGTAGTGAGCCTATGAATAGAAGTGATCCATCCCAAACATTGTAAACAACAATGTTCTTTTAGTGAATTTTGTACATCAAAAAATCACCGGTGTATGCACCTTGGACATAGCCCAGTGAGGGTAAACCAAGAAAAAATCTCGGTTTCTACATGCTTGCTTCTCTACATTACATTCATAGAATCATCATCAGATATAGAATAAAAGAAGTGATCATAATAAACACCCTAGGGAAAACAAAGTGACCCCTGTAATAAAGAGGTCAAGATCCATTGGGACAAGATAAATTTAGTTAAAAGAATATCCATACCATGATTCACCCCCCCCCTCTAAGGGTATATAGGCCCCTATTGGTCCTAATAATTAGTATCAAAGGGAAGATTTCTTTTATCAGATTTTTTTTCTTTGACTTAGTGTAGTTGATTTGTGTGGTTAAATTAGTCTACTCTTATCTCAGTTTTCCATGGAAAAGGGAAAAACAAAAAATAAGAAGAAAAAGTCAGGTGATATCCCAAAGTGTGGAAGTCTTTATGGAAAAAGTGTGATTAAACTAAAAGAATCAAACAACATACTGATGGATGGCATGGATGAATCTGATAGGGAAAAGATTTATTCACTCAATCATGATGTATGAATGAGTGATGTACTTGATCATCCAAGTTATACTGAAACAAATGACGATGAAGAAGTTTTAAGAAGGAGGCCACTAGTAGATGTTGTCAACATGACAACGAAATTGGATCAGAACTTGAATAATGAAGTTAAATCTAAAGATATCTGGATCCAATTATTGGAAATTGATGTCAACAAGCTAAGATGCTTAAATAAGAGGCGTATTGATGTGGCTACTAACCTAATGGGGAAGAATGATTCTCAAGGTGAAGAAATAAAAAAGATGGGTATAATGAAAGGAAAACAAAAGGCTAATAATTATGAAAAGAATCAAAAGTTAGATGAAGTTCTGAACATGAAAGCCAGAAATGATGATCAAGCTATACAATTGTCTACAAAAGTTTAGAAGAATAAAAGGCTACCACAAGAGAATGCATCTATCTCTGAATCTATCTCTGAATCAATCTCTCATGAAAAATTAAATGTAAAGGATCAATGTGATATGGTAGAAAAGCTCACACGAGAACTAGATGTTGAGATGAGTTGTGGAATGAATCTTAGAAGAGAACTCAATGCCCAACTTGAATCAAGGAATACGAAGATTCAAAAGTTGAAAGAAGAGTTAGAACTAGTGAAGAAGGAATTGGAGAAATCCAATGCTAGAGGAAATCCTAAAATGAAGGATGCCTTGAAATTAAAATTTGATTATCTTTCCATAGGTGATGCTAAAATGAAAAGAAATTTTTCTATTTCTGAAAAGAGGAAAGAACAAATTTTTTCAGCTCAAAGAACATATAGTCTGGGAAAAACTGGTTTTGGATTTGAAGAATTCCCTATCGTGCATGATAGAAAGAGAGCTGTGAATAGTTCCATAAGTGGAGGAAATTCTGTAGGTGCTGGAGACATGCCTATGAGGATAGTTACAAGAAGTAGTGTCCACTTGTTCTATTTCTGCAGGATTCATGGACACATATCAAGCTTCTGTCCCAAGGCCTAGGAATACATTTCAGGCAGTGAAAATAGATACTTTTCCAAATCGGAGAACAAGAATAAGTGTTAAGAGAAATCAGAAAGAAGAGTTTATCAGAGGAAATATTTTTTTAGATTCTATTACTGTAGAAGAATGGGACACACCATGAGTATGTGTCAGGAAGCTCATCAGCTCAATATTAGAAGATGAACTCAAACGACATCAACATCTTGACAGAGAAATGATGAAATGAGGTATGATTTTGATGGAAAATGTTTTATATGTTTTGATTATGGGAATTTGGAAATGAATTGTTGCAAGAAGAAAGTATGAAAGTGAATGGAACTCAAAATAATATTCATGAACCTAGTGGTGTATGATGAGAAATTATACACTGGAAGACAATGTGGTAAATTAAAAGATAGGTTTACTACCTTTGGTGAATCACAAGGAGTTTAAAAAAATGTATCGGTCACACTCAAAACCGCTCTCTAAGAATGAACATGAACAAATTTGGATGAAAAAGGGAAGAAATGTTATAGCTGTGAGTAAGAAGAATGTACGTTCTATGGAGGACCGACCACCAATGAAAAATAGTGTGGTGACTGAGGTATATGGTAAAAGAAAGATGAAAAAAGAATGCTTTGAAAAATTCACATGTTGTGTTCTATAGGGAGATGTGGAGGAAAGAGAGAGACCCTTGCAATGGTGGAAGAAGAAAGGGAAGATAACAAGTAGAGAGATTCCTACCCAGAGAAGGAATCAAGGGAAATGGAATTTTAGTGGAACATCAAAGACAGAAATGTGTACTAGTGGGTTTAAACCACAAATGGCAAGAATAGTCAAGCCTGTAGAATCTTCATATCAGAAAACGACTCAGCATGTTGGTGATGAATTCTTAGTCATATGGATAGAGCAGTTGAAGTTGTCTAGGTGGCTAGAAGAAGCAAGGAAAGTGTGTGATTCTCTACAAGAAATAATCAATGGGTTGACCCATCAGGATCAACCGCAATCCCCATCTTGTGGATTCCAGAAGCACCCCCTCTCCCTATGTATATAAACACTGTTAACTGATTATTCAAGTGTTTCAGGTTTTAGGGAGATACGATCCAAGGGGAAGTGTCATCTAAATATTCAAAGTGGAGAACTGATTTGATTCTGTGTGTTAATTGACTCAAATCAAGTACCAATGTTGATGAAGAAAGGGAGAAAAAATCATAACAGGAAGTGAATGTTTTATTAACTTTATCTCTTGTTTCCTACACCGAGTATCAACTCAGTGGGCTTAAATATTTGGTTAATGGATCAATTTCGAGTTCAATATCAGAATAAATGATGTAGGAGGAAAAAATGGTTAGGTACCGATGTAGTGGTCCTAACAAAAAGAAGATTTTCATAACATAGGGGGAGAACTATATATCCTAATCAGATAAATGATCTCAACAGGATATAAAGGATGAATATTTAGGTTCATGAAGAATTATTGGGAGACAAGTAGAAACACACAGGTTTTTCAGGATTATTTATTTTGTTCTAATAATAAGGTACCAGCTGACTGGTTTCAGGATACCAAGAAGCTACGAGAGAAAATCAAAGGTGCTTCAACCAAAATCTGAGAAATTAGTTGCAAGAAATGACTTCATTGAACAATGACACAATGACATGTTTTCTGTTAAAAGTGTGGAAGTGGTAAGAGACTCATGGATAGAAGTAGTGGTTGAAGTTGATTTAGAATAAGATAATGATGATGAGTATGAGGAAGTAAAATCCTTATCTACACAAAAGATGAAGAGTCAAGATGAAATTGATAGGAATAATATTATTGGTTATCAGTCCGCTCCAGTTCAGAAAAGAAGAATGAAATCACTACAATAGACATCATTACTATCACAGGTTGAGCGTAAATGCTTCGCTCCTACAGATGAAGATAAAAACTTGATTCAGGCAATGAATGAAGAGCAAGATCAGATTGAGAAGAATCGTAGGTGGGAGATTGTTTCGAGGCCAGCATATAAGAATATCATCAAGACTAAACGGGTCTATCGAAACAAAATTAATGAAGATGGCATAGTTATTGGGAAAAAATCACAACTAGTGTGCAAGGGGTACTCCAAGATAGAGGTAATAGCTATTGATTAGACATTTTCACCGGTTGCTAGACTAGAGAAAATCATATTATTTTTATCCATAGCAATGCAAAAAAAGTTCAAATTGTTTCAGATGGATGTAAAATCTGCATTTCGTAATGGGTTTCTAGAGGAAAAGGAATATATAGATTATACATATGGTTTTCTCATTCATGAGGATGAGAACAAGGTTTGCAAACTGAAAAAGGCATTGTATGGGATAAAACAAGCACCAATAGCATGGTACTCAGGGCTTGATCAGTACATGAAGAATATTGGTTTCCAGTGGGGGAGTTGATTACAATATCTATTTCAGAAATGATAGTATTCAAAGGATGATGGGGTTGGTTTATGTTGATGACATAATATTTGGAGGATTAGATGAAGCTTAGTGTAGACAGTTTTCAGAATTCATGAAAATTGAGTTTCAAATGTCAATGATTGAAGAGATAACGTTTTTCCTTGGTCTACAGGTGACACAAGAAAAGAATGGAACATTAATTTTTCAATACAAATATTCCAAGGAGGTTTTGAAAAGGTTTGGAATGTAAAATTCTAAAGATATGAAGACTCCAATGGCTACTCGGACGAAACAAGGCCTGACATTGTTTTCGCCACATGCCAAGTAGCGAGATATCAGTGTAATCCCAAGTAAATTCACATACTTTTAGTAAAAATAATTCTTTGGTATATCAAGGGAACGGTGGACTTTAGCTTGACATATAATGACAAATCTCAGACAGAGTTATTGGGATAAACTGATGTAGACTGGGCCGGTTCAACGGATGATATAAAATCAACATCAGGTGGTTCATTATATCTTTTTGGATTGTGTATTTCTTGGATAATCAAGAAGAAAGATTGTATTTCATTGATCACCACAGAGGCTGAGTATATTGAAGCCACTAAATCATGCACACAGTTGTTATGGATGAAGCAGAAACTTAATGACATGGGAGTTGAATTGAAGCCTCTGATCAGAATATAGTGTGATAACTCTAGTGCTATGAATCTTAGAAAAAATACAGTTCCTCACTCAAGGATACAAAAATTGATATCAAAAATCAATTCATCATGGTGAAGGTGTATCAAGGGATTGTGATGTTAGAGTATGTGCCTACAAAGCTACAAGTTGCAGATATTGTGACAAAGGCCTTTTTCAAGGATGGGGTTGAAAGACATCGACCGGCTCTGGTAGTTCAGTCGACTCCATTCACATAAAAGAGTGTGGATGTGGAACCCCCTATCCCTGAGATATGATGTGTTTTTTTACCTAATGTGGTGATATGTGATCTTTGCTCTGTTACAGACTGCAAAGGAGTGACCTTTTGGTTTGTTGACAAAGGGGGATAAAATAGTGATTGTTCAAGGGGGAGATAGTTTGGCTATTTGAGAAATCATGATGGACATGAGGAGAAACTGAATAGTGGAGCAACCAGATAGGGGGAGTATCAAATCCGACGATGCTATAAATGATCGATCAAAGAATAGATATCACGACAGCTGAGGATCGTTATAAAAGCAGAACAGTGGTGTTGGAATGCTGGAAAGAATATTTCTAAAAATTGGTATCAGGTTAGTGTCAATAGTGGGTGTCAGAGTTGAAGTGATTCATTGATGAACTTTTCATTTACTCTTGCTTCTCATGCCGACCATTCCTCATGTGGGCTAAGAGTATGTGTCGAGTAAATCCTTGATCGCTATCAGAATCGCAATAGGAGAATAGTGGCTGAAAAATTAACGATGTATCTTTTTATGAAAGAGTTTTCAACAAACCCAAAGGGTGAGATTATTGGGTAAAAATCACTCCATGTATCATTGAAATATTTTTGAGGTGATTTTGTTTGTTGACAAAGTGGGCCTCCGTGTTGTGTTTGTTGACAATGCAAACCATGACATACAAATTTGTTGACAAATGAGATTTTATGGAGGTAGGTCAAGTTCAAGGAATGTGGTTAATGATCCATGTTTGATTATAGAATGTCGACAAAATAATGGTCAATCTAGAGGTGGTTTAAAAAGATCAGATACAAGGTGGCTTCGTTTTCTAGTGTTTGCCAAATTTTTGGACCTGAAAATCGACAAATGGAGAAAAGTGTTTTTAGAAAAGTGACTTGTGTTCCGGTATGTTGGAGTCTTCTAAACATTTGTTCCATATGTTTTTCAAGATCATAACATCAAAATATGTCAAAGGAAAAAGGGGCTCTCATGATTTGGGTTTGGTCATGCAAGTGACTTGCGCGCTAGAGACTAGGGCAGATGGACTTGCGTGCCGAGAGGAGACTTACGTGCCTGACGCTCAGGGTGTCCAAATGCCTATAAATATATGTAGACCCATAATCATTCGGGATGATCTCAACACTTGGGGAAAATCAGAGCCCCCGTCACGCAGGTGTTGTGGTTATTCAAGTGGTGGTGTGGTCACGCCTATATAATGTTATTCAGAAGTTTCACACCAGATGATAGTTGCACGCCCAAAGTGGTTTGGGCGACAACGGTTGTGAGTCACCCAAGTTTAGAGTTGAAGAAGGGGCTGTCATGCAGGTGGTTTGGTGACACTTGTGTGACAGGTTTTGAAGAATCACGATAGTTGATAGTTGTGCGCCAAAATTGATTTGGGCGTTAAAGGGTGTGAGTCGCGCATGTTTGGAGTTGAAAAATCAAGTGTCTCACAAGTGGTTGAGGAGAACCTGGGTGCTATCTTGAACATTTGTGCCAAGACTTGTGTGGAGTCATAGAGAAGGGTGCCAGGTTTGGTTGAATCATGATAGTCATTTTAGGGCTGCGTGAGAGTTGGAAGATTTCCCGATACCTTCGGTGCAAATTGAGATTGATCTGTGGGTGAAATTTGGGATTCAATAGAGCATCAACATACAATGGAGGATGCATTAATTAGTGATAATGAAGATACCTACTGGTCTATAAACTGTGAGTGGATCCTTTCCAAAGTAGTGAGCAAAGGAAGAGGAAGAAGGTGATCCTCTCCAACGGCAGTGAGCCAGAGAGAGAGAAACAGGGAGTGACCCTTGGGAAAGAAGTGAGCTGACCCAAAACATTATAATGTAAGTTAGCCTCAGAATGGAAGTGATCTATCCTGATCTTTGTAAACAGCAGTGTGCTTTTAGTGTATTTGGTACATCTGAAAATCACGGATATATGATCCCTGGACGTAGCCTAGTGAGGTTGAACCAGGTAAAAATCTATGTGTCTGCTTGCATGCTTCCATGCATTACATTCAAAGAATCATCATCAGATAATGAATAAAAGAAGTGATCATAGTAAACACACAAGTTTAAACAAAGTGAGCCTTCTAATAAAGAGTTCAATATCCAATGGGGGAGGAATAATTTAGTTAAAATAATATCCATACCCTGATTCACCCCCCCCCCCCTCAGGGTATATGGGCCCCTATTGGTCCTAACAAGTGACCTATTTATTAGCATGTATCAAAATTAGTATTATTGAAATGATCTGTGAAGTTTTTGATTCTAGAAATAAACTTCTTAGCACAGAATCATTTCATTTACCACTTCCTAAAATACTTATCCGATTAATAAAAAACCCATTTTAGGTATCCTTGATGTGTGAATTAGTTTTTTGTGACTGTGAAACATGATTCATTATTTAATAATTTAACAAATATTGGGGTACATAGTCAATAATATTGAGGTAGGAATTTCATTACCATATAGGCTCACGTACAACCATTCTCTCCTTGATATGGTTCTTATATAGGAATAACTATTTTTTCTCTAATGATTATGATCATATATTTTTGTGTCGCATGTGAGACCATTATTTGATTATTAATACAGTGAGTGTGATTTGGTATCTTAATAGATCATGTTTTACTTATTGAACACATGTGTGTACATGTATATACCATTACTCATAATGATATTCTATGTTTTTATATTCATTCCCTACCCTATAGTGAGATACAACATATTAATTTTGGAGGTATTATTATGGTATGTGAATATAGGTGGACATTAATTATATTACTACCTATTATAGGGGGAGTGAACATAGATTTTTGTGATGTAATTGGACACAAAGTAGGTGAATTATGGCCTTGATTCCTTACCCATGATGAAAACAGTGGGGAATGTAATCCTACTGGCCCTACCAAGAACTCAAATCCTTGAGGATTCTGAGTAACACATTTACCAAATGTCTATAGGGCCTATCCCAAAACACAACAACATAGGGATACCAAGTATCATGATTACAATCCACGTGGAAATTAAATGATCACTTCCAGCAACTTTTTATTATCCGTCGGGCATATAGTCGAGGTGGGTATGACCATAGATCGTTGTAGATTGGTTAGCACATAAGTTCTCAACGTATGATTGTTTATGATTTCTTTGAAATTTATTATATCTTTGAATACACATTTTATAATTTTACATACATATTAAGGATGAATTGGTGGTTTCATAATGGGTTCTATTACTCACACCATGCACGAGCATCTCTGTGTGCATGATGACTTCATGATTCAAGATTCATGTAAGAGAAAGTATCCTACAAAAGATTTCTCAATTGAGGAGTAATGATCTGGTAGCAGTATTGGTATGGACACAGAGGCTTCCATGGTGTTTCATTATTTATCTTCATATTAATTTTATACTCTGTTATGGATTAACACACTGGGATCCTAGTATACTTATTTTAATGACATGAGTTCCATTATTTTTAAATTATTATACGTAGTATTTCACTTGGAATTATGATTTCCATATTTAATCAATATTCATTGATTATGGATTTTATTTTTGGGGGTAAATTATCTACTGGGAATGAATTTAGAACCTTTCTAATAGTTGGTAGCCTCTTTCATATGGGTAGGTGAACATGAAGTCATGTGACAGTGTAGATAAAACCCAGTTGTTTGGTTTTTGAAGTTAATAAAATTGTGAGCATTTTAGTTTACATTATTTTTCTTTTGGATAACCTGGGACATGGTCATTGGAGATAATATTTCTAAAACATGGGTAGGAGAGTTTCCATGTGCCTGGCCATGTCTTGTTTAACAGATTTATAAGTTACCATTGATGGGATTTGTGTTACAGTTTTATGGGTTTTTAGTGTGTTTATACAACATGATTCTGCACATAGGATAACATTCCATATATATACATGTTGTGTGTTACATATGAGTTCATTAATTAATTTCCTTTATTTTTCCCTCAATTCAGGATATACTTGTATTCATTATTGATTGATTTTTTTGTTTTCTCTAGTGATGTGATATATACATTCTTGAATTTATTAGTCAAACATGAACATAATATTCTATTATATATATATATGTGAATTTTACATACATGTAGGTATGGATAACCATGAGTTGTTCTAGGAGGGATACACCTTTGGTTATAGGTGTCTTCCTAAATGAACATTTGTGTGATCTCAGAGAATTATAGGGGTATGTCTTAATGGAATCAGCGATTTAAATGTTTGTTTGAAATATCAGAAAAAATGCAGCCTTAGTTATTATTGAATTATCCTGCTATGATAGACCAGTCACACCACATGTTATGCTTTGAGATGCATATAAGCATGATTATTTACCTACTCAACTTGATCGGGTGTTAGATCCACTTCATCAAGGAGTCTATAATATTTTACCTACTCAGAGTAAAGGAGTATAGGGGACAATGATTGACTATGAATATGAAATCAAAATCCAAAATATTCTCTCCATTATAGCCATTGGGGGACCAGATGATATTGAGGAATGATTAGTAATCATTTAATGAATATTCAACATGGTCGAGACACTATAGGACCGATGGGTCAAGCTAATGGAGTTCATGATTTTGGGACCATTTAGGTGATGGTGGTGTGTCATGGTTCAAGAAAGAAGAGGTGATGGTGTATCATGGGAGGCCTTCAAGAACCTATTATTTGGGGAATTATTTATCAGCATGATGAATTTCATCCATGACTGAGAATTCATGGCGCATCAGTAGGGTTCAATGACAATTTTATCATACTCAACTAATGTCATCAAACTTTTCCATTTTATCCTCTCTTTGATAGAAAGGATACACAAAAGGCTATGTAGTTTAATATTGATCTATGAACTGATGTCATATGGTAGTTTAGGATTCTATACCTAATGAAATAACTAGAGGATCTACACATGGCCTTGACTATTGAGAAGGTCTTGGGGGGGATCGAGTTATAGGTCATCATTTTTCTTCAATACTCAAGTGGGTGGAACTCCTACTATGGTGGTGAATGTCTATTTAGTTGAGGATAAACGAATACCAAGTACAAATAATGTTGTAGTTTAAAGAAAGTGGATAATAGTAGGGATTCTTCATAACCCTTATAATATTTTCCACAATGATTTAAGCATGGGATGAATAGATATTATCTAACTCAGACCAAGTGTCGATAATATGGAAATTTTTGGTTTCTCAAGTAGTTCCACTCCATATCATTGTGGTCAAGTTTCCATAGGGGTGATGTAATGCCTTGATCAGTGACCCATGGATCTAATCAGGGTCCTCAGTAGTATGATCTTATGATGATTACTTAGTCAGGTCATGAACCTTAGGGTCTGGTCCATAGAGCTAATGTAGGAAGAGTGTATGCGGTGGATTAGGCTTCAACAGATGGTAGTGATGGACCACCTACTATTTTAGGTATATTTTTTACAAATTCTATATTGTCAACTAATTTATTCTATCCTAGTGTTTCCCATTATATTGTATCTACAGAAGTTATATAGAGACATAAGTTACTTTTGAAATTATCTTTTATGTTTCTTTCCATTGATACACCATTGTGAAAGATAGTTGACTATCTTTAGTGATGGATAGAGTTTCTGATTTTAATTTTATGTTATAGACATATGTGGGACTTCATGATTCTAGATATGATGATCTTTGATGAGATTCTAGGAATAGACTAGTTGAAAAGTTCAATATCCCACATTGATTTCTATCATAGATGGGTATCATTTACATCTCCCATGGGAGATAAGTCATGATGATTAGTGAGTGGGACTTGGGAGCAGGTAGAGTGGGTCCAGACATGAGCCAAATTGAAATGATTATGGCAAAAATCACAGGCTTGCCTCTTTCAGTAGGATTAGTGGTAGCCCACTCATATTTTCCTCTAGTTGTGGATCTCTATTTGGATGTCTTCCTAGATGAAATCATTGGTATTCCCCTTAATGGAATAGTTAATTAAATATATAACTTATGTTATGTACACTACCCATTTTGATACCCCTTATCATATAGAATCAATTGAGTTGAAGGGCCTCAAGGTACAAATACAATAATTGGGATTGAAGTTTTTATCAATATGATTATATCCTCATGAGGTACACCTATTTTTTTCCAAAAAAGTGGATGGTAGTCTTAGAGTCTGCATGGATTAATGAATTCTAAATCAAGTGACCATGGAGAATAGGTACCAATATCCCATGATTGGTGATCTGTTTGTTCAATTGTGGGGAACCCAATGGCTCTAAAATATTTATCTATGATCAGGATATCACAACTTTTATGTTAAAAGGGAGGAAATTAAAAAAATGGAACTTATGAGTATGTATTTTCAATAAGAGTATATAGTGATGTTGTTTGGAATGAATAATGTGCAGACAATGTTCACTTATATCACAAATAATATATTACACCCATACCATTACTCATTCACTGTTATTTTTATTTATGATATCCCAATATACTCACCCACCATCGAGTACCATGCCAGACATATCAAGATAGTATTGAATACACTTTTATCACATTCGCATTATACCCAACCGTTGAATTGTCAATTTTGGATTCAGGTGGTTAAATTATTACAGTACATGGTTTCTAATTTTGGGATATCAGGGGATCAACAAAATTCAAGGCACTAATTTCCTAAATACATCCCCAAAACATTCTTGAGATCATGAGTATTACAGGATTAGTGGGGTACTATTGGTTTTTTAGACATGACTTCTCATGTCTATCAGGGTCTATGAATTCACCGATTAAGAAAGGGGTGATGTTCCAGTGGGTGAGCCAATGGGAGGAGAATTTTCATGATCTAAAGAGGATTTTTAATACATATTCGATGACTAATCTTCTTGAGAATGTGATTATATATGTATTAAATAATGATGAATCAGGAGTTGGTTTAGGGGTTATATTATTATAGATGGATTTGGTAGTAGATTATGGGTCATTTCAGCAATGAATCCATGAGAAAAAACTATACTACATGTGAATTGGAGAGGGATGTTGTTGTCCATGATTTTAAGTGTTGGAAGTACTATCTCATTGGCTGGAGGTTTATTTCTACATAGACCACAAGAGAGTCCACTATATCATCTCATAGTGAGATCTGAGTTTGAGCTAGTGGCACTGGGTAGTGTATATGAAGATGTTAAACATTGATATAGAATACGAACCAGATAATTTTGTTATAAATTATCTCATCCATGGGATGCAGGTAGCTTAGGAGATTGGTCATCGAATTTTGAAGGAAAATCGGCTCCTGGTGATCTTGCATCCCAACAAGTTGATGGATTATTTCAAGAAATATAAATCCATTAAATATTCCCCACTAGTGACCTCATGATCTTTAGTATACTCGGTGAAGTCTAAATATGAATCCAATGGTGACCCAATACCTTTGTGGTAATTGGATGATGATGATGTGATCCTCATACATGGGAGAGTTGTTGCCCCAGATTTCATTAGGAATGAGATTATGATATAATTTCATACCTATATGTGGGTGGTCAAACCTACAGAAAAAAGTCATTCGATGACATTAGCTGGACGTTCTAGTGGCCAGGGAAGAAGAGGGGCATTGCTTGATTCATTTAATGATTCCTTATATGTCAGAGGATAATAGTTGAGCACCAGTGTCCTGTTGGATTGTTCCAACCACTTATTATTCCCATGTAGAAGTGGGAGGATGTCCTATTGCATTTTTTGATAGGGTTTCCATGAACTTGAGGAGTAATTATGTTGTTTGGGTGATTATTGAACAATTAATGAACGTTTATCATTAATTACCAACCCATGAAACTCACACAGTAGATTAGCTATGAAATTAGTATGTCAATGAGATTTTATGCATTGATGGAGTTTCCTTGATAGTTTTATCTGATTTAGACATCCATTTTATATCATGGGTTTTTAGGGGTTTTTGAAGGCCTTATGGTATCAGGTGAGATTAATCACTACATACCATCCCCAGATAGATATAAAATTATAGTGGATATGATTTGCATGGTAATTTTTGATTTTTAGGTACATGGGATGATCAATTATCCTTGGTTAATTTATCATTTTTTTTGAGGTTATGATTTAAATGGAAACATAGGAGGATCTCTATAGTGGGCTATGCTTTTAACCACTATTTTGGAATGAGGATGGTGAGGTAGTAGTTTTGGGGCATAGTATGGTATAAAAGACCATTGATATAGTGAAACTAATTTAGAAGAGGATGGTCATAGCTCATAGTAAAGAAGAGATCTTATTCTATCCATAGGAAGAGACCTTTGGATTTTTCTATCGGGGAACAAATTTTTATGATATTGAATCCTTATTTTACCCACTAACAATTGATAAATTAGGGGAAGCATGCACCATGATATGTTAGACCATTCCAGATCCCCAATAAAATCAAAATAGTAGATATCATATGAATCATACTTATCACTACCAAGGTATTAATTATTTGTTTCATGTGTCTAAACTCTAGAGGTAAATGGCCAATCCTATACAAGTTATCAAATGTTAGTATGTTGAGTTGGATCTTGACACATCACAAATGGATTATCCACTGTGAAATGTATACCATAGAAAGAAAGTCCAATGAGGGAAATATGTACCTCTTGTATGGATTATATGGTGTCTTGGACAGATTCTGGATGGGACTTGTTGGTGGGAGACTGATGTTTGGGATCAATGGCCTAATTTTTTTATGCAGAACCATTAAAGGTAATTCATGATTATGATAAGTCATTATAGTTGGAAAATTTTACCAAACTAACATAATTCAAGGTACAATATTTTTTAAGATTATTAAATTCACTGTTTACATTTTTATTTATCTCTTATGGGGATTTTTGGATGATTGTTTTTAGTATAAATGTGTAGGTAATGGATGGAATGGGAGACTGGTTAATTATTGTCCTTATAGTGGTTGTAAACTATCACCGTCAATCCTATGTAGTTATAGTTGGTCTTCAGTTTTTAGCAGACACGACCTTCCAGCCATTGGGGTTCCACCAGTTGAATGGTGAGGTTTTCAATCTCACCAATGTATCTTGGTCATGTGTTTATTAACTACACCACAAGATTTTTAAATTCCACACATTTTATACCTTAATTGATACATAAATCTAACCCCAGTAACACTATTTTGAACCTAATACATCCTTTTTTTATTCTTGAGTTCTCCCATTCATTTCATTTTGTATTTTTAACATTGGATCAATTTGGTGATGCTAGATTGGTAGGTTTTCTCTAAACATGCAACATTTTTCCTTCATATATGATATATGTGTATTTACCCATAATCCTAATATGTTTTCTATGTGAATATGATGAATATTTCTTCCCTTATTCATAAATAAGTGGAGGATCTATAAATTTAACAATATCCATAGATCAGATCTAGATCTACCATCAAACACTACCATCTTATGGGTATATGATTATGGATGTTCTTCCTTGGCCTCTTCACGATGGACGAATGATGATAGTACTATAATTCACTGTCAATATCAAATTTATACTTCTATAAATAATGAGATTTTTATGGTAATTTTGAAGAATGTTGGTGGTTTTGACATGTTAGGGACATTCCCTTGACATGATCTATATTAATCAAGAATTTTGGACATTTACATGTATGTATTATTAGATAGATCATCTTGAGACCATATTATTCTTAAGATGATCTTTTATCTCCATTTTTATAATATATTAATGGTGGATTTTTATTAATAAACTAGATATGAGTTTATCCTCTATATTTTATGTGGAATTATTGATTTTTTATTTGATTGATAACATGTCTAGTGATTTTGTGTCATCTTTTTTGACATATCTCAAAATCAGTTATGTTGATGGAATCTGTGAGGTATGTGATTATTGAATAACCATTGTTGGAATATAATCACCTCTGTACTTTAATCATAAACTTCTTTTTTGATAAACCAAAACCTATTATATGAATCCTTGATATGTAACCTAGTTTTACATGAGGGCATAATGTGATTCTATTTTTAGTAAATGGATGAATATTGGATTTATTCATCAACAAGATAGTGGTAAGAAGTCCCTTTTCATATATTCCCATGTAAAACCATTTTTTCCCTTGATATAGTTCTCGTGTACGAATGTCTCATGATTTATGCTTGATTATGATTGTATATGTGTGTTTGTGTATCCCATGAGACCATTGTAAAATGATTGATGACATGAGGGTATTTAGGTATCCTAACAGATCATGTTTGAAATGGTGAAAACTTGTGTGTACATGTAGATACCATTAATAATGATTTTATTCTATGTTTTCATTATATGCATTCCCCTCCCTATTGTGAGATATATCATATGACCTTTTTAGGCATTTGTTATAGTATTTTCCAATTGGTGGACAGTCATTATATGAATACATAATAGAGGGGAAGTGCACACATCTTGTGATGATTTTGAAGACAAACCTATACATCAGGTAAGGGAATGACTACATTGAAGCTATGACCATTATTATAATAGTAGGTATTGAAAACCTTATTGCCTAACAAGAAACTCGATGCCTTTAGGATTATGAGTAACATGTTCACCAGAAAGCCTTGTGTCCCGACATAAAAATCAAGTCCTTGTGGATAATGAGTAACATGTTCACCAACCTATTGGATAGTTATTGATCACTTCTAAAATCTTTTAATTATCATTCCTACAAGAATCCAGGTATGGTATGCTAAAATATCATGTTGGATTTGTTAGCACTCTTGAATTATGTTTGTTTCTTCTATCCTTTAAATTTATTATATCAATACATGAACATGTTATACCTATTCAAAAAAGTTAAGGATGCATTGGTCATTTCCAAAGGGGTTCATTTATCACTCCCAACATAAGAATCATGGTCTATATAAATAATTCATGATTTGGAAACTAGTTAATGCAAAGGGTCCTGCTGTAGATAGCTGAGATAAGGAGTATGGAGATGGACGTAGTTCAGAGACAGAAATTGAGGATTCCATGGTGTTTCTTTTTTAACTACCTAAAAATTTTATACTATATTATTTATATCAGGATTAGGGTATTTGTTTCCTTATTTTTATTACATTGGTTCTATTGTTATTATATTATGATACATTGACATCCACTTGGTGCTCTTATTTTTATACTTATATAATGTTAATGATGTATGTTTATGATTACCAAGGGTATAGTTTACTTACAGATGGTGTTCAGACCCTTATTTATAGTTGGTAAACTATTTAATACAATGAGGTTCATATTATGTATTGTTTCTCTCTAGCATTATCCTGATGGTTTAGGTCGAGTTGTTATATGGTTAATCCTGCTATCTCTTAAAATAAGTTCCTCTTATTATAGAATCAACACAATCATTGAGAAGATTGTTGGATTTGAAACCTTCTTTACATTAAAAACCCATCTCTTACTTCTTGAATAAGTTTCTACCTTTTTTCAGTGATCAATGATTTATAAAAGATGTAAGGTTATGGGAAGGGGTAGGAGTGATCCCTAGTTATCTCAGAACATAAAACGATTCATGGCTGAGAACTACGGTGAGATTTATCATTAGATATTATCATGTGTGGTGGGAGTTTATGGATCCTCCATGGGTTAATGAGTGGATTCCTTTGGAGTATTTTGACAATGCGATTTATCTTGTTGTTTTATCTAGTGGATATGAGGGTTGATAGAGATTTAAATCTTTTGATACTTTATTAGGGTGAACAATATATGAAGGAGTACATTGATCAATTCATAAATTTAGTATTATTATCTTCTGGAAAAGTTATCAATGATTTTGGGAATCCTTGTTTCTCCAGAGGTGTTATTCACAATGATTTCAATTTATTTATTCTTGTATATCACTTGAAATCTATTCAAAATATCATTGAGGAGTCCACTTGGGTGGAATCTATCTATTCAAGGAAACCAGTGTTGGCTGATTCCCTTGTTCAATTGAATGGGAATATGGGAAGTCCAATAGGCGTGGATTTTTTACAGGATAAACCAATTTTGGGATGCAGATGGATGCGGATCAATCAACTAGGAACTCTGGTACTTTCTAGAGGAAGAATAATTATATTTTAATATTCTAGTGTGGAGATCATGTAAACTCTAAACATTCATGTTTTAAAGATCAAAATTTTTTCCTTTATTATGTCTGTTTAGGTAATATTCATAAGTTTTATAATATGGGTTTTTGAAATAGTCCTTGAGTAGTCTTCTTTTTTAGATGATTTGTTTTAAAACCTTTTTCATGATAGTTTTTTTTTGGTCAATATTTTGGGTCTTATATTGTTGTAGTGATTTTAGAATCCGATGGTGTTGATATTTTAAGGTCCTCGCTTGTTAGACATGAGTTGGGGTTTCGGTGCATAATTTGATAAAAATGGTGGGTGATTTACCTATTGAGGTTATTATCTATATTGTGTTTGGATTGGGAATGTTATTAATTCACTGTGTGAGGGTGATCCAAATTATGATCCTTGATTATCCATGTATGTTATGGGGCATGGATAATACTATGTTAATTATTTTAGGGTTTTGTGGGTTTTTCTTCCTTATTTTTTGGAGGTTCCTAGGGATTGAGAGTGTCTTTTAATTTTGGTTGTTTAGTTGTTTTGGGAATGTATATGTTAGTATTTATCTTTGGGTTTAACATGTTTGAATAATTATAAATGGTGGGGATACCATTCATGGTTACTTCTACAATGATTCTTGTTTTCTATTTATACATTTATTAATAAAATTATTGTCATCTCTAACTATACATTATTTTAGAAAATAGAAGGATGCATGGAGAATAAATTTAATGACATGTCAAATGATAAATTTAATGAATTTCATAATAAAATTACTAATATTATGGGAGTAGAATATGGGAACCTCGTGGAAGTAAAGAAACCACTGACTCATGCTATGAATAATAATTTCAATCACTTGGAACACCCTTCGAGTGTGAAAGTTGTAGTTAAATCTAATTTTCATTAGATACCTCCAGCTTTTAGTGGATATTCTAAAACCATAATGACAGAATAATGGATTAACTCTAATGGAATGGTATTCTCTATCCTTCAATGATCTGAGTAAGAGATATTCGTTTTGGTTGTTTATCCCCTTTAGGGATAAACTGATCAGTGGTGGAAACTGATTAAGAATATGAATCCCATGTATATATTCACATCAAAAGAACTCAATATGTTCCAATAAATATGGTTAGAAAAGATGAATGCTTGTGATTGTTCAATATAATACCATCCTTAGAAAGAATGAAGTGGAATATGCACTAGGTGTAAAAGATCTTGCAACTTTATCCATGATGGGGATTGAGAAGGTTCCAATGTTATTAAATATGATGTGGACGGACATGAGGATTATAAAGGAAGGAACACCATCCTACATTTAGGAAATTATTTATTAACCATCACTACTAGAGAATATTAATAAATCTCAATGGGATAATGTTGATATACCGAAAAAATTTTATTCTATGTTAAAGGAAAAACATTATGTTCAATATTGATAATGAAGGAGTTGTGAGATTTAGAAAATGACTGTAGGTACCCTAAAATATCAACATGAAAAGGGTTTTATTGAGTGATTCTCATATATTAACATTATTTATCCGTCCATGAAAAATGAATAACTATATATGTCTCTGAGAACACTATTGGTTGGACAATAAGATGAAAGATGTTGTAGAATATATATTGATGCTCTTGACTTGTCCGGAGGTGAAGGCTAAGATGAAAGAATCCATATAGATGACGTAATCATTTACCATAACTATATTGATATGGTAAAAATTACTACAGAAATCATTACAGGTCATTGAAAATCATTTTATGGTAATACTTTTATATGGGTTTTGGGGGATAGTATTAAAATGACTAATCACTTAATTTCCATTCAAGATGAACTCCCACTTGATTAACATGAAAATATATACATTAGAGAAGTGGTTAGAATGTATTGAACAACACTATAAATTTCATCTAATCGAGATTTGAGGTTTAAGACAAAGTTCAATTAGAGACTTTGTAACGCCCCGACCCCAGTTGCCCAGAGTCGGTGCATTAATTACATAACATTGGCATGATCACAAGAAAGATCAAATCTCGAAAGACCGATTGGTTTAGTAGCCTTGGAAACACTAGATATATTCATAAGTTTTACATTACATCATAAAATGAAAAACTAATACAACAACATAATGTTTCCACAGTCCACACTATAATCCCCTCATAAAATCCCTGCAGGTCATTCATAACTTACTTCTTCACATCCTGGGAAAAATAAAACATAGAAAAGGGGTGAGCTCAAATGCCCAGTAAGGATAACAATATAGCGGAAACTTTCATAAATAAAAATAAACATTTAAGGCAATGTATAACTAAAACAAAAGCCTTTTAAACTTGAACATTTAACATAGTATGGCATAAATAAAATGAAATAATGCCATTTACTTATTCACATGGATATTCTACTAATCGAATGATCACATGCAAAAATCAATAACCACTTTCATAATGTTGGAATGCATAATGCCAGACTATCATAACCACATAGCCAAGGCCTCGTGCCAAGACTACAAATAAGATTTTGTCAAGGCCTTGTGCCAAGACACTAGTTTGTCTCATGAGACCTACCGATGCATCGAGGAGCTATAGCGGGCTCCACCCGTCACTTATTAAGTCCAATGCATTCCCATATGTAAAGGTTTAAACATAACATAAACATTCGTATTAAAACTAGCATACGAAATGTCAATACTTTCACAATAAACTATGAATGGTATAAAAATAGCACATCCACAGTCAAACATATCACAAAACCTTCAATACAATATAGAAGTTTTTGTATCATAATAAATCAACTTCAAATAATCTTAAAATCCATCAAAGGATGTTGACATAGATGAAATCAAAATTCTTTTTAAAGAAATATCTCCTTTTATTTTGAAATCATTTAAGATCCATATAAAATAAAACATTTTCTTTGAAAATATTCTTATAAGCTTGTAAGGAAAGCTTTGAAGATTTTATAACGGCGTAAAATAACCGCACCCGCCGTATAAGTTAAAAAAAACATTCTTACCTCAATTTTATCGAAAAGGTTAAAAAGGACCTTGTTTTGAAAACGACGGAAAGATTCCTTTATAAACCTCTTATAAAAAGTCAAAAAAAGGTATAAATGACTTTAACCCATATTCTTGTGAATAATAAATATGTTTTGAAATACATTTCGAAGAAACATGGATGTGGATGATAAAGAGATCCCAGTAGATTATTACGTATAAACAACCTCGGATAATGAAGAGATTGTGAAATAACCCTTACCTTGTACTTTTCCTTGGTTGTGGTAGGTTAACCTCCTGTATAATGGTGAAATAATTGTTATTAAATTATACAAGAGTCATATACATTAATATGATATCATATATGATCTTTTAATATTGATTTGATAATAATATCTTAGTATTATCGTCGTTTCGGGAGTTAACTTACTCATTTTCTTTTATATGTTTTGTTACATAAGCCATGGTTGTTGTATCTTATTCATATCCAGAATGATATACAGTCCTTAAACATCATTTTTAAATCATCAAATGATAATTATACTTGAATGGATACGATGGAGAATGAATCTCATCGCGTTCGTGGAGACGGTAGTCCGTACGTACGCACGAGCGACAATATCATTCTTTTGATATTAAAATAATATATAAATGGATGGTATATCATATATACAGAATCCTTAACATGTTATATTTATTATTTACATGAGTTACACATCATTATTATACCCATCCAAATAATATTATATTGAATAACAATTACACCACGACGTGGAGACGGTAAGCCGTACGTACGCACGTATGGTGACATGTTATTCAAAGGGTGGATAGAATACTGAATATGATTGTACCATATTTATAATAACATCACAGTATATGTGAGATACTGGAGTTATTATTTCAGAATGGTAAGAACAAAGGAAGAAGAAGTGGAAGGAGAAATGAACTTAGAAAAGGGTGGTGAAATCATTACCTCTTCTTCGGGTTCTTCCTTTTGATTTGATCAAAAGGGCTCCTTAGGTTGGCTTTCTGATCAAACTAAGGCCTCTAGGTTGTAGTGAGGGATGTTGGGAGAGTATTTGGGCAGAGTTTGGCCGAACCAAAAGGCTTTGAAGGTGTGAAGAAATGAGAAGGAGGAGTGCCCTTTTATAAGAGGGGTGAGGGGCACCTTTGGAAAAGCTAGAAATATTAATTTATAATAAATTCATATTCGGTTTCTAATGGCTCCAAAGTTGATTATTTAAATGTTAAGGTGGGGATATGTCGAAAACAACTCAACCAATAGAATTTAGACAGGTTTGGGTACTTATATTAACCTTATCATTAAGTATTAACTCTAAGTTAATTAGTTTCACTTTTACAATGTCTCTTTGTATTTTTATATAATATGGTTAATAAACTTACTATATACATCCAAGCGACCCCCAAGTGGTCCATTAATGAGTAACCTATCATAATATAAGTCTCTTGGCCGAATCTTAGATTTTTAGGAATTTAATATCAATTAATAATATAATATTTTTTTTAAGAACTCTTTTATGTCAATTTTGACACTATTCAATAGTTGATTTTTGTGAAACTCCTAACAGATTGATTACTTCGAACAAAGTCAATTAAATCAATCCTAATATATCATATTATCATAGAAAATTAGTTTAATTCATTAAAAGTTTCATATTATAATTATTTGGGTATTTATAAGATCAATTATTTATATTTTTCACTATTTTAGTAATTACTGCATCATCATTGTGTCATAAATAAAATACATTATTTAATGTCTAAAAATTATAAATAAAATATCATTATGTAGGAAATCTTTTTAGCTTTCTAATGAATATTTATAATCGAAAATCCAACATGTATAACCCTATGTAAAAATTGTTCTTCTAAAAGATGTAAGCTTATGCCATTTTTATTTTTATTTTAACTTTATTAATATAATGTGTCATTATCACTTACAAGTGGATCCATGGGGTCTCAAAATAGACCCAAAGATGCCCATGGTCGACCATGTATCAACCAATAGGGTTAAGACACGTTTTAGGGTAATTTAGTATTATTATAATATTATTTTTTAACCCTTATTTACCGGATTTACCCTTAACCATGGTAAATAAAATATTTACCGCAGTAATTATTCAAAATGTCTAAAAATAAAAGTTACCTATTTACACAATTTGAACATCCTGATTCCAAATATGGAATCCATTTTCCTAAATTCTAAACACAGAAGTGGCAGAAATTAATTTAAAATTAATTCCCGCTGTCAAAACAAAAAGCGTGTTTTTAAGAGATAATAACTATCAAAAGATTGACACTTGTTTTTGTTCAGTTTAATTGTAAAATTATGTCCAATGACCAACATTATATTAAAATGTAAAAATATATTCTAAATATACTTTAAAACCACTCCAATTCATAATTTATCACTATTAATTATTTTGATTAAAAAAGTTGTTTTTAATTAAAATTTAGTAATTTTCACTATTCATCAAAATATGAAAGTTATCCGAAATGTGCCAAAATTTCACCCTAGGCTAATTTTGATATTCCGAATCCAAAAATGAAGTCCATTTTGAGATATAAAATATATATAATTTCAAAAAGTAGGTATTACTATTCACAACGGCTAGTTTAATTAGTTGTGGTGTGTGTTAGAACTCAAGGTTGCGTACAACACACGCTATCGCATTATTCGAAGGGAAACGTACCGTGGAAGCTTGGGGTGTTACATTCTCCCCTCCTTCAAATAATTGCGTCCTCGCAATTTCTAGGGTATTACTGCATAAAAAGACTCGGGTGGTTCTTCATCATAAGTTCCTCGGGTTCCCACGTTGCCTCTTCCATCTTATGGTTTCTCCACAAAACTTTTACCAGACGCGTCGTCCGGTTTCTCAGTACTTGTTCTCTCGTATCAAGAATCTTGATGGGCTCTTCGCAATAAGACAGATCGGGTTCCAGTTCTAAGTCTTCATAGGTGAGTACATGCGTTGGGTCAGGCATGTATTTCCTCAACAGAGATACGTGGAACACATCGTGAACTTTGGAGAGACTTGGCGGCATTGCCAATCGGTAAGCTACAGCCCCAATTCGTTCTAGAATTTCGAAAGGTCCGATGTACCTGGGACTCAATTTACCTTTCTTACCAAAACGTATGACTCCCTTCCACGGAGATACCTTCAGGAAAACATGATCACCGACTTGAAATTCCAAATCCTTCCTTCGATTATCGGCATAGCTCTTCTGCCTACTTTGAGCTGCTTTGATGTGATTTTGGATTACTTTCACCTTTTCCACCGTTTCCTCCACCAGTTCTGGGCCTACAAGTTTTCTTTCACCAACGTCATCCCAACAGGTTGGTGTACGACATCTCTTTCCATATAACGCTTCATATGGTGCCATCTGAATACTCGAATGGAAGCTATTGTTATAGGAAAATTCTACTAGTGGTAAATATTGATCCCACATACCCTGAAAATCAAGTGAGCAAGATCTCAACATGTCTTCTAAGGTCTGAATAGTCCGTTCTGATTGTCCGTCTGTCTGAGGGTGGTAAGCAGTGCTCAAATGAAGTTCAGTATCCAGGGATTTCTGAAGACTTTTCCAAAATCTTGAAGTAAAACGGGGATCACGATCAGAAACAATCGATAGGGGAACTCCATGAAGTCTCACAACTTCATTAATGTATAGCCTTGCTAGACGTTCCAGGGGTAGATCTTCTCTTATAGCAAGAAAATGTGCTGACTTGGTAAGACGATCAACAATAACCCATATTGCATCGTTTCTTCTAGGAGTCTTTGGTAGCCCCATGACAAAGTCCATCGTAATATTGTCCCATTTCCACTCCGGTATGGGAAGAGGTTGCATGACTCCTCCAGGCTGTTGCCTTCCAGCTTTCACTTGTTGACAAACCATACATCTTGACACAAAATCAGCAATCTCCCTCTTCATGTTGTCCCACCAAAAATGTTCCTTCAAATCTCTATACATTTTGGTGCTCCCAGGGTGTATAGAGAAATTGGAACTATGAGCATCATCCAACAATTCCCTTTTTAGATCAGGTATATTGGGAACACAAAGTCTCTTCCCGAATTTCAAAATTCCATCTTCATACGCAAAGTCTCTCAATCTCCCATCATTCACAGCTTTAATCTTCTTTTGGAATTCTTCATCATCAGTCTGAGAACTCTTAATCCTTTCTAGTAAAGATGGTTTGGCAACCATTTGAAAAAGCATTGATGTTTCACCTTCCCTGGTTATTCCCATGTCCATCTTCACTAGCTCCATGAAAATTGGATCCCTTTCAATTCTCATATTGTTCAAAACTCCATGGTCTTTTCTACTCAAAGCATCTGCCACCTTGTTTGCCTTCCCTGGGTGGTAGTGTATCGTACAATCATAATCCTTGAGTAATTCAAGCCATCTCCTTTGCCTCATGTTGAGTTCTTTTTGTGAGAAAATATACTTCAAACTCTTGTGATCAGTATAAATCTCACATTTTTCACCATAGAGGTAGTGCCTCCATATTTTCAAAGCAAAGATCACTGCTGCTAACTCGAGATCATGAGTAGGATAGTTTTGTTCATGAATTTTCAACTGTCGTGATGCATAGGCAATAACTCTATCATTCTGCATAAGGACACAGCCAAGTCCTTTCTTTGATGCATCACTATAAATAACGAACCCATCATTCCCCGATGGTAGAGTCAATATAGGAGCATTGACTAATCTTCTCTTCAGTTCTTCGAAACATTCTTCACACTCTTTTGTCCAAACAAATTTAACCCCTTTACGTGTGAGCTTCGTTAATGGGTTAGCCAATCGGGCAAAATTCTGGACGAAACGTCGATAATAACCTGCCAAACCAATAAAACTACGTACCTCAGTTATACTCGTAGGTGCTGGCCATTCTTGGATTGCCTTGGTCTTAGAAGGATCAACAGAGATTCCATCTTTAGAGACAATATGGCCAAGAAAAGAAATCTCCTGAAGCCAGAATTCACACTTGCTAAACTTTCCATATAATTCATGCCTCCTCAGAGTCTTCAAGATAATGCGCAAGTGATTTTCATGATCTTCGTAGGTTTTGGAGTATACCAAGATATCATCAATAAATACCACCACAAATTCATCGAGATACTCCTTGAAAACTCTATTCATCAGATCCATGAATACAGAGGGTGCATTGGTTAATCCAAACGGCATTACAGTAAACTCGTAATGCCCGTACCTGGTTCGAAATGCTGTTTTCGGAATGTCTTCCTTCTTCACACACAACTGATGGTATCCAGATCGAAGGTCAATCTTTGAAAAGTATTGAGCTCCATGCAGTTGGTCAAATAAATCATCAATACGAGGTAGGGGATACTTGTTCTTTATCGTTATAGCATTGATCTCCCTGTAGTCGATACATAACCTCATAGATCCATCTTTCTTTTTAACAAAAAGAACAGGGGCTCCCCATGGAGAAACACTAGGGCGAATAAATCCCTTATTACTCAATTCCTCTAGTTGTTTCTTTAGTTCGACTAACTCTACGGTGGCCATTCTATAAGGGGTCTTCGATATAGGCCTTGATCCAGGAATCAAATCAATAGAAAACTCAACTTCTCGTTCTGGAGGATGTCCAGGTAAATCTTCCGGAAATACATCTACAAATTCTTTCACAATAGGTACATCCTCTATTTGAACATTCCTTTCCTCACCGACAGTTATTTCATTCTCTTCCTCCCCGATAATTGAATTAAGTTGAGCTACAGGGGGTGGATCTAAATAAGAATTAGGTGGTGACGATTCTGCTCTAAAAATAAGGTGCTCCTTATCATTATCATCAAGAATCGTAACCTCTTTCTTCTTACAATAAATCTTCGCATCATAGTCCGAAAGCCAGTCCATACCGAGGATTATATCAAACTCAATCATAGGTATGACAATGAAATCAGCAGATAAAGAAAATTTATGTGCTCTAATGGGGACTGATTCACAAAACTTTGTTGCAACGATACTTCCCTTAGGAGTTTTAACTGACAACTCCCTTATTAAATCAAATTGGAAATATCTAATTTTCTTAGCAAACTGGGAAGATATGAAACAATGCGATGATCCAGAATCAAATAATGCATTTGCTAAACTTGAGGAAACCATTAAATTACCTGCCACTACGTCTTTCGGAGCTTCTACCTCAGCAGTAGTGATAGCATAAGCCTTGCCTTGATCCCTTGGCCTTTTCTGAGGTAAGTTCTCCTGACGCTTAGGACATGCATTTGCATAATGCCCCATCTCCCTGCAATTGTAGCACTGAACATTGGTAGCTTCCTTCTTCCCCTTGCAATCATGAGCTTGGTGGCCTTTTTCACCACACTTGTAACAGACTCCCATTCCCTTCAGGCAAGCACCGGGGTGTTTCTTCCCGCACTTACCACAAGATGGATATTCAACCTTTCCCTTCTTCCCCTTATTTCCATTCCCAGATTGATCAGCAGGTCTCTTCTTTTCTTGCTTTGCTTTAAAGTCATAAGACTTAGAGAATTCCTTTTCGGTCTTGATAGCACATGAGACAATGTCTTCGTACGATGAAAAGGATTGTGAGACTAATGCTCGACGGAGAAATGGTTTTAACCCATCAAAGAAACGATCAATCTTACTTCTTGGGTTGCGAATATAATCACCAGCGTACCTCGCTAACCTTGTAAAGTTAGCCTCATACTTTGTGACATTATCATCCTCCTTTTGTCTCAGACTCAGAAATTGCCTTTCCATATCTGCTCGATGGTCGCGAGGAAAGTATTTTTCTAAAAACAGATCTTTGAACTCCCTCCATTCCATGTTTGATACTTCATCATCTTCCTTCATGTTTTGAATCAATGACCACCATTGATCAGCATCTCCAGTGAGGCGGTAAACTGCCATGGTAACTTTTTCCCTTTCACTACTCCCCAAAGCCTGAAATATTTTCTCTAGGGAAAATATCCATTGCTCAGCTACTAAGGGATTTGTACTCCCATTGAACGTTGGTGGTTGTTGTCTCATGAATCGATCTAACATTGATCCTCCACGCTGCGGATCAGGGTGCTCCATACGGGTAAGGTTATTATTCATAACCTGAGTAAGTTGTCCCAGTACGGTGATTAGCTGATCAGCACCAGTTGCATCACCAGCCCCACTATAATTATCTTGAGCAGGAGGGCAATCCCTACATGGAGTGCGTGCATTGATACGGTTTCCATTTCTTCCACTAGGCGCCATTTCTAAACAATGGCATAAACTAGATCAGTTTATGAATCAAAATACATAATCCCATACTTATAAAACACTTAACATAAATTGAACTATTTATGGATATAATCCATAATCATAAAAATGTTTTCTTTGAGGAAGTATATACTCATAAACCTTTCATAATGATTTGTAAAGATAGTGAGAGTTATCCTAAGCATATCCCCCGGGAGTGTCGTAACCAAGAGTGCAGCAAGGCCCGTTGTCGTGCACCAGTTCCCGTTCGAGTCTAGCTCAAAGCGGTGTTTTCGGGTTTTACCCCTAGGTACATCTGTGCCAGAGCCGCCTCTACCTGCTCGTATCCAGACAGGGATGTATTGCTCGGAAAACTCACAAAATCTCTACAATACCAAAATTCTAGGAAGTTCTTCTATACTAATCCTCAAAGTTCATCTTAGGTCTACGTGCTCTAATCAGAGTTTATCTAAATCTAGCTTCCAAGGTTTGTACTAAACTTCCTCTGATACCAACTGTAACGCCCCGACCCCAGTTGCCCAGAGTCGGTGCATTAATTACATAACATTGGCATGATCACAAGAAAGATCAAATCTCGAAAGACCGATTGGTTTAGTAGCCTTGGAAACACTAGATATATTCATAAGTTTTACATTACATCATAAAATGAAAAACTAATACAACAACATAATGTTTCCACAGTCCACACTATAATCCCCTCATAAAATCCCTGCAGGTCATTCATAACTTACTTCTTCACATCCTGGGAAAAATAAAACATAGAAAAGGGGTGAGCTCAAATGCCCAGTAAGGATAACAATATAGCGGAAACTTTCATAAATAAAAATAAACATTTAAGGCAATGTATAACTAAAACAAAAGCCTTTTAAACTTGAACATTTAACATAGTATGGCATAAATAAAATGAAATAATGCCATTTACTTATTCACATGGATATTCTACTAATCGAATGATCACATGCAAAAATCAATAACCACTTTCATAATGTTGGAATGCATAATGCCAGACTATCATAACCACATAGCCAAGGCCTCGTGCCAAGACTACAAATAAGATTTTGTCAAGGCCTTGTGCCAAGACACTAGTTTGTCTCATGAGACCTACCGATGCATCGAGGAGCTATAGCGGGCTCCACCCGTCACTTATTAAGTCCAATGCATTCCCATATGTAAAGGTTTAAACATAACATAAACATTCGTATTAAAACTAGCATACGAAATGTCAATACTTTCACAATAAACTATGAATGGTATAAAAATAGCACATCCACAGTCAAACATATCACAAAACCTTCAATACAATATAGAAGTTTTTGTATCATAATAAATCAACTTCAAATAATCTTAAAATCCATCAAAGGATGTTGACATAGATGAAATCAAAATTCTTTTTAAAGAAATATCTCCTTTTATTTTGAAATCATTTAAGATCCATATAAAATAAAACATTTTCTTTGAAAATATTCTTATAAGCTTGTAAGGAAAGCTTTGAAGATTTTATAACGGCGTAAAATAACCGCACCCGCCGTATAAGTTAAAAAAAACATTCTTACCTCAATTTTATCGAAAAGGTTAAAAAGGACCTTGTTTTGAAAACGACGGAAAGATTCCTTTATAAACCTCTTATAAAAAGTCAAAAAAAGGTATAAATGACTTTAACCCATATTCTTGTGAATAATAAATATGTTTTGAAATACATTTCGAAGAAACATGGATGTGGATGATAAAGAGATCCCAGTAGATTATTACGTATAAACAACCTCGGATAATGAAGAGATTGTGAAATAACCCTTACCTTGTACTTTTCCTTGGTTGTGGTAGGTTAACCTCCTGTATAATGGTGAAATAATTGTTATTAAATTATACAAGAGTCATATACATTAATATGATATCATATATGATCTTTTAATATTGATTTGATAATAATATCTTAGTATTATCGTCGTTTCGGGAGTTAACTTACTCATTTTCTTTTATATGTTTTGTTACATAAGCCATGGTTGTTGTATCTTATTCATATCCAGAATGATATACAGTCCTTAAACATCATTTTTAAATCATCAAATGATAATTATACTTGAATGGATACGATGGAGAATGAATCTCATCGCGTTCGTGGAGACGGTAGTCCGTACGTACGCACGAGCGACAATATCATTCTTTTGATATTAAAATAATATATAAATGGATGGTATATCATATATACAGAATCCTTAACATGTTATATTTATTATTTACATGAGTTACACATCATTATTATACCCATCCAAATAATATTATATTGAATAACAATTACACCACGACGTGGAGACGGTAAGCCGTACGTACGCACGTATGGTGACATGTTATTCAAAGGGTGGATAGAATACTGAATATGATTGTACCATATTTATAATAACATCACAGTATATGTGAGATACTGGAGTTATTATTTCAGAATGGTAAGAACAAAGGAAGAAGAAGTGGAAGGAGAAATGAACTTAGAAAAGGGTGGTGAAATCATTACCTCTTCTTCGGGTTCTTCCTTTTGATTTGATCAAAAGGGCTCCTTAGGTTGGCTTTCTGATCAAACTAAGGCCTCTAGGTTGTAGTGAGGGATGTTGGGAGAGTATTTGGGCAGAGTTTGGCCGAACCAAAAGGCTTTGAAGGTGTGAAGAAATGAGAAGGAGGAGTGCCCTTTTATAAGAGGGGTGAGGGGCACCTTTGGAAAAGCTAGAAATATTAATTTATAATAAATTCATATTCGGTTTCTAATGGCTCCAAAGTTGATTATTTAAATGTTAAGGTGGGGATATGTCGAAAACAACTCAACCAATAGAATTTAGACAGGTTTGGGTACTTATATTAACCTTATCATTAAGTATTAACTCTAAGTTAATTAGTTTCACTTTTACAATGTCTCTTTGTATTTTTATATAATATGGTTAATAAACTTACTATATACATCCAAGCGACCCCCAAGTGGTCCATTAATGAGTAACCTATCATAATATAAGTCTCTTGGCCGAATCTTAGATTTTTAGGAATTTAATATCAATTAATAATATAATATTTTTTTTAAGAACTCTTTTATGTCAATTTTGACACTATTCAATAGTTGATTTTTGTGAAACTCCTAACAGATTGATTACTTCGAACAAAGTCAATTAAATCAATCCTAATATATCATATTATCATAGAAAATTAGTTTAATTCATTAAAAGTTTCATATTATAATTATTTGGGTATTTATAAGATCAATTATTTATATTTTTCACTATTTTAGTAATTACTGCATCATCATTGTGTCATAAATAAAATACATTATTTAATGTCTAAAAATTATAAATAAAATATCATTATGTAGGAAATCTTTTTAGCTTTCTAATGAATATTTATAATCGAAAATCCAACATGTATAACCCTATGTAAAAATTGTTCTTCTAAAAGATGTAAGCTTATGCCATTTTTATTTTTATTTTAACTTTATTAATATAATGTGTCATTATCACTTACAAGTGGATCCATGGGGTCTCAAAATAGACCCAAAGATGCCCATGGTCGACCATGTATCAACCAATAGGGTTAAGACACGTTTTAGGGTAATTTAGTATTATTATAATATTATTTTTTAACCCTTATTTACCGGATTTACCCTTAACCATGGTAAATAAAATATTTACCGCAGTAATTATTCAAAATGTCTAAAAATAAAAGTTACCTATTTACACAATTTGAACATCCTGATTCCAAATATGGAATCCATTTTCCTAAATTCTAAACACAGAAGTGGCAGAAATTAATTTAAAATTAATTCCCGCTGTCAAAACAAAAAGCGTGTTTTTAAGAGATAATAACTATCAAAAGATTGACACTTGTTTTTGTTCAGTTTAATTGTAAAATTATGTCCAATGACCAACATTATATTAAAATGTAAAAATATATTCTAAATATACTTTAAAACCACTCCAATTCATAATTTATCACTATTAATTATTTTGATTAAAAAAGTTGTTTTTAATTAAAATTTAGTAATTTTCACTATTCATCAAAATATGAAAGTTATCCGAAATGTGCCAAAATTTCACCCTAGGCTAATTTTGATATTCCGAATCCAAAAATGAAGTCCATTTTGAGATATAAAATATATATAATTTCAAAAAGTAGGTATTACTATTCACAACGGCTAGTTTAATTAGTTGTGGTGTGTGTTAGAACTCAAGGTTGCGTACAACACACGCTATCGCATTATTCGAAGGGAAACGTACCGTGGAAGCTTGGGGTGTTACAGACTTCAACAAGATCTAAACATTGAGTTGACCATCAGTATGACCTATCACCCCAGAATGACGTCCAATATGAATGAAATATCTTGTCACATTATAATATGTTGATAGGATTATATGAGTAAATAATGGGAGGTTAGGGAAAAAATCATCCATTTTTTTAGTTCTCATACAATAACAGTTTCCACTTGAGCATTCAAATGACCCCATATAAATCCCTCTATGGGAAGAGACGTAGAAAACATGTGTGTTGGGATATAGTTTGTGAAAAAAAATAATTGGACAATAGGTGGTCGATGAAATGGTAGAAATGTTTAAGACTACTCAGAAACACATTAAAATATCTTGAAGTCAATAGATGATTTATAATAATAACCATCATTGAGACTTGTAGTTTAATGATGGTGAAAAAGTGTTCCTTTATATTTCTTCATGGAAGAGAGTCATAAGGTTTTGGATGAAGGGAGAGATATGTCCCTGATACATTGACCACATCCATATTAATGAATGCATGAATAATATATAATATTATCTATATATGTCTCCAAACCTATCCTAAGTACATGTTATGAACTATGTATACCTCTAGGGGAAGTACATACTATATCCATCACATATACTAAATCCAAAGGTTTTATAGTTATAGGAGGATCTCTCTTGGGAGGAGGATCATGTAAAGATCTTAGACAATATTAACAAAGTTCTGCACAAAATTAAATCTCACCAAGTAAATATAATTTGGTGAAGCCATAATCATAAAGAGGATACATGGAACCTAGAGATATAATGAAACACAAGTACCCACATTTATTTTCACCCCAGTGTATAGAATTAAATTTCGACGGTGAAATTTCTTAAGGGGGAATAATTTAACGACCCAAAAATTAAATATATAAATTTCTATTATGATTCTAATTGTGTTTCATATAAGTTAATATATTTTATATGAACTAACATCACATTGTCATTAATTTATTACATAATATGATCATAGATATATTTCATTCTTTAAAATGTTTTTTTAAAATTGTTTTCATTGTGTTTTAAGCACTTATATCTAAAAACCTTTTAATTACATATATAATTTTAATATAATAAAATGAATATAATTTTGGGATTCATCTTGTGAAAATGATATTCATATTAATTTTTTAGATTTTCCTAAAATTAATTATTTTTATATAAAAAATGAAAAATAAATTTTCCACCAAAACGATGAATTTTATGAAATTATCAGTATAAAAGTGTGACAAATAATTTTATTAAATTTTTTAATTAAATAAATATTTATTTATTGAATAATTTAATATGTTTTAAAAATATTTTTTTTTTAATTATAAAAAACATATGATTAAAATTATAAATCAAAAGTAATATTTTAATTCTAACAAAAAAACTATTTTTGGCCTTTTCATTTAATTAAAAAATATAGGTGTAAAATTAGTTTCTACAAGATTTTAAATCCATATAAAAATTATTTATTTTGTAATAAACCTATTTATTACTTCAAAATTATAAAAAATCTTAATCATATCTAACAATTATATTTTTTTCTTAAAATGAATGTTTTCTATGAAATTATTTTTACACAGTATATGCGCTAATAACAAAATTAATTTCAATAACTCATGGAAATTTTGTTTTAAAAAATTATTTATAGATTTCAAATCATAATGATAAAATTATTAAAAAAGTAAAATTTTAATTTTTCCTATTAACACTAGTTAATATGGGTTAAATAAGAGTAACCACAGTAAGGGTAAATTTGGAAAAAAGTGGTTTGACATAGTTAAAATGTGTAAAACATGTGGAAAACATGTTTAATATTGGATTGTGTAGGAAGGATTGACCTTTTGTCTTTCCCTATACCATTTTTATCTAATTTATCTGCATTTTTACTTGAATAATTGATATACACAATTTAAAAGTAAAGAAATTTTATAAAAATTACACTATCTTAATTTATAAAAAGAACATAAATCCTCCACATCTCAATAGACATTAAAAATAATTTTATCAACAAAAATTATACCCAAAAGTATCCTTAACACCATCCCCCATCCCCAAGATCCTTTTTCTCACTAAAATCTCAAGATGGGTAGCATTAAGGATTAACCCAAGGGAGTGGTAATAATGTCAACCCAACTTCTGTAGGTATTTTCTTCTTCAACACAACTCAAATCCCCTCTATCCTAAAAGAAAGATTAGTGCCTAAACTTTTACTATTCAAAAGTTTTATTATAATAATGGAATATTCATTTAATACCTTCCTTGAAAATAATTGAAAAATATGAAAACAAAATCATGTGTTTGTATGGAATACCACCTCCATGAATGATAGATTTTTTTTTCAGAAACAATTTACATAGATGGTACAAAAGAGTTATTTAATGAAACAATATAATAAATATAACATTATTAATGTAGCCCCCCAAACACTTCATTGTATGTTTCTCTTAAATATATTCTAGTAATATCCTATATTTCATGAATCACTGATCCTATATGGAACAAAACACTATTACTTATAGGAGATATCGATAACCTAGCCATTAAACTTAAATTTTCCAACTCAGCGATTTGAATTTTAAAAATCTGACATACACGTTTGTGTTGAAGATGACATTTAGAGCCTGATAGAATTAAATTAATTTCTGGTGAATAGTAACCAACCCATATTAATAGCAACCTACGCTTATGAATACTAACTTACCCTTATGAATATTAATATGAATTTTATGAATGGTATCCATACCCTTGAGTGTATAAGTGAATTTATGCACCTTAAAAATGAAGTTGAATATTTTAAGTGTTTATATTTTTCAATTAAATAACAATTTTAATTAAATATTTAATTAATCATATATATAAAATTATTTTTGAAAATTGGAATTCATTTTTGGATTCTACACGTTGAAAAATGGTTAGGGTGAATTTTTGGGGTTTTTCTAAAATACTTAAAATTTTGAGGAATAGTAAAATGTGATACTTTATGATAAATGTTAAATAAGGAATTTATTCAGTAATTGATGATGATCTACTGATGTAATACCAATTGGTTCGAAGTCACATGAATATATGACCATTCTTTGTCATGTATTAGTCACTATTATTTGTCTTGAGTGGAAATAATAAATTAATGTTTATAATATTAAGAAAACTTTGGTCCCCTCTACTATATAAACCACCCCTTACCCCCTCTTCCTCCCACACCACTCAAGCTTCAAGGCTTTCCTAAATTCTGCCAAATAATCCTCTCAAGCCCTCCCCCCACGTCCAAGACCTACTGGTTCCACCCAAATGCCAAAAACAAATTCCTTAAGGATATTCTCAAGGAGGGGTACTCAAGAGGTGAACCTTCCTTCTCTTTTCTTTCAATTTCTTTTACAATGTTCCATTATTTTGTTCTATCTTCTCACCTCCCCTCATCAAAATTCCATTATAATTCCATTACCTTACATGTACTGGATTTTCATTATTCTAGTGAAATATTTCATCATAATCTCTTTCCTCTCCTTTTATACAATAAATGCAAACACCATCCGAAATGTGTAAATTTATCAAAGTCAAGGAAGAAAAGTTTTCAATTTTCATTATTATCTTTAATACTGGTCATGAACCATTTAAATGGTTGAACCAGGTCTTAATATATGTATCTTATCTTGGATAATGTTCTATAATCTTTACACACTCATAATATGGAATAATAATACAAAACAATTTTATTATAAACAAACCGCCAAGACAAATCCAAGCATTTATTTTTAACTCATCAAATGAGTCCTCCTCAAGATATATAAAACCATAATCATTATAAGATCGTTTATATCTCTTTAAAGTATATAATAATTTAAAATAAAAATTCTTGATTTTTAACCATATTTCAAATGAACTTCCATTAATGAATACAAGTTAACAAATCATGAAACCAAGTAAGAAAATGCTTCAAAACAATAAAATTGAATCTATTAAACACATAAAAAAGGACATTAATTAACTTAATAAGGTTATAACATATCAACTACATGTTTATGAGGTTCTAGACTTATTAATTAATGATGATAAATTTGATTATTCGGGTCGTTAAGAACAAACAAGAACACCTTCGAGCATAAGGTAAGGGATTCTCTCTCACTTTTGTTAAAGAATCTATCCTTTGTTGTGCTCTTTTATTTTTAATTCCTAATGATGGGGTATGTTTTTGAGACACCCCCATACTGACCTTGTGACATATATATAATGTAATTCCCCTTTACATCTCATTAATCCCTCACAATAACACTCGTTAGCATGCCGAAATGTTTGTAAGGGGTTTCTCATCTCACTCTCATTTCTATGAGATTTTCATTGTTCTCCACTTGTTTATTGTATATGGGTCATGTGTTCTACCATTTTAAATATAATAAAATTATTCTATTTATATTAATGTCATTAAATTATTCATTTGTGAGTTATTATTTTTTGGTCATATGATTTGACCGATTATATTGTGGTAAGAGACTTTGTCTCAACTACTATTTCGTTGTGACTAACATTGTATTGTGCATATAATAATACTTACGTGGTATACCTAATGCCCATATAAGATCAATTTTAATTTGAAATTATATTTATATTAAATAATCATAATATCATATCATGGATATGTTTTTTTCTAAATTGTATAACATTTTACATATGGTGTTTATTTTGAAAGTTATTTTAATTATGGAAATATTGAAGAATATGTATACTCTACTCTATACAGATATTGAAAATTCATATTGCTATCATACTAAATCAATGTATAAAGAATGATTTTAACATGAATGGATGGGTGATCCCCACTATATCCCCTTGATGCATCGGTAGATCTCATGAGACAAATCTGTTGGTGACAAACCTTTCGAGTTTGTTTCCAAAAAATCAGACAGGTTTCTACCCATAGAACTGAACATTTTTTAGGGAATTTTGGTTTCATGTTCTAGATACATGACGTCCAGTTAATAAGAATTAGCTTTATTCATAATCAGTTATTATTATTATCCATGAGGTTTTCACTATGACAAAATCTTTGTATGCAGTTTCATTCTCAGTTTATTAATGGAATTAGTTTTTCATTTATTAACTATGCAATATTGATTATGTAATATTGATTATGATTCACTTATTATTGTATTTAAGCTTCCACTATTTATAACACTTACTGAGCATTTGAACTCACCCCTTTCATTTTTTCCCATTAACAAGTGATGAAGAGGTGGTCATTTATTGAGTTCCTGTGATTGTAGTTTTTAGTTTTTGTTATGTATTGTATTTTGTAACTTTTTTCCATTGTAATTTTAGTTACATCTATGTATCTAGTTTCTTCAAGACTACTAAACCGATCGTTCCTTTGTGATTTTCATTCCTTTTAACCATTTCAATATCACAAGTAATGTACCGACTCCAGCCTAGAGGGGTCTGGGTGTTACAGTTGGTATCAGAGGATGTTTAGTAGAAAACATGGAAACTATTGTAGGAAATGTATAGTTGGGAATGAAGCCCTACAGTAGTATTTGAGGATAAATGTAAAAGAACATCCATGTATTTTTTTATGCAATAGATTATGTGTATCTTTTAAGAAATATGTCCATGTCTGGATACAAGCCGGTAGAGGCAGCTCTCGCACTGATGTATCTAGGGGTAAAACACGAAAACACTTGTTTGAGTTAGAATCGAATAAGAACTAGTGCACAAAAACGGGCCTTGCTGCACTCTAGGTTATGATACTCCTGGGGGATATCTTTAAGATAATTCACATTTTTCTTATAAGCCATTATGATGGAGTTAAATGTAAATTTTTCCTCAGAGAAACCATTTTTTTAAGATTAGATATGCATAGAATTTCAATCAATGTTGAGTCCTTTTCTATTTGAGATTCATAAAAAAATACAGTGTATCCCATTATTTAGAAATGTAATTTAACAGAAAAAGTAAAACTGGGAAGATATTGTTTCAGTGTATTATGTTATGTCTTCGAAGGGCACTGACATCTCATTCATTTTCATCATATGATGAAATTGTATCAAGTGCCATCAGAATAGAGAAAAAATTTTATAGATAAAATATTTTCAAATGAAGCCATGATTAGAATAAGTATTATGATAACAAAGGAAAAAATAGAAGCACCAAATAAGATCATGGGAACAAAGCTATTTCCATTATGTGATAATTGTGGAAAGAATCATCTTGGGAAATGCTTGAAAGGCATGAGAGTCTGCTATAACTGTGGAGAAAAGGGTCATCGATATAATGAATGAAAGGGGAAGAATCAATTCAATTATATTCAATGGTACAATTTTAGAGAGATGGGACACTGTGCAAATGAGTGTCCTAAGTGCCAAGGAAACATGCCTCAAAAAAATCCTAGAGAACAAAGGAGGGCCTATGCGATTTCAACTACAGAGGTTGAAATTTATAATGACATGGTTGCAGGCACTTTAATTGTTTCCTCAAACATATCCAAAACTTTATTGGATTATGGATAATCACATTCATTTATATCTTCCCAGTTTTTCAAGAAAATTAGATATGTCCAAATTGATTTAACAAAGGATTTTTCAGTTAGAACTCCCAAGGGATGTATAATTTCAACCAAGTCATGTTGACTAGTCCCCCTCCAGTCCCCAAAACGTGCTTTAGTTGCTAAAGTTATCATCATAAAAATGATTGAATTTGATATAATTCTCAGTATGAATCATGATACATAGATTTATTGTAATAAGAAGGAAGTTACAATATTTTAAAATGGTGTAGAATACCTTTTCTTTAGGGAAGAAACTTCGCTACCAGAATCTTATCTAAAACCACCCCCAGTAGCTCTACTGAATTCATTACATAGAAGATAAGATAAACCAATATCTCTCTGTGAGGAAAGAAATCTTAAAATTGAATATGTCCACATGGGGAAATATTACATTGATATATTTCTAGAGGATTTACCTGGATATCCTATAGAGTGGGAAATTGAGTTCTCTATTGATTTTATTCTTAGTGAAAGACCTATATCAAAGACTTCCTATAGAATGGCCACTGTGGAATTAGTAGAGATAATGAAACAACTAGAGGATTTGACTGAAAAAATGATTTATTTGACCTAGTGTTTCTCCATGGGGAGCACCTTTCCTCTTTGTTAAGAAGAATGATGGATCCATGAGGCTTTGCATCAATTATAGGGAAATCAATGCTATTACAATAAAGAATAAGTATCTTCTCCCCTATATTAATGATTTATTTGATCAAATTTAGAGAGCTCAATACATTTTTAAGATTGACCTTCAATCCGGATATCATCAGTTCCCAGTAAGGAACGAAGATATTCCAATGATAGCATTTCAGACTACTTATTGGCATTATGAGTTTACAGTAATTCCTTTTGGACTAACAAATGCACCCTATATTTTCATTGATTTAATAAATAGAGTATTCAAGGAATATCTTGATAAATGTTTTTTTGTTATTCATCGATGATATCCATATATTCTCAAAAATCTATAAAGACCATGAGAATCACTTGTTGGTTATTCTGAAAACTCTTAGAAGAAATAAATTATCTGGGAAGTTTAGCAAGTGAAAATTATGGCTTCCATCAGTTTCTTTTTCTAGTCCATATTGTCTCTATGTATGGATTTCTAGTTGATCCTACAAAGACAAAGGCAATCCAAGAATGGCCCACGCCAACAAACATAACTGAGGCATGCGGTTTTACTGGCTTAGCAAGTTAATATTGACGTTTTCTTCATAATTTTTCATAACTGGCTAACCTGATAACCATTCTCACACATAAAGGATTTAAGTTTGTGTAGTAAAGGAATGTACAAAATGATTCAAAGAATTGAAAAGAAGATTATTTAGTGCTCTAATTTTGACTCTTCCTTCTTGAAGTGGTGGATTTGTAATATACAACGATGCATCAAAGAATGTACTGGGTTGCGTCCTTAAGAAAAACGATAAATTTATTACGTATTCATTAAGATAGTTGAAGACTCATGAGAAAAATTATCCAACTCATGATCTTGAGTTATCAGCTCTAATATTTTCTCTGAAAATATGGAGGCATTTTCTCTACGGAGAGAGATATGAGACTTATTCAAACCACAAGATTTTCAAATACATTTTCACACAAAAATAACACCACATGAGGCAAATAAGATGGATTTAGTTACTCAATGATTATGATTGTTCAATACACTAACACATTGGAAAGAAGAATAAGGTGGCATATGCATTAAGAAGGAAAGATCATGGACTTATGACTCAAATGAGGATTGAGAGAGATCCTATATTTTTGGATCTACTAAAGATGGATATGGGAATTGTTAAGGAAAGGGAAAAATATTTCCTCTTTCAAATGATTTCTAAACCATATTTCTTAAAAAATATAAAAATATCTCAATCTGATGATGAGAATCTGAATAAGAAAATTAATGCTGCTGAGGATGGGAGACTGGATAACTTTGTGTATAAAGAAAGAGTTCTAAAATTTGACAAATGGTTATGTGTTCCATCAGTCCCTGAGCTAAAAAGGGAACTATTAGATGATTCTCATTGCTCAAATTTCTCTATACACCCGGGTATCACCATTATGTATAGAGATCTGAAGGAATATTTTTGGTGGGATAATATGAAGCGGAAAATTGCTGACAATGTGTCAAGATGTCTATTTTATCAACAAGTGAAGGCCAAGACACAACATCCCAAAGGAGTGATGCTACCTCCACCTATTCTTATGTAGAAGTGAGATAACAATTATGTTGGATTTTTTCACCAGACATCCAAGGACACCTAGAAGGAATGATGAAATGTGGTTAACTGTTGATTGTCTCACAAAATCAGCATATTTCTTTCCTATAAGGGAGTACTTTCCACTTGAGCACTTGAAAAGACTTTATATTAATGAAGTTGTAATACTTCATGGTTCACCTCTATCGATTGTATCCGATCGAGATCCCTAGTTTACATCAAATATTTGGAAATTTCTATAGGAAGCTTTGAATACTAAGATTTGTATGAGAACTGCTTATCACCCCCAAACCGATGGACGGTCTGATAGGAATATTCAAACTTTAAAAGAAATACTGAGGATATGCCCTCTTGACTTCCAAGGTATGTGGGATCAATACTTGCCTTTGGTGTAATTTTCCTACAACAATAGTTTCCATTCCGGTATTCAAATGGATCCATATTAAGCATTATATCGGAAGAGATTTTGATCTCCAAAATTTTGGGATGAAGCTGGTGAGAGGAAATTTATAGGCCCAAAACTTATTGAAGAGACCACAACAAAGGTGATGAAAATATAAGCCCATATTAAAGCATCCCAAATTAGGAAGAAGAGTTATGTTGACAACTAAAGAAAGGACCTATAATTAAAATTTGGAGATCATGTATTACTTAAAGTATCTACAAGGATGGGTGCCTTAAAATTCAGTAAGAATGGGAAACTGAGCCCCAGGTATATCAGACCATTTGAAATTCTGGAAAGAATCGGAGCTGTAGCTTACCATTTAGCAATGCCACCAAATCTCTCCAGATTTCATGATGTGTTCCACATGTCATTGTTAATGAAATACATACAAGAACCAATGCATGTACTCACATATGATGAAATTGAACTGGAACCTGATTTGTCATACTGTGAAAATACTATCAGGCTTCTTGACTCAAGGGAGAAGGTATTGAGAAATTGCACAACTCGTCTAGTAAAGGTTATTTGGAGAAACCAGAATATGAAAAAAGAAAAATGGGAACATTATGATGATATGAAAAAGAATCACCCACAACTTTTTGGTGATTTTTATACATAAAATTATGAGGACGAAATTTCTGAAAGATGGAATAATGTAGCACCCCAAACACTTCATGGTATGTTTCTCTTAAATAAATTCTTTTTATAGACTATATTTCATGAATCAATGAGCCTATATGGAAAAAAACAAGGTTACTAATAGGAGATATCCATAACCTAGCCATTAAACTCAAATTTTCCAACTCTGGGATTTGAATTTTAAAAATCTGACATAAAACGGTTCTGTTCAAGATGATATTTAGAGTCTGATAGAATTAACTTAATTTTTGGTGAATAGTAACCTACCCTTATGAATAGTAACCCAACCTTATGAATATTAACTTACCTTTATGAATATTAATATGTCTTTTATGAATGGTATACAAAACATTAAGTGTATAACTATGTTTAGGCACCTTAAAGATGAAGATGATTATTTTAGGTGTTTATATTTTTTGATTAAATAATGATTTTAATTAAAAATTAAATTTATCATATTTAGAAAAGTATTTTTGAAAAATGAACTTTATTTTTGGATTCTACACGTTGAATAATTGTTTGGGTGAATTTTTGATATTTTTCTGAAAAACATAATTTTTTTATGAATAGTAAAATGCGATAATTTACGATAAATGCTAAATAAGGAATTTATTGAGTCATTGATGATGATATGATGATATAAGACCAATTATTTCGAATTAAAATGCATATATTTCTATTCATGTTCATGTAATACTCACTATTGGTTGTCTTGATAGGAAATAATAAATTAATGATTATAATATTAAGAAAACTCCTCTCCCTTCCACTATATAAACCACCCTCACCCCCTCTTCCTCCCACACCACTCAAGCATCAACACTTGTATATATTCTCCCAAATACTCTTCCCAAGCCCTCTCCTCACGTCCAATACCTAAAGTTCTCACCAAAAGGAAAAAAACAATGGCCTTAAAGAGATTCTCAATGAGGAGTACTCAAGAGGTGAACCTTCCTTCTCTTTTCGTTAAAATCTATTACAAAGTTCCATTATTTTGTTCTTCCTTCTCACCTGCCCTCATCCAAATTCCATTAAAATTCTATTACCTTACATGTACTGGATTTTCATTGTGATAATGTAATATTTCATCATAATATCTCTTTATATCCTCCTTTTATACAATAAATTCAAACATCGTCCGAGATGTGTAAATTTATCACAGTCATGTAAGACAGGTTTTCAATTTAAATTACTATCTTCAATAGTTTTCATGAAACCTTTTAAATGGTTAAACCAGGTCATTATATATGTATCATATCTTTATTAATGTTCTGGAATCTTTACATGTTCATAATATGGAATAATAATACAAAAAAAGTTTATTGTGCACAAAACCGCCAATCCAAATCCAAGCGTTTATCTTTAACTCCTCAAATGAGTCATTCTTGTGGTATATAAATAGATTCTTTATAAGATAATTTATATCTATTTAATTTCACTAATAATGTATATTAACAATTTTGTATGTTCAACCACATTTCAAATGAACTTCCATTAATAAATACATGTAAATAAAATCAGGAAAGCATGTAAGAAAATGCTTCCAAAACAATAACATTGAATCTCTTAAACCCATAAACAATTCCATTAAGGACCTTAATAAGGTTATAATATATAAACTACATGTTTATTGGGTTCTGAAAATATTAATTAATGAAGCAAAATTTGATTATTTAGGTCATTAAGAACAAACAAGAACACCTTCGAGCATAAGGTAAGGGATCCTCTCTCTCACTTTTGTTCAAGAATATCGCTTATTTTGTGATTTTTTATTTTTAATTGCTAATGATGGGGTATGTTTTTCCACCTTCCCAATACTTCCCTTGTGACATAAAAATAATGGAATATCCTTTTTCCTCTTATTAAGCCCTCATAATAACACTCGTTACCATGCCGAAATGTTTGTAAGGGGTTTTTCATCTCACTTTAATTATTTTTTTGATATTTTCTTTGTTCGCCACTTATTTATCATATGTGGTACATGTGTACTGAAATTTTATATATAATAACATTATTCTATTTATATTCATGTTATTAAATGATTCAATTGTGGTTTATTAAGTTCTGGTCATATTATTTGACCAATTACATTGGGGTAATAGAGGTTGTCTCAACTACTATTTTGTTGTGACTAAGATTGTGTTGTGCACCTAATAATCCTTATGTGTTGTATCTACTTCCAATTTGAGATCGATTTTAATTTGAAATTATATTTATATTAAATTTCCATAATCTCATATCATGGATATGTTTGTTGTCTAAAATGTATACCATTTTACATATAGTGTTTATTTTGAATGTTATTTTAATTATGGAAATATTGATGAATATGTATACTCTAATCTTTATAGATATTGAAAAGGAATATTTCTCTTGTATTTAATCAATGTATAAAGAATTATTTGGACATGCAGTCGAGGGTGGGGACCACTATAACCTCTCGATGCATCGACATGTCTCACGAGAAAAATCAGTTGGCGACAAACCCTTCAAGTTTGTTTCAAAAAAATCAGATGGGGTTCTACCAACGTAACTGAACCGTTTTAATGGTATTATGGGTTATGGTTTGAGATACATGAATTCCAATTAATAATAATTATCTTTATTCTTTATCAGTTATTATTGTTATCCATGATGTTTTCACTATGACAAAACATATGGATGTTGTTTCATTTTCTGTTTATTAAGGGAATTTGTTTTTCATTTATTCACCATTCCATATAGAGTATGTCAGATTGATTATGATTCACTTATTATTGTACTCATGCTTCTGCTATATGTAAACCTTACTGAGCATTTGAGCTCTCCCCTTTCTTTTTTTCCCATCAACTGGTGATGAAGAGGTGACCGTTGATTGAGTTCCTATGATTGCAGTTTTTAGTTTTTATTATGTATTGTATTTTGTATCCTCTTAAATGTAATTTGAGTTATAGATATGTATCTAGTTTCTTCAAGACTACTAAACTTATTGTTCCTTCAGGATTTTCATTCCTTTTAACCATGCCAAATATCACAAGTAATGCACCGGCTCCGGCCTAGAGGGGTCGGGGTGTTACAATTAATTTCATGAAATGATAATTATTTTATTTTTAAACCCCTTCCTATTATAGGAAAAATGAGTGCATTGTCCATGTATGTGCATACTACCGCCTCCACAGAATAGTGTAATAAATGTTATTTTATTCACCTAAATGAATGATTTTAAAAATGATTTTATTTTATTAATATTATATCTGTGAAACTATTAATATTATACAATGACAATATAGGAAAATATATATTCAATAAATATAACAAATGGTTATAGTAAATTTAACAGACATATATATAATTATTAAGGAAAATTTCTTAAATTGGATTTATTTTGGGATAAAAATTGAAATTCTATAATTATTGTCATAATGGAATAAAAAATAAAATAAAACTCACTAATTTTGGTGATAATATTTTTAATTTAAAACACCATTGATTATGATAAAAAAACTGAAACTATTAGAAATAAATTAACTAAACTACCCATAGTAAATGATGTCTGAAAAAAAATATTAAAAAAATAAAAATAATAATAAATTGATGATATAAAATTTAATATATAAGAATATTTTTTATTGGAATATATATAATGAACTTAATTCAATTATTAATATATTTTAGTATATGTGCATAGCACATTCAGACATGAGGTAAGGCATGTTCCATACTATCCTCATTACTTCCCAGTTAAACATTATAATAATTTTTATCCCTTTTACACAACATTATCTATATGAAAATATTCTATTTTCTATATATTTACATTACATATATCTCTAGTTAACTATAATATTATTTTTTGAGTTAATAAATGTTTTTAGATTCCATTGAAATTTCTACTTTTAAATAGACCCGATTTAAGGGAACATTCATATTTACTATCTCATGTAAAGAAGAAACTATATAAAATGTTTTTATACTATTAATAGATTATAAAAACCATATTTATTTTATGGGAAAAAATATTTTAATAATTTTGGTTTATGGAAGAAATATTCTTTTTTCCTTCTTTAAGAATATCCTTTAATTATTTCACAAACTATAACCCAAGTGGTTAATTTTTTTCCCTTTTCTATAAGATCCTTATCATTAATTTTTTACATTGGAACTATATGTTCAAGAACTAAATCTATTTTTCAATTATAAATGTTCTAAATTATTTAATTCCTCATTTTATTAGGAATCCTTTTGATCTAGACTTCAGTTATTCCTTAAATTAAAAATATGAAACATAATTAATTCTCATGTGTTTGATTGTGATTATGATTTTTATATGATTTTAAATATTTGTATGGAACACATATATTTGATTTTGATTATGTTATGGGTGGGACTAGAATTATATAGCCCTGCAATACATTGAGTAACGATTTTTATTTTCTGAGATTTTATGTTAGGGATGAAGTAGTGAACCTAATAAACAAGGAGAGATTATCAACTATGTTTATGTGAATGTGGAGTGAAACCAATCCACCAAGGACCTTTTTACTCTTTATGATGATTGTTTTATGAGTGACCATTGACATATGATTTTGATGTCATGTATTATGTTGTTGACACATTTTTCATGTTTTATGATCTTATTATTTCATTCCCTTATTCCATGTTTTTTCTTATGATCATTCTCTTTATGATATCATGTTATACCTTTTGACACCAACATTATTCTTCATTTACTTTTCTAGTCCCTTAATTGCTTTTCTATCTCACCCTTTTCCTTATGTATTTCAAATAGGGTATCCTGTATAGTATTAGATGATATATGGAAATTAGGAGGACTATGTGGAGTCTAAAATAAATATAATGTTTCTCCTTTAAAATGATGTATTTATATACCTATTATTAAAAATTAATTATAAATATATACTTTTGGTATGTTTTTTTTTGGAAATATATGTTAAAAAATATGAATTAATGTGTCTTTAAGTCATCGGTTTTCACATCTCCCTCGATTTTTTATCATATTCTCATGTAGGTATAAGAATTAAAAAATTGAATAAACCACTATGAGTTATATTCCTCATAAAACTTGCTGGTAGTGTCCTCTTCAACATAATGTTACACTTTCATGGTGTTTCAGTAGTTTAATTGTCTTAAATATGTTTAGAATATAATTGGGTTGAGGCAAGGCATTCAAAGAAGGAATGGGGTTTCCATCCCCAAGATACATTCTAATGATTGGGTGTGGGTACACCACATACATTATAGAGTGAGTAATCAACCATAGGTCTAGGGAATAATTCCTCCATTTTTACATGGTGTTTATCACTCCTCTGAAGACATGCTCATGTTAGGGTATTGGTTCCTTATTTGAATGATATAGTTGGTACTCCCTTAAGATATGTGGTTTGGGCCATTCATCCATGAAATCTATACTCCATTGATAGATAAAAATTTCCCCTAACAAGGTATGGGTGTAACACCCCAACCCTAGTTACCTAGATTCGGTGCATTATTACATAACATTGACATGATCACAAGGGATCAAGTCCCAAAAGACTGATCAGTTTAGTAGCCTTGAAAGTACAAGATACAAACAAATGTTTTACATAAAATTATAAAATGGAAAAAATAAAAGATTGTGTCTCCTTCAAACTCCCTCATATCTCTTAGAATATTCTTGTAGTTAAATGATAATATAATTCTTCGCATTCTGGAAAAAATAAAATATAAGAAAGGGTTGAGCTCAAATTCTCAGTAAGGATAACAATATAGTGGAAACTATCATAAATAAGTACAAACATTTAATGCAAAGTATAAACCTAAAAAAAGTTTTTTAAAATTAAACATCAACATAATATAGAAATGATACATCAAATAATTCCATTTACTTATTCACATGGATATTCTACTAGTCGAATAATCACATGTAATACTAGTAGCTAATTTCATAATGATGGACTGCATAATGCCGAACATCATAACTACATAGTCAAGGCCTCGTGCCAAGACTAAAAATAATAATTTTTTCAAGGCCTTGTTCCAAGAAACTAGTTTGTCTCATGTGACCTACCGATGCATTGTGGGGCTATAGCAGGCCCTACCCGTCACTTACTACGTCCAACTCACTCATATGAAAACGTTGAAACATAACATAAACATTTGTATTAAAACTAGAATAAAAATGTTATTACTTTAGCCATAAACCATGAATGGTATAAAAATATAGAATCCAAAGTCAAACATATCACAAAAACATCAATACCAAATTGAATATTGTATCATAATAAATCAACTTCAAACAAGCGTAAAATCCAAAAAAGGATGTTGACATATATGAAATGAAAACTATTTGAGGGAAATATCTCTTTCTATTTTGAAATCATTTTAAAGTTACATAATTATCAACGAAAACAATTAATTTTAAATTATTCTTATAATATTTTTAAGGATGGTTCGAAGGTTTATAATGGCAGAAAATAGTTGTACCCACCTTATAAGTTAAAAAACCATTCTTTCCTTAATTTTTCTAAAAGGTCATAATGTAACTTGTTTGGAAAGAGACCAGAAGATTCCTTTCAAAATATTTTGTAAAAATCAAAAAAAGGGTATAAATGACTTTAACCCATAGTCTAGTAAATAGTAAAAAACTTTTCAAATACATTTTTAAGAAACACAGATGTGGATGATAAAGAGGACCAAGTAGATACTCACGTATAAACAACCTCAGATACCAAAGAGATTATAAAATTATCCCTTACCTGGTAATTTTACGGATTAATGGGTAGTCTAAAAATAAATATAATGGATAAATAATTTTCATTAAATTACACAAGAACCACATACAAAAATAAGATATCATATATGATCCTCTAATATTGCTTTGTTAATAACATTTCAGCAGTGTAATTATTTCGGGTCTTAACTGATTCATTTTCCATTTTATGATTTATTACGTAAGTAATTTTTCTTATGAATAATATTTATTTGATTCAAATCCATAATGATATAAATTTCTTTAATAATTATTTTTAATCATAAAATGAAAATTATTCTACAATGGTTCGGATTGGGAACACAATATCATCTCGTCGTGGAGACGGTAATCCGTACGTACGCACGAGCGAAAATCTAATTCTATTGATGGTGAAATATTATGTAATTGGATGGTATATTATATATAATGCATAATTTAATAGTTATATTTATTATTTAAATCAATTATACTCATTATTATAAATAGCCAAATAATGATGTGTTGAATAACAAACTACACCCCAACGTAGAGACAGTAAGTCGTACGTACGCGTGTATGGTGACATTGTCATTAATAGAATGGAAATAATAATTCAAATGGTTGTACCATATTTATAATAAATCTATGTATGTATAACGTACTAGAGTTATTATTTTCTCATGGAAACAATAAATAAATACGAAGTGTAAGACGAACATAACTTTGAAAGAGGTGATGAAATAAATACCTCTTCTTCAGGTTCTTCCTATTGATTTGAAGAAAAGGGATACATAGGTTGGATTTATGATAAAAGTAAAGCCTATAGGATGATGTGAGGGTATTGGGGAGGATATTAGAGTAGGGTTTGGCCTAGGAAAATGGATTTGGAGGTGTGAATTTGAGAGAAAGGAGGTACCCTTTTATAAGAGAGGACAGGGGCACTTTAGTAAGAGATTGAAATATTATTTTATTATAAAATAATTTTAAGGTTATAATAACTCCAAATGGATTTATATCAAGTATAAGGTGGGTATGGGTTGAAAAACTCTCAACCAATAGGTTTTATACAAGTTTTGGTCACCTTATTAACCTTATATTTTAGATTTAACTGATAGTTAAACATGTTAACTTTTACCATGTGTTCTTGAAAAATTATAATACATGGTTAAAAAACATACTATAAAATTCCAAGATAACATCAATTTGTTCATTAATAACATATCTATCATTGTATAAGTTTTCATGACCCGTCCCCCGTGGCCCGTGCCATGACTGCCCCAAGCCTGCCTTCCATAGGCTAGGGGCTGGGGACTAGCATGGGAAAGTTGTATCCCTTAATGAGAAGGAATTTCCTTTAAACATGTACAAACAAATAAATCAAAGAGTAAAACAAGAGGAAACCAAGAAACAAACTATTTTAGTAAAAAATGTATTGAATTTAAAGGGTCTGTAATACAAGCCCCATGGGAAAGTACAATTACAAGTGAAAAAGAGAAAACAACCCCTGGATCATCCACTGAGGATCCTACCTGAAGGGTAGGTATTGCTCACGATCAGTAGTCACTATGGCATGTCACATCAAATTGTCCACATTTGAGCAACATCCAATCATGGTTCCCTTATCCTCGATAAACGTTGTACATCATCTGGATAGGACACAACATGGTGCGGGTGTATCCCACTTAGGGGTGAGTATAACTATACTCAGTAGGGATCCCGAGACCCTCGATGGTCTACCAGAGTCCCACAAAGGGAAAAACACCAAACAAGACCACAACCACAAAATGTGGGGCAGTCATCAACTCTACTTTGGTATATGACCATACATATACCCAAGTTATCAAAGGATAATCATCTCAAACCCAACATATCCACAAAGTGAGAGTACCAAAATGGTAACTCCGTGATGGTAAAAGTACCACCAAGGTAACTTCATGAAGGTAACACAAGGAATGTAAAATTACCACACATGTAATACAATGAAGGTAAAATTACCACACAGGTAATACCATGAAAGTTTAAGTACCACACTGGTAATACCATGAATGTAAAAGTACCACACAGGTAATACCACTAAGGTACAAGTACTACACAGGTAGTACCACAAAAGTAGAAGTACCACACATGTAATACCACGAAGGTAGAAGTACCACACAGGTAATACCATGAATGTACAAGTACCACACAGGTAACACCACGAAGGTAGAAGTACCACAAAGGTAATACCACGAAGGTAGAATTACCACAAAGGTAATACCATGAAGGTTGAAGTACCACACAGGTAATACCACGAAGGTACAAGTTCCAAACAGGTAATACCATGAAGGTAAAGACTCAGCTCACACCGGGTTTTAGTGACGTATAGAAGTACCGATGATTAGTCACGAAACTAGATCATATTATTCTATCAAGAGGCATTGTTGCAGACCATACGAAGTCTGACCCACACAGGATCGATAGGTACTAACCCCCACAATGACCCACAAAAGATCAGACATGCCTGGAGTTGATATATACTAATCCTTGTTGACCCACACAGGATCTAAACAACATAGGATCAGTATGCACTGACCCACATAGGATCGCTGAGTGCTGACCCACACGGGATTGGTGCTGATCCATACTGGATCGTTCGGTACTAACCTTCGTATGATCTCTCTCCAACCTCCGCCTCATTTCTAGCCACTGAATTCCTTCTCAAAGTACCCATGATTCTAGAAGAACTGATCATCAAGCCAACTGTCGTATTTCAACCTACACAAACCTGCACAAATAAGTATACCAAAATACCTCCTTGTCATAATGGTTCCATTTCCATAGACAACACATCAACCAAATGCCTGTTCTGCAAGTTATTTCTATTTTAGTGTCGAGGACCCAGTTGTATTTGGGTATGATCCAACCCGGCCAAATTCTAACTATTTTCTAAATCTCTTGTGGAGTATCTCTAAAGGACCGCGTCGTCTTATGGGTTCTAGTACCTCATACGGTTCATCAAAAGGATATTTGGTCTATTAGTTACACCTTTCTCTATGAAAATCGGGGTGATCACACCCTGGTCCAACCCGCCTCTATTAGGCCCACCGGAATATGCCAAAGGTACCACTCCCCAAAAGGTATCCCAATTCCACTGATGGTGTGTCGAACAGACACCCAATTTTTCAGTTATGGGAGGTTCTTTATTTGGGGACTGGTTGGGTCTAGTCCCGGTCTGACTCGGTCAGGCCGACCCGACGCAACGGGTCCCGAGGTCTACCTAAACCCGCTCGTGTACAACCCCCTAAGGGACAACCCAGTTCACCGGGTCTGGCCCATTGAGGTCGAATCCATTTGATTCACGGTCTCAGGCCACAGTTGGCCCAGCCCGTCAGGTGGGACTCGGCCCACCCACGTTGGCCCAATGGGCTGTGGGCTTGGCCCGACCCACTAACGGGTCTGGTTCGCTGGGTGGGTCCAGCCCGCTCCACTGGCCTGGTCCTCCAAAAGGTGGACTGGTCTTCCCAGCTGGCCTTGCAGGTGTGGGGCCGTTTTGTCCAGCCGGTGGGGCGCTGCCCACCACAATTACCAGTCAGCCATTTTGGCCGACCAGGGGGTCCACCAACATGGCACATCATGAGGACCGCTCCGCTCTCCACCTACTGTGGTTTTGAGCCGCGACCTCCTCCAGTGGCGTGTGACAACATGCCTCTCCTCCATCCTATGTGGACGGCCAGTGCCTGCCACCACATCCCCCTTCTCCGGCGGGGCTCAATGGTGTGTCGCCAACTATTTCTCAGCCGTTCATGGCCTTTTGTGCCATCAATGCCTGATGATGCGCCACTATCTCTTCTACGGCCGGTCGTTACCGGCTGCCGCCATCACCTATCGTCCCAGGTTTCCTCCAACTCATACATTACTCATGAAGGACATGCCATCTTCCAACAAAAATGGAGGAGGGTCCAAGCCTTGTTTGTTTGGCCCACACCCTATATGTTAACATGATAGCAAGAGGGTGGTAAAAGCATTTATCAACTCTTAAAATTAAATATGAAATAAACCCTACATCCGGTTCATTGGAGAGCATCCACATTTGAGGAAGAGTCGGTGTTGGTCATCCCCGCAACAAGCCTCCAACGATGTCGCTCGATCGTCATTCCTTGGTTTGTCATTTGGTGTCGGTCGTCACCACCCACTGGCACCGTCTCCATCCTCCAAGTGACTGGCATCTCGGTACATTACCAGAGCATTGTCTCTTTCCGAAGTCATGCTAATTCCTCCCCCAAAGATCCATATAAATATGAGAGGGGAGGGTAACTAACGATCATGGAATTTATGGGGTTCATTTAATAGAAACCATCCTAAATTCCATTGTTGCTGTTTCATAGGATTTGAATGGTCAATCCATTTAATGTATTGACATGTAACTGGTCTCATAGTACACTTTTCTGTTAGAGGAAAATAATGAAATAAATAAATAATGTTATATTATTATTCTTTTAAAAAGTCCCAAAATCTATCTTTTTCTCTAGACTTACTAAAGTTGAGGAGAAGTATTCCTTAAGAGAATCACAGAACTGCAGATTCAATGGTGCCTTCATATTTTTAATCTGAGAACTGTTTTAAAAGATATAAAACTTCACCCGTGCGTTTATTGATCATACCTAAAAAAATGTTTAATAAATTTTAAACGTTCACCTTCATCCCGTGCCAATCAAGGTTAGGCTCTTCTTAAGAAGAACACTCCCCAACGTACTCAATGGTACTCTCGGATTATCAATCCAAGTTACCCTTTATATCTTATTTATTTTAACAATAAAATAATTTGTACTAAATTATTTTATTTACGCCGAAAAAATAACTTCCATTGTTGGACCTCCCCAATCAATGTTAGTATCTTCCTAATGAAATCATACCCCCACGAGATCAGTGGTGGTCTCAGATTTTTAATCTGTGTCATTGTTCAAGAGTTATAAGCATTTAAAAAATAAACTAACTTTATTTAATTATTTTATTTATGGTTATTCTATTTTCGGGTTTTCTCACAAGAAGCTGGTGCCAACTAAAATTAATTTGCGCCTAGGGTTAAATAGCCATCCAGAATGCAATGGAGCCCTAAAATTTATGATATGGTAAACTATTTAAGAGTTGTTCCAATTTTTCAAAAAAAATGTTCTTACATGTGCTAATTAAATATTAACAAATCATTAATGGATCAATCTAGGGACTCTGGGCCTCGGAATCACACGCTGTTAGATTTCATGGTCTTGAAATAATTCCATATTATTAAAAAAAGTATATATAAATTGTGATACATTTAATTCTACACACATTAGGGTTTTACGTCCCCGAATTCCAAAACAAAGGCAAGTCAAACAAATGAGGGTACCGAGAATGAATCTGAGATTCCTGCTCCCATGTGCTCTCCTGGAGGTCATCGTACTACCACCGAACTCACACTATAGGGATTGACCATCCACGAAAGACTCATTTCTGTTGATCTGCTGTCTCCATTGGGAACTCTGTAAAAGTCACCCCATCATCAAAATCTAACTCTCCCTAGTTCATAACATGCGATGGATCATGTACGCATCCTCTTAGCTACGACACATGGAAAACATTATGCACCTATTGCATATGTGGGGGAGGAGATAGACGGTATTCCACCTCACCCACTCAACTGATAATCTAGAAAGGTTAGATGATCCTTATATATAGCATTCCACCCTAACCAAACCTCCACAAACCTCATTGTGGTGAGATCCATAGGAAGACATGGTTTCCCTCCATGAACCCCAAGGGTATCTGTATCCTATTGGAATATAACGTCTACCGGCTCTGTGAGGTTTTCATTTATTGACATGTGAGGCATTGAGATACAAACTATTTCTTCTTCCATCCCTAGTCCCCAATACTAACATCAGATGTTTTGGTACATGTTCTCCACTAATGGATGTACCATTAATGGGGATGTACAGAACTCTCTCAACACCTCCTCCTAAAGCGTCACTGGTACCATGGTGTGTCCTCTAAAGAGAACGATGTGCTACCCACCTTCAATAAATCCTTCAGGAGATCGTGTTTAGGATATTTGAGCACGACAAGCCTCATCATCAACGTCCCCAAGCTGTGCCTACCAAACTCACTGCAGAATTGGGGGACAGACAATCATCAACTTGAGGTAAGTTTCTCCCTCTTTATCCATGAAGGGTATCTGCAGCGCAACTAGAAACTATGAGGCCTCAATCAACAGATGTAGACCAAACATCCTGTTGAGTGTGTCTTCTAGCACATTTTCCTTCCCAAAAGTATAAACTACATCAAAGTCCTAGTCCTGGATGAACTCTATCCATCATTTTTGTCTCGGGATCATGTCATTCTGTGGGGAGATATACCTGGGACTCTTGTGATTAGAGTAGACTATAAATTTTTTCCATCAAGTAATGTCACCACATATTTAGCGCAAATACCACTACTACTAACTCCGGTCATGGGTAGTGTAGTTATGCTTTTCAATCTCTATCTCGACTCCTAAAATATTCCCGAACACTTCCCTATCCATAGTAAATGCTCCCCATTCTTCGTGAAATCTTAAAAGGGTACCTATACCCTGGAGAAGTCAGGTACAAATCATCAGTATTACCCAGGTGAAGTAGAATTCCCTCTCCCTTCAAGGAGGTAATCCTGGAAACAACTTTTGAAAAGATGTCCCCACACCCTACAACTCCTATTGGGAACTGAAAACTCCAAACTCCTTCTACCATGGGGGTAAGGATAGACGACTCAAGGGTGATCATCTATACCCTCCATTTCATGAGTTTATCCTATGCTGCCTAGGTTCCCATTTTCACCGAATAAGGAAACCCCATTCCAACATTTTAGATAAACCACAACCTTTTTGCCTAAAATAGTCAATCTGAGTATGAACGGTGCGTGTCCAGTCCATACAAAAAGTAACATCATAAGGCCTCGACACTGCCACCAAGAGGATCCAACAAAAAATATCACCTCAAGGGTCAGATCACACCATTAGTATAAGTGAGATTATCCAGTCTCCTCTGAAAGGTATCTCCAGATGTATGGGTTATGTCAATGGTTTAACCAGAAACTCTAGGTCTTGAACAAGATTCATGGAAAGAAGGAATGATTGGTTTCTATGTCTATTAGTATGACCACTAGTAGTAGACACAGGCTGTACCTCTAATCATTACTGGAGTCCTTGGGTCACACTCCTTGACCACATGTAGCTACCCCTTTTCCCTATCTTCCAACTCCCTATGCCTAGTGGGGACCACATTGAGGTGGTGGTTGTAACATGTTGAAATGTATACCACCTCATTCCACTCTCCTAGCTCCACTTCTACGTCTGCTAGCCTACATATTCATCAGTCCCTATCAGTTACTCTTTTCAAAACATTTTACATTCCCAAGTCTCTGAGACTAGCATCAGTTTCCTGCCTTTTCACTTTTAATATTCACTGGATGCATCCACTCAGCCAAAGAACATTCAACCACAAAGGTTCTCGCTAGAACCTGAATAAAAGTAGGAATTGATAAAGGAATAGTGAAGGCTCAGATGTCTATAAGCACACCTTGCTTGAAGTTCTGAGCCTTGAAGCACTGAGCATACTGTATTCATTGAGTACCTGGGATTGTCAGTATGCCTCGATGAATACTCAGCTACCGATATGTCATCTTTCCGAAGCTATAGAATCTCTAGAGAAAACTCAACCCTTAGATATTTATGGTAGGAGACCCCCTTCTCCAAGGAAGGTTCTTAAGATTGTCCACAGAAAAAAGTCACATTTTTTCCAGATCAGGGTAATCTAAACATCGTCATCATCCCGCTAAGATAGGTAGAAGGCTCTCTACTAGGACCGCCATTTGATCGAATGATGCCTTGGCTAGATGGAAACACACCCACCTCCTAAAGCTAGTCCTTATCTTCATGTGAGTCATTCTTTTCTCAGAACATGAGGGGTATCTGATGCTGGAATAGGTGTAAGGAACGAGGCCTACATGTGTCCTCTACCGGTACCACCAGTTGTAATTGTTGACCAACGAGCATTGATATTGCTGGTACACCATATGAAGGTGATAAATTCGTAAGAGGGCCCTGCACTGAGGCCTCATCACTCAATGGGCTGTCATCGTCTACTCAATCAGGAATCCTAGATGGTTTTCTAAGTGGCGCCACCCAAATAAAGAACAGGTGCTCCACGGTCATTAATTTGTACTAGGTTAGATGACTCCAAAGAAACCAAGGAATAACCCTTCATAAACACATGCAATCAGTACTTTTGTGCACCGAGTCGGAAATCAGAACTCAGGGTCCTAGTGTATGGATACCTCAGCCTCCGCTCTAACATTGGACTCCCCAAACTAGAAACCACACTAAAAATACTTAAAACTATTGCACAATTAAAAAGATCAGAGTCCTAGTTCTTCGGTAGAACTAACCCCTTTGAATCAACTTTGTCACAACCTAAGGCCCATGTCATGACTACCCCATGCCCGTATTCTAAAGGATAGGGGCTAGTGACTAGAACTGTAGAGGAGAATCCATTAACGGGAAGGAATGTCTTTTAGACCTGTACAAACACAAAAATACAAGAGCACAACAAGAGGTTACTATCTAGTAAACTGTTGTAGTAAAAATTGTACTGAATGTAAATGGACCAGAATACAAGACCAACTGGAAAGTACAAGTACAACTGGAAAAGAGAAATCAACCCCTAGATCATCCACCGATGATCTTACCTGAAGGTTAGGTACATGTTCACGATCAGTAGTCACTACGGCACGTCATGTCATATGGTCCAGCTCTGAGCACCGTCTAGTCCTGGCTCCCTCATCGTCGATCATTTTTGTACATCATATGCACAAGACAAAACAAGGTGCGATCATAGCCTGTGTAGGGTTGATTATAACGTTACTCAGTAGGGACCCCGAGACCCCCATAGTGATCTCAGAGTTCCATAAAATAAAAAACCACAAAGAAAGACTTCAATCAGAAATCACGAGGTAGTTATTAACTCTACTTAGGTATATGCCCATATATATACCTATATTATTAAAAGATACTCATATCATACCCAACTGATCCACAAAGGGAGAGTATCACAAAGGTAACACAACGAAGGTAACACCACGAAGGTAAAAGTACCACAAAGGTAACTTCATGATGGTAACACCACAAAGCTGAAAGTAACACACATGTAATACAATGAAGGTAAATGTACCACACAGGTAATTCCACGAAGGTAAAAGTACCACATAGGTAATACCAAAATGGAAATAGTACCACAACAGTAATACAAAAAAGGTACAAGTACCAGAAAGGTAATACCAAGAAGCTAGAAGTACCACACAGGTAATACCACAAAGGTAGAAGTACAAAAAAGGTAATACCACGAATGTACATGTACAAAAAGGTAATACCATGTATGGAGAAGTTCCACAAAGGTAATACCAAGAAGGTAGAAGTACCACATAAGTAATACCATCAAGGTACAAGTACCACACAACAAATACCATGAATGTAAAGACTCAACTCACACTAGGTATTAGTGAAGTATAGAAGTACGTATGATTATTCACGAAGCTAGATCATCTTATTCTATCTAGAGGCACTATTTTTGACAATACAGAGTTTGGGCAACAAAAAATCGATAGGTAATAACCCCCACAATGACCCACACAGGATCCGACCCGCCCGAAGTCGAAAGTTACTTACCCCCACTGACCCACACAAGATTTGACCCACAAAGGTTCAGTATGCCCTGAACCACACAGGATCCTTGACCGTTAACCCACAAAGTATCTGGAACACACAAGATCGGTGCGGACCCACACATGATCGCTCGGTACTAACCCCCGTATGATCTATCTCTATCCTCCACCTCACTTCCAGCCACTGGATTCCGTCTCATAAGATGATTGATTATGAGAGAACCACTCCTCAATCCAACGGTCGTATTCCAATGGGCATGAAGATTCATGAAGAATTATACCAAATCTCTTCCAGGACGCAAGGGTTCCATTGCAACAGACAGCGCATCAAACGAATGCCTAGTCTAAAAGTTATTGGCACTTTAGTGTCGAGGGCCCAGTTGGATTCCAGTACGATCCAACCTAGACAAAATCCAACATTCTCCAAATATATCCCTGAGTATCTCAAAAGGAATGCCTCGTACTAAAGGTTCTGATGTCGTAGATGGTTCGTCAAATGGACGCCCAGTCTGTTTGTTACACCCATTTCTATGAAGTGGGGGTGATCGTGCACCGGTCCATCCCGACTTGATTAGGCCCCCCGGAAGATGCCAAAGGGAATGCTACCCAAAAGGGATCCCAACACCACTGAAGACGTGTTGAATGGAAAATCGATTTGATAGTTACGGGTATTTCTTTATTCCTGGACCGATTGAGTCTGAGCCCGGTCTGACTCGGTTAGGATTTTTCAATGCAATGGGTCCCGGGGTCTACCTGACACTGCTCTGGTCCGACCCGCTAAGGGTCTACTCACTTCACAGGGTCCGGCCCATCGAGGTCTGCCCGGTTCAGTTCATGGGCCCAGGCCGTGGTTGTCCTAGCTCGTTGGGTGGTGCTCAGCCACCTGCGTTGGCCCAAAGGGCCACGGGTTAAGCCCATCCCGCTTTCTGCTCCGACCCGGCCTGCTAGGCAGGTCTAGTTCAATGGGTGAGTTTGGTTTGCTGGGGGGTCCACCCTGGTCCGCCAGAAGGTGGGCCGGTCTTCCCAAATGGCCCCACAAGTGCAGGGCTGTTTCGGCTAGCCAGTGGGGTGCTGCCCCACCACAATGACAGATTAACCATTTTGGCATAAAGGGGTACACCAACTTTGCGCGGCATGAGGGTCGTGCCTCTCTCTACCTACCACGACCTCAAGCCACAGCCTCCTCCAGCGGAATGCGACGACGCGCCACTTCACCTTCAATTGTGGTCAGCCGGTTCCGGCCATCGTGGCTACATGTTGTAGCCCCCTTGTCTGGCGGTGTGTGCCGGCACACTGCCAACTCCTTCACAGCTGTCCGAGCCAGCCACCGTCTCCACCCATCACAGATACATATTTGGACTTCTTCACCGGTGGTGAGCGATGGTGCCCCAATATCCCCTCCACAACCGGTCATTTCCAGCTGCCACTGTCAACCTCTACCCCATGTTTTGTCCAACCCAAACATTGCTCATGAAGGACACGTCAACATCCAACAAAAAGGGCGGAGGGTCCGGGCCTTGTTCATTAGGTCTGCACCATCCGCATTAGCTTGATAGCAAAATGGTGGTAAAAAGATTTAACAACTCTCGAAATTTAACAAAACATATACCCTACCTCAAGTTCATTGAAGAGCATTCATTTTTAGGAAGATTCGGCGTTCGTCATCCCCACAACATGCCTCCAACAACTCCACTGAATCATCGTTCTTTGGTTTGTGGTTGGGTGTCATTCGCCACTACCTATTGGAACCATCTCCATCTGCCATGTTATTGGCATCACGGTACATTACCATAGTTTCGTTGCTTTGGGAATTCATTCCCACAACTCCCTCCCAAGATACAAATAAATTGGAGAGGGGACGATAAATAACGATCGTGGACTTTATGGGGGTTCATTTAATAGAAATATTACTAAATTCCAATGATGCTATTACTTAGTATTTGAAGGGTCAACCCATTTAAGGGATTGACACATCGCTGGTTCCACACTACCGCTTGTCCATTGGAGGAAAATAAATAAATATATAAAATACCAAAATTATTTTATTATTATTTTAAAAAGTCCCTAAATATGCCTTTTCTCTGGACTTACTGTAATTGAGGTGAAGCCTCCCATCGAATCTAGCCCTGCAGATTCAATGGTGCCCTCAAATTTGTAATCTGAGCACATGGTCAAAAGATAGAAAACACCGCCCACACATTTACTGAATGTAACAAAAAAAAGTTCAATAAATTATTAACGTTCACCCTTGACCCGCGCCAGTCAAGGTTAGGCTTCACCTAAAGAGAACATGCCCCAAAGAACTCAACAATACTCTTGAATTTTTAAACTAAGTTACCGTTTAGATGTTATGTATTATAACAATAAAATAATTGTTGCATAATTATTTTATTTACAGCCAAAAACTAACTTCCACTGTTGGCCCGCGCTGGCCAATGTTAGTATCTACCTAAAGAAAGCATACCCCAATGAGCTAAGCGGTGTTCCCAAATTCTTAATCCGGGTCACTTTTCGTGAGTTATAAGCATTTGAAAAATAAAATATTTTTATTTAATTATTTTATTTACAGTTATGTCATTTTTGGGTCTTCTCAAAGGAGGCCTGCACCAACTAATCATAAGTTGAACCTAGGGTAAAACCGCTATCCTGAATGCAACAATGCCCTTAGATTTCAGATCCCCACAGTCATTTAAGATTTATTAAAAAAATTCAGGAAAACTGCTTTTGTGCACTAATTAAGGCTTATCAAAACATCAACGGATCATTCCAGGAATTCTGGGCCTCGGAATCACGCGCTGTCAAATTTCATGATCTCGAAATAATCTCATATAATTAAAAAAATTATAAAGAAATTATGAGAAATTACATAAGTTCTTTGGACAAACTGTACATTTTTAGGACAATTATATAATTTAATAAAATAGTATATGTTTTAAAATCTCATTTATGTCAATTTTGACACTATTTAGTATTTGGTTTTTGTAACAGTCATAATAATCTGATTTCATAGAAAAGAATACATTGAATTAACCCCCACATGTCATATTTAACTATAATATTCATGTAATTCATCAAAAGTCTCTATTTAAATTTATTTTAATATTTTCAATATCAATTATTTTAATATATCATTAATAATGTATTTAATGCATCATCATTGTGTCCTAAATAAATGTAATTATTTTATGTATAAAAATTATAATTAAAATAAAATTATTTAAGAAATATTTTTAGAGTTCTAATGAATATTTATAGTCTAAATAATCTTATGTTTTACCATATATTAAAAATTGTTTAGTTACTAAAATTTGAAAATAACACTTTTAACTCTTCATTAAATAAAATATATTCAATGTCCTAATATTATCCTTGGTGATCAAAAAGGGTCATATTTTTTTCCTAAGTTTGATTTTGGTATAAATACAGTGATCCAATAGAATTTGGACATATGGTAGGGTAAATATAATATCATTTTTACATTTAATTACAATATTTTCTTTTAACCGTGTTTTTTTAAAAGTTACTATTTACAAAAAATTATTTTCATCCTATTGAACAACATTTTACATTTTGATATTAGTTTTTTCTCTTGGATTTTTGTTATTCAATTCACAGAAGTGGAAAATTTACGTTTTATGTAAATTTTTAAATGTGCTTAAAAGGTGGGTAAAAGATGTTAACCAGTTCAATAAAATTTTATATATCTAATTTTATTATAAAATGACTCCAATTAATTACATTGGACTAATATAGTTATTATGTATATATTTTGACTTTAAAATAAATTTAAATAAAAATAATAATTATTTAAATAAAAAGTCGGTGTTAAATAATAACATAGTGTTTTTCACTATTCATCAAAAATTGAAAGTTTTCAAAAAAATTCCAAAAACCCACCCTAATATAAATTTGAGATTCCAAATTCATAAGGGATGTCTATTTTACCATATTTGAAACATATATGTTACATTAATTACTATAAAATTAATTTCCCTTGTCATAACAAGAAAATGGCTTTTTAAGAAGTAAAATCAATCAAAATATTGACATGTGTTTATGTTCAATTTAAATGTAAAATTAATTAAAATGACCTAAATTATATAAAATGATAAAAATATAATAAAATTATTCTTTAAAACCACTCAAATTAAAAACATAATAGTATAATATATTTTTATTAAAATGGTTTTTTTAAATAAAAATTTAGTATTTTTCACTATTTTTCAAAATATAAAAGTTATCATAAAAGTTCCAAAAATTTATCCAATCTAAATATTTATTTCATTATTATAAAAAATAATTTATTTTCATCAAATTGAATAAATAAAAGTGTCAAATCTCATATTTAAAAATATTTGTCTACTAAAAGGTGAAAAAATAGCCTTTTTTGAAAAATACATCTATTATCTGAAAAATTGAATTTTTCCTTATATTATATCTAAAAAACACAAAATATGAAGGTTAAAAGTATATAGGATATATATAAAATTCAAAATGTGGTTAATACTATTCATAACTACTTTTTAAATGGATAGTTGTATAGATCGTGATGCGCATGAACTCGATGCTGTGTGTAGTGCAAGCTATTTAATTACTTTTATGCGATAATGTAATATGAAATATTGGGGTGTTACATTCTACACTCCTTCAATAAATTTTTTCCTCACAATTTGAAATTGTTCTTTGAAAATAAATGTTTGAAAGTAAAAAATACCTTTTTGGAAAACCCACATTAGAAATAGGGTTAATAAAATTTAATCTTAATAAGGGGAAAATGGAAATGAAAAAGCCACCACCAAATTAAGATTAATAATAGGAGAACAAGGGTGGAAATTAGAGACACAAAATTGGAGGATAAAACATAAATATTTATATGATGTTGTTGAGGTCATCAATCACAAACAAGTGAACTATAAATGGAAAATAGAGGGCTTTAATGCCATAAATCTATGATGATTTAATATATCATTGGTTCAAAAGATCACAAGTTATTATGATTACACATTTTTGGTTTTATGTTCCTTTGCCAAATTTCTAAGAATTATTTTCTTCATATAATTAAGGAAAAGAGAATACTTGGCATGTAGAGTTCCATCCTTTAAATAATTTCTACCACAAACTCATCTTTCACTCAAAAGATATTTAAACTCAAAAATATTATATTTAACCTAATAATTTAGGGTTTCAAATAAAATAAATTTATAATTAATATTTCATATCATTTAAAAAACAACATTGTACAAACTAGGACATGAATGAGGCCAGTGGTAGGTGATGCACCTTTGTCATCCTTTGGTTGTGGGTTCAAGTATCACGACCTTTCCAAACGCGATGTGTTGTCGCCCGACCTCATATTTTTCATTTTTATAACAATTCAAAAATAGTCTTAAGAAATGTTTTACCGTTAAACAATAATATCCAATGTCCATCCTAATTCATCCCAAAATTTAGACTTATCCAAAATAATTTTTTCCGTTCATCTAATGTTGTCTCCAATGATGTGCCATATGTAGGTGTGGGTGAGGCAGATAGAATTGTGGAGGTGACAATGAATGATTTTGATGCTTTTGAATGTGCTAGGGGAAAATCTGCCATGGTGTAGGATGTTTCACTTACACAAGATGTGCCTGATCCTGTCCACTTATGTGATGGTGTGGCCCAGCTAGCTGCAGAGCCTCCCAATAAGGTTGGGTCTCATTTCCCCCTCCTGAGGAGCCCTTCACCATTAAGGGTGAAGGATTATAGGGGAGGGAATCCCTCTGATTATGAGTCCTACTCCTGGAGTGGAGGAGGATGTTCTCCTGGAAGGGCATTTTTCAAAGGAGTTCCATCTTCAAGTATCTATTGTTGCCTCCAAGAAAGGGGAAAAATTAATAGGTGATGATGAGGAATCGACAACTTCTTTTACTCTGGACAACCCCTTTATAATGTTGAACCCAAACAAAGTTGCGATAAGGTCACCTCATTTGGGGAGTGACCCTTTTCACCCACTTTCTAGAAACATGTTTCCTCCTTTGAGTGGCATCTTTTTGTCTGAGGATGTTGATGGCCCTCTAGACATGCTGGTCATTCCCCCACTGAGTGATCCGATTGATTCACCTTGTGCTGATCCAAATGAAAGTTAGAATGTTGACTCTAAGAGTTATGATGGGTTGAATTAAATATTTAATGTAAAAGTGAAAAGGGAAACTAGAAGAAAAGGCAGAGCTCCAATGGCTGTCACGCACGAAAAGAGGCCCCGAAAAAGGAGCCAAACACTTCCTCAATGAAGCATTTTTTTCTGGAACTGTTAAGTGCTTGGGAACTCCCCAATGGACAGGGCCCTTAGACACTACATTGTTGCATAAAAACCTATGATGTTTGGAATTTTTGAGACTAAAATTCTCTTTGAAAAGTGGAAATATTTCAATTGGAGTTCTTTTGGCTACCAGTTCATTTCTCAAAATCTGTATGATATCAACAAATATCATCTCTAGTTTTTCATGCATGAGAGAATACAACTAACCTCATATGTTAAGAATCCACAGTGGGTATCAGTCTCATGATCTTATCAATCATATATCCTTGAGGACACTATTTTTTATGCCTCCCCTTCCTATTTTAAAAGAAGGGAGCTTTGGAGTGAGCTTAATTCCTTTTTTGGGCAGAATATCAATAAATGGGTGTTAATGGGAGATTTTAACACTTTCTAGAGATTTGAAGAAAAAACTTGTTTTAACTTAAATAGGGTGTCCTCCTTGGATTTATCTTCTTTCATTGATCAATGTCATCTTCCAGAAATTCCAATTGTAGGATCTGCCTTTACGTGGAGCAGATATAATATGTATGGAAGGGAGTCTATTAAACATGACCGAGGCTTTGTTCAGATGGATGATGAGAGTGCTGACACTAGAATATCTAGAAATACTTTACCAAAACATCACTCTGATCACAAACCCACTGTGATTGATATGCCCTTTTAGGTTTTCACATCTAGTCCTCTTCCCTTTCGCTTTAATAACGGGTGGCTTATTACTCTTGGATGCAGGGAAGTCATTATTAAAGCTTGTAAGGTTGATTGTCAAGGCATCCCACTGCATGTTCTTTCTTCTATGCTTAAGACTGTGAAAGTAATTCTATGGGAATGGAGAAAGGCTTCCATCTCAAAGCATGATAGTGATATCAAGGCTGCTGAAGATCAATTAGATAGCTATGAAATTAGAAATCAGAATTGTGACAATCCCCCACATGACTAAATTCAATAAAAGGCTAGATCATAATCAGTTGAATGTCAAGTGGCTGAAATATGGTGATAGAAACTCTAAATTATTTCACCATATTCATAATGAAAAAAGGATCTGAACAGGGCTAAAGGCCATTAAAGTTGATGGTTTTCTCAACCCCTCTGAAAGCGAGATTTCTAAGGCAGTTGTGAATTACTTCACTGGACATTATTCTGATGATGGCATGGAAAGCATTCATGAGATTATTGATAACATCTCCCCTTGTATTGATGATCATCCAAATATTTATCGGATAAAGGTTCCCTCAAAGGATGAAGTCAAGGAGGCCCTCTTCTCTCTTAACATGGAAAGAACAGCTTGGCCATATGGCTTCACCAACAAGTTCTTTATGTTTTATTGCGATATTGGGAATGATGACTTAGTTAATGCAGTTAGGGGCTTCTTTACATGGTCCTACATGCCTTATGGTTTAAAATCTAATTTCATCACATTGATTCCCAATAAACACAATTCCATTGATGTCAAAGACTTCAGGCTAGTGGTGATTGGGAACACCACCCAAAAAATCATTAGTAAAATCTTGATGAAAAAATTAGGGGGATTAATCAAGGAACACATCTCTCTAAATCAATATGATTTCATCCCGGGTCGAAACATTTAGACCTACCTCTTCATTACATCTGAAGGCATCAATATAATGAAAAAGAAGACAATGCAGGGAATATTTTCTCTCAAAATTGACATCTCCAACGCCATTGACACCCTCAAGTGGAACTTTATCCTTTATGTTCTTAGGAGATTTGGTTTCTCAAGAAGATTCATCATTATTATCAGAAGTATTCTTTCCTCCACAAGTCTGTCAATATTAATTAATGGATCTCCCAGGGGTTACTTTCAATGCACCTGAGGTGTTCGATAAGGTGATCCACTCTCTAGGATTCTTTTTTCCGTAGCTGAAGAATACATTAGTAGATGTCTTAATGAGCTATCTCAAATGGATGTATTTAGACAGATAATAGATGTCAAGGATAACCTTGTCCCCACTCAAATTCTAGATACTCATGACATATTGATTTTTGTGGAATCCTCAATGAGATCAATTTCTATGCTCAAAGATTTATTCTCACACTATGAGACTATTTTTGGACATCGTATAAGATGGAGTATATCTTTTGTTATTTTTGGTGATGGGGTTACTATTGGTAAATAGAACAGGGTCTCCAAGTCACTCGGAGTAAGAAAAGGGGCTATTCCTTTTATTTATCTTGGAGTTCCAATCTTTTTTGGTAGGATACAAAGGTAGTATCTTGATCGAATTTACTCTAGTATATTTAAGAAGATGAAGAAATGGATGGGTAAATCACTATCTCAAGCTAGGTGTGTGTGCCTTGTTAACTCAGTGATTACATCAAAGTTTGTTTACTCCTTCTCACTCTATAAATGAACAAAAAAATGCTCAATGAACTTCAGTACAAGATGAGGAATTTTATCTGTAAAAGATCTATTTCTGAAAGGAAATTGATTACTATTGGTTGTAAGGATTGTATTAGACCCATTGAGTTGTTTGGTCATGGAAAAAATGATCTTCAGATATTCAAAGAGGGGCTCATTAATAAATACACATGGAGTCTTTTAACCTCCAATGACTCATCCCTGGATTTTCTGTCATGCAAGTTCAGAATGAGGCTTATTAATGGTTACCATCACTATATTTCATCATCTATATGGACCTCTATTCGAAAATCCATCAATGAAATTATTCATAACTCTAAATGGATTGTGTCCCGACATGTTAGTCTCAACTATTTTCACAGTCCCTAGCTGGAAAACCCCTTGTATAATGGTGATATTCCCACATTCCTACTAGATATGTCTATAATAGATTTTCTGGATCAGTGTGATAATCCTAAAATCATGGTCACTCCCCAAGAAAAACATGAAATCTAGACCCACCCTTTCATGTATAGTGATATCCTGGTATGGAATCCCAATAGAAACGGACAATTTAATCCTAAATAGTATTATAACATGTAGCTTGTTGGTTCCACACAAGCTTCTTCTTAGCTCCACAGGTTTAAAGTGATGTTTGTACAGACCTCCTGGATTCTTCTTCTTTGGAGAATATGACGGAACAGGGTTCCAACACATGATCAATTTCGAAAGGCTGGTCAAAGTATCTTGTCTTCCTACTATATGTGCCTGAATGAAACAGAAACTACACAACACCTCTTCATATGCTATCCATTTTGTCAAGAGATATGAAAATACACTGGAGACATATTCAACAGGGATTTATGCACACATATCTTTCTAGACGTCCTGATGTTATACACCTCCAAGTCTAGTAGGAGCGACCAGGTCCAGAATATGCTGCTGGTTGATGTAGTAATGGTTTTCCACGCCATCTAAACATCCCAAAACAACCTTCTGTTTGATAGAAAGGATCCATTCTTCCAGGCAAGTGAAATTATGGTTCTTCATGATGTACATGCTTCCAATGCGATACAGAATGGATGCATGGATAATACTTGTACAGATTTAACTACATTGCAGATGATTGATATTATAGGTAAACTGAAGAATCCAATGATGATTAAATGTATTCGCTGGATACCATAGATCTTTCCATGCGTTAATGTTAATGTTGATGGAGATTAATTTGGAGTGCCAGGCGGATTGGGTTATGGAGGTGTATTCCACACATATTGTGGCCATGTAAAGGGATGTTTTTATCATCTCATTGGGATGTGAATCCCTTATGAAGCAGAATTATGTGCCATTATCTATACCATGAAGAATGTTTTCTTTCATAACTGAAACCTATTATGGATTGAATCAGACCCTGAACGAGCGGTACATTCCCTCAAGATGAGAACCCAAGCCATTCCATGGAGTATTTTTCCTCACTATATTGAATGCCTTATCTAGGAAATGAATCTCAAATTAATGATCCCTCATGTTTACCGAGAGTCCAATCAAGTGGATGACGCCTTGTCTAAGAGGAAAGTCACAGAAATGACTACTATGTGGTCCTTTAGAGCTCCCAGCTTTTCTGCAACCATGGTTGAGGCTGATATTAGGGGAGTATCTTATTCCAAAATTTGTAAAACCCCTTTCTCTTTCTACCTTTGTAATTTTACTCTTTATTTATATTTTATGGGCATGATCCAACGAGACCCTATGTTCTAGGAATAATACTTCAGTCTAAAGTCACAATCCAAAATTTATAAGGAAGGTAAACATATTGAAGATCACTTTTAACACATAATAACATGTGGATACCTTCATCATGTATTCTCTTAATACATGGTAACACCCGTAATGACCATAAACCTTATTGATTACATTAATTCTCCCTTATTCCTTATAGAATACTGAATATACTCCTTATATCCAAAAATGTTGTAAACTTCAACAATGATAGAATAAAAAAATAACTAACAAATTTTAAGGTAGTCAATAATATCAAATAAAATTTGTCCGAATCAATCATATATTATTCTAAAATTATTATCTCCTTTTCAGAAACATAGTAAGGTTTATATTTCCCCCAACCATTTATTTTCTAGAATGTTTAATTTGAAACCGAGTCACTTTACTTGGTACCATAAATTCTCAAATCCTTAATGAAAATGTACTCTACTACACTCCATATATAATTTATAATTCTAATGAATTGTAAATAATTAATAAAATACTAAAATAAAACAATTCTTTTATAACAACATAAGAACACTAATCATTCCTCTTCATCTGCATTCGTATCGTATCACGATTATTATCCAATAGCATCTTTTGGGGTATTCTCTGATGATTGGGAAATTGATTAATTTAGTTTCCCAACTCTTTGCAGATGAAGTATTGTAAATTTGAAACCTTTTTCCTACCCTTATAATCACGAACATGGTGTCTTTTTTCTCCACACTTATAACAAACTCTCATTCCTTTCAAGCACTTCCCAGGGTGATTATTTCTATAGTTATCACTTTTGGGATAATACTTCTTTCCCTTATTCCATTTATCCATATTTCTCACTTCAATCCTATTCTTATCTGGCTTCCCATCAAATCCATATGATTGAGATAACTCTTTACTTATCTTATTAACTCATGACACTATTTGTTTACATGTTGAGAATACGTGGGAGATTATTTCTCTTATAAATGTTGGCTTAATACCATGAATGATATGATCCTTCTCACTCTTTAGATAATGAATATTTCTGGTGACACATTCCTTCTATTGGGCACAATTTCTAAATGATGGAATACACTAGTTTAGATCATATCATAATTATAATCCAAAAACAAAAATAATTTTCAATATTAATTGATGATTTTCACACATCTAGTCTCATTATCATAAAATGATTTCTTTGCTGACATATTTACTCATAAATACTTCATAATGGTATGTAAAGATAATGTGAATTATCCTAAGAATATCCTCTAGGATTGTAAAACCAGGTGCACACTATGGCCCGTGGTTATATACCAGGATACCATGGGTCATGCTTGGAACTCCTTGTTGGAGTTTTCAGTCTTAGGTACATTGGTGCCAGGACCACATTCACTTGTAGTATCCAAACATGAATGTATTTCTAGGAAAACCCACATAATGTCTATATTAACAAATTCTTTGGATTTTCTTCTATACTAATACTCAAAGACAATCATATGGTAATGTTCTCTAATCAGATTTTTTCAAAATATAGTTTCGAAGGTTTGTACTAAACTTTCTATGATACTAATTGTAATGCCTTGAGCCTAGTTACCCATGGTTAGTGAATTATTACATAACACTATCATGTTTAGAAGGTATCAATTCCCAAAGAATGATCAGTTTAGTAGCCTTGGAAGTACTAGATATATACATATATTTTATATTACATTATGAAATGAAAAAACTACAACACTGTGTCTCCTCTGAACACACTCATATCTCTTAGCCTATTACTTTAGATCAATCATAATATACTTCTTCTTATCCTAGTAAAATTAATAAATAACAAATTGGTGACCTCAAATGCTTTGTAAGGATAACAGTATAGTCGGAACTATCACAAATATGAATAAACATTTAAGGAAAATTATAAGACTAAAACACAATCCATTTAAATTTAATATTCAACATAATATGGAAAAGATAAATCAAATAATTCCATTAACATATTCAAATGGATATTCTACTAGTTAAATAATCACATGTAATATCAATAGCTAATTTCATAATGATGGGAAGAATAATGCCAGACACCATAACCACATAGTGAAGGCCTTGTACCAATACTGAAAATAAAGATTTTTTCAAGGCCTTATTCTAAGACACTATTTTGTCTCATAGGACCTACTGATGTATCGAGGGGCTGTAGTGGTCCCTGCCTGTCACTTACTATGTTCAATGCATTCTGCATATGAAAAGGTTGAAACATAACATAAGCATTCTTATTAAAACGAGCATACAAAATGTTAATACTTTAACTATAAACTATGAATGGTATAAAAATAGAACATCCATAGTCAAACATTTCACAAAACCTTCAATACCATATGGAATATTTTATCATAAAAAATCAACTTCAAACAAGCATAAAATCCAACAAAGGATGTTGATATAGATAAAATCAAAACTATTTGAGAGATATATCTCTGTCTATTTTGAAATAATTTAAAAGTCATGTAATTATAAAATAAAACATTTATTTTGAAAATAGTATTATAAGCTTGTAAGAGAAGAATCTATGGTTTATAATGGTGGAAAATAGCTTCATCTTCTGTACAAGTTAAAAAAACATTCCTTCTATAATTTGTCAAAAAGGGCATAAAGTACCTTATTTAGAAAGTGATGGAAAGATTCCTTTAAAAAAATTTATAAAATCTCATAAAAGGGAATAAATGATTTTAACCCATATTCTAGTAAATAATAAATATGTTTTGAAATACATTTTTATGAAACAAGGATGTGGATGATAAATTGGCCTCAGTAGATAGTTATGTATAGACAACCTCGGATAATAAATTGATTGTAAAGAAACCCTTAACTTGTACTTTTACTTTCTAGGGGGTAAGTTAAAATCTTATATAATGGTTAAATCATTTTTATTAAATTATAAAATAACCACATACATAAATATGTTATCATATATGATCCTCTAATATTTCTTTGTTCATAACATTTCAGTAGTATCATTTTATTGAGTGGTAACTGATTCATATTTCTTTATATGTTTTGTTACGTAAGTCATGTTTTTTATGGATAGGATATATTTGATTCATATCAATTACTATATTAAGTTCCATAAAAATTATTTTTAATCATCAAATTTAAATTATTCTTGAATGGTTACGATGGGGAACTAAATCTCATCGCGTCGTGGAGATGGTACTCGGAACCTACGCACGAGCGACAATATCATTATATTGATGGTGAAATAATATGTAATTGGATGGTAAATTTTTTATAAAGAATAATTTACATGTTATATTTATTATTTACATCAATTATAATCATTATTATACCCATACAAATAATGAAGTGTTGAATAACAAACTACACCGCTAAGTGGAGATGGTAAGCTGTATATACACATGTATGGTGACTTTTTCATTCAGAGGATGAATAGATTAATGAATATGGTTGTACCATGTTTATAATAACATCTAATTATGTATAAGTTACTGAATTTTATATTTTATATTATGGAAAAATCAAATAAATAGGAAGTGGAAGAAGAAATGAACGTTGAAAGAGGTGATGAAATAATTACCTCTTCTTCAGGTTCTTCCTTTTGATTTGAACAAAAGGATTTCTTAGAATAGATTTTCTATCAAATTAAGGCCCCTAGGTTTAAGTGAGGGTAGTGGGGATGGTTTTTGAGAATGGTTCTTCTAAGTCAAATGGATTTGGAGTTGTGAATTTGGGATAAGGGAAGTACCCTTTTATAAAATAGGTGAGGGGAACTTTATGAAGATCTTGAAATATTATTTTATTATAAAATCATTTAACGATTCTAATAGCTCTAAATGAATTTATTTCAAGGATAATGTGGGTATGGGTCAAAAACCTCTCAATGAAATAGGTTTTAGACATTTTTAGGTCAACATGTTAACATTTTCTTTTAGATAAAACTCTTAGTTAAATAGTCTAACTTTTACATGTTTTCTTGTATTAATATAAGACATGGTTAATAAACATACTATAAAATGAAAAGAGAAACTAAATTGGTTCATTAATGACATAAATATCATTATATAAGTCATTTTTATGAATTTTATATTTTTAGGACTATTATATAATTTAATAAAATCATATTTGTTTTAAAAACTCATTTATGTCAATTTTGACACTATTTAGTATTGGTTTCATTGAAAGTCATAATAATATGTTTTCTTCAAAAATAATATATTTAATCAACCCTAACATTTAATATTAACCTATAAAATTATTTTAATTCATCAAAATTCTCAATTTACATTTATTTTAATATTTATAATATCAATTATTTTAATCATTCATTAATAAGTTAATTACTGCATTATCATTATGTTGTAAATAAATTTAATTATTTAGTTTCTGAAAATTATAATTAAAATAAAATGAAGTAGGAAATAGTTTTAGATTTCAAATGAATATTTATATCTGAATTTATCTTATGTTTAACACTATATTAAAATTGGTTTAGTTATAAAAATTTGAATTTAACACTTTTAACTATTCTTTAAATAAAATATAATAAATGTCCTAATATAATCCAAGTGGATAAAAAGGATCATATTTTTGTCATAAAAATTATATTGGTTTAAATAAACTTATCCAATAGAATTAGGACATGTGATAGGGTAATTATAATATCATATTTACCTTAATTACCCGAATTACTTTTAACCGTGGTAAATAATATTCCAAATTTACTGTTCACCAATAATTATTTTCATACTATTAAACCAAATTTTACTTTCTAATGTCAGCCATGACTCTTGTATTTTTGATATTCAATTCACAGAAGTGATAAAATTACGTTTTATGCAAATTTGAAAATGTTCGTAGAAGGTGGATAAAAGATGTAAAATAGTTTAATTAAATTTTATATATCTAATATTATTATAAAATGACTAAAATTAATTTAATTGGAATAATATTAGAATTATGTAACTGTTATTCCATTAAAATAAATTTAAATTAAAATAATAATTTTTTAAATAGAAACTCAGTTTTAAATAATAACGTATTGTTTTTCATTATTCATAAAAAATTTAATGTTTTCAAAAAAATTACAAAAATTCACCCTAAGATAAATTTGATATTATAAATTATAAATGATGTTTACTTTACAAAATTTAAAACATAGAAGTTAGATTAATAAATTTAAAATTAATTTCCTTTCTTAAAAACAGAAAGCAGGTTTTTAAGAAGTAAAAACTATCAAAATATTGATATGTGTTTATGTCCAATTTAAATGTAAAATTACTTAAAATTACTTAAATTAGATTAAATAATAAAAATATAATCTAATTATACTTTAAAACTATCAAATTCCTTACATAAATCTATAAAATATTTTGATTAAAAAATTTATTTTCAATTAAAATTTAGTATTTTTCACTATTCATAAAAATATGAAAGTTATCATAAAAGTACCTAAAATTTATCCAAAATAATTTTTTTCCCAATTCTAAAGAATAATTAATTTTCATTAAATTTATTATATAAAATTTTAAAATATTGGATTTAAAAAGGGATCTCCATTAAAAGGTGGAAAAACATCATTTTTTTAAAATGCTTATTTTATTTGAAAAATTGAATTTTTCCCCATATTATGTATAAGAAACACAAAACATTAATGTTAAAATTATATATAATATTTAAAAATTTCAAAATTTGGTTTACACTATGCATAACTCCTTTTTAAACGGCTAGTTTGATAGGTAGTGATGCACTTGAAATTGGTGTTTTGTGTAGCGCAAGATATTGAATTACTTTAATGAGATAACGTGCTATGAAATATTGGGGTGTTATAATGGGTCCTCTATAGGGTTCATTACTCTATCAACCAACATGCATTCTTCAATTTTGAGTAGGTCCATCATAATAATTTCAGACAGAGAACATGGATTTTATGAAAGATGGATACTTAGATTTAAAGTTCTTATGGTTTGTTTCATATCCCTAATTACCTATTATATATGATCTTTATAGAGAGGATCCTGGAAATTTAGACTTTAATATGACCTTGGTTTTCTTGATCCCTAAAATATATATGTGTTTCTATGTTTCTCACTTTATTTTGGTATCTTGAGTAGTTTTTTTGTTTTCTCCTCCATTTTTACTTTTAGGGAATACTACTAGGTATTTTTTTTCTCATCCCACTATGTTCTTACATTTCCACACTTTTTGTGTCTTTATATATGGTATAGTTTGGGGGAGACATCGGTGGTTTTGTAGCTATTTATTAGTGTTTCATGATAGGAATGGATTTTGTTGTAACTACCTTGGTTTTCTGAACCCTAAAATTTTTTCCATATAATTATAACGAATTATTTCCTATCCTATAAAAATAACTATTGATTTATTAAATTTTGGAAAAAATATATTAAAAAAGATAAATGCACTTTATTTCATTAAAATGGAACATTACACTAAACATACCTGAAACCATGAATCACATACAATGGATTATTACACATCACGGATTACTGTATCCACTAAGAAAAAAAATAAAATGTCCAAATAAACTAAAAGGAATAATATATTCATAATTAGAAACTCCATTGGACTGCCATATTATTTAATAATCAACATTATAATAATAAAAACTATAAGGAGAAAGAATACAACGGAATGGGAAATCATATTTTGTGATCTAAAATTAAAACTATGAAATTGAGAAGTGTGAATAAAATATGTTTAATAAAATATTTCCATGAAAAATATGGTTGTCTTCAATATGTTCATTAAATGAATGGCCATTTTAATTATGGGCATTGAAAAATATTGTCATTGGACATATATGTAGAATGTGTATTGAAGTCATGTATTATTAAGTAGCAAGTTTAATATAATATAACTCACAATTAAGTATGAATATAAATTAAAATATTATATTTATATATTTATTTATTCCATACATATGAATATTAATAATAATATTATTAAAATATGATATCAGGTATAAAGAAAATTGAATTAAATATTTTAATATAAATTGACAAATAAAATTAAATTTTAGAATATAAATAACTAATTCTAATAATATTTTTTAAGCATGTTTAGTATAAAATTATTTTCTTTTCAAATAATCATATTGTTAAGTATCGTATATTTTATCCTAATATATTAAAGACATCACTTTTAAAATATTTTTATATATAAACTAATATATATTCATCATATAAATCATAAATCGATATGAAATAGTATTATGAACACTTAATGTTTAAAACATCATCTTTTCAATAAAATAAGTTTTTTTATATTTTTTATATTCATTAGAAAACTAAATTTATATATTTTAGAATCTAAATTTGATAAAAGTAACTCTATTTACATATTTATAATTTTAAAATTATCTAATAATGTATTTTTTATATTTTTATAAAAAAATATTTTTAAGTGAATAATGTAATATACTGATACTGTGAATTTTAAGCCATTATTAGTATATAATTATGAAATCAAAATTTATGAAAACCTTTTACTGAAAAAAGATATATATTTTAATTTTATTTTTTTTAATTAGTGTTTACAGACCTGTATTTGAAATTTTAAAAATCAAGTAATATTTTTTAAAAAAAATATTTGATACATTATAGATTTATTATATTAAAATTAAAATTTTTAAATTTTTAAATTAGATAAGAAGAATTTAATTTCAAATTTTTATTTAGTTGGACTAAATTATCTAATAAAGAGCTCTTTATTTTTAGGCATAAAAATTAAGTTCCATTCGGTAAAAAACAATTAGCATAGTAAATGCTTAAATCGAAAAAGTAATAATTCATGGGATAAAGGGATTGAAACATGTCAAAAAAATATTTATAATTTCTCTTTTAATTTATTATAATCCTTATCTCATCCTAAAATAAATTATTTAATTTTTTTTGAATCCATTGTACATGTTTGACATGTTCTCCCTGTATATTAAGTTGGAATATTTACAAAAAAAGATATTATAAGAAATTATTAAAGAGGCCTCTCAAAAAATCAACAATACCACTATAATTATTCAGTTTACTCGTGAAACTATTCATTATTAACTTCCCCTAGAATTTTATTTCAATCCCATATCTCTCTGGACAAAAAAACCTCATCTTAATACGTTCATTTCGAAGGAATCCTCCAAAAATAAACCCAATATTCTCAACATATGTTCTGTATTTTCACTGACATATATTCCTTTTTATATTTCCTTTTAAAATTTATTTATTCCAATATTATATGATTATTTAATTATTTATAATTAATATTTTATACTCTGTTAGAAAAAATTAACCATCACCCCTACCCCTTAAGAAAAGAAAAAATGAAATTAGTGAGTATGTCCATGCTACCACCTTGACACCATAATGCATTTTTTCCCATACTAATAATAGAAGATTAGTACTATTAAAGAATTTAATATATACTTATGATATTTATTAGTTTTGGAAAATATTAAACCATACTAATCTTTACTCTCATGTTGTTTGGAATGAAATCATCATTTATACGTACATGCGAACTAACACCTCCCTGGAAATATATAATCCATTTTTCACTACCACATACTTGGATGGTTATAAATTATAATAAAGGAGTATTTATGATATATGGGATTCATAAATATCATTAATATGGTTCTTAATGGATAACATAATAATAAACAATCATTATTAGAAAATCTATCAATACTGATAAATAACCCAAAAATAATTCATTACTAATTTTTTACTTAATGAATCTTGAGAAACCTCTCATATCACATGTTTATAATATTATAATTCATTATAAAAATATTATTTGATTATATGACCCAGAAAGAATAAATATATTATCAAATAATGGCAACACAAATCAATATCAGGAACAATGTTCAAAAAAAAATTAAAGTTACTTACAGCATGTGGTAAAAATAAGAGAAAAATAACTAATATATTCATAATAAATAATTACTAATAAATAATATAAAAGGGTAATGTATAAGAATTAGTTTATTAAATATAGTGTTAATATATTAATTTTTTTACATGAGGTTGTAGAACTTTTGACTATATAAGAATAAAGGTAAAGTGTTTTCATTACTCAAATATTTTCTTGGTTCCATAATAAGTAACCTTTGACTATTGTCTTTCATTATTGATCTATTATAACCTATGATGATTTTATTTTGTATTTCCACCTATTTTATAGGTAAATATTGTTCAATCCAATTTATTCTTCCTTGAAAAATCTAATATTTTGTTAAAATGTAATTTTGTCAAGTATAATTCCCATTTCTTTTATTGGATTTCAGTCTATATACATGTTTCTATTTTCAACCAATGTTTTCATTCCCCAATTGGAATATAAAATTTATTCTATCACCAATGATACTTATATTCATAATTAGTCATATTTTTAAAATGTTTCATTATCATTTTAATGGTGTGGGGTTTCAATAAATGAGTTTTAGAATAAATTAGATGATTTTATTTACCATGATATTATATTCTTCCCTTATACTTTACATTTTGACTTTTTTTATTTCATAATAAATTATATTTATTGGAAGTTTTTATGTAAAATTTTTAGTATATTTATATTCATATTTTAAAAAATGGTTTTTTGAAAGGGAGTTGAATATTATGTCTATTTATAATGATATTAAGAAATTATTTTAAAGAAAAATATTTTTTTTGATTTCACTTACATATTCAATGTAATATTATCTAATTGAGTAATGTTTCATAAATAACAATATATAAAGTCTTCTTAAATATTCCTTTTGGGAGATCATGTTTTTGGTAACATATGGTCATGTTTTTTTATGTGGTATCAATTGGGATTGTTATAAAACCGATTTTATTCTTATGGGTTATTTATGATAATATAAATTAATTGATTATATGTAGAAATAAAATATGTGTATGATGTTGGAAAAGGTCATATATCACCATCCAATTAATTTATTAATTTATTATATCTCATGAGGCAATGATTTTTTTCATAGGTATAACATTAGTCTGGTTATTATTGCAAGGATGTGTATGAGTATAATTCTATTTTCACTATTCCCATAAGGTTGTGATTGGGTACAATTATGGTATATATATGATCAAATTTTATTTGTTGTTTTAATTATGGTTAATCTATGCTCATAAGGTTTTTCATGAGCATAATTGTAGTTAACATATGCACATAAGTTTTTGTGTGTATAAAATGAGGGTAAAACTATGTTGAAAATGATATGTTTTATAATTCTTATGTTTATTCCACACACAAGAATGTTATTATGCATGTGTTATTCTCTCTCATGGATCATGTTTTTAAGATAATGTTTCCAACAAATTTTTTCTAATTTATTATTTTATTCTTGGCTTTATTCGATGACACATGATTAATATTATATTCTTTTTTTGGTATGAATTTTTCTATATATCTTGATTATAACCATATTATATTATTTTGATAACTTATTATCTTTCATTTATATTTATTATTTTTAACCATATTGAGCATCACAGGTTACCCTATACTTATGTTTCTACCCCTGGGTTATAAAGATAGTTGTAACTTATGAGAAGTATAGAAGGGATCTACTATAGTTCGATTATGGTCCAGTTTTTAGAAGTTCTAAAAAATAATTTTCCTTTGTAAGTAGTCCAAAAAAGAAACTAAAACATCAATTGTTAAGATTGTTTGATTATTTTTTATACATAATGTTTAGATTATTAAATGATTTAAAATAAAGGAATGTTAATCTTTGGACTTTATAATTGATATTAGAGTATGAATTAGTTATATTTGAGGACTTGTTTAGTTATTTTTTGTACTAAATTAAATAAATTTTATAAAAACCCTATGAATAAGTTTTATTATAGAATAACATCATAATTTTTTTAAAGTATACACTTTTTGGGTTTCCTGATAGTAATATCTTTATCTAGATATTTGATAGAGTATTTAGTAATATAATAGATTCACCTAGGGTTAACCTCCCTGGAATGTTTTGGTAAAGAAATGAATCGACCATTTTAATAATGCAATATGAGTGGGACTTAGACTAAACACCAAGTTAGACAATCCCAAGGGATATGATTTGGTTGATCAAATAGTACTTATAAACCACTTTTATGGATTTATTTCCTAGTTACATTGAGGGATTAGGTTTTCAAGTATAAGATAAACCAACCTAATCTAACTTACATTAAACTAAAATTAATATAGGTTGATCTAAAGGTATTATAGAATAATTTGATGGTGTAAAAGTGTAAATGGTTGTAAGGTTGAAATCCTTTTATGTTATTGATGATGATAATCCCATTTCATGTTAAATTATCATAACTCATTTAAAAATTTTTGTATTGAAAAAGTATAGAGCGAGGAGGAACCAAGATAATAATGGATGTGATGGATAATATTGAAATTTCCCGAATGGAAAACCAAATGGTATAGAAACTCTTATCAAAATGTTGTGTTTATGATCATAGAACATTCATTAGTTATTATTAATATACTGAGTCTTGTTGAACATCAGAAACCACCAAATAATAAATAGATGGGGTTTCATATAATATCATGTGATGAAGATGATGAAGGAGATAAAATTCAATACATTTCATTTCGAAAAATGTGGGAAGAGGAACTCGTGGGAATGTCTCAAAAGAACCAGAAGATGTTTTTTCGTTGTTAAAAATAGATAAGGAGTAATAATATTACATGGAATGAAAGAATATTTGAATTAATACTATGGATAAAAATAATGTTATTTATGAGGATTCACTATCGATTCAATGTGATGAATGTAATTAATTTAGCCACTTTTCAAACTAACTCACTAATATGAAACTTCATACCAACAACCTCAAAGACCATGGAATCTAGGAAATTCCTATGAAATTACTACTATTGAAGTGTTAATGGATGATTAAGTGGTTCTATGAACACTTGTAAATCACTATATATTTATTAATGTCTTATATCATGTATGTTCTCCCATACTATTAGCTGTTACCAAAAACACTCCATGGTATGACTATTTCTACTACAATATATGAATCTTCTTTGTGTTTTGAGGGATTAGGATTCCTAACAGTTTTATTATACTATATTTAGATGAATTTAATGTGATTTATGGTATTTATTTTTATCTGTAATTAGAAGAAAAAACTTATTTGTTGTAATAATTAAATCAAATTTCATATCTACCTATGAAAACATATTGATGCCATGATGATTAATGATAAACTCTCAACTCTAATGTTTGTAGGAAAACTACATATTATGGATAACCCTATTATGAGGAAAAAATATATATTACCTATGTTTGTAAGGATTGAATTTATCTAAAAATTATACCTTGAGTAATAACTACCTTTTAGACACCAATAGATATTTTTATCAGTACGTGAAAATTAAAATTGTGAGGAAATTTGGGGGGGGGGAAATACCCCATGTTTTAAGAGCCACTGAATGTTTTTCTTATAATTGTAAATAATTATTCTCTTTTCTTTTAAAAGGGTTAATAATTTATTAGATATTAAACTATTCGAGATATAAATAAATATGAAAACACTATATTCAATTATGATGGAAAATTACAACAAAGTTACATGGAATCATGTATCGCATACAACTGATTATAAAACATCATGGATTCAAATTTCCATTAAAACTGTACAAAAATTAATTGGGGAAAATAAATCGAAATGAATAACAGCATCAATACAAGAAACCCCTCTATACCACCATCACCTATTAGAGTTATCAAAAGTATAATAAACTATAATGAGAAACAATTCCATAAAAGAGGAAAGAATGTTGTGATATCTGAAGTGAAAACTATGGAAATGGGAAGTGTGAATGGAATATGTTTAATGATATTTTGGTAGTTAGAATTTTTTTTAATATACAGTAGTTTCAAACATGGTTGTTTTAATTATAGTTATGGAGTATTTGGTAATTGGACTTATATCAAATAGGTACACTAAATCTCTATGATTTTTAGTAGTAAATTTAAAATAATATAACACACAATGAAATAAAAATATGAAATCAAATTAATATAAACACACAAATATATTTATGTGTTATGTAAAAATATTAATAATATTTTTTTAAAAAAAATATATTATATATATATATATATAATTAAAATGGGTATTTTAATATCAATGGACTAGTAAAATTAAATTTTAGAATATAAATAATTTATGTTAATTGTAATTATACAAGCGTATTTAGTATAAAAGTCATATTTCATTTTTTTCAAAGAAGCTTTTTGTTATATTTTATGTATTTTATCCTAAAATATGATATTAATTTTTTTGAAATATTTTTATATATTATATAATATATTAACATATTTTAAAATTGAAATCTATTTGAATTAATACTAAGAATAATTAATGTTTAAAAACATCATTTATTTTCTTCAAGAAAACCATTTAATCTTTATATTTATTATTTTTAGTTGAAGCCAAAAATTTTAAATTTTTAAATATTAATTAGATTAAATTAAATTAATATTTGCATTTATAATGTCAATATTTTCTAAGCATGAATTTATTAGTTTTTTTCAAAAAAAAATTATTTTTTGGTGGATAATGCAATATAACGATGATAATAGTTAGATGATATAATTAGTATAGAAGTATGGATTATCAATTTACGAAACCTTATTTATTGAAATTTTTTTTGTCTTATAATTTAAATTAATTTTTTTTCATATTTTATAAAGTCATATTTTATACTTTAAAACTCAAGTAATATTTTTCTTAAAAATTATTATAATACATTATACTTTTATTATAGTAAAATTATTTTTTAAGACATTTAAATATTGAATCAAAAGAAGTATATTTTAAACTTATAATAATTGGTTTCAAATTATCCAATAGGTTTGAATTTAACATTGGGGATAATGATTAAGTTACCTTAGGTAAAAATATGTTACATCGATAAAATATTAAAAGAAGAAAGAAGTAATATTTCAAGGGACAATGGGCTTGAAACCTATTTAAAACATGTTATTAGTTGACATTTTTGAGATATTAAAGACCTTATATCTTCTTAAAATAAATTATTTTCTATATTTGGAGCCAATGGATATGTTTAACTTGTGTTACCTTTACATTAAGTTGAAATATTTACAAAAATGGCCTTATCACAACTTATAAAATGGATCAATCACCACCCCATATACAACTCTATAAATTAGGTTACCACAAAAAATTATTACCTCTTATTTTAAAAAAGAATCCAATATTACTCTAATAATATTATTCTTGAAATATATTTTCCTTCACTATTTTTTGAAAATAATCCTTAATGAGAAACCTATTGTTCAGAACATAAGTTTGATCTTTTTCCAAACAAATTTTCATTTTATATTCTCATTTAAAATTAATTTTTACCAATATTATATATTTAATTAAGTATTTATATTATAATTAATCTTTTAATATTTTTGGTAAAAACATTAACCACCTCTCATATTACCCTTAAGCAAGGATAAATCATCAATATTTTGGATTTGTGGAGTACCTCCTTCTATGACATAACATGATTTGTTTTCAATCACCGCCTTACAACGATAGTTATAATAAGGAATTTAATATGTAATTAATATATTTATAACATTTTTTAGGTTTTGTAAATAGTAAAAAATACTAATCCTTTATCCTATGTTGTGAGAAACAGAATCATCATCCCTGTGTACCTGCGAACTACCACCTCCATAGAACACTATATTCTGTTATTATCTACCCAATTAATGGAAACTAATAAATTATAATTTATTATTGTTTTTGATATATAATATTATACTATATGATTAATATGATTCTTTATTAATAATAAAAAATATATATTGTCCTTGGGTGATCCATCGATATAGGTTAAAAACATGAAACTAATTCCTCATTGATTTCATATTCACAAAACATTATAAAAATATCCTATAATGGGATTATAACTTTATATGTGATTATTAAAATAAATTAAATTATCTTATACAACCTAGGAATGGAAATCATGGTATCAAATAATGGGTACTGAAATGGATAACATAAATCTCGTGTGAAACAATTAAAGTTACTAACTCATGATGGTAAAAATAAGTGGTAACTAACTAAAATATTCATAATAAATGAAGTATATAAAATTTTAATGTATATGAATAAGGCTATAAAATATAATATTAATATAGGTATATTTTTTTTAAAATAGGCAATGTAACATTAAACTATGAAGGAATAATGGTACGGGGTTTTCATAACCAAAGTATTTTTATTAGGTCATAATCACTCATGTTTGACTATTATCTATCAAGATTAAAATATTATATCTTATAAGGATTTTAAATTGTATTTAAAAATTATTTTATGAGGAAATCATGCTTCTTACATAGTCTTCTTCCTTTTGGAATCTATTATTTAGTGAAAATTTAATTTGTTTACTAAAAATTGCCAATTTTTAATAGACTTTTAATCCATATACATGTTTTACAAACCAATAATATTCACCATCACCTAGTGGAAAATAATATTGTTTTTATCTATAATGATCATTAAACACCACTTTATTTATATTAAAAAAATCATGTCATTTCAATGAAGTGGGTTTTCGATAAATACATTTTAAAATATGTAAATATATTTTTGTTACCATGAACTTATATTCTTACCATCCACAAAAAATTTTGAAATATTCTTCATTTCATATGAATGCATATTTATTGAGTTTTGTTATGAAGTAATATTTTTATTAATGTTTATCTTCATATTTAAAAAAATGGTTTTCGGAATGTGCCTTGAAAACGATGTCTTTTTATGATTATATTATAAAATTTATTTAAGGAAAATTAATTTTTGTATTTATCTTTAATTATCAAGGGATTAACATATTGTAGAGTAGTAGTTTATAAATAATTATATTTTTTCTCTTCTTAAATATTGCTTTTGGGAAATTATGTTTTTGGTGTCAAATGGTGATTTTTTAGTTGATAATAATTATGAAAGTTATGAAACCCCTTTTCTTATGACGTGTTATTTATGATAATATGATTTATTTGATTTTAAGTGGAATTAATATGAATGTAATATGATGTATGGGGCCTTATGTTACCATCCAATTTATTTGTTCAGTTTTTATATTTTATGAGATAATGATGTTTCCACATGAATATAATTTCAGTTTAGTGGTGATCAAAAGGTTGTGTGTGGGTATAATTACATTTTATCAATGCTCACAATTTGTTTTTGGGTATAATTATTGATAAGATATGCTCATGAGGTTTTACTGAATGAAATTGTGGTAAATATATGCTCAAAAGACTATGAACATAATTTTAGATAATCTATATTCAAAATTATATTTCATTATGAATATGTTTATGCCACACTCTTATGAATATTCTTATTCCTATGTTATCATCTCTTATGAATCATAATTATTTATTCATGTTTCCAAAATATTTTAATTCATGCATTATGTTATTAAAAACCTTATATCTTGAATCAAGATTTATGTTATGATTTTTTGGTATGATTTTTATTATATATCATTGCTACACCCATATGTTTATCTTATGATCTATAATTTTCATTGATTTTTACCTCTTATGTTTACCCATGCTAAGATTACGAGATCACCCATTTCATAAGTTTCCAACCACAAGGTTATGAATATAAGTGTAATTTATGAGAGTTATTGAAGGCAACTAGTGTGGTTTAATTAGGAAAATGTGATCCCATGTTTTATAGATTAAGTTTCCTATGTAATTAGTCCTCAAATACACTAAAAATTCCATTATAGGGACTATGTGATTATTTGTAAGACTTAATTCCATAACCCCTTCCATAAAAAGACATTATATTGAGGGGAGAGAGATAATTTCCCCTGATCCTCGACTCCAGTATTTCCAAGGTTGGTGACTAGCACCAAGGGTATAAAAATATCAAGTATATATGGAATTACTCTCAATAATATATATAGGATCAGGAAATAAGATAATTTGTCAACAAAAAAACTCGCTGAAATAATATAAAAGAATCCAAAAACCATCCTGCAATGCATGTATCAATACAAATGATATATATAAAAGTCTCCAAAGTAAATACCCAAAAGAAATGATAAAGCTGCAACACAACAATTGTCCAAAGGTCTGAGTTAGTAATGTCCAACATAGTCCACAAAGACCTCATATAATCCTAAAGATAATTTTATATAAATAGGGTGAGCATACAATCATACTTAGTAAGAAAAGCATTATTTCTCATGAACATGTGAAAAGAGCATACTAATGTACAGGTGACTAAAATGGTTGAACCAAATTGCACCGAATCAGTTATAATAACCAACCCCATCCACACTATGGATCACTCACCAAATAAATAATCCAATTATACTGACATAAAATGAATCAAATTGATGAAAGTAAACCTGCACCACTTCCCATTGATTTTTCACTCCAACACCACAGTAGAAAACATCATGGTGATCTATCCACTTCCAAATAATATCACATCACATCCCGCCCATAGATACCCAGGCCATCACATCACATCGCATATCAAAACCAATGTAGTAGGATATCATTAACATGAAGAACATCAACGTCATGCCCTCCTCCTACCATGAATGATCCCACTATAATACCTCTCACCATATCTATCATGAATACACCTATACCATCACATATCATGACATCATAACTCAAGAGCGGCACTTTTTAATTCCATCCATTAAAATCTATGCATGTCCTTTTCATTTATTGGAAGAGGGATAAGGGAAGAGTAGGTGGTCATCCCATCCATCCTACGTCTGTGATTTTTTTGGAAAAACACCACAAAAAATTTAATGACATCATATTATTCTCAATGTTGGTGGTCCATGTATAGAAATAGAATACAATATATAATCTATATTCATATACTGTCACAACACACAATCCCTATCACATGGGTTCATAACCAAGGCATAATACATCTCACAAGATCCACCACAGCTGTTGATAAAAATTAATGTACAACCCTACATAAGAAAAATAAAAGTAATAATTCATATTTCAGTCTTTAGTTATCATTAATCCATTTTCATATTTTCCATTACATACCTCTTCCATATGTAAATACATCTTGTTTAATATTTTCAACCCATTAGTTTATAAAAAAAATAATTTTTTAAACCAAATAACCCAATAACAATTAATATATTAATAATATCCATTTAAAATCTTTTTCATGAATTTAGTTCCATTAATACTCCATATACTAGCACAACACAACACACAAATGCATCACAACTAAACATCCAAACTGCCACATCCACATCTACCTTCCATCACATTGCAACCACTTTTGCAACCCCACTACCGAGTCACAGGAAAACCACTATCTAATCCTTGTTGCACAACCATATCACATACACCATCATCGCCATGATGCAAAACTGTATCAAATCCACTACCCCTACACACATCACAACATCACCACTGCCCATGTGTTTCATCATCATATCCAGGACACAACGCATAAATGAATCCAAAAACCTATTAAAACACATACCAAAACATTTTCTAATTTAGTAATAGGTTATTTTATTCGACCCCACTTCATTATTTAAGGGATTATCACAAAATCCATAATTTCATGGGGAATCCAATTCATTAACCAGGTATAGATGATTAACGAATTATATTTTCAGTTTTATCAATAACTAGACAACATGCATTCCACAATTCACATTATAAAGCACAATAAAGGACCCCCAATGGCCAAAATTTTCCGCAACACATTATTCTTGTACAAAAACAATATCAATATCATAAGAAATAGATTCCAAATTTACAAATACTAGTACCTAATTATTTAATAAGGGACAACTTTTTTACATGAAATGATTAAGTTACCAAGATAAAAACTATTCATCTAGGTAAAAGATTAAATAGAAAAAGTAATAATTTGAGGCATAAAGGGAATGAAACATTACAAAGCAAATCTATAGATGAGTGTTTGATATTTTATAGACCTTATATAACTATATACTCAATTATGGTCTATTTTTCGATCCACATAGTGTATTTAACTTGTGCTCCCCTTATATTAAGTTGAAATATTTACATAAATGTCATTCGGACCACATACCGAATGTGCCTCTCACCACCCCTAAAATATCAATCTAAAAATGATTTTTCATCCTTATAATCAAATCTATTACCATACCCATGAATACTATTTCTCTCTCATATGATTCTAGTAATTAGATATTTTTTTTGTTATTATTTTCTACGAAATCCTCTAAGAGAAGAATATAGTTCTCAATATATGTTCAACGATTTCAATAACATATTTTGTTTAAAAAAATTTCCATTTAAAATTTATTTTCAGTATTATATATAGAATTATGTATCTATATTATAAATAATGTTGTTATATTTTATGAATAAATATTAACTGCTTCTCCAATTACCCTTATGAAAAGAGAAAATTTTAATCATACATATGCGCGAACTACCACATCGATGAAATATTGTGTTTCATTTTACATATCCTCATCACAAGGATGGTAGTGATACATAATATAATATGTATGTATGATATTTATAATATTTTTTAGTTTTTGAAATTAATAAACCATATTATCCATTTATCCATTACTATTGGAAACAAAATCATTATCCATTCCTATGTGTGGACTACCACCTCCATCTATTGATATATTGAATTTTTTACTACTAACTTCATGGATAGATAAAAATTAAAAATGATGATTATATATGATATATTATAGTAATAAATATCATAAATATGATATTTATGGATAAAAGAATAATTAAAGATCATTATTAGGTGATCATCAATTCTTGGTTCGAGTTAGGGTTCGACTTTCACTTATTGGAATGTAGAGGTTATGTTATTTTTCAATATATTGGATATGAATCTAAAGTAAATATATTCCATAAATACAATATATATATATAAATATATGTAATATAAATATATAAAAATATATGGTATATTGTATGGTGTAATATATCCAAATCATAAAATATGATATTTGTATCGAAAAAATGTTTTTTATATGCATTTGATAAGAATCATATTTTATAATTGATGTAACAATCGTAATGAATGATATTATTCCACTCTTCCTGAGATATTTATTAGGAAATATTGGCATACAATTAAAGGGAAATCATATTTCATGGGTTATAGAAACCCTCAAACTTCCAATTAATAAACTATCTTAGTATATTATACAATAGAATTTTATCATATGATGTATATTGTGTATAATTATAATGATGGATTTATACATAAATACTATAACTTCAATGATTGGATAATAACTATTTTCTATATAGATTTTCATCCCAATCAAGATATCATTTAAAGAAGTGAACTATGTGATGTAATTTAATAGTGGAGTCACATCTATGTATACAATGCATGATCATTTAAATGTATTAACTCACACATTATAACAAATGAGTTAATGCATAAATCATCGAGGAGTGTCCACAAGAATGTAAAAATACCATTATCATGCAATAATAGTTATTTGTTCTTACCTGAGGGTCTCTCTAGACTCCCTTCTACTGGAGTTGTCTTCCTCTTATCTTCTTTACACCCAAGGTTCTATAACACTATAAATAATGAAGGATCCCATTAATAAAATAATAGATTCAACACAATCCATGGATATTTCATAAGGAGGGGATGTCTTCCAGATTCCCTTTAGTGGTCTTATTTAAACCCACATGGTGGAGATTATGAAGGTCCGGTGGCTAGACAGGGTAAGTGACACATCTTCAATGATCATCATTTCCAGTTTTTAATAGGTTTTATTTATTCTAATATTGGAGAAAATAAACATAGGATTTAATCACTTTTATTATTATATTAATTCTAAATAGGCCCATTAGTAATCCAATCCGTTATATTAAATGACCTCTGCATTTAGATTCATGAAATCATGTGGGAAATGTTATTTTCTAAAATCAAATTCACTATCACAATCATGTAATAAATAAGACATGTTATATTTTTTTGGAGATTTATATCATAGAATATGATATGGTATATCCTATGTTGAAAAGAAGTTTAAATACATATATTTCATGTATTCATAGCATATGAATCCATCTCATCGTATAATATTATTTTTAACACTATATATCCAAAAATAAGAAATTGAATCATAACAATTATATGATTCATATCATTAAATATGTTATATAATGTCACATGTAATAATATAAATTTGAGTCATTAAATATGACTTATACTAATAACCTTCCATCAATTTACCATATTCAATGACTTTTTTTATCAATCATAATGTATGATTGAAAAATTATAGGTTTATACTCTATCAATCATAATATATGAGTCCATTTGAGTTGTTGAATATGATTAGATAAGAGAAATTTTATAATTTTTATATTCAATTATGAATTGGATTAATTATATACAATTATTTATAAATAGTAGAAAAATATGTATTGGAATATTTATAAAATTATAAAATTATTTTATAAATTAATTAATTATTATGTTTTTAGGATCAATTAATTAAAAAAATTATTATATATAATCCATTAATATTAAGTGTTAATATTAAAACATATTTTTCATATTTATACATAATATCATAAAATTTAGATTTAAATAACTTATATTAAATATTATTCATTTATTTATAAGGATTTAATAAATAAATAAAATAAAGAAATATATAATGTTTTCATATTTAAATTATGATTTATTTATAATTAGTTTATTTAAATGGTTCCAATCGATGACTTATTTTGAGAAATTATTTAAACCATATCAAAATATTTTAGAAGATTAATTGTCATAGGGTTCAAATTTTGATTAAGTGTGGGATATTTAGTTTATGTTAATTGTTTACATAATCAAGGATGAATTATAAAATTTTTACAATTCTTATAATATCATATATACATAAAGTAGAATTACATATAACAAATAATATGAAGTATTCATATTTTCATACGAGTATAAATGGTTTATATTCATGATTATAGAATGCCTATAATGAATATTTAGTTTATAAAATTTTAATTTTTATATTTTAATTTATAAATTGTTTAATGTTATTTTTCAAATGTTTAAATATTTTAAATGTTCATTTATTTAAAATTAATTCCCTTTTTTATTCAAAGTTATAGGTTTTTTAAATTTTGAATATGGTAATTATTTAGTTTAATGTTGTTAAATTACATATTATAATTTTAATGCCTTGAATTACATGTTAGGAATGTCAATATAATATTTAGTTTTCATGTACCTTGAACTTTGTTTATAGTGAAATTTATTATCTCAAATTTAGTTATTGAATATAGTTTGAACGTATTTGGTTTTAGAGTTATGATGTTTTGGGATATGACCCACTAAGGCCATCCATACCTATGGTAATCCATGTGTGACACCCCAAGACATACTCTAATAGGCTATGGTATAGTGACCAACACTGAGAAGGAATATCACTCACATAGGAGGACTTAGCCCTTGGCACATGTACACACACACATCTCAAAATATCCATTAAATGATGAAATGTAAAATACAATTGATTCCAAAATGTAGTGTGAATATATACCCAACATCATAGTATGAAATAAATAATAAAAAGCATAATGGGTTAAATTCAAGTCCAACAAAGCTGTAAAAAGAGTACAAATGCTAGGAATGAGGTAATTATTATCAAATAAAACACTTGGTATGAACCATGGTCTGTCTATCTCAACTAAAATCTACCTAATCCTGAACCACCAAGGACTCCCTGAAAAGGCATTTTATCTACATAAGACACATCATGTGCGGTAATCGAAAATATAGGGGTGAGTATATAGATATTCATTAAGACACCCTGAGACCACCAAACATAACGAATCAATATAGTATTCATCTCATTAATAAAAATTCAGGTCATTCGGGAAATGTGGAAAAACAATAATAACCCAGATATAATCTAGATAGACACTAATCCCCATGGGAAATCTAAAATCATACTTCCATCCAAGTATCTACACGATTTTTCAATATAACACTTATCTAAGATAAAACGCTCCACGAGTTTTATAACACTAATTAATATCATCTAAGTGGTCCATCATATTGGGACTCATCATGAATACATACACACTAAAACTTAGAAGATCTCGATACAAAGATAGAGGATCTCACCCAAGGAATGTGGGTTAAATCAGACCCTATCCAGAGTAACTCACTATGTTGGGGATTGAACACTCAGGAATGTTTCTCATGATGATTCATGAAACACAACCTAGGGATGAAAAAAATGGTAGAGGTTCACACACCATGACACACTGAGGGATTCAAAAATATATCAGAGACTAATACCATAGAGGCGATCACATCCTATGCTCAGGCGGTGATGAATCGGTGTACATTCATAGGGGTAGGCCAAGGGGACACACCCAATAAATACTAGTCTACACTAAAGAGATCAAGGGACAAGAACAATAAACTACATTATGTGTATTAGTTATATATGGTGTGTCTCTGCTACCCAAGTATGCCTGTAATACCCCATGATTTTAAAATATGAACATTAGATTCAATAGCATATAGGAAATGTAACACCGTGCCTAAATAAAACATTTAATATATTATTTCAATATGACAGTTATAACTTATAATTTAAATTAATAGGATAAGAAAAATTATGAAAATTATATGGATTAAAAATGCATCAGTTAAAAATTTAATAGAAATAAAAATCTCTTAAATGAAAAATAAATATTCTTATGAAAAACCATTTTCATGTGCGTAATTTGTTTTTATGTTAATAAATTAAATTAACAACTATTTGTGAATTTTTATGAAATTTATATATTTTATATTCAATATAAAATTTTACCATTCAACTAATATTTTTTATATGCACGGGATAAGAATAAATCCAAATTTATTATTTAAAAACTGTACTATTTATGAAAATTGTTTCACCACATTTTTCATAGTTTCTTTAAAAATTTATTTTTTCCAGTTGAATATTTTTTTTGAAAAACTGAACTTAATTTTTAAAATATTAATATCAAAACTATCATACACTAAATTTTTGAGAATTTTTTGAAATGATTAATTTTTCAATGAATAATTTAAAATACAGATTTTTATAAAAAATTCCCTTTTTAAGTAAATTAAAAAGTTTAGTAATATTTTAAATTATTTAAAAGTAAAATTACTAAAATGATATAATTATTAATATAATTTTCTCATTGGAAGTAATTTTTTGTTTAATTTTATACAAATGCTTTTTATAGTTATGAGAAGTTCTTCTTTGGAAACTGATATTTTTATCACGCTTGTGTGTTTAGTATAAATATAAATTCTTTCACTTATTTGTATTTAATTTGATAAATTGGATTTTAAATTTTGAATAATAATCATTAATATCTATTAAAATGGTAAATTTAATTTTTTTCTCATAATAAATTTTAAAAATAATAAAAACATTCACCACGATTAATGTTAAAAAAGGTTTATTGGGGGTTAACCTAAAAATATAATCATTATAATGACCTAAAACATGTCATATTTATATTTGATGGCCATATTTAATCTTTATATACTCTGATGTTATTGTAATGTCACATTTTTTAGCCATTTGTTTTGTGAAACATGGCTATATTTTAATCTTTTAAAAATTACAACGGTTTCCTCTCAATAACATATAAAAGGACACCCCTCTACTATACTCTCCACACATAAATAGTATTTTTATTTATAAAATCACTTATTAAATCCTTTCATTATGTCCATAAAAATGAACTTGATTCAATTTTTAATCATAAAACCATTTTATTAAGGATTTAGTTACAATCCTAAAATGGTTTTCTTAAGAAAACGTATTGTTCCTAACCATAAGTTTTCATTTAATTTCTTATGATAACTCATTAAAATATTCATAATCTATGATAAAATAATAAATCTGAAAACTATAATATAATTATTTTTTTATTTTTTTAATTAATTAAGTTATAACCATCTCCTCTTATATAAAATTGGAAACAAAACAACTGATCGCGTCTACAGTGGTCTACCACCTTGCGATCCGATGTAATTCATTTTCCCTCACCACCTCTAACATATGGATATAATTATGAATTAAATATTTAAATATTATATTTATGACATAATAATAATTATTTCATTATTATATCACATATAACTTCTTACCTTCCAATCCAGTTGAAAATGACAATGTCACTGGTGCGTACATGTGGACTACTGCCTCCAAATGTGATGCGATTATTTTTTAATTTTATTTTTATATGGATGGTAATAATGATTTTTTTAATTAATATATATTTTATATATGATATAAAAATGATAATTTGGTGGTGAAATTTTATTTACATTCCTTTCCTTCCATCCATTAAAAATGTAAATAGTGTTCATGCATACGTACGACCTACCGTCTCTATAAACAATGTAACTCATTTTTCATATCTCCAAATATTACGGAACACAATATATATATATATATATACTGAATATATTTTCTATTTATAACATTATTAACATTTTGGATATGATTCTACCATGATCAAAGTACAAGGACTAAAAGTATTGTGACAAAACATAAATGAAAAATGGAGTAGTTATTACACAAAATAATGATTTTAACAATGAATTTAAAACAAAAGTGTGATAAAAGATTATAAATAAATATTATATAGTATGATATATATTATTAAATTATATAATAATTTTATATTAACTATAAATTTATTATGCATGGTGTGCAGACAATTACATAGGATGTTGATCCTGAGGTAAGGGGTTCCGTCTCAATTTTCTTTTATTATAGAATATTTTAATGTTATAATTATAATTTATTTTATATAGGGTATATTATATCAATTTTAAATTCTATATCAAGAAAACTTTATTATTAATTATATTTTATGTTAAAATTAAAATTATCTTAGTTTGGGGGGATTTACGTGAAATTTACCATGTGGTAAGTGGTTTCATAAGTCAATTTCTTTTCATTGGGTTATATTACTTCTTCATTATCATTGATATATGATTCTTTTGTGTGTTATGACCTATTATTATTTTAATCTATATTTCAATTTTTTCTAATTGTATTTTATTTTTTATAGATAATCATTTCATTTATTAACTCTCACTTCAATGATACGTTATTTATATGGGTTATTCATTAAAAATTTCTTATTTAGGTAATATTTAATTTTATATTGATAAATATTTTATGATGACAATCTAATACTAATTTTACATGATATATCCTGAAACTCCTTATGTTCATTATATTTAATGTTTCATTATATGTTAATCTTCTCAGTGCTAATAATTCAAATGCTACCAAAGTGGTAAGGGTTTGATTCCCTATCTCAACATTATTTAGTATATTAGATATTTATGTCACCATTGGTGAATTAATTATAGATTTATATATTAAATAAAACATATTTTATTATCCTATGGTTATTCCTGAAAAAATGTTTTTATTTAAAATTTGTCACTTTAATTACTCAATATTACATAATAACATTTAAAGGAAATCCAACATTATTTTTCTACTCAGTCAAGAATCTTTCTTTTCTATGGCCATGTATTGTAAAAAAAGTTAATTTTTTTCTATTCTACCTCATGATTAAATTTATTTTTTCCCCATTTTTCAATTTTTAACAAATATTTTTAAAAGGGATCTTTAATCATTTTTCAAACAAAGTGTTTTTTATCTTCTTATAATACTGAGAAAGTAATGTTTTTAGAGGCCTGTGTGGAATGACAATCCATAATGTCCCATCCTTCATTTTAAGCCTCATTTACAGGTTTCCATTATTATTTTAAGTGAATAATTTTTTTCTTAAATTATAGAAATTATTTTTAAAAAAAAATATTTTTAATGTTAAATGTCATTTCCTTAAAGAATGTTTTTCATAATTATTTGGTATTTATATTCATTAATAAAAATAAAATTTGTTATTTATTTTCCTTATTATTAATATATATGGTTTACCATCATTTTTATTGGTGGTGTACTATTTTTATTTCATTCAATATATTACTATGGATGGTTTATGATTTTATTTATATATTGTGGAATGTATTAAAATTTCATAAGATAGTTTTTTAATATGACTGATTATGTTAATTTCATTTCATTTCTTTCATTTTAGGAAATAAATATAATTAGTTTGTGATGGATGGTCCTAATATAGAATGTTTATGAAAAAATAGGTCTCATTAGACAAACTAGTTTGGGTATTTAGCTGAGGTCTTACCCGTTTATATAATATATAATGGAATGAGGGATAGAAGATATATTTATGATGACAATAATTAATAATTCTATCATTATGATATTATTTATTGATGTACACTTGATTATTTAAATAGTTATGATATACGTGGATAAGTTTCATGTTCATGTAAATAGTTATATCAAATTATTTGATAATGATTTATTCTTCCCATATTATAATTTTTGATCTATTTGTTGATTAAATTAAATGTGTTTTTAGTTGTTTACCATTCAATATTAATTATTCCTTATTTAATCATGATACATTCAATTGTACCTTAATGAGAATTTGATCCCACCCCTTATTTTTTTTCTTTCCACATGATATAAACATGGAATCTTTGTATGATTTTATGAATGTAGGATATTTACTTTCACTATGTTTTATTTTTATGTTTTAAAATATAGTGTGGGATTTGTGTAAGTATATGTTTTACCAAGACTATTAAAATATTTTGTCCTTCGAGATGTGATTCCTTATATCTAGTGTCATTGTAATAATGTAACTATTGAATCTGGGTTACTAGGTTTTGGGTCATTATAGTTGGTATCAGGGAAGTTTAGTTAAAAAATTTGGAACTATATTTTTGAAAACATGGATTGGGGAAAATAACATTATGACTGAAATTGCGAATAATTATAAGTATATGATAACATCCTAATATCTTGTTAAGGTAGATATTATGTATTTTTATTAGAAATATATCCCTCTATAGGTACTAAAAGTGGACTTGTTTTTGGAACAGATGCATCTCAGGGTAATACCCCAAAAAAGATTTAGTTTTAGTATATCTCATCCATGATTCAGGTTGGTGGTGAGTGTTATGTACCTGTATATCTAGTTTTAAACTCTTATGGGATCTATAATAGGTAATTAGATTTTTATTTAGGAACCATTATGATGTATTTTAATGGATGATGATCTTGGATGACCTTAGATAAACCTAAGGTTTCATATATTGAAATGAAGGTTTCATGATTTAGACATTTTATAAATGATTTTTCATAATTATGATTACTTAAAATGACATCATTATTTTTCATTTTATTTAAAGAGTAATGAATTGATGAGGAAAAGTGATGAGTTAAATGGTGAGAAATAAATTTCATCTTAGAGATAAATTTGTAGTTTCTTATCCTAAATATAGAGAAACTATAAATTCTCCATGTCAATGACCACTTGTATGGGTTAACTCCTAGGCCATGGAAGACAGATGTTATACCAATCATTAGTCTGAAATGGTTGCAGTATTTATGTATTTGGATTCAAGAACTGTGTTGTATAATTATTTTTACCAGTGGAATTTCAGTTATAAGAATAATGAAACATATCAGGATTGTATTAATTTTTGAAGCATATAATTCTTCATGTATGATTAAATTAAGAATCATGTATTCCATATTGGTTTTATGAGTTTATGTTTGATCATAAGATAAATTTCAAAAAAAATTACTTTGAGGATTTCTATGATGGGATTATATCAAGATTGTGGATATTTTTGGAGACACTTATGAAAACCAAATCATTGGTTTAGTATATGTTTTAGTGAATATTTTATTTATAGAAGAATTATTTTACAATTTATAAAAATAAGTTTAATTTCATTGGTAACCTTTAAGGATTAGAGGTCATGGTATTCATGGGTTATTGAAATATAGAAATGTTATAGGAATTATATTATGATAGTTTTTGAAAAAAGGTAACCCATGTACCTAGTGAAAACCCATCACATATAGAAAGTCCACATGGGCTTCAACTCACTATTGAATGGCGATAAGGGTGAAGTTACTACATTGGAAGAAATTATATCCTTGTTAGTATGGAATTATTTTCACTTAAAAAAATTTGTTGATAAATTTTAGTTTTATTTTAGGAAACATATTATTGGTTCAAATATTATTCAGTTTTTATGATTTTGAAGTGATTAATGATATTTCAAGAGATGTTTTAATAGGTGGAGATATATATAACAATTGGGTTTAAAAAAAAGAATTACTTTGGAAGAATTATATTATGTTTTTAAGGTTAATGATAAAGGTTATGAGATAACATTTTATGTTAAAACACTATTTTAATGTGGAGGTTATTAGTGTTATTTGAGATATTGGGTTATTTGTGTTGAAAATTTGTTTTTTGTTATTGAATTTTAGAGATTAATGTATTTTAATTATCATTATTATATAACTGGTGCTAGTAATTTTTATTTTCGTAAATATCAGAGGAATAGATAACAATCCTTTTCTAGATTATGTGATTTGTTATAATTGTTTTTAGTGCTTCTGGCATAAAAAATCTTCAGGAATACTCATAATTTACGGAAAAATATGATATTGTGGTGAAAATTGATTAAAGGATGAAATTGTACTAATTTGGTAAGTATATTTGTTTATTTTTTTATATGGTAAATCAATTCGTTATCCAAAGGAAAAGGATCTTGAAACAGAATTTTTTTCATATTACCTTCATTTATGATGAATTAATGGAATTTTTCACACCTTATCAATTTTTGGTTTTGTGGCTGTTAACATTCTCACGATGATTAAATTTATTATGATCCATGATCTTTATCACTATACATAATTATTTTGGCATTACACCTTTCTTCCATGCTAATATTTTCACATCCCACTAATGTGTTCCAACTTAGAAACCAAGTTATATGTTTTTCTAAATGACCTACGTACATCCCATTCTCTCTTATCATTGTGTTGTTTTGATAACCCTTTTTATGATGTGGTATTTCCAAAAAGTTATTTTTAGATAAAAAAAATTTATTTTTCAAGAAAATTTTAAATTTTCAAGGAAATATTTATTGAATATAGTAAGGATTTTACACTACGATATTTTAAAGGAAGAACATTAGGTTTGAGCGTGTTTATAACACACATCAATGAGCATAAATGACATGAAAAATATATTATTTAAACACGAATATTATAAACTAGACATTAATTTTTAAGGAACAACTAAATTATGAAAAGTGTATGTATTATATATTTATTGGTTATAAATTAGTAAAAATCATTTGAATGTAAAAGAAATCCTTTTCTGAAAAACTTATTTAATGAATGTAATCTGTTCTTAAAATAATAAATTAAATTAATTGATATTTTTCAATGATTTTAATAAAATATTAATATTATATACTCAATAAATTTTTTTTATCATTCATATGATATTTTTTCTAGGCATGTGATAAGAATAAATTTAATTTTATGCTTAAAAACAAATTTTTTTCTAAAACATGATTTCATCATGTTTTGAACACTTTTTTTGAAATTAAATTTATCCAATTATAGAAAAAAAATTGAAAATTTTTATATAATTTTTATAATAATCATGGAAATATTATCTTATAATTTTTTTTCATAATTTTATGAAAAGTTAATTTTTTTGATGAATAGTGAAAATACTAATTTTTATTAAAAAATTACAATTTTTATGCATTTTAAAATGATAAATGTTATTTTAAAATGTTTTACTAGTAAACATAGTTCAGATATATTAATTTTAATATAATTTAAGTAATTATAATTTTTTATAAACTAAATTTTGAAATAAAATCTATTTATATATAAGAAAACATTTTCTTTGAAAATTCACATTTTCATCAAGCATGTAAGTTTAATTTTAAATTAAATTATACAACACGCATGAATTGAATTTTATAAAATGGATTCCATTTTTGGAAGAATAATAATTAATATTATTTAATAATGAGAATTTTGTAATGGGCCTCTTCTCTTTGGTCCTTCTTGAGACTGAAGACTCGATCCACAGAGGAGGAGTTCTCTATACACGCTTTCATCTCTTCATGGCTACATGGGCTGGATCGTAATGGCATGGAGCTGAAGGTGCGGAGTACTATTTTCACGGCCATCTTCTATACTCTTTTGGAATCCCGTAACCAGGTTCGATTGGGTAATAGTCGTTCTCTTCTCTATATCCAGATGAGAATGCGATCGTTGCTGGTTGAATTGTGTTCCCTGCTGAAAGGGGGCCAGAACTCGGTCACCCTTGTTGGTTTTCTTAATAGACCATTGGTGGATGTCAGAACCCGTGGTCGATGGATTCAATGGTTTCCTCCTGGTGTTGGACTGAAACTTAATGTTGATGGATCCCTTTTGGACTGATAGATGTGAGGGGGGATTATTAGGGACTCCCAGGGTTCAGTGTGTTTTGGTTTTAGTGCCTTCTATGGGATGGGTTGTTCTCTTGGTGAGGAAGTTAGGGATCTCCATAATCGTCACAGGTTATGTATAGATTTTGACCTCTTGGTGTTGGAAATTGAGTCGGACTCAAAGGTATTGGTTAGAATTCTCAAGGGGAAATGCTTCGCTCCTTGGGTGTTGGCTTACCTCACCAGAAGTTGCTCGCTCGAGTCGAAGGGTGGTCAGTTGGTGAGGTATATTTGGCGGGCAGCCAATTTATCAGCATATGAGCTTTCTCGTTCAGGAAATCCCGATAACACGGTTATCATTTTTGATAGTTTGGGTTCTCTTCCTTTGGAATGTAATATTTATGTCCAAGGGGATGCCCCACAACTTCACCACTTTAGACCTCCTTGCGGATTTCTTTGTATTGGTGGGCTTTGTTACCTATTTAATAAAAAATTAATGTTCATTTTGTCAGAAATACCCTCTTATTTTTAAAAATATTTCCCTATAATTTTTTTTCATGGCTTGCATTACATAAATCATTGAGTTTAAATGAACAACATTATACCATAAAAAAATTAATATCATTTAGATGTTGGATTTAAGGGTATCAATATTAATAAAAAATTTATTTTAAAAAATATGGTTTACATATGAATAAAATAAATTCATTGGTTAACAATTAATCTGAAATGAAAATAAAAAAACCATTATTTAATATAGGAAAGTTTTTCTGAGAAAAAAATTTTTATGTGCATAATGTTTTTTTAAACGAATAAATTAAATTAATAAATATTTTTGAATTATTTTAATGAAATAAATATATTACAGATTCATTAAAAAAATTTAACATCCATGTAATATTTTTTCTATTCATGGAATAAAAATAAACTATGTTTTATAATTAAAATATATTTTTAAAAAAGGTATATTTTGTCACATTTGGTGCACATAAATTTAAATTTTATTTCATAAAATTATGTAAATTGAATATTGAAAAATGTATTCATTATTTGGAATCATGAGGTATAATTTTTTTAAATTGGCCCCTTTTATTTTAAGATATTTTAAATAGTAACTACGGTGAAGCTTAACACCTTAGTGAATGGAAAATCAGGTTAAAGTAAGTGATAACGCCATAATTTTTCTTTATAATTATTATTTTATAAATATAATTTTACTCTTATCACCTTAGAATCAAAATTTATTTTTTAATAGACATGTTTCCATGAAAATGACTAATATAATATTTAGAGTATTGAACAATACAAAATGTCACTCTTTTACTTTTCAATAACTATTAAGTGTTGACATAGAGACAAAAACTTGTTATGAGTGAATATAAATATATTTTTTTAATAATGAAATTATATTTATTTTGCTGGATTTTTTGATTAAATAATTACCATAAATACTTATTCAAGGATAATACGGTATTTATTCAATTATTAGAAAAATGAAATAAATGATTTTAAAAATATATAAAGTAATATATTTTGATATATTTGAAGTGTAACATGAATTTTTTAGATAAATATTATATATTTATTATTTTTAAAATGATTATATTTGAATTAAATATTTTAATTCATTACTTCAAAGCCAAATTAAATTAATTGTGTAAAAATAGATATGAATAATATTTTATAAAAATAATATTTTATTTAATTATTTAAATTTTAAAAAATATTTAAATAATAAAATGTGGAAATTAAATAGTATAAATATTCATCACTTTTTCATTTACGTTCCAATTGGGACCTTATATGTAAAATTATAACTTTTACGAGTGAAAAAGATGTTACCATTGTTATTATTAAAATAGGTTAACTATGGGGTTAAACCAAAACATAAGATTTAAAACAAAACCTGAGCTTAAAACAATTTATATTTTTATGGTATTTAAACCCCATAATACCTTATTTTTTTAATAACTATCCATTTTGAGGCATTTGGTAAATATACAAACATTATTATATTTTAATCTTTTAATAAATCGCAATAGTGTCCATCCCTTCAGTTATAAAAAGGCACCCCTCAATTCATTTCATCATACCACCATGAGCATTATATCTCAATAATAACCAACCAAAATACCTTATCTAATTCATTATCCACATTATATAGGTTATGGTATTCCCAAAAAACCAATCCTATGGTCCCCAAGAAGAGATCCAAAGGAGTTGTTTCAAAGACGAGGTAATCAACATAACTGATCACTTCCTTTTAAAATTATTATATTAAATCATATAGATATGTGTCATTTACCATGAAATAATAAATTCAATATAATAAATATTCTAAAATGGTGTTATTATTATGAAACCAAAACCATCTACCCTTTTTCTTGCTAAATGGGAAGTGAAAGTATCGATCTTGCCTACGTACGGCTTACCATCTCCACATAGCAAGGTTTTTCATCATCATATTTAATGGATTGTAATAATTAGGGGTTTAATGTTTATATATGAAATTTATGAAATATGTATTCCCATATAATGATAATATCACATCTAACATTTTACCTTCACAACTGTAGAAAAATGATTATGTTGCTCATGCGTACAAGTGGACTGCCACCTCTATGAATATATGTGATTAATTTTTCATCTTCACTTTACATGGAATGTAATAAGGATGTATTTTATTAATATATATTATTTATATGATATAATAATTATTCTATAATGGTTAATTATTATTTAAACTTCATCTTTCCATCTGTTGAAAAGTGAAAGTAGCGTTTAGGTTTATTATGGCCTACCACCTCCATGAACGGTGTAATTCATCCTTCTATATATAATTTTTTTGAATGAATATATATATGTATATATATATATATTATGAATATATATTATATTTATATCATTAATAAAATTTTATAACTGACTGAACCATTATCATAGTCGTGGACCAATATTTCCAAACCGAAAAATAAATGAAAAACGGGGTAGTTATCACCCAGAACAGTGATTTTAATAAAAAATGGTTAATAAATGAGTGATAAGATGCCATGAGTAAATAATAAATGGAATTATATATGTAAATTTTGTTTTGTAATATATTTATAATAAATAAATATTTATTATAAACAAGTTTTGAACACAAATGAAGAAAGGTGAGACTTGAGGTAAAGGACTTTCATCTCATTTTTATCATTGTGAGACACATGCCGTATTCACCACTTAGTTCTTTAATGTGTTTTATATTCCAACCATGAATGTATGTTATGATACTTATTATGAAATTTATGTTTATTTAAATATCCATATATATTTATTTATTTAATGTGGCTGGTGCTTCAAATGTTACCAAAGTGGGAAGCGTTATTTGTTACAATATCATTATTTATCAGGATTATTTATTATTAAGTTTACAATGATGATATTAAATAAAATATATCTAAATTAACTCATGAATATTATTATCATATGGTTATTTCTTGAAAATACATGTTTTAATTTCATTTACCTCACATTGAATATTTAATAGACTAATAATTTTTTTTCAAGGAAAATCTATTTTGTTTCTCCCTATGGTCCAAAAACTTTTTTATTCCATATAAATGTCTTCTAAAATTGATTTAATAAATTTTATTACCTATATTCAATGATTTTTAAAGTCATTTTTACCCATGTTTAAATTTTAACAAAATGTTTTAAAATCAATCTTCATTATATTTTTTGAAGGAGGGGAATTTGAACATTTAGTAATAATATGAAATAAATATTTGTATTGACTTACAAGAATTCAATGGAATTTCCCACTCTCATGAACGTCCAAATAATTGAAGATTTCAATAAAATATTCCTATGTTATTTTCAAATAAAATATTTCCATTAATTTTTATGAAATTTTTATGTTTTAACAAGAGAATTTCAAAGTAAAACTAATATGTTTCGCAAGAAATTTTCCATTGATCCATTAAAGTAATTTTTCATATATAAAGACATCCATTGATGTTACTCAAAATTTGCTGTGGATATGGTCCAGTGATACCATTATTATTATTCCTTTATATTTTTATGACTATAATGTTGATATTTTTATAAAACCCATTAATTTTCAATGGTTTTGTTAATTAACTATATTTTTAGGAAACCCATTTTCATTGTACGGTTTATAATGTGGTGAATGATTATGGTTTTTATGACATTGTGTCACAAATATTTATGGTTTTTTTATCAAATGGGTGAGCCCAAATGAATTGGGTAATGTTTTATATATCCTAAGATAACTTTGGGAAATATGTTTATGTGATTGATCAATTATAAGAAACAAGTTTATGTTCATGATTTATTTTTAGAAAAAACATTTATGTGAATGATCCATTACAGGAAACAAGTCAATATGTAACACTTAGATATTTCAAAATAAGAACCTTATATTTGATAACATGTATGAACTTCAACACCTTGAATAGAAAGGAATATAACATCCTGATACATTACAATATATTTAATATTTTAAATTAATCTAATCTATTTCATAGCATTAAATTCATGTAATACCCAGTTATCTAGCATTACACATAAAAATGACTTTCATCAATGGCTTGTGTTACATGCAAGACCATGTTTTACCGATTCATATTAATATTTTTATTTGAAATGAAAATTATTTAATTTCCATTAAATTATATTATATATATATTTTTAAATAACTTATTAAAATATATGGTTGAATTAATTGGTTAAATTTTTTTTAGAAATGAAAATAAAAACCAATTCAATATGAAGAAAATATTTTTTTATAAAAACAATTTATATACACCCAAAGACATTTTATCATAATTAAATTAATTAATTAATATAATTGGATGTTATTAATGAAATTTATATAAATTATATATTCATTATTGTTTTTATAAAACCATCCAATGGGTTTTATAGGCACCATATAAGAACAAATCCAATTTTACACTTACAAAGTTGATTTTTTCTAAAGGTCGTTTTGCAGCCTTTTAGTGGTGCACTTTTTTTAAAACAAAATATTGAAAATTTTACAAATATTATATGATAAAACAAACTGAATTTTTTAAATTGGATTATAAAAATAATCGGTGGGTTAATTTTTGTTATTTTTTAGAGAAGTATCATTTTTTGATAAATATTGAAAAATATAATATTTTAATCGATAAATAAATTTTCATCTAAATATTTTATAATGATAAATTATATTTTTAATTACTTTTAAAGATATAATAGATATATAATAAATAAATTAATATGATTCAGTTCATTGGAATTATTTTTATATTTAACATAGATAAAAAAACCTTAGTAAACCTTTAAAACTTTTCACTTTAAAACTCTACATTCTCATCCCGTCCATAGGATTAATTTATAATTAATATCTTCCAATTGTGTGATTTTAATTTGGAAAATTGGATTACATATGTAGAAACAGAATAATATTAAATTTATAATATGTTCAAATTAATTTTTGAACTAATTTATTAGTGAATGAAGTTAAAATTAATTATAATAATTAAGAAAAAAAGAGTTTATCAAGGGACTAAACTTTAATCATAAGAAAAAAATAGCCTAAAAAATTATCCCAAAACCATTAAAAGACCATATTTATACCATATACCTTATATGACATAGTCTGGGTCATTATTGGATCCACCTTTTGTGGAAAAATCATGGGTGGAATTCCCTCTTTAAAAAATTTACTGGTTTTCCACTCACCCCACTTATAAAAGGCCTCATTCTCATCCCCATCTTCAAACCTCTCAAAACTCATTTTTTAATCAAATAAAATCCCAAATAACATTCCAAAATACCTCACAAAATATTATTATTATTATCGTTTTAATAAATATAACTTAGGAAGGTATTAGTGAGAACCTAAGGAGGATACCTAAAGTAGAGATAATTTTTTTCTTATATAATTTTTATATTATTTTCTTCTCTACCAACATAAATTTTATTATATAAATATTTTATAATTAAATAATTATATTAAATATTTTTAGATATTTTTTTATGTTATGACCTATAAATTCACAGAATTCCATCAAATGGCATACAAAATCACTGTTCGTGTGTACGGTGGACTACCACACTGCGAACTGATGTTTTTCATTTTTCTATTACCAACATTCAAGGTTGGGGATAATGATGGATAAACTATTTATATATTATATTTATTATTTAATTATTATTATTTTGTTATTATAAAACACTTACCTCCATGATTTCCATTTTTGGGTATATGATAACATCGCTCTTGTGTACGATAGAGAATCGCCTTGCAAAGCGATGTTATTCATTCAGACAATACATGTAACATATTAAGGATTTTTTAATTATAATATTTGATATATATGACCTATAAATGATAATATAAGGATAATATATATATTTATATAATTTTATTTTATTTATTTCAATACGGCATGAAAATGAAAACAACGTTCATGCGTACGTATGGCCTACAGACTCCAGGAATGATGTATTTTATTTCCTATAACTGGATTTTATGGATTTCTATGAATAAAAATATAATAAATATATATGATATTTAAATTATTGTTTATATTATTTATATTATGATATATTTATCTAATTAATAGGAACAAAAAATAACATGTTAAAACATACTTGAAAAATAAGGCAATTAACGCCAAAAAAATAGTGAAAGTAATGAAATATTATTAAAAAATGGGTGATAAGATATTATAAAAGGATAATATATAATAATATAAATATTAATATAGTAATTTTATGATTTAATAAAATTATTACAACAAATATATATGAGTTTATTGGGTTTTCAACCAAAAATAAGCATAATGTAAGAGATTTCGTCTCAATTTCATTTCATTATTGCATATTATATTGTTATGCACCTAGTTTTGTTTATATTGTGAATATACATCCCCTTAGACAACTAATATCATCAATAATTAATTATTAATTTTATTTCAGGTTTTAAAATGAATTATTTCATCTATTTCTATTTAAATTTAAAATTTATGAAGTGGTAATGAATTTTTTATCTCAATTTTCATTCATTGGGTTAAAAATACATTTCGTTGATTATGATATTCTATGATTATGTGTATAATTAATTTTGATTATATATTTTTTGATTAAACTTTTTTATGCGTTTTTATAGATTATAAAAATATTTTATGGATTCATTTATTCTCACTTCAACATTATGATCATTTTAAGGGTTTAGTTTAAAATATCATTATAATCAAGATTGTTTATTATGGAATTTCAATTCAAGGAAAATATATGATCACCATTTAATAAGAAATTTAATTTTATTCTCCTCTGTTTTCTAATGATATTTTTGAATTAATCGTACCAATTTACACTCTTTGGTACATAAAAAGTATTGAGATTTTTTTAAATATAACCGTACTTCCTTTATCTCTTCCCGTAGAAATTGTGTTCTGTTACAAAAACTATTATTTTTAGAAAATTATTCAAATTATTTTATGTATGCTTTTAAAAACTATTTATTAAAGGATATTCTTACCCAATTTCTCTTTTTATAATTTTTTTTTAAAATGATCTTCTTATCATTTTCTAACTAAGTCACTTTTCTAAACTTCTAACCACGAGAAAGGAATATTCATTTCACCTTGTGCGAAATTACCTATCATCATTTCATTGAATATTAATCTAAAATTTTACAAATATCATTTAATATAATTTTTTTAAGTTACTATAAAATAAAATTATATTCATAAAAGTCACAATTAGAATGGTATTTTCCTCAAGAATGGTTTTAAATACATTTTTATTGATTTTTTATTCATCAATGACAAATACCTTTATTCTTAATTCAAAGGGAATAAATTGTATTAATACCATCATTATTCTTCCTATGGATGGATTATGATTATTTTTACTAAGGATATACTTTACTTTCACTTCCTTAAATAATATTCATATTCATTAAATTTCCCGTTATTTATTTACATTTATGTGATCATTGAACAACAATTTTTCCATAAATATACATATCAATTATTTTGGATATGATTATTTACTAAACTATATACAATTTATACATATGGTGTTTAATTTTATTTTTATTTTTTTAACAGGGGAAATAATGATAACTCTATATCCTTCAATCAAAATGGATATTTGATAAGTCACATTTTCCATGAATTAAATAAATTATTTGATATATGAGGAATATTTCGTACATTCCTTACATGTGATGGGGATCAGTTAATATAATCCCCTTGATGCATTGATAGTCTCATGGGACTAATTAGTTGGATATCCTCAGACAATGGGTTCATAACTATTATGTTTTAAACCAAATTGAGGATATAGCTTGACAGTAAAGTTATCATGTTCTTGGGAAACATGATGTTTGATAATTAAGAATTTCTTGTATTTAGAATTCAGTTATTATTATCAAGGATATTGTCAATATGAAAAAATATATGGACGAAATTCATTCTCAGTTTATTGATAAAATTGAATGTTTGTTTATTTATTTATCTTTCAATAGTATTTACTCATTTCATTATTAGTATTTAATTGTGTGGAATGTGTTCTTAGTTATTTACGTTTCTATATAGATTATGATCACTGATCCATTATTTTTTTGTTTTACTTATACATAACTGAGTATTTAACCTCACCCTTATTTTATTCCCATTACCTAGGATTCCATGAGGGGTAATAAGATAGAAATTCAAGTTTATGCTATATGAAATAAATTTATTATAAAAAATATATGTTGTAATTTGTGTATTCATTTGTAATTCAAGACCGATGTATATATCTTGCTTACCAGGAGTAATAAATTAATTTTCCCTTTGAGATTTAAATTTTGTATCTATGAACATTTAATGGTAGTAGGCATAAGATTTGGGCTTCTAGGGTTGGGTAGCTACAATTTGTATCATATCATTTTTAATATAAACCTTAGAAAATAGATTTAGGAAAACATAGATTATGAAACATGACCCTGTGATATAATTTGAGGAAAAGTATATAAGAACATCCTTAAGTTTTTCTAAGCTGGATATTATGTTATTTTTCCTTGAAATACATTCATTTATGGATTGTAAAAGTGGACATGGTTCTGGAACAGATGTACATAGAGGAAATAACTCTAAAAATAGTGCATCAATAATGACTCTTGTGTAACCTAGTACATGAAAACAAGCCTTACTGCACACCAAGTTTGACACTCTCGAGAGATATTCCTAGGTTAATTTAAATTTTCATTACAAACCATTATAACTGATTTGAATAGATAATGATAATGAACAACCTAGGTTAACCACTATACCAAGGAAGGACCTATGTAGAAAAAATGAATGAAGTATTTGTGCATTATGATTCAGGAATTAAATTGTAGAAGTGTTTTACTAATGGTATTTTGGTCATAAGAATCATGAGGCATTTATGAATTATGTTATATTATTAAAGAAAATGCGAATTCATTAAACTTTGAGTTATAGATACTTTCATTGGTTTGTAAATTTCATTTTGATCATAATTTCAAATTCATAAACATAATTTTTAGGTTTTATATAATGAGAGTCTACCAATATTAAAGGCATTTTGGAGAAATTTAAGGAAAGTATATGTTTTAGTGAAATTTTATTTGAGTAATAATTAATTTATATTTTATAAACACAATTATAAAGGTATTGATAACCATTATTGTTAATATTATCATTAATGCCATTTCAGTAATGGTCAAATAATATTATTTGTCTTTTTGATGAAAAATAAGTTATACTGAAAACCATAGTAAAACTTTTATTTAATATAAACATTATTTCAAGTATTTTCATCATATTTTTTTGGAAATGTATATGAATTATTTCATTTCATTTTAAAAATTGGAAAACGTAAATGCAGGGCGATAACCCATCACATCTCACAAGGTTGTGGGGGATGAACCCATGACCGAAAGACGATAAGGGTTTTTCACTGACCACTAGCCTACATAATGTTACAGTTAATATATAATTGTTTTTAATTAATCAATTAAATGAATAGATATTAATATTTAACCAATCGTATTACTTTTTAGGTTTATAAATAAATTCATTATACTTTTGGGTCTTTTAAAATAGTTAGAGACATAAGGAAATAATTTTCACTCTTTTATGGATCTTACAATCTGTTAAATGTAAATTTTATTGCTTTAGGAATGAAAATATAATTACTTTTTGGATATTTATTTCTTGGAATAAATGACAAGTTTGATCAAAGAACTACCAAAGTATGAAATTGTTCTTAAGGAATATAAATTTTTTGAGTAATTATATTTCATTATAATGTTATATAATAAATTAATTTGTTAGCTTTATTCAAAGGATATTGAAATAAAATGATATCATATTACCATAATTTTTTATTATATCAAATAACTTTTCACACCAATTGTATTTAATGTTCTAATTTCCTCAACCTTCAATTTATCATTCACTTGTTTATGATCAATGACCCCAATAACTCTCTATAAATATTTACGCTTTTCCTCGACATCCATATCTTCACCTGACACAAATGATCACCTACATAGAATCCCAGTTATTTGTTATTCCAGATCACCTTTTTTACTTCTCGTTCTCCATGATTAAGAGTATATTGAATTAAATATTTTAGTGTGTGGGATTTAAAAAAAATGTATTTTCAATTATCAAATTTTTATTATTTGTATCAAGTTTAAATTTCATCGATGATATTTATATATTGTGGGATGAATGTAACCCCATGATGTTTTAAAATATGAACATCATATTGGATAGCAAGCGGGAGACAAAAAAGTATAGAAAGAAAAATAATGTTCCAAGACCTTATGATATATTTACTATTTTCAATACATAAAATCTATTCTATATATTTCAATACACACAATATTGATTTATATTTCATTACATTAAAGAACGACTTTGTTTGATGTCTTGCATTACATGCAGGACTATGTTTTGCCAAATACTATTAATATTATTATTTAAAATAAAAAGTATCACGTATACATTAAATTAGATTTTATGAGTAGGATTTAATAACGAATTAAAATAAAAGGTTGAATTAAATTTTTATCAATTAATTATAATTGAAAATAAAAACCAATTGAATATTAAGTATTGTTTTATAAAAAACTATTTATATGTTCCCAAAAGAATTTTATCCTAATAAATTAAATTAAGAAATTTAAATGGTTGATAATAAAAAAAATTACATATTATATATTGAAAAAATGTTTTAAAATTAATCTAATATATTTTATATACGTAAAATAATAACAAATAAAATTTTATGAATAAAAAGAAATATTTTTCTAAAAGCGGTTTTGGCCCGTTTCATTGGCGAACTTATATTAAAATTATGTTTTGACCCTTTTATAAATATTATTTGAAAAATTAAACTTATTTTTTTAATAAAAATATAAAAAATAACTTTTGGTTAATTTTTAGTATTTTTCTAAGAAGTTTCATTTTTTGATCAATATTGAAAAATGCTAGATTTTACTTGAAATGTGACTTTTCATCTAAAAAATATATAATGTTTTTTTAAATTTATAATGGGATATAAAGTCAAAATATATCAGTAATACATAAATTAATTCAATTGATCTAATTGTGATAATTTTCATACTAGTTTAGATATGAAAACACTGTAAACGTTTGAACAATTGCACTTTAAAAACTGGCTTTCTCATCCCAGTTGTGGGAATAATTTTAAATTAATTTATACTATATCTCTTCGTTTTAATTTTGAAAAATTGATTCTATATTTTAATTAATAATAATTTGAAATTAAAAATAAGTTCAACATAATTTTTTACTAAATGTATATGTGAAATCAGTTAAAATTAATAACAATGGTTAAGAGAAAAATGATTTTATCAAGGGACTAAATGTTAAACATAAGAGAAAATGACTTATATACAATTGAAAAACCCATTTTATGGAAATATTTTGACCTTATAACTTATATTATATAATGGGGTGAATTATTTTATCCACCATTCATAGAACAAACATGTGTGGAATACCTGCTTTAAAATATTTACAAGTTTTCCTCTTAGCCAACTTATAAAAGGCCTCCTCCTCTCTAACTTATTCACACATCTTAAACCACATTAGTTTAGATAATAAATGCTAAAATAACTCCCAAAATTACCTCCTATAATTATAAATACTTATTTATGAAATAAATCCAACTTAGGAAGGAATTAGTGAAAAACATGGGGGGAAACACGAAGAAGAGGTAATGTTTTTCTAAAAGCGTTTTTATTTTATTTCCTCCTCCACCTCTCTAAATTATATTATATCATGATTATAAAATAACATCTGTATAATAAATATAATTATTTTTCTTTATGTTATTTTTACTACCTATATGTAGCAACCCAAGATTTCATAGTTCGTTATTTATTCAAAATAATTCAATAACTTGCACTACACGCAGCACCGAGTTCAAGCGCACCATGACTTACCAAACAAGCCATTCAAAGGCGGTTATGAATATTATTAACTTAATTTTGAACTTTATATAATCTTTATAATTTTAGAATCCATATTATGAGATTATTAGAAATAATTTAAGAACAAATTCATTTTTTCAGATGAAAGATGTATTTTTGAAATAATGCACTTTTAACGATTTTTAATGGTGAACCCTTTTTAAATACAATATTTTAAACTTTTATATATTAAATTTTACTAAATAAATTAATTATTTAGAATGGGGACATCAAAAATTTACAATGTAACACCCCAAACTTCCATGTTACTCTTCTCTTTGAATAATACAGTATCGTGTGTTGTTCCAACTTCGAGTTCTAACACACACCACAACCAATCAAACTAGCCGTTATGAATAGTAATACATACTTTTTAAAATTTTATAAATTTTATCTTTCAAAATGGACTTAATTTTTGGTTTTGTAATATCTAAATTATCTTAGGGTGAAATTTTGGTACTTTTCGGATAACTTATATATTTTGATGAATAGTGAAAATTTCTAAATTTTAATTAAAAACAACTTTTTTAATCAAAATAATTAATAGTGATAAATTATGAATATGACTGGTTTTAAAGTATACATAGAATGTATTTTTACCATTTTATACAATTTTAGTCATTGGAAATAATTTCACAATTAAACCAGACATAAACAAGTGTCAATCTTTTTATAGTTATTATATATTAAAAACATGCGTTTTGTTTTTACAGCGGGAATTAATTTTAAATCAATTTATGTCACTTCGGTTTTTTGAATTTTGAAAAATGGATTCCTTATTTGGAGTCAGGATGTTCAAATTGTGTAAATGGGTAACTTTTATTTTTATACATTTTGAATTATTACTTCGGTAAATATTTTATTTACCATGGTTAAAGGGTAAATCCAGTAAATAAGGGTAAAAAATAATATTATAACAATAATAAATTACCCTAAAACGTTTCCTAACCTTATTGGTGGATACATGTCTGACCATGCTCATCTTTGGATTTATTTTATGACCCCATGGAGCCACTTATAGGGGATATGGACACTTTATATTAATCAAGTAAATACAAAAATGACATAAGCTTATATCTTTTACCAAAACAATTTTTACATAGGGTAATATATGTTTTATTTTCTATTATAAATATTCGTTAGAAATATAAAAAGCTTTCTTACATAATTATATATTATTTATAATTTTTATACATTGAAAAAGTAAAAATATATATGACACAATGATGATGCAATATTTTCCTTATTAATGAAAGAATCAAATAATTGGTATTATGAATGTTAAAATACATATAATTTGAATGTTTTTATGACATAAACGAATTTTATTGGATAATATGACATGTTAGGATTTATTAAATGAATTTGGTTCAAATTAATAATGTTGTTAAGACTGTAACAAAAATTAATTATTGAGTAGTGTCAAAATTGAGATAAATGAGTTTTTAAAACAAATATTATATTATTATTTTGTATTCCTTTCCTAAAAATCTACGGATCAAAAAAAGACTTATATAATTATTTGTGTATCATTAATGGACCACTTGGGGGTATCTTGGATGTATATAGTAAGTTTATTAACTATATATTATACAAATACAATGTGACATGGTAAGTGTTATACTAATTAACCAAGAGTAAAAACTAAAAGATAAGCTTAATATAATGACCCAAACCTGTCTAAAATCTATTGGATGAATGTATTTCGACCCATCCCCACCTTATACTTTTAATAATATACTTTGGATCCATTATAAATTGAATATGATTTTATTATAAAATAATACATTATTTTTTCCTAAAGAGCCCCTCGCCCTTCATATAAAAGAGGACTCCCCCTTCTCATTAATTCACACCTTCAATGCCATTTGGCTCAGACTACCCTGGCCCAAATATCCTCCCAACTTCCGTCAATTTATACTAGAGGCCTTAGTTTGATTAGAAAGCCAACCTATGGAGCCCTTTTGATCAAATCAAAATGAAGAACCCGAAGAAGAGGTAACGTCTTCACCACACTCATTGAAGTTCCTTTCTTCTTCAACTTCTTCTTTCCATGTTATTTCCATTATAAAATAATAACTCCAGTACCTTCTATATACTATGATGTTTTTATAATTATGGAACAATCAAATTCATCATTCTATCCATCCCTTGAATTACATGTCACCATACGTGCGTACGTACGACCTATGGTCTCCACGTTGTGGTGTGATTGTTATTCAATATACTATTATTTATTTGGGTATAATAATGATGTATAATTCATGTAAGTAATAAATATAACATGATAATTATTCTTTATATATGATATACCATCGAATTATAAATTATTTTAATATCAAAAGAATGATATTGTCGATCGTGCGTACATACGAATTATCGTCTCCACGAACGTGATGAGATTCATTCCCCATCGTATCCATTCAAGAATAAATTTTATTGGATGATTAAAAATAATAATTAAGGACTTAATATCATTCTTGATATGAGTATGATACAACCTATCCATAACAAACATGGCCTATATAATAGAAAATTAGTAAGTTAACACCCAAAACGACGATAATACTAAGATTTTATAAACAAAGAGATGTTAAAAGATCATATATGATATCATATTAATATATAGGATTATTGAATAATTAAATATAAAGTATTTTACCATTATACAGGAGGTTAAACTACCATCAACCAAGTAAAAGAAAAAGGTAAGTGGTTTTCATCTCACTCTTTATTCCCGTGAGATTCATGCCATATTGCCATTATTGGCTTTTTTGTGGTGTATGTACTACCCATAATTGTATTCTTTGTGTAATATACATTAATTTATGTGTATTTACACATTCATTATACGATTCCTCTTTCATGGGTTGTATGTTTCGTAATTTACCGAATTGGTAAGGGTTTATTTCACAATCTCTTCATTATATGAGGTTGTTTATACGTAATTATCTATTGGGACCTCTTTATCATCCACATCAATGTTTCTTAAAAATGTATTCCAAAACATTCTTACTATTTACCAGAATATGGGTTAATTTCATTTATACCCTTTTTTCACTTTTATAAGATTTTTATAAAGGAGCCCTTCCGTTGTTTTCCAAACAAGGTCCTTTTTAACCTTTTCAAAAAAAATTAAGGTAAGAATGTATTTTTTTAACTTATTCAGCGGGTGTGGCTATTTTCCGCCATTATAACATCATCAAATATTCCCTTACAAGTTTATAATAATATTTTCAAAATAAATGTTTTCTTTATGTGACTTTTAAATGATTTCAAAATATAAAGAGATATGTCTCAAAAAAAAAGGTTTTGATTTCATCTATGTCAACATCCATTGATGGATTTTAAGTTTATTTAAAGTTGATTTATTATGATACAAAACTCCCATATTGTATTGAAGTTTTTGTTATATGTTTGACTGTGGATGTGCTATTTTTATACCATTCATTTCTTATGGTTAAATTATTGACATTTTATATGCTAGTTTTAATACGAATGTTTATGATATGTTTTATCCTTTTCATATGAGGAACGTATTGGACTTAGTAAGTGATGGGTGGAGCCCGCTATAGCTCCTTGATGCATCAGTAGGTCTCATGAGACAACTAGACGTGGAATTGGCTGAGGCCCTTTCCCATTTTGATTTATGGTTTGGCCGAGGAATTAATCATTTTTAGACGTCTTGACTGAGGCCTTGACAAAATGTTTCAAAATGTCCGGCATTATACATTCCCTCGTTATGGAAATAATATTGATGGTTCATGTGGTCATTCGACTAGTAGAATACCCATGATTATATTTTATTATGAAATTACTTACTCAGCTCATATTAATGCCATAAAAGTATTCATATTTATTATTGGTAAAGGAATGTGGTTTCAATTATTAACCATGCTTAAAATTTATGTCATTTTCCGCTGTATTACTTACCCTTACCGAGCGCTTGAGCTCACCCCTTTCATATGTTTCATTTTCCCAAGATATGAAGAAGATAGTGATGCATGACCTGTAGGCATAATTTAGGAGGCATGGATGCTTCTAATGAAATATATATTTGTTGAATTTCTCTTCAAGTTGTAAAGTTGAACCTATGTATGAATCTTATTTCCAAAGCTACTAAACTGATCAGTCTTTCGAGATATGATTTATTGGTGATCATGAAAATGTTATGTAATAATGCAATGACTCTGGGTAACTAGGTACGGGGTGTTACAATTGGTATTATAGGAAGTTTAGCAATGACCTTGGAAAATAGATTTAGATAAACTCTGATTAGAACAGATATCCCTAAGATAGACTTTGAGGATTAGTATAGAAGTAATTCCTAGTATTTTGGTATTGTAGAGATTTTGTAAGTTTTCAGATAAATACATCCCTATTTGGATACGAGCAGGTAGAGGTAGCTCTGGCATAGATGTACCTAGGGGTAAAACCTGAAAACACCTATTTGAGTTAGACTCGAATGGGAACTGGTGCACGACAGTAGGACTTGCTGCACTCTTGGTTACAAAACTCTCGGGGGTATATGCTTAGGATAATTCTCATTTTCTTTAAAACCCATTATAAAAGGCTCATGAGTATATACTAACTCAAAGAAATTATTTTTATGTTTATGTATTACATCCATAAACTGTTCAATTTGCGTTATGTATTTTACAAGTTTGGAATTATTCATTGCAATTCTTAAACTGACCTAGTTTATTCTATTGTAAAGAAATAGAACCCATTAGAAGGAATGTGAACCCCAGTAATACGTATGATCCACATAATAAGAAGGATCATATATTTCATGGTATTAAGCCATCATTTAGAAGGGAAATAGTCTCCCATGTATTATAATCATATGAAGAAATAGAATCATGTGTTGATAAGATAAGTAAAGAGTTTAATGAGTCCTATGGCTTTGAAGAGAAGCAAGAGAAGAAAATTATGGAAGAGAGAAAGGTGGATAAAGGGAAGAGGGAAAAGAAGAATTTTCCCATATGTGATTACTATGGGAAGAAACACCCTGGAACTTGCCTGAAAGGAATTGGAGTTTGTTATAAGTGTGTAGAAAAAGGACACCATGTACGTGACTACAAGGGTAATAAAAAGGTTTCAAATGTACAATGCTTCATCTGCAACGAGTTGGGACACTACGTGAACCAATGTCCAAATAATCAGAATATGCCCCAAATGATGCTATTGGATAACAATCAAGTTATGATACTACCACAGAAGATGAGGAATGACTAGAGTTCTTATGTTGTTATTAGAGAATTATGTCATTTGAGTGTTGTATCAACAATGTACTGGTTATAATAATTATGGAGTACATAAGGATTGTACTATAGTACTATTTCATTAAGGACTTGAGATTGTGTGGAACCCAGAAAAGTGGCTCAATGGAAGGTTAAATTTTTTAAAATATATAGTTGAGAGAAAGAAAAAGCATAATATATTTATGATAATGAGGTTGTGATTTTGGAATAAGAGATAGTTGATTTGAATAAATTATATTGGATATTCTTTACTATCTTGAAACTGATTAATGATTTCTATTCCCATCATTGTTGGAGTTTACAACTTTTTTGGATAGAAGGAGTATATCCAGTATTCTATAAGGAATAAAGGAGCCTGGATGTAATTAATAAGGTTTTTTGGTAATTCAGGATGCGCAGTGTTTTAAAATAATACATGACGAAGGAGTTCACATGTTATTACCTGGGAAAAAATATATTCATTGTGTTTACCTTCCATAAAAATTTTGGACTCTGAGTTTGGACTAAATTATTTTGGGTAACTCTAGTTTGAGATTATATTTGATTTCCATAAAAGGACAACCCGGAGGTCGGGTGGTAACCCGTCACGAATGGCAAGGCTGCGAGACATAAACCCGCAACCGAAGGGAGAAAAGGGTGTATCACCTACCACTGATCCACTAGATGTCCTGGATTAAATAATGTAGTTTATTTTAATAAGGTCTACTAGATGAATTATAAATTTATTTTTTTAACCCCAAATGAATAGGATAAATAGACTATTTTTTTAAGTTCTATTATCTTTTAGAGTGTAAGTTGAGTTTGTGGTAGAAATTAGTTAAAGTATGGAACTGTACTTTTCAAAGATATATTTTTCTTCTCCTCTTATTCTATGAAAATTTTAATTCTTATACTTTATTGAATGGATCTTAAAACCAAAAATGTGTTATCCTAATACCTTCTATTTTGTTGAACTGATTGTATTTTTAATCATCATAGATTGATGAATTTAAGGACCTCAATTTTACACTTTTTTGTGATTGATTACCTCGATCACTACCTATAAATATTATTTTTTTACCTCCAATTATTTGTCTTCAATTTCCTCCAATGTTCTCATAATCGAGATCAAAATTTTGTGGTGACCCTTTCATTTCTCTTTTCCTCTTATTAAAACTAAATTTTATTAACCCAATTTCCAGTGTGGGTTTTCCCACAAAGATATTTTCTATTTTAAACCTTTTCAAATGGAAAGGACGAAATTTATTGAAGTAGGGAAGAATGTAACACCCCAAGATTTCATAGTGCGTTATTTCTTCAAAATAATTCAATAAATTGCATTACACTCAACACCGAGTTCAAGCGCACCATAACTTACCAAACAAGTCGTTCAAAAGAGGTTATGCATATTATTAACTTAATTTTGAACATTATATAATCCTTATAATTTTAGAATCCATATTATGAGTTTCTTATACATAATGTAAGAACAAATTCATTTTTTTAGATAAAAGAAGTATTTTTCAAAAAATACACTTTTACCAATTTTTAATGGTGAACTCTTTTTAAATCCAATATTTTAAACTTTTATATATTCAATTTGACTAAATAAATTAATTATTTATAATGTAGACATAAAAAATTTAAAATATAACACCCCAAGCTACCATGATATTCTTCTTTTTGAATAATACAGTAGCGTGTGTTGTAGACAACTTCGAGTTCTAACACACACTACAACCAATCAAACTAGCCGTTATAAATAGTAATACCTACATTTTAAAAATTTATAAATTATATCTTTCAAAATGGACCTCATTATTGGTTTCTTAATATCTAAATCATCTTACGGTGAAATTTTGGTACTTTTCAGATAACTTATATATTTTGATGAATAGTGAAAATTACTGAATTTTAATTAAAAAAAAATTTTTTAATCAAAATAATTAATAGTGATAAATTTTGAATTTGAGTGGTTTTAAAGTATACATAGAATATATTTTTACCATTTAATACAATTTTTTTCATTGGAAATAATTTCACAATTAAACCGGACATAAACAAGTGTCAATTTTTTAATAGTTATTATATCTTAAAAACAAGCGTTTTTTTAAAAGGTTGGGGCCAAAGACTCATTTTTATTAATAAAGCAAAGAAAAGACCTCTTTAAATGGGTATAAGGAGACCCATTACCTATCCTGAAGGCCGAGTGGGATTGTAGCCCATTACATAGCCCGTAGGCCCAAATTTTTTGGCCAAATTCCTATTCTGTGAATAGTAACCCGCTTTTTGTTTTGACAGTGGGAATTAATTATAAATTAATTTCTGCCACTTCTGTGTTTTGAATTTGTAAAAATGGATTCCATATTTGGAATCAGGATTTCTATATTGTGTAAATAGGTAGCTTTTATTTTCATACATTTTGAATAATTACTTAGGTAAATATTTTATTTACCATGGTTAAAGGGTAAATCTGATAAATAAGAGAAAAGAAATAATATTATAATAATATTAAATTATCCTAAAACGTGTCCTAACAATATTTATGGATATATTTCTGACCATGGGAATATTTGGGTCAATTTTGGGACACCATGGAGTGACTTTGTGGTGATAGAGACACTTTATATTAATTAAGTTTAAGTAAATATAAAAAAGTCATAAGCTTATATCTTTTACCAAAAAAATTTTTAAGTAGGGTTATATATGTTATAGTATTTATTATAAATATTCATTAGAAATCTAAAAATAATTTATACATATTTATATTTAATTTTTAATTTTTAGACATTGAAAAAGTAAAAATATATATGACACAATAATGATGAAGTATTTTCCTTATTAATGAAAGAATCAAATAATTGGTATTATAAATGTTAAAATAAAAATAATTTGAACGTTTTGACGACATAAAAAAATTTATTGGTTAATATGACATGTTATGATTGCTTAAATTAATTTGGTTCGAATTAATAAAGTTATTTAGAGTTTAAAAAAATCAATTATTGAGTAGTGTCAAAATTGACATAAATGAGTTTTTGAAACAAATATTATATTATTAATTTATATTCTATTCCTAAAAATATACATTTCGGCAAAGGTACTTATATCATTATTGGTGTATCATTAATGGACCACTTGGGGGTCTCTTGGATGTATATAGTATGTTTATTAACTGTATATTATAAAAATACAATGTGACATGGTAAGTGTTAAACTAATTAACCAAGAGTTAAATCTAAAAGATAAGGTTAATATAATGACCAAAACCTATATAAAATCTATTGGTTGAAAGGATTTAGACTCCTCCCAACCGTAATCTTTGAATAATCCACTTTGTATCCATTAGAAATCTAATATGATTTTATTATAAAATAATTCTTCATGTTTTTCCTAAAGAGCCCCTCACCCCTCTTATAAAAGGGGACTCTCCATTCTCACTAATTCACACCTTGAAAGCCATTTGGATCAGCCAAATCCTGCACAAATATCCTCCCAACTTCCCTCAAATCATCCAAGATGCCTTATTTTGATCATAAATCCAACATATAGAGCCCTTTTGATCAAATCAAAAGGAAGAACCTGAAGAAGAGGTAACGTCTTCACCACCCTCTTTAAAGTTTCTTTCTTCTTCAACTTCTTATTTCCTTGGTATTTACATTATAAAATAATAACTCTAATACCTTATATATACTGTGATGTAATTATAATTTTGGAACAAACAAATTCATTATTCTATCCATTCCTTGAATGACATGTCACCATACGTGCGTACGTACGGCCTCTTGTCTCCACTTTGTGGTGTAATTTTTATTCAATATACTATTTTTAGATGGTTATAATAATGAAGTATAATTCATGTAAATAATAAATATAACATGATAATTATTCTGTCTATATGATATACCATCCAATTATATATTATTTTAATTTCAAAAGAATGATATTGTCGCTCGTGCGTACGTACAGATTACCGTCTCCATGAACGCGATGAGATTCATTCCCCATAGTATCCATTCAAGACTAAATTTTATTGGATGATTAAAAATAATATTTTAGGACTTAATATCATTCTGGATATGAGTTTGATAAAACCTATACATAAAAAACACGGATTATATAATAGAAAATCTGTAAGTTAACACCCAAAACGACGATAATACTATGTTTTTATTAACAAAGCTATGTTAAAAGATCATATATGATATCATATTAATATATATGATTATTGTATAATTAAATAAAAAGTATTTCACAATTATACAGGAGGTTAACCTACCATCAACCAAGTAAATGTACAAGGTAAGGGGTTTTCATCTCACTCCTTATTCCCGTGAGATTCATGCCATATTGCCACTATTGCCTTTTGTGTGGTGTATGTACTGCCCATAATTGTATTCGTGTGTAATACACACTAATTTATGTGTATTTACATATTCATTATATGATACGTCTTTCATGGGTTTTATGTTTTGTAAGTTACCAAATTGGTAAGGGTTTATTTCACAATCTCTTCATTATCCGAGGTTGTTTATAAGTAATTATGTATGGGGACCGCTTTATCATCACATCCATGTTTCTTAAAAATTTATTTCAAAACATTCTTACTATTTTAAAGAATATGGGTTAAAGTCATTTATACCTTTTTTGGACCTTTTATAAGAAGTTTATAAAGGCACTATTCCATCTTTTTCCAAACAAGGTCCTTTTTAACCTTTTCAACAAAATTACAGTAAGAATGTCTTTTTTTAACTTACACAGCGGGTGAGGCTATTTTCCGCTGTTATAACGTCTTCGAATATTCCCTTATAATATTATAAGAATATTTTCAAAATAAATGTTTTCTTTATGTGACACTTAAATGATTTCAAAATATAAAGAGATATGTCTCTTAAAAAAGGTTTTGATTTCATCTATGTCAACATCATTTGATGGATTTTAAGTTTATTTGAAGTTGATTTATTATGATACAAGACTTCCATATTTTATTGAAGTTTATGTGATATGTTTGAATGTGGATGTGATATTTTTATACCATTCATTTCATATGGTTAATGTATTGACATTTTTTATGCTAGTTTTAATACGAATGTTAATGATATGTTTAAACATTTTTATTTGAGGAATGTATTGGACTTTGTAAGTGACAGGTGGAGCTCGCTATATCTCCTTGATGCATCGGTTGGTCTCATGAGACAAATAGACATGGAATTGGCCAAGGACCTTTCCCATTTTGATTATGGTTTTGGTCGATGCCTTAATCATTTTTAGACATCTTGGCCGAGGCCTTGACAAAATGTTTCAGAATGTCCGGCATTATACATTCCCTCATTATGGAAATAATATTGATGGTTCATGTGGTCATTCGACTAGTATAATACCCATGATTATGTTTTATTATGGAATTAATTACTCATCTCATATTCATTCCATAGAAGTATTCATGTTTATTATTAGTAATGGCATGTGGGTTCAATTATTCACCATGCTTAATATTTATGTCATTTTCTGCTGTATTACTTACCCTTACTGAGCGTTTGAGCTCACCCCTTTCTTATGATTAATTTTACCAGGATATGAAAAAGTTAGTTATGAGTGACCTGCATGCATAATCTATGAAGATTGGATGATTCAAATGAAATATATTTTTGTTGTATTTCTCTTCAAGTTCTATAGTTGAACATATGTAAGAATCTTGTTTCCAAGGATACTAAACTGATCGGTCATTCAAGACATGATTTCCTGGTGATCATGCCAATGTTATCTAATAATGCACCAACTCTGGGTAACTAGGGTCGGGGCGTTACACTGAAAATTCACACCTTCCATCAAATGGGTTACAAAATCATCATTCATGTGTACGACAGAATACTGCCTTACGAACTGATGTAGTTCGTTTTTACCAACATTAATGGTTGAGAATAATGATTTACATAATATAATTATATTATATTTATGATATTTATGATTTAATTATACTTCATTAAATATTTTATAACACATAACTTCATGATTTTCATTTTTTGGGAGTGTGATAATGTCGTTTGGGTGTTCGGTAGAATACCACATCGCGAACAGATGTGATTCATTCACACTTGACATAGAACATATTAAGGAAAATTTTAATAACAATATGTGATATATATGACATATAATAATAATTTAATGATAATATACATATATATATATATATATTTCATTTAATTTTATTTCTTTTAATATGACAAGAAAATGGAAATGTCCTATATGCGTGCGTACACCCTACTGTCTACATTAATAGTGTCTTTCATTTCCTATCACCAAATCCTTTAGATTACACATAATACATATATACGTAATATATATTATATTATCATCGTTTTTTACTTTCTTGAAATGATGGAATCACGGTATAATTAAGAGAAACAAAAAATTACAAGTCAAAGAATACATAAAAAATAAGGCAATTAACATGAAAAAACATTAAAAATATGAAAGATTATTAACTAATGGGTGAAAAGATGCTATAAAAGCATCATATATTATATTAAAAATATTAATATGGTCATTTTATATGTTAAAAACTTTCTTAAAACCATTATACATGAGGTTAAAGAGTGTTTAACCAAAAGGAAGTGTAATGTAAGGGAATCCGTCTCAATTTCAATTCATTGAGGAATATTAGAATGATATACACCTAGTTTATTTTATATGATGTATATACTACCCACTTGACTTGTAATATCATTAATAATTCATTATTCTGGTTATTTTATGTTTAAATTATAATCATTTCATCTAATGGGGATTTGAATTTAAAAACTACTAAGTAGTATATAATTTCTTAACTCAATTTCATTTTCATTCGGTTAAACACCCACTTTGTTGGTTATGATATTATATGACTATTTGTATAATTACTGTTAACTATATATATTTTTATTTAATTTTTTTAATAGATTTAAATTTGAGAATGATAATCGATTCATTGATTAATTATCACCTTAACATTTATGATCATTTTAATGGTTTATTTCAAAATCTTGTTCTAACTGGGATTGCATATTATTGAATAACAATTAAGGGAAATTATATACTCATTGTTTAATATACCATTCCATTTTATTCCCCATTTTTTACTCATGATATTTTTCATTTTATAATAAAAATTTCCACTCATTGGTTCTTAAAAATCACTATGAAAATGTTTTAATAAATCTAACATCATTTATCTCTTCGGTCAGAAATCCATTTTCTTACAAAACAATATTTTCTAAAAAAATTTAGAATGATATGATTATCCTTTAAAAATGATTAATTTAAATAAAATTTTACCCATTTTTATTTTTTGAAATTACTTTCAATGTAATAATATTTTCATTTTTTGAAAAAGGTGATTTTATCCTTTTTTACCATGAAAAAGGAATATTCTTTTTACTATGTATCGAATTACCCGCTTCTATTTTATTGAAGATTACATTGAAAAATTATGAAGATATTTTAATCAAATTTTGTATAAAATTTATATTCAAATAAAAGGTTTTTACCAAAAAAATAAAAATGAAAATTATATTTTACTCAAGAATATTTTTAAAGATAGTTTTATTATATTTTTATTCATCAATGACAATGATGCTTATTATTACTCAAATGGGTATACATCATATTTATACTATAATTATTATTAATTTGGATGGATTATGATTATTTTTTTCAAGGATGTTATTGATGTTCACTTCCTTGAATAATTTTTATATTAATTAACTTCCACCTAAGTTATTCACATTTCTGGGACTATTAAACATTAAATTTCTCCAAAATATCAATAACATTTATAATGTATATGATTACCTCATAAACCATAAAATATTTTTACATATTTTTTTACTTTTAATGTTATTTGATTGACTCTGAAAGTATTGATATTCTTAAATACATTAATCAATATAGACATTTAGTCACATTGTTTTTTAATTAAATAAATTATTCAATATATGGGGAATGATTTAGACATGAACGTCATGGGTTGGGGGCTTGTTAATTCAATCCCCTTGATGTATTGGAAATATCAATGGATAAACCAGTGGTTTAGCCTCATCTAAGGGGTTTTTACCCAATATGATGTAAAATTTCTTAAGGATAGACCTTTATGGTAAATGTATAATGTTCCTAGAAAAAATGATGTCCAAAAATAAATAATTTCATACTTTCAGGAATCAGTAATTATTATACATGAGGTAATTAATATGAATAATAGATGGATGTATTTAATTATCAATTTATTGGTAAAATGGAATGTGTTTTTAGTTATTTATCTCGCATTATTATTTACACATTTCATTATCAGTTGTTGATTACATGGAATGGGTTCTCAGTTTTTTTGCTTTCCATATTTATTATGCTCATTAGTCAATTACTATTTTAGTTTTACTTCACCCTTAATAGGATTTTGAGCTCACCCTTATTTATTTTCCTTTCCCTAGAGTTACATGAAGTTTTCTATGAAATTTATGAAAGGATATGATAAATGTAATAATGTTATTATAAGAAATATATATATTGTAATTATGTGTTTATTTATATTACAAGACTCATGTATGTATCTATTTTTCCAAGGCCACTAAACTGGTCGGTCATTTGGGATGTAAATCATGAATCTATTCTAATTTATTGGTCATGGGCATCAAATCTTGGATTCTAGGGTTGGGGTCACTATAGGATATGCTTGATCCACTCTGGGAAATAACAGTTCAGGTCTAATCCATTATTATTTGATAGTTTATGTAGTTAACCATGACCTATTAAATGGTAAAAATATCTTTGATGGTTCCACACTATTATGACATGATAATATAGTTCATTATTGATAAGTATTTATCACTCTTACGATTTATCTCTTTTAAAATGATGAATATTTATGCCATGAATCGTTTTTATAATCATTGAATGATTTGGTATGAACATTGTATGTTATAGTCCTGATCTCATACCCTTATGGTTATCCTATTCTTCCATGTGATCATTGATTTATATCTCAGTTGTTTACCGTTACTAGTAATTTGATACCACCATTTATAATGATTCATTTCCACTTGTTATAAATAATGTTCTTAAGTGGGATATGTATATAAAGATTACTAAATAGTATATATCTGGGATTAATAGGTTTTCTATCTCCTTTTCAAGTTAGCACACTTTATTTCAATCAGAGAATATTTCTCCCTAGATTAGCTTTTCCAGATGTATATTAAGGAATTGGTAAGGCTTTATAGAGTGCCAAATTCTATTTTATCTGGTTAGGATTTGAGGTATACCAATATGTTTTGGAGTAGTCTTAAGTAGGATTTGGAAACATAGTTTTTTTTGTAATTTCATGCCTTCCTAGAATTGATGGTCTGTTTAAATGGAAACTTTAGATGATATAATTAATGTTGAGATCTTTATTAATGGAATTTAAAAGTTTTTAGGATCAAGACCTTCTTTTGGTTGATTTTTATTACAACAATGTCTTTCACTTGAGCATTAAAATGGATCATTATTAATCATGTTATATCAATAGCGGTAGAACTCCAATGTGTTGGGTTATATTTGGAGAAATAAATCTATTGTGACCTTAAATAACTGTACAAATATAAAAGTAGGATATATCCATTCAACAACACATAAGGGAAGCCCAAAGTATGTAGGAAAGTTATACTGACAATCATCAATGAGATAGGGTGCTTGATGTTGGTGATAAGGTATTACTAAGAATATATCTTAAGAAGAGATTTATGTGGTTTTTAAATAAGGGAACATTGAACACTATATATATTGGTCCCTTTGAAATTATTGACCTCATCGTGGTCATATTTTTTCATTTGATGCTTCCACCAAAACTCTCTCAAGATCAAAATGTGTTACATGTATCTATCCTAAAGAAGTACATTACATGACCTTCACATGTACTAAACTAAGAGTCTATACCACTGAAACAAGATCTATCTTCTGAAAAAAAACTGATATAAATTTTAATTTTTTGTGATGAAGTTCTATAAAACAAGACCACTCACCTGGTTAGTGTTTTGTGCTGAAACTATATATTTGAGGAAACTATATGAAAATATGAGGATTTGTTTAAGTAGAAGTGTCCTAATATATTTTTATTTCAGTGATGTAATTTTTCAGGAGAAATCCATTTTTAATGATGGTATAATGCAACACCATTATATTTTATGAAAATTTTCTCTATAAATAAATTTTATTTCTTTGACGGATTGTGTTACGCATAACATCAAGTTTAATGAAAGTGTTATACAATTAAAATAATATTTTTCAACTAGTCATTGGATTGGATAGTATGAATATAACTAAATAATTTTAAAAAAACATATGGTTTAAATATTAAGGAAATTAATTCATTTTTATCAATTAATTATTAATGAAAATTAAAATTTTATTTTAGAATAAAAGATTTATTTATCTGAGAATCCATTTTTTCACAAAATGTGTTTTATTCTCAATATTATAGATTAATCTATATTTTTGAAATATTTTAATTAAATTTATTTATTATTTATTCAATAAATTGAGTTAAAATAAATTATATATTTTATTCTTGTCATTGGATAAAAACAAACCATGTTTTATTCATAAAATTGTATTTTTTTCAAAAAACAGTCTTCCTCGTGTTTTGTAAACATATTTTTAAAATTAATTTATTCCCCTTAGAGGAATTTAATCTTGAAAATTTACTCCATATGTTGCATGTGGTGGTCCGAATTTGAAAAATAAGAATCATTTATTTTTTGACATTATGAATAGTTTTTATGGTAAAATTTTTCACCATGGTAAATGGAAAATCGGGTTAATCTAGGTTAAAAATGTGTGACAAGGACATAATGTTTCAGAATAATTAATATTTTATGGATTTTGTTAGAACCATATATCCATATCCACTAAATTTACTATTTTAATATACACTTTTCAATGGAAATGACCTATATAATATTTAATGTAATGAAAAATACAAAATGCCACTCTCCTACTTTTAAATATCAATTATATGTTCACAGAAGAAAAAACTAGTTATGAATTTATATATGTTTATATTATTTTAATAATGAAATTATATTCATTCTTGTAATTCGTTTTTAATTTTTTTATTAAATAATTACCTTATATTATTATGAAATGCTAATACAATATTTTTTCAATTAGTAGAAAAATAAAATAAATGATATTAAAACTTTTAAAAGATATATATTAGAGTGATTTATAGTGTTAAATTTATTTTTAGATAAATATAACATATTATTCATATTTAAAATTATTTAATTCTAATTCCAACATTGTATTCATTCATGTGTACGTGCAACCTAGCATATTCATGAAAAGTGTAATTCAATTTTCAATCTATAGATTTTATATATAACTATAAATATATATATATAGAATTTATATGATATTTATATTATTATTAATATTATTTAAATTTTTTGACCATCATCATAGTACAATAACCATGAATCCCAAACTAAAACATGAAAAATAAACGAAGCAATTATCCCCCAGAAGAGTGATTTTAATAAAAAAAAATTGTAAATAAATGGGTGATAGTATGTCATAAGTATTCCATACGTGCTATGACATATATAATTAGATTTATATAATAAATATATAATAAATATATATTTATTATACAATAGGATCAAATGCGTACAGATAAAGGTTACAGTTGAGGTAAGGGAGTTTTTTCTCACTTTTATCTATGTGAGACACATGCCATATTCACAACTTGATTCTATTATACGGTGATGTAATAACCAAGAATTTATTTTATGATATTTATTATAAGACTACGACGATTTAAATTTACATTTAATTATATTTCATTTCATTGTTATTATTATATTAATATTACCAAAGTGGTAAGTGTATGAAGTTAAAATGCCATTATTTATCAGGATTGATTATGATTAGGTCTATGATGATGAAATATTTTTGATCTAAATCTTGAGAATATATTTAATTTTTTATACTGTGGTTATTTATTAAAAAATACATGTTTTCCTTTCATTTAACTCACCTTATGTACAAAATAGATCAAAAATATGTTTTAAGGAAAATCGACTTTATTTCTCTCTTTCTCCAAAATTGTTTTTTCATTCATATCCATGTTTTATAAAAATGCTTTAAAGAATATTCTTACAAGTATATAGTGATTTTTTCATATCTTTTTTACTAATTTTTTTCTTTATATAAAATATTTTTAATGTAATCTTATAGACTTTTTCCAAACAGGGTACTTTTAACTACTTATCTGCAACCTGAAATAAATCATTGTTTTGGATTATATGGAATTAACAAAATTTATAGTCATCATGATCAATCCATTATTTTAAGCATACATTATATGTTTCAAAATTAATTTTCCAAAAAAATATTCCTCAATATTTAGGATGTTTTTATGTTTCAAAAATGTTATTTCAAACTGAAAAGGATATTTTCCTTAGGGATTGTTTTAGTGATCCATTAAATAAATTTATCATATATGATAACATAATCTGATGTTACATATTATTAATTAGGGATATGATCTAATGAAATAATATTTATTATTCCAATGTATATATTATGACTATAATAATGACATGTTTATGAAACCCACAAATTTTCATAGGTTATTATATGTAGAATTGATGAAATTTTTATTGAACTGATTTTTTTGAATTTCTTATTATATGATGATATTATAAAGGTTATTATGATCTTATGGAATACATATTTATGGATTTAATTATGTTTTATGTGGTCCTGTAATAATATATACGTTTAATACATTGGGTAAATTTTTATACCTCAAGAGATAACTATGAGAAATTAATGGAAAAAATCAATGTTCTTGATCCACTATGGGAAATAGGTGTTGAGCCCCAAACCATTATAATTTGATGTTCTAGGTAGTTAACAATGATATATTAAATGGTGTCTATATCTATGATAGTGATAAAATATTATGAAATGAACCTATAGTTCATTATTGATGATGATTTCTCACACTTATGATTCATGTGTTTTGAAATAATGAAACATTTTAAAATAAATCATGCTTATAATCTTAAAAAATTGGTTATGAACTTTGAAATTTAAATTCATGATCATATACCCTTATCCATATCTTATTATTTAAAAATATCATCGATTGATATACAAATTATTTACCCTTACAGAGCATATGAGATCAACATTTATTATGTTTCCTTTCCCCGGGTTAGGAATAAAGGTCTTATGTATGGTATGTCTGTGATGATTACTAAATGGGATTATACTCATGGGATATTTTAAAGATATTTGATATGATTATTGTGTATATATTATTTATATGCACTAAAAGAGTGGATGATAACAGAAACATTCACCATGTGATTCTTATAACCCACATCATTATTCTGGGTTGCATGAGATTTCCCTATGACTTTGGGCTTAATTGGTTATTTATTTTAATCATTAAAAACATTTATATTCATGCACTGGTTGGAATAATTCCTATATTCGTTGCATTTTAAGCATTTTAATGTGGGTGGTGTATTAGTTTGAGGCTTTTTTTCCTCCATTGTATTAACCACCCTATTCATCATAGAAGTAGAAAGATGTATAGAGATATAAAAGTTTATTTATTGGGGGATGGAATATAGATATATATTTAATAATTTGATTCATGGTGTTTGGTAAATTAATATGTTAAGGCCGAGAGACAAACTATAAGAGAATAGTACAACTATCTCCCTTACTAGAACGGACATGGGAAAACATCACTAGGGAAATTGACACTAGACTCCCCCAAAAATCAAAATGGTACAATTCTCTATGGGTTATAATCGATCACCTAATAGAGTAATAAAATTCATCTCCATCAAGTAATATTTCTTTCCAGATCATATTTACTATATATACATTAATGAAATGGTTTGATTTCAAGGAGTAACATATATTATTATATTTTGTCAGGATCTAAAATTTTCCTCTATGTTCTAGAGAATACATCAGTAGGATATGGATATAAATTTGTGTTCTATAACTATAAATCATCCTTATATAGATGGTCAGTATAAACAGACTATTCAAATTCTCTAAGACATGTTGAGGGCATTCTCTATAAGAATCAAAGATTGTTGGGATGAACCCCTTACTTCGTTGGAACTTTCCTACAATAATAGATTTCACTCAACCATTAATATGGATTATTAAAATAGCTTCTATGGAAGGAAGTAAAAAAATCCAACATGTTGGGATAAATTTAAATAAATAAATTTATGACTACCTGAACTAACTAGTGAAATGTCAAAGAATCTTGGATCCATTAAGTAACATATAAGGGTGGCACAAAGTTGACAGAAAAGATGTGCTAACAATCATTTCTGAGAACTGGTGTTCAAATATGGTGACAATATATTCAAAACAATATCTCTTTATAAGAGGTTTATGAGGTTTATAAATAAGGGAAATTTAATCCCCAGATTTATTTTCCCTTCCAAAATCATGATCATATCCGGATGGCAGAAAATTTTTTAGTACTTTCATATAATATCTTTTATGTTTGTGATGTGTTCCATGTATCTCTATTGAGGAAGTAAATACATTCCCTTTCACATGTACTAAAATCAGAGGAAATAATACTAGAAAATTATATCACTTATAATGAAATCATGTGGGGATTTTGGATAATAAAAAATAATGTTATTTGAAACAATACCACTCACCTAGTCAATGTTTTGTAGTGAAACCACACATTTGAAAAAGCTACATGGGAACCCAAGGGTGATATGAAGAAAAATTATCCCAATCTATTTGTATTAGAGTGAAATAATTTAAAGGAAAAATTTATTTTAAGGGGATATAATGTAACACCTATATATTTTATGAAATATTTATCTATAAATAAATTGGATATCTTTGATAGCTTGTGTTACACAAACACCGAGTTAAAAAAACCACATTATACTATTAAGATATTATTATCATATAGCCATTGGATTGGATGGATTGAAAATGAATAACTAATCAATGTAAAATTATGGTTTATGTATGAATAAAATTAATTAATTTATTATCATTTAACAACAAGTGAATGTAAAAAAATCAATTTATACTTAAGAAAGAACTATTCTGAGAAACTATTTTCATTGGTGCGATTTATTTTTATCGCAGCAAATAAAATTAATAACCATTATTTAATGATATTAATGAAATTTATATATTATAAATAGAAGAAAAATTACCATCGATTTAATATTTTTTCTAAGCATGGGATAAGAATAAACCAATTTTTATGCTTAAAATGTATTTTTATAAAAACTAGTTTTCATCACATTTTGCAACATTATTTTTTAAATTAATTTCTTATAATTATGTATATTGACTATTGAAAATGGAATCAATTATTTTAATTTTTAGATCTTAATTGGGTAATAATTCCTTTTATTTTTTATACCGTATGAATAGTAACTATGGTAAAATGCATCACCTTAGTAAAGGGAAAATTGTGTTAATATAGGATAAAACTAAGAGATAATGTGAACAATTTTCATCATAATACTTATTGGATTAGGTTAATTAGACCCTTATAACCTTATAATGTTAATTTGGTTATTTAATGGACACTTCTCTAGGAAACTAACCTATATGATATTTAAAACAAAAAAAAGTAAATTTTTTTACTATAATACTTTTAAATATCTATTATGTGTTCACATTGAAAAAAACTAGTTATTAATGAATATAAATTTCCATTTGGTTCATAATAAAATTATCAAAAAACTTTAACTTATTTATATTTTTTTGTGATTAAATAATTACCATAACTTCTTTTGTAATTCCATTATCACATTTATTCAATTTTTAGAAAAGAAATACTTTTTTTAAAATATTAAATGTAATATAATTTCATTGATTTTTATTGATCCAAATGAAATTAAATAAATATAACATATAAGTTATTTTTAAAAATATTCCATTTTAATTCCTACTTTTTGTTTGTACATTTTATGTCAAGTTAAATGAATATCATCAAAATTGACATTAATGATATTTTATCAAAATAATATTTTTATAAATTTTTGAAAAATAAAACAAAATCTTAAAATTGGATAATGTGAAAAATATATTGTCTAACTTTTTTATCTTTTAACCCTTTATGGGCTAATATTTCATCTTTTATGTAAAATTATAACCCTTTAATCATAAAAAATATGTTATCATGATTGATGTTAAAATGTGTTAATTAAGGGGTAAAACCAAAATATAGGGTTTTAAAAACCAAATAAAACAATATAAATTTTACTTGTTGATGTTATTGAAACCTCATACTACCTTATATTTTAATTAATTTTTTTTATGAATTTTAACTAGAGAATTACTTAATATATTTTTATCTTATAAGAAATTCCAAGAGTGTCTCTCCCCTCAATTAAAAAAGGGAACCCCTCCATTCTGTTCTCCACACCGCTGTGAGAGTTATAGCTTGATCATACCCTTATAATATCACTTATAAACTTTCTTAACCACATTATAAATATTCTTTTATTATCAAAATACCAATGTTATTGTCCACAATAGGACATCTAAAAGAATTATTTCAAATGCATGGTAATCACCTTAACTGATCACTTCCTTTTTAATTCATCTTTTCCCTCCACAAAATCATTGTAATATTTCATAAAATAATAAATTCAATATCATTAATATACATAAATTTTATGATTATTTTTAAACCGACATTCCTCACCACATTTCTCATCAAATGGTAATTGAATGTATCACTCTTGTGTATGTATGGCTTATCGTCTCCATGTGACGATACAATTATTTTTTCACCAACATATTGAATGTTTGATTATAATGATGGGGTTAGTGTTTTTATATGAAATATATGACATAATTTTTCCCAAGTAATTATAATATAATATCTAACTTTTTGACTTTGAAATCATTGTAAAATAATAACATCCCTCTTGCATACGTGTAGATTACCACCTTCACGGAGTGATGTGATTTTATTTATCATATTAATTTTAAGTTTATTATAATGGATATAAATATTATGAATATATATGATTTATATGATATAATAATGATTCTTGAAAGTTTAATTTTATTTACCTTTTTTCATTCCATACGTTGAATAGTGAAAACAATGTTCATGCGTGGATATGACATATCGTCTCCAAGAACAGTGTAATTTAAATTTCTTTCTAAAAATTATATAGATGAAATTAAGTGTATACATATATTTATATTGAACATATAATATATTTATATAATTTTTTACTTTTGAAATTATGGATCCATGATCATAGTACAAGTACCAAGACAGCTGAACCAAAACATGCATGAGAAACAAATGAGTTATCACCCAGAATAATGATTTTATCAAAATATAGTTAATAAACGGGTGATAAAATTTTACAAGTAATAAATTAACTATATAATTTATATTATTATGGTTCATGAATAAGTTTATAATAAAAATATATTTTATATACAAGAGGTTCTAATGTGTACAAACAAAGGAATGATATGAGGTAAGGTACTTTCTTCTCGCTCTTATATTTGTGAGACTCATTCTATAGTCCCCAATTGTTTTTTATGTGGTTTATATACTTACCGACAATTTATAATATGATGATTATTTTGAAATTTGTGGTTATTTATATATACATATAATTTTCTTTATTTTTTGGGGATTACGATTCAAATGTTAGAAAAGTGGTATGCGATATATTTTACAATCTCATTATTTATTGGGATTGTTTATGAATGAGTATATAATAATGGAATATTATGATATTCCAGTAAGGAAAATCAAAAAATTTATTATCCTACAGTTATTTATTTAAAGTACATATTTAAATTTCATTTTTCTCACCTTAAGAATTCACGAGAGTAAAAATATGATTTGAGGGAAAAGAGACTTTATTTCTATCTTTGGTTAAAAAAATTATTCCATATCCCTATTTTCGATTTTTTTTCAAACATATTTTTTCCATTATCGAATTATTTTTTAACTTCATTTTTACCCATGTTTTAATTTTTGAAATTATTTTTGAAAACAATATTATTGTTGTTATCCAAAAAATGTACTTTTGACTATTTACCAACAATGTAAAACAAAATTTTGTTTTAACTTATATGTCATTAATGAAATTACCCAAAATCATGAAAAAAAACTTATTTGAAGCTTCCTTTAAATGTTTACTATATTATTTTAAAAGAAAATTTCTTCCACAGAATTTATAAATATTATGTTTTAAAAATATTATTTCAAATTGGAAAAGAAATATTAATCATGAAATTTTTTGGTGATCCTTTAATTGATTTTTTATCAATGATAACATCCTTTGATGTTAATTATTATTTAATGAGGATTTGATCCAATAATATAATCCTTATTATTTATATAGATCGTTTGTGACTATAATGATGAAATTTGTATGAAGCTAATTAATTTTCAGGGTTTATGCTTTGTGTAATTGATGAAATGATTATGAAACTCATTTTATTTGAAAAATTTATAAATGATGAGTTGATGAAGGTTTTTATGACCTTTTAACACTCTTATGTATGGTTTTCATTATGTTAATGGAGGGATCAGAATTATATATACATCTAATGCATTTTTTAATGTTGTATATCTCAAGAGATAATTATGGGAAACAAGTCTATATGCTTGATCCATTATCAGAAACAATTCAATGTGATTGATCCATTATTGGAAAAAAAGTAAATGTTCTTAATACATGATGATAAATAGGTTTTGAGGCCTGACAGATTATGATTTGATGTTATGGGTAGTTAACCATTATGCTGGCATCACACATTGAAGACATGAATTGTGGTTCATGATGCATGTGGATTTCTTGCTCATGTGATTCATGTATTTTGAAATGATGATGCTTTATTAAATATGTCATGTTTATGATCTTTGGAAGATTTTGTGTGAACTTAGAATGTTATGGTCATAATATCATTCCCTTATTCTTATATTATTATTTTATATGATCATTGATTGACATATCCCTTGTTTACCCTTACTAAGAATCTAAGTTCACTCTTGTGTTTGTATCATTTATTCATGATATGAAGAAAGGTCTTACGTAGGGTATGTTTATGAAGAGTAATAAATGGGAAGATCTTTATGGGATATGTTGAGAATCTTTTAAAACAATATTTTAAAACTATTCTTCATAGATGTTAAACATTTACAGTCCTCAAGGGTATATTTTTTATATGTATTGAATATTTTTCTATAATGATGTTCTATGTATGTATTAAATTATTGGGTTAATATAAACATAATTTCTTGTCCAAATGAATATTAGAAAAATAAAAAATTTGTTACTGTGGTTATGGATACACTATGATCAAATTGGGTTTATCCAGTGCAAGGGAATTAATAGTGCTAGCAAAAAGAACTATTAAAGACAACCTTTGTTTGTGATAGAAAAATAGTTGAAAAAGGGGGTCATAATAGCACTTTTTTCACTATTAAAGGGGATATTTAACAAAGTTAAAAAATTACTGATAAAGGATATATTTCAAAAAAAATTAAAAATAATATATTAATCAAGAAATATATTTATTTTGATATAAAAATAAATTATATTTTATAAATATTTTTTAGAAAGGATAAATATGCATTAACACTTTATATATAAAATATTTAGTAAAAATGAATTATAAAATATTTTTAAAAATATTTTTATTTAATAACTGGATAATTATTATCCAATAATAGTCATTTAATATCAATTAGAAGTGAAAAAAATAAAAAAGTTAACAACTGGTCTAAAATAAGTGGAAAACGTAACTCAAACTTCAAGGAGCCATAACTTTTGTTTGAGGTGTCTATTTGTGCTCTTCTACATGTGAAAACATATTTTTTAACTAGATCTTTGACCGAGCTACTAGAGGGACCCCTGTAACATTTTTGGAGGGGGAAAAGGACAAAAAGGCCACCAAAATTATCTTTTTCTTTGGAGTACCCTATTTTTTCATTCAATGTATTTTCACCCTCTTTTAATGGGGTATTATTGAATTTTTTTGATGGATAATGAATTTATTCAAAGGGATTACATTCATATTAATATTATGGTTCTTAAAGTTTATCATTTTTTATAATTTAGTTTTATTAATAATTAAATATATACATACCTTATTATATTTACTTACAATAAATCCATTGTATAAGTACTTATTTGAACATATTTACATAGAAAAAGTATTTTTAAATTTATAAAATAAGTATTTATTATTCATTTTTTAACGTAAAAATTTATAATTTTATTTACCCTATAATAACTCAATAATATATATATATATATACCTATATAATTAATGTTTATATACAAACATGTGTGTGTTAATAATTAATAAATATATATGTATATGCATATTATAATATATGTAAATAAATACTTATTATAAAAATATATTTAAAACAATATCTAACCTTTATTTACATTATAAAAATATTTTTATAATATCTATATATAAATATATGTGTGTATTAATAAATATAAGTATATATATTACAGATAGGCATATATTTAAATGAATATAATATATAATATATTAAAATAAATATAAGTATATATACTACAGATAGGCATATATTTTATAAATGTATTTAAATAGTTATTAAATAAATACATGAGTTAAAATATATATGTAAATATATGTATATATATATAATTAAATAGATAACAAAACAATATGGTGTAATCATAAAGGTGTTCCATCATCAAAGGAGAGGTGTAGGGGTCAAATCTAGGCAGGCAAGCAGGAGGCTGTAAATTCACAAAACATAGATAAAAGGGGTGGTGTGGAGAAAAGAACTAATAAATGGTGGCAATATTTCTGTTAAAAGTTTCATTGAAGATATAATAAATGGGATGGGCTCAAATAGGTCTGAAAAATATAATTTTTTTCCTTTAACATTGTTGCCTTTATCAGCGCTAAAAAACGTTGTTAATGGGGGGCATTTAACAACAATTTATTAGTGTTGTTAAAGGACCCCATTAACAATGATTATTTCAAGAACTTTTAAATCCAACCCTTTAACAACACTTGTGTAGACTGTTCTTTATAAGCACTATTAAAGGGGCTTTACTAGTGATGTTTAAACCCTGTTTTGTAGTATTGATAAAATGGGTTTACTGGGGGTTAAAATAAAATGATAAGAGTTCAAATAAAATATTTTTTTTAAATAATATTTTTTGGATATATTTAGACCTTATATAATATATATTTTGGTAATTGTTCATTTTAGAGAAATTTTCTGTAAGTAAACCATGGGTATATATTATTCTTGTCAAAAATTCCATGTGTGTCCTCCCCCAAACTTATAAAAGGACACTCATCTCCTCTATTATACACATTAAAAGATTTTATTGGATCGTCTAATACCTACCCAAATACTTTCCATACAGACCCAAATATATCCTAGAGTTCCTGGTTAGAGTAAAAATACATTCTATGAAAGCGTTAGGTATAAACTTATAGAGGTTGTTTTAAGAAGAGACATAGTTCTTGACCATGAATTTTAATTTTATTTCATCTTCTAACCCTATAAAATATTCTTAAAATATGTTAAAATAATAACATAGGTATATCTCATATAATTCTATTTTATTAATTTAATGAAATAATATTTATCCACCCACATTTTCCGTCAAATGTGAAATGAAAACGTTAATCAAGTGCATGGCAGACAATCGCCTCGTGAATCGTTGTTATTCATTTTCCATAACCACCTCTCACATTTGGATATAATAATGGATTTAGAATTTATATATGATATTTATGAGATAATTTCCTATTTAAATTAATATACAACACAAACTTTCATACCTTCCAATATGTTGGAAAATGATAATATTGTTCTTGCTTACGTGGGACTACCGCCTCCATTAAGCATTGTGATTCGTATTTCATTTTATTTTGAAATGGATAGTAATAAAGATATATTTAATTAATATATATATATGATATATATGATCTAAAAGTTCATCTTTAATGGTAAAATATTATTATCATTCTTTTATTTTATCCTTTATAAAATGGAAACAAACTTCATGCGTATAAACGGCATATGCTCTCCATGGACATTGTAATTCATCTTTCTATCTATAAATTTTATACATATAACTAAATACATATATAATGAATATATATTATATTTATATCATGATTAAACTTGGGATGTATTTGAATCATTATCAATGTACAAGGACCAAAACTATCTAACCAAAGCATACATGAAAAATAAACTAATTAAACATGAAACAATGATTTTAACAAGGGATTGTCAAAAAAAGTTTGATGAAATATAATAAGTAAATTATATATGGTATCATATATATCATCATGTTTATATAATAGATTTATAATAAATATATACTTATTAAATAGATGTTTTGGAAACATATGAATTATTTTGAACATGAGGTAAGGGATTTCGTCTCAATTTCTTTTCTTTAAAGAATATTTTAAAATTATATACCTATTTTTTGTGGTGTATATGATTCCACTTCTAATTTTTATTTCATGAATAATTCATAATTAATTTTATTTTAAATTTAAATTCAAAATATTTTTCCCAAGGGTATTTTAGTTGAATGTTACTATATGGTAAGTGGTTTCATAACTTAATTTCTTTTCATTGGGTAAAATTACTTATTTATTTTCTATGATATACTAAGATGATGTGTGTAATGACTTATTATTATTTTATTTCATATTTATACTTGTTTTATATGGATTTATATATTTTTTTACATATAATCACTTCATTTATTAACACTTACCTCAATGATATGATCATTGTAATGGGTCTTCATCACAAAGTGTCTTTTTTGGGACATTTGTCAAGTTATAAAAAAAATTATTTTTTCAGATGTATCTACTATCAATTTTACATGGTATATCATGATTCTCCTTATATTCATGATATTTAAATTCCAATTTAATTTAATTTATTCATGGTTATTAGGTAGTTACCAGTAAGATAAGGGTTTATTTCTCAATCACATCATTATTCAATACTATTTATGTTTATGAAAACATTGGAGAAATAATTATATATTTCCATTTTAATACAAATACATCTTATTCTCTTCTGGTTATTCCTTAAAATTAAAATCTTTCCATTAAATTTCATCTCATTAAGTACTCAAAATTAAAAAAAAAATACAATTTTAAGGAAAACTGATATTGTCATTCTACTCTGTTGGGAATGTTTCTCTCCCATGTCATTTTTTGTTAAAAATGTTTTAAAAATTATTTTAATTTTTTTCTTAGGATTGTTAAAAACCATTTATAAACATGTTTGAGGTTTTTAAAAAGGTTTAAAATAAATCTTCTTTCATTTTCTAAATTATTCACTACTGAAAAATGGGGTTATCTCCACAAATATTTACCAACAGTTTACATGGACCGTTAGGATAGAGTTCCAAGATCAAGTATATGCCAATCGTTTAAATACACCATTAGTATAGGTTGGGTTATACCAACATTTTTTTAAAACAATTTGTATAATGTTTCCAAAAATCCATCATGCTCATAGCCTCCCCCACTAACCCCTGATCCCAAATCTCCCTCACCCTAGTGAGTTGTGGCTTCTCTTATCTACAAGCTTTTTACCTTTACTTAGGGATTTTTTGATTCAGATATTCTTCATCAAATGATTTGTTAATTTGGAATCGTTATTATCTTATAATGAGTATTTTTTTAATTATTATCTATGTATAAACACATAACCAGAATATTTTTAATTCATAATTCTTTTTAACTATTTGGAATAAGGGTTTTTAGATTAATTTTATTACAATATTGCATAATAAATGTGATTCTGATGTATATATATGTTGTTTTTATTTAGTTATCTATTACGTTTTAATACGTCTTATATAATATTTTTTATAATATATATTAACTTATTATATAATAAATTAACTTTGTAATTTTCATGTTTATTAATGTATTAGGGGTTATTATGTGTCCTATGATTATATAGAATAATTTATGGGAGATAATAAGAATACTGGTAGGGAAACCTAGATAGATACATAGATAGTCATCTATGTGAAATTGGATTTTATATGGTTTATATTTTTATTTTTATTATTATAAGGAGATGTCCTCTCATTGAGTAAATAATTTGGGTATGTGGTTATCTCATCGAAATTGAACCATATTGACATGGTGCTCTGATGAAAATATATCCCAGTGATATGGAATTCCTAGATAAAATAAACTATATTGGCATGGTTCCCCCATGAAAATAAAGCACAATGACATGATTCTCTAAAATATATATAACATTTCCAACCGATAACACCTTTGGTACATACCCATGATCCTTTTTGTAAAACATTATAATGATATATTTTCATAATATGTCCTTTTTCATCTAATGCTTATCACAAAATCTGATTGTTCAATATTATTTTAGGTTACATATATTTATCATAATTTCATTGTTGATTATTAATCCTTCTAGTTTTTATATTCATTATATTTATATAACATGTAATTTAAAATGTATTTTTTTTATAGTTACGTTCATTTTCTATAAGATTATGTTTTATTTGAAATTGTTATTTCCATTTTTTCCAAAGATGTTTCTATATAAATGAAAATTTGATCGTTATCTCTTTATAATCTGTAACACTCATTACAATTTACTTTTCTAGACACATTTTCTCATCATAAATTAAATAAAATTCATTTATATGTTTATCTTTCATTAAAAATATGAAAACAAGGTTGAATATATGTTTTAACAGTGGAAAACATACATGTCTTCAAATAGATGCAGAAAAATGCCATCTTCGATTATTCAATTTTTTTAAAATTAAATTACTAGTTTTTAGTTTTATTTCAAACTAAAAAAGAACGGATTATATTATAATGGTTAGGGATGAAGAATTTTGTGTAATCCTAATATAAGTTATATTTTTTAAATTCACGCACACTTTTTGGTTTTGTAGACACAATTTTCCATGATATTCGTAATTAAAAGTTACTGTTTGAGTTAGTGGATTATCATTGGACATTATTTGGTCTTATATAAGGATATGAGTGATATATTTTTTCTTTATTCATGTCGATTAGTAATTTTTTTCATTAATTTTTTCATTAATTTCATATATCATACAAGTTCGAAAATCCATCTCTTTTATTACATTTTAGAAATATTTTTTATTTTATAAATATTAGTTTCAATGATATTAGGATTGGATGCTTATTTATTAATATCAATTACAATATAATTTCCATGATATTATTATAACATATTAATGTGGTTTTGATGTTTGTTTACACGTTAATTTTATTCTTGAGTTGACGTTTTACGTCATAATGAAAAATATATTTTATTGGACTAATTTAATATAAAAAACATGTATTTAATTATATTGTGTAATAGATTTATCCCATTACATGTATTATACATTTTTTGGTTCATTATTTGTAGGAATCAATTATTGAATATGTTATTTCTCGCATTTTTTGCTTCACAAGATACGAGTACACTTTAATAAATTTCATATTAAAATTTGTTGTAATGAAATTTTTAGTTATGGATTATAATATTGATTTGAATATAACTTTTTCCATTATAATATTATGGTTAGAATCTAAATAGATCATACTGTTCCAATTTTAATCAAGTTTTAAATGAATTTGGGATTTTTTTTATATTTTTTTAGATTTTTTATTTAACAATACATCAAATGGAGTTCATATATAGTTTCCTTGTTATAATTGTTTTGTAAGACCATGGTAAGCTTGGTAAGAGGTTATCATCCATATAAAAAATGATGAATCTCAAACAAACTACTATTTTTAGTATCATAATGGTGAGATGATACAATATTATATTGTTCTTTTACAAATAGAAAGAAGTGGTTTAGATAATTTGATATTTGATCAACATCTATTTGTGGATCAGCATGATAGAGATATTATTCTAGTTAAAGAAGACTATAATTTCAATATAAATGAGAAAAATTATAAATATGATGATTTTTAGAGAATGAAAAAAAATTAATGGATGAGTCTTGAACTTCTGTATATCATGAATGTACTAAAATGAAAAGGCCAGATTATTTAATGTTGTTATACAGAATTTCTAATACCACTTTGGATTATATTCATACCAATTTAAAGATATTTCTTCTTAATGGTGTATAAATTTTCACAAACCATTGTATTTCATTGAATTTAATTGAAAAAATATATATTTTACTAATAAAATACATGCTTGTCTAAAATATTGTATTTTATTTTGTGTGTAAAAAATACCTTGAATATATAAATAATTTGGTAAATATTTATGGAAGGAATATTTAGATGGAATAAATATCATCTTCCATATAAAATCATGTGGTACTTTCATTGATTCCAAATCATCAAAATATATTAATGTCTATAGAAATATCAACCAATATGTGATGGAATGATACTAATATAATTAAATATAATGATGAGTTGGTTGATCCGAAATATGGTTAGGATAGTAGAATTTGATTAAAAACATTATAATTTTGTAGTTGGGTTGTGTAATGTTAGGTTGGGTCTATCCTGTGATGGTTTTAATCTATTTGTTCAGATACATACTTCTCACAACATGTAAATATTTTTTATAAAAGTTTATAATATTCCTCTATGGATGTGTATGAATAATCCTTTAAATTTATTGATTATACTATTCTCTAGACCTTATGATCATGTAAATGATATATATTTCTTCTTAGAGCCTCTAGTAAGATAGTTTAAGCATCTCTGGATATGGGTGTTCACACATTCGATGGTTCTTAAAAAAATATATTTCATATGTGTGATGCCCTACACGGGACCATAATTGATTTCTATTCTTATAAAATGATGTTTAGTTGGATAATGAATGGAAAACTATTATATCATATTTTTATGTTGAATAAATGGTCTTGAATACATAAGTATCATCATATATTCAATGTCATGGAGAATCGATGATTCTTTCCAATAAATCCTCAATATAGTAAAAATTGTCTTAGGTTTAATAATATTGTTGACACCGAAGAGCCACCTCAACGTATGTCAGGAACTGATGTTCTTATGTAAATAAAAGATGTTAATTTTTATTATGGAAAGGTTATTTGAAATCTAAAAATAGGAGGAAAGTTGAAACTGAATATTATTACAATATGAGAAATAAAAGTATCTTTTTTGAGTTTCCTATTGGTCTACCAATTTTTTATATCATTGTTTATACATAATGAACATTGAAAAAAATATGTGTTAAATGTTACAATAAATTATTATAAATATCAAGTTAAAGTCCAAATATGACTTATGATCTTGATGGGACATATTGGATTGGGTTATTCAACCAGACTTGTATCTTGGGCATATCAGTGAAAACATATGGAATGTTCTTTGTGCTTTATATGTGATGACACCTTTAGAGAGAAGTTAATTTCTTGAAGTATTGGTTAATATTATGGTTCCTGATGGGTATTCAAGCAACATATCTAAATGATTCAATAGAAGGTATTTGAAACTAAAATCCCCAAAAAATCATTATTATCACATCCTTCATCCTAAATTGATTCTAATATAAAACCAGCATTTATTATCCAATAAATGTAAGTGTGATGGTGATTCACTTCTTCCATTTTTATAAATCAATTCTCTTGCATCTTAATATAATTCAATAATTAATGTTAATACTACATAGTGAATCACCATTATAATTTAATCTTATCTGGTCAATTTTGAACTTTTTGCAAGTATATGGTTAATCTCACACATCTTCAGATTTGATGTTTTTTCTTTGTTTTTCAATTTCATATTATTAAATAATGTACTGTAATTGTGATCAATTTTACTTTCATCAAGTTACATTGGGCATCAAAGTCCATGTGCCTCATCCAAAATTATTTTTCATGAGTATAAGGAAAAAGGATGTAACTGTTGTAAATGCACAGACCTAAGAAACGATTATAAGTCTTTTTATTCATATTTAATGTTTTTATACCTAATTAATAATTTGATATATATTTACTATTTTTAAATGTGTCACTTATAGGCCCTCTAAGAGAAATAATATGAAAACATTGTTCCAAATGATTATTTGAGATAGGTATTTTGGGAGAATAACCATGGGAGATTCTGATGACAACATGGGAAAACATCACCTCTATAAAGGTTTGGCCCTCATCTAGCACCTATCGAAGCTCTCACACCACCGAGATAAAAACTTCTAATGTAAAAGAATATTAGGACAAAAAATAACAATACATGATCAGGAAATAGGTAAACTAATCCCTAAATTATTCTTGATATCTATGAAAATTATATGTACTTATCTTCTATCGGTGGCTACTAAATATTTTTATTCATGTATAAAAACAAAGTTAACCTTATATGATGAACACAGAGATGTATGTGAGAATGATATTGGTGGTAAAGTTAGTGATATCGTTGATGGTAATGATGATGATGATGATGATGATGATGATGATGAATAAGGAGAAGAAGAATATGATGACGATGGTATAGGTGAAGATTCTGATAAGGGTGTTGGTGATGATTATGATGAACTATTGGTGAGGAGGGAGATATTGATTCCCACCATTATTTAGATTAATGTAATAATATTTTTTTGTATGATGTTTAACAACTAAAATTGATTGATGGTATCTATTTTTATATATGTTATAGTATTGTAAAGGGTTTAAAAATTATTGATTTCAATATTCTTAAATACTAAATATACAATAATTATAATTCAATAAAAGTGTACCATAGTTTTTAATTTATTTACAGGTTCTATAAGAGGTGCTATATGGTGTTGTTTTTGTGCATGGGGATAAGAAGTAATACAAAAAAAATTCACAAAACCATTGGTATACATAATTTTTGGATAGGACTATATACCCAAAATTACATGAACTATTGGTTTAGATATATATACATAGTTTACTTCAAACTGTCGATATTTTATTAAACCCCCCAAATGAGCATTGATAAATCCAAAAGGTAATAAATACATAAATTATAGGTATTATTTTATCCATAAATAAATGGAAGAATATGTTGAAAAACATCACACGGATTGCATAAAACTACAAAGGAAACACAATCAAATGACCTTAAGAAAGGCCATGCAAAAGGGACAAGGGAAATTAATGACCTACATGATATCACATGGATCCCCTCTGACAAGAACCTCTACTCATATGACGGTGTCCAAGACATTTTCTGATGATGTGAAGGCTTTTAGATGAGTTACTCTAGATCTTGTGACATGTTATATTGAAGGAACCTAACAAACCATTCAAGAATCATTGTAAAATAATTAGAAAAATATGAATAAGGTGGAAGACTATTGTAGTCATAATTATTCATGTCATACACCTAAGTGGTTCACAAGACACCATGTAATCCTTGGCATCATGTTCTTCTGGCCATGCAAGATGCCGCCTACATGTCACCTTCATCATGTGAAGGGTTTTGGACATCTCAATGTGTTCTTGTGTTCCCCTTAGACTGCACAAGGAAAATAGAAATTTTATCCATGAAAATACATGGGAATCACCACAGGATCTATTATTAGTCATTTGATGCATCACATATAAGGATGGAAATATTTTTTACAACACTCCCACCAACTCACGGCATCCTCAAACCTTGTAAAATAAATAATGAAACAAAAATGGAAATGATGGGCGCTTCTCATGATGGGGAGATACACTAATTTTATATGGATGAGGTTATATGCCCTGGGTAACAACACCTAATCAAGTGAAACCCCCTCGAAAAGCCAACACGATCCCACATGGCACCTTGAAAAGAAATTATGGTCTTACAAGTCCATTTAGAATGATAGTTTGACCTCACAAAGACCCCCTATAAATCCACCTTTTTCTCACAGAAGGTCTATGATAAAGCATATCAGATCACAAGAAATCCTTTCAATATGCATCCTGATCTCATGAAGGCCCATAGACATTTACTCTTAGACTTATGGAAGTCCCTTGAAACACTCACATGGTACGTATAAAACAATATTATTATAAAAAATCCAATAAATGGGGGCATTGATTGGATAGTCTTATAGTCTCCAAAAATCATGAGCTTCCCCTAGGATGAACTATAGTGTGATATCATGAAACGTGTGACAAAATGGCCATCCGACATCTATATTCTGAATATACAATATAAAAACCACATAAAACACTGTATAATTGGGTTATTAAGGGCTATAAAACCATCGACCATAACTCAAAAAAAACATCCATCCATGATCCCTCACATACATGATCTTAGTAGAAGACTTCTCGGAGCATATGATCACACGATCAGAAGGTCTTACCCTAGGTAATTAAATTGGGGAATGACTTAAGGGGACATGAGGAATTCAATGTATATTTCATGATCACTCATAGATCATGCAAATGACTTATGTAATTTCCATCAAATTTTGCTAACGACATCCCACATAGCTTCAATGCGACACAAAACAAAAAAAAAGATAACTATAATAATAAATAAGGAAATTTGAAATAAGAACTAGAATAAGGACTAAAATATGGGATAATTATATGAAGAACATATATGATGATCCTCATGTTCTTTGCAATACTCATCCAAATCATTCAACAACACTGGAACATGTCACACAAGTCATGCTATGCCCCCTTGACATACCATTTGAATCATACGATGTCCTCTAGACATTCTAAGAAAGTCATACGATGCCCTAAAGTAATTCCACTGGAGTCTCAAGAAGCCCCCTAGGCTCTCCATATAGATCATTCAATGTCCCTAGTCATGTCAACCAAATCATGTGGTGACCCCAATGTATGTCATTTAGGTCATGTGAATACCTCTATGATTACCATCTCGATCTCGTGGAACCCTCCAAAAACGACATAAAAGTTTCACGATGACACTAGAACATGTCATCAGGGTTTCTCAATGACACTAAGAAAAGTCAACCAAGTCTCACAACTACTCGCAAACATGCCAAAATAGATCACTTAATTTCTTCTAGACAATTCATCCTAGTTCATGTGGTGTCCTTCAGACATGTCCACCTACAATATGCGACTTCTACAAGATGATTTAGCTAAGTCATGTCTCACTACTTGTATATTTTATTACTTCTCATGAGATTGTCTCTAGGCATCCTCGGCTGGGTCTTATGACATCCTCAAGACATGTCAACCTAGATCATGTGATTGTGGTCACACATTTACTGGCATCCCAATACATGTCAAGAAGACAACCAATCTGTGTTAATAAGGTATTCCATGAAATGATAATCTTTTCCAATGGATATGTTATTACATCCTCAATGTGTAAGACCTAATCAATGGCATGATTGGACTACCCCCATATATGGGAAACATTAGTGTGTAAGAATCTACCCTTGCTAAACTATGTTGACTCTGATTATTCTCATATCCATGATACATAGGATGCCTCCCTATGGAACTAGATCCATAAAAACATCCAAAGGATCATACCAGCACATAAGTCCCTTACTCATATGATGTGAGTCTTATTACATGACCTCCCTTGTTTCGAACATCGAGAATGAATTATGTTGTATAAGGGTGTTTCAATGATCATAGAATTTGAACCGTGAAATTGGAATAGAAAGGGAATCCTTATGGTGTAATCCCTAATCAGTGGCATGATAAGACTACCCCCATAAAATGGAAACTACAGTGTGTAAGACCCTACCCCCATTGAACTATGATGACTCTAATTCCAACCATATCTTAGATAATAAGGATAACTTTATATGGAATGATCAAAAATAGAAACATACCTCAGTGTAAGTCCTTCCATCTCTCTGAAATTCTTACCATCAGGACCCTATTTCTCCCATGGGCCAATCACTCTCATCCATTATTATACTAAGAGGACAATGAAGCTATGAGAAATATGATTCCTAGTATAACCAAGATACATAGGATTCCTCCTTGAGGTTCGATCTTAATTACCTAATTTATAAGTTCCATCATATGATCCCTTTCTGCATGACTTTAAACTACATGAGAACAATTAACTAAATGGGTGTTTATTCCTTTTATAAATATGATATGTCTACTGCCTCATAACTAATAAATCACATTCTTGAAAAATTAATCACCGCCTAGTATGATATAAAATTACATAGTGCATGGTTACCTGGAATTGAAACTAAATAAAATTCTCATTTATAGGAAATAGATGAATAACCTCAGATACGTATAGATACATCCACTAATAGAATCCTATTTTTCATGTAAATGGGAACAAACTATGATCATTTGTTTAGGGTAAGTAAAACTATATCAATATTAGGAGTATTTTCTCTAACATATATAAAATCTATAATAGAGTCCGGAAATAGGAAAAATTTCCCCTCCTAAGGTTATGAAGAGTTCATCATATCATCTTCTCGACCAATGTGAGTTCCTAAGTTTCATTTGGTCTGAATCACTAATTGAATGCATGAAATTATAAAGCAGGAACATAATGGATTATGTGTGAGGGAACTATTGGGAGTTTAAATTTGAGGTAAAAATTAAAAACCAGAATTGAATGATTTTGCAAGACGTTGAATCCCGTGTAATAAAACCATTAGAAAAAATCCATCCATATCTTTTTAAAGAAACAAAAATGGTGAACCCATTGTGAACCCATTTAATTATGGAACCTGATTTGATAAATATTTCTAATGAAATAAAAATGACGAACCTAGTGTGAAATTATTTAAATATAGTATCTCATTCAGATATTGAAAGGGGATTACTTTTAGGTTCTCATCACATGACTTTTTTCCTTCCAAGGTGTGATATTACTTTTTGAAAAAACAGAAATGTTGAACATAAAACGAAATAATTTGGCTACAAGATATGGTTCACATATTTAAAATTATATATTGTCTGTATCTCATCTGACCATTTTGTTCCTTCCAAGTTGTTAGAATTATTTTTAATGAAAAAAATGGTGAACCAAATTTGAATCAATAAAATAACAAAATGATCAGTCAAACATGTGTCAAGAAATTTTTTTTTCATATCAAGTGAAAAAATTATTGGGATCTTAAAATGAATCTTATGGATGATCCTTTATAGTTGGGGTTCCAATGAAATAATTTCATCCTCTCTCTAAAAATACCACATGATATAATTGGTTGGATAATGGATAATAATGGAAAATTTAGTACCCCATGCATATATAATTGAGGAAAATCATGGTAGTGATGATATAATGATCGATAGTCTTATTCCTTGTTGTCTGTGTGACTGAAGATATCGATCTCCTCAATAAAAACCATACATGAGATAATTTCTTCACCGAGTGACCATTCTAGAAAATCATATATTTTTTCAAACCTTGTGGGTCACAAAATTACACCACCTAATTGACAACTTCAAAATTTAGGGGAGGATACAATGGTTCAAGAATATCATCGACTTGGTACAATCCAGACCCTAGATGATTCATGAAAGGGTATCCAAAAACTAAAACCAATGAGTCTACACCATCTATGGAAATTTACAGTGTAGTCAGTGTCCCTCATTTCCATATAAAAATACTTTGAAAGCATATCCCTGTAGTGCAGAAATATACTCCTTTAGTATCTGATGAATTTGGGACATTGGGTAAAATATGGTTCTCTTCTTGTATAGGATCATCTAAGGGGGGATCTTGTGAACATCGTTGCTATAGACATCTCATAGGTACCCTTCAGTTTCCTGTTTATGGTACCACTTGAGATACTGGAACATCTTCCACCCATGCACATGAAACAAGGATGATATGTAAGACCTCAAAGGCTCTGTATAATAATAATTTCTCTAATATTCCTACTTCCACTGAGGAATAACAATGGAATATTCTGGTGATATCCAACAAGTAGGATCATATCCCTACTCACTCGAAACAAGTCCGTGGGAATATTCCTACATCATGCATGGGGGAGGTGCATATCCCTACCTTCGTTCATGAATCCCATCAGAATATTCGATTGTAATAAGGAGTACAAAAGTTTGAACATATCCCTAATTAAATTGAATTTATCTTCCAGTACATGGTGGAGATAGAAAATATATAGGCTTACATTCCTACACACACGTTTCTAAAATTACATTATATAATATCAACAACTGAATAAGTCCATCGACATATTTCAACACGGGTATAGATAAAGGGGAAGGTGAATATTCATATCCTTATAGACAAGGGAACAAAACAAATTGATAAGTATGAGAACGTGGTTTCTTTTAAAACATTCTTACGTTCATCTAGTAGGATTATCAATATATTCTATTAATAGATAGAGAATTATATGGGGCTCATATTCTCAATCCAACCGAGGATCACTAAGTAGGAAGGAAACATTCCTTGGGATAATGGTAAATTACTATTGTTGAATATTGTTAGAATATTATGAAGGACAGGGATTGGGATGATATCCCCATTTAGGATAAGGATAACCAGTTAGAGCGTCACATGCCTCTATACAAGATAATATTATTGTAAAAAAATACCATTATCATACTCCAAATACCCAGAATTGGGCTTATATTCCTATTATATCTAGGGAACTGCAAGTGAGAGTGAAAGATGACTTGGGATTAGATCATATTATTATAAGTTATGTTTTATGGCATATTACAGCAGCTGATAGAGTCCAAGAACAAATCCCTACTTCCTCTAATGAATGACTACACCAGCATCCTTCAGATACAATACATGAGGAGGTTCATTTCCCTTCTCCCATTTCATATGTCCATCAGCATATTCGGATGGGGAATTCATATTGAGATCGCACTCATATTCCCATTCCAGTTGGCTTTCACAAAGCGAGCATGGAAAATTCCTTTGGACATGCTCATATCCCTATAGAAAAGGACCAGAAAAATATTCCAAAGGCTCCGAATCAGGTTCATATCATTATTCTGACCAAGGCTCCCCAAGGAGAGAAGAAACTTTCATGGGGAATTCTCATATTCCTGCTAATAATGAAGAATCTCATTGAAATAGTCCATCATCTTCTTAGTAGTGGGCTCATATCTCTATAACACTATATGGTTATCAATACATTCTAGCAGTTATCATACAACATGATCATACCCCTACACAATCCCAAAATACAGGTTAATTTATTCTAGAAATGATATAGAATGAGGCTCATATCCCTAATATTCTTTAGGATAATTTCCTTGAGGTTGTCCAGGATACATTCTCAACAACCCAGGGGTCTGTTGACTCTTTAACCCAAGTATAACGTGGTCGTTACTACTATAGTTCTCCTAATTGTAGTGTGGATATGGACCACATGAAATTTACTCCTAACACCCACCATATTAATCCTCCACATGGTGATATATCCCACAGATAATAAATTCATCCCCTATCCTAGACATCTTTGTATAGAGAGGATCTCAAAACTTAGGAACCTTCATACAAAGAGGTTCTTGAAACATCATTGAAAACTACATATAATTCCCCTTTAACTACCACCAGCACTCCACTCTATTCAGTACGAGACCCCAGGAATCACCTTATTTTGTATGACTATATAGCGGCATGTAATTCTAATAAAGAGGAATTAAATGTTGAAATATAGAGATAGTTATCCAGAAATAACCTCCCCCAGCATGTTATAGCCCCTTGCATCCTCTAGCTACGAGATCCTAGACTTGATAGAGAAGAATTTAATGTATTATCTATACCAAAACACATAGTAGAATCATACTTGATTGAAGTATAGACACCTCCCTTACCTTGGATATGAGCGTCACCTTCATACCATCATGATACTTTTTTTTCAGCTAGACTAGGATGATATATTCCAGAATTAGGACCCAAAAATGGAAAAGAACATAGAAAATATATAAAACATTTTCCACCATTGCATAAAAAATCATCAAAAACTAATATCCAAATACTTTTAATGTATCTTTATTCATGTATGGAGAATGTATGGAGAATTACCCTTCATTCCCACTATATAATAGTAGATCCCCTCATATATGGCTTCTTGTAATGTCATAGCCTCCTGTAAAATCAAGGGACCGAGTAATACACAATGTAGTTGGCCACTACAAAATAATTGCACCTCATAAATTATTCTAATACATCATAGATGGGGAGGGAAAATAGCCAAAATATCTTTGGACTAGGTCCATCAAAAAATAGGAATGCATTTTAGATATGAAAGACAACGTTTCAATCAACTAGGGAAATTCCTGTAAAGAATGAATCTCATCATGGGCTCTCATTTCACCCTACTTCTAAATGTGAACATATTTTCCAATTCAAGGAGTTCATAATAATATCTTCCATATAAGACATGTAGGAGCAAACCTAGCCCACCTGGTTGGGGGAATATCTACAACTACCTTCACCCCTCATATCAATAATTCCAAAGAGGATCTAGGACATGTCAACCATAGCTACAAACAAACCCCATCTATTAGGGATGGGTGAATGATTAATTACATTTCCTTAACCAGGTACATCATCCCCTAACAATGTCTTGGAGAAATAACTAGTGGTTCCTAATCATCCTCATCCCGTTGGGTTGGAGAAATTTATATCTCAAGGCATGTCACATGAATCATCACCTCCTAGATCAGAATCATCATATCCCAAAAAAAAGATAAAAAATATATTTGTGGGAAAGATATCCACTGGAACATTGGAATGGTAGAATTTTCATCATAAACATCATTGTAGATGGAATATGTCTTCTCTAGATTGGGAGGTAAATATCGAAAGTCGATATCCCATATGTTCCTCCTTTCATAAGATAGAACTATTTTATTTAGTTCTCATTCAATTATCATGACTAAAACACCCTAAAGTTCACTAATCACATGCAATTATGGGAGGAGCGTATGGTGAATGAAATCAATCTTTTCTAGGTTCATAGTCCAAAATGGCCTAGTATGGCCAACGGTTTGAGAAACAACAAAAATTTTGGCAGTGTAGAATCAAGATGTTTCATTGAAATTAATGGGACAAATACCATTTCATATACACCACTGTTAATGTAATAACCATCAATACGACAGATAATGTGGATCAAGACACAGATATAGTGGGACATTATATTGAAATAATTCCCTGGGAGGTGGATCTGGATGCACCCGATGAGGAGGCATGTACCCGAAACCATATGAGGATCCAAAATTGATAACCTCCAAATATTTAGTTTCCATGACTATAGTGAAACTATTCCAAGTATAAATGGAATGGTGTGGATACATCCCAATCACCTCCCTAAATAGTCGAAGTCCCTTCCATGTAATAGAGAATGGTACATTATCATAATGATATTCAAAATATCAGAAAAATGATTGAGAGGATACTCAAGGGAAGAATTCCCAATGGGTCTCATCTTCATAAAGGGGTAAATATCCATCATCCCATATATCTTGTAATATTTCATCCATCCACAAGACATTCATTTGACAATCAGACTTACTCTACAACCTATAAGTCGGTCTAGATAAATTAGGAAGTCTAAAATGATCATTAATTCCCTCTATTGTGAAGAAAAATCTACATTTTTAGGGAAATAATTCAGTCTTCACACAAATTTAGAATCATCAAGAGATGAAAATAGGAACACCTGATTATGCCTTACCCTATCCTTGTAGACGGGAGGTGGCTTAGACAATATTACCTTAGGAATTACTGAATGCCATCCATCTGTGCTGACATGAATGGAATCCATGGAAGGAATATTCATAACTATGTATCTTGAGAGGAAGAATTATCTTGATTGGGTTAATGAAACACTTCCCCCACCTAATTTTTGGCAATCTTACCTTCTCCACCTTCTATCTAATAAGATACCGAAAACAAAATCTCATGCACTTTTTATACCGATGCATTACAATTAAGAGACTATAAGATAAACAGGAGGAATCCAATATAAGGTGTCCTATACATACATTAACAGGGATTTACTTTTTTGGTACAAAAACATTATAGATGGATCTTCAGATGTATGGACGGACATTTTTTGTCAATTTTTTTTACTAACTTGGCTTCAAACTGAGAACAATGAAAATTGTTTACCTGAGGAACTACAATCAATGTGAAAATTATAAGGTGTATAAATTCATAGCAATATGGAAATGATTAACCTATTAACTCACCATCTCTCTCTCATAGGATCAATTGATGGAAATTGGTGCTAAAAATATCCCGGACAAGTTGTGGACACCTCTGATCCAGATGATGTATCCAGGTGGGTTCTCTGAGTTCAAATAAATGACAAACCATTTGGAATACACCATTTAGTGAACTTGAGGTAAATTTCATTTCATTCCTTCACCATAGGTTAAAAAGATATTAAATTCATAGAATCTATCATTTACTCTAAAATGAGTAGAAGTTCCAATTTAAGCACGTAGATAGGTCTTGAACTGCCTAGAACCTCCTATTGAATGAAAGCAGTAATAAAATATCCCTTGGATGGAAGAAATAAGAGACCAGGGTCACCCAATATTTGAGGAATGAGTGAATAAGGCATGATAATTCCAAAATGAACAACCCCCCAATTATTTCCTTATGACCATAGAAAATAACCAGCTAATGCTTCCATAGCCCTGTAAGCACAAAGACCTCAACCTCACTAATCTTCCCGACTGCTTCCAATTCAATAAGAGATTTGTTCATAACATCCAAGATTTATTAATTTTCAAATATTCCACCAAATAATGTTCAACACAATACATGTGATTTTTGATAAATCTTTGAAATAAGAGGCCTTCATAACTGTCACCCATTCAGAAGAATAAGGTGATTGTCAGAATATTTTGACCCGGCGTGGGTAGAAGTTCAACAGATGGAAAACTCGAAATAAATTTTATGGATCACATTCCACCATGAGATCATAGCTTTATAGACCCATAAAAATAACTCAACCTAGTGAGTTGAAATTTATTATTCCTTAAAAAGGTTTTTGCGACCATCAAACATAGGAAGAGATAGAATAGGAAGATTCATATTCTGCCCTGTTGCATGATCTAACTCTTGTAGGTTTCTTCCCTACATCATCTGAATCATGGGGACCACCTCACTAAATAAAAAAAATCCCCAAATGAAAATATAATATTTGGAATTGTTAACATGATAAATTTGGGATACCATTTATTGATGATGAATATTCCTCTGAATACTAGTTCCCCACACATGACCAAAGAAGAGGAGGGTAAATGCACAAGAACTGAGGATACTACGGATAGCGTGTTTGTGGTCAGACCCAATATTTTTCTCACATAACCATAGAGTAAATATATTTAAATGTGACCAATGGTTATTTTATCATGTAATCCCACCATTTACCTAGAGGTATCATAAAATCCTATAGTAGTATTTTTCACCTAGTTGTCTTGGATGACCGCCTAGTAGGGGTGAGATTATCTGATCAGCCCAGACAATGGGGAAGGACAGTATGAACTGCGCCACTAGAATTATATGCTCCATCAACAACTATGAAAGATAAAATACCATATACATCAATATTCTCTTATCTTAAACCATAGAATAAGTATAACCCCATATTGGTAAGTGAAATCCTTTAGCAAAAATGTACAACATTATGAAATAGATTCTGATTGTCTCAACCAAAATATCAATCTTGAATACACACCATATTTCAAAATAACATAGGTAGGTACTAATTTAATCCCTATAGATCCCACAGAATATTAGTACAGAAGTCTCTACAGTCTAGGTTTATCGAGTGAGATCATTCTATCATAACTTCATTTCGTCATCTCATTCATAGAACATGGTTCTGAGGAGGTCATCTAGGGACATGTTAGACCCCTATATGTTTCTATCAATCTCGATAATTTTAATATCCAAATTGATCTAATTGAAAATGGTTATGAGATCAATATCATACGGGTTCAGACCCTACAATGTTTGGGATATAGTAAAGGAGACTTATCCCCATGAAGCATTCTATTCAAGGGTACAATAAGTGTGTAGAAAGAACTATTTGTAAGATCATGTTCAAATACCATTTGGGGGATATCAAATATAATGTTGAAATCATTCTTATCCAAAAGATTTTTAATATAATTTATTTCTTGAATCACCAAAGCTTCATAGTCACATGGGAGTACCTTTAATATTCCATCAGTGTTTAAAATACCACACAGATGGAAAGGATGGAATAATACATTGTTGTAGTTCCTCATTTGAATATTGAGAATTCATATATGTCGAAGAAATTTCATATAAAAATAAAGGCAATTTACTAGTGGAGGATGAATATATATAGGTTGTATCCCCCAAAAGCTTGGGTAATACTCCTACGAATCCCTATAGTATTATTTGTAGTGTTTATGGGATACCTATAATTATAGTTGAGGTATCAAAATCAACCCCAGTTCTCCAAACTCCTCCTATCCTCAATGATGGTGAAAAGAACAATCCATTTTGGAATCTCTTTGTGATGAATTTGGAAAATAGGTATGACAATGTCTCTTCCCATGACCTCTCTCTCTGAAAAAAATTATAGATATTACCTCACATTTCCAACTTCATCTAAAAATGCCTCCAAAAAATTATAGGTGAAAGATGAAGGGAATGACCTCAGGAACACCCCCTTCTTCATTTAAAAAATGTGTCAACACCACCATTGATTTGATCAGGCGTGTAAATATAGGGAAAAAATTATGACCACAACCTACATTGATGAATGTTTTAATGCCTCTTAGGGTGCAAGATATGTATGTCACATTTATAAATAAAAATTGATATATGTTCTCTTAGAATTATATAGAAATGCTCAGACTGAATCCGGATGAGGCTAAACACCATCTCAGATTACCTAATGGACATTGAGGTGTTTATAAGGCCTATAGAAGGATTCAACCCTATTATGCTACTAATGTAGATAAATATGATAAAAAATTGATGAAATCCAATTCTGTCTAGGAAGTAAAATACCCCCAATTGTTCTCCAACATCATCACTCTCAGGAAAAAGAATGGGAATATTAGGGCCTGTATTTATTTCAGAGACCTTAATTGATATTTCCCAAAGGGATATTTCCCATTATTGATCACAGAACTCTTGATCAATGAAACTGAACGCTACCATGTCTGTTCCATAAAGGATCGGTATTTAGGGTGCAAGTAAAAAATATGGCCCATGAACATGAGGAAGACACTTTCTTCATAGCACCTCAAAGGATCTATTTCTATCAGGTCCTGACCTTTGGATTTAAGAACACTATAAATACACACCAACATGTCACAAATCACATATTAAATCCCTTATTAGGGAGAATATTCAAATTTTATGTTGATGAGCTTGTGGTCAAGTACTGACAGCAATGTGATCACTTCATTGATAATCAAATAGTATTCTACAAACTGCAATAGTATGGTCTGAAGATGAATCTAATGAAAAGTTTTTTGGGGTAACATAAAGAATGTTTCTTTTCATTTTGTTACTCCACCGTGGAATCATGGTTGACCTAGAAAAGTCTTGTTTTATTCTAGAAATGTCACCCCATCTGAATCTATAACAATTTAGGGGATGCTAAGGGAACCCTAACTACATTTAGTATTTCATAGTCCACCTGGATAAAAATTGTCCCCCCCCTTAACTGAGATAATAAATAAGGGAATAACAGTTAAATGGGATGATGACTTCCAATAATACGTCGAGAGTCTTGATAAGTACATGCTAAACCAATAAATCTTGATTCCACTAGTGAAAGGGAATCCAATCATACTATATATATCCACTATGGAATGATCTGTTGGTTCTCTCCTAGCATAGATGAATGCCATGGGGAATGAGAACAATCTCAACTAACTCAACCAAAAGATGCTTGGTAATGAGACTTGATAAGCCGATATCGAGAAGAACTACCTAGCACTCATCTTTATAGAAAAAAATATGATGCATTAATTTTAGCTCTACAATGTTCATTTGGTCTCTCATATTGATCTGATCATGTACATCTTTTTCCATCCTATGAAAATTTGGAATTTGGACCAATGGTAGGTCATTACAATATAATATGACATTTAGATCATATCATAGAAGTCAGTGAAAGGGAAGACCCTAGATGATTTCATTGAATCACTTACCACCCTAGAAATTAAAATAATAGACACTGAACATCTAGATGTGGAGGATTTATATTCCCATGAATCTCCCTAGACATGGGAGATGTAATTTTAGTGAACCTCCAAAATTTATATCGGTAAAAGGATGAAAAATAAAAATATCATCTCTTGTTTACTAGGGATTTTATTTGACTCTTCCGAAAAAGAAATTTAAACCGTGCACTTTCTCACTTTCTGAAGGATGAACAAAAAATGATGTTGATGGAAATGCCCTTATTGGTGGCTTTCAACTAGCCCTATAGATGAAAATAATATACTTGAACATAAAAGGGAATTTGGAGATAGTAGTAAATCATTCCAATGGAGAATATGAAATAAACAAATAACTCTAACCACTCAATATTTGAGTTAGAGGACTAATGGAGAAGTTTTTATTTGATCCCACATTGCATCATTTACTGGGGTTATAGAATGATCACGCTAACACATTGAAAAATGCTACCATAGTCTTGGTTGATCCTAATCAAGAGGAATTAATCTTTTGCGTTATGCACTAAAGGGTCGTCTCATGGGTTATCATATATGACAAGGAAGGAATCAATCATGACAACACCACTCTAGATTGTGATGAACTGATATCAACCCCTGGATAGATGGATCCCATAATTTATTAAATTCAAAATGGGACTCTCCAGACAGACCGAGCTGGGAGGTAACAAATTTGATGGTGAATGGTGAACTTTACCCTGTGAGATGGTCCAAATGAGAATAAATCCCACTATAACAATAACTTCAATGGAATCTTCCATAGATGCATATAAGAAGGAGATATTCTCACCATAATGGAAGAAGACCAAACAGGATCATGAGGCACTCAACAGTCTAGGACCAGGCTTTCCCACCATGTTAAGAGGCTAGGTTACTATTGGAGAAACATGATATAAAAATATGTGTAATTCACCAAGAAATTTAATGTATTAAAAAATTATGAAAAATTATTTCATAAATTCCCATAATTTATACATATATCTATATATTATTATCCATTTTTCTGGTGGTAAATGTATGTTCTGGGGCCATATCACCCAACCACGGCTAAGTAGTTCAAGTATATATTTACTGATACCAAATTCTTTTAAAAATGGGAGTAAGTAATACCCCTAAAATAATTCAGGATGAAGAATATCACTAACATCATAATTCCCCATATAATCACCATCTTTGGAGTCCCTCACACAATATTAAAGGGAAATGACCCAAACTTATATGCATAAGATTTTAATAAATTATTCCTAGAGTAAGACATTGTCTTCATTCACTCATCCCAATATCGTGTAGTAGAAAATTGAAAAATAGACGCCTTCAATAATACAAAATCAATTGTAATCAACAATATTGTGAATAAGGACAGAATTTTCTTACCAGACACTATCTTCCTGCTTTATCAGTCTACCATACCACCACACATAAATCAACACAAGTTACTCTATATTGATTGGGGTATAGTAATGAGGTATTATTTACCATATAGGTCTAGTTACCCTCACTTCAAATAGCCGTTTCCAGACTACTCTCAGATGTTGATAAATCACAAACGCAACTGGATCAGCTGGAGCATCTCATTGAGAAAAGTTTGGGTACATTGTACAAAATGGAAGTTCATCAAAATTAGATCAGACAAGACTTCAATAAAATGATCTGCCACCATTTATTCCTTAAAGGAGAACTGATATCGGCACTAAAAACCCCAATGAAACTAGGAACGAAGCCACATAATATGGAACTCAAATGGGAAGGTCCTTATATCATACATAAGGTCTATCATAATAAAGCATACTCACTAGCCACAATAGATAGGAAATGCATCACACCCCCCATTAATGTGAGTTTTCTTAAGAAATACTTTGAAAAATTTTACATTAAGCATCTCACATCCTAACCACATGACAATAAATTATATAGAATAAGTCCATACAATAAGACCTTAATCCTCATAACATTAAACTTCCTAACCACACAATATTAAACTATAAAAATATCATCCTATTATTAAGACAATACACTAAACATAGTCCTATATCCATATGACATTACATTAAAATACATAGATGATTTCCTCATTGCATGACATTAAACTACATGGATACCCAACATTCCTATTCTTTCATGCGGAGTCACCTTAATCCTCAAAACATGAAGTTAAAATGCATGAGTTTCTAGAAATATAAACATATGGATTCTCATTTTAATGAAAAGTGTTTGGGTTCCACCATCGTATATCTTAGTCTATAAACTACATGATACAAAATTCCTATATCTTATCCTTTGTTTTCTCTAAATGACAAGGGGAACCATTAGAATTCCTTGTTCCTCCCACTGAGCCTAGTTCACATGAGCTTATTATTTTTGATAATGGATTTCCCTATAAAAAGGAAAATCGGTTCATGAGGGGGTTATAATTGTCATAGATGCATGAACATAAATGGAACACCATCTTCCTCATTACATGAAATCTAAATGAATGGTTTTTGTCCCTTATATGACATAAAACTACACATTATTGTGGACCTCACCCAAAAAGACCATTATCTTTGTTTTTGGTCTCCCACTACACCCACAATCAAGAACTAAATTTTCCTTGATTCCTACCATCATAGGATACATAGTATCACCTAGATATCTAATTTTGGGTTTAGCTACAAACATCAATAGAACCCCCCCCCCTCTACATAAGTGTTAGACCTACATAGACATTTTCTCATTCAAGAACTATGTGTGTCTTGATTCCTATCTTCACAGGATATTTAGTGATGTCCGAATATCTGATGCATGTGTTTAGTCATGAAAAACGAAAATATCACCCCTTCTATTTGTATGGGTTAGACCTGGTTAGGGAACTTCTATACATGAACTATGTGTGGCTTGATTCCTAACATCACAGGATAGGTAGAGACACCTAGATCCCCAATCATGGGTTAAGTGGAATCATATAAGGGGTAAAAATACACATCTAATAGTATAAGGGCCAGAATTATTTTGTAAACATCCTTACCACATGATGTTAAACTGAAGGTAAAGGATCTTCTTCACCATATAATGTTAAACTTCAAGGAAAATTTCTTAGTCCCCAGACATTAAAACTCTATGACAAATACATCTCAGTTACATGATGTTTAAAGGTACAGACAATCACCCATCATCAATCCTTATCTAAGGTCCATAAGTTCCTCACCCTAGTCATCCAGAGTAAAGGTTATTTTTTATATTTTAATCCCCCATATCATAAATCACACTTTATGTCTTAAGAACCACATGTTACAACAAAAATTTCATGTCCCTCATAAATGAAAATATATCACATTGTTTGACCATGATATTGATTCATATGGTATCATATCTACCAACTAGAGAAATCATCGCTCTATAATGAGGGTTTTCTATTCCTTATGAGCTTAAAATCACTGTGTTGGAACTCATCAACCAAGTGTTTTTTTTAGTCCATACCTAGTATGATCATCCCATATAATTACCCATGAACTGGTACCTTAATCCATGATTAACAACATTTTCATATACATAAGGATATAAGAGTATTCCTTGACCCTAAGTATCCTCAAAAGGTTCTTGTGTTACATTCCCCTCATATTAGGTGCATGTGTATCAAGACCTTTAACTTCCCGTACTTTATTCAAAGATGTATGACCATTAATTATATCCTTTTATGGTAAAAATCACAAGACCTTATACTTCTAGTGAATGATACACAAAACATTTTACGTTAAGAACCCAGAAAGGGATTCCTAAGTAAATGTCAGTTCTTCGCTTGCAAAATTATTATTCTCCATTTCTAGGAAAATTTTAGGGCAGAAATGAATGAGGCATAAATCTAAAAAGTCCAACTTTTTTTCCCTATAAAAAGGCAATATACGATCATTGGAACCTCTATTTAAAAAAATAAAATTAATGATTTTTCACATCTCCTAGAAATGAGAACGTACTCACTAGGTGGAAACACAACCTTTAGGGTGCTCGAATACTTCTTTGATAATAAAATTATCAAATATCACACTTAAATATTTGAGCATAACATATCATTTTAAATCTTACATGGCCCTTGTAAAAGTATACTCCTCTTCAAGGGTCCCTTTTTTTGACTATGCATATATTCCTATCAGTCCTGCATATGTGCTATTGTTTGTCACGAAAATGCTTCACTATGTAAAAACGTACTTTATGATTCTTGTGAGCCATGACGTCACTGTAGAAGAACTCAACACCTAAGAGTGTTCTCCACCATCCCTGATTTGATTTTTCCATGCCATCCTCATGACCTAAGAACTTTGGACCCTGATTTAAAACCCACATAACCAAACTATTCAAGTGGATTTAACATCCTTAATGTTACATTACATTTTTTGTACCATTTCTCAAAGAAGGAATGTGAATCTCTATTCCTAAACTTTTTTATGGCCTACACCTCATTATTTGAAATCAAAATTATTGGGGAAAATGTTTAACAATTAAGATATAAATTTCCCATGGGTTATAGAACCCTTCCTAGAGATATTTTCTTTCATACCCAACATCATTGCCCAATATTTGAGTCATCACTAATATTTCATATTCTTTATAAAAAGTAGGGGAACCTTTTTTAGAAATTATATCGATGTATAAGTGCTCAAAACTTCCTACCATATGCATCCCCTCCTTTCCAGAAAAGAACCTCATCCCTTTTATGCTATGGTAACATAATGGCATTACCTGAAACCTTAAGGTGCTATAGGTAATTATCAGAATGTATTCCATATTCCATATTCATCGACTCAAAATTATAGGTTTTGACTTACATAACCCATAACCCAACTATCCACGTGGACTCAGATTCCAAATTATTTATCCCACAATGAATTTCACCCTAAAAAATTTTCAATATCCATTGGAAAAGAGTGGATACACCTTTGTTTTACAATGCAACTAACGTAGAATGGCTATGGCCTACCAACCAGAGGAATCTCCTCATTATAGGAATGGAAATCTCGTCCTCATGGGATCCAATAACACCATGATAAAACATAGAACCTTAGGGAATCTTGGTCCGTCCCTAGAATGTTTTTTCTATATTCCATATTTGTTAATCAAGTCCTAGTAGCCAGATATTAAACAGAATAACATCTCAATGGACCAAGCTAAATGTCCCTGAAATACAGTGATAAAAGGTATGAGCTAAAATACCATAAACTACATATATAGAGGGTGTAAGGTAAAATACCCTAAACAATTTCTAGAGAAGGTTTGAAATAAAATACCATAAATTAAAGAAATTAAAAATCTAAGACAAAAGAATCTAGAATAAAACTATAGAATTTATTATCTAAAAGAACCTAAATAATTTCAATTGAACATTCAAGCTAACAAACCCTAGAATATAACTATATATGTTTTAAGATAAAAGGCCTTAAAAAAATATATGGTCTAAGATAAAATACCCCGAACTGCTACACATCAGAAATCTTGTCAACATGTTCGGAAAATATAAAATACCCTTCTAGGAAAAAAACTAGTGAGAGTGAGACTTGAGTAAAAGATAAGTCCATACCCACTATTCTCTCCTCAGGATGAATCTTAGGAAAAGTTTTGGAAAATATAAATAAATAGATACAAATATCATGGGTCCCACCATATAGCCCTCCCTAAATTCAAGCTATTCTAACTAAGCCTATCTACTTCAACCAAAGATAGATCACTCTCCCTCTGGGACATATATATTACCCAAATTATACTTTATTGAATAAGGTCATCTCAAGATTTCTAGAGAAGACATATTAGTGAATAATCTCATATTGGTGGGAATTCATGAGAATTTCTCAAGGATAATCAGTTATAATTTAAACATTCAAATCTCATCATTTTAGTTTAATTGATATTATACAACAGATGGGTACCACTAATGTACTATAAAAAATTAGTTAAATAAAATGATATATACATACTGAATGAAAGAAAGATCAAAAAATACATAAAATGTTTAGGATATCCATTAATTCATAACATAAAGAAAGAGGAATATCCACATAATGGAGTCTATCCCATGAATATATAGGCAAAAGAAAATATGAAAAATTATAATTCCAATATATAATGTTCTAAAAGGAGTCCTTGATCTCTATAATACTTTATCCATATAGGTAGTATATTGGTTTAATTGATAAATAGATTTTGTATCCACCACTACAATCTATTTCAACTCCTCAACTTAGGTGATAACATCAGGTCTTTCATTTTCAACCATATCAAAGAGTCTTTATGGATCCAATATAGTTTTCTCCAATATTTGATATTCATAATAAGACATGGATAGTTATTTGTGAATATGACCAATTACATAATGGATATGGTCAATTTAAGCCTTCCTGGTACTGACCATGTCTTTGAAAGTTACCTCATCTTCTGCATGGGTAGAAGATCATTTAGGGCTTCATTTGAGTTTTTCTCTACTGAAGAGTAAGATTCAGTTGTTATCACCATCAATTCAAGAGCCCTATTCTTCTCTCGTAGATATATTTCCTTCTATTCCTAGGAGTGAAGGGTATTATAGTGAAAATCGTCATAGCTAGGGTTGGTAAACATAAGTCAATGGGGACCCAACTAGTCCTTTATCCCTTTCAAAGGGGTATATGAAACTATGTTCTAGATCTCCGTCCATTTTTTTCACCACATAAACTGTTAAAATGATTCAAACCCCAGTCCTTGATCTATGTACATCATGGGAATAAGGACATATTCTAAGACTTTGTCCCAAAAATAAGGGGTGGTGTTCATGGTCTCTGTTAAATTAGGGAGGGATATTGCCTTTATGTTGGTCGATCTAACCGGTGGAATCCCCAAGAGAAAAGGATCATAGACTTCAATGCTTAGGGGAAAAGTCATTACAATAAGGGTAATAGGGATTTATAAATCAAGGGTTAAATGACATGATCTCACTAGAAAACCAATAAATATAAGTATTTTTAGAAAAATACCTTTCTTAGTTGCATTTCCGACACAATTATTTTCCCCAAACCCATCCTTTGGTTGAGTAGAAACAACCTCTTATTATTAGAAAATTCATGGAACCTTCGACGATTTCCCTAAAGACGTAATTTTCTAACCACCCTTGAGTTCTGTAAGAAGAAAAGTTAATATTACGTGACATGAAAATAAGTGAAAAAAGTGAAAAAAGTTTCTAGTTTGTAAATATGTATTAAACTTCTCCAAAACATGCTGTCATCATGGAAAATTCAATATTTTAATAGATACCTATAGTATTCTTCACCAAAAGAATTTCCTCTCTTTCCAGATTAAATAGTGTTATTGTTGTGACATCTACACTAGGAAATGGGTGTAACTAAGTATTCAGCTCATCTATATTCATTTCTTTATGGGTAAGTCCTGATAATGAATGGTTTGATAAATAAACCAAATTCTCATCATATTTAATAGTAACATATACAATCTCCACCAATTGACCTCGGTGGGGACCTCTACATTTTTGAAATATTATGATGTGTTGCTTGAATAGCCCATAAAAAGAAATAGTGAAATGTCAGACAAAGTTGAGGAATATATGGGGGAGGGATTGTAAAATTCATAACACTTATTTTTCCCTTTACCCTCTATAGAAATATCATCAGAAGGTATTGATGCATAGAGAATTACGGAAGGACAATTGGAAGGTGCTAATATCAAGTTCATGGCTACATAAATGGAAATTTACACCCTCATATAGGCCAGTTGAACCAAGGATCCCTCATCATTATTCTCATGGCCAATACCAAATTCTTCTCCAATAGCAGTACCATGCAGAGAGTATATGGGGGATGGTATGTTTGGATAGTATTATAGAGCCACCCATTGTATAAAAAATGAAAATGGCATCAGTGCTATTGCAATGGAACCACAACCCTTTAAATATAGAAATAATATTAGACTTACCACTGCCTCAAGAATGAGACATCCCTATTCATCCATGAAATTTTGTAGTGTGAAATGAGCCATTATTTGATAAACTAGAGGTGAATATAAAACTCGACACTTTATGTATTCCAACATTATGTCGAGGTCTTTGAAGAAGGTCGAGAACACCACCGATCAGTATTTGATGATAATGCTCAAAGCAGTGGAAACGTGATCAAAACCGTCTAATGGTTATTCTAAATGTCAAAATACACCCCATATATCAGCCTCTGAATTTATTATTATCCAATTAATCCACTATAAAAATATGATATGAAGAAATAACGTTGATGAAACCTCACTCATTGGCACAAAACTCTTGTGTAGCCACATCGGTTGGTGCTTCTTCTAGAGTTTAGGGTAAGGGTAAATGCCTTACTTTCATATGAGGTGCATCCAGAGATGCTGGTCCTCTCTGAACCATTTGATTTCTAGTCCTAGTAATGGCTTTCATTTTTTGTGACATTTGGGTATCCTCACTTACCAGTTTGGATAAATATCCATCAGCATATGATAGGACCACAAAAATCATCATAATTTGAGGATAAACTAACCTATAAGTCATGAACTGTAAGGTCAATCTTAGAATGAGTTTCCTCCCTGGTAAGCATTAGCCAAAATTAGTAATCCACCATCAAATTTTCCTCTAATAAGACATGGATACAGAGAGTAAATTTCAACTGAACACACAGAAATAGATAGCTAAATCGACAGGGTGTGTACCATTCACATTGGATAACCCCATTTATGTTGGAGGAAATGAAACCCTCACAAAGAGATAGCATGTAGGCTCAATCCTAAAGCTTGAATGTACCGTTATCAACCATGTTAATTTTATTTAGTGGTCCATAGGGTTTGAATGTGTAACACACCAAGATTCCATGGTACGCTTCTCAGAAAAAAAAACAATAGCTCCTGTTGTACGCAACTTTGAGTCCAACACACAACGACTAATCATACTAGCCATTTAAAAAGAAGTTATTAATAAAAATACCCAATTTTTGAATTTTATAATTTTTATTTTAAAAAATCGTATTTATTTTTAGAATAAAAATATCAAAATTAGCTTATGGTAATTTTTTTATTCTTCTTAAAACATTCAATTTTTGATGAATAGTGAAATACACTACGTTACTGTTTAAAAACATACTTTTTATTTAAATAATAATTTTTAAATTTAAATTTATTTTAAATAAAAAATATATACATAATATCTATAGTAATCCAATGTAATTTACTGGATTCATTTTATAATAATATTAGATATATAAAATTCTATTGAACTTGTTAACGTCTTTTTCTCACCTTCTATGCACATTTGTAGTTTTCATAAAATTTAATTTTACCTCTTCTGTGAATTGAATTTCAAAAATCTGGGAGACACGGTTAACATCAATAAGTAAAATTTGGTTCAATATCTTGAAAATAATTTTTGGTGAATAGTAATTTTTGAATTTTATTTACCACGGTTAAAAGGAAATTAGGTAATTAAAGGTAAAAATGATATTATAATTACCCTAACGTATGTCCTAATTCTATTGGATAAGTGAATTTAGACCTAAATTAACGTTAGGAAAAAAATATGATCCTTTTTGATCCACTTGGATTAGATTAGGACATTTATTATATTTAATTTAAAGAAGTGTTAAAAGTGTTAAAATAAAATTTTCATAACTAATATATTTTTAAAATAGGGTTAAAAATAAGATAAATTCAACTAAATATACTCATTATAAATATAAAAATATTTCCTACATAATCATATTTTATTTATAATTTAAATACATTAAATAATGATATTTATTTATGACATAATGATGATGAGGTAATTATCTTAATAAGGAAAGATTAAAATAATTGATATTATAAATATTATAATAAATGTAAATCGAGACATTAGATGCATTACAAGAATTTTCTAGGTTAATATGACAAGTTATAGTTTATTCAATGAATTTCTTTCGAAGTAATCATATTGTTATGACTTTCACAAAATCCAAATACTAAATAATGTCAAAATTTTTGTAAATGATTTTTAAAAAAAATACTATTATATTAAATTATATAATAGTCCTAAAAATATAAGGTTTAGCCAAAGGACTTATTTAATGATATATGTTTCATTAATGAACTACAATAGTTTCTTTTTTAATTTTATTGTATGTTTATTAACCATGATATATAATAATACAAGAAGACGTGGTTAAAATGTAATTGTTTCATTAAGGTTTAAACATAAAAGATACAGTTAATATGGTGACCTAAACATGTCCAAAACCAATAGTTTGTGAAAATTTAGACCCATCCTCACCTTATCCTCGAAAGGATTCCATTTGGATATTTTAGAAATCGATAATTATTTTATAATAAATTAATATTTCATGATTTTCCTAAAGTGCCCCTCGCCTATCTTATAAAAGGGAATTTCAACTTCTCTAAACATCAGACCTCCAAATCAATTTGTCTCAACCAACCCCTAATCAAATCTTCTACCAACTACCCTAAAATCAACCTAGAGGCCTTACTTTGATCCGAAATGCAACCTAAATATCCCTTTAATTCAAATCAAAAGGAAGAACCCGAATAGAAGGAAATTATTTCATCACCTCTTTCAATGTTCTTTTCCTCTTCTACGTCCTCTTTGTTTGTTATTTCCATAATAAAATAAAAATACAGTACCTTATACATACTGAGATATTATTAGAAATATGGTACAACCATATTCATTATTCTATGCATCCTATGAATGGAAAATTCATCATAAAAATATATGTATGTCTTATCATCTCCACAATGTGGTGTAGTTTATTATTCAACACCTCAATATATGGGTGGGTATATTAATGGGTATAATTGATGTAAATAATAAATATAACATTTTCATTATTCTGTATATATAATATACCATCCAATTACATATTATTTCACCATTAATAGAATGTGTCACTCGTGTGTACGTACGACTTACTGTCCGCACGACACGATGTGATTTCTTTCCCCATCATTACCACTCAAGAATAATTTTCATTTGATGATTAAAAAAATATTTAAGAAATCAATATAACATATGAATCAAATAAATTCTATCCATAATGAACATGACTCACGTAACAAAATATATGAAGGTAAATGAACTAGTTAACCCCCGAAACTATGATACTACTGAAATATTATTAACAAAGAAATATTATAGGATCTTATATAATATTATATTTATATATATGGTTCATTTATAATTTAATAACAATGATTTATCTATTATACAAGTGGTTAACGTACCATCAACTAAGAAAAATTACATGGTATTGGTTAATTTTACAATCTCTCTATTCTCTAAGGTTTTTTATACTTAATTATCTACTAGGACCTCTTTATCATCAACATCTGTGTTTCTTAAAATATCTTTTAGAAAAATTACTATTTCCTAGACTTTGGTATAAATTAATTTATTCCCTTGTTTTAATTTTTATAAAATGTTTTGATAGTAATATTTCCTCCGTTATCCTAACAAAGCACTTTTTGACCTTTTCGAAAAATTAACGAAAGAATGTTTTTTAAATTTGAACAGTGGGTGCGGCTATTTTCAATCATCATAACCCCTTGAAAGCTTCCCTTACAAGCATATATAAATATTTTCAAAATAAATTTTTTATTTTTATGAAACACTCAAATGATTTCAAAGTATAAAGAGATATTTCTCTCAAATAGTTTTTGGATAGATTTCATCTATGTCAACATAATTTGTTCGATTTTACACTTTTTTTAAGTTGATTTATTATGATAAAATATTTCATAATGTATTGAAGTTTTTGTGATATGTTTGACTGTGGATGTGATATTTATATACCATTCATTTTTAATGGTTAAATTATTAACATTTCTTATGGTATTTTTAAAATAAATGTTTATGTTTTGTTTCAACCTTTTCATATGAGGAATGCATTGTAAGTATTAAGTGACGGGCGAGGCCCACTATAACCCATCGATGTATTGGTAGGTCTCATGAGACTAACTAGTGTCTCGGTATAAGGCCCTGAAAAAATTATTATTATTAGTCTTGGAATGAGGCACTGACTATGTGGATATGAAGTCCAACATTATGCATCCCACCATTATGAAATTAGCTATGGATATTACATGTGGTTATTCAACTATTAGAATGTCCATGTGATTAAATAAATGGAATTATTTGAATTATCTTTTCCATATTATGCTAAAGTTTATGTTTAAAAGGATTTTGTTTTAGTTTTATACTTTTTCTTAAATGTTTATTCTTATTTATGATAGTTTCTGCTATACTATTATCCGTACGGAGCATCTGATCTCACTCCATTGATTTTTTTTGTTTTTCCTAAGATTCAAAGAATTATATTATGATTAACCTACAAGAATAGGATATGGGATATGAGTGAGTTCAAAGAAGACACAATGTTGTATTTTTTCTATTTCATTATGTAATGTAAAATGTATATATGTATCTAGTACTTTTAAGGATACTAAACTAATCTGTCATTAAAGACTTGATCTCTTGTGATCATGAAAATGTTGCGTAATAATGCACTGACTCTAGGTAACTAGGGTTGGGGAATTATAGTAGGTATTATAGGAATTTTAGTAAAAACCTTGGAAACCAGATTTAGAAAAAAAATATAATTTGAAAACATTACTCTAAAATAGACTTTGAGGATTAGTATAGAATAACTTTCTAGAATTTTGGTAATGTAGAGATTTTGTGAGTTTTCAAAGAAATAAATCCATGTCTAGATATTACAAGTGGATGTGTTTCTGTCCCAGATGTATCTAAGAGTGAAAAAAACAATAAGGAGTTTTGGGCTTGACATGGGGTATCCTGGTACACGACAACGGGCCTTACTGCACACCTAGTTTGACACTCCCATGGGATATGATTAGGATAATTCAAATTTTCATTACCAAAAATTATGAAGGATTTATTAGAAAATTATTCTCAAAGAGAAAATTTTTAATATGAAGGATTATATGAATAAATTGTTCAATTTATGTTAGGTATATTACTAGTATGGAATTATGTATTGTGATGCATAATCTAATCTAGTATATTCCATTTTTTATAAATGACATCTAGTGGAAGGAATGGAAACTGTATCAACACACGTAATCCATGTAGGGATTTCACTCCAAATCAAGATAATTATAGTGGAGATGGTGATGCAACTAGTGTTGAATAGATTATAACAATACTGGGACAACTCAATGAGGTTATGAATAATAACCTTAACTATATAAAGCACCCTGATCCAAAACATGAAGGATCAATGTTAGATTGCTTCATGAGGTATAAACCACCAAAATTAAATAGGACTACAAGTCCATTTGTACCTGAGCAATGGATAAGTTCTTTAGAGAAAGCATTTCATGTTTTGGGAAGTAGCGTAAGGGAAAAATTTGTCGTGGAAGTTTATCACCTCACCGGAGATGCAGATCAATGGTGTTCATTATCTCAAAACACATAGTTGGATGAAGAAGTATCAAATATAGAATGAAGGGAGTTTAAAGATCTTTTTTAGAAAAATATTTTCCTCATGAACATCTAACGGATATGGAATGTAAAATTTTTTAGTCTCAAGAAAAAGAAGGATGAGAATGTCACAAAGTATGAGGCTAACATTATAAGGTTATAAAGGCATTCTGCAGATTATATGTGTAACCCATGAATTAAGATTTATTGATTCATTGATTTATTAAAACCATTTCTTGGTGGAGAATTAGTCTCACTATTCTTCTCATTATATGAAGATATATTCTCATGTGCTATCAACACAGAAAAGAAATTCTATAATTCTTACGAATTTAAAGTAAAGAAAGATGAGAAGAGATCTGTTGAACACTGTGTAAATTGAAATAAGGGGAAGAAGGGAAAAATTGAATTTCCATCCTGTAGTAAATGTGGGATGACACAACTTGGTACTTTCCTAAAGGGAATGGGAGTGTTTTACAAGTGGGGAGAAAAAGTTCACCAAGCTCGTGATTACAAGGGGAAGAAAGAGGTTGTCAATTTTGAAATCTACAATTGTAAATAAATGAAGTATTATTCAAATTAATTTCCTATGTGTCAAGGAAAACTATCCCAAAAAAGGCCTAGGGGGAAAGGCCAAGATTATACGATCACAAATGCAGAAGTTGAAGTTCCAAATGATTTGTTTTTAGGTACATTAATCGTTTCCTCAAATTTAGCCAATGGATTATTTGATTTTTGATCATCAAATTCTTTTTTATCTTCCAAATTTTCCAAAAAAAAATAGATATTTCTAATTTGACTTAACAAGGAAGTTTTTAGTTAACAATCCTAAGGGGATTACCATTTCAACAAATTTTTGTGAATCAGATATCATCATGACATATAAATTTGCTTTATCTTCTAATATTATTTTCATACCCAATATTGAATTTGGTATAATCTTCCGTATGGACGGGCTTTCAGTCCATGATGTGAAAAATTATTTTAAGAAGAAGGAGGTTACAATTTTTGATGATTATAAAGAATCCCTTATCTTTAGAGTAGAAACATCATCATCTGATTCTCATCCAGATCCACCCCTGGTATCTTTACTAAATTAAATTATAGGGGAGGAAGGGAGTTAAATAACTATGGATTATAACATAAATGATCAAATAGATGATATACCTATTGTGCAAGAATATGTTGATGTGTTTCGTGAGGATTTACATGGAAATCATCAAGAATTATAAATTGAGTTTTCCATTGACTTAATTCCTGGTTCAAGGCCCATATTGAAGACCTATTATATCATGGACAATGTGGAATTAGTGTAATTAAAGAGAAAACTAGTGAAATTAAGTAATAATGGATTTATTCTCCCTAGTGTTTCTTTAGGGGGAGCCACTGTTCTTTTTGTCAAGGAGAAAGATGGATCTATGAGGTTGTGCATTGACTATAGGTAGATCAATGCAATAACAATAATGAACATGTATCCACTACCTCGCATTGATTATTTATTCGATCTACTTCATGGAGCTCAATATTTTTCGAAGATTGACCTTCAATCTGGATATCATCAGTTGTTTGTGAATAAGGGAAAAATTCTAAAGATAGCATTTTGTACCAAGTATGGGCATTATGAGTTTACAGTAATGCCTTTTGGACTGACTAATGAATCCTCTATTTTCATGGATCAAATGGATAGTGGTTTCAAGAAATATCGTGCTGGATTTGTAGTGGTATTTATTAATGATATCTTGTTTTATTCCAAAATCTAGGAAGATCATGAAAATAACTTGCACACTATTCTGAAACTGTTAGAAAAATGAATTATATGGGAAGTTTAGAAATTGTGAGTTCTGGCTTCAAAAGATTTCCTTTCTTGGATATATTGTCTCTGAGAATGGAATCTCTATTTATCCTTCAAAGATAATAGAAATTCACGAATGGCTAGCACTGATGAGTATTACCGAGGTACACAATTTAATTGGTTTTTAAGGTTATTATCGGTGTTTCATCCAGAATTTTTCCCGATTGGACAACCCATTAACCATGCTCACATGTAAAAAGGATAAATTTGTTTAAACAAGTGTGAATAATGTTTTAAAGAACTGAAGAGAATATTAGTCAATAATTATATCTTGACTCTATCATTTGGGAATAACGGGTTTGTAATTTATAGTGATGTTTTAAATAAATGGCTTGGTAGTGTTTTTATGTATAATGATATAGATATTTCCTATGCGTCACTATAGTGAAAAATTCTTGAACAAAACAATCACCCTCGTGATATTGAGTTAGCAGTTGTAATCTTTGCTCTGATGATATGGAGACACTATCTCTATGGTGAAAATGTGAGATATATATTGATCCCAAGAGTTTGAAATATATTTTCTCATAGAAAGAACTCAATATGAGGCAACGACGATGGCTTAAACAACTCACGAAATAGGATTTTACTATACACTACCACCCAAGGAAGGAAAATAATGTGGAAGATTCTTTGATTAGAAAATATCATGGAGTTCTGAATAAGATGTGAGTTGAAATGGATCCTATGTTCATAGATTTAGTAAATATGGGTATGGGAATAATCATGGAACGTAAAACATCAATACTTTTTAAAATGGTTGCCATAAAATATTTACTAGAAAATATAAAAAGTTCTCAGACTGATGATGATGAGTTTCAAATGAAAATTAAAGTTGTGAATGATGTGATAATGATCGACTTTGTATATGAAGATAGAAATTTGAAATTTTGTAAGAGACTTTGTGTTCCTGATATACCAGATCTAAAAAGGGAATTGTTGGATGATGCTCATAGATCCAATTTCTCTATACTCCATGGTAGCAGTAAGATATTTAGAGATTTGAGGGAACATTTTTGGTGGGACATCATGAAGAGGGATATTGATGATTATGTGTCAAGATGTTTGGGGTTTCAGCAAGTTAATCCAAGAAGACAACATCTTGAAGGATTCATGCAACCTCTTCCCATACATGAGTGGAAATGGGATGATATTATAATGGGCTTTTTCATGTGGTTACCAATGACTCCTAGAAGGAATGATGAAATTTGGGTCATTGATGATCATCTTACATAATCAGCACATTTTCTTTCTATAAGAGAATATTTACTACTTGAACATTTAACATGACTATATATTAATGAAGTTGTAAGACTTCATGGTGTACCCCTATTAGGGTTTTTTGTTCTTTATCCCCATTTTATAGCAAGATTATAGAAAATTCTTCAAAAATCCTTGGATACTGAACTTCGTTTAAGCACTGCTTACCAACCTCAAACTGGTGGACAATTAGAATGGAATGTTCAAAACATAGAATACACGTTGAGATCATTCTCACATTACTTTCAAGGTATATGGGATTATTATTTACCTCTGATAAAATTTTTCTGTAATAATAGATTCTATTCAAGTATTCAGATAACAGCATAGGAATTGTTATATTGACCAAGATGTTTCACACCAAATTGTTTGGATGATGTTAGTGATAGAAATCTTGTTTTCACAGAACATGTTGAAGAAACAATGGAAATGGTGAAGATTTTCCAAACCCACATTAAAGGAGATCAATGTATGAAAAAGAGATATGTCAATAAATGAAGGAAGGATTTGGAATTTCAAGTAGGTGATCATGTTTTCTTGAAGGTTTCTCCATGGAAGGGTACTATATGATTCGGTAAGAAGGGAAAATTAAGTCCCATTTATATCAAAACATTTGAAAATCTAGAACGAATTGGAGTGGTAGCTTACCGTTTGGTAATGCTGCCAAGTCTTTCCAGATTTCATGATGTGTTCCACATATCACTATTCAGAAAATACTTTTCTAACCCAACACAAGTACTTGCCTATGAAGAATTGGAATTGAAATTTGATTTGAATTATTGTGAAGATCCTATAAATATTCTTGATACCAAAGAACAAGTGTTGTGAAACCAGACGACTCATCTGGTAAATGTTCTTTGGAGAAACCATAAAACGGAAGAGGCCACTTGGGAACGTGATGAACTAATAATGAAGAAACATCTGAATCTTTTTATGTAGTAATATTCTATGAATATCAAGGACAAAATTATTTGAATGAGGGAAGAATGTTACACCCCAGGCTTCCATGGTTCACTTCTCTTTGAACACAACAATAGCTTGCGTTGTATGCATCTTCGAGGTCCAGCACACCACGACCAATCAAACTAACCATTTAAAACGAATTTATGAATATTAATACCCACTTTATAAAATTTTATATATTTATTCAAAATAGAATTCATTTTTGGATTCATAATATCAAAATTAGATTATGGTTAATTTTTTGGATTTTTCTGAAAACTTTCAACTTTGATGAATCGTGAGAAACAATGAGTAACTGTTTTAAAACCGAATTTTTATTTAAATAATCATTTTTAAATTTAAATTTATTTTAAATTAAAAATAGATACATAATACTTGTATTAATCCAATTTAATTAATTGGAGTCATTTTATATTAATATTAGATATATAAAATTTTATTGAACTTCTTATCATTTCTACCCTGCTTCTAGGAACATTTTATTTTTTCATAAAACAAAATTTTACCTCTTATGTGAATTAAGTTTCAAAAAAATGAGAGGCATAGTTGACATCAGTAAGAAAAATTTGTTTCAATAAGATGAAAATAATTTTTGGTTAATAGTATCTTTTAAATTTTATTTACCACAGTTAAATGCAAATAGGGTAATTAATAGTAATAATGATGTTATAATTACCCAAACACATGTCCTAATTCTAATGAATATGTGTATTTCTTCCAAAATAAATATTAAAAATGATCCTTTTTTATTCAATTGGATTAGATTTGGACATTTATTATATTTTATTTAAAGAAGAGTTAAAGGTGTTAAATTTGAATTTTAATAACAGCAACATTTTTGATATAGTGTTATTCATAAGATAAATTCAACTATAAATATTAATTATAAAGATAAAACTATTTCATAAATAATGGAATTTTATTTATAATTTCTAGACATTAAATAATTGAATTTATTTATGACATAATGAGGATACAATAATTACCTTGTTAATGAAATATTAAAATAATTGATATAATAAATATTAAAATAAATGTAAATTGAAAGTTTTGATTAATTACATAAATTTTCTAGGTTAATATGACATATTAGGGTTTATTTAATTGTTTTTTTCTAAGTAATCATGTTATTTTTACTTTCACAAAAACCAAAAACTAAATAGTGTCAAAATTGGCATAAATGACTTTATGAAACAAATACTATTTTATTAAATTATATAATTATTCTAAAAATTTAAGGTGCCACCAAACGACTTATATAATGATATATATGGCATTAATGAACCACTTTAGGTACTCTTTGCATTTTATTGTACATTTATTAACCATTTATTATAATAATACAAGAAGACATGATAAAAGTTAAACTATTTAACTAAGGGTTAAACATAAAAGATTAGGATAATGTGGTGACCTAAACACATCTAAAACCTAGTGGTTGAAATTATTTAGACCCATACCAATATTATCATCTACGTAAACACATTTTGAGATATTATAAACCGAAAATTATTTTATAAGAAATTAATATTTCATGCTTTTTCTAAAGTGCTCCTCACCTCTCTTATAAAAGGGTACTTCCCCATCTCTTAACTTCACAACTCCAAAGCCATATGGCATGGCCAAAACCTGCTAAAATATACTCAAAACTACTCTAACATCATCCTAGATTACTTACATTGATAATAAATCCATCCTAAGGATACCTTTTGTTCAAATCAAAAGGAAGGCCTCGAAGAAGAGTTAATTATTTCATCACCTCTTTCAAAGTTCTTTTCTCATTCCACTTCATATTTATTTTTTGTTTCCTTAATAAAAAAATAAATCAAGTAACATCTATATAATGATATGTTATTATTAAAATGGAACAACCATATTCTTTATTCAATTCATCCTATGAATGTCAAAGTCACCATATGTGGGTACGTACGACTTACCGTCTCCACGTTGTGGTGTAGTTTGTTATTCAAAAATTTATTATCTGGATGGGTATAATAATGAGTATAATTTATTTAAATAATAAATATAACATTTTAATGATTCTTTATATATAATATACCATCCAATTACAAACAATTTCACCATCAATAGAATGATATTGTCGGTTGTGTGTACGTACGGATTACCGTCTCCACAACGCGATGAGATTTTTTCCCCATTGTAACCACTCAAGAATAATTTTAATTTGATTATAAAAAATAATTTTTAAGAAGTTAATATCATTATAAATATGAATCAAATACATTCTATCCATAGTGAAAATGATTGACATTACAAAACATATGAAGGTAAATGAATTAGATAACACCCGAAATAATGATACAAGTAAAATATTATTAACAAAGTAGTATTATAGGAACATATATGATATCATGTTTACGTATATGGTTCTTTTATAGTTTAATATAAATTATTTAACTATTATACAAGATTCTAATGTAACCCTGATAAAGGAAATTACTAGGTAAGGGTTAATTTTACAATCGCTTTATTCTCTTATGTAGTTTATAAATAAGTATCTGATAGGACCTCTTTATCATCCCCATCTATGTTTCTTAAAAATTCATTTCAAAAAAAATTATTATTTCATAGAATTTGGGTTAATGTCATTTATACACTTTTTTTACTTTTTATAAAAAGAAATTTAAAGGAATCGTTTTTTTATTTTTCATAACAAGGTAATTTATAACCGTTTCGACAAATTAAGTAATGAATTTTTTTTAACTTATACAGCGAGTGAGGCTATTTTACTCCATTATAACACCGTAAAAGCTTCCCTTAAATGATTATATGAATATTTTAAAAATAATTTTTTCATTTTTATTAAACTATTAAATGATTTCAAAGTAGAAATAGGTATTTCTATCAAACTGTTTTTGGGATTGATTTCAACTATGTCAACATCCTTTGTTGGATTTTACACTTTTTTGATGTTGATTTATTATGATACAATACTCCCTATCGTATTAAAGGTTTTGTGATATGTTCGACTATATATGTGCTATTTTTATACCATTCATGGTTTATGGTTAATGTATTAACATTTCATCTTCTAGTTTGAAGACGAATGGTTATGTTATGTTTCAACCTATTCATATGAGGAATGCATGAGACGTGGTAACTGACAGGTGGGGTCTATTATAGCCCCTTGATTCATTATTAGGTATCAAGAGACAATCTAGTGTCTTGGCCCAAGGCCTTGAAAAATCATAATTTATAGTGTTCGCAAAAGGACTTGACTATGTGGTTATGATGTTCATCCTTATTCATTCCATCATTATGAAATTACAAATTGATATTACATGTGATTATTAAACTAATAAAATATCCATGTGATAATGTAAATGGAATTATTTGATTTATCTTTTCCATATTATGTTGATGTTTAAGTTTAAAATTATCCTGTTTTATTCTTACAACTTTTTTTAAATGTGTATGATTAGTTATGATAGTTTCTCCTTCTTCAACTGTGGGCCAGTAAGTGCCCTTCGCACTGTGACATCGCTTCTAAGAGTAGGCCTTTGGCCTCTTAGATTCCAGCTCATCAAGAACTTTCATGATAAATTTTTTCACCCATTACTTTAATCTAACATCTTCCCATAGAAGTATGTCCTTTTATGGGTCCCTTAGTCCAACATGGTTAACTGCCAAGAAAGGGGGTCCCATCCACATTGTCCCACATAGAAGATATAGAAAATCACTCATCACACATCACACCTAATATGTTTATGCCACATATCTTCTCAACATACCAATGACTAACACACACCTCTCCATGCATGAGGTGGAAAGTGTTCAGGTCTAGATTGCAGCGACTAAACATGTCTGACATCGAGTCCTTGTTGTAGTGGAAAAATGTTTGTGATATCTAGATATCCTGGTACATCCAAAATTACATTATATCAACATATAATTCAAAATAAATAAACAACACCTAGAATGGATAACCCAAATCCATTCCAAAAATACCCCTAATTGAAAATCCAATTTGGTAGACACCCAATGTTTTGGTTGGAGGATGACTTCTGCATTATCAAAATGTACATATAGAAATCTGAATCAAGTTCATGAGATTTCTCATAAAATTATATTGGTGACGAAGAAAATATTTTCATTTTTTTCTTATATAATTCAATTTTTTTAATCATACCATAGTATTTATTTGGATAAATTGTCATGTTTTTAGGTTTTATAGGTATTTTTTGCATAAATGCAAAAGATGTTCAATTCTAAAATTTTAATTATTTTCAATAACATCAGTATTTTGAGAATATCTTATTTATTATTGTTCTAAATAGAGTGACTAATTTTTTTTAGTGTTCCTCTATTCTTGGGATACATATTTTTCAATTTTCTGAAGTATTGATTCGGACATATAAAGGCCCAAATAAATCATTCTTTGTGGAATGTTATTCTTTCCAGTAGAGTGGACCCACATCCATAATGGAGGAATAAATCAAGATAAGAATGTCTAAATGAATTTATTATTACTTGAGATGAAATATTAATCCTTTAGTTACTTCCTTGAATTGTTTTAAGTTAAAATACTCTCCTTAATGAATTCTTTGAACGGTTCAAGCATGTGGAATATTAAAGGCCTCATCATAGGGAAAAAGTTTCATTTACTAATTAATTCATACCATCTGAAAAACGCATTAAAAATGTCGGATTTTTTGTGGAGGGATGCAAAGAAAGTATGAATCAACTTTATTTAAAGATGTTATGTGTGAATCGACCGTTTTCAAGTTCATAATGGTATGGTAGTGTTAAGATGTGGAAAATGATGAGGCACATGGACATAATTAATTTCATAGCGTTAATCATCCAAAACCCCTACATCGAAAAAAAAATAATGCTCAAATTTTTTGTGTGGATGAATGAGATATTATGGAACAAAATTCATGAATAAATATATTAAATTTTAGGATATTTATTAAGAATACATGTATAAAAAGTTTAAGGATAACTTTGGAGTGAATTCTTTCACCCCCCCCCCCTCTTTCTATAAAAAATTATCTCCTCTCTCATTTAAATAAGTAGCCATTTTTAGGGGCTACAGTGGTGTTAAATTTAGGAATAGGTTGTAATATTTTAAATATATATTGGTGTATTTTTTCTTATACTTAAATTAATTTCTATTCATCTTAAATTTTTTTATTATATGTATTCTCCCATTGTTGTTCACTTATCAACTCCACTAAAAATGGAGAACTAACCTCAGAGATTGTTTGAGGGTGGGAGGAATGGTTCATTGATTTATTTTTATTATGATTAATTTTAAATCACTTTATTACATTATTATAGTTTTTGAAAGGGTTAAATTTATTGTGTTGAGTGGTCTCCCCCTCTTCTCTATCATCTGAATTATTCTTCTCATCTATCAATCCTCCTTCCCTTCACTATCTAAGTAATGCATATGGTAGGGTATGGATTTGGTAGTGGTGGTCAGAAAATAGGCCACCTAGATGCAATTTTTAAGATGATTAATTTTTAATAATAGGTCTCGGTATGATGAAATCAAAACTACAATGAGAGGGTGTATTGTGATAGGTCTTGATCACAACATTGAGTTGAATATTGAGATCGCTTTTGGAAAATGATTTCAATCACTATGTCCTCTTAAGAACAATTTCATTATTTATTTCTTATAATAACATTATGTGTTACATTTTAATCGAGTAATAATATTTATATTTCATGCATTTAGAATTTCCCCATTTATACTATATAAGTTATCATTATATTAGATAGATAATTATAGTCACAATGCAAAGGTGCTCTATTGTAAGTGGTCTCCTCGAGAGATCGAACCAGGGTGTGAACACTATATTTCATACTTAGGTAAATAAAATATTGTATAAGGTAAAATGATAAAATATCCCATCATAAATTTAGAACCATTTTCATCTATTCCAAGTTATTTCACATATTTTATTTCATAAAAACCCAAAATATCAAAAATTTCAAAAAAAACTAAAAAAACAGCTTTGTTGCATATCATTCCTTTATTCAGCCAAGATATATTTTTATGGTGACTACAATAATTATTGTAATGTTGAAAATTTTAATAGAGTGACTATAAGGTAAGATATATTGAACATTAAAATGTAACCAAATTCCTTAATGCTTCAAGATAATTTCAAAGTTCTCAAAAAAGCAAGCAGGATGGTTGCATTGTTGGCCACTGAAGATAAAGAAGTTAAAGTCCAATGGATTGAAGGAAAAAATGAAATATGAGGAGAATGAAGTATATATTCTACATAAATTTTATTAATACATTTATGGGGTTGAATCCATACATAAATATCTAATTCCCTATCCAACAATTGCATTCCCAACTGCCTTTCTCGACGAAAAGGAGTTGGAAACAAAAAAATTTGATAGAAATTTAATTTATATGAATTATTTTAATTAAATTATAATTAATTTTGAATAAAAAATTATCACCCTAATGTTTATTTTATAGATTATGTATAATTACTCAATGACATGGATAAATAATATGAAGAAGTTACTTTTGTTGAGGAGAACATGGAGGAGACAGTTGAGTTGTTCCCCTGTACAAATAGAGACGATAGAACCGAAGAAAAAATCCATAAGGAACCATTTTATAAACCTCAACCAGATAATAATCCACACCATATTATTCTATATCCATCAATAGTGGATAGTTCTCCACTAGTAGAACTAAATATGGGGCACCCATATTCTCTTTTTCCTCCCCATTTACACCTCAAATTTTCTGTTTCAAATATTCCAGGGGTTGGTTTTTTTTTAATTTTCATTGGGGGTTACCATTACTCTTATATACTAATAGATGTTGGTAGATATAAATTTTTATCTAAGAAATAAATACCATACACCATTTTGTTGGGGTTAAACCATTGCATGTTCCATAGGTTGTCAAACCAGGCATTATCCACTTTATTTTCCCGTCCTCTTTTGTTTTTCTTTAATTTTATTATGTTTTGTTTTATTTCATAATTTGTTAGAATAATGTAATTATAAATGATATTATCTAAAATATTACATTAGAAAATAAAGTTAGGTTTTATCTATCCTTCTCTTTCGTTTTTTTCAATTTCTTATCTTTTTTGTCCTCCTGAAATAAGGGGTAGTTAGATTTAAGTGTGGCGGTGTCAACCTATTAGTTGTTCTGGTGTTATTTTTTATTTCATCTAAACATCTTAGGATAATTGATTTGAAATTAATATTATTATCACTTTTCACCCTTGAATTGTTTTTAGGGAATTGAAATTATTTTTGAAGAAATATACTTTTAATGATTGTTTATATGTTAACTTATTTCCATGAATTAGATTTTCAATCATTTTTATGTGTTTGGAATTTTTTTTAAATTCAATCCCATAAAACAATGACAAACTTTTTTTTCTATTCCAGTGAGTTATTCTAAACCACTTTGAAAAATTCTACATAATACCCACACTTTATTGAGAGATTATTGGATTTTGTGTGAGAACAAAAAAATTGGGATTTTTCTCTTTCAAAGAATTTTAATTCCCGGAATGTTTTTTATATGATTGAGGAACCTATTTGGATATCTGAATTTTAAATTGAGACCCACATTTACATATATACATCATTAGACCATATATACAATGAATTTTTATATAGGTTTAAGCCACATTACAATATGAATTTTCTTTACCTACCCACACTCTGGGTATATTTTCATTGATATTTCAAGTATGAGTGTGGGGGAAGGGCCTTTCGTGTGTGTTATTTTGGATGTGTTTCATTTGTGGATGGTGTGATATGTGTGTTAACATTTTGGGTAGTGGATAATGGGAAAATTGTGCATGAGTCAACATTTCATTATTCTTTATTTGTTTCTTATGGTTCTCCTCAAAAAATACAAATTGAAACAAATGGATGATGAGATTGAATTTCTCATTACACCTTATTTTATAGATGATTTCACTCTTAGAACTAAAGTTAATAAATTTTCATTAATTCATTTTATTCATTTTTATGCTCATCCACCATGAAAAAAAATTAAAGAAAGAAAAATAAAATTATTTTCTGCCTTTCTAGAGCATTAAAAAAAGACAAAAAAGGGGGATAATGTGGATGATATAATTCATTGTAATCATTTCATGACTCATGAACCATGTCAAAAAATGGGGTGTTGTGTTTCACATTTTCAAGTAACATTAAGTGAGGTTAATCCTGTGTTTTAAATTTATTATTCACACATTGTACTTAACCTATAAATGGTCATCATGCTTGTAAATATATTAATGTTTCACGTTGTGAATAAATGATAATTTTTACAAAACTATGGGGATACGTACAATTTCCAAGTATGATAATAACTCCATATATAATTTATATTAAGTGAAGAGTAATTTAAAATTCAATGTGAGGTAGATTTTTATTGGTACATGGACAGATTTATGAGGTTGAATGAATTTAAATGTGTGGAATAAAAATTAGAGATAATTGATTTTCAAATTCGGGACATAATGGAATTTTATACTGGAAAAGATCATGGATGTTTTCTCATTATTAATTATTTTGTGAAATTTGATTTAAATATTTGATGAATTCTAGAGAATGAAATGGTAAAATGTGGTGGGAAATAAAGCCAACATTTTCATAAATTTTTTAAGTAAATAAATGTTTATAATACTACCATAGTGTTATTTTATTGGAAATTGTCCTGTTTTTTGGTTTTAGTTGTATTTTGAGCGTAACTGCCAAAAATGGCTAGTGGGTATAAACATCAGTAGTGTCCATCTATGTGTTATCCCTCAGCAATGAAATTTATAACATGATATTTTTTCACCCGAAAGGTATTATGGGTTTTTAGGACCCAAATGAAGGTATGATTGATGACTGTATTGAAGAATTAAAAGCATCCTTTGTAAGACCAAACCCTTGGAGAGTCATGAAATATGAAAGAGGATAATGTAGAATGTTTACTCCCATCTGGATCATCATACATATATGTGATGACTCAACAACACAATGAAAGGAAGGATCCACACTCAATGGGAAAAGCGGGAATTTGTGATGGGCTATTTGCGACGAGTCATTGCCCATCACAAATAGTCATTATTGTGGGGATATTTTCTTTTGAAAAACAATCTCGTCGAAAATACCTTTATCATAGATTGCGGACCAAACCAAAAGAAAAGTATTTTCAAGGGGACATATTTTTCCATCGTAAATAATCTGTCAACTGAATAGTATTTGCAATGGGACCCATCACAAATTACTTATTTTACCATTGGTAGGGTTATTAATTTTTGTTACTAATTATGATAGGTCCCACTGTAAATAGTATTATTTGGGTTGGTTTTCAATTAAAATTACTCCTTTCACAAATAATCTAACAAATATATACCCCCCCATTTGATTTTTTTTCATTCTATGATCCTTCGAACTCTCTTCTCTTATTATCCATAAATTTTTAAAAGTTTAGAATTCTACAAGTAATAAAATTTTGTGATTTTCATCCGATAAAGTGTTCCATTTTAAGATATTTATTTAATGTTTTTATTATTTTAATTAATTATATATATTAATTATTATTATTATTAATTAGCAATAAAAATATTTAATTAGAAATAGATATTTTTATTTTTCACTGATTAAATTTAAGTAGTAGTAATCTCTATATATACTAATATAAGGTTTTTTTGTTGCCACGTATCATTTCAGTATTCCTCCACATCCTTATATATCTTCGTGGAAAGCATACATGCCTCTACATCACTCCCACTCAATTTCTTTACAATTATCTCCCACCTACTCCTGCTCCAGTTTAGCCTACCCATTGAGAAATCTCGCTCCCCCATTTCCGTTTTCCACTACTGCTCCCATATTCCTTCATTGCGGTCCATCGCCATCACCTTCATCATTCTCCCCAATCTAGGGTTTCCACGATTTCACTATTCTCTAACTTCACCACCTTCACGTTCTTCCACCACCATCACCTTCTTCCCCTGCTCGTGATTTCCCACCTCCCTTCTTTCTTCCACTCCATCCATAACATTCACCTCCTCCGAATCCTGCTCATGTTTCACCACTTCCCTAGATTTTCAGTGCTCCTATGATTCCCAATCACAGTTTTCTACTCCTAGTATTCTCACTAATCTTATTTTTTTCCTCTCACATTTCGCCTCCGCCGCTGCTCCTAGGGTTCCCGCTGCTGTTACTGATTCCCTCTATAGATTTTCTCTTCACATCCCAATTCACCTTTGTGCAACGGTTCACGCTCCTATTTCTCTTTCGGCTATGCTACTATGGTTCCCACTCCCTTAACCCATCTTCTACTTCTCCTAAGGTTCCTCCTCGAGTTTTCCCTCCTATCATCCTGCAGTACCCGCAATACACCGCCATTGACTTCCATACTAGTATGTTCGCCTTCGACTACGGTTCATCATAACGAATCCCTTAAACTCATCATATGTATTTTTCATTATCCTACTACCTCAAATTACTCCACTTATATACCCTAGAAATTAACTACATGTTGTTCCCTGATTCCTTGAAGCTCATGATTTCCATCCACAACTACAGCTATAATTTCTGCTCTATTATGCTTCGAACGACATTTTTCATTCCCCGCATCAGCTATGTGTTTCTATTCACTATCTAAATATTGTATTCACTCTTAGTTTGTTCTTTTATCATATGTTGTATTTCTACTTCATATGTGTTTATATCTTTATATTTTTTCTAGCAGTTCATTCTCATTATATGTAATGTTTACAATGTGTTTTCAAAAACATTATTGAGCCAAAATATCCCTAACTACCTTATATCGTTAATTGTATTTTTATATTCATACTTGTATGACCTAAATCAGTGTGTTTCGATATTAAATTTTTCATTAAAAGGATGGATAAGATGAATTGTATTCATTTCAATTGAGAATGATTTGGGTGATGAAAAAGAGAGATCTTATACCATCAAATCTCCAAAAATTAATGACTTATATGAAACAAGTAGTCTCAATTTTAATGTTAATTTATATTATACATACATGTATTGGCGAAAAGGTTTTATGTTTTAGTAGACGCATTTTTAATGTGAAATTATGTATTTTTCATGGGCACCACTTGACAATTGTTACTAGCCAGCTACACACACATTCTTTTATGGTCTATATTTTCAAGGTTGATACAGATTAATTCATTTAAACTAACTTGCAAAAAAAATTTATCAAAATATTTTTCACATTTTTAATTATGTTTAGTTTATTTAGAAAAAATTCTTCCAGCTATCACTTCGATCAAAAAAATATATTAATAAACATTTTGGTGTAAGATTATGTTTTTTTAACATTTCAATGCCTTCGAATTTGAATCTCTGTAATTTTTTTAAATGCAGATGGGTCATTTTCCCACTGGAGTAACTTCAAGATATTAAAATATCTCCAGGGTCTCTATCAAATGTGTGACTATAAAGGTGATACGAATCAGATTTGAATGTATTGTTATGCTATTTTTTGGTTTGGTGAAAGAGTCAACTGAAACAGAAGTAAAAATTTTACGATGTTTTTATTATTTTTTCCTCTTTAGTAAAATAAAATGGCATGAATTTGATTCTCCACCAGAATACCTAAATCCCTCAATTGAGAATTATTTGGGGATGAAAAAAAGAGATCTTATATCATACTATCACTCAATCTATCTCAAATTATTTCACTTTGTGTAAGATTATGATTTCCATTAACATTTCAATGCCTTCAGATTTGAATCTCTGTAATTTTTTTAAATGAAGATGGGTCATTTTCCTTCTGGAGTCGCTTCAAGAAATTACTGTCTCTCCAGGGTCTCAAACTACTGTATTACTATACTTGTGATACTAATAACATCTGAATGTATTGCTATGCTATTTGTTTGGAGAAAGAGCCAACTGATACAAAGGTAAAATATCTCCTTTGTTTTTATTGTTTTTCCCTCTTTAGTAAAATCAAACATCATGAATTTGATACTCCACCAGAATACCTAAATCCCCCAATTGAGAATGATTTGGGGGACAAAAAAAGAGATATTATACCATACTATATCTCAAACTACTTCAAATTATTTCATTTGGTGTAAGATTATGTCATATATATAATGTATTCTTATTTTTAATTATTATTGGTCCCATAACATTATTTTAATAATGGAAGAACATCAATATGTGTTGTTATCTTTTCTTTGTTTCAAACATGGAGGACCTATGTTTGAATAGAAAAATTGGTATTTTTATGGGAAGGTGTCATTTCAGATGAATTTGGTACGTGATGAATCTACAGGGACATTCGTCAATTTGTATTGGTATTGGATAGGTACGTGCTTGCATTCAACATCTGCTACATTTTGTCTCTCACTTTATTCAATCGTGTCTATGTAATTTCTAATTTTTTAAAATGGATTTCATTAGAGCTTGATATGTGTTGATTTTTTTGAACTATCAAAACATTTGAAAATCCTAAGGCTGTCATTCATAAAGAAATCATGGAACATGGTGTACTTTCTAAAGTTATGGACTCTTCTAACAATTTAAACGTCTAAGATGTTCAATATAAACTATTATTCTCATATTGGGTTAGCATTTATTATAATTTTTATACATTAACTTTTTAGTTTTTTTAACTGTTATGTACAAATATTGTTGAATGAGTTGGAAGATCATGATGTTGATGATTTATAACCCTCGATGTCCCCCCCTCTATGGTGGGTCTTTCAGACATCTCCCTGAAAATACAACTTCTCATCTATTGTTGTGACTTTCACAGTCCCGCCAAATCATGGCATCTTTTACCAGACCATGGTCGACTGTCCAAGATGGAGTCGATCTCCTTGTACCCAAGCTAGAGGTGTGGCTTTCTAATGGTCACCTCTCCTTCTATGTCGCACTCTATGTCAATCCACCACAACCCTCAGTGTCTCAAAAGTTTATGACTCTATGCTATTTGAGATGTTGGTGGAGAGCACTCAGAAGTTGCTTTAGTGTTTTAAAGGATCATCATTTCATTCCATACATTGCACCCAAAACTCAATCTTTTCTGAATGAATGAATTACCCAGACACCGTTTCTTAGGGGACCCTTAAAAACAGCAACATCTATTTTATTATGTTATCTGGTATTTATTCACCAATTCATTATTTGAGGCATATTATACCAAATGAACTATTATTCTTGACCTCTACTTTGATTCTAAAGTGAAATATTATTAAAATGGCGTCCAATTAATTTACATGTCTACTTTGATACAGGTATATTTATTAACATCTCATTCTTTTTAATGTTATGGTATCAAATATTAAAGGTAATTTAATCTTCTTATTGTTTCTATTTCTATTTTAATATTTTTTCATTTATGTTATTTTATTTGACATCAATATTTTTAATATATTCTTCTGCTGCATCTTTGAAGAAATTAGTGTTCCACGTACTTTTTGATATATATATATATTTGTTTCAACTATTTTTATTTTCTTTGCATGACATACTATTTATAAGGGACGTGATTTTATAAGATTCATCATGCTGGTGAAACAAGCATACCTATACGTTCATCTAATAATGGGGCCTTAAGTTTGTGGTGAGTGTAATTTTGGGTAATTTTGAAGGTTTTCATTATGTGAAAAATATTACAGTTTTCTAATTCAATAAATTTGATTGTTTTTTTATTTCTTTAATAAAATATAGGGGTTTCCCTGTTAGTCTGAAATATGTTTCGGGGATCAGTTTTAGTGATGATAATGGTCCTTTCATGGTTAGTTTTGGATCCTTTAATGGTCCATTCCAGAACATTTTCTATGATTTTAAAAATGTTTTCAATACTAAAAACTATGATAAATTTAATGTGTTGATGGTGAGAATGCATGAAATTATAGAAAAAATTGTTAATACGATGAAAGAAGGATTGTTCTAATCCCAAGGTGGCCCTATAATATTATCTCATGTTACTGAATTCTACCTTGTTTTCTTATTTAATTTTTCTGTTTTTTAAGAAATTTAATCTTACTTTTTTATAAAACAAAATCTAAAGGTTTTAATATGTAAAAGATATTACTATGTTTGAAGAACATATGCCTATACGTTCATCTCAAAATCAGGCCTTATGCCTATTCTGAGTGGAATTTCAGGTAATTTTTAATAGTTTTTGTATTTAAATGATATTACATGTCTGAATTCATTAACTTTGATTGTTATTTTCAATTCATTACAATGTACATGGGTTTAAATATTGGTTTTTGACATTCTTTAATCCCATTAATCATTTTCCCAGTTCAATTTTTTTACAATAATTACCACCCCTACCATGTATTAGTCTTTCAATTCGAATTACAGTACATGCATTAATCCTTTAACCAATTTATGTCTTCTTTTGTTTGTTTCCATTATTAGGGATTTACCCTTTTGTGATTAAGCATTTTTTTAGTAAATGTTTTTTGTATGTTGATTTGTAATGTATGATTATTATAAAAAAGAACACTGATTTGATTATGTCGTGTCTGTTTCCAGTTTACCAGATTAAAAAAAATATTGGTCATGTTTCCCTCCATTGAAACTGAAATCCCATTTTATGAAATCTTATTATCGCTTCCGGTTAAACACAAAAACAATTTCTTTAATACTAATGTTTGTTTCCCGATTTAACATTTTATGATTACACATGATTCATTATAGAAAAAATGTTATCCTATGTTATGATATCTCATGTTAATTATTTCTATAAAAGAAGAGTATAATGTAAAGCCTACATTGTTTTTTCTCTTTATTTTGTTTCATTACCCCCAGCATATCATTTTTTTACTGCATTTCCAATTATTTTATTTCATTTCATCAACTTCATTTCACCGTTTGATTCTCATTTCTTCCATTTCTTTTCCACCTAAATTTCAATATATATTTTTACTCTATTTATGAATCTTTCTAATTTTCCCCTGCATTTCCCATTGTGTGGTGTCCTTAAGTCTGAGTTTTATTCTGGGTGTTTTTAATAGAATAAATGAAACTTATCCAAAATATGATAGAGGTTAGTATATTGTAATTTAAGTGTCATTTTTTTCCTAACAAATAATATGAAGGTCAACAAACCAGTTTTATTCAAGAATCAACCACTTGGTTTATTCTATATCAACGCTCATAGTGACGGAGAAATGACATTGACCTACATGGAATCTGATTATTGAGACCCATTTAACCAATCCATGTTATCATGAAGTGATGCCCAGTTCATGCAGAAAATTTCTACAGAATGTATTAATACTAGAGATCTCCACTTTTAGGTCCCTAGGAATTAAAATTTTTATAGAAAGAATGAAACTATTATTGGATGGGTTATTAGCTCTCATTATTCTGAATTGCCTCAGTGTGAAGGTCTTGGGATTGTAAGAATCGTTGATGCATAAAAGGATCTGCTTTATGTGATAACAACCATCTTGTGTGCTACTCTAAAGAAGGTTACTCCGTTTCTTCAGGGTTTCATTCAAATTCGTTCATGCTTATTACAGGATTCTGGATACACCTCACCTTATATTTATGCAGATTCCCTGTCATTTAAAAATGTTGTGATACTCTTTAACTCCACCAGGAGATGCTACTAGAATTATGGGTTTGTTTATAAATTTATAAATGAAATTTTGTTGTGTTATGATTGGTGATATAGATGGTGATGTTTTTTCTAATATAATTTAGTAGGAACAGTGTTTGGATGCTTTAAATATGGATTTTGAAGAAAAATTATGATATCCATATGGTGGTTTGAAATGGTGATTTCAAATGGTGGATTTAGATGGAGTTTTTCATATTGTAGATTTTAGATGATCATCAACTAGAGGGTGTTGTATTTTCCATTCCTTCATTTCATCTTGTGGGTTGTTATATAAAGGATATTCCTTTTCAATGTTTTCTCCCTATGACTATCATAATTCCAATGTGGACATTACTGTGATATTTTGGAAGGATGTTTTGAGATTAATATGGAACCATGAGGTATTGTATATCAATGATATGGAGAGATAAGTACCTATTGTTTTAGTACAGTTAAAATGAAAAATAGGTACATTTTGAACGTTCATTAATTTCGTGACCTTGGTAACATTATAAAAAATAACGAATTATGTTATCTTATATAAGAAGATGTTATTATAGAAGAATACAAGTAAGATATTAGTAAAAAAGCTATAAATGTGTAGTGTAATTAATGTTATGTAACACATTTACTGATGTTATTTACCCTCACATTTTATCTTACATTTATCTTACTTGAAATGTAATCATGTAACATTAAAAAACATTTTTTAATGAAATATGGATACAAGTAAAACACCTATAAACCAAAAAGACATTTAAATAATTAAATAAATCCATTTAGAGTCAACATATGAGAATTCCATAAATCCTTGATATATATATATATATATATATGTTTGTTGCCATAAATTTTATATTGTGTTTTGATAAGTGGGGATATCATATCGACCAAATTTACACAAAATGTGTTACATGTTTCCTTGGATTTCTAAATAAAATGTACCACATTATACAATTATTCTTCCTCAAAATTTGAAAATTCATATACTTTTACTCTTCTATTTATTTTTCAACAATTTGAATGGTGTCTTCATATTATATGACTCCTATTTCATTATCATACACCATTACTTTCTAATTAAAAACTTTTCAACATTAATGTTTCTTCTCAAATTTTATAAATATTTATCTCTTATTAAAATAAAAACCATTAATTGAATGCGTCGTGCAATAGCACAGGTGAGTACTAGTAATTATTAATTAGAAGTAGTTTTTTTAATTGTTAATAATTTTTTTTAATTAGAATTAGTTAGTTTAATTTAGTACTTGTTAATTTTATTTAATAGAATATAGTTACAATTCTTAGATATGAGTGCTAATAATTATAAATTAGTGAAAATTTGGATAAAAATTTAATAATTATTTAAATTTAATGGTAACAAGAGAAATTAGTAATAATTAATGGAAATGAGTCCGAATTAAGAGAACATATTAAAAATATATATAACTAAACAATAAATAATTATATTTTAAAGTATTTTATATTAATTAATAGTAATGAGTAGATAATAATTTTTATTAATAAATACTATTTTCTATAATTAAAGTTAAATATTAATGATCATAAAATAAGTAAAGATTAGAGGTAATGAGTAAAAATTAGCGATAATCGGTACTAATCGGAAATAATTATTAAAAATGTGTGATAATTATTAGAAATAAATCGTAATTATCATACATTGAAAAAAATTATTTTAAATTAGGGATAATTATTAAAAATTAGTGACAACTATTAAAAATTAGAGATATTGTCTAAAAATTAGTAGTAAATAGTAATAATTAGGAGAAATTTGTAAACAATAGTGGTAATTTAATATAATTACTAAAAAATAATGGTAATTACTAAAAATTAATGGTAATTAGTAAAAATTAGTTTCAATTAGTAATAGTTAATGATAATTAGTAATAATTAGAAGTAATTAGAGATAATTACTAAAAAATAGTAATAATTAATAAAAATTAGCCGTAATTTGTGGTAATTACTAAACATTAGCAGTAATTAGAAGTAATTAGTAATAATCAATAGTAATTTGTGGTGTATAGTAAAAAGTAGTAATAATTAGTAAAAAATAGCAATATCTATTACTCACCTGTGTGTTTGCACAAATCTATTTATCAATGGTTATTTTCAATAAAATGATCTTATTTTGAGAATTTATTATTAAATATTAATAATTAACACATTTAAACAACAAATAAATTGTACATAACAATGGAATATAGGTTGAGAAAATTCATGGGACATCATAAAAATATAAATAAATATTTCCTAAAATTATTTAGGAATAACGGTTAATACTGGACTTTCAAGGAGAAATTAAATATATTAATGAAAAAATAATTGATATGAATAACTCAAATTCTTGAAATGAATAAATCAATGGTTTTAATTTGGATACCTTGGGGCATATAAATGATTTATAGAATACCATTAATGTAGAAGATGAATAATTTCATAGGACGAATATCAAGACAAAAACAATTTCATGATAGATCACTCCAACAAATGAAAAAACATACAAATTGAAAAAGAAGGAATGTTTGATTCTCCCAGACATTTTTCATATGTATGTTGCATGTTTTATTTGAATATTTATAATTCATCCTCACTAACCATTTTCAATACATTGTATTGAATGTGGAAAACACAAAAATTGATTTTCATCCTGTAGTACTATTTTCATCATTGTGCCACTATTTCCCAACTCACCCAACATCTTAAGAAACACATGAAATCGGTGTAAATAAGAATTGATATGTGTGACCCATTACATGAAAAATATTAATAAATAGAATCTATAGTGTAGTATGAAATTTTATAAATAATATCAAGACAATACCAAAATCATTATGAACTAATATAATTTTCATAAAAAATACAGGAAAATATTCTAAATTAATGATCAGGATGTTAACACACAAGGATTCCTGATTTTACAAATAACTCATGTTATAGACATATTAGTGTCATATATTTTAGATTACATTATAGATAATTATAAAAAGATTATAGATTTTAAAATATATTATTTGTGTGAATTTTATCACATGGATTTCAGATTTGAGACACTTTATAACCAAATAGTACACATACAAATTTATATAATTCATAGAAAGTTATTTTAGATTCCATAATATTGATTACAATACAAATTATATAATTTCAACCATATTCAAGATATTGCAGAATGTTAAAACATATTTTTTATATTAATGTAACAACCACTACTTGTTAGTGTGCCCTTAAAATCTATTTGTTGTTTACCCTTGTTTGGGTGTTAAGATCAATGTCCATAAGTAAAAGGAAGAATATGTAAAAAATATTGATGTTAAATCCCAAATTCCCAAAACGAAAAACATAAAAAATATGTGGTCACTTCCAGAATTGATAAATTACACATATATATTCTTAGTCTTAGTCATCCTCTAGGACTGACCTCTTTTGGACTTGAATGATGATAGTTTAAACAAAAAGGCTGTTAGAGATTGTATGACACTTGTACAAATGGAATTTTTACTGTTGATCTTTTTTTCTGTTGGAAACGACTTATAGATCCTCTTAGGATACCAACCTGTCATTTAGCATGAAAAAGAAATAAGAAGAACCAGTTATTAGATTCACAGTCCACAAGCCAAGTAATAAACAGAAAAACTAACATAATGCAAAAAAATCATCAAATTTCAAGTAAAGAATGAGTGGGATTATGAAAATTCTTATATGTCGTTGAGCATGTCACATTTGAATAAAGATGTAACCATTTCCTCAATAATTATATACCTTTCATTTTATTTCATCGTCAGTTTCTCTACCAAATTCACATAACCAGAATTTGAATACCTGAAGGAATCAGAGGTACAAAAGCACACATCATTCTTGTTAATTTTATGGTTTGATATAAAATGCATAAATTGAAATAAATAAGATCAGGAAAATATGAAATATGACTTTTAATTTCAATGAATAAATCCCTCTGTTACTTATTTTTATTCCTTGGTCACATTAAGAAAGTACCTGCAATAACATTCATCCAGCGATGACTCATCTTCTTGATTCCATAATCCCAAGGCTATATTGGCTGCAATGTAGCAACAGTACAACATCTGCTTAATAGAATAAAAAATTGATATTAGTATCAGAGTAGGTAGGTTGAGTCAGTTTTGGAGCCAATCAAAATGTATGTGTCAGTTTGATATATTCTTAGGAGGGTACTCATTAGATAAAAAATTTAAAATTAACAAAAGAATACAACACCTAATTATTGATTCATTAAAGTAGGGATCATTTATCGAGGCCAAGGTTCTGACTCCACTGAATGTAGTGGAGTGACTACATTATTGTTGTAATTATTATCATTAGGTTACTAAAACCTAGATGAATCATTGACCTGTGGTTGTGGGAGTATATTATGTTTCAGTACGCTTCCATAATATGTACTAGTGGCCACTACTTTCAACCACCCACTCCAGACCATCTATAAACCACACCCCATTCTCTAATCTTCATGGTAACCTTATAGAGTAGAAAAATATTTAAATAAATGGTAAAAACACACATATTCAATTAGAAATTCAGAAATATATTGTATGGAAACACTTATTAAAAATGTATAGTGCAATAATATTTTATCATTTAGTTTTGTAAAATGGAACAATAATAGTAGAGGAGTGCACCAAAAAAGGACATATTTACCAGAATAGTCTCACAAATGTCCATTACAAAGAGCACTAAATCACATCATGGATAAAAGTAACCTGAAGCATGCACATTAAATTTCTTTAAGAGAGATGTTCACCATAAATGGTAAATGTATCTCATTCACTTTAATGAGGAAGGTGAAAAAAAAACATTTAGAATAATTTAGAAACACAAACCTGAATATTTGTATATGCTTCCAACAATAGCTTGATTCGATCTTCAACATGTGAGTGGGGTGTTGTCTAGCCATTTTCCTACCCAAAAAACACAAAAAAATGTTATTAAAATGTAAAATAACAAAGTTAAATAATATAGAAGAAATGGGACATGAAATATTGTGTTCAAGACCCCAAAAAGGTACTTCAGTTAACTTGTCCACGCCTGTAATGTTCCAACAGGTCAACCCCAGTCCATTAGCGGGTGTGGTCTTCAGAGTAGCAACCACAACATGTTGTTTATATCGAGTGTTGATTGTATTTCATCTTGAAATTCAACTTGAATGAAGCCAATATGATGTTCCTTAATACGTCTAACCATACATTTTGTATATATGGTACAAAGGAAGAAATAAACATGCCACATGTTAACTTCGAGTAGCAAGCTTGCAGAAGGAAATTGTATTCTGCATAAGGAGACAACATGGATGATAATATAATATACAAGATAAATTCAATCCTAGTACAACATAATTCAATATAAACTGAAATATGAATTTATATTGAGACAGATATAAAAACAGGAACGTTAACTAAAATTGAAGTGCAACATGATCTAATAGATCCTTGAATCAACTTGAATTAAATTACAGAATGATTTAACAAAAACTGTTTAATTACTGCTCAAATAGGTCAATTAGAAACTACTTATGTGGAATGATGATATCATCACGACTCATTACTGCTCAAGTAGATCTGTATTTATAGACCTACTATTTATAAGTTACAAACCAAAATATGAAAACTCAAAATTGTTACAAACATGTGCAGTCTTAGAAAATATTGTTGACAAAAGAACAAATATTGTTAAAAAATATAAATAGATATATTTCAATGCCTAGTACATATAGATTATATGAAATATTCAATCCAAAATATTTACAAACCTGTATATTTGAAGTTGTTTCTATTAAAATTTAATAGATATTGTAAACAAATATAAACCGATAGATTCCAATTTACAAATTTGAATAGAGATGAATAGAGAAGTATAATATGAATTTTTATATTAAATAAATATGAACAAATAGATCCATGAATAAAAATCAATATAATAATAGAATGATTTAACAAATACGATTTCATTACTGCTCAAATATGTAATTTCAAACCAGAATATTTAAAAACCTATACATTAGAAAAAGTTTCTATTAAAAATGAATAGATATTGCAAACAAACATAAGCCGATAGATTCCAGTTTTAAAATTGGATTAGATATTAATAGAGAAGTAGAATATGAATATGTATATTAAATAAATAGGAACAAATAGATCCATGAAGAAACTTCAATAAAATTACAGAATGATTTAACAAAAAAATTCATTACTACTCAAATTGCTCTATTCAAACCAGAATATTTACAAACTTGTACATTAGAAGAAGTTTCTATTAAAAATTTATTGATATTGTAAACATTTATAAACCGATAGATTCTAGTTTAAAAATTTTATTAGAGATTAACAGATAAGTAGAATATGAATTTTTATATTAAATAAATATGACGAAATAGATCTAGAAGCTACTTCAACAAAAATACAGAATTATTTAATAAAAACCATTTCTTTACTATTCAAATGGGTAAATTAGAGAATAATTATATAGAATGTGGAAAACATACCATAATACAAATGACCACCATTTTGACATATATGAATCATAAAACATATGGATAAATATAAAGTATTGAAGAATTAAACATTGAGTGATTTATAATCCAAAATACTATGAAATTAATGAACATACCTTTATGTATAAGTATATCCTCGAAACAACTTCAATAAAATTATAGAATAATGTGACAACTACCATTTCCTAACTTATAAAATACATCAATTAAACACTAATATAATTGCATGGGGAGAATATATAATGATTAGAATGACCACCATTTCAGCATCTCTGAATCAAAAAACCGCTGGATAAAACTACAATAGAAAAAAATGAAACATTGAAGGAATTCAAATCCAAATAACTGTAAAACTGAAGAAAATTCCATAATGTATAGGTATATTCCTGGAATAATAGTAATTAAATTATATAATAATGTAACAACAACAGTTTCATTACTACCCAAATAGTTCGATTAAACACTACTAAACTGGAATGAGGAGAACATTACATAATGCTAATGACCACCATATCAGCATCTTTGAATCAACAAAATGCTGGATAAATTGGCATTAGTGATGAATAAAACATTGAATAAATTATAATCAACAAAACAATAAAGTTAAATAACATACCTCTATGTATATTAGTGAGAACTCATCCATTAATTAACCTATTATGAAAAATAATGAAGTTCATTACAGGGTACAGAAATAACATTAGAGAAAAACCTAAGTGGTATCGATAATTTCATAAAAACTGTAATGATTTTCGGGAAATAATGAATACCTGAATGAATATTTGGAAGAGAAATGAAATAGAAAATTTCCAGTATCGAAAAGTGGGATGAAAGAGTGTGGAGTTGTCATCTATGTATCGTTGCATGTGGTCTGTGTGAAGAAATAGTGTGAATTCATGGGAGAATAATGGGAGAGGGTAAAAAATATATTGTGTGCATGGATGAATCGAGGCCCAATCATCTTCAATAGAAAACCTGCAAGAAAAGACTAACCAAAATGATATTTGATTCCAATCTCAGTAGCTTTGGGAACCTTCATCATCTTCCTATTTGACGTGAGTTAATCTGTGTTGCGTCTTCTTATGCAACTCAGTTGGCCACCAGCTTCTGTGTAGAAACTCATAAGAACCCCCCTTTGATCGAGCTCAGTAATATCGATTGAACCAGTCCTTCGGAATTTGGATGATGTTCATCGTGGGAATTATTCATTGTGAAGACCTGGTTCCACACGACTCAGTCTTAGGAATCGGTTTTATGAATTCGTGACGGATGAGTCGTAGGCTGGGGAGACGTAGGAGGAAGACACAAAACAAGCGGAGGTAGAGTAGGAGGAGGTGGAGGTGGAGATACTGGATGCACCAAGGGTAGTTTAGGAGGTAGATGGAGCCAACAAAGGTAGCGGGAACCCTAGATCTAGAGACATGAAGTAGAGAGCGGGGATAGATGTAGGAAACAAAGCTATCGAAGATAATGGAACAATCGGAGTTTGGGAGAGGAATTTATTTTCAGCGGTAACCCAAGGATAGTGAGAGTGTAATAACGACTGGGAGATGGTTGATGTAGTGTAAGAGAAACCGGAGAGGGATTCAGAGGTGGTGAAGGTTGCGGACGGTGAGGAAGGAAAATGGGAGGAGTGAAATCGCAAGTGGGGGAAGAAGGTGAAGGATGAGGACGTCGACGAAAGAAGACGGGACGGACAATGGAAAATAGAAATGGGGGAGAGGAAAACTGTGATGGGGAGGGCTAGCAGGTGTGGGAGCATGAGGGAGAGCATGGTAGAGTAATGGAGCGGTGGATGGTCGTGGTGGCGTCCATAGAGGAACCGAATTTAAAATGGGATGTGGAGGATTATAATAGTGACACATGGCAGTGGAGAATACCTAATATTAGTATACCTAGTAGATTAGTTGAAATTAGCATTAATTAGAAAAAATTACCAGTACATAGAAAAAATTAGCAGTGATTGTTAAAAACGAGCAATAATTACTAAAAACTAACAGTAATTAGTATTACATTGTAAAAAGTAGTGATAATTAGTAAATATTAGCTGTAATTAGTAAAAAATAGCGTTAATTAGTAAAAAGTAGAGGTAACTAGTAAATATTAGTGGTAATTAGAAAAAAATAGACATAAATATGAAAAGTTAGTTGTACTTAGTACGAATTATCGATAATTAGCGGTACATAGTAAACAATAGTGATAATTAGTGGTACATTGTAATAATTTGTGATAATTGGTAGTACCTCAGTAAAAATTAGTTGTACATAGAAAAAATAAGACATAATAACTAAAAATTAGCATTAATTAGCTGTAATTATTAAAAGTTTGTTGTAATTAGTAAAAATTAGCAGTAATTAGGAAAAACTATTACTGAACGGTAAAAACTATCAGTAATTCATAAAAAATAGTTGAAATTTTTTAAAAGAAATCAACATTAGTAAAAATTATTTGTACATAAAAATTAATGATAATTAACGGTATTTAGTAAATTTAGTGATAATTAGTCATACTTAGTAATAATTAGTGATAATTAGAGGTACTTAGTAATAATTAGGAATAATTAGCGGTACATAGTAAAAATTAGCTATTATTCATAGGAAATTACTGTTAATTAGAATTAATTAGTAAAAATTTATGATTATTATTTTTATTTAGTAGATTATAGACGATATTTGTAATAATTTGTGATAATTAGTGGTAATTACTAAAAATTAGAGGATATTAGTAAAAAATGGAAGTAATTATTAAAAATTACTAGTAATTAGTAAAAATTAGACATAATTAGTGGTACATATTAAACAATTGTGATAATTAGTGATACATCATAAAAATTAGCAGTACTTAGTAAAAATTGGTTATACATAGTTATAATTTTTATTAATTAATCATAATTAGTTATAATTTTTAATAATTAGATATAAATATTAACAATTGGTTTTAATTAGTAAAAATTAGTGGCAATTAGTAAAAATTAGCAATAATTCGTAAATATGAGAAATAATTAGAGGTAATATGTAACAATTAGAGGTACATAGTAAAAATTAGTATTAATTAGTGGTACTTAGTAAAATATTTTGATAATTATAAGTAATTAGTAGAAAATAGAAATATGTAGTTGTAATTAGAAAAAATTTGCGATTATTAGTTGTTCTTAGATAAAAATTTTTGAAAATTAGTGGTACTTAGTAAAAAATGGCGGTACATAGTAATAATTTGCATTACTTATTAATAATTAGTTATAATTAGTAATAATTAGTGTAAATCTATAAAATAATTAGTAATTAGTAATAACTTGTTGAAGTTAGTAAAATTTATGGGTAATTAGTAATTATTAACAATAATTAGTTTTATATACTAAAAATTAGCCTTAATTAGCAGTACTTATTAGCATTACTCATTGAAGTGTAAGTAATTTAAATTTTCCAAGATCCAACTCCAAATACATATTTTCAACTAAGAGACATGAATGTTAATGATGATACCCTAAATTTACATGTCTATGGTTGAAATAATGTTGATGATGTAACAAAAAAATTGAATTAACTAGTGATGATGAAGAAATCCTATGGAAATTGATGATACAAAGGAGGAAAATGAAGATATTGACCCAGTTGTATATGAAGATGAGGATGAAGCTAAAGAATGACACAATTAATTTTTAGTTGTAGTAATATATATATATAATCATTTTCAATTATTTTCTAACTACATGATTTTTATGTTTCATATTGATGATGAGACTTATGATGATATCTTCCATAGCCTCGAGAAGGTTTCACAACCTAGTAATGAGAATAATGATTTATCATATGAACTTCAGGTTATTAGAGATTCATTAATGAATCCAAGGTCATAGGGGCTTGCGAGATTGATGATTGTAAACCCTTTTCCTGAGAGATGTCCACGTGTTCAGTTCGATCCATGCGCACAAAGGTATCTTAAGTTGTGTATTTTAGTTAATTTTCTTTACTTTTCATTAATTTATATATGTAATAATGGTTTGATTATTTGTTCTTATTTTTATCAGATTTATGTATATGGGTATTGGATAGGGGAGTGCTATTTTTCAAAAAAAAATTCTAGGCCATGGGTTATGTGGGATCAGATTCCCAATGATGTTCGACAACACATGTTTGATCATCACATGGTACATAAATAAATACTATTTATTTTTGAAATTTTTTAGTTATCGACTGTCAATTATTAATTATTTACAAGGTCTATGGTGTCTCATTGATGAAACCATGCACAATTAACTTTGGGATGACTATTAGGTCTTTATGCATCCTCATTGTCATCATTGTTTGCACAATCTAAGGAGGAAAACCATGAATAAAGGGGGAGTCACGGATTTTTAATAGTCATGATGTGCCAATCGACTGAATTATATATAATCATATGTTTTGGATAAATTATGTTCATATTATATGTGACATACTTTTTAAAGGAGATAATCATTAGGTCATCAGAACCGAGGGGTGGGGGAGGTGATGCATCAAGATGGTATTCATACATTCAATACACCTCGATGATATATATTAAGCACTTTTTTAACAATTTATATAACATTAAATGTAAACTGTTTTTTTATACACATGTAAGTATTTTATGATTATGATATTTTGGATATCAATGATTATTAGAAGGTGTACAAAGAACCTTTCCCTAGAGATATTATAGGTGGTAACCAACATCAGATTGTAATTAGTATATATATATTTTTATTTGAAATTATTAAAAAAAATAATATTAAACTATTTTAATTTAAAATATCAAATGAAAGAGTCATATAATGTTCTGAATCCTCAGAAAAAGGATGATATTCATACTGATAATGAGATTCAGACCATTGGTGCGACATGATTTAATGATGCAACATAGATACAGGCGACTCGGTATGCTTTCGAGAAGGTCTAAGTGGTTTATAACAATTATCAATTGACTTATAGTATTTATTATGGTACAACTACATGGTCAAAATATATCTTGAGGGGAGTTCATGGAGAGTCTTCGTCATTGGCCGCATAGTATGAGGAGGAGCTTCTAGCTCAGAGTGTGATTATAAAGGCAATGTGTAAGGAGAAGAAAGAGTTGTACTGATAGCACAAGAAGGAGGAGGAGGATATGTGAAAACAACACCATCACCATAACAATCAGATGATAGAGTACATTGATTACTAGCTTATGGTATTGGGATGGAGTTCCCTCCCCAACATCTTTTAAATGAATTTCCCCCTCCCACTCCCCCTCTATAGTGATGTAAACATTTATAATGTAAACATTTGTATGTAAGTATTTTAGGTAATATTTTTATTACTTCAGATGTTTACAGTTTTATTTATAACATTTTTATAAATTTTTTAAATGTTTTTGATATTTTTTAATATTTTTTACTTTTCATTCTATTTATTTTGTAATAGTATTTTCAACGAGTTATAGACTGATCACAAATACTTTTTTGCGATGGGTCACATGGCCCATCGTAAATACAAGATAAATTATTTATTGAAAATTTATTTTTAATAGGATATAACTACCTCAAAAATATTTTTTTTGCAAAGAGGTACTTTTCTCATTGAAAATACTTGATCAAATAATATGGTAATAATTATTTGTGATGGAAGGGTGGCCCGTCAGAAATAAAACATTTTTTGTGATGGTTTATCACAATACATAACTTTTTAGATGTTGTTTTCAGATATGGGGTATTTGAGATGGGTCCCCATTGAATATATTAAATTATTCTGTTGTGACACTTGCTAAAATATAATTTTGGAAAGCCATCACTACATTAGATTAATTCCTTCAAGGCTTGTAGGGACTATGGAATAATCTGGAAGGCATTTGAAAAAAAAATTAAGGGCATATATAAGACACGTTAAAACAAAATAAAGTCTAACAAAAGACACAAACTCTAGAAGAACCATGTAAATTACATGTCCCAAAAATGGATTTAAGATCACATTAGCTGATACAGGTCTTACAAACTTCATGATCCATGAAGGCATCACACACCTCAACATCAACAAGATATCTCATGACTGAAATACCCACCATATGGCTCATGATCGCATGACCTTGATATGGTCATGTAATCCACACAATAGTCAAGTGATCATGTGAATGAACCTTCAAATCCTATTGAACAATATAAAATAACTATATATTCATATGTAAAAGCTCTAGTAATTACTAAAAGTTAGTTCATGATAGAATAGAGTATGTGGTGGGAAAATATATTGTAAATTGTTTCTTGCAGAGCTTACTTATGAAATAGATACTATGATGAGTTCTCATGAAGAGGTCTTATGAACATGTCTCATTATTGTTTCATGTGGGGGGTTTTGTGAAAGGGCCATGCGATGGTGGAATATCGTAAGAGATATGAGATTTAGGTAGCTAGTGAATGATAAACCCACTATTCCTTTATTTTTTTGGGTATTCAGAGAAATAAAAAAGGTCACATAGGAGAAAAACCATTTTTCAATACACCGATTGGTGATAACACAACTAATTGGAAGGTCATTTACAATCTGCATATCTGATCCCTTGTCCCCTTAGACATCTCTCTTGAGGGGGGGGGATTTGTTGACTCCCTCCAAATGAGCATAAAAATTCTAAAAAGGATGAAATACACAATGCATATGTATTATTTAATTTACAAATAAAAGGAAGCATATTTTTTCCAAGATCACAAGGATTTTATAATCCTTCAAAGGACACATGATCACTTGAACTTTAGAAGTTCATGTGAATTATACATGTGGAATTCAAGACCTATGAGAGATCACATGGATCCCCTTTGACAATACCTTTTACTCTTATGAAGCAATCCAAGACATACATTAATAATGTGGAGACATTTAGATGAGTTCCTCTTGTTTACATGACTTTTCAGTCATCGGGCAATTTTCAAACCATCCAAAAATCCTTGTCAAACAAGGAGGAAAATATGAAAAATGATGATGACTCTTGTGATCTTAAATGTTCATGAAATGTGCCCATATGGTTTGGAAGACATTGAATATGACTTGGTGAAATTTATATCTTATTGCATAAGAGCCCGCTGAAATATCACCTTTATCATGCTAAGGGTTTTAGATATGTCCTGGAAGACCTACACTCCCCTTATTCTCTATAAGTAAAACAATATTTTTCCTATGGTAATAATTGTGAATCACCACAAGACTCATTATTGGTCATGAAATTCATCATTAATAGGGAGAGTGAGTTTTTTCAACAACACTCCCAAAAATACGGGAGATCCTTGGTCCTTGTAAAATAAAAAAGGAAATAAAAAATGGAAATTATAGTAGCTTATTTTGAGGTGGGTATGTTATCATTTTATACGAATGGGTTTATACACCGCAGGGGATCACCACTAATCATTAAAAACACCCTTGACAATCGATCATGATTTCAAATCACCCCTTAATAAGTAAAAATATTGTAAAAAGATCTCTTTATAGGAATCTTGATCTCAGAAAGGCCCCATGGCATGAATCCTTTGTCTCATGGAAGGTCCTAGAAAAACAATATGAGATAATGTGAAATACTTTAAACATATATCCTAATTATGAGAAACTCCCTATACAAATCGACCCAACCTTATGGAAGCCCCATAAAATTTCCACAGAGATAGGTGAAATCCCTCTGATTGGCCAAAATTTAATAAATGGGGAACTAATGGGATGGTTTTGGGTCACAAAAAACATGTGATACCCCTAAGATTACCTATGGAGGGATCTCATGAAAAGTGCGGCACTAAGGCCCTCCATAAACTTCATCCTAAATCTATGATATCTGTGTCGCATAAGGCATCTTATAATTGAGGTGGTGAGGCCTTAAAACCCTCTCTCTCTTCTAAAAAAATGAATCCACTCACAACCTCATATGTATTAGAGCTAAGGAGATGACTTATCAGAGTGTCTTATCACAACATCATAAGTTCTTGATCCGGGTAAAAATATAGTTAATGGACCAAGTGATCACACAACATGTATATGAGATTCATGTGATCACTAATAAATCATGTGAATGACTTCTAGAATGTCAACCAGGTTATATGAAGAACATATCACAATTAAATCGAGCCATGTGAAACCAAAAACAAAATAACATTGAACAAATATATGGGATGTATGAAAAAATTAATTGGATAAATACTAAAATATGGGAGACCTATGTGAGGAACATATATGATTATCCATATGCACATTATATGACTTATCCAGATCATTCTACAACACCAAGACATGTCTCCCATGTCATTTGATGTCCCCTTGATATATAATTTGGTTTATACAATGTCCCGTAGACATTCCAATCAAGTCACATGATTCCCTCCAAGCATGCCACCTGAGTCTCTTGAAGCCCCCTCAACTTGCCATTCAGATCTTGAAATTTCCTCAGACATGTTTCCCAAATCATGCAGAGAAACCAGTGTAGGTCAGCTAGGTCTCATCAAGCCCTCCAATATTACTAGTAAGATCTTGCAGTACCCTCCCAGCATATCATCTATGTTTCACAATGATATCAGGAAATGTCATCCGGGTTTCATTATGACATGCTAAAAAATCATCGAGGTCTCACGACAACACAAATACATACCAACATAGATCACACGATGTCATATATACATATAATTTTAGATCATATGTTTTACTTCAGATATGTAAACTTAGATCTTGTGGCATCCAATAGAGAAGCCATATATGTCATGCACACTCCCTGGACCAGTTAGTCATAATCATGTGATTTTCTACAAACATCATCATCCAGGTCTTGCGACATCCTCCACACATTTCAACCTAGATCATGTTATTACAGTTTGACATTTCCATTCATCCTCAAACATGAAATGTAGAAAATAAATCTATGAAAACTAGAAATCCTTGGATATGATATAAATTTTCAATGGATATATATGGGAGCCCTGATTATGTAAGATTTAATCAGTTCCATGATAGGACTACCCCCATATAAGTGAAACCACTATGTGTACGACCCTACCCTCAAAAAAATATGATGAATATAATTCATTCCATATCTAGGATATGTAAAACACCTTCATAAGTATATAACCTTATAGAAAACATCCAAATGAACTTCCTAGAAAATAATTCCCTTACTCAAATGTAGTGAGAATGAATAGTTACTCACCCCAATTTCTCACACTTAGAATGGATCACACATGGTTATGGAATTAAAAGGTTCATATTAATTTCATCATTTAATTTCACCTGAAGAGGAAACATCAGTGTGTGATCCCCAATCAGTTTCATGATAGGAGTACCCCATATAAGGGTAACCTCAGTGTGTATGCCCATACCACCACTAATCAATGATGACTCTGATTCCTACCACATCCATGATATATAGGACACAATTATAAAGATTGATCTCAAATAGACACTTACCTTAGTGTAATTCCATCCATGTCTCTGACCTTCCAACCATAAGGACATAATTTCTCCCATGGGTTGATCACTCCAATCCATCTGAAAATTGAGAGGAAAGATAAACTATGTCAACTCTAGTTCCTAGTATAAACAGGATACATTGGATGCCTCATCGAGGCCCGATCTCAAGTACTTGGTACCTAAGTAAAATCATTTAAGTCTCTTCCACATGATGTTAAACTACATAGGTACAATGAACCATGGGAGTTTTGATTTCATAAACATGATACATATGGTGCATAATAACATAACAATCCCATCCTCGAAATATTATTTGCCCCTATGGATGATGAATAGTTTTGGAGTTCTTATGTAAATGGATTTAAAACAAAAGAATATTCAAATTAAGGGGAAATGGATGAATAAATTCATATACATACATATGGATCTGCTAAAATATTTCTCTGTTTCATATTAAAGGATTTTACCTATGGTCAATTTATTGTGGTAACCAAAACCATATCAGTATTGCGAAGAGATTACATATCATAAATATATAATAGATTCCTATAGTAGTCAAAAATCCCCCCCCCTAAAAGGGTATTATGATCTCGTACTCCCATCCTCTCGGCCAATGCGAGTTCTTAAGTTTCATTGGGTTTGAAACATCGACTGACCACCTACCTTTGGAAAGTAGTTCTATACTTAGTTATGAATACATGAACCATTATGAGATTACATTAAGAGATAAAAATAAAGACCTAACTGTAATGATTGAGCAATACATTAAACCCACCACAAATCAATCCATGAGACCAAGTCCATCCACATATTTTAGATGAAAAAAACAGTGAAACCAATGTGAAATCATTTAATTATGACACTCCTTAACATATTAAAAAGAATATTTTATCATGTTCTCATCAAACCATTTTTTCCTTCCAAGGTCAGAGACTTATTTCTGAAGAAACAAAAATGGTGAATTATATGTGAAATTATTTAATTAAATAATATCTTTTAAAAGCATAAAAAGATAAGTTGTTCAATTCTCATCAGACCATTTAGTTCCTTCTAAGGTGAAAGAAGTCTATCTGAAGATACAAAAATAGGGAACCAGATGTGAAATCTTTTAACTATGGAATATTATTTAAAAATTTAAATGTATAAACTATCAGGTTCTTCGTATGAAATATTGTTCCTTCTAAGGTGTGGGACGTCTTTCTAAAGAAATATTATTCAAAATTTTCCGTGAGATAGACTAATCATTCCAAAGTAAACTACTATTATAGACCTATACTAATTCATACAATCATTGTGGTTCATATTACAATTGGTAAAGGATATAAAAACTATTATGGGGCCTATACCAACATTTCTTGACGATTAGTATAGCATAGTTTTCCAGCAGTGACTTTCCTTTTTGACATTTTTTAATAAAACTTATGGAATTAATTATTTGCATAACCACTCATTTATTTGAATCTTTCTTTACAATTTTCCATGATTCATAAAAAACTCATAATATTCTATAATTTTTTATGGTTTGTGATTAATTTTATTGATTGGGAAAAGTAATAACATTTCACTTGCTAGTTTTTATATATAAATATTTATGATGATTATGTTTTAAAACTTTTATATGAGGAAGGAATTGGAAATAGTAAGTGATGGGTGGTGACCTCTATAGCCCCACGATGCATCAATAGGTCTCATGAGAAAAAATATTTTTAGTATTTGGATAAGGCCTTACCCATTTATATATGATTTATTAGAATGTGGCCTTGAAGGTATATTTATGATTTATGGAATTATGTATTCCATCATTATGAGAGTTGTTATTGATGTACACTTATTGATTTAATAGTTAATATATCCATGTATATGTTTTAAGATCATGTGATTAATTATATGGAATTAATTTTTCATCATTTATTCTTTTCATATTATTCTTTATGGTTATGCTTTTGATTAAATAGATTTTATTTTATGTTTTTACCTTGCCATATTGATTATACATTGTTTAACCATGATATATCTTTCTCTACATAACCCTTACTAATTACTAGGTCTCACCCCTTAATTTTTATCCATTCCATGGGATATAAAAACAAAATCGTTTAATGAGTTAATGGATGAAGAATATTTAGTTTCATTATGTTTTATTTTTATTTTTACTGTTATAATTTGATATTTATGACATCCCATACTTAAAAAACATTGATAGTACTTCATGTTTTAATAATTTTCATTATATTTTCTTTAAAAAATAGGAAACATAAACAACTCCTTCTATAGACATATTCATTTTCTCCCACTTATTTTGTCATAACTAAATCCCTTTTTACATATCTTACTTAATACCCTTCAACATAACCTGGGGAAAAGAAGCATATGAAACGATGAGCTCAGATCCTCAGTAATTGTAAACAAGGTAGATATCAATCATATCATAGTCCTATGACAAAAGAATATAATAATTTAAAATCTTATCTTGTATATGAAAGATCAAGTTATCATGTCATGGGATAAATCATGAAAGTTCATAAGAATAACTAAATATAGTCCCAAAATTCATAACATGAGGAATGATATTTTTTGGAATACACATAAGAATAAAGAATCATTTCATACTAGTCATGGATAGTTTCCAAGACCATCATAGAAGACAAAGCTCATTACTGAAATAGGTTTACTTGTAGTACCATCCATGTATTTCTGAACCGAATTCCCCTTTCATTCCATTCATGTTTATTTAGTGAGATATAAATATTTAACCATGTAATTAAATTGAAATATAGGTACCAAAAACTCATGATCAAATCATTCTTATGTGTGCCATAAAAACAAAAATCATTCATCATTGCATAACCCAATGAAGAAAATGGGTTTCTTAAACTTCAATTCATCATAACATAATCCATGTAAAAAATGGATTTCATAAATAAAATTAGATCATAAACACAATAATATCATTTTAGTAATAGCCATATAAACATAACCCCTATTTAAAAAATTTCATATTAGATGGAAAATAGTTTTGATAGGACATGTGAAATTAATTCTTGAGGAAAATATAATTTCTTCTTAAAAAATGTTTTCTTTTCTCAAAACGCCATGAAATTTTAAAAGAAATTATTTTATTTGAAAATAAAAATTAAATCTTATATGTGATTCTTCATGTAAATAATTTTTCTTGAAAGTATAAGAAACCTTTCAGGTTGTATAATTAAAAAAACATTTTGTCGTACTTTTTCCAGAAATGTCAAAAAGTACCTCATAACAAAATTGAAAAAATATTCCATTCATATAATTTTATAAAAATTCCCCAATGGGTAAAATTGACTAAAATATTTTATGATAATAATATTACATATATAGGTAACATGGATGTGGATGAAAAATATACATTAGTAAATACGTACGTATAAATAATCTTAGATAATAATGATATTGCGAAAGTATCTCTTACCTTAGGACTGATATCCTTATTATGTATCTGAAACAAATATATAATGGTATAAATATTGTAATAGACTTATTAAATCATTATAGTAATTTTTATTATATCATATATGATCATATTATCATGTTTTTGTTAATAACATTTCATTGTTACTCTTTATTCGGACATTGGCTGCATTTTGTTCTTGTGCATGTTTTGTTGAATAAGTTATGGTTATCCTTATTTGGACATATTTATATCATTAAAATTATATTAAAACATTATATACTATATATTTTCATTCAATATATTTATATAATAATTCATTGATGAATATCATATAGAATGAATCACATCTTATCGTGGAGACGGTAGGCCGTACATACGCACGAGCAATGATATCATTCCCATAATTGTTGAGTTGTATATTATTGGATAGTGTATAATATTTCATAATAATTATAATGTAATAATAATCATATATAGTTATTATTTCCATCATTATACCAATCCAAGTAAGGTGGTGGTGAAAGGCAGATTACACCACGACGTGGAGACGGTATGTCGTACGTACGAACACATAGTGATTTCATTTTTCATTGGATGGAAAGAAGGTAGAATATGGTTGTTTAATAGTTATAATAATATATCACTATATGATTTATACTTATGTTATAACTTTATACTGAAAGAACTAATAAATAAGATGTAGTAGAAGAAATAAGTTTGAAAGAATCGATAGAAGAGATTACCTCTTCCTCAACGTGCTTCCTATAAATCTCTTCTCAGAAAACTATAGTTGGACATTGAAGAATATTATATCATATAGAATGTAAATAGGTATTTTTATAAGGTAAAGGTAATGGGATGGAAGATATTGAAGTCTCAAATTGAAGTGAAGAGTTGAAGAAGGAGGTTCCCTTTTATAATAGAGGTGAGGGGCACCCTTGGAAATTTATAAAATATTAAATTAATTTTTTAATCCAAATGATTCCAAATTAAAATATGTATAATATAAGATTATGGTTGTTATAAATTATCTAATCCAATAATTTTTAGAAATTAATTGAGTTTATTTTAAACCTTATCCTTTCAGTTTACCCTTAATTGTTCTCTTTTAATTTTAAATGTGGGATCAACATTTTATGTATTAAGAGGCTACATATTTTACTTATATGGGGTAAGTTTCCCATAATTGGACATTTAATGAACTTTTAGAACTTATCATAGTCACATTGTTATTTTTATTTATTTTTCGTATTTTTATATAATTTAATAATTTACTATTTTTATAAAACATCAATTTTGTTAATTTTTACACTATTCATTTTATTGAATTTAAATAAAATATAAATTGAGATAAAACTTCAAAAAGAACCATAAAATATTATTATAACATGTCATATTCAATTATAAAAATATTTTATTCCATAAATTATCACAAATAATATTTATTTTAATATTTATAATATCATTTATTTGATTACTTCACTAATAAAGCAATAATTTCTTCATCATCGTGTCTAATTAAATTAAATTATTTAATCTATAAAAATTATTAAAAATAAAATGATGTATTAATTTTTTTTCTATATAATTACTATTTATAGTCTATGATATATCTTATATAACCCCATATTAAAATTTTTTTATTAAGAAAATATATGTTTATAACACATTTTCCTTCACTTTAAATTAAAAGTTAAAATTGACATAGTCACACCCAGGTGGCTTCCAAAGGAAAAGTTTTCATCCCAATGGTTTTATTTATTTTCAATATCTCATAAAAGTATATAAGTACAAGTGTTATGGTAGTTTTATAATAGGATCCTTACCCTTAATTACCTATTTTACCCTTTTGTAGTATTAATAAAAATTATCAAAGATACTATTCATAATGCCAAAAAATAAAATAAATCTACATAAAAAATTTTGACCTAATGATTAAAAATATAGAGTCCATTTTCCAAAATTCAAAACATAAAATTTTCAGAAATGAATTTAAAATTAATCCTGTTGTCGGAAATAAAGAACGAGTTTGAAAAGCTAAAACATTGCAAATAATTGAAATGTTTTTAAATAATAATCCAATGAAAAATTAATTCTAATGAAATACATTATATTGAATAATAAAAATATATTATATTTATAATTTAAAACCATTAAATATTATAATTTATCCATATAAATTATTTCAATGAAAAAAGTTGTTTTCAATTAAAATTTAGTGTATTTTTACTATTCATCAAAATTTGAAATTTATTAGTTAAACATTATAAATTTATCCAAAGTAAATGTTTATGTTATAATTTAAATGATAATATTTTTTTCATAAAAACTTATTAATGTTTCAAAATATTAATATAAAAGGGGTTCTTCCTTCAATGTTTTAAAATAAGCCTTTTAAAAAATATAGGTTTTTATACTTCAAATAGGGTTTATCGATACCCTATGTCTAAAATATCTATTGGATGAATATAAAAAAAATTAAGTATATAACATATAAATATCATTAATTTCATTACTAATAGTAATTATCTCAATTTATTAATTCAAAAAAATACAAATATCTAATGAATTTAAAATATTCCTAAATAATTGGTAGCCAATGAATTCCCAATACACTTTCATAAGTTAGTTATACTTCTTCCTGATAATGTAATGACCAGGATATAAAATTCTATTTATAATAAGGTAATATTGTGGTTCTTTTAAAATCACAATTGCATGAAATTCTAGCTAGTGATGAATTTAAATTATTTAAATAAAATATTTCATAAAAACATCTGGGTGTTACCTTCAACACCCCCTTAAACTAAATTTCACCATCAAAATTAATCACATGGAACAAAATAGATGAAGATACCTCTCCTTTATCAGATACTAAAGTTCCCATGTAGCTTCCTCAAATTAGTGGTTCCGCCATAATACTTTAACCAAGTGAATAGTCTTTTTTGTAGAACTTTTTTGCTATGTTCCAAAATCACTATCAGTTATTCTTCACAATAAAGTTCTCGCTCCAGTGGTATGACTTATGAGTTTAATACATGTGTAGGATCAGATATATACGTTCTAAAGAGATATACATGGAACACATCAAGAAATTTAGATAGATTTTGTGGAATCTCCAATCGGTAAGCTACCTTTCAAACATGATCTATAGTCTCAAGAGGACTGATATACCTAGGGTTCAACTTTCCCTTCTTCCCAAATATCATTACTCTCTTCTAGATAGATATTAATAGAAACAATTTGTCACCTACTTCAAACTCTAGATCTTTTCTTCAAATGTCAACATAACCTTTTTTCACCTCTAAGATACTCTTTTGTGTTGTTGAATAGATTTGACCGTCTTCTCTATTTCATTAATAATTTCAGTTCCTATTAGCTTTCACTCCCTAACTTGATCCCTACAAGTCAGAGTTCTTCACATCCTTTTATACGTGGCTTTATATGGATGCATCTTAATACTATATTGAAATCTATTGTTGTATGAAAATTCCACCAATGGTACATGTTTATCCCAACACCATTGAAATCCACGGAGCAAGCTCTCAACATGTCTTCTGAAGTTTTAATTGTCTTCTCAGAATGACTGTCTGTCTAAGGATAATAACCAGTTCTAAAACTTATCTCTATATACAGAGCATGCTGAACACTTCTTCATAACATAGAGGTAAACCTTGGATCCTAATCAGATATAATGGAAAGTGGCACTACATTAAATCTTACCACTTTCTTTAAATATATCCTAGAAATCAGATCAAGATAGAAATCCTCTATAATAGTAATGAAGTGTGTCTACTTCGTAAGGTGATCAACTATAACCTAGATAGAATTATTGCTTTTTGATGTTTTTGGGAAGTCTAAGGAAAAAATACACAATGAGGATTTACAATTTACATTTTTTATGGGTAATGGTTGTAACATCTTCTTAGACTTACATCTCCTAAACATAATTTTCAGACAAACCAAGCATCAAGAGACATATTCTGAAACATACCTTTTTATTCCATTCCACCAGATATACTATTTTTGGTCCATGTACATCTTTTTTCATCTAGGATGAATATATAATGAAGAACTATGATCCTAAACTAATAGATCCTTCATTAATCATGATATAGAAGGAATACATACCAAATTCATGAACCTTATTATCCCATCACAATCAAGGTTTAATTCAGGAACATTTATCATCTTCTTTTGTAGCTATACATCTTTCTTTTGTGCCTCCTTAATCGTTACTTGTATAGGTAGTTGAAGATTCATTTGAGAAAGATAATATTTATCCCCTTCTGTTAAAAATTAATGATCTATCCTTTGCAAAACCATAAATTATAGATCATTTATTATCCTCATCATGGATAGGATAACATGGTATTATCTACTAAAAGCATCTTCCACCTTGTTCACTTTCCCATGTTGTTAATGTATTAACTAGGTGTAATGTTTAAGCAGTTACAAATATCTTATTTGGCACATATTCAGCTCCTTTGGTGTTAAAATATACTTTCAATGTGTATGATCTGTATAAATATCACACCTTCCTCCATAATGATAATGCATCTATATCTTTAATTAAAAAATTACTGCATCGAACTCTAAATCATGAGTTGGGTAATTTTCCTAAAGGATTTTCAACTATCATGAGGAATAAATTATCACAATGTAATTTTTTATGAGAACACATCCTAGCCCCTTATTTTATGCATTATAGTAAATCAAAACACTATCTCCACTACAAGGTAGTGTGGGCATAGATATACTATCTAACATTCTTTTTATCTCTATGTAACTCTATTCACATTCTTTTATCCATAAGATCTTAAATTCATTATAAGTCAATACGGTGATTGGATTAGATAATCATAAAAAATATTTCCTAAAACTTCGATAATATCCATTCAAACCAAGAAATATTTTGATCTCAATTACATTTTTGGTCTCAGTAAACTTTAAACAACTTCTTTTTTTGATGGATCTACAAGTATCCCCTCTCATGAGATTATCTGAGCTGAAAATAAATCTTTGGAATGCCAAAATTTCACACTTGGTAAATTTTACATTAATATTCTCCTTTCTCAGGGTCTTTAGTGCTATTCCCAATTGGTATTCATTATCTTCCTTGATCTGTTAATAGACAAGAATATCATCTATAAAGACTACCACAAACTTATCAAGATAGTCTCTAATGATTCTATTCAATAGATCTATGAAGATAGTGAGGGAATTTGTAAGACCAAATGGAATCACAAGAAATCCCTATTGTCCATACATTGTATGGATTGTCATATTTTGTATATCTTATTTCTTGAAAATTAGTTGATGATATCATAAATGAAGATTAATCTTAGAAAACTATTGAGCTCCACGTAGTTGTTCGAATAAGTCATCAATTCATAGATTATGATATTCGTTTTTGATAGCGATCTTGTTATGTTCTCGATAATCAATGAAAAGTCTCATTGATCCATATTTCCTCTTAATAATCAAAATAAGTTCTCCCCAAGGTGATACACTAGGGAATATAAATCCCTTATCAATATTCTCTTGTAGTTTCATCTCCAATTCCCGAAACTCAATTGAGTCCACTCGATAGGGTGTCTTAGAAACATGCATAGCACCCGATATTAGTTATATTGAAAACTAAACATCACGATTCCATAGAAGACCTTAAGATTATTCAAAAAAGATATCATAAAACTCTTGTACAGTGGGTGTATTCTTAATAATGAGTTTCTCCTCAAATATTTGAGATAAATAACATTTCTTTATCGTAATCAAGACCCATAATACGGAAGAAATTTCTACTGGAAGGTTATATTCATCCTTGCATTGATAGATGATCATAGATTTATCATGAATATGAATCGTGACTTCCCTTACTTTGAAATTGATATGAAATCCGTATAGATAAATCTAATCCATGCTAAGAGTCGCATCAAATTCCACTATATGTAGGATAACTAGATTTTCATAAAGCACATTCCCCAAAGAAATCTACTAGATAAGAATTATAAACATTTTATGCGACTGTTGTGTCATTAGGAGTTACCACAACTGACTCAAAATCTAATTGTTGAGCTAATGCAGTGATACCCTTAGAAATTTCTTTAGAAAAAAAAGAGTGGTTGGATCTAGAATAAAATAAAATTATTTCTTCTATAGAGTGGGTGGTACGTGTACCTTTCACCACTTCATTATTTCACTACGCATCACTGATAGTGATGGCATGTAACTTGGCTTTTTCTTTGGACTTAAGATTTTACTAATATCGATCGTCATCAATAACCCATGGATTAAAGAATTTATTTGAATAATTCCAAATTTCAATACACTTGTAACATTGAAGTGTTGGAGGTGCCTTCTATGTAGCCTTTTCTTAATTCTCATCATTAGAAATCTTTTTCCCATAACATTTGTATTCAACTACCTAATGACCTTGTTCTCTACACTTAAAATAGTTACTAGTCCCTTTAAGATTGTTTCCTCCAAGTTTATTTATATAGTTTTACAAAAAGGGAAAATCGTCTTCTTTTTAGTTTGGTCTTTTTATTTTCCCTTGAATTCAATTTTTTTATTCATATAAAACCCATAGGACCGATGGGTTACTACAATTTCTATATCATCCTTGAGAGCACATCGAAAGTTTTATTCATATCTATTAAAGTACCTTGTGGATAATTACAATTTAATATTTGGTTTTAATCCACTAATGAAAAGATCAATTTTACCCTTGGGTTGGATAATAACTCTAGAAGAGTACCTTGAAATTCATGTAAAATTTTCATTGTAGGTGCCAACAGATTTATCAACTATTTTCATAGGTTCAATGAACTCCTTCTCTGTCGTTTTTTTAAAGAATACGAGGAAATTACTTGTTGAAAAATAAGTTCATAAACTCATCCCATTCCATGGATTCAATTTCATCTTGTTTCCCTTTATACTTTACAAGGTTCCACCATTGATCAGCTTCACCTTTTAAATGATAGATTGATAAGATGTCTTTATCATGTTATGAAAACTATAGAACTAAAAATATATTTTCAGTGGTACTGATCCATTGTTCAACCACTAATGAATCAGAAGACCCACTAAAATAAGGTTCATGTTACCTCATGTAGGACTCAATATAATGGTGTTCTCTCATGTGATCATTTAGAAGTCCTGCATGATTCATAGATTGAAAAAGTTGTGTGAGAATAGCTACAAGATTTTTCATTATAGCTCCCATAACATTTGGTTTCTCAAGATGATAATCACTACATTTCCCATCACATTCAGTATTAACGTGGTTCCTTTGGGTTCCATCCATTGATTAAAATTAAGAAGCATTGTGGGAAAAGCACAAATCATAATTGAAACACCAAATAATCAATAATAAAATTTAAATTTAGGAAACATTAGGTTTTATCCATTCTTATTCATCGGTCATTTCTAAAACACTAGGATTGTATCCTACACATATACATATCCTTAGGGTTCTTACTAGGGTTTTCTCATCCAAGTATTCATTGGGTAATTGTACCTTTCCTCTGATACCAACTATAACTCCCCAAACATTACATACATTGATATTAATTAAAAGTTGAATAATATTAATTAAAAAATATAATAAAGCCATAAAATAACTATATAGGTATAGTGTCATTAGAAACTAGTAAACATAAAAAACTGTTTTATAAGACACATTCACTATCTCCCACTTATTTCTTCCAAACTACAACCCTTTTGACATATATTACTTAATTAATTTCTTTATGACCTGGTGAAAAGAAACATATAAAATGGTGATCTTAGATGATCAGTAAGGGTAAACAAGCAAGATATCAATCACATCATAATCATAAGAAAAAAGAACATAACATTTAAAATTTTAATCCTTTTTATAAAGTATCGTGATATCATGCCATGGGGTAAATAATAAATGATCGTGAGAATCAATGAATGTAATAAAAAAAATTATAACATAATACATGTAATTTTGGGGCCTAAACATAATCATATTGAATCATTTTCTATTAGTCAAGGAAAAATTCCAAGACCATCATAGTATAAAAATTCCATTACTGGACTGAGTTTACTTGTCATTCCATCCCTATATTACTAAACTAGACATACTTGTCATTCCATTCATGTCTATCCAATGAGATATAAATATTTACCCAATGAATTAGAGAGAGATATAGGTCCCACCCGTCTCTGAATGAAATCGTTCTTACATGTTCTTTAAAAACATAAATCATTCATCATATCATAACCCAAGGAATAAAATGAGTTTTTTAACATCATTATATCATAAAATAATCCATATAAAAAAATGGATTTCATAAAGATAATTACTTCATAAACACAATCAAATAATTTTAATAATAGGGATATAAACAAATATATATTTAATTAATGTCATCACAGATGGAAAATAGTTTTGATATAACACGTGAAATTAATTGGTGAGGAAAATATCATTTATTCTTCTACAATGTTTTCTTTTCTCAAAATTCCATGAAATTTTTAAAGAATATAATTTTTTTAAAATTAACCTTACAAACATTAAAGGTAGGATTCTTGTAAATAATGATTTATTAAAGCATAAAAACCCATTCATTAAATACAAGTTCAAGAAAACATTCTCCTCGTACTTTTTCTAGAAAAGTCAAAAAGTACCTCATACCAAAAATGAAAAAATATTCCTCTCCTACCATTTAATAAAAATTAACCAATGGGTTCAATTGACTTAAATAATTTCATGATAATAATATTAAATATTTAGGAAACATGGAAGTGGATGATAAATATACCTAAGTAAATACTTATGTATAAATAATCTCGGATAATAATGATATTGCGAAATTATCCTTTACCTTAGGTCTCATATCCTTCATATGTATCCAAAATACCTTTATAATGATTTAAATAATGTAATTGAGTTATTGCATCATCATAATAATTTTTTTGATATCATATATATTCATATTATCATCTAATTATAAGTAACATCTCATTGTTAAACATTATTCAGATTTTAAATACTTTATGTTCTTATGCATGTTTTGTCGAATAAGTTATTGTTATCCTTATTAGGTCATTTTTATATCATAAAAAATGATATTAACATAATATATCCCATATTTATTCATTAAATACATTTATATAATCATTCTTTAATGAATATCATGTAAAATTAATCATATCACATCATGGAGACGGTAGGTCGTACGTACGAATGACTGGCGATATCTTTCCCATAATTATGGAATGGTATTGAATTAGATGGTTTATAATATTTTAAAATAATTATATTGTTATAATAATCATATATAGTTATTATTTCCATCATTATACCCATACAAGTAAGGTGGTGGTGAAAACAGATTACACCATAGCGTGGAGACAGTAATTCATTCGTACACATGCGTGGGGATTTATATTTTTGTATGATAGGTAGAAGATAGAATAAGGTTGTTTAAAAAAATTAATATAGTAGTATATTAGTGATACTGATGTTATTACTTTATAATGAAACAACTAATGAAGTCGAAGTAGAATAAGAAATAATTTTAAAATAATCAATAGAAGAGATTACCTCCTCCTCAACGTGCTCCCTTTAATATCTTCTTAGAGTACTAGTGTTGGTCTTTGAAAAAGAAAAAAACCTCTAGAATTTAAATAGAGAATTTGAGAAGGGAAAAGGTTAGGGTATGACCGAGCATGAAGGATCAAATTTAAGTTAAGAGGTGAGTGAGGAGGTTACCTTTAATAATTGAAGTGACTTTCACCCTTAGAAATTCTTGAATATTACATTAATTTCATAATCCAAATTGAAATATGTCAAATATAAGATACGGATAGATCTAAATACTCATCCAATTATTTTTAGATATTTATTGATTATATTTTAAACCTTATATTTTTTGGTTTACACTTAATTATTCTTTTTTAATTTTAATTGTGGTAACAACATTTTAATTATTAATAGGCTATATATTTTACTTATATAGGTTAAATGTTCAATAATTGGAACCTTAATGAACTTTTAGACCATTTAACAGTCAAATTATGGTTTTAAAATATTTTTATTTTTCTTAAATAATTTAATAAATTAGTATTTTATAAAACATCAATCGTGTCAATTTTTACACTATTTATTTATAGAATTTAAATAAAATATAAAAAAAGAGATAATTTAAAAAAAATGGATAATCTTATAACATGTCATATTAATCAAAAAATATTGTATGATTTAAATTAGGTAAAATAATATTTATTTTCATATTTATAATATCATTTATTTTATTCCTTCATCAATAAAGCAATAAATGCATCATCATTGTGTCATGATTAAATTTTAATTATTTAAATTATAAAAAAATAAATAAAATACCATGATTTAAGAAATATATTTATATTTATAATTAATATTTATAGACAAACATATAACTTATATTACCTCATATTAAAATGGTTTTTGTAAGAAATATATGTTTATAACATATTTTCCTTTACTTTAACGTAAAAGTTGTAACTCGGATAATCACACCCACGTGGCTTCCAAAGGAAAAATTTACATCCTAGGGGTTTTCTTGGTTTTCCATATCTCATAAAATAATATTTTGAAATGATTTATGGTTGTTTTATAATAGTAATATTTCTCTTAATTACATGTTTTACCCTTTTACCATAATAATAAAAATTACCAAAGATACTATTCATAATACCCAAAAATAAAATAAAACTATTAACATAATTTTTACCTAATTATTAAAAATATAGATTCAAATTTTCAAAATTAAAATCATATAAGTTGTAGTAATTAATTGAAAATTAATCCCATCATCTAAAAGAGAGAATGAGTTTTAAAAACTAAAACATTTCAAAAGATTGAAATGTTTTTACATCTGAATTCAATGTAAAATTAATGATAATGACATATATTATATTTAATGATAAAAAATATAATCTATTTATACTTTAAAACGATCAACATTAAAAATTAATAGTATAAATGTTTTTATGAAAACAAAATTCATTTAAATTTTTTTTTATTTTTACTATTCATAAAAATTGGAATGTTATTAGAAAAATATTAAAATTTCATCAAAAGTAAATTTTTATATTACACTTCCAAATAAAATGTTTATATTTTCATATAAAAATTATCAATGTGTTAACATTTTTTTAAATAGGTTCTCCATTCAGAGGTGTAAAATTACCCTTTTGAAAAATATAGGTTTTTATAAATCAAAAAGGGATTATTCATACCCTATGACTAAAATATCCATTGGATGGATATAAAAACTATTTTATTATGGATATAAAATATATATCACATTAATTTCATTAAAAATAGTAATTCACTAAATTTTATAATGAAAAAAATACAAATATTTAGTTGATTTATATTTTTTATAAATAATTGGTAGCTATTGAATTCACAATAATTTTTTATAAGTTAGTTATACTTATACCCGCTAACTTAATCACTTGCCTATTACAGTCATTTTATACTAAGGGAATCTCACATTTCATTTAAACTCAGGATTGAGTCAAATACATGCTATTTTAGAATTACAATTATTTAAAGATAATATTTCACAAAAACATATGGGTGTTACAATTTTCAGGGATGTATCTAGTTTACAAAGACTACTAAACTATTTTTTTCTTAAGGATATGATTTTTTATTTCTAGTTTTAATGTAATAACATAACTTCCATATATGGGCTACTATTATTGGAGACTTTACAGTAACTATGTACTAAGCTCATTCACATGTGAATCGGGTTGTCTATGTAAACTCTACTTGTGCTCATGTACTCTCATCATGTGTGTGTATTTGGTCATGTCTGAGTTCTCAATTGTGCCCATGTGCTCTGGCAGTTCCCATGTACAATGTCAAGTCTATGCTTGAGTTCCACATTGGTACCTACCAATTCTCTAGTCATGGGTCTCGGATCATGTGGTAGGTCCTACATGGCATGTGATATTTCTTTTCTAAAACCCCAGTGGACACAATTATGGGACTACACTGTGTGTTTTCTTCATAAAAAACACTATGTATGTCTGTATTTTCTATAAAATTCTATTTTCCATAGGGTTTTTCATACACTACCACCTCCTTTATTCCAGCCACAAATCATACCCAGGAAATGTGGATATGAGCTGATAGAATTTCAATCATCATTGGTGTTTGGATTCCTACCACCAATCTTCATGTGAGTCACTTACGATAGGACAAAATCGTTTGAGCACTATTCCCACAAAATCATATCCCTATATTCAATCCCTAAACCTTTATCATAGTAAAACATTGTAATCATGTCATAAATTACAAAGGTAGAGCCATGGTAATGATCCATTATTTCAATGAATTGTTGTGATTTACCGTGTATTTGTCAAGAATCTAACCAAAGGAAATTCCAATGATCAATATACAAAGATCAATGAGATAAATTAACACAATACAAACATAAGTAATGAACCTTGTCTATTATTCATTTTACCATTAATCCATTTCTATGAGACTTCTGAATAAAGAGGGTGAATAATAATAATAAAAATATCATCAATTCCAAATAATAGGAAGATAAATACATCAACTATGATCCAATGATCGGCCTGAAAATATATTTTTAGTGAATTAATTCAAGATCATTGTGGGTAAAAAAATACCAGATCAAAATAAGAAAAAAAAATCCTTACATTGAGTTTGGATCAATAGTTGATGAATAATTCATTTTTTTACGATCAATATTAAGATCCTTGAACTCATTTGGCACACTGATCATCAACCCATGACCAGTTATCATTTTTCCAAGAAATCTACTCTAATAGCTCCCATAAAATCCCTATGTTTATGCATCTAACCCGGGGTATTTTTCATAACTGGGATTAAATTTTGGAGGTTAGGTTTTATTCTATTCAATGAATTATTAATTAATTTATTTATTTATTAATCTGACCATGATTACACTTAATTCAAACACCTAACTAACACAAGAGTTATATCATTCCCAGTGTAAAATCCTAATTCCATATTCAATGGAGGCCTCAGATTTCCCATATGATAATCCATTTAGCAGTTATTCCATTATTTTGAAAAAACCAAATATCTATTATATATTATAATTAATATTATTATTATATCAATATTGAACCTTTTCCATGACACAGAATCATTTGTTTACTATGCACCTAGCATTGAAAATATTCTTTAAAATATAATTAAGTTTTTCAAGGAAAAGTTTGATTTTTTCATCCTTCTCTCCTTAAGGATTTTCATCCATAAAATAACAAATTCTACCAAAACAATACGAGGGTAGTGAGCTCTTATTTGGTTCTCCTACTCCCAGGTGATCTCTTGAAGAATATCGTACTTCCATTGGACACACACCATGTGAATAATTCACCCATGGAGGATCTTCTCTTGCTAATCATTGATCTCTACCAGATACTCAATGAATATATCTATATCCTCAATGTCTATCTCTCCCCAATATATTAATGTGAAAATTTTTTCACATACTCCCATAAGTGTGAAACATGTAAGTCATATTTTACCCTGTCTAACTATGATAGTATAGTCAAGTGGTAAGCTACCCCCCCCAAACCTATATAGTCTCTAGAAGGGGCCAATAAATCTTTGAGATAACTTTAGGCCCTAATAAATCTTTATAATACTCACTAAGTTGATACCTTATAAAACACATTGTATCCCTCGTTTAACTCTAAAGTCCTTCGTTGTCAGTTCACATAATACTTATGATAGATTTGGGAATTCTTCATTCACTCTTGGATGATCTTACCCTTCTCTATTATTTCTCTTACAAACTCTGGGCACATGAGTATTAACTCCGCATGATTAGTTCAACACAATGGTGACCTATGAGGTCTCCCAATAAAGAACTAAAATAGCTCCATACCAATGGTGCAATGATAACTATTGGTATATAAAAACTTCACCAAGGGTAGGTGATACTACTAGCTATGGATGAAGTCCAACCTGAAAACCTGAAGCATGTCCTCCAGAAAATGAATGTTCCGCTAAGTATGGTACTTTTTATTTGGGTGAAATGATGTGCTCAAACAAAAATGACTCTAAAGGGTCTCATGAGATCCCCTTCATAATCGAGATGTGAAGTGAAAATCATGGTCGGAAATGGTCATTTAGGTGACTCCATAAATCCATAATATCTCTTGCCTGTGAAGGAATCTCATCCAATCTACTGAACTCTTCTCTTAGATGGATTGTAAGTGGGACAACATGGTGAGTCGATCTATGGCCACCCATAAAGCATCATGTTCTCTATTAAATTATTAAATCTACATCATTGAGTCTATAGAGATACTATCCCACTTATAATCATACACATCAAGGGGTTGGCCAAATTTTCTAGAACCTAATGCTCATCCTTCACATAAGGATAAGTGAGGCATTGCGAGATAATCTTTTCTACACACCTCTTCATCCCTATCCACTAGAACTAACACCAAAGGTATTGGTACAACTTTTCCACCCATATATGTTCCCATAAGGGGGATGTACGAAACATCCTCAAATATCCTCCTTTTGAATCTCGGATACCATGATCAACCCTCAGATAAGGATGATATGCTCCTCACCTATAGAAAATCCATCAGAAAAAAATCCAGTGAATATCTGAACATGCAAGGTATGGTATTTGATATCTCCAAGATGAGCCTCCCTAACATTTTATATATTCATAGGGGTAAAAACTATTTAATATAGTTAAGATACATTATCCTGGTACACTAAGTGAAAATGAAATATGGCCATTTAATATGATGCATCGCTCAAAAACGGATAACAAGATCTCATATTGGGAGCATCTCCCACCACATTCACCAACCCAAGAGTATAGAATATCTCAATGCCATAATATTTGAAGAAATATTACTAACAAATAAATGTCAATGTGAGATACTTATATAATAAGATGTACATGAAACTATTGTAGTCAGAATATATGATAAACTACTCACCCATAAGAGAGTGTCAACACATCTTTAAGGAAAGAAACACTAATACAAGATCTAGATCATGGGTTCTGTAGTTATATTCATGGGCTATCAACTATCTAGAACCATTTTAAATCATTGAATGACTCTACATCATAACACATTCATGACCAGTTCTGAAGAAATCAATAAACACTACATACTAACCACCCTCATCAAGAAAATTCAATATGGGTGAACACATTGTCCTCTACCACAGATCCTAAATATACTACTATAAACTATCCATACACATTAAAGACTACCCATTTCAGTTAAAATAAGTAAAGGGTGCTGATATCGTAGATAAATTTGGAATTAATCTTTCATATTATCATTCTAGCACAAGTATTCTATTTACCTTAGTCACACTCTTGTGTAGCTCCCCAGATAGAACATCCTTAGCCTTTGTTGGGACCACTACTACTCCGACTTATAGGATGAAATGTCCCAGGAAGTGAGCCTCTAAAACATAGAACAAATAATTCATGATCTTCCAGTAAATCTATTTCTCTTACAGTGTGTCATTGACCACCCTCATGTGATTCATGTGCTCCTCCTCTGATAATGAGTATACTTTGGTTTCATCAATGATTACTACCATGAATCGATCTTTGAAGTGATGAAATATAAAATTAATGAGTCCCATTAAAACCTATGCGGGTTTTTTCACACCAAAATGAATCGCTATGTACCTGTAGTGGTCATACATACATCTTAATTTCATCTTTTATATATCCTCATCTCGAACTCTTAGCTGGTGATAGCCCACCCTGAATTCAATCTTTGAGAAGCACCTCACCCATTTAAACTATTCAAAGATGCCATCAATTATTAATAGTGGATACTTAATATACGATAAAACCTAGTTTAGGTGATGTTAATCCATGAAAAGCCTCCATCTCCCATATTCCTTCCTGGAGAAAAAAGTGGTCTTCCCGAGGGGAAACACTATGTCTGAAAAATCCCTTCATCTACAACTCCTCAAACTGCACCTTCTATTCGTGTTTAATTTTGAAATCCATCAGACATGATGGAATATATATCTAAGAATTTATTTGAATAATTAGATTTATTTATGGGGATATTATCCTAGAAATTTGATACAAAATATTTCTTTATACTCTACCACCATAGTAGGAAGATGGAAGCCCATAGTTTCTTCTACCCCAAGGATAATACTAGAAAAATGGTGATTAATGATCAATATTATTGTAAATATAATACCATCCTCATATTCATGGTCTTTATTCTCATATATAAAAGAAAAAATTAACTAATCATTATTTCCCCACCTAATCATCTTCCTGAAATATTCAGTTTTAGTATGAACTATAATTAGACATTCCATAACTTTAATGATATCATAAGGCATCATCATTGATACGAAGGGATCCCAAAGGAAGACCTCTCCTCCATGATTCAAATCAAAATTTCATATGAAGTGAGTGATCACTGACACTTCTCTAGAATGAGTCTCCAACCATAAGGGATGATCATGAGAGTCAACTAAAATCCCTTAACCTCAAACAAGGGATGTGTAATGAAAATAATGGCTCATGCTTGTCTCCATTAGTACAGTAACTAAAGTATGTATGTTACATATCATGCCTATGATAATCCCTAGAGATAGTGGGTTATATTCCTCCACTACTTGAAACATTCCTCATCTATAACCACTAGTCATGGGGGCTGCCATGGACCACCTTAGGGTGGTGGTTGAAACATATCAAATCCTCATACACACCCAAATGATCTCCCAGATCCTCTTCCATGTCTACCACTCTATGGGCCTCCTGGATTACTCTGGTACCTATATCTAGGTGGTCCATTGACTTTCAACCTATCATCTATAAGTAGGGTTATACATTCCCATGAAAGGTATCCCCATATGTTTTATGAGTAATGCCACCTCTCTCTCGACTGATTATAACCATCCTATAATCCCTGGAATGAAAAACATTTATCCTAAGACAATGAATGGAAACATGTTTCATTCTTGGAATCCTAATTATTATATTGGCTAACAACATCCAAATTCTCATTTACATGGTTTCATTTAACAAAACATACTATTGGTGATTGCATCACTAAGAATCTCTCCAATCCCAAAGCTCACTGAAGCACCCAAACATAAGTAGGAATGAAAGGAAATATCACACCTGTATGGATATATTTATAAAGGATAGTATCAAACATCTAAAATCATAAAAATATATAATTAACTATATCCATGTAGTTTTATATGAGTTTTTTAAACCTCATGGAAAACTATACAGTAATCATACTTCCCTGCTGATGCTTCGGAATCTCATGGATACGCACCGATCGTAACATTTTGGTTTATAACTCATATATAAAGAGCCACTCAAACTCTATCCATGAATGAGAAACCTCTCCATATTCCATAGTCACCATACTCCATCATCTCCCAAGATATTCATGAAGAATGATTGACTCTATAAACACCAGCATATATGAAGGTTCCCTGAAAAGGCATAAAATAAAAAAACTAACTCTGGACTATCATTAGTTTTATGGGGTCTAGATCACTCTAAAATATAGGGGGTCATACAAATAAAAATCATGACGTATGTTCGTCCTGGGAATTTCATCCACTAGTACATCCAATAAAACATGTTGCACATTGTGTGTTGGTAGGACTGGAAAATCACCTCGAGGTATAACCTCCATAAAAAGTACCTATAACAATGATACATTACTAGGTGGATCCTCATTGAAGTCCTACTATGAAATCAAAAGTAGTTTTTATTTTGGAGGCATAATGAAATTGGTAAAACTTACAACTCTAGGGAGATTACTGAAGAAATATTAATAAACCAAAACCCATTCATATATGTTTCATGTGAAAATATGTTCCCTAAAACCAGTTCCCATATGTACCATGTCTAAAATCATCTTTTCAAAGTCTTGGTGACTGGATACAAAAGCTATTTCACCAACACTAGAGTCCATGGTCTTAGAGGTGAACTCAAAAATGTATAACACATTTTTCCTAGTTCCAAAAATAAACTTGATAGCTAAACAATTTCCAAAACATGATCTTAATATGAACGTCCTTTTATTCTACTATGTGATAACCTAGCCCACCAGGGCCCCTTGAATAGTTTTAAGACAAGTGTGACACCCCAATTATACCTTCAGTCGGCCAGGGGCTAGTAACCACTAAAAAATATGCATATCACTCACATGGAAGGCCTTAGCATAAGGTACCTATATACACACACACATCTAAAAATATATATGAAAATGATAAATGTTAAAATAAGAATGATACCAAAATATATTCATACATCTATATAACACATCATAATACGATACCAATACTGAAAAGAAAAAATATACAAATATAATCCCAGTGATGCTATAAAAAGAGTCCAACCTTTTAAGAAGGAGATGACTACTATAGAATGAAACACCTTGAATAAACCATGGTTTTCCTAGCTCAACTATAATATACCTTTCCCTATTCCACTAATTACTCCATCAAAAGTCTTATCATCTAGATAACACATGATATTTTTGGGAAGTTTCCATTCAGGGGTGAGTATATACATACCCAGTATGACACCTTGAAATAACCAAACATAACAAATCAAAAGTGTAGTTAGATCATAATCTAAAAGGAATTTAAATTATTTTATGATATAAAATAATAATAATCCATATATATTCAAGATAAATACCAAGTATCATGGTAAATAAACAATCATACTTATATCCAAGGATGCAATTGATGCTTTAAGGTAACACCCTTCTAGAGGAACTCGCTCCACAAGTCACATAACACTGATGGCGCTCATTCGATATGTCATTTCTATCAATTCTATCCATGAATAATTACACAATAGAAATTAAAATATCTTGATATATAGATGTGGGATCTCACACAATATAGTGGGTTATACCTAGATATACCTAAAATGACCCACTAACTAGTGGATCAAACGCCTGAGTATATTAGACCCAACGATTCCTAAAACCCCACTTAGGTAAGAAAAAAATGGTAAATTATCTCACCCCAAGACAAATGGAGGGATTACTTAACTCTATCCAAGTTGAATCCCATATAGGGGATCAAATCCTATGATAATGACATGATTCCTCATTTTACCCACATAGTGATGGATTGAGTGGACCCTCTTTATAGATAATAGTGTACACTAAATAGAAAAAGGGTCTCAAAGGATAAAGTGAATAGAATGTATATGGTATAAATGGTATTTCTATGCTACCCTAGGTATTCCCATATACTTTTTTATGTGATTGTGTACCTGGTTCATGCTCATGTACTCTAGATATGACCGTGTTCTGTGATCATGTTGGGGTACCTAGTTATTTTTGAGTATAGGGTCAGGCCAATATGTCAGGGGAGACTATATGGTGTGTGTTCTTTGGAATACATGTCGTGTATGTCAGGATTTCCCAAAAGACATTGGCTTCCACATGGTTTACTTGAATAACCTCTTTTTTTAATTCCATCTATAAATAGTCCAAGTGAGACATGTATATGAGTTTATAGATCCCTGATTATTTATAGTGGTCGGACTCTGGACACCAATCTGCTCACAAATCACTTCTCGTAGTACCACATCATCTAAACGTTGTTACCACCAAATACCCAATCTGATCCCAAATCCTTTTTCATCATCACTTACTATAATCATTCCATCATTAATGATCCAAAACCCATTGAAATGTTACATTTATCCAAAGAATGATTGTGTAATTATTTTTTACTTGGAATTTGTAATATCATTGACCAAAGGAAATGCTAATGATAAAAATGTGAGGAATGATGTGAGAAATGTACACAACAAAAACATCATGGAAAAACCTCATCTAATATTTTGGTTGGAATAAATAAGATTATTTGATAATGATTAATGAAGATGGTAAATAATAATAATAAAATATCATCAATTCCTAATCCTATGAATAAAAATACATCAACCATAATCTAATGACCGACCATTGAATTATATTTGTTTGTGAATTAATTTTTGCTTAACATGGGTGAAACAAATAAAGGATCAAAAAACCATAATAAAACACCCTAAATTGATATTGGATCAATCATTGAAAAATAATGGTTCCATGTTTCTATCATTGGTGAGATCCAATAACTCTTTTGGATCCCCAATCATCAACCTATAATTTATTGGCGTTATTCCATGAACTCTCTTCCAATGGTTCCAATAAAATCTCCAGGGTTATGTATATAACCCTAGGGATATTACATAAATTGGATTAAATAACATCTTTTACGTTTTTTTATATTTAATAATAAATTTATTTATTTATTTATTTATTTATTAATCCACCCACGATTACACTTAATCCAAACACCTTACGGGAAAAATGCTTATGTCATGACTAGGGTAAAACATGTATTTAAGATTCAATAGAGATTTTAGATTTCCCTATTGGATACACTATTTGATAGTAATTAAACTATTTTAGAAAAACTATATGCGAGAGATATAATATATTTAATATTTTTATTATATCAATATCTAGCCTCCCCGATCCCCGGAATACCATGCTTACTCGTCGCCAAGATTTCAAAAATATTATTCAAAATATTACAATATTTTATATGTAAAAAATAAATTTGTAACATGATGAGTTGTATTATTCCTTTATTAATGTCTCCTCGATGATAAAGAGTTGGGTTAAGACTTCCAACTATCCATGAGGTTATAGATTATTCTAGAATATTTGGGGTTGACTACATGTTTCTATGGGCTTACTCTTATAGAGATCATCAATATCATATAAATATTATCCTTTAAATGAAGAGTGAATATACTAAAATCATGAGATACATTTGGATATGTATGTTTGTGTTAAGCATCTATTTTTGGGTAAGTAAAAGAAACTATGGGTTATGTAAAGAGGTACACATTAATATAGTTTAAACATAAGAATTTTTGTATAGAATATGTTTCCAAAAACTAAATTTCAAAAATAATTCATACAAAAAAGTAATAATATAATATAAGGTGATGTGATTAAATACCCTTTATGTTATTAATTGTTATATTTCTTCCAAATGGACACTTTGGAAGACTTAAATAATTCAACTGAGTAGGTCACATCATAGTTCCATCCCCCTAGATTAATTTTTTGTAAGGAAAATAAATAATAGGTGGACCTATATCATCCATGGGTAAGACATGCCATACCCGGGTGCCCCTATATGGTGTTGGGTAAACCTATTCTTTTAATTTTCTATGGGTTAAACTTAATTGTGAAAAACTAATAATTAGCAAACAAAAGAAATAGAGTTGGGTTCATTCATATAATGAATTGGGAAAAGAGTTTTTTATTTACTATATAAGAGTTATATATGATATGATCAGTATGATAAAATACATAAATAGTTATGTTGTGATAGAAACACCATAGGGGACTCATTACGTCGTGTAATATGATTCTTGTCCCCTAAAGGATAAGAATAATATAAAAGGGGTTTACATTTTAGTGAAATCACATATTATAGGAGTCCTTATTAAATTGTAATAAAACATGATGCCCATATAATAAAATATTATATTGTAGAAAAATAGAATCATTATCATCAAAAATAACATACGGATTTATTGTTAGGAAACAAAAGTTTAATGTAAGAAACCCCTAATACTAATAAATATAGAAGAGTTCCTAAGTACTGAAATAATTAAATGTGTTAGAGCTACACCTTTCTGGATAAATAAATTGTTGTTTATATTTAATACTATAATATTTATTCTTATGAACCATATCTTTATTCACTTATGGTTTTAAAGTAATTAGATATTAAACGACCAAAGAAATTTTATTCTCATACACTCGACATAACTGAGTTTTTCAAAAACACCTAATAGGATTGAGTATGATAATGACTTTTTGAGACTAGTGGTTTCCTAAATGATTATTCATGTTATGTAAATAATTTTTTTATCATATATAGAGATTTTTTACTATATAAATGATTTTAAGAAATTTTTACCGAATATTCTCAATTGGTGAGGATGAAAAGGGTATATGATGTATACTTTTTGGTACTCTGTCGACAATATAAGTGAGTAAAAGTTCAAATCAAAATAAGGAAAGGTAGTTTCAGAGTCTAAATATATTTAATAAAGTATCTAAGAATGGTAATTAAAATATGAATGTGTTTTTTGGAAGGAGGAGTAATGATTCCATAGTATATAATTTTTTGAGATACCTGAAGATGTTTTGGAAACTCCTTGAAATTATTGTGTAAGGTATCGTTGATATATAAATTAATTCTTCATTTTAATTCATATTTTATACTAAATGTACACTTTAGAAGTTTTTTTAAATATTATGTATTTCAACAAAATGGGATGAATTGATTGATCTACTAGTTTATATTCAAATGATGAAGGAAAGGTTATAACATTGAGTATTTGAATGTAAAGGAATCTATCAAGATTATATGAATCTAAAAAATATATTTATATCCTCCTCTAATTTTTCTTATGTGATATGAGATGTTGTAAATTAACCAAGAGTTAATATAATCAAAATTAAATTTATAATTGAATAAAGATGGTTTATGATTCATCAGTTCCTATAACATATTTTAAAAAGGGTAAAATGATGAAAATTTTCTATCCTTGATAAAGTGATTACCTAGATATTTTGTAAAATATGTTGGAATATATTCCCACCTTACATCAATAGAATATTTTTATAAATAATTTTATTTTTAGAATAAAATGATCCAAACACATAAAATACCATATATGATATGGAAATAATAGTTATTTGTTAAATATTAGTACTACAAGGATATAAATGTTATTTCGTATACTAAAATAAGTTTTTGTATCATAGCATGAAATTATAAAAAAATTTAGTGCTTAATAGGTTAGTGAGAGTGTTTTTAAACATGGGTAAGCTACTAATTTAACAAATAAATTATTATACCAGTCTCTATTTAAAGTGAGTATCCACATAGATATCATAAATAGTTTAATATATATGATGATAATGAAAAATATAAAGATTTCTTTTATTTACAATGAAATGTTAATATCACATTATCTTAAAGTATTATACTTGTTGAAAATAAATAGGACGTCACTTTATCATAATTTAGTATAGGTTGTATTGGTGGGTAATAATGTAAATAGTTACATTATTTCAAGGATAAGGTTTTATGAAAATTGTTCCTAGGGTGATGTTGTTAACCTTAAGAAGATCATATAAAAGAGGGGGGACTCCGTATTCCATCATTTATATAAAGGACATAAAAAATCACTACCTCCAAGGTCCTCTTGGACCTAGACATTGTTGGAAGAAGTTATACATTTTGTAATAATCATAAATGGAATAGTAGGATATGCTACTGATTAGATCGATGTCTGGTGAACCTGAAAGGCTTAGCTAATGTTCTAATACCCATGTCACTCATATCACCTAATTGTTATCATATAATAATATTTTTGCCAATATAATCAACATGGACAATAGAAATTAAGACTGATTTCCTACTCAAGAAACTCATCCAAAATGGAAGGTTTTCGACCAATGGTCATCAACTCGTGGAAACATAAAATAAATAGAAATCAATAGGTTGATTTACCTCATCAGCTTAAATGGTTAAATAATGATATTAAGGTTTTATTCCTAGTAGAATAACCTGTAATATTATCTTTGGAGGGATTAAATAAGAAATAGATATTGTGGAATAAAGTTTACAAAAAAATGGGCTAATGATGTTTTTATCTTAATTAATGAGAATAGAAGTGATCTTGATGACAAACTGTTGGAGATTGGAAGAACCTACCAAGAAAGATCAAGAGTAGCTACGTTAAGATAGGGGATATCAAAACTACCTACTTTTAGGCCTACCTCAAAGAGAAGATAACCACTAGGAAGATCAATCTGAAGTTGTCAGATGGGTATTATACACAAAAAATTGTTGTTGTAAGAAAGATGGCTTTAGATTTATTTCATGGATATGTTTTCTAGACGAAGAGAAAATGGTGGTCCAAACATAGGAGATCATTATTATGAAACAAGCATTATGAGTTTTATTCCATGATTGGTTTTGGTGGTAGAAAATAAACACCTTTTAAGCCTTACAAAATAGTGATATATCAAAGAAACAATTTCTAGCTTGAAACTAGAGAATGATCTCAGGACAGATGGATTCTCAATATCCTTCAGTAAAGATACTTGGGAAATTATTAAATGCCAGATTAAGGTGTCTATTTGGGACTTCTTCAAAGGTGGGGCTCAATCGATTATCATGAGTGTATCCAAAGTAGTTCTGGTGCCAAATATTTCTCATCCAGAACATATTAATCATTTCTTTCTTATCTTCCTATGCATCATTATATACAAAATCCTATCAAACCTCATTATCAAATGTATTTTATGGATTATTCCAAATATAGTTTCATTGGATCTATATGTGTACATCCAAGGAAAGATCATTCAAAGTGCATTGAGAATTTCAAAGGCAATTGTTGAAGATATCAATAAGACGAAAATTGGTTCTAATGTTATCATTAATGACGATATGGATATGGAATATGACACGATGTAGTGGGTATTCACATAAAAAGTTATGAGAATGTTGGGGTTCTATAAAGTGTCTTTTGACTTTCTTTTATGATGATACTCCACACCGAAGATTTCTCTATCTATTATGGGAAAGAGAGTTGGTTATTCAAGATGGTGAGGGGTCTCAGTAAAGTCAATCAATTATATCCAAGAATATAATATGTTCTCAAGATTACCATTCATGGAAAATCAAGAATGGAATTAAAGAGGGTATCATTCATCCTTATAAGAACTGGTTAGAGGATTACACAATTTCTCATATCATGTTTGCAGATGATATCTTTTATTTCTGAATGGCAGGTTAAAATATATTAAATGGATGAATAATATAATTCATGAACATTTCTCCCAAATATGTAAATGATTCAATAAAGGGAAGAAAGAATTATACTACTCTTTAAAGTGATTTGAAAGGCGTAGAAGGAAAACTCAATGTAAATATGTAATGTAGTGAAACACCTTATCGATGGATTATCCAAAATATCACATTTCAAATGGGAGAATCCAAAAAGATTTGTTTTAAGGAATTATCAACAATATTACATGGAATATTTTCAATTTAAAAAATAGGATTCTATCTATTGGAGGTCACATTACTCTTATAAATAGTGTGCTAACAACTATTCCAATGTATGTACTATCAGTGATTAAGGAACCGAATGGGATAATTGGTTGACATGAAAAAATAATGAAGAACTTATTATGGGATGAAAATCAACATGGTCGATGTCACTAGGACACATAGAAGTGGATGGTGAGACCAATTGAAGAATGATTAATTGATCTTCAGAACATGGAAGAAACCATTCAGGCCATATAAGATAAACTTGGATGGGAGATCAATGAAGGTAATTCCATTTGATATATTTTCATGAGTAATAGAAATGGAAAAGATTGTATGGAGTGGCGACCAATCATAAGAATATTTTGGGTCTTGAAAAAATCATAGTTCAGCATATGGAGACTCTAAAAAGAAAATCAAATTAGGTTGTGGGTTTTGGTGAGATCAACTTATGGAAATGAAATTGTGCTAGGGATGTGCACTATTTTCCATGTTCCCCAATGTTTGAGATCTCATTTAAGGGGGACAAACGCCTTCCTACATTCATAAATGAAATAATAAATGACCAGTAAAATGAAAAATGTAATAATATCTATCTTAGAAATGATCCAAATATATGTGTGTTCAATAAAGACTGATTAGGGAAGTTCATAATTAGGGTTTTCTGGTAAATGGTTCATGAATGTAGTGGAGTGGATGTTTGTTCCCCAAAACTGTTGTGTAAGGAGATTCCATCAATGATGAAATTCTTAGTGTCGAGGATAAGAAACTATGCTATTCCCACTTATGGTAATATACTACGGGAGTCGGTCAGTCTAGCTTCACAGTGTTGGTGCTGTATGTACCCATCTAATGAAATGATATGGAACTTATTCATCAAATGTGACCTAAATACATTGATATATAGATCTATTGAACTTGGAATGTGGTTATATCTATACGAGAATAGATTACGAATGTTGTTTAATCATGGATAAAAAGTGTTTAGGTTAATATGGTGGGATAGAGGGCTTATGGTATGAACTTTGCAGCAGCTTGTTGGGTGATATGGGCAGATTGAAACAAAGAAATGGTAGTGATAACCAGTTCCAATCACCATTTTATTCTTCAGGAAAATATTTTAGTGGCTGCACTGAGAATTATCCTTTTCAATATAAGTTCTTCAGTTTCTTTGAGATGTTTTATTCCATGACCAATGTCAGATAAATAAGGGAACCTAGATCTCAACTATGGGGGGTGGTTTAGATAGATCCCTCCAAGGAAGTGGCTCAACATATATATTGATGGATCCTACATTTTTGGTGATATGAGAGATGGTTGGAAGGTGTGGGATAGAATAGTCTCTATTATCTCTGGTTTCGGCTACTATTATGGCCTAGGTAACTTCTTGATATCTGAAACAAGGGCCATTATAAGTGGCCTTATGATGTGAAGATATTTTACTGTTGACATAGGAGATGTGGAATCTGACTCCAATGTTTTAGTGAGCCTCATATGATGCAGTTTTTATATTCCAAGGGACTTGGATTATTTTATTTGGAAAATAAGGAGGCTTATTCATCAAGGTAAAAAAGTGGAGAACATTGGAGAGAAGTAAATTTTGAAGATGATATTCTGGTATGTAAAGGGGACCCAACTGATCCTTGAATAATTTATTTTTTCACTATTTCTATTCCGAATGTTTTTAAATTTAACTTTTAGGGGGATGAATTTGGTGTTCACCACTTTCACCCCCCCTGATTTTTTCCCTTTTCTCCATTTCAAAATAAAAGGATCAGGTTCACGCCGAAATATGTTAATAGTGTTGAACATTAGGAATAATATTTCAAAATTACTTCATTATTCTTAATTTCTTTCTCTATAGATGTTATTCAATAAATATTTTACTCCAAGGATTTTATAAAATAGAAATATATATATTTTTGAGGAATTATATATAGTTTTAATGAGTTAATAAAACAATAGTCAGTAAAATGAACATATAGATGATTAGGAAGTCTATCATATATTATATGATAGACATGTTCTTATGTTAGGTTTTTTATGTATTCTTAAAAGTGTTTAATAATTGAATATGTATCATATAAAAATAAATATCTATTTTATTATTATTTTATGTTGATTTCATATATATATATATTGATATACATTTCATGAAATGTAATAGTAAATAATCTCTCAAAGGGATGCTTTGATTTATCTCTAACTGATGTTCTTCATTGATTGGTATAGGTTTTGATGAAATTTTACTGTTAAATTGAGTAATATTTTTTCATAGGATATGAAATATTATCATGAGGAACAAAAAGTGTTTTTAGGAGTTGGAAAACCCAGTAATTATACCAAATGGAGTGTCATGCATTGTTTCATTCATATACCATGTGTGAAAGGATTATATAGGTGCCCACATTACCTAATTATAGAGAGACACATATCATGAGAACCCTTTTAATTTTCTAAATTGCATACACAAGGAATTACATGTTAGCTAATCATGGAGTGATTTTGTTTTTTTTAAACATGTCATCAGTTGTATCTCATCCTAGATAAGATTTATTCTCTCATATGATGATGATGAATTCTGGGACCTCAATCGAGAGAGACTACAGATTTTTCAGTCGCACATACATAGTAAATATGATGTTCTAATATATTTTTTTGAAGGGGAATGTGAAGCAGTCATCTATAAAGGTGAATGACATGTGATGAATTCATTTACCAGAGTAACTTATACCTGGAGCAACAAGAATGTTTTATTTGGCTATATGGAATTTAAAAATTCCATGTCTCATGGTCACTCAATGCCTTGAAAAAATGGAACATATGAGATTTCATTCTATCATGAGATGTGGTTGATGGAAATAGGTGAAGATATACATTTATTTTATATAGATAACACCAAATCCATTTATAGATTTTGTATCACTAATTATTTTCAAGCGACTTCTCTTTTCATACATTTATAGATCTGATGATTCATATTTATAATCAATATTATAAATATCAATAGGGTTACTATAACATTCACATGTCAATGTATTGTTTAATTTTTATTATTTTATATTACCATAGTTAATTTTGAGTTTTTATGATTTTTAGGATGGAGTTTTGGAGGCTTTCTTAATGTTACAAGATTTACCTGCATGGTTAGGGGTAACCATGTGGGACCCATGAAAAGGGTTCTTTCATGGATACAATGACGTTTTTCAAGATATCTATGTAGTTTTTCAACCCTTTCTGATCATCTGAAAAACCTTGTGATTGGTTTTAGCTTTGAAAATTGAATGAACACAGTTATTACACAGGTTGAAAAATTTTGTGGCCTGACCAAACTCGCTTAATGTGTAATTTGAAATTTTTTACCACTTCAAATTATCCCCCACATATACATCAATTGACCCTTGATAGCCTAAGGATGAGCTCCATCATCCTTCAAAATTTATTTTTCGTCTTTATTTCAGGTCATCCATGTAACGCCCCGACCCCAGTTACCCAGAGTCAGTGAATTTTTACATAACATTGGCATGATCACACAATATAAAGTCTCGAAAGACCGATTAGTTTAGTAGTCTTTGAAACACTAAATATATTCATAAGTCATACATTATATCATAAAGTAAAAAAACTACAACAACATCTTGTCTTCATATCCCCTCATACTATCCCTTCAGGTCATTCATAAAATTACTTCTTCACATCCTGGGAAAAATAAAACATAGAAAGGGGTGGGATCATATGCTCAGTAAGGATAACAATATAGCGTAAAATTTCATAAATAAGCATAAACATTTAAGGCAATGTATTAATAAAACAAAAGCCTTTTAAACTTGAAATTCAGCATAATATGGTAGAAATAAAATGAAATAATTTCATTTACTTATTCACATTGATATTCTAATAATAGAATAATCACATGCAATATCAATAACTACTTTCATAATTAAAAAATGCATAATACTGGACTATCATAATCACGTAGCCAGGCCTTGTTCCAAGACTACAAATAAAATTTTTTCAAGGCCTCATGCCAAGACACTAGTTTGTCTCATGAGACCTACCGATGCATCGATGAGCTATAGCGGGATCCACCCGTCACTTACTAAGTCCAATGAATTCCTCATATTAATAGGTTTAAACATAATATATACATTCGTATTAAAACTAGCATACGAAATGTCAGTACTTTCTCCATTAACCATGAATGGTATAAAAATAACACATCCACAATCAAACATATCACAAAACCTTCAATACAATATGGATGTTTTGTATCATAATAAATAAACTTTAAATAAGCTTAAAATATATCAAAGGATGTTGACATAGATGAAATCAAAACTATTTGAGAGAAATATCTCGTTTTATGAAATCATTGAAAAGTCACACATTTATAAAGGACATAATTTAAAATATATTTTTAAATCAAAGTTTCTCATACCACATTGAAATTTTTTAAAATAAATATCATTTCAAAACATTCATGTCCATTAAATAAATTCCTAAAAATAATTTTGAAAACATAAAAATTAATTAAAAATATTTAGAATGATAAATCATTTAAACATTTAATGTTCTGATCTTGATAAAGAGTACCTTTCACAAATTCTTAAAATAGTCATTTTGAAATCATTTAAAAATCACATAATTATAAAATAAAACATTTACTTTCAAAATATAATTATAATATTTTAATGGAAGCTTCGACGATTTTATAATGGCGAAAAATAGCCGCACCCATCGTATAAATTAAAAAAAGACATGCTTATCATACCTTTGTCGAAAAGGTTAAAAAGGACATTGTTTGGAAAAGGAAAGAAAGATTCCTTTATAATACTCTTATAAAAATTCAACAAGAGTATAAATGAATATAACCAATAGATTATAAAATAGTAAGAATGATTTGAAATATATTTCTAAGAAACATGGATGTGGATGATAAAGAGGTCTCAGTAGATAATTACGTATAAACAACCTCAGATAATTAAGATATTGTGAAATAAACCCTTAAAAATTTGGTAAATTACGAAACATACAACCCATGAAAGAGGTATCATTCAATGAATATGTAAAGACACATTAATTAAAGTGTATTACACAAAGAATACAATTATGGGAAGTACATACACCACACAAAAGGTAATAATGGCAATATGGTACGAATCTAATGGGAATAAGGAGTGAGATGAAAACCCATTACCTTGTACATTTCCTTGATAGAGTGTAGGTTAACTACCTGTATAATAGTTAAATCATTTTTATTAAATTATAATAGAATCATATACATAAATATGATATCATATATGATCTTTTAATATTTCTTTCTTAATAATATTTTAGTATTATCATCGTTTCGGGTGTAAACTTACTCGTTTTCTTTTATATGTTTTGTTACATAAGAAATGATTGTTATGGATAGGTTGTATCTTATTCACATACAGAATGATATCAAGTACTTAAACATTATTTTTAACCATCAAATGAAAATTATTATTGAATGGATACGATGAGGAATTAATCTCATCGCGTTCGTGGAGACGGTAGTCCATACGTACGCACGAGTCACAATATCATTTTTTATATTAAAATAATATATAATTCGATGGTATATCATATATAAAGAATAATTATCATGCTATATTTATTATTTACATGAATTACACATCATTATTATACCCATCCAAATAACAATGTATTGAATAACAATTACACCACAATGTGGAGACGGTAGGCCGTACTTACACACGTATGGTGAAATGTGATTCAAAGGATGGATAGAATACTAAATATGGTTGTACCATATTTATAATAACATCACAGTAGATAGAAGATACTGGATTTATTATTTTAAAATGGAAATATCATATAAATAAGAAGTTGTAGAAGAAAGGAACATGAAAGAGGTTGGTAAAAAGATTACATCTTCTTCGGGTTCTTCCTTTTGATTTGATCAAAATGGCTCATTAGGTCAGCTTTATGATCAAAATAATGACTCTATGTTGATGTGAGAAAAGTTGAGAGAATATTTGGGTAGGGGTTGGCAGAACAAAAGGCTTTGAAGGTGTGAAGAATTGGTCAGAAGTGGTTTCCTTTTATAAGGGGGAGGAGGGGCTCTTTAGAAAAAAAGAAGAAGAATTAATATATAATAAATTCATATTCGTTTTCAAATGCCTCAAAATTTGATTATTAAAAGTATAAGGTTCTTATGTGTTGAAACCATTTCAACCAATAGATTTTAGACGGGTTTTGGTCAATATATTAACCTTATCTTTTAGTTTTAACTCTTAGTTAATTAGTATGACATTTACCATGTCACTTTGTATATTTATATTATATAGTTAATAAACTTAATATATATATCCAAGATACCCCAAGTGGTATATTAATGAAAAAAATATCATGATATAAGTCCTTTGGCCAAACCTTAGATTTTCTAGAATAGAATATCAATTAATAATATAATATTTGTTTTAAAAACTCATTTATGTCAATTGTGACACTATTCAATAATTGATTTTTGGTAAAGTCTTAAAAACATTATTAATTCGAACCAAATTAATTTAATCAATACTAACCTATCTTATTGACCAATAAAATTCGTGGATGTGATAAAAACATTCAAATTATATTTATTTTCACATTTATAATACCAATTTTTTAGTTCTTTCATTAATAAGGAAAATACTGCATCATTATTGTGTCATAAATAAATTTAATTATTCAATGTCTAAAAATTATAAATAAAATAAAATTATGTCGGAATTTTTTTTGATATTTCTAATTAATATTTATATTCTAAAATATAACATTTATAACCATATGTTAAAATTGTATTTCTAATAGATATATGCTTGTGTAATTTTTGTATTTACTTTAACTAAATTAATATAAGGTGTCTTTTTCACCTACACCTGGATCCATGGGGTCCCAAAATCAACCAAAAGATTTCCATGGTCGGAAATGTATCAAAAAATAGTGTTAGGATACATTTTAGGGTAAATTAGTATTATTATAATATTATTTTTTTACACTTATTTACCGGATTTACCCTTTAACCATGGTAAATAAAATATTTACCGAAGTAATTATTCAAAATGTATAAAAATAAAAGTTACCTATTTATATAATTTGGACCTCCTGATTCCAAATATTGAATATATTTTTATAAATTCAAAACACAGAAGTGGATGAAATTAATTTAAGATTATTTCTTGTTGTTAAAACAAAAAGCGTGTTTTTAAGAGATAATAACATTCAAAATATTGACACTTGTTTATGTCTGGTTTAAATGTGAAATTGTGTCCAATGACAAAAATTATAATTAATGGTAAAAATATATTCTAAATATACTTTAAGACAACTCAAATCAATAATTTATCAGTATTAATTATTTTGATTAAAAAAGTTGTTTTTAATTAAAATTTAGAAATTTTCACTATTCATAAAAATATACAAGTTATCAGAAAAGTACCAAAAGTTCACCCTAATCTAATATCGATATTCCGAATCCAAAAATGAAATATATTTTACCAAATTCATAACATAAAAGTTTCATTTATTAATTTTAATTAATTCCTACTGTTAAAACCAAAAGGCATATTTTTAATAACTATTAAAAGTTTGACACTTGTTTATGTCCAATTTCAAAGTGAAATTACTTACAATGAACATCATTGGATTAAATGGTAAAAATATAATATATTTATAATTCCATACCATTAAAATGTATAATTTAACAATATAAATTATTTTGATTAAAAAACCTTGTTTTCAGTTAAAATATAGTATTTTCACTATTCACCCAAATATGAAAGTTATCAGAAAAACACCATAACTTTATTGAAAATAAATTACTATGTCCCGATTCTAAAGAATAATTTTATTTTGGGAAAATGAATATATAAAATTTTCCAATATTGGATTTAAAAAACCTTCGCCATTAAAAGGTGGTAAAATTTCATTTTATTAAAAATACTTCTTTTATCTATAAAAAATGTATTTGTTCTTAAATTATGTCTAAGAAACACATAATATGGATTCTAAAATTATTAGGATTAAATAATGTTCAAAATTTAGTTAATACTATTCATAACATCTTTTGAACGGCTTGTTTGGTAAGTCATGGTGCGCTAGAACTCAATGTTGCATGTAGTAAAAGTTATTAAATTACATTGAAGAAATAACATACTATGAAATCTTGGGCTGTTATATTCTTCCCTCCTTCAATAAATTGCATCCTTGCAATTTGAAATTATTTTTCGAAAAAAAAAGGTTGAAAATAGAAAATACCTTTGGGAAAACCCACATCAGAAATTAGGTTAGTAAAATCTAGTCTTAATATGAGGAAAAAGGAAACGAAAGGGTCACCACAAAATTATGATCTAGATTAGGAGAAATATGGTGGAAATTAGAGACATATAATTGAAGAAAAAACTTAAATATTTATAGGTAGTGATTGAGGTCATCAATCACAAACAATTGTAAAATTGAGGGCTTTTAATTCATCAATCTATGATGAATTAAAATACCATCGGTTCAAAAAAACATATGGTCTTAGGATAACACATTTTTTATTTTAAGATTCCATTCACTAAAGTATAAGAATCAATTTCTTCATTGAAAAAGAGAAGAAGAAAAATATATACTTGACAAGTAGAGTCCCATACTTTAACTATGTTCTACCACAAACTCATATTTCACTCTAAAATATAATAGAACTTAAATAATATTCGGTTTATCCTATTCATATATGGTTCAAAAAAATGAATTTATAATTCATCTAAAAGAACCATTAAAAGGAACTACATTATTCAATCTAGGACATCACGTGGGTCAGTCATAGGTGATACACCCTTGTCGCCCTTCAGTTGTGGGTTCAAGTCTCGTGGCCTTGATGGACGCGACGAGTTGTCGCCCGACCTCTGGGTTTTCCTTTTTATAGAAATCCAAAAATAATCTTAAACTAGACTTATCCAAAATATTTCTGTCCAAACTCACAGTAAAAAATTTACAAGGTAGGTAAACACAATGATGATCCTTTTTTTAACGTAATTGCATGTGAACACCTTCATCATGTATTCTTTTAAAACACTGCAACATCCTGAAATACCATTAAACCTTATCGATTACGTTTATGATCCCTTATTACTTGTAGAATACTGGATATACTCCTTCTATCCAAAAATTCTGTAAACTCCAACAATGATGGAATATAAAAATCATTAATCAATTTCAAAGTAGTCAAGAATATCCAATATAATTTATCCAAATCAATCATGTATTATTCCAAAATCACTACCTCGGTATCCAAACAATATTATGGTTTATCTTTTTCTCAACCATATATTTTCCAAAAAATTAACTTGCTATTGAGTCACTTTTCTTTGTTCCACACAATCTCAAGTCCTTAATGAAAGAGTACTTTAGTACAATCCTTATATACTCCATAATTATTATAACCCGTACATTGTTGATACAACAATCAAATTACATAATTCTCTAATAAGAACTCTAATCATTCATTCTCATCTACAGTAGTATCATAACTTGATTATTATCCAATAGCATCATTTGGGGCATTCTCTGATGATTTGAACATTGATTCACGTAGTCTCCCCACTCCTTATAGATGAATCATTGTACATTTGAAACCTTTTTCTTACCCTCGCAATCAAGAACGTGGTGTCCTTTTTCTCCACACTTATAACACACTCCCATTCTCTTCAAGCATTTTCCAATGTGATTCTTTCCAGAATTATCACATATGGGGAAACACTTCTTTAAATTCTTCCCTTTATATTTTTTTCTCCTGACCATCCTTTTCATCTCTGGTTTCCCTTTAAATCAATAGGACTATGATACCTCTTTACTTATCTGATCAACACATGATATTATTACTTCATACGATGATAATACATGGGAGACTATTTCCTTTTAATATTCTGGCTTAAGACCATGAAAGGTATGAACCGTATTACTCTTTGGATCATGTCTATTGCATGAGTTCTCATTCCTTCTACTGGGATCCATTTCTAAACAATGGAACACACTAGATTAGTTTATGAATAGAAATACCTAATCCCAAAATTGTAAAACACTTAACATATATTAAAAATTCAATGGATATAATACATAATCATAAAAATTTATTCATTGAGGAAGTATATACTCATAATCCCTTCATAATGGTTTGTAAATAAAATGATAATTTCTTAAGAAAACCCCCTGGGAGTGTCGTAACCAAGAGTGCAGCAAGGCCTGTTGTCGTGCACCAGTTCCCGTTAGAGTCTAGCTCAAATCGGTGTTTTGGGTTTTACCCCTAGGTACATCTTTTTCAGAGCCACCTCTATCTGCTTGTATCCAGACAGGGTTGTATTTCAAGGAAAACTAAAAAAATCTATACAATACCAAAATTCTAGGAATTTATTCTATACTAATCCTCAAAGTCTATCTTTGGGCTATGTTCTCTAATCAGAGCTTATCTAAATCTAGCTTCCAAGGTTTGTACTAAACTTCTCTGATACCAACTGCAACACCCCGATCCCAGTTACCCAGAGTCGGTGCATTATTACATAACATTTTCATGATAAAAAAATATGAAGTCTCGAAAGACCGATTAGTTTAGTAGTCATGGAAACCCTAAATATATGCATAAGTCTTACATTACATCATAATGAAAAAAACTACAACAACATCTTGCCTTCATATCCTCTCATACTATCCCTGATGTTCATTCATAAAATTACTTCTTCACATCCTAGTAAAAATAAAACATTGAAAGGGGTGAGCTCAGATGCTCAGTAAGGATAACAATATAGCGGAAACTTTTATAAATAAGCATAATCATTTAAGGAAATGTATTACTAAAACAAAAGCCCTTTAAACCTGAACTTCAGCATAATATGGCATCAATAAAATGAAATAACACCATTTACTTATTCACATGGATATTATACTAATTTAATAACCACATTCGATATCAATAACAACATTCATAATGAAGGAATGCATAATGCCAGACTATCATAACCACATAGCGAAGGCCTCATGCCAACACTAAAAATTAGATTTTCTCAAGGCCTCATGCCAAGACACAAGTTTGTCTCATGAGACCTACCGATGCATCGAGGAGAAATAGCGGGCTCCAGCTGTCACTTACTATGTCCAATGAATTCCTCATATTAAAAGGTCTAAACATAACATAAACATTCATATTAAAACAATCATACGAAATGTCAATACTTTCTCTATAAACCATGAATGGTATAAAAATAACACATCCTCAGTCAAACATATCACAAAACCTTCAATATAATATGGAAGTTGTGTGTCATAATAAATCAATTTCAAATAAGCTTAAAATCCATCAAATGATGTTGACATAGATGAAATCAAAACTATTTGAGTGAAATGTCTATTTTTTTAATCATTGAAAAGTCACACATTTATAAAGGAAGTAGTTTAAAAGTGATTTTTGAATAAAAGTGTCCCATACCACTTTGAAAAATATGAAAATAAATATCATTTCAAAAAATTCATGTACATATAAATAAATCCTTAAAAATCATTTTGAAAACATGTAAATTAATTAAAAAATATTTAGAAAGATAAATCTTTAAAACATTTAAAATTCTGATCTTGATAAAGAGTACCTTTCATAAATTCTTAAAATATTCATTTTGAAATCATTTAAAAGTAACATAATTATAAAATAAAAACATTTACTTTCAAAATATTCTTATAATCTTGTAAGGGATGCTTCGACGATTTTATAACGGTGTAAAATAGACGTACGCGCTGTATAAGTTAAAAAAATACAGTCTTACAATAATTTTGTCAAAAAGGATAAAAAGTACCTTGTTTGGAAAATGATGGAATGATTACTTTATAGATATCTTATAAAATGTCAACAAGGGTATAAATGACTTTAAACCAGAGTTTATAAAATAGTAAGAATGATTTGAGATACATTTTTAAGAAACTTGGATGTGGATGATAAAGAAGTCCCAGTAGATAATTACGTATAAACAACCTCAAATAATGAAGAGATTGTGCAATAAACCCTTACCAATTTGGAAACTTACAAAACATACACCCCATGAAAGAGGTTGAAGTGCACTGTGTTGCATTTGTTGTCAATGAGGTATGTTGTTGTCAAGGAATGAATGGATGGATAGGAATGAATGGATGGATGTCAAGGAGGTTCAATATGTGAATGACAAAGGATGTGATGGTGTTGGTAAGGAAAAGAGAATGGCCATGGTACTAAGATGCATGTCACTTAGGAGATTCACTGTGTGACATAGGATGTTGTGGTTGAAACATTCGCTATGAAAATCTGACGATTGTTGAGCTGATCTTAAAGTTCCAAGAACTTGTATCAACTAGATACAATGTCACAACAATTATTGAAGACCATGCATTGTATTAACAATTCATGAGGAGATGAAGTGAACCATCCATAAGTTCTAAGTGGATGAAGTGGTTTTAATGAAGTCCATGCACTAAATCTTAGTGCATGTGAATTGAAAAAGTTCCAATTGATCTCTGATTAGATCAACGAAGCACATTGAAGAAGTTATGTGATTCAGGAGTTCGGTTGATGAAGATCCTTTAGAATTCCCTCCTAAGTAGAAAATGAGATGATGAAGAAGAATTATAAATTGAGGAGTTGTTTCTAATCAAGAAGATTAATGTTTGAATTCTCAAGAAGAAGATGAAGGAGAAGAATGGATTGAAGGGCATGTGACATATGGCTTATACTCATAGGAGAACTTTGTATTTGACAAAGTTCCTCATTCTATGCCTTTGCCAAAAAATTGGCCAGCCATGGACACCTTGAGGGTTCAACCCCAAGGCATGGGCGCTAGGCACCACACACATGGGGGAACCCGTGGGGCGAGCCCAGGGCGGCAGGACGCACCCAAGACACCGCATGGGCGCCTAGGGCACGACCGAAGGAGCGCGGAAGGGGCGTAGGAGCGCGCCCCCAAGAGTATCAGTGTGCATAGTGGACGCCAGTGGTGCGCCCGAAGGTGCATAGTGGGCGCAGAGCGCGCCCACAGGGAGAACTCGGTGCGGGTCGGCACCGAGAGGGGAGAAGTGCAACTGAAGGGAGGCCGGCAGTGCTTGGTTGTTATACCGTGGAAATTCCGCGAGGCGTTTCGATGTGGGACGCGGAAAAATTCACCGGGAGCGCATCCTGGCCGTCCGAGTGATCGCGCGGCAGATCTCGGCCGCCCGATGCATCGCGCCATTCGCGATCTGATCCAGGCTGTCCGAGGTTATTTGGTCGCCTGATCCGACGGCTCCCCGTCCGTCTCCTCCCCCGAGCTCAGCCGAAGGCCACCCATGCATTCTCGCAGCCACCTTCGAACCAGGCGCCTCCCGACGACAGAATTTGAGTTCCCGGCCACCGTTGATCGAGCCGAAGTGTCTTTCGTGATCGTCTGAGCCTACCGAACACGATCATGCAAGAAAATAGGCATGCATGCAATGTTTGGGAGATTTCGAACAAGGCCGAGGCCAAACGAAGTTGCCGAGGCTTCGGTGAGTTCGTGTTTTGCATGGGATAGAAGAGACGAAGGTCGTGCATGCATTCTAAGTCGCATGCACGTAGAGGAAATCAAAAATGAGTTAAGCCGCGTGAAACAGAGGAGAAACAAGATTTTGGAAATCTTGAAAACCCGAGATATTCGGGAGTTTGAATTTATATCCACGCGAATTGAACGAGATGCCTCTGCCTATATAAAGAGAGGCCTTGCTCTTGAATTGGTTTGCTGAAAAACTCGAGAGAAGTCCCGTGAGTGCTCTCTGCCTCGCGAAGGTTTGAAGCCCCGAGCAAGTATCTTGCGTGGCTGAAGTTCCTTGCGTGCAACCTCTTTGCGCGACAAGAAGAGAGGGTTTGGCAGCACAAACTTGTGCGCCGCCTCTGTGCACTGCTGCCCCCTGCGCGGTTTGCACTTGCGCGCCCGCGGTGCTTTGCACCTGTGGCTTGCGCGACCCACGGCCAGTGGCACATGCACGGCTGTGAAGAGAAGAACAGGGGCGCACCCCTTGCGCGACTCCTTTGAGTTTGCCTTGTGTGTGCTTAGTGGAGTGAAGGCCGTAGCCTTTGGTGGTTGTGCAAAATAACAAGTGAAGGTCGTTGCCTTATGTGGGTGCACATTTTGAAGAACAAGAACACCCTATGGCCATTTAAGTGTGTTCCAAGTGCTAAGAAGACCACACATTGTGTGTGAAGTGAAAAAGGCCGAGAGGAAGTGTGTGCAAGTGGAATATGCCGTATCCAAGTTGTGTGTGCAAGAGGAAGAGGAAGGCCAAGCCTTGTGTTTTCTAATTGAACAAAGGAAGTGTGTGTGCAAACAAAGGACCAAAGAGGCCGTAGCCAATTGTGTGCAAGAAGAGGAAAGAGGCCAAGCTTAAGTGTGTGAAAAATGAAGAACAAATTGTGTGTGCTAAACAAAGTGGAGAGGCCTAACCTTAGTGTGTACAAAGTGATGTTCACACTTTGAAGAAGAACAAGACCCACACTAAAGAAGAACACACATTTATGTGTGTAATCAAAAGGAATTAATTGTGTGAATTTCAAGGAAGGTGTGTGGTTGAAGTTATTACACCCTTTGTGGGTTTATTGCACCAAGATAAGGGGAGTGCATGATTACATTCATGCACGTGCACACGTGAACAAAGCCAAATCAGCTTGTGTGCATCTGAGTTGTCCAAGACCAGAAGTTCTTGAAGAAATTGACAAGCCATGCAGTCAGTGCATGAGGATGAAGAGATGACATGCACTCAGTGCATGAAGTTGATGTGAACTGAGACTGGACCAGACTAAAGTTAAAGACATCAGTTGTCTGAGTATTCAGTAGTTGGAGAGAAGTCAGGTCATCCTTAGAAGAAGGAGATAAATCCTAAGCAAGACGAGAAGACCTGGTCAACTCAAGTGATCAGAGGTACAGAGCAAGGCCAGCAGTCTTTTATCCCAGACTGCTGAAGATACTTGAACAAGCGTAAAGTGAATAAGAGCTACTCGTGCGACTCGAGGAGCCAAGAGAAGACCCTGTGGGACTCAGGGAGAAGAAGTCTTCAGTGGGATTCTGGAGCAGGCTAGTGGGACTCTGGTAACACTGTGGGACGCAGTATAAAGACCCTCCTGTGGGACTCAGGAGAGATACAGTGGGACTCTATATCAACCATTGTAATACTAACCTATTATAATGGATAAACCATGTTGGGGTGTATAACCAACATGGCAAGGACGTAGGCCTTTGGTGTCGAACCTTGTAAATCCTTGTGTCCAGTGCCTTTACATTTACTGCATCATTCGTGGAAAGGTGAGAGATACAAGAAGAGTGGATCGAGGCCTTAACAAGCCATATAGGTTTAATTGATTAAGAATCAATTAGTAAAAAGTTTTAAAGGATCACTGATTCACCCCCTCCCCCTCTCAGTGATTCACACTGATCTGGGCACTTCAATTGGTATCAGAGGGAAGGTTACCTCTAAAAGATCCACGGGAGTCTTTATGAAGTGAAGATTTGAGGAATTGAGTGACCAGCCTCAAATGGAGATATCTGCCAAGACTTAGAAAAATAGAAATAAGAAACAGGCCAAGAAGATGAAGAAAGCCTATCCTAGCTGTGATGAAGTTGGAACAATGAAAGATCTTCAAAGTGCAATCAAATATCTTCAGAAGACAGTCCCCAAGGAAGTGGCAATGTGTATAGCTACAGGCATCCTTGATCATCAAGAAAACAATTACAGCTAGAAGAAGAAGCCAATACAATGGAAGATCAATTGGAAAAAAGGGTTGGCATAACCAACACTCTCAGAAAGTTGGTGAAGGCTAAAGATGAAATTGTTTCTCTTTGCAATGAAAGATATGAAGACACTGCTGAAGAATTGCAAAGAAGCCTTTCTGATAAAGATATCTTTATGGTAATGATTAAAGAATTTTTCCATGCACTGGAGAAGTTTCACAAAGTGTCAATGAATGTCAGAGATTCTCAACTCGAAGACAAAGTCAAAATGGTGAAGGAGCTTGACAATTCATTACAAGAAATGAAGAAGGTGCATGAAGACCAGTTAGAACAACTGAAAGACAATTGGGAAGGAAGGCTAAGAACTGTTGAGGATGAGAAGAACTCCCTTAACATGAAATGTTTAGAATTAGAGGTGATATTGAAAAATCTGCAATCACCCAAAGCTGAAGCCTCCCAGTCAGCTGAAAGGAGAAATGTTGCTACTCAAGTATGCTTTGAGAAGGATGATTCTAAAATAAAGACATCCTCAAATGAAAGGGCAACATCTTCTAGAAAGAAGGTACCATCCATACCATCTTGTACTCATGTTTCTAAATGTGTTTCCACAAAAAGTGCAGGATGGAAGACTAATTCCAAACAAGTGTGGATGAAGACAATGAAGAAAGAAAGCTCTCCTAAAGCAGCACAACAATTCAAGAAAAGTACCCTACAATCAGAAGGAATCAAAAAGTCAAGATTTGTGGGTCAGTGTTGGTGTTGTAATAAGTATGGGCACTGTGCAAAAGATTGTTGGTACAATCCACTGAATGTAAAAGCACAAAGGAAGCCCATGCCTAGGGGGAGCAAGCCAGAAGAAAAGAAGAAGCATCCACAGGTCCAGAGACATCTGTTTACTGCAAATAGATTTGGATTACTTGACAACATCTGGGATGATTGCAAAAGTGTCCAAAAAGATACATGTCAATCTCTAACTGTATCCAGAGCTAAAAAGAAGAGAATATCACTGAACCTGGCTAAAATGGAATCCTTGGGAAGCAAGAAGAATGTTGAAGATGCTCCCAAGAAGGTTTTGAAAAAGGAAAAGAAGTCCTTGGAATCTAAATCCAAGAAGGGTGATGCATCCAGAAGGACCACCAAGAAGAAATGCTTCTATTGTGGAATGAAAGGACATATCATGGATCTTTGTAAAGAAGACATGAAATTTAATAGAGGCAGACTGAACTCAAACAGACAATCAATCCAAAAGAAGCAGAAGGTATTGATTGAAAATAAGTTGCCTAAGAATGGTAGCTTAACAGCATCAAAAGAACCATGTGGAACTTCCAGAACTGAGGTCACACTTCCAAGTGACTTACTTGTCATATGGCCAAATCAGTTGCAACTTGCCAAAGATCTGCAGAGAGCTGAAGATGAAGTTCTGACAATTGCTAAGGCAAAAGGGAACAAGAAGATTTCATATGAAGATGTGTTGAGATCCACACTAGCACAATCATCATTGAAGATCAAATGTGCAAGTGTGAAGAATGGTGAAAATGGGACATCTCGGTTGAGAGAATCTTCTCAACCTTGTTGTTCACATTGATGAACCAAGGAGGATCCATCTTATTCCCTTATACTTCTGGTATTTACATGTGCTAACATTGTAGGGAATTGAAGATGATGATCATTCTCATCTGGATAGTGGTTTGGACAGAATGGAGTGCACCCCTTGAGGGGGAGCCAATCTGAAGAAGATGGGATTCTTAGATTAATACCATCCTGAGAAAAGTGAAGGTATTCCAATCATACTTTCATCCCTTGTTTCTTAATTGTATTCATCATGACAATTAAGGGGGAGTATTGATTGAAGTCAAATGGATGAAAGGGGGAGCTTTATCTTTGCACCTGAACTTTCTATTGTGTTTGGTGAAGTATGTGCAGGATTTAGCAATTCATTGTTATATCTGAAAATTCAAACCCCTGAAGCATGATTTCACATGTACAGTGAATGTTGGACAACATTGAGTTCCTTGGTAACATCACTCTTGTTTTCTACACCGGGTTAGCCCACGTAGACTTAGAGTTGATTTACTGAAGGTTCTTTGCTAAAGAGAACATGTGACATCATCCCTCTCTCAGTGTTTTTCAAGAAAATACTTTTCAAAGGGAGGAAGAGATTTTTGAAAGAGAACCACACCACACCTTTGCATTTGGTTGCCAATAAGGGGGAGAAATATTGGCACACATATTTACCCATTCATATGTGCTCTAGTGTATTGCCAACAAATACAAAGGGAGAGATTGAAGTGCACTGTGTTGCATTTTTTGTCAATGAGGTATGTTGTTGTCAAGGAATGAATGGATGGATATCAAGGAGGTTCAATATGTGAATGACAAAGGATGTGATGGTGTTGGTATGGAAAGGAGAATGTCCATGGTACTAAGATGCATGTCACTTAGGAGATTCACTATGTGACATAGGATGTTGTGGTTGAAACATTCTCTATGAAAATCTGACGATTGTTGAGCTGATCTTAAATTTCCAAGAACTTGTATCAACTGGATACAATGTCACAACAATGATTGAAGACCATGCATTGTATTAACAATGCATGAGGAGCTGAAGTGAACCATCCATAAGTTCTAAGTGGATGAAGTTGTTTTAATGAAGTCCATGCACTAACTCTTAGTGCATGTGAATTGAAAAAGATCCAATTGATCTCTGATTAGATCAACGAAGCACATTGAAGAAGTTATGTGATTCAGGAGTTCGGTTGATGAAGATCCTTGAGAATTCTCTCCTAAGTAGAAAATGAGATGTTGAAGAAGAATTATAAATTGAGGAGTTGTTTCTAATCAAGAAGTTTAATGTTTGAATTCTCAAGAATAAGATGAAGGAGAAGAATGGATTGAAGGGCATGTGACATATGGCTTATACTCATAGGAAAACTTTGTATTTGACAAAGTTCCTCATTCTATGCCTTTTCCAAAAAATTGGCCAGCCATGGACACCGTGAGGGTTCAACCCCAAGGCATGGGCGCTAGGCACCACACACATGGGGGAACCCGTGGGGCGAGCCCAGGGCGGCAGGACGCACCCAAGACTCCGCATGGGCGCCTAGGGCACGCCCGAAGGAGTGCGGAAGGGGCGTAGGAGCGCGCCCCCAAGAGTATCAGTGTGCATAGTGGGCGCCAGTGGCGCGCCCGAAGGTGCATAGTGGGCGCAGAGCGCGCCCGCAGGGAGAACTCGGTGCGGGGCGGCACCGAGAGGGGAGAAGTGCAACTGAAGGGAGGCCGGCATCGCTTGGTTGTTATACCGTGGAAATTCCGCGAGGCGTTTCGATGTGGGATGCGGAAAAATTCACCGGGAGCGCATCCTGGCCGTCCGAGTGATCACGCGGTAGATCTCGGCCGCCCGATGCATCGCGCCATTCGCGATCTGATCCAGGCCGTCCGAGGTTATTTGATCGCCTGATCTGACGGCTCCCTGTCCGTCTCCTTCCTCGAGCTCAGCCGAAGGCCACCCGCGCATTCCCGCAGCCACCTTCGAACCAGGCGCCTCCCGACGACAGAATTTGAGTTCCCGGCCACCGTTGATCGAGCCAAAGTGTCTTTCGTGATCGTCTGAGCCTACCGAACACGATCATGCAAGAAAATAGGCATGCATGAAATGTTTGGAAGATTTTGAAGAAGGCCGAGGCAAAACGAAGTTGCCGAGGCTTCGGTGAGTTCGTGTTTTTCATGGGATAGAAGAGACGAAGGTCGTGCATGCGTTCTAAGTCGCATGCACGTAGAAGAAATCAAAAATGAGTTAAGCCGCATGAAACAGAGGAGAAACAAGATTTTGGAAATCTTGAAAACCCGAGATATTCGGGAGTTTGAATTTATATCCACGCGGATTGAACGAGATGCCTCTGCCTATATAAAGAGAGGCCTTGCTCTTGAATTGGTTTGCTGAAAAATTCGAGAGAAGTCCCGTGAGTGCTCTCTGCCTCGTGAAGGTTTGAAGCCCCGAGCAAGTATCTTGCATGGCTGAAGTTCCTTGCGCGCAACCTCTTTGCACGACAAGAAGAGAGGGTTGGGCAGCATGAACTTGTGCGCCACCTCTGTGCACCTCTTCCCCCTGCGCGGTTTTCACTTGTGCGCCCGCGGTGCTTTGCACCTGTGGCTTGCGCGACCCACGGCCAGTGGCACATGCACGGCTGTGAAGAGAAGAACAGGGGCGCACCCTTGCGCGACTCCTTTGAGTTTGCCTTGTGTGTGCTTAGTGGAGTGAAGGCCTTAGCCTTTTGTGGTTGTGAAAAATAACAAGTGAAGTTCGTTGCCTTATGTGGGTGCACATTTTGAAGAACAAGAACACCCTATGGCCATTTAAGTGTGTGCCAAGTTCTAAGAAGACCACACATTGTGTGTGAAGTGAAAAAGGCCGAGAGGAAGTGTGTGCAAGTGGAATAGGCCGTATCCAAGTTGTGTGTGCAAGAGGAAGAGGAAGGCCAATCCTTGTGTTTGCTAATTGAACAAAGGAAGTGTGTGTGAAAACAAAGGACCAAAGAGGCCGTAGCCAATTGTGTGAAAGAAGAGGAAAGAGGCCAAGCATAAGTGTGTTCAAAATTAAGAACAAATTGTGTGTGCTAAACAAAGTGGAGAGGCCGAACCTTAGTGTGTACAAACTGATGTGCACACTTTGAAGAAGAACAAGACCCACACTAAAGAAGAACACACATTTATGTGTGTAATCAAAAGGAATTAATTGTGTGAAGTTCAAGGAAGGTGTTTGCTTGAAGTGATTACACCCTTTGTGGGTTTATTGCACCAAGAGAAGGGGAGTTCATGCTTACATTCATGCACGTGCACACGTGAACAAATCCAAATCAGCTTGTGTGCATCTGAGTTGTCCAATACCAGAAGTTCTTGAAGAAATTGACAAGCCATGCAGTCAGTGCATGAGGATGAAGAGATTCCATGCACTCAGTGCATGAAGTTGGTGTGAACTGAGACTGGACTAGACTGAAGTTAAAGACATCAGTTGTCTGAGTATTCAGTAGTTGGAGAGAAGCCAGGTAATCCTTAGAAGAAGGAGATAAATCCTGAGCAAGACGAGAAGACCTGATCAACTCAAGTGATCAGAGGTACAGAGCAAGGCCAGAAGTCTTTTATCCCAGACTGCTAAAGATACTTGAACAAGCTTAAAGTGAAGAAGAGCTACTCGTGCGACTCGAGGAGCCAAGAGAAGACCCTGTGGGACTCAGGGAGAAGAAGTCTTCAGTGGGATTCTGGAGCAGGCCAGTGGGACTCTGGTAACACTGTGGGACGCAGTATAAAGACCCTCCTGTGGGACTCCGGAGAGATACAGTGGGACTCTGTATCGACCATTGTAATACTAACCGATTATAATGGAGAAACCATGTTGGGGTGTATAACCAACATGGCAAGGACGTAGGCCTTTGGTGCCGAACCTTGTAAATCCTTGTGTCCAGTGCCTTTACATTTACTGCATCATTCGTGGAAAGGTGAGAGATACAAGAAGAGTGGATCGAGGCCTTAATAAGCCATGGAGGTTTAATTGATTAAGAATCAATTAGTAAAAAGTTTTAAAGGATCACTGATTCACCCCCTCCCCCTCTCAGTGATTCACACTGATCTGGGCACTTCAGAGGTATCATACAATGAATATGTAAATACACATTAATTAATGTTTATTACACAATAAATACAATTATGGGCAGTACATACACGACACAAAAGGTAATAGTGGAAATATGGTACGAATCTCAAGGGAATAAAGAGTGAGATGAAAACCCATTACCTTGTACTTTTCCTTGATTGAGTGTAGGTAAAATCCTATATAACATTTATATCATTGTTATTGAATTATACAATAATCATATACATAAATATGATATTATATATGATCTTTTAATATTGCCTTGATAATAATATTTTACTATTATCGTCGTTTCGAGTGTTAACGTACTCATTTTCTTTTATATGTTTTGTTACATAAGTTGTGTTTATTATGGATATGTTGTATCTTATTCATATACAGAATGAGATCAAGTACTTAAACATTTTTTTTAACCATTAAATTAAAATTATTCTTGAATGGATACGATGGGTAATGAATCTCATCGTGTTTGTAGAGACGGTAGTACGTACGTACGCATGGCGACAATATCATTTTTTTATATTAAAATAATATTTAATTGGATGGTATATCATATATACAGAATCATTATCATGTAATATTTATTATTTACATGAATTAAAAATCCTTATTATATCCATAAAATAATAATGTATTGAATAACAATTACACCATGACGTGGAGATGGTAGGCCGTACGTACACACATATGGTGACATGTCATTCAAAGGATGTATAGAATACTGAATATGGTTGTACCATATTTACAATAAAATCCCAGAATATAGATGTAACACCCCAGGTAAATAAAGAATATGAAATTTTCACATTTATCCATATTTGTGAATACAATATTAATATAACATTAAAGGGGACGCTATGCTTGATGGCGTACCCATTACGCAACAATGAGTTTCTTGGGAATCTTACGTTGCACTCTAATAATAAAATAATATTATTTTAGATGGTAGTTAACGCCTTGAAATTGTAATGGCAGAAATGGACAGAACTAACTAAAAAATGATTATATATGTTTTTCAAATATTTTTACTTTTTACAATAAATGTTAGAGGATTAAAAATGCGAATGAATCCAATTTTAAGCGTAAACATTCTAATATTATTTAAAAGGTAGATTAACTGCCTATTGATGACGAACCTCTCTTAAATCCACATATTGAAAATTTTATGTGTAATATTTGACAAAATAAAATTCTTCTTTAGAATCAGGACATCAAAATTTACATTGTGTAAATTTTTGGTATTTTTCCGATAAAGTTCATTTTTTAATGAATAGTGAAAAATGTTGTATTTTAATTCAGAACCTATTTTTAAACTAATTTATCTATATTATTAGATTATATTTTGAAATGGTTTTAAAGTCCAATTATAATATATTTTTACCATTTAATCCAATAGTTGTCATTGGAATTAATTTCACTTTGAAATTGGACATAAACTAGTGTCAATATTTTAATAGATATTGTTTCTTAAAAACACGTTATTTGTTTTGACAGCAGGAATTAATTATTAAATTAATTAATTAAACTTAAATGATTTGATTTTTTTAAAATTGAAATCATTTTTGAAATTGGAATATCAAATATAGCTTAGGGTGAATTTTTGCTATTTTTCTGAAAAACATCAATTTTTGATGAATAGTGAAACCACCAAGTGGTAGTTAAAGAAACAGATTTTTCGTTTAAATGAAACTTTTCCACATATGTGATTTGATTTTAAAAAATACTACATACATGTTTTTCATTAATAAGTAAAATGTGGTTCAATGAGATTAAAATAATTTTTGGTGAATAGTACTTTTTATGTTTTATTAATCGCAATTAAAGGTAATTATTGGAATTTAAGGTAAAAATAATATTTTAACAATATGAAATGAACTTGACACATGTCCTACCCTTATTTGGTGAGTCATGGCCGACCATGAAAATCCATGCGTCAACTTGGGGATCCCATGGAGCCACTTTTGTAGGAAAATGACAATAATACCTTTTTATTTAAAGTTAAAATGAAAATATCAAAAACATGTATTGTTTTACTAAAACAATTTTTTAATGGGGTTATAAAAGTCATATTTTTGACTATAAATATTTATTAGAAATATAAAAGGATTTACTACATCATGATATTTGTTTTATAATTTTTAGACACTAATTAAATTAAATTATTTATGACACCATGATGATGCAACAATTACCTCATTATTTAACGATTTAAATAAAATGAAAACATAATGTAACATCTAAGACCGAAACATGTCACAAACCTATTATATGGGTGTATTTAGAACCCTTACCACTTTATCCTCAAAATTAATCAATGTGGAACCTTTAAAATCTGAAACACATTTGAAAATAAAGTAACATTTTGTAACTTTCCAAGAGTGCCCCTTCTCTCCTCTTATAAAAGTACCCCACCTCTACTACCTTAACCACACCTATCAAGCCTTTGGCTCGGACAGCCCCTACTCATTTTATCTCTCCACATCCCTATATTACTCCTAGAAGCCTCACTTTGGGCAGAAGTCTTCCCAAGGAAGCCTTTGAGCTCAAATCAAAGAGAGATACCTGATTTTCAGGTAATGTCTTCACTTGTGTTCTTTTGTTTTATTTTTCTTCTCCAACCCCCTAAAATCTTTTTATTCATTTATATTGTAGAAAATACAGTATATTAAATATACTAGGATTTTTTTATAATAATTATTCGAGCTACACGTACACACACCTACACCTAATGGTTAAAGAACATACTGTTTCTATGGATGGAGAATTACTGCCTCATGAAACGATGATTGTTCAATATTCTTTTAACACCTTAAAAGGTGGACATTAAGATGTCACTATATTTATATATCATATATAATATGATTATATTTTCCTTAATCTTCTGGTGTTTTTCATTAATACGTACCTTTATGGTTTCCATTATGGGTAAATGCGATATCTTCATTTTAGGAAGTGCGGACTACCGCCCCCTCAAAGTGATTTGATTCGTTAATGCCATATGTAGGACGTATAAAGGATTAAATTAATGGTATTACATATGATATCCTACTTTAATTATAATATACCTTTATATCATTATTATTTCAATCCATTTAATACAAAAAAAAAAGAAATGAAAGTAGCGTTCATGCGTACGTACGACTTACCATCTCCAAGAACGGAACATTTCATTTCTTATCTCAAAATGTAATGTACTATTATAAGTACATATATATAATGGATATATATGTAATATATTACATATAAATTATGGATATCATTCTGGAATTATAATATATATATCTCTCATTTTTTTTAATTCTATTAATATGACAAAAAAAGAATGTAGCGTTCATGCGTACGTATGGCCTACCGTCTCCATGAAGGGTGATTTTAATTTTATTTATCTCCAAATGTTATGGAATAGTATAAAATTAATATATACGGGATATATATGATATTTAAAACATCAATACTATTCTGGAAATGATGTTACTATAACTACAGGGAAAATTCTTTTCCAACAAGTTCAATTTTTTCTCATGTACTGAACATCGACAAAAACGTCTGATATGAACTCACTTTATTAACCAATTATTATAACATTATAATAGGTGATATAAACTGAATAATAATATTTAATGTAGGTCCTTAGGAAATTATAAATTGACCAAATTTAATTATTCCGGAGGTTAAAGAATGATCGATTCAAGTCGGACCCGAGGTAAGGGATCCTACCTCTCTCTTTCTTTTTAAGTACACTCTTTTATGTCATTCCTTTTAAGCTCATATTTCTTATGATTGGGATGTTATTTTATATTAATATTAATGTAATTTTTATGTTCATTTGATGAGATACCCTATTTTCTCTCATCAATTCATTTTGGAAGTTTTAATTGGTGTCGTTAGGCTGTCGAAATTTTGTAAGGGTCTTTTTATCTCACATTGTGTTTTCGTGAGATTCATGCTACATTTGCCAATATATCCTTTTGATTTGTGTATGTACTGTCCATTATTATAATATTTATGTAAAATAATTTAGTTTATGAGTATTTACATGAATTTTGTATAGCCCTTCTTTCATGGGGTGTATGTTTTGAATGTTACCCAAATCGGTAAGGGATCCTTTCACCCTCCTCTTTTTAAAAGACTTATTTTGTTATGTCTTTTAAATTTCATCTTATTATGTGGGGATATGTTCTTATATATCCTTATTTCCATAAATTTTATGTCCATGTGATGAGATACCCTTTATCTCTCTCATCAACTCTTTTCCTAAAATTTGATGTGATGATGTTAGGCTGTCAACAGAACTTCTTAACCCAATTTCGATTTCTTTGGGTTCAACAGGTAGTTATTGAATATGTCATCCTTTGAATATGTGTGATTGACCTTTAATTATTTTACACTTAATATCCACTTATATTGGGTGTATTTATATTTGTTTCACATAATTATGAGATTGATTTATCCTTAATTTAAGGATACCATCTTTATAATGGATTTCATCTCAATTTACATTTCCATTGAGACTTCATAGTTGTTATGAACCAATTCACTCTAATATGGTGTATATACTGTCCTTTGGAATATTATATCATGAATACCTTTATTCTCATGATATTATACAGTTTTGATTAAATGTTATTTCTCAATTATTGTATTCAAGTGTCTCTCATTTTGTTAAAAACCCTTTAACTAAAATATCGTTGTAAATGTTTTAATTATTTAATCTTATAAATATTTCTCATTAATATCCATGTTTTCAAAATGGTTTTAAGGATATATTTATATGGATATTAATGGTTTAAAATGTTAAAATATTCAATGTGGTATTGGACACATTGATTTAAAAATCTCTTTAATAAATGATTTAAATGTTTTTGAAAATGGTTCTTAGAATGGATTCATTATTTCAATATCTTAAAATGTTATATTGTAATTGCAATTTGGGAATGTTATATTTCCTTTATTCTTATGTTATGTGCTATGATTATTTTATGGTTCTTGGGAATTGTTATGAAGATGGGTGGTTCCGTGATAAACTAAGGGCGGGTAAGCCCGATATAGCTCTCCAATGCATTGGGTAACGCGAAGGAGTTAAACGTTAAGGTTTTTCCGAAGAGATTTAGGGAATATACTATGATTGGTATTCCAAATGTAACCAAGAGGGTTACTCCCTACGTAAGAATGTTATGAATGCCTCAAGTTAACTTTATGCTTTTTTATTTCTATGTTTTATTCATGATTTGATGAGGTATGTTAAAGTGCTTATGTTTTATGTGTAATGTATGATTTCATTGATTCTTCTGTATACATGTACTCATGTTTCCTTTCTGTACTTTTATATCCCTTACTGATCTTTTTATGCTCATCACAAGTTTTTGAAATGTTTTACACAGGACTTAAAGATGAATAGGGTCAAGGATGAGATCAAGGAAATACATGCTATCTAAAACATGGAACTAGACATGTTTCTGTTAAGAGTTTTTTTATTTATTTATGGAGACTTAGTAGAAGTGTCTACTTTGTAATATTTTGAGATGTAATATTTAGGTTCTAATTCTCTAAAACTCTAAACCTGAAAAGATCCTCAATGTGTAATCTTTTAATAACTCAAGATTAAATAAGGTTTAAGGCTGGGGCCTTATAGTTGGTATCAGAGGTCGGTTTAGATAATATTAGAGGTTAGGGTATTCTCTAAGAATAAGTGACATTACCATAATGGTTAGGATTTCAGAAAGAGTACTAGTTTTAGGTAAAGTGAACGAGTAAGTACATCTTAGTGTTTATCTTCCTCATTAGTACATGATAATTTAGTTGATATAGTCACACTGACATTTTTTTTTAGTAAAAGGATGGATCTCGCAGGCACCAAAGTGACAATGGGTTTGAAGGAAACTGTGGTGGTTCTCTGATTAAGAGACCAGATGAAATTGGGGATTCAATGAGGAAACTCGTGGTTGTTCTAAACCAACTATCAAGGAGTCATGATCAACCACTTGAACCTTGGTAAGTTCTGTAATGCATCATGTATGAGATGACCAATCGATCTGGAAGTTCTAGTAATAATTATAAAGGTAACAATTAGGGTTTATATGATGCTTACTTTTGAAGTAATTACGGGTTACTATATGTTATGATAGAATATGAACGACTTGAGATAAACTTGAGGTTAAAAAATGTTAGGGTTATTTTTGGAGTTTTATAAAAAGGACAACACACAGACCGTGTGACAACCATCATGTCAGATAAAGCTGCAGAAATCGAACCCACAACCAAAGTGCGACTGGTATTTACCGCCTACCACTGGACAACGTGAAGTCCCTGGTTAGTATGACCTGTTCTTTTTTAGTTAGATGATTTTATGAATTAAGAGTAAGTTGATTTTGGGTTATCTATGGAAATTATTAACCTGTCATGGGGGATATGTGATTAGGTTAATTACTTTTCAATATGAGACTTTAAAAGAAACTGATTTTATTTGGATATAAGTGTTACCTTGGAAGACTATGCGATTAAATCCTTTAAATATTTGGGTTTCAATCTTAGTTTGGTTTACTTTGATGAATTTTATGGACAATTGTTTATCAAATAGTCTTCGTTGAACTTTGGGGGGTTTTCTTGGACAAATTTTGGAGATTAAGAATAGAATTTCTTTTTATAAAGGATTATACTTTTGTGGATTATCTGATCTCATACTAACAATATTTGTTTTTGTTTTTGTCTAAAGACATGGGAAATAAGTAGTTCTCTTTTGTGGATTAGGTGGTTCTCAAGACGTTGATTATAGTACTCTTAATGTGAACAAGTCTTCCTAAATACTCGTCTTTTGAATAAAATATGAATTTGATTAAGGAATCTAGTAAAAGTTGTAAGTCTACATGAAAAGTAAGTATATTTCATTATGATTTAGTTAATCTCAAAAATAAATTCTTCAATGATGAGTAACTTAAAAAAATGTTGTCTGTTAATTTTTCCTAATGGGGAATCAAATACCGTTTAACCCATCACATGTTTGTGATTTTCTTATTGTAATCTTTCTCCTAGACATGATTACTATCACTCTCCATCAGAAAACGAACCATTGTTTTATCCTCCATATCCATATTTTCATACATGGAATCCTGGTATGGGTTAACTCGGGTGACATTTGTACTTCTCTCCCATTCTTTTAAAGTGATTGTTTTACTGACTCTTGTTTCGATGTGGGTTTTTCAATGAAGCATGCAAGCCCAATTTTAAAATTGCAAGGACACAATTCCCAAAAGGGGGGAAGGATGTAACACCCCAGGTAAATAAAGAATATGAAATTTTCACAGTTATCCATATTTTTGAATAAAATATTATTATAACTTTAAAGGGGACGCTATGCTCGATGGCGTACCCATTACGCAACAACGAGTTTCTTTGGAATCTTACGTTGCACGCTAATAATAAAATAATATTATTTTAAATGGTAGTTAACACCTAGCCGTTGTAATGGCGGGAATGAACAGAACTAACTACAAAATGATTATATATGTTTGTCAAATAGTTTTACTTTTTACCAGAAATGTTAGTGGATTAAAAATGCGAATTAATCCAATTTTAAGCGTAAACATTCTAATATTCTTTAAAAGGTCGATTAATCGCCTTTTGATGAAGAACCTCTCTTAAATACACTTTTTGAAAATTTTATGTGTTATATTTGACAAAATAAAAATCTTCTTTAGAATCGGGACATAAAAATTTACATTTTGTAAATTGTTGGTATTTTTCCGATAAAGTTCATTTTTTAATGAATAGTGAAAAATGTTGTATTTTAATTCAAAACCTCTTTGTAATATAATTTATTTATATGATTAGATTATCTATTGAATTGGTTTTAAAGTCCAATTATAATATATTTTTACAATTTAATCCAATAGTGGTCATTGGAATTAATTTCACTTTGAAATTGGACTTAAACTAGTGTAAATCTATTAATAGATATTGTTTCTTAAAGATACGCTATTTGTTTTGACAGCGAGAATTAATTATTAAATTCATTAATGCAACTTATATGTTTCGAATTTTTTAAAATAGACATCAATTTTGAATTCGGAATATCAAATATAGCTTAGGGTGATTTTTTGGTATTTTTCTGAAAAACTTCAATTTTTGATGAATAGTGAAACCACTAAGTGGTAGTTAAAGAAACTGATTTTTCGTTTAAATGAAACTTTTCCACTTATGTGATTTGATTTTAAAAAATCCGACATACATGGTTGTCATTAAGAAGTAAAATGTGGTTCATTAGATTAAAATAATTTTTGGTGAATAGTAATTTTTAAGTTTTTTTAATCACGATTAAAGGTAATTAGTGCATTTTAAGGTAAAAATAATGTTTTAATAATATAAAATGACCATGACACATGCCCTACCCTTATTAGATGAGTCATTTCCAACCAATAAAATCCATGGGTCAACTTGGGGACCCCATGGAGCCACTTTGGTAGGAAATTGACAATAATACCTTTTTATTTAAAGTTAAAATTAAAATGTCACAAACATGTGTTGTTTTATTAAAACAGTTTTTCATGGGGTTATACAAGTAATATTTTTTACTATAAATATTAATTATAAATATAAAAAGATTTACTACATCATTATATTTGTTTTATAATTTTTAGACACTAAATAAATTAAATTGTTTATGACACCATGATGATGCAGCAATTACCTCATTATTTAACGATTTAAATAAAATGAAAAGATAATGTAAAATATAAGTCCTAAACTTGTCACAAACCTATTGGATGGGTGGATTTCGAACCCTTACCCCCATATCCTCGAAATAAATCAATGTGGGACCTTTAAAATCCTAAACAAATTTGAAAATAAAGTAACATTTTGTAACTTTCCAAGAGTGCCCCTCCGCTCCTCTTATAAAAGGCCCCCACCTCTACCAACTTACCCACACCTCTCAAGCCTTTGGCTCATCCAACCCCTGCTCATTTTATCTCCCCACATCTTTCTACTACTCCTAGAAGCCTCACATTGGTCATAAGTCTTCCAAGGAAGCCTTTAAGCTCAAATCAAAGAGAGATACCCTATTTTAAGGTAATGTCTTCACTTGTGTTCTTTTGTTTTATTTTACTTCTACAACCCCCTAAACTCTTTTTATTAATTTCTTTTGTAACAAATAAAGTATATTCAATATACTAGTATTATTTTAATATAAGTATTAGAGCTACACTTACACACAGCTACATCTAATGTTTAAAGAACATACTGTTTCTATGGATGGCGAATTACTGCCTCACGAAATGATGATTGTTCAATATTTTTTTAACACCTTCAATGGTGGACATTAAGATGTCACTATATTTATATATGATATATAATATGATTATGGTTTCCTTAATATTCTGTATTTTTTCTTTTATGGAATACCTTTACGGTTTCCATTATGGGTAAATGTGATATCTTCATTTTAGGAAGTGCGGACTACCGCCCCCTCAAAGTGATTTGATTCGTTAATGCCATATATCGGACGTATAAAGGATGGAATTAATCGTATTACATTTTATTTCCTACTGGAATTATAATATACCTTTATATAATTATTATTTCATTCCATTTAATACAAAAAAAATAAATGAAAGTAGCGTTCATGCGTACGTACGGCTTACCGTCTCCATGAATGGTACATTTCATTTCTTATCTCCAAATGTTTTCTACTATTATAAGTACATATATATAATGGATATATATGTAATATATTACATCTAAATGATGGATATAACTCTGGAATTATAATATATATATCTCTCATTTTCTTTTAATTCCATTAATTTGACAAAAAAAGAAATTAGCGTTCATGCGTACGTACGGCCTACTGTCTCCATGAATGGTGCTTTTAATTTTTTATCTCCAAATGTTATGGAATAGTATAAAATAGAATATATATGGGATATATATGATATTTAAAACATAAATACTATTCTGGATATGATGTACCTAAAACTACATGGAAAATTCTTTTCCAACAAGTTCAATTATTACTCATGTACCGAACATTGACAAAAACGTCTGATATGAACTCACTTTATTAACCAATTTTTATAAAATTATAATAGGTGATATGAACTGAATAATAATATTTAAAGGAGGTCCTTATAAAATTATTAATTGACCAAATTTTATTATTCAGGAGGTTAGATAATCATCAAGTCATGTCGGACCCTAGGTAAGGGATCATACCTCTCTCTTTCTTTTTAAGTACACTCTTTTCTGTCATTCCTTTTAAGATCATCTTTCTTATGATTGGGATGTTCTTTTATATTACTCTTAATGTAATTTTTATTTTCATTTGATGAGATACCCTATTTTCCCTCATCAATCCATTTTGGAAGTTTTAATTGGCGCCGTTAGGCTGCCGAAATTTCGTAAGGAGATTTTTATCTCACTTTGTGTTTTCGAGAGATTCATGCAACATTTTCCAATATTTACTTTTGAGTTGTGTATGTACTGTCAATAATTATAATCATTGTGTAATATAATTTCGTTTATGAGTATTTACATCAATTTTGTATAGTCCTTCTTTCATGGGGTGTACGTTTCAAAAGTTACCCAAATCTGTAAGGGAACCTTTCACCCTCCTATTTTTAAAAGACATCTTTTGTTATGTCTTTTAAATTTCATCTTATTATGTGGGGATATGTTCTTATATATCATTATTCCCGTAAATTTTATGTCCAAGTGATGAGATACCCATTATCTCTCTCATCAAATCTTTCTCTAAAATTTGATGTTACGCCGTTAGGCTGTCAAGGGAACTTCTTAACCCAATTTCGATTTCTTTGGGTTCAACATGTAGTTATTGAATATGTCATCCTTTGAATATGTGTGAATGACATTTTATTATTTTAGACATAATAGCCACTTATATTGGGTGTATTTATATTTTTCGCACATAATTATGAGATTGATTTATCCTTAATTTAAGGATACCATCTTTATAATGGATTTCATCTCAATTTACATTTCCATTGAGACTTCATTGTTGTTATGCACCAATTCACTCTTATATTGCGTATATACTGTCCTTTAGAATATTATATCATGAATCCCTTTATTCTCATGATATTATAAAGTTTTGATTAAATGTTATTCCTCAATTATTGTATTCAAGTGTCTCTCATTTTTTTAAAAACCATTTAACTAAAATATCATTTTAAATTTTTTAATGATTTAATCCTATAAATATTTCTAATTAATATCCATGTTTTAAAAATGGTTTTAAGGATTTATTTATATGGATATTGATGGTTTAAAATGTTAAAATATTCAATGTGGTATGAGACACTTTGATTTAAAAATATCTTTATTAAATGTTTTAAATGGTTTTTAAAATGGTTTTTAGAATGGATTCATTATTTTAGTATCTTAAAATGTTATATTATTATTGCAATGTGGGAATGTTATCATTCCTTTATGCTTAAGTTATGTGCTATGATTATGTTATGGTTCTTGGGAATTTTTATGAAGATGGGTGGTTCCATGAAAAACTAAGGGCGGGTGAGCCCGATATAGCTCTCCAATGCATTGGGTAACGCGGAGGAGTTAAACGTTAAGGTTTCTCCGAAGAGATTTAGGGAATATACTGTGATGGGTATTCCAAACGTAACCAAGAGGGTTACTCCCTATGTAAGAATGTTATGAATGCCTCAAGTTACCTTTATGCATTTTAATTACTATGTTTTATTCATGATTTGATGAGGTATGTTAAAGTGCTTATGTTTTATGAGTAAAGTATGATTTCATTGATTCATATGTATACATGTACTCATGTTTCCTTTTCGTATTTTTATATCCCTTACTGAGATTTTTATGCTCATCCCATGTTTTTGAAATGTTTTATACAGGACTTAAAGATGAATAGGGTCAAGGATGGGATCAAGGAAAGACATGCTATCTAAAACATGGAATGATACATCTTTCTTTTAAGAGTTTATTATTTATGGAAACTTAGTAGAAGTGTCTACTTTTTAATCTTTTGAGATGTAATATTTATGTCCTAATTCTCTAAAACTCTAAACTTGAAAAGATCCTCAATGTGTAATCTTGTAATAACTCAAGATTAAGTAAGGTTTAAGGCTGGGGCCTTATAATAGAAGATACTGGATTTATTATTTTAGAATGGAAATAACAAATAAAGATGAAGTTGAAGAAGAAAGGAACTTGAAAGAGGGTGGTGAAAACATTACCTCTTCTTCGGGTTCTTCCTTTTGATTTTATCAAAAAGTATCCTTAGGTTCTCTTTCTAATCAAACTAATTCTTCTATGTTGAAGTGAGGGAATTATAAAGAATATTTGGGCAGGTTTTTTCCGAACCAAAAGGATTTGAAGGTGTGAAGAATTTGTTAGAAGTGGTGTCCTTTTATAAGGGGGAGGAGGGGCTCTTTAGAAAAAACTTAATGAATTAATTTATAATAAATTCATATTATGTTTCCAATGGCTCCAAAGTGGATTATTCAAAGTATATGGTGGGTATGGGTCTAAATCCTTTCAACCAATAGATTTTAGACAGGTTTGTGTCATTAAATTAACCATATCTTGATGTTTTAACTCATAGTTAATTAGATTGACATTTACCATGTCACTTTGTATTTTTATATTATATAGTTAATAAAAATACTAAATACATCTATGAAACCACCAAGTGGTCCATTAATGATACACCTATTATGATATAAGTCCTTTTTCCATGCCTTGTTTTTTTAAGAATAGAATATCAATTAATTATATAATATTTGTTTTAGAAACTCATATATGTCAATTTTGACACTATTCAATAATTGATATTTGATAAAGTCATAACAACATTATTAATTCTAAAACAATTCATCTAATCAATCCTAACATGTCATATTAACCAATAAAATTCGTGGATGTCATCAAAAAATTCATATTATATTTATTTTATCGTTTATAATACCAATTGTTTGATTCTTTTATTAATAAAGAAAATACTGCATCATTATTGTGTCAAAAATAAATTTAAGTATTAAATGTGTAAAAATTAGAAATAAAATAAAATTATGTAGGAAATATTTTTATCTTTCTAATTAATATTTATAGTTGAAAATATAACATATATAACCCTATGTGAAAATTGTTTTTCTAAAAGATATATGCGTTTGATATTTTTGTATTTACTTTAACTTAATTAATATAATGTGTCATTATCATCTACAAGTGGCTCCATGGGGCCCCCAAATCGACCCAAAGATTCCCATGGTCGGACATGTATCAAAAAATATGGTTAGGACACGTTTTGGGGTAAATTAATATTATTATAATATTATTTGTTACCCTTTTTTACAGGATTTACCCATTAACCATGGTAAATAAAATAATTACCGAAATAATTATTCAAAATGTCTAAAAATAAATGTTAGCTATTTCCACAATTTTGACCTCCTGATTAAAAATATGGAATCTATTTTTCTAAATTCAAAACACAGAAGTGGAAGAAATTAATTTAACATTAATTCCCGTTCTTAAACCAAAAAGCTTGTTTTTAAGAGATAATAATTATCAAAAGATTGGCACATGTTTATGTCCGGTTTAAATGTGAAATTATGTCTGATTAACAAAATTTTATTAAAAGGAAAAAATATATTATAAATATACTTTAAAACCACTCAAATTCATAATTTATCACTATTAATAATTTTTATTAAAAAAGTTATTTTTAATTAAAATTTAGTAATTTTTACTATTCATTAAAATATAAAAGTAATCAGAAAAGTACCAAAATTTCAACCTAAGATAATTTCGATATTCTTAATCCAAAAATGAATCCTATTTTACCAAATTCAAAACATAAAAGTTTCATTTATTAATTTAAATTAATTCCCGCAATTAAAACCAAAAGGCATAATTTTAATAACTATAAAAAAGTTTGACACTTGTTTATGTCCAATTTCAAAGTGAAATTACTTAAAATGGCCATCATTAGATTAAATGGTAAAAATATAACATATTTATACTTAAATACCATTAAAATTTATAATTTAACATTATAAATCATTTTGATTAAAAAAAAGTTGTTTTCAGTTAAAATATAGTATTTTTCACTATTCACCCAAGTATTAAAGTTACCAGAAAAACACCAAACCTTTATTGAAAATAAATGATTATATCCAGATTCTAAAAAAGAAGTTTATTTTTACAAATTGAATATATAAAAGTTTCAAATATTGGATTTAAAAAAGGCTTCTCCATTAAAAGGCGATAAAATTTCATTTTTTTAAAAATACTTCTTTTATCTGAAAAAAAATGTATTTTTTCTTAAATTATGTCTAAGAAACTAATAATATGGATTCTAAAATTATAAGGATTATAAAAAGTTCAAAAATCATTTAATACTATTCATAACCGCTTTTGAACAGCTTGTTTGGTAAGTCATGGTGCGCTGGAACTCGGTGTTGCGTGTAGTGAAAGTTATTGAAATACTTCGAAAAAATAACGTACTATGAAATCATGGGGTGTTACATTCTTATCTCCTTCAATAAATTGTATCCTCACAATTTGAAATTATTTTTCGAAAATAATCAGTTGAAAATAGAAAATACCTTGTGGAAAACCCACATCGGAAATTAGGTTAGTAATATTTAGTCTTAATATGAAGAAAAGGGAAATGAAAAGGTCACCACCAAATTATGATCTCAATTAGGAGAACATTGGTGGCAATTACAGACATATAATTTGATGAAAAACATAAATATTTATAGGTAGTGATTGAGGTCATCAATCACAAACAATTGTAAAATTGAGGGCCTTAAATTCATCACTCTATGATGATTTAATATACCATCGGTTCAACAAAACATATGGTATTAGGATAACACATTTCTAGTTTTAAGAATCCCTTCACTAAAGTATAAGAATTAATTTCTTCATTGAATAAGAGAAGAAGAAAAATTTATACTTGACAAGTAAAGTCTCATCGTTTAACTAAGTTCTACCACAAACTCATCTTTCACTCTAAAATATAATAAAACTTAAAAATAATATTCTATTTATCCTATTCGTATAGGGATCAAAAAATGAATTTATAATTCATCTTGTAGAACCATTAAAAAGAAATACATTATTCAATCCAGGACATCACGTGGGTTAGTGGTAGGTGATAAACCCTTGTTGCCCTTCGGTTGTGGGATCATGTCTCGTGGCCTTGTCAGACGCAACGAGTTGCCGCCCAACCTCCGGGTTGTCGTTTTTATGGAAATCCAAAAATAATCTCAAACTAGACTTTTCAAAAATATTTCTGTCCAAACTCACAGTCCAAAATTTATAAGGTAGGTAAACACAATGAAGATCCTTTTTCCATGCAATACCATGTGAACACCTTCTATCCAAAAAATTTGTAAACTCCAACAATTATGGAATATACAGATCATTCTTCAGTTTCAAGGTAGTCATGAATATCCAATATAATATATCCAAATCAATCATGTATTATTCCAAAATCACTACCTCAGTATTAGAACCATATTATGGTTTATCTTTCTCTCAGCCATATATTTTCAAAAAATTTAACCTGCTGTTGAGTCACTTTTCTTTGTTCCACACAATCTCAAGTCCTTAATAAAATAGTACTGCAGTACAATCCTTATATACTCCATAATTATTATAACAAATAAATTGTTTATACAACACTCAAATTACATAATTATCTTATAAGAACTTTAATCATTCCTTCTCATTTGTTGAAATATCATTACTTCATTATTATCCAATAGCATCATTTGGGGCATGCTCAGATGATTTGAACATTGATTCACGTAGTGTCCCGACTCCTTACTAATGATGCATTATATATTTGAAACCTTTTTCTGACCCTATCAATCATTAATGTGTTGTCCTTTTTCTCCACACTTATAACATACTCCCATTCTCTTCAAGCATTTTCCAAGGTGATTCTTTCCACAATTATCATTTTTGGGAAAAACCTTCTTTACCTTCTTCCCTTTAGTAGTCTTTCTCCCTACCATCCTTTTATTCTATGGATTCTGATGTTATTAATATTTTCATGACTTATTATATTCCCCCTTTACTTATTTTATATGAAATGTGCATAATTTGTGTGAAATATTAATGTTGTAATATTAAGTATAATATTTGGGCATTTTTAGAAGTAGTCAAATTGAGTCAGTTTAATGTTTTAATAATAACTATCACTATACTGATCCAAATTGTGTGGTTCTTCTTTTTTAGGATTCTCCTTTCAATATAAAACATTTCATTAGAAGGCACCATGATCCAATTCTGCCATTTGAAGGGTCATATGGTCCTCACAAACAAGACCAAAGAATCTGTGAACAAACTGGACCAGCATTGAAGATTGATTTACTGGGCTCAATCCAGAAGTCCAAAAACATTAACTCTCCACCATAATTCTGGGGAGACTACATGTCATCTTGGATAAAAATTTCAAGGCCCAAATCTAAGTACAAGGGGCCCAAATAAATCTTTTAAGTCCAGCCCATCATTCTGGCCGAGAATTAAAATCAGTTTAGTATGCATGACATATCTCCTGATGTAAGAATCAAATCGAGATGAGATTTTGCAGTGTGAACGAGAAGATATAGGCGGCCGACTTTGTTGAATCAACCATTCGTATTTGAAGGCATCTTCATATTCAAAAACCCTTTCACATTATGGAGTACAAAAAGACTGGATTGAAATGGACAGTTTACCTTTGTTTATTAAAACCGCCATAACTTTGGGTCCACTTGTCCAAATGCCTCCATATTTTTACAGTAGTATGAAAACATTATTTTCTACAACTTTGAAAAAGGGGATATTTGAAGTTTCTGATCTCTGAATAGCCAAATTGGCGATGAAAGTGGAGGGACAGATTGGGAATGCAAACAGTCCACTCCTTGGGCTATAAATACTCTCCCCTTCTCTCCTTGAGAGGGGTTGGCATTTCAGAAGAGAGGAGATCATATTGGAATGACCAAAGCTTTGACAAAGGCTTGGGAGGACCTTACATTCTCAAGTTTTCACTTGAGAGACCTTTCCTCCTCTCTTTGTTTTCACTTACTTTTGTGTTCTTCATTTTTGTAATTTTGTAATTCTCTTTCTTTGTAATTCTGTTTTAATACAAGTTACTTCTTCAATATATCTTATTCTCATCCACCTTCTGTAGTTTAATATTTATGTTCTTAAAATAGTTTAAATTCAGTTGAATCCCCTTCCCTTCATTTTCTTCCTCATTCAATCGAAAATCCGTTTTTAATTATCATCATCGTTCGTGTGTGTGTGTCAACATACCACTCTTTTCTAATCCCTTTCTTTTCCTTCTATTCTTAATTTATCATCATAATTATTTTAACCAGAATATTAAACATCCAAATGGATGAGTAAATCTATCATTTGGGTGAGTTATAATTCGGGGATATTAAGTGATTGAGGGTTTTGCTCGATGAGTATTCTTTAAATTAATATTGTGTATGTTAAACTGAATATGTCATGGATTAATTATATGTTTTGTTTAACGAGTGGTTTCCATGGATTAATGGAACCATAAATACACTACCATAAATAAGTTTTTATTGAGATTAGAACCCTAAGGTAATTTAAGGCTTGGATTAAAGCCTTCACACTTAGGAATTCCAATCAACATCAACTTATGACATGGGTGTTAATTTAATGAAATACAATGTAAGGCTCAAGGATATCAAATGCTTAACTCCCCAATGATGAACTCACCCCAATCATTATCAACTTGTTAAATTAAACATCATTCATTAAACATTTCAATTAATCTCTGCAAACAAACCCCCCAATCAAAATACAATCAACTAAAAACAATCGACTATTACGAAGTACCATCACCGAGGATTCGACCCGAGTGCTGCTATACACATTAGCAGAGCACCAGAACTTTGACCGGTCGATAGGCAACAATCGGCCGTGCGTTTCAAATGGCGCCGTTGCCGGGGATGGTGCTTTAAGTAGTCATTAGTTTCTGGTTATTGTAAAAAAAACCCAAAAAAATACAAAAGTTTAAAAAAATTGAAAAAAAAACAGAAAGAAAAACTCTTCTTCCTCTTTCTTCCAAAATCTCTCTGAATGCCCCGTAGCCTTCCAAACAATCCCTCGGAATTGTTTGACCCTGAAATTGATAGAAATCTTCGTCGAATTAGGAGGACCATTAGGGATAACCAAATCACCCAAGAACCAATCATTGCCCTACCAATTGAATTAGATATGGCCAATCCTAGGGAACAAACATTGAAAGAACTTGCTACCCCTGATATGAATTACCAACCTCTTGGTATTCAATATCCAAACATTGAAGATGACTTCGAACTCAAATCGGGTTTGATTCATCTTCTCCCTCATTTTCACGGGCTAGCCGGTGAGGATCCACATCTTCACCTTAAAGAGTTCCAAGTAGTATGCTCTACCATGAAGCCTCAAGGGGTTTCTGAAGAACAAATCAAGCTTAGAGCTTTCCCCTTTTCCCTAGTAGATTCTGCCAAGTCTTGGCTCTACTACCTCCCACCTGGTTCCATAAACTCATGGGTTGACATGAAGAGACTTTTCCTTGAGAAGATCTTTCCCGCTTCCCGAACAGCTTCTATCCGAAAGGAAATAAGCGGAATCCGTCAATTCCCTAATGAATCACTCCATGAGTATTGGGAGAGGTTCAAAAAGCTTGTGGCAACTTGTCCACACCATCAAATCCCTGACCAACTCCTGATCCAATACTTCTTATGAGGGGTTATTGGCTATGGAGAGAACTCTCATTGATGCCGCAAGTGGCGGTGCTCTTGTTGACAAAACTCCTACAGCTACAAGAGATCTCATAAGTAACATGGCTGCAAACACGCAACAATTCCATACTCGAGCACATGATAAAGTGAAACAAGCCCAAGAGAATCAATCCATAGAGACCAACAAGATGACTGAGTAGATGAGTGAACTTACAGGTCTTGTGCGTCAACTAGAGGTGGCTACCAAAGCCCCAATGGAGCTCAATGCGGCATTTGCTCAGTGAAACTTCAATCCTCAACAATCAGGTCAGTTTGTTAGAAACTTCAACCAACCCCACTATGAGCCCTTCTCTTCTACCTTTAACCCACCTCTGAGGTATGGTAATCCCATTTCTCATCCTCCTCAGTTCCCTCATCAAAATCCAAACCAGTTTCAATATGGTCAAATTGGTGGTAACATCCATCAACCTTATCCTTTTGTTCCTAAACCCCAAAGGAACAATCCTCCTCATGGATTCCACTATCCTAACGAGCCTTCCCAATTCCCAACCCAATACAATCACTTTCCCAAGAACCAAAATCAAGGCCAACCCAATTTGGGACAAGCCTCTTCTTCTAAACAACCATGGGAAAGTGCTGTAGAGGATCTTGCTTCCTTCACCCGTTCTAGCCTCAAGAACATTGAAACCCGAATAGGTCAACTTGCATCCCACCTGATCCAGAAACAACCATCCAATTCATCCCAACTCCCAGCTCAACCATTACCCAAACCTAAGGGTAATGTAAGTGCGATTGCACTTAGATCGGGAAAGCAAATTGCTATGCCCCATGCTGATTGCTCTACCTCCCCTTTCGATGTTGATCTAGAAAATGAAAAGAACGAAAAGCTGGAAAAGGAACTTGAATCCACTCCTTCACCTCCTTCCATTCCTATAACGAACCCAATTCCTTTTCCTCAAGCCATCTCCAAGCCTAAGAAGTCCTTTGAACCTAATCTTGAAATGCTTGACATGTTTAGACGTGTTGAAGTGAACATCCCCCTCTTAGATGCCATCAAACAAATCCCTAAGTATTCCAAGTTTCTTAAGGAACTGTGCACCCATAAGAGGCAACTTAGGAACATTGAAAATGTTTCAACCCAACAGTCCATTCCCATGAAGTGAAAAGATCCAGGGACCTTCACGGTTCCATGTCAAATAGGGAGTTCCAACTTTGATGATGCACTCATAGACCTTGGAGCCTTAATAAATGTCATGCCCAAATCCATTTTCTCCAACTTTGGTCTAGGTCCCTTGCACCCAACGGGTGTTTTCATTCAATTAGCTAATCGAAGCACTACCAGTCCTGAGGGGATAATTGAGGATGTTCTTGTTCGGGTCAATGATCTTATCTTCCCAGCTGATTTCTATGTCCTTGACATGGAAGGTGAGACGACCTCTTCTCGATCTCCCCTAATTCTAGGAAGACCATTCCTCATGACTGCGAGAACCAAGATTGATGTCCATTCAAGCATCTTATCCATGGAATTCGATGACCAACTAGTCAAGTTCAACATTTTCCAAGCCATGCGATACCCATCTGAGGATCACTCTGCATTATCAATCCATGATTTTGAGGACACTTCTAAGATTCAATCGAACCCCAATCCACCATGTTCTTCATGTTCTAATGATAAAGGATCTTGTGAAATCTGCACCATGATTAACAAAGTCATAAATGGTGAAGTTGATGTGGACCTCTCATTCATAGACTCCATCAATCTAGAGGAACTTGAAAACTCTCTTGAATCCCACATCAACTCTGATCTCTACTGCTCCACCTTGGACAGTGTTGAGGAAAATGATCCAAACCCATCAGGAATCCCTTCTCCTGCTCCTAACTTGTCTAGCTCTCAAATCAAGGCTGAAACTGATCTAAAACCACTACCTTCACACCTCAAGTATGCATTCCTTTTCCATGATCCCTCCTACCCTGTCATTATCTCTGCTTCACTTTCTGAAACTGAAGAGTCCCAACTTGTTCAAGTGTTAGAGGAAAACAAAAATTCCTTAGGTTGGACCCTAGAGGATATTCCAGGAATCAACCCTGCCCTTTGCATGCATCACATCCATCTTGAGGAATCATCCAAACCAATTAGGAAACCTCAAAGAAGACTCAATCCACTCATACTTGAGGTAGTTAGGGAAGAGATTACCAAGCTTCTTCAAGCTGGTATTATCTACCCAATTTCTGATAGTGAATGGGTTAGTCCAATTCAATTCGTTCCTAAGAAGGGCGGGATAACAGTTGTCACAAATGAACATGGATAAGTGGTCACAACTCGAGTGAAAAACAAATGGCGTGTGTGCATCAATTATCGCAAATTGAATGCTGAAACACGAAAAGATCACTACCCACTTCCTTTCCTTCACCAAATGCTTGAGAGATTGGCCGGAAAGTCACACTATTGATTTCTTGATGGTTACACCGGCTACTTCCAAATTCCAATCGCACCTCAAGACCAAGAAAAGACCACATTCACTTGCCCCTTTGGAACCTATGCCTATATGCGAATGCCTTTTGGCCTTTGTAATGCTCCTGCAACATTCCAGCGGTGTATGATGAGTATCTTTTCTGAATTCATTGAGAATTGCATGGAGGTCTTCATGGATGACTTTACCATTTATGGAGAGTCATTTGAATCTTGCTTAGATTCACTCTCTTCGGTCCTTCAAAAGTGTGTCAAGTGCAACCTTGTGCTGAATTTTGAAAAATGTCACTTCATGGTTTCAAATGGGATTGTTCTAGGTCACATATTTTTTCAAGAGGGTATCCAAGTTGATCCAGCAAAAATTGAGGTGATCCAATCACTTCCTGAACCCAAATAAGTTCGAGAAATTCGGTCCTTCCTTGGTCATGCCGGTTTCTATCGGCGATTCACTCAGAACTTCATCAAGATTTCCCTCCCACTCACTCATTTACTTCAAAATGATGTCACATTCAATTTTGACGAGGCTTGCAAGAGAGCCTTCATTGAACTCAAATCTGCTCTCACATCTGCTCCAATAATCCAACCCCCAGATTGGTCCTTACCATTTTAATTGATGTGTGATGCTTCTGATAGGGCCATTGGGGATGTTCTTGGTCAAAGAAGAGAAAACATTCCTCATGTCATCTTTTATGCCTCAAAAACATTGGATGAAACTCAATCACACTACACTGTGACTGAAAAAGAACTTTTAGCTGTGGTTTTTTCCTTGGATAAATTCCGGCCCTATCTCTTAGGTGCCAAAATCATCATCTTCACGGACCACTCAACATTAAAGTTCTTACTTAAGAAAAGTGATTCCAAACCAAGGCTAATAAGATGGATTTTAATGCTCCAAGAGTTTGACCTTGTGATAAAAGATAAACCTGGAAAAGAAAACCCTGTGGCTGACCACCTGAGTAGAATTTCTAATTCTTCTCATTTTGAAATAATTGATCCTGAATTTCCAACTGAACACCTCTCATCTCTCACTCCAAAGTTACCATGGTATGCCCCAATTGTCAATTACTTGGTTTCTAGTTTTTTCCCTGAATATTTTTCAAAAGAACAAAAAGAAAAGATGAAAAGTGATTCAAAGCATTATTTTTGGGAAGATAATAAACTTTGGAAAACTGGGGCTGACATGGTAATTAGGAGATGTGTTGATGAAACTGAACAATCCTCCATCTTGGAATTCGGCCACTCAATGCCTGGAGGTGGCCACTTTGGACCACAAAGGACTTCTCGAAAGGTCCTAGATTCTGGATTCTTTTGGCCTTCACTCTTCAAGGACTCACATGAGTTCTATCAATCATGTCCCAATTGCCAAAAGTTTGGCACAATTTTCAAAAGAAATGAAATGCCTCAAAAGCCATTAATCTTCTGTGAGCTCTTCGATGTTTGGGGCATCGATTTCATGGGAACTTTTCCCCCTTCCAATGGATTATCCTACATTCTCCTTGCTGTTGACTATGTTTCTAGGTGGGTCGAGGCCAAACCCACTAGGAAAGATGATGCTCAAACTGTGAGTGAGTTCCTCAAAACCCATATCTTCCATCGATTCGGAACACCACGTGCTTTGATAAGTGACTTAGGAACTCATTTCTGTAATAGAACCATGGAGTCACTTTTGAAAAAGAATGGGGTTGTACATAAAACATCCACTGCATATCACCCTAAAACGAATGGAATGGCTGAACTTTCTAATAGAGAAGTGAAAAGAGTGCTTGAAAGAATTGTTAACCCCACAAGAAAAGACTGGCCCGATAGACTTGGTGAAGCACTTTGGGCCTATCGAACAGCCTATAAGACACCCATTGGGATGTCTCCATTTAGGCTAGTCTTTGGTAAAGCCTGTCATTTACCAGTTGAAATCCAACATAAGTCATTTTGGGCTGTCAAAACATGTAATTTTGATTGTGAAAAATCTGGTGAAGAAAGATTGTTGCTGTTGACTGAATTGGAGGAGCTTCGACTAGATTCGTATGAGAACTCCATTCTCTACAAAGAAAAGGCAAAGTCACTCCATGACAAGAACATTCGTCGAAAGGTATTTCATGAAGGTGAAAATGTAATGCTCTTCAATTCTCGATTTCGACTTCACCCAGGTAAGCTTAATTCTCGTTGGGAAGGTCCTTTTGTTATTACTAACGTTTACCCATTTGGTGCAGTGCAAGTCCATGACCCTTCTTCAAAAAGAACATTCACGGTAAATGGACACCGGTTAAAGCATCACCATGAGAGGTATCACAATCCAGGAACCACGTCTACTTCCATCGAAACCCCAACCACTTCAATAGAACCACCACTGGATGGAGACCCGCCAAATCCAAACCAGGGGGCACCTCTTTCCCTTTAACTCTCTCTCTCCTTAATCTATCTTCCCTCTCTTCTTCTCTCTATTTCTTCTTCTTCTTCTATCCCTCTCATTTTTTTACAACATTCTTCCACAACCTTTTTTCTATTTTCTCTTTTGTGTGGATGTGTCATTAAAAATAAAAAAATTAAAAAAAATTAATTAAAAAAATTGAAAATTAACAAAAAAAAGGGGTGTCATAATTACTCATCATCCAATATTGAAATTATGTCCAACCATTTTGGGGAGTCAAAAGGCTTGTTTTAAACTCAAATATATTGAATTTTTATCTCAAACTTGGGTAAACAATTTTGTGTCAACAACCAACACATTTTGAATGCTCAATTTTTGATTTGGAAAATTATTTTCCCCTACCGTGAGGAATAACATTAGCCTTCATGCCAAGGTCATCTATGGCCATATTTTTCATTGTGTGTCTTCACCACTGATTGTGAGTCTTGAGTTTGTGGACCTTCGAGCTGAATTTCCATCTTTTGTGTGCATTAATATGATAGAGGCATTTTCTAAGCCACATGAGAATCAGAATAGCCAAATAGCCTCCCATTACCCTTACATTGATCCTACTTTTGAAAGCCCCTTTGAGCCTATGAAAACCTTTGTTTTGATAGCCACATTACAACCCTAATACCTTGTCCCACCCAACATCTTCATGGATTTTCATTGTACAATTTATTGAAATTTAAGTGTGGGGGGAATGGACATCATTTTTGGGCGTATTTTCATTGATTTCCAATGTGTCATCATATGTTTGAGGGAAAGCATCCATTCAAGTGTGGGGGAGAGGTTGTAATTCTGTGAGCTTTGGGGTGTATATGTGTAATTTTCATTTGTAAAAAAGTCATTGAAAAGTGTTCAAAAAAAATGAAAAAAATTATTTAAAAAAAATGAAAAAAAAGGAATGGGCTGTGTCTTGGGTGGGTCAAAAATCATTCATCATCAACCTTTGATCGTGTTATAACTACTAAAATTAGTTCCATGAGAAGATCAAACATGGGTTGGGAGATGACTGTGAGACTTGTTTCAAGCACAACTTTCAAAAAAAAGAGAAAAAAAAAGAAAAAAAAGAACACTTGAATCATCTTGTATTGTGTCATTATTGGAAGTCTTCCATGTTGTACATATTCCATCATCTCACCCTATTCCATTTTCTATCTCCCTCACTTTTCATTCATCACACATTCATGCCCTTGTAAATATGTGTTTCTATTTCCTTTTAAATCAAATTTCAAAAAAAATGTGCATTGATTTTTCCATGTTGGTGTTTTTAACCCCTCTTTTCCTTTGGAAATTATATACCTACCGTCCCATAGCCACTGAAAAACCCCTTAAAAGACCTCTTGATTCTTGTACACATTAGATTTGGGAATGGAAGCTGAGAGCTCTTACAAACTCTTGATTTTCACTTTTTGTTGGTGAATGAGTGAACCTCCTAAAATACATTTTTATCATCTTGAGATGAGTAAGTTTTGAGTGCCTACATTTTCCAATTCAAACCTTGAACATGAAAAAATGAATTGTTTCTGATGCATTATTGAGAACCAAATTTGTGATGGAATTCAAGATGGATGAGTGAAATAGTCTAAACCTCCCCTGATTGGAGAAAAAAAAAATTTAATATTTGTTGGTGAGTGAAAATGATTTTGTCATGTTTTTATATTTGTTGCACATGAGGACACACACAATTCTAAGTGTGGGTGAGTTGATGTTATTAATATTTTCATGAATTATTATATTCCACCTTTACTTATTTTATATGAAATGTGCATAATTTGTGTGAAATATTAATGTTTTAATATTAAGTATAATATTTGAGCATTTTTAGAAGTAGTCAAATTGAGTCAGTTTAATGTTTTAATTATAACTATCACTATACTGATCCAAATTGTGTGGTTCTTCTTTTGTCGGATTCTCCTTTCAATATAAAACATTTCATTAGAAGGAACCATGATCCAATTCTGCCATTTGAAAGGTCATATGGTCCTCACAAACAAGACCAAAGAATCTGTGAACAAACTGGACCAGCCTTGAAGATTGATTTACTGGGCTCAATCCATAAGTCCAAAAACATTAACTCTCCACCATAATTTTGGGGCCACTACATGTAATCTTGGATAAAAATTTCAAGGCCCAAAGCTAAGTACAAGGGGCCCAAATAAATCTTTGAAGTCCAGCCCACCATTCTGGCCGAGAATTAAAATCAGTATAGTATGCATGACATATCTCCTGATGTAAGCATCAAATCGAGCTGAGATTTTTCAGTGTGAAAGGGAAGCTATAGGCGGCCGCCTTTGTTGAAGCAACCATTCGTATTTGAAGGCATATTCATATTCAAAAACCCTTTCACACTATGGACTTCAAAAAGACTGGATTGAAATGGACAGTTTACCTTTGTTTATTAAAACAGCCATAACTTTGGATCCACATGTCTAAATGCCTCCATAATTTGACAGTAGTCGGCCAACATTATTTTCTACAACTTTGAAGAAGGTGATATTTGAAGATTCGGCTGTCTGAATATCCAAATTGGCGATGCAAGTGGAGGGACAGATTGGGAATGCAAACAGTCCACTCCTTGGGCTATAAATACTCTCCCCTTCTCTCCTTGAGAGGGGTTGGCATTTCAGAAGATATGAGATCATATTGGCACGACCAAAGCTTTTCCAAAGTCTTGGGAGGACCTTCCATACTCAAGTTTTCACTTGAGAGACCTATCCTCCTCTCTTTGTTTTCACTTACTTTTGTGTTCTTCATTTTTGTAATTTTGTAATTCTCTTTCTTTGTAATTCTATTTTAATGCAAGTTACTTCTTCAATATCTCTTATTCTCATCCACCTTCTGTAGTTTAATATTTATGTTCTTAAAATATTTTAAATTCTGTTGAATCCCCTTCCCTTCTTTTGCTTCCTCATTCAATCGAAAATCCGTTTTTAATTATCATCATCGTTCGTGTGTGTGTGTCAACGTACCACTCTTTTCTAATCCCTTTCTTTTCCTTCTATTCTTAATTTATCATCATAATTATTTTAACCAGAATATTAAACATCCAAATGTCTGAGTAAATCTCTCATTGGGGTGAGTTATAATTCGGGGATATTAAGTGATTGAGAGTTTTTCTCGATGAGTATTCTTTAAATTAATATTGTGTATGTTAAACTCAATATGTCATGGATTAATGATATGTTTTGTTTAATGAGTGGTTTCCATGGATTATTGGAACCATAAATACACTACCATAAATAAGTTTTGATTGAGATTAGAACCCTAAGTTAAGTTAAGGCTTGGATTAAAGCCTTCACACTTAGGAATTCCAATCAACATCAACTTATGACATGGGTGTTAATTTAATGCAATACAAAGTAAGGCTCAAGGATATCACATTATTAACTCCCCAATGATGAACTCACCCCAATCTTTATCAACTTGTTAAACTAAACATCATTCATTAAACATTTCAATTAAGCTCTGCAAACAAACCCCCCAATCAAAATACAGTCAACTAAAAACAATCGACTATTACGAAGTACCATCACCGAGGATTCGACCCGAGTGCTGCTATACACATTAGCAGAGCACCGGAACTTTGACCGGTCGATAGGCGACAATCGGTCGTGCGTTTCAAATGGCGCTGTTGCCGGGGATCGAACCCGGGTCACCCGCGAGACAGGCGGGAATGGGTTGTGTCTTGGGTGGGTCAAAAATCATTTATCATCAACCTTTGATCGTGTTATAACTACTAAAATTAGTTCCATGAGAAGATCAAACATGGGTTGGGAGATGACTTTGAGACTTGTTTCAAGCAAAACTTTCTAAAAAAAGAGAAAAAAAAAGAAAAAAAAGAACACTTGAATCATCTTGTATTGTGTCATTATTGGAAGTCTTCCATGTTGTACGCATTCCATCATCCCACCCTATTCCATTTTCTATCTCCCTCACTTTTCATTCATCACACATTCATGCCCTTGTAAATATGTGTTTCTATTTCCTTTCAAATCAAATTTCAATAAAAATGTGCATTGATTTTTCCATATTGGTGTTTTTAACCCCTCTTTTCCTTTGGACATTATATACCTACCATCCCATAGCCACTGAAAAATCCGTTAAAATACCTCTTGATTCTTGTACACATTAGATTTGGGAATGGAAGCTGAGAGCTCTTACAAACTCTTGATTTTCACTTTTTGTTGGTGAATGAGTGAACCTCCTAAAATACATTTTTATCATCTTGAGATGAGTAAGTCTTGAGTGCCTACATTTTCCAATTCAAACCTTGAACAAGAAAAAATGAATTGTTTCTGATGCATTATTGTGAACCAAATTTGTGATAGAATTCAAGATGGATGAGTGAAATAGTCTAAACCTCCCCTGATTGGAGAAAACAAAATTTTAATATTTGTTGGTGAGTGAAAATGATTTTGTCATGTTTTTATATTTGTTGCACATGAGGACACACGCAAATCTAAGTGTGGGGGAGTTGATGTTATTAAAATTTTCATGACTTATTATATTCCCCCTTTACTTATTTTATGTGAAATGTGCATAATTTGTGTGAAATATTAATGTTTTAATATTAAGTATAATATTTGAGCATTTTTAGAAGTAGTCAAATTGAGTTAGTTTAATGTTTTAATTATAACTATCACTATACTGATCCAAATTGTGTGTTTCTTCTTTTTTAGGATTCTACATTCAATATACAACATTTCCTTAGAAGGAACCATGATCCAATTCTTCCATTTGAAGGGTCATATGGTCCTCACAAAGAAGACCAAAGAATCTGTGAACAAATTGGACCAGCCTTGAAGATTGATTTACTGGGATCAATCCAGAAGTCCAAAAACATTAACTCTCCACCATAATTCGGGGGATACTACATTTCATCTTCGATAAAAATTTCAAGGCCCAAATCTAAGTACAATGGGCCCAAATAAATCTTTAAAGTCCAGCCTGCCATTCTGGCTGAGAATTAAAATAAGTTTAGTATGCATGACATATCTCCTGATTTAAACATCAAATAGAGCTGAGATTTTTCAGTGTGAAAGATAAGATATAGGCGGCCGACTTTGTTGAAGCAACCATTCGTATTTAAAGGCATATTCATATTCAAAAACCATTTCACATTATGGACTTCAAAAATACTGGATTGAAATGGACAGTTTAACTTTGTTTATTAAAACCGCCATAACTTTGGCTCCACTTGTCCAAATGCCTCCATATTTTGACAGTTGTCGGCCGACATTATTTTCTACAACTTTGAAGAAGGGGATATGTGAATATTCGGCTGTATGAATATCCAAATTGGCGATACATGTGGAGGGACAGATTGGGAATGCAAACAGTCCACTCCTTGGGCTATAAATACTCTCCCCTCCTCTCCTTGAGAGGGGTTGGCATTTCAAAAGAGAGGAGATCATATTGGCATGACCAAAGCTTTGCCAAAGGCATGGGAGGACCTTCCATACTCATGTTTTCACTTGAGAGACCTTTCCTCCTCTCTTTGTTTTCACTTACTTTTGTGTTCTTCATTTTTGTAATTTTGTAATTCTCTTTCTTTGTAATTCTGTTTTAATGCAAGTTACTTCTTCAATATCTCTTATTCTCATCCACCTTCTGTAGTTTAATATTTATGTTTTAAAATAGTTTAAATTCATTTGAATCCCCTTCCCTTCTTTTGCTTCCTCATTCAATTGAAAATCCGTTTTTAATTATCATCATCGTTCGTGTGTGTGTGTCAACGTACCACTCTTTTCTAATCCCTTTATTTTCCTTCTATTCTTAATCTATCATCATAATTATTTTAACCAGAATATTAAACATCCAAATGGATGAGTAAATCTCTCATTGGGGTGAGTTATAATTCGGGGATATTAAGTGATTGAGAGTTTTGCTCGATGAGTATTCTTTAAATTAATATTGTGTATGTTAAACTCAATATGTCATGGATTAATGATATGTTTTGTTTAACGAGTGGTTTCCATGGATTATTGGAACCATAAATACACTACCATAAATATGTTTTGATTGAGATTAGAACCCTAAGTTATGTTAAGGCTTGGATTAAAGCCTTCACACTTAGGAATTCCAATCAACATCAACTTATGACATGGGTGTTAATTTAATGCAATACAAAGTAAGGCTCAAGGATATCACATGCTTAACTCCCCAATGATGAACTCACCCCAATCTTTATCAACTTGTTAAATTAAACATCATTCATTAAACATTTCAATTAAGCTCTGCAAACAAACCCCCCAATCAAAATACAATCAACTAAAAACAATCAACTATTACGAAGTACCATCACCGAGGATTCGACCCGAGTGCTGCTATACACATTAGCAGAGCACCGGAACTTTGACCGGTCGATAGGCGACAATCGGCCGTGCGTTTCAGCTTCCCTTAAAATCCATAGGACTCCGATAACTCATTACTTATCTTATCAACAAATGATATTATTTCTTCATACGATGATAATACATGGGAGATTATTTCCCTTCTAAATTTTGGCTTAAGATGATGAAAGGTATGATCGTTCTTACTCTTTGGATCATGTGTATTACTTGAGTTATCATTCCATCTACTGGGCACAATTTCTAAACAACGGAATACACTAGATTATTTTATGAATAGAAATACCTAATCCAAAACTTGTAAAACACTTAACATAAATTAAACAATCTATGGATATAATCCATAATCATAAAATTGTCTTCTTTGAGGAAGTATATACTCATAAACCATTCATAATGGTTTGTAAAGAAAATGAGAATTATCCTAAGAATATCCCCTGAGAGTTTTGTAACCAAGAGTGTAGCAAAGCCTTTTTTCGTGCACCAATACTCGTTCGACTCTAGCTCAAAGTGGTGTTTTCTGGTTTTACCTCTAGGTACATCTGTGCCAGAGCCGCATCTACCTGCTCGTATCCAGACAAGGATGTATTGCTTGGAAAACTCAGAAAATATCTACAATACCAAAATTCTATGAAGTTTTTATATACTAATCCTCAAATTCTATCTAAGGGCTATGTGCTCTAATCAGAGTTTATATAAATCTAGCTTTCAAAGTTTTTACTAAAATTCATCTGATAGAAAATTTAACACCCCAACCCCAGTTACCCAAAGTTGGTGTATTATTACATAACATTGGAATGATCACAAAAGATCAAGTCTCGAAAGACAGATTAGTTTAGTAGTCTTGGAAACACTAGATATATTCATAAGTCTTAACTTAAATCATAATGTAAAAAAAACTACAACAATATCTTGTCTTCATATCCCCTCATACTATCACTGCAGGTCATTCATAAAATTACTTCTTCACATCCTGGGAAAAAAACATTGAAAGGGGTGAGCTCAGATGCTCAGTAAGGATAACAATATAGTGGAAACTTTCATAAATAAGCATAAACATTTAAGGCAATGTATAACAAAAACAAAATCCTTTTAAACCCGAACTTCAGCAAAATATGGAAGAAATAAAATTAAATAATACCATTTACTTATTAACATTGATATTATACTAATCGAATAATCACATGAAATATCAATAACCACTTTCATAATGATGTAATTCATAATTCCAGACTATCATAACCACATAGCCAAGGCCTCGTTCCAAGACTACAAATAAGATTTTGTCAAGGCATCGTGCCAAGACACTAGTTTGTCTCATGAGACCAACCGATGCATCGAGGAGCTATAGCAGGCTCCACCCATCACTTACTAAGTCCAATGCATTCCTCCTATGAAGAGGTTTAAACATAACATAAAAAATCGTATTAAAAATGGCATACGAAATGTCAATACTTTCTCCATAAACCATGACTGATATAAAAATAACACATCCATAGTAAAAAATATCACAAAAACTTCAATACAGTATGGAAGTTTGGTATCATAATAAATCAACTTCAAATAAGCTTAAAATACATCAATGGATGTTCACATAGATGAAATCAAAACAATATGAGAGAAATATCTCTTTTTTTGAAATCATTGAAAAGTCACACATTTATAAAGGAAGTAATTTAAAAGAGATTTTTGAATCAAAGTGTCCCATACCACATTGAAAAAATTCAAAATAAATATCATTTAAAAACATTCATGTACATATAAATAAATCTTTAAAAATCATTTTGAAAACATGGAAATTAATTAAAGAAGATTTAAGAAGATAAATCTTTAAAACATTTAAAATTCGGATCTTTATAAAGAGTATCTTTCAAAAATTCTTAAAATATTCATTTTGAAATAATTTAAAAGACACATAATTATAAAATAAAACATTTACATTCAAAATATTCTTATAATCTTGTAAGGGAAGCTTAGATGATTTTATAATGGCTGAAAATATCCACACCCGCCGTATAAGTTAAAAAAGATATTCTTACCCTAATCTGGTCGAAAAGGTTAAAGAGGACCTTGTTTGGAAAACGAAAGAAATATTCTTTTATAAAAATATTATAAAAATTCAACAAGGGTATACATGACTTTAACCCATAGTTTATAAAATATTAATAATGATTTGAAATACATTTTTAAGAGACATGGATGTGGATGATAATGGGGTCCCAGTAGATAATTACGTATAAACAACCTCGGATAATGAAGCGATTGTGAAATTAACCCTTACCAATTTGGTAACTTACAAAACATACACCACATGAAATAGGTATCATACAATGAGTATTTAAATACACTTTAATTAAATTTTATTACACAATGAATACAATTATGTGTAGTACTTACACCACACAAAAGGTAATAGTGGAAATATGGTATGAATCTCATGGGAATAACGAGTGAGATGAAAACCCCTTACCTTGTACTTTTCTTTGATAAAGTGTAGGTTAGAATCTTTTATAATAGTGAAATTATTTTTATTAAATTATAAAATAATCATATACATAAATATGATACCATATATGGTCTTTTAATATTTCTTTGTTAATAATATTTTAGTATTATTGTCGTTTCGGGTGTTAACATACTCGTTTTATTTTATATGTATTATTACATTAGTAGTGTTTGTTATGGATAGGTTTTATCTTATTCATATAAATAATGATATAAAGTCCTTAAACATTATTTTTAAAAATCAAATGAAAATTATTCTTAAATGGATACGATGGGGAATAAATCTCATCGCATTCGTGGAGACGGTAGTCTGTACGTACACATGAGAGACAATATCATTTTTTTGATATTAAAATAATATATAATTGGATGTTATATAAAATATACAGAATCATTATCATGTTATATTGATTATTTACATTAATTACACATCATTATTATACCCATCTAAATAATAATGTATTGAATAACAATTACACCACGACGTGGAGACTGTAGGCCGTACGTACGCACGTATGGTGACATGTCATTCAAAGAATGGATATAATACTGAATATGGTTGTACAATATTTATAATTACATCACAGTATATATAATATACTGGATTTATTATTTTATAATGGAAATAACAAAGAAATAAGAAGGTGAAGAAGAAAGGAACTTGAAAGAGGGTGGTGAAAACAATACCTCTTTTTTAGGTTCTTCTTTTTGATTTTATCAAAAGGGATATTTAGGATAGCTTTCTGATCAAACTAAGGCCTCTAGGTTGAATTTAGGGATGTTGAGAGAATATTTGGGCAAAGGTTTTCCAAAAAAAGGCTTTTTAGGTGTGAGGAGTTGGTTATAAGTGGTGTCCTTTTATAAGGAGGAGGAGGGGCTCTTTAGAAAATTCTTAATGAATTAATTTATAATAAATTCATATTCGGTTTCTAATTGCTAAAAAGTGGATTATTAAAAGTATAAGGTGGGTATGAATCGAAATACTTTCAAACAATAGATTTTAGACTGGTTTGGTTCATTATATTAACCTTATCTTTTTGTTTTTACTATTGGTTAATTAGTTTGACATTTCCCATGTCAATTTGAATTTTTATATTATATAGTTTATAAACATACTATATACAACCAAAATACCCCCAAGTGGTCTATTAATGATAAACCTATCATGATATAAGTCTTTTGGCCAAACCTTATATTTTTAGGAATAGAATATCAATTAATAATATAATATTTTTAAAAAGAAATTCATTTATGTCAATTTTGACACTATTCAATAATTGATTTTTGATAAAGTCATAAAAACTTTATTAAATCGAACCAAATTCACTTAATCAATCCTTAAATGTCATATTAACCAATAAAATTCATGGATTTCATAAAAACATTCAAATTATATTTATTTTAACATTTATAATACCAATTGTTTGATTCGTTCATTAATAAAGAAAATATTGCATCATTATTGTGTCATAAATAAATTTAATTATTCAATGTCTAAATTTTTTAAATAAAATATAATTATGTAGGAAATAGTTTTATATTTCTAATGACTATTTATAGTCTAAATGATAACATATATAACCCTATGTAAATTTTGTTTATAAAGATATATGCTTGTGTCATTTTTGTATTTATTTTAACTTAATTAATATAAAGTTTCTTTATCCCCTACAAGTGGCTCCATGGGTTCCCAAAATCGACCCAAAGACTCCCATGGTCTGAAATGTATCAACCAATAGGGTTAGGACATGTTTTAGGGTAAATTATTATTATTATAATATTATTTTTTTACCCTTATTTACCTGATTTCTCCTTTAACCATGGTAAATAAAATATTTACTGATGTTATTATTCAAAATGTATAAAAATAAATGTTACCTATTTAAAAAATTTGGACCTCCTGATTCCAAATATGGAATCCATTTTTCTAAATTCCAAACACATAAATTAAATAAATTAATTTAAAATAAATTCCCGTTGTTAAAACAAAAAGCATGTTTTTAAGAGATAATAATTATCAAAAGATTGACACTTGTTTATGTCTGGTTTAAATGTGAAATTATGTCCAATAACCAACATTGTATTAAATAGTAAAAATATAGTATAAATATACTTTAAAACCAATCAAATTCATAATTTAACACTATTAATTATTTTGATTAAAAAAGTTGTTTTTAATTAAAATTTATTAATTTTCACTATTCATCAAAATATAAAAGTTATCAGAAAAGTTCCAAAATTTCACCCTAAGATAATTTCTATATTATGAATCCAAAAATGAAATCTATTTTTCCAAATTCAAAACATAAAATTTTCATTTATTAATTTAAACTAATTCCCACTATTAAAACCAAAAGGCGCATTTTTAATAATTATCAAAAGATTGACACTTGTTTATGTCCAATTTCAAAGTGAAGTTATGTACAATGACCATCGTTGTATTAACTGGTAAAAATATAATCTCTTTATACTTACATACCATTAAAATGTATAATTTAACAATATAAATTATTTTGATTAAAAAAAGTTGTTTTCAGTTAAAATATAGTATTTTTCACTATTCACCCAAATATGAAAGTTATCAGAAAAACACCAAAACATTATTGAAAATAAATTATTATGTCCCGATTATAAATAAGAGGTCTTTTTGTCAAATTGAATATATAAATGTTTCAAATATTGGATTTAAAAAGGCATCGACATTAAAAGCCTGTAAAATTGATTTTTTATAAAAATACTTCTTTTATATGAAAAAATGTATTTGTTCTAACATAATGTCTAAGAAACTCATAATATGGATTCTAAAATTATAAGGATTATATAAAGATCAAAATTAATTTAATACTATTCATATCCTCTTTTGAACAGCTTGTTTGGTAATTCATGGTGTGCTAGAACTCGGTGTTGCATGTAGTGAAAGTTATTGAATTACATTGAAGAAATAACGTACTATGAATTATTGGGGTGTTACATTCTTCCCTCCTTCAATAAATTGCGTCCTCTCAATTTGAAATTATTTTTTGAAAATAAAAGTTTGAAAATAGAAAATACCTTTGGGAAAACCCACATCGGAAATTAGTTTAGTAAAATTTAGTCTTAATATGAGGAAAAGGGAAATGAGAGGGTCCCCAAAAAATTATGATCATGATTAGGAGAACATTGGTGGAAAAGCGTAAATATTTATAGGTAGTGATTGAGGTCATCAATCACAAACAATTGTAAAATTGAGGGCATTAAATTTATCAATCTATGCTGATTTAAAATACCATCATTTCAACAAAACATATAGTATTAGGATAAAACAATTTTTGTTTTATGATTCCATTCAATAAAGTATAAGAAATAATTTCTTCATTGAATAATAGAAGATGAAAAATATATACGTGATAAGTATATTCCCATCCATTAACTATGTTCTACCACAAACTCATCATTCACTCTAAAATATAATAGAACATAAAAATAATACTCTATTTATCATATTCGTATAGGGTTAAAAAATGAATTTATAATTCATCTAGAAGAATCATTAAAAAGAACTAAATTATTCAATCCATGACATCACGTGGGTTAGTGGTAGGTGAAACACCTTTGTCACCCTTCGGTTGTGGGTTCAAGTCTCACGGCCTTTCCGGACGCGACGGGTTGCCGCCCGACCTCCGTGTTGTCCTTTTTATGGAAATCCATAAATAATCTCAAACTAGACTTATCCAAAATATTTTTGTCCAAAATCTCAGTCCCAAATTTATAAGCTAGGTAATCACAATGAAGATCCTTTTTTTCCACGTTATAGCATGTGAACACCTTCATCATGTATTATTTTAAAACACTACTACATCCTGAAATATCGTAAAACCTTATTGATTACGTTCATGATCCCTTATTATTTATAGAATACTAGATATACTCCTTCTATCCGCAATTTTTTAAACTCCAACAATGATGGAATATACAAATAATTATTCAGTTTCAAGGTAGTCAAGAATATCCAGTATAATTTATCCAAATCAATCATGTATTATTCCAAAATCACTACCTCAGTATTAGAACTATATTATGGTTTATCATTCTCTCAACCATATATTTTCCAAAAAATTAACCTGCTATTGAGTCACTTTTCATTGTTCCACACAATGTCAAGTCCTTAATGAAATAGTACTAGATTACAATCCTTATATACTCCATAATTATTATAACCAGTACATTGTTGATACAACACTCAAATGACATAATTCTCTAATAAGAACTCTAATCATTCCTTATCACCTATGAAAGTATCATAACTTGATTATTATCCCATAGTATCATTTGGGGATACTCTGATGATTTGAACATTGATTCGTGTAGTGTCCCCACTCCTTACAGATGAATCATTGTACATTTGAAACCTTTTTCATACCCTCGCAATCACGAACGTGGTGTCATTTTTCTCCACACTTATAACATACTCCCATTATCTTCAATAATTTTCCATGGTGATTCTTTCCACAATTATCACATATGGGAACGTCCTTCTTTACCTTGTTCCCTTTATCTGTCCTTCTCCCTACCATACTTTTCTTCTCTGGCTTCCATTCAAATCCTTAGGACTCCAAGAACTATTTACTTATCTTATCAACACTTTATATTATTTCTTCATATGATGATAATACATGGGAGACTATTTCCCTTTTAAATTCTGGCTTAAGACCATGAATGGTATGATCCTTCATACTCTTTGGATCATACGTATTGTTGGAGTTCTCATTACCTCTACTAGGCACCATTTCTAAACAATGGAATACACTATATTAGTTTATGAATAGATATACCTAATCCCAAACTTGTAAAACACATAACATAAATTAAACAGTCTATAGATATAATCCATAATCATAAAAATGTATTCTTTGAGGGTGTATATACTCTAAAACCATTCATAATGGTTTTTAAAGAAAATGAAAATTATCCTAAGCATATCCCCCGAGAGTGTCGTAACCAAGAGTGAAGCAAGGCCTGTTGTCGTGCACCAGTTCCCGTTCAAGTCTAGCTCAAAGAGGAGTTTTCATGTTTTACCCCTAGGTACATCTGTGCCAGATCCGCCTATACCTGCTCATATCCATACATGGATGTATATCTTGGAAAACTCAAAAAAACTCTACTGTACCAAAATTCTAGGAAGTACTTCTATACTAATTCTCAAAGTCTATCTTAGGGCTATGAGCTCTAATCAGAGTTTATCTAAATCTAGATTCCAATGTTTGTACTAAACTTCCTCTTATAGAAACTGTAACTCCCCGAACCCAGTTACCTAGAGTCAGTGCATTATTACATAACACGGGCATGATCACAAAAGATCAAGTCTCAAAAGGCCGATTATTTTAGTAGTCTTGGAAACAATAGATATATTCATATGTCTTACAATACATCATAAAGTAAAAAAATACAACAAAATCTTGTCTTCATATACCCTCATACTATCCCTACAGGTCATTCATAAAATTACATCTTCACATCCTGGGAAAAATAAAACATTGATAGGGGTGAGCTAAGATGCTCAGTAAGTTTAACAATATAGAAGAAAATTTCATAAATAAGCATAAAAATTTAAGGCAATGTATAACTAAAACAAAAGCCTTTTAAACTTTAACTTCATCATAATATGGAAAAAATGAATTGAAATAATTCTATTTACTTATTCAAATGGATATTCTTCTGATTGAATAATAACATGCAATATCAATAACCACATTAATAATGAACGAATGAATAATGTCGGACTATCATAACCACGTATCCAAGGCCTCGTGCCAAGACTAAAAATAATATTTTGTCAAGGCCTCGTGCCAAGACACTGGTTTGTCTCATGAGATCTACCGATGCATCGAGGAGCTATAGAGGGCTCCACCTGTCACTTACTAAGTCCAATGCATTCCTCGTATGAACAGGTCTAAACATAACATAAAAAATCGTATTAAAACTAATATATGAAATGTCAATACTTTCCCCATAAACCATTAATGGTATAAAAATAATACATCCACAGTCAAACATACCACAAATCCTTAAATACAATATGGAAGTTTTGTATCATAATAGATCAACTTCAAATAAGCTTAAAATCCATCAAAAGATGTTGATGTAGATTAAATCAAAACGTTTTGAGAGAAATATCTCTTTTTTTGAAATCATTGAAAATTCACACATTTTTTAAGGAATTAATTTAATAGATATTTTTGAATCAAAGTGTCCCATACCGCTTTGAAACTTTTGAAAATAAATATCATTTAAAAACATTAATTTCCATCTAAATAAATCCTTAAAAATCATTTTGAAAACATGGAAATTAATTAAAAATGATTTGGAACGATAAATCCTTAAAACATTTAAAATTCTGATCTTGATAAAGAGTACCTTCCACAAATTCTTAAAATATTCATTTGAAAACATTTAAATGTCACATTTTATAAAATAAAACATTTACATTCCAAATATTCTTATAATCTTTTAATGGATGCTTCGACGATTTTACAACGGTGGAAAATAGCTGCACCCACTGTATAAGTTAAAAAAATACATTCTTACCATACTATTTGTTGAAAAGGTAAAAAATGACCTTTTTTGGAAAAAGGATGGAAAGAATACATTATAAAAATCTTATAAAAAGTCAAAAAGGCTATAAATGAATTGAACCGATAGTTTATAAAACAGTAATAATGATTGGAAATAAATGTTAAGAAATATGTATGTGGATGATAAAGAGGCCCTAGTAGATAATTACGTATAAACAACCTCGAATAATGAAGAGATTGTGAAATAAACCTTTTCCCAATTTGGTATGTTACAAAACCTACACCCCAAGAAAGAGATATGATACAATGAATATGTAAATACAAATTAATTTTATTGTATTACACAAAGAATACAACTATGGGCAGTACATACACCACACAAAAGGTAATAGTGGCAACATGGTACGAATCTCATGGGAATAAGGAGTGAGATGAAAACCCCTTACCTTGTACTTTTACATGATAGAGTGTAGGTTAACATCCTGTATAATAGTTAAATCATTGTTATTAAATTTTACACGAATCATATACATAAATATGATTTCATATATGATGTTTTAATATTGCTTTGCTAATCATCTTTTTGTATTATCGTCGTTTTGGGTGTGAACTTACTCGTTTTATTTTATATGTTTTGTTAAATAAGCCGTGTTTGTTATAGATAGGTTGTATATTATTCATATACAGAATGATATGATGTCCTTAAAAATTATTTTTAACCATCAAATGAAAATTATTCTTGAATGGATATGATGGGGAATGAATCTCATTGCGTTCGTGGAGACGGTAGACCGTACGTACGAACGAGCGACAATATCATTATTTTTTATATTAAAATAACATATAATTGGATGTTATATCATATATACAGAATAATTATAATGTTAGATTTATTATTTATATGAATTAAACATCATTATTATACCCATCTAAATAACAATGTATTAAATAACAACTACACCACGACGTGGAGACGGTATACCGTACATACGCACGTATGGTGACATGAAATTAAAAGGATAGATAGAATACTGAATATGGTTGTATAATATTTATAATGACATCAAAATATATATAATATAGTGGAGTTATTATTTTAAAATGGAAATAACAAAGAATGAATAAGTTGAAGAAGAAATGAACTTGAAAGAGGGTGGTGAAAACATTACCTTTTCTTCATGTTCTTCCTTTTGATTTGATTAAAAGGGATCCTTATGATGGATTTATAATAAAAATAGGGCCTCTAGGTTGAATTGAGGGAAGTTGAGAGAATATTTGGTCAGGTTTTAGCCTAACCAAAAGGCTTTAATGGTGTTAATAATTGGATAGAAGTGGTGTCCTTTTATAAGGGGGAGGATGGGCTCTTTAGGAAAATATTAAAGAATTAATTTATAATAAATTCATATTCGGTTTATAATGGCACCAAAGTTTATTATTCAAAGTCTAATGTGGTTAAGGATATAAAACCATTCATCCAATATATTTTAGATAGGTTTGGGTCATTATATTAACCTTATCTTTTAGTTTTAACTCTTAGTTAATTAGTTTGACATTTACCATGTAACTTTGTATTTTTATATTATATAGTCAATAAACGTACTATATACACCCAAGAGACACCCAAGTGGTCCATTAATGACACACCTATCATGGTATAAGTTCTTTTGCCGAACCTTAGTTTATTATACATATAATATCAATTAATAATATATATTTGTTTTAAAAAATCATTTAAGTCAATTTTGACACTATTCAATAATTGATTTTTGTTAAAGTCATAACAACATTATTAATTAGAACCAAATTCATTTAATCAATCATAACATGTGATATTAACCAATAAAATTCATGGATTTCGTCAAAACTTTCAAATTATATTAATGTTAACATTTATAATACTAATTTTTTAATTCAATCGTCAATAAGGAAAATAATGCATCATTATTGTGTCATATTTAAATTTAATTATTCAATGTCTACAGATTATAAATAAAATAAAATTATGTAGGAAATATTTTTATCTTTATAATTAATATTTATAGTCGAAAATATAACATATATAACCCTGTGTAAAAATTGTTTTTCTAAAATATATATACTTATGTCATTTTTGTATTTACTTTAACTTAATTAATATAAAGTGTCCTTATCACTTACAAGTGGCTCCATGGGGTCCCAAAATCGACCAAAATATTTCCATGGCCAGAAATGTATCATCCAATAGGGGTAAAATATGTTTTAGGATAAATTAATATTATTATAATATTATTTTTTACCATTATTTACTGGATTTACCCTTTAACCATGGTAAATAAAATAATTACCAATGAAATTATTCAAAATGTGTAAAAATAAAAGTTACCTATTTACAAAATTTGGACCTCCTGATTACAAATATGGAATCCATTTTTCTAAATTCAAAACACATAAGTGGATGAAATTAACTTAAAATTAATTGTCGTTGTTAAAACAAGATGCGCGTTTTTAAGAGATAATAACTATCAAAATATTTACACTTGTTTATGTCCGGTTTAAATGTGAAATTATGTACAATGACCAAAATTTTATTAAATGGTAAAAATATATTCTATAAATACTTTAAAACCACTCAAATTCATAATTTATTATTATTGATTCTTTGATTAAAAAATTTGTTTTTAATTAAAATTTAGTAATTTTCACTATTCATCAAAATATAAAAGTTATCAGAAAAGTACCAAAATTTCACCCTAAGCTAATGTAAATATTTTGAATCCAAAAATGAATTCTATTTTAACAAATTCAAAACATAAAAGTTTCATTTATTAATTTAAATTAATTCCCTCTATTAAAACCAAAAGGCTTATTTTTAATAACTATCGAAAGTTTGACACTTGTTTATGTACAATTCCAAAGTTAAATTACATAAAATGACTATAATTGTATTAAATGGTAAAAATATAATCTACTTATACTTCCATACCATTAAAATTTATAATTTAACAATATAAATTATTTTGATTAAAAAAAGTTGTTTTCAGTTAAAATATAGTATTTTTTACTATTCACCAAATATGAAAGTTATCATAAAAACACCAAAACTTTGTTGAAACTAAATTATTATGTCCCGATTCTAAAGAAGAATTTTATTTTGTCAAATTGAATATATAAAAGTTTCAAATATTGAATTTGAAAAGGCTTCACCATTAAAAGGCGGTAAAATTGCATTTTTTTTTTAAATAATTATTTTATCTGAAAAAAATGTATTAGTTCTTACATTATGTCTAAGAAACTCAATATAAGGATTCTAAAATTATAAGGATTATATGAAGATGGAAATTCAGTTAATACTATTCATAACTGCTTTTGAACGGCTTGTTTGGTAAGTCATGGTGTGCTGGAACTTGGTGTTGCATGTAGTGAAAGTTATTGAATTACTTTGAAACAATAACATATTATGAAATCTTGGGGTGTTACATTCCAAGTGATTCCAAGTTAAATATTCCCTCCTTTATCCTCTACTACTCTTTCTTCATTATTTTCTTGGTTTCCTCTTCCTACCAGATCCCCAATTCATTACGTAATCTACGGATTGGTAATTATATGGTTCTAACGTAGGGTTTTGGTCCCTTTTTTCTTATAGTGGAAATCTACTTGCTTATTAGAGTGTTCATTGTTAAATGATACATGTTTTAGTTTGTTTTCTGTATGTTATAAGTAGGTATTTCTATGAGATTAATTTATTTTGGAGTTCAAAAGTATGATTGATCTTTTTAAATTTAATTTTAATGATAGTATAAAAACACATGATATCCGTATGATGTTTCTAAATAATTTTATTTCTTTATATTTAAAATTTTTAATGGAAATGGATGATGATGGAATTATTTTTTATTTCAAATATGATGATCCGTGTTTAAAAGTATGGCTTAAAAAAGTGTATCTGGTATCAATAGACTTCTAAAGGTTGTTGAATGTTTTGTTTTTTTATCAAATTGAAAGGGATTTACCCTTCAATCCATGTTTTATGGTAAAGGCGTGGTTTTCACTTTGAAAATAATTTTTCTTAAATATTATGAGACCCTATAGATCAACCCCTAGTCTTTGTTATCCCGTGCGTGGGTTATTTTTCTCCATTTAATCCTTCCCCACATATATGGGTTATTATCACTGTGGGATTATTTTTTCACCCCTTTTTAGTTAATTTTCATTGTTTAGTCCATGTATGTATGATGTATAACATATGGATTTTCTATATGAGTGTGATGAAGGTGGGAGAATAATTTATTATGCCTTGTGGGTTGATCTTGGCACATGTGTCCACTAACATAAATTATCAATAAGTCATGGGGACCAAGGAATTGATTGGGACTTATATTTTTATAATTCAAATGTTTTTCCACATGGCTCTTGTTCCCCCTAGTCATGTTAGGCAAATGGGCAGGGAGGGGGTTCCATTTTAAATGATTCTTGAGTGGGCTAGTTTGACGGATTCTGGGTTTTAATTAGCATACGATGATAATTATTCTATGATAATTTAATAAAGTCAGAATTTTATCATGTTATATTATTAGGGTAGACCCAATGACACACTTGTTTCCTAACTTTTGATTATCTAGGGGATTTCCATCTTGTGATAAATTTTATCTTTACAATACTTGAATTATTGTGGAAATTTTATCTTATTTATCTTCATTTTCTATCCTTCGACTTGTGGTATCTACTTATGTGTGTGTTTGAACCATAATGTTTTGGGTCATTTTCCTTTAAAAGGTTTCAAAATATTTTTGAGAGAACTATTTTGAATTTAAAGACTCTTATGTTGGGTTTTTAATGGTATTTTAAAATTTTTTGTGTGATTATAAATTTTCCTAGGATTGTGTAGTGATTAAAAAGTGTAGGTTTTAATTTTAGGAAAGAAAAATGGAATGGTTTTGAAATATATTATTTGATTGATTTTAGTTTTTCATGATTTTATTATGAAAAATCATACTTTTAGTTATATTTTTTACCTAGAATTTATGGATTTTTTTATGAAATGAGTTTCACAGTCCCAGTAGGTGGAGAACTACAGGGATATTTATCTCATGCTTATATATTGTCTATTTATTATTTTTATCTAGATTCAGGTTCTATTATTGTGGTCATGGTTGGGTGAGGTGGGAGGTGGTAATAGAACATAGGTTTCATGGAGTGGTTTTGAGCTTGGAATGAGTTTGTTTTATTTTTTATTGTTGTATTAAATAATATGAACATCATTGTAGATTATTTTAGTTATCTTTGTTATATATTATTATGATATGTAGTATCATTTTCTTTATAGATGATGTTTTTTATTATTAAAATGGATTGGATCAGTGTTGTTGGTTATGAACCATTTTACATGTTCATTTATTTAGTTTTTTTATATTCTTATAGATACATAGATTCCCTATGTAAGGAAGGTCTATGCTTGACATTGAAAATGTTCCTTTTCCACTACTCTGATTAAGGGACAAATAAATCCCATATGGGTTTTTTGTGATTCTTGAGAAATATTTTACAGTCTCTGGGGATCAGCAATACCCTTTAGAACATGTGGGGAGTTGGGTTAGGTTCCAAGTGGATTGTAACCACAGTTGTTTCATTAAAAAATGCTTCTAGATACAAGGTTATTTGGTGAGGGATTCAATTTATCTATTACCCTCTCATTACTTTGGTATTTTTCTTATATAAAAGAAATTAAGGTTGTCAATCCTTGAGAGGTAAAGGTAGGGAGATTATAGAAATATCTTTCTTATCTCGAACCTCAAGCTACAATGGGATTTTTGGTTTTGAATTCATAATTTGATTTTATTTTAAACTATTTATGAGGGATTTTTTTAAATGTTTTATCCCCAATGATTGTGTAGGTAATTTTAGGGGTTTCTCTTTTATTTAAAGGTGAAAATATAGGGTGATTTGAGTAGCATAATTTTCTCACACTGTTTGGCCAACTGTGTGGTGGTCATGATTTTTGGTTCTATCACATTCATAGAGTATGTGGCACAGTTGGATATAATTTCGAAATATATGCATCCAAACCATGCACAAACATGGTTATTCTTTGGTTGTGTTTTTTCAACTCCTCCTGATCATAGGTTGTTGCTAATGTAATATTCAATTGTTGGAGATAGATTGATTAGGAATTTGATGCCATTTATAAATGGTTCTTATAATCCTCATTTCATGGTTGTGTAGTTCTTTATTGGTGCTTGATTTTATGTTTCCTTTAGGGAAATGGTTTAATATTTTGAAATGACTAATTTCATAATTTGGTATTCATGTGTTCTTAAAAATAAAGAAATTATCTTTGTTTCAAGAAAATGTTTTATAGTTTTTTTAATTTAATTTTGGTGCCTGGAAAATGTTTATATTGAAGGTGATATTTGATATAAAATTTTAGCAGTTTATCCAAATATGGTCCATTTTATAGTGAAATATTGAAATTTATTTGTTTTCAAAGATATATTTTCATTGAGATATTTCGATTTTGAAAAAATTGGATTTTTTGTGATATTCCTTGTTTTTGTGTTGTTTGATCCACATTGTTTGGTTTTATTTCAAGAAGGGTTTTGGATTTTTTTCAAGTATATTCCTAAGTGGAGTGTGCTTTCAAAATTCGTTTTTGTATGATGGAAATTTTGAAAAAATTTACTTATCTTTGTTTGAAATATATGTTCCCTAATTTGGTGACTTGTTGTTATTGGTTTTGATCATGGGCATGCAATGGGGTAATTTGGTATTAGATTTGGTTCATGTATTAATGTTTTTCATGTATTTGTTCTTTTTTATTGTATGCCACCCATAATGGTCGAAAGATAAATTAAAAGGTCTATCTTTGAGAATGGTCATTGGTGTGTGACATCCTTTTTTAATTCAAGGTATCAAATGTAATAATTTTATTAAATTTTCCATTTACCTTTTAATTCAACATTACATTGGGAAATTTTGGAGGTTGTTTTATATTAAAAATTGTTCAAAAATTAATGGATGGGGATATTGGTCGTGTCTTGGCCACATGGTGGTTGTAAATTTCCACCAACTAGATGGGGGAGTTATTTTAGGTCTTTAGTTTTCTACAGACAACATTGGTCCTCCAATGTAGTTCCATCGACTAGCTGGTTGTTCTGGAAGAACCTAAGTGGTTCAACATTGCACACCATCTAGTTGAGGGCCATCCACCAGCCTGTTAGTGGTTCTACTAGTCTACCAGTGGTTCCTGGTTGGGTATGCATTAGATTCACCCCCTATATTTTTAATTCCACCTGTTTTCCACATTAATTGATTGCTAAATCCAATTCCAATAATCCTATTTTGATCCTAACACATTTGAACATTATTCTTGAGAACAATATTTCATCTCACCTCTGATTTTCAATGTTGGATCAATCTAGTAATGCTATATCATTATTTTTTCTCTAAATCTACCCCGTAATTCTTTTCGTCCTTGATATATGTGCATATATCTATGATGGTTCAATGTTTTCTTTGCAGATATGATGATGATTTATTCCCTCCCTCATATATCAATGATAGATCTAGCAATTATTTAGTGTCTCTTGATAAGATTTAGATCTTCCATTGAATATGAGAATCTTGTGGGTATGAAATCATGTACATCCTTCCTAGACCTCTTCTAGATGGTGTATTTATGATATGTTTGTAATCATTTGGAAACATCTAACGGATAATTCTATATGTAATCTTAAATTGATGATCCTTTATTATATTGATGGCAATTTCAATGATTCAATGACATCCCCATTAGTGGATCAAGAACTATTGTATATGGTCGGTGTTTCTGGGTAAGTATTATTATATTGATCATATTTAGACCTTATTCTTATTAAATATTAGGTAGGATCTATCTTATGATAAATTATTATTGGTGGTTCAATGTTATTCAACAAGATCTAAGAATCTATTCTAGATTTGATGACAAATTTATGATTTGTTCATTTATCAATGATGGATTTGGTGAATCAGTATCATATTATTTGACATATCCCAAAATTATTATGATTGATAGGCTATGTGAGGTATGTGATAGTAGAAATACCTTTCAGGGCATAGAATCATCTCAGTTATCTTCTCCCAAAAAACTTATTCGATGAATTAAAAACCATTATATGCATCCTTTATGTGAGAACTAATTTTTCATGGATGTGAAACATGATTCAGTATTTGATCATTTGAAAAATATTGGATTACATAGTCAATAACATTTTGGTAGTAATTTCATTTCCCTATTCCAATGTACAACCCTTTTTCCATCAGATGGTTCTTATATAGGCATTGTTCATTGTTCATTCTTGATTAGGATCATATGTGTGTATGTTTCCCATGAGACCGTTAAATGAAAATTTATTATATGAGAGTTCTATGGTATCCTAATATATCATGTTTCAGTTTTTGAACACATATGGGTACCTGAAGCTATCATTACTCATGATGATATACTATGGTTTGTTTATCTGATTCCCTCATCTATTATGATATATATCATATTACCTTTGGGGGTATTGTTTTTTTATTTGACAATATGTGTGAAGTTGTGATTTGACTACCCATTAGAGGGTGAGTTCACATAGTTTGTAATTATTATGATGATGGATCTTAACATAGAGTAGGGGCATGAGGCCCTTGAGGCCCTCCCCATTATAAAAGTAGTGGGTATGGTAGCCTTTTATCCCTACTCGAAACATTACACCTTAAGGATTCCGAGTAAATTTTTTACCAAACGGCCTTTTGACCTGGCCCAAAACATGATTCCTTATGGATACCAAGTAAATTGACCACTATCCTTGATGATAGTTCTTGATCACTTCAAACATCTTTCCATTACACTCATGACATATAACCAAGGTAGGTATGACCATGGATCATGAAATCTTGGTTAGAACATAGGTGATCAATATATGATTTTCTATAATTTTTGTGAGTTTATTATATCATGAAATACCCATATTGTACTTGTACACACATATTAAGGATTCATTGGTGGTTTCCTACTAGGTTCTATTTCTCACCCCATGAACAGGCATCTCAATGTGCATGAAGACATCACAATTCAAGATATAGGTAAGAGAAATGGGCCTACAATAGATATTTGAGCTGATAAGAATTGATCTTGAAGTGATATTAATATGGAAAAGGTTTATTCCATGGTATTTCATCTTTTATCTACTTATGAATTTTATACTCTGGTTTGAATTACCACCCATGGATATTGACTTATGTATTTGTATGAAATTTGTGCCATTCTCTTTACATTATGATACATAATATTTCACTTGATATTCTAATGTTTATTTTTAATTTATGTCTATGGTGTATGGATATGATTATTGAGGGTATATTATCCCCCCTGATAGTTTTTGGACCATCGCTGTAAGTCGATAGACTCTTGAATATGGTAAGGTCTGTATGAGGGCTTATGGCTCTCCATTTCAGACACAATGGTCTAGTTTGAGGAGTTACAAAAAAATTCCGGCACTTGAATTTCTATTCTATTTGTTTTCGATAACCTAGGACATTATAGAAAGGATATAAGTTATGTGAAACTCGAGTAGGATAGTTTCCATGATCTTATCTAGATTATGTGAAACAACACTCTATGTTATAATTGATGGGATTTAAAATATAGTATAATAGGATTTGGGTGTGTTTATGCATCATGATTAGGAATATATGATCACATTCCATATACAAGCTTTTTTTGTTAAATTGTAGCTATTTACTTAATTTTTTGGATTTGTGTTATCTATATATGATATACCTGTATTATTTATAGAGTGATATATCTTTTTTCTCTATCAATGTGATATATCTATTTCGGAATTAATTATTTGAACTTGAACATACTGTTATATATGTGTGTGTCTATATATATATATATATTTATATATATATATATATATATTGTTGGGACTGATTTCCAGGTATAGTGAACCTTAGGCAGTTCTAGGAGGGATAAACCTTTGGTTATAGGTATCTTTATAGGATAACCATTGTGGTATATCATAAACTAATTAGGGTATGTCTTAATTGAGTCTGGTGTTTAACTGTTTTTTTAAACTCTCATAAAAATATTTAGCCTCAAATATTCATGAATTAGTTTAATATGGATGAAACACCAGTCCCACCATAGGTTCATTCATAGGATTAACATGATCATTCTATTACACATTCTCAAGTTGTTCAGGTGTTATATCCATTGTAACATCACATTACCTTATTTCAAGAAAGTTTATTCCCTTTTCTTGTTTTCCTCTTTAATTGGGTGCATATTGGGAATCCTAGAGATGGAGAACATTTTGTGAGAAAAATTACATAACGTTTGGGGATATTTTTTTTAATTAATAAAATCTTGGTATAGACCAGAAACTGTTTTTTGGGGGTCCCCTTGACTTCGAAGAACACCCGGGTTAGTTTGAGGTTTTTGTAAAAAATCTACATTTTCATCAATTTTGATGAGAAATAAACACCATTTAATGGTAGTACATATATTTTATTCTCTAAAAGGAATATGTCATAAAGCTAGTGCACAATATCAAGTGGGTACACGCTATGTGAATATTACATGTCATGTAATAATAAAATATTGTATTTTATTAAAAATGCGATTAGTTTTTCTGCGTTTCTGAGTCCTGTGGATTACATGACATGTAAAGAGATTACACACCCTATAAATGTCAATAACATGGATTTTAGGGTTCTATTCGGTTGAAATTTTATTTCATTCATTCAGATCTCCTTTTTATATCAACCTATAAGGATTATACAGTGATTTTGAAGTTTATTTTGGATCTAGATTTACCTGTTAGGTATTTGATCAATGTAGTGGCTGGTTTGCATCTCTCTGGGTGAGAAATCTTTTCTTATTCTTTATATATTTTATCATTATAGCACTATTATATTTTGTTATCAGATCCATTTGATTTAGTTTTAGTTTATTGTTGTTTTGTTCTATATATATTGCACGGTCTCGTTCTCCGAAATGCATCCTTAATTTTTTGTGCGGTGGTGAGTGTGTGTTCTTAAGGTATGTGTCACTTTATCTTCTCTTCCAACCCTTTATGTAAATTAAATCATTTATAAGATATGTAGATTGATTATAGGGAATCTGTTATAATTATTTGGTTCTCTTGTTGGTGTATCCTTCATGGGAATGCATGACACCACATTTTGAGGTAGGTGGTTTTATCTCTAGCATGTTTTGGTGAAGTTAATTTCTCCTATTTTTTATAAAACAATTTATTAAATAAAAGGGAATGATATAAATTATTGTTTTGTGTGTGTTTAATTGGGTTTATATAGAATACCTTTTTTCACTTGTTTTGGTAAATTAAAAGGGTTTTTAATTAATGCATTGTGATATAGTTTTGTGAAATTGTTTTCCAAGCATCAAATGATGAACAAGGATTGATGAATTTATTTGGAAAATTAGAGCTCATGTGAAGCCTTGGGTACTTAGGTGGAATTTATAGTAATTGGTATAATCTATTATAATGTTATTTTCTCATGGGGTGTATCTGTGCCCCCACTAAGACCATTTTTAGGGTCATGTTAGACCTATTGGGGGGGTTTCATTACTTGGGTGTTCCCCTACTCTCAAGAATTGATTATTTTGTCCAGTGGAATGATGAGTACATAGTTATCTATGTTAGGAATAAGTTTCATATCTATCCTAACCTAGTGTGATCTGTAACATTTTGTTACCTATGCTTCTTGTATGATTTGGGATACTTTTTATTTGTACTATTTTTTGGTTCTCGCATAGATTTTATATGATATGTGATGCATGATTTGTTTTGACTTTACATAATTATTGATATATTTGGTTATGAAATGATTTGAAACGAACTTACCTTCTTTTTTGGAAATGTGGAAAAAGAAGAAATTAGATGGATTCACCATGATTTTGATATAAACCCTATTAAACTATTTTCATTCCTTGTTTTCTTCAAAGTTCACCATTCGTGGATTATTTTTTAGAGACTTTGTATGGGACAAATATGGGAGACCCTACTGAGCCCATTAACTCACACCCTATAAATCTCTTTAGTGGTGCATGAACCTAGTTATGAGTTTCAATCTATAGAAAGTAATGGTACCATAGTGTGGTGGAAAGGTTTTATATCATCTAGGATGGGTAGTTGGTGGTGAGATGGTAGGAGTCTTCTCATGATATCAATGGAGTAGTTGGTTTTCCTATTTTGGTAGAACTTTGTGCTTATACTTTTACAAGGAGATTTTGTCTACTCTTGATTTGGTTGGTTTCTTCTATTTGTTTTCTTTTATTGAATATGTTTATAATTTATTCTATTTTCTCAGTTTTATATATATTCTATTTTTTTTCTTTCGGTTCGGTGAAATTGTTCTTTCTATAAGTTTTTCGATTCCTTGGTGCTAGTCTCCAGCATGTCGGGATCAAGAACTCCCTTCAGGTATGTGACAAGTCAGTTCAGGTACCAATTTTATAGGTTATTCAGCTCGGTTAATTTCAAAATGGAATTAGAGTAGGTTTCTCCTCAAGATTACTTTTTTTTGTTGATATTTATAAGATAAGAGATAAGATTTTGAAGACATGAGAGGTATGTTGTGCTGAGTTTCTAGCCAACTCTTACCATGATGAGACCCAAGTCTATATGAGATGTTTGGATGTGTGTTTCGTATTTTGAATTCCTGATGTTAATATCAGTTTTTATTAGGGATTATTTGGTTTGAACTGGCATTGTTCCATTTTCTGATCGTATCATTCATCTTGGTGTTCATCAGTATACCTCCAAGACATGTTCTATGAGTTCCTCAAAAGGGTTCATCTGATGATCTTCTAGGTAATAATCTGATGGATTAGAACATTATTGATACTATCATGAGATAATTTCATGTTATTACTAGAATGTGACACAAGATCAGAATGTTGTTGTTGAGCTACATATAGTATCTATGGGAGAAAGATAAAAATTAATGGACAAACTTCATGATAAATCACCATTCTTTAACGATAATTATGCGGGGAGCGCCCCTACGCGAGATACGGTCCCCACAAAATAGTCTAAATCTATTGGGTGTTTTGGTTCATTAAAATCTAAAATGTGAAAAAAATGTTTATATACAATTTAATACATGAAAACTGATAAAGATAAACAAGAATGTTCACAATGTAATCAAAACATCAAATGAACATATTAAAATGAATTCATTATGTGAAAAAATAGCATACACTGGACACACACCTATATAGTGGCAATGATGAATAACCGGGAAAAAAATAGACTAAAACTACTTTTATTTAACCAGATAAATTCAATCCGAATTTAATATTTAGGAAGAAATGAACATTCATCATTTTATAGTTTTAATTAAACGTGGAAAGGAAATTAAAGCAGTAAAAGGGAAAAAAGATTTACAAGCTTCATCCAAATGCCTATGTGCATGGGGTAGGATCATCATGGTTTTCCCTATGGAAGGAAATGATTAGAAGAAGGAAACAAAGTATGATAGAAAAAAACAAAAAACAAAACAGAACTAGAACATAACGTCAAACAAGCTAACAACTTAAGAATTCCTACAAAAATGAAAAAGAAATAAAAAACAAGACTGATACCCCTAACCAAGGCTCGGTTTCACCTTTTTCATGGAAGAAGTTCATTTCAATTCACTATTAACATCATTGACACATTCTTAAGGTCCATTTTTCAAAAAAAATGTCACTTATGTCCATGAAAGGACAAGGCAGTCTACATATGATGCTGCTATCTTGGATGAAAATAATCACCATCTAGTTGTTTTTCACTATATATGCACAAAACATCTCTTCAAGTCATTTCTACTGTTGTCCACGCCGTCCAATTTGTCACAGCCGCTGATCGATATTATGAATTACTAACTCATTAAATTCATTATTCATGAGAAGATCAAGGCAACACCAAGGGCCATCTTCCATCACTGGTCGAGCAGAGTGAATTACTACTACATCCCCCTTTTGCACATCCTCTAATTTTAGGCTCTAGGTTCAAGAATGTGGATCCCAACCTCTCTACAATCGATCTCCGCATCTAGAAGAAATAGGATACCACCAAGAACTCGTCGAGGGGAATTGATGCCTTTGATCTTAGCTGTAGCTGCTCCTCTAGAAAACATAGGGTGCACAGGGATTTACAGTTCTCCCTCTCAGCTAGGCTAATCTCCTATTATTTCTAGAAATCGGAGCATTACAAGGAATGTAGCATAGCAACTACATGTTCCTGGATTGGAGGAAATCCTCCTTCAAGAACCTCCACCACCGTCAGTACCCTTCCTTCTTTGGCTACTAGCGTGACCCCCGAATATATGAACCCTTAGCTAGTTCCAAGAGAGCGATGTATTTCTTGGTGGATGAAAAACAAATCTCAGGTTTGAGGGGACACATGGACGATGAAGCTTTAGTGGGTAGTTCCCACATTTCAACTACGTAAAAAAATATCAAAACATGCATATTAAAATAAGAATTTAATTAAAAAAATACAACTAATTACATATTCAAAAATTTCCACCTTGGAAATGATATTCATGAATAGATTTAATATGGAACACCACCACACTTTCTACGTTGCAAAAAAAACCTAAACCACATGATGATTATGCACCACCTAACATCATCAAATTGGGAATATCATAAAAAAGAAATAACCTACAGGGTATGACCCAAACAGTCCCCCTAACAATGTATTAATGTGACATATGTCTCCAGAAGTTGAATGATATTGAAAAAACAATAAACATGTTCCGAATTAAAAAAATTCTAAATAACTACATGATAGAGGTTTATATATGCATTTATCTGAGTCGCACTCTGAGATGATTCCAATGAGGAATATAAGACTAAAAAATCACATGCCAATAGATCCCCAAACTACCTCACTTGTGCCTATAGAACAAAAATAAATAGATAAGAATTCATCCTCACACAAAACATGCACAACCAAGCTCAGAAGAATTCATATGGAATGTAAACTCTTAATTGAAATAGTAAAATCTTGCAAAGAGTAGCATAAAAAGAGAGCAACATAGAGAAAACATGCATACTAAATGTAACAACCCAAAATAGTCTCCACCTAATCCCACAAATACATATCAGCACTAAAGGACCAAGAACCGCCAGCTTTAAAACCACAAAACGCCGCCTAGACTTTCTATGAAAGATACAATAATATCATCAATATATGGATTCCTAATCTCCACCATAGGAGGTGATCGCCTAAACAAGATCCCCAAAGGAGACATCCTCATACAAAAAAGAAACTACAAGGACACATGAAAACAGTCCCAACATCCTAAGGCATCTCAAAGACGTGAGAACATAGGCTGGGAGCTAGCTAGAAACTAGGGTAAAACAAGACACTGAAGGGAAAAATATCCTAGACTAGACTTACTAGCGGTGCACAGTTCCAGGGAAACCAAACTAAAGACACTAAATAGGGTCAAATAGTAAGCAAAGAATCTTGGGGATCTGCCAAGTAACACTTCTCCAAAAACCTACCCAAACCTAAACACCGAACTCAAAAAGGGACCATACGCAGAGAAAACAACCCTAAAGGATGAAGAGGAACAAATCAGAGCTATAGTAATCTTTTCTTATATGAAAAAGGTAGTCACTAGAGACACACGATCCTATGAAAACCCTTACTACTAACCAGATTTCAAACATAGGAAAACCTAACATAGAACTCATTCCTACCATGAAACCATAGACACACATAGGCAGAAACTAAAAATAGGTATCTTTGAGGCTCAAACATGTAAAGGAAAATGTGAAACAATGAGGAAACAAATTGTCAATAATGGAATGAAATTGCAGTCTGAGAGAGAAAATTATCTAGTTGAAAAACAATCAAAGCATGATGCAATAGGTATAGTCCACAAACAAATCATTTGAAAGAAATAAACAAATTATTTCAAATTTAAACAATGAAAACATGAAACCAATTAAACTCTAATACGAGGAATGATACCCCCTTATCAGGGCTCGGTGACACCTTATCGATGATGAAGCTTGTAAAAGGGTGTTCAAATCATCATCATGGAGTACAACAACTCAAATCCACCATGATCCATGTTGTTGTATAGGTTCATATCTGTGAACTGGTTCCTCTATCCTTGACCATATCACCATCTAGGAATAAAAGAGGTTGTCCTCAGATGATGCCATTTTCCTAGGTGCTTCCGAGGAAAAATTGCTTCCAATTCTTCCCACACAGTCCAGGTGGTCATTGCCACTGTTCAAGATCAAGAACTAGTCATCATGTCATGATATCCCTTCAGGTGCTGCATCAAGACAACACAAAGAACATCTTTTTCTAAAACCAGAGTCGTCAATACTAGTAGTTCCGCAATCTATTTAAGTTATGAATGTCCCTAGATACTACCAATATGAACCACTATTCACCCATGATGTAGTCGCCGAAGGTCATTCTGGTAGTTCCAAGATTGATACAACCATCCATATTTCCTCAAGTTCATGAACAGGGACTGAAACCCCCCTTTTTGCCTGATCGTCTCCACCAATACATATGTGATTAGAAACCCCAAAAACCTAGGGCTCTTCGTAGCTCTGACATTTCTCTCTAGACGAATGTAGAGTAGGGGGTCTCCCCTATCCTTGTAAAGAATTTTGGAAGAAAAGTCGGTGCACCAGTTGAATCTTGTAACTAAAGACCAGGTTCACACCAATGATGAAGAACTTGAAGCTTTCACACCGCCAGAAAAAATTTCCATGTTGAATATGATGGATCTAAAATCCATTCAAAAACCAACTTGATCAGTGAAGGAGAGACCCCCCATACCTGGAGCTCTAATACACAGGCTTGAAAGGATTTGTTTTGCATTATCTCTTAAATCCGGACACCCACACACCTTAAATAGAGCCACATGTCTGAATCTAAAAATAATATGGCCTGTAAGAAATAAAATGGAGCATGTAGGAGAGGAGGCCTTGGGATAGGTGGAAGGTGAACAATAAATGGGTGGTGAATTTTTTTCAACTGCGTATCAAAATCTAAAAACATTAATATTAAAATAAGAATTTAATTAACAAAATAAAATGAATTACAAACTCACAAGTAATAATGAACCTTGAGAGGTGGAGGACTGGGTTGAAAATATTTAACAAATCTTTGACATCATAGATACACCTAAAAGTATCATTGTAAAGTTTTCAGTGTCCATACTTGAGGGAGCCAACAAAAATTGGTGAGATTCTACGGTACAATCTAATAGGAATGTTGGATTAGAATGGATGTGTTTTAAGACTCTCTTATTCCATTAAATTTCTTAAGAGACAATAACGATGGAAAAGTCTCTAGATTTCCTCCATCACAGTAAAGATTGGGTTCTATGTCATCTTACACCTATCTATTTGCTGAGGTAGTTTTTTTCAATAGAAGTTGTAAAGAATTACCCGCTAAACTCGTATATATTACAATAGGGGTTTGAGTAGATATCAAATAATATGTATTTATGGTGAATATTTGACCTACATAGAGAAGGTAGTTAAGGATATGATGGATGAGATGTATATGCTATGAATTTTTGGATATTTTTCCTCCTATATTACACTTCATAGATGCTTCAGTGGCATTCTAGGAAAGAAGATAATGTAGAAAGATCATCACAATAGTGTTTGAGGAGGTTCTCAACAACATGCCTCTTCATCTCCTCCAATTGAATCTAGTGGTGTTACAATGACATGAAATCAGTGGGACATGGTTTTAAACACATTGTGTTTTTTTCTTAACCTATAATGATGTGTAATATATATGGGTGTTATTTTTATCTATAATGAATTTTTCAAGATATGTTTACACCTTGACATGGTCAAGGACCTTCGGTTCCAAAGGCAACAGTAGTGAAATTAGGGACGACATACAGTCCCTTGAGAATTAACTTACTTCATTAGACAATGAAAAGGATAGACCCAGCAGGGGCGCATTTTCGATCATATTTGGAGGGAGACCAATCTGGAAACAGACTCATTGGCTAGATTGGGTAGACAGGAGGAGGATCTCTTGATTTATGATAGTCTATATTCTCTCCCCGTTGAGTGTAAAAACATTGTCCAAGGGGATGCCTTGGGTCTCTATCACTTTCTCCCTCATTAAAGGGCTGGTGTGGTGTTCGTTCCTTATTTCTCAATATAAAATAACATTCAGTCAAAAAAAATGTTTCGAATACTACAGGGATACTACAATTGTCCTCAGGATTGAAGATCCTTCATGTATGGGTTTCTAGTGGAAGTATACGTGTGTCCAGAGATAGTGATAAGTGCCATATTGATCATATCCTCAATAGTTATTGATTTATTGGAATCTACTTATTCCCACTTATTTATGTCTCTCCATTTTTTTGATATGCGTAACATTCCAACATAAGACACATCCTTTTCTATGGGGTTGGAAAAATTTATAAGTAATAGGAATGATTTGGGGTTTCAGTGTCCTTGAGTGACATAGATAGCTAATACGGATCTAGTGTAATGCCCCGACCCAGTTACCCAGAGTCGGTGCATTATTACATAACATTGGCATGATCACAAGAAAGATCAAATCTCGAAAGACCGATTGGTTTAGTAGCCTTGGAAACACTAGATATATTCATAAAGTTTTAGATTAGATCATATGGTGAAAAAACTACTAAAAAAACATATTGTCTCCACTGTCCACACTATAATCACCTCATAATATCCCTACAGGTCATTCATAATTTTACTTTTCACATCCTGGGAAAAATAAAACATAGAAAAGGGGTGAGCTCAAATGCCCAGTAAGGATAACAATATTGCAGAAACTTTCATAAATAAGAATAAACATTTAAGGCAATGTATAACTAAAACAAAAGCCTTTTAAACATGAACTTCAACATAGTATGGAAAAAATAAAATGAAATAATTCCATTTACTTATTCACATGGATATTCTACTAATCGAATAATCACATGCAATATCAATAACCACTTTTATAATGATGGAATGCATAATTCTAGACTATCATAACCACATAGCCAAGGCCTCGTGCCAAGAATATAAATAAGAATTTTCCAAGTCCTTGTGCCAAGACACTAGTTTGTCTCATGAGACCTATAGATGCATCGAGGAGCTATAACGGGCTCCACCCGTCACATATTAAGTCCAATACATTCCCATATGAAAAGGTTTAAACATAACATACACATTCATATTAAAACTAGCATAAGAAATGTCAATACTTTCACCATAAACCATTAATTCTATAAAAATAGAACATCCACAGTCAAACATATCACAAAACCCTCAATACAATATAGAAGTTTTGTATCATAATAAATCAACTTCAAATAAGCGTAAAATCCATCAAAGGATATTGACATAGAGGAAATCAAAACTCTTTTTAGAGAAATATATCTTTCTATTTTGAAATCATTTAAGAGTCATATATGTATAAAATAAAAAAAATCTTTGAAAATATTCTTGTACGCTTGTAAGGGAAGCTTCGACGATTTTATAATGGTGGAAAATAACCACACCCACCGTATAAGTTAAAAAAACATTCTTACGTTAATTCTGTCAAAAAGGTTAAAAATCACCTTGATAGGAAAATGACGGAATGATTCCTTTATGAAACTCTTATAAAAAGTAAAAAAAGGGTATAAATTACTTTAACCCATATTCTTTTTAATATTATAAATGTTTTGAAATAGATTTTTAAAAACATGGATGTGGATGATAAAGAGATCCCAGAAGATTATTACGTATAAACAACCTCGGATAATGAAGAGATTGTAAAATAACCCTTACCATGTACTTTTCCTTGGTTAGGGTAGGTTAACATCCTGTATAATTGTGAAATAATTGTTAATAAATTATACAAGAATCATATACATTAATATGATATCATATATGATCTTTTAACATTGATTTGTTAATAATATCTTAGTATTATCGTTGTTTCGGGTGTTAACTTACTCGTTTTCATTTATATGTTTTGTTACATAAGCCATGTTTGTAATGGATAGGTTGTATCTTAATCATATCCAGAATGATATCAAGTCCTTAGATACTATTATTAATCATCAAATGAGAATTATACTTGAATGGATATGATGGAGAATGAATCTCATCGCGTTCATGGAGACGGTAGTCCGTATGTACGCACGAGTGACAATATGATTATTTTGATATTAAAATAATATATAATTGGATGGTATATCTTATATACAGAATCATTATCATGTTACATTTATTATTAACATTAATTACACATCATTATTATACCCATCCAAATAATAATTTATTGAATAACAATTAAACCACGATGTGGAGACGGTAAGCCGTACGTACGCAAGTACGGTGACATGTTATTTAAAGGATGGATAGAATAATGAATATGGTTGTATAATATTTATAATAACATCACAGTATATATATGATACTGGATTTATTATTTTATAATGGTAACAACAAAGGAAGAGGAAGTGGAAGAAGAAAGGAACATGAAAAGGGTGGTGAAATCATTACCTCCTCCTTGGGTTCTTCCTTTTGATTTGATCAAAAGGGCTCCTTAAGGTGGCTTTATGACTAAATGAAGGCCTCCAGGATTAAGTTAGGGAAGTTGAGAGAGTATTTGGGTAGAGGTTGGCCAAACCAAAAAGCTTTGAAGGTGTTATGTAATGATAAGGGAGAGTGCCCTTTTATAAGAGGGGTGAGGGGCACCTTTGGAAAAGCTAGAAATATTATTTTATAATAAATTAATATTCGGTTTCTAGTGGCTCAAAAGTGTATTATTTAAAGGTTAAGGTGGGGATAGGTCGGAAACCACCCAAAAAATATAATTTATACAGGTTTGGGTTACTATATTAACCATATCATTAATTATTAACTCTTAGTTAATTAGTTTCACTTTTAAAATGTCTCTTTGTATTTTTATATTATATGGTTACTAAACTTACTATATACATCCAAGAGACCCCCAAGTGGTCCATTAATGATACACCTAACATGATATAATTCTCTTGTACGAGCCTTATATTTTTAAAAATTTAATATCAATTAATAATATAATATTTGTTTTAAAAACTCTTTTATGTCAATTTTGACACTATTCACTAGTTGATTTTTGTGAAATTCATAACAGAATGATTAGTTCAAAAAAAGTCTATTAAATCAATCCTAATATGTCATATTTTCCTAGAAAATTAGTTTAATTCATAAAAAGTCTTAAATACTATTTATTTGGGTATCTACAATATCAATCATTTTAATTTTTCACTATTATGGTAATTACTGCATCACCATTGTGTCATATAAAAATTAAACTATTTAACGTCTAAAAATTATAAATAAAATAAAATTATTTAGGAAATCGTTTTATATTTCTAATGAAGATTTATAGTCGTAAAGCCAACATATATATCCCTATTGTAAAATTGTTTTTCTAAAAGATATATGCTTGTGTCATTTTTGTATTCATTTTAACTTAATTAAAATAAAGTGTCACTATCACTTACAAGTGGCACAATGGGGTCCCAAAATCGACCCAAAGATGCCTATGGTCTAACCTGTATCAACAAATAAGGTTAGGACACGTTTTAGGGTAATTTGTTATTGTTATAATATTGTTTTTTAACCCTTACTTACCGGATTTACCTTTTAACCATGGTAAATAAAATATTTTCCGTAGTAATTATTCAAAATGTCTAAATATAAAAGTTACCTATTTAAAAAATATGAACATCATGATTTTAAATATGGAATCCATTTTTCCAAATTCAATACATAGAAGTGGCAGAAATTAATTTAAAATTAATTCCTGTTGTTAAAACAAAAAGCATGTTTTTAAGAGATAATAACTATCAAAAGATTGACACTTGTTTATGTCCGGTTTAATTGTAAAATTATGTACAATGACCAACATTTAATTAAATGGTAAAAATATATTCTAAATATACTTTAAAGCCACTCAAATTAATAATTTATCACTATAAATTATTTCGATTAAAAAGGTTGTTTTTAATTAAAATTTAGTAATTTTCACTATTCATCAAAATATAAGGGTTATCCGAAAAGTTCCAAAATCTCACCCTAGGCTAAATTAGATATTCAGAATCCAAAAATTAAGTCCATTTTGAAATATAAAATATATATAATTTCAAAAATTAGGTATTACTATTCATAACGGCTAGTTTGATTGGTTGGGGTGTGTTAGAACACGGTGTTGCATACAACACACGCTATAACATTATTCAACGAGAAGCGTACCGTAGAAGCTTGGGGTGTTACATCTAGTTTGGTATTTTTTTCTTAATTTAGATTTATTTGATGTCATCATCATGATGGATTGGATTTCCTCTCATCATGATGTGGTTTGTTATTTTCATTTGTGTGTGTTGTTTTTACAGCCTATGGGAGATCATAGGTGTATTTAGGAGACTTAGATCTGAGGTTGGGTCATACAGGACCTTCACTCCCAGAGATTAGGATTTTGTTGCCTACTATTGTAGTTGAACCTGATGATTTTTATTCTTTTTTTGTTCTTTTGACCATTGATTGAGACATTCATGACATTTTTCAGATGATTTCTCCAAACTTACTCTAGAGAAATAGGTAGATTTTATGATTTATTTGGCTCCATGAATGCAGATAGTGTTGATAAATTCTAATCATATGACACAAAAAGATCAAAAGGATCTCAAGATTTAGTTGTACAGTCTCGTGGTGAAGGGTTTTGTTTTCCCTAGTGTTTCACCTTGGACAGCCTTGGATATCTTTTCCAAGATTGTAGATAGTAAAATCCAATTATTCATGGACTATCGAATGTGGTACCAGATGATGGTTAAAAAAAGTATCATTTTCCTCATGTGTATGACTTGTTTGATCTGTTAATGGGAGAAAACTTGTTTTTATATATTTATCTTTGGTCGGGTTATAATCAGTTTAGAGTTTGAGAGTGTGATTTATCAAAGATAGATTTCAAGAGATGGTATAGCTATTATGAATATCTTTTGATGCCATTTTGTCTAAATAATTATCCTTTAGTTTTTACGGAATTGACAAATTGGATATTTCATTAGTATCTTGAAACGTTTTTTGTAGTGTTAATGGGTGATATTTTGGTTTATTCAAGACCCAAGCATGATCACAATCAACATATGAGCTTTTATGGAAATACTGTGGATTAAATATTTATATGTAAATATTTTGAAGTGAAACTTCTAGATTCATGAAATGAAATTATTTGTAATTTGGGTTTCTAAGCATGGAATGTTAGTTGATCAAGAAAAGGTAAGTCTTGTCTTCTCATGGGAAGAGTCACAGAATGTTTTTGAGATTTGGATCTTCCTTGGTCTTGTAAGATACTATCAATGGTTCATAAATGATTTATCTTATTTGACATCAAATCGTAATAATATTACTATGAAAGGGGTGAAATTAAAATGGGATGAAAAAATTTAGTCATCCTTCAATGAGTTGAAATAAATTCTGTCATCATCTCTTATTTTAATCTTACTTGAGCCCATAAAGGGGTATTCCATTTTTTTATGTTTATCATGTTGATTTGGGTTTTTTAATCATAAAGGATGATCATGTTTTGGCTTAAGGATCTCTTCATCGTCAACCTCATGGGGAGAATTATCCAACTCATGAGTTAGAGCTTATCACAGTTATGGATATGCTTAAGTATCAGAAGAATTATCTTTTTGGGTAAAGTCTCACAATATTTTTTTATTATAAGTGTTTAATATATATCATTTATCATAAGGAATTTATTATTAGATAGTGGTGGTGGGTTGAGTTCCTTTTGATGTTGGACATTGATATCGCATGTACCCTATGCAAGGGGAATGTTGTGGCAGATGCAATCACTAGTAAAGTTCTATTGCATGATGTTTTTTAATCGAAGGAAGAGAAGAACCTTGTGATTATTTTTACTTATTTACATCTACATTCTCAAGAGGATGTTTCAGGAATAGTTCTAACCAATTTTCAGTTATCATCATTTCTCCTTGAATCTATTCTTCTATGTCCACAACAGAATAATGAGTTTAGAGGAATTTGAGAAACCTTATATTTTGGGTATTCCATCTCTATTTGGTATCTCTCTTTAGATGGTATTCTTAGTCATAGGGATAAATTTTTTTTCCTTGATTATATTAGGAGCTTAGTATTGTCAAATTATCACATTTATTCATGATCCATTCATCTGGGAACTATAAAGATGTATTATGATATTATACTAAGATTCTAGTGGTGTGTATAAAGCATGGAATTGTTGATTTTTGTGTCCCACGATTACACATGCGAATATACTAAGGTGATGAATTAATATCTTTTTGGTTTTTTCTAGCTTCATAAAATCCCAGTTTAGAAATGGGATGAGGTATCCAAGGAATTTTTTGTTAGAATACTATGGAATACTCGAGAGAGAAATGATATTTGGGTGGTGATTGATCAGTTGAAAAAGTCATCTCATTTTATTATAATAAAAGACACCATAAAAGTTGAAGATATGTGTAAGCTGTTTGTGCAGGATGTTTTTGAGGTTGCATGGAATTCCTTCTACCATTGTTTAGGATAGATATTATTGGTTTACTTTAAGGATTTTATAAAAGTAACTAAGATTTGATGGGGACTCTAGTCCAACTGAGTAAATCTTTTCATCCCTATATAAATGGTCATACCATGCATTCTATTCAGATCCTACATGATATGATTCATGCTTATGTCTTAGATTTTGGTGGATCTTAGGATAGCCATTTGGGACTGGTTGACTTTTCTTATAAGAATAGTTATAATTAACCAAAAATAATTCCTCTTTTTGAGTATTTTTATGGTCACCCATACAGATCAACACTTTTGTTGGGCATAGGTGAGATATGGTTCATAATTAGGATTATGATTGGATCTAGAGATGTCTACAAGGTTTTAGGATATATGTCAATTCATAGTTACAACATAGAGTCAACATAAGTATTATGAGGATCAATGGTGTTGTCCTCTAGAATTTTCCATAGGTGGAAAAGTTTTCTTTAAATTTCTCCTCGGTCAAGTCTCCCTCATCTTGTAAAATAGGGGAATTTTTCTCTAAGATATATGGGATCATTTGATTTCAATGTGTGTATTGGGTAGGTTTCTTAGTGGTTGGAATTCCAATCTTCGTTTCTTAGAATTCATGATTTTTTCTACATATCACAGATCAACAATTATAATCATGATCCCTCTCATACTCTGATTTGGTAAGCTGTTGAGTTAGAGCCATATGTTTTTATTATTGATCTTCCAATTGATGTCGATGAATCACATATGAAATTATTGTATGGGAAGTCAATTATTTTGGTCAGAGTGTTGTGGAGGCACTAATTATATTATCATGAGACATTTTATCATGAGTCATTGATGAGGGACCAGTGGACTTACCACTTTATCAAACTTCATTCATCCACATGAATTCTCAGGGACAAAAAGTATTATGGTGGGGAGTTTGTAATATCTTGATACCCATTCTCAGGAAATTCCCTTATATTTGATTGTATCCCTCTTTAATGAGGTTTTTATCAGGATTCCCTCGGATGGATAAATTTTCATGAAAAAAATGAAATAATATTTTGGGATGGATAATTTTTTAAATTAATAAAATCATCATATAAATGTGAAATGGAATTTTGGGTTTCTCCCCAAATTCAGAGAATGATTTCTTTGGTTGGACTTTTTGTAATGAATATATATTTTCTATATTGTTTTGGAGAAATACATTTCATGTAATATAAGTATAAACCATGTATTATTTATAGGTTAGATGTCATGAATCTGGTACACAATGTGATGTGGGTACAAGTTGTGTGATTATTATAACCTATGGACTAATAAAATAATGATTTTTATTAAAAAAGCTATGTGTCTTTTAGACTATATGAGTCCCTAGGATTACAATAAATTTAAATAGATTACACACCAAGTAAATTATGCAGATAGGGATGCTAATGTTCCACATGGAAGAAAGTTTATTTCATTCATCAACATATTCTTTATCTCTGAACATAGAATGCTTCTCCGATGATTTTTGGTGCCTCTATTTGATCTGGATTGATCAGTTATACATTTCATCACCATGGTGGTTGGTTTTTATCTCTCAATGTGATAAATCCTTTCTTATTCTTTATTTATTTTATCATTGTAGCACCTTTTTTGTGAGATATCAAATCCATTGACCCATGCTGATGTTTCTTCTCATTTCCTTCTAGATCCATGGGGCGATCTAGTTTTAGGGGCTCTTTCCTTTGTTGGTTGTGGTGTGGTGGGTGTCCGTTCAAGAAGTATGTGTCATTTTCAATTATATTACCAATATTTTTATAAATAAAACTAGTTATATGATGTTTAGATTGGTTCTAGGGACCCCTTTATCATTTTTTTTGTTCTATTGTTGGTGGATCCTTCATGGGTGTGTGCGACCTTGAGTTTTGAGCTAGGTGGTTCTACCTCATCTTTATGCTAGTGTACTTTATTATTCATTTTTTCGATAAATCGATTTATTAAATGAAATGGAATGATATAAGTTATTTTTTTTGGGTAGAACTGGGTTCTTATACAAGATGGTTTCCCCTGGGTTTTGGAAAATAAAAAGGGTTTTCTAAGCATTGTGAAATTATTTTCAATGAATGAAATTATGAAAATGGCATGATGAATTGATTTAAAAAATTAGTGAACAATGAAATCCTTGGGTAGTTAGGTGGAAGGTATCGTAATAGGTTTTTTACACTATTGTGTGATTTTATCATGGAGATTTTCTTTGATCCCTATGATAATTGGTCTACAGACATGTTAGACCTATTTGTGGTTCACTTGCGGGGTTCTTTCTCAGCTCTCTAGACACAATGCATATGTCTAGTGTCTTGATTTCTATGTGACATTTACTATTAGTTATGCATGTCCTACCTATCCAAACCTGGTATGATCCCTGAAATTGTGTTTCTTGTTCTTCTTGCCTGATTTGGGATACTTATGGTTTGTACTATTTTTGTAGTTCAATAGATTTGATATGATATATGATGCATTATTGGTTTTGAATTGATATATCTATGGATATATTTGGTTACAAAATGGTTTGAAACAAATTTAATTTTTTAAATGAAAATGTGTTAAAACGTGGAAATTAAATAGGTTTTCCATTATTTTGATATATAAAATGTTAAACTATTATCATACCTTTTTTTCTTAAACATTGAGAATGAATAGATTATTTTTCAGAGAATTTATATGGAACACCTAGATGAGACCCTACTAATATTGTTAAATCACACCCTATGTACATATTTAGTGGTGCATAGATCTGGTCATTTATTTTTATGTAGGGAATGGCAAGGCACTGTAGATATGCATAAAGGTTTTTTATCGTCTTGGATGGGTATCTAGTGGTGAGATAGTTGGAGTCTACCCACTCTATCACATTGATTAGTTGGTTTTCTTGGTTTGGTAGTCCATTGTGGTTGGACTTGTATTATGATATTTTTTTCAAACTTAATTTTTTTAGTTTCCTCTATTTATTTTAGGTAATGGAATATGTTAATATTTTATTTTATTGGATATGTTGTATATATATGACAATTTGTTACTTTAGGTGGGGTGAAATCATTTCCATCTGTTTCTTAATGATTTTTTGGTGCTAGTCACTACCCCATGGGGATCAGGAATGCCCATACATTAGGTACTTAATTGGGCCAGGTGCCTATTTGAGAGGGTATTTTGGACGGTTATTTATAGAAACTCCCACCTAGACACCTTCATATTATACATACCCATAGTAAAGGAGTATAGGGGACCATGGTTGACTATGATTGTGAATTGTATCTCTAGTATCCCCTTTCCTTTCATGTCATTGGAGGACCAAATAATGTCAAGGACTGGTAAGACATCATGGAGGGAATATTAAACTCTTTCAAGAAACTGTAGGATATAAATTTCAAGATAGTGGTGCTCATGCTTTAGGGACCCACCAGGAGATGGTGGAGTGTCAAGGGTCAAAAAGATATAGGTAATGGTCTTTTTTGGTAGGTCTTCAAGAACCTTTTCCTTGGGGAATTATTTTCCAACTTGATGAAGATTCATTGTGGTTGGAAATTCATGTTTCTTAAATAGGGATCCATTTTTATTTAGAAAACTCCAATCATTTCATTAAACTAATTAATTTTTTCCTATATTTTCTATAAATGAGGCATATAAGGTCATAAAGATCAAAATCGATCTTCCAAGTAATATCATATGAATGGCCAGAAGTTTCTACATAAAAACCTATATAATGGTTCTTCATATGGTCTTAACTATTGAGAATTTCATGAAGATGATCGAGTTCTTGGTCCTATTTTGTCCTTTAATACTCTGTTGGGTGGAACTTCTACTTCTGCGGTGAGTGTCTGTTCGGTGGAAAGAAAAGGAAGACCAAGTACATGTAATGAGGTAGTTTTTTGAAGGTATAGTAGAGTATGGATTCTTCACCTCATTTATAAGGAGTTTTTTTGTGATTTAACTATGGTAAGGGTATATATTATTACTTGTTTTTAATATAACCTCAGACCAAGTTTCGAAAATGTGGTAATATAGGGTATCTATAGTTGTTCTTATCAAAATCAATAATGTTATGATTCCATAGCGGTGAAGGATATAAGAGATCAACAACCCAAGGATCTTTTCAGGGTCCTTTGTAGTAGGAATAAATGATGATGATGATTTAGGGAGGTCATTCCCCTCTAAGACAAGGCCATGGAGCTAAGGTTGGATGAGTGTATTCATTGGATCAGGCACCAACGGATAGTGGTGAGGGACTGTATACTATTTTAGGTATAGTCTTCATCACATATATTTTATACTAATTTGTTTGATACTAGTTTTTCTCATTCCTTTATATCTGTAAATGTTATTTATGAACATGAATTAATATTTTACTTATCTTCTAATTTTCTTTCCCTTGATACACCATTGGGAATGAAAGTAGATTGTATTCAACAATTCTAAAGTGACATATAGTTGTTTTTGGTTATGGAAATATATGGGACATCATGATTCTGAATATGGTGAGATTTGACGTGATTATTATCATGTACTAGAGGACAATTATAGATCCCACATTTATTACTATCATAGATAGGTATTGTTTAAATCAACCAAGGTAGAGAAGTTCGTGATGACCAGTGAGTGGGAGTTGGGAGATAATGGAGTGGGTCCAAACATGAGACAACTTGGGAAGATTATTGTATAGATTATAGGATTTTTTCATTTAATAGGATCAGGGGTATCCGACTCATATTTTACTCTAGTTTTGGATCTCTATCAGGATTTGTTTGAAGATGACATTATTGGACTTCCCATTTAAAGGGGAGTTGAGTTCAACACTGATCTCATGTTATGTATTCTACTCATTTCAATAACCCCTATCATATAGAACCAGTTGAGTACAAGGACCTCAAGGTACAAATCATGGACTTAGAATAAAACAGTTTTATCAAATTGATCACATACTCATGATTTAACCCTATTTCATTACTAGAATAGTGGACAGTATTCTTTTACTCTACATGGTTTTCAAGAAGCAAAACCAGGTGACCATGAAGAATAAGTAACCTTTTCCCTAGACTGACAAGATATTTGGTCAATTTTGGGGTTCTCATTAGTTCACCAAGACTGATCATTAATCAGTTTATCAACAATTGTGTGTTAAAGTGGAGTAAATTCAGAAAATGGTGTTTAGGATAAAGTATGCACTCTATGAGTACTTGGTGATGTCTTTTAGACTTATGAATGTGGAGATAATGTTCATGTATCTCATGAACAATGTCTTCCACCCATACTGTTTCTAATTTGAGGTGGTGTTCATTTCTTACATATTAATTAACTCACATACCTCATAGAATCTTGTAAGACATTTTAAGATAGTCATGAGTACACTATGAGAAAATAAAATTTTGGCATAGTTTTTGAAGTGTCACTTTTATATTCAAGAGGTGAAATTAATGGGGCATGTGGATTCTGAGATTGAGATATTAGTGGACTCATAGAAATTAGTGGAATTTATGTCTTAAACATATCTAAAACATGCTTGAGATTATATGTTTTTTGGGATTATTTTGGTATTATAATTATTTTATCCAAGACTTCTCATGTTTATTAGTTCCCATGACTATACTATTAAAGAAAGCAGTCAAGTTCTAGTGGTTGAACTAGTGTGAGTATACTATTCTTGATCTAAAGAGGATATTGACTAAAGAACCATGGTTGATTCTTCTTGGGACTAGGATTAGATATGAATTATACTATCACAAATCAATAGTTTATTTGGGGGATATATTAATGTTGAGGGTTCAGGTATTAACTTATGGGTCATATCATCTAAGTCCAATGAGAAACAATATCATACCCATGAATTGAAGAAGGAAACTATGGTCCCTCATTCAAATTTTCAGCGACACTATCTTTTTCCAAATATGATTATTTCAATATAAACCATAAGAGCCTCTACTATATCATCTGAAAATGGGATCTGAGTTGGAGGAAGATTCACTAGAAAGAGTACCTAATGATGTTCAAAATTGTGGTAGAATTTAAACCAGGTAAAGGTAATGCAGTTACAAATTATTTTATCCATGAGATATAGGTATCTTAGGATCTTAGTGAATAAACTTTGGAGGAACAGTGGATCCTAATGATATTATTGTCCTACTATAGTATATATTCTTTAGAGGACTAAGGATTGATGAAATGTGCCCATATACTGACCACATTTTCTTTAGTAGACTGGGGGAAGTCTAAAAAGGAATCCCACATAGAGTGTGTTGTGATGTGGTAACAACTAGCAGGTGATGACCTGATACCTGGCTGTTTATTAGATGGTGATGATTTGATCCTCATACATTAGTGATTTATGGCACTGGATTCTATCAGGGAGGATTAGATGATGGAATTTTGTACCACTAAGTGGGTGATGCATCCCAAAGAATAAATAATTTAATATAAATATAGGTGGAAGTTTTGGTGTATAGGGATGATGGTGGACATTTATTAATTCATTTCCAGATGCCTTATATGTTATAGGGTAATTTCCAAGAACTAGTTTACTGGTAACATTCTCCAACAACATCCATTTCTTGTGAAGAAGTGGAATGATATCCTAATGGAATTCATTATGGGGTTACCTAAGACCCTAATGAATCATGATGTGCTTTGGGTGATTTTTGATCAGCCAATGAAAGTTGACCATTTTTTACCGACCTGTGATACTCACTTGGTAGATAATATTGGAATGTTTTATGTTCGTGATATTTAATGATTTTTTGGAGTTACTTTGAGAATTTTATCTGATAGATACACATTTTTTATGTCATTTTTCCTTATGTTTTTCGTAAATCTTTACAATATCACCTAATATTATGTATAATGTACCATCCCTAGTTACGATGGTGGTCAAAGATGGTGATTCATATATTGAAGGATATGGCATGGGCCTACATTTTTTATTATTCAGTTGTTTGGGATAATCACATATCCTTGGGTGAGTTCCCATACAAAATCACTTTTGAATTTTTGATTTAAATGGAAAATTATTAGTCTCTCTATTGTAGGCCATGCCTTTCAACACATTATTGTCATGAGGTTGGATAGGTAGCAGTTTTGGGGATTAGTATGTTCTAGGTTACCTCCAAGATAGTGAATATAGTTCAGACTTTGTTTAGAATAGAATGTAGTATGAAGATATATTATAATATCCCTCGGAGGACACCATTGTATTTTTCTATAGTTGGGAAGGTTTTGTGAGAGAGAATCTTTGGTTGGGCCATCATCAATTGAGAATGAGATGGAAGATTTCAACATTATATATTAGATCATTACAGAAAATTGATAATATTTTAATTTTGGAATACTATCCAAATATTCCTTCTTGCAATTGAGGTATTCGTAATGTGTTTCATGTGTCTCTTGTCTAGCGGTACATGATATATCATACACAATTTATCAACTGTGAGGATCATCAGATGGATCTTGAAACATAATACATCGAACAACCAGTTTGAATTTTTTACCAGAGCAAGATAGTCCTATGATGCAAGGTGGTTCCACTTTTCTAGATTATATGGTTTCCTAAATAGATTTGGGAGGGGTCTTTGGAATGGGAGATATATTATGGAGATCAATACCTGGATTTATTTGATAATAACCATTGAATGTAATTCTTGAGGATGATAATTACATAGAGTTGGATAACTAAAACATCCACACTTAATTCATGATATAAAAATGTTTTATGTTTTTTTAATTATATTTTCCCATTTTGATTCATCTATATAATGGGTATTTCTTGATGTTTTTTAGTGTAATGGGTTTGGGAATCAACAAAATGAGATATGGGATGAGTCATGGCCTTATGGTTATAGTAAAATACAACCGTTTTGATAATGTAGTTACATTAGGTATATAATTTTTGGTAGAAAACAATTTATATTCGATGATGTTCCATTATCCTACTAGTGATGCCCACTACCTCATCGGTGGAGTTCGATCATGTGTGTATTAACATCACCCTATGATTTTTTAATTACTCTTATTTTCCACCTAAATTGATATGTAAATCTAACCCCAACAACCCTATTTTGAACCGAATTCATCCTCCCTTGATTCTTGAGATCTCTCATTAATATCCCCTTTTCTTTTCAACATTATATTAATCCGGTGAAGCTAGATTGGTAGGTTTTCTCTATATATACACCAATTTTTCATTCTTAATTAATTTATGTATGTGGATATATGATGGATCTATGTTTTCAATGTGAATATGATGACTATTTTTCCCTCCTTCATAAATTAGTGAAAGATCTAAAGAGTTTTTAACATTCTTTCATCATATTTTGATCTATTAACAAATATGATCATCTTACAGTTATGTGATTATGGATCTTCTTCCTCAGCCACTTCATGATGTATTGTTGATTATATGTCTATAACTTATTGTCAAGATCTATGTGATACCTTTAGATCAAATTTGATATTGATTATCCTTTGGTAGAATGATGCTGGTTTTGACTTTTCAAGGACATCCCCTTGACTAGAGCTAAATCTATCATTAATGGTTGATGATTCCATGTAAGAATTTTTAGATATTTAATATTTATACCTTATTATTTTTTAATATGATCTGGAATCTATATGATAATACTATATTAATGGTGGATTGATTTTCATTGACTAGATATGCGGTTATATTCTATATTTGATTAGGAATTCCTGATCTACTATTTTATTAACAATGTATCTAGTGAATTTGTGTCCTCTTCTTTAACATATATCAAAATTAGTTATGTTGATTCACTCCATGAGGTATGTTATTCTATAAATACCTTTCTTGGCATTGAAATTACTTGTATATTTTTATTAAACCACTTCTTTGATGAACCAAAACCCGTTATATGCTTCATTGATATGAAAACTATATTTCCATATGTACAAAATGTGATTTGGTCTTTGATACTTTTATGAATATTGGATTTATTCAGGGAAAATATGATAATATGAATTTCATTACCTTATAAGTCCTTGTACCACCATTTTTACTTGAAATAATTTTTTAAGTTCTAGCTCAATGTTTATGCTTGATTATGATTGCATATTTGTGTCTGTTTATAGACTGTGATGCCATTGAATAATGATTAATTTCATGAGTGGAATTAGGTATCCAAATAGACCATGTTCGACTTGTTGAAAACATGTATATACATGAATATACCATTACTCATGATGATATGATATGTTTTTTTATATGCCTACCCTTCCCTATTATGAGATATATCAGGTTACCTTTGTAGGTAATGCACTAGTATTTGACGATAGGTGGATTTTCATGATATTGATACCCCATAAAGTGGGAGAGTACAAATATTGAGATGATGATGATGATGGACCTAGACATAGGGTAAGGGCTTGACGATAATGAGGCTAGACCAGTGATGATAGTTGTAGATCATGACAACCCTCTATCCTAACCAAAAATTTGATACCATGAAGATTCTAAGTGACATGTCTACTAGATAGCCTTATTGACCAACAAAAATATTAATTCCTTGTGGATACATAGTAACATGTTCACCAGCCTTATGGTTAGATCTTGATCACTTCTAACATCTTTTGATTATCCTTCCAACATGGAGGCAATGAAGGTACAATCAGGGATTGTGGTGGATAAGTTAGCACATGAGTTCTTGAAATATTATTTTTCTGTTAACTTTTGCACTGATTTAATTATTTAATGCACCTATTATAACTATTAATACATTTAAAAAATAATTGGTGTTGTGTTGTAGTGATTTATAACTCACACCATACACAAGAGTCTCGATGTGTGTGAAAAAAACATGATTCAGAATCCAGTTAACCTAGAGGGATTTAGTAGATAGTTGGGTTGAAAAGTCTTCATATGGTAGTGGTTTAGAGAGATATTTAGAGGTTTCTAGGGTGTTTCTTCATTTATCATCTTACATATTTTATAACTTGGTTTTCGGTGCCATAATGGGATCTTAGGTTAACTATTTTTATGAATTGGATACCATTTTAAATACATTATAATACTTATAATTCTAATTGGTATTTTAATTTTTAATTTTAAATTATTTTAATGGTGTATATTTATGATCCCTAAGGGTATATTTCCCTACTGATTGTGTTTAAAGCCGCAATGTCAGTCGGTAGCCTCTTGCATATAGAGAGGTTAATATTAGTTATTTCTTCTCTTAATATTGAACTTTATGGTTCAGGTCGGGGCATTACTTTGTGAAATGTACCCTTTCATAGTATATGTTTGTTCTTGAATATTCCCAGGTTCTGAGTAGAATGGTCGAATTATAACCTTACTGACTCTTGGAACACGTCTCAGACTTTTTGAGTAACTATCCTCCTTCTTTTTATAGTGATCTTGTTTTAAAATAATTATTATGGTGTTTGGAATAGAATGAGGTGATCCTCAATTCGCTCAGGACACAAATATCTTCAAGATTTAGATCTATTGTGATCTTGTTTATCATATCTTATCGTGTATGGTGGAAGTTTATGGTACCTCCTTGGTTTCATGGGGGTATGTCTTGGGATTTTATAGGATTTTTTATAATGTTTTTGTATCTAGTGGTTTCGGGAGTTGAAAGATATCTTGATCTTATTATCTTTCATTTCAGTGAATATTTTGTGAAAGAGTAAATGAACCACTTATTATATATTGTTTTCTACTCTTTGGGACTAGATATAAATGTTTTTAAAAATTCTTATTTATTCACAGATATTTTTTTTCCATGATTTTTTATTTACGTGTGATTTCATCTCTCCTGAAATCCATTAAAAATATCATTTATGGGGACACTTGGTGGAATCTAATTAGTATATAAAACTAGTGCTTGGTGACTACCTAGTTACATCAAATCGGATTGTGGTTATCATAATAGGAATGGATTGAAATTTGGATAATCTGGTGTTGGGGATATAGATAGAAAGTGGTTTACCATCTTAGAACTCTAGAGCTTTCTGAAGGAAGAATACGTCACTTTTGTTCTTCAACTGTGGGGTTCCTATAAAATAAATAACAAATTTTTTTAAAGATCCATGCTTTTACCACTATTTTGTCAATTTAGTTCAAATTTATATGTTTTATAATCTGATTTTTTGAAATAGTTCTATGTTTGATCCTTTTGTGATGGTTTGTTTTCAAACCTCTTTCATGATGGTTTTTTTGGTTAAATTTTTTGGGATTATATTATTTTTTTTCGTTTTAGAATACAATTGTAGGATATTTTAGGGTAGTTTCTTAAGGATTTATAGAAAATAATATTTTATTCAATGTTATTTTTTGGTTTTTTGTGAGTGTTTTTTATTTTTTCCATATTTTTGGTTGAATCTGTCTTTTGAGAGTTGAGGGTTACATCATCATTTTGTTTATATTTTGGAGAGATCACATGTCAAACATGAGGTGCGGTTTGGGTGCATAATTGGATAAAATTGGTTGGTGATTTACTAATTGAGGTTATAAAAAGTTTGTGTTTGCATTAGGATGTTATAGATACACCTTATGAGGGTGATCCTACTTATAAACCTAGGATATCCATTTTGTTGTGGATCAAGGTTGAATACCATATTGATTCTTTGATAGTTTTTGGTTTTTTCTTCCATATTTTGGATTTGGGTGTTCTTTGGGTTTGAGAGTGAGTTTTATCATGGTTGTATGGTTGTTTTAAGGATGTTTATCTTAGTGGATTAATTTGGTTTCTCTACGATACATGAATTCTAAATGGTGGGGAGACCATGCTTGGTCACTATAGATTCATAGGACATTATATTTCAGGTTCATGTTTATTGTTTCCATTAGATATGCATAGTAATTTTTTTGGATGGTATGTTCCATTATTTTGAGTATTTTTTTCATTTTCTCAAGGTTGGATCTTGGTGAGTGGTCCTCTTGAGTTGGGTCCTCTTTAGATATTATGTTCTCTATCACCTTCTATTATTGACCCTTAACATTTTGGGGGTAATAAACTAGCTTAGTGGGAAGAATTGGCGCTCCAACATGTCATCGAAGTGTTAATTTTATATAAATTAATATTTTATAGGCTATTTTTGAGTTCTAATGATTTTTAGTCTATAGTTTTGTATTTATGGAGGATTTTTGGGGGTTTCATAGTTTACCAGCATGATAAGGGGTAACCATGTGATTTACATGTGGTTGGTAATATCATAGATATGGTGAGGTTTTTCATCATCTATATATGGTTTTAAAACCATGTAGAGATTCTACGAAACCATTCAGGTGGTTTTGTCTTAGTTAGTGGCCTACATACTATTCAAAAAAATGTATAGCCTTCCAAAAATCACATAAAAAACAATTTTATCTTTTTTACTCTTTGAATTAATATTGGTTTCATAACATTCCACCTCAAACACATCATCCAACCCTTTTGAGCCCAAGGAGGATCTCCACCCTCCTTCCTTATTCAACTATAGTCCTTCTTTAGTGTTTTATAAGTGATTACAAGGAAAATCATTTCATGTTTCTCGTTTATTCCTCTTATTTCATTCTTTATTAGGTTTTAGCTTCCTCAAAAAAAACCCTATTTTGATTTGTAATATATGGAATGGTTTTGGGATGGTTTTAACCCAGTGTTTTGGTCTCTTTTAACTTATATAGGATGTCTCCATACTTATTTAGGTGGTCATCAATGAAGGTGACTCATTTCAGTTGGTGTTTTGTATCTTTCAAGTAGTTGTTTGTATAAAATTACATTTTTATGGAATACAAAGTGTGTTTGAGATTTATAAATCTCTTTTAAATGAAATTATATATATATATTTCATATCTATGTGATGTTTTTAAATCGTTCACATGGGGTTTGAGGTTGGAATAACTGATATTTTCTTTTGAAATTATATTTTTTCATGTTTTAAAAGGAATGTTTCTATCTTCAAAGGATTTGTGAAATGGATATGAGAATTTTGAAAAAAATTTTGATCGTGTGGGTTTGATTTTGATTTATTTTTTTTAAAATAGAGTAAATGAGGTTTTAGGGAGGTAATTGTTTTATAATGAGGTTTTAAGAATAAAATTATTTTATAATGGGTTCCTTGATGTAATTAAAATGTTTATTTGAAATGGTTGTATATTCATGACCCTAGGGAAAATTAATTAATAGATCAAGGAAATGTTTTTCTGGAAATTTATTGTATTTGGACATGTTTTGTATTGAAAATAGAAAGACTCTGGTTTTAAAGGTTGGGTTTTAAATGTAAATGGTGTATGTGGTTTCAATGGATTTATAAAAGATGTTTAATTACGAGTTTTTACAAAAAAAAATGATTTTAACTTAGAGACTTTTTTATGATAAATTCTTAGTAGGAACATTATATAAACGTATTTAAAAAGTTTTTGATACCCACATGATCATCCCTAGGTGTGTGTTACCCCTTATGTGGGTTATTTATTACTATGTGGTCCTTGATTCCCCCTTTGGTGTGTTTATATCAATATGTGGTGCTTGTTTCTCCCTATTTTTTTTTGGGAATGTTCTTTTTTTTATTCCATATAGATATGATTTATAACATGGGGATTTTCTCTATGATGGTGATTAAGGTGAGGGAAAGCTATTTATTATACTCAGTGGGTTGATCTTGGCTTATGTTTTCACTCAAATTACTTTTATATTGGTCATGCGAACTTAGGAACTAAGTGGGATATCTATTTTTATGTTTAAATAGTTGCTCCATGCACTTCTAGTTTCCCTCTATTCATACATGCAATAAGGGATGGAAGGGGTTTCCATTTACAATGAGGCTTTTGTGGTCAGTTGGATGGCTGGTGGTTTGGACACCGCATATGATGACAGTTTGTCCATGGTAATATAATAATGTTAGATGTGTCTCACATTAGCTTCATAGGGCATATCCCGTGGGAATTTGTTTTATTTATAGGTGATTGTATTGAGGATACCCATATTGGTTATATTTTAGCATTCCCATACTAATGTTATTGTGGCATATTTATCTTCCTTACATATCCTCGGACTTGTGGTGCCTTCTTGTGGGTATGTTTTAATAGTCATGTTTAGAGTCATTTTCTTTTAAATGGTTTAAAAATATGTTTGTGAAAACGATTGTGAATATAAAGACTGTAGTGTTGGGTTTTTAAAATGAATTCAAAATGTGTGTTGGTTTCATAAACGGATTACGGTGGTGAAATTTTCAATAAGTGTATGTTTTAAATTTAAGAAAATAAAATTGAATAATTTGTATAGACACAAAGTACATGAATTTCATTTTTCATGAGTTTATGTCTCAAAGACCTACTTTATAGTTATATTTTTAAACTAGAATTTTTTAATTTCCTTATGAAATTATCTGCATAGTCTTTGTATGTGGAAACCTACTGGGTTGTTTATCATGAACCTATATATGGAAAATTCCATATTTTAAACAAGACTCAAGTTTCATTCTTGTGGTCAATGTCACGTGATTTGCGATGTGGGGAGAAACCAAAGGTTACATAGAGTGGATTCTTGTGTGGTTCATGTTTGTTTCATTTATGGTTATTGATGGATTTTTTCAGTATAGTCATATTTTTAGAAGCTTTCAGTTATCTTTATCATGTCATATTATGTTGTGTTGTAACATTTTCTTTATGGTTGATGATTTTTATTATACAGATGGTTTGGATTAGTTTTTTGGGTTATGATCCTCTTGAAATTTCTTATTATTTTTATTTTTTATATACATGATGATACATGGATACATAATGTAAGGATGGACCATGTGGGACTTGGATCATTTCTCTATGTCTTTACCCAAATTTAGAGAGAAATCATTCCCAAAAGAGTTTCCTATGATTCCAAATCACTAGTTTCCATCCCATGTGGATTAAGAACACTCTTTAGGACCTATGAAGGAATGGGTCAAGAGTCATGTGGATGTTATCCCACATTGGTTCATTATAGTCACACATTGTGTTTGACTAAATTGTGATTGAGTTTCACTTAGATATCTACTCTAAAAGTATTTTAGATATCTAGAAGATATTATAATATGATTTCACATGTTATTTTATATGATATAATATAATATGAAATGGATAAGGTTTTTTGACATTAGTACAAGTGGGATATTGAAAGAAATATTTTCTCAAAATCTTATATATATATATATATATATTTGTTATATCATATGTTATGATATACCCAAATCATAAGATATTATTTTTTATATTGAAAAAATGATTTTATTATAAATTTAATAAATATCATATTTTATCATTGAGTTACCAATCCTAAGGAATGATATTAAAACATTTTTCATGTGATGATTGTGGGGATATCATAGCCTATGATTGAGGGGAAATTCAATTTCATGGTAGAAACCATGCAAAAACCTTCAAAAAAATTTCCAATCTTAGTTTATAATTGAATTCTATAATAGGAGTTATATTGTTTATAATATTAATTCATTATTAATTCATACATCATATGATATATGCAACTGAATAATAATTTTATAATTTTGCAAGTTTATCCACACATGAAATAATTTAAATAAGTTTTACATGAGATGTAACACAAGGGGGAGTTTCATTCATTCACTTAATAAACCATATTTTTTAGGAATTAATTAATTAATAATAATGTATGATTTAATTCATAAATCACTAACGATAATCCATGGGGATGTATAAATATCATTTTCGTGTGATGTTGGTGGGCGTGTTCTTGTATAACGGTAGTCCTAGAATTACTTGGACAAAATATCTCTTTCTATTACCTTATTTTTATCCAAAGAACAATCAAACCATGAATGATAGAGGTTTCCTTTCATAAAATGAGATATTTTTCTCAAAAATGGAAACATCATAGAAAGGGGAAGTTATTTTCCATCCCTTTTGTGATTGTATTTGAACCCATGTGAGGGAAATAAACAAAATGCAGTGGATCGATGGTGAATTTTATGCAATAACAATTTTATTAATTTCTAGTTTTATGAATATATCATTTATTCTAATCCTAGAGAAATTATTCATGGGATTTAATTGTTTTTTAATATGTTGTATTAAAAGATCCATAGTAATATCATCATAATAATGTGGTTTTTGGCATTTGTAGGAATTTCTTAAAAAATTCATTCCATCCAATATTAAAATTTTATTATTGTGGGGGATCTGAGTATTGTTATGTAATCTGACCAACCAATAGTTTAATATATTTTAATATAATGTAGATTTATTAGGTATTATCAAAATAACCCAACCTATAATAGATTGAAGAAGATAATTCCTTATCTTTAAATGACAACAATTTGATGAGGGTTTTAGTGTGTGCTCCCAAATGTTTTTTAATTTTTGTTATGTATATCATATAGGATAACCTGGAGGATTTTATTAATTAAGAACTTATTTAAAAAATCAGTACATGGTATTAAGAAACAAATAAAAATCGAGAAAATGTATGTAAAATATAGGGGGTTTTGCTGTTTTATTTTAGAACAAAATGATGAAAACATGAAAATTATTTCATTGAAAACACATACATAATAAGGCATAATTGATATAATATATACCTTTATTATTTATTCATCATTATACACTATATTTAAATAAATTTAGTTTTGATCCTCTAATTTTATCAACCCCCAAACCTTATTTTAATTAACACGGTAACAATGATAGGAGGAGGGTATGTCTGGCTTAACTTTGGGGGATCCAATCATGGAATCATAATTTAATTATGGTCCTGCAGATAAATTATGGTCAGTAGAAAATTAGAGAAGAATATAGATCATATAAATGAGAATTATTTGATTATGTGGATTAGATTTTAATTCAATAATTTTATTCAAATATGATTAGTCTTGCAGATTAATGTTTCGCTCTCATGATTCACAGCTGGTCGACATGTAATCTATGTTTTTATTGGTCAAGTTCTATAGAAATTAAAAAACTATCAATTGAATATAATTTCATAATTACAATGAGTTCATTGATTTAAAACTAATAATTTAATGGATTGTTAATTATATCTAAAATGAACATAACAAACTCTTTCATGGAAGTAGTTCTCATCCTGGCGATGATATTCATAAGAGAGGATTTTAAAGGGTAAACCCAAATATCATATCCACTCATATATTCTATATGTAAGAGGAAAAATAAAAATATGTTGATAGAATAATAATGAATTATTATTAATGATAATGTGATATTACAAGTACAAAATAAAAGAAAAAATAATTTGAAAAAGAGGGTGAGATACTTATTGGAAGATATCCTTCCCAAAAGATTTCTTTTATTCAAATATAATTAGTAGGGTAAAAGACAAAATCTCTTTCGATGCAGCCATCATAGGTTATGTTAACCTACCCCAAGGGAGAAAAAATCAAATAAATATTGTGGTTTGGGTAGGATTTAAATTGTTAACTGTGGAACATGAGTAATTTTATCCTAAAAAAGTTACTCTAAATTGAAAATAAATTTCAACTAACATCCTATGCGAATAAGTTGTACTTATAGTTGTATTTAATGATAAAAATTAGGTCATTTATAATATTTAAAAATTTCAACCCTTTTGAAGAATGGATGAAAATTTTATTTCAAATATGTTTATGGGAAACCAATTTTATCTATATTATCCAAAATTTAACTTTATATAATATTTTTTCATTAAAATGTGGGATCCATATTGCATTGCATCAATGAAAAATGTATCCAAATTAGTTTTTTTATTATTCCATAAAATTTAACGTAAAAATTTAACCTAGGCAAAATTTTATGATAAAAACACTATAGTGAACATATAAGGGTAAAAATAAAATTATCATGAAATAAAAAAATCCATGTTAAAATTAAAAATTCCCTTTAAATATTCAAATAAATCTCAATGTGAGGAAATTAAATCGATTATTATCAAAAAAAATATTAAATTAAATGTTTTTTATCACTTTAAAAACTTATAAAAAGTATCATGAAAATTATTTCCAAAGGATAAAATGTTTATAATGTTCCAATGTTGAAGAGAGAAAGAGATTGTATTTTTTCCCATACCAAAATTAAAATATTTTAAACTCATTACACAAAATGGTATACAGTCAAACTTCTCACCCATTTTATCTTATTTATTCATATGTTTGTGGGACTATGAGGATGAAATAAAAAAATATATGCAGTTAATTTACCTAATTTATTGATGAATTTAATAGAATTAAATGTATTTTTTTTTATAAAGCATAAATCATAGGATTTCGAAAAGTTTAATTCTTTCAGGAGAAGTGATAAAAAATAGTGAGTTTTCTCTTTGATGGAAAATAATATGGATAATTAAGTTGAGTAAAAAAGTAGAAATGTCAAATAATATCTAGAAAATAATGGTATAAAATATGATTTTAGTTCACTGTATGCCCTAAATATGGTTTAAATGAATGAAAAAAAGAAATTTGGTTAAGATAACTGAAATAATGTTTCTTGGAGTATAGTACATCATGACTATTTTTTTGTATGTGATTGCAACTTTGGTTTAAATGAAAAATTGTTCTTTATATCACCCATATTCAGACTTTTCACTATTTTAAAATTACTATAATAAGACTCATATATTGAAGTATATTAATGTGTTTTTGGCCCTTATATTACCAAATTAATGGATAAAACATTAATTTGTTTGAAAAAATTGTTGTTTATTGTATTTTCTTTGTTATTATCAAAATAGATGAAGAAATCAATGTTAAATCAATCAAATTATTAATATCTTTTATATTTTTTAAGTAAATGTTTTGCACCGATCATCAAATGTGTAAGAACAAAAAATGACATGTTCTATAATTGATGAATATAATGACGAGTTTATTAGATAATATTACTGAAAATTTATGAAATATTGAATATTATTATGATTTTTAATAGGAAGGTGATTATTAAACCTTATCATGTGATGTATAATGATCAAATTGTCTTCATATAATGTTTAGAAATTATGTGTATGTTCACAATATTAATGGTGATATAGAATGTGCATTTCAAACAAGGAGAATTTAAAAGATTTCAAAAAATACCTAAATATTTTAATATTCATCCCAAGAATTATTATCAAAGAATTAATGAACCAAGAATGTGTGGATGATGTTGAAGAAGAGTTGGACCGGATTCTAAAAAATAATACTTCGGAGTTGGAACCTTATCCAATGAGTAATAATGCTATTAGAATATAGTGTGTGTTCTAGAACAAGTTGAGAGAAAAATTTCCAGGGATGTGGAATATATCTAGACTCATTTGAATAAATTATACTCAATTTTGTTGGATTTTTATTGATAAAAAATATCCATTTTCCAAGCATGAAATTGTTTTTTATCTCTGGTAAAATACTATAAAAGATCATTCAAATGAATTTCATGTAAAACTTCCTCAAAGTTAAACTCGATGTTGTTATATATATAGATCGAATAAAAATATTTTTGATTGGAGAAGATGAAGAAAGATTTTATTGGTGGAATAAGTCACTGTATGGGTTAAAAAATATCTAATGTAATGATATTAAAATCTTGACTCATGTTTAATGATGGTATATATTATTAAATAAAGAGTTGATAAAACCCCTATGTAAAATCAAATCATCATATATCCATTATTATTATTTTCTTTGTTGATGATGAAATATTATCTAGAATTAAATAATGTTTTTAATGAGTTCTAAACTAAAATTTAATAGTTTTTTTGTGATGTAATTTTTGGGATAGATGAAGTATTTCTTGGGTATACAAATTTCTAAAGACGAGGATTACATTTTCCTTTATCAATATAAGTATTCCTGAAAATTTTTAAAGAAGTTTGGTAGGGACAATAAAAATTCATTTTATACTCCATTAAATGGGAATAAAACATTAAAAGGATGATTATGATAAATAGAGAGATCAATTGGATTTTATACAACTAATTTATATGTTTTCCCTTTTTTACTTCTTTATGAATAGATATCATATATGATTTAATATTGTGAACATTGTATCAAAGTGAATCAAAGGGATCACATTTTATTAAAATGATATATATTCTAATGTATATAAATAGTACCCTTTATTTTTGGATGTCATGTTATAGTAAATAAAATCTTTATCTATATGCAATATCGGATACAAGTTGGGATGTAATTATTGATGATAGGAAGTTTATATCCGTTGTAGTATTTTTCTTGGGAGACAGGTGTGTGGATCGACACATAAGGAATTAATGTTTCATTAAATTTTTTATAGGGGAAGAATAATGTGTTTTTTAAATAAATAAACAACCCAATTGATTTGTATAATAACTTAGTTTAGAGATCATAAGGTGGAAGTCATGTTTCAATCAAAAGAGGTATGTGATAATAAAATTTCTATTTATATTTTTTCTAACCCTACACAACATTTTAAATTGAATCACATAGATAAAAAGTACCATTTCAAATAGGAAATGGTCGATAAATGTGTTATAATGTTGGATTTTTTTTTCATATAAAGGACAAATAGGTAGATATATTTGCCAAAATATTTCCAAATTATTCATTTCAATGGTTAAGGTTGATGATGGGATCATGAACAAATTTTTCTCATGGATAAGTTATAGTGACCCATCCCATATATTTTTTTTATTTATATTTTTTATCAAAGGATAGGACAAAAACATAAAATAAAATATTTTTTTTAAATGGGATAATATATTTAATGGGGTTTTTCAAAGTGGAAAAGTTAAAAATTTAGCACATGTATTGGTGTTTATGTTAGATGGTATATGAAATATTTTAATGTGTTTATTGAGTATGTGTGAAAATATATTTTTTATAATATATAAGGAACTATTTTTTAAAGTTTTGAGAAGATTAATGATAGTGGATTTTTGAAAGGTAGTGTATGTCATTATTATTTATATATTTGGTATTAGTATTCATATATCTAATTTCCTACAACAAATTTTCCCTCATAAGCATAGAATTATTTAATTTTGATTCATTTATAAGTTGTAGGATGATTAAATTTTAATAGTTGACAGTAAAAAATAAAAGGGGGGATTTCTGTGAGAGGGATTGTTTTTGAGAATGAATTTTCCCCATGATTTGAGTGGTTGAAATGTATGATATAGATATATTGTTCCAACATCACATATTATAGCCGGAAAATATGGGAATGTTTATTTTTTGGGGAATCTAAGATTGAAATTAATTTTTTTAATGGGACAAGGATTTGATTTTTGGGAATGAAAGAAAAATTTGTTTAGAGGAAGAAGAGTATTTAATTAATTATAGATATTTTGAAATAGGAAGAGGAAGAAAAAGATACCCAAGAGAAAGAATATCTATAAATGATCTTAATCAACTCATGTTTTGAAATTGAGACACTAGGAGGTGAAGATTTACAATGTTATTAAAGAGGATAAAAGAATATTTTTTTTATAAAACATAGTTATGAGATTATAATTATTTATTGGATTTAATTTTTTTTATCTTTCATCAATATTTATTATTAAATAAGGGAATAAATTTTTGAGTTATTAAATATTTTGATATGAAATTATTTTACAAAAAAATGTATGTATGAATAATAAAAAAATATAAATACTTAAATATATTAATTATATTGTTATAGACTTAAGATTATAATAATTTCGTCATTTAATGATTATTTATATGAATGTGTATGATAGAATTACATCAGCCTAGAGACACGTATATTTAATATGAGTTCAAGGATAAACATTCCGGATTTTCATCCATGATTATTATAGGATTTTGTGATCTTAGGTTTTTCAGAATGTTCCAAGGTTGCATCCATTTTCTTTGAATATTGAAAATATACATTCATTATGACAACTATGTTTTTCTTTCTTGAATCACAATAAATGTGAAAACATAAATCATTTTATGGTCTTTAATAGGTGATAAAGGTTTTTCAATGGTGTAATTTGAAAGAAAATGATTCACTTATTCACCCCTAGTGAATCCATAATCATCAAAATAACTTTTGGTATCTTGGTATCTAATAATATTTTTTTAAATATTCTTAAGACATTTATTTTTTCATAACTATGTCTCGGTTTTGAAAATCTACAAGAACCATTAAAATTTTAAAAAAAATGTTTTTGGTTAGTGAAAACTCATTATTTCATATTTCTCATCTATTAAAAAATAAATTTATAAGTAATTGAAATCCCTATAACAAAAATTTTGGGTTTTAGTGGGTAAAATTCTTGTCCAAACATAGTAGAAATAAACTAGTAAAACCTATTATTTCCAAAATATTTGATCATTTATTTAAATTGAATAAAATTTAAATTAATAATATGAGTCTTTACTATGATGATGATGATATTTCCATTTTTATATATAAGAATTGGAAGATCCATCACAGTAAAATTTGACCCCCTTCTAAGGATATTACATTGGTTTATAAATCTAATAATTTATGGGATGGATTAATGGTCAATCTACTATTTGTTAGAACATTGGTATTAAAGGATAAAGAGAAATAAACACTATGGGTTTAGAGTCTCAGATAAACTATTGAGAAGATCTTATAAAATAATTACAAAATAATTAAATCACATTAGTTTGTATATAAGGACCGTACTTATACTTACAGTAATCTAAAAACTATCCAACCATAAATGAAATGTTTTATAAACATTTCAACATGTTATAATTATTTATGACTCGTGACTTAACCTCTCATTGACGACCAGAAATTTTTAAAATAAATATGTGTGTTTTGAATTTCTTAACTTTAATCACAAGATATTTTATATGATCATTATAGATTATAGTGGATTAAAAAGGTAATATATATTCATCATCACATAGCACATGCATATCCATGCAAAAAAAACATGATGTAGAGACATTCACTGTGGATTCGTTTTCTCAACACAAACTACAATGTGGTTGATTCCCCTATCTTTTGAAGTATAGTTCATATTTCTATCATCTCATGAATAATATATATCTAATTATTTCATTATATGGTGTAAAATCATATGAAACCAAACTATATCCATGAAAATTGTGGTGTAATAAGCAGTACATCCCCACTATTCTAGAATTAATCCTAATCTCATGGGTCAGTTGAAGTCCAACTTAAAATCATATTATATATATACCATTGAACAAGAGTGATAATAATTAAAAAATAATATTAAAATCATATATATGTAAAAATAATCAACCTTCACAATTAAGTATATAACTAAATTAAAAAATCATACTCTTTGTTGAAAGAAACAAAATATTATGTAATATATATCATGAATCTCTTATTTTCATTTTATGAGAATTATAAGAAAAAAATTAATCACACATGAATATTTATTAATACATTAAATATGTTAATGGATATTTTTAATATTTATCATGATATATTATATGTAAATATATTGATAAATTATATATTATTTTTGAAATGAGTTCAATAGTTTAAATTATTTTATTATATAATTACAAGAATGGCATATTCTCTTTATTTTTGTTTGAATTTTTGAATATATGAATAACATAAAAAATTCCATTGAAATTTTAATTTTGGATAATTTTTTTAAATCATTTTCCAATAGTCTTGTTTTCTCATAATGTTATCCCTTATAAATGTGGGAGGTGAATAGAAAATAAAGTGTGTTTAAGTAAATGATTTATTTCCTTGAAATTTTTCATATTGTTTTCCTCTCGACATGGGTAGTGTTATCATAGATCCCTCTATGACACAAAAAAATACATGAAAAGTTCACTTAACATATATAGTGAACTGGAAACTTCATTTTTCATGTTATTATATTCTTTGTATATTTCATGTACATAGAATATGGTTCTAAACCATTTCATCATTGGGAATGATCTGATTCCATTGATTGTTTTTCAATGATATAATTATAATTAAATGTGGTGTAGGATAAATAAATAACATATGATATACTGATTTGAAATGATGTAAACATATAAATGAATAAAACTAAAAATATACCTCACTGTCTGTCCTTTTCGTCTCCAATAATGAACATGATTGAGATCCCTAAGAAACAATCAACTAAATCCTATATCACAAGTTATACAATGACTAATAAAGTCATTAAATTTATTGAAATGACCTTATTAAACTCCAATTAAGTTCTATCATTACCTACATATTAAGTAGATGGGTAGAGATCAAGTTTCATGTCTCATCCCTACTAAGACTCCTCGTAAGTTACTCTAGAGACTGAGAGTGACACAAGAATCCCACCTAGGTCAAGGTTGATTAATAGCACCAAGGTTATCTAATTTAATTTTTGTTCATGAATTTCCATTTTTATTGGGAAATTATTATGCACCACTGTTATCATTAATAATTCAACATCACAACACTATTGAATGAGAGTAATAATATATGTCATGTCATATAATAAAAAATAGATAAAAATAATCCCTATAAAAAAACAATATGTGAAAATCCTAGAATTACTCAGTGAAAATAAAATAAAAATGTGACTCTTTAAACTCTATCTAACATTTACATGATCTACAAAAATATTTCCCAATATAATCTCTAAATTCATTCTAAAAATATTAAAATGATAAATGTATGGGTGATTAATCTAAAATATTCTGTAGGACACTCCCTGAAAATCCATTGTGTAGTTATGTATGTATCATACTAACGATTTAAAAAAAATATAAAATAGACAATCTAACCCATCCCATGTAAAGTTTGATAAAACTCATCTCATAATATGAACACCCTCTAAATAAAAATTATATTAATATAATACAGCATACTTTATAAAAATATAATATATCATGAACGAGGCTTATAAGTTATTTCTTTATAAACCCACCTCTGAATGAATAAAACTCCTTTGAGAATACAATGTCATGTGAGTAAATGTATCAATATAATACAACATTAGGGATGAGATAAAATATCCCTAGAAATGAAAAATCTCACATGGATAACCTGAGAGTTTGTTAGATGCCCATGTGATACCAAAAGTACATCGGGGTTTCCCCGGGATATAATTAATCATGTATTTTCACTCTCATTGAGTCAAAATCAAATGGGGGTCACATAATTAATTATGAATACTGCATCAAAAATCATTAAAATAACAAAATCTGTAATGATATACTCATAATAGGCATGACTATAATTTTAATCTATTTAATTCTACAACTCCCCTATTACCGTATTTGTCCACTTCATTTTTTATCTAATTAAATCACCAACCAATATTCATTTGTACTTAAAAGGTAACTTCCATTTTTTACACGGTTTTTAAATCCTACTATTTAGAATAACTAATAATAACTTAATCATTTTCTCAAAAATAATTGTACGTAATTTTTTCCCAAATCAATTTATCATAACCACGTTATCCCATGTAACATGTACTGTCACATCCATATTAAATCACCCAGTCATCATTATAATACAACATTTGACTAATTATTCTCATAACCTTTCTAATTATATCTCATTAGAATACTATATTTATTAATATATTGGAATACTAAATCTGGGTATATCTCTCAAAATGTGAAATTTGAATACCTTTTATGTTTACATCTACTCATATATCAAACATACACCGAATTTGATTATACTATAATATATAACACACAATTAGTTAAGATGGAATACGATGTATGATCTGAAATTTCACATCTTCTTCCTTCACTTCCAAATCACAATGATAAAATAACAATATTCTAATTTTAATAGTAATAAATTACCAATCATTAATAATTCGCAACTAATCATATACCCAAACATCATAACAAGATAACCATATCATGTTATCCACCAATATGTACTAAATAATGATAAATCCACATAAATAGATAAATAAGAGGGGATTTATTTCAATCACTAACCACACTAAATATTTGATGTCACGAACCAACCTGGTTTACCAAACTATCCAAAATATTATTAAGTCTGCAACTTGACCCAATATTTATTTTTGATCACCATGGACTAGATACAAGTGTCTGAGCATCAAGAACATACTTCTAGAATTATTTTACCATGATTGAACACAAATATGATAACTTCAGGAATGGAAATATTGGTATGTCAGTACATGTCCAAAATAGAAATAAACAAGTGTAAAACTAACAAGTTATCTAAAAATACCAAAAATATAATAATGGTAAAAGGAATTGTAAAGAACCATAACTTCATTTGGCATGTATTCACCTCTAGACTCCAACTTTCAGCTAGTGATAAAACTTCCAGCCACCCTGTGGCATATTTACTTTACCTGTATCATAGAAAATAAGACATTAATAAAGTCAAAGGTATATTAAGGGTGTGATAAAAAAAGCTCATAAGGGTCCCAAAATGTTTTTCATAATTAAAATTTATAAAATAAACTAATTATTCCCAAATAAGTAAATATAGTGCATGATATACAATTTTCATAATTTGATAGAAAACATGTAAAATCACCCCTTTTTCATAGTTTACAAAACATTAAAATAATACATTTTAAAAAAATCCATAAAATTTAAAACATTCATTTCATGTATCAAAATTGGTAAAAATTACCCTAGGTTAATATCAATTATAGGATAGTGGGGATCCTCACAAAATTCATGTCATTTGTAAGCTGCATTGTGTGTATAGTACCCTAGCAGAACAAGACTAGGGGTAATAGTAAACTATTAGGAGTGGATAGTTTCTCTAAAATAGTTAGACAATGTACACATTACACTAGAAGAGTATTTCAAGGAGAAATATTTAATCCACAAGGATAGATCCCTAACTCATTGTTGATAACAATCGGTTTTACCATATCAAAAACATTTAAAGGGAATTTTATCATTGAGACCTTTCAGATCATGCTTTAAATCCATCATCATTAAAAACACCAAGGGAGAAATTTATTTTTATAAAAACATTACCAAATGAACACATTTTAAAATATATTAATATAAAAACATATCAAAATTCATGTTCAAGATAAATCCATAAAGAGTGCTTTCCAACCGTTTAGAGTGAACTTTTAATGAGAAATCATTCAAGGTTCATAAGTTAAATCCAATTCTTGAACCACATACCATTAAAAACATTGGATATCAAAACTCATTGGAAACCAAAATTAAATATGAATCAAGGATCCTAGGAATATTTTAAGGATCCTAAATAATGAATAAAAAATTAACAATATCTAAATTATCATTTTATATAAAGAGAGAATCCGAACAAATTACTCACCCCCACATTTCCTAAACGATGAACCAAGGGAATTTGAGACATAAAAAAAAGAACATTAATTTATATGATGGATCTTAATGGAATATAATTAGAAACATATATCCATAAACTTAAAATCGTTAGAATGGTTGACCAATTTATTGAAACAAGATGAATTTGAAGAAGAAGGAGATCCACAACCAAAACGGAGATCAATATACCAAGAAAGGACCAAGTCATCAATCAACACTTCCATATATAATGGTATTGGGTTGTTTGAGAAACATATGTACCAAGTGAGTATACAACTTATATTGGGTCAACTTAGGTTCAATGGAGGTGTTTGGAGAAACTAAATAGAAGTTTGTATGTTTCTAAAGGATGATAACACCCTTACTTAGATGACCTAGTTTGACACCTATAATTTTTTAGTGGGATACCACTGGATCTCCTGTGGATAATTTAGATCATTAGTAGCCACCAAATATCCTACTGGATGGATATTTTCTACAATGATTGTTGTATCCACTATCAAGACCACTAGTTGGCTGATAACCCCATTTATCTTGCTAATTAACCACTTACTGCTCTATTATCTGAATGTTCAAGTCTATAACCCACCGAATCCAAAAGATGAACCATTGGACCCTCTTACAAAAAAATATATAAAAATGATTAAAATGGTAAAAATAATAATAAAATGAAACAATAGAAAATTAGTACATGAAAAAAAATGACTGAATGTTAAAATTCACCCCACTATATTTATTTATACATCCAAAGTTCAAGGTCAAAGAAGATTAGTCCACAAAGAGATGTGGTCATTGCTCCCTCATCAAAATATCCTACAATAATTACTCATTTGAGTCTTACCCAAGCTACCATAGAACCCAAACCAATGGTACAAACATTCCATATATAACATTGACATGAGAATAAATAACTCAAAATAATTACTTAGTCATAGACATGTAATGTTATATATCGAGGTACTCCCAATTCAAAACATAATTTGGATCATGCTGAAGCTTTTTTAGTTGGGACACAAGGAAAACATTATTGATTGAATACAAATAAATTGGTAAAGAGAAATTATATTCCACCTTTCCAAGTCATTTAATTATCCTAAATTTTTCCTCATACCTAGGAGTAATGATTCTTATCTTCTGAGTCATCTGTTACCCAATCAGGGAATGTCTTTCAAAAAATATGGTCACAAAATAAAACCAAAATTATGATGAATATGATCTACATAAGACTTATATTGGATCTGATTCATCAAGGTATATTAAAAAATTATTTTTAAGTTTTTTGTCTCATAAAATATGTTCAGTCTGGTAAAGGAAGCTTCTCTAACCTTAGACAAACATATAGGTGAGTTGTACGGTCATCCATACAACTCATAAAAAGTATCCATCTTGAAGGATGAAAGGTGGATTTTATTTTAGGAAAACTCAACCAAACCCATGTTTTCATATCATGTACCTATAAAGTCTAAAACATAGTCACAAAGCATATCATCCAAAATTTGTTTAGCCATTTTTGTCTTCTCATCCATATGGGGATCATATGTCATGCTCAACTTGACCTAAGTTCCCATTTCCACCCATAGGCCCCACCAAAATCATAAGATTAAGATAGGGTCTCTATATAAGATAATGTGAGCAGTAATTCCATGAAACCTCATGATCTGATACATAGAAAACATCCCAAAGTATTCTACTTAGGTGGTACTTTAAATCGGTATGAAATGCCCCAACATGGTTAATTGATTGATCAACACCCAAATGATGTTATTATAATTTATTTTTCAAGTTTAACCAGCATTGAAATCTCTTGAAATATCATTTCATCTCCATGTTTGTAGGGGAAATGACTAAGTATACCATATAGATTTTGGTGATCATCCTTTATCTATTGGCACATGTGGCCTTCAAACATAAAAATGACAATACCCCATTTCATAGTTAGCCACTAAAACTAATATCTCATGTCATAAAACATATTTTTGGTGTCATGGTGGATGTTCTAAAAATAATTATTATAATCTACCAATACATCATTCCTTGAGGTAGATGTAACAAAATGTTGGTTTCTAAAAAATATATGCCTTACTTAGTGAGAGACCACTCACAGGTGGTCTCCCAAACATATAAGGAGTCTCAATAATTTTGAAACTCAACATCTTTATCCTGTTCTTGGAGAATCATATTAAAGAGAGAGGATGTCATATGAATACTTACCATAAATTACCATACCCTTCCACTCTAACTCCCAAGTGAATTTGAGAAAATATTCCTAAAAAATTCCATTTATCTTTTACTTCCCTCATAACAAAAGAATAAAACTTCCTACTAAGAGAATCTACAACCATATTCCCCTTTTCTAGATTATAGTAAATGTCAAGTTAAAGTTATTACCATCACTCTGACCATAATCATTACTGAATGTTCAAATATTTTTAATAAAATAAAAAAACCTCTTATATTAAGATTAAATGAAAATCCTTTCCCTGAAAATATAGTCATTCCAAATTTTAAGGGAATGTATGTTAGATTGATGTTCAATATCATGGGTGGGAAAATTCCTATCATATTGTCAATATTTATGTGATTCAAAGCCACCATGTTATCTCTATTCATAAAAAAACAAACAAAAACTACACCAATAGAATAAAAAAACAAAATATCCCCACATGGCCTCTAGTAGAGTCATAATTGGTGTCGAGTTAAAATGATTCTTTACTTAATTGGATGATGTATGCTCTTAAAATCTAATAATTAAATCACCTTATTTAGGGAGAGTGTAATAAAAATTGAATAATGTTATAATAAATCCCTTAAAAACTACTGATAATATCCTTTAAAATAAAGAAATATTGAAAATTGAAATCCATTTCATGGTTCTTCAAATGTCATGATAGACACTAAATTTTCATGATCAACTAAAATACAATATTTTAAGATCACTTTTCTAAAGAACGTAACTTATGATATCCATAATTACAATTTTGATAATTTTTAATACATGTGGTGACACTTTAGGATTCCCACAACATGTCTCAACAGAAACACATGATCTTCTTCTGCCTTAAAATATACTAAAATTTCATCCATGAACAACAAATAAAAGATTCTAGATACTGGTGGCAAACATGGTTCATCAATTTCAGGAAGATTTCAGGAGCATTAGTTAGGCCAATGGTCATAATAAGGTACTCTAAATGGACACGCCTTCTCCTGAAGGTGGTATTGGGAATATTTGAATCCTTCATTTTTAGTTGTTGATAATAAAACTGAATATCAATTTTATAAAACCACTTTTACCCTTTAATCAAATCAAACAAATCGTAATTGCGAGTCAATGAATATTTATTTTTAATTGTTACTAAATTTATCTTATGATAGTCAATTAGCTAATGAATATTATCATCATAATTATTTCTAAATAAAACAAGCACTGCTCAAGATGAAACACTTAGGCGTATCTATCCATTACCACTTAGATCATACAAATGAATTTTATAACTCTTTCAATTCGACTGGAGTCAGATTGTAAAATAGAATTCATTTTAGTTGAGTTCTCAACACATGGTAAATCAAGAAATCATCTTATCTATTTGAATTAAATCCATAATATTCACTTTGAAACACTTTTGGAACTCAATGAATATTAGAAGAATCTCACTGAAATATTTTTAGTCATATCATCCATAGACAAAGAACACAATCTACCAAACTCTATGAGGGGTGGCCCTGCAAAAATGGACCTTGGGTCCCTCCTTCCTTGAAACATATGATATTTCCCATTAGTAGTAATAAATGACACCCAAATATAATAAACATTTATTCAATAATTGGGAGAAATTAACCACTACACCATGATAATAATGTCAAGTAGGTCGAAGTCAAGAACTAGAAAATCACAAAACACTCGCACAAAAATAAAGAGCATGAGTGACATTAGAAACCCTACTCCTTATTTCCTAGATTCATCACCAATTCGATGATGAATCAAATAAGTTTCAATTTAAATTTTAAAATATCATACATATATGTAGATATAAAAGAGTTTGAGGCACATATATTCAATAAATAAGTTGTTATGTTTGAATAAATAGAAAGAATACCTCTCATAGTAGGAGGACCAACATCAACTTCCATTGGAGATTACCCTACTATATGTATCTTCTTAAATTTATGTTCTATAGTTGTAAAAAAATTATACACGAAGCATATTAGTACACAAAATATCATCTAGGTGTCGAAGATCCAATACCATAGTGTGGAGAAGAAAAATCATGATAGAATCTATGAAAATTACCATGACATCCACTAGTGTTGTAGTTATTTTGAGGCATGGAAAATAATAACTTCAATTGAATTTTATTTCTATATTGATAACATGTCAATCTAGTAAAAAATGATGTTCATGTTGGAAATGGATTCTAAGAAGAACCACCACTATTTCTTTGATAAAACTTTCTATGCTTCCTCTTCCCCATAGAAGATCCGTTGGAGCTACGAATAGAGATATGAGGAAATTCAGTCATCCCTAACTTATTTGCAAGGTTAATCTCAACCATAAATTCCTTATCCACCACCATTACATAAGATGAAAATTTTAGATTGAATATTTATGACCTGATACCAGTTTAAAGACCCATGTAGAACACTTAACCCTTCACTATTTCATTAGAAACAACCTCAGGTGAGAACAAAATGATCATTTCGAAGCAATTGATATACTTCATCACAGTCCAATTCACATTATAAGGTTTGATAAATTTTTTGGATTTTTCCATGTTCATAGACATCAGTTATAACAATTAAGTAGAGATGGACTTGATTTATTTCCACTACAATCCATTATGATTCAATGCCAAAATTATTGAGACCCACCAACATTTACCCATGCCACCAAACATAAAGGAAACACAACACACATTAATAGAATCATGTGACACAAAGAATTCAAAGTGTATTCCAATACTTCCTAGACAATATACTTCCTCATAAGGATCATTAATCCTCATCAAATACAGTAGTTTCTAGTATGAAACACCAGAGATTGATTCCCATCCTTATCCATTAAATGTTATACCTCCATATCCGGAACTAGGTGTCACATCCCTGCCCCATTTCACTATGAATTGTAGTGTGGAAGGGTTCTCCACATGAACATATGTTCACCTACTCATATGATATAGTCTACCAACTAGAATAAAGGGTCTAATGTTGTACATTGGGGAGACTGTACATCATTTTTCAATGTGAGAAATATGTATAAAACAACCCAATGCCATCCACTATAGTAAAGTTTTAGATCAAATAAGATATAAATTTAAAAACTAAATAATAAATGAAAAATATATAATGGATTAAACATCTATTAAATACATTCATCCGATCACCCACTATTCTAGTTACATATATGTACCAAAAGTAAAATAAAATAATGATGATGGATCATCGAAAACCCTGATCCATACCTCACCCAAAGCTCTATGTACATGTATGGGACCACCCAATTGAATATGATATCTCAATCATCGTCCCTAACCTGTTATTATAACCAAGTGAATGTATGCTTAGGTACCCAAGTGAAATTGATGCATGATCATGGTGTGAGTACAAAAATTACCGGAGAACCTCCAACTCAGTCTTCAAAATAGCTTAAAAAAATATTTTATTGGTATATGAAATAACCATATGAATAATAATAATGATAATGATTATGATAAAGTTCATCTATAAGAAAAAAAAATTAAATAACTAATTCCATACCTAGGACATGTTGGATACCTCAGTTTAGCCAAAACTACTTTGACCAATGTCAAATATGTCATTGAGTAAGCTACATCACCACAAGGGGATACAATTCCTAACCCTGGGTTCACCCAAACTTGCCTTCACTAAATATAATGTATAATTATAGTTACTATATAGACATACTATAAGTAAGCAATCATGTATAGTCCTAGGTTTACCATTCAATCAATGAGTAACCAAACGAAATTGGACTATATCTTAGTGTTCACCATTCCAGTTTGATGTTGTGCTCTTGGGTCCCGTTTCATAGAAAACCAAGACTTATAATCTAGAAGGAATGCCTGAGGGGATGACCCTAAAGAAATTTATAAAGAATAATCTCATGATCCAAGCTGATAAGGCAGCATCGATCAATCGTCATCTCTAAAACCTGTTATCAAACAGCTCTGGTAAATGAAATCATTGATATTCCACTTGATCTTAGGGAATATCCTAGGAATCAATTTGGGTTACCTTTATTAGCCATATGGTTTTCACAAACATCTAGTGCTTATGGGAAATTCAACCACCCAGTAACCTATGGCATCATATGGATCCTAGCGTGCTAGGAATCCTAGATGATATAATAACTAAGATGGGTTATTGAGATTCTTTTGGAAACCTCCAATGCTTCCTAGTGCAATGAAGAATCCAAGAAAAACTAGGCATTATAAAAATTATATAATCAAATTTGGGATCCTAATCCCACTACATGTCCAAGGATTTACAATATTTAATTAACTTTAATTCAATCATTGAATTATAGTTAAATGACTATATACATTAATTATGGCATGTATCACAATCTATCGGGGATCCAACATGAAGTATTTTCATTATTCCTTAAATACATACAAACAAGTATAAGTAAAATTATTATTATAACTATTTAAAACTTTATGATTTTTCACATTCATGATTCCGGAATAAATTATATCTAATGAAATTGGTAGGTAGGTTGGGTCCTAGGTTCCCTTTCCACCTAATCATAAAAGTAATTAAGGGTGGAACATCCCGAATGTGCGGTATAATAGTTCAACCCTTTAAATTGGGTCAAATGATTATTTTAACCATCTAATATTTTAATAGGTAAACCTCATATTTCTCTCCACTTACTCCCTTTCATATGAGAACTTTCCTTTGATCCCAATTATTCACGAACCAACCCATATTACCGAACTTTAAAAAATTTGAGTTAGTCCACATCATATCCCAAGGGAATTACCAATCACTTCTAGATTGTGATAGGAACCTGGTTATCAAGAAATAACATTTTGGATGATTTTAACATGACAGAATATAAATTGTATAACATTAATGAATAAAGTATTTTTATGCCAAAACAAGTCCAGAATGGAAAAGAGACAAGTGTAATATAAAACAAGTGACGAAAAAACCACTTCAATAAGCCAAAGGTACAATTTACATTAAAGAACAAAAACTCTGTGTGACATATAGTCACCTCTTAACTCCCACACTCAGCCCCATTGCCCTATAGTGCATTGTCTATTTTCCTCATGACAAAAAATATCTAAACACATCCAATGTTTTTTAAAATGAGTTATAAAACAAGAACTGTATCATCCAACCAAGTGTTTTAGAATAAAATTTTATAAAATAATCTATTTATGATCAAAGACACAAATACATTGAGTGATATATAATTTTTAATAATTTGATATAAAACATGGTAATTCACTTATTTTTCATAGTTTAAAAAACATACTAATAACCTAGTTTTGAAAAAAATTATGTAACATTTCAAACATTAATTTCAAGGATAAAAACTTGTGAAACTCTCTTTAGGTTAAAATCAATTTCAAGATAGTGATTATCCTAATACATTTCATATGATTGGTAGGCCATTTGGTGTTCACATTACCCTTGAAGAATGGGACTCGATGATAAGAGTTCACTCCCAAGAGTGGTTCCTTACCACATGAAAAACAACATGTTCCACACAAAACCCTACCAGAATATATATAAAAGTAATTATTTCATCCTTGATGATGAATACCTCTGTCATCATTGATCATAATCCGGTTTACCATATCATAAACATTCAAAATTATATTCTTATTTGAAATCATTCAAATCATGTTTAAAACCATTTCTTTTAATAACACTAAAAGATGACTAATTTTTATATATATACACCCACCAAAATCACAAAATACCAAAATTCATACTTTGGAAAAAAAATTCAAAAACCATTTTCAACTTAACTCTATAAACCATATTTTCCAAACATTTAGAAAACAATTTCAAAGAAAAATCATGCAATTTTCATAAGATAAATCCAATTCATGAAACCACAAAACCTAACACACTTTGGATATCAACACTCATATAAAACCAGAATCCATGATGAATGAAGGATCACAAATATTGAGGAAGGATCCCAATCAAGAATATCTAAATTATCACTTTTAAATTAAATGAAACAAATGTAATCACTTACCATCACAATTATTGAACAAATAACCAAGGGGATCATAGATACATAAAAGAACCTTAAATTCCAAGTTGGATCCAAAATTAATAAAATTATAAATCTGAATCCACCTAATTCCATTTATTGGAAATGACTATCCATAGGGTAAATAGGATGAATTAAAAAAATAATGATATCCAAGCCCAAAACAGAAATCAATTTACCAATAGAGGATCATTAAATCCTTCCACACATAGATCCAATAATGAATTCAAATGGGAGAGAAACATATTTCCCAATAGAGTGTCCATGTTTTGATGGGTTGATTTTGGTTTAAGGGAGGTGGGTTAAGAAATTAAATATGTGTTTTGGTTGGGAAAAATGATGATAACACTATAACATAGATAGCTCAGTTTGATTCCATTGGCTGGACAAAGGGATCCCACTGAATGGTTAGTGGATAATACAGAAGTTAATTAGTGATTAGATTACTTATCATCAAAATGGTAGAGGTCCAAAGGCTAGATCGTGGCTATAGAAGATTATAATATCCACTTCCAAGGCCACTGGCTAACTAAGGGACCCCACCAGTGATATGGTGGACCACCTACAACTCTACTAGCTGAATTTGCAGTTCAACAGACCACCAACACTACAATAAAAAACATTGATAAATCTTATAAACAATAACCCATATAAAAACAATAGAATTGAAAAAAAAATATGAAAATGAATCAAGATAAAAATAGCACCTAAAAAAATAGCGGGATATTATATTTTTTGTCTTTGATAAATATTTTTAAATCATATAGTTTAATACTCAAATATATAAAAATAATATACATTCCTCATGGTCCATCATCTGAATATCATATCACTTAATAAAAATAGTAAGGATGGATCCTAAAATGACCTCGCCCATTAGGAACCCTCCTGGGTGGTTGTAAGCAAAGTGTTCCACTGTAAATATTCCTCTAGTTTTCAAGAGATAGTACACTATCACTATGTATACATAATACACATTATGTGAGGGGTTATCCTAATAAACATATAAATAATACACACCTAAAAAATAAAATAATACAAATAAGATAAATAAAACTAATTTTAAAATATATAATGCATGTGATAAATCATAATATTCACAAAGATAACTGGTATATAATCCATAATGAAAAAGGTTCAAGATACATGCCCAATAACTAAACTATAAAACTAATATAATTAAATGAGATAAATGGTTCATCACAATATGAATGTTTTAAACAAGTTGGTTTCCTGCTACTATCACCTCCTGGAACCACTAAACTCCACCAAAACTATTTCCTCTAAGGTCTCCAACAATATGTCAACCATTTATACAATGAATAAAATGTGTGAGATAATAATCACATTTATGAATAAGTATATACATACCCAATAAGACATCCCAAAAACCATAGAGGAATATAATAATGAAAATATTCAACTCAAAATCACAAGACCGCAAGGAAGGAATATCCCATTAGAGAAAAAAAAGAAACCTAATATACTTTAAAGGAGAGGACCTGAGATATATGTGAGAGACCTTTATTTCACATATATATATATGGGAAATCCACATTAAACATCAATAATATGAACCTAATAAATAAATGAATTATTACATATTTCAGGGAAACTAAGTGGCATTTGTCACCTCAACTATAATTCAGGAAGGATGCATCACATGAGTCACTAGAGATTCTTATATTAAAAAAATTACTATAAAGCCTAAATTTGATATGATTTGTGTACATTACATCACATGGTAGACAAGAGGTGTCTAAAGATCCACAAGTGTTAAATCATTTTATCTTCTCAATCTCTCTAGCCTCAAAATTTGCATTGAAAACCATAAAGGATGACCCATGCCATGTTGGAGTACTGACATCAACTTAGGGGGTGTCACACCCAATTTTCCACAACTACTGATATCACATCACTATTATATAAACATATTGGAAGAACCAAATTGTGATCAAGTATATATGTCATTCGGGGGAGTATAAACCCATCATACAATAACCAATTAGGCTATAAGAAACTCACATCACCACACATAAACCATAGTAGGGCACCTTCACCCCAACAAGGGAAAAGTACTGGTTAAGGGGGATGAAAAACCTCAATGAATACTCACACCCTAAGTAGTGAGTAGAGATTAGGGGAGGAACTAATTTCATAGTCAGGGGAGTGGAGACTCAAGGAGTAGCACCCAGTATATGAGAGTAGCACAAAACAAGCAAAAGTAGAATACAACTAACAAGAGAAAATAAATATTTCTAATTTAGTAACATAAGGAAATTAAACTATTATATGGACTACACAATACATGAGAAGAAATATTTTACATCGATGAATGATCTATTCGCCACTCTCAAACCTTGTTATTGACCCCATAGAGGAAAATCCTAAAACAACTTATTCCACCACAAACAAAATTGTCTTACATGACTCAATAAACTATTTCATTGAAATATATGGGATAAAATACTATATATAGGAAATTTATTTTCCATATACTGACTCAAATTGGAAAAGTAGTGAAAAATTCCACTTAGGTAAGTTCTAGGCTCTGTGGTGACATTCAGGCACACCAAATGGTGCATTATGAAAGGGGGAACTCCTAGAGTGCATGTGTACCCCAGTCAAATTACAGAACATGGGATAGTGGCACCCATGCACACCTTGAGGAACGTATCTAGGTCGTGTTGAGATAGAAAAAATTTATATTCCTGCCAAACTTACTTAGTGAATTGGCTGGCATCTAGGTCAGATGCTTAGCCTTGTGCCAGGGTAGCCCTTATAACCAGGTCATTCCCCATTACACCATCGATAGGGATTCCCTATGATCCCCCCATACACCACATCAAATACTTAATCCCTTTACTTCTCATGTCATGGAATTATGTATGTACACTGATTACTATTGATTTGGTTACCCTATTTTCTATTGCAGAAGATAGCGATTTGACACCCCAATATTTTAGAATGTATATCTCTCTACATAAAAAATTTTCAATAGGAAATTTTTTGGGGAACATTGACCTAGAATCATACATGATATGTTTTATTGAGATAAAATATTGTCATTTCTTATAAACATTATCATGTTATGAGGTTGCTATAATAATAAACAGTAATAAAAAAACAATTAAAATAAAGAACACATAAAAATACCTTGGGTATATAATATTTGTCCCCATATTACACCATGAATATCATAATATCGATCAAAACTACAGATAAAAGTATAATAATTATAACTATTATTGGCTTGATGAGAGAGAAATAATGATTCTAGGGATTTTTACGAGATTATATATGAAGTTAATATGGCCATTTGGTTTATATAGTCATTAGGAATGTATTTTCATTGGATTATTGCGCTCACATGGATTATATAGCCATTATACATATATAACCATTGGGATTATATATTAATTGGGTATACTAATAGTAAATTTGTTTTAAAAGGTAATTGTTTGTAATGATTAAAATCATATTATTAAAATAAATGTTTTTAATGTGTTTTTTATTTTATCAAAATTAATAAATAACTATTAATATATGATTATGAATGTATGTGATATTTCAATATATGAAATGATATATTAACATTCATCTAATTGTGGTTACAGGATAATTAATGACTATAAATTTATTTTATACTTCAAAAACACATTTTTTTTCAGAAAAGGGTATTGTTTCATTTTGGGTTGGGATGTTAATATTAATTTATATTTATTTAGAAAATATATTTTATAAAATGTAAAAAAATTTAAATCAGCGGATCAATATAATATTTAGATATGGTTTTCATATTTTTCTAAAAATATTTTTTTGCATGAATATTGAAAACTTGTAATTTTTCTAGTATTTTATCATTTATGAAATTATCATGATGTAACAAAGAATTATAATTTTATGATTTTTATAGAATATATATATATATTTAAGAAGAAATAAATTTTATTTTAAAATAATGTATTTAGAATTGAATTCTAGTTTTAGAATTTTGTAAATTGAACTGATGTTTTTATTTAATGAAAATGGATTTGGTTATTTTATTTTTATCAATTATTTAAATGGTTTATTTGTATATTTTATTTTTTTGAATGTAAAATAATTCTCATTTTATTTAAATTAATTCAATTATTTCCATAATAATTGTCATTATACTTTATTTTTTGTATAGAGATATCATTATGCTTAAAAATAGCATTTTTCTATAAAATATTTTTTTGTAGTAAAAATACTTATATTATAATTATTTTTACCAATTATTAAAATCAAATATGATAAAATTTATTTCATATTTCGAATCAAAAGCTTTCAATTTGATAAAAATTTCAATTTCACTTTTGTTCATTATGAATACTGACCTTGGTGAAACCTTATCACCACAGTAATGGTCATATGAGTTAACTAGGGGCTTGAATCTAAAAGATAATGCTTAAAATACCCAAAAACGTATTTAAAATTGATTGGATGAGTTGATTTTGAATCATCCACATCCTATATTTTAAATATTTAAATTTTCCTCCAATTTCAATTGAGTAAGACATATAATATATTTACGTGTTTTAGGAAATTACAATTGTGTCACTCCCTTAAAATATAAAAGGGGACATCTTATAATCACATATTCACATGTATTCAACTATTTATCCTATTCAAGTTTAATATCTCTGGTTTTCTTGAGGTACATATCTCATTTTTTCAGATAAAATGATTGTGTACAGCCTAATGTGGGTACCCATTACAGTCATCGGTGTACTGGGTGTGTCCAGCACTTGTTCAAAGCTCGAATCCAAGTTGTTTGGGAAAAAGGATGGTTGCATGGTTGGTTATAACTAGGAAGGTGTTCCAGGCCTCTATCAGGAGACTCACAGTTTGATAAATCGTGCAGAAGGAGGTTCACACCCATGTTAAATGATTTTAAACATAGACAATGGTTGTATGATCAGTTTTCACATAGTTTGTAAAATAGTACACGCTAACCATGGATAGGATCCCCTTAACATAGTGAAGGGAACATGTTTAGCACACGGTTTGTCCAACCATGTGACCAAACAGAGCAACACTATATTTTGGGTAAATTTTTTTCTCCCTTAAAATGATTATTAACATAATCTTATTATTCTTTTATTACTTTTGAGGATAGCCCTCATGTTTGGGATCTCCTTTAGGAATCCAAAGATTATACTTGGTTCTCATTTCTCGATTTGGACTTGGAATTGGACATCATCAGTCACATTAGATTCATGTCAGTGAGTACATAATTCCTCTTGTGTCATACTTCATTTTGCTTGGTGTAGGATATTCTATTCGGGTGTGACCTAAAATGAACTGTTTTAGTTTTTTTTTGTTTTTTTATCTATAGATCTATAAAAAAAGAAATTGATACAGGATGAGCACAGCAATATGGAACTATAGAAGGTGTTCTATACCTTTCCATCAGGATTTGACTATTTATAAGCATTGTTGTCATTGTACCACATGTTAGACATTATGGTGTGGACACTAAATTTAATTTAATGATTTAATTTAACAGATTAAAACTTTTTATGTTTACCCTTGAGTATTATTTTATGGTTTGAGTTCATTTAGACATAACCTTGGCCACCCATGGGGTGTGCCCTCAGATCTTCCCTTTGTTGTACCACCCCGATCGGTGCATGTGATCTTGCCCAGTTATAGGAAGACTTTTTAAAAAGGAATTTAGTTTGAATTGAACGATTATGATAAGTTTTTCCTCCACTTGCATGTGAAAACATGATATTATTATTTTAATTAATTAAATGGATTTTGTAGAAATTTTAGAATTGATTGGGTAAACTCATGAAATGTGATTTATTTTGAATTATTTGATTATTTAACTGGAATATTTATATGATTTGGAAGAACTCATATAATGTCAATGTTATTAAATGATTATTGAAATGAGATGAGGAATTGAAATGGTAGTGAGTGACTTGGATGGTATACCTGGAATCCTGGTTCCAATAGATTTCATAGATATTTCTCCCAATGATCTTGATTGCGTTAGTGGATGCCATGGACTTGTTTTCTCCTTGGATCATGATTCTATTGGACACCTTGTGCCATGTTACCCAATGAATCCAACTTGCTTGGACTAAAATTGGACATTATCTATTGACATTCTCCAAGGACTCGAACCAAGTCATCAATGAGTTTCGATTGAGATGATCCTGGGACTCGAAGTGAATAACTTAGTCTTATATACCTTGGTTATGATATTTTATGGCCTGAGACATTGGATTACAGAGTGTAGACTTTGTGGATGAATTTTATTACATGGTGCAGACATGGTTAGGGTTATATGATGGATTATACGGCATGGTTGTGATGGATGTGTACACAAAGTTGTATGGAGTGGTCATGGTGGATATTTTTTTATACCTTGTAGGTTGCCTTGATATGGGTATTTGACTCTAATGGGTCGAATGGACTATATTGTACTTGATTATTTCTTTCTCCACTACCCCTATTTTGGGAGATTGACTATTGATTGTCGAGATGAGTTTTTGTAGTGGCCTATTCCACTTTTTCCATTGCCACATTACTTTCATTATTTTTGCCTATGATATATATTGAACGCTAAACTTTTTTATATCATACTGAATGATTTTTTATTAACATCATTGGTATTGGCCTACTGAGTATTATCTTACACCCTATTTGGGCCACTATTGGATACTCGAATAGAATTCATTGATTTAGGTAGGGATTGGGGAATGTTCCCACAACCTGATTCTTCATTTCTGTTATGAATTGGAGTAGCACAAAACCAATCTAGGATCATGATGCAAGATGGCCCAATTCTTTTGGTAATTTTGGTATTTTCATAAATGTATTATATTGGTTGTTTTTATACCTTGTTTGGGATTTTTTGTATATACATGAAATAATTATCATTTGGTATATGAGTTAACTTATGGAATTATTTATATATTCCTTTCATGGATGTTTATCTTCTATCTATAAGATTTACTACTACAACTATTGAATATTACATTTAATCACATTGTGAAACACTCTAACATGAGAGAATATTCTCCCCATAGACACACCTTATTCCCTCAAAACTAGTTGGAATTATCTATAATTCATAGAGATGCACCTAAGGCCATGTGGCCCATTGGCATAGAGAACTTGGTAGTGGCATCCCTATGAGGACATTATAAAGCAGTATCAGAGCATTTTATTTTTTGGTTGCCTTACTATTTTGAGACAACATATTTTGATTATAATAGGAATTGGAACATGGAAATGAGTTCTTCCTAGAAGTAGCTAACCCACATATAGGAATGTTCCAAATTGACTCGAATAGAAATTGTTATTTTTTGGATTCTGATTATTATAGTTGATTGGATTCAACTGTTGGATGATACACTTGAGATGTGGTGTTATTATTGATTTGATTAATGATTTATTTATTTATTTCCGAATGATAAGATGGAATTACTATCATGCATTATTTTAGCCACTTTATAGGATTCACATAACATGAACTGTGCCATTCTATATAGGAAGTGTTTCTTGATTGCATGACGTTGTGATATGTGTCTTGCATGATATATTAGTTATCCTACTAGTGTTCTTAAAGGATTTTGAGAAACATGATTGGTAATTTCAGGGTATTATATAACCTAAAAAATTATTTTATAGTCTACAATAGAATCCTTAAGAAACCAATTTTTCACAACTAGAAAATGTCCATATACCCATTCTTTTGGAAAACCATGGGTAGAGGGTTGCATATACTGACATTACTTGTAGAACAGTGGGTATAAGTTGTTTTTCAAGACCTATACCTATAGTTTTTAGAAACGGTTTGTATTGGGTGGTTTTTTGAGACCTATACCCACGTATTTTGTATAACTATGGGTATTGGTTTGTTTTTGGAAGACCTATAACCATTGTTTTTCAAAACATTGGTTATAACTTTTTCACCTATTGGAAGGGGAGAAAATTTTGCATGACTCAAAATAATTTTCGTGGGGACACCTATTATAACAGTTTTCTGTATGTATTAATATTTTATATAAATATATATAATTGAATTTATATTTATATACCAATAAGATAAATTGAGTAGTTTTTAAGCACATGAAGAATAACAAGGCGGTCTAGGGGTCGAATCCCATGATGTATTATTTTTTCAAAGTTATACCCACAATTTTACAAACTGTGTGTATATGTTAATGAAATACGGGCATATTTAATTCACTATAGCTGTAACTGTAGCACTACTATAGCAGTATTGTACACTGTGTGGGTAATATAGAAGAACTGTACACTATTCAGGTACTGTAGCAGAACTGTACACTGTGCGGGTACTGTATCAGGCATTGTAGTAGTTATTGTAGCAGGTAATGTTCGGTAATGTAGCAGCTGAAACTATTCATCTTGGGCCACCGGTTTGGGCTTGGAGTCCTTAAGGCTTTCGGGTCACCCATGACTTCAAGTTAGTATGGCTTTTGGGCCACCTTTAAGGCTCTCGGGACACCTCAAGTCCTTCGTGCCACATGTAGTTGCCCAGAGACACTACAAAAAGGAGTAGCCCAAGATGAGGATTCAGAGCAGGTGCACCCACCAGAGCATAACCAAATGGATTTTCAGAATGAGAGGGTATGGCTATGCCATCGGTACCAGCCTGTGCTTGCATGGTAAGCCTAGCCAAACAACCTTGCAAAGGTGGAGAGCTACTATCATGAAATAGATGATGGGGAGGGGAAGTTCCTTGTAGATAGTATTGTTTAATTCCCTAAGAACTGTGGGTCATGTAATCTCTGAAGCCTATGGGCCTTGTAATATTTGAGCCTACGAGCCTTGTAAGGGTTCCCCCTAATCTCATGAAAGGGGGGTTATTAGAAATCAATAAAAATGAAGGCCTTCGGTCCATTCGGGCATATTTAATTCAAATCACATATACCACATGTTTCCCAAAATCATTTGTATAGGTATATACTGATGACACTATAGACCACAGTCACTCAAACCATTGTTATAGCCTATAAAAATGGTTTAGGAACCTATACTGATGTTTCCAAACCATCAGTATTGGACCAATACCTAGTAGTGGTGAAATGTTGAGTCATAGAACATTGGTTGCATGGATTATAACATGTTGTGGTATGGATTAAGTGGACACAAAAATTTGGTTTATAAGGTGTATAGGCCCTTATAAATTGAAAAATAGAGATCTATCTGGTTCAACCTTTTATAGAGAACTTTGAATTAAATATTATTTAAATGGATATCGAATGTGAGAAAAAAATAACATGACCTATACCTAGCCTTTGAGTGGGTAGTAGACATTGTCTCTAGTGTTGGTTACAACTATTTCATTTTACCCAATCCTATATTTAGGATCATGATTAGATGTTTGACTTGATGATAGGATGTTTATGATTTATATTATGCTTCTATATCTATGAATTTTTCAATATCTATCTTTTCTGTGGTGTGTATCTAAAATTGTAGAGACATGCCACCATGATGACCTCTAGTCATGCACCAGGAGGGTTGTGATGACCATGATATGATGTTGGAGGGACATGGGATATGATTGGATCCTCCTATAGTGATAGATGAGGAAGGATTGGTTTGACATGTCACAAGTGGTGATGAATAGTTTTGTAATGGTTTTCAATGCTATATATAGAATTTTCAGGGAGTATCATAGCATGCCTCATCTATGGTTGTGTTGACATATGTGTTCAAACAAAAAAATCAACCCATGTTTTCAGGGGATGGTGCTCCACAGGCTACTGAGATATGTCTTGGGAAAACATATTCTATTTTTTGACATCTAGAGACACCTTTAGAGAGGATAATGAAGCTCATTTGTTAGATTCTTCCGGGAGCGGAAAAGAATTGGTGGAACATTTTGAAACAAGATGATTCACTATGTGATAGAGTTTAGAGGTATTTACAAACCTTGTTTTATGATTTATTTTTTTCCCAATTCTCACAAAGAAGAGTGGGTTAGTGATTTCATGCATTAGGAGTAGGGCACAATGATATTTATGGATTATTTGTAATGTTTAATAAATTTGTATCATTTTGCATCAATTTAACATAATGATGAGTTCTCAAGGATAATACACTTCAAGTAAGGACACAGACATGCCATTCGATCATAGTTCAATGTTTTCAGGCTGACTAATATTTCAAAAATAGTGAATCATGTGATAATTTCATAGCAAAGCCTAAGGGATGATGTAGTGTAGAGTAGGTTAGTTTATCCTCTATACCTAGTGGTTCAACATATTCAATTAGGAAGTGATATTTTTAGGCATCTCATTAGTGGAGTAACATCTAGGCTATGAATGATGGTAGTTCTGTCTTTTCTCACCATTGAGGGGGATGGAAACAGATGAGTAATTACTGTGATAGGGACTGTAACACCCCGAGATTTTATGAAAAATATTCTTTTAATTTCATTAATGTCTTGTGTTGTATACTACACCAAGATTACCTTGCGCTATATGCAACACCATATTAGCTTGCAGTATACGCAACACTATTCTTGGATCGTGTTACACACAATTTTGATAATAGTTATTCTATGCAACATTTAGTATATATATATATATATATATTCAATGTATAAATGAAATATGGTTTGATTCTGTTATACGAAAAAATGAAGGATTCTTGCACAACACGCAACCCTGACTTGGCTTGCATTACACGCAATCGCGACCTTCCTCGATAGCGTGTGTTGTACGCAATACCGGGTTTTACTAAACAATGATATATTATTATATTATTATTATGAACTAGCCATTATGAATAGTATTAACTAAATTTTGAATTTTATGACATTATTATTCATCTTACACATTTTCTAGAACATGGTATAAGAACAAAATAATTTTTTCGGGTAAAATAAGTATTTTTCAAAAAATGCAGTTTTGTCGCCTTTTGATGGCGCACCCACTTTAAATCTAGTTTTTTACATGTTTATAAGATCAATTTGACAAAATAAAATTCTTATTTGTAATCAAGAAAAAAAAATTTACTTTGGATATATTTTTCATATTATTCTGGTAACTTTCATTTTTGATGAATAGTAAAAATACGCTATATTTTAATTAAAAACAACTTTTTTCATCACAATAATTTATATGGTTAAATTATAATATTGAATGGTTTTAAAGTATAAATAGAATATATTTTTACCATTGAATATAATTTATGTCATTAGCATTGATTTTACATTAAATTCGTAGGTTAAATCAATTCAATCTTTTGCAATGTTTTAAAGAAAAACCCGTTTTCTTTCGACAACGGGATTAATTTTAATTTAATTTCTACAACTTTTGTGTTTGAATTTGGAAAAATGGATTCCATATTTGGAATCAGTGGGTCCAAATTATGTTAATAAGCTACTTTTTATTTTTGGGAATTATGAATAGTAACTACGGTAAATTTTATTCACAATAGTTAAAGGTAAATCAGGTAATTAAGGATAAATATAATATTATAAAATTACTCTAACACATGCCAAAATTCTATTGGATGGCTAAAAGTGGACCCATATAACATAAGGGTCGTATTAGATTCATTTTATGGACTTTTGACCATGAAAATAATTTAATTATTATTAAAACCAAAGAAAGTGACAACATGTCACTCTCTTAAATCTTCTAAGTATAATAATTTTAATTTAGTGATAAAAATCATAAAACATAGAACATGAATAGTCTCCAGAAATATAATAAAATTATATATATCATTATAATTTATTTATAATTTTTAGGGATTAAATAATTGTCATTAATGGTGATACATTAATGATACAGAAATTATTTATTAAGTAGAAAATAAGTAATATAGTTTTTATTGAAATAAAAATACCCAATAAAAGGCCCAAAAACCTGACGAAAACTTATTGGTAGTGTATATCTACACATTAATCATCCAATTACCTAATATATAACCGTTCGGAGCCTTATAAAAGTGATTATGACACTTATATTATTTTATTTTAAATGATGCCAAAGTTGTCACCATCATAATTTAATAAATATAACAATTTAAATATTGTGATTGTAAGATGATAAATTAGAGTAAAAGTATTATTGTAAAAGTTAATAGATTTATCTTTATCATAAGATTTTATTTTTAATTTTTATGCAACAAATAAGTATATTAAATTATTATACAAAAATGTTGTAGTAATTATTTTATTAAGAGATAAACCAAATAAATGGTTTTAAAAATAAAAATAAATATTATATGAACTATTTAATGTGATCCACTAATTTTATAGATATATATGACATTTTATGAATCTATTAAATTTTTTAGTTCGAACATATCTTCTCTATATATTTTATTTAAATCCAAATAAATGAATAGTGTCGAAATTGACACTATTGTTATTTTATAAAAATAACATATTATAAAATTGTTTAAAAATCACAAAAATTATTTAAAAATTATAAATTATAAATTTATATGTTCTATAATGTTATAAAGTAAATAATTATGTAAAATTCACAAAAAATAAGTAATTATTTTTTATAATTTAAAATTTAGAATTTTATTACCACAAATAAACTTAAATAGATTAAATAAGGATAAATCAAAATGATAACGTTTAAAATAAGATCCAAACATGTCTAAATTTGATTTTTTGATGTGATTACAACCCTTTATCATATAATATTTGAATATGAGTCATTTTTTGTGGTTTTTAAGTGGGGTTATATTTATTATAAATTAATATTTTTTAAGAATTCCAAAGGTACCCTTCTCCTCCCTTATAAAAGGGAACCTCCTCCCTCTCTTCCAAACACCACTTTGAGCCTTCAAGATCGGCCAAACCCTGCCCAATTATCTTCTCCACTTCCCTAGAAACATCTTAGAGGTCCTTGTCTTCTTCAAAGACCAATTTTAGTGCCCCAAGAGGAGGTCTCAAAGAGGTGCTTCAAAGAAGAGGTAATTTCTGTTACATATTCTTTCACCTTTATTACTTCTTCCACTTCTTCTTCTTAGGTTGTTTCATTATGAATTAATAACATAAATATCACTCATATACTGATATTTTATTATAATTATGAAACAACCCTATTTAACCATATATCCATCCTACAGAAAACGAAATCACTGTGCGTGCGTACGTACGGAATACCGTCTCCACGCCGTGGTGTAATCTATTTTCAACCACCACCTTACTTGGATGGGTATAATGGTTTAAATAATAACTATATATGATTATTGTAAAGTGATATTGATTATGTAATAGTATACATACACTCCAATAAAATTCCACGATCATGGGAATGATATCATCGCTCGTGCGTACGTACGGAATACCGTCTCCACGACGCGATGAGATTCATTCTCAATGATTAACCATTCATAAATGATTATAAAGTATATATAATAAGTTATCAGAAAAAAATGAAATAATAATGATACTGGATTTATATATATATATATATATATATGTATGTCATCCAATTAATTCCATTCAATTCAATGAGGAAACGAAAACGACGTTCATGCGTACGTACGGCCTACCGTCTCCATGAATGGTGTATTTCGTTCCATTTATCGATCTGTTATATATATGTATATTCTGAATATATATTATATAAAACTCATTTTTTACATTCTGGATGTAAGTAATCATGATCTAAGTAATCATATGAATAATTACAAGTCAAAACACAGACAACAAATGAAACGATTTTACCCAAAACCCTTTTTAACATGGAATTTACAAAAGAACGGGTAATATATAGTCATAAGTGAACCATATATGATATCATAACAATTAATATGATTCTTCAATAAGTCAATAAAATTATTTAAATCATTATACAGGAGGTTCGGATACGTACGAAGCATATTAGACCTAAGGTAAGGGATAATTTTTCAAATCTCATTTTTATCCAAGATTGCTTATTCGTAATTATTTACTGGGGTTATTGTTATCATCCATGTCCATGTTTCCTAAAAATGGTTTCATGTATGTTTAAAGTCATTTTTACCCACTTTTGACTTTTACTACATGGTATGTAATGAATCTTTCTTTTGTTTACGTTATAAGGTACTTTTTTTACTTTTCCGAAAAAAGTACGATAAGAATGTTTTTTTAACGTATACGGCATGAAAGGATTTTTATGGTTTTATAACGCCTTGTTTTCATGAATCTTCCTCCAAAAGGCTTCATGACTATTTTCAACAAAATCCTTTTCTTTTAAAATTGCATGACATTTTGGGAAAAGAAAATGATTTTGAAGAAAAAAGGATATTTTCCTCAATAATTCATTTCAAGTGTTTTAACAAAACCATTTTTCATCTAATATGACATTATTTCATATATGTATGTTTAAAGTACAATGTCTCTATGATTTACATGGTTTCAATTTTCTTATGATGAAACGATATCCATTTGTTTTATATCTATTATGTTATGATGGGATGATGTTTATGAAACCCATTTTTTTCTTTGGGTTATGATGAATGATTTATGTTTATGTTGTGGCACACGTAAGAATGATTTCATTATTAGATGGGTGGGACCTATATATCCCTCCAATGCATTGGGTAAAGATTTATATCACATGATATAGACATGGCTGGAATGGTAAGTTAATCTTGTTCAGTGTTATAGGACTGAAATGACGAGTGAACTCGATTCAGAAAGGGACTTTGTCCACCAAGATGGTCTTGGAAGCAATGCCTTGGCTACTATGGAAATCATGACATGTGCTGAAAGGTTTTTACAATTAAATGTTTTATTCCCATGCTATTTTATCATTCTTAATGTTTCTTTATGATTTATGCCTTACGTACATCCATGTTTTTTGTCATTGCTCAAGGTTTTGATGTTTAAACATTATGTTCATGGTTTTATGTTGAAATGTATATGGTTTGTTTTATTTTATCCATGCTTACCCTTACTGAGCATTTGAGATCACCCTTTTTATGTTTTCTTTTCCCCAGGATATAAATAAAGGTTTTAGGTAAGAAAAAAAGGGGAAGATCTTTATGGGGGATGTTGAAGATCTTTCACCACGATTAGAAGATTACGTTCCAAATTTCCAAAGACACTAAACTATTACAGTCCTTGTGTGTCTGTTTTTGCTATATATTAAGTTTTCCGCAAAAGTAATGTAATGTCCATGTACGTCAAGCTTCGGGTCTCTACAGTTGGTATCAGAGGCAAAAGAGGTAGGAATGTATCCGATCCTTGGGAACTCTCACATGTGAGTGTTGGACGAAGCATGGATCTCCGCCCAAGGGCTTCATGAGAAAATGGCTGCCACTGGGGATGGTGGTGTGTCCCACCCAGGGGGTGTAGCCACCCATGGAGTGCCCTGATAGGTATCAATTATAGTCCACTGGAAGTAATTCCAGACCACTACAGGGACCCAATCAGTTGCCGATCTTATGGAAGGATCGGTCAAAAATAACGTTTTTTAGGACCTTTACAGTAGTTGTTAGTGGATGGGGATTGATTCCAACTCCAAGTTTGGGTGTGGTATCCAAATCTCCACTTTGGGTAGGGAGATAGAGTAGTACAGATCATTTAGGATGAGGAGGTGGTTTTGGCTAAGGAAACCAGACACCATTTCTAATTAGATAAAAACGTGGGCTTTCTCTAGATAGTGAGGTTGTGTCATGTAGTAGTGGTTCGGGAATAATATATTCAGTATAGCCTACCCCCTTAGGATAAAAGTGATGGGTTATCTATGGTGAGAGGTATTATCATTATAGTATCTATGCTTGTTTATTTTCATTTTGATATTGTTTCATCATATTGTTTCATATATTTATCTATGGTGGAAATCCTTGGGCATATCATTTAGTTTTCTAATGGAATCATGACACTTGATACTCTAATATGGGTTAGAAAATAGATTGTATGCTAGGGAAGGGACGGAAACATGATATTTCTGGGTGTCACATCATATTGAATCTTCTTTCCCATGAGATTATGGGATTCTAAATCATAATTTGGATGGATTGGCTAGTAATCTATCAATCACTTGTTCATTGCTATCTCCATAGGGTAAAATTTACATCAATAGAGGGTAGAGATTTTATTCATAAGGGTTAAGAGAATGTCCAATATAGTAGATATAGATCAAAGTATCATGACAGGGGATGGAAGACATATCACATTTCTAGTTTATATCTTGATGATTTGGGATCACATACAATATATTTTCTTCTAGAGGTTGATTATTTCAAGGATGATTTCCCGAATGAGTTATCTAGATTACTTCCTAAGAGAGAGGAGGAGTTATCCATTTACATAGATCCAAGCACTGCTCCAATATCCATTATTCATTATAGGTTTTATACTACAGTATGTCAAGAGCTCCATAGGTTTCTATAGAACTTTGATGCAATGGGGATTATACGACCGAGTACTTCATTGTGGGTGTTTCCAGTCCTTTTTGTGAAAAAGAATTATGGTAGCCTCTGGATATGTGTATATTACCAAAATATGAACCAATTTATGGTTATGGAAAAGTATACCATTCCATGAATATATGGACTTTTTATCATCTGTAATGAGAACATGTTTTCTAAAATAATAATTTGAGATATTTTTTCCATCTAGATCCTATTAGAACTATACAAATACCTCATGAAAATTTTTATATCATGTATAGTAAATATGATTATTATTTTATTTCATTTTGTGTCATGAAACTGTAAGAAGTTTTCGTGGATTTGATGAAATGAGTATTCCATCCTTATCTGGATTCATTTGTGGTGGTATTCGTAGATAATATATTTGTGTATTCTCACAATCAATACGACCATGCTAAACATTTTGAGATCATTTGGGATACACTAAGATAGACTTATATATATACTAATATCATAAAGTACCACTTTTGTAGGGATAATATTCACTTCTTGGTTTATATTAACTCAGATATAGGAGTATCATTTTACCTAGAGAATGTTAGAGCTATAGTCTCCTGGGAGTATCCCAAGAATTTCATTGATATATAAATTTTCTGGGTTCTAGATAGATATTATAATAATTTCAAACCGAACTTCTCATACTTATAAGAACCTTTGATAGGATTTAATAAGAAGGGAGTGAAATATTTATGGTCAGATACCTATGAGATATACTTTCAATATCTTAAAGGGAGATTGAAATTGGAGTCAGTCCTGATTCCTCCAAATCTAGGCAGGAGCTGCGTAGTGTGTTTCGATGCATCAGGCATTGGGTTTGGATCAGTTCTTATAAAAGTGGATATAGTTGTGGTATATGGGTCTCAGTAGTTGAGTAAACATGAGGGGAATTACCCAACACTCGATCTAGAGTTAGCTATAGTTTTTCATGATTTGTATTGTTCAAGATGTTATTTAAATGGAATGAATTTTTTGGTTTTTACAGACCATAACATCCACAAGTACATATTTAAAAATCATGATATTAATATGAGGTAGGGATGGTGGTTTTATTTCCTATAGTATTTTCACATTGAGCTGACCTACACACCTAGATATGGTAATATAGTGGTCGATGATCTAACCAGGAGGAATCCGATACAATAAGTTCAGAAGGCCAGTAGTGTGTGGTGTCTTATCGTCTTACATTTTGAGATTCACTTTGAGGTGAAAGATTCCCAAGGGAAGGTCATTATCTCATCTTTATTTGTGACCTCTACCCTTCTGGATAGAGTAAGGATGATAATGATATCTGATTCTGAGGGCCTAGTCCTATGAAAGAGTGTGGTTGGTGAGGACCTACCTCCTGGTTGGACTATAGATGAGGATGTGATTCTTAGTATTCATGGTCATGTATGGGTGACATCAGACATACATTAAGAGATTATGTGATATTTTTATGCCTTGAGTTGGGTAGTGCAACATGACCTTACCAAGATGTATCATGATATATGTTGCCAATATTAGTGGTTGGGGATGAAGCAGAAGGTAGTTGGGTTTATTATGAGGAGTTCCACCGATCAGTGGGTGAAGGCGGAAAATCAATGATTGGTTGGGATTTTACATCAATTACCCATTCCTTAGTGGAAATTGGAGGATGTCATGATGAATTTTTTGACCAGTGTAAAAATTTTTCCTAGAGTTAGTGATGTAGTTTCAGATGTTGTGTAGAGGCTCATGAAGGTTTTTTATTTCCTATCAATTATAGAAGTCTTCTTATTGGATGATCATATACAATTGTATAGTCTTGAGATATTATTACTTCACAAGGTTCCTAAGACCATTGTATTGTATAGGGATTCCCAATTTGTTTATTATTTTTGAAAATATACTAAGAGGGTGTTGGGTATACATGTGATTCTGAGCACAAAGTAACACTTTCATACTCATGGCTAGTCAGAGCATACGATACAGGTGCTTGATGACTTGTTGGGAGCATGTATCTGTGATTTTGGGGGTTTATGAGAGAGAAAAATTCCGTTAGTGGATTTTTTCTAAAAAATAGATATCATGTGACTATAAAGATGAAATCCTGTGATGAATTGAATAGTAGGACTTGATGATCTCTTCTATGATTTTTAGAGGTAAGTGAGGTAGATTTACATAGACCATGTCTCATGTAAGAGTGTTCTAAGAAGAACATATTGATTTGAAAGCGGATGGCTACTACATAGTATCGATAAAAATATTACATCAATAACCATCGATGAACTATAGTGTTTAAAGTCAGGGATTTGGTCTTTTTATGTGTCTCCCCGAGGTTGGTTCCCATACAGATCAAGACATTGGGTAAGCTTTTACTGCCTTATGTCTATCCATTGGAGTTTTTGTGTAGAGTTAGACTAGTAGCCTATCAATTTTAGTTACCTCAGAGTTTCTAGTCCATGCATGAAATCTTCCACATATCTCAAATGTGTTTTTATCATTCAGAGCTATCTCGTGATTTTCCTTATGAGGAGGATTATTTACAGGTAGATGCATCTTTTGAGGAGAATCATATTGATATTAATGACAAGATCATGAAGGTTTTACAAATATGGTTAATTCTTATAGTATGGTTATTGTGATAGAACTATCATTTATAGGAAAATACTATGGAGTAGGAGGCTGAAGTACATGCCTAATGGCTGGAGCTATTTGTAGATGAATCTTGACCAACCTTGAGAGGGATATTTAAGGAATAAGTCCTTTAAGGGGAAGATTGTAAGATCCAATGTTTTCTTGAGGTACATATATCCTTTTTTATTTTAAATAATTATTTATGGTATCATGTGGGTACCCATTGAGTTTATGCATGTATAGAGGGTGTCTAGGGCTTTTTCCGAGCGTGTAATGAGCTATTTAGGAAAAAGTAAAGCCATACGATTTTTATAAACATTATAGGGAATGATACATGATTATTTCTTCTCATGTGAGGTGTTCCATTCATATGATAGGAGGCACACAGTTTTAGAAACCATGTGTGAGGAAGAACACACCCATGTGAAATAATATAGACATTAGATAGTGGGTAACGGAATGTTTTGTGCATGGTTAGTAAAACTTTTTTCACTAACTATGAGATACGCCTCTTAACATAGTGATGGGAGCATGTTTTGCACACTTTTTTTCAACCATGAGGCCAACCATGTGGCCTTGTGTTTTTTGGGAAATTACCATTTCACCTATAAAATATTTTATGACATAAAAGTATTCTTATTTTATTCCGTCAATAGACAACCCTCAAATTTTGGAGATCCTCTTTAAGATATTTTTTAGAAATGTATCCTATTTCTCAACTTGGACTTAGAATTGGATATTATCGATCTTATTGTATTCGTGCCAGTTATTATTCCATTCCTCTTATTCCATTCTCCATTGTCATTGATATTAGTTGTGCTATTTTTTAGAGAATATTACATAATTTTAATTCATTATTCCATTCTTCATTTCTCTCATGATCAAGACTGAATCGTAGATCTCTACTGGATGTTAACTCAACTACAAACCAACATTAGCTGGTCTATAACATTACCTTGGGGTTTTTTGTTTAATATGAATAGTTGTCTTTGTGCCACATGTCCGAACTTCTGGAGGTTCCCCTAAAAAAATTAATAATTTAATCGAACAAATTTAGACTTGTGAGGTTTCCCCATGAGTATCATTTTATGTTTGGAGGTTGTTTGGACTCAACCAAGGCCACCCATAGGGCGTACCCTCATATTTTCCTTTTCTTGTAACACCTTAATGGGTGCGTGTGAGGTTTCGTTGTTATTGGAAGCCTTTTTAAAACTAAAATAGGATTTAATTGGATGATTAAGAGAAGTATTGCCTCCTTTTACAAGTTATAACATGATGTTAATTGTTTTAATTGTTTAGATAAATTTTGTATACATTTTATAAATGAGTGGGTAAACAAATGAAATGTCATTATTTGTGAATTATTTAATTATTTAAATATAATTATTATATTATTTGGAAGAACCCATGTAAAGTGAATGATATGAAGTGATTATTGAAATGGGATAAGGAATTTAAATTGTAGTTGATTCCTTAGTTTGTATACCTTGGATCCTGATTCCATTAGATGTTATAGACGTTTCTCTCATAGATCATTAGATTGGTAGTTGACACCTTGGTATTTTGTTCTCTTAGGGTCTTGATTCTGTTGGATTCATTGGTCTTTTCTACCCCATGTATCCCAATTTCTTGGAATCATGTAGGAAATTAAATATTTATTTTATACAAGAACTCCAACTAAGTCATTACCGAGTTTCTATTGAGATGTCCCTAGGACACGATGTGGATTCCTTGATCTTTTATACCTTAGTTCTGGCCCTTCATGGTCATGCATTTTGGATTACATGGAATGAATATTGTGGATGAAATTTTTATATTGAATTATCATGTTGATGGTTATATGAATAATTATACAGTGTGGTCATGATGGATGTGATACACTTGGTTGTACAGTACGGTCATGGTGGAAATTTTGTTATACCTTGCAGGTAGTCATGATATGTGTATTTGACTCCCATGGGTAGACTATATTTTATTGTACTTATATATTTATTTTATCATTTCCATTATTTTTGTAGCTAGACTATTGATTGTAGGAACCATTTTTTGGCTTGAGATATTTCAATTTTTTATGGGAACATTACATTAAAATATATTTACCTATGATATATATTGCAGAGTTAATTTTTTTAATATGAAACAGATTGGATTGTTATAGACACAATTATTGGTGGCCTAATGAGTGTTATCTCAGACCCTATTCTATATATTATGGGTATCTGAACAGACTTCATGGATGTTGGTAGAAATTGGGTAAAGCACCCACAATATGATTCTTGATTTGTGTTATTCTTAGGTGAAGGGGAAAATAGGACTGGGGTTGGATTGTGATGTTATATGGGATTATTATTTTGGTCTTTTGGGTATTTTGATACATGTGTTATAATAGATATTTGTATCCCTAATTTGGATACTTTGTGGAGACATGAAATGATCATTATTTTTTATATGATATTACTTACAGATTTGTTTATATATTCATATCGTGGATATTTTATCTTCTGTCTATATAGCTTACTAATTCCACTATTGATTGTTTTGTTTACTACTATTATGAAACACTATAAAATAAGGGAATAGTCTCCCAAAATACACATCTTAGTCCCTCACTAAAAGTCTGTAGAATCTAGTATTTGAGGAGATGCGATTTAGGCTATGTAACCCACCAGATCATAGAACCAGATAGTGGGATCTGGTTAAGGATGTTACCCCAATCCATACACAAATACATTCCCAACATCCATCCCAACATCCAAATGGTCCTGGTATTACCCAATGACCATCATATGAAGTCTTAAGGTGTATTTCAATAGGTGATTTATAATGAATATGAGTTATCGAACATATGAATTTAAATGTGATATTTTTCTTTTAAACAATATTTTAATGCATTTCATTTATAAATTTTTCCTTCATGTAAGTGTTTTTCAATAAATAATAAAAAATATTTTATTTATGATTAAAATATTGGTAAATATTACTTTCAAATAAATTTTGATTTACATACAATGGTTTGTAAAATAATATCATATATTCTTTCCATACTGGTACCTTTTGGTAGTATTCAAAAAAGTACAGAAACAATGTTTGATTGCATATATGACATGAGTGTAATTCCTCATTTTCATATCCTTCATTAATTATAAATCATACTAATTATTATTTTCATGGTTTTAAAAAGTAAATTTAATTCCCATTTTTTTGGGAAATTGTTAATTTCAAAGAGTTTTAAAAATAAAATGGATATTTTTTTGCATCTTTTTGAAAAAATGAATCTTCTTTCCATATGGGTTTAAATGTGTTTTTAAAGGATTTTATGATGAAAAAGTGAAATCTTATAAATCTATTCTTTATGATATGATAATTATAAATTATAGATGAGGACTGGTGAGAACTATATGTAACATAACAATGGGTGGGACCGAAATAGCCCTCCAATTCATTGGTTTATGATTTATTCTTCGAAGGTGAAAATAGGGGAGATAAACTAGTAGGTTACTCCTATAGAGTTAAATGGGAATCCATTATTCTGAAAGGGGTTAAACACAAGTGAACACAAGTTCTATATATTATTCTCTAATATTCTAATTTTTATTATAAAAGTGTGTTTTTTTGTAAATATTTTTCTTTCATAATGTAATGAATGTTTATGAACTTTTAAATGTGAAATTATTTATTTCAAAAAAAACATTTCTCGAGTTATTATGTTCCTCATGATGTCTTCAAGTTTTTTGTATACTTTATGATGGGTTTTAATAGTTGTATTCGAGTGAAGGAGGATTTTATAATGTGGATATGTTTTATTTATGTGACAGTGTTTTATTGTGAAAATGTAAACATTTTCACGTGTTTTCATTTTTTCACTTGACGAATGAGTTTCCATTATTTTTATATACATTACTAAAAATTTTATTATTATCCCACATTTTAAATTTTTTTTTCATATGGATTAAGGATGAATATAAACTATTATAATTTTTTCCTCCATAAAAAATAAATTGGTCTGAAATGAAGAAAATTATTCATGAATGAAACATGGTTGTTAACTTATAAACCCTATTTTTAAGGGAAAATTGGATTTCTTTTGTCTGTATTATCTATGTAATGTAATGTTTTCCTAAATATGTAAAATTTTAGGCCAAAAAGATCATATGAATGTTAAAATGTATGATCCTTTCTATTAATCTCATATTTATGGGTTGGTAAGTAATGAGGATTTATAATTTCTTTCAAAGTATGGGTTAGATAACTTTATAGTTTATGATGTTGTTTAAATATAAAACATCTAAGGTTAATATATTGTTTTGGTATCATATGTTGAATTAATAGGATATAATAGTAAAATATATATTTTTTCACTCCAATTTTCCTAATAAATTATTTTTTGTTGACATGTAAATTTTAGTCATCATGGTAAAATTTATTCCTTAATTTGGATGGGTAGAAGTCAAAAAAATATCTTTTCTATTTAAGGGGGTTTACTAGAAATAATAATGGAAATAAATATATTATGTGGTTTATAAACCTTATATATTATTAAAATTACATAAAAAACACTTTATAGTTTATCTGAATCATATTTTATACTTCAATATCATAAATGAACTTTTAAGGAATTTGAACATGCTTTGAAAAAAAACTATCTCATCATACCCATTTTGGAAAATAACATATAGAACATTATCATGTTTTCATAATGTCTGACTGAAAAAAAGGAACTCAGCGATCGAATTAGATATAAATAAGGGTGACCTTTATGTATCTTATGTCTTTATGTTGCTATCTAATTTATTAGATTATGGTAAATTACAACCCTTATTTGAAAGACTCAATTCAAACCATATCATAAATTATTATAGAAAACACATTATAGATGATAACTCATAGACATATATTAAAAAAATGGGGTTGATTAAAAAATTTAATCTATATTTGCATCCATTTCAATCAATATGTATCAATTATTCATGGATAAAGGAATTAAAGAAACTTTTAAAAGTTTTGAGGCATTATAACAATATATGGACTCAACTTGGTATATTATTGGGCGTCAATCTTTGAAAATGGAATTAAAATAAATAGTGATATTTATTTCAAAGGAATTAGTTATATATATTTAATTTAAGAAACATGAAAATATTTTAATTTATTAATTTGAGGACATAATTCAAATTTTTAATTGTAGGAAGGAAGTATTATGCAATAAGATGGAAAATATTGGTTCAAGGATTATAAAGAAAGTTGAATGATTTAAGTGTTTACATATAGGCCTTCAAAAGTTTTTATTTAGTGGTATCTTATGTATGTTTTGGTAATTTTAAGGATAATGAAATGTTCAAATTTATAGGTACCCCATTTAAGGCTTTACATGATTATACTTTCAAGGTGATAATGGTATTTGTAAGGATGTTTATTGGATTTTTATAGATGATTTCGGTATACATAACACGTTTGTTTAACAGTTTATTTAATGCATTGTTATTTTTGAAAAAAAATACAATTTCATTATGAGGAAAAAAATTTAAAGGTTTGGATATACTTTTGGGCATGTGATCGGATGAGTAATAAATGATGTTTATAGAAATATATGAAGTAGAATTTGGAGGAATCTTTTGTCTAATATTTATATATTTTTGTTTTTAAATTTATCTTGGAATATGTTGAAAAGTTTTAGGGTTACTTATTTATATAATGATTTATGTTTAACTTTGGGTATTATAGTTTTAATTTTTGATATTTATAAAGGTTTATTCATTCTGAGTATTATATTATATTGTGTTAACTTTTTTTATTTTAGTGAATATTTGAGGAAGAAATTTTATCCTTTTATGGGTCTCATAGTCCATTATAAGTTTATTTTTTAGCTTTAGATAAGAAAAATAATCTTGGTCATTCCCCATTCAGAAGTTGAGCTGAAATAGGTGGACACTCATCAAAACAGACAACAGAAGGACAGTGCTTCATTTATTTAATTGAAAAAATCTAGTATATATATATATGTGTGTTCATGTTCTATAACTTAATGGTAAAGGAATTACTCAATTAAAACAAAATGATATTCAAAATAAATTTTATCCCTTTATGATCAATTCATATGAATAGATAGACTTCTCTCTTTATACGGAAAATAATGTTTTTGTTCTTGTCATAAAATTAAAACATTATATATAAAATGGATCACCCTTTCAAGTCTGCATTTTTACTTCTCGCTATTTTACTCCTTTCTATTTGGAAACATGGTTTACAAGTTATCCTATGTAACCTTAATTTTTTCATTACCATATTTTCAATAGGATGTATTGTTATCCATTTTTATGAAGTGGGTTTTCAATAATGGTATTTTTAAATATTAAAAAGTTTTTTCCGATCAAGATATTATATTTTATCTTCAATTACACATGTACTATATTTATACCTTTTTTATTTTTTAAGGTCCCCTATTTGGTTTTTCTTTTAAAAAATATGATTTTAAAAGTCAACTTTAACAAATAAAAATTGATTTTGAAAATGTTTTAATTTTTACAGAATACTTTACTTACCAAGATCAACATAAAATTGTGAGGGTTTGTTTTATTTACTATGGGATATTGTAGAAACACAAGATTTTAGAAGGTATTTTTCATTAAATCAAATTTTTTTCACAGATTATTTGTTATAAAATAGGAATCGAAAATTAAAGGAGATGTGTTTCATTGAGATAAAATATTTCAATTTTTTATAATCATTAACACATCCAAAGGTTATTATAATAATCAGTAGTAATAATAACGTTAAAAATATTATTAAAAAAATATGTTATATTTTAACATATTAACTAATATATTAAAATTTATATAATGGTTACTAATAGATAATGAATGGTTATAAATTTAATTTATGCTTAAGAAACATTTTCCTAAAATATGGTTTTTATTTCATTTTGTCCATGGATGTTATGATTAATTTATAAAAAATTTAGAGATTTTATTTGATAAAATGGAAATAATTTTTTAAATAATAATGTAAAAATAATATTAAGATATATTTGTTTCCCTTTCTAATTTTTTTTATTTTTATGTGAATAGTGAAAATACTTATTTTTCAAGTATTTTTACTTTTTTGACATTATCAGGATAAAATAATGGATTAATAGTTTGTGAATATTTTTTATTGAATTAATATATATTAAATAAGTAATATAATTAATTTTAAAATAAAATTTTGAGAATAGAAATCTATTTTTCTCATTTTTTAAAATTATGTAATGTTCTTATTCAAAAAAATTGTTCCTTTATTTCCATTAAGTTTATAGAATTTTTTATTCAATTTTGGATTGGTTTCAATGTAAATTATTTCACATTATATTTACATTAATTAAAATAATTACATAGGAATTAGTATTATACTAATAATTTTTGTATAAATTATTATTATTCATAAAAGATAATTTTCCCAAAGAAAAAATTGTTTTCGTTGTTGTTTTCTTGGTTATATTAAAATTAATATTTACCAATTATAAAAATTGAATATGGTAAAATGGATTTAAAATTTAGAAACAAGAGTTTCATATTTTATGATATGTTTATTTTCATTTCTTGTTATTATTAATAAAAACCATTGGAAAACTTTATCACCAAGATAATGGTTAAATTAGTAAACAAAAGGATAAAACTAACAGATAAGGATTAAAATATCATAAAATGTAATTATGATATTATTAGATGAGTTTATTTTGACCCTTAATAATCCTACACTCTAAATATCCCATAATTTTCACTATATTTTATGAAATACAAATAATATAATTGAAATTTTGTTTATGACTCTTCAACTCCCAAAAACATATATAAGGGAACTTCCTCTTCTCGCTTCCTCACATACTTTTAGCATCTTTTCTTGATGAAGATAAACCCAAAAACATTTATATAATCAATCCCTAAATCCTAGAAAACATGTAATCCCTAAAAAGAAAACATAATAAGTATTATGGTGTAATCCAAGTGAGGTTTTCCAATTAAGAATATTTCTAGAAGATATGAAGCTAGACATGACTTACAGTAAGGTATTTTTCATTGAAACCATGTTTTAAATTATTTCATTCAAATATTTTTTATTCATGTATATGTTTTAGTAAATAATTTAAATAATGGTCTTATTTAAGATTTGGATATTATTAAACATCACTTTTAACTACTTTTGGATTTCATAACAAAGGTTTAAAAATGAATCTTTTTATTGTTTTTCGCAATGGGAAACTTTTGAATCTTTTTACCAAAGTGTGAATGAAATATTTCTTAACATATAAAACATGAGTGGAGTTTCACATATTCAGTTCCTTTATTTATTAAAAATATTACTCTTTTTCATGGGTTTATCATGTAAATTCAGGTTCTATTATTTTGGAGAATTTTTCATTATATTGAGTTATCAAAGAAAAGAGATAATTATTTTTATTTTTATTTGAAATTGAAAAGTGCTTTTTTTACGGGATAAAATGTGTTTTTAAAGGGTTTTATGTTGGAAAACTACAATATTATAATTTTCCCCCTAATATGATACATTGGAAATATCTATAATGATGAGTGAGCCTGATATAGCTCAAGATGATGTGTGACTTCGATATGGATCTCTAAAGAATTGGATAATGATTGAGTCTTTGAATATAAGAAACTGAGGGAGATAATCTGGTATGTTACTCATATGGAATTAACTTTCCATAAATTGTTTCAATTTTGATTAAACATGAGTGAACACATTTTATGAATATTATGCTTCAATATACTTTTATACGATTTAAAAAAGGTTTTTTATAGAAAAGTTTTGATTTCATATGTCAAGGAATGGTTATAATCATTTAAATGTGAACGGTTTGTTTTTTTGAAGAAATTGTTTCCAGAGTTATCATGTTCCACCTGATGCCTTCAGGGTTTTATTATTTTTTCTGATGGATTTAAATTTTTTCTTTGAGAAAAGTATTATTTTTTTATGGGGATATGTTTCATTTATGTTCTCAATGTTTTATTGTGAAAAATAATTTCATTGGTTTTCATGTTTTTCACTAGACTAATAGGTTTACCAAATTTTTATATCCCTTAATGGTATTTATATAATCAAACCACGTTTTAAAAAAAATTCATGGAGACTATGTATGATTAATAACTATTACAAGTTCTAAATCCAAGTATATGAAATTGGTATTGAATAAAGAAACTATGTCATGAGTGAAATAAGGTCTTGAAGATGAGAACCCTATTTTTGTGGAAAAAATTGACAATGTGTGTTAGTGTTCTATATGTAATGTAATGTTTTCCCAAATTTTCTATAACTATAAATCTAATTATCATTGGAATGTAAAATTGTAAAATCCTTTCTATTAAAATCATATTTATGGGTTGTTAAAATTATTCCCATCACCATCACTTCCACACATTTCCACCATCCCTAATTGATCCAACCTATATGTTTCCTACCTTCATTGATCCATTGTGCATGCCACAAAACCCCATCACCATTGGTTCAATCCAAGTATAGTGGCTTTAATTCATACTAAGGGAGTACATGGATAGACTACGGGGGTGTGAAGAAATCTAGGGGTTGGATCCCCTAGTTAGCCACCCCACATCTAAGAACCATCCAAAATCTCCACAAAGAAATGAAATAAGAATTATGGGATAAAACATATAACATAATACTGCTGAAATTGGGACCATGACTCACGAAATATGATAAAATAAAATATTTGCAGAGAATAACACCATAATTGAGTTAAACTTAAATAAAAAGCCTTACATTGAGTTTGGATTGTTTGTTGGCATATATGAAATCTATATCAGACTTTATTAATGATCTATTAGCATTAAGAACACTCTGAAACTCCCCAATACACTTTATAACACCATATCAAATACTATGGTTCATGGAATATGACCCGAAAATTAAATGGAAAAATTTTTAAATACCATAAACCGATGATTTTTTTTAATTAAGACAACCAACATCATGGCTAGTAAAAGGAATTTTTAATGAAGAATAAAGTAATAGATCTTATAGGGTAAAAAATACTTTTTTCATGCAACTCCAGTCTCAGATTTTCCAAATTATGATTTATTTTGAAAGAAATTCTTTTTTAAAAAAAAAATTATGGGGTATAAAAAATCTATTGTACTTGATATATTATTCTTGGTGTTCTACAATGACTGTGACTCTAATATGGCTCAATAGTGGGACCCAAATTTCTCTTTTATCATCATAAAAATTATCAAATTTTATCATGTAAAATTCTAGTATAAATATATTTTTTTACCCTTATAGAGGTCTCGAGACACAGAAAGTCAATATTGAGTTAATATCTACTAGGAAAATTTCAGGTCACAACATCCTCCCCACCATTAACCCTTTTCATCACAAAAAAGGAATAAATCAGGGATCCCTAATAAGGAAGTTAAAAAAACATTTGTTTCAAATAAACCTAGTCATGTGTATTTTTTTTCATCTTAGTAGGTTTGATATATAAATAGACTTAGTACACAACCGCCCAAGAAGAGAATATCCTCTTTCATCACTCAATTTATCAGTCCAACCTAATCCCAAAGAAAATCCTCAATTGAATCATGCATATTCACTATATAAGTATTATTAAGATATTTTCTCATCTAAAGGCTATCATGTCACATTGGATATAATAAATCGACTATCCACAAACATTCGTATGAAAATAGATCACCATCACAGTTACCCCTATGTTGAAAACCTCATTCCCTTATTTTAATGAGTGTTATTGTGGTTTTTTCATGAGAAATTCCCATCAATGTCACAATCTGAAACTAAGTTCATTAAAAAGACATTATACTAGTACTAGAAGAGTTTCTAAATGGTATAATCTCATATAATCACATCAATGTCTCCACTGACCTCCATTAAATATGGGTACAGAAACCAGTGTTACAATTTTACAATATAAATGAAATATGTTTCTTCCTTCTCATCCTCAATATAAACATCTATATAAACCCACTATTTTCACCCTGAACATCAACAATTATTTATCCACACTTAATGATAGCCTTATTTTTTCACTCTTTCATAAAATATACCAACAGGAACAACAAGAATATCAATAAGCTCATATAACTTCTCTACATTATAGTACTATCTATCAGGTTCCCAATACACTAAAATATGATGCATATGGTTATAAATGTTTAGATGAACATTATTTGTTTTCCATATAATCCAATATAATAGCTTCCAAATAAGATAAACCAAAAATAAAAACTTATTGAGAGAGACTCATCCCTAACCACATAGAAATAGTTTACAAGTGATGGGATTAGTCACAAAGATCCAATGGTCATACCACATTGAGTTTCACATATTACTAGGACTACCTCCACTCAGGATATCTCTCTTGATACATAGAAAAAAATAAAATAAAATCACCATCTACATAGGTAAGTGTTCAGTATGCTCCAAAATTTGGGAAACCTCCTCTGGCCAATCTTGTAAGAACATCTGGTTAAACATTACCACTACATCAACATCACCGTCATGCGACTCTCTCACACAAATGAAGAGTATGGGACCACCAAAATCGATTAAAGGATGAGAAATGTCTCTATATCCACATAAAAATATACCTATTTGAAGTTAGAAGATCATTATCCTTCCCCATCACCAGATCCTAGAGTCCTCTACTAGAATAATCTTCTACCAAACTAATTTTGTGCTTCAAGGATTTCATCAAACACCGCTACTAGAATTTCCTAAAGAAAAATACTACTCCAATCATTTGAATTTCAGAAAATGATAGTTTACTAAAAAAAATAATTTAATTTAATTACTATTGAAATTACTTAAATTCCTAATAGGATCTTTCATAAACCATAATAAAGAATAGTTCATCCAATATGCTCACCAAATTCCACAAGGGTGTGAATCATTCCTCTCATCCATCACATGAAGCACTATATCTATAAATAAATATTATGTTTATATTGATATCCCACTGAGGTATAATAGTGTTTCACCCTTGATATGCATTCATTCATTCCTCTATATTCATAAAAATTTAATTCTCAGCCATGAACATAGTGCAAAAATTTCTTATTGGTATCTAATGAGTATCTGACATCAACTTCTTGAGGGCGGGTTCTTCTCTCCACACCTAAGGGGATCAAACTCACTACTAGAGTTGGAAATCACCTCATTTAATCAGATTTTAATCAATATTTAATATTATAATTTGTGGTTAATCCATATCGTGGCATCCACCATTAGGCCTCATATCTATCATGATGGAATCTCATAAAGACTACTTTGTCTACCAATAAAAATCACTATTCTAGAATAGGTGAATGAAAGATTATCAAAATCAATGTAAACTATCTAGATGAAAATTGTATGGATAGGGGTCCCAAAATAATTTCTAGATCCCTTACATCTGATGTGGAAATAATAAATCATGTATTTTCCTACTAGTATCAAATTTCATTAAAAGGACATTAATCATACTATGACCTACACCAAATAACTCTTAACCAAATCTATATGTCTTATGAATCTTACTAAATCTCTGACTATTTGAAATCCTCACCTGATATGAACTACGATAATGTGTCTTTAAGGGACTTGATTGATGCACCGCCCATCTTCAACTACTCCCACACCATAGACTCTTTCACAAATAATCTTCTTGCTAGGAAACTATGCATATAAAAGGGATGTATCTTATATTATCAGACATTCCCATATGGATATCCATCAAAAAAAACATTGGATTTCTTCTCATGAAATTATTACCTACCCCGCAACTAGGTTGCATTAATTCCAAGATTATTTTGTTAAAAAATCATACTTGGGTATCTTTGGTAAAGATGGTGTTGCATGAAAATACTACCGTAGCTCAATAACAATTCCGCTAGAGTTCTATAATGAATTACTAAACTAATAATATTACTCTATAAATAATTTTTTGGGAACACCACATGAGATTTTTGGGCCTTAACAGATACACATACATGGTAGACATACCTTATTCAGGGCCCAACATCCTCATTTAAATATCCATTTTAAACATGGGTTTAGACTCCAACAAATATAGAGCAGTCATGTCATGAGTTTGAAAAAAACAACATCAATTAATAACTCTCTATGTTGTGTAGGGGTTCAACTAAATATTCTTTAACTAGTTAGTGAATGTCCAAATATGATGGAAATGTAATTCTTTGACTCTATCTCATCACCTCATCAATCCTTGAGGCCTCAGTCAATGGAATACACACAACATAACCTACACATGGGACGTCTTATCCAATTTAGTAGGAACTACCATATAATCAATGAGAAAAAAATATACACTAAGAATGAATGGAGGATAAACTACCTCAAATAATAATATATGTAATCTATCAACCTAGTCTTAAAAAACACTTCATCACTCAATAACTAGTGATAGGTGGACCAACTATTGGCATGATCTCACCATGGTCCTTCATCTGCACACAAGTTGGCTATCAGTAGGTAACACCATTAATTTAATAATATAAATCCATGAGTATTAGATCATATCTAGATGATATGACATGATAAGAACATTAAAATCATAACTGGTCACAATATGATACATGTAACAACCTAACTACAACATAAAATATATTTTATAGAGTTCCTATTTGACCAACAAGTTACCCGAGTCCTAGATAAATGATATAGTGGACACAAAATTGATCTCATGACCCATTTAACAATATTTAACAATATTCTAAAAACATTCCTCACATGACTGATATATCCAAACTCTTTCCCCTGGGCGCTTCCACTCTTACACAACTCAAATAAGACCCAACCTAGCATGTTCCCTTATAAATAGTGATTAGATACATGTTTCACCTTAGGTCCACCTCCAATAAGTTAGGGAATGGTGAATAGAATTTAATAGGTATATCACAAATGATATTAGGCCTTAGCCTATCAAACATATAAACAAAACACACCACCATATAGAACATAATAATATATGAAAGTTAAATAAAAACAACTGCAATATATATACATATATATTGCATGCACCCAATGATATAATCCGTAAACCAAAATAGGTTCATAATCATTAATAAGAAAGGTGTAAGATACACACACAGTGGTTTAAAGGAGAACCAATATAAGTAGTCTATATGAAGAGATCCTCAAAAAATGATAGGTCTAAACATAAATGTCACCTACTACTCTCACCACTTTTACCACTCAACTTTTCCAATACCACATCCAGCAAGGTCACCACCAATCTATCTGTCATCTATATAATGAACAACATATGTTGGAAAAGGATTAAATGAATGGGTGATTTTATATATACTTAGTAACAAACCATAAAACCCACTAAGGAAAATAAAACGGAAAACATTCATCTTGAATTCACAAGGCTAGATGGACAGGATATCCTAAAGAGGAAGACATAAACCCAGATATGCTTTAAAGTATATGGACCATGAAATATGAGAGTTTATAACTTTTTATATCCATATATAGGTGAAATAATCATGTAACTCTAGGAATATAAACCACTAAATTCAATAAACCACTATAATTCCTTGGTACACAGTGAAGTCTGAGTTATTTGAACTCCAATTCAAGAAGGTCACATCTATTAAGTAACTAAGGATGTTCAGAATAATGAAACACCCAAAAAGTATAAAGTCTATTGCCTAGTTCTACATATATTCTTTAGGTAAACATGTGGGGCCTGAGGATTCATAGGTCTCAAAAAATCTAATATTCTCAACCACTCCAACATCCACAACTCTATTATAAATAATAAAGGGGCACTCATTTCTCAATGAAGAATGTACATCAGTAAAGGTGATACCACACCCAATATTTTATATATACCAATATAAAATTTCCATTAAACATAAAAATATGGGAACCCACACCTTGAAATAGGATGTATAATGGTTAAGAGAGTAATAATCCATCCTATTATAGCCACCCATGTTATAAGAATCCCACATCACCTCATATAAGATAAAATGGGGGACCTGGCCTCACCAAGGAAAAAGGATTTGTCAAGGGTGATAAATAGCCCCAAGGGAAGAACCATGATAATTAGTGCATATTAAGGGAGGACATAACATCATAGTAAGAATACATTTGTCTCATCATGTATCACACAATAGACAACAGTTAAAATATTAGGCAGGAGTAGCACACTGCTAAAAATAGAGAATGAATATAACTTTATTAATGACATAGGTGACCTTAATCTCTTCATGAAGCACATGAAATATGATGGGACATACCTAAACCTTATAGAATTCTAGGATTATAACACCTGACCTCCATCATCATCCCCGTAAATATATTTCCTAAAACTTACTACCCCACCTCACAAATTATCTTGGATGACCTAATAGACTATGTCATTGTGATATATGTCCAAAAATACTATGGATACGATATTTGTTTTACTAAAATAGATCCTCATTGAAAAGGTGTATAAATCATCACTTAGGTAGGTTTCATGCCACGAGTATCCTTTGGGCACACCACATGATGAAATGGAATTGGGGGAGACCCTGGAATGTGAATTCTCCCCACATTCACTACAGTGAACCTATCCAAATCAATTCTGGAAGACCCATCATAGAATGCTCGCAAATCCAATTTATCATCAAATCGAACATATAGGTTGATACCATACACCCCAAATGGTAAATGGGGTACCATTATACCATAGCATATTAAACAATTGAGGTGTAATCCTATCTTCCCCCATCCCTTTTATCCTAAAACCATAGTGGCCTATATGGAAACCACATGCAACCCTAGAGGTCAAAAATATAGATTAACCCTTTTATACCACCATAATCCAAAATATTAAGTCCACCCATGGTTGTCCCCTTAGAAAACTAGAATCATAAGGCTCTTTCTATCAACCTTCTCCACTCACTGACAAAAAATAATTTTCGTGGCCTCTCTTTACTAATCCATCCTTCACAGTACCTCCCTTCACAGATCCACTGTATGTTTTTTGAACTCCCCTCACAATATTAAAAATCCATGGATAGGGGTATAAATTCACTCTAAGGAGGAAAGTGTATCTTCCATGAAGGGGGCGGGGTTAAACAAGAAATCTGATCTCTTGATTGGCTGCCCCACCTCAAAACACCACTTTAATGCACTTGAAAGTGAATTTAAAAAATTATTAGTGGATATAAATTCTAACCTAAAATTCATTCTATGAGGATAAAACTCAATAATGAGGAAACAATTTTAATTTCAATATATAATTATACAATAATGGATCCAAAACAAAATAATGATCCTACCATTGGGATTTATCATTTATTGATGAGGATTGTATCTTTATTGGGAGTCATTGAGAATTATTTCATACTGATCACACATTGTGGATCCAAAATCCTTTCCCAAACAACATCACTTATTGTATGTTTTATGGTAGATAACCCAAGAATTAGCGCAATGTATGTTTAAATATTACAAAATAATGATTTTGTAGTGTTTAATTAATACACCAAACACCCAATGTAAATCCTAAGACCAGCCAAATGAAAATTAGGTAATGGAACTATTAACCTTGATTCCTAATTAATTATAGTAAAAAATTCCCATTGGAGGATTCATTTTGATGAAAATTAATTATATCCATGAATTTAGGTTTAGGGGATAAAAATAATATTTTATACTTAATATATTATTCTCATGGCTCTACAATTCCCATAACTTCATGACATTTCAACTTGAGGGTAAACACCACTTATAAATATCAAAGGAACTATGAAAAAATTTATTGGTCATATACTAGGGTAAATTTATCATTTTACCTTTGAACATGTCTCTAAATATGAAAACACAACATTGGTATCTATCTTGATAGGGAAAAATATAGTTAAATACAGATTCACAAAGTCACTACATAAATAGGTCATAAATTCAACTTAATGAAAATTTAAGCCTAAATCTAATCATGTACATGGACAAATTCATCAATGAGTGATTATGTTTCTCAAAATTATAATCCAATTAACCATTTTTCTCATCTTAGGTCTACGTAATGTTATAATAGAAATTGTGGATATTTTGGGTGGTTTAAATTATTTTTAATAGATCTCCCCAAAATCCATGTTGTGCTCACTTGAAATATGTTGTGTATAATTTATACAAATCATGATCCCAAATTTATAGTGTGTTTTAAATTATTCCCACGTAATTCATATCTAATTTCCATATTTAATCCAAATACTTCTAACCATTGACATAATGTGTATACTAAAACCTCATAATGTTTATAAAATTCTTTGGGGACTATCACATAAAATTAGGTCATCTATTATTCATCATTTTAACTGTTTAAATCCCTAAAAACAATCTTAATAAACTATGTCATGTTATAAATCTAAAACATAGTGCTTTTTCACCAAAATCATCTTCCCGACTTTTCTAAGGAATATAACATTATTAAATAACTACTATGTATTTTACTGCAACATGATTTTGTTTTTATGTTAGATAGAAATTATCTATGAATTCAACCTTCAACCTTCCCATCCATATTTAACACACAAAATATTAATAATGGAAAATATAGAAAAAAATTGTGCATATAGATTGGTCTTTTATATATAGATATTTACACTACTCTAGTGTATAAAATAAACATTCCTTATATATAATTTTTCATTAAATGATAAAATTCCAAATATTCATAATGTGTCATTATATTTTAATTTATTATAACTCTTATAGTGCATACCTTATTCGATTCAGAGATCATTTAATTGTGACACATAACATGTGTAGTGAAGACTCATATTTTTGATAAATTTTATGCTTTAGTGTATATTCATCAAAAACATATATGAATTTTATAGAATTAAATATATAATGTTTTTCCATATCTAGTTTGACTAAAAATAACCACATTGTAGGGAAGGTGGTCACAAAATGGTTTATGAATGTATATTTTAAAATATATTTTTGTTTGATAAAGATATTATAGGATCATAAAATATTAGATAAAAATTTTCATTATAGTAAATTAGTGAACATTGAGAAGAAAATAGGAACACTGATTCATTTGTAACAAATACGGTGGAGGAGGAAGATCATTATTTGTGATATTTATGCCTTTTTTGATATTATTCATGATGAGTTTCATACTCTTATTAATGAAAAATATTATATGAAATTTTTTTTTGTTATGAAAAATCATTTAAAAATATCATAAGTTTACCCTCTTATCATATTGAATCATTGATGAAGAAAATACAAATATCTTGAGACATGAGATATTTCTGACTCCCTTCCAAAGTTCAATGACTCAGAATAGTTGGTGAAAATTGTAAAATCCTTATTGTTCAAGTGTTGATACATTATTTATATATCATTCACCATGAATCAAAAAAATTATAAATATATTATACATTATCCAATAATGAATGCAAGTTAGTTTAAAAAAGGTTTTCAAAGCATTGATTCACCCCCTTTTAGTGATCCTCAGTTACTTTATAGGTAGATAACTATGGATTTTAGAGTATTCAGGATTATTTTGAAGTATGTATTATGTTTTAAATTGACTCGTGAGTTTTTTGGATGTAATATTTCGTTGGAAATAAAGTATTTGGGGGTATATTGTGTTATTAATGGTCCATACATAAAAAGGAAGATCCATGTTTTTGAATAACAAATGCTTGATGATAAATATAAATACTATTATGTATATTTCAAAACTCTCATTATGATTACTAATAGTTACATTATCAATATTATTAAATATGAATTACATGTAATTATTCTTGAATCAGTTATAATAATCCCTCTTATTATTATATTTAGTAATTACTATTGTTTTCATTAATAAAAATAGAATGTTATGATTATTCTATAAAACAATGTCACCATTTAATTAAAATTATTTAATAATAATAAGGATCAATGAAAAAATGAAAATAGAATTTAAAAGTTATGATTATGATTAATAATGAATAAATTTAATAGTAATATAAAATCAAAATCAAAATCATTAGATTTTTAATTTCACATAATGATAATTAGGATAATTATTATATGTAATCATTATTTTTAATAATTTTCGATTATGTAAATAAAAGACAAGTATAAACCTAGATAATTATAATTATATTAGATTATTTTAAAATAAAATTAATGAATATTATATTTATTTTTAAAAATAATAAATTATTTCTTCTATATCAAATAAATAATAATGTATTGTAAAATTAACAAATGAAATAATAATTTCAATGCTAGAAAAAAATCAATGTGAGTTATACATTGAAACTTTTAAAATGATGTCATGAAAAACATATAAAAGATATATTTAACTTCATTTTTAAATTATATTTTTGAAATAAAATAATAAAAATAAAACGATATATATAAAAAAAATAAAAAAATTAACAAAAAATAAAATTGAATGACTAGATTTTTTTTTAACATTTATAAAGAATAACTTACCATGGATAACTCTTTGAATGAAATCATTTTGAAAAAAATTCCAAATATTTATTTCATTGTGAATATTTGAAAAACATTATTTGAGATATAAAAATATAATTCATGGAATTTTAAAGTATAATATATAACTATGTTAAGATATATTTATTAAAAGAGCACTTCATATGTATTTTTTATCAAAACATACCATTTTATTTTGTGTTTATTACATAATGATTACTCATGTGTAATAACATCATAAATGTTATAAAATAAGATCATGATTTTGATTGAAATAATGATGTATTTTGAAACTTAAAATATATTATCAATTTGGAATGAATTATAATATCAATCGAAGGCTATGATGATGAAAAATGAATGTGGGCATACAACACACTATAATGATAAAAGATATAGGGGAAAGAAAATACTTACAGAGTAATATAGTCTAAAAGTTATATTTAAATATCATATCACCCCAAATATATATAGGGTACATGATAATATAAACAATGTTCTAGATTGAACCATATCTTTCTTGTTAAATAAAATGGTTTAAATCTCAAAGGTAAGAATATAAAAGGTTGGAATATAAAAGGATAGAATTGTGAATTTATGTCCTTATGGGTTATAAATTTTGGAAAATCATGAAATTACCGTTTATTATATATTTATAAAAAATTCCATTGTATTTTATCAATTTTGATGAATATTATTTATCCTTAACATAAAAATTTTTTACAAAAAACTGGTGAAGAAAACATAATTTAATTTCATTCTTTAGGGAAGGTAAATAAAGTAAAACATCCCAACCCCCCAAAATTAAATTAAGATATAATTTGATATATCAGGTCATATTTTAATCTTTAAAAAAATTAATGGATTAATGTTACATATTATCACATGATATAAATGGATGAATATTTATTTTACCATTATTTTTTAACTATTGGATGAAAAATAATTTTGGGAAAATATGATTTTTCTTATCACCTTTGATATAACCACATTTAAATTATTATATACAAGTAGTATGATATTTCTGTAAGGTATTGGTTATTAGATTCTTCATATTTAATCTAAATATTTTCCTGATATAATGAATGGTTTATCACAACAAAACATATTTTCAATTTACCACATGAATTACAATAAAATCTCCATGATTTATGGAAGCTACATAAATTAATTATTTTATACAATTCCAATATATTTTTCTTTAATAATATATGAATAAATATCCATTTTAATATAAATTTGTATGTGGATAAAAACATATAGTTAACATAACTAAACAATCATGATTCTAAATTTCAGAATAAGTAACCAATTATACCATTTAAATAATAATGAATATGAAAAAAATATTACCTTATATTAAATATATTGTAATAATCATCATATTATTTTCAAGGTATATATTCACATATACCTGCATATTGTTAAGGTATAAATAAATTGATAATTTATATTTAATATTTTAGGGATGAATTAGTTATTTATTTTCCAATTGTTTATAAAATATATCCACATGAAAGTATGTTATTGAATTATCCATTACGGTTATTTTAATTAATATGTAAATTTTTTCCAAAATAAAAAATTTCTAAATCTAGATATTGAATTGAAAAATAAAAGGACTTTTCATGTAATATGTCGTTAAAATAAATAATTACTTTCATAAAATCATTATGAGTTTGATGGTAATCAAATCACCTTGATAATATGATGATTAATATAAATACATTGATTAATAGAATCCATGGTAAGATAACATTAGTTTAATATATTTCTTTTTATAAATATTTATTAAAATAATTATATCAAATATGTATCATTTAATTTAAGTGGTCTATTAATTTATAAAAATGGGTGAAAATTTCATAGTTTTGAAAAATTTTATGAATCTTGAACCCCTTATGAGTTCATATATATATGTTAATAAATTTTTTGATATAGATAAATAGTAACAAAATAAATTAATATGTATAATTTTATAATCACCTAATCAATATGAAATAATATAAGCAGTTTGTATTTCCAATCCAAAACCTCAAATGTTAAACATATCACATGTTCCTTAAATTATTTTTTTCCAATTATTTTGATGTAAAAATCTCTCAACATTCAGGGTTATCACTAATTTTTTAATGGAATTAAAAAAATATAAATATATCATCAACAACATTTAATGAGATATCATATTTTATTTTTTACAACTGTCACTTTTGGGATAAATACTAAAAAGTATATTATTATTGATATATATTTTACACTTTCAAGGAACAATTTATTTATTTCAAAACACTCATGGTGAATAATAGTTTTTTATAATTAGTTCAACTAAATTTTTAGTGTTTATAATAAACATATTATGCTATTCATTTTCAACTATTTTTAACTAAATTATTCATGTAAGTATTGTGAGGATCTTTTAAATTATTCTACAAGATAATTTTATGTAAAGAATATATAATGATAAATTTTTATTTTAATCAACATGAAAAACATATGATATATATTCACCAATAAATAATAATACATGTGATCATTTCATAAAGGAATCATTTTTACATAATATAAATGGGTCACATGGAAAGTGGGTGATATTTTATATATTCCATAATTTATCGTTCATTCAAATATTATAAATTCACTTATAACATATTTTTGAATAATATAAATAATTTACCTTAATATGTAACCTATAGAAAACTATCATATATGGGGAACTGAAGATATTGTAAAAAGAATGAAAAAAAGTCATATAAGTGGTGAAATAGTTGACATGCATTTATTGATTAAATTCAAGATTCTTCTACTAATGGGTGTCTTATATTTTATCAATAAATTGATGGTAATGTATACATTTATCAATATTTTTCATCATAATAGATCATTGATGACCCAAATTATAGAGACTAGGATTTTCCTAGTCCTCTACTTTATGGTTTTGAGGTTTTGTTTGTATTGGGAGTATATTTGGAGGTGAATATTTGAAAATGGGGTTGATTAGTGATAAAATTACAATATGGAAAGAAAATAATATCGTAAAAGCATGTCATTGCACTATGATTTGATAATGAGTGTTGTTAGGAAATAGGTGTCACAAATGTTCGTTACAACCTAATAGTTTCCTTTTGATTTGTGTAATTTAAATGTGATGAGTTATATTACATCATAATTTTTCAGGTCGTGATATTTTCAGGTTTCATATGATTTTTATTAGTAATGTATTATTTTATGGTTCTTTATAATTCATTCATGATTTATTTTGGGGGATTTTCAATTTAGTTTTATAGTTTGTTGTGATATTATAAGAGGGTATGAATTAGACCACAAAAATAAAACGTGTATCCATTGAAATGTAACATGGATCATTATGTTATATTTTGATGTGTTATTATTTAAAATTAAAGGTCACTGACCAAGAATTTTAGGGGATAGATAAAGATATATTTAATGTGGTTTTCAATGTTTTGGTTTACCAAAAATTGTTACATTGTAATATAATGAAATTACATTGGGAATTTTGAAATCCCCTTATTATTATAAATTCAAATGGGTATATGCAATAAATGTAGTTTATTTTCTACCATCTTTACTATTGGAAACCATATGGTTTTTATCAATGACCAATAATTTTATTATTTTTATTTTGGTCACTAGATTTAAACATGGCTCTAATACCATTTTGCACCGCCTTGACCTAAACCAGTGAGTCTAAACATGTGTTCCACATGACCTCAAGCATGCCTCCTCATATGAAAGAGGATATTTACTAGTAGTGATGGTATAATACCATTAGTATGGAGAAAATACCGTCAGAATCATGTCATCAAAAAAATTATAATACGTCAATATAATGAATAATAAAATTATCATTCAAAATTGAATGATGTAATAATGGCCATACAATAAATATACAACAAATGCCAAGATGGAATGAAAATATAGAGTGTAAGAGTGTAAAATAAAATAAATGTATAAATTTTGCTGTACTCTAGAGTCTCTCCAAGTCTTCTACCAACTTCCTGATCCTATGATTAGTCATTAGCCATGGGGTCCTTTCCCTTACTCAGATCCCTAAACATTATGTTTTTATGTGCATCAAAATTTATTGTATAGGGTGTAAGTAATAAAACCCAGTTGGACAGCACCAATGAATACATAATTTTTTTCCTGAAGTATTATAGTTGTATTCTATGATAATAATAAAATCATAACAATCATGCCACATGTACCGTGTGCATATACAGAAACCAAGATACCATAAACCCCCAACCATTTCCATTCTAGTAAGATTATAATAGGATACCAAAAGTGATCGTGAAGAAGACACTAGTACCATAATATGTATCCCAATAGTCTCAAGGAATCAATTCAGATCATTCCCACTAACCTTAAAATCACTACTATGTCATGGGTCAGGCCTCCATATCATCATACCCAATTTGTGCCTCAGGTTAGGACCCCATATCATCAATCCCCTTATGCACTACCTCAGGTCTTGCCCCAAGACCATCATTCACTGACCATGTTCTTAGGTCCATCTTCATCATCATCACAAGACATGTGCACTCCCCCTATAAGGGGTAAACAACAAATGATGATCCACCTATCTCAAGTTAAAATAAAAACCTCTAAGGAATGGTAACACACATAACAGGGTAGAGCATACAAGTAAACCATATAATATCATCAGGAAAATATAGTACAAACACATAACAACTTTTTCTCATAATCAAAAATTGAAATTGGTAACTCTATCATTAATCATGGATTAAAATATCAAAATAGGTCTCACGGTCTACACACATACCCACATGTGATCATAATCAATCTTTATATACAAGAATTGCCAACACAATAATTATACCAAGGTAACATGTGTCAATGAGATCTCAAAAAGTTAAGGAACTTATTTCCTCATGTTTCTAGATTTCAATGTCATGGTCCATCATTGAATAAACACTTGACCCATATCCGCATGTTTTTATGATCAAACATCTTCTTAAGGATTCCTATCATGGATAATAATATTTTATTTCCAAAAGAAATAAAACACCCCATGTGATAATATATTCCCTCTCCTGTATAATTTCCAAATTATAAATTAAATCCAAATCACGTGTTCACTATTTCTTCCTTAGATAAAATTATAATTCCATATATGATAATAATTTCATCTCTCTAGAATAAATATAAAACCACATGAAATAATATTCAATCTCTCTTGAAAAAAATAATAATTATTCATTATCAAAATTCAGTAATTATAAGTTATAATATTAAAGGTATATTCATAATATTCTAGAATCATTTATATAATATTAATCCAAAAATAGAAGGAAAACAAACCCCTCATAGAGTTATCCCTTCAAAATGAAGCACTAAATATTGAGGAGAGATATGGTTTTGATACACTAGGAAACAAAATAAAGAATTCATATTGTTTGATGACATTTTCCCCAACCGTGAATAAGTTTAATCTTAGACTACTCAGAATCAAGAGAATACTCAAAAATTAGAAACATCGTGGTTTGGATATTCTCAAGGAGGTAAACCATTTACAATTCCACAACATTAATAACCAAACATTAAATTCACCATTTATTTTTTATATTACTAAATTAATATATCAAAAAGTGTTTAAATTATACCATTATATGATTCATGAGTTTAAAACGAGTAAAAAAAATTCCCACAATTTTTTTATTTTAAAATAGTAAAAAATGCATTAGAAGGTCAATTCATGGAAGGAAAACTGAAAATAGAAACAAAAAAAATGTTTTACTCACAAAGGGTAATATGTTATTACCATTACACAACTTGTAATTTTTATTAAGGGTATAGATTCATACCATTATAATAGTATTTAATCCATACATCCCATACGTAACTCTAGTTAACCATACATATCATTTTGAGACTAGGAATTACCTTTAGGCAACAAAGAGGTTTACCTTATCTAACCATTAGAAATAATAAGTTACCATTATGTGGATAGTATGTTACCCTTACATAACCTTTAAAGAACCTTGTGATACCCTTACTTAGGGTGTAGAAATTTCATCTTAACCTTACATAACACGTAGGAATGATTACATAGAATATAGAAAATGTGTTTACACATTGGTAGAATTTGATGTACCATTACACAACCTATAGAAATATATGGTTACCGTAAGGTATTTAAAACCCTTTTTAACCTTCTTCAAAGCATGAGTATTGTGTAAGGGTAAAAACTAAAATGAAAAGTTTTAATTTTCCACACAAGATGATTATAAAATATAAACATAATAGGGTATTAATAAAATTTAAACAAGTTCCAAAAAAATATATAGTGACCCACGTTTTTCATACATAGATATCACATTTTAATATATGAATAATAATTACATAACAAAATGATGTTCATCATAATTGTAAAAATATAGTTCCTTTAGAAACATGAATACATAAAAAAATGATTTATTAGTGAAATGAATCATCACCCAATAATTTCTTCACAACTAGAACCATGATAAAACATTTTATACTTAATGCATTTATTTATAACCTAGGTAATGTAAATATATGAAAATTTCAGGTCATATTCTCAGAAAGGGTAGACAAGGGAGATATCAATGATCACATAAGCATACCATGATTATAATGGTATGAGAATATGGAATTAACATTTGAAAACCATAACCTATATATCAAATATCATAATCTTGAGTCAAGGAATAAATATTGGTAGTTAATAAGAAATTAGTCATAAAAGAATCAATGAATATGTGCCACAAAAATATAACATTGGCTTAAAACATAGATTTGTGGAATATATATAAGCATATAAGATCATGTCTTTAATAGTCAAGGAACATTTCTAATCCTATTATAGTGGTTTGGGTTCACTACCTAAACCATCATAGTTGTCAAGGATCACTCCCAAGATTAACATAGTGTAAAAACTCCCTTAGGGAACTATATTCACTCTCTATTCGAGTCCTCTTTATCTCAGGAGATATACATATTTACCCAATGCAATGGAGGGCTATATAATTCTTGGTCCACCTATAACAAAATTAAAATCATATATATGTGTAACAAAATATAATAAAAACTTCATCATATCCCAACTTATGAAAAAATATATTCCATGAACATTTCAGCGTGGCATAATCTATGGAAGAGAAACATGTTTTGTAATCATTTCATTGATTCATCATATTATCACCCATAAAAAAGGATTGGGTTTTAAAAAAAATTATCATAAAAATCATAAACCATACCATGAATGAATAAGGATAGTATAATTTGATAATATCCCCAAAAAAGGTTATGAAAAACCAAAGTATTTCATCATAGAATGAAAATGCTATTGAAATATCACTTGGAACACTTCTAGAGAAAAATAACTTTTTCACATTGAAATATATTAATTAAACCCTAAAAATTATACATATATTAATGATTTTTTTTGAAATGAGTCTTGAAAAAATTTAAGGTAGACTTTAAATAATTGAGCAGTCTTGATAACAGGAAATTTTATTGATGGAATATATGTTAAAATATAGATTATTTTCACAATGTTGGTAAAAATTAAAAAGTACCTCATTAAGAAAAAACTAGAAGGTGAATTTTAAATGATGTTGTAAAAATTAGTATATGGGTAAACATTAATTCATATAATCCTTTTAAAATAATAGAAATATTAAAATGTCATTCTCTAGAAAAATGATTTCAAATGGATATATATTTGAAGAGAAGGAATTATTTGGTTTAAAACCCATTATATAATAAATTTTGACAAGTTTACATAGGGTTTTAGATATTATCATTTTGTTTTACCCCTAGTCAACCTATTTTAAATTTAAAAGTGATAATAACTATTTCAAGCTTGAAGGGTTAATAATGTTATCATAAATATAAAGAATACTCATAAATAGAAAATGGTTTATATTTTAAACCATATTATATTATAATTTCTAAATAGAATATTTTTATAAATTTTATATCATTTAATAGAAAATTATTTATTAAAATATATCATTAATTCCATTTTTTAAAATTATTCATTTAGTTTTACGTTAATGAATCGATAAAAAATATTTAATTTTAATATATTATTTTTAAAAGTCTATAATATTTCATATGTAACTAAAAAAATCATTGAATACAATAAATCACTCAAATTATATTAATTTTAATTTTTTTAAAATCCTTTTTTTATTAATTGATGAAATATTATATTAGTGTTGCCTAAGAATTTAAGGTAATTATAAAATTTATAAAAAATATAAAATAATTAACATCCTGAAAATAATTTCATTATTCATTAATTTACTAATGATATTCATTCACTACTTTTTTCCCTATATAAACACATAAGATAATTTTAAATGTTTTTGAATGACATTTTTCCTTTTTCATTAATTAAATTATTTTATAGATCACATTCATGGAAATGTATCCCATTAAAAATAAATATACAAGATAAGGTGATAAGTCTAAAAATACCTTAATCCCATAATATTTAATATGAAAAATGGTGTCCTTATCCGATAGTATTAACCAAAGTTAACCAGATTTACTCTATTAATGTGCTGATGAATTATTATTATTATTCATTATTCATTATAACCAAATATTAAGTTGAATTTATTAAATAATATTAATCATAAATATTAAGAATATTTAATCTATTATATAAAATTATATTTATATAAGTGGAATATTTTCTTTTTATAAGTATTTGGAAAGACATGATCAAAAATAGTTTTACAAAGAAAAAAATCATTTTTAAGTCTAAAAGTATATTTATACCGAGGTCACATATATTGTTGATTCATATGAAATTATTTAAATTATTAATAATTAAATTATGTTTTTTTTAATTTTTGTTATCAAATTTAAAATATTATGGTACTTTTTAAACGAAAATAAATGACAGTTTTATCGGTATTTTCCATAATTCACTAAAAAATCCATATTTTCAGAAAAATCCCAAAATTCTACCATAAGTTAATTTTTATGATATTATTTCGAAAAATTAAGTTGATTTTTTAAAATAATAATTCTAAATGTGGGATAAATTAATTGAAATTTAGACACATAAAATAAAATAAAAATTATTTTTTTGGAAAATTAATTTTTGAAGAATAAAAATATATCACTTAAAATTGAGTTATTATTTCCAAAGTGTTACTCAACACATTTTTATTGGTTATAAATTTCATATATATTTCATAATTTGGTTATTTTTATTCATGGAACCAAATTTATGAGCTATTTTATAATGATCATTTTTAAATATTAATATTTTAATAGTATATTGTGGTTCTTTAAAAATCGGTGTTTCGTATAATTCAAGCTATCGAAGAAATTAATTTTAGTTAGAAAAAAATATTCCATAAAATATTAGGGTCTTACATTCTACCCCAACCCCCACATTTAAAATTAATTTATCCCAAAAAATTGTGTCACTTTGATATAAATAAATGAGGATATCTCTATTTATTATATCGTCATATTACCTAGTAGGTTCTTAGAATTTATAATTCCTACATAGAACATTAATCAGATGAGTAGCCATGTTCTGTATCATGTTGTCTCTATTAACCAACATTTCTACCTGTTTTTCTTCATGGTAAACATCATTCTTTAGGGGTAGGACCTCTAAGTTCCATACATGTAATGGATCTGGTATGTACATCCTCATAAGAGATGTATAGAATAAATTATAGACTTGAGAGAGGATTGTTATAAGTTTCAAATAATAATATATCATCCATAAAAAATAAATAATCTCAATGGAACCAATATACCTAGAGATAAACTTTAATTTCTTCCCAAATCTTATAACATTCTTTGACGTAGAAATTCACCAGAACACCTTATCACCAACTTTAAAACTCAGATCTCATTGATGGTTATCATCATAAATTTTATATTAGATCTTAGGTACCATTATGTGTTACAAAATGGATCTAAATTTATTTATAATTTCATCAGCTAGCATAAGTTTAAATTTATTTATTTCTCAAGATTCATCCCATATTTTTAGATTTCTAACATTATTTCCATAGAACGATTAATAACGAGTCATCTCAATGATGGAGTGAAATCTATTGTTGTAAGGAAACTCAAATTGAGGATGGTTTTTATCTGAACCGCCTTTTAATCCCATAGAAAAAGATCTCAGAATTTCCACTAGGTTATTAACGGTTCTCTCAAACTAACCATCTATCTGAAGATGATACATAGTGCTAAAACTCAACTCTATATCCAGAGTCTCAAGTATACTTTGCTAGAACATCAAGGTAAACCTCACATCCTGATCAGATACAATAGAATGTGGTACTCAATATAATATTACCACATCCTTAATATATATTCAGGAAACATTCTCAAGAGATACGTCTTCTCTGATGGTAATGAAGTGTGGTGACTTTTTAATGTGATCGAATACAACCCAAACGACATTATGGCCCTTATACGTTTTGGGTATTCTAATGAAAAAATACATTGTGATGTTTTCCCATTTCCATTCTAGTATGGGTAATTTTTCTAACATCCCCATAGATATTTATCCCTCAGCCTTAAATTTTATACATTCCAATCATCAAGATACATAGTCAACAATATCTCTATTCATTTTTTCCACCAAAAATACTCTTTTAGATCTCTATACATATTCATACATCAAATATTAATATATAAAGATAAACTATGAGCCTCATCCAATTTATCCCTATTTAAATCTAGTATCGATAGAACACATAAACGATTATTGAACCTTATCATTCCATCATAGTCACTATTAAATTCAAGAACATTTCTAACCTTCTTATGTAGTTCAAAATTTACTTTTACGCCTCCTTAAATTTCACAAGGATATATGGTTGAACACTCATTTGATAAAGATAAGATTTATCCCATTCCTTAAATATTTATAGATCCATAAATTGTAAATCTAGGTATATGGGATCTTTTTTATCCATATTATGGATATGATTACATGATTCTTTCTACTAAAATAATCATCCATTTAGTTTTATTTCCCAATGTGGTAATGTATTGGATAGTCATAATATTTATTCAACTACAACCATCATCTATTTTTCATATTCAACTTTTTAAGTGTTAATATATACTATAATAAATTATGATCAGTATATATATCACAGATTTATCCATAAATATAATTCTCTCATATATGTGACATAAAAATTATAATAGTTATCTCCAAATAATGAGTTAGGTAAAAAAATTCATGAACCATCAATTTTCACAATGCATAAGATATTACCTTATCATTCTGCATGAGAATGCATCCTAATCCCTTATTCAATGCATCACTATAGTTTATAAACCCTTCTCCACTATAGTGAAATGTATGAAGAGGTGAACAAACTATCCATCTTTTTAGTTCCATGAAATTTTCATTATAATAAATTCTATAAAGCAACATGGATCCATTATGAGTATACTTGGTGATTGGATTATAAATTCAGAATAAATTTTCCCTAAAGCACAAATAATATCCATACAATGAAAGAAAATATTATATCTTTGTCATTTGTGTTATAAATGTACAACATTCAATAACATCTTTCATTGATGAATCCACATATATACCCTATCTTAAGATTACATGACCCAAAAATAAAACTTTCTGTAGCTAAAATTTATACTTTTTAATTTTTTCTTACGAATTCCCCATTCTTAGGGTATTTAGTGCATTGTTGGGTGATATTGATTGTATTTCATTCTATTTTAATATATAATAATATAAAATATGAATACTATTACGAAATGATCAAGTTAATCTCAAAAGACTTTATCCATTAAATGCAAGAAGATATCAGATTCATTAATAAGACCAAATAGAATCACTATATATTCATAGTGTCCATTCCTTGTAAGAAATTTTTTCTATATTTTATCCACTATCATGAACCTCAATTAATGTTATCTCGAACAAATATCAATCTTGGAAAAGTATTAAGCTCCTGGAATTTGACCAAACAAGTCATCAAAACAAGGTTGAGGATACTAGTTCTTGATAGTGTATCCTTTAGTCATTAAAAATCAATTTATAGTTGCATTGATATATATTTCTAATGATGAAAATATCTAGTGCACCCCATAATGATTCTTTTTGATGAATAAATACCTTTTCGAGATTATCCTAGAGTTTCTTCTTCATTTTTTGTAACTCAATTATTTTCATTCTATATGTAGTCTTTGAAACAGTAATAGCCCTATGTAGGAGTTCTAATGATAACTTGACTTCAAGATTTTGTGGAAGACTATAAAACTTTTCAATAAATATATAAACACTCCCAAAACAATTTCATACCATCTATGTAGAGATTCTCCCTAGTCATCTATGATAAACACCCCTTTTAAATACGAATCAAGACCCATAAAATGGATTTTATTTTCTTTAGATGTTCATATTTTACCTCACATTGATTAACAATCATCAGTTGGATTGGAATATAAAAAATGAATTACTATCCTCATAAATTGATGGGGGATTTATGATGGAAATTCCAATACATTCCAAAGATAACATAAAATTAAAATAGAGGGAGAATAATGAGATTTATTGGAAGCACGTTACCATAATATTCATCCGGATAAGAATCATAGATGGGAGATTTGATCATCCTACCATTAATGGTTTTAACTACTAATTCAACATATACCCATTGGGGTTTCGTTTTGACACCCTTATAAAATTATTCATATATAAAAGAGTTGGAAGATCTAGATTCAAATTTTATATTATTAGTTCTAGAGTTCATGGTATGTGCACCTTTCACCATTTTGTTACCATACTCCTCATCAAAAATAATGACCACATGATACGCCCCTTTGTCTCTCAGATTAATAGGTTGTGAATTTTTATCATCATTACTAACCATCATATTTGAGAACAAGTTATCATAAAAATGCATACTCTTTTCATTTGAAATAATGGATTATGGGTGGTGCATTCTGTGGAGATTTATCTCTATTTGTATCATTATAAAACAAGTTCTCATCACTTTGGAATTCAATTGAACAATGACATTCCTTTCAACATTTAAAACATTGAACAGTAACCTTAATAGAATTTCATCTATGTTTCCATGCACACTAAGATCGTAAAGGAGGGTTCATCTTTTTATCTCCATGGTTTTTAGGATTTACTTTTGAATTCCATATTACTTTTCATATCAAAACCATGAGATTTATGGGTAATTACAATATAAATTTCCACCTTGATATCAAATCAAACGATTTCTTCATAGCTAATGAATTTTTTTAGGGATAATTACCAATAGTTATATGGTTTTATGATAATATGTTATTGATCAAACATACATTCAGGTTAGATGATAATACCATAAGCATACCATTAAATTCTAGAAACATTTTCCACATAGGTACCAATGTATTCATCATTATTATTCCTTATCTCAGGTAATTCCTTATACATATTTATAAAAATAATAAAATGAAAACTATTATTAAAAATTAGAACATAAACTCATCTGACTCCATAGATTCACTTTTTCTATTTTGCCTCATATTCATAATAAGTGTGCACAATTAATCTAGTTCACCTTCCAAAAAATAAACAACCAAATTGAATTTTTAACGCTGTGAACACTAGATAATGGAAAATGTATTTTCAATGGTATTTATCCATTACTCAGAAACTATTTGATTAATGTAACCACTATAATAAAGTTGTTGTTTCCTCATGATGGAATCAATAAAATGTTGTTCCCTCCTTTTTTTAATATGGAAGCTCATCATTATTCATAGCCTGAGAATGTTTTGTAAGCATATAAATAATAATTTTTATTTTTTCTCCCATAAAAATTGGTTACACAAATAGGAAATAATTTCATTGCACATAACATTTAGCATTAATATGATTTATATAGGATCCATCCATTTAATTAAATAAAAAATCATAGTGTGATAAATAATAATCAAAGTGGGAAACAACATAATCCTAAAAAATCATTTCCTGGATGTTGCAATAAAAACTCTTTCTTTTCAATCGATGACTTCTTAGGTTTTATTCAGGCCATTCATGATCATTAACTATTCAACTCCTTTGTGATGGTTCATAAATAAAATTTTAATTAACCGGAGAATATACCTATTGAGTGTCAATCCAGGTGAAAAATAAGGGTATACTCACCATGCACTAGAATGATGGCCAAGATATACTCAAACAACTATTTTTAGAGATATTACCCATATATGAATCTATTCCAAAACCATATAAACTTTTAGTATCTAGAAAAGGATGATTTTTAGGGAAACCACAATCTTTTATTAACCATAACATATAAAATTTTAAAATACATGGGGCATCCCTAATGGTTCTTAAAAAAACTTCTCATCCTAGTTTCAAATTTTAACTAAACTGATTCTATGATACCAACTATAGAGACCCATAATTTTCATACATATATATCAAATCATAATATTCCAATATATATTAAATAAAAAAATTAATCCATTCCAAAATATTATACGTATAGTGCCTCTGGAAAATTTGATACAAAAACTGATGGTTCATATGGGAACTAAATCATCTCCTTCTAATTATTCAAAACTATAAACCTTCTTCGACTTATCATACTTAATACCTTTCTACATAACCATAGTAAAGGAAACATAATAATGTGTGAGAATAGATGATCTATAAATATAAACAAGGGAGATATTAATGATATCATACAAATAAAATCACCATATGTATATGATAATATGATAATAATATTTGAAAACCAAACCATGCATATCATAGATCATAATATTTACTCATGGAATAAATCATGGAATTTATAAGGTGTGAAACATAAATTAATTAATGAATATGATCCATGAGATCATAACATTGGAATAGGACAAAGATTTTTTGAATTCACAAAGTATAGAAAGTAATTTCATTAGTAGCCAAGGCTTATTTATAAGACTATCATAGTGGTTTGGTTTCACTCCCAAAACCATCATATTTTTAAGGTTCACTTTCAAGACTATAATAGTGGCTATAGTCTCTTACTGAACTGGGTTTACTCCCCATTCTAGTCCTTTTTATCTCTTGAGATATCCATATTTACCTAATTAATTTGAGGGAAATATAATTTCATACCCACCCATCACATAAGGAAAATCATATAGATAAAACATTAATCATATCATAACATATAAAAAGAAACAAGTTTTATAATCATTTAATCAATGATATAACTTGTAGAAAAGAAATAGATTTCATAATCATTTTATCAATTAATTATATCATCACCCATTGAAATGCAATGGGTTTCTTAATAATATGGCACCATAATCATAAAATATTCAGATAATGAATAAGGATGGTTTCATGAGATTATATCCCCACTAAAGGTCTAAAAATATCAAACATTCCATATTATATTGGAAATGCTTTAAAAATATCACTCGATGTATTTATTTTTGAAGATAAGGTTTTCAAATTGAAATAAATTTTTAAAAATATAAAAACATAAAAATTTTAAATAAAACATCTTAATTGAAATTCAAATTTCAAACATAGAAAGGTGTATTTGAAGCATTTATAGTTCACAATAATGGGAATTTTCATTTCTACCATATACGTTAAAACAATGATTCATTTCAAATTTTCTATAAAAATTCAAAAGTACCTCTTTCAGAAAATGATAAGATTTATTTCAAAAAAATGAAAAGTTATGTAGTGTTAAAAAAAATTAAACATCAATTTCATAATAATAAAAAGATTTAAATCATTTTTATTGAAAGCCTACATGGAAGAGAAATAATTTTTGACCGAAGAGAGAAATCAAGTTGATTTTTTAAAAAACATTATCTCAATATCTTGAGTACATAAAGATATTAAAATATAAGAAAATAATTTATTATATACAAATAAAAATATTATAATAAAATTAATTATATTCATGATATGTAGGTTATGAAATTTCATCATTAGAAGCATAATCATAAACAATCCTGATACACAAGTGATTGTAACATAAAACCCTTAACTAATGTTTGAATTCCATTGTAGGTGTTCAAAACTCAAGTATTGTAAATATAAATTTATTATACTGATATTACACATCCATAATCATATAGGTCAAACTATATATGATTTTCTTATAATATTTTATCATCCATTTATTAATATATATATATTAAATCACTGTTCTAATTAATAACTACTTCATTTTTTATGTAATTTTTTTTCTGTTGATTTAGTCTGTGTAATTTTATCATGGATAAATAATATAAATAATTTTAATCATGATATAAATATCATTTATATTATTTATATATATAATTATAGACATTCATAAAATTATTTGATAGAAAATTAATTACATTGTTCATAGAGATGATAGGATGTAAAAATGCCAATACAATGATTTTATTTTTAAAAAAGATGGAAACAAAGGTAGGTAAATAAAACACAATTTTAAATAATAATTATTATACCATATACATAATATTTATTCATTAATACTATCCTTATTAAAATACTTTTAATACAAAAGAGAAATATGAATCACATCGCTTCGTGTAGGTGGTAGTTCACATGTAAGCACAAGCAATGTTATCGTTTTCCTATATTTTGGATGGTTCAGATGTTTGATATAATATTATAATTATAGAAGTATAATTTTTAAATAAATTTCATATATATACATTAAATTTATAATTATGTACATCCATGATATGTGGTGATGTAAAATGGATTGCATCACTTTTTTAGGGGGTAGTTCGCCGTACACACGATCGACAGTTTTGTTTCCCATTTGAAGGAAGTGGATGTGTAATTAAGCTATTATATTATCATAAAAGAATATAATATTATGGTGTATACTCAATTTATTATATCAACATGAGTTAATCATATTTTAATGATGTGTATGAATAAAAAAACAAAAATGTTCGGTTAAGAATGATATCTCTTCTTTGGAAAACCTATATAGGTTTTCACCAAAATACTCCATATGAGGGTTTTATAAAAAACCAAGGATTATAAAAATTTTAATGGAATTAAATAATATATTTTATTATTTATTTTCATTAATAAATTATTTTTATGTTTTAATAAAACAGAAGATGAGGTGCCTTTTTATATGTGAGGGGTGGTGCACTTTTGGAATTTCATAATAGATTGAAATATAAAAATTCCATTCCCCAAAAAATGAATCAAAATGGATAGATATTAAAATATAAGTTATTATTATTTTTAAATAAAATCAAACAACAATGTTTTTCTTATTTATGTTGGGTTTTAAACCTTATCATTAATTTTAACCTCTTAGATATCCTATTTTAACCTTAACTGTGGTAATAACTATTTCAGCATTAAAGGGTTAGGTACATTACCATAAATGGATGAATGACTAATAAATTAACCATTGTTAATATTTTCAACAAAATTACATTAAATTGGTTGAATATATAATTTTTATTAATTTTAAATCATTTAACAAAGTGACATTTATTAGAAAATATCATTAATATCAATTTTTGAACTATTCATTTTGTTTGAATTTAAAAACACCAAGAAAAATATTTAATTGAAATATATTAATTTAAACCATCCATAATATGTCATATTTATCTAGAAAATCTATTAACACTATAAATCAGTCAAATTATATCACTTTTAATATTTTTAAAATCATTTATTTTATTTTTTATTCATTAAATAAATAATGTGTCGGCATTACGTAAAATTTTAATGTAGTTATATAATTCCTAAAAATTTAAGAAAAATTACCATAATTAAAATAATTTCATTATTCTAAAAATATCCATTAATATCCACTGATAAAATTCTTTTTTTTCGATGTGATCTAATAACATATTTTAAAAAGTAAGAGAGTGAATTTTTTTATCTTTCATTACATAAATTATTATATAGGACATATCCTTGGAAATGGGTCCTACACACAAATAAATACTGATGCTAAGGTGATAAATATTGAAATAAATTCATCCAATAATAATTAAGATGAAACAAGGTTGCCTTAACACTTAGTTTTAGCCTACGTTATCCTAACTTACCATTTTACAGTGGTGATGGATTTTTACAGTTTTTACAATTTATTATGACCAAAAATTAATTTGTACCTATTAAATAATATTAATTGCAGTGATTTTGAATATTGGATCCATTTTACCAAATTCAATATCAATATGTAGAGATAAACTATTTTATATGTATCATGTAATGTGTGATGAAAAAATGTTTTAAAAAAAGCATTCTAAACTATAAAAGTAATTTTTTACAAAGGACACATATACTGCAGATTCATATGTAATTAATTTTACTAATTATAAAAAATGATAATTATATTAATTTATTAGAAAATTTAAAATATTATCTATATTTTTCAATGAAATGAAATTTCATTTTACAGAAATTAGTATTATTCAATATTTACTTAAAAATTAATATTTTTAGTAAATCTGAATATTTCATCCTAATTTAGTTTTTATATGTTTATTTCAAAAATAAATTCCATTTTTTTGAAAAAAAAAAATTAAAATTTTAATACATTTATTATATTTGTAATGCACAAAATGTAATAGAAATCATTATTTGAGAGAATTCTTTTTTGAAGCATAATCCAAATTCACTAGAAATTGAGTAATTATCTCATAAGAATTAGTCAATATATTTTTAATAAGTAAAACATTTATATATATATATATATATATATCTCATAATATGGTTATTTATATTCATACCACCAAATTTAATTCCATGGTTATAATGATTATGTTTAAAAATAATAATATATTAATAGTATATTATGGTTTGTTAAAACTCAGTGTTGTGTGTAATGAAAGATTTAATGAAATTAAAGTTATTTGGAAAAAATAATTCATAAAATCTTAGGTTGTCATAATCTTGTCTCTAATACCATTTTATAACACTGCGACCATAATCACCGGTTCCAAATCAGAGTACCACATGACCTCATGTGCACATCCCCATACACAAGAGGCTTCCAACTGGTAATGAGGGTCTAAGAATATCAGTGGGAGAATATACCCTTAGAAACATGTAATAAAACAAATAATAACAAGTCAAAATAAAAATAATCATATTAATATGTTTAAATTGAAATATGTCATACATTTATTATAATAAATTGATAAAAGATCCCACAATGGAAAACCAATCCAGAGTATAAGAGCAAATGATTTAAAAAAAATAATTTGTGGAGTCCTATGTAGGTTTTCCTTATCCACCACTATGTCAAAGCTCTTATACCCAGTCATCATCCATGGGCCCCTTTACCATACTCGAATCCCTTAACCAAATGTTTGCATGTGCATTTAAAATTCATGTGTTGGGAGTGAGTAATAAAACCAAGTAGGACACCACCCTTGTGTCCTTAACAAGTATTCCCAAGTATAATACTTGTATGAAATGACAATAATAAATGTTTAACAAGCATGAAAATCACACCAACTGTACTTATACGAATTATGCTAACCAATCATGAACATATCACCAATCGTACATGCTTCGGCTATATACAAGTTTGATAGTCTTAGGATGTTAAAAGTGATCCAGAACAAGAAACTCGGCTTATAACATGTATCCCTACGGTCTCAATACATCAAGTCGAATTAGACCCCTAGGCCACTATATCCTGGAATTGTTATGGGTTAAGGATCTAGACCATCATATCCCATCTATTCCTCAGGTCATCCTCCCATACCATCATGTCTATAACATGCTCTCTTGGACCAGGCCCCCAGATCATTATTCCCTTACCCTATGATTGGGTCCATAGTATTCCCCATCACATGTCATTAACACTCCCCCTATAATGGATAAATAAAACATGATGGTACACATGTTTTAAGTACCGATAACAGCCTCTAAGAAATAATAACACAAATAAAAGTGAAGAACATATAAGGAATTAATAACACATGATCATAAGAATATAACAGAAAAACATAACATGGGATCATAATCAAACATGGAAACAAGATACTCTAGAAATACTCATTGAATCAAATATCATAACGGGTCTCACTCATTATACACACAACCACATGTGATCACAACTTGGCACAATATACAAGGTATGATAACACATGAATCATACCAAATAATGATGTGTAATTGAGATGCCCAGAATGTAGAAAAATTTTTATCTCATGTATTTCAATGTCAATGTCAATCATTACTAAGGAATAATCACTTAAACCATTTTCAAATGTTTGTTATATCAAACCACTCAATAAGAATTCCAAAAAGTGATTCAAATATTTTCTCTTTAAAAAATAAAACATCACATGCAATAATTTATTATCTCTCCTAGATAATTTCCATATTATGGATTTAATCCAATGTATGTTTTAACCATTTCTTCCTTAGAGAAAATTATAACTCATCTTATGATAATAAATTTATATCTCTAAAATAATTATAAAATTACATGAAATAATAGTCTATCTCTCTATAACAACATGATAATTATTATTTATCAAACATTGATAATTCCCGGTTATTATCATTAATGAGATATTCATAAAATTTTCATGATTTATAAACTTTTAATCACAAATTAATGTAAAATATAACCCAGATGGTGTTATCCCTACCAACCACATCACCCAAGAATAGACAAGGGAGAATGCTTTGATGCATGGAAAACAGGTGAAGAATTTTTATTGTTTGAAGAAATCTTCCCCAACCTTGAAAAAAGTGAATCATGGACTAATAAGACTCAAGAGAAGTCCAAAAACTAGAAACAATATGATTTTAATATTTTCATGGAGTTAAACTGTGTACAGGTCTCCAACATTAAGAACCACAGATTAAATTCAGCATATAATTTTTATTTTAATAGTTTATTATTTCTAAAGTGTTTAAATTATCTAATAAACAAAGTAAAAAGTTTTTAATATGTTAAGAAAATAATTCAAACAATTTTCTAACTTAAAACTTTTAAAAAATGTGTTATAGGGTCGAGCTAGGGAATAAAAAACCATAATAGGAAGAAAAAATGTTTTCCTCAAAAATGGTGTTACATAATGGTAACATGGTCCAAACCATATGTTCCTCGTATATATTTTATAAGGGTAAGGATTATTAAAAAATTTCATTTATTGATTCTAGAAATACCCTTAAAGTGCTCTGGTTACCCTTATGTATACTTTAGAAACTATGAGTTAACCTTACATAGCACAAAGGTTACCCTTACTAATACTATGAAAACAAAGAGTTTCCCTGATGAAATGCATAGGTTACTCTTATGTAACCTTGAAAAACATATGTATACTCTTATGTAGATCATGTTTACCCTTAATTAATTCCAAGGTACCCTTACCCAACTCTTAGGTTACACTTACATAACATAGAGGAATTTATGATTACCCTTATGTTGCACCTAAGCACCATTATATATCGTATAAAAATGGTATTTACCCTTATGTAGTGTTTTTGGTACCCTTACACAACTAGTACAAAAATATGGTTACTATTATGTAGGGTACTTAAAAACCTTATTGACCTTATGAAAATCATGGTCTTTCTATAAGGGACAGAATTAAATTAAAAATAATAATTTATCACACAAGAGGCTTATAAAATAAAAAAAAGAGGGTTTTAAGAGAATTTATAGATTTAGACCGTTAAAATTATAGCCTTATAACAACTTATAAAAATTGTGAAGTGCCTATAATAGTCTTCCCCAAATATCTCAGACCACTAAGCTTGAACATTAGACTTCTACTGCCACATATCATCATGGATCCATCCATGCTCCCATAGGATCCAAAAAAGTGTTGTCATATTTCATTTAAGGAATTTTAACTCCATTATATAATATACACTACATTCTACTCATATGATGCGTATATATCTAAATCAGTATCCTTATGTTCTATAAAAAGTTTATGATTAAGTATGTACCACAGAATCTGAGAAACGTGGAACACATCACGTAACAGCCTGAGATATTAAAAGAGGAACATCATATTAAATACTATTTATAACACATTACACAAAGACTATAACATAATGTATCACCTTGAAAATTTATGATATATTTATTTTTAAATAAATTCAATCTCTTCTATAGATTTCAATGAAAACCACAATGGGCTTGAACCAAACACGATACTCAATTAAAATATTATTATTTGAACATGACCATTATAACCTAGTTTTTAAAGATGAGAGTATGACTAATACTAAATAAATTATGAAAATTATATGGTTTACACTTGTATAAAATAAATTTAATGGTTATTTGTTGATTATAAATAAAATATGAATCAATTCAATTAGAAAGTAATGTTTTCTAAAAAACTTTATTTTTCTAAAAGGAGGTCTAGTCATGCTTTGTGCACAAAATTTTAAAGATAATATTTGACACAGTAAAAAAATTGAAAAATTAAAATTAATTTTTTAAATCACCTTTTCAAAATTTTCTTTTATATAATTTTTGGTAGTTTTCTGAAAAGAAATGTTTTTTGATGAATAGTGAAAATAATAGTTTTTATTAAGAATTGTAATTTTTTCTAAGCATTTAAAACCACAAAAAATTATGTTGTTTTTAAAATAAATAAGTTAAATTATATATCAATTAATATACTTTATGTAATTTGAACCAATTTCATTTTTAATTTTGATACAAACACTTTTTAAACATTTGAATATTTTCTCTTTTGAAAATCACTTTCTCACAATGTCTGTTGGGTTAATTTTAAATTAAAAATTTTCAATTATGTGAAAAAAATTTGGAAAAATGGATTAAGGGTATTTTACTTTCAAAATTTATATTATCTAATAATTTCAACTTATTTTTTACCATAATAAATATTTAAAAACAATAAAAATTATTTATTAAGGTAATGGTAAAAATAGGTATAATAGGGGTTAAACAAAAAAGTTAAGTTTTAAAAGGACTCAAAACTTATCCAAAATTAATGTTACATAAATATTTATACATTATGTATTCCAGTTTCGATAATGGACCATTTTTTATCATTTTATAAAGTGAAAAACACAGGGACACCTTTTTCATTTCTCAAATTACAAGTGTACCACTAACCTCACTTATAAAAGGACAACCCCTATCTTCGAATCTTAAGACTTAATAAACCCTTTTATTAAGATTATACATTCCAAAACATATTCCTTAATTTTATAATATCTACCAAGAATCCTAAATATTTTATAATGATAACCTAGGAAGTATTTTGGATTAATGAAAAAGAAGGTGTCTCAAGAAGTGGTAGCATCCAAAACTGAGAATTTTACTTTATTTACTCTTCCACCTACTTCAATTATTACTAAAACATGATATTATAAAAACTCAATATATTTTATATAATGAGACGTTATTATTTATAGGAACTTATATATATCATTATCCTCTCCCATAAAATGGGATATAAAATCACTATTTGTGTGCATGGTGGACTACCGCCACATGAGCCGATGTTATTCATTTTCCATAACTAGATTTTATAGCTAGATATAATTATAGATATAATTTTTATATATAATTTTTATGATACTATTATACCTATTTAATTATAATAACACATCTACCTTCTTACCTCCCAACCCATTGGAAAATAATAACATCACTCATGTGTACGACAGACTGCCACCTTATAAATCAATGCAATGTGTTTTTCATTTATGTTTTTCAAAGAGGGTCATAAGGTTATTTTTATGGAATTTATATGATATATGTAGAATAAATTATCCTTTTATAATTATTATATCACAAATTACTTCTTATATTCCATTTCCCGGGGGATACGATAACATCGTTCGTGCATACGACGAACAATCACCTCGCGAAGCGATGTGACTTTTTCACTAACACTTATCATGGAAGGTAATTAGGGTAAATTTAATGGATATATTTGAAATAAATTAAATAATATTATTCTATAAGGTTAATATGTTATTTATATATCATTCATTTCATCTGGCTAAAAAAATTGGAAGCAGTATTCACACATACGTATGACATACCTTCTCCATGATCGATATCTTCCATTTCTAATATATAACTTTTATAGATTAAAATTAATATATAAATAATGAATATATATTATAATTATGTCTTGATTTACATTATTTATATGATTAAACCATAATAAATTTTATATGACCAAAAGTTTCAAATTAAATCATACATTAAAAACGAGTCACTTATCAAGCGAAACAGTGATTCTAAGAAAGAATTGATAATAAATGGGTGATAAAACACTATAAGTAAATCAGATATGGTTTGATATAAATGATTAATGTTATTTAATATTTTTAAAATAAACATATATTTATTATAATGAGGTCAAACACATATGAAGGAAGAAAAATGTGAGTTGAATGTTTCTCATCTTACTTTTACATTTGTGAGTCATACGCCATATTCACCACTTATTACTTTTCATGGTGTATATAATTCCCATTTGATATGTTATATCATGAATTTATTTATCATAATTGTATTTAATGTTTCATTTTATGATAATTTTTATGAGGATTATGATTCAAAATTTACCAAATTGGTAAGGTTTTATTTCAAAAACATCATCATTTTTCTGTATTGTTTTTGATTAACTATCCTTTTGGGGAATTATTTTATATTTAAATCCTAAAATAAATATATTTTCCACTATTATGTTTATTCATTAATTTTTTGATGTAATAGTTTCATTTATCACTCATAGGGTCTTTAAATTAATGAGAAAATTTTATTAAGAAAATATAATGTTATTTCTCCATTCGGTCTGAAATCATATTTCACCAGAATCCATGTTTTATAAAAATGTTTTTAATTTTTTTTAATTTTTAACAAATTATTTAATTAAAAAGCTTTCCCTTTTGAATTTATATAATAAAATAAAGGAATTTTCATGTAATTTTATAAACAAGGCTCATTTTTTAACAAAAATATGAAATGAATCTTCATTTTAACATGTATGACAGGAACAAAGTTTTTAAAAATCATGATAAATAAATGTTCTAAGGATTATTTTATATGTCTTAAATGTTTATCTTTAAAAAATATATTTCCAAAATTATTTCATGAACTTTGTTTTGAAATTATTTTCAAAGTAAAAATGTTATTTTCATCAAAATTGTTTTTAATAAAATTTGTATGATACTACTATTAATCAATTACATCAAACATTTGTTGTAATTATGATCATCTAGAGATATCTTATATTTATATCATCATATTATTTTTATGGATGGTTTATTAATGTGTTCATTTGATTGGGTAACGTATTAAAGTTACAAATGTTTCTTTTTTAATAAAAATGATTAAGTTGATTATGTTTGACCCCTTTCATATGAGGACTTAATTGGAATTAGTAAGTGATAGGTGGGGCCTATTTATAGATATCCCCTCGATTAATTGGTAGGTATCATGAGACAAACTAGATTGTATTTTTTTCAAAGTCCTTATCCATTTATTTAGATGACGTGGCACAAATCCTTGATGGTATGTTTCAAGAGTCCAAAATTTTGCATTCCCTCGTTATGACTTCATTTATTATTATTCTACATGGTTATTAGATATGTTAGAATATCCATGGTTATGTTTAATGATCATGTGATTATTTATATTTAATTATTAGATCATCTTTTATTCATTCCATATTATTATATATTTATTTATTAAATAGAATATGTTTCAAGGTATTTACCTTGTCATATTGACTATTACTTATTTATTTCTGATAGCATTTATTGTATTCTTGCCTTATTAGGAATCTGAGCTCACCCTTTCCCTATGTCTTATTATCACAAGGATACCATAACATATATTATAATTGATATGAAAGGATACTCTAATTGAAATAGTTGTGTACTCAAATAAAATACAACATTGTAATTTATCTTTTAAAATGTAATGTGAATTTAATGTATATATCTAGTTTACCAATACTTCTAAACTATTCATTCCATTAGAATGTGATTACATATATCTAGTTCCAATGTAATAAATTAACCGAAAATTTAGGGATATTGGGGTTGGTGACATTACATTTGGTATCATAGGAAGTTTTGTAGAGAATATGGGAACTAGATTTAGGAAAACATATATTCAAGAACTTAACCCTGTGATAAACACCAAGGATAAGTATAGATGAATGCCCAAAAGTTATAGAAAGGTAAACAATATTCATTTTTTTAATACAAAACTATATGGTTATTTCATGTGGATATGGTTTTAGAGAAGACATATCTAGGGGTAATAACTATGACAATGGAGCATCAGGATTGAATTGAGCATTGCCTCGTACATGACATCATGACTTACTATGTGCATAGTTTGACACTCATGGTGAATATTCTTAGGTTAATTCACATTTTCTTTACAATACATTATGAAGGATTTCAAAAAAAAATTACTATTTGAGAACATTCTAAAATAAAACATATTTATGGTTATGATATTAGCTATACATAAAATTATCAATTTATGTTACGTGTTTCACTAGTTTTGGAATTATAAATTATGTTTCATAATTTTATGATTTAATATAGTGTATACCATTATTTAGAAATGAAACTTAGTGTAATGAATTGGAACCATGTCAATGTTCATTACCCATTTAGGGATTTTCCCCCTCAGTAGGATAATTAAGCTGGAGTTATAGCTCGAGTTGGAGATGGAACTGATCAAATTAAAACCATATTGGGGAAACTGACTTATTTTATGGTCAATAACCTTTCCCATATAGAGTATCCTTCTGATCCACTAGTTTATTTAACAATGTTATACCATTTCATGCATCTTCAACCCACATCATTCCATGGGACTCAAAATCCTTTTTTAATTGAGTAATTGATACATTCTATAGAGAATATATTTCCCACCTTGGGATGTAATGAAATGGAAGAGTTTCATAGTAATATATCACCTATAAGGGGATTCATATCAATATTGGACAATAATCCAAAACACTAATGATGATGTGGAATTGGAAAGCATGGAGTGGAATTATTTTAAGGTACTATTCTTTGAAAAACATTTTTTATATGAGAAATGATCAGATATGGAGAGACAATTATTGGTTCTAAGAAAAATGGAAGATGAAAATATTTCTATGTATGAATCCAACATTAAAATGATAGAAATACAAGAAATTTAATACATGCCTAATCCAAAGATAAATACTGACTCTTTCTTTGATGGGATTAAGATAATATTTTGAAGGGTACTAGTCTCCCAAAATTTCTCATCATATTAGGACATAATATCTTGTGTTATCAAGATAGAGAATTAATTTTCCATGTTTTGTGGATTTAATGGGAAAAAAGATAAGGATAGGATATAAAAACATAAAATGGATAAGGGGAACAAGGGAAATAAATATTTTCCAACATGTGACACTTTTGGAAGGAAACACCTTGGTACATGCTTAAAAGGAAAATTGGTATTCTTTAATTGTGGGATAGCGGCCACTATGTTCACGATTGTAAGGGTAAGAAGGAAACTTCCAATTTGAAATAATTTCACTATAAAGAGATGGAGAACTAAGAAAATTAATTCCCTAAGAATCAACGAAATATACCGTATAATAAGATAATGAGTCAAGGATAATATTATGGTGTTACTATGAAGAAAGTGGAATCATTAATGTCCTTTTTTATTCAAGAATTATGTTATAGTAGTATTTTAAACAATGATTTTCTTGTTATTATAGCTATGAAATGTATATAGATTGCAATATAGTCATATTTTTTAAAAGATTTGATATCATATGATGAATGAAATTGATGACCAAGAAAATTTACTTGGTGAAAATTTGAACCTCTTTTAGAACACATGATTTAGGGAGGAAAACCCTTAATATATGCTTGATATTGAAATAATAATGATAGAGTGATTTTCATTAAGGTGTTGGTATCCTTTAATATTTATATAATATTTTATATTGTGGAAAATAAGGGTTATTTTATTTTGGAAACATTTTAGGAATTATAATAATATGGTTTTGTTCAAAATACAACCCAAATGTTGGGTGATAAACTATCACAATCAGAAAGGTTGTAGGTCATGGACCCATAACCTAAGGGGGTGATAATGGTGAAGCTTCTACCATTGGCCTATGTGATTTTTTAGTTAATAATAAGTTATTTTTACTTAAATTATTAGATAGATAAATACTTATGGAATGGATTAAGTTAAACATTGGGCGTTAGCAATGCGGTTTATATATTAGTGTATATGGAAGTACTTTTCACCCTTTTATGGATCTTATGATGGGTTAAATGTTACTTTAATTGTTTTAGGATAAAAAATCACCTTGTATATTCATATATTGTAGTAATAAATGAAGTGGAAATAATATAAGAGTAGAAATAAATTTGAAATTGTTCCTTTTAAATATAAACATATCAAGTATGTATATTTCCTTATGATATTATTCCAAATCGTAGAAGAATACATCAACTTTATGAAAAGGGTCCTTAAAAAATAGTTTCATAATACCTTCATTTTCTAAATATAATTTTTTATTTTTGGTTGTTAACATTATAATCATCATTCAATTTCTTATGATAAATGATCTCTACCACTCTCTAATAATAGTAAGTTATTAGTATTTTCTTAGATGTACATATATTCACATCTCACTTATGTTCTACTACTTGAGAACCTAGTTATTTTATTATTCAAAATGAACATTGTACTTCACATTTTCTATTGTAAATAGGGTATTTTATTTATCACTACCATGATGTGGGATTTCATGAAAGGTATGTTCAAATTTCACACCCTTGATTACTAAGATCAAGATTAAATTGTGAGAATGAAATTTATTTAAGGGGTAGAATGTTACAACCATAGTTTTTTTAAAGAGGGACATAATATTAAAAATAATATATGACCTAAAACACTAATATTAGAAGATAATGTAACACCCTAATAATTTAAAATGTATTTATTTTTAAGTATATTCAATATCATTGATAGCTTTCAATAAATGAAACACCAGTTTTGAACAAAACATGATACTCTATTAAGAGGTTATTATTTTAGAATTACCATTATAACCTATATGTTATGTTCTAAGGTAAGAATAAAACTAATTAAATTATTGAAATTATATGTTATTTACCATTATAAAATAAAATAAATTTTTATCTATTTATTATAAATAAAATAAGAATAATTTGAGAGAAAAAGAAATGTTTTCTAATTTTTTTAAAGGCGGTCGAGTTTCCCTTTCAACATATTATTTAAAACATAACATTATCAATTTTTAGAAAATTTATTTTAAAAATTAAACTATAATTTTTAATTAATAATGTAAAATTTATCTTGGAGTAATTTTTTTATAATTTTATGGAAATCTAATTTTTTTTTAATGGAGAGTGAAAATATTGGTTTTTATTTAGTGTTGTTATTTATTTTAAAGAATTTAAAAACAAAATAATTATTTTAATATGGTCTTAAAAGGTAACGCCCCGACCCCATTTACCAGTATTCGGTGCAATATTATATAACATTGGCATGATCATAAGGAAATCATGTCACAAAAGACCGATTAGATTAGTATTATTGGAAACAAGATTCATACATAAGTTAAACTTTACAACTTGAAAAGAAATAAAACACTAATTTATTCCATTTGAAATATCCAAGCCTCCTAGATTATGCCTACAAGTCACTCATAACTAACTCCTTCATATCGTGGGAAACTGATATATAAGAAAGGGGTGAGATCAAATGCTATGTAAGGGTAAGAAATACAGTCGAAGATATCATAAATATTAAGCATGGTGAATAATTGAAAACAATTACCTTTCAAATAATAAACATGAACACTATTATGGTAGAAATATGAGCTGAGTAAATAATGCCATAATAAATCAAAATAATGGGTATTCTACTAGTCAAATGACCACATGAACCATCAATATTATTTTCATAATGAGGGAATGTATAATGTTGGACATTCTGAAACATTTTGTCAAAACCTCAGCCAAGATGTCTAAAAATGATTTAGGCCTTGGCCAAAATCATATATCAAATTGGTAAAGGCCTCATCTAATTCCATATCTAGTTGTCTCATGAGACCTACCGATGTACCAAGGAGCTATATTGGGCTCCCCCTGTCACTTACTAAGCCCAATACATTCCACATATGAAAGGGCCAATCATAATCTAAACATTCCTATTAATACTAACATATGAAATGTCAATACATTAACTAGAAACCATGAATTTTATAAAAATAACACACCAACATTCAAACATATCACAAAACCATCAATATAATATGGAAGATTTGTATCATAAAAAATCTACTTCAAACAAGTTTAAAATCCATCAAAGGATGTGGATGTAGATGAAATAAAAACTTTTTTTTAGAGAAATATCTTTTTCTCTTGAAAACATTTAAAAGTATCACAATTTAGAATGGATGAAATTTAAAGACATATTTGAATCAAAGTGTCCCATACCACTTTGAAACATTTAAAAGAAATTAATATTTTAAAAACATTCATGTCCATATAAATAAATCCATAAAAACCATTTTGAAAACATGGACATTAATGAAAATGATTTAGAAGAATAAATATTTAAAATGTTTAAAATGATGTTTTAGTAAAAAAATTCCCTTAAAATAATCCCATTGAAAACTCTTCTATGAAACATGTAAATGTATAATAAATATTTCCTAGTAGATACTTACATAAAAATAACCTCAAATGATAATGAGATTATGAAATTGACCCTTACCTTGTTCATTTTCTTGGGTCTAGGGTAGGTTAACTTCATGTATAATGGTGAAATTATTGTTATTAAATTTTACAAGAACCATTTTCATTAATATGATTTCATATATGATATTTTAATATAGATTTGATAATGATATTTTAGTAGTATATTCATTTTAGGTGTTAAATAATTTGTTTTCCTTTATATGTTTTGATACATAAGCTGTATTTTTTATGTATATGATTTATTTGATTAATATACAGAATGATATTATGTTCTTTAATAATTATTTTTAATAACAAAATGAAAATTATTCTGGAATGGTTATGATAGGGAAATGAATCTCATTGCGTTCGTGGAGACGGTAATCCGTATGTACGCACGAGCGACAATATCATTATTTTGATTTAAAAACGTATGTAAATAGATGATATATAATATATACCAAATCATTAACATGTTATATTTATTATTTACATCAATTATACATCATTATTATATCCATAAAAATAATAGTGTATTTAAATAACAACTACACAACGACGTGGAGACGGTAAGCCGTATGTATGCACGTATGGTGACATGTCATTCCTAGGATGGATATAATAATTAATATGGTTGTACCATATTTATAATAACATCACATTATATAGAATATACTAGATTAATTATTTTATAATGGAAATAAGAAAATAAAGAGTAATTGGAAGAAGAAAAGAACTTAAAAAGGGTGGTGAAATTATTACCTCTGCTTCGGGTTCTTTTTTTTGATTTGATCAAAAGGGATCCTTAGGTTGACATTCTGACTAAAGTAAGACCTATATAATGAAGATAGGGATGTTGGGAGGATATTTGGTCAGGGGTTGTACGAGAAAAAGTCTTTAGAAGTTGGATAAATGGGTAGGAAGTGAGGGAATTTTATAAGGGAGAGGGTCTCTTTAGGAAAGTTTGAAACAATTATTATATTATAACCTCATATTTAGTGTTAAAAGGTCAACTATTTGTTAATATCAAAGTTAAGATAACTCATGATAAAAATAAAATAATACAATAAGTATTATAAAGGGTTTTAATATTTTTTAAATATTTATAATCTTACTTATTTAAATCATTTATAAATGAGGTAAATATTGCATCAATATTATGTCATAAATAATTTAATTTATTTGATGTCCAAAAAATATAAAAAAAATACCATGATGTAGTAAATATATATATATTTCCACATAATATTTATAGTATAAGTGATAACTTACATAACCCCATGTAAAAATTTATTTACTAAAAAACATTTGTTAATACCATATTTGTCTTTACTTTAAATTAATTAATATAAAATGTCATTATCACACCCATGTAGCTCCATGAGGTCCCAAATTCTACACAAGGATTCCCATGGTCGAATATTATTCATACAATAGGATTATGACACAAGTTAGGGTAATTTATTATTATTATAATACTATATTTTACCCTTATTTATTATATTTACCATTTACTCATGGTAAATAAAATATTTAATGATGTAAATATTTAAAATGTATTAAAATAAAATTTATCTATTCACACAATTTTTACTTACTGATTATAAATATGGAATTAATTTTTCCAAATTCAAAACACAGAAGTGTCAGAAATTAATTTAAAATTAATTCTCCTTGTCAAAACAAAAAACGTGTTATTAAGAAATAATAAATATTAAAAGATTGAAACTTGTTTATGTGCAGTTTAAATATAAAATTACATCTAATGAACAAAATTAGATTAATTGGTCAAAATATAATCTAATTATACATTAAAACTACCCAATATTATAATTTATCACTATAAATTATTTTGATTAAAAAAGTTGTTTTTAATTAAAATTAAGTATTTTCACTATTCATCAAAAAATGAATGTTTTCATAAAAATACCAAAACGTCACCCTGAGCTAATTTTAATATTATGAATTAAAAATGTATGTCTATTTTACCAAATTCAAAACATAGTAGTTTCATTTATTAATTTAAAATTATTTCTCGTTGTCAAAACTAAATAGAGGGTTTTTAAAAAAGTAAAAACTATCAAAAGATTAATATGTGTTTATGTCAAAATTAATTTTGAAATTACTTATAATGACCAACATTGTATTCAATGATAAAAATATAATCTAATTAAACTTACAAACCATTCAAATTTATAATTTAACACTATAAATTATTTTGAATAAAAAAGATGTTTTAAGTTAAAATATAGAATTTTTCACTATTCACCAAAATATTAATGTTATCATAAAAACACCAGAAAATATCAAAACTAAATTTTTATGTCACGATTCTAAAAAAAGTTTATTTTTTCTAATTCAATATATAAAAGTGTCAAATATTGTATTTAAAAAGAGTTCTTCATCAAAAGGTGGTAAAATTGCATTTTTTTTAAAATACTTCTTTTATCTGGAAAAATGAATTTGTTCTTATATTATGACTAAGAAACACATAATATGGATTCTTAAATTTTATAGAGTATATAAAATTAAAAATTCAGTATACACTATTCATAACCACTTTTTGAACGGCTAGTTTGATAAGTTGTGGTGCGCTCAAACTCGGTGTTGTGTGTTACGCAAGTTATTGAATTACTTTGAAGAGGTAATGTACTATGAAATATTGGGGTGTTACATTCTCCCCTCATTCAATAAATTTTGTCCTATGAATTTGAAATTGATAAAGGTTAAAAATATAAAATACCTTTGCGGAAGACCCACATTGGAAATTGGGTTAATAAAAGTTAGTCTTAATAAGAGGGAAAGGAAAATAAAAAGACACCACCAAATTATGATCTCTATTAGAAGAACATTGTTGGAAATTAGAGACACATAATTAGAGTAAAAATTTAAATATTTATAGGGAATTATTTAGGTCATCAATTCCAAACAAGTTTAAAATAGAGGGCCTCAAAGCCATCAATCTATGAGGATTTCAAAATATCACCAGATCAACAAATCAAAAGGTATCAGGATAATACCTTTTTGGTTTCAAGATCCCTTAACTAAAGATTAAGAATTAATTTCTTCATAGAATAAGAGAAAAAAATATACATGAAAAGTAAAGTTCTATCAGTTAACTAATTTCTACCACAAATTCATCTTTCACTCTAATAGATAATAGAACCTAATAATACTCTATTTATACTAATCGTATAGGGTTCCAAAAAAATAAATTTATAATTCATTTGTGAGATTGTTTAAAAAACGACATTATATAAACCAGGACATCATGTAGGCTAGTTGTAGGTGATGCACCCTTGTTTCCCTTTGGTTGCGGGTTCAAGTCTCGTGGCCATGCCGGACGTGACGGGTTGTCTCCCGACCTCCGGGTTGTCCTATTTTATAACTATACAAAAGAAATCATAAAAAAATTCTTTATCCTCAACAATAGTATCCAATTTCAAATTTACTCCATTACAAACTTTATACTTATCCAAAATAATTCTTTCCAAACGCATAGTCCAAAATTTATAAGGAAGTTAAACACAATGAATATCATTTTTACCACTTAATAACATGTTTATACTTTCATCAGGTATTTTTTCAAAACATGGTAACAAAATTATTTATTACATTCATGCTCCCTTATTCTATATAGAATACTAGATATATTCCTTATATTCAAAATTTTTTAATACACCAGCAATGATGGAATAAACAAACAATTTATCAGTTCCAAGGAAGTCAAGAATATCCAATATAATTTATCCAAATCAACCATATTTTATTCCAAAATTACTAACTCAATATCAAGACCTTATTAAGTATTACCTTTCCTCTGAAAATTTATTTTCAAAAAGATTAACATGTTGTTGAGTCACATTTCATAGAACTATATAATCTCAAATCCTCAAGGAAATAGTTATACAATACAATCCTTATTTATTTCAATAATTCATAAGACTGGTGTATCATCGATACAACATAGAAATGACATAATTATTTAGTAAAAACATAAGAACACTAGTAATTCCTCTTAAAATGTGGTAGTATCATAAATTTATTATTATCCAATAACATCATTTACGGTATACTCTGATGACTAGGACATTGATTTGTGTAGTGTCCCAACTCCTTGCAGATGAATCATTTTACATTTGAAACATATTTCTTACCCTTTCAATCAAAAACATGGTGTCATTTTCTCCACACATATAACAATCTCTCATTCCATTCTATCATTTACTAAGGTACACTAAAAAATTGGCTTATACCAATAGAAATTTAATGACAGATAATATATCTGTTGGTAAAAAAGGAGCAATTATAACAGATATTAAGTTCTATTAGTATTAATTTTTAATACCAATACTTATTTTTACCAACATATATATCTATTGATATTGATAATTCAATACCCACATATCATTTACCAAAATTTGAATCTATTGTTCTATCATACTAATACCAACCTTTTTTATTAACACATGAATCTATTATTAATAATGCTATTACCAAAAAATAATTTTCTGTAAATAAAAAATGTTATGAGAAACAATTAAATGACAAAAAAATATATATTTTATCAATAACTAATCAAGAGAAACAAAGTGCGTATATATATATATATTATTTTTATTATAAATGTAAAAGTTTATTTCATGGTGTTTAAAAACATCTCATAAATGATTTCAATTTTCAATATTCTTGAAGTATTAAATGTTTTTATATTTTTCAATATTTTTTATTCAGTTTTCTTGAAATATGAACTATTTTTATATGTTTTAATATTATTTATTCAACAAAAATTTAAATAATTTTTATAAAAAAAATCAACACAACTAAAACCCTAATCTTCCTCAAGGAATCGTCTTCCTCTGTTCTGTGTTCATCCTCGAATCCAATTGCCACGCCTCATGTCCCACCGTCCAGCTCCATCTAGATCAGACCTACCGCCCATCGTCCCATCTCACATCGCATCTCCCTTTTCTCTCCTTGCATCCTACTACCTATTTTTTATCTCTTCAATAAAATTCGTTAACACGTTCTTCTTGCTTGGGATTTTATGAGGGGTCAGTCCCGTAGAGTGATTTTAGAACTGTTTAGGTTTATTGTGGTGTTATCTCGTTTGGTTTTCTTCCCTAAAATTTTGGATTGAACCCTGAATAGATTTTATATTCCCTTTATATATTTGTAATTGGGGTATTTTGATTTACAATTCAACCGGTTTTGATTTCCATGTTTCAATTTATCAGGCATGAAATTCTTCTCTTTAGGTTTTAAGCACCTAAAATCCTGGGTATCTAGAGTTTGAAATGAATTTTAGTTAGGGTTTCAGGGTGATTCCGATGAAAAAATCATTATTGTCTCTAAACTCTGCGTGTAAACTTAGTGCATAATATCATTTTTTAATCTGTGTGTACAATATTTCTCTCTATGTGAAAACTCTGTGTAGGAAACCCGAGTCTCACAACCCAATCACTATCCAATCTAATTTAATGGTATTCCATATATTTATTATCATCATTATCATTATGTGTCAACATCAATGTAAACTCAGTATGTATGTTTAGTGTCTAACTTAATTGTTCATATTTGTGTTAAATATTTTTCTATGTTTGTAAACTCAGTGTCTAAACTCAATGTGTAAACTCAGTGTGTAAACTCAATGTGTAATCTGTGTGTGCAATATGTGTATTCAATCAGTGTATTTGTGTACAATATGTGTATGTAAAATTAGTGTGTAATATGTGTTTGTAAACTCAGTGTGTGATTAGTGACTATAATCTCTATTGTGGGGTTGTGAAGTCGATCAAATTCTCAGGTACCTACTTTGGCTATTCAAGATGATTGGTCGGAACAACAAGATGGGTCCCAAATTGGGGATTTGAAATCGAAGATGCCCACTATTAGGCACTTCCAGTTCGATGTTGGGACCGTTGATATCTAAAATACACTCGATTGTTGAAGATGGGTTTGTCTCATGGTAGCATATTGTGTATAGATCCATTTTTCTAATATTAGGCATGGAGTTCGTTTGTTCATTCAAGGATGAATGTTGCACAGATTCAATTGGAACTGTATGTTCATTCAAGGAGAGGTTTTATTTGGTGTAGTTAGTTAATGTATACTGCATTGATAGAGATTTATAGTAGAAATAGCATAAAGTTACTGGATCTATTTTCTGGTATTGGATTTCGTTGGTTTACAGCTTATGTTTATTTATTTTTGTCAAGCTATTGACTTGTTCAGGTGGTTCGAGTCTTGCCTAAGGACCTTAACTCGAGCCAAGGAGCTAGTTCGTGTGGATAATGATTTGTTTGGGCTGTGAAGATTGAGATAATTATGGGTTTCACCATCACTGAAGGCATATTGGGATATGGTTGTTTATATTTTTTTCTTTTTGCTAGAGTTATCCTCTATATTGAATTGAAGTTTATATATCATCTGATGGGAACACTTAAGGATGGGGGAACAAGCAGCACTGGATGAGAAGGTAAGGGGATATCTCTTACAGGTGTCTGATTAATTTCATTAGTGATGTTTATGGGGGCTGAGACATGTGCGAATGGATAATAAATAGTACAGATCACATGAAAATTGGTGTTCCCTAACTAATAATGAATATATAATATGGTATTGTTGTGAGTTGGCAGCAATAAAGTGTTACATGGACATTTGTTTAGGATTATTTAGAGAGTGTTTGGATACATGTTTACTAATTTTTAAAGGATGATTGGATGGGGGAAGTCGGAGTTCATGAGGAATTTAAGAGGGAATGAATGCAGCAGGTGATGTGGCATTCTACATTCCAGACCAACTATTCCATACTGTTGCAAACTGAGAGCAAGATGGAGAACTTCCAAGATGGAGTTAAGGGAAAAAATCGATGGATCTAGTGATACACATGGAGTGGATTTTCTTATTCTTATTTTTTTTATATTTTCTGGTTCTTCCTTCCATTTCTATGCTGCCAACTGAAATTGATTATTACTTTCAAAATGGTTGGAGTTTGAAGTCATCAAAGGGATTCTAGTAAACTAAGTGTGTAATCTCCTTGTGAAATATTTGTGTGCAATCTTTCTCTCTGTGTACAAACTATATGTAGGAAACTGAAGTCACATTTCCCAATCACTATAAACTCTAAATTAATGTTCTTGCATCTATTTACTAGCATCATTATCATTTTCAACCAATATTTCAGCATTATCTTTTCAATGTTTTTTTGTTATCATTTTATGACCTTTATTCATCATGTAATGTTGGTTAAATATTTTTTTAGGAAACCCAAGTATCACATTGTATTTTAAATGAACCCTTTAAATAATGCTAGCACTATAGGTTTTATCTAAAGACATGATCTTGGTGCATTACCGTTTTTTATTATACATGATTTCTAGTTCATGTTGTCCAAGCCACAAGATGATGGGGTTCACATGGAAGCAGAATAGGTTAGAATACTATCATATGATTGATGAAATATTGAAGGGGGTTTGATATGTTAATGTCACACTGACTGGAGACCACAGGTTTGTGTCGATGGAACTACATGAAACTCTTATTTTAGTTATAGTACTGTTGATTTCTGGAACATGGGTTTGAGATACTACTGACCAGAGTTTGTGGCTGGACTATGCTGAATCTCAATAGTATTATGAGTTTCTTTCTCAAATTTTTAGTTCCTAGTGGTGGAAGTTCATTATAGGTGGTTTGATAAGGTTAATATTAGAATGTTTCTCACTACAACAGAATTCATTAAAGGGAAATCAATCCGGACACATGGAGCACTGAACTAAAAGAGGTAATGAATTTATTATGAGCTAACAGAAACTACCAAATGATGCTGCCATGTGGAAAATTGAAACATTAATGAAACGTAAATTCTATCATGTGTTGTCATTTTATGATTATATAATCTTCTTATTAAGATAATATTCATGTAAATTTTTATCATGTGTAGTTATTTTCTATTATGTTGTCTTGGGTTGTTTTCTGTTGTTGTGGTCACTGGTTCTTCTTATTCTTTGTATTTTTGTTGTCACTGGTTATTTTTCTATCATGTGTTATAGATGTTTTTTGTGTTTACTGGTTATATCTTCTTATTGTGGTTACTGGTTTGATTTTAATTTAGTTTTTTGTATCATGCATTATTATTTTTATATCATGTATTTAGATGAAATCTGTTTGTTAAGGCTAATGTTTGGGTGTTCAACATGCTGATTATGATAGTGCCTCTCTAATGTAGAGGGAGCTCATGTCATGTGTAGCTTCAAACATAGATGGGTGTTTCACCACAAAGGTATGGTGATGTTTTTCATTTTTAAATCCAAAGCAGTATATGATAGCTTGTGTAAAGTGCAGAGGATTCCAAATCTAGTTTCTTTTGTGGTTGGTTCACATCGGGTAGAGCAGAGATCTCTATGTCAGTTCCACTATGGGCTTATTCATCACTACTACTACATGGTGAGAATTTTGAGATTTTTTTAGTGTACTGGTTTTATCATTAAGGGATAGTAGGGTATAATTTGTATACTGTCATTGGTTTGTGTCAGATGCATGTCTCATGTCAAGACATCTTATTTTTGTTACTTGTTTATTTCTGGGAACATGTTTACAGCTATCAGGGTAGCATTTTCTGCTTCCATTATTCACTAATTAAAGATCGATTAGGTATGTCCATTTCTCTTTCAATGGCTTCTTCGAAGTGTTTATTTGTTAACAATTTTCCTGAACCAAACACAACCTTATTTCAAATCATCTTGATAGGTGGAGTGATTCATATTTTTTGTTGCAGATTTTTCCTGGGGGACCTGATGTCGGAGATGGACCGAATGTTGTGGCAGGAGTTGTCCATGGTTAATGGGAATATCTTCCCTTACCATATTCATGTGATGTCAACAAGAATGATGAAAAATGATCACTATGAAAATACTTTTTTTATACCTCCATTTATTTATATTTTAATTTCAATTCATGTAGATATTTTGGTCTGATATAATTTGAAGGTGGATCGCTGGTCCTAAGGCATGGATGAGTTGTTTTTGTTCACTGGTATTTGGTGTGTCATTGATGGGTTGATGTTGGTTGTTATTGATCCCTGACATGGATGGGCTGCTGCTGGTTGTTGGTTCTTACTGGTCCCTGGTGTGACATGGATGGGCTTCTGGCATGAATGAGCTCACTGGTTGTTGGTTCTTGATGGTCCCTGGTGTGACATGGATGGGCTTCTGGCATGGATGAGCTCGCTGATCCTTGGTGTGGCATGGATGTGCTTCTAGCACAAGGGGAGAGGGGGGTGTGGGGTGTGGGATAGATCATGTTGGGGTTTGATTTTGTATTGATTCATTTTCTATTAAATTTCATTATTAATATAATTAAATTTTTCATAATTTTGAATATGTGTGATAATGTTCATCGTTAATAACATAAAAATATGTGTCATATATGATAAATTAATAAATATAATTTGAAATTTTATTAGAAATAAAAATTTAAATTTTTATTTAAATTTTATTTATAAACTGATATTATATATTTGTAATATTATTACCAACAGAAAAAATTGTCATTAAAAAATGTTTCTAAACATTTAAACCAACAAATATATTATGTGTTGGTATTATTATAATTGTAACATAATTATTTTATCTGTCACAAAAACATTTAGTGACAGAGTTTTTACCAACAATTTAGTGACAGGGACATATATGTTGGTAAAATGTTTTACCAACAGGAAATGTACTTTTACCAACAGATATGACCCTGTTGAAATAAGTGAAATATTTTTTAGTCGTAATTCATTCCATAGTTATAACATATGGTAAAATCCTTCTTTCCCATATTCCCTTTATCCATATTTCTCTCTACCATCCCTTTCTTCTATTTATTCCCTTCAAATCCATAGGACTCAAAGAAATATTTACTTACCTTATTAACACATGATACTATTTCTTCATATGTTGAGAATAAATGGGAGACTATTTACCATCTAAATGTTGGCTTAATACTATGAATGATATCATCTGTCTTACTCTTTTGATAACACATATTGCTGGAGTTCTCATTCTTTATGCTGGGAGCCACTTCTAAACAATAGCATACACTAGGTCAGTTTATGAATCACAATGAATTATTCAAAACTTGTAAAATACCTAACATAAATTGAAAAATTTATAGATATAATCCACAATAATAAAAATGTTTTCCTAGGGGAAATATATACTCATAAAACCATCATAATGGTTTGTAAAGAAAATGAGAATTATCCTAAGAATATCCCCGGGAGTGTCGTAAACAAAAGTACAACAAGGCCCATGGTCGTGCACCAGTTCCCGTTCGAGTCCAGCTCAAAGTGGTGTTTTCGGGTTTTACCCCTAGGTACATCTGTGCCAAAGCTACCTCTACCAGCTCGTATCTAGACATGTATGTATTTCTCAGAAAACTCACAAAATCGCTACATTACCATAATTCTAGGAAGTTCTTCTATACTAATCATCAAATTATATATTACGGTAATGTTATCTAATCAGATTTTATCTAAATCTAGATTCCATGGTTTGTATTAAACTTCCTCTGATACCAACTATAATTCCCCGACCCCAGTTACCCAGAGTTAGTGCATTATTATATAACAATGGCATGATCACAAGGAAATAATATCCTGAAAGGTCGATCAGTTTCGCATTATTGGAAACAAATTCATACATAAGATCAACATTAAAACATGAAAAGAAATACAACAATAATTTATTCCATTTGAAACATCCAAGCCTCCTAGATTATTCCTAGAAGTCACACATAACTAACTCCTTCATATCCTGGTAAAATGGAACATTAGAAAGGGGCGAGCTCAAATTCTCAGTAAGGGAAATAAATACAGTGGACGATAAAATAAATATTAAGCATGATGAATAATTGAAAACACATGCCTTTACAAATAATAAACACGAACACTATTATGGTAGTAATATGAGCTATGTAAATAATGCCATAATAAAACATAATAATGGGTATTCTACAAGTTGAATGACCACATCAACCATCAATATTATTTTCATAATGAGGTAATGTATAATTCCGGACATTCTAAAACAATTTGTCAAGGCCTCAGCCAAGACATCTAAAAATGATTTAGGCCTCGTCCAAAATCATATATCGAATTGGGAAAGGCCTTGGCCAATTCCATGTCTATTTTTCCCTTGAGACCAACCGATGCACCGAGGAGCTATAGCGGGCTCCACCCATCACTTACTAATTCCAATTCATTCCTCATGTGAAAGGGTGAAACATAAACTAAACATTCGTATTAAAACTATCATAAGAAATGTCAATACATTAACCATAAACCATGACTGGTATAAAAATAACACATCCACAGTCAAACATATCACAAAAACATAAATACAATATGGATGATTTGTATCATAATAAATCAACTTCAAAAAAGATTTAAATCCATCAACTAATGTTGAAATAGATGAAATCAAAAATAAATTAAGAGAAATATCTCCTTCTCTTGAAACCATTTAAAAGTCACACAATTTAGAAAGGAAGAAATTTAAATACATTTTTGAATCAATGTGTCCCATACCACTTTGAAACTTTTGAAAGGAGTTAACATTTTAAAAACATTCATGTCCATATAAATAAATCAATAAAAACCATTTTGAAAACTAGGACATTAATGAGAATGATTTAGAAGAATAAATATTTAAAACATTTAAAATGATGTTTCTTGGTCGGAGTGGATACTCAAGAGGGGGGTGAATTGAGTTCCAATTAAAATTTTTGTTTAAAATATTTAAATTAATATCCCCCAATTAAAAACTATGTTAAACTGTAGTGAATTTGTAAAACTGTAAGGGTTCAGTTATGTTCTGAAAGATTGATTAGGTCTTAGGTAATTTAATTATAAGATTAAACTATCTTTTGAAACTAACCTACTGCTTTACAATAGTTACAAACACTTTCTAGATTAACTATCAAAGTATCTTTAAAACAGTTTGAATTTCAAAGTAATTTGCAACGACATATAAAATATATAGTATACTTTAGACTTAATCTAAGATGCATAGCAGATATAACCAGGAGGTTCTGTCTCATGCTGAGACTTAGTCCTCTCAACCGATTTATATAAATTTGATCCACACCCTGGATCGGGGTAAACAACAGTACAGATACTGTCCAGGTACTAAGACCTCTACCACAATTATTCGTGGGAAAAAAAACAACAGCACACTGGCTGTACAGGTCCTACTTGACCTCTTCATTGCTTACACCCAAAACATTTTCTGTACTAGATAGGTTCAAAGAAGCACTTTCCTTTTCTTGTGATACAATTTCAGGAGTTGGGCTAGGAGGAAAGTCCAGATAACCTCTATCTGCTGCAGAGGAATCCTCCTCTTCTGAATCATCACTATAATGTGGCTCCTCTTCATCTGGTCCTAGAATTGGATCCCTCACATCCTTAGGCCTTGAAGGATGATCCACATGATTAAACATATCATATAGCTTCATATCATCATTAACCCATTCTCCTTTCAATGGGTTCCACCTTATCTTCATATATTTTCAAATTGTGATTGTGATACAAAAATTATTCCATATTACCACTGTCTCATCGTGAGACTCATCTACCCCCTTCACTTTAATCACAACAGAAATAAACTTGGAAAAGAAGAAAGCATTGGTCTTTTATTGGGGTTTGGTCATATACTCCATTTAAATCATTAACAACATGCACAGATTCTCCTTCACTCTATGTCTCAAGAGATGTAGTAGATAGATATCTTGATATCTCAGATTTGCAAAGTCCCCCCTCCTTGGAGTTAGCACATGTTGCAAAAACTTAAACATCAATTTGTTCTCTCCATCCATTTCAGTAGCCACCACATTTCTTTGCTTTCCACTACTGGTGAGATCCTCTAAGGCAGTCTCATAGTCAAAAATATCACTGGTAGGTGGTACTGTCTTCAATGATAACCATAAACTCCTTCATGTGGTACTCTAAGGTACTCATCCCACTCAACAGATGAAAAAGATATTTCCATTCCATTCAAAAATGAAATCATTCGGTTCTCATCTTCTGATTTATCAAAACTCACAAACTCAAAGAACTATTTCAATAGCTACGGATAATAGGGGCCATTATTATTTGAGAAGCATTCTACCCATTTCTGATCTTCCAGTACCTCTAGAATTAGATATTTACTAGATATTGGCCATTCCGCGCATAGATCTTTCTCAATTACAAAATCACTATTTTGTAAATGCGGGTTCATTGGACATCTCCCATACCTTGTTCTACTAACACTGCTACATGATTCAGGTCCTGTCTTCTACTTCTTCTCATTCGGCACATCAATGATATCTCTGACAGTATGGAGTTTGGTTTTTTCCATCTCTAGTTCGAGGAACTTAGGGTTTTTGCGAGATTTAGGAGCTATGGCTTAAGGGTAAAGGGTTTGAGGTGGAAGTAGAAGTAACTAATACATAGTTTTATCATTTAGGAATCATAAAATAAATAATTAAAAGATAATTAGTATAATGTAAAAAAATATTTGAGTGGTATAAAGCTACAGATGTTTTAAAACAGCGGAACCTATCTGTAACTCATACAAGTGAGAATTCCTAACAATGAGGTATAACAGTGAGGTTTAATAACAGTGAGGTATAACGGTGAGGATTACTAATAGTGAGCTATAACGGCGAGGTTTACTAAAGTGAGGTATATGGGTGAGGTTTACTAACAGTGAGGTAAAACGGTGAGGTTTACTAATAGTGAGGTATAACGGTGAGGTTTACTAATAATGAGGTATAACGGTGACGTTTACTAATATTGAGGTACCTAACAGTCTAGGTTAATCATTCCTAACTCATGTATAATGTAAAATAACCTATCTGTACTTAAAGGTTTGGTGAAATTGTTAGGTAATTGAAGTTCAGTACCTATAAATTCAAGAGTAATATCACCTTTTTGGTAATGATCTCTCAAAAATTGGTGCCATACATCAATGTGTCTGGTCCTAGAGTGAGATACAGGTTTCTTTGAAATATTAATTGCACTAGTGTTATCACAGTTTATTGAAACATGCTTAAAATAATATCCATAGTCCAAAAGAGTGTGTTTCATCTACAAAATTTGTGCACAGCAACTACCAGCTGTTATATACTATTTTTCAGCCGTGGACAAAGCAACTGAATTTTGTTTCTTACTACACCATGATACTAAGGATTTTCCCAATAAATGACATATTCCATATGTTCTTTTTCTATCCAACTTTCATCCAGCAAAGTCAGCATCTGAATAACTCATTAATTAAAAATATTGTCCTTTTGGATAAAGCAAACCTAAATTTGTAGTATGTTTAAGATATTTTAAAATTATTTTAACAGCAAGTAAATGAGATTATTTTGGATTGGATTGAAATCATGCACACATACACACACTAAACATAATATCTGGTCGACTAGTAGTAAGGTAAAGTAAGCTTCCAATCATACCTCTGTAGTTGGTTTGATCCACCGGTTTCCCAGTTTCATCAATGTCCAACTTACAATCAGTAGTCATAGGTGTTTCACTTTCCTTAATACTATTCAAAACAAAAAAATTTAAAAGATCCTTTGTATAATTATTTTGAATCAAAATAATATCATTTTCATTTTAAAAAACATGAAATCCAAGAAAATATATGATTTCTCCCATTAAAATCATTTCAAATTAATTTTGAATACTCTTTGAAAAATCAATACATAACGAATGTTTAGAAGATTCAAATATAATATCATCAACATAGATTTTCACTATCAAAACATCTTTATAAATTCTTTTAATAAAAAGATTTGGGTTAGAAATTACTTTATTAAAAAAATTTGAAATATGAAAATTACTATGTCTATCATACCAAGCTCTGGGAGCTTGTTTTAAACCATATAACGCTTTAGAGAGCTTGAAATCTCAATTTGGAAAATGAGGATTAGTAAATCCAGGTGGTTGTTCAAGAAAAACATCATCAATTATAAAATAATTTATAAAATAACTTTTAACATCCATTTGATATAAATGAAATTTAGATGAGCAGCATAGGCAAGTAGAATCCTAATAGCTTCTAATCTAGATACAGAGGAAAAGGTTTCCTCATAGTCTATTCCTTCTTCTTGACTATACCTTTATACAGCGAACCTAGCTTTGTTTCTAACTATATTTCCAGACTCATCAACTTTGTTTCTAAAATACCTTTTAGTTCATATGGTCAAAGTGTCCTTAGGTCTGTCAACTAATTCTCATACTTTTTTTCATTTGAATTTATTTAATTATTCTTGCATATCCATTACCCACAATTCATCATTGATTGCATCATTGACATTTTTAGGTTCTAACTATGAAATAAAGGCTTGATGGTCAACCTGGTTTCTTAGAGAAGCTCTAGTTTGTGTCCCTATATCAAGATTTCCAACAACAACATATAAAGGATGATTCTTTAGAATCTTAGATTATATAGTAAAGGTAGTAATAGAGATTTCAGGTTCATCTGTAGGTTCGGGTTTAACAAAATCAGGTTCTGGATAGTTTCCAGAACTAGATGTCTTTACAACAAGTTCATTGATTTTATCATTAAGGTCTACAGCAGACAAGTCTTCTTCGAGATTTTCAATGGATGATTTCAATTCATGTGGATCAGTTTCATCACACATGATGTGAATAGATTCATCCACACATTTGGTTATTTTATTAAAGACACTATATGATTTTCTAGTTAAATAATAACCATGAAAAATTCCTTCATCACTTTTAGATGCAATCCTATCAAGATTATCCCTTGTATTGAGAATAAAAACTTTGCATCCAAAAACTCTGAAGTAATCAACCTTAGGTTTCCTATGGTTCCAGAACTTGTAAGGGGTCTTCATGAGAACAGGTTTAATCGAGACCCTATTAATAATATAACAAGCTATATTTACAGCTTCATCCCAAAAGTAAATAGGCAGGTCATACTAATTTAGCATGGTTCTTGCAATTTCATGTATGGTTCTATTTCTTCTTTCTACTACACCATTCTATTGAGGTGTTCTAGGGGAAAAGTAGTTGTTACTATAGCCATTGAGTTATCAATAAGATTTAAACTCATGATTTTCAAACTCACGACCATGGCCTCTTCTCATGGTCTTAATGATATGTCCACTAAGGTTCTCTACATACATGGAGTATTTTATAAAGAAATAACAAGCTTCACTTTTGTGAGATAAGAAGTATACCCAAGTGTAACAAGAATAGTCATCTACTAAGACATAGACATAGTTCTTCCCATTTAAATGAAAAACTCTAGAAGGTCCAACAAAGTCCATGTGAACCAACTCAAGAGGTTGAGAAGTTGAAACTTATTTATTTGATTTAAAATAAAATTTATGTTGCTTTCCCTTTTGACAGGGATTACAAACGTAGTTTGTTGGGAACTCAAGTTTAGGTAGGTCTCCAACTAAGTTCTCCATATTCAATTATCTGAGTGAATGAATGATTCAGTGTCTTAATCTTATTTTCCATAATCAAGACTCTTTATGAAAAGAATTTAAGAAAGTAATGTTTTGTTTAGCTAAATAATTCAAATCAATAGCATAAAATTTTCATTTCTCAAAGCAGAAAATAATAAAAAAAAATTAGAATTAAAAACATTACAAGAATAATTTTCAAATTTTACATTAAAACTATCATCACACAATTGAGAAACACTTAACAGGTAATATTTATGTCCATCAACAAATAAAAAATTAGATATTAAAACCGAATCAGTATTACCAATCTGGACTAGGACAATTATTTTTCCTTAAGAGTTAACACCAAAGGTGACATGGCCTCCATCAACTTTGATTAAACTCTTGAAGCAAGAGTAATCTCCAGTCATATGCCCTGAACATCCACTGTCCAAGTACCATACCTTATTATGGGAACTTTTCAAGAATGTTTCCTATAAAATAGGTTTAAATAGAAAATTATTTTGGTACCCAGATTTTCATGGGTCCAGACAGGTTAGCAATCAAAGCTTTAGGTACCTAGATTTGTCTTATGGGTCTCAAACAATTTAAAGAGTCGATAGATTTTGAATGATAAAATTTATTTGATATATAACCATATGAATAACTAGTTGAAGCATATGAATATCCAGAACTAGAACTACTAGTATTCTGTCCAGATTTATAAGTAAGCCTAGTTTTAGTAATCTATATCTGTCCAGGATGATAGCCTATTCCATTGGAATATTGTGGTTCCACTTTTTTTCCTAGCATTTGAGTTATAGTATTCTTTCCATTTGTGAATTTCTCTATTTCCTTCCTTAATTTATCATTGGAAAATTTCAGTTCAGTATTTTCCATAATTAATTGAACATTCTTTTCCTTTTCTATATCAAATGCATATTTAAGAGAACTTGTCAAAACATGCTGTTTCTTTAAGGTCTTATACTTTTCCTTCAATTCATTACAGGTTTCATCTAGCATATTACAATATTCAATTAATTCTCTAGAAGAAATATTTTCAGATTCCAAATCAGAATCAACTCCAGAATAATAAGAATTTAAAGCATGTGTATCCAATGTTACATCGGATGTGTTTGTCATAAAACTCATATTAGCGTTCAGAGATTTTTAATCCTGATTAGAATTAGAATCACTTAAACTATTTTCTGAATCACTCCAAGTTTCTTTCGTATCTTTCTTATACTTATTGTCCTTGTAGTCATATTTCTTTTTTAATTTAAATTTTGGATATTCTGCTTTTATATGTCATTTCCTTTTGCACTCATAACAGAAAATCTCATCACTCTTATCAGACTTCTTCCAATCATTATTCTAGTGAACTTTGTTGTCATATTAACCTTTGTAGTTTGATTTTCTGAATAATTTCTTCTTCCAATAGAACTTCTTAAATCTCGTAGCTATTTGAGCCATCTCTACATCATTTTCAGAATCTGAACATTCACTTGATGAGATTTCAGTAGGTATGTGAACTTTCTCCTTATCCTTCTCTTTGAGGTGGTAGACTTAAAATCCACTGATTTCCTTTTTGGTTCATCATCTTCTTCATTGTTTACCTTCAGTTCTTCTCCATACATCATAAGCTTACCAATTAATTCCTTAATAGGTAGTGAAAAAATATCACACGATTCTCTTATGGAGACAAATGTGCCTCTCCATCATTCTGGCAGATAGCTTAATATTTTCATGATCTGTTCTTTTGCAGGAACAACTTTACCAAGAGAGCTCATAGTTTTGACAATCTCATTGAACCTGAGATGCATGTCAGAAATGGGTTCGTCAAGCATCATTTTAAAATTATCATGTTTAATAGTATTGGTATTTAGTCTCATTTCATTAACATTGGTTGTTCCCTCATGAGAAACACCCGAAGTATGCCATATTTCATAAGCAGTTTTACATAAAGATATGCGATTAAATTATTCATCTACTAAATCACAATACATGGCATTCATTTCTTTACAATTATTATTGTATGCAGTTTAGTAGGTTTATCCCAAGTAGTTCTTTCAGTTTCTGGAATCTTATATTGAGTCTCTATAGCAGTCCAGATATCAAATCCCATACTCTCTAAATGAATTTTTATTTTGAGCTTCCACTGGGCATAATTAACACCATTAATGAACGGTGGCATGTTGGTAGTAGCACCTTCTAGTCTATTGTCCATAATTAGATTTTAACAATTATATTTAAAGAGATAAAATTTAGAAGTAACATAAATTTAAGATCTTTAAGACACAACTAAAATCACAGTTGAAAAACAAAGTGTTTCAAAAACCTTTAATAATAAACAAAGAGCCTCTGATACCAAATTTTGGTCGGAGTGGATACTCAATATGGGGTGAATTGAGTACCAATTAAAGTTTTTGTTAAAAATATTTCTATTAAAATCCCCCAATTGAAAACTAAGTTAAACAGTAGTGAATTTGTAAAACTGTAAGGGTTCCGTTAGTTTCTCAAAGATTGATTAGGTCTCAGGTAATTTAATTAGAAGATTAAATTATCTTTTGAAACTAACCTACTAATTTACACTAGTTACAAACACTTGATTGATTAACATTCAATGTAACTTTAATACAGTTTGAATTTAAAAGTAATTAGCAGCAGAATATAAAATATATAGTATACTTTAAACTTAAAATAAGATGAACAGAAGATATAACCAAGAGGTTAAGTCTCAATCCGAGACTTATTCCTCTCAAACACTTTATATAAATTTGATCCACACCCTGGATTGGGGTAAACAAGTGTACAGAGACTGTCCAACTACAAAGACCTCTACCACAGTTATTCAGGGTAAAACAATCAACAGCACAGTGGCTGTACAGGTCTTACTTGACCTCTACCACTATCCATAGTGGGATACAAGAGAGTTATATAAGTTTTGTGTGAGGATTTATAAATCCTCTAACTTAGAACAGGAGACAGCGTGTGTATAAAATATACTGAGTATACACATTTCTCAAAATGTAAATAAAAGAATCACTGAGAAATTAGATATGAGTTTTAGAATTCTCTAGTGATTTGAAGTGCAGCTCTGGACTCCTTTGATTAATCAAGAATGCTTTTGAGTCCTTCTCTGGTTTTTTTCTGAAAAACAGAGGGTCGTTTTCTTTATGTTCAGTTCGATAAGCTAGAGTGCATGAAGAGCTTGTTTTAGTTCTTAAATTCTTGACTAAAGTTCAGCTTGTGTTCTCTTCTTGAATGAATGGCATCATGTATGTTCAGTGTTCTTCTAGTATGGATGTAGCCTTTCATTACTATTTGTATGCACCACTGTTCAGCACTCTTCAGTCCTTATTCTCTCACTCTTTTTTCACGGCCTTTGTCCTTACATTTATAGCATTCAGCTCCGGTGTATGGGAATGATTACATTTTTACAGGTACAAGGTACGGTCCCCTGACATGCCACCAACTATCATTAAATAAAATTAATTTCATTAATACCAACGAATATGACTGCTAACATTATTTTAATAATATTGAAAAATTATAGAGTTTATGAATTAGTGACTAGTTAAGTCTTTCATCAGTAGCTCTCTGTCGGTATACTTGTAATGGGGGAATTTGTATAGCGGTAAACTCCTATAAGTAGCTCTTTGTTCTTGTACCAGTATCTCCTTGTATAGATAGCTCTTTGTCTATATTGGTAGTTTGTCTTGTCTATCAGTCAATGACTAATTGTATCAGTGAACTTATATTGGTATACTTGAGTAGCGGTGAGCTTCTTTATATTGGTGAACTTCATAGAGGTAGACTTGTTTATACCGGTAGACTTGCACTAATGGTAGCTCTGGTGTAACGGTCGCTCGTATTGGTGGACTTTTGTATTAGTAGCCTATGCATAATGGTATCTCTGTTCTGTACTAGTGATTAAGTGCATACCGGTGGACTTGTGCACACCAGTGATTAAGTGCAGAAGACCCAGGTTTTGTGGTTTGTGAATTGGATTACCCATATTCTGATAATGATACATCCCTAAGTCGACCAAAAGTCAATTATGATATTCAATCCATGTTGTTACTAAAAGATTTGATCAGAAAAGTTGATCTGGATAAGTTAAAGTATGATTGTAATGCCAGTTTTATGGAAGAGATTAATAAAATGGAAGTATCCTTAGTTTCATCCATTCAATCAGTTATGACTGACTCAGTATCCAGTATTGTGTCTGAAAGAGAACCTGCAGTTTTACCTGAAAATATTATCACTAGGGATGATCTTGAATCCTTAAAGGATGAGATGAAAGATTCCTTGAGTGCTTCTATTACTGAATTAAAGAGTTTCTTTTTTGAAGATATGAGTAATATGGAAACGTCCTTCGAACTATCTCTTGGTTGTAATGTGTCAACCTTTGTGGCAGAGATAGTGGATGAAGTTACAGCTTGCCAGACTCAAGTATCTATATTGGCAGAGAAATTTGAAATTCTAAAGCAATCAGTTATCTCCCTGGAATCCTATATGAGTTCTAAATATCAAGCAGACAAGGATTTGGCGTATGTGAAGAGTGTGGTCTGCCAAATGGTCTCAGTTTTTGGGGAGTTTAAGCATTCCATAAAAAAGCATGTTAGCACCCAAGATTCTTCAGTGAAAAATATTATTAGTGGGATAACTAAGAGTTTCAAGGAAACTGTGAACTTCTCTCTTGGTTCTCTTGCTTCCAGACCTTCAGTGGATTTGGATTAGATTTGAGCTTTGATAAAGGAAGAGCTTGGTTCAACATGAACTAGGGGCTCTGTGGACTCATCTGATCTGACCAAAGTGGTGAATTATACTAGAGATACCATAAGAGATATCATGAAGAGTTTTCAAGACTATATGAGAGAAGATTCTGCTTCTCGGAAAGAGGTTAAATACAAGGTAGATTATTATTTTCAATGGTTTTATACCAAGCATCAGCTCAACAACCATTTCAAGATTATGTTAGAAAACATGAAGCAGCGACTAGTCAATCAAGCCTTCAGAGAAAAAGTCAGCAAGCTCACAGAATTGACAAATGCACTAGAAAAATTCATGGGGACCAAGGACGATTTCATTTCTTCTATCAAAATAGGAGGAGCAATCATTATGGATTTCATAAATCTCTTGTTATCTTTCTTTCATGTTGATGCTCGGCTAGAGATTGTGCCTCTAGATTTACCTGCTTCTGCCTCTACTACTTCTCATATTCAGATGACTCCAGCCCAAGCCATCTGTAGCCTTAATCCTATGATCACACAGAGAGCTCCACATTACACTCCAGGAACAGTTTCAGTAGCTCATCCTCCACTGATCATCTCTAGTGTTCCTAATACACCACCTGCATCCATACAGCATGAATCCTCTTCTGATCCCAAGGGAAAATCTCACATTGAGAACGTGGATTGAATAGGTGGCTAAGACATTTGATAGGAATCACTTGTATATTTTTTATTTCTCTGTACCTTTTTGCACAATAAAATACAATTGGTCTTTTTTTCTTTTCCATTTTCTTCCTTCTATCTTTGTTGTTTCCAAAATTTAAATAATAATAAAGGGGGAGAACCGAACTGAAGGGGAGAGAAACTATGATTTTAAAATTGTACCTTTGATTCCATTGCATTTAAATTCTACCTCTGATACATTTATCATTTCAAATCTTACATTTTTACCTCTGGTGTGTTGTTTTTGTTATTATTGTTTTGATTATTATCTCTGATACAATTGGATTTATTATTCTCTAATACATTTCTAGTTATTTTGGAATTATCATATCCTAAGTTGTGATTATCAAAAAGGGGGAGAATGTTGACCTTACCTGTTCCGATAATCTTAATTATGTCGTAATATATTGATATTCCAAAATAAGGTTCATTTATATATTCTTTACACTCTCATCCTACTATTGAGATGATAAGAATATAATAATAATCATTCGAATATATTAATCAATGCTTATATATTTTTATACATATGATGAAATAATTCTACCTCAATTTGGATATGTGTTTCATAGAACAGATAAGTTTTAAGTCACTGATATGCTCATAGCTACTGATACAGAGCTACCAGTATGTGTATTTCCACCGGTAAGAAAATGTCACTGATAGATTCAGTCTACCGATAGAGAACTCACTAATACTAAGAGATACCATTACAGAAAGGATCCACCGATACAGAACAACTACCGATAGAAGCAGAGCTACTGATAGAACAAGTTGACTGGTGTGCACAAGTCCACCGGTATGCACTTAATCACTGGTACAGAATGGAGCTACAGGTATGCACAGGCTACTAATATGAGCTTCTGTTACACCAGAGCTACCGTTAGATTTAGTCTACCGGTATAATAAAGTCTACCTCTATGAAGTTCACTGATATAAAGAAGCTCACCACTACTCAAGTCTACCGATAGAAGATCACTGATACAATGATCCACTGGTTGATATACAAGACGAGCTACCGATATAAACAAAGAGATACTGATTCATGGAGGTACCATTATAAGAACTATGAACAACCGATATGAGTTCAACCCTATACAAATTCCACCGTTATAAGTCTACCGACAGAGATCTACTGCTGAATAAATTAACCAATCACTGATTATTATACTCTATACTTTGGAAGTATTATTAAAATAATTTTAACGGTCATATTTAATGATTTTAATGTAGTTAATGTTATTTAATGATAGTTTTTTGCATGTCAGGGAACCGTACCTTGTACCTGTAAAAAGGTAATCATTCCCATAGACCGGAGCTGAAAGATATAAAATGAAAGACAAAGGTTGTGCAAAAAGATTGTGAAAATAAGGACTGAAGAGTGTTGAATAGTGGTGCATAAACACGGTAAAGAAAGGCTACATCCATACTAGAAGAACACTAGACATACCCGAAGCCATTCATTCAAGAATAGAACACAAGCTGAACATTATTCAAGGAGTGAAGAACTACAACGAGCTCTTCATGCACTCAAGCTGATCAAACTAAACTTGAAGAAAACAACCCTATGTTTTTCAGACAAAACCCAGAGAAGGAATAAAAAGAATTCATGATTAATCAAAGGAGTCCAGAGATGCACTTCAAATCACTATCGCATTCTAAAACTCGTATCTACTCTCTCAGTGATTCTTTTATTTACATTTTGAGCAGTGTGTATACTTTGTATAATTTAGACACACACTGTCTGCTATTTTAAGCTTTAGGATTTCTAAATCCTCATACAAAACTTCTATAACTCTCTTGTATCCAATTGTGGATAGTGTTAGAGGTCAATTAGGACCTGTACAGCCAGTGTTCTATTGTTTTTTGTTTTCCCACGAATACCTGCGGTAGAGGTCTTAGTAACTGGACAGTCTTTGTACTATTTTTTCACCCCGATCCAGGGTGTGGATCAAATTTATATAAATTTTTTGAGAGGAATAAGTCTCGGATTGAGACTGAACCTCTTGGTTATATCTGGTGTGCATATTAGATTAAGTATATAGAATACTTTATATTTTATATTCCACTGCTAATTACTTTGAAATTAAAACTGTTTTAATGTTACTTTGATAGTTAATCTAGAAACTGTTTGTAACTATTTTAAATCAGTTGGTTAGTTTCAAAATCTAATTTAATATTCTGATCAAATATCGTGAAACCTAATCAATCTTTGGGAATCTAACTGAGCCCTTAATTTTTTACTAATTTACTACATTTTAACATAGATTTTAATTTTGGGATTTTAATAGAAATATTTTTAACAGAAATTTTAATTGGAACTCAATTCACCCCCCTCATGAGTATCCACTCTGTCCAACAATGTTTTAGTGAAAAAAGTCCCTTAAAATAATCCCATTGAAAACTATTTTATGAAACATGGACATGGATAATAAATATTTCCTAATAGATACTTACATAAAAACAACCTCGGATAATAATGAGATTGTGATATAAACCCTTAGCTTGTTCTTTTTCTTTGGTAGAGGGTAGGTTAACCTCATGTATAATGGTGTAATAATTGTTATTTAATTATACAGGAACCATATCCATTAATATTATATCATATATGATCTTCTAATATATCTTTGATAATGATATTTCAGTAGTATCATAGTTTCGGGTGTTAAATGATTCATTTTTCTTTATATGTTTTTATATATAAGCCGTATTTATTTATGGATAGGATGTATTTGATTCATATCAAGAATTTTATTATGTTACTTAATAATTATTTTTAATAACTAAATAATTATTATTATTTAATGGTTACTATGGGGAAATGAATCTCATCAGGTTCGTGGAGACGGTAATCCGTACGTACGCACGAGTGACAATATCATTATTTTGATTTAAAAACACTTTTAAATACATGGTATATCATATATAAATAATAATTAACATGTTATATTTATTATTCACAGCAATTATATGTCATTATTATACCCATCCAAATTATAGTGTATTTGAATAACAACTACACCACGACGTGGAGATGGTAAGTTGTACGTACGAGCGTATGGTGACATGTCATTCATAGGATGGATAGAGTAATGAATCTGGTTGTACCATATTTATAATAACATTACAGTATATAGAAGATAATATAGTTATTATTTTATAATGGAAACAACAAAGAAATAGGAAGTGGACGAATAAAAGAACATAAAAGAGTGTGGTGAAATTATTACCTCTTCTTCGGGTTCTTCCTTTTGATTGTTCAAAAGGGCTCCTTAGGTTGGATTTATGACTAAAGTAAGACATATAGAATGAATTGAGAGACGTTGGGAGGATATTTGGGTAGGGTTTATATGAGGCAATGTCTTGAGAAGTGTGAGAAATGGGTAGGATGTGAGGGATTTTTATAAGGAAGAGGAGGGGCTCTTTAGGAAAGTTTGAAATAATTATCTTATTATAACCTCATATTCGGTTTCGAAAGGTCAAATATTAATTAATATCGAAGTTAAGATGACACATGGTCAAAATAAAATTATCCAATAATAATTGTAGAGGTATTTGATATTGTTTTAATATTTATAATCTTATTTATTTAAATCATTTATTAATAAGGTAAATATTACATCATTATTGTGTCATAAATAATGTAATTTATTTGATTTCAAAAAAATATAAAAAAATACCATGATATAAGAAATATTCCTATATTCCCATATAATATTTATAGTCGAAAATATAACTTATATAACCCCATGTAAACATTTATTTACTAAAAAATATTTGTTTCTTCCATTTTTGACTTTACTTTAATTTAATTAATATAAAATGTCATTATGACACCCATGTGGCTCCACGGGGTCCCCAATTCGACCCAAGGATTCCCAAGGTCAGATATTTATCATCAAATAGGATTATAACACATGTTAGGTTTATTTAATATTATTATAATACTACATTTTACCCTTATTTATTATATTTACCCTTTACACAGGGTAAATCAAATATTTACTGAAATAAATATTTAAAATGTCTAAAAATATCAGTTACCTATTTAAAAAATTTGTACCTAATGATTCCAAATATGGAATTCATTTTTCCAAATTCAAAATACAGAAGTGGTAAAAATTAATTTAAAATTAATTCCCGCTATCAAAACAAAAAGTGTGTTTATAAGAAATAATAACTATCAAAAGATCGACACTTGTTTATGTACAGTTTAAATATGAGATTACATCCAATGAAAAAATTAGATTAAATGGTAAAAATATAATATGATTATAATTTAAAACTAATAAATAGTATAATTTATCAATATAAATTATTTTTATTAAAAAAGTTGTATTTAATTAAAATTTAGTATTTTAACTATTCATCAAAAACTGAAAGTTTTCATAAAAATACCAAAAAGTAACCCTAAGAAAATTTTGATATTTCACATTCATAATGTAAATTTATTTTACAAAATTCAAAACATATAATTTTAATTTATTAATTTAAAATTAATTCTCATTATCAAAACTAAAAAGCCAGATTTTAAAAAAGTAAAATCTATCAAAAGATTGATATGTATTTATGTCAACTTTAATTGTGAAATTACTTATAATGACCAAAATTATATTAAATAATAAAAATATAATCTAATTACACTTCCAAACCATTCAAATATATAATTGAGCACTATAAATTATTTTTATTAAGAATGTTCTGTTCAGTTAAAATTTAGAATTTTTCACTAGTCACCCAAATATGAAAGTTATCAGAAAAACACCAAAACTTTATCGAAAATAATTTTTTTTGTCATGATTCTAAAAAATGTTTATCTTTTCAAATTTAATATATAAAAGTTTCTAATATTGTATTTAAAAATAGTTCTCAATTTAAAAGGTGGTAAAATTGAATTTTTTGAAAAATAATTCTTTTATCTGGAAAAATGAATTTTTTCTTATATTTTGTCTACGAAACAAATAATATGGATTATAAAAATTTATAGAGTATATAAAATTCAAAATTCAGTCTAAACTATTCATAACCACTTTTTGAACGGCTAGTTTGGTATGTTTTGATGCGCTCAAACTCGGTGTTGCATATTGCACAAGTTATTAAATTACTTTTAAAAGATTACTTACTATGAAATCATGGTGTGTTACATAAAAGTAGAAAAAATTAATTTATATATATATTTATATCAATCCAAATTATTTAATTTTATAAAATTAATATTTAATTTATATTTAAAAACATTTTAAACATTTTATCATTTTCACTTTGGAAAAATGCTTTCTCACCGCATCAGTAGGAGTATTTATCCATTAGAATTTTCCAATTTTGGGAATCAAATTTATAAAAATATTATAAATATTTTTAATCATCATAGTTTATATTATATAATAAGTTAATCATAATTTATTACCATATAGAATGGTAGAAATATTAAAAATTATTTACTGTTGTTAAGGTAAAAATGTGTTTACCTGGGGGTTAATATTTAAAGATAAGGGTTAAAAATGACAAAAAAAATAGTCTAAACCCAATTGAATGGAATTATTTAGAATTTATATATTCTATTTTATATAATTCAGATGTTTATATCCATTTGGAATGTAAAAAATGTGGGAACACCATGTTCAATTCAAAAATTACAAGTGTGTCAGTCACCTCACTTATAAAAGGTCACCCCCTCTCATCTCATCTTCACAATTATAAAACTCAATGTTTTAAAACATACCTAAAAAAATACTTACTTACTTCCCACATCTCATCATAGAAGGATTATTTTGGTTAAAAATACTACCATTGAAGTCTTTTGGTGCAAACCAAAAGATGTTGTCTGAAAAAGAGGTAACTTTGCTAAATGAGTATTTTTTTTTTCTTACTCCACATCCTTGAATATTTAATAAAACATTATGATATAACATCATCAATATATAAAATATATTAAAACTTTTTATGTTAATTTAATTACATATACCTATATCCTCTTCCATCAAATGGGATACGAAATCTTTATTTGTGTGTGTGGTGGGATACCGCCTCGTGAACCAATGATATTTGTTTTCCATCACTACATCTATCAGATAAATATAATTATGTTTTTAATGGGTATATTTTATATTTTTGATAATAATTTTATATTTTAATTATAATACCACATCAAACTTTTCACTTCCCAACAAGTTGGAAAACAATAACATTGCTCGTGTGTACAACAGACTATCACCTCATGAACCAATGTGATGTATTTTTCATTTCAATTTTACTTTGATGATAATAAAGATAAATTAAATTAATATAGAAGATATATGTAACATAATTATATTTATTTAATTATTATATCACATATTCCTTTTTTTACTTTCTGTTATGTGAGGGATACAATAAAATCATTTGTGTGTGTGGAGGACTACCGCCTCGTGAAGCGATGTTATTTTTTTCACTAACTCATTTAATATAAAATGTTTAGAGTATATTTAATGAGTATATTTGAAATATATGATATAGAAATTATTATTTGATGGAAATATATTATTTATCATTCTTTCATTTCATTCGTATAGAAAATGGAAATCACTTTCATGCATACGTACAACTTACTATCTCCTGAAATTGTGTAATCCATTTTCTATCTATAACTTTTATAGATTACTATAAATACATATAAAATGAATATAAATGATATTTATTATATGATTTAAATTATGGATATTTTTTAACCATGATCAAATTAAATGACCAAAATTAACAAACTAAAACTAACATGAAAAATCAAATAATTATCACCCAAAACAGAGACTTTAACAAAGAATTGATAATAAATATGTGGTAATAGAAAATATTTAAATAATATATGGTTTTTTATATTTGAGTGTTGTTATGTATTAAAATTATAATATACATATTTTTATTATATGGGATTTTCAGACACATATGAAGGGTGTCGAACTTAAGGATAGGGTTTCTCGGCTCACTTTTAATTTTATGATACATACACCAAATTCAACCATTATTCCATTGAATGGTTTATATAATTCTCATTATATATGTTATATCAAGAATAATTTTTTATTTATGGTATATAATGTTTCATTTTGTGATTGTTTATTTTATGAGGCTTATGATTCAAAATTTAAGAAAATGGTAAGGGTTTCTTTCACAATCTTATCACTATTCATGATTGTTTTTGTTTTAGTAACCCTTCTGTAAATAATTCTATAATTATTTATTAAATTTAATAAATTTTATTCTAAAATATTTATTTTTATCCTTTTCAATTAATAGTACCATTTTTCCACTATTTGGTACTTAAAATGATTAAGAAAAGGTTTTTAAGAAAATATTAATTTATTTATCTCTTCGGTCAAGAATCCCTTTTCATCACAATCCTTGTTTTCTAAAAATTTATTCAATTTTTTTTATAATTTTAAAAATTATTTATTATGTTAAATATAACAAATTACTATTTAAAAAAACAGAAAGGAATATTCATGTCAATTTCAAAATAAGGCATGATTGGAATTTACAAAAAAAATGTTAAAGAAATGTTTGTTTTAAAATGTATGGAATGAATGGAGTTTTATGTTTTCATGACCAATAAATGTTTTAATGATTATTTTAGATTTTTTCAAAGGTTATTTTCAATGAAAATTATATTCAAAATATTTTGTGAACTTTATTTAAAAAATATTTTCAAATTGAGAAGGTTATTTTCCTAAAAAAATTAATGAACTTTTATGGTACTTTTATTTATCAATGAAATCATATATTTATTGTATTTATGATCCATTGGGGTATTTTTTATTGATATAGTCATTATTTATCATTATATTTATGATTAGGTTTATCTGATTAGGGTAGGTGTTAACATTTCGTATGTTAGTTTTTAAATATGAATGTTTTTTAGGAATATATTTCACCCCATTCGTATGAGGAATGCATTAGACATAGTAAGTGATGGGTGGGGACTAATTATAGATATCCCCTGAATGCATAGATAGGTCTCATGAGATAAACTATATTGGGTTTTAGCTGAGGCCATACCCATTTATTTAGATTTCATAGTACAATGCATCGATTGTATTTTTTCGATGTATTACATTATATATTGCATCATCATGAATTCATTTATTGATATTCTATGTGAATATTTGATTAGTTGTAACATTGATGGTTAGGTTTCTAGATCATGGAATTATTTATATGGAATTATTTGATTATATTTTATTCCTTCCATATTATACTCAATTTATTTCTCAAATGACATGTGTTTTAGTTATTTACCTTTCCATAATCATTTTTTCATATTTATTAATGATAGATTCTATTTTTTGCTTACCCTTATTGAGCATATAAGATGAACCCTTTCTTATGTTCCTTTTTCCTAAGACACTAGTATGCGTATTATGACTGATATACAGGGATATTATAAAGGGAAGAAAAGTGTACTAAAAAAAGTTTTATAATATTTTATGTTTTGAATTTTAATGTAAATTTCATGTATGCATATGTTTACCAGCACTACTAAACTATAAATTCCATTGGGGTTTGATTGTTTGTATCTAGTTCCAATGTAATAAAGTAACCAAAATTTCTAGGATACTAGGGTCAGGTTCTTTACACATCATGAATATCTCAATGACATGGATGAGTTTCTATAAGGTACACCACTATCCCAAATCATTTATTTACCATAAAGGGTTTAATAATCTCTGGTTCTAGTTTTCCTTGCCTCCTCAAATAATGATACCCCATCCAATTTGACACTCACATGAAAATCCAATCACCAATAGCGAACTCCAGAGGTTACCTCCTCTAGTATGCTTATAATATCTTCCTAATCTGATTGGTCACCAACCACTTCATGATCTAATTCAACCTCTATGATTCCTCCATTTAAATAGAACTCTCAACCACTACTGCCTCACCCAACTCATACCAACATAGAGGTGAGCTATAGGACCATCCTTAGACAACCTGAAATGGTGCCATAAGTATAAAATCCAAGAAAATAATTTTTTAATTGTACTCCACCAATTATATGAACTTATCCAAAGATACCCCAAATACTAAACCACAATCTTAGATCATATCCTCTAATATGTGAATAGTACACTCCGATTTTCCTTCTATATAAGGGTGGTATACTATACTTAATCTCAGCTGAGTACCTAGGGAATTCTGTACGCCCGACCAAAAACATGATTTGAAACATACATCCCAATCAAAAAAAATTATCAAGGTAACTACAAATAATTTTGAAATCTCATAAAAATACATCTTTTCCAACTCATCCATTGAGTCAGTCTCTTGGATCCATAATAAGTGATCAAACTTCTTCAGATGATTGATAATCACCCATGTATAATTAATAATCCTTGTGTCCTATGTAACCCCATCATAAATTCAATAATGAAAACCCTCCCAATTACACATGGGAACTAGTAGTGGTCCGATAAGACCACCTGGTGGCTGGGGCTCGGCATTTACCTTCTAGCAGGTAGGGCATCGAGAGAAAAATAGCAATGTCCCTCTTCATCCCAGACCACCAAAATTGTCATCTAAAGTCATGATATAATTTTTATCATACATTGATGTGCCACCCATCTAGAAGTATATAAATATATAATTAACTGCTCTATGATGTAAGTATGGACTACTACCCTCCTAGGCTCATGGATCACATATTCATCCCCCAACAGCTGCCCAAGTATCAGGTCACCATCAAGTAGTTGATTATGTATCACTTCATACTCTATGATAGTTTCTTATTTATCCTTGAAAAAAGATACTAGATAATATTTGACCACTAATGGAGAAAATTCTCATAACCCCTAACCATTATAATCATCAAAACTCTTATCATCCAACAAGATCATCCAACACAGTTACTCCTCTAATGACCACCCACTATGATCCAATTATACCAATGTCATATAGATTATAGAATCCATTATGTCATTACATTTACTAGGTGTAAATTACACCTCAAAGTCAAGAATTTATAGATACTCTGCCCAATACCTCTTTAGAAGTTTAGGTCCCACTATGTGAAGTTATATCGAAGGCACTTGTGGTCAGTTTATATAAAAAACCTTTCACTGAAGAGATAGTGTCACTATAATTTAAAATCAAAAAAAAATATTCCAGCTCCAATTCATGAGTAGTTTAGTTATTATCATGGATTCAGAGATGATTTCACCCATTATCTACTACTTAATCCTTCTACATTAGTAATGATACCAACCTAATTCCTGGTGCATCACAATACATGGTGTATTTGATCCTTGTCTTGGGGAGTTTTAGTAAAGAAGCTATAGCCAGACTCCTCTTTAACTAATGAAATGTCTCTTCATAGTGGTCCAACTAGTAGAAAATTACTCCCTTATTCATTATTTCAATCATTGGGGATTATAATCAGGAAAATTCTAAGATAAAATATCAATAATATCATGATAAGTCCATAAATCTCACTATGTCAAACATATTCTGGGTATGTATCTATGAAATCAGTACCTCCACATTCTCTGAGTCCATGGATATACCTATCCAAAACATCACATGTCCCAAGAACATCACCTCCTAAATCAAAAAGATTCACTTTAACAGTTTATCATAAAGTCGATGTGATTGAAGGATACTCATGAATATATCAATATGTCAAGAATGATTATTTTTATATGTGAGTAGGTGAGGATATTGTCAATTAACACCATGATGAATGAATTTTATTATGGGTTTAGGATCTTGATCATTAGATCCATGAACACTTCTATAGAATACATCAGTACCAATGGAATATCTATGTTCTCATATAACCCATACCTACTCTGAAACACAATCTTTTGGATATCATCCTTTCTAACATGTCGTAGGTGATCGGTCGAATGAAGATCAATCTTGGGGAACTGTTGGGCTCCCCTTAACTGTTCTAAAATGACATAAATCATGGTAAAATGATATATATTATTCCCCATTACCTAGTATATATTTTTTTAATAAATGAAAATTATATAATACCATCCATTTTTATAGAAAAACACAGGTACACCCCACGGTGAATAACTCATCTTAATAAATCTAGTATTCTCTAATTCATCAATATACACCATATGTTCTTTCATCTAGATTGACACCATATGATAAGGGGGTGTCAAAATGGGTTTCACATGCTATATGAGATCTATTATATTGTAAAATAATATATCAGGATTAATTATTTTAAATTTATTTAGAATTATTTCCTGATATAGATCCATGACGGGAGAAATATCCAAGTAGTTTTCCACTGATCCTGTCAAAATAATAAAGCTTACCATCTGTATGGTGATCATCCAAGGTTGAATCAATTTCGAACCAAATCTAACTGCTTCCAGTTCCTAATATTTTATCATCATATACCTCTCTATATTCATTAAATTAAAATATTCACTTCTATGATAGTTGTTAATGTATGCTCAAAATATCATTAGTTAGTCCATACTAAAAATCACATAAAATCTCATCATCGCAGATATCATAAAGTTCTATAGATATCCATTACCTGAAATAACTATAATACACTATGGTAATTGTTGATGAAATTCCACTTTTATGTCCAAAAGTGTATTATGGGGAATTTATTAGAGGATAAATTGAGTTTTAAGTCATGTCTATCCACAACGTATACACATATGAAGGAATGGGTAGCATGAGAAGCAATAACACGAATAGCTTAACTTATTGATCCTTCATAATCTATAATTGGTCAAAAATTCATATAATTATTACAACTAATTAACTAACATATTAAGAGAATTTTGTGCCTTATAAAGTTTAATAATTGTGTATTTGAATGACACAATATATTTAACCATTGTTCTAAACTATTATGCCTTGGTCTGGAGCTATTAAAAAACATCAAGCTGAAGCAGTTCCGCTAACTAAACTATAAAAATGTGGGAAAAAATACATATCTAAATACTCTTATATGTTTTGTGGTAGAGAAATAACATCATACCTTGTGGGATCATTGCATCCCTTCTTAACAAGTTGTCCCACAAGACAACATCGTGGTGACATATTTTGAAATTCGAAGGGAACATTAGAACTTTTTTGAGAGATCCTAACCAATCTATATTATCACAAAAGGTTACCCTAGGACTCTACCCATAACACAAGGTATAACCCTCCTAGAAATAACCCAGGTATTTTTCCCTTCATGTTAGTCACAATCAAATATATATGAAAATTCATAAAAGTGTTCATAGATTTATCTAATTAATGAAAATATATGTATCCTAATGTCAAGGAAAAAATATCACATAATCAAGGAATACCAAGCTATTTGGAATAGATAAATCACACAATGAAAATATTATGGAACAAGTATGTTAGACAGTAATATGTATATACAGGGAATGTGATCCTACATTCCTAGTCATGATGCAAGAATGTTCCCTAAAATCTCAAAAAATTGTAATTGAAATCATGTCAATGAAAACTCAGAGGTTCATTACACATGTGTAGTCTAGAAACATGGAAACTACCCTACCCAAGTCCCACATTGTTATACACATTATACCTAGTTTTAGGTTAGTCCAAAAATGAAACAATAAATTATTACCTGATACCATTTTGTAACGCCCTGACTTGAACCACCGGGTCTGAACTAGAGTGCAACAAGACATCATGCATACATCCCCATACACAAGAGGCTTGCAACTAGTTTCAAGTGTCTGAGACCATCAATGTGGAGACTATACCCTCTATATCATGTTATATCATAAACAATAATAAATCAATTTAATAAATATTCAAATTAACATGTTGAAACTGAAATATGGAATATATGACACAAAATAAATAGAAAATTGCTCCCATGGTTGAAATCCAATATTAGGTATAACAGAAGCAGATAAAATAAAAAACAGTTGATCATTTCAATAACTTTTCAATATTGAGAACATTATAGTTTGATCAGCACTCTTCCAGTGGGTCAAATTCATGTTATTGAGGTAACTCTTACTTGGTTATTTATCGTCTTATTATCTTAACATTCTAATGTACTTAAGCCTTGTTTGGGGTGTTAATGTGATAGGGGATTTATGTGTCATTGGTTATTGAAGAATATTCATAGGTTTGTTAGAATTTGATCTCAATTTCTCCCTTTTATCTTAGTACCATTTTTTTATGTTTTTTGTTATAGGTTATTCAAATTATTTCTTATTATTTTCTATGATAATATGGAATTATCATTCATAGGTTTTAATTAGGAGAAATGATGAAATTAACCAAATAAAAATTGAATAATCGAAGTGAAATTGGTGGGGAGTGATTTGAATATGTTTACATGAATTTCATTCTAATGTTTTTTATTTTCTTCTTGATTGTTATGTTAACATGTTTTTGGGATTTAAAATTACAGATTTTTGTATAAGAATAATATTTTAACATTAATAAATGAATTACAAAAAGATGATGGAGTAAATAATCTAGAAATATAGATTTTGTTGATTAATATTTTTGAGATAAATATAAATTGATAAATAAAAATAATTATGAATAATGAGAATTTATATTTTTTTGTGATAGGGAATTTTATTTTTTCATGTGGTTGAAATAGTGGTAGTTTTGGTATAGATGCATATCGTGATATAAGAATAAGTTTTGGTGGTTGTTTTTTAGTTTTGTAAATATGTTGATGTAGTTAGTGTAGTAGTTGTTTAGGGATATGGAAAGTCAATTGAATAATTTAAATAAAATGTATAATAAGATGTGGGAATGGATTGTATTGAATAAATCAATTGTTTGATATGATAAATTAAAGTGTCAAATAAATTATGTGGTAATTGAAATAAAAATTTTGTGAAGTGGACATATTGTTCCAGAAATTAATATAAATCATCAAATTAATATGGTTAATGAAATAGTTAAAATAAAATTCGTAATGAAATAGGTAATGGGAAGAGGATTTTGATAGTTTTATTATTTTGGTGCTAGTTTTGTGTGTGTGTAGAGGTAGTGGTTGTTGTTATTGTGTTGTAATGGGTTTTGGTTATAGAGGTGTATTGATATCAATTTATCCCTAGTATGGGATTCTGTGTTATTATATACCCATTTCATTTTTTTTATATTTCTTACACACCACAATCCAATTTAGGAGACCTTATAAATACACATATTAGGTTTTAGATTTCTTGTGTACTGCCAGCATCTAGGTTGTGAGTGATATGGGTGGTTGAAAACTCCCCATATCTTGCTCTCTCTTTGAGGCATGATGTGGTTATTTAGTTGTGATGTAGTTATGTGGTGGTGATGTGATGATGATGTAGAATTTGGTTATGTATTATGGATATGGTGTCTATATATTGTTATGAAATAGTGATTTGGTATGTGTAATGTGGAAGTAGTTATGTAGGTGTGACTACGATTTGGTTATAAAGATTTAGAATATATATAAGGTATGGGCAAGAAAGGACATATGTTTTTGGGATATAAGGGTGAATTTATCTTTCAGGAAGTGGGTGTTGGGTAACTTCACAATATATTTTCATGATAACTATATGATTCTACATATGTACATATTTATTGAGAAACCCTTAGTGAGGTTGGGTCAACAAATGACCCAAGACATGTGAAGATTCAATTTCATTATTTATGTGCTAAACCTTTAGTATTATTTATCCACACTGAAAAATGATATTGATATGACAAACGGATTTAGTATACAAATATGATCACTCCTTCTTTTATATACTATATTTATATACTCTCATGATGAATTTGGAAATCCAGATGGACAAAACTAGCTCATGACATCGTGATTAGTTAGAGTTGGAGTTTTTTCATAGGGATTGTTTTATTTTGGTGTTATATTTCTATTAGGTATGGAATTACATGTAATATATTTTGGTATTATGGGATTTATTTTATACTATCTATAGAGGTGATAGGTGGTTATTTTATATTATTCTTAGAATTTTTTTGGGGGTATTGCAACAAATATGTGTGTTTTATACCCTGAGATCTAGTCTTCAACATATGGAATATTGGAATCAAGACTAAAGGGAAATTCACATATTCACTACTAGTATAAAAGGGGTTTGTAATTCGTATAGTTCATGAAAAAGTGGTATTTGAGTTAATATGGTAGTAATGATAGAGTTCGAAGCTAGGCATTAGTGAAAAATGAATTGGTCTGGTAGGGAAATAGAACCATTTGTGTTTATCATATGTTATGGTAAATTGATATTAGACAAAAATATGGGAAGAAAACTGAAATACAATGAAAGGAACTTAAAATAACTAAACACAATAATGTAATATTATATTGATTGTGGGGTAAATACTATGGTGTGATATATACAACATGTTTGTTTTCACCTATGTTTAAATAAATGAAGAATCTTCGGGATACCAATAAATTAAATTAAATGGATTAAATGAATTCTATGTCATAATATTATGAGTTATTTTTTTCTATTGTATATATGGAATGTGGATTGTGTCTTCATATTTTCTGGTTTGCAGAGGTATAACAGAATATTCTAATGGATCGTTGGCTATTTGAACATAAGGTTGATGAATCATAGAGGATATATCATCATGATATTTTATAATAAATCATACAAATGTATGAGGGAACTATCTCTAAACATGAGATAGATGGGTGGCTATAGGATCTTGAGATCCCCTTTGGTGTTATTCACTATAGTAATGAAAATTGGATTATGTAATCTATTAACTTTTAGAGAGGTGAAACTCATTAGTGGTGAATTGTTTGTCTTAGTGGTTGTGATGATTTTAAGGTGTTAGGGGAGAAATTATTTAGTTATATCTAGTATGGGTTTCGATCCTTGATATTAATGTATTTTTTCAGTGGTAGGGGTTTATCAAAATTTGGTAGGGGACCTCTAGCCTGAGATGATTTGATGTTTGGTTCAAAAACATTCTCATTTTTTCTCTGGATCTAATTCTAAATGGTGAGGCTAGAGTGTTTCATTTCAAGGAATATTTGTGCTTGGGGATACAGTAGTAGGATATACCTTTCATGATACCTTTTCATCTTGAGGTTATGATGAGGGATGAGGTAATAGAGAATACTATAGAATTATTGGGTTAATCTCATGATTAAATTCAGCAAAACTTATAAAGTATTGGAGATATATATAAAATAACCCATTTATTTGGGTAGTTGTCCTTTTTGAAAATTATTATTTTTTTCCATTATTTTTTATTGTGTCTCTAGATCATATATTTATTTGGTTTCCACCAAAAATTCTACTATGGATTTATTTTTCTTTTGAGGTTGTGGGAATTAAGAATTTTGGTGTCTATGTAATCTTAGTGTTCAGCATGGATTTAATGTCCAGTTTCTAATGTTGTCCCAACAAAATTCTCCTTTTAATACATATCATAAAAACCAAGTTCCTTAGTTTTTTAGAATATATAGGGTTGATAAATAAGGAATATTTAAACATCAGAAAATTCCCCATCCTTAAGGGAAAATGGAGAAGCATCTAAATGGTGGTAGAAGTCATTAGGTGTTGAAGGCAAAGATGCATGGTGAGATCGGTTCCATGACATGGAGATTTTAGAACTATGAGGGTACGATTTTTCTTTGAGTTTTTATTTTTCCCTATTATGCCATATTTTATGATTTAAATGATTTATTATCATAATACTCTTTCATTGCAACATCCATACTCTGATCATTGAGACCGAAAGTTGGTAGTCGTCCACTACCATTGGTGTTTCCTACACTAGTAAGAGGTCAGTTTGATTTATTTGGGATTTTTTGAGGATTTTAGTTGGTGAATAGAAAGCATTAGTAACTAGTAGAGTATTTTATATTTCATATAAAACCATAAATAATCATTATTAGCATGTATTTAATTTATTTTATATGGTGTGTTATACATTTGTATCTTGGGAGATACTTTTATTTGATACAGAAGGTAAACATGAAATGTTTATTGGAGATCAGATTCATGAAATGCATCATTGGTGTTTAGAGCCTATTTATTCTAAGAAATTGTATTTAGTGATATATTAAATTTTATAACCTATTAAAGGGTTTCTATGAGTTATAAATAAGTTTCTTAATTATTTTCAAGAAGAAGATGTAGTATTACACCTCAACATGACATAATGTTTTGGATATTGCCAAATTATGGCATTCCTAAAATTTATATATCACTCAAAAGGATGGTTCCTTGAAAGCAGAGAGAGTTTAATATTTATATTAATATACTATTACAAAAATGGAATCATCCATCTGAGTGGGATGACTTGGGGTGCTCTAGTATTTTTAAAAAAAATATGGTAATATGAGGTTGTTCATCGATTATCATCAATTGAACTAGGTGATAGTGACTAACCACCACCCCATACTGAGGATTGATGATGTATTCAAATATTTTAAGGTATCAATCTAGATCTTGAAGATTAATTTCTTGTTCAAGTACTATCAAATGAGGGTTGTTAAGGATAAATTTTTGAAAACTACTTTTAGGCGTTGGTATAGACATATTAAGTTTACCGTGATGTCTTTAATTCTCACAAATTCTATAACTAATTTCATGGTATTGATGAAATTGGTGTTTAAACAGTTATTAAACAATATTTTGTTAAAATTAACTGGTGATAACATGGTGTATTCGAGATCAAATCGAGATCATGATGAGAATTTGAGAGATATTTTGGGTGTTATTAAATGATATGAACTATAAAAGAAGATTTTCATGTATAATATCTGGATCTATAATGTAAATTTCTATGGGAATTTTGTTTATTAATAGAGATTGGTTGCAATATTTTAAATATTGAATCATTTGTTATTTGGGTGTCTCCCAATAATATGACATTAGTGCATAATTTTCTTTATCTTGTAGACTATTATAGGAGTTTGATATTTGAATTCATCAGACCTCATCACCTTTGACTACATTAAATTGAAAGGATCAATCTTTTGTGTAGACATATGTGTGTCCGTCCATGTTTGTGTACCTCAAATAGAAGTTGAAATGTGCTCATATTTTTTAGTTTCAAGAAAAAGGTATTAATTTTTTGTATTTTTGGAAACATAATGACTTAGTCTGGTTTGTTTATGAATACAGCAATTATAAGTTAACAAATACAGTTCTTGGTATTTATATCCTCCTGAGCATAATTATGTTACCAATGATATATAGATTTTTATGGTAGTGTTTTCTATAAATTTATAGTTGAATTGTCTTATCAATGCGCACTATATGATCTTTATAGGATATAATATTATGTGATATATCTTATTTCCGTGGGAATTGAATTTTCATTAGTAGAAATAGGTGGAGTTATTTCAGGATTATAACTTTGATATCTCTTACACTCTAGGAAAAGAAAATGTATTTTATGGTGTGATAAGTAGGAAGTCGCATCGATATGTAGCACAAGAGGATGGAAATGAGTGAAGGATAACGAGAGAACGTTTTTTATACATTTGGTAATGGAGAAATTTGGAGGTGGATTTTTCTTATATTAGATGGAAATGAATTCTTCATAGTTCTTGAAAGTGTCAGATTCTTATTTAGTAGATCCATAGGCGAAGGTATATAGATATTTTTTTGTATGAAGATATGATTCGAAGGGATAGTCTAAGGATGATCAATATCAGGTATTGTTCTGAGAAAACCTCATTATTTTGTCAGTGATGTAGGAGGTAGTTTTCCATGAGTTTCGTATCTCATATACGACTACACATCCTGGAATATTTTAGATATATCATTCCTTGAAGGAAAAGTTTTAGTGGTTTGGTATTAAGAGGTTGGTGGTTGAGTTCATCTCTCAATATTTGGTACTCCAATGAGTGAAAAAGAGGTGTAGAGTTACAAGAAGGATGTTGAGGACATTTGATGTTGACTAGATGTATGGAATTCTTAATTCATTAATGGGGGATTTTTTTTAATTTATATTTTTTTCAATCTAAAGCGACCCCTAAACTAATAGTATAGCGATAGTGTAGGGTCGAAAACATGAGGAACTATATGCCTCAATTATAATCTTTAATCCAGTTGTTAATCCTTCAATAACATGTCAAGAAAGTAATATTCACTAATATAAATTAACATAAACATGATTAGTGACTTAATGAGTTAATAAATTAAATGTAATGTGGATATATAAGAGAGAGTAATTGGTGTCTAATGATAGTTTTTATTTATTTTGAAAAATTCAACCCTACTCTTGGGATTGATCAAATCAACATTGGTGAGACTACTTGAGGAAATTATTATCACTTTGTATGAAATGAGTAATTCTAACAAATCCTATTTATATTCAATTAGTTGAGTTAATCTAATAAGAAATAGATTCAATAAGTTTTGTCCCCAAAGTAAAAGGGTGAGTTAAGGTTGAATATTTTTCCCTAAACCCCTCTATCACATTGGGGTTCATCTCCTCATCACTATCACTCTTATTATGTGACTAGGGGATAAAATTTTATCAAGAAAAATTCAATAATAATTAATAAAAACACTCACGATAAATTAAGAATATGTGTTACATATTCTCTTCTATAAATTCCACCCTCCAATGTGATTTTATCCACCCAATGTTGAGTGTTAGTTTGTCACAAGTAGATAAAACATCAAAAAATAAGTAATTGACCTAATAAATAAAAAAATGTGTAGAGAAATAATGGAAAACATACATGAATTTTTATTAAACAACCAACATATTAATCTCATCATTCCGTAATGAAAACAAATTTAGAAAACAAAATCCTACCTTTGTATCTCCTGATGGTCATCGTCAAAAGTCAATGGTGATCCATGATTCTTTACTTTATATCCACTAGTGGATTATTTTCTCTAATTCAAGATTCTTCCTCATTTTATTTCCTCCGCTTTTTGATGTGAAATTTTTTTAGGTCATAAAATTGAATATTAGACCCTTGTGTGAAAATATTATGCCTCATTTATAATATCATTGATTTCCAATTAAAATACTTCTAAAAATAATTATTTTGGAACGAGAACTATAATAGTTGTTTTGAAATTCACATATCCCTGTATTTTTATTATTTTGTGTTATTTAATAATTACATTGGTTATTTTAAATATCTTATATGTTTTAGCCTAAAACATGTAAATTTTTTAAAGTTTCCCTCTGTACATTGTTTTTGGGAATGTTTTAGGGGAAATAATTTGGAAAATTTTATATAGGCAATTTTACAATTGTATTTTTATATCATACGGTTTTCTATCATTGGTAGTAAATGTAGTAGTCCAAACTATGCAAGGCCTAAGAGAAACAATGTGGGTTCTTTTAGGCCTTTAAGTAAGAGTTCATGGATTGTTTAGAGTTAAAGGAAATCATCCAAAAAATATATGATCTATTCTTTGGTTTTAATAGAGAATTTTACATTGTTGTTTTGTGATTAGTAAATAGTTTTTCCATGTTTTTAAATATTGGATTGTCTATGCAGTGTCCACCACATGGATGGAGCAAGGCTTAGAAAACTGTGAAGATAAACCATGTGACTATCCCATATTTCATTAAATGGTTATTTTAAGCCTTTAACCTTATAGATTATAAGGGGTTGGGAACCCATCATCTACTCTATCATTAATCCAATGTTTGGCACTTCATGGAGGGATATTCTCCCTTACTCCACCATTGATTTAGAGCCTTTTTCTTCTCGATTTCAAGTGAGTAGGTCCTAATTTATTTTAATTTCCTCTTCCCTTTACCTCTCTATCAGTTTGACTTAGTCCCATGTACCATAACAACTTTATAAGATCAAATTAGGTATCATAGAGGTTCAAATTATGGATATTTAGGTTTTATAAAGTATAATAGTATGTATTTTGGATTGGTTGTTCATTATCCCACGAAGATACATGTTTCAAACAGTTATTCTTGAAATAAGGTAGGTGCTTCTTTGTAATTCTCTAGTAATATATGTTATAAATTTCTTGTATGTTTCAAAATGATAACTTATGAATCTAGAATAATTTTGTATGTATGTAGTAGGAAATAGTTTATTTTCAAATGGATTTGATGTTTAACATGGTTGTGTTTCATGTGAAGTGATTCTGAAAACGAAATAGTGGATCTTTAAAAATGATTTAAGTGATTTGAAACGTTTCCTTTGGAATAAAATGAATATGGAATTCCCTTTTTGATTATTAATTAACTCTTAAAATATTTTAGCATAAGTAATAGAATAGTATTGTATACCACGTCTTTTTAAAATGCCCGAGAATCGTTTTCAAGGGCTTTAAATGTTTTGAAGACATGATTAATGGTAGTTACATTCTCCAAATGGGTGTGTGATATGTTAAGGGAATTTTTGGTAAAATATATGGAGTTGACCTTCAAACTCATTAAATATTTTTTTAGATAGATACAAATCATTTTAAATGTTCCAAGACTATTGGGTCATGAAGTTATCATGAATGATTCTAAAAGAGAATGTTAGGTTTTTTAAAAAGGTTCTTGGAACTATATTATTTATAAAATAAAACAATTTTTTATTTATTAATTTTTTTGAATTTTTTAGATTTCCAAATTATCTTTTAATGAATTTTTTAATAATTTGTTTTCAAATAATGTTTTACATGTGGTTTTAAAATCATGTGAGAAAAATTTGGATTCCCAAGAAAATCTATGAAGAGAATGTTAAAATTATAAATGACGTGGTTTAATAATTGTGTGAGACCCTCTTCAGTACATTTGTGACTATTATTATCCTCATGGTGTCTTTTGATCACATGACGGGGTGTATTATATTCATTCATCATTGTGTTCTTCTTACGCATAGATGTGAATGGGGCTGTTTCTTACAATGGTTTAGGAGGTATGGAATTAGTTATTTCAAATGATTTATATTTTTTTTGGGGGATTGTTTATTTGTGATCGTGTATAGACATGATTTATCTTGTATTTTAAAAATTGATCATAAATTTGAATTTTTTATTTGGGTGCATAAGAGCGGTAAAAGGGTCATTTTTTCCTAGTAGGTGATCTTAGATAATTTTTATGACTACTATATTGGTCCTTAAATGTTTTTTTACCCTAGTATAGGAGTTTGGTAGAATTATGATCCCTTTGACTTTTGGTAGAATAATTAATATTTAGTTAATTTAATATTAAATTATCTATAAAGGTTTGAATGGTGATATCTTTTAAACAGTTCATTTGATTGAGATTTTGACTCCTTAGTTGAGTCTAGAATGGGATGTTTTTCCTAGGTATTTCATAAAACAACTTTATGTTATGGGACTCATGATGGGTATTAATAAGGGAAATTAATTAATTAAATTATTGAAATGATTCCCCCCATCATTTTGGGGTTACTACACATGGTTGGAGGGGGAGGGCTCATCCCTTGTATGCGATGGCCAGCTGAAAAGTTTGTGGAGAATAATATTCCTTTGGATGATATCTATGGAATATATCAGGACTAGACCAAGTTATAGTGGCATCTGATAGTGGATTTAGATCAAAATATTCAGCATTTGCACCACGGAGTAGGCCATTTTTTGAGTTTTATGCACTGATACCCATAGATTAGTTTTTATGTGGTTTTAAATCAATAATATGACTACTAAAGTCTCCATGGGGGTCTATATATACTTATTTGGGGATCAGTGGGGGTTTTGGGAGGCTTATTGGGGTTTCTGATTCTGATAATCGAACTATAAGGTGTGTGGTCTAATGAAGACTCAACATCTGTTCTTCCTATTTAGGGAAGAAGAGAAGAAGATGACTTCACCGCATGTTTTCAATGGAACTGCTGTGTAGTTTCACTTAGTGTGTGGCTGAGTACATGGCCATATGACCCGTGTAGGGGGGAAATGTCCATATAGGATACATAGCCAGACCCCATGTGGGAGACACATGATGTGTAAGTACACAGATAGATATGGACACATGGACATGCCATTTGTGGTACATAGGAAGGTGCCCCATGTAGGGTAGATGATGTGTACCCGAATTACACATTATATACTTCAGTTTTACATACCACATTCGGATGGAATACATTCCCATGTGGTTTATGGGAGTGTACAGAGTGTGCTTAGGTAAGCACATTGTGTACCTCCCCTTTGTTACCATATTGAGGTTTTTAGGATGTTTTGACATCCTAGAGTCAAATTTGTAACTGAGAGGAGTCATATTTGAGTATTTTTTTCACATAGATCATGATGGCGGGATCTTTTCAATATATATAGGACATATGGGTGTTATTTTGGACGAATACTACTTAGTAGGAGGATTACCCTGAGGTTGGGATTTAGAATCCTCCACTGGGTGAGGTTGTGAGATTCAATGCTGGGAGAAGGATGCAAGATTATAGATTGTACAAGCCCAAGTGTTCCACGGTGAGTTGATTAAGGTAACTTTCATGGATCCCAAAATGTGGGATTGAGTTGTATCTCTACGGAGTTTTGGTTTCCATGTGAATCGGGACTACTTGCTCTAGGATAGAGTAGTAGAGGTGTGTAACCTATGTTTGAGGTTCAAAGTGGTTGGAGCATTTTGGGTTTGATGAAATCGTAGGATAGTGGTTATGGTCGGGTGTCGATGTGGTGTTGATCTGTGTCTTAGGGACTCTTGAGGATGCCCATAGCGGGATGGTTTTAGGTTAAGTGATTATTTAATGTTTTGGTTGGCTATTGAGAATGCTCACATGACATGGGTTTTCATTTGGTTTCCTTGAGGTTATGTTGTCGATCAAGGATTAGTTGGAGGCCACTAATTATTACTAAAGGATGTTTCATTTGATTGGTCTTATTATGAGTCTTGTATGAGATAGAGAAACCATTTTTAAGTTGTTTTACACATATTGTTGACTTTGGGAATTTTTATGATCCAAAGAAAGATGCCTCTATTTATGTGTGGATCAAGTGGGAAATGTGTGTGCCTGATTAATATGAAAACCCTGAGTGGGTGTGTGTGCTTAAGAAGTTTGGTTATAGGTATTAACATGGGACCTAAGGATGTGTATGAGCCAATGTGGTTGAGATGTTTATGGTTGTGATGCTTGTTTATCTAGTCCTTGTTATCTTTTTTTAGTTTAATTCTTAAATCAATCCCCCGTGGCAATTTTTATATGGCTGTTTTGACATGTTCTGGAACTCGGTTTATTAGTAAGTGTTTTGATGTCTAAGAGAGATAGATAGATAATCCAATTATGGTTCTAGATACCAAAATTTAGATTGTCGGACATGAGGCCTTGTATCAGTACAGATAATTTTATTATGGTTTGAGTGCTGTACTGAGGTTCCGAGCACACTTTTTTATTCTACTGATCATAGTGGATTTGATGTCACATGTATGAGGTTTGTTTTGATACTAATGTTCTGAGCACAAAAATGTATACTATGGATACAGTTTCAAAATGAGGATCAGGACACTGATATTATACGTCATGTTTAGAGATTCAGATTGAAGATATGAGTGATGATGGCATTCTATGTGGAAAAGAGGTTGGACTAATGCTCCTTCTCGTTGGGTTGGGGCAAACTGCTTCTCTGGGAACCAGCAATGTTATGTATAGATGATGGTTTCATAGGTTACCTTGAAAATCTTGGTACACCAGCTGTGACGGATAGTGGATTGATGCTCTATATCCATGGTTTAGTGTTTTGACTAAAACCACAAGAATTATTGATTTGATATATGGTTTAGGTGTTAGAGTAATGTTGTAGCCACCATTATATGTGATATATGAGATGAACATTAGACTAATGGTCTATCCAAGGTAGTAAATTGGTGTGGTGACTGGGATAGATGTGTTGAGGTTCCAAGTATAAGATAATGTTTTTTTTTGTCAGGATATGATAGGGGATAATATAGATTAGTAGTCTAGATTATAATACTATCATAAGATTGATCCTCAGAATGTTCAGATTTTGTTACAGCTTCCATGGATATGGAGTAGCATGCTCTTTGGAATCCATAGTCATAAGATGTGCTCAGAGAAATTGTGGGATTGGATGAAAAAGGTATGGTCAATTCATGTTCATAGACCTAGGGATCAATAATTGTTTTATTTGAATTTGTTTTTAGTTATGTTTTTTCAAGGCTGTGCAGATTTCATGTTCATGAACATATTGCATCAGATTATAGGTTCGTTATTGGGGGTGGCATAATGATATTTATTTATCACCCCTTATACATTCACTCTGGTGTGTGTAGAGACCTTATGTCTACTTTTAGGTTGACCATGGATTTGTGACCGATCGAGTGGAGGTCCAAGGTGGCACGGTTGAACAGGATACTCATGTAGAGTCGACTGGTTGGGCTAGAGTAGATTGACAGGATATTTGGGACTGGGTATGTGATATGGCCCGGTTTTTCTAATAGGGCGTGATTTATTTATTTTTTAGTTTTGTGTGTATATGTGGTGGAACCAATGGGAAATTGGTGTTGTATGTATGCCATGGATGTTCGGGCCTTTACTATATTTCGTTTTATCACAACATGTTTTTTATTTTAGTTTATTTATTTATTTTCATTATCTTATCTATATGTTTTTTGTTATTTAAATGTAGTTGTGTACACTAATATGGGAGTATATTATCCTAATAGTTCTATCATAGACCCTTACTGCTAGTCGTCAAACTTAGTCATACGAGGAGGTGTGCTTGAGGTATTTTGGAGAACCATATTAGAGAACCAGTTTAGTGTAATCTGATCTAGAACTTTACAAAGTTGAATAAGAGTGGTTATTTTCCTATTATTTCACTTTTTATAGTTTATTAAACATGATATATAGGAATATATTATAGATTTTGAGGGATATGGGGCTGTTGAATCATGAACACATGATCCAGTTGGAAGTCCCTATAACCACCCTGCTTTTTTTACACAATTAAACATATTTTATTACATAAAATTCACTTGATACAACAACGAATATCAAGAGATCTAGTATATTTGGGGCTTATGATCATTACATAACAACTTCAAACATTAAATACGACATCTTTATTGAAAACATTTTTTACATGACCACTACATTCCCTCGTACTTAGCATTGCATGGAATAACCTGAGGACATGCATAAGAAAAGGGTGATCTATAATGCCCAGTAAGGGAATAATCATGGAATAACACGAGGAATACAATAAATTTTAGGCAATAGGCATATCAATAGAGCACACGAGAATCATAAACATAAATTCATTATAAATAATGATAATCATAACATGAAAATGTGGCAAGAACACTTATTATGAAATTAGCATGAGCCAAGGCTCATTGCACATGGAGCATGAGTAAATCCACATTGCACATTAATCATGAGTAAAAACTCATTGAAATTGAATTATCATAAGTAAAGACCCATTTCACATCACTTATCATGATACTATACTTTACCAAATGCATTGGAGTGCTATAAGGGCATACCCTTCTTAAACATTGCATTTCATGCATAAGTGTGCCACATGGATCATATGACATGGATTCATAAAACATCATCATTTATTCCATGATAAAGGAATGTGGAATTAATACATGAAACATTATAATAAATAAGTAAATGTTCATAAATTTGAATACCCTTGATAGAGAAATGGGCATTGTATTCACTACACAATGACATTGGCTTGGAAAATCGGAGCAATTTCAGCAGCGTAACGCGTGACTTAAGAATTCATAGAAATGGTTGATGAGAGAGAAATTGAGTGTCTCATAATATGTGCATGAAATGGGAAGTAATGGGGTCATATAGATACATCTCCCAACAATTGTAATGGAATTTAGATTCATGATACAAAAAAATTGCTTGAATGTAAGTGAGGAGATATAAATTCCATTCGGAATTTCGGCATAGTAACAGGTGTACATGGGAGGCATTTAATGGGAGATAAAGGGGTATCCAATCATTAAAACATAAATATGGAAGTATGGGGTAGGTTAAATACCATACCCCAACATTCATAATTGAAATTAAAATTGAATAACAATTTAAAGAATATTGGACAAAAATGAGAAAGGAAGAAAAAACCCGCACTTGGAAGTGTGCTTCCAAAGGCTTGAGAGAAGTTTGAGAGAGTCTTCTTGGGAGTTTGGGGCACCGTGGGAGGATTATATAGTGTGGATGGAATAGGATGGAAGAACTCTGAAGGCTTTGGGTGAGGAGTAACTGGGAGCTTGGTGGTTTTATATAGAAAAGGTGAGGGAATTATTTATTATTTAGGTTTGGGACACCTCAAATTAAACTAATCCAAACCAAAAACCATACCATGGTTTTTTACCATGGTTTTTGGTAAAGGGAAGTGGAAAAAAAATATTTTATGAGTTCAAATTCCTAACTTCTTAAAATAATGTGGTTGCTTATCTGGAGGTGAGTCAGACTCCCAAGGAAAACAATTTAAAAAGACAAGATGTTTAATAAGTCTTGAAGGGTCCAAAAATACTTTTCAAAATAAGTAAAACTATCCCAAAATTAAATTATTTTAAATGGTAAAACATATATTGGCCGAACATAAGGCTTATAGTATATTTTTTTATCACTATTGGGTCTTTATGATGTCATAAAACACATTATATATTTAAAAGGTATTTAATTTTTACCAAAAAATTTGACTTTCTCGGAAATTTAGGAAAAATTAACCATTGGATAATTTCGAAGTCCTGATTCCAGAAATAATATTTATTTTATCTAAATAATTTTCTAAATATGTTAATTTTATCTTTTAAAAATAAAATCCTACATTTATTGAAAATTCATGGGTTTGGACAAAAACAGCTTTCAAACATTAATAAAAATTACGATTGCATTCATAAAATTATACGATCATTTATATTTAAATAAAATTAATTAAATAAAAATAATAATATTTTATTAAAGTATTATTTAATTAAAAAATCCATTAAAAATCAAAATATATTTCTTAGTTGAACATTAACTAAAAATACTATTTGTGCTTTAAATAAAACTATTTGCAAGGTAACAATAATAAAATGAAAGTATATTTATTATTATATACAAAAATAATTTACATAACCATAGTGATAAGTACTTTTTATATAACCCCTTATAACACCCGCATTAGACCGAATAATAAGCTGTGCGACGGTGACCGACTCTTGGGGTGACTCAGATAACATTGCTCTGGTGGTAATCTCTATCAACTTTCATTTCTCTCGTAGGCGGTCCAGATCTATATTAATATATTCACGATCGTCTTGGGCTTATTCAAGAGTAAATCCCAATGATGCCACATACTTTCTAAGCTCTGAAAAATGGGCTTTGTATGGGGCACGTCTACTGGATGAGGCCATCACTTCCTTTGTCTGAGTAAATTGGGTTTGTTAAAGCCTTATATTTATACTAATCAGGTGATAACTGTTCAACAACTATATTATCAATGGTCATAACTTTTAAAATAAAAACAAAGAAGATGAAATTTTATATAAACATTTTATATAAAGGGAAATTTATTTAGATCAAGAGGTATTTCCATTAATGAATGTTTGGGTTGTTACAATCTTCCCCCAAAAAAAATTCACCATTGAATATTTTTTTCCCACACTATAATAGATGTGGGTAACTCTACTTCATCATTTACTCCGATTCTCACATCACTTATTCAAACTTATGGTTTCGCCACAACACCTTGATGAGGGTCATTGTGTTATTTCGTAAAAAATTTCCTCAATGATCTAATATCTTCACTGGTTTCTCCTCATAAAAAAGAGCATCCTTTAAATGTACCACCTTTGAAGAGAGTACATGTGAAGGGTCTGGTATGTTCTTCCTTAAGAGGGATACATAAAATAAATCATGTACTTTGTCCATTTTAGGTGAAGGTTCTAGTCGATAGGCCAAAACCCCGACACGATCAAGAATCTCAATGGGGTTGATGTACCTTGGACTTAACTTCAATTTCGTTCCAAATCTCATGACCTTCTTCCACAGAGATATGCATAGAAATACAATGTCTCCAACATTAAATTAAAGGTCTCGTCGATGGTTATATACAAAACTCTTCTGTCGACTCTGGGATGCCTTGATATGATGCTGAATGGTTTTCACCTTCTCCACCATTTCATCAACCATTTCTAGTCCAAGAAGCTTATGCTCACCGAACTCATCCCAAAATGTTGATGTTCTTCACCTTTTCCCATAAAGGGCTTTATATGATTCCATTTGGATGCTCGAGTGGAAACTGTTATTATAAGATAACTCAACCAAAGAATGATTTTGATCCCATCCTCCTTTAAATTATATTAAGCACACTCTCAACATGTCCTCTATATTTTGTATAGTCCACTAGGATTGGCCATCAGTTTGAGGATGATAGGCCATAGTGAAGTTCAATTTAGTATTCAGAGCATGTTGAAGACTCTTCAAAAACATATAGGTGAATATTGGATCTTGATCGAACACAATAGATAGTGGTAATCCACGCGGCCTTACCACTTCCCTGATATATATCTGTGCCAGTTGATCCAATGAGAAATCATACTGAATAGTAATGAAGTGTGCAACCTTTGTATGATGATCCATAAAAACCCAGTTTTCATTGTTGCCTTTGGATGTCTTCAGAAGTATGTTGGAAATGTTCATTGTGGTGTTCTCCCATTTCCATTTAGGTATGGTCAATGGTTGCATCATCCCCTTAGGCTTAAGCCTCTCTCCCTTCACGTACTGACACACTAGGAACCTTGATGTATATTCGGCGATCTCCTTCTTCGTATTATCCCACCAATAAGTCTCTCAAGGATCTCAATACATCTTTTTGTTTCATAGGTGAATAGGGAAATTTAATCTATGTTCACCATCTAAAAGATCCTTCATCAGCTCTGGACTTGATGGAACACATAGTCTTTTCCAAAATATCACAATTCCTTCTTCATTAACATTAACCCTCAACGATTTCTCTTTTCTGATAGCTTCCATTTTTTCCTAAATTCTTACATAATCCTTTTGAGCATCCTTTAACCTTTCCAAAAGTGATGGTTGAGCAATCATTTGTGAACGGATTGATGATGTTCCCTTCTTTATGATTCCCATGTCCATCTTCATCAAATATAAGAAGATTTGATCCTTTTCATTTCTCACCAATGATAGAGTCGTCGGGTCTTTTCTACTTAGGTCATCTGCCACCTTGTTCGCCTTCCAAGGGTGGTGATGGATTGAGTAGTCATAGTCTTGGATCAGCTCTATCCATCTTCGTTGGTGCATGTTCAACTCTTTCTCTGTGAATATGTACTTGAGGCTTTTGTGGTCTGTATATATTTAACACTTCTTCCCAAAGAGATAATGCCACCAAATTTTCATGCAAAGATCGTTGCAGCCAACTTGAGGTCATGTGTTGGATAGTTCTGTTCATGAACACTCAATTTCCTTGAAGCATAGGCAATGACTTTGTCATTTTTCATCAACACACATCTCAGGACCTTTTTCGAAGCATCACTGAATACAACAAAAAGTTCTCCACTTGTGGGTAAAGTGAGAACGTGCATAGTGATAATCCTCCATTTAAACTCATTGAAGCTTTCTTTGCATTCATAACTCCAAGAAAACTTTACTCCCTTCCGAGTTAGCTTTTTAAGAGGGTTGGGCAATCTTGAGAAGTTGTTCACAAATCATTGATAATATCCAGCTAACCCCAATAAGTTATGGATATCCATTACTGATGTTGGCCTCATCCATCTCTCTATTGCATCTGTTTTGGAGGGATCCATAGATATCCCATTACTTGTGATGATATGGCCAATGAATGTGAAATCCTTCAACCATAACTCACACTTACTGTACTTTCCATAGAGCTTCTACTTCGACAAGGTCTCTAGTATAGTTCTTAGATGCTCCTCGTGATCCTCCTTGGTTTTAGAGTATATTAGAATATCATCAATAATGACTACCACAAATTTGTCGATGTAAACTCTAAAGACTCTATTCATCAAGAAAATGAAGATTGATGGAGCATTAGTTAGTCCGGAAGGCATTACTATGAATTCTTAGTGCCTGTATCTTGTATAAAAAACAGTCTTGGGGATATCTTCCTTCTTCTCCCTTACTTGATAATATCCCGACCACAAATCCACATTGGAGATGTATTGTGCTCCACACAGCTGATCAAACAATTCATCTATTCGTGGGAGAGGATACTTGTTCTTTATCGTGAATTTTTGAGCTCATGATAATCGATGCAAAGGCGCATTGACCCATCATTCTTCGTGACGATGAGGACTGATGCACACCATGGTGAAGCACTTGGGCATATAAAACCTTTATCCAGATTCTCCTGTAGTTGTTTCCTCATCTCCTCAAACTCCACAATAGCCATTATATAAGGAGTATTGGATATTGGTAACACCCCGTGTATAAGATCAATTTATAATTCAACACCTCTTTTAGGAGGAAGACAAGGTAATTCTTCAGGAAGCACTTCAGCAAATTCCCTCACAATAGGCATGTCTTCTAGGATGGTTTCCTCCTTAGACTCAATCATCTGAGACAGATACGCATGCTCATAGGGCAGTGATATCCATGCTTGGGATGTTGGAGCTAAAGAAGATTCATCTTCCTCCTTGCAGTTATAAAGAATCAGGGGTCGATTCTTCACCTGGAGAGTGATTTCCCTCTTACGGTAATTTATGTTGGCTCTATATAAGGAAATCCAATCAATGCCAAGAATTTCATCAAATTCCATAAGAGGGAGTATGAAGAGGTTCTCCGGGAAGTTTAATCCACAGATTATTATAGGGGAGGAGTTATATTCATGGGATGCAATGATTTCCCCATTTTGCATACTCACCGACATCTTCACTTCCATGATTTGTGGTGGTGCTGAGATTGTTCTACTACACTTTCAAGATATAAAATAATGTGTAGAACCTGAATCAAATAGTAAATTCAATAGTGTTGAATTAATAACTAGTGTACCTTTCACCACTTCGTTGTTAGGGTTCACTTCGGCAGTAGTGATGGAAAAAGCTCACCCTTACTCCCTTGGAGGTTGTCGGTTTCCTCTGAAAACCCTTGGCTTTGAGAACTAATTTTCAAGATGCTCTAGTTCTTTTCAGTTTTATAAATCAACAAAGAATTTAGGTATGAAAGGAGAATTCATCTCCTCTGTTGCAGCTGCAGGTTATTCATGTTGGAAGTATACAGCTAGGTTACCTTCTTTTCGACACCTAATGCATTTCCTCGTCCCCTTTAGGCAATTTTTGGGGTGCTTCTTTCTGCACCTTGGGCAAGTGGGGTGCTGGATCTTTTTAGCACCGTTGGATTTATCCATCAGACCACCATCATTGAATCCCATATTACACATCTTATCCCCATGATACCCCTGAGATTTTCCAATCTCTATTTTGACCTTGAGGGAACATTGGAAAATTTCCTCCTAACTGTCGAAGTCACGGACAACCAACGCTTTCTGTAGGCTAGGTTTCATCCCAAAAAAGAAGCGGTCAACCTTGCATTCAGGGGTAAAGAAAAATCTAGAAGCGTATCGTGCAAGCCTTATGAAGTATTCCTCGTCCTATCTAACAAATTCTCCCTCTTTTTTCTTGAGGTCATGGAAGTCCCTTTCCATCTTAAGCTGGAGGGTGCGCAGGAAATATTTATCGAAAAAAATCATCTAGAAATCCTTCCAGTACAACACCTCGATCTCCTCCTCAAGCTTCATATTTTTTATCAACGTCCGCCACTAATCAACTTCACCCTCCATTAGATAAGCATCTTGTAGAAACTTCTCTTGTCCAGAACATTAAAGGATGGATAACATCTTTTCAATAAAGTTGATCCATTGTTCAGTGATTGAGGGACCAGATGATCCATTAAAAGTAGGAGGCTTTTGCCGCATGAAGCTCTCGATAGCGACTTGTTCTTTCTTAGGGGGGTTGAATGTTTCTCTTGACCCATGTTTCTTTTCAAAGCTTGAGTTAGATGAGAGAGAAGGATGAAGAAGTTCACGATTCCTGCTCCCATTGGATTGGGCATCTCATTAGTACAGTCATCACACTTATCTTCACATCGGTTGTTAGCCCGACACCCCCTATTACCGGCCATTGGATGGAATAAAATGAAAGTTAGGGGTAGAACATAAAATGAAATCCAAGGACAAAACAAATGGATTATAAATAAATTTTATTTCCTTAACATATGAATCTATTGGCATCAGTCTATGTTATCCATGATCTACTTTCTAACATATATTCTCAGGGAATTTTTTGTCTATTAATAATGGTTCATACTAATCTTGTGAATTTACAAAAGAATATCCCTGGGAGTGTCATAACCAAGAGTGCAGCATGGACAGTTTTCATGCACCATTTCCTGTCCGAGTCTAGCTCAAAGCGGTGTTTTCGGGTTTTACCCCTATGATACATCTATGCCAGAGCCGCCTTTACCTGCTTGTATCCAGACAGGGATGTATTTGGTTGATAAACCACTTACTCAATACTCACAAAAACATAGTGAGGTTTTTTAAACATAGTCTTGTCTATAAGGCTTCAATAGGGTTTTCTAATCCAGATCCGAAAAATAACTAAACATATCCTCTGATACCAACTATGAAAACCCTGCTTTTTATTCCACAATTAAACATTATTTATTACATAAACATCACTTGATAAAACATAGAAGATAGAGAGGTTTAGTGTCTTTGGGGCATATGATCATTACATAACAACTTAAAACATTAAATACAACATATTTATTGAAAACTTCCTTTACATGACCACTACATTCCCTCGTACTTAGCATTGAATGCGATAACCTGAGAACATTCATAAGAAAAGGGTGAGCTATAAATCCCAGTAAGGGAATAATCATGAAATAACATGAGGAATAAAATAAATGTTACAAAATAGGAATATAAATAGAGAACAAGAGAAGCATAAACATAAAGGCATAATAAATCATGATAATCATAACATGGAAATGTGGAAACAACACTTCATATGGAATTAGCATGATCCAAGGCTCATTGCACATGGAGCATGAGTAAATCCTCATTGCACATGAAGCATGAGTAAAACCTTGTTTCACGTGAATTAGCATGAGTAAACACCCATTTCACATGACGTATCATGATATTATACTTTAACCAATGCATTGGAGCGCTATAAGGGTGCACCCTTCTTAAACATTTCATTTCATCCATAAGTGTGCCACATGGATCATATAACATGGATTCATAAAACATCATCATTTATTCCACGTTAAAGGAATGTGTAATTGATACATAAAACTTTATAATGAATATTTAAATTTGAATAAATTTGAATACCATTCATAGATAAATGGGAATGGTATTCACCACAAAATGACATTGGCTTGGAAAAGCAGTGCAATTTCGGCAGTGTAACAGCATGACGTAAGAATTCATAGAAATGGTTTATTAGAGAGATTGTGGGTGTCTAATGATATGTAGATTAAATGGACAGTAATGGTTTCATATAGATACATGTCCAAACAATTGTAGTGGAATTTAGATTCATGATACAAAATAATTTCTTGAATGTAAGTGAGGAGAGATAAATTTATTTTGGAATTTCGGCATAGTAACGAGTGTACATAGAAGGAATTTAATGAGAGAGAATGTGATATCTCCTCATTAAAACATAAAGAGGGAAGTATGTGGGAGGTTAGAAACCATACCCCAACATTTATAATTGAAACTAAAAGGGCATAATAATTTAAAGAATATTGGAAAAAAATGAGAAAGGAAGAAAAAACCCTTACTTGGAAGTGTGCTTCCAAAGGCTTGAGAGAGGATTGATAGAGGCTTCATGGGAGCTGGGGGAAGTTTGGGAGGATTCTAGAGAGAGGAGGGCAGATATTGGAAGAACTAAAAGTCTTTTGAGTGAGGAGGAAGTGGGATCATGGGTGGGTTTATATAAGAAAGGTGAGGGAATTCTTTATTATCTAGGTTTGGGAAACCTCACATTAAACTAATCCAAACCACAAACCAGACTGTAACATCCCAAGGTTTTCTAAAAATAAATTGAAAATGCTTGAAATTTTGTTTAAGGTATATATTTATAAGTATCCTTTAAACATAATTATATTTCTTCTATGATTTGAATTTCAAGAAACTGTCATCTACAATTTGGTTCTGTATGTTATTTAGAGTCTGATGAAACAAACTTGTTTTTTGGTGAATAGTAACATGACCTTATGAATAGTAATATGAATAGTAATATGAATATTAATATGACCTCATGAATAGTAAATAATATTATTATTTTATTTTCCCATGGCAATAGGATAATGGGATCATAATTAATTTTCCAAGGTCACATAAAACTAATTGCACTTCAATATTGTTATTTTTCGAATTAACTGTGACCTTATTTAAAAATTAAATTAATAATATTTAGAAAATTATTTTTGAAAAATGGAGTTCATTATTGAATTCTACACATTGAAAAATGGTTGGGGTAATTTTTTGGTATTTTTCTGAAACTCTTGGATTTTCGGTGAATAGTGAAATACGGTAAAATACCGTATAATCAATTTATCAGTAAAAATGCACTATTTATGACATCATAAGTGATGCAAGGAAACTTTCCAAGAAATAACATGATATTATAACTATTTAGGGCCACTTGAGTTTAGTTTATTCATAGTCTTGATAAAAATATTATAATAATGATTAAAATAATCTAAAAAAACCTCCCCTCCTCCACTATAAATACCACCCTCAGTCCCCTCTTCCTCTCACACCTATCAAGCCTCTAGAATTGTATAATTTCTGCCAAATTCCCTCCCCAATATTCTTCCCCACGTCATATAGATTCTGGTCTCACCAAAAGACCAAAATCAAAGCCCTTAAGAAGGATCTCAAGGAGAAGAGATCAGGAGGTAAAAATCCTCTTTCATTTTCATTCTTTCCTTCCATTTTATGTTATTATCCTCCTTTACCTTTGTCTTTTGTTGGGATATTTCATTTAATATTTCCCCTTACTGTCCAAATTTTGTATGAATGATGAGGTATTCCATTCCTCTCATCAATCTTATTTTTATGAAATTTTAAGAGACGTCGTTAGGCTGCCGAATGTTTGTAAGAAATTTCTCATGTTTTCTTCATTTCAAGATTCCATTCTCTTCGTTCTTCACCCCCTCTTATCCAAGAGGCATGAAATCTTCAGAATCATGTATATTCTGGATTTTTTCATGTTTATGGAAAATTACAAATCATTATTTCTCTCCTCTCTCACATATTTAAAGAATCAAAAAAACATTGTCCATTTGTGTCGAATTACCGATATCGTGGACGATGTATTTTCAATCTCCATTAATTCTTTCAAGTCTGGTCATGAAACCATTTATATGGTTGTAACAGGTTATAATATATGTTTTATGACTCATATAAGGTTCTGGAATTCTTATTTACTCATGATTCAAATTTATAAGACTAAATGAAGTTGTAATTATCAAAGAACCACTTAAATTATCTAAACGAACATAATTAATGTTTAACTTATAAATCATCATCATATAAAGCACCAAAGTGATAAATGGTATAATTAATGGTACTGGAATTATGTAAATACTGCTCCATTCCAATTCTAGAGTTTCACTTCCAATCAACAAGAACGATTCATCATGAACCGATTGTGAAAATCACAAAAGAACTCACCCAAAATAATGCAAGGAACAAAATACTAACAATTAAGAGGTGAAATGAGGTTATGAAATGACCATATAAGATGTTATAAACATGAACATGTTTCTGTAAAGTACTAATAACACTATTTTAACCATTATACAGGAGGTTTAAACAATTTTTAAGTAATACAAGCCCAAGGTAAGGGAATTCTTAACCCGATTTCCATTCTTTGGGTTAACCTTCTACTTTATAATTTATATGCTATTTAAATTTTTTGTGTGATCGTTTCTGTTTATATTATGTTTAATTATGTGTATTTACAGAGTATATACATATTCCATCCACTCAATTAAGTCTCACTTCAAGTATATGATGTTTATAAGGGACTTTTCTTCTAAAATCCTCTTTTAAAATTCTGTTTTATAAGATTCAAAGGCAATGTTTTTATGCTATTGTTTATGTTGTATGATTATGTTTTGGTTATTGGGCATTGTTTATGATGAAGGGTGGGACCTATATTTCTCTCCAATGAATTGGGTATGAGTAAGTTGGAGGTCGGCCGTATGGTTACTCCAAGTGTAATTGTGATGGTTACACAAAGTAAGGTAGCCGTGAGGGTTACAAATTTTAAGGTAGCCAAGATTGTTACAAGATTATGTAAGTAATGCCCCAATATACCTCTATGATTATAATTATGTTTGTTTTGATCTTGTTTAAATCTCATGTTACACAAATTAAGATTTTATGGGTGGAAAGCATGTCGTTTAAAAATGTTTTCATATGTCATGTGTATTCATGGACTAATGTGATTTTTCCTTCTTTTTCATACCTTACTGAGCTTTTGTGCTCATCCCAAGTTTTTAAATGATTTTTCACAGGTTAATGGATTAGTAATACAAGGAAGGAAGATATGTTAAATGTTGAAGAATTGTCAAGGAGTCTTGTTTTTTGTTTTAATGTTTTATATTCTGAGGAAAATGGAAACTGATTTTATGGTATCCACTATGTAACAATGTGTAATGTTATGAATGTTTTGTATTAATTCCCTAAATCTCTAAACATGAAAAGATCCTCAATATATAATGAAGTATTTTCTTGAATAAATTAAAGATTATGTATGAAATAAGTGCGGGTCCTTATAGTTGGTATCAAAGGTCGGTTTAGACAACTTTATGGATTAGGAGTTCTTGTGAGACACGTGATTAGTCCCTATATCTATTATTTCATTTAAATTCTTGTTTTATAACTTTTTTTTCAGGTCAAGTAAAGTTGGGTATGAATGGAAGGAGGAGGATCTCAAACGACATTCCTATCTCTTCCTGATGACATTCTTGTAATAATTATTGCAAAGTCATCTTTGGATGATTGTGAAACTTTTTCTAGCATACAAATCACTTGCAAGCAGTTTTTTGAGATATCAAACACCTCCTCTATACCTCGTTATCATCGTGGATCATGGGTTGTTTTTAGACAAATACTATTTTCACAATATTAACATAATTTCAAGAAAGGTAAATATTATCAAGGTATTTTAAAATATTTTACCCTATCACAAGAATTTGAAGCATATTATGATTTTAAAAATGGTGCTAAGGAAAGAGACCCTTGTGCAACCAATTTATATTTGATTTTAAACTATAGTATCACATCACATACTTATGGTATTTTAAAAGGACCAATAATAGAAAGTTTCAACTCAATTTCGGTCCAACTATTTTATAGAAATCATGTTTTATCAGATGTTTTGGAATTATATGTCATACATGATTATTTTCCAAAACTGTTTTTCTATGAACACCCATATGACCCATGTTGTATGAGGTGTATTTGGATGGAGGAAGAAAATTATTTTCAAGGATCTCTAAATCATTTTTGTAACGCATGGGACTTCTACCTACGTGAACAAGATGACGATGAAACCGAGTGGACACCTTGATCAAGGTACCCTCACTTGTTTAATAAGTAAATAAAATTGCGAGGACGCAATTTCAAGAAGGTGGGGATAATGTAACATTCCAAGGTTTTCTAAAAATAAATTGAAAATGCTTGAAATTTTGTTTAAGGTATATATTTATAAGTATCCTTTAAACATAATTATATATCTTCTATGATTTGAATTTCAAGAAACTGTCATCTACAATTTGGTTCAGTATGTTATTTAGAGTCTGATGAAACAAACTTGTTTTTTGGTGAATAGTAACATGACCTTATGAATAGTAATATGAATAGTAATATGAATATTAATATGACCTCATGAATAGTAAATAATAATATTATTTTATTTTCCCATGGCAATAGGATAATGGGATCATAATTAATTTTCCAAAGTCACATAAAACTAATTGCACTTCAATATTGTTATTTTTCGAATTAACTGTGACCTTATTTAAAAATTAAATTAATAATATTTAGAAAATTATTTTTGAAAAATGGAGTTCATTTTTCAATTCTACACATCGAAAAATGGTTGGGGTAATTTTTTGGTATTTTTCTGAAACTCTTGAATTTTCGGTGAATAGTGAAATACGGTAAAATACCGTATAATCAATTTATCAGTAAAAATGCACTATTTATGACATCATAAGTGATGAAAGGACACTTGCCTCGAAATAACATGATATTATCACTATTTAGGGCCACTTGATTTGAGTTTATTCATAGTCTTGATAAAAATATTATAATAATGATTAAAATAATCTAAAAAAACCTCCCCTCCTCCACTATAAATACCACCCTCACTCCCCTCTTCCTCTCACACCTCTCAAGCCTTGAGCATTGTCTAATTTCTGCCAAATTCCCTCCCCAATCTTCTTCCCCACGTCCTAGAGCTGCTGGTCTCACCAAAAGACCAAAATCAAATCCCTTAAGAAGGATCTCAAGGAGAAGAGATCAAGAGGTAAAAATCCTCTTTCATTTTCATTCTTTCCTTCCATTTTATGTTATTCTCCTCCTTTAACTTTGTCTTTTGTTGGGATATTTCATTTAATATTTCCCCTTACTGTCAAAATTTTGTATGAATGATAATATATTCCATTCCTCTCATCAATCTTATTTTTATGAAATTTTAAGAGACGCCATTAGGCTGCCGAATTTTTGTAAGAAATTTCTCATGTTTTCTTCATTTCAAGATTCCATTCTCTTCGTTCTTCACCCCCTCTTATACAAGAGGCATGAAATCTCCAGAATCATGTATATTCTGGATGTTTTAATGTTTATAGAAAATTAAAAATCATTATTCCTCTCCTCTCTCGCATATTTAAAGAATCAAAAAAACATTGTCCATTTGTGTCGAATTACCGATATCGTGGACGATGTATTTTCAATCTCCATTTATTATTTCAAGTCTGGTCATGAAACCATTTATATGGTTGAACCAGGTTATAATATATGTTTTATGACTCATATAAGGTTCTGGAATTCTTTTGTACTCGTGATTCAAATTTATAAGACTAAATGAAGTTGTAATTATCAAAGAACCACTTAAATTATCTAAACGAACATAATTAATGTTTAACTTATAAATCTTCATCATATAAAGAACCAAAGTGATAAATGGTATAATTTATGGTACTGTAATTATGTAAATACTGATCCATTCCAATTCTGGAGTTTCACTTCCAATCAACAAGAACGATTCATCATGAACCGATTGTGAAAATCACAAAAGAACTCACCCAAAATAATGCAAGGAACAAAATACTAACCATTAAGGGGTGAAATGAGGTTATGAAATGACCATATAAGATGTTATAAACATGAAAATGTTTCTGTAAAGTACTAATAACACTCTTTTAACCATTATACAGGAGGTTTAAACAATTTTGAAGTAATACAAGCCCAAGGTAAGGGAATTCTTAACCCGATTTCCATTCTTTGGGTTAACCTTCTACTTTATAATTTATGTGCTATTTAAATTGTTTGTGTGATGGTTTCTGTTTATATTATGTTTAATTATGTGTATTTACAGAGTATATACATATTCCATCCACTCAATTAAGTCTCACTTCAAGTATATGATGTTTATAAGGGACTTTTCTTCTAAAATCCTCTTTTAAAATTCAATTTTATGAGATTCAAAGGCAATGTTTTTATGCTATTGTTTATATTGTATGATTATGTTTTGGTTATTGGGAATTGTTTATGATGAAGGGTGGGACCTATATTTACCTCCAATGCATTGGGTATGAGTAAGTTGGAGGTCGGCCGTATGGTTACTCCAAGTGTAATTGTGATGGTTACACAATGTAAGGTAGCCGTGAGGGTTACAAATTTTAAGGTAGCCAAGATGGTTACAAGATTATGTAAGTAATGCCCCAATATACCTCTGTGATTATAATTATGTTTGTGTTTATCTTGTTTAAATCTCATGTTACACAAAGTAAGATTTTATGGGTGGAAATCATGTCTTTTGAAAATGTTTTCATACGTCATGTGTATTCATGGACTAATGTGATTTTTCCTTCTTTTTCATACCTTACTGAGCTTTTGTGCTCATCCCAAGTTTTTAAATGATTTTTCACAGGTTAATGGATGAGTAATACAAGGAAAAAAGACATGTTAAATGTTGAAGAATTGTCAAGGAGTCTTGTTTTGTGTTTTAATGTTTTATATTCTGAGGAAAATGGAAACTGATTTTATGGTATCCACTATGTAACAATGTGTAATGTTATGAATGTTTTGTCTTAATTCCCTAAAGCTCTAAACTTGAAAAGATCCTCAATATATAATGAAGTAATTTATTGAATAAATTCAAGATTATGTATGAAATAAGTGCGGGTCATTATACAGACCATGGTTTTTTCCCATGGTTTTTGGAAAAGGGAAATTTAAAACAATATTTTATATGTCCAAAGTACGATGTTCATAAAATAATGGGGTTTCTTATGTGGAGGTGAGTCACACTCCCAAGGAAAACAATTTAAAAAGACAAGATGTTTAATAAGTCATGAATGGTCCATTAATGCTTTGTAAAATAAGTCAAAATAACCCAAAATCAAATTATTTTAATGGTAAACCATATATTGTCCTAAAATAAGGCTTATATTATTTTTATTACATCACAATTGGGTCATTATGATATCATAAAACACATTATATATTTAAACAGTATTTAATTGTTACCCGAAAATTTTACTGTCTCAGAAAATTTTGAAAAATTCATCATTGGATAATTTTGAAATTATGATTCCATAAATAATGTTTATTTTATCTAAATAATTTTCTAATTATGTTAATTTTTACTTTTAAATATAAAAACAGACATTTATTGAAAATTCACGGGGTTGGACACAAATGGATTTCAATCTTTAATAAAAATTACCATTGAAATAATAAAATTATACAATAATTTATATTTAATAAAACTTAATTTAATAAAAATAATAATATTTTATTAAAATATTATTTAATTCAAAAATCCATTAATTCATCAAAATAGATTTCTTAGTTGAACATTAACTAAAAATACTATTTGTTCTTTAAAAAAACTATTTACAAGGTAAAAATAATAAAATGAAAGTATATTCATTATTATATACAAATAAAATAATGTAAACAACTATAGTGCTAAGGTCTTGTTACATAACCCCTTATAAAACCCGCATAATATTGAAGAGTAATGTGTGTGATGGTGAAAGACTCATGGTGTGGCTCGGATAACAATGCTCGGGTGGTAATCTCTGTAGAGACCCGAAGCCTAACGTACATAGACATTACATTACTTTTTTGGAATACTTAGTACATAACAAAAACACACACACAAGGACCATAATAGTTTAGTGTCTTTGGAAACTCGGAATATAATCTTCTAATCGTGGTGAAAGATCTTCAACATCTTCCATAAAGATATTCTTTTTTTTAAACCTAAATCCTTTCTTTATGTCCTGGGGAAAAGAAAACATAAAAGAGTGAGCTCAAATGCTCAGTAAGGGTCAACAAAAGAAATATCAATCACGTCATATTCATAAGAACATAACTTTTGAAAATCTTAACCTATAAAGAGAGCATAATTTCATAACATGGGATAAATCATAGTAGTGAAATGAAATCCCAATAATCATAACAGAAAACATGAAACTTTTTGTCATACACACATAATCATAGAGATTCATTTCTTATTATTCAAGACTCATTTCCAAGACTATCTTAGTGGAAAAAGTCCCTTTCTGAACTGAGTTCACTCCTCGTTTCAGTTCTGTTTCACTGAACCGGTATAACCTACCGTTCCAGCCATGTCTATCTCATGAGATATAAAATCTTTACCCAATGCATTGGAGGGAGATATAGGTCCCACCCATCTCATAATAAAACCATTCTTACTTGTTCCACAAAAAAAACATACATCATTCATAATAACCCAATACACAAAATGGGTTTCATAAACATCATTCCATCATCACATAATCCATATAAAAGAAATGGATATCATTTCATAATAAGAATAGTTAAACCATTTAAATCATAGAGAAATGATACTTGAAACATACACATATGAAATAATGTCATCTTAGATGAAAAATGGTTTTGATAAAATACTCGAAAAGAATTATTGAGGAAAATATCCTTTCTTCTTCAAAATCAATTTCTTTTCACAAAACGTCATGTAATTTTAAAAGAAAGAGATTTTGTTGAAAATAGTAATGAAATCTTTTGGAGGAATATTCAAGATAATAAGGCTTTATAAACCCATAAAAATCAGTTCGTGCCGTATAAGTTAAACAAACATTCTTCTCGTACTTTTGCTGAAAAAGTCAAAAAAGTTCCTCATACGAAAAACGACAAAAGATTCCTTTACTATCTTTTACTAAAAACTCACCGAAGGGTAAAATTGGATTTAAAAAAATTTAGGTGGATGGAAATAATATTACATATTGAGGAAACATGGATGTGGATGATAAAATACACCCCAGTAAATTTCAAAGTATAAACAATCTCAGATAAAAATGAGATTGTGATATTTCCCTTACCTCAGGTCCGATTTGCTTCGTAAGTGTCCGAACCTCCTGTATAATGATTTACATAATGTCATTGACTTATTCCAGAATCATACTCATTGTTATGATATTATATATGGTTCACTTATGACTTTATATTACCCGTTCTTTTGTAAATTCCATGTTAAAGAGCGTTTTGGGTAAAATCGTTTCATTTGTTGTCCGTGTTTTGACTTGTAATTATTCATATGATTACTTAAATCATGATTACATAATTCCAGAATATAAAACAAGATTTATATATAATATATATTCAAAATATACATATATATAATAAATCATCAAATGGAATGAAATACACCGTTCATGGAGACGGTAGGTCGTACGTACGCATGAACGCTATTTTCGTTTCCTTATCGAGTTGAATGGAATTAAGTAGATGAAATACATATATATACAAATAAATCCAGTATGATTATTATGTAATATATTTAATGATTACTTATTATATATACTTTATAATCATTTATAAATGGTTAACGTGGAGAATGAATCTCATCGCGTCGTGGAGACGACAGTCCGTACGTACGCACGAGCGATGATATCGTTCTCATGATCGTGGAATTGTATTGGAGTGTATGTATAATATTTCAGAATCAATATCACTTTAAAATAATCATATATAGATTATATTTACACCATTATACCCATCCAAGTAAGGTGGTGGTGGAAAATAGATTACACCATGGCGTGGAGACGGTATTCCGTACGTACGCATGCGCGATGATTTCATTTTCCGTAGGATGGATAGATGGTGAAATAGGGTTGTTTAATACATATATGAACATATCAGTATATTAGTGATAATGATGTTATTACTTCATAATGAAACAACCTAATAAAAATAAGTGGAAGAAGAAATAAATTTGAAAGAATCGGTAACGGACATTACCTCTTCTTTGAAGCGACTCTTTGAGATCTCCTTTTACGGCACTAAAATTGGTCTTTGAGGAAGACCAGAACCTCTAGGTTGTTTCTAGGGAAGTGGTTAAGATAATTTTCCAGAGGTTGGACGAGCTTGAAGGGTCAAAGTGTTGTGAGGAAGAAATGAATGGGGTGCCCTTTTATAAGGGAGGAGAGTGGAACCTTTGGAAAAACTAAAAATATTATTTTATTATAAAGCCAAATTCGGTTTTAAATAGCTTCAAATTAATTTATTACGAATCTAAGGTGGGTATGGGTATAAATACTCTCATCCAATATAATTTAGACAAGTTTAGGTTCCTATTTTAACCATATCATTTATATTTAACTTTAAGTTAGATAATTTTACTTTTACCGTGTCTTCTTGTTTTCTTACACTATAAGGTTAATAAACTTACTGTATCAAGACAAACGAACCCCAAGTTGTTTATTATTAATATATATAACCTTATCTATGTAATGTGGCAGAACCTTATATTCTTAGGAATAAAATAACAATTAATAATATAAATTGTTTTTAAAAAACTATTTTATGTCAATTTTGACAATATTTTGTAATTGATTTTTGTGAAACTCATAACAGATTTATTAGTTAAAAAAAGTTATTTAAATCAATAATAACATGTCATATCAACATATAAAATTATTTTAGTTCATAAAAAGTCTTAAATTACATTTATTTGGGTATTTATAACATCAATTATGTCAATATTTCATTAATAAGACAATTACTGAATCATCTTTGTGTCATAATAAATGATAATTATTTAATACCTAAAAATTCTAAATAAATTCCTATGATGTAGATAATTTTATTAGCTTTCTGGAGATTATTCACGTTCAAAGTTTCATGAAGTTTATCACTAAATTAAAATTATTATACTTATAAGATTTAAGAAAGTGACATGTTGTCACATTCTTTGGTTTTAATAATAATTAAATTATTTTCATGGAAAAAAGTCCATTAAATGAATCTAATCCGACCCTTAGGTGATATGGGTCGACTTTTAGTCATCCAATTGGATTTTGACATGTTCTAGGTTAACTGTATAATATTATATTTACCCTTAATTACCCGATTTACCTTTAATTGTGGTAAATAAAATTTACCGTATTTACTATTCATAATTCCCAAAAATAAAATGTAGCTTATTAACATAATTTGGATCCACTGACTCCAAATATGGAATCTATTTTTCCAAATTCAATACTCAAAAGTTTCAGAAACTAAATTAAAATTAATCCCATTGTCTAAAGAAAACAGGTTTTTCTTTAAAACATTGCAAAAGATTGAATTGATTTATCCTATAAATTCAAGGTAGAATAAATTCTAATGACATAAATTATATTAAATGGTAAAAATATATTATATTTATACTTTAAAAAAATTCAATATTATAATTTAACCATATAAATTATTTCGATGAAAAAACTTGTTTTTAATTAAAATATAGCGTGTTTTTACTATTCATCAAAATATGAAAGTTACCAGACTGATATGAAAATTTATCCAAAGTAAATTTTCATTTCATGATTCCAAAGAAGAATTTTATTTTGTCAAATTGAACTTATAAACATGTAAAAAACTATATTTAAAGTGGGTGCGCCATCAAAAGGCGGGAAAACTGTATTTTTTTAAAAATACTTCTTTTACCCGAAAAATTTATTTTGTTCTTATAAAATGTTTTAGAAAATGTGTAAGACAAATAATAATGTTCGAAGATTAAAAATTTAGTTAATACGATTCATAACGGCTAGTTCATAATAATATTATAAAAATATATCGTTGTTTAGTAAAACCCGGTATTGCGTACAACACACGCTATCGAAAAAGGTCGTGATTGCGTGTAATGCAAGCCAAGTTAGGTTTGCGTGTTGTGCAAGAATCCTTCGTTGTTTCGTATAACATAATACAACCATATTTCATTTATACATTGAATATATATATATATACTCAATTTTGTGTAGAATAACTATTATCAAAATTGTGTGTAACAGGATCCAAGAATAGTGTTGTGTATACTGCAAGCTAATACGGTGTTGCGTATAGCGCAAGGTAATCTTGTTGTAGCATACAACACAAGATATTAATGAAATTAAAAGAATATTTTTCATAAAATCTCGAGGTGTTACATTCTACCCCCCTTAAAATGAATTTTTCCCTCGAAATTCATCGGGGTTATAAATGGTTTACTACTCGAAAGTTTCTCTAATAGAAACCCACATCGTAAAAAGGATTACCAAAACCAATCTTTAAAAACAAAAGTATGAAACATAATGGTTACCCAAATAAACTAATCACTAGGTTTCCACATAGGTGAAAATATGGATTTGGAAGAGAAATCTAACCATTATGTTCTGATGGAGAGTGGTAGAGAACATGGCTATGGAAAAGCCAGCAATCACAAAGCCATAAATTTGTGACGATCTAAGGTACCATTTGATTCATCAGATATAAGAGCACTAGTACAACATTTTGGGTTTTCATGATCATTTCCCTAAAGTTGATGAAATTGGAATTAGAAGAAATACTTTCGTGATTTTGGTATAGCCTCACCGTTTTTCATTCTTTCGACAATTTCCACTTCATCTCTTATGGAAATAAAGTTGAATTTGTCATTCGTGATGTGTTAGCAGATCATGTGATAGAATGAGGGGTCATTCCATCTGTCTCAAAAAAAAGGTTAGAAAAGTTATCAAAAAATACATAAGTCCATATATAGTGAGATTAATCATATATGGTTCTTAAAATGGACTTATACTTCATATACCATACTACTTAATATAATAAAACTAGTTTCTACTAAACACGGACATCCTGTAGGCCTGTGGTAGGCGATAAAGGCCAGTCGCACATCGGTTGTGGGTTCGATTCCCACATCCTTGTCCGACACGATGGGTTGTCGCCCGTCCTGCAGGTTGTTGTATTTCTAAAGCTGTATTACTATAACATCCCATCAACAATATCAAAAAAAGTTTTATCCTTAAACTATACTAACTTATGTCCAACATAATCCATTCCAATCTTTAGGTTTATCTAAAATACTTCGGTCCAAGCTCATAGTATAAAGAAAATGATCACGTGAATGCCATCATTTATCCCCCATATATCATTATATATATCTTGTTGGTAAAATTAGAAATATGTGAATACCTTAATCATGTATTCTCTTGAAGAATTAATATCCATTGAACCTTAGTGAAAATATGAATTCAGTTAAAAGTTAACACTTTCCACATACCAAAATCCTCAAAATTCTATATCCTCAAACCATGATAAAACCTTCTCCTTATATCAGTCATGAGCTCATGAATACTATCAAACATTTAATTTTCCCCTTTTCCCTTCATTATGCGCATATCATCTACATTCCAAAAATATCTAAATAACCTTTCATAGATACTGGCACCATTAATCACACACTTTGAAAACTCAAGGAAAGACAACAGTGTAACAATCCTTAGATGTCTCTTTATTCCATAGTACCATGAGATTACTTATACAACATTACACATGATAAACACGTAATCATTCCACTACATTCTTAAACCATTGACCGAGCTTCAACAATTCTTTCATCTCACATATCATTTATAGTCTCTTCATCATCATCAACATAAATACTACCCGTACGACCATACTGATTCTCTTCATGAGGCTTTCCCTTAGGGCATTGGTTTGCATAATTCCCGTACATTCCACATTTAAAACATTTATCCATAGTTGATGTCGAATCAATACCATTATCCTCATCCCTGGTGTTAACTGAACCTTTTCCTTTACACTTACTGGCTTTGTGTCGTTCTTTTCCACACCCAAAGAATCTTCCAGTTCCTTTGAAACATTCTCCTTGATTCCTCTTCCCACATTATTTACATAGGGAAAATTTAACTTTCTTTCCTCTATGATCATCATGAAACTCCATCTTTCTCTTATTAGCCGAGTCAGGAAACTTAACAAATTTTACTTTATTGATCATATTATGATAATTCTGATTCGGAATAATAATGATGGTTGGACTTCCATATCCCATTTCATTTGGTTTCTCATGAAGAATATCATTCCATTGTCCATCATATCCTCCATTATCGTGAATCATCTTGTTTCCATCCATTTTCTAAAACCCAAAAAGAATAGTGTGAGAGGCAAAGAATCATAATAAAGGGGGAGTAACTTCAATATCTAACATCTTTGGTTTAATATAAAATCGTTACCATAGTTCTATGACTATATCCTATACGTATACTTATCCTTAGGGACATCCCTAGACATACCTTAGAAATATCTCTAGGGATCTCACTAACATTTTCGCATCCTAGTTTCCAAAGGTTGACTAAACCTTTCCTCTGATACCAACTGTAGAGACCCGAAGCTTAACATACATAGACATTACATTAATTTTGCGGAATACCTAGTACATAACAAAAACACACACACAAGGACCGTAATAGTTTAGTGTCTTTGGAAACTTGGAATATAATCTTCTAATCGTGGTGAAAGATCTTCAACATATCCCATAATGATCTTCGTTTTTTTAAAACTAAATCCTTTCTTTATGTGCTGGGGAAAAGAAAACATAAAAGGGTGAGCTCAAATTCTCAGTAAGGGTAAACAAAAGAAATATAAATCACGTCATATTCATAAGAACATAAATTTTGAAAATCTTAACCTGCAAAAGAGAGCATAATTTCATAACATTGGATAAATCATAGTAGTGAAATGGAATCCCAATAATCATAACATAAAACATGAAACTTTGTGGAATACACACATAATCATAGAGATTCATTTATTATTAGTCAAGACTCATTGCTAATACTATCTTAGTGGACAAAGTCCCTTTCTGAACAGAGTTCACTCCTCGTTTCTGTCCAGTTTCATTGAACCTGTATAACCTACCGTTCCAGCCATGTCTATCTCATGAGATATAAAATCATTACCCAATTCATTGGAGGGATATATAGGTCCCACACATCTCATAATTAAATCATTCTTACTTGTGCCACAAAAAAAACCTACATCATTCATAATAACCCAATAAACAAAATGGGTTTTATAAACATCATTCCATCATCACATAATCCATATAAATGAAATGGATATCATTTCATAATAAGAAAAGTAAAAACATTTAAATCATAGAGACATGATACTTGAAACATACACATATGAAATAATGTCATCTTAGATGAAAAATGGTTTTGATAAAATACTTGAAAAGAATTCTTGAGGAAAATATCCTTTCTTCTTCAAAATCAATTTCTTTTCACAAAACGTCATGCAATTTTAAAAGAAAGAGATTTTGTTGAAAACTGTAATGAAATATTTTGGAGGAAGATTCATGAAAATAAGGCTTTATAAAACCGTAAAAAATCAGTTCGTGCCGTATAAGATAAAAAAACATTCTTCTTGTACTTTTGCCGGAAAAGTTAAAAAAGTACCTCGTACGAAAAACGACAAAAGATTCCTTTAATATCTTTTTCTAAAAACTCACCGAAGGGTAAAATTGGATTTAAACAATTTTAGGTGGATGGAAATAATATTACATATTGAGGAAACATGGATGTGGATGATAAAATACACCCTAGTAAATTTCAAAGTATAAACAATCTCGGATAAAAATGAGATTGTGATATTTCCCTTACCTTAGGTCTGATTTGCTTTGTAAGTGTCTGAAATGCCTGTATAATGATTTAAATAATGTCATTGAATTATTCCAGAATCATACTCATTGTTATGATATTATATATGGTTCACTTATGACTTTATATTACCTGTTCCTTTGTAAATTCCATGTTAAAGAGCGTTTAGGGTAAAATCGTTTCATTTGTCGTCCGTGTTTTGACTTGTAATTTTTCATATGATCACTTAGATCAAGATTACATAATTCCAGAAAATAAAACAATATTTATATATAATATATATTCCAAATATACATATATATAATAAATCAGCAAATGGAAAAAATACACCGTTCATGGAGACGATAGGCCGTACATACGCATGAATGCTGTTTTCGTTTCCTTATTGAGTTTAATGGAATTAAGTAGATGACATACATATGTATACACATAAATAAAATATCATTATTATGTCATATATTTAATTATTACTTATTATATATACTTTATAATTATTTATAAATGGTTGACGTGTAGAATAAATCTCATCGCATCGTGGAGACGGTAGTCCGAACGTACGCATGAGTGATGATATTGTTCTCATGATCGTGGAATTGTATTGGAGTGTATGTATACTATTTAAGAATAAATATCACTTTACAATGATCATATATAGTTATTATTTACACCATTATACCCATCCAAGTAAGGTGGTGGTGGAAAATAGATTACACCATGACGTGGAGACAGTATTCCGTACGTACGCACGCGCGATGTTTTCATTTTCCGTAGGATGGATAGATGGTGAAATAAGGTTGTTTCATACATATAATAACATATAAGTATATTATTGATACTTATTTTATTACTTAATAATGAAACAACCTAAGAAGAAGAAGTGGAAGAAGAAATAAAGTTGAAAGAATTGGTAACGAACATTACCTCTTCTTTGAAGCGCCTCTCTGAGATCTCCTTTTAGGGCACTAAAATTGGTCTTTGAGGAAGACCAGAACCTCTAAGATGTTTATAGGGAAGTGGAGAAGAGAATTTGGTAGGTTTTGGCCGATCATGAAGGCTCATATTGTTGTGAGGAAGAGAGGAAGGGGGTGCCCTTTTATAAGAGAGGAGAGGGGCACCTTTGGAATAACTAAAAATATTATTTTATTATAAATCCAAATTCGGTTTTAAATAGCTCAAAATTGATTTATTTATAAGATAAGGTGGGTATGGGTCAAAATTCTCTCATAAAATATAATTTAGACAAGTTTAGGTTCCTATTTTAACCTTGTCATTTATATTTAACTTTAAGATAGATAATTTTACTTTTACTGTGTCTTCTTGTTTTCTTACAATATATGGTTAATAAACTTACTATATCAAGCCAAACTAACCCCAAGTTGTTTATTATTAATATATATAACCTTATCTAAGTCATTTTTCAGAACCTTATATTTTTACGAATAAAATTACAATTAATAATATAATATTTGTTTTAAAAAATATTTTATGTCAATTTTGACACTATTTAGTAATTGATTTTTGTGAAACTCGTAACAGATTGATTAGTTAGAAAACAGTTAATTAAATCAATAATAACATGGAATATTAACATATAAAATTAGTGTAGTTCATAAAAAGTCTTAAATTACATTTATTTGGGTATTTATAACATCAATTATGTCAATATTTGATTAATAAGACAATTACTGCATCATTATTGTGTCATAATAAATGATAATTATTTAATACCTAAAAATTCTAAATAAATTCCTATGATGTAGATAATTGTATTATCTTTTTGGAGACTACTCATGTTCGAAGTTTCATAAAGTTTATCACTAATTTAAAATTATTATACTTATAAGATTTAAGAAAGTGACATGTTGTCACATTCTTTGGTTTTAATAATATTTAAATTATTTTCATGGAAAAAAGTCCATTAAATGAATCTAATCCGACCCTTAGGTGATATGGGTCTACTTTTAGTCATCCAATATAATATTTACATGTTCTAGTGTCACACCCCGACATGCGCGTTTATTTTATTTTATGATTTCTTTGGCTTAAATTATTTTTGTTGTGGTTCGTGTTCAGTATCGGACTAGGTTTTTGAGTTTTTGTTAAAAAGTGCGCTTTTTGACGTGACGTCGTTGAGCACCCGGGATGAGCACGTTTTGGAAACCCCGCGCGGCTTCGCCCATGCAACGGAACAGTTCTCCTGCCATCAGAAAACAAAAAAAATGAGCGAACTTTTTGATTTATTCTGTTATTTAAATTTTTCATTATTGTTGATAATTTTATAATTATTTTTAAAGGCGATTTGATATATATTATTATTCTAGGCTGGTGCAAGCACACCGCACGGCTAGCTGAAGCCGTGCGGTTAGCCCAGATACTACATGATTACGATATCTGTATTGGACAAATGAATATGAATTGAATAAGTTAAAAATAATTCAAATAAATAACTTACTATAATAATATTATTATTGGGTCATGAATAATAATACTATATTTTTTATTTAAGAATTTTTGTTATTGGAATTGTCATTTTATCATTTTTGTTGTTGTTAGTATTAAAGTTTTTGATCACCAACATTACTATTACTATTATTTTCATTATTTATTTATTGAATTATTTATTTTATTCTTATATATATATATATATTAGTAGGGTTTGCAGAAGCCCCCATCTCTCGATCATTCCTCTTCCTAGCGCGCCGCCACCATATCCCTTGTCATCTGGTCCAGGCCCGACACCCCTGCTCCCGCTCACCTGTAGAGAGCCCGTAGCCCCCATCTTCCTCCTACGCTTTTCGCACCCGCATAAAGGCGCTGCGATCTCCTACTCTTAGCAAATCTTCTCACCCTTGCTTCTCCTCGTTGCAGCACCCGCTGGCCCCCTCGCCTCCCGTTTTCTCTGCCTCCCGCTGCCCGCACACCCTCCTGCCTCCCTCGCAGCAGCCCGCACACATCACCCCCCCCCCAGTTCCGTATCCACCTTGCAGCGCCCGACCTGCCGTTGTGCCCTTCTCCACTGTTGCGCGCCGCTGGAAATCTTCACCCACCAGCGCTCCAACAGCCTTGCACCACCCCCGACGACCTCCATCGGCCATCCTAGCCAGTGTGGTCCCAGATCCGCATCCTCCGCTCCTTGCTCGAACCCACAGAACCCCCTTCGCCCCCTGTTCAGTGCGCAGCCGGCGCACTTAGCCCCCCTCCTGATCTCCTTCATCCTCACGCACCCAACTCCCCCCCTTCATCCTCACCCATCCAGTGGCGGAGCCTCTCACACCCTTCTCTCCCCACCGTTTTTTTTCTCCCCACTGGTGTGCAGCGCAAGCAGGAGGACCCTCCCTCCCCGCCGGCCCTTCCTTCTCCGCGGTGAACCCTGCTTCCGGCGACTCGACGTTTTCCCCCCCTTGCTGCGCATGTGCAGGCCGAGCGATTTCCTACTTCTCCCCTGCACGTCGCGGCCAGTAAGGTTTGTTTTGTTTTAATTTTAATTTTACTTTTATTATTATTTTTATTATCAATATTATTATTGTTATTTTACTTTTATTATTAGTATCATTATTCATATTATTCTTACTATTATTATCTTGTTATTATTTTTCTTATTGCTTTTATTATTATTGTTAATACTACATCCTTATTATTATTTTTGTTATTTTTATTTTTATTTTTATTATTCTTGTTGTTACTACTATTATTATTATTATTATTATTATTATTATTATTATTAATGTTAATAATAATAATATTATTATTATTATTATTATTACTATTATTATTATTATTATTATTATTTTTAATGTTATTATTATTAATTTTATTATTGTTATCATTATTATTATTCTTATTAATATTCGTATCAATAATATTACTATTATGTTATTATTAATCTTATTCTTCTTATTATTATTATTATTATTATTTTTCATTATTATTATTATTTCTTATTATTATTATTGTTATTATTATTATTACTTTTATTATTACTATTATTTTTATCATCATAGCGTGGGTTTTAATCGATGGTGAGTTGTTATTTGATGGCTCAGAACTTTTAGGACCCGCGCAGGGCGTTTCCAAGTGAGCGCCACCACCGCGCCTTGTTTCCGAGGTTCCGTCGTCGCCGCGCTTTAGTTTCAAGGTGAGCGCTTCTTCCCGCCGCTTGGTTTCGCAGGCTCTAGTGAGTTTTTGGTTGCGTATGAGTCCTTGAAATTGTTTATGCAGAGTGTTAGACTTTGTCACGTGGTTTCGGACACACGTCGTGTCATCGCGCCTTGGATCCGAGGTTGTTTGTCGACGCGCTTGATTTTGAGGTAGGTTCCCTTTGCACTGCTTTTAAAATTTAAGTTATATTATTTCATGCTGTTTGCGCACCCTAATTGTTTAAAATCAACATTTTATTAATTTTAATAAATATGAGATAATATACGTTAATAAATTTTTAATATAAGATGGTTAATTTTTAAATGGTTATTTAATGTTAAAAGGAGCCGTTTATTTTATACACGACACATGGAACATCCTTTTGACGGGCGGACACCCAATAATGAAAGAATGCCCGTTTGGATTTTAAACATAATTCATGGAATATAAAATGGATTTATGGTTTAATGAGAAATGATTTCTTTTGAAGCATGAACAAATACTTTGGTTCGTTTGAGAAATTGCCCGGTTTGCTCTTAAAGTTTATTTGGAAAAGAAAATGGTTTGGTTTGGTTTATAAAAACACTGGAAACCTGTGAAGTAGTGTTTTGTGGATTCTTCAAATAGTTTTAAACTGGTTTTGGTAGTAATTGTGAACTGTATTAAATGCCCGTTTGGCACTTTATGGAAAGCGATGGAAATGTTTTTATAAAAAAACCCTCTTAGGACGACTCTCATGCCTTGGTTGCGATTGATTGTTTGGGAGGCCGCGCTTAGAGGCTCCCGGGTACTTTAGTGGAAAAAGGCATGAGGTTGTCCCATGGAGTGGCTCGGGGAATGCCTGTTGTTCTTTATATATAGATATATCTGATTGGATGCTCGGTTGGCATCGGTAGGCTCACCCCCTTTTTCTTAAACACTTGAGACATGGGAATCTGGCATATTGAGAGAATATTCTAAGAACGATTGCTGCACTGGTAGGTTATGGTACTGACCAGTGGCCCATAGTAGGTGGATATATTGGGTTTATTGCTATGGGATTTGCCCTCGACCTGCCTGTGAGTGGATGGTCGAGCGTGTTGTGCGTTTTGATTTCATCGTGACATGTCAATAAGGATGATTTCTCATGTATTGGTGTCTTCTGGTTTATTCTCGATCTCCTAGGTTCACCCATGTCTATTCAGCTTTTGTAGCTTGCAGAAATGATTATGATGCTCACGTGTATACTTACATTGCCCTTGCTGTATGTTTTACTTTGTGCATTCTGGCATATTGTTTTCCTTGGAAACTGATAAATTGCTTTTTAATGGGTTTCTAAAAATTGTTTTTCAAATGGAAGTGTTTAATCCCTTTTGTTCACATTTGAAAATTTAAACATCACTTTCCCCTTTTCCTGAAATGTCATTGGAACTAATGAAATGAACACGAATTTGGAAAAATGGCTAAGGGCAATGGTTCGTACTTTGTTTTTAAGTAGAATATTATTAAAAACATACTTTTATAGATTGTAGTTCAAACATGAAATGATGTTTCTTTTATTTTAAAGGTAGTGCATTGGGAATAGATATCGGGCTAGCCTACTGAGTTTTAATACTCACGCCTATAGTTGTTTTCTGTTTTTAGTGTTTGTGCAGGCTATAGCTTGAGTGCGCTCGCCTAGGGCGACGCTTGATCGTTGAGTTGGAGAGCGACCCGCGAGGTCGCACGGAGTTTGTTCGCACGTCGTGTTTGGTTAGTTTGTTTCTTGTTTGTTCATGTTTAGTCACTTTATCTGGTTTACCTTTCTGCGCTGCTCTGTATTATTTTCGCTGTCTTATTGATTTATATTGGGCAAAATCGTTCCCATAGCCTCTGTTGATGCCCTGGCGCTTGTCGCCAGCCCGGGAGGATCGGGAACGCCTCTCGGGCCATGTCGCGGACCGGCTCGGGTGACCGGTTCAGGGTCGACCCGGGTTGGTTCGTGACATCTAGGGTAATTTTATAATATTATATTTACCCTTAATTACCCGATTTACCTTTAATTATGGTAAATAAAATTTACCGTAGTTACTATTCATAATTCCCAAAAATAAAAAGTCGCTTATTAACAAAATTTGGATCCACTGATTACAAATGTGGAATACATTTTTCCAAATTCAATACTCAAAAGTTGCAGAAATTAAATTAAAATTAATCCCGTTGTCGAAAGAAAACGGGTTTCTCTTTAAAACATTGCAAAAGATTGAATTGATTTATCCTACGAATTCAAGGTAGAATCAATGCTAATGAAATAAATTATATTAAATGGTAAAAATTTATTCTATTTATACTTTAAAACCATTCAATATTATAATTTAACCATATAAATTATTTCGATGAAAAAAGTTGTTTTTAATTAAAATATAGCGTGTTTTTACTATTCAACAAAATATTAAAGTTATCAGAATGATATGAAATTTTATCCAAAGTAAATGTTTATTTCATGATTCCAAAGAAGAATTTTATTTTGTCAAATTGAACTTATAAATATCTCAAAAACTAGATTTAAAGTGTGTGCTCCATCAAAAGGTGGCAAAACTTCATTTTTTGAAAAATACTTATTTTACCCGAAAAATTTATTTTGTTCTTATAAAATGTTTTAGAAAATGTGTAAGACAAATAATAATGTTATAAGATTCAAAATTTAGTTAATACGATTCATAACGGCTAGTTCATAATAATATTATAATAATATATCGTTGTTTAGTAAAACCCGGTATTGCGTACAACACACGCTATCGAGGAAGGTGGTGATTGCGTGTAATGCAAGCCAAGTCAGGGTTGCGTGCTGTGCAAGAATCCTTCATTGTTTCGTATAACATAATCCAACCATATTTCATTTATACATTGAATATATATATATATATACTCAATGTTGTGTAGAACAACTATTATCAAAATTGTGTGTAACACGATCCAAGAATAGTGTTGTGTATAATGCAAGCTAATACGGTGTTACGTATAGCGCAAGGTAATCTTGGTGTAGCATAAAACACAAGACATTAAAGAAATTAAAATAATATTTTTCATAAAATCTCGGGGTGTTACATTCTACCCCCCTAAAAATGAATTTCTCCCTCGAAATTCATCGGGGTTATAAATGGTTTACTACTCGAAAGTTTCTCTAATAGAAACCCACATCGTAAAAAGGAATAACAAAACCAATCATTAAAAACAAAAGTATGAAACGTAATGGTTACCCAAATAAACTAATCACTGGGTTTCCACATAGGTGAAAATATGGATTTGGAAGAGAAATCTAACCATCATGTTCTGATAGAGAGTGGTAGAGAACATGGCTATGGAAAAGCCAGCAATCACAAAGCCATAAATTTGTGACGATCTAAGGTACCATCTGATTCATCAGATATAAGAGCACTAGGACAACATTTTTGGTTTTCATGATCATTTCCCTAAAGTTGATGAAATTGGAATTAGAAGAAATACTTTCGTGATTTTGGTATAGCCTCACCGTTTGTCGTTCTTTGGATAATTTCCACTTCATATCTAAATGAAATAAAGTTGAATTTGTCATTTGTGATGTGTTAGCAGATCATTTGATATAATGAGGGGTCATTCCATCTGTCTCAAACATGAGGTTAGAAAAGTTATCAAAAAATACATAAGTCCATCTATAGTGAGATTAATCATATATGGTTCCTAAAATGGACTTATACTTCATATATCATACTGCTTAATATAATAAAACTAGTTTCTACTAAACAGGGACTTCCTGTAGTCCAGTGGTAGGCGATAAAGGCCAGTCGCACTTCGGTTGTGGGTTCGATTCCCACATCCTTGTCCGACGCGATGGGTTGTCGCCTGTCCTGCAGGTTGTCCTTTTCTAAAGCTATATTACTATATCATCCCATCAACAATATCGAAAAACTTTTATCCTTAAACAATACTAACTTATGTCCAACATAATCCATTCCAATCTTTAGGCTTATCTAAAATACTTCGGTCCATGCTCATAGTATAAAGAAAATGATCACGTTAATTCCATCATTTATCCCCCATATATCATAAGATATATCTTGTTGGTCAAATTACAAATATGTGAATACCTTAATCATGTATTCTCTTGAAGAATGAATATCCATTGAACCTTAGTGAAAACATGAATGCAGTTAAAAGTTAACACTTTCCACATACCAAAATCCCCAAAATTCTATATCCGCAAACCATGATATAACCTTCTCCTTATATCAGTCATGAGCTCATGAATACTATCAAACATTTAATTTTACCCTTATCCCTTCATTATGGGCATATCATCTACATTCCAAAAATATCTGAATAACCTTTCAGGGATACTGGTACCATTAATCACATACTTTCAAAACTCAAGGAAAGACAACAGTGTAACAATCCTTAGATGTCTCTTTATTCCGTAGTACCATGATATTACTTATACAACATTACACATGATAAACATGTAATCATTCTACTACATTCTTAAACCATTGACTGAGCTTCAACAATTATTTCATCTCACATATCATTTGTAGTCTCTTCATCATCATCAACATAAATACTACCCATACGACCATAAATATTCTCTTCATGAGACTTTCCCTTAGGGAATTGGTTTTCATAATGCCCGTACATTCCACATTTAAAACATTTAACCATTGTTGATGTCATAGAAATACCATTATCCTCATCCCTGGTGTTAATTGAACCTTTTCCTTTGCACTTACTGGCTCTATGTACTTCTTTTCCACACCCAAAGCATCTTCCAGTTCCTTGGAAACATTCTCCTTGATGCCTCTTCCCACATGATTTACATAGGGGAAATTGAACTTTATTTCCTCTATGATAATCATGAAACTCCATCATTATCTTATTAGCCGAGTTAGGAAACTTAAAAAAATTTACATTATTGATCATATTATGAGATTGCTGATTCGGCATAATAATGATGTTTGGACTTCCAAATCCCATTTCATTTGGTTTCCAATGATGAATATCATTCCATTGTCCATCATATCCTCCATTATCCTGAATCATCTTGTTTCCTTCCATTTTCTAAAACCCAAAAAGAATAGTGTGAGAGGCAAAGAATCATAATAAAGGGGGAGTAACTTCAATATCTAACATCTTTGGTTTAATCTAATATTGTTACCATAGTTCTAGGACTATATTCTATACGTATACTTATCCTTAGGGACATCCCTAGACATACCATAGAAATATCCTTAGGGATCTCACTAACATTTTCGCATCCTAGTTTCCAAAGTTTGACTAAACCTTTCCTCTGATACCAACTGTAGAGACCCGAAGCTTAACGTACATAGACATTACATTACTTTTGTGGAATACTTATTACATAACAAAAACACACACACAAGGACTGTAATAGTTTAGTGTCTTTGGAAACTCGGAATATAATCTTCTAATCGTGGTGAAAGATCTTCAACATCTCCCATAAAGATCTTCTTTTTTTAACCTAAATCCTTTATTTATGTCCTGGGGAAAAGAAAACATAAAAGGGTGAGCTAAAATGATCAGTAGGGGTAAACAAAAGAAATATCAATCACTTCATATTCATAAGAACATAACTTTTGAAAATCTTAACCTGAAAAAGAGAGCATAATTTCATAACATGGGATAAATCATAGTAGTGAAATGGAATCCCAATAATCATACCATAAAACATGAAACTTTGTGTCATGCACACATAATCATAGAGAATCATTTCTTATTAGTCAAGACTCATTTCCAAAACTATCTTAGTGGACAAAGTCCCTTTCTGAACCGAGTTCACTCCTCATTTCAGTCCTATTTCACTGAACCGGTATAACCTACCGTTCCAACCATGTCTATATCATGAGATATAAAATCTTTACCCAATTCATTGGAGGGAGATATAGGTCCCACCCATCTCATAATGAAATCATTCTTACTTGTGCCACAAAAAAACATACATCATTCATAATAACCAAATAAACAAAATGGGTTTCATAACCATCATTCCATCATCACATAATCCATATAAAAGAAATGGATATCATTTAATAATAAGAAAAGTGAAACCATTTAAATCATAGAGACATGATACATGAAACATACACATATGAAATAATGTCATCTTAGATGAAAAATGGTTTTGATAAAATACTTGAAAAGAATTATTGAGGAAAATATCATTTCTTCTTCAAAATCAATTTCTTTTCACAAAACGTCATGCAATTTTAAAAGAAATAGATTTTGTTGAAAAAAATAATGAACTCATTTTGAGGAAGATTCATGAAAATAAGGCTTTATAAAACCGTAAAAAATCAGTTCGTGCCGTATACGTTAAAAAAACAATTTTCTCGTACTTTTGCCGGAAAAGTAAAAAAAGTACCTCGTACGAAAAACGACAAAAGATTACTTTCATATCTTTTACTAAAAACTCACCGAAGGGTAAAATTGGATTTAAAAAATATTAGGTGGATGGAAATAATATTACAAATTGAAGAAACATGGATGTGGATGACAAAATACACCCCAGTAAATTTCAAAGTATAAACAATCTCGGATAAAAATGAGATTGTGATATTTCCCTTACCTTAGGTCTGATTTGGTTCGTAAGTGTCCGAAACTCCTATATAATGATTTAAATATTGTCATTGACTTATTCCAGAATCATACTCATTGTTATGATATTATATATGGTTCACTTATGACTTTATATTACCCGTTCTTTTGTAAATTCCATGTTAAAAAGCGTTTTGGGTAAAATTGTTTCATTTGTCGTCCGTGTTTTGACTTGTAATTATTCATATGACTACTTAGATCATGATTACATAATTAGAGAATATAAAACAATATTTATATATAATATATATTCAAAATATACATATATATAATAAATTAGCAAATGGAAAGAAATACACCGTTCATGGAGACGGTAGGCCATACGTACACATGAACGCTGTTTTTGTTTCCTTATTGAGTTTAATGGAATTAAGTAGATGACATACATATATACACACATAAATCCAGTATCATTATTATGTCATATATTTAATTATTACTTATTATATATACTTTATAATCATTTATGAATGGTTAACGTGGAGAATGAATCTCATCGTGTCATGGAGACGGTAGTCCGTACGTACGCACGAGCGATGATATCATTCTAATGATCGTGGAATTGTATTGGAGTGTATGTATAGTATTTCAGAATCAATATCACTTTACAATAATCATATATATTTATTATGTACACCATTATACCCATCCAAGTATGGTGGTGGTGGAAACTAGATTACACCATGGCGTGGAGACGGTATTCCGTACGTACGCACGCGCGATGATTTCATTTTCCGTAGGATGGATAGATGGTGAAATAGGGTTGTTTTATACATATAATAACATATAATTATATGAGTGATACTGATGTTATTACTTCATAACGAAACAACCTAAGAAGAAGAAGTGGAAGAAGAAATAAAGTTGAAAGAATCGGTAACGGACATTACCTCTTCTTTGAAGCGCCTCTTTGAGATCTCCTTTTAGGGCACTAAAATTGGTCTTAAAGGAAGCCCAGAACCTCTAGTATGTTTCTATGGAAGTGGAGAAGAGAATTTGGTAGGGGTGGACGAGCTTTAAGGCTCAAAGTGTTTTGAGGAAGAGAGGAAGGGGGTGCCCTTTTATAAGGGAGGAGAGGGGCACCTTTGGAATAACCAAAAATATTATTTTATTATAAAGCCAAATTCGGTTTTAAATAGCTCCAAATTGATTTATTTTGAAGATAAGGTGGGTATAGTGCGAAAGACTCTCATACAATAGAATTTAGACAAGTTTAGCTTATTATTTTATCCTTATCATGTATATTTAACTTTAAGTTAGATAATTTTACTTTTACCATGTCTTCTTGTTTTCTTACACGATAAGGTTAATAAACTTACTATATCAAGCCAAACGAACCCCAAGTTGTTTATTATTAGTATATATAATATTATCTAAGTCATTTTGCAGAACCTTAGATTTTTAGGAATAAAATAACAATTAATAATATAATATTTGTTTTAAAAACTATTTTATGTCAATTTTGACAATATTTAGTAATCGATTTTTGTGAAATTCATAAATGATTGATTAGTTAGAAAAAGTTAATTAAATCAATAATAATATGTCAAATTAACATAAAAAATTAGTGTAATTCATAAAAAGTCTTAAATTACATTTATTTGGGTATTTATAACATCAATTATGTCAATATTTCATTAATAAGATAATTATTGCATCATCTTTGTGTCATAATAAATGATACTTATTTAATACCTAAATGTTCTAAATAAATTTATATGATGTAGATAATTGTATTAGATTTATGGAGACTATTTATTTTCGATGTTTCATGAAGTTTATCACTAAATTATAATTATTATACTTATAAGATTTAAGAAAGTGACATGTTGTCACATTCTTTGGTTTTAATAATAATTAAATTATTTTCATAGAAAAAAGTCCATTAAATAAATCTAATCAGACCCTTAGGTGATATGGGTCGAATTTTAGTCATCCAATAGGATTTTGACATGTGCTAGGGTAATTTTATAATATTATATTTACTCTTAATTAACCGATTTACCTTTAATTGTGGTAAATAAAATTTACCGTAGTTACTATTCATAATTTCCAAAAATAAAAAGTAGCTTATTAACATAATTTGGATCCACTGATTCCAAATATGGAATCCATTTTTCCAAATTCAATACTCAAAAGTTGCAGAAATTAAATTAAAATTAATCTCGTTGTCGAAAGAAAACAGTTTTTTCTTTAAAACATTGCAAAAGATTGAATTGATTTATCCTACGAATTCAAGGTCGGGTCAATGCTAATGACATACATTATATTAAATGGTAAAAATATATTCTATTTATACTTTAAAACCATTCCATATTATAATTTAACCATATAAATTATTTCGATGAAAATTTTTTTTTAATTAAAATATAGCCTGTTTTTACTATCCATCAAAATATGAAAGTTACCAGAATGATATAAAAATTTATCCAAAGTAAATTTTTATTTCATGATTCCAAAGAAGAATTTCATTTTGTCAAATTGAACTTATAAACATTTCAAAAAATAGATTTAAATTGGGTGCGCCATCAAAAGGCGGCAAAACTGCATTTTTTGAAAAATACTTATTTTACCCGAAAAATTTATTTTGTTCTTATACAATGTTTTAGAAAATGTGTAAGATGAATAATAAAGTTATAAGATTCAAAATTTAGTTAATAAGATTCATAAATGCTAGTTCATAATAATATTATAATAATATATCATTGTTTAGTAAAACCCGGTATTGCGTACAACACACGCTATCGAGGAAGGTCACGATTGCTTGTAATGCAAGCCAAGTCAGGGTTGCGTGTTGTGCAAGAATCCTTCGTTGTTTCGTATAACATAATCTAACCATAGTTCATTTATACATTGAATATATATATAAATATATACTCAATGTTGCGTAGAATAACTATTATCAAAATTGTGTGTAACACGATCCAAGAATAGTGTTGCGTATACTGCAAGCTAATACGGTGTTGCGTATAGCGCAAGGTAATCTTGGTGTAGCATACAACACAAGACATTAATGAAATTAAAAGAATATTTTTCATAAAATTTCAGGGTGTTACAATCTCTATAAACTTCCATTTCTCTCGTAGGTGGTCCCGCTCGAGCTTAACATATTCAAGCTCAGCTTGGGCTTGGTCAAGAGAAAATCCCAATGACGCCACCTCCTTTCCGAGCTCTGACAAATAGGCTTCATATGTGGCACATCTACTAGATGAGGTCATCACGTCCTTTGTCTGAGTAAATTGGATTATTTCAAGCCATATATTAATACTAATCAGGTGATCACTGTTCAACAACTATATTAGCAACAGTCACAATTATTAACATAAAATTAAAGAATTTGACATTTTATATAAACATTTAACGTAATGAGACATTTAATTTGATCAAGAGGTATTTCCTTTAATAAAAGTTTGGGTCGTTACAGTCCCAACTAACAAGGACTAATATTAATGTTCTACATTGGTAATGTTATGGTTGTATTTGATTCTTAATTCGAGTGACCTACATATTGTTTAGAATTTATGTTATATGATGGATTTATGGATCTTGTCCTGCAGGAAAAGGGAATGTGAGTTGGTTTTGACTCTTGGCATACAGAGGCAAGAGGTGTATCATGCATCATTATAGGAACATAGGATCCACATGTTAGAGGCATGATAGTGCAATATTTCCTAGATATCTTTCTAATAAATGGTTATATGGATCTTTGGTGGGATTATCTTTGATGAGTTCATTGGTATTTTTCTTTTTCATGGTTGTTATAATGACCATAATGGTATAGTGTGGTATAAGTGTAGGATTATTGGACCCATTGTGGATAGTTTTTGTTTTAGGAAGGTTGCATGTATGGTTCCTCTAGAAAGTGGTCTAATATTCAAATTCTCGGATAGGATGGATGCCCTAATTATGGAATGTTGGTTAGTATACAATGACTTTATGGTGTGATATCCTATATGAGTGTGCTTTGAATTTTTTATGTCATGTGAGGATGAGACATGTTCACATTAATACCTCACGAGTTGTGGGATTAAGTTATTTGACTTAGACCATGGTGGTTGGACCTACTGACTTATTGTGAGACTTTATTGGTGGGGCTAGGTGGTAGAGCCTAGTGGCCTTTTTTACTTGACTCTAGATTAGGGAGTTAATGTCTTTTAGCTTTTGAGGGTTACCTGTGATAGGGTTCGACCAAGTTGTGAGTGAATTTTTTTATTTGAGGTATAGATGGATGCTTTGTACTTTTGACAATGGTGCATAAAGGGTGAAGTTGATTAGAGGTTTAGTATCACTGGAATCCTTTTGTTTTTGGTATGCTAAATTTTTGTTCTAGTATTTCATCCATGTGGTTGAATTTGATAGGGAAAGGTACATTTCGGTTCCTATCCTAGGAAAAGGTGGTGTATGAGAGATGATCCCAGTGACTTTGAGTTGGATTGGGAGTATAGGAAGTGCTCATGTTTTCATAGTTAGGGATTGTGAGATAAGTTTTCTAAGATGTGACTCATTTGAGTTAGAATTAGTTTCTATGGTTGGGTTACAAAAAGTCATGTAAAGGTTATATAATAGATGATTTTTAAATAAGAACACACCGGGGAAGTGATGTGTCTTATGGATTGTCAGGAAGGTGTTACGGGGCTCTACATCTGAGGTTATTGAGTTGGGTAGGGAACTACTATGACCTTATCAATTTGATGTATACTCTAGGATGTTATTATATTAGAGTAATGCATAACAAAAAAATATAATAATAATTTTTATTAATATTAAATACATCTAATATTCATGTAATCAAAGTATAAATAGTTGGTACAAGGACACCATCTGCAAAAAACTCCCACTTGAACTATATCTAATTTCTTATAAACTATCATCTTCTAGACCTCACATGATTATTGTATTTTTACTGAGTAAAGTATTTAGTGATGGGATCCGCCACATGTTTTCTTTGAAAATTACAACTTCACCTCTCTGTGGAAAATACCAAAAGAGCTAATACTTCTAAAGCATATGCTTCATCCACTGATGTGATCGAATCTCTTTTTCAATATCCACCACTGTAGTATTATCACAAAAATGTGTGATAAGATATTTACACTAGGTATCATGTCAATATCATGGATGAAGTTGTATATCCATAATAATTCTTTAGAAACCAAAAAATTCACAATATACTCAGAATATTCTGTTGAATCAACACCCATAACTTTATTTGAGCTCTTCCAACTCACAGAACCTCCATTCAAAGTTAAGATATATCCCATTTGTGACTTCATGTAATCTTGATATGTTTGGAAACTACCATCTATATATCCTCTAATGAATAGTTTTTCATCTCATCCATAAACTAAGAAGATATCCTTATAAACCATTAGGAACTAGTGGAAATATTGTTTTTAACATCATATAAATGATGTTGGTTTTTTAAAATCAACACAAAAAGTTTGTGCGATAAAGTTTGGGAGTCAGGATTAAAATACACCGAAATAGAAAAAATATTATACGCCATTTTTTGTGTCAGTTTTTAGTAAAACTAATGCAAAAAACTGCAGAACAATTTATTTTTGGTGTCAGTTTTTAAAAAAATGACAAAAAAAATAATTAAAATTTTTTACATCGTTTTTTGTAAAATATGATTCCAAAAATATTTTCTCAAGATTTTAGGTGTTGTTTTTGTGATTACCGAAGCCAAAAATCTTCAAAAATAATCTATTATTGTGAAACCCTCGATTTTTTTGATCTAAAATACTCTCAAATTTATGAAAAATCCCTCCCAAATCATGATGACTTCAAAGACTACCCGGTGATCTAAAAATCCATTGTTGTTTATTTTATTCAATTTCCAGAATATTCGATGTCTATTATCCATATTCTAAGATTACTTCATCATATCCATGTCATTTTCTTCTCGAAATCCTTTTTTTACCTAAACCGTGATTTGATGTTAGTTATTTTTTCATCCCTTTCCTAAACCCATATTTCCTTCCCCCCTTTCCTTCGATATCGCTCTACCATAAGGTTCCTTATCTACTCAACGGCTCTCCCCAGCTTGAAATCTCTACAAAATAGTTCAACGAGGCCTCGGATCTTCACCGGTTGATGCTCATATCCCGTTTCAGGGGTCATCGTCCATCCATCGACACCTTTGATCAGTTTTTATTGGACTCATGGGATCTCCAAGAATGCGCAGTGGTGGGTCTACTCCATCAGCATCATCTGATGATTCATTTCGCATTGGAGGATGATGTAATTTCTGCCTGTTCTAGAGCCCCATGTTCAATTAGTGGATACAACTTCTTTATTCTTTGTTGGTCTTTCGAATTCAACAGGAATCGCGATGAGACTTCGTCTGTGGTTTGTATAATATTTCCTGACCTTCCTCTATGTTTCTAGAACCCTTCAATTATCCAAATAGTAGTCAATATGGTCAGTAGATACCTGTGTTTTGATAGCCGAACATCCAAAGATTGTCACCCAATATCCCCCTATATATCCGTCGATGTGGATGTTTCAAAGGCTCCCACGGAATGGATTTGTATTACAGTTGGGGAGTATTTTCACTGGAGACAATGGGTAGTCTTTGAAACATGGCCCTCATTCTACCTGGGGTGTCACAAATTTGGAAATCCGATCACAAACTGTCTCCATGGGCATAGGGTGTTGCACACTGAGATCAATGCAACAGAAGGGTACATGGTGCAGGTTGATCCTGTTGTGAATCCAAATGTGTGGGTTTTTGAAGGCATGGTGGAGGAAATGGAGGGGCGCGAGGTTTATCCTGAGGGGTAGGAACACACCAGTCTAAGTGCGGAGGATAGTACATGGGAGGATCACTATTAGTGAACTCCTTTGGCTCATATAGTGGTATTGAAGGTTGTGGAATGGATGGAAGTTGTGCCACGGGTTATGGATCCTTTACAGTGTAAGGAAATTAGGTCGAGTGGGAACCCAAAGGAGGCAGCATCGTTCAATCATCTGAAACAGGACCTGGGAATTTTGTTGTAGCATCTGGGTGGTAATGTAGAGTAGCTTCATGGATAGTATTCTTGCATCGTTCTTGAGCAGACGACCTTAGTCAGTGCTTTTCTGGAGAAGAATAAAATCCCTCAAGGGGTCCCGGGTAGTATTGCTAATGGGGATGGTAACTGTGTGGAGGCCAAGTTTCTGGGAAACTCAGTAAAGAAGGTGTCGTTTCTAAGTGATAAATCATTTCAACTGGACCAAAGAAGGCTTGATGAGGGGAGGGAGGCTAAGCATATCAGGTTAGATATGGATGAGCCTCAGCTATTTTTTTCAGTGAAAGGAAAAGGGAGGGCAGATGAGGGGGTGTCTTGGGTCCCCAAGACACTAGAGAGGATTCCCAGTGCCTGGATCTGGAGGACAACTCAGCAGCATTCCAATTCATGGGTCAAGGGTTCAAACGAATAGGAGATGAAAAAAATACATAGCAGGTCATGCAGGCTGGAATCTCCATTGCAGAGAAGATTAAATCGAGGGTTTTGTCTATGCATTCTCAAAATAGGTTTTCAGCTTTATGGGAAAAGGTTTTCCAGGTTAATGAGGATGTAGGAGGGATGAATAAGGGGGAGGACGCCTAGGTGGATATGAAAGCATCTCAAGAGGAAATGGAGGATGCCTCAGATTCCACTGAGTCTATGGAACGCGCCTAGAGGAGGACTACATTAGATCCTCCTTTCAGAATAGAAAGAATAAAATTATGGATTCAGAGAGCATCATTATGGACAACTGGAGGGCACGATGTAGGAAGGACTACACCAATCTTCCTAGTCCTCTAGTTACTAGATCTTCATTAAAGGGTATGTTTCCACTGAAGGCTCCTATAGTTGGAGAATCCATCCCCCTGATCAAACACAAAGGTCCTGACCAGATTGAGGTGGCCAACATCTCCATGGACCTGGTGGATGCAGGATAGAAGGATGTTCCTCATGTTATTCCCTAGCGTGATAAAGGGCTACTTGATCATGGGAATCATCTAATGCAGTCTTCAATGAAGTCCCTCAACGGAAAGTGTTATCAGTGCTGGAACACATGGGCCTTCTAATGTATTTAAATGAAATTTTAGAGGACGAGCTAGATATTAAGGCATCAAAGAAGATGAGACCGCTTTAGGTGACCACTACTAAAGATAAAAGAGAGTGGATTGATAAGCAAGTCCGTAATTTTCTTAGAGGGCTCAACATGGGGAAGATCAACAAGGTGGAATACCCAAAATCCTGGGACAACCTAGGTCATCTCTATAAATGCATCTTAAAGGACTATCCTGACTTCCAAGTTAATTCTATCCCCTGGATATTGTATAGGTTTATTAGTTCCAACCAACTTTAATTGTTTTTCAACAAATCTAGTGTGTCTTTTGGTGCTGAAACTAGCAAGATGTAATGGTTTCTCACTTCTCCCTTAAAAGAGTTTGAATAATAAAAAATTTGCCGTTGGATGGAACATGTGTTAAAAATTTTTATGGTAAAATGTAAAAGGAAGTAAATTTCATGATTCACCTCATAAAAAGGCATCACTATTTTTCATGGAACTTTATCACTTTTATAATTCCATATGACATACTAAATGTAAATAAATTCACTTTATAATTCAATAAGATATATTCATATGACTTTTTTGACGTGATAATTTGTTTTATGACACACATGTTTAGGAATGTTACAAATTAGAATATGATTAAACACTCCTTTCATTAAATCCCTATAATAGTTCTCCCTGAGTCATGATATATTTTATCCTATGATATCTATATATAGTCATGAAAATTATAATATTTTATAGTGGAACATATTTTCTCACCATGTGTTATATCTTTGTTTTGTATATACAATTTTTTAAAATCTAATAATCTTATGAATCTTCATTGAAGTGGATTTGATTATATTTATTGGTATTGTATATAAAAATATGTCTAAATAAAATTGTTTTATAAAGATAATTCAGAACAATATATGGAAAATATATTATAAATATAAATGTAGAACATCCCTTATTATTGTTACATTATTTCATGGTGAGTTTGACATGGTTACTTTAAAAATAGTCAAAGGATTATTGTGTCCACTAGTAATCCACCACTTTTAGATTCAGAATATATAATTATTAGACCTCTCTATATTTACAAAGAGTTGTATAACCACTTTTAAATAATACAATAATAGATAAATAGAGATTTATTTTTAGATCAGAACACTAGTATGATTGTTTTTATGAGTATTGGATCACATTATATAGAACTTTATTTAATTAAGAGGGATAAATTAGTTCATGAATTTTATAAACTCATGGTTGATATCCAACATAATAAACCATCATTTTATAATATATATAACAATAATAAAAGACATAATAAAATTATTTAATTCTACAAAAATTAATGAAACATTTCAAAAATTCTTATAATAGTGACATGATCTAAATTTTTTAAATATATTATGTTGTATACTCAGATTGGATGTATTTATGACTTATATTCCTACATTTTTATTGTAATAAAATTCTACTACAATGACCTCTATTTGAACACCCAAATGGTATGAATGAGTTTGTAACATCATATGTTGATATAGATCATATTGTTATAGTATTACATCATCTTGATCAGAAGCTATGTGAGAGTTTTATTGATGTTTTTCAATCTATTGGTGATGTAGTGCTGAGATGTAGGAATTTCCTATCTATTATGACCAATGAGTTTAACTTGTAACATACTCCAATTTTTAGACATAACTATGTAAAATGAACTAATAAATTAATTCGATCTTCAATTCTTTTAACACAAGCAGTACCTAAGTAATGTAAAAACTATGTAAAATGAACTAATAAATGTTATATTATTGAAAATAATTAAACTACAATATCAATAAAATATAGGTATATAATTTGAAAATAGAATTTTTTCTATATGTAATGGTGTTTTATTCTGATGTTTTCTATTTTCTTATCAATTGTTTTTATTAAATGCGTTTATATTTAGAGTTTATTAGTTTATATATATATATATTAAAATTTTTATATGTTTTAATATATTATCCAATTATATTGTGATATTAGGTATTTAATAGATCGTAATTGGATAAATTTACAAAGAACCACTGATGAATATGAAAAAGGTGTTAATGAATTCTTGGATTTTTTTAAACAAAATCTTCAAAACATTTATTTGATTTTCTATCCATGTGTAAAGTGTTTGAATATAAGAATGTAAAACTCCATAGAAATCAAGGATCATCAAATTTGTTATGGTTTTATCTTTAATTATACATGTTGGATCTGGCGTGGTGAAAGGACTATAAATTCAACTAATAATGTTGATGACAATATTCATAATTTGATAGAGGATTGTATTGAAGATTTAATTCATGATTTAGGTTTTAAAACTGATGAAAAAAATAGAAAGTGTTGAATGATTGTATGGAGATTCTGAGAAACCATTATTCCTTGGTTTTAGTAAATATAAACTTTTATCACCCATTTGGAGATTGGTTAACCTGAATGTAAGTAATGGTTGGAGTGATAAAGGTTTCTCTAACTTACTTGTAATTTTAAAAGAACTACATCCAGAAGCCAAAAAGCTTCCAAATTATAATTATGAGGCTAAGAAAATATTGTTCTTAATGTTATTGGGGTATGAAAAGATACATGCTTGCCCCACTAAATTTTTGTTTTATATGAATGATTACGAATTTTTTTCAAATAGTTCTACATGTGGACTACCACACTAGAAGATGGATCAAAAAGTCAATTCAGATTTATCCTTAGGTACTAAAATATAACCTCATGAAAAATCAAATAATTTCTTACAATAATGCCTTCATATAATTCTGATAAAATAAGTTTGATTCATTTTCAGGTAATGAAATTAATTCTCCTGCTAAATATATTTGGTACCTTTCAATAATTCATCATTTAAAGCACCTATTTTCAAATTATGTTGATTCAAAAAGGATAAGATGGAATTTAGATGAATGTATCTCTGATGGAATATTAGGCAACGTACTGACTTATCACAATGGAAGATATTTGATAATCAATTTTCTGATTTTGGAAGTGAATTTATATATGTTCGAATGGGAATGTGTACATATGGAATGAATCCATATCATATCTTAAGTATCCCATACAGTTTTTGGCATGGTCTGTTCATTGTTTATAACTTATACCCATATATATATATAGAAAAAATATGTTATGAACAGGTTGATGAGTTATGGACCAAAACATCCAGCAAGAGATATTGATGTTTATCTTTCACCATTGATTGATGATTTGAAACTTCTATGGGAGGCTGGTGTAAGTTTTTTTGATGCATACCAGAAAGAGTATTTTCTTTTGCGTGCTTTGATAATGTTCAGTATAAATTAATTTCCTGTATATGAAAACATCTCTAGATACAGTGTTAAGGGACATAAATCTTTCCCAATTTTGGAATAAGAGACTTCATATTATCAATTTCAGAATTTAAGAAATATAGTGTACATTGTACATAAAATATTTTTGTGAAGTGATCATCCTTATTGTAGATTGAAAAGGAAATTTAATGGTTTATGTGAATAAAATATTCCCCCAAAGCCATTTTTAGTTGAATAATATTACAATATGGTGAAAAATATTAATTAAAAATTAAGAAAGGAAAGTATTTCGGGTCTCTAAAAAAATTTCTAGAAAAAACAGTTTTTTACTACCATATTGAATATTTTTTGAGATAAAACATTACATTGATGTTATGTATATTGATAAAAATATATGTAACAGCTTGATTGGAACATTATTATACATAAAATGAAGAACAAAATATGGATTCAATTCTAGACTGGACTCGATAGCAATGGGAACACGTTTGGAGTTAGCTCGCATTATAAAGGGAAACAGAACATATTTACCTCTGGATTGTAACACATTAAGAAAGAGTGAGAAATTGAATTTTTGTTGGTGTTTTAATGGTATAAAATTACCCAGGGTATATTCCTCAAATGTGAAGAATTTCGTGTCAGTGAAGGATTTCAAATTAGTAGGTAGGAAATCCCAATACTATCATTTATAGATGCAACAACTGCTACCGGTGGTATTTCTTCATCCTCATTCAGAAAGACTATCATCAGGTTATTTAATTTTTTCAAATCCATTTGTACTGAAGTTGTGACACCCGACTCCAGAATATCCTGATCCGTTTCCTTGAAACAAGATGCGTGAGTTTTTTAAAAAACCATGAACTGATATTTCACACACCATGTCCATACAGAGGATCGATTCGGTTTAGGTTCTGGGAAACCAGCAACTTCTGAAATGCTTCTTTGGCAAAAAACTGATACCTGAAAAAAATAATTTCCAAAATGTAGGGTGAGTATAGGAATGCCTAGTAAGTGGTTTTAAAAGAACATAATATACGAGATATATCCTTTTAAAACATTCTTTAAAACATTCCATAAAACATTTTTCTTAACGAAAGATGTAACACATGTAACATATCATAATAATAAAAGTGAACAATTAAAATAATACTAACATAATTACAAGAGAACGTGATTCGATTATTGGCATTATTAGTTAGAGCAATAAGTAAAAGACATTCTAAATATATGTGACATATGAATATTAAAGTACAAATATAAAAACTAATATTAATATGTAATTTGAGATTCACATAAATGTAATAACTTTAATTTCATACACTGGTTACTAAATCACTGAGTGCTAAAAAAACGTAATTCCTTAAGCATTTAATTTTTTTCTAATACCCATAAGTACTGGCTCATAACCATGGTTATCTACTAGTCAAATATCCACATTGTAAATTAATTATCATACATATATTGAGAGAATGTATAATATCAGACCCTTTCAAGACCTCACGTCAAGACTCTAAAATGTCAATGGCCTCGTTCCCTGACCTGATTATCTCATGAGAAATATCGATGCATCGAAGGCCTTTCATTAACTGGTCCCCAACCCATTATACTATGTTTATTACATTCCTCATATGCCACAAAATATCGTATATTCAAATTTTCCTATACCACATTGAATATTTAGTTTTCTCATTTCATATTATTCAAGGTGTCCCATACCACTTTGAATAATTTAATTAATAATTCCATAAAATATTATAAGAGTTCTAATTACATTCATTACCATTTACATATATATAGTGAATCATGAATATATGTATTAATTACAGAACTATCAACTGCATGGTTATGTCCTGGACTGGTGTGTATGATAAGAAAATTATGGCATATGTGATTAAAACTAACACACTAAAAGAAATACAAGTTTTGTTACATAAAATGATAACCCTATAATTATAAGACTTTATTAATCAATACATATTGTAATTTCACCTGGATTTATAGTCAATTTAAAAGAATAAAGAAAATATTGCAGGTGGGGTGTTAAACTGATAGATGCTCATACATTTATTACTTAAATGTTTTGGAATAACTCATCACAAGCGTATACATAATGCTAAAAATGGAAAGCATGAGATTAAACCATAACTAACACCATTTAATATATATATAAAATTAATTCATACAAATGGATATAAAAGTTGAAATCCTTAAATGGTATACTCATGTACACTCTACAATTACTAATCACATCATAAGTATAATATTTGGAATATCCACAATTGGGTTTGTGTAAACTATTCATACAACATTTTGTATATAAAGAGTAGTGTTTTAAATGAAAACATATTTTGAAAAAACATGTTGTATTCTTTCTTAGTAATCCTTGGAAATTTATAAGTTAAATTTAGGATTAATGTTTATCTGCATACACATATTTTCACATATCTGAATACACATTATGTATTAAAGGGTTTAAACCAACTATTCGTTGACACCCATATGAATTTGATATTTTAGTCACATTAATTAAAAATGTCTCTAAATTATAGACCATAATATAAAATTTAAAATGTTTATTTATTAAAAAAATTTATAAAAATGTAAACCTCGATCACACATATTATTTATATGATTAATCAGTTATACCTAAGGGTCTTACACCAAAATCCATCGACATGCACATGTTTATAAAAATGTAAATAAATCGGTGAAGTCAAATGTTGAGTGACTCAAAATTTGTCTAGAAGGTGAGTTATACCATCTATTTAATTATATACAACCATGTAAAAAAAATATTTATATATATAGGTTTTGTGCAACACACAATTACTTATGTTTTAAAACTCTACTTATACTTGAGACTCGATGTTTAAAAGAATTATACTGGATATAATAATGATTTATATAAAACTATATTGTTCTATAAATATATATATGTAACATAATTTATATACAGGGTACGTAAAAAAGTTGTTCATGGGATAAATTATGTTTCAGGTCTAACAATACCACATAAACCAAAAATCCAAAAGTCCTGAAGTGGGTAAAGGAGGATTTATGTCCAAACCACAAGGCTATATATTTATGTATATGAGTAAATATATATATAAATGTATATTCCTTCAACACAATATGGAAAAAATAATTCCCTTACCCTGGTTTGATGAGGTGTGGCTCGGGAAATCGTTGAAGGAGGCCTGCTAAGGTTTGAGTAGAAGGAGGGACAACCTAGGGAATGGGTGCAACTGGGTTGTTTATAAACTATATTATGTATAAAATATAATTAATAATTTAATGGTATAGCTAAAAAAACCAATCCCTATATGTTTTATTAAATGGTCGGGGGAAATTCCTTGTGAAAAACGCATGAAAGGAGGGGGCCAATGGGGTCATGGTTGTGGAAAATGAAGAGAAAGGGAGATAGGGTTACTGGTCTGGCGCATGCGGGAGAGGAAGAAGACTTTGGGGGGGAGAAAAACTAGAGAAACCTTGGATAGTGGGGATTAAACGTGGAGAAGATCAGAAGATCACAATGATCTGACGATTAAAAAAATGGATGGTCTCGATTAGAGGAGGAGATGATCGAATGGCATAGATCAACATGTTGTTAAAAACACAAAATACTACGATTAAAACATCATAGATCTAATGTCACAGGGTGATGCGGTCTTTTAAAAGGTCTCACACAACCATGATTAGATCTGTGATGGATCGAATGGTGTATAAAAACGCATTAATAAACCGTGGCCGCTGAGGATTGAGGATCGAGCTGAATCGGACGGCCCAGATCACATACAGCGTGATATGATGGCTTGGATTCAATCCCTGAAGATTTCTCCACCCCACATCGAAATGGAGAGACTCGGGTGGCTCCTTTATAAGCGTTAGACTCTGATCAACCACTCATAAATCTCCTCCCTCCCCTCCCAGTACCGCCCCATACTACATTCTTCAGGTGCAATCTTTTTCCCACCCACGCCTCCATGCCGCCCTGCATGGCGGTGCCTTTGGTTCCCTCATGCGCTCTTTTGTTCGCTTCGGGGTATTTATGCCCCCTGCTCGGGCCGTCTATTGCTGAGGTTGAGGGCTAGGCTCAGCTGCTTAGAACGTGCTTCCTCCCTCGGCCCGGCTAGAGGGCTGGCCGTTAGTGGGTATATTTTTTTTGTTAATTGTTTTATTAGGTTCCCTTACACATAATCAAAATTTCCATTATTTTTATAAACACTAATGTTTTAAAACATAGAGTTATAAATTTTAAATTAATACATCCACATAAAAACTTCATACTAGAATTATATAAATCAAAAACATATTTTAATTAAACACTTGTTTAAGCATTAAGAATGAAAACCCTTAAAAGATATTTGATATATTTGAATGGTGTTTGAAATTATCACCTCATTTTACAATCATACTTAGCAGCTCAAAATATTAACCATTATCCTTTTAACATTCATAATAAGATGTTATATTATAACTCCAATTCAGTACTTAAATATTTTGTAAAATAATATTATACTTAATTATTTTTTATTAATCCACCAAAAGATCAACGATGATAATTATATCCATTAGAATTCAATGGTCACCCATGGATACGATTGAATTAATACTCTTATAAAACCATACATTAAAGTGTTTCCAAAATCAAAAAAAAATCACAAGGATAGTGCACATCATTCCATTGATGATCATAGTTGTTGTAGTGGTTCTAGCCATTCTAGTGTTCACTGTGATAGATCCGAAAGACTCATATCATCTTCTTGGGGTTTTTATTGTTTTGTGTGGTCTCCCAGTCATTCTAATGGGTCTTTTAATCGGTATTTTTGGTTAGTATTGTCTTCCTTACTGTAATGTCAACACTTCGGTGTTTTATTTAAATAAAAATTTCTTGTATTTAGTTTTAAAGTCTGGTTTGGATAACAAAAGAAAACCATAATATTTCTATTTCATTTGAGATAAGTTTTGGGGTGTCACATTATTCCCACTAAAAATAATTTTATCCTCACAATTCATTTTATAAAACCTCACTAAAAGAAAATCTCTGACCTTCTATAGCACATCCTCCATTTTGGAGGATCCTCAAGTGTGGCGAGCTGAATATCCAATTTGGTGTTCAACTCTTCTTCTTCCTTATCCCAAACACACCTCACACAGTATGGGAGAAACTCATGCAATGTACCCTCAGGCATCCAGTGGGAGGCTCGAATGGTAGAGTGTTCAGAGATGTCCGAATGGAATAACTCTCTAAGGACACTTCGGACTCTCTCTCGTCTGAGAATGTCAATGACATCAATGTGGTCATACAAACTGATTCTATAGATTTGGTACATATAGGTTGTGCGTTGGTCCCCTTCCAAAGAGGCATCTTGAAACTTTATCCTGACTGTGAAGTTTCGAGATTGGTTAAAGCATATAAAAATTCCTTCATGGTACTTTCACCTTCGCCTATACAAAATGATTTGAGCTTTGGATATAAGGTGGTAGATGTAGGCATTCCCTTGGCAAGAGTAGAGAATGTCTAGACTCTTCCATATCCCATAAAGATTTTTGAATTTTCTTTACAGGATTGTGAAGGGAAGGTACTCTTCTGCACAGGTTCTGACCATAATGTCCTCCAATACCTAAATGGGAAGAGTTAAAATGTGGGTTTTTTCTTCCATCTTTAAATTGAATTATTTTGATTGAAGTCCATTCAATAAAATAAAGAAACTGAAAAGGTAAAAGAATTGAGAAACAACAAATTTTATTTTCATAAAACAACTGGTACACTAAACCCATAACTATGGTTCCCCAGATCCTAGTTACACAAATCCCCAAAACAATTTCAAAACTCTCAATCTCCCTAAACCAAATGCAACCCAAGCAGTCTGGTTCAATCTTATGGTGGTACTTATGGTGTCTCCAGAGTGTGAAAAGAGGACTGTATATCCCAGAGACATCAGAATGTAATTTATGTCTGTACACATAACAGGAGGCTTCAAATTCAAGGATTTCAAAGTCCATTACTTGAACATAATGAAAACTGGACATGACTTTTCATATATATGTTGCACGGAGGTATCCCACTGCTGCATATTCTTGGAAATCTATAAGGGACTGGATTCCCTCCGCTATGGTGAAGCATCTAAAAATTCCCTCATAGTACCTTCCCCAACGTGCATAGGAAAGAAATTTGGTTTTCATCATAAAGAGGTAGTCTAAACCCGCTCCTCAGTGGAGTTTAAGTACATGGGGAGTGTTGGACACATCATAGAGGTTTTTTCAAGTCATATGAATATGGGAATCGTTTACAAAGTTATCATGGATGGATATGGAAATTATGGTTTTTAGGTCCTCAAAAGAAAGAGAAAAAATATTTGTATTACAATTTTCAATCTGAAAATTATGAAAACATCATACTCAGTAATTCTTAAGTAAATTGTTCTTTGTTTATTTCATTTTTTCCAGAGTTATCTAATCTAAATCTTCTGATACCAACTGTGAAATCCTGACACCAGAATACCCAGATCCAGTTCCTTGAAACATGATGCGTGTGTTTTTACAGAAACCATGCCCTGATATTTCACACATCATATCCCATACAGAGGATTGATTCGGTTTAGGTTCTAGGAAACAAGCTACTCCAGACATGCTTCTTTGGATGAAAAATGATACCTAGAAAATTCATTTTAAAAAAATTGGGTGATTATAGGAATTCCCAGTAAGGGGTTTTAAAATAACAAAATATACTATTTATAACCTTTGAAAACATTCTTTAAAAATTTACATTAATAATTTTTCCTAAGGAAAGATGTAACAGAAGTAATGTATCATAATAATAAAAGTGCACAATTAAAATAATACTAATAGAATTACAAGATATCATGATTCAATTATAGGAATTATTATTTAGAAAAATAATTAAAAGTCATTCTAAAAATGTATGACATATGAATATGCAAGTACAAATTTAACAACTTAGGGTAATACATAATCAGAGTTGCGCATAACGGTAATAAATTCAATTCCATAAACTTTTTACTAAATCGCTGAGTGCAAAACAAATGTCATTCCATAAACATTTTTTTATATTCATAAGTACTGGCTCTTAACCATGGATATTCTACTAGCTGAATATCCACTTGGTTAATTAATTATCATAAACATAATGAGGGAATGTATAATATTAGACCCTGTCAAGACCTCAGGTCAAGACTCTAAAATGTCAATGGCCTCATGCCATGACCTAGTTGTCTCATGGGAACTATTGATGCATCAAGGGGCTTTCATTAACCAGTCCCCAACCCGTTATACCAATTCTATTACATTTCTCAAATGTCACGAAGGGTCGTATATTCAAAATGTACCATACCACATTGAATATTAAATTTTCTCATTTCATATTATTTAAGGAGTATCTTGAATAATTTAATTTATAATTACATAAAAGGTCATGATAGTTCTAATTATTTTCATTATCATTTACATATATAAAGTGAATCAGGAATATAAGTAACAATTACAGAACTATAAACTACATGGCTATGTCATTGACTGGTTAGTATGATAAGCAGATTATGTAATAGGTGATGCCAACTAATGCACTAAAAGAAATAGAAGTTTTGTAACATAAAATGATAACCCTATAATTATAGGACATTATTAATCAATACATATTCGAATTACACAGTGATTCATAATCAATTAAATACAATGAATAAAATATTTCATGTGGGGTGTTCAACTCATAGATGCTCATACATTTATTACTAAAACGTTTTGGTATAACACATGACAAGGGTATACATTACGCTAAAAATAGAAAGCATGGGATTCAACCATAACTAATACCATTTAATATATATATATATATATAATTAATTAATAAAAATAGATATAAAATTTGCAGTCCCAAAATATTAAACTCAGGTACTCTCCACAATTACTAAACACATCATAAGTATAATATTTGGAATATCCACAATTAGGATTTGTGTAAATTGTTCATTCAACATGGTGTATATAATGAGTAGTTTTTTAAATGAAAACATATTTTTAAAACACATGTTTTATTTTATCTTAGTAATCCATTGAAAATTTTATGAATAATTGAGGATTAAGGATGATCTGTATACAAATATTTTCACATATCCAAATATACATTATGTATTAAAGGAATTAAACCATAAATCTGTTGACACGCATATGAAATTGATATTTTAGTCACATTAATTAACATTACCTAAATTTTAAATCATAATATAAAATTTAAAAGGTTTATTTATAAAACAAATTTATAAAAATGTAAACATAAATCACACATATAATCTATATGAATAATCGGTTATACCTAAGGGTCTTACACCAAAATAAATCGACACACACATGTTTATAAAAATGTCAATAAATCATTGAATTATGATTTTGAGAGACTCCAAATTGGTCCAGAAGGTGAGTTATACTAACTACATAACTGTATAAAACCATGTATACAAATATATATATATATATATATATTGTACATCACCTACTTCCTTATGTATTAAAACTCCACTTAATCCTGAGACTCAATGTTTAAAAGTCTTAAAACTAGATATAATAATGATTTATTTAAAACTATATGGTTCTATATATATATATACATAACTAAATATATACAGGGTATCTATAAAAGTTTTACAGAGGATAAATTATTCCTCAGTTATAATAATACCACATAAACTCGAAATCCAGAAGTCCAAAATCGGGTATAGGAGGGTTTATGTCCAAAACGCAAGGTTTTATACTTATGTATATGTGTAAATATAAATAAATGTATATACCTTAAACAAAATAAGGAAAAAATAATTCCCTTATCTTGGTTTGAGGAGGAGTGGCTCGAGAAATCATTGAAGGAGGCTTGGGGAGTAGGAGGGACAACCGAGGGAATGGGTTCAATTAGGTGGTTTATAAACTATATTTTGTATAAAATATGATGAATAATTTAATGCTACTAATGAAAAAAACTGATCCATATATAGTTTATTAAAATACTGGGGGAAAGAACTTGTGGAGAAATTGTGAATGAAGGGGGCCAGCGGGGTCACAGGTGTGGAAAATGAAGACAAAGGGTGATAGGGTTATTGGTCTGGTGCAAGTGGGGGAGGAAGAAGATAGTGTGGGGGATAATATCTAGAGAAATATTGGATGGTGAGGGATGAAAGTAGAGAATATTGGATGGCCATGGTGATGCGGTGATTAAAAAAATATGGACGATCCAGATTAGAGGAGGAGATGATCAAATGACGTAGATCAACGCGGGTTGTTAAAAAAACACGAACGACTATGATAAAAACGTGTGAGATCTAATGGATCAGGGTGATGTGGTGTTTTAAAATTTCTCAGATAGTCAATATTTGATCTGTGATGGATCGGATGGCACACAAAAACACGTGAATAAACCACGGCCGTTGAGGTTTGAGGACCGAACCGAATCGGACGGCCCAGATCGCACGTGATGTGATTTGACGGCCTGGATTCAATCCTAAATGAATTTTTCCATTCCATATCGAAACATAGGGACCCATGTGGCTCCCTTATATTCTTGAGACTCTGATCAACCTCTTAGAAATCTTCCCCCTCCCCTTCTAGTAATGCCCCATACCGGGTTCTGCGGGCGCACTCTTGCGCCCACTAAGGACTCCATGCTGCCATGCACAGTGGTGCCACTAGTTCCATCGTGCGCTCCTGTGTTCCCTTTGGGGTAGCTATTCCCGACTCTCAAGCTGGAAAATCCTGAGGCTGAGGGATAGGCTGATCCACCTAGTACGTGATGCATCCCTCGGCCCAGCTTGAGGGTTGGCCCCTAGTGGGTATATTTTTTTAATTATTATATTAGGTTCCCTTACACATAAAAAAATTCCCTTAGTTTTATAAAAACTAATGTTTTAAAACAAAAATTTATAAATTGAAATTTAATACATCTACATGAAAATGTCATACTAGAATTATAGAAATAAAAAACATAGTTTAGTTAAAACCTTTTTTAATCATTAAGAATGAAAATCCTTACAAGATATTTGAAATATTGCAAAGATGTTTGAAATTATCACCTTATATTAAAATCATACTTAGTGGCTCAAAATATTAACCATTTTACTTTTAAGGTTCATAATAATAAAATATATTATAACTTCAATTCATAACTTAAATATTTTGGAAAACTAAATTATACATAGATATTTTTAATTAATCCACCAAAAGAACAATGATGATAATTAGAGTCGTTAGAATTCTACAGTCACCCAAGCAAACAATCTAATTAATACTCTTATCAAACCATGCTCTAAGGTGTTTCCAAAATCAAAACAAATTGAATGAGATGGTGCACATCATTCCATTGATGATCAATGTTGTTGAAATGGTTCTGGCCATTCTAACGTACATTGTGATAGATCTGAAAGACTCATATTATCTTCTTGGGGTGTTTTTTGTTTTGGGTGGTCTCCCTTTAGTTATATTAAGTATTTTAATAGGTATTTTTGGTTAGTATGGTATTCCTTGTTGTTATGTCAACACTTTGGTTTTTTATTTAAATAAAAATGTCTATTATTTAGTTTGAAAGTATTGTTCAGATAAAAAAATAAAACCATAATATTATTATTTCATGACAGATATGTTTTGTGGATTCACAAAAGTTATTAATCCAAATTTGTTAGATGATTTGGAGAATGAATTTGCTCTTATACTTTGTCACCTAGGGATATATCTTACACCTGCATTTTTTGAAATAATGGTTCATCTGTTGATTCATCTAGTGAATAATATAAGAATATGTGAGCCTATTTATTTAAATTAGATGTATCCTTTTGAAAGGTATATAAAATGTTTAATGTTATTTGTTAAAAATATTTATCTAATGAAGGCCTATATTATTCAAAAATATGTTTTAGAAAATGAAATTGAGTTTTTTACTGAATATTTGTATCAAGTAGAGCATATTAGCCTCCCTATATCTTGACATTTGAAAGTTGATTGTGAGGATAGAGGGATTTGAGGCTTAAATGTTAATTTCATTCCATGTGATGAAGTGATGAAAACACATTTATATATTTTGAACAACAAAAATGATGTTCAATCATATATATCATCACGTATTTCTAAATTAAAGAGAAGATATACAAAAATATATGAAAATTTGTGGATTATTGATCATGAAAAGACATTTGTTTTATGTTTTATAGAGAAAGTGAAAATAGATATATCTGCATCAGAATCATTGAAATGGTTGGTAGGGGGAGCATATCATAATTTGATAACATGGAATGGTTTTGATATTAATGGGTACACATTTTAAACAAAAATCTAGATGACAATAGTAAAATTAAAAATAATGTTGTGATGGTTATCGCTGAAGAAGTGTATTTTTCAACTGAAAAAGATAAAAAACCAATTTTTGCTTCATTATAATTTTTTGGAGTTCTTGAGGATATATTGGAAATTGATTATACAAAATTTTGAGTCACTGTGTTTATGTCTAATTGGGATGATAGAAATAGTAGTTCGAAACATGATGATTATGGATTTAAACTGGTTGAGTTTAAATGAATTAATTACAATGAAGAACCAGTTATCATGGTGACACATGAAAAGAATATATTTTATGTCATAGACCCATCGAATGATCTGTGGTCTGTCGTTTTTATTAGGAAAAGATACCATGTGGTGATGAGAATGATGTTGATGATGTTATTGATTTACATAAGTCTTATTCATCTATTCTGTGATTTCAGGATGTTTACAATGACTACAATATAGACATAGATCATGCAGTATGTAACGATCATGATAAAGGAAAATGGAAAAAATACTAAATTATTCACTTAATTTTTCTGGTAATTATTTATATTTTGTTTCTTTTTTTAAACATTCTAATGTGTGCCTCTTTTTTACATATTTTTTCATTCTTGGTTCGAAATATTTAGTTTTCTAATAATATTCAGATGCACAAAATTTCATTACACTTTCTTGTATCAATGTTAGATATGGGTAGAGAGGAGAAGTTACAGAGGTATATGTATTTTTTCATATTGTTAAATATTTAGTAATATACTTATTTAATTAAAGAAATCTTTTAATTTATAATTTTATTGCATGAAAAAAGATGTGCCCCCAGCGGAGGATACATATCGTATTACTAAAAAGAAATCAAGTTATCATGTTGGTAAATGTGGTATTTCACCTTTACCAAAAACTATCACTTTCTTGTCAAGATTAAAGAGTAAATATTTTTTATGATGATAATAATTAAAATGGCACAAATTTACTTTAGTTTATCAATTATATCAATGCAGATCCATTTTAGGATTAGTATTTTATATCATGATTGGAAGTTCGTAGACAGGATTGTGAAACATCAGCTTTGGGAGGTTGTGATGGTAAAATATATCAATTGATTTATTTTTTATCATTTTTTGGATATAAAATATTGTAAATGACATATTTAATTTTTTTAATTAGACATGACATTAAATTTTAAGGAAAAGAAATAAATTATGAAAAAACATCTCTCTTTAGTGGTGGTTTGATGGACATATTTTTTTAAAAAACTGACAGAAAATGTTATTTTTGGAAAGAAAATGTTTGAAAGCTTATTCCTTAAGTATCCATACATAGATGTAGATACATTAAAGAACTTTTTTGACACCCTTCATGAAGAAAAATTTAAAGTATGATAATTATTTTATATTATAATATTTTTTATATTTATGCAATTACATATTTTTTTTATATATAACAGGTCTCTATGAGAAATTTGAAGCATTAATAGATCGATCTAGTCATGCTTCAGAAGAGGTCCAGTTTGGTCTTCTGTCTCCTCCCACTCGCTATGAAAAATGGAAATATTTGAGAAGAAAGAAAATTGAAAATTATCTTAAAGAGGATGCTCGACAAGTATCTGATAAAATTATAAGTAAATATTATTTATTTCTCATATATATTTTTAATTTTTTTTTAAAAATATAGACACTAATATAACTTTTAAAATTTTCATTTTCGGATGAACTTTAGGAGAAATAAACACATAGATTTTTTATCACTGAGGGTAAGGTGGAAATTCTAGCCACTACTTTAGGAATGGAAAAACACCCCGGTCATGTTAGAGGATATCAAGAATGTGTTAGTATACAGAAGGATTTTGTCACACTATGAAATTAAAAGACCCGGATGTAAAATCCTGAAAAGCCAAGATGAAAGAGATAAAACTGTATTTGGGTGATCAAATTCAAATAATAATGCAAAAAACTTTGTTAAAACACTTAGTATTACAATCACAATCCACACAACCATTCCAGTATGCTAACTTGGATCCTCCACCTCCATCCCAGCCGAACTACCCTACCTAGATTACTTACTTTGATCCTCCATCTCCATCCTAGTCAAACTACCTAGCATAGATTTCTTATTTTGATCCTCTACCTCCATCCTAGCCAGACTACACTACTCAACCTGCCTACTTCGATCCTCCACCTTCTCACTCAGACCAAAACGTATATTGTGAGTTGTTTTCTAGAGATCCTCATATACATATTATTGAGTTAGGACTCATATATTTTTGTGGGGATTATGTACATCACCAGCCTATATATATGGGTCATGTTATTGAATCGGTAATTTATATTATTGATCATAAATCTCTACTACCGTTCCCTACTTCGAAGATTACCAGAGTTGGGGATTGTCTGGGTAATTTTTTAGTTTCGAAAAATGGACTTCTTTGTTATATTTCATATGAGGTATGTGTTTTTTTAATATTAATTATATATGATTAAAAAATACTTATAAATTTTTCTATCATTTAACTTATATAGAATTATCTAAAAGTAAAAGAAATTGAAAAATTGAATCAACCTATTCTAGAATAATCGACTATAGATACTTCTGATATTTCTTATAGGATACAAAGATTATTTCAGGCTTCTTCGTCCTTGAATTATACCTATGAGTTTCAGATAAAGTTCGACATATGCACAATATATTATCCATTGAGATTACTCAAATAATATATCATGAATCTACTTGAATTTAAAGATCTCGGCCTAAATGTGTTGTAGTTGTTTTCTATGTAAGTAAAATGATGTTTGAATTTTTATTTCTTAATAAAAATATGGTTTAAATTAACTAACTATATTTCCTTTTTAAATTTGGTATCTTCACACACTTATTTTACAAAATGATAGCACATCCATTTATGTTTTTTTAGATCTAGAATATATTTCCATGGACGTATAAAATATGAACAATCCATGTATACTAGAATATATATGTGAGAGATTATCACACAGGGTGATTGGATGTTGGTTTTCTTCATTTCTTGATAAGTATGAACAGAAAAAAAATTACGAACTACTGATAATTATAATATCATTAAATTTTTTGTATTGTAGGGGGCATTGGATGTTATGCGTATTTTTTCCAATTGAATACACCTTATATTGGTTTTTCTCTAGATTAGATATTGTTTATAAATGTTTTCCCACATTATTCGAAAAGTAAGTTTTTTTCTTTTTTCAGAAGCTCATTCTGTTTAATTATGATTGTGTATACATGTATTATTAGTTCATATATATGAAAATATAGTTCATGGAAAAAATTTAACAAATAACACAGGTCAATAAAGAATCAAAATAAAATCAATTATGTGAAAGTAAAGGTAAATATTTTTTATTTTAGATATTGTTCAAATTTTTTGATATATATATATATGTATTGGTTTTTATTATCACTTTAATTTTTCATAATCACAGTGTCATTATCAACAAGGAAATGTTTAATGTGGGTATTATGTTTTACGATTCATGTGTGAGATAATAACAAATTGTGTAACTAATTAATTTCATAAGGTTAGTTATATTAAATTTTTTTATATTCTCTATCTTAGTATTCTATTTTTAATCAAATATATTTCATTTTTATTATATAAATTCAATGATATAGAACCTTATACCCAAACTGAACCTACCCATCTTCAATCATTGTTTCAGAACTATATTTTAAGTCTGATTATGATTTGAGAAATGTATATAATAAGGTTTATGAATAATATATTACATTTCCCTAAAAAAATATTCAAAAAAACTATTTATTTTATTATAATTGGTGTTTTAACATAATGATATCAAATGAATTCTTCAATAATAACGAACAATGAGCATGTTGTAAATTTCAGGTACGTATATTTGAGATCTAATTTTTCATAAAATGCATAGATAATTTTTTGGTTAACTAGATAAAAGGATGTAAGTTTTTGTAGTTATTTAGTTAATGAATACTTATGTTTGATTACTTTATACTGGGTCTTTATTATAGGGATTTTTATTAATTGGGAATTTTAATTTTTTGAATTTAAAAAAAAATTAACTTTCAAAATCGGGGTTCATAAAAAAATTCCAAAATTTTTTAAAAATAAAATTTAGGTTTCGTCATCAGTTTTTTAGAAAACCAACTCCAAAACCGGACCACTATGTGGGTTTTGGTGTCGGTTTTCATGAACACCAACACTGAAAATTGAGCACTGGCTGGTTTTCAGTGTTTTTTTAAACCGATGCCAAAAAAAATTTACATCGCCATTAAGGATGTTGGTTAAAAATCGACGTCAAAAATAAAAAAAACCAAACATTAAATCTATTTTTACCCTATTGTGGTCCATAAAAATTTTCTTGACTACCATCTAATGGCGGTCACCTGGATCAGCTTGATATATTGTTATCAAACATAATGTGTCAGTGACCTCAAGCTTAGTACTTAAAATAACATATATAACATACCCAATCACTGATGCATATGGAATCCTTGTCATTCTGTTTCTTTCCTCATGTGTTAGAGGACACATTTTCCTAGAAAGATGAATTCCATGTGATACTAGAAAAGGTCCTCTCTTGGATTATTCTATACTGAATCTCGTAAGTATGTTGTCAATGTATTTACATTGATTTAGTCTAAGAAACCTTTTAGATCTATCACGATGTATTTTGATCCCAAAAATATATGTTTCTTCTCCCAAGCCCTTCATATCAAATCATTTATTCATCCATTCCTTAATATACATTAACACTAGTATCTCATTTCTAATGACTAGTTTTTCATCAACAAATACTATTTTTTAAAATATTTTACTCCCACGAAATGGTTTATACACACAAGGATCACAATTATTCATTATATAACCAAATTTTGTTATGGCCTCATCAAAATTGATGTTCCATGACCTAGATGATTTATTTAATCCATAAATGCATCTTTACAACTTTCAAACCTTGTTGAAATCTATTAGATTCAAAAAAAAATTGGGATGTGTGATATAGACATCTTTCTAAAAGTTACTGTTTAGGAAGGCTCTTTTGAAATCCATTTTTAAATTCTCATTAACATGAAAATACCCAATGTAAATTATAATTCTATTGTATTTCATCATGGCAAGGGGTGAAAAGAAATCATCGTAGTAAGTTACATGATGATTTTTGAACCGATTTTCAACTAGTCCTGCATTATAGGTACTAATTTGTCCTTTCATGTTCATTTTCTTCTTGAGTATCCATTTTCAACCAATGAGATTAACATCTACTGGAGGATCTACCAAAATCCAAACTTGATTTTGGTACATGGATCTATTTCAGAATTTATGGATTCTTGCCACATGGAAACCTTTGTGCCACTTACTACATTCTTGTAGGTTAGAGGGTTATTATTATTGACTAATAATGAGTCCCCATCCTCTGTGACTAGAAAAATATATTGTTATGGTTCTCTAACCACTCTTGTACTCCTATATAGTAATTTTTTCTCTAAAACAACTTATTCTTCCTTGGGGATTTGTGGAATATTTTCCTATGTCAACTTTTTTTATCTTGATCCTGTAATTAATTGATTTCTATCTTTATACCACTATATTTTTTAGATATAAGTTCCTCCTCATATTATTTGGTATGACTATCAACCAATTTTTTTTTTGCTAAATGATTGTACAGGTAGTATCCCTTTGTTTCTTCAGAACATACTATAAAGAAACACTTTCTACCTTGGGGTGAAACCTTATAACCTAGATATGCCTTAACAAATTCTTCACAACCCCATTGATGAAAGTAAGACAAAAAGGCTCATTTCTATTCAACAATTTGTATTTTATACCATCTTTTTTTTATTTGGAATTCAGTTTAGTATGTATACTACTTTGTAACATGTATCCCCAAAAATATAATAGAAGAATCACATGACTCATCATTGATCTCACCATGTCCAAAAAGGTTTTGTTCATCCATTCACATACACCATTCCAATGAGTCATATAAGGAGGAGTGATTTGAGAAAAAAAATCCCAAAGTCCTATACATAATCAATGCATTATTGATTAATTTAATCTCTACTATGGTCTAAGTGGGAAATCTTAATCTTATTAACAAGCTGGTTGACAACTTTATTATTTTATTCCATGAATTTATCAAAATAATCCGACTTATACCTCATTATGTAGACATGTATATATCTACTGAAATCTTCATCAAAATTTATCAATTATGAGTACCCACTGTTTACTTCAATAGGAAATGGTCCACAGACATCAGTATGAACTAATTAAAGAATCTCTTAGTCCCTTTCACCTTTCCAATAAAATGATTCTTTGGTTATTTTACATGTAAACATGTTTGACATACACCAAGTGGTTTGATTTCAAAAGAATCTAAATATATATTTTTATGTCATTTTGTCAAGAAATTTCCATTTACATGACCAAACTGGTGATGGCAAAGTTGGGTGTGGTATGAGTCTTGTGAAGTAACTTCATTATCAATTTCCATTATTTGGTTTGTTTAATCCAACACATGAAGTTCATTATTTAAATTTTTATACCATAAGAAATGATATATTTATAAAAGAAGCAACTTTTATTCCCAAATTGTAAAATAAATTCATCCATGTCAATTATGGATACAGAAAAATGTTTTTAATAACCGAAGGTACATAATAAAAACCCTTTAAAACCATGGTATTTTTTTTGGAAACATGAGGTGGTAGTCCTTCATAACTACAATAGTAAGTTTATCTCTATTTGATGATTGAGTATAGGCATCTCCTTTTTCAACATTTTTTAATCTACTTGTTTACTATATTTGAATACATATTTGAGAAGCACAAGATGTATATAATAACCAATTTTTAGAAATAGATAAATTGAACTTGATAAAAAAACACATGAAGCTTCCCCTTTCTTATTTGGCTTGGTGAAATTATCTTCTAGTGGACCTTCTTGCCACATGGGAAATAGACATCATTTTATTCCCTTTATTTCCCCTTGTCTTCCTCTTCTTGGAATGCCATGATGAAGCTTTGTTCTTAATGCTCTTCGATTTCCCTTTCTTCTTGTTCACAATATGGATGGAAGGTTTTTTCATGCTTCATTTTGATATCTACTTGGAGAAGAAGAGTAAGAAGATCTGGAAGTTACTTCTCAATGAAGTTTATATTAAAATTCATAATAAAACTAAAGAATCATTGAGGGGGTGATGATAGAATGAGGTTGGAGCCCATTTCTTCAAGGATTTTAAACCCAATAATATATAAGTGAACAATGTATCCAATGATTTTGAATATGTGAGGCTTAAATAGTGATCCCTATCCAATCATTCTATGAAATATTTCTATAGAAATTTCAACCCTTTCATATCTAGATCTCTCCTAGTAAAGACCATAGAAGTGCTCTAGAATGCTATAAACATCCATGTTTTTAGGATACAAAATTAGTTCACTAGTCATAAATGAAAGCATAAAACATTTAATGTATCCCATGTTGCTCAAATGTTTTTCATAGACAAAGAACTCTTCATCACTTGACTCTTTAGCAGGCAGATTAGGAATTGGGGATTCTAGCACGTAAGATTTTTTTTCATGACGTAGCACAACACAAATACATATAACCCCCTCCAATAAGTTTCTACCAATTAATATGTCATAATTATCTAATATTAATCATAGGTATAGTGTTGATGATGAACATTTCATTTTATTCTATAATTAAAAAGAGCGGATTATTTTTAATTTTCTAGATTAAAAAATAAATGAAATATAATAAAATAAACATTTTTATTTATTTATTTATGTAATATCTTACTGTTTTTTAATGTCTCAATATCCCTCACCATTTAACATGGAATGTCTAGTTGATATAACATTATAGTGGAAATTATCCCCTTTACTTTTCTTAATAATGAATACTTTGGCCATGAAACCCATAATAAAGAAATTAGGTAGGCGGTCTTTCCAACTACGGACTTTCTACTCCTTGATCTATTGAGTGGAGTCATCTACCCTAAAATCCTGACATGGATTTTCTAAAAACATACCTCCTAATTGGTATTAAAATACATTTTCCATTAAACTCAATATAATTTCGATTATGTAAAACCAAATATCTTATTACAACTCCCTGATAAAATTAAGTGTCCAAACATTGGCTATGTACTACACATAGTTCTATGGTTTCATTCCCAATAAAGTAATTGATATCTTAGTATGACTTAATATTTTGTTGGATAATTTCAATTTATTATGCATAAATTTTTATCTTGTTTTGTCCATTAAAAGTCCTTTTAATATTAAATGGTTGTTATTTAATTAATTAACTGTGTTGGATAAAATATTGACACGTTATTAATTTATTTAATTTTCATATTTTCACATTAACTCATTTATTTATGTGATAACGGTCATGAATCCATAAAATAAATAATTTCATAGGCTGAGTTAATTAATTAATTAATTAAATTATCATTTTACGAGATTTATCTAATGGTTTATTTAATGAGAAGAGATTAATTCAACCTTTGACTAAGGGGAAATAACTCATATTTTTTATCATAGCATTAGTTACAGTATTCCACAAGTCCACATGTGTACCACCTAGGTTGGCATTCTTATGGTTTTATCTTGAACTTTCTCCACACATCTTGGGATGCTCAATTAATTACAAATATTTATTACTCTCACATAGGTAAGGGAAACCTAATTATTGGTTAAAGAGGTTACATAAATATCCTTAGATAAATAGATCCAACATAATAATGGAGAGATGGATGACTCATAGGCCATCATTTAATTTTATATTAAATAATTCAAAACTCAAGAAATAAATTAAATTAAAACATCCAATGCGTATATAAGTCTTGGTCAATCTCATGAATTTTCATACATGAAATGAATACGCAAAATTAAATAGCAGGTATTCATGTATTTATTCATTATTTTATTATGTATGATACACACACTTGAATTAATTAAATAATTAATTCCCTATCACTATAATGATCATCCGATGTTATTTTGGGATGATCATCATTAATGGAATTCGTTGAAAATAAATAGAATAACAAATAATAACATATTAATTACAATAAATCGATTGAGTATTTAAAATTATTTTAAAAAATTATTAAATTATTTTAACACATAGCGTTATGACAATAAATAAAATAAGGTTTTAATGATGCAATTTTCAAATTTAATTTAATTTTAATTTTATTGATTATTGGGAGACTACACGACATGTACATGCATCTATATGCCATGTACCTCAGTGTCTGTACATCCAACTCACATTCTTGGTGCTTCAACCTGTTAACTCGGCCAGACTATATGGTGTGTACATGCTAGTGAGACACCCTATATCAGCTTTCCATGTGCCATGCTGGCCCATTAAATATGCGGTGTGCAATAAAAACACCACATGTAATTAATTACTCAGTGAATCTACATAAAATGTGTATGGGTATACAGTGTGTGCCCCATCAGCACACCATGTAACCTAGTTTTACCAGCCAACGAGTTTGCACTTCTTAAGGGTATTTTTGGTCATTCTTAAATTTTTATTAAACATTTAAGAAAGTTAAACACTGAAAAAGAATGATTAATGTGTTGATAACATGATAATTAACATCATATTAAATAACGAATAACATAAAATGGAAATCTAAACACAATTTTTCATAGATCAATAATCAAATAAATAATTATAAATTTAAACGTGACCCCTCTGATATCACTTGTTGGTTTCTGGCATAGAGGAAGCATGATATGATTGGGGATATACTAAAATTTATTTTAATAATCATTCACCAAAATCAAGAGCGAGGATCAGAAACATAAATTTTATAATTACTTTATTTAATATTTGACTAATTAAATTTTTGGGCTTATGAACTTCCTTCGTTGGTGGATGTTGATCATCCAAAAAGACCCTTTTCGATTACCTTTATTTCACTTTGAGGATCCAAGGATAGAATCCCTCTAGTGGTCATCCACATGTGCTCCTATGATCTCCGCGGAATATCGCTCGACCTTTTGGTGCTAGCATGACAAGTCGAATGTCTTGGGATGTTCATTCTTGATTGATCATTCATCGGCCATGAAGAAATCTCTCTTGCACTTATCATTATTGAGAGGGAGAGAGATTGAGTATTTGAGAGATAATTTTTTGTGCATAATAATTCTCTATTCTCAATTTTAGATACTCCATACATTATACATATCCATCTATTTATAGAGTTATTATTTGAGTTAAAATATTATTTAATTTAATATTAGCCATTAAATAAAATTTATTAACTTTAATAAAACATATACCACATAATAATAATTATATTATTATTATTTTGTTATGAGTTCAAACTTATGGAATAATAAATGTTATGTAATAGGATTATTGATTAATATTTGTCACCGGACTCAATCTTGGTCATTTCATACTCTAAATCATTTATTCAACTACCAAATGAATATTATATTCATAAATAAAAATTTTATTCACAATCCAGAGAATAAATATTTAATAAAATATTCATTAAATAGAAAAAATATATTATTCACCCGCTGGTGAATAAATATTCATTTAATTTATGAGATCAAAATAAATTTAATAAAATTATTCCTCAGACATGAGATTAATATTTATTCTCTTAGTTAAGCTCAAATGTAATTTAATACAGAATAATGGAAACACATGGTTTGTAGTCAAAGTACAAACAGTTTTTCCACGGACACTAACTCAAACATTAATGAGGGTGAAATCAATCCCAAAATAGAATACTTGATATCCAGACACTAGTTTTTATCCTATGGTGATCAATAATGTCTTTTAAGCTAGTGGTGGATCAGTTCAGTCATCGGTTTAAGTGTTTACCCAAGATGGTTCACTGAAAGTGCTATCAGAGCATTGGTTTCTCATTGAGGACAATGGTTTTGTATATCCCTCATTTATTATTTGTGATATCATCATAATATTGAGTTAGTATTTTTATCAGGACTCTGGTGGATGGTCTAGAGTGAGTGCTTCATCACCACCCTTTAGAAAAATTCCAATATTACCATAGGTAGTAAGGATGAACTTTGAATTCAATAATTTCATTCGATTATCCATTTATATTGAATTGGTCCTCATTGGAATGGTGTGAGTTAACATAGGGGTCAGAATTTATTTTGGTATGGGAATATAAATTGGATTGGTAGTGTGAGGCTAGTTTTCAATTCCAAATAAACTAAGGTAGCAATTGAATTCTCAAACTAAAAGGAATTATATAAATTGCTTCATGAATGGACTAAGGACCATCAAACCATGTTTCTATGTTGATAATAGTTCCATATCCTATTTAACATTTTGTTATGAAAACAATTGGGGAATTCCCAATGGGGGGATGAGTCAATATGCGTCTTTTCATATATTGATGACATAGTTTGAGATTTTTATTGTGCCTCATTTTTGTTGTGAATAATATGGAATTAGGGTTATCTTGGAAAAATGGTGGATTTTGTGGGAAAATATTTTCGGTTTTCAAATAATCCTAATGAATTTTTTATAAAAATAGTTTTGGATTTAATGAAACCATTTTGTCTTGAGAATTTTGTCATCAATCTTATTTATAAAATGGTATAAATTTTATTAAAAGTTTATGGTCATGTTTTTCCCTAAATGGTTTTATTTAATTATGTATTACAAAAAAATGATTTTAAAACACATTAATGTTTGATTGTAGTGGAATTTTGAAACCCATTGGGTGACTTCAAAAAATATATTATTTTAATTTAATGAAAATAGAATGGTAAATTTTTGGAAACGTTTTATGGAATGATATTTGAGAATCTAGACTGGGTTTCTTTCATAAAATGATTTTATTATTTTTAAAGTCGACTCAAATGTTTCTAAATTTACCTTTTGTAAAAGGGATTTCAAGTGAAGTTAATGTTTTAAAATAGTTGTGTTCTTTTTGAGAACTCATTTGTTCTTTAGAAATGGGTTTTGATTCCATCAAGAATTCAGTGGTTTTTAAAGATATGTTATTGTGGGATCATTCTTGAATTTTTTGATTTTTTTTATATATAGTCCCTTAATGTGAGTTGCATGTACTTTATTTGATTTTTGGAAACATATCCTGGTTGGGTTGATGTTTTGGTTTATATAAATTATTTCTCATGGAAAGTTATTGATTTAATGTACAGTTCTTATCTTGAGGGGTAGTTATTCCATTATTCATGGATCTTACCTTGACATCGAGTGGAGTGGGGATCATTATTGTCCCCTTTTGATGGTAGTATTAAATTGACTATTAGGTTTGGTTTCATTTTGAGTACTATTCTAGTTGTGCCTTGGATAGTTAGTTGGATGAATTTATGAGGTCTGATTTCCTTAGGTTTCTACATAAAAACCTATTTTAAGGATTCATCTTTTATTAGTTTAGATCCTACTATCCATAAGTTGGATTTTATTTGGTGTGATCCTTGGGTTAATTTTAAGTTTCTATTGTTACATTGGTGGTTGTTTTTCCATTTTTCATGCCTCATAAATCTCTTATTCCTTATGTAGTCATTTTTGGTAATATTGGATTTGTGGTAAGAAATATTAATGGGTTTATACTCATTGTGTAAATTTTTAATTTCCTTGGGTGTGTGATTTAGGTGGCTAGGAAAGATATGGAACCGGTTGAGATTATTCATTGCATGGTGTTATTTTAAATCTAGTTGAGTTTACCATGTGAGGGTAACCAGGGTATGAGGTCCTAGTTTTGCATATTTATTTTGGTATTTTATGCAAGCTGAGATCCCACATCATTTCTATTATTGAGTAATGTATTTATTGGATTCATTCTTTATATGTTTTGAGACACATTGGTTTTGTGAACCTGGTATTCTGACCTTTTTAGGTTTTGGATGTAATGGATTTGGATAGTTTTGGAGACTCGGTGTTTTGATTTTTGTTATTATTTGGATTTCGGATCATTCAAGTGTTGCATAGACCATGATTCATTTTGGGAGTCAGTATTGTTTATGTATATTCATGGTTGGTGGTATCTCACTGTTCTTTTTTAGTTTTTGGAACCATAGTGGTTTTGAACATTCTCATTATAGGGGAGATCATTATTATTTCATCTACTTATATTAATTCTAAATAGTGGTGAGATCCTAATCAGTCTCCCTTTATTTTATAGATTCTTTTTGAATGTTTTTGGTTGACTTATTCTTATAGTTTTTAATGATGTTTGATGACTTTTATTTGGAATTTTCATAATGGTTATAAATCAGTGTTTTCTGATCATAGGTTCTATTGAGTTTTCCCTAACACTTCCACATCTTGGGATGTGATAAAAAGTTTCCTTCCATCTACATTGCCCTCACTTTAATCACAGAATTTATGGGGGTAGAAGGTGGAATGGTGGGAGAATTGTTACACCCAAATGTCATTATTGTTTATTATTTAGTGTTATTTTATCTTGTATTTTTTATTTTAAATTTTTGATATGTTTTGGCCTAAAACATAAAAAATTAATAATTTATCCCTTTGTGTGTGGTTTGTAATAATTGTTTATGAGAAACCATTTAGATACCTTTATATATGTACTTTTTATATTTTTTTTTATATTTCATGATTGGATAGTGTGTGTAAAGAACTGACCCCAGTTTCCTAGAGACAATGCCTTATTTTAATAAATTGGCAGGATTACAATGAATCATATCCTGAAAGACCGAGTAGTTTAGTAGTGTTGTAAAACCATATACATACATAGGATCAAAAGTAAAACTTTAAAATAAATACAACGTATAATTTTTATTAGGAACATCCATAAATCTAAGTTTATACCTATTCGTCATTCATAATAAACCTCTTCATGTCCTAGAAAAACGAAACATAAGAAAGAGGTGATATCAGGAGATCATTAAGGGTAACAAATATATTGTAATATATCATAAACATAAACATTCTTCATGGTGAATAACTAAAAAAACGTGCCTTTAAAAAATAGTGTTGAACATAATATTGAAGAAATACGGGATGAGTAAATATTTCCATAATAAAACATAACAATGGGTATTATACAAGTCGAAAAACCAAATGAGCTTTCATTTACTAGTTTCATAATGAGGGAATGCATAACGCGGGGCATCATAGCCATATCGTCAAGGCCACGTTCTAAGACCATAAACATAAATTCTGTCAAGGTGTTATGTCAAGAACATAGTTTGTCTAATGAGACATACCGATGCACTAAGGGGATATAGCAGGCCCCACATGACACTTAATATGTCCAATTATTCCCTCTTATGAATGTGGATAAACATAGACAACATAGACATTCATATTGAAATAAACATATAAAATGTAAATAACATTCCCCAATCATTAATCATAAACACTATCCATTTGGAGTAATATGGTAAATGGTTTCAATATAGCACATCCATAGTCAAACTAATCATAAAACATTCAAAAAAATGGCGGATGATATCATAGAAGATAAAAATCAATGAAGTACAAGATTCAACAAAGGCTATTGACATAGATGAAGATACTTTTAAATGACACCATTAAAAATCTTTGAGGAATAATCCTTAAACATTCCAAAGTATCCTATACCACCGTGAAAAATTCAAATCATAATCCATTAGATTATAATTAGAATTCAGTGACTCTTTATAAGATATACCAAAGGAATTTACATACACCACAATCAAGAAATAAGTGGTGAACAAGGCATATATCTCATAAAAATTATAGTGAGACTGGAAAAACCTTTTTTACTTTGAAAAGAAAGGTTCTTTTCAAAAATAATTTGTATTTGTCATGAAATCAGATTATAATCATGTATATCCTATAAAATAAAAGGTAAGGCCATTGAATTTATATTTTAGGCTTAATTAATGTCTTATTGAGGTAAAATCATTTAAAAATGGTTTTTAAAGAAGCTTTAGAAATAAAACATTTTAGTGCGGTTTAAGGAAAATATTAAAGGATTTTAAAGTGAAAAGGCATGTTTTCTTTCATAAAACAAAAAATGAACCAAAATAGCTTTTTCATGTTTTTTTTTTGATTTTATAAAGATTAAAAGTGAATAAAATTGAAAATAGAGTGAACTAAAAAATAGGTAATAATTCGAGAAGTTCCTTGAATTGTACTTGCATTTTAGAAGAATTTTTGAATGATTCTTTTAAAACAGGTAACTTGTCATAAAATAAAGAAGTATTATGATTCGTACAAATATATAAAACATTAAGAAAGAATTTATGAAGAATAATTAATAAAAATTAATAATTTCATTGAGGTGAATAGAGAATAAGAGCAAGCTGAATGAAAATCGAAGTTCGGATAGAAAATACTTACAACTTAGCAATCAATTGAATCGTATTCCCCAAAATTAAAAATAATAAAATGATACATTTAATATCGTTAAAATAAAATGTTTCATGATATGAAACATAAATTGGTAGTATACATACACCATACACAAATAATATTAGTGAATACAAAATTTCTCACAAAAATGGATGTGAGATGAAGAAACCCGTTACCTTAAGTCTGATGGTGTTGTTTACTTGATCATAGTGTCCTAGAGAAACAAATTAAATTAATTAATTAATATTTAACCGAACTATTATTTATTTAATTGATTTATTATGGCCTTATTAAGTTTATTCATGGCCTTCTTGATGGGTTTAAGAGGTTTAATTTTATTTTTTGGGGGCGTTTTCTTCCATGGTATCCATGACTGGTTTACTTATATATATGTTAGGATAATCATGCAATATGAGAATGGTTTCTGAGAATAGAAGTTGAATTTTATTCTTTATCATCTAGAATATTACATGGTTACATAATTATTTTTTTATTTGGAGTGAAGATGAATCATTATATAAAACATTAATGATAATTGTTTGAATTAATTAGTGGTTTTTTATCACAACAAACTCATTTTGATTTAGATATTAATATCATGTGTACAGAAAGATTAAGATACCTTAAATATGTTATAATTCATATATTATAGTCCGGTTCAACCATAAAAATGGTTTCATGACCATAATTGAACATGGAAATATAAATTGAAAACCTATCATCCTTTAATGTGATACATTAACACATCTTAGATGGTGTTTTCATTTCTAGTAAACATGAGGGGAAAAGAGGGATGAAGATGAATTATTCAATTATAAAAACAAAATTCTGGAAAATTTAATTTAATTTAATTATCATAACATTTGGTTGGAAGGATGTGAGTAAAGAAAAAGAGAAAATAAAGGAAATCGAAATAAAATAAAAGTTGAGAAATCCCTTACGAAAATTTGGCAGCCAGCAACCTCACTTAAAAATTCATAATTTTTTTGATGAAATAAAATTTTTATATAATAATTCTTAAATATTATGTACATTAATATGGATATATATAGACATATTAAAACATGAACCTATTGAAAATAAAAGAGAAGAAAAAAAAGAGTTCTTGAAAAAGAGAGGGGTTATAGATTCCCTTACCTTGTAGAGTAAATCATAAAACATGAAAACTTGGGGCCTTTATAAAAACTTGGGAGGAATACTATGGAAGTAAAAATAACATATATTGGAGTATAATGACTGTTCAATGAATGAAAATGATGGAATGATTTTGTATTTATAGTAAATTAGAGGGAGGTTTTTATTAATTTCAAAGGACACCTCATTAGTGGTTTTTTGCCAAACCCTGGGCTTTACTATGGTACTTTCAAATGGTATTGGAAACTTGGGAAACCTCATATCATATATTAATGTACACAGGTTGACAATAGTTTTATATTAATTATTACATCATTATGATTTCATTAAACATATTGAAAACTCAAAACAATATTTTTATTAATCTTGAAAATTTAAGTATTTTAGAAAAATCCCAAAAAACTCACCCCAACCATTTATCAATGTTTAGAATTAAAAAATAAAATCCATTTTTAAAAAATAATTTTCTAAATATTTTTAATTTATTTTTTCAATAAAATCATATTTTATTCCAAAAAAACAACATTAAAACTATAACCTGGTTTATAACACGATTAGAAATTAATCAAGGTCCTATAAAATTATATTATAACCAGAAGTCAATAAAGTAATAGTTTATGATTAAATTTTATGAAAATACAGTTCTATTTTAAATTATTAAATTAATTAAAAAATTAATTATAATATTTATGACATACCAATACTTACCCTATGATCGTTTTTCAGTTATAAGATTTCTAAATTCTATTTATACATTCATGGGTGATGTTTCTATTTTATTGGATGATTTACTATTCATTATGATTCATTACTATTTATAAAGGTATTTTACTATTCCTTAGGGAATGTTATTATTCACTAAAAATTTAGTTTGTCTTACCAGACCCTAAATTTCTTACTGAACATAACTATGTATGTCAGTTTTTTGAAATTCAAATCACATAGGGGGAAAATTATGTTTACTAGATAGGTTATAACAAAGTTGTGTTGTGTAGAGACATGGTGTATCATGGATTATATTTTAAATATATTTGTAAATTCTTTGGGTTTTACATTATTCCCCCTAAAAAAAATGTTGTCCTCACAATTTGAAACTACACTTCAAAAGTTAAAGGTTGATGCTTGAAAATTCCCTTGTTGGAAACCCGCATCAGAAATAGGTTTAATGAAATATCCTCATAAAAGGGGTTAAGAGAAATGAGGTGGGCACCATGAAAATTATACTTTCAAATGGGGTTAAATTAGTTGGAAGAAAAAACATAGACTTGGAAGAAAAATATAACTATGATGTTCTGATGGAATGTTAAAGAAAAAATTTTCAGATGAAATTTGATTACTAAAAAATTATAAACTATTGTAAAAAAATCATTGATATTATCAAAGATTATAATAATAGGACACCATTTTATTTGAGAATATTTTCCTTGAGTTGAGGAATTATTACACTCTATAAGAGTATAAATATACATTTCTATTTATAAGTTCATCCTTTGATTGTACCCTGAACTATCTATACATCATCACTTAGAACAGGTTATGCCATATGGTGAACTAATACATTAACCTCTAAAATCTCGTACAATGATCAAATTAAACCATATCATAAATGGTTAGACATTTAAAATTATAATGACTCAACACTTTAGAATGAAGGTCTCTAAATTTCCAAGATGAACCTATCATTAACCCTTAATCAATATAAAGCAAGTCTATATTTTCAAAATCTAAACTTGTGAATAATTTCATCCTGTATCCTTTTGAAATATTGTAATAACTTAAATTTCCATAAAATCATATTGGAAACAACCATTCTTCCACATTTCATAAGTAAGATACATGTTATTTGATATATTACATAAATCCAAAAGTGTTGTAAACTCCATCAATGATAGAATAGACCACTTCTCGAAAATTCAATAATTAGATCCAAGGTAGTTACTACTTCTCCAAATCATTCATTTCATCATCATTATCTCAGCATCAGATAAATATTAAGGGTTTTCTTTCCCTTAATCATTTATTTTCTAAAACTTTTAACCTTCCACTGAATATCTTTTCTTGGTACCAATCAACTAATTGTTTCAAATCCTTAAAGAAAAATTATTTTAGAACAATACTCATAAATTCCATAATTCTAATAACCAGCATGTTACTGACAAAATATTAAAAAGAAATTATTCTTGACTAGGCATATTAATCATTCTAATTCATCTAAGGCAGCATCATAACTTGATTATAATCCCGAATCATCATTTAGGGTATATTCATTTGATGCTTGCGATATTGATTCGTATAGTGTCTCATCTCTATGCAGTTGAAGCATTGTATATTGCAAGCCTTTTTCTTACCCTTTCAATCATGAACATGGTTTCCTTTTTCTTCACACTTATAACAAACACCCATTATATTCAAGAATTTACCATGGTGATTCTTTCCAAAGTTAACACATGTGGAAAAACCCTTCTTTCCCTTCTTCCCTTTATCTATATTTTTCTCTACCATCCTCTCCTTCATTTGCTTCCCTTCAAAGAAATAAGACCCAATAATTCTATACTTATATTGTTAACACATGATATTGTTTTCTCATATGATGATGACACATGGGAGACTATCTTCGTTTGAAATGATAGTTTAAGACAATGAGAGATATGATCCTTCTTACTATTTGCATCGCGTTCATTGGTGATGATCTCATTCCTTATTCCAAGAACCATTTCTAAATAGTGGAATACACTATATTAAATTATGAATAATGATTTATAATCTCATATTAGAAAAATATTGATCATAAATTGAAATCTTATCCATAACTAATATCATAATCATAAATATGGTTACTTTGAGGAAAATTTACATTTAATTCCTTCATAACCGTTTGTAAATAAAATGTGAATTATAATAAGTGCACCCCCAGGAGTGTCAAAATGGGTGTGCAGTAAATATTTTTGTCGTGTACCATGATACCCCAGGTCAAGCCTGAAACTCCTTGTTGTAGTTGTTACTCCTGGGTACATTTTTTCAAGAACCACACCTACTTGTAGTATCCTGACATAGATGTATTTTCTAGAAAGATTCACATAATCTATTCCTTACCAAAATTATAGGAAGTTCTTGTATGTTTATACTCAAAGTCTATATTAGGGTTTTGTTCCCTAATCAATGTTTTCTAAATCTAGATTCTATGTTTTCTACTAATCATCATCTGACACCAACTGTAAAGACCTGACCCCAGTTTCCCAGAGACGTTTCCATATTTTAATAAATTTTCCTGATTAAAGGGAATCAAATCCCGAAGGACCATGTAGTTTAGTATTCTTGGAAAACTAGGTACATAAATTGGTTTAAAATTACAACTTGAAAATAAATACAACATATATGTTTTATTGGGAACATCCAAAACACTAAGTTTATCCCTGTAGGTTATTCATAATAAACCTCTTCATGTCCAGAGAAAGTGAAATATAAGAAAGGGTAGAGCTCAGAAGCTCGGTAAGGGTAAGAAATACAGTAGATGAAATTACAAACATAAACATTAGGAATGGTGATTAACTAAAAACATATGCCTTTAAAAAATAAAAATGAACATAATTTGTCAGGAATTTGAGGTGAGTAAATATTTCAATAATAAAACATAACCATGGGTATTCTATAAGTCAAAAAACCAAACTATCTCTCATTTAATAGTTTCATAATGAGGTAATACATAATGTGGGACATCATAACCATACCTTCAATGCCTCGTGCCAAGACCATTAACATCCATTTTGTCAAGGCCTCATGCCAAGACCATTGTTAGTCTCTTGAGGCCTACTGATGCACCGAGGGGATGTAGAGGGATCCACCTAGCACTTACTAAGTATAATTAATTCCTATTATTAATATGGATAATCATAAAAACATACACATTCATATTAAAACTAACATATGTAATGTAAATAACTTCCCCAATCATTAATCATAAACACTAACCATTTGGAGTAATATGGTGGATAGTTTCAAGATAGCACATCCACAGTCAAACTAATCATAAACCATTCAATAAAACATGGTGGATGATATCATTAGATATAAACCTGAATAAAGTAAAAGATTTAACAATTTATGTTGACGTAGATGAAGATACTTTTAAATGAGACCATTAAAAATCCTTGTGGAAATAATCCTTAAACATTACAATGTGTCTCATACCACCTAGAAACATTCAAATCATAATAAATTATAATATAATATGAATAAGGATTATCATCATATAATATACCAAAGGGTATTACATACACCAAAAGAAAGAAATAAGTGGTGAACAAGGTGTATATCTCATAAAATATAATGTGAGACGAGAAAAATCCTTTTTAATTTGGAAAGAAGAGTTATTTTGAAAAATCATTTTTATTTATAATGAAATTATATTTTAAACATGTATATCCTAGGAATTAAAATGGAATTTCATTGAAATTATATTTTATGTTTAAATAAAGTCTTATGGAGTTTAATTCATTTAAAAAGTGTTTTTTAGAGGCTTTATAAATAAAACATTTTAGTGTTGTTTTAAGAAAATATTAAAGGATTTTAAAGTGCAAAGGAATGATTTCTTTAATAAAACTATGAAATAACCAAAATAGATTTTTCATGTTAAAATTTTTTATTTTAGAAATATAAATATTTCATGAAATAGAATATAGAGTGAAATTCAAAATTGGTATGATTTCGAGAAGTTCCTTGAATCGGGCTTGCATTTCGGAATAATTTTTGAAAGATTAATTTAAAAAATGTATATCCTGATAAAATAAATAATAATTACAAATTGTAAAAATATATATAACATTCAAACAGAATTTATGTTGAGTACATAATAATAAATAATAATTTCATTTAGTTGAATAGATAATAAGAGTAACCCGAATGAAAATGGAGGTTTGGGTAGAAAATACTTTCAACATTGTAATCAATTGAATTATATTACAAAGAATTAATAATCATAAAATAATACATTTAATATCATGAAAATAAATATTTTCATTATAGTAAACATAAATGTGAAATATACATACACCATATATAAGTAATATTAGACAATACAGAATATCTCATAAAAATTGAAGTGAGATGAAGATAGCCCTTACCTTAAGTCTGATGGTGTTCTTCACTTGATCTTAATGTCCTGGATTTCCAAATTAAATTCATTAATTAAAAATTCCATAACCTCTTCTTAATTTAATATATTTATTATTGCCTTATTATGTCTATTAATGGCCTTCTTGATGGGTTTAAGGGATTCAATTTTATTATTTGGGATTATTTTCTTCCATGGTATTCATGACGGATTTTCATATATATATATATATATAATATGAGAATGGTTTTCAAGAATAAAAGTTTTATTTTATTTTTTCACATCCAGAATATTACATGTTTATATAATTAATTTTTTTATTGGGAGTGAATATGAATCATTATATATAATAGTAATAATAATTGTTCGGGTTAATTGCCGGTTTTTTATCACAACAAACTCATTTTGATTTAAAAAGTAATATCATGTGTAAAAATAATTATAGAACCTTAAATAAGTTAAAATAAATATATAATAGTCCTTTTAAACCATAAAAATGGTTTCATGACTAAAATTTAATATGGAAATAGAAATTGAAAACCCATCGTCCTTGAATGTGATAAATTAACACATCTCGGATGGTGTTTTCATTTCTATTAAACAGGAGGGGAATGGAGGGTTGAGGAAGAATTATTTCATTATCTCAAAAAAATTATAGTAAACATAAGGTACTTTAGTAATAATTAAATTTGGTTTAAATGCGGTGAGTAAAGATAATGTGAAAAATAAAGGAACTCGAAATAAAATAGAAGTTGAGAAATCCCTTACGAAAATTTTATTGCCTAAAGACGTCACATAAAAAATTCATAAAATATTTCTGTGAGAGAAAATGGGAATTTAATAATTATTAAATATTATGGATATTGATAGGTATATGTATTTACATATCCCAACATTATCCAATTTAAAATAAAAGAGAAGAAAATAACAAGATTGCTTGAAAAAGCGAAGGGTGATTGATTCCCTTAACTTGTAGTGTAACTCCTAAAACATGACGTTGGGAACTAGGGGCCTTCAGGAAACCTTGGGTGGAATCTTAGGGAGGTAAAAATACCAGATATATTAGTATTATGAGTTTGGAATGAAATAAAACTATGGAATGAGTCGCTATTTATAAAAAATGAGAGGCTGTTTTTTATTAATTTCAAAGGACACCAGATTTGGGTTTTTTGCAAAACCATGGGCTTTACCTTGATATTAACCCATGGTATTGTCCTATTGGGTCACCTAATATCATATATTAATGTTATTAAGCCAAAAATAATTTTATATTAATTATTACATCATTATGATGTCATTAAACATACAGACAACTCAAAACCATATTTTTACTATTAATGAAAAATTCAAGTATTTTCGAAAAATCTCAAAAATTGACCCCAACCATTTTTCGATTTGTAGAATTAAAAAATGAAATCCATTTATTGAAAATAATTTTATAAAGATTTTTAAATTAATTTTTAAATAAAATTTTAATTTATTATATAAGAAATCAACTTTAAAATAATAACTCATTTTATAACACCTTGAGAAATTAATCAAGGTCCCATAAAATTATCATATAATCATAAGAAAATAATGTAACAAATTATGATGAAAATTTATGAAAATAAATTTCTATTTTAAATTATTATATCAATCATAAAATATTAATTAAAATATTTATAACATTCAAAAATACCAATACGTACACTATAAACATTTTTTCATTTATAATATGTATAAATTGTATTTATACATTCATGAGTGAAGTTTATATTTTTTTGGATTATTTACTATTAATTATTATTCGTAAATTTATGTTACTATTCATAAGGGTATGTTATTATTCACCAAAAATTATGTTTTTCATATCAAACTCTAAATATCTTATTGAACGCAATCGTGTATATCACTTTTTTCAAAATTCAAATCATAGATGTGGAAAACTTATGTTTACTAGATATGATATAAAAAAGTGGTGTTTTGAAGAGACAAAGTGTGTCATGAATTATTTATTAAATCTATTTTTAAATTCCTTGGGTGTTTCAACATGTGCAGTTCATGGTTCGGTCTAAACCATGTGAGGCCTAGGAGAAAAAATTTGGGCACCTTTGGGGCTTGGTGGCACATGACTTGTGCATAATTAGAGGACATTGTGTGGAAATAACATGATTAGGTATTTAGTTATAATATAGTGGTGTTTCATGGTCAGAACATGGTTAGTAAACCATTCATAAATACCATATGATACTGGTTTTACTAGGTAGTGGCCACCACAAAATTCGCACACTTTTTGAAATTCCTACTGGAAAACTATATGGTATACCCATATTTTATTAAAGGGTGACATTCAAGTTTTTACTATGTTAATTTTAATTGATTGGTAATCTCTCTACTTGTCTCTCATTTTTTCAGGGTTGTGGTATACATGGAGGCAGCTTCTCCCTTCTTCCTCTTTTGATTTGGAGCCTTTTTGCCGCAATTTCAAGTAGGTTAGTACCTCTTTCTTCTCTTTTCCTCTTCCCTTACTCTCTCCCTAATTTTTTTATTAACCCGACGAACCCTAACTGTTATTCAGGATTGGATAAGGTTTCATTGAGATTCTAATGTTTGGTCCTTATCTTGTCTAGGGTATATCATAATTTATTTTGGCTCAGTTTTCAATTATCCTTTCAATGTGTTGTGTTTTAGATATTTCCTCCTGAAATGATATAGGTGTTTCGTTGGATTTCCCATGTAATGGATGTTATAAATTAATTATGTGTTTTAAAATTCATTATCATTAATTTAGAAGCATGTTATATTCCCATATATGGCTTGAATTGGTCTTCAAATGGATTTCACAGTTGGCGTGGATGTGTCACATGACAAGTTCTTGTGAAAATTACCAAGAGGATTGTTTATAATTTTTTATGTGAATTGAGATGTTTCTTTATGGAGTGAAATGTGTGTAGAATTACCTTTTTGATTCATTAATGAATTTCAAGTGGTTTCAGCACTTGGAATAGACATAGTATCCATGCCAAGGGTTAATCAAAATTAATTATAGGATCTTATAAAAGGATTTTAATATTTTGAAAACATTTTTTATGCCAGTTCCGTTAATGAAATGTGTGGGTGAAGTTTTAATCGAATGTTCTATTAAATGTAGGTATTTGAACATCAAACTCATTAAATTTTTTTGAGATCATTAGGCCTTAATTTAAATGTTTATAGATCATTGTTTGAGGTTTCATAGAATTATTTTAAAGGGGGGTGTGGTTTTTATAAGGGTGATGGGAACCATTTACATTCTAAAAAGAGTGGAGTTTGTTATTTGAAAATGTGATTTTTAAAAGGTTGTATTTTTAAATGGAATTTTCAAGGGTGGTTTGATAATTCATATTTAAAGGAAGTTTGATTTTTTTTTTTCAAGTGGTGTGAAAATATCTTGGATCCCTGAGCACTTTTTTGAAGAACAGGTTTTAACTTCATGTAAACTCAATTTATAAATGTTGGATACCCTATTTGATCCATGTGTGACAATTGTTATACATCTGGTTTCTTGTGACCCCTTGAGGTATTTTCTTATATCGATATATCCATGTGTGTTACTTATGTATAGATGTGAATGGGATTGTCTTTTATGGGGGTGTATTAGGTGAGGTATGATTTATTTAAAATGATTTATATTTGTTACATGTGTTGGATTATTTTTTGTCACCTTCATTTGAATTTTCATGGGAGTCCTAAGTACATGTTAAGTGACCTGTATGAGAGAACTCCCTAGTGTATAACAATAAGTTATCTAGGGAATGATTCACAGCTACACCTAATCAGTTAGATCATGAGGGGTAGTGGGTCATATGAGCTAGCAGCCATTGTATATACCATGGTAGTTAAAAAGCTACTGAGGCATTTATTTCTAGATAGTTTGATGGGACTTCCTAGGATGTGGATAGGTTCAGTAGTTCCCACCTAGGTTTTGTGTCTCCAGTTCATGTCTTATTACTAGATATTATGGATGATTACCATGATTCTTAGGTTCCTCTTAGGAAATTATAGGTGATTTCATTTCATGATTCAATTTTATTCCCCTAGTTCATTTAATTATTTTCACCATTGTTTTGGTGGTTTTTCTGAGATTTTTTTTCCCTTATGTCGTAGTGCCTATGTGTTATTTGGGTAATACTTTAAGTGTGTTATGGTTAAATTTTTAATTGAATGTATTTAAAATGGTGTTTTTATAATTATAAGGGCCCACTTTCCTTAATGTGAAATACATTGTGAAATTTTTAACCATCATCATTTTGTTTTATAAAAGAGGATGTTGTTTAAAAATGTATAGGTGGCATGTTACTGCACTTGTTTTATAAAGCATGTCAAAATACTAATTTATACATTATGTTTAAATTAGTATATTATAAATTGTAATATGATGTGTATTTCTATATTATAGGTGTGGGGTGAACTACTTAGATAATTATCATAATCCTATTTAAAACTTCTATAGGATTTTAGTACCCCTCCCTACATCAGTTTCTTGGTTTGGGTTCATCCATTTATGGATGTGTTGGATGTGAAATGTGACTAGGGGTCACTGGTGGCGATGTTAGAGCGATTCAGGCTTCTTTTTCCAATTTGATTTTATTTTGGGATGTTTTATCGGCTTTTGGGATAGAATTTTTATGTATTTTCATCGGTTCTGTTTCTTTTTAGTTGAATGTTTATCCTAGTATGGATGTTTTATAATGCCATGTTATGTTGTATGTATAATTTTTTTTCGGATGGGGTTATTTTATATTTTTAATGAGGGTGAAATTGTTCCCAATGACACTTATTGATACTCAGGCACTAGTTTTAAAACTATTTAATCCCTTTTTTCCACTCTCATATTCAAATTAAAAAAATATTTCAATACCTTCATGCTCACACAAGTAATCAACATGAAAACCTAGTCTCCTTGATCGAATAAACACATCTGAGACACTATATCAACAACACAACGCCTCCCACCATGCAATAAGTTCCCCTAAAAGCGTGTAATGATTGCTGAAACACCACATAAGATCTTCACTTTCTTATATTCCAATCACCCTACAATAGCTCTACCACCCAGCTCAACCACCATATACTTCATATGAGATGCTTCCATTACTGAAACATGCTTTTATACCTCCTTCAATATGAAGAAATTCATTCTCAAATCCATCAAACTCATCCATGCTAACACATAGTGGCATCCCAATATTTCAATGTGTTGAGATTGTCAACATTTCTCTTAGAGTCTGGATACCTGATGCACATCCTTCACCCTGAACCACATATTAGTCTTTTTTTCTGATTTTTATTATGTTATTATCAATGTTATGTTAATATATTACATGTTCTTTGGGTATGGTTTGGTCTCTTAGTGATCGTATCCCCCTTCTGTTTCTGGTGTAGAGTTAGCATCCCCTATTCCCCAAGTCTATCTCACATTTCTTAATGGGAGCTTGGGGCTCTACTTCATCCAACACTAGATCTAGACCTTAGTTTGGAAAACATCACATCAGTAGATCTATTTTTATGAGTCATGGGTCATCCGTCATAAGTGTTCATTTGCGAGACAGTTCTAAGGCTTTTTTTAAATGTGTTTTTATTAAAAAATTGAAATATAAGACAGGGTTATAAATATTGTTCAAAATTTTCTATAAAAAGTGGGAACCTCTACCATGTTTTAGCCATATTCAAGAAGAGGAAGAGAGAATGTGGTCCACGCTTCTTGATTTGTCTTTCTAAAAGAATTGTGAATATTGTTCGCTCTTCCCGACAATTTCTTTTAAACCTTTTTTTTTTTGTTTTTTTGTTTTCTTTTCTCGTGTTTATATATATATATATATATTAGTTAATAAGAGAATTCATATAATCAATAATCAATTATATAATTTATATAAATAGGAATAATACATATTTAATTACCTAAATTAACTAATAATTAAAACACATAAATTAAATATCTTGAAAAAACTTAAAATTAACTGATTATTAATTTGTTTTAATTAATTAGTAATTATTAATATAATTAATAATTCATAATATAAATAATAATAATAATAAAGTTATGAATATCATTATCAATTTATAACTTAATTAATACAATTAACATTTAATTACCTAATTAATATAAGTTGAAATTATTAATAATATAGTTACAAATTAATATAATTTACTTATTTAATTAGTAATTAACAATTAAAAATTAACAATTAAAATAGTTAATAGTTAATAGTTAATTAGTAATTAATAATTAAAATAATTATAAATAATATATAATAATAAATAATTTATAACAATACTAATTAATGATTATTCTAATATAATTGATAATAATTTTTAATTATTAATTAATAGTTAAAATGTAATTAAATGTTAATAGTTAAAATAAATGATTTGGGGCCAGACCTCTATGGAAAAAACAAAAAACAAAAAAAAACCCACCATTTTGACTGGGTTAGAAGAAACTTATTACATATCAATGACACAAAATGAAGGACCCAAAGGCCTAGAAAAATAAAAATGGCCCACAAGCCCCATGAAAATAATGTAAAATACATAGCCATTAGGCCCAGCCCAAATATGGACACACATGGAAACCCGAGGAGGCTTATGAAAATCACCACCCTATTTCATCCCAATCGTCACAACCATCAGCCTGGTTCTCCACTTTTGTTAGCCACCATGCCTACGTTGTGTGACCTCGCGCCAACGCCACCCACTATTATGACACCCGACTAAACCTGATGATGTTGAGCCAACCCAACTGAAGAGGAACCGGATATAAAAGATAAAAACCTGATCAGCACAAGAACTCGATCTGCCCCCAACGGGATGAAGCTGCTGATGCCAAGGACGATACTGAACCGCAAAGACACCTGTAGGCTGAGAGGCAAAGCTGGCCTAATGACTCATTTTCCTATCATTCATGCCCAATATCACCTTTTTAATCTTCCAAATCCATCCATTTTCTTTCTCTGGTATGTTGTTTGAATTTTTTTAAATGTGTTTTTTAATATGAAAAACCGCATAGGTTAATTTTTTTTAAATGCGCTATATAGGTTGCATCGTCGATGCCTCATTTTCTCCCCCATCCCACCATTAGCCCAGATCGATGACATGGTAATGGCGGCTATGGGGAGGCCACCATTTGCCTCTCCAGAAGGCCAAAGGTGGCATCTGTGATGTCGGTTTGGCCTGAACTTCATATAAAAGGGTGACCCTCCCCTCACTTGATCCTTGCCATCTTCTCTCCAAAATTCACTCCACCTCTACCTAAAAAAACATTTTCTATGTGGGTTTTACAAAGCTTCATTTAGAGGTATGTTTCTTTATTTAATTTAATGTTTTTATTAATTTAATTTAATTATTTTTAGTTTTAAATATTTTATTTTTTAAGTAGTTTAGGTAGTTATTAATATTTGGTTATTTGGTTTCTGTAATTATTTATATATAGTTTGAAAAAATTATTTTTAGTAGTATAGATTAAGTATAGATTAAATTAGGAAAATGCATTTTGACATTTTGGTAGATTAATGATGATTTGGTTATGTAAGCAATTAAATTCCTATCTGGATACAAACAAGTTGATGTGGATCTGGCACAGATGTACCTAGGGGTAAAACCCGAAAACACCACTTTGAGCCAGACTCAAACGGTAACTGGTGCATGATAACATGCCTTGCTGCATCATGGTTTGACACTCTCGGGGGATATGCAGAAGATGATTCTTATTTTCTTTATAAACTACTAAAATATCAATGAAAAGAAAAATCAAATTAGTATATTTATCAATGATTAAATGATAAATATGATGTTATAGAACGAAATAAGTACAAAATCATTAATGAATTAAAGTTATTATTTATAATTATAATTAACTAATTAATATAATATTATTAACGATTAAAGAATAAATAATTAAATAATAACTTAATATTGATTAAATAGTGATTAAAAATTGATTCACTAGTTAAAAATGTATTAAGAAAATCAGTTTAAAATGAAAATTATTATTATTTAAAAGAAAATGGAGAACAAAATGTTTTAAAATGTAAACATTATATAGTTTAGAAATTATAGTTATTATTAGACATAATTAATTATAGAATAATTAATAAATAAAATAGGATTAATACATGAATCCATATAATGATTAGATAACGATACTGATGATCCTATAAATTGAAATGAATAAGAACAAACACATTAAATAAAAAGGCACCCTAAAATTACATTCTAATAAATATCATATGGTCAAACATTAGTAGCATATTTCAGGGTATAAAAAGGTTCCCTAAAATTAAATTCTAATTAATATCATGTGGTCAAACATCATTGTTAATATTTGTTACACTATCATAATTTTGATGAAAAAAACATTTTTGATGTAGAGAGTCATGTTTCCCTCTGTGTACTGTTGTGGAAAGGTTATTCAAACTTAACAAGGATCTTTATAGTTCACAACCAATTACGGTGATTAGTACAACTGATTGTGTAACAATAAGTAACATTCAAGAGAGAATTCATGGTTCCTTAAATCTGGGACCCAATCAAGAGATCATGTCTATGAGCTATAGATATTTTCAATTCCCGACAACACTGGCACACCTAGATTTTCCATTGGTTGCTGATGCGTAGTGGGTCTAAGCAATTAATTTATTTTCTCAACAGTGAGATGGTACCATGATGAAGTTATACGTCGATGTTGCTACTATAAAACAACAACGTATAGTTTTATGAAGATGTAGAATTACAAGAGTGGTTTAACACAGTCCACCTCATGAAATTGAGTTTATTCCAAAATATACAGCAGAAGAGGAAAACCTAGATGATCTCCCAGATATACATGTCAATCCAACTTCTAATGATGATTTTTTTAATTATGGATCAAATGGTGAAAATAGTGCTGATGAGGAGGGACCAATGAAAGATATGGAGGTGGTTTTGAGAAATAAATTAGTTGTACATCATCCCCGACCTATAATAAATCATCCACCAATCATTTCATCTTGGTCAGAAGCAATGACACGCATTCCTGAATTTGACAATACATTTCTCACATTGGATACTGAGTTCCTTGGAGTTGTACCAGATATGTTTAGTGAGGTGTAAAAAACCTTATATATTAGAAGGAATTATCCTAGTAAATATTCCTTAAAAAGCATGATAAAGAGATTTCATATTGAGAGACACTTCAACTACGTAGTTCAAGAATCATGCCATAGTAAATATGTTATACGGTGTGATAAGTATGGGGATGATTATAGATTTCACTTGAGGTGAATTCCAGACATTACATTTGGAGGTTGGAGAATCTCGAGAATTGAGGCGGCTCATACTTGCGTTTATCCAAGACGCACACAAGATCATACCTCAATAGATGTAGAATTTGTGTCATCTATTATTATTGAGATGATTAGGACCTGTCAAGATATTCCAATATCCCTTGTTCAAGAGAGGATTTAATAGGCATTTGGTTATAATATTTCCTATAATAAGGCATGGATGGCGAAACAAAAGGCAATTGTGAAGCTCTATGGTGATTGGGATGACTCGTATCGGGTGTTGATGCAATTGTTAGCCATAATGAGGCATCATAAACAAGTTTTCTTCCATATGGATACAAACAATCATGTGTCTCATGACAACCGACTTGATCCATCTCGTGTTCAATTTCATCGGTTGTTCTAGGAATTCCTTCCATGTATCTCTGCATTTCGTTTCTGAAAACAGTTTATTCATATTGATGGAAAATTTCTGTATAGAAAATACAAGGGTGTATTGTTGATTGAGGAAACCCAAGATGGAAATCATTCACCTCTTTCGCTTTCATTTCCGATTGTATAGAAAGAGAACTATGAATCATTGAGTTGGTTTCTGGAAATTATCAACAACCATTTCCCAAATATTCGGGGTGTTTGTTTGATATCTGATCACTATCGAGCAATTAATGAGGCAATAAAAGCGGATATTGATACATGGACACACCCAAATTCACATCATTAGTTATGCATTAGACACATTTCTGGAAATGTGCATAAAAAAATTCAACAACGAACCGATGGAGAAGGTAACCAAAAGGCTTGGTACGCATTCTATTCATGCTGTTCTACTATTTCAACATAAATTTAAAAACAAATTTTTGTAAAATATCATCAATGTTTTATGGAATATGAGTTGGACCAATGGCGGTTTGATGAAATTTTTGAACAAATACATTAGGATAACAAAAAAGTTTATGATTGTATGATGCATATTTTAAAAGGGAAATGGACATTGGTATATGACGTGGGGAAGAGGTATGGACACATGTCGACAAACATTGTGGAGTGAATCAATGTTATCTTCAAAGGGCTTCAAAAGTAACCTATAACTGCCTTAGTTCAGGAGACATTATATCGATGCATGAATTACTTTGTTGATACACAAAAACTACCATCAAACGGAATACATTAGGGGCTAAGATATGGAAGATACATCCAATGATATATTGAAAAGAATATTGAAAAAGCGTCCGGTTAACACATCAACCTATTTCGAAGAGAAGACTCCCTATTTGAAATTTAAGAGTGTTTAGACCTCATCACAAATCGCATCAGTGAAAAATGTTTGTATTACTAGAAATAAGGCAATGTAAATGTGGAAACTTTCTACCCTTACGATTTCCCTTTACACACGCCATCGTAGCATGTGCCTCTATGAACATATCATGGTAAGCATATGTTGATCCAGTGTACCAGATGGATACCATTTCTAACTGTTATAGTGAACTATGGACACCTATTGGGGAGTATCATTATTTCCCATTGCCTGAAGACCAGCTGATAGTGATACCTGACAAGAATCGGTTACGTCCTCATGGGAGACCGAAGGCCAGTAGGATGCGTAATGTGATGGATTGGCCTTAAGAACAAGGACAGAGTTTGTGATGCATGATATGTCATAAAGAAGGTCATAACTGAAATGATGCCCTAACATTGTTGGGTCGAGTTCATAGTCTCATCCATAATGATGTATTGTCCTCATTATGACATTCCCATATTGTAATCTAAATGTTGTTATCTCTTCTTTTTTCCTCGGTTTTCTAAACCCCCAAATCACTTTCTCTTTTCCCTGGTTTTGGGTTAAATTATGCATGATATTTTAGTAAACTATTATAGAACGAAATTATAGTATCGTAATCTTTATCATAAGTTATTCAATACAAATAATTAGATAAATTCCAAAAACATCATTACTCATTCACATGGTTTTTCTTAATCCAATCCATTAGTAGTTAATCATAAAGCTCCTGAATAATATGTCTAACCAAATTCAAGAACCAATATTTAAGATAATATAACTTATTTCATAGTCATTTTCTTGCTTTCAAGAAATATTTTTCTCATTATTCCTCAAATAAAATCTTAGATAATAGATTTTATTTCCTAAATCCAGAATCATAACACATAAACCATATTGTAAAGTAAATGTTATTAACCTAGAAACATGTTTCCTAAACCTTAATATTAAAATTTGAAACCCTAAACCCATAAACCTATACCCCAACCCAAAAACATCTTCCCTTTTCCATAGTTTTTGGTTAAATTATGTGTGATGTTTTAGTAAACTAATATTTAACGAAATTATAGTATCATAATGATTAGAATAAGTTATTCAATACATATAATTATATAAATTCAAAAAACATCATTACTAACTGATATAGTTTATCATAATCCAATCCATAAGTAGTTAATCATAATGATCCTCCAAAATATGTCAAACCAAATTCAGGACCCAGTACTTTAGATAATATTACTTATATTAGAATAATATTCTTGATTTCAAGAAATAACGTTCTCCTTATTCCTTAAATAATATCTGAGATAACATAATTTATTTCATAAATCCAAAAGAAGAACACTTAACCCATATTGTAAAGTAAATGTCATTAAACCAGAAACATGTTTTCTAAACCTTAATATTAAAATTTGAAACCCTAAACCCTCAAACCTAAACCCAACCCAAAAACATCCACCCTTTTTCATGTTTTTTGGTTAAATTATGTGTGATATTTTAGTAAACAATTATATAACGAAATTATAGTTTTGTAATGATTAGCATAAGTTATTTAATAGAAATATTTAGATAAATTCCAAAAACATCTTTACTATTTTACATGTTTTATCTCAATCCAATCCACAAGTAGTCAATCATAAAGCTCTTCCAAAATATGTCTAACCAAATTCAAGACCCAATATTTTAGATAATATAAATTATTTCCTAATAATATTCTTTCTTTCATGAAATAACTTTCCCCTTATTCCTTAAATAAAATCATAGATAATAGAATTTATTTCTTAAATCCAAAAGCATAAAAAATAACACATATTCTAATGTAAATGTTATTAACCCAGAAACATGTTTCCTAAACCTTAATATTAAAATTTGAAACCCTAAATCCTCAAAACTAAACCACAACACAAAAACATCTTCCCTCTGCCATGGTTTTTGGTTAAATTATGTATGATATTTTAGTAAACTATTCAATACTGAAATTATAGTATCATAATGATTATCATAAGTTATTCAATATAGATAATTAGATAAATTCCAAAAACATCTTTACTAATTGACATGGTTTATCTTAATCTAATCCATAACGTTATATTTACATTTTACACTTATGACTCATTTCATTTGTTTATATGAAGATGGATGATACCGTACTATTAACTCAGCAGCCTAACCATTTTTCGCAGGCCATAATAGAGATCAACCCAGATCGATTGGTCATGGTTCGTCAAGCACACCATTTTCATCACAGGGAGCCTCCACATGCCATTAGACCTTACTTTCATTGTGTTGGATTCTATGTCCTTTCCGTATCAAATTTCACATGTGTAGATCATTGCCTACTTTCTTCCCTCGTTCAGAAATGGAAACCAGAGACACAAACATTCTACCTTCCGGAGGATGAGATGACCATCACACTTGAGGATGTGGTAGTGCATTCTGTCTGCCTATCCTAGGGAGACCCATTATTGAGCTCACACGTGCAGCTTGGCCAGACCATTCTCTGTGCTTTCTAGGCATTGATATTTTGTCAGACCATAGGGCTACAAATGAATCGTCCATATCTATGCCTTGGTTGGAGTGGTAGAATCCACATTTACAGGATGATGACGATGAGTAGACTGTCATGTGTTATGACCATGCATATATCTTATGGCTCATTGGCGAGATCATGTATATTGATCACATGGGGATGCACGTGCATATGATGTATCTACCCCTAGTAGAGGACTTTGATCGGGCGGAGACGTACAGTTGGGGATCATCATACTTGGTATACACGTAAAGATCATTATATAGGCTATCCGACAGGGACCGTACATGTCTCAGAGGATGTATCATCCTTATTCAGATGTGGTCATGGGAGCGCATCCTAGCATTCCGCCCATACCTTGTTGGTCCACCGGTAGAGATGAAGGTGATGCATGACGCTCCGTGTGGATGCTGGTATGATAATTTATTTCTATTGTTTTATGATTCTACTATGAGTTATGGACTATAATTTCTCAATATTTTTCACTATCGTTGACGTATTTTACATGTGGTGTCAGCGACACAATTTTGATGAGGTTTTGAGACCACATTAGGGTGTATATCATCTACAGTTGGACTATCTCTTACTTGATCAAGTATATATATGCAATCTATCATTGTCTAACATATTTAATGATAGAATCAATTTCATTTAGGTAGGTGCTTTTTTGACAAAATCACTTGTCATTTCATATTTCATGGCTTCCATAATGGAGTATTATAGACCAGTTGTCAGCATACTACAATATTGGGATTGAAGATGTTGTGGTTGTAGTGCCCCTCATTCACTTTCATATTATTGAGTGGCAGCATCCTGACTGAGTCATCCACCAGTTTTGTCGTACTCATCCTATTCCATTACCATTGAGACAGACAGACAAACTTCATGGGATGAAGCTGACATGGAGGAAAGATGATGACTGGTCCTGAGTACATGCCAGTTTTATCGACTGCTCACAGAGACATCCAGAGTTTCATATTTAGGGTGTTCCTATGAATATATTCTCTCTTTCAGAGCAGGTTGACTATTCGACATGGTATAAACTGAAGTCTATACTATATCTTACCCAACTCGTCATAGAGATGCAGAGGATGGTAAGTCAATAAATTTCCATTAGTTTGTTTATTAAATTATTTTCTATTTCAATTTGAATATATTTATAGGGATGTCACACAGATTAGCTTGTTCTCCTAAGTGATGAAGAGGAGGAGGGGGTCTTTACATGGGAAGTCATCCATGCTATAACACTCGAGGCGAGGGTATCTTTTCGTGTGCATTCTAGGGGAATATCTGCGCATGTGGCTCGGAGAGATGAGGTTCCTACCCCAAAGGAATATCCTGCAGCTACTGCTGGTGCTGAGGAGCCACAACTACGGCGACGTAGAAAACATCGTGGTGCATGTGATGCCTCACCAATTCCATAGGCAGAGGTCAGCCCTCTAGTATTCCAGGGTCAACCGATTTAGGATGTGCCTCAGGTGGCATGGGATCTGTCTTTCCTGATTGGATATCCGAAGTTCTCTCTATCTTAAGTTCTAGATCCTTCACAACCTTGGATTATAGAGCCATTTACATCTTGGGGTATAGCTCCATCGTAGGCTTGGTTCCCCACTGTGATGGAGGCAGGTCCTTCTACCACCCTAGTGGGAGAATGATCTGGATGGCAGTATGACATGCAGTTGACTGCTCCTTCCACTGACACATATATGGAGGATGTACTAGTCAATGTTCTAGTGCCCGAGGATCAGCCTTCTCTATGTCATCAGACTCCACTACACACTCGACATGGACTTCCAATTTTCAGACCACCATGTGGGATTAAATCTCTTCACCACAGACATAGGTATTGATTGTATATTATTATTTACATGTTTTATGTCTACTAAAATCAAAATACTATTATTACTTTTTGATCAGATTGGAATCTATAGAGTGGGGTGAATTGTGTTCCAATTTAAGCAATATTTGAAATGTCATTCATATCGGTCCTATAGTTTATATTATATAGGCCAACAAAGTCAAGTACTTGAAACATTTTTAAGTTTCATGCATGTGGATTTGAAAGTTTATAAATATTTTTTCACCAATATTTTATTAGAAATTATTTTTATTTTGGACTACTAGTAATATGTTTAAGAAATGTTTAAAATTTCATTCATATCTGTCTTATAGTTTTTATTATATAGGCCAGCAAAATCAAGTACTTGAAAAAACTTTATGTTTCAAGTAGGTGGATTTGAAAGGTTGTAAATAAATTTTCACCAAGAATTTTTAAGAATTTATTTATATTTTGTACTAATATTTATATGTTTAAGAAATTTCTAAAATTTCATTCATATCAGTCTTATAGTTTATATTATATAGGCCAGCAAAGTTACATACTTGAAACATTTTTAAGTTTCAAGTAGGTGTATTTGAATGGTTATAAAGAATTTTTTACCAAGATTTCTTAAGAAATTATTTTTATTTTGTACTACTAGTTATATATTTAAGAAATGATTAAAATTTCATTCATATATATCTTATGGTTTATATTATATAGGACAACAAAGTCACATACATTAAACATTTTTATGGTTCAAGTAGGTGCATTTGGAAGGTTATATGTAATTTTTCATCAAGATTTTTTAAGATTTTTTTATTTTGGACTACTAGTTATATGTTTATGAATTGTTTAAAATTTCATTCATATCGGTCTTATAGTTTATATTATATAGGCCAACAATGTCACATACATGAAACATTTTTTTGTTTCAAGTAGGTGGATTTGAAATGTTATAAATAATTTTTCACCATGATTTTTTAATAAATTATTTTTTTTGTACTACTAATAATATGTTTAAAAAATGATTAAAATTTCAATCAAATCTAACATAATGTTTATATTATATTGGCCAGCAAAGTCACATACATGAAACATTTGTATGTTTCAAGTAGGTGGATTCGAAAGGTTATTTGAAATTTTTCACCATGATATTTTAAGATTTTTTATTTTATACTACTAGTTATATGTTTATGAATTGTTTAAAATTTCATTCATATCGATATTATATTTTATATTATATAGGTATAGAAAGTCACATACTTGAAACATTTTTAAGTTTCAAGTAGGTGGATTTGATAGGTTATAAATTATTTTTCACTAAGAGTTTTTAAGAAATTATTTTTATTTTGGAATACTTGTTATATGTTTAAGAAATTTTTAAAATTTTATTCATATTAGTCTTATAGTTTATATTATATAGTCTAGTAAAGTCACATACATGATACAATTTTATGTTTCAAGTAGGTTGATTTGATAGGTTATAAATAAATTTTCACCATGATTTTTAAGAAATTATTTTTATTTCAGACTACTTGTTATATGATTAATAAATGTTTAAAATTTCATTCATATCGCTCTTATAGTTTATAATATATAGGGCAGCGAAGTCATGTACTTGAAACATTTTTAAGTTTCATGTTGGTGGATTTTAAAGGTTATAAATAATTTTTCACCAATATTTCATTTGAAATTATATTTATTTTGGCTACTTGTTATATGTTTACGAAATGTTTAAAATATCGTTCATATTAGTCATATATTTTATATTTTATAGTCTAGAAAATTCACATACTTGAATAAAAGATAAATTATGTTGAAACATAAAATTAAAAAAATATATATATAACCATTCAAACATAATAATAAAACATTAAACTTTTAAATATATAAAATATATAAATAAAAATAATACTGTTTTAGGGGAAATGAGGCATCGAAGATGCCACCTTTGTAGTGTATTTTTTTAAAAAAATTAACCTATGTCATTTTTCTGATTTTTTTTTAAAAAAATGCATTTTAAAAAAACTCTATGTTGTTTCCTAACCATTCATTCATGTTTTGTTTCAGGTGGAATTATGAAGTTACAATCCTTCATTGGGAGTCATGTTTCATCTTTGTTTTCAATTTTTTTCCTCACCTATGTAGAAGAGTTGTAGTAAACTTCTTGTCATTCAATTCGGTGGGATTATAGGTGAAGAACGTGTTGGGGGTGCCTCCTCAAATGGTTCTCCCACTAGGCTTCATAAAGAAAAACAAACATAGGTCAAAGGATGTGTTTTTCTTTTACTTGGAGGAGTTATAATTTCATGCAGAGATTTCAGCAATCGCCTGGAGTGTTTTTGTTATAATAGGAGGTAGAATGCAAAGGTTTTCAGTACATTGAAAATAAAAGGAGTAGATTCATTTGGTAATCGGATTTGTTCAGTGATCATTTTTCTTGGATCATCACCTTTGATCTGATATTTTATCCAAGTATTACTTTTGAGATCCCTTATATTTATAGGGAATCTCTATCGTGTAAATATTTTTTTAGTGGATCCCTCTCTTCAAACTAGGTCCCATGTTTTTCCGTTTTTCTATTATCTATGTAAAAACTTCAATGTCAACATTTATTATCTACATATTTATTCTTGGGTCGAAGTGCATTCAATTTTTTTTAGAGAGAAAATTTATTTCCTCTATTTGTTCACTTTAGTCTTTGTTTGTGTGTTCATCACATACCATCATTCCCAACAACTGGTATTAGAGGGTTTGATTTTTATTTCATATTTATTATGAAATTTAATTATATTTAGATGATTTTGTTGAATTTTACCAACTTCCATATGTGGTGACTAAAAATGAAAGATATTATTTTTGTGAAGCAAATGAATCTTCTGATGTTTAGTACAAAGAATCCAAAAAGGATATCTAAAAAAGAATGAGAATTCAAGCATAAGATTTTTTTTATTTCATTCATCAATGGGTTGAAGATAATGAGATGAACCATATTATCAACGTATCTCACGCTAGGAATTTGTGTGATAATCTTTGAACTAACTATTCTTCCAAGACCAAAAACAATAATTTGTTTATTCTCAAACAAATGATGAATTTCAGGTAAAATGAAGTTACGTATAGTTCTGGGTATTTGTGTGAATATCAAGCATTTTTTATCAATTGTTTTATACGATTATTAATTTTGAATATGATATTTTAGATTTTTGTTTCTTAACACTTTACCCTATTCTTGGAAGAATTTATGAGTTACTCTAACCCGTTTTTCTCCTAATGCCACTATGACATTAATTTTTGTTAAGTTAGAAATTCTTAATGAAGCAGATAAGAGACATACTCTGGATAAATCCAATTTATAGATTTTATTAACATAAAATAGAGGGAGACACCAATAAATGAATCATAGACATAATAGTCGAGGTAAGAGTAAATACATAAGAAAATCATGATCGAAGTAGAGGGAATTTGAATTTCATAATTTTGGTACAAAATGGCATGTTAAGAATTTTTGTTATCAACGAAAAAGAGAAAATTGAATTAAGGAATATCAGTAGAATAAAAATAGTTATTGAGATGACTGTGGATTTTCCACTATAGGGGTGATCTTGTTATTGTTTATGACTCCATCAACATTGCTTCAGCTGATTCATGCTTGGTTGTTTATAGTCATGTCTATTTTCACATGACATTGAAGAAAGATTTTTTACATCTTACAACCCAGGAAATTTTGGGATTTTGAATATGGGTAATGATGGTCATGATGATGTTGTCGGTATCAAGGCTTTTTTTAGATTCTAGTACAGGAAGTAATATGATTTTGAAAAATGTTCGACATGTACACAAGGTTTGGTATAATCTTATTTCTACCAGCATTCTTGATGATGAAGGGTCTATCAGTATTTTTTTGATTGATAATGGAATCTTTCCAAGGGTTCATTGATTTTGGCTTGGGGGAATAAGCAGTTAGGTTTTTCTGGACTAGAACTTTTATTTCTTGTGAGACTGTTTGCATTATTGAGTCTAGTGTTTTTTCCATGTTATTACATAATAGGCTCAGTCACATTAGTGAGAAATGACTTGGTTGGACAAGAGAATCCATATTCTATATTGGAGTTCCAAATTGGACATGTGTGATCAATGTATGCCTGAAAAAACAGAGAAGAGAGTGTTTTTGTATTCATCCTCTCCATAGAATGTCACATATGATTGAATTGGTACATTCTAAAAATTTTGGTCCTTTATATTTTAATACCTTTAGTGGAAGTATTTATTTTGTGAATTTTGTTGACAAATACTCATGTAAACTTTTGTTTTATGTTCTGAATTCAAAAAGTCAGGTGCTCAGTATTTTTAACCGATTTCATGTTTCTGTTGAGAGGGAATTTGGTAAAAAAAATTGAAATGTATTCTCACTTATAATGGAGGAGAGTAATATGTTTTGAATGATCAGTATTGAAAGAAAAAAGGTATTTGGAATTAGAAGATGGCTCCCAAGACACCTCAGCTGAATAGTGTAGTTGAGTGGATGAACATGACATTGTTGTAAAGAGTTTGTTGTTTTCTTTCAGAATCAAAGTTTTCTGGAAGTTTTTGGGGCGAGGCTTTATTTACTGCTACATATATAGTCAATTTATCATGCCTGTTTTTTGGAATATAGACACTTCGACAAGTTTTGGTATGGAAATATATCTGTTATGATCACTTGCGTGTTTTTAGATGAAAATATTTTTTTAATGTTCCTAGAGATGAGAGCTCCAAGATCGATGGTAAGTCGTGACAATGTATTTTTTTTGGCTGTAAACATGTTGATTTTTTGTATAGTTTTAATGATTATATGTTAAGGAAAAATGTAAGAAGATGTGATAAAGTGTTTAACGTGGATCAGACTATTGTAGATATTGATAAGGGAGAAAAACATACTTCTATAACTTTTGATTGTTTTTTAGACTTGTCCATGGTTTTGATTCACATTTACCTTATATTTATGATTCTAATGATCGTGTTGATGGAAAGAATGATGTTAGTTATGAACATTTTGAAGTTGCTATAACCAATGCACCTTTTGTTTCTAATGATTCGGTTTCATGGATTTTCGATGAACCTGTAGTTCCACTACATTGTTTCTCTCAAAATGGTACCATTTCTTCTAAGTATTCACCGGATGCGTGTGTACTTGTAGCTGAAGAAGGAAAACTAGAATGTTTGAATGAGGTGATGTAATGTGATTAGAATGATAGATGGGTTACAAAAATGGATTATGAGATGAGAATGATTCCCCACAACCATACATTTGAGCTGGTGAAGTTACCTACATGTATTAGAGATTTGAAAAATTAGTGGACTTATCAAATTAAAAATGAAGAATATAGTTCTGTTACCTAATACAACGTAAGGTTAGTTGTCAAAGTCTTTTTTCAAAAGAAAGGAATTTATTATGATGATATTTTTCACATGTTTTCAAAATTATTTTCTTTCAGGTTGTTCTCGGATTGCCAGCTAGTTTGGATTTTTATATTGAGAAGATGGATGTGAAGATAACTTTCCTCCATGAAGATTTAGAGGACAATATTTATTTAGAGCATCCAGAGGGTTCTGTTGAAATAGGTTATTAGAATCATATAAGTATGTTAAAGAAGTGCTTGTATGGTTTGATGCAATATCTAAGGAAGTGGTATAATAAGTTTGAATATGTCATTTTTCATCAGGGTTTCAAGAAGATATCTTCTTATCATTGGGTTTTTGTTTTCTAATTTACATATGATGATTTTATTAAACTATTTATTTTTGTTGATGATATTATAATTTTTTTACCTGCTGCTTCAAGAATTGACTGATTGAAGAGTGATCTCTGTCAGTCTTCTGTGATGAAAGACTTTGGGCCAGCACAAAAAATTCTTGGCATGTTGATCTCCCAAGATAGAAAGGCTATGAAATTATAGTTATCTGATGAGATATATATTGATAAGTTTCATCATAGATTTTCTACAGATAGATAGAAATTGGTTATTACACCTCTTGTGTTATATTTTAAGCTCAGAACCAATTAGTTAGCTTCTATTGATGAAGATAGATAGGAGATGAAGAAAATGCCTAATTCATTTATTATTATATTTTTGTTTTATGTGATTTTACGTACTAGACCAGATTTAGCTCATTCAGTTAGTGTGGTTAGTCAATTTCTATCAAATTCGAATTGAGCGAATTGTAGAGAAATGAATTATATATTTCGTTATCTTCATGGTATGTATGATTTGATATTATGTTTTAGAAAATGAGAACCTATACTTTGTGGCATTATAGATTTAGATATGGTGGGAGATATCAATCTAAGGAAGTCTATTGTAGGCTACTTGATAACTTTTTAGAGGTATTTGTGTCTTGGCAATCTATATTGTAGAGATGCATTGATTTATCTACCACATAGTTAGAGTTTATTGTAGATACAGAGGCAAGAAAAGAATTTATGTGGATTAAAACTTTTATCCGAGAGATTAATTTTAATTAGGATAGGTATGTTTTATTCTATGATAATCATAGTGCTATTTTTTGGAAAGAATTCCACATTTCACGTATAACCAAAACGTAACGATGTTTGGTATTATTGGATCTGTGATGACCTTGATTTGAGATAGTTGGAGTATGAAAATATCTACATGAATGAAAATGGGTTAGACATGATGACCGAGAGTTTATCCAAAGGTTGATTTGATACTTTATAACAGATTTTAGGGTTGGGGGTGAACCCCACTTTGGACAAAGGGGGTGTTGGTTGGGGAACCACCTAAAATGGTGATCCAACACGACTTCGTAATGAAAAAAGAAATTTTTATCAAAGGACATGTTTTTTTTACTTGGAGGAGTTATAGTTTCTAGAATATCATTTAGAATTCACATGGAGAAATTTTTTTATAAAAGGATGCAACAGAAAAGGGGTTAAAACACACCGAAAATACAAGGATTATATTTATTTGGTATTAGAATATGTTCGATGATTATTTTTCTTCCATCTCAACATTTTATACAGTATTTTATTTGAGTATTAATTTTGATATCCTCTTCATTTTAGGGAGTCTCTACTACAAACTTCTTCAATTTAGTGGATCCCCCTTTGTAGACTAGGTCCTCTGGTTTTTCCCATTTTGGATTTTCTATGTCAATATTTTGGTGTCAAGTGTCAATATTTTTTTTCCATACATTTATTTTTTGTTCATTGCCCAACCACTTTTTTAGGGAAAGAATTTATTTCATGTGCATGTTCACTTTGGTGTTTGATTTCATGTTCATCAATTTACATCTTTTCCAACATAATGTTGGTTTTGGGTCATGATATTTATCCACTATTAATGTTTTTATCCATACTAGTAATGAGTGGGTATAATTTTGGTTCTCGAGTGCTTTTAAAATGTGATTTCATTGTTCATGTTTTCTCATATGGATGTACACTACTACTTCACCGGTTGAGCGATCTTGGTGTTTATGGTTCATATTGGAGGCTTGAGATGCTTAGTTCGGTATCCAGAGTATATGGTCACACATTTTGGGTGTTATTAATGGGTTTTCTTTGGATATTTGTTCTTGTTTTTCTATACAATGTAAAGATGGGTGGCGCTACTTCATATCCTAGATACCATCGGACCCATGTCTGATACTAAGAGGATCTATGTAGGTCCACATATACCAATAGTGATCCATGTTTTGGTGATAATTTCTAATGTTACACGTCATTTAGAACTTTAAAATTTTTAATTTATGTAGACTACATAATAATATAGTATATTGGTAAGATATGGTTGAACCATAGAGAAGGACTGAATGTTTTCTTTAGAACAAAAAATGAAAAAAAACAATTGAAACATCCAAAGAAAACAACTGAAATAGAGGATGGTGGTGATGATGGTGAAATGAATATTAAATAAATGAATATTTGTGCATGAAAATTATTGTGAATGTGTGTCTAGACAAGAAAATAGATATAAAAGACAGAAGATAAGAAACAATAAGGAAGCAAAAACAATCAATATGATGGAAGGGGGAAATTTATTGGACAATTCCTAAACCGAATTTCCCTTATTTCAGCATTAAATTGGGTAATGTGGAAATGATTACCATGGTTTGACCAGATATTTTCTGTTAAAACTCTAATAAAAACCCATAAAGGTTATCAACTGTAGAAGTCATTCCATCATGAAGTGAGAAAAATTAGAAGTCACTGAGTTCAAATTGTCAGCAGAACATAGTGCACCTCTCTCTCGTGAGCTTGATTCACCTTATAGTTAATTCCTCATAGTAAATACTATTAATTTTTAAATTCACTCATGATCAGTTTTCACTGATTCTTGATGTTTTGAAATGAAAACTTTTATGGAATGTATGAGAGAGAGAGAGACATTCCAGTAGAAGAGATTTCTTGAGCAAAGGGAACATTCATTTTAAGAACTAGATCACCTTATTCCCCCCACAGGATACTAGACAATCATAGTGATCAAGTCCAACACATAAAAGGATATAGAAACAAATAAATTCATGAAAAAATAAAATTCCAAAAAAAGAGCCTAAGAGAAAAGGAGTTTTGTCATTTCTGGATTTATCTCTGGATACACTGATCTCTATGAACTACTCATTTACAGATACTGATAGTCTAATGTTCTGGAATGGTTCTCTCCAGATCCCCCACCCTGGGAATCTCGATGTGATTCGTGAGTTCTGCATCGATCTGTTGTAAATGGTTGTGGATGTGGGGAAGTTTGGAAGTTGTTGGAAGTTCCTCAAATGAATGTGATCTTCCCCCTCTATGTCACATGTTTTTTGAGTCTTTCAGTTCACCTCACCCACTCCTGTATCTCTTCTATGGACTCCATGTGGCACCTTCACATGCCTCTTCCCACTCACTGGTCATCGAAGAAAAATCCTCCAATCAAAAAGTGCAAGTTCCCTCCATGCAACACCATTCCTGAAAAAGAAATAAAAAATCGGTTATAACATATAAATACAATTATAAATTAATTAGATACGAATATATATATATATATATTAGAAATAATTATCATTATAGTTATAATTAAATATATTTAAAAATAATAATTAATAAAATAATTGTATAAATTAAAATTAATATCAAGTAAATTAAAATAATTATTATATAATCATATTTAATAAATATATGTAAACAAATTAATAAGTAAATTAACTATTATAAATTATTATTATTTTTATTATTGTTTTATTTACATATTATTATTGGTATTTATGATTAGTATTATATATATTATTAAATTATATAAAATAAATAAAAAAAGAAGGATTTAGGGGGCTAAAATCAAGAGAAAGAGGGGATGGAAGATGGATTTCATGGAGGAGGTCGAGCAGAGCATGGAGTTTTTTTGGCATCGACGATTAAGAAAAGTGGGATGAAGGTGATCTGGTAAGTGAACAGAGGGGTTATGGTGAAGCAGGTGGCTTGGGACATGATATCAACAATGAAGGTTGTGATAGTGGAGTTGGTGGAAAGCAGTGCCGACTCGGGTGAGATCACAGTCCGATGGTGAAGGCTCATTCCCTGGTTTGATAGATTTAAGGTTTTGTGAATGATCATCCAAATATGGTTAATTAGTGTTGATTTCTTCCTATGATTCTGATGTGGTTCTAGATCTGTGTGGGGTTGGTTGGAGATGACTATGTGATTAGAGTCACCGCTAGTAAGGTGGCAAATCGTGTTGTGTGGGGTGTGGCAATGTCTCCAGACTCACCTCCACCACGTGTGGGTGATAAGAAAATTGAAAAAGGAAAAATGGGTGTCACTATGAGAAAGCCTGGCAGTGAATTTGATTTTATTTCAATGGGAGGGGTGGTGGTATCTCCCAAATTCATTGGCGGCATAACTGAGTCGTGCATAACCTAAAACAATTAATTAAACTTTAAAATAATTAATAAATTTATTTAACTAAAAAGTAATTTAACTAATTTAACTATTAAAATTCACAGTCACATTTTTAAAATGTTAAAAATTTAATAAAATTAAAATTCAATAATTAATTAATTGTAGTTTACAGTTTATTCACAATTAATCTAAAAAATAATAAAAAACAATAATTAAACCGGTTTTCAAAAATTTATACACATTAATAACATAATGAATTAATTAAAATAAATAAAACTAAATATTAAAGGACTTTCATAAATTGAAATAAAATTTTAAAATTAATTTAATTATTTAAAATATTAAAAACAAATTTCAAAATTTATTTATTTATAAATAATACATTAAATTAAAGAATTAATAAAATAATTATTTTGAAAAAACAAAAGAAATTAAATAATGAAAGAATAAATCGAATTAAAAATTAAGATTTAAATTTAAATAAATGAAAACAAAAGAATTTTAAGGAAAAAGGAATTAATAAATTTAAAAATTACTCAAAATGACAAAAGTACACACTAAAAAACATATTTTCACAAAAAATGATTATTTAATTTTATATGTACAAAATTGACACAAATTAGTAACTATTAATTTAAAAAGAATATTTTGACATTTAGAATACACTAATTAACAATAAAAGATGTGGAAAATTGTATTAAAAAGTAGCCACATCAATGTTCATAGTGGAAACCCAACTTCATGTTTTTGAAAGTGACAGGGACTCACATGCTATTGTTTCATGACACCGTGTAGCCTGGGTGAGGAAGAGTTTATCACACTTACTGATGTAATCACAAATTCATAATAATTTGTATGGATAAGATTTTATTTTTTAAAATATGTATTTTATTATTACCCACATTTCATGTTTGTATGCCAATTAAAAATTAAAATAAAAATAAAAATAATGAATATAGGTTTTCCACATTTTTTCTTGCATCCATTGTGAGGCAGGTTGGATAGATAAATCCACTCATTTGACATGATGGATTTTTTGAGTTTAAGCTCACATGGGCTTAAGCCTATCTAGGCTTGTCCCGAACCACCCCATCCTACTCATTTCATATTGGTAACAAACATTAAAGTACTAACTATATGATGTATCTTTGAATATCAATTGTATTCTCTTCCTCTTTATCCAGTACTAGATGTTATTATTCCTAAAAAATCTTAGCGATCTCTTTGAAATCCATTTCCTCCACCACTTAGTTTTTTTCTTCTCCTTTTTAAATTATCTGATATTTCTTTTAATTGATGTTGTGTACACTTCATAAATTGTTTAAGGTTCTTGAAAAAAAATTAGAAAATTTAATGAACTATATTTTCATAACATTTTTTCCCATGAGAAATTTCACTTACTCCAGCTTCCCTTTTTCTTTAAAGGCCTTGTTTTCTATGTCCAGACATGAAAATGTATTTTCAAAAATTAATTATATATTCTTAACTAATTTTTTACTTCTTTATACTCTTTCTTGAGGATCTTTGATCTTTGTTTCATGTTCTCTGATCACCCTATTGGTGTTCATAGTAAAGTCTAAGAGTACTTCCATAAACCATCCATTTAGATTCTTCACTGAAATTTCTTCAAAAATAGACTCTCATTGGTCGTATTTCTTAGTAGAATACTCACTATGGTAGTTTTTAAATTTGGTATCTCCTTCACATGGAATATATCAAGTGTTACTCCATTACTGATTTTTGTAATTCCTTATATTTAAAATAATATGAATCATTCCATCTTTATCTTAGTTGTATCCACCATTAAAAATTATATCTTTCCCACAAGGCTGACTCATCTTGATAATTTTTATAGTTTGATGGTGTATCGTAGTAAAATTTTATAATTTAATCTATCATTTTCATGACTCCATGAACACCAAGTGTGAAAAATATAAATGAAAATACTAAACATAAACATAACCTAAAATAAAATTAGGAAACCAAAATGTGGAGAGAAAATACTTGATCTAATCAATCAATTTTTCAATCATTTATAGTATTTGTTGTTCCCTAAAAATGATGCCAAAATATTGACTGGTCATAAGGAATTGATAAATCCTTATAGATTAAAATGTTTAGAATTTATATTTTTCCCAAACTAATATAATCCCTGAAATTTAAGTATAGTGAAAGTGATTTTTTGAACCCTTAAGGAAATAGGAAATCCAATTACGATCTTGAATCCAATTTTTAATCCTTTACTAACTTTTTATGAAAGTGAATCTAAGTTAATTTAAATTAACTTAAACTAGATTAGTGAGTTAATGAGTTAATTAATTAAGAATTAATGGGGAAATAGAAGAGAGGTAAATTAATGTTCAAGGATGGTTATTCATTATTTAGAAACACTACAATAGAAATATATTTACATAGCACAACCCTTTAATAAAACATTAAAAATTGATAAAAAGGTACCCCCTTTATTAGTGTTTTTAGCAATGTTTAAGGGACTCCTTTTATCAATGATATTTTAGTAGCGCTAATAGAGGAGAGTTTTTATCAGTGATTTTTTACTAGCGCTGATAAAAGGTATATTTCAAAAAAATTATATTTCATTACAAACAATATATTAATTTATAAATATATTTACATTGTTATAAATATATTATATATTTTTAAATATTTTTTAGATAAGTGTAAATAGATATTTACAATTAATATATAATATTTTTAGTGAAAATGGATTATAAAATAATTAATAAAATATTATTAATTATTAATTTAATAATTATTGTCGAGTAATAGATATTTAGTAACAATTTGAAGATATAAAAAATCAAAAAAAATAAAATATCTAAAATAAGTTGAAAACATAACTCGAACTTCAAATGACCATACATTTTGATATGACTATATTTTTTAGCTCTACCACATATCAAATCGAATCTTTAAATGATCTATACACACTAGTGACATGGGAGAACCAAATATCACATTTTCTAATGCATAAAAGGCCTTCAAAACTGTGTTTTTAGTTGGGGTATCCCATTTTTTTAACATTCAATGAATTTTCGCCCTCATTTAAATGGATATTTTTTATCTTTTGTAGTGGGGACTCAGTTTATTCCCATGTATTACATTCATATTGATAGTATGGTTCGGAAATTTTATCATTTTTCGTAATGTAGTTGTATTTATAATCAAATGTAAAAAAAAATATACATATTTTGTATATATTAACACATAAAAATTAAATTTTCAAATTATATATGTAAACATATTTAAATTTAAATTATATTTCTCAATATAAAACATTATCTAAATAAAGAATAATATCGATTTAATTTAAAATAAAAATATTTGAATATATATATACATATACAATTAATGTATATATAATGTTTGTATATATATAAATATATTTGTGTGTGTATTGAAAAATAGAAATATATTTATCAATATATTGAAGTCTATGTTTATGAATAATAATATAAAATATATTTAAATAGATATAAATATGTATAATTATATTTATGGATGCACACACATATATAAATATATATATCTATGTATTTATTTATTTATAAACACACATACACACACAAACCATATTTTATATATGTATTTAAATATATATATATATATATGGATGAAATAATTTAATGTAATATCTTTGAATATATAGATATATCATAAAATACATAATAAATTGATATAGGATAGTGGAAAAGGTTTGGGATTATGAGGGGAAGTCTCAGGTTTGAAACCCAGCAAAGGCAGTGGTGTGCAGGAGCAGGAAATGTAGGTGCCTAGCACAATTACGGTGGGGGGGGGGTGGCTTCCTAGAACAATTAAAGTGTTAGTGAGTATATACTAGTGTTGTTAAAATGGGAGATCGAGCATTTATAAAAGGGGGAGATCATACCCTACGAATTATAAAAAACACTTTTTAATTTTTTTTACTTTTATAAACACTTTTTTAATGACGATAAAATGTTATTTTGTCTGTTCCCTTTTAGCACTGATAAAAGGTACCCCTTTTAATAGGGATGAGGATTATAATGTTTTTTAGCGTTATAAATTACCATTTTTACCATGTTAAAGGGACAATATGTAACAGTGAAAATTTAAACTTTGCTTATGAGATTGATCAAATCAATATTTGTGGGACTTCTTGTGGAAATTAATTTCATTTGGTTAGCAAAAAATAATTATACCTAAGCCCATTTTGATTCCTTTGGTCATGGTAATATATTAATTCCTATATGAATTGAGTTTTCTCTCAAAAGAGAATGGTGGAGTTAAGATCACATCTTGCTCCCCCACTCCCCTCTATCACATTGGAGTTTGTCCCCTAATTAGCCTCACTCTCACTAGGTGACTAGGGGATATGATTTTGATTAAGCATGGTGTAATACTAGTTAATAAGAAAAATTAATGAGTAAATAATAATGTAAATAATATGTGGAATACATCATCTTTCATCAATTCTACCATCCGCTATTAGCCTAGAAACTCATAATTCAGTGTCTGTAGGTCCCAAGTAAACAAAACATCATCAAATAGGGAATAAATATAAAAACTAAAATTAAAGTACAAAGAAATAATTTAGAACTCAATTGAATTGAAATTAAATATCCAATATATGAACCCTAAAATTTAACAATGAAAAGAAAAATTTAAAACAAATTCCTAACTACATAGCTCTCAGTGCTCATCATCAAAAAGTTAGATCCTCAATTCCCTATACGAAACCACTTGGTGGATGGTTTTTATCATTAATGATTCTTATTATTTTTATTTCCTCCCATTTTTATTGGGAAATTTTTTCCTCTAATTCTTCAAATGTAGATTCAGACCCCCACATGAATTTATTATGACTAATTATTAAAATATAGGATTTTCCCCTATGTAGAACATGCTCCACACTTTGAGTTTCCAGTCCTAACATATGAATCATTTGTCAAAGATTTCATCTCCTATAGAATTTTGAAAATCCATAGTTCAACATTATAATCATGGAATAGGGCCTGCATTTTCATGAATGAAAGTGAATAATATGATTCTAAAGTGTGTCATATCATCACATGAGAACATTTTTTCTAATTATAAATAGTTATCACTTATCCAAAATCCCACATCAATGTTTCAGTTGGGTACCACTCATTTATGATAATGAGTGCTTCTAACAGTACTCATTGCCTATCATAGTGTCAACCTGCACCAAAACCTCATATATACCCTATGTAACCCCTTGTCAGGTCCTTTTCTCCTACACTTCCTCTATTCCTAGAATCATTCTATGATAGACCATCATTTTCCACTACCACTCCAACCAAGCCACTTGTTGAGATTGATACTACCTTTCAAGGTGGACTTTCTCTGATGATGTCTAGGCTAGAGCTAGACAATTTTTTTAACCCATCCAAATATATATATGTTTTTATTCTAAATTGTTCCTTTTTATCTAAAAAACCAACAATTCCATCCAAACTCTAATGAAAATATATTACTACCATAAAATTATTAAAATTAAAATAAATTAGGAAATAATAACAATAAATGATTGAAATATATGATGAAGAAAACTATAAAAATTATTATCATTAGATATTACTCAGTGTAAATGGAGGGATATATTGATATATTTCATTACAAATTTTCTGAGGTATTTGAGTGGATGTTTAGTAATTTGGGTGATCAAAGATTAATTGATAAAGTCATATCATTGCTTGGTGATTAAACAGTTATGTGCATTGGATTATTTACAAGGCATTATGTGGATGAGGTTGTGTGACTTCATGGGGTTTTAAGGATGATCATCTCTAATCGAGATCATTAATTTACCTAGAGTGAGTGGAAGAGTCTAAAATGTGATTTTGGATCTTAGTTATGCCTCAAAAATAATTTTCACCCTCAAATAGATGATAAAATGGATCAAATGATCTTGATATTGAATGATATATTGTATTCATGTGTTCTTGATTTATAAGGTTTTTAATAAATAAATTACCATTGTTTGAGTTTTCCTATAAAACAACTATCAATTTTACAATGGTATGTCTCTATTAGAGGTGTTATATATGATTCATTTCACTTATTTTTTATGCTATATCATGGTTCACGAGTTAATGAATCTTTAACTAAATTTCATGTATTGTATAATATAAAAAGTGTATGTGATCCAGGGGTGTATAAAAGTAAATCAAGACTTCCATAAGCCTTATAATGATCATATGAGGATACCTATAGAGTTTTATATTGGTTATAAACTATAATGAATGTTTCTACTCCCCATGGGAGAACTATTTTGGTAGAGACATTAAGATTTCTCCATGATTTTTTTGGTCTTTTCATGGAGATGGAGTGAGTTGGTGCAGTGGTATACTGATTATATCACCCTTCGTATATGGATAGAATTCATGAAAAATTTCATGTGTCACATATTTAGAGATATCTTCATGATGAATTCCCTTACATTAATTTTGGAGAATTTGATATTTAGAATGATGTGAAATTCATGGAGTGTCCTACACATATTCAAGATCAATAAGTAAAGGTGTTCCAAGGACATCACATTCCTCTGGTTCGTGTCTTATGGTGGTATGGTGGCTAGTATTCTTGGAGGAATGTTTATGGTTTTTTAGTACACGTAGGAACAAAGATCATGTATGGATTAATACACTATAAAAAATCCATAATTTAGCGATGTTTTTTTAAAATGTCGCTAATATTCAAATTTAGCAATGTTTCCTGAAACACCTCTAAATGAGAAAAGTTTCTTAAAAGCATCACTAAACTAGAGACGTTTCATGAAATAGTAGCAAAATTAGAGTTTTTTTTTTCAAGAAATGTCAATGAAAATATATATACCTATATATATTATTTCCCCACATCAATATAAATGGATATATATATATATATATATATTAATATATATAAAAACAAACATGTATATTTAAACACACACACGTAGATATTTATATATATATATAAACACACACAAATACAAATATATATATATATAAACAAACAAATATTTTAAATTTATTCATATTTTAAAGAAACTGTGGATATTTTAGGGAAATTTTTACCAGTGTGTTAAAACGTTGCTAATTATATATATGTTTACTTACACATCTATAATTACACAAACATACATTTATATATGCATATATATATTAATTTAAGTGTATATATATATATATTTGAATATATATATATATATATATATATAAACACACACACATACATATTTATAATATAAACATATTAATATAAATAAAATATAAACATATATATATAATAATATATATAAATATTATATAATATAAACACACACTTCAATATATATATATATAATCATATAATATAAAATATAAAATACATGCACACAGAGAAACACACACACACACATATTGTTCTCAATATATGAATATTAATATAATATATGTGTATATAATATTAAATTTTTAATCGTGAAATGCATATATATAAATATACACAATAATAAAATTAAATAGTTTTAATTTAATCCCATTAGTAAATGATGTGTCTCCAAATACCTGTGTTTAAAAATGTTGCTAATTTAGCAATTTTTATTTACTGATCTTTCTTATAAACATCGGTAAATGATGTGTCCCTAAATAGAGATTTTTATAAACATGTCTATTTTATCAATGTTTGTAAGCATCTATATTTTAGATACATTTATAAAGGTCTCTAATTATTCATGTTTATAAGATTATCTAAATTTTCCATGTTTATACTTGTTTCTAAATTAGCAACACTTCATTTGGAGACATTTTTGAGAAACATCGATAAATCAATTTATGATGTTTTAAAATGTCTCAAATTTTCATTTTATTATATTTATATAAAATAATCAGTATAACACAAAAAAACATTGTTGGAAGAAAAAAAACAAGCCATATCATATCCCAAGATCAGGCATGAAATAGAAAATCCCCAGAAAAAGGACACATATATTATTTATAGATAAAAAACCTTGTGACACAAGGGAGTCCCAACTATTACAGATCAACTACAAAAAGGAAAAAAACATATGTATAACCTAATTCACCTTGAATGAAAATTGTCCCATAAGGTCAAAATATGATAACCCATCTGTATATAATATCTTGAAGGCAACCAAACATGCCTGGTATGTCATGTGCCATGTAAAACCCATACCACATAGATTCATAACTCCCGTGAATTGTAATAGGGATTTGTCCCTTTCCAATAGATAAGTGAAACAAATGAGGGGGTAACCAAAACCACTTCTTCCAAAAATCTTGGCACTACCTCTCTAGAATCATCATTGGGGGGCATGCCTCACACGACACATGTCAGTGGAGGGAGTACTGACCCATATGGAGGACTCACACCATGTTGAAGGAAACAATATCACCTAAGGGAGTACCTTCTCAATCAATGGATGAAGGAACAACAGCCTAAATCATGAAAAAAATACCATCCTCTATAGGTGGAGGAATTGTACCATGTCATTTGGGGGACTATTGACTCAAACTACAGTATGAGGGACATGTGCCTCATTGAGATCAAGAGAGTACCAGCCCCATACCTGAATGGGTGACCCATGCCTGTAACACCTACACCCCTTGTCTTTGATGGGGTAAAAAACTAAACAATATACATAGGGAATCCAATCCATTTCATCAATGAGTTTCTAGGGGGTTATCAACCCCATGTATGTACTGAGAATCTCACTCATACTCCAAAAAATTATCTGTGTGAGTAATGATATTTATCTAAACAGAATACCTTGTAGGTAAGACCTAATAATGAATATTTGTTCACCATCACATTCCATTTATAAAAACTCTTAGAATAAACAAATTTATCACCCAATGTTTTCCCTCAGCAAAAAGGATATGGAAAATCACCAAAGTACACATAGTACACAACATTCAGATTACTGTACATGGTGTGTGGTTCTTTGGGGTAGTAGGTTTCATATTTAATTTCATATATTATTTAAAGAAAACATGAATAGCACGTTCTGAAGGATTTCATATTGTGTAGGATTCATAGGTTTCTCGACCATGTATTCTAATAGCACATACAATGTTTTCCTATAAATACAAGATGTGTACACTGATAACACATGGTGTATAAAAAGAGGTGTTTAACTAGTTTGTATTAATAATACTCTAAGTAATGTGATCCTAAAATACATGGAATATTCTATTAGACACTATTTATACTCACAAAAAATTAATCCAAAAATCAAAAATGGAAGTAACACATGAATATGAGTATTATTTTCCCCGAAAAGCAGAGGAAGAAGAAGGTAGACCAGATCATGTGAATCACATGAAAACCCAGAATATAGACAATCACAAGACCTTCAAAAGGTCATGTACATTGTGAAACGTCATGCATAGCCTACAGAAGGGCATGTGATGTCCCTTTGACAAGTCCTTTTCCTCTTGAAATGGTGCCCTAGACAATTTTTGTTCACACAGTGGTATCCAGATAATCTTCCCTAGGTCACATGTCTTGTCAACCAGTGGAATCCTGATAAACCATCAAAAAATCCTTGAACAATTTGATTAAAATATCTAAGAGGAAGTAGTCTATTGTGGTAGTAAAACTAACACAACTTATCATTGATGGGGTTAATTATTTTCCTCGACCAGACACAAGAAAAATTGTGAAACCCCTAGGACTTTGTAAAATAAATGAAATAAAAATGTGATAATGAGGGAGCCTCTTGTATTCATAAAACAATATGATGAACTACAGAGATTTTGAAGACCCAACAAACACACAACGACATCTCCTCCTTGTCTCACAAAATCCTACTGGAATGTCACCCTTGCCACATGATGGGCCATAGACATGTCCAAGGGACCTTGCACTCCCCCTTTGGGTCTATAAGGGAAAATAAATGTAATTTTCCAAAAAATTCTCACACATCTCTATGGGACCATTTATTGGTCTCACAATGTATCTCAGGGAGGAAAAGTAATTTTCTTCAATAACATTTATACAGCCATTCAATATCCATAACCTTTGTAAAACAAACAAAATAAATAAAATCAGTATAATGAGGGAGCCTCTTGCAGTAATAAAAATCATGTGATGTGCCCATGTTAATCCTCAGCACACTGAAAGAACCTAGCATCATGTTGGCATCATCTCACATGAACTCCCTAGAAGGAAATCCTTGTTTGGTTGAATATCCATGATAAGGAATCAAATATCACACGAAGGACTTTTGAAAGGTGACCTGATCTCATGAAGGAACATTGTCATGTAAGATTAAAAATATGAATGTACCTCAGTATGTCCACATGATTCAACAAACAACCCATTTGTTGGATATAATCCAATAAAGATGCACCAACGGGATGGTCTTGAGGTCACTAAAAAATCATGTATTTCCCCTAGAATGTCCTACGATAGGATCTCACAAAATGAATGGCATATAATCCATTCACTGACTCTAGTAATAATTCACATGTATACACATTGAAAAATATAAAATAGCTGGGGTATAAATGTATATAAATCTCCACCACAGCCTGAAAAATAATGACATAAACAGATGGGAAAACTCTTGGAACCTCGCACTGACACACCCATGAATCATAGTAGATTTCTCAAAGTTGATGATCTCACAACCGGGAAATGTTTCTACTATGTAGGCTCCGTAGAATAACCAAAGTGATCATACAACATGAAAAAAAAACTTCACATGATCACTCATAAATCGTACCGAGGATTTCATGAAGGTTGTGTGAATAACATTACATATATTTGATAGATCATGCGAGACTCAAAACAATATAACACCGAAAAATTCTAAGTAATTTTCAGAAGAAGGTTAGAATTAAGTCAAATGAAGGGTATACTTACTTGAAGAACACATACGTTGATCCTCATTCGCTTCACATGAACCACCCCAATTTTGCAACAACACTATGATATGCCACCCAGATCTTACAACACACCTTTGGTATACTATTTGGATCTTGAAATGTCATCTAGGCATGTCAGTGCAAGTAAAATGGTTCCCCTCGGACATTCCACCCAAGTATCGTAATTCCCTCATAGCTCTCCATAAAAACCTAGTGCTTTCATTCAGAATTTTTCCCAAATTATATGGTGGAATCTGTACATGTCAACAATGTCTCACAATAACATCTGGACACATCATCTGGCTCTTACGAGGCCCTCTGGGAAAACCCACCAAATCCTGTGATGTCCATTAGTCATGTCATCCTGGATCACGCATCACACACCAAGGCATGTCACACTGACTCTAGAAATACCCTACAATCATGTTATAAATCCTTCATAATGACACCATGGAATGTTATCAAGTTCATGTGATACACTCTAAGCATTTCAGTCGGGATTATGCGATGGATTCCTGGAAAATCCTTTCAGGTCTTGAGATGTCCTCCATAAAATTCATCCTTGATAATGTGACAACCTTCATATATGATATTCAAGGTACATGATATCCCATGGAGAATTCAACTAGATTATGTGAATGTATTAGGTAATGTCAGGAATAAATCCCTTGACATGTCAAGCAAGAAATCACGTCATGTCTAGAAGACAATTAACGCATGTATGGTCGAAAAGTAGTCCAAGACAAATGGCCACCACATGGCTTGATAAACTTCACCATCCTTAGTGTTTAAGCTACAATCAGAAAGGAAACATCAGTGTGTAAGCCCTGATTAGTGGTATAATATGATATGAACCCTATTGAAGGGAAAACTGAGAGTGTAAGACCCGATCAAAAAACTATGATGAAACAGATTCCTTCCATAATCAGTATTGTAGGATTCCTTAACAAAGCTCAAGATCTACATTAAGAATCCAAAGATTAGTCCTAGAACCTATGTCCCACATCCACAATAAATGAAACTGACTTTTTTTTATTTTTCTCACACCATGTATAGCTCACATGGGCATAGAGAGTCACAATGATCATATTATTCACATGTAAATTCATTATCAGGACAAGGGAAACCTCAATTTTTACACCTCGATAAGAGACATACTATGATATATCCTATATATAAGGGAAACATCAGGGTATCATCCCTAATAAGTTTAACTACGATGACTCTGATTCCTTCTAAAACAAGTATACATAGGATTCCTTCGTAAGGTATGAGACAAAACTAAAATGCGAATCCACTTCAGTTTAAGTCCCTCAATGTCTCTAAAATTTCAACCATCAACACACAATCATTCCCATGGCATGATAATATTTTCTCATCTAAAAACAGATTGAGATCTCATTAAACTACAAGGACTCTGATTCCTACCATAACCAGGATACGTAGGAAACCATTCTAAGGCTTGAGACCAAACACAAATGCGAACACACTTTTTTATAAGTTCCTTCATATATCCTACGTTACAACCATAAAGACCCAATTATTCCCATGGGTCACTCATTATACCTCATCAGTTTTCGGGCTAAGAATCCAATAAAACCATGATTACTATGATTCTGTCTACAATTACGATACATAGGATGCCTCAATGAGGAATGATCTACATATTAAAACATCCAAAGGGATGAACCAACATGTAATACTTTCATCCATATGTAGTGAGGTTGATCACTTTGTATCCCTTGTTTCTCACACTAAGCATAGATCTCATCGGATTAGGGAGGTGAAATAGTCACATCATTTGCACCGTGAATCTCCAATAGCTATTGAGATATTAGTATGTAAAACCCTATCAGTGGCATCATATAAACACCATCCAAATGAGGGAATATACCTTGGGTCCATTCCGAGGGGTGTGATTGAAGTATTATAACCCTGATTCCTATTTTAACAAGGATACATAGGACATCTCCCCACATCTCAAGATCAATTATCTGGTGCCTAAGTTCCCAAACATATGTCAGTTTCATATGATGTTAAAACTCATGGGTTAAATTAACTATGGGTATTTTGATTACAACAATAAAAAGGACACGTAGGATGCCTCATAAGGGATCAATCCCCTCCCCGAAATATTAAATGCTTCCTAGCTTGGAAGAAAATTCCAAAGTTCTTGTTTATGAAACTTCATCATATAAGAAAAAATTCATTATAGTGAAATAGACGAGGAACTTGAGGTATATACAAATAAAACTACTAATGATATACCTTTATTCTACACATAAAATGGGTCAACCAATTAACTTTGTTATGGTAAACAGTCCCATATCTGGATTAGGAAGAGATTCATCAACATATCTTAAATCTATCAGAGAGTACCGAAAATGAAATAATTCCCCTCAAAAGTTTGTAATGAGCTCGACCTCGCATCCACTCGGCCAATGATAGTCCCTAAGTGTTTATGGGTATTAAACCCTAACACACCATCTTCCTTCAGAATGTAGGAATCTACCCAGTTCTGGATGGAAGAACCATAGGGAGTTTCCATTAAGAGTGACAATGGTGACCTGATGTCAATGAATGTGAATAAAATTGAACCCATCACAATTGATTATTGGGACAAAACAAATTCACCAGAATAGTCACATATTTTCTATTGAATCAAAAATAGTTGACCCAATATGAATTTATAAAGTAATATAATTTTTTTTTAATCATGTATAATTCAATTTTTTTTCATATTCTCTGCAAACAAAAGTAATGAGCGCAACACAAAACCCTTAGATAGATGGATGGTTGGTTTTCCATTCATTAGACCACTTTGTTGGAATGTTGAAAAGGGATGATAATCCAGGAATAAATCTTAAAACTGATCCTATATAACTGGAGTTCCCATGATATAATTTCATCCTCACTTTGAAAATTCTATTCAAACAAAATGGCTTGATTAGGAATAAAAGAACAATTTTGTAAACCATGCATATCTAATTGATAACATCAATCAGGTGATATTACACTAATTAGTGACCTTATTACTTATTTTATGAACGATTTAAAATAATTTTATCTTCAATAACACCCCAATCTGAGATAATTTCATCATCTAATGATTGTTATAGAATGTTAGCTATGGCTGCAAACCCTGTGGGTCAAAAAATGATCTCTACATCTCGAAAAATGTAAGGTGGAAAACAAAATAGTTTTGGAGTACCATATACATGGTACAATTTCAAACCTCAAGGATACCCATGTGGGTATCAATGTATTGAAGCTGATGTGTCCACATCATCCGAGGAAAGATGCAGTTATGCTAGTGGCCCTCATTTCCATGACTAATTTCCTCAGGAGCATATCCCTGGAGCGTGATAATAACCACCTTCAGTATCTGATGAAGGTAGAATATGGAGTAAAATATGACTCCCATACATTTTAGAAACCACTAAAGAGTGATCCTTTCAAACACTATTTCCATCACCATCCCACTGGTACCTATTAATCGCTTGCTGAGGGTACCACCTGACACACTTCCACCACTAACACCCATGCACGAGCAACAAGGTAGACACGTCGAGTGAGGAAGGGACAGGATATCCATGAGTGGGATCATATCCCTTCTCCCACTGATGATGTATGCAAGTATATTTTAGTAGTAACTAGTGAGCATGCACATTTCCCTTCTCACATAGTACAAGTATGTAAGAATGTTCCTATAGTAATCGTGCGGTAGGTGCATATTTATTCCCCCATTAATGACGACCATCAACATATTATGGTGTCATAAAGCTGAAAAAGGTGGATCATATCCCTATTTTAATAAAATATATCAATGAGTACGTAGAGAAAAAGGAAAATATGAATGATAATATCCCTACACACAATTTTTTATAATGAAATTAAATATTTGGAACAACTAAATAACTCCACTATCATATTCCCACACTGTTATAGATATGAGAACATGTTAATATTTTTATCCCTAAATCTTATGAACCTTCGTTTTCGGATCATTATGAAGAAGTGGTTCTCTAGATAAAGCACACATTCGTGCTCCCATCTAGCAGGATTATCAACATATTTGGGTAATAGATGAGGCATCCGACCGTGATCATATTCTTCTTCCAACCAGGTCTCGCTAAGTGTGATAGAAACATGCCTCTAGACATGGGTACATTGCTATCAAAATGATCGATAATATATTCCAATCACCAATGATATGGTTCATATCCTTGTTCTAGTAGGGTATCACCAAGTGAAAGGAGAACATGCCTCATGAAAGGATCATATTCTAATCAAAATATACCAGCAACATACTCCAAAGACCCTATATCGGCCTCATATGCATGTTCTGTCTTCGAATAACCAAGTGAGATTGGAACACACCTCAGAAGAGGCTTATATTCTTATCAGTGAATTTTCCTGTAATATTCTTGTAGATCAAAAAATACAATTTCATATTCCTATTTTTTCTGATGAATTAATGAACCACCATCCTTTTGAGGAAATACAAAAGTGGTTCTATCCATTCTCCCATTTTAGTGGTATGTCGACATATTTGGTCAGGGAATGAAAATTCAGACCATGATGATATTATAATTCCAATAAAGTCTCACCGTGTGAGAGAATCACATATCTTAGGGATGGATCATATTCCTTCCACAAAATACAAGCCATATATTCTTATGGATTAATATTTGATTCATACTCTCATTATAACCCAGAATCACCAAATCCAAGTGATACATGCCTCAGGATGAGTTTATATCACTATAAATAATGAATAAACTCAATGACATATTCTATACCCATATCGGAAGAAGGATCACACTCCCACAACACCAGATGTTTATCAAAAAGTTCTGACAACCATAATACAATAGGATCATAATTATACACAATTATAAAAGCCTGGTTGGCATATATTGACCAAAATTTTGAACAAGACCCATATTCATAATATTCTCAATTATAGAACCATTGAGGTCATTTGAGACATATTCTAAACACCCCATGGGCATGTAAACTCTTAAACTAAAGAAGAAGATGATCAATATCCTGATTTTACTCTTTATGGTAGTGTAGATATGGATCAAAAGGACTCTAATCCTGACATATATCATGGTCAACCACCCCACTGTGATATCTCCCATAGACAAGGAAATGCTCCCCTTTCCCAAACACCTTATATAGAGAGGATTCAAAAACTCATATGCCTTTATATAAAGAGGTGATAGAAACAGTTGGGTCAACTGCATATATTTCCCCCATCAACTTCTAGTAACATTCCACTCTAGTCAGTAGGTGACCCCAAGAACCATCTTCCATGGTCTAATCATATAGAGGTGTGTAATTCTGAGGAAGAGGAGGCCCACATTGACATATGGAGAAGAATTACAAACACATATGTAGTTTTTGACTCCACACCATGAAAACCCTCCTCTGTCCAATTTCTAGAGAATTTCCAGAAGTGAATATCCATGTATGGGAAAAATATTGGTCATTAAATTTCACTATGTCCCCAGAACAATAGAATCCATGAGATATGATTTCTGGTAATGTCATATCCTCTTGTAAAACTAGGGGACTAGGAAACACATGTTCTAGTTTGTCCCTAATATAGAATTCCCCACTTTAATTATTCCTATAAAACACAATCAGAGGTAGTGGATAACCATTGTGACTTTAATCTGGGCCCCTCACAGCAATGTAAAAACATTTCAAACAATTAATATGATGTTGTGATCAACCAAAAAACATCCCTTAAATAATGACTCCCATCATGGGATTCCATTACACCCAACTACTAAGCGAGCATAGTAGCACCATATTAAATATGCCATAGTATTAGTTTCCATATTATCCTTCTAGGAGTGGACCTAACTCACTAGGGTAGGGGAATATATATTATAGCCTCCGCCCCTTAGACTGTCAATTCCTAAGAGTATTCAATACATATCTGCAACAACTCCAAACAAAACCCATCCCACTAGGCTTGGGGTGTTTATATATCAATCACCACAACTATGTTCATTACCCCCTGATAGGGTCCTATGGAAATCAACAGTGATTCCAAAACAACCCCATACTATTGGGATATGGTCATTTATACCAAAATTTCTATCCCGAGAGTCATCAAATACCTGACTGGAATAATTGGATCATCAGCAAAATGATTACACAATGCCAATTGTGGCCTCGAATAACTCCCAACACATAAGACTGGGAAAATTTTTATCATCACTATAACAACACGATATTTTATGATAAGTATTCTTTTGAATTTATTTGATGTCATTTTTTTATGCTACACCAAGATTATCTTGTGCTATACGCAACACCGTATTAGCTTGTAGTATACACAACACTATTCTTGGATTGCATTACACACAATCACGACCTACCTAGATAGCATGTGTAGTACGCAATACCAGGTTTCACTAAACAATGATATATTGTTATAATATTATTATGGACTAGCCGTTATGAATAGTTTTAACTAAATTTTTAATTTTATAACATTATTATTAATATTACACATTTTCTAGAATATGGTATGAGAAAAAAATAAAATTTTCGTGTAAAATATGTATTTTAAAAAAATTGCAGTTTTCCCGCCTTTTGATGGCGCACCCAACATCAATCTTGTCTTTGACATGAATATAAGTTCAATTTGACAAAAACAAATTTCATCTTTAGATTCAGGATATAAAAATTTACTTTGGATAAAATTTTCATATTATTCTGATAACTTTCATATTTTAATGAATAGTAAAAACACGCTATATTTTAATTAAAAACAACTTTTTCATCGCAATAATTTATATGGGCAGATTATCTTTTTAATTGGTTTTAAAGTGTAATTAGAATATATTTTTACCATTTAATCCAATGTTGTTCATTGAAATTTATTTCACTTTGAAATTGGATATAAACAATTATCAATCTTTTGATAGTTTTTGTTTCTTAAAAACATGCTATTTGTTTTGATAACGGGAATTAATTTTAAAATTAATTAATTACACTTCTATGTTTTGAATTTTCCAAAATAGACATCAATTTTGAATTCGGAATATCAAATAATGCTTAGGCTGAATTTTGGGTATTTTTCTAAAAAAAACATCAAGTTTCGATGAATAGTGAAACCACTTAGTGGTAGTTAAAAAACATAATTTATCATTTAAATGAAATTTTTCCACTTCTGTGAATTGAATTTTGAAAATCCGAGAGACACGGTTAATATCAAGGACTAAAATTTGGTTCAATGAGATGAAAATAATTTTTGGTGAATAGTAATTTTTTACTTTTATTTACCACGGTTAAAAGTAAATAGCGTAATTAAGAGTAAATGATATTAATATTACAATAAAACATGTCCTAATTATATTTGATAATTATAATTCGACCAAAAAAAACTTTAGGAATAAAATATGACCATTTAGGTCCACATGGATTAGATTAGGACATTTATTATTAATTTATTTAAAGAAGGGTTAAAATAGTTAAAATCAATGTTTAAAAACTAATTCCTTATTAATATATGGTTATATATAAGATAAATTCGACTATAAATATTAATTATAAATCTAAAAAGATTTACTACATAATGGTATTTTATTTATAATTTTTAGACATTAAATAATTTATGTTATTAATGACACAATGGTGATGTAGTAATTACCTAAATAATAAAATATTAAACTAATTGATATTATAAATACACAAATAAATGTAATTTGAAACTTTTTATGAATTAAACGAAATTTATAGGTTAATATGACAAGTTAGTATTGATTTAATTAACATTTTTCGAACTAATCATTCTGTTATGATTTTCACAAAAATCAATTACCAAATTGTGTCAAAATTGACATAAAATTGTTTTTAAAACAAATATTATATTATTAATTGTTATTTTATTCCTAAAAATTTATGTTTCTGCAAAATTACTTAGATATGATTATATATATTAATAATAAACAACTTGGGGTTCTTTTGGGTTGTTATAGTAAGTTTATTAACCTTATAGTGTAAGAAAACAAGAAGACACGGTAAAAGTAAAATTATTTAACTTAAAGTTAAATCTAAATGATAAGGTTAAAATAGAAACCTAAACTTGTCTAAATTCTATTGGATGATATTATTGCGACCCATACCTACCTTAGCTTGTAAATAAATCAATTTGGATCTATTAAAAACCGAATATGACTTTATAATAAAATAATATTTTTAGTTTTTCCAATGGTGCCCCTCTCCTCCCTTATAAAAGGGCACCCCATCCCTCTTCTCATCACACCATTTTGAGCCTTGATGCTCGGCCAAACCCTTCCAATTTCTGTTCTTCACTTCCATAGAAACATACTAGAGGTTATGGTAATCATAAAAGACCATCTTTAGTTACCTAAGAGGAGGTTAAGAAGAGGCGCTTCAAAGAAGTGGTAATGTCCGTTACCGATTCTTCCAACTTTATTTCTTCTTCTACTTATTCTTATTTAGTTTTATCATTATGAAGTAATAACATCAGTATCAATCACATACTGATATGTTATTGTATGTATTAAACAACCCTATTTTACCATCTATCTATCCTATGAAAAATGAAATCACCGCGCGTGCTTATGTACAGAATACCGTCTCCGCGCCGTGGTGTAATCTATTTTACACCACCACCTTACTTGGATGGGTATAATGGTGTAAATAAATAACTATATATGATTATTGTAAAGTTATATTTATTCTGAAATATTATACATACACTTCAATACAATTCCACGATCATGGGAATGATATCATCACTCGTGCGTACGTACGGACTACAGTCTCCATGACGCGATGAGATTCATTCTCCATGTTAACCATTCATGAATGATTATAATGTATATATAATAAGTAATCATGAAATATATGACATAATAATGATACTGTATTTATGCATATATATATTTATGTCATCTACTTATTTCCATTCAATTAAATAAGGAAACGAAAACAGTGTTCATGTGTACGTACGGCCTACCGTCTCCATGAACGGTGTATTTCATTCAATTTATCGATCTATCATATATATATGTATATGATGAATATATATTACATATAAATAATGTTTTACACTTTTTAATTAAGTAAATCATGATATAAGTAATAATATCAAGAACAACAAGTCCAAACATGTAATATAAATAAAACGATTTTACCCAAAATGTTGATTTAACATGGAACTTACAAAAGAATGGGTAATATAAAGTCATAAGTGAACCATATATGATATCATAACAATGAATATAATTCTTTAATAAGTTAATGAAATTATTTAAATCATTATACATGAGTTTCAGATACATACTAATCATATCATACCTAAGGTAAGGGATAACTTTTCCCATCTCGTTTTTATCCGAGATTGTTTTTTCGTATGTATTTACGAGGGTTATATTTATCATCCATGTCCTTGATTTCTAAAAAATATTTTCATGTATGTTTAATGTCATTTTTACCCATTTTTTACTTTTACTACATGGTATGTATGGAATCTTTCTGTTATGAGGTACTTTTTGACTTTCCAGAAAAAGTACGAGAAGAATGTTTTTTTAACTTATACGACACGAACAGATTTTTACGGTTTTATAAAGCCTTATTTTCAGGAAGCATCCTCCAAAAGATTTCATAACTATCTTCAACAAAATCCTTTTCTTTTAAAATAGCATGAAATTTGGTGAAAAGAGAATTATTTCTAAGAAGAAAGGATATTTTCATCAAGAATTCATTTCAAGAGTTTTATCAAAACCAGTTTTCATCTAAGATGACATTATTTCATATGTGTATGTTTCAAGTATCATGTCTATATGATTTACATGGTTTCACTTTTCTTATTATGGAATGATATCCATTTCTTTTATATGGGTTATGTGATGATGGGATGATTTTTATGAAACCCATTTTATTCATTGGGTTATTATGAATAATGTATGTTTATTTTGTGGCACAAGTATGAATTATTTCATTATGAGAAGGGTGGGACCTGTATATCCCTCCAATGAATTGGGTAAAGATTTATATCTCATGATATAGACATGGCTGGAATGGTATGTTAATCTGGTTCAGTGATACAGGAGTGGAACGAGGAGTGAACTCGATTCAGAAAGGGACTTTGTCCACTAAGATGGCCTTGGATGCAATGCCTTGGATACTATGGAAATCATAACAAGTGTTGAATGGTTTCCAAAATTACAAGACTTATTCCCATCATATTTTATCAAGATTGATGGTCCTTTATGATATATGCCTTACATACTTCCAAGATTTATGTATTTGCTCAAGATTTTAATTTTTAGATTTTATGTTCAGACTTTTGCATTCAAATGATTGTGGATAGTTTTATGTTACCTATGCTTACCCTTACTAAGAATTTGAGCTCACCCTTTATATGTTTTCTTTTCCCCGGGATTTAAAGAAAGGTTTTAGGTAAGAAAACAAAAGGGGAACATCTTTATGGGAGATGTTGAAGATCTTTCACCATGATTTGAAGATTATTTTCTGAGTTTCCAAAGACACTAAACTATTATGGTCCTTGTGTGTCTGTTTTCGTTATTTATTAAGTATTCCGCAAAACTAATGTAATGTCCATGTACTTCAAGCTTTGGGTCTCTAAAGTTGGTATCATAGGAAAGGTTTAGTCAACTTTTGGAAACTAGGATGTGAGAACTTTAGTGAGATCCCTAGAGATATTTCTAAGGTATTTCTAGGGATGTCCCTAAGGTTAAGTATAAGTATAGGTTATAATCCTAGAATTACGGTAACAATCATAGAATTAAACCTCAGATGTTAGATATTGAAGGTACTCCCCCTTTATTATGTTGTTTTCCCTAGCATGATTTTTGCCTCTCACACTATTCTTTTTGGGTTTTAGATGATGGATGGAACCCGAAAGAACCGTGTTGATCAATGTAACGGAAAATGCAATGATTGTCCTCTTGAAAAAACCAATGTTATGGGAGATGGAGTTCAAAATCTGATGTCTATACATACACAAGCTATGAGTCATTCTGAACTTCCAAATGAGCAGAGAAGGGAACAATATTCTATTGATTCCTTCATGAGGCAACATCCACCTTCTTTTAGTGGGTCTTCTGATCCACTTGTTGCTGAACAATGGATCAGTACCACTAAAAGGATATTTTCAGTTCTTCAATGTTCTGAACATGATAAAGTCATCTTAGCAGTATATCGTTTGGAAGGTGAAGCTGATCAATGGTGTAATTTTATCAAGAATACGAGGCCAAGAGACGAAATTGAGTCCATGGAATGGGACGAGTTCAAGAACTTATTTTTCAATAAGTAATTCCCTCGTATTCTTCAAACAAATATGGAGAAGAAGTTTCTTGAACTAAAGCAAAAGGATGTTGAATCTGTTGGTATATATGAAGCGAATTTTACAAGGCTTGCAAGGTATGTATCTGGCTTTATCATCCAACCGGAAAGTAAAGTTGATCAATTCTTTAGTGGCTTAAAACCAAGTATTAGAAGGGCATTAGCTATAAGAGACTTCAGTAGCTTTGAAGAAATTGTGCGTTGTGCTATCAAGGTAGAAATAGAAGTTGGTGTTACATATCCATCTCATGGTTTGGACAAGAAACGAAAGAAGGAGTTCAACGAGAAATCTTAGAATAATGGTGAAAAGAAGTTGAATGTTTCCTTATGCTCAATGTGTGGAAAGAAGCATGGTGGAGATTTTCTTAAAGGGACTAGAAAATGTTTTAAGTGTGGAAAAGAAGTTCATCGAGCAACTGAGTGTCGAAGTAATGGAAAAAGGGTTACTAATGATAAAGAAAAGACTACAAAGAACCCACCACCAACACTTCAATGCTTCAAGTGCAATGAAATGGGGAATTATTCTAATAAATGACCTCATCCAAGGGTTAATGATGATCGACATGAGCAACCACTTAAGGAAAGGGACAATGGGATGTCACATGCGATCACTATTGGCGGTGTTGAATATGAAAATGATGTGGTGGAATGATTAAGTGTTTATGTAATGGGATTCCAAAATAATGTTGTATATAGTATCGTAGAATATTGGAATATTTATGTATTGGTCCATTGTGGTTTTCTATAAGAATATGGTACCAGTAACCATGAAAAGTGATTGAAATGTTTTTCGAAAGAAGATGAAAAACACATAATGAAGGGAAAAAGTGAAAATTAAATGAGCTCATGACTGATAAAAGTAAAAAAGTTATATCACGGTTTGAGTATATAGAAATTTTGGGATTTTGGTATGTGGAATGAGTTACTTTTTGATAGCATTCATATTTTCACTAAGGTTCTATGGTAATTTCTGTTTCAAGAGAATACATGATTAAGGAATTCACATGTTTGGAATGTGACCAACAAGATATATCGTATGATAAAATGATGTTATTCACGTTCTTGTTATGTGACCTTTCCAGTAATCATTTTATGTACACTATGAGATTGGACAGATGTATTTTGGATAAGACTAAAGATTTGAATGCATTATGTTAAACATAAGTTAGTATTGTTTAAGGCTAGAAATGTTTTTCGATATTATTGATTGAATTTTTTTATAATGTAGTTTTATAAAAACTGATAACCTGCAAGACGGGTGACAACCTGTCGCGTCGGACAAGGCTGTGGAAATAGAACCCACAACCGAAGTGTGACATGCCTTTATCGCCTACCACTAGCCTACAGGAACCCCCTGGTTAGTGGAAAGTAGTTTTATTTTATTAAGTGGTATGATAAATAAAGTATAAGTCCATTTTTGGAACCATATACGATTAATCTCACCATAATATGGACTTATAAATTTTTCTACCCTTTTGTTTGAAACAGATGGAATGACCCATCATTCTATCACATGATCTGCTAATGCTTCATGAATAACAAATTTAACTTCATTTATTTAAGATATGATGTGGAAATTGTTCAATTCATGAAAAACAGTGAGATTGTACCAAAATCATGTAAGTATTTCTTTTAATTCATCAACTTTAGGGAAATGATTGTGAAAACCAAAAATGTTGTCCTAGTGCCCTTATATCTGATGAATCAGATGGTACCTTAGATCATAACAAATATATGGCTTTGTGATTGTTGTATTTTTTATATCCATCTTCTCTACCACTCTCCATCAGAACATTATGGTTAGATTTCTCTTCCATATCCATATTTTCACCTATGTTCTCCTATATGGAAACCCAGTGATTAGTTAATTTGGGTAACCGTTATGTTTCACACTTTAGTTTTTAAAGTTAAGTTTTAGTATTTTATTTTATGATGTGGGTTTTAATTAAAGGAACTTTCAAGTAGAAAACCATGTATAACCCCGATGAATTTTGAAGGAAAAATTCATTTTAAGGGGGGTAGAATGTAACAGCCCGATATTTTATGATAAGTATTCCTTTTAATTTATTTGATGTCATGTGTTTTATGCTACAAAAAGATTATCTTGTGGTATATGAACCACCTTATTATCTTTTAGTATACGCAACAATATTCTTGGCTTGCATTACACACAATCGCGACCTACCTAGATAGCGTGTGTAGTACGCAACACCAAGTTTCACTAAACAACGACATATTGTTATAATATTATTATGGCCTAGACATTATGAATATTTTTTAACTACATTTTGAATTTTATAACATTATTATTCATCTTACACATTTTCTAGAATATTGTATGAGAACAAAATAATTTTTTCGTGTAAAATATGTATTTTTCAAAAATTACAGTTTTCCCGCCTTTTGATGGCGCACCCACCTTAAATATTTTTTTTGACATGTATATAAGTTCAATTTGACAAAATAAAATTATTCTTTGGATTCAGAATATAAAAATTTACATTGGATAAAATTTTCATATTATTCTTATAACTTTCATATTCTAATGAATAGGAAAAACACGCTATATTTTAATTAAAAAAATATTTTTTCATCGCAATAATTTATATGGTTAGATTATATTTTTATTTGTTATTAAAGTGTAATTAGAATATATTTTTACCATTTAATCCAACGTTGTTCATTGTAATTAATTTCAATTTGAAATTGGATATAAACAATTATCAATCTTTTGATAGTTTTTGTTCCTTAAAAACGTGCTATTTGTTTTGATAACGGGAATTATTTTTAAAATTAATTAATGCCACTTCTATGTTTTGAATTTGGCAAAATAGACATTAATTTTGAATTCGGAATATCAAATAATGCTTCGGCTGAATTTTTGGTATTTTTCTGAAAAACATCAATTTTTTATGAATAGTGAAACCACTTAGTGGTAGTTAAAAAACTGAATTTTTCTTTTAAATGATATTTTACCACTTATGTGAATTGAATTTCTAAAATCTGAGAGACATGGTTAATATCAAGGACTAAAATGTGGTTCAATGAGATGAATGTAATTTTTGGCGAATAGTCACTTTTTACTTTTATTTACCACGGTTAAAAGTAAATATGGTAATTAAGGGTACAAATGATATTAATATTACCATAACACAGGTCCTAATTCTATTGGATAATTATAATTTGACCAAAAACATCTTTAGTAATAAAATATGACCATTTAGGTCCACTTGGATTAGATTAGGACATTTATTATTAATTTATTTAAAGAAGGGTTAAAATAGTTAAAATCAAAGTTTAATAAATAAATAATTTTTAATATAGGGTTATACATAAGATAAATTAGACTATAAATATTAATTAGGAATCTAAATAGATTTCATACCTAATGGTATTTTATTTATAATTTTTAGAGATTAAATAATTTATGTTATTTATGACACAATGGTGATGCAATAGTTACATAAATAATGAAATTTTAAAATAATTGATATTATAAATACCCAAATAAATTCAATTTGAGACTTTTTATGAATTACACAAATTTCCTAGGTTAATATGACATGTTATTATTGATTTAATTAACTTTTTTAGAACTAATAATTCTGTTATGATTTTCACAAAAATAAATTACCAAATAGTGTCAAAATTGACATAAAATAGTTTTTAAAACAAATAGTATATTACTAATTGTTATTTTACTCCTAAAAATATAAGGTTCTGCCAAATGACTTAGATACGTATATATATATCAATAATAAACAACTTGGGGTTCGTTTGTCTTGTTATTGTATGTTTATTAACCATATAGTGTAAGAAAACAAGAAGACACGGTAAAAGTAAAATTATTTAACTTAAAGTTAAATCTAAATGATAAGGTTAAAATAGAAACCTAATCTTGACTAAATTCTATTGGATGAGAGTTTTTCGACCCATCCCCACATTATCTTATAAATAAATCAATTTTGAGCTATTAAAACCAAATATGACTTTATAATAAAATAATATTTTTAGTTTTTCCAAAGGTGCCCCTCTCCTCCCTTATAAAAGGGAACCCCTTCCCTCTTCTCTTCACACCATTTTGGGCCTTTATTCTAAGCCAACCCCTACCAGTTTCTCTTTTACAATTCCATAGAAACATCCTAGAGGTTCTGGTATTCTTAAAAGACCATATTTAGTGCCCTAAGAGGAGGTTAAGAAGAGGCGCTTCAAAGAAGAGGTAATGTCTGTTACCAATTCTTTCAACTTTATTTATTCTTATACTTATTCTTCTTCAGTTGTTTCATTATGAAGTAATAACATCAGTATCAATCATATACTTATATGTTATTATAAGTATGAAACAACCCTATTTCACCATCTATCCATCCTACGGAAAACGAAATCACCACGCGTGCGTACATACGGAATACCATCTCCACGCCGTGGTGTAATCTATTTTCCACCACCACCTTACATGGATGAGTATAATGGTGTAAATAAATAACTATATATGATTATTGTAAAGTGATATTTATTCTTAAATATTATACATACACTTTAATACAATTCCACGATCATGGGAATGATATAATCGCTCGTGCGTAGATACAGACTACCGTCTCCACGACGCGATGAGATTCATTCTCCATGTTTACCATTCATTAATGATTATAAAGTATATATAATATGTAATAATGAAATATATGACATAATAATGATATTGGATATATGTATATATATATGTATTTCAGATACTTAATTCCATTCAATTAAATAAGGAAACGAAAACAACGTTCATGCGAACGTACGGCCTAGCATCTCCATGAACGTTGTATTTCATTCCATTTATCGATCTATCATATATATATATATATATATTATGAATATATATTACATATAAATAATGTTTTATACTTTTGAATTAATTAAATCAGGATATAATTAATAATATCAAGAACAACAAGTCCAAACATGTACGATAAATAAAACGATTTTACCCAAAACACTGCTTCAACTTGTAACGTACAAAAGAACGGGTAATATATAGTCAAAAGTGAACAATATATGATATCATAACAATGAATATGATTCTGTAATAAGTCAATGAAATTATTTAAATTATTATACAGGAGTTTAGGATACATACGAAGCATATCGGACTTAAAGTAAGGGATAACTTTTCCAATTTCGTTTTTATCTGAGATTGATTATTCGTAAGTATTTACTGGGGTTATATTTATCATCCATGTACTTTTTTTATAAATTTTTATTTCATGTATGTTTGATTTCCTTTTTACCCATTTTTACTTTTACTACATGGTATGTATGGAATCTTTCTTTTACGAGGTACTTTCTGACTATTCCGGCAAAAGTACAAGAAGAATGTTTTTTTAACTTATACGGCACGAATTTTTTTTTACAATTTTATAAAGCCTTATTTTCATGAAGCTTCCTCAAAAATATTTTATAACTATTTTCAACAAAATCATTTTCTTTTAAAATTTCATGAAATTTTGTGAAAATAGAATCATTTTGAAGAAGAAAGGATATTTACCACAAGAATTCATTTCAAGTGTTTTATCAAAACGAGTTTTCATCTAAGATGACATTATTTCATATGTGTATGTTTCAAGTACCATGTCTATATGATTTACATGGTTTTCGTTTTTTTATTATGAAATGATATCCATTTCTTTTATATGGGTCATGTGATGATGGGGTGATTTTTATGAAACCCATTTTATTATTTGGGTTATTATGAATAATTTATGTTTATTTTGTGGCACAAGTAAGAATGATTTCATTATGAGATGGGTGGGACATATATATCCCTCCAATGTATTGGGTAAAGATTTAAATCTCATGAGATATACATGGATAGAACAGTAAGTTAATCCGGTTCAGTGATACAGGACTGGAACGAGGAGTGAACTCAATTCAGAAAGGGACTTTGTCCACTAAGATGGTCTTGGCATCAATGCTTTGGATACTATGGAAATCATAACAAGTTCTGAATGGTTTCCACAATTTCATGATTTATTCCCATGATATTTTATCAATATTTATGTTCCTTTATGATATATTCCTTATGTACTTCCAAGATTTATGTCTTTGCTCAAGATTTTGATGTTTAGATTTTATGTTCAATCTTTTGCATTCAAATGATTGTGGATTGTTTTATGTTCCATATGCTTACCCTTACTGAGCATTTGAGCTCACCCTTTATATGTTTTCTTTTCCCCAGGATTTAAGGAAATGTTTTAGGTAAGAAAACAAAAGGGGAATATCTTTATGGGAGATGTTGAAGATCTTTCACCATGATTAGAAGATTATTTTCCGAGTTTCCAAAGACACTAAACTATTACGGTACTTGTGTGTCTGTTTTCATTATGTATTAATTATTCCTCAAAATCAATGTAATGTCCATGTACGTCAAGCTTCGGGTCTCTACAATCACCATCACCATAGAGAAAACCATTCTTCTTGAGGTTGGGAGACAAAACATTATGGATGGAATCCCATCTATTCCTTCCACCAAAAGAAATCCCTATGTTGTTCAGGGAATGTTCGACAATCATGAACGAAAACCCCAGTACACTGTTCATAAACCAATATGGGAGGAGAATATGGAAAATTAAATTTGAACCTTATAGTATCACAATACAAAACAACATGATATGGAAAAGGGTTCGAAGAGTGATCCTGACGAAGGAAGTTCATAATCATATTATTTCATCGAATGTAAGGGTTAAACCACCTATGACCAATATTGCTTTTTAGATGTTATATAATCTAAAAAATAGATATCATTGATAAATATGAACATATATAGGTCCACAACATGAAATATATACCCTGAGATTTAGGTAATTTGGGTGCACCAAATGAGGCATCACACACCCAGAACCAGAGAAGGATCCAAAATCTAGCACCTCTAAATATCGAGTGTCAACCTCTCCAGAGTAACACTGACAAAGAAAAAGGAAAGGTGTGGCTACATCCTATTCATAACCCAGAAGAGTTGAGGTTCTTTCAATGTAGGAACTGTAGTCACAATATGAGAATGAGATATCAACTCTTAGAAAACTCAATGAGGATATAATTAGGGGTTATATTCACACCAGTTTCATCTTTATTAATAGATGAATATTATCCCTACCGTGGACGATCCACTAATAATAGTGGTATATAAGTTTATATTGGATCCATATATAGAAATATGAACTACATAAATTAGGAAGTTGAAATTGATCATGACTCCCCTCTATTGTGGTGATAACATCTCCATCTCCAAGGATATCATTCAGTATTAGAACGATTCGAGAATTAGTGGGAGAATAAGGTGTGGACACATAATCGACCCCCAATCATTACCAATAGATATGAAGTGGCTCAGATAATAGAACTCCCAAATCTTTTTAACATCATTGATTCCCCCACAACTTGAATGGAAGCCACAGAAGGGTGACATGCACTTGTGCAGCATGAGAAGAATCCATACCTGAAATGGAAGAAAAATACTCTACCCCCAAGAAATTTTGGATTTCCTAACTTCCCTAACTTTGATGGTGTAGGTGACCCTAAAAAACATATCACACACATCATATCCTGATTTAGTCCGATGATGGGTCCTTGAGATCAACAAGAGGCAATAAAGCTGAGTTTTTTTTACAAACTCGGATAGGGATATCCTTTCTTGATATAGTAGACATCCAATACGATCATTTTTAGGGTGGTACTACCTTCAAAATCAACTAAATTATCATTTTTTCTCCATGAAAAGTAAAACAACATTCATTGACTGTATGTTTAGTAAACAATGTGAAAATGAGAGGGTGTATGAATTTATATCTAGATGGAAAGGTTTAACCTATTTAATAAGTATCCCTCTATTATAGGATAATATACTTGAACTCGATGCTAAAAATACCCAAGTTGAGTTTCAAACACCTCTAATCCTAATGAATTATATATGTGGGTTCTATGAGTTTAAAAAAATGGAAAATGATTGGAAGAAGCCATCCAGTGAGCCTTATCAAAATCTCAACTCATTCACTCAACATAGGGGAAAAGGTTAGGAAAAGTAGAAGCTGCAACTGTAACTCTCAAGCAATAAAAAGTGACTATCCCAGAACCTAGGAAGGTCATGAACCACTAATCACCTCCTATCGGGTTGCGACAACCACAATGTCTCCCTCATCCACAAAAACAGAGAAATTATGTTCACCCACGATTTGAGGAACGAATGAATAAAGCATAATCCTTATAAAATGAACAAGAACCTAGTTATTTCATGGAAGACATGGATAGTATCCTAATCAAACTAATGTATCATAGGATTCCTGATGAGCTCAACCTCAATGGTAGTCCCAACTACTACCCTTTCCATAGATGTTTTGGTTGTAATATCCAAGACTGCTTCATCTTCAAATACATCCTTCATGGATTGGTCAATCCTTCGTAGGTGGTGTTAGATAAATAATTAGAGTAGGTGACCTACATAATATTTTCCCAGTTAGAAGAATTAGGTGATTGGCAGAATTTCCTGACCTAGCATGGGTGGATCTTCGACAACTGGATGACTCAAAAAATAGTTGATGGATCTCATTCCATCCTGAGATCACAGCTACACAAACCCATAATAACTCCACCACCCAATAATTTAACAACCAATTTGTCTCTTGCAAGTGTAAATGAAAATTTTAAGGAGTAAAATGAATAGGAAGAGTTTTATTTTGCTTAATGTAAGCTCTGACTCTAGTAAATTGGTTCCCTGTAACATCTTAAGTACGATAACTACCCCACCAAACAGAACCCTCATCAGATGAGGATATCATCATTGGTTATTCTAACAAGATACAGTTATAATACCTATTCTGTAATATGTAATATGCCTCATAATATGAGTTTCCCACACATAATCGGGGAACAGGAGGCCACATGCATTGTAACTGAGGATACATTCGACAACACAGGCATGGACAGGCCCAAAATGTTAGTCATGTCTCCACATAGGTCTTATATGCAGCTAAGAATCATGGTAAATAACTCATGTAGGCAAAAAATAAATATTGAGGTGTCTCTAAACCCTTGATAAGTCACCATACCCAGTTCCCCTATATGACCGCTCAATAGGGTGTGACTATTTGATCAACCCGGGCAACGAGGAAGGATGACAGAACATAACCCACTGGAAGTGGATACTCCTTCATCCTCTGAAAAATCACCAAATATATACACATACATTTCCTTATAAATTGCGTCACATATCAAGTATCAAAACTAAATTATAGAGTGAAAACCGATTGCCCAAAATTACACCATTTTAAAATATATGTCAGTTGATCCCTATTTTAAAATAACTCAAAGATGCACGCATTATAGTCCTCCAAAGCCCACAGGAATTCAAGATAGATGATTTTGGTATCTAAGGTATAACAAATAGAGACCATTTTATTAGAGTTCCATGTCCTCATCCCATTCATAGACAATAATCATGAAGGGGTTTTTAGGGAAACATTAGACCCCTATATATTCCATGAAGACTCAACCATGTTGATTTCCAAAGGGCTCTGATTGATAATGGTTTTGGGATCAACCTCATCCCAGTTTGAACACTATGATGCTTGGTATATAGTGAAATATATTTCTCTCCCATAAAGAAGATAAATCAAGGGTATCAGAAATGTGATTAAAGACCTCTCAGAATGATAAAACTAAAATCTATGTTTGATTATCTCATATATGATGATGTTTTTTGGTTATCCCATAGGACAACACATACAATTTCCTATTTAGAAGTCCCTAGCTCCACAACAATTTGGTAGTACCCTCAACATTACATCAGTGCCTGAAATACCCCATTTATATAAAGGTGGACATAATACATGGTGAAAAACCCATTTCAAAACATTGGAGGCTACATATACTAAAGAAGGTTTCTATAAAAAGGGAGGAAAACAACCAATGGTGGGAATTGATATGAAGTTCATTTCCCCAAATGACTTTGGGACCACCCCTTCAAATTCCTGGAGTGTGCTCAACAATGACTATATGATCCCCATAAATCTATTTGTGGTGATAGACTTGACCCTAGAATTCCAAGCCCCCCCCCCCCCTTTCCCCGATGATAGTGTAAAAACAATCAACTCAAGCATCTCTCTGTAATAACCCAAGTAGCAGTAGATAATAATATCACTCCTTATGTTCCCTCTCACCGCAATAGTGACATAGAGTCCCCTAGATTTCTAAATTCACCTAAAAATGTCTCCATAAACTCAGTGTTGGAAAAGGATTATGATGACCTTCGGAATACCCCTCTTATATTTGAGCAATGTGTCTCCACCACCATTGATGTGGTCATACATGTGAATCTAGGAACAAAAGAAGACACACAACCTACAATGATTGGTGACTATCCAACATGAAGAGAAAGATATGTATATTTAATTTCTAAAGGAACGCCTATATGTGTTCTGTTAGAACTATATAGAAATTTATGAACTAAATCCATATGTGGCTACGCACCATTTAAACTTATCCAATGGGCATTGAGGATTCAAGAAGGTATTCGAGGGGATGAAACCAAATCATTACACAAATTTAGAGGTAGTTTTTGAAAAAAAGATCAAATATAAATTTTCCCAAGAAGTGAAATACCCATGATATATCACCATAATTGTTTTTTCCAAGAAAAAGTATGGGTAGATTAGTGACTAAATCGATTTTTGATACGTTAATCGGCATAGTCGAAATTCCAATTTTAAATATCTGATCACATAATTATTATTAGTTGAATTGGATGGCTTCCAACCCCTTTACATCATGGAGGGGTATTAAGGATAAAGTAAAATAAATATGGACCCTTAAGATGAAGATTACACTACCTTCAGATCACCTCAGGTGGTATTTTTCTATCTATTCATTTCCTTTGTCTTAAATAACTCTAGCACCATTTATCAACATTGCATGCATTACATATTTAAGTCATTCTTGGTCACCTCCCGAATGTGTTGTGATCAATTCACTAATATCCAAAAATTATTTGGAAAGCTTTCACGACCCAATTTTAAGATTCATCCACTAAAATGAACCTTTAGGGTAACATCAGGGAAGTTCCTTGGATTTTTGTTACACCACCACGATATCAAGGATGACCTAGAGAAGAATACTGTTATTTATGCAATATCTCCCCCCAAAAAACCCCACATAATTTAAGGGTTATACAAGGAAACATCTCTTATATTTAGTGTTTCATATAAATCTTGGCCATTAAATCCCTCCCCTTCACCAGGATAATGAAATAGGGGATCATTTATCAATGTGACGATGACTTCTAGAAAGCCTTTGAAATTATCATTGAATATTTACCACACCCACTAGTTGTGATGTCTCCGGTGTAAGAGAGGCCACTAATCTTACATGCGGCCACTATGGAATAATCACTGGGCACCCTCCTCACATAGGAAAAAAGTACAGGTAGTGAGAAAAATCATTACAACCTCATCCTAACAATTCTAGGTATTAAGACCCAATACTATGATGTCGAGAAGAACTGCCTTTCACTCTTCTTAAAAGTAAAAAAGAAGAGGAATTACTTGAAACACCACAATTTTCATCTGGTGTCTCTTATTTTCCCACTCAAGTATATCCTTGGCCATCCTATATTGATTGGGATCTTTTCCCGATGGGTGGTCATTATGCAACAATAAAAAATTTAGTTTGTATCATAGAAATAAGTGAAAGAGAAATCCATGGATGATTTGTACATGGAACATCCTACATCAGAGAATACAATGGTGGATATTGAGCATCTAGATGAGGATGTATTTTATTCCCATGATACTCCTCATACATGGGAGATGTATTTTTATAGATCCTCTAAAATTTATATTGGAAAAAGGATGGAAAACCCAAGACTCAATCATGTTGGTTGAAGGATTTTATTTTTCTCTCCAAATAGATCAGTTTCCACCTACTCTTTCTCACTATTCGAAATCTAATAGAATAACAAGGAAGAATACAAAGCCCTCATCGGTGGGTTGGAACTATCCCTACTACTAGAAATAGCCCGCCTAAATATCAAAGGGGATTCAAAGATAGTTATAAAAAAGATCAATAGAAAATATTACATCAAAATGGAAGAACTATACCTTCTCACTGGCAATGTCAGGAGAATAATAGTCGAGTTCCCTTTTGAACTCATGTCATATCATGTTCCCTGATCATATATTTCTTATGCCCACACATCAACTAATATTACCATATTCTTTGATGACTCTAATCAAGTGGAATTAATCTTCCATATCACCTATTGAAGAATGGTCTCATTAATCATTATATGTAAGATTTAAGAAATCAATAATGTTAACACTACCCCAGTCCATGATGAATCGAAATCCACCCCTATATGGATGGATCACATAATAGGTTATCTCTAAAATGGAACTCTTATAAAAGAACGTGCTGGAATAAAACATATTTGGTGTCATGAAATTAATATTACCACACAGTCTGGTGCAAATGATGAGAGGTCGATCTATATGTTTGGATTTTATTGAATCATCGTCTCATGCATAGTATAATGAGATATTATAACCACTATGGAAGAATTCCATGAAGGCTCATATATCTCTCATAAATCTAGGACCAGGATCTCCCACCAAATAAGAATGATGAGTTACTATTGTAAAACCATGAAACATTATTGTGTGGAATTCACCAAGAAATTTTATGCATGTCAGATCCATGAATGATTAGTCCATCAGAGGAAGGAATTTCTACATAGAAATAAATATTCCTTGCCATTTACTATTTGGGAATGGATTTTCTAGGGACATATCCCCCAAAATATCCTTGTATTTTAAGTACATTCGTACTACTACTGACTTCTTCTCCCAATGGTATGAGTTAATAACCCTCAAAGAATTTGAGATGAAGAACATCATCAACATCATAATTTCCCATATTATAAAAAGGTTTGTGGTACCTCACACAATATTGATGGAAAATCACACCATATTCTATTCATTTGAGTGGAATAAACTTTACAAGGCGTATAATATCGAGTCTGATCACTCATCTTTCTATCTTATAGTTGGAAATTTACTGATATAGGAATTCAATAAGACTCTATAAAATATAATCTAGATTATTTGGAACAAGGATAAATAGTACTAGCTAGAAAAGATCCTTCGGGCTTTATAGTCTTTTCTTACCACCATGCATACTGATACATAAGAAATGACATACTCATTATTGTATAGGACTGAGGTAGTGGTACCCATAGAAAACCAGATACCTTTTCACAAAATATCCATTTGTGAAAAAATACCAGATGATGAGCAATTAGAAAAGGGACTGGATGAATTGGAATGACTTAATGAGTAAATATCATGTACATTTCACAACCTTGAAGTCCACTAGAATTGGATCAAATGAGAAATTAATAAGAAGGTTCACCTCCATTAATTCTTTCCAAGGAGAACTCATGTTGGATTTTAGTACTCTAATGATACCAGGAAAGAAACCATCAAAGCTTGAACTCAAATGGGAAGTTCCTTACATCATATATATTATTTATCACAAAATATCTTACTCACTAGCCACAATATATGTTGAGTGTGTCACACCACCACCAATGAGAGATTTTTGAAGAAATACTTATCATAATTGTCATGAATAAACCATCATCCTAGTTTCATGAAGTTAAACTTCTCAAACATGTACTGGTAGCATGGTGTTAAATAGTACATAATTGTGAATGTTTCATGATGTTAAACTATGAAATTCTGTCCTGGTTTCACGATTTTAAACCACACATGTTCATCCTAGTAGGATAATGTTAAACTGTACACACTAATATAGGTTTCATGAGGTTATGCTGCAAAACCTCTTCTTAGTAGCATGATATTAAACTGTACAAACTCATCTTAGTCTCATGACAATAAACTACACATTTTCTCCCTTATCAAATGACGTTAATCTCTATGAAACTCATCCTTGTCGTAAGACATTAAACAACACAACATCTCAAGTAATGGAAGCAAGTTATTAAAAAAAACATTATCTCATGTCCTAACCACATTTCACTAAATTGTATAGAGCATTTCCTCACCACATGAAGTCAAAGTGTATGGGAAAAACCATCTCACTAATGAATCGTTACACACAAACTAGGTATATGAAAAGAAAGTATGAAATTCCCCCATCCCTCTGTGAGTGTCAGCTCCACATTGGGAATCTATTCATTTAAGAAATACATGTGACTTGATTCACTCCATAAGATGGTATGTAGTGATGCCCAAAACTATTTTCTTGGGTCTCATCATGATATTAATTTTCTTCCACGTCAGGTGGTCCTCATCCTTACTGCATGATAATAAACTACAAGGTATATGTCCTTATCTCATGAAATTAAATTGACGAAAGATATCCTTTCTGCATGACAATAAACTGCATGGGTTCCCTTGAACTATGTATCGATTGATTCTCATTTTCAATGAGATACATAGTAATCAATCGATCTGGTATATTGGAACTACCACTAATTGATACAAAATGACCCCATTAAATGATTTAGTTTCCTATGCATGTAGAGAGGAATCATCTTCGTACTTGTTTCTCACACCGAGTATAGCTCACATTAGATTAGGAATATCTGTAGGGGATTCCCTATACAAATAAAATCATATTATCTCATCACATATTTATCTTGGTCCTAAATAAAACAGCTTAAAATGAATTACATGTGTCCTTACTACATGATGTTAAATTGAACAGTTGATGTCTCTTGCACAATGTAATGTTACACAATCTTGTAGACCCCCCCCCCCCTCAAGAGGACCACTATTTTTGGTGATTGGTCTTCTAACAAAAATCTTTTAATAACTACATGTCAATTGAAACCTGGAATCATAGGATATGTAGTAAAAATCGGATCTTCAATCATTGGTATAGTCGAAACAAATATAAAAATACCCCATCTTTGCATATAGTCCAGACCTGTGCATGATGTAATTTCCTCATGTATTTTGTATAGCTTGATTCATGTTACCATAGGATACATATTGACACCGAGATTTCCATCATTAGGTCTATCCATAATAACAAATTTCACATCAGGAACCCACTATCCATTCTACATGATGTTAAACTGAATGATTGTTCAACAACTACTTATAGATTGATTCCATTAAACATAGGATACATATTGAGTGACACACAAATCTCCAATCATGGGTATAGTTACAAAAATCAAGGGGAAAAATTACCACATTTATATATGGTCCAGACCTGTGTAGAGTTTTTTCCAATCCTGAACTATATGTGGCTTGATTCTCACAAACATAGGATATATATTGACGTTAGAATCTAAAATACTAGGCCTAGCTACAATAACGGACATGGATGAAATTCACTAGAAACTGCATAGGGGGAAAGAAATATAAGCTCATTTTTCTTACATACGATTCTAATATGTGTAAAGATAACTTGTTCATGAAATATATTGCGCACAAATTTTTACATCAGTTCCAACATCCTTACTACATGACGTTAAACTACAATGAAAATAAAAATCCATACCGCATGATGATAAAATTCACGGAAAATATGCTTACCATATGTCATTAAACTGCACAGGGACAAATATGTCCCCACTACAAGACATTAAACTATACATACTATCAACCGTTTTTGTCCCTTATCAAAGGTCCACGAGAGCCTTACCCCAGTCAACCAGATTATAGGGTGCTTCTATCACCATTTAAGTACCTCAATTGAAAAGTCATACTTTATTTCTCAAGTTCCATGGGTTTCAAAAAAGTCTTACACGGACCTTGGAAGAGGTACCTAGCTTCAAGAGACCTTTTTTTAATATTCATGCATGGATAATGTTCCTAAACATGTGCCTATGTTTTTCAATTAAATATGTCACTCTATAAAAAAGGATTATTTATAATTTCAATCCCCAACATCATCACAGAAACATTGAATACCTCAGTGTGTTATGAGCTATTCCCAGTATGATTGTACCATATCATTACTAATGAAATAAGAAACTCGATCCATGATTGATAATATTTTTATCTCCCACTAAAATGGATGATGGTGTGCTCTTGACCCTATGTATCATAATTAGGCTCATGTGTAGCATCCCCCATGTTAGGTCTATGTGTGTCACGACTTCAAACTACGTGCACTTTGGTCAAAGATGTACAACCTTAAAATCTAGCCTATAATGGTCCAAATGACATGAACATAAATATCTAGATAAAGAGGCACAAAACATTTTAGGTTTAAATTAACAAAGGGAGTCCTAATAAAAAGTGATGTGTTCGCTCATTAAACTCTTCATTCTAGAGTTTAGGAAAAATTATGGCACAAATAAACAAGGCATAAAGCTCATAGGTATTACTCTGTAGCCATAGTAAAATCCAATATATTCTTATTGAACCTACTAGTTTTGAAAAAATATAGAGTAGTGATTTTCAACATCCCCTCGCCAAAAGAATATGTTCACTCGGCATTGCCACAAATTTTAGGGTTCTCTGACCCTTATTTTATATTAAACATTCGAAAAATCACACTTCATGATTTGAGTTACTTGGATCGCCATAAATATTCCCTGGAACATTGAAAAGGATACCCAAGTTCCAGAGACCCATTGGTTGACTATGCATGTATGCCTATGGATTTTTCATATGCATTTATGGGATTCAAACAAATGTACCAATCTGTAAAAAGAAATTTATGATCCTTATAAATCCAAACATCACTACGACAGAACACATCACCTAAGTGCCTTTGGGGTAATTCCTAATATGATTTTCCTGTATCATCCTCCAAACCCAATCACTTTGGACCATGATTTACAATCTCAGTACCAAACTATCTGAGCAGATTTGACATCCTTGATGTTACATCACTAGGTTTTGTACCCTTTATCATATTTGGAATGTATAACTACATTCTCAAACCATTTATGGTCCCAAATTCATGATTAAAACCCATAGGGTGTAGGATTGATATTCACAATCAAGATATGAACTACCCTAGGGTTCCCGAATACTTCCTAGATAACTATCCTCTATACCTGACCTCATCATCTAGACATTTGAGTCTTCAAAAATCTATCATAGCCCTAAAAAATGAGTGGAGATAATCTTTTCATAGACATTCTATATATGTATAAGGGTATTAACCTACAATCTAAAGGTATCTACTCCTTTCAAGAAAGGATCTTCAAACCTTTTGATCCCTAGAAGAAATATGGAAAAACCTAAACCTTAGGGAGTTATGGGTCATACTAGGAATGTTTTCCCATCCTATTTTCCCTAACTCAAAATTTTGGGTCATAACTTATATCACACATAATCCAACTATCCAGGTGGACCTATAATGTCAAGTATTTTCCCTCAACTAATATTTACCCCCATAAATCTTCCATGACATTGGAAAAGAGTAGAGACACTTGTCTTTCGCATACCAAGCAGAGGAATATCCTCTTTATAGGAAAGGATCTATGATCCTTATGTGCCTCAACAACACCATGATAGAACTCAACACCCTATGGTGTTTTGGGTCATTCCTTGCACGTATGAACCAAATTTCCTAATCATCGATGATGTATGGGTGGTAATAATTTAAAATAAATGACATTATCAAGTACGATCTAAAATAACCTAAACTATAGATATATAAGGTCCGATCTGAAATACCTAAACTATAATGATATAAGATCTGAGATAAAAGACCCTAAAATATTACAATAGATGGTTTTAGATAAAAGAACCCAAACTATACCGATAGAAGGTCTGAGGTAAAATACCCTATACTATAGTGATAAAATGTATGATCTAATAGACCCTAAACTATAGAAAAAAAAGGTCCAAGGTAAATGACCCTAAAAAAATATAACAATAGATATTTAGTGTAAAATAATGAAAAAGGTAATAAGGACCATAGTATGGCCTTGGTAAACATCAAGACACAATCACCAAGCCTATCATCTTTAGAAATAGTAAATTACTCTCCCTCTCAGAAATATATTCAACCTAATTATCCTTCCATGAATCAGGTAATCTCAATATATACGAAGAATATTTATCTTAATGGAATCTCATGTTGGTGGGAATTGATGAGAACTTCTCAAGAAGAATATTTTACTGTTTAAATATTTACATCTAGGTATTCATGATTAATTGATATTATGAAATGGATGGGTATCATTGGAAATTAAAATAACATCGGATCAGTGAGTAATCATGCACATCAGGAATGAAAGAGAAACCTGGATAGTAACATGAAAGGTTCAGAAAATCCATTCATTGATAGTGTATAGTAGAAGGAATATCCCCATACCAGAGTCTCTCCCATGAACATATAGTTCAAGGCAATGTGGAAATTTAAAACTATGTGAGAACATATGCTTAGAAGAATCTTTTAACTCTGAAATAATTTTCTCTAGGTAGACATCAATTTGGAATAACTAGTCAAAAATTCGGCTTCTACTTCAATAATCTACTGAAACTCCATTACCCTTGAAATAGATTAAATCCTCTCCTTCTCTACCATATATGATTCCCCTATTTCTCAAAAAGTGTCTTATATGATATCTGGAGTGCATGGTGAAACTGGGATAACTCTTCCTCAATAGGGATAATCTTATACTGAAGAAGATCGATCACCGATGGGAGACTATCTGTTTCAACCTTCCTAGTGTTGACCACATCCCAGTGAGTTTCCACCACTACCACATCCCTAGAAACTTCATTTATAGCCTCATCCCAGTTTTTCTTTTGTAAATAGAATTTCTCAGTATCTACCTCCATCAATTTTAAGGCCCTCTTCTATTCTCTCAAAGAGTTTAGCTCATTCCCTCATGCATAAAGGTCAGTACAGTAAAATACGTCATAACCAAGGATACTGAACATAATCTAATGGTGACCCAATTAATCCTTTAGATCCACTATAGGGTTATCTATGACATTGGTCTATATCTCCCTCTATATCAATCATCGCATTGACAGGTAAAATGACACAGATCCTAAGCCTTGATCTAATTCCATCCTAGGGATAGGAAATTATTTTGGGACTAGTTCACCAAGAGAGGGAGAAAAACTCAAAATATTATGATGAATAAGGAAGAGAACCGACCTAAACATTGGTCAACCTACTCAGTGGGATCCCAGGGAGAGTATGGACTAAAACCTATGATGTTTGGGGAGAAGACACCACAATAAGGGGTGAAGGGGTTTTTCATCCAAAATATAAATCATATGGTGTCACAAGGTAACCAATAGACATGAATGTTGTTAGAATCATACCTTTCTATGTCATGTTTCTAGAAACATCCACTACACTGACTCCATATTCAGGTGAAGAGGAGTCACCCTCATATGATAAGAAGCTTTGTGGCAGCTCTGGTTCTTTTCCAAATGATGTACTTTTCTCACTACCCTTGAGACCTACAAAAATAAAAGAAAATATAATGAGACATGACATAAATAAACAAAGAGTCCATTATTGAAGGTGAATTCATCTTCTCCAAAACTAACATCAATCAAGGATAATTAAGTAGAATAATATATACCTGTGTAAATATCCTCCAATAGAGTGTTCACCCACATCGGATCAAATGGTGTGACCACCGATACTTCTACAATAGGAAATGGGTGTGATTGAGCTGACACCACAGCTACCTCTACGTCTTGATGGTAGAATCCTTATAGTGAAGGGTTTTCCAAAGCAACCCAATGCTCACTCGCATCCTGAATGGGGACCTACACATTTTTGTAAAATTAGGATGTGTTTCTAAAATTGTCCAAAATAAGAAATAAGTGAAATTCCGCACTTACTTGAGTATTTTTTAGGAGAATACCCAAACAATCATGATCTCTATCATTTTCTCTTCCATTATAGGGAATTCTATTTGGAAGGTGTTGAAGCTAATGTTGTTTCTCCATAAGAGGGCATTACCACCCTCACATGGGCTAATCAACTCAGGGATCCATCAACATCAGTATCCCAGTCACATCCAAACTCTCCTCTTGCATATGTACAATGGGGAAAATATACAGCGGACAAAAAGATCATCTTAAACCTCCCACTATATCAACAAAATCAAAAACACAAAGGATTTCACTACAGTTGTGATGGCACCATGAACCATTAAACATAGTGGTGATCTCAGCCTTACCAATACCTCTGAAATGGGATATCTATGTTTAAATATAGATATTTGAATCATACCCAACACCACCATTTGGTGAACCAAAGGTGATTAAAAAAATTAACCCTCATTGCTTTCCATAAATGTATCAAGGTATCAGAAGAAGGCCTTGAACTCCATAGGCTGGTATTTGAAAGTGATACCCAGAGGAGCAGTGACATGAGAAAAACCCTCCAATGGTAACTATGATTGGAGAATGATACCCTAGATATTATCCTATGAGTTATGAATCCTCTAATCAATACACTATTGAGATGTTATAGGACATAATAAATCTGAAAATACTTCACCCTCTAGTTCCACACTCGCTCCATCCACATCATTTGACACTTCTACTAGCAATGAAGATGATGGTAAATGCATTATCTCTTTATGAGGTTCTTTTAAAGTTGTTGGTCCTCTAGAAACATGCTTATTTCTGGGCCTTGGATTACGTTTAGTAGCCAATTGTAATTGGGACGTCCCACATACCAACTTGGATAATTTCTAATTGGTAAATGATCAGATCCAAACATCAACACAGTTATGATATAATCCAATTGATTCCTCATGGGGAGGAAGGTTTATCAAATCCCGAGTCTCCTTCCTGGTGAACATCAGCCTAAATAGGAAAGACTACATCAGATTCCCCTTGTATTTGACATTAATGGAGTGAGGAAATATGTACTTAACACATAGTAACTAATGACTTAATCAGTAGGGTTCATACCATTCACACATGACATCCCTGTCAATATGGGTGGAAAGAATGCCCTCACAAATTGACATCATTTAATCCTCTGAATCAAGGCTGACCTCACTAGTGTAAACTATATTACCCATTGGAACTAGCCAATAGGTTCTAAAGGAGAAACGGTCATAACATCTCATATAATACCTAAAATCTCAATACTTTAGTGTAATAGGTATTACCCCATTAATTCATTGTAGGTATGGATAGAAACGAACATTAGGGATACCCAGGATGTTCATATATTCATATCCCACTAGATGAGATCCTATCAAACCCTGTAATACTTGTAAGGTTTCCATGATCCAATAAAGGGATTTTCCCTAATAAACATTATGAAAAAGATGATAAATTTTGTCTGGAATAAAGATGACTAGCCCGATACACTCCCCCTGCCCTAGTGATTTCCATAGTGAAAGTGGAAACTCTAACTCCACATTTTTCATTATTTTAAATTAAGTACCCACTCAAGTACATGGAAACGAAAATATCTAGTTAGAAAACATGATCAACACCGAGGAAAAATTTCCTTACACATTCTATAAATATCCCTTCTTCAACCACATTCTAGTAAGCACCCAGTGAACTACACGAGTCCTTCATAAGGCAGGACTTTGGATTCATACCTACTAGATTACAGTGGGACTTCTTGATGAAGTATATCACCCACTTATTCAATGATATTTTCACTCTGGGAAGTGGCTCCTTCTAAAGGTCCTTTCCAAGTTTCCTAAAAAGTTATCGAGTGAGAGTAGGAGTCCTCATTATGTTATCCCATGTGGAAAATAGGGGGAAAACTCATCATTTATCCAACCAAATATTGGGTCACCACATATCTTCTCCACATCCAAGAGGTTGATGCCCACCTCAGCATGCATGAGGTGGAATGTGTTTGGGTCAGGATTCCAACAATTGAATAGTTCCATCATTATGCCCTTTCTAAAATTGGAAAAAATCAATGATATCTAAAAATACTTGTATATACCAATCTACATTAGCTCCTCAGCAAATTAAGAAGTAATGTATTGTACCCAGAAGGTCCATTCCTATTCCATTCCATATCTACCTCCTAATATGACATCCCAGTTTGGAACATGCCAAAACTTTTGGTTGGACGTAGACTTACTCATTATTGAGTGGTACATATGAACATCCAAATCAGGTTTGTGACTGTCCCTATTAAATCCTATGGGCATGACCATCTTCATGTTCTCCCTCGGTGAAAAAATAGCATTCCTAAGAGATTTTCTCCAAGAAGGTGTTATGGGATTTACAAACCTAAGAGGAGGGTATGAATGATGACTAAATTGGAAGAATTTGAATTTCATATATAATACCAAACCCATAATGTGGTAGAAAATCTAAAATTGGATAGCCCCCATGTTTCTCTCCTTCAGTGTTATCTGACTCAGCTGAAGTGTCCCAACATCACAATGGAAAATAGAATCCAATATTTCTACAATAGTATCACAATAGAACATTGGTTACTTTAACTATTTCTTCATTTTTTTAGAATTGTGATGAGATCTAGAATCCATATATACAAAATTAAGTAGCATATTTCAAAAAGATTAAATAAAAATATTTCAAAGGAAAGAAATAAAATCCTAGAATCTTCATGTGAACCGCATTAAATAGAAAGGAATTTTCCATTACATGAAGGATTTGAGAATCACTTGGTCCATGAAGGGATCACATATCAAATAAACCCACAAGTCATCACGCGTGATTCTTGAACCCTTGAAAACATGTTATCACGTGAGTTTGGCATGGTCGCGTGATCTTCATAATAGTCAAAGTACCATGAAATCAAGCCATAAGATCCTCTAAAACCCTTAAGTTGATCTAAATCCCATGGAAAAAGTTCAAATAATTACCAAATATAATTCCACAGATTGATCAGAGAGGATCCTTGAAAAATGGAATCCTGTGAAGTGTTTCTTGTGAAGAGGTCCCATGAACAGAACTGACAATCAATTCATACTGGAAGGTCTTATGATGAGGTAACATAATAGAAGCAGGACACTAGAGATCTAGAGAATCAAGTAGTTAGAGGAATTAATCCATTTACACTCCCTTATTTGTATGGAATTCATTTGAATACCAAACATCACCTAGATGACCAAACGTCACACTAGACCCTTATTGGTGATAGTTCCAAAGCCTCATGTGGGCAAGTACATTCCTAAAAAATAAGCATGTGTCCCTAATAACATTACTCGTGAGGGGGGAATTTTTTGATACATTCCAAATAAGCATTGAAAAATCCAAAAAGGAAGAAATTACTAAATATGATTATTATTTTCCCAATAAATGTAGAGGAAGAAGATGGTGGCCAAGATCGCACGAATCACAAGAGGCCCGAAAAGAAACATGATCTCACGACCTTTGAAAGGTTATTTAGATTATCATGAAAAGCTCATACCCTACATAAGGTCCTATAAAGTCCCTTGTAAAAGTCTTTCTACTCTTCTGATGGAGCCCCATACAATCTTTGATCACACTGTGGTTTCTAAATAAGCTCCCCCAGGTCACACGACTTTTCAACTGATAGACTCCTGATGAACCATCCAAAAATACATGGAAAACCGGAGAGAAATATATAAAATCTAGCTGTCTCTTTTGGTCATAAAACTCACATGATGCATCATTGGTGGGGAGAATGGTTATCCTCAATAACACTGAATAAAAATCATTAAACCCCCATGAATTTTTAAAATAAACAAATTAAATAAAAGGGTTAGAAGGAATGAGCCGTTTTTATTCATAATCAACTTCTGAAACACCCCTATAGATTCAAAAGACAACCAAAGAACCCAATTACAATGTTGTATCATCTCATGAAAGCCCTATAGAATTCCATCCACATCATGTGAAGGGACTCATACATGTCCATGAGACCATGCACTTGTCATTTGGATCCATGAGGTAAAAATGGGATTTTCCATAAAATGGATGAGATTCTCCATAGGAGATATTATTGGTCATATAATGAATCACTAATAGGTAGAGTTATTGTATTGGAAAATATTCATAAAACATCATGATAACAGTATTCTTTTTAAAATAAAAAAAGGAAATAAAAATGGTAGAAGGTGTGATCCAATTACTATTATAAAAATAATGTGATGTGGCTATGGATATCCTCAAGACTCCACAAGAACCCAACGAAATGCCTAAATAAACTCATGGGAAATCCTTGGAAATCTATCCATGTCTCACAGAATATCCTGGAAGTGGAATAAAAGATCACACAATTTCCTTAAATATATGCTACTTGATCTATCAAAGGAACATATAAATGTCATGTTGAAATTATGAATGTATCTTGGCATGTACACATGGTTTGAAAAATACCCCATTAATTTTATATATTCCATTAAAGTAGGTTCTGATGGGATGGTCTTGTAGTAGCTAAAAATCATGTGGTTCCTACTAGAATAACCTACGAAAGGATCTTGTGAAACACATGATGCTGAATCCCTCGAATGAATCCATCCTCGATTTGAATGATACTCACCAAAAATAAAAGAAAATAACCAGCATGGAGAGGCCTATAAATCTCCCACCCTAGTATGAGAAATAAAGACTTAAAAATATAGGTGAACTCTTGGAAACTTACACCAATAAACCTAAAAATTATAGAAGATTTATTAGAGTTGATGATCTAATGACCATGAAAGTTTTCCATCAAGTAAAATTTAGAGAACAATCAGAGTGATCATGAATCATTCATAAACACTTCATCTGATCACTCATAAACCATGTAGATGGCTTCTGATGAGTTATGAAAAGAAAACCCCACATATCTTCAAGATAACATGAGACTCAAAAAAGATAATAATAAAAAAATCTAAATCATTTTCAATGAAATATTAGAATGAAGAATAATATATTGGATACATACATGAGGAAAGTATATGATGATCTTCATGCACTTCGTGTGAACCACCCTGGTTTTGTGAAAACACTAATACATTCCATCCATATCTTGAGAAGCTTCATTGGTATACTATTTTAATCATCTGAAGTCCTATTGAAATGTCAATGAAAGTCACATGGTGCCCCCCAGGCATGCCACCCAAGTCTTGTGATTCCCTCTGAGATTTCCATTTAAAAACTTGTGGTGTCCTTCTAAAATTTTCCCAACTCATATGGAAGCACTAATACATGTCAGATTAATCGTGTGATAAAATATAAGCATGTCTACTGGCTCTCATTATGACCTTTGGGAATACAATCTAGATCTAGTGATTTCCCCTAGACACATCATCTCGGATGATGAATCAACCTCTATGGCATGTCACACTGACCCTCACGACGCCCTCTAAGAATTTCAACCACATTGAATAATGAGACCAGGGAATGTTATATAGATAATGTGATTCCATCTAAGCATGCCAACATGTATCATGTGATGTATTCCATGGAAAACACATCATGTATTGAAATATCATAAAATAAATTCATCCTTAATCACGTGTCAACCTTCAAACATTTCCATTAGGTTATGCGACATCCCTCAGACATTATATTGGAATATTCTACTATATTAGGACATGTCAAGCAAATATCATTGAATATGTCAAGCCAAAAATTAGGCATACTGAGTAGATAATCAACACATGTCAAGAAGATAAGAATTCTAAGACGAATGGGCACCCGAGGGCTTGATAACCTAGTCCATCATCAGTGTTTAAGCCCCAATCATAAATGAAATGTTAGTGTGTAATCCCCAATCAGTGACATAATATGATATGTACCTCATTGAAGGGAAACCTTAGAGTGCAAGACCAAATCAATGGACAACAATAAATTTGATTCCTTCTATAACTAGGATATGTAGGATACCCCACCAAGGATCGATGTCAATATTAAGCATCAAAACGGCAGTCCCAACACATAAGTCCTACACCCAAAAGTAATGAAACTAATTATTTTCCATCCCTTTTTTCTCACACTGAGAATAGATCATGTGGGATGAGGGAGTCATAATGATCATATCGTTCATGTGACATGTATTTATCAGGATAAGGTAAACCTCAATGTGTAATCCCTGATCCTTGAATTAATATGATATATCCCGCGTATAAAAACAATATCAGTGTGTAAGGCCTGACCAGTTGAATTATGTGGACTTTGATTCCTTCCATAACCAAGATACGTAGGACACCTTCTTAACGACCGATCCAAAACACAAATGGGAATCCACTTTAGTGTAAGTCCCTCCATGTCTCCATCATTTCATCTATCTAGACCCAATCATTCCCATGGGTTGATCATATTTACTCATCCATCAATGGATTGAGTACTCATTAAACAATGTGGACCCTAATTCCTACATTAACTAGGATATACGAGACTCCTTTATAAGTCCCAAGACCAAACTAAAATGGGAACTTAATTCAATACAAGTCTCATAATATCTATAAAATTTTAACCATCAAGGACTAAATAATTCCCATGGGATCATCATTCTACATCATCTGTTAGTGGACTCAAAATCCAAATGAACTATGATAAATCTGATTCCTTCCATAACTATGATATGTAGGGCGCCTCCTTGAGGTTAGATATCCATATTAAAACATCTCAATGGAATTCTCATCATGTAATCCCCAAATCTGTATACAACGAGTCTAATTATATTCTATACCTTGATTATCAATTTGAGAATAGTTGACATTGGCTTAGGGAGGTATAATAGTCACTCATTCACACCATGAATCTCCCCATGCGAATGTGATCTTAGTATGTAAGCCCTAATGATTCACATGATAAAAACACCCCCATATAAGTGAATATATCTTGGGCCTAGTCCAAATGGAATGATCATACTATGATAAATTTGACTCCCATTATAACCATGATATGTAGGATTTCTCTTTGAGACTCAAGATCAAATACCAGGTGTCGAAGTGACTGCACACATATCCCTTCCACATGATATTAAACTGAAGAGGTTTAATGAGCTACATGGGTTTTGATTCTTGTAGTAAACATGATACATATGATTTCTCATATTGGGCCAATCCCCTCATCAGAATATTAGCAGCCACCACACATGGAAGTAAATTCAAATGTTCCTGTTTATTCGTCTTCATTATAAAACATCAAATAATTACTAGGAAATGATTTAAGAACCTCAAATACTTATAAAAATATCCACTAATGAGATCCCCTTATTCTATACAAAAATATGTTAACCTATGAACATTTATTTTTGACAATTGGCCCCATATCGAGATTAGTAAGACATTCTAGAACATATTTGAAATATATTATAGATCTCTTGAGTAGGAAAAAATTTCCCCTAATAAGGGTACGCTGAGACTAAACTCCCATCCTATCGACCATTGTGATTCCCAAAGTGGCATTGGGTTTGAAGCCCCAACTAACCACCTACTGTTGGAAAGAAGGCACATACAATGTTTTAAATGGAGGAACCATTGGGAGTTTCTATTAAGAGCGATTATAGTGACATTATTTTACTGATTGTGAAAGAAATTTAACCCCTCACAATCAATCATTAGGAAAAATGGAATTCACCACAATAGTCACGACATTTTTGTCAAAATAGCCACATTATGTGTGGTTCATAATGGATTCCTTAGGCATATCCCGCATCCTATGTCATGTAATGTATATGAAAAAGGCATATGATTACAACTACATTCTATATATATCAAATAGGGTGGTTGGGAATGTACTCTTCCTCAGATAATGTCATGCACCCTATGAAAATACATGGTTTGTGTGTGTGAACTACACAACATGTGATAATTAATTTCACAAAATAAACCCTAGTTGAACTGATGAGATACAAATTGTAGGTTTCAAAGATCACATACTCTAGTATCTGGAATTAGAAAAATAAAAACCTATTAAACCAACTATATTCACTTGATCCACCATGAATCATGCCACCACCAGTGGATAATCAAACAATACCCTCTTAAAAACATAAAGGATCCTAAGTGGAATAAAATTGAAGAAGTCAAAATAATTTTTTTACCTAGTAGTGATTCATTAATGATTCATTCACCAATTTCCCCTGACCAGTGACTTTTATTCCCTCCATATATGTCATACCATATCTACATTCCCTTGGGTTTATCATCCATGGTGTCTAAACCAATGTTGAGTATTTTTGGGTGGAATATTTATTACCAAAATAAAAAAAAATAGATGTACTGTGAAATACATCGATCTAAGGGTTAAAACATATAAAAATTTCCATCCCAAGGAACCCCCCTTTTGAGGAATACTGTGGTGTAAAAACATCAATACGGGGCTTCACTTTTGAGATACTACAGTTCACATACACAAGTAAATAAATACTAAAAACTCATTTAAAAAATAAACTAGACTAGAATACCACTAAAACATCATCCAATGGTAAACACCATGCCTTAACACCAATGGAATCATTATAAAATATTTCTAAAGAAATTGAGTAGGGAAAATTTACTATTTTATCCATTTTAAGGGTTTAGGGAACCAAAACCCACAAATGTATTAAGTCATGCCCCCAAAAAACCCCAGGTAACACTAAATTATAATTTGTCCATGAATTATGTAAATATATAATTAAATAAATATAAATTCTTAATATTTATTTTTAATTAAAATCCCTCATAATATTTTTTATATGACATTTAATTAAATATATATTATATAAAATAAAATATAAACACCTCATAATTCAAATATATTATGCAAATATTCAAAATAATCAAAATATCACATGTTTAGTTTTATTTAAAAATTTATCATATCATTTATAAAAAACATATTGTTATTGTTCAAATAATTTCTCAAACAAGGCCTTTTATTTTGAGCATTTCAAATTAAAAACTTTGAATGATTCTCAATTTAATATAAACACATTTATATTTTTCCATATTTTATATTTTATAACCTTTTTTCTGATTCAAATTATTTTTTATATATAAACCTATTATATCAAAATAATAATTTATCTATATAAATTCAATGATATTTAACAAAACTAATTAATATTATGGATATCTATTTATTTAATGTTTCATAAACATTAATTAATTAATTATAAACTCATTGTAATTAATTAATTTATAAACAATTTTAAAATAAAATAAATATCACAAAATATGTTTTCCTATAATGTATAAACATTTTTTTGTAAATTATATAAATCATTTTATAATAGAAAAAATTGAAAAATTAATTTTTTACTTAATATCATTTTTAATGACTTACTTAATATCATAATTTTTGATATGGTTCAAAACCATATCACAACTTATGATTAAAATGTTGTATCCTATAATATATTACTCTAGCATTATCTATCACATTCTTTGATGTCCCCATATCATATGTGGAAGCATTCCTATCATGTAATATAATAAGCATAATGTCGTCTCATCAATATAATGATATGTTTTGTGAGTGTACTCCCAAACCATCGTAAGATACAATGATTAATGTCTTACACTATGACGTGACTAAAATTAAATGATGACATTATTTCACATGTTTTGGTATCAGATATATTATAATGAGATATATTAAAACTTATATATCATATATCTTAAAACTATGCATAGTTCAAAATCTATATCATTTTTTGTGACATTCAATATGATATGTAAAATGACATCCATTTTCTTCATTTTTAAATATGATTATGGAAATTAAATCCCACAGAATAGATCTAATACCACTAAAAGGATTCTAGGGATTTAATAACACTTATTCAAGAAATGGAAGACATAAACAACCCTAAATCAAGAGCTCCATGATGTGAAACAAAAACAATGTATAATATAAAATGAAGAACAATGTTTTAACTTACACTATCATAGGTTGAACCTCATATCTTTAAACACATGTTTGGGGAATATCACTGAGAAGAATCCAACATGATCCTTTCTCTATGGTATATCTATGGCCTATCCCAAATAACCCAACATTAGGGTGGGATTATCCTATCAATAAGGATATGCTTGTATCCCAGGAGGAAAAGGTTTTGGAAGGAAGGGAGATTTCATTGATAATTAGTCAGTATAACACAAAAGATTAGATAGAACTCCACACTAAAGGATTTTACCTTTTATATAATCCCTGTGGACACTAAAAAATCAATCATGCATTTATTTTTATATTATGAAATTCTCGAGTAAAATTTTTCAGTTACATAAATTTTGTAACCATTTTACAATTACATTTTCCCAAACATTTATTTATATGAAACATTAACAATTGATGATTTTCATACATGTACTATTCTCAAATTCTTAAACTTAACATTCAAATTCTTTAATAAATCATATGGTGTTTATTTGAATCTAAAATATGATTCTCCACATAGTGCTACTATATTAGTTTTCCATGCAATACACTACTACTTGCCAAGGAAATGGAATGTTATCCTATGTTATACCCTACAATATTCCCTTATACAAGGACTATAGTTATCCTTGGATTTGAATATGTTATACCATACAACACAAATACATATTTTTCACTAATATATCAACCTAAACACATCATGTGAATATACGATTTAGGTCATATATCTATCAAGGAATGTATCAAATATGTTTGTCATGACATTGTTGATATTTTTCTCTCATTTGGTGCTTAATTATTATGTTATCATTATATTTTATTTTAACGTTTTCTTTATTGATATAATGAAAATATTTTAACTTAGTTAAATGAATTTCATGATGGTATTATAGTAAAGAATGTGGATATATTGAATTATATGATTAATATTGTTATGATGATCATGAAAAGATAAATAAATAATGAATATTTAATAATGATCTATATTGTTTGCTAATGTGATGTAGAATTATAATATTTCCTTATTATGGTACTGGTGGGGGGTTTGGTGAGGTTTTTTTTGAGTTATAAAGGAAAAAGTGATGGTTGTTTTTTGTGATAGTAGTGTGTATAGTTCATTGAAGTTAGTATTTTAGTTTTCTTAGTATATGGAATCATTAAAGAATCATTTAAATGATTGGAATAATTTTAAAGGGCTATGGGTTGTTCTGAAAAAATTATGTTTCAAATATGATATATTTAAGTGGTAGAAATATTATATGATGATTAAAATATAAATGTTGTGAACTAAATATATGAAGGTTTAAATTAACATGTTTTGTAAAATTTTTGTGATTTCTGAAATGGCTAAAGTTGAATCTGTATAAAATATGAAATTAGAAGAGTATGTGTGGTTGGGATGTGTTTCTAGTGGTGGTTTTATATGTTTCGATATGTAGAAATGATTATTGTTGTATAGAAATGGGTTGTGGTTGTAGAGGTGTTTTGATGGGGATTTGATCCCATGTTGGGCTTATGTGTTATTATTTATCTACTTAATGTTTTTTTATTTCGTACACACTTCTATATGATTTATATAACCTTAATGATGCTAATATAATGTTTTTGGGTTCTAGGTGTACCTGTCAAATTCATGACATGGGTTATACCGATGGTTGAATACTCACCCCTCCCGCTATCTCTCCCAAATGTGGTTTCATAATGTAGAAGTTTTATTATTATATTGTAGTTATATAATGATGATGTGGTAATATATTTTTGCGATAGTTATGTTGTATGTGGCTATGAATATGAAGTAGTGGTGTGGTATGTGGTTATGGTATGTAGTATATGTATTTGGTTATGTGAATGTGGTTGTGATATGGTTATGTGGGTGTGACATGTAGACATGCAAGGAATGTGAGTTCTAGGATTTATGTGATTGTGACATCAAGGTAACAAGATTAGTGGGGAATAATGTATGAGGTACATTCACAATTTATTACCATAATTAGTTTATTATTCTACTTGTGTATGGATTTGCTTAGAGAGCCTTAGTGTAATTTGGTTAACAGTTGACCATGGATAAGCAATGAATGAATTTAACTATTTATCTACTGAGACTTTAGTATGATGGCTTCCAGAATAAACTCTGAAAAATGTAAACTCCATGATGTTGTGGCATTATTGCATACATACTTTTCAAAGGTATGCAGTCACTTGGGGATTTTACATGCGATGATTTGAAATAAAAACTGGACAAGAGGATGGGGCTAAGATAATCACATCCTTTAGTTAGATTTTATTCCCTAATCTTGGAATATCTTATAGATTTATGATATTTTCGTTAATCTTTCCCAAATATCAGTACGTAACTGGTTACCACCATGATAACGATCTAATTGAACTGTTGTATTTCGTTACACATTTTTATGTATCCGAGGTTCTTCATTGAAATAGCCATCTATATGTATCAGAGGTTCTCCATCGAGGTGACCATATATATGTATCAACATTTCACCTGATATCTCATATTAATTAGTGATACTACAGTTTAAATCCATATAGTTGTGAACTTTGGAAACATTCATCGTCAAGATAGGTGGTAGGTGATTTTGGTGTTGGGATCGATCCCTTGAAAGGGATTCCAACATGTCCCTATCAAGTGAATGAGAACCCATTTAGTTTATTTCTACTTAATGGGGAACATCATACCTTTTAAGATCATGTTTCAAGTACTTTAGCGGTTCCTTTTAAGTATACGGTTCAATGTAAACTTCTAAATATTTTAGAGTCATGTGGAGTAGACTTCTAGACAAAGGGTGCCTAGAAATAGTCAGTGCATGGATTACATAAGTAAGTGCCTCTCAATATTACCCTATCTATTATTAACTACATAGAATAAGATATGAAGGGATCATAGGAGAATATAGATCAAGATAGAATATGGTTCATCGATGGATATGTCCTGATGATATGAAATGGTGTGGCTTGCAAAGAGTATGTCCTAGTGAGGAGATATATTTCACAATAAAAATGAAATAATGAAAATATTATTTTATAAGTGGGTTTGAACCAGATATAGACATCCTATATATCCTCATTAATAGGAATAAAAAACAATATAGATTGATTTTTCCAGTTTAAGGTTGTTTGATTGCACTGTACCATGCATTTTAACGTCATGGAGTACATACATTATATTGATGTTTTATGTCATGTGACATGGAAATTAAATTAATTAAAGAGGAAAAAATAATGTATTATGTTAGAATTATACATGGTACTTCCTTTTTGGTTTATCTCATACGGAATATAGTCCCTTTAGGAATGATGGATTGTAGGTAATATGGCATTTTGGGGTATGATTCATGGAGGATAGGTATCCATGAAAATAAGTTAAGACTTAAGAATGGGTTTCCTCTCACATACATCTATTCCATCCATTTCATGATTTTATTGTGAAGAATTAATGAACCCATGGGGGATATGGACCCATATGGAAAATATTGGGGCTTGCATATGATGCATGGACAATGTTTTGAGTCAACTAACACAGAGTTTGTTGAAGGCACTTCTTCTCTCTCTATATATTTGATGATTCATTGTTATGAAATAAAAAATGTTAACGCATTAGGGGATTAAATCTAAATAAGAGGCCCCAAAACGCAGGGATCATAGAGTGGTCTAGGGAAGTCACATAATGGTAGAGATGACAGGGCATTGGATACACATCATCCAAGCTAGACCACATGATTTGGGAGGGTTTTAACTAGTATCCTCACGATAAGATCCCTTATTATGAGGGGAATACATGATCTTTATTACCCTTAGGGTCCTAACTGTATGGGAGGAAAACTCGAGAGGTTCATTATATTGATAAAATTCCCGATTGAAGGAGGGTGCCTAGGTTTTCTCGGTAACCTGATCATGAAAATCTAGTGGTTTGGGAGGAGACTTTTTTTCCTTTATAGGGTTATGAACATGATGAAATGAGACCATGAAGGTCATTTGAGTTTATCTTATCTTATTAGGTAAGTTGGAAGGGAGAAAATATATTAAAGAGGTATAATTCTTCATTAAGGATGCATTGTGAAAACAAGTTATAGATGGTCCATGGTGGGGTAACATTAGAAGGCGAGAATTTAGTACTGTAGGGATCCTTCATCTCATGTAAGGGAGTTACTATGCAAAGGGATGTTTTCATAGGTCATGGATTAGGGATACATCATTAATGTACCCTTGATCCTAGTCATCAATGATGGTATACATTCATATTCATTCACAAAGGGGCCTCGAGGGCCTCATTCGTGAAGGGTCCTCAAGGGCCTTGTTCATGAAGGGGACTTGGGGGACTCTCATTTGTGAAGTAGAATCATGGGCATATAATTCAAAAAGGGGCCTTATGGGATTCTTCCTTATTTCATTCTTTTGGTTCCCCGGTTACTAGAGGCTTCCTTCCCGAGTGAAAGATCTGGGTTTTCTCAGTGTTCCCAAATGTTTTATGTCACTCTTCTGAGGTTTCTCTATTATTCAACAATATATCTCTAGGTCTATTTTAAGGAATGAATGAGGTATTTATAGGAATCACATAATAACTACTTTTCTCAAATGGGTGACCACATAAGAGGTACACGGTCGCATATCACTGGCACAAATTTTGAAGTCTCAAAAAGGGAGTATGTGGTATGCGCATAATCACTACTACGACATTGCAAATGACAAAGATCCTGGAGTTGTTATAGTAGTTGTATAGGGTCGCTGCTTCGCCATCGAAAACAACATGGGTTCATGAACAATTTATTCATGAGCGATCAGGGTTTTTCTTGAAAGGCTTCTTCACAAATATTATTATGCTATGTAAATAAATTCAATGAATCACAAAAATCACCCCTTTTCAACTTATGTCATGCCACTACGAAAAAAACGGTATTTAACTATGCTGATATTTATCAGCGCCAGAAAAATGCGCAGATAAATTGAATCTTTATCAGTGGTAAATAAAGCGCTGATAAAGAGTTGATAATGGTACCCTTTATCAATGCTATATATTTAGCACTCATAAAGGGTAACCTTATCAGCGCTTTATTTTTAACATTGATAAATGGTACACATTTTCTGTGCTATATTTTTTTCTCTCATAAAGGAGTCCTTTATTAGTGTTTTTTAGAGTTGATAATGGTCCAAATAAATAAAATGAAATAATTAAATAAATAAATAATAAAAAATAAGTTTATTTTTTTCAAAAAAAAATAACTGTATTAAAAAAATTAAAAATTTTACTAATCAATTAATTATTGATAAACAAGAAGAAATTGATCCCAATATATATAAATTATAAATACTAATAAATTTTATATATTATATATATAGATATTCCAAATGAAAATCATGCACATTAAAATTGTAAATATGTAAAATGAGAAAAATAATAAAAATTTTATTAATTAGAAGATTATTGATAATGTTCATAAATAGTATATTATATATATATATTTATTTAATATATAGATATATATATATTAATTTATATAAATATGATTTATATATCATGAAATGTTTATACACATTACATTAAATAGTCATATTTTTAGTGAATAGTGGTTTATAATTAATACTTAATATGAATTAAAAATACTCACTAAATGAATAGAGTAATGTACATATATTTAAACATCGATTGATTTTTCAATTTAACATAAATTAAATGGGTGTAATATTGATTTTACATATAGGTAATTAATGAATTATTGTATAAAATGCACACACACTAAACATTTCCATTTTTCAATATTATTAAAGCATACATATTTGTAATATATTGAATATCACTCATTTTTAACATTCAAGCACTTAAAATTAGATATTATTTAATAATGTTGAAAATTTATTTTCAAAATATAATTATAAAAAAATATTTATAAAATAGAACTTTTATATATAAATATATATAAAAATATACATACTATATTTATAAAATAATATATTTATAATTATAAATAAAGAAATAGTTTTTGAAACGTATTTATATAATTATATATATTTAAATAATTATTAACATTATAATAAATTTACATAAATTTACTATATTTATATTTATATAAATATATATAATGATATAAATATTTTTTAAAAATATTTATATAATTATAAATAAATTATTATATATTTAAATAATTATAAAAATATAATAAATATATTTAAATAAGGAATATATTTACTATATTTATAATTATATATATTTATTGAGTATATATATATATTTAAATAATGTTTTATTTATAATTATAATTATAAAAAAAATTATGCGCTTAAGTAAAAAGCACTGATAAAAGAAATATTTATCAGTTCTTTTTTTAGCGTTGATATTGTTGAGGCTTTATCAGTTCTTTTTTAGTGCTGATAAAGACATAAATTTATCTGCGCTATAAAATAACTGATAAATATTCCTTTTATTAGAGCTCAAATAATAAGTGTTGTGAAAAGGACTCTTTTTCAGCACTTTTGAAAAGCGCGGATGATAGTGCCTCGATCTAATTAAAAAAATAACCTGTTTTGAGGCCATAATGAAATAAGAGTATTTTTGAGGATGCAATCAATTTTTGGTGCTCATCCTCAGTGAATCGAAGCTATAATTACACAAACCCAGTCAAAGTTGTTGGACTCCTCATGTATTAATCATGTTTTAATGGTCACAAATCTCCTTACTATTTAAAAATCTCCTTACTATTTACAAATCTCCTTATTATTTACATATCTTATTATAGATCACAAATCTCACATATCATATTACTCATGTGTATTTATGTCTCAAGTTATCTTACTTTATAATGGTTAAGCTCAATCCATTATATGAATATTACTATTTAAGTCTAAATATAGTTATTTTTCTAAGTACAAGACACTGTGAAGCTTGACACAGTAAGTCAGACACTGTGATCAAGAAACAGACACCATGAGCGACACACCATGACGTAGACACCGTGAGCGACACACCGTGACACACACACCATGAGCGACACACAATGAGTGACACACCATGAGCGACACACCGTGACGCAGACACCGTGTGTGACACACCGTGAAGGAGAAACTGTGACTCAGACATCGTGAAGGACATACCATGAAGGGCACACCATGACACGGAGACACCGTGAAAGAGACACAGTGAAGGATGTATCGTGAAGGAGACACCATTTTCATAAGCACCGTGACATTGTTTCTTAACCTTTTTTAATATTATTTAAATATTACTAACAGTCATATTTGATGTTTTTAATGTAATTAATGATATTTAATGATAGTTGTTGGTCTGTCATGAAACTGTACCTCGTAACTATTAAAAAGAAAATCATTCTATTTCCGGAGCTCGGTGAATATAAAGAAGATTGATCTGTAGTAGAGAAATTGCAGAACATACATACGCGCGACAACAAAAAGAAACACAGGTGCTCTGTACTGACCAGAAGAGTAATCCTGAGAAAAACTAAAGAACACATTGCAACATCTTCAAAGAAATCTCATGCGTCCAATCCAATTCAACTTAAGAACACATGAAGAATCAAGAGAACATCTTCACTTGTGAAGAATATCAAGCTGAACTATGACACTATGTTTTTCAACAGAAAAATAAGTCAAGGGATTAGAAGCATTTCTTCTGAATCCAATGAGTCCAGAGAGGCACTGCCAATCACTAGAGATTTTCTAAACTCATTCACACTTACTCTAAGTGATTCATTATTTACTTTTCTAGAATTGTGTGTTCTCTGTATATTTTACATACAGACTGTCTCTTGTGTTGAACTGGAGGATTACTAAATCCTCACTCACATTTTTTTACCTCTTGTGTTTCCCACTGAGGATATTGGTAGAGGTCATGCAGGACCTGGACAGCCTGTGTGCTATTGTCTTTGTTTTCCCATGAATAACTATGGTAGAGGTATGAGTACCTGGAAAATTTTCAAATTGTTGTTAACCCTGATCCAGGGTGTGGATAAAATTTATATAAATGTGAGAGGAATAATTCTCAGCTTGAGACTGAAACTCTTGGTTATATATGATGTGCATTTTAGGTTATGTTTAAAGTATAAAATATCTAATTCACATTATGCTGTTGTTACATTGAAATACACAACTATTTTAAAGTTAATTTTATAGTTAATCTAGCATGTTGTTGTATGTTTTGTAAAGTTTTAGGTAATCTTAAAAAGTTAATTAATCTTCAAATTATATTAACTGAGAACTAATCAATCTTTGAGAACCTAACTGACCCTTTACTTTAATAAAAATTCACTACAGATTATCTTGTAATTCAATTTGGGGGATTTTAATAGAAATATTTTTAAACAGAAATTTTAACTGGAACTTAATTCACCCCCCTCTTTAGTGTCCACTCTGACCAACATTGGGTATCACAGGATTTTTTTTTGTTTTTCAATGTTTTCAAAACACTCTGTTTTTTCAACATTGATTTTAGTTTCATCTTTAAAGATCTTAAATATCTTTTAATTCTAAATTTTATCTCTTTAAATATATTTTCTAAAATATATCTATGGATAATAGACTAGAAGGTGTTTCTACCAACATGCCACCTTTCGTTAATGGTACAAATTATGCCCAGTGGAAACTTAAGATGAAAATTCATTTGAAAAGTATGGGTTTTGATATCTGAACTGCTATATTCGAAAAACTGAAAGAACAACATGGTATGAACCTACAAAGACTGCTTACAATAATAACTATAAAGCTATGAATGCCCTGTACTGTTCTCTAAGAGACGAGGAATTCAATAGAATATCTACTTGAAAAACTTCTTTGAAATATGGGATTCTATGAGTGTTTTTCATGAAGGAACAACCAATGCTAAAGAAATGATATTACACACTTATACTATTAAATATTTTAATTTTAAAATGAAGACTGATGAACCTATCTCTAACATGTATTTCATGTTTAATGATATTTTCAACACTATGAGCTCACTTGGAAAGGATTTTCCAGTAAAGGAACAAATCATGAGAATATTGAGATGTCTACCAGACCGATGGAGAGGCACTTCTGTTTCAATCAGAGAATCGTGTGACATTAGTAATCTTCTTGTTAAAGAGCTTATTGGTAAGATAATGATGTATGAGGAAGAACTCAAGGTGAATAAGGAAAAAGATGATGAACCTAAAAGGAATTCAGTGGAATTTATGTCAACTTATTCAAAGAACTAGTACACGGAGAAAACTCACATACCTACTAAAATCTCAACAAGTGAAAGTACGGAATCTGACAGTGATGCAGAAATGGCTCAGATGGCCAGGAGATTTAAGAAATTATATAAGAAGAAGAAATTATTCATAAAATAACACTAAAAAGGTAAATATGATAACAAAGGTCATTGGAAAAAGGACTGGAAGAAAGATGATTAGACTTATGAAGTTATCTGTTATGAATGTAATAGAAAAGGTCACATTATAGCTGACTTCCCCAAATTGATGTTCAAGAAGAAACATGACTACAAGGACAGTAAGTACAATAAAGAAATGAAAGAAACTTGGAGTGCTTTAAAATACATAATGTGATTCAGGTTCTTCTAATGACTAAAATTATCATAAATCAAACATGTGTTTTATGACAAACACCTCTGAGGTAACACTGGACCCTCCTGCTTTAAATTCATACTATTCTGGAGTTAATTCTTATTCTGATTCTGAATCTGAAAACATGTCAAGTGAATAAATGTTTGAATATTGTAACATGCTAGATGAAACTTGTAATGAACTTAAGGAAAAATATAAGTCCTTGAAGAAACAACATGCTCTCACTGCCACTGTTAAATCTGCCCTTGATATTGAAAGGGAAAAGAATGCTCAAATGTTGATGGAAAATATTGAACTGAAAATATCTAATGAGCAACATAGAAAGGACATAGAAAAGTTCACAAATGGAAGGAACACTCTTACTCAAATGATATGTAAACAAGTTTCACCAATGTATACTACTGGTTTGGGATACCAACCTGGACATAGAGATTTTAACCAAATTTTATTTATTCCTAAATGTGGACAAAATTATGCTAGTTCTAGTTCTTGTAAGTCACATGCTTCAACTGGTTGCTCACATAGTTATTGATAAAATAGAGTTTATCTATCAAAATATGTTGAATATATTAATTATATGAGACCCATAAGACAAATTTGGGTACCTAAAGCTTTGATTTATAACCTCTCTGGAGCCAAGAAGATTTGGGTGCCAAAATCATATTCCATCTAAATCTGTTTTGTAGGAAACATGTTTAAAGATTTCCTGTAGGAAAACATGGTACTTGGACAATGGATGTAAATGGCACATGTCTAGAGATTATTCATGCTTCAAGAGATTAATAAAGTTTGATGGAGGCTATGTCACTTTTGGTGATAATTATAAAGGAAAGATCATCGGCCTATGCCAAATTGGTAACACTAACTCAGTTTTAATTTCTAAATATTTATTTATTGATGGATTGAAATAAAACTTGTTAAGTATTTATCAATTATGTGATGATGTCTTTAATTTTATGTTTGAAATTGATTCTTGTAATTTGTTTAATTATAAGAATGTTTTAGTATTTTTGTACATTGAGAAATGAAAATTTTTATGCAGTTGATTTTAATTATTTAGCTAAACAAAACATTAATTTTTAAAATGATATTCATGAATAATATTGGATTTGGCATAGAATATTTAGACATTGTAATATACATTCACTTAGAAAACTGACTAGGAAGAACTTAGTTAGAGAGCTACCCAAATTGGAGTTTCCAAATGACAAAGTTTATAATCCCTGTCAAAAGTGAAAGCAACATAATGTTTCTTTTAAACAAAAGAAAGAAGTGTCAGCTCCTCAACCTCTCGATTTGGTTCACATGGACTTGTTTGGACCTTCTATAGTTTCTAGTTTAAATGGGAAGAACTTTGTCTATGTCTTAGTAGATCACTTTTCTATATATACTTGGGTATACTTTTTAACTCACAAAAGTGAAGCTTTTTCTTACTTTATTAAATACTCCATGTATGTAGAAAACCATAGTAAACATAAGATTAAGACCCTGAGAAGTGATCATGGCCGTGAGTTTAAAAATCATGAGTTTGACTCCTTTTTCTCACACAATGTCTATACTCACAATTTATTTTCCCCTAGGACACCTCAGAAGAATGGTGTAGTGGAAATAAGAAATAGAACCATTCCAGATATTTCAAGAACTATGCATAATGAGTATGGCATACCTATTTACTTTTGGGACGAAGCTGTAAATAAAGCTTGTTATATCATCAATATAGTCTTAGTCAGACCTATTTTCAAAAATACCCCTTATGAACTGTGGAACAATAGGTAACCTAAAGTTAGCTACTTTAGAGTCTTTGGTTGTAATGTTTTTATTCTTAATACCAAAGATAATCTGAACAAATTTTCTTCTAAGAGTGATGAAGGAATCTTTTTAGGATATTCTATAACTAGAAAAGCCTGTAGAGTTTTCAACAAGAGAACCAAGTGTGTAGACAAATATGTTCACATAAAATTTGATGAAACTGATCCACATGAACCTAACTCATCTCTTGAAAATCATGGATAAGATTTGTCAATTTTGAACCTTAATGATAAGATCAATGAACCTGTTGTAAAGACAACCAGTTCTGGAAATATTTCAGAATCTACTCCTAATTAACCCAAACCTAGAGAAGAACATGAAATTTCTAGTCCTACCTTTAATAGATCTACTAGGATTCTAAAGAATCGTCCTTTAGATTTTATTGTCAGAAATCTGGATAGAGTGACACAAACTAGAGATTCTCTTAGAAATCAGGATGAACATCAAGCTTTCTTGTCACAGCTTGAACCTAAAAACGTTGATGATGCTATTAATGATGAATGTTGGGTAATTTCTATGAAAGAAGAACATAATCAGTTTGAATGAAATAATGTTTGGAAACTAGTAGAAAGACCCAAGGAAACATTTTTCATAGGCACGAAAAGAGTGTTTAGAAATAAAGTAGATGGTGCTAGAAACATAGTTAGAAACAAGACTAGGTTAGTTGCATAAGGCTATAGTCAAGAATAAGGAATTGACTATGAGACTTTTTCTCCAGTAGCTAGACTAGAAGCTATTAGAATTCTACTTAATTATGATGCACATCTTAATTTCAAACTATATTAAATGGATGTGAAGAGTGCATTTTTAAATGGGTATATAGTTGAGGATGTTTTTGTTGAACAACCCCCTATATTTACAAACCCTTATTTTCCAAATCATATTTTCATATTATCAAAAGCTTTATATGGTTTAGAGTATGCTCTATGAGCTTGGTATGATAGATTATGTACTTTTCTAATTTCCAATGGTTTTACAAAAGGAATAGCTAATCCTACTCTCTTTAGAAAATGAATTTCTAAAGATGTTTTAGTTATTTATATTTATTTAGATGACATTATTTTTGGATTATCGTTGAATTCATTATGTGTTGGTTGTCCTAAAATGATGCAAAAGAAATTTCAAATGAGTTTAATGGGTGAAGTAAAATTCTTTCTTGGATTCCAAATCATTCAAAATAATGATTGGATTGTTTTAAATCAATGTAAATAGACTAGAGATATTTTAAAACATTTTGGATTGGATAAAACTAAAAGTAGTGACACTCCCATGATTACAACCTGTAAGTTGGATCTTGATGAAGATGGAAAATCTGTTGATCAAACCACTTATAGAGGAATAATTGGAAGTTTACTATACTTAACTGCTAGTCATCATGATATTATGTTTTGTGTGTGTATGTGTCCTCGTTTTCAAGCAAACCCTAAAGAATCACATTTAAATTTTGTAAAAATAATTTTCAAATACCTCAAACGTACACCCAATGTAGGGTTGTTCTATCCAAAAGGACAATAATTTGAACTAGTTAGTTATTCTGATGCTGATTTTGCTGGATATAAGTTAGATAGAAAGAGAACCTCTAGAACATGTCATATTTTATTAAATTCACTGATATCATGGTGTAGTAAGAAACAAAATCCGGTTGCATTATCTACTGTAGAATCTGAATACATAGCTGCTGGAAGTTTTTGTGCACAAATTTTGTGGATGAAACACACATTACTAGACTATGGATATCAATTCAGACATGTCCAAATAAATTGTGACAACACAAGTGCTACTAAAATTTCAAAGAATCATGTTTCACATTATAGGACAAAACATATTGATGTAAGACATCACTTTTTGTTGGATCATTATCAAAAAGGTGATATCACTTTGGAATTCATTGGTACTGAATATCAACTTTCTAATATATTCAATAAACCATTAAATTATGAGAGATTAGATTACATCATACATGATATTGTCATGATCAATCACAAATAGATATCTTACTGGTCTTACTGTTTAATATTTTCCTATAAATTACTTTACTATTTCATGTTCAATGTTTCTTGGATACTGTTCCATGTTTATGATCTCATAGTTAACACTCTGTGTTCACGGTCTGCCACTATCTCACCGTGACTGAACAATTTACTCACTGTCACACCATGACTTAACTGAATACTCATTATCTCACCGTGACAACCACCAATTGTCTCATCATGAAGAACTCTTATCCTCGCACCGTAACGAATACTCACAGTATCACTGTGAAGATTATTTATGTATTTATTTTAACCCGTATCACGGTAATTTTTTTATTTCACCACTATTTTATTTACCAAATTTTTAGTTTTGTGACATTTGACATTCCCAAATGAAAAAACATAAGGGTTTCACTCGATTCTTCACCCGAGATCTCTCCTGAACCTTCTCAACCTTGAAATCCTTCTCTTATTCTCTCTCTCTCCCAAATCTTCAGTGGATGGCATGGATGAAGCGTCCATCTTCACCCTCATCTGAGAAGCGCCGCTCTAAGAAATAGAAGACGACACCGAAGCTTGCACCCAAAGGACCCTTGAATCCTATCCTAGTAAGCCAAACTGTTGATCCGGGAAAGGAAATCTACCCTGAGTGGATTTTTTCCAGCAAGTCTTTAGTCCTGAAATTTTTAAGAGAACCCGGATAGATCTAATGGTTTTCGAGGAATGACAGACCTATTTAACCGAGGTTGGTTGCAATGTTCTATCAGTATGTAAAGTTTTCCTTTGATTTTGGATAATGTTTTATGGTGACACATCGGATCAATGGTCAAAAATCTGGTTTCTCTTCGAGGCTATGGGTTTCATGGCTAAGGATTACTCATGAAGGGATTTGTGATGATTACCTAAGAGATCCTCCTCCTACAACTGACATATATGACCTAGAGAATGCAATGTAAATTTTAGCTGGAAATGACACCATGAGAAGGGCCATAGCAGCTGAACTAGATGGTGGACTAGGTTGTTGTTTAAGTTTGTTCAGAATTTGATTATCCCGAGAAAAGGAGAATTTGCTGTTTTAAAGTATCAAGATGTCTTTATGATTAATATATTGAAAAATTTCCATAAGATAAATCTGTGAAAATATATCATTCACCATATGTGTGAATTGATTAAGGTCACTTCCACATCAACTTCCATTTTTTACTCAAGGAAGATTTCGGCTATATTAGTTGCCAAGGGATTATTTAGAAAAAAAAAAGAAAAGATTGTGGATTTTGAGTACTGTTTATCCAAGCCTACCATTAGAAGGATGAAGATAAGCTGGAACCCATGTAAGATGTAGTGGGTTGAATATAATGAAAAGGTTTATGAAATGTTCAATCCTGTGGATTATCCTACAAGGCCAAAGGAAATAACTGATCTTGGTTTGGAACCAGATGAGGTGGCTGAGTATCTAGAAAAAGAATAAGAAGAAGAAAAGGCAGCAAGAGTACCTCATAGAGAAGAGGCTGAAATACCTCATAATAAGCAGCTCATGTGGACAAAGAAAGCACTGCTGTTCCTGCTGAAGTTTCAAGATAAGAGGTTGTTGTTTAAAAGGAATTGATTGTTGATCCTTCTATTGTGCTTTAAGAAGAAGTACCTCCTACCCATGTTAATCAGGAAACCCAAGTTGAAGCTACAAGAGAGTTAGTTGTTTCTGAATCTGAGCAGCGAGCCATGGAAGAGACATATCCTGTTGAAGAAGAACTCCCTACTAAAAATGAAGCAAGTCTGGAAGCTCTACCTGAGGAACAATATGTTCTTGAGTACATACCCTATGCGGAAGAGAGGATGAAAATTTCCTTTCAAATGGAAAGGCAAGAAATGGATGAAGAGATTAGACCTGATCCTATTGATCTTGACCAAACTGCTGAGCCTCAAGAATCTGAAATGGAAGCACATTTTGAGGGGGATGAACCTCAAAATCATGAGATTAATGAAGCTGAGCCTGGTGATGCATCTCCATCAACTAAGTCATACTCTGTGTATACTCGATTTCAATTCCCTAGCTTCTATGATGTGACTGAATCTCACCATGTGACACCAACTGGGATTGATCTTTCTTCTCTATTTTAGTTGAAGTCAGTCACACACCTTGAACCTCAACCTCAACCTGAATATCAATCATAATCTGAAACTGAAACTGAATCTGAACCACAACCAGACCCTGAACCTTCCCATGGACCACTTTCTTTACTTTAATCCTTACTTGATTAGCAATCTTCTGTCAGTAAAGAAGATTTGAATGTTTTTGGAGAGAAAATCTTAGCTGGAGTGGAGAAGATCTTGTTATCTCAACCTCGTCCTGTGACTCATATAATTCAAGAATATTCCTTGGTTCTTTTGCAAAATATTATTCTTAAAATTCAACCCAAAATGATCCATGAAATTCAAGAAGTAAGAGTTGAAAATAAATTGCATAGTTCTGATGTTGAAATGTTGAAAAGTATGGTAGAATACATGCAGAAAGAACTATCTTCTAGATCAGAGCATGCTCCTTCTCCTGCACCTGTTGTTTCTTCTCCTGAACCTACTGTTTCTAACATTTATCGAGACATTATGTCTCAAATGCATCCCCATCTATTATCTTTTGATGAAAATATTGGTGAATGGAAAACTCAGATGTTGTACCAAATGAGAGATCTAGTAGAGAACATGAATAAGATTATAGATGAATACACTGTCTATCTTCAAAAGGTATTGAAATAGCTCAAAGATCTAACCATAGCCATCAAGGATTCTACTTTATCTGGTCAGACCTCCACACCTTATTTAAATGATTCTCTGATCAGATCATTAATCAATAAAGAAATTCAGAATGCCTTTAGTGGTTTTGATTTGTCTCCATTATCTGAAGTGGTTAAGAATAGTGATCGAGCACTTGACTTAGTTCAAATTCATTCCATGATTGCTAATGATGCTCAGTTGGAGATCACCAAGAAGATAGATTTCTATCTCACCCGGATTTTCTCTAAATCTGATTTGAAAAATCACTTTATGTATCTTGTGGAAATTTTGAAGATACCTCATGTGACTCAGACTTTCAAAACGGAAGTTCAGAACCTCACTGAGTTCACCAGTTTGTTGGACAAATTCATGGAGAATAAAGAAGATTTTGAAAAGGCTATGCAATATGGAGGAGAAATTATCACATACTTCATCAACCTTCTAAAGCCCTATCTTCATGTCCAAAGTACTGTAATAGTTTCTCCAGCGGCTGCCCCTCTTATACCTGGACTACCTGCCTTAGCCTCCACTACCATGTAAGTTAGCCAAGCTCTTTCTCAGATCAGGCCAGTCATTCTTGATTAGCCATAGACCAGATCCTCTATAGATCCATCTTTGGCTCCCTCTATCATTGAAGGTCTACTTAAACCTTCTTTGTCTACCACTTCTATTCCTTCTTCCACATCAGCACTTGATAAAGGCAAAGAGAAGGACAATCCCTAAAGAGCCCCAATGATTAATTACTTTTTTATGGGGATGTCTTTGATTGTTTATTGTTTGTATTTCTACTGTATGGTGTATTCTGAACATTTTTAATGCAATATGCGCTATTTTTCCCTCTCTTTGATTAACTTTTTGATAATCCCAAAAGGGGGAGAAAGTATTCTAAGTTATGTGTCATTCTAGAATATGTTATTCTATATGTCATATTCTATGTAACGTGTTATTCTATATGTTACTTTAACTATAGTTGCATTTAATATATAATTTACATATACATGATTTGTGATAATCAAAACGGGGTAGATTGTTGGACTACTCATGTATTAATCATGTTTTAATGATCACAAATCTCTTTACTATTTACAAGTCTCCTTACTATTTAAAAATATTATTATTGATCACAAATATAATATATCTTATTACTCATGTGTATTTATGTTTCATGTTATCTTACTTTATAATGGTTATGCTCATTCCATTCTATGCATATTACTGTTTAAGTCTAAATACAGTTATTTGTCTAAGTACAAGACACTATGAAGCTTGACATAGTAAGTCAGACACTATGATCATGAAATAGACACCGTGAGCGACACACCATGACGCAGACACCATTAGAGACACACCATGAGCGACACACCGTGACGCGGACACCGTGAGCGACACACCGTGACACATACACCGTGAGCGGCACATCGTGACGGAGAAACCGTGGCTCAGACATCGTGAAAGACATACCGTGAAGGTCACAACATGACACAGAGACACCGTGAATGAGACACAGTGAAGGACGTACAGTGAATGAGACACTATTTTCATAAAAAATGTGACACCATTTCTTAACCTTTTTGTTAATATTATTGAAATATTGCTAACAGTCATATTTGAGGTTTTAATACAATTAATGATATTTAATGATAGTCATTGGTCTGTCAGGAAACCATAACTCGTACCTATGAAAAGGAAATCATTCTATTGCCAGAGCTCGGTGAATATAAAGAAGATTGAGCTGCAGTAGAGAAATAGCAGAACATACATACGCGGGACAACAAAAAGAAACATGAGTTCTCTGTACTGAACAGAAGAGAAATCTTGAGCACAACTGAAGAACACATTGCAATATCCTAAAAGAACTCTCATGTGTTCAATAAAATTAAACTAAAGAACACACAAAGAATCCAGATAACATCTTCACTTGGGAAGAAAATCAAGATGAACCACGACACTCGGGTTTTCAACAGAAAAATCAGAAAAGGACTCAGAATCATTTCTGCTGAAACCAACGTTTCCAGAGATGCACTGCCAATCACTAGATATTTTCTTAACTAATTCATACTTACTCTAAGTGATTTATTATTTACTTTTCATGCAGTGTGTGTACTCTGTATATTTTACACACACACGGTCTTCTGTGCTGAACTGGAGGATTTCTAAATCCCCACTCCCATCTATTTTATCTCTTGTGTTTCCCACTAAGGATAGTGGTAGAGGTCAAGTAGGACCTGGACAGCCTGTGTGCTGTTGTCTTTTTTTTTTCACGAATAACTGGGGTAGACGTCTAAGTACCTGGATAGTTTGTAAACTATTGTTAACCCCGATCAAGGGTGTGGATCAAATTTATATAAATTTGAGAGGACTAAGCCTCGACTTGAGACTTAACATCTTGGTTATATCTACTGTGCATTTTAGTTTATGTTTAAAGTATACTTCCGCCGTTGTAACTTTGAAATACACAAATATTTTAAATTTACATTGATAGTTAATATAGAAAGTGTTTGTATGTTTTGTAAAGTATTAGGTTAGCTTCAAAAGTTAATTAAGCTTAAAATTTGATTAACTGAGAACTAATAAATCTTTAATAACCTAACTGACCCTTTAATTTAATACATATTCACATTAGATTATCTTGTAATTCAATTTGGGGGAATTTAATAGAAATATTTTTAAACAGAAATTTTTATTGGAACTCAATTAACCCCCCTCTTGAGTTTCCACTCTGACCAACAAAATCACACAAACCCACTTCCTCCAGTTTCTCGAACATCGATTGACATTTGGTGTTCGGTTGCAGTTGGGGTTTCTGAAGAAAACATCAAGATCTAGATATGGGGGTCACAGATTTTCTTCACCCTAGAAATGTAGGAATGTGTTTTCCTTTTTTGGTTTCAATTTTATTTTTTATATTTTTCATTTTGAGATTTGGATTCGAGGGTTTTCGGAAATAATTTTAAGGGTTTTTTTCTTTCTGTATTTGTGCTCTGATTATTGTATACTATTTCGATTTTTTTATGATCTATTTTTTTCTTGACATCTATTTTGGATATCCTATTTTAGTATTTTTAAATTGTTGTTTTAAATCATTTTTCTTCACTTTCAACATCTATACCCCATCTTCCTCCTCAAGATTAATTTTTTCTCTATTTTGAAACCATAGTGAATCACCTCTGGTTTGCAGATAAACCAATTAAATAAATATTTATTCAATTGTTTAAACAGTGGAGGTTTTGGATATAAAAACCTTATACAAATGAGAAAATAGATTTAGAAAACCAATTATCTGTTTAATGATGGTGCAATGTAACACAAAAGCTAATTTTATGCAATTCATGTAAGAGAATTTATTTATTTAAATTCTGTTTTAATATTTTGGTGTGAGGGTATTTCTTTAAAAATTTATTTTCTCATAATTGTGTTGTTTTATTTTAAGAGAAATCTTTTAAGGGTGATACCATATTTATTTATTTTAAATGTCTCTCTGTTTTCAAAATTAGTATGGTGGTGCATTTATTTTAATATGTTGTGATATTCGACTATAATGGTTACATATATTGCACAAAATTGTGTTGTTTTATTTATTTATGCCATCTTTTTTATGGAACTCCATAAAATCTCATGTATGGGTTAATGAGTTTTAAATGGCCTCCAGATAATCCTTCGGTTGCAACATTAGTTGTTCTAAAAAATACAATGGAAGTTATGAAATTCTATATATTTGAAATTATTTTTAGGTATTCATCATTTTAAGACTATATATACATTTTAGGTCTATATATACTTTTAATTAACAATAATATAATTTACAGATAAATAACTAATAAAATATTGTAAACTCATGTTACTTTCAAAATAATAAAATTAGGCAACTATATATATTTTTTTGAAATAATTAAACTTTCTAAAAATTAAATAATTATATTTTATATACAATTACCTAGAATAAAAATTATTTATAATTAGTATACTTTAAAAATTATTATTAATAGTATTTTTATGTTTCGTTATAAAAAATAGTATTATATATATATTTATATTTAGTAATATATTGTATATTTAAATAAAGTTAAATATGATAAATAACACACACACACATATATATAATTATATTCCAATATATTACGATGATAATACATACACACACACACACATATATATATAACATATATGTAAAATATTTAGATAGATTTACCTTATTTATCTATGTATCGAATGAGGTGTGACTTGAATTTTATAGTTTTTGGCAATTGATGGCATAAACCCCGTTAATATTATTTTCTTATTGAGGTAAGTTTGAACAAATTACATGCCTCCATCGACCTCTTTTTCCAATCATATTCAATCGTATCATTTTTTAAATAAAATTAATCCTATTAAAAACACATGTTTTATTGAAAAAACATAATAAAAGGAATAATCAACCAATTATATTATTTATGTTTTATTCAGATCCCTATTGATAACTTTGAGGATAAAAATGAATGTAATTCATCATTAACAATTCCTCCACATAAAATAAAATAAATTAATTTCAGTAACATACACTCATCAGCTAAAATTACACTATATCAATCCAATACCCATGGGATGCGCAACACTATAGTTGCATATTCATATTCTTCCATCTCCACCCTCTACATTTCTTTTCCTCCCTTCACTCTATCATTTATCAGGTTATGGAGAGATTTTCTCTAGAAGTAGTTGGTGGAAATGGATTAGTACAATTAATAACAAGTTCCAATGGCGTAATTATCAAAAATGGGAGGCAATTCCCCTTTTAAGGAACATAATGAAGCACAATTGTCATCCTCATCAACTTTATCTCTTAAATAGTAATTATTACATCTTTTTCTTTGAGACTCATCCCCCATCTCTTTTATGTAACTTTCACTACTTTGATCATTATTCATCCCATGTATGATTAATTATTAGAGTATTTCAAGAAGCATAGGTGCATGTCCATAACAGATGGAGGATGTGTTTCAAACAACAATATTAAATGATAAATGTTTGAGAGATAAGAGGATGAGGATGAGAGTTGTCTATAAATTTCACCATTGAAAGAATTCAGAGGATAACACCAACCATATTGGAGAAATTTATATCATCTTCCCCACTAATTAATAGATTGTTTGGTGAGATCTATTTTCAATTGTATCATCATCATTGTTTTACCTTCAGCATATCCCAATGGTCAAAAATGTTTGCACAGTAAAATCATTATCCATAGAATTAACATATTGTTTTATATTTATGTTTAATTTATTTCATTTTATTATTACTCATATTAAAATTCTTCTCTTCTACAAGTGGAATCTTTTATTTGATCCTGTAATTGAGATAATTAGAATAATTAAATGTGTAAATATTTCATACATCCATAAAAAAGATTTGAAATCCCACTACTTATTTAATTAATAATTTCTTCATTTTATATGCTATTTATTAATTTCATTATAATTTTTTTCTAATAATCATTTAGTTTATTTTTACAGATCATTTTAGAAATCATATTTCTCATTAAACTATCTACAATAAGCCATAAAAGAGATAAAATGATTCTTTCTGCCAATGTTTCCATGCTTTTTATTTTTGTTTCCTTTTTTTGATCTGCCAACACTACATATTTAGTCGATATTATTAGCCTAGAATCTTTTCTTGTTGTTGAAATAATCTTCTCTTATTAATTTCAATAATGAGAGTTTTTTGGCTAAGAACATCGAGTCAATATGAAGTTTCAGAAGTTTGACATAGAAAGTCAATGGAAAGGAGGTAACATTGGCAGTTAGGGTCGTTTTGTGACTTTGAGATGGGTCTGAATCATCCACACCTCAATTTGACACACATTGTAAACACTATGACTCGAAGTGCTTATTTTTACTTAAAATTAACATTAAATTTAGTAAAAAGTACAACTCGCATACTCAAAAGTAATAAATAATATTCTTGTAGTTGTGATACATTATAGAAATGATCCCTAATTCATTTGAGATGTGTTGGAATCAGCCACACCTCAATTCGATGCACGATGAGAATATTATAACTCAATGTGTCACTTATGAGTTTAAAATAAATAGTTTAGTTCAAAAATTGCCACTCATTGAACAAAATAAAACATTCAAAGATATTATTGATATTTTTGGGCCTTGATTCATAATTCTTTTATGATGTGTGATAATTAGTATCACATCAAACTGATAAACAATGTGATCGATATATGTCAAAGTGTGTGTTTCGAGTTTAAAATGAAATTTAGTTAAAAAAACAAGTGACATACTCAAAACTGAGATACAACATTCATATTGTTTTTCTACTTTATGAAAATGATTCATAAGTCATTTGATACATGTAGAAATGAACCATACCTCAATCTGATGCACTATGTGACTGGTTTGACTCCATGTGCGCCTTTGTATTTAAAAATTACAACAATTTTAATAAAAAAGAAACCTAGCCTCCTCAAAACCATGAAAATGAATTAATATAGTCTTTATACTTTAGGTAAATGATCTAAAAGTAATTTTTGGATTGTAGGAATAAGCCACACCTCAATCTGATGCACAATGTGCCTGGTAAGACTCAATGTGCTCTTATCTATTTATAATTAATAGTTTAGTTCAAAAAATGTCACTCATTAAAAACTGAGAAAACACACTCATATTTTCACGATAATTTTGTAAATTAATTAATAATTCGTTTTTGATGTCTAGGAATCAGTTTTACATCAAACTGATACACTATGTGATCAGTATGAGTCAAAGTGCATGTTTCCAGTTTAAAATGACATTTTTGTAAAAAAGGAAAGCGATGTACTCAAAACCTACTAAATGCATTTGGTTTGTTTTAATACATTATAAAAATTATCTATAGAATATTTTTGATGTGTAAGAATTAGGTGAAACTCAATCCAATACCCGATGTGATTGGTATAACTCAAAGTGCATCTTTTCATTTAAAATTGACATCAATTTTAGTAAAAAAGAAAAACTCACCTACTCAAAATCAAGAAAACACGCCTGTATTGTTCTGATACATAGGAAAACAATACATAAGTCATTTCTGATGTGTAGAAATCAGTCACATATCAATTAGATAAATTATGTGTCTGGTATGACTCAATGGGCCTATTATTAGTTAAAAATCAACATTTTAGTTCAAAATGTGTCACTAATTGAAAACCAAGAAAACACACTTAGATTGTCTTTATAATATAGTAAAATAATTAATAAGTTATTTTTAAATTTTAATAATATGAATCATATCAAACAGACACAAGATATGACCCGTATGAGTCGAAGTTCATTTTTATAGTTTAAAATGACATTTTGGTAGAAAAGACAAGCGACGTACTCCAAATTGAGTAAACACATTTTGATTATTTTGATATTTTAGGAAAATGATTCTTATATAATTTGAGATGTGTAAGATTCATCTACACCTAAATCTAATGCATGATGTTATCATCATACTTCATGTATGTTTTTCAATATATATATATATATCATTTAAGTTGAAAACACGCATCACTTTGCCAAAACCGATAAGACAAAGCTATATTATTTTTTCTTCATTTAAATTCTATATTCATACATTATTTTTATGTTTTGTGGTGTTTTTTATACTGTGGTGTTCTAATTCAACACACTACAGTATTCCCTTTTATTGGTGCATGAGAAAGTACTGATAAAGTTTTCTTTTATAAGTGCTGATAAAGGTGACCTTTATCAATGATTTTTGGGCATTGATAAAAGTATCATGCTTTTAATCTCTCTCTAGTAGTAAATGTTTCTCTATCACTGATAAAGGCAATCTTTAGCGATGTTAAATCCCTATTTAGTAGTAGTGCGCTAAAAATGAATCCCAACATAAAATGACCATAAATTTTGATATAAATGTCTATTTCTGGCTCCAGAAATTTTAAAATCAAATCCTTTAAATAAAACTACAATACTAGTTTTCGAGACTGTAACAACCTGAGATTTTTTGAAATAGTGTTTTGAATTAATTTAATGTTTTTGATATTTTTCATTTCACAAAATAATTAATATAAATTTTGTCATAAAGGAAACACTTTGATTATCTTGAATTATATGGAAAAATAAGTCTATATTGTGCTACATGAAACAATTATATTAGCTTTTGGTATACACAACACTATTCTTGTGTTATTTTACACACAATTCCAAGTTCTTTTGATATCTCACATTACATGCAGCATCTAGTTTTACCAAACAATGGTATTTTATTTAAATATTATTATATAATATAATAAGATATAACAAATCCATTAAATTAATGGTTATTAATAGTATTAACTAACTTATTAAAATATAATGTTTATAATATTAATTCATTGGTTACCAATTAATTCGAAATGAAAATTTATACCAATTGATTATAATGGAAATGTTTTATTTTTATGCTCTCAATGTTGTTTTGTTTTAATAAATTAAATTAAATAAAATTACTGAATGATATTAATAAAATATATATGTTATATATTCAATCAAATATTTTCTATATTCATCCAATATTCCTTATAGGCATAAGATAAGAATAAATCCAATTTTTTCACATAGAACCATATATTTTTCAAAAGGATAATGCTAATACCTTTTAATGGAGAACACATTTTAAATGATTTTTTTACAATTTTAAAAATTTTAAATGAAAAAAGAAACTTATTCTTTAAAATAGGTGAATAAAAATTTACATTGGTTGAATTTTATGTATTTTTCTGATAATATTCAATTTTTGATCAATAATACAAAACACTAAATATTAATTGAAAAAAATATTCAACAAAATTATTTATAGTGTTTAATTATATATTTGATTGGTTTTATGGTGTAATTTGATAAATTTTTATTCTTTAATCCAATTTAGTTCATTGGAATCAATTTTACATTGAATTTGGATTTAAAAACATGACAATATTTAATATTTTTTCACTTCAAAAACCCTTTTTTTCGATTTTCCAATGAGATAAATTTAAAATAAATTTTTCGAAATTTATGTGTTTATATTTTTAAAAATCTTTTTAATATTTTTAATTATAAGGTGAAAATTTTGTAAATATGACTATTTTATTTTTGGACAATATGAATATTAACTTTTTTAATTTTTAATACCACGATTAAGGTTAATTCAGGTAATTAAGGGTACAAATGATATAATAAATATTATAAAAGTACCATAACACATGGATAATGATATTTGAGTAATTTAATTAGATCCTTAACACATTAAGATCTAAATTGAAAAAATTATTGGGCCCTTTTCCATGAAAATGACTTAAATATTATTAAACTCAAAAGGAGTGACAAAATGTCACTCTTACATTTAATATGTATATTTTTTTATATGGGGATAAATTGATTATATAATTAATTATATGCCTTTTTTCAATATAAAATATTTATCTACATAAGTTAAATTTATTTTTAATTTTTACAGAAGAAATAATTGTCATATATAATTACAAAATTGATGATGCCGTAATTATTAATTAATGAAACAATCAAATAAATGATATTATAAATATTAAAAGAAATATAATTTGAGTTTTTAAGGTGATAAAATAATATTATGGGTTAATATGATATTTTAGGGATGTTTTATGTTTATTATTTTGATTTTATCCTTATGTATGTATTTTATTAGAGACCAAGTTATGAATAGTTCCAAAATTGACACTTGTGATATTTTTTGAAAATAATATTATATTAAATTATTTTAAAAACAAAAAAATATTTAATAAATACAATGGAATTAAATATGGTATAAAATATCATTAATTTTACATTTATGGTCCAATTGACACATTATATATAAAAAATACAACCTCTAAACATTAAAAAAATTGTTACTAGAGTTAAAATTAAAATAGGTTAACTAAGCGCTAATCAAAATGATAAGGTTAAAATTACATAAAAACCAATATCAAATTTGATTAATAATTATATTACAACCCTATATATTATTATATTCGAATATGTTGAATTTTGGAGGTATTTTCATTGACATTGAAATTATTATAAATTTATATTTTTAGAGATTTCAAAAGTTCCCCTCATCTTCAGTATAAATGGACACCTATTTCCCCATATTATTTCATCACATTAAGACTTAAATAATGAAAAAACCCTACCAATTTCCTTTATATTATATCATATACACAATCTAGAGGTTATGGTCTTCCCAAAGGACCATCTCTACAGTTCTTTATAGAAGATATAAAGGAGTCATTTTGAAGAAGAGGCGATCACTCTAATCTGTCATTCTCTTTTCTATAATATTATATATCTTCTCTAAATCTGTTATATATATCATAAAATAAGAACCTAATAACCCAAAATATGAATAAATTTTATTATGATTATGAACACAACATTATACATAACCTTTCCCATAAAAAATGAAAGTACCACTCATGTGTATGTACTGTTTATCGTCTCCATGTAAAGATACAAATCATTTTCCATCACCATATATTATGAGTGATAATTATGTTGGGTTTAATAATTATTTATTATATTTATTATATAATTATACATCTATAATGATAATATAATTTGTACCTTTTTACTATCGATTTAATATTTTGGGCAAATGATAACATCACTCGTGTGTTCATATGGATGACTATCTCCACGATGCGATGTGATTCATTATTCACCTATATTTCACATGGATGGTAATACTTATGAATTTTTATGACTGTATATAACATAAAAATGATTCTGTTATGATAATATATAATATTATTTTATTTATTTACATATGAAAAGAAAATTATAACAACGTTCATGCATATGTACGTCCTACCATCTCCATGAATGGTGTATTATATTTTCTATATATAATTTTTAAGAATCACTATGAGTGTCACGAACCAGATCTATTCGCCATTAAAACCGGAACCTGAATCAGTCTATGGAAAGGTCTAAAGAGAATTCCCTATTCCCATGGGCTAGAAAACTTCCCAAGTATGATAAATAACTATTTGGGAACAATTTCCTAGAATTTAGAAGCATTAAACTACCAAAAACAATAAATAAACTAAAATTGAAAATTTAATCCAAACGGTCCTTTAATAAAATTCATAACTAAAAGACGTGGTTTTAGACAAAGCCTAATAGGTTCAAAACTCATAATTAGTAGGAATAACAACTCAAGGACTACCACACGACAAGGTTCCATCATCCCCAAACCATCTCCACAACACCACACCAAGAATGGAAGCTAAAAACCAAAACTAATGGTTCTAAACCCTCCTCCCCAACTCGTAAAAAACATTACCAAGACTAATTACACCAAAATGTGTAATTAGGGTTTGATCCTAATACCATTTGTAATCTACCAAAAAATATTCCATCCGATAAACATTTTAAGACAAAAATATTGAATGTTTTTATAAACAAGAATGCTCGTAATAATTTTTCATTGGATGAAACTACAAATGAAAACAATTTTTAAAGGAGAAACATTAAGGAATTAATAATTTTAATGAAAATGTACATTTTACAAAATTTTCTAGACAAACAAGCCATATTCCAATGGTGAATACAAAATAATCAATGAGCACTAGTCATGGGAACACCCCAAGGCAATAGATAGATGTGGGCCCAGGTACTTCATATCTCAGTGGAATGTAACGATAAAAAATATCCATTTTCATTCATGGGACACTAGTAGGTAACATACCCATAACCTATTATTCCCCAACCTCATTATAATAGTTTATTTAGTGTTGTTATTTTTAAATTTTTTGCATGAAAAAATGGACGAAACCACTCCGGATCACTAACATACTAGTACACGTCCTCCCACCACGATACCTGGGTTTCCCTCTTTGTGCTAGATCAAGTTACACATCATAAAAAATACAATTTGAACATAAATATTACCTTTCTAATCACACACACCAAAAATTCCACACACATGTAACACAACCCCCTTTTTTATTCAAATTCATTTTGACATCGTACTCACACCAAAACATCCCTCAACATGTTTCATATCTCCTTCACAATCCAATAAATCCTTTAAGAAATTTTATGAAGCATTTCCAAGATGGAACACATCACATAATATACCTTTCACAACAAAATGGATCCTTTCAAAAACATACTCCTACCAAAATAGTATTCCAACATGATTTCACCTCTTATATAAACCAAGGGACCATTTTAAATATTACTAAAACAATTCAATGAATTATAACCAAAAATTGTACATGAAATCCATCTAAAAATCATCTTTCAAAAAAAAAATTCAAGCCAATATCAAACAAAATCATATTTTGTAGCCCTAACACAAATTAATAAAAACATTTCATGAACCATAAAATAACCCCAATCGATACCACAAAAGTTACACATGAAAAACACAAATTTCCATGAAAAAATGAAACTTTTAAACCAAAATATTAACCAATGCTACAAAACATGGTTTTCTCACCACACAAAACATATTAGGAATATGGTAAAGAAATAAATAAAGAAATCTAACTCATCAAAAAATCATTACACATGGAATCACCTACCAAAGATTATAAAAAACCCAAATCGTTGTGTAAAACATCAACCGCAACACCACCAAAACACAAGGAAGTGAAAACGAATCTGAAACCATAATATTGGAAAAAAAACACAAAATAAAACTATAGGAATGAAACCATAGTTTATGGACCTTTGAAACTTCTAGAATGAGGGAAGAAACCCTAAAGAAATGGAAGGAATAAGAGATAAATTCACATACATGAGAAACATTAAATAAATCTTCCTAAATACACCAATAGTTGAATATCCAAGAATTAAAAACTCAAAGGGAGGTTCTAATAAGTCTTGTGAGGTTTATTGGGTATTGAAATTGGGGAAAAAGAGTAAAAAATGAATGATTTATGAAAGAAACAAATTCCCTTTTCAAATCTAGTTGGTTTTAGAATCATTGAAGATATTCTCCTTAATCCATGATGAAGATGAGATATAAAGAGGAAAAATGGAACATGGGGGAGCGCCTAGGGTTTGTGGTCCCAATTGAGATGTGGAATGTCCAAAAAATGTTAAATAATGAATGATATATAAAAGAATTAAATTATTTCTACAAATCAGGAAATGAGATCATGGGTTAGCCCAATTCCTGAATGAATCATCCAAATACATCATGATTATAAGTTTTAAAGGTTTCCAAAAGGATATGGTTGTTTGAAAAGGTCATGGGAGACCAATTGGAAATTTGAATTGGTGATTTTTTTTGAAAAATGAAGGAGTTATAAAAGAAACAAATTTTATTTTTAAATATGGAAATGGGCTCACGGTTTGACACACATCTTGATGAAACCACCCCAATAAACAAACCCAACAAAAGGTGGCACTAGGTGTGTCAAAAATTCAATTCCAATCCACCATATCATTATACCATCCCTTTAAAAAAATTCAAGGCCATATACTATCCAATACTTCTAAGAATATTGACTTAAATCAAGCACACTCGACACACCAAATTTAATCCCAGAAAACCCGGAAATCTGTAGAAATCTAAGAACCAAAAGAAGATTTGAAACAAAGAATGGAATTGAAAACATTGGTGTGAAAATTATCCCAACCATTAATCTTTCCACCCCAATAATTCCACATCAATTCCATATGAAAAACAAAACCCAACCGATAGACCATGATGGATTCCCTTGCCATGTTTCGCCAACCCCCAAAATGCCAAAACACCTCTAATTGATCAAAAAATGAAGAAATAATCTCACCAACCAAGATTTACACCCTTATCCTGAAATGGAAAACATTATCAAAACCATACATCAACAAACAGTTGGGATTAATCCAATCCCAACGTTTACCCACAGACGAAATTGGTGGGTAGATAACTCCGAACGAGACTACCCACCATCATGCCAACTCTAGGGACATAACTAATTAACGTATACCAGGAGACCTAAACAGACTCCACACTATAAGATCCAACTAGATTTCCTAAGATATAACTGAGACACCAATGGGGGAGGCCCGAATGAACTCCCCACCATAAGGGATAGATTAACATTAGAATTATTCCAAGAGAACCTACATGAGACCCATGGTGGGTCTCCCCACCATAATAACCAACCATCTTAACCATCTAGCATGGTCTGACATAAAAAAGACCCCAAAAGACCCCATCTTAAGGGGGGTCAATCAATGAAATTAAATACCAATAGAGACACTAAGCAGTACATCACTCCCACGAACATTGCCATCCTCCAATGAGTCCAACCATAGCAGATATCGAAAAGAGCCTACAAGGATATTCATACATGAATTAGGATAATGGTAATTGCACCCAGAAGGATTCAAGAATTGGTCTTTGGAAAACAAAACCACCTCTCCTCGCTATAACAAAGGAGGGACTTCACCACCAACATGAATTACAACACTTAGGGATTCGGACCACACACCCCTTGCCACCACCCGAGACCACTTGAAATGAAACCACCACATCGAAACCTCAAATTGTCTCCACCTCCCATAGTAGACATATAATTTGAAAAAATATACCCTATAACCCTGGAAATTTCCAGACTATGTGAAACTATTCACTTCAAGTCCTATGTATAGAGCCCTTTTGTTTGAAGAATTTGGTGCGCCATAGTCAGGAGGTAATGATCATAACACCCCAAGAAATTAACTAGCTCAAAAATCACATCATTACCCAAACATAGACTTGGAAGATTCACATGAATAACCTATTTAACCCCTAAAAAGAAAAATTATATAGAAAAAACATGGAAAAAATATTCACTTTGAACAACGAATTCAAAATACTCAGAATAGAACCACACATTCATTTAGGAAGAAGCCCTAGAAATATTCCAAAACATCCACCTTTTTATCTTAAAAGAAAAAACATCACCACAAGACACCACCAAACATGTATCTTATAAATGATTGAGTTATTACTATGAGTGGGACCTTGAATATAGTTCTATGTAACATGATATTACCACAAGTAACCATTAAGGCCTCAAATGACTAGATTTTCCAGACTTGTGGCTAACATGAACTCTTACTTTGACGAGACTAAAGAAAGACACAAGGGCCCTTTAAGACATCATTATACACAAAAAACCCCAAACTAATTTCCCCTTACTCATTGGTATTCCCCTTCACCACTTCTAGATATAACCAATAGACACAACAGTGTCAAACTTTACCTTTGATGATTCAGGAAACATGGGGAACAAAGGTGTATTTCAACCTTCCACAACCACTCTCCTAATACACGAAGATCCAGTTAACTGAATATAAGAGGGGTAGAGTCAATATAAAAATATCAAGGAGAAATTAATTATGTTGATCAACTGGAGGATCTTCCAACAACAAATCACCCATGGGTGCACTTCAATAATCAATTAACTCGTTATGGGGGAATAACCTTGCTAACAAGACAACCCAAGGACTCAACTTTTTTACTGCTTTGGTCAAAGAATACAACAAACAAGAACCGAACACATGAGGGGAGTAACCAAAAGGTCTTCCTGAAACATTTCTAAAAAAGGTACACCAATAAAAACTTCAACCCAACTTACCAAAAGCACAAAACTCAAAACATCGTTCAAACAATAGGGGTTATAAAACTCAATACACCCCACTACAACATTCGAAAAAACAAAAAAGACACCCCACCCCAAACACTAGTTATCAAAACATAAAATTTCTTTAAAACCATTTTTTTAAAATTAAATGAGGTTGATATTTAGAAAATTCACCAATGGTATCTCATGGTCCTCATACATGCATGTTTTTAGGCCACCATGGGCACCCACCTAATTCCAACTTGGTCACTCATCCAATTTTACCTACACCTAACCCATTCATTTAAATCATCCACTTTTCCATACGCATAACCCATGCATTTTTTCACCCATGGGAACATTGTGGATCAGGAAAAATGTTCTTTAAAAATTTCAAAACCAAATCATTTCATTCAACTCAAAACAGATTTTCAAAAACAACTTTAAAATCATTCTTATTTTCCAAAACAATGAGTTTATTAATATAAAAGTTATGATTATAAAAATCCAATATCATCTTATACATAGATAGTTTCCTTAAAATCAACCTTTTCAAAATCATCATTCAAAACTGTTTTGAAAACCCACTTTCAATTCCATTGAAAATCACACCATTCCCACATTAAAATTCCTTGTAAAACATATTTACAAAACCCTATTTAACATAAATTACTCTTTAGTGAAAGATAATTTCATGAAAAAAATGTTTAAATTATTAAAATACACTTAAAATAAACTCAACACCATTTACTCAAAAGCATTTCCATTTTAAAATATAGTTTCCAAAATTTTCAAACAAGAGATTTACAGAATGATTTTGAAAAATCATAAAGATGTCAAATGAATCAAGGGAAAACTATCACTAATAGGTGAATCAGAAATATGGTTGGTGGACATACATCAGTCACACCACCATCATATAGAGAGTTCTAGGAAAATATTACCATCTCCACATGGATTTCTAGGACCTGTGAGCTCACCAAGACCATTGATCTAACTTCCATTTCATTTCCCAAAAAACAAACAACCAAATATACTAAAAGACTCAAATGAAAGCCAAATTCCCCTAGTAACTCATGTACTGATAGGAGGTGTTCTATATAATATCATTAATCATTACTAGAACACCAATTTCTGATAATCCAAGATCCATTCCACCCACACTCTTTCCCAAAAGAACATGAACCAAATGATTGGACCTCCCTCTGATATTATTTTTTCACGAACCAGATCTGGTCTCCATCAAAACCATCACCTGAACCAATCTGTGGAAATAACTAAAGGGTGTTGTCGATCCCCATGTTATGAAACATGTTACATGGTATAAAAAAAATAAGTGTTTGGGAATGATTTATCTAAATTTAGAATCAATAAACAACAAAAAACATTAAAAATGAATATGAAAATTTAATCCAAACAATCCTTTAATAAAATTCAGAACTAAAAAAATGGTTTTAGGAAAATCCTAAAAGGGAGAAAAATAATAATTATCAGTAAGAACATATCAATGAACACCATAAGGCAATGGTCCATCATTCCCAATACTTCTCCAAAAAACGGCACGAAGAATAGATGCTAACAACCCGGATAACAGTTTCTAAAATATTTTCCCAAACCCACGAAAAAACATTACCAAGTATAATAAAATGCAATGTTATATGTATGGTGTGAGACTAAGCCCTATAGGATTCCACCATAAGATATTCCGTTTGATAAACATTCTGAGACAAAAATCATGCATATTTTTATAAACAAGAAATGCTGGTAATAATTTTTAAAAGATGCAACTACAATTGAAAATAGTTTTTAAAGGAGTAACATTAAAGAACAAACACATTTAATGAAAATTTTCATGATACTGAATTTTCCATCTAAAAAAACCATATGAAGATGGTTAATACAAAATAATCATTGATCACTATTCATTGGAACACCCCTTGGAATTAGCTAGCTACGGGCCCCAGGTACCTCATATCTCGGTGGAAAGTACACTAAAAAATATCCATTCTTGTGAACGAAATCCTAGTAGGGAACATACCCATAACCTAGTGTTCCCCAATATCATCATAATAGTTTTTTTTGTTTTCATCATCTAAATTAGTACATGAAATATGGACTAAACCACTCTATATCACTAGTATACCAGTACACGTCCTCCCACCGAGGTACTCGTGTTTCCCTCTTAGTGCTCGATCAAGTTCAGCAACTTAAAAAATACCATTTTCACATGAAAATTCCATTTGAAAATCACACACAGACCAAACAGAACACAAACATGTCACATAATCCCAATTTTCATTAAAATTCATTTTATCATCATACTCACACCAAAATAGAGCACAACATGTTTCATATCTCTTTTACAATTCAATAAATCCATTATGAAATTTTATAGAACATTTCAAGATGGTTCACATCACATTACAACCCTTTCATAACAAAATGAAACATTTCAAAAACATACTCCTACCAAAATATTTATCTATCATGATTGCATCTCTTATATAAACAATTGAAACATTTAAAATATTCCTAAAACAATTATAAAAAGTATAACCAAGCACCGCACATAAAATAAATCTAAAACCCTCTTTTAAATACGAGATGTATTCCAATATCACACCAAAATAGAATTTCATCCCTAACAACAGTTAATAAAAACATTTCATGAACCCTAAAAGAACCCCAATCGATACCACAAAAGTAACACATGAAAACACACATTTCCAATAAAAATGAAAACTTATAACTAAACACTTAACCAATGCTACCAACAATGGTTTTCACACCACACACAACATATTAGAAACATGATAAATAAATAAATAAATCAAGATAAATCATCAAGAAATTATTACACATGGAATCACCTACCAGAGATGTAAAAAACCCAAAATCTTTATGTGAAACTTCAACCGCACCACCGCCACCCCATAAGGGAGTGAAAACGAACCTAAAACCACAATATTGGACAAAGAAACAAAAAATGAAACTAAAGGAAAGAAACTCGAGTTTACAGACATTTGGAACTTCATGAATGAGGGGATAAGGCCTAAAAAATGGAAGGAACAATAAAACAATTCACTTACTTGAGTAATTTTGAATAAATCACACCCAATATAACAATAGTTAAATCTTCAAGCATCAAAAATTGAAAGGGTGGTTCGAATAAGGTTGAGGAGGTTGAGTGGGGACCGAAATGGGTGAAAATAGTAAAAAATTAATGATTAATGAAAAAAATTCCCTTTAAAAATTTGGAAAATTTGAGGAACCTTAAGGAAATTCTCTCTATTCCACATTGAATATGAGATCTAAATAAGGAAAATGGAACATGGGGATGTGCCTAGGGATTGTGGGATATAATGAGATGTGAAATGAAAAAAAATTCTAAAAAAATGAATTATATATAAAATATATAATTTTTTCCTTAAATCTGGAAATGGGCTCACGGGTTGGCCGAATGCTGAGTAAATCACCAAAATACACCATGATTATGAGTTCCTAAGGGGTGAGAATGGATATGGTGGTTTCAATATGTTAGGGGTGGCCAAGTGGGAAGTGATATGTGTGAAAAATGTTTAAAAATTAAGGACTTATAAAATAGAAAAAATGTTTTTATATCTGTAAATTAGATCATGGTTGGGACAAAATCATAAAGAAACCACCCTAATAAACATACATCACAAAAGGTGCCACTAGGAGTGTCAAAAATTTAATTCCATGACACATTATACATAAAAATTTAATTTTAAAAAATAAAAGGCCTAATACTATCCATGACTTCCAAGAATAATGACTAAGATAAAGAACACCTAAGATAACTAATTTAAACCCAGAACACCTGAAAACTAAGAGAAAACTAAGAACCAAATGATGATTCAAAACAAAGCATGGAATTTAATATTTGGGTGAGAAATTGAGAATATATAAACTAAATATATATATATATATTCTAATTATATCATGTTTTTCATTATGTAGATGATTAAATCATGATATATTTAATAGAAACCAAAATAAGAAGTCAAAGCATGAATGAAATACAAAGTGGTTACAACCTGAAACAAAACATTAACATGGAATTGTTAATAAGAAAGTAAAATAAAGTAATAAATATATAATATATAGTATATATATATATTATTATGACTATGGGGTATACTTATAATAAAAATATATTTATTATACATAATGTTTTAACACGTGCAAAATAAGTCCATACTTAAGGTAAGGGAATTTCATCTCCATTTTTATTTCCGTGAGGTACATGTAATATTCACCACTTTCTTATTTTTTGTGATGTATATAATGACTTATGGAATGTCATATAATTAATTTATTCTATTTAATGAAATTAAAATCTTTAATTGATGTAATTTTTTAATGGGGTTCACAATTTTAATGTTACTCAAGTAGTAGGGGGTTTACATCTCACATTTATATTTTGTAAGATACAAGACATGTTTACCACATATTTATTATATATGGTTTATAAAATGAAAATGAATGTATTATATGATTATTATCCCAATGTTTATGGGTATTTAAATATTTATTTGAGGATCCCTCTTTCATGGGGTTTACAGATCAAGTTTTACCAAATTGGAAAGCTAATTTTGTCTCAATTTTCCTCCTTCGAGAATCATGTTATGTTATTAAACAGTATTATTTTATAAGGTTTAAATAATACCTTTTAACATGTTTTTATCAAGAATATACTTATTTTCATTTTATTAAAACTTTCATGTAATGTTATTCAATCTTTAGTCGGAAATTTGTATTCCTTCAAGACAATGTTTCCTAAAAATGTTTGAAAGGTGTTTTAAATAATATTTTATCTATTTTTAAGGAAAAATGATATAAAATATGTTTAGAATTGTTTTCACATGTTCATTAAAATTATTCTATGTTATATTCAACGAAAAATGACTGAATTTGTTTTATTATTTTAAAATCATTTTTCAATGTGGGTAAGATATTTTCCACAAGAAATATTTAAAAATATATTTAAAAAATTATTTTTCATATAAAATGCCATTTGTTGGTGATACTATTACCTTACAAGGGATATGATCCAATAATACTACTATTATTATTTTGATGACGTGTTTATGTTTATGACGGATTTATTTTCATGAATTATGTTTATATTTCCCAAGTTATGTATTGATAAAATGTTTGTGAACTCATTTGTTTTTATGGGTTCGGATATGATGAATGATTTATTTTGTTGTGGCACAAATATGTATGATTTTAATTACATGATAATTTGTAACTATATCCCCCTCTAAATAATTGGGTAAATATTTATATCTCATGTGATAATTATGGGAATCTTGTCGATGGTCTTGATCCACTATGGAAAGATGGGGAGACCCGATCTACCATGAGAGGATAGGGAAACCCAATACACTATAGGAAAATGGGGAAACCCAATCCACTATAGGAAGAGGGGAAACCCAATCCATTACAGGGAATGGACTGTGGCAGGGGATGGTGGTGTGTTTATCATGTTAGGTATAGACCCCATGAATTTCTCTGATAAGTTATCACAATGTGTCTTGACTAATAGGGAATTATATTATGTGTTTAAGTGTATTCCAGAATTTCATGTCTCAATCTTGTGTTATGATTTCATGGATTATGCTATTGATTCCCTAATGATTAATATCTTATGAAATACTAATCTTTATTCCATGATTCAAATTTATGATCATTTATATACAGGGTATGATCTTCTATTTTCATGATCATGTTCTCATAACCTTATGCTCATTATTATGCCTACATATCTCACTTATCTACCCTTAGTGACGATCCAAGCTCACCCTTTCCTTATGTTTCTTTTCCCTATGTTATAAGGAATGTTTTTAATTAGGAGTAATAAATATTAATTTATATAAAGGATATGTTGAAGATATTTCACCAGGTTAGATGATTATGTTTCTGTGTTTCCAAATACCCTAAACTTATAAAAACTTTTGGTGTGTGATTGAATACTGTTTGAAATTTTCCACAAAAATGGTGTAATTTTAATGTACGTTAAGACTAGGTCATTATAGTTGGTATTAGATCAATGTTTTAGTTAACATTTGGAAACTAGGATGAGAAACACTTAGTGAGATCTCATGAGATATTTCTAAGGATATTTATAGGGATGTCTCTAAGGGTAATTCTGATAATAGGTTACAATCATAGAGTTTCCATAATGATCATTAATGAAATATGATTAAACATATGGTGTCATAGATTAAAATTTAATAAGTAATTACCCACGATAATGTTTTTTTAATAATATTATTATTGTTTCTCACATTATTATTTTGGTTTTAGTCAATAAATAAAACCCAAAGGAGTCGAATTAATTTTTAATGTGATTGGAAATGAAAAAATTATATTATTGATCGAGAAAATATTATGGGAGTTGGAATATAAAATATTTTTTCTATAATCACACAATATATTAATCATACTATAATTATGAATAAGAAAAGTAGGGAACAAATTTCTCTTTATTCCATCATGAGGAAACCCCACCTTCTTTAATTGGGTCTTCTAATCAATTTATTACTGAAAACTAGATCATTACCATTGAAAACATATTATCCCTCCTCCATTCTTCGAATCATGAGAAATCCATTATAGCTTTTGATCTGTTGGAAGGTGAATTAGACTAGTTGTGAACTCTGTTAAAAAATATTAGGATGCAAGATGAAATAGAATATATTAATTGGGTTTGATTTAATGAATTTATTCTTCAATAATAACTTTCCTTATGTTCTTCATACAAAGATGGAAAATGAGTTCATTGAGTTGAAGAAAAATGATGAAGACTTGTTTGGTTCTTATGAGGATAATTTCATAAGAATTTTGAGGTATAGTTTTGGTATTATAATCCAACCCAAAAGTAAATTTTATAGGTTATTTATTGGATTAAATATAATTATTAGAATGGAGTTTTCCATAAGATACATTATTAGGTATGGAGATATTTTACTCTATGAAATCAAAGTTTAAATAGAGGTTGGATTTATATATCAGTCTCATGGTTTTAACAATAAAAGGAATATGGAGTTTAATGAAAATTATAAAATCCATGGATATAAGAACATGATATTTTGTTTATGTTCTAAGTGTAGAAATAATCATGGAGGAAAGTGTATTATGGGATCTAATAAATGATCTAACTGGGGATAGAAAGGCCATCATGTAATTGACTGCTGAATTTATGGGTAGAATAATGAATCAAATGATGCGAATAGAGAAAAATCCACACAAGATACACCTCTCATAGTTTGTATCTTCAAGTGTAAGGATAATGTTCATTATGATAACTAGTGCCCAAACATGAGGGTTAACAATGATGATCAACATCAGCAACATCTTAAATCCAATGATTAAGGGAAATCTCATGCGATCATTGTTGGAGTTGTTGTGTATGCAAATAATGTTTTGTAATGGTTGAATATTTATGTATTGGAATTAATGAATAATGTTATAGACGTAATTTTATAGTATTAAAGAATAATGAAACATTTATCTATTGGGGCACAATAGTTTTTTCATAAGGATTTAAGAGAATATATTGAATGGTACTGTTAACCATGAATAGTGATTGAGGAAATAAGGTGATATTTTTAGAAAATAAATTATTAAGGATGAAATTTAATATGAACATGATGTTGAGATAATGATATTTGGATAATGTTTTTGATGAATAAGATTTACTAAATTGGATGGTATTTATTATCTTGAAACTAATTAATGATTTCTCGAAAAGTTGTCAATGCTATCATGGAGGATGTTTACAACATTTTTGACTTAATTAAAATATCAAATAAATATTAGATTAAAGAGACATACATTTTTTCAAAAAGTATATATCGTAATTCAGGTTATTAACATGATTCAAGAGAATACATGATGAAGGGATTTAAATTATTGGAATGTGACAACTAAGAGACACACTATGATATATGGGTTAAAAAGGTTAAGATGAGGGTTCTCACTCCCCCATTAAAAGTGTTAGAAACTAAAAAATTTATTTTGGATGGAGATTAAAGTAATATCTCATCATATGAGTATTTAGGAATATTAGGTATCTAGTGATAACTTTTTTTTATGATAAACATGGATGAAATGAAATATCATTATATTTATGGATCTCATGATTTATTAGTTTTTAAAGAATGAAAAATTCACCTTAATTTCCTGGAAAAAGTTTTGAAGTGGAAATTGATCAAAGGCACAAAAAAGGGTAAGATTGTGTTGAAATCAAGTAAGTATATCATCTAATGGAAATTCTTCAACACTACATAAAGGATCATGAAAACGAAAATTTTATCCATATACGTTCTTTTTCGATGAATCAAATGGTCCCTTAAATCATCATTGATTTTTGGTTTTGTGATTGTTAAATTTATCATAACCATGTTCTCTATCACTCTCCATCAGAACTTGATAGTTTTATTTCTATTCCATCTCTATTTTTTCACTTTCCACCTATGTTCTTCTACATGGAAACCTAGTTATTATTTACTCTAGGTAAACATTAAACATTCAAATTTCCGTTCTTAAAGGGAAGTTTGATTATTGCTTCTTACTATATGGGTTTATATGAATGTATCTTTCTTGAATTAAACCTCTAATAAATCTCTTATTTTCAAGGGAGAAATTCATTTTAATGGGGGTAGAATGTAACACCTTTAGATTTTGTGAGTTAGTTTTTTTTTCTTATTAATTTAATATTTTCAATATCTTTCATTTCAATAAATACTCAATATATATTTTTATAAAAAAACACTATGTTTGGATTGCATTAAACGGAACACCAAGTCGATATTATGCTACACAAAACACATAGATTATCTTTCGGTATATGCAACACTATGATTGAATTTTGTTACACAAAACACTAATTTATTTTGATGGCTTACATTGAATGTAAGATCTAATTTTAATTAAGAATAGTATATTATTAAAATATTATTATTTAATATAATAATATCTAACATAGATATTAAATTAGGGGTTATGAATAATATTAACTCACTTATTAAAAGATATGGTTTATAATATGAATTCATTGGTTACCTATTAATTAAAAGTGAAAATATTTACCAATTGATTATAAAAGAAATGGTTTTATTTTTATTCTCCCAAAGTAATTTTTTCTTGTTAAACTAAAATAATTAAAAATATTGAATTATATTAATGAAATATATATGTTATATATTCAATCAAATATGTTTGATATTCATCAAATATATTTTAAATGAATAAGATAAGAAAAAACACATTTTTACATATTAAACAGTATATTTCTCAAAAGGGAATATATACCTCCTTTTAACAGAGAACCAATTTTAAATATAGGAGTATAAAAATTGACTTTGCTTTATTTTTTGTGTATTTTTTGGATAAGATTTATTTTTTTGTTAATAGTGAAAATGCATAATTTTAATAGTAAATGGATTTTTCATCAAAATAAATTCTAGTGATTAATTATATATTTTATTGGTCTGAATGTGTCATTAGATATAATTTTTATCTCCTAGTCCAATTAAGGTTATTTTAATCAATTTTACCTTGAATTTGGATATAGAAAATGTTAATATTTGGATGCTTTCACTTTAAAAACATGTTTTCTATTTCCATCAATGAGATTAATTTATAATTAATTTTAGCAATTTCTATGTTTTGAATTACGAAAAATGGATTTTCTATTTGTAATAATAAGGTCCAATTTTTTTTAAATAGGTCTCCTTTATTTTTGGACAATATGACCAGTATCTTTAGTAATTTTTAATACCACGATTAAAGTTAAATTATGTAATTAAGGGTTAAAATAATATAATAAATATTATATTACCACACTAACACTTGAAAAAAAATATTGGATAAAGATAATTGGACCCCAAATATATAAGGATCTAAATTGAATAATTTAATGTACACTTGTACATGAAAATGACTTAAATATTGTTAAACGCAAAATGAGTGATAAAATGTCACACTCATACTTTTAATATGAATATTTTTTTTGATATGAGGATAAATTGTAGAAATTATCAATTATATATATTGTTATAAAATTTAAAATGTATATCTACATCAAATAAATTTATTTTTAAATTTTAGTGAAGAAATAACTATCATAAATAATTACTAAATGATGATGCAGTAATTACTCAATTAACAGAACAATAAATTAAATGATATTAGAAATATTAAAACAAATATAATATTACATAATTACGATGACATTTTTTTGGGTTAATATGAATGTTTATGGTGTTTTAAGTTAATTTTTTTAAAAATTATCTTGATTCATGAATTTTGTTAAAGTCAATGTTATGAATAGTTTCAAAGTTTTCACTTGTGTTAGTTTTTGAAAATAATATTTTATAAAATTATTTAAAAAACATAAAATAGTTAAATAAGGATAGTGGTTGGATATATGGTATAAAATATTATTATTTGTCCATTTATGGTCCAATTGATACTTTATATGTAAAATAAATCTTATTAACATTAAAATCATTGTTACCATAATCAAAATTAAAATAGGTTAACTAAGGATTAATAAAAATGATAAGGTTTATAATTAGATAAAAACATGTCTAAAATTTATTGTATGATGATATTAAAAAAATATCTCATATTATATTCGAAAAAATTGAATTTTTTAGGTATTTGGATTGATTTTGAATTTATTATAAACTAATATTTCTATATATTACAAAATTTCCCATCACCTTCATTATAAAAGGACAACTCCCCCCTCATCTCATTTCTTCACAATGTGCCTTAAAACATGACAAAAACCTTCCCATTTACCTTATGAACTTACATAGATACATTATAGAGGTTGTGAATTTCCCAAGGGACCATCTACAGAGTCATTTAAGGGATATCTAGAGGTATCATTTCGAAGAAGAGGTAATAGATGTAATCAATCATTTTATTTTTATAGTCATCTATAACTTCTCCAAATATATTATATATGTCATAAAATAATAAATTCAGTATTATAAATAATATAAAATGTTATTATGATTATGAACGCTCCATTATAAATCCCCCTTTCCATCAAACAAAAAATAAAAGTATCCCACGTGCATACGTACGACTTACCATCTCCATGTAATGATATAATTAATTTTCCATCACCACTTATTATGAATGAGAATTATGATGGGTTTAATATTTATATATTATAAATATAATATAATTATACTTTTTTAATGATAATATCATCAATACGTTTTTACCATCCATCTAATATTTTGGTAAAATGATAACATCGCTTGTGCATATGTTTGACTTACCATCTCCACGATGAAAAGTGATTCATTATTCACCTATATTTCACATGGATGGTAATAATTATGGATTTTATGAATATATATATTAAATATATGACATAAAAATATTTTGTATTGATAATATATCATATGATTTTTTTTTCTTTTAATATGAAAAGAAAATAAAACCAAGTTCATGCCTACATATGACATACTGTCTCCATAAATAGTGTATTTTATTTTATATCACTAAATTTAATGAATAAATATGAATAAATATATACTGAATATATATACTATAATTATGTATTTTTAATCATTATGGGGATGATAAAATTTTGATCTATGTAATATGAACAAAGATAACAAGTCAAATAATGAATGCAAAACAATGTTATTTTTACACAAAACAAAACATTTGCATGAAATTGTTAATAAGGGAGTAATATAAAGTAATAAATATATAATATATGGTATATGTATATTAATATTTTTCTATGGTCAATTTATAATAAACTTATATTTATTATATATGAGGTTTTAATGTTTGTGAAAGAAGTTTAGACTTAAGGTAAGGGAATTTCATCTCATTTTTATTTCTGTGAGGTACATGCCATATTCACCACATGAATAATTTTTGTGGTTTATATAATAAACTATGAAATTTTATATAATTAATTTATTCTATTTAATTATATTCAAATATTTACTTTATGTTATTAATTAATGGGGTTCAAAATTATAATGTTACTCAAGTAGTAAGGGATTTACGTCTCGCTTTTATTTTCCGTGAGATAAAATCCATTTTCACCACATATTTATTATATGTGGTGCATATAATAAACACTAATGCATTATATTATTATTATCATTAATTTTATTGGTATTCACATATCCATATGATGATCCCTCTTTTAGGGGGTTTAAGGTAAAAAAGTTACCAAATCTGTAAGAAACTTTTGTCTCAATATTACTTCATGGAGACACATGTTATGTTATGAACCAATATTATTTTATGAGGTCTATATAATAAAATATTAGACATCTAATAATTAATATAATTCTTTTTATGGTATTATAATCTTCATTTAACTTTATTCTCTATTCGGTTTGGAATTGGTGTTCCTTCAAAACAATGTTTTATAAAAATGTTTTCAAGTTGTTTTAATTGAAATTTTATCCATTTTAAAGGAAAGGAATTTAAAATATGATTAAAATGGTATTCAAATATTCCTTATAATTTTTCAATGTCATTTCTAGTGAAAATGTTTTCATTAATTTTTTATGAATTTAAAATCAATTTTCAAATAGGAAACGATATTTTCCTCCAGAAATGTTTTAAAAAGATATTCCAAAATTATTTCCATATAAGATGAAATCTATTGGTGTTACATTTTCCTTACCAAGGATATAATCCAATGATACTATTTTTTTTATTTATCTGAATTGTTTATTTTTATGATGGGTTGATGTTTATGAATTATGCTTCTTTTCCATGACTTATGTTGTGATGAAATGTTTTTGAAACTCATTTCTTTTTATTCATTCAATATGATGAATTATTTATGTTCATGTGTCACACATATGTATGGTCTTAATTATGTTTTTGATGAGATTTCTACACAATAGGAATATGGGGAAACCTGATCCCCTATTGGATGTTGGGGAAACCCATTCAACTATGGGAAGAGGGGAAACCCAGTTGCTTACAAGGAATGAACTTTGACTAGGCAAGTTGGTGTGTCTTTCAAAGTATGTTTAGTCCCCATTAAGTGACTTGATAAGTTCTATAAATGTGTACCAACTTATAGATAATGATATTACATGTTTAAATGTATGCCACAATTCCATGTCTTACTTATATGTCAGGATTTCATGGCTTATATTCATGATTCCCATATGATCCATGTCTTTTAAACTCCCTAAACTTATTCCATGATTCATGTTTATGATATTTGATATACAGACTATAATATTATATTTTCATGATCATGTTATCATACCCTTATTATCGTGATTATTCCTACACATATCCCTTTATTACCCTTACTGAGCATCCGAGCATTCTTATTTTTCAATTCCTCAAGTTATAAGGAATGTTTTTTGGTAGGAGTACTAAAGGAGAATATTTTTAAAGGAGATGTTTAAGATAGTTAACCCAGTTAGAATATTATGTTTCTAATTTTCCAAAGACACTAAACTAATATTATATTTGATCATGTGATTGTATAATTTACAAAGTGTTCCAAAAAAATAATGTAATGTCAAAGAATGTTATGAATTGAATGTTATAGATCCCCCCAAAGAAATTATTTTAGAGGCCAAAAGTTTCTATAATTACATTAAAAATTAATTTTATGATTCTTTCACCAACTTTTTTTTATAAATAGATATAATACACGACATAAACCCATTGGTATGTTCTCTCTATCACATCAATGGAATGGGAAATGTTTAATAGGATGTTTCATTCCGTAGTGTGGGAGAAGTCATGTTGAACATGGTGAACTCATTTTCATCATCAATGGGGGTAGAGGTACTCTTCTTCCACTACAAGACACGAGTTTTCTAAATGAGTTCCATATAATGGATTCCATTATAAGGTTCCTGGAATGCCTTTTTTAGTACTAATAAAATACCATCTCCTACTCACCCCCACCCACAGGCACAGAAAATTGTATTCATCCATAATGAGAATAATATAATTTTATAGTAACATAGTGCACCATTCTAAATTTTCTGAACATCCAGTGGGACTCTAAAGCTTAGCTGGGGTCCTATAAAAGAGGTAACGGAAACCTAATAATCCTACATTTACTAGGGTTCATAACCTAGATTCCCAATATATGGGGATTTATTTGGGACATAGTGGGGAGGGGGTCTAGAATGGAGGAGACAGATGACATGGGAGGTGGAGTTACGGAACGAGTAGGATTGTTGAGTGCGATGACTTCGATATGGATTCCTCGTGGGTGGGGTCAATGATTTCGGCATGGGTGGATGGGGTGTAGAGGTGCACTTGACGATGATGGCGTGAATGCCTGATTCAAGCAACGATGTATGGATGGGGCAGACGACATGTTGATGGGTGGTGGAGGCACCAGAGAAGGGCTGGATAAAGGATGTGATGGAAAGTGTGGTGGGGGTTCCTGGGCTATGTTGATCAAGATGTGGAATGTGATATCAGCGACAATAGACAATATAATGGGATACAACACAAGGAGGTGACATGGAGCAGCCGTCAAGAGACCAGAAAAAATAATAATAGATATTTGTACTATAGATCCAAATATGGTTTAGGAAACAAAACTAGATTTGAAGGGACACTAGAGTAGATGTTTCAGATGGTATAACTCTGCCATCAGGACCGAGCATTGTTCAAACATGGGGCAATGCTATCATTGTAGCCAATAAAGGATGTTAGATTGATTAAAATATATATATATGTTTTGGGATGATCTTCTTATGGTTCAGTTCTCTTGGGCCTATAAATGGAATTGTATTCTATACTTAATACCTATAGGTCTATGGACTATGTAAGGGTTACCCCTGAACCTTTAAAAGGTTATTATAAAAAATCAAGAAAAATTAAGTCTTTGGGCATTCAGGTCTATGGGACTCTGAAGCTAACTAACCGATGTGAAGATGTTCATCATGAATAGATTCTTAACTCAATGTGTCTATACTAACTAAATTTATCAATTCATTATATTCTATAAATATAATATATAATAATATTAATATAGTTAATCCCATATTAACTTTTAATGGATGTGGATTAGTTCGATCATGATTCCCGAAAACTTGAGTCAGATATGGCTTCCTTTTGGGCATGTTTCAGGGATAAGTATAGCCATACGCACCATAACCCTAACAATTTAGTTGGTCCATTCATATATGTAGATTATTTCCTATTAGGTTTGTACCAACATCTGATTACAGGCATATGTTCCATTATTGTAACACCAGATTTGATCTGTTCAGATATGGATGTGAATGACTCAATATAATGAGGATCTTGTAGGGGAAATTTAGAATAAGGATTACAATGTTTAAAATGGATCAAGTGACCTAAAATAATATATTCAATAATTTTTCTTGGGTTATCTGAATCAATATATCGAAGGATAAATATGTTGTTATTATTTTATCATAAGTTATGAGACTTAGAGAGAACAACTAAAATTTTCATATGAAAAAATATTGGATTCCATAAGATTTATCTATTTTTTGTTTTTTAACCATAAATAATTCCAAATTCTAATATATTGGAGACTTTACAAGTTGGAACACAATTTTTTCTTAGGATTCTATTTATTATTATTCAACCAAATAAGTTTTTTTCATTTTTTCCGTCCAATGATATATTTTTTAGGCTATGCAGGGCACATGCCTAGGGAACATAGACATTAATTTTCCACTACCCTCCCTTATTGTGGTTTATTCACCATTATTGGAGCCTTTTCATTTTATTGAAATGGTCACACGATCTGAAGTTCTTTAAAGGATTATGTGATCCTCAGGTCTCAACCATCCTCTTCTTCCATTGTGATTTTCCAATATCCATCTAAAGGGAGTCAATAATCAAATATGTAAGATTTTCATTCTGTGATGGGTGGGACCAAAATTATACATCCCTCAAATTCATTGGGTAAAGAAGGATATATCACAAGAAAATAAATATTGGTATGGGATTGAACCCTGTTTGATAAGGGACTTTTTCCAATAATATAGTATTGGGAGGGAACCTTGAGTACATAATTATGGAATGGGATGTTAAACTATTCCAAAATGATATTATTTGATGTGTGACTTGACTAAGGAAACGATTAGTTATAATTATGCGTATTTGAAAATTTTATTTCTTATATTTATGATATTATTTCATGGCACACAATTGATTATTTATGATCTCTCACTCTTATGTCTTACACTTCTAATAAATAGGCCTTTATAAGTGGTAGATAAGCAATGACTACTAGAGTGAGATTAAAATTCATTGTCTTTATGTTCTAAAAATCACTGATGAAGGATACCATAATCAATTTGTATGGAAGTGATGATAAAGAAAACCTTTATCAATATTTGATAAAGTGATGATAATGGAAAAAATTATAAGGGATTTTAAATGAAATGATGAAAGAGTAATTTATAAGAACTTATAAAAGCACTAATAAGGGGGCATACTATAATGTTCTATAACAACACACTACAGAACTAGTTCTATGTGCTGTAACAAAACCCTGAAGCACTAGAAACACTACCAAATATAAAAAAATCAAATACCAATATGGAATTTTAATGGAATGAAATTTACCACACAAATACAAGAAAAAAGATATATTATATAAATTTTAAACATTAATATATACAACTGCATAAGTATAAATTATTACATAAATTGAATAACATCCATGTTCCTTTGTATTTTGATCTTTACCCCTACTCATACTATTACAAAACAAAACACCCATGATTGAGAAAAATAACTCACATGTATAAGAAAAATAATTTTGTGTTAGAAATAACATCAAGAATTACATTAACAGAAATTTGAAATTTTAAAATAAAAATTGAGTCATAACTGGAACAATATGTATTAGATTGAGTTGCGGTTTATAATTTCATGTCACACCATTTCATGTCCACATTCAAAAATTATATTTGTAAAAATTAATTAAATAAATATAAGAAAACAATTATAAGGGAATAAATTAATTAATAGTATATATAATGATCAGAAAGAATGGTAGGATAGTTTTCTTAATTTTGGCGATGTGATGCACATTTTAAACTAAAATGACACTTATATATTGAAAATAATCAATTGGAGTCAAACTAGTCACACCATGAATTATATGGTCTCATGGATAATTATTAATTTTATCAAATGACTTGTGGTTAATTTTACTAAAGTATCTAAATAATATGAATGTCATTTCTTGTTTTTGAGTAAGTCACTTATTTTTTTTTACTAAAATGACATTTTAAATTGGAAACATGCACCTTGACTCATACTGGTCACATCTTCTATTTTTTTCATGTGATAATGTTCATACACATCAAAAATAACATATGAATAATTTTTCTAAATTATCAGGAAAATCCAAGTGTGTTTTCATGGTTTCCAGTAAGTGAGTATTTTTGAAATAAAATATTGATTTTTAACTAATATCGAACATATTGAGTCATTATGTGAACATAGTGTATCATATTGAGCTGAAAAAAATTCATATACATAAAAAAACTTTTGGATCATTTTATTACAGTATCAAAACAAAAAAAATGTGTTTTCAATGTTTTGAGTAGGTCAGTTATCCTTTTTACTAAAAATGTTGTCAATTTTTTATAAAAAGAAGCACTGAGAGTCATACCATTTATATCGTGCATCAGATTTAGGTTTAGATAATTCTTGAATGTTGAAAATGACTTATGGATAATTTTCAAGAAGTATATATACAACATGAATTAATTTTATTGGTTTTGAGTTTGTCGCTTGTCTTTTTTATTGAAAAGTCATTTTGAACCAAAAGCACACACTTTGACTCATATCAGTCACATCATGTGTTGGCCTGATGTGAGGAAAAATCCAATATGTCAAATATGATTTATGATTTTTGTTTCCAAAATTATCAAGACAATTCAAACTTGTTTTCTTGGTTTTTAGTGAGTGACACTTTCTAAACTGAAATATCAATTTTAAACTAACAACAGAAACTTTGAGTCATACCAAGCACATCAAATATCATATTGATATGTGTATGAATAATAAACATGAAAAATGACATACTGATAGTTTTAATAAAGTATCAACAAAATCCAAATTCATTTTCATTGTATAGAGTAAGTCATTTCACATTTTTACTAAAATTGATATCAATTTAAAATAAAAAGATGCACTTGGAGTCAACTAGCCACACTGCATGTCTGATTGAGGTTTTGATGATTCATAAACATCTCAAACTAATTATGGATCATTTTCATAGAGTATAAAATCAATATTAATATGTTTTCTTGATTTTGAGTACGTCACTTTTCATTTTTACTAAAATGTCATTCTAAACTAGAAGCACACACTTTGAATCATATCGATTACATAATGTATTGGGATGATGTGAGATAAATTCCTATATATAAAAAATGATTTATGAATTACTTTCATAAATCATCTAGAAAATTCAAGCGCGTTTGCTCCATTTTTATTGAGTGAATCTTTTTGAACTAAAGTGTTGATTTTAAACTCAAAACTGATACATTGAGTCCTATCAAGAAAATTGAGTATCAGATTGAGGTGTGGATAATTAATACATGCCAAAAATTACTTATGGATAGTTTTCCTAAAGTATTAAAAAATTAAAAATGGGTTTTATTAGTTTTTAGTGGGTTGGTTTTCTTTTTTACTAAAATTGATGTCAATTTCAAATAAAAAGACACACATGTAGTTATACTAATCACACTGTGTGGTGGATTGTGGTGAGGCTGATTCCTTCACATCCCAAATGACTTATGGATCATTTTATTAATGTATTAAAATAATAAGAATTATTTTTATTGGGTTTTAGAATATCACTTGTCTTGTTTACTAAAAAGTTATTTTAAAATGGAAACACGCACATGTAATCATAACGATCACATCCTGTATCATTTTGATGTGAGAACAATTCCTACAAATAAAAAAAGATATATGTATCTTTTTCATAAATTATCATGAATATCTGAGCATGTTCACTAGGATTTCTATGAGTGATTATTTTCGAACTAAAATATAAATTTTAAATCGATAATGGACACATTGAGTAATACAAGGAATATCGGGAATCATATTGAGGTGTAGTTGATTCAAAAATGTGAAAAATGACATATGTATTTGTTTTATAAATTACCAAAACAATACAAATTATTTTTCTCATTTTTTATTAGGTCATTTGTTTACAAATTTTGATGTCAATTTTAAATAAAAAGAATCTCTTAGAGTCATACAAGTCAATCCATGCATCAGATTGAGGTGAAAATGATTTCTAAATATAAAAAAAATTAAATATAGATTATTTTTCAAAAGTATAAATAATATAAATGTGTTTTTCTATTTTTGAATATGTAACTTTTATTTTTTTACTAAAATTTCATTTTTAACTGGAAACACGCACTTTCACTTATACTGGTCACATAATTTGTCGGTTTGATGTGATAGAAATTCCTACAAAAAAATTATTTATGAACCATGTTTCATAAATTATCAAGGAAATCTACGTCTGGTTGCTCTATTTTCATTGAGGCACACATTTTGAACTAACATTTCGATTTAAACTGATAATGGGAAATTTGAGTCATATGGGGTACATAGTGTGTTAGATTAAGTTGAGGGTGATTCTTGTATATAAAAAATGATTTATAGATAATTTTATTAATGTATAAAAACAATATGAATATTTTATATTAGTTTTGAGTATGTTACTTAACATTTCTACTAAAATTAATGTCAATTTTAAATAAAAATAATTACTTTGAGTCATACCAGTCACACCATGTGTCATATTGACATGTGATTGATTCTTACACATCCCAAAGTCTCAAAAAAATTCTAACTAAAATATTACCACATAGATAATAGGATTTAGTTTTATAAATTCCAACACTGTATACTAACTTGATGTCCTTAGATGAAAACACCTTTGGATAATAACATCAAATCACTATGCAGTGTTGTAGTTCTATAAATAAAGGCAATGGAAATCATGGTAAAATTGGATTAAAGGATCATTTAATATATTTTATGGCTTGTTGTATATAGTTGAAAGAAAAATATGTCTTCCAAAAATATCTGTAAAAAAAATAAAGAAGTAATAGATAAAAATTTTATAGAAATTATCTTACAAATATTAGATAAAATTATGAAAAGATTAATTGGATATGTAATAGGAATTCAACTTTTCATGATGGTGGTATACATTCTTGACACATTTAATTGTTGTTATTATCTTAGACATAGGATCAGAGTCCAATATTTCATGAGCATAAGAATATTTCATCAAACCACCCCAACTCAAACAAAAAAATCCACATGTATAATAAAAAAATTATTATATGAGTAATACTAAAAGGAAATAAATTAAAAATAAATATGAAACAATAAATTTTTTATATGGACAATGATGTCACTATAAAAACATCAATATTACCTTTGTGATCGAGTAGTTGAGGAATGTTGATGGAAGTTGATAAATGAAAACACTATAGGGCTGAAAAGGTTTTTGAGAGAGAAGAAATGCATGGATGTTTTTTTGAATAACAGAACAAAGGATGGACTCAAATTTTCTAAAATAAAAAAACCTTGAAAATATAAATGTCCAAAAAATATTTAAAAATAACTAAATAAGTATTTGATATAAATTATAAGGAAATTAACTCACAAAAAAGTATATAAAATGATGAAATAATTGATAAAAATCATTAGTAATTCATATTTTCATGATGGTTTTATAAATTCTTGACCCATTTACTTGTTTTAATTATCTTTGTTGCATCCTTGATGTCTAATCTCTCCCTAGTATGATCTACTTTGAACAAAACACCACAACATGAAAAAACGAATCCACATGTATAAGAAAAAAAATAAGCGAGTAATACTAAAAAGAAAAAATAAAATAAAAATATGAAATTTTACATTAATTATATATATAGTGATTTTACTATAAAAACATCAAGATTACATCTATGATTCAGTAGTGGAGGGAAAATGAAGGAAAGTGATAAATTCTAACACTACTGGGGTGAAAATGTTTTGATGGAGAATATTTATGTAGATGTTTTGGTATAGAATGTATTGAATGATGGAAAAAATATTCTAAATAAAATCTTATCAAGGAATAATAAAGTAAAATCATTGTTTCAGTATATAAATTTTCAATAAAATGGATGAAGAATATCTTAACATTACATTTACATATTCCAAAAGGGTTTCCTTTTTTATTTTTTACATGGGATTTATAACATCATCATGGTTAGAATAAATTTTCTTCATGTGTAGTAAAAAATTTAATTTATATTATGTTAATGTAGTATATAATAATAATATTATAAGGAAAAAATATATTATATTAATAAAACCCATTTAACATCTCATTGAACTCCATTTTTGAAAGTTTTTAGGGATTCTTTTCCTCTATAAAGAATGAAGATCCTCTATTTTTTGTCCCATATAACATACATGGAATTGTCTAAATTTGTACCAACATGAAATTGTTTTTATCTCATAATGAAAGGGTCATCCTCGATTTAATTTCCATCTGATCTAAAAATTTTTTAGTTACCAGCAGAACAATCGATGTCAGGAACCTAATCTGGTCATCATAAAAATGGCACCAAACTAGGCCCACGACAAGGGACAAAGGGCATTCCAAATACCCAAGGTTTGGAAGAAGTTTCTAGGTATCATAAAATTAATGTTGGGAATGATTTTCCTGAGTTTATAAACATACAACAATAAACACATCCAAGAAACCAAATCTGGAATTTTCAAACAAAACCATCCTTTACAAAATTTCATAATTGAGTTACAAAATATAAAACATTGTTCAAATACCATTAAAAAGGTACAAAAATGATGTTCCAATACCTGTTCATGGAAAGATGAACCTCCCTCAAGCCATCTCCACAACACATCATCATGGACCGCTAAAAACCCGAACCATTGGCACAAAAGTTGTACCCAAACCTACGACACAAAAATAACCAAGTCTACATACACCCAATGATTTCCGTAGGCTCTGAGACAAATCCTAGTAGGATACCATCACTAAGAGAATCCATTATATATATATATTAAATGACAAAAATCATCCAAATTATCATAAATATGAAATGAAAATAAGACTTTTCGAGAGATAAAATTTTAAATAAAAACAATTTTCAAGTGGAATAATTTAAAGAATTAACACAGCTAAAATTAATGCCAAAGATACTGAATTTTATAGCCAAACATACCATATGCCGACTGTAAACATAAATCATCAAATGAACATAAGCAATGGGAAAATAAACCAGATTCACTAGATTGTTTTGCATCCCAATTACCTTGTATCTCGGTGAACGTAACCATCACAATATCCATTCTCATGAACAAGAGCCACTAGTAGGGATCATACCCATAACCTAGTGGTTCCCCATAATAATAATAATCATCATCATCATAGTTCATTTATTTTTTTCATCATCAAACATGGTAAGTGAAACTAAGGCCAAACCCCACAGGATCACTAACATACTAGTACACGTACAACAACCTCGATACCCGGTATTCCCTCTTGTCCTCAAAGATGTTCAAAAATCCATAAAAGAAAAATTTCACATGAAAATTACAATTCCACCTCAAACATCCCACAGACATGTCACATATTACTCCTTTCACAAAAAACATCATTTCTCACATCATACTCACACAAAACATCCTACAAACGTATTTCACTCCTTTCTTGAAATTTGATAAAATATTTCCGAAATTTATAACACATTATAAAAATGTTTGAAATATTAATTCACCAATTTACCTTTCAAAAACCCATTTTAGTGAACACACTCACCAAAATAGTACATGTACATCCTTTTCCCACTTTGTTATTACCCAATATATCATTTACAATTTTCATAAAACAATCCCAAGGGCTATAACCATGTTTTTCACACAAAACCCATTTAAAAATCCTTTTTCCAGGGAAAAATCACACCAACACCAATAAAAAATATAATCGGCTTACTTAGAATCATTTATTAAACCACTCTGAAGTGTTATACAATTACCTTTAATAATACCACAAAGGATATACATGAAAATCAAGAAATTTCATAAAACACTTTCCAGAAGTATAACAAGGTTTTAAATATAAAAACCATTAAGGAACCCCCTTTTTATGCACACATGACACTAATGAATTTCCAAAACAGAATTTTTAGCCCCTTTAAATAACTAATAAATCAATCTAATATTTTATAAAACTACCACAAGAGATACACATGGAAGACACCCAATTTTTAGCAAAAATGAAACTATAAAATTAATCTCTTAAAAAAATCTATAAAAAACGGGTTTCACACAACACAAAACATTTGAGGACAATAAAAAATAATTATATACATCATTATAATTCATCAAGAAATTCTTACACATGAAATAACCTACCAAAAATGTCAAAACCCTCAAATCTGGGTGCAAAACATCAACTGCACCATCGACATACCACAAGAATGTGAAAAGCAACCTAAAGCCTAAATATTAATCTAAGAAACTCAAAGGAACACCATATGTACGAACCCTATATTCTGAAAATTTTAGATCTTCATGAAATGGAGAAAGAAACCCTAATGTAATGGAAAATATCAATGATAGAAAGACTTACTTGCATGATTTTGAAGTTCCCCCCCTTGAAATATTCCATAAAAAATAAGATCCATTGGAGGATTTAAGAAATTAGAGGCCTCCCATGGATACTAGGGTCGAATGGGAGTAGAATGGGGTGGATTAGGATTATTTTTAGAAGGGAAAAATTTTAATTTCGAAAAGATTTTTAATGACCTGAACACCTTTCATGGTTTCGCTGCATGATTTAGTAAACCATGCGACCAAACCGTGGATCCTGTTCTATCAACCCAAAATCAAGCCTTTATTCTCCAATTTTAGGATGCTCCAAGATCAAAACAATTGGAGAATGGTAGGATAATAATATGAGAGAAAATTTACCAAAACAAATCACTCTTTTAACCCCAAAACTCATCCAACTCATGGTTACAAATCACCTAAAAAACTTACACCCAAGTGGTCCCACTAAGAGTGCCACTAATCCAACTCCAAACATCATAACCTCACACCATATCTTTCATAAAAGAGTAAAATTACCATACAAGACCCCCCAGACCAAGGTCATAGATCAAGAACACACAAGACACCATAATTTCAAACCTGAAACACCTGAACACCAAGAAAAAGCTATGAACCGAGAGAGGATTTGAAACAAATCAAGGAATAAAAAATATGGGTGTGACAATTCTACCCACCATAATGTTTTATGCACTAGAAAATCCACAAAAAGGCCAAAAGAAAAAAAACAAAAATAACAGAGAAAGAAAGATGTACCCCTTTTCCACGATTTTCCCGCAAAGGCCAAAGCCCCTCTAGTGATCAATTAAGGAAGGAATACTCTCACAAACCAAAACATACATCACTTAAAAAAACAATCAAGAACATTACAACTTATCTCAAAAAAAACTCCACAAACACTATCCGAACAAGACTCAAGAAACTTTCCCAAATGAACAACAACATCGAACAAGGTTACTCTTAACTTACTTTATCTAAACTGTTTAGCATTCTCCAATCCCAACATTTACCCAATAAAGATATTGGTAGCTGGATAACTATGAATGAGACTACACACCCCCTAGCCAAGACCAAGGAAAAATCTATGTTACTAGAACATGGAGACACAAATGGGCTCCCCACCATAAGAGACACATAAATTTTCATGAAACAGAATCTGAACACTAACAAGGGGAGGCCCGAACGGACTCCCTAGTTCAAGGGGTAGAATTCCATTAGTCCATTCCAAAAATAACTTACATATGCCTCATATTGGGTCTCCCCACAATAAGAACCAACCATCTTAACTGACCCGCACGGGCCGACACAGAAAGACCCCAAAATATAAATAGTTGGGACAGTCCCACCGTTAGTCTGCATAGTTTGGGAAACTGTGCGCTAACCATAGGGATCCTTCAGTCTACATTGTTTTATAGGTCATGGTTACTACTAACAGTGCACTCAACCTATCTAGAAAAACTTCAAACCCTTGTCCAAAAACCCAATTGAAATCAAAGGGGAAGAGAATGACATTGGGTGATAACATAGGGGTGAGTCCCTCCATCTCTTTCTATAGAATGGGAACAACAGAAGAAAGATAATGACACCGAAGGTTTAAAATACTCCCATATTTCATACACAGGATGAGAATTTTAAAAGGGGTTGAATGACCCTAGGATTTCCACTTAATACGCACCAACTTCACTTCAGCACCTATGGATGGTTCTACAATGATTGATGCCTCATCGACCTTGCTGTTAGGATTTTGAAACCCTTGAATGGAACTTTTTCTTTTGGTGCCACAGAAAACTACACCACAATCCTCAATGAGATTAAAGAGACATAAAACACTCCAAAACTCAATTTACCCCAACCCTACATTTCACTGAAATAAGGGATTGGATGATTCACACACATCACACCTTATTTCTTTGGATGAGAAAGAATAGAAGGAAAGAATACATATAAACACCATCCTCTAAAATATGGGATACTGATTTTTTCCAAGGGATAAATACTCCCAACATAACAGTGAATCTCAAAGGATTGTAGGACCTTCACCATTACAGTCAAATGAGGAAGAATCTTCGCAAGGCATCACCGAACATTACCATTGCGACTGATAGAAACAATACATGAAGATGGAAGTTATGCAACATCCCCAAACATCACACAATTCAAGAAAGTGCCCATAACATCCTCTCATGACCATATTTCATACACTTGTGGTTTAATGCGAACCCCTACTTCAAAGAGACTAAGAACGACATAAAGGCCCTCTTAGACACCATCCACACTAACAACCCCAGACTACTCCCACATTCAATGAATCAGGTAACATAAGAAACTAAGGCCTCCTTCAACCTTCCATGAGCACTCTAACTCTACAAGAGGATCCACAAAACCGATAATGGAAAGGATGTAAACTCAATATACAATGATTGAGAAAAATATTCCTTATATTGATCAACTAGAGGATATTACAACAGAAAAATGATCTGGGTTGCACTTCAGTCATGCATTAAATATTAATGTGAGCGTACCTTATCCAATGAGAGAACCCAAGGACCCGACCAAGTAGGTCCATTGGTCAAAATGTACCAAAAACCATATCAAAAAACATTAATGGAACCACTGTAAATTCAACCCAAAACATTTCTCCTATGTGACCACCTACCAGCACTTCAACCCAAATCACCAAAGAAACAGAATCCCAAAACACCATTCAAACAAGAGGGGTTCTTGGAATCAAAAAATTCCACAAAAACAACATTTACAAAAAAAACATAAGACACACCATCCCAAACCAATCATCAAGAAATCATGTTTTCCTTTAAAAAATCTCTTTAAAAACAAATTATTCAGTGGTTATCATATCCAACAATGGTACCCCATGTGCCTTACACATGAATGTTTCTGTGCCACACCGGGAACCCTCACCATATCCATCCTGACACTCATCCAGTCTTGCCATTAACAATCCATAATCCCATATAACCCATTCATGTGGCCACTCACTGAAATTCCAATGGTCAAAAAATACTTTTGACCACTTTTCAAATCCAAAACAGTAAACCAATACTTCTTTTTTCTGAAGAGCTCTAACCACGAAATCGAAATCGAAATTTACATATTAGAAAAAAAATTAGAAAGTCACAATAATTAAAATGAAAAATAACTTTCAATATTTTCAAATCAATTTCAAAACATCTCATCCCATTTAAAAAAACATCCGGTTTTATAAAAACTCCTTTTCATCAACCCCACATTCCTTTTAAAACTCATATCATATTATTTAAAAAACATTCAAATGATTTGTAAAACTTTTTAAAAGATCATAAATCATTCAATAAAAACTCTCTTTCAATTCATTCACATTAATTTAAAAACATTTCATCATGTTTCAAAATTCTTCTGATTTTTGTGACAAACTCCATTTCATAAATCCTTATTAAACTGGGAACTCAACACCCCTCATTTTAAAACAAGATTCTAAAATTTTATAAAAAATATAAAATGATTTCTACTTACCATATTAAAATTCACTTCCAAACACCACACATGAACTTCAAAACATTCCATCCCATTTAAACACCTTTCAAAAGTTTAGAAAACTATATTGGGGACACTTTTTCCAAACAAACATTAACATGGTTCCTTCTATCAAAGGAGGAATAAACACAAAATTTTCCATTTTAAAATAATTCTGATAATTTAGTTCCACCATTTAACAAATCAAACTGTTACCTATTTATTATAAAATCATCTCACAATCCCTTTAAACTTCTTAAAGCAGGGTCATTTTTGCTTTAAAACCTAACTTCCAATATTACAAAACTAAAGGACATGAGAAAATGTGAGTGGAAACTAGTTTTGGTGGGGAAATTTGACATATGGTTTGTGGCCATAAGACAATAACATCACCATAATGTATAATGTTCTAGGAAAATTTCTCCAGGTCCACATGGCTTTCCAGGCCCTGCAAGATCACTGAGACCAGTATCCCAACTCTCTTTTGATTTCCCAAAATCATCATCAAACCTAAAAAATCAATGCACTCAGATAAATACCGACTTCCCCTGGAGAATCAAATCCCTTCATGAGGTGTGCTGGCCAGGTACACTACCCATAACCAGAATGTCATGTCCTAACAATCAAAGCTCTAGACTATCCCAACTCTTCCCCAAATAACATGACCCAGAGAGTGAACCTAAACCTCATTTGATACCATTTTTTCACAAACCAAATATAGTCTCTATGAAAATTGGCATCAAGACAGTCCTCAAGAAAGCCCTAAAGGCATTCCTAATCCCCACTAGATGGAATATGTGCCCAGGTATTATAAAATGAAATTTGGGAATGATTTACCCAAGTTTATAAACATAGAACAATAAACAAATCCAATAAACCAAATCTGGAATTTTTAAACGGACCAATTTTTTAAAAAACATCAGAATTAATTTACAGAATTTAAAATAATATTCAATGACCATTACAAAGGTAAAAATCCAAAAAAAATAAATAGCCCAAAAATATCCTCATGGAATGAGGCACCTCCCCCAAGCCATCTCCACAACACTTCATCATGAGTGACCGCTAAAAACCATAAACATTAGCACAAATGTTGTACCCAGACCTGCGACAACAAAAATAACCAAGTCTACTTACACCTAAATGTGTATATAGGGTTTGAGAAAATTCCCAGTAGGATATGAAAACTTTTGGATTCTATGTGATAAACATCTAAATAAGAAAATCTTTCAAGCATTCATAAACATGGAATGATAATAAGAATTTTAGAGAGATGCTATTTTAAATAAAAATAGTTTTCATGTGGCCTAATTTAAAGAATTAACACATTTAAATAAATTCCAAAGCTTCTGAATTTTCTATCCAAACATACCATATGCCAATGGTAAACATAAAGAATCTAATGAGCTTAAGAAATAGGAAAATAACCCCAAGCCACTAGCTCATTATGGGTCCCATGTACCTCGTATCTCGGTTAATGTTACCATCACAATCACTACTACAAAAATAGACTTAATCAACACTAGAAAAAGGAATTAATAGCTCTAGAAAAGTGCTGTTAATCGAGGCAAAGATAAAGGGGGGTCCCTTTTATCAGCACTCCAAAAAGCGCTGATAAAGACCTCTTTTGTGAGCATTTTTTTAGCGCTGATAAAAGTTAAAAAAAATTACAATTTTTTTTTGCAATTCGGGGGTGGGGGGCTTCAACAGTGCTTGAATCACCCTTCAAAATCACCCCACCCCACCCAATCCAATGCACCCCCTCTACCTCACCCCCTTTAACAGTACCCCTACCCCCTTTAAAGGTGCTTGGAATTATTCCTATGTGTGCACGCAACCTGCCTCCCCCAGGATTCGAAATCTTGACATGTTGTATGCGAGCCTAAGACTTTACAACTCCAGCACATTTATTTTCTCTTCATTTATTAATATATCTATTTATATATATATATATAGTTATATTAATTTGTATATTAATATGTATATTAACATATATATTTATATTAATATATATATGTATTAATATATATATATATATGTTTATTAATATATGTACATATATATATCCTTATATTAATATATACAGTTATTTTAATATATTAATATATTTATTTTTATATTAATATATCTTTATAACATCAGTTTTAAATATATTTATAAAATAAGTTTTTTTTTGTGTGTTTGTAAATAAATAAATACTTATATACAACAAACCCACATATTATATGCGTATTTTTAAGTATAATTATACATATTTATATATATTTACAAATATTATATATTAATATATATATTCATATGTTTAGAAAATATAGATAATATATATTAGTTTGACAATACTAATGCATAAAAATACACACACACGCTACACAGAGAAATCACATTGGTATATAAATATTAATATATTTGTATTTTAAATAAAATGGACATTAGTTTTTTATATAGATAATCCTTATATATAGCGAAATATACATTATATTCAAATATGATTAATTATTTATTTATAAAATTAAATTTTTATGGGTGAATATATAAATAAATATGTATATATTGTTATTTAAATGATTATAAGTAACATTAAATTGTGAAAATTGATAAAATTTCAAATCGATAATATCAATATAAATTTAACCCCTTAGAATAAATTCAGTCCATAGTGGAAAAGGTCAAAAATACCCCCTGAAACAAGGCTGGAATTCCATCACATGTTAAACAATTTGGGTATGCGGACTAAAAACTTAGTTTTGGAGGCCTTAGGGGACTTCTTTGGCCTCTAAAAATGTGATAGAAGGTTACATTAGGTCATTGATCGTAGATCTCATCACAGACTATGATTTGATATGCTATAGATCTCAAATCGACTCTCGGAACAACAGATATGATCGTTTGTAGTTTGAGTTACATTTTCATCTTATTTTATATCTTTTATTTTTTTTGATTTTTTGTGTCTTCAAATTGTTATTATATGATTATTAGTCGATTATTATTAGAAAATTATTAATTAATAACATTTTTTAAAATATTTAAAATCCATTTTCACTAAATTTATTATATATTAAATGTAATGATATATTTAGACGTATCTAAAACATATTTTAAAAATATAAATTATATTTATATCAATATATATATACTTATACATAGATATGTTATTTTCATTTTTTTTTGAAAAATACACTTTATCAGCACTTGGAAAAAGCAATGATAAATACCCGCCTTTATCAGCACTAATTAAAAAAGTGCCGACAAAGGGTCACTTTTAACATTGTTTTTAGAGGTGTTAAAAGGGACATTTATCAGCGCTTTTTTTAGCACTAATAAAGGAACCCCCTTTATGATCTCTTTTTTAGCACTGTTAAAGGGTGGTGCTGTGGAAACTCAGTTTTGTAGTATTGAATATTCGTTCTCATGCACATGAGATACTAGTAGGTAGAATACACATAACATTGTGGTTCCCAAACAACATCATCATCATCATAGTCTAGTTATTGTTGTCATCACCAAACTTGCTACATGAAATTGAGGCCAAACCCCACAGGATTACTAGCATACTAGCGCACATCTACCCACCAAGATTCCTGGGTTTCCCTCTAATGCTCAAACATTTTAAACAATCCATAAAATATAAGTTTCACATCAAAATTCTAATTCCACCTCACACACCCACCAATCATCCCACACACATGTCGCACAATACTCCTTTCATAAACAAAATTCATTTTTCACAACATACTCACAGAAAACAACCCACACACGCGTTTCACGCCTTTCTTGATATTTGATAAATCAGTTCAGAAATTCAGAAAACATTCTAATAATGTTTGACATCTTAAGTCACAACTATACCTTTAAAAACACCATCATAGGTTAACAAAGTCACCAAAACAGTAATGGTACATTCTTTTACCACTTTGTTTGACTCAATAAATAATTTACAATTTTCATAAAATAATCCCAAGGGGTATAACCATGTTTTTCACACAAAAACAATTTGAAAACCCTCTTTCTAGGCCAAAATCACACGAATAAAAATCTTAATCAGAATTTTCAGCTCAATAAACATTTATTAAAACACTCTCAAGTGTTATAAAATTACCTTGAACAATAAATCAAAGGATACACATGGAAAACATACATTTTTTAAAAAAACACATTCAAGAAGTATAACAAGGTTTTACACATAAAACAAATTCAAAAACCCCCTTTTTAATTCCACATGACACTAAAGAATTACCAAACTAAAATTATCATTTTCTTTAAACAACAAATAAATCACTATCATATTTTATAAAACAACCACAAGAGTTACACATGGAAAACACCTAATTTAAATAAAAAATGAAACTATAAAATTAATATTTTAACCAAATCCACCAAAAATGGTTTTCACACCACACAAAACAAGTGAGAAACCTAAAAAATAATTATATCCAACATTAAAACTTCTCAAGAAATGATTATACATTTAATCACCTGAAAAAAGTGTCGAAACCCTAAAAACATGGTGAGAAACATCCACCACACCACCACCACACCTCAAGGAAGTGAAAAGAAACATAAAACCTCAATATTAGACCAAGAAACTCAGAGACAAGCCCTAGGTACAATCCCTAGCTTCTGGAAATTTTAGAAATTCATTAAAGGGTGAAAGAAACCCTAAGGAAAGGGATGAAATAAAATAGAGAAATATTTACTTAGATGATTTTGGTGTTTCCCCATCAAATACTCCATAAAAATGAATTTCATGTAAGGTTTGAAGAGATTTGAGGCCTCACATGGCTGCTAGGGTTGAATGGGATAATAATGGGGGTGCATTCAGTTTATTTACTAGAGAGAGAAATTGGAATTTCAAAAATACTTTTAATGACTGGGACACCTTGCACGATTTGGCCACATGGTTTAGTAAATTGTGTGGCCAAACCATGTGGCATGTTCTATCCACCCAAAACCAAGTCATTATCCTCCAATTTCAGGGAGGTCTAAGCAGAAAACCTAGGGGGAAAATAGTCTAATAATATGGGAGAACAAATCCCAAAAAATCTATCTTTTGACCCCAAAACTCATCCATCTCATCGTTACAAACCATCTCAACAACTTACCCCACAAGTGGTGCCACTAGGAGTGACACTAATCAAACTCCAAACACCACAACCTCACACATTCACATTAAAAAATGAAGAGGACAATTAACATCCAAGACCCCAAGACCATGTTCATAGATCAATAACACATTAGGCACAAAAATTTCAAACCCGGAACACCTGAAAACCAAGAGAAAGCGAAGAACCAATAGTGGATTTGAAACAAAGAATGGAATCGATATTCCAGGTGTGACAATCAACTGGTTCTTATTTGATAGATCTGAGATATAAAATATATTCACTTCCTATTATTCCATTATGAATGTATCATATTTTTTCCCTTCCACATTGAAATTCACCTTAAAGAAGACCATTCCATCAACTTTCACTGCACTCATATTTTCAATCCATTTGTAATTGAAAAAAAACCTTGAAATGTTGTATAATAAAAATCATATATCTATTAAATAATTCAAGCATATGACATATTTCAATAAATTGGATTTCTATACATGGAACAAGATATGTGCATCGCTTCCCCCATAAGAGTAACACCACTTTTTTGCATCGTATAGTAGTCATCATGTTATTTTGTATATAATGTGTAACCATTGATAAAAAACCAGTGTAAGATATAACATTTGAATTTGGTCCCCTAGATAGCCATAAAATTCCATCTGAAATTTAATACATATTTTTAGATAACTCCAGATAAATTTGATCTCAGAACCATCCTATATACTATTGATTATGGGTATTTTAAATCCATCCTTCATAATTTGATGGATTCAAATCTCTTAAAATTTTTCATGGGATTAGATGTATGGATCAACATATTTACTGTAAAGTAAAATCTAAAGGTGAAATTTATCCCAATTTTCCAAGGTAATTGTAACAAAATCACATTCATAAATTCATTCACCCTTTAGACATCTGACGGGAGAAGACTTTGGGGTACTGATGCTATCAACATCTGATAGGTAATTGACATTCAATTCAAAATATTATTCAACAGTATATCTTTATGCAATACAACCTTCTGGACAACATATATTATTAACATATCCTTCTAAAATATTTATTTACAGTTCAATGGGATACATCCATCTATAATGGACAAGACCATATAGTTTAACCTCTCAAACCAAGTGAACTGTCAGGTAGACCATTATATAAAATAATGATCGTGGTAAGAACATATATAATTGACATAATATGACTTCAAACTCCTTATCCATGGTTGGAATGTTTGTTGGGACTATAACATTACTACATATGGATTTGAATAAGAAGAATAGTATGGTTAATTTATGTCATACATTTTGAGGTAGAATGAAATGAAATTCAATGGGAATAAAATCTTGAATCCAAACATGATAGTCATGTGATTTTTGTCCTTGTAACATATAATTAGTCATTGAAAAAAAATAGTTGTTATTTTATGAATACCCATTTGAAACTTTCACACTATTATATAAAAGAAAAATTATTATTTTTTCCTTTTCAGATTGATTGTAAGATTATGGAGGAAGAAAAGTCATCCCTTTACCCTTCATCCATTGCAACTCTTCCCTTATCCTCATGTCAATCACGTCCAACCTAGTGTTCATGCCATATTTTAATTTTCAAGGAACATTTAGGAGTGTTGAAATGACACTATCAAATACATTTTTTAAATATTAATGACATCAATAAAATTTATAACATACAAACCATTCCAATATGGTAATTCAATGAAAATTGATCACTTATTCAGACCAGATTTCATAACATTTTTCTAAAATTGTTTACCAAAAATAGTGTGAATATCTTTTAATTTATTGAAAAATTGATCACCTATTACTAGATACAATGTTATACATTGTTAAATATTCCTGTTGAATGCTATCATCTAAGATTTGTATTTATTCCATCAAGTTAAAAATTTCTAATATCTTAAAAACACAGTCTTCGAGGAATGTTTCTACTGAATTGTGTGTGTACTTTCTTAAAAAATTGGACACCCCAACATTCCTTTAATTATATATCCTGATAGATTTACATATGTTGGGAAGCCATTTATCGTCTCATGCATTAGGGACCTCAATGTGAATTCTTCACTTCTAGGAGAATAATGTATTGTAACTCATGTATCTTACATCAATTTTAGATATTCAATCAATGGATCCAAATAGAAATCAATATCATTACCAGGTTTCATTGGTCTAGATCCAAGAATAAGAAACATAATTTATTTTTGCTTCATGTATAACCAGGGTTGCATGTTATAATTTACCAAATTGATGGGCGAAGTATTTTTATTACTATTCTATACACAAAATGGATTTATTCCATTTATAGATAACACAAGTCGAATGTTTCTCGACTCATTTACAAATTCAGGATACTCATAATAAATTTTCTTTCAGTAAGGAGAATCTTCTAGGTTGAGTCAGTTCCTGTATTTAATTCCTGAATTTACAAGCCTTGTAGATTTTCTAATGATTTCATGACATCTATATAGTATTCTAAACAATGAAATGACATGAAAATACTATAAATATTTTGAAGGAATTGAATCATTTTTATTGTCGATCTATTTAACACTTTGGGAATTTTATGAGTGATTCGTGGTCATTGAGAAACAACATGAAATAATCTATACATGCATATATTTTTTAGAGATCCTTAAAATTTAATTTAGTAGTAATTTAGTATCATACTTTGATATAGTAGTTCATTTTTCTATAAGCACATCATTCATGAAACCATGTAGTTATTTAAAGGTGGTGCCACTCCATATGATTCTATCATTCAAATCATTTTACTTCAATACAGCTAAAGATGTTTTTATTTTGTAAAAGTGAAATATAATGGTCTCTTAACACATCTATTTAACTTCTCAAATTACTTTTTACAATCAAGAATTTCATATTCAATTTCCATTTTCATTTCTTTTATGTGATCTCTATCGTCATTGAAAGTGGTATTCATATCATGTTATCTATAAAACATAGTATCACCCAAATTGGTATGTACATTCTATTTAACACATGTTTAGTCCAACATTTATAGATCTATTCTAATCATTGAAAAATCAAATGTTCTTCCTTGTCATGCATACTAATGTTTCTTGAATAACAATAACATAAACACATACAACGGATTTAATAACTTTTGTATGCATGCCTGATTGAAAACTTGATAAACTCGTTAACTCCATCTTTATACTCTTTTGTCAAATGATTTGTGTGCATCCATTTTCTATTCATATCTATCCTATTATGTTCATAAAATATTAATTTTACATAATATATATATATATATATGATATTCATTATAAAATTTTGAAGTTATAGATAATTCTAATAACGCAAACCCAAAATATGATTTTTTAAAAGAATTTAAGTATGATTTGAATAAAATGGTTAATTGAATTTATTAAAATAACTATTACACTATGGTAGGTTTTATCCTATGAATTCATTAATGTTCGGAGTTATAGAAAACGGTCATCCTCATTAACTCATCTTTTGAATTGTTATCATTTCATTTTTTTGTGACACTCACCATCCATCTAAAATAGACATGAACCTATATTGTTTAAAATACTCTATGTATTAGTAATTCATTGGATGAATACATCTTAGAGTAGTAAAGGTAACATAAAATAGATGAGTTATGAGTCTCAAATAATAAATTTCAATAATAACTATTTTGGAGATGAAGCTGATGAGGATGGCGGTTTTACATCATTATATTCTCTAAAAGGGGTAACACCTCTCATTTGTGACAAATGAAACGATTTTATGACGTATTTTCATGATTTTATAAAAAGAAAAATGAATGTTAAGAAATAATTAGAATATTTTTATATTAAAAGGAATAAAATGTAAGAGGATTTTATAATGGAATGATATTCTTTGATTTTGGTTGTTGAAGTGGATAATGCCTTGACTGATTCTTCCTGTTAAAATCCTATATAAATTTAATGTTGTCAAAATGTAATGCAGTAAGTCATAATATGATATATATAGAATAGAATTACTTTATTATTATTCACTTTGAATTAATAAAAGAGGTATATGGTTAAATTTTCTACAAAGTTAATCCATTTGGATGGATGAATTTGAACAAAGTAAAATTTACGGTACATATTGAATGATCTTCGAACATGAAATAGATAATAATTGATGTACATCATTGAATTAAGTCTTATAGGTTGAATGGGATTGTGAAAACTAATTTTTGAAGATATATATATGAAACATGTGAGTAGAATAACATAGAGATATATTGTTCAACGTAGATGATGAGAGATTAGAAGGGACAAATTCACTTCAATATTAAGCCTTATTGGAATAAGAGTATCATGATGATAGAGAACCAATATTATATATGTATTTAGAGATAAGATCAATAAGGAAATGATTATTCTTCTATGAATTACATTTTTGAAATAATTTTATATCTTTTCTTTTTTTGATCATGTCGAGTTCATATATTAAGATACATACATAAAATGTTGTTATCTAGATTTGGGGAATAATGTGCAGTGAATTGGGGTTCAATGAAGCATTAATTATATATGGAGTTGTGATATATAGTGATTCATCCCCATATACTGATCTAAAAGTTTTATATAATTCTATATCCAAATTAAAAATCCATAAAATATTTTATGGTGATGGAATAAAGGGAGGGGCACTTGGGTTAATTAGTAGCGAGCAAGATCAAAATAATTTTTATTAATTTTTACCATGGTGTGGAGTGTCCATGGATAAATCCTAAAATCTATAAAAACAAATAGTTATTATTATATTTTCTACAAAAAATAGTTTTTTATAATCTTTATAATCATAGTATAAAACCTAACACTATGGAAAATTTCATCACATTTCTGGGTCCTCATAAAATTACGATATTGTTTAAATTTGAACTCAAACAATTATATGGTTGAAATATCCATATATATCTATAAAATTAAAAAAAAACATTTAATGATTTATTATTAATATTCCATTTTCCATTCTCCTATATTTTATATCCATTAATTGTGGTGTAATTTTTGACCTGTAAGACATGTCATTAAACAATTTATCATGTGCCCTCGTATTATAGTTTTTTCATATGTGCATATCAACTATAGATGGAGTACTTAATCATCTCACCATGATTATTAATATACATTCCATGACATAGAATGTGAATTTAATATAGAAAAAATTCCAGCATTATTCCACATTCATTTTATGATGTGATTATTAGACTATAACATCTGATTATACAAATTTCATTATTATTTTATAATTTGTAAAACATAATATTGAAATATATCCTATCACCTTGATTCCATATTATGTCAAATGAATATTCCAATAAATATGATATTGTAACCATAAATATTATGAAATTTTTTTACTTGTTTATATTATTAACTCTCAAATTACTCATCCTATCACTAACAATCACCATATCTTTACTAACATCATAATGTATTAGATAAATCATATCTACCACAAAAACAACTAATAAGGATAATTTTTTTTACAAACAAATCTTACAAAGAATTGATTTTAACAACTCAATGCCTTAGTTTTCATCATTTCCCCTTCATTAACATATGATCAAATAATATTTCTGAAGACCCCATAAGTTTTATAACAACTTTGTTCTCACCAACAAAATAGTATAAAATATTTCACATTTATTTCATATAAAACTCCATGAAAAGTAGATGTATAATTCCCTTGGGAGATTATATGAATATTTTAAAAAACCCAGTAAAGTATTTCATTTCTAGCATCATTATTTCCCTATAGATATCAGTATGCTCCTATTAACCTATTGGTTATCTTGAACAAAAACATAAAGAATGTGTGAGAGTAAAACACCAGCATTATATAATCAATTCAAACATGAGGGTGATATATAATTAGGGATGAAATCATTAAAGGGATGGAAATTGTGAGTGGAATGAAACTTGGTTTCATGTGTGGCAGAAATAAAGGGCAACCTGATTGAAATCATGGGTGGAAGTGGAAATAATGATGATAAAAAAATGAAAATATATATCACTAAATTAGAAATCAATGAGTGAGTGAGGAGGAGAAAATAACAAACCATGTATTGATTCTTTGAATGGTTAAAGAGAATGTTGATATATCACTAAAAATGTAACTCATTCCATCCTTAGATTCATTCAACCCTTGAATCATTCGAGTCAGAAATTCAAGCATTAGAATTGTTCAAACCATGATTTCAGCCTGGATTCTTGCTTGGAATCGATGAGGAGGAGCAATGAAAACTGTTAAATTCTGCAGAATGATTTAGATATCAGGGCTAATTAGTGAATAGATAGGGTTATTAAAATAGAATACAAGACTTTTTTCATCACTTCTAAAAAAGTGTCGATAAATATCCATTTTTACAGTGATAAATGAATAATTGTTGATAAAAGGAATATTTATCATCGCTAAAAAAGCACTTATCAAAGCCATATTTATCTATGATAAAAAAGTGCTGATAAGGAATCCTTTTATCATAATTTATTACTTATGCACTCATAAATTATTTATAATTATAATTAAAAATATATATTTTTTCAAATATATTTTTATAATTATATATATATATATATTTAATAAATATGTTTAAATATAAATATAGTAAATATATTTATTTTTTAAATATATCTAATTTAATTTTATTATTGTTTAAATATATAATTATTTAAATATATAAATATTTTATTATAATTATATAATTAATTTTGCAGAAAATAAAATTAACTTTTTATAATTATAAATATATAAATTTATAAATATAGAAAATATACAATTTTAAATATAATTATTTATAAATATTAATGTACAAATATATTTTTAAAATTATTAATTAATATTTAATGTTAAGTGCATGCATGTTAAAAAGAGTGATATTGAATAATTGAAAATGAGTACAATTTAAAAGTATTAAATGAATGGAAAAGTTTCATTAATTGAAGATTAATTATTAAAAAAATATGGATATATATTGAAATAAATATGAATACATATTTAAAATATTAAAAAATAGTAAATTAATATATATAAATAAATAATATAAATTGATTACATTCCCAAAAAAGAAAAAAATGAATTAATACCTAACTGTAACAAAATTAAAACTAAATAAATAAATTTTATTGATTAAGGAAATTATATATTAAATTTATAACATTATAATGATATTCTAAAACAAATACTAAAATTTGAATAAATCACATAGTGATTTCATTAATTATAGGAATATTTATGAGTGTGGGTTGTATTTAAAAATATATTCATTACATATATGTATGTGAAATCAATATAACCCATGGTTGATATTTATTAAATTAAAAAAACGACATTCAATTATGTCCATTACTCGATGAAATTAGTCAATATTTTATATTCATATAAATTTTTATTTATAAACCATTTTTACTAAATAAATTACCATTAAATGTAAAACATAAATATTTTTCATTATATAAATCATATTTATATACATTCATATATATATATCATTAATATATGATATTTTTTAATATTTTTTAATAATTATTTAATCAATAGAATGTTTAATAATTTTTTTTAATTTACATATTTTTAACATTTAATTATTTAATTTTAATATTATATATATCATTATATTTTATATATACTATTTATTAGTATTTATAATCTTATATTGTATAATAAATGTATTCATTTTTATCAATAATTATTTAATAATATTTTTTTAATAAACTCACTTATATTTATATAATTATTTCATTTTATCTAGGACCATTATTGGAACTAAAAAGCACAGATAAAGTATCTCTTAACTAGCACTAAAAAAAGTACATATAAAGGGTACTGTTTATCAGTGATAATGAAAAGAGTTGATAAAGGTTACCCTTTATCAATGTTGAAAATTTTATGATAAAGAGTACCTTTTATCAACACTAAAAAACACAGATGAGGAGTACCTTTTATCATCGATAAGAGAAGCACTGATAAAATGTACCCTTTATATGTTCCTATTTCTTGTGCTAATAATGGATAGTGTTGTTAAAGTAATGTATTTTTAGTAGTGTATTATATTTTGATTGATAAAACATCATTCCATGTTTCATGATTATGATATATAAATTGATGGGTATGATTTTCTAATGTCAAGTTCATGTTCTTATACCCTTATACATATCTTATTCTCTGATCATTGATTGATATCACTTTTGTTTACCCATACTGAGTACCTCTTCTCACTGTTTCTTATATATCCCTTCCCCAAGTTTGGGAGAAATTTTTTAAGTATGTTATGTATTAGAAGGGTTCTAGTTTTGAAGAACATAATGGAAATGATATAGACTATTTATGTACCAGTTGTTTATGTATCCTTGTTTCCAAATACTCTAACAATATATGGTTTTGGTATTGATGTTGTTGTTATGTAATGAATATTCTAATAATAATATGTAATATTAATGTATGCAAATTTTGGGTCATTGTTGATGGTATTAGAGAATGTTTTAAGTAATTATGGAAATTAAGATGAAAAAATTAGTGAAACCCATTAGGATAAGCCTAATTATAGATGAACATTCAATATGATAGAAAATAAAAGAGTGTGTCTATATTAAGAAAATATATCCATGTATGGATACTACAAGTGGACACGGTTTTGGATCAAATGAATCTATGGGTAATAAACCTAAAAATATTTGGTCTAGTATATCTCAGCCATCATTCTGGTGCATAATGAATGGGCCCTTACTACACACTTTTTTTTGACACTCCGAGGATATATGATTAGGTTAATTCACATTTTCATTAAGATCAATTTTGAAGGATTTTAATGATAATAAAAATGGTTGAACTAGGTTACACCTAAGGTTTCATAGACTGATAAGAAGGTTTCATGATTTAGACATCATATAAATTATTTTTATGATTATATTACTTCCCAACATGATGATTCTCGCTATACTATGATTTTTTTGTTTCATTTATTTGATGGGACTAGAGGGAACCATGTTAACAGTGAATGTTATGGACAATGAAATGATTCTCCCCATGAGCAAATAATTTTTAGGGAATATATAATGAATAATGTTGTTGTTATGATTAGTAAACATTTTCATTCCATGAATGATGTTGAAAATCCAAATGAGAAAATTAATGAACAACATACTATCGATTCCTTCATGAGAAAAAATTATTCTTATTTTAGTGGATACACTGATCCAATAATTGTTGAGAAATGGATAAATACCACTAATAATATAATTTTATTCTCCATTATTTATAATATGAAAGGGTTATCATATCTATTTATCATTTTGAAGGTGAAGTGGATCAATTGTGGAATATTATGAAGAATGTGAAGAAATATGAATAAATTGACAACATTGAGTGGAATGAGTTTAAGATATTTTTTTTCAACAAGTACATTCTCTATATTCTTATTATGAAGATGTAGACATAATTCCGTGAGATTAAGAAAAAGGATGATGAATCCACTATTACCTATGAGGAAGATTTTATAAGACTTGTGAGGAACACATCTAGTATTATTATTGAAATGGAAATTAAGATTCCTTAATAATTTATTATATTAAAACCATGTTTTTGAAGGGTGTCTGCCTAAGATACATCAGTATAAATAAATAATTTTTTCAACGTGATATTGAGGTGGAAATAGAGATTGGAATAACCCATCAATCTATTTTTTTCATAAGAAATGTAATATTAATTTCAAATTAAATTATTATAACAAAAAAGAGGAATGATGATGATTTTTCATTTATTCAGAATGTGTGGAAAATATCATTGAAGGAATTATATTAAGGGGAATGGTAAATGATTTAAGTGTGGAAAATAAGGATATTGTGAAATTGAATGTTGATGTAATGGAAATTTTTTATCTAATAATGTAAATACAGAGAAATATCCATAGAATACACTACCCACACGTCAATGATATAATTACAAGTAGTATTGAAATTATTCTAACTAGGGCTCAACACCGAGGGTTAATTATGATGATTGATGTTAGAAACCTTTTATGCCCAAATAAAAAAGGAAATACTAGAAAATAACTTTTGTTTATGTGGGGTATGATAACAATGTGGTGAATGGTATACTTACCATTCACTCTATAACTGCTAATGTGTTATTTGATTCTGATTTTACCTACTCTTTTATACATGAAGAATTTTATAAGGATATCCCATTACCACCTAAATTATTAGATCATGAAATAGAAGTATAAACTTTTAATGGTATGATTATCAAATATTATGTCTGTAAATCATCCCCAATTTATGTTCGTTGGAATGTGATCCTTGAAAATGTGGTTCTTCTTAATGTAGTTGAATTTGATGTAATTTTTGAAATGGAGTGGATTTTTTTATATAAAGATCATAAAAATTGTTTACTATTGGAATTCACAATTGATATTCCAAACCAACCTATAATTATATATCAGTTTGAATATAAATATAAAAATCTAATGGAAATTACATATGTTTCATGGGTCTTGATTCCCATTTAATGGGGGAATTTATCACAAATGGATAGGGAGAAACTCAAAATCAAAGATATTACGATTATATAGGGTTGGTTGATGTATTTCTGGAATAGTTATATAGTATTATAGAATCATGAAGTCACATTTTTAATAAAACGTGTACCTTATGCTACACTTATTTCAAATAAGCTATATAAAACAGACCTGATTGAGTTGCATTACTTGAAAAAGAAACTCTAGGAGAATCCTGATAAGGAATTAATTTATCCAAGTGAATCATCGTGGGATAAACTTGAATATTTTTTATGAATAATGATATATCAATGAAAATATACATTGATTATTAGGAACGTAACAATATCAAAATCAAGAATAATTATTCTTTACCCCATTTTGATGATTTTTAATGAATTATGGCGAGCTCGTTATTTTTAGAAGATTGATATTTGATTTGGATACTATCAGTTAAGGATAAAAATTGAATACAATCCTAATGAAGTCTTACCATCAAGATATAGTCATTATGAATTTATAGTTATGTCATTTGGTTGTACTAATTCCCCCAAATATCTTCATAGATATAATGAACGTAGTCTTTAAATATTACCATGATTGGTTCGTGAATGTCTTTATAGATGATATTATTATATGTTCTAAGATAAAGGAAAATCTTGAATAAAAATTGAGCACTATATTAAAGACCGTAAGGAAGGAGAAAATACATGAAAAAAATATAAATTTTGTATTTTGGATAAAAAAGTTTCATTTTTTGTTCATATAATCTCATGCGAGGGTATATCGGTGGATCCATCAAAGATGGAAGTTAGTTAACACTGTATTAGACAAATCACTATGAATGAAATCCATAGTTTTCTTGTATTGGAAAGATATTAGCAATGATTATAGAAGGATTTATCAGGGATATATAATCCACTCACCATGTTAATATTGAATGGATTTACTTTCTTTTTGACTGATGAATGTGAATAAAGTTTAATGGATCTGACGAGAAGGATGGTTAGTGAACTAACACTCACACTAGCTTTTAGTAGAGAATGGATTGTTATTTTTAGTGGTACAATAAATAATATTCTGGGGTGTTTTCTCATGTAGAATGGTTTGGTGAATGATTATTTCTCATTCCAGTTGATGGTTCACAAGAAAAATTAATAGAACAATGATTTGGTGATAACAATGTTAATCTTGGAATTAATGATATATAGGAATTATCTTTACGTAGAAAAGTGTGACATATATACTGATCATAAAATTTTAAACTATATATTCACCAAGAATGAATTTAATATGTGGAAAAGGTGAAGGTTGGAGTTAATTAATGATCATGACTTCTAAATACATTACATCCATGGGAAAGAAAATAAGGTGGTTTATAATTTGAATCAAAAGGATCATGATAGCTAATCTGTGATGAGGATCACAAAAGAACCAATATTTAGGGATTTTAAAAAGTTGAAATATGAAATATTGAAGGAATGAGATAAATCTTGTATTTCTCAAATGGGTGTTTAACCATATATCAATGTGAAGATTAAAGAGATGTAGAAGGAGGATATGAAGCTACAATATGAGGTGAGAGTTGTTCATATGTATAACCATGATTTTGATGGAATGATTAGATTAATAATTGATTATGTGTCACATAAACACCAGAATTGAATAATTATCTATCAGAAGAATCTCACAACTCATCATTATATATTCACCCATGAAGTACAAAAAAGTATAAATATTTGAAAGATTATTTCTAGCGGCACAATATAAAGAGACATATTCCCGAGTACATATCTCAGTTCTTGGTATGTTAGGAAGTTAAGTGTAAAATACAAAATTATAAGGGTATGTTATAAAATTACACATTCTTGAATGGGAATGGGAAGAGATCACAATGGATTTCATCATCAGAATCCTCAATACATCTAATGGTAATAATATTATTTGGGATACATTCAATCACCTTATGAAGCTAGGACACATCATTATTATCATAAAAGATTTATCAGTTGATCAACATACATTTATATACATTAAGGAAGGGATAATGTTGTGTATATTACCACATTATATTATATCCGAATGAGATCCAAGGTTTACCTCAATGTTCAGAAGAACTATTCAGATATCTCTAGATATAGAGTTGTGTTTCAGTATAACTTATCATACATAGAAATATGTTCAGTTTGATAAAGCCTTTAAAACCCTTGAGGATAGACTAATATCTTGTTCTATGGATTTCAAATTTGGTTGAGATTAACACTATCCTTTAGTATGGTTTTCATGAAATAATAACATTAACTCTAGAATTCAGATGGATCCTTATTAATCCCGTTATAGAAAAAAAAATATAGAACAAAACTTTTAAGACAAATTTGGTGAAATATGGATATTGAGACCTAATCTAGATAAGGAAAATGGTAGATAACTTTAGATCCATTCAGTAGCACATCAAAAAAACATAGAGTTGATAGAAGCATTATGGTGACAATCATCAGAGAAATCTTGAATTCAATGTAAGTGAGAAGGTTTTCCTGCAAATTTTACCATTGAATAAGTATATCATATTCAAAAAAATGAAAATTGTATCACTATTTATATTTATCCATTCATGATTCTTGAGGGGATTATGATAGTTTCTCATTTCTTTTCACTCCCACCAAACCATTCTTGAGTTCCTGATGTGTTCCATATATCTATTCTAAGAAAGTTTATACCAAATCATTCACATGAACTAAAGTAAGAGGTAATACCACTTGATAATTATATTTCCTATTAGGAAAAATTTGTAAAAATATTACATAAAAAGATAAATATTTACAGAAAAAGACCACTCGTCCAGTTAACGTTATTTTGAAAAGTCATAAATTTGAGGAATCCACATGGGTACCTAAGGATGTGATGAAGCATATATATACTCATTTTTTGTATCAATGTGATATAATTTTTGGGGTAAAAATTCAATTAAATGGGGGTATAATGTAACACAACAATAATTGGTATCAAATTCCTTTGAAATAAACTGTATGTATTCAATAGCTTGCTTTACACTGAACCTCGAGTCTAAATAAACCGCAATACCGTAAATTGTTATAATAATAATGTTAAATTAATACGTATGAATTGTAAAAAACATAGTAAAAAAATATGTATAAAGGTTTAAATAGTGATTAATTATTGATCAATGCATAAAAATTATGTACTCAATTTTTAGTAGTCGTTTTATGTTTCAAGAATGAGTTTTTGTCCAAAATTGTTTTTATCACATTTTTTGCATAAAATCATTATAATTAATTTAAAATATTTTTTAACAATTTCATTTTAGTAAATGAAGTTATTTTTTTAAATAATTATCTAAATATTATTTTATGTTAAATTATTAGTATTTTTTAAAAAGAATATTTTTTAGTGAATAGTAAAAAATACCGATTTTTGTAAATTGTTTTGGTTATTTTCATGTAAAATTTCCATTATGTTTTTAATTTTAGATAAATATAAAATAAAAATTATTTAATTATGAATAATATAATAACATTCATATTTAGATTCATTATTATTGACTATGACATAAATTCATTTTTAGGATTAAAAACACATTTCTCGAAAAACTTTTTTTATGTAAGAAATGTTTTTATATATTAAAATTTTAATTTAATATCTAATAATTTATTATTAATGAATTTATAGATTATATATTCTATAATATATTTTAACATTCATTTTATTATTCTTATAAGGAATGAAATTTTAGTAAATTATGATTTATGCTTAGAGATTCATTATTCTAAAATGGGTTTTCATTTCAGGATGTATGATTGTTATAAATTAAATTTTAACACTTATAGAAACTGAATCCGATAAATGAATTCCATATTTTGAATCACCATAATTAAAAAATTATAAAAGGATAAGCTTAATTTTTTGTCTTAGTGAATAGTAAAAATATTGACATTTTGTTACCATGATTATGGTTAAAACGCTTTGTTGAGGGTTTAAACCAATAGATAAGGGTTTTATTTCTACCCACACAAAGCTAATTATTATTATGTAAAGATATTTAAACCTTATATTATCCAATCTTAAAATTATTGTCTTCTCGGGGCCCCTTTCTAATGAAACTAACCTTTAATCATTGAAGTCTCTTATGAAATTCCATGTGTGTCCCTCACATAAATTATAAAAGGGAACCTATTATCGTACATTATTCATGCTTTTTGAGCCTTATAGATTGAAAAATATCTACTAAAAATTACATGATTCATCCCCTTCATCCCAGATATTTTCTTCTTCTCTTAAGACCAATCCATCAAGGCATGAGGTGTAAACCAAATAGGTCTCTCAAAGGAGATTTATAGATCCTAATCAAGACCTTTGAATTCTATTTATTATTCAACATCCTACAAACATGATGAAGCTGGTATCATAATTATACAGATATTTCATAATGGTGATGGGACAACCATTTACCACTAATTCTCAAATAAAATATGCAATGAACGTATTGCTGGGATATAAATGTGGACTATCACCTCCACGCAGTGATGTGATTAATTTTCAAACACCGTAATTCATGGTTGGTTATTATGATATATTTTTTTTATATATGATATTTATTTAATAATAATTTTTCTTTACCGGTGAATTAATATTTTCCATTCTTTCATCCCATCTATCAAAAAATGGGAACATCACTCGTGCGTACATACAGACTACCATCTCCACATATTGATGTACTTAATTTTTCATCATCATTTTATATGAATGGTTGTAATTATTTATATAATGAATATATATTATAATTATATAATTATTAGAATTATGGGTATGAATTAACCATGTTCCAAGTACCTGGACCATAACCACAGAACTAAAAAATACATGACAAATAAAGAAGTCAACACTTGAAATGACGATTACAATGAATGATTATTAATGAATGGTTGATAATAGTTTAGAAGTAAACCATGTATGTTATTATAGGTATGATTATGGGTTTTTATATAATCACTATAATTTTAATTAATGAAAATTATTGATAGAGGTCATTGGAAAAAATTTGAACTTAAGGTAAGGGTTTTATATAAAATTTCACTTTATCAGTATTTTTTATGATTAAATACTATGATGATGAAATGATGTGATATATATCTCTTAAATATGATTTATTTTCTTATTCTAAGATGTTTTCTATATATATTATGTTTTCCATTCATTCACCTTTCTATAAGTACTTGAGAGACTCAAAGAATGTTTTTATAGAAACCGACCTTGTTTTTCCCTTTTATAGGGAATATTTTCTTTCATATCCTTATTTATAATGTTTTCAAGAATGTGTTTAATATTATCCAAATATTATTTAATATCCTTTTAATATATTTTTATTTCCATAAAATTGTTAACAGGTAACCTTATTATCATTTTCTATGTATTTTACTTTTGATTTTTTACTAAAAATGTTAAAGGATTTTTTATTCTAACATACACCTCAGGAATAGATTTATCCTCGATCATGAAAAAAAAAATTAGTGATTAATTTATATATTTTTTATTTTCAAATAAATCATTTTATTAATATTTTTTAAACATTTAAATCGTAAATAAGGGGGGTTTAAATTACAAGGTTATTTTCCTTGAGAAATTTTAGAGTGATCTTTTAATGTAATTTTTATCTATAAAAATATCCATAGATGTTTCTTATGATTTCAGTTAGATATTATACAATGTTACCATATTTATTCTATATATATATATATAGTTTATTATTATTATGTAATGTTTATGCAACCTATATCATTTCCGCAGGATATGCTTGGATGATATAATTAATGTTTTATAATATTGTGGTACGCATATGAATGGTTTTAATTATGTGTCGGGTGGGCCCAAAATTTTATATCTCTCCAATGAATTTGGTAAAAAATGATATATCATGAAATAATAATCACTTGAATGGGGATTAATCCTAGTTTAGTAAGGTACTTATTTAAGAAGATAATATTGGGTGTAATCTTATGATATAGAATAATAGAATAAGGAGTGAACCCAAACCACTATGATAGTCTTGGAAGTGAGCCTTGACTAAGGAAATGATTTTGTATGAATAAGTGTATTAAAAAAATATTAAATTATCATATTATATGTTTTCATTTATCATGATTTATTATTTATGATTCTTCACTCTTATGTCTTATGTCTTTTGATTTATATGGCTTTATGCCATGTTCTTGATTGTGATCTATGAATTGATGGGTATAATTTTTTAATGTTAAAAAAATGTTCACATACCCTTATACTTATCTTATCATCATTTGTTGATATCTATTATGATTACCGTTACTAAGAATATGATCTCACCCTTTCTTATGTTTCCCTTCCCTAGGTTATGGAGAAAGGTTTTAATTATGTTTCCTATTAGAAGGGTTCATATTTTGAAGAAATTAATGGGAAATAATGTCAATAATTTATGTTCTAATTTTTTATGTATTGTTATTTAAATAGTCACTAACCCTTTGAATTTATAGAATGGAACGAATTATTATGTATTTAATATTTTGATAATAATATGTAGTATTTCTATATGGAAATTTAGGGGTGGTATACTTCTGGTTCATACTCCACTATATAAAGATACCGGTATTAGCTCTGTGTGATTTCATTAGTGCCTAAGAATTCCCTTTATAATGAGAATGAGATCCAAAACACATATTTGTTTTATAAATATCGTTTTATCCCTTGGATAGAGAAGATCTAGCTCTACTACCCGGGTACATTCATGTAGATAAATGCTTAAGTTAACTAGATTACACACAATGACGACATGTTGTAGGTGGTTCTATATAGGATGTCTTCATATGAACATCCCTTACACAAATTTAAAATAATTAATTATTTTTTCTGATATTAAACCTTGAAAAATTTCATGGAGTAAATTGATCACCCTTATACTTGCTTTTTTGTGTTGATAATGCACCCTGGCTACCTTCTTCAACAAATGATCATACACCTAAATCTGTTTTCCCAGATATGTTTTCCATAGCCATAACTTCCTTGTTAACCACATCATAAAAAGTTTTTATACAAAAGATAATCATCATCAATCAAATATCAGGCATAAAAACCATCCATAACCTTCTAACATTAAGGTAATCATAAGAAACGAGGTCGGGTGATAAGTAAATAAATCAGCGAAATGAGTGGCATACTAAAGAACTAAATGCTCCCCTTGATCCGAGGAAAAACATTGATGACTCATTTCCAAATATAATGGTTTGACATAAATTTTTATAGATGATCCATTTGAATGAATTATATGTAACATACAAATTTATCTTAGCTTTCATGATGGATTCCCACCATTATATTCTTGGTCTTCTAAACATGTAACTGTCAAAACCCACCATAGAGTCCTCTCAAATATTAAATAAATGGAAGTTACTCTCAAACCACTTGAGATGATCATAATATTATTGGTTTAATTTATCACAATATAATATATGTAGATTTTACTTGGTAAATTCTAATCCTTGACAAATTACTTTATCCCTGGTTTCCAACACCTTCCTTGCTCAGAGTTTGAATTGTGAAGATAACAGTTTCCACTATTGAGGGATATACTGGAGTATTCACTCATGGAATTTGTCTCAAAATGTTCCAAAAATTATTCAAAAGTTTTTTTCCAGGATAAAATTTATAATAAAAAAAATCAAACATCCAATTATCCTATGAGTAATTATCTATATCAAAATTCCAAAATAGGAATCTTTAGTTCTGCTTTTAAAAAATGAAAATTAAAATCAAACATTGATTCAATGATTGAGAGAAAAAAATATTTGAAAATGGTAGTCTCAGAAAAATAAAACCCAAACCAATCTTATTTTAATAGCCTAAAAATAATTTTCATAATTGATAAAAATCCCAAACTCGCCTTCGTAACTACCATTTAGACACTTAATTGATCTGACTAGACTATATTTTGCACTTGCAACCAAAATTCTGATAGTCCCAAATCCTATCATCCAAATTCCCTAAACATGAAAAAAAAATTCATCAAACATTATCATACACATTAGATTTTTACCATTTTGTAATGAACAAACCCAAGTCGACATGGAATGAAACTCGATTTGACCAGCCATAAGTTAAAGATCAACATAAAACTAAAACAAGTCTCAAGAGTTACATTAATAAGATAAATAAATAAATTAAAATATAAAAGTAGAGTACACATTCATGATACATACAACATCATTCTAAAAAGGATAAACCTAAAAATAGAACAAAAATATATAAAATATGAGTCTCCATGTGACCATCCATCACCATTATATAAAATATGAGTCTCCATGTGACCATCCATCACCATTATCACAATTATATAAAATATGAGTCTCCGTGTGACCATCCATCACCATTATATAAAATATGAGTCTCCATGTGACCATCCATCACCATTATCATTCTAAAAAGGATAAACCTAAAAATAGAACAAAAATATATAAAATATGAGTCTCCATGTGACCATCCATCACCATTATCACAACCCACAAGAAAGATAACGACAACAAAGAGAAGCTAGAGAAATACATGATTCTCTTCCCTTTATCCGAGTCATTTATAATTGGATTTAAAATTATTAAAGGAAAAATGACGGTTTATCACTAAATCATAGTAAGAGTCTACTGAATAATCTATGTAAATTATAATTCCATGAAACCATTAGTAATATCACTAGAAAATCCATTTTATAAAGAAATTTCAATTTTAAAAATATTTTAGTAAAGTGTCATATTTTTCATAAAATATTTTCATATTCACATCAAACATGAATATTACAATTACATGAAAGAAAAAATTTATTCATATTATAAGTATTCATGGAAATACCATATTATTAACATTTGATATTTCAAACATAAGACAATATCATCATGTATAAAACTATTCACAAATGGGCTATAGCGTATTGGAATATGTATTTGGGAATGTGATGGATCAATAATAAAAAAATACGTGATCCTACTAATATTTGTTCATTTAAAAGTCTAATGATATCTCAATAGTAACCCCTAGTGGCGCCAAACTCAAAAAAGTTTCCATATGACCATAACCTGATGCACCCAAGGATTCCAATGTGCTGTGTTTTCCCAAACATTTGAAAAAAAAATGATAATAAATTATAAAATATTTTAATGGTAAAGCATCACCACTACCATGAGTAAAAAAACATTTTTGAGTAGAAATAATCTTTGAGTATTTTTATCGAAAAGATGAAATTCATAAATTATTTTTAAAGTGAAACCCCATAACAAACCGATTATTGATACCACCCAAGATTAAAATCAATTAAATAAATCCATTTCTACAACTAAACCAAAGGAAATTATAAGTACATTAAGTAATTAATGGGTTAACACCATTATATAGAGATCCATAGCTCACCAATGGAAAAAAACAACTTTTCAAATTCAAGAATGGAGATTGGAAATGAGAAGATATAGTATTCAAAATCCTAGATCCAATGGAAAATAATCAATTACCACTCTCACCTGATATATTATATAATAATACAAGTAGGATCCAACAAAATTATAGGGAGATAAATCAATATAATATTTAGGAATAAGAGTAGTTAACATGTGGGAATCAAGAAATAACTTAAGATATTCACAAACAAAGAAGGGAAAATGCATATGATGCAAGGAAATAACACTAAAGTGTTACAGAGAGAGGTTATTTAGATCCTAAGAGATATTGTGAGGTGATTATAAATTTAAAAACCCAGTGATTTGGGGAAAATTTTAAATTTTAAATGATTTTAATATCAACGTATGGTTAGGCCACACAAATTAATAAATTGTATTTCAACAATGTTGCGACCCTTATCACTTGAAAATCCAAGTTCATAGTTTGTTAGGGAGAGATATATGATTTAATAAATGATTATAAATTAATTTTATAGACAATGGAAATCTCCCAGACACACAACATGGTTTTAAGGTAATTATGATATAAAAAAATGTTCAAAAAGCTAATTGGATTCACAGTTCCATAATACACTATTAATATTTAAGGTTCTCCTAGTATATTTTTATTAAAATTTAAAAATTTAATCTCAAAACTTTTTACAACCTATATAACCATAAAATGGATTAACTAAGATCAAATTAAAGTGTACCTATGACCTAAAGGCCATCAAAAAATTGGTACACAATGATGTGTGAAAATCATTTCCAATTGAATCTAGAGGTGGGTATTCTTACTTTATTACTTTTATTGATATCTTTTATAAAAATGGGAATGTATACTTAATGATTTATGAATCCTGAATTTTTAAAAAATTTAAATAATTAAAAAATCAGGTAGAGAAAAAAATTGTCATATTGATAAAGAATCATCAATTTGATTGTGATTGTGAGTATCTTAATCAATAGTTCATCAACTATTTACGTGAGTTTTGGATTTTATCTCAACTCACTCCTCATTATACACCATAGATGCAAGGTGTTAGCTAAAAGTGGAACCATACCTTACATGAGATGGTATAATAAATGATGAGATATTAAAATCATTCATTTACCTTTTAGGGATATGAATACAGAACGTGATACACACACTAAACCGAATAACATCTAAGTTGTAAAATGGAATTCCTTTCAAGTACTAGGGTGAAAAATAACTATTTTTGTCGCATACTCTTTTATTAGATTGTGAGGTATTTTTTAAATCCAATTATATAAAAAAAATAGCATCATAAGTCATGAAATGTATCTTTATTAGATATCACATGGAAACAAGGGGATACTTGATATATGACCCTCTCAGATAAGAAAGTAATTATGTAAATGAACAAAAAATTTCTTTAGTGGGGTCTCATATCTATAATAAATACTCGGATCATTTTTTACATTGATTATTTTTATGTTCAAGATACACAAGAGTTTGTGTAGGAACACATTCCACAGGTCCCCATGGAAGTGGTTATTCCTATGGCACTAAAACTATATAGAATTTCAAGATAGGTTGGAGAAAAAAAGATATATTCTTCTATTTATTGAGTATAAGGAATCATTGTTGGTTAAAAATAATTATCCAATTTCCTAAAATTTGGAAATAAAGAGTAATAATTTACAAGATATAAATAAGTCATCAGTTATATGATGGAATCCATATATCAAAACGAAGTATGGGTTCTAGTTGATCCACTAATTGATGTCAAGAATATTCGGTGAAAACATGTACTCAAGAGAAAACTATATGTGGAAGATAAAATTAGTACATATAAAGCACAAATAGTGGAAAAAGGAATGGAAAAACATCAAGGAATAGTGTAATGAATCAAAATATATAAATTACATTTGATTCCAGAATAAATGTGTATTGTTTTATATTATATAATATTATCCCAATAAAATACAGAAAAACCCAATAATGATTTATTTAAATAATGAAGATAATTAAATTAGGAAGAAAATAAACCAACTAAAATTATAAATATTATAAGGGATAAAAAATAGAATAAATAAAAACTAAAATGGGTAATTTTGGAACATCCCACTCTCTTAAAATAATTTCCCCACAATAAACATCATGGTAAAGAAACGAAATATTAATAAACCAATAAGAATTTTAAAAAAAATAATAGGTAAATATTGAGGTTAATTGATGTGAATATTTAATAAAAGAATAAATAAATATTTATTGGAATTAATATGACAATTGGAATATTTATTTGACCATTAGAATAATTATATTACAGTTGGAAAAGTAACCTAACCATTATGAATGCTAACCAGAAAATTGGAATAGTAAATTAGCCTCAAAATAGTAAATATTCATATAAATAATATTTATTCTTAGTAATTTAAGAAATTATAAATATATTAAATCCATAAAAAATATCAACATTAAAAAATGAAAGAAATTATAATCCCTTTTTTTAATAAATTGTATTTTAATGTATTTTATAAAAAGGATAATTTTTATGTTAATAATTAAAAATAATTATGTTAGAAAATTATATTAATAAAATGAATTTAATTTTTATAATAAACACATAAAAATTTATGAAATGATATTTTATTAATTTTCTTATAAACTTTATTTCTTACATGAAAATTAAAAATATATTTTTTCAAATACCACATGTTTTATGACATAATAATAATCTATTAATAACTTAATAAATATTGAATTGTTTATCTAGACCCAAAATTCAATTTTAATAAGATAAAATAGTCATTTTAAAAATTCTTAATTTCAAAATCAAAAAAGTAATTTCCAAAGTCTAAAACTCTAAAAAACCTCTTAAAATAAACAACTTATTCACTTTTCCAATTTCCATATGATTAAACAAATAAATTAAAATTATGCAGTTTTTAAAACTCAAAAAATCATGTTATTTTATTCAAATGTTTTTCATAATGTCCAAAATATTATTATTTAATGTTTTACCTAGGATATAATAATTTACTCATTATTATAGCTTAAAAATACCATGCTCTACAACTATGAAGCCCCCTTCCCCCTTTTCATGGAAACCCACTCCTCCCTCACTTACCAGAGAAAATTATCTCCAAATATTACCTCTACTAATCCCCTAAGAATCATTATGTTTATTTTTTATTAAAATAACTATAATCATTTAGGGAGTTTTCTAACTCCCCAAACATTTATAAATAATATTTCCCTTATGAATTAAGTAAATGTATTATTTTGTAATATGGTTACAAAAAGCACATGTACTTATTTGGTTTTATTTTATCCTTTCTGATTTAAAATATAGTTATGCATCATAACCATTGATAATATATCCATTGAACAATGACCATATTATTTGTATAAATATAGGGCTTTAACAAATCCAATTGACATAGACAAAGGAAGTGATAGCCTCAAACAGTAGGATCATACCCTATGAATTCCATTTATCATAGATTATGAGGGAGATATCAAATTTTGGATTTTCATTTGACTAATCCAAATCCTAGATCCAACTACTTAAGAATGAGTGAAACTATTTATGGGAGAATTTCAAGATCAATGGGATCACAATCCAAACCATATACGCTGAGACAACCCAGAAAATCTCACCACAAGGCACGTCACACTTAGGGGATTTTCTTGTTTATTAAACAGATATGTATCAAGACCCTAATATTATGAATATGTATATAATATTTTCAATAGAATAATTGTTATATTTAATTCTACTTTATAAATAATTTTTATTTTTTCACAGTGATGGAAAAATTACAATAATAATATTCAACTTCAATTAATAAATTTATTTTAATGAATTAATTTATTTTTTAAATATATAATATTTTATTGAAATATCTTTATAAAATATTTTTTTTAATATTCATTATTATATAATTTTAATGAATTCATTTATAATATTTATAAGGGTTTGAAATCTGATATTGCGAAAAAAAACATAAAAATTTTCAATAAATGTATATTGTTATTTTAAAAGTGAAAATTAACATGTTTATATTTTTTATTTACAATTAATATTATTTTTTGAATCGTAATGTTAAAATTATATGATGGTTAATTTTTCACATATTTTTGATAAAGTCGAATTTTCGGGTAAAAATTAAATATGATATAAATATATGGTTTGTATTATAACATCATAATAACCAAAAAGTGATTTAATAGATACTATAAAGCGTATCCACAACCCAATATATGTTTTACCTTTAAAATAATTTGTTTTATGTTTATTTTATTAGTTTTATAAAACTATTACGAATCCTCCAAAACCTGTTATATATTTGAAGGTTTTAAAATCATTTCTTTAAGAGTATGACTCACTTCCACATTAGAAATATTATTATAATATTATGTTAGACACTTTTACATAAAATAATTAAATCCACTCACCTTTGGAAAAAAAGGGGAAACCATGTGAATTTATGTGTGTTTGGTTATTTTATTTTATAGAGCCCAAAACCTAAGTTTGAGATGATAAAGAATTTACCACTCATTTCCTATATAAACCCACCCAATATCCCATTTATATTCTCTAAAAATACTTGGATCATGTCCATACTCATACACTCCCTCTCTATAGTTATTCCAAGGTGCCCACTAGCTTTCAAGAAGCTCCTCTCATGCATTTGAAGTCACATTATCATGGTAAGGGTTCATTTCTTTCTCTAGTTTATTTAGGTATCTTCATTATATTATTCTATTTTCATCCAAATCATAATGTTTTAATATGTTCTTCCATATCCCCCTTACTGACCATATGATTCTAAAATGAGAATATACCCCTTACACTTTCATAAATCCCTTCCATGAACATTTATATGCCACCATTAGGCTGTCGAAATTTTAGCGCAAACTTCCATGCAAAACAATTGTGTAGTGAATACCCGTTCCCATTTCCTATCAAGGGTGTCTAGCTTTATAGACTTAATCTTATGGAAATAGGTCTTACATGTATTTATTACACACTTATTGATCATGGAATGATGTATGATGATGAATGAATCCTTGTTGAATGATCTTTGTGGAACCCTAAATCATAAGAATAAAATGAATATGACAGGATCACCCAAAATAATATAGTGATCTAATGAAATGGGTAATGTTTTGGAATAATGGGACATCAAGAAAAGGATAATGGGGGAATAAAATCCATCACGGTTCTTTTTCCATGATTATTTCATGGAAGTTATCCTTGAACTATGTTTATGATGTTGTGCTCTATGTTTTTTTCCACATTTATTATGTTTCAATTATGATTATAATGTTAAATCATGTATCATTGTTTATGTTTATGATTCTAACTCCTTTTATGACCCATTGATATTCCAATTGTCTAACATTTATTACATTCTTAATTTTATTCAATGTTTATTCCCTTACTAGTATTTATGTCCCACCCCTTTCTTATATATGTTGCTAGGTTATCCCATTCATTTTTAAGTATGGGCATGTTAAACAAGTTTTCAATAAAGACGCTTTTTTTCTATCTGAAGTTGTTATACATTATACCTAAAACCCAAATACACTATAATCATCAATATTATGGGTTTCATTATGTTAAATATTATTTAAAAATCATTAATTAATGAGTAATAAAGATAAGGGTTGTCATAGTTAGTCTCAAAGAAAAGTTTTGTTAATTTTCGGGTTAGGATTGGAAAACTCCAGCGAAAGACATAGGGTTTATATTAAGTATATGAAAACATCCCTAAATTTTAGTAATAATATATTAAGTGTTTTATCAGGAAAATATATCCCTGTCTAGATGTTATATTTTGATATGGCTCCGGTATATTTGTACATAAGGGAAAACCCTAAAAACATCGTGTTGAGCTAGACTCAACCTGAATTGGTTCACGATAATGAACGTTGTGGCACACTTAGTTTTTCACTCCCAGGGGATATGATTTGGTAAATTCATAATCTCATTTAGGAAACATTATTATGGGAAAAATAAAAATTCCAATAATAATATATGTTGGGAAGTATATCATGGATAAACTAGATTGAAGCCATGAAATTAATAGGTTAAAGAAATACATGTAATTTACAAGTTACCTATTTAATGTCATTGGATCCATGATTATGTTTTTAATAGGTCCAAAATTATTATCCCTTAGAATATTCTGGGTAATGTAAATTGTTATAACTAGAATAAAAAAGTTAAATTTAGTGTTATCATCCAAAGTTCTATGCATTCCTTCATATTCTGAAATCTTAGTAGAACTATTCGAGCACCACCACAGGACATTGAAGTGGATTTGTTAGCGGAAATAGAATATGGGGAAATTATTGGATCCCAAATATATAACTCCTCCCCTAACACGATTTATGGGATGAACATCCCATGAAACATTGTGATAATCCCTTTGGTGGAATTTTATGCAATTAAGAGTATGGATTATCTTTTCCTCCATAGAGCCAACATAAACTACCATGAGAATTAAATCACTCTCTATATCTATCACACCCCAACCTATTCAATTATTATATTCTATTATTTCTTTGGCATTAAAAAGTTTTTGTTGAGGTTTGGGTTTAATCCCAAACACAAATCTTGAGTTTATGTTATAAATTGTGCATTTGGGTTGGACGTCATTTGGCGCTAGGGAAGAGCACATTATAGAAACTAGTGTAGCTATGCCCAGACAATTGTGCGACCTTGTTGCCTTCAATAAATAAATAAATAAATAAAATATTTATTTTTTTTAATTTTTAGTGTCTTTAATATTTTTTATTATGGTTGAAAATTTTATAATTATTAAGATGATGTGGATGCTTTTAATATTTTTATTTTATTCATTTTTATTATTTTTATTATTATAATTATTACTATTATTATGATTACTATAACTTTTATTAATATTTGGGATGGTGCGCACGCACCGCATGACTAGCAGAAGTCGTGCGATTAGCTCGAGCACTTGCGCGATTGCAGCATTTGAATCAACCAAATAAAAAAATTGAATGAGTTGAAAATTAAATTTTAGTTACATAATTAACTAATAGAGTAATGATAATATTATTTGTCATGAATAGTAATATTGGATTATTTTTATAGAATCTTTTTAATAAAATTATTATTTTTATCATTTTTTGATTATTGTTAATGTTGTTTTCATTATTATTATGTGTATTATTATTATTGATATTATTATTAATATTATTATTATAGATTAATTTATTATTATTATTTTATTATTATTAGTATAATAATAAAAATAAAAATAATTACTATTATTTTCATTCTTACTGCTAATTATGTTTATTTATTCCTTCTAAACCTAGCCCCTCTCCCGCTTTTCTTCTTCTTCTCTCCCTTGGTCTGGGCGGTGCCACCGCCCTCACCCTCTCCCCTATCTTCCCTCCTACATTCCTATATTGCACCAAAGGTAACCCCAACTCCCTAACACTCCCCTCTCATGCATAAGAAAGCCACCCTCATCCTTGCTCCATCCGGCCTCCCTTACTGCGCTCTCTCTACGATAACACTACACCAGTCCGTGCCTCGCTAGCCCTCCATCCACCTCAAGCTACCCTGCACCCACATCCACCACCTTTTAGTGCCTCCTGAAGCCATTCCTGCCACCTCACACCCCTCATGCATCGGCTCACCTCCCCTCTTCTTGCAGCGCACCCCAAAAGCTCCCAAGCCTCCTCTTGCTCGAGCATTCAGTGCCCCATTATGGCACACCCACGAGGTCCGGCATCCTTCATGTCTGTGCTCTACACACAATAGTTGGCCATGCCTCTATAAGGATTCCCCTTCACTACAATGGTCAGCCCCATCAACCAGATCTTCTCCTGGTCAGCACCGCTACTCCCCTCCGCAAAGCTCCCTACTCAGCATGCTCGACCAGCATACCCCTTGTTTTTTCCGGCCACCTGGCTACCTCCTCCCACTAGTCCACATGCACCCATCACCCTTTGGCCTCACACCTGACTCCTCCCAGTATAAGCTACCGACGCACCTCCCTTTTCCTGCGAGAAGGCCCCCGGACACGGTCCGCTTCCCTGCTTCGATCGCACCTGCCTCCGACCATACCTTTTTCTGCCCACCGCGTGCATCTCTAGCCCGATGTACCTCCATCTAGGCAGTGCGTCATCCTGTGAACTTTCTGTCCAGCCAAACAGTCCCTATGTGACCCCATTTTTGTTCCCTGGTCATTGCGTGGTGCCCCACGACCCCCTTTCTGCACTTTCCAATGGCCATCGCATGCCCCATTGCCGATTCACTGGCGTCACCCCCACTTTCTTGTCTATCCACCCCCCGCAGGTGTGTAGTACACTCTTTTTCGGCAAGAGACAATCCCTTTTGTTGTGCATCATCCCTTTCTGACTATCGTGTTTTCCTTCTTGTCGAGCTCATCTCCACGCCGAGGTGAGTTATGCGCTGTTCTTCTGATTGATTTTTTTTAAGTGAATGTTGCTATGTTTTTAGTTTTTTTGTGATGTTGAATTGTTTGAGTTATTTCTAGTCGGTTTTTATATGTTTTTTATTGTTTTACTTTTTTTCCGCGTATTCGTAATGTAATTATTTGATACTACGGTCATCAGCTTATGCGTGCTTGTGCGCCTGCTCTAGGCGTGTCACGTCATCATGTTTAATCTGCGAATCGAGTTAGTTCCCCCACTATCCTCACCTTTAAATTTAGAATTTATTAATTTCTTGATTTTTATTTGATTTTTTATGAATGAGAAATAATATAAGATAATTATTTTTGGAATAAATATTTGATGTAAAAAAGATGTTTATTTTATACACAATATTTGAATTACTTTCCTGATGAATTGACTCACAATAGTGAAAGAATGTTTGTTTGGGCTTTGAACATAATTCACGGATTTTCAAGTGTCGTTCTTATTTGATGGTAAATTTTTTCTTCTGACGCATGAGAAAATGTTTTGGTTTCTCTTGAGAAATGATGTTTCTTTTAAAAGTTGAATGTGGCCCATTTGGATCATTGATAAAATAAATTATTTTGAAACAATTTCTTTGGGTTGACTCAAGGGTTATCTTGCAGTGTACGTCGATTGTGTGAGTTGATGTGTTTGATGTTTGTGAATCATGACTGGTTACTTGACTGAAATTCATGACTCACTCCCTTTTTATTACACATGTTGGCATGGGAACCTGACATAGTAATTGAATATTTTTAGAACGATTGCTGCCCTAGTTTAGATTACGCACTGACTAGTGGCCCTTAGTACAAAATTTTCTCTACTAGGGGATTGGACCCCTTAGTTAGGCCAGGTAGGGAATCATTGAGCATTAGATAATTATGAGGTCATCAAGAGTAGGAACGCCTTTAGGATCAGTCACATGTATAGTATGTTGTGGATATTTCACAAGCTCCTAGGATGAGCCAATGTTCTCTTTGGTGCTTGCCTCTATGTGGATGATGATTGAGGGGCCTTGTTCGGTTTCTGGTCCCCATTTTCTACTTTTCAATTTCCCTAATTGTGTGTTGTGTGTAGTTTCCCTCTTGACTAACAACTTAATTTTAAGATTTTAAATTGTTCGCAAAAATGTTTTTAAATGTAATAGACATTTCCCTTCAAACATTAAACATGTTTTTTAAATTCAAATGGGAAATGGAATGTTACTTGATTTACATATAAAAGTGTTTTTGGAAACCCATCTTTTATTTAAATCATTTCAAACATTGAATTTGAATATTCTTTATTTAAAGTTAGTTCTTTGGGGATTGTTTGTTGGGACGGCCTGTTGAGTATAAATACTCACGCAGATTTTTTTTTCATAATTTTAGTATTTTTGTAGCTTCGGCTCGAGCTTGTTCACCATGGGAGAGTGTTGGTTATGGTTTGGATAGTGACTCTCTGGGTCATGAGGAGTTTTGGACGTGGTTAGGTTAGTGATTTTATGATGGTCGTTCCTTCTTTTTCATGTTGATTATTTATTTTGTGTTGTTATATTTTATTTTTAATGAAAAGTTCATTTTTATTGGGATAAATCTTTCCCATGTTGTTCTCTATTGATGACCAAGAACTTTTTGCTAGGCTAAGAGGATCCGGAATGCCTCTCGGGCCTTTCCAAAGATCAGATTGGGTGACCGGTCCAGGATCGACCTGTGTTGGTTCATGAAAAAATGGTATCAGAGAAAGTTGTATCTTAGAGGGACTTGATTTTCAGAGAATGCTTTTTATTTGAGGGTTTTCATGGTAGAAGTAGAAAACTTTTTGGGACTTGAGGCATAGGTATGGAAAGGGCATCATGAACCCTTTCTCATTCCAAACCTCTGGTTAGCATGGGGTGTCCGGGTTTTTGGTATCTTTTTAGTTCCTTTGAATTATTTTATATGGAAAAATGAAAAGGGAGTCAGGAAAGTATCCATGTGATCTCGAAGGGCCTGTAAAGCCATGTGAATCTAAGGAAAATACCCTATAATTCTCTCCAGGATGGGGGCATGAATGGAGTATGGCCTCCAACCATATGTTTAAGTCACCCATCGACACTAGTTTCCCCCTAGTGAATCATTCAATTTTCCCATAATTCTATAAATTGATGTGAAAAATGTTATTTTGGTATTTGAAATGAAAATGACCAAGTTTTGATTATGTTATTTTTTTTCTTGTTCCTTAGTGTTCACCCCCATGATGGTTTGTTAAATTACCAAGGTGTAGCTTTGTTCGGTGCACCCTTAGTGAATCCAGAAATTGATCAACCTATAGACTTTGTCCTGGAAGTACAGAAATTAAACCCTCCCCTGTTTTATAGACATAAAGATCCTCTTGAGGAGGAGGAGTGGTTGAAGAATATTAGGAGGAACTTATCTTTCATTGGGTTTCCTGAGTTATTGGGGGTTATGTTGGATGCCTTTATGCTTGAAGGTCGAACCTGAAAATGGTGGTAGTCCTTATCTCTAAGAAATCCTTGAGCAGATCTCACATAGGAGTTCTTCAAGTATTCGTTTATCCAAAAATATTTCTCTGAGTTGATGAAGCTAGGGAAGATGATGGAGTTTTGTTGTGTTCAACAAGGCGTCGAATCAATACTATAATTATGTCGATGTTTCTTGGGCATAGTTCTATACGAACTATGGTTTTTTGAAAATGATCTCTGGAAGGATTGAAAATTTGGTTCCCGACTCCGACCTGAACTACTATTGAAAGTGGTAGAGCTCAACCTAACCCCCTTCTCAGATGTTATGGGGAATCCTTTCTTTTTGAATATGAGTTAGTAGGTGGAAATGAGGTGGCAGATCCTACCCCGACCTTGGGAAGTAGTGAATATAATGGAGATAGAAAGAATTGGAAGCGGTCGAATACTGGTGGATTTAACAGTGGAATCAAGATTCCTTTCGACATTCAGTCATCTTTTTCATAGCACAATGCCCTGATCTATCACCAGTGTGGTAAGAAGGGTCACAAGAGGCTGACGTGCCCTAGTATTCTGAAACCATTCCACACTTATGGACGCTTGGGTCACATTGAGCGGTTCTGCCAAGGTGTTTCCAAGAAGTGCGTTGAAGCCAGAGCTAGCTAATAGATGGTCACCTCAGCCCGTCAGTAAGAGAAAGACAATGTATGGGATGATTTTGCAGTTTTCTATTCATAGTGTTCCCTGAATGTGGTGGTCATCTCTTGTAGTGTCTTATAGTGTTTATTTTCCTCTCGTCGCATGAATTGTTATTGTCTAATCTCTTTGAAACCTTTATTTTTTTGGAAGTGTGATTGATTAAATTCTATTTCATTTGTTATGTTTGGGAATTTTTGAAGCCAAACTATGAGGTATGATATGCTTCAATCATTGGTTCTACAGCCATAGGTCCCAGAGTAAAGCTGGAACATAGTCAGGAGAACCCCATTGAGGTAAAAGGGCCTTGGTTTAATCATTTTCTTTAGTATGACATGGTTTGTGTCCTTCTCAAGATGTGTCTTTATTGATATGGAAATAGCGGTAGTTTTGATGATCTATCAGTTGATACCTTCCCTTCTCCCCCCTCGTGGTGGGGGTTTTTGGTCAGTGCAGAAAGTTTTCAATTTCGGTTAACCTCATTAGTTCTTATAGTGGGGAGACCCACATTGGGTATCACAGAGTTACACATGATGTAATTTAGTGTTAGCTCAATCATTATGGTGGGGAGTCAATTCGTGCCTCCCTATGTCAATATTAGAGTTTTTTTCATGTATCGTTTGGTGATAGGTGGTATTGTACAGAACCACCTAATCCTATGTTCTTCCACGTGAGTAAATGTTGGGATTGGAGGACACACAACTGTTCTGTTGGACTAAGATTATGGGAATATACATCTGAAGTGGTTTAGGTTTGTACCCTAGTTGAAATGGGTGGTTAGGGTTCTTCTTGGTGATGGTTATGGTGATCGTGTTTTAAGGATGAGTATTGAGTCATGGGTATTCAGTTTCTTTTTATATCGATCAACTGGAGGTTCTTAAACTCTTGGATGTAGGTGACACTTAAGGAGATTCAACTTTGGGTCTAGGTCTTGTTGTGACATTCCGAGTGCAGAAAGCATTATGGTGGGGAGAATTCTCACATTCCAACATATTTGATTATTTTATTTTATTTTTTCTTTAGCTTTAAATAGTTTGTGTTGAGGTTCGGGTTGAATCCCAAACAAAAATCAGTAGTTTCTGATTAAAATTGCGCGTTTGGGTTGGACGTCGTTGGGTACAAGGGTGAAGCACATATTGGAAACCCGTGCAGCTTCACCCAGAAAATTGTGCAACCTGTTGGCCTTCAATAAATAAATAAATAAAATGGTTATGTTTCGTAATTTGTAGCGTCTTTTATAATTTTTATTGTTATGAACAATTTTTTTATTTTTAAGATGATATGGATACTTTTATTATTATTATTTTTCATTTTTATTATTGTTATTATTTCTATTATTATGATTACTATATTTATTATTATTTTATGGGACGGTGCATGGGCACCACACTACTCGTGGAAGCTGTGTTGTTAGCCCATGAAATTGCACGATTGTGGAATTTGAATCAACAAAATCAAAATAAATTTGATGAGTTTCAAATTAAAATTTATTTAAATAAATAACTTTTGGAGATATGATAATATTATTTGTCATGAATAATAATATTTTATTATTATTAAATAATTTTTTTTATTAATTTTATTAATTTTATCATTTTTAGATTATTCTTAAAGTTGTTTTCATTATTATTATGGGTATTATTTTTGTTATTGACATTAATAATAATATTATTATTATAGATTAAAGTTACTATAATTATTTTATTATTATTAGATTAATAATAATAATAATAATAATTATTATTATTATTATTTTCATTCTTATTTATAATTAATTTTTTTATTTATTATTCCTTCTAACCGTATCCCCTCTCTGCATTTTTTATTCTTCTCTCCATTGGTCCAAAAGGTGCCACCACACTCACATTCTCCCCTCTCTTACCTCTGATGCTCCTGTCCCATACTGGCGGTGACCACATCTCCCTCACACTCCCCTCTCCCGCACGAGCAGGCCGCCCCCTTCCCTTCTCCATCCGACCTCCCTTGTAGCGCTCTCTCTACGACAACATTGCACCGACCTGCGCCTTGCTAGTCCACCGTCTTCCTCGGGCTTACCTCCATATTCATCTATCCCCACCCTTGCAATTCCACATGTCGTGTTTCCATCCACCTCGCTCCCCTATTGAACCAGTTCACCACCCCTCTGCTTGCAGCGCACCTCGTACGTTCCCCAACCTCCTCCTGCTCGAACCCACATTGCCCCTATTTTTGTGAAACCCTACTGTTTTACTTCCCTCCTGTCTGTGCCTCACATCCTCCAGCCGACCGCGCCTCCCAAAGACTTCCCCTAAACTACACCGGTCTTCCATCCCCCCTTGATTGGATCATCTCTTAGCCAACACCACTACTCCCCTCTATCCAGTTCCCTACTCAGCACAACCAACTAGTGCACCCCTTGTTCTGACCAGCCACCCGACCGCCTCCTCACCCTAGTCCCCACATTCCCATAAACCTCTAGTCACACACCTCCTCCTCTGGCCAGCATCCACTGACACACCTCCCTTTTCTTACAAGCAGGCCCCTGGATGCGCCCACCTTCATTGTTTCGGCTGCATGTGCCTCTGGCCAAACCACTTTCTGGCCAGCACATGCATCTCTAGCTTGGAACACATCCGTCTCAACAGTGCGTCATCCCGCGAACCTGCTATCCAACCGCACAGTCACTGGGTGACCCTTTTTCATTCCCCAGCTGTTTCATGGTGTCCCAAAACCCACCTTGATGCACTTTCCACCATCCGTCGCGCGCCCCCTTGCCGAGTTTCCAGTGTCTTCCCCCTTCGCTACTTCATCCAGCCCCCGCCTGGGCATAGCACACTCTTTCTGGCCAGCGAAAGTCCCTTATGGTACACACCATCATTTTTCAGCTGTCGTGTGGTCCCACTGGTCGAGCGTGTCTCCATGCTGAGGTGGGTATTGCACTGTTATTTCAATTGAAATATTTTAAGTCAGTGTTGATATTTTTTAGTTTCTTTTGTGATGCTTAATTTTTTGAGTTATTTCTGGTCAGTGTTTCTGTGTTTTAGATTGTTTTACTTTTGTTTCAGTGCATTTATTAAAAAATTCCATGATACTCCTGTCGTCAGCTTGTGCGTGCTTGTGCGCCTGCTCGAGGCATGTCGCATTATCGTGTTCGACCTGCGAATTGTGGTATGTCCCCCACTGCACTCACTTTTTAATTAAGAATTTATCAATTGATTGTAATTTATTTGATTTTTTATGAATGAAAAATAATATTAGATAATGATATTTGGAATGAATATTTTATGTAAACAAATCGGTTTATTTTATACATGAAACTTGAATTATTTTCATGGTGAATTGATGCACAATAGTGAAAGAATTATCGTTTTTCCTTTGAACATATTTCATGGATTTTCAAGTGTGGTTCTATTTTTATCGTAAATTTTTTTATGACATTTTAGAAAATGATTTGGTTTTTCTTGAGAAATGGTGCTTTTTTAAAATGTTTCATAAGGCTCATTTGGAACTTTGATAGAATAAATTATTTTGAAAAACATTCTTTGTGGTCATATATGGGTGATCTTGTTGTGTACGTCGATTGTGTGAGTTTTTGTGTGTGATATTTGTGTGTTGTGACTAGTTACTTGATTGACATTGTGACTCATCCCCTTTTTATTGCACATGTTGGCATGGGAACCTGGAAAAGTAAATGAATCTTCTCAGAATGATTGATGCACTAGTTTAGATTATGTACTGGCTATTGGTCCAAGGTACAGAGTTTGCTCTGCTAGGGGATTAGGCCCATTGGTTAGGACATGTCAGGAAACACCGAGAATAGGGGAATTATGACATCATTGAGAGTAGTAATTCCATCTAGATGAGTCAAATGTATAGTACGTTCTGGATTGTTTATGAGCTCCTAGGTTCAAACCTGGTTCTCTTTGGTGCTTGTCTGTATGTGCCAGACGATTGAGGGGCCTAGTTCAATTGTTGCTCCTAATTTTATACTTTCACATTTACTATATTGTGTGTTGTGTGTAATGTTTGGTTTTCCTCTTGACTAAAAACTGAATTTTAAATTATATATTTTTCAAGAAAATGTTTTAAAATTTAATACACATTTTCCCTTCAAACAATAAACATGTTTTTTAATAAAATGGGAAATGGACTGTTACTTATTTTAGAAATAAAAGTGTGTGTTGAAAACCATATTTTATATAATATAGTTCAAACCTAGAATTGGTAAATTCTTTATTGAAAGGTAGTGCTTTGGGGATCGTTTTTTGGTCGTACATACTGATTATTAATACTCATTCCAATAGAGTTTTCCAATTTTTAGTTTTTTTTAGCTTCAACTCGAGCTTGTTCACCATGGGTGAGTGTTGTTTGTGGTTTGGAGAGTGAATCTTGGGGTCACAAGGAGTTTTGGACATGGTCTGGTTAGTGAGTTTCTTTTGGTCATTCTTTAATTTTAATATTAATTATTTATTTTGCATTGTTCTATTTTATTTCTCCTTCTTATTTCATTTTTATTGGAATAAATCATTCCCAAGTTATTCTCTGTAAATGCCCTGGTACTTGTCACAAACCCGGGAGGATCGAGAATGACTCTCAGACCTTATTAAGGATCAACTTGGGTGACTGGTCCAGGATCGACCAGGGTTGGTTCGTGAAAATATCACTAATCATCCTCTAATTATATAAAAATTAAAGGATATGGATGATTATTATTTAGCAGCAATTTCTCAAGCATTGATATTATTTACCTATCGAAAAGAATAGCTATCTCAAATGATTATGTCCAAGGAAAGATTCATCCTTAAAGACATGAAATTTGTGAGAAAATATGCTGAAGTATTTTGCAACAAATTTCTCGGTCTTCTTCTTAGATGATAATTGACTTATTAATCGAGAATATACTTAGTATGTTACCATTATCCAAGAATACATATAGAATGATTATTGTGAAACCTAAAGAGATAAAGAAATAACTACAAGAGAATCTAGGTAATGGGTTAATACACCCAAGTGCTTCACCATGGGGTGAACCAACCCTCTTCTTCATGAAGAAGGACGAGTCAATACACCTTCAAATTGATTATCATGATCTCAACAAGATAACAACAAAGAACATGTATCTTATTCCATGTATTGATGACTTGTTTGATCATATATATAGAACAAAATACTTCTATAAGGTTGATCTACAGTTGGTGAATTAGCAAGTTATGGTAAATAAGGAGGATATCCCCATAGTTTCTTTTCATAGAAGGTGTAGACAGTATTAGTTCATAGAAATTCCATTACTTTTAAATAATTCTCTAAAAGTATTTATGAAAATGATGAATAGAGTATTTTGAGATTACTTTGAAAAATGTTTAGTTCTCTTTATAGGTGATATTCTAATATACTCTAAATGAAAGGATGAGAATGCAGATAATCTAGGCACTGTGAAAAATAACATATGAAAGGATAATATTTATTCCATGTATAAAAAATTTGAGTTCCGGTATAAGGATATTTTCTTATTGGGGAATGTCATCATAAGAAATGGAATATCTATGGACCATTGAAAGATAGAAGAAATTGAAGGATGTCCAATGATGACATCTATGACAGATATCTGTACTTTCCTTGGATTAGTTTGGTAATATAATTGATTTTTGTGAAACTTCTCATGATTTTAAAACTCTCTAACAAAGATAACATAGAAGAGAGAAAAGTTTTCATGGAATGAGTAATGCGAATAGAGTTTCAAGGAGTTGAAAAGGGGTTTATCACTACACATTTACCCACACTACCCAAAGGTGGATAACTTATCAAGCTCTTTAGATATGTCTTGAAGAAGGGCTTGGTATGTTTATTAATGACCGATGACAAATTGATAGCATATTCTTCAAGATAATTGAATTTTCATGAACCGAACTACCCGACACATGATCTATAGTTGTTTTTAGTGATCTTCTCATTAAAAATTAGGAAACATTATCTCTTTATGGAGAAGTGTGAAATATATATGGATAAAAAAATAGGCACATATATATTCAAATAGAAAGTGCTAAATATGAACCAGTGATGATGGTTAGAGATGATCAAAGACTATGACTTCTCAATACACTACCATCATGGAAAAGCGAATAAAGTAGAAGACACTCTAGGTTGAAAGGATCTAGAAAGTATATCATTTATTAAAATCAAGAAAGATATGATATTATTAGACATGAAAGGAATGGACAAAGGAATCATAATTTAAGTAACAACATCAATCCTTTCAATAATGATTTCTCAATCATCTCTTTTGGAAAATATAATGGTTTCTGAAAGAGATAACATGGGAATTCAGAAAAATGTTGAATTATAAGAAAAGGAAAATCCATGAAGTTCAGTGTTAATTAATGAGTTATGATATTTGGGTCACAAATATGTGTTCCTTAAAATCCTAAGTTAAATAAGGATACATGGATGATGAACATAGCTCAACCTTCTACATCCACCCAGAAAGCATAAAGATGTATCGAGATATCTGAGAGCACTATTAGTGGGAAAATATAAATGTAAAGATCATGGAATGTACATCAACATGTATTGCATGTCATCATGTTAAGGAATAAAGGATAAAATCCAAGGGGATTATGAAACCATTACCCATACCAACATGGAGATGGGAAAATATCACTGTGGACTTTTCCATAAGTCTTCTCAAGATATCATGAGAAAATAATGCTATCTTGGTTGTAGTGGACCATCTTACAAAGAATTAAAACATCATTTATATTAGAGAATACTTCACACTTGATTAAATTTTATGGATATGCATTAGAGAAGTGGTGTAGTTTTAGGGGAAACCACTATCGATTATATTTGATAAAGATCCATGATTTACATCAATGTTCTAGAAGAGTCTTCAACATTATCTAAATACTGAGTTGAACTTTAACATGAATTATCACCATCAAAATGATGGACTATCTGATTAAAATATATAGACACTTGAGGAAATGTTGAGTGCATGAAGGATCATATAAACATATTCCTCACGCCGAGTTCTCATTCAATAATAGTTTCCACTCAAGCATCCAAAATTACCCCTTTCAAGCCCATTATGGGAAGAGGTGTAAAACACATTCATATTGGGGTGAATTAGGGGGGATGTTGATACCTGAAATAATTGAGGAAATGGTGGAAATGTTATGGCAATAGAGGATCACATTAACCATTCTCAATGTTTTTAGAAGAGATATGATGACAATCATTGATGAGACCCAAATCTTGATGTAGGAGACATGGTATTCCTTCACATATCACCATGGAATAATGTGATGAGATTTGTGAAGAAGGGAAAGATTCATACAAGGTATATTTTTCAATTTTATATACTCGATCACATCAGAGCAGTAGCATATCGACTAGAAATCCCACATAACCTATCTCAAGTACATGATGTATTCCATGTTTCCCTCTGGAGTATGTACATACAAGACCCCTCACATATACCCAATCAATAGGTGGTACCATTTTAGAATGATATTTCCTTTGAATAGAAACCTGTTTAAATTTTAGATCATAGATACAATGTTCTATAAAATAAGAAAATTAACATTGATAAAGTGTTGTGGAGAAACCACACGTTTAGAGAAGAAATGTGGGAATCATAGGAGTTGATGAAATATAATTACCCTCATCTATTTTAGTGTGTAAAATGAAAATTCCATGGGAAAAAATTATGAAGGGGGGTGATATTATAATGAACCATTCATTGATAATTAAAATTCCCCTTATGATTTAATTAAATTTATTATTATGTAGTATGGTTATAAAAAACACATGAAAATATTTGTTTTTATTATATCATATCGATTTAAATGGATGTTATGTGTCATAAAATATGATGATATAGACATTGAATAGTGATCATATGGTTATTATAAATATAGGGTTTTAACAAATCCAATTGACCAAGACACAGTGATGGACTCAAGTAGTAGAATCGTACCCTATGAAGCCTATTTATCAAAGCTTCTCAGGGAGGTATAATCTATTGTATTCTACATTGACAAATGATAAGATTATATCCATCTACATAAGCATTAGAAACACCATTTCTGAGAGAAGTTCAAGCTCATTGAGATCACGACCCAAAACATGTACGCTGAACCACCCTATGAAAATATCATCATCACACACCTTTCCCTTGGATAATTTTCAGGTGTATTAATGGGATATGTATCATGACCCATGTAAAATGAATTTTTATGTTATATTTTCAATATAATAATTGTTATATTTACTTCTATATTATAAAAGATTTTAATATTTATATAATAAATCACAAATTGTATTTTAAATATTCAACATCAATTAAGCTATATATTTTAATGAATTAATTGATTTTTTTAATAGGTAATATTTTATTGAAAAAATATTATTAAATAATTGTTATTAAATATAATTTATTAGATAATTTTAATAAATTGAAATGTAATTTTTATAGGGGTTTGAAAAATATTATTGTCAAAAAGCACATCATTTCTCAATAAATATTGATTATGATTTTAAAAATTAAAATTAAAATTTTTATAAAATTATTTATATAAAAGAAATATTATTTTTGGAATCATATCATCAAAATTATCCAATGTTTAATTTTTCATAGTTTTCTGATATAGTCGAATTTTTGGGATAAAATTAAATACACTATAAACATACAGTGTGAATAATGAGATCATAATGTCTCAAAAGTTATCTAATAAATACTATAAAGGTTATCCATGAACTAATATATGTTTTATATTTAAAATAATTTTATTTTGATTCTATTTTATTAATTTTATAAATCCATTATAAATCCACCAAAACCTATAATATATATTAAGGTTTTAAAATCATTTCTTTAAGAGTGTGACTCAACTCCACATCAGCAAAGGTATTATTTTATTATGTTCTTCTCTTTTATATATTAAATATTTAAAACCACTTCCCTTTGGTAGAAAACATGGTAAAAAACTATTGTAATGTTTTTTGGCTAATTTTTTATATAGAGTCCGAAATCTATGTTTGAGAAATGATAAAGAATTCCCCACCTATTTCCTATATAAACCCACCCAATCTCCCAGTTCTCTACACTAAAAAACCTTGGATCATGTAATTAATCTTCCCTATCCACTATATAGTCCCCCATGGGTTCACCAAGATCCAAATAATCTACTCTCAAGCCTTTGGTGTCACACTCTAAAGGTATGGATCCCTTTCTTTCTCTCCTTTATTTAACTATCATCAGTATCTCTGGAATTTTTTTATCCAATTCCTAATGTTGGGATATTTTATTCCATATACCCTTACTTAACTTATGATGAAAAATTGATGTGAGAATACTTATACTCTAATTGGGACATTCCATGATCTTTTATAGGACCCTGTTATGCTGTCAAAACTGTACCATGATTTTCCATTCCAAACTATTGTGTAGTGAATTCGTATACCAACTTCCTATCATGGGTGTCAACATTTATATACTTATACATATTTATTGGTGACTTACATGAATTTATTTCACACTCCTTTATCATGGAAGAAAATATGATGATGAATGAATCCATGTTTTATGATTTATGTGGTCCCATTATGCATGAGAAAGAAATGAATTTGATGTGTCAACTCATAATTATATACCTCTCCAATGTGTTGAGTAATGTTTTAGTCTCATGAGATTCTATGAAGGAGATTATAGAGTGAACCTAATACATCAAAGTACATTTTACATCATTATTTCATGGAATTTATCCTTTACATATGGCTATGATGAAGTGTTTTAAGTTGTTGCCAAATTTTCCATGTTGCCTTTATGATTTTCATGCAATATCATGGCTCATTGTTCATGTTTATGATTATAAATCCTTTTTATGACCCACTGATATGTCTATTGTATAACATGTAATAATATCTTCAAGTTTGTTTCTGACTCTTTTTTCGGGGCGTGCGCGTCTGTCTTCTTGGGTGCAACAAGCGCGGATTTCTTGTTGCCCCACATTCCCGCTTTCCAAAGGTGGGCGGCATATGCTCTTTATTTAGGGACGTATGATCCTTGATCGAAACCGGGATGATGGGATGTTAGTTCCTCTTTCTTTGGATTCCTCCTCAGAACTCATCACCTAGTCCAGATCTCCCACATAGATTTAATATGTTTTTTGTGAAACTTGTCCCAGTACCATATTTTCATGGATGCCAGATAATTACACTTCTTCTTTCAGGACATTCCAAAGGGTCCGGTCAGGGGAGCAACCTTTAGTCGGCGGAGTAGTCATGTTGAGGAATCAGTAACGTGTCTGAACGCTATGGAATTGGCGTGTCTGTCTTTTGTCCCTTATTATAGGGCTTCTCGAGGGTGTGGAAGCCCGAGGCATCCCACATCGAGCGTGGGGAATCATATTCTATAGGCATGTATCTGAGTTTTTCCTCAGGTTACTATGTTTAACATAGGGTATGATGGAAGTTTAACGTCTAGTTGAGACGGGTCGACCTGATCAGAACACTAGCTCGAGTGGATCAGATTGAAGAATCCCCCCTTAGGGGATGCCGATATCGGGGCCAGCTCGTGGGTGGCTTCCCGGATGCTATGGTGGGGATTGGAGTGGAATGATCTCACTGGGATGTGGCGGCCCAGGTGAGAATTAGGATGGATAATGGATAGATGAATGAAGTGGAGGGGGAATGAAATGGGACCATCGCAAAGGAGACTGTGGAATTGGGCTTGAGCCTCGAAGAGACCTCCTACATATTCCTGTGGCAGGGAATCGAAGTCCGCGTAGTTCGGGTGGTGCCGCTGAACTGACGTGAAGGAGGACCTTGGTCCGATGGGGTCGTTAGCGAACTGACGTGAAAGTGGACCTTGGTTTGATGGATGGTGGGCTTGAACGTCAGGAAGGATTCCTACGTACCATGCCTTGACATGGATCAAAGTCCTCGTTGTTCAAATGAGGCATGTAATACAGTTTATCGTAATGCGGGACGGGGGTGAACCGACGTGAATGAGGTCGGAACGACCGAGTGATGGGCTTGAACCTCATGGAGGCTTCCTATATACAATGCCTTAGCACGGATCAAAGACCACATAGTTCAAATTGGATGCTGGAAGGCCGACATGGAGGAGGACCTTGGTCCAGATGGTGTGGGGCTTACACACTAGGCTGCCCAAGTGCTGGTGAACCGATGTGAAGGAGGTCGGAGTGACCAACGGGTGATGGGCTTGAACCTCATGAAGGCTTCCTATGTACCATGCCTTATCACGGATCAAAGACCACATAGATCAAGTTGGGGTTCGTCGGAAGGCCAACGTGAAGGAGGATCAGGGGTCCTAGTGGTGGTTGGATTGAACCTCTTGGAGGCTTCATATGTACCATGCCTTAGCACAGATCAAAGACCACATAGTTCAGGTTGGGTTTTGTCAGCGAACCGATGTGAAAGTGAACCCGGGGGGTCCCTTGGTGGTGGTCTTCGTCAGCGAACTGATGTGAAGGTGAACCCGTGAGTCCACTAGTGGTGGGATTGGACCTCATGAGGCTTCCTACATACCATGCCATGACATGGATCAATGTCCACGTAGTTTCGGATTGTCAAAACGTCTTACCGCAGGAATTGAATACAGTTTAACGTCATGCGGGACGAAGGTGTAACCTGACATGAATAAATGACGGGTGGTGGGTTTGAACCTCATGGAGGCTACCAACGTACCATGCCTTTACATGGATCAAAGACCACGTTGTTCCGGTCTACAGTTTAATGTCATGATGGACTGAGGCATACAGTTTAACGTCATGCTGGACGGGGCTTACAGTTTAACGTCATGCTGGATGGGGAATACAGTTTATAGTCATGCTGGACGGGGCATATAGTTTAACGTCATGCTGGATGGGCATACAGTATAATGTCATGCTGGACGGGGATACAGTTTAACGTCATGCTGGACGGGGCATACAGTTTAACATCTTGTTGGACGGGGGGTGAAACTCGACGTGAAGAAATGCCCGAGTGGTGGGCTTGAACCTCGTGGAGGCTTCCTACATACAAGGGATTGGAATGGATCAAAGTCCCCGTAGTTCGGTTGAGGTGGGGGTCATGGCCAAGTCTTACACTAAGCTAATGTGAGTCATGCTCGGTGTGTGAAACAAGAGGTTGCCGGGACCTAACGATCACGTCACGAAGGGTGCGTCCATGGGAAACGAGGAGGGGCTTACGTGTTTGGCATCCCATGGTGCTGGAACTTACTCCAGTGTGGAGGCCCAGGGTGTGAGAAAGCGCGTGGGAGAGGGGTTTGAGACCTAAGAGGTGTCTCGCTTCCCTATTATGTCCTTCCCTTCCCTTGGAACCAAGGAAGTGGGGAGGTACGGAGGTGCATGGGTGCTACCTTCCGCAAGGGAGGATAGGGGCTTACGCTCTGAGGAAGCCCTTACCCCATGGACAAAAGCCACTCCAAAAGGGAGGATCTCATTCCATGTGATTAAGATTCCATTCTCGTGGAGACGAGTGGCGTAAAGAATGTCCGAGATGGAGGGACCGTTGCGTGCAGCTGGAGCCATGGCCTTCCCATCAATGCATTGTAGGCGCTGTCCTGGGAGACAACCATGAACTCAGTGATAAAAATTAGGCCACCGAACTGGGTCTTTAAGCGGATCGTGCCAACTGGGGATTGCTATGTCCTATCGTATCCCTGAATTCTGAGGTCGGAGGGAGTTAGATCATCCTCTGACAAACCCAGCTCCCACAGTGTCCGGGTCGGGATTAGGTTGATCCCAGAATCCGTGTCAACGAGGCAGCAGAGGATTTCCATGCCATTGAACTGACCAGTATTGTATTGTGGGAAAATGTGCCCCTATATGGGAGGGTCTTCTTCTTTACCAGAGAACGAGATAACTGCCTGGCATTCAGCATTCTCAATTACCTCAGTGTTGAAGGCTTCTACAGCTGCTACCTCCGTCTCAAACTGGAGCGGGCTCTTTAGGGACTCCGCAAGTGTCTCACACATTTCACACAAAATTAGATGATCCTAGAAGATAGAAATACTTGATGGGATGCCGTCAAGGTTCTTCAGGATGTCTTACTTTCGTGCCAGACGCGAGCCTCTGCTTACAGGAGGTCGTCCTGCAGTTGGAGGCACAGCGGGTCCTGTCGGTTGAACTGGCAGTAGGCTAGTACTGGGTACATCCTGCTGCCTACTAGTTGAGGCCTGGAGTGCAGCCGCCGGATTAGAACCGGACAACAGAGATTGGCCTGTATCCAGGCAAGACTGACCGTGATACGGACGGGCATATCTGCTTGATCTAGTACCACAAATGGCGGTGGAGGTAGATCTGAGGGCGTCATATGAGGTTGTGCATGCTGAGATCTGCACTGAGCCTGGTGTTTGGTTTCAGTGGCATGCACGGCCTGACTGAAAGCACCCGCTAATGTTCCTCGATGACCCGTGTGGTTGCGGTTCCGCTGACGTTGACGTCGACTGGGGACGTCGGGGAGGTTCGCCTGACGTTCCCCCTTGTCGGGAGTCATATAGGGCTTTACCAGCTCCACGGTATTAACCGAAGCATACCCCTAGCTGTCTCTTGATGAGTAATACACCACTGGGTGGATTCTGGGAGGAATACCCATTTCAGGGGGGGAAAAGTCACCCAGAGTGGGGGATGATGATGGTAGTGGTGGAGCGTGTTGCTTCTTCTTGCGCCACCGCTGCTTGCCTTTTTGAGAAGAGGTTGGTTGTGATGATGACACATATGTACTGTTCGCATCTTCTGAAGGCTCCGTCTAATTTAGGCGTGCCCAAATAATTCCATGGGCACGATCGACTGTTTTATGAGCCATCCAGTCATCGTACTATTGGGACCCACGACTGGGAACCTGCTGCCACTCGACTTCGTCATCACTACCGCTTTCGGACCTGACAAAGACACCTGCTACCTGTGTCGGGGGAGGGCCTAGCATGACTATGTTGTTATTGACCTAGTCTTGGAGCCAGTCTTTAAACACAAATCATGGCTTGAGGGTGTGCCCCAGGATCCGATGATATGGGAAGTAGTTGGGGAGATCAGTGAGCTTCTCCTCTGTTGGCCTTCTTCACTCAGGTACGCGTATAATACCTTGATCTATAGAACTTCAGAAGTAGCAAGGGACCTGATCCCCATTGAATGAGTATGTCTGGTGACTTCTTTCCAGATATGGGGCCTTGGGAGCCTATCCCTGACAAGGGTCTGGAAGGTCATACCGAGGAGGCGGTGCCTGATTGTCCCACCTAGGTGGTGGTGGCGCATTGCGCGGGGGAACCTGTTGATTCTGAGGCAGTCGCTTCTGGGCAAGAGCCTGTGCTTGAGGTGGAGGACCTCTGCGGGGTTGTGGGGCTGGTGTCGCTGGCAGTAATTCTAACTTCCTGGGGGCTTCTATTTGGGCCACTGTATCGTGTTCGGCTCTTGAAGCCGTCCTGGCTGGGATCACAGGGGGCAGTAGACGTGCCTGACTAGCCTGTTGCAGAGCTTACTCAAGGCGTTGAGCCTTATCTGAGAAATCCTGGAACCCCCCAGCGTAGTTCTGGGTGATCAAGGAAGGAACCAACTCTGTTTTAACGTTCCCTACACACATAGTCAGTAATTCCTCCTGAGTCATTGGCATGTTGAGGGAGTATGTAATCCCCCTCCACCGGGTGATGAAGTCCGCGACTCGCTCATGAGGCCTTTGTTTTCACTTTAAGTGTTCGGCGATGATGGTCTTTCACGTGGTGGAGCTGAACTGGTATTGGAACTACCAACGTAGATCCTCCCAACAGGTCATCGATCCGATAGGGAGCTAGCTGTACCAAATGAATGTAGGGCCCTCCAATGTCTGCACAAAACATTGGATCTTGGTGGATTCTTGCTGGGCTGGGGTCCCTAGCATGGGGCCACACCTAGAAGAAAAGTGGGCCATGTGCTGCGGCAGGTCCCCTGTCCCGTTGAAGAGCGAGAAAGTGGGGTTCCCGAAACCCAGAGGTGCAGGCATATCATCCACCAATGCGGGATATCATTTGCCATCTGATGGGACTTCCACCTGCCGCTTTTCCAAAGCCTCGAGGCGGACGATGAGTACTGCTATAAGATCATCCGGGTGAGGTTCCCTATCCTGACGGGGATCCCTAATCACAATTGCATTTCCGGGTTCTTAGAAACGGTATATGGCTTCGGCAACTCATGGAGCGACTGGCAAAACGGCCTGTGGGGTGGCTGGGGGAACCCGGGATGGATTTCTCAGATTGCGTTGTCGTTATGGAGGGTTTGGCGAGACATATCACACCCTCTTTCCGTGATTTCTAGCTTCCGCCATGTGTGCAGAAGTAGCATGATCAGTGTTTCCCGGAGGCATCTCGTCAGGGGGGATTGTTTCTGCCCCTGCTGCCCTGGCATGGGATTACCATAATCGGGTCACCGCTCTGCAGCGCGCTTGCCCAGGAGTTCGTCAACCAGCCTCGTTTTCTCATCGATCTTCTGGCGCAATGCAACCTTTTTGGGGTCTTCGTCCATCTTCTGTACTTAGGTGGACGGGTCAGAGTTCTTGACATTTCCGACAAGTTCCTTACCCTTACCAGCATTCCGACTGAGTATCAGTGACTCGGTGGGCGCAGGGAATCCTAACAGGTTCTTTTGTTGACGGGTAATCCTCCCTGATGGGTCCAAAAAATGGTGGTGCACCCTCAGGGTTCAGTCTCCATCGAGAAACTCTAGCTCGTCCTCTTTGTCCACTATGTCAGCCATGTGGACCATGACCCCTCATGGGGGAATTTCCTCAATGTCGCATAACGAATCGGGCTACCGTCGGATAGGACTGAAGAGAAGGGAGACATATTGTCCCCAACCATGGACTTTCACATTGGGGGAAGCTTCCCTGATGATTCTGTAGAGTACATTGAGACTCTGAATGCATTTCCGTTGAAGGGTGCTCTGGCGGCCTGGTGACTCAGGGCGCTGGGGCATATGGAGTGTGGCTAAATCGACCAGGCGACATTGTTCGCCAATTTCCTCAAATTGCTTTCAGCTCCTGGGGTACACCGCCCGCTCATAACGAAGGCGGAAGTGTGTCACCCATAGGGTTTGATGGAAGCACCTTACTTCCTCTGGGGTATGGGATTTCGGTGCACAAAAGTTCGGTGCTATCGTTGGCCAGAACCTCTCCAGGAGGTGATCTGCTGCGAGAATGTTCCAAAAACTCCTGGGCTCGGATTCAGGGTCTGGGTCCGTATTGCCCCACTCGTCAACCGGAGGCGGCTGAAGAACCGGTAGTGGTACCGAGGCGGAACGCTGGGATAGTATGCTGGGCGGCGGAGAATACAGCGAATGAGCCGACTGACTGCTGAATTCTGGGCCATCCTCTGAGGAGTGAGGTGACCTAACCAAAACGTCATGATACGATAGGCTGACCGTCACAGCTTTTGGTGTAGGGATTGCAATCACCGGTGATGGGTCACGCCATTCCTCTACCACCGTTGGTCCCTAAAATAGCTCTTTTTGATCTCTGGTAGAGGTAGAGGGTGCTTCTGGTGATGACGGTGGTGATTGAACAGTCAGAACCTGCGAGATTTCCACAATTTCCTCCTCCTTGACATACCTGCGAAGAGAGGCGGGAATCCGGTGGACTTCGCATTTTGGGAGAATGAGGATGACACGCCGCATTCCTGCCCCGGTCCTTGACATGGATGGGTGGGGAGAAGGATCCATTGATGCGTCGCATTCTGCTTCAGAATCCGAGAAGTGGGCTGGTTTGATCTTCGCCCGGGCCTTCCCAATATTCTTCTTGTGGCGGCAACGACCAACCTTCCTGCCCCTGGATGGTTCGTCGGGGCAAGGCTAATTCTCGACATGTAGTCGTGGGGCCGTTCTGGCGCCGTGTCGGAGAGGACATCCACTTGAGATGGATGGGGTGCGAGGGGCACTAGGGAAGATTCCAAAGGGTACATGGGGAGGACCTCCACGAACAACACTCACATGGGAGGAACCTCTATTGGAACCGACAAGAGCATGGGGAGGACCTCCATGCTTGACGTGGGTGGAGCAAGGTTGACCTTCACCCCTCAGATTTCCAGGGCGAGGAGGACCTTCGCCAGTCGCAGAGAGGACGTAGGGAGGATCCCCACGTTGGAGAGGGACCGGATGGGCAATACCTTCACATCAACAGTGTTCATTTGGGATGGGGGTAGCATGAGGCCGACCTCCATAATGAGCTTCAGGGTGGGGAAGGCCCATGCTCTGTGGAGTGGTGGTATGGGGAGGCCCTCCGTACGGGGTGGCATCACTGCGAATTGGTTCGCGGCGATCACCACTCAGGCCTGCGACCTGGAGAGTCAACCCATCCTTCCCATGGGGCGGTTGGGGCATCAATCTGGGTCGGGCGTAGGAGTGCCCCTACTCAGTGTATGCAGGGACTCCCTGATGCACGTTGGCGGTGGCTTGGGCTACAAAAGCTTTTGACGTCGATGGCCCTTGGCGGGCGTCCTCCGCTCGGTCCCGACGCTGGCGTCGAGTCAGACGAGCTGGTGTAGATGGTGCAGGGGCATAGCCTACCTGCTACTTTGGCAAAGCTGGACGGCGGCACTGAAGCGGCTAGATGGGAGCCCTTTCCTGGAGTCCTTGGAGTGGGACTCTGACCGGGCTGAGCCGGACATCACCCGCTTCATCTGCGTAAGGCAATAAGTCGCCGAGGTGTTCTGTGTATAGGATCCTGAGATGATAGAACATTGGGGTGGGGAATATGGGCTCCCAGTGCGACCCTTGAGGGCGGCGTTGACGGCGGGTCCTGGACGTCTCCAGGTCCAGGCGGTCCATATCCCGAGTTGGGATGACCCCTTCCTCCTCGTACCTACGTACAAGGTCATTGATCACCCTGCGTTGGATAATCTCTAACGTGGAAAGGGGACGTGGTAATCCCGCATTTATGGATGTAGAGGCCGTTGTGACGACAATGGAGCCACACGGAGCAGTTGTGCTGGTATTGCCCCTGCCCCTGTGTGGGTGATCATGCGGTGATCGTGTCTCCATAGCAGCAGCCTGGTTCTTAGGAAGTAGGGATGTTAACTCATCAGAACTACGAGGAAAAAGATTGAAAACCAGTGCCCCAACGTCATTCCGTATTCCACGGCCGGTAAGAGGGATCCATGCCAACAACTTTGTAGAACAGAATGCCCCACGTTCTACTGCCCCAACTTCTGCTGAGTTTCACGCCAGACCCGCTATTTCCTTAGCGAGGCCTGGTGCCGGATATTTGAATCCGGTAACACATCAATCTACTGATGTCTCGAGCGCTACTAATCTCTATATTGAGGAGAATAATTTCACGTCGGGTTCACCATTTATTTTTCCGATGCTTTCGGCGGGGCACACGCATCCGTCCGCTTGGGCGCAACAAGCGCGGCATTCTTCTTTCCCCATATTCCCGCTTTCCAAAGGCGGGTGGCATACGCTCCTTATTCAGGGACGTCTGATTCTTGATGGAAACCGGGATGATGGGATGTAGGTTCTTCCTTCCATGGATTCCTCCTCAGAACTCTTCACCTAGTCATGGTCTCCCTCATAGATGTAATATGTTGTTCGCGAAACTCTTCATAGTTCCATCTTTTCATGGACGCCAGTTAATTACACTGCTTCTGTCAGGACATTCCAAAGGTTCTGTTCAGGGTAGCAACCTTCAGTCGGGGGAGTAGTCACGTCGAGGCGTCAGTAACGTGTCTAAACACTGAGTAATTGGCATTTATATATTTTGTCCCTTATTATAGGGCTTCTCGAGGGCGTGGAAGCCAGAGGAATCCCACATCGAGCATAGGAAATCATATGCTATAGGCATGTATCTACGGTTTTCCTCAGCTTCCTATGTTTAACACAGGGTATGCCGCAAGTTTAACGTCTAGCAGAGATGGGTCGGCCTGATCAGAACACTAGCTCGAGTAGATAAGATTGAAGAATCCCCCCTTAGGGGATGCTGATATCGGGGCCAGCCTATGGGTGGCTTCCCAGATGCTATGGAGGGGAGTGGAGTGGCATGATCTCACCGGGATGTAGCGGCCTGGGTGAGAATTAGGATGGATGATGTATGGATGAATGACGTGGAGGGGGAATGAAATGGGACCGTCACAAAGGCGACAGTGAAATTGGGTTTGAGCCTCGAAGAGACCTCCTACGTATTCTCGTGGTAGGGAATCAATGTCTACGTAGTTTAGGTGTTTCCGGTGAACCGACGTGAAGGTGGACCTTGGTCTGATGGGGTCGTCAGTGAACTGATGTGAAAGTGGACCCCGGTCCGATGGATGGTGGGCTTGAACCTCAGGAAGGCTTCCTACGTACCATGCCTTTACATGGATCAAAGTCCTCGTAGTTAAAATGAGGTGTGGAATACAGTTTAATGTCATGTGGTACAGGGGCGATCTGTCGTGAATGAGGTTTGAACGACCGAGTGATGGGGTTGAACCTCATGGAGGCTTCCTACGTATATGCCTTAGCACGGATCAAAGACCACATAGTTCAAATTGGATGTCGGAAGGCGGACATGGAGGAGGACCTTGATCTAGATGGTGTGGGGATTACACTCTAGGCTGCCAAAGTGCTGGTGAACCAACGTGAAGGAGGTCGGAGTGACCAACGGGTGATGGGATTGAACCTCGTGGAGGCTTCCTATGTACCATGCCTTAGCACAGATCAAAGACCATGTAGTTCAAGTCGGGTTTCGTCAGAAGGCCAACATGAAGGATGACCAGGGTTTTGTGTGGTGGTGGGATTGAACCTCATGAAGGCTTCCTAAGTACCATGCCATAGCACAGATCAAATACCACATAGTTCAATTTGGTGTTTGTTGGAGAACCGACGTGAAATTGAACCAGGGGGGGGTCCACTGGTGGTGGTATTCGTCAGCGAACCGATGTGATGGTGAACCCGTGAGTCCACTGGTGGTGGGATTGGACCTCATGAGACTTCATACGTACTATGCCTTGGCATGGATCAATGTTCACGTAGTTCTGGATTGTCACAACAGCTTACCGCAGGACTGGAATAAAGTTTAACGTCATGCAGGATGAAGGTGTAACCTGATGTGAATAAACGACGGGTGGCGGGCTTGAAACTCGTGGAGGCTTCCTCAGTACCATGATTTGACATCAATGAAAGACCACGTAGTTTCAATGTGCAGTTTAACATCATGCTGGATGGGGGAATACAGATTGACGTCATGCTAGACGGGGCATACAATTTAACGTCATGCTGGACAGGGCATACAGTTTAACATCATGCAGGATGGGGAATACAGTTTAATGTCATGCTGGATGGTGGTGGAACTCGACGTGAAGGAATGACCGAGTGGTGGGCTTGAACCTCGTGGATGCTTCCTACATACCATGTCTTGGCATGGATCAAAGTCCTCATAGTTCGCTTGAGATGGGGGTCAGGGCCAGTGCTTATTCTAAGCTCACGTGAGTCATGCTCGGTGTGAGAAACAAGAGGTTGCAGGGACCTGATGATCATGTCACGAAGGGTGAATCCGTGGGAATTGAGGAGGGGATTATGCGTTAGGTAGCCCATGGTGCTGGGACTTACTCCAGGGTGGAGGCCCAGGGTGCGACAAAGCGCAGGGGGAGAGGGGTGTGAGACCTAAGAGGTGTCTCACTTCCCTATTACATCCTTCGCTGGCCATGGAACCGAGGAAGTGGGGAAGTATGGAGGTGTATTGGTGCTACCTATGGCAAGGGAGTCTAGGGGCTTACGCTCTGAGGCAGCCCTTCCCCTGCGGACAAACGACCTCCAAAAGGGAGGATCTCATTCCATGTGGGGAAGATTCCATTCCTATGGAGATGACCGGTGTAAAGAATGTCTGTGACAGAGGGACCCTATGTGCGAGGCATGGGGTCGGGTCACAGTTTAATGTCGAGTGTCAGGGATGAGGTTCCTGGTAGTTTAACGTCCTGCAGCTCGGACGAGGTGGGCTTACTCCACACCTCTACGACTTACATAACCGGTACCCTCTGCTCCTGGTGGGAGGGATGGTACCAGCAAGGCATTTGTGAAGGGGGGTCGTAGAGCGAACCATCGAGGGGTCCACATTAGTGTGGTTATGAGAAGAAACAATATCCATTAGCGTGCCTATGCGAAGAAGAATTAGGCGAAAAAACTCTATGAGTGGTGTTGTACATTGGACTTTGAAATCACATCGTGCGAACATGGAGGGTCACACGAGAAGAGGAATTTCCATGAAAAGGGATGTGCCTCGCGATGTGGAATGCCTTGGCCTTAGCATGGGGCAGGGGTGAAAATGGGTGGTGCTTCACGTAGGGGAATGGTGTTCATGGAGAACTGCCTCGCGAAGAAGGAGTGCCTCGCAGAGCACGGTGCTGTGAAGTAGTGTGCTTCGCGAAGTACAGTGACCCTGCCTTGGAAAGTGGATCACTTGTACAAGATGGGTGTTTCACGAAGCATAAACGCTCCATGTCTGCCCGAGTTACCTTGGGAATCCCCTTCCTTTGCGAATGACCTTAGGCTTCGTGAAGGGCATCCCTCTCAGAAGAGGGGATCAAAACAAGACGAGACGAAGGCATCTCGCTTTGAAAAAATACCTCGCGGAGCTCATGTTTCCCGGGGCAAAGGGTACTTCACGATTCAGGAGCTGAGAAGCCGAATGTTCAGATCGTCCATCCTGAGATCATAGGGGGAGCTCTGTATTTATAGGCAAGGGGCGCCGTGATATAGAGATCACGCAACGCGAAGGGGGATTAGGGGGATTCGCGGAGACTCGCGAACGACAACCAGATTCATGGAGGGTTACCGCCTCCTCTGCTCCGTGGAGGGTCGCGAACGTCAACCAGATTCACGGAGGGTTACGTCCTCCTCTCCTTCGTGGCAGGTTGCGAATGTTTGGGGGCTCGGAGAGCGTTACTGCCTCTGGGGATTCGCGGCGGGGTTTTGCGCGGAGGAGCTCTGCATCGGGGCTTCGCGAGGCATCTCGTGGGCTTCTTTTCCTTCCCACCTTTTCGTCCAATATTTTGGCGCCAAAAAAGTTATTAAATGGTTATTCCCATACTGGGATTCATATCTCACCACATTCATATGAATTTCCCTAGGTTACCCCATGTAATTTTAAGTATAATAATTTTAAGGATGTTTTCAATATAGATGATGTTTTTTCTATTTTATGTTACTATGTAATGTACCAAATTCCCAAATACACTAGAATTTGTGAAATTTTTGGGTTTTATTAGGTTTAATATGATGTAATAAATAATGAATTAATGATTAATAATGATATGGGTTATCATAATTTAATGTTATAGAAAAGAAGCAACACTGAGAAGAGGGTACATTTTCAATAAATTTTCATCCCATTGTCCAATTCTATTCAATTTTTTTGTCTATTCCCTTTAATCGAAAACCTTAAGAAATTAATTTATTCGTATGTAAACATTGTATTATTAATTTTATCTATATATTTTTATTAGAGTAATGAAATATTTTGTGTCGTACTTCTCCTCCTCCTCTTTCCACAAAGTCAAGTCAATGGTCAGTTAGCCACCTATGAGAACTTTTCTAACCATATTCTTATCACCACCTTCATTGATGGATAATATGAATTATATATAATATATTAAAATTTAATTAAACTTATTTTTATATTTTGGAATTATTAATAATTATGTTAAAATGATCTTGAAAAACAATAATGAAATCCGAATAAAGTAGGATAATTTATTAAAAACATGTCATCAAAACATTTCACATTTAGAAAAGTGTATCATAAAATAGAATTAAATAATTAAAATGGATCAATAGTGACCAAAATAAAAAAAAATTATATTCTAGTTTCATGTTTTAACAAACCATATTTTATTATATGTAAGGAGTAAATGGGAAAGAACATAATGAGATTTAATGTAAGGGGATTCTCAAACAAATGTCTTTATTCGTAGGTTATTTCCAATTTGAAAATATTTTTAGTATTGATATTCCATAAATATATTTATAATTTAATTTTACTATTATTTTCCTTCAATTTATGGTGATATATATGTTTATACCTTATCAAAATTATTTCCATGCTAGATACAATGTTTTTTCAAAGAGACTCTATTTTTCAAAACACCACATTTCCTATTCTAGATTTTTTTATTCTCCACTCAAGAATGATGTTGTTTTATGCCAAAAATATTAATTATATTATTAATTTATGAACATTGAATTTTATTCATTATAGTGTTATTTAAAAAAATCAATCTAATTTAATTCCATGGGGTTTTTCATGAATATGATTATTAAATGATCACTTCTCATGAAAAATGCAAGATTATATGAATTTTATAATGTTAGGGTGGACACAGATTTATATATCCGTGTAATGAATTGTTTAATGTGATATATATCATGATATTATGTTTATTATTCATGAATATTAGGATTTTTTTTTGTAATTATGACATTATGATTTATACACATTTGTTATGAGTGGACGTAATGTCATCTTCGTCCAGAACAATGTATTATATTTGATTTCTATGTTATGATGTTCCATTATTATGAAATGTGAAATTCCATGACTTTTTAAAATGTTTAACTCATTATTATAATTTTAATCACATGATTAAGGTATGGTGATGATGATTATGTGCACCCATGTATTATTTATTCATGCTTCTCATTTTACAGGACTTTTATCTCACCGCTTTCATTAATGTATATCCTCAGGTGAACACATGTACTAAAGAGAACATGAAATATTTTAGTTTGATAAAGAATAAGGTTTTATATAATGTTTAAGTATTTTTATGTATATGTTATTTAGGATCCTAATTTGAAAAACTGACTAAAACTTTTGTTTCAATAATGTATGGTTATTATGTTATTTGTCATAAAAATGATGTAATAATCATGTAAGAAAAATTTGGGCTACTATAGTTTGTATCATAGAATGGGTTAGTTATTTTATGAATTTGGCCAGATAATTTTTTTTGAAAACCTAAGGGATTAGTCTGGGTTTTATGGGAAATATACTAATGTTTCAGTAAAGTATAGGAGTGTGGTTTCTGAACAATCAAATCCTTGTGTAGATACTACAAGTGGATGTCAATCTCACATAGATTTACCTAGGGGAAATAACCCCAAAAGAATCATTGGTTATTAATTATATTTGTACCTATTGCATAACAAGGAGTCCTTGATGCACACATGGTATACCACTACCTTGATATATGCTTCAATTAATTATATTCTATATAAAATCCATTATTAAGAATATACAGAAAAAGTAATTATTATTTTTAGTGTTACAATGGATTAAAGTACATGGTCATAGAATAATATTTTATGAAAAAGGATATTCTAAACATAGGGATCCCATATTATATGGATTTATAATTGTTTATAAAAATAAATTATTTATTCTTTATTGAATTTTGTTCTGTTCAAATATTTTATATTTTAGAAAATGGTGGGAACTAGGAGAATTAATACCAATAACGCATATGAGGGACAATGATATTATTGTCCAAATGGAAATCCAAATGAAATGGAAGGTGGAGTTCAAAACATTAGGATAATTCTTACCCACCTTTCTCATGATATGAAAAATAACTAGATCCATGTAAAGCATCCACCTTCCCCTAATAATGATAAACTAGTTATCATGTCTTTTATGCAGAAATGATCATCATCACTTAGTGAATATTCCAATCTACTTGTCATAGAATATTGAGTTTACACAATATAAAATATCTATTATGTTATCCACTATTCTGAGAGGGAGAAAATTACTCTATATATTTATCATTTTGATATAGAAAATGATAAATAGAGGGAATCAAAAAATAATATAAGAAAAATATGAAACTGAGGAAGTTGAGTGGGAAGAATTTAATAATATATTTATTAACATGTATTACTATTAAACTCTTTGAACAATGGAAAAGAGATAATTCCAAGTTGTTAAGTAAAATAAGAGTGAATTTTTCATGCCCTATGTGGAAAATTTTGTATAGATTTAATGATATGGATCATGTTTTTTTACCGATGGTGATATAAAAATATATAGATTATTTAATGTTACAAATCCACACAATTGAATGGATCTTGCCCTCCGAGACTCTGATAGTCATGAAGAACCAGTTTGATGTTAAATCACATTAGATATGGAGTTTAGATAATATTCCCATGGATATAGATATAGGGAGATAATAATGGAATTTCAAGCAAGGTGGTCGAAGTATAAGTAGAAAATAAAATATAACTTCTAACATTTCAAATACGTGGAAAGAAGCATCATGGGAATTGTCTCAAAGGGATAATTAAATGCTTCAAGTTAGAGAAGGAAACTAAGATCATGAATATAAAAGATACATTAATAATTCGTCCAATATGACGGAGGAATGGAAGCCACCTCCCAATGAACCACCCAGGGTTCAATTATTCAATACTAAAGAGTAAGGGAACTATAATAACCTGATATATTAATAAATATTTTCGTTGAATTAAGTCAAATTTGTTTGATAGCTTACTCAATAGACAACATCAAATCAAAACAATATAATGATATATTTAGATAGATAAAACTGTTACATTGAATTAATATATTTTAATAAGAGTAAATTAATTATGAAATATATTAATGTATATTTTTGTGTTTATATAAAGGTAATTTTACACTAATATAAATAATTAATTATTGAGTATAATAATATATCTTTTTATTTGTTATAATATTTATTATAGAAAACTATGTATATTATGGATAAATTATTATTTCAATAAAATATAACATTTACTGATTAGTTGTAAACTTATTATCATTTTATAGAAATTATGAATAAGAAAAAAAGTGTTTTAAAAAGAGTAATTTTTCGATAAAAATTGATTTCACTATAATTTATGTTATTAAATAAAAATTGAGTAAATAAATTTTATAATTTAAATATTTTAAAATTAATATCATTTATGGATTTAGAATGTTAATATTAACTTAAGATTTTTTTTGGATTTATCAGAAATAATTACTTTTCATGTGAATGCTGAAAATATCAATTTTATTAAAATCATCACTTTTATATGACATAGAAGTTTTTGAAACCTTTTTGAGATAAAATATATATATTCTGTCATGAACTGTTTCATAGGTCCCTTGTCGTGACTACCACAAGACCGCCTTCCATAGGCCAGGGGTTGGAGACTAACACTAAAAAGGCATTTCCCAAAAAAGGGAAGACATTACCTCAAAACATGTACACACACAGATAAGGCACACTACGAACAAGTAAAGAACAATGAAAGAAGAAGGGTAAAATCACAAGTAAAAACCACCAAAAAGTGTAAAAGTAATTACTAATGTAAAGGGACCATAATACAACCCCATCTGAAATGGAAACACAACAAAAGAAAAAATAGATTCTGAGGTCATTTTCCAAGGATCCAACCTGAAGGGTTGGTATAGCTCATCACGATAGCTCACCACATCAACTGGTCACCACTATACACCGACTAGTCTTGGCTCCCAAACCTTAGTCAAAGCTACCCATCATCTGCACAAGACACAACAAGGTGTAGGAGATTTACATACAGGGATGAGTATAAGAATACCTAGTAGGGAACCTGAGACTCTTGAAGGTCTCCCATAAATCCACAAAGGAAAAACCAAAAAGAATGATCTAAATCACAAATAACATAGAAAAAGACAACTCAAACCATGTATATTATAGGGTAGTAATAGTTGCATCATTAGTCTCAATGTTGAACACCTCAGATGCAAGAGAAATCCATATCTATCGAGTATACTGGGCTTACCAAGTCACACAGAGGTGCTTCCCAGTAACCTTGAAATGCTTAGGTACCCCTCCCCATCACATACTGTTGGTCTACTGGGTCACACAGAGCCACTCCCCACTATGTCCTACTAATGTAATCCTCCTATCGAGTATCATGAGTCTGTCGGGTCACACAGATCTGCTCCCCACTGTGGTCCTGCAATGTCACACAGTGGTACTTCACACTAGGTTGTCGAGTCACACAGAGTCTAAAGTCTGCAGTCTTTAGGTCTCAGCCAGTCATAGGGTTCAACACATAGTGCACTTGGGAGAACCTCTCCTCAATCCATCGGTCATATTTCAACCGGTAAAAATTCCCATTAAGAAGTATCCCGATGATCCTTTATGCCATAAGGGCTCCCTTGCAATATAAGGCATGTCAACTAGACACATAGTCTGTAAGTTATATGAATTTTAGTGTTGAGGGCCTAGTTGGATTCGGGGTCAATACAACTTGGAAATTCTATAAAATTCTAAAAAACTCAATTGGAGTATCTTATAAGGGTCGTCTCATCTTAATGGTTCTAGTTCCACAGAGAGTTCCTCAAACAAACGTCTGGTTTTGGAGATATACCCATTAAAGCGTAACTGGGCCGAAAGGGGTCCGGGTCCAGTCCGACCCAGCCCGATGGCCCCAACCCGGTTCGACTGGGTTGGGTATAGAATCCAAGGCCATTTACTTAGCCTTATAGGTCATTGGATCCTCCCTCTGGCCGTGGCCTAGGCTCATTCGCCCATGGGTTTGGCTCGACCCATCCCGCTGGGTGAGACCTGCCAGGCGAGGGTGTTTGCTCCCCTCTCAAACTATTAAGCCGCTCAGGTCTTCAAAGTAGCGGCTCAAGATGGCACTAGAATACCTGGATAGTCTACCTGGAAGATCCTTCTATAGAACCTGCTATTGGCGGGTACTCCCTCCACCACGGCTCGATGTCATGACCTTCCTCCGCAGCGCACAGTCGTAGCCGGCCGTCGCTACACGCCGCCCTACTCCAATGTGGCTGGCGAAGGCCATCTGACCATTTGTCTCCCATGTTGCCTTTGTGTATTGCCACCTTCTTGCAGCCAGCGGTAGCCAGCTGCTACCTCCTTCGGTTACCAGCATCGTTGTGCCAGTGATGCTTCTATGGGCCATCGACGAAGCTCCGATGGTCCGATTCCTTTGTCGCTGGGGCCTATGGGCTTCATGAGATAGTGCCTACACCATGGGGCCCAAAGTTTAGCCTTTACAACATATTTCTTATCCTCACATGAATAAATCCACCAACCTGAGATTAGTATAGGGTCCTTTCCCTTTTCGGATCGGCCCGCACTCTACGCATTAGTGTTATAACAATGGAAAAATTATTTAATCATAAAAATGCACATAAAGAAACCTCGAATTATCCTCCCTCATTAAAGAAAGAAACATAGATCAACCCTTTGGATGGATGATCAGTGTTTTTCATAATATTCATAAAAGGGGAAAAAGGATAAATTAAGCACATAACCCCATACCTCAAGTTAATTTTATGCTGTTGAGATGATGAGGGAGTGTCCATGTTCGAGGGTGGTGCAGATGAAGGAGAAGGTTCAAATACTTTGTTTCTCATCATTTCCCATCATCGAATCTGCCAACATTCATTGAAACTCTATTCTACATTAATGCAATACATCACTTGCACTTCGTCAGAGGTTCCTCTGTTTCGTATGAAAACTCATGCCTGAACATTGTTTAAATAGAAGAAAAGAGAAGATCAACCCACTTCACAATTATGAAGGTTCATTAATGAATTTAATTAATGAACATATTAATTATCTGAACGGTATGGTTACACAACCATGTGTAACATTCCATTAAATGGTCTGACAACCCAGTGTTCCCACCACCGCTGGACAATAGTTACAAAGGAAGAAATAAAATAACTCGTTGATTTATTTTATTATTTTTTTAATGTCCAAAAATTAACTTTTTTATATGTCCCTTTTCGGTTGAATTTTATATTCTCTTAAGAGAATCCAAGTGTGGTGAATTCAATGATTCCCTTAGATTTTTAATCTGAGCAGTGGTTCAAAAGTTAGAAATTGCCCCCAACATATTTACTAAACGTACATTAAAAAAGTCCAAAATTTATTAACAGTCACCCTTGACCTGTGCCAGTCGAGGATAGGCTCTGGATAAGGAATACTTCCCTTAATGAGCTCAACGGTATTATCAGATTTCCAACATGAGATATCGTTTACATGTTAAATAATTTAATAATAAAATAATTGTTACATAATTATTTTATTTATAAAAAAAACTAACATCCACTGTTGGCACGTTCTGGACAAGGTTGGGATTTGGATAAGGAAAGAATACCCTCACGAGCTCCGTGGTGGTCTCATATTTTTAATCTGAGTCATTATTCATGAGTTATAAGAATTAGAAGAATAAATTAATTTTATTTAATTATTTTGTTTATGGTTATTCAATTTTTGGGTTTTCTCACTGGAGGCCTGCACCGACTAAACTTAAGTCGCTTCTAGGGTAAAACCGCTGTCTTGAACACAACAATGCTCTCGAATTTCTAATCCGGGCACCCATTTAAGAGTTATTAAACATTTCAGGAAAACTAATTACGCACACTATTTAAAGATTAATTTATTTTTCGACAGATCATTCTGAGCTCTTCGGGCCACAGAATCACGTGCTGTCTATTTTTCCTATCATGTAATAATCCCATACAATTAAAAAAAATTATATAGAAATTAAGGGTCTATAAAATCTCCCCACCTTAGGGTCTCTCATCCCTGAAAGCTACTACAAAACTAAGGAAACAAATGGGGATACTAACCACACATCTGATCCTCCGACTCCCACGTACTCTCTTGGAGATTCCCATAGTGCCAATGGAATTGCACCAGAGGAATCAACTGCCCACAAAGGATCCACTAGACTAGATCCTCTATATTCACTGGGAACTCTGCAAACATCGCCCCATCATCGATATCTAATTCACCTCAGTTGATAACGTGTGATGGATCATGAACATTCCTCCTCAGCTGCGACACATGGAAAAAATTAGGTACCCAGTGAATCTGTGTGGGAAGATCTAGATGGTACCCCACCTATCTTACTTTTATGAGGATATAGAAAGGTCTGATGAAACTTGGAGATATAATTCCTCCCCAGCCAACCCTTCTTAATCATCATCAGGGTGAGACCCATAGGAAGACATGGTCTCCCTCTTCGAACTCCAAGGGTCTTCATTTTCTATCGGTTTAAGAATTATATCAGCTCTTTGCAGTCTTCATCTGCTCCTGGATGGTCTTCACCTTCTCTGTGGTAGCTTGTACCATATTTGGACCCATAAGTGCTAACTCCCCTAGGTATTTCCATCACATAGGTGATTTGCAAAGGCACCCATATAGGGCCTCTAATGGAGCCATGATGATGGTGTTGTGATTACTGTTTTTCTATGAGAACTCCACCAGTGGTATGTGGTCCTCCCAACTGCAGCCAAAATCATGGAACCAATCACAAAGCATGTGCTCGAGTGTTTTTATGGTCCACTCCATGTGACCATAATTATGAGGGTGAAAGGCAGTGCTCACGCATAGCTGAGTCCCGAACACCTCTTGTAATCCCTTCCACTTACAGAATTGAAAACATGCTTCGTGATCTGAGACACAAATTGATGGAACCCTGTGAACTTATACAATATTTCTGTTTGTAGAGATGTCTCAATCCCTCTATTGATCCTTGCTATTGGGTGGGTAGGAGGTGGGCTGACTTGGTGAGTCTATCAATTATCACCCATATGGAATCATGGCCCCTGGACATATGTGGTAGCCCTGTCACAAAGTCCATGGATAAGTCATCCTACTACCATTTTGAAACCTCAAGTGGATGATTCAAGCCTTATGGAAACTAGTTCCGAGGCTTCACTTGCTGACAAGTGAGGAATTGTGAAACGAACTCCGCCACATCTTTCTTAATCCCATGACACTTTTACTAACACTAGATGTCCTGGTACATCATCTACACACTAGGATGTACTTCCAAAAAGGATTTGTGGAACTAACTAAACACCTCCTCTCATAGTGTCACTGGTACCATGTCGCATCTGCTGAAAAGGATGACATGCTCTCTACCATTATAAAATCATTCAAGAGTTTGTCATGTGGATATTTGAGCATGTCTGACCTCAGAGTTAATGTCCCCAAGATGTGCCTCCCTGACTCGCTGAAGCACCAGAGGAGTGACTGTCATAAATGGGAGGTAAGATGCTCCTTCACTATCCATGAAGGATAACTATAACGCAGCTAGCTACTCTGTCACCTCACTCAGCAACTGCAACCCAGACCTACAACTTAGTGTGTCTGCTGCTATATTTATTTTACCAAGAGTGAAGACCATCTCAATGTCAAAGTCATGGTGGAACTCCAGCCATCTCCATTTTCTCAGGTTCAGGTCTTTCTATGATAATATATACCAGATACTCTTATGACCAGAGTAGATAGTAGATTGTTCATCCAACTATACTCTCAGCTCCCAGAGCTCTGAGGGAGCCATCCGATAAGAATTTGTAGATATTGTTGTCATCCTTGGGTACAAGAAAATGCAGAAGTTCCTCTCCCTACAGGGGGGGGGGTGTAATCCTAGAACCATATTGGGAAAGGATGTTCATGAACTCTACCACTACTATTGAGAACGTAAAACTCAAAACACCTATTTCCATGAGGTTAAGGCTGGCCGACTCAAGAGTGATCTGTTGCACCCTCTTATGCATGAGTTTAACCCGTGCTGCCTTGCTTTTTTATTTTTCCAACCACGGAAAACCCCATTCCAATGTTGTAGATATACCACAACCTTTTTTCCTAATACATTCAATCTGGTAAAGAACTATGAATGACCAGTCCTTACTCAAACTAACATCATAAGGCTTAGACACTTCCACCAAGAGGTTCCAATAAAAACTATTTCCTCAAGGGTCGGATCACACAGTTGGAATAAGTGTGATTACCGAGTCTCCTCTAATAGGCATCTCTAGATGGAAGGATAAAGTCAACGGTTTAACTAGAAACTCTTGGTCTCAAATAATATTCGTGACAAAAAGGAATGATTACAACCAATGACTATTAATTACAACAGCTAGTAGTAGACATAGACTATACCTCAAATCACTTGTGGAGCCCTTAGGTCACACTCTATGACCGCATGCAGCTACTCCCTTCCCCTGTCCTCAAGCTCCCAAAGAGTGGTGAGGACCACATTTGGGTGGTGATTATAACATGTCGAAATTTTCATCACTTTTTACTACTCTTCTAGCTCCCCATCCACATCTGCTACACTACAAATTCATCTTTCCCTCTCACTTCCTCTTCCTGAAAAATTTTACACGTCAAATTCTCTGAGACTGACGTCAGTTTTCTGCTTTCCCACTGTTGACATCCACTAGCTTCATCTACTAAACCAAATATTTATCAACCAAGAAGTTTCTCTCTAGCACCATAACATATGTAGGAAATCATAGAGTAATAGTGCTGGCTCGGATATCCCTAAACACATCTCGCTCTGAAGTCTGAGACATAAATTACTGATCATATCGTATCCATAAAGTACCAGGAATGGTTGGTACACATCGATGAATACTCAATTAATGACATTTCCTCTTATCCAAACCATAGAAGCTCTTGGGAACACAAACCCCTTATCTTTTCATGGCAAGAGACCCCCTTCTTTGAATAAGGTCTCAAGCTTTTTCCACAGAAAAAGTCACCTAATTGTAAGATAGGGTAATCTAAACCCTTCTGTCACCCTACTGAACCCCATTGATTTCTAACTGCTAGGACCACCATTTGATCTAATGTTGTCCGGGCTAGATGGAAAATCGGTCACCACCTCAATCTAGTACTTAGCCGCCTGTGAGTTGGGATATCCTGAGAATATGAGGGGTTTCTATCATTGAAACTTGTGTAAGGATCCGAGCCTATATGTGTCATCTACCTGTAGCGCCGATAGTAACTATGGACCAATGAGAATTTGTATCACTAGGACACCCCCCAAAGGTACCCTCTTGGGCAACTGTCCTTGTACCGAAGCCTCATCACATTGTGGATCATACTCATGGTCACACATTTGAATATTTGAGGAATGTTTGCATGGAGGAATCATGAAATAGAATCAAGATGAAGTATGGTAAATTGGTTATACCTGGTGAGATGTCTCAAAAGATATCAATAGAAAAACATTTAAAAACCTCACGCAATCAGTGTTTTCATGTACCAAATCGGAAATCAGAATTCAGGGTCCTGGTGTATGGATACGACGGCCACTTCACAAACACCGGACTCCTCAAAATAAAAACTATACTAAAAAAATATAACACTATTTCCCCATTGAAAAGATCTATATCTTAGTTCTTTTGTAGAACCGACTCCTCTAATACCACTTTTTCATGACCCCTACCCTGGGGCCCATGCGTGGACTACCCCAATCCCACCTTCTATAGGCCTAGGGTTGGTGACTAGCATCAGAATTAAATTTCTCTACAAATGGAAGGCGTTGCCTCAAAACTTGTACACACACAGATAGGGAACACTGCACACAAGTAAAGTACAAAGGAAGAAGAAGGGTAAAACCACAACTAAACGTCACCATAGAGTGTAAAAGTAATTACTGAAGTAAAGGAGCATGAATACAATACAAATGGAAACAGAAATACAACAAAAGGAAAAATATCTCTTTAGGTCTTCTGCCAAGGATCCTACCTGAAGGGTATGTAAAACTCATCATCGTAGATCACCACATCAACCGGTAACCTCTGTACTCTGTCTAGTCTTGGCTCCCATCCCTTGGTCAAATCTTCACATCATCTGCACAAGATACAATAAGGTGATGGTAAAGCCCTTATATTGGTGAGTATAAAAATACCTTGTAGGGACCCCAAGACCCCTAAAGGACTCCCAGAATTCCATAAAGGAAAACCACAAATCATGATCTCAATCTCATAGCACATAGAAAAAGACATCTCACACTAGGTATATTCTAGGGTAGTAATAGTAGCATCGCCAGTCTGATCATCAAACACATTAGCTTCTAGAGAACTCCTCCTCTCTCAAGTACAATGGTCATGTCAAGTCACATAGAGGTTCCTCCCACTATCCATGACCTTCTTATGTGCTCCTCCCCATCGCGTATCGTGGAACTACTGGGTCACACAGAGACACTCCCCACCATGTCCTTCTGAGGTACTCCTCCTATCGAGTACCATGGGTTTTCCAGGTCAAACAGTGCTGCTTCCCACCTTGGTCCTACAATTTCATATAGAGGTGCTTATCACTGGGCCATCAAGTAACACCAAGTCAAAAGTCATCAGTCTTCAAGTATCATCCAATTGTAGGGTTCCGAACGTAGTGTCTTGGGAGAACTACTCATCAATCCATCAGTCATATTTCAACCGAAAATACATCCCTTGAATAAATATCCCGATTATCCTCCATGTCATAAGGGTTCCATCGCAATAGACAGTGCATTAACTGGACAATCGGTCTGCATGTTATAAGCATTTTTGTGTCGAGGTCATGGTTAGATTCGGGGTCGATCCAACTAAGACATTCTCTAAATTTCTATAAAACTCAAGTGGAGTATCGCAAAGGATCACCATATCCTAAGGGTTACAGATCCATTGAATTTTCTTCAAACAGACGTCCGGTATAGGAAATATTCCCATTTAATCGTAACTGGGCCGAAAGGGGTCCAAGTCTGATCTGACGTAGTCAAACCAACCCGACCCATCTTACTGGGCTTGGCCCGGTTCGGCTGGGCCTGGTTCGGCCTACTCAGTCGTGGTCTCCACTTGATCGGCCGAGGCTCAGCCCGCTAGTCGTGGGCTTGGCCCTACCCACCCAGCTGGGCACGACCCATGGAACTGCCTAGCCCGCTAGCTGGGCACGATGTTTTCTCCCCTCCCAAATGGCCAATCCACTCAGATCCTCAAAGTAGTAGGTTCGGATGGTGCCACACCACCTGGATGGTCTGCATGGACCGACCTGCTTAGGATCTCATGGACAGAAGGTCTGTCCTCCGCCATGGCTTGAAGCCATGTCCTTCCTCTACGACGCACCACCCTACTCTGACACGGCTGGAAAATACCGACCATCCCTTTTTCCACCATGGCACCTTCGGGTGCCTCCACATTCTCATGGCCAATAGTAGTCGGCCTCCACCTCCTCCGGTCACCGGAGCTGCCGCACTAATGATTCTTCTGCAGACTACAAGAGAAACTCCAGTGGTATGATTCCATTGTCGTCTATGCCCATGGGCTTCCCATGAGGGAACCTAAACTATGTGACTCAAAGTTTCTCCCTGACTCTATATTTCTTGGACTCCCATGAAGAATGCCGCTCACCCGAGATCAGTAGAGGGTATGGACCTTTTTAGGCTCGGCCCATGCCCTCTACGTTAGAATTATAAGATGGGAAGGAATATTTAATTATAAGGAACTCCCATAAAGAAACCCCACATTATTCTCCCAAATTAAAGAACTAAACACATATCGTCCCATTTGATAGTTGATCCATGCTTTTAATAATATTCATGAATGAAGAAAAAGGAGGAATTAAGCACATAACCCCTACATTGATTTCATTGGAAGTCGCTGCGGATGAGGAAAGAGTATCCACGTTCGAGGGTGTTGTAGAGGAAGGAGAAGGTTCACGTCCTTTGACAATCGTTGTTTCCCATTGTCGAATACTCCAACTATCATCGATTCTCCATTCTTATTTGGTGGAAGAAGTCGCCAACACTTCTTTAGAGGTTCATCTCTTTTATCTAAAAACTCATGCCCGAGCTCTGTTTAAATTGAATAAAAGAGGAGATCAATATTCTACATAATTAATGAGATTCATTAATGAATTTAATTACTGAACCTATAAATTCTTTAAATGGTTCTCTTACACAACAATGTGTATCCAACCATTAAATGGTCTGATAACCCAGCGGTCCGACCATTTCAGCTCAATAGTTAAAAAGGAATAAATAAAATAACTCGTTGAGTTATTTTTTTATTTTTTAAAGTCCAAAAATTAACTTGTTTGTCCAACCCTTGAAGGTCGATGTTAATCTTCTCTTATGTGAATCCTGTTGCTGAAAATTCAATGGTGCCCTTGGATTTTTAACTTGAGCACCAGTTCAAATGATAGAAATCGCTGCACACATATTTACTGAACGTACCATAAAAACATTAAAATTTTTAATAGTCACCCTCAACACGTGCATGTCATGGTTAGGATATGCATATGGAAAGTACTCACTAACGAGCTCAACCGTACTATCGGATTTCCAATCAGAGTTACCATTTAGGTGATCCAGAATTTAACAATAAAATAATTGTTAATTAATTATTATTTTTATGGCCAAAAACTAACATCCACTATTGTCCTGTACTGGCCAAGGATAGGATCTACCATAGGAAAGAATACCCTCACAAGATCAGCGTTGGTATCTGTTTTTAATCAGAGTCACCGTTCATGATTTTTAAGAATTTAAAAAATAGAATAATTTTTTTAATAATTTTATTTATGGTTTTTCCATTTTTGGGTTTTCTCACTAGAGGAATACACTAGCTAAACTTAAGTCGCCCCTAGGTTAAACCCGCCGTCCTAAATGCAATATTGCTCTCAGATTTTTGATCCGAGTACTTGTTTAAGAGTTATTCCACTTTTTCAAGAAAACTGCTTACACGTGGTATTTAAAGCTTAACATTTTTTTGACGGATCATTTCAGAAACTCTGGATCTCAGAATCATGTGCCGTTAATTTTTTTTTGTCTCCTAATAATCCCATATAATTAAAAAATGTGGAAATTATGGGTATTTACATATTCATAAATTTAAATAAATAATTTAGAAATATTAGTTTAATTTATAACACCCATGAATATCATTTTATAAAATCATGTAATATTTTAGGAATACTATTCTTCATCCAATTGTTTAATTAATTTCATTCAAGGGGAAATCATGTTTTGGGACTAATTTTAATGTCACAAAAATATTATTTGAACAAAAATAATCTTATCAATATCATTATATTCAAAAAAATGGTAATTGTTTTCCTATACATAAATGTTATTTTTAAAAATATAATTTTATTTGAAAAAATGTTTTTACATGTCACATTGGCTAACGGTTTGATTAATTTTCCAACACATAGAATGTTAATGTCCACAATTTTCCTTCCCACAAATGTTATAGTGTTTAATTGGAAATATAATTAAGTGGTACCTCAGGTGATATTCATTTTTACCTACTCATATTTTGAAAATGAATTATTTTTTTATGATGTGGGGTTTCAACAAAGGTGTTTTAAAACATAAAAATGGATCATATTCACCTCCTTCAAGTCTTTCTGGTTATGCATTCCATTTATTTTTCACCCTTTGATTCTATATTATTCCGATGTTCATATTCTATTTTTTATATTTGTCCCTTAAATTTATACCTATTTTAATATCCATTTCACTATTAGTGTTATACATGCCGTTAGTTCACATTGAAATTATCACTTTTAAGAAAAGGAAAATAACCTTTTTATAATATCATTTCTTGCATCACCCTCATAAAATGTTTTTAAAACATCAATATCTTCTAAAAACCAACATTATTTTATGGATAATTCTCTTGGTTCAATTATAGTTTTTTTTAAAATGATATTCTCTTTCCATCTTTAAAAATATCCTTTACTTATTTCATAAAGTTTCCCCCAAGGGGTTCACTTTTAGTATTTATTCACATTATCATTCTCATGAATTTTATACATTGTAAAACTATGTTCAATTCCTATGCTACTTTTAAATTTATAAATGGTCAAAATGATTTAATTCCTTCTTCTATTGGAAATACATATGTTATAGCCTTCGATTATGCATTAAGAAAATATTGGGAAACCCATATTCTTCTTAGGGGTTTTATCATGATTAAAATTTATATAGGATTTCTTTCTCCTTTTGTGGAATACATATAATTATACATTTTATAATGAAGGTTATACTATGTTGTGACATGTGGTTCTGTTATATCTCTCTGATGAATTGGGTAATGATAATGTCTCATGAGATTCTATGTATAGTGCATGGGTGATTAGGCTAAACACACATTGTATGGTGAATGTGTAGTTAGCCTAATCACACTCTGTATGGTGCATGGGAGGTTATTCTAATTAAAAAATGTTATTATTATTTTTATCAAGAGCATACCATGACTATGATGGTAGTTAGCCTATATTAGGTTGTCTTACCGGTTAGCCTTAACATATACTTATGATGTTGTGCTTTATAATGTTACCAGATGCTTATGATTCTACGGTCTAATGATATCATTTAATTATTATATGACTCCATGATTATCTCAAACTCATATATCATGATACATGTTTTTTATTTTGAGATTACACGTAATTCAATCATGATTTATAAACAATTATTATTTTTCCATATTATTTTAATAAGAAAACTCTCTATGATCTTGTTTTCTCATATTATTAGGAATTAACAACTAATGGTATATTGATTTTTTTCCCATTACTGAGCATATGAGATCAAAAAATTCTTATGTTCCCCTTCCCTAGGTTCTAAATATAAGTATAACATATAAAAAATCTATAAGGAAAACCCTATGGTTATGTCTGAGTAATGGATAACATCCTGGGAATTTGGTTAAGCATAGAGTGTGTTGTTTTCCTTATAATAAATCTATATCTAGATACTAAAGAAGTTACAAGATTTGTAATAGATGTACCTAGGGATGACAAAACTAAAATGGGTGTGCTGGGTTTTAACTCAATCATTATCTAGTGTATGACAATGAGGCCTAACTACACACCTGGTTTGACACTCCTATGGGATATTATTTAGTTAATAATATTCTCTTTATGAACTATATGAAGGATTTATTTCTTAGTTACTCTGAGAAATTGGATTTTGAATTATAATTGAACCCAACTTATGGTAAACTAGGTTGAATCTTGAATTATATAGGTTTAACCAAGGATGATAATAGTTTGTCTAAGAATAATACATGTTAAAATTTAAATTATATTGTTTAGAAAAGAGTTATATAGATTGAAACAAAATATAGGCTATCATGATGGTATTATTTAATGATAAATATTCAGAATAAATTTACCTTTGGTTATCTATGATACTTATATTAGAATGAAAATTCATCATCTCTCACATTAACCTATTTTGGTTTTAGTGATAGATGTAACCAAAAGGAATCAAGTTATCCTTTTGTGTGAACGACAATGTGATGATTAACATAATGATCAACCAATTATAATAGGACAAGGAATCAAAATTCTTGTTATTATTCCAAACTATCTATCATGAAACATGATTAACAATGTAACCATAGTTGAAATATTGTGTGAACCAAAGAAGAGAAGGATGCAGACTCATGAAAATTCAGGAATTGAAGATGATGGAAGAAATGATATCCAACCACATATATGTAAGAAATGTTGGAATAATCCTCAATGTAATTTCCTCAAGGGGATTGTATGGTTTTTTAGTTGTGATAATGTAGTTCATCGAGCAACAAGCTATCAAGGGAGAAAGAAGGATACGATAAAGGAAGATAATGTTCCTTATAAGTATCCAATAATGATTCAATGTTTTAGAAGTGATAAATTTTGTCACGATGAACCCATGGCACCAATATAGGGGAAAATCATATGATCGATACCAATAACCTATAAGGTCATGGGAATAAGGATAATCCTATGAAATAACTTCTATCTAGGTAGAATTTAATTTTTCACTCCAGAATTATCGATGTCTTATGTTTTGTAAGATTCATCTATTATGTATTAGGATATAAACAGATAAAAATTGGTTATATAATTATTAAATCAATGGTATTTGAATCCTATTTGTGGTTTGAGGATATTTATGCTTTATAGGTTTATCACCTCATAAATTATTATGAATTTATTAAGAATGAACTATCTCTTTTTACAAAGGGCTCATATCAAATTGCTTATTGGGAAATATCACTTCATATCCCAAATAGACCCATTATCAATTGCTAGTTTATGGTAAATTATTATCTCCCTAGGGAAATTAGTCCCATCATATGAGTATTAAAATTTTAAGGATGCAATTCATTTATGGGGGAAAATGTAACGCTAGAAGATTTTAATATTTATTTCCCTCTAATTATGTCAAATATGATCGTAGCTTCCTCCATATAAAAACCCAAACCAAAATGAATCCATGATATTTTTACATTGATAAAACCTTTTCATTTGTATAAATAAGGGAATTTTAATATTTGTTTTCTTGAAGGTTATTTTACACCAATATACATAATTAATTATTGTGTTTAAGAATATGTTTTCCGGAGTTTTACTTTTTTTTAATTAAAACAAAGTATATTATTATTAAATTATGATTTTTTTTAAAATATAATATTGACTAATTAATGATGGATTTATTATTGTTTCATATAATTTATGATAGATAACTAGTATTTTAAAATGTTTAGTTTTCCTATAAAATATATTTTTAGTATAATTTATGTTATTAATTATATATTGAAAATATAAATTTCATAATTTTTATATGAAAAAAATGAACATCAATTTTTATTTATAATGAAAATATTATCTTATGATGATTTTTTGGGATTTTTCAAAAATTATTAATTTTCACTTGTATATTGAAAATACTAATTTTATTAATATCATCACTTTTATATAAAATAAAAGATTTTGAAACATTTTTTTATAAAAATATATTTTTATAAGGTAAAATAATTAATTTCAAAATACTATTTAAATTTATAATATTCTAAATATAACTTGAATAAATAACATGGATAATTTTTTCTTATACATAAACTTTATGCTTAAGTAATAATCTTTTCTTAGAAAAAGGTTTTTATGCGTTAAATGCGCTAATATAAAGATTAATTTCCATATGTATTGAATTTTAATTGGATAAAATTATTATTATATTTTAGATAATAATATTCATATTATTTAATATTTCCAATTTCTTTTTTACGTTTAAAATATAAATTATTAGGATTAATGGAAATTACCATGATAATGGTGAAATCGTTATTTTAATTTTTTTATTAATATCATGGAATTTATATAAAATAAATTAATATAAAACCATTGAAATTATTAATCTCATATTATTTTTTAAAAAATAATAATTATATTAAAACTCATTATTTGGTAATAAATACTAAATACGATTGAGAACCCATAATAGCCCAAATGACATTTTCTACTAAAACAGTTTTTCTACCCAATAAATATTTTTAATAAAAATTATATTATATATTATTTAGAAATTTAATTGGTTTAAATATTTGTTAAATTTATTTCTATCACACTCAAATTTTGTTATATATGTTATGCTATATTTTTAATAAAACATAAAATCAGTTAGTTAAAACAAGTTACCCAAGAAAAAGTAAAAGAGAAAAATGTAAACAAAAAACGGTAAAAAAAATATAACATGGATATATTAACTTTTTTTTAGTATTTATAGAACCATACATACTCCCCAAACACCATTATTTTTAATAATTGGGGCCATTTATCTTGGAATAGTGTTATATAATTATTAAAATATAAATGGTGTTTCCAAAAGATCCATTTCCATCTCTTATAAGAGGGGGTCACAGACACCCTTAAAAACATAAATATACAATTAAAAATTGGATTTGAAACTATAAAAACCTATCCTCTCATATAATTACCTATCATATTATTAATCGCATAGTCACACTATGTTTTCTTAATCCCTTCAATTCCAAGGAGTTTTCTAAGGACAGATCAAGTCACCCACAAAAGTATTATCTCCTTCTTAATTTTTTATCCTTAATTTTACTCTTCCAAATATCTAATATCCATTAAAACAAAATAAAATAAGTATAATAATTATACTTTTATTTTATTATATTAATATAATAAAAATTATTTGTTCCCCCCCCCATTTTCTAAGAAAAAAAGTGTCATTAGAGCGTTTCTTATACTACCCCTCTACAAAACAACATCCACCATTTTTAATATCCACTATTAATGTATTATCAAAAGGAATTAATTTATAAATATATATAATACAAATAATATAAATAATATTTTTCAATTTATAATTATAATTTATTTTATTTCCTTTTCATTTGTTGAGAAATGGAAACACTAATTATGCGTACGTGCGAACTATAACCTCTATTAGCAATGAGTTTCATTTTTCATCATCACCCATCATGGTTTGATTTAAGAATATATTTAATATATAAAAATTATTTACATAAAAATAAAAATATACTATATTTTATAACACTATTTTACAAGGCTCTATTCCTCGGTCAATATACATAATAAGTTATAAAGAAATTTACCGAACAACCTCAAGTAATCAACGTAGTCAAGAAAATATATTATAAATAAAAAACATAAAATATTTAAATGAACATGGAATATGAAATATATACGAATACTTATATTATATATATATAATTAACATAATATATTTATCTATGATATTTATTTTATGTGATGGGCGCTTTCAGACATGAGGTAGGGGTTTCATTTCAAATCTTCTGTCATTGAGAAACATCTTCTTTTATGATAGAAAGTTCATTTAAATGGTTTTTATACAACCAGTTGGATTTATAATATTATTAATTATATTTATTCCTGATATTTTAGCTTTAAATTTAGTATTTATATCTTTCTAGGGGGTTTATTAGAATGTATCTTAAGCCGTAAGGGTTTTCATACAAATTTCCCTTCATCGAGATATTTTTTAATGTTATGAACCAATTTATTATTTATATGGTGTATATAATACCCAATAATTTATTTTATAATAATTCATAATTAAATATATGTGATTTAGAGAACAATATTTTTTTAATCTACCAATTAGTTTTTATATAAAAATTATTAATGTTGTAAGGGTCTTATATAACTAAATATGATTGCTTTAGTTATAATGATTTTCCGTGAATTTCATATTTCATTTCATATAGTATACTGAATTGATTGATTAGGAGATAAATATTTGATTAATTTATTCTATATGAGGGATTTATAATCCTTTTTAAAAATAGAACAATATTAATAATAACTCTTTTCGATTTAAATGACAGTTTCCCCCTCCATGACCCTAATTTCCCTTCCCACAAATGTTATCCATTTTAATTGGAATCCTAATTTAGTATTATCTAATATACAATTAATATTCACCATATCCAATTTTAAAAATAATTTTTTTTGATGATTTTGGGCTTCTTTGAAAGGTGTTTTAAAACATAAAATTATGTCTTCTGCACCACCTGTAGGACTTACCATTTACACGTTCCCTTTCTTTTTCTCAAATTTTATCCCATATTCACATCATTTACCTATTGTAATTTTTTATATATGTCCCATATATATATATATATATATCTAGTTGAATATAATTTTCAGTATTCAAGTTATATATTTTTTTATTCCCCTTCCTAATTCCTACTTTTAAGTAATACTGATTTAATAAAACTATAAATTTTTTGATCCCATGTCAATAATAACCATTATAAAAATGTTTTGAAACATTAATATCTTCTAAAAAACCTAAATATTTTATTTATTGACCTTTTTTTTCAATTTTGTATTCATAGAATATGATATAATTTTTACGTATTTAAAAATTCATTACCTATTTCATTTAATTTCACCCAAGTGGTTCACATTCATTCATTCTTCATTGGATCACTCTGTTAAATTTTCCACATTGGTAATCCTTTTTCAATTACTATATTAACTTTAAAATTAGGAATGTTAAAAATTATTTAATTCCTTCATATCTTATAATTCATTATAATATATCCTTCTATTATGCCTTAAGACAAGATTATGAAACCCAATTTCTTCTCATGGGTTTTATCATGATTATGAATTTTGTCTTGGTAAATTATACTTTTGTAGAACAAAAATGATTTTACTTTTTATGATTCTGGATAGCCTAATTTTTGATTGGGGGTTATTTTTTAGCCCTAAAATGATTTGGGGAATGTTAATGTCTTATGATATGTCATGTATGATGCACAAGCAGTTATAATAAGCATACTACGTATGGAGAATTAGTCATTATATTTATTATACTATATATGGTGCATGATAGGTTATCCAATTAAAAATGTGTTATGATAGTGGTTAGTTACATAATACCATGATTATAAAGATGGTTAGTCTATATTTTGTTTTTTGGGTGGTTATCCTTGATATATTCTTATGATGTCATGTTTTATTGTGTCTGCACATGCTTATATTCTATGATCTTATGATATAATTTATTTATTCCATGTTTCCATGATTATCTAACACACTTATATAATGGTGCATTTTTCTCTTTTTAGATTACATTTCATTCCTTCATGATTTATAAAATACTCTAATATTTACATGTTCTTTTAATATGAAATTTCATAGTGCTATTATTTTATATTATGTTAATGATCAAACCATTGGTTACATATTGGGAAGTTTTACAATACTGAGAATATTATCTCAAAAATTTCTTATGTTTCCATTCACAATGATATAAAGAAAACTCTGACATATGAGAAGTCTATAAGGGGTTATAGAAGAGTTTTGTTATAGAGAAATGTTCACATGTTTTTTAAAATAAGTTTTATCTATAATTGGTCCCAAAAACACTAAACCAAAAGGTTCTCCAAGTTATTTCCAATTATTTTGAGTATAAATGTCTAAATAATTAAAATGATATGAAATTAGGATATTTTTAGTTTTTGTTTTCATATTAACTATGCAATAAATTTCACTAAACCATGGGTCTCAAAGTGTAATAAATTTTAGTTACCACCAAAGCTAAGGGATGAAGTGAAAGGTTATGTCATCTCAACCACAAAGTTAGACTATGAAAATTAAATCATACAAGGTACACTCTCAATTCAACTTAGAATTTAATTTTGTTATTTTATTTTAGTTCTACAAATTCATTTTTATCCATAATTTTTCTAGAACAACTTAATAACAACCTTGATACCTTGAAGTAGAGATGTCTATAATAACACATAATATCATGATTAATGAACCCCATGTGTTGTAATACTCTCATGTTAGTATTTAGGGGAAGTTTCATCTGGTGAATCACATAATACATAAATGTAATTTGACACTATACTTGTCATAGATTATATTATATTTTTTTAATTCCACATTAACATTTTTGAAGATGAAATATCTTTATATATATTGAACCATCCCATGCTCTTATAAAAATTCAGGGAAGGTTATGAATCTCATTTAAGAAATCTATCAATGGTGAGAGTGTTAATACTTACTGAAGAATCATAATTTTTCAAATTTTTGTGTCAAACAAAATCATTAACCTTGAGTAAATTCCCATAGGAATGGGATATACTAATTTATTTCCTGAAGAGTTGAATGGACATCTCCTAAACTAAGGGGGAGAATTATCAATATATATTATACCAAAATCCTCTAATATATCCAACTTTACCTATAATATATCACCAATAGAAGTGTTGGAGTTAAATAAGTAGTTAAAATAGCATTAAAAAAATTATTCATACACCCTTGTGCATCACTTTGTGGTTCACTATTTATCTTATTCAAGAAAAAAGGATCGATCAATGTAGTCAAGCACTAATTACTAGGAGATCAATAAGACACAAAAAAGAAAAAGTATCACATGAAAATGGTTGATTATTTGATCATTAAATGATGATGAGATCAATACTTATCAAAGGATGATATTATTCTTCGATATTATCAGCTGAAGATGATAAAGGAAGATATTCAGAATACAACATTCTGTACAACGTATGGACAATATGAGATCATAGTGATTCCCTTATGACTTACCAGTTACCCTATAATCATTATGAATTTGATGAATAGATTGTTTAATTACAAACTTTTCAAATTTTTGGTATCCTTTTATGATTGATATTAATGTTAACTACAAGATAAATGTGGAATATTAATAGAATATGAAGATTGGGCTGGTGACATTAGGAAAGATGAAAATTCAGGAAATGTTTATTAAATGTGTCTTTCAGATGAATCTGGTCATATTATTGAGGAAAATGATAAAATGTGATGGATTTTTTATGGACACTTCAGAAACAAAGGCAATTGATTAATACATAAAACATTCAAGTTTCTCAAAAATCCGTAGTTTTATTTGATTCCTTGGGTACTATTGATGATTTACGATAAGATTGCCATGATTTTCTAGCCCAATAAGTAATTTAACATGGAATGGTGTAAACAATGTTCTGGATGAAAGAATGTGAGGACAGACTTTCAAGGCTCAAGAAAAGGTTAATCACAACACTTGTACTCACACTAACTACATGTGGATAAGGGTTTGTGATATACAATTATTATTCAAAGAAAATGTTACGTTGATTACACATAAAATTAAAAATGTTATAGCCTATGACACATGATATTTGAATATCCATGATAAAAATTACTCAAAACCTAATATGGAGATAGAATTAAAAATGTTGTCTATGAATATTTGGTGGCACTACCTCTATATTGAGAAGTGTGATATATATATTTATATATAGAACACATGAGTATACAGTATATATTCACCATGAAAGGGCTCGACATCCATCAATAGAGATGGTTGGAGATAATCATGTACTATTATTGCTCTCTTTAACACCATCCTGGAAAGGAGAACAAGGTTCTTGATTCTCTTAATAGAAAAAACCTCTACTACACTATCCATGATGTAGATTGTGAAAAACCACATATACATGGATATGTGAAGTGTAGATATAGAAATCATAATAGTGGGAAATTTATCTGACCTTTACCAAATGATTTTCGAACCATCTAACAAAGATAATATCAAGGAATAAAAGAGGTTTGATTTAGAGCTTCAAAATAAGTTAAAAGTTGTAAAGGGATGATTGATGAGTTTCACATTAATTAAGATGGTCTCATTCGGTTTGGAACTATAATTTTTACACCTTAATCACATTATATAAATACAGATCTATTAAATAATGAAAAGAATCACCTTTATCTATATATCCTAGTAGTACCAAGATGTATCCTGATCTTCAGGTGCAATTTTGGTCGGAAAAAATGAATAGGGATACTGTTGAGTTCACCAAAAGTGACTGGTATATCATCAAGTTAAGGAAGATCAACAAAATTCCAATTAGATAATGAAACCCTTTCCCATAATCATTGGGAAATGGAAAAATTACCATATATATTGTTACCAACCTCCCAAATACATCTGTAGGAATTACTATGATATTGGTTGTAGTGGATTGACTCACCATGAATATTCACGTCATCACTGTTTGAGAATATTTCTCTATTAACCATCATTCTATGATATATGTAAAGGGTGTGGTGAGACTACATGAGGCTCCACTTTAAATCAGTTCTAATTATGATCCATGTTTATCTTTTAAATTCTAGAAAATTCTCCAACATCCTCAAAATACAAAATTGAATTTTAGTAGAGTTTATCACCTCCACTCCAACATCCAATATTAAAGGACTATTCAAACATTTTGAGACACGTTTAGAGCTTTATTAATGTAATTTAAAGGTGAATGGGATCAATATAATCTATTATATGAGTTCTCATACAACAATAAGATTCTACTAGAGTATTAAAATACCCCCATATGTAGCACTATAAGCGATGTGATGTGGAACTTCTACATGTTGGGTTAAAGTAGGTGAACCAATGATATTTGTAACCGATATTCTGGAAAAAATGACCAAACATTGTAAACCATAAAATAATATATAAAAGCTACCAAAATCCAGCAGAAGAGATATACTAAAAAATATCAAAGGGACTTGGAGTTTGAAATTAGAGGCAAAATTTTCCACAGAATAACAAAATTTAAGGAAGTTAAGCAGTTTATATAGAAAAAAGATCATCCCTAGGTATATTTGACCCTTTAAGATCCTTGATCGCATAAAGGAAGTACCTCATTAGCTATAACTTACACCAAACATGGCTCAAATTCATGATGCGTTCTACGTAGGACTCCTAAAGAAGTATATACCATATCACTCACACTTAATTAATCCAAAGGGTGTGTAATTGGAGAATGAACTATCTTATGAGGAGAATAAGTTAATGATCATGGATCATAGAGAAATATTTCTATTTAACAAGACATGTAACATTATCAAAGTGTCATGGATGAACCCTAAATGTGATGAAGAAACATGAGAACCTTACAAAATAATAAAACATAAGTACCCTCATCTATTCTAAATCAAGAATATGAGTTGAAATTATGTGGATCAAATTTCTAAGGAGGGTATAATATAATGACTCATACATTATAAATGAAATTATTTTCTAGAATAAATATTTGTTATATTATATTTTAGAGTATAATACACATATAACCCACTAAAAACCCAATATTTCATTATTTTATTAATGCAGATCATTACATCATTCAATAACATCTCCCATGAAAATGAAAAATATTATAATAGGGAAAATTGAGAAAATAAAAACTAGAAAGGGAAAATTTAGATCACCTCAATAATCTAGAATAATCATTCCCATGAACAAAACTATAAAAAAGAAAAAAAAATTAGCAAGCCAATCAACATTTAAAAAAAGAAATTACATGCCTAGAGTGGAATTGAGGTTAATATTGAATGAAGTAACGAATAAAATATTTTTAGGAAGTAATATCATCATTGTAATTGATATGTGATCGTTAGAATAGTTATATGACTATGGGAATACTAACCTGACCATTATGAATAGTAATATGACTAATGGAATAGTGAATTGACCTCAAAATAGTAATATTTCTTATAAATAATTTTTATAATTAATAATTTTGGAAAATATAAATAATTTAATCAAATAAAATAAATATCAGGATAAAAAATCAAATAAATTATATTAATTTTTTTAAACTGTATTTTAATGTATTTTGTAAACATCATAATTTGTATATCAATAATTTAAATTATCTATAATAGAAAACCATTTTATTAAAATTAATTTAATTTATATAATCAACACATAAAAATTTATCAATTGTTATTTTTTCATAATTTTCCTAGAAGATTTTATTTATAGTTGAATCGTAAAAATACAATTTTTTTCAAATACCACATGTTTTATGGAATAATAATGATTTAATAAGGACATAATAATTATTCAATTGGTTATATAAACCAAAGATAATTTTAATAATATAAATGGGTCATTTAATAATAGTAAACTAAATTTTCATAATTAAAATGTAATTTTCATTGTCTAAAAGTCTAAAGTATTCCTTTAATTAAACACATTTTCATTTTACGCATTGCTTTAGACTAATAAAAAAATTAGAACTATAATGTATTTAAAATTCCAAAAATAAATTTATTTTGTAAATATATATTTCATAATTTAAAAAATATTACTATTTAAAGGTTTAACATTGATACGATAATTTATTCATTATTATAAAATAAAAATACCCCTCCCAGCAACTATAAAAACATCAACTCACTTCTTTTGGAGAACCATTCCTCCTTCACATACCAAAGAAAAATAACTTCCCAAATTCCCAATATTAATCTTATTATAATCTTTATAGATGTTCAAGAGTATAACAACTCAATGAATTCATGGAATTTAGTGCCGTAAAAAATAAGAAACATCGAGAAGAGGCTATGGTTTCATCAACTTTTCCTCTAATTTTCATCTCCTCCAAATTTATTTTTTTTTCAAGAAGAAACAACTTTGTGGGGGAGTTGAAACCATTCAGAAAAACATAAAGCAAATAGTACACCAATAGAATGACCACCCAAAGACAAGGAAACCTGAGAACAAAAGCAGAATAAGAAATAGTGAACCTGCACACCTTCGATCCCTTGCACAACAAAGAAAACAGATGGCCACTAGCTCGAGGGAGCCCGTCTATATTTCCATGCCAGATCGTGTGTAATAAGATCCTTCTTCATTGAATTAGAGAATTTTGGGGGAAGGAGAAGAGTCTTAGATACGAGCTTGTAGGGGTCACCAGATCTTGTTTATTAGCCTGCACTAAGACCTCGGAAGAAGCCATTTGGAGGGTAGCTGGGTCTTGTCTTTTGTTCTTTGTCTCCTGCACCTTTGAACCCAATTGAATAGGAACAGGAGAAGAAACAGGGGTATATTGACTCTCAAGACACTTTGAAACTGGAGCAACCATAGGCTCCAGCTTCTGATTGGGATCAGTGTCGGCCTGAGATCCCACAACCTCTTCACTAGGAGGAGAAACTTGTTCCTCTTGTAGAGGAGATGGATCTTTTTCTATTCCACTTTTCTCAAATATCTTCATATCGTCGAGAGATTTCTTTTGTATGAGGGATCCTTTACTGGCAGATCCGGTAACTGGTGTTTTGGGTAAATTAGAGTAGTCTTTCCGAGGACTTGACCTCCTCACATTTTTGGTGAAACCGTCTGAGTCCATGATGGTCTTCTTGCGCTTCCTGGCAGCGGACCGAATATAAACTTCCTCTTGCTCCACTTCCTTACTCCCGATTGAGCATATAAAAGTGTCGGAATCCATCTCAGCTTCAAATCCATCCTTGTTCCCTCCTTGAGAAGTAACCCCTTCATGTTCTCCATCCTCGCATTTCCCTCCTTTAAATGGAATTAGGTCACCATCACCCAATACTGCAAACCTGTCCAGGTTACATCCAGTTCCCTTGAGCTGTTTGCTGGATTGGACCCTGTCCATCTTCAAACTAGACATGCCCTCTTGTCCCCTATCCTTTCCATCATAATGAATCAATCCAGCCACATAAATAAATTCCATCGACCTTTCAGTTCTGGCCTCGTTCGAATTGGCTCCTAGTCTTGTATCCGAGGGGAGCGATTGAACCACAGCTTCCACATAAGAAGGAGGATTGACATCACATCGTTCATTGCTCTCTGGAACCACCATCCCCTTTCTGCTGGAAGCCTCTTTCTGGTGAGTTAAATCTTCATTCAGCAGATTCGATTCAAGCATATCTGCTCCCCCACGACGACATCTTAGAGTTGAATGTCCTTGGAGGAGGCAGGAGGGACAATAGTGAGTCCACGACTCAAACATAATCGGTTGTTTGTATCAGTATTCTCCCTCAGTCTCGATCCAAATGAAGTCCAAAGGAGGTTTTGATATGTCAACCTCAACACATATCCAGGGTTCAATGGGATGCCAGACTGCATGGGTTCTGCGATCTGCAATCAGGAAGCGGCCGACAAGATTTCCTATCATCTAAAAAATTGAAGGATTTTGGAAATCGAGAGGCAAACCTGGAAGGCAGATCCAAATTGCAGAGGTCTCTAGATCATGATTCATGTGCAGATAGAAGGACCATCTAAGGAGGATAAAACATAACCGGTTAATGGAGCACGATCCACTGGACCAAGCAAGATCCAGGTCTTCTTCAGAAGAAAAGAGAATCATCATTTGCTGATAATCAAGCAAACCAACCACCGCTCATTGAAGAAGACCCCACTGAGTGTTGACAATCCTGTCGACGACATCAACAGAAGGCCTCCGGCGACCGAAGCGGGCAACCAAGGTGAGCTTGTGCAAGTATGAACCTTCTGAGAATTCCGTGGGGGAAATCGGGAGTGACGGACCTCCAGTAGGAAAACCAAGAACCTTTGGGGAAAACACGATACCTGGGAAGGCAGGGAGAGAATCCGGGTTGGTGAAAGGCGAAAAATGATGGGAAGGGCCATCGAAGAGTGGAAGAAAAGTTGGAACCTCCTCCCCCTTGGGAGGGGAAGGAATCACGGGGCCGGCCAGCGCCGGCGGAAACCCTAAAGAAGCCCGAGGTGGAGAGCTCCAGAATACTGATAACTCTCATTTTCCTCTTATTTCCCCCTTTTTCTCTACATCCTTCTAACCCAAACCTTCTAAAATAAATTTATTTGTATTTAAAAATTATATAAACAATTTAACCTACTATATTTATTGTATTTAATATATATTTTATATCATAATTATCCTCCACATTTGATATTGTCCATTCAAATGGAAGTTAACCGCCAACAAGGACATTTCCAACACTATGATTATCTCCACCTTCACGGATGGATAATATGAATTATATATAATATATTAATATTTAATTAATTATATTTTACTCCTATTTAATTAATTATACTTATTTTCAAATGACCATGAACAATAATAACAAAATCAAAACAAAATAGGACAATTAAACAAATACATGACATTAAAACATTTCAACTTTGACAATGAGTATTATACAACAAAAACCAATTATTATAATGGAAAATAGAGCATAAATTAATACAATTCAGTTAATGTTTCATGTTTTAAGAAACGAATAATTATTATAATATAGGTGTAAATGATACAAGAATAATATGATTTAAGGTATAGAAAATCCAGAACCCCACTCTTTATTTTTTGGGTTATCATTGTTTTCAAATTATTTTCATTATGGATATTCCTCTAATATCCTGAATATTATCTTTCACTATTATTTCCCTTATCCTTATAGGTATATATATATTTTTATCTTTTAAAAATTATTTCTAAGATAAATAAAAATATTTATCAATGAGCCTTTATTATTCAAAGCACTTCGTTGAATCATCTTGAGTTGTTTATTCTCCAATCAAGAATGATAATGTTTTGTGCCATAAATATTACTTAAATTATTAATTTTAGAACCACAATGTTTATTCATAAAATTATTATTTGCAATACATTTATTGATCCTATAATATTCATTTGGTTTATTTCGTTAATAAAATTGTGAAATGATCTCTTCACATGTGGCATGCATGATTATACGATTTTTATGATGTAATGAATGGTACTGGAATTATATATATAACCAATGCATTTAGTAATATATCTCCTGATATTATGTGTATTTTGTGTGACTATGTTTCTATATTTGTTCACAATTATGATTTTATAATTTATGCACATATGTTATGCGTGGACATAATACCATCTTTGTTCACAACTATTTATGGTATTTGAAAACTATGCAATGATGTTTTATTATTATTCATATTCCTCATTCCATTCATTTTTCAAATTATTACCCCATGATTATAATTTTGCTTACAAGCCTATGATATAGTGATAATGATTATTCTCTCCCATGTACTATTGATTTATCTCTCTCATTCATACAATATTAACCGACCCCTAACTAGTATTTTAGCTCACACCTTTCATTGATGTATATCCTCAGGTGAATAAAAATACTAAAGAAAAACATTATAGATTTTAATAGGATAATGAAGAAGCATTCCAAAAATGTTTATGTATTATCATGATATATTTTTATTTTTTTCAAATTAATTTATATTTTTCAATAACCTATTTTTTATGCATCACTATGTTTAGCTTTTGTTACAAGTGGTAATGCTTTTCTTTGATAGAATTCATTACATGCATCACCAAGCTTCAGCGAACAATGAAATAGTACTATTTTAAATATAAACATTATAACCTAGTCATTAAATAAGTGTATATTAATAATATTAAACACTTTATGAAATAAAAATATAAATGCACCCCTCAATATAAATTCATTTATAGATTCTTAGTTAATAATCAATCAATTTTTATCAAAGTAATTATATTCATCAAAAATATGTTTTCATAAAAAATGATTTTGATTTATTTTTATCTAAAAATTTTATATTTATTTTATAATGTTGTTTAAAATATATTTTATAAAATTATGTTTATTTTTTAAATCATCATAAAAAATTAATTTTTGGTGGAGTTGTTTTATTTTTTGGGAAATAATGATTTTTTCACTAAACAGTGAGAAAATAGATTTTTTTAAAAACTATCACCCCTTTTTAATAAATAAAGTAATTAAATTCCTTATTATTTTTTAAATTAATTTATGTTTCTTAGATATATTTATTTAACTTAATTACTATTGAATAAATTTTATATTTTAATTTTGTTTATGTTTTTTTTGGTTTAAAAAATATTTTTTTTCTGAATACAATTTTAAAGTTCATAATGTTTTTAATATTTAATTTATTAAAATAATCCCTAATGGGAAATTTTTTAAATGAAATTTTAATATTATATATCCATAAATTTATATATATATTCATATTATTTTTATTATAAATCATAGAGTTAATAAAAAATCATATTTTCTTTGAAAAATACCCTTCTTGAAAACCTAATTTTTATCACATCTTTGGGTTCTGTTTGAAATTTAATTTTAGCACATCCATGAATTATATTATGTAAAATGGATTACATATTTTTAATCATTGAATTATATGTTATCTAATTAGTTCAAATAAATTTTATATCGTAATTAATAGTGAAAATAATAAGAATTATTTACCATGATTAAGGTAAAAATTGGTTTACTGGGGGGGGGGGGTTAAAATAAGAAGAGAATGTTTTAAATGACTACATTAATTGTAAAATTTATAGTGTATGGACGTATTTTGGTATTATTATTTTAAATTAACAATATATTTAAATTTTGATTCATTTGATTTGGGAGTGAATTTATTATATCTGATTCTTTTGGGAAATTTCCAAGTAGTTTCTAATCATATTGTTTTACCCACTTATAAAAGCCACATAAAATATCCACTTATTCAAACCTCTCATGACACCTAGTTGATATAACCCATTCCATAATACCTCCTAATATCCTTAGCCTGGCCATTTTTCTAAATCTCCTCCCAAAATACCAACACTAGTGTCGTCAATTATATTTCCCAAGGAGGTGATTCTAAGCGAAAGAAATTTGAACATGCAAAATGGAAGACGAGACATAATGTAAGAGATTTCATACTCCCATTTTTCATCTGTGAGACACATTATATATTCACCATCAATTTATTTTATGTTGTGTATATACTACACATGAATGTAATAAATGATTATTCTTATAAAAAACATTGGGATTTACATTTCTATTTGGGTTTTTTTATTTCATGGGCTTTATTGTTCAATAGTTTCCAAAGAAGAATGGGATTTTTGTCTTAATTTTCATTCCTTGGGATGTATGTTATGTTATAAACCTATATTATTTTATAATGTGTGTATAATCCCCTTTTATATTTAATATAATTAATTTATTTATTATTTGGATATTCAATTTTTCATTTAATTTTATTCTTTCATGGTTCCAGTAATTCCATATTATCAAAGTGGTAATGGTTTTTTGTAACAATCTCATAATTTATCATGATTGTATATGATTATGGTTACAATGAAGAAATATTATGATATATTACTCAATAAACTCATGAATTTTCTTCTCCTATGGTTATTTTATGAGAATACAAATTTTCACTTAATTTTATTCTCCTTATGCACTCAAGAGTTCAAAAGAATGTTTTTAAGAGAAATCAACTTTATTTCTCTATTCGTTCGAAAAAACTTTTTATTCTATATCAATGTTTTAAAAATTTTTAATTTTTAACATTATCAAAAGGATTTATTAAAGAAATTTTCGTTCAACATTTACTTTTTTTAAATATTTTTTTAATAGAATATTCATCTCATTTTGAGAAATAATGCACATTTTCTTTTACCAAAAATGTGAAAGGAATATATAATTTAACCCATATAGCATGAAAGATATTGTTTGATTTCATGATGACTCAATGTTTTTAATATTTTAATTTTAAAATTATATTTTTTTGATAAAAATATTATGGATTTTGTTTTAAATTTTAATTTGTTTTCATAGTGGAATGGTTATTTTCTTAAAGAAAAGTTATAAGGGATTTTTATTTCAAATTAATTTTCCATATAATATTACATCATTTGATGTTACGTATTCTTTACTAGGGATATTATATAAGGATACCATTATAATTATTTCCCTGAATGGTTTATGTTTAAATGAAAATATTTTCATAAAACCCATATCTTTTCCATGGATTATGTTATGATGAAATGATTATGCAACCCATCTAATTTCCACAGGTTATGTTATAATGAAATATTTTATAAATCCCATTTAATTTTGTGAGTTCGGATATGATGAATGTTCAATGATTTTTTGGAACAAAAATGTATGGATTATGGGAAGGGGGGACCTATATATCTCTTAAATTCTTTGGGTAATGATAAATGTTACATGTGCTCGAAGGGTACACAAGAGGTTATCACAATCCAAAAATAAGTGGGTACATAATAGAATATCCCAAGACTAAAACAATAGGGTGCATGAGAGGTTATCCCAAGAAAAAAACAAGAGTTTTCAAGGGATTTTATCCCAAGACCAAAATAAGAGGGTGCAAAAGAGGTTATCCCAGTCACGAAACAAGAGGGTGCATGGGTGGTTAACCCATGTCCAAATTAAGAGGCTGTAGAAGATGTTATTCCAAGCCCAAAATAGATTCATGGTTGATTATCCTAATCCTAAAACTTATTATTTTCTTGTAAGATATCCTTAATATAAGTTTTTCTATGCTAGTTTGTATTCAACAATTCTATGTCATATACTATTATTATGCTATTATGGGTCATGTTTTTTTATTTCCATATGATTCATATAGTATGAAATTACTATTTTTATTTCACGACTCATGTTTATTGTCTATGATATAAAGGTAATTGTTTTCAAATATTAATCCCATTTTCTCATACCCTTTTACTCATGTTATGTTGATATCTCAATTATTTACCATTACCGAGCATCTGAGATCACCATTTCTTATGTTTACTTTCCCCTGGTTATGAAGAAAGGTTTTATGTTGGTCATGTATAAGAAGAATAATTTATGGGAAGATATTTGTGGGATATGTCAGTGAACATTAATGACATAAGAAAATTGTGTTTCTAGTCTTCAAAGACAATAAAATATTACAATACCCAGGCTTGTGTTTGTGTAATTTAATAAATATTTAATACTATTAAACATGGTTTGTATTATGTTAGAATTTACATACAATATCTAAAATATCATAAATAGGACAACTTTATCAATTCAAGAAAAAGTTCTAATAAATGGGGCCTTTATTAGTGCTTGTTTTTAGCACTAAAAAAGTGGGGTATTTACCATCACTAAAAAATATTGCTAAATGTTGACCTTTATCAACACTAATAAAAAAACACCGATAAAGGGGTTACTTTATCAAATCTTGAAAATAGTAATGTTATAGGGGGTCCTTTATTCACAATAGTAAACAACACTTGCAAAGGCCCCCACATTATTAGCGCTTTTTTACTAGCACTGGTAAACAACCACCTTTATTAGTTCTTCTTTTTTTCTTTCACTAATAAAGTCTATATTTCATAAAAAAATTAATTAATAAAAGATAATATTTTAATATTTAAATATATTTAAATAGATATATGATATTTATTTTCTAAAATATGATTTATATAATCCTATATTCACATTGACACTTAATATATAGGATATTTAGTGAAAATAGATTATAAAATAATTATAAAATATTATTAATTAATATTTTTATAATTATTATTGATTAGTATTCATTTAATAACAATTGGATTGAAAAAAAAGATAAATGAATAATTAATGGGATAAGATAAGTTCAAAAATAGGATTCCATATTCAAACCATCATAACTATTGATCTCAGTGTTCATTTGAGCTATTACACATATCAAATCAAATCCTATAAAGAGATCTACTCCATGGTAACCTGTGGGAACCCCCGATAACATTTTATGAGGCCATCAAAGGCACATAAGTCCTCAAAAAATGTTATTTTAGTTAGGGTACCACAATTTTTTTAACATTTGGTGAATGTTCAACCTCCTTTAAGGGATCTTATTGTCTTTTTTGTTGGGGATTTATTCCCAAGGATAAAATCATTATAGATATTATGGATTGGATGTTTTATCATTTTTAAAAATTTTGTTTTATTTATAATTAATGATATACATATTTTTGTATATTTACTTATAATAAATATGTTGTATAAATAAATATTTTAATCAAAATTACACTAAAATGTATTTTAAAAAATATCAAATAAATATTTATAATTAATATTTCAAAAATAAAAAATTATCCATTTTATTTACATTATTAAAATGTATTAATATGTATATATATAAATATATAATTAATGTTAATATATAAATATATGTTTTCCAATAAAAAAAGATATTTATAACTATATTCTAATATATGTATGTAAATACATATTATGTAAATATGTTTACATGTATGTGAGAAATATAAATGCATACTTATGTGTGTTAATCTATCTATGTGTGTATATTATATATATATATGTGTATATTATATAGAAATGTATTGTTATAACTAAATCAATATCATTATCATTAAATATAGTATATAAATGTATTTTATGGTAAATATTTATAAACACATTGTAAATATTAGATTATTTGGTAATATTTAAATATATTTGTATTAATGTATAAAATTTATACCTAAATATAAAATATATATATATTTAAAATTTCTAAAAATGTATTTAAACCAACATCTAACAATTTTTTACATTATAGAAATATATGAATATATATATATACTTATACAAATATTCATATATATATATAATGTTTATATGTACATATATGTCTCTATTAATAAATGATTATATATTTATATTATATTATACTGTATGAAATTTAATATTAATATATAATATATTTAAATAAATATATGTATATATATATCACACACACACAAACATATATTTTTTAGATGTATTTAAAAATAATTATATTAATAAATGAGAAATATATATATATATATATTTGTAAATATATATGTAAATACTTATACATATAAATAAATTAAAATATCGTAAAATAAAAAATAAAATAACATGGTGCAGGGGTAAATACATTCGATTTACAAAGGAGAGGTACATGAACCAAATCCAGGCATGCACTAAAGAATAAAAAAATGTAAATCACTGATAAAAAGTGGGTCTATGGGGGAAGTGCCTAGGAGAGTGGGTCAAAATCACTCATAAGGGTGGGGGAGCTGATAAAAAGTGGGGCATAGGGAGTATTGATAAAAAATAAGTATTTCCACCTTTATCAGTGCTTAAAAATTAGAAATAAATGGGGACTTTAAAAACACGTCTTTAGTTTCAATAAAAGAACCCTTTACCAATGGAAAATTTTTATTAAAAATGGGTACTTTATCAGTACTAAAAAATTGATTATAAGGCCCCATAATTAGTGATTTTTTAGCACTGTTAAATGGTACCTTTATCAATGTTTCTTATGTGCACTATTAAAGACAACCCATTAACATCACTCACAATATTATCCATTCTATAGTTCTAATAAAGGCCTTCTACTAGTGCTATTAAAGATGTAATTTATAATAGGGATTCATCTAAAAAGATATAATCTCTATGTATGAAAATCTCGAGTTGCTTCATTTGGTTTCAAAGGAAAGGTTTAGTTATAATTTTGAAACTAGGATTAGAATTTTTTTTCATAACACTAAGGATATTTATGAGTATATTTCTCGGGATGAGTCAATGTATAGAAAAATTTCCTAGAATTTTGGTAAAGGATATAGAGAGTGGATTCCAAGAAATTGCATTACTATCTGTATTCTAAAGGTGGATGTGGAACTATAATAGAGGTACCTAGGTGTAATTACATTGAAAATGGTGTATTTATCTTGAATAGATCATCAGTTAGTGCATGAAAATGGGCCTTACTTCACACCTGGTTTAGCAATCCCAGGGAATATGTTTGTGAAATTCACAAACACATTATGAACCATTATGAAAGATTTAAATCAATTATTTCTATGAATGAACATGAATAAACCTAATGTTTCATATATTAAAAATTAGTTTTCATGATCTGAAAATCCTATAAGAAATTTTTCTTGATTATGTGGCACCCCACTATGATTATTATTGCTTACACTATGATTTTAGGTTTTTGTCATTGGTGGGATCTAGAATGAAATATATTAATGGTTATTATCATTGACAATGTGTCGATGAGAATTTGAATGGGGTGATGAATGGAGTGAAGGATAAAAAGAGAATTACTGATAAATTATCATGATATATTAGTAACAACATTCCCCTTTACTAGCTATCAGTCTCACCAGAGAATAAAAGGATAATGTTAATTGAGAGTTCAGGTGTTGGAGACCGTAGAAGAATGAATATTTAGTTCCCTATATATAATGAATGTGGTAATTATCACTCTAGGTAATGTAATAAAGGAATTATAAGATGTATTTAATATGGACTGGAATGACACATAATGAGTAATTGTCTACGAAAAATGAAAATTTCAGTTAGTGCAATGAATATGAATATTGGTCTCCCTGTGGTTTTATTATTGGGGGAATGTTTCAACTATGGAAATTATGAGCATTATGGAAATTTATTTCTTATGGGGAAATAGATTAAATGAATCATCAATGTGGTATGGGAAATGGTTACAATACTGATGATGAAGAGACAACAAAATACATATAAAAGGTTTGAGATGTTTTAACAGTATTTTTTTATATTAAAAGTGAGAAGAAATATTAAATTGAGATTGATGCATGTTAAGAAATGATTAATATTTTATATTTCAGGAAAAATTATTAAGGAATAACATGATGAAGTCTATTTAATACATTAAGAATTACGTGGAATGATTTGAGTGTTTAGGTATTGGAATTTAAGAGTTATGTTATATTAATCATGACATATTTAAGGATTGATTAGTATAAGATTATAATTAATGATTTTGAAGAATATGATTAATGGTACAGAGGACCTATAAATTTTTTTAAATTAAAAGGTGATATTTCATGAAAAAGACATTATTAGGGAATCATAACCCTGAATTTGTTCTTGATGATGAGATAATGATTTTTTGGAGAAATGTTCATTGATATGTATAAATAAAATTGGATAGTAAGGATTATCTTGGAATTAATAAATTATTTATTGAAAAAGTGTTGTATTATATCATTAATGGAGTTTACATAATTTTTTTATTTTATGGATATCTCCAATAATCAATTTTTTTTAATTAAGTAATAAGGAAACATGTATGATTTCAGTACGATTTTATGGTAATTCAGGTTATTACCATGTTTTAAGAGAATACAAGATAAAGACATTCAAATGTTTGGTATGCAACAACTAAGAGATTTATAATATTATTTATAAGATTAATGATATGTTTATTTTTTTGAAATTTAGTGAACTTATTTATAATTTTTTGAATTTTAATATTTTTGAAGGGTCATAAGGGTAACCCTTTATGAAATGGTTTATGTAGGAATTTGGACTAGGATTTATAGATTAATGTATTATTTAAACATATTATTATTTAAATATATTGGATAACCCTTGCTAACCATTTTATTGTGATGATAAATATAAATGGATAAAATGACTTATCATTATATTTTGGAACATATGACCCACAAGTGATTTAGGAATAAAAAACCAATCTTCATTTCTTGGAATAAGTGAGGGAGTAGAAATTAATTAATGCATAACCAGAGGCTGATATTATCCTTATAGAATGGAATTAAATCATTATGTATATCTTCTCATAAAAATTATTCAATACTAGGAAAAAGATCATGGAATAAAATTTTATTATATTATCATAATTTATGAAGATGTCAATGACTTTTTTACACTTATTTGTGTTATGGTTTGGGGTATTTTATTTTCATACTACCATTCACTTTATTGTGATTAGTGATCTTTGCCACTCCCAATAATTATTAGGACATTATCGTTCTCTTCCATGTCTAAATATTCACATAGAATCTATGTTCTTCAATGTTGAAACCTATTTATGAGTTAATTTACGTAACTATTATGTTTTAAACATTCACTTTTTATGGGATGTTTTATTCTTCCATTAATGTCATGTGGAAAAGACATTGTCATGTAATTTAATTTCATGTGACAATGAAATTAATTTTATTTATAGGGATAAAATAGAGTATAGAGTGAGTTTTCTACATGGTATTCCCTTTTTGGTTCATCTCATAAGGAATACATGCCCTTGAAGAATGATGGATCATAGGGATTTTGGCCCTTTGAGGTAGAAATCATTGAGTTTACAACTTTATTAAGATATGTTGGGGCATACTTATTGGGTTCCCATAACATGTTTCCAAATTACTATTGTTGATGATTTAATGTGCAAGTATGAATGAGAATGTGGCGAATATGACCTCATATGGAAAATATTGGGGCTTTTTCATATATTTCTCAAACTTTGTTTGAAGATAATGTGCATGAAAGATGCCCATGTCCATTTCTATATCTCCCTATATCATTGATAATTTATGGTGATGGAAACATATTTTGGAATGAAGTTAGGAATTATACAAAATGAGGTGGCCCTGAACCTCATATATTTTTGAGTGGTCTAAATTGGCCACCTGATGTTAGGGCCAACAGAGTGTTGGATATGGTTCATTTAAACTATACAGAATGATAAAAGAGGGGTTTCACCAATATCCTTGATAGAGAAAATATTTTCAATTAATTTATATTGAATATCATTGTTTTAAACCCAAAAAATTGTTCCTCTAAGATAAATTGTTTCATTTTTATGATAATGGTGTTATTTTGAGCTGAATAGTAAAAATTGGCCATTTTGGATTTCTCACAGTTTTAAATTATTTCTGTAGTTTGGCCATAACATTATCTTTGCTGATCCAAATTGCAATATTATTTTTCTTCCAGATTCTAAACATCCAGGGTGTCATTTACTATTTTTGGACTAAAATCTGAATCGGCCATATGGAAGCTCAACAGAAGCTCACAATTCGGCTCAAGAAAACTGTTTTTAGTTCTGCCTAGTTTTGATGTGGGATCAATAACTCATCCACTGTGGGCCCAAAACATGTGCAATTCGGTGGGTGGACGTAAAGGAGTTTTGGAGAATCATTTATGAAGGAAGAATCGATTGAATTGGCCGTTTATGGGGACATTAAATGGCCCTAATCCGGAGGATTTCGTTTTGGAGAGTCTGACTGGACAGAATAAATGCTCATAGTAAAACGGCCATAACCCTTGGAATACATGTCCAAATCCGATGAGATTTTGAGGGGACACGTCCAAGGGAATTATGAACAAAATTCAAGAAAGGATCAATGCGTGAAGATGTCATTGAATGGGGCTACAACACGTCAACATTAGGGGAAACCATTATGGCTATAAAAGGAGGAGAGCTCCACCCTCCCAAAGCATCCCATTCTCCACCCCATTCCTTCTGGGAGACCAAGAAGGAGAAATTTTCAGCTTTCTATTTTATTTATTTTATTTTTCAGAGTTTTGTAATGACTTCTTATTCCCCATTAAACTCGATTACCCTTACCATGGTGGGGTAAACATTTGAAGTGATTGGGGAAGGGTTGGTTTTCTACATTGTAATGCTTGAGTTCTTGGATGCAATTGAATAAATTTATTTCTTCTTCAAAGTTGTTTTCAATTTCTTATAGAGGATTTTATTATCAAGTTCGATCTTTCTTGAATATTAATTCCTCTATTGATTTTTTCCTTGGTAAAATAATCAATATCTCCCTCCTCTAATTTCTGGTTTATATACGATGGAATAAACCAAGAATTAGTGGTGAAGTACTTGACGATCGTCAGTACGTGTAAAAGGTGTACTGAATGTTCTTGATTTTTTTGGGATAAAAAAAACCCGATCAGTTATTTCCCATTTAAATTAAGGATATTCAATACAACTATTTTACACATGGAAGGAGAGTTGACCAAACCCAGATCTTTGTAAGGTTTTTCTATCACAATAATAATTTCACTAAGGAAGTGAAAGGAAACGATTTTGGAAACTCACTTTAATCAAAAAAGAAGAAGAGGTTTGAATTAAATTGAACAAGTATAGAATTAAAATTACGAAACCGACCCTGACCTAATCACCATTTTAAATAGCATAGTTTTTCAATCATTTTAATTTCAAATGTCATTTCAAAAACCAAACATTTTTTACCCTCATTTTAAAGTGACAAATCGTTTTGTGTGCACTCCTCTTCAGGAGACATCCTAGGTCAACCACTTAACTAAATTTTAACTTAATAAATAATTTTTTTTCCATGCCCTACGACAGGAGTGCGTCAAACTTGGTGCCGTTGTCGGGGAGGTAGTGCCACAATTTATTTGTAAATATTTTACTTTTTCAAATTTAAGATTTTTTTTAAAAAATCTTTTACCATGTTGTTTTCAAATGATTATTTTTTTAATTCATGGAACAATTACCCACAAGTGAGAGAACCAGTTATTGAATCACCTTGGTATATAGAGTATAAAGTTTTTTTCTCGGATAAACAAATTCGGGGAGCTCGAATCCAAATCGTAACAGAGGATGAATTCAAGGATCTCATTGAAAAACTTAAATAGAACCTCGAATACCCAGTGTTGGAGGGTTTGGCAAGATAATTAATTAATCTTCAAGAGTATTTTCCGGAATTTTATCAAGAAATGGTCAATGTACAACACCAGGAAGAAGAAGTTCATAAGGATATTTAAGCCCAATTTTAAATAATTAGTCAAACAGTTCAAAACCTAGAGACCTCAATACAGTAGATATCAGAACAAGTATATGTATCCCAGGATCAACAAATGGAGCCCGAACAAGAACCATAATAAAAAAAATGGTGGAAGAAGTATCCCCACAAATCCTTCAGGTTGAAGAACCCATGGAGGCCTTGATGAAATTAATAGAAGATCCATTGAGCCCATCTCAATAAATGTTATAGGAGATTGATGAAGAAGATTTAGCAATTGAAATACATATGGGAGATCAAAAAGACCTGGATAACTTCTGGAATGAGTGTGAGGAACTTCTTGATCCAACTATTCGTCATAATATAGAAGATTCAGCAACATTAAAGGATGAGACCAACAAAATAGTGGAATTTGAAGAGAAGATAGAGGATTCTGACTACCTACATCTATCTAGAGAAATTCAACTCCATGAGGCACCTCCCATTGAAGAATAAATTGAAGATTCATCCAATACATGTATTTCCTTGGAGGAAGATGATGAAAAAGAAGAGTCATCCATGGAAGAACATCTAGATCTCCCCAAAATTGATGAACATTTAATGGAGGGAGTACATGGGAAGATCAAAGTGAATTTTTTGGAGTAAAATGAGACACAAGATACTTACTTTGAAAGGGAAGAATTTGATATTGATTCTTCATGCTTTAATTATTTTTAAATAGAATTAAACTCTGACATTACCTTTGATTTTTTCCCAGATGTATCATACCTTCAACAACCATTAGAGAATAATGAAGATGTTATTCATGCGGAACCCAAGAAAGAGGATGAATCATTCGTTATCCTAACCCCACCATGCATGTTGTATCTCATTACAAAGAGGGTGTACATGGTGCATTTTATCGATGGAGTCCTCAAGAAAAAGGAAGAAGTTCATCCTGGAATGAAAAGTTTTTGTTGGTTCATGAGCAAGAATCTTCACCCACCATCAGATCGGGGATAACCAATTACAACTGCCCCTCTGGAGGCAGTCAAAACCCAGGGCCCACTTGAAGGATTATACCAAGATTTATACTTTTTTTCTTATTCAATTTCTGTTTTCATTTCTTTTAATAAATTTCTTATGTTATGTTTTTAATTTTTTTTAGGTTTTCAAAGAGAAACACTTAGTAGTCAAACTCAACGTTACATTGCCAATAAGTTAGGTTGTACCTCTGTTTCACACTTTCTTGATGTTGTGATTAATTTGAAAATTGGATTACATGTTAAATTCAGTTGAATGAATCGAGGACACTTCATCATTTAACTGTTGGGGAGGGAACCTTTGTAGTGTAGGATATTCATTTGATGTTTGTTTTCAAAAATAAAAAAAATAAAAAATTGTGTGTTATCAAATTTTTGTGTGTTTATTTTTCAATTTTTTGTGTGTTTCTGAAACTTTTGAGCTGAAAAGATTATCAATACCATTTTGGAAACCCATGTCAATGAGTGAACCAATCTATTTCATGAAACTGAGATTAATGAATGCTAAAATGAATTTGTTTCAAGTTAAATTTTTTTGGGAATTTCATGAAAAATACACTGATTTTTGAATCTCATGCCATATTTCACTGTCTATATCTTTGAAATAACTTTCCTGTGAGGCTTCTAAACCATTTTTGTTTTATTCTTTTCATTCACCTCATTTCTTGAGAGAACCAGACCATGCTTTCTTTAACCAGAATTTGATTTATTCCTTTCAAAATATGAGGGTTGGGGTACGTGTGTTTTAAATGATTGAGGAATTTATTTGGTTTGAAGCCCCCTTTTCAAAATAATCCTTTCCATTATGTCCCACCTTTACATTTATCATTCATTGTAACCCCTAGTAGCCATGAATTACCTATTAGGTTAGCCACATTACAAGCCAATTTTCCCTATCATACCTTCTCTGGAAGTAAAATTGGGTAATCTAGTTGAACATAAGTGTGGGGGAAGATGTATTGTGGTGTACTACCTCGTTTGTTTATACATTGGGTGGAAAATAAATTGTGGAAGAGATGTTTGTGATGTTGAAAAATTATTCTGTTGAAAGCTGTGCCTTTTCTGGAGCTTTTATGACAAGAGAAGTTATGCCTTTCTGGAGATTCCAATGTAAAAAGAAAGTTGTGCCTATCTGGAGCTTTTAAAAAAATCATGTTTGAAAAGATTGAAATGTTTGATACTAATATGATTGAATGATTATGGATCCTATTTTCAACAAAGGGGAAGTGAAGGAGACCATATTTGAGTGAAAATTAGAATCTTGCAATTTTGCTTCAATAAGAGCCAAGCCTTCCTTTTTCGGCCTCAGAACTTTTAACATCTAAATCCTACCAACTGGAAGCCATAGAACAATCCTGAAAAGTCCTCATGATAAACACATGTCCTTGACTCACATCGGGTGGAGAAGTAGGAATTTATCAAACCTATGGTGACTCTTGTGTGATTTTGGATGAGAAAATCCTTGGTCAGCCTTTACATTTGTGAGATGAGAGAAAATTCATGTGAGGTAGGTGTTTTGTGTGCATGGGATAAGAAATTAATTGGAAATATATTAAAATATTAAATGTAGAACTTGAAATAACAGTTTTTGATGAGGCATGATATCTTTTTGTTTCTTGAAATTGATTTGATTGATCTCATTGATATGTGTTTTGGATTTGATTTGATTTGATTTTTACTTGTCCAAGAGTCCAAGTGCTAAGTGTGAGGGAATTGATAGAGAAAATATTTTCAATTAATTTATATTGAATATCATTGTTTTAAACCCACAAAATTGTTCCTCTAAGATTAATTGTTTCATTTTTATGATAATGGTGTTATTTTGAGCTGAATAGTAAAAATTGGCCATTTTGGATTTTTCACAGTTTTAAATTATTTGGGTAGTTTGGCCATAACATTATCTACACCAAACCAAATTGAAATATTCTTTCTTTTCCAGATTCTAAACATCAAGGAATGCATTTACTATTTTTGGACTAAAATCTGAATCGGTCATATGGAATCTCAAAAGAAGCTCACAAGTTGGCTCAAGAAAACTGTTTTCAGTTCTGCCTTGTTTTGATTTGGGATCCATAACTCATCCACAGTGGGCCCAAAGATTGTGTAATTAGGTGGGTGGACGCAAAAGGGGTTTTGGAGAATCTTTTATGAAGGAAGAATCGATTTAATCTGACATTTATGGGGACATTAAATCACCCTAATCCGGAGGATTTCGTTTTGGAGAGTCTGACTGGCCAGAATAAATACTCATAGTAAAACGGCCATAACTCTCGGAATACATGTCCAAATCCGATGATATTTTGAGGGGACACGTCCAAGGTAATTTTGAACAACATTCAAGAAGGGAACAACGCGTGAAGATGTCATTGAATGGGGCTAAAACACGTAAACATTAGGGGGAAACATTCTGGCTATAAAAGGAGGAGAGATCCACCCTCTCAAAGCATCCCATTCCCCACCCCATTCCTTCTGGGACACCCAGAAGGAGAAATTGTAAGCTTTATCATTTATTTATTTTCTTTTTCATAGTATTATAATGCCTTTTTATTCCCCATTCAACTCGATTACCATTACCATGGTGGTGTAAACATTTAAAGTGTATGGGGAAGGGTTGGTTTTCTACATTGTAATGCTTGAGTTCTTGGACGCAATTGAATAAATTTCTTTCATCTTCAAAGTTGTTTTAAATTTCTTATTTCGGATTTTATTATCAAGTTCGATCGTTATTGAATATTAATTCCATTATTGTTTTTTTCCTTGGTAAAATAATCAATATCTCCCTCCTCTAATTTCTGGTTTATATACGATGGAATAAACCAGGAATTAGTGGTGAAGTACTCGACAATCGTCAGTACGTGTAAAAGTTGTACTGAATGTCCTTGATTTTTTGGGATAAACAAAACCCAATCAGGTATTACCCATTTAAATTAAGGATATTCAATACAAATATTTTACACATGGAAGGATAGTTGACCAAACCAAGATCTTGGTAAGGTTTTCTCTCACAATAATAATTTCACTATGGAAGTTAAAGGAAACGATTGTGGAAAATCACTTTAATCAACAAAGAAGAAGAGGTTTGAATTAAATTGAACAAGGATAACATTACAATTAGGAAACTGACCCTGACCTAATCACCCTTTTAAATATCATAGTTTTTCAATCATTTTAATTTCAAATTTCATTTCAAAAACCAAACATTTTTTTACCCTCGTTTTAAAGTGACAACTCATTTTGTGTGCACTCCTCTTCATGAGACATCCTAGGTCAACCACTTAACTACATTTTAACTTAAGAAATAATTGTTTTTCCATTCCCTATGATAGGTGTGCGTCAATCCTCATGACATGAGTCCCTTTTAATGTGATATATGATTATTAATATCAAAATTTAAATTTTTATACATAAATATTAATATTACTAGAAAATTATTCGACACATAACTTTAATATCAACATAAGAATCATATAAGTTTTTTGTATTCGAAAACTTTGATACATAAAACATGTGTTCATAAGAGATCTATATAATCTCCCACAATGTTATTCATAACTCGAATCGTTCTTAGATATATCATACATAAAAAATTTCATCATAAACTGGGGAAAAAAACATAAGAAAGGGTGTGCTTTGATTCTAACTAAAGGTTAATAAATTAGATATGAATGACCAATTAATCGTAACATGAGAATAATGGTATGAGAACATGATATTAACATTTTAAAACCATACCCATTTTACCATAGATAATAACATTATGTAATGGCATAAATCTTGGTAGTTAATAAGGCATGAATCTAAATCGAATCAATGAACATGATCCATTAGAGAATAACATTGAAAAAATGAATAAGTTTATAACATACACATAAGAAAATAAAATAATTTAATTACTCAAGGATCACTACCGAGACAATAATTGTGAATTGGGTTCACTCCCCATTCTATCATATTTTTGGCCAAGGTTTACTCCCAATAGAATAATACTGTAAAGAGTCTATTATTGAATTGAGTTAAATTCCCATTTTAGTCCTCACTGTCTGATGAGATATATATCTTTATCAAATCCATTATAGGATTTTATAATTTCATACCCACCTATAAAATAATGAAAATAATATATATTTGTACCAAATTATCCTAAAAATCATCATATCATAACCCTTGTAAAAAAATGGACTTCAAAAATATTTTATCATTAAATCACAACATAACTCATGTAAAAGAATCAAGTTTCCTAAAGGTTTTATCACAACATAATTAACTAGTGGGAAAGAAATATGTTTCATAGAATCATCCTCAAAACATCATCATTATAGTCTATAAAAATAATAAAATTGATAGAATTTATTGAATCATATCCAAAGAAAATAATAAGTAGAATAAAAGGATGTTATAATAGATTTAAAATTACTTTAAAAGATCAACAAAACATTTCTTGAGGAAAATAAACATTTTATTTTGAAAAAAAACTATTTTAGAAAAAAAATTAAAAAAAATTAATGATGGAATTTTCTAGGAAAACAACCTTGGAAAAATTTAATGTAAGCTTAAAATAATTTAATAGTCATGATGGAGGGAAATTTATTTCATGTTGTATTTGTTAAAACAATGATTTCATTCACATTTTTGGTTAAAATTAAAAAGTACCTCATTTCAAAAATGAAAATAAGAATAAATTAATCTTTTTATGATTAAATAATAAGGAAAAATACATTAAAAATGGTTTTATATTAGAAAAAAACATTCTGGAATTTTTTTGAGAACATAGATATGGAAGGAAAATGTTTTTCTACCGAAGAGAAAAATGAATTTTTTTTCTTAAAAATATTCATAATGTATCTTGAGTAATTAGAGAGAGTAAAATGAAAATAAAACATGTAATAGATAGAAATAAACATTGTATAAGAAAATTAATTTTTTTATCTATAGATAGGCTATAAAATTTTATCATCATAAACGTTATCATAAATAATTCTGATAAACAATGAGATTGTAACATAAATACTTTTCAACGTTAGTAAATTTTGATTCAAAGACTTGTGAAATATAAAAATATATCTGGATATTTAAACCCCAATAATTTTCCTTAAAATAATAATTAAATTCATTCATGATTAGTATATAAATTATATAAAAGAAACAAGTGGTGAATATGGAATGTGTCTCATAAAAATAAAAGCAAGAAAAAAATCACGTACCTCATCTTTGAATTGATTTGAAAGTTAAGTAACCACATTTATAATATATTTAAATTTATTATAATTATAAATTCACATCATGTAAATACTTATAATATCATATATTTTAAAATTATAAAATTTCAACACACATTTATTAATAATTCATTATTAAAATTGTCATTTTCGGGTGTTAATAGCATTATTTTTATTAAGGATTTCAGTTTGATAATCTTGGTCCTTTACCTTGATCATGGTTACATAATATCAAAAAATTTGATAATAATATAAAAATTATGTATATTTGATATATATATATATAGATTCATCCATAAAAGTTAGAAATAGAAAAATGAATTACATCTTTCATTGAGATGGTAATCCATATATACACATTATTGTTTTTTTTACTTTTTGATAGATGAAATTTAAGAATGATAAACAATAATTTTTCATTAAATAATCATTATTGAATAATAAATATCATATATAAAAATATACCATTATTACAATGCAAGTTAAGTAGAAATGAAAAACAAATCGCATCTCTTCATGAAGGTTATAGTCCATTCGTATGCACACGCAACATTATCATTCACTAACTGAAATAAAGGTTAGAATATAGATATGATGTTATAATTATATAACATTAATTGTGCCATAAGTACAGTTTATAAACATTAAAATAATCACAATAACCATCCATTAATGGTGGTGATGGAAAAATAATGGTATCTCTACATGAAGGTGGTATCCCACATATACGCACATGTGATACTTTCACATTCCATTTCATAGAAAAGAGGGTTAATAATGGTGGTTAAATAATAATAATAAACATTATGTATATCAGGTATTGTAGATTTTTCATTTTATAATGAATACAATGGATTAATAAGTGGTATACTAAGTAATAACTTGAAATTGTTCGTGTAGGATGATTATCTCTTCTTCGATATGCCTTATTTAGATCCATTCTTAAGGCCTCATGGAATGATATTTTAATAAGAAAAAACCTCTCATTCATGTATTGGGAAGATTTTAATAATTATATTAGGGTTTTTTGAGCTATATGTCTCAAATTAGTGCGATTTAGAGAATGTATGGGTGTACTTTCATAAGTTGAGAAGAGGATACTCTTGTAATTTCTTTAAATAATAAATTATAATATTACCTTACTAATGAAAAGTGAATATAAAAAGATAGCGATTAAAATTTTGAATATTAAGAGGTCTATTTTTTTCTATATAACATGATTTAGAAATGTCTAATTGTAAAATTTACTTATATAATGTGGTTTAACCCTCCCCCCAGGAAACCTATTTTCACCTTAAATGTAGTGATATATTTTTACTGTTTTTATTATTTTATTATGAAAAAACAATAATTTTAAATTATTTAATAATATTAATTATTATTATTATTAATATATAATACATTTTATCAAATCTAATTCACATAATTATCAGAATTTAATTTAAATAAAGCATGTATAATGGGAACATAATTTTTTTTCAAGAATTTTTTTTATTAAGTATAAAAAGTTTTTTTTAAAATATAACATAAAATGAATTTTAATGAACATAATTGGATTTTGAATAATATATATTACCTAATTTTACATTTAAATCCATTTTAAAAACATATATAACTTTTTAAATTCTTTAAATGAAAATGTCAATATTTTATAAAAATCTGTATTCTTCACTATTCATAGAATAATCATTCTTTTTGAAAAATTAATAAAAATCCACTCTAAGATAACATTTACATAATGATATAATACAATTAAGTTCCATTATTCAAATAAATTTTAAAAATTTGGTAAAAACTAATTATAATATTTTCTCATGAAATTAAATAAAAATATCATTGTGGGAAAATGTATTTTTAAAGCATATAATGACTTTACTAAAAATTTATTTCATACTTATCCACAAATAATATTTATACAAAATCATTAAACCTATTTTTATTTCTATATTTTTTTCTTGCTATTTACTCTTCCAATATCATGTCTAGTTTATAATGAAATACTATATTATAATTAATTTATACTTTGGGTTGCATGTATAAAAAACTATCAAAGAAATTAAATTTTTTTGAGGAGAAATATATCATAAAATAACGAAAAATTACTGTTATAACAAAATTTGTTTTATTAGTATAAGAGGAAAACCCGTGATGTTATTTTTATAAAGGTAATATATGGCCAATGTAAAGAACTCTGATGCTCCCAATGACCGGATCATGCAAGTCCTGTGGTTTGGGAGGAGTATTAGATTTGGCCTTCTGGGTTTCTGACCATGGAAAAATAAGGCAATGGGGGTAATTTGGAATGATGTTATCCTAGTGTCTTACTTGGATATATGTGTGTATATTCATTAGGTATAATTATCTTTCAATTATTCTTTATGAAATTATCAAATACAAGTTAGATATTCCACAATCGGGTGCTAGTAAATGGTGGGAATTTAGTATCCCCTGGAGGCTTCAACTGAAAATTTAGAGTTTCTATATAGAGAGGAGTTTTCCTATGGCCTGGATTATGGGTCCTTTTCAAATGTATATTTTATTCCATTCATGAAAGTGCTTCCACATTCACATAGGATTCTTTCACACACAAAAGGAACTCATGGGCCTCTCGTTCACAATGGGGCCTTGTGAGTCTCATTTGCAAAGGGGAATCATGTTCCTCCCATTCATGTAAGGGGATTACAAGATGCTTCCTTCTTTATTTCTTTATTTTTGTTTCATAGTAACCTAGAAATTCATTTAATAGGGAAATATTTTCGTATTCTTTTAGTTTTCAAAACTATTAAGTCTCTCTTTTAGAGATTCTTTGTTTTCCACATTGTCTCTATGTTTTTATATTGTAGAGGGTATGGGGTATTTATATAAAACCTTGAATGACTACTTTCAAAAAATGGGAAACTATTTAAGAGATACATAGTCAAATAGAATAATTAAAAATGATGAAGGTTCATAAAGGGAGTATGTGGTGGACCTAGATTCCCCGCTTCATTATCGGAAACAATTAAGGCACATTGAGTAGTTATAGTATATTCATATAAATACTAGTACTCCATCAAAAACTGTAGGAGTTCATGGAATACTAGTTTTTTGATGTGTGTGGTGATTCAAAAATGGTGTAATTATTCATGAATCAATTAAATGATTCCTGAAAATTTTCCCTTTATCAACTTATTTAATGCTAAAAATGAATCCCAAAATAAAAAGGTCATAAATTTTGATCTATAAGTCAGTTTTGGCTCCACGAATTTTCAAATCGATGTTTGTGAAGAAAACAATTCCACTAGATATTGAGATTCTCAATAGCATGGGTTTAATGTTAAGTGAATAAGCTATCTTATGACTTATATATTCGTTTATGTTTTGAAAATCACAAACACTTTTTCCTTAAAGATTATTTTCTTACACTAAGAAAATTTATTTGATTAACCCTTGACATAAATTTCAATATTATGCTTAATTCTTATCTTCTAAGATTAATTATATTTCTCTTTAGACTATATTAACATAAGATTAATAAGATCCTTATCTAAAAATTGGAAACTTATAGTTTCCTAAAATATGAGTCTCCATATTTTTAGACACCAATTCCATCTGATTTCAGATTTCGTTTTATCGTGATTTTGAATTCGAATTCTCAGAAATTATGACTCCAAATTCTCAGAAATTCTGTCTTTAAATTCTCAAAAATTCGGAGTTGGAATTCTCAGAAATTATGACTCTGAATTATTATAAATAGTAACTCCAAATTCACCAAAATTCTGACTTTTAATTCTCAGAAATTATGACTTTGTTTTCTCAAAAATATGAACGCTATTTTCCCATAAATTTATACTCTATTTCTATCCATAATCAGATTCTGTTTCTATTCAAAATCAAACACCATATCTATCCAAAATTAGACTTCATTTATATCCAAAAAAAGACTATTTTTCTATCCAAAATCAAACTCCATTTATTTCCAAAACCAGACTCTGTTTCTATCTAAAATCAGAATTCAATTCTATTAAAAATTAGACTCTGGATTTTTATTTTCCCAGAATCCATTAATATCCATATTTAGAATTTATTTCCCACAATATTTAGAATATGATTATTCATACTTGTTAAGTTTACTTATATTCTGTAATATATTGTTCCAACTTTATCAGATCTTAGTTTACATATGTTTTTAAAACATAAAAATATTTTCTTACATTAAACGATTTTGTAATATCTGATTCTAAATAAAAATCACCTGAGTGACAAGTGTACAGTTCCCTATGAGATTTAAGAAAAAATATGACCATTGGAGGAGGATCTGACCATTAGGATTTATCACTTATAAATACCCAGTCATTTGAACGAGACAAAAATACCCATCACCCATATATAGGTTACATGTTGTGATAATGTGGAGGTATTTATAGAGTGATACTCACATGCTATGTGAGAGATGTAAACATATTTTTCAGCTATAAACAACTTGTTCATTCTAGTGTGACACCAGTTGTTAATGTGTACAATCAAGGGCTTCTGAGGATAGAAATATTGATGTACAAACTTCCTTAATGTTCATGGGATTGCGAGGATAGAAAGACAAATTCCAATGTTCTTATTGATAGATTATCCTTGTGTGGGTAAGAAAGATATTCGTAAAATTATAAATCAACATAATTTTATCTAAGGATGTTGGATACCCCTCTCTTTTGGTTAAAATACTCATTGTTACTTGTTCCTTTTACAAGTTTTTTATTTTCTCTATTTTAATTTACAGTTATAAAGTATAACTTTCATTTACATTATTTTAATTGTACTTACTCTTTTATATTATATTATATAATCTTTAAGGTATAATCTTTCATTAAGTTAATTTTATTATGTTTAGGTTCTTTATAATTGGACCTGGGCCCTTCTAATTATACCTTTTTTTATGAACCAAATATGTTTTTTGAATTCACCTTTTAAAAATTGTTAAAAATAGAATTTATTATGGTTAAAAACAAATGTTTTTAAACATACAATTCATCCCTTCTTGTATTTGAGCATATATATATATATTTTGATTATACAATTGGTATCAGAGCAGGTCTTTGGAATACTTATAGCTACATACATTATTTCTTTCACAACTTATATTTCTCAACATTACATTTTCAAGTTTATCCTTAAGAATTTATTTGTTTATAATTTTTTTTATAATAAATAGTTTTTTGGAAAAGATATATTTTATTTTATTATATAATAGAAGGAATGAAAATTTGTTATATTGACAATTTAAATCCTACAAGACCACTAAATTTTTATGGTAATGGTTATGAGTACTGGATAGATATAATGAATACCTTTTTATAAACACTGGAGTGGATAGTTTTTTCAAGCTCGCTGGAGATTACAAGAGATCAGAAAAGGAAGTTAGAACATTCAAAAATTAGGAAAAATGATAATATCAACCAATCTATAAGGTATGGAATACTTTATTATATTATATGACCTGGAATATTAATAGTCAAATATCCTCAAGTGAAGCCACCAATAGTATCTAGAATAAACTTGATGTTACACACTTTGGAACATCAAAGGTGATAGAAAAAAGAATATCTATGCTTAGAGCTAAATACCATGGTTTTATGTTTTCATATGGAGTACCTGTTTGTAATGTGTCACAAATATTTATGATTATCATCGACATTATTAAATTTATGGGGGAAAAGGACTTAATGAGTTATTTACAACTCTTCTTCATAATAAAACATGAATTAAGATATATTTAGTGATCACTAAGATAAATAATTGTAATGGAAGCATTTATTTCACTACTACATCTAAATACAATACTCTAAAAAGTGTTACATGATATAAAGCTAAGAAAGCTGTTCTTATATCCGAATCAGGTGATAATTATTAGTCTAAAAATTAACAAGCCAATCTTTCTTGAAGGATGAACAATATTTTCGGAAAGAAATATTTTTAGTGTATATATAATAAGAAAAATACAAAGGATAATAATGATTCATAAGTAACTTATTATAAATGGAAAAGGGTCGGACATATCAAACAATATTATCTTATGCTCAAGAGAATATATAGAAAGGATTAGAATTTGGAAAAGACCAAAAATAAGTACTACCAATCTAAGTCTAAGAATATCCTGAAGGATAATGACCCCTAGTGTTCTAGTGGTGTGGAATCCTCCAACGAATCCTCAGAATTTGAATCTTCTAGTCCGAAGTATATTGGTCTTATAGCCTGATTACTTTTTGAAAATAATTGTCTTATGGCTAAAGTACACAATGATGAATCTTTAACCAAGATTTATTTAAATACTAATGAATAATTTTATTAATATTCCGTTGAAGAATATTCCTTATAAATATATAATACTTTAACTTCATTTGAAGATGTTTCATGATTTTCTAAATTTCTTGAGAATGAAAATTGTAAGATAAAAAATAAGTTAGAGAAATGAAATTCTAAAATTTGTATTTTTATAAAGGAAGTATCAGATCTCTCTAATGATATTGATAAAATAACTCTTGATTTTTAGAATGATTCAAAATAACTTATAGATGTTATTTTTTAGAAGGATGGTCTTCATAAGGATCATGAAATTATTATTTCTATGAAAAATGTTTTATAGAATAACTTAAACTCTAAGAATAATGACTATGAGGAAAAAAATTATTAATTAGACTAAAATATGAAATGGTTTGCTTATGAAATAATTATCAAACTTCACTTCAAGAAGGATATAATTTGTTATAATGTATTCACAACTTCTTCCTCTTAGAAATAGTTTTAAATTTACTTATAGTCACTCAAAACTAGTATTTAGTCACAATTATTTTGTTCCCTAAAGGGATAGTTTTTTCACTATGTATCAATGTGGTGGAGATTTGGAGAAAAATAATTCATTGAATAAAACCCAATCCTTAGGATTTCATAAATCTTACTTTTCTAATAAAGTGTGGATACCGAATATTTTAAATTCTACAATTTCTGGATCCAAACATGTTTGGATTACGAAACTCTAACAATTTTTATTTTCTGGAAAAAAGAGAAGTGTCAAAAATTATACATGGTATATGGATAGTGTATTTTCATGACACATGACTGGTTACAAAAACATATTTGAAATGATTATCAAGACAATATGAGGAAAAGTAACTTTCAGAGATAATGCTCATGGAGAAATTGTTTGTATGGGTAACATTGTTTTTCATGGAAAATATTTAATTTCAAATGTTTTATTTGTAAAGGAATTAAGAACAAACTTATAAGCATATACCAATTATGTGATAAAGGTTACCTTGTGAATTTTATGAATGACAAATGACTAATACACAATTCAATGGAAGACTTTATTCTCTCTGCATACATGCATTATAATTTTCACACACATAACTTATAAAACCTTAGGAGACAAGAACTACACTCTCTTAGTGCAATGGAAGATTAATCTTTTTATAGAATAGAATACTAGGACACTGTATCCATAGAAACTTATGAAAACTCTCAAATAAAAAACTCATTAAGGATCTATAGGGTCATAGATTTGATTCTTACAAAGAATGTGATCTTAGTCAGTATGGAAAGAAACATAAGTCAAGAATTAAATCAATCAGTGAAGTATATACTTTTTATGCATTACACCTAGTGAATATTGATATTTTTTGTCCAACAAAAACTTGTAGTATTGGTGGAAAATAATATGTATTTTTTAGTTTATGGTTACACATGATTTACTTGGGAATATTTTTTAACAATGAAATGTGATTCCTTTTTCTAATTTTAAATATTTTTTCATCCAAAGTTAAAAATGTGAAATAACTTCCATTGATAAATATTCATAGTGATATTTGAGGTTAATTTGAACATAAAATTTTTGAAACATTTTGTAGTAAAAAACGCATTACTCATAAGTTCTCAGCTCTGAGATCTCCTTAAAAACTAGTGTTGTTGAAAGAAGAAATAAAATTCTTCATGATTTAACTATAACCATGCTGAGTGAATATTCTATTTCTAATTTTTTTGGGCTGAAGCTATAGGTATCGCTTGTTAGACAATAAATTGTGTTTTAATCATAACGTTCCATAATAAAATTCCTTATGAATTATAGACTGGTTGAAAACCTAATGTTTCTTAATTCAAAGTATTTGGATGAAAAGATTTCTTCTTGAATACTAAATATAACTTATATAAATTAACCCCAAAATTTGATGACAGAATTTAATTAGGCTATTCCACTACTTCTAAATATTATACAGTTTTTAACAAAAATTATTATACTGTTGAATAAATAGTACATGTTAAATTTGATGAGACAAATTATTTTATTTTTAAACAACCCCAACATACATCTTCCGATGAGTTTTTAAAAACTAATTATCAACCTTTGATATAATGTTCTTTTAATATAGAAAATACTAATGGAAATGTTTTCGAAGTATTTACCATAGAATATTTTTTTCCTTATGTTGATGAACATGTTTTAAAAAATCCATATCAGTTGTTTCTTAAGATTTATCCCCATGATAGTATCATTGGGGATGTAAATAAAATTGTATGGACTATATGTTATTTAAGAAATGATGTACAACATCTAGAATTCCTTTCCTAGTTAGAACCTAAAAGAACTAATGAAGCTTTAGGTGATGATGATTTAATTAAAGCTATGAAAGATAAACTAAATAAATTCGAAAAGATCCATGTCTGGACCTTTTGTGAGTGACCTAAAGAAACTTCTATAATCTGAGTTAAGTGGGTTTTCAAAAATTAATTTTATGACTATTGAATCATTTTAATAAATAAGTAAATGTTTGTTGTTAGAGGATATAATAAATAACAATAAATAGAATATGAAGAAACCTACACCCTAGTATCTAGAGTCGAAATCTATTCGAATTCTCTTAGCCTTGACAAAATTATTTAATTTAAAAAAATTTCACATGGATTTGAAGTGTGATTTCATTAAATGACATATTCAAGAGGAAGATTATGTTGAACAACCTACTATTTTTGAGGACATAAAACATCATGAATTTTTTTTACAAACTTAACAAAAACTTATATAGCCTTAAACAAGACCTTATATCCCAATATAGCAGACTTACAAGAGTTTGGTGACAAAATAACTATGTTAATGGAAATGATAATACATCTATTTTTATAAAGAAACATATGAATTTTTTTTATTGTACAATTTTAGGTCGATGAAATTATATTAAGATCAACTCAGCTATCATTAACTGATTTATTGGTGAATATTAGTAAATTTGAGTTTGAAATGAGTATGATGGGTGAGTTAACATTTTTCCTTGGTTTTACAATTTCTCCAAAAACATAAAAAAAATATATCTCAACATAGTTATATTAAATATCTTTTTAATAAGTATGGATATGACAAAAATAAAAGTATAAGTAATCTAATTGGTACCTCAAACTCTCTTAATCTTGATAAAGTAGGGAAACTAGTAGATCAATCCTATTTTAGAAGTATAATAGGAATTTTATTATACTTAATAGCTTTTCATCTATACATAATGTTTTAAGTATTCCTATTTGATAGATATCAATCTAATATAAATGAATCTCAATTAAAAGTACTGAAAATAATTTTTTTCTATATAAATTGATCCATATATTTATGAATTTTCTATTTTTGTAGAAATGATTTTATTTAAAAAAAATAAAATGCTGAATTTGGTGGACATAGAATGGATAGAAAAAGTACATCAGAAACATTCCATTTCTTAGGAGATTAATTAGTTTCTTGGTCATGAAAGAAGAAACACTCAGTAGTACCTTCCACTACTAATGTAGAATATATAGCAGCTAGAAGTTGTTGTACTCAATCATTGTGGATAAAACACACACTCATATACTATGGAAAAACATTTATAAAAACACAAATAATGTGTGATAAAAATAGTTCCATTTCCCTAAGAAAAATACTAGCACATCACTTCTGTAAAAAGAACATAGATATTTAGCATCACATTCTTAGGGATAACACACATAAAAAAGATATTATTTTACAATTTATCAGAATTCAAGACCAACTTGCAGAACTATTTACAAAATCTTTAGCCTCCGAAAGATTTTAATAAATTAAACAAATGTTAGGAATGATAACCATAAGGTAATTATCCATATTTTTTTTTCAAACCTATCTTATTATATTAAGATACTCTTTTTCATAGGAAGGTATATATGTTTACTCTATTATATTTCTTTAAATTTTTGGGATCCTATTTTTTCCTTTCTTAAAAAGTATCTGAACCAAAAATTTTCTTTCCATAATAAAATTTTCAGCATCTAAAATTCTTCATTCACTAATTAATTTTTTTAGAACTTATTTTCTTTAAGAAGAACCTTATCAATATTGAAAATTTCTTCTGAATAATCAAAAATGTTTTTTTCTTACTTAAATCATTGTAATTAAATTTTTTACTTGTTTGTATTTCATTATTCTTTTAAGAAAAAAATATTTGATTCACTTTCCATAAATCTGAATTTTTTATTTAAAACCTCAAAAGACTATAATCTATAAATCCTTATTCGGCATCAATATTAACCTTAAGATAAAATAATGATAATATTAACCATTGGATCTATTTGGGAATTCAAAACATCATTGTGAAGCCTATTTAAAAGAATCCTTAATAAAGAAAGATATAGATTCAATATAAACCATCAGTCAACGAGATTTCATATTCTAAAAATTTCTTTATAGACATGTTAATCAATAAAAAATCAGAATTAAAAACCTTCATGATCAACTCTGAATCTTATAGAATACCCTGCAATAAGATTATAGCTTGGTTGAAGTCGGTATTTGATGATCTTAATATTGTTGGTGATTATATAGATTCAGTAAAAGATTACTTTAATAAGTATGATGATAAGTTCAAGAATTATTCTGAAAGGCGGAATCATGAGTAAGATACCCAAATACAAGAGGATAAATATCTATATGTAAAGTTTAAATCTATTTCTATTACCCAAATAGAGAGAAATGAATACCACAAATCAGTTAGAAGAGAATGTTAGAATGCAAGAAGAAGTTATCTAGTCTCAAGAACAAAGGATTCATACTCTCGAGAAGATTACATACTCAAGAAGTACCAAGATGATTATAAGAAGATAAAGAATATGAAGGCCACTCTCATGAAGAATATTCCAGAGAAGAGAAGGATGATTTATTTTCTTAAAACTCTGATAATTTGTTGTACTAAAATGTTTCTTTAAAAGTTAATTAAATATCTTTATTATAGTTTGTTTTGTATGCATCATTCTCTAACCTTCTAAGTATCAATATTTTCCCTCCATTCCATTTTGAAAATCAAAAATTGGGAGAAATAATTATTTAAAAAAGAATATCATTTTAAGGGGGAGTTTACCCAAAATAATGAAATTACTTATGAAAGGAAGAGATTAATCTTAAAGAAAAATTTCTTAAGAAAAGGAATGTAAATTTTCAAAACCAATTTCTCAAGCCAAAGAATATGATCCTTAAGGTGAAAAAATATAAGGGGGAGTTACTAGTATTCACTAAGCCACAAATATATAGGTGATTCATTTTATTTTTAGTTTTCTATCCATAATATTCTTTTTCAAATAGTGTTTTTTGATTTCCAAAAAGTGGAAGATTATTAAGTCAACAAGATATATTATGAATTCTCTATTCCTTTATGTTCTGAAAATCACAAACACTTTTTCCTTAAAGATTATTTTCTTTCTCTAAGGAAATTTATTTTCTTAACCCTTAAAACTATTTTTATGTTATGCTTAATGATTCTTATCTAAGCATAAATATATTTCTCTTAATACCGAATAAACTTAAGAATAATAATATCCTTTTCTAAACCTTGGAACTATATAGTTTCTCAGATTCAAAGTCTCACTATTTTTAGTCTTTGATTCCATCTGATTTCATATTCCATTTCATCTAGAATTTCGACTCTAAATTTTCAGAAATTATGACTCCAAATTTTTAGAAATTATAACTCTGAATTAATTGTGAACCTGACTTAGAATTATCAATATTTATTAATCTGAATTCTAAAAAAATTCAAAATCAAAATTCTTATAAATTCTAACATTAAAATATCAGAAATTATGACTCTAAATTCTCAAAAAATCCGACTCTGAATTCTAAAAAATTATAACTCTAAATTATCAAACATTATGACTATTAATTCTCAAAAATTCTTACTCCAAATTTCTAGAAATTTTTACTAAGCTTCTCATAAATTCTTACTCCAAATTTATAGAAATAATGACTCCAAATTCACATAAATTTTGACTCCAAATTCTCAGAAATTCAGACTCTAAATTCTCAAAAATTATGACTCATAATTGTCCAAAATTCGAAATATGTTTTCATTAAAATCTGAACTATATTCCCCCATAAATTCATACACCATTAATATCCAAAATCATACTCAATTATTATCCAAAATCAGACACCATTTCTATCCAAAATCAGACACAATTTCTATCCAATATCAAAATCTATTTCTATATAAAATTGGACTTCGTTTCTATCCAAAATCAGGCTCCAAATTTTTGTTTTTCCAAACATTTTTTATATAAATATTTAGACTCTATTTCCCACTATATTTAAAATATGATTATCTATACTTATTAAGGTTACTTATTTTTCGTAATATATTTTTTTCAACTTTATTGGATCCAAGTTTACTTAAGTTTCTTGTACTTAAAAATGTTTTCTTACATGAAACAATGTCGTAAAATCTTTTTCTAAATAACCGTTGTTTGATTGACACATTTACATGTTTCTCAATGATTTAAGGAAATATATAAACATTGGAGAAGTATCTGACCATTGGGATTTTTCCTATTAAATACCCAATAATTTGAACTTGAAAAAAAATACCCAAAACACATATGGAGATTACATGTTGTGATACTGTGATGATATTTCTAAAGAAAGATACTCTCATGCTTTGTGTTCTATTTGAACATCTATTTCAGTAATGAAATACTTGTTCAGCCTAGTGAGAAACTGATTATTTTTTTCCCAATCAAGGGATTTCAAGGATAGAAAGATAGAGGTTCCATCTACCTTAAAGTTTAAGTGCTTTCAGGGATAGGAAAAAAGATTCAAATATTCTCATATAGGGATTTTCTTATTGTGGGTAAGATATAATTTCTTAAAATTATAAATCAAGGAACCTTTATCCACGGTTTTTGGTTATCCTTCTCTTTGAGTTAAAATATTCATTATTACTTGTTCCTTTTACAAGTATGTTATTCAGACTATTTTATGTTAGAATTAGAAATTATAACATTCTTATACATTTTTTAATTATACTTACTCTTGTATATTTTATTATATACGCTTTAAGGTAGAATATCTCTTAAAGATAAACATGTTAAAGTTTAGGTTATTTATAATTGGACCTGGGGTATTTCAATTATCTATTTTTTTAAGAACCAAAGAGGGTTTGTGGATTCATCTTATTTAACATTTATAAAAAAATATTTTATAAGTTTAAAAAAGAATGTTTTTTAACATACAATTCACCCCTCTTATATTTGAGAATCTATATCTACATTTTGATCCAACATGTTATAATACCAAAAAGTGACAATAATCACATCAAAAATGTGTTTCATGGTTTCAAAAATCTTTTTTATTTTTAGTAACATATGAAATACATATCTATCTTTTAGTGGGTTGTGCTCACCACCGCATCAACTGGTTGGGAATTTTATTAAAATAATTTATATCCATCTATGTGTTAATAGTTATAAGACAAATGAGAATCCTATTTGTATCATCCTCTAACAAAATATACTCTTCTTATCAAACATGAATTGGGTTTTTTTCAATGATTACTCTTTCATGAAATCCATGGAATTGTATATGGTACAAATATTTGGATTCAAAAACTATTCTTCCACATTAGAATGAAAACTTCAAGGGATAAAACCATTCTTTATACTTTGAATCATACTCTCAAATATATATACTGAATGTATTGTCTTATAGAATGTTTTTTATTGATATGGAAATTCATAAATTGTGATATAGTGATAATTTAAAGTTTTAATTAATATTTTAATACCAATATTATTTTTATATTGTATTTTTATTCTATATGAATTTTCATTCATATTTTCCATATTATGGGTTTTATTTTATATTATCACTGAATTTCTCTGGTGGTTAATTTATATCATTCTTGTTATTTCAGAAGCATAATACTTCCTATATGTATATTTTATACACTAAATTCTAGTTAGAAAATCTTGTCCAGTTGGAGGTGCTATTTTGGGATTAAATTTTCATTCACTACTCAATCATGTGGGGGTTTTTTGGGGTGCGTTTAAGACCTGACAATGTAGAATTAGAGGTAAGTTGAGATTTGGAATGGATTTTCGAGTTAGGGATTGGATATGGATTAACTGTATTGGATGGAAAATTGCATCATTCACATTTATAATGTGATTCTGGAAAAGTATACTAGATAGGATATGGATAGGGACTCTATGATCTGATGAATGGTCCATAAAATTACTGAATATACTAAAGTATGATTTTACCAATTTGGAGGTAGATACCTTGGTGTGAGACAATCATCGAGATTTTTTTTGCTAGGTTTCTAATCTAGGATCATTTTTTGAGGTAAATTAATGTTAATTTAATTAAATTATTTAAATTAATTCCATTACTATGTTTAAGAGTTTTTATATTGTGTTTTTTATATGTCTAGTGAAAATAAACCTCTTGATTTTGGGGTTGGTGAAGCGAAACAATATGTTATGACTGATCATAGATGATTTGATCCCAAGAAGAAATATTTTTAAAGAAAAGAGATACATGATCATTTGTATCAGTTTATTTTGAAGTACAAGGACAATAAGTTTGATCAAAATATGAAGATGTTTTTTGGGGATCATGAGAATGCCATTAGTTTAATTTACATGATGAAGAATCATTGGATTCAGTTGGCAATTAGCTTGTTAGTAGTCTAATATCATTAGTTCTAGATTATTTTTGATAATGATCGTAATGAAATTGAGGTGCCATAAGTGGAATTTTTAAGTCTTTTCTAAGATTGGATTCTATCATCAACATCAATGGTGTTGCAACATTATGATTTGTTCACCATTTAATTGTATATCACTAACATGATAGAATTTGAAGTCAATTTTAGGAACCTTCTCCTTTATTATCCTATTGATTTTCTTGATTATGTGGATATGGAACATTATTTAGAGGTGGAATTGTACCAAAATATCACATAATTGGTATGTCATTTTATAAAAAAATTGAATTTTGAGGTACTAATAAAGGATTGGGTGATAGGGAATATATTAGAAGTTATAGGTTTATCTTTAGTGGGAAGTTATCAAAACATACAAGAGAGTAGAGTTATAAAGAAGACCTCTTATTGATATAAGATGCTGAGGATTGACTAGAAATAAGTTTATCTCAGATTTCTTTCTCTAATTTATTTAGATATAGAAATTCTAAATCATCCACCAAGATCAATAGTGAGGTATTCATTTTTAGCGAAGCATGTGGGAATGAATAATTTTAGTGTTTAACCATTCTTATTAGTCAGTGTGGGGATTTAGACTTGATTTAGATACAACCGTAGTAGTAGTATCCTCATAGGCCTTATCTATAATAGTAGGTTTTTCAAAATCATATACTATATAGTGGTAATATAGAATTCATATTATAACCCTAGGACGTTCACCATACATAGATACATGGGGTTGCGTATTAACATGGTAGTATATGTAATTAGGGACATAAATGTAAAAGACCCGGTCCAAATAAATTTAATTCCATGGATATGTCAGAATTAGGAGGGTCCAAGGTCATTTAAGGCATATTTTTTCTCGATTGTACCGTATTTTCTGACTTTATATATTTATAATATTATTTACCTTTCATTTCCCCAACCACAATGTATGTATTATAACTCAAGGTGGATAATCATCAACTACCCTTAGTGTTTTTTGAACATGTTAGAGGCTCGTCTGATATTTTTGAGGTGAGTTGAGGATGTGAGCTAATGATGTGGATGAATTAGTAAATGGGAGGGTTCATTATGTTTTACATAAAACCATTAAATTTCCTCATTTCCTATTATTTGATTTATTCTATATAATCATTCATAAATTTCAATTAGTTGAGATTTATTTTATTTTATATTTATGGAAATTGTAGAGTGCTTACTAGAGAGAAAGATCATTATACGGATCATTGGTTTTTAGAGCCTCTTTATTTTAAACTATAGGAGTTGATGAGAAGATTAGTGTAAGTGTATATTGGGGAGTTTCCAAGTGTTATTGAAAATTTTTCTTAAAGATTCTTATGAAAACATTGTATCCCCACCAACGTGATGTGACATAAATTTTGGTCTATAGTTGTACCATGTTGTTTTTATGATTTATATATCTATCATATGATAAAACAATAATATTTATGAGAGTTTTGAATTTATATCATTTTACTCTTAGAGGCTGGTTTTATCCAGCCTAGTGTGTTTCCCTAGGGTGCTCTATAATTATTCCCTAAGAACAAATCTAGTAGTATATAGCTATGCACATTTCATTATCAACTTAATGAGGATATGATGAAGAATTTTTATCTCATCCCATGGATTGATAATTTTTTTTGTAAGTTAAAGGGAGTAAGATTATTATCGAATATTAATTTACGGTTCATATATCATCAGATTTTAGTGAATAAGTAGGAAGTCATGAAGACGACTTTCATGTGTCATTATAGACACTTCATGTTTACAGAGATTAATTTTGGGGTCCTGAACAGCGCAACTATTTTCATGAGACTAATGAGCTCAATGATTCATGAGTTCTTAAATTAATTTTTAGTAGTATTCTAAAAAAATATGTACTTTTACTGGAGAAGATATGAGGGTAATTTTGGGTATTAATGGGATGCTTTGGAAGTTCTTCAATGGTATAAAATATATGATAATCTATCCAGGTGAAAGTTATAAAGCCACAAGGGTAATTTCATTCCACATTTTATGTAATAGTCGGGAGTGACATTCAATACATTAGTTATTAAATTTTTTATTTCATGGTTGGATTTGAGGAACATTGTAGGTGTATATAGTTTCATTGTTTTTGATGTCTATTATATGTGGTTCATATCTAATTTCTATTAGAATGAGACACCATTGATACTTTATACTTGAAATAATAATGATTTGGTATAAAAATATCAGTGTTTAGTGATGTTTTTGTGCCTAAAAGAGAATTTTGTCAGTTATCATATTCATTGGTTTCTAGAAGAAGGGGTTATGTTAAAGTTATTTTTTGAAGCTTTTCATCATAGTCTTAGTTGTGTCATAATATATTAGAGAGTTTTTATCTCAAATGGTTCTTAGAAGTTACATCCTCATGAATTTTATTATTTTTTCCATGATCTGAATCCTACAACTATATTGTTTTCTATAAAGTTATGATCTAATTATCTAATCAGTTAGCATTATGTGATTTTCATAGATCATAAGAGCCTATGTTAGGCATTCTCTAAATAAGATTATAATTTACATTAGTGGATATAAGTGGATTGATTACTATATTATGAGGTAAACATATCATATATATTAGGGAAATGAAATGTAATAGTGGATGTATTGAGTAATAGGTCTTATGGGAATGATTCACGAGATATAAGAGATGATTGGATGATGATGGGAGATATTTTTGTCTTGAATTTGTATTTAAAATTTTTTTACAATGGAGTTATCCTATATTATATTATTTCTCATTATTACTTATTCCATTGGGTATAGGAGTATAAAATATTAGGTTCTATGGTGGTGATATATAAGGATCATGTTATCTATAGAGATGCTCCAAAGGGATGGTAATGGAGGGTTAATACTATGGGTTTTTAAGGGAATCTATTTGTTATGTTAGTAATGTGAGTGGTATTTATACATGTGTTTCGTAAAATACCTATATCTATACATCCTAATATATCCATGATGTATCATTCCTTGATGTATCAATTATGTTATTTAGTGATGAATAGTTTTGTTTTTATGTTCTTGTCTCGATGACTAGTTATTTAGTGGGTGAATTCCAATTTTATAATTCGTGGTTTTTTTCCTGCATGCATTAGATGATCCTTAGTGAAAATATGACATATGGAATAATTTTTTTTTTATTTTACCCATGATTTGGATGGATGTGAAGAATGATTATAAATAATGGATATATAGTTGAATTTATCACATTTAATATTGATCAAGGATTTTACCAAGATTGATACACTAGTGAGACTATATTTAAAAGATGTAATATATATTTATGGGATTACTAGGATGATAATATTTTACTAAGATCATCAGTTTTCATTTATAATATATAGTAATCTATATATTTCTTTAGTTATCAGTGATTCTTTAACACTAGTTTTCATCCTCTGAAAAATGGTCAGAAAGAGTGGATAATGTAGACATTGGAGGATAAGTTGCGTAGATAACTTCCTATTTTTAGAGGTTTTTAGAGAAATTTATATACCTATGACTGAGTTTTCATAAAATATAATATTTCAATCATATATTAGTATATCCCCCATTTAATGTGCTTCATAGATAGGTTTGTAGATATCCTTTGTACAAGATTGGGGTTTGAGAGTAATAAATTCTTGGACGAGATTTGGCGTAGAGTATGTTACAGAAATAACATGTTATTTGTGAGTGAATGAAAGCTTATTGAGATAGTTAAAAATAATATATTGATAGGGTATGAGACCTATGGAGTATTATGTTAGGTAGTATGTTTTAATAATGTTTTATCCTCACTGTGGGTGGTGAAAGATCATTAAGAGTAGTAATATTTCCCCATAGTTTGTTGAACCTTTCATGGTGTTAGATTGAGTTCATGAGGTGGAATATAAATTTTATATTTGGTCATAGATATATTGAGTTTATGATTCCTTTCATGTGTTATTTATTTATATATATATCAATGATTAATTCTAATTTTTTGACTTGTTTGAGTTGGATATTAAGGATGAAATGACATTTATGGAGTAGTCTATTGAGATTAAAGATTATTAAGAAAAACTATTGCAAGGATATGTCATTCATATAGGTCATTGTAAGATCAAAAAATATTATAGATATGTATTGTTTTCATCTTAAGGTACTATTTTTCCTCTTTCTATATCTACTTTGGTTTAGGAATGTCTTACTTTCATTTTGGAAAAATTTTGATGTTTTTTTTTCTGGGTTTTTGGGGAAGTGAACGGTTATAAAATGTTTTTCCCAAACAATGTGGCCTTCTATATAAAACCATAAAACCCATATAGTGAGGGACTTTATTGTTTGTGCACGGTTTATCAAACTAGGTTCCCTATTAGGAGTAACTGTGCGCCCACATAAGAGAGACTCATGTTTAGGGAAAACAATTTTAAAACCCACACACCCAAGAATAGTAAATTGTGTGTGCAGTTATCAATATTTAAATTTATTAAAAAATATTCCCAAGACCCCCTCCATTATCCCCTATTCACACCCACTTTATTTTAGATGTCCTATTTTATTTTTTAGGTCTCAGAGAGGATTTCTAGGCTCTACGAACTCCATTCTTGTTGAATCAAATATCAGATTGAAGAATCTGCACCTCTCCCTATAATAAATACCTTCCTGTGTGATTTACTACCCCTATAAATACAATATATCATATTTTGAAGGGATTTTATTTCCTCTATTTCTAATGTAATGATATCTAAGTTTTGACAGATCTAATACCTTTAATCTCAGATCTAGGTTTTGGATCTTAGTATCTTTATTCTTTGTGAAATTTAACATTCTGATCTAATTTGGGGATTTCCATTGGCGACCATTCGATAATGATCATGAGGTAGGTGTTCTATTATTAAATTCCCAAAGTATTTATTTTAATCATGTGTTTGTAATGCTTAAATCACTATTTCACATTTACCAATTGCATATTTAATTAAATTTATTAAATTGGTTACTTAATTAATTAATGTCTTGTGCAATTGACTGATTAATAGAGTAATGAAACTGGTCAATTAAATGGACTGTGTAACTGATCAATTAATTATATTGTGTAATTGGTTAATTAATGGAATTGTGGAATTTATTTATTAATTGAATTTTAAATTAATTGATCAATTCGAATTAAGGTATGCTTTTATTAACTGTGAAGGTTTAACTGATTTTGTGAATAAATGTTGATAGATGGTTTAATGTTTAATTTTTCATACTATTCTATTTTATTAAAGTGTCAAAACTTGATTATTGTGATAAATTGGAATGGTGAACTTTAATTATATTGTTGGATAAGACTATTCAAATTTCCTAACATTAATATATATATGTGAAATTATCAATTGTGTGATGTTGTGATATTTTTTTTATTTTTGATAAGAGGTTTGGGATAGCGGTTGAGGCTCCAAATAATCATATGTGATAGTGAGTGTGGGACATGGATTGAGGCTCCAAAATACCCATGTGTCAATAAGGTGTGGGACAAGGAAAAAGGCTCCAAATATCCACTATGTTCTAGCCAGGACAATATATATCCAAATTCATGCATGTAATTCTTATTTTATGGGACGAGGACTCATGCTCGAAATACCTATGTGGTATGGGACATGTAGAGATGCTATAAATACCCATGGGATACTAGAGAATACATTTTATACCCGTAATATTGGCTGTTGAATATGGTTCCAAATTTTTGTGATATGAATTGAAATGTAATGGTAAATTATAAACATGGTATTGTGATATGTGATATACCTTCAGGATAGTCAATACTACATCACAGGCAAAAGAAGATATTTATTGGATGGTTGTCTTCGTGAACCCTTGAAATTATGTGGTTAATTAAATAATAATGATTGTGAGAACTATTTACATTATAATTTTTAGTTTATCCTTATAAAAATTCATACACTATAATTAATTGGATATAATTTGAGACATCATTGGTTGTGGCCTACTAAGATATTCACAAACTCTACTCTGGATTCAATATTGGTACCTAAATATACTTCTTTTTTGCAAGACATGATAATGTAAAGATCACTATATTATATGGATGAGTTGGGATAGAGCTTCAATGAGGGAACTAGAAATGGTGGTGGGGACCTCTTTGATGTGTTAGTGTGACTTTCTTTTATGTAGGGAATTTGAAACATAACACATATTTGACATGAAATATCTACTATTTTGTTTTGGATATTGTATACCTATTTTTTCCTCACGTGATCCTGGTTTTGTATGGTTATTTTTTATATCATTTTGTTATCTTTATTTATTTCCATGGTTGTTATTCATGGATAAATATTGTACATTCTCCTCATGTAGTATATTTTACCCTCGCTACTATTTGGCTGCCTCTGTCACATGGGGGTTAACATGAAGTCATGTAACTAATCAGCTCGAGGTATCAATATGTGTCACCATAGTCAGAACATTAAAAAATTCTATCAGAGGAGTTTTCATTTTTATTTTTTTATTGTTATTTTAGAAAATATATGTAGGAGAATAGGATTAGTCATTCATTTCTTAATAGATCATTCATTTTAGTAGATAACACCTGTTTGTGTGTAAAAACCAAGTTCTTAGTGGTGGGAATTGACTTTTTAATGTGTCATATTATTGTTTAATGTTATTTCATATTGAGTGATGCACTTATTGTGTGATGTGGTTATTATTTATGATATTTTCAAATATTTTACTCATGGATTGGTATGAAATTAGTGTTGAGTATACATGAATCATTATAGGTACTCATGAATAATTTTGACATTCATCATTTTTTGAAATTCATGGAAAATATGGTTTTGGGTATGTTGTTGAAAAGTTTTTTTTGTGTAATTTAACTTAAAATGGTTCTTAATAAGGGTATGGAAGTTTTAAAATGTTAAAAAATGAGAATAATTTAGTATCTAATGAGAAACCTATATATTAGAATTTTTTTACCCTTTTTTAACAAAGGGTTATATGTAGGATGGTTAATGGTAATGATAGTGCCGCAGTTTTGACCATGTGGTGGGAAAAGGGAGATTATTTTTATGTCTATATGAGAATACCTATTATTTAATGTGTAAATTTGTGTTATTTGTCATTATATGTGTTTTTTTAATTTTATGGATATGCCTCTATGATGAAACTTTGTGAGAGGATGACATGATGTTATGGATATAGATGATCCTATATTAGTGGAACCCGAGGATCTAACAATGATGGGTGTGGAAGTCAGAGAGTTATTTTGTGATAATTTTTCTCATTTTATACCATATATGTATAGATATCCAAAAAAGGTTGTGAATAGTATTTCCAACATGATGTGGGAGTTTTAGTTGTAGCACCATTCAAATTTCATTAGAGAGGGTGTACCTGAGGTAGGTGAGTTCTGGATTGAGTGTTTATAAACAATTATGGACCACTTGGAGACTCTTGTTGAAAAAAGAGTAATGATTATAACTTATATGTTATAAAGATCAATCAATATATTTTGGGATATCCAGACTCATTATGGAATGTTGGAAAAAAGTTATGTATTAAGAGAATTTCCTAGATAAATTTTATCCAGATAGTCTAATATAGGATAGGTAAGTAGAGATTTTTAAGATTAATCAGGGGAGTATGTCCATGATGGATTACATTTGTAGCTTTAATGAGTTGAAATGATAGCACTATAAGAGGGTGATAAAGATTAGATGAGAAATTTTTAGGATGGGCTTGAATATATGATTAGTTTCCATGATAACATCTTTTGCTTAATGAAGTCTTCTGAGATAGTGGTCCAGGCTCTCATATCTGAGGGAGACCTTAATGTATATTCCAGTGGAGGATTGGTGGTTTCCACTAGGTGATCGAGAATTACATCTTCTGAGAGTATGAATAATAAATAAGAGAATATCCACTAGATATGTGGAAAGAATAATGGACATGGGTAAGGATCAATCACTCCAGATCATACTAATGTTTTATTGCACCGGTTCGATTGGTTAGGTGAATTTTGTAGGCCTTTTCCCTAACCATCTATTAAGTTCCAATCATGTGAATAAATGGGTCATATATAATGGTTTTGTTGGAACCCATGATATATGGATAATACTGGAGTCTCTGGATAGATTTATAGTATGGGAAGGAGGTCTTTTACAACATATCAGTCTAGTAGTTGGAGTTCAACTAGCCATGGATGTCAAGGCAGCGGATGAGGTTTCTCTGGGAATGATACCCCAAATCTGCAGAGTGGTTTATCTTAGGGACTCAAAATACATCATAGAGAAGATGGGTATGATAGTTTCACACAGTTTAGCCTACATTTTTGGATAGTTAGGCTGCACCATTGATAGATAGAGGTAATATTCATTTAACTTCTACTCTATCTAGTGCCTTATTTGATATAGGTTCCCCTAATTCTTTTATATCTTAATAAATTCTGAATGGGTTGATATTGGGGTAGGAGTTTTTGAGTGGTGTTATGATGATAGATACACCTTTGGGAGTATAGTAAAGAGACATCTGTTTGTGCAAGGGGTCTTATATTGAGCTTAGAGAGTATTGTTCACTTATCAATCTTTACGTTTGGATATGTCATGATTTGAATCGATCATGGGTATGGAATGGTTAGTTGTGTACCAAGCCTGAATTTTATTTTACCATGGCATAATGACTTTTACTTCTCATAAGGGTGAAAATTATATTAACCATTTAGAGTGGGATGTCCTGGAAAGCTGTGCAGGCCTAATTCATCAGCAACTATGGTAAATCACCAAAAAGGTTTCAAGATTTTTCCTGATGTTCGGAGTGAACATAATGACGTCTTTCCACCTGCAGTGGAGAGGTTATATGATATTTATCTTGATTATTTCTCAAGGTTTCCACATGAGAGAGGCATGTAGTTTATGATTGAACTTATGCCTGGGGATAATCTTATTTTCATTCCACCTTATAGAATGGAACCAAAATAGCTTCAAGAGATCAATAATCAACTGGAAGAGCTGATGGATAAGTTATTTATCTTTTAGAGTAGATTTACTTTGGGGTTCTCTAGTTTTGTATGAAGATAATAATGATATAATTATGTGTTTATGTCATGATAATACATGTTTTCCATTTCATTTTCCTCTCTATATATACTAAAGAGTTTAGAAAATATTTTATAGAAAAACCTTCACTATTTCTCTCTTTATTTAAAAACCCTTTTTATTCCACATCCTTTCCCTATAAAATTATTTTCAAATATGTTTTAAAATTATTAACAAGGGTGTATTAATGAAATATAACAAATTTTATACATTTTATATTTTTAAAAGGAATCTTCAGGTCATTTTCAAAACCAAGGCCTTTCTTGGATTTCATAGAAAATGAGAATCAAATAATTGATTTAACCCATACAACATGAATAATATTTTCTTCCTTCATTACTACTCAATGTTTGAAATAAAAAATTATATTTTTCAAAGGTATTTTTTAATGAAAATTATTTTTTATATTTTTATGTTTTAAAAGTTTTTTTTAAAGCGAAAAAAGAATTTTCATCAAAAAATGTTCCAAGTGATTTTTTTCAAAGTAATTTTTCAACTAAGATGAAATCCTTTTATGTTACATGTTCATTACTAGGGATATTATCCAAGGATACAATTCTTATTCTTTCCCTAAATGTTTTATTTTTATGATGAAAAGATGTTATGAAAACCATATCTTTTCTAGGGGTTATTTTATAATGAATCTATGAAATGATTATGGAACCCATTTCTTTTCCACAGGTAATGTTATAATAAATGGTTTTATTAAATAAATTATTTTTTATTGGTTTTTAAATGATGATTTTTTTATTATCATATGGAACAAAAATGATTGGATTATGTGACAGGTGATACCTATATATACCTCTAATGTATTGGGTAGTGATTAATCTTATATGGGCTTAAAGGGTACACAAGAGGTTATCCCATGCTTTAAAAAATATGGTATATGAGAAGTTATCCTAAGCTCGAAATAAGAGGGATCATGGGAAGTTATCCGAAGCCCAAAAAAAGGGTTCATGAGAGGTTATCTCAATCCTAAAACATGAGGGTAAATGATAGGTTATACCAAAGTTGAAACAAGATGGTACATGGGAGGTTATTTCAATACCAAAATAAGAGGGTACAATAGAGGTTATACGGAGCCTGAAACAGATACATAGGTAATTAAATAAAGCCTAACATGTACTGAATTTCTTGGTAGATAACCCTGATTTGTGGCAGTGGAGTTCTTCAAGGGTCTGTGAGGATTTACTTTAACAGTTGGGGTGGTTGCGTTGGGATTCCCTTGTTTGATTATCATGGTTCCATTTGATTTTTGTTGTGGAATGGAGATTCTGATCAATGTTCTTTGGGCTGGAGGCCCTGTTATTTAGCAATGAAGAGGAACACCGGTTGTTCGGGATCCTGTGTACCGCGAAGGCTCGTGACGATGTTAGCCGGACCAGATTGGCTCCGAAGACAGATCCATCGTCATCCTGTGAATGGTGGCGTGTGGTGTTCCGATTTTCTCGCTGTAGTAATGATGGTTTTCGCATGGATATGGGGCACGTGGCTCGAGGTGGGAATGTGGTTCATGGGATTTTTGAATTTTGAATTTCTGAGGATTTTTGTGTTTGGATGATCTGATGTTTGATTGTGAGGTTTCCGGTTATCCTAAACCAGCTTTATGAAAATAAAAAAAGTATTTTCAGCGATATATGATATTATGGGAATGGTTTTAAAATGTTAATATCATGTAATCATACCCTTTGGCTCATGATATGTTGACATCTCCCTTTTCTTCCTTTATTGGGAATCTAAGCTCACCATTTATTATTCTTTATCTCCCCTGGTTATGATGAAAGATTTTAAGTATGGTATATCTAATATGAGTATAATGTGGGGTGATATTTATTGAAGATATTTAAGATATTTTATGGAGTAAAATTATTTTATTTATAGTCTCTAAAGAGGCTAAATTATTACAATCCATAGGAGTGTGATTGTGTAATGTAATGAATATTTATCTAAATAGATGTAATATCTATGTATGAATATCCTAGGTCACTTAAATTTAATTCTATACATGTGATGTATTAACATAATTTTTCCATGATACTAATCCTTTCAATCTGGAATGTGTTAATATCTATTTATTTATATTAAAAATGATGAGATAGTAATGTATGAAAAATATGGGTCAATATACATAAACTATGACAAAATAAATTCTCCAATCTCTATGCTTAAATCCTTTAAAATTATTATCAATATTACAGCCTTCCAAGACTATGAAAATTTTTATATGGATATAAAAACAAATTTCATTCATGGGAACCTTCAAGAAATGTGGTCATGACACAATTGGAAGGGTTTGTCACATTAGGTAAGGCCAAAAGTTATCAAAGTTATAGAATTATATTTCTGGATTAAATCATTAATCCAGGCCATGGAAAATTTCATTTACTGAAGCCATAATAGAATTCTGTTTTATGAAGAATGAATTTGATCCATGTTTCTTTATGTTGTTTAGTGGGAGTACAATCATATTTATAGTATTATATTTTGATAGCATATTACAAATTGGACATGACATACCAGTCATACTGTTGGTTAAGGACTCGTTAAACATGTTCTTTTCTATAAAGGAATTAGATAATGTAGCTTTCATCCTTGGGATCAAGATAAATATTCATAGATTGAAGGGGTTTCTTAGACTAATTCAAGGCCCATATAATGACATTATACTGAATATATTTTTTATAGAACAATCTAAGAGTGGAATAGTTCTATTTTCACAGGGAATATAACTCTCAAAGAAAATGTTTCCTCAAACATAATAAGAGAGGTATATGATGAGTAAGATCCCTTACTCCTAGGTTATAATATCCATAATATATTAGATGTTATATACAAAGGTTGATGCTTCCTATATCTTTGGTATGGTTGGAATATATAAACTTGATCCAGGAGAACAATATTGGTCTATTATAAAAGTTATCGTTAAGTGTCTAAGGAAAACTAATGATAAGAATCTAGTATATGGTGGAGAATAAGAACTAGGAATGGATATATACACACACACAAACACACACATATATATATATGGTAGTTTCTAAGTAAATTATAATGATAGGATGTCATAGTCAGGATATGTATTCTATCTCAATGGATGAGTTTTGAGATAAGAATGTTTATATAAGCTAGTTGTTTTTTATTTTATAATGGAATAAAATTATGTTATGAAAATCAGTGGAACTAGTGATGTAGTTTAAATATGAAACCATTCCTATTATCTTGATGTAGTTCCTAGTTGTAATGATCCAAAACTATTATATTACTATAATATCATATAGGTGGCTCATGAAAAGGAGTGGAATTTTTATCAAAGTGGTGAAGTCATGATAAGTAGAGTTTCTATGAAGTAGAACATAGTAGAAATATTGACTAAATAATTATCTCAGTAGAATAATGAATATCTTGTGAGAGCTAGAAAACTGAAATTTTTCAGCACATGGCTATGGTGCAAGTGTGAGTCTATCAGAGTTATCAAACTAGACCCAACTTTTATGTATGTTATAATTACCAATATTAATGGTTTATTAATATTAATAATGTTCTTATAACATCATTATTTTTCTTCTATGTGCCATTGTATATGATAATTTTCAAAAGGTACTAATCATACTAAAAGTTCCTAATAATTCCACTCTATGATGAGAACCAATGAGTTATATAACAACATTCTACAATATATATGTTTTATGGTAATTTCATATCATTTGTAGGGAAAAAAATGGTATAGACTATCAATGGTAGAGGTATTATAAGACACAAATACTTCTACTCATGATGATCATCCTTTGTAATCTCAAATAAGGAGATTATGAAACATGATTTTCCTGTAGGAAATCGACATTTATATGTGTCATTGAATATTACTATAGGAATAGATGTATATTGGTACATAAATTTTAATATTATTATTATAATGAGTCATGTAATTTGATGTATTGATAAGAACATTGATTAAGTATTATCACAATGAGATAGGATATGTTGGTTGTGTCTGTACTGATATTTTATTAATGAATAATTCGAGAACGGTTTTCTATTTTAGTAAATTTAATATAATTTGGTACATGGGACCTATGATGGTAATTTAACTACCAAATCAAGTCCCATGACATAGTTTTACTTTTGGATGTTCATTTTTTAAAAGTGGAAAAATATACATCCACTACAAAGGTTGATAACAACAGTATGAAACTTACTTGATTAATGATATCAAGACAATAGGATTAAATTACATAGTATTCTTTCATATGTTGTAATTTTTTTGTGACATTTAATTTTTTTAAATCAGTACCTTAGCATCTAGCTTGATGCTAACCTTGGTATTTAGTCAGTATTTCCTAATTCCCATAAGAAATATTCCCATAGGTTCACACACTAAGTGTATTTAAAACCATAGTTCATTTGCATATGAATTTAACATGTTGATTAAATATTATTCATATAAATGGTTTAATAATTATTCATGTTTGTATAATTGAAAATATTTAATAAATATTTTTTCATTATTTTAGTTAATATATTATTCATTTGTTTATTTATTAATAATGATGTGATATTTATTTATTTAAATAAATAGTCATTATTTTATATCTAACGATTATTGAGGAGTATAGATAGATTGGTTTTAATGGAATGATGAGAAATTGAATATTGAATATTATTTTATTAAATAATAATTATTTATAATGGACATGTTCTCTCCTTGTGTGTTCTCTTGATCACATATTCTATCATACTAGGATCTCTTCCCTTTTCATTTTAGTTGACACTCTCATTCATTTTGACTCATTCCCCACTTGTTTCTTATTCTTCTTCCCCATCCAAGTGCCCCAAGTGGCCTTATTTTGAGGCTTGTATCCGATTTTTTTGTGCTCCTATCATAGATTCTTAGTTCAGGGGTGTCATCTTCATCATTAAGAACTTTTTCTTTCTTGTTTTCAATGGTTTTTGTTGTGAGACCCCTCTCCATTTCAAATTCTACTTAGATATAAGATCCTCCATCTTTTTTGTCATCTTGGGGAAGTATTATTCTTATTAGCTTAAGGATGTAGCATATAAGATTCTAATCAATGGTTGTCTGGTCAGTCTGTGGTAATTTTGAAGGTGTAGTTTCTGTTTTCTCTAGGTGGCGGTGCTCGGAGGACACATGATGGATTTGAGATTTCACTTCTTGTGGCCATGATATATTTGTTTGTGGTGTTCGTGTTAGTTTTTATGGTATTATTGTTTCTTATAATTGACCTTCTGTTGGAGGTGGTGGTGTTTCTCATAAAATGATGATGTGTAATGAGAATTGTTTGAGTGGGTTCTGGTGTCTCTTAGGACTTTGAGCCTCTTGTATTCAGGCATTTTCCCTTGGAACATTACGTAGAGTATGTTTTTACCTATGGTTTTTTCAATTGGGACTAGCCCCTTTGGTCATTTTAAGATCATTGGGCCACTGGGTCTTTATGATATCTCCCAATTTTGTAGGTCTCATGATGAGATCAGACCTTTGACACAATGAATTTCGCTGGTGGTGCATTATACTTGTGTATGTGTCATTGGGTGCGGTAACCTCAAACGAGGGATAAGTGTGCTAAAACCCATCATTCATACATTTTAGTTCTTCCTATTATGGATTGATGGGTTCTCAGTGATGTGGATTTCTACACAGTGAAATGGTTGGATGAGGTGGAGAATTGGGTTGATGGTGCAACATACACCATGCAAGCATCTTTGGCCAAATGGGTGGAAAGAGAAATAGGTTTTATGGAATCTATCATCTGGTCCTCTCCCACCTTCTAATGTGTGATGTAGGGGTGCTCTTCTGTTTTTAGTTGTTCCATCATGACACAACTTCAGGGAAGGGGGAAACACATCATCTTTGACTGGTAGCACAGGTGTAGTTTCATTGGAAGAGGGGTGGTGTGAATTTTTTTGGTGTTTTTATGATAATTACATCCATCTAGGCCATCAAATTATTTATGAACCATGGTTCACCAGTTACATTGGACCATGTATGGTCCCTTTGGTCATTTTCTCTCATGACTATATTCCTAAACCTATTTAAAAAATCAATTAATTTAACAAAAAAAAATTATATATTTGTTTGTTTGTCTATTTCAGTCCATGTAAAAAATAATAATAATAATATTTATACATGGGGTGTAACCCCCCGACCTGAACCACCAGTTTTGAGAGAGAGATCATTGAGACCTCATAAACAACTACCCATATAAAAGATGAACCTGACTATCAACGAGTGATGAAATGCCATAAATGTGTAGAATATACCACCGATAATCATAACCATAAACTCTAAACACAAATAAATAAACAATAAAAATATCAAGTTGATAAATAAGTAACATAAAGTATTAATATATGGTAACCTTGTTATACAAATAATAAACCAGTCTCTCGGAGTGAAATAAAAACTAGAGTATGAAATGTATATGTATATAAATAAGATTTTTTTTTGGAAAACCACGAGATTCTATCCTAGTATTTCTACCACCACTATATTTATCAACTCAGCTATTTTTCGTGGGTCCATTTCCCTTTCCTGGATCCCAAATCATGAATTCTATATATGCATCGAGATTCATCTAAAGGGTGTAAGTAAGAAATCCCATTGGGACGCCACCATTGCATCTATAACATGTGTTCAGAGTTGTAAACTGTTTACTACATGATATAGTAAAAATGTGAATAAAATCATAACAATCATAGGTTAAGAAATCCTGTTTCAAATTAGACACCATGAGCACTAGTCATACCTACCTAACCTTTATACCAAAAGGGTAATCCGAATGATGTCATAAGTAAACAAAAGATAGACAAAAGGTAGAAGAAAATACTTTATGGTAGTCTTAAGGCATTGAGTTGGATTGATCCACACGGTTTTCACATCCCAACTCCATCACATGTTGATCCCCAAGGACATTATATCTTGTCTACACCATGGGATATACCATAGGGTCATTGTACTTCCAATTTCACATACATTAGTTTGGCCTCAAGGCCATGATGCCCCAACCCTATGTTTAGCTATATCTTCTTCATCATTATACATCATGCACACCCCCTCTATGGTCTAACCATATCATGATGGTCCGCCTATTCTGAGTTCCAAAGAAACACCTCCAAAAAAATGGTAATCACACATAATAGGATAGAAAATTTAAAAGTAGAACATTTCATGTCATCATGAGAATTATTAATAACACAAAAATACATGCGATCAAGTAAAACATGGTTTATCAAGATACACTAGTATAGTTAGGGAATCAAGCATTGTATATGGGTCTCACAGCCGAGACACACAAATGTGATCAAAATCATGCATGGTTTAAATGTTATGCCAAAAAAAGTATCACATCAAGGAAACAACAATTTAAAAATATCCTAAATTGTATGTAACTTCCCACCTTAATAATGTTGATTAAGTAGTCCATCATTCATCAATGGATTAAAATATAAATATCATTTCACACCCACAGAAACCAGTTCTCATGTAAAGGATGCATATATATTATTATGGTTCATGAAAGAAGGGGTTTATGAAAGATACTTAAAGAGATACCATGCCAAGAAGGGTAGTTAAATAATTCGATTTCTTAGGTAGTCTATCAATAGAACTACTTTCAAGATATGTCAAAGGATAGGATGTGAAATCACTTGATCTATTTCGGATCAAATAATAGGTAATGAATAACTCTTTAAAAATAAAATATAACCTCATATCCAGTCAATAATCAGTGATATAACATTTTCCATCATCAGAATAGATATTAAGGATGATTGTAAAGAATAATAAGCCTCTCAAGATGAATAATCTATGATAACTTACCTAGAAATGCCCACCATTTTTGAGGGATTTTACCCCGGTCAAGGGGATGTCATTGATATAATGAATCCACCTAAAATATAAAAAAACTTTATCAATATAACATCACATCCAGAAATAAAAATCACATCTAGCCCAAATAATATAGGTTTATCATCAATCTACCATAAAAAGTGGTATATAAATAAGATTAATAATCACATAACCATTATATGTCTATAGTAAATGGTAAATATAGATTCAATCAAGAGACATTATCAAATAACTAAAACCATCACTAATATATGAAGGAGGGAAGAAATTGTAATAATATCAATATAAAAATTATATAAAAATCATATATCCATGGACATTTCTAAAGGAAAACGAGGAATTTACTGTAGATCATGAGAAAACATACCAACCTAGCATCATCAAATTCATCCAATGTTTAACAGTCAAGGGGAGGTGAATGGGATATATCAATGGGTAGGGGAGAAGGTATTAAGATCAAAATAGGGGTTTATGGTGGTATTTAGGTAATCAAAAAATGGGGAAACAAATTGAATTTAAAATTCATTGGTTGAATTTAATGCAGACTCAACCAAGATCCAATGGGGAGATGATGGACCTCACCAAATGGTTGATGGATAGACCCCAGTTAGAAGATGTGTCAGGAAGAACCCCTAGGTTTTTCAAATGTCACCATATATTCAGTGGTGTCAATAGTTTTTTGTAATCTTGTTGTAACCCAACTGGAGAACTGATGGAATCCATCAGTGATCATGTGGTTATTTTACAACCACCATTAGTCCAAGAATCAACTCATGTTTTTATTCATTGACTCCCAAACCACTTATACTAAGTACAAAACACTAAAAACAACCATAAATGTGATGATTGAAATAAGAAATAGGTAATTTAAAAAATTTAAAACATCTTGTACTTGAATAGCGTTAGCATATATCATGAGGTTCATACGGGATTAATGGAATAATAAGGGCTTATGTGAAAATATTTATTCTATGAACCTAGGTTAAAAAAATACCTGGTTATTTCATTCATTAAAACTATTCATGAAATTTCAATCATTGTTTAAAATGAAATATTTTATAGAATACTCTCAATCCCTAGAGATATCTTTTCATAGAACACTCTCGATAATAGAGAACAACCCTCCCCCACCACCCTCTATAGTCTAGAGTGAAAAAATTAATCCTTATACATCATTTAGATTCTTTTAGACTTACATTACAACACCGAGTGATTAATATGGAGACTTTTACAGGTCCATGAAAAACATTTGTGTCACACATATAGGGATTCTTCCATATATTCCACAATTCGTAGTGATGGTAGGCCAAAAAGTGGTTTATTGAATCATCAATGAAGAAAGAATTTGATCATTTTTTAATTACAAGTTTTTTAAGATTAATTATAAATTTTATGTGATGATCACATATTATGGATTTGGGGTTTCTATTTATCCTATTTTTGAGAAAAACTATAATGGATTAGATAAAAACGTATTGTTAGGAATGAGATTTACCACTTCCCCTACTCAATAAATCCATTATCCCTTTATTTTTTTTTAATAAGGAGAGATAAGCTTACATGAATAAAATGAGGGTTCTAACACTAAGAATAAGAGAAGGATCATAATCGATATTGAATTTATAGTTGGGAATGATAGATAGGATGTTAGTACATACCCAGTAATAATATGAATCAATCCAAACATAACAATGATAATGTTTTTTCACAAATTTGTTTTATGCATATGAAATGGGAAATTTAACCTAATGTAGGGTCCTATATTTCATGATCCCTTACATAGATTCGGATCTCATGTATAAAAATTGAGTCATGTATAAAGAACCAATATGGGATTTTTTAGGTCATGTGGGATAAACCACATGACATGGAGTTTACCAATATTTGAAAAGGATAAAGGTGTTCTGTAATTTTAGGTTATACATTGAGGAACTTTACATGGTTGATTTCTTGTGAATATTTCTCATGCAAAAAATAAAACAACCTTTCATCCATGTCAATTGATTGGAGAAAACATGATTTGAATGAGTGACAATTCAAACAAAAATAAAAATAGATGGATTGATTGGAATTTGTAGTTAGGAACATGACAACTTTTCTAGGAATAACTACATATAGCATAGTATGGGAATTAGTCCACACTTATTTTGGATGATAATGTAATTTTATCTCAATTTCAAGTGAAATATGGAAGAAGGGGAGTCACAATAAGAACTCTTACATAGATATGAATCTCATCTAAGGAGAACTGGTCTTATATTCCTTCCAAAACAATATGAGAGGTTGTGTATATTAGACCACATGTTATTCAATTTTACATCATGTTAATAGGGATGGGCTCTATACCTTTAAGCATGATTCATCTCAATTATGCTAATCATGGAAATTAATTAGAACCAATAATATCATGCAATTAATGCTCAATGTGAGAAACAAGAGGAATTTAAAAGACAACACATATTAAATGAGAGTACATGCTGGGTGTGGATTTCTAACACACATCATGTGGTTTTACATTATGTGATATGGAAAGGAGTTCTAAGAAAATTAAATTTATGAAACATAGAATTTATGTTTGGAAGCTTAATGTCATGCTACTAGGATAAAATGTTCTATGTTGATCTAGATCAGGCATTGGACAACCTAATGATATCTGAGTGATCGAATTATTAAGGAAAATATTCTGTAAATGATTTAGGATAAACAATGGGATGAGATAATGGCCACATTAAAATTCTTGGACAGACCAATAAAAGTTTATCTAGGTATCATGGCATATCACATGATATAAGAATCAATCCATATATAATTATGGATAATCCCTGCATAGATCATGATAAAATAAATGGGAAAAGAAATATTATCCCATCACAATTAGAGGATATTGGTGTAAGAACCAAGGTTGTTCTTATCTGTAAAAGGAGAATGGTTTGTGTTTATTGTCAATCATCTCGTGGATGATCAGTGAGATTTCAAGAAAAGGGGTCATATAGTTCATGCTGAAAGCAGTTTTGATGGTGACATCATTCTCTAGTGTTTTCCAAATTTTTGGGTCCAAAATTTGGAGAATGGAAAGCATTGGGAAAAGTGGTTCTTCTGGGAGGCCTTATGAAAATATGTCAAAGTAAGTACTTTTGCAGAGATGGAATTCTTATTTGTGTTTCTCAACGATTTAAATAAATTAGACAATGTGCTCTGTGATTAATAGATTTTGAACATTGAGCTTTGTGAAAGGTACTCTTCAAGAGTCAACATTTTATTTTTATGGAAAATGAAAGGTTTTCACGAAGACTAGAATGAGGATTTTGGTAAAATTATTATTTACAAATTGAGATGGGGTTTCTCTGCGGCTAAAATGAGCTCTGCAAACCATAAATTTTAGGGGATCATTGCGAGATGAAGGGAGCACCGCGAAGACATTTTTAGCTGATTCAGATTCTATACCTGAAGAAGTAGAGCTCTGCGTTCAATCGTGCCTAAAAATAAGAGTCCACCATTCTTCATTTTATAGGTTTTTTAGATAGAAAATCTAAGATCTCATTGACTTTGCAAATAAAGGGTTCTCCAAAATGAAGTTTGTTCTATTAGAGGTTGAGCTTCACAAAGAGACTATTAACATATTGACGGATACCAATGCTTCTATGTCATTTTAGTTTCATGTATATGGGAAGTTCTTTGATGGATCAGGTAGCTTTGTGATATAAGTTCCTTTTCGAGGCAGTGAGCTTCACGAAGGGTTGTTCTCTATGAGGAATTGAGCCATATGAATGGTTGTTCTCTTTGAGGGGGTGTTTTCACTGAAGGTTTTATCATTATAAAGGGGCTTTGTGAAGGGCTGTTTTGAGTATTAGTGCTGAGTGCTAAAGGATTTTTATGAGCATCTACTCAAGCATTTGATGCAAGTTGTGTCTCGTACTAGACAAAAACAAATACTTAAATGCCAACATATTGAAGTGTCCTTCAAGTCGAGAAACTTAGTTTGAATTCTCTCATAGTTGTGAGATGGAGGGAGTTTATAGAAGTGTTTCGAGAGATGTAGTGCGACATGCCTGAACTTTTTTAAGGGAAGTGTGTCTGGAATAGTGTGACTATGACCAAACTCTTTTACTCCACAACTAGTGAATATTAGTTGATTTATGTATAACTGACAAATTTTCAGTATATGCTCCTTGGACGTAGTTTTTTGTGGTGAACCAAGTAAAATTTCTATTTATTCTAGTTACTTTCTTTTGACTAGTAGATTTAACAAGTTCCTACCAATGTGGGAACAAGTTCCAGAACATAAAAAAAAGAAAATGTTGGCACCCTGATTCACCCATCCCCTCTCAGGGTGTTCCAGGGTCTTTCAATTGGGATAAATAAAACATGTATTAGTGTGATATAAAGTCAAATATAAACTAAAAGGGGTTTTGTTAAATAAATTTGGGGGTTCGACCTAGATTAAGGTGAAGTGTGGACGATTGTCTCCTATCGACCATTCTAGGTTCTGATGCTCTACTAGTGTGTATAACAACACATGGGTCAAATCCTCTACGATGATACTTTTTAGTGGTCCATTATTTTTTATTGATTGTATTTTGGTTGCTGGTTTGTTTGTAGAGATTAATTGAAGTGATTAATGGTTGGTGTTTGATTTAACAATTTGATAAATATTGGGGCAAGTTCATTATTAGGGAGTTAATCCTATGAAATGCTTGATCTTTTCTTTATATTTCATTAAATTAACACCCACTTCAAAATAGGATGTTGATTATAATTCCTAAGATTTAAGTATTTAATCCAAGCATTAAAATATCATAGGGTTTCAATCTGAATCAGTACTTGTTTATGGTAGTGTATTTATAGTTCTAATAATCCATAGAAACGACACGTTAAACAAAACAAGTCATTAATCCATGACATGTTAATTCCAACATACAGAATTTTAGTTTGAATAATATTCATCGAGAAAATAATTGCAATCACTTAACATCCCTAAATTTTGACTCACCCCAATGGTATATTTACTCATCCATTGATATAGTTATTAATTTTGTAATGTGTGTTTATGATGATTAATTATAAATAGATTAAAAATAATGGGATAAGAAAAGATTTGTGCATCGAACACACACACAAGAACGATGATGAGAATTAAAAACGAAATTTAGATTTAATGAGAAATTGAAATAACAGAAGGGGATTAATTATGAATTAATTTTTTAAGAGTATTAATATTCAATAATAGATATTCGAAGATTAAAATAGAATATAAAGAAGAAACAGGCATTAAAAGAGAATTACAAAAACAAACACTTACACGATTATAAATGAAGAACAACACAAAAGTAAATGAAAGGAAGGAAGGAGGAATTGTTTTCCAAGTACAAAAATCAGAATTGAAGATCCTCGCAAGCCATTTGAAGATCCATGGTCAGGCCAACCTATCCCCTATTTCTCTGAAATTCCAACTCCATTGAAGGAGAGGAGGGGGATTTATTTATAGCCAAAGGAGTTAGACTATTTGCATTCAAAATACGTTCCTCCACATGTATCATTGTTTTTTCCATTCATATATATTACTATTTAGATATCTTCTGCATAAAGGATATATATAATAATGTTATTTGTCTACTACCAAAATTTGAAGTCATTTGGACTTTTGTAGCTAATGTTATGTTGGTTTGAGTAAACAATTTTAATTTTTCCTTTTCAATCCAGAATTTTCTGAAGGTTGAAATATTAATGTGTTTATAAGTAGGAATATGCCCTCAAATCTGAAAACATTCTTTAACAACGGTTTCCACCAATATCATGGATTTCACAATAAAAAATATCAGTTCGAATGGATATATCTATCAGGATAATGGTCAATATCGGTGTGCTGATTTTAATTCCCGGATAGAATGATGGTTTGATTTAAATGAATTAGTTGGGCAATTTGTTTTTTATTTGGGACTTAACATTTTTACTTGTAACTCCTTATAAGATCCCATAAACATTGGAGGCGAAGAAAAAAATTTGGACATCCTAATTGATCCCAGTAATTCAATCTTTATGGATGGTCCAGTTTTATCACAGATTTTTTGGGCCTTCTTGTGAGGACCATATGATGCATCAAATGGAAGAATTGGACAGTGATTCCTTATAATGATATGTTTGAAATTGAATAATTAATCCCAAAAACAATAAACACATAATTGGTATCAGTAGTGTGATATTTATTATTAAAAAATGAAACAAACTTGAATCTAGTTGAATACAAATAGTGCTCTAAAATAATATTTAATATTTAAATATTAAAAATTTACAAAGTTTTTGCTCATTTAATATAAAATATGTTATTTGTGTTTATAATAATTTTTGAAAATATTAATAATTCCAACTCCCCCACACTTAGTCTTTTGAATGTCCTCATGTTTAATAAATATAAAAACATTACAAAACCATTATTACTTTCCAATAAGTATTAATTTTTTTTTCACTAATCAGGGGAGGTTTAGACCATTTCACTCATCCATAATGAATTCCACAACAAATTGTTACAAAAATAATATTCTAAAAAATTCATTTTTCATGGTAAAATTTAGAAATGAAAAATGTAGATGCTCAAAACTGAACCCACTCATGATGATAAAAAATTATTTCTAGAGGTTCACCCATTCACTAACCAAAGGTTAAAATATTAATTTTTGAAAGAGATCTCAAACTCCATTACCAATCTACAAGTGCACAATAATCAAGAGGTATTTTAAGTGGTTTATTGGTGGCTATGCGATGGTAGGAATGTTTTGTCTATGTGAGAGGAGAGGAGATGTAAAACATCAGCATTAGTAAAACAATGAAACTTTTTTTTTCAATTGAATCAAATTTTTACAAGGGCATGATTGTGTGAAGAAAGACCGAAGTTAGGTAAAAAAATTGAAGGAGATAAGGAGATGACATATTAACAAAATACAAAACTTCTCCCAATGACACAAGAATATATACGGAAATTGTTCTTTTTTTATTTTTTTCCTTTTTTCAAAAGTTGTACTTGAAATAAATCTCACACTCATCTCCCAAAACATTTTTGATCTCCTCATGACACTAGTTTTAATAGTTATAACAATATTAATGGTGGTGGAAGAGTGATTTTTTACCTACCAAAGACACAACCCATGATTTCCATTTTTTTGTAAATTTTTTCAATTATTATTTTAGAACACATTCCAATATAATTTGTACATGTTGTAATCAAACTATATACATTCCCAAAACACCCTGAATGAAATCCTATCCCCCACACAAAAATGGATTCTTTCCCTCAAACATATAACAACCCCTTGAAAATCAAGGAAATGGCACCCAAAATGAAATTCATTCCCCCACACTGAAATTTCTATAAATTATGCAATGTAAATACATTTTGATATTTGGTGGGATTAGGTATTGGGATTGTAATGTGGATATCAAAGGAATGGTTTTAATAGGTTCAGATGGGCTTTGAAAATAAGGATTAATGTAAGGTTAATGGGATGCTATTTGGCCATTATGATTCTCATGGGGTTTTGAAAATTCCTCTATCAAATTAATGCACACCAATGTAGGTAATTCAGCTCAAAGTTCCACAAAATCAAGAATCACAATCAGGGGTGAAAATAAACATATTGATAATATGTCCATAGTTTTCCTTGGCATGAAATATAATTGTGTTCCTCACGGTTGGGGAATATCATTTTCCAAATAAAAAATTAAGAATTATAAATTTTTCGTTTTTGACACCATATTCTTCATCCAAATATATGATGAAAAAAAAAGTTGATATGAAACAATTTATTTTTACTCCTTAAAATGGTTAGACAAAATTTTAAAATTTGTAGGTTTTTAATTACGACTCTTTCATTTCTATAATTTTTAATTGATTTTTATTGATTTTTTATGTTTTTTTAGTTTTTTTTATTTTTTTCATAAATAAAAACGCACAAAAAAGTGAAGGAGTAAATAAAATTTTTGTTGTGGAATGTGGTAAAAAAATGAAAATGAGATGAAGAAGAATAAAGATGTAGAGAGAGAGAGTGTGTGTGTGTGTGTTCAAGTGAAAGAGGTGACCCTTGGAATGGATTTGGTGGCTTGCTGTCTCCATCCAGTGCTGTGTTTACTATAGAAGTTGTGGAATCAATGGAAGTCGATGTTATTCCTGGATTTTTATTTCTCTCATGGTGATGCTTTAACCAATTTCCATTAAATATGAATGTCCTTTTTGAAGAGGGGTTTTGGAATTTCACTTTACCAAATGGGTAAACAAGATAAACAATAAAAGGACATTCCAAATGAGAATTAAGCTTACCTGGGTGATGTTGAAATTTAGAATTGAAGATAATTACCTTTTCACCTTCATGAAATACCTTTTACAGGATGTGTTTTTTATAGAGTGCCTAGGATTTTTCTATGTAAATATTAGAATTCTCATAAGAATCAAGTCAAAGCACCTCCAGTTCATCCAATTGATTTAATCATTCTTCACTAGATTTTTCAAAATCAAAATTACAAATTTTCAAAGCCCAAAATATATTATGTTGGATTTCAACTGGAAAATGACATGCTTTACAGAAAACTAGTCTAAAGGGAGACATACCAATGGGTGTTTTATAGGAAGTTTGATAAGCCCAAAGTGCTTCACCATGTCTCTCATGATAGTCTTTTCTTGTGGGCTTAACAATTCCCTCAAGAACTCTTTTCACTTTTCTATTATAGATTTCAGCCATTCCATTTTTGGAGGTGATATACCGTTGACATTTTATGTACAATACCTTTCTTTTTCAAAAGAGATTCCATGGTTCTATTAGAAAAATGGGTTCCTAAGTCACTGATCCAGGCATGAGGAGTACAAAATATGTGGAATATATGGGTTTTTAGGAAATCACTAACAGTATATGAATCATCCTTTCTAGTGGATTTGGCCTCAAACAACCTGGAAGCATAATTAACTATAAGAAGTATGTATGAGAATCCATTAGAGTGGGGGTAAAGGTCCAATGAAATAGATTCCCCAGACATTTAATATCTCACAAAAAATTAAAGGCTTTTGGGGGATTTCATTTCTCTTGGAAATTATTCCAAACTTTTGTAAAGTGGGACATGATTGAAAGAACTCATGTGAGTCCTTGAAGAGTTAAGGCCAATAGAATCTAGACTCATGGACATTTTGGGATGTCCTTTGTTTTCCAAAGTGTCCACCTCTGGGAAGTGAGTGATAGAATTCTAAGATGGAGGAATTTTCATCCTCATCAACACATCTTCTAATTAACATATCAGTCCCAATTTTACAATGTATATTTTATTCCTAGAAATAGTATTTTGAATCAATTTTCAACTTAATTTTTTGTTATTTTGAAAAAAAATTAGGAAAAAAACAGACACCAATTAGTTTACAATTGGGTCATACCATGGTAACTTTGGAGTGATAGAATAGAGGTTCTCAGTTAGAATTTCAAGATCTATTTTTTCAGAATGAGAAGAATTAGAAATTTTATTCATTTGATCATCCACATGGCTTTAATTTCCAGGTCTATCTTTGATTTCAAGGTCAATCACATGGGGCATTAGGATCCATCTTATTATCCTTGGTTTGCAATCAATTTTTTTGAGTAAGAACTTTATAGCAGAATGGTCTGTGAAGATGATGATTTTGGCACCTAAAAGATAGTGCCAAAATTTATCTAAGGAAAAAAACAATGCTAAATGTACCTTTTTAGTGACAGTGTTGTGATATCTAGTCTAATAAAATGTTTCTGAGTCACAATATATTAAATGAGGAATTTTTTATCTTCTGTGACCAAGATCATCCCAAATTCTCAATCCAAAGAATCACACATCAACTCAATGGGCAAGGATCAATCTAGGGGTTGGATTATCAGGGAATATGTAAGAACAGTTTTGAGATCATTGAACCCTCTCTTGAAAACCTCATCGAAATGGAATGTGACATCATTTTCGATAAACTAGGTGAGTGGGAGGGAAATCCAACTTATGTTGTGTATGCATCTATAATAGAAACTGACATGACTAAGGAAAGAACAAATGTCTTGAACAGAGGTGGGTCTGGGATGTTAATGGATCACCTCAATTTTGGAAGGATAAACTTTAATACCCTCTTTTGAAACTATGTTCCCTATAACAATCTCATTTGCAACTATGAAGTGACATTTTTCAAAATTTAACACAAGGATACACTTGACTCGCTTTTGAAGGACTAAATAGAGTGAACACAATAATGATTCAAATAACTCACCATATCTGGTAAAATCATCAATGAAGACCTCCATGAAATGTTCAATGAATTAATTAAAGATACTCATAATACACCATTGGAATGTTGTAGGATCATTGCAAAGGCCAAAAGTAATTCTTCTATATGCATATGTTCCAAAAAGGCAAGTGAATGTAATATTTTATGGGTCTTGAGGTGTGATTGGGATTTGAAAATAGCTGGTGTATCCATCAAGAACTCAATAGTGTAACTTTCTAGCTAATTTTTCTTGCATTTGATCAAGGAATGGAAGAGTGTAGTGATCTTTTCTTGTTTCAACATTCCATTTCCTATAGTCGATTCAATGATACAATTGGTTCGTCACCCAAGTTTTGACTACCCCCCTATGTTCATTTATGGAAACCATTTTCTCACCCTTCTTAGGTACAACTAGAATTGGACTAACCTATTCACTATAAAAAATTGTGCAGATATTACCAGTATGAACAAGCTTGGTGGTTTCTTCCTTAACTAACTCATGTATGAGGGGATTGAGTCTTATTAGTGGTTATCTAATTGTTTTGGATGAATCCTCAATATGGATGTGATGTATTAAAAGAGGATGGTTTATTTTTGGTATGCTATTTAGGTTCCAAACTAATGAATTTTTGTTTTCCTCTAGAACATGAACATGTTTGCACTCCTCCATTTCAATAAGTGAACCAGAGATAATTAAAAGATAAGAGTGATAATGGAAAAAGAATTCATATTTTAGGTGATTAAGAAGAGGTTTCAGATCAGTCTCATCATTCATTTGTTGTTTGGACAACTCGGGAATGGAGGAAGTGGCTTCAGTTGCTTCTGATTAGTTTTCCTTAATACTGTTCAAAGTGGAGCAGTAAATATCATTATTGATTTGGGATTCAAGATAGTTTTCAAGTTCCTCTATATTTATGGAGTCTATGAATGAGTGGTCCACATAAACATCACAATTTATGACTTGGTTAATAATGGTGAATATTTAAAAATACCCTCTCTCTTTATAACATGATGAACATGATGGAATGATTTTCAATTGAATCTCAGAAGTTTCCTTAGAAGCATGGATTGAGAATGCAAAGTGATCCTCTTATGGGTATCACTTGACTTAGAAAATGATGAACTTGACCATTTGGTCACCAAATTCCATGGTTAATATTTTTGAATGGACCTCAATTTTGGTTCTTGATGTCATTAAGAATGGTATTCCTAGAATTAAGGGAGATCGATAAGAGTTCATCTCACCTCCCATGTCAAGGACATAAAAATCATTAGGGAAGATAGGATAATTCACACGAACAAGGACATCCTCGATTATACCCTCATGACTAGAAGTGCATCTATCAGAAAATTGAATGGCAACACCAGTTGAATGTAAGGGACCTATACCAAGGTTGGAAAATATGTATTTGGGCATGACATTAATTGAGGCTCCTAGGTCTATGAGTGCATCATCTATGTTGGAACTTCCAATTTGGCATTGAACCACAAAGGTCCCCAGATATTTCTACTTTATGTGAATTGATTGTTGGGTGGAAACATTTTTGAAGGTCCTATGTTTCCTATTATGGGATAAAATATCATTAAGTAACATTGAATACATAATAATTTTTTTATGGAATCTAAGTGGGGTATGTTGACTTCAACACATCTATACATGTCAATAATTTCAGGATTGGTTTCAAAGGACATCCTTGGTTTGGAAGCATCATGAGGAAAAGGAATTGGATTTCTAAGTGGAATAGAAGGAGGTGAAGGAATGGATTTAGATTCCTATTCATTTTCTAGGTCAACATTCAATGTGGGGTTGGAGGACTTATATTGTGGAATAGAAATTTTCTTCCTAGATCTAAGATAAATTTCACTTACATTTCCGTTGGGGTACGGTAATGGTTGAACTGGGAGTTAAGAAGAATTTAATTGTTGTTTCCAGCTCAAGTGGGATGCAGGTTGACCAATTTGGGTTTTAGTGATTTTGAGGATGGAACATGTGAAATAGGAAAGATCATCCACAAGACTTTCCCATGGTTTCTTAAAAGAAGAAGCTTGTCCCGAATAAGGATTTCCTTGATGTTGGTTTCTAAGAAATAGATTGTATTGGTTTGGGACATGGTAATTCTAATCAGGATAGTGGAATTTATGAGGATCAAGAGGAGTATTGATACTTTGAGGTTTAGGAACTAATGGTTATGTTTGTTAGAAGTTACCAAAACATTGATCATATTAGAATTGGTTTTTTTAGGAGGGAATTGAGGGGGATGAGAAATGGGATTACCATACTTCAAGCCTTGTTTGATGGATGGTGAGAAGGTCTCAAAGTGGGGTTGGTTGAAGTTTCTAACAAAATGACCTAATTGTTGAGGGTTGGTGTTCCTATGAGAAAATTTTGCATTGAGATCTATTGGACTAGATGAATTGGATGGATCCACTTGATGTTGTGGACATGTTTCAGTTTCGTGATATGGGGAGCTACATATTCCACAGATCATGATAGGTCTGGGGAATATAGATTGTTGAGAAGATGAGGTTGGGGCTTTGGATTCCACAACTAGTTTCCGCAAAAGACCTGTAAGTACACTCATCCACTCTGTCATCTTGTTCAGCTATATTGATTGACTATCTTGGGCTTTATTGACTTGATCATCTGCTTGAGTATGGAATTGTTGTTTGTTTGCAGCCATGTTACTTATGAGATCTCTTGCAGATGTGAGAGTTTTACCAACAAGAGAACCACCAATTGTGGTATCAATTAAAGTTATCTCTATATCCCGTAACCCCTCATATAAGTATTGGATCAAGTGTTAGGCTGGGATTTGGTGGTGTGAATAGGTTTCCATAACATTTTTGAACCTCTCGCAATAATCATGTTGTGATTCATTGGGGGAATTTATGGATACCACACATTTTTTTTATAGAAGAAGAATGAAAAGAAAGAAATAAATTTACTTTTAAAATTCATTTCCTTTCATTCCATGTGGTTATAGAAATAGTAGGGAGGTAGTAGATCCATGACTATGAGCATTCAGCTATGGAAAAAGGGAATTCTTGAAGAATTATTTGTTCCTTAGAAACCCCATGAGGTTTCAAGGTAGATCACACCACTTGGAACTATTTGAAGTGGATATGTGGATCCTCACCAGCTAGCCCATAGAAATAAGGTAAAAGATTAATCAAACCTGATTTGAGTTAAAATTAAGCCACTATGTTTGGATATTGAATTCAAAGGGGTTTGAAATTAATATCATGGGCATAAAGTTATATAAGGGTTTGTTCACTAGGATTATCCATATCTAATTAAATTGCTTCGACAATGTTTATATTGTCTCTAATGGTCCTCCAATGTTGCCGATGTTTTCACTCAATTATAGGGTCAAAAAAATATGATGGATTTTTGGGGAGGCTACGGGGAATTCAGAGAAATTTTGGAAGAAATATGGAGATGGGGATTTCTTTGTGTTTTTTCCATTTATGATTTTTATGAGAAGGAAGGTTTTTCTTTGTGTTTTTTTTTCTCAATTTTTTTTTATTTTTTTTCAATAACTGAAAACAAATGACTACTTAATGCACCATCCCTGGAAACGAAGCTATTTGATGTGTGGATGATTTTCACCTATCGGTCGTTCAAGGTTTTGATGCTCTACTAATGTGTATAGAAACACTGTGGTCGAATCCTTAGTGATGATGCATTTTAATAGCCAATTATTTTTAATTGATTGGATTTTGATTGGGGGGTTTGTTTGTAGATATTAAATGAAATGATTAATGGTTGGTGTGTTATTTAAAAATATGATAAATATTGGGTTGAGTTCGTTATTAGAGAGTTAAGGTTGTGATATCCTTTATATTTTCTTTGTATAACATTAACTAATCACCCACTTCACAAGATAATGTTGATTGGAATTTGTAAAAGGATTTAATCTAAGACTTAACTTAACATAGGGTTCTAATCTCAATCAGTACATGTTTATGTTAGACTATTTATGGTTCTAATAACCCATATAAACCACAGGTTAAACAAAACATGTCCTTCATCCATGACATGTTATGTCCAACTTACATAGTGTTAACTTGAAGAATATTCATCGAGAAAATACACTCAATCACTTAATATCCCTAAATATTTACTCACACCAATGGTAAATTTACTCATCCATTAATAAAGTTATTAATATGGTAATATGTGTTTATGGTTATTAATTATAAATATAATAAAGATAACATTATAAGAAAAGAGTTTTGCATCAAACACACACACAATAATGATGATGGGAATTAAAAACGAACATTAGATTGAATGATAAAGAGAAATAAGTGAAGTGAATTCAACATGATTTAAACTATTGTATGATTATTAATATTTAATAATAATGGTTGGATGATTAAAAGAAGATGTTATGAAGAAACATGCATTAAAATACAATTACAAAAAAAACACTTACACAATTATAAAAGAAGAACAACACAAAAGTAAATGAATGGAAGCAATGAGGAATAGTTTCTAAAGTAAAAACATAATTATGGAAGATCAAACCAAAAATTTGGTAGATCCTTGGTAGTCCCAACCTATCCTCCTTTTACCTAAAATGAAAACTCCTTTAATGAAGAAGAGGGGGTGTATTTATAGCCCAAGGAGTTGGAATTTTTTCATTCCAAATATGACCCTCTAATTGTCTTGATGGTTTGCACATTCAGAAAATTAAATCTCAAGATATCTTCTTATTCAATGTTTTAGATTATAAATTTTTCCTTATACTCCCAAAATGTGGTGGAATTTGAGAAAATAGAGCCAAGGTAATGTTGGTTTGAGTATATAATTTTAATATGTCAATTTCAATGCATACATTTTTGATGTTCGAAAGTTGAATGGTTTTATGAATAGGAAGATGCCCTCAAATACGATCAATTTATTCAAAAAAGTTGTCCTATCATATCCTATGTTACACACTACAACATCTCAGATCGAATGGATGTCCCTATAAAGAGAATCGTCAACATTGGTGTGCGAATATTAATTCAGGGACACAATGGACGGATTTTTTTAAATTCATCAGTTGGGTCCCTTGGTTTTTGATTTGGGAATTAATATTTTTTCCATGACTCCTTGTATGTTCCACTAAACATCAGAGGATAATAAATGAATTTGGAAATCATGGTTGATCCCAGCAATTTTATCTTCATGGGTAGTCCAGTTTCTTTACAGATTCATTGGGACTTCTTGTGAGGACCATATTCCCCTTAAAATATATGAATTGGGCACTAATTACTTATAATGATCTGGTGTAAATTGAATATCGAATCCTAAAAATTAAGAGAAACACAATTTGTATTAGTAGGGTGATATTTATTATTAAAACATTAAATAGTCATTAATCTGGATGAATTCAAATAGTGCTCTAAAATAATATTTATTATTTAAAAAATAAATATTCGAAACAAATTATGAACATTTCATATAAAATCAGTAATGGTAGTGTATAATATCTTATAAAAATATTAATAACATCATGTCCCCCACAATTATTCTTATGAATGTTCTTATGTTCAACAAAAATAGAAACATAATAAAACCATTATTACTATGCAATAAATATTAAAATTTGGTTTTCACCAATCAGGGTAGGTATACACCATTTGTCTCATCCATATATAATTCCACAAAAGATGTTATAGAAATAATATTCAACAAACAATTCATTTTTCATTCTCAAATTTAGAAATCCAAAATGATGGCGCTCAAAACTCACTCCTCTCAAGATGATAAAAATTTATTTATGGAGGATCACTCATTTACCAACCAGAGATGAAAAACATATAGTTTTAAAGATTTCTCATCTTCCATTCCCTATCCAAAAGTAAAAAACAATCAAGAGGTATTTTACGGTGTTTTCCATGTGTCTATATGACGGTAGGAAATAAATGTCCAAGAGAGATGAGAAGAGGGGAAAAACATCATCATGGGTAAAACTTTGCAATTTTTTTGTGAAATGAAACATATATTTATGAGGGACTGATTTTATGAAGAAAGACACAAGGTAGGGAAAAAATTGAAGGATATGAGAAGATGAAAATTTTATAAAAACAAAAAACTTCCCCCAATGACACAAGAATATATATAGAAAGTGTTATTTTTTTATTTATTTATTTATTTATTTATTTTTTTGCATTTTTCAAATGTTGATCTTGAAATAGATCTCACACTCATGTCCTGACAAATTTTTTTTCTCTTAACAACACTAATTTTAATAGCTATAACATAATAAATGGTGGAGGAAGAGTGATTTTTGACTTATCCAAGAGACGACCCATATTTTCCATTTTTTCAATTATGTAAATTTTTTAACACTCTCCAATATAATTAGTACATGATTTAATAAACATATATACATTCCCAAAAGTCAATGAACGAAAACGTCTCCTCACACTAAAATGTATGATTTCCCTCAAGCACATGAGAACACATTGAAAATTAATAAAATATTACCCAAAATGAAATTCATTCCCCCCATACTGAAATTTCAATAAATTAAGTAAATTAAATCCATATAGATATTGGGTGGGATAAGGTATAGGGATTGTAATGTGGATATCAAAGAAAATGTTTACGTAGGCTATAATGGGATTTCAAAAGGAGTAATTTAAGGATAATGGGAGGCTATTTGGCTATTGTGATTCTCATGAGGTTTAGAAAATTCCTCTCTCATATTAATTCACACCAAAGTAGGTAATTCAACTCAAAGGTCCACAAAATCAATACTCAAAATAAGGTTGAAAACAAACTTGTTGAAAATATGTCCATAGGTGGCCTTGGCATAAAAGATAATGTTGTTCTTCATGGTTTGGGAAAATCATTTTCCAAATAAAAAATTGAGTCTTCAAAATTTTTTGGTTTTAACATAATATTATATATCCAAATATATGATGAAAAAACAACATTTTTTAGATAAAACCATGTCTTTTGACTCCCCAAAATGGTTAACCAAAATTTAAAAAGCTGAAGGTTAGTAAATATGACTCTAGGTTTTCCCCAAAAAAAATTAAGTGATTATTATTAAAAAAAATTAGTTTTTTTTTCGGATTTTTAGTTATTTTTATAAAGACACACCAACAAAAAAATTGAAAGAAGAAATAAAATGTGTGATGAGGAATGCAGTAAACAATTAAAAAGAAATTAAGAATAAGAAACATGTATAGAGAGGATGAGAGAGAGAGAGAGAGATAAAGGGAAAGAGGTTCCCCCTCGTTTGTATTTGGTGGGTCGTGGTCTCCATACAGTGGTGTGTTTACTATAGAAGTTATGGATCTAGTGGAAGTCGATGTGGTTCTAGGATTGTGAATACTCTCATGATGATTCCTTAACCTATGTCCATTAGCTATGAATGTACTTTTTGAAGATGGGGCTTGGACTTGCATTGCACCAAATGGGTAAACATGAGAAACAATTAAAGGAACTTCCCAACGAGAATTAAGATTACTTGGGTGAAGTTGAAATCGAGAATTGAAGAGCATTACCTTTTAAAATTCATGAAATAAGTTTTGTTGGATGTGTTTTTCATAGAGGGCCTTTGATTTTTCTTTGTAGAAATTATAATTATTATAAAAATCAAGTCAAAGATCCTCTGGTTCATCCAGTTGCAACAATCATGTTTCACCAGATTTTTCAAAATCAAATTTACATGTTTTCATAGCCCAAAATGACTTAGTTGGATTTCAACTGAAAAAAGACATGATTTTCCAAAAACTAGCCTAAAAGGACACATCCCAATGGGTGTTTTATAGGTAGTTCGATAAGCCAAAAGTGCTTCACCAATTCTCTCAGGCCCATCTTTTCTGGTGGGATTAACAATTATATCATGAAATCTTTTAAATTCACTATTATAAAGTTCATCCTTTCCATTTATTTCTGGGTGATATGTAGTTGAAGTATTTGTACAACACCATTCATTTATAAAAGAGATTGAATGGTTCTATTTCAAAAAATGGGTTCAGAAGTCACTGATCAAGGCATAAGGAGTTTTGAATCATTGGAAGATGTGGGTTTTTAAGAACTCACTAATTGAATGTGAATCATAATTTCTTGAGGATTCAGACTCAACCAACCTGAATACATAATATATCACAATAATTATGTATGATAATCCATTGGAAAGGGGAATGGTCCTGTAAAATCGATTCCCCAAACATCGAAGATCTCATTGAAAATTAATGTCTTTGGGGCATTTGATTTCACTTTGAAATTGTTTCAAACTTTTGGAAAGTGGGACATGATTGATTGAACTCATATGAGTCCCTGAAGAGTGGAGGCCAGAAGAATCTAGAGTCTAGGACCTTTTAGGGGGTCCTTTGTGGTCCAAATTGGACACCTTTGAAAAGTGAGTGACAAAATTATAAGATAGAGGAATGTTCATCTTCATCAACACATATCCAAATTACCATGTCAGCTCCAATTTTCCAAAGTTTATTTTCATCCAAAAAATGGTATTTTGAATCAATTTTCAAGTTCATTTTTTTCTTTTGAAACATTTTCAAGAAAAAACCAGAAACTAAGTAGTTTAAAATTGGGTCATTACAACGTAACTTTGGAGTGATAGATGTTAGGTACTCAGTGTGAAATTCTGTATCAATTTTTTCAGAATGAGATGAATTAGAAATTCTACTCAGGTGAACAGACATTTGGTTTTCATATCTTAGTCTATGTTTGATTTCATGGCCAAACTCTTAGAGAAATAGGATCCATCTTATTAGCCTTTATTTGGAATCACTTTTTTTGATTAAGAACATTATATTATAATAAACTGTGAGGATAATGATTTTGGATCCTATGAGATAGGGCCGAAATTAATGTAAGGAAAAACCCACTACTAAAAGTTCGTTTTTGGTGGCAGTGTAGTGAGATCTAGTCTAATCCAATGTATTTGAGTCATAATATATGACATTAGAAATTTTTTATCTTCTTCGACCAAAAACTGCCCCAAATGCTCTATCAGAATCATCACACATAAACTCAAAGGGTAAGGACAAATCTAGAGGTTGGATTATCAGGGATGATGTAATATCATTTTTGAGTTTAGTGAAGCCTCTCTTGGTAACCTCATAGAAATGGAATGCAGCATCATTTTGGAGAAAATGGGTGAGTGGGAGGGAAATCCAACTAATGTTATGGATGAATCTCTGATAGAAACCGGCATGACTAAGGAATGAACGGATGTCTCAAACAGAGGTGGGATTATGATGTGATTGGATCACTTCAATTTATGAATGTTCAACTTCAATACCCTATTTTGAAACTATGTTCCCTAGAACAGTCCTATTTGCAACTATGAGTGGATTAAGTCTTCGTTGTGGTTATCTAATTGGTTTGGATTATTCTAGAAGATTAATGCACTGCATGCAAAGAGAAAGGTTGATTCCTGGTATGTCATTAATGTTCCAACCTAAGGCCTTTTTGTTTTCCTCTAACACCTGAACATGTTTTGAATTATTGGTTTACCTAATGGAATCATAAATAATGACATGATAAGAGAGATCATGTAAAATGAATTCATATTTCAGGTATTCAGAAAGATGTTTCATATCAGTCTCATATTTCATTTGTGGGATAGACAACACAGTAATGGATGATGGGACATTAATTTCATCTAATTCGTTTTCCTTAATACTATCCATGGTGGAGCAGTATAGATCCTAGTTGATGAGGGATTCAATAGTGTTTTGAAGATCCTCTAGATTGATGGAGTCTATGAATAAAAGGTCCACATTAACTTCACCATTTATGACTTGGTTAATAATGGTGAAGATTTCAAAAGATCATCTCTTGTAAAAACATGATGAAAATTATGGAATGGGGTTAAATTTTCTCTTAGAAGTGTCCTCAAAATATTGGATTGAGAATGCAGAGTGATCCTATGATGGGTATTGAATGTCTTGGAAAATGTTGAACTTCACCAGTTGGTGACCAAATTTCAGGTATAAGATGCCTGAATGGACATCAATTTTGGTTCTTACTGTCATTATGAATGGTCTTCCTATAATTAAGGGATATTAATATGAATTCGTCGCACCATCCATGTTAAGGACATAGAAATCATCAGGGAAGATAAGATCATTCATGCGAACAAGAAAATCCTCTATTATACCCTCAGGATTAGCAGTTCTTCGATTGTTCAACTAAATGACAACACCCATTGGATGTAAAAGATTTAGACCAAGGATGGAGAAGATGAAGTTAGTAATGAAATTAATTTAGGCTATTATGTCTATGAGTGCATCATTGAACCTGGAATATCCAATTTGGCATGAAACCGTAAAGGTCTCTGTATCTCTTCCATTTTTGGGAATAGACTACTGGGTGGAAACATTTTCAAAGTTCTTATGTTTTTTATTATGGGTGAAAAATTCTATAAGAAACATGCAATACATATGGATATGTTTTATGGAATATAAGAGGGTGTTTTTTGACTTCCACATGTCTAAACATGTCAATCATTTTAGGAGTGAGTTCAAAGAACTTCCTTAGTTTAGAAACAGCATGAGGAAAAGGAATTGGATTCCTATGTAGAATGGAAGGAGGTGAGGGAATGGCTTCAAATTCCTTTTCATTTTCTATGTCAAGATTTAAATGGGGTTGGAGGACTTATCTAAGGGTATAGAAATTTGCTTCCTAGATACATGTACAATTGCACTTACATTACCCTTGGGGTTGGGTAATGGTTGAGATGAGAGCTGGGAAGAATATAATTGTTGTTTCTAGATCAGGTGGGATTAAAGATGACCAATTTGGGAGTCAATGTTTTTGAGGTTTGAACGGGAGAAGGAGCCATGATCGTCCACTGCACTTTCCCCAACTTTCTTAGACGAAGAAGCTTGTCCCAGATTGGGATAGCCTTGATTTTGGTTCTTAGGAAAGTGATTGAATTGGTTTGGGAATTAGGAAGGCTTGTTAGGATAGTGGAATATAGGAGGAGGAAGAGGAGGATTGATCCTTTGAGGTTGAGGAACAATAGGGTATGGTTGTTGGAAGTTACCAAAACATTGACCATATTGGAATTGGTTTGGGTTTTGAGGAGGGAATTGAGGGGGATGAGAAATGGGATAAACACACCTCAAGCCTTGGTTGATTGCAGAAGATAAGGGCTCATAGTGGGGTTGGTTGAAGTTTCTAATGAACATGACTGATTTTTGAGGGTTGGTGTTCATATGAGCATATTATTTATTATGCTCCATTGGTCCGGATGAATAAGAGGGATCCTCCTGAAGTTGTGGATATTTTTCAGTTAGATGAGAAGGGGAGCTACAGATTCCACAGTTCTTGATAGGTCCAAGGAACAGAGATTGTAGATTAGATTAGGTTGGGGCTTTGGACGCCGTATCTAGATGTTTCACAACACATATAAGTTCACTCATCCACTTAGTCATCTTGTTCAGATCTATCGATTGAATATATTGGGGTTGATTTAATTGTTCTTGTTCTCGAGTCTGGAATTGTTGTGTTTTTGTATCCATGTTTCTTATAAGATCTCTTGGAGTTGTAGGAGTTTTATCAACAAGATCCCCACCAATTGCGACATCTTTGAGAGTTATCTCCATAGCCAATAATCTTTCATAGGAGTATAGGATCAAGAGTTGGTTAGAGATTTGATGTAATGGAAAGGTGGACACAAGATTTTTGAACCACTCCCAATATTCATGGAGTGATTCATTAGGGAATTTATGAATACCAATAATTTACTTTCAGATAGAAGTAGTACCTAAAGCAAGAAATAATTTTTGTAGGGAAAGTTGATTCATGTCATTCCATGTGGTTATAGAACTTGGAGGGAGGTAGTAGAACCATGACTTGGAGAATTCAGCTATGGAAAAAAGGGAATTCTTGAATTTTGATTTGTTCCTCAGAAACCCATTAAGGCTTCATGGTAGAGAAACCCACCTGGAACTCTTTAAGGTGGATATGTGGATTCTCACTGGCTAGCCCATATAAATGAGATAGAAGATGAATCAATCCCGATTTGATTTCTATGTTAGCCTCTATGTTTGGATATTGAATGCCAAGGTGTTGGTAATTAATATCATGGGTAGAAATTTCTTTAAGGATTTGTTACCAAGGATTAACCCTTTATAATTCAATTTTTTGGATAGGGTTTTGATTATCCCTAACGGTCACCCTAAGTTGGTGATGTGTTCACTCAATTTCATTTTCAAAAAAAATCTGAGTGATTTTTTTAGAGGATATGAGGCATTCAAAGTTATTTTGGAAGAAATTGGAAGATGGGTTTATCTTTGTGCTTTTTTCATTTAGGATTTTTATGAGAAGGCATGTTTTTCAATGTGTTTGTTTCAATTTTTTTTAAAATTTTGGTGTTTTCTTCTTTTTTCTTACAATAAACAAAAATGAATGACTACTTAATGTTAAATCCCTAAAAATGACACCATTTTCAGCATTGAATATTATATCCTATCGACCGTTTGAGGTTCTGATGCCCTGATAATGTGTATAGAAGCACTCGAGTCGAATCATCGGGGATGATAATTATAAATAGTCAATTCTTTTTAAGTGATTTCATTTTAATTGGGGGGTGGGGTTGTCTGTATATCTTAATGGAAGAACTTTATGGTTGGTGTTTTATTTAAAAATTAGATAAATATTGAGCTTATTTCAGTATTAGGGAGTTAATATTGTGATATCATTGATCTTTTCTATATAATTCATTAAATTAACACCCACTTCACAAGATGACGTTGATTGAAATTCTTAATGGTTAAGGCTTTAATCCAAGATTTAACATAACGTAGGGTTATAATATCAATTAATAAATGTTTAATTTTATGTATTTATGGTTCCAATAATCCATTGAAGCCCCATATTAAACAAAATAAGTCATTAATCAATGACATGTTAAGTCCAATAAACACAATGTTAATTTGAAGAATATTCATCGAGAAAATAATCTCAATCACTAAACACACATAAATTTTGACTCACCCCAATGGTAGAATTACTCATACTTTAATATAGTTATTAATATGGTAATATGTGTTAATGGTGATTAATTATAAATTCAATAAAAAAACAGCATAAGAAAAGAGTTGTGCGTCGAACAGAAATACAAGAACGATGATGAGAATTAAAAACAGACATTAGATTGAATGAGAATGAGAGAGAAGGTAAAGATATTCAATATGATTTACAATATTTTAATAGTATTCATATTTAATGATAGATAATGGATTATTAAAATAGAATATGAATAAGAAACATTCATTAAAAGTGAATTACAAAAAAATCACTTAAATAATTATAGAATAAGAACATCCAAAAAGTAAATGAAAGGAAGTAAGGAGGAATGGTTTATCAATGAAAAAATGAGTATTTAAGATCCTACCAAGCCTTTGTAAGATCCTTGGTCATGCCAAACTATCCTCCTTTTCTCTGAAATTCCACATCCTTTGAAGGAGAGGAGGGGGATGTATTTATAGGTCAAGGAGTTGGACTGTTTGCATTCCAAATCTGTTCCTCCACTTGTCTCACCGGTGTAGCCATTCAGACAGCTGAATCTCGAGAGATATTATTCTTAATTTTTTTAGATACTAATTATTTTCGTCTAATACCAAAACATGGAGTCATTTAGACGTATGGAGCCATTGTTATAGTGGTTTTTGTAAACAATTTTAATCTATCCATTTCAATCCATACTTTTCATAAGGATGAAATATGAATGGGTTTATGAATATGAATATTACCTTAAATACAAAAACAGTATTAAAAAAAGTTGGCCTCCCATATCTTGGATTTAACAATTAAAAACCTTAACTCTAATGAATGTCTTTATAAGGATAATTTTCAATACTGGTGGGCTGATTGTAATTCTCAAACAGAATAGTGAGCTAGATTTAAATGCATCAGTTGGTCCTATGGTTTTGGAGTTGGGAATTAATATTTTTATCCATGACTCCATTTATATTCCCCAGATCATTAGAGGAGAATAAATTAATTTTTACTTCTTGTTTGATCCCATCAATTCAATCTTCAAGGCTGGTGCAGTTTATTCACATATTCTTTTGGCCTTCTTGTGAGGACCATACAACCTTTCAAATGGATGAATTGGAAACTAATTCCTTCTAATGATATGTTGTAAATTTAATAGGGAATTAAAAAAAAAGAAACAAAAAATTTATATCAATAAGGTGATAGTTATTATAAAAACATTAAATATAATTGAATCTGGATTAATTCAAATAGTTCTCTAAAATTATATTTCATATTTAAACAGTAAATGGGGTATAAAATAAGTTATGAAAATATTAATAACCTCACAAGGACTCCATGTGTCTCTATATATCATGAGACATTAGGAATCAAGCCACACTTATTTCTTGCTAAATGAATCTATAACATAAATATACCATATGAAAATTGTGATCTCACATACCAGGAGGGTATTTTTTCCATTTATCTTCCCTAATTTTTGAAAATAGCTTCCATAGAATAATTAACAACAAAAAACTTTGGATCATTAAATAAGGGGAGGAAACCAAAAAAAATTAGTTAGGTGGAGAGAATTTTTATTATTTAGGATGATGACATTTTTTTAGTATAGATTCATGGATCATGGATGATACCCCAAAGATTCATATATAGATCTAGATCGTACGTAAGGAATCAGGATCCTATGGAATGGATAGATCTAAGAAGTTTAATGTATTAAAAATGGACCAAAGTTTTATATTTTAGAATCATTTTTATGGAAGAAAATACATTTTGTTTAATATCATGTGACCAGGTATTCTTGAACTTGTTATGAAGTCACACAGTTAACTACTGGAGAAGCGTTGAATTTGTTGCAAGTTTTATGCACTCTCAATTCGTTAGGATGAGGGAATTGACATAATGTAAGGATTAAGGTCTTTATTATTTTATCATAGGATTTGGAGGCTTATTTAAAAGTATTATCAATGTTCTAATAACTAGAACCAATTTTACTTGGATAAATGAGTGAAGGAATTCTTATTGAATGCTCATGAAATTTGTTTCTGATTTATCTCTAGGTTGTGTAGTGTGTGTATCCTTTTCTCATCATTCCTTTTTAACTCATATAATCACTTCTTACACTATTCTTTATAAAATAACAGATTGAAAATAGTTATATGAAGCTAGACCCTATTGATAAGGCTTCATATATTACATATTAAATTGAATATGGTGTCACTTGTGTAGCATTATGGGTTATGGTGTGATAATCCCACAAATCATGCTAGATATTTTCTAGAAAATATTTTATGTATTTTTCCACCATTTTGGAATTATATTAGATTGAGTTTTATTGAAATTCCTTATCTATCAATTCATTTATGTATGGTAATATGGTGAGTGGTCTGATTACATATTATATTCGTAATACATCCTTCTTAATTAAGAAAAATATAAATTGGTATTGTTATCTATCCATGTCTTGTGAGGGTGAAAATACAGTAATAATGATAATCTTTACAAAATTTATGATATATTTTTTCTTAACTATAGTGAGATATATGCATCGAAAAATATGAATACGACTTCAATGGTTGAAAGGATACAATTTAACATTATGGATACAATTAGAAAATATGGTCCCATAACATATATTCTCCACATCGAAAATAGAAAAGAATATTTTTAGGCCTGAAATAGATCTTTGGTTGATGGAGGAAATTGGAATGTATCTAGAAATCATGGATCTTCATTATGAACATCATGTAATCATACATCATACTTATCCAGATTTATCTAAGTCTTTTTATTTGATAAGAGAGTTTGAATCCTAACTTATGAGAACTAAAAGCACTGGCATTTACCTCTTGAATGAAAACAGGTCTCTCCTAGATCAATTAATCTAATGAATAATTCATAAAAATATCATTTATAAAGGTTTTTATGGGACATTGGGATATCATACATGATTGGTTTCACTCCCCACAATCAGATCTTTTCTCTCTTAACTCATTCTGATAGAAGCATTATGCTCTATAGGTAGTCCACTATGGAGTATATTTATCTAATTTTGGAATTAGTTTGCGAAGATATGGGATCACCTTGATCTGGTTCTCTATTTATCTCATTAATATGCTCAATATCATTGTTAATTAACAGAGATATTACCCTATGGTTTGCAATAAAGATGATTATCTCATCCCACTCTAGATCTTCTAGGGATGTATCTTTTTTAGATAATTCATTAGAATGAGAATTTTATGAATGTAGGATGTGAGACAATATTGGATAAAAGTGGAATTATTCCATAAAACCTCATATATAATCAATTCAATGAATTAATTACTCCTTCTTAATAGAATACTCACCATTAACATACTTGATCCGCCAATCTGATTCACCCTTGACAATCCAATGGGATACCAGTACCTACCAAGATATATTTAATCCTATAATGACATATTGGTACTCAAAATAACTTTTGGTGAAACCTTATTATGATAAAAATTTAATAAGGTAGAACTTATTTCAATGGAGAAATATGAAAAATTCTTTAAACTAACCCTTTTGATATTCATATTTGTCTTTATTATTCTTTTCAATATTTTTGAGTCTCCATAAAATTTCACATACCATGTCTTAGTAACACCAAGAATAGAGAAAACATCCTCTTTGAGGATATCTTTATTCATTAGTGAAAGTTCATGGGCGTGCTATGATGCCATCAAATTTTATTATTCGTGATATTTGACTACTTTCTGTGGTGAAATCTAAATATCATTTGTTTACAGGATAACATCCCACCATGGAATATGTCCAATTTCTATTAGATTCCAAAGAATGTATTTTAGTGGATCAATTTGAGGTATCAAATAGTCCTCTTGATGTTATAGGTAGTGTTCTAACTTTTTCACCAGGAAGATTAATGCAATTCAATTCATCTTGATATCAAAATTATTTGTATCAGTATCAAGTATTTTAAATCAAGGTATTAGATAATATTATCCTTAGCTTCATTATTATTATTTTTAAAATTAAAATAAATGCTCTCTCCAAGGTTTCAATATCCAAAATTCATATCTTTCCTTTTACTGGTATCATCAATACTTGTGGGAGAAAGATATATTTCTCAAGATCGTCAATGGATCTCTAAAAATATGCATTCCAAAAATTAGTGTCTCCTTTATTCATCATCATTGGAAGGATTAAACACTTTACCATGAGGGTGAATATAAAATTACTAGTGTTTGTGGGATATCCTCGAATTCCTCTCAACTCATTATGTTTTTGAGGTGGTGGGATATCAAGGATCACCTTAGTGTTCTTGAGGTCACCTTTGATGTCATGATGATGCCTAAAAAGCCAAAGGATTTCCCCGATGTCACTATAATTTTTTTTATGGAATTCATATTTAAACTATGTTTTTGATTTTATTAAATAATATATTATGGTTGAGAATATAATCAAAGTGATGTTGATATTTTAACACCATATAATCAAGGTATCATTCCATGGTTTCCCCTAGGAAGTGTTTGAAGTTATGATGCATAATGAGTTGGTATGAAACAAAAATATTCTACAAGTAAAAGGGAATTATGTAAATATAGTATATCCCATGGGGTTCCATAAAAGTTGGGATTATTTATAATCTCAGTCCATCTAAATTCAATTCTATCTTGAGTACCGATCAATGCAATAGAGGTCCTAAAATATAGTAATTTCTTCCACTAAAATCTTTATGATTGATAAATAGAACTCATATTTTGGTAAATGATGTTTAATATATCCAATGTAAATGAAAACCCTAAACATACTGTTCTTATTAGTGATAGGTATGATATAGTTTAACCAAATTGGGTATTTAATATCTTGAATTAAGTTATCCTTGACGATTTTATCAACATTGGCTTCTTCATTTGAAGCATGGGTTGAATGAATTCTTCTATATTCCTAGATAAAACCATGATGAAAGTCAATAATTTACAAATTATTTATAACCAAATTGGATCTAACCTATGATTATCTATGTAGTTATAAAAAACATCTTAGTGATATTTTTAAAAAAAGATGTATATGTCTTGATCCTCAGGGGGCTTGGTGGAATTGATCAATTTGGGTTGTTGGTCTTCTTATATACCATGATTCACTTGTATGATATCATTAATAGTGGGGGAGATGATTTTCTAAAATACTATAGGGTTATCTTCTAGATCCTATTTCAATAATTTCTCTACATTAATATCATCAAATGATTCATTTTGAGGGTTTTTTGGGATCTAGAAAATCATATGGGGAAATTTCCTTGTATTTTAAATGATGAGAAGGTATCCATAGATCCTGAGGATGGTGGTGTTGGAGAATCCTTATCAGGTGAATCCTATATATTTTCTTCCTCTTCCACACTAAAATCATCGGAAGAGGATGTTCCAAATCTTGAGATTCGTGGGATGATCTGAGGGAAATTTCTACTCGGTTTGAAGGAGAGGAGGAGTCTTTAGATCCTGAAAGTGAAAATATGGGGGTATATTTGGATCCTAATGAATGTGGGGGATTATTTTTATGGAGTGAACATTATTTGTATCAAGATCACATTCTTATTTTTATTGGATGAATTTGGAGGTTCCTACTAAAATTTTGATGATATAGAAAATATGCCTAGCGCCCATAATCATATCTTTATATAAGGATTGAGTTAGATTTGATCAAAGAGACTCAATTGTTTGATTTGGTAATTGAGAATCCTAACAATAATGTAGAGGTTCTTAGAAGTTTTATTGATTTATATTAAAGCTGTGGTCACCTTTTCCATTATTGATTGAAGATGATTAGTGGGGGAATCTTCCTAACATTCATATGATAATAAAGAGATTGTGTGATTTAAAATTAACATTTGATCTATATGACCTAATGAATTTCTTGATCCATATAAATTTCCTCAATATTATTAATAACAATCACATAGTATTCAACAAGTTTATTGAATGGGTTGATATGAGCCATTTTGAGGTCATTATGGGTCATGTTCCAAATGGAATCAACTACTAATATTTTATTTACTTACATTTTTATAATTATGAATCTATATATCATGATTTGAAATACTCAAAGGGGGAAATATCACCATATAGTTCCCCAAATTTCTAATTGATAGAGTATTTGAGGCATTGATGGTATAATTAAGTCAGTTTCCCATGCATATAATGTAATTTACTATCTATTAGGGTGTTTAATGGTTTATTTTAGAAGAAAAAGATAAATTCAATGTTTAATACACTATCCCTAAACATGGTACCTTTTATTAATGTTCTCAAGAGGATTGTTTCTTCTCTCTTGCCACCATTAGATTTTTCAAGTTAGAATGAGACAAGATATCTTCGTTATATCCTATGCATTGAAGGGTCCATACTAGTATGATATTGATTCCAAATCCATTATAAATGAGACACCAATGTGTGTCAATGTCTTCCATAATCAAGATATATACAAGGGTGTGATATATCAATGTATGGAAACCTCTATTTCAATTTTTATGAATGGATTTATTATATGTCACTCAATGGAGTTTGTTTCTAGATGATATACCTCATTCATGGAAACATCATCCACAAATTATTGAGGGAACAAAATATCCCAAATGAGCTATTATTAGAGCTTCATAGTAAGGTGGAGGGATTTTGAAATTGATATTTTATCTTGAATAACAACACACAATTTCAAAATATCATATTTTAGACTAGGGGAATGCACTTATTATCACGAATTTTCTCCCTTGAATAAGGATTTTTGGTGAAGTATTTTTTGGGCTAGAGGTTATTTCCTATATCCATAATTTGGGGACATGTATGTTGTTTTTGAATTCGTCTAATCTAGTCTTCTTGAATTTTTATTCTCCCTAGAAAAAGTTAATATTCACCATTTGATCCTCCAATATAATTAGATATAAATAGGAACTAGATGATTTATGAGTAGGGTGATCCTTTTAATCATGTTATAGTTCCTTTATACATATCTCTATATAATATATGGATTTATAGAATACATTTCTTGAATGTTATGGTCCATGTTGACTTCTTTTCCCTTGGACTCTGTGGCCTCTACGGCCTCTTCCCCCCTCATCCTTGGTTATGGGAAAAGAACTCATGTTTTTATGCATAATCATTATTAGAAAATGTATTATTAAAACGAATCAAATTAATATAACCTTTTTTTGACTCCTAATATAAAAAGAATACAATTTTTTTTGTAAGTTACCATCCTACCACTAACTGAGGTAGCAAGTTATAAAGAGTTTGGATTGATTGGGGAGTGAACATAGATTCATCCTCTTATACATTATTCTTATTGAAATCAATACATAGGCTCTTATAATAACTTCTTTTATGATAATATGATACCATAGAACCTAGATGAATTGTTTCATGGGTAATTAGGTTCTTAAATAGTTTGTTAAGTTGGTCTATGAGGATAACATGTTCTTGGTTGACTGATTTTGTGTCATCCAATCATCAAAATATTGTGTTACCTTATATATGAATTACTATAATTCTGTTTCCAACATTGGTGAGGTTGAAAATATATTATCCACTTGTGTGTGATATTTTACCAGCTTAGAATGTATAACCTTGGCCTTATTTTGTAGTATATCCTTATAGAATATTCAATCCTAAATATTGTTCCCCAACATCCAATGGGAAATAAAATGGTCAGGGTAATCATTGATTCCAATCTCATTGTGTTTCTTGGAATCTGGATACTTTAATAACATATTTTCTATAGACGTGATGAAGTACCCCAGGACCTACAGTTTTTAGAAGGAATGAGGTTTGATCTTATGATGTTTAAACATTGAGTGACCCGACACTTTCCTTCCCTCCTAATGGGGGAGCTATTATTGCCATTACATCTTAATGGGATCCAATGTGTGATATTAAATAGGTTTAAGTACTAGATTTATTATTGTTCCTAGTGATAGTTTCAGTGTAATGGTTGAGGTCTCTACTCTACCAAAATTCATTCCTGACACTGAAAGTGTCATCTCGGATATGTCCTTAGACCATTAGATAGAATCCTTTATATGTTATTACACAACAATGAACTCCGAAAACCCACTATGGTTTTTCAATAAGATTAATTTAATCTATAAACCATCATATATATTCTTTATACAATTTTCATGTAGTTATTCATGTGAGAGTTTAATACTCTTAGAGTAAGTAAAACCCTTCCATAAGAAAATAAAATATGAGATGCTCTCATTATCACGATCTTTGTAATTTGAGCTATTGAGGATAAACATATTTCTTACAAAAGAAATTATTTTATATAGAAATTACCAATGAATGTCTTTCAAGCATATAAATGACCCATCTGGTTTGTTGTTGTACATGACAAATGCTGGTCCCTCTAGAGTCAGCATGAAACACCAGATCTGGGTTGAGCCTTAGTGTTAGAGTACTCCCATTATGGGGGATCATCGAGAAATGTAGTGTGTCAAATATTATAATGGTTCTCTCGTTCCATTAAAAATCATGAATTTTGGGTTCTCAAAGTTGGACAGGGGAGGATTTTCATCCACCCACCCAGAATATAGCTTCCTTTTTTGTTACACTATTGTGCGTTTCCATTGCATGGGCTCCATTTGAATGGACATGGACTATATGGAGTTAAGAAGTTTTATTGGGACTATAATTTAGATGAAAACATTAGTAGAGGTAGTTATTGTAACCTAATATGGTCGGAATACCATGTCTATTGTTGGTACCCAATCCAAGACAACCATGGGTATCTTTCCTGAAATGGATCTAACTATAATCAAAATGGATTGAAATATTAAAAAAATATAATTGTGTGGTATTTCATTATTTTATTATGTATTTTAATTTACATAGTGTTTTTTATTTTATAAACAATATATGTAGTTTTGGGATGTTTGGAAGGGTTTTATGAGGCATATGAATTGAGAACAATAAAGGGAAACCATGTAGTTTTCTCAACGTGATCATGTGAGATTCATAGGGATTTTCTAGGTAGGATCATGTTTGGTGAAAAATATGGGAAATATATATAGAAAAAATGTTAATTTTTATGTTTCGGGATAGATTTGATCTTCATTATTGGGACATGGTTTTTTAAACGGTGTGACCAAACCGTGCAACATGAATAATTAAATCCATAAATTGGATTCAAGGAATAATACTCTCCCCAAAAAACTCATTCATTCCCCTCTAACATATATTCATCTAATATAGTACTCCATATAATATTTTTATTGCTTTATTCTATTTGTTGATTGATTTTAATGGACTAGATGGCATTGGATCTTTGAAATTGAAGGTAATAGACTTGTTTTTCATCTTACTCCTTGATCCTTATATTTTCTATATAGTTTATCCTTATATCAGGCCATCCCATTCTAGATATATTGGTGAGATATGTTTTTTTTATAAATATTATTAGGTATATATTGATATAATGGATTAGGAATCCTAGATCTTTGAGATCATGAGAGAATTATTTATGTTGAATACATTGGAGGTGGGTGGATTCTTTTATTTGTCTAATTTCTCATAAAAAGAAAGACTAATTTCTTCCTAAATAAATTTCCTATTATTTTAATTGAAAATCCATTATTAAATCTCCATTGTAACTCCTTTTGGTTTGGTTGGTCAGAAAATTTAGAGTTATGGGTGATTTCCCCTAGGTTTTTGATTAATTGATTAAATGAAATAGGTTTTCAAAATAATTGTTTTTAATGTGTGAACATAGAATTAATTTGATGGGTTTTCATTCATTGGAATATGGAAAGGGGAATGTGGATTAGACATGAAAATGGTTCCAATATTGTGAAAAATTGGATTATTCCATGATGGGACACCTGGTGACTATAGGGGTATATACCACTCGCATGTTGGATTATTTTTTAATAGACTTTGGGTAGTGGTTTCATTAGCTGATGTTTTTCATGTGTTCATAATTTCAATTCATTCTGGATATATATATTTATTATTATTATATTTTCATGATTTTAACTACCCTTAATTTTTAAATAAATTATGATCTAATATGATTCTTAATTTAGTGTAATTTGGGGAATGTGTTGTTCTTTTCATATTGGGTTATGTACTCAACCCATGAATATTCACCTTGGTATGTATGAAACATTGTATTTCATGATACACATAAGTGTAAGGTATCTTATTTTACTAGAGAGGATTCATAGTTGTTTTGTCTAGGATATTTGAAGTTGGAGCTTTGATAGATTGTTGAGTATTGGTGTCTACAACGATTCCACCTTGGAACCTTAATTATCTTATCCCGAGTGTTATTTTTAATGGAATTGTAAAATTCTATTTTATTTTCTATTATACTTTTACACTAATTATTATTGATTATATATTTGGAGTCATTATAGTTTTTCATTACACATAATATCGTGTATTTTATTTTTTTATTCTTTTAGTTTCTTTTTTAAAGTAAAATCATCTCCTATGATTTGGTTAATCCTATGAAATTTGTTTTCATCCTTTGGTGGCTTGGGGATATCAACTAATATTAGGGGAATTAGGATACATCCCAAAATAATGGGTTGGGTTGAGATGTCACAGATGGCATCAGTTTTTCATGGTCCATATTTTGGGATAGTTTTAATTAGATATGATGTGTTAGGACATAAAATACATATCATTATGAGGAATAGGTAACTTATTCATGTTTAAATTAAATATTATAGTGTGTTTTTGGTATAATACGTTTTAAAAAAATAATTTTGGACATCTTTTTAACTCATAATTGTGGGTTTAGATGATGAGTGTCTGATATCAAGTATTATTAAAGGGAATTCCCACTAGGACTGAACCATTCATATTGTATTTAAAATATTTTATTTTGGAATATTTTTACTATGAATTTTTTTTGTGATATAACAAACTTTATTTGTAATAATTAAAGAATCTTTTGATAACTGAGTATAGAATATTACTTTGATTTTAGAACAATGGAACCAATTAAAATAACTAGTAACCAACAAGAGGGAGCGGGGGAGAATGTGGTTCCACCTGGATATAGGTGAACTAGGAAACTTTATAGTGATTTTTGAAAGTGTTAAAAGTAATGGAAAAAGGGAATTGAACCATAGAATGTATCCATATCGATCAAACCATTAATTTTTCGAAATTGAATCCATCAAATTTTCAGGGGGATTCAGAACTTAAACAGGTGGAAACATGGATTAATATGATCAATAATTTTTTTTATTTCCTTAGAACATAAGCCAATATAAATCTGAAACTTGTAGTATATATTACGAATGATATTTCTTGGAAATAGTGGAAATTAAATATTTATGAGAAACTCAACCAAGGCATTACTTGGGGGAACGAATTGATGAAAAAATAATTTTATCTGTAATTGGAAGTGATGAATCTAGATTCTATAAATGAAAATGATATTATGAGTCTTTATTATATAGTATATTAATATCCTCGTGTTTCCTCATGAATTATTTTCATCACCCCCTAAAAAAGAAATAAAATTTTCTATTAGTCTACTCCCAAGAATGAGTGTTGTTTGTCCTTCATCATATAGAATATCAGAAAATTAATATTGATAACTAATGGTTTAGTTGGAATAATTGGAAGAAAAAGGAATCACTGGACCCATAACATCTCCTTGGGTTACTACGATCCAATTTATAAATAATGTATAAGGTTTTATTCTTCAATTTGTTGACTATGGTAAATTGAAACAAGTTATGATCAATCATCGGTACCCTCTACACTGGATAGATGACCTTTTTGTTCAATTTAATGGATTTTAATGGTTCTATATAATTGATATAAAATATATATATCAAAAACTATATATTAGAAAATAGTATATTCCAGATAAAACATTATGAGTTTTTTTTATGGTCACTACAAATATGCAGTCATTCCTGTTGGACTTTGAAATGCACCTATAGTTTTTATGGCCCTAATGAATTGTATCTTCAACAAGTACCCAAAAAACTTGTTTCATGGTATTTTTTATGATATTTAGGTGTACTAACTCACTATAAATGACCATGAGAATGAATTGAAGATTTTATTGGGTACATTGTCAGATCACCGAATTGAGGCTAAATTCTCTCTGTGTGATATCTTGATATATGAGGTTGATTTCCTTAGGAATGTAATATCAAGAATATTTATATAAGTTGATCCAAAGAATATAAAATTGTTGATTCCTTGGAAACCGTGTAATAATTTTTTAAATATATGATGCTTTCTGGGATTAGAATGTTATTATTGTCTCTCTATTTGGAAAATCTTATTGAGTGCATCTCCTATGATTTATTTAACAAGAAATGTTAATCTATTAATATTCAATGAATATTTATAGAAATCCTTACAATATATTAAGGATTGAATCACTTCTAGAACCTCTCTTCATCTTTCTAGAATTTGGATAAGGCTCAATTGTATAATACAATGAGTCTAGATCTAGTCTGGGTTCTGTTCTCATTATGGGAGACTATTTCATAGATTTTGTATCAAGATAGATAATGTTGCATGAAATTAATTTTCCAATGAATTACTTTGAATTGTAGTTGGTTCTTCATTCAATAAAAAATAAATTCACAACTTATTTTTTAAAATGTTCACAGTGTTTTTTGATCATAAAAGCATAAAACACATTTTTCATTAGGGTTATTAAAAGGAAACACTAATTGATGGAATTTCAATAGATATATGGCTATTACTTGGATTATAAACTAGGTAAATTAAATTAAGTGGTATTTTATCTGATTCAAAATTCATTTAACGATGTGGTCATAGTGTCACATAAAAAGTCTCCATTTATATAAATAATTATCGATAAGTATTTGGATTTTAGTAAATAGAATCACGATGTAGTTTTTTTACCAATAATCTTTTTCCTAATATAGTTAGTCTAATCAATGAGGCCCAGTAATTAGGCCCATATTTCGTTTCCGTGAGGTCATAACTCAATGGCGGGGAGACTGTTGACCTTAGGAAAGTGGATGAAAATTATGTACTGCAATTATAGTAATGAATCATAGTTCCCTCATAATACAAAGAGTATCTTATTTATTCTTATCACCATTCAAAATAGGTGGTTCAAATGATTTTTTAATGGATGAAAAGAGTAATGAAGACCCATTTATGATGGATTGGTATAAAATATATTAGTTAATTTTGTTATGAAATGCCTCACCTTACAAGAGGTAATGGATAATCACCAATGACCTATCAGTATGTTTTATTAGATCCCTATAATAGTTTTGAAATGGTAAAATATTACCATGGAAATTTTTACTAGAATACCATGGACACTTCAAAAGTAATATCTAATTGGGTGATTATGGACTAACCCACTAAGTTGACCATTTCATTCCTATTTGAGTTTCCAATATGATGGAAGAAATGACAAATATATACATCAATTAAACTGTGAAATTGTATGGATTAGAAATATCCATTATCTATGACAGAGACCGTTGATTCAATTCATGGTTTCAGTGATCTTTATAATATTCCCTTATAACTCAGTTTAACAAAAACATAGTATTTCATCTATAAAATAATGGATCTTCAAAAAGTATGATATAGACATTAGACAACAAGAACAACACTTTTGTTATTGAATGAGATAGTTCATTGGAATTTCATTTTACTTTTGTGGGGTTTTTATATGACAATAATTATCATTACATGAAAAATATGTATCTGTTTGAGGCACATTATAGTCTTCCATGTTGATCTATACATCTTTGGGTAGTGACTGTGGAAATATCATTGATCCGACAAAGTCTTATCCAAGGGATTATTTCCAATATCTTGATGATTTAGAAATGGATGTAAAAAACAAAAAGAAATAATAAATCATATGAATAGCATCATTGATGACCTTTTTTTTATGTCGGTGATCATTTATTCTTGAAAGTATCCCTAAGACTCTGTCACCAAAAATTGAGAATGTAAGTAAAATTGTATACTCTATACGTTGGTCCATTTGAGATGATAAAATTTGTTGGTAAAATTTCATATCATCTATAATTAAAAATGATATTTAGTGTCTTCTATAATTTTTTCCATGTATATTAATTTAAGAAGTTCCAGTATGACCCTAGTCATGTCATACATTGGAACTTTGTTACCCATAAAAAAGATTCTTTATTTATTCATCACACAATTCATATTTTGTTTAGACAATACAAGTATTTTTTATGTATGGAATTAATTTTTTATGGATATAATGGAATCATGGTCCAACATAGTAGGAAACAAGTTGGAGAGATATGTTCATAAAAGAAAAAATGCCTAAACTCTTCTAGGGAACCAACAATATCCAGGTTCCCGAGGATGGAAATCCTTATAGTGGGGAGATTCTTAAAACCAAAATTTTAAGGTATTTATCTGTTTTATTAAGTAATTTAAAGTTATATAATGTTAATGATGGGTTTTGGATGGTTTTAGGAGGCAAATGGTTTGATAATGTTTAGCGGAAGAAATTTTGTTTTCTCAAGGTAACTATGTGAGAGCTAGAGGTGTATTCCTAGAAGGCACACAATTAATATAATTTTTTTCCACACAATGTGGGACCGTGGGACTTGGTATGTTTTTTGAGAGAGGAAATCCTAATTATCGGTGCACAATATTCCAAACTAGGTGTCCAATCTATAAATTTGGAGTAATTAAATCTAAAATTGGTTTTAGGACCAGAAAGTCCACTAAACCCTCATTTATTATCCTCTATCCAGTGATCAAAATTCATAGAATTCCTATAGTATTTTTTTTGATATTATTCCTTTCATTATTAGGTTTTATTGGGGTTTAGGTTATCGGATCATGGAAATTTAAGGTAACATCATCATTTCTCTTCTCACTCCGCGATCCTTCTATTTTCTCTAAAAATTATCCTTAGAATTGGGTTTACTTTCCTATATCTATTAGTTAGATAATATTTTGAAAAAGAATATTTTTAATTCATGGAAATAATGTATTAAGAATACTGAATCTTTTATATCATTTGATATTTCTTCATGTCAAACAAATTAAATTTAACTGGCTTCACTTCTTCTTCCAATTTCTTAAACAATGTGAATTCTCAATGTTTCATAAATAAATTAATTATTATTTTCATTGTAAAACCCTTGTGAAACGTAGTACCCCCAATTTTTTAGTACATAACCAGTTCATTAAATTTTTATGTATATAAAGTATAAGTGTTAATGTTTGGATAGTTTGGGGAACTTTCAAGGAGTTTTTTCGGCTAAAGAGAAGGTGCACATGATGTGCATGGTTTGTATTAACTATGCAGAATACTAGGAGAAACAATACCGATTCCCAGATTTTGGATAGTATCATCATATTGGTTGGTGCACGGTTATGGATGACATGTGGGGTGTTTGTGAAATTATTATACCAGGAAGTAGCTAACGCATAGTAAGCGCACTATTTTTCTAACCGTGTGAACTAACCAAGCACGAGGTTAAAGTGATATCCTAAAAAATAGGATCTCATACGTTTTTTACACTATCGGATTCATTTTGTATACAATGAAGCACTAACTCCTAATTATTCTCTATTTATGGTTTTAGAACCTCTCTTTAAGAATTCGATTAAATCCGGAGCCTTTCCTTGGCCTTTAGAAGCCCGATTCTTGAGGCATGTCATCATTCTTTATTATTATCTTGTTTTCTTAGATATACTTCCCCTATCTTAACATTTTCTTAGGTATTCACCCTTTATTGATAGATCTAATATTTTTAATTCAAAAGATAGTGATTTTTGGTCTTGATCAATATAGAAGATTATATCTTAGACTATTTTATGGAATTATTACCCGGTTTATGGCGCGTTCATTGTCCATTTAAAGTTTTCATCAAATCCTTCGATGTAGGTTTCTTTAATCTAAATTACACTCAGTATAAATGAATTCAATGGTTTCAAATTGATTTATTTGTGTGGATTTTATTTTTAATTTTCTTATTTATGATTGATTGAAACCCTTTTTGGTGATGGTTGTTGAAATCTGGAAAATTGGTGCTTGTGAAAAAAGTGTTTTATTCACGATTTTAAAATGATGTTTTGAAATGGGATTTTTCTAGAATTATGAAAAATGGATTTGATGAAAGGGTTTTAAATAAAAGGAATGGTTTTATTAAAATGTAATAATTGATTGTAATTGGATTTTTTAATGGTTTTCAATAAAAGAAAGGTTTTATTAAAATGGTTTGAATTGGGTTATTTGAATTGTTTTGGCATATTTGGGTTCTGTGAGTTTATGTTTGAAGTGACACTAAATAAGGTACATGGTGTATGACCTAGTATCAAGGTCATATATCATTGGGACACAAGGTAATTGGACGAGAGACTACTCATGAGTATGGAACTGTCAAACGAATCATGTATGGGTGTGTACTTTGTTAACCGTGGAATGGATATGAAAAAATGATATTAATATATGGTTTTTAAATCGTTTTTTTTGACTTTTTTAATGAAATGTGACTTTTAGGAAAAATGGTTGAAAATAAAACTTGTTAACTCTTGGTTGCAAATGGTTTTGGAACTCGTTTATGTTTAGTTGTAAACTCTTTTGGGAAACTGTTTTATATATATTATCTTATATAAATGTTGTTAAACTTTATATAAGATAATATATATGAGTTGGGAATTTATTAGGGATATATGAATGAGTTATATACTCAACCTTTCTATGTTACTTTTGTTATTTTATTGATTCTATCTTCTAGTATATGGGAAATTGTAATGTATCACATGTATTAACCCTGCCTCATGATACATGGGATGTTTGGTGATGATGCATCATGGATCTTGTGAAGCATGGAGTCATGTGGTCTTCTTAGATTTTTTAGTTTTTCTTACACTATTTACCCTGTTTTTGGTTAGGCTTCGGTTATAGCATACATTGGTTTGGTTAATTTATAAACATGATGGTAAATTTGCCTAGTTTTTTTTAGAAATTATATAGTGGTTGTTTGGATATGGTAGTTTGGTTGTTGGTTTATTTATTAAAGGGTAAATCTTCCCCCACTTTCTTTTAAAACACTTTTGGGGAGACTATAACCTCATACATAATAGGTAATGCACAACAACAAAAAAACAATTTATAACGATTAGCCTAAGTATATAAATAAAAAAACTACAAAAGAAGATATTAATAATCCCAACTGAATAAATGAAAACTGAAGAAGCTGATAAATCAAACTGAATACCCAATGATGCCATGCTATGATATCTGTACTAAATTAGAAGTACAGAAATTAGTAACAAAATAATGATATCAAACAGTAAAAAACACAATGTGCAAAACTACATCTCAAGTAAAGGCTCAGTCCGCTTCCCCCAATATCCACCAAAAAATTAATGAAATCAAATATTCGGAGTGACGTGCTTCCCTAAATCCATACCTATAGACATAAAGTATACGCAGGTACCAAAAAATTCTCAATATGTGTGTGAGATAAACCCCAGTAGTTTTACACCCATGATGTCTAAACCGTTCCATTTCATGATATAAACAAAAGTAGTGTGGATATATATGATAAATTCTAGTAATTAACTAAAGAAAATAAAATACATATAACATGGTTTGGTTTCTCAACGGAACCGGTCCCTTACCAACTACATTGTTATAAGAATAGAATCCGAATAAGTTAAATGTAATAAGTAGGATATATATATATATATAAAGTAAAGAAAAATATAATTTAGAAAAAAAAGGATCATACCCCAATGTTTGTGCCTTAGCTTGGGTCTAATTTCTGTTTCTACAATGTGTGATTCATGGAACCAAAAAGGTATCACAATTCACAAAAAAAAACAAATGGGGAATCAAAAAAACCCTTCATGCATTATCATAATTATTAAATTATTATCTATATTTGGAGTCTAATCTCATCCTAAAGGTATCACTATGGTACATCCTTCAATTTATCCATAATCATAAAGTCCATCCAAGGAAATATTCAGAAAGAGAAAGTATCTCTTGAGGCATGGATTTATCATGAGTTTGTCTCAGGTATCAAACATAAGCGGTCGAGTATCACTCAAGGGATGGCGTAGACACTTTTTTAATGGGTATGTCCTTGATTGTACCTTAGAGAACCAGTATCACCTGTGAGTTTTTTGAAAACCCTTGGAAAGCCTCATTTGGAAAATCTAAGGAGATCGCCTCCTCATCTAGTAGTGTGGTAACTAATCAGGTATAGAGGGTCCATGTGTGGTACTTAATATGTAAACCATGTTGTCTCTTCACCTTGAATTTAATTACATTTTAAAGAAGTTGGTATCATATAGTATGAATTTATAATTGCAACAAAACAATTTAAGAAACACATATTCATGTAATTTCTGATAATTCAAGCCAAACAGTCACAGTCAAAACACTTTATCTGCAAAAGAAGAAAAGTTAAATTTTTTATTTTATAATAGCGTAGCATGGTATGAATTTTTAACAGGGAAATAATTAGGCATAAAAACCAAAAAAGGCTCCAAAATTCATGGTTCATATTTATTGTAAATAATTTATTTTATTTAAAACTCATCCCATGATGGGTTGCATAGCCCCTTCCATTAACAAATTAATTATTCAGGGATAACATAATTTAGGCCGAATATGTCGGTATACCCAAAGAGGTATCCAATGATTTTGTAAAAAATTAAATAAAATTTTTTATCTCAAAAAATGTTTTAATAGTCATGCCAAGTAATTTAATTAAATACGAATCAGAGAAACATAATATCGCTTGTAGGAAATAATGAGTGGTACAAACTATGATCTACATGAAGTAACAAAATGGAAGGAAAGGGAGTATACACCCTACATCATAATTTTAGTGAATCCCAAAATATGTGGAGACCATTGATTGGACTAAGAGATTCACATGACACTAGAAGACATTGTAAATGGAGGTGAATCAAAGTCAGAATGGGCTTCCAAAGGGAGAGTAGAGAAGGAGGAGGCACCATAGTGGGGCGAACTATAGGGGGAGACACATTAAGAGGAGATGGATGAGAGAAAGTGATGTAAAGATAATAAAATAATGAATGAAAAAGGGAGTGGAAAAATGAAAAGAGAAAAGTAAATAAAAATGAAAATAACTAAAATAAAATAAAATAATAAAAATTAAAATGTATACGGAAATGAAAATAATTAATAAAATGGTTTAACCCATTTTAATTATTTCCACTATTCTCCACTATTATTTATTCTATTATTTAAATTTTATAAACTTTTCATTTATTTTTATTTCCATAAAATCCATTTTTTCCTTTTTAATTATTTGTTTAACTGGAACACTGCACTTGCACATGATGTAATATTTTTCATATAACCTGTGCAATTATTTAAATAATTTTAATAGGTCCCTAAGACCCATAACACGTTTAGAAGGTGTACTCCCTGGGTTGTTTTAATGATTTGGAATAAATATTTAAGTGGTTCATACCTTAATTAAATATCGGATGATACAACATCTCATCCTTAAGACAACTCATCACTGAGTTTCCCCTCTGAGGGTAGCAGAACGTTGTCTGATAAAGGATTTTATTTTTGGGAAATGAAATGTAGAGCATTTAAATACATAGCTAAAAATTTTATGATGATCATCAAGTAACTAGGGATTTTGGTACATAAGATATTTGCAAACACTTATAGGATTTTATAAATATAATTTTTGTGGGTTTAACCAATGAGATGAGATTTACATGAATTGTAGAAGTATGAATTACCACAATGATTGAATATTTTATTTAGATAAATTATTTATGATTTTTTTCATTGTGTTTTATTTTAATAAATGTTGAAATTATTTTCAAATGAATGACTTTGAAAACAACTTAAACAAAGTATTTTGAAAATAGTTTGATTTTCAAAGAATGAATAGATTTTTTTCATATTTAGTTTAAAGGGAATTTTTTTGGAAGACAATGTAGTGATATTTGATGTGATAGAATTTGAATTGGAAATCCATTAATTTGAAGATAGTTAGAATTACAGAGTTTGTCCTGTTCTTATAGAATGGAACTTGGTAGATGTCGTAGAAACCAACTGGAAGAAGTTTCATAGAATGTGGTTGAACCCAAACCATAGTTAAACTAAGATCTAGTTTGGATTATCATCAATGTATTTTAAGCTATGGACATAGAAAACCAGAGGGATGAGCCAAGGCTGGAAGAACATTCAATCCAGTTCATGAATCAGAACCCACCCATCTTCCATGGTGATTCTGAACCAAAAAGATAGATGTGTGGATGACCATGATAAATCACATCTTTGATTTTACCGGCACACCAGTTGAGGTCAAGGTCAATATAGTGACAAATATACTCTAGGATCTTTCATTCCAGTGGTGGGATCTAGTAGTGCATGCTAATTAGAATCACAATCTTAGTTCGGAAGATTTGATATTTTTTTATAATAAATTCTATCCTCACATGTTCTGGATCTAAAGAACAACTTACATCTTCTTCTTGGAGAAGGAAAATCTATCTGTCACATAGTATGCAGCTAAATTTAGGCATTTAGTGTAATTTTCAAATGTAATTGTGGTGAGTGTGTCCTTAAATTCATGTATCTTTTTATCGGGGCTATGGAAATATATTGTCTTGAAGATTGTGTTACACTGTATTATGGATTATACATAGATGGTGAATAGAGAGACATTGAAAAAATGAGATATCTAGGGAACTATGTGAGGAGGAAGTATGATGACACCTACATGAAGTGGTGGGAAGTCAAATGCTGGGAGGAAGTGGAATAGGGACACCTATTTCTATGGTGGGAGCGGGAATCATAATCAAATGGATGGATTAGTTAATCTTCTTCCATGACCCAAGAGAAAAGCAGTTTATTTATAATGTGGTTATTTGACTAGATGATGTGAGACTGTATGAAAAAGCATAGAGAATTCCATAACTCTAAGCAGATGTTGAATATTTAGTGCTATTGTCACATTACTCCTAGGTCATGTGCTCGAGACACTTCTCAGGTGTCTCAATAATCTAATGCTTAGACATGATGAGGGTAGAAAAAACAAAATCATTAGAAGAATAAGGCTATCCATGGTGAATCTTGGAACACCGTGACTCCTCAACAAGGGAAATATTCCCAAGGAAACAAGGAGAAGAGTGCAGTAACTAAACCATTTTATAGAGATAAGAAGGTGATTGTGAAGGATCATACTGGACCATCAATAGTGGGAGGTAAAATTGTATGGAATTCTACCCTCATGTGAGTTTTTTGACATCGGAGAATCATATTCCTTTATCTATTCTCATACTATTGATTTTATATGTTTACAACTTGAGATGATTCCCACCATGTTAAAACATAAAACTCCTCTCAGTAAAAGATAATGTTGAGCCTTTTTGTGTCTAGAATGTTCTCTAAATGTTGATAGAGATGAGCTAAAGTGGAATTATCAGTATTGGAGATTGATGTCTTGGATCTAATCCTATGTATGGATTGATTGACAATGTTCAAGGCTCACATCAACTGTTATAGTATAATAGTTAGATTCAAAACTGAAGACAGTTTCAAGCATCTATTCATAGGTTAGAAGATTTTAAAGACACGTGCAATGGGTTTGTTGAAACCAATAGTGGTAATGATCACTTACTAGTTGGTAGTGTTGATTTTGGCATCGATGGGAGATACCAAGTCTATAAATTTTCATATAGTCATGGATAAAATTCCAGATGTCCTTCCAAAGAACTTCTTAGGGTTACCCCTATACGGGAGGCAAGTTTACAATTGATCCCCTTTCGAGGACTAGTACTATATTTGTTCCAACTTATAGGATGGAAAAAAATAGAATTAAATGAATTTAAAGTGATGTTTGAAGAGATAGAAAGAAAAAGTTTCATTTGACAGAGAACATCTCCATGGGAAAGACAAGTCTTGTTTGTGAAGAGAGTTGATGAAACTATAAGGCTATGTGTGGCTTATCATAAGATTAACCATGTTACGATAAATTATAGATATCTTCTTCCACATATTTATGACATGTTTGACCAATTGAGAGGAGATTAGTTCTTCTCAAAAAATGACATACAATTAGGATATCATCATTTGCATGTTTGGAAGGAGGATATCTAGAAGAAAATTTTCAGTAGTATATATGGACAGTATGAATATATAGTCAGGCCTTTTGGTTATACGAATGCACCAGTTTTATTTATGGAATTGATAAATTAGATATTTCAGAGATATATAGATTTTTCTATTACGTTCTTTGTTGATGACATATTACTGTATTTAAGGACAAGGGATGATATGGATAAACACTGGATGATATTGTTTGAAATCTTGATAAATAATCATCTCTATGAAAAATTACGATAGAGTGATTTTTGGATACATAGGAAAACGTTCTAATACATGTAATTTCTAGAAAATATCTCTATGTATCAAAAAAAGATAGAAGTTGTTATCTCTTGGAAACCTCAAAAGATTTTCTTTGAGATACGATGTTTTCTTGGTCTAGTTGGTTATTAATGACATTTCTTCCACGAATTATCATGAATTATATCGCCTATAACATATTTAACAACGAATAATTCTCTATTCAAATGGACAGGGGAATTCTAGATGTATTTCCATGAGTTGAAAGTTCATATTACATCAATACCTATCATAATTTTTCTAGAATCAGGATAGTGGTTCTAGGTGTACTACGATGATTCAGGATCTAGGTTGGGATGTGTTATCATGCATAAAGATCATTTAGTTTCTTGTTTTTCAAGTAATTTAAGATTCCATGAAAATAATTACCCAATAACCAATTTGGAGTCAGTTGTGGTCATCCATGATTGGAAGACCTGGCATCACAATTTTTATGGTGAGAAATTTAATTTGTTCATAGATCATAAGAGTTTGAATCATATTTTCTCACAAAGATATTTGAATATAAGGAAAGGGATATTGATGGAGTATCTTCAGATTTTTGAATTTGACTTGCTGAATAAACTACGAAAAGGTATTTCCATGGATGATGAATTAATTATAAAGTTATATGATTAGTTGGTGAAAGAAGCCTCAAATGAATGAAAGTTGATGTCAGTTATATCTGACATGCCTATTTAATGCGAAGTCCAAGGTGATGTTGTGGTTTTATTTTTAGTTTCTTTTGTTCCTCATTTGTTAATTATGGTCAAAATATCAAAAACATCTGATGTCGAATGCTTTGTTATGAACTTAAAAGCTAATGGTGTGTATAAAATTAATGGATGGAGACATGATGGGAGTTTGGTTTTGTGGTTCAGAGATAAGATGGTTGTACCTATATATTTTCATGAGAATCTACTTCATTATTACCACCATTTTAGAAGGGATATTCATATGGGAATACCAAATATGAATAGGGAATTGAAGCCACCGTTTTAGTGGAGCGACATGAAAAGGAAAGTGGTAGAGTTCATTTTTTGGTGCTTAACTTGTCAAAATGTTAAGGTAGAAAATCAATGACCAGAATGCATGTTGTTTTAATTTATTTTTTTAGTGTGGAAATGGGAGAAGATAGCTATGATTTTTGTTACAAGTCTCCTATGAATTGTCTGGAAATACAATACCTTATGGGTGAGAGTGGATCATCTCACCATGTCGGCTCATTTCAACCCTACTTGTGAAACACATTTGGTGGTGGATCTGTCCAAAATCTATATCCAAGAGGAGGTAAAGATAAATGGAATAACCATTTCAATAGTCTCAAATTGAGATACGAGGTTCATGTATCATTTTTGGAAATCCTTATAGAAATACTTTGGCCCTTAGTGGACTATGAGTACGACATATCATCCGTAGATGAATGGGAAATAAAAAAGGATGATATAGATGTTGGAAGACATGTTAAGGGTTTGTGTAATGGATTTTGGTGGATCATGGGAATATCATACACCCTTAGTGTAATTATCATACAATAACAGCTATCAATCCTTGATATAGATCGAATATTTTGAAGCATTGTATGGTTTTCCATGTCATTCATTACATTGATGGGTGGAAATTGGCAAGACATCACTATTTCATAAAATCCTTGTCCAAGAATGTAATGGAGAAGATTAAGTCTATCAATAAATGGATGGATACATCTTTGTGTTATCATAAATCGTTTCTGGATCATTTTCAATCATCGTTGTTGTTTGCAGTGGGTGACTATGTGTTTTTGTGGATTTCTCCATGGCGTGGACATCATTGTTTTGGGATGTTGGGAATGTTATCTCCACGATACATTTCCCCATTTGAGATAATGAAACAGGTTGGAGAGGTGGAAAATCGATTGGCATTGCCACCACATTTTAGTTTGGTAGATAATGTGTTTTATGTACCTCTATTGAAAAAGTATCAGCCTAATCATGAACACATAATCAGATGGGGTAACATTGACCTAGATCTAGATACATCATTGGTACATATCCCGGTGTAGATTATGGATAGAAAAGAGAATTTCTGGCATGGAAAAAACCTCATTATAATGAGGGTTTTATGGAATCATGTTTAGATTTAGGAAAAGACTTGGGAACACGAGAAGGAAATGATAGAGAAACTATTGGAACTATATTAGGGAAAGGATGGTTTTCTACTTTTTCAGGATGGAAAGTGGAATGCTGGGGAGAATGTAGTACCCATATTTTCTGATTTGGAACCCTTTCATTATATTTTCTTGTATATAAATTATAATGGGGAAGGTTATTGTTGGAACCATGTTCTTATATGCATGATTTGGAGTATGGTTTGTGTTTGTTGTCAGTCCTCAGTGGATGTTCATAATGTGTACCAGTAAAGAGATCATACAGTTCATGAAGACAACAATATTGAAGGTGGCGCTGTTTCCCAGTGTTTGCCATTTTTTGGGCCTGAAAAGCACCAAATGGAGAAAAGTGTTTTTGGAAAAGATACTTGTGTGCCGTGTACTATATAAAGAGGAAACTGGTGCTCCATATATTTTTCAAGATCAAAACATGGTAAAATAGTAAAGGGATAAGGGCCGCGCAAGTTTTGGGATGGTCGCGCAAGTGACTTGCGCGTCGTGAAGAGACTTTGGAGCCATTCCTAGGAGGACTGGAAACATGAGCACCTAGGGTTTTCAATATCATAACTTCAAAATATGATAAAGTAATGAAGGTCGCACGAGTATTTGTGTAGGTCGTGCAAGTGAGTAGCGTGACAGTGTCTAGGGAGGATGAGCTGCGTGCCGGAACCTGCGCGCCAAGGGAAGACTTGCGTGCCATGGGGACGGGGGTCTAGTTTGCCTATAAATAGAGGACAACACCTCCTCATTTGTAATGAAGTTCGAGGCTTAGAGATTTTTTGAGCTCTCACCGTGCAATTGGTTGAGTTGCGCAAGTGGTTGTTGGGTCGCGCAAGTAGAGGCTGCGCGCTGACTGTTGGCTGCGCACCCAAGGTGATTTTGGCGAGAAAGGAAGTGAGTCGCGCAGGTTTGAAGTTCAAGACCGTAGTGTCGCGCAGGTCCTTCGGTGACACTTTCTCAACGGTTTGTACTTTCGCGCCAAGGACTTGCGCGCCGTATTGGGACTTGCGTGCTGGGCTTTGAAGAGAGTTCTAGATATTGTTGTAGCACATCTATCCTTTTTTGAAGCTACACGAAAGCTGGAGGATCACCCGGTACCCTCAGCGCAAAGTGAGATTCATCTTCTGGTAAGAGTTGGACTTCAACAGAGCATATACATTCAACAGAGTATGCATTCTTATGCAATGATGAAGATACCTTCACGTCTTTATACTAAGTGGGACTTCACCAACGACAATGAGCCATGGGGATTCAACGGGAGTGACCTGAGGAACGCCGTGATCTAACCCTGAACTTTTGTAAAGGCAGTGAGCTCGAGATAGAGTGACTATTCCTGAACCATTGTAATCCACAACTAGTGAAGTTTAGTGGAATTTGGAACGACTTGAAACTTTTCGGCCTATGATTATTGGATATAGCCCTTAGTGGTGAACCAAGTAAAAAGGGTTGTGTCTTCTCTGTGCATGTCCATGTTTTCTTTCTGATCATATTCATCATACAGGTTCAACAAGTTCCTACCAACGTGGGAACAAGATATATCACATTAAATGAAAAATTTTCACCCTAATTCACCCCTCCCCTCTCAGGGTGTCCCAGGGACCTTCAAGTGGTATTAGAGCCAGGTTGATGGTGTTGAATCTGTCCTTTATCATCATGGAGAATGCAGTCAATGTTAGGGGAGTCCCTCACTTCGATGGAAGTAATTTCTAGATCTGGAAGAACAGAATAAGATCTCATATAATATATCATGGAATTGAAGTTCTCTTTTATACTGTGCAAGGAATACAAGTCACTGACCCAACAGGCCTGGCTATGACTGAAACAGACAAGAAAATTCTTTATGCAGATGCTAAATCACAAAATGCACTTACGGTAGCCCTTTCTGATCAGATCTACCTAATGGTGATGAATTTCACCTCAACAAAATACATTTGTGATAAACTCAATAATATTTTTGTAGGAGATAGCAAAGTGAAGGAGGCGAAACTACAAGTGTTGCACAATCGGTTTGATTATCTGAAGATGCATCCCGACGAGAATGCATACTCCTTCTTCAATCGAATCACTAAAGTGGTTAGAGAAATTCGGTGTCTAGGTGAAGAAATCAAAGACATTGATATTGTAAAAAAATATTAAGAAGACTTCCACCTCTGTACAATGAAATGGGGTCATCCCTTGAGGAAAGAAATCATCCAAAACATTCTTTGGATGATCTACTTAGCATCTTGGTAGCATATGAAATGAGAGTCAAAATAGAAGATGTTACGACTAGTGTGAGCAAGGAAATGACATTCACTGCCATGGATAAACTGAAAATCTCAAAAGATAGTGGTGGTGAAGATGAATAAGAAAAATAAATTCTTTCTATCATTGCAAAGAAGTTCCAGAAGGGGAAATGGAAATTCAAAGGGAAGTTACCTCTCCCATGTTTTCGTTGTGGAAAAGTTGAGAACATTGCCTCTCAGTGCTTAAGAAAGATTAATGATGAAGATAGTGAAGACGAAAGCTTAGAGAAGCCTCGTAGAACGTTCTTCAAAAAGGGAGACTTCAAATATGGAAATAAAATGCAAAGGAAGTGTTTTGTCTGTGAAGAGGAAGAAGATGATAATGAATTCTGTGATGAAGAAGAACCTGAATTCAAAACTGGGAACCATGCTTCCATGATGGCCACTGTTGAAAAGTTAGATAATACTAGTGGAGAAAAACAACTTATAACTTGTGTAGATCCCAATATGAAACTTAAGGATGTGGTTAGTAAGCTTAAGATTAAATGTAAGAGTTGTAATAAGTGGAAATCTATTGTAGAAGAATCAACTGAATACATTGATCAACTTGAATCTGAAATTGAACAACTAGAAGAATTTGTGAAGGTAGAGTCTAAAATAATTGAAATAAATGATTATGTAGTGGATCTGAAGCTGAGAATTGAAGAGAAGGAAAAGGTCATCAATGACCTCACCTCCAGACTAGATGGAAAATCCAAGACTGCTAAGGGTCTTGAGGAGGAATTTTTTACTCTAAGGAGTAAACTTGAGACTGAATCAATTCCAAAAGAATCAAGGAAGAAAATACAGTTTGGAAGATTTTCAGATGCATAATTACTAGCAAGATCCATGTGTGGTTCAGATGGGGTTGGAAAAATCTTGAGTAATCAAAGACCTGCTTGCATGGGAAAGAGTGTAATTGGCTGTGAGGATGAGACATCAACTGCTGGAAGTGATAAGATCCAAAGGAAAGATAATATTAAAGTTGAACATGTTGAAACATTGCCTAAAGTGATGAAAAAGGAACCCTCAATCCAAACTAAAAGGAGAACTGGAAATTATCCTCAAACATTCAGAAATGACAGACAGTATAACTTTTCTTCCAAGGAAGAAGGTATGAGGAGAAATTCAAGTGAGAAGACATTTCCTCTCCTGAAGTGTCAGTTCTATGGCTATCTTGTCCATACCATGTCTTATTGCGAAGAGGCAAGAAGATATTTGAATGGATAAGATATATAAATTCAAAAAAGGAGAAAAAATTCATATCATAATTCTTATAGAAAAAAAATTTCTATTGATATTGTTATCGTTGTTCTAACTTTGGTCATAAGGCTGCTAATTGCAGGTAGAGAAGGGACATGGACACCTCATATTGAAGTTCAAGACAAGTAAAGTCTCGTCAGCAATATAGTGTTGCTCTTTCAAACAAGTTCTCTCCTCTAAAAGAGGATTTTGACTATGAATAACCTGGGTATGTGGAAGAGATAATTGAAAGGCCTTCAATACTATATACTCAACCCAATGTCTCATGGAAGGAATGGAAGAAGATTGAGAAATCCAAACTTGCATAGGTGGACCTCAATGCTATAAAGAACAACAGTACCTGAATTTTGGATAGCGGTTGTTCATGTCATATGATAGGTAATGCAGGCCTACTAACGGATATCAAAAGGACGTTTGATGGTACAGTACAATTTGGTAATCATGGGGATCTGAAAATCAATGGGAGTGGAAGTACCGAATTAGCTAATGGAGGACTAAAGAAGACTGAAGTCCGTTATGTAGATGGACTACATCATAATCTCCTTAGCGTGAGTCAACTCCGTAACTCAGTACTTATAGTTACTTTTAATCTGAATGGATGCACTATCAAGGGAAAGACAAGCAATTCACTTATGAAGGGATGCAGAACAGAAGGCAACTTGTATCAGGTTGATAGTGAAGAAAATGTATGTTACATTACTGTTGAAGAAGAAAACAATTTGTGGCATCGGAGACTGGGACACATAAATCAACAAGAGATGGAGAAAATATCAAAATTGAGAATTGTCATGGACATTCCCAACCTGAAGTGTGAGCTTGAAAAATATTGTGATGCTTGCATTCGTGGGATGCTGGTCTGCAGTTCATATCGGCCAAAGAATAAAATGGCATCTCACTTTCTTGATCTGATTCATACAGATGTGTGTGGGCCGATAAATGTTTCCGAAACTCATAGAGAAAGGTAATTTGTCCTTTTCATAGATTATTACAGTAGAATGGCATGTGTGATGGTCATTCATAGGAAACGACATGTCCTTAACTACATGAAAACATATCGCCGAATCACCGAGAATGATACTGGAAGAACAGTAAAAGTGTTGTGATTTGACAATGGAGGAGAATACACGTCCATTGAATTTAAAAATTATCTAGAGAAGCATGGGATACAGCATGAGGTAGCTACTGTGATAACTCCACACCAAAATGGTGATTTTGAACTTAGTAATCGACAGGTGAACAACATGGAATGAACTATGCTGATTGAGAGTCGTATTCCATGACATTACTGGAAAGAGTCTATTCAAGCTACAGTGTACATTCATAATCCAACAGGACTTTATATGGGTGAGACGAAAACACCATATGAATTGTGGAATGGATGGAAGCCTTCTTTAAAATACTTTAGTGTCTTTGAAAGTAAATTCTTCATCAAGAACAAAGAAGGAAATCAAGGGAAATATGGTGACAATGCAGATGATGGAATTTTCCTCGGTTACTCAATGAACAAAAAAGCCTACAAATGTTTCAACAAGTGTTTAGGAAGGATTGTGGAAATCAGTGATGTTACGATAATTGAAGAGAAAAGAACATATTCTGCAAGGATGTCATATGCTGATGTTACAGAAAGTCAGGATGAAAGTGAATTTGAAGAAAATACAAATGTAGAAATAGAGGAAGTTGCTCAAAACACTTAGCAGTCACATCATGATGTTGACTCAGAAGAGGAATCTGAAGAAGAAACTGTGGCTGAAGAGAATGATACTGAACCTCGCCGGAGAAATTGAAGAGCTAAGATTGATCCATCCAACATAATTGGGGATAGGAGTGCACCCACTCAAACAAGAAGGATGATGAATAACACTCAATATGCATTTCTATCATTTGTAGAGCCATCCTCATTCGATGAAGCTGCAAATGATGAATCTTGGGTGAAATCCATGAATGATGAATTAGATCAGATTGACAAAAATCAGACATGTGATCTTGTCTAGAGACCCGATGGTCACAATGTGATTGGTACCAAGTGGATCTTCAAAAATAATTTTGATGAGCATGGAAGTGTCATCAGAAACAAGGAATGACTGGTATGTAAAGGATACTCTTAGATTAAATACATTGATGTTGAAGAAACCTTTGCTCCAGTGGCTAGACTGGAGTCAATCAGGATTTTCCTTGCAATGACACTCCAAAGAGGATATTAATTATATCAAATGGATGTCAAGAAATCATTCTTTATTGGTGTAATTGAAGAAGAAGTCTACATCGAACAACCAATGGGATTTGTTTTGGGTGCTGATGAAACAAAGGTCTGCAAACTGAAGAAAGATCTATATGGTTTGAAGCAGGCACCATGGGCGTGGTACTCACGGTTGGATTCACATCTCAAGATGCAGGAATTCAAAAGAGGAGGAGTTGATCACAATCTATATGTCAAGAATTCTCCAAAAGATCAATTCATGGTTCTAGTCTACGTTGATGATATCATATTTGGTGGCAACAGGTAGAAATCAGTGGTCGAATTTTCCAACCACATGAAATCAAAATTTGAAATGTCTATGATTGGGGAGCTCACCAATTTCTTGGGGCACTATGTGATTCAAAAGAAGGAATACACTTTCATTTCTCAGGAAAAGTATGCAAGAGAGCTGTTGAAGAAGTTTAATATGAAAGACTCCTAACCAATGTAAACTCTAATTGCTGTTGGAACTAAACTTGGAAAGCATGAGGATGGGGCCTCTGTAGATCCCACCATGTATAGGAGGATCATTGGGAGCCTACTGTTCCTGACAATGACACAACAAGATATTGTCTTTTCCACATGCCATGCGGCCCGCTTTCAGTGTAATCCAAAGGAGGAACATATGGAGGCAGTAAAAAGAATCATGAGGTACATTCAAGGTACACATAACATCAGGTTATTTTTTGTTGCAGACAGGGACAGTGAATTATCAACATTTTCTAATGCTGACTGGGCTGGTGATATAGTATACAGAAAGTCCACTTGTGGTGGAGCCTTCTATATTGGGCAGAAATGTGTTGGCTGGTTGAGTAAGAAACAAGAAAGTACTTCTCTTAGTACTGATGAAGTTGAGTATATCTATGCAACAAAGGCATGCACTCAACTACTAAGGATAACGCAACAATTAACAGATATTGGTGATGAGGTAAAGCAACCAATGGTGATTTACAGTGATAACAAGAGCATAATTGATCTTACAAAGAATCTCGTTCAACATTCCCATACAAAACATATAGAAATCAGGTATCACTTTATCAATGAAAAAGTTGAACAAGGGGTGATTAGAATGGATCATGTGGGAACTGATGAGCAAGTGGCTGATATCCTGACCAAGCCACTGTCAGCAGCTATGTTTGAGAAGCATCAGTTGAACCACGGTGTTCAACCACCTCCCAATGCATAAAGAGGTTACGCAATTACCCTCTCCCTAATTATGATAATTGTTTTTATCTGTTTATGAATGTGATGAAGGTTTGTAGGGGAGATACTATCCAGGGGTAATATGGTTTGAGCTGAACGTTGAACAAATTACCAGACATTGGGTTTATTGTCAATGGGGGAGAAAGGAATAAATTTAGGCATGTTCAGACTTGTAATTCTCCTGTGACACAATGCGAATTCATCATTCATGTAATGATTCTTGTGAATCATTGAGAATTCCAAAACACTGGAACCCAATTCAAGCTTTCTCTCTTGTTTTCTACATCGGGCATTGCTCACGTAGACTTAGAGTGTTGGATGAGTTGATTCTTTCGTTTTTGGTTTGCCATGGGATGGAGATCTATTGAATTTATTTTCTGATTTCCAACAGACCCAAAGGGAGAGATTGTTGGAACCATGTTCTTCTACACATGATTTGGAGTATGGTTTGTGTTTGGTTTCAATCCTCAGTGGAAGTTCAGAATGTGTACGAGTAAAAAGATCATATAGTTCAAGAAAACAACAATATTGGAGGTGGCGTCGTTTCCCAGTGTTTGCCAATTTTTTGGGCCTAAAAATCGACAAATGGAGAAAAGTGCTTTTGGAAAAGTGACTTGAACGTCGTGTACTGTATAGAGAGGAAACCGGCACGCCATATGTTTTTCAAGATCAGAACATGGGAAAATGGAAAATGGATCAGGGCCGCGCTTGTTTTGGGCTGGTCGCGCAAGTGACCTGCATGCCGTGAAGAGAATTGGGCACCGATGCCTAGGGGGACTAGAAACTTGAGCGCCTATTGTTTTTCAATATCATAACATAAAAATATTGTAATGGAAAGAAGGTCGCGCATGTATTTGTGTAGGTCACGCAAGTGAGTAGCACGACAGAGGCTAGGGAGGATGAGCTGCGCGCCGGAACCTGGGCGCAGAGGGAAGACTTGCGTGCCACCGCGAAGGGGTCTAGTTTTCCTATAAATAGAGTACCACACCTCTTCATTTGTAACGAAGTTCGAGTCTTAGATATTTTTCGAGCTCTCGTCGCGCAATTGGTTGAGTTGCGCAAGTGGTTGTTGGGTCGCGCAAGTAGAGGCTGCATGCCGGCTGTTGGCTGCGCGCCCAAGGTGATTTGGGCATGAAAAGAAGTGAGTCGCACGGGTTTGAAGTTCAAGACGACAGTGTCGCGAAGGTCCGTTGGTGACACTTGCGCACCGGTTTGGACTTGCGGGCCGAGGACTTGCGCACCGTATTGGGACTTGTGCCCCAGGCTTTGAGGAGACTGCCAGATATTGTTGAAGCATATATGTCCTTTTTTGAAGCTGCACGAAAGTTGGAGGATCACCCAGTACCCTCAGCGCAAAGTGAGATTCGTCTTCTAGTAAGAGTTGGATTTCAACAGAGAATCTACAAACAAAAGGGGATGCATTATTATTCAATGATGAAGAGACCTTCATGTCTATAAACTGAGTGGGACTTCACCAACGGTAGTGAGCCAGGGGGAGTCAACGGGAGTGACCTGAGGGATAGAGTGAGCTATCCCTGAACTTTTGTAAAGGCAGTGACCTCAGGACATAGTGAAGATTCCCGAACCATTGTAATCCACAACTAGTGATGTTTAGTGGAATTTGGGAGGACTGGAAACTTTTCGGCGTATGCTCCTTGGACGTAGACCTTAGTGGTGAACCAAGTAAAAAAGGGATGTGTCTTCTCTGTGCATGTGAATGTTTTCTTCCGGATCATATTCATCATACAGGTTCAACAAGTTCCTACCAATGTGGGAACAAGATATATCACATTAAAAGAAAAATTTGTCACCCTAATTCACCCCTACCCTCTCAGGGTGTCCCAGGGTCCTTCAGTTAATAGATTTTGGGGAACATTCAAGCAGTTTTGGGGGCTAAGGGGAAGGTGCATGGGATGCACATGATTTGTATAAACTATGAATAATCCTAGGAGAATCCATACATTGTTTCAAATTATGGACAGTAGATTCAGCATGGTGGATGAATGGATAAGGATTCCATTCTAGGAGGAAATGTAAGTATCATCACATTTAGTAGCTAATTCACAGTTTATGCATGGTTTGTCTAATCCTGGAGACTAACTATGCATGGGGTTAAAGTGAGATCCTCAAAAATTGGATCTCACACATTTTTTACTATATAGGATTTTTTTCATCTATGTGGGCATAACATAGAATTCATCTCCATTGATGGTTGGATAACCTCTCACAATTGAATTAGATTCAATTTCGAGCCTTTCCTTGTTGTTTTGAAGCCCTATTATTGAGGTATGTCATAGTTATTCTTCGTTAATATCACGTTTTTCTTATATCTACTTAGATAAACTTCTCTAATACTATTATTTTGTCATATCTAAACCCGTTTGGGTTAGAGTTAAGATTATGGATGCCAAATATAGTTGTTTTTGGTCTTGACCAATATACAAGAAGAGATCTAATGCAGTTTCATGGAATTATTACTCACTTTTGGGATTATTCTTCATTATTTTAATGTATTTCTCAAAAACATCAAGGTAGTTGGCTTAAATATAGAATCATATTAATAGAAATAAATAGATTTGTTTCATAATGATTACATTGTGTGAATTTTATTGTTAATTGGATGCTTTATGACTGATTGAAAACCTTTTTGGTGATGTTTTTAGAAATCTCTAAAATTGGTGCTTATGAATATACTTTATTTATTGATTATAAAATGAAGTTTTGAAATTGGATTTTTTTTGGAATTATGAAAAATGGATTTGATTAAAGTGTTTGTAATTAAAGGAAGGGATTATTGAAATTAAATGGTATATTGGAACTGGTTTATTTACTGGTTTTTAATTAAAGAACAATTTTATTAAAATGGATTGAATTGTTTTATTTGAATGGTTTTGTAATATATGGGTTGTGTGATTTCATGTTTAATGTTACCTTGAATAAGGGCGGTTCTCCGTTGGGGTACAAGGTTTCTGACCCAAGATCAGGGGTGTCTTTAATTGGGACCTAAGGTAATTGGATGAGAGACCGCTCATAAGTATGAAACTGTCAAACGAAGCATGTATGGGGGTGTGTGTTGTGATCCATGGAATGAGTGGGAAAAAATTTATATAAATAAATGGGTTTTAGTGACTAGTTTTGTTGTTTTTTTAGAAATGTGTGTTTTCAGAAAAGTGGTTGAAAATAGAACTTGTTTACTCATGGTTACAGATGGTTTTGGAACTTGTTTATATTTAGTTATAAATTGTTTGGGAAAATGTTTTTATATAAAATTTCTTATATAAAGGTTACTAAAATATTTATCATAGTGAAATGAGTAAATAAATCATTAGGGAAACCCTAATATGTTTTATAGTGACCCTATATTTGGAACTTTTGAACTTTTGCAGATGTTATCTTCGAGGACATGAGAAAATGTAAAGTATCACACATATTTAGAATCACCTCATGATACAAGGTCTGTTTGGTGTCGTTGGAGAATAAATATTGTGGATCATGGAGTCTTGTGGTCATCATGGAGTCCATAGTTGTTCTATTTCTATTCACCTTGTTTTTTGGTTTGGTTTCCATTGTATCATAATTTGGTGTGGTTTTGTTATAATGATTCTAGTTGAGTTGTCTTTTTTTTATCATTCATTTTATAGTGTTTGTTTGGTTATGGTTGTTTGGTTAGTGGTTTATTTTTTAATGGTTAAATTTTAACCCACTTGCATATTATATCCTTTGACTTTTATTTCCCGCCATTGGAATCTTGGGGATGTCGCTGAAGTCCTAGTAATGATTCATTATGTTCTCAACCTAATGAGAATAAGTAGGACATTACATGAAATGTCGACCGAAACTCCTTTGGGTTTGGTTGGTCTTTAAATTTATAATTGTGGGAAGCTCTCACAAGGTATTTTATTGAATAATTAAAAGAAATTGGTCTTCAAAATAAATGTATTGAAATTCTTGAAATTTGATTGAATTTGTTGGGTGTGTGTTCATATGAATATATAAAGTAACACATGGGTTAGAAATGATCACAATTCCAATATTGTGGATCATTGTATTATTTCATCAAGTGACTAATTTGTACTGAAGGTATGGATACCACTCATGAGTGAGAATTTTCAAAAGTATCCTTCAGGTTGTAGTAACATTAGCGGGTGTTTTCCATCAGTGTGTGGGTTCATGTCATTGGTGAATTTTGGTGTACATATTTTAAAATCCTTATGGGTATATATATATATATATATATTTCATTGATTTTATTTTATTTTTATCTACCCACTATCTTAAAATAAATAATTATCTATCCTATTACATGTTTCAGTGGCATTTAGGTGACGTCTCAGGGCATTACTATATGGTTGTATACTCACCCCATGCATGTAATCCATAGTACATATAATATAATTTCTTCTCATGATTCATTTAAGGGGAAGGTTTTATGTAACACCCCAAGATTTTATGAAAAATATTCTTTTTAATTTCATTAATGTCTTGAGTTGTACGCTACACCAAAAGGAGCTTGCACAACACGCATCCTTGACTTGCCTTGCATTACACGCAATCGCGACCTTCCTCGATAGCGTGTGTAGTACGCAATAACGAGTTTCACTAAACAACAATATGCTATTAAAATATTATTAAAACTGGACGTTATGAATAGTAATAACCACTTTTTGAAATTTTGTAAATTTTATTTTTCAAAAGGGAATTCATTTTGGGATTTTTAATATGGAAATTATCTTAGGGTGAAATTTTGGTACTTTTTGGATAACTTTCATTTTTTGATGAATAGTGAAACCACTAAGTGGTAGTTAAGAAAAAGGAATTTTTCATAAAACATAATTTTACCGCTTCTGTGAGTAGAATTTCAAAAATCCAAGAGACACGGTTGATGTCAGTAAGTACAATGTGGTTCAATGAGATGAAAATAATTTTTGGTGAATAGTAACTTTTTACTTTTTTACCACGGTTAAAAGTAAATAGGGTAATTAAGGGTAAAAATGATATTATTATTACCATAACACATGTCCTAATTCTATTGGATAAGTTTAATTCTACCAAAAACAACCTGAGGAATAAAATATGACCATTTAGTCCCACTTGGATTAGATTAGGACATTTATTATTAATTTATTTAAAGAAGGGTTAAAATATTTAAAATCAAAGTTTAATAAGTAAATAATTTTTAATATAGGGTTATACATAATATAAATTCGACTATAAATAGTCATTAGAAATATAAAGAGATTTCCCACATAAGGGTAATTTATTTGTAATTTTTAGACATTAAATAATTTAATTTATTTATGACACAAAGATGATGTAGTAATTATCTTATTAATGAAATATTGACATAATTGATGTTATAAATACACAAATAAATGTAATTTCAGACTTTTTATGAAATAAACTAATTTTATAGGTTACCATGACATATTATTATTGATTTAATTTACTTTTTTTGAACTAATCATTCTGTTATGTGTTTCAAAAAAATCAATTACAAAATAGTGTCAAAATTGACATAAAATAGTTTTTTAAAAAAATATTATATTATTAATTATTATATTATTCCTAAAAATATATGTTTCGACCAAATTACTTAGATAAGGTTGTATATATTAATAATAAACAACTTGGGGTTCTTTTGGCTTCTTATTGTAAGTTTATTAACCTTATAGTATAAGAACACAAGAAGACACGGTAAAAGTAAAATTATTTGACTTAATGTTAAATCTAAATGATAAGGTTAAAATAGGAACCTAAACTTGTCTAAATTCTATTATATTAGAGGATTGAGACACATACCCACCTTATCTTCTAAATGAATCAATTTTGAGCTATTTAAAACCGAATTTGACTTTATAATAAAATAATAGTTTTAGTTATTCCAAAGGCGCCCCTCTCCCCCCTTATAAAAGGGCACCTCCTCTCTCTCTTCCACACACCACTTTGAGCCTTCACTCTCGGCTAAACCCTACCAATTTACCTTCTCCACTTCCCTATAAACATCCTAGAGGTTCTGGTCTTCCTCAAAGACCAATTTTAGTGCCCTAAAAAGAGATCTCAGAGAGGCGCTTCAAAGAAGAGGTAATGTCCGTTACCGATTATTACATCTTTATTTCTTCTTCCACTTTTTCTTCTTAGGTTGTTTAATTATAAAGTAATAACATCAGTATCACTTATATACTGATATGTTATTATAATTATGAAACAACCTTATTTCACCATCTATCCATCCTACGGAAAACAAAATCACCGCGCGTGCATACGTACGGAATACCGTCTCCACGTCTTGGTGTAATGTATTTTCCACCACCACCTTACTTGGATGGGTATAATGGTGTAAATAATTACTATATATGATTATTGTAAAGTTATATTTATTCTGAAATAGTATACATACACTCCAATACAATTCCAGGATCATGAGAACGATATCATCGCTCGTGCGTACGTACGGACTACCGTCTCCACGACGCGATAAGATTCATTCTCCACGTTAACCATTTATAAATAATTATAAAGTATATATAATAAGTAATAATTAAATACATGACATAATAATGATACTAGATTTATGTGTATATATATGTATGTCATCTACTTAATTCCATTCAACTCAATAAGGAAACGAAAACAGCGTTCATGCGTACGTACGGCCTACCGTCTCCATGAACGGTGTTTTTCTTTCCATTTTCTGATTTATTATATATTTTGAATATATAATATATATAAATCTTGTTTTATATTCTGGAATTATTTAATCATGATCTAAGTAATCATATGAATAATTACAAGTCAAAACACGGATGACAAATGAAACGATTTTACCCAAAACGCTCTTTAACATGGAATTTACAAAATAATGGGTAATATAAAGCCATAAGTGAACCATATATGATATCATAACAATGATTATGATTCTGGAATAAGTCAATGGAATTATTTAAATCATTATACAGGAGGTTCAGACACATACGAAGCAAATCAGACCTAAGGTAAGGGAAATATCAAAATCTCATTTTTATCCGAGATTGTTTATACTTTAGTATTTACTAGGGTGTATTTTATCATCCACATCCATGTTTCCTCCATATGTAATATTATTTACATCCACCTACAATTGTTTAAATACAATTTTAACCTTCGGTGAGTTTTTAGTAAAGTTCATGAAAGGAATCTTTTGTCGTTTTTCGTACGAGGTACTTGTTGACTTTTCCGACAAATGTACGAAGAATGTTTTTTTAACTTATAAGGAATGAATGGATTTTTATAACATTATTTCCAAGAAGATTCCTTTACCAGTTTTCAAGTTTATTTTTAATCAACTTCTTTTAGTTTATAATTGTACGACATGTTAAGAATGGAAAAAAGTGTTTTTGAAATAGAAAGGATATTTTCCTCAAGAATGGAGTTCAAGTGTTTTATCAAAATTATTTTCCATCTAAGATAATATAGGGTTATGTTTCTATCCCTATTATTAAATGGAATTGATTACGTTGTTATGGAAATTTTTTTATGAATTCCTTTATCTTATATGAATTGTTTTATGATGTCATGTTGTTTAAGAATCCCATTTTTATTACATGGGTTATGAAATGATGTATGATTTATGATTTTGTGGCACACATAAGAATGGTATCATTATGAGATGGGTGGGACCTATATCTCCCTCCAATTCATTGGGTAAAGATTTTATATCTCATGAGATAGACATGGATGGAACGGTAGGTTATACCGGTTCAGTGAAATAGGACTGAAACGAGGAGTGAACTCGGTTCAGAAAGGGACTTTTTCCACTAAGATAGTCTTGGAAATGAGTCTTGACTAATAAGAAATGATTCACTATGATTATGTGTGTATGCCAGAAAGTTTCATGTTTTATGTTCTGATTATTGGGATTCCATTTCACTACTATGATTTATCCCATGTTATGAAATTATGCTCTCTTTGGCATGTTAAGATTTTCAAAAGTTATGTTCTTATGAAAATGACGTGATTGATATTTCTTTTGTTTACCCTTACTGAGCATTTGATCTCACCCTTTTATGTTTTCATTTCCCCAGGACATAAAGAAACGATTTAGGTTTAAAAAAAATAAGATCTTTATGGGAGATGTTGAATATATTTCACCACTATTAGAAGATTATATTCCAAGTTTCCAAAGACACTAAACTATTACGATCCTTGTGTGTGTGTTTTTGTTATGTACTAAGTATTTCACAAAAGTAATGTAATGTCTATGTACGTTATGCTTCGGGTCTCTATAGTTGGTATCAGAGGAAAGTTTTAGTCAACCTTTGGAAACTAGGATGCGAAAATTATAGTGAGATCCCTAGAGATATTACTAAGGTATGTCTAGAGAAGTTCCTAAGGATAAGTATACATATAGGATACAGTCCTAGAACTACGGTAACGATCATAGAATTTAACCTAAGATGTTAGATATTGAGTATACTCTCGCTTTATTATGTTGTTTTCCCTAGCATGATGTTTACCTCTCACACCATTCTTTTTTGGGTTTTAGACGATGGATGGAACCTGAAGGAACCGTGTTGATCAATGCAATGGACAATGCAATGGTTGTCCTCCTGAACAAACAAATGTTATGGGAGATGGAGTGAAAAATCTTATTGCTATACTTACACAAGCTATGAATCATTCTGGACTTCCAAATGAGCAGAGAAGGGAACAATATTCTATTGAGTCCTTCATGATGCAACGTCCACCTTCTTTCAGTGGGTCTTCTGATCCACTTTTTGCTGAACAATGGATCAGTACTACTGAAAAGATATTTTCAGTTCTTCAATGTTCTGACCATGATAATGTCATCTTATCAGTATATATTTTGGAAGGTGAAGCTGATCAATGGTGTAATATTATCAAGAAGACGAGGCAAATAGATGAAATTGAGTCCATGGAATGGGATGAGTTCAAGAACTTATTTTTCAATAAGTACTTCCCTCGTATTCTTCGAACAAATATGGAGAAGGAGTTTCTTGAACTAAAGAAAAAGGATGATGAATCTGTTGGTATATACGAAGTGAATTTTACAAGGCTTGCAAGGTATGCATCTGGATTTATCATCCAACCTGAAAGTAAAGTTGATCGATTCTTCAGTGTATTAAAACAAAATCTTTGAAGGGAATTAGATATAAGAGACTTCAATAGCTATGAATAAATTGTGCATTGTGATATCAAGGTAGAAATTGAAGTTGGTTTAACTTATCCATCTCATAGTTTTGACAAGAAATGAAATATGGAGTTCAAGGAGAAATCTCAGAATAATGGTGAAAAGAAGATGAATGTTTCCTTATGCTCAATGTGTGGAAAGAAGCATGGTGGAGATTTTCATAAAGGGCCAAGTAAATGTTTCAAATGTGGAAAGGAAGGTCATCGGGCATTTGAATGCCACAATGATGGGAAGAAGATGGATAATGATGCAAACAAAGGAAGAGATACACAGAATGAACCTACTACACTTCAATGCTTCAAGTGCAAGGAAATGGGGCATTATGCTAATAAATTCCCTAATCCAAGGGTTAGTGATGATCGACGTGAGCAACCACTTAAGGCAAAGGACAAAGGGAAGTCACATGCGATCACCATTGGCGATGTTGAATATGAAAACGATGTGGTGGAATGATTAAGTGTTTATGTAATGGGATTCCAGAATAATGTTGTATATAGTATCGTGGAATATTGGAATATTTATGTTTTATTGTGGTTTTAAGTAATTTTATGGCATCAGTAACCATGAAAAGTGATTGAAATATTTTTGGAAAGCAGATGATATGCACATAATGAAGGGATAAATAGAATATAATATGTTTGATAGTATTCATGAGATCATGATTGATATAAGGACTAAGTGATATCATGGTTTGAGGATATAGAATTTTGAGGATTTTGGTATGTGGAAAGTGTTAACTTTTAACTGCATTCATGTTTTCACTAAGGTTCAAGGGATATTCATTCTTCAAGATAATACATGATTAAGGTATTCACATATTTGTAATTTGACCAACAAGATATATCTTATGATATATGGGGGATAAATGATGGCATTCACGTGATCATTTTCTTTATACTATGAGCTTAGACCGAAGTATTTTAGATAAGCCTAAATATTGGAATGGATTATGTTGGACATAAGTTAGTATTGTTTAAGGATAAAACTTTTTTGATATTTTTGATGGGATGTTATAGTAATATAGCTTTAGAAAAAGGACAACATGCAGGACGGGCGACAGCCCATCGCATCGGACAAGGCTGTGGGAATTGAACCCACGACCGAAGTGCGACTGGCCTTTATCGCCTACCACTGGCCTACAGGAAGTCCTTGTTTAGTAGAAACTAGTTTTATTATATTAAGAAGTATAATATAAGAAGTATAAGTCCATTTTAGGAACCATATATGATTAATCTCACTATAGATGGACATATGTATTTTTTGATAAATTTTCTAACCTTTTGTTTGAGACAGATGGAATGACCCATCATTCTATCACATGATCTGCTAACACATCACGAATGACAAATTAAACTTCATTTCTTTAAGAGATGAAGTGGAAATTGTCTAAAGAACGACAAACGGTGAGACTATACCAAAATCACAAAGTATTTCTTCTATTTCCAATTTCATCAACTTTAGGTAAATGATCTTGAAAACAAAAAATGTTGTCCTAGTGCTCTTATATATGATGAATCAGATGGTTCCTTAGATCATCACAAATTTATGGCATTGTGATTGCTGGCTTTTCCATAGCCATGTTCTCTACCACTCTCCATCAGAACATGATGGTTAGATTTCTCTTCCATATCCATATTTTCACCTATGTGGAAACCCAGTGATTAGTTTATTTGGGTAACCGTTATGTTTCATAATTTTGTTTTTAAAGATTGGTTTTGGTATTCCTTTTTACGATTTGGGTTTCTATTAAAGAAACTTTCGACCAGTAAACCATTTATAACCTCGACGAATTTCGAGGGCAAAATTCATTTTAAGGGGGGTAGAATATAACACCCTAAGATTTTTTGAAAAATATTCTTTTTAATATCATTAATGTCTTGTGTTGTACGCTACACCAAAAGGAGCTTGCACAACATGAAACCTTGACTTGCCTTGCATTACACGCAATCGCGACCTTCCTCGATAGCGTGTGTTGTACGCAATAACGAGTTTCACTAAACAACAATATGCTATTAAAATATTATTAAAACTAGCCGTTATGAATAGTAATAACCACTTTTTGAATATTTTTAAATTTTATTTTTCAAAATGGAATTAATTTTTGGATTCGTAATATCGAAATTAGCTTAGGGTTAAATTTTGGTACTTTTCAGATAACTTTCATTTTTTGATGAATAGTGAAACCACTAAGTGGTAGTTAAGAAAAATGAATTTTTCATAAAAGATAATTTTACCGCTTCTGTGAGTTGAATTTCTAAAATCCTAGAGACACGGTTGATGTCAGTAAGTGATATGTGGTTCAATGAGATGAAAATAATTTTTGGCGAATAGTAACTTTTTACTTTTTTTTACCACGGTTAAAAGTAAATAGGATAATTAAGGGTAAAAATGATATTATTATTACACTAACACATGTCCTAATTCTATTGGATAAGTGTAATTAAACCTAAAACAACCTTAGGAATAAAATATAACCATTTAGGCCCACTTGGATTAGATTAGGACATTTATTATTTATTTATTTAAAGAAGGGTTAAAATTGTTAAAATCAAAGTTTAATAAGTAAATAATTTTTAATATAGGGTTATACATAAGATAAATTCGACTATAAATAGTAATTAGAAAGATAAAAATATTTACTACATAATGGTATTTTATTTGTAAATTTTAGAGATTAAATAATTTAATTTATTTATGACACAAAGATGATGCAGTAATTATCTTATTAAAGAAATATTGACATAATTGATGTTATAAATACCCAAATAAATGTAATTTCAGACTTTTTATGAAATAAACTAATTTTATAGGTTAACATTACATATTATTATTGATTTAATTTACTTTTTTTGAACTAATCATTCTATTATGATTTTCACAAAAATAAATTACAAAATAGTGTCAAAATTGACATAAAATAGGTTTTAAAACAAATATTATATTATTAATTTTTATTTTATTCCTAAAAGTAAAATGTTCGGAAACATGACTTATATAAGGTTATATATATTAATATTAAACAACTTGGGGTTCTTTGTGCTTCTTATAGTAAGTTTATTGACCTTATAGTATAAGAACACAAGAAGACACGGTAAAAGTAAAATTATTTTACTTAATGTTAAATCTAAATGATAATGTTAAAATAGGAACCTAAACTTGTCTAAATTCTATTGGATGAGAGAATTTTGAACCATCCCCACCTTATCTTAGAAATGAATCAATTTGTAGCTATTTAAAACCGAATTAGACTTTATAATAAAATAATAGTTTCAGTTATTCCAAAGGTGCCCCTCTCCTCTCTTATAAAAGGGCACCTCCTCCCTCTCTTCCACACACCACATTGAGCCTTCATGCTCGGCCAACCCCTGAAAAATTCACTTCTCCAATTTCCATAGAAACATCCTAGAGGTTCTGGTCTTCCTCAAATCCCAAGTTTAGTGCCCGAAAAGGAGATCTCAAAGAGGCGCTTCAAAGAAGAGGTAATGTCCGTTAGCGATTCTTTCATCTTTATTTCTTCTTCCACTTATTCTTCCTAGGTTGTTTCACTATGAAGTAATAACATAAGTATCACTTATATACTGATATGTTATTATAATTATGAAACAACCTTATTTCACCATCTATCCATCCTACGGAAAACGAAATCACCACGCATGCGTATGTACGGAATACCGTCTCCACGCTGTGGTGTAATCTATTTTCCACCACCACGTTTCTTGGATGGGTATAATGGTGTAAATAATAACTATATATGATTATTGTAAAGTGATATTGATTCTGAAATAGTATACATACACTCCAATACAATTCCACGATCATGTGAACGGTATAATCGCTCGTGCGTACGTACGGACTACCGTCTCCACGACGCGATGAGATTCATTCTCCATGTTAACCATATATAAATGATTATAAAGTATATATATTAAGTAATCATTAAATATATGACATAATAATGACATTGTATTTATGTGTATATATATGTATGTCATCTACTTAATTCCATTCAACTCAATAAGGAAACAAAAACAACGTTCATGCGTACGTACGGCCTACCGTCTCCATGAATGGTGTATTTCTTTCCATTTGCTGATTTATTATATATTTTGAATATATATTATATGTAAATCTTGTTTTATATTCTCGAATTATGTAATAATGATCAAAGTAATCATATGAATAATGACAAGTCAAAACACGGACGACAAATGAAACGATTTTACCCAAAATGCTCTTTAACATGGAATTTACAAAAGAACGGGTAATATAAAGCCATAAGTGAACCATATATGATATCATAACAATGAATATGATTCTGGAATAAGTCAATGACATTATTTAAATCATTATACAGGAGTTTCGGACACATACGAAGCAAATCAGACCTAAGGTAAGGGAAATATCACAATCTCATTTTTATCCGAGATTGTTTATACTTTAGTATTTACTGGGGTGTATTTTATCATCCACATCCATGTTTACTCAATATTTAATATTATTTCCATCCACCTACAATTTTTTAAATCCAATTTTACCCTTCGGTGAGTTTTTAGTAAAGGATATGAAGGGAATATTTTGTCGTTTTTCATACGAGGTACTTTTTGACTATTCCGAAAAAAGTACGAAGAATGTTTTTTTAACTTATACGGCATGAATGGATTTTTAAAACATTATTTCCATGAATATTCCTTTACCAGTTTTCAAGTTTATTTTTAATCAACTTCTTTTAGTTTATAATTGTACGACATGTTAAGAAAGGAAAAGTGTTTTTGATGTAGAAAGGATATTTTCCTCAAGAATGGAGTTCAAGTGTTTTATCAAAATTATTTTCCATCTAAGAAAATATAGGGTTCTATTTCTATCCCTATAATTAAATGGATTTGATTATGTTGTGATGCAAATATTTCTATGAATTCCTTTATCTTATATGAATTGTTTTATGATGTCATGTTGTTTAAGAATCCCATTTTTATTACATGGGTTATGCAATGATGCATGATTTAAGATTTTGTGGCACACATAAGAATGGTATCATTATGAGATGGGTGGGACCTATTTATCCCTCCAATGCATTGGGTAATGATTTTATATCTCATGAGATAGACATGCTGGAATGGTAGGTTATACCGTTTCAGTGAAACAGGACTGAAATGAGGAGTGAACTCGGTTCAGAAAGGGACTTTGTCCACTAAGATAGACTTGGAAATGAGTCTTGACTAATAAAAAATGATTCTCTATGATTATGTGTGTATGCCACAAAGTTTCATGTTTTATGTTATGATTATTGGGATTCCATTTCACTACTATTATTTATCCCATTTTATTAAATTATGCTCTCTTTTGCAGGTTAATATTTTAAAAAGTTATGTTCTTATGAATATGACGTGATTGATATTTTTTTTGTTTACCCTTACTGAGCATTTGAGCTCACCCTTTTATGTTTTCTTTTCCCCAGGACATAAAGAAAGGATTTAGGTTTAAAAAAAGAAGATCTTTATGGGAGATGTTGAAGATCTTTTACCACGATTAGAAGATTATATTCCAAGTTTCCAAAGACACTAAACTATTACGGTCCTTGTGTGTGTGTTTTTGTTATGTACTAAGTATTCCACAAAATTAATGTAATGTCTATGTACGTTAAGCTTTGGGTCTCTACATTTTATATTTTACCACCAGTTATTTGTGATTTTTTAGTCTGGGATATATATATTTGGAGCTTGGTATGCGAGTCTTGGTGACTTTAGTGGTCAATCCATGGTGTGATGAGTTTTTTTTCATGAGTACTATTATAATGGGATTGAATATTTATATTTTATTTCATATTCCACTATTAATCTTATTATTATTTAATTATATAGTTTTATTAAATGTGTTTTTTCATTACACATCATATCATGTCTTTTATTTTGGTCTTTTTGAAGGTTGTTTGTTGATGGTAAAATCAACCTCCATGATTTTTTAAATTAACCAACATTTATTTTCAGCCTTTCATGCCTTGGGAATTTCAACTATGGATAGTGGAATTTCTTCCCTTCCCAATCCATTTTTTTTGTTATGATGTTACAATTCTTGACATTATTTAACCACCAAGATTATATACATCGACTATCTACACGTATAACCTATCAATTTCTTAAGGATGGTCCCCATGGGTTGAGCAGTTTTCTTATGTGTGGGAATATCCATTAGTGGAGAAATATCAGTATCCTAATATAATTTATTCTTATTAGGAATATTATCTTTGAGTAATTAAGTGTCGATTCACCTTAATTCCTTAAAATTATCCTCAAATTTGGATAACTTCTCCTTGGTAGTGGGAAAATAAGTTTATTTAGTTAGTAGGTGGGATATAAAGATTCCATTAACTTTTTCCTTAGATGAATCTTTAAAAGGAGGTATAAGTTGTGTATTTTGATGATATCCTGTGTTTAGAGTATTCCTTTGATGTAAGGCTTGAAAAAGATCCTCAAATATTTTTGTGTGGACCATATTTTGAACAAATAAATTCCAACTATGTTGTTTCGCATTAACATCATGATTTCAGTCAATCGAGGGGTCCAGGATAGTGACATTTACCAATATATTATATGACTTATAGATCATATAAATTTCATATGGTTATAGATAGTTTTAACCAATTTAGAATCTATCAATATCAAAATTGTAATTTTTCTAGGTTTTCACATTTTTTTATATAATATTTAGACTCAAAACCACTTTGGGGTGGTCTTACCTTATCTTATTTATGTTACCAAAAAAGTGATTTATAAAGAGTATTCCATAAATAATACATAATTAAATTCAAAAAAAATTCCCCCAATATGGAGGAAAGATTATGTAGGGGATGGAACTGTGAAAGCTTCTCTTATGGTGTCTCCCCTAACTTTTAGATGATTTATTGTTTGGGGGGTTCTGAGACAAATTATTCAATCCTTGATTATTTATATTGAATAATATTAGAAATAATAACATATTAAACCTAGTGAGTGTTTCACCATCCTCGAGGTGGTGGCGATGTTAAAAATTCTTCCAACACCAACAGTTGAGGATTCGCATATATCACCACTAAGGTGGATATTATTACTGCATCTTTGTTTTTTAATTATATAAAGAATGATTTTGAAGGAAATAGAATTTCTAACATGATATAATTTCCATAGAAAGATTCCATATAGTTTAGGAATTCACTATCATCATATTGGGGGATCACATGAATATATTGTAAGCCTAAAGTAACAACTTTTTAAAGGCCTTATCTCATCATGTATTTAATTTCGAGGCTCTATAGATAGTAATTATTTCTAAAATAACTATAGAGTATATGTAGATATTTTTCCAATAACACATTCTAAAATAATTAAAATTCATTATGTCTTCATTGGTGGAATATGTTGTCTATGGAGTGATGTAAGATTTAACTCTCCATGATCACTATATATTCTAATGTATATGTCATTTATGACATAATTTATTAGCTGGGGTGAGTGAATTCCTTCCGATGATCTCTGCACTAGTTTCTAAACATTTTCTATCATCCATATGAATGGGTAGCTAAGATGATATGTTTATATATCTATCATATTCTATTCTCATGGTAATTATAGTCCCTATAAGTCACATGTTTTTTATTGAGGTGTATGGGAGTTAACCAAAAATTCATGAAATGCTTATGTATACATTCATCATTAAATGTATCTTGGAAATTATACAAAATTGTTTCCAAGATCTAGAATATAAACATTATATTATCTTTTTCTAGTTATTTTCTCAAAACCATATAGTTATATTCATCTACTGAGAGGGATTACTCCACTAGATCTAACTAGAGAAGACACTTCCCAGTTTCCTTATTGATGAGAGACTGATTTTATAGAATCTTCATATATTATATCTAATTATTCACAGTCTAAAAATGGTTAAAATTATGATCATTTTATCAAACTATCATTCAGTCATGGTGATATATCTCTTGGAAATGTTGATTCACTTAGTGTGGTTATCTTTAGCCTCTTGAGTTCTGATCAATATAAGGGAATTCTCAGAGTAGATTTGATAAGTATAGGTCCTTATCATTTAATTGGTATGTCACCATTGTGAAGTATTTCATAGTATATTCCATGGGGAGGATATACATAGTCATTTTTATTTTTGCTATCATGAGAAGAATAAATATTTTTAATTCATGTCTGTACACATGGAGGATTTCTCAAAAATATTCCTTGGGTAGGAAATCCACGGTGGAAAATCAGGTTTATACAGATAATACCTTCATGGATACTGATATAGAATGGATTTTTAATGGGAGGAACATTTTTTTGATTAATATTTCGAATGAAAATAATAATTTCATAGGTCTCACCATGAGAAGAGTTCCCATAATCAATCTCTATGATTACAAAGGGGGGACCTTCAAAACTCTATCTAATTTATACTTGTGTTGATGAGATGGTGGATTCCTAAGTCTCTATCGAGAGGTGATAAAGGGCTGAAATTACATTAACATTGATTAAGGAAGGGATATAATCCTTCCCTTGATTCATGTATTTCCCTTAGTGATATTTATTTTCGAAAATTATCTATTGGGTAGTTGTGGTCATGAATTGTGGACAATTACCTTCAAGGGTGGGACCCCTCTTAGGAAACTCCCTTGTTACCATTATAATATTGATATGAAATTTATTTTAATGGGTAGGAATATGAGACAAACTCTTCATATCCACTTGAATATTCCAATTAATTTCATCAAAATGGAAAATGATATGAGTGTGCCTATTAGTTACTATAATGATATACTGATATCCATTATTGAACTAAGGGGTTTTAGGAATATGTGCCAGTTGATTTTCAAGATATCTCAATGGGATCCTATGATATTGGAAGAGATACACACATTCCTTGAAGTGGTTGTTGGAATACTCTATTAAACTAGATTTGGAATAGGAATATAAGGCTAACATGTTCTTTATTCCTTATCAGGTTACACTAATGATCCCTTTTAAAGGGCCAACAATATGATCTAACTCTAAAATAATCATTTGAGTGTAAATATGTGATTTAACAATGATGGAAGTATGAATATGAGACTACAACCTATTATCTATTAGGATATATCGATGGGGGTCATCCATTACTATTTCTAGGATATGTAGGAAGCTCTACAAGATGTAAGGATGGATATAAGGCTTCCCTTCAATTACCGCCCTGATATTATGGTAAGGTTATACCATGTGAATGGGAATATATTTACACTCTTCAGTTGGTGTAGGGATATGAGCCCATATTAGTCCTCCATTCTCTAAAAAAATATGTCAACGGGCTCTATAGGTGGAAGAAGGTATATGGGGCTTCACCTTTACTATCACCAGAATATGAAAATGTTCTTCCTCAAATGTATCCAAAGTATGTTTGTAGGTTTTTTGAGCATGAGTATGAATATAGGCATGATCTACAGTGTCACTAATAATATGATGAATAAAACCTTTGGTGGGAATATGTATATGGGCCCAGACCCTCCCTTAAATTGTCTACTTCCCCAAATGAATTCTTTTCCAGGGTTCTAAAGATTGAAAAACTTTATAAACCCAAATAAATTATAAATTAAATTCCCTTTTTGAATTAATAAATGAATTATTTTGTAATAAATTAATAGAAACAACACGCAATACTTTTGAAAGATTGGACCAATTTTAAAATAAATCATTTTGTATTTAAAATACCATTAATCATTTTAACATTTGATAGTATAATCATTGTATAGAGACCATTAATATTACTATATAATAAAGATTATGATAAAGTCCATTTACAAAGAATGAAGGAGAAATAACCTTGAGCAATAGGATCATACCTTATCAAACTCATTTATCATATATGAGGGAGTTTAAATAACTAGGGTTTTCCCTAGACCATGCACAAGATGAAATTCAATAAATAATCCACGAAAGAAACTATTTATGGGGGATGTTCAATATTATCGAGATCATATCCCAAACTATGTTGGCTGAAACACATGAAGAAAGACCCAACATCGCTCACATTACCCTAAAGGTATACACTTGTGTAATAAGGGATTATGTATCTGGGAACTAGTATTATAAATTTTTATATTTAGTTTTTTATAAAGAAAATGATTATGTTTTTTCATTCTCATTATAATAATTATGTATGAGTTTATGAAAAATGTTTTTTATGAAGAAACTAGAATTATATTTTTCTAGAAATATATGGTTTTAATTAAAACATTTTTTTGATAAATTCAAGAGTTTTGAAATAAATTTTTTTTATATAAATTATTACTAAATAATATTTGAAAAATTTATAATATAATTTAATTAAGACTAAAAAAATCTTTAGAAGGGTTAGAAAACTATTATTGTCATAAAAAATATTATTTTTAGTAGATGAAGATTTTGATTTAAATGTTTAAACTCTCAAATTTATAGAATTATTTTGATAAAATAAATATTATTTTTGAAATTCTTATTTTTATATTTGCTAATTATTAATTTTTCATTATTTTCTGAGACATTTTAATTTTTTTGTAAAAATTACATATGGTAAAAATATATAGTACATATTATGAAATCATAATATCCCAAAAGTGACATAATAAGTATTATAAAGTTCTCAAAGGAACAAAAATATGTTACTAATTTAAAATAAAGTGTTCTTGAATCTATTTGATTAATTTTATAAACACATATTGAATCCCTCATAACCTGTATTATATTTTAAGGTTTTAAAATCAATTCCATATGAACATGACTCACTTCTATTACAAAAATTGTATTATTTTAATATATTCGGTTATTGAACCTATTATTTGTTTTGAAAACCTCTAATATTTGGATAGAACCATGGTTGAAAAACCTTGTAAGGTTTATGGTTTTGATTATTTTTTCACATAGAAAAAAAAACCTAAATTTAGACATTCATAAAAAATTTCCCTCTCTTTTGCTATATAATTCCACCCAATCTACCAATAATCATCACTAAATTCCCATTTATCATGAATCTCCCCTTTATATCTCATCTTAAATGTCCCCCAATGTTTTCCCAATCTCTTAAGAACTTCCTCTAATGATTTTTGATTCACCCTCTCATGGTAGGGGATTATCTCCTTCTATTTATTCAAGAAAATTCATTTAGTTATTCATTTTGATTTCCAATTAATATTGTTGTAATATTTTTTTACACGAAACATATTTAACCATAAAACTACAATGTAATTAGAGTTCACCATTTACAATTATTAAACCCTTACATGTATCGTTATATACAAACATTATACGGCTGGATATATCTTTTGATTTTCCATGGTGGAAATTTTTATTGGGAATAACCATCCCCATTTCCACTAAATGGTATTCAACGATGTGTATATATCCTTTATTGATTGGTAAATCTTAGTTATATAACACCTAGTCCTTAATCATGGGATTAAATGTGATGAAATATGTTCTTATTTTGAATGGTCTATGTAGAACCCAAATGCATGAACATAATATTAATGTAACAGGTGGGCCAGAAATTATACATCCGTCCAATGTATTGGGTAATGTTTTAATCTAATGATATACAACGTATAGTGCATGCGAGGTTATCTTAAGCACTCAATGATAGGATTTCATGGCATTCATCATTTACTTATTCTTATGATCTTATGTTTTATGTTTTTTTACATTACAATGTTTCTTTGATGTTATCATTTTATATAATGCATTGATGTTAATTTTTATGAATATCAACACTTTTATGTCACCTTGATATTTCCCTTGACCAAAAAGTATTATTTTAATAATATTATGCTTTGATTATTCCTTTACTCGGTGTTATAGCTAAACGCTTTATTATATATTTCCCCAGGCCATCTCGTGTATTTTAAGAAGAATAATGTAATTTTAATAGAGTGTTATGGAATTATTAATGATGTTGTCTTATACTTGTTTAAGTTATTATTTAATGTATGTAATTACCCAAATATACTAGTCCTTTCTATATTCTTAGATTGTATGAATTGTATCATTAGTTAATAAATATTAAATTATGGTGTATTAATGATATGGGTTATTATAGTTTCTATCAAAAAAATGTCTAGTTTATTTTGGGTATTAGGAATAGAAAAAATTTAGTCAAACCCTTATTTATATTACTAAACATAGAAAAACATCCCTAAATTATGGTAAAGTATAGAGTAAGTGGTTTCTAAGAAATAAAATATTTTCCTAAATACTAAAAGTAGATGTGCCTCTCGCATCACTGTATCTAGGGGTAATAACCCTAAAAACGATGCATTCAACATTTTTTTATCATCACTTAGTTTATGACAAATTGGTTTTGTTGTACACCTATTTTAATTCACATGTGAGGTATTCCTTATTAAAATCACAATCTCTCTATGAACCACTATTAAGGGAAGAAAAATTGCTATATAATTTTATATTAGTAAGTAAACCAATGATTACTTAGATTAAAACATATAAATTCAGAGGTTAACAAATGATGGTCATCTATGAGTTATCCCTTAAATGCTCATATTTTCCATTTTATGTGTTTAATAATTTAATAATTTTCCTCGATAGTTTTCTCTTTTTTAGTCAATTTATAGAAATATGAGGACATAATTAAAAAAAAAATGTGATTAGAAATTCCTATATGAGACAAACAATCTAGTGGAAGTTGGATTCAAGAACATTATGATAATACGTACTGAATTAGCTCAGGTGATGAATAGAAAAATGAATCACGGGGATAACCCACATCCCCTTAATAAATGTAAAGTTTCAATTGAGTCATTTATTTAATAATGGCCTCTGAATTTCAGTAGATATTCTGATCCCTTAATCATTGATTAATAGATCAACTAAATTGAAAAGATCTTATTTATCCTTCAATGTTCTATGCATGAAATGTTAATGTTGGTAATTTATCATATATAGGGAGAAGATGATCAATGGTGGATATTGATAAAAAAATACCAAGACCAAGTAGTAGATCAAAGTGATGGAGTTTAATGAATTCAATAAAATGTTTTTGTATAAATTTTTTCATCACATTCTTTGATTAAAAATGGATAGGGTGTTTCTTGGCCTCATGAAAAATGATGAATAATCCATTTGGATATATGAACAAAACTTCACAAGACATTGTCGATATGCCACTAGATTTTTAATTAAACCCAAGAGTAATGATGAATACATCTTTAGTGGGTTGAATACAAATATAAAAAGATATTTTAAGATTAGAGACATTTAAACCTATGAATAAATAATATAATGTGACATCAATTTATAAATAAATGTTAGTGAATTTCAATTGACAAGATATTAGAAGTATACTATGGATTTAAATAATCATTGAGTGATGAATAAATATAATGGTTTTTGGAAATTACAACATAACACTTTTCAATAGTGTGGGATTAAGAATGCAAGAAAATTCATGAAGGGGATAATGAAATTATTTAGATGTGGGAAGGAAGGGCACCTAGATAGAGAATGTTGATAGGAGAAACTCACCAATGAGATTTATGAAAATAATGTTCCTATCAATTCTCATCCTATTGTCCAATGTTTCAACTATAAAGAACAATGAAACTATATGAATCAATATGAAAACCCAAGGTTTGCCGATTATCACTAAGGAAAAAAATATTAGGCCCAGAGAGAGAGGATGGTCTTATTACATCACAACTGCTAAGTTGAATCTTGGAAATGATGATGTGATGACAAGTATGCCAGTTATTTATTCAAGAATAAAAAATAGCATTTTTTCTATTCTATGAATTATTTCATATCACATGTGTTTAGTAGAACTATTCAAAAACCACTACAAACCATGAAATTTGATCTCTCATTAAAAATTTAAAATGCAGAAATTATTACATCCCATGTATATGACTTTTCCCATATCAGTATTTTCATGTTGATCTTCTGAGTTAACCTTGTGGTACTTCCTTTAATAGAAATCTATGATATTATGGATATGGATTATATTTCTTTATATAGAAAAAAATATAATTTTTTTGAGTAGGAAATTAACCTTTGTATCTCGAATCACAATCTATTTCTATATAATTGCAATGAATACGAAGAATCGCCTCTCATGTCATCATCTGAAGCATGAATATTTTTTCCTTATGAGTAATAATATCGAGTAAAAAAATGATACTAAGGAAATATCATACTTTATTATGTTCCCAATGTAAGGTAATATTATGTTGTTTTTCACCAAGAATATTTTTATGTTTCTCCTAACCAAGAAGATGAGTTCTCAATAAAACATAAAATCGAAATTTTGTTAATATCCTACCTCCATATATAATTGATACTTTTGAAGATTAATAACTAAATAAGAAACAATAGGGGAATTTTGATAAAGGGTTTATACACCCATGTGATTCATTATGGCCTGCACTAGTCCTTTTTGTTAAGAAGAAGGATGAGTTAATGAACCTATTCATTGATTATCATGGTCTTAATAAAATAAGAAAATATTAAAAGTATCATTTTCCACAGATTGATGAAGAGTTTGATCTGCTACATGGAGATCGGTACTTCTCAAAACTAGATATTCATTCAAGATATTATCAGGTAAATGTGAAGTAATATATTGAAAAAACAACATTTCTTATCAGGCATAGGAATTATTAGTTGATTTGGATTCCAATTGGACTCACAAATGTTGTGATTATCATCATGGAATTAATGAATAAAATATTTACTAATTATATTGGAAAATTTGTGGTAGCATTTATAGATGATATTCCTATCTACATTAAATGAAAGGATGATCATGAGGATCATTTCATCATCATTTCGAATAACATAAAAAAAATTAAAAGTTACATACAAAGTATAATAAATTCATGATTTGGATAGAAAATGTAATATTATTGTGTAATAATAACAATAGTAAAGAAATATTTATGGATCCTCAAAAAAATAAAGTTAATTGAAGGATAGGATAAAAATATATATGATATAGATCCATAGTTTTTTAGACTAACTAGGAACTATCTTTGATTTGTGGGAAATATCTCATGATTTTTAATCCCACTAAACGTGATATCTTGTAACAGAGTGACGGTTTTCTGGATTGATGAATATGAGGAGAGCATTAAAGTGTAAAAGAAGAGGTTAATCCCAACACATATTCTCACATTACCTGCATGTGGGGAAGGATTTACAATCTATAATGATGATTCCAAAAAGTTTTTGGGTTGGGTACTATTGCAATATTACAGGCTGATAACCCAGGACTCGCACTAATTAAATATCCATGAGATAAAATAATAAATTTCTAATATGCAGTTACTTGTGGTGATATGCACATTAAATATTTGGCAGCATTATCACTATGAGAAGTACGAAATATGTGTGTATCATAAAACCCTCAAGTATATATTCTCTCAAAGGATATCAATATGCACCAAAAAATTTGGTTATATTTGATCATGGATTATGATTGATCAATCCAGGACAATCCTGTGATGGAGAGCAAAGTGGAATATGATTTTAATAGAAATGATCTCATAACCCTATACATTATGATGTCTAAAAAAGATCTAATATTACCAAACATGCAATGGATATACATGGTAATAATATAAGTTTTTCCAACCCACCTTAATAAATTTACTCTTCAACCATCCATTCTTGATAGTATCAAGAAGGCCTACAAATTTGATATGGATAAATAGTTAGAGGTAGAAAATATTACATAGTTCAATGTTGTTAATGATGGTGTCATTAGTTTTGGAACCCCAATATATATCCAATAAATATTGTAACTGAGGAGGAATCATCTGGAATATTGAAATATCTCATCAATATATATTCATCGATGATATACTAATATTTATAGATATATAAAGTAAAACTTTTGTTGGGATAACTTCAAGTGGGAGATTGCAGAATTTGTATCAAAATTCTTGTATACCATGAATTGAATGATAAAAAATATATGTATAAGGGTATAATGAAACCATTGTATATAGTAGTATAAATATACGAATACATAGACATGGATTTTTTTGTAGGACTCCCCGTGAAATATACTGGAAATAAATCCATATATGTTGTAATTTTACACCTCACAAAGTTATCACAATTCTTTTTTATCAAGGAAGATTTTTCACTTAACCACCTCACCCAGATATACATAAGGGAAGTGTTAAGACTTCATGGAGTTACACTCTCCATTGTATATGATTGAGAAATAAGGTTTACCTTGAGGATATATAGAAACCTTCAACAAGTGATTGATATAAGTCTTTCAATACTGCTTGTCATCCTCAACTGGATTGAATGTTTGAGAGAACCATTCAGACTCTAGAGGATATATTGATATCTTTTTCTATTAATTTTCATGGATTCCAGGATCAATAACATCAACATAGTGGGGTTATCATATAAAAACAAATTCCATTAAAGCATTAAAATGTAACCTTATGAGGTCTTATAGGGGAAGAGGTTTCAGAAACCAATATTCTGGTATGAATTTTGAGAGTAGAATCCTATGAGACATGATTCAATCTAAGAGTTAATAGATAAGGTGTAAACAATTAAACTTCATAAAAAATCGTCCCAATGTTGACATACAATCAAATAAGACAGTTATAAATGAGGCCAAGGTGTTGAGGATAGATATATGTTGTTACTTTGTATATTATCATATAATAAATTCATGAAGTTTGGGAAATAGGGGAAGATTATTCCAAGATACATCATCCCCATTGATATCCTTGAACATATGGAGATCTGTCCTATCGACTAGAAATAAAACATAAATTATCCCTAGTAACTAATTTGTTCCATGTATCCCACTTGAGGTAGAACATAACATAACCCAAAAATGTATAAAATATAAAGTTAGTACCCTTGGAGAATGATAATTCATATGAGGATCGTCTATTGAAGATCTAATATTATAGAGGAAAATTTATATGAAGTAAGAAAATTAACTTGGTCAGTGTGTTGTGTTAATACATTTGGTTTGAGGAAGAATCATGGTAACTGATAGAGGAGATGAAGGAGAAGTATCCTCTTCTATTTGATTGTAAGAAATATAAATTCACAGGTTCCATTTATGAATGGTTAAATAATTCAATGACCCAAAATTTTATAAATTCAATTCAATTTTGAGTAAATAAATTCTTTGTTATGTATTATAGTTATAGGAAACATATACAATACTTTTTTTATTTTGGACCAATTATAAAATCTATCTTATCATATTTAGAGGATCATTAATAATATTAACCATTGATAATATAGATGTTGTGTAGTGATTGTTAAGATTAGTACATAACAAGGATTATGATAAAGTTCATTTGTATAGATGGAAGGAGCGAGGGCCTTGACCATTATGATCATTCCCAATAAAGCCTATTTATCAGAGCTTCTGTGGGATTTGGCATCACCATGATTTTTCCTTAACCAATATCAAGAAAAAAATTCAATAATTGAAGCGTAAATGAAAACTTTTATGGACAAAGATCAAGATTATTGAGATCATGTACCAAACCAAAATTTTCAAATGACCGAATGAGTTCCCCTACATCACACACCATACTCTTAACAAGTAGGTTGGGGCAATAAGGGGTTATATATCCATATCCTAGAAGTATGAATATTAAAAATTTACTTGTAAATAAAATTATGAATATATTTAACCCTTTTCATTATTAAAATTATTTATGAGTTGATGAAAATTTTATTTTGATACAAAGAAACCAAAATTTAATTTTTCAAAAAATATATGGTTTTAATTACAACATTCATTTTTTTAAATTCATGAATATCAAATTGAATATTTTATTCAAACTATATTCTTATTAAATAATATCTATAAAAAATGATAATATAATTTAATGAAGTCCAATATAATATTTATAATGGTTAAAAAAATATATTTTTGTAAAAACCAGTATTTTTTTAAATGATGATTTTGTTATAAAAATGTAATTTCTCATATTAAGAGAAATATTTTGATAAAATAAAATATTCTTTTTGAAATCATCATGTTGAAATAATCTTATGGTGATTTTGAAAACATTTCTTATACAAAATTTTTTTCGATAAAAATTATATAAGGTATAAATAGACATTATGTATTATAACATAATGATATCCAAAAGGTGATTTAATAAGCTGTATAAAGGAAATACACATCAAAAACCATTTTTTCCTTTTAAAATAATTTTTTGATGTTATTTGATTAATTTTATAAACTCTTAATGAATCCTCCATGAACTATTTTATATTTTAAGTGTTTAGAATTATTTATTTATGAACATGAATCACTTCCACATAACCAATGGTGTTATTTTAATATGTTCACTTCATGTTCCTAGAAAATATTGAAATAATCTGATTTGGTAAAAACCATGATAAAAAACATGGGAAGGTTTTTTCTATTTATTATTTTACCAAATATAATAAAAAACTATGTGTTGAAATTAAAAATGAATTCCACTCTCCTTTTCTATAATTACCCACACAAACTCCCACTCCTCCTCAGTCAAAATAAATTCAACATGTTGTTACTCTACCACTCCCTCTCTAAATCCCTCCAATAGTGTTTGAATTATCTTAAAAAGAACCTCATAATCTTTTAGAATCACCCACTCATGGTAAAAGATTCTCCCCTCCACATATTTAATCAGGCACTTTCTTCGAGTTATGGATTTTTATTTCCAATTTTTTATGTTTTAATATGTTTTTAAAAAATCCTTTACTATCCTTTTGATTCCCAAGATATCAGAGTCCATCTATCACACTCAATAAACCCTTCCATGAATCTTTATGTATACTTTTCATACTACTAGAATTATCCATGGATATTCATTGCCAAACATTTATCTACACTCCCAGAGAATAACCTAATACTAATGGTTTAGAACCATTATTATAGGCCACAGAACTATTGGTATAGTCTACATTAATTATTATATGAACCATGGGATATTTTTTTCACTATAGTTCTTTACCAATGGTTTCTTTTAAATTTTTTGTATAGCCCATTGGTAAATTTGTATACCCACGGTCTATAGTAAACTGTTTGTATAGATTTATACTAACAGTACATGAAACCATGGATGGATCATGCTGTAAAATAGTGATGTGTACCAATAGTTCATAGAACTATTGTTATATCCTCCTCTATCCAATATGAAAAATAGTCACATACATCACAATTACCATAACAGGGAAAAAAAATACAAACCATGTTACAGATTTAATGAAATAGAAATATTATATATTTAACATTTAATCAGCATATTATCAATATTTTACGAAGAATATACAATAATATGATATATCTATAATATACATATAATCCATCTTTTTTTATTCCATAAACACCATCCACACCTATGTATATTTACAATCAACTCAATAAGGGAGTGGATCAATATCTCCCTCAGCACCACTAGTTACATAGTAATCATCACCAACACACTCATCATCATTGTCATCATAAGCACCAACTTCATTATCTTTAGCATAATCATAATCATCACTAAGATATTCATCACCTAAACCACCATAGATACCCTTAGTGACATCACTTGGTGCATGATATAAATATTTCATTGTTTTTATAAATTAATCAAAAACATTATCAGCCTCTGATGGAAGTGATGGACATATATCTATCACAACATTCATGAATTGTTTTGTGGAAATTTAACCTCTTTCATGCTCTTGTATATCTATTTTATAGCCTCAAATGCAATTACATGAGAATTTCGCAGCTTTTTCATTTGAGGGAATTGAAAGGATCTTGATTAGAACTGTTACCTAGTAGGGATGATGCTTTTCTAGGGATGACATCAGACTCTCCCCTTGTTCTAGTCACCTAATACCAATCTCAAATGATAATTTGGAATAATGTTTTCATAATATTTCTCATCAAGGGTCTCTAGGGCACACTGTTGAAAATATAAAAAATATACTTAATTATTAATTACATATCAAATTTTTAAATATCAATAAAAATTATTACAATAATCTATTATTTATATGCATTTATAACACTTCCACCTAGTTTCCTCCTACCTGAATTTTTTTATCGAGGAACAAAGAGTTTGATTCCCAATGTTTCAGGATGAAAATGAAATTGATTAATTTAATATTAAATTACTAAATAATATAAAAATTATTAAAAAAACAAATTCTTTTATGAAGACATGTGAGATTAACCATCTACTAGAATCAAGTTAAAACTTATTTGAATTAGATTAAATTATAGTGGTGAGTAACAATGTGATATTTAATTCAATTATCACATTTTATTACACTACAAGTTATTTAATCTACAAGGTATTAAGGGAATGACAATACCAAATTGAGATCTTGAATAACAAGGAAGAAATGATAGATTTATAATATTAGTGAGTATATCATTTTAAAGTGACCAATTTAAGCTACATAAGAGTTCAATCAAAGTTAGAATGAATTAAAATTTAATATTTTGAAGAAATAAATAAAATGAATAAGATAATTGGGGAATGAAAAAATATTAATGGAGATAATGTTAACTGAAACCAAAGGCTATTGGCTCAGTCCATATATAATAATCAAAATCCATCAATGAGGTTATTTGAGTATGTTACTACTAAAAAGGACACATGTTCTATTCAGAATGAATACCAATGTTGAGAGTGATATACAATATTGAATAAGGATAAAGGGTATTAATTTATTGGGGAGACATGGATAAAGGGAAAAATTTCAAAATTCAATAGGGTAGGGAATAACATGAGAGGTATAAATGAAATATACTTTTTTACTATTATATCCTAGAAATATACAAAAAAACATAAGAACTATTTTAATGATTCTATTTTGGAAATTTTCAAACTGATTAATTGGAATAAAAAATATATTAGGATTAATAATCAAGTTATCCTCTTTTAGAAGGCCTTATAAGAAATTTTTTGAGCTATAATGGTTGAAAATTATATGATGTTTCGCTATGGAAAACCTATATATATGAAATTTATATTCTTAATATATTTTTCGTATAAGGTAATTTTATAACTTATAATTGATATATGTATATATATTTCTCGGAATCCTCTAATTGTAGGTAAGATTATAATAAACATTCCTAGAGAAGAGAAATTGTTCATTAAATTAGTTGTATGTGGGTTGAACTTTAGAGAAATAATAGGGGAAAAATTAAACTTCTACAAATATTATGGGCTTATTATTGATTTTTTTAGGCAAATATGGAAAAAATAATACAATACATTCAATTTTATAGATAGAAAATATATAGAAATGATTTATTTGGTTCATTTTTGGAAGATTTTCCATCAATGGATTGAACTTTTATATTCACTTAATTGAAATAATTTTATTGTTTTATATATTTATGGATAATATAATGTGATAAGAGCCTAATTAAATAAAATTGAGAGAATTCTATGTTCTAGGTATAGTCTAAAAGTAAACACTCTAATTTCTAATTTTTCTACATATGAGAGAGATATACAACTCATAATCTAATGTTTAATGTTTCCTTTCAATTGTGGTTGTGAGCTCTTCTGGACACCTGGTATACTTATTCTAACTGTATTTATTATATTTATTTATTTTTATATGAAAATATTTTAGTTAATTGAAATTAATTTATAATGATATTTTTATTTTATTTAGTTGATGGTAAATGGGACTATTGGAATTATATAATGATCAACAAATGTAGTATTTCTAATAATTCAAAATTAAAAAGAATAAAATAGATATGTCCTCATTTTACAGATGGTACACTAATAATGACGAAAAAATGATTATGGGAATATTCCTAATGTTCATATGAGAACATCATAAAGTTCAACAACAATCTAAAAATATATCAATATAATATTTGTAATGTTTATTTTTTAGACTTTATAAGATTTTTTTCTATAATTTTTCAGCTTATTAATCTTTGTAAGATTTTGAATAACTTTATGGTACATTATGAGACCTATTAAGGTTTTCAATTGAACTTGAAAAGGTTGATAAAGAACCTCATCGGGTTTATTGAGAGATATTTTATGGATTTCTATAGAATATCGTCACCTTCACTATCTTCTTGAAAAAAATCATTAGAACTAATTTGAACAGTTTTCTTAATGTAAATTGTATGGTTTCTCTAAAATTTGAAATATTTATAATATAGGATTAAAATCAAATATGGGTCTGAAGTTTGAGTGTTTTCCACATCCTAGGAAAGATGTTTCATGTCGCAATGCCTTATAAATGTGAGAATACATGCAAGTGTGGAATGAATTAAAAGTTATATATCCTACATGGGTGTCTTATAGACAATATCATGTGTCATATTTATTAAGAAATTGATATATTTTAAGAGTTTTTTGGGGATAATTCCGACTGATTTGGTCCAAAAACATAGTTTTTCATAAAAATTACCCAGTTCCTCTTATTATATTACATTATTGTGAACCCTGATGTTTGAATATAATTCCTATAATCCTTTTTATTTCTGTTTTTAGTCTAGTGAATCTAGAAAAAATTAAATATAATTAATAATAATTAAATTTTCAATAAAAACCATTAATGTTTAAAAATACCATAAACTCATTACTCTTCAAATATATGAAAATTTCTTAGTATTGGGTTATAAGAAAATTATTGAATATTGGTACACCATCTTACTCATAGATGAATATACACTTCCAACCAATAAATATCTCATGCTTACATGATTTCCACAACTCCCCAAGATCTATCCATGGCGTGACCTTATCAACTTCTCTTTTGAAAAAGTTAAATTGACACAACAACAACCATGTTCATTCCTAAAAATATGATAATAATATAGATATTAATTTAATGATTTTTCATTATGATATATCTACCCATGGATTATACTATATCTAATTACTAATATTCCTCCATGAGACTTTTTTCACTGGAATGATATAACTTCACTTGGCTAAAGTTTCATTAAAATATCTACATTGGACAATATTTTAGGATATCATTGGATTGTATTCATAATAATATACAATTATTTTTGTTTGAACATTCTATAAATCACACATATGGGTGTTCCCCTATATCTTATTAGAGTATCCATCTAAATAATATAGAAATAAATATAAAATATAATTATTTCATAGCATAACTAGAAAATAATGACATGATATAATTTTACACACTTAAAAAACCTAATATAGATTTATCATTAGGGTTTGACAGATCTGTGGGATTTTTTGGATCAGTATAATTTTAAGGTTGTGCTTATACCAATAGATGAACAAGTGAATCTAAAAAGAAATGGAGTGGATGGTAAATGACTAAAATCATCAGATACTAGATTTATATTTTAAAATAGAGGTAGCTTAGGCATGGTAGGATAAGGATAAATGTGCTGGGGATACATCACATGATATGAATATAGTATTCGGGTTATCATCCCTGGGGGTGGTGTATACATGGTTTGAGATGTAGATCCTCAATAATATAAAGATGGAGGTATAGGTCAAAACGTCACTAGAGGCCCATGTGGAGGAGGAAAATGTGTGTTAGATAAGATGATTATTGTTGGGTATAGGTGTGAATGGGAATGGCGGGTGCCCCATATATCACTAGGAGAACCCCATATCAAACCCCTATTAGTAGGATGAGTGGTGAAAAATTCTGGTTCAAATGAACATACCAAAATTTCTTTTGATAAAAAATAATAACATTATATTAAATGGAATACAGATGAAAAATATTACAATTATTATACTCACTAAGTGAGCCATATGAGTCATCCCTAGTTATCAAAATTTTCAATCAATATCAAATAGTCTCTTCCTCCAAATTTCTTCAAAATCTTTCATAATCTGCATTAGAATGAAATGGTCATTTTTTGAAATAATTTTTTAAATATACATCATAAAAATATGAATTAAAACAAGAAGTAACCCATATATTATCTTATTTTAGAAACTATTATATAAAACAATGTGATACTTGTTTTAAAAACTCGATTTTCTAAATTAAAAACAAAATAAATAAAATGAAATGAAAAAAACCTAAAAAAAATATTCCATGACAAAATAAAACCAAATTAAAATACTATTTTTAGTATCAATTATTATATGAAAGTCATCCAAGAATACTACTACCCACAAATTATAGAATAAGATAAATACATATACTATAAACAATGCATACAAATAATGAACGAACAATGTTAAATACATGGAAGAGGAAAAAATATTATATAATACAATCTATGTAAATTTAGTTTACATAAACATAGAGTGTTCATATATTTTAGAAAGATAAATTCTTCTAGTAATACATTGAATTTTTAATTCATAAGAATTATAACATAATCCATGCTTTTTTAGTTTTAAATGAAACAATTAAACTAATTTTTTATATTTCAATAAAAATTATATTCATCAAAGATGGAAATTTTATATATCTCTTGGATTACGTGATGTTCATCCAAATTTAAAGCATATATTCCAATATGATTCCTAATATTTATCGAAATATGGACATATAAAATAATTGGATTTAATTTTTGAGGTAAAAATGTATCTTGTAAGAAAAATGTTAATAAGGATTTAAGAATGAGGAAAAGAGAAAAAATATCCATATTAAAACAACATTAGGCTAAAAAGAAATAATAATTTCAAATTAAACATAATCTTATAGGAAATGAATATGATTATAAAAAATAGAAAATATTATTTGAATTCCATTTCATATAAATATGTAGTTAACAAAAATTAATAAGAATCAATAATCAACTATACCACTATGATGAAAATAATTAATCAATAATAATAATGAAAAATCATATTATGCGAGAAGAGTTAGATAATATATCGGTATATTAATATAATATCTCATAATAAATTTTCACAATTAGGATCATTGATATGTTCCAAGACATATAATGTAGGAATCATTAGATAGCATTAGATAATTGTGTCCTTGTGCTATATTTCCATAGGAGAACCATGTCCACATATATTTCATTTTATATGGGTGTTCCATATCATTAGGGTGTATTTTGATGGGAGAACCATGTCTATATGGTTCAATTTAAATGGGAGAACCACATCCCCAAATTATTTACCCCATTATAGTGAAATCTCCTCATAATACTCTATAAAATAATTTAAATCATATTAAACACACTTTCACATAGACAACAAACCATGTATTTATCCTATGATCCCACTAATTTATCCAGGTTATCCCACAAAAATTATTATATATAATCACATTGAATACAAAAACCCATTAATATATTAATAAAACAAAACAAATACTATATTAATTAATTAAATAATTTGTTGAATTATATTACAAAAAAATTATGTTGTATTTATTTTAATTTAGATGAAAACTAAATTAAAAAACATTTATATATATAAAAATCATATTTGATATGAAATAATATAATAAAAATAATTTAAACAAACCTTTTTAAAATAATTTTTATGAATAAAGACATAACATGATCTTGGTTAGGTTTTCATATCAAGATAAATATAAAAACAATACTCAATATAAGAACAGAATAAAATAATCCATGAATAAGGGGAGAACACTTGAGGACAAGATAGTACAATCCACTTCATGGGTGAGAAGAGATTAGGGATCATGGGTTGGGAGGTGAGGAGGAGAAGTCAAGTGTTATGTGGTGCAGCTATATGAATAGTTAAAAATCCATGGTATAATGTAGTCTATAGAAACATTTTCTTAAAAACCATTAGTAAATTCTAATTCATAATTGTAGTTTAAAAAACCATTGGTACAGACAGTTGGATGAGACTCTATACCAAAAATTATTATAATATATTGGTATACATGAATATTCACAACCCCAATTTCTATTAGTGATACTGAATACCCATCCCCATTTACACAAAAGGTTATTCACCTTGAAGTAAATATCCTCAACTAATTGGGGAATTCCATGTATATAACCCACACTCCATAATTATGATATTAAATGTGATGAAATATCTTATTATGTTGAATGATCTTTGTGGGACACAAATTCAAGTACACAATATGAATGTTTCTGGGTGGACTAAAATTATATTCCACCCCAATGTATTGGGTGATGTTTTTATCTCATGAGAATCCATGTATTGTAAATAGTGTTTTATCCTAATCATATAATTATTTGATGTTCCAATGGTTATCCTTGACTTATGAAAATGATATCGTGTTCAATGTTTGTCCACTTTCTTAGATTTCCTTGATGTTATCATCATATATCAACATTTGATGTTCATGTTTTTATTCTCACCAATTTTTTCACCTGGTTTTTCACCTTGACTAAAATGTATTATTTTCATCATTTTATTCATTGATTTTTAACTTATTGTTATTTATATATCATCCATTTATTATGTACATCCACAGGTTGTGTCATGAAATTTTAGAAAAATAATGGAATTTTAAGGTCTTTTTAAGGAGATTTAATGATGTCATTATATCACTATATAATTTATTATGTTATGAATCTAGTTACCCAATAACACTTGGAAATTTATATTCCTATATTTTATCACTTCTACCATTATATAATAAATAATTTATTAAGGTGTATTAAATATATGTGATGTTATAGTAATCAAGGTTGGTATATCTTGGGAGTCCACCTAAAATTATTCATGGGAAAAAGGGGACACATAAAATTGGTAGAGTTGGTGGAAAATGGGAACCCTTATATGTAGTTGTAAGAATACAGTGATTTTTTAGTTTTCCTCTTTCTCCATTTCCCTAATATAAGAGAGGCATGTGTTTTCTTCCTCTAAATACTTGATTCAATAGTGATTAGAGGCAGTGATCAAAACCAGTAGCTTTGTTGTATTACTCTATTGATGTGGTGATCTATGAGGCTTAATTTTTGAATGTTCTATCAGGTCACCTCAAATTTAGGGATAATATCATTGAGATAATAGTCAACCAATAGTGAATTGAATACTTGGTGTTAGATATTATACGTCAGTGACAATGATTTCTTGTTTTATGGGGTCATTTCCTTTTCAGTTGTTGAGGTATATTTATAATTATTATATTATTCCATTTTTTGGATCGAAAGGAGTTCCATGAAGGGTTTTGAAGTCCTAAAGGTATTAATAATCAAAAAAATAATACCCCTCGTTATAGTATCACAATAAAATTCATGATCAGTAAATAAAATTCATAGTTAAACGATACACATCGGGATCCAAATTATATTTTTACAGGAAACTTCAACACAAAGATACTTAGTTATTTATTATCATTTTTTTAGACATTCTTTCGAAAGGTAGGTAGGAACTAGGTTTTTTAACATGTGAAGGTTCAAAATAAGTTTTGGTCAAGAAGATGGAAGGTTAAAATCATCACTCCCTTTATGGGGTAATTAATTAAAACATCAATAATCTCATATAGATTAAAAATAAGTTCTTTAATCATTCCAAAATTCTAATATGGGACTATTTACCACCATGTTAATGGTCTGATTGAAACCATGTATTAAGTGTGATCGTTTTTATATATGGGTGTTTCTCTGTCAATGTGACCATATGTGTGTATTAGAGGTTCCCCATTTACATAACCATATATTTATTTTATAGGTTCTTCATATTTCTATAACTAAGTAGTGATACTATAGTTTAATTCCACCCAATTGGGAACATTAGATTTCATCACCATTTAAGAAGGTGGTAGGTTATTATATTGTTTGGATTGAGCCCTTGACATGGATTTCTATGTATATCAATCAAGAGACTGAGAAGGAACATTGTTCAATTCCACATAGTAGGTAATTTCATACATTTTAAGGTCATGTGACAAGGACAATAGTAGTTACTTTTTTAAGTATCCATTAATACTTCCATGAAGTTAAGCATCATGTAGAGTATACTTCTAGGGAAAGGGTTCCTAGTTATGGTCGTAATGGGACCTATATATGGATGACCCATTCTATATTACAATTGAATTTAGTAACTAAAAAGTAGAAGGTATTATGGGATGATATGGGAATATATTTCCCGTGAGAATATAGTTCATCAAGGAATATGGCCTGATGAAAAAAAATGGTGTGACTCACAAGTAGTATAGCTGACTGGAGACATAGATTTCATAGGGAATATATCCCAGTGGATATATGATGATATATTATATGTTTAACCCATTTTATGGACCTAAATTATCTTGATTAATAGGATGTTAATACTTAATATTTTTATTTTCAATCTATAAGGTCATGTGAATGGGTCATACCATGTAGTTTAATGTCATGTGGGAAAGATATTGTCATGTAAAATTATTTCATGTGAAAATGAGTTTAATGTTCTAAGTGGGGATAAAATAGTGTATAGAGTGAGTTTTATGCATGGGATTCCTTATTTGGTTCATCTCAAAAGGAATACGTACCACTAGGAAGGATGGATCATAGAGAATATAGACTTGTGAGGTAGGATTCATTGAGTTTAGGTCGTTATCAGGATTAGTTGGGGATTACACATGGGATTCTCATCACTTGGGTCCACATTACTGTATTTAATAATGGTATGTTGAAGTATAAATGAGAACATGTGGGATATGAACTCTTATGTAAAAAATTGGAAAATTTTCATATGTTTCTCAGACTGTGTTTGAAGATAATAAGCATGGAAGATTAATAAATTTCTCATTCATACTTCAATATAAAATCATTTAATACATACTTTTAATATTCAAACCAGAATCATATAGGTATGTTTTATTCAAAACCATTGATACATAAAACATGTGTTCCTAAGAGTTCTATAAAATCTCCCACTAATTTTTTCATAAATAGAATCTTTCATAGATATATCATACAAAACAATTATTCATAAACTGGGGAAAGGAAAAAATAGAAAGGGTGAGCTCAGATTATAAATTAATGATCATAAATTATATATCAATGATCAATTAAACATAATATGTGAATAAGGGTATGAGAACATGATATTAAAATTTTAAAACCACACCCTTTATACCATAGAACATAATATTGATTCATGGAATAAATCATGGTATTTCATAATACATGATTCTTTATCAAATCAATGAACATGATCCCTGAGACAATAAAATTGAAAAAATATAGAAGATTCTAAAATACACATAAGAAAATAAAAATCATTTAATTAGTCCAGGATCACTACCAAGATAATAATTGTAGACTTGGTCCACTCCACATTCAATCATTTATTTGGTCAAGGTTCACTCCCAAAAAAATAATAGTTTAAATAGTCCCTTACTGAATTTGGATCACTCCCCATTCTAGTCCTTACAATCTCATGAGATGTCCATATTTATCAAATCTATTAGAGGGTTTTTTAATTTCAGACCTACCTTTAAAATAATGAAATTAATATATATGTGTACCACATTATCATGAAATTGTCATCATATCTTATCCCAAGGGATAAAAATGGATTTCATAAATATTTCATCATTAAATCACAGCATAAATCATGGAATAGAATCATTTTACATAAAGGATTAATCATAAAAAAATTTACTAGTTGGAATGAATTTTTTTTTCATAGAATCGTCCTTAAATAATCATCATAATCAATAGAAATAATGAAATTGGAATGTAAAATTGAATCAAATCCCAAGAAAATCATAATTATCATCATATTATGTTATCATAGATTTAAAATTTCATTAAAATATCACTAGAATATTTCATGAGGAAAATAATAATTTTATTTTGAAATAAATTATTTAACCTCTTAAAAATTAAAAAATATCATTAATGGAATTATATTGTAATATAATCCTTGATAATTTTAATGTAAGCCTCAAAATATTTCATATTCATGATTGAGGGAAATTATTTTCATGTCGTATATGTTAAAAAAAATGATTTCATTTAAATTATTGGTAAAAGGTCAATAGTGCCACATTTCAAAAAATGGAATGAAGAATCCATTGATTTTTTTACAATTCAATCATAGGAAAAAAATTGAATTAAAAAAATAATTTTATAATATAAAAAATTATCCATTTAATTATAACATGGATATGGAAGGAAAATGATTTTCTATCAAATAAAAAATGAAGTCATTTTTCCATAAAAATATTATTCATGTATCTTAAGTAATTATAGAGAGTAAAATAAAATAATAACATGTAATATATAGAAATAAACCTTGGATAATAAAATTCATTTAATTTTTTATAGATAGGTAATAAAATTTCATCATCATGAACTTAATCATAAACAATTTTGATAAACTATGATACTATAACATAAATCCCTTACAACATTAGTAACTTTTGAATAAAAGATTCATGAAAGAGAAAAACATAGATGCATATATAAATCCATATAATAGTATTGAAAATAATCATTAAATTAATTAATGATTAGTATATAAACCATATAAGAAAAAAAGGTGGTGAATAGGGCATGTGTCTCACAAAAATATAAGCAAGACGAAAATCAATTACCTCATGTTCAATTTGATTTGAAAGTTATCTGACCACATTTATAATAAATTTAAATTTATTATAATTATATACCATAATCATGTAAATATTTATAATATCATATATTATCCAATGATAACATTTCAATATTCATTTATTAATAATTCATTATTAAAATCTTCATTTTTGGGAGTTAATAGTTTTATTTTTAATGAGGATCTCATTTCAGTAATTTCAGTTCTTGTACGTTGTTCATGGTTACATAATATCAAAAAATTTAATAATTATATAAATACAAGATATATATAATTTATATAGACTCATCCATAAAATCCATAAATGCAAAAATGAATTAAATCATTCATTAAGATATTAATCTATTTATACACATTAATGTTTTTATCTTTTTTCGATAAATAGAAATAAAGAAATTTAAATAATATTTTGTAATTATAAAATCATTATTGAATAAAATAATTCATATATATAAATATATCATTATTAAAAACAATTTAAATTAGAAATGGTAAAAAATCACAGAACTTCAGGGAGGTCTTTGTTCACATGTACGCACAAGTGACATTATCATTCTCCAATAGAAAGAAAGGTAATAATGTTGACATGATATTACAATTACATAATATTATTTACATCAAAAATATAATTTATTAAAACTAAAATAATCACAATAACCATCCCTTAATGGTGGTGATGAATAAATAATGGTATCTATAAATGAATGTGGTAGTCCACATGTACGTATGAGCGATACATTCTTAAGGCCTCTTAGAATGGTATTATAAGAAGAAAGAACCTCTAATTCATGAATAGGGAATCTGTGAATAACTATTTTAGGGATTTTTTAGCTATATGTCTCAATTTAGTATGATGTAGAGAATGTATGGGTGTACTTTTATAAGTTTAGAAGAGGATACACATGAAACTTTTTAATAGATAAAAATATAATATTTTCTTACTAATGAAAAATGATTAAAAAATGATATAGATTATATTTTTTATATAATGAGGTCTAAATTTGTCAAAAAAATTATTTATAAAAGTTTAATTAGAAAAATTACACCTATATTGTGGTTTAACCATCCCCTTAGGAACGTATTTTCACATTAAATGTAGTGATAAATTTTTATTGTATTTTTTATTTTATTTTGGAAAAAACAATTTTAAATTATTTAATAATATTAATTATTATTAATGATAATATATAATCCATTCTATTGAATTCAACTCACATAATTATCAGAACATAATTTAAAATTAAACTTGTAAAATGGGCCCAAAAGCTATTTTCAAGATAAAATGTTTTTTTAAGTATAAAAAGATGTTACAAAAAAATGTAACATAAATTGAATTTTAATGAACCTAATTAGATTAATAATAATTTATATGAACTAATTTTACATTTAAAACCATTTTAAAAACATATATAACTTTTCATATTCTTGTAATGAAAAATACAGTATTTAATAAAAAACAGTATTCTTCACTATACATCGAATAAACAATCTTTTTGGAAAATTCATAAAAATACACTCTTAGATTACTTTTTCGCGATGAAATAAAAAATTAGGCTCCTTATTCAAATATGTTTTCTAAATATATTAGAATTTATTTAGAATATTTTCTCATGAAATTAAATAAACCAATTTTTGGGGGAAAATTTATTTTTAAATCATATATTGACTTTACCAAAAATTAATATCATATTTATCTACACATTTTTTATATAAAAACATAAACATATTTTTTTTTCTAAATTTGGTTCTTATTATTTACTCTTTCTATCTCATGGAATTTTTATGATGACATACTATATTATAAATCATTTAGAATCGGGGTTGCATGTGTCAAAAACTATCAAGGAAATTAAATTTACGTGAAGAGAAATATATCATAAAATATCAAATAATTATGGTTATTACCCAAAGTTTTTTATTATTATAAGATTAAAAAACTTGATATTCTATTTATGAATGGAATACATTATCATTTTTTGAGAACTCTGATGCCCCCAATGACCTGATCATGCTTGTTCGATGGTTTAAAAAGAGTATTAGATTTGGCCTTATAGGGTTTTGACCATGAAAAAATGAGGTAACGAAGGTAATTTGGAATGATATTATCATAGTTAATTACTTGAATAGAAGTAAATGTATTATTGAAGTTTAATTAACTATTAAGTATTCTTTATGAAATAATCAAATACAAGTCATATAGTCCACGGTCGGGTTTCAGTAGAAGGTGTGCATTTAGTAGCACTGGGAGGCTTTATCTAAAATATTAGTGTTTATATATAGAGAGGTGTTTTACTAGGTCCGGGATCAGGGGTCCTTTTCAAAAGGACCCTTGATTCCATCCATTAAAGTAAGTCCACATTCACAAAGGATTATTTTATTCACAGAAGGACCTCATGGGCCTCTCATTCATAAAGGGGCCTTGTGAGTCTCATTTGTAGAGGAGAATCATGTGCCTCGCATTCAAGAAGGTCCTTACAAGATTATTCCTTCCTTATTTATTTCTTTTTGTTTCATAGTTACCTATAAATAATTTTAATAGTGAATGATTTTTGTATCCTCTAGGTTTCCAAAAGTGTTAAGTCTCTCTTTTAGAGTGTCTCTATTTTCCAAATTGTCCCTATAGTTTTATTTTTTAGAGGGTATGATGTATTTATAGGAAACCTTGAATAACTACATTACAAAAATTGTGAAACTATATTAGAGATACATATTCACATAGAATAAAAAAAATGATGAATGATCATAAATGGACTATGTGGTAGGCCCAGATTCCCCACTTAATTATCGTAAACAATGAAGACACATTGAGCAGTTACAATATCTACATATGGATATTAGTTCTCAATGAAAACTGTATGAGTTCATGGAATACTAGTATTGGGTGTGTATGGTGATTCATGAATGGTAAAATTATTCATGAATCAATTCAATTATTCATGAAAATCTTCCATTTATCACCTTATTTCATGATAAAACCGAATCCCCATATAAAATGGTCATAAATTTTTATATGTAAGCCTCTTTTGGATCTATGAATTTTCATATAGATTTTTGTGGAAAAAAATTCTATTGGATATTTTTATACCTAGTAGCATGTGTTTTATGTTATGTCAATAAGATATCTTATGAATTCTCCATTTACTTTTGTTTTGAAAATCAAAAACACTTTTTCTTTAATGACCATTTTTTTACTCAAAGGGAATTTATTTTATTAACCGTTAATGTGATTTTCTATGTCATACATAATGTTTCTTATCTAAGACTAATTATACTTTTCTTAAGATCTAATTGCAAAATGAATAATCAGATCCTTATCTAAACCTCAGAACCTTACAGTTTCTTAGAATATGAGTCTCACAATTTTTATACTATAATTCCATATGATTTCAGAGTCCGTTTCATCCTGAATTTTGTCTCCAAATTATTAGAAATTATGGATCTGAATTATAAAAAATTATGAATCCAAATTCATAGAAATTATGACTTTGAATTATTAGAAATTATGACTTTGAATTCATAGAAATTCTGACTCAAATTCTCATAAATTCTAACTCTGAATTCTCATAAATTAAAACATTGAATTATTAGAAATTATGACTCTGAATTATTAAAAATTATGACACCAAATTCTTATAAATACAGACGCCTAATTATTAGAAATACTAATTCCAAATTCATAGAAATTCAGACTCTAAATTCTCATAAATTCTGACTCTAAATTCTTTAAAATACAGGCTCTAAATTGTCAAAAATTCTGACACAAAATTATCAATATTTATGAATGCATTTGTACTAAAATATAAACTTCATTTTTCAATAAATTCAAACATTGTTTCTATCAAAAATCATATATAGTTTCTATCCAAAAGCAGAATATTTTTATCCAAAATCCAACTCCATTTCTACCCAAAATTAAACTCAATTTCTATCCGAAAATAAGACTCCAAATTTTTATTTTTCCAGACTCTATTTATATATATATTTAGACTCCATGGCCCATTATATTTAGAATTAGATTATTCATATCTGTTATGGTATCTTATTTTCCTTAATATATTATTCCAACATTATAGGATCCTAGATTACTTAAGTTTCATAAACATTAAAATGTTTTCTTACATGAAATTAGGTCATACAATTTGTTTCAAACTAATCATTGACTGAGTGACATTTGAATAGGTACCTCCGAGATTCAACCAAAAATATGACCATTAGATGTGAAGTTGAACATTGGTATTTTTTGCCTATAAATACCCAGCCATTTTGATGAACCAAAAATACACAACACACATCTAGAGATTACATGATATGATGCTGTGAAAAGATTTCTAGAGAGATAGACACTCTCCTGATTTGTGCAACCTACAAACATATTGTTCACCCCTAAATAACTTGTTCAACCTAGTTAAACAGTGATTGTTATTTTGTTCAATCGAGGGATTTTGGGGATAGGAAGACATAGGTGTCGACTACCATAATGTATGAGGGCTTGTGGGGATAGAAATACAGATTCCGATAGACTTATCAAGGTCTTATCCTACTATGGATAATGAAAACATTATTGAAAGTATAAATCGATGGAACATAAGCAATGGTTTTTGGATACCCTTCTCCTTAGGTTACAAGATTCATTGTTACCTGTTCTATTTACAAGTTTTTTTATTTCTGCTATTTTAAGTTATTAGATTATATACATGTTAAGGTGTAAATTTTATTTAAGATATACTAATTTATGTTTAGGTTCTTTATAATTGGATTTGGGACCTTCCAATTTTCTCATTGTTTAAAACCAAAGAGGGTTTGTGAATTCATATTGTTTAACTTTGTTAAAAATATATTTTATAACAGTTAAAAAAATCACTATTAAACATAGAATTCAGCCCCTCTTGTATTTGCACATATATATATATGCATTTTTATCATACATTTTTTTCAGAGCAGGTCACTGAAATAATTATACTTACATATAAGTTTTCTTTCTTATATTTTCTTTCTCATCATTAATTGTTCATGTTTTTATTTAGGATTTTCATTATTTTTAAATTTTATCTACTATCAAGTTTTGTGGAAAACACATTTTCATTTTTTTATATTATAAAAGTAATAAATTTTGGTTGGATAGGAAATTTAAATCTTACTAGGACACCAATTTTTTATGGTAGTGATAATGAGTACTAGAGAGATAGAATGCATGCCTTTTTTCTAAACACTGGAGTGGATAATTTGTTCATTCTCATTGCCTATTACCAAAGACAATAAATCGAAGTAAAAACATTCAAAAATAAGGAAAAATAATGTAAAATCATCATAACATAAATATTCTTGTCCAAAGAATATTGGTCTTATAGAGAGATTACCTTTCGAAAATCATTATCCTATAGATAATGTACACAATGATGAATCTTTAACCTATATTTATTTAAATACAAATGAAGAATGTTATGAGTCTTCAGATGAATAATCGTTCTCCTCAAAATATAACACTTTACCTTTATTCGATAATTTTTTATGATTTTATCAATTGCTTGAGAATGAAAATTGTAAGTTAAAAAAGAAGTTAGAGAAAGTCAATTCTAGAATATCTTTTTTAACAAACAAGGTATCATATCTTTATAAAGATCTTGATAATCAACTATCTATTTTGAAAATGTTTCTAAAACGCTTAATGAAGTTAATTCTTAGAAGTACAAACATTATAAGGATCTTGAACATGTTATTTCTTTGAAAATTTTTTATAGAATAACATAAAATCGTAGACTAAGGACTATGATGAAAAATATTTATTCATTAGACTAAAATATGAAATATTTTACTTAAAGAAGCAGTTATAAAACGTCACTTCTAGAAGGAAAGAATTTGATAAAATGTTTTCACAACTTCATCCTCCTAGAAATAATTTTGGATTTGGTTATACTCTCTAAAAACTATTATTCAGTAATGATTATTTTATTCCCTAAAGTGTTTCTTTTTTCACTATGTATCAATATGGTGGACATTGGGAGAAAAAAATTATTTGAATAATACCCAATTATTAGGAATTTATAAAACATATTTTTCTAATTAAATGTTAATACATAAGATTTTATTTTCTATAATTTCCAAATACCAACATGTTTGGATTCTGAATAACTAATTATTTTATTTTCAGGGAAAAAATGAAGTGCCAACAACAATACATGGTACATGGATATTGGATGTTCCTAGTACATGACTGGTAATTTATTTTTGAAATTATTATCAAGACTAAAGAAGGAAATGTAACATTCATATATAATTCCCAAGGAGAAATTGTTTTTATGAGTAACAATGTTGTTATTGTAAAAGATCTAATTACAAATGTTTTATTCATTAAAGGCATTAAGAAAAACCTTAAAATCATAAGACAATTATGTGATGATGGTTACCCTATGAATTTTAGGAATGATAAATGTCTAGTACACAATTCCAAGGAAGAGTTTATTCTCTCTTCCCATAGACATGATAATGTTTACCCACTAAACATAGAAGACCATAGTATCTAATTCCTACCTTTACTTAGTAAATTATAAGATAAATATTGGTTATAGAATAGAAGAATATGACAATTTATCCTTTAGAACATATGAAAACTCTTAATGAAAGGACTCGTTAAATATCTACTTGATATTATATTTGATTCTTTAAAATTTGGAAATCCTTTTCAATATGGAATTCAATATAAGTTAAGCTTTAAATCAATTAGTTAAGTCTCAACATATGATGAATTTCATCTTGTGCATATGGATCTTTTTCTTCCAATAAAAACTAGAAGTATTTGAGGAATATAATATGTAATTTTTTTTGTTGATGATTACACTATATTTACATAGGTCTATTTTTTAGCAAATAAATTGAAGCATTTTCATATTTTAAATAATTTTCATCCAATGTTAAAAATTAGAAAAACCTTCCATTGATTACTATTCATATTGATCCTACATGAGATTTTGAAAATTAATATTTTGTAATGTTTTGTAGTAAAAAATGCATTACTCATAACATCTCAACTCCCAAAACACCTCAACAAAATGGCGTTGTTGAAAGAAGAAATTGAATTCTTCGAGATTTAACTATAACAATGATGAGTGAATATTCTATTGCTCATCATTTTTTGGATGAATCTATAAGTATTTATTGTTATACAATAATTATATTTTTAATCGTACACTTTCTTAATAAAATTCATTATTAATTGTGTATTAGTATAAAACCTAAATTTTCTTATTTCAACGTATTTCGATGAAAATTATTCATCTTGAATTCTAAAGATAACTTGAATATATTTGAACCCAAATCCGATGAAGGAATTTTATTATGCTATTCTACTACTTTTAAGGATTATATAGTTTTTAACAAAAATTATTCTACTTTTGAAGAAACAGTACATGTAAAAATTTATGAATCCGATCCTTTTTTTAAACAACCCCAACCCACATTTTCGAGTTTGTTTTCAAAAACTAATTATCTACTTTTGATGGATGATTCTTCTAATGAGTAAACTACCTAATAAAATGTTTCTAATGTATTTACTCCAATAGATTTTTTATCTTATATTGATGAACATGTTTTAAAAAATCAAAAATAGTTGTTTCTTAAGAATCATCCCAATGATAGTATCATTGATGATGTTAAATAACCTATAAGGACAAGAAGTTCTTTATTAAATAAAGTATAAAATCTAATATTTCGTTCCCAATTTGATCCTAAATATTTGATGAAGCCATAGGTGATGATGATTAGATTTTTTTCAATGTAATATGAACAAAATGAATTCAAATGGAAGAAATTTTGGACCATGGTTGAAATACGTTAAGAAACATCATTAATTGGAGTGAAGTGGGTCTCTATAAATAAAAGTGATGAAAATGGAATCATTATAAGAAAGAATGAAAGATTAGTTCATAAATGATATAATCAATAAGAAGAACTAGACTGTTAAGAAACCTACTCCCTAGTATCTAGAATTAAATCTATTTGAATTATCTTAGCCTTTGTAGTATTCTTTAATTTAAAACCATTTCAAATGGATGTGAAGTGTGCTTTCTTTAATAAATATGTTCAAGAGGATGTTTATGTTGAACAAACTCTTGGTTTGGATGACAAAAAAACTTCCTGAAAATTTTTACAAATTTACCCAAGCATTATATGGACTTAAAAAAGCCCCTATAGCCTTCTATAACAGACTAACAAGATTTTTGTTACACAAAAATTATGTTAAGGAACCTTTTGATCGAACCCTTTTTATAAATAAAGATAAGAAGAATGTTTTTATTGTTCAAATTTATGTTGATGACCTTATATTCGGATCAACTCAGCAAATTTTAACTGATTTATTTGTGAATCTAATAAAATATAAGTTTGAAATGAGTGTGATGGGTAAGTTTACATTTTTCCTTGGTTTTCAAATTTCTCAAAAACTAGAAGGAACATATACATCTCAACATATGTATATTAAAGTTCTTATTAAGAATTATGGATATGAAAACAATAAAAGTATAAGTACTCCAACTAGTACCTCAAACTCTCTTGATCGTTAAGAATCATGGAAACCAGTAAGTCAAATATCTTTTAGAGGTATGATAAGAAGTTTGTTACACTTAATATCTAGTAATCTAGGAATAATGTTTTCAATTTTCTTATGTGAATGATATCAATATAATCCAAAGGAATATCATTTAAATGTAGTGAAATGATTTTTTTGATATTTAAATGAAACCATGGATTTATGACCTTTGTATTCTTTTATATGTGAATTTATTTTAAAAATATTTCTAGATGAAGACTTTGATGGTTGTAGAATGGATATGATAAAAAAATATGTAACATTTCATTTCTTATGAGATTTATTAGTTTTGTGGTCATGCATGAAGAAACACTCAGTAGCACTTTCTGATGCTAATGCTGAATATCTGGAAGCTGGAAGTTGTTGTGCTCAAGTGTTATTGATGCAACACACACTCATAGACTATGACATGAGTTTTACTAAAACAAAAAAAATTTGTGATAATACTAGTTTCATTTCCCTAAAAAAACCCTACACATTACTCTCGTGCAAAGAATATAGATATTAGGAATTACATTATTAGGGATCACACACTTAAAGGATATATTATATTATAATTTAGGGGAACACAAGACAAAATTGCTGACATATTTAGAAAATTATTACACTATGATAAATTTGAATACATTAAACAAAATTTAGAAATAATAATCGTAAGGTAATAATCCAAGATAATTTTTTTTAAAACTATCTATTTACATTAAGATACTAATTTTTATATGGGGGTACATATGTTTACTATTAAATTTCTTTAAAATATTTGGATCCTACTTTTTTTCCTTCTCAAAAATTTTTGGTACCTTAAATTTTATATCCAAAATAAAAATTCTATAATCTAAAATTTTTCTTTCCCTAATAAAAATTTCCAGAACCTAACTACTTGAAGAATAACATTTTCAATATATAAAATGTTTTCTAAATAATCCAGAAGGTATGTTTCCTTACATAAGTCTTCGTAATTTCATTTTTTACATGTTTTTATTTCTATCTTGTTTTATGAAAACCTTATCGGAAACATTTTCCTTAAATCTAATTTTTTCATTGAAAACTCAAAAGATCAGAATCTATAAACACATCATAAGAATCAATATCAACCATTATATCATATCAAGATAATTATAACCATTGAATATATCTAGTAATTCTAACCATCATTGTGAATCCTATTTAAAGTAAATGTTAATCAAGAAATAAACATATTCAATATTAACTGTCACTCATATTTAATAGGATTATACAAATTCGTTGCTAAAAAAGGCAATCATGAAAGAAACATATTTCAAAACCTTCATGGTCAACTATGAAGCTCATAGAATGTCATTCAACAAGATTACAGATTGGTCGAAGTCAGTAGTTGTTGATATTAATGTTGTTGGTGATTATATTGATTCAGTAAAAGAGGCCTTTAATAAGTATGATGAGAAGTTCAAGAATCTTTATAAATGGCTGAATCAAGGGAACCCTGCACGATTGTAAGAGAATAAATAACTCTATGTCAAGATTAGCATGGTTTCTAATACACAAAAGATAGAAATGAATACAACAGATAAGTTAGAGAAAAATAAAAACTGCAAGAAGAAGTTTTCAAGTCTCAAGAAGAAATAATTCAGACTCTCAAAAGGAAGACCCAAGAAGAAGAAGGCATAATTATGAAGTACAAAGAATATCATAAGAAGATAATGATGATGAAGGCCATCCTCAAGAGGATTCTACTAGTGAAGAATAAAGAAGAATGATTATCTCAATACTAAGATATTTTTTTGTACTAAAATATTTCATTCAATGTCATTGATATCTCTATATTATTCATTGTTTTCTATGCATTCTTTTCTACCCTTTTTGGTAAAAAAATTTCCACCATTAATTTTTGAAAATCACAAAGAGGGAGAATGAATTATTTAAAAAGAATATAACATTAAGGGAGAGTTTAAAAAATAATATTATTAATGGGAGAGCTTAATATTAATGAAAAGTTTCTTAAAAACAAGAAAGTTATTTTTCAAAAAAAATTCTTTAGGAAAAGAATTTGATCCTTAAGGTGAAAAAACCTAAGGGGAAGGGGTTAGTCATATTCAAAAAGCCAAAAATATGTGGGAAATAAGTTTTTATTTAATGCTTTCCATTATTTATATTCTTCTTCAAATAGTGTCTTGTGATTTCCATAAAGGGGTGATTATTAAGTCAATAAGCAATCTTATGACTTCTCTATTTCTTTATGTTTTGAAAATCACAAAAACTTTTTCATTAAATATTATTTTCTTATATTAAGGAAATTTATTTTCTTAACCCTAAAAATGATTTTGTATGTTATAAATAATGTTTCTTATCTATGATTAATTATATATTTCTTATTACCTAATTACTATAAGACTAATAGATTTCTAATCTAATCCGCAGAACCTTACAGTTTCTTAGAATTCGAGTCCCATTGTTTTTAGACTCCGATTCCATCTGATTTGAGACTCAATTGTATCCGTAATTTTGACACAAAATTATCATAAATTCTTGCAATAAATTTTAAAAATTTCTGACCCCAAATTATTAGAAATTGTTACTCATAATTCCTAAAAATTATGACATAGAATTATAATTTATTCAGACTCTGATTTATCAGAAACTATGAATCTGAATTATTAGAAATTCTAACTCCAAATTCTTAGAAATTATAAATCTGAATTTTCATAAATTCTGACTCTGAATTATAAAACATTAAGACTCCTAATTATCTAAAACTCTGACTTCAAATTCTATAAATTTATTACTCTGAATTCTCAAAAATACTGACTCGGAATTCTCAGAAATTCTGACTCCAAATTCTTAGAAATTATGGCTCGAAATTATTATAAATTATGACACTTAATTCTAAAAAATTCAGAATCCATTTTCACTAAAATCTTAACTGTGTTTCCCCATAAATTTATACACTATTTCTCTAAAAAATCAGACTTTGTTTCTATCTAAAATTATACATCATTTCTATCCAAAATCATACTATGTTTCAATCCAAAATAAGACACTATTTCTATCCCAAATCAACCTCTATTTCAATAAAAACATAGACTCCAAATTCTTGTTTTTATAGACTCCTTTTATATACAAATTTAGACATTGTTTCCCATTATATTTATAATTTTATTATTCATACATTTTAAGGTGACTTATTTTCCTTAAGATATTGTTCCAAATTTATCAGATCATAGTTTACATAAGTTTCATAAACTTAAATTTGTTTTCTTACATGAAACGATGTCATGCAAATTATTTCTATCTAACTATTGGTTGAGTGACACATATAAAGGTCCCAACCGATATTTAAGGAAAAAATATGACCATTGGAGGAGGAGCTAACCTTTAGGATTTACCTTGTAAATACACTGTCATTTTAATGATCCAAAAATACAAAACACACATCTATAGATTACATGTTGTGATTTTGTTGATATATTTATTGAGAGTGAGTATCTCATGCTTTTTGAAATATATGAACAACTTCTTTAGTTATGAATAACTTATTCATCCTACAGTGACACTGATTATTAGTGTGTACAATCAAGGGATTTCAGGGATAGGAAGATAGAGGTTCCAACTACATTAATGTTCAAGGGCTTGTGGGGATAACAAGACAAATTATGATATTATTATCAATGAATTATCATAGTTTGGGTAAGACAGAATTTCTTGAATGTATAAATCAAGACACATTTATCCAATGTTGTTGGATACCCTTCTCATTCCGTTAAAATATACATTGAAACTTATTCCTTTTAAAATTTTGATATTTCCACCATTTTAATTTACAATTAGAATGTATAACTTTCTTATAATTTATTTTAATTGTACATACTATTTTATATTAGCTTCTATACAATTTAATGTTTAATTTTTCATTATGATAAAATTTTTAATATTTAGGTTATTTATATTTGGACTAGGGCCCTTCCAATTATGCCTATATTTAAGAACTAAATACGGTTTGTGAATTCAATTTTTTTAAATTTGTTAAACATATATTTTCTTTACATTAAAAATGAATGTTTTAAACATACAATTAACCCCCGCTTTTATTTGATAATCTATATGTACATTTCAATCCTACATCTTATATGCCCAAAAAGTTCTCATAAACACATCAGAAATTTGTTTCATGGTTTCAAAAATCATTTTTATTTTTATCAATGGATGAAATACATATCTTTTTCCTAGTGGGTGTTTCATTCCACCACATCACCTGGTTGGGAATTGTTTTAATATATTATATATCCATCTATGTGTTAATAATTAGAAGAAAAACGAGAATCTCATTTGTATCTTCATCTAAAAAAATATACTCTTCTTCTCACACGTGAATTGGGTATTTTGAATGATTACTCTATCATAGATTCCATGGAAATGCATATGCCACTCATTTTTCAATGCTAAATTTATTCTTCCACATTAGCATGTTAATTTCAAGGGATAAAACTAGTTGTTATACTTTTAATCCCACTCTTACATCTATATACTAAATTTATTGACATGTATAATGTTTTCTGTGATCTAGATAGACATTACTATCTTTTGATGTTGTGATCATTTATAGTTGGAATAAATATTTTAATACCTAAATTATTTTGAAATTTTAATTTTCTTCTAAATGAAATTTCATGCAGATTTTCAGGATTATGGCTTTTATTTTATATAATCACTTAATTTCTCTGGTGGTTAATTTATACCATTCATGTTATTTCAAAAGTGTAATACTTCTTATATGTATTTTTTATACCCCATACACTATTCACCAAATCATGTCCAGTTGGAGTTGGTCTTTAGGGTTTATTTTTTACTTCTCTACAAACTCGTGAGGGGTTTTTGCGGGGTTGGGTTAGGACATGACAATGTGGAATCATAGCCTAGTTGATATTTTGAATGGATTTTTATGTTATGAATTGGTTATGGTTTTTTTTGGTAGGAAAATAACATCATTCAAGTTTATCTTGTGACGTGGGAAAAGCATTCTGAATAGGATATGGATAGAGATCATATGATCTGATGAACGGTCCTCAAAATTAAAGAACCTATAAAATTGAGATTATACAGATTTTGAGGTATAGATCATTGTGTGTTACAATCATTATGATTTAGTGTGATAGTTTGTTAATTTTGGAAGATTCTTGGAGGTAAATTAATATTAATTTAATTAAATTCTTTTTTCTAATTCTATTATTAGGTTTAAGAGTTCATATATTGTTTTTTATAGAAGGATAGTGGAAATAAACCTCATGTTTTTTGGGTTGGTGAAGAGAAAAAGTATTTTATGACTGATCATAGATGATTTGATCCCAATAATAATTATTTTAAATAAAAGATCTATATGATAATAAGTATCAATTTATTTTGAAGTATTAGGAGAATATGTTTGATTGAAATATGAAGATGTTTTTTGGGGATCAAAATAATTATTTTAGTTTATTTTACAGGAGGAATAATCATTGGATTTTGTTGGCTATTAACTTATTGAGAGGTGAATCCTATCAGGGTTGGATTATTTTTCTTGATGATCGTGTTGATTTTGAGGTTTCAAAATAATTTTTTTATTCATTTCTATGATGGGTTTCCATCCTAAACATCAATGGCGTTGTAACTATAGGATTTGTTCACCATTTAATAGTATATCTCTAACATCATAGAATTTTAAGTCTATTGTAAAAACCTTCTCCTTTATTCCCCTATTATTTTTCATGATTATGTGAATAGAGAACATTATTTAGGGGTGTACTTGTACCCAAATATCCCATATTTTGTTATTGATTTTATAAAAACCATGTATTTTGATGTATTAATGAAGGATAGGGTGATATAAAAGATTTTATAACTGCTAGGTTTCTCTTGAGAGGGATGTTATCAGAACATACCAGATAGTAGTGTTATAGAGATGAGCTCTTATTTATCTAAGAAGCTGAGGTTTTGACTAGTAAGAAGTTTCTCTTACAATTATTTCTCTCCTTTCTCTATATCTACTAATTCTATAGATTCTACCAAGATCCCTAGTGTGTTTTTTTTTGTTTTTACTGAAGCATGTGGGAATTAATAATTTTAGTGTTCAACAATTTTTATAAGTTAGTGTGGGGATAGAGGACATTTTGAGATAAAACCATAGCATTATATTCCTCATATCCTTTATCAATAATAGTAGGTTCTTCGTGATCTTATAATATATAGTGGTAATGTAGAATTAACAGTGTAACACTCGAGACTTTTATGAGAAATAGTTTTGTTTTTATAAATCATAAAAGGAATCTTTCACTACACACAACAATAGCTTGGATTGCTTTACACGCAATCACGACCTTCCTCAATAGCTTGCGTCGTACACAATACCGAGTTTCACTAATCAATGATATGCAATTAAAATATTATTAAAACTAGCTGTTATGAATAGTAATAACCACTTTTTGAAATTTTATAAATTTTATTTTTCAAAATGGACATCATTTTTGGATTCGGAATATCGAAATTAGCCTTGGGTGATATTTTGGTATTTTTCAGAAAACATTAAATTTTTGATGAATAGTGAAACCACTAAGTGGTAGTTAAAAAACTGAATTTTTCATAAAACATAATTTTACCGCTTCTGTGAGTGGAATTTCAAAAATCTAAGAGACACAGTTAATGTCAGTAAGTAAAATGTGGTTCAATGAAATGGAAATAATTTTTGGTGAATAGTAACTTTTTACTTTTATTTACCACGGTTAAAAGTAAATAGGGAAATTAATAGTAAAAATGATATTATTATTACCCTAACACATGTATTAATTCTATTGGACAAGTGTAATTCGGAAAAAAAACCTTAGGAATAAAATATGTCCATTTAGGCCCACTAGGATTAGATTAGGACATTTATTATTAATTTATTTAAAGAAGGGATAAAATAGTTAAAATCAATGTTTAATAACTAAATCATTATTAATATAAGGTTATACATAAGATAAATTCGACTATAAATATTCATTAGAAAGATAATATATTTCCTACATAATGATATTTTATTTGTAATTTTTAGACTTTATATAAGTTAATGTATTTATGACACAAATATGATTCAGTAATTATCTTATTAATGAAATATTGACATAATTGATGTTATAAATAATCAAATAAATATAATTTTAGACTTTTTATAAATTACACTAATTTTATAGGTTAATATGACATGTTAATATTGATTTAATTAACTTTTTTATAAATAATCATTCTGTTATGATTTTCAAAAAAATCAATTACTAAATAGTGTCAAAATTGAAATAAAATAGTTTTTTTAAAAAAATATTATATTATTAATTGTTATTTTATTTCTAAAAATCTAAGGATCAGTAAAATGACTTATATAAGGTTATATATATTAATAATAAACAACTTGGGTTTCATTTGGCTGCTTATAGTAAGTTTATGAACCTTATAGTATAAGAACACAAGAAGACATGGTAAAAGTAAAATTATTTTACTTCATGTTGAATCTAAATTATAAGGTTAAAATAGGAACCTAAACTTGTCTAAATTATATTGGATGAGAGGATTGAGACCCATCCCCACCATATCTTAGAAATAAATCAATTTGTAGCTATTTAAAAACGAATTTGACTTTATAAAAAAATAATATTTTTATTTTTTCCAAAGGAGCCCCTCTCCTCCCTTATAAAAGGGAACCTCCTCCCCCACTTCCACACACCACTTTGAGCCGTCAGGATCGGCCAACCTTGCCAATTTCTCCTCTCCACTTCCCTAGAGACATCCTATAGGTCCTGGTCTTCTTCAAAGACAAATTTTAGTGCCCTAAAAGGAGGTCTCAAAGAAGCACTTCAAAGAAGAGGTAATGTCTGTTACCGATTCTTTCATCTTTATTTCTTCTTTCACTTCTTCTTATTTAGTTGTTTCATTATGAAGTAATAACATCAGTATCACTCATATACTGATATGTTATTATAAGTATGAAAAAACCCTATTTCACCATCTATCCATCCTATGGAAAATGAAATCACCGCGTGTGTGTACGTACGGAATACCGTCTCCACGTCGTGGTGTAATCTATTTTCCACCACCACCTTACTTGGATGGGTATAATGGTGTAAATAATGACTATATATGATTATTGTAAAGTGATATTGATTCTGAAATAGTATAAATACACTCCAATAAAATTACATGATCATGGGAACGATATCATCACTCGTGCGTACGTACGAAATACCGTCTCCACGATGTGATGCGACTCGTTTTACATGATCATAATTGCATAATGATTACATAAATTAATTTAATGAATTAATATGATATATATTACACTAATAAAATTATGGAAATGAGGTATCTATAACCTAAAGAGAAGAATAAGAATTTATTCGACAAAACACGCATAAGAACAAAAAGTAATAAACACCCGAATAACAAGTTGTAATGAAATATTACTAATAAAAAGATAATAATATGACCATATGTGATATCATAACAATGATTATGATTCTGGAATATGTCAATAAAATTATTTAAATCATTATACAGGAGGTTCGGACACTTACAAAGCAAATCGGACCTAAGGTAAGGGAAATATCACAATCTCATTTTTATCTAAGATTTTTTATACTTTGAAATTTACTAGGGTGTATTTTATCATCCAAATCCATGTTTCCTCAATATGTAATATTATTTCCATCCACCTACAATTGTTTAAATGCAATTTTACCCTTTGGTGAGTTTTTAGTAAAATATATGAATGGAATCATTTTTCGTTTTTCGTACGAGGTGCTTTTTGACTTTTCTGACAAAAGTACGAAGAATGTTTTTTAACTTATACGGCATGAATGGATTTTTAAAACATTATTTCCAAGAAGCATACTTTAAAAGTTATCAAGTTTATTTTTAATCAACTTCTTTTAGTTTATAATTGTATGACATGTTAAGAAAGGAAAAGTGTTTTTGTAGTAGAAAGGATATTTTCCTCAAGAATGTAGTTCAAGTGTTTTATCAAAATTATTTTCCATCTAAGATAATAAAGGGTTATATTTTCATCCCTATTATTACATTTATTTGATTATGTTGTGATGGAATTATTTTTATGAATTCCTTTATCTTATATGAATTGTTTTATGATGTCATGATGTTTAAGATTCCCATTTTTATTACATGGGTTATGCTATGATGTATGGATTATGATTTTGTGGCACACATAAGAATGGTATCATTATGAGATGGGTGGGACTTATATCTCCCTCCAATTCATTGGGTAAAGATTTTATATCTCATGAGATATACATGGCTGGAACGACAGGTTAAACCGGTTCAGTGAAACAGGACTGAAATGAGGAGTAAACTCGGTTCAGAAATGGACTTTGTCCACTAAGATAGTCATGGAAATGTGTCTTGACTAATAATAAATGATTATCTATGATTATTTGTATATGTCACAATGTTTCTTGTTTTATGTTATGATTATTGTGATTACATTTCACTACCATGATTTATCCCATGTTATGAAATTATGATCTCTTTTGCAGGGTATGATTTCCAAATTGTTATGTTCTTATGTATATGATGTGATTGATAGTTCTTTTCTTTACCCTTATGGATCATTTGAGCTCACCCTTTTGTATGGTTTCTTTCCCCAGGTTAGGAAGAAGGTTATTAAGTAAGATATGTCAAAAGGGACTATAGATATGATGAAATGAATGGGAGACAATGTAGACGCTTTATGAACTAGTTGTTTATGTTTCCTAGTTTCTAAAGACACTATATCTATACGGTCCTTTCCTGGTTTTTCTATATGATGTAATAAGTGTGCTTCAATTATGAAGTAATAACAATGTATGTAAATTATGGGTCGCTATAGTTGGTATCAGAGGAAAGGTATAGTCAACCTTTTGATACTATGATGTGAAATCCTTAGTAAGAACCCTAAGGATAAGTCTAATCATAGAACACTATCTTAGTGTTTTAGAAATGGACATAAATAACCTAGGATAAAACCTTAAGTGTGAGATTTTATTATTGATTATGTGGTTTTCCTATTATAATTAGTGTTTCTCACAATATTCTTCTTGGTTTTAGTCAATGGCTGGAACCCGAAGGAACCGTGTTAATGCAGAATGCGACGGGCAATGCAATGATTGTCCCCCTGAGAAACCAATCGTTATTGGAGCTGGAATGCAAAATCTTGTAGCCATGATCACACAACTTTCTCAAGCTATGAATCATGCAGGACTTCCAAACGAGCAAAAGAAGGAGCAACATTCTGTTGAATCCTTCATGAGGCAGTGTCCACCTTCATTCAGCGGGTCTACTGATCCATTAGTTGCTGAACAATGGATTAGTACTACTGAAAAGATATTTTTAGTTCTTCAATGTTCTGAACATGATAAAGTCATCTTAGCAGTGTATCGTCTAGAAGGTGATGCTGATCAATGGTGGAATATTATTATGAATACGAGGCGAAGAGATGAAATTGAGTCCATGGAATGGGACGAGTTCAAGAACTTATTTTTCAATAAGTACTTCCCTCGTATTCTCCGAACAAAGATGGAGAAAGAGTTTCTTGAACTGAAGAAAAAGGATGATGAATCTGTTGGTACCTATGAAGAAAATTTTACAAGACTTGCAAGGTATGCTTCCAGTATTATTATCCAACCTGAGAGTAAGATCGATCGATTCTTTAGTGGCTTAAAACCAAGTCTTCTAAGGGTGTTATCCATAAGAGACTTCAATAGCTACGAGGAAATCGTTCGATGTGCTCTCAAAGTTGAGATGGAGATTTGTGTAACCCATCAGTCATATGGGTTTGATAAGAAGAGGAAAATGGAATTCAAAGGAAAATCTAAAGAGAACACTGAAAAGAATATGAGCTTTCCCTTATGATCAAAGTGTGGAAGGAAACATGGAGGGAGTTTTCTTAAAGGGACATGTAAATGTTTTAAATGTGGAAATGAAGGTCATCGGGCATTTGAATGCCGCAATGATGGGAAGAAGATGTCTAATGATGCAAACAAAGGAAGGGATACACAGAATGAACCTACTACACTTCAATGTTTCAAGTGCAAGGATATGGGGAATTATGCCAATCAATGCCCAAATCTAATGGTTAATGATGATGGTCGACATAAACTAACTCTTAAGGCTAAAGATTAAGGAAAGTGACATGAAATTTCTATCAGCGATGTGGAGTACGATAACGATGTGGTGAAAGGTACACTTACCATACACTCTAAAGTAGAAAATGTTTTATTTGATTCTAGATCCACCGACTATTTTATTTCTGAAGCAGTTTCTAAGGATATCACCATATTACCTCAACAATTAGATGTTGAGTTAGATGTGACTACCCCTAATGGCACAACAGTCACATCAAAAGTTTATAATTCTTCTCCGATCGATGTTTGTCAGAAAGTGCTTCCTGAAAATATTGTGATCCTTCCTATAGTGTAATTTGATGTGATTCATGGAATGGATTGGCTTTCTTTATATGGAGCTCATATCAATTGCCAAAGAAGGGAAGTCACATTTCATATTCCAGATCAATCTATGATCGTCTATTGATGCAAGGATGAACATAACCTTCCAGTGGAAATTTCTTCCATCTTATGGGTCTTGATTCCACTAAATGAAGGTTATTTATCTCAAATGGTTGGTGAGAAACTCATGATTAAGAATATGTCCATTGTACGGGAGTTTGATGATGTCTTTCCGAAGGAATTACCGGGTCTTCCACCAAATCGTGAAGTTGAGTTTTCAATAGAACTCGTACCGGGTGGTTTGCCTATTTCAAAGACACCTTATAGAATGACCCCAATTGAGTTGCAGGATTTGAAGAAGCAACTCCAAGAGAATCTTGATAAGGGGTTCATACGCCCTAGTGCGTCACCTTGGGGAGCACCTGTTCTGTTTGTTAAGAAGAATGATGGATCAATGATACTCTGTATTGATTATCGAGAACTTAACAAGATCACTATCAAGAACAAATATCCTCTCCCACGCATTGATGACTTATTTGACCAACTACGCGGAAAATACTTTTCCAAGATTGATCTTCGTTCACGGTATCATCGATTAAGGGTCAAAAGGGAGTATATACCAAAGACGACTTTCCGTACAAGGTATGGACACTATGAATTTATAGTTATGCCATTTGGTCTTACTAATGCCCCTGCTATCTTCATGGATCTGATGAATAGAGTCTTTAGAGACTATCTTGATCAGTTTTTGGTAGTATTTATAGACGATATTCTTGTCTATTCAAAGAGCAAGGAAGAACATGAAGATCACTTGAGAATTATATTAAAGACCCTGAGAAAGGAGAATATTTATGCCAAATTTACCAAGTGTGAATTTTGGATTAAAAAAGATTCATTTTTAGGTCACATAATCTCAGAAGAGGGGATATCTGTGGATCCAGCAAAAACAGAGGTTATCGAAAGATGGTCGAGACCAACAACAGTAACTGAGATCCGAAGTTTTCTTGGTTTGGCTGGATATTATCGACGTTTTGTGAAAGATTTTTCATGATTATATAATCCACTCACCAAGTTGACTCGGAAAGGAGTTTAGTTTGTTTGGACGGAGGAATGTGAAGAGAATTTCAAGGAGTTGAAAAGAAGATTATCCAGTGCACCTGTGCTCACTCTACCTTGTAGTTGAGAACGGTTTGTGATATACAGTGATTCATCCAAGAAGTGATTGGGTGTGTGTTCTTATGAAAAACGATATGGTGATATCTTATGCCTCACGGAAATTGAAAATACATGAGAAAAATTACCCAACTCATGATTTGGAGTTAGCTTCGGTAATCTTTGCATTAAAGATTTGGAGGCATTATCTTTATGGAGAAAGGTGTGAAATTTATACTGATCATAAAATTTTAAAGTATATTTTCACACAAAAGGAGCTGAATATGTGCCATGGTTGGAGCTGATTAAGGATTACGATTACTCAATCCATTACCAGCCTGGGAAAGAAAAAAAGGTGGCAGATGCATTAAGTTGACAAGACCATGCCAGTTTATCCATGATGAGGATCACAAATTATCCAATATTTATGGATTTACAAAGGATAGATCTTGGAATTATAATGAAAGGGGAAAAATCGTATCTTTCTCAAATGAATGATAAACCATCTATACATGTGAAGATTAAAGAGGCATAGAAAGAAGATGTCGAGTTTCAAAAGAAGGTGAGAAATGTTCCTGAATTCAACCTTGATTGTGATGGGATAATAACATTCTGGAATCGGGTTTGTGTTCCTCCCATCCCAGAATTAAAGAAGGAGCTGCTGGATGAGGATCATAGTTCTTCATTCTCTATTCATCCTGGAAGCACAAAGATGTATAGGGACGTGAAAGAGTACTTCTGGTGGGATGGCATGAAAAGAGATGTTGCTGAATATGTCTCTCGATGCTTGGTTTGTCAGCAAGTTAAAGATGAGAGACAGAAGTTTAAGGGGATGTTACAACCATTACCCATACCCGAATGGAAATGGGAAAACATCACTATGGACTTTGTCACCAGACTTCCTAAAACATCCAAAGGCAATAATTCTATCTGGGTCATAGTTGATCGTCTTACAAAGTCTGCACACTTCATCGCTATTAGAGAGGATTTCTCTCTGGATCAGCTTGCCATGATATATGGGAAGGAAGTGGTAAGATTGCATGGAGTACCACTTTCTATTATATCTGATCAGGATCTGAGGTTTACCTCAATGTTTTGGCGAAGTCTTCAGTATACTATGGATACAGAGTTGAGTTTCAGCAATGCTTATCATCCTCAGACAGACGGTCAGTCTGAGAGAACAATTCAAACTCTAGAAGATATGTTGAGAGCTTGCTCTATGGATTTCAAAGGTGGTTGGGATCAACACCTACCTTTGGAGGAATTTTATTATAATAATAGCTTTCACTCCAGTATTCAGATGGCTCTTTATGAATCTCTCTATGGAATGAAATGCAGGATTCCAACTTGCTGGGATGAAGTTGGGGAAAGAAAGCTATTAGAACCTGATCTTGTTGATGAGATGGCAGAAAAGGTCTGATCTATTCAACAACACATAAGAGCAGCCCAGAGTCGACAGAAATGTTATGTCGACAACCGAAGAAAAGACCTAGAGTTTGAAGTTGGTGATAAAGTGTTCTTACGAATATCTCCCTGGAAGAGGGTCATGAGATTTGGAAAGAAGGGGAAGTTGAGCCCTAGATATATCAGTCCTTTCAAAATACTGGATCGTGTTGGGAAGTTAGCTTACCGATTGGTGCTTCCACCGAATCTCTCTCAAGTTCATGATGTGTTCCATGTATCTCTCCTGAGAAATTACTTACCTGATCCTTCACATGTACTCAGATCAGAAGTTGTACCGCTGGAGCAAGATCTTTCTTATGAAGAACAGCCGATACAGATTCTGGATTGTAGCGAAAAAGTCCTACGAAACAAGACCACTCTATTGGTGAAAGTTTTATGGAAGAACCACCAATTATAAGAAGCTACATAGGAGATTGAGGATATGATGAGGGAGAGGTATCCTCATCTGTTTGTTACAAAGTGACGAATTTCGAGGGCGAAATTCATTTTAAGGGGGGTAGAATGTAACACCTTGAGACTTTTATGAGAAATATTTTTGTTTTTATAAATCATAAAAGGAATCTTTCACTACACACAACACTATCTTGGCTTGCTTTACACGCAATCGCGACCTTCCTTGATAGCTTGTGTCGTACGCAATACCAAGTTTCACTAAACAATGATATGTTATTAAAATATTATTAAAACTAGCCGTTATGAATAGTAATAACCACGTTTTGAAATTTAATAATTTTTTTTTCAAAATGGACTTCATTTTTGGATTCGGAATATCTAAATTATCCTAGGGTGAAATTTTGGTATTTTTCTGAAAACATTCAATTTTTAATGAATAGTGAAACCACTAAGTGGTAGTTAAAAAAACTGATTTTTTCATAAAACTTAATTTCACCACTTCTGTGAGTGGAATTTCAAAAATCCGAGAGACACGGTTGATGTCAGTAAGTAAAATTTGGTTCAATGAGATGAAAATAATTTTTGGTGAATAGTGACTTTTTACTTTTATTTACCACGGTTAAAAGTAAATAGGGTAATTAAGGGTAAAAATGATATTATTATTACCCTAACACATGTCTTAATTATATTGGACAAGTGTCATTCGACCAAAAACAACCTTAGGAATAAAATATGACCATTTAGGCCCACTTGGATTAGATTAGGACATTTATTATTAATTTATTTAAAGAAGGGTTAAAATAGTTAAAATCAATGTTTAATAACTAAATCATTTTTAATATAGGGTTATATAAAAGATAAATTCTACTATAAAAAATCATTAGAAATATAAAAATATTTCCTACATAATTGTATTTTATTTGTAATTTTTAGACTTTATATATGTTAATTTATTTATGACACAAAGATGATGCAGTAATTATCTTATTAATGAAATATTGACATAATTGATGTTATAAATACCCAAATAAATATAATTTGAGACTTTTTATAAATTCCACTAATTTTATAGGTCAATATGACATGTTAGTATTGATTTAATTAACTTTTTTCTAACTAATAATTCTGTTATGATTTTTACAAAAATCAATTACTAAATAGTGTCACAATTGACATAAAATAGTTTTTAAAACAAATATTATATTATTAATTGTTATTTTATTATTAAAAATCTATGGTTCGGACAAATAACTTAGATAAGGTTATATATATTAATAATAAACAACTTGGGGTTCGTTTGGTTGCTTATACTAAGTTTATTAACCTTATAGTATAAGAACACAAGAAGACACGATAAAAGTAAAATTATTTTACTTAATGTTAAATCTAAATGATAAGGTTAAAATAGGAACCTAAACTTGTCTAAATTCTATTGGATGAGAGGATTTCGACCCATCCCTACCTTATATTTTAAATTAAACAATTTGGAGCTATTTAAAACCGAACATGACTTTATAATAAAATAATATTTTTGGTTTTTCCAATGGAGCCCCTCTCCTCCCTTATAAAACGGCACCTCCTACCCCTCTTTCCCACACCACTTTGAGTCGTCAAGCTCAGCCAACCCCTGACACTTTCTCCTCTCCACTTCCCTAGATATATCCTAGAGGTCCTGGTCATCTTCAAAGACAAATTTTAGTGCCCTAAAAGGAGGTCTCAAAGAAGCATTTCAAAGAAGAGGTAATGTCCATTACAGATTCTTTCATCTTTATTTCTTCTTCCACTTCTTCTTCTTTAAGTGTTTAATTATGATGTAATAACATCAGTATCAATCATATAAGGATGTGTTATTATAAGTATGAAACAAACCTATTTCACCATCTATCCATCCTACGGAAAATGAAATCACCGCGCGTGCGTACATATGGAATACCGTCTCCACGCCGTGGTGTAATCTATTTTCTACCACCACCTTACTTGGATGGGTATAATGGTGTAAATAATGACTATATATGATTATTGTAAAGTGATATTGATTCTGAAATAGTATACATACACTCCAATACAATTCCATGACCATGGGAATGATATCATCGCTCGTGCGTACGTATGGAATACCGTCTCCACGATGTGATGCGACTCGTTCTACATGATCTTCATTTCATAATGAGTATATAAATGAATTGAATGAATGAATATGATATATATTACACTAATAAAATTCTGGAAATCAGGCATCTATAACCTAAAGAAAAGAATAAGAGTTTATTCGGAAAAACACGCATAAGAACAAAAAGTAATAAACACCCGAATAACAAGTTGTAATGAAATATTACTAATAAGAAGCTAAGAATATGAGCATATGTGATATCATAACAATGATTATGATTCTGGAATAAGTCAATAACATTATTTAAATCATTATACAGGAGGTTCGGACACTTACGAAGCAAATCAGATCTAAGGTAAGGGAAATATCACAATCTCATTTTTATCTGAGATTGTTTATACTTTGAAATTTACTAGGGTGTATTTTATCATCCACATCCATGTTTCCTCAAAATGTAATATTATTTACATCCACCTACAATTTTTTAAATCCAATTTTACCCTTTGGTGAGTTTTTAGTAAAATATATGAAAGGAATCATTTTTCGTTTTTCATACGAGGTACTTTTTGAGTTTTCTGACAAAAGTACAAAGAATGTTTTTTTAACTTATACGGCATGAATGGATTTTTAAAACATTATTTACAATAATATTCCTTTAAAAGTTATCAAGTTTATTTTTAATAAACTTCTTTTAGTTTATAATTGTATGACATGTTAAGAAAGGAAAAGTGTTTTTGTAGTAGAAAAGATATTTTCCTCAAGAATGTAGTTCAACTGTTTTATCAAAATTATTTTCCATCTAAGATAATAAAGGGTTATATTTTCATCCCTATTATTAAATTTATTTGATTATGTTGTGATGGAATTATTTTTATGAATTTCTTTATCTTATATGAATTGTTTTATGATGTCATGATGTTTAAGATTCCCATTTTTATTTCATGGGTTATGCTATAATGTATGGCTTATGATTTTGTGGAACACATAAGAATGGTATCATTATGAGATGGGTGGGACAAATATCTCCCTCCACTTCATTGGGTAAAGATTTTATATCTCATGAGATAGATATGGCTGGAACGACAGGTTAAACCGGTTCAGTGAAACAGGACTGAAACGAGGAGTAAACTCGGTTCAGAAATGGACTTTGTCCACTAAGATAGTCTTGGAAATGTATCTTGACTAATAAGAAATGATTCTCTATGATTATGTGTGTATGACACAAAGTTTCTTGTTTTAAGTTATGATTATTATGATTAAATTTCACTACCATGATTTATCCCATGTTATGAAATTATGATCTCTTTTGCAGGGTAAGATTTCCAAATTGTTATGTTCTTATGTATATGATGTGATTGATATTTCTTTTATTTACCCATACTGAGCATTTGAGCTCACCCTTTTGTATGTTTTCTTTCCCCAGGTCAGGAAGAAGGTTATTAAGTAAGATATGTCAAAAGGTACTATAGATATGATGAAATAAATGGGAGACAGTGTAGATGCTTTATGAACTAGTTGTTTATGTTTCCGAGTTTCTAAAGACACTATACCTATACGGTCCTTTCCTGGTTTTGTTATATTTTGTAATAAGTGTACATCAATTATGAAGTAATAACAATGTATGTAAAGTATGGGTCGCTACAAACAGGATAACCCTAGGACATTCAGGAAACATAGATACATTGGTATGAGTATTAACATGGCAGTAGTTGTAATTATGGATACAAAAGTAGTGAACTGGGGCCCAGTAAATTTCATTCCATGGAGATTTTTGTATTATGCGGGGTCAAGGTCATATAAATTATCTTTTTCTCTATTATACCCTAGTTGAGGAATTTATTTATTTTTAATCTTATTTCTCTTTCATTTCACCCACCATTGTCTAAGAATTATAACTCAAGGTGGATAGGGTTCAACTACCCTTACAGTTTTTTGTACGTGTTAGAGGATTGTTTGATATGTTTCATGTGAGTTTATGAATTGATAAAATTATAGGGAAGAAATAGTAAATGGGGTAGTTCTTTATGTTTCACATAAAACCATTAAATTTCATCCTTGTCATGGATTAGATTTATTATATATAAGCATTTATAAATTTAAATTAGTGGAAATTTTTTTCATTTATTTAAAGGGAATTTGTGGAGAGTTTACTAGAGAGAGAGATCATTAGATGGATCATTGGTTTGTGGAGTTTATTTATTCTCAGCTATAAGATTTGATGATAAGTTTAGTGTATTTTTAGATTAAGATGTTTCCAAGAGTTATTGATGAGTTTTCTTAATGAATTTTATGAAAATGACGTATCACCACCAACATGATCCATCATATATTTTTTATATAGTTTTACCATATCTTTTCTATGATTTATAAACCTATCATTGGATAAAACACTAATATTTGTGAGATTTATGAATATAGATAGTTTTCCTGTTGGATAATGGTTTTATCCAGCCTAGTGTGAAAACTTAGGGTGCTCTGGAATTATTTCCTAATAATAAATATAGTAGTATATATTAGTACACCAATTATTATAAAATGAACTGGGATATGATGAAGATTTTTTAAATCATCCCAAATATTGATGAATATTTTGGTTTGGTGAAGGGAGTTAGATTAGTATTGAAGATTAATTTATGGTTCATATTTCATCATATATGGGTAATGATGTTGGATTCCATGATGGCTACTATCATGTGTCATTATAGACAGTTCATGTTTATAGTTATTACTTTAGGGGTCATGAAAACCCCAAGTATTTTCATGAGAATAATGAGATCAATGTTTCATGAGTTCCAAAATTAATTAATTTTTAGTAATAATAAAAAATATCATATTTTAGTGGAGAAGATATACGAGTAATTTTTGGTATTTAAGGGATTCTTTGGATGTTCTTAGAGGGAATAAAATATATGAGAATATATCCAAGTGAAAGTTATAAATCCACAAAGTTATTTTCATTTGAAATTTCATGTGATATTAAGAAGTTACATTCAATCCTTCAATTATTAAATTAGTTATTTCATGGGTGGCACTGAGGAACTTTGTATAGGTATATAGTTTCATTGTTCTTGTTGTCTATTCTCAGTGGTTCATATCTGATTACTATTAGAACAAGTCACTATTAATACTTTTTACTAGAAATCATAATGATTTTGTATAGAAATTTCAGTGTCTAGTGATGTTTTATTACCTAAAATTGATGTATGTATGTTATAATATTATTCGGTTTCAAGAATAAGAGGTTATGTTCAGGTTCTTTTTTGAATCTTTTCATCTTAGTCATAGTTTTGTCCTAATATATTAGAGATTTTTAATCCCATATTGTTCTCAGAAGTTACATACTCATGAATTTGATTATTTTTCCCATGATCTTAAGTCTTCAACTATATTTTTTTCTCTAATTTTATTATGTTATTATCTTATCATTTAACATTATGTAACTTTCATAGATAGTAAGATCCTATGATATTCATTCTCTCAATATGATTATAATATATATATTAGTGGATATAAGTAGATTTATTATAGTATTATAAGTTCAATATATCTTATAAATTGGTGAAATGAAATGTAATAGTTGGTGCGTTGAGTTAGAGGTCTTATTGAAATGATTTACGAGATATAGGAGATGATTGGATGATTATGGGAGAGATTTTAGTTGTGAATTTGTATTTAATGGAATTAAATAATGGAATTTTCCTATATTAACTGATAGCTCATTCTTCCTTATTCCATTGGGTATAGAAGTCTAAAATATGATGTTCTGTGGTGGTTTTATAGAGAGATCCTGTTATCTATAGAGATTCTCATAAGGGAAGGAAAGGGATAATTAGTATTGTGGGTTTTCATGGAATTTATTTGTTATGTTTGTAATGTGAGTGGTAGTTATACATGAGTTTAATAAAATACCTTTATCTATACATCCTAATTAATCCAAGATGTATCATTCCTTGATTTATCAATTATGGTATTTAGTGATGAATAGTTTGGTTTCTAAGTTCATGTATCGAAGACTGGGTTTTCAGTGAGTAAAATCCAAGTATATAGTGATTGGTTATTTCCTACATGCATTTGTTGATCCTTAGTAAAAATAGGAAAATACGATGATTTTATTATTATGTTTACCCATGATTTGGTTTGATGAGACTAAATAATATTATTTATGTATATTTTGTTCATTTTTTCACATTTCATGTTGATCAAGGATTTTAACAATATTGATACATTAGTGAGACTATATTTAGAAGATGTGATATACATTTTTGGGATTACTAGGATGATAATATTTTACTGAGATCCTAATTTTACCTTTAGAACTTGTTATATTCTATAGTATGCATTTGGTTATCAGTTATTCCGTAACAATAATTTCTATCCTATAAAAAATGGCCAGAAAGGGTGGACAATATATACATTGGAGGATTATTTGCGTAGATATGTTCATATTTTTTAGGTTTTTAGGGAAAATTATATAACTATGCTTGAGTTTTCATATAATATGCTATAAAAATATTATATTAGTATATCCCCATTAAACATGTTTCACGGATATGTTTTTAGATATACTATGAGAGAGATTGGGGTTAGAGAGTAAGAAATTCTTGGACCAGATTTTGTGTAGAGTATGGTAGGGAAAGAGCATGTTATTTGTTAGTGCAGTAAAGCTTATTAAGATAGTTAAAAAATCTTACATTGATACAGTATGATAGATATAGAGTTTTAGGTTATGTATTATGTTTTTATAATGTTTTATCCTCACTATGGATGGTGCAAGATCATTAAAGGTAATAATATTTCCCTGTAGATTTTTGAACATTTCAAGGTGATATAGTGAGTTAGTGTGGTGCATATCAATTTTTTATTACTTCATAGATGTATTGGGATTATGATTCCTTTCACATGTTATATATTTATATATATATCCATAATTAGATCTATTTCATTGACTTGTGTGAGTTGGATATTTAGGATGAAATGAAATTTATGTTTTAGTCTGTTGAGATTACTGATCCTTAATAGAAAATATTGCTTGTATGTGTCATTCCTCTAGGTCATCGTAAGATCCCAAAATATTATAGATATGTATTGAGTTAATTTTAAGTTTCAAATTTTCCATTTTTTTTTTGTTTTTACTTTGGTTTATGAATGTCTTAGTTTCATATGGGTGAAATGTGGATGTTTTTAGGGATTTTGGGAAGTAACCTCTTGGAAAATGGTATTTTGAGACAACATTTCCTTCCATCACAAACCGTGAAACCCTAGATAGAGAAGGATTTCATAGTTGGTGCACAATTTATCAAACTGTGTTCCCTATTAGGATTAATTGTACACCCACATAGGAGAGACTCATGTTTAGGGGACATGATTTGGAGAACCGTGCACCCCAACCTAGGAAACTATGTATGGAGTTCCTAATTCACAAATTTATTAATAAAAATTCCAGATACCCCGTCCATTCACACCCATTAAACTCCAATCAATTTTAGATGTCCTACCTCATTTCTTTAGGTTCTCTAAGATGAATCTAAGGCTCTAAAAACATTGTTCTTGATGAATAAAATATCATATTGAAGAATATGCATCTCTACTCGTAAGAAATACAATCCAGTGTGCTTTCCTCCGTCTATCAATAGTTTTTTTCATCTATTGAAGGGATTTTCATTCCTTTTTTCAGATGGATTTACATCTAGGTTTTTATAGATCTAATATGTTTAACCTCGGACATAGGTTTTGGATCCTGATCTCTTTCTTCGTTGTGAAATTGAACATTCTACTACAATTTTTGGATTTCTATTGGAGAGAAATCATAAATGATCATGAGGTAGGTGTTCTATTATTCAATTCCCAAAGTATTAATTTTAATCAATTGATTGTTGTATCAAAATAACTACTTCACATTTATCAATTGAATATTTAATTGAATTAATTAATTTGGTTAATTGATTAATTAATGGATTGTGGAATTGATGGATTAATAAGGTATTCAAACTGGTAAATTAATGGGACTATGTAATTGGTCAATTAAGGGGATTGATTGATTTATAATTTAATGGGATTTTATAATTGATAGATTAATAGAATTGTTAATTGATTAGTAAATCTAAATTAATGTATTATTTTCTTAACTGTAATTGTTTAATGGAGTTTGTGATTATATTTTGATAAATGGTTTAATGATGATTTTTTCATATTATTATGTGTGATTAAACTGATAAAACTGTATTATTGTGATAAATTGATAAGGTACACTTTAATTTTAGTTTTTTATAATTCTATTAAAGATCCATAACATTTATATATATGAAAATTTCATTTTCATGATGTTGTGATATTAGTGTCATCTATGATAGTAGGTGGGGGAGAGGGGATGAGGCTCCAAATACTCATATGTGACTATGAGTGTGGGACATGGATTAAGGCTCTAAATACCCATGTGGCATTGAGATGTGGGACAATGAAAAAAGACTCCAAATATCCATAGTGTTCAATCCAGGACATTACAGATCCAAATTTATGGATGTAATTATTATTTTAGGGGATAATAATTGATGCTCCAAATACCAATGAGGTATTGGAAATGGACTGAGGCTCTAAATACCCATGGGACAGTAGACTAAACATTTTATTCCCATGATATTGGTTGTGGACTTTGGTTCCAAATTCCCGTGATATGAATTGAAATGTTATGATAAATGATAAACATGGTTTTGTGATATGTGATATCCTTTCGGGATAGTTCAAACTACATCAAATACTAAAGATTGAATTTATTGGTTGGTTGTCTTGGTGAACCCTTGAAATTAGGTGGTTAATTAAAGAATAATGATTGTGAGAACTATTTACTTTATAATTTTTACTTTATTCTTATACAAATGAATACAATTTTATTAAATAGATGTTATTTTAGACATCAATGGTCGTGGACTATAGAGTTATAATCAAACTTTAATCATGATTCCATATTGATACCCAAATTGGATTCATTTTTGTAAGACAGGATAAAAGAAATATCTCTAAGTTATATGGATTAGTTGTGATGGAGGATGTATGACAGAACCAGAAATGGTGTTGGGACCCACATGGATGTGTTGGTGGGTCTTTCTTTTGTGTAGGGCATTTGAAACTCAACACATATTTGTCATGACGTGTGTACTATTTTGGTTTAGATATTATATACCAATTTTTGTCATCATGTGATACTGGTTTTGTTTGGTTTGTTTTTATATCATTTGGTTATCATTATTTATTTATGTGGTTTTTCTTCTTTAATAATGAAGGTACATTCTACCCAGGTTGTGTATTTTACCCTCATTTTTATTTGAAAGCCTCTTTCACATTTGGAGGTGTACTTCAAGTAATATAACCAATCAACTCAGGGAATTGATATGTGTCACCCAATTTGGTATGTTACCAAATGGTGTCATAGGAGATTTATTTTCATTATTTGGATTATCATTTGAGAAAATTTTGATAGGAGAATAGGATGATTCATTCCTTGGATTAGTGATCTTTAATTGGAGTATATAACACATGTACCGGGGTAAAACCCAAGTACACGTGGTGGTAATTGATGATACTAATGTCTGATATTATTTTTTAATGTTATTTGATATTGAGTGATGCACATAATGTGTGATGTGGTTATTATTTTTGAGAGTTTCTATGATTTGACCCGTGGACCTATATAGAATGCGTGTTGAGTATGCATGAATTATTCTAGGTATTCACGAATTATTGTGACATGTGTCTTTTTTAGAAATGCACGGAAAAAATGATTTTGGGTATGTTTTTGAAATTTATTTATTTTTCAGTGTAATTAAACAGAAAATGGATACTAATAAGGGTTTGGAAGTTGTAAAATGATAAAAATTGTGAATAATTTAGTATCTAATGAGAAACGTGAATATACAAATGTGTTTACCCATTTTTATCCATAACCTAGATATAGGATGGTTAATGGTAGTGATAGTGACTCAGTTTGACCTTTTGGTGGAAATGTTGATTATGTTTTATGTCTATATGTGAATTCCTCTTGTTGAATGTGTAATTTTTTTTTTATTTGTCTTGAGATGTATTTTTGAAATTGTTGGTATAGGCCTCCATGATGAAAATTTTGGGGAGGATGACATGAGGTTATGAATGTAGATGATCCTTTAGTAGTGGAAACATCGGATCCAACAGTGTTTGGTGAGGATGTCAGAGAGTAGTTTTGTGATAATTTTTCTCATTTTATACAGTTATGGAAAGAGACCCAAGGTGGGTTGTGAAGAGTATGTCCAAAATGAATTGGGTGTTTTATTTATAGAACCCTTCAAATATCATTAGAGAGGGTGGACCTGATGTAGATAAGTTGTGGATTGAGTCTATCCAGAAAATTCATGACCACTTGGAGACTCCTTTTTAAAAAAGAGTCATAATTGCAGCTCATATGTTGAAAGGATTAGTGAATCAATTGTGGGATATCTAGAATCAGGATTAATATATAGAAAACAAAGTGTGGAATTAATTCCATGATAAGTTATTATAGAAATTTTTACGAGAGACTCTAATATAGGAGTGGTCAGTAGAGATTATGAGGATGACCTAAAAGAGGATGTCTATGATGGACTATGATTGCAGATTTACTGAGTTTCAATTAATTTATATAGCACAAGAATGGGATGATACATATAAGACAAGATATTTTTTATAATGTGATTGAATATGAGGTAAAATTAAAAGATAACATCTTTCGGTTAAATAAGATTGTTGAGGTAGTGGATTTGGCTCTCATATTTGAGGGGAACCTAACAGAATATTCTAGTGGAGGACTGGCAGTTTCCAGTGGATGATCAAGAGGTACATATTCTGAGATTAGAAATCGTAACTATGAGAATATATACCATGGAAGTTGAATACAGAGTGGCCAGGGGTAAGGATCAATCACTCCAGATCTTACCAGAGTTATTCTCATCCAATTCAGTTAGTCAGGTAAATTTCGTATGCATTGTCCTCAACCATCAATTGAGTTACAATCCTATGGAAACATGGGATATATAAAAAGGTTTTTTAGGAACCCACGAATGATGTATATTATTGGGGTAGCTATATAGATTAAGAATATATGAAGGTTGTATTTTACAACATATTAGTCATGTAGTTGGAGTTCTACTAGCCATGGCTGTCAAGGCAGCGAATGAGGTGCCTTTGGGAATGAGATCCCAGATTAGTAGAGTGGTGTAGCTTTGGGACTCATACTACATCATAAAGAATAGGTTTATGATTGTTTCATGCATTTTATCCTACATTTTTGGATAGCGCAGATGGACCATTGATAGTTTGGGGTACTTTTCTTGTAACTTATACTATTTCTAGTGCCTTATTTGATATGGGTTCCACTAATTATTGTATAAATTCATATCTTCTGAATGGTTTGAGATTGGTTTGGGAGTTTTTGATTGGGGTTATGATTATAGATATACCATTGGGAGTATAGTCATGTGATATATGTTTGTGCATGGGGTTTTCTATTGAGGTTGGAGAGTATTGTTCCCTTAGGGATATTTAGATTTTGGATATGTCATGCTTTGACTCAGTCATGGGTATTCACTAGTTGGTGGTGTACCGAGCCCACAATTATTTTTACCATGGCATCGTGACTTTTAATTTTCCTAACGGTGATAATTATATTCACCATAGAGAGAGAGATATCCTAGAAAGCCGTGTATGTCCAATTCATTAGAAACTAGGAGAACTCACCATAAATGTTTCATGGTTTTTAGATGATCGAGGGTGAATAAAATGATGTCATTCTACCCATAGTAGACATGTTACATGATATTTTTCCTGAGTACTTATCATGGTTTCCACATTATAAGGGCGTGGAGTTTATGATTGAGCTCATGCCTGAGTTTGATCCAGTTTCCATTCCACCTTAAAGAATAGACCCAACAGAGCATCAAGGGATCAAGACTCAACTAGAAGATCTTGTGGATAAGTTATTTATTTATTTGAGTATATTTCCTTGGGGTTCTCTAGTTTTTTATGTATAGGAGGATGATATAATGATGTGTCTATGTTTAGATTATTAGATGTTGAACCAGATGATAGTGAAGAACTGGTATCCTCATTCGCATATCGATGATCTTTTTTGACTAGTTAAGGGGAGGTTGTTTCTTCTATAATATTGACCAGATATTAGTGTATAATTTATGGAGTTTCATACTTTTTGATATACCAAGGACATAATTCAAAAATAGAATGCCTTATATGAGTTTTTCTTGGTTCCATTCAGACTGAGGAATTCTTAAGTAGTGTTTACGACCTTGATGAATCGAATAATCCATCCATATCTAGATTAGTTTTTTGTTGTGTGTGTTGGTAAGATATTGTTGTACTCCAAGACTCATGATGATCATTCCTAGCATCCAGAAATCATCTTGAGTACAAAAATATAGTATTATCTATATTAAAATCTACCTAAGTGTCAATTTTGGATTGATAAGGTACATTTCATGGGTCACATCATCTAAGAGGAAGGTCTATTAGTGAACCCAGAAAAGGTGCAAGAAGTTGTATATTTGGAGCATCCCAATATGGTATTTAATATCAGATGTTTTCTAAGATTAGTGGGATATTATCAAAGGTTTATCCTATAATTTTTTTTATTAGAAGCACTACTTATAGGATTGACCAATAATGGGATAAAATATGAATTGTTTGGAGAATGTGATAATTCCTTACCTGAGTTGAAGAATTTCTAAAAAATAGAACTAATCTTCATCCTACATAAGTTAGGGGAGGAGTATATGATGTTTTGTGACACTTTTGAGAATATTCTTGGAGAAGATTTGATACAGGGAGATAGACTTTTGTAATTTGGGTCATTAGAGTTGAGGCCACAATAACGAAACTACCCTAAACATGACCTTGGGTTATTTATAATTTTTTATACCCTGAATTATTAGTGGAATTTACTATTGGAAATGTGTTTATCATGTATAATGATAGTAAGAGTTTAAGGAATATCTTTTCATAGTGTGATTTTTATTATAGGATTCATAGGCGGGTTAAGTATATGAAATGATTTTAATTTGAGTTAGTATTTATGTTCAGGGAGGGAACTAGTGTTGCTGATTATTTGAGTAAGAAAACACATACACATGTTTTTTAGAATTATAGTTCTTAATAGAATGTGATGAATTTTTGGATAAGATTCATATTGTGGTGAAGGAGAGATAGTAATTTTTTAATCTCAAATAAATATTAGTGGAGTTTTTAATTTTGAGTTAGATACAAGAAAGGAAGTATGAGTATCTAGAATGTTTCCCCTTGAGGGAAATCCTTAATGGCGGGGAGTCCCCTTACTACTACACTATAGATGAGGATGATATAATCTAGTACATGAGTCATGTTTCTGTGCCTATGAGTATTCATGAGTAGATAATTCTCGTGTTTCATGCATGAAAGTGGTAGGTTCATCTGTGAATGAAAAAAATGCACCGTAACCTGTGATGGTAATATTGGAACCCATGTATGAATATGAGCATTGCAGGGTTCGTGAAATGATGCTACACCTGTTAATATGTGATGTTTGAGATCAAAAAGTTGGTGATTTACAAAAACCATTTCCCATACAAAAATGGAACTAGGATGAAGTTACTCTGGATGTAGATACCCGAAGCTTGACGTACATTGACATTACATTACATTTGCGGAATACTTAGTACATAACAAAAACACACACACAAGGATCGTAATAGTTTAGTGTCTTTGGAAACTCGGAATATAATCTTCTAATCCTGGTGAAAGATCTTCAACATCTCCCATAAAGATCTTCTTTTTTTATACCTAAAACCTTTCTTTATATCCTGGGGAAAAGTAAACATAAAAGGGTGAGCTCAAATTCTCAGTAAGGGTAAACAAATAAAATATCAATCACATCGTATACACAAGCACATAACTTTTGGAAATCTTAACCTGCAAAAGAGATCATAATTTCATAGCATGGGATAAATCATGGCAGTGAAATGTAATCACAATAATCATAACCCAAAACATTAAACATTGTGGAATACACACATAATCATAGAGAATCATTTCTTATTATTCGAGACTCATTGCCAAGACTATTTTAGTGGACAAAGTCCCTTTCTGAACTGAGTCACCCTCGTTTCAGTCCTGTTTCACTGAACCGGTATAACCTACCATTCCATCCATGTCTATCTCATGAGATATAAAATATTTACCCAATGCATTGGAGGGAGATATAGGTCCCAACCATCTCATAATGATACCATTCTTATGTGTGCCACAAAATCATTAATCATACATCATTTCATAACCCATGTAATAAAAATGGGATTCTTAAACAACATGACATCATAAAACAATTCATATATGATAAAGGAATTCATAAAAATAATTCCATCACAACATAATAAAATCAATGTAATAATAGGGATAAAAACAGAACCCTTTATTATCTTAGATGGAAAATAATTTTGATAAAACACTTGAACTTCATTCTTGAGGAAAATATCCTTTCTACTTCAAAAACACTTTTCCTTTCTTAACATGTCATACAATTTTAAACTAAAAGAATTTGATTAAAAATAATCTTGAAAACATGTAAAGGAAGCTTCTTTGAAATAATGTTTTAAAAATCCATTCATTCCGTATAAGTTAAAAAAACATTCTTCTCGTACTTTTGTCAGAAAAGTCAAAAAAGTACCTCGTACGAAAAACGACAAAAGATTCCTTTCATATCTTTTACTAAAAACTCACCGAAGGGTAAAATTGGATTTAAAAAATTGTAGGTGGATGGAAATAATATTACATATTGAGGAAACATGGATGTGGATGATAAAATACACCCCAGTAAATGCCAAAGTATAAACAATCTCGGATAAAAATGATATTGTGATATTTCCCTTACCTTAGGTCCGATTTGCTTCGTAAGTGTCCGAACCTCCTCTTCTTCGATACGCCTATTTGAAACCTCCTCTTAGGGAACTAAGATTGGACTTTAAAGAAGACCAGAACCTCTAGGATGTTTCTAGGGAAGTGGAGAAGATAATTTGGTAGGGGTTGGCCGAGCTTGAAGGCTCAAATTGGTGTGACGAAGAGAGGGAGGAGGTGCCCTTTTATAAGGGAAGAGAGGGGCACCTTTGGAATAACTAAAAATATTATTTTATTATAAAGTCATTTTCGGTTTTAAATAGCTCAAAATTGATTTATTTCGAGGCTAAGGTGGGGATGGGTCGAAATCCACTCATTCAATAAGATTTAGACAAGTTTAGGTTATTATTTTAACCTTATCAATTAGATTTAATTCTAAGTTAAATAATTTAACTTTTACCGTGTCTTTTTGTTTTCTTACACTATATGGTTAATAAACTTACTATATCAAGCCAAAAGAACCCCAAGTTGTTTATTATTAATATATATAATCTTATCTAAGTAATTTGGCTTAACCTTAGATTTTTAGGAATAAAATAACAATTAATAATATAATATTTTTTTAAAAAACTATTTTTTGTCAATTTTGACATTATTAGGTACATGATTTTTTATGAAATTCATAACAGAATGATAAGTTCGAAAAAAGTTACTTACATCAACAATAACATGTCATATTAACCTAGAAAATTAGTTTAAGTCATAAAAAGTCTCAAATTACATTTATTTGGGCATTTATAACATCAATTATGTCAATGTTTCATTAATAAGACAATTACTGCATCATCTATGTGTCATAATAAATGATAATTATTTAATCCCTAAAAATTCTAAATAAATTCCTATGATTTATATAATTGTATTATATTTTTGGAGACTATTAATTTTCGATGTTTCATGAAGTTTATCACTAGATTAAAATTATTATACTTATAAGATTTAAGAAAGTGACATGTTGTCACATTCTTTGGTTTTAATAATAATTAAATGATTTTCATTGAAAAAATTTAATTAAATGAATCTAATCCGACCCTTAGGTGATATGGGTCTACTTTTAGTAATCCAATAGGATTTTGACATTTGTTAGGGTAATTTTAAAATATTATAATTACCCTTAATTACCTGATTAACCTTTAACTATGGTAAATAAAATTTACCGTAGTTACTATTCATAATTCCCAAAAATAAAAAGTAGCCTATTAACATAATTTGGACCCACTGATTCCAAATATGGAATCCATTTTTTAAAATTCAATACACATAATTTGCAGAAATTAAATTAAAATTAATCTCGTTGTCGAACGAAAATGGGTTTTTCTTTAAAACATTGCAAAAGATTGAATTGATTTAACCTACAAATTCAAGGTAAAATCAATGCTAATGACATACATTATATTAAATGGTAAAAATATATTCTATTTATACTTTAAAACCATTCAATACTATAATTTAACCACATAATATATTACGATGAAAAAAGTTGTTTTTAATTAAAATATAGCATGTTTTTACTATTCATTCAAATATGAAAGTTATCGGAAAAATATAAAACCTTTATCTAATGTAAATTTTTATATCCTGATTAAAAAGAAGAATTTTATTTTGTCAAATTTAACTTATAAACATGTCAAAAACTAGATTTAAAGTGGGTGAGCCATCAAAAGGCGGCAAAACTGCATTTTTTGAAAAATACTTATTTTACCCGAAAAATTTATTTTGTTCTTATACCATGTTCTAGAAATGTGTAAGATGAATAATAATGTTATAAAATTCAAAATTTATTTAACTCTATTCATAACGGCTAGTTCATGACAATATTATAATAATATATCATTGTTTATTAAAACCTAGTATTGCGCACAACACACGTTATCGAGGAAGGTCGTGATTGCGTGTAATGCAAGCCAAGTCAGTGTTGTGTGTTGTGAAAGAATCCTTCGTTGTTTCGTATAATAGAATCCAACCATATTTCATTTATACACTGAATATATATATATACTCAATGTTGCGTAGAATAACTATTATCAAAATTGTGTGTAACACGATCCAAGAATAGTGTTGCGTATACTGCAAGCTAATACGGTGTTGCGTATAGCGCAAGGTAATCTTGGTGTAGAATACAACACAAGACATTAATGAAATTAAATGAATATTTTTCATAAAATATCGGGGTGTTACATTCTACCCCCCTTAAAATGAATTTCTCCCTCGAAATTCGTTGGGGTTATAAATGTTTTACTATTTGAAAGTTTCTTTGATAGAAACCCACATCGTAAAAAGGAATACCAAAACCAATATTTAAAACAAAAGTATGAAATGTAACGGTTAACCAAATAAACTAATCAATGGGTTTCCACATAGGTGAAAATATGGATATGGAAGAAAAATATAACCATCATGTTCTGATGGAGAGTGGTAGAGAACATGTCTATGGAAAAGTAAACAATAACAAATCCATAAATTTGTGATGATCTAAGGTACCATCTGATTAATCCGATATAAGAGCACTAGGTCAACATTTTTGGTTTTCAAGATCGTTTCCCTAACGTTGAAGAATTTGAATTAGAATAAATACTTACTTTATTTTGTTACAATCTCACTATTGTTCGTGTCTTGAACAATTTCCACTTCATCTCTTAAATAAATGAAGTTGAATTTGTTATTCGTGAAGTGTTAGTATGATAGGTCATTCCATCTGTCTCAAACAAAAGGTTAGAAAAAGTTATTAAATATACATAAGTCATTCTATAGTGAGATTAATCATATATGGTTCCTAAAATGGACTTATACTTCATATATCATAACGCTTAATAAAATAAAACTAGTTTCTACTAACCAGGGACTTCCTGTAGGCCAGTGGTAGGCGATAAAGGCCAATCTCACTTCGGTTGTGGGTTCTATTCCCACAGCCTTGTCCGACGCGATGGGCTGTCGCCCGTCCTGCAGGTTGTACTTTTTCTAAAACAATATTACTATAATATCCCATCAATAATATCGAAAAAAACTTCTATCCTTAAACAATACTAATTTATTTCCAACATAATCCATTCCAATCTTTAGGCTTATCCATAATACTGCAGTCCACTCTCATAACATAGTGAAAACGATTACCAGAGATTTAATACTATCGTTGATCCCCATATATCATAAGATATGTTTTGTTGGTCACATTCCAAACATTCAAAGGCCTTAATCATGTACTTTCTTGAATACCCATTGAACCTTATTGAAAACATGAGTTCTGTTAAAAGTTAACTCTTTCCACATACCAAAATCCTCAAAATTCTATATACTCAAACCATGATATCACTTAGTCCTTATATCAATCATGAGCTCATGAATACTGTCAAACATTTCATTTTCTCTTTATCACTTCATTATGCGCATATCATCCACTTTCCAAAAAATATCTGAATAACCTTTCATTGTTACTCATACCATTCATCATAAACTTTCAAAACTTAAGGAAAGAAAACAGTGTAACAATCCTTAGATGTCTTTTTATTCTATAGTACAACATTACACTTGATAAACATGTAATCATTCCACTACCTTCTTAAACCATTGACCGAGCTTCAACAATTCTTTCATCTCACATATCATTTGTAGTCTCTTCATCATCATCAACAAAAATACTACCCATACGACCATATTGATTCTCTTCATGAGACATTCCCTTAGGGAATTGGTTTGCAAAATGCCCGTACATTCCACATTTAAAATATTTAACCATTGTTGATGTCGTAGCAACACCATTAACCTCATCCATGGTGTTAAATGAATCTTTTCAATTTCACTTACTAGAATTGTGTCCTTCTTTTCCACACCCAAACCATCTTCCAGTTCCTTTGAAACATTCTCCTTGATGCCTCTTCCCACATGATTTACATAGGGGAAATTGAACTTTCATTCCTCTATGATCATCATAAAACTCCATCTTTCTCTTATTAGCTGAGTCAGGAAACTTACCAAATTTTACTTTATTGATCATATTATGAGATTGCTGATATAGCATCCTGACTTTTTATCACATAAACGTTCATTACATTATACAAAACTGAGGATCTTTAAGGTTTAGTGTCTTGGAAACCAGGAACATAAAACATGAAAACATAAAACATTCTTCTTAAACACTTGAAAGGCTTCTCCTCATGTTCATCCTAGGTTCATTACTGCATCTCATAACCTGGGGACATACATAAAATGAAAGGGTGAGCTGAAGGCCCAGTAAGGGAAACAAGGGAAGCATTTAACATGTGAACTTGAGATACATCAACTATGTCATGAACAAGAACATTAAGGAATGATAAAAAAAATCATGTGGCATATCATAATAAAAATAACATTTTTCATAACTTTAAGATGTGGCTACATCATTTAACATAGACAATCATGAACATATCACCAAGGTCCATCCCCAAGGTGTCATTTGAAAATTACCAAGGTTATTCACCAAGGTATCGTGAAGATTGTAATCTCTAGTGGTTACATCATTACCCAATGCAATGGGGCGCTATCAGGGCACACCCTTAAATTTTCCTTCATTATCATGTGATCCACATATATCATCATCAATAATTTCATAAACAACCCATATAGAATAAAAGAAATGGGTTTCATTCCATAATCATAACGTTTTAAAAACTGCTTTAAAGACATGATCTTTATGTCACTTTAAACCCACGGAAAGGGAAAGAGGGTTTCATGTATGTAAATCACAGAATTTAAAATAGAAATTATGATATATATTTGAATACCCCTGTAGAAATAAGATCTTTGAGTATTCACTTTATAACATAAAATAATTTTTAGAAAAGAGAGAGAGGCACTTTGAGATGAAAATTCTGCAGCATAACGACTATGTTACAAGGTTTTAGAAAACATTGAAAAGAGAGGGTACATGGGTCAAACAATCATAAATGACCCATAAAAGGTAGAGGAACAGAATAAGAATGATATATGAACATGTTAATGAAATTTCAAGGACATTCCATTTGAAATGAAAAACATGGAAGGAAGACAATAATAAGATTTCTCTTATGAAAATTCCACAGTCTAACGACGTCACATAAACTTCAACCAAAAATGAATTGATGAGATCAAATAGGGTATCCCATCATATGAACATAAAAGATCAGTATGATAGATTTATAGATCATACCCTAACATAATAACAAGTAACATGAAAGAACTGACATGAAAGTAGAACTTCAAAATGAGAAGGGTGAAGAACCACTTAAAAATTCGGCAGCCTAACGACGCCACTTACAACTTCAAAATACTGAATTGAAGAGATCAAACGGGGTCTCTCATCATATGATCATAAAAGATCAGTATGATAAATTTAGAGATCATACCCAAACATAATAAAAAGGAACTTGAATGAATTTACATGAAAGTAGAACTTCAAAATGAGAAGGGTGAAGAACCACTTAAAAATCTGGCAGCCTAACGGCGCCACTTAAAACTTCAAAATACAGAATTGAAGAGATCAAATAGGGTCTCTCATCATATGATCATAAAAGATCAGTATGATAAATTTATATATCATACCCCAACATAATAAAATGGAACTTGAAATACTTTACATGATAATAGATCTTGAAAAATGAGAAGGGAGAAAGAATTCGTTACAAAAATTTCGGCAGCCTAACGGCTCCACTTAAAACTTCATAAAACGAAATAATGAGAGTAAGAGGGGATCTCTAATTATATGAACATAAAAAGGGCATTAAGAGGAGTATAAAATAACATCCTCCAACATTAGAACATAGAGCATAAAAGGAATGACATAAAAGAGATCACTTGAAAAGAAAGAGAGGGGTCAGATCCCTTACCTTAAAATGTAACTCTCAAACCTCAAAGGTTGGGACCTTGAGGGCTTGGGGGAACCTTGGGAGGACTACTTGGGAGGTAATGAGACCATAAATTCGTTGGGGAAGAGTGGGGAGTCGAATGGATGAGAGGCGGGCTTGGTATTTATAGGGAAAGTGAGGGGACAAAGCATTAATGGCCAAGGGACACCTCACATGTGCTTTTCTCTAACCCATGTGCTCTCCCTTGGCATTTACCATGGATTTAGGCCACATGGGGCCCCCAAAACAATATTTCATCACCCTTGGCCAGCCAACCCTTAAAATATCTCATGACATCATCATGACAAAGCTATGATGTCATTAAACATACTGAAACCCTAAAACTGCATTTTTACTATTCACTGAAAATTCAACTTTCTCAGAAAAATCCCAAAATTTCACACTAACCAAATATCAATGCTCTGATTTCAAAAATGGACTCCTTTTTATAAAAATAATTTTATAAATTTTTTTAAATTTATTTTTAAATAAATACACTATTCACCAAAAATTCATTTTTCAGAAAAAAAACCCCAAAATTACCATAACATAATATCGGTGCTCTGAGTTCAAAAATGAAATCCATTTTATAAAAATAATTTTCTAAATATTTTTAATTTAATTTTTAATTAAATAACACTATTCACCCAAAAAAACTAATACTTGAATAATTTATGAAACCGTTATTTAACCATTTTATTGAATCACATTACTTAATCAAGGTGCCTAGATTATTTTAAAACTTTCTTTAAGTGAGATTACTAATCCATTTGGTCATATTACTAATCCTAATCATAAAATCACTATTCATAATTTACTATTCATCAAAAATCAAGTTGATCTTATTAGACTCCAAATATCGTACTGAACATAATTGTAGAAGACCATTTTTTGAAAATCATTACACATTTTTAATTATTTAAGGTTTACATAAATATTTTTAAAATATCCTTTTTCTAAAATTCATCAAAATATGCATACTATATTTATCCGGTCATTTGAAAATTCATAAACATCATCATAAGAAGAAATCCCAATTTTTTTTAAAACAAAGGATTACACAAGGCAGTTACGGTCTTCTTACATAGCCCCTTATCACACCAGCATAGGACCTAAGTGTAAGGTGTGCTAAGGTGAGAGAGTATGAGGGAGGCTCAACCAACATTGCCCGAGTAGTAATTTCTATCAGTTTGAACTTCTCGCGAAGGTGATTCCGTTCTAGCTTCACATGATGAAGTTCGTCTTGGGTTTGGTCCAGAGAAAAGCCTAATGGTGCTACCTACTTCCCAAGTTCTGTTTGATGGGCTTCGATCGGTCCAAGACTACTAGGTGAGGCCATAGAATCTTCTTTCTATAATAATCAACCAAGATTACTTATTTTTAGAGACAATAATCAAAACATTTTGTTCACAGCGGTCATATTGACCGATGGTCATATAACAGTCAAGACCCAATGGTCTCATTTTAATTATAATCATGTTTATCAAATAAAACATTTTTGTTGAGTATAAAAATAAAATAAAATAACACATGAAATTAGGAAACAAGATTTATTCAAAATTTCAGGCCGTTACAATCTTCCCCCCTTAAGAAATTGCGTCCTCGCAATTTTTAAAATTGGGTTTTGAAATTTCATTGAATGTCCCACATCGGAAAAAGAGTCAGTAACACCATTACTTTAAAATAAGGAAAAGGAAGTACAAAGGCCACCCGAGTTTACTCATACTAGGATTTCATGTAGGAAACATGGACATGGAGGAGAAAACAAAGGGTCAAGTTCTGAGGGGGAGTGATAGAGAACATGATTAGGAGAAGGTTAACCATAAGAAAATCCCAAACTTATGATGTGTGAAAACGGTCTTTGATTACCTAGTAAGAAACGTAAACCAACAACGTTTTTGTTTTACGTTCCTTTTTCATAATTTTGAGGAATTCATTTACAACATAAAACAAAAACATAAGAAAATATACCTATCTTCATGTAGAGTTTCATCCTTTAATAATTTTCTACCCAAAACTAATCTTTTCTCCAAACTATGAGGATTAAAAACTACTTGGTCTCATCAAAACATAAGAATCATCTTCTAGAGAGTCACATAATCCACAAAAGATTAACTATCTATTTCTTCTATCTTTAAACATTATCCCAAAAATAGAAAGGGTAAGGTAAAACAACTCTTCAAAAAGAAATAGTCCCATAGGATTGGAAACTACTTTTAAATCTTCAAAGTTCCATGGTACTACCCAATGTACATCATAGACCATTCCGTAAATAATGGTCCTTAAGATTCCTCAAAATAAACCAAACTAAGATTGAAACCCAAATACAAGAAAGATTTGATAACATAGTATTCCAAAATAAACTTCATTGTTCATATCCAAACAACATCAACCACTCCTAACATCTTACAACAAAAGTAGCTAACCTAAAAATATTTTACCCAAGATAGGTTAATCATTCCTGTAAGTAAAATAAATTACTATAATTCCACCTTAAATTCATCGATTCTTCAAAATATAAGTCAACCTTGCTCCTCAATGAAAATACCGTAGTAATATATTTACCTCGATCATATAGGGTCCCCAAAATAGTGAACGTCTTCGAAAATAATAATCATCTTTTAATCCCCTAATCATCTCTTTCATATTAATATGACAATCATCGTATTTCCGATCACATTGGTTGTTGGGACATGTTCTTCCATTTCCCACCATTAACTAAGAATAGAAAGTATAATTAGGGGCTTAAATACTTAGCTAATAATCATGAAAAGGAACTTAAAGCATATAAGGATAACTTGTAGAAGAAAAGTATACCCTAACTTGTGATCCCCTAGGTTCTCATCTAGGTTATCCATGATCATATATTCTTTTGTGAATCTTTATTTTATTTTATCTTTGTTCCTTTAACAATGGTTCATACTAAGCTTATGAACTTACCAAAGCATATCCCCCGGGAGTGTCGTAACCAAAAGTGCAGCAAGGCCCGTTGTCGTGTACCAATTCCCGTTTGAGTATAGCTCAAAGCGGTGTTTTCGGGTTTTACCCCTATGTACATCTGTGCCAGAGCCAGCTCTACCTGCTCGTATCCAGACAGGGATTTATTTTCTTGGCAACCCATTACTCAATACTCACCAAAATACCAGGAAGATTTCCTATATATATACTTTTCTATAGGATTCTTCCTAATGTTTTCATATCCTAATTTCCACAAATAACTAAACCATCCTTTGATACCAACTATAGCATCCTGCCTTTTTATCACATAAACTTTCATTACATTATACAAAACCGAGGATCTTTAAGGTTTAGTGTCTTGGAAACCAGGAACATAAAACATGAAAACATAAAACATTCTTCTTAAACACTTGAAAGGCTTCTCCTCATGTTCATCCTAGTTTCATTACTGCATCTCATAACCTGGGGACATACATCAAATGAAAGGGTGAGCTGAAGGCCCGGTAAGGGAAACAAGGGAAACATTTAACATGTGAACTTGAGATACATCAACTATGTCATGAACAAGAACTTTAAGGCATGATAAAAAAATCATGTGGCATATCATAATTAAAATATCATTTTTCATAACTTTAAGATGTGGCTACATCATTTTACATAGACAATCATGAACATATAACCAAGGTCCATCCCCAAGGTGTCATTTGAAAATTACCAAGGTTATTCACCAAGGTATCGTGAAAATTGTAATCTCTAGTGGTTACATCATTACCCTATGCAATGGGGCGCTATCAGGGCGAACCCGTAAATTTTCCTTTATTATCATGTGAGCCACATATATCATCATCAATAATTTCATAAACAACCCATATAGCATAAAAGAAATGGGTTTCATTCCATAATCATAACGTTTTAAAAACTGCTTTAAAGACATGATCTTTATGTCACTTTAAACCCACGGAAAGGGAAAGAGGGTTTCATGTATTTAAATCCCAGAATTTAAAATAGAAATTTTGATATATATGTGAATACCCATGTAGAAATAAGAGATTTGATTATTCACTTTATAACATAAAATAATTTTTAGAAAAGAGAGGGAGGCACTTTGAGATGAAAATTCTGCAGCATAACGGCTATGTTACAAGGTTTTAGAAAACATTGAAAAGAGAGGGTACATGGGTCAAACAATCATAAATGACCCATAAAAGGTATAGGAACAGAATAATAATGATATATGAACATGTTAATGAAATTTAAAGGACATTCCATTTGAAATGAAAAACATGGAAGGAAAACAATAATAAGATTTCTCTTATAAAATTCGACAGCCTAACGACATCACATAAACTTCAACCAAAAATGAATTGATGAGATCAAATAGGGTCTCTCATCATATGAACATAAAAGATCGGTATGATAGATTTATAGATCATAACCTAACATAATAACAAGGAACTTGAAAGAACTGACATGAAAGTATAACTTCAAAATGAGAAGGGTGAAGAACCACTTAAAAATTCGGCAGCCTAACAGTGCCACTTACAACTAAAAAATACTGAATTGAAGAGATCAAATGGGGTCTCTCATCATATGATCATAAAAGATCAGTATGATAAATTTAGAGATAATACCCCAACATAATAAAAAGGAACTTGAAAGAATTTACATGAAAGTCGAACTTCAAAATGAGAAGGGTGAAGAACCACTTAAAAATTCGGCAGCCTAACGGCGCCACTTAAAACTTCAAAATACTGAATTGAAGAGATCAAATAGGGTCTCTCATCATATGATCATAAAAGATCAGTATGATAAATTTAGATATCATACCCCAATATAATAAAATGGAACTTGAAATACTTTACATGATAATAGATCTTGAAAAATGAGAAGGGAGAAAGAATTCGTTAAAAAAATTTCGGCAGCCTAACGACGCCACTTAAAACATCATAAAACGAAATAATGAGAGTAAGAGGGGATCTCTAATTATATGAACATAAAAAGGGAAGTAAGAGGAGTATAAAATAACATCCTCCAACATTAGAACACAGAGCATAAAAGGAATGACATAAAAGAGATCACTTGAAAAGAAAGAGAGGGGTCAGATCCCTTACCTTAAAATGTAACTCTTAAACCTCAAAGGTTGGGACCTTGAGGGCTTGGGGGAACCTTGGGAGGACTCCTTGGGAGGTAATGAGACCCTAACATCGTTGGGGCAGAGTGGGGAGTCTAATGGATGAGAGTAGGGCTTGGTATTTATAGGGAAAGTGAGGGGACAAAGCATTAATGGCCAAGGGACACCTCACATGTGCTTTTCTCAAACCCATGTGCTCTCCCTTGGCATTTACAATGGAGTTAGGCCACATGGGGCCCCCAAAACAATAATTCATCACCCTTGGCCGGCCAACCCTTAAAATATCTAATGACATCATCATGACACATCTATGATGTCATTAAACATACCGAAACCCTAAGACTGCATTTTTACTATTCACTGAAAATTCAACTTTCTCAGAAAAATCCCAAAATTTCACACTAACCAAATATCAATGATCTGATTTCAAAAATGAACTCCATTTTATAAAAATAATTTTATAAATACTTTTAAATTTATTTTTAAATAAATACACTTTTCACCGAAAATTCATTTTTTAGAAAAAACCCCCAAAAATTACCATAACATAATATCGGTGCTCTGAGTTCAAAAATGAAATCCATTTTATAAAAATAATTTTCTAAATATTTTTAATTTAATTTTTAATTAAATAACACTATTCACCCAAAAAAACTAATACTTGAATAATTTATGAAACCGTTATTTAACCATTTTATTGAATCACATTACTTAATCAAGGTGCCTAGATTATTTTAAAACTTTCTTTAAGTGAGATTACTAATCCATTTGGTCATATTACTAATCCTAATCATAAAATCACTATTCATAATTTACTATTCATCAAAAATCAAGTTGATCTTATTAGACTCCAAATTTCATACTGAACATAATTGTAGAAGACCATTTTTCGAAAATCATTACACATTTTTAATTATTTAAGGTTTACATAAATATTTTTAAAATATCCTTTTTCTAAAATTCATCAAAATATGCATACTATATTTATCCGGTCATTTGAAAATTCATAAACATCATCATAAGAAGAAATCCCAATTTTTATTTAAAACAAAGGATTACACAAGGCAGTTACGGTCTTCTTACATAGCCCCTTATCACACCAGCATAGGACCTAAGTGTAAGGTGTGCTAAGGTGAGAGAGTCTGAGGGAGGCTCAGCCAACATTGCCCGATTAGTAATTTCTATCATTTTGATCTTCTCGCGAAGGTGATTCCGTTCTAGCTTCACATGATGAAGTTCGTCTTGGGTTTGGTCCAGAGCAAAGCCTAATGGTGCTACCTCCTTCCCAAGTTCTGTTAGATGGGCTTCGATCGGTCCAAGACTACTAGGTGAGGCCATCAAATCTTCTTTCTATAATAATCAACCAAGATTAATTATTTTTAGAGACAATAATCAAAACATTTTTTTCACAGCGGTCATATTGACCGATGGTCATATAACAGTCAAAACCCAATGGTCTCATTTTAATTATAATCATGTTTATCAAATAAAACATTTTTGTTGAGTATAAAAATAAAATAAAATAACACATGAAATTAGGAAACAAGATTTATTCAAAATTTCGGGCCGTTACAATCTTCCCCCCTTAAGAAATTGCGTCCTCGCAATTTTTAAAATTGGGTTTTGAAATTTCATTGAATGTCCCACATCGGAAAAAGAGTCAGTAACACCATTACTTTAAAAGGAGGAAAAGGAAGTACAAAGGCCACCCGAGTTTACTCATACTAGGATTCCATGTAGGAAACATGGACATGGAGGAGAAAACAAAGGGTCATGTTATGAGGGAGAGTGATAGAGAACATGATTAAGAGAAGGTTAACCATAAGAAAATCCCAAACTTATGATGTGTGAAAACGGTCTTTGATTACCTAGTAGGAAACGTAAACCAACAATGTTTTTGTTTTACGTTCCTTTTTCATAATTTTGAGGAATTCATTTACAACATAAAACAAAAACATAAGAAAATATACCTATCTTCATGTAGAGTTTCATCCTTTAATAATTTTCTACCCAAAACTAATCTTTTCTCCAAACTATGAGGATTAAAAACTACTTGGTCTCATCAAAACATAAGAATCATCTTCTAGAGAGTCACATAATCCACAAAAGATTAACTATCTATTTCTTCTATCTTTAAACATTATCCCAAAAATAGAAAGGGTATGGTAAAACAACTCTTCAAAAAGAAATAGTCCCATAGGATTGGAAACTACTTTTAAATCTTCAAAGTTCCATGGTACTACCCAATGTACATCATAGACCATTCCGTAAATAATGGTCCTTAAGATTCCTCAAAATAAACCAAACTAAGATTGAAACCCAAATACAAGAAAGATTTTATAACATAGTCTTCCAAAATAAAGTTCATTGTTCATCTCCAAACAAAATCAACCACTCCTAACATCTTATAACAAAAGAAGCTAACCTAAACATATTTTACCCAGGATAAGTTAATCATTCCCGTAAGTAAAATAAATTACTATAAGTCCACCTTAAATTCATCGATTCTTAAAAATATAAGTCAACCTTACTCCTCAATGAAAATACCGTAGTAATATATGTACCTCGATCATATAGGGTCCCCAAAATAGTGAACGTCTTCGAAAATAATAATCATCTTTTAATCCCCTAATCACCTCTTTCATATTAATTCGGCAATCATCGCATTTCCTATCACATTGGTTGTTGGGACATGTTCTTCCATTTCCCACCATTAACTAAGAATAGAAAGTATAATTAGGGGCTTAAATACTTAGCTAATAATCATGAAAAGGAACTTAAAGCATATAAGGATAACTTGTAGAAGAAAACTATACCCTAACTTGTGATCCCCTAGGTTCTCATCTAGGATATCCGTGATCATATATTCTTATGTGAATCTTTATTTTATTTTATCTTTGTTCCTTTAACAATGGTTCATACTAAGCTTATGAATTTACCAAAGCATATCCCCCGGGAGTGTCGTAACCAAGAGTGCAGCAAGGCCCGTTGTCGTGTACCAGTTCCCGTTTGAGTATAGCTCAAAGCGGTGTTTTCAGGTTTTACCCCTATGTACATCTGTGCCAGATCCACCTCTACCTGCTCGTATCCAGACAGAGATTTATTTTCTTGGCAACCCATTACTCAATACTCACCAAAATACCAGGAAGATTTCCTATATATATACTTTTCTATAGGATTCTTCCTAATGTTTTCATATCCTAATTTCCACAAATAACTAAACCATCCTTTGATACCAACTATAGCATCCTGCCTTTTTATCACATAAACATTCATTACATTATACAAAACTGAGGATCTTTAAGGTTTAGTGTCTTGGAAACCAGGAACATAAAACATGAAAACATAAAACATTCTTCTTAAACACTTGAAAGGATTCTCCTCATGTTCATCCTAGGTTCATTACTGCATCTCATAACCTGGGGACATACATAAAATGAAAGGGTGAGATGAAGGCCCAGTAAGGGAAACAAGGGAAACATTTAATATGTGAACTTGAGATACATCAACTATGTCATGAACAAGAACTTTAAGGCATGATAAAAAAAATCATGTGGCATATCATAATAAAAATATAATTTTTCATAACTTTAAGATGTGGCTACATCATTTAACATAGACAATCATGAACATATCACCAAGGTCCATCCCCAATGTGTCATTTGAAAATTACCAAGGTTATTCACCAAGGTATCGTGAAAATTGTAATCTCTAGTGGTTACATCATTACCCAATGCAATGGGGCGCTATCAGGGCGCACCCTTAAATTTTCCTTTATTATCATGTGACCCACATATATCATCACAAAAAATTTCATAAACAACCCATATAGCATAAAAGAAATGGGTTTCATTCCATAATCATAACGTTTTAAAAACTGCTTTAAAGACATGACCTTTATGTCACTTTAAACCCACGGAAAGGGAAAGAGGGTTTCATGTATGTAAATCCCAGAAATTAAAATAGACATTTTGATATATATGTGAATACCCCTGTAGAAATAAGAGCTTTTAGTATTCACTTTATAACATAAAATAATTTTTAGAAAAGAGAGAGAGGCACTTTGAGATGAAAATTTTGCAGCATAACGGCTATGTTACAAGGTTTTAGAAAACATTGAAAAGAGAGGTTACATGTGTCAAACAATCCTAAATGACCCATAAAAGGTAGAGGAACAGAATAAGAATGATATATGAACATGTTAATGAAATTTCAAGGGCATTCCATTTGAAATGAAAAACATGGAAGGAAGACAATAATAAGATTTCTCTTATGAAAATTCGACAGCCTAACGACGTCACATAAACTTCAACCAAAAATGAATTGATGAGATCAAATAGGGTATCTCATCATATGAACATAAAAGATCGGTATGATAGATTTATAGATCATACCCTAATATAATAACAAGGAACTTGAAAGAACTGACATGAATGTAGAACTTCAAAATGAGAAGGGTGAAGAACCACTTAAAAATTCGGCAGCCTAACGGTGCCACTTACAACTTCAAAATACTGAATTGAAGAGATCAAATGGGGTCTCTCATCATATGATCATAAAAGATCAGTATGATAAATTTAGAGATCATACCCCAACATAATAAAAAGGAACTTGAAAGGATTTACATGAAAGTAGAACTTCAAAATGAGAAGGGTGAAGAACCACTTAAAAATTCGGCAGCCTAACGGCGCCACTTAAAACATCAAAATACTTAATTGAAGAGATCAAATAGGGTCTCTCATAATATGATCATAAAAGATCAGTATGATAAATTTAGAGATCATACCCCAACATAATAAAATGGAACTTGAAATACTTTACATGATAATAGATCTTGAAAAATGAGAAGGGAGAAAGAATTCGTTACAAAAATTTCGGCAGCCTAACGGCGCCACTTAAAACATCATAAAACGAAATAATGAGAGTAAGAGGGGATCTCTCATTATATGAACATAAAAAGGGCAGTAAGAGGAGTATAAAATAACATCCTCCAACATTAGAACATAGAGCATAAAAGGAATGACATAAAAGAGATCACTTGAAAAGAAAGAGAGGGGTCGGATCCCTTACCATAAAATGCAACTCTTAAACCTCAAAGGTTGGGAACTTGAGGGCTTGGGGGCACCTTGGGAGGACTCCTTTGGAGGTAATGAGACCAGAACTTCGTTGTGGAAGAGTGGGGAGTCGAATGGATGAGAGGAGGGCTTGGTATTTATAGGGAAAGTGAGGGGACAAAGCATTAATGGCCAAGGGACACCTCACATGTGCTTTTCTCAAACCCATGTGCTCTCTATTGGCATTTACCATGGAGTTAGGCCACATGGGGCCCCCAAAACAATAATTCATCACCCTTGGCCGGCCAAACCTTAAAATATCTCATGACATCATCATGACACATCTATGATGTCATTAAACATACCGAAACCCTAAAACTGTATTTTTACTATTCACTGAAAATTCAACTTTCTCAGAAAAATCCCAAAATTTCACACTAACCAAATATCAATGCTCTGATTTCAAAAATGAACTCCATTTTATAAAAATATTTTTATAAATATTTTTAAATTTATTTTTAAATAAATACACTATTCACCGAAAATTCATTTTTCAGAAAAAAAACCCCAAAAATTACCATAACATAATATCGGTGCTCTGAGTTCAAAAATGAAATCCATTTTATAAAAATAATTTTCTAAATATTTTTAATTTAATTTTTTATTAAATAACACTATTCACCCAAAAAAACTAATACCTGAATAATTTATGAAACCGTTATTTAACCATTTTATTGAATCACATTACTTAATCAAGGTGCCTAGATTATTTTAAAACTTTATTTAAGTGAGATTACTAATCCATTTGGTCATATTACTGATCCTAATCATAAAATCACTATTCATAATTTACTATTCATCAAAAATCAAGTTGATCTTATTAGAATCCAAATTTTGTACTAAACATAATTGTAGAAGACCATTTTTTGAAAATCATTACACATTTTTAATTATTTAAGGTTTACATAAATATTTTTATAATATCCTTTTTCTAAAATTCATCAAAATATGCATACTATATTTATCTGGTCATTTGAAAATTCATAAACATCATCATAAGAAGAAATCCCAATTTTTATTTAAAACAAATGATTACACAAGGCAGTTGCGGTCTTCTTACATAGCCCCTTATCACACCAGCATAGGACCTAAGTGTAAGGTGTGCTAAGGTGAGAGAGTCTGAGGGAGGCTCAGCCAACATTGCCCGAGTAGTAATTTCTATCAGTTTGAACTTCTCACGAAGGCGATTCCGTTCTAGATTCACATGATGAAGTTCATCTTGGGTTTGGTCCAGAGAAAATCCTAATGTTGCTACCTCCTTCCAAAGTTCTGTTAGATGGGCTTCGATCGGTCCAAGACTACTAGGTGAGGCCATCGAATCTTCTTTCTATAATAATCAACCAAGATTACTTATTTTTAGAGACAATAATCAAAACATTTTGTTCACAGCGGTCATATTGACCGATGGTCATATTACTGTCAAAACCCAATGGTCTCATTTTAATTATAATCATGTTTATCAATTAAAACATTTTTGTTGAGTCTAAAAATAAAATAAAATAACACATGAAATTAGGAAACAAGATGTATTCAAAATTTCGGGCCGTTACAGCTGATTCGGCATAACAATGATGTTTGGACTTCCAAATCCCATTTCATTTGATTACTTATGAAGAATATCATTCCATTGTCCATCATATCCTCCATTATCGTGAATCATCTTGTTTCCAGCCATTTTATAAAACCCAAAATGAATAGTGTGAGATGAAAAAATCATAATAAAGGGGGAGTAACTTCAATATCTAACATCTTAGGTTAAATTCTAAGATCGTTACCGTATTTCTAGGACTATATCCTATATGTATACCTATCCTTAGGGACATCCCTAGACATACCTTAGAAATATCTCTAGGGATCTCACTAACGTTTTCGCGTCCTAGTTTCCAAAGGTTGACTAAACCTTTCCTCTGATACCAACTGTAGAGACCTGAAACTTGACGTACATTGACATTACATTACATTTGCGTAATACTTAGTACATAACAAAAACACACACACAAGGATCGTAATAGTTTAGTGTCTTTGGAAACTCGGAATATAATCTTCTAATCCTGGTGAAAGATCTTCAACATCTCCCATAAAGATCTTCTTTTATTATACCTAAAACCTTTCTTTATATCCAGGGGAAAAGTAAACATAAAAGGGTGAGCTCAAATGCTCAGTAAGGGTAAACAAAAATAATATCCATCACATCGTATACACAAGCACATAACTTTTGGAAATCTTAACCTGCAAAAGAGATCATAATTTCATAACATGGGATAAATCATGGCAGTGAAATGTAATCACAATAATCATAACTTAAAACATTAAAATTTGTGGCATACACACATAATCATAGAGAATCATTTCTTATTAGTCAAGACTCATTTACAAGACTATCTTAGTGGACAAAGTCCCTTTCTGAACCGAGTCAGCCTCGTTTCAGTCCTGTTTCACTGAACCGGTATAACCTACCATTCCAGCCATGTCTATCTCATGTGATATAAAATCTTTACCCAATGCATTAGAGGGAGATATAGGTCCCACCCATCTCATAATGATACCATTCTTATGTGTGTCACACAATCATAAATCATACATCATTTCATAACTCATGTAATAAAAATGGGATTCTTAAACAACATGACATCATAAAACAATTCATATATGATAAAGGAATTCATAAAAATAATTCCATCACAACATAATCAAATCAATGTTATAATAGGGATAAAAATAGAACCATTTATTATCTTAGATGGAAAATAATTTTGATAAAACACTTCAACTTCATTCTTGAGGAAAATATCCTTTCTACTTCAAAAACACTTTTCCTTTCTTAACATGTCATACAATTTTAAACTAAAAGAAGTTGATTAAAAATAAGCTTGAAAACTTGTAAAGGAAGCTTCTTTGAAATAATGTTTTAAAAATCCATTCATGCCGTATAAGTTAAAAAAACATTCTTCTCATACTTTTGTCGGAAAAGTCAAAAAAGTACCTCGTACAAAAAACGACAAAAGATTCCTTTCATATCTTTTACTAAAAACTCACCGAAGGGTAAAATTGGATTTAAACAATTGTAGGTGGGTGGAAATGATATTACATATTGAGGAAACATGGATGTGGATGATAAAATACACCCTAGTAAATTCCAAAGTATAAACAATCTCGGATAAAAATGAGATTGTGATATTTCCCTTACCTTAGGTCCGATTTTCTTCGTAAGTGTCCGAACCTCCTCTTCTTCGATACGCCTCTTTGAAACCTCCTATTAGGGCACTAAGATTGGTCTTTAAAGAAGACCAGAACCTCTAGGATGTTTCTAGGGAAGTGGAGAAGATAATTTGGCAGGGGTTGGCCGAACTTGAAGGCTCAAATTGGTGTGAGGAAGAGAGGGAGGAGGTGCCCTTTTATAAGGGAGGAGAGGGGCACCTTTGGAATAACTAAAATTATTATTTTATTATAAAGTCAAGTTCGGTTGTAAATAGATAAAAATTGATTTATTTCGAGGATAAGGTGGGGATGGGTCGAAATCCTCTCATCAAATAGGATTTATACAAGTTTAGGTTATTATTTTAACCTTAACAATTAGATTTAACTCTAAGTTAAATAATTTAACTTTTACCGTGTCATTTTGTTTTCTTACACTATATGGTTAATAAACTTACAATATCAAGCCAAAAGAACCCCAAGTTGTTTATTATTAATATATATAATCTTATCTAAGTCATTTGGCTGAAACGTAGATTTTTAGGAATAAAGTAACAATTAATAATATAATATTTGTTTTAAAAACTATTTTATGTCAATTTTGACACTATTAGGTACACGATTTTTATGAAATTCATAACAGAATGATATGTTAGAAAAGAGTTACTAACATAAACAATACCATGTCATATTAACCTAGAAAATTAGTTTAAGTCATAAAAAGTCTCAAATTACATTTATTTGGGCATTTATAACATCAATTATGTCAATATTTCATTAATAAGACAATTACTGCATCATCTATGTGTCAAAATAAATGATAATTATTTAATCCCTAAAAATTATAAATGAATTCCTATGATGTAGATAATTTTATTATATTTCTGGATACTATTCATGTTATAAGTTTCATGAAGTTTATCACTAGATTAAAATTGTTATACTTATAAGATCTAAGAAAGTGACATGTTGTCACATTCTTTGGTTTTAATAATAATTAAATAATTTTCATTGAAAAAATTTAATTAAATGAATCTAGTCAGACCCTTAGGTGATATGGGTCTACTTTTAGTAATCCAGTAGGATTTTGACATTTGTTAGGGTAATTTTAAAATATTATATTTACCCTTAATTACCCGATTTACCTTTAACTATGGTATATAAAATTTACCGTAGTTACTATTTATAATTCCCAAAAATAAAAAGTAGCCTATTAACATAACTTGGACCCACTGATTCCAAATATGGAATCCATTTTTTAAAATTCAATACACAGAAGTTTCAGAAATTAAATTAAAATTAATCTCGTTGTCGAACGAAAACGGGTTTTTCATTAAAACATTGCAAAAGGTTGAATTGATTTAACCTACGAATTCAAGGTAAAATCAATGATAATGACATATATTATATTAAATGGTGAAAATATATTCTATTTATACTTTAAAACCATTCAATACTATAATTTAACCACATAATATATTACGATGAAAAAAGTTGTTTTTAATTAAAATATAGCGTGTTTTTACTATTCATTAAAATATGAAAGTTATCGGAAAAATATCAAAACATTATCTAATGTAAATTTTTATATCCTGATTCAAAAGATGAATTTTATTTTGTCAAATTGAACTTATAAACATGTCAAAAACTAGATTTAAAGTGGGTGCGCCATCAAAAGGCGACAAAACTGCATTTTTTGAAAAATACTTATTTTACCCGAAAAATTTATTTTGTTCTTATACCATGTTCTAGAAATGTGTAAGATGAATAATAATGTTATAAAATTCAAAATTTAGTTAACTCTATTCATAACGGATAGTTCATGACAATATTATAATAATATATCATTGTTTATTAGAACCCAGTATTGCGCACAACACACGTTATCAAGGAAGGTCGCGATTGCGTGTAATGCAAGCCAAGTTAGGGTTGCGTGTTGTGAAAGAATCCTTCGTTGTTTCGTATAACAGAATCCAACCATATTTCATTTATACATTGAATATATATATACTCAATGTTGCGTAGAATAACTATTATCAAAATTGTGTGTAACACGATCCAAGAATAGTGTTGCGTATACTGCAAGCTAATACGGTGTTGCGTATAGCGCAAGGTAATCTTGGTGTAGAATACAACACAAGACATTAATGAAATTAAATGAATATTTTTCATAAAATCTCGGGGTGTTACACTGGAAATCATGACAGGTCTCTTGTGGATTCTTCAAAATAATGACACTATTTGGGTGGTTGTGAAATGACAGATAGAAGTACCACATTTCTTACCAATATTGGAGACTATCCTAGTGGATCAGTTAGGAGACATGCATGTTTAGGAGATATTCCATCTTCAAGTGTACCATTGATTATAGTTTTATATTGTGACTTATGATTTACTTATCTCTTTTGTAAGGTCTTGTAGAAATTGCTTGTTACACGATTTTATACTACGTATGAGATTACACCAACAGATAGATGTCTAGTTAGAATGTACTGTATAAGAGATTGAGGATACACTTCAAGAATGTGTCCTAGAATTTGGAATTTCATGGCATAATAACCAATAATTTGTGGAGTTATCCTATAAAAATAGTTATCAAGAAACTATATAGATGGAACCATGTGAGGCACTTTATAGTATTCCATGTAGATCACATCTATTTTGAATGGATTGGGAGAGTCATAGTTTTTGGGAGCAAGTCTCATGTAGGAGACATCAAACCAGGTTCAACTAATTTGGAAGTGTATTTAGTGCTCAGATTATAAAGAGATCATATTCAGATAAATGTAGATGGTCCCATGATTTTACAGTGGGCAATCATGTGTTCCTTTAGTTTTCACCTAGATTGGGTCATTATAGGTTTCGTAGGCATGGTACGTTGGATCCCAAGTTTTTTAGACCATTTGAGGTTATGGAGAGAACTGGGATGGGGGAATAAACATTGGATCTTCTAAGAAGGAATGGTTCTATGAGTGATGTTTTTATGTGTCACGACTTCAATATTATCACCCAAACCCTTCACATGTGATCAATGTTGATGATGTCGAGCTTGAGATTGATGTGTCATTAAAGGGGCATATAATATGTTTCTTGGATCATAGTTAGAATGTTTTCTTGTGAACGACTATGCCAATAGTCTTTGTTTTATAGAGAGATGACCATGTTTAGGAGGGAACAAGGGATAAAGAAGATTATATGAGGGCTTAATGGCCCGATCTTTTCAACATATAATCATAGACATACATGGGAGTATATATTGAGGATGATATTTTATAAGGTGGGTACATTGTATGAAAACTAAATTTTTTTTCATATTTATTGATCTCATTTTCAAGTACACTTTTTACATATTTTGGTTATAATTTCTCTAAGTCATTCCTTGGGTGTGTTTGGGTGAAATTTGGATGTTTTTAGGGGTTTTTTCTAGTTTAAGGTTGGAAAAAGGTTTTCCCAAACTATGAGCCCTGTCCCAAAAAATTGTGCAACCCCAAACAGAGAGGGACTGTAGGTCTGGAACATGGTTTTTCAGATCGTGATACCTATAAAGAGTAACTGTGATCCACCAAATGATAGTAAAAAAATTACAAAACATGGTTTTGGAAACCACAGCCCGTCAATTGGAAATGTGCGGATGGGTTTTAATCCCTAAAAATTTAAATTTAAATTTTTGAGACCCGTAAATTTCAAAACCATTAACTACCAATCTACCAAATATGTACTCTTTCATTTTTTGAGGACTCATTGAGGTTTATTAAATCCCTATGAACTCTATTCTTTATTAATCAATGATCATATTGAAGAATCTACACATCTCCCTGTAAGAAATATCATCTTGTTTCATCCCTTAATGTTGTCTCTCTCTCTTATTTTGAATGTATACTTTCCTATGTTGGTTATGGATTTATATCTTGGTTTTCACATATCTATTTAAAAAATCAGGGATCTAGGTTTTTGATCTAGTTCACATTATTCAGTTAAAAATTGAACGTTTCACTTCTACTTCATTTTTTTGTTGAGAATCCAACAATGATCTTGAGGTAGGTGGTTTATTATTCAATCCAGAAATAATTGATTTTATTTACGTGTATGTAGTTTTGAACTCAAAATTTCACATTTAGAAATTTCATCTACAATTGAATTAATTAATTGTGTAAATTAATTAATTAATGGAATGTGGAATTTATTGTTTAATGGGGTAATGAAATTAGTCAATTAATGGGATTATGTAATTGGTTAATTGATGGGATTATGTAATTGTTCAATTGGATAGAGTGTGGAATAGATTGATTAATAGAATTTTGAATTTATTTATTAATGGGAAGTAAGGGATGTTTGGATTAACTGTGAAGGGTTGATTGATTTTATTAATAAATGTTGATAAATGGTTTAATGATGAATTCTTCAAATTATTTTATATGATTAAATTGGTGAACCTAGATTACTGTGATAAATTAAAAAGTTACATATTAATTAAAATGTTTTATAAGAATATTAATTATGATTATCCTTGAAATATATGAAATTGTGATTTTTATGAAATTTTCGTCATATGTGATAGTGGGTGTGGGATAAAGATTGAGTCTCCAAATACCCATATGTGATATAAAGTGTGGGATATGGAATAATGTTCCAAATAACCATGTGACGTTGAGGTTTGGGATAGGGACATCGGTTCCAAATACCCACAGGGTTATAGACATGATGTTCTAGACCAAAATGGATGCATGTCATTATTAATGTATGGGACATGGACTTATGATTCAAATACACATGGGGTTTAGGACACATAGAAATTCTTTAGCTTCCCACATGGTGCTAGATATGATGTTGTATGCCAATGATATTGGTATTAGAATACTGTTTCAAATGGTCATGATATGAATTTAAATTAAATGATAAAGAATAATTATGGTATTGTGATATGTGATATCCATTGGGGATAGTTCATACTTATGTATCAACCAAAGTAGGTATTGATGGGCTGAGTGTCTTTTTAAACCTGATAAATTATTTATTTATTTAAATAATAATTAATCTGAAAACTAATTACCTTTTTCTTTTTACACTATTATTTATACAGCTTCATACACTGTTATTGACTGTATATTATTTTAGACACCACTGGTGGTGGCATACTGAGTTGTACTCACACCCTACTCAAGTTTCATAATCGATACCAGAATAGAATTGATATTTTTAGGATAGGATAATTGAAACATACATATGTTAGATGACTAATTTGGGATGTAACATGTATGAGGGAACCAAAAATGGTCTCAGGACCCACATTGGAGTGTTAATGTGTCTTTCTTTTGGGTTTCGAATTTGACACTAGACATGTATTTTACGAGACATATATATTGTTTTGGTTTTGATATTTTTTTCATCAAGCGATACAATTTATTTCTGATTATTTTATATATCATTTGCTTATTGTTATAGGTTTCCATTCTTGCGATACTTTGATGAGCATGGTATAATCTCTTGATTTTTTATATTTGACCATCTCTTCTAGTCAATAGCCTCCAGTGTATACGGAGGTGAATTTGAGGTCATGTAACTAACCAGTTCCGGGTACCAATATATGGAACGTGGGTCGAGATGTTATAATAATCACTTTTGGAGGACTTATACATTGAAGTGGTTCATTTAAGTGAAAGATTGGTGTATGTGATCTCAGTATTTGAAGTTATTTTGAGTATTTATTATTTTTATGATGTTGATATTTTTATGATCATATGGTTGAATTTATTTATTTATATTTTGTAAAACATTAATTATATTGTGATATAGATATTCTTATTTGAGATGTATATAATGAGGTTTTTACTCTTTTAGTTTTTTCTCAGTTTTGGTTTTATCTCAAGAAAAAATATAATTAAAAGGTATATAATGTAAATATTCATATTTTATCAGTCCTCTAATTTTTGTTTTTTATGTGTTTGAAATTTTATGTGTTATTTTGGGGGATATTGGTATAATAAAATTTATTTTAAATGATTTTTTTACAATGTTATTTAAATATTGATTTAATAGGACGGTGTTTCACTATGATATTTTGATGAGTGGTGTGGAGAAATAAGTGACAAATTTGTATATTATGGCTTGATATATGTCTTGTGGTTTATGTTATTTCAGCTTGATGAGTTAAATTACATCATAAATATTTAGTTCATGAAATTTTCATTTTACTTATTGTGTTTACAGTTGATGTGTTATGTCATGGTTCATTATCATTGTGTCATAATTCATTTGAGAAGATTTTTTATTTATGTGGGATGTTGGTTGTGGGATTAGTGGAGGAAAAGGATTATGTCATAATATTTGGGAGTCTGTATATTATATTGTAATGGTTATAATTACATCACAATGCACCATTTATTTATCAAAATTTAATGGTAGTTGGATGAGGGTTACCTCGGAGAGATAAAAATATTTTCACCATGGTTTTTAGAGGAATGATTGATTGAATTTTAGTACATCGTAATTATGTGGTGTTGTATTATTATTGTCTTTATTTTAAATTAGTAAAGTTATAAAATTTCTACTTGGTTTATTTTCCTCCCTCTTGACTATTAGTGACTATAGGGGTTTTCCTATATCCCTAAAAAGTCCGTAATTTAGTGTTTAATAATATCCCTTATAAGAAATCAAATTCACATTATTGGGGTAGTTATTTCATTATATTTTCTTTTCTTATTCTCCCTGCTTATATGTGTGCTTGGGAAATCATTGGAGTGTTATGTTGATAGGGGATATGTTTTTTATAGGGGTTTTAATGATTCATGTGGGTTTTTGTTGTTTGATCATATTTTCCCCTAATCACATGGTGTTGTATCCTAGAAGAATAATTTGAGGTTGATGATTGAAATTATCTAATAGTAATTTATATGTTAATGTATAATTATCACGGTTGGGTTTTTTTCAGTGAAGATATGACATTGACCTAATAATATATGGATAATTTAAAGGAAATTATCTAAGAGTGTTTTGTAAATGTTTTATATGTTATTTATCTTATTTATGTTATTTACTTCATGATTATTGTATTTTCATGTTTCAATTATTTAATGTCTTTATATTGATATGAGAAACATATTTTTAAATGGATTAATGAATTACAATAAACTAATGGAGTAAATAATTTTTAAATCTAGATTGGTTTAATAATATTTTTGTAATGATTATAAAATTATGAATTACTAATAGAGTATCCCTAATGAGGTCACTTGATTTTTGATGTCATGTATAATTATATTATTGCCTTTTTATGGTGGTGGGGGTTATTTTGGTTTGGGTTATTTAATTGATAGTGGAATAAGTTCCACTGGTTTTTATAGTAGTGTGGAGTGGTTTATGTTGTAATAGATATGGTTTCAAAGATATGGAAACAATTGGAAGTAATTTAAAATAAATGAATCATATTGAACAAGAATGGGGTGGGTTGTCTAATAATTCATAAATCCATATAAATAAATATTTCACTTATATTAATGATGTAAAACAAAGCTATAATACACATTTATTATGACTATTATACGTAAGTGAAGTTTCCAATGGTGTGTGTTGGTTGTATTAATTATCAATGATTTCTAGTGAGCATGTTAGTAGGTGTATGATTATTCTGGGATATGGAAGAAGGATCCACCGAATCAAGAAGAGTATTCCATTAAACATTCAAAGGTAGGGAGTGTCTCGTGTTCTAAAATTATTGGTGAGAGACCGCTAATATTAGTTGATTGATTAGTTGTCATTCATGTGAAATATATGTATTAAATGTAGATGGGTGTTTTTTTTACAAAATGTTATATTAAAAGTTCGAATTTTTTATTGAAATGGAATGTACTAGATATCTAAAATTTTATAAATTAAAATATGTTCAATGTTTTAAAGAAGATGGTTGATTTGTGGAGAATATATCAAATGTTTTTGTTAGAAAGTTGAATGTTGAAATTAGTGATACAACACACTTGGATGATGGGTTGATCATGTTTAATTGGATATGGAATTTAAAATAAAATAGAATATATTAAATGAAACAATTGACTGTTTATATGATTCAAAATATTATAGTGAAATGGGTTCAAAATTATATTGATAATTCACATAATTATTTTAAGTTGTTCTCACGTGATTTGAAGTTATTAATAAGGTCCATAGCTGAATCAAAGGGATTATGAATTGATTTGAAATAATTATAAAGATCTATATTGATACTAAATATTTGGATATGTAAAATTCAATAAGATTCATTCCTAGAAGAGTAACCTGGTGTAGTTGACCAGAAATTTGGAGATGGTGCAAAGCTATCTCTATAAGGGAATGGATCATTTATGTACTAATTGTTTCAAAAAATGGAAAACGGTCAACTTCTCAAGAATTATCCCATGTTTATAATGATTATTTAAAAATCATAAATTCATGTATAAAAAATGAAATCGGTATGCTACGAAGTCATAATGTTTATTCTTGTAAACTGTAAGGGTATATCTTAAACCATAAGGGATATTTTCAAAAATAGTAAAGGTGAAACTTCAGAATTTTGAGATTTATTTACAAGTACACAGTTGAATTTTTCCAAGAATTTGAAAATGGAAAATTATTTATGGTTCATTTAACCTTACAAAATGATTGAAACTATAAAATTGAAAAATTCATCAAACCAAAAGTCTCATTGATTGAGTCGTAAGGGTAAATACATTGAGAAATTTTGAGATTGTAGAATGATGGAAACCTAAGAATTCCAGAATTGAAAATTCTAATGAATAAATGATACATAATTATGCAAAATCTTATATTTCAAGTTCTAAACATCATGTTTATTTATTAATCCAAAATTTAAGAATTTAATTGGGAAAATTAAATAAGAATAGTAATAGATGATTGATGTTCTATTTATCTCAGTCTTTTCAAAGGAAAATATTTAAAAACTATCTTTGGTGATCAAACATGTAAATTAATTATTTAGGATTTTAGCATCATATTTATGAATAAAAAATGTGTTTTGATTCAATTTGAGCAATCTCAGTAATATGTGTTTGAGTTGAGATGAATTTTTAGAGTTGAAATATTAAATATGAAGTTGTATTTTAATTTCAAAATCTCTCAGGATGAAAAGAGATGAGCCACACAAAAATAAGTATTATTTTATTATATTCATTCAAATATGAAAATTATTTTTATATGAAAATATTGTTGGAATATTTTTGATAATAAGATTTTAAAATCCTTCTAGAAGATTAAATGAATACATATTTAGTACATATATAATTGAAATGAAAAGAATAGGTATTCTCAGTATTATAGTATAGGAAATGATTTGGGAAAAAATAATTTATAATGAGGGGGAAACCCCACATTTAAATAAATGAGAATATAAATAGAGATTAGGAAATACACCCATAAACATGTTGTTGAAGAAAACTGAACTAGGGGAAATGAAACCAAATTGATTAGTGTTTTTCTATGTTAAAGATATATAAAGGAAATGATGGTTAACTACATATAAGAACTGAGAAGAAATGGAGAATTTATTGAGAGGAAGAGGGAGAGAGTTTCATGGTAAAAAATAACTCTTGAGGATGAATAATAAGAATATGATATTAAATTTTAAGAACATCATTTATGGTATCTAATAATAGATGGATAGAATAAAAAGATTATATGAAATCCACTATTGAAAAGTATGAGCTACCACTACTGTTTCAATTCTTATTAGGGGTTCAAACCTATCTCTTTGAGGAGATACTAGATAGATGAATATCACAAGATCTCAAGAGTGAGTTAATCCTCTGAACATCTTTTAAGGAAGAACATGATGTAGTTCCAAATGAAGAGACCATGTTTCATTCTATTATTCTTGACGATTCAAAGGGATTCAAAGACACCTTATTAAGAAAATAGATCAAAATAATTGATGTTGTGACATCTATTTATTAGTGAGGATATAAATAAATATCCTAACAATGTTTGAGATACTAGTCATGAGTCTGAATTCCAGTGGAATAAAGGAAAGAAGAATAAAATGGGATGATATGTATTTTGTATTAGATGATACTATAAATCCTATAAATTATAGAAAAAATACTTTTGTATGGTATATTCTGTTCAAAATGAACTTATATTGATCACAAATTTATAGTGGGAAATCTCTGAATTTCACATCCTGATCATGGAAAGGAGTTGGAATCTAAGGAGGGGTAGAACATTGTAAAAACAATTTGTGTTTTACTTTACATTCATTTATATATTTTTATATTGTTTTTGAGTGATGGTAAAACATTAACGTCTATTCATCATAACTAGAAAAAATGATTCAACGGAAAAAGGGGGTAATATATTAATAGAACATTTAGAATTTGGTAAATGTATAGCCACACCCATTTCACCCCCCAACGTAGGTGTGTGTGCATAGATACTATGGGAAATTTAGTAATAATGAGAAATAGAAAAACAATAATTATAATATAAATTCTCCATGGATCACAATCCCTTATAACCATCATAAATATAAAAATTATTGTAAAAAAATGAAGAGTAATAAAAGAAAAAATTATAAATAATTAGAAAAATTATGTTTTAAAATAAAAGTTATTATATTAGGTAATTATTTTAAATAAATATTATATATATTGATAATTGTAATAATTTTGAATCATAAATTTTGATAAAATAGCTATTAAGATTAATGTAAATTATGAGGGTAATAAATTAAATAAATTGGTGCAAAACAGAAAAAATTTCGATTAAAATAGTAAGAAAATATTATATTATTCATATTTATTATATTTTGGGGCGATAACATCATTTGGGTTTTCCTTATACCATGCTGAATTTAATCTTTGATGGTTTATTTTTACATAGAATGTTCTATTTGATAAGTCCATGTTATTGGAAATCATCACAAGATAAATGTTTGGTGAATCACCCCTTGAAAGTACCACCATTGGTCACCTTACTATTATGTATTATATAATAATAATAATATGGTATTAGTCTATGGATTTAGGGTGTGTTAAAATATTAATTTTATCAATAATAATTTATCTTTCATTCAGATACTTTGTTTTTGGTAAATTTTACATTTATATTTAAAAGATAAATTTCTCATATTTTGGGGATTATTTTGATAAAATGGATTAAATTCTTGTAATTAGTGCATCAAAATTTCTTAATGGGTTAAAATTGGTATTTTTTGTAATAATATAAGATAAGGTAAAAATGATTAAATATTCTAACATACTATAAATATGAAATCATATGTATGTAAGCATGAATTTTTTTCAAAAACCTATGTATAATGAAATAATATTCATTTTAATCATTATAGTTGAAAATTAAGTTAGGAAATTATTCATTATGTGTGTAGTGGATCACTAGAGATAATGGGATTATAAAATATTGAATATTTAATTCCATGGAATTCAACTCACCACAACTATAAATAATCAACCTATTTTATAATTTATAAATAAAAGTAGAAAAATATATCGACATATTTATATCAAGGGGTATATACCATAGATATAATATTAATATTAAAGTTTTTTTGTTATAAGAAGAATTTATAAATCAGGAATTTGAAGTAATGTAAGTGTTCATCTTCCCCTGCCTCCTTTTTTCCTAATGAAATTATTTTTTTTATAATCTCTTTCAAAATTACTTTCCTACAATAATAATATTATATTTATATAATATTACTATACATTTTATGTTTTCATCATGATATATTATTTTTATAATTTCATTACTCTATTTTCCTATGTTATAAACATATAAATGTAACAAAATTATTAATCATCTTCTTTAATTTCAAAATGAAATGATTTTGTTCAAGAATTATTTAAATTTTTTGTTCACATGATTTTATGATTACTATTCTATGTTATTATTATTCCATTAATCATTTACAATTAATATTCTATTGAATTATTCATTCAGTATCCTTATCCTGTTTTCAAAGTCCATACCATGAAAATGTAAATTATTTGAGTCCATTTCTCATTAATTTCATTTCATGTTTATTTTATTATTAACCAATTTAAACCATAATTTTTTATATTATAAAATTATATATATATATATATATATATATTAAAATATCAACCATTATATATATTATCAATATCATGTTACCAATTTTATTTAATTATGCCTTTATCATAATCCATTACTAAGCCAAAATGATTCCATAAATCAAGTTTTATCTTTCATGTTCTATTAATGCTATAATTCCATGGAAATGAAATATTTATGATAGTATAGGTAAATAATTGAATTTTTATTTCCTTTATATCAACCATTCTGATTTAATTATTTTCCATAAAAACCCATTCAATGTAATTAAATAATAAAAAAATCTTTGTCATTATAATCTTCTTGTATTCCGATAAAGGATTGTCAAGGGCATGTAATTTTAAAGGGTGATTATAGAGAAGTGAGGGGGTCACCTGATCTCTGTGTCTTACCATTTAAACATAAAATTCCTTCTAAATTCCCAATAAAATCCCATATAAAATCATGTCCGTGGATTTTCCTAAAATAGAGATGCATTAGAATGTTGCATTGAAAAAAAAATTTATGAAACCATTTGAAACAATGTTGTAGAGGTTTCCTTTAGCATATACCCTACAATTTGAATACATTGTAATAACATTTTTGAATTTATGAGTATTCAACAATTTACCATTTTCTTCCATTTATTTAGGATTTATAATAATAAGACATATAATTCTTAAGCATGTGTTATCATTTAATGTGGTTAAATATATCTGAATGATTTAGGTTTTTACTCTTATTAATGTGTGTTTTATGTTTTGAATTTTTCATTAGGAATAATGTCATATTTGTGGGGTTAGTTATATAACCCTCAAATACATTTTTAAATTTTACATATTCAAATATAGTATTTGTATGGTAAGATTATGATATTATCTTATTTGTTGATATACATTCCATTAAATCTATTCATATATCATGGTATTATCAGGTAGCCTTTCCATTAAAAAAAATATAATTTCATGGTATTGGTGAAAAAAATTTCCATTCGATGAATTTCAATATTATGGTATTGGAATTTATCATTTCCATCAGATTATTTATGATATCATGTTATAGTCATGTAGTAATTCAATTAGATCTATTTCGATATCAAGTTATGTGTGAGTATCCTTTCCATTAGAGGTATTTTGACCACACATTTATAGTGTTTAAATTTACAGGATTTACTAACACAACATTCAATCCTTATGAATCATGTTTTACATATGTATCATTACATTTATTCTGAATTTTTAAAACTTTATGAAGGTAAATTTATTGATATAATATCATTCTTATTATTACCCTTACAGTGCATTTGAGCTCACACATTTTCTTTTTTCCAAAATCCTAAAGAGAGAAACTATATTTTAAAGGATAAAAAGATTACGGATTGATATATATATCATAGAGATGATAAAATAAATGTTGGAGTGTAATTTTTATTTATTTATGTCTTATATACTAAGGACACTAAAATTAATGTCTATGGGAAGTGTTTAAAAGTAATGATTTTATATATGTAAGTTAATAGATAAGGTATTTTGGGTTTGGGGAATATCAATAGGTATCAGAGTAGAGATTTTTTTAAGAATTCCAAATGAAAATATGGGATAAAACCCTTAGTTTCAATGAACTAACATAAAAGTTTAATAATTTCATATTAAAATTTATTGAACATATCCTAATTAATTCTTGTATAATTAATAAGATGGTTCAATGAAGGAAATATGCTATTTGGATTTCCAAATTTGGAGATAAATGTCAATGTGATGATTTTATTAATGTTCAACCAAATTTCATCTGTGGAAATGTTGAATGAATTATTATTTTATAAATGAAAATGAACAATATTGTGGTCAATAACCACAACCATATGGGGTGGCATTCATCACTATGATGTGAACCTATATAAATTGATTAATTCTTGAGACTAAAAACCAGCATTATTTAGTGGGTATATTGATCCACTTATGGAAGAATGTTGGATATCATCATTATAAAATATATTTTTTATGATAGAATGCTTATAATAGTAGAGAGTTGTTTTGGTTATTTATCATCATGAAGGAGTCAATTAATGGTGAGAATTAATGAAAAATACATAAATTGAATAAGATATTGAATCTATATTATGTGGTGATTGCAGTAGTTTGTTCCTTGTGAAATATTTTTTTTCGAATTGTAAGTCAGTATGAAGTAATAATTACATCATTCAAATAAAAATTATGATGAATGAATTGTGAAAAATGAATCAAACATCACTCAGTTAGCAATATATTATGTTCCCTCATACTGGCACTCCTTGAATCTAGTGTGAATAAAAAACTTATTCACTTATCATATTGGAAATAAACCAATGAAACCCAATTTTAACCATAAATAATAATAATATCACCAATAAATATCGAGTCACATACTTTTAATGTACCTTTTAAGTTCAGAGTTATTGATATCTAGGAAAAAATTTAACTACCAAAGCCCATGTATATCTCATAAAATGGACAATTCATACCCTATATAATAAATAATTCAATATGTACTAAGTATTCAAAATATCCCACAAAATAATCCACCCAATATATTATTTTAGACATATAATGTGAAATAAATTTATTCATTACATGGGGAAATGAAAATATAAGAAGGGGTGAGATCAAATAATCTGTAAGGGTAAACATAAGAAATAATAGTTAATGATCACAAGACATAATAATATAATAATAAATAATATGGAAATAATAGATCATAAAAATAATAATATAGTCAAAATAAAATATGTTCATAACATAACCAGGGTTACCATATCAATAAATAAACACATGGATAACAATAACTGGTTTTTATTGAGGAAATGAATAATTTAAAATATTTATTATAACAAACTAATCAAAGACATCATGATCATATATATCCTAAGCTTATCATCAAGGCCCTATGTCTAGGAAATATTTTTTTCTAGTAGGTATATACAAAAATAGAAATTCTAATTTGTCTTATGAGACCAATCAATAGATCTAGGGGATATTACGGGCCCACATATCACTAACAAAGTCCAATTAATTAATTATATAAAGTAATGGATAATATATAAAATTGATGACTAGTATTCATTAATAATAAATTAACATTTATATTGTAATAATATGTTTACATATTTTCAATATTTCATTAATCAATACATGGAATAACATTCTATGTAATAATACATGAAACTAACACTGTATAGTGTAAGGGGTATACCGTTAGGTCAATAATTTTCTAAATTAATAAATAGAATAGATTTCTATGTAAGCATCCCTCAAACTAACACTGTATAGAGTAATGACATGTGGTTAAGTCAATAATTTTCCAAATCAATAGATGTATGGAATCTTGGTGAACACCCTTTAATTAAATAAATGGAAAATATAGTGTTCATAGTGTAAAGGCACCGGAAAAAAAATTATGAATGTTATATAGGTTGATTCGAAAAAAAGGTAGTGATGGATTTTACAAATTTTAATCCATCAAAATAAAATAGTATGAGAGGATTTAAAATGCAGTGTAGGAATAATATGTACACCATAATTGAGATACAACTAGTGAATATGAATTATATCTCAATGAAAAGAAATTGAGAAGCAAAAACACTTACAATAATTGTAATGTAAGAATCAAAATAACCTGGGAAGGATAACATGAAATTTAAAAATAATAAAATAAAATATATTCATTATACTCAAATGATATAGGTATGTTAATATTCCAAATATATTAAAAGATGTTGTTTAATATCAAACTTGTCTCGTAGAATTGAAAATGAGGTAAGGAAACTGTCGTAATCATAGAAACATTTGATTAAAAACTACATGAATGATATAATTTCAAATGGGACATTAAATTCCATGAATAATGTTAGGATAATAATAAAAAAATATTAAATTCAGATTATATTTATCAAAAAATTAACAAATGATTTATAATATTAAATATGTCTCAAGATGTGAAAAATGAGACTTGAAACCCATACTGGTGACATGAAATTTAATGTAAGAAATATATAATAATGAGGTTATAAAAAAGATTTATATAACCCTAATACCTATGAATTATATACAATAAAATTTTTTATTAGTTATAATAGATCAACTTTTGAATAATAGGGTTGAATAAGAAATTCTGTAACTGAATGGTAGAAAATTTAGTCAGCAAACACCCTTACATCAAATTCTTCTTAGTTGAAATGTATTATAACATCTCATATAAAAAATATATTAATAAAACATTTAACAACCATTTATATACATATATAATTTTAAAAAATTCATTTATAATTACATTCTATATGTATATTAGTTGGTTATTTTCTATTTTTGATATTTGGTTTGAAAAATCTTGATCATTTTAAACTAGTTTCATAATAGTGATGTTTTTCATCAATATTATACTAAATTTCCTCATTGAAATATCATAAATTGAATTTGAATCTATGTTATAAAATTATTTATAATTTTATAATTTTTTTATGTGAGTTTTGGTTATGACCCTTAATGATGGAATCAGTGCTAAGTATGTTTCAGAAATTTTACACAAACAGACGTTGGTATCTTAAATAATGATTCTAATATAAAATTTTCAATACATAAATAAAATAAAATTATTATTCACATATTTGTATCATATATTTATAGAAATTTAATTCCTATAATCACTCATTATGTAAATATTTTTCACTGTTCAAGTAGGTGGTTAAACCAACCAAAACTTGAACATACCATAATTAATGGTTTATTAAGAAGTGGTTTGGAATTAATATCATTATAACAGAATTATAATGACTTTATTTAGTGTTTTCAGAGAATTAATTATTAAATTAATTGAATTATAATACCAATATATACCATATTAAGTAATTACATGTTACAATAAAATCATATTCTTTCTCTTGGAGTTGTCTTATAGACGGTTAAATTTACCACATATGTTTACTACTCATATTGTTAATATGTTATAAAATCATCATAAAATAAACTTAATAATTTCATAAAAATAATATTTATATGTCAAACCCATTGTCATTAACATTCATTAAATTCTACAATGAAATGAAAAAATGAAAATCATTCATTCCATGGTGATAAAAGTCTTCGTGAACACAAGGTTTTTTATTTCATTTTCTAAAGAATGGGAGAAATTTATTCTATTTTGTATCGTTATAGAATCTAATATATGTTATAAGTAAAATAATTATTTATTAAATTAAAAGTTATGACTTTACATGTATGGTTGTTATGTGAAATGAAACACGATGCTTCTTTGAGGCGATAGTCCGCACACACACAAGAATATTGCCTTTGTTTCCCTTGTGAAAAAAGAGGAAAGATATTTGATAGTTTATAAATTATCATAATTAAATTAAATATAATTTAAAATTATTTTATTATATAATAATTATAAAAAATTATTTGAAAAATTAATACATAATGTAAAATAAATTAGTGAAAATTAGCACCCACATTTAGGACATGGGCATTCCCTTAGTGGAGTCCTTGGAATGTGAGGTATTATGATAATATCTTATGAAAAGAATAATAGTAAATAAATAAAATATTATATGGGAATGAATAATGGAATATTTTCTTGAGGAAACCAAATTTTTGTGAGGTATTGAAGGGGTTGTGAGAGGCCCCTTTTATATGGGGTGAGAGTAATTTATTTGAAAATATTTACTCATAATATAAAGATACCACATGTTTACCATGTCCATTTATTCAAAAAATGGAAAATAATTCATTTTGGGATGATATAAGGTCTATAATAACTCTAACATTAATTTTTAGACACGTTTTATACATTTATTAAGTTCTTTACTCTTAGAAATTTCACTTTTACCAATTTTGGTTTTATATGGTAACTAGTTTTTACCTCGGCTATTTGATTTAAATTCTTAATATCAAAATGGAACATATAACATAATTTATACACAATGATTAAAAATATAGAGTTAATTTTATTTTATAATATTTATATTTTTTGAAATATTCAATTCTAATATTAGCGCATGTAATTTGTAAAGTCTTATTTTTATGAAAAGTATATTTTTAAGCATTAAAATTATTTTTAGGGTAAAATTATCAATGTATTTGATTTTAATTATATAAATTAGTTTATTATTAAACATATAAATTTTATTTCACATTAAAATCAATCCAATTTTAAATTTTACTAAAAATATATTTAATTAAAGTAAAGAATAAAATAGTTTTTATTGGAAAATATTACTTATGTTTATAAAATGTTAAAAATGGTTATATAAATTCATAATGTTTTTTAAAAAGTTATATTTTTAGATCTCAAATAAATATTTTATGAATTAATAGGTTTTATAAAACTATATGTTTTTCTTAAAAAATGATAATGTTATAACATTTACAATTTTGGTAATAAACTATTTTCTCACTATTCACCTAGAAATCAACAATTTCAGAAAAATATCCAAAATTCATCTTAATATAATATTTAAATTATGAATATAAAATTTTATTTTGTTTTATCAAATTAAAATACCAAAATTTCAGAAATTATCTTTACAAGATATATAAAAATACAATTAAAATATTTTTTAGAGGAAAATAATTAATTAAAATTGAAAATTTTATTATTATTATTTAATATCAATTATTTAACAAATTGGGGTAAATATATTATTCATACAAACAATATATTTTTTCCTTAATAGTTTACTTTCATAAAATCAAATAAAAATTTGAATTTTTAAAATTTTATAGTTTAAAGTATAAGGTAATCTTATTAGCTATTTAGATTAACCAATTTGATTTATCAATTCCATTTCATGAATAATGAAGTTTTTTATTTATACAAATATTTCATAATTTAATAGATCTATTTTTATCCTCTAATCCTACAAAAACACTTTAATGTTTATGTACAGTCTTATAGTATATTGTGTTTCCATATTGTTTGTATCACAGGATGTCAAATGTATTAGGTCTTAATGGAATATATAATTTCAAATCAATGATTGTTATACTCTACCCCTTAGATAAATTACATCCTACCAATTTTAATTATAAAAAACTAATGAAAGTACGTGAGGAAATTCTAAAGAAATTAATCATTCAGTATGCAAGTTCAAATATCAAATCTACCTTACTCTGTTAATCCATTTTTAGTTACTTATATTTCCTCAAACAAAATTAATCATTCATAAATTTGTATTATCATGTATCTATATACCTGAATCCTATCTTTTATAAAATATGTCTTTCCCAAAACCAATCGAATCTCTATGACATTAAGCCATGGGGAAAATATATATTCTGTAATAAATTAACTCTATATTTTACCCTCAAATGATAGTAATCTCTTGCTAATAAGAACACACACAAGACAATATATACCAAAATCCCAAAACTATTATGAACTAATCCAAAAATATCAATAAAGAATCATAAATTCCAAGGTTACTAAAACTATCTAACATAAATTTTCTAAATGGTTCATTCCTTTATTATATCAACATCAAGATTAAGTAAATCCAAATAGTTATCCATCCCTCAATCATGTGTTCTTAAATAGGTATACCTAAATAATATAACATTTTCATATTATACCTTTTTAAGGGTATGGAAACAATTTAATATATATTTCCAAAACATTAAATCATAACTTCTTAAGAACTATACCCAGTTGTTTCACATAATCCTCATAAATTTTAGAATATACTACAATATCATCGATAAATATCACACACAAATAGCATTTATAAGAGTAATAAGATTTAATTTCTGTTAAGATATCAACATCACTATCATGGGTAATGTTGCAAATGTGGGTTCTCTATAATCAAGTAGAATAGTACATTTAAATTACCATATCATGTATATAATTAGTTATTCATGATGTATTCTTAACATAAATTTATTGATTCTTCAACATCCACTATTTATATAAAAATTTCCTAATATTACACATCGTATAAAAATGTTTTACCCATTCTAAATCTATAATAACTATATAAAGACTCCATGATTATGATATTAAAATTATTTTTGGTGGTCCAAAAACATCCTGATGAATGGTTATAGACTAAGTGTCACTATAATTTTTAGGAGTTCGTAAGCACTGATACGTATTCTCATGATGCTCGTACTTTTTTATCTCTAGTAGAGGTGATCTGGATGACTGACTGACCTATTGGAACACTGCATGTTTTAGATTTTGCTGGAAGTTCCTATTTATAAGCCCATGTATTGGTATCTTGACATGAGATCATTATCAACGTATATGATCTCATTGCCAAAATTGATTGAGGAAAAAACCAAAAATTATTTTTTTGGTGAGCTAGCTTGCATTGAGTACATCATTGATATAATTATAGTGATTCCATAATCAGGATTGAATTTTTTACCTCTGAAAGGAATTGATATATCAGGCCTAGATGTTTATTATGGTAGAACCTTTTATAAATCCACATCTAGGGTAAAAGATGGTAATTCAATCCATTATGATAAAAAAATAAATAAATAATAATTGATTACACCAAGTGTGCATCGTCCATTATTTGATATCGTAAGAGAAAGTGATTATATTATGTGTCATGTGTTCGTAGGATGTTTTCATTGCTAAGAATATTTCTTATCTCCACATGGGATACATTAGGTTACTAGACTCTTCTTCTAGTATATGATTAGAAATATCTACTATGAAGATAAGATCTTAGAGGATCACGCACAAATGATATTCAAAATTATGGCCTATTCTTATTAATAAGATTATATGACATATTGGGATCCAACATTGGGTTCTGGAGATTGAAAGACACAAAACGGAAAAAATAGAAAATTTTGTTAAATAAAACATCAAGGTTGAAGAACAAACCAACGTTATTTATGTTTTGACTAGGATAATGAATGATCACATAAGAAATATAGAATATATTGATGAGGAAGTTGTTATCATGAGATGAAAAGATAAAGATTATGAGGAAAAATTAACTCTAGGAATGAAATTGGGAAAGTAGATCACTCAAGTGATATTGATTGTGGAAACTTGCTTGATGGATCCACATTCCCCCAGTTTTCTCCTCCCTCTCTATCTTGCTTGCCCTGCTTGTAGTCTTAGGTTTTCTTCCTGAAACCTTCTCTGATCATGGATTTCTCCCCACCAAAATTACACCCTTCTCATGCTTCTTACATGGCTACTAGTTGGCTTTATTCCCCATGTATCTTTCATGGTTGGTCCGATCCTTCATTACTCATTGTCCCTTCATCTCACTTTCACTTCTGAGAGGGCGTTATAGTTTTTCCTAGGTCAACGTTGTTGTGCTCTGACCTCAAGCTCCACCGTTTCTCTCTATGTCGGATCTGGAGTGATGGAATCAATAAGGATTTTCTCCTGATCCTCGGTGATATTGGGTCTTATCAGTATATGCTTTATCTTATCTTTCGGGTTCCAGTCCCCTCTATACCATCTCTATCTAGGTTTTGTCATCTATTTCATTTGAGGTTTTTTGGATGCTATTTTTTGTTCTGTGGTTGGTCGCCTGGTGGGGAGTTTCGAGGATGAGCTCCACTAGTCTTCTTACTACGTGCTTCTCTGCTCTGGTTCTTGCAATCCACATCCATTTCTAAGGTAGTTGTGTGTGGTAGTCTTCCAGGTACTTTGGGATGTGGGTTTTGGCAACCGGTGTCTTGCGGCGGTTTCAAATTCGTTGGTTCCGAGAATTTTTTGTGATGGATTCATGGACGGAACATGTCATCTAGTGACGTTTTTGTGTCGTTCGTGTTTTATTGGTGGACATTGGTGATTGTGGTGTAGATATCTTCAGGTGGATCACATGGTCAGGTCATTTTTCGATGGTGTGGGTGGGTCTCAGTGGACGTTTTCCATTGCCGATGGTTTTGTCTTCTGGGGAGACGACAAGGTGTGTTAGTGTGTTTTTCTCATGTTTATATCCATCAGCATTTATCTGAAGCCCATCCATGACAGTGCAGAGACTCTGTCACAACAACGACGTAGATTTCTGTGTGTTGTGGTGATGGAAATGGATCCTCTTATATTGATGGTTTTCTGGTTTGATGCTCTGTTGTTTTGTGTTTCGATGTCGTTGAAGCTCTTTGCCAGTGATGATGGACTTTAGTCGAGCCTTCCTGTTGCTCTGGTCAGGGCTTCGATGTGATTGGAACACGACTCAAGGTGGGTCTGAATTTATGGTTAGGTGACATGAGGTGGACCTTCGATCAATGAAAAATTATGATGGATGGAAAATGGTCTGAGGATTGGTTGAACGTTTATTGAAAACATGAATTTGTTTGTTTTATGGTGCTCTTTTTTAGATTCCTTCTAGGTGGACTATAATGTTTTTTATCTAGTTTAAAATATGTTAAGGTTAATACATACCCATTAAAAGTGTTACGTGAAAATTAAGAAAATATGGATTACAGAGGGAGTGATATTGATTGTGAATGTGGAGAATGGTTGTCCAAAAAATAAGCAAAAGACTATTAGAAGAATGAAAAGACACATCCTAATGATAATGTTTGTATGGTGATTAATCTTAAAACAAAATTTGTAATGTTTTGTGCTAGATCATAACATACCACTATAAATATAAATGTTGACTTGGGAATGACTCATAATTAGAATATTTAGAGAACCCATGTCACAATAAGTTATACATTTATGACACACATGATGGAACACCAAGTCAGGTGTTATTGATATGGAATTATAGGGAATTCCCAAAATTGTTATTACATTGTCAAGAGGAAATAAAGGTCAGAAGATAAATAAAGTTATCCAACAATAGTTTATCATTCCAAGGATTCTTCTGATTGAAATTATTTTTGGTGTAGATGATTTGGATATAAGGCATGATATTTCTTGTTAATAATGTAATGGAAAATATCAGATCAGACCCAAAGTGGGCATACTTAATAAGTCAAGGAATCATCAAGTGAGTTGAGAACATAAAAAAATTATATTTTCATGATGTCATTCTTCCATATAACTCTGAAGAAGATCAATCATTTCAATCTACATACATCATAAAGTTGAGGACATCGATAAAAAAATATGCTGAAGAAATATTTGTAGTACTTTCCTTGATATTATAAGATCATGTTTGTGTATGGATTCTTGAATGTGGATACACATCCCACATTTTTAAAAGTAAGGATATACTCATATATATAATGTTGTAAAAGGAAGGTGTCAATTTTTTTTGGCAAATATGAAATCCAGATGAATATTGAATCATGTATAGCTATGTTTGGGTGAAAATATACGAGAGATGCATATACCATGGTCACTAGAGGTATCAATATCAACTTTATTAGTGTCAATCAACCATGTGAATTAGTAAATAAAATAATATTTCAAAAATAATGTGTATCATCAGTGGATAAAATTATACTGTTTTATTGTAGGGTATACACCCAATGGGGAATCTATACCTTATTTGTAAAGACGAAGATATGTGTTTTTTATTAAAGGAAGAAGAAAATAGATTTTGGAATAAGTGACTGAGGAACATAGTCAACCAACCTCACATGATATAAGGAAATATTATATTTCTGGTGATTTCCCTTACCAATCGTGAGATTATACTCATATGTGTGATGATTTCAAAGAAAAGAAGATCACACAAAAGGCAATAAAATGAAATATCAAGGGCCAATAATAGTGATTAAACTAGTTTATATTAACATGTGTGGACCCAAATCACTAATATCTACTTATTAGAAGATATATTATGTTAATTTCATTTATTAATATAGTAATATGGTATGGATTTAAGTCCATACCCACCAGACTAGGTGTTCAGTTTCATAACACAATATCAGAGGGAAGTTGAAAAATACTTAGATAAAATACGAAAATTCCAATATGATAATGGCATGATGTTTAGAAAAAACTTATTAAAGGATTATCTCAATAATAAAGGAATAATATTCCATGATTCATTAGAAAGATCTCCTTTGAAAAATGGTGTGGTTGATATGTGAAAACGGATAATACATAACATGGATAGAACCATTGCCTTTGAAAAAGGCCTACTAGAAATGATTAAAAAGTTGTAGTCCATACATCAATCAAAATATTTAATAAATATTTATTTTTCTTGAAGGAATAAAATAATCCACATTTTTTGAGGTAAGGAATGTATCTGACATTGAAATACATTCAAGTATTCTGAATTAATTTAGTTATTCTAAATAATATAATATTTTCAATATGGAGAAACAATAAAAGTTGGATATAAATATATATTTATTGGATAATTTGAAAAAATAAATTTATATTTGGTCTTTAAAAACATGTTAGGAAATGTTTTTGAGAGAATTGATGACACTATAGTGGAAACTGAATAGAATTCCCAACAACACAATCAGAAGTTTCTTGATGATAGTGATGTGGTGGTAAGAAATTCTGGAGGAGATGAAGTGTAAAATGTTCATTCAATATAATATAATAATAATGAGAGGGATGAAGTTAGACTCATATCTATTATGACTTCAAATATTCAAGCTGAAATTGATAGGTAAAACATCATCGATGATTATGAAGCACCGATACAAATAATGGGGTTTATGTATTTATAAAAAAATATCTATTCTATATTTGATAGATATAAAATCTTTTGATGATGATCCACGATAAGAGATTGAGTTCAGGTGATGGATGAATTGGAGAACCGAATCATTCAGAATAACACGTGGGAGATTGTGTCAAGGCCAATGGATAAGAACACCTTCTGTACCAAACAGATGACCCATAAAAAACTAAATTAAGATGAAATATTAATTCAAAATAAAGAACAACTAATGTGAAATGGGTATTCTCAAATCGATGGAATCAATTTTTATGAGTCATTTTCACCCATATAATGTCTATAGAAAATTAAATTTTTTGCATTGAGATGAAAAATATGTTCAAAGTTTTCTAGATGGACATTGAGTAATAATTTATAGACTGAGTTCTAGAAAAACTGCATATTTAACAACCATATGGTTTTCCTTTTCATGAAAATGGTAATAAAGTGTTCTAGATGAAGAAAAACATTGTATAGGTTAATTTAGGAACCATGTTTATGGTACTCGTGACTTGATCAGTACTTGGAGAACATGGTTTTAATTTTTGTGGAATTGATTACAATAACTATGTAAAAAATGAGAGTAATCAATGGATTATTTTTCTAATATATGTGGTTGAAATAATATTTCATTTAGTGAATGAATCATAGTGAATTGTTTTTCATAATTCATGAAATACATGTTTGAAATGTCAATGATCATCAAGATAACATTTTTCCTTGGATTGAAGGCGAATCAATGAATGAATGGTACATTCATTTCTCAATATAAGTATGCTAATGAGGTTCTAAGAAAAATTTCAATAGAAAATACCAAGAATATGACAACTATTGTTTCTACCTAAATGAAATCATCATTGGATGATGAGTGAAATAATTATGACGTCAAATAATATTTCAATATAATTAGAATCTAGCTATAATTAATAGTGGAACAACCCAACCTATTTCCCACATTCTAGGCTTCACTATATCAAAATAATCCTAATTATATCCACTTACATGTGGTGAAATTAATACTTCATTATATCATAGGAAAAATGGATTTCATTTTATTATACAATGACATATATCAGTAAGAGTTACTGGGTTATATAGATATAGATTTTTTTTCAGTTCAAGATATGATGAAAATTACTCATTAGGGGGTTCATTTTATCCTGGTGTAATGTTTATTTCATGGTTACGTATGAAATGAGATATCATTTCATGAAGAACCAGATAATCTAAATATTTTTTTGTCACATAATCTTGCAAAAATTTACTATAATTAAAGAAACTACTAGATGATATGGGGGTAAAACTGGAATCATTGATCATAATGAATTATGATAATTCATGTTCTACAAATCTGAGAGAAAATCATGTTATCCACTCCTATAAATAGCACATCAAAATTACCATTTTATCAGGGAGAAACTTGAGAATGGGCTTGTGAAATAAGAGTATATCCCTAAAGAACTATATGTAGTTGAAATATTAATAAAATTACATACATAATTAATCATTTTAAATGCATTGGATACCACTTGGATACTAGTCAACTCCTCACACTTTAATGATGTTGTTTTGGGACCCGCTCCTCCTGAGGTATAGTGTGATTTTTTTCTGTGTGTGTTTATATGTGTTCTTCACCATGTTTTACACAACAAGGGAGTGATTTTTTGGTTCATTTACAATGGTAGAAAAGTTTGTATCATTAAAGAGGAATAATATGATAATGGGAGATGTTCAATAGGGGGTGTTTTTAAATTTGATGATGTTTAACCAGTTTATTCAGTGAATATAAAACACAAAAGTTGATTGTGATGCAAGCAATTTCTATAGTGATTTTGATTAAAGTAGTAATCTTATATTCAATTATCTATGAAACTATTTTTATAAATCATAAATAACAACCATCATTTACTATATGATTGGTATTGGATTTCATGAATAATATATATCAAGAAATCCCCATTACGTGTTATCAATAACGAAGTTTTTTATTGATGAACATTTCATGTTACTTTGGTTTCTCATGTCAAACTTAGATCATGTTCTCTTAGAGTATGTGTTGAATCATTGGTATAAATCTAGAATCACAATGTTCGAATGAGGTGGATTTTTTATAGTACGTTATTAATGATATTAAATAATTTTCAACCAACCAAAAGGTGGATATTGTTGATAAATATTCCTCAACATGACATTTTAGTGTTTTTGGGTTGGTTGTGGTTTTTTGAAAAAATAGTTTCAAAAAGTTATAGTATTTTGTTCATGGTTTGATTTTGGATGGTTGTGTAGTTTCTAAATATTTTCAAAATTTGAAGTCTTTAAAATCATGAGTTTTTTTGGAAAGTAAAGTATTTTATATTAGAACATATAAAAGTATTAAAATAATGTATACAAAGTTTTAAATGACCAAAAAGGTAGGTCATCATCCACATGATATGTTCAAAGGAGAGAAAACATTGAATGGTAATTAAGCTCTCTTAGAATGTTTATAATCCAAAAGGTATGTTCAAGGAGGGGGATTGTTGTTTCAAAAAGAATATTTGTGATTTTGAAGAAACTACAATGGATGTTCATCATTTTCAAAATAAGGTGTTTTATAGGTCATTGAAAGGGAATTTATGTGTTTTACGGACCATATGGCAGGATTATTTTGTGGTAAAGACTGATTCACAATGGGTATAAACATAATTGTGAGTATTCGGTTTTTTGTGTTTCGTACCAAAATAAAGTAAACATAATCACTTATTTATGTATTGAGAAGATTATTATATTGAATAATTATTATTTAAATTCATCTCTGTCCAAAAGTGGTTTAAGAAAGTGTTGATTTTGTGAAGGTTTTTGGTTCATAAAAGAGTGAAGTTTGCAAAGTATTATAGGTTTATAGAGTAGTTTTTTACTCACATGGGAAACCTTTTTTGGTGATACACCACCCATATAAGAAGAAAATAAATTTTATGTTTCACTCATGATACATAGTGCATAAAAATTTTATGAATATTTTGAAGCATTTTTTGAAGGAATAAAATTAGTTCATTAAAAGAGGTTCCAAAAATAAAATTCTATGCAGTAAAGTGGAATTCATATCTCTGGTAAAATTAAATCTTTATAGAAAACTGATATTTTTTTGAACTAAATATGAAATAATTCAAAACCTCAATAGAATATTCTTGAAGATAAATAAATTCACATCAGTAGATAGAGTGGTGATCTTTCAATATGTGGATGGTTGTAAACTAAGGGGGTAGTGAGTCTACTTTAAAACCTATTATGAGTAATTTTCTATTGTGTATTTATTACATTGCCACATTCCCTTTGTATAGTCAATGAATAATCCCAATTAAGGTTGAAACTATAATTTTATTATGTCTTTTTCATGTTTCAATTTCAATTCATAGATTTGTATGGTATGTTTATAGAAGAGAGTTTTGTTTAACCAAGAAACAAGACACAGTTGGGGAGGAGTTTTAGTATCTCATTCCTTGATTCACCCCTCCCTCCCTGAGAATTTAACTTAGTAGGGATAAAATTATTACAAGATGAAATTGTAAGGGGATGTGTGTTTGTTTTTTGGTTGTGGTGTTGTTTTGATATGTATACAATGGTGGAAATGGTTTTTTGTGAGGTGATGGATTGTGGTTGCAGAGGTGTTGTGATAGTTGTTAAGCCTAGGTTGGGATTCTATGTAATTATATATCCATTTTATGTTTTGTTATTTCTTATGAACTACCATCCCAAACTCATAAACTTTCTCAAAATCATATGAGGTTTTCTGTTCTAAGTGTACCCTAAACATTCAAGATATGGTAAATTTAGATGGTTGACTACTCCCTCTCCCATGCTCCCTCTTCCAAATGAAGATTAGTTATGTGGATGTGATGTGGTTATGTGGAGTTTATGAATTTTTGTGGCACTTATGTGGTTCTATGGTTGTGATGTGGCATGTGGTTATAACCATGGAGTGGCTATGTGGTATTTGTTCATTGTACATGATATGTTGTTACAGTTATATGGATGTGATTGTGATGTGGTTACTATGATATAGAATGTTGGTATATATGGGATGAGATTGTAAGTATGTGTGTTGTTTGGATTTAATGGTAGATAAATATGTTTGTAAGTGGGTGTTAGTAACATTATTATTATGTGATGATGATTACTATTTTATTCTACATATTCACAAATTTTAGGAGTGATCCTTAGTGATTTTTTATTAAAATAGTTCTCATTGGTAAGGTAATATGTTAGTTTTATTGTGTATCCCCTTAGGATTTTGAATAATTATTCTATATTAGCAGGATATTTTTTGGGAGGAACCTACTAATTATATTTTTATTCTCACTCTTACATTTGTATACAAATTTTTAGATTGGTAGGATAGAGGTTGTGATTGGGCAGGACATTAATATCTCATCACAAGGTGATCATTTGGGGTTATATTTTAGTATGAGTTTATTTATTTTTGTATTATATTTTGTTTAGGTGTCTTTGCATGCATATTTTTGGTATTATTATATTTAATTTTATAATATTAGGGGACATAACTGGTAGTTATTTTATATCATTCATGGAATTTCCTTAGGTATATTTTATTTAGATGTAAATTTTATTTCAGTTCACTAGATTGAGTTCATTGGATTTTGAGTTCACCGGTGGATTAATTGGAATAATGTATAGACAGTGGAATCAGAAATTCTATAGGAGGTAGTGGATCCATCTGATGTTAATATCTTTTAATAGAGTTATGGTCAATTATGAAGGTCAAGAATTTTTTTTCTTAGATGTTTCAGTAAAAAAGGTGCCAGAAGATATTCATTCATGTAGGAAATAAAATGTCAATGGGATTCCATATATCATCATTCAAGTTCCTAAAGAGATATACCTCCATAAATGATTATGTTAAAAGTTACTATGATGGATAATTGAGTAATCATATAAAATGAAGGGGGCCTTGTTTATAGTACATTAGGGATGGGAGAAATGTACTGAATTCCACATAGTGAATGAAACCTAATACTTCATAGAAAATTATAGAGGAATAATATTTATAATTATTCTCTTACTAACTAATTTGTCAGTTGATATTAATTATTATACTTTCAGTGATAATTATAGAATTAGTGTTTCTCCCCTGGATATAGGAAAACTTGTCTATATTATGAAAATACTTTTTTATTTATCCTTTTTTATATTCTTCTATTGATTTTAATTTCAATTTGTATGCCTGGGAGTTTCTTAAATGTTTATGAGAGGGTTTAGTTTGTGCATTAAGGAGGATGAATAAACATCCCATCTTCTAGTAAACTTATTCATTGGAGGGATGTTCTAAATATTTGTTATATACTACTCCTAATTTATGGTGTGTTATTATGTGGTGGACTAAGGTTCTGGGTTCTAGTGATCATATGACCCCTTCCCAACAAATGGTATCAAATATTTTGGTGTAGTTCTCACTAAAATCACTCAGAATCATGTTATGTTTTTCTCAGTCTTTACTTAAAAGTATTTTTATTATATGGAGGTTTATTGTTAGAATATTCTATGGAATAAAATAAAAGTATGATCAAGGATGACACGTCTGATGGAATGGATTTTTTATCAAGATAATACATATGTGGGATCATATGATTCAAACAGACATGGATATTACATTAATGGGTGTGCATCTTGATAAAATGGATAATGCAAAATCGTAATACTTATTGATGAATAGACTTTGGATTTTCATGATTTATTTATAAAGGAATGTTTCATTTATTATCCGTGAAGTGAATACCAAGGTTTTTCTCAAGAAATACCAAGTTTATATTTATGAGAAACACACAAAAATTAACAATGTTTTAATGAAGAAACATATATTTATATTGAGGTTATTAGAAGGAATACCAGTGGAAAATCACACAAATGATTTCAATACAATCTAAGAGTATATTTAATCCATGATAGTGAATTATATAGGTGATGTACATTTTTAAAAACTGCTATATTTATGTCTCGATAGTTGGGAAGTGATGATAAAAACTATTAGTAACTTCTATAGAAAGGAAGACTTAGTATTTGGGGATATACTAAATTTTATTATCAATGGATAACTTCATCAAAGGGGAATCTCAGAACCATTTAGTGGTGAACTCTGTAATAGTACATGCCTTGATTACAAATTAATTTTATATTAATCATGGTTATATGTGTTTGGGGGAGTTTTGGTGGAGTATGGAGTTTTAGTGGAGCTACTATAGAAAATACAAATTGAGTAAATGTATTACATGACATTCCATGGTGGTTCACTACTTGTGTGGGTTAGTTGTTCATGAATAGTACATGGATGAGGGATATCCCATGAAAATATTACACTCTTTGTAATTTATAATCATGATGTGTACTAAATTTTCTGTCAAAATAAATCAATGCAATGTGTTTTTCAGAGATATCTAACCTCAATATTTATGAGGACTGTAAATAGATTACATGCCTTGTAAACCCCATATTCCGTTCATTTTAAATGTTTTATGCACTAAATATATCTTAGAACCTATAGAATATCTTCCCTTTTCCCATTTCATACGATTCCCAGACACCTCTATATGACCTTCAACCCTCCCTTATTCTTTCCTCAATCAATGTTTTTTATTGATTCTCTTTGGAAATATATGGTAGTTTCTTCTCTCTTTCATGGTTTTTTCTTCCATTATTCTTACAAGGAGTCACTATGATGACGCTTTATTGATTTTGGGTGTGTTTAGGTCTATGTTTTGATGATATTTGTGTGTACTTTAGGCTGATCTGTAGTTCCCATGGTGTAGTTTTGGTTTTCCGGTGTTTTTTTTTCTCCCATTGATTCCTAGAAAGTCAAAATGCTTTTTTGAAGTAGGGAATCCCCCATTTATCTTTATTGTGTATCAGGATTAAGGGGTTTACTTTTTTATCCATGGTTTTATGATTATTCTATCTTAATCAAAAATAAATAAATCATTAAGATGAAATTTAATGGTAAAGGGGAATAATTCCCATGTTTTTACGGCTTTAATACTATTGTGGTATTTTGATTATATTGTCTTGATGACTCAATAAAAATATTTATCATTAGGGGATTTTTTTTTGGATGAATGATATGTTTTGTGACTTCTAATTTCATTTTGATAGTTGTCATATCACACTAAAAAATGATATTGGATAATTACTTATATATGGATAATAAAATGGTTACCATAGGATTTCTTCTTTTGTGATAACACCCCTAAAATAATGTGAAATGTGATAATATGCCCCTTCAAAATATGTAAAATGGAATTAAATGTATTTTTATGTGTGTACTTTATATTGGGGCAACAATGTTCAGTTTTTGTGTGGTTTGTTCATGTGGGCTAATGGTTTTTGTTAGGAAGTTCTTTTAGATCAAAAATGTTGTTTGATAGCCATGCTTTTAGGGAGTCTGGGTGACTTGTTATCATTTCTTTTGGGGGTGGTAAGGAGGTATGTTGATTGTACTTTTTGGGTGGCAAGGTGGTGGTTACTTTGTTCTAGATTCTCGGTAGTGATGTAAAAAATAATTTTTAAATAATGATTCAAATGGAATGGTTTACCCGTCGTCTTGCTTGAAGGATGTTGGTGTGTATAGAGGGCTCACAATTCACCTTGATTTTAAGGGGATAATAATTTGGGTGATGATATAACTATCTGAACCTTAAACTGTCTACAAGATATGGTAAGAGTTTTAAATACTGGGAATAAACTCCCACTCTAAGGATGCTCAAATATTTTTCTTCCCTATTACTCTCCAAGCGTGGTATCTCGTAGGGTCACTAGGTACAATAGAAACCTTATCCACTATGCTTCAAAATTAATATAGAAAGATCAATAATATTTGTTATGATTAGAAAATTAATTGTGCTTCATGATTTCAATGGCTCTATTGTTCCTACATTTAATTCGTTCTTGGTCTATGTCCATTCCCTTCATGTAAATGCTTTGTCGCTCATCACAGGTCTTGTGCAATTCAATCAATAGAAGATCACCATGGAAGTAGCTGAAATGGATTAACTCATTATCTATGAGTCACTAAAAGGAAATGTCATCCCAACATGGTAAATATTTTATACCATCCTAACATTCCATGGTCTTATTGATAGTCAAATGAGTATCCTCCACACATGTTGGGATGGAAAGAAGGTTGCAAACATCCTCAATTCTTTAGCTTCTAATTCAATATATTTATCTTTATTTTCTTCATTTAATTCCCTTCATCTAAAGGGGATGTATTTTGTTAGGGGGATTCTCTTGGCTTGAATTACTTTAGACGCCCACTAATTGGGACTTATGTCTCCTCCCCTATTTTTTGTAAGTTATCTTTTTAATAAAATATAAATAATGACCTTGATAATGAATAATTAAATGGAGGTATGCATGTTAACACATGGTTTTTGATAAATAATAAAATTAATGGGCTTGTTAATGTAATTTTGATGATAAAATAAATGTGACTGGTGCCTTGTGGTGTGCATTTCTATATTTATAGGTTATAGTAAAAAGAGTCAATTTTTTGAGCTAGTAGGTGTTTGATTCTGATTCGATAGGTTGATATTGTGTGTTTGGATATATGTATATATCTTATATTTTTTTTTCTATATTCACCCCACCCACATTGAGTACTATGTTCCAACACTTGCATAGTTATAGATGGGGTGTTTTTCTTGACATCCTTTGAGGAGGGCAGACGGATGGGTACCGACTCTTTTTTTCTATCACATATAGGTGAGGAAGGTATTATGTAGGCCATGATACATGGAGGTTAGTTAGTTCATTGGATGGTGGTTTTTATAGATTGGTTGTTTTATAGAAGGTTGTGACCGTGCTTGTGGGGTGGTGGCCCAGATGTTTTTGGGTGAGGTGTGATATGGTCATTCCTATGGGGTGACTACTAGTGGGGGTTGATCCTGATAAGAGGAGGGCCAGAAGTTGAATTCTTATATTTTCATGATACCATACTACTCTGGTTATGGTAGTGGTAGTGGTATATTGTGGCCAGCTGTTTTTGGTATGATGTGTTTTGGGCGTGATTGTGGGGCATCGGGCATAGGTGTAACTCCCCAAATAATTTTGTTTCACAAAATGGTAACTTATAAAATTTATGTTGTCTATTAATTGAATGAAACTTATTTCTTATAAAATAATAATATGATGCAATTATGTAAAGCACATGAAACAGACACATGGAGTTTTATTCAATTAAGAACACCGTAGTGTTTACAAAAAACTGATATTAACAAGGGAAATTAAGCAAACCAAAGATACCAATTAAAACCCTACTAAGATTACATGAAGACCACTCAAAACAAAGAGAGTCTCAAGAATATGATAGAGGTCCTTAGTATCAATCATAACAAACATAAGAATGGTCGAAGCCACCACAACCACACTAAGCACCAAAGGTATAATGTGAACCATTTCCATCAATCAACTTGAGTTTTAGGACACCCTAAGTCCTGGATTTATAAGATACTAATGTGATCGTTGCCTTGGGAAACCATGGAACTCTAACGACTATAAATATATTTGTTGGCCTGATTGGAGTTATAATGAAGTAACTATTGGAGTTTTGTCTAATGATCATTAGTGTTTAGTTAAATGTATATAGTTATAATTTAACGATAGTTTCTTGTAAATAATAACAGACAATTTATATTTTTTAATTTAGACATAAAGATTAAAATAATTATTTTATTTTTTCTTAATTATTAATTAATCGTATATTTTTAAAAATAAATATGAATACAACTACTTTATTACTTGGTTTTTAAATATGTTATATATATATAAGCATAGGCATATTATAATTATATAAAACTAATACTATAATTTTATATATAACATCGATATTTATTGCATGGAATTTTTTTTAACGCCATTTCCTATGAAATCAAATATTGAATTTATTATATAAATAATTACATGAGTTTTATATATTTTTTTCAATAATATGATATGTATGTACTCTAAACTTGCATACAATTATTTAATATATATGAATATATTGGATTTATTCATAATTATTAGATTATAAATTTTTTATTAATGTTCCATAACATTATTAATATTTTGAAATTTGTTTATAAAATAATAAATGTATAACAATTTTTAATAGAATGATTAAAATTTCCAATATATTATTGATCTTTTCATAAAAAAATTAATTATTTTTACTTTAAATAATATATATGTATGTAATATTAACTTTTTACATATATTTTGTAACCAAATATAACAATTATTTTCAATGTAATACATTTTCAATTATTCATTTAATTTATAATGTATATGTATATAACATGAATCATATATGAGGTTAGTAATAATAAGAGAAAAATCACTACCTTCTTAAATGTAATAATAAAATAATGTAATATTAGTTTTATAAAACTTTTGACATTGAAAATTAGTGATAATATAATATATGGTAGTAAGAATAAAAAAAATATAATTAAATAATTATAATGATATAAATGTAACAATATTATAATAATAGAATAGTTTGATTTAACGATGAAAAAAGGGGAATCTCGGATTGGGGATTAGGCGCCAAACGGACCCAAAAAAAATAATAAATATAAAACATTAAAAGAGGGGATAAATGGACAAAACAAGTAATATAAAAATAGAATTTCGTGAAGGGATTTTTGAATCATGCGAGAACCGTTTTGAAGTGGAGTTTGTGTCACTACCTGGGTATAGGTCACGAGCGGGGTGTCACATTGGCCGATGTCGAGGGATCGTGTTGTGGTCAGGATCGCGGCTACAGATTAAGCAGGAAGAGGTGAGCTTGGAGGTGGAGTCGAGCAGATCTGTGATATCGCGCCACATCTAGAGGTGTCGTGTAGGTCGATCGAGGCCGAGGGATCCGAGTGGTACCATCGGATCCAAGTGTGGATAGGACATTCGGGTTATAGTCATGGGAAATATGATTTGATTTCCACTATTTTGATTCCCTGATATTGTTTGAGGTAGACGTCTTTTTTGAGTCATTTTTTTCTCCAGCAGCGTGCCATGCACAAGTACCCTACCTCATATTTTGGACCCATTTTTCATAACCTTTACAGCTGCCAGACCCTCCCTTTCATTATTGCATTAAATAACCTCTATAGTTATGGTTTATAAAAAACCACACCAAGGCATCCGCAGAACCTCCCGGTTCCTTACACCTAGGCTTCCTGCAGACCTCATAAAAGTCATTCATGTTTTCCAGCGTCTCTCGAGCCCTCGTCCTCCTCAAGCAACGTAATGTTTTAGTCTTTTTCTTGCTTGTTTTAAGTTTTATGAACATGTATATATATATATATATATTTATATAAATACTTGTAAAAATAGTAAACATCATCATATGGTTTGAGTTTTAATTCCTTAAAAGTTACATGGTCTTGAATTCAATGTATTAATAAACCCTAAACATGAACATCCCATGCAAATGGAATTATTTTGTTTCTCTTTCCTTAAACGAATATATGGATATATAAAAATACATTTATATATTTGAAAATATATAAACGTAATATGCATAACCCTCTGTTTTTGAAGAAACATCATATTCCCGGGACAAAGACTCTCCAAGGTAGAATTAATGAAAATCTAAAATGCCTGGAATCATTTAATACATGATTTTGAATGTTCTTAAATATGTAAATATAGTATAACCATAATTTTTTAGTACATGTATACATAAGAGTTAATTTTGACACGTTACGGTTGTTATATGTGTGTTTATATATATATATATATATACAAATATGTCTTATTATGTGTACATGAGATTAGGGTTATTTATCTAATAATTATTGTTTATGTTCTACACATAGGGTATAATCAGACATACATCTATAATTCAACCAAATTCTATTTTATGATATTAAAGATGATATATAATCTTTATGTAATGTAAGGGTGTGACATGTGCATATTTAAAATATCCATACATAAGGATATAAGTATGCCAACTTGGATTCTCATTTTATTTAAAAAACCCGGTGTTTATTTTTAAAAAGAAATTACTGAGTATTAATTCTTTCATCTTGAATAATCACTACTATTATGCAAAGCCCATTGAATGAATTTTTTACACCACAAGAATCCCTAACCATGGTTTTCCAAATGTTTCCTTTTAATATGCTTAGTTCCAAGTATAGATATTGAATGTTTATAACTTCATGAGCACATGTTCTAGTTAACCTTTACTCTTGATGATGAATAATAATGTTCAAGGGTGTGTGTCGTACTTATAAGCTTTAATGTGTACTATTTGGGGTTAATGTGAGTATGGTACCCTATATGAAGGGTTAAGTTATTCCTTTATTTATTATGTTAAAATTCACCTCATTACATAGTTATGTGTGTTATTGAATAATATAAATCTAGAATTTTTCATTTTATGTGACCATGTTAGTACTTATTTTATGTTTGTCCCCACAAGTATCTTTAGCCTATGTACCAATTAATGGCTTAACCACACAATTCATTTGATTTTTTCTAGACTCACCACATATGCTTAAAAGTGGATGATTGTAACATAAAACTTATTCTGAGAATATGAATTTAATTGTTCAAGGTGGTGTGGGACACCCTGGATAAAATGAAAGGTTAATTAAGAAACCAAGTATTTAATACACTTGGATTGTTAAGTAATTTAATAAATCAAAGTGGATTGTGCACTTCATTTTAGAGTTATGAGGAATTCATTGGACTTATTATGTGATGGGTAGGGCCCCCAATAGCCCTCGATGCATCAGTAGGTCTCATGAGACAACAAGTAGGGGAATTGGCTGAGGCCTTTTCCAACTATGAGTTATGGACTTTGGCCGAGGCCTTAATCACTAGAAGTCTTGGTTGAGGCCTTGACATAGTACGACATATGAATTTCCCTCATTATGAATATGTAATTTAATTAACCAGAAAAATATTCAACTAGAAGAATATTTGGTTACCAAATCTTATGGATTTTCGGTCGAGGCCTTAAATCATTCGACGTCTTGTCCAAGTCCTTGATAAGACGTTTCAGAATGTCCTACATGTTCACATTAATCATTATGTGTATGTTAATTACCTAACCAGATAGACATTATACTAGTAGAATGTCCATGGTTAAGAACTGTTTCTTATATGTAATAAGAAAAGTAAATGATTATGGCATGTTATATGTATTGCGCTCAGTGATTTTGGTATTTGATGTTTGAAATGAAAGTGATTACATTTATGAGAAACTCCGATCATTCATCACATTTAACTATTTTATTTGTTCTTACATATATTCTTATGTCATACATGTTAGAATTTCATTTACTCAGCATGCCTCTATTTGAATGGTGTATCCTTATAGTTCTGATATCATGTTTTAATTGATCACCTTTATGACATGAACATGTGATATAACTTTTATTTAAGAAGAATATTTTGTGAAGTGGTTTAAATAATGTTTTCAAAAAATTTTATGGTTATTTTAAAACCCCTTACTAGGGATTCATATGCTCACCCTATGTTTTAAATAAAAATTTTACAGTCATCAGTTGTGTTTTCAATGAAGTTTCAGAATGCAGCTGGTTTCCCAGAACTTGAATATCACGCTCCTCTGTAGCATGAGACATGATGTGATATTTGTAATGAATTTAATGTAATAATTGTGGTACATCATGTCTCATGGGAACCGGCTCTGGGTACTTGGGGGCTAGGTCCTTACAATTGGTATCAGATGATGGGTTCAGATAATTATGGAAAACGAGGTAATAGAAATATATAGCTATGACTGTTCCATAAAAAGTGATTTTATTATAACTTTCAGATGGCAGGTGAAAATTTGCCAACCAATTTACTATCACTCCCCTCTGAGGCCCTAGAGACCATTGTGTCTTTATCTAGCTAAGTGAATTTTCTTAACTATGCACATATTCTCATGACGTGCAAACACTTGTATGAAGTCTCAAACTCACCAAGGGTGCTTCATCTAAACCAGGGGTTAGGATTTGATTTCCTTATTATGATGATGACTCAATTCCCCTCCTATATATGTCAGAGAACGTACCATGAGGGTCTTTTCTGAGTGTTCATGGAAGGTGAGGACATTGGATTTATGGCCTTCGACACTTTTCATGAAGCTACTGCTGTCGGAGTCCTCCGAGTGGCCTATCCTTGTAAAATCTTGAACTATGATGTCTGGGGACAATTGTTGGACTGAGGAATGTTAAGAGATGAGTCCACCCCACTGTCTTGCAAGAAAAAGCTGTATCTGGTGTCTCCCAACTTCATACCCCTCATGCCACACTCAGGAGACGTCACAGTTGTCTCCATGAGTTTAACCCAGAACTCTCAGCCAGTTTTTGGTTTGAGGAGATATGGAGTTTTGCTTCTCTGTGTGGAGTTTGTGTAGTAGATCATTAGGGGAACTCATGCATAGATGTTTAGTAAAAAAATTATGTTTTATTGAAATATTATCTTTCCCATTCCTGTCTTTACTTTTGTAAAAAATTAAATGTGAATTCTCACGAATATGTTTTCAGATGGCTTCACAAACAAATATCTCACCTCTACCCGATGAGATATTGGAGGATATCATAATCAGAACATGCACTGTGGACTATCCTTATTTCCTCAACCTGTGAAGATCATGTTAACACATGTTTGGATTGTCTAACAGCAGTGATATCCTTCATTCCATTCAAGTGAATGTCCAAGTCTTCCACTTCATCTCCATTACCCAACTCACCGATCATAGGCGAATGAGGAGATACTTCAAGGGTCTTTTTCAGTGTTTCACTCTGGCATAAAGTTTTTCTGCGAGAGCATGTTTCCTAGTGGATGCCCAAGGTGGGAACCTCAGTGCAGCCTTTATGTTTTCGATCCTAAACATTAGTTTGTTTAACCGCATTGTTCCAATTGAATATCTTGAGTGAGATGTAGTTCGGCGGGGCATCATAGAATAAGTCCATTGATACATCTCTGAACATATTACCGCTTGAGCCTCTTTGTCGAAGCCTGAGTTTATAATGCATGATCTAGAGTTCAAAAAATACTTCTCAAGGTGTATCTGGGCCAAAGAAGTAGAGGAACTGAATACCAACCTGGGTATTCCGTTAATCGAGCCGAATCTCCCGTTTTGGTGATGATAATCATCTGAGAATTTCTTTTCCAGTTTATGAATTGAATTGCGAGGATGCAATTCTTCGTAGGGGGAATAATGTAACGCCCAAAAGACTTCAATTTTCACATAATGGTAACATATATAATTTAGTTTGTCGATTAATAGAACAAAACTTATTTCCTATAAAATAATAATATGATGCAATGAAGTAAATCACAAGAAACAGACACAAGGAGCATTATTCAAATAAGAACACCGTAGATTTTACAACAAATTGAGATTAAGAAGGGAAATTAAGCTAACCAAATATACCAATTAAAACCCCTGTTACGATTATAGGAAGACCACTGAAAACAACAAGAATCCCTAGAAGAGGATAAGGGTCCTTAGTATCCATCATAACGAACATAAAAATGGTCGAAGCCACCGCAACCACACTAAGAACCAAAGGTATAACACGAACAATTTCCTCCAATCAACCTTAGTTTTAGGACACCATAAGTCTCAGATTTATATGATACAAATGTGACCATTGCCTTGGGAAACCATGGAACTCTAACAGCTGTAAATATATCTGTTGGCCTCATTGGAGTTAAAATGAAGTAACTGTTAGTGTTTTTTATAATGATATTTACTATTTAATTAAATGTATATAGTTATAATTTAATGACAGTTTCATGTAAATAAGAACAAAAAATTAATATTGTGTAATTTAGATGTACAGTTAAAAAAAATATTTTATTCTTTTTAAATTATTAATTAATAGAATATTTTTAATAATAAATATGAATACAACTACTTTATTGCTTGTTTTTCAAATATGGTATATATATAAGCATAAGAATATTATAATTATATAAAACTAATACTATAATTTTTTATATAACATCGAGATTTATTACAAGGAAATATTTATTTTTCAATGCCATTTCTTATGAAATATATTATATGAATAATTACATGAGTTTTATATATTTGTTTTTGAAAATATGATATGTATGTACTCTAAACATGTAGACAATTATTTAATATATTAAAATATGGTATTTATGCATAATTATTAGATTATAAATTTTTTATTAAAGTTCCATAACATTATTAATATATTGAATTTTTTTTAATAAAATTATAAATGTATAACCATTTTTAATAGAATGATTAAAATTTCACATATATGAATGATATTTTTATAAAAAAATTAATTATTGTTACATTAAATAATATATATTTGTGTAATATTACCTTTTTAAAAATATTTTGTAGCAAAATATAAAAATTATTTTCAATGTAATAAATTTTCAATTATAAATTTAATTTATAACGTGTATGTATATAACTTCAAATATATATGAGTTTAATAATAAAAAAAATCATTACCTTTTTAAAAGTAATGATAAAATGATAGAATATTAGTTTTATAAATCTTTTGACTTTGAAAATTAGTTATAATATAATATATGGTAGTAAGAATAAAAAAATATAATTAAATAATAATAATGATATAAATGTAACAATATTATTATAATATATTAGTTTGATTGAAGGAAGAAAAAAAAAGCGGAATCTCGGATTGGGGAATAGGCGCCAAATTGACAAAAAAAAGTAAAAAAAATATAAAAAATTAAAATAGGGGATAAATGGAAAAAAGTAGTAATACAAAAAAAGAATCTTGTGACGGGATTTGTGAATCCTGCAAGAACCGTTTTGAAGTGGGGGGTGCGTTGCTCTCCGTGTATAGGCCATGGATGGGGTTTCGCACTGGCCGATGCTGAGAGATCATGTTGTGGTTGTGACTACAGCTACGGATCAAGCAGGATGAGGTGAGCTAGGTGGTGGAGTCAAACAGATCAGTGAGATCGCACTGCAGCCAGAGGTGTCTCGTAGGTCGATCGAGGCTAAGGGATCCGAGTGGTGCCATCAGCTCCAAGTTTGGATACGATTTTTTGGTTTCCATTCATGGGAAATCTGATTTGATTTCCACTATTTTGATTCCCAGATCCTGTTTGAGGTAGATGTCTTCGTTTTGAGTCTTTTTCTTCCTCCAACAGCTTGCCATGCACCAGTACCCTACCTCCGGTTTTAGACCCATTTTTCTTCACATTTACACCCGCCGGACCATCTCTTTCATTATTGAATTAAATAAACATTATAGGTATAGTTTATAGAAAACCACTCCAAGGCATCCGTAGAACCTTCTGATTTTTTGTACCCAAGTTTCAAGCGGACCTCATCAATGTCCTTCAAGTTTTCCAGTGTCTCCCGAGCCCTCTTCCTCTTCAAGCAATGTAAGGGTTTAGTCTTTTTCTTGCTTGGTTTAAGTTGTATGAACATGTGTATATATATATTTACATATATACTTGTAAAACTAGTAAACATCATCATATGGTTTGAGTTTATATTCCGTAAAAGTTGCAGGATCATGAATACAATGTATTAATAAACCCCAAACATGAACATCCCATGCAAATGGAGTTATTTTGATTCTTTTTCCTTAAACTAATATATGGTTATATACACATATTTTTTTATATATGAAAATATATATATGTAATATACACAACCCCAGGTTTTAAAAAAAACATCCTATGCCTGGGATAAAGGTTGTCCAAGGTGGAATAAATGAAATGCCGAAATGCATGGAATCATTTAATACATGATTATGAATGTTCGTAAATTTGTATATATAGTATAACCTTAATTTTTTAGTACATGTATACATAAGAGTTAATATGGCCACATTACGGTTGTTATATGTGTGTGCATATATTTTTATATATACAAATATGTCTTATTATGTGTACATGAGATGAGGGTTGTTTATCTTATAATTATTGTTTCCGTTGTACACTTAGGTTATAATTGGACATACATCCATAATTCAACCATATTCTGTTTTATGATATTAAAGATGTTATATAGTCTTTAAACAAAGGGTGTAACATGTTCATACTTAATATATCCATCTATAAGGATATATGTATGCCAACTTGGATTCTCATTTTATTTATAAAGAACTTATGTTTCTTTTTAAAAAGAAATTACTAAGTATTAATGTTTTCAGCATGACTAATAACTATTATTATGCACGCCCCATTGAATGAATGTTTTACACCACATGAAACCCTAACCAAGGTTTTCCAAATGTTTCCTTTTAATATGCATAGTTCATGAGTATAGATTTTGAAGGATTATAACTTCATGATCACATGTTCTATTTACACTTTAATCTTGATGTTGAATAATAATTTTTAAGGTTGTGTGTCGTACTTATAATCTTTAATGTGTAATGTTTAGGGTTAATGTGAGTGTGTTACCCCATATGAAGGGTTAAGTTATCCCTTTATTTATTATGTTAAAATTCACATCATTACATAGTTATGTGTGTTATTGAATAATATAATTCAATACATTGTCATTTTATGTGACCAAGTTAGTACTTCTTTTATGTTTGTCATCAAAAGTACCTTTAGCCTATGTACCAATTAATGGCTAAACCACACAATTCATTTGTTTTGTGAGAGACTCACTACATATGCTTAAAAGTGGATGATTGTAATATTAATGGAATTCTGAGATTATGTATTTAATTGTTCAAGGTGGTGTTGGACACCCTGGATAAAATGAAAGGTGAATTAAGAAACCAAGTTGGTAATAGACTTGGTTTGTTATGTAATTTAATAAATCAAAGTGGATTGTGCACTTCGATTTAGTGGTATGAGGAATGCATTGGACTTATTATGTGATGGGTGGGGTGCACTATAGCCCCTTGATTCATTGGTAGGAATCATGAGACAATTAGCAGAGGGGAAATGGCCGAGGCCTTTCTCAACTATGAGTTATGTATTTGGGTTGAGGCCTTAATCACTAGACGTTTTGGCCGAGGCCTTGACACAGTCCGACGTATGAATTTTCCTCATTATGAAAATTTAATTTAATTAACAAGGAAAATATTTGACTTTTAGAATATTTGGTTAACAGAGCTTATGGATTTTTGGTCAAGGCCTTCAATCATTAGACGTCTTGGACAAGGCCTTGATAAGATGTTTCAGAATGTCCTACTGGTTCACTTTACTTATTATGTGTATGCTAATTACTTAAAAAAATAGGTGTTCGACTAGTAGAATGACCATGGTTATGAACCGTTACTTTTAAGTAATTAGAAAAGTAAAAGATTATGGCATGTTATACGTATAGCACTCAATGATTTTAGTATTTGTGGTTTGAAATAAAAGTGATTACCTTCATGCGTAACTCTGATCATTCATCACACTTAACTGTTTTATTTTTTCTTACATATATTCTTATGTCATACCTGTTAGAATTTATTTTATTCATCATGACTCTATTTGAATGGTGTATATTTATAGTTTAGATATCATGTTTTAATTGAGCACCTTTATGACGTGAACATGTGATACAAACTTTCTTTAAGAAGAATGTTTTGTGAATTGGTTTAAAGAATGTTATTAATAGTTTTAATGGTTATTTTAAAACCCCTTACCAGGCATTCATTTGATCACCCTGCTTTTTAAATGAAAAATTTTCTGGTATCAGTCATTTCTTCAATGAAGTTTCATAATGCAGCTGGTTTCCTAGAACCTGAACCTCATGGTCCTATATATCATGAGACATGATTTGATATTTGTAATGAATGTAATGTAATAATTATTCTATATCATGTCCCATGGGCACTGGCTCTAGGAACTCGGGGGGACGGGTCCTTACACTAGTTGTCTTCAGGTGAGATGTGATGTGATTGTGCTTGTGGGGTGGTGTGGTATAAGGGAGGGATGGGAGTTCTAGAACATATGACATTGGTGAAGAGTGGAAACCTAGGGGAAAAGTAGTGTGGGGTACCCTTTATTAATGTGATTCTGGATATATTATATTACATATTTTTCATTATTTGGTGAGAATTACTTGGTGAGTTTGGGATGGATAGTTGTCCTCTTAAGTGATTTTGGTTCTTCTATTTTCTCATCGGTGCATTTGTATTCTTTTTTCACATGTGAATTAGACACATTAGTTTTTCCAATACGTATACTTGTACACTCACCCTACATATATAAAATATATATTCAGGTTTAAAAGAGGATTACTTGGATCTTGTTGAATATTACTCAATTTGATATATTGATATGTGTTGTGTCACTTCCTTTTCATTGTTTTATTGGTATTTAATTTGGATACTTTTTATTTTGTATTAGTTTTATTTATATATGCATGCAGTATGGTTTTGGATTTTTTATATGTATTTTCATTGAGTTTATTTTGGTTGATTCATCTTATACCCCAGTCCTAGTTCTATTATAGAGGGTAATGTCTACAATATATGTGATCTTTTTATACCATCGATGTTAGTCAAAAACTCGGATCCTATAAGAGGTTAGACATGGGGGGTCATTATCATTATCCCCTCATTGTGAAATCATTAGAGAGAGGGGGTCATGACATAGTGCTATCAAAGAAGATAGTTGAGAGATATGATAGAGTTTGGAGTGAGTCATAGTGATTATTGAATGGGTTGGTATGGAAATAGTTCATGTTTACATGGGTTCATGACATAAGCTAGGGATGATCAGCTAGGATATGTGATTTTAATTCCTCCGATGATCAAGTTCAAGGACTCTGAACTTATTAAACGACCAAGAGGTGGTCTTGTTTGAAGTGTAGAGACCTAGAAAGGGTAAATTAATTTTGAGAACAAGTGATCTTGTTTCAATTTCGTTTTTAGAAATTAAAAATTGGATAAAATGAATTAAAATGAATCTAAATAAAAAATTCACTATATCGGGCTAAAGAAATTTTTATTATATTTTATGAAATGGTTTTTTTTTTCTGTATGTGGCACACAACTTGAGGTTTAATAGAGAAAATTTGGTTGATCCCTATAGGGTCAATCTGATAATGCAGGATGAGGATTGGTGGATGGAATTAAATACATTCCAGCGAAAGATTTTGGGAAAGTATGAGGGTAGTGTTTCAAATGTATAGATAGAGAATCGATTAGAGGATAAAAAGGTATATGTTAGTTTTATCTTAGCCTCGTTGGAGTACTAGGTCCATTTGTTACTATGTCAGTTGTGTGGAGCTCCATTTTAGTGGTTGAAACCATTTCTAGTTTAGTAGGAGGAGGAAGATGTTTTGTGGGATGACTTTTAGGAAGTGTTTTGGGAAGAGTTCCTTCCATCGACTATGAAGGTACCGAAGAGGCAGAAGATTATTTATCTTTATCAGGGAAGTATGTTAGTACAAAATATCATAATCAAGTTAAAGGGCCTTATACGGTTTCCCTATATATTTTTTTCAGATGAATAATCTCATGTGGGACTTCTTGAGGAGGCACTTTATCCTTCTATCAATTATACAGTTTCAACTATTACATTTCCAACGTACATGGAGGTTTATAAGAACACAAAGGTGATCGAGAATATGAACTCATGAGGAGGTTTTCCCTTAGAGGGGAATGAGTATGCTTCTTCTATGAGTAGAGATTTTTTGGAAGGTATCATGCACTTGGACCATCGAGGTTTTGACTAGTAGAGAGGCTACCTTAACATATAATTTTTTGGGATTCAGGGGACAATGGTTTTCCTAATTTTCATGTGAGATTTTTTCTAGTGTTTTTTTTTGTTTTGGGGTTTATGGATGTAACAAGAACCAGTTATCGGTGGTTCATTGATCTCAATTTGATGGAGGTTGATAGGTTCAGTGCTATCCTATGTAGTAGTTTCCAGTGATACCCATCAAGCTGTAGGGGAACAAGTTTATGATTCATTAAAGAGAGATGAGGTAGGTAGATGTCAGACATTAGATGTTCCTCAAGTTAATGGATTTCATCTCGAGTGTGTTCATGGAGGTGGGAATTAGTAAAGAGGTGGAGGAGATGGGCATGGTTAGTTTCACATAGTGGTGGATGTTGTTACAAAGGGTCCCAAGATCAACAGAGGTAAGATATTTTTTTTCATTTTATTATTTTGGTTATTCACACTCATTTGTTGAACCTTCTCTAGTTTGTGACTTGGGAATTTATGTATAAGGGATTCCCATTCCCTTAGTTTTGAATAATCAAGTGATATTCCAGATCTATTTCTTTTAAGTGTGTTGGGTGTGTGGACTAATGATGGGGCACAACATTTCCATGAGGATATTTTCATGAAATAGATGTATCCATACAATTTTATCCTTGACATAAACTAGTTGTAATATATATGTGTTGTTATAAAGTAATTATGGAGGAGATTCATGTTCTCATATGTAAAGTTCTAGTTTTTTGTTTTGATTTGGGATCATGCTTTTCAGGTGTTCAGTAGATGTGTGGATCCCCATATTTATTATTTAGATTATTTTTAGTGGAATTAGTGTGTTCTAGGACAGTTGTGGTCCCCAGGGTCATTGGGAGTTATTAGATGTTTTCCCAGAAAATAATATGATTCTACCCCTCAACATGATGTTTATTTTTGGATAGACATGGATCTTAGTTCTTTTCATATTTCAATAGATCCTTACAAGATAACAACTTCTATGTTGTTGGAGTTGAGAATTCATATATATAATCTAATGTAGAAGGGTTTTATCCATAACAGTTTTCTCCATTTGGTTCTCAATTATGTTTACAACTAAGGAGGATGGTAGTGAGAGGTTGTGAATATACTAACAGAGGTTCAATTAGGTGATGTTCAAGAACTGTTACCCTCTTCTGAGGATAGGTGGTCTATTTGATCAGTTGAGAGGGGTGAGTTTCTTTTTTATGATTGATATGTGGTCTAAATTCCACCAGTTGAGGTTATAGGATGGTGATATCCTGAGTACTTTATTCAGATGTGGGTATCATCACCTAGGGTTTTTAGTCATTCTATTCAGTGTTGTGAACACACCATCCATATATTTGGTGATTTGGAACTCTGTGTTTCTATGAGTTCCTAGACCAGTTTTTTTTTCATATTCATTGATGAAATATTTATCTACCAGAAGATAGAAGAGGATCATGTTTAGAATATTAGAGATTTATGGTAGGTTCTTCAACAACAAAAGACCTATAAAAAGTTTTCTAGGTGTATATTTTGGAAAAGTGAGGTTCATTTCCTCAATAATGTGGTGTCCCAACAGGGTGTGGAATTGGACCCGTCAATGGTCAAGGTGGTTATTTCTTGGGTAAAACAAGAGAATGTGGCATTAGTTTACAATTTTCTTAGTATTTTTGGATATTATTGGAAGTTGGTATATGATTTATCTCATGATTCATCCCTATTGATAGAATTGACCAAAAATGACTTGGCTTCTATGTGGACTGATAAGTGATATGAATAATTTGGTTACCCAAAGGGGATGCTATTCAGTTCTCTAGTGCATCAATTTTATGAGGATCATTTTTTATTTGAGGTGTTTTTTGATTCATCTAGATTGGGTTTGGGGTGTTTGTTGATGCATAATAGATAATTTATCTCTTATTAGTTTAATAACTTACTTCCCCTAAGCATAATTATGCCACCCATGATCTGTAGTTCAAAACAGTCATGTTTTTCATAATGTTGTGGAAACATTACTTAAATGGGGAGTGTTTTGTGGTCTTCGTGGATCATAAGAGCATGAGGTATATCTTTTCTCGGTATGACCTAAACATGTTGAAGTGGTGGTAGATGGAGTTTCTTCAAGTCTATGATATTTTGATCTCCTTTACCTCTAGAATGGGTAAAATAATGGCTAATTATTTTATCAAGATTCCAATTAAGGATGTTGTTTGGGAGATTGGGGATGCTTAAATAGAAATGGAAGAGTTTGATGTATTACAGTTAGATTAAAGGGTTGATTAAGGTATAAGTTGTTTATTTTAGATAAAAGTGTAGTCTTATTTGGAACAATAGTTGGAGGAATCTAAGTTGGGAAACTAATAGGAATATGTGATGTACAATTATGTTGTCTATGGAGATGCTGTAGAGAGAATGCCATAGGATAGTCAGAATAAGATATTGTTCCATGAGATGTTGTTTGTTTTTGGTGTGATGCAATAGGGAGTACTTCATGAATTTTAAAGATCACCTTTCGAATTACACCCAGGGCTTTACAAGATGTTCCATGGATTGAAAATGAATTTTGTGTTTCTAAGGATCAAATCTGAAATGGAGGAGTTTTTGTATAATTGTTTGGTTTTATAGTAGGAAAAGGTTGACCATCATGTTCCAAGTGGTTTGTTTCAGCCCTTGAACATTCTAGAGTCGATATGCGAAATAATAGAGATGGATTTTTTTCATATGGTTAACTATAAATCAAGGAGGTTTTGATGCTATATAGGTGATCATGAATTAGTTGAAAAAATTAGACCACTTCTTAGAGATCATGGAGTATGGTGTATTGGATTCATTAGATAACAGGTATGTGGATGAGGTGGTGAATTTTGATGGAGTTCATTGGTTCATTATATTACAATGGGATTCATGTTTAACCTTGTGAGTTTAGGTATTGCAGCATGATTTTGGAACTCATTTACACATCAAAACTCATTTACACCCCCAGACGAAGAATAATAATGAGAAAACTATCCATAAGATGGAGGATATGTTTCGGGTGTGTGTCTTGGACTTTATTCAATCCTGGGTATAACGCTTTCCTTTGGATGAGTATTCATATAATAATAACTATCACTCTTCCATGGGCATGGATGTGTTTGAGGATTTATATGGGAGACTGTTTCATTATTGGTTGGTTTGGAAATTGGTTGGGGAGTAAATCATACTTAATCACAATGTGGTGCTCATCATTATCAAGATAGTGCAAATTATTCATGAAATAATGAAATCAGTGTAGTGATGGGTAGGAGCCTTATTCCAATTATAGGATGATTCCCTTGGAGTTTGAGGTTGGGGACCATGTCTTTATGAGGGGTCCCCTCAATGGGGGCAGTGGAGATTTGGCTAAGGGATTAAGCTTTCTCTCAGGTTTTTTGGGCCCTTTGAGGTGTTGGGTCATGTTGAAAAATTGGTGTATCAGTTTTAATTTCCACGACTGATGGAGAGTATCAAAAACATCTTACACTTCTCTCATCATCATCTGTGTTTTCATTATGAGCCCCACATCATTAACTGGGTAGAGTTCGATATCAAGGATGACATGATGTTCATGGATATTCTAGTAGAGATTTATAATAATTAGAATAAAGTGGAGCTAAGATGAATCATCCCTTAGGTTAATGTGTTATGGTGGCATAGTTTCCTTGAGGAGAGTACTAGGGAGTGAGAGATGTAGATGCATGCCTTGTTCTCAGAGTTTGTTAGAGTTTTTCTTTATCTGTTGTTCTTTATTTTTTGATGTTTTAAACTTTTTAATATGATTTTATTTGGTTTATTCTCTATGGTGTATTGTATGATGTGTGATGAATTCTAACATATGAAAAATCTGGGTTACTGATTCCTAATAGAGATGCATTAACTGTGTTGTGATTAAAACCATTCGGGTGAGTCAGTGCCACCCATACTAGATAGTATCTTGACATGGAAGATGGAATTACAAAATCAATATGTTTAGGGTAGTGCATTTCCTTAGATGTGTAGTGGTTATATTGATGGATGGTTTTGGTGATGTGGGAGTTTGGTGATGATTTTATGAGAGGTGTTTTGTTGCTACTTGGTTTGGAATTTTTGGATGGTTGTATTGTTTATAGTATGAATAGATCCTTAAGAGGTATCACATAGGGTGGTTGTTCAAGCCCCATCACTTTGGGGATTTAGATTGGATTCTCAAGGGAATGAATCACTTTATACGTATCTAATTTAATGGTATATTCCTTATTGTTAAATTAATTTTCTTGTTTTGTTTTTTAGAGGCGTTTGAGGGAGTTTTTAGTAGAGCAATGAGTTTCAGTAGAGCATCTATAGGAAATGAACACTATGTAAATGTATTACACATTGTGAAATGGTGGTTATTGGATTGTGTAGCAAAGTAGTTCAAATATTTCACATTACTGAGGGGTAGACCGTAAAAATGTTACACATTATGTAAGTACAATTCATGACAATTAATAAATTGGGTGTAAAAATCCTTCAAGTATACTTTTTTTAGTGATATTTGACCTCAACATTTACATGACAAGTAAATTCATTACATGTCATGTTAATGCATTGTGTGGTTTGTATTAAAATTTGATGCTACACTGGGTTTCTTAAAACCAATGTCCTCTTTTCAGTTCTCTAAATATAGAGGATCCCTAGGCACCCTGAGGGTACCTTCATCCCTCCTCTCTTCTTTCATTGATCTGTTGATTTTGAAAGATCACTACTAGATATCCATTGAAGGTCAATCTCACTACCACAAAATTGGGCATTCCCGGTGCCACCCTTTATCAATGCTAATGAACAAGAACTGATAAAGGAGGGTACCTTTATCAGTGCTAAAAAAAGTGCTGATAAAAGTACCCCTTTATCAGTGCTTTTTATAGTGGTGCTGATAAAGGGGGGGTCTTTATCAGCGCTTGTAAAAAAAGCGCTGATAAAGGGTCTACTTCCAAAAAAATATTAAACAAAATATATTAATATTTAAATATATAGATATTTTTATATTCATATAAATATAATATATATATTTTTAATATAATTTTAAATATATTTTAGATAAGTATAAATATACAGTTACACTTAATATATAAGATATTTAGTGAAAATGTCGTATAAAAATTTTAAAAAATATTTTTAATTATTAATTTGCTCATTATTATGGAGTAATAGTCATTTAATAACAATTTTAAGATTAAAAAAATAAAAAAAATATTAAAAAAAGTTCTAAAATATGTTGAAAATGCAACTCGAACATTAAATGGCCATAACTTTTGATCCGGGTGTCAGTTTGAGCTCTACCACATATCAAATCGAAGCCTGCGATGAGCTCTACATAGAGTTAATTAGGTAGGGCCCATGTAAAGGTTTTTTAGATGCCAATAGAGGCCCATAAGACCTCCAAAACTGAATTTTTAGTCGGGGTACCCCGATTTATTAACATTTTATGGATTTTCAGCCTCATTTAAGGGGTTATTGTTGGCTTTTTTGGTGGGGACAGAATTTATTCCAAGTTATTACATTTGTATTGATATTATTTCTTTGAAATTGTATCATTATTTATATTGAAATGATATTTATAATCAAATATATATATATGAACATATTTTTTATATATTCACACCTTAAAATTTAATTATAAGTATAAATAATAAAATATATTTACATATAAAATATATTAGATTTATCTAATACTAAATAATATCCATTTTATTTAAAATTAAAATATATGAATATTTATATACGTATATATTAATCTAACAATATATATATATATTAATATAACTACACATATATTGATATAACTATAACTACAAATATATATATTAATATAAATATAAATATATATATATATTAATATAACTATATATTTATATTAATATAACTATATTTTTATATTCATATAACTATATATATATATTAATATAAATATATGTTACTATACGAATAAATATAACTAAATATATATATAAATAAATAGATATATCACTAATAGAAGAAAAATCAATATAGGGGAGTGGAAAAGGCTTCAGGCGTGCAGGGGGGAGGACTCAAGATCAAATCTGGGTGAAGCCAGGGACGTGCACACATGGTTGAATTTGGGGCTAGCGCTAATAAAGGGTGGAGGGGTGCGTGCGGGGCACTGGAGGGGGATAGAAAAGCACTGTAAAAGGGGGGCTAAAGCTCTATAAAAGCCCCCCAATTGGAAGGATTTTTTTATTTTTTTAGTTTTCTTAACTTTTATCAGCACTCAAAAAAAATGATGATGAAAGGGGTCTTTTATCAGCGCAAAAAAGAAAGTACGGATAAAATACCCCTTCCTCAGTGCTTTGCTTTAGCGCTGATTAAAGACCCCTTTTATGAGCGATTTTTTTGAGCACTGATAAAAGTGGTATTTATCAGCTCTTTTTTGAGCCCTGATAAAGGGGAACCCCCATTTATCTTTTCCGTCATATATAGAGATTTTCTAGCAATGTTAAAGGCCATTTTTAGCACTGATTAAAGCCATATTTGTAGTAGGGTATCTATTTATTAGTTAGTTCTCTTTCATTATTCTTATGGGAATATATTGTCCTGATGTTGTATTGGATTAGGGTGTTTTTTGGCTAAATTTTTATGATATTTGGGTGTCATGTAGGCTGATCAGTGGTTCCCTTGATATAGTTGTGGTTGAGGACATTTATTTTTCACCCTACATAGCATAGAGAGTCCGAAACCATATTTGATGTAGGTGATCCCTTTATTATCTTTATTGTCTATAATATGGGTGGGGATTACTTTTTTATCTACGGGGTATTGTTTTTATGGCGTAATAAAGGATAAAAAACTGGTAAAGTTTAAATTTAAGGGTATGAGGAATTTTTCACATTTTTTTACATATTTGATATTATTTAGGTATTTTAATTGTAAAAGCTGATTCCAATCAAAAAATTGAATTTTATGGTGGTTTTTATTACATTGGATAATATGTTTTGTTACCATTTTTTGGGATTTTTATGACATCACCCAAAAAATACAAATTGATTATTTACATATATATGGATAATAAAATTGTTTTCCCATGATTTTATCTTATGTGATAATGCCCCTAAAATAAAGGTAAATGTGATAAAAACACCTTCATAAATTTTTAAAATGTATTTTTATGTGATGTGATGTGTTCCCATGATTTTGGATTAGTGATGTTCAGTTTTTGTGTAGTTGGGGTATCTGGGGCTAATGGTTGTTGTTTCGACATGCTTCTGGGGTGGTGAGGTGGTTTTTTGGACATACATTTGGGGTGTGGAGATGGTTTTATGGATGTGCTTTTGGGGAAGTAAGGTGGTATATTGGTCATGTTTTTGGCACAATTGAGTGGTTTTTTGTTCGTGCTTTTGGGGTGGTGAGGTGGTGATTGATATTTTCTAGATTCCTAAGTTGCAATGGAATAAATAATTGTTTAATAATTATTGAAATGGAATGGGACGTTTTGGTTAATGAGTTCAAAATTTATAATTTATAATTAAATGGTGGGTTTTGTGGTAACATGTTGATTTTTATAAATAAAAAAATGATTGGGATGGTTAATTGAATTTGGATGATAATGTAAATGTGTATTGTGGGTTTTGGGGTGGATTTGATATTTAGAGATGGTATAAAAAAATTAATGATGTTAAGAGTTGGTTAGTGTTTGGTTGTAAATCCATCAGTGAGGATTGTGTGTGTGGCTATATGTATATCTCTTATATATTTATTTTTATTTCTATATACACCATACCCACATCGAGCACTATGTTCCAACACTATCATAGTCATGTGTTGGGGTGTTTTATGAGACATCCATTGGAGAATAAGGATTGTTGGGTACCCATAATATTCCAATCTATCTTCCATGTTATATAGGAATTTCATAGAATGTAATGGTTGATGGTATGTTATTGAATTTTGTGGTGGTTATGATAGTCTAGGTGTTTTCAGGTGGGGTGTGATTGTGATTGTGGGGTGGTGGCCTAGTTGTTTTCCTGTGAGGTGTGATATGACTACGCTTGTGGGGTAAATACTATTTGGGGTAGTTCATGGTAGGTGGATATAACATGGTTGATTTTCTACAAGTTCATAATACCCTAATACTATAGTTATGGATGTTTTTGTGATGTGTTTTTGGAGATGTATTTTTTAGAAAGACATGTTGTGGTCATTCTTCTAGTGTGGTAGGCTCAGGTGTCTACGAGTGAGATGTGATGTGATAATGCTTGTGGGTGGTGTGGTATACGGAAGGGATCGGTGTGCAAGGAGGTATGATATTGGAGTTGAGAGGAAATCTAATGGGAAAGTGGAGTGGGGTGCCCTTTATCAATGCGATTCGTGTTATATTATTTTACTTTACCTGTATTAATTGGTTATCAAGCCTTGGTGAGGTTGGGATGGATAGTTGACAAGTTTAGGTGTTTTTTGTTATTCTGTTTTTTCACAAGTTCATTAATATGATTCTTTCACTTTGCTTGAGAGAATGTTGTTTTCCTACCATGTATACATGTTTGTTTACACTATATAAATAAAACTATTTTCATGTTTCTAAAAGGATAACATAGACCGTGATAGATATTACTAGCTCAAATATTTGGATAGATGTTGTGTCACCGCCATGGCTTTGTTTTTGGATATTTATATTGGATAATTTTTATTCAGTATTATTTTATTTATAAATTCACATTGGACAGTTTTGGATTTATTTTATAGGTACGTAAAAATGTTTATTATGGATGATTGATCTTATATCTTGATTATAGATATATTATAGAGGGTAATTCCTCCAATACATGATATTTTTTATACCCTTGGTGCTATTTTCTAACTGAGGGGCTACTAGAGGTTGGACTCTAGGGTCATTATCTCCCTCCCCATATTGAAATATCATTGGAGGGAGAGATTAGGACACACTCAATGCTGACACATGAGAATAGTAACCATGGTAATGATATTCAAAAGGAACCATCGGAAGATAAATCTCAAGAAATAATCAAGAGAAAATTTTCTAGTCCTGATCCTACATTCGGGAGTTGTTTGAAAAAATGACATATAAAAAAAGGATGTCTCAAGGAATAATATAAGGACCTGGCATTAAAACGTTACTTAATCATGAATTTTAGACAAGAACATACATTATTACACATTGAGGATCTTTTTGGTCTTACAGTATTAATGAATTAGTATAACATAGATACATAACATTCTATATTCATACAAAGAAGACTCTGTTAAAAACATTTTCTACTTATTCCAAAATTTAAGACATTAAAACATAAAACATTATTTCTTTAAGCAAAATCCATATTAAACATCATGAATACATTCATTCTCTTACCCATCCTAATATCCTGTAAAAAACAATTTAAAAAAATAGGATTAGTATAAAACTCAGTAAGGGATATAAATATTGAAAGTGTTAGTCAAGTTATAACATAAAAACCAATAAAACCCATATCAAAAAACACAAATGCATGGTATACTCATGTTTTTTCCTTAGGAAATATTTACCATATCACTCTTACATTCACCCTTATATATGTAATAACCTTTTGGTCAACTTCCATCTACGGAGTACCCAATGCATTGCAGAGCTATAATGGGGCTAACCTGTCATATCTTGAGCTATAATGGGCTCAACCAAACATATCTTGAGAAATAATAGACACAAACCAACATATATTGAGCTATAATGGGATCAAGACAAAAAATATAATGTACAATGAACATATCATGGTAATAAAGTTTCTTGAAATCAAGAGAAAGCACTCATTCCATATACATATAAAAATATAATCCCTTTGAAAATTATTAGAGACTTTTAAATGAATTATAAAATGAAAGTCCCTTAAAAAGATAATTTAAGTGAGAATAAATATAATGGAATTTACATGTGTATACACTATAAATAAACATAATACAATATTATATAAAAACATTCATCAAACTAATAATCTTAATACAACATAATGTATAAAGTGGAAGGTTATCCCAAGTAATGGAAATTGGGTTAAGAATTCCATTACCCCGTGTGACTCTTACTGAAAATTTGTTTAAAAATATTATATAATGTTTAAAATAGTGATATTAATATCTTAAAGAAACATATAAATCTTTAAAACATCTTATATGATCATTTCATTAGAACATTTCACCCGTTTTGTTTGTATTTTGTTCATTGTATTGTTTGGGGGTGTTTTCTTTACATGTTTTCCATGATTGGTTAATGATAAATTTAATTGTAGATTGGAAGTAAAACTCTAGATCTGGAATGGGAAGATATTTATATATTTCTATTAACATAATTTATACCATTTATCATTTTGAATTTTTATATGAGGAGGATTCATATGTTAAAATATTAATGATGTTCGTTTAAATCATTTTAGTGGTTCTTTGATAATAACTACCTCATTTGGTCTTATAAATTAAAACCATGGGTAAAAAAAGAATTACATAACTATGGATGAGACATAATACATATATTACAACCTTGTACAACCATAATAGTGGTTTCATGACCAGACATGATAGAATTAATGCAAATTAAAATCACATCGTCCATGATGTCGGTAATTCGACACATCACATTCAATGTTTTTATTCCTTGAATAAGTTGGAGAGGAGAGATGAATGATAATATATTTTCTATGAACATGAGAAAATACATAATATACATAATGTTTTTGGAATTCATTCCTCTTGGGTAATAAGGGATCAAGAGAGAATAAGAAGGGAATGAAACTCAAAATAAAAGAATAATTGGGAAATCCCTTACCAAAATTTGGCAGCCTAAGGACTATGCAACATTGTTTCAGAAAATATTAAAAAGAGAGAGGACAGGGGTCATCCAACTAGAAATGAATCATAATTCAGAATATATAAAGAATAATAATGTAATAATAACATGGTTTGGAAACATGAATGTTATACCAGATAGAAGATAACGTGAATGGAAAAAGAATGACATTTAGAATTTTCATATATTGTAGAGTAACTCTTAGATCTTGAAGGTTAGGACCGTAGAGACTTTAGGAAAACATTGGAGGACTACTATGGAGGTAAAGAGGACAAATTTTTTTTGATAATTAATTGGGTATGAATTTAATGACGAAATGGGTTGGTATTTATAGAAAAAGTGATGAAATATTTTAATAAATTTTAAAGGGACACCTCATTAGTGGTTTCTGAAAAACCATGGGCTTCCCCCATTGTATTTTCCCAAGGTATTATCCACTTGGGCCACCTCACATATTATTTTACTATACCCAAGTATACCAGATTCATTACATCACAAATGGTGTCATTAATACCTTAGAACTCAAAACTGTATTTTTATTATTCACCGAAAAACCAACTGCATCAGAAAAATCCAAAAAAATTACCATTACCATTTTTTGATGTGTAGAATTAAAAAATGTTCTCTATTTTCTGGAATTAATTTTTTAAATATTATTAATTAAAATTTTAAATAAAATCATACTAAATTCAAGAATAAACAATTTTAAAACTATACCTTCTTTTATATAACACCAAAAAATTAACCAAAATGTTATTATCATACAGCCTTAAGAAAATAAAATAATAATACAATTTACTATTAATTAGGGTCATATTACTATTCATATTACTATTTATAAGGGTTTGTTACTATTCACCTAAAAAACAAGTCAGTTCCATCAGACACCAAATAACATACTGAACACAATTTTATATGATTGTTTTTCGAAATTCGAAACATAAATGCTTAAAAATTATGATTAGAGGATTATTTTAATATATCTACATAAAACAATGTTTCAAAAATTCAATTCTTTTTTAAAACCATGGGGTGTTACATTATCCCAACCTTCTAGAAATTTCATCCCCACCATTTTATTTAATCATTAAACAAGTTAGGGTACCTTTCCCTCATTGCATTTTCAGACTCCCATGTTGATTCTTAAACCAAGTGGTATCTACAAAAAACCATTACCAACTGGATTACCTTATTCTGAAACACATGTTCCTATTGATCGATATTATGAACTAGTTTTATTTATAATCAATGTTCTCTTCCAACTGAACTGCTTTTGGGATCAAGACATGTGATGAATCTGGCACATATGTCCTCAACATCAAAACATGAAAAAAAGTGTACCTGAGACAAAATCATTCGTAATGCTACTCGATATGATAATTTTCAATCTTTCACCCAGATTTCAAAAGGACTGATGAACCATCGACTTAGCTTCACTTTCTTTCTGAAACAGGTCACACTTTTCCAAGGAGATATTTTAAGTAAAACATGGTAACCTACCGTGAAAGAGAAGTCTTTCCTTCTATTATCTGCAAAACGTTTATACCTACTCAAATATGTCCTCATGTGTTTCTGGATCATCTTCACTTTCTCAGCCACTTCCTCTAGTAATTCTGGTCCCATCAACTTCCTTTACCCGACTTCTTCCAGAATGATGGAGTTCAACACCGCTTCCCATACAATGCCTCAAAAGGATCCATATATATACTAGAATGAAATATTTTATTATAAGAAAACTCAACTAAAGAAATATGTAGATCCCAACTTCCCTGATAGTCCATTGAACAAGCTTGAAGCATATCCTCCAAATTCTGAATCGTTCGTTCTGACTACCAATCTGATTGATGATGAAAAGTTGTACTGAAATTTAATTCTATGCACAATGAATTCTGATCCCCTTCCAAAAGTTTGAAGTAAGCCAAGGATCACAGTAAGATTCAATAGAAATAGGAACACCATGTAGTCAGACAATCACTTTGAGGTACAATCGAGAAAGCTAATCCAAAAAAATTGTATCGTGAATAGAATAAAAATGTGCAGATTTTGTCAGCTGATCAACAATAACAGAAATTGCATTGTTACCTCTAGAATTATTTTGTATTCTCACCACAATGTCCATTGATACATTCTCCCATTTCCACTATAGCACTGGAAATGGCTAAAAAACTCTATTTTGTTACTGCCAGTTGACTTTAACATGTTGACATGTCAAGCGTTTCACTACAAAATCAGCAATATATCTTTTCATTCCATCCAACCAACAATACTCTCAAAGGTCTTTGTACATCATAGTACTACCAGGATGAATTAAAAATAGAGAAACATGAGCTTCACATGACAATTATTTATTAAAATTGGAATCACAAGGCACACACAACATTTTTCCAAATCTTAAAACATAATATTTTTCAAGATTAAATTATGGAAAGATACCCTTTTTTCCAATTTTACTTTTTTCTGTAACTCATAGACTTACTTATGCACTTTCTTAATTCTCTCTGATAACAATGACTGCACTGAAACCTGAAACAAAAAAGATGTATTCCCCGCAAAGACATCTTTTAAACCAAAATTTATCAAATCATTAACCAAGGGATCATGTTCCAAATGTAACATAGATAATGATGCATGATGTTTTCGACTCAAAGAATCTGTAACTTTGTTTTCTCTTCCTGGATGGTAATAGATTGTTCAATTATAATCCTTTATCAATTCAAGACATATTCTATGCCTCATGTTTAATTCCTTTTGTGTGAATATATACTTTAGACTATTATGGTCAGTATTTATTTGACATTTGGCTCCGTATAGATGGTGCCTACAAATTTTCAAAGAAAAAACCACATTTTCCAATTAAAAATCATGTGTGGGATAATTTAACTTTTGATGTTTTAATTGTATTGAAAAATATGCAATTACATGATCATTATGCATCAGAACAAAACCAAGTCCCTTCAATGATACATCACTGTATATGAAAAACACACCTCTTCGGGTAGGCAATGACAAAACTGGAGAATTGACCAATCTCATCATTAGTTCCTAAAAAAACTCACATTATTTTTTCCAAACAAATTTAACCCCTTTTGTGTTATCTTAGTTAGCATGCCAGATAACCAAGTAATTTGTTTAACAAACCTTCAGTAATAACCTGTTAATCCATGAAAACTAGAAATATATGTAACATTTTTAGGTCTTGGCTATTCATCAACCAATTTTTTTTAGCAGGATCAACTTTTATTAAATCCTTATTTACAACGTTCCAATAAAATAAATATGTTGCAATAAAAAATCACACTTTCTAAATTTTCCAAAAGGTTTCCTTTCTTTTAAGGTTTGCAAAACAACCCATAGATGTTTTTCATGCTCCTCTTTACTTCTATAATATACCATAAAGTCATCAATAAACAAAAACACAAACTTATCAATTAATTCATGAAGTATTCTATTAAGAAGATTCATGAATACAATATTTGAATTAGTTAAGAAAAAATTCATAACTACAAATTCACAATGACCGTATCTTGTACAAAACACAGTCTTCGGGATGACTTCATTATTTACTTTCAATTGATGGTACCCTGACCTCAGGTCAACCGTCAAAAAATACTACCCTCCCTAGATATGATCAAACAAGTCATTGATATGAGGGAAAGGATACATATTATTAATAATAATGTAATTCAATGATCTATAGTTTATGAAAAGTCTCTTTGAACCATCTTTTTTTTAACAAACAAGACAACATCACCCCATTGTGAAGTGCTATGTTGGATGAAGCCTTTATCTAATAATTTCAGAAAATACTTTTTTAATTCCAATAGTTCCATTTGGTCCATTTGATAAGGAGGCATATAAATTTTATTAGAATTAGGAACTAAGTCAATAGTGTACTCAACATCTCAATTAGGTATAACACTAGCCAAATCATTGGAAAAAACATCCAAGTATTCATTTACCACTAGGACATCATTAATCTAGATAGTTTCCTTATCTTCAAAAATATGAGCATGAAAACATTTATTTCCATCCCTTATCAATTTCTTAGCTTCCTGATATATTATTAATGGAATGAGTTAATTCTTCCACACAAATTAAAATTCATTCTGAAAACAACATCTATTTCACTACATTATATACTATCATGTTAAAAATAATGTCATTCCATACATAGAATAACAACAATCTCTAATAGAGTAAAAGAAAAAAGTTCTGTAGGTATATTCTTTCTATAGAAAAGGATAGGCAAATTATTGTAATTTATTTTTGATACAATATTTCTTCTAGGTGTATTTACCATGAGATCTGGTTTCATTTCAAGAAGTTGAACTCCTAATTTTTCTGATAATTTCCTAGAAATGAAAGACTGTGTAGACCTTGAATCAATAAATACTTTTGAATGGTCTAAAAAGACAATAAAAGTACCTGATAACACCTCATTTTATGGATCAACATATACTGAAGTGGTTGCAAAAGATTTCACCAAACCCTTCTGCTTCCAATCATAATGATTCTCTTCTTGAGTAACTGGCTTCGGAAAAACATTAGCAAAATGACCCAGTTCTTTATAGTTAATGCATCTCACCATCATCTTCTCATTAGTTTTTGGATAATTTTACCTACACTCACAATACATGTGTCTAAAATTCCCACATTGGTAGAATTTCCTAGAATTTACAAGACATTCACCAGGATTCCTTTTACCACACTTTTCCAAAAAAGGGAAATTCATTTTCTTACCTCCAGACTTCTTTGACGAGTTCTTCCCCATTTCCTACCAACCTGATCACATCTTATTCTTGTAATCATGATGCACATATGTTTTTAGAAAACTCCATCTCAGCTTTTTCAGCACAACGAACAAGATTCTTATATCTTTTAAACTCTTGTGAGGCCAAATATCTTTGCAAAAACGGTTTCAAATCAGAGTAAAATATAATAATTTTACTTTAAAAATACCGAGTAAAATCCGATATATACATGGCCAGTCATATAAAATTGGGTTCATATGATTCCAAAGAATCACCATATTTCTACTTCAGTTCAAATAATTGTTTCTTGATTCTGAGTCGAACTGTTTTGAGAAAATATTTTTCATGAAAAAGACTCTTTAAATCATCCCATTCTAGACTATAAAGATCATCTCTTTATCTGTTGTTCTTAACCAGATACCACAAATGATTGGATTAACCTTCAAATAGATAAATGTCTAGTATTACCTTTTGACATTATAAACATCCCATGACATCAAATATCTTTTCTAGACCATTGATCCATCCTTCAGCTATCACTGGATCTGTTGTTCTACTAAATTCTAGAGGATGTTGCCTCAAAAAGTGATCCGTAAATGACATGTTTCTTCTTGGTTGATCATGTTCCTATCTAGAATGAATATCACTTCTATTTATTACTTGATTAAACTGAGAAATTTCTGTCACAAACTACTCAGTTCTGATTCCCACCATTTCGGGTTGTATATTCGAACAGAAATCCGCCTCTTGGTGCCTTCATACTTCATCTTCCCTGTTTCTTCTTTGGAGAACCATTATGAACAAAAATTACATAGATGAAGAAACATGGTAATCCTTAAATGCTATATCATTTTAAATTAATCATAGATTAAAAATCAGTTATGATATTCTTTAAATATCATCCCATACACTAAAGATATCTAGACAACCCTCTGATACCAACTATAAGGATCTGACCTTGTAAAATTACTCAATCATTAAATTAAAATAAGAACATACATTATTACACATTGATGATCGTTTTGGGTTTATAGTTTTAAATAATTAAGATAACTTACATACATAACATACCACATTCGTAGAAATAGGACTCCACAAAAAACAGTTTCTATTTTTAAAAAAATATAAGACATTAAATCCTAAAGCATGATTTCTTTGACAACGCTCCATATCAAACATCACAAATCCATTATTTCTCTTTCCCATCCTTATATCCTATGAATTACATTGTAAAAAAATGTTTTGAGTATAAAACTTAGAATGGGAAAAAAAGATAGAAATTATTAACCAAGTGATAACATAAAAACCAATAAAACCCATATCATAAAAACTCAAATGCATGGTATAATCATGTTTTTGCCTTGGTACATTTTACCATATCACTCTTACATTCACTTTGATATATGGAATAACCTTTTGGTCAACTTCCATCTCTGGAGTACCCAATGCATTAGAGTGCTATAATGGGGATCACCCGTCATATCTTGTGATATAATAGGATAAACCCAACATATCTTGAGCTATAATGGGCACAACCCAACATAAATAATGTCCGAGGAACATGTCATCATAGTAATGTTTCTTTAAATCAGTATAAATAATTAATTCCATATACATTGAAAAATACAATCCCTTTGAAAATTATTAGAGAGACATTTAAAAGGATTTTAAAAGGAAAGTCCCTTAAAAATATAATTCAAGTGAGAATTAATAGAATGGAATGTACATGTGTATACACTGTAAATACACATAGTACAACAATATATAAACAAAAAATCATCACATCAATAATATTAATACAATATAATTGATAAAGTTGAAGGTTAACCTGAGGAATGGCAATTGGGATAAGAATTCCCTTACAACGGGTTATTCTTATTTAGAATGTGGATAAACATCTTGTATATTGGTTAAAAGAGTTTTATTAATATCTTAAATAAATATACAAATCATTATATTATCTTATATGATCATTTCATTAGATTATTTCACCCTTTATTTGTTAGTAGTATGTTTCTTGCATTGTTTTTGGGTGTTTACTTTACATGTTTTCCATGATTGGTTCATGATAGATATTATTGTCGATTGGAAGTGAAACACCATTATTTGAATAAGAAGGTATTTAAATATTTAATGTATCATAATTTATACAATTTATAATTTTGATGTTTTATTTGATGACGGTTCATAAGATATTAAATTAATGATGTTCGTTTAAATCATTTAAGTGGTTCTTTGATAATGACAACTTAATTTCGACTTATAAATTAAAACCAAGAGTAAAAATGAATTCTAGAACTATTTATGTGAAAGAATAAATATATTATAACTAGGTTCAAACATAAAAATGGTTTCATTACTATTCTTGAAATAATTAATGCTAATTGAATTCACATTGTCCATGATGTCAGTAATTCAATACATCCCAGACAATGTTTTTATTCCTTGAATAAGTGGGAGAGGAGAGAATAATGATGACTAATTTTCCATGAACATGAGAAAATACATAATATACATAATTTATTGATATTTCACACCTCTTGGGTAATAGTATAAGTGGAAAGTATAAGAAAATAAGGAAACTCAAAATAAAATAATAATTGAGAAATCCCTTACAAAAATTCAGCAGCCTAACGACTATGGATCATGGTTTTAGGAAATATTAAAAATATAGTGGAAAAGGGTCACCCAACCATAAATGAATCATAATACATAATATATCAATAATAAAAAGGTAATAATAACATTTTATGGAAACTTCAAAGTTATACCACATAGAAGAGAACTTGAATGCAAAAAAGAATGAAATTTTGATTTTTCATACCTTGTAGAGAAACTCATAGAATTTGAAGTTTGGGACCTTAGGGTCATTAAGAAACCTTTTCGGGACTAATAGGGCTGTAAAAAGTCCAAATCATCATTTATTAGGAATTGGGAATGAATTTAATGAAGGAGTGGGTTAGTGTTTATCGCAAAAGTGGGGGAATATTTTAATAATTTCCAAGGGAAACCACAATAGTGGTATTTGAAAAACCATGGGCTTTCCAATGGTATTTACACAAGTTATTAGCTACTTGGGATACCTCACATATTATTTTACTATACCCAAGTCTACCAGATTCATTACATCATTATTATAGCATTTATGATGTCATTAATACACATAAACTCAAAAATGTATTTTTACTATTCACTGGAAAATAAACTGTATTAGAAATATCCCAAATATTTACCCTTAACATTTTTCAATGTGTCTAACTTAAAAATGTACTCCATTTTTTAATATGATGTTCTAAATATTATTAATTTAATTTATAAATAAAATCATACTTAATTCAAAAGTAAACAATTTTAAAAATATAACCACTTTTATATGACATTGAAAATATAACCAAGATGTTGTTATCTTAATACCTTAAGAAAATAAATTATTAATACAATTTACTATTCATTAGGGTCAAATTACAATTCATATTACAATTCATAAGGGTATGTTACTATTCACTAAAAAACTAGTTGCTTCCATCAGACTCTAAATTAGATACTAAACACAATTGTAAATGATTCTTTTCAAAAATCAAAACAAAGAAGATTCAAAATTATGTTTTGAAGATAGTTATAAATATCTACATAAAACAAAGTCTCAAGAATTAAATTTATTTTTAAAACCTTGGGTGTTAAAAATACTCCAGTAGGGCATCAAATTTTGGAATATTGAAAATAATTAGTATTGTGAATTTTTTAAATAACTGTTTGATTAAGGTCAACATTTTAATGGAATCATGTGTTGTTGATTATGAATCATATTTCTATTCAATTAAATAACATGGATTCTTGTTAAAGTATATATATATACAATTTTATGAAATGATTATATAGTAGATGATAAATCCTTGGATTTCATCAAAAATGGTGACATGGATATTTTGATGAATAATAGTGGGATCATGAGACTCAAATGAGACATATACATCTCATTTCTATAGGAAATCAAGATATGTAAGGATACGGAATAACATTTTCAAATGTAGCATGGGAGGTGTCTCAAGGTTCCAATGGTGGTTGAATGAGGAATAAAGGATGGGACTTTGTATTTTACTAAAATCATAAAATTGAATGAAATGGTCAGAACAACATAGTTAAAATATTTATATGTTTTTTATTATAGGATAATTATTGTCATTGAGAATAATAATAATGTTAAAATTATTAAATGAACATTGAAACATGATCACACATATATTGGAAGGTGTGAAATTTGTGTTCTGTGAAATAGAAAAGGATTTATTTTAATTTGGATAGATGGAAGTTCAAAGCATAGAAGTTGGAACTACTTCACTCATATGTTTGAGTACATTACCATGTTTAGTCTCACAATGGATCATTTTACTTTGTAATTTTTTTTATTATTCTACAAGAAAAGTTTTTGTGTACTTTTTAAATCATATTTCTGATGTTTCTAAAATATATCATTCAAATGAGAAGCCATTGAGGAAATATAATGTGGCTAAAAGTTTAAATATCCTCACTCTAAGAATTTTGTTGAATATATGAAGACATATTTAAGAGATTTTTTATAATAAGGGGATAATTAATGAGAATATAGTTCATAAAAAACTAACGATAAATGGTTTGGATAAAAGGATAAATCAAACATTATTGGAGAAGGCTCAAAGCATGTGATTGTACTCCTAAATTCTTAAGAAAATTTGGGAAAATTCAGTTAACCCTCTGGAATACATTGAAAATATAGAGTCCAATATCAGTGGTTGGATATGAACTTATAGAGTAGATATAGTTCAATAAACTATTATAAGTGAGACATTTTAATGTCCATTAAATTTTTTAATGTGTTCATTTTGAATCCAAGGATTGAAACAAGATTGAGTAAAATCCAAGGTGTGTTTTCCCACTCAGTTTATAGATGACATTTTTTGATTTTTTATGGGATGAGAATATACATAAAGTCATCTGGAGTAGATATATTCTCTTAACAAATATGGTCCAGTGGAAAGACTAAAATTATTATGAGAAATAAGTTGACCGAAATAAATCAATCCTCAAGGTTGAAGTTTATATGAGTAAAAGAAAAAAAAGATAAATTTTTTTTGAGAACATGGATAGTAGTACTAAATGTTCATAAGTGATTACAATGTATTATTTATTAAAATTCTCAAGGACTACTAAATATTTAGTGTAAGTAATGAAATTTAGGTCTTCAAAAGATCAAGAAATGATGAATAATGTAGGGAAACTAATTTTGTTTAGGTGGTTAGAAGGAAGCAGGATATTGGATTAGAGGTTTGTTGTTGACATGAATTTAATAAATTTAATAGATATAGGATAACCTAAATACCTTGAAAAGTTAGTGACATAGAGTGACTTGAATAATTGGAAATCATATATGGATGAAGAGATATCATCATTGAAATCCAATGGAACTTGTGAGTTGGGTAATTTACTAGAAGTGAATCAATCACAAGAGAACAAGTGGGTTTAAAATTTTATAGGAGTGATTGATGGAATAAATTAGTTCAAATAATGATTGGATTTAATGATATTTCAATAAAAAAATGAGTTTATTTCATAGAGATATTCCCACTAGTAGTTAAAAATGAAACAATTTGAACAATGGTAATCATAGTGGAATCCGAATTTGTATACATTGAATAATATGAACATAAATATATATTTCCTTTATATAATTATAGAAGGAATATATTTACATAAAATTACTGATGGGTTTCATAGAATAAGGAAATATGAATTCGGTTTTAAGGATAAAGAAATGTCTTTTTGGACCAAAGAATGTTACAAAGAAATAAAGTCATAATTTTTATGATTTCATGTTAAAAGAAGGATTTGCGTGTTGAAATATAGATAATTATTGTTATTTAAAGGCATGGGATTATTGGAATTTCACAATACTTCTCATATATGTGGATGATTTTTTTTCAGCTTTGAATGATTCATTGAATCAGAAGATACAATGTATATTGTCTGTAAGCATTGAGATGAAGGGTCTTGGTCCCAGTAAGAAAATATTAGGGATGAGGATAGAGTGGTGTATAAAATATATTACATTAGTTTTATCCCAAAAATACTATATTGATAAGATCATTGAAATGTTTGGAATTATTTTAGGTAATTTAGTCCCAATCCTATGGTTGGAAACATCAATTTATCCAATACACAAATAATGGGAATAAAAGATGAGGTGTTAGGCCCACAAGTTGAATATCCTAGGGGGGGTAAATAAGGGTATGATAGATTAAAACTTCTTCCCCTTTGGATCATGTTTTGTTTTCAAAAAAACTCAATTCTCTCTTCCTCTCATTGCATTATAAATATATGTGATATCATAAAAATGACACAAATGATTTTTACTTGGTTCACCCCCACTAGGCTACATCCAAGGAGTATACAATGACGATGTGCTGATGTAAAAAATTCACTATTGCTCAGTACCAATAATTAGTACAATGTATGGGATAGATCTTTTATGCACATTATCACATCCCTTACATGGTTTAGGGTTTTCTCACTGAATTCTCTAGGGTCCCTCCCTGTGCTTCTTTCTCTGCCTCACTACTAGTGGAAATGGTCACAGTATTCCTCTTCCTTCGCTCACTGCTCTTGGAAGGGAATACACTCACAGTTTATATAATTGTTGGTCAAAAATAGTTTATGGACATGTAGGTCCTTTCATTTTCATGAATTTTGGCATCCTCTACTCTATGTTGACTTTCTAATGTACTTTTTTTCACCGGAAACTGAAATCCACCTTCCTGGGTAACGATAGGTACCATAAAATACTTTTAGAAACCGATTTGTTGCTTTTTCAAGTTTCCTTGTGCAATATGAAAACCACCTTGTTCCTATGTGTACTATATGTATCAGGTATTTTATGTCGATAACCTCCTTCATGTATTGCTTCCACTTCTGCAAACCATCCTCTATTTGTGGACTCTCTCTTCTTTCACTATCGCATACCGCCTTTGTGTATGAACTTCACAAACCTCCTCTACGAACATCCCTCTATCCCTGAACTTTTATATGTTTGTGGACCACCCTTTCTAACTACCTACTCACCAAAAATTCTTCCTCCTCATACTGTTTCTTTTGTAGGATACATCTTCCCAAATCACCTTTGACAAAATTTCTTTTGCAAGAACCACTACATCCTTTGTAGAATTCTCTCTCACGAACTTCCTTCAGACTTCACCGGATTCCAAGAGAAAAGAGTTGTTTTCTAATAATACTCAATATCTCATCTAATGTGTGATATTAGCAGTCCATATATATGAAAATATATCCTCAAAACCCCCAAATTCACGATTTACAAAATATATGATTTGGTATAGCCTCCAACACATATCGATCCTCCTGCCACGAACCACACCCATTCCACAAACCATTTTTACTGGGTGGTCCACATGTTGCATTTTCTCCTTTGCAGCACCATTATCTTCTTCCATATAGAAAACCAACACGGCTTCTACAGACCGCATTCCCTTCTCCACACACCTTTGATGTGAACCATTTTTTGTTTTAGGAACCGCTCCCGCATACCATACCCACTTCCTGGTACGTGACCGCAAACCCTTTTCATATATGTTATGAGTTCCATGTCCGAGGCTCCAAATTTCACTTACGTTTCTGATCTCATTCACCATTATTCAAACCGTTTAATCCAATATATAAATCATTTCATTTCCAGACAATAATTCCCGATTTTGAGACCCAAAAATTAGGTAAACACCTTGAAACTATGAAACCTTAAAAACATGTCTTCGGTAAACACGGACTATATTCATTTGTTGTCATATGGCCTTTCAAAAACGCAATCATACACATAACATACCGAGAGGGCATATTGAGGGGTTTTTCCCCATGATGAGTTCTAGTACATAGTGAAATTATGAGGTGACCAGATCATAACATACATAAATATTAAAACATTTCATATGAATGTTCAATTAATTTCATAGTAATACATTGTCCATGAATATTAAATGTTCAGATTAATTGAACACCAGACACATAATCAACTTATTTCATAAAATATCATCAACATGCCCTAAAATATTCTTCTCTCCAGGTACCCTTATTATAAATTTATTTCTTAAAACATTACTTCATAATCTAGGGAAAATAAAAATAATAAGAAAGGGTGAGATGATATTATTAGTAAGTTTATACTAGGGAGAAAACAACTTATGTTCATATACAAGCATAATATATTAATAAGGGTATGATATCTTCAGTATAACTTAGAATGTTTATACCCAATATTACAAAGATCATAAATCTTGAGTCATGGTATAAATCATTATCTTTTCAAAATACTTTACTCATAAGAGTGAGGAATCATCATTAATCAATCATGATCCCAGAGAGCATATCATAAGAATAATAATATTTCATATAAATTGTTTGCCATAATCATAAGAACATAAAATCATTTCATTAGTCAATGATCACTGCCAAGATTATCATAGTGGATAATGACATATGGGGTATTTGGTTCACTCCACATTCTATCATTTACATAGTCAAGGTTCACTCCCAAGGATATCACAGTGGACAGAGTCCCTTAGTGAACTGTGGTTACTCATTCTAATCCGTATTACCTCCTAAGATATCAATCATGACCTAATTAATTATAATGATTTAATTTACCAACCATTCATAGTGTTAAAACCATACATATGTGTTCCAAAAAATCATAAAAATATTTATCAATTCATTATAACATAACTTCAGGGAAAGAAATTGGTTTCATAAAAATTTCATCATAATATAATCATAATTTATCTATAGAATGAACATTTAAATCTCATTAGATCATATCACCAATAAAGCATATGAAACATAAAAGGATATTGATATAGATTGAAAATACATTTAAAAGAGTTATTGAACATTTATTTGAATAGAGGGGAAAATGTATTTTTCTATCCCATTATTAAAAAATATTAATTTTCCAAAATATTAAGAAATATTATTTTTTGAAAATATCCACTAAAAATTATAAATTAATAATCAATGAAAATAATGTTATGGATTGTGGAAAAAATCATTTTTGTTGTAAATATTAAAACAAATATTGTTTTCATTCTTTTTATAAAAAGTATAAAAGTACATATTTTAGAAAAATAAAAGAATTTTATTTTCAAAACATTTAAAAGAATGTTAAATTTGGATAAAAATTAAATTTAATATTAATTTGACCATAAAAAATAACAATCTTGAAATCATTTTAAATAAAATGAACATGAAAGGAAAGGTTTATCAACAAAAGGGGAAGTAAGGTCATCTTTTCCTTAAAAAATTTTCTCATTTATTTTAAAGAAAAATAGAAAATAATAGGTAAATAAGGAAAAAAGGAAAACCTGATAAGAAAATATATGAGGTTTAAATGATAAGGATCAAATAATTTCCCTCAATGTAAATTTAAAATAAACAATCCCGAACAGAAATGAGTTTTTAACATAAACCATTACCTCAGTTCCTATATCACTACATATAAATTATTAAGATCTATTATAATAAATTTATATTTATTTTGAATATATATCATAACATTATTCATACATTTCATAAAATGAAAAACTCCATTACAATTTTCAATTACCTATTTATTAGCAATTTTTCATTTTAATTAACATTCACATAAAAACTGGTATGTTTTCCATGCATGTTTAATTTTGAAGGTTTTAGTACTTGAACCATAATAATGGTTTCATGATATAAAAAATATTAATAATTTTATAACTATCATTTTTATTTTTATTCATTATATACACTTTTATATACATTCAAATAATATGGTGATGAAAAATGAATTACATCACTCCATGGAGAAGGAAGTCTGTATGTACAAAAAATTGATATTTTAACATATCAAAAAAAAGAAATAAATAATGATAAATAATAAAATTTATTTATTAAAAACATCCATATAACAATCCATTTATGGAAGACACAAAAAATAAATCGCATCGCTTTGTAGAGGTGGTAGTCCACATATATGCATGAACGACATTATCATTTATCATAGGATGGAAATGAGGTTGAAAATGGTTGAACCATAGACATAAAAACATCCCAGTACAACAAAGATATATTTTTATTTAGTTAAATATATTTATATAATATTTCAACGTAGTATAATTTGAAATAAACTAAAAAGTATTTTTGAGGAGATTACCTCTTCTTTGAGAAACCTACTTTGAATCTCTTGTTAAAGGCCGTTGAGTTAGTTATTTAAGAAGAATAATACATCTAGACAATGTATTGGGAAGTGTAGAAGATATTTGGTTAGGTATTTTATGACCTATATGAATTAAATGGTTTTAATAAATGAAGGTATAAGGTGATCTTATATATGTGAGGTGGCTGGAAAACGTTTTTAAATTTGAAACATTATTATATCATATATGTCTTAATCAAGTCACAAAGATAAAAAATTCCATTTAATCTATATTAATAACGATATTTTATAAATACCATAAAATAAAATTAAGAAAATAATTTTTTAATTTTTTAAAACTTATATTTTAGGTTAACTAATATTTTAACTATTTAACCCTTATCGTGATAATAAGTTTTTTACTATCGTTACGATTCATCCTCAAAAAAATTAAGCTATAATTATCACATTATTTTAATTATTATAATTAAAATATGAAATCAATTACATCAAATTTAATTCATATAAGTTGTGGAAATTTATTTTAAAATAAATTCATAAAATGCATGAAACCTATTTTTAGAAAAAATGTATTTTTATGCTTAAATTTGAATTTATTCTTATTCCTTACATTGTAAAAACTATTAGATGAATGATAAAATATTTTATTGATCATATTATCAACATAATTAAATTAATTAATTTTTCAATATAGATTAATTTAATTTATTATGATAAATTAATATTTCATGTATAAAAATTGTTTTTTAGCAACCCATATCTTTTTTTTCATTAAATTGAATTTATTTTCATTTATAACCAATTTATAACCAATGAATTCATTTTCGACATGTGTAATAAATTAATTATCAAAAATTTATATTTATATTACTCATTCCTCTAATCCAATGGGTGAGAAATAACTACCCATTTAATAATAATAATATTAAATACTATATCATAGTTCCTTTAAAATTGGTGTTGCATGTAAAGAAAGCTATCAAAGACATCAAACTTATTTAAAGGGAAATATAACATAAAATATTTGGGTGTTAAATTCTACACCCTTATTATAAATTTTCACTCAGTGTTTCATCACTATTATATAATAATTTTTGGATACATTTACCTTATCACATTCATGGGTTCCATCATAGATTCTTCAAATTTAAGGATTTTTACAAAACATTGACTAGGTAAGAGGCCTTATTTGAGAACACTTTCTCTATTTGGTCCAGAGATTACCCCAGTTTTTACTCATAAGAGAAATCATGAACAATTGGTATTTTCTCTTAGTTAAATACATGTGAAATATTGGGTATGTACTTCCTCATGAGTGATACAAGGAACACATTTTATACATGATATATATTTTGTGGAAGCACTAAGAGATTAGAAACAATCACAATGAAATCATAATTTTGGAAGGAACTGGTATATCTTGGGCTTAGTATACCTTATTTAAAAACCTTATTGTCTTCTTATAAGGATATATTCATTATAATACCATCTCACCAACTTCAAATTCTATATCTCTCTATTGATTGTCAATATACATTTTTGTTAATTATAAGTTTCCTTGGTGTGATATTGAATGGATATAAATTTCTCTACCATTAACATAGATAGATTAGGTCTCAGTAGATATCATTATAAAAATTCATTCCATAACCTTGGAGTTTTGAACTTACCCAAATAGATGTATCCAAACAACCCTGATGATCAAACACTGAAGGAAGTCACCAAGAAGGATAAGAGGTGCCCAAAATTTCAAGGGAGAGCTCCAACGTCAAGAGTGAAGAGGATGTTACCAAATTAAAAAATAAAAAACATCTATATAGTTAATTATAAATTGCATACCTTGGTCTATACCCCATGTACCATAATTTCATGTCATGTATTTCCCTATTAAAAAGTATCACTAAAAATTGCATCACCCCATACTGTAAATATGAATTTTGACCATTACACATCTTGAAACCAATAATTAATGTGTAATCATTTTTGGGGGTTCACTAGGATAAATATCCTAAAAAGGGTGTCAATTAGGGTCATATAGATTAAAAAAATTACCAATTTTTATCTTGTTTCATTGTTAGACAAAACTGTCTTCCCTATCCTTCTCGTTGCAGATTATGAAAATTCATAAAGCGTTCACACAACACAAAAATTTTACTTTTTTCACCATCACTAGGATACGCCTAAGGAGCATAAACTGACAGTGTGATAATATACCAAATCCACTATAAGAATATTGTTGTTTACAAGATTGTAGTGGACTAAATGTCCTTCCTTGTTTACAACCAATCATAATTTGAAAGCAAACTACTCTCTTGACTGATGTCTGCTCACTACTTATTCAAAAGATTCACTCATAGTTAATAGGCTTATATTTCAATTCATTATATATAATTATTGCATCCTACACAGTATTTTGAAGCTCTATTCATGTACCACATTCATCCATAGATGAATATTGCTTTACTATATAATTTAACAAGGAAACCACAAATTTAATGTGAAGCCCTTATTGTACCTTGCACTCAATTCACTTGCCATGCTCCCAAAATCATCTATTTTGCATAAACTACATACTAATGTTTTCACACAACCTCAAAAATTACATGAAAACTCCAATTTACGCACATCCTTAACTTTTATATGCCACATCAATTTTACGCACAACAATCATTTTTCGTGCGACTCCATATTTTTCATGCAACTACCTTTTCATATTTTCTATGTGCATGAGAGCTCAAATATTCTATAAGTCGTGAGATACTCTAAATAAGGGGGTCACCTCTTATTTATAGGCATCTCTAACCCATGCATGTAAAAACCCCTAGGTCGTGCAAAATCTTCTATGTTGCACACAATAATTTTTGCACAAAGAACGTTTTTCACGCACATCTCAACATTTTTTGTGCATCTCATGCATTTTACATTTTTCAGAATTTTGATTTTAAAACACATTTTTCCGGAATATTTCAACCCTCTTTCACTATTGAGCTCGAACAAAATTTTCACACAATTTTAACTTTTTCATGCACCACTCCATTTTCTAATTTTCATCCCCAAAATGTAGGAAAAAACTGGAAATTGGTTCCACGTTGTATCCGCTCTTTTTGTGCTGCCTCCAATCATCCATTCCTTTATTGAGGTTCTTCTATTAGTCATAGATTATCAACAAAATATCTTGTACCTAAAAAATCACTTTTGACCACCCCTTTGTCCTGAAATTGAACATAGAAACCCCCTTTGTCAACAAATAAAACATCGAGGCCCACTCTATCACCAAACAAAACTAATAAAAAAACGTTTCAATGATTCCTTAAGGGATTTTTCCAAAAAATACCCCCATTTGGGTTTGTTGACATCTCATTCAAAACATGACAGTTCTTTATAGCTCCATCCACCTTCTTCTAGCACTCACTTCATGAGAAACAGATAGTGATCACAAATTTACTCAACACGTACTCTATGCCCAAATGAGCAATGCTCGACATAAAAAACAAGAGTATAATGAAAAGTTTTTCAATGGGTCACGTAATTCCTAACACCACTTATTGATACCAATCTAACACTACCCTTCATATTTCATCACAAACCTCAGCTATCATGATATCTAATCATTGATCGATCACTTCTAGCATCATCTGATTTAAAAATGATAATCCCCTATATTTTTTATGCTCCTTTCTCTATGATCCACCTATAATATTCTCCCCATGTCTTTGAATAAAAAATATTCTCCCATATATATCAACAATTTCTCCCCCTTGAACAATAATTTGTTCTCCCCCTTTGTCAATGAACCCAAAGCTCACTTCAATGCGGTCTATAAGAGGGTAAAAACATATATCATTACATCATAAAGAAATCCATCATACCTTAGAGAGAGGGGCACCCACATACACCATTTTCCATATGTGGGGAGTCTACTGAACTCCCACAGCCAGTCAATGCCTCTCAAATTATTCTTTGGGTAAGGCCTTTGTCAGAATGTCTATGACTTGTAGTTCTATGGGAATATTCTCCAACTTCAAGATACCTTTACTCCACATTCTCCTTGATAAAATTATATTTGATTTAAATGTTCTTGGTCCTTAAGTGATGAAATAGATTTTTTATATGATTTTTAGTACTTGAATTATCAACTAAATTTGGATTAGAGACTTCACTTCAACTCCCATATCAATAAGTTGTTGTTTCATCCACAATAACTATGTGTATGCTTGAGTGGTAGAAATATACTCATCTTCTGTGGTGCAAAATGATATTAAATCTTTTTTAATGATTATCCATGAAATAAAAAAACCACAATAGTAGAAAGCACCTTCTTACATCTATTTCCTATTATCTACTGATCTAGCATAATATGAAAATGTATATCCTACTAACTATGACTTAGATTTGTCATTATACATCAAGTCGGTGTCCATATTTCCCTTGATATATGAATATATTATTTTTACTACTATCATGTGGCATTAATTATTATTCTTTTCATTCCTTGCCTCCTATAATGTGGAAAATAAAATATTTGGTCTTGTCGTTGTCATGTACAGTAAGTTTCCAATGATTTTCTTGTATTCTGTGATATTAAATTCCTTACCATCATCATATTTTGAATGTTTTTTCCGGGTAGAACTGAATTTCTCATCTCCTTGGAATTTTTCTTTCCCATTCTTCTTAGATCCTCTGTTGAATATTTGGATTTGTAAATTAAAGGGGCATTACTTCCTTCTATCACCTATAAACCAAGGAAAACCATAGCTCATCAATCATTGACATTTCGAACTGAATTTTCATGAATTTGGAAAACTATCTACACATAGTGTTATCAAATCCATAAAATATTATATCATCGACATAAACTAGAACCATCATCCGTTGATTATTTTTTTTATTGAAATAGAGATTGTAATATTCTCCACCATACTAAAATCCAGACTTCTTTAAATATTGATCAATTCTCAAATACAATACTATTAGAGATTATTTCACGAAATATAGTGCTTTCTTCAAATGAAATATATTTTTCTCATCTTCATGAATGAGAAAACCATTTGGATTCTCAATATAAACCTCTCCTTCTAGAAACACATTGAAAAATATAGATTTTAAGACCATCTAGAATGCATTAAACATCCATTGCACTCTAATGACCAAGAATAATCTGATTATCTTTAGTATTGCAACAAGTCAAAATGTTTCATCAATATCGATACACTCTATCTGGGAGTAACCACTGCACACAATCCATTTTTGTTTCGAATCACTATTCCATAATCATTCATCTTATTATTAAAGACCAAATTAGACATGATTATATTCTTATCTGTCAATGTCAAAATGATCTCCCGTTTATGATTTTTCTCAATTTGTTCTAGCTCTTTATTTATAGCTTGGACATAGTTATCATCTTTAGATGCATTAAAAAAACATTTTGGATCTACCTGAGATAAGAAAGATACATGTTTTAAGGACATCATTCTTCTTATTTGAACATGTGATTTCTGATCACCAATGGTATTTTCTATCAATTTCAGATCAATTTATTAGATTCATCATAGTCATAAAATTGACATCTTCTTTCTCATCATCAGTATTTTCTTCTGAATCAGAATATTCCACTTCTACTCACGATGTGTTGCTTACCTCCTCTTCACTTTCTTTAGGAAAATATTCAATGATTTTTTGAATATTATCTTTATTTTCCTCTACAATGACATCATTTATTTCATATAATTTTCACTACCTTTTGTTAAAACATTTATATGCTTTTCTTTATTCTGAGTATCCAAGGAATATCCCCTCATCTCCATGTGACTCAAATTTCTTGTGTTTTCTTTGTTGATAATAAAGCACTTATTTCCAAAGATTTGAAAGTATTTAACTGTTGTATTCTTTCTGTTCCACATCTATTATGGAGTCTTTCCTTCCTTCAGACACAATAGAGCCATGTTAGAAATATAGACCAATGTCAACATGGATTCCTTCCAAAATTTCTCTGGTAGGCCTTTCTCAATAAGACTTTTTTTCTCCATGTTGTCGATAATATGATTTCTTTTTTTAACCATTCCATTCTTTGGGGGAGATCTCAATGTGAAAATTTGATGCCTTATCCGGTTATTCTATAGATATTTTTCTGGTTATATTTTTTAATTTAATACCATTATTTGTATGAAACCTCAATTGTTTTCCCAATCTTCTTTTTAATTCCCAATAGTACTGCATTATACAACTAAACACACAAACCATTTGGGAAATGACAAATACCATGCCAATATTCTATAATAAAAAATGAAAAGAATGTAATATAACTTTCCATCAATGGACCTCGGTGAGATGGGTCTATATATATCAACATGCACCAATCTAAGAACACTTATTGACTTCTATTCCTTTTCCTTATACACCTTTCTGATGATTTTACCTTGTTGACATGCATTGCATGTATTATTATGATCATGTGATAGCATAAGGAGAAATCTAGATAAATTAACCATTACCAGATATTCTATTGATGGTTGTCATAGATGACCAAGTCGTTTATACCATAACATTTTTTCTTCCTCTCTGGATAAAAAGAACATATCTTCTTCCCCACTTACACAGTATAGATTTCCCATCATTTATCCCCTGTAGAAAAACTACACCATATCTTCCTTTAAAGATACACAACTTCTTAGAAAATATTATAAAATTATCATGAGTCACATAGTTAACCAACACTGAGTATGTTGTGACTGAGACCTTCTCCTACTAAGACATCAGCACGTCTCATTTATTTTCCCAAAAACCTAGTCTCGAGAAAATTACCTTCATGCCTTCAACATTTCTAAACCTGAAAACTCATTATTTTTCATATTTTTTGCCTGTAAGAAGATCCTAATTACGTATTATATGGGATGTGAAACTGCTGTCAGGGATCTATACACCAGAACGGTCTAATGCTTTAATGAATATTTCTATAACAACTAGCTTCTCAGACTTCTTCCTCGTAATCCATGTTTTTTTCTTTATACTCAGTATTAATGGGGAATCTTGATCTTACATGGGGTATGATGGACTAACTTCATCTTATAGGGATGAAAATAAATTTTTAATTTTAAGCTCACATGTTGATCATTTAATTTGTTGTCTATGATCACTTTGATTCTGCTTTGGAACATTCCTCTATATGGTCAGTGTACAAAATTTATCCATGTGCCCAGATCCTCAAAATGAAAAAGATTCCCTTGAATGTTTTTCTATTGTACTGAGATCTATTTGGCCTTCATTACTGTTCTTATTCCCTTATATATCTATTAGAAATGGAACTCATATAGTTTGAGTGTCCCGTATTTCCACACTAATAGCATCTGAAGTGAGGTACATTCCTATGTTCCACACAAACACCATTGGTTATCCCATGGGTCATCAAATCCTTCTGATTCTGCTTCGTACCCAAATCAACATTCAATCTTATAGTGAGTGTTGGTAGTCTAACTTCAATCAAGACTTCTTTTTTATCAAGCTTCATATCAGTTGTATCACATAGATTTGAATTTTACTTCTTTTCTGCTGGACCTCTATGTTACACATCTAAATTTTCCATCTTTTAAATGATCTGATTTCCCAATGTCACATTGGGTGTCAAGAGTGTTTATTGATCTTTAACATTTCATTTCTATCCAATTAATTCTTCTTCAAGTTATTTAATGTGTTTGTTTTGATCATTAAATGTGTTATTAAAATCATCATATTGACTTCTCTGTTCATCAACATTGACTCTATACTCAATATCTATGTCTGAGTTCATTGGAAATGAAGACTTGAGATTCTGAATTTCATCCATTAACTTTGAATTCTCTTCATCCTGTTTTTCATGTAGATTTTGGAATCATGGACCACTTTTTTGGATTTCTTTATTTTTGATCTCAAAACATCTATCTGCTCTAGGTATTCTTTTAATTCATCCTCCATATCAACTCTTCTGTTAGCATCTTCTTCATCAACATTAGTTTCTTCATTTTCCTGAGTGCTACCAAAAAATACAACCATATCATTTTCTCCACAATCTTTATAGTTCTCTATATCTTAAAACATTTCAACCTTCGATTCATCTGAAATAAAAAATTCATGTGAAAGAAGATTATTTTTCTTGAAGAAATTTCTCTTAAAATTTGTTCCATTCACCTAGGATAAAGACATCACCATTGGGATTTCAACTTCATCCGTATCATCTTCTTAGAACTTTTTGGGGAATCTTGATGCAAGATGTCCAACATTTCCATATCTAATACAAGCAATTATAAGTTTCCCCTAGAACTTTTCTTTTCCACATTGAAGATTTTAGGAAAGAAATGACATCATCTCATCTATCTCTTCATCTTATTGAGAATCATTAATATCAAGCTTCTTTATTGACTTGAATTCCACCTCTTTAGATTTATCCTTTTCTATATAATTTTTATCATCATTTCTCATTTCAAATTCTTGAAATGTACTATGAATGTTTTCATGTGTTAGCACCTTCAGATATTTATCTTCCATTACTGAAACTTTTAGATTGAACAAGGGTGGAAGTTTCCTCAAGATACACAACATAATATTTATATATTCAATGACCTCTCCAAGACCTCACATGTCTTCCACTACAACAATAACCCTACCAAAGAATGCATCAATATATGGATTTGGGTTCATTCTCAAATATACATACTTTTCCCATAAAACCTGTATCTTTTCCTCTCTAATCATTGAATGGCCTTCATAAATATTAAATATATTTTCCCACAGAGGATGTGATGTTTCTCATGACATAACCTTCAAATATATTTCATTGGATAGGGCTCACACTAATGAATTGATTCCATTGGCGTATGCATCCAATTTCCTTATTTCAGCTTCTGATAAAGAACCACTATAGATATTGGCTGAAATACCATGCATTATTACAGTAAACACATCCATTCCCAAAGATGAGATGTAGTGTTGAATTTGATTATTTCATAGATGAAATTTTTTACCATTGAAGATAGAAATCCTTTTGTGATTGATGACCATCATTGAGAGAGAAACATTGATATTAACATTTCCCTATGATAAAAATTGTTAGATCTATTTGGATAGATACCCTGATAGGGGGTGAATTAGGGTATGGAAGATTTAAACAAATTCCCATTTTTGATATTGTTTTTTTGTTAGAAAAAACTCTCTTCTCTCTCCTTCCTGTTGCAGGGTTTGAGAAAATCGTAAAGCATGAACAGGAAAAAACAGTTTTTCTTGGTTCACCCTCACTAGGCTATGTCCAAGGAGAATACCCCAGAAATGTGATGATATACCAAATCTAGTATAATTGCACTATTAAATATAAGATTATAGTGGACTCATTTTCCCTCCTTGTTTACAACCAATCACAATTTTAAAGGTCATTTCTCTCTCATCTGAAGTGTGATCAGTAATTATTTTGAAGATCCACTTACTATTTATAGACATATAGGTCCCTACATTATCTTAAATGAATGAATCCAACAATGTATGAATATTCTCTTTTGGTGTACCACTTTCATCCACAAATGAATGCCTCTTTACAATATAATTGAATTTGGAAACCTCAAATTTTATTCATAGCCCATAATGTGTCTTGTGCAAAAATCCCTTGCCTTGCATGAAAAATCAAAAATTTTGCACGCAATCCCTACTGATCATTTTTAGAAAACTACAAACTTCCAAAAAACCTCCATTTTATGGAAAGCCATAACTTTTACATACAACAAAAATTTTATGCACATCATTCATTTTCCGTGAAACTCTAAATTTTTTGCACAACCCCCATTTCATGTTTCTTACTCGAATGAGAGCTCGTATATTATCTAAGTATTTAGATAATCTAAATGAGTGGGGTTACCTCTTTTTAATAAACATCTCCAAACCTCATGTGAAAAAATCCCTAGGTCATGAAAAATCTCAAATGTTGTGTGCAATACATTCTATATGAAGAACATTTTTTCACACACATCTCTCAATTTTTTCACGCATCTCATGTATTCTAATTTTTTTGGAATTTTGATCCCAGAAAACATCTTTCATGGAAATTCCAACCCACATTCACTATAACCCACAAAACAATTTCCTGCACAATTCAACCTATTTTCACTCACCACTCCAATTTCTGATTTTTAGCCCCAACATTTTGGAAAACACTGGAAAATGGATCCACCTAGTATCTGCTCTTTTTGTACCACCTCCAGATCATCCATTAATTGTTTATGTTCTTATGATAATCACAGACAATCAAAGACATATCCTATACACAAAAAATCACCATGGATGACCATTTTTCAACAAACTGAACCTAGAAACCCACTTTTTCAAGAAACAAAACATCAAGGCTCACTTTGTCAAAAAACAAAACTAACCAGAAAAAGATTGCATGATGCCTTGATGGATTTTTTCCCAACACCTTACATTCCCTAAACCCAACTCATGAAATCTTCTTAGAAACCAATACACATTGTTTAATAATTACACAATGTGAAATCACCCAATAGACAATAGATATTCCATATTCTCTGGAAAAACCCAAACCAACACTGGTATTCTCTTAACATAGGAAGAAACCTGAAATGACTTTGACACATTTATTCATTGACTCCATTAATTAAAAAACATACATCACCTCACATTAGTTCAAATTACCTATTAAACTCTATTCTTCCTTGGGAGTCCCATGATGTTACCAAATAATTATGGGAATGAAAAGAGATAAGGGAAATACGTATAAGTGCGTAACAAAATGTTACAAAATCCCCACCCTAGGACATTCCATCCTAGGGAAGTCAAGTGGAATAATGATTTCATGATATTTTTGAGGCCATTGGTCCCTTATCAATGACTAACACTGTTATGTGTCATGATAATCTAATCCAAGTGTTATAACACTACAACCAACATAATTGACTTCCCTATAAATAATTTCACATGAGGGTTAATGATCTCCACTCAATGCTCAACAATATAAATTTCTACCTCTATCTTAATCTACTCCCATCATATAATGTGATAGGGATAAAGATGACATCTTTTGAGATGCGTTATATGGAAAACATCATGAATATCCATAAAAAGAACAAAAAAACAAATAATAAAACATCCCAAGTTAATCAGTGACCCAAAACGGTTAAACATATATTGGAACCAAATTACTCTTATATTCCATATTAATGGTGACCCAAAACAAGAAGAAACATTCAGGAAAATCAAGTCAACTATGGAAGACTCCAATGAATGATGTTGTCGATTTGTATTTTATTTCTGTTGACTTTGAAGGGAAACCAAAAAATGACATATATTCCAAATCCTCAATGGAATATTAAGAACCAGACTCAATCCCACCAAAGATACTTCATCCACCCATGCCTAGTAAAGAGGTGATCTGCCTATGTGACCATCCAAAGCATCTAAGAGAACCATTCTATTCAATGATTGATACATTTTTTTATAATAAAGCTGAAACATTCCCATATGGAAATACCATGACCTACTTAAATCCATGAAGCAAGCATAGATAACATCCTCTAAGATCTAAACAGCATACCCCATCTGGTCATCTACCGATGGATGATTAGTTGTACTCAACTTGAACAACCTTCCCATCACCTTTTGGAGACATCTTCAAAATCTCAATGTAATCCTAGGGGCCCTATATGAATGAATTCTTGAAGGAACACCATGTGACCTTAGGATCTAATGTACATACGACTTACCAAGAACATCAGCTTTGTGGTGTTCTTTATCAAATTGAAGTGAATAGACTTTTTCAACCAGTCAATCACCACAAATATATCATTTCTACCTCTAGGAGTCTATGGTAATCCAGTAAAAAAGTCCATGGAAACCTAATACCATTTCCAAACTGGCACGAGAATAGTTTTTGGAAAACCAGAGGGTTTTATATACTCTTCCTTTATCTATTGGAACTTGTAATAGCATGACACAAAATCTACCATGTCACATGTCATAAGTAGTCACAAGAATCACCATCACATGTCATAATACATCTTCATGGTTCCCATATGAACATACAATGAGGAAATATAATATTCAAACAAAACTAAGCTTCTCACATATGCTGGAATGTAAAACCAATCCCCAAATAGTATAATACCTTTTGTAGATAGGGACCAACCATAAAGACTATCCCCACCATATAGGGTTTCACAAATTCCCCTGAACTCATCATCTCATAGCTGACACAATATATAGAATCACGGAGTTATGATGATAACTAAACCTAGTTAAGATCCATAACTAGATCATCCTTGTGATAATCTGGTTGTACTAGAGAAAATATCCCCATAACGTTCAATTCCGCAATCAATTCCAGAATAGCCTACCATGATACATTCCGGCTCATAGAATCTGAATTTACATTCCCATTTCCCTAGTTGTAGGTGATGTTGATATCAAATTTGTGATGTTATTCTACCCATACCATCTTTCTAAGACTCGATTATTATTTATAAAAGATATAGCATAGACTTTTATGATCAGAAAAGACCTCAAATCTATCCCAAAAAATATATTTCCACTAAAATTTAATTTCATTCATAACCATTGAATGTGATAAATCAAGTACTTGTGTAATTATTATCTTGTGGTTGAAGCTGGTGGGAGCCATAATCCACCACATTGTTGTCTTGTATAAGTACACAACCAAAACTAGCGCCTGAATCATCACAAAAAACCACATACCTCTTAATGGGATCTAGTAATATCATAATAGGTGTTGGTGTCAGAAGTCATTTTATCTCATTAAAGGGATACTGGAACTTTGTATCCCAATTGAATTTCACCTCTTCCTTGTATGAGCAGTCAAAGGTGACTCCAAATTTGAGAAATCCTTGATAGAAAATTGATAGTATCCAGAAAAAACAATGGAAGATCCGAATCTCAATGATTATTCCAGAAACATCCAAAGATAAAACAACATTCAACCTATCTTGATCAGCTAATATGACAGGCTAAGAAACCATGTTCGACAAGAAAATTTCTACTCTAAACTAGAAATTTCATTTCAGAACCTTTTTATTCAAATTGTTCCTCCTTTGGATTTTCAAAAACAAATTAAAATAGATCGCATTCTCAAACACAAATATCAAATAAACCAAAATAAAATCTATGGAGAAAAGAACAGAAGTGTTGAGGTACTCATGGAATATTCTATTCATCAAATCCATGAAAACTGTAGGAGATTTAGTTAGACCAAATAATATCACAAGATATTCATAATCACCTTGCCTACTCTTAGAAGCCATCTTTGGTATATCAAACTCCCAAACTCTAAGATTATGATAATCAGACTGATGATCAATCTTAAAAAACCTATTTTAACCCTTTATTTAATCAAAAAAATCATCCACACAAGGAAATTGATACATTTTATTAACTGTTACGTAGTTCAACTTTTTATAGTCCACACACAAAAAAATTTTACTATCTGAATTCATGGAAAAGTGTACAGGGGATTTCCAAGGATAAAGACAAGGAAAAATGAAAATTTTTACCATCATATAATCCAAAAAAAAACATGATCTCTTTCAGATCCACTATTTCAATATGATAAGAGTATTTTGAAATCATTTGTGCACCTAGCATGGCGTCAATCATAAACTATAGTTATCTCATTCATTGAAGCCCAGAGAAATCATCTAGGAAAATGTTAGGGAAGTCTTGAACAATATCATGATGATCAGAAATAAAAGAGAATTCATTTTTCTCAACTAACACTATAAAAAACAAACTCTTAGGCTCTAGATAGAAATTTCATACACGGCAAGACCTTTAATCCAACTCTCCCATAAACACCTAACAGCTTCTATCACTACTAGAAAGATGACCTATACCCATGGTTCATAACCATTGGTATAGCCCCCAAAACCATGGGTATAACCTATACCCACAGTTTTGTGAACCGTGGGATGGAATGGAATCTTTATAGTGGTCTCAACTTAAACCCACGGTTCATAGTCTTCTCAAACCATGGAGCATGCTATTCGAACGTGGCCAAAACTGTGGGTATTGGTCTTTAAAATTAATCTATACCCACGGTTTTGACAAAACCGTGGGTATAGATCCCCATATTATCCCTATACCCACGGCTCTCAAAAACCGTGGGTATAGGCCCGTTTTCTAGTAGTGTATCAACCATAATAAATGAGACATGGTGATGATAAAAATCAACCACAACATGATGATAAACAATACAATGCATTCCAATGTTGATGTCAAACAAATCCAAATCACGAATGAGGAAATCCTAGACTAACATTGAATCACCTATCGATAGTGAAAAAAAGGAATCCAAAACCCATAGTATTTCCTCTTCCCAATAAGTGTCACTAAATCCATAATAGAGTACCTGAGATCTGTGGGAATTTTAAGCATACCAACAAAACCTCTAGATAAAATCAAGTGAGAAGAAGTAGTATTAAATAAAAAACCTATATTAATGATTCAATTAAGTTGGTACCTCTAACTGTTGTTGGACCCACATTTACCTCCACTGGAATCTCATATGCTATGTGAAGGTGATTCACCCAAGATACCAATGGATGAATCACTGCAATCTTTAAAGTATCTGAATATGACAAAGTAGCTTTTGGAGGCAATGATCCCTGACTATACATAGAAATAGAAATAGACTAAAAGAAACTCTAAAAATGGTTATAATGCCCCAAATTTTACACATCTTCCTATTCCTAGAACAATAATGTCAGGTCTTCCTAACCTTTCCACACTAACAGCAAGTCAAGGGAACAATATTATCTTGATATAAAGGAGTATAAGGTTCCTTCCATTGAGAACTACCTCCACCACTACTGTAATGATCATTCCACTTCATCTTTTTCCCCAATGCACCACTAAAGCCACCACTAGGTTTATGATAAAGGAATCAATAACAAAAATTTCTCACTATATTCATCTTTTTCATAATTTCCTTGTCTTCTAAATCTATGTTGGTCAAAATATTCAAAATAATTACCTACGATATGATATCTGATTGATAACACTGATGTTACATATGAACATTCACCTTGCCATTCAAAATTATCTATAAATAAAAATGAACCAGCTTCGAAAACCAATTAGTGTAAGCTGACACTGAACAATCTCTCGACTAAAAATAGTGGAACTATAGATACTTCTCTATCATCAGTTACTATGGAAAATTTTTATGGAATAATAGAGTCTTAAAACCTTTCCAATCCAAACTCACATTTTTATCCACCTATACCATGGAATCACATAATTTCTTAATGGGATCCTCTAGACTGAACATCACACTCTTCACCTTGATAATCTTCAGTGTATCCAGAAAGTCAAGGATCTAATAAATCTTGTCAGGTTAGTAATATTACTCTTTTGGTTAATTTTTATACTTAATGGATGTTGAATTCCCCTAAAAACTATCATGGTCGATATCTCCCCCCAATACCGTATGGATGTACCTCAATAGGTGTGTTATGGATTAAAGGTACATTTTATTTAATAATAATAACTACATACATGATAGCCTTGAGAAGACTCTAATCTATAGGCTGATTCCCTAGAGGATAATTTGTTGCATGGTAATTAGTAAGATGTAGAAGATGTCTCGAAGTCATACCATTGGACACTGAAATAGAAGAAATTATTATACAATACGATAATATAAATTCAATCCAAAAAATTGTAATTATAAATTGAGGTTATGATAAAGAACTCCAAACATGATACCCACATACTGACATCAAATGTTAGCATGAGTATCTTCACAGTAATATATGGCTAGGAATTCACCATAACCTACCTTTCAAGTCCCTAAAATACTATATTTATTTTATCGATTGTCTCAATATAATAACTGTTGAGGAAAAACCAACACCTATGATACCAAACTGTGATGAACCCAACCATGGTAGCCTCCCAAACAAGTACATGACTTGAATTTCCACATACCCAAATAGTATTCTCGATCCTAAAGGGTAGGTGACTTACACCTGAGTAATAAAAACAACAACAAGGAACAATTTCACCCAACCTAAAGAAGACATATATATATACACATACACACATCCATAATGTATAGAACAATGGAATACTAATAATGTATATATGTCATAAAAAATGGTAGCAATTGATCTTATACAACATAAATGTAGCTAAACGATCTCCATTAGATAACTCCAATTGAAACATACTTCAAAAAACAAAATAGCTACTCTATGTGGTACCATGGGAAACTACAACCGTCCCACTAGAAGCTACCCAAACTTAGATGATAGAAACCTCTCTACATCACTATGTTGACTTGACTATGAGTACATTTAATGACATACAAAGGTCTACAGACTACCAAAGGGGTGTCCAGGGTGTAAGCTAAAAAGCTTAGTAGGATCCCACCAATGTGTTACATAACAAGTCTCCATACAAAAATCATAACCTGATTAACATTAATGATACTGAGTAATGATAAATAGTATAATAAACTTCTGTAAAAAGAATTTTATAATATTTAATTTCCTATTTTATCACATTTCCTTATAAAATATCCATAAACTTTCACATCATTTTATTGAAATGGAAACTCATACCAGATAACAAGGTAGGTTTCATAATTTATAGATGAAAAAATGATCACAATAGATAAACCACACTGATGTAGGAAACATATTAAAAATATCCTATATTTTAATACACTTTACATGCCCCTCAATCTTGAACATAAAAATTTATCATTCTCTGCTTGTTACAAAAAAAATTGACATGTAGTCCGGACACCACTTTTGTGAGAACATATGCATGTTGATCGGAGGAGGGAACATTGCCAGAGGTGATCTTCTTCATCTCAAAGTATACTTGAATGGAATAAAAATCAACTTCAATACACGTTGTAAAATTATGAAAGTTTGTAAGTGTTAAAATATTGATAAAAACATGAATTTAAAACTATATATGTGCATATTTCTTGGAAGTACACCCAATATCTCAATGAATTTTTTGTGACCAAATAATCTCTACAGTCACATATGTCATGACATGATACTTTGACTTTGAACTTGATTATGAGATAACCATCTTCTTTTTTCTTCTTAATGAAATTCAATTGCCCTGAACAAATACCAAAAAACTAGATATTATTCTCCTAGAAGAGATGAATAAAAAATAATGTACATCAAAAAATTTCATCAATATCTGTATTCCCAGGGTCAGAATATAGAAGACCAAGACAAGGATGATTTTTCACATATCTAACAAATGTGAAGAATAGCCTTTTACAACATTTTTGTTGGATTTTCCATAAACTGGCTCAATTTTCTAACTACAAAAGAAATATTTGGTCATTCCATCCTCAATTAGTTAATCTTAACAATAAGTCATATATATCTTTTGGGTGAAGAAAACATCTCACTATTAGTATAAAGTAACCATACTCTAGGTTTGAGGGGCAATTAAACCAAGTCAACTCAATTCATTATAGTCTCCTACAATAGATCAATAACATACTTTTTCTAAAGTTGATAAAATCATTTTTTACAATTAGTGAGATAAATTTTCATTAAAAATCATAGTGGACCAAATTTATTTATTTATTTTTTTATGATGAAAAGACATTAGTTGACCAATGTCAATATTATCACAACAAGTAATCACAATTTCATCCACATAATCCACCAAAATAATACCTCTTTCTATAGATTGATGATAGAAAATAGAGTAATCTTTTTTTTATTTTTTTAAAAAAAATAAAATAATAACATATATAAATGGTCGAAAAAATCATCTAGAGACTGCTTGAGTCTATACAGCGATTGATGAAGGTGATAAACCATTAAGGACTCCCTGTAAGTAATAATACCAGGTGGTTTCTCTATTTAAAAATCTTCATTAATAAAACCATAATGAAATTATTTTTTAGAATCCAACTAATGGAGGGGCCAGGGATAGGAGTTATTAAGTGAGACAAGTAGGTAAACCAAGTCCATATTTTCCATATAGGAGATGGTTTCAAAATAAGCCATTATATATGTCTTTGAATAATAATTGGAATCTAGGGAATCCTTGAGACAATTAAGAGAGCCATCAGTGTTGATGCATAGTATATATATCCCTTTGCAACTGACCACCTGCTTACCCGATGGAAGAGGGACAAGATCTGAAGATTAGTAGTATTATAAAACTGGATGTTTTTATTTGATAGCCTATAACTAGAGGAGATGAGATATAGACTTTGAAATAGTGTGGGGGATGAGTGATAATAAAATGTCTCTACAACTCATGAGATAGTCACATATAATTCTTGATAAGACTGATATGAGTGTGAGCCTTTTGAAATAGAAATATGAAATATTGGTGATGGATGATCAGGAGTAGGCGAGTCAATACGTGTGGTAGCAATATAATGTTTTGGGAAAGAAGGTGTGTTAGGTCAGTGAGTATATATCATTCCAAATCATATTCTAAATACATCACTAGGAATATATATGAGTGGTGGTGCATCGAGAGAATATTATAAAATAACGTGGGAATCAAGAAAAGCATATGATGGGGAGAATACAAGAACAAAAAAAATGGACAATTCAATAAAAGAAACATCAGTTAAGTAAACATAATGATGAAAATCTAGAGAGATGCATTGATATCTTTGTTTGGTGTGGGAATATTCAAGGAAGTTACATTTCAAAGCATGCACATCAAACTTGGTAATTGAGGGGCGAATATCTCGAACATAACACACACAACCAAAAATTCATTGTGGATGGGATTGAAAGAATATTATTGAAAAATAAAGAAAAAAATAGTTTCTCCAATTAAATAATAGATGAGGTATGTCTATTGAAAATATATCTTACTATTATATTGGCATCACCCTTAAAAATTGGTTGCAATTTTCTTTTGAAATAAAAGTACATGAGAAACTTCTAATCGATGGAGGTTAATTTATTCATCAAAATTGTTTTGTTCAAGTGTTTTTGGAAATGAACATTAATTGATAATTCCATGTTCATCTAGAAAATCCTTGAATAGTCTATATAAATATTCACAACTATTGTTCGAATGAAAATTGTTCTTTTAAAAAAAACTATGTGGGGATTTCTTGATAATAGGATCAAAAAACTATAAGTATTTTGAATGATTCTTCAATAAGAATACCCAATACATTTATGAAAAATAATTGATGAAAGTAAAAAAATATTGATAACCCAGTTTATATGGACATGAATTGTACCTCTAGATATCATAATAAACAAAATGAAAAGTAGTGGGTGTATGTAAAATTTCTTGGGGAACATTGGTGACTTGGTGATACGTTACATTATGTTGGGATTCACATTTAAATAGAAAAATAAAACCCATTTCCAAATTATTTTTGAAGACAGGGGTCTTGTGGATGAACAAGGTGATTTTGAAGTTGGAGATCTTGATCGTAGGTGGCCAGACTGGCAAGATTTGGGCCCAAGCCAATCATATAAACACCAACCTGAAGACATCAACTACCGAGCACCCGAGTCATCGAATGCTCCTAAAATATAACTAATGACAGTGAGAAGATTTCATGACATTGTAATTTAGATGTATGATTTATATTAGATCATAAATTAAATTCAAAATCAGGAACAAAGATGGCAATGGATAACATTAACAGAGGCATAATCATACAGCCACCATAACCAAAAATATGCATTGTCTGACCATCGACCATAGTAATATTTCCTTAAGTTTATGGTGATCCATATGACTAAAGAATAAATGCATCCCTAGAGATGTTATTTGAGGCACTAGATTCAATAACCCATGTGGTGGACCATTGTGATAGACATTCCACTGACGTATCGCCATGGGAAACAATGGTACTTGCTAATTTTATATATGGCATGATGAAAATCCATATCGTCAAGGTGATAAAGGTGAAAAATTGGTAGATAATAAGTGTTGAAATTTTACATCTAGAACATCCAGGCATGAATTATCTCATATAATAAAGATCAAAATTGTTGGAATCTAGCGCTTCTACCTTTTTTATGGCGATGAGGTATACAACACTAAGGATGATGGTGAAAATAGCACCTTGACCACATCTGGTGTTGTCACATCAGAAAAGTGAATGATAATGGGTGTGGGTAATGATCCCAAGTCTTCGACAATTTTTCTAGTCTCTATCATCCCTATTACATCTACCTTAGTATTTCCAATGTTGAGTGAATCATCACTACTAAAAAAATCTTGTGTCTCATCAACACATTAATCCCACTATGACACCTCATCAAATATGAAATTTCATGTTACATTATTTCACTTTCTGTCAAGGTTATACATATGATATTCCTTGGACCTGTACTCATTTCCAATTATGGTCATCAGTCTACTCTAATAATCCATCTTCTATATGTGAGGATTCATGTTCTTAACATGCACCATGCATCCAATAGTGTGGAGAAAGTGAATAATCGTTCGTTTTTTATACAAAGCCTTTTATAGTGTCATTCCATCATGGTTGTCTATCAGCACTCAATTAAGTTTGAAAATAGTGATGGAGAGGGCCTCACCCAAGAACATCACATGTAGGACCATTTCCTTCAACATTCTTTGATCAATGGAAACCATTTTTTCATTTTATTGTTAAAATACCCTAGTCTAAAATTGTAAATAAGGATTCAATAACTATCATCGTACTCCGTGATCAGTATATTATTTGTCGGATTCCAATCAATTGAACTAACAACCACGATCATTACAAAGGGTCTTCACCTTGCACCCTATCTCTACCTCCCCTATGGATTGAAAGCATTTGATTGTTGCTAGAGATTGGAGCAGGTCTATAGAGGGTCGTCTCGTGGGGAAGAGAAATTGTGATTCCATTGTGTTGGGGTGAATACAAGTATGGAGTGATAAATGAAAAACCTCCTTTAATTCCATGGATAAATGGAAACCCATACCTCACAATGAGGTAATGTGATTAATTTATAGTTGATAAAAATAATACAATAGATAACCTACATTGATTTAGGATAAAAATATTAAAAATATATATTATTCTAACACTCATAACATGTTTCATATAAATCAAAATAGTCAAATAAAAAAATCATGTATCAAATATCCCATAAAATTGATTTCAGTACAAGATAGAATGGTAAAAGAAAAATCATAGGTAATATCTTTCCAAAGACCACTACATTCCTGGATAGTTAGGAAACTCGTACCTAAAATATATAAAATTGTGCACATCAAGTCTCTAGATATATGTATTGAATCTTGAGAGTAGAGGAAAACCCATGAATGTGAAGCTCCCATTAAGGTTTTCTAGTCACCAGATCAACTGTCCTAGGGAGAAGAGAAACACCATATCAGTGAACCCCCTGAAAAAAGGATGATTCATATTACTACCCTTTCTCCTAACTACCCAAAAATTCCCATGGGATATATTTTCCAAAACATTTAATCAAAACCATTATTTAAAAAACATTTCATAAAAACCATTTCACAAAACTTTGAAAATGAAATTTATTTTACCAATACATGTGGAAAACCAAAATTTATCAAAAATCCATTTCCACACATAAAAATCAATCAATCAATCATTCCATTTCATTTTAGATTTTTTTACCAAAAAAAGAGTGATAAAATCCATCTAAAAAATGCTAGAGGCAAAACAAAACTACCTCAAAATCATTTCCTAAATGAACAAAACATGATCTACTGACTAGAAAAGAACAATAGTTTGAAAAAAGAGGCCCTAATATTTATTTTCATGTCTTAGAATCACATCATAGAACAATAAACATGTTGTTTAGGGTAGATCATGAAGAACTGCGAACACGCACCCACTACACTGAAACCATCAAAGGATTGGCCTCCATAAGAATATCATGTGACAGATCTAGAAGAAAAACACCACAAGATCAATGGATCTGAAAAAATATTGAAATGAAGCTGCTGTAATTATGGGAAACAATGAAACATGCAGATCACTTACCCAAAGAGATGCAACGAAACAACCCTAATGATCAGTTGCCAAAAAACTTGACCTAGAAGTATAGAAGTTCTTAAAAATCACGTGGGAGAGCTCATATGTCAAGATGAAAGATGTTGTAGGTGAGTTTAAAAGGAAAAATTAACCATGCATTTCCCTATAACTCACCTTCCCCGACCAATATGTGGTGTGGAATCCTTTTAGGAAATGTATTTTCCTGTCAAAAAATATCCCTGAAAAACAAATTTCCTCATATTAAAGTTCCAATTTTTTACCATTACACATCATCGAACCAATTAATTGAATATAAGACTTTCTTAACCTAAACCTTGCTCATGAAATCTTACTAAGAACCAATACATGGTGAATAATAATTACATGATGTAAAATATCCCAGAAGACAAGAGACAGTCTAGAGTCTTCTGAAAACCCCAAACCAACTCTTTTATTCTATGAACTCAATGGGAACACCGCAAGGCCATTAAAATTGTTTTACATATGCTACATTAATTCCAATAAACATAAATACTTTAACATTGGGTCATTTTCCCCATAAAGTGATCTTTATCATTAGAATTTGGAAAAAAGAACCCAAATAATGAGAGAAACAAAAAGGGATAATAAATGTGTGTGGATAACGAGATATTAAAAACTCCCCACCACAATTTATTATACCCCTAAGATTTCATGTCGAAGAATGATTTCTGGAAAAGGGTAATTCCATTTCACCTTTATTAGTGACTTGGGCTCTTTATTCTCATGATAATAAGATTCATGTTCCAGAAAACCTTGACCAACAGAATCGACTTACCATGAAAAAAATTCAAATTATATTTACGATCTCCAATAGAGACTCTATAAAAGAAACATCTGGATATAAATCCATGTCCTTCATCTCAATATGTGAGAGGGATCAGGATGATATTTTCTAAGTTGTGATATATGGAAAACAACATGAATACATGTCAGCAAAAATGTAACGCCAACTGATAAGTTTACCTCCCATGAGGCTCAGTGTCCTCAAATGGTCTAATATATCTCAGATCCAACATCCCTTACATTTCATGCGGACAGTGACCCGACCATGGAAAAACATTCAGGAAATCATTATCACCTATGGAAAATTCCAAAAGACAATTCTGTATATCTTCATATGATTTTTATTACATTTAGTAGTAACCAGACACCAACATATATCCTAAATCTTCATCAATGACTCATGAACAATACTTGATCACACTAAAAAGGCTTCTCCCACCTTTTTTGAACAAAGAGGTTATCTTTATAGGAGGCCATATTATGACTCAAAGGGATTCATTCTGATTGAACAAGGATACTTTTTTTTAATAAAACTCAACCTATACCATATGTCTATCTATGATCCACAAAAATATAATATGCATACTTTGATAATATCCTCCATGATCTGAATAATGTACTCTATTTATCCATATGTATTTGAATGATAAGTTTTCCTCAACAAGATATAAGTCCCAATCCCCTCTTGTATATTTCTCTGGAACCTCAATGTAAACCGAGAACCCATGTTTGAAATTATGGTTGATGGAACCCCTTGTGACCACATGATCTTATACACATACAACATACCAAAATCATAAAATTTTGTGGTATCCCAAATCAAAATAAAGTGATAAAGGTTTCCATGATAACCTCATCCCATTTTCAAACTGGTACTAGAAGAGTCTGGAGAAAACTAGAAGGTTTTAGATGCTATGCATTTAATCATTGGTATGTGTAATAGTGGAAAACATAATTTGTAATGTCATGCTTCATTCCAAACAACCTAAATTATTATCTCATGTCATAATAAAACTTATTAGTGCTTGTATATACTTCACAAGAATAAATATGATAGGAACCAATTATCTCCTCAGGGATGATGGAGTGAAAAAATTATCCCCAAATGAAGAATACAATATGAATAGAGGGACTAACCAGAAACTTTCTTATAACCATATAGGACTTCTCAAATTCACATGAACTCGTCATTATACTAATGACTCTAATTAATAAACTCATGGAGTGATGATGATAATTGAACACTGGTAAAAACCATACCTGAAACATCCTCCTGAGCATCTAGGTGAAACTGAACCAAGATCATCATAAGGTTTCATTCCTCAACAAATTCAAGAATATCCTATTATGTGAATATCCTATAGAGAGTGAGTGTAACAAAATTACCCTTCCCTAAGGTGTTGGATATTTCAAATTAAAATTCTTGAAGTTATTCCACCAAATGACTCTATAAAATATTCAAGTGTATTCACTAAAAGTTATAGATTAGAATCTTATTTTCAGATAGGATATTGAACCTCTCTAAAAAAAATATTGTAAGGTCAACACTTAAGTACATTCATAACCCTGAAAATCTCTAAAATTTGAGTAGTTTAATTATTATCATGTGGTCAAATCCATAATACACAACTTGATCATACTTAATATGTACACATACCAAACCAGCACCCAAAACATCAAATAAAACCACATACAACTTACTAGGCTTAGATAATGTCAAAATAGAAGCTAATGTCTTAATAAATTTAATCATATCGAATGATTGAATGATAATTTATATCCCATATTAATTTCTCCACTTTCCAAATAAAATTAGTCAATGATTATGCCAACCTTGAGAAATCATTTAAAACCCATCAATATTATCGAGAAAGACTAAGGAATCTATTAATATCAAAGATATTTCTTGTATATTCCCATTAAAAAAACATTAGACCTCTTAGGATCACCTGATAAGGTATTATTAGAAATACTTTTTTCCAAGAACATTACTTCATAGATCAATAAATTAAATTTCTAAATATTTCCATACAAATAGAGATTTCTTAGTAGTTCCAGAACCAAAATCATGTGGTTCTCACACCTCCACCAATATCTTGAATAAACCAAAATATCATCCATGAAAACTCTTAAAAAAGTGTCAACGTAATCAGGGAATATTTGATTCATCAATGCCAAATAAAAATTCAAGACCATTAGTCCTACCAAATGGTATCAAAAGACATTCATAATGGCCATAACTACTCATGAAATCCTTCATTGGTGTATCAGACTCCCAAACTCAAAGATGATTATTACCGAATCAAAAATTTATCTTTTAAAACAACATTTCCCATTACTTATTCATATATTGATTCACCATTTCTTATTATCATAGATTCAATATTATTCTCAATATCACTAACATATTTCTCCTAAAATTTATCTTTGATGTTGGATTCTTCATTTCTTTCTGTCTTTGGCTCATATTAGTCATTTTCATCCTATTTTGTTCTGTACACTCCTCTTTTAAAATAAATTTCCTGCCATATAAAAGTTTCAAATCATCACTCTAGTATGATTTTAGTCCAAATACTCCTTGTCTTTGGATGTTTTCTTTCGGTTAATTAATTTTATATGCAATATTCCCCACTAGAATTGAAAATAATAGTTCATTATTCATAGTAAAACCCTTAAAAATAATCACATCAAAAAATACCCACAAATTAAATGGAAGTAAATAAAAATATGATATTAATTCATAAAAAATAATTAATATGTGGAAAGTAATTATATTACCTGTTGACTTAATGGTTTACTATATCAATTAGTTGAAAATATTTCAAAAAACATTATCATTGATGGATTATCATTACTTCTTATGGCATTACCATGTTTAGAAATATTTAAATAATGAAAAAAATAAACCAAAACTAATAAAAATTAGTCTATGAATGATTGTATTGAGTCCATAGCTATAAAGATAATATGGAAAACTCTTCTACTCAAAAACTATTATGATAACTATTTCTAAAAGAAGACTACATCTAATATAGAATAACTACCAATGAAGATGAGGGTTCTTATAAATTTTAAATCCATGTTCATAATGTAATGAATTTTAAAATAGGAAAATGATAAACATGAATTTGTTAGGATTAGGATTATGTGAATCCCTTTTTAGGGGTATACACTCTAAAATAAGTAATGTATCCTTTTCACATGATTAGGTACATAATATTACATAGATATTAGGTAACCTAGAACTATTCTTAAACAGAGAATATAATAAGCCCAATGGTCTTGGTGGAAACTACACACTATTTACTACACTAGAAGGAAAATATCTCACTCATATGAAATATTTATTCCCATTTAAATGAATGATATATATGAGATAAAGAATATGTAAAAAGTCCCAACATGAAATATCAATGATAATGTAGATTTAATTGAACAAAATAAATCCACTTTCATTAAAAAAAACTCTGGGAAAAAAAGATATACTCTCAAAATATTTTCATGAGAGGGATATGGATTGGAAAAATACCTATTGAAAAAAGTGAATGGCCTCAAACAGCTTTTTTATAGATGGTAACTGAAGAGGCTCTCATAGCCCTATGATATATAATGGGTAACCACTAAATAAAATTTATAAAAAAAGCATCCATTATATCTATTTACAAATCCATAAGATATATCTCAATTTCATTAGAATATAAAATAATTATAAATTCAATAAAATCCTAGTATCATATTTCTTTTTATCACCCTGGATACAAATCCTTAACAGTGTAGTTCAAAAATGGATTAATAGGGATGATGTTGTATTTGTTTTCAAAATAAAATTAAATAGAGTTTGGGAAATAAAATTTTATATTTGGTGATGGATGAAAAATCCAACCAAATACAGAATCTATATTTGTTTTTTATAGCTTCGGGTAATGAAAAGTTAACATAATTGGTTGAAATCTAGTTAAAATATGATTATATTAGGATGTTCTAATAAGATTCATGATAAGTGTATAAAAATTTCACTTGCGTAATGAACTTAAAATTTTGGGAAGTGGAGAATTTGAATATTTTAAAACACACACATAAGTAAATTTTATTAAAATATATTATAACATGCTCAATATTTTGAAATAAGTAGGCTACAGTTGAAGAAGAAATCTAATGAGTTATGGATGATGATTTGAAGAAGATGGAGTTTGGGAGAATCTATACCTCTGAATTAAACCATTAGGATACTATAATATGTGAAGAAATATAAATTATATGTAGGTTTGAGATTGAATAATTAATGATGAAATTAGAATGATAATGAAGGTTCACGAGAATTTTATGAGTTTTAATTATAGGTTTTAGGAAAATTTGGAATTTCTTAATAGTATATTTAAATAATTCCTTAATTCTATAAGAAATTTTAGTTCATTTGAAGAAGTATTTAAGTGGTTAGAGAAGACTAGAGTTAATTAGTAATTATGTTGGACTTATTTTAAGAATTATAGAAATTTGAAGTTGGATATAAATTTTTGTGGATAATTTTTGATGATTTATATAAGATTCATGGAGAGACTAACTAATTGAAACCCAGTGACTCAATGCAAGAATATGAAAAGGACTATATTTCTGAAAGGATGATCCTAAACACGTGAAATTTTCTACGTATTAGACTCCATAGATATCTGTACGGATGATTTATATGGGTTAATTGATAAACTACAATACTCTATAAGTACCATCCTTGATTAATGTATGGATGGACATAACATCTTAATGATAAATCATGAACATTGTAAGGATTGCCTTATAAATCATAAGGATCATCCTAATTTTTAAGGATGATATCATAACATTAAAGGATCATCCAAAAAAATTTAATGATGATGGACATGTATATTGATGATCATATGACTTCTTATGTATTGTTTTTGATTTCATAAGCATGATTTATCCTTATGATATGAAATATGAATGTTAAATTTCACAAGGGTATGAAAGAACACAATGAGGTTCTTAAGGAATAGATTATCCTTATAAAATAATACATCTACATGAAAATATCATAAAATAATTAAATCAAAGTGTACTTCATAATTATGGATGTTTCACCTCATAAAGATAATTTTCCGGCCAACACTTATGAAATTTTTGATACTTTGGAAGAACGAAAAATTAAATGATTCTTATATTGTTCTTTCATGTATAAAACATCATGATTATTTGTTAATTAGTGATTCAATTTTTGTTTTCAGGATGATAAAAGAATATTATATAAGTATTTTCCCTATTTCCTTAATCTAATATTTTCAAATGAGAATATTTGAAAATTAATATTTGTGATAATTGTTGAAATAATTTATGGAAATTAAACATATTGATGATTGTGTTCTATACAATTTATTAAAAAAATTAAACATGATTCCGGATGATTTAATGGGAAAAATGATCTATATGATGGTGAAAAATGATTAATGTAGTATTATTTTTTGGAAATTTATTTAATCCTTCAATGAGTAAATTCCATATTGAATTAATTTCAAAAATATATGTAAAGATTATTATTTTGTAAAGAAAGGAATTAAATATAAATAACACTTTTCTAATTCAAGGTAAATTTTTTGAATATTAAGTTGTGGAGTTATCTAATGATAAAAATGGAATATATAGCTTAAATTTCATGTTCAATATTTATACATGATAAATATTTCATCCATGTTTTCACTGTGATGTCTATATATTTTAATATATTATTTGTGATTATTGTCTTACAGATGTTCTGTAAATTAGAAAAATATGAATCAGCTTCTCGATCATAATAAATGATATGAAGTAGATTTTTTTTGTATGAGAGGAAATGTGGAATAAAAGAGAGAGGGTATTCCTAGAAGTTTTCAAGGAAGAGTAGTTTAAGGAAAAAATGAATGACCATGATCATGGGGGAGACTCACATATTAAAATGTTTAGGAAAAATTGGAGGATAAATATATTTATTAAATGTCTATTTTTTATATAAAATATATGGAAAATCTATTTCATTGAACAATATATAAAAAGGATGATAATAAATATAAATAATGACTCTCATTGAGAAATATTGAAGAATATAGAATGAGTTGTCTCTATTAGTTATGAAGAAGAAGCCGATATTAAATTATCAAGAAGATATTTCTAGGTATTGAAGAAAAAAATAATCAATTCTATTTTTAGTGTTCATATATATTTAAAACAGAAAAGAAGATGAAAAAGTGAGGAATGGTGACATAGAGGTTATGGTATTGAATATTCATTGGATGATTAATACCATAGTGTTTTATTTCAAAAAATCCAACAAATAGATTTGGAAAAATATATGGGTGAATGAATGTGAAGTAGAGACCAAGTTAAATGGTATTTTTCATATATATATATAAATATATTTAATGAAATTATTTTTGATATAATGAGATATGATTATTTTATTTTCCTAACATTTAGTTCAAAAAGAATAAAAATTTTAAGAAGTTGGAAGTTGTTGAATACTATTGGGAGAAAATATATTCCAATGGGATGATGTGTAAGTGTGACATGCGCAATGGTTTCAGAATGATACCTAACCACCATTAAAGGTTAGGGTATATAATTGGTTATAAGGTAATCCATTTCAAACTCAAAATAAGTGATGAAAATATTATTACTGGAAAATTTATGACATAGACACCCCGATCACTGGGAAGAGTAAGTTTCTTGGGTGGGGATGAACCTTGTAAAAACAAAACATGTTTCTTTTTCATTCATTTATAATGTTAAATGTTTTCATTTTATATAGGTTGAAGAAAATATCATTCAATATTAACAAAAAAATGGTTTATGTGAGAAATGGTGTAATAATTTTAAAATAGAAATTGGAATTTGGTAAAATATTGGTCACACATATTTCACTCCCCCTCTCAGCTGTATTTACATTGAACATATAATAATTTCAACTCGGTACAGTGAAAAGTTTCAATATAATTGAATCTAAAATTTCTTTTCCTAGTGATTTTATAATAATTTAATGAAATGAATTTTGGAAATGGAAGCATCTCATATGGAGAACATCATTCATATCCTTGTCAGTGATATATTTGAGATACATCCCAAGACATAAAAAATTATGAAAAATATAGGAGAAATTAACCCATGGATGAATGAAAAAGTGAATTATTATCAGCCATGATATGAAAGTAATCATGGTGGAATGTTTATTTCATAATTTTTTAAACATAATTATAGCGAATGAAGCATTTAAAAAATATTATTACCTAATTTTAAGCATAATTAACCACCAAATAAAACCAAGGATCATAGATTCTAGTGTATTTAGAATATTAATTATATAATTAAATATCATGAAATCAAAATAAAATCATCTTTTATTTAATATTCATAAAGATATCCTAACACCCATAGATATCTTATATCAGAAATGTGTGTCATGGGAAATACATGAACAAAATGGTTGATCTAAAATCCCATTAAAGGAATAAGCATAGTAATAAACATAGTGCATGGGTTAGAATACCAAACATGATGACAAAAAAATAATGGTACATAATAAAAACGAGGAAGAATAACATGTATAACATGGGATTATATAATCATAGAGACATAGTAATGTGGAAAAAACATATATCATGACACAAACATGAGTCAAGGAATAATTACAATACTATATCAAATGGTTTAAAAAGTCCAATAATGGAATTAGGTGCACTTTCTATCCCAAAATGACATATCATGAGACTAAAAATTACCCAATTCATTAGAGTGCTCTCTAGGTGCACCCATCATAACATTTTCAGGAATATGTGTTACACATGAGGAATAAAATGTAAAAATATGATCCACCCATGGAAAGTAAATATAATACAAAATAGGCCTTATATTGTGCAAAAAATGGCCTTTATAAGCACTGACTACAAGAGTGAGATTAAAATTCAGGTTCTTTTATCAGCACTAAAAAATCATTATTAAAGGGTTCTCTTATTAGTGCTAATAGATGCATTGATAAAGTTCCATTAATAAGTGCTTATAGAATATCTAATAAAGGACCATTTATAAGAACATATAGAAGCACTATTAAAGGACCATTTATTAGTGCTTCTATAATACCTGATAAAGGACTCCATTATCAGTGCTTATAAAAGCACTGATAAAGGATCCCTTTATCACTGCTTTTAAAAGCACTGTTAAAGGGTCATACTGTATTGTTCTGCTACACCACACTACCCCACCAATGCAGTGTGATAAAACAACGCACTACAACACCAAAAAAACCATGAAATCAGAAAAATAAAGAATAAATATATAATTTATATGATGAAAATACAATCGTGGCCAGTTCTCTTCGTTTTGGTGATGTGATGCGCAATTTAATATTTAAAGTTAATTTATGTTGAAAAAAAACTTTGAGTCATACCAATCACACCGTGCATTGGATTGAGGTGGTACTTATTTTTACAAATCTCAAATGTCTTATGTATCATTTTACTAAAATATAAAAACAATAATAATGTGTTTACTCGGTTTTGAGTACATCGCATGTCATTTTTACTAAAATGACATTTTACACTAGAAACAAGCACTTTGACTCATGTAAGTAATATCATGTATTGGTATGACATGATATTTATTCCTACATGTCAAAAATTAATTATGAATAATTTCCTAAATTATAAAGACAATACATGATTGTTTTCTTCGTTTTCAGTTAGTGAAACATTTTGAATGAAATTGTTGATACTAAACTAATGACAAACACATTTATTCCTACAAAAAAACATCATCCATCAAATTGAGGTGATGATATTTCATACACATATAAAACAAAATATGTATTGGTTTACTAATTTATTAAGACAATCTGAATTTTCTCCTATATTTTGAGTCGGTGAGTTTCCCTTTTTACTAATATTGATGACAATTTTCAATAAAAAGATGCACTTTGAGTCATATTGGTCACAACATGTGTTTTATTGAGATTCGGGAAATACTTTCACATCCAAAATATCTTATGGATCATTTCCATAAAGTATCAAAACAATCCAAATGTGTTTACTCGGTTTTGAGTATGTCACTGGTCTTATTTACTAAAATGTCTTATTAAACTAAAAACACACACTCTAACTCATACTGATCACATCATGTATTGGATTGAAATGAGACTAATTCAAACACATTAAAAGTTTAAATGAATCAATTTCCTAAATTATAAATGATATACAATAATGTTTTCTTGGTTTTTAGTGAGCCAATTTATTTGAACTAACCTATCAATTTTAAAGTGATAACATACACATTGAGTAATAATAGTAACACTATGCATCATATTGAGGTTTTTATAGTTTATAAAATTCAAAAATGACTTATGGATCATTTCCCTCAAGTATCAAAACAATATGAACGTGATTGATCAGTTTTTACAAGGTCAGTTGTCATTTTTATTTAAATTACTACCATTTTAAAAAAAATACACACTTGGAGTCATACCGGTCACACTGAGAACTAGATTTAAGTATGGTTGATTCTAAAACATCTCAAATTACTTGGGGATAACTTTAATAAAGAATCAAAACAATATGAATTTTTATTCTCGGTTTTTAGTATGTCACTTTTTTCCTTTCTTCTAAAATTTCAATTTAAAATGGAAACACATACTCTGATTACATAATGTATTGGTATGATGTGATATTGATTCATAAATTTCACAAAGGAAATATGAATCAAATTCATAATTTTCAAGAAAATCCAAGAAGGTTTTATTTTTTTTCATTGAGTGAAATTGTTTGAACTAAATTGTCCATTTTAAACCGATAACAGACATACTGAGTCATAGCGGTTACATTATTTCTCAAATTGAGATGCAGTTGATTCCTAAACATATCAAATGAATTATGGATCATTTCCATAAAGTATCAAAATAATCAAAATAATTTTTCTCATTTTGGATTATGTCAGTTGTATTCTTTCTAAAATTAATTTCAATTTTGAATAAATTGAAGCACATTGAGTCATACTGGTCACACATTTTTCCAGATTAATGTGTGGATGATTTCTACACATCCCAAAGTCTCACAGAAACCCCAACTACCAATGTTAACAATATTACATTTTCATTCTATTTCTAACTGCAAACACATCATACTCAATCGATTTTCTTAGCTGAAAAACCTTTATCATTTTTCAAAGTGAGAAGAGAAGAGGCTTTTAACAACAAGATTGGTTTATCGGCTAATAATTTAGAATTATAATGACATATTAGAAGTTTTAAAACAAATAAAATGAAAATGGAAATCATAGAAACATTGGTAAAAAAATTATTTTAAATATTTTGTTGCTTGCTGCAAATAGTTTAAATCAAAAGGTGACATCTCAAAAGATGTATGAAAAAACCAAAAAACTATTAGATACAAATGATAAAGAAAATAACATAGAAATTTTATTTAAAATGATGAAAAAATAATTACATAAGTACTATAAATTAACCTTTTTCTGATGGTTTTAGGCATTCTTGACCATTTTCCTGTTTCCATTATCTCAATTGCAGGCATGAACAAAATAATCGACTTATGCAAGAAAAAAATTATTATAAGAGTAATACTAAAAAGAAATAAATTAAACATAAATATGAAAAAATAAATTTATTCAATGGATAATTATTTTACTATGAAATCATTGTTGACCATAGCGAAAGGATGATAGTAGAGCAACAACAATGATAAAAAATAAAATAGATCTTACCTGGAAATCAATAAAGGTGTTAGGAGGATGAGGATAATTTATCCACAATGGTCTGTGTTATCCTATGAATTCATTCAATGGTGAATGTTGTAGAAAATAATCATCCTCATCAGATAATCTCTTAATCACTTATCATTGCATTTTTTTTGTTTGGCACTCATCCTCAATATCTTGTGGACATAAAAATATGTTTCTTAAAATACTCAAATTAGAATTCATCCATGGGATGAATAATAGAAATAGTTTTACAAGAAAATTAAAATAGATTTGGGATGTGTCTTAGGGAAACAAAATATGATAAAAACTATTTGGGAAATGAAGTTTATGAGGATGATAATTTTACATCATTGTGTTCTCTATAAGGGTAAATGCCTCCCATATGTGGGAATTACACTATTGGAACTAGTAATTAACTCAAACCCTCCATTGCCACCAAATCCTTCCAGAGAAAATCTACACACATGTAGAGAAATGATTGATTGAATGGTGGGAATGAAATGTAGAGGGTGGAGACTAAAGAATTCTAATATGTAACTATAGTGCTACATAGCCCGGGGGTCTTGGGTTGCTACAGTTCAATTTCAAAAAACGAGTGTATGTTACTGAAATTAATTTATTTAACATGAAACTAGGTAGAGTAAATCATTTATTACGTTCATTTTTACCAAAAACTTATCCACAAGGATCCTAATAAGACTTTAATAAAATAATTGGGTGAGGTTTTATTATAGTGTTTTTTTTATAAAACATGGTTTATTAATATGTATTATCTTATTAAAACATTTAAGGGTTTTATATGTTTAGAAAATGTTGTAAATAGAGGTGTGTACTTAATTCACACTTAACTCAATTAGAAATAAACCGGATCTGGGTTCATGCCTTCCTCCATAAAAAGATATAAAATGGAGGTCACTCCTCATTCAATACGTAGGTAAATAAAGAGAATAGAACTTACTATTATATATATATGTCTTATATATGTTTTATATTAGTAACATTATTTGAATATAATTATATACTTATATGAATATTATTTATCATATATAAATTTATTTAAATGTACAATATATAATTCGTTATATATATATATAATAAAATTTTTTCTAATGAAACAAAATAATAATAATAATAATAATTTATAAATTATATTTATTATAAATAATTATTATTTTCGAGTAATTGTGTTTAAATTATAATTATTTAAATTTTGTAATGTTTATTTATTTCATAAAATTGTATATATAGCTACCTAATTTTATTATTTTAAACATAACATGAGGTTACAATATTTTATTTTTTATTTATGTATAAATTATATAACAATTAATTAAATGTACATATATAAATAAAATGTATTTATAGACCTAAAATTATGAATCCCTAAAACTAATAATGAATATACTGAATTTGATAACATCTAATCTATTTCATAGAACATATGATGTAGTAACCTAATAATTCTAGCGAGGCCATCTCATACACATTGACCCATCATTGAGATTTTAGGGTCGTCCAAAAAGAAGATGGAAAAAACCAATAAAACAACACAATTATGTGCATTATATGTAACCCTTACATCATAATATCACAACATAGTAAAATAAATACCACCCCATACTATTTTTTTAAAATATAGTACCATTGAAAATAAATAAATATGGTGTCACCCTAACAAGGATTTATCTTAAAATAAAACAACACAATTATGAGAAAATAAATTTTTACGGAAAATAACTTACACCAAAATATTAAAATAGAATTTAAATAATTAGATTCCCTAACACAATTTGCATAAAATCATATTTTGTTGCTATTTCACACAATCATCAGACTTAGAATTGGTTTTCTAAATCAATTTTCTTGTTTTTTATGGTTTGTATATCCAAAACATCCATTGTTTACATAGTGGAAGAAATATTTATTTAATTGGTTTATCTTCGGACTATAGGTGATCCACTAATATTTCAAAATATTGATAAAATAAGATTATGTAGAAATATGGGGTATAGATGTTGAAAAAAAAAAGAAAATTGAATCAAAAAACAAATTAAAAAGTCAAAAATTGGACATCCAAAACAGTATTCATGAAAACAATGGATCATAAAAAAATAAAATCATTATAAAACAATAGGAGAAAAAATAAATAAAGAAAATTAAAACCTACAAAGGAAAACACATGGCTACCTCAATACCTTGATGAAAATATGAGACTGTTAGATACAGATCTCAATTTTTTCTTCTAAAATCCTAACTCCTACCAAACATCGGATGTCAGAAGATGTTCAGGAAACTGGAGTTAATGGGTTTGTGAGAATCGAGTGGGTTTCTGTTAATCGATCTTTGATTCTATGAGGAGGAGCACTAAAAATGGGTGGCTTCCACAAAAACATTCTGATATCACAACAGGTTCGCAACAGGTTAAGTTTTTTAATTAGACTAGGACACTTTTATCAGTGATTTTAAAAAAGTAATGATAAAGAGTCCTTTTATCAACACTAATTGTTCAAGTGATAATAAAAGTCATATTTATTTGTGATTTTTTGGCACTGATAAAGGCGCATCTTTATCTTTTCTAAAAAATAACTAATAAAATCCACATTTATCGTCACATTTTTAGCACTAATAAACATTCAACTTTATGAGTGCTAAAAAAAGCTCTGATAAAGATTTCTTTTTTCATATCATATTACAGAAGCCCTGATAAAGAATTTATAGTTATAATTATAAATAAAAAATAGTAAATATATATACTTAATCAATATTTATAAATATAAATAGAGTAAATATATTCCTTAATTTAAATATATTTATATTAATTTTGTAATTATTTATTATAATTATATAATATTATTTTGAAAAATATATTTATATCATTATATATATTTATATAATTATATATATATATATTTAATAAATATATATAAATAAAAATATTGTAATTATATTCATGATTTATGTAAATTTATTACAAATTTAATAATGTTTTTAAATATATATAATTATATAAATATTTTTAATAAAATATTTTATTATTTATAATTATAAATATATAATTTTATAAATATAGTATCTATATTCTAAAATATATTTATTTATAAATATATATTTTTAGTATTATTTTAATTTTTTTTACATTATTAATGAATATCAAATTTTAAGTGCATCAATGTTAAAAATAAGTGAAATGGAATAAATTAAAAATATTTACACTTTAATAATATTGAAAAAATGGATAAGTTTTTCATGTGTGCCTTTTATATAAAAATGCATTAATTAGGTATATGTGAAATCAATATAAAACATATTTGATCTACGTTAAATTGAAAAATCAATTGATATTTAATTATATGACCATTACCCTATGTAATTAGTCATTATTTTCAAATAAAATTAATTTTTAATTATAAACCAATATTCACTAAATATATTACTATTTGGTGTAAAGTGAAAAAATATTTTTTAATATATAAATCATATGTATATACATTAATATATATCTATATATTTAATATATATAATTTATTAACATTATCAATAATCATCTAGTTAATAAAACGTTTAATATTTTCCTCAATTTTCTTATTTTTAATTTTATTTTGTTTAATTTTTATTTTTCATATATATATATTTAATACATAATATTTATTAATATTTATAATTTATATATATTATAATAAATTTATTAATTTTTATCAAAAAATATTTAATTAAAAAAATTTAAATATTTTTTATTAAAAACATTTTTTTATTTTTTAGGTATTTTATCATTTTATTTTGTTTATTCATACCTTTATAAGTGATAAAAAATCACTGATAAAGGGTTTCGTTATGATCGCTAAAAATATAGAGTTGATTCTTTATCAGTTCTAAAAATGAACTAATAAAGGGATAAATTTATCAGTTCTTTATTTAGAAATGATAATTATTCCATTTATTAGTTCTTTTTTCTTGAACTGATAAATTGTAGTGCTGTTAAAAGCCAGTTTTGTAATAGTGAATTGGGAATCACAATCATGGTATAAGGCATAACAAATGGGATTAACATAATGGTGTCCATGAAATAACAGAGTTAAATCATACATGGACATTCAAATGGAGTGTAGGCATATTTCATGATAATTTATGTCAAACTAAAGTGAAAACACTTAAAAATACCTTTTATGGGACATTAGAAATGAAAAAATTTAGTGATGTTTAAGGAAAATATTTAAGAGAATTTAAATTAGAAAACATATTTGTTTTAATAAAACCTAAAATGGACTAATATATTTTTTCATGATAATTTTTTTGATTTTATAAAAATATTGGGGTCTTAAAATAGATTGTGGAGTGAACTCAAAATTGGGTCAGAAACCGTGAAGTTCCCTTTAATTAGACATACTTATAAGGTTGATTTGAGAAGGCAACCTTTTTGAAAAATGAATTTCCCCATCAATGAAGGATGATCAGATCTTGATATATGATTTTGGAACATATACATGGAATTTAGATAATGTATGAAAAAATAAAAAATCATTAAATTTGGTTAAATAAAAACTAATAGTAATTCAATGGAAAAAACAGGTTCAAGAAGAATCCCTTAATTTATGTTTGAAACGGTTCTTCAAATGATTATAATGTCTTATATAATACGATTAAATTCATTAATTAATTAATTAACAAAAAACATACATTTAATTAATTTGTTATAATTTTATTAAGTTCATTTATGGATGCTTTAATGGGTTTTGAGATTCAATTTCATCGTTCGAAAGCGTTGGTTTCCTTGGTTTTCAGTAACAGTTTACTTATATACATGTACATAAAATCCTGTAAAATAAAAATGGTTGTAAAAAATTGAAGTAATATTTGATAAATGAACATGAATAATATTAAATTTATATACAAGTCATTTGGTTATTTGGGGGAGGATGAATCATTATACAATATATTAGTGATAATCGTTTAGATTATTTTGACGGTTTTTTGATCATCACAAATGAGTTTTGTTTTATCAATTAATATTATGATTAAAAAATGGTACCATAACATTAAATAGGTTTTAATAATTATATTATAATCTTTTTTAACCCCAAAAATTGTTTTATGGGGATTTTTAAAGGACGTAATGGAAATTGAAAATTTGTCATCCTTAAAGGTGATAAATAAACACCTCACGAACAATGTTTTCATTTATATAATTAAATGGAGAGTAGAAAAGATTTTATGAAGGGTATTCCATTAGAATAATAAAACTATTGTATAAATCAGATAACAGAGTTATGATTCCACTTGTATGAGTGTATGTTAGGGGATAATAAGCAAAGGAAATAAATTTAAAGAAAAAGATAGAGGGTTTTACTTCAAGAATTTTTCCTCCTTGAGAACATTCTCAACAAAAGGGTTTGGTATTTTTTTTGATACAAAGGGATAATTTATGTAGTAGATAGACATTGGAAGATGATTAGGAAGAATTTGGACAAAGATAAAATCTTGAAAGGTGTGAGAATGAGTGGTGAAGATGGTATTTATAGGGAGGAGAGGGGTGTTTTCTCACTATTTTATTTATTTGTTTATTTTTTGGATCAAGACTTTGAATAGTTTCAGAATTATCACTAGATATATTAAATTAATTAAGGATGGTTCAATATTATGGGCTTACACCTACCAGAGTTCATTTATGACTCAACAATTCAAATATATTGATAATATCGTAAATTATCACATTTCACTATTGAAAAATATTAATCTATTTTAGAAAAATACCATAATTTCACCATATTTTTCTTTAACCTGTAAAATTAAAAATTGAACTCAATTTCATGAAAATAAATTTAATTTCTAATTAAAATCATTATTTATATATATAATACTAAAATTAAAATTATAACAGATTTTATAACACATTGAAAAATAAATGAAGGTCTCATAAAACTATAATATAATCATAAGACAATAAAATTTTATGTTATCAATATTTTTAAAAAAAAATATTTAATTAATCATAAAATATTAATTAAATACTTATGGCTTACAAAAATAAACAAAATATTTTTTTCATTTTTAAAACATTTATTTACTTATTAAATTGTACAAATAAATCATATTTTCAATCATAATATACCTCAATTTTATTTATACTTTAATAGTTGATGTTACTATTCTATCATTTTAATTACTATTACTTAGGGTTGTATTAATATTCCAAATTTCACTTTTCTATTTCATATGTATAGGATCTTTAACTTCTAGAAATACCTATTATTTCATTCATTATTCATTTATAATGTTTTCATTGTGTTATTAATGAAATTTTATGTGATTATACTGTATGAAATAAATATAAGAAGGGAATTTCAATATATAAAATTTTGGGTCGTTACATTCTCCCCCCTTATAAAATTTGACCATTAAAATTTTATTTTACATTATGTGTTGAAAAAATGTGTGGGTACTCATCCTTAATCACCTCCTATGGTTACCATGTCGCCTCTTCGTACATTTGGTTCATCCATAGTACATTTAAGAGGAGAGAAGTCTTGTTGCATAGATGTTTATCTATATGATCCTAGATCTTCCCAGACTTCTCCTCGTAAGAGATATATATTTCCAATTATACCCCATCAGAATTTAGTACTTGTGAGGGATCTAGTATGTACTTGCACAAAAGGGATACATAGAATACATAATGTACTTGAGACATGCTAGGTGGAATTACTAGTTGATATAACACAACTCTAATGTGACCAATGATCTCGAAGGGGCCGATGTAGTTAGGGATCATCTTTTCTTTCTTCCCAAATCTCAAGATCCTCCTCTATAGAGATATGCAGAGGAATAAAATTTCTCCAACCATAATCTCCAGGTCCCTATTAATATTGTCTTCATAGCACTTCTTTCGATGTTGGGCTACCATGATATACTGCTTAATGTTTTTCACCTTTTCTACCATTTCTTCAACCATTTCATGTCCTAGCATATTACATTGTCCAAATTTATCTGATCATTCCAATGTCCTGCATATTTTCCCATAATGATTTTCATGTGGAGCCATTTAGATGCTTGAGTGGAAAATACTGTAAAAGAAAAAATAGACTGATGGTATATTTTGGCCCCATACTCCTTGGAGGTCCATAGAAAATTCTCTCAATATGTAATCTAGTCTATGAATGTTTTTCTCATATTGGAAATTGGTTTCAGAATGATATGTTGTACTAAAGTTTAAATAACTATTCAGATCATGTTGGAATCTTTTCAAGAACATATAAGTAAATCTTGTATCCCAATCAAATATAATTGATAATGTTACTCCATGACACCTTATCACTTCTATAATTTATATCTTTTCAAGTTGTTCCAATGAGAATTCCTCTTAAATTGTAATAAAGTGAGCTATCACTATGAGATGTTCCACAACAACCCATATAACATTTTTCCCCTGTATGTCTTCAGAAGTTCAGTGGCCATGTCCATGGTGTCGTTTTTTCACTTCTATGTTAGTATGGGTAATGGTTGCAACATACCTATAGAATTTTTCATTTCATCCTTCACCTGTTGACATACCACGAGTATTGGTGTATATTCATTGATATCATTTTTCATATTGTATAACTAATAGTTCTTCTGAAGATGTCAATACATATTTGTGCTCCCTAGTTGAATATAGAAGGATCTTATATATGAGTTATTTAGAATTTCATTCTCTATCATTGGATTATACGATATACATTTTCATGACCTAAATATCATGACTCCTTCCTTATCAATTTTGAACTATGAGGAAATCCCATTTCTCATGGATTCTATCTTCATTTGGATTTCCACTACAATTCTTTAAGAATCCTTTATTTTATCTATGAGGTATGGTTGATTAATATTTTGAGAAAGGATGGATTACGTTCCTTATTTAATGAGTCACATTACCATCCTTTTCATATATAATAATATAGTATCCTTAACAATTACCATCAATGAAAATGTAATGGGATTCTTTCTACTTAGAGAATTAGCCACATTTGTTTCCCTACTAGGATTTTAGTGGATTGAGCATTCATAATTTTTAAAGACCTATGAAAATATTCACTAGTTGATATTAATCTTATTTTGTTTGAACATATATTTGAGGATATTTTGATCTGTATATCTATCAAACTTCTCACCATATAGATTATACGTCTATATTTTCATTGCAAAGCTCATAGTTGTCACTCCAAAGCATGCATGGGATTATTTTTCTCATGAATTTTAAACTACCATGAGGCATAGGTTGTCACATTATAATTTTCATATGTAAAACTTCTAATAAAATCATTGAATAATAATTGTATACTATAAAGATTTGTATACTTTTTGGTAGTTTGATCACTGGTGCAGTGATAACCCTCATTTTCAACTCTTTGAAGATTTCTTCACAATCACTGATCCATAAAAATATTACTCCTTTCAAAGTAATCTTGGTTATTGGGTTTGAAAACCATGAGAATTTATTCACAAATATATTGTTGTACCCATCTGGATAATGTATACCATGAATCTCTATTACATATGTTTGTCCATGCCACTCTTAGATTACCTTTGTCATAGAGTGGTCCGTAAATAATCCATTGTTGATGATTACATTTCCAAGGAATGAAACTTCTATAATATAAAACAAACATTTACTATAATTTTCTTATAGTTTCTACCTTCACAGGGTATTTATCACACTATTCAAATGCTCTTCATTCTCCTTATTTCTCATAGAGTATATCAGAATATCATCAATGAAGACTACCCAAAAAAATTTGAGGCACTCTCTAAAGAATCTATTAATTAAATACATGAATATTTCTAGATAATTAGTGATTACAAAAGGCAAAACTATGAACTCATATGTTCCATTCCTTGTTCAAATGAAAGTCTTGGAAATATATTTCTTCAATGCCATAAATTGCAGATATCCTAATAGAATGTCTACATAGAGAAATAACAGTCCCCACTTACCTAATAGAACAATTCATTAATCAGTTTCAAGGGATACATGTTCTTTATCATAGTTTTCTGAGGTCATGATAACTAATATAGAGGCACAATGATCCATCCTTATTCTTTTTAAAGAGGACTAGTGTACCCCATGGTGAAGCACTCGAGCATATAAAATACTTTTATAGATTCTCCTGTAACAGCTTATTTATTTCTTTCAGCTTGACAATGGGCATTCTATATGTTGTCTTCGATATAGGCATAGATCCAAGAACAATTGAATGGAGAACTTAACATCTCGACCAAGAGAAATACTAGACAATTATTTAAGGAAAACATCAATGTAATAACTTATGATGAACATGTATTTGATCATGATTCTCTCCTTTGTACTAATAATTTTCGCTAGATATGCTTGCTCATAAGAAAAAAATATCCACAATTGAGATAATTATTCTGGATGAGATTCAGCCTCATTTTTACATGTTTATATATTTGGAGGTTTTTTTTAAATTTTCATAGTGATATACCTTTCCCAAAAGTTGATGTTGGATTAGAATAATCATATCCAATCTATGACCAATTTATAATCAAACTCCAAAAAGGAATTAATAAAATATTTTTTTGGGAGGTTCAGACTTTAACTCGGGAGGATTAATACACTTCGGAAGTAATAATTTATTTATTTTTTTGTGTCACGGATAACTAAAATTCCATATTTTGAGGTTTTGTTTTAATATTTCTGTAAAAATATTACAAGACATTAAAGAATTTTTAGAACCATAATAGAATAGTGGATTCACTATTATTTAATGAATAAATAACAAACCTATCACCACATCATTTTTGGGTTCCACCTCAGATGTAGTGATAACATATTCCATTAATTGATTCCATAGAGTTTTATATTACTGATTGCCTCGAACAACCCTTGGTTTAGAGAAATGGGTCAAATAGTTCCCATGATCCTTATAGTTGAAAGACTACACAATAGTCTTATTGTTGATATAAACCTACTTTTCTTCTTCCGCATTATTGGTACTCTTGATATTCCTTCTATAGTTATTATCCATATGCCCTTATATTCTATATTTAAAGAATCTCTTGGTTCCCATTAAGTAGTTTTTGGGATGCTTCTTCCCACACTTTTGATACAAGGGATTTTGGGTCTTCTTTCAATCATGGGATTTATATGTTTATCCACCCATATTAACCTCTATTTTCCACTTTTTTTCATCGGTCCCATGACACCACTAAAACTATATGATATCCCTTTAAACCATAAGGTAACAAAAAACATTCTCTTTATAACATTCAAATTATCAAATAATCAACAGTTTTTGTAGAATATGGTTAAATTTACTAAATAATTGATCGACCTTACATTCAATTTTAATGAAATAGCCATTGGCATATCGTTCAATCCTTGTGATGTTTTCCACATACACCTTGATACACTTGACTAACTTTTTCTTTAGAGTGAGGAACTCCCTTTCCCTATTAAGATGTTGTTTTAGGGGATAATATTTTGTGAAATATATTTTATTGAAATATTCCCATTCCATGGAATAAATTTCCTCCTTGGACTTTTTGATCATGATAAGTGTCCACCACTAATCAGCTTCCCTATCAAAATAATAAAATGTCGGCACAACGTTATCTTCTTCTGATCACGGGAGGATAAATAATATTTTCTCAATAGTTTTAATCTATTTTTCTTTGTGGATGGGATAATAAGATACACTAAAAATGGGATCCCTTTTTCATACAAGTATTCAACCTCAACTTTATCTTTCCTAGGAGAAGTAGGGAATTCCACATTATTCAAGATATTATACAATACATGAGCCAACTGAGAAAGTAATAAAATGATTTTATGAACACCTATTCCTATTATATTTGGCATATCATGATGGAAATATTTAAATTTTTTATCACATTGATTGTTTTCATAAGTTCTACTCTTTCAAGCCATTATCTAAGAAAAATATAGTATAATTAGGCGCTTGAATACATTGTTAATATTAATATAAAAATATAACATTCAACATAAAATCATAAACATGTAAATGAAATGTATATACTAACTTATGATAACCTACATTTCAATATAGGTTATACATGGTGATATAATTATCCCATGGTTCTATACTAAAGTGTTTCAGTCCTAATCTCCAAAAATAACTAGACCCCCCCCCCACAGATAACAAATGTTGAGACCCAAGACTTTTACACATATCATTACACAATTTTATGTAAAATCAACCATCAAATACAACCAGGTACTTTGTGTTCTTGATCTATGTTCACCATTGATCATCTTACCCAAAAAATCAATATACTACTAGCTCAACTATATCTTCTTTTGGTCACTAGAGGACAGAGAATATAATCTCAATATAGTTAATCCATTGTTAGATGAAAAGGGGATTAGAAGATCCACTATACATGGGAGGCCTTTTTTGTATAACTGATTTGACATCATGTTTCACTTTTATAGGAGAATGAGGTCATTCCACATAATTCATGTTATTATTAAAAACATGAGCTAGTTGATCAAGAACTATCCAGATGTTATGAGCACCTATTCTCATTATATTTTTCATATCATTTGTGAAATCGTTAAATTTCCTATCACATTTATTTTTGGAATAGGTTTTTCTATTTTGATCTATTAAATAATGAAAGGAATGTATAATTAGTGGGATTTAATACATAGATTATAATAATATATTAAGAAAACATTGAACATTGAATCATAATCATGTAAATGAATAATATACCTTTACTTGTGATAACCTAATTTTCAATCTAGGTTATCCATGGTGATAGAATAATCCATAATATTCAAAATAAAGTGTTCTAGTCCTAATCTAAAAAATAATTAAACTCTCCTCTGATAACAATTATTTATTCATAATCATTTTAAAAATAGCATTTCCTGATTTTATGTAAAATTAACCACCAAATAAAACCCAGGAACATAGAGTGTAGTTTCATTGGAAGAGTAGGTACACAATTAAACATCATTAAACCAAAAAAATATTTTAGTAAAACTTCATAATGATCTCTTAACTCCCTTTAACTCCTTATATATTCATAGGGTGACCTGGGGAAATACATAAACAAACTAGATGAGATAAAATCCCAGTAAGTGAATAAGCATAAGAATAAACATAGAACTGGAGTTAGAAGACATGAAATGGTGACATAGAAGGAAAGTTACATGAATAAAAATGGGGAATAATATCATGTATTACATGGAAGAACATAATAATGGCAACATAAAAATTTTGAAACAACATATGATATCACATAAACATAAATAAATTCTAACACCCAAGACAATATCACATTGCGGACATGTCCCATAAGGATATTTGGTTCCCTCCATTTCCCAACATGATGTATCATGAGATGAAAAATTACCTAATTAATTTTATAACTATATCATTGAACCCATCATAATAGGTTTGTACATATTTTTTCCATATTAAGAATCAAAAATAATCATAAGGGTTTCCTATGAAAAGAATTTGGAATCATAGTCATGTCATAAGTCAAAACAAGAGGGAATATCATAAATGGTTTTTATGAAAGAATGGATTTAAATAATATATGTAAATTCATGAGGGGAAATATAAAAATATCATGATAAGTGATGTCAAAATGATGTGAAAACACATAAAAATAATTTTTTTGAGACATTATAAATGAATAATTTTTTTACATTTTAAGAAAAATATTAAAGATAATTTGAAAAAGGAAATGCATACTTTTTTCATAAAACCAGATGATCACCTAAATATTTTTTCTTGTTAAAATTAATGATTTAAAAAAAATATTGTTGTATTAAAATAGATTATATATTGCACTTAAAAATGGGCATGAAATTAAGAAGTTCCCTTTAAATAGACTTGCATATTTGGAATATTTGAGAAGGGACCCATTAAAAACAAGTATTTTTACATTAATAGATGATTATCCGATATGGATACATACTTTTGGGATATATAAACATAATTTATAATATGTATACAAAAATAAAAATCATTACTTTGGGATAGAGATAAATAAAGAGTATCATAAAGGAAAAAATGGAGGTTTAGGTTGAATCCCTTACCTTATGTCTGAAATGATTCAGTAATTAATAATAATGTATTGGATAATCATATTAGATACATTAATTAATTGATTAATTACCTTTTATAAATGTATTTTATTTATAATAATTTTATTAAGATCATTTAGGGATTTTTGGATGGGTTATGATATTCAATTTCATCATTCGGGGGTGTCACTTTCTTTGGTTTTCATGATCGGTTTACTTGTATACAAGTATGAAAAATTATATAAAATGAGAATGGTTCTTTAGACTTGATTTTATATGTTATTAATAATAATACATGGGATTAAATTTTTATATGATTCATTCGGTTATTTTGGGTCAGGATGAATCCTTAGATAAGGCATTAGTGATAATCATTTAGATTATGTTAGTTTCTTTTTTATCATCCCAAACTAGTTTTTTTATTAATTCTAATTATGTTTATAAAATGGTTATTGGACAATAAATATGTGACAACACATATATTATAATCTTGATTTACCATAAAATGGTTTTTTCAGTAGAATTGAAGGAGGTAATAGAAAATAAAAATTTTTCATCCATGAAGGTGATAAATTAACACCTCATGGATGATGTTTTAATTATTAAGAATAAAAGAAATAGGTTATGGTATTTGATGAATAATATCCCATTAACATAATAAAATTACATTATATAAAATATAATTCAGTTATCCTACCACTTGATTGAGTGGAGGTGAAGAGAGAATAAGAAATGAAATGAAATTTGAAAAGAAATTAAAATAGAAAGAAAGAGGGTTTTACCTCTTGACTTTCTTGTCCTTGATAAACTTATTAGGAAAATTAGTTAGTTATATATTTAATACCATGTTATACTAGATATTGGGGAGAGACATTGGAATAGGATTGAATAGAACATGGACAAGGTTCATAGTTTGTATGGTGTAAGGAAATGGGGTGGTATTAATTGGTAGATCTTGCCCAAATTTACAGGTGGCCAAAACTATAGTTTTTTTAAAATGAAACATCACAAAAGTTAATGAACCCAAAAATGTCTTATAAACATTCCAAATAGAAGAATATTAATTTTTTTCATTGGATTTCAGATTTGAGACTACAAAATGCTTATTTTTTCAATTTTGATAAATGTTTTTGAAACACTCATATTACCTGATTAAATTTTCATGATTGTCATGTTATGTTGAAAAGACTTGCACTAATTGGATTTTGAGGTTAATTTAATTCAATAACTGGGGATGCACTAATAGAAATTTTATAATTTTTCTCTAACATTTGGGAGGTGAAAACAAAGTATGGGACAATAAGTGGACTATAAGAAGTTATTGTTTTAATTTTAAGTAAACTGGAAAAAAACTATCATCATTAATCGATTCAATGGAATGTTTTATATTAAATTTTTTGAATGAATCAAAATTTAGAGGGATGGTATAGTTCAAATAGATGTACCTGTAGAAGATATTCATGAAGAAACTAATGGAAACGGTATGTATAAAAGAATAACTTGTGGGGTAAATTGAGGAAGATTATTTATAGGAGGAATTTGTTTCTAATCCCATTATTTCCAACTTGAGTATCCTTCATAACAACATTGAATGGGTATTAATGAGGGAAATACTAATGATGCACTGAACATTCAATTATCAATTTCAAATTTTCCTGAAATTATATTTTCGGGTGTCCATGAATGATTGATTTTAGATGATGATAATCATAAGGCTCATACATATGTTGTGATTGACTTTGAAGAAATTACATGATTAGTTCAGTGATATCTATGATCACCTGTGCATTAATTTTTCATAAAATTCAATTTATAATATATTATTTTTTGATTATATGATGATCATATCAAGAAATAGTTTCCTCAAATTACAAAATATTACCATGAGAAACATCAGAAACATAATTTTTTCCTATTGGTTTCAAATAATGTTAAAGTAAATTGATTATTGGTTAAAATATGAGATCAATTTATTATTTTCTATGAGGCTATTTTTTCTATTATTGTTTTCTGAAAACATACTGATAAAATTTATAATATATTGTGTGCATTGAGTAACCAAAAATGATTAAATCTTATAATTAATATGTGGTGAATGGTTATTTATTTCATACACATATATATGGTTATTTAAAAAAAATAAGGAATATAGGTTATTTTTTAGAAGATCTCATCATAGAGAAAGTGAAGTTAGATTTTACGTGATGATGGATGAAATAATAGAACTATGTTATCTGAGATAAAATTATATAATAATGTTTAAATTCCACTTGTTTAATACTCATTGAGGATTTTTTTCCATCTGCATCAAGGAATAATTGAAATTAAATATAAAATCATTCTTCTAGTAAATAAACCCATTTTTATTAGGTTATTAAGAAAATAAAATTTATTATTCAAATTATTATGTTTCTTCAAGAGTTTTAATTGATTTAAGGAGAATTACAAAAATTGAATCCCATAAAAATATATTTATTTAATGTGAATGTGGTTATATTGAAGTTCATGGAATTGATATTTTTCAAGATACAACTCAAAATACTTCTTTTCCATAAATAAACACGAATATTAATGATGATAGTCCGTAAATATTGGTTGATGGTGATGATGATTTTGATGATGTAATAAATTAATTAGAATTAACAATTTTTTATGAAGCTAAAAATCTTATAAAAATTTATGATATTGTGGAGGATGATTAAGATATTAACATTGTTGTATATGAATATGAGGATGAAGAATAAAGAATAAAAAAATTACTTGTCGGTTATAGTTAAAATAAATAAATAAAAATATAAATATAATACACATCTTCAATTATTTTATAAAACCTTATTTTCATGTTTTGGATCCTTGGTGGGACTTATAATGAGAGGTTTTTTAGCTTTGAAGAGGTTATACTACCTGGCGATGAGCTTAATGTTTTTCATCAAACCCTTAGGTTATATGCAGTGTGTCGACACAGAGGGGCCATTGTCTATCAAGATTGATGATTCTGGAACCTATTCCCAAGCGATGTCCACAAATATATTTTGATCCAAACATATATAAGTATCTTTTTTAGTGTAATTTAGTTAATATTTACTATCATTAATTTTAATTAATTTGATTATATACTAATATTTTTGTTATTTTTTTGTTTCCCCATAGTTTCATGCAAATATCTGTTGGGTGGTAGAGTTCTATTCTATAGAATTATTTTTCCACAGAATGGGTGATGTAAGATCATGTTCCTATGGATGTTCATAAATTAATGTTTGATCATTGGATGGTATGTAATTATAAAATAGTTAATTGGAAATTTATTCAATTATTGGCTTTCCATTATTAATTAATCAAAGGTTTTGTGGTATCCCATTGATGATATGATGAGTACCTCTATATGAGAGTCATGTGATTCCTTTATTTGGGAGTGATGTTGTTATTTTTTAACAATATGAAGAATTGAGTCGCGATGAATGATGTAGTAAATGTTTTTATCTATCTTGCTATATCCAACAACCCAATTACATCTCCTCCCATGTTTATGATGAATTGTACTCATATTGGATTATATGAAGTTTTCAGAGGAGATCATTATTAGGTCAGTTGAACTCATGGAGATAAGAGGTCACTGAATGAGTTAGTAGTCATACATTCAATACTCATTGACAACATATGGTAATTACTTCAATTTAATAATTTATATAACTGTCTAAATAAATTGTTTATTTTATTTTTCGTATAGGTAGTTGATATTCCCAACATTACATTATTTTATTTTTACAAGAGTATGTGCATATACCCTACCACCAAAGATATTACTGGTGGTCGATATCAGCATATTTTGGCCAGTACTATTTTTTTTATTTTTGAAATTAGCTAAAAAAAATTAACTAATTTAATTTAAAGGGGTCAAATGTGACCAAAAATTCCAAAAAAACATGATGAGAGTTGGGCTGACACTGTGGGTTAGGCATAGAAATATTTCATGATGCATGATGGATTCATGTGAGTCAGTATGCCTTCGAGAAATACTGAGTTTTTGGTATCATATTTTGATTGATTCTTGGGAGTTCTTATGGTGTTGTTGGAATATAATCATCAAGATTGAAGGGAGATCTCTCTTATTCATAATCATTGGATATATATTTTAATAGAAACCATAGTACTAGGATGAGTTATATTCACCCTACATAGAGATCCTGAAGAGATTCGTTGACAACATGAGCCAAAACATGAGGAGTATCATCTTGTGCATGAGCAACAACAACAATTGATCATAGAGTACATAATGTGTTTAGAGTAGGGTATAGGGGTGAAGTTATGTTCTCCTCCTCGTCCTCCTCCTCCAGATGACTCTCCCCCTCCTTTGTGATATATATATTTTTAGATATATTTATTATAATAAACAATTTTTTTAATAATCTTATTAATTCACAAATTTATATTTTTATATAATATGTTTTTTATATTATTATTTTTTTCTTATACTATTGTGGTCTTTATTGTTTTTTTTCTATTTTTGTTAATTTTTATTATTATTTTGGATGGGATAGTAATCCCATCACAAATAATTATTAATATTATTTTTGAAGGGATTCAATTCTCCTCACAAATATTTGTTTAGGACCTAGTACTATTCCTATACAATATATAAATATATAAATATATATACATATATATTATTTAAATATTTTTACGATGGGGATTTCCCCTATGATAAAAGAATTTCACAATAGATCGTCGTAAAAAAATGTATTTGAAACTTTTTTGCAGCTATGTGTGATTTGTGGTGGGATCTCATCACATGTGACCCATTGAAAATAAGTCATAATACATCAGTGTAGCGAGGTTTCCTTTTTAGTACCCTTGTGATGGATGGAGGTCATTCTCCTCAACCTAGTCTACCAATGTTGTGTGACCTTATATCATTCCTTGGTTATACCACACCATTGTGTTCATGGGAGCTGGAAACTAATTTTGGGAGCTGTAATGAATTGAACAAGATTTTAATGAAATGCCTATGGTTCTTGAGTACATTATTTTACCTATTCATTTTTAAATGAAATGAAGGAATTGAATTTAAATGATTGTAGATGGGTGCTTCCTCCATTTCATGCGATTGTATATGTTCAAAATTGATAAATAATTTATATGGAAAAAATTTAACAGGTTAAAAGAACTCATTAGTTTTGAATGATAAATAATGATTAATAGATTGTGTTCGTGGATTCTTTGGATGAGCTTTATAGATCCAGATTCCAGTGGATACCATGAAAATTTATATTCCATGGATCATGATCATAGTAGTGAATGCCTTGGACCTGTTTACTCCATGGATTCTGATTATGTATGATAACAATGGTCTTGATACCCCTAGGATCTAGCTTGCTTGAAGTCATATTGGACATAATTTGTTAACATACTCAAAGGACTCCATAAAATTCTTTACCTAGTTTCCATCAAGATTCTATAGGGACTTGATGTGGATGCCTTTTTCATCTATACATATGATCTAAACCTTTATGGTTTGACCCTTTTGATTACATGGTGTTATCATTGTGGATGAATTTTTATTACACGATATAGGATAATGTATATTTTTATACTGAATTTCATGGTGGGTCCAGTGTGGATATTTTCTATTTTTATAGATAGCCCATGTATGGGTATTAGTTTACAATTGTCTTTCTGAACATTTATCACACCCAATTTATTTCTTCTTATAATTATCCCTCATTTTGGGAACATGATTATTATTGATAGACTAGACGGTATAACTTTATAGTTATCAATTTTTCCTTGGTAATTTCACTTGTACTACTATTATACCAGTTATATAGTTCACACTACATCTATTAATATTAAAAAATAATGTATTTCTATTGACACCATTAGTAGTGGCCTACATAGTATTATCTCGCACCTTGTTTAGGATGTCGTTGGGTACCCATAAAGAGTTCATAGATACATGTAGGGACCGGTGAAAGCATTCGATGTATGATGCTTGAGTTTATTTCTCATTAGGATTAGGGGAGCACAGAACTGATCTTGTCTCATTATATTATCTATAGAGGGTCTCTTTTTGGTCTTTTGAACCTTATGACACATTTATATTACTAGTTTTTTGTATAATTTTTTCCTAGGATTATAGATACATGACATGATCATCATATTGTATATGAATGTGTTTGTATTATTTATTATTATGGTCTTCAAGATTTTTATTTTCTATATACAATTTAGTTATTATTCTACTTATACTATTAATATATATGATTTCTACCATTTTTTTAGACTCTAACATAAGGGAATAGTCTCCCAATAGACACACCCAAGGCCATCACGGGTAGTCCAGAAGCACAAGTATATAGGTAGGAATGATTGATGCCTTGTGTCCCACCAGATCATGGAACCGTTTAGTGGATCCTAGTTCATGAAATTACAATTATTATATTTATAATTTCTAGATATGGATATTGATCACAAATGAGTGAATTTATAATATAATAAAAACATTTTAGATCTATATCCAATTAGATATTCTCTGATTTTGATCTTTGGTCTCAAATTTTATAAAATGTTTTTTCCAGGGTGAATCACCCCTACGTATTTTAAGATAGATTCTTGTGGTTCTAGAAGTGATGTTGAAAAAGAAGAAGGATTTATAACACATTCTTTATCAATACAATGATTATAAATCATTTATTTGCTTATGTAATCTTATTCACTATAATGAATAAAGGTAAAAATAGTTAATCATAGTGTACGATTTCTCAAATATTTATCTATAATAATAAAAAAATTAATTAAAAAATCTTGTATAATTTCATTCACTTATATGAATTCGATAAAACTACTAAAATTACACACAAATATCTATATTTACCATAAATGATTTTGAAAAATAGTTTATTATATTTCCTCATTCCAAATAATTCTTTATATAAGAAAAAATATTATCTCACTCAGAAACACATATTTTATGTATAATGAAGATTATTTTTTAACAACCTTAGGTATCAAAATTTATTCAAAAAAATATATTTGATCATAAATGTTTTTATTACACTATGAAATAAAAGAAAATAACACCCACTTTGAGGGGTGACATCAATTCTATTACATTAGATATTATTGTTAATCCATAAATATATAATGATAAAATTCATTTTTTCAATATTTTAGCTTCAAGATAAAATTTTAATATATTTATCAATATACATCAACATAATGTGAAAAGATATTACTTTAATATTTTCCATTAGGGGCACAACACTCCAAATTTACAAAACATTTAATTTGAAAATATTTACATTAAAATTAGGGAATTAAATGAAATCATTTTAAAAAATATTATCATTCACATCAGGGAATGAAACAAAATTATTTAATGGGTATTTAAAATGTATTTGGGACTAATAAAATGATAATTTAATTCAATATTTTTGTTTATATTTAATAAAAGAATATGAAATATATATTTAGGAAGAAAAATAAATCCTAAAAAACATACAATATTTATTTAAAGGACTTATAAAAACATTAATAATATCCTTCATGAATGATTCCAAATTGATATTATGACCAATACCTCATGGATCAATAAATAATTAGAGATATTAGGATTTATTATTATTCTATAATACATAATGGACTACTGTAAAAATGAAAATTAAACACTTTAAAAAAAATTATTGAAAAATAATATCAACAAAATGTTTTTTGTATGATATATACATGATCATTTCCCCATCACGCAACACCATAAAAATTCACTTTAATTTTTTCTTGGTTTATCCAGGTGTGAGTTTTCATTGTCTGGACAAATTTGGTGGAATCATTCCCTATTTTATTTTATTATATAATATAATTGGTCATAATATTTTCATTGACTTCAAAAATGTTTATTTTGACTATAATATCTTGTATAATAATTTTTTAATAATTGAATGTTGTAAATTTAGTTTATTTGGTTTTGAATTTTCTCATTAAGAGTAAACGATAGATAGATATTTCATTACTTGATAAGGATAAAAAAATATTTATTCATAATTTTATTTTGAAAAATGAGTTTATTAATTCTATACATATAAATTAAAACTTATATATTGAAAAAAAGTAAAATCAACATATTAGAACTCACATTAATATTGTGTTACTAAACAACATCAAAACATTGATTTAAACCATTTAGTATTCCAAAAATTTAAACTGGTTGTCAGCAACTGATGAACTGTGATGTGAATCAATGGTGAAGATGATAGTGAATGAATGCAGTAATACAACCACAATGTAAGAATAATTGAAATATAGATAATAAAATAGTGAGGGGTTAATATAGCCTAAATGATACCTCATCCAAGACCTGTTAGTAAACTTCATGGGATCCATCTTTATTTTTTTCAATCTCTAAAATATCCACAAGTATATATGTAATAAGGGTTATGTATAATAGAAATAGGTAATAATAGAGAGTTTTTCTAGGTGTAACCTAAAGAAAACTTTTCATGATTAATCTAGATAGAAGGTGCCACAATAGATGGAAAATTATTTTACAAGAAAAATAGTTAAGAAAAAACATTAGTTTTAAATATAAACTCATAATAGTAAGAATATTTTTATTCATGATGCCTCTAGAGTACAATGGGTGGGTTTTTATATCCAAAGGGTGATGATCATTTCTAAAACCTAGTTTCCATAAGATAAAAATCCTAAAAACTTTTGAAAATTTTGGTACACCACCATGGAATTACAAGATAACCGGACCCCTAAAAATTACACACCTAATAAAGTATTTAATAAAACTATTCCACCATTTTTAGATTTTAATCTAATAAATTTGAATTGGAATTTTCCAAGCCAAAATGGTCTTGAAATTTACCAAACACCATGGGTTGGGTTTTTAAAATCATGTTTGAGCCTTAATTAATGTAATTTTAGGATCATATTCTTCCAACAAGGAAGAGTATTGTCCCTCCCCTAGTATTTTATGATTAATACATATAGGACCTACTTAATTATATTAGTGTAATATATTATCATTGGAACACAAATTCACCCTAATGGGTATTGTGAAATTATACACCTTTCTCCCTTTATGCTTTGTCTGCCTCTATCTCCATAGTGAATATATATTACATCATCATCATCATCCCCTACCTCCTAAAAATTATTCATCCTAGAATCTATATATTAAAAGGTGGATGGTTTAGAATAATTAAATATAGGACACATATTTACATACCTGTCAGGTATGTTAATCTTATAGGAACTATCATTGAGTAGTTTTAATACATGGAATAGAACATATCCTCAAGGAAAAGGTTTCGAATTTATTTTTTCAGGAAATATTTATTTTAGTTTGTAAATAATTACCAAAACACATGGAAAAATATAACCTATTTCAAAAACTTTATGACAGGAAATTCTAGACAGTTAGGAAGTGTGTCTCTTGGGAATAAGTCAATATGGTGCTAAATACCAATAAATTAAGTGTATCCATTGAGTATTTCCTTTGAAAATACATCACAATATTCCGGATTTTTCTGGAAGTACTATTATAAATTTAAGATTTAATAAAATTAATGGTAAAAATTTATCTCTTACATAGAAATATGAGATTTTTTCCCCTACTAATGATAATTATGTATTTTCCCCCAATATAACTAACTTTGTTTTCCCTTAATGATCTTGTATTCATGATTATTTTCAATTCATTTATTTCCCCCATTTTTTTGATGTAACTCATCACTCCTTTTTCAATATAGGTTTTTCCAATTTTTTTCATTCAATATAATTTATATCTCTTTTCATTTTCTCTCTCCTTTTTAAAATTTCTCTCAATCCCTGCTGAGTATTCATAATCTGAATAACCATGTAATAATAGCCATCTTAGAATTATTCTCAACATAATAGTGGTCAATTTATCTGTCACATGTTACCTTATTATCATATTCTCATGGCCTACTCAATAATATATGACAAGTATGCATAAGAAAAAAATCTTATATCACATTATCTTGATACTTCTCAATAAAAAACAAAATTTGTTCTTTCTTAGTCACTTTTACATATCCACTATTATTTAACCATTGAAATTTATAAACACTAGGATTCTTGGTCATAGATAAACTCAAATTATCATCCATAAAACCAATTTATATGATTATGAATCAATGTATGATAATTATTTGATGTATCTAAATCCAATTTATCATCCATCAAGCCACGTGCTACATTTTTGAAAGTATGGTCATGAATAATCATACTACATACCTTATCATTGATGAGGAATATAGTATAAAAAATTCGCACAATTTTCTCTTGATCATGTTCCCCTTATGGATTAGTACTCAAAGAATGTATTTCCACAATTATTTCTCCATGTTTGGGGATCATTATTTTGACATTTGAACATTCTTGAAGGGGTGTAATTTCAGATTATCTTGAACTAGAACTAAGAACATATCTATCATCCAATATAATCATGGTTATCCTATTAGGGAATTGTGAGGAATCATTTAAAAACCCATTACTTTTAATACATTTTATACCATGTTATTTGGAAACATGTTTTCCTTATTTTTTACCTTATGATTCTAAAAAAATAGTTGTTTTAGATTGGTAACCTCTATGGATTCCATTTTTTATTCGCTTCCATGATCTTGTTCTGGGGGATATTTTAACTAAAAGATGTTATACAATCCTCACCATAATATGTAGAATGAATCATTATTTATTTTATTTTCCTCGTCGCATTAGTATACATTTGAATGAGATCCTATATTTACAAAGAGTGGTGCATGTTCATTGGGTATCGAATGTTATGGTTGAGAAAATTCACCAAATAATGGTTCATGTTCATTGAGTACATTCATATGTATTTGTAATTTCCTATTTTTTGGTTTTCAATAGGGATTTGAACTGTAGTGAGAGGGGATATGGTGTGGAGTGAGTTTATCTATGACATACAACTTAATGATACTTATAGCATCCCGCCATTTTATAACATAAACTTTCATTACATTACACATAACTGAGGATCTTTAAGGTCTAGTGTCTTGGAAACCAGGAACAAAATACATAAAAAAAACACAAAAAAATTCTTCTTAAACACTTGAAAGGCTTCTCCTTTAGTTCATCCTATGTTCATTATGCATCTCATAACCTGGGGACATACATCAAAAGAAAGGGTGAGCAGAAGGCCCAGTAAGGGAAACAAGAGGAACATTTTACATGTGAACTGGATATACTTCAATAAGGACATGAAAAGGGCTTTAAGGCATGAGAAATAAATCATGAGGCATTTCATAATAAAAACAACATTTTTCATAACTTGAAGATGTGGCTGCAACATTTAATATTGATAATCGTTTCGTTTCACCAAGGTCCATCCCCAAGGTGTCGTTAAAAATTACCAAGGTTATTCACCAAGGCGTCGTTAAAATGGTCATCTCTAGAGATTAAGTCTTTACCCAATGCATTGGAGCGCTATCAGGGCGCACCCTTAAATTTGTCTTTATTTTCATGTGAGCCACATATATCATCATCAAACATTTCATAAATAACCCATATAGCATAAAACAAATGGGTATCATTTCATAATCATAACGTTTTAAAAACTGCTTTAAAGACATGATCTTTACGGCACTTTAAACCCACGGAAAGGGAAGCGGGTCTCATGTATGTAAATCCCAGAATTTAAAATGGAACATTTTGATATATATGTGAATACCCTTGTAGAAATAAGAGTTTTGAGTATTCACTTTATAACATAAAATAATTTTTGAGAAAAGAGAGAGGCATTTTGAGACGAAAATTCTGCAGCATAACGGCTATGTTTCGGGGTTTTAGAAAACATTGAAAAGAGAGGGGACATGGGTCACCCACTCATAATGATCCATAAAACAGTAAGGGGACAGAATAAGAAGGATATATGGACATGGTAATGAAATTTGAAGGACATACCATTTGAAATGAAAAACATGGAAGGAAGACAAAATTTAGATTTCTCTTATGAAAATTCGGCAGCCTAACGGCGTCACTTAAACTTCAATAAAAAGAATTGACAAGATCAAATAGGGTCCCTAATCATATGATCATAAGAGATCAGTATGATAGATATAGAGATCATACCCCAACATAATAAAAAAGAACTTGAAAGACTTGACATGAAAATCGAACTTGAAAAATGAGAAGGGTGAAAGAATCACTTAAACATTCGGCAGCCTAACGGCGTCACTTAAACATTCATAAAACGAAATGATGAGAGTAAGAGGGGATCTCTCATCATATAAACATTAAAGGGCAGTAAGAGGAATATAAAAGAACATCCTATCACATAAAAACAAGGAGCATAATAGGAATGACACAAAAGAGATTACATGAAAAGAAAGAGAGGGGTCGGATCCCTTACCTTAAAATGTGACTCTTGAAACTCAAAGGATTGGACCTTGAGGGATTGGGGGCACCTTGGGAGGACTCCTTGGAAGGTAAGAAGACCAGAACTTCGTTGGGGGAGAGTTGGGAGTGAAAACTAAGGGAGGAAAGGGTGGGTATTTATAGGGAAAGTGAGGGGACAAAGCATTAATGGCCAAAGGACACCTCACATGTGCTTTTCTCAAACCCATGTGATCTCCCTTGGAATTTATCATGGAGTTAGGCCACATGGGGCCCCCAAAACAATTATTCATCACCCTTGGCCGGCCAACCCTCAAAAGATCTCATGACATCATCATGACATCATTATGATGTCATTAAACATACCGAAACCCTAAAACGGTATTTTTACTATTCACTGAAAATTCAACTTTCTCAGAATAATCCCAAAATTTCACCTTAACCAAATATCAATGCTCTGATTTCAAAAATGAAATCCATTTTATAAAAATATTTTTCTAAATATTTTTAATTTAATTTTTAAATAAAAACACTATTCATCGAAAATTCATTTTTTTCAGAAAAATCCCCAAAAATTACCTTAACATAATATCGATGCTCTGAGTTCAAAAATAAAGTCATTTTTATAAAAATAATTTTATAATTATTTTTAATTAAATTTTTAATTAAAAAACACTATTCATACGAAAAAACTAATACTTGATTAATAATTTATGAAACCGTTATTTACCCATTTTATTGAATCACATTACCTAACCAAGGTGTCTAAATTATATTAAAACTTTCTTTAAGTGAAAATTACTAATCCATTTGGTCACATTACTAATCCTAAGCGTAAAATCACTATTCATAATTTACTATTCATCAAAAATTAAGTTGATCTTATTAGACTCCAAATTCCTTAATGAACACTTTTGTAGAAGACCATTTTTTGAAAATCATTACACATCATTAGTTATTTAGGGTTTACATAAATATTTTAAAATATCCCTTTTTCAAAATTCATCAATAAAATACCTTCTAAAATTATCTAGGCATTTGACATTTCACAAACATCACTAAAGGAAGAAATCTCAATTTATTCACCCGAGAGGATTACACAAGGAAACTAGGGTCTCATCACATAGCCCCTTATAACACTGGCATAAGACCTAAGTGTAAGGTGTGATATGGTGAGAGAATCTGAGGGAGTCTCAGATAACATTGCCCTAGTAGCAATCTCCACTAACTTGAACTTCTCCTGCAAGCGTTTTCGTTCAAGCTTGACACGCTGGAGCTCGGCTTGGGCTTGGTCCAAAGCAAAGCCCACAGATGCTACCTCCTTCCCAAGCTCTGATAAGTGGGCTTCATAAGGGTTGAGTCTACTGGATGAAGCCATCGACTCCTATTTCTGCCTTAACCATTAACATCTTATTAAATCAATAAGAGTAAGTTAATATACTACTCAAAAGGATTGGGTCGTTACATTCTTCCCCCCTTAAGAAATTTTGTCCCCGAAATTTATACTTGAGGCCTAGTCGAAAAGGTGAGGGTACTTTTGCTTCATCGTTTCCTCAGGCTCCCAAGTCGCTTCTTCATATTTATGATTCCTCCATAACACTTTCACAAGGTGGGTAGTCTTGTTTCGTAGGACCTTGTCTCTACGGTCCAAGATCTCCACTGGCTACTCTTCATAAGAGAGGTCATGTTCAAGTTGTACCACCTCTGGGTTCAGTACATGCGAAGGGTCGGGTATGTACTTCCTCAAGAGAGATACATGGAAGACATCATGAACTTGAGCTAGGTTCGGTGGAAGTGCTAGACGATAGGCCACTGCTCCTATGCGATCAAGGATTTCATAGGGGCCAATGTACCTAGGGCTGAGCTTCCCTTTCTTCCCAAACCGCATGACTCTCTTCCATGGAGAAATTCGAAGGAAGACTTTGTCACCAACACCAAACTCCAAGTCCCTTCGACGATTGTCAGCATAGCTCTTCTGCCGACTCTGAGCAGCCTTTATGTGTTGTTGGATGGCATGAACCTGTTCCGTCATCTCTTGCACGAGATCAGGCCCAAGAAGCTTCCTCTCACCAGTTTCATCCCAACAAGTAGGAGTTCTACACCGCTTTCCATATAGAGCTTCATAGGGTGCCATCTGAATACTCGAATGGAAGCTGTTGTTATAGGAGAACTCCACTAATGGGAGGTGTTGATCCCATCCACCTTTAAATTCCATTGAGCATAATCTCAACATGTCTTCGAGTGTCTGAATAGTCCTTTCAGATTGGCCATCAGTTTGAGGATGATAGGCCGTACTAAAATTCAATTCAGTATTCAGAGCATGCTGAAGACTTCTCCAGAATTTTAATGTGAATCTTGGGTCACGATCAGATACGATGGATAGTGGTACCCCATGCAGCCTTACCACTTCCTTCACGTATATCTTGGCAAGCTGATCCAGAGAGAAATCTTCCCGAATAGAGATAAAATGGGCTGTCTTGGTGAGACGGTCCACAATAACCCATATCGCATTGTTTCCTTTGGATGTTTTTGGGAGACCAGTTACAAAGTCCATGGTGATATTATCCCACTTCCATACTGGTATGGGTAGCGGTTGTAATACCCCCTTAGGAAGTTGTCTTTCTGCCTTTACTTGCTGACACACCAGGCACCTTGTAGTGTAATCGGAAATCTCCCTCTTCATGTTATCCCACCAATAATGATCACGAAGGTCTCTATACATCTTAGTGCTTCCCGGATGTATAGAGAAAGTAGAGCTATGAGCTTCATCCATCAGTTCTTTCTTTATCTCCGGAATAGATGGAACACATAGTCTTGTACGAAATTTCAATACACCTTCTTGATCAATATTGAAATCAGGGAACTTCCCATCCTTTACAGCCTCGAACTTCTCCTGCAGCAAAGGATCTTCTTTTTGAGCCTTCTTGATCTTCTCTAGTAATGAAGGTTGAGAAATCATTTGGGATAGGGTTGATGATGTCCCTTTCCTTATAATTCCCATGTCCAGTTTTACTAGATCTTTAATCAAGGGATCTCCCAGGATCCTCATTGTTGCCAGAACAACAGGATCTTTCCTGCTTAACGCATCCGCGACTTTGTTTGCTCTTCTAGGGTGATAATGAATTGAACAATCATAGTCTTTAATAAGATCCAACCATATCCTTTGTCTCATGTTCAATTCTTTCTGTGTGAAAATATACTTTAGACTTTGGTGGTCGGTGTATATATCACATTTCTCCCCATAAAGATAGTGCCTCCATATCTTTAGAGCAAAAACAACTGCCGCCAGCTCTAGATCATGCGTAGGATAATTCTGCTCATGAATCTTCAACTGTTGAGATGCATAAGCAATTACTTTGTCATTTTGCATGAGGACGCACCCAAGCCCTTTCAGAGATGCATCGCTAAAAATAACGAATCCTTCTCCGATAGAGGGTAGTGTTAACACCGGTGCAGTAACCAATATCTTCTTCAGCTCTTGGAAACTTTCCTCGCATTCCTTTGTCCAGATGAACTTAACCCCTTTTTGAGTCAACTTGGTTAGTGGATTAGAAAGCCATGAAAAGTTTTTCAAAAACCTCCTATAATATCCCGCTAAACCAAGGAAACTACGAATCTCAGTTACTGTTGTGGGTTGAGGCCACTCCTCCACAACCATTGTCTTTGCAGGGTCAACCGAGATTCCTTCATTGGTTACGATGTGCCCCAAGAAAGCCACTTGTTGTAACCAAAACTCACACTTGCTGAACTTCCCAAAGAGCCTCTCCTTCCGTAGAGTTTTCAAAACAACCCTCAGATGATCTTCATGCTCCTCACGACTTTTTGAATATATCAAAATATCATCAATAAAAACTACCACAAAGTTATCAAGGTAGTCCTTAAAGACTCTATTCATCAAATCCATGAAAATAGCAGGAGCATTAGTCAAGCCGAAAGGCATAACAGTAAACTCATAATGCCCATATCTTGATCGGAAGGCAGTCTTTGGAATATCTTCCTTCTTCACCCTCAGTTGATGATAACCAGATCGAAGGTCAATCTTAGAGAAGAATTGAGCCCCACGAAGTTGGTCAAATAAATCATCAATTCTTGGAAGAGGGTATCTGTTCTTCACTGTGATCCCGTTCAGTTCTCTATAATCAATGCATAGCCGCATTGATCCATCCTTCTTCTTCACAAAGAGAACTGGTGCTCCCCAAGGAGACACACTCGGTCGGATAAACCCCTTCTCCAACAAGTCTTGGAGTTGTTTCTTTAGCTCCTCTAGCTCCACATTTGCCATTCTATACGGAGTCTTTGATATCGGTTGAGACCCAGGTACGAGTTCAATGGAGAACTCTACCTCTCTTTCTGGGGGAGGTCCAGGTAACTCCTCAGGAAATACGTCCATGTATTCCTGAACAATCAGAACATCTTCAATTTGTATGCTCCCTTTCCCTTCTTCCTCATCACCGATTAACTCCATAAATAAAGCTATAGGAGGTGCTTCTAGATAGGGATCAGTTCGGGATATCTCTCCACAGAAGATAACTGTAGGTCGTTCATTCAAGACTACTGAGATTTCCTTACTTCTGCATTTGATCTTAGCATTATACTTTGAGAGCCAGTCCATCCCTAGTATAACGTCAAATTCCATCATGGGAATGACTACTAGATTTGCGATAAGATTGTGCTCACCAAAGTAAACACTAGAGTCTCTAAACACTGTTGATGCATGGATAATCCCACTTGGAGTCTTGACTGACAACTCTACCTCAAGCAATTCAGGGATTGATTCTATATTCTTTGCAAACTTGGAAGAAATAAAGGAATGCGTAGAACCAGAATCAAATAAAGCACTTGCTAGTTTTGAGAGGACAACAAGAGTACCTGCTACCACATCGTTCGGGACGTCAACTTCAGCTGTTGTGATAGCGAAAGCACGACCTTGCTCTCTTGGCCTCTGCTGAGGTTGGTGGTGATTCCCCTCCACCGCCCTCGGATTGGGACATTGGTTAGCAAAGTGCCCAAGCTGTCCACACTTGAAGCATGTGACTTCGGGTAGGGCCAGAACCATCTTTCCTCTGTCGTTAGTGTTGGGAAGCTGAGGCTTCACCTCACTATGACAATTCCGAGCAATATGGCCTCCTCTTCCACACTTGTAGCACTTTCCACTTCCACTCAAGCAGTTCCCCAGATGATTCTTCCCACATTTATTGCATGTGGTAAGTTGCGTTTGCTTTCCACCTCTTCCCTGATCAAAAGACTTCCCTAAACTGGGCTCCAACGACCTCTTCTTTTCATTTGGCTTATGAGACCACTGTGTCTCACCAAACTCCAGCTCGACTTTCATAGCACTTCGAACTATTTCTTCAAAGCTATCATAGTCCCTGTTGGCTAGATTCTTCCGCAGATGAGGTCTTAGTCCGCCAAAGAATCTATCAACCTTTCCATTAGGGTCCATGACAAAGCTTGAGGTATAACGGGAAAGCCTTGTGAAGTTCATCTCGTAGCTTCCGACAGATTCGTTCTCCTTCTGCTTCAGCTCGAGAAACTCTTTCTCCATTTTCGTTCTCATGGAACGAGGGAAATACTTGTTAAAGAAAATCCCCCGAAATTCTTCCCACTCCATAGCTTCCATCTCTCCTCGTGGCTTCGTGTTTTTGATCAGTGACCACCACTGATCAGCTTCTCCCTCCAGGCGGTAAACAGCAAGGGTGACCTTTTCTTGTTCCGAACAATGAAGTACAGAAAAGATCTTTTCAATGGAGCTTATCCATTGTTCCGCAACCAACGGGTCAGTAGATCCACTGAATGTTGGCGGTCGTTGACGCATGAAGGACTCAACAGAGTGTTGTTCCCTTCGTGGTGAGGTCGGCCTCTCAGCTTGATTCAAGTTATTACTCATAACTTGAGTCAGTTGGTTCATCATTCGCATGAATGTTTCCATTCCGGCTTCCATCGGAGGGCCGTCAGCACATGGTGCATTGCGGTCACCATCGGCACGGTTCCTCCTATTGCCCGCCATTTTCTAAAAGAATAAAACCTTAGTAAGAAACTTATTTCATTTATGAATCTTTTAACTAAGACTTCGTGCTTAGACAATAATAGTTCTCTATAATTCCTTCATAATGATTCATAAAAAGCATGTGATTAACCAAACATATCCCCCGGGAGTGTCGTAACCAAGAGTGCAGCAAGGCCCGTTATCGTGCACCAGTTCCCGTTCGATTCTAGCTCAAAGCGGTGTTTTCGGGTTTTACCCCTATGTACATCTGTGCCAGAGCCGCCTCTACCTGCTCGTATCCAGACAGGGATGTATTTGTTTGATAAACCACTTACTCAATACTTACCAAAATACCAGGAAGTTTTCCTATATTTAAACTTTTCTATAGGGTTCTTCCTAAAGTTTTTATATCCTAATTTCCACAAATAACTAAACCATCCTTTGATACCAACTATAGCATCCCGCCATTTTATAACATAAACTTTCATTACATTACACATAACTGAGGATCTTTAAGGTCTAGTGTCTTGGAAACCAGGAACAAAATACATAAAAAAAACACAAAAAAATTCTTCTTAAACACTTGAAAGGCTTCTCCTTTAGTTCATCCTATGTTCATTATGCATCTCATAACCTGGGGACATACATCAAAAGAAAGGGTGAGCAGAAGGCCCAGTAAGGGAAACAAGAGGAACATTTTACATGTGAACTGGATATACTTCAATAAGGACATGAAAAGGGCTTTAAGGCATGAGAAATCAATCATGAGGCATTTCATAATAAAAACAACATTTTTCATAACTTGAAGATGTGGCTGCAACATTTAATATTGACAATCGTTTCGTTTCACCAAGGTCCATCCCCAAGGTGTCGTTAAAAATTACCAAGGTTATTCACCAAGGCGTCGTTAAAATGGTCATCTCTAGAGATTAAGTCTTTACCCAATGCATTGGAGCGCTATCCGGGCGCACCCTTAAATTTGTCTTTATTTTCATGTGAGCCACATATATCATCATCAAACATTTCATAAATAACCCATATAGCATAAAAAAATGGGTATTATTTCATAATCATAACATTTTAAAAACTGCTTTAAAGACATGATCTTTACGGCACTTTAAACCCACGGAAAGGGAAGAGGGTCTCATGTATGTAAATCCCAGAATTTAAAATGGAACATTTTGATATATATGTGAATACCCTTGTAGAAATAAGAGTTTTGAGTATTCACTTTATAACATAAAATAATTTTTGAGAAAAGAGAGAGGCATTTTGAGACGAAAATTCTGCAGCATAACGGCTATGTTTCGGGGTTTTAGAAAACATTGAAAAGAGAGGGGACATGGGTCACCCACTCATAATGATCCATAAAACAGTAAGGGGACAGAATAAGAAGGATATATGGACATGGTAATGAAATTTGAAGGACATACCATTTGAAATGAAAAACATGGAAGGAAGACAAAATTTAGATTTCTCTTATGAAAATTCGGCAGCATAACGGCGTCACTTAAACTTCAATAAAAAGAATTGACAAGATCAAATAGGGTCCCTAATCATATGATCATAAGAGATCAGTATGATAGATATAGAGATCATACCCCAACATAATAAAAAAGAACTTGAAAGACTTGACATGAAAATCGAACTTGAAAAATGAGAAGGGTGAAAGAATCACTTAAACATTCGGCAGCCTAACGGCGTCACTTAAACATTCATAAAACTAAATGATGAGAGTAAGAGGGGATCTCTCATCATATAAACATTAAAGGGCAGTAAGAGGAATATAAAAGAACATCCTATCACATAAAAACAAGGAGCATAATAGGAATGACACAAAAGAGATTACATGAAAAGAAAGAGAGGGGTCGGATCCCTTACCTTAAAATGTGACTCTTGAAACTCAAAGGATTGGACCTTGAGGGATTGGGGGCACCTTGGGAGGACTCCTTGGAAGGTAAGAAGACCAGAACTTTGTTGGGGGAGAGTTGGGAGTGAAAACTAAGGGAGGAAAGGGTGGGTATTTATAGGGAAAGTGAGGGGACAAAGCATTAATGGCCAAAGGACACCTCACATGTGCTTTTCTCAAACCCATGTGATCTCCCTTGGAATTTATCATGGAGTTAGGCCACATGGGGCCCCCAAAACAATTATTCATCACCCTTGGCCGGCCAACCCTCAAAAGATCTCATGACATCATCATGACATCATTATGATGTCATTAAACATACCGAAACCCTAAAACGGTATTTTTACTATTCACTGAAAATTCAACTTTCTCAGAATAATCCCAAAATTTCACCTTAACCAAATATCAATGCTCTGATTTCAAAAATGAAATCCATTTTATAAAAATATTTTTCTAAATATTTTTAATTTAATTTTTAAATAAAAACACTATTCATCGAAAATTCATTTTTTTCAGAAAAATCCCCAAAAATTACCTTAACATAATATCGATGCTCTGAGTTCAAAAATAAAGTCATTTTTATAAAAATAATTTTCTAATTATTTTTAATTAAATTTTTAATTAAAAAACACTATTCATCCGAAAAAACTAATACTTGATTAATAATTTATGAAACCGTTATTTACCCATTTTATTGAATCACATTACCTAACCAAGGTGTCTAAATTATATTAAAACTTTCTTTAAGTGAAAATTACTAATCCATTTGGTCACATTACTAATCCTAAGCGTAAAATCACTATTCATAATTTACTATTCATCAAAAATTAAGTTGATCTTATTAGACTCCAAATTCCTTAATGAACACTTTTGTAGAAGACCATTTTTTGAAAATCATTACACATCATTAGTTATTTAGGGTTTACATAAATATTTTAAAATATCCCTTTTTCAAAATTCATCAATAAAATACCTTCTAAAATTATCTAGGCATTTGACATTTCACAAACATCACTAAAGGAAGAAATCTCAATTTATTCACCCGAGAGGATTACACAAGGAAACTAGGGTCTCATCACATAGCCCCTTATAACACTGGCATAAGACCTAAGTGTAAGGTGTGATATGGTGAGAGAATCTGAGGGAGTCTCAGATAACATTGCCCTAGTAGCAATCTCCACTAACTTGAACTTCTCCTGCAAGCGTTTTCGTTCAAGCTTGACACGCTGGAGCTCGGCTTGGGCTTGGTCCAAAGCAAAGCCCACAGATGCTACCTCCTTCCCAAGCTCTGATAAGTGGGCTTCATAAGGGTTGAGTCTACTGGATGAAGCCATCGACTCCTCTTTCTGCATTAACCATTAACATCTTATTAAATCAATAAGAGTAAGTTAATATACTACTCAAAAGGATTGGGTCGTTACAATACTACATGGCCAATTTTGCGTCCACTTCCATTTTTAGTATATCAGGAATGTTGAACACTGGGTAATGGTGTGGTGTGTTTTAAGCATTTTCTAAATAAAAGAAGGTTGAAACATAGAGGAGAGATACGACATGGAGTTGGATTTTGTGCTAGTTCAAATTTTAGGGTTGTTTTGGCATGGTTATTGGGAAACATTATATCCTCAACCCATGTAAATAATATCTAGTGAGGTTTGAAACATGGTTTTTTGAGGACCTGAGGGGCTGTGGAATGGTATAGGATGGTTTCACAATGGTCTATATCATTTATAACCATTTGTGTCATGTTCATGGGGGTTGTGGTGTGGCTTGTGATATGAAAATTTTAAAATATTCAACCCTGTTTTAAATTCCAAATTTCATATTACTTGACCCTAATTGAATTCCTTACCTTTTGGAGGCTTTTCATAAATCCTAAAACCTATCCTCTTGAGAATAAAATTACAGATGCATGTGACCATTCAATCTTTGCTAAGTGAATATTCTATCATATTTAATTATCTATTTTTTCTTATCTCCTTAATTTAGAGTGAAAAAATCCCCATGATGTTGACGAATTGGAACCTTAATCAAATGGGCTATGTTTCTAGTGATTATTTATTAATATTAAATTCCATTGAATCTTAATTGGTGTTCTCATTTTTAGTGTTTGCTCATTATATATTCTGATTAAATAAAGGTGGTTCCCTAATTTTTTACCATTCAATTAGAATTTTAATTTTCTTGATTTAATTGAAAGGTGTTTAAAATTTATTTCCAAATCCTTGATTTCATATTACTTGATGTTTTATTTAAATAGGGTACGAAAATTATAAAAAAATCCAAAATTTAAATGGAATTAAAATTTTATGGTATATTTTTAGAAATGTTATTTCTAAAAATGAAGAATTATTTGATATTTACTCTTCAAAAAATTGGCTTAAAATGTATGATGATTTGAAAGGCATAAATTTGATAAAAACCCTTGATTTCGTTTTGAAATTGAAAATGGCATGCTGAAAATGAAATTCGTATTTTTTTACTATTAATAATGAATTGATTGGAAATGATTGATTTTCTTGTGATCAATGGATTGATTGATTTAAGCACATGTGAGCCAGAGTAGTTAGTGGTTGATTATGATAATCATGCTCAGACGATGACACACTACAAATGTATTAACATTGAAAATTCTTAAAAAATGTATCAACTGAATGTATCAATGGGATGTTAATTAATGAGTTCCATTATACTGAGCCTATGGATGTGTTCACACATACATGATCCATGATTAATGATTGAGTAGTGCAAGGATCGAAGAGTTTGGAAGTAACATAACCTAGGGAATGCTTCAATGGTGTTAATTTTTTAATTTATTTTTTATTAAATTGTTTAAATAACTATTTTATTCATTTAATTTTTTATATAAATGTTTATGTATAAAATTATCATTTAATACTATTTTTATATACCATAAATAATTTTATTTGAAATTATGTTTTCTATTAATATATTTAACTGTATTTCCAATCCTTGGATTATTTAAGATGAAAGATAAAATGATTAAATTTTTGTGTAATTGATTATGGAACACTTGTAGAGTCCCTACTAGGTTGTACAACTCACAAACTACCTTTGACATGTGGTGATTTTTAATTTTTTTATGCCGGGTCAAGGTAAAGAGAAGGCACCACTCGAAGGTGCAAGATGTGATAAATTCCTGAGACTTGGGTAGATAGTGGTCACTAGTGGGGATGTGATACACGTATTACATTCATGTTATGATACTTGGTCTTGAAAGATGATGTGGTTTCCACTATTTTATGATTACCTAGTGATTTATATCTACCTTCTTGTTATACTTTTCTCCTTAATGAGTGTTGTTCATACAAACTTATTGTCATTTTTTTTCATTATTGTATCTATGTAGTTTATTTGTAAAAAAGTTGTTCCCTTCAATGATTTATATTATTCCAGGTGCTAGCCACCGACTTATGGGGATCCAGAACACCCATAAAACTATGATAGGTTTACCTTGGGTTTTAGTGTACTATGGATTCTGGCTTGGTTCATAAAAACAATTACAGAATCATTCACAGGAATTGAATCCACCATATCTCATTCTTTATAACATAGATTTCAATAATTCCAAAATATAGAGGAAAGATAAACTTTTTAACTACAATAATGATATGTAATACATCCAAAATAAAAAATAAACAAAGTATGATAATGATTTCAAAATTGAGAAAAATTGATGTTGGTCCATTTTAAATACAAATAAATATAGAAGAAAAGATATGAATAAAAGAAATTTGTTGCTTTCAAGTGAGATCCAGCACCAAATGACACGTGGGAAATAACATTCATATAAATTTCCTAAGAAACTAGTTCAAACATTATGTGTAGAGATCCTAGATCCCTATAAGAAAATACATAATAATGGATATGGTTTGTAGGAATGAGGGATAATAGAGTGTTTATAAATGTATATTCAGAAGATAATTTGTATCTGAGAACTCTAGTAATATAATTCACAAAGGATGGCCAATACTTTTAAAAGGAAAAGAAATAATAAAGAATACATTTTTTCAAAACTCATAATAGTAATAATAATTTCATTTATGATGTATTTAGAGTACAAGGGGTTTATATTTATGGGAAATGCATGATACAAATGTCTAACACCAGGTTTAAACAACTCAAAAGGAAAAAAGACACTTTTAAAAACATTGACATGTGACAATGAATTTAGGATACATTTGGAAATTACCTTTTGAAATTTATAAAACTAATTAATTATTTATGAAAACCATTCCACCACTTTTTAATTTTAATCCTATAATCTTGAATTTATATATTCTAAAAGAGATAAATATTGAAAAGCGTAGCACACCATATTTCTGTTTTTTAAAAACATGCTTGAGCCTTAATGAGAGTAACTTTATTCCAAGATATTTTCCCCATTTAAGTGTGTTAGTAATCCTATTGTAATTTAATGATTAATCTATGTAAGAACTAATTCATTCTATTGATCCACTCTCTTATCATTGGGCTACTGATTCTCCAAAATGGGCCATGTGAAATTATAATCCTTTTTATCTCCACATCATGTCCTTATTTAACTCTCAAATGGATCTACATTCAATTTTACTTCTATTTTTTTATCAAATAACCACTGACAACAAGTAAAAAAATTAAATATTGGTGTTGATAATATTTTTCAGTAAAATTAATAAATTTTAGAAAATTACCTCATTCATATTTATTATTTAGTAAAAACCCAATAGCTTTTATTCTCTCATAGTAACATTAATTTTGTATCCACCAATACCATTTATTTTTATAAAAACCTCACCCAAACCCATACAATTCATGTACTTCTTATTGCAGACCTCCCTCCATTGTAGCGGGTATTGGACCCCCGGTTTCGAATATAAACCATGACCTGATTGGATAATATCAAAATCTTGACACTACTATGAATTGTTGAGATGTTAAATCACAAGGTGTTGTAATTAGAATAGTACGAAAAATACATGAGAATAAAACATTAGATGCTAATGCTTCCAATGGACATCCTTAATGATGGTTCCAAAGAGGAAAAATCCACCAATACCTTACCCCCAAAGTAAGAGTTGGTTTCATAGAACCAACTGTTTGTACTATCTTTACATTAATATTTAATATATTTAAATATTAAACAAGTTATTTAATATTGTTCATTGTTCTTCATGAATATAGTGTAATAATGTCCTGGAGTATTTCTCACATTGACAAGGTCATAGAAGTTACCCGCTATAATGAGAACCTTTAAGTGGTATGAAAATATTATTAAATATAGTTTTGTGTTTTGATGACATACTATAAGGGTACATATAGTGTATAGACCTTCAGGTGTGAGTACTCATAAGAATATGAGACTTTTTCTCATGAAGTTTTCACATGGTAATCTCCAAGACAAGATACAATAAGAACATACCCACCAGTAAGAATTCCCCCTGTTTTTGTTTCATCGGATATTCCAATCTACGAGTGAGTGTAATGATCCTTAGACTTTATGATTATCATTAATACGTGTCCTGAATCACGTACATTGATTTGATGACTAAAATTATCACACAGACTGCTGGTGGGAAGTATGGTACATTGGGTGCGTCATGAATGAAATGTTATTAATGGTTAATTTGATCAATGATTTGTCCCTTCCATTTAAGAAAGTTGACATATTGTCATGTTGATTTAAATAGAACCTTCGCATGAAATTCCATGCATATAGTGTAACAATGAGTTCATTTCAGGTTGTTAAAAACGACATATCAAGCATAAAGGTTGATGTTACTATCCTGAAACCAGCTTGATGAGATATTGAGATAAAGGGATTATAATACACAATGAGAATTCATATGTTGATGTGATTATTGAAACATTAAGTTATTTCTCTTCGGTTCCTTGACCATTTTCTATATAGTGTTCTTGGACTTTATGGAATCCTTCCTAATACCAAGGAGAAAAAATCCTAGAGGGTCACAGACAAAGTGTTTCTGGTGGTCTTGGTTCAAATCTATACAATTAATTGAATAAATATTATTCTCAAGATAGTGGAATAATTTTATTCATGTTAAAATTGTTGCGTAAATTAAATAAATATTTATTCACTGGATTGTGGGTAAAATATATGTATTGATTTTATTGAACATTTAATAAATATTTATTTACTAGTTTGTAAACAAAATATTTATTTAGGAAAATAAATTACTTTTTTAAATATTCTGGTGTTCAATTAGTTGAAGTGGAGTTCAAGTGAACGAAGGTTGGTCCGGTAGTAAAATAATTATTTTCAAGAGTGTAAATAATTATTTAACTAGTTGACAGAAGTTAAAATAATAATAAAGATGCTATTAATTTAGTGACGTGGAATTTTATTTACTATTCCATTTTGTGTAAGTTGGTGAAACATAAATAAAAACAAGGTATTATTATTAAAATAATGTGGTTTCCCTATGGTTATGAATTTATTTAATTGTTGTTACGTAGTTGAATTTTGTAACAGAAGCCCAATGATGATAAATAGACTTGTACGTCTATTGTGCCATGTACTGAAATGCATTCTCGGTGAATTGATAATTGTTGGGATAAATGATTTCTCTCTCAAATAAACTTCCTGTCCCATTCAATAATGAGAGATGGTATTCAAGACCAAGGAACATGCGATCAGGAACGATTTACACAAGACACTATCCTCGGCGTTCTAGCACCCAGGGATCAATTGGTGTTGATCAGAGTCGATCAGAGAAAATGTGGGTCACTATTAAAAGGATTCTGCTTTGGATCCTCACAGGCGCATCGCGACAATCCAGAAGGGTCGTTCCCGATGATCAACATCATCAATGAATAAATTACTGAAGATCCATGTATTCTATTCTTTATTAAATTAATTAAATTAATTATAAACATGATGTCCTAGATACTTTCTAAAGGTTTTGGGACACATTCTTCTTTATCTAAATCTTTGATTCTATTATGTGAGACTGTAATTCACCATCATATTGATCTCAGAATAATCATTTATCCTGGTAAAAATTAAAGTTGGTCTTCATCACAACTATGCATCCACTACACTCAGAACCTATAAGTTGTATTAGAGGGGTTACAACATAGTTTATAATTTTCTAAATAATTCATCGATGATTTGGGATTTAATAATTTAGTTTATCAATTCAGGGTTAATCGTTCATATAATCTGGATTTGGAGATCAATTCTCCCTTTTTTCATATCTCATAGATTTCATTGAAACAAATGATTTTTTAATTATAATTAAAACGAAAAACTCATTAGGAGGAACAGAAAATTCTGCTCAGGTCACATGAAATTAAACATCATGTGTTCAATCATAAATTATGTTTTCTCTACTATACATGTCATGTAATCTAGCCTACATGTTATGTAGTCATGTTCATCACATCAGTAGTAATTCAAAAATTACTCAACATGTGTGCATTTATTTCACACGGTGTAGTTAATTCTATACCATTTGTTGACCTGGATTGATAGGGACATTCTTACCAGATTACAGGCCATGTGGACCACTGCACATGGTGTGTAGTCCATTCGAGTCAGGGGTCCAAACCTTATATCACATACATAGCTAAGTCGACCAGTAATTTTGTAATGCGGAGACAACACAATGTGTATCCCACCGTACACGACGTGTACATTGAAATTTCTAAAGTACGCTTCACATGATGATTCCCTAGGCATGTAATTTAGTATAGATAGTGAATATACTACACGTCATGTATTCAAAACAACACGCCATGAACTTTACTAGATTACAAAAACAAAAAAAAATTATTGTTTGTGTATTGTTTAGAACTACACATAATGTATAAATAATACTAAAAGTTGTAAATTATGAATTTAAACCTATTTTATTCCATATCTCATAAGAGAAAGACAATATGTGAATATAATACTTGTTAGGTATATTTGAATGATTATTCACTAGGATACCTCCAATGTGGATTTATGAACAATGACGAGAATCTCACGGAAATTCGGAAAAGGATTAAGATATAAGGATTGATTAATTAAAGATAATAATTAATCGATTCAAAAGAAATTATTCTTAATAATAACAACTAATAAATTGAATAACAGTTTTATAAAATGTGTATCTTGTTGGATGTATGTGGGTGATCATGAGCTAGACCAAGAACTTTTTATATGATCGGTTTCCTTTTATTTTATTTATTAAATTTGTTATTCACATGCGAGTCATCTCTCCTCATTAATATGTATGGCATGAGTGCCCAAGGATTCATTTATGTAAAACCCCTTTTAACCCTAACCTATGTGTGATTTAAAAAAATCATATGTAATGGATGGAACTCCCAATCTAGTGGAGGGAGTTCAAAATGAAGATGAGACAAATCTAATCTCAATAGATACAAAGGTTGAAAGGTGGAAAGATGTAAACATGAACCAAAAGGTTTAAGGTGTTTCTCCCCAAGTTATGGGTTAGTTTATAAACTTCATTATAAACTAACCATTAGAAAAGCTCATGATCATTCACTTTACTTTATTTTATTTCTTTCAGCTGCATGGTTTATCATTATGGATATGTTATCATGATCACATAATTAATGAACTAACAAGCATGCTACATGGAACTAAAATATTCTAGGCTTATGCATAAATATTATCAAGACATGGTTAATCAATTAAGTAACTTCCAATTAATATTAAAAAAACATGATAATGAAAATAAAAAATTTACATATAAGAGATAAGAATCCCTCTATAAAATATCAAGTAATACTAATCCTTCTCTTACTTGATTAAGGGAAAGACTCAATAAAACTATGTATTTGACTAACCCTTTTGGTGACACTTACTTTTTTTTACATGAATCCATTATGAAATTTTTCGGGTTTACATAACCATATTACATCCAGAGGATTATTCCTTTATATAATTTCTGTAATATTGGTGGAAATTGTTGGAGAAATCCAAGTTAGGATTTCAGGATTGGGAAGTCTACTCAACAGATCAAAGAGCTACAAACCCACAGTTGGCAAAGACCTTTCTACTTAAGACCATAAAATAGGTTGACCAACCCTTATTGAGGTTATTAAATGGAAAATATGGATCCATGAAACTATAATGTCATTAAAACTAAAAATTATGAGTTCAATGGGGAAGTCTATTGGGACTAGATAAAATATTGGGAAACGTAAAAAAAATTAATTTATTATTTCTCATAAAATGTAATTATGAAATTTATAATCATATTCTCTTTTTAATGTAGAATAAAATGAAAAACTCTTCAACCACACAATCTCTATGATCAATTATAGATAAAAACAACATCCTCACAGGAAATAACTTCCAGGAATGGTTTTGACGCTTTCAGGTTATTCTACACCATGAACATAAGACTTACATGCCAGAGTTGGAATAACATAATCTACATACCAAGGAGTCTAGTGACTAAGAGTTTTTGTTCTATTATAAACCTATGAATGATGTGGTCAATGTTCAGTTTGTGATTCTATCATCAATTTCTAGTGAGCTCGTGAAGTCTCCCTGAAACATGGATGCCTATAGCATGATCAAGCACCTCCATGGTCTTTACCTAGAGAGAGAAATAAAAGAACGATTTGACATCTCCAAGGAACTATTTTAGAGTATTCTTGGAGAGGGTTCCCCAGATGGGCCTCATCTTTTCAAGCTCATTGGATACATTGAAATCCTAGATGTTCTTGGGTTTAAACTCCTCAAAAGACTGCGTACCAATCTCATTTTTACCTAAATCCCTCATAGTTTCTCCAGAATTGTTGTTAATTTCAATATGAAAAACATTGAGAAGTCTATATCTGATATTCTAATCCTCATTTTACTAGTGGACAAATATATGGAGGAAAAATTCATTCTATCCTTATAGTGAATAAGAATAAAGGTAAGACAAAGATCTCGAAGCCCTAATATTCATCACTCTATTCCAAGAAAAAAATGATCAAAGGAGAGGCAAGAGAACTGGAAGATATTTATTTATCATGTTGCAAGAAGGGCCACTAGAAGAAGAACTGCCCCCAGCCTAATATGCAAGGGGAAGATTTGGGTGAATTTTTTATCGAATGTAATCTATCATTTTCAAAAAAAAATTAATATTAGATATATATTTTGGTGCTCACATATGTATCTAAATACATGAACCAAGTAGATTCATTAAAATTTACTAAGGGGAGGTGGATCTATGAGAATCCAATAGAGCGATACCTACTGCTGTAGCTGTCGGGAAGTACCACCTCACGTTGACAACTGGGATGATCTGGGTGTTAAAGGGTTTTTATTATGTTATATATTTTAATAAAAACATTATTTCTGTATCCAGATTAGATACAGATGGTTTTATATAAAATTTTGTAAATGAATGTGGTTTCTTTTACAAATATAGAATTTGTTTTGTATGGGAGCATTTATACAAAGATCCTCACATGTTTTATTACACCAACCAAGTAATGGAAATCGATAACAAAGTGACTTCACATGACTCATTCTACACCCAACATTGGCATCACCGGTTAGTTCATGTAAATGAGAAACACTTGACAAAGCTGCATCAAGATGTATATTTAGATTCTTTTGAACTAAAACCACATGGAATATGTCCTACGAGTTTACAAAGAAAAATGACCAATGCGCCATTTAGTAGGAAAGGTGAAAGGGAAAATGGCTTATTGAATTGGTTTATATCAATGCGTGTTGACAATTTTCAGTTGAATAATGGGGAGGATACTCATACATCACAACTTTTACGGATCATTTTAGTAGATATAGATATATTTACTTAATGAGGTATAAGTTTTATTATTTTTATAAGTTCAAAGAATACATGAATATAGTAGAGAACTATCTTGGTATGATGATTATGAAACTCCACTCAGACCGAGATGCAGAATATCTTAATCAAGAAATAAATCATTACTTAATGATTTTTGGAACCTATCCTAACTCACTCCTCCTTACATGCCCCAGTGGAATGGTGTGAGAAAAAGGAAGAACCACACCTTGTAGAACATGTTGAGATCAATGAGGAGTCATGAAAGACCTCTATTATCATTTTGGGGATATGATTTATAAACAACAACACACATACTAAACCAAGTTCCAAAAAATTAATAAATGGTATTCCATATTATTTATAAAGTGGAAAGAAATCCATGTTATATATTTTACATGTGTGGGGAAAAATTGTTTATTAAGGACAGTTCTAGTAACAAACTTGCACCCCAAGTAACAAAGTGTGACGTTATAGGATTCCATAAAGAAACATGGGGAAATAACCTATACATACCCTCAGGAAAAAAAGATATAGTGGAAAGACATGCAATATTTCTTGAGAGGGAGAACATATCCAAAAGATATATTGGGAGTGTGATCTACTTTGATGAAGTTGAGGATTAGGGTACACAAGAGTTGGTATAAGAATATATTCCACAATGACCTGTGGATGAAAGAATTGTTCCAGAGACACAATATCTTCATAGGAGTAAAAGAGAGAATAGAGAAAAAAAATGGTATGATTTTCTAGTTACTAAGGATGGGGACTTGTTATTAGTTGAGAATAATGATCCTGTAATCAATAAAGAAAGAAGTAAGTGGCGTATATTTGGCCTTGTGGAAAGAAGCCATGAATTCGGAAATGGATTCCACATACCAAAACCAGGTTTATATTTTGGGAGATCATCTAGTTGATGTAAAGACTACTAGTTGCAAATGGGTATTCAATATGAAATAGTACATGGAAGGAAATGGTATTTTCTATAAGTCATGACTGGTTGAAAAAGGTTTCAATCTGCATCAAGACATTAACTACAATGAAACATTTTCATCAGTTTCAATGCGGAAATTGATCAAAATTATATTGGCCATTGTGTCTTACCATGACTATTTGATTTGGAATGTGGATGTCAAAATATCCTTCCATAATAGGAACCTTTAGAAAGGTCTATAAAATACACAACATGGAGGGTTTATGACTCAAATGGATGCCAATAAGGTATAGAAGTTTCAGAAATACAGTTATGGATTAAAGAAAGCATCCAGGTCATAGAACATTCATTTTGATGAATCCACAATTAATCTTAGTTTTATTAAGAATGAATGTGAGCCTTGTGTTTACAAACGGTTTAGTGGGAGTGCAGTAGTTTCCTAAATAGTATATATTTATGAAATATTACTTATTTGAAACAATATACTAGTCTTACAGTCTGCTAAGGCATGTTTGAATCAATGCTTCACCATGAAGGACTTGGGTGAGGCAGTATATATTCATGGGATTATGATCCATCATGATATATTCAAGATATTGTTGGGCCTATGTAAAAGTACATACATTAGTAAGGTACTAAAGAGATATAGTATGGAAAAATATAACAGGGGATTCTTTCCAGAATCAAATGACATTCATCATTACAAAAAAACTTGTCCTCAGCCACATGAGGAATGAATGATAATGGCATGGACTCCATACACATCAATGATTCAGATAGTCATGTATTTCATGCTATGTACTAGGATGGATGCCGCATATGCATTGAGTGTGGTATGCGGAGATCTAGATGACCCAGGTGGATGTTATTGGATGTCAGTTAAGACTATCCTAAAGTATCAATAGAATACTACTGATATATTCCTGGTTTATAGAGGACATGAGGAACTGGTCATAAAACGATATGAAGATTCTAGTTTCCATACTTATCAAGATGAAATGAATTCAAAAATGGGATACATATTCACTTTGAATAGATGTGTAGAGATATGGGAGATCTCAAAGCAGAGTGTGGTCATAGATTCTACAACAGAGTCTGAGTATATCATATATTATGAGGATTCTATGGAAAAAGTTTGTATGTGAAGCTTCATTTAGGAGTTGGATGTGATACCTAGAAGTAAATATTTCATCACACTATATAGTGATAATACTACTGTGGTGTCTCTTGCAAAAGAACCAAGGTCTCATCAACAGATTAAGCACATAAATAGGAAGTATCATCTACTGAGGGATTTTTTGTCCAATAGGTGAAGTTTCAATGATACTTATTTCTAGGGAATAAATTATAGTAGACCCTATGACTAAATCCTTGACTCATCAGAAACAAGATCGTCATGTGATGTCTCATCGATTGAAAGTCATAGGAAGTTGGCACTAGTACAAGTGAGAGTTTGTAAAAGTTGGTGTCCTATAACCAACTTTTTTGTACATTCATTACATGAGTATTTAATATATTTATATATTACATAACTTGTTACATAATTTTCATTGTTCTGCTTGAATATAGTGTAATAATTTCCTAAAGTATTTTTCACATTGACAAGGTCATAACAGTTCCCCGCTATGATGCGAAGCTTGAAGTACTATGAAAATATTCATAAATATAGTTATGTGGTTGGATTACATACTATAATGGGACACATAGTATAATACCTTCAGGTGTGAGTACTCTTAAATAGATGAGACTTCTTCTCATGAAGTTCTCACTTGGTAATCTCCAAGATGGGATATTATGAGAACAAAACCAACAGTAAGAATTCCCCATGTTTTGGTTTCATTTGATATTACTTTCTGTTAGCATGTGTAATGAACCTTATACTTTAACATTATAATTAATAGGTGAAATGAATCTTTCACTTTGATTAGATGACAAAAATTGTGACATAGATAGCTGGCGGGAAGTAGGATACATTAAAAGCATCATGAATAACATGTTATTAATGGATAACTTGATCAAGGATATTTCTCTTCCATTTATGGAAGTTGATATCATGACCCTTTGATTGAAATTTAACATTCACACAAAATTCAATGTCCATGGTGTAAGGACTTGTTAATTTTAGGTAGTCAAATAACAACATATCAACCATAAAGTATTATGACACTATCATGAAACCATCTTGATGAGATACTGAGATAAATGCATTATATTACCTAGTTATTGTTCTTATGTTGATGTCGTTGTTACAACTTGATGTTCTTTCTCCTGGGTGCCCTGACATGTTGCTAGAAAAAATACTTAGAATTCAGGCAGGATCACCGAATGCCAATCAGAAAGAATCCTAGAGGGTTACAGGAAAAGTTCTTCTAGTGGCCTTAGTTAGATTTTATTTAATTAATATAATAAATATTATTCTAAATATAGTGGAATAATTTTATTCAAGTTATAATTATTTCATAAAAAAAATATATATTTATTCACTAGATTGTGGGTTAAATATATTTATTTTTTCTATTGAAAATTTAATAAATATTTATTTAATAGTTTTTAAATAAAATATTTATCTAATAGAATAAATTATTTATTTATTTATCCTGGTGTTCAATAAATGAAGGTGGAGTCTGAGTAGACCAAGGACATTCTGGTAGTAAAACAATTATTTTCAAGATGGTAAATACTTATTTAACTAGTTGTCACAAGTTAAAATAATAATAATGCTGCTATTATTTTGTGACATGGAATTGTACTTATAAATTTTTTGGCACAATTTGGCGCACCATAAATAATGATATGGTATTATTATTAACATCATGGGGTTTCAGTAAGGTTATGAATGTATTTAATAGTTGTTACGTAACTAAATATTGTAACTAGTACCCCATGTCAATAAATAAAATTGTACGTCTATTGTTCCATGCACCGAACTACACGCCTAGTGAATTGAGAAATGTTTAGCTAAACTATTTAGATCTCAAATCCTCTTCCCATCCCTCTCAAGAATGAGAGACACTCTTCATGACCAAAGAACAAGTGATCAAGAAAGATAGACACCATACACTTGCTTCACAATACTAGCACCCAGAGAATGAGTGGTATCGATCAGAGGCCATATGAGAATATGTGGATCTCCTCTAGAAGGATTCTAGTTTGGATCCCCATTAGCACAACAAGAGAATCCAGATGCGTCATTCCGGATGATCAACTTCATCAATGAAGAAAATACCGAATATCCCATTATTATTTTCATTATGAAATTAATTAAATTAATGATAAATATGTTGGGAATGATCCTCTTTAATGGTTTTGGGCCTCTTCCTTCATTATGTAAATATTTTTTATATTTTGTAGGGACTAGAATTAATTATCGTTTTGATCCCTGAATCATCATTGATCATGGTAAAAATTAATGTTGGGTTCCGGCCCAACTATGCTCCCAATGTGCCCAGAACCTACACCCCAAACATTTTTACAAAGGTTTAATAATAATTACTGGGAAAATTCAGTCCATGACTAGGTGGGTAGGGCATAAAACCATCAGACCCATTTAATTCTACATTTAATGTGAGTTTGAAAATTTTATTCACATTGAGTCTGAATTTTAAGTGGACTCTTCTATCATACATCATGTATCATTAATCAGGTTTAAAAATAAAAAAAAAACAAATTAATAAGAAACATTAAATATTACATAAATAATAATTATAAAATAATTATAAATGTTTATTATAATAAGATGGATTCAAAATCTATATTGAATATTGAAATGATAAGTTAAATTGAAATAATTTTTAAAGAAAAAAAATATATTCTTACATCTTAGGATAACAATAAAATTTTAAGATTAGGATGATTAAATCCAAATATTTTTTTATATATTTAATGTAAAATTATTCAAATTAGGAATAATTATTTTAATATCCCAAAATTTCAAATAAATATGGTTTAGGGAAATTCAATACCTTGCTTGTTTCTTTTCTTATCGCCTACGTTGTAGTCGCTGCGACCTGGCATATCACTCATTGCCATGAAATGGTGCTATTTTATTATAGTTTATTTAAAAATCCATTATCATAGAAAAATTTTAAATCCATGGTGGTACTATTTAATATTCACCATTCTATAATTTAGGGACATTTTTGTACTCTTTTTGAGTCCATTACTATGTGGAAGTGGGATTTTCTACTTACCATGGATGAAATACCACATCAATTATTGGTTTTGATGACTATAATGTAATCAAAACCATATAAGTTCCACAAATATGGATACTAATAACATAGATATTGACATTCTCTCACTGTCGAGAAGGTTCTTGTTTCTACCTTCACTATGGAAAAAATTTGAAGTCATCATTAGTTTCTTACTCTTATATTATGGGGAAAATTTGATTATCCACCCATGTTTTTATGTATGAAAATGATAATTTTTTCCATTTATAATGATTTTTTAGGATGTATATAAAATTTTATTCCAGTGAAATTATAATTAAATGATGTGGAACAATTACTAGATAGAGGGATTCAAGAAATCATTGGATCAATGGTTTTTAGTGGAAATAGTTGAGGTATATGGTTTATTAAACTGTGCAAGGGAGATGTACAATCGTGCATGAGGGAAGTAGAAACCCTTATAGGAACCACATGGGATGTGCATGGTAAGAAAAACTATGTACCTTACCCAGGTGAAGGTGGTGAGACCCATGGAAGTACAGGTGCATGGTCGGCACCGAGATTGACCAGTCAGGTGGCCAAACTGTGACACCTTTAAAATGAGGGATAAAAAATATTTTTTCCTCCTTTTTAACTCAACTCACTCAATTATCCTCACATTCCACATAAAACTACTCTGCCTCAAGTTAAAGATATCATTTTCCATCAAGGTAGGATTTGAGATATTTCCAATGTCTGATACTTCCTATTGCCATCAAGTTGAATAACTAATGGTAATATCTTAAATCTTCACCCTTCCTTTCTTATTTAGTCTTAACATCTTCAACACTATTCATATTTGAGCTAATATGATCTATTTTTAAGGAATTCATCTATTTCTCTTTTTTCTCCCATTCTCGCCCGAATTAGAGTCCAATAATTGATGCTACCAGTCTAAGGTATATGGTTTATTGATTTTCCCTAGAACTCTAGTTTTTTATATATTGTGTAGTTGTTCAAACACTGATAATTCTATTATTCACTTCTTACAATGATATTTTCATATGTCAAATGTACGTTCCTTTACCTGCATGACCATTCAAGTCAATTAACACCATTTGAGGTTGAGAACATCAATTCGAATAACCCCTTGGATGTGTTTTCAATAGAATAAATGATCAAATGCTTTTTATGTGATCTAAACAACTACTAAAGTGTGTTACTTGCCCCTTTTTTGGAAGTTATAAAGAATATAATTTAATGTAATGAGAAAAAAATGGATGAGGGAATGGAGAGTCAATGTACCTTCACTTCAGCCTATGTTCTTATTTCCTTATCCATGATTTGTACCATATTAATGAAACAGTTAGACTAAAATAAGAAAAAATTTAAATTGCGTGAGTTGGTGGTTAACCCATGACCACTTTGATTGTTATTTTGAAGGTGATACAAGTGTTATGTCTTGAAATTCCATAAATGGGATCATTGGGATTATTTAGTTTAAAATGAATTATTATTGGAGTTACATTATTCCATGGGAAACACATGGATTATTATATGGAATGACATAGATGGGCCCACCTAGTGAGTGAAATCAACTTCTTCCATGAGAGACACTTGGATCCCCTATATGGACTATCAATGAGTACCTCAAATAGCAGTTCCTTATATGTTTTTACAAGAATCGTTATTTTATCCTTTGAAAATCCTAAAGGCAAAACCATTTGAAAAAAAAACTCTATTAGGCTTGAAAATAATAATTCCAAACTTATAAATATAAAACATGAATTCCACTGGAATCCCTATTAGAAGTCTGATTTTTATAAATTAAAGCATAAATCACCAATTTGAATAGAAAATTATTTTAAAAACTTGGAAGATGATTTCTAATTCTATGAAAGTCACACTAATCTATTTCCCCTGTTAAAACCATTCTAAAATCCCATTTCATAAGTCAAGTTGGAATATAAACCAAAATATAATAATTAATAAGGTAAAAAGTCATGTAGACACCATAATAAAAATGAAACAATATATAACTAAATAAATAAAACACTAATGGTTCCACAAATCCAAGATTAGCGGAATGGGATACAATCAAAGTGCATTATGACATATTCACTAGGTCCTAACATGGAAAAATCTTAGACAATACTCAAGAAGAAATCAAATATGGATCAATGTTGGATTCCTGATAAAATAATAACTCCAATAACTCTCACTTTTCACAAAAAGGGCTGATAGGTCCCTAACACCAACAAACTATCTTGAGTGTAAAAATTTATTTTTGTTAAATCTATGATTAAACACAAATGTAGGAAATAATAAGTTGAAAAAGAATTATATGTGGAAGAAGATGTATAATAGTCATAGAAACACCCAAGAGAACCGCTGATTCTCCCACCAAAGAATAAAGCTGAACCTATAACCAAACTAACACCTCTTATTTCTCTCCATCCCTTTACCTTTTTATTTCCCTTTCCTCTATTTTATTTCCTAAATGGGATCCCCTTTTAAGAAGATCTATAAATGTTGTGGAAAACTTTAATAAGTTGTTTCTTGCCTACTTCCCAAGATGTATCCCCTTTCTGTAATATTATTTTATTATCTATGCTAATGTTTCACAGTCTCACATCACTCACCCCGCATTGAGAATCAGTCTTTTCCTCATGAAAGTGGGAGAAATGATTGTAGTTGGTGAATACCTCCTCAGATGCAGCTCCTTACTCCTGGCGACTGTTATAATTGGATAGTCGTGGTGTCATCACTACCGTATTCTGTTGAAACAACTACCACATCTTCTAAATAATTCAACCTCAAGGAAATTAAATGGTTAGATATCTACAAGAATGAGGGTATGTAAATACACATTGAAGTGGAGATATTTTATCCCAACAATAACTTCCAATAATAGAAGAACCTAGTTTCATGCTCAACTAATGGGTGTGGAAATAGAATATCTTTATTAGAGAAATCAGTGGACTTCTCCAACATGTCACCCAACAAGAAAAGAAGTAATATCCATAATATTTTTTCCCTGTAACACTTTTTGTCTCCCCTGAAACCAACTAGATGGTCGGATAAATGAAGTTTCCATGCCAATATTTTAGAACCACGATGTTTCTTCCATCGAGAAAAAACTCTTCACTGCATTCAATAACAATTCAAATTATTTATAGTACTCTCCCTTAACTACTTTCTAAACATTAGAATCAGGTCCCAGCAAGGTTCAGTATAAGAATTTTTGTTGTGTTCTTTAGCGTGTTCAGTGAATTTTGTAAAGTAAGATTCTATTTCACCAACAAATACCATTTTTCTATGTTCAATGATTTTTATTCTCCAATAAGTACAATTGTGCTAAGTGTAATGGAGAGAAGTTTTGTAGTTCCGAAATTGAAAGAAGATAGAGAATTCAATTTTTTTCAATACATGACAACCACATGATTTTTGGGACTCATATTGTACTAAAATCACATCCCTTTAGTATATTATTCTCTATATATGTTCATCATAGTATTATTAGAGTCAAAAAATGATATTAATTTGATATGAGCAACACCAAAAAAATATTAACTATATCATTGGCACTATGATATATTTATAAGGAACACGTTGACAAACCAACATCCAAGATTGGTTATTTAAGTAACACAACTTCCTATTAATTTCTTCAATCAATAACAGATTCTATCCTTTTGAAAAACCAACTTGTCCTCTTGGTGAAAGTTGGTCGATATAGATAGAAAGGCTCTATATTCCATCTTTAGTGATTGAAATTGTTAAAAAAAGGTCTAAGTGAATATGAAGACTTCATGAACCTTTTCACTACTAGTGTGAACATATTTAATCTGTGAAGGACATGCCCATGGTGGCGTATTTTGTAGTGATTGTGGGAGCAATTCATCTTGTTCCATGCATTTTTGAAAATATTAGCCCAATTTTTATAAAAAACAAGAGACTAATTCAGTATGATTGCTCAATAACTATAGTTTTATTAAAAAAATATGGGTTTTAGCTTCTGAACAAGAACATCAATATGTACCACTCATATCTTCAATTCTATATTTAATTATTTCTTCAAAAATTTCTTCCATACATAGATAAGAATCTCTTTTCACAACACATAGATGAAATATTAAACCCATTGTTGCTCAGGGTTTTTTGGGAGATGAGATTATTGATATATTAATTTCATGGAATATTCCTAGGTTAGAAAAAACATAGGTTACACCAATCCCTATGTTTTTGGTTCTCGATCTCTCATGATGCTAGATGCATTTGTAATCTAGAACATCTGGCACTATGGGTGCCCCTTGCCATTTCACCTCCCATAACAAGTGTTTGCATCATATCTCTATTGATCGAAGATTCACACGATGCCCTGCCCCTAGGTGGATGAGACTCATGTGGCTCCAAAATTTGGAGTGGTGACTCTAATTAATTCATTAAAGGTCAAGACTCCATTTTTAGATTGTTCTTTATTTCTGATTTTAGATGATTAAATTACTGAATCCTTTAGGATCAATGATGTATTATTATCTCCCTCCTATATCATTTCCTTCAAATAAAGAAAACCCTAAAATATGTATTTTAGAGACTCTCCATGTATGTGCATCACTGTTTTACCAGACTCCACTAAATACGCCACAAAAAGAATTTTTGTTAATAAAGAATAGGGTTCCTCTCATTGAAACACATTTTTCATTTTATGTAAAAAAATTCAAAAGTATTTCCATAATCTAGCTTTCCCTAGATGACACACTATACCAGTAATGGTGGCTTAGAATTCATCTAGATCCTTTATCTCTCATAAACAATTTCTCATTTCCTTCTCCAATCAAGGAATTTCTTCTCCAAGGTGTCCCATGTGACGCTCTATTCCAAATTTGACAAGCTTCATGCTCTGGTCCATACATTCAAGCTGAGTATGGTGGCTCATCTTGAATATAATTTTCTATGATATGTTAAAGTTTTATGGTGTCTATCGGATACATTCCCTTATAACCACCCAAATTTCCATCACTAGTCTCATTGTGGAAACTCACATATAGCAAACTAAATTATTCCCACTAGTATCATTTGGGGAACTCCTGTAGGAAGAGATAAATATACACCAGTGGATACAATCCAGTGCATAATATTTGGTAGTGTAGAAAAAAATTGGATTTCTCACATAGTTACCCCATGATCTAAAGACATAAACAAATTGGAGGTGAATAATCAACAAGCATTTCCCATTGTCATCATATAAATCAATGATAAAGACATATAAAATAAAGCTTATTTCACCCCAAATCAATCTCAATAAATAACCCTTTAACATTTTTATAAGAATAGCTTAATAATTCATCTAATCCTTCAAATAAATTATATCCATTATATATCATGAGGGCTCATAACCAGAGTGTCACAATCATCAATTGGGATTATTTTCTATTAGGTCCCTACTATAATTTTTAAACCAAATTTTAAAAACATTTATAAAACATCCTTTGAAAGCTAACAATGATATTCACATTGGAAACAAGGTATCCTCCCTAATGGGTTTCAAGAAAACTGAAACACCTATTTAATTGGTGAATCCCCTTATAAATGGGATACAATTATTGGAGATAAAAATATAGAAAACCCATTATTTTAGAGTCAAATTCATTTTAAAGAGCCTATTATGAATTTTTGCAAACACTTGGCTTGTGTAAAACAGTTGTTTTTGAAATAAGGTACAAAAACATCTTAAAATACTTTATACCAAGTATATAATTATAAAAAAATTAAAACACCATAATTGTATTGTAAAATATAACCCGATAAAAATTAAATTTTAAAAATCCTAAGGATTTCATGACATTCCACATGAAATAATTGCACCAAACACATACATAAAACACACTATGGCCTTGCCACCTTCACCCAATATCAAGAGACAATAGAGAAATGGATCATTTATCCAAGATTCCATAAAATATGTGTTAAGAATAGTACCTAGTCATAGATTTTTCCAACATGGAAAACTAGTAAAAACAAACATAAAAATAGAAGAAGATGATCCTAGAAGGAGAAATAAAGAGAAATAAGGTGTTAACTTGAATACATACCTCTAAAACTCTAAGGAATCCACATAGGAAGCATCAATGGATATTAGAGGAGGTGAATGTCATTACGTTCTGGTGAATATGTTGAATAAATGTGTAGGAGGAAGAATAAATGCATTTAAATTGGTGATGATTAAACGAACAATTTCATTTCTTAAAATCCAAGGTAGGACACATGGTTTTAGAAACTACATGCCCACCATGCCATTGAAAGTTGATGGTTATCTCCTTATAGAATGGTAGATCACATCATTTGGTTTCACTATTTTTGAAATCATGTTCCAACTATATCGATTCATCATATATACAAGGATGGTCTGGATGGGTTGGATATATATGCACTAACCATACATATGGGACCAGAAGATCATACATCCTCTACACAGTCTAGCTGCATGGTTATCAATAATATACAATTAGGTATGGGATCATAGTATATAAAATAAAGGTTTATAGATTTATCTTTAACTAAACGTTATTAAAGTAACTATAAAAAAAGACATGGTCACTACTAAGTGACAGGTGAATTTTTTTTAAGGTAAACACATTCAAGAAGGGAAAATGAGTAGTATTATAATATGACCTTGAAGAGGACTCAAAGAAATTAAGGAAATCAAAAAATGAAATATGAAAAAAAAATTGTCGAAATGAACTGAAGATGCCCAGTTTTTTAACATGTTGTGCCCATAGACAGAAATATGGAATTGAGAGATCACCATATTGAAAGATTTTTTATAGGGTCACAAGGGAAGGAACAAATTTAATATTAAGAATATGGAATAAATTTGTAACATAAATTAATTTATATTTATAATTCGAATTATTTTTTGTGAACAAAATTTTCATGGTTGGAACTAATTATTCCACACGCTCATTCTCCCCTATTTTTTTAAACCCTTGAACCTCCAGTCCCAGAAAACTGTTAAAAATTTAAAATAAACAACAATTATATAATGATTAATAAAATAGTAAGATGAGATAATTCTCTTCATCATGTAATTTCATATCCCCATATATTTATTTGAATCATGTAGGAAACGAGTAATAAAAACCCCTTCACCAAACTACAGTTCACCGGTATAAAGATATTCAACCAGGTAGATACAAAAGATCATTCTCATGAAAGAAACTTATATCTATTTTATTCTTAATTTTTTATATGAAAAGAAATACCACACTACCACCCCCTTCATTTTGGATTCCAAAGGTGGGAGTTTTGTGAAAACAAAAATATTTTTACTGAGGAAGGAGCATTTGAAAAAATGACATAACTCCTTAATATCTATAAAAATAATACTCCAAAATCACAAGATATTTCAATTCATATCCCAATCCCAAATCAGGAAATATAAATCCTACAAACTATAAAGTCCTTCAATAAGTCTCCCCACGATTTCATATTCATAAAAAATATGTAGAAAAAAATTAAAAGTACTATAAGAAATCAACAATAAAAAAAATTCCTCAAATATTTAAGGGAAAAGATAATTCTACACCAAACAAAAAAAATCAACAAAACTGGTTTAGAATCCAAAAACAAATCACAAGAACAAATATGATACCCAAAAGACCAAAATTATGGTAAAACAATACATCAACTTCGCAATAAATTGGGTTTATTGAGATATTTAAATGTTTAAAATGATTTGAAATGAACAAAATTGGATCTAACAATAGGCCACCCAATTGAAGTGAAAATAACATGGAACCTTGCCCATAGAACATTGGCCTATAGTGACCTAGAAAAAATCTCATGCTTAGAACTGACCAGTGTATAATATAAATTGACGAAGCACTATTCCTAAATACCCAAGATGGTACTGAAGGCTTCCCATGAGGAACTCATTATAATTTTTTCCTCACCACATTTCTAACATCATATATAAACCTCAAAAATCATAAAAAATTAATGAGTTATGTGCATAAAAAACCAATCACTAAATAAAATAATGAAAGATGAGATACTCATAGAATAAATAAATTAATAATTACATAAAATTATTAATTTTATATAAACTCAAAATGAATAACTCTTAGAGTTGGTAATTATCCAGATTTTCGATACAGTTGATAATTCCTCTTCTTTCATTGATAATTCAACTCAGAAATTTTTTTATGCTGACTTAGATAACCACATAAAATACCAGTCACCAGAGAATTAAAGAAAGAGGTATTATAATTCCCATTGACCCTAAACTATAAAATAATACGATATATCTTCTTATATTGAGAATCAAAAAGGTTTTGATAAGACTTCCCTACATAACCCATCAATCTAGAATCTAGTCTCCACACAACACAACTTGAGTTGAATGATTAGATTTCATATTCATAGCCTTCTCAACCAATTTTTTATAATATTTTAGTATATCTTTCAATTAAACTGATCCATGGTTTGAGTTAATAGCACTTAAAAATAATAGAGCTTTCATTGATTCATTGGATACTAAATCACAAGATAATAAAACTAACCTCGAAATATGATTTCCATACCCCATCACTATTTTCTCACCATGATAGTGAATTATTAACTCAATGGGATTTTAAACATTCATTATCCTGGATAATTCCATAGAACAAACATGGTCTTGGAGAATTCAAAAGACAAGTTATCATCCAATTGAAAGGGTATAAAAATTTTCTGCCATACTCATCTCAATTATTCAATCAAGATTCACCTGCTTTAACCTTCTTGGTTTTTGGTGTTTTTAGAGAATTCATGATTACTCCGAACCTCTCCATCCACTATATTACAATAAGAGGACCTTTATCACTATGTAAAGTAGACAAATTATGATTCAAAGAGTCTTGTATGAGGTCCTAGATAGTAAAGAATCTGATTAAACTATTCTATCTATAATATAGGAAGAGTCAACCACTTGAAGATTATCACACAAAAAATGAGAAGAATCACCATAAGAATCATCCTCAAAGACATAATTCTGATATTCCATTAAGACCTTTTTGGGATACATATCAAAATAATTAGATACATTAACACAATTAATTAATGTTTCGTAATGAAATATAAAAAAATCAATACAAATATGGAATTAAACCCATAATCACAAATTAATTAAGTGGAACTTGCTGAAAATGCATTTCGTACTATAAACCAATAACATTTGATATAGTATAAAGACTAGTTTTGCAAAAACTTGTGCAATTTGAAAACATTCCACCTTGTTGAGAAATATATAAGAAAAATCATTTTTATAAAATTATCATGAGTTAAAATACTAAATTCCATATTGATAATTCAATGAATTTCAAAAAAATTCACAGTAATTTCAAAACTCATCCGGAATTCCATTATAAGTCCAACCAATTTTGAAAGTCATTTAATGGGAGTTATAATCCTTTCAAATGAACCATATATGCTAAATTTGAAAACCCATAATTCATGGAATTACATTTCCAAACAAATAAAACCATTAAAACACAAAGAAAAACACAATAAAAGCTTTAAAAACTATCTTTGATTCCTTTATACATTTTAAAATAACCTAAGGCTCAAATAGAGATATAAAAATGTCCAACAAAATTAGGAGTGATATATAGCTATTCTTGTTTTGGAGAACCATGTACATGCCTCTGTAAAGGTTTTCGGATCATGCATATATCTTCACATGTCATTTTATAATATATTACCTAACCGCACAACTATGGTACATTTTGAATCTCACCCAAAAACTCTATAAAACTCTCAAAGTATTTGATTTAACTAAATTAATATCAAAATAACATTATCTTAGATTTAAATACATAAAAATATAATCAAAATAGAATTCAAATTCAAGGATCAAATGATGAAAACACTTTTTTCATAACAAGATGTGGTGACCAGACACATACTCATGACCTACCTCCTATGTTCTGATAGTACTGTTTCTATACTACCATAGGTCATTCAAATAAAAAGTGTGCACTCTGATACCATTTTCAAATTAATTGGAATGATTCAACCAACCACAATGTCCAAAGGATATTCTTGATTTCATTGAGACAATGACAAGATCATGATAATAACATTATAACTATGTGTGAAGGGTTTCAACCTAAAATAACGAAAAATAATCACTAAAAATGACTCAAAATTTTGCATGTTGTGCCTATACATTGGACTTTCATGCATATGAAATAAATAGTTCCAAATAAAAATACCATCTGAATAAGGAATAAAAATATAAAATAACCAACTCACAATCCAAATGAATGTAAAACGTCATGACTAATAATACATTACAAGGCCTAACATAAAGAAATACTAGAATAAAAATACATCAGTTGGTTTAATTGGCTGATAAATAAAACATCTATTCCTCTTGTAAGACATGAGATTCCACAAGATATCTCCACGTGACCCTTTGTCATCACAAAATCCCACATCATTCATCAATGGAAAACATGAATGAAATATAATCCAAAATCACTACTTAAAAACCAATATAAACATACAAGATGGGTACACACACATGTGTGTTTGTGTGTGTAAAGAGTGAGATAAACAAACCCAGCAAAATTTCACCACATAGTATTAAATTTTATTTTATAAATCATTTTCTAAAATTTAGTTTGAACATCATAAAAAATTATTTTTTCATAATATAATTTTTTATAGAAAACAAGTATCATTAGTTTAACCTTTCCAAATATAAAAGGTGAATCAATTTGGAAAAAAATGGTATCATTCGTGGAAATTATTTTTTTAAACATAGAAATTCAAAAATAATTTCATTTGAAATACAAATATCAAATCCCCTTTTTATGAATCAAATGATAAACCACCACTATGTATATAAATCCATATGAAAACATTATAAGAGTACTTTCATGTCCTTGAATATATAAAAATTTTATTTCCACATTTTTAGTCCTTTCAAAAAAAACCCTTGTTTTATTAATCAATGGAATATAATCTAAAATATAAAATTAATGAATATATATCATCACGAGAGAATCCTAATGTTAGTGAAACAATATATAAATAGGCCAAAATAATAACAATGGAACCAAAAATCCACGATGAGGGCATGGGTATAAAATAAATCTGTACTAGAAACCCCCAAGATAATATCATCTACAATATAGCATGCATCATGGGAAACTCACAAATTCATAATGTCGGATTATCCTAGAAAATACTCAAGTGGAATTAGGTTTTATAAATAGTTTCATTTCTAAGGAATTTATGACATAAATAACTCCTTCCAAAATCATCATGGTCCCTCCCTCAGCAAGGAAAAATTCTATATTGGGGGACACTAGCTGTGTATTTTCTAATATAGTGCAACTCAAACCCAGAATTCCCACTTTGTTACCCTGACCTCATATGACATAACATAAGTATATGTGATAATAATAAAAACCAATAACTTTATAACAACATAAATAAATGATAAACGCATAAAAAAGTAACCTCTTCTCGCCTCCAACACTCTCAAAAAATATCACCATTTACATTTTCAAAAGCATCACCAAATAATTCATCTCATCATATAAAGGGATAAATTTTATTCATGACATACCATAAATAGATAACTACTAGGGTTTCACAATCATTAAGATAATGTTTTTTTATATGGTTCCATTTTCTCCCTCAAAACTATCTTGGAAAACTAGGTGATAAAACATTCTTTGAAATACAATAATAATCATCACTTTGAAATCATGGTCTCTTATCTAAGGATCCAATTGAAAACCAAACACCACTTTAATTGAAGAAATTACCACGAAACATGAGAAACATTCTTACCAGGAAACTCAATCAGAGGAAAGCCTCTGGCCATTTATTAAATAAACTAAAATCCAACAGACAAGTAAACCAAAGTGAAATGTCAAGTACAGATCATATTAGTCTGACCCATCACCATACCCATGATTTATTACAACGTCTGCAGTAGCCGATTCCCACTCTGAGCCATCATAATGTCACAAAATCATGGTGTAAGTCCTTCTGAGGTTTAACTTCTCCAAAGAGAGAAATTCCTTAGAATACTGCTCATCCCACCCTCCCCCCCCAATGGAGGACCTGGTAGTCATTGGATTTGTAAAATAATAACAGTCCCCCCTCGGCCTTCTTCGTGGTGGGGCAGTCATCACTTCTACATTCCCAGACACCTTGCTTTTCCCACCCTATACAACATCACTGTAGGAGGCCCGGACCATGCCACCTTCATTTTCCTTGTAACTATCGAGACAATCCCCCCATTCTCCAAAACTGTGCACTACACGGTAACCCTCCTCCACACCCTGTTCCTGCTGATATTGAATGTTAAAATCACGAATATCAAAACACTTTTAACTACCCGTAATCACTCAGCCAACATTTGTCCCCTGCTTCATAAAGATATCACCAGCAATAGCCTCCTATTAAATGATCTAATAATCACCCTCAGTGTTAGAGACCTTCCCATTTCCCAACTCTAGTAGACAAATTCAAGTGGATTCAACTGCAGGAACCTCAACACCATCCTCCTGCCCTTGTAATGGTACAACAAGAACCATCTGAATCAACAACACCCTGCCCCTCCGAGGCTTTTCCAGTCACAGACACTACTCCATCTCGGCCCAACCCCACATCATCCATAACTAAACCAACAAAACGGTTTCTAAGCTCAATATTTGTCCCCTGATTCCATGATTGGGGCTGCAACACAGTTGAAAACTTTACCTCCCTTGAAACACATGCACTACTGATGACAACATCCTTTAGGATAACACCCTACATTGTTCGGCCTGCACTAGTATTACCACTGCTCATATTCTCCTTATCGCCCTCCAAAAAGGCCAAATTATCCTCAGAGAGGACCGGAATGCATGCACTAGTCCCAACCACAGACCTTGAATCAATTCTAAGATCATATTTCAGTCTGTCAAACACTTACAGGACTAATGGGTTTAGAGGTGCCTGCACTATCTTCAAACCACTTGCAAGACCCGGAACAACATCAATATGAACCTGCCTCATCCCCTTCTCTGTATGTCGAGTAGGTTGAGCTTCGACAAGCTCACCTTCAGAATATACAGATTCCAATAGATCCCCTTTCCCAGATGAAACTCCAGGATTGGTATCCCCATCAACGTCCACATGGACATCCTTCATAGCCACCTCAGTTGACTTGATAGTAGCACGCACCCCACAACCATCCCCACTATGTTCACCCATCCCTTATGAGTGAGAAACCAGCCCTCCCATGCAGCAAACAGCCTCCAAGTGCCCGAATCGTCTACACTTAACACAAAACTTCATCCTTGACTCGAAAACTACCTCATGCATCCATCTAAACTCCTTCTCATCAGTAATAAAGACACAACTCATAGGAGGTCTCACAACGTCAACCTCAAAACATATGCGTGGGAAAACCTGGTGAGACATAGACTCAGTCCATTGATCATAGCAAAAAAATCGTCCAATCATAATTCTTATTGCACAGAGAATCGCAGGATTTTGAAAAGAATGGGGGAGACCGGGAAAACTTACTCAAGTAGCAATCGACGATGGATCTCTCTGCATATTAAACTCAAAAACCCAACGGATGAAATAAATGGATGTGTCACCGCACCTTATATGAGCCCTTGACCAAGCGATGATCAAATCTTCTTCCAATTCAAACCTAACCATAATATGCCTTCGGTCGAGTAACCTAACAACTGGACGCTCACGATGTTCCCAAGATTTTGATATGACCTGGGAAAATGCTTCCACTGACAGTTGATGGGGATGAAAACGAGCCACCTGGGTATACTTACAAAGATCCGCATAACATTTTATCTTAGTTAGGAGCAGCGACAACTGAGGAGCCTCTCAGAAAAATACTGAAACTTTTGGGGAAATGGAAATTTTAGGAAATGGAGGATAAGGATCCTGATAAACTGTTTCTTCCTTCCCATGGGATAATGAGAGAAAAACTCCCCCCTCCGGTAGAGAGGGGGGAGAATAATCTAGCGGCGTAGATCTAGGTCATCAGGAGGAGACGAAGCGGGGGAGAATAATTTCATGAGAATCATTCTTTTGTAATCAAAAAAGGATAAAAACCATCTTTTAGCCACTAATTCATTTAAAAACCATCTAACGAATTTATGCAAATGACCTCAATATATAAAAAACTTGTTTTAAAAATTGGGATATAAAACCCATGAGAAATTTTATATCAAGCATAAAAATAATGGAAGTCATTTAGTTAACACATTAAGGGAATCATACATAGTTTTAGCATGATTAAAATTGTATTTTAAAAATGACCAATTATTTCCTACCATTTCAAATAATATATTTTTAGAGAAAAGAATACATTAAACTCATCACAACATTTCCACATTCACTCAATAGAAATATACAAGGATGAAAGGGTTCCTTGCAGTGCCTAGAATCTATATAATATGAGTTAGGAACCATATTTAGTCATAGAATTTACATCCATGTCCTACTAGTGAAATGAAATAGAGAATATATGAAGAGTATCATGGAAGGAGAAGGATAAAGGTGGCGTTACTTTGTTGAAATTACACTAAGACTCCAAAGAAACCCCTAAGGGAATTATAGGAGGTGAAGTCAATGATTGGGAGTCTCTTAGGTTGAGCACATGGGGAGGAGAAAAAGATATTAGTTTAAATTGAGAAAGGATGAAATATCAATTTAATGTTTCGAAATTCTAGGCAGGCCACATTATTTGGGATGTTGGGTATTGACGGTGTTGGTATCAATATAAGGAACCCATATACTTGAGTTAATCACATGGTTCGACCAAAACATTTTCCAAACCATGATTTATCAATTGAGGGTCATACCATACCCAAGGTTACTCTTCATAGTTTTGTCACATGGATTAGAGACCATTTCACCAACCATGCATATACAGATATAAAATACTCCCCATCCCACGTTGTCTTTAGGTAGAATTAATTATCTAACCATACCATCAGTCCAATATTCCTTATTTTTTAAACTCTTGAACCAAGCTTGAAAAGTTTAAAAAATGAAAAAAAATATACTTAATTATGTAATAATCAATATAACAGTGAAATGAGTGTCACATTATATATCTAGATGTATTGAGAAATGTCTATATTCCTCAATAAAAAGTATTAAGGAGAGTCAAAAAGATCATTTAAAATTAATTTTACTAAAGTCATGTTTATATTTATTTTATGGAATTAATCCTCAGTGGAACAGTTTGGTTGTGTGATTTATAGTTGTTTTTCATGATTGACTATTTAAAGATAGTTTCAGCATAGTTTTTATTTTATATCGAAACACATATTAAACTAATTATTCTTACTCCTCATGAATTCCAATTACATTAACCGACCCACATACATATTGTGATCTTATATATTTTTTTTCCTTTCACTAGTATTGAATTTTCAATACTGTGCCTATCTTTTAAAATCTATCATAGAATATTAAATTTAATATAAAATTAAATAATAATTTTCGTGTTTTTTATTACTTTTAATAATTAAATTGTATATGAAAAATATTATTATTTACCACTTTAATATAATTCATGGATCAATTTTTTCATAAGTTTTCTGTACCATATGGTAATGTTATACTTCTTTTTATTAATAAATAAATCCATAAATGATTTATTTAGTGTTTAATATAAAGAACATATCTTAACATTTTATAGTATTCATATAAATATTGTGTTATTATATCCATTATGGATTTGAATGGAATACTTTTAGCTTTTAGATAGAGTTTTATACATTTTTGATATTGTTCTTTTCCTTTTTATTAACAATGGAAAATTGAGTTTTATACGTAGATAAAGATTAACTATAAAGAAAAAAAACAATGTCTTGTAATGTTATTTTTAATCTATTATCTTATTTTTTTTCATTGTTCTAATTTTACCATGTTGATGCATTGAAGACAAAAAATAATAAGAATGTGGAAATTTATTAGGGGATATGAGAGTTTATAAATTGGATTAAAATACAAGGATGTTGGAATGAGAAAATCATGATGTTATCATTTCTGCAACCACATTTTTTCTGTTGGTTTTGAGAAACAATATAAAATTATTTTTATTGTCAAGTTTGTGCACTATTTTTTAAATTTTTTCCCATTATTTTAATCATTTTTTGTTTCAAATTCGTGATTCTTTTGTAAACATTTCCAAAATTCATTTATGTTGGCAAGATTCTTTCTTTTGTTTTCATAGATTAGTGGAAAACAACTAGAAGACTCTTGGGGTTTCTTCCTAAGTGGAAGTGGTTCCATTTTCAGGTCTTACCAATTATTAATATGATTATGGTTATATAAATTGGAATAATTATATTGGAATTATATTATCTAGATTAAATATACTAATATTGATATTTTAATAAAAAAGGTGCTTGGAATAGTTGATTTTATGTGTTTCCTATATTCAATATTTATCCCTTATTGTTTTCATGAGAGAAATTGAATCTTTACATCTTTTGAAAGTCCCACATCCCCATCCTCCCATGTTAAATCACGCCATTTGTATTTTTTTCAGATATCTTTACAGAATATGACTTTCCATACATGTGTTTTCACTTTGAAAATACTTTTGAATATTTTCTTTTTTCTCAAATGTTATTTTTTATTAAAGTAGCTAAGAAAATCAAGGAAAAGTGAAACATATATATTTTTTATGTTTTTAATGTATGATATTATTCATATATGTTATTTATAGTATCCTGTCAAATATAGTTTCCTTTCATATTTTTGTGTCTTCTTTTATTTGTATTTGTTTCTTCAAATTCTAAATGAAATGGTTTTTTATTGATTGTCTTCCTATAAAATATTTTCTTTCATTTTATTGAATGGGTATAATTATATATGTATTATTTCATTATCTCAAATATTTTTTTATGTTCTTTATTGATGTTTGTTGTATGAGTCATCTAACCATGTTTTCCTAGTGTTCAATAAAATCACTATGTGAAATGTTTTAAATGACATGATTATTTGTGTTTAAGACTATGACGAACCTATCCCGAATTCCCACCCAAATCTTTACCTAACTTGAATTGCTACATACACAAAGGGTGTTTCTGATCCCCATTGGCTAATGACTACAACTTGAGCATCAAAAATAGCCAAATGGAATGATTTCTTCCAAACTGTATTAGACATCATGACAGACACACACACAAACATATATATAAATACACACATAATGAGAAGAACATCCTAAAAAAGAATTATATATTTCATATTAAAATATAATTGGTAGAATTATTACAACTTAAAAGGAGATAAAAAACTCCAAGAGGATAGTCCATTAAAAAAAGAAAAGAAAACCCAAAAAATCAACTCCATTTGATAGCATTGTAACTCCCATTATATCCTCACTAGCTACCCATAGTTAGCTAATAGAAACCTCACTTCCTAGATATGGATCCTTTCCTTTCCCCGTATCAAAATAAACACCAAATTATACACACCTCCAAGTGGTGGGTGAGGTTTTATCTACTTAGATTAAAAGTATCTCACATAGTTATTCCATAACGAGACTATTTAAAACAATATGAACATAATAAGCTTTAATTATAACAAGGAACAATAAATAAAAAATAGTTTTTATATCAAAATCATGGTAAAAAATTAATTTCTCATTTTTAAAAATTTCTTAATAAAATATGTGTAATATTTAAAAATCATTTCATATATATCAAAGTATTCAAATAAAATAAAAATATTTATAACATAACATATATAATCCATGTTATTACAAGGCATAAAATATAAGTCAATGCATAAGTAATATTACAAGAAGGATCACTACATGTCTTGATATCCAGGAGGCTCATGCCTAAAACATATACAATGATTCACATAAAGTATCTAGATAAATGTATTGAACCTCTAGAGCATCGGAAGACCCTAAAATGTGAACTCAAAACAACTCTATCAATTCCTGAGAGCAATGGACCTAGTACGAAGAGGAACATCCCATTAGTGAACCCCACAAAAAATAGATAAAGCCTATTACTAGACCTACCACTTTAGTAACAAATGCTTCCTATGTGATTTATTTTCCAAACCATTTCATCAAAACTATTCTTTGAAAAATATTTCAAAAATTCCATTTCAGAATAATTTTAAAATTCATTTTGTTTCAAAATAACAAAAATAAATCCGTCTTTTTTCAAAACCCCTTTTACACACAAAAAAATTAAATCTATAAATCATGCCATTTATTTGACTAAAAAATATATCAATATAAGATAAATAACGTTCATACAATAATGGCTACATACAAAACCACCTACCTCAAACTATGGTCACACATGCCGGAAACAAGATCCGCCACCCAAAAATGAACTAAAGGTCAAAAATAGAGGACCCACGATTGATTTCCATTTCCTAGAATCACATCCCAAAACAAAATGAAAAAATTTATATCATAAGAAACCTCAAAGAACACACATGCGCCTCACCACATCCAACCAAGGATCAACCCCCAGAAGAATATCACACAACATATCTAGATTATGCAATGCTAAAAGATCAATGAATCTGAAAACATAGTGAAATGATAATGCTAGGATCAAGGAAAATGAAGAAACATACCAATCAGTTACCTAGAGGGGTGTAATTCAACATCCATGATGATAAATTTCCAATCCATGTGATCTAGATGGAGTAGAGGTCTCAAAAACTATCTTGGAGAGCTCTTAGCTCGAGAGAGAATTGGATAAATCCAAATCCAAAAATGAAAAATTATACAAGAAATGCCTTATTATAAACCTTCCCCAGTAAATATTTAGTGTTTAATCCTTTATTTTCTTGTATTTCCCTATTAAAAAGTCACTTTTATAAATGTGTCATGTTGGATTAACATTTTAATTTTTTAACATTACACAGCATGAGACCAATGCAAGGCGTGTAAGTTTTTCTTGCCCTAAATCCAAATTGTGAAATCTTCCAAATAAATAATACACTGCATGTAATAATTTCATGTTTTTTAATTTCCTAGAAATCAATATAAAGTCCAAATTATCTTGGAAAAACCCATACCTACTCTGGTGTTCTTCGAACATGGAGAGAACCTCAGAAATCCATTATCACATTTATACACAAAATCCATTAATTCCAAATAAAATACATCTCTGGGCATTACGTAATTTTTCATAGAAAATGTTCTGCTTCTTTTAGTGTCCCAATACACACACAAATAAATAGGTAAATAAAAATAGAGAAGATAAATAACAAAAATTGGGTAACCTGATCTTAAAAACTCCCCACCATAAGAGAATATTTCCTCGAGATGTCAGGTAGAATAATTATGTGCAGAAAAAGGTGATGACATTGGTCTCTTATCAATGACTCGTGATGTTATGTCCCATGATAATATGATCCATTTTCAATAACACTCTAACAAAAAAATAGACTTCCAAAAAAATATTTTCACTTGAGAGTCAACAATCTCCACTGTCTACTCCACAACAGAGATGTCTCACTCTAACTTAATCTCTTTCCATATTATAATGCGAGAGGAATTAGTTTAATATTGCCTGAAATATGATACGTTAAAGAAATCATTATTACCCATGAAATTTAAAATAAATTCAAAACAATAAGCAACCTTCAAAGGACGCTCAGTAACCTCCAATGGTCTATCAAATCTAAGAGACAAATTCCACTTCATTCTAAGCCAACGGTGACAAAATAAAGGAGAAAATTTCAAAAAAATGAACTCATCTATGGAAAACATCAATGTAAGTTTCCATAAATCTGAATAATATTTTTATCGACTCTACATAGAAACTAGACACCAATATATATCCTTAATCGTTGCTAGTGTCTCCTGATTGAGACTCAACCCCACCAAAGTGGATTTTACCACATCTTCCAAATAAAGTGGCGATCTACTTGGGTGACCATACAAAGCCTCAAAGGGATCCATTTTGGTCAAACATTAAAATAAATTTTTATAATAAAACTCAACAAGTCCTAGATGTAAATCCCATGATCCTCCAAAATACAAGATGCATGCCTAATACAAATTCTTTAGGATCTATATAGCATCCTCTATCTGGATATTTGTTTGTGGATAATAAGTTATACTCAACCTAACTTGAGTTCCCATTGCCTCTTGGAAACTTCTCCAGATCCTAGACATAACCATAAGAACCTATATAAAATAATGGTAAATGGAACCCCATATGACACCACAATATCATATACATATAGTTTACAAAGATCGTTAAATTTTATGATATTAGAGATCAGAATGAAGAAATGTGACTTTTTTAACCGATAAAATACCACCCATATAGAATTTATCCCTCAAGGAGTCCATGGTATAACAACCCAATCATAACATACATAGAGATTAATTTATTTATGAATTATATTTAAATAATTAATCAAATAGATTACTAAGGACCATATTATTTTAGTGCCTTCAAAAAAATGGAAACGTAAACCCTGGTACATGAGTGATATACATTATATCCCACTAGGTTCTCCAAGACTATAACCCCTCATAGATATATTATATAAAAAATATTTATTCATAACCTAGGGAAGGGGAATAAAAAGGCCAAAATCTCAAATTCATAGTAAGTGTAAACAAGGGAAAATATGTAAGCATAAATGTGATTATAAAGGTACAAAAACATGATCATAACTTATTATGATCATACCATTCATGTCAAATATCATAACCATGAATAATGGTATAACTTTTAGTGGATCATAAGACATGAATAATAACATAATCAAGAATATGAACCATGCGATCATATCATAGGCATAAGACATAGAATTTACGGAAAACACACAAAAATGTAATATCATTCCTTATAATCCAAGGATTATTTCCAAAAACATATTAGGTCACTTCATTGGGACTACACCTACTGGGCGGGACCAACCATCATCCCTAGTCACAATCTGTTTCTCAAAATGTATCGAGTTTCTCTATCTTCCCATTGTACATAGGGTTTCCCTATATTCTGATAGTGTATCTAGTTTCCTCATCTTCTCATAGAGGATCAGGTTTCCCCATATTCCCATAGGGGATAAGGATGCGCATGTTTCCCATTTTGGATTAAGCATGTAAACTTATTCCCCATCATTATATTATAAGATAAAAATACTTACCCAACTAAGTGTAGGGAGATATATGTTGCACCCATATCATTATGTAATGAAACGTACATGTTCCATAAGATTATAAAATAATATATCATATCCCATGAAATCAGAAGGGTGTCATCAACAAGTAATCATAAAATAATTAGAGTAAAAGTGATAGGATTCAGAAGAATTTGGTCAATTCATAACCTATAAAAAGAAGTGGGTTTCAGGAGAATATAACCCATGGAAGAGGAATGAGTTTCATAAAATTATAATTCATGAAATAGAAATGGGTTCTCATAAATATCACGCCATGAAAACATAAACCATTCAGAGGAACAATATGAATGGATCATTTCGATCATTTAAAAGAAAATCATGGGAAATATAAATAGATTTTATCTTAGAGGGAAATTAATTTAAAATATATTTTAAAAAAATGACTTTAAGAATGTATCATTTAAACTTAAAAAAATGTTTTTTAACACAATATTTATTTTGAAATTTTTTTGTTTGAAAATAATTTGAAATCATATAATGATATCTTTAAAATATTTTTAAAACCCTTTTTACATGAAAATTTATAAAATAATATTGAAAATATTTTTAAAACAATTTTCCTTTAATGTGTAGACAATAATCTTGAAAAAATTTAAAAAACCATTTTCCTTGATAACATATAATAATGGATTTAAAAAACATTAAACACATTTTCTGTGAAAACATTAAAAAAAGCATGAAAAGATATTTGAAAAGTTTTGTCCTTGCAATAATATAAAATAAACATGAAAAAAATTTCAAAAAATTTTCATTGAAAACAAATAATATAGTGTTGAAAACATTTTGATGATCATTTATCTTGAAATCATTTAACGTATTTTTTAAAACATTTAAAAAATAAAATGTAATTTTTTTAAAACATTTTATTTTAAAAAATTTAAATACAATAAATTTTCCAAAATATTAGAAACAAATTAATTAAAATTATCCTAGTAAAATTAAATTAGAATATTCTATGAAATGATGATAATGATAATGGGTATGTCTATACAAGCTAATCATTGCTTTTTCACATTAAAAGTTTAGAAAAGTTCCTTGATCAGAACAAATCGAGAAAATTACTTTTAAAACTCTTTGGTAAAAATTTAAAAATAGATAAAAATTACATTTAAACATAATAGGATAATATAAAAATATTTTTTTTATTTTTTTAGAAGTCATAGTTTGGAAATAACAATGATTTTTGACTAAATGGATAAATAAAGTTGTATTTTCACCAAAATTATTTTTTAGTTATCTATAGTACCAAAGTGTGGAAATATTGTACAAACACATGAATACATCATAAATATATAGTGGGGATAAAAATTAATGAGTTCTCTTATGAAATGTATTAAAATATTTCATCGATGGAATCATAATCATAAACAATCTTGATAAATGTTGTGATTGTTTCAATAAACTCTTACCATTAGGTAACATTGAATTATACTACTCATGTAAGAAAATTAAATTTAATGAGTCTTCAAATATCAGGAAAATAAGTAGGCTCATTATGTAACATTTCAAATGGTATTATATACACCATTTAAAAAAACAAATGTGAATAATGTGGAATCTGTCTCAAAAGAAGGAAAATTGAGGAAACATTAATTTACTGATTTATTAACTTTTGAAACATAATCCCCCTGAAATGAAGATCATAAATAAGATATTTAAATAACATAAATTTATTTTTAATAATAATAGTATATATCCATGGGATGTAAACTCACAACATATAAAAAATAGGTGGTGATCATGGGTATTGTCTCATGGAAAATAAAAAGTAGATGAGAAAACCATTACCTTAAGTCTAGGATCTCTTCATACTCGTTAAACAGTCTTCTATAAAAAAAATATTTTACTATAAATCTATCATAGAATCATATTATTATATATAATACCTTATATTATTTGATTATTACTTTATATTACATGATTATAAATAACTGAATCTTAATGTTATGTTTTAACCAATAATCTCTTCGGTTTTCCATTGTGTTTTGATTTGTTATATTTTTTTGACCACATAATTATATCATAATCATAATATGGAAAAAATAATATAAAAATAATATGTATTTATTATATATATGTATTTAAATTAAACTATAAAATATACAAATATTAAATGAAATACACTATTCATGAAGACATTAGGTCGTATGTACACAAGAACACTGCTTCTATTTTACTATCGTATTGAAAGAAAAAAAGTAAATGAGAGAGATATATATACAATTATAGTTTAATAAATATTTCATATATATCAAATAAATTTAATAATACCATCCTTAATACATTCCATGTAGACTGTCAATAAATCATGTCCCTTTGAGGAGGCGGTAGTCCACACTTTCCCAAATCAAATTATCGCATTCACACAAAATTTAAAGAATAAAGGTATGTTTTATATAATAATAACATAAATATAAATAAATTATATATATCATATATATTTATAATATAGAAATATGTTTTCCATCATAATTACCATCCATGAGAGGTGGAGACGAAAAAACGAGAAACATCATTTCATGAGGTGGTAGTTCATCGTGCACAAGAACAGTGAGTTCGTTACCCATTAGATGGAGGTGTGTGAAACTATAGGATAGAAAAATAGAATAAAAACATATCAGTATATTTAGTTTAACTAGGTTATTATATAATCATGTAATTAGAATAATTTAATAGATCATGAATGTAAATAGAACAAAGTATCTTGAGGAAGGATGTTACCTCTTCTTTGGGTACCTCCTTTTAGTTTGCACCGAAGAAATTACTTGAATGTATTTTTTTCCAAATGAGAGTATTCAGTGATAAAGGGTTTGATTTTGGGTGATTATTTTAGTTGTTATGGGGTGAGACAAATGGATTCATATATGTTTAGAAGTTGTAGGGGTTAGTGCCTTTTGTAGTGGAGGAGGAGTGGCATTAAGTTATCTTTTTTAAAAGGGAATTCTACCCATTAATTTCTCATTTAATGTTGTGAAAATAATGGATCAAATTCTATATAATGTAGTATAAGGTCAAAACATGGCCAGCCAATTGATTTTGGATTGTTTTATAGGTCTTTTTTCCCATTAATTGTATGGTATATTCTTTTGTTAAGATTAAATTTACCTTAATCATTGTAATTAATTTTAATTAAACATTCACTAATAATTAATGTAAAAAACTATTTATACATCATTATATATTATATGTTATTTTTATTCAAAATATGGAATCCATTTTTCAAAATTTCATCAACAGAAGTTTCGGAAAATAATTTAAATTTAATCCTGTAGACTGGACGACAATGCTGATTTTAAATTAAAAACTTCTAATGCTTGCTACATTAATATATCCAATTTCATAGTTAAATTTACTAAAATTCCCTAAAATAGATTAATTAATCTATAATTTATCTTATTAATCACTAAAACAAATCAAAAAAATGTAATTTTACCATATAAAGAAATTATACAGAAATATAGTTTTCAATTAAAATCTTTTATCATTCAATATTCATCATAAAATGAAAATGCATGGAAAAATACTAAATAAAAACCCTAATATATTTTTTATCTTCATGTTCAAAAAAAGATGTTTATTTTTTCAAATAAAAAAATATTAAAGTCTAAAAAAAATTATAATGTGTTCACTATCAAAATGAAGTAAAATTACCTTTTCAATAATATATATTTTATTCATAAAATTTGATTTATTATTATCTTATACCGATCAAATATATTGTATTGGTATAAATATAATTTATTGGACATATAATATAAATTTTTTATTTAAAACATTCATCAAAAGTGGTTTTTTTAATATTATTATGATAAAATTACTTTGGTACATAAAATTGAATTTCTTCTTTCTAAAATAGTTATTACTTTCATATCTAAATGTTTGAAAAAGGGATTCATATTATATACAAGTTTAAATCATATTTTACAAATGTAATTATTATTATTCTTAATTTACCTTCTAATCGATATGTAGAAATGATAGAAATACTTAAATAACAATATTTATTGTATATAGTTGTTTTCTAAAAATCATTCTTTTGTGTTATGAAAGATATCAAGGGGACTCGGTATTATGTGTAATACAAGCCCCACATAGTGTTTCGTGCACTTCAGTATAATCAATGTTTCTTATATAGAGGAATATTGAATTTGTTTTGCATATAATTCAATCCACACGTAGTTCATTCTTATACCAAAATATATATTCAGTGTTATTCGACATAAAAAATAATAAAATGATTCAAAAAAATCACAAAATCTTAGGGTATTCCATTATACCCCCCTTAAAATGAATTTCACCACTGAAATTAATCTTCATTTATAGTGGTTTAATAATTGAAATTAACTATTGTAGAATCCCACAACATTAAAATGAATAATAAATCCTCATTTTAAAAATTAAAGTTGAAACCATAGCATTCACCCAAAGTAGTTCATAACTAGTTTGCAACATTGGAGAACATAGGTGGGAAGTGAAATCATAGACATGAAATGGAAATCTAAATATCATGTTATGATTGAGAGTGATATTTGACATGGTAATTAAAAATTTATCTATCATAAATCCATAAATATGTGTTGATATATATAGCCAATTGATTGACCAGAAACGAAGGTACTAGGACAACATTTTTGGTTTCATTATCCTTTTTCCTAGAGTAGAATAAATTTCATAAGAATATATAGTAACGAGATTTTATTTATTTTTATATTCAAAATATCACCCTTTAATTGTTCCTTGATTGATTTCTACTTCATCTGTTACTCTATGAAATGATGGTGAATTTTCCATTCTTGAAATAATAACAGATGATAATATCAATAATAAGTCAGCCCATTTGTCTTTAATTACCATCTACACATAGTGGTTAGAGAAGGTTATATAATACTTCTAAATCCTAATATGATGAGAAAATAAATTACTCTCAAAAACATCATTTGAAGTTTATCATAATCTAACCTTAAACGGTTAACCTTATAACTCTTTTGAAAGATGAAAATCCAAAATTTTATAAATAATTTCAATAAATAAGCTTAAAATTGATCCCCTATATTTCACAAAGTAACTCTTGGTTTTAACCATCCAAACATATGAATACCCTCACTGTATATTCTCTTGAAACATGGTAATAACCGGAATTACCATAAATACTTTTAGAAAACATGCATGATACCTTATTCTGAAGATTACTACATATATAATTTAAAAATAAGAAGTTGTAAAATAATTCCATGATAACATATCCCATTTTTCAAAAAAATCATTTATTAGTTAGGGGGTCATAAATAATATCTACTTTACTTTATCCAAAATTTTTATCTCTTTATCCAAGCGAAACACAATTGTTTTAACATCTTGAACACATTATGGGTTAACTTCCATCATTTAAAAAATATTGTCATTCTATTAAATCACTATTCAAAGCCTTTATTTCCATTCAACATATCATTTTCATTCCATAATGAAAAATGCATACTAAGAATTCTTATATATATCATGATTCATATAACAAAATCAATAAATTCAAAACATACACACCTCAATCATTTATCTTTATCCTTAAACCATTTCTCAGGATTCATCATCTAATCCCTTAATACACATTTCTTAGTATATGATATATGAATCATGACTTAAGGTTCTTGATACTAAATCCAATAATACTTATTATTTTTAATGTCAACAATTTTAGAAACAAATATCATACCTATCACAAGCCATTTGCAGAATATTTTTCATTATTTGTGTAACCAATACTCATAGACTTTCGTGAATCTCTTCATCATATTTCCACATATGAAATAAACTTTAATCACACCCATACTTTAAATATTTTATACATTAAATGTTATCCCAATCCCTTATAGCTCTCTAAATTGAATAAAACTATAGAGTATATGGTTTGAAACATCTATCATAGAAGAAATCCACATAAACATGGAAAATTACTTGTAGGATGTCTAATTATTGATACCTAGTTTTTTAATAAATGGAACATTATGTTTATACTAGGTTTTTTATAGTAATATTCAATTTAAATCCAAAATTATGGTTCATAAATATTTTGATAATTACCAATGAAAATCCCCTATGAGTGTCAGACCAGGTGTGAAGTAAGTCATGTTGTCGTGTACCGGGTTACGCTCGTGTCAGTCCTGACACACCTTGTAAGATTTATTAATCCTAGGTACATATATTCTAGAAAAAAATCCACTTATAGTATTCATATATGGATGTATTTATATGAAAGAACTCTTTCTATACATTACCAAAACTCCATGACATTTTCATAAATTTTTCTTTATCTTTAGAATTATCCTTATATAAATACCTAGACATATCCTTAGAAATATACCTAGGGATATCGATAAATTTTTTCTATACTATTTTCCAAATGTTGAATAAATAATTTCTCTGATAATAACTATAACAACCTATTCTTAACGTGAGGATATGTTACATCACATTTATAAAATACTTAAAACATTACACAAAAAGATTCCCAATGAGAGTGTTAGTTCGGTTCCTTTGGATACATGGAAACGTAAACACAGGTATGTGAGAGAGATATTTTATCTCCCACTAGGTTCTAAAATAATATAACCCATCATAAACCTATCACACATAATATATATCTTCATAAAATGGGGAAGGAAACATAAAAAGGGTGTGATATCATATGCTTAGTAAGGGTAAATTATAGAGATATGTAAGAATAAACATTTGTATAAGGGTGCGGGAACATGATCATAACATTATAAGATCATACCTTGAATATAAAATATCATAATATAGAATCATGGCATAAATATTATCATTTTATAAGACATGAATCATAATATAATCAAGAACATGAACCATGTGATCATATCATAGGCATATGATATAGAATTTTTCGTAAACACATAAAATTATAATATCATTCACTATAAGTCGTGGTTTGTTTAAAAAAACACACTAGGGTACTTCATTGGGACTAAAAATATTGGTCATGAAGCACCACCATCCCCAATCAAAATCCTTTACTTATAAGGGATCTTGTTTCCTTGTTTTCGCATAGTGGACCATGTTTCCCCATCTTCCTATAGTGGATCAGTAGGCACCTATTAATGATTTTGGATCAATCATATTTACTTGTTACCCCTAATTACATCATAATATTTAACTCATTACCAAATTAATTTTATGGATATATCTATCCCAACCATCCCATTATTAAATCATACAACTTATTCCATAATATGATAAACAATCATATCATAACCCATGAAATGAAATAGATACCATAAACTTGTAATCAAATCATAACCTACGGAAAATAGATAGGTTTCATAAAAAATTCATCAAATAATAACCCACGAAAAGAAGTCAGTTTCAAGAAAATATAACCCATTTAATAGAAATTTTTTTAATAAACATATAACCTAAGAAGGTGAAATAGTTTTTCATAAACATCATTCCATCTAAACATAAACCATTCGGATGAAGAATATGAATAGAACTATTATATTATTTCCAATAAAGTCATGAGTAACATCAAGATATTTCATATTAGAGTTAAAAAAAACTAAAAAACATTTTAAAAATATTTATTGAGGAAAATATATCTTTTGATTTGAAAAAAACGTTTTTTTAATAATGATTTAAAAAAACATTTTTCTTTCAAAATAATTGAAAAACTTTAGTAAAATCATGAAAACAATTTGAACAATATTTTTCCGTAAAAACATATAAAATAATATTTATGAAATTTTGAAAACCATTTTCCTTGAAAACATAAAAAAATATTGAAACCATTTTGAAAACCATTTTCCTTCAAAACTAATAAATGAATCTTGATTTTTTTTTGAAAACCATATTATGTGAATACTAATAAAAATATATTGAAAACATTTTCAAATTAATTTCCCTTGAAAACATATAAAATATTTTTAAAAAACATTGAAAACTATTTTCTTTGAAATCCTATTAACTAATCTTGATAACATTTTTTAAATACTTTTCCTTGAATGCTTATCAAAATAGATTGAAAATTCTTAAAATACTTTTTAAAATTAAATAATTTCCAAAAAAAAACATCGTTGAAAACCACATTAAATTTAATAAATTTTCCTGAATGTTAGGATAATATTTTATTTAAAAATATCCTTATAATTAGAGAGTATTATTCAAGGAAATGATGGACATGAAGGTGGTTAGTAAGTACATGCCAAATATTCATTTTGTATCATAAAAGTATAGAAAAGTACCTTGATGTGAAAATGATAATAAGATTATTTTCAGAAAAAATTATGTAATATTTAAAAAAATGGGTAAAAAATTACATTAAACATCATAGGATAATATAAAAATATTTTTTAAATCATTTTTAGAAATTATTTAATGAACACAAATTTCTGACCAAAAGGATAAATGTAGTCAGTTTTTCCTAATAACCATTTCATAATTATCATAAGTACCAAAGAGTATGAAAATTTTAATAATACATGAATAAATAATTATTATACATATGGGAACAAAATCTATGAGTTATCCTTATATATGTATAATATTATTATATCTATGGAAGTATAATAATCAATATTCTCGATAAATGATGAGACTAATTAAATATACTCTTACCACTTAGTAACTTTGAGTTATAATACCCATGTAAGAAAATTAAATTTAATATGTAATAAAATATCAAAAAAATAATTATTTCAATGATATAACATTCCAAATATTATTATACACACCATGTAAAATAAAATAGGACAATCACATGGCATGTTTCTCGAAGATGGAAATTTGAGACAATATTACTTTACCAATTTGTTAACTTTGGAAACATAAACCCCCTGAAATAAATATCATAAAATTGATATGTAAATATACATAAATTTAATTATATGTATTATATAATATATAATTGGACATTAAAAACACCACATATAGGAAATGGGTGGTGAATATGCATCATGTATCATGGAAAACAAAAGTGAGACGAGAAAACCGTTACCACTCTCTTCCAACTCGTTAGAAATTCATGTGTAATAAATATTAATTTATTATAAATCTATCCAATAATATTATTATTACATATAATAAATTACATAATTTTATTATAACATTATATTACCAATTTATTGACAACTCAATTTTAATGTTACGTTTCTGGCATAATCATTGTTTTTTTCTCATGTGTATTGATTTATTATATTTTTGTCCTAAAAGTTATATCATGATCTATAAAATGTAAAATATTATATAAATATAATATTATTTATTATATATGTATATATATTTATCTCGAAAGGATATAAATTTTAATATAAATAAACTCTTCAGGGGAGACGGTAGGCCGTAAGTATGCACGAACGTTGTTTCTATTTTTCGATAGTATTGATAGAAAGAAATAAAATTAAATATAAGAATATATATATAATAATTATAGTAGAATTATTATGTTATATATATCATATAAATTTTCTAAACCCATACTTAATAAATTAAATGTAGAGTGTGGCCGAATCAAATCACTTTAAAGAGGTCGTAGCCCACACTTTTTGAAACAAAATTATTTTAATTACAAAAATGGAATTCCTGAATGTATGTGTTATATAATAATTGATGAAGAATAAATAAATAATAAATATTATAAATATAATATAAAAATAATGTTTACATCATAATTACCAACCACTAGAGGTTGAAAAAAAAGACAAAAAAACATCATTTCGTGAGGTGGTAGTTCGCAGTACACGAGAACGATAAGTTTATTACCCATTAGATTGACGTCTGTGTATATATATTTGAGAACCTTAGAGTAAATAATATAAGTATATTTAGGATAATTATTTTATTATATAATAATTTATTAATAATATTTTTGGTGGTGGATAATGAAATTAAAGCAAAGGACCTTGAAGAAGGATGTTACCTCTTCTTTGGAAAACTCTTTTTTGTTTTCACCAAAGGGATTCCTTTGATGGATTTATTAACAAAGGGAAGATTATATAATTAAATGTGGGTCTGTTGGGAGTTTATTTGATCTTATTTTTTGTGATCCATGTTTATTGAGTGGTTTGAATAAGTGTGAGTGGTTAATGTATTTTTATAGTGGAGGAGTGACATTCATGTAATTTCTTAAAAAGGGAATTCCACCCATGTATTTCTCATGTCAAGCGGATCCAATAATGGAAGAAGTATATAAAATGGAGTATAGGGTTGAAATATTCCCATCAAATGTCTTTTTTAAATGTATATAGGTCCTTTTTTCCCTTATGTTTAAGGTTTAGTCCTTTGTAAGACTTAATTTTACCTCAATCGTTTAAATTAAATTTGAATACATTTACTAATATTCTTAATCAAAAACTAATTTCAACTAATTAAAAAAATAATTTTAATTCCAAATATAAAATTAAATTTATACAAATTACAATCTCAAAACTTGAATAAATTATTTAAAATTTATTCTGACAGACATGACAACAATGCGAGTTTTAAGGTAAAAACGTTCAATAGATTGATATGTTTTTATAACCAATTTCAAATATAAATTCATTCAATTGACATTAATTGAATTAATTATTAAATATTAAATATAAATAATATTTAAAACTATTAAAAATATAATTTAACATTATAATTAAATTTGATGAAAATTTTGTTTTAAATTAAAATCATGTATTATTCGTTATTCATCAAAAAATGAACTTTCACAGAAAAATAACAAAAATTAGACTAAATATATTTTTTAATGCTATCATTGAATATATAAAATATTCAAAAATAACATTTAAAATGAGTTATACATTAAAAGGTGATAAAATTACCTTTTAGAATAATGTATCTTTTATTCATAAAATTGTATTTATTATTATCATATACCTATAAAATAAATTGGATGAGTTTCAAAAATCATGATTAAAAATATAATATATAATTTTTATTGAAATCAATCATCAAAATTGGAATGTTTAATTTTATTGAAATAAAATTGTGTTTTTACATATAAAAGGAATTTATTCATTCTTAACTAGTTATTACATTAATTTATAACATATTGGAAAAGGATCTACATTAAATAAATTTTTAAATAATTATTTCATAATTTAGTTAATATTGTTTTAAATTTAAATTCCATTAGCTAGTGGTAATAATAATAATATTTTAATAAAAATATTAATAGTATATTATAGTCTTCTAGAACTCTAAATTGTGTGTTACACAATCTATCTAAGGGACTCAATACTGTGTGTAATACAAGAACAATATAGTGTTTTGTGTACCAAAAGATAATATTATTGTTTCATTTAGAATAATGTTGGATTGGTGTTACAAATTACACAATCCAAATATCAATCTTTCATATAAAAATTCTATATTCAGTGTTTTTAAACAAATAATATCAAAAATATTCAAAAAAAAACAAAAATTTTAAGGTGTTACACATGGTAATACAAAAACAGTGTCCATAAAAACCTCATCCCTTTTTCATACCAAAACTAGAAGATGATATAGTGAACAAGATTATTTTATTTTCCCTTCCTCAATTTTTTGGTAGGTGTAACAACATGGAACATAATCCACAATATCGTGCTTTATAGCCAGCAACTCAAATCACAAACTCATGTCATAATACATTTTCATAGAGATATTATGAATTGACCATAATAAACTTTTATAATGAAAGAAAAAAAATCTCATAATATATATAAGAATGAAAAAACAGATCCCAAAAACATATAATATCATATAAGGAATGGAAATAAGTATAAAAAAATATACCTAGTATATAGGGTTTCTTGAATTCACATAAACTCATTATCCCACAGCTAACTCTACAGAATTGACTTGAAGAGAGATAATCATAAATAAACACCAGTCAAAACCATACCAAAAAATAATCTTTAGCATCCGTGGGAAGCTATGAAATGATACTTATAAGGTTATATTCCTACTTTGATTCCTGAATAACCTATAATGGTAATTTATTTCTGAGAGCATTTGTAATGACATCGTATTTCCCAAGGGTGTAGGTGATGTCAAAGTCAAATGTTTTAAGGTATTCCACCCACCATCTCTGTATGTGATTCAATTATTTTTGAGAAATAAAATATTCGAGACTCTTATGTTCAAAAAACATTTTGAACCAATACCTAAAAACATAGTGCCTCTAAAACACAAACACATGAATAACCAAAAATATAAATAAATAATGAGTAGCGTAATTTATCAAATGTTTTTATAGAAAGAGAGATTCATAACAAGACTACATGATCATCTTTCATAATCAGAAAACCCAAAATAGAACCTGAAGCATTAAAAAAATTGTATACCCTTTACCGGGCCCATGTAAGATTAGAATAAGAGCCAATGTCAGAAGTCATTTATCTCACTGAAAGAAAACTTCCAATTTTAATACAATATGAATTTCACCCCTACCATCATAATATAATTCAATGTTGACACAATCATTTATAAATAATTTAATAATCATTGATAATATCTAACTTGACCAAGGTATCCTTGAATCTCAGTGATGTTTCATGGATCTTCACTAAAAAGAACATTCTCTTTCTCAGGATTAAGTAATAAACCTTGATTAGAAATAACATTCCCCAATAACTTCACATCTCGAATCCATAAATTGTATTTCAAATGATTTCCATAAAAATAGTGACTCTTTATGATTTATATAACCAAACTCAATTGGTGATTGTTCTCGCATCCGTATTTCAAGGAAACAAAAATAGAATCTATGAATGCTACCAAAAAGTGTTGAGATGCTCATGGAATATCTGATTTATCAAATCCATGAAAACTATTGGATATTTGTTTTGACTAAATTACATCATAATTTTTTTTACTAGATATAACTACACATTAAATCCTTCTTCATTAAATTAGACCCTCTAACATTGAGAAAATGATATCCTAACCAAATTCTAATGTTCGAAAACCAATTTCTCTCTTTAACTGTTCAAACAAATCATAACACTAAAGATAATGATACTTTTTCATAAATATTATCTAATTAAACATCTAATAGTTCACACATAGTCATATTGGACACTCAAAATTCTTGGAAAAGTGAACATGGGTTTCCCAAGGAAAAACTAGGGGAAAACATTTATACAGTAGATTATCCAACTAAATCTTGAGCTCATTCAGTTTCGTCTGTTCCATATGATAAGAGGGTATCGAAATCAGATGTGTACCTCACACCAAGAAAATCTTAAAATCTACCACTATCTCTGGAGGAAGCTAGGAAAAAACTATTAAAACATCATGGACTTTTCAAAAAATAACATGAATAAAAACAATCGAAGAAATGTCATCAGACTAAACTGCTACTATAGAAAACAAACTCCTATGATCTGGGTGGAAATGGAATGCATGACTAAACCTTGGATCCCACTCTCCCTAGAACACCTAACAACTATCAGTGGATCCATGGAATGATACACACTAATGATAACAATTAACCTCATTATGATGAGTGGAAAACCTATTTGTCCCAATGAAGATGTAAAAAAATCCAAATTGATAATGTGAAAATCGTAGACTAACTCTGCATGGGATATCGATAGCAAATAAGAAGTATACCAAAACCCATATTATTTACTCCTCCCAATAGGTGTCTCTAACACCATAAAAAAGAACATGAGATTCATTGAATGGTTAAGAATATCTAAAAACATACTGTATATAAATGAGTGAGAAGAACTGGTTTTAAATAAAACAATCACTACTTAAGACACAATAAAGATGACACCTGTCATTGGACCGATATCTGCCACCACTGTAAACTCATATACTGTGTGAAAGTGCTTAATTCTTGAGGCATGTGGCTAGATTCCCATAGTCTATAAAGAATCATATTTCTCCAAAGTAGCCTTTGGAGATGACGATCCCTAACTATGATATTGAGTGAAAATTGATTGGAATAATTTTTATAAATTGTTATAACATCCATAAATGTTACACATCTTCATTGGAGAAAATCAAGAATATCGTGCGTTACAAACCATTCCGCACTAATATCAATTCAGTAGCACAATAATAGCTATAACAAAATGTGCAGAGTGGGCCTTCCATTGAGAGCTACCTCCACCAATCCTATGATGATATTTCCAGTTCCACATTTTCCCATGTGCATGTCTAAGTCTTCTGCTGGGTTGAAGTGAAGGGGATGAATAACCAACCGTGACTTCCATATACATCTATTCTATTATTTCATAGTCTATTTTCTTTGTGTAGTTTAATTTTTCAATATAAAAATCTATGATCTAATATCAGGTTATAAATCCTATAGGTAAATTTGACCCTTCATATTGTCATTTGACACCACCTCTAGACAAAATCAAGCCAACACTAAAAACCGATTGGTGTATTCTAAAACTGAATGCCCCACTATGGAAATGAGAAGAAATCCAAATAAATAACTATCATTAGATACAATGGATAAAAAATAATATAATAATATATTCTTAAGACCCTTTCAATCCAATATTACATTCCTACACTCCTACACTGTGGAGTCCCACTATCTCATGATTGGATCCTCAAGTTTGAACATCACTATTGACGCTCCGTTTTCATCACATTGTCTAAACGAATGGAAAGGAAAATTACATAGAAAAAATTGATTCATCCTTTGAAGAAAACATCAAAAATCGACAAAGGCGCGAACAAGGATTCAAAAGCACATGTGCCGCGCAAGTTCCATCACTGTCACGCAAGTCCACTTGCGCGATCCCTAATGGTCACGCAAGTGACTTGTACGCCCTAAAGGATAACTGCTCGGGTCTTCTTCAGAATATAAATAGACCCTGTGGGCCCCCCATTTGAAAAGAAATTTTTTCCAGAAACTCAGATTTAATCTCCCGGCACCCTAGTCTCTTCTCAATGCATCTGAAACACTTCTAAAGTAATTTCATACCTAGAACTGAAGATATAAAGAGGGGCAGGAAAGACTAGGTGTTAAAACTCATCAACACTTGCGCACCTGAGTGGACAGCCCTTAATGGAAATGGCCACACTTGCACGCCACCGTACTCCTTCAATAGAACTTGCGCGCCCCTCTTCTGGAAGAACCTCAAGATGATTCTAAAAGCTTTAACCAAGAGTCGCTCAAGTATTACTCTGCTGGTTAACCGTCGCGCAATTACCCATGTGTCGTGCAGGTATACCTGCACGACCTAACATGTGCGAACACGCAGTACCTGCGTGCCCCTTCCTTTTTATGTGCCCTTCTTACCCATTTCACCCGTCTTAAGCCATTCCACCTCTCCTATTCAAGATTCAGTCTTCAAGAAACTCTTCAAAGACAATTTTGGCTTGATTTCTGGATTTGACTTCCTTATCTGAATGGAATTTTGTGGAATATCTCTCAAAACCTAGTGATTTACACCTCTTTAAGTCACTTAAGATTGAGATTTCATTCATTCAACCTCATCCTTTTTGATGAGAGAAATCATTAATATAGGCCTCCTTTTCAGGAGTAAGCCCCAATCCCCTTATATGGGCATCCTTTTTAGGAGTAATCCCCAACCATAATTCTCTTAACCTAGGCCTCATTTTCAGGAATAATCCCCAGTCATAATCAAAAACCTGGGCATCCTCCTTAGGAGTAAGCCCCAACCATAATTCTCTTAACCTGGGCCTCCTTTTCAAGAATAAGCCCCAGTCATAATCATTAACCTGGGCATCCTCTTTAAGAGTTAGCCCCAAGTCCTCATTAACCTGGGACTCCTTTTCAGGAATAAGCCCCATTCTCAAATATGGGCATCCTCTTCAGGAGTAAGCCACAAGTCCCTTAATTTTTCATGTCACTTAACCTGGTCCTCCTTTTCAGGAGTAAACCCCAGTCTTAATTCCTCTTAACCAGTCCTAATTTACCTTTGATCTGGGATTCCTTTTAAGGATTAAAACCCCAATCATAATTCCTCTCCTAATTTGGACCTCCTTTTAAGGAGAAGGCCCCAAGTTAGAGTATTCAAATCTCCGTGAAGCACATATACCTTTATGGACCCTGTTCCTGGATTTCTTCCCTGAAGTAAATCCATATCTTCATTTATATAGGATTTCATACATACATAAGTCCCACCTTATTTCTTTTGATTGCATCTTTCATGGAACAATTGTCTGATTTTTACCAATACATCTGGTTTCTCATGTAACGACCCGAAATTTTAAATAAATATTGTTTCCTAATTTTATGTGTTATTTTTATACTCAAAAAATGTTTTATTTGATAAACATGATTATAATTAGAATGAGACCATTGGGTTTTGACTGTTATATGACCATCGGTCAATATGAACGCTGTGAACAAAATGTTTTGATTATTGTCTCTATATATAAGTAATCTTGGTTGATTATTATAGAAAGAAGATTCGATGGCCTCACCTAGTAGTCTAGGACCGATCGAAGCCCATCTAACAGAGCTTGGGAAGGAGGTAACACCATTGGGCTTTGCTCAGGACGAAACCCAAGACGAACTTTATCATGTGAAGCTAGAACGGAATCGCCTTCACGAGAAGTTCAAACTGATAGAAATTACTACTCAGGCAATGTTGACAGAGCCGCCCCAAGATTCTATCACCCTAGCACACCTTACTCTTAGGTCCTATGCTGGTATTATAAGGGGATATGTAACGAGACCGTAACTGCCTTGTGTAATCCTTGTTTTAAATAAAAATTGGGATTTCTGCTTATGATGAAATTTATGAATTTTCAAATGATCGGATGAAAATAGTATGCATATTTTTGATGAAAATAGTATGCATATTTTTAATATTTGTCACATTCAAAAGTTATGAATAACGATGAAAAAATGTACGAACCAATAAAGTAAAAACTTTTTGATTCCATACAGTGATCGATGAGGGTGAAAAACCTTTGATAACTCACCTTGAGTAAAATACACGGGTGGTTGCTCCATATAAACTAACATTTTATGTAAACCATGATGAAAAAAAATTTATCATCCAACTGATGAAAATGATATTGAAAGGAGTCAGGAATAGGGATATGTAGGTTAATTGAGTCTATATTTGTAACTGGATAGATGGTCTCAATGTAATAAAATCTATATTATTTTACATATTCATTGAAAACAATGTGAGCCATGAGATTATTAATAAATCCATCAGTTTTAATGCATACAGTATATATCCATTTTCAACAAACCATTATCTTACCCGGAGAAAGAGGGACAAGATCCCAAGAATGGTTGTATTCCACACAAAAATGAACTTGGGTTGAGGAAATAAAATACGGGAATTGTGATCATAGATCCCCAATCTATCTTATTTATTGGAAATAAAATAATACACAATAAAAAGAGAATAATGTAGCGATTCTTACAATAGAGAGAACAAACATTTAGTGTTTCACTAATGAAAACATGAATCTCAATACAAAGACATAAGGTGGATTTTTATATCTAATGGATGACATAAAAGGTCAAGGGCATAATAAACTAAATTTATAATATATATTCCTAACTAGTACGATTAATTTCAAAAATATAATGTATGACATTGAATTTTTGGAAGATTACCACATTTATTTCCACCCATATTCAACATATTTTATTTTGAGTACTTATGCCATCAAATTTAACTTTGGTTTCCAAATATACAATTCTAGAATACCCTATGTGGGAAATTATTTCAAAATTCATTAATCACATGTGGTCAAAGCTTTAAAAAATAGTTTTTTATTTAATATGTGGGATAATATTCCCATTTTATCTGGTTATAAAAGGTGATCTCCATTAGACCTTTAATGAAGTGATATGGGAACCCATTGTATCATTCATCCAATTTAATCTCCCTCACATGACTAAGCCTTTAAAATAAAATTGCACCACCAGGTAATTCAACTAAATACCTTAGCCTTGGTCCACATCTCTCCCCCTCTCAGAAAGGATTCATCCTCGACCTTTTATCCTCTATACCCAAAAAATATGAATGAAAAAAACATTAAAAGATGAACTCACGCCATACTCACCTAATAAGAACATCTTATTATAATTGTTTTTAATATTATCAAGTTCTCATAAGGGTCAATCTCATCATGGAAAGAGTTTTTGTTAGACCCTAGTTATGATTTGGTTTTATGTTTTGTCAATAGATCAATATTTTGATGTATTAAGATCAATATGTTGATGAAAGAATGTGTGTTGAGAAGGATGTGAGGAATGATGAAAATTTGATCCATCATTTGAAAATTGATACAACATTATATGAAAATTGGATCCAGAATTATTGAATTACAAAAAACATTTTTCTCAAATCAGATCCAATTTTTTAGAAAAAACAGGAACCAAAATTCTACACAAATCAGTTCCAGCATTTTAAAGAAATTGGAAACAGCATTCTGCACAAACCAGATCCAACATTCTGAGAAAATCAGATCCGGAATTATAATATAATTGGTTCCAACATTAAATTTTATAATGCTTTTGTGGTTTGTATTTCTCATTAATCATAACAATGTTGTGATAATTATGATATAAGATTTCTGAAAAAAAAATGTGAGGATGTGATTTTTTTTTAAGAAACCTGAGTAAGGAAAAGATGATGTTGAGGATGGTAAAAAAAATACTACACAAGAAAAAGATATTAAGCAATATAAATATATTAAGAAAGAAAAAAAATTTAGCAATAATATATCTTAATCATGAAAATGTTTTTATTCAATGAAATGTTTTTTACTAAAGAGAATGTTTTTAAGGAGGGAAATGTTTCCTACAAAAAAGATTATTTGCAAGGAAATTTTTCTCACAGAAAAAGATCTTATGCAAGGAATAAGATAATATAAAAAAATATCTTACTCAAGAAGAAGATCTTAATTTAAACAAATCATAAGAAAGAAAAATATCTTTCTCAAGATACAGTTATTATGTAATGAAATGGTTCTTACTGTACAAAAATTTATTATGAAAGGAAAATTTTCTTATATAAAGAGATCTTATTCCAAGAATATTTTCTTTCTAAAAAATATCTTATGAGTGGAAAAGTTTTATACAGAATAATATATTATGTAAGTAAATTTTCTTATAGAAAAATTTATTATGGAATGAAAATTTTCTTAAACAAAAATATCTTTGTCAAGGAATATTTTCCAAAAAAATAGATCTTATGCAATAGAAAAATTATTATTGATAAAGTTATTAGGAAAAGAACATTTATAAATAAAGAAAATGTTCCCACTCAAGGGAATGTTTTTCAAGAAAGTTAAGTATTGTAGAAGTCAATGGAATATCCAAAAATCACGAATATTTGAATATTCAAAAATGAATTGAATGATTCAATGATGATCAGATATTTAAGAATAACTAAATATTTGGGAAATTATTCTTAGCAAGAATGATTTTAAGAACCCCATCTAAACTATTTTTAGGTCCCAATAAAATGGGAGTTTAGTTCATTTGTAATAATCCATTACTATTCAAGTTCTCAGGCACTAGAATTTGTGGGATATGTATTGAATATCCAACCAATATTTTTTGTTACAGGTTGAATCTTTGAAATGTTGTGAGACTGATGTTCTGGAATACTATTCAAGGCCAACATATACCTTAAGTTAATTACTGATGTTCTTGAATAAGTTATACAAGTAGAGTTATATTTAGCTTACTTGTGGTGTAAGTGAAGACATTATAAAGTGTATCACAAAAGAAGAAGTAAATTGAATCTTGTGACTGTGTATTATTATAAGTTTCTAAAAAGGCTTGTTTTGGGAGGTGGATATTAGAAAGTATAGTTGAAGGTATGACCAACTATAAAAGGAATGTTTCTACTAGGATTGTAGAATTATTCTTTTATTGTTAATCTATATTCAAGAAAGAGGATCGTGAAAGAATCCATTTTTGTGGGACTCTAAACCATGTAAATGAGTAGGTATTTGTACTGAACCTTGTAAATATCATGTGTTTCCTTCTCGTTATACATGTTTCATAAGAAATGTGAGGTTGTGAGTTATATTTTAGTGGATTGTAACTCTAAAATGTTTATAGGTTAATAATGTTTTTGTTAAGAAGTTAAAATAAAATTATTATAAAATAAAAAGGAACCACTGATTCACCTATCCCCCTCAGTGGTCTCGATATTATTTAGGAACTATAATTTTTTTAAAGTATAGGTACCATCTAAAAGATTCATCATAAGAATATATAATTTAAATTCCATGAACTAAAAGGGTACTATAATTTTCAATGGAAAGAAATATCATATCTTGAATGATAGAATGATTCCCTAACTTAAGTCTCTTGGGTATGATGTTATCGAACTTACTAAATAATGGTTTCCTCCTCGTATTGATATTACTCCTCTTACTACCCATGATAAGAAAAATTATTAGAATCATGGAAGAGATAAAAATGATTTACTCAAATCACAAACTAAAAGTTAGTTTCTTAGAGTAAAGGGAGTTGAAACTGCGAAATGTTTTTTGGATAAGTTGAAAAACATTTATGATGAAAATATAAAGGTGAAGAAAGAAAAGTTACAACTCCGAAGGTTGAAATATGAAGATCTAAAAATGTTTGATCCAGAATGAATTTGTGACTTCTTTATAAGGTAAAATTATATTATTAGCACCATAATATGTCTGGGTGATAAATGGGAAGACTCGCCTATTATTGAAAATATCTTGAGAATCCATTCTAATATGTTTGATTCCAATGTTTCATCTTCGGATGATATAGATCATGAAACTCTATCTCTTGGTGATCTTCATAGTCTTCCCATCACTTATGTAATGGGAAGAGAGAATGTTGTATGAAATATAGAAAAGGTTGATCAAGAAATGACCTTTAAATATATATTAAAATATAAAAATAAATATGAATAAGTTAAAGTAGAATCATGTGATTCCAATGTTGATGAAGAAGATGAATATTTCAACATAATGGTTTCCCTCCTTTCAAAAAAATAAAATAAGGCCAAAATGAAAAGTGAAACTCTCAAATGATTTAATTGTGTAGGGAAAGGAAATTTTGCACACAATTTTCCTTGGGATAAAGTGTGAGAATATGAATCCGAACATGACAATGATAAACCTTAGAAACAAAAGTGGAAGAAACATAAATAAATCTTTCATTATGACAAAAATAAGAAAAGTTATCTGAGTAGAAGAGAGAAGAATGATTCCTCATCTCATGATAGATCTAATCATGTAATCAACATTATTTCTCATGTTGGAAATGGTATTTAATTTTATAGCATTGATGAAGAAAATTATTAGATGAAATAAATGGAATATATTGTAAAAAAAGGATCTGAATATTTAAACTGAGCAGAATACTCATCTCAAGAAAGAATGAAAGAAGCATGAATATTTTATTGACAGAATAACATTAGAGAAGTGTGAAATTGAAAGAAAACTGAAATGTTATAAATATAAGTCATCTATAAATGATAATCTCAACAAGATAGAATCTACCCATATTGAAGAAATTAAACATAACAATTTGAATATATTTGAATAAAAAAACATATTTCTTGAAAAGTATTTTAGTTGAGAAAGAAGAAGAGTTTTTAGAAACACAATCAATGTTTCTTACTACACAAAGTGAGATGAGAAAGATGAGGGAAAACATTACCTAGGAAATTTATGATAAGGGTGATTATTTTAAATGATGTGTAAAAAAGGATTAAAAAATATGGTTTATGAGAAAAAATCATTCATCATAAAAGGTAATAATTCTTCAAGAAAGTATCCTCTTGAGAAAAGTATTGCGCGATTTATAAGGAAACAAAAATCATGTTTTGATCAGTTTTACTCTCAATCTGACTTATTAAGAATTAGAGGTCACTATTTTGGTTGTATAATTTTCTTAAATAGAGATTTTTCATGATGGTATAACATGTATCTTCCTAGAAATAGGAATGAATCAATGAGAAGAAATAACGAGAAAAGAATATCAAATGTTCTTAAAAATTAGAATAATAAAGGGAAACTCACCAGATAATGAAATGATAGTATGTCAAGAAGAATTATTATGTTAAGAATGTGAATAAAAACCACCATTCTGAATCCAAAAATAATGAGTCCTTAGTTATTTGGCCAAAACAAGTTGATTTGGTAGGAAATTTTGAATCACACAAATTAGCTAAAGAAAGGGGGAAGTAAAATGTCTCTAATAACCTGTGAAAAGATTATAAAAATGTATAAAATGATTATTGATTGGTAATTTAGAAAATATTTATGATATGTCAGCAAGAAGGGCTTGATACTAAAAGTTGTTCGACTATCCTACAAGACCAAGAAGAAGGGTTGAAAGAGTTGTTAAAAATCATTATAAACAAAATGTTACAAAAGATGAATTTAAGATTATATCCTTATCGGAAGAGTGTACATTTAAAAATCAACTTGGTAAAAATTTAATAATGTGGATCAGAAGGAATAAAAAATACCCAATGAAAAATAAAAGAAGAAGAAAAAAAATCCATGTTTGAAAAAAGACTCTCAGTTTGAACTTTTCATTTGAAAATCCTTGAGGTTCCTCCTTTTTTCAAAAATACCTTTATTTTTAATAACTTTTATGTAATTTAAGTAGTTTAAGTAATGAAGTTGATGTTGTTTAGTCTGTTACTATTCTTTCAAAATAAAGCAATAATGTTACGAAATTTTTTTTATGAATGTTATGTTTATACACCTGAACATTCTAATATGTTTGTTGAGATGGGTTCAGGTTATATTTATCTTAACTAAATTATTTCCAAGATTTACCCAAAAAAATAGAATGTTGAAGGAACCCTGAAAATATATCACATTAAATTTATTTAATATACAACATTAATAACCTTGATTATATACTCTTGTTTTCAACACTAGGTTCACCCACATATATATAAATTTGAATAAATAATGAATATTTTTTTACGAAACTCATGTGATTCTTATGTTTTTATAATTAAATGTTTCAAGACTTTGAGATAAAAGTTCCATCCTTTTTAAGTGAGACATTTTTTTCAATAAGGAAACATGTTCTGAAGACCCCTTTGAATTTTATTTTCAATACAGGGAATATGATATATTCAGGGGGCGATTAAAATAAACTAGGGAGAGATGAGGAATAGGGGTAGAAAGAAAATAAGACATGGAGATGAAAATTTGAGAAAATAAAACAATAAGACCTATTATTTTGAAGTGGTTAAGTTTAGGTATTGAAGTGGGTATTGATAAAAACACAAAGAAGGAGATTATTGGACCCTAGTTATGTTTTTGTTGTATTTATTTCAATATATCAATATGATGATGTATGAATATAAATATGTAGATTAAAGAAATCATGTTGATAATGATGTGAGGAATGAAGAAAATCATATCCAACATTTTGTGAAAAACATATACAACATTTGAGAATTAGAACAAACATTATGCACAAATATGATCCTGTATTCTATGAAACAAAAAACCTATATTAATCATAAATTAGATACAACGTTATAATTAAAATTGAACCATAATTCTGTACAAATCAGATCAAACATTCTATGAATATTGGATCTAAAATTTAGAGATAATCGGATCCATCATTAAATATGATGATGCTTTAGTGGTTTGTATTTCTCATAAATCATAATTATCTTGTGAAGCACATGGTACAATCTATATGAAGAAAAAATTGAGGAATTAAATTTTTTTTGATGAAGGATGGGTATGGAAAATATGATACTAAGCATGATGATGAAAATGATCTTACTAAAGAAAAATATCTTAAGAAAGAGGAAGATCTTATGAATAAAAGATCTTATGAAATAAAAAGATCTTACTAAAGAAAAATTTCTTATGAAAGGAAAATTTTCATTCTCAAGAAAAATTATTTATTTAATAAAACTTTTCTTACATAAAAATATCTTACTCACCAAAAAGACATTAAGAAAGAAAAATATCTGAAGCACGAAAAATATCATAATAACAAAAAAGATCTTATATATGAAAATTCCTTATGCAATGAAATGTTTTTTACTCAAGAAAAAGTTCTTATAAATGGAAATGTTTCTTACAAAAAAATTATATTATGCATGGAAATTTTTCATAAATAAAAATATCTTCTACAAGGAAAATTTTATTAAAAAATTCTTATGCATGAAATGTTTTCTTACATAAGCTTTTTTTATAAAATGAATTATTTCTTATAGAAACTGATCTTATGCAAAGAAATTTGTTTTATGGAAAAATTATTATATAAGGAAATGTTTATTATAGGGAACGTTCTTAGGCTAGTAAAATTTATAACTCAATATAATGTTCTAGCTCAAGAGAAATTTTTCCATGAATTTTTGAAGCATTGAAGATGTCAAACGAAGATCTGAATATCAAAAAGATTTGATGATTCAAAAAGGAATTGAATGAGTCAAATATAGATCTAATATTTAAGGAGAATTAAAGATTATAGAAATTTTGTTAAGCGGTTAAGATTTTCACAACCCTACCTAAACCATTTTTGGGGTCCATATAAAATGAGAGATGAGTTTATTTGTAAATATGACTCTTTATTGTTCCATATCTCGAGCTCTGAAATTTGAGGGATAATTATTGAGTATCCAACTAATCTTTTTCATTCAGGTTGTAGAAGAGGATGTTTTTCTGGCATAGGATTTGGAAGACTATTTAAGACCAACAAATTCTTTAAGTGAATTGTTGAAGTTCTTAAATAAGGTACACAGGTGGAGTTGGTGCAAATTACTTGTGTTGGAAGTGAATACATTCTATATTGTATCAGAAAAGATAAAGGAAATTGAAACTTATGACTATGGATGCTTACGAATTGCAAAAAGAACTTGTTTTGGGAAATGGTTACTCGAATGGATTGTTGGATGGTATAAACAACTATAGCAGGAATGTTTCTACTATTATTGTAGAATTGTTCTTTTGTTGTAACTTTGTATTATAGAAAGACGAATGTGAATTAATCCATGTTGGTCTGATTATTCAACATAGAAAGAATATTTATTTTTCCTGAACCATGTAAAAAACATACTCTACCTTCTCTTTATATTTCTTCATATGAAATGTGAGGTTCTCAGTTATATTTGAGTGGATTTCAACTCTATCATTTTTATATGTTAAGAATTTTTTTAAGAAGTAAAGAAACATTCCTAAAAAAGAAAAATGAGCCACTGATTCACCCCCCCCCCCCCCCCTAACTCCCTCTCAGGGGTCTTGATCCTACATGGGGACTACTATTTTTATTTCCACTTATCAGGAAATCTATCCTTTCACATATGACTCCAAAATAATACTCTAGGCTCAAACAGTACTTACTTAAGGCACTTTTTTTCAGGAACGACATATTTCAATGTTATTAAAAAAATATTTTTCCTTTACATTTCATTGATTTATGGTTGAATTTTTCATTTCCTTTTGCATCCATATTAGTTGATTTCTACATAGGAAAATGGAATAAATCAATAGGTATAATGGGTTAAAGTTATAAAGAATTTTAAATGGAGAATTTTGATTAGTGGAATGCTTTTCCTGGATATATGATAATTCCACATGTCATAGATACTACTCCAAATTCTTGAGATTCTTCATAAAAATTTACCATAGAGGGGTTGATAGTGTCCAATTTACACCTCTGTTATTTCATCAGTTTGTGGATGTACGTATGTGATAATAGTAACTTTTTCTTGAGTTTTCTCCCCTAGGTATTACAAAAGTAACTGTGGGTGTTTTTGTATCTATATGAAATAATTGACATAGTAATTACATTGAGTTTGACTAACTCCGGAATTAAAATCATTGCAATGTTAGTGGAATGTTTTATTTTGTTATAGGGAATAAAATGTTCCGTCATAGAAAATTTATTCGCCAAAACAAAAATGGAATCTCTCTCTCCCTAGATCCTTTAGAACACTAAAATAAAATTCATTGATATGTCCTCCCAAGGAATGTTGGGTATTTGGAGAGGAAGATGTAATCCATATGGGTTTAGTTTGGATTAGTATTTAATGATGAAAATGCACCTTCCCACAAATTTATCACAATTTATAGACATACATGGTGAATAAAAATGATAACTGATAACACATATTGTCTTTTCAACATTAAAATTTCCCTTTAACCCACCATAATGTGGTGCCATTATTAAAATTAATTGGATAGAGTAATTTGTAATAAAAATATTATCTATCTGGAATAAGAATCCCTCGTGTAAATATAACTTTTCTCAAATAAATCCAGGTTTATAATGTTTATAAGGTGCATAAAAATCACTATTAGTGGAATATAAATTATTAATGTAACCATAACCAAGGATTTTAGAATCTTGTAAGGATAAAGGATACTATCTATTTGAAGTTTCATCAGCCATAATATTTTAATTACAATTTTTTATTAAAAATGGAAATGTTTCAATGAATTATATCTGTCTATAATGCTTCCTATTTAGTTTATATATTCTCTTACGGGTTTTAAGATCATCTTGATTAGAATGGATCACAAATTATTTGGTCCAAAGACAATCCTTATTTGTTTATAGTACTATAAATAGTGCATACATCTCTTTACTTTGTGTAACATTGTTTAGAGTTGGTCCATTAAATTCTCATTAAAAAATTAAATTATTTTACCTTCTATCATGAGTAATCCTCTTCTTCCACTTCTTCTTCCATCACATTCAATTTCAAAGGTCCTATCGAAGTCTGATAGAAAACAAATGGTGTTCGGTGAGTCTCTCTTTGAGTTCTTAGAAAGAAACATATTGAGTTTTACCCTATTTTAATAGAACATTCATCTTTGAAAAATCATTCAATGGCAATGATAGTGTGTTGATTTACTACATAAAACTCATGTAATACCGTGAAATACCACGATAACTTCTTACCTTTCCACTAGAGGTGGGAGTTTGCAACTCTTTAATGGCCTTAATCTTTTAGACATCTACCTAAACTCCATCAAATCATTCCAAAAATCCATTGAATATAATTGTATTTAGTAAAAATTTACAATTTAATATGTTCGAGACCATATTTTTTCATAACACCTCTAGGAAATTTCATAACTGATCTACATGTTCATGTAAATTCAAAATATAAAACAAAATATCATCAAAGTAAACAACCAATAATTTCTAGTGTATTCAATTAAAACATGATTTAATGACTTTATAAATGTTCTAGGGTCATTCGTGAGACCAGACAACATGACTAACTATTCATAAAGTCTATGTTTTGTCTTACATGTAGTCTTCCACTCATATCCATATTTAATTCTAATATGATGGTATCTGCTTCTTAAATAAATTTGTGAGACAATAATAAATCTATTTAACTCATCTAGAATATATTCTATCCTAGGGATAAGACGAAAATACATGAACATGATTTTTTTGATGGCTCTATAGTCAGTGTACATTTTATATTTTCTGTCCTTCTTGGGTACTAGAAGAATTGGTATAGAATAGGGACTGAGGCTCTCTATAAAATAGCCCAAATATAACAAATCCTAAACATGACGTTGTATTTATTTTTACTCCTCCTGCTTGGTTTGATATGTAGGAAGGTTCGATAGTGATTATATTGGTATGAGTTCTAGTTTATACACAATACTTCTAGTGGGTGGAAATCCAGGTGGCCCTACTCAGAAAAACATCACTACTTTCCTACAACAAAGACTAAAAAACATGTGTAAAAGAATATTTTATGTCATTAGTGTTAAACATAACCTATTTGTACATATATACTAAAAGGTTATTATATGAAATCAAATATTCCTTAAATTTACTCTTTTTTCCAACATCAAGTTTTTCTCTCCACTCAAATATTTTTTCCCTCTTCATTTTTCATGACATCCCATTTTCTTTGTTCATTTATTTTCTCTTTTTCCATCATTATATCCTTCTTGATTTTAACTCGTATTTTTTTCATCACTCGTTTTTTTAATTTCTCTCAATATGTGAGATTCCAAATTTTCTTGGGGGGACCTAGTTTGGATGGTTGTAGGTTCACCTCAGAGTACAAATCAGTGATGATTAAAGAACCTATCCTGAGTAAAAAACCAATCGTACGACCATGGTAGACCCATTAAAAACATTCAAAAATTAATTTTAATAATTTCAAACAATACCTCAACCCTGTATTTTATGATGTTGAAAAATATCTTCACCTTTTTGTTAACATTCTTCTATCCATAATCATTCCACCATTGAAGCCAATAAGGAATTTGATTCTTCAATGTTGGAAGTACTAAATTCTCTACTAACTCAGTTCCTAATACACTATTACAACTTCTTCCATCAATAATAACACATAATACCTTCATATACATCATGAAACATGTATATAATATTTTCATTCCCTTATACTTCTCTTCAATGTTCATTTTTGTGCATATAACATTATTAGTGACAATAATCTCACAATTTTATGAAAATTATACAATGTTAGTTTTGTGTAATTCCACTTATTCCTCCTCTAAGATCACCCTAAAAATCTCCTATTCTATAATCTTTTTTTATGGTCATTCTTCACCAGTTCCAAATTTATATATCAATTTTACCCTATCCTTGAAATTATAAACATGAAATATCCTAGTATCTTGTTTGGTTAGTCTCAAAAGTAGGTTTCTTAAGTGGAATAATTACCTTGTTACGTTTTCAATCAATTTCCTATTTGACCTTTGATGGTTCTATAACTTCAATCCTTGAATTTATCTATATTGTGAAAGGGGTATTGGATTTATTCATGTTTTCCCTCCTTTTTATTTTCTCCTTGATCTTAGTGGACTTGTGGATAATATCTTCAATCTCTACGTGGTAGTACATCTCAAATTTATGGGAAATTTCTTGATTGAACCCTTATAAAAACAATTTGATAGGTTCTTCTGAAACCTCCATAATATTTTCTCGTATCATGGAAAGTTACATCTTCTTGTAGTAATATTTTACAATCTTACTCACTTGGATGATGCATTGATGTTTCTTGTAGAGATATATATGGTATTGTGGGGGAACAAACTGCTTATACATAGAAAACTTCATTTCACCCATTCTACTGATTGGATGTCACCAATATCTAGATCTATCCTTTTTAATTTTATCCCACAAAATTAATGAATAATCATAAAATTCATGTGTAGAAATTTTATCCCATTCCCCTTTAGAATATTCATGGAATGAAAGCACTTTCTTGATCTGCTTCTCCAACTCCAAGTATGCATCCAGATAGCTTTTCCCTTAAATAAAGGGACCTTCACTTTGATGGAAAAATGTATTTCATCATCATGTGGTCATTTCTGAACTCTTCTAGGTTGTTGGTACAACCTATTCCGTTGTAGGACATCCTTGAAATCACCATCAATGTTTTTTATATCCCACTCTATGATGTGGGGTGACACGGTTTAAGAGTATGTTTTGGGTTATCATGGATCATCATCAATCCTGGTTGATCTACTAGGATGTCAATCCTCTAATGTATCACCTTCAACTCCCTATTAAGAATCTTATCTAATTTTTTCACCAATTATTTAATTTTGAGTGGTGTATCTTCATGTGTGTGAGATCAACTTCATCTTCGTTCATCTCTACCATTTGAAATTTTTTTCCCTTGATCTTTTTCCATGTTATGAAACATAGTCACAAACAAAAATAGGGAGAAACACACACAATGACACACACCCTCACACATGAAAACATACACACACTCACAATAAAACACATAAATATACACACACACACACACAAGTTGTACACACTCGCGTACATAAGATGTATACACTCACTCCCACAAGGTTACACACTTATTCACACAAGATATACAAACTCTTGAACACAATATTACACACTCATGAACACAAGACATAAAAAATCAATATGAAAGAAGACACACTTACAAGTATTTTTAATCTTATATCACTCCACTCTCAATACTCAATTAAAATTTCAAACACTTATGAAATCTAATACCTTGTTCATGGATATAACATTCTACTAATACTTACCAAGTTAAGATTATTTTGGGGGATGGTTTATAAAATATTTTTTGAGTGGTAAAGGGTTATAAAATCGTATAGGGTTGAAAATAAGAAATAAAATATTGGAAAATAGTGGAAAAAGGTGGATGAGTGTAATAAAGGGGTTTTCCCAAGTGTGAAAGATAAGAAAAATTAATTTACAAAGAGCCAAAATTGCAATGGAGATGAAGTAAAATGATAGAGAAAGTGATTTATGGAAATAGAAAGTGATAATAATGTAATGCATGAAGAGGAGGTAATTATATTCACTTTTTTATTTTTTATTCACATATCATGAAAAGATTTTTGTTTAGTGTCTTAATTAACAAGATGATGAATGGGGAGTGAGATGATTTTTTATAAATCTCACATTGAAATGATGTTATTACTTTGGAAAATAACAAAATAATGAGGTGATAGAGTTCAATTTAATTGAGATAAAATTCAATTCTAGTGAATTAAATGTGAAAAGAAGATTGATTAATAATTGACTCAATATAAAAAATTTCAATCAAGAACAACATAGACAAATTTTTTAGGATTTCAATGAGAAATGAATTTTTCAACTGGTAGATAATATAGAATGAGTATAAGGGTAATAGATAAAGGTGTTGTATCTAAAGGGATTGATACCTACCATGTCTATGAGAGATCTGATAACAACTATTGTGAGATTCATAGGCTAGCACAATATTCATAGTGTCGGGAGAAGGATGATGCATATGGTTCGGTGTTATGTCGAGTATGATGGTTTTAGATAATGGAAGTAAATAGTAAAGTAATTCTGTATATAGTGTGACCAACTACATAGAAAAAAAACTCGAGTCATGGCTGTGATGATCAATCCACAAAACAATGAACTTGGGTTGAGGCATGAAATTTTGGGATTTATGATCTTGGTTCACAAATATAACTTGTATATTGATTAAGTAAAAGTACCGAAGGGAAAGATATGAAAGTAACAATCCTCCCAATAAAGAGAATAAAGTCACAGAGTTTCACTAATGAATATAAGAATCAAAATGAAATTCCATGTGTAGACTATTTATATTCAAGGGGTGAAATATAAGGTCAAAGGCATAATACTCTAAATTAATAAAGAATATTCCTTCCTAGTCTACTTAAAGTAAAAAATGATACTTTATATCTTTGAATCTATTTCTTGAAAAGTAGCACATGTCTTTCAACCAATAGCCCAAATAACAGGAATTTGTGTACATGGCCCATCATATTTTACTTTGGTGTCTAAATATTTTATTATAGAATTATCCCTGTGTTAATGTCTTCCAAAATTCATGAAACCATTTGGATCGAGCTTAGAAAATCATTTTAGGGATGGAATAAGTGAGATATTAGGCCTATTTTCCCCATCCATGCATGGTGAGATCAATTGGTCTTTTAATGAAAAATATGGGTTCCCATTTTATCATTCAACCTCTTTAATCCTCCCCACATCATCAGGCATTAAAAATGTAACACCTCCACATGAGTAATTGAATTGGTGCCTTCAACATGGTCCCCATCACTCAAGTATCATATGAATCTGATCTGTGTGGTGTTACACTATAAACAATATAATCAACTTCCAATGAAAGACATTCACTTTAGAGTTAATGATCTCCACTGACTATTCCAAAATATAAATGTTTTTCTCTAAATAAATTTCCACCCATCTCAAAATGTGAGCAGAATCAAGATGATATTTCCCAAGATATGATATATGGGAAGATTCATGAATATTTTTCAACATAATTAGCAATTCAAACTAGAAGGAAACCTCCCGAAGCTACTCATTGACCTCACATGGTCCAATATATCTCAGATCCAACATGCACTACTTTTCAAGATGATGGTGCCCCAACCGAGGAGAAACATTAATAAAAACTCAGTCACATATAGAAAACCTCAATGGATGAAAACAATGATCCACAGAATATTTATATCGAATATGAGTGGTAACTAGAAATCGACATATATCATTAATCGTCACAAACTTTTCTGGAATGATGATGGGTCCCACCAAATTGTATTCACCCACCTCTTCCCAAAAAGGAGTTGATCTACATGGGTGACTATACAAAGTGTCAAAGTGACCAATTCTGATTAGTAATTGATAATTGTAGTTATGAGTAAAATCAAGAAATCCCAAGTGGTTATCTAATGATCCACAAAAATCCAATACATGATAATCAATTATATCCTCTATGATCTGAATATCATTCTCCATCTCATAATGTATTTGTGTACTATATGTTATACTCAACTTCACCTGAGTCCCCATCGCCTATTGGAGACGTCACCAGAACCACTATGTAAACCATGGACCTGTGTAAAAAATAGTGGCTAAGGGAACCCAATGTGACCTCACGATCTCTTTCACATACATCTTACCAAAAAAAAATTTATAGTGTCCTTCATTGGAATAAATTGTGAGGAATTTTTTAACAGATCAATCACCACACATATAACATTTTCCTATTGGGGAGTCTTTGGTAATCAACAAAAAAATTCCATAAACAGCTCATATGATTTTCAAACTATCTTGAGAAGAGGCTGGTGAAAAAACTATTGGAAAATGAACTTATACCCTCCGTATTAGATCAAACCATGTGTAGAGTTATTGTTTTAGAAAATATTCCCACATTTTTGTAAAACCATGGGTATAGGTATAAAATTGTAACCTATACACACATTTTATGAAAAAATGTAGGTATAGAGTTCGGTTCAAGATATATACCCATCGTTCTAAAAAACCTATGGGTATAAGTTTTCGTTAAAAACATATACCAATGATTTTTTTAGAAATGTGGGTATAGGTTCCCATGTAAGTGTAGGGGGGAAAACATGGGAAAACCTTTACCAATAGTTTTCCACCCTATTTTCATAGTTTGTAAAAATATATATGTAAATATATGTTTATATATGCATTACATTATGTGGTGTTGTGGTTAGGCATGATGACTAGGGTGAGGCGATCCAGGGTTTCAATATGGTAGTAGGATGTTTTAAAAATCCGATGGACGAGGTTTTAGAACTGTGGATATAGTATTATTAATATGGTGGAAAATTTACAATACATAAATTCCCACAGTTCATATCTACAGGTGTAGCATTTTTCAAACTATGGTTATATCTCAGAGCGATATTGATGCTTTAACATGACAGTGTTTTGAAATCCATGGGTAAAGCCTATTCGCATGATTTTATCAGCTATACCCATGGTATTAAACCATGGGTATAGGTGGATTTTCCAATAGTGAAACCTGATGGTTTCAAAAGCTCTACCATTATCAATTAGTAGGTGTAACTATGGGAAACATAATATGCATTGCCTTACTTCATACCTAACCACCAGAATCAACAAATCATGTCATAATTCATATTAATAGTGCCTATATGAACTATCCATGAAAATCCATGATATTCAAACATATCTTATATCCTCATATATTATATAATTTTAAACTGATCCTGAAAAAGGATAATACCATATTAAGATGGGGACCAATAAGAAATGGTATCCCAAACATATAGGGTTTCTCAAATTCCCTTGAACTCATCATCAAAATAATAACTTTTTATAATAGAATCCTGAAGATATGATGATAATTAAACACTAGTTAGAAACATTCCAAAAAAATCCTCCTCATAATTCAAGTTCCACTGAGCAAAGAGGTTTCATTCCTCTTTTTATTCTAGAACAACCTATAATGATATATTCCTACTAAGATAGATTGCATCAAAAATCTTTTTACCAAAGGATTAGGTGATGTTGATGTTAAATTTTGGAAGGTATTCCACCCACTACCTCTTCCTGATATTCATGTATTTCTGAGAAAAGATAAATATTAAATTTTTATAGTTTTAAAATACCATGAACTTCTCCATAGAAATATAATTCCACCAACACTTAAATGCATGCATAAATGCACCAAGCTATAAATCAAGAGTGGGTTAGTTCTTATCTTTTCTTCATAGTGAAAGAGTTTCCTAATCCACCACATAATCATCCTAAATAAATTTTAATCCCAAAAAAATCGAAGCATCATAAAAAAAACATACCCATTAATATAATTAGATAAGATCAGAATAGGAGTCGATGATATAAGGTGTTTCAAGTCATGAAAATAAAACTGACCCTTAGAATACCATATTAATTTCACCCCATTATTTGTAATAAAACTAATTTTTTTTTACAAATTCTAAAAAACATGTTGAATCATTGATAGTATCACTTGAGAGAAAGGACTATCTAAGTCTCAAATATGTTTCATGGAAATTCCAAGAAAAATTAATCCTTCACCTTCTCCGGATAAACTAATAATCTAATATTATAAATCATTTTCCCCAAAAAAATCAATTCTTGGATCTAGAAATTTTATTTCGAAATCATTTTATACAAATAGTGACATTACTTGATTTAAAGAACAATTGTCAGATGATATTCATGTTCCTGCACGGATATCAAATAAAAAAAATTTCATCAATGAAAACTACCAAAAAATATATCAAGATACTCATGGAATATCTGATTCAAAAAATAAATGAAAACTTCATGAGCATTTTTCATACCTAAATGAATAGAAATATATTTTTTAATATTCATACCTACTTCTAAAATCCATATTTGGTATATCAGACTCCTGAACACTAAGTTGATGATACCCTGATGTAGTATCTATCATCAAAATTAACATTACCATCAATTATTCACATTAGTATTCATCATCAGTTATTCCATTAGATTAAATATCAATCACAATATTAACGTTGTACTCATTATAAAATTTTTATTTGAAGTTGGCTTCTTCTTTGGTTTCTCTATTTTTCTCACATTTCATCTTTTTCATCCTATTTAGATCCTCACAATCCTCATTGAAAACAAATTTTAGGCCATATAGTTGTTCCACATCATCACTTTTGTATAGGTTTGGGATACATCCTCATTTTATTATGATATTTTTTTGGCATTCAATAATTTGATGTGACATATTCACCACTTCAATTGAAAACCATAGATTTTTACTCATTGTAAAATCCTTACTTTACATCACAACCAGAAAAACCACCTTGTAAAAGAAAAAAAATAAAAATCTACATTAAAATCATAGAAATTTATAAGTGTTGTAAAAAGACTTATCTTAACTACTGAGATGATGTTTTATTACATCAAGTCCTTGAAATTAGTGCCAAAAACATGATCGATCATTAATTATCCTTAGTTACTATGGCCAAACAAGGTTCATTAATTTTTAATTATGGCAACTAAAAGCATTAAAATATAAAAAATTAATTACATGAATGTGAGTATTGAGGTCTAACCTATAAATAAATGGGGAAAACACTTTCACTCAATAAATAAGAATGTAAATAATTAGAAATTACATCTAATTCTAACCTTGAAGAATTACCAACGAATATTAAGGTTATACAAAATTTTAAATCTAATTTCATTAATTAATTATGTTCAGAAAAGATAAAAAAATAAACCTGATATTGTTATAATCAGGTCTATGTGAATCCATTGTTATGGATACACACTCTCAAATCAATAGGAGTTAATTTTCTCATTGTAAGGTACATCATGTTACATAGAGATTTGGTAATATAGACCCATTCTTAAACATAGAATATAATAATCCAAATAGTAATGGTATAAAATTAACCAATGTTAATAAAATAAAAATTAACTATCTCACTTATAAGAAAATAGTTATGGTTATATAAAATAATGATAGATATAAGAGAAAAAGTATGTGTAAAACCTTAAACATTTATACCAATGAAAAAGTATGATTAATTGAATAAAATCAATACAAATTCATCAAAAAAAACTATGAACAATTACATACTCTCTAAATCTATCCATTAGAGATAGAAAGAGATAAATAAAACCTAAAAATCTAGTCAATATACTAAGAGATCCAACTAATGGGTGGTAGTGGAAGACACTCTCGGAACTCGATGATATTTAATGTATAACCATTGAATTATAATTAAATGAAATATTTATTTTCCAATCCATCGTATCTATCCCTCTTTTTTAGAAAACAAAATCCATATAAATTAATTAAAATCCTAGTAGGATAACCAATTCATCTCCCCTAAACTAATATTTAATAGTGAAGTTCATAAATGGATTAATAGAACTAATGTTGAATTTTGTTTTCAATATATTTTTGGAAATAAATGTCTATGTGAGGTGATAGAGGAAGACTCTAACCAAATATGGATGCTAAAGATGATTCCCATACCATTTGGTAAATAAAATTAAGATGATTGGTGGTAAGTATGTTAAAATATGATTATTATTAAGACATTCAAATAGGATTCATGTTTTGTTCTAAAAAATATCAATTTTACTGAGAATTTTTTTGAGAAGTGGAGAATTTTACTATTGGTAAATATATATGTGTGTGTTTGTGTGTCTATGTGTGTGTGTGATTAAAAGTATTAAAACATGTTTAATTTTATTAAGTGAAGTTGGATAACATTAAAGAAACCATCTAAATATTTTTTTATGAATATTTGATTAATCTTGAGTTATGAATAATCTATCCCTGTGAAATGAAGAAGGAGGATACAATAATATATTATGAAATATAACTTATATGATGGTTATAGATCAAATAATTGGGGATGAAATTAAAAAAGCATTTAAGGCTCATGGGAATGCTAAAAATTATAATTTAATTTTAATGATACATTGAAATTGATTAGAGTAACAATGGAATTATTTTTATAACCCCCAAAGTCATTTTATGTAATTTCAAGAAGTATCTATTGTGTTAGAGTTGAATAGAGATAATTTTAAGTGATTTTGTAATTATTTGAATAATTCATGAAATATAAATATGGATTTAATTGTTTTGGAAATGTCCAAATTATTTACATAATATTCTTGGATAGAATACATTATAGTAACCATGTGACTCAATGTATAAATATTAAAGGGACCATATTTGTTAAAGGATAATCTTGAATAAATAAATTTTGATAAGTCATGGTCTCCTTAAATGTCTGTAAGGATTATTTTGATGTGGTAATTGATAAATTATCATAATATATGAGGACCATCTTTGAGTAGTGTATGGATGATCATAACATCATAAGGATGAATCACGAAGACTATAAGGATGTCCATGAATTTGTAAGAATCATTGTACATTTTTCTGATGATATAATAGTTTTCAAGGATCATTCTCAACATTTTAGTGAGGATGGATATGAGTCTGGATGATCCTAAAAATTATTATTTATAGTCATGGACTTCATAAAGATCATTTATCATTATGAAATAAATTATGTTATGGGAATTTCAAAAAGGTATAAAATCTCGTAGTGAGGTACATAAGGTTTAGTTTTTTCCTTATGAGAAAACATTTTATACATGGAAATATCACAAAATAATAAAATCACAGTTTACTTCATAAGTATGACTGGTTCACTTCATAAAGATAATTTTGAGTCCAACACTTCAAAACATTTTGATACTTTACAAGAATGAAAAAATATATGATTCTTATACCTTGCATCCAAGTTTAAAACATCATAATTATTTATTAATCAATGATTAAAGATTTTTTTTTAGGAAGAGGAAGTAATATGAAATTAATAATATCTGTATTTCATTAATGTAGTTTTTTCAAATGAGAATATTTGTAAATTAATCTTTTTTTATAATTGTTGAAATAAATTGTGGAAATTAACTTTTTTGATTATGGTGTTGTAGATTATTTTCGAAAACAACAAAAACTAAACATGATTAAAGATGATTTAATGAGAAAAAGTATATTCCTAACTGATAAATAAGATTAATTCATGATGATGTTTTTGGAATTTATTTAATCCTTTAATGAGTAAATTACATATTAAATGAATTTAGAAATTAAATGTGATGGTTATTGTGTTGTTCTTGTAAATAATTAAATATAAAAATATTATTTTTTATTAAAGATAAAAATTTATAAGATAAAGTAGTGGAGTTAACTAATGAGAAAACTATAATCTGGATCATACTTTTTAATTTTACAGATTTCTACATCGTAAAGAGTTAATCCATGCCTTAGTTGTGATGGTTATATATTTTTATACAGTAATGGTGATTATTATCTTATATATGCTGTTTAAATTTGAAAATGACAATTCATATTCTCAATTAAACAAGAATATTTGAATTTGAAACTTATTTAGAGGAGATAAAATTAGCATGGATAGAGATATGATATTCCTACAATTTTGTTGGGGTCAAAAGTTTAAGGGAAAATGAATAACAACGATTCTGGGAGTGACTTGCTACAAAATTGCTTAGGATAAATGATAGGATAATTATATTGGTTCAAAGTAGATTTTTTTATATTAAATATCAAAATATTCAATGAAAAACATAAAAAAAGTTTATAATAATGAGAAATAATGACTCACATCTAGAACTATCAAATACAAGAAATTGAGTGCCCTATATTAGTGGGTAAGGGGATGCTGATACTATTTAATATGGAATAATTTTCAAGGTATCAATGAAGAAAAAGAATACAACCTGGTTCTAGTGTTCACATATAGTTAAAACAGAAGGGGTGAATAAGAATAAGTAAGGCTGGTTGACATATATGTAATGTTATATAATATTCATTGTTTGTTTAATAAATTATAATTTGACTTGATAGAATCCAACAAAAAGATTATGAAAATGATATAGGAGATATAAGGTTAATTAGATACCATGTTACAAGGTATTATTATAATATATTCATAGGTATTCAAAGACACTATTTTTAGTGGAAGGATATATGAATATTTTGAGGCAGTAACATCTCATGATAAAATATAATCAGCTTTAAGAAGTTTTATATTTTTGAATACTATTGTGAGACTATATATTCCAATGAAATGTTGTGTAAGTGTGATATGAACAGTTATTTCAAAATTATACCTATCTTTTTTTTGAAGTGTTGCGTAAATAATTGGTTTTAATATTATCCAAAACAAACCCACTATAATTGATTATAATATTATCTGTGGTGAATTGATGAACTGGATACCCCAATAACATCAAGGATTAAGTTTCTTGGGTGTGGCTGAACCTTGTAAATATATAACATGTTTTTTTTCATTCCTCTATAACATTAAATTTTTGTGTTTCCTAATGTTTTAATAAAAAATAAATCACTATTAACTAGAAATAGATGATTAAATACTAGGGTAAAAAAATTTAAAATAGAAATTGGAATTTTTGTAGAAGATTACTCACACTTGATCGCTCCCCCTATTAGGCTTTTAAATATTTATCTGATATACATTTACACTGTATCATAGAAATGGGTCCCTTTTATTGGTTATAAAATTTTATTTTGTAGTGTTTGTAACATATTTTTATGAAATGAATCTTTTAAATGGAATCACCTAAAATGGAAAAGATTGTTTCCATTATTCTCTGTGCATCATTAGAGGTATCACCTAAGACATTGAAAAATAATGAAAAATAGGTGTGAAGGACCCATGGAATTATGAAATAGGTAATGAGTATTAATCATGAGATGAAAATAATCATAATATTAAATATATTTTAAATATTTATGAATATTATTTTACAAATGAATCAGGTTTGAGGTATGAAAAACATGTAGAGTACATTCATTTTGAATAAAATTCTTATTTTTATTCTAATGTAAATGATTATCTTGAAATAGATCCTATTGAATCTATTAGATATAATTTTCATAAATCAAGTGATTACAAGATTAAAATACACAATTGTAATAAGAATTTGATGTAAGGGGGGATTCATTCCTAAAAAGGTGAGAAGATGCAACAGCCTTATAAAACTGGTCAAATCTAAGGAATAATATGTTTAAATTTTTCATGAAATAGTTTCATTGATTTTTATGTATTTAGAAAACTATATTTATGAGAATTATGTGTTTAATAATGATGTCAGATGTATGACAGATGTATGAAATAATTTCCTTGGTCGATGAAATGTGTATAATTTTTTAAAAAAATATTTATGAATTCAATAACCAAAATTACTTCTTTGAAAAGGGTGTCTAAAAACATGATTATTCCTAACCATGATTATGGATACCCATGTAGGAAAGGATATAGAATATCAATAATGAAGTAAGAATGAAGATTTCCTAGTATTTTTTCTCTACAAAGAATGCAGTCTCTGTGTTGAGAATCAAGTATTAGCCTTATTTATCTAATTAAACATATTATAGAGACTGGCCTCATTCCCATATCCTTCAATCATAGAGACAGTGTACTACATTGATCAAGAATATGAAGGTAAAGTATGGAAAGATAAATTTTCTTTGATGTGATGGTTATATACCTTGTATAATAATTTATCATGGATTACATTGAATTCATGAATCCCTATAACATACCATTTTCATTTCAATTTGTATTAATCTCAACTTTTAAGAAATTTTAAGAGATTATCTCTAAATAATACTAACCATAGTGAAGATTGATGAGAAGAATCTATATATGGGGAGTAAAAAGAAGTGAATTTAAGAGAATTTTACCTCTTTTTAATAGGAAATTATTTATAGGTACTATAATAATTAAAATGATGTATGACTTTTACTCTCTAAATTATATTTTGAATTATTTTTAATATTCTAATAATGAGGGAGTGATTCTATAATAAAATTGGGATAAAAAACAACTTTTAATTGAAATTATTTCTTGTTTTTATTGAATTTGAGTTCATGTTTATAAAAAATATTACATATCTATTTGTATATACCCAATGAAATGTAATTTTATTTGTATCACATTATGGAAAGAATATGGTTGACATTTTTTAAAACTGATGACTCTTGTTTTTTATACATTATCACCCTACATAGATATAGATTTTATTAGTTGATGAACCATTTCTAATAAAAATATTTCACCACCCTTATCTTATATAGAAGTGGTCGATTCTCTCAAAAATGGGGAGAATAATACAAATAGAGAATAAAAAGTATCAAATTTAGGAATTTTAGGAGATGTGAATAGATTCTCTTAAACATATGATTTTAATTAGGGCGTGGAGATATTTTTTTCCTAAAAATTTATTATCAATAATGTATATGAGAGTACAATTGACCTTAAGATGAAAATTGGTATTGATAACAAATCCAAAGGTAAATATTCAATTGTACAAATGGATTGTCAATAGATGTTGTAAAACGTAGTTGGAAAAATAAATTCCTTGTTATGTGATGATGGTTTCTAAAGGAATAATCCACCCTAATGTATAATTCAATGTTTATTCCCTTAAATTTGGGGTAAAGAATAGTAAGACATCATAGTTATTGGTCTATTAAAATGAGATAAATTTTGAGATGGTATGAAATATATCATGATGAGTGATAATTGTTGAAGGATTCACTATCTAAATCATTTTATGGAGAAGTGTATAAGATGATAGTTGTACTATTTGTTAAATAAATTTCATTTCTAGGATTAAAAATATTAAAAAATATTTATGTTTTGATAGTATTTTGTTGAAGTTAAATAAACCATCAAAGTATTTATGGATGAATATTTTAAGAATCAATAGTTGTGGAAAATATATCCTTATGTATGGAAGTGTGGGGATTCTATAATATAAATGAAATGTCCGTTGGGTGATGGTTTCTAATTGATTAATGGATGTTTAAATTAGAAAGGGAGTTAATATTCATGAGCATGCTCAAAGTTAAGGTTATATGATTCAGGAGACAGTTAAATTTTATCAAATAAAATTAGAATTACTCTTATGATTCAAAGTCATTTAAATTAATTTTATGTTGTTTTTAAGTGATTTGAGAGGCCTAGATTTGAGTAGATTCTATTTTGTACTTATTTAAACAATTATTTAAATATAAAGTTGGATCTATTTTTTAGCTATGTTTGATTACTTACGTATGGTTCATAGAGAGACTATGTTGGAGTAACCATGTGACTATGTGAAAGATTTTAACAATTCCTAAATATATATATATATATATATATATATGAGATAGAATATATAAATTTGGTTATGTATTGGACTCCATTGATATACATAAGGATGATTTAGATGTGGTAATTGACAATATATTGGACTCTATAAGAATCATCCTTGAAAAATATAAGGAGTATCACAACTACTACTGGTTGTATCATAAACAACATAATGATCGATTTAGACTTCATAATATTCCTTCAAAGGATGTTACACAAGTTCATAAGAGTCTTCTCTAACTCCATAAGTATGATTAATACTCATATGAATGGTCATACAACTTTTTTTGGTTGTTTTTGGACTTTATAAGTATCATTTATCCATATAAAATTTATAATGGATTGAATATTTTAAAAATGAATATAATCTCACAATTACAATTATAAGGATCATTTTATCCTTACACAAAATATATGTTTTACATGAAATTATAAATAAGAAATGGAATCATAGTTTACATTTAAATTATGATTGGTGCACATTGTAAAGATCATTCTATGTCCAAAACATAGAAAAGTAGTAATATATTTCAAGAATAAAAAATTATATAATACGTACATTGTAAATTCTTGATCAAAATATCATGATACTATGTTGATACATGATTCATGAATTTTTTTTAAGAAATGAGGAATATGATATTTATAATATCATTATTTCATCAATTTAGGACATTCAAATGAAAATATTTGAATATAAATATTGGCTATAATTTTTGAATAGATTTGTATAAATTATCTCTATTGACGCTAGTGAAATTTATAATAGTACAAAACATAAAAGAAATTAAAATTAATCATAATGATTGAATGAGAAAAATATTTTAGGCATTAGAAATAGTATTAAAGTATGATGAATTTTCTATGAAATTATTTATTCCTACAATGTAGAAATTATAGATTAAATGAATATGGAACATATATGTGAATATGATTGTGATCTTTAGAAATTGCATTAAATGCCACAAATTCATTTTTTATTGATGCTAAATTTTTTTAATATTGATTATTGGTGTTATATGATGAAAAAAATATATTTTTGTGTTTACATTGGAATTTCATATACTTAATCATCCTGAAGATTTGATTCATTCCCAATATGTGATGAAACTATATTTTTATATCGAGATTGTGATTGATCTCTTGTGGATGTTATCAAAATGAGAATAAATGAATATTATTATTCATCATGATTGATGATTTTATATGTATATTTATTTTCATATGATAAAATGATTAAAAAGGGAGGGGGTTTTATTTGAATTTTGATATTCAAAATAGCTTAAGGAAAAAATTATAACAATGATCATGGGAGAGACCCATATAAAAATAGTTGAGGAAAAATGATAGGATCACAATACAGATTCAAAAAAATCTATAAAAATTATATTTCGTTGACCTTTATATATAAATTATTAGAAAAAAGAGAGATAATGACTCTCACCGGGTACTCTTAAATAATATAACCTAAGATATCTTTGTATGTGGATAAGGATAAGATGATTATAATTTTCGAATAAGATATTTTTGGTTGTAAAATAATAATAAGTATTTAACCTAGTACTACTAACCATATCCAATAAAAGTATAAGGAAATTAGAAGAATAAGATAATAAGGCTGACATAAAGGTAATTATATAGAATATTCCTTGGATATCGAAGCCCATCAAGTTTGATTTGGAAAAATCCAACAAATAGATTCTGAAAAATATTTAGTAGAGGCATTGTGAATCAAATACAAGGTTGCATGATATTGTTCCTGGAGACTTTAATATAGTGTAAGATTATTTATTGAGTTGAATGAGATTAAATAATTCTGATATGGTGACATTCCATGTGAAAGGAATATCTACTTCATGAATATGGGCGTTGTTATATATTTTTGGGATACAATATATTTTTATAGGATACTCTGTAAGTGTGGGAAGGAAAATGGTTTTAGGATGATATAAAACTAACACTAAAGTATAGGGAAAACACATGGGTATTAACAAAACCACTATAATTGATGATATGATTTTTAGTAGTGACCCTATGACTCAGACACCCCAATCATATTAAGTATTAGTTTTCTTGATATGGGAAAACCAATGTAAAAAACATAGTTAATTTTTTTCATTTCCTATACTAATTTGATTTTTTTAGTATTGGTTAAATAAAACATCCCCACTTTTTAATCAAATACATTTGTTTATATACCAAAGGTGGTAAAAATCATAAAAGTATAATTGGAATTATTAAAAAATTATCCACGCCTAATTCGCATCCCCACCCAGGTGTTTTTCCACTAAACCTATGATAATTTAAATGAATATAATAGATATAGAAATTTTTAATATATTATATCAGGAAGATATATAACTCATTGAGTGGCATAGTACCTCACAACATGATCACCTCTTTATTAATCGACTTCTTTCACTCTACATGCATGAATATGATGCGAGGAGTGTGTGAAGAAACATGAAATTTGTTTTATATCATTGAAAAATTTGTGTCACCATAATTTCACTACCGTAGATCCTTGTAATAAGTGAAAAAACTTCTTCTCTTTGGTATCATTACTACTTCAATAATGGATGTGACATGTAGTATCCATTATTGATCATGATGCATCGCCATTAAAACTTATTTAACCTTCATGTATTCCCTGACTTGTAGTGTGGTGTTATAGGAAAATGATTCACTTTAGGATCAGCTCCATCTCAATATAGCTTTACCTTCATTACTATGAAACACATCCTACATTGAGTGAATATATTTCACCTCCAAAATATATCTTCTCATGTATAGTGAACGTGGTGTGGAGATTAAAAACCATTGTGAGTACTATAATATATGGAATAACAAACATTTCTCTTCAATTTATTTAGATGGTAATGATGTGGAATTCATAAGTTCATCCGGTACACACTTTAGAGTGGCAATGGACTCACTATTTTATATATCATTATGTTATACCATGGTGAAGATAGAGATAGGAAATGAACAACCCTAGTTTATAGATAAGAAACCTCAAATTTCTATTTCCTTGCTACCATGTGTATATTTTATTTAAAATTGTACATTATTGAATTTATTTACTCTCACATTAGAAAATTGGTTAATATTCTAGTTCATTGAATATGTTTATTTTTCCCCACCATGAACGAAAATCATTGTGGTACCACCACCTAATACGCCCCCTAATACATCACCCATGTCCCCCCATTCTCGTCCCCTGTAAATCTTCTTTTTGGCTGAGTACTAACTAATTCAAAGCTTCCATTATTCCCCCATTCTAGTCCGACAATTTTTATTTTCCTCCACCAAATGGTGTGTAGTAAACTACAGTGGGATAGGCCTTGAAACTGTACAGGTTTTTATACATTCTATGTTCCTTCTCTAAATATTCATTTTCAAAAATCTCATTCTACTACCTTTGTATTTTTTATCTTATTACAAAAACCATTATTAATTTTTTCTACCAAAAAAATATAAATATGAAATTAAATTCAACATGAATTATTATTTATACTATAAAATTATTTATTTTAAAATTAAAAAATAAATTCATTAAATATATATCAATACATAACAATACTATGAGACTAATCCCACTTTTTCATATTTCATCTATTGATGCACAATCACTGCATCCATTATCATAATTCATCTTACAAAGGATATTTCACCGATATTATATTCTTATAATAAGGTATATTTTTATTAAATTACACGTTCATGATTCATTCTTATCCTATTTTATTTCCATTCGAAAGAATTAAGGTTCTTTTCCTTTATTGATTCTTTCTTTAATAATTTATCTTTTACTTTCACAAAGTAGAAATATTCCATTTTTTCCACTATATATATTTTCATTCCCTATATTATTTTTCCATGTAATATTAAACATTGTAACATGGTGAACATTTCATTGAGTTTTATCATTGTATTTCCCTAACCTATTTAATCTGTTATTTAATACGACAAATTCATATTCACTCATTACATTCCTCACCCTCAATATAGGAGTGGTGGTTTTTCTATTGGAATTTCCTTCCTCTTTATTACTTATTTTCTTTACTATATATCAATAATTACTTAGAAAAAATATATCCCATTAAAAGTTAACCTCCTTTTTTATTCATTATTTGGAATGTTGCAACATATTTTCTTCCATAGTTGAGCTCTTTGGCTTCAAGACACACATCCATCATATATCCCATCATTATATAATAATTGAATTTTATTGAGATGTTATTTAAAGTTCCATCTAATATTGATTTAGTTAGAATCATTCTTCTATTAATCGTACCCAAAATTCTGCTTTAATGGATTAAACATTTTGAGGCTGTTTTATGAAGTATTTTTTTCTTTATAATTTAGGTTTTTAACATATTTACAGATCCTTGATCAAAACAAACATTTTCATCATTTTGGTATCCATTTACATTATCCTCAGAGAATTCAGTTTCAGCAAATTTATCCTCTCTTCATATTGATTTTTAAGAAGGATAATACTTATTTTCAACTTCACATATTATTCCATTTGATCCCTGAATTCATAGGTATGTTCTCCTTATAAAACACTTTTTCCAATCTCTTCATCGCCAATTATATTTATATCTTCATTTAAGGCCAACACATCCTTCTTAAAACACTTACTTTTCAACCACATTTATTTTCTAATTGCATAGTCCACTATGCATCTTATATAAAGTTGATAATGAATTTTCATTTAAGGATTGTGTATTGTATTGATTGTTTAAAGAACATTCTTTTGATTTAAAAATTTATGTTCTTGTCACTTCATCACATAAATCAGAGTTTACTTCAATTTACACAAGAAAATATGAATTTCTTGATTTGTAGTCAAATTACACAAAATTTCTATATATGTAATTATATATAAAACCAAAATTATTAACCTTTATTGGAGATTACATATATTTAGGATTCATCTTCTTACTTTTACGTTTTCTTCTTTCCTTTTTAAATAAAGAAATTTTATCCTAATTAATTGATATAAATATTATTATCATTAGATTTAAAATATTATCTTGAAGTGTACTCCAATATATACATGGGTTTTAATGATTTACCATAAATAACATTCAATATTTTCTATATATCATAAGCATTATCACAGTTAATGAATTTATAGAATATCTCAATATATAGACCTATATTAAATATTTTTTTTCTTTACAAAAAGAACTATTTCATCATTCATTCTCAATCAGAATTCATGATATATGTATTTAATAATTTCATCACCACATTCCTATAGAAAATAAAACAACACATTCTTCCAGACACCATACTTGGTGCCATTAAAAATAAGGGGATTCATAATAAAATAAATATTTGTAATATTAAAAATATAAATTTAGAGATTTAATTTCAAATCAGAACCTACGACTTTGATGCCACTTGTGGGAAGAAATTTGAAAGTATTCACCATTATAGGGGTAAATTAGGGTACTTATTGAATATTTTTTTTATGTTTATCACATTATCTTTTTTATTAGATCTTTTTCCCTTGTTTTTTGGAACATTTTTAGTCTCTAAAACACTATATGGAATTGTCACTAAAACTTATAACCCATATACAAAAAATTAATGTAGAAACCACCGAAGGAATTAACTTGTTTCGATAACACTATATTATATCCATGGATCATAAACTAATGACGTTTTAATGTAAAAAATCATATTAAACTTTATTTTAGGGGGAACAAGATTTGTTCATGGTCACATCATGCAATGAAAAACACATTTTTTATTGTTTATGGCATTTTTCACTCCCCGTGAAATGGTCAAACCCAGTTATTCTCCTCCATGAACTAATTCTTATAAGTATTTATTAGTTTATAGATGTTAGGGTCACTCAATAGTTTTTAGAAAAAAAATATTTCATATATACCTAACATTGTGATTCGCCATGTATACATAATGTATATTAGTTTCTCTATTATGGCCTACATAACCATGATCTTCATCTTCTATACCCAATGAGATAAAATCCTTATAATGAGTCCAGTATATGTCATTTAATATATGATGATAATGATCTCACAATATAAAGGTCAATTATTTTCCCTCCAAATTTATACATGAACAACAATACATCCTTCTATATAAATTTAATTATATAACATAATTATCTTTTTTTATACTCTTTCTTCAACAATTCAATCATCTCGATATAACAATGGAATTATACCCTCTTGGATCCTTCTTCTATTAGTGAATCAGATGTGATTGTAGGAAATTATCTATAGTAATCCACAATTATTCCCCTCTAAAACAAAATTCATGGAAATATTTTCCAATTATTTCGTAGTTATTTCTCTTAAATGTAGATATATTATTTCATTATGATTTTACGGAACCTCTTTGATCAGTTTTTAAAATTTTTTCTTGAAATACAATACTCCAATAGTGTTTGGGATTGAGTTCCTTCCAATAATCCTCCAGGCATATGATATGTGTTCCACCAATATCTAATGGTCAAAATATTCCTCTTTAAGTTGAGTCAATCCAATAAATCATGATACAAATCATCTCAGTTTTTAAATTCCATCAATATATTTTGGACATTCTATAAATAAATAGATCAAAATATGACATTACACATTACAGTTTGATTTATCTCAATTTAACATATATTTTAGTGTGATCTCATTCATAAGGGAGTAATCTTCAATTAAACACTAAAATTTTAAAATATAATATAATTAAATTTAAAATTCCATGAATATATCTTATTTAAACCCATGTAATATCTCACAATTATCATCTACAATTCTCTAAAAATTAGAAATATTATGGAATTGACTTATAATTGTAATGTGGATTCATATTGATAAATCCTCTTGGTGTTGAATTGATTCTAGATAAATCTATCTTCAACATCTCAACAACCTTTATTATGTCATGAAACTTCTTTTATCTATCACATATGTTGTGTTTCAAAAACGCACTACAACATGATTTTTATTTCCATCACATTATAAAGATGCGCTAATTTTTACTATCCTCTCAATGTAGTGTTGATTTTTTCTACAACCATCACATCATAATAGATTATGGAATGATGAAACCTATTACAACATGGTAGAATAATATGTTATTATTACACACTTTATTTCTTCTTATGATTGTATATTTTGATGAGGCTTTCCCTTAAATAGTATTGGTTTACTAATATGAAACTCCAATTACAACATGATTTATTCCATCATTGTGTAAGACGTCATTATCTAAAAATTAATCTTACGTACTCTTTTTCTGATCTTGGGAATGTGAAGTTATAGCAAGTCCAATTTTTTTATGGTGCAACTCCCTTATATAATTCTAGATAATTCTTATAATAGACCAAATTATTGCATGACATATACTCTTACTATGTGGATTCTCTATAATTAATCTTAAATTGAGTGATATTATTGTTTTGTGAAATTCATTATGGAATTAAAAACACGAATTCAACATGATGTACTCTTTCTCGACCAAAATACTTCTATCGTTCACTAAATCACATTGTGAAAACTCCCACTACTTCCACTACCATAATATGATAGAAGAAAACTCATATATCTTATCTAATATCCTTTCAACTCATATTAAATAATATTTGTTGTTTATGTTCCATGTCCATTATATATATATTTATATATATATATATATACACACAAAGGTAATTCTTCATTTAATAAAAAATTCATATATATGGCCACTATTGATGCTCAATTAGTTCATCACCATATCTAGCATGACAATCAACATCCTTCACTATCATGTTTGTAAATTTATTCTATCATTATGTAATTGTGATTCCCATGTATGTTTACCATCTGTATTTTATTGACATATCAAATTATTCAATGTATTTTAATTTCAACCATAATTTACTATCAACAAATCCAACAGTTATTTTCAATAAATGAATTTTCCATAAATCTACAAGAACACATTTAGTTCCATCATTCTCTACATTTGTATTTTGTTATTAATACTACCATAAATCATAACTGACCATGTAATTGTAAATTATTTAATGAAATGTACATCTTTATGGTTAGTTTTTTTCAACCACCCATTGGAAATAATTTAAAAAGGTTATTCCTTTTAATTTTTTTTTCAATTTATCCATTTTCACTAAACAGTATAAGGGATGATTTATTAAAATTACACCCCCATTTTTAATAAAAATAATTATCCATATTTAATGGTATTTTAAAATCATTCACTACTTGAAACTTTCCTAATTATTGGGATTATATCCAATAACAATTATAAGTAGTGGTATATCCCTTTTTGATATTCACACCAAATCTCTCTCAATTTCCAATACAGTCACAAAATTTTATATTTATGTGTGTTATAATTATTCATTTTGAATGTTTCTTTCCCATATCCACTATTGACAAAATTATTGGCATCCATAACATTTAGGATATATCAAACATTATAAGGTTATATTCATCACCTTTTGGCCCTTTTAACATCTTCCAAATCAACATTAAATCCATAAATTATATAGAATATGTACTCTCTATTAACTAATTATTCCTACCTATTTTTATCCTAACATTCTAAATATATTTTAAATTTCATGCACTCTTTTAAATTTCCATTAAATTTACAGCTCTCTAAAACTTTTTAAATTCTACGGGATATTACTATTTCTTTAAAACCATTTTTCACCAAATAATAATATTACATTTTGATAAATATTACCATATATTATTTTAATTCTCAAAATCATTCACTATTTATGAAATTCATTCAATGATTTTAGTGATTTATTTTACCACATAGAAATTATTCAATAAAAAATAATCAATGATGAAATTTTTAGAACATTATTTGGAAAACGAGATTTAAATTTTAAAACATTAGTGTTCTCCATGTTACTCATCAACTACAAAAAATATCAGTCTACTTGAGAAAGATACTTCATCCCAACATTATCTATGTGATCATAGTCACACTTATAGAAAACCATAAATAAAAAATTAATGATGAAAATAATGTGTGAGTTATAAAACATTATATACCAATTAATATCACTTTTTAAGAGACAAACATGATACCAATTGAAATACATGATACTTTTTTAGTACATGGATTTTTATCTATTCTAGATAATGTAATTATCCATTGAAAATTATTCTAAAACACTCTCAAGAATTAATAGTATAATTAAAACCATTTACTACACATGTTATCACTTTTTTATGAAATCAATTGTTATAAAATTTAATTAATATTTGGTATATTGATATATAATTAGATAATACCACATCATTTGATCATAAGAAAAAGTTAAATAGTAATTTCTTCATGAATATATCTAATTCTCCATCAAACTGAATTCTATTTTCTTTAGAATTATATACCATCTAATGTGGCTGAACATAACTTTTTAATCATAAAAATTTTCTTTATAAAATTTTATACTGCATAGAATTACCAAAAACACTTATTATTTCATATTGTGACATAAAGTCACTTGTTCATGATAAAAAACATTATCATATATCTCTTTTCAAAAAATACAACCCATTGATCATTAACCCTCCTTAATCCCACACCACATAAATATTAGTTAAAAAATGAAAATGAAGAGAGGGGTGATTTCTAAAATCCTCAGGTCGAGGAATGTTGTTGGTCATGATATACCAACTCTTTCTTCCAAATAAGTTTAAATACTATTTTTGGTTTATCCTTTGTGTGATATCAAATTTAAAAGAATTATTGTAGATATTTCAATTATAATTCTTAATTTACTTGGGTTGGACATTTTTTCCATTGTGAGAGTAATCCTATTTATGAAAATTTCATTCTTTGATGCATGATCACTGAATCATTCAACGCGATTCATCTTCCATAATAGCTCTCTTCCACCATTATAATCCTCTTTACCTGTGGTATATTTTATGAAAAAACTTAGGAATGATTTTTCCTTGTCCTCTGAAATTTTTATAAGAATCATGTCAGTCTTATTTTGGTGATTCATTCCCTGAGATCATAACTCTCACAATCACATTTAAGAAACATCAATTTTCATCCTAGTGATATTTTTTCACTCAAAACATGATGGTTTTTTGCCAAATTTTATCCATTAGTGTATGGTTCACCACTCATTGAGATCCACAATGTATTCCATAAAGAAAGTGATTTTTTACATTGTAATAAATGTTTCTTCTTTCCATACATTCCTTCCCCTCATAATGGGAAAGTGGGTTCTTCTCTTGTCATTACCATTACATTTATTGCTACATTAATGTTTCACATATCCATGTTTCGTGAAAATAAAACATCATTTATTAAAATTATACCTCATGTTTCTATTCTTTTGTTGAGATATCACAATATAATTTCACCCAAAAATGATCCCTTGAGACTCTATACACATATACATGGTGTATCTAAAGATTCCATAATAGTATTACTTTTTGAATATGTTTCTTCAAGACCCATAACATCCATATTTAGTTAAAACCATCCACTTATTCAAAATTTTCAAAAATATAATTTTATGGGATCCACTTTTTGAGGTTTCTATTGGATATATTTCTGCAATTCAAATTGATATTTTCAATCACACTTCTAGGACATAGTTTTTAACATCAATCTAATTTAATTGTGAATCCATGTTCTTTATCCCCAATTAGTCCCTTCGACTATATTGTATCTTATACTCATGTTATGTTTTAAGAGAAATAATGAATGCTTTTAAATACTTATCCATGACCATTTGTTCTCCAAATGATATGTAAGTTATCTATGTAAATGGATTTAACCATAAATATTATTTCCCATTCTCATTATGTATTCATTTATGGTGAAATCATCCTTGTTTAAAATATTTTTTAACAACAACAATTATTATATGAATGAATTTTGTAACAAAATGATGATTTCCTATCAATCCATCATTTCATGTAATGATTGAATCTCATATATGCTAATGTAAGAAAATTCTCTACATTTATGACTTGGAGATACAAATAATTCTTCATTGGAATAATGGTTCACATAAAATTACAATAGGGGATACGAATTTACATACTTTCTAGAATATTATAATATTTTTTGAGTAATAATTATCAATAGAAATATAAATATTTACATTTATTGGAGATTTTGTTTTATTATGGTTCATATTTTTTACTTTTACTTTTCATATTTATTTTTGACATACGGTAATTCTCTCTTAATTTTTACTAAAGTGCCATTATATTCTTGATATTCTCAAAATTTTGACTCCAAAAATTACTTTGTATCCATATATTTTATATAAATAACTTCCAAAATTTTACATATATCATTTGAACATGTAAAATTAATATTTTTCCAAAATTCCTACTTGGATAGACCTCTATTCAATATATTTTCAGTCTGTAAATCATGAAATATTTTATCATGATTTCTTTAAAAATAATCATGATATACATATTCCATGATTAATTCCCCACAAGAATATATAAAATAGAACATCTCATTCTTCCAACTGTCATATATAGTGAAATTATAATCATGGGGATTTACCATCAAATCCATATGTGAAAAAATCAATATAAATTTAAATATTGTACATATAATAAAAACATATGGATATAGAACCAGTTTTTAGACTATGTTGAATATATTAATCCTAAGTGGGTGGGGTGAATCATGGTGTTGTATTACTAAAACCTTTTCCACTTATCTCATTCCCGCCTATATCAAATATATTTTTATTATTTAAAGGAACACATTAAATCTCTTCAAACTATCAATGGTGTTGTTATTGAAATATTCAGAAACATATGTAAAAATGAAACTTTTATTTCACCTGAGTATTTTACCTGCATCACCCACACTGGGCTATGTCCTAGGATCACACGATGATGATGATACAATGTTCCAAAATACACTATAGTAAGTTTTGATCTATATTAGTTTTATTCTTCATAATTTAATGCCATGATAAACTAACATTAAATATTTTTGTATTAATAAATACTCCCCAAGGGAAACTTAATCTTATTTCACTTAGTAAAATTATTTATAGAAGGATTTTTTTAGTTTATAGATGGTAGAGACACTGAAATAGTGTATAGATATGATGGTATCTTCAATATATACATATGGTATTGATTCCCCATGTATCCATTAATCTAGAAAAAACGATCCCTTATTACCCACTTCACTATTCTATTCTTCATTAATATATGATGAAATTAAATCCTTATAAAGAGAGTAACCTTTTCATTATAAATAAACAAAAGGAATGGCCCCTCGAAATGAAGGTCCATTTTTTTATTCTAAACAAATACAACATTAACAGGGCCTCCATCTTAATGAATATAATTCTATAGTATAATTATATTTATTATTCTCAGTCATCAACTCTTCAAAGAACCCATTTAGTAATGGAATTTTATCCTCTTTGATACTTCTTCCATTAATAATTCATAGGTGATCATTGGAACTCCTCTTTGTCTCTACAATTTTTCCTCTTTAAATAGTAGTAATGGAAATATGTTCTCCTTATTCTGCTATTCTTTCTCTCAAAGACAAATTTTTAATTTTATTTTATTATTCTATAAAACATGAATATATTTGGTTTATAGAAGTTTTTGAAATAACCTAATCATTTGATCAATGGTTGGAATAAATATTACACCTATAATCATCTAATATCATGCCATGTTCCCCACCACTTTAAAGTGGTAAAAATATACCTACTTATTTATTTTCAATCACCTATATATCAATTAAAATATTCTAATTTATAATTTTAAAAACAAAATAATCTGGATATTCTATAAATAGATAGATCATATCATGTTGTTACTCACTACAACGTGTTTTATTTCATCTTTATCTAGGTGATGGAAAGATGTCCCTTTTTATGGTATGGTTATTTATTGAACTATTGATATACAAAATCTTATAGAATCTAATTTAAAATTCCTTGATGATAAATTATTGAAACTCTTGAAATATCACACCACAATCCTCATAAATTCCCTAAAAAATTGAACCTATTCTGGAATCTTCTTCAAATTATAGTGAACATTATATGTTTGAATACTCGTAGAGTTAAAATATTTGTAGTAAAATATCCCTTATATAACCACCTTCATTATTTCATGATAATTCTTATCTCTCACACTACAATGACAAGACACACACAATACAAGATGATTCCTTCTATCATCAAATTGTAGAGTTGCTACAATTTTTCCCATACCCTCACTATGGTGTGGATTTTTCCCAATGTAATCATTTCATCATGGATTTCAATAGGATTTCACATATTATATATTGGTACTCCAAGAATTTATTATTATAAAACCTTAGTTTATTATTATACTCCTCTATTGTAGTGAGTTTTACTCTTATGTAGTATTGGTTTACTCTTACACAAGAATGGTTGTGGAATGGTTTCTTCCTTAACGTTTCAAGACATCATTTTAATCCAGATTAATTTTTGAAATATGTTTCTACTATTATTAATTAATGGTTATGACATTGTTGATTACTTCACAATGAGACATGCTTCGATCACTCCAAATTATTCTTACGTAGAACATATTAAGGTATGTAATATATTCTTAGAGTGTGCCTTCTCCAGAATTAGTCATATATAGAACAATATTTTTCTTACACGACAAAAATTATGACATGACAAAAAACATTGAATAAATATGTTATTTCCATTCACAAGAAAAAATTTTATAATTCTATAAATAAATTCATGTAGGATCACACTAATTCTACCACTATAATATTCTAAAATTTTCAATTTTTATCATATTCATCTTCCTTCGAAGCCATATTTAAAAATCATCATGCTTTATATTCCATGTCCTTGTTAAATAGGGATATATAGGTGAATTATTTATCATTCATATATTACTCTATGTAAACACCATAGTGGATTTTATACTTCCTCACAAGATATTTGATGATCATGCTCATTCATCACTTACTTTTTTATCAATGTTATACAACATTTTTTAATTTTGCGTCAAATATATGGTTCCTATTTCTATAATTATACATGTATCTAGTCCTTAATAACATAAAATGAAAACATTAATTGACTATCAACATAATATACAATTATTTTCAATAAATAAAATAATAAAAAATACAACCCAAATAAAAATAGTTATATAAATTAATCAAAGACCTCCCATGTGTAATATTCTTTTTTAGTGCTATACACTTGCCTCTTTCCTATTGGAATCAATCTTGTGGTGGCACAATCAGCCGAAATACCAGTCAATATTTTGATCCCATATGTTGTGTCATGTTAGAGAGGAATCATTACTATTTTATATTAGGTATAGTGTTTAAAGATAGGAATATTAGAAAGATTGGTTTTCAATATTAAGGGAAATAGATTCAATGATATTTGAGTTCATTTTTCAAAAAAGGGACCCAACATTGGTGTGGGTGACCATCATATTCATTTTAAATGATAGGAATAATATTAAAATTGACTCTAAAACTCTAAGTAATCATTTTTAGGGTGTGTTTAGGAGAATAAATAAATATAGTGGTTAATTTGGATTTTACATGTCTTTATCGAGTCTGGTCATCCAAGCATGATTTAATAACCAGGAGTCTATATTATTACAAATATGAGGACAACATCAAAGAAAAAACATAATATTTTGATTCTAGGTATTGATAAGCCCATGATAGTCAAGGATAATCATTATTAAAATTATTATAAGTTATTATGAAACAATTAAAGGACCATATTAAGAGGTATATCAACCTTGTAATCAGAGAGAAGATCATCCATCATTTGTCCAATGTGGAACCTGGACCTATAGAGAATATGATAGTTCCCAATAAGTGGGATTTATAACTCTTTTATATTTTAGGAAAAGTTTTTTAAATTAAAATTAAATTATTTGATGACTTGTGTAATTCGAAAAATCGAGTTTTAAAGAACCAACATATACTCTTTATATTATTATTTAAAAATGAATTTTATAACATAGCCATTATATTTGGTGGTGTGAATAGAAATAAAAAATTTTAAAATTATGTATAAAGTTTTTATATAAATAAATATATTTATAAATAAGTAATTGATTTTTATGAAAGTCTTTATTTTCATTCAAAATACATTTTTCATAAAAAATAGATTTGTTTTTGTTTTTTGTTAAAAATTAAGTAAATTTCTTTTTTTTCAATTTTAGAAATTTTATTTCAGAAAAGTGTAATTAATTTTTTGAAATATAAATTTCATACATATTTTTGGATGACTTTTATATAATTTTAATAAAATATTAAATTTTTAATGAATAGTAGGAAACAATTATTTTTAAAAAAAAACCTTTTTCATTGAAGAATTTAAATATATTAACATTATTTAAAATGTTAAAAAATAAATATTAGTTAAATAATTTTATAATTTAATCCATTTAGTTTATTCGGATCAAATTTATATCGTCTTTGGATATTGAAATATTCTATACTTATTAAAATTTTCTCTTTAGAAAATAATTTTTTCATCATATCTACGAGATTAATTTAAAATAAATTTTCCCATTTCTATTAATGGAATTTTTAAAATTTTATTTCACATTTTTAATTTTAATAATTGATATCATATAATAATGTAAAAATAATTTTTGGTCAAAACTAATAGTAAATAGAATAAAAATAAATTATGAGGGTTAATGTTTAACTAAAATGATAAGGCCTAAACTAAAATAAAAACATAACCAATTCCTATTGTATGGAAATATTTTGAATTTAAATAAAATAAGGATCATTAATTCTCCATTTTGCAGCCTTTTTTCATTTAAAATGTTTTACCCTTTTTTATTTTACAAATTTATCTTTGTGCCCTCTCCCCCACATACAAAAGTATACTAACTCTTTTCCTCTTCACACTTCCAGAACCATTTAGTTCGGCCAAAAAAAACCAAAATATATTAATTATTTAACTAAACACAACCTATAGGCCTTAGTTTTATTAGGAATCCCTCCTGTGAGGGAATTATGTGTAAACATAAAGGGGTTCTCAGAAGAATAGGTGTAATCCTTAAATATGTGTTATCTTTTTATTTCTTCCTCTAACCCATTAAAATATTATTGAATTATGAGGATATAAGAAAATAAATATTTCATATATACTAAGATGTTATTAAGTTAATTTCATTATCTATATCTGTCTTCTCTTCCATCAAGTGGGAAATAAAACATTTGATCATATGTATGACGAACAACTGCCTTATGAACAGATGTAATTCATTTTCCGTCACTGAATCTCATTAATATATTTAATTAAGAAATTAATATAAATATATGATATATATATATATAACATAATTATACTTTTGGAATTATAATATCACATATACCTTCTTAATATAAATTCTTTGTGATTACGATAACACAGATTATGTGTACGGTCGACTACCACCTCATGATGCGATGTGATTTTTTTTCATTCACACTTTATTTGGAAGAAAATAAGAGTGAATTTAATAAATATATCTGATATATATGAAATAATAATGACTATTTAAAGTCAATTTATTATTTAAATTCCATTTAATATATCCATTAAGATAATGGAATCAACGTTCAAGCGTATGTATGGCCTATCATCTCCATGAATAGTGTAATTCATTTTATAACACTAATATTTACGGATTACGATAAATAAATACATATTTGATATATATGATAATATTATTATTTTTAACACTTTTTAGATGATTTAACCATGACCAATGTAAAGTAACTAAAAAAAATCAAAAAATACATGAAAAACGAAGCGGTTATTTCCCGAAATGTGATTTTAAAATAGAATTGTTAATAAATTGGTAATAAACCATTATAGGTAAAAAATTAATTGTACGATAAAAATTAGTATGGATTTTAAATATATTTATAATAAAAATATATTTATTATGTTGAATTTTCAAACATGTACGAAAAAAGTCGAGACTAAAGGTAAGATACTTTTATCCCAATTTGGATTCTTTAGAATACATAGTATGTTATAAACCTATATTATTTTATGAGGTGTATATGAAACATATTTGACAATTTATGTCATGAATATAAATATTTTAATTATATTTTATTTTTTATTTTAGATTCTTGTTTAATGGAATATATGGTTAAAAAAATTACCAAGGTGGTAAGGGATTTTCTCTCACTTTTATTTCCATAGGACACATGAAATATACAACAATTGATTATATTTTGGTTTATAAACTTCCAATTAATGCCTTATATGGACCTTATAATTATAATTAGATAATATAAATATCCTTCTAAATTTATTTATTTCCGAAGACTTGTGATTAAAAAGATAAAAAACAGGTAGAGGTTTAATGTTACAATCTCATTATTTTTAATGATTTCTTATGACATGCTTCTAATAATGAGATATTTTGATAAAAAACTAAATAATAAAATTAAATTTATTTTCCAATGGTAATTTATTGAAACAAAAATATTTATTTTCATTTTCTAATATTTATTTAGTAAATATTTAAATATAATGCGTGTAACGTAAAATTGAATTTATATCATTGTTCAATCAAAATCCCTTTTTATTACATAACCTTGATTCCTAAAAAAATAAAAAATGTTTTTAAGAATACATTCTGATGTTTTATATTCATTTTCACTCATTATTTACTTTAAAAAATGATTTAAAATTAATCTTCAATTTATTTTACAAATATGGACCTTTTTTATTTTGTCAAAAATGGGAAAGTAATCATTGATTTAATTTATATGGAATGAAATAAATTTCTAAACACCATTAACAACCAATGTTCTAATTCTTAATTTATATTTTTATAGGATTATTTTCAAATTGAATAATTTGAAGAATTCTTTTCAATTTTTTGTTTTTGAAAATGTTATTTTTAATGTGAAAATGTTATTTTTCTCCATAAATGTTCCAAGTGATTGTTCAAAATAATATTCAATGAAATATTACCTAATTTGATGTTATATAATATATAATACTGATAATATACAATGGTATAATCCACATTCTTTCTCTAGATTATTTAGGTTTATGATTATATGATTTTTATGAAACCTCTTCAATTTCCCTAGGTTACACTATAAAGAAATTATGAAATTCTTATAAAAATAATTCCATTTACATTGATTATTATTTTATAAAATTGTGAAATGATTATGAAACCCATTTCTATTCCACATGTTATTCTATTACTAAATGTTTATCAAACCAATTTTTTTCAGGGGTTCAAATATGATAATTGTTTTATGATTTTGTAGTGCACATATATATGATTTTTATTATGTGATAGATGATAACTATATCTTCCACCAATTCATTTTGTAATGATTTATATCTCATGATAAAAACTAGAATTTGGAGTGATCCTGAGTTAGTAAGGGACATTATCCACCACGATAATCAAGATAGGGAATAGTTAAAATGAACTATTATTTTACAAATGTAATTTTCCTTCTTATTTCATAAAACACATACATGACATAGAGAACCAAATAAAAAATTATAAATTATTCATTAAAAAATCTAAAAATAGTGCTAAATATTGATGCGGGATAATAAATATAAAATATGATAATCAGAATATGAAAATTTGGATGTGCTTGAACCATTAGAATGACCACATTCACCAACAAAAATATAGAAATAAACATAATGTTAATAATATAATATTCATTTTTAATATCAGTATATAAATAAACTTAATACAAAGTATAAGTAAATGGATAATGATTGAAATATGTGTAATTTATAAAAATTAAGAAACTAATTCAATTAGAACTATAACATGGTTGTTGGAATAGTAATTTGACTGTTGGGAATAGTAATCTAGACGTTAGAATGGTGATCTAACATATTAAAGTATAAATAAAATTTAGTTATCTTATAAATGGAAATATTATATATGTATATCATGATATAAGTAAATAATTTTTTTTAAAATTATATATTATGTATTGGTATTTTTATCAAACATAAATACTAATTTGTAATTTCATAGTTAATATAATAATTTAATATAAAATTAATTTTCATAAGATAGGTTCTTAAATTAATATTCTATTTTAGTATAACTATTAGATTATATTATGATACAATAATTAAATTTTCTAAGGGTCATAAAATTGATTATAACATTAAAATAAGAATTTTGAAAAAAAAAATTATGATTTTATTTAAAAATTAAATTTATCACATTTAGAAATTTAATTTCATGAAATGAATTAAAAATTTTAAAACTACCCATTGAAAAAAAAAATTAGGGTGATGTTTTTGTGATATTTATAAAATATTTGATATTTTAGTCAATAGTAAAATACTGTAATTTATGGTATTTGACAAATACATGATTTGTTTAGTCATATATGATGTGTGTATGTTGTAATCACCCATTATTTATAACGAACATAAAAAATTTAATTTATTTATTAATATTAATCAATAATAGTTTTAATCTTGGCCTAATATAATAAAATAATTATTATAATAAGCATAAATGCCCCTCTCTCCCTAGAAATTCCACCCCCTACTACCCATTATCCTCAAACATTATAATCCATGTAACTTGTTAGTATTAAAACCAATTACTCACCAAATACTCTTCTCTGCATCCAGAATCTGATGGTCTCAAAAAAATAAAAAAACCCAAGTGCCTTAAAGAGGATCTCAAAGAGAAAACATTAAAGATGTAAAATCATCAATAATTATCTTTTAAATTCTTTTCATTCATATTATCTCGTCACCTCCCCTATAAAACGAATCCTGATAAATCTAGTTTCATATATGTACTATAAATTTATTTGGTTAATGGAATATCCATCATAAAATCTCTTTTCTTCTCCTCTTATTCTAAAAATTTAAAACAACATCTGTGATATGTCGATTCACCTCCTATGTCGACGATGAGTTTAGTTTTTTCCATTTCCACATTCAAGGAAAGTCATAAAACCATTATTATTGTTAAATAATATTTTCATATATATATTAAAACAATTTCATGTTCTTGAAGTAATATATAAACATAATAATAAATAAAATGAAACTAGATTTGATCATTGAAAAACAGAAGAAAAAAATGAACTAAATATTTATCATTATAGTTTTATCTAATAATTCATCCTCATACCGTAAAATAAAATGATTAATGGACCATTTAAACATGTTTAATTTAACTAATACCATATAATATCACTTTTCTATAATTATTCCCATTTGATAAGAACCTCCATAATTATATATATTAGACAGGCCATAAACCATGAAACAAATGCTCCAAGAATGATTAAATTAAACATTATAACTCATAGAAATGGACATAAATTAAGTAAATAAAGTTATAATAAATAAAATAAATAATAAATATCTTTGAATTAAGTAATTAATGAATCTAATTTTATTATCTAATACATTAAGTTCAAGTGAAGAACACATTCATACATAAAGTTTGTGATCTTTCTGTACCTTAAGATATCACTTGGGTTACAATTTATATTTCTTTGACACAATTTATAACTTATTTTATCTTACATACTTATCATATATTTTATTAACATATAGAAAACATATTTATGTATCTCAATTTATCCTTATTTAATGGGTAATTACTTGTTTTCAAAGGTTCTGTAGTCAATTTTTCTTGATAAGTGAGCCTAGTTAACTGAAACTCTCACATTTCATACACATTTAGAAATGTACTATATAGTCTATTTAAATCCACCATCATTTTAATATAATACTTAATTTTATCTGGAATGATTTATTATTTCATTTTTTTTGTTTTATACAAACAATTATTCCATTTCCATTTTTAAAACTCTTAAATATTTTCCCTTAAACCCAACCAAAGTTACTCATTTCTAATGATTCCTAATAAAACAATTTCCATGTACTTTATTTAGATGGATATAATTATCTCTGACCAATTATTATTTTTTACTTAATTATTTTCCAAAAAAAATTAATACCTTCTTTCATGCATACCATTTTTATATTCCCTTTTGGTTATTCCTTATAACATGATTACGAAACCCATTTCTTTCTATTCGTAACAGTTATGTGTATTCATTTCCTTGATTTTTTTATGTGGAACTAATATTAATGAACATGTTACAATGGATACACCAATATAGTACCTCTACTCATTGGGTAATGTTTAGTCTGACGAGAAGTCATGTATGTGATTTGGGTGTAAACCTAATCCATTATGAGACTTTTTCCACCATGTGATAAATTCATGGAATTTATCCTTGAATCATTTTTATGTCATGTAATATGTTGTTTTCTCATTCAAATATTTCCATGATAATATGATTCTATGTTCTAAATGGCATGGTTCAACATGTTTATTCGTCATTTATTCCTTTTATGTTATCATGTTATTCCTTCTAAGTCATGTGTTATACTTATTCGCTTGTTCATTCCCTTATTGGGGTTTTTAGCTCAACACTTTTGTCTATGTATTCCCCATGTTATCTTATGTAGATGTAGGATCTCAAAGGAAGTCAAGATCTCATTATCGAATATTAATATAAATCTAATTTAATTCTGTTTTGTATATTTTAATTATGTACCATATATTCCAAATTCAATATGAATTACATTCTGTGGTTTTTTTTCCTGCAAAATTATACATAAAATAATGTATTAACATGTGTATATGTATAGGGTCATTATAAATTGTATCAAATCCTGGTATAGTTATTTTTTGGAGACATGGACAAAAACTAATTTGTAAGAACCCTAGGTATAATTATATAACCATGGATTTCTTGGATTTAAACATCAGGAATCACAAGTTAGGAAATACTTTTTATTTATAAGTGTATCCTTACTTGTTAAAAGTTTTTTTTCTTTCTTGTTAGATAGGTATTTGAGACCCCCCCCCCCCACCTAATTGTAGTTAATTTAATTTTATTATGTAACGGAAGGAAATAGGAGAACCCTTGGTAGTAAAAAAATGTGATAGGCAATGTGATGATTTCCCTAATGAAATTCCAAACATGATGGTAATGGGAGCTCAGAACATCATGATAGTACTGGCTCGACTATCTCATGTTATGAATAATAACATGAATCATGCTGAATTCACTCATTCTCATTATAAATATAAATTTTTGATCGAAACCTTTATGTGACAAATTCCTTCTAACATTAGTGGATCTTTTAATCCCCTCATCACAAAACAATGGATTAACTCCAATGATGAGATATTTGATGCCCCCTAGTGTTAAGAAGAAGATAAAGTTGTGATTAAATTCTACTGTCTTTAAGGTGAAGTTAATCAGTGTATAAAATGATTATAAAAACAATCTATAAAGAGGAAATTGATTCCATGTATTGATAAGGATTCAAGAAAAAAAATTAATAAATATTTTTCACAAACACTACATCTTAAAAAGGAGAGGGAGTCCCACATACTATATAAAATGGATATTGAATCTATCAGGGAATTTGAGGAAAACATTACAATGATTTCATGATACACCTATTTATCTTTCATGAACACGAAAATAAAGGTGGATCACTTCTTTAGTGGATTAAAGATGAGTCTTACCTTAAGGTTAAAATGGATATTTGTGACTCTATGATCATTCATGGTAATTGAGATAAAAAGTGGAAAGTTGAGTTCAATGTGGCAGTATTAATAGATAATTCCCATGATGTAATGAAAATACAACATCCCACATGCCAATAGTGAAGGAAAAAGCATCTCGAGAACTATAAAAAAGAAACCATGAGTTTCTTAAAATGTTGAGGAGAGGGGAATGAGGCGAATTCTTTCCAAAGGGTTTTAAGGACACCCACTAATTTGGAAGAATAATGTAAGGTTCAGATCAACACTCTGCCTATAGTTTAGTGTTTCAACTATAGGGAACATGAGATTTATGTGAGCCAATTCCCTAAGACATGGGTTTTTTGTGGTAATCAACAAAAAACTCCATGGCAGTGAGGAAGGGAATTTTTTACCACTAAAACTAAGGTGGATACCAAAAATGATATAGTTATAGGTACACTAATTATTCACTAAAGAATAAAAAAACCTTCGATTCTTGTTCTACACATTCTTTCATATCTAACAAGTTTAATAGAACAATTTAAAAACTGCCTAAAAATATGAAAGTTGAGTTATTTTTTTTGGACATATAATGGTGAAATTATTGTGTGTAAAGTATATAAATACTCCAAAAACAATGTTTTGGAACTATGCCTCTTATAAAATCTCATCTTACTTCTATTGGTGGAGTTTGAGTCTATATTAGGAATGTATTTGATATATTTATACAATGTGAACATCAACTGTCGGGAAAAGAAGATCACTATTCACATCCCTAAATATCAATCAATTATTTACCTTTGTAAGAAGAAGGATTAATCTCCTTTAGAATAATCCTTTCAATTTTGGATACTATTTCGTCAAGATAAAGAATCTATAGAACAAATTATTGAGACAAACGAGATGATCATGCTCAAAGACATGCCCATTGTGAGGGACTACACTGATGTGTTCCCAAATGAATTGTTTAGTATTCTCCTTGACTAAGTGGTTCAGTAATCAATTGATCTTATACCCAGATCTCAGCCTATATCAAAGACTCCTTATAAGATGGCCACTTTTGTGTCTGAATAACTGATGAATTAGTTACAATAGAATCCAGACAAGGGTTTTATGTACTAGAGTTCTTCATCATAGGGTGAACTAGTCCTCTATAAAAAAATGATAGATCATTTCACCTTTATATTGATTATCATAAACTCAAAAAATCATGATAATGAACAAAAATACCCTACCACAGATAGATAAATTATTTGATCAACTACATGAGTACATGTATTTATAATTAGTAAACATTCAATAAAGATATCACCAATTAAAGGTGATAAAGGAAGATATTCCCATGAATTCCTTTTGAACAAGGTATAAAAACCATGATAACATAGTTTTTCCCTTAAAAATCACTAATACCATATAAATTATCATGGACTTAATGAAGAGAGTCTTTAGATATTTACTTGAAAAATTTATGGTAGTATTTATTGATGATATTCTAATATACTCTTAGATAAACGAGGAACTTATGGAGCATTTGAACACTGTGGAAAAGTATTTCTATGGAGGGACTATTTTCAAAGTATATAAAATGTGATTTTCGGATGGAGCATGTATCATTATATGGAAATTTTATCTATAACAACTAGATATCTATAGACCCTTTTAAAACAAAGGAAATTAAAGAGTGGAAGTGGCCAGCATCTGTAATGGAGACCCATAGTTTGTTTTTCCAGCTAGGCATTATTGAAAATTGTTTATGAGATTCTCATGATTTTAAAATCTGGTAAACAAGAAAAGTTATAAGGGATTAAAGATTGCATAGACCAGTGAATATGAATACTACTTCAATGATTTGAAAAAAGATTCTTATTACTGCACTATTACTAATACTATCCAAAAGTGGATAGGTCATTGTGGTATACAATGAAAATTCATAGAAGTTATTAAGTGATTATATTTTTAAAATGAAAAATAGATATCCTATCCACCAAGTAATATTAGAGTTCATTGTTTCCAACTCTTTCTCTAAGGCCACTTTATGTGTGTTAATGTGAGCTGGCATGCTTGTTACCCTACATTCCCACTTACTAAATGTAAGAAGATTCCATCACCATAATAGGTGACACCTATCCTTGACTAAAATGGGATAATGGGATATCAGTTCCTTGATCCATGTATTCCTCCTTGGAATCCATTGCCTCATCAAATACCCCCTCATAGATTAAGATGTATTCTTGAAACTCATTCCATGTGTCATCTATTTGTATATGTCTGTTAATTAAACGGATTCTATATTGATATTCCAAATCTATTTGGCCTTGGAAGAATCAATCATTTCATAGAGTAGTCACATTGGGAAACACTGGGCATGTATGTATGCTAGTAGCATTGGTCACCTATAATATTCCTCATGTTATGGAATCTCATGGAGGCATCCTAGGGCCCGAAACCTAAGTAAAATTGTATCTATCTTAATTTATATGTTTATAAGGTTGTATATATTCCAATTCATTCACCTTAGTCATACCATGTTTATCATTAGTTAGCTGATGCTGGGGGTGACTATCTTTAAGTATTTTACCTCAGGAATCCCATGTTTATCAGGAGGTAGCTGACACAAGGGCGTATATCTTACAATGATTTTACCCTAGGTAACCCATGTTTATAATTAGTTATGTGTCTAGTGTAATCAAAAGTTCTGCATGTTATGGAGACATATCGTAATGTATGGTTGAAACATATTTTCTGACATGTTTAGCACCTTGTGGATATGGGAGGTGGGTCCCTAAGAGGGAATATGTCATGTCGATGGATGGATCAGAACACCTCATGGAGGTAGATCCCATGAACATGTTTAGTTTCTAATTTATATGGTAGACATGTCCCTAGTAGGTAGGATTTCACACCAATGGATTGATCAAAATCAATCATGAAGATAGATTCAACGCCTGAGTATAATGCATTGTAGAGATTGGAGGTGTCTCCCTTGGGGGGGGGAAGATTTCGCATCGATGTACGGATGATAATTCCATGTTGAGGTAGATATATGGAATGAATTTAACCTCTTGTGGTGATGGGAGGTGTGTCCCTTGGTTGGAAGATGCCACAGTGATGGATATATTGGAACGTCTCTTTGATCCGGGTTTGGGGTATGAGTTTAACGTCCTTTAGATATGGGAGTTTTTTCTCTATGAGTGATGATGTCACATTGTCAAGGTTTATTAGGAAATCGTTGAGGTTTATGAGAGGAAAACATCCCCATTAGGAATCACTATAATGTTTTAACAAATGGATCGATCATAACACCTCATGGAGCCAGATTGTTTATGGGGAGTCCCATAATGGGATGATATTGTATTGTGAAGGTTTATCGGGACATTTTTGGGTTAGATCAATGAGGTATATCTCCATGAGGGGGCACCGTGAAGGTTTACTAGATTGATTGATTAGAACACCCCACTGATGTGGATATGGGGAGTGTTCCAAATGAGGGGAATATGTCACATTGTGAATGTTTTTCAAGACAGTTTAGGGGTGGATTGTATTGTTGATTCCCTAAGAGGGAGAACCTTGGTGTACCGGATGAATGGATTAACCAATAGGGGTTGATCTGGGGGATGTTCCCCATAAAGGGAATATTTCACAATATGTGGGTTGATCAGGAATCCATTGAGGTGGATCAAGGAGTTACATCCCTTTGAGGGATCACTGTGAAGGTTTACCATTAGTTGGGATTGAACCCCACAGAGGATTCCTACGTATCACAGTGGGTTTGGAATCAAATCCCATGTAGTTTGATATCTAGGATTAATGACATGTGACAAGACTAGTCCATCCTCTTTAATTTATAGTGGTTGGGGAACTTTCATTGCTAAGGTAACACCAATTAGGGTTGGTTTGGGGATTATGACTGAAATATTCCCTTCACAATAGGATTTTTCTTTGTTTTATTTGTTTGTGGGACTTACTAAATGAGCTTCATAAGGGATTTGGAGGAGACACAGTCGCTCGGGTAATGAGATATATCTTACCATGGATGTGGCATAGATAGAATTCATGGTAGATGTGTATTATGGGTTTGAACCTAAAGGAAGATTACTATGTTTCACTATTTTATGGGTATCAAATCCCACATCGTTTGGGAGGGGATGTGGCTTACACCATATATGATCCCCATGTACCATGTGGTTGTGTCTTATGCCTTCTAAGGGAACTTTAGAGTTGATATTGGGGATTATACCATATAATAAGACAATGGTGAGGATTGGTTGGATTTCATGATTACCACTAACCTATAATACTAAATGGGTCATGTTCGGTTTGAGAAAGAAGATGAAGTAGTACATTAGATTTTCATGTTGCGAAAGAAGTTCCACTGAGAGATGGTATGAGGATTACGCATGCAGGATGCCTGAGAGGGATCCCATTCTGTGTGAAGTGGATATCATTCCCTATGAGTAGGATTAAATTCCATGTGAGTGATACATTAGATGCTCGGTTAGAGTTCAAACAATTCCACTCACACCTAAATCATTATATACTTTTGGAACATGGTAAGGCTATAGTTTTACCTCATGTTTTGAGGATTTTATCATGAATATTAGTGTCACATGTATAGAATGTGGGGAAATGTAGTTTTACATCATGACTCTCAGATGTTGTCAAAAATTTTAGCATCATAAAACTACTACTATGACTAGGATATTTTATATCATGCATTTCATAGGTTGGGTAATCTCTCCTCAATACTTGGTCTTACATGACTTTTGATCGCGTGCTTTTGAGTGGGTAATAGATTTTGTAATTATAGGGTGTAATGATGATATGGAGGTGTGTTCATTCATGAGTTCCACATTATAATGTCTATGCAGAGAAGAAATGGGCATTATCATACATATTCTACAAAGAAAATTGTATGGACACAAATGCACTAGAGGAACAGGGTAAATCATGTGTGGGAACATGAAATTGTTGTGTTCAAGTTTAGATGGTTAATTGTAAGAGGTTTGAGGGTTTCTAGAAAATGTTTCTTGAGTATGGTTCTATAACACAAGGGTATTCCGTTGAGTATGAAATAGGGGGTGCACACGATATTTGTGTTATCTTACAAGGTCATGTTTGTGCATAGGAGGGGTCTTTTCTTGCACCTGACTTGGGATAAAATATGTTAGGTGGGGATTACTTATTTGTGTGCCTTGTAAATTATGGAACCAATAGGAACCTATCACACAACATTCACTTACATTAGGGTTCCATGCTTTCATGATGTCCCAGAATGTTATTATTATACAAAGAAGATTTTGGCCTCGTCATCCGAAGAGTCACCCCGAAGAAGGGGTGGGAGAAGATTATATTTATAGCAGAAACCTTTGGAAATGGGCATGAAAGATTCTTTTTTGTGGAATATGATTTTCATGCATCAAATATCCTTGGATCGATGGTTTACAGTCAAGGGATTTTGGCTTTGATGTCACATTTGGCATGTAAGAAGGGATGTTGCACTCATCTTCAATTTATTGTTCACATACCTTCGTTATTACAGGTGACATAATTTTTCATCTAGTAATACTTGGTGGAAGTGGCCGAAAATCCCATCAACTTTAATGTGTAAGATATTTGAGTGAATATCAGATATGTGTGTACATGTGGATAATCTTGTGAATTCCATCCTAATTGATCCTAAAAGGATATTTTAGGGTTTTATGCATGCTTGGGTTTCCAAAAATTGTCCATTTTCATCCTCAAATGGAATTTTTTTCACCAACATATTATTGTTTCTGAATAATTCATTGGGTCCATTATCTATTTGGTAATGTTTGGTAGCTTTCATGTATCCCCGCATTCCCAAATTCCAAAGGTGGGTGTATTTCATCACCCTCATATGTTACGTCTTCTCCATGATCGAAAAGGGGTACTGAGATGTTCATTCCACATTCCATGGATTACTCCATGGAACTCATTGCCTACTTCAGGTCTCCCTCTTAGATTAATTCATGTTCATGATACTCATTCCTAGAGGGATCTCTTTTTGGACATTGGTTACATACACATCTTTAATATTGACATTCTTATTCTATATTGACTTGGCAGCAACCTTAGGTCAGAAGAGTAGTCATGTGGGGTAGTGATGGGAATGTTTGGATACTGAAGCATTGGTCATTTGAATTATTCATCACAAGAGGGAATTCTATGGGGGAATATGAGGTTTCAGAACATAATCCATATCATGTCAATCATGAGTTATCTATCACCAAGAGAATATATATTCCAAGGCTTTCACCTCATGCATCCCATGTTTATCCCAATGTTGATGATGCTGGGTGATAATATATCAAATGGATTTCACCTCAAGTGTACCATATTTCTCATCTGTTAGTTGATTCGATTGTAGTATATCCTGAAAGTATTTAACTTTAAGAATCCCATGTTTATCATGAGTTATGTGTTAAGGGTTATCACAAGTTATACATGCTGTGGAGATGAATCAAAATATCTAGTTCAGTCAAATTGGAACAAAATTTTGTTGTCTTGTGGAGTCCGGAGGTGTTTCTATAGGATGGATGTTGTCACACCTATGGATGAATTATAATGCCTCATGGAGTTAGATTTGGGGCATGAGTTTAACATCTTATGGAGATGGGAGGTGTGTCTCTATGAAGAAGTTTGTCACTCAGATGGATGGGTCAGAATGCCTCATTGAGGTTGATATAGGGAATTTGTTTAATGTATTATGAATACTAGAGGTGTGTCCTTATTAGTTAATATGTCACAAAAATTAATGATTTAGAATTATACATGGAGGTGAATGTGGGTCTTTATTTAAACATCTTGTCGAGATGGGAGGTTTGTCCCTTGGAGGGAAGTTGTCACACTGATGGATGAATCAAAACACCTCATGGTGGTGGATCTGTGACTAGATTTTCATGTCTTGGGGAGATAAGAGGTGTGTCCCGAGGAGATAATATGTCACACCATGAAAGTTCATAAGGACCCCAATTAGGTAGAACATAGAGGTACATCACCAGGAGGGAGAATTGTGATAGATTACCTGATGCATGTATCAGAATTCCCCATGGAGGAGGATTTGAGGGTTTGTTCCATTAAAGTAAGATTCCACCTCATGAAGGTTTATCATGAAATCATTGAGGTGGATTAGAGAGGTATATCCCTAGGATGGAGCACTGTGATGGTTTACCGAATGGATGGATCAAAATTCCCCATATTGGTGGATCTGAGGGTTGTGTCCTATATAGGGAAGATGTCATACAATGAAGGTTTATCCGTAAACTATTAAGGATGATGAGTGAGGTTCATCCCTAGTAGGAGAACCATTAGTTTACCAGAATAATGGATCATAAATCCCTATATAGGTGGATCTAGGGGTTGTCTTCCATATAGAGAATATTTTACATTGTGACAGTTGACCATGACACCATTGAGGTGGATCATGGAGGTACATATCTAGTACGGAGAAAGTGGAATGGCTACCATTAGTTGGAATTGAATATCATGGAGGCTTCATTTGTATCCCAGTAGTTGGGAATCAAATCCCACATAGTTCGATGTCGTCGTTTAAGGTTGTGTAGTTGGACTGATCCATGTAATTTAACATCATGTGGTATGTATGCTCGCATCATAAAGGGATCATTGATGAGGGGGTGTTGTGGGGATATCTCAGGATAGTTTCCATTCAAATGAAGATTGATATTGGTTTGAGTTTGCATGGTTCTTACACATTGAGATTCCTGAGGGGCCTAGAAGATGCATGGTCTCCTAGGTGAGGGGAATGATCATACCAAGGATGTGTCCTGATGAGAATTTAGGCTGGATGCATATTTCTGGTTTGAACCTCAAAGATACTTCCTATGTATCCCAGATAGTAGGGAATGAAAGCCCATGTAGTTCAAGAGGTTTTTGGGATTACACCATATAGAAGATTTATGAAGCATGAGGATGGGGTTAATGCATAGGGTCAGGCCATTAGAGGGGATATTGGGGATTATATCATATATGAGGTCCATGGTGGGGATTGGCTGGATGTCATGATTTCCACCAACCTCTAATCCATCATGATTATTTCTTTATAAGGCCCCAGCCTTAAACCTTACTTAATCTTGAGTTATTACAAGATTACACATTGAGGATCTTTTCGGGTTTAGAGTTTTAGAGAATTATATCATAAAACATGCATTGCATTCCACATTTGAACAAAGTGGATACATAAAAGATAGTATTCATTTTTCCCATCAACGGAAACATATTTAAAATAAAACATGGATTCTTTTTTGACACTTCCTTGACACTATCATCATATCATGTACCATTCCCTTGACCTGTGAAAAACATTTCAAAAGCTTGGTATGAGCATAAAAAGCTCAGTAAAGGATATAAAAATATGGAAAGGAAAAATGAGTACATATATACATAAGAATGAAATCATATTTTACCCATAAAACATAAGCACTTTAAAATACCTCATCAAATCATGAATAAATCATAGAAATCATAAGACATAAAGGTAACTTGAGGCATTCATAACATTCTTACGTAGGGAGTAACCCTCTTGGTTACGTTTGGAATACCCATCATAGTATATTCCCTAAATATCTTCAGAGAAACCTCAAATTTTAACCCCTTCGCATTACCCAATGCATTGGAGAGCTATATCGGGATCACCTGCCCTTAGTTTGTCACAGAACCACTCGTCTTCATAATAATGCCCAAGAACCGTAAAATAATCGTATCATATCAAACATGCATAAAGGAAACATAACATTTCGACTTTTCAATCACAAGATACCAATACAACACATTGATATAAAAACATTATGAAAACCATTTTCAATACCAAAATAAAATAAAAGTAAAACATGGTATTTATTTTTCATTTAAAAATAAGGTATGGCTTGCAGAGGAAGTTGAAACTCAAATAATGGTCACGGTGGTGGAGAAATCATTGTCGCCACATACATACGACAAAAACATTCCCTTTTGTCGTTTAGTAAAACGCTTTGTATAAAAAATATTTCTTTGGGATAAACGTAAAAGTCAAAGGGTTTTATAAACCGTATAAAATAAAGTTGTGTATAAAACATAATATGCCTCAATGAAAGGAGATTGAGACGAAGTCTCATACCTCGGGTCCGACTTGACTCGATCGGTCTTTAAAGTCCTGAATAATAAACTTGAGTTAATTTCTACTTTCTTAAGAACCTTTTTCAAGCTCATTATTCCTTTTATATCTCTTATTACCATGTCATGAACACTATGTAATTATTTATGTTAATAACGGTCGTTTTAACGATCATTAGTTCTTTAGTCAAAAATATGCTCTTTATAATTACAAGATGTTCATGTATCCATTATATCCAGAGTTATACTCAAGATGTATAAATAATATATATTATATATATCCAGTATATAAAAGCATTTATAATATTACATAACATTTAAATGTAAGAAATGAAATGCACCGTTCATGGAGACGGTAAGCCGTACGTACGAATGAACGCTACTTCCATTTCTATTTCATATTTAATGGAATTAAAACATAATGATACATAATAGTATTATAATTCTTGTATTGTATCATATATAATATCATTCAATCTATCCTTTATATGTACCACATATGGTATTAACGAATCAAATCACTTTGAGGGGGCGGTAGTCCGCACCTCCTAACACGAAGATATCGCGTTAACCCATAATGGAAACCTTAATGGTATGCCATAAATGAAAAATACAGAAGATTAAGTAAAACATAAACATATTATATATCATATATAAATATAGTAACATTCTAATGGCCATATTTTAAGGTGTTATATGAGTGTTGAACAATCATCGTTTTGTGAGGCAGAAATTCACCATCCACAGAAACAATATGTTCTTTAACAATTAAATGTAGGTGTGTGTAAGTGTAGCTCGAATAATTCTTATAAAAACATCCTATTATATTGAATATACTGTATTTTTTACAAAAGAAATGAATAAAAAGATTTTAGGGGGTTGGAGAAGAAAAATAAAACATAAGAACACAAGAGAAGACACAACCTTTAAATCGGGTAACTATTTCTGATTCGAGCTCTAAGGCTTCCATGGGAAGACTTATGCCCAAAGTGAGGCCTCAAGGATTAAGATAGGGATGTGGAGAGACAAAATGTACAGGGGTTTTCCGATCCAAATGCTTGAGAGGTGTGGGTAAGGAGGTAGAGGTGGGGTCCTTTTATAAGAGGAGAGGAGGGGCACTCTTGGAAAGGTATAAAAGGTTACTTTATTTTCAAATGAGTTTCGGATTTTAAAGGTCCAACATTGATGTATTTAAAGGATAAGGTGATAAGGGTTCGAAATATACTCATCCAACAGGTCTTTGACAAGTGTAAGTTATAGTTTTAACATTATCTTTTCATTTTATTTAAATCCTTTATTAATGAGGTAATCTCTGCATCATCATGATGTCATAAATAATTTTATTTATTTAATGTCCAAAAATTATAAAAAAAATATCATGATGTATGAAATCATTTTAGATTTCTAATGAATATTTATAGTAAAAACTATGACTTGTATAACCCCATTTAAAAATTGTTTTAGTAAAACAACTCATGTTTGTGTCATTTTTTACTTTTACATTAAATAAAAAGATATTAATGTCATTTTCCTACCAAAGTGGATCCATGGGGTCCCCAAGTTGACCCATGGATTTTCTTCGTCGGCCATGACACATCCAATAAGGGTAGGACATGCGTCAAGTTCATTTCATATTATTAAAACATTATTCTTATCTTAAATTACACTAATTACCTCTAATCGCAATTAAAAACATAAAAGTTACTATTTACCAAAAAAATATTCTAATCCCATTGAACAAAATTTTACTTATTAATGAAAACCATGTATGTCGAATTTTTGAAATTCAAAACACAGAGGTGGTAAAATTTCATTTAAACGAAAAATCAGTTTTAATAAGTACCACTTAGTGCTTTCACTATTCATCAAAAATTTATGTTTTTCAGAAAAATAAAAAAACATCACCCTAAGATATATTTGATATTTAGAATTCAAAAATGATGTCTATTTTATAAAATTCAAAAAATATAAGTTAAATTAATTAATTTAATAATTAATTCCCACTGTCAGAGAAAATGGCGTGTTTTTATGAAACAATAAGTATCAAAAGATTGACACTAGTTTAAGTCCAATTTCAAAGTGAAATTAATTAAAACAACCAATATTGGATTAAATGGTAAAAATATATTCTATTTACACTTTAAAACCAATTAAAAAGTTAATCTAACCATATAATTAAATTAGATGAAAAAGCAGTTTTGATGTAAAATGCAGTATTTTTCACTATTCATTAAAAAAATGAACATTGTCAGAAAAATACCAAAAATTTACCCAAAGTAAATTTCAATGTCACTATCATAAAGAATAATTTTATTTTGACAAACATAGATTATAAAATTTTCAAAAGATAGATTTAAAAATGGTTTTCCATCAAAAGGCAGTAAAACAATATTTTAAAAATATTAGTGTATTCCATGTTTAAGATTGGATTTATTCTCATTTTAAGTCTCTAAAACACTATCTATTTCATTAATATACATAGATAAAAATATATATTATTCATTACTTACTTGGGATGTTACATCCTTCCCCCCTTTAGAAAATTGTGTCCCCTCAATTCATTTACTTATCGAATAAGTGGGGGTATTTATCTCTCATTGCATTTTCAGATTCCCATGTTGCCTCTTCAATCATGTGGTTTTTCCACAAAACCATTACCTGATGAATCAACTTATTCCGTAACACTTGCTCCCTGTAGTCAAGAATCTGGTCTGGTTGTTCCTCATAAGATAGGTTCTCTTCCAGCTGAACTACCTCTCGACTCAAAACATGAGATGGGTCTGGCATGTACTTCCTTAACATTGAAACATGAAAACAATTATGTACCTGAGATAAACTCAGAGGTAAAGACACTCGGTAAGAAACTGATCCAACTCTCTCCAGAATTTCATATGGTCCAATGAACCTTGGACTCAGCTTTCCTTTCTTACCAAATCGCATCACACTTTTCCATGATGAGACTTTTAGGAAAACATGATCACCTACCTCAAAAGAGAGATCCTTCCTCATGTTGTCCGCATAACTCTTCTGCCTGCTCTGAGCTGTTCTTCTCTGTTTCAATATTAGCTGAACTATTTCTACCAACTATTCTACCAATTCTGTTCCCATCAGCTTCCTTTCACCCACTTCATCCCAGAAAGTTGGAGGTTGACACAGCTTCCCATATAACGCCTCAAATGGTGCCGTATGTATACTAGAATGAAAACTGTTATTATAAGAAAACTCAGAAAAAGAAAGGTGTTGGTCCCAACTTCCCTGATAATCCATCGAAAAAGAACGTAGCATATCTTCCAAATTCTGAATTGTTCGTTCTGACTTCCCATCTGATTGGGGATGAAAAGCTGTTCTAAAATTTAATCCAGTACCAAACGACTTCTGATGGTCTTTCCAAAAGTTAGAAGTGAACCTAGGATCACGATCATATACAATAGAGAGAGGAACTCCATGTAACCTGAATATCTATTTAAGATACAAACGGGAAAGTTGATCTAGGGAAAAAGTATCACATATAGGAAGGAAATGAGCAGATTTAGTCAAGCGATCTACAATAACCCAGATTGCATTATTACCTCGAGGTGTCTTCAGCAATACCACAATGAAGTCCATGGATATATTTTCCCATTTCCATTCTGGTACTGGTAAAGGCTGAAGCATCCCTTCCAGTAACTGTCGCTCTGCTTTATCCTGTTGACAAGTCAAACACTTCACTGTAAAATCTGCAATATCTCTCTTCATTCCATCCCACCAGTAATACTCCTGCAGATCTCTGTACATCTTAGTACTGCCAGGATGAACTGAAAACGGAGAACTATGATCTTCACATAACAAATATCTCTTCAAATATGTATCACACAACACACACAATCTCTTCCCAAATCTCACAACAAAATCATTATCAATATTGAATTCAGGCAACTTACCCTTATGAACTAGCTCTTCCTTTTTCTACAACTCATTGTCTTTCTTCTATGCTTTCTTAATTCTGTCTGATATAGAAGATTTCACTGATACCTGAAACAAAACAGAAGGAAATCCTGCACCAACAACTTCTATGCCAAAGTTCATCAAATCCTTATCCAAAGGATCACGTTCCAAATGCAACATTGTTAATGAAGAATTACTTTTTTGACTCAAAGCATCAGCCACTTTATTTTCTTTTCCCGGATGGTAATGAATTGTACAATCATAATCCTTGATTAATTCTAGCCATCTCCTCTATCTCATGTTCAATTCATTCTGAGTGAATATATACTTTAAACTTTTTTGATCAGTATATATTTCATAGTTTACTCCATACAAATGATGCCTCCAAATTTTTAGAGCAAAAACAACAGCAGCTAATTCAAAATCATGTGTAGGATAATTTACCTCATGAGTTTTCAACTGACATGAAGCATAAGCAATTAAATGATCATTCTGCATTAGGATGCAACCAATTCCTTTCAATGAAGCATCACTGTCGATAACAAAATCACCATTCCTGGAAGGTAGTGCCAAAACTGGAGCACTCACCAATCTTTTCAATTCCTGAAAACAATCATCACATTCTTTTGTCTAGATAAACTTTACACCCTTCCGAGTTAGCTTAGTCATTGGACTAGATAACCGTGAAAACTTTCTAACAAACCTTCGGTAATATCCTTCCAAACCAAGGAAGCTATGAATCTCAGTTACATTTGTGGGTCTTGGCCATTCTTCGACAACCATTGTTTTTGCAGGATCAACTGTTATCCCATCTTTAGAAATAATGTGACCAAGGAAAGAAATTTGTTGCAACCAAAACTCACACATGCTGAATTTCCCATACAATTTTTTTTCTTTAAAGGTTTTCAAAATAACCCTTAAATTTCTTTCATCTTCCTCTTTAATATTAGAAAACACCAAAATATCATCAATGAAAACAACCACAAACTTAACCAAGAACTCATGGAAAATTCTATTCATTAATTCCATGAATACAACAGGTGAATTGGTTATCCCAAAAAGCATTACTACAAATTCATAATGGCCATATCTTGTACGAAACGCGGTCTTCGGAATATCTGCTTCCTTTACCTTCAACTGATAGTACCCCGATCTCAGGTCAATATTTGAAAAATACTGAGCTCCCTGGAGGTGATCAAACAAATCATCGATATGAGGCAAAGGATATTTGTTCTTAATAGTGATTTTATTCAAGGCTCTATAATCAATGCAAAGTCTTATTGAACCATCTTTCTTTTTAACAAATAAAACAGTAGCACCCCATGGTGATGTGCTAGGTCGAATGAAACCTTTCTCTAATAAATCTTGCAATTTCTCCTTCAACTCTAAAAGTTCAATTTGAGACATTCGATAAGGGGGTTTTGAAATTGGCTTAGCATGTAGAACTAAGTCAACAGTAAATTCAACATCCCGATCTAGTACTATTCCAGTCAACTCATCAGGAAAAACATCAGGATACTCATTTACCACTGGCACATCATTAATCTAAACAGTTCCTTTGTTTTCAACAATGTGTGCAAGGTAACATTCATTTCCATCATTTACATGTTTCTCGGCCTCTTGATATGTTATCAATAGTAACGGTTCATTCTTGTGCACAAATTGAAAGTCTTTCTAAAAAGAAACTTCTTTAGCTCTACAGTCAATCTTAGCGTGGTAAATAAAGATCCAATCTATACCCAGAATTACATCAAATTCTACTAGAGGCAAAACAATAAGGTTTGTAAGTAGGTTCTTTCCACGAATAAGGATAGGAAGATTCTTATAAATTCATTTTGCCTCAACATTTCCCCCAGGTGTTTTTACCACAAGTTCAGGAGTCATTTCTTGAGATGGTATTCCCATTTTACTAGAAAAGTTTTCAGAGATGAAAGAATGTGTAGACCCCAAATCAAACAACACACTGGCATAATCTGAAAAAAAAAACATAATACCTGATAAAACTTCATTTGATGGCCTGACATCTTCTGAAGTAGTTGAAAAGGATTTAATCACCCCTTTCTGCATGTAGTCTAACTACTTCCCCTCACTCAAGCTCTTTGTCGGACACTTGTTTGCATAGTGACCCATCTCATTGCACTTAAAACATTTCACTAACTGTAAATCAAATTTGGACTTACCATCACCTTGATCTTTTTCAGTGCAATCACGAGCCTTATGTCCCATCATACCACATCGATAGAACTTTCCCGAATTCAGAAGACATTCCCCAGCATGCCTTTTACCACATTTATCACAAACTGGAAACTTAATTTTCTTACCTTCAGACCTTTTTGAAGAATTCTTTCCTTTCTCCTGCCACCTTGGTCTCTTCTTCTACTGGTTGTTATAGAACAATTGATCATCGAAAAACTCCATTTACACCTTCTCAGCCCATCGAACAAGCTTTTCATAACTTTTAAACTCACGATAAGCCAATTCCCTTCGATATTTTGGATTTAATCCTGAGTAAAAATGATTGATTTTACTATCAAGGTCTCGAATAAAATTTGGAGCATACCTTACCAATCGAGTGAACCTTTCTTCATAGGCAGCCACTGAGTCTTCCTCTTTCCTCAATTCCAAGAATTGGTTTTCCATCCTAAGTCGAACAGACTTAGGAAAATACTTCTCAAGAAACATACCTTTGAATTCATCCCAGTCGAGAGCATCAACCTCATCAGTGTCCCTGATATTTTTAACCATCGACCACCACTGATCTGCCTCACCCTCCAAATGGTAAATAGCAAGACTAACCTTTTGATTGTCTGAACACCCCATGACATCGAAAATTTTCTCCAGTGATTTAATCCACCCTTCAGCAAACACATGGTCAGATGATCCTCTAAATTATTGGGGATGATTCCTCATGAAATGTTCCACCACTGACATGTTCCTATGCGGTCGATCTGGCTGATCTCATGCATGGATACCGCCACCATTTATTGCTTGAGTCAACTGTGCCATTACTACAACAAACTGTTTAGTTCCAATTTCGACCATCTCAGGATGCTGATTTGAAAGGTTATTTCCTTCAGTATGCCATCCTAGCATTGCTTCCCTGTTTCCTCTGCGGAAAACCATTCTGAACAAACATGTCTTAGATGAAGCAACATGGTAATCTTCAAATGCTATATCATTTCCATTTGACCAAAAAAATATTTTGGATAATCATTTAATATAATTCTAACTCCTAAATTTATCTAAACCGACCTATGATACCAACTATATGGACCCAGCCTTAAACCTTACTTAATCTTTTGTTATTACAAGATTGCACATTGAGGATATTTTCAGGATTAGTGTTTTAGAGAATTAGATCATAAAACATGCATTACATTCCACATTTAATCAAAGTGGATACATAAAAGACAGTATTCGTTTTCCCATCAACGGAAACATATTTAATATAAAACATGTATTCTTTCTTGACACTTCCTTAACACTATCATCATATCATGTACCTTTCCCTTGACCTGTGAAAAACATTTCAAAAACTTGGGATGAGCATAAAAATCTCAGTAAGGGATATAAAAATATGGAAAAGAAACATGAGTACATATATACATAAGAATTAAATCATACTTTACCCATAAAACATAAGCACTTTAACATACCTCATGAAATCATGAATAAATCATAGAAATCATAATACATAAAGGTAACTTGAGGCATTCATAACATTCTTACGTAGGGAGTAACCCTCTTGGTTACGTTTGGAATACCCATCAAAGAATATTCCCTAAATCTCTTTAGAGAAACCTCAACGTTTAACCCCTTCGCGTTACCCAATGCATTGGAGAGCTATATCGGGCTCACCCTCCCTTAGATTATCATGGAACCACACGTCTTCATAATAATGCCCATGAACCATAACATAACTGTATCACATAAAACGTGCAAAAAGAAAACATAACATTTCAAGTTTTCAATCACAAGATACCAATACAACACATTGATATAAAAACATTATGAAAACCATTTTCAATACCAAAATAAAATAAAAGTAAAACATGGTATTTATTTTTCATTTACAAAAAAGGTATGGCTTGTAGAGGAAGTTGAAACTCAAATAATGGTCACGGTGGCAGAGAAGTCGTTGTCGCCGCATACGTACGACAAAAACATTCCCTTTTGTAGTTTAGTTAAACGCTTATTATAAAAAAGATTCCTTTTGGATAAATGTAAAAGTCAAATGGGTTTATACACCGTATAAAATAAAATTGTGTATAAAACATAATATGCCTCAATGAAAGGAGATTGAGACGAAGTCTCACACCTCGGGTCTGACTTGACTCGATCATTCTTTAAAGTCCTGAATAATAAACTTGAGTTAATTTCTACTTTCTTAAGAACCTTTTTCAAGTTACTTATTCCTTTTATATCTCTTATTACCATGTTATGAACACTATGTAATTATTTAAAATAATAATGGTCATTTTAACGATCATTGGTACTTGAGTAAAAAATATGCTCTTTATAATTACAAGTTGTTCATGTATCCATTATATCTAGAGTTATACTCAAGATGTATATATCATATATATTATATATATCAAGTATATACATTCATTTATAATGTTACATAACATTTAGAGGTAAGAAATGAAATGCACCGTTCATGGAGATGGTAAGCCGTACGTACGCATGAATGCTACTTCCATTTAAATTTCATATTTAATGGAATTAAAACATAATGATACATAATAGTATTATAATTCTGGTATTTTATCATACATAATATCATTAAATCTATCCTTTATATGTATCACATATGTTATTAATGAATCAAATCACTTTGAGGGGGCGGTAGTCCGCACTTCCTAACATGAAGATATCGGGTTTACCCATAACGGAAACCATAAAGGTATGCCATAAATGAAAAATACAGAAGCTTAAGTAAAACATAAACATATTATATATCATATATAAATATAGTGACATCTTAATGGCCACCTTTGAAGGTGTTATATGAGTGTTGAACAATCATCGTTTTGTGAGGCAGAAATTTGCCATCCACAGAAACAGTATGTTCTTTAACCATTAGATGTAGGTGTGTGTAAGTGTAGCTCAAATAATTATTATAAAAACATCCTAGTATATTGAATATACTGGAGTTGTTACAAAATAAATGAATAAAAAGATTTTAGGGGTGGGAGAAGAAAAATAAACATAAGAACACAAGAGAAGACACTACCTTTAAATCGGGTAACTCTTTTTTATTCGAGCTCAAAGGCTTTCATGGGAAGACTTCTGCCAAAAGTGAGGCTTGAAGGAGTAAGAGAGGGATGTGGAGAGAAAACATGAGCAGGGGGTGGCCGAGCCAAAGGCTTGAGAGATGTGGGTTAGGAGGTAGAGGTGGGGGCCTTTTATAAGAGGAGAGGAGGGGCACTCTTGGAAAGGTATAAAAGGTTACTTTATTTTCAAATGAGTTTCGGATTTTAAAGGTCCCACGTTGATTTATTTCGAGGATAAGGTGATAAGGGTTCAAAATATACTCATCCAATAGGTCTTTGACAAGTGTAAGTTATAGTTTTAACATTATCTTTTCATTTTATTTAAATCCTTCATTAATGAGATAGTCGCTGCATCATCATTATGTCATAAATAATTTAATTTAGTTAATGTTCAAAAATTATAAAAAAACTATCATGATGTAGGAAAGATTTTTAGATTTCCAATGAATATTTATAGTAAAAACTATTACTTGTATAACCCCATTTAAAAATTGATTTAGTAAACCAACTCATGTTTGTGTCATTTTTACTTGTAAATTAAATAAAAAGATATTAATGTCATTTTCCTAAAAAAGTGGCTCCATGGGGTCCCCTAGTTGACTCATGTATTGTCTTGGTCGGCCATGACACATAAAATAAGGGTATGACATGTGTAAAGTTTATTTAATATTATTAAAACATTATTCTTATCTAAAATTACACTAATTACCTCTAATCGCGATTAAAAACTAAAAAGTTACTATTCACCAAATAATTATTTTAATCCCATTGAACCACATTTTACTTCTTAATAACAACCATTTATGTCAGATTTTTGAAATTCAAAACACAGAGGTGGTAAAATTTCATTTAAACGAAAAATCAGTTTTTATAAGTACCACTTAGAGGTTTCACTATTCATCAAAAATTGATGTTTTTCAGAAAAATACCAAAACCTCACCCTAAGATATATTTTATATTCCAAATTAAAAAATTATGTATATTTTACAAAATTCAAAACATATAAGTTACATTAATTAATTTAATAATTAATTCCCGCTGTCAGAACAAATAGTGTGTTTTTATGAAATAATAAGTATCAAAAGATGGACACTAGTTTAAGTCCAATTTCAAAGTGAAATTAATTCCAACGTCCACTATTGGATTAAATGGTAAAAATATATTCTATGTACACTTTAAAACCAATTAATAAGATAATCTAACCATATAATTAAATTAGGTGAAAAAGCAGTTTTGATGTAAAATGCGGTATTTTTCATTATTCATTAAAAAATGAACATTGTCGGAAAAATACCAAAAATTTACCCAAAGTAAATTTCAATGTCCCAATCATAAAGAATAAGTTTAGTTTGACAAAAATAGCTTATAAAATTGTCAAAATATAGATTTAAAAATGGTTTTCCATCAAAAGGCAGTAAAACAATCTTTTAAAAATATTAGTGTATTACATGCTTAAGATTGGATTTATTCTCATTTTAAGCCTCTAAAACACTATATAATTCATTAATAAACATAGATAAAAATATATATTATTCATTACTTAATTGTGATGTTACATTCTTAGAGTGGGAATCATAATTTACAAGTTGATACGAAGATCGTTTCATGAAAGAAGCACCCATAAGAGATGGTGTGGGGATAAAATGAGCAATCATCCTTAGTAGGATCTCATTATATGTGAGGATTATCTCATTACATGTGATTTATAAAAATCATTTCATGTTGGAGGTCTTCCCATGACACTTACACATAGATCATCATCTAATTGTGGAAGAGGGTAAGGCTGTAGTTTTACATCATGTGTTGAGGGCGTTGTCATGTAGATTAGCATCATATGACATGAACATTGGACTAGGAATTTTTACATCATAAATATTGGATGATGACATGAAGTTTATCATCATATGACTAAGATGTAGGACTATGAAATTATACATCATGTAGATTGGATAAGGGGGAATCACTCCTTAAGCCTTCGTGTTACATGACCATCGCTCAGCCGCCTTTTCACGTGTAGTGGAATAGGAATTTCCCAGATGTAAAGACGATTGGTATGGATGGTTAGTCAAAAGTTCAAAATTATTGTGCCTACGATGAGAAGAAAAAGGCATTAGAATACCTATGCTGGGAAGAAAAATATATTGCAACACATGCACTAGGGGCATAGGGTACCTCACACAGGGGACCATGAAATTATTGTACACATGTTTGGAGGGGTGAGTGTTTGAGGTGTGTGAAAGTAATGTGTGTTACATGAAAACGTTTCACAAACATGGTGTTCTAACACAAATGAAGGTAATGTATTTTCAAGGAGGGGGCGTTCCCAAGATTGGCTTTTTCATGAAAGGCCATGTTTGCACACAATAGGGGACTTTGAGTGAACTTGACATGGGTTGAAAGATTTCATGACAGTTTTACTCTCAACTATGGGCACATTCAATTGTGAATTCACAGGGAACCTTCCAAGAAAGATTTTCTATATTTAGTTTTCCATGGTTTCATGATATCATGGCATACTAGGCTTAAGCATAAAAGAGTGATGAATCATCTTCTGAAGAGTCGCCCCTTAGAAATGGGGGTAATCTTATATTTATATCTAAAATAATTATAAATGGGAACAAAAAATTCATTTAATTGAAGAGGATTTGTGCACAGTGAGTCGACATGGTGTGATACTTCACACATGAATGATTATGGTATTGATTTCTCTATTGGTGCACAATATGGGGATTTGTGTGCATATAAAATTTCTTGAGCACATCCATTATTTATTATTAATGAATAAAATTTCTCTATATTCATCCTTGGTGGAAGAGGTGTAAAATCAAGAATTGTTTAACACATAAGAGATTTGTGCAGGGATCAAAGCATTGCACACAAGTGTATAATCATGCACACCCCATCCTATATGATCTTTGAATGATCCATCAATGTGGAATTCATTTTTGGGTTGTACAAAACTACTATTTACGGATTCAGAAGAAATTTAAGCACCAAAAAAATTCCCCCTCAAAATATTAGCTGAAAGGGGACCAAAAGGTCTGGTACTGAGGGAAATTTTGATGAGACAGATCCACTTCTATGAGTGCACACAAAATCCGGCATCTAGCACATAAGCCAGTTATGAGTGCATGAATGTCTATGTTCTATGAAAGGGTTCCCTTGTACAACACATGTACTTTGCATGTGATAGAAATTCTAATCTCATGAACATTATTCATTCTCTTGCAAAAAAATGGTATTTGGTAACTTATATCATGAAAACTACCTTTTCACACAACAAATTATGTGATTAGACCCTTATCTTCCATAGCTTCTTCTAGAATTGTAGGCACCAGTGCCTTTTCCATTCCAAACCTTACTTCTTATTCACACCTTCCTTGGACATTTCTCACTTATTTAATGTTCACAACCATAGAACCCATCTATGATTGAAGCCACTAATTTTTCTTAGAGAAATAAGATGGTCATAAATCCGCACAACCCTTGATCTAGGATGGTCATCTCGGATAATCTTGTACTCATATCCATGCAAAATGATGAATGGAAAATCTATCTAGAGAGAAATTATATCTAAAAGTGGAATTTTTGTTTTCAAGATGGCGATAACATCCAATCACTCAAGGTTAAGACACCGCGATCTTGGTTCACACATGGGGATGTTCTCAACCACTGGAACATCACCATTCACAATCATCTTTCCATGGATTATGGGTCTATTTACATCCATTTTCTAAATGGGAAGACCATGAAAGTCATGAGGGAGGAGCTAGAGGTAGAATTATTCCCCACCCTCTATTTTACCATCCTCTAAATAACCATGCGGGATAATAGAATAAGATGGAATAAGGATTGGGACCTTTGATAAGGTATAAATTTCACTAGTTAGTGTGCCATAGAGCATTGGATATGATACACCTTCCTAGAGTATGGTTAATAGTTGAACCATGTCAGACTATATGAGGAAGTGTTGATGTTTCAGTTCAACTTCTACTATCAATAAGAGCTAGTGCAGGACATCTTCAAAAGGTGGTCCCTAGATACGAAAATTTCCCATCTTCATCATGGGGAGGTCAACATCAGTTTATTAGAAATTTTTAGCTTTGTTGGAATCCCACTAAAATAGTTCCAATATGATGAGTAGCTTCCATCCTAGAACACCTAGAATGATGTGAAACCAATGCATCTCTTATTATAGCACCTTCTGTAAGAGCATAAGAACATGATAAAACATGCACACATCTTCCAAAGGGAGATTCTGTTAAAAGTGAGGTTTGACATGTTTATGAATAAGAATTTGGCTATGAGGTTTATGGGGAAAGAAAAACATTTCCCAACAACACTGTAGAGGGGAAGGATAGTATTGTACTGGTTGGTCCTAGAGGAAGGGAAGTTTGAGAAATGGGGATACATCATTGTGGGGGAGATGGGATCTACGAGTCCAAAATACTATGTTCTGTGCCACATTACTGAGCGGTTGACTACTATTGGTCATGGAAATGCTGATGGAACTATGCCTAGGGATGTTGGTGATGGGAGATATTTTGGCATCCTATAGCATATTCAATCAAGGTGTGCCTTTTTGGTCTAGTATCTATATACTACTGGTCTATGTTTCGAGATGAAACACATCGAGGAGGATCTATAGGCCATTTCAATTCTTACAAGGCTAGATCTTGTTGTGCTTCTGGGTCTATGAATTGATAAACCCCATCAGCCCTCTCAAGTAAAGTTTGAGGCCATCTCTATTGAAAATTTTCAAGGTCTATCCAATGAAACTTTAGGATGTTTGGGTTATAATTTATATCGGAAATCAAGAGAACTAAAAAATTCATCCCTTCTCTACATTTAATGGTACATTGGTGGATTAACTAGATGGGGCATGGGAACATAAGGAGTACCTGTAGAGTTTTAGAGGTGTAGTGATAGTTTCTAGGATCAAATTCCATGTCTTATGAAATCCTTAAACACCATAATGTTATTCAAGGAAAATTTTTTTCACTTGTGAGAGATGAAGAGAGTCTACCTAGGGGTCTCTGAAGAGTGGTACCCTTGTATCCTTCATCATCTACGGTGTATACTGGTGAATGTGGGCTCAGTGGAAATGACTTTGTTGCCTCCAAAAAACCTTGAAAATTTCTTGTCAACATATTATTCTAGAATATGGGTGGTATCATATTAAGAGGAATCCTGGGAAAAGCACATTTAGTTGATCGATGCAGTGAGCAGGGAGCTAGAGTAGTAAGGATGTAGATGGGATGCCCCCTGAAGGGTAAGTTTGGTGATAGGGGTGGATCAGGTCATATTCATGGAAGGGATGATGCATGGTGAGGTAAAAAAATCCCTCCTCTTTGAGGAGAAGGGACAAAAAATCAATCTTGGTGGTCATCAGGTGGCTTCCATATGGGGAAGAGTAGTTCTTGGGAGGCACTTGTGAAGATGGTGAAGTACCAAAATTATTCATTTGTTGATGATGTCATTCCTTCTCTACAGTAATTTTAGAAGACGTTTTAAATGTAAATTTCTATAGAGGACCTGTGGTGAAAGCATAAGTGATATTGAATATAGATTCAAAAATTTCAACCCATTCGGATCACATTAATGGTGAGAATCCATCAAAGGCACATATATTTGATGTCCATGGAAATCTATTCATGTTATCGGGGAAACTATGAACATCCCTCCACCCCAATGTCAGTCATGTTTGGTAATGAACCATGGTGGGAGGAGACACCATTGGTTCATGATTTTTCTGATGAGGAATCAACTAATGAAGAGGCACATGAGTCTAGAAATGAAGAATCCTAGGGATTTTTTGTTCATCAAAGGAGTCTAGGGAAAGTTGATAAATCATTGTCTATAAAGAATACATGGTTGAGTATCACATGGTAAGTTTCAACTTACATACCTCCCCAGTCTCTCACATTCATTATCCAAAAGATCTACCAAACAATTTTCCTATATAAAATAATCTTGTTAGTGGGAACGGGTAACCTAGTAAAGGTGGTGAAGACACACTATCATGTTCCTAAGGGAATGCTATGGGCCATGTACCTAAGGATAAAGTATTATTTGGTCCTATAAAGGAGGGCATGGTAACGAACTAAGATCACAATGTCCTTCATGTTATCTATGGGGGCCCACACCTCAACATTCCAATGGAAGCACCCACTTCTAATGAAACAGAACACCCAAGTTCGATCATCATTGAACAGTATATCCACTAGGGTAAGAATGTATCCTAATTCATCCAACCTATTCAGACCATACATGAATATGTTGCATCAATTTTATTGCATATTTCATAAATATTCTCCTAGATCACTGTGAAATGGTTCGGTGTTGGATGTTGTACCAACCAGTGATGAGGGGTATCCTATGGTAGAGCTCCCCGTTGAGACCCATGGACTCAATATGTCAACACTTAGCCTTTGTAAGTCTCTCACTCTCATGTCAATTCAATGGTACATCTATTGATTGAATTTAATGAGGTTTTATTCTTTATTTTAGTTATTTGAGGTTGTGTGCCCAGTAATTAGCTAATTCGAGAACATCTAGAGGCCCTTCCCTGTTAGTCAAACTAATCCTTGGGGAGCCAGTCATTCAAGTTGACTCACCCTTTGTCTCGGGTGTACAATATTCCCTAGTTGTGAGTGATTCTACTGGTGGGGGGGGATCCTGTGGCTAGAATACCTGATATTTTTGAGGTAGTGTTAGGAAAAGATGACTGACCACATGATTTGGATCCTATCCTGACCGAGATGAGACTTCACATGGATATTTATATCAAAATTATTGCATCTTTTCCTGAGTATGAGCTTGAACCACTTGAAGAGTTAGAAGTATTTAACTTTAAAATGGTCAAATATAATAACATAATCTAGCATCGTGCATGGAAGTGAAAAAAAACATCATCAATTATACTCTGAAACCACAACTGGAGGGCCATATAGGGTCTTTTCTCTATTTTTTCAATCTATTTACCATAGGGTGGAAGGTGGTCATGTTCTTCAAGCACTGGTTCACAAATTCCTTGATGAGGGGGTTCAGGAATTAGGTCAACATATCGATATAGCCTACTAATAGGAGATAGGTGACAAAATTTTCATTCTCCAATAAGTCCACAAGGAAATCCTATATATACAGGGTAAAATGAATGAGTGTTCTAGATTCATTAATGCTCAATCAAGGGTTGTCAAGAAGCAGCAGGTTCTACTGGAGTAGGCTGAGAGTCAAATGATACATGTGATATCTCGGATTGTTGATCTTCAAGATGAGAGGTACCACATAAAAAAATAGAGCCAATGAGCTTTGACAGGAGGCTAATGAGGAAAAAATGGACGTAAGGGGTAGTTTTAGACCAAAGAGTCCACACAAAAATGGTTGGTGCAATTGTAGATCACGATTTCTTAAGAAGAGCCATAAGAGAAATTTTCTAGGACTCTATAGAGGTTCCTTCATTTGGATAAACCTAAATAAATTCTATAGTCTACTTGGTTTCTTGTATTTTAATATATTTTCTCATTCATTTAAATATTTACATTAATGCTTTTAATTAATGCACTTCAATCATATTCAAAAAACAACCAAATACATATCCCTAAGATCACGAGAGTCATTCTCGGTGTAAAAAAAACTAGGGATGACCATATAATTTCTCCTTTATATGAGAGTGTCAGGTAACCCTCAAATAATTTGGTATTCTATTATTGACTAAAAAGAAATCTTTTTCAGGCTGATAGAGACTATGTCTAGAGAACAAGACTCTCGGAATAATTGAATTTAATTTCTTGCATTCCTTAATGCATGAGTGGGATAAAACCAAGGAAATTGATTTGAAACCAAACAAATGGGAATGGGGAGCATGAATCACAATGCCCAAAATCTGGAACATAGGTATAATGTCTTTATAATTGAGGATAAATGCTAACCATGTTCGAAACACATCATCCAAATAACATTACATGGAATGGGGAGAAAACAAGGTTCAACCACTGACCATATTTGAAACATGAAATGTTTCCTGGAATTTCATTTAAATTCTTCAGGGGCATTGGCCCAGGACAAAAGGTGATCTGGTGTGTCATGATACCATTCCATTAGAAGGTCCCTTCAAAAATGGGAGAGAATTAGTATACATATAAGGTGCAAGGAAAGAATGAAAATGAACTGATGAAATGTTTTAATGGATTCCAACACTCTTTAAGATAGGACACCTAGTATTAGAGAACATTATGTGGGTGTACTGATTTGACTGAAGATCAAACTCATCTTCCATAGGTTGTTTCATCTAGGATATTGAGTGGTAGGTGAATATGTGAATGATGTATTAGTGATCAACATTAGAGGGAAGGTTTTCTAAGGGAAGGTCCAAATATTCCATTTAGTTTCACTTCATTCCATGTGGATGATAAACATGCAATTTTACATCTTATGGCGAGGATGAAGAACACCTAGTTTTACACTATACACTAAGGATGTGGAATTATACAGTTTAACATCATGTGATAAGGGAGAATCTCATATTTTAATGTAATGTGACTGAGACGCAATGTGTATCTATTATACATAGTGAACTACCCATCATTTTTCCTCATTTAAAATCAGTAAAGCATCCCATGTTCATTACAAGATGTTGGATCATAGTTTAGAGACCTAAAAAATAGGACATAATAAACCTATGTTAGTGTTACCCATCTAACCATGAGAGTCAAGGGAGAAGGTAGGTAGAACGATGGGACTCCCAGCTTTGAGAACAAAATTTGGTGTGGGATACATACAATTTAAGGTCTTGTTTCATGGACTGAGACTCCTAATTTAAATTCATAGAGTTTGGAAATATTGAGAATTGTTTGTGGTCAAAATGCTTGGACTAAGGGGGATCTAAATAAAAATGTGGGGAATGGAGAGTCGATAAAACTAATTTGAATGAGGACCATGGATGCCCATAGACAAACTAGATATTCTTGGGAGGACTTTCACATAGTTTAGAGTGAGGATGATTGGACATAGAAGACTATGTGGTAGAAGTATGATTCTTGTTATGGGTAATCCATAAAATGAGGAATTGAATATTCTCATAATTATATATGATTAATAACACATTTATAAAGGCTAAGGATATAGTCACAATTCATTTGATAAGGATGTTACTTTTCCATAATAGGTAATCAAGGCATCTTGGACTGCGGTCGGGCCGAGGTAATTGAATGGGGATGGCCTCTTTTAACTGGTAATTTGAGGCATCCTAGGGTTATCATCGGAAATCCCTTTTTCAATGAATGGGGTTACAATTGTTAACAATCCAAAATATATCATATGAGGCATCCCAGTTTAATATGTGGTAAATATCATCTCTTAGTTGAGAGGAAACGTAAACTTGTCCATGGTAGGATGGTAGTTTAACGTCATGTACTGAGGATGTCGATTACCTTGGGTGGATATGTGTGGAATGAAAGAGTGAACAACCTGACATTATTGAGATCCAAGTAATCCAAACACCATACCACATACTCTAAATAGTGTATTCATATAGTTTAAATCCATAATTATTGGACTTGATATATTAGTTTGAGGCCATAGAGTTTTCTACATTGGGGGGAAGTATTATGAAATGGATTTTCATGGTGAGACAGTTATAAAATGACTTGAATGTGGACTAAGGAGGATCGTGTATCACAACACACTCCCAAAGAAGACTCACACATAGTTTAATGTTGTGATTCTTGTACTTGAAATCCTAGTTTACGGTCATTGATATATTTGAACAAATATATGTATTGTGGAGGAGTGACAAACTAAATGTGGATGAAGAACACGGGGGCCTAATACAACACCACATACTCTGATGAGGTTATGCATATATTTTATATTCATGATGCTTGGATTGGTTCTTCTGCATCTCCCCAACATGGTTATAGACTCTATCATGACTCCTATGCACATGTGATTTGTGATCGGTGAGGGAAACAAAGAGTGGTGAAGGAATTTCCTTGACATATGGAAGGACACAACAATTTCAAGGAAAATATAGAATGATAATTTCCAAGTGAAACCAACTTTCATAATAAATTCATACAGATACACAGACGGGTGATACCAAGGGTGTTGGAATTCCACCATGACATTGGGAGGTTGAAAGGGGGTAAGTCAAGACTTACAAGATCTATATAAGGGGTTTCCTATGGGATGTTTATAACTATTGACCTTATTCGAAACATAGGATCCACAACCTTAATATTTAAGGATGGGGTTACAAAATATAGAATATACTAGTGAATATTTTTGAAACATAGGATTTGATCTCCACTTCCAGATATCCATGTTTGGCTAGGCACCAACATAGTTAGGGGGTTTTTTTGGAATTGAAAGATTATGGAATTACAAATTGGGAAGGACTCTAATTGTGGAAATTTAATAAGAGAATTTTCATTAGTAATTTCCCCCACTCAGTGTCATTCTATAGTGTAGTTTGTCATATCAACATGGCATATTATGAAGCATGATTCTAACATAAGTGTTGTAAATAGTTTAATGTCATAAAGCATGGAAAAGGGTTGAATGTCATGTGTGTGTGTATTAAGTGGCAGAATTTCAAATCAGACATGAATGGGGACCATGGAGTCCCAAATCCACACACTAGACCACTAATATGACATGCACATAGTTTAAGGTCATGATGCTTGGGCCATTAGAAAACTATTAGTTAATGGTTTTAAATCATAGACCATGATATGGATAAGGGGACAATGGATTTAAATAATTTTTATATAGGACTAGATATTATTATTTTGGGAATCAGTAAATATCCAATGAGAATGGGAATTAATTCATGCATAGTTATAGAAGACGTGGATACATATTCTTTACTAGGGGTGAGGAAAACAATCAGATATGGATGCTCATAGTTTAAGGTGGTAAGGCGTAGACCCGTTGTGAATAGTTTGGTTTTATAATGATTTGAAATTGGTGAGGGATATATAAATAGATATGTGTGAAGAGTTGAGTTGAAAAACCTGATGTCAATATATACCAAAGAGGCCCAGCATCACAAACCTCATTCCAAGAACTAGTTGCACATAGTTTAAAGTCGTATGATCTAGATGCTGGTGAATACATTGAAGACATATTTCTAAGACAATAGGGTATATTTTCACTCAAAGGGAATATATATGGAAAGAAATAGGTAAAACCAAATGTAAATGGAGCCATGGAGTATCATGTACAACATACACACCTTTTGATGAACTGTATATAGTTTAAGTTCATAATTCCTGGACCGTAACTCAATCCATGGGAATATAGAGTAAATATATTTTTATCTGGGCTTAGAGAGGAAAATTATGAGTGTCACTATGTATCCCATGAGGATTGGAATCAATCCACATATACATCTATTACACATTAAGGTAAGATACTAACACTAGTGGGGGAAATCTTGTCTAACAAGGAAATTGAGACATCCCACGGTTGTTGAGGGAAATCCTATGTTAATGGAAAGGGAAAAAATTTTAATCACATCATAATTATTATATAAGGAATCCCATTTTAATATGGGAAAAATATAATCTCTTATTTAGGAGGAATACCACTTCAATATAGGGTATGCATCTCTCACTTTTTTTATGAGGCATCCTGTGTTTGTTGCACAATGTATGACTGATGTTTATCATCATGCGCTAAGGCTATTAGGCACAGATGTTTAAGGATGTAGAACATTGACTATAGGTGATTCATCCATGTTAAGATTAGGATAATAGGATTGGAAGGAGTGTTTCTTATAAAGGATTTCATGTGACATTGAAGTAAATTTATCGAACATGAATGGAGGGACCTAAGAGGCCACCTAAGGCCACTAAAACCACTCTTGAGATGATCTACACATAGATTAAGGTCAAGATGATGATTGGACCCTAATTTGATCATCGTTTAATTTCATGTAGTTTTGAACATTGTGAATTTCTAAAATGGATGTACATGACATGGTGGAGTGACAAACTTGAAGTGAATGTGGGCTAAAGAGGTGCATCGCCGCGCAAAAAATCCTTGAGAATATCTGCGCACAGTTTAATTTCATGAGTCTTGGACTTGTTTAAAATAGTTTAAGGTCATATTTCATTGTCCATAAGATATTAGTTTATGTCCATATAGTTTGTACAAAATATGTGATCATATTTACTAAAAGGTTTATGTGGGGATTATTAGGAGTAACCCCACATGAATAATGACCAAGGAGGCATGCACCGCATGACACATTCCCATGGAGTCTCACACATAGATTAAATTCATGATGTTATGAGTTCAATTATCAGTTTAAGGTCTTTGAATTAAAAACTAAAATTGTAATTTCTTCAATGGAATATGTGTAGGGTGGTGGAGTATCAAACTTGATGTTAATAGTGGTCCCACTACCACACAACACATCCAAAAGAAAACAATCATACAATTTAATGTTATGATGCTTGGTTGGGATTCTTAGTTTAAGTTCATGGATCTAGGAAAATTTCAAAATAGTTTAAGGTTATGTTTCATGGACCATCCCCTATTTTAACCTTGAGAGGACCATTTTGGGATATTCCTAATACGTTGAGGGGTGAATCATTTTTTGGAACTTTGAAATCCAATTCTAACTTTTTATCCATGTACCTCGTAGACCTGTTGGGATCTTGATTCACTTATTCTCTTTTCCATGTCGCATGATAGTATATGAAAGCAATAAATATGGAACATTATATTTTTACAAGTTTTTCTACTCAAAAATATTATCAACTCCTTAAAATTGAATATAAATAATATTCACAACACAACCAATAGAAAGCAATCCATTGAATGTGGTTATAATGAGTATGAGATTACCTTACACTCATGTGGAACATTGAAAATGATCCAATAATGTGTGTTTTACACCTCATGGATGGATCTTTATACTTCTTCCCAAGACATTCTTGTCCTTATTGATAAGGTTATGTAACACCAAGATATTCCTCCACCTATTGTGTCTTATCCGATGTCACAGTTCTGTTGTGTTCTTCCTCAACCTTCTTCTTTACTACATTAATTGCACAATAGCATGCAATAAAATCAACTTACCTCTTCCCAGTATCAAAAATGATATCTGGATGGACTTATTCATTCAGTCACAATATTATGAATTGTTTGTGGACTGATGAACACTAGATTTTCTATGAACCAAATTATAATCAGCTGATATCAATTTGGACACTAGATCTTCTTCTCTCCATTTCTCTTTCATCTTCAGTGCCAAACTAACTGGACTGAGAGACCTTATTCTTTTTCTCTTGGAATCACAAACATCATTTTTTATTATTAAATGAATGAATATATGTCCAACTTATTATCATCACAATTAATCTTCCCTGAATAATAATCTATATTTATGTTGGCATAATCTATTCGTCATGGACACATAATAATTTTCAATTTTTTAGTAGTGCCTTTTTCACTTTCTTCGACACTCAATACCTAAAGATGTGTGTATGAATTTATTTCTCTTATTACATGTGAAAATATGAACATAGGTGCATGTTTGATTCTTCTTCACACAAAAAAAACTCTGCGTGTTTTCTCTTCTCTATCTGTTATGTATCAACTAGGTATACACACAGTTTTACTTCGTGATGCAATCCTCTACAAATAAATTTTCCCCACATGGAGTGAGTGTTTCATGTTTCTTCATCCGTAGATCAACTATTACCCATGTATGGATGATTCCCCATGAATTGTGGAACTTCATGGACTACCTTCCCTATGCAGTCCCTTTTCCTTTACGAGCTACTGAACCCAACAAGCATCTTTTGTTCACAAACTCTTCTTTGTGGTTCACTTCTGCTTTCATGGAATACAGATTCTCTATAGACTAAAAATTCCTCATAGCCCCACTTTTTCATTGTGAGATATCAGTCCCAAAAAACTCCTTCTATGGACATCTTCTACCTTTATGGAATCTTTCCACTTCCAACCACTTCCCTTCATGGAATTCTCCCTCGTGAAAATCTATTTACTTTTATAAACCCTCCCTGCAGAGATGATCTATTCTTTATAAAGTTTTATTTAATTATAAATTATGGTATTATGGTTCTTTATATATTAAAATAATTCCAAAAATCACTCTTATATGATTTACCAAAACATCAATGCAAGATATCCTTCACAATAGACTATGCTTCTCTCATGAACTGGTTTTTCCTCTATGGACTGTGTAGCTCCTTTCATTCCTCATGGTATCCAGTTCCTTCTAAAAATGAATCAAATCATGTTATTTACTAACAATGTACTTCCCATGAACTTCAAGCCTCCCATGAACTATGAACCTCATATTAAATTTTTTTCCCTTTGTGGTTCATGTAATGTGCTTCACGGTCCCCATAGTTCTACTATGTAGAAATACTTTCTTTTCTAATTTCTCTTTTTCATTATACATTCATCCTTTGTTGTCCATGAAATATGATTCATGATACTAAAATGTCCATCAAGAACTCCTTTATAGCAAACCTAACTTTTTCAAAAAAAATAACTCTTTAATTTGAGGCCCAAGAATTTGGAAAACACTGGAAAACGATACCACCTTAAAATTTGCTTCGGCAACATAAACCATACTGATTCGTGGTCATATTATTTTATCATGAACCATATATTTCATGATTTTTAACATTTTTTTGATAATATTTAGCACCATTATATTTACCAAGTATATTATTATAACTTACATATCTTCCACTAACATACTTTTATCCAATAATACATGAATATGATTGGAAGAATCTTTTCTCCCCCCTTTCCTTCATTAGGATTTCACCACATGTTCTCCAAAAACATAATTTTTTTAAAATACAAGTAAAAAAATCATCATTATATAATATACTTTCATAATTATTCAACCATGATATCGAATGTCATCTAATGAATCCATAATAATTTTCTAGTCATCAACTTGAAACTCAAAGTATTTAAAATATGTTTCTTGAATTATCAATACTTGATGAAATTGTTAAAGCTCCATTATATTTATAGCCACATCATCATATTAACCACAATGAGATCTCCATATCTCATTGATCACCATTAACAAAAAATTATTATAAGTTGACAATAAATATAATCCATGCACAAAGTGGGCTCTTCAATCATTATATTCATGGTACATAGACTCCATACGCAATGTACTTCATGAGGAACATGGAATTTTTTGGGGGAGTAATATGGTTTCAGTACATGGTAGTCAAACATTTTGTTCCATAGGAATAGGCCATGAATATTATGTAAGATCCTTACCACTTAGGATCCAATTTTGGTGGATTCTTCCCAAGTATCATTGGGGTTCATAGAGTGAACATCATATCACCCTTGAGAATGGAGTGGAGGAAAAACATTTTATTGAACATTATTGATATCTTAATCTAATTTATTTCTAGAATATGGATAGCCTAGGGAATATTCTCTATGTGTATTTAAACTCATCTAGATGGAATTCCACCATTTTTTCCTATTACTAATGTTAATAGATAGTCTTTTCGAAGCACTAGAAACTAAACCTCATTGGGAAATACTTCCTCTCTTCCATACAAAAGTGAATGGAGAGTCACATGGGTGAAATTTTGAGTCTTAGTTTTATAATCCCATAAGGAATTTGGATGATTTTCTAGACAACGTTTCTTTTTCTAGACCACTATCTTATAAATAATTTTATAGAGGGTCTGGTTGAATACATTTATCTATCTATTTTCTTGAGCATGATAGTGATAATTATTGTTGGATATGATAATATATTTGGTGTAACATATTTTAATCTTAGAAATTAGGATTTTAGTTCCATTTTCGGTGAGAATGAAATGAGGGACTCTGAATCAGTGGATGTCATGCGAGATGGAAAAGTTGATCAAATATCTGGCCAAGAATTCCCTGAGAGGGATCTCTTTTACCCACTATGAGATGAAATATACCGTGGTCAGAATTAACCTTCATTGAAGAGATGATTCTAGAATATATAACCCCAAAACCTCAATTCCCCATACTACAAAGGGCTAATAATAACTGGTGGTGTGGAGGGGTTCTAGTAATTTTTTCACAATATTGCAATGGATATGAAATGTATGGAACCTCTTGAAAACCCACATGAAATCATGGATCGTTATTGGCCATAAGTATCATAGCCAACGAATATCATGGGAGAGTTTCAACCTTATCTAATGAGCACCACGATACCTAGAATGAGATTTCTTCATGACATTGGGAATATAATCTCCTTGGATTCATCAAAGGATAATTATGTCAAACCCTCATTTATAGAGAGTCTTCTAAATTTTAGGATCACTCTGTAGTGTGTTTTGTGCTACACACTAGTGTATTCTATCACATTGGTCCCTTTATAGTGGTATAATTACATGTTGGACGTACATGATGAAAGTAGTTGTCCAGTCATAGGATTCTTCCACTACATGTATATCTAGAGGTCCTAAGGTGGAATCACCAATGGATAGTTGGTTTACCTATTGGAAATCATCATCATATAGAATGAAATTGGTAAAAAATCTTTGATTCTCCACATGAATGAACAAATAATCATGGTTATGATCTGTAAAATATAGAGATGGGCTAGACAACATGTTGTCTTTACCATTCTATGACTAAGGGATGCAAATCACTTCTGGATGAAAAGGGAACTGGTCTATTAGCTACAGAGTTCTCTCTAGCAGGGCAGTGAGTTCTAGATTTCTGATGATGTAGTCTTCATTAATCATTTTAATGACTAACTCAGAGTCAAAATTCACATTAATGTTTGGGAAATCAATCATGAGGGACATATTGATACCATTAATGAGAACCTGATAGTATTCTTTGTTGTTGGTGAAAATTTCTAACAGTAGGAATGAATACGAAAAGACAACCTATATAGAAATAATAAAGAAGAACCCTTGGCATTATTTTTTGAGATTTAGATCATTGATTCTTATACATATTGGGATCTATTACAATCCATTTAAATTATTTTTTCAACATTTAATATCCTAGTCTACAGATAAAAAATAATTTTCTTGAAAATAAACATCTATGAAAAATTAATAAAGTTCTGGATTGGCAGCTAGGATTCCTTCCAAGGCTTACCCCATGACTGATTTATGTGGAATAAAACTGATGTCAAACTACTAGATGATCACTATCTAGCATGTCAACCAACCCATCAACATCGGGTGTTTCATGATATAAATCAGCGAGTCTACTAGATACACCAGTTGCATATTGTGATGTTGTAGATAATTCCACAACATATGTACTACAAAATCTGCCATAATGCAGCTCGTGTCTATTGAATAGTATCTGGCCTCCATGTCGAAAATCATGTAACAAAGATCGTATAAACTATTCTCTCTACCTTTATTGTTACTTTGGGAGAAAAGGGAACCTAGAGACCATTTTAGTTGGTCATGTAGAAGATTGGAGACTTCCATGATATTGGTTTCATTAGAACTAGAGGTTATAGTAGATACTTCATGATTTCTTCAAAGTTAGTATAGAATTATTCATCCCATTGCTATACAGTGACTTTATTCATGAGCTGGGAAAACGTATTACAATTTATATACATATTCTCAGTGTACCATTGTATATAATATAAGTTTCCTTGTGGGGCTCAGAGCTCTTGAAGGTTGTTTATAGGAGAAATCTAGATTATGGATTTGATCTTTTGTAGGTTAATCTCGATTCCTCAGAATTTAAAGAATAATCTTTGAAGTATCCTTGAGGTAACCCCAAATTCAAAATTCAAGGGGGTAAAAATAAAATACAAGGATCAGAGGAAGCCTAACATGTTGTCAAGGTCTCTGAGATGGTTTTGATGCTGGAAGGATTTGACAACCATGTCATCCATGTATCATTCCCATAATGTCCTGAGGATTATCTTTATGATGTGATGCATGGCCTACTAATAAGTGGCTCCAACATTCTTTAGATTGAATGGAATTAACTTATTGAAAAATTTCCCTTTAATATCCCTAAATATAGTATACTCCTCATCATTAAGGGTCGTCAAGATCTGATTGTACTTGGAATATACATCCAAGAATGAGAGGTATTTGAACCTATCTATGGAATTGATCAGAAACACTACCATTAGAAGTGTAAAAGAATCCTTTGTATAATAGAAATTGAAATCATAAAATTTGATATGTAATCAGATAGGTCCATTCTTTTTCCTAATTAATATTATGTTATCTAGTTACTTGGGGTAGTTCACTTCCCTGAGGAAGTTGGATTTGAAAATCTTATCAACTTCGACCTTGACCATGGAACCATGAGAGGGATGAATTTTTCATTCATGATTCTTAAACCAAGGATAGATCACTGGGTGGCCTAGATAATGGATGAAGACCTAAAGTTCTATTACTAGAATCTTAAAATTTATTTTGGAAAATACATCATCATGCTACTTCTAAAAATCCACATACTATTGCATTTCCTCTGCGAGAATATCTTCACTGATCTACATCATCTCGGGATCTTCCTCAGTACAATGGTCTACCAGGAAAATCATATCAACGGTGGTACAGATTCCATCTTCTAATCTAGGAAGAGAATCCCCCAAATCATCTTCATCATCTATGGTGGGATGATCAGTTGGTGAATATTTATCTAGATAAAATTATTCAAAGGGAGTTCTAATAATTTATTGGGAGCATAAAAAACCTTCACATGGGGGATCCTTTGCACCTAAAACAATGGTTAAATGGGTTGTTAAACCAATTCCATTAGGCCTTTGACTGAGAGATACATTCTTGATGTCAGAGCAATGGTGGTGAGTTGGAATTTAGTCGTTCAAACCAACTCTGTAGAATAATAAATAATATTGTGATGTTGTAGACATGGGGCATAATTTTCGATAACTTAAAAGTATGAGGGATTTTGATATCCCCTAAGCCTATCATGTCTACGTGTATGTGTAAATATTTGGATTTTATTCCATTTTAGGGATGGGATTCCCATTCTTATTAGAGATGAAAATGAAACTCCCCATATCTATCATTGTCAGTTTTAGCTAATGAATTGGGAGAATCAAAGAATTTTCCCAGTATTCCCAAGGATTTTTATAGGTGGTTGTGTGATCAACATCATTTTTCTATACCTTATTTAATTTAATCTAGTAAAATATAGCATATAGGTAGTAGGAATCATAGGATTTTAAGGTAGATTCATCATCATAAAGTATTCCTACTCAGCCATTATGGGAGTACTTGAGGCATTGGTGATATGATCATGGGATTTCCACATACTGATGAAGCCATGCCCTATCCGCCAGCACATTGCAGGTGGTATACTATGCGACTACAATAAATTAATCAATTTCAATCAAGACTATTAACTAGTCCTTCATTTAAATACATCCACATTGACTTTGATCAGTCCTATCATAGCCTAGAAACATGAGATCAGATGGACTCAGATCTTCTTTGTTCAGTCCCAACATGTGAAGCATCTCGGTGGGGATGATGTTATTCCCAAAACTTTTTTCCACCAAGAATTGTAGGATATCCATGCCATTTAATTGGATGGTGATGTCCAATAGGAAGATGTTAATATATAAAATAGAATCCTAATACTCTCAATAGAATTAGATTTTGTATTGAAATTCCTCTTTCCCATCCTCATCTACATGCTAGGTATTAGTGGAAGGTGATTTTTTTGTGAACTAGAAGGGTATTTTGAAGTGTTCTGAAATGGTTTCAAGCATTTCTGATAATAAGAGGAGAGAAATGTGGATAGAAATCCTTGAATGTATGTGGTCCAGATGATTCAACATGTACTAATTTTGTGCTAGATGCAGGTTTCCACTCATAGATGGACGCTCATTGGTAGAGGGAACTATGGGTGCTTCCAGATGAACTACTGGGTCATGGCTAGTGTTGTAAATATCCAACTATTTATTATCTAAAATCCAACAAAAAAATTCCGGCTAACTATCATCTGGTTCATGCATATATCTAGTTGTATGTGGATGATCATGATGTGTTTTCAGCTATCCTAACTTGTCTATTAAACTCGATTTGTTTTAGACGTGCATCTAATGGAGTGAACTGAAGGTATTTTTCCCACTGATCTCTGTGAAAAAACTATTACCTAGTCTTGAAACCATGCATATATTGGTTTGAGTCAGGGACTTGGTCATTCTAGTGGTTCACATTTCCTTGACCTACCATTTTACTGTGTCAGCTAGAGGCATTATGAGGACTTCCAGAGCTATCCTCCTCATCTGGTAGTGTGAAGTAGTATATAAAATTGATGAAGTTCAAAGAGAAATATTCATAATCAACTTCATAAAGGACTTGTAAATCTTGGATTCCCATTGGTGAGGCATGATATCACAGGGGATTCTAGATGGATTCGGCATTGGCGGGGGACTTTTCATTTCATTCTGATGTCAGCACCTCCTCTTTTTATGTTTTTATGGTTGTGATATATAAATTGATGTAGTAGATGGAGAATTTACACCATCCATGGAAGAATATATCAAGCCTAAGTGGTCACATATGACACTATGGGTGAGAGAGTCTTCTCTACAAGACAACCAATCATCATATGTTTGAGTCTCGTGGTTGTAAACTACCTTCCATTCACTGGGACCTTTTAATTTGTTGTTGGAATTGGGGGATATGTCTGCCACCTATACTAGAATTTTTCCAAACCTAAAGATACCATTATCCACTTGTTACTATATCCAATACTTGAAAAAATAACGTGGTTTGATGGTATGTTCATGGATCTAGTGCTAATGGAAAATATATGGGCGATCAGTATGCTTAGATTTATGGGGCTTCTTTCACTCTGACAGTTTTAGAGTACCATACTTTAGGGAACTAAGTAAATAGGTAGGAATATATTCATACTTAAAGGAATAGGTGTGGTTTATCTTTTCTAGAAAGGGTACTCTAGGAACCTAGATCTGACAGGGGGTCAAATCCAGATGAGGTTCTAGATCTACATTCTCTCTTCTAGGTTGTTATGCTTGGAGAGGCAGTGGATGATGGCTCTATGCTAGGTGAGGTTTCACCTGGTAGTGCTTTTTTATGATGACGATATTCTTGGTACATGTTCTACACTCAGCGAGGCTCTTTGGGCATAAGGTATAACAATTCTAACAGCCTATGAGCTTCTTCTTGTACAGTGTGGGCGGTCTCTGCCTTGATAGTCCTTCTCATGGGAGATAGAAGAGACAACAAGCATTCTTTCTTAGCATGCTGAAAATATTCATTTAGATTATGGTATTTCTTAAAAAAATAAAGGAATCCACCTACGAAATTCTAGGTGATGAGGGTAGATACCAGCTCATTCTTAATGTTCCCCACACACATTGTTAGCATCTTCCCTTATGTTAGTGGAATATCAAGTTAATATGTGAGGCCCTTTCATTGGGTGATGAAGTCTCAAACTCTCTCATGCGGCTTTTTTCACATGAAAAGTTCAAAAATTATTTCTTTCATGTGCTTGATTTGAAATAGTAGAGAAAATTCCATCAAATGACTTCCCAACTAGTGATGGACCCAATGTGTAGTAGGTTGTACTATATAAACAGAGACTCTTCCAATATATGGAAGAAGCACTAGAGTTTGGAGACAACCTGCTACTATGGGGTTCCAAACATAGGTCTACACCTTGACATGTTGTGGTAAAAATGTTACAAAAAGTCATGCATCCTAGTGAATAGAGAAAATATAGGGCTTTAAATGCATGGGGGTGCTCGTTGGACGTACACCCATGCTATGTATAGATTCTCATCGAGGGAGATTTGCACCTATTATATTTCCAAGGTCATGAGGCATGATATGAGAGTATCAGTCATGCCATCCTAATGGATATATTTTTCTTGGATGGAATATCTAACCACTAATGTGTTGATAGGTTCATCAACTCGGTGATCATCCTCAACAGATTATGGGGCGACACGACCTAGAACCCAGGAAGGGTTGATATGCTACTTGAAAGGGTTCAATGACTCATATCTAGTCCTATATCCATATAATTATACATCTTATATATCTATATACACATAATTTCTGATCATAAATAGGGATAACTAGATGAGGAGGACATGCTACTGCCCTAGTGGAGGTGGTATGAGATCATGTAAGGTTGCACCGTAATCTCGATGTCACTTAGCCTGGAGATCATCATTGATCCTTTTCTACTCTAATAACTTTTATAATAAGAAGGATAAAATATTTTAATCCTTTACTCTATTAAAAAAAATTAGTCAAATCAAAGGCCTCATCATTTTCCTTACCATTGTTGATGTGTTGATGAACACTTAAGGTCTCATTGGGACCCTCGAGGCTGAGTAAATGCCTCTGCTAGCATGTACAGAGACCTGTACAAGGGTCTACCTGGTATTGCACTACCCAATGTGGTGAATTTTCCCCATAAATCCATATATTTATGTCCCTATATTTATAAAATTATATCTTCACCATATCTATCGTAACTACACCAAGAGAAGATTCGTCGTTGCTAATGGGTAAGGTGGGATGTCTCTAAATAGAGATGAAGTGAGGAGAAGTGTATTTATCTCTAGCCCTTGATATACACATGTGGGGATTCCTATTCCGTGATTCTAGGAATAATATTTAGGCTCTCGATGCATCTCTATTAGAGGGTCTGGTTGTAGCCCAGATATCTAGGGTGATGGGCCACTAGGAGAGTTTCCACGTCAATCCTTCATCATTGTTGATCAATGCCAACGAAGTGCTCCTAGCTTCATGGATAGACTAGTTGACGGCCAAAAAATATATTTAGGCATCACCTAGATACTCGTGAGAAAACACATGGTCATGAACTCAGTGAGAAATTCTAGAACATTGAATTTGGAAGCATTATTGGGCCAAAACACCACAGACAACTGATCAGAATCCAGAGTCTCCCATAGTATTTATTTCTTGGAGGATTTTCTCCACCCTTGGTTGGACCATTTTTTGGTTGGTGGGGAAGAGAGAACTGAATTGGTATTTATTTATATTAGTATATTGGTAGGATGGCTAGTGTAGAAGTTGTTGCATGAGTCAACTATTCATTACTTGTCGGAATGTCTCTTGGATCGGTGCCAACCACATCATCATGTCCTTATAGAACTAGGTGTCAACCACTACAACATGTAAATGAAAAGAAGAAATTATTGTAGGTTCCTCAGGTATCTCATTTTATTAAAGAGTTATCATATATCAAAATAGCTCTATATTATCTCAGGTTGACAAAGAGGGAAAAAGTGATGATGGGGATCACTGTATGGTGATCCACTGTAAGGGATAAAGAATCTCTTCAACCTTTATGTACATGTGGTGAGACCTAGTAATTTTTTTTTTGATTTCTCATTCTAATATGATGATCATTAACTTTCAGATTCCTACCACAGACTCTGACAATGATGAAAATGGTGAAGACCCCATCATCAAGTAACACTCCCCATCAGAGATTGAGTGGTCGATGAGGTTTATGAAAACATTATGTTTCCCATGATTTCTCTTATGAAAAATCTTTTTATCCCTTCTACACTGGGACGGAGATTTATTGAAGGTTGTATATCTGGAATGAGGATGACCTTTTCACTGGTTGTTGTTAAAGTGGGGAGGACCTCTGGTTAGATTAGTGGTACCATGGGGAGGACCTCTATGCTGTCCAGTTAGAACCTGATGAATATTTCTTACTAGATGAAATGGAAATAGGGATAAACTCCATGATTTGGATCTAGTGTATGAATAATACCCCAATAATAGTTTATGAATGTTTCAGGAGGGCATTATTGATCTCTGGAGACATGGTGAGGACCCGCATGTTTATTTTTAAAAGATTGGGGAGGGCCTCCACTCTAGTTTGTTGTGACATTGGGATGAACTATATGTTGATTGATGAAAATAGAAAGGAGTGGACCTCTATAATAGCTATTAAATAAGCGGGGAGGAATTCCATATTTATTGGTGCTCGATTGAGGTTTACCTCTTCTTGATTTGTGAATGGAATGAGGAGAACCTTTAATCTGAATGTGAGAGTGTGGAGGGCCTCCGTTTGAGTTGGTGACGATAAGAGGAAGAACCTTATGATGGAAAAATTTTGATAAGGATGACCTATAATGGATATTAGTGGTACCAAATATTGATATATTCAACCTATAATACCTATGGGTCTACTGGGGTCTTGATCCCAATTCAGAGAATATGGATCCCTGTTTTTCGGCTGTAGGGATCTGGTAGAATGTGAATATGGTGGCAGGCTCTACTAGATCCACGGAAGATGACACCACTTTTTGGAAAAATCTCCAAAAACTCTACCTGTATATTGAATTAGGTGGTCCAAACTAGTGATTGTCGAGTATGGAATTAGTCCACTTACTCTTTTATCTAGAGGACCGATCATTTTTGGTACCGATAAGGCTTGGTGGGAGCCCTCTGTAGAGTCTCTAGGAAAGTAGTCACTACCAGGTTGACTTGGGCTTCCTCCACCTCCACGACATAGGGTATTGATTCACAAGATAACTCCAAGGATAGAATCCCAAATAAATTTTCTATTGGAAAATGGTATGGTGTCTCTCATCATGTCCCTTGCAGGTGGTGGTGTCGATGTGACACTGAAGTCTCCAGGTCCTGGTCGACCATATCTCTTGTGGGAACGACCCCCTTTTACTCATACCAATGTATGAGAATTTCTATCACCCTCTTAGATATAATTTTAGATTTTGATATAGATATTGGGTGACAATTAGCTGAATTAATGGTCTAAATCATGGTATAAACTTGATTGTGTGCTATTTTCGTATCAATTATTCTCTTACCCCAACATCTTCTATCATTGGGTGACTGATTTCCTCTATGTGAGGTCCTGAAATTCATTTTGATTCAGATACCAATACTGATTTATGGAAATAAATTCCTAATTACCCATCATCATAAAATATTCAGAATATGGATATAAAATATCTAGACTCACAATGTCATAGATCGAGGAATGCTCTGTGTTTATTTCCCTAACTTCTGATGAATTTTACGTAGGGCTCATAGTTCTTTTTTGGGTGGACCTAGTTTTGATTGTCTAAATCAGGTAACATGCTATTCATCTAATGTCTCCAATTATACTAACACCCATTCCATTGATGATTGATTCATGTCACGTTCACCATTTCAGTCATTTTGGTTCAGATTTAGCAACGTCTGAGTCCAATCCCATATCTGATGACAAACATGACTAATCCCTATGGATAATGGAGAAAAGATTCACATCAGGTTCACCATATATATTTATGATACATTATCTAGGGCCACCACCGATGTGTTAATGTTCACATTCATACTTGCTACCCCACATTCCCACTTTTGAAATTTGGGTGACTTCATCACCATCTTTGGTGGTGTCTACTCCTTTATAGAAATAAGATAATGGGATTTCAGTTACTCCTTCCATGGATTTTTCCTTTGAAATCATTTCCTAGTCTAGGTCTCCCTCATAGATTAGTTCGTGTGATAGGAACTCATTCTCGGTTACATCTCTTTGTGGATGATAATTAATTACAATGCTTCTATCCTGAAATTCCAATTCATTCTAGACATGGAATCATCATTCGTCTAGGAGAGTAGTCATGTTGGGAGACACCTGGCATGTTTTGATGATGGAGGTAGTGGTCACTTGTATCCATCCTTGTAGAAGGGAATCTCATGGAAGCATTTTATGGAGCAGGACAAAAGGAATCTGATGTAGATCACGAGGTATCTAAAACCTAGTGAGTATATATTCCAAGTGTTTCACCCTAGGTATCCCATGTTCAACATGATTTATATGACATCAATGGAATATATATTTACAATCCTTCACCTCAGGTATCCAAGTTTTACGATGATGTTTTTTGATTCCATGTAAATATATCTTCCAAGGTTTTCACCTTAATAATTCCATATTTATCATGAGGTATGTGTTTGGGTTAAACAAAAGTTCTATATCCTATGGAGGTTGATCAAAATGTTCGATTTAGATGAATTAGGGAATGGGATTAACATCTTGTGGATATGGGAGATCTGTCCCAAGGAGGGATGGTGTCACATCGATGTATGGATCAGAATTCCTTGTGGAGGGTGATCTATGGTGTTAGTTTCACAACATGTGGAGAAAAGAGGTGTTTCCCTAAGAGGATAGATGTCACACCAATGGATGTATCAGAATGTCTCTTGAATCTTTATGTGGGGGACTAGTTTAACATATTGTGGAGATAGGAGGTGTGTCCCTAGAAAATAAGATTTCACACTGATTGGTAGATCATAACGCCTCATAGAGGTGGATATGGGGGATGCGTTTATCATCTATTAGATATGGGATGTGTTTCCCTTGGAGGGAAGATGTCCCACTAATTGATGTATTAACACACCTCATGGGTTTGGATCTGGGGAATGAGTTTAAAATGTTTTAGAGATTGGATATATATCCCTTAGAATGAATAAGTCACAACATGAAGGTTTATTTTGGCACTGTTAAGGTGGATCCATGTTGTAAATCCATGGGAGGGAGTATCATAATGGTTTACTAGTTGGATGGATCAGAATTTTTCATAGAAGCTGATCTGGGGGTGTTCCTGAAAAAGGAAATATGTCACACCATACCGGTTGATTAGGACACTGTTGAGATGGATTAGGGAGGTATATCCCTATGATTGATTATTGTAAAGGTTTACCATATTGACGGATCAGAATGTACCATAGAGGTAGATATGAGGACTTTCCTATAGAAAGAATATGTCACACTATAATGGATGATCAGGACACCATTGGGGTGGATTGGAGAGTTTCATCCCTATGATTGATCACTTAGGTTTAGAATATAGATGTATCTGAATTCACTATGGTGGTGGATCTAGGGGTGTGTCCTCTAAAGGTATGATTTCACACTGTAAAGGTTGATTGGGACATGGTTGAGGTGGATCTGGGAGGTACAACCCCATTAGGGAGAACCATGAGGGTTTAACATTTTTTGGGATTGAACCTCATGGAATATTATTATTTATCCCAATTAGTTGGGAATCAAAGCCCATGTATTTCAATGACATAGTTTAAGGTCTTGTGATAGAACCTGTCCGTGCGGTTTAATGTCATGTTGTATGGATTCACATTACATAAAGGGATCATCAGCAAGGGGTGGTGTGGATATTACTCATTGAAGATTCCCTTCGGAAGAGGATTTCCATTTTATAGAGTTTGTATTGGGTTTATGCATTGAGCTTCCTGAGGGATCTAAAGGATTTATTGTCTCTCAGGTGAAGGGAATGATCTTACTAGGGATGTAGCCTAGAGAGAATTCAACGAGAATGTGGATATCCCGTTTGATCCTCACGTAGGATTTCTATGTATCCTAGCTAGTTGGGGATAAAACCCCATTTTGTTGAAGATGTGTTGGGGATTACAATATCTTGGAGCCCAATGGGGCATGTAGTTGGTACATATGTGAATGAGTGGCCCATTAGAGTGGAATCTGGGCATTATACCAAATAGGAGGCCCCTTGTGGATATTGCATGGATATCATGATATCTACTAACCTCTAATCCCATGTCAGTCATGCATGGTACGAGAAACATGATAATGTATTAGATCCGACACTCATGTCGTAAAATAGTCTCTGATGAGAGATGGGGGGATTACATGTGAAAGCTGCCGAGGAGGATCTCATTCTCTATGTGGAGGATTTGATTCTATTTTGAGTGATTCATAGGACTTCCTGTTGGAGTCCATCCCTTGCCACTCACACACAGAGCATCTCGTGCTTGTGGAATAGTGTAAAGATATATTTTTACGTCATGTTCGGAGGATGTTATAATGTGGTTTGTCAATATATGGAAAGGTTGTAGGACTGGGAAGTTTTAGATCATGATTCTTATATGTTTTCTTGTATTTTATCATCAAATGACAAGGAAATATGACTAAATAGTTTTATACCATTCATCTTAGACATGAGGCACTCACTCCTCACCCCTTAGATCTTACACGACCATCTTTCATGCACTTATGGGTGGGTTATGGATTTTTTAATGCTAGGGTGTAATGATGATGGGAGGAGTGGTCAGTAATGAGGTCCATGTAATCATGCCTATGTCGAGAACCAATAGACATTAGTTTTACTATGTTGAGAAGTAATATGTATGGCAACACATGCACTATAGGCATAGGGGCATCACATGAGGGACCATGAAATTTGTTGAATGAATGTTTGGGAGGGTTCATGTAAGCGGTGTGCGCAAGGTATGAGTTGTAAAAATCCATACTATTATAACTAAAATTCCCCTTCTAATGTAATTAAATTTCTTAATACGTAATATTTTTTAGAAGTCACATAAATTTATATGGTTTTATTATATTCTATAATAATTAAAAATACCATTGAGAATCACTACCATAGATAATATATATGTTGAACTATGATCATATGATTAGTATTAATATAGGATTTATTAAATCCAATTGACATGGGAAAAATAAGTGATGACCTCAACCAGTAGGATCATACCCTATGAAGCCCATTTATTGGAGCTTCTAATGGAGATATAATATCTAGGATTTTCCCTTTATCGAGCCCAGGCTAATATCCACAACTTAAGGATGATAGAAACCATTTGTGAGTGAATTACAAGATCATCGAGATCATGACCCAAACCTTGTTCATTAAACAACCCCATGAAAATCTAATTGTCGCACAATTTTACTCTTAGGTAATGTTATGGTTTATTAAATGGATATGAATCAATAACCCAAAATTTTGAGTATGTACATTATAATGGATGTATTTTAATCCTATTATTGTTAAATTATATTTTAATTATTTTAATATAATAATAAGAAATTATTTTTGTGAGTAATATTCAATTTCAATTAATAAATTTATTTTATTTGAATTAGTAAATTTATAAAATAAATATTATTTTAATAAAACATTTTTATGAAATACTATTTATTAAATATAAATGATCATATAATTTTTAGGATGTAAAATGTAAATTTTATAAGCGTTCAAAAACTATTATTGTCAAAAAACCCAAAATTTATCAATAAATTTAGATTATTATTTTAAAAGATAATATTTGTATATTTAGAAACATATTTTTATAAAATGAATATTATTTTTTCTATCAGAAAAGAAAAATTATCTAATGGTGAATTTTCTTAATTTTTTTAGACTGTCGAATTTTTGATTAAAAATTAAATACCATATAAATAAACGGTATATATTAAGACATCATAATGAACCAAAAGTGATGTAATAAATACTATAAATTTTATCCACAAAAAATATATGTTTTCCATTTACAATAATTTTATTTTATGTTTATTTGATTAATATTATAAATCCTTTATTAATCCTCCAAAACCATTAATATATTTTCTTGTCCTAAAGTCATTTATATAAGAGTATGACTAACCTCCACATAAACAAGGGTATTGTTTTTTTTATTTTTATAACATGGACTTATAAATAAATTAAAACAAATATAATTTGGGGGAAACCATTGGAAAATCATTATAAGGTTTTTATTGTTATTTTATTATATAGTGTCCAGAACCTATGTTTTTGATATAATAAAGAAATACCCACTCATTTCCTCTATTACCCCACCCATGCTCTAATTTCTCCTCACTAAAAATTATGGGCAAAAGTTCATACTCAGACTTACCCTCTATAAATTCCTCCCAAGATTCCCCGAAGCACTCAAGAAGCTTCTCCCAAACATTTTAAGTCCCACACTAAAGTTATTGATCTTCTCTTTTCTCCTATTTATTCAAGTATGTTCCTTACCTTATGTCGGTTATCTTCATTTCCATTTGATGGGATATGTTATTACATATCCCCTATACTATCTAATTAATTTACAAATGATTATAGAAACCATTTCATCTCGTATACCTATTTTATGAATTTTTATGTGACAATGTTATGTTGCTGAAATTTCACCGTGATATTCCATTAGAAAAAACATTGTAGTGAATACCATACCAATTTCATATAAAATGAATGCAGCTTTATTCACTTATACTTATTTTAATTGGGAAAATCTTGTATTTATTCAAAAATCCTTAATCATGGAATAAAATATGATGATGAATTAATCAATGTTTTATGATCTATGTGGAACACTTAATCATGAGAATGAAATGAAAGTGATGGGTGCACCCAAAATTATATAGCACTCCAATTTATTAGGTAATTTATAGTCACATGATATATCATGTTGGAAAATTGGGTGAACCTAATTATTTTATGTTACTTCTTTCCATCATGATGTCTTGGAAGTTAGCTGTGACCAATGTTTATGAAGTAGTGTTTTAATTAGTTACAACATTTGTCGTGTTATGATTATCATGATATATCATTCTTTATTATTCATGTTCCATTTACTCCAAAAGATATGAATATTTTATATCATATATTACCTTACTCAATGATTACTCTATTACTCCCATTTCTTATGTATGTCCCTGGGTTATCCCATGCAGTTTTATGTGTGATCATGTTAAAGAAGTTTTCAATAAAGATGTTGTGTTTTCAATTTTAAATTGTTATATAATGTACAAAATTTAGAAATAAACTATATATGTAAATATTTTTGCTCATATTAATTTAAATATTTTTTTAATTAATCATTTACTAAAATTTAGTAAATAGAAGGGTTATTAAATGAGTGTTGTGTATAAAATTTTCTTAAGTATGGTGATCTAACAAAATAGAATCCCATTGAGTCTCAAAAAGGGGGTGCACCCAGGATTAGGATTTGTACAAAAGGACAAGGTTGAAAAAAGAGGGTCCTTTTCATGCACCTAACTTAGGTTGAAAGAGGATAAGTGAGTATTACTCAACTATAGGCCCATTCAATCGTGTACCCATCGGGAACATGTCACTCAAGAGTATGTACCTTGAGGGTTCCATGGTTTCACAATGTCACAGAAGATTGGGCTCATGTGCATTAGAGATGTATTTTGTCTTCCAGAGAGTCAACATGATCAAGGGGGAAGGTAAGATTCTATTTATCACTTAAATCATTTTCATTGGGTGCATAATATTCTTTTCATAGAAGAGGATTTACATGTAGGGATTGGCATCGACGTGATGCTTTATGTGCATGGGATGATGGATTAGATGTCTCCTTTTGCACTAAATATGGGGGTTTTCATGAATCTTATATGTCATACGTACATCCCTTTATTATTTCATAATACTAACTTTTAGTTCTATTCATTTTTGATGGACGAGTTGGAAAATCCAATTACATTTAGTAGATTATAGGTTTCCCTGAGGATCAAAACATTGCGTGCAAGTGGATAATCACATACATTCCATCCTAGTTGATCCTAATATGATATTTTGGGGTGGGATACATGATTTGGTTGACCAAAATAGACCTTTTTAAATTAATATGGAATTGTTGTGCCGCCATTCAGGAACAAAACATTCTCACATGTGATCTAGTGTTGGCGACTATTATCTTTGTGTTGAAAATCCAGAATCATTATCTATATGTGGTGAAGTGTGAGATATATATTAATCACAGGAGCCATAATTTTATATTCACATATAAGGATCATAATATGTTCTAGCGAATATTTTTAGAGCTCATCAATTACTATGACTTCTCAATTCACTACCATGTTGGTAAAGAAAATAAAGTGGCAGACACTTTATATATAAAGGATCACTAAAAATTATCAATGATGAAAATAGATAAGGATCAAGTCTTATTTGACATTCAAAGGATATATATGGGAATCATAAAAAAGGTACATGATCTTTCCATTCAAAAATTATTTCCCAACCATCCCTTTTATAGAAGTTAAAGTACGCTCAAGTAGATAATGTCAAAATTAATTAAAATATGGAATATATATGAAAAGGTAAGTCCTAAGATTTAAAAATTTATTAGGAAGGAGTTGTAATATTTGGGTCATGAATATGTGTACCATACAATTTGAAGATAAAGAAATATCATTTGAATAAATTTCATAGATCAACCTTCTTAATTCAAACAGGGAGTACAAAAATGAATCGATATCACCAAAAGAACTATTAGTGGGATAATATGAAGAAATAGATTAATGAATATAAATCAATGTGTTTGTTTTTTCAGCAAGTGAAAGTTCAAAGAAAAAATTCTAATGGGATGAAGAAACTATTATCCATACTTTCTTGGAAATGGGAAAAATCAGTATGGAATTTGTTGCTGGACTTCTAAGAAACAATAGGGAAAAATTATATATGTGTCCGTGTGGATTTTATTTCAAAGAAATATCACCTTATTCCAATTTAAGAGGAATTATCACTAAAAAACATGAACATATATATATTCTATAATTGGTAGGGGTGTATGGAGTACCATTCTAAATTATATCTAATTATGATCCAATATTTACCACCAAATTCTAGAAATGTCTCCAAAATTATCTAAACACTATTCTGAAATTACTTATATATTATCACATTTAAATTGAGTTCCAAACTAAGTGGACTATTCAAATAATCTAAGACATGCTGAGAGCATGCTAAATGGACTACAAAGGATAATAAGATAATCAACTTTTCCTGTTCGAGTTATTTAACAAAAATAGTTTCCACTCAAGCATCAAAATTACTCCAAATAAATACCATTATGGGAAGTGGTCTAGAACACCTTCATGTTGGGATGAAGTTAGAGAAAGTAAGTTTCTATGAATTGAAATGTTCTAAGGAATTGAAGAAAAATAGAAGACCATATAGAAACATATCAGCGTTTCGTAAAGTCGAAATAGGATTTATGGATATAATCATAAAAAGAAAATATAGATTAATGTTGGATACTTGGTATTACTCCACATATCTCCATGTAAGAGAGTCACGAGATTTGGTAAGAAGGGTGTGCTCTATCCCAAGTTCATCAGCCTCTTCAAAATTCTTGATCAGGTTAGTGGAGTGGCCTATCAATTAGAACATCCACTAAATATGTCAAAAGTAAAAGATGTAATCCATGTAACCCTTCTGAGGAAGTACGTACTAAATCCCTCACTTGTACTAAATTTATAAGTACTGTATTTGGAAAATGATCTCTCTTATGAGGAGTAGTTAGTGAAGATCATGGAATGTAGAGATAAATTTATATTAAACCCTACTACTAACATTGTCAAATTTCTATTGAGGAGCTATAAATATGATTATGTTACATGGGAATTTGTGGAAGAAATTAACGATAAATACCCTAAACTATTTTTAAATTAGTATGTAAAACAAAATTTCAAGGGAGAAATTTCATAAGGAGGGAAGGATGTAATGACTCATAATTTTACCAATTCGGTTTCCCTATTTATTTCATAAAACAAAAATATCACATATAAAACCCAATAAAAATAATATTAATTTTTCTAAAAATAAACCAATTATGATTCCAAATACTACTGCGGGACAATAAATAAAATATTAGATAAGGAGAATAGAAATTTTTCGATCATCTTAAATCACTACAATGAACTCACTCATGAAAAAAGATATAAAAATAGAAAATAATTTCAATCAAATAATACTATTTTTGAAGATGAGTATATTAATAACAATAATAGAAACTAGAATGAAATTAATATTTAATTAAATAAGTAGTATTTATAGAAACTATGGAACCTATATCTTTGGAATGGGAACCTGACTGTTGGAATCATAATCTGACTATTAGTAATAGTAATATAGATACTAGAAAAGTAACCTCGCCTATAAAAGTATAAATAAAATTTAGGTATCCTATATAATAAAATAGTTTATATTTATATCATGATATAAGTAAATAATTTATCTGAAAATGATAAATCACGTGTGGGTTTTTTTGTAAAACATAAATGTTTATTTATAATTTTACAATTAACATATTTATTTGAATAAAAATTAATTTTAATAAAATAGGTTTTTAAATTTAAATTATGTTCAATATAATTATATTATACTATTATGTGATTGTAATTAATTTTACAAAGGATCATAAAATTTATTATAACATCAAAATCTAAATATTTTAAATAAATGAGGATTTTATTTAAAATTTAAATTTCTAATATTTAAAAATTTATTTTCAAAAAATGGAATCAATTTTTCTAAATCTACAATTTTAAAAATGGTTTTGGTGAATATTAGTGTTTTTTATAAAATAGATGATTTTTTTAGAGAATAGTGAAATATAGTAAATTGCAATATTTAACAAATTCAAGAATTTTTTCATAATAGATGATGTATCGATGATGTAAAGACCCATTGGTTCAAACCCCCCTAAAACATATAGAATATTTAGTCATAGTAATAAAAACTATTTATAGTCTTGATCCAAAATAATGAACTTATCAATACAATAATAACTAACTCCCCTCTCCTCCCCTTTAATTACCAACCCTCACCACCCTTTCTTCTCACACCTCATAATCCTTGTAGTTTATCAATAAACTACCCAAATAACTTCCTAATTCTCTTTCCTGTGTCTAATATCTACTGGAATCAACAAAATTATAAACCCATTTTACTTAAGGAGGTTCTCAATGAGACAACATTAAAGTAGTAAAATCCACATTCCATATCTTTTAATTTCTTTGGTTTTTTATCCTCTCCTCACCTCCCATATCCAAAGCCGCATGATAAATATAGTAATATATATATATATATATATATATATATTGGAATGTTATTTTTTAATGGAATATTCATCATTAAATATATTCTCTTCCACTTTTACTCTAAAAATTAAAACATCAACTGTGATATGTTAATTCAAATCCTTCATGGACGCCGAGTTTTCATTTTTCCACTACCTCCTTCAAGGATGGTAATAAATCCAATATTATGGTTAAATAATATTTTCATATAAATAAATAAATAAATATATTTTATTTTTTATATCTAGAACTAATATATAGATAAAATAATAAATAGAATTATACTAGTTCATGATTATCGAAAAACAACCCAAAATAAAATAAATATATATCATGAATATATTATGTAATGTATCATCCTCATATGAGGATATAAAATGATATATAGGAACCTTTAAACATATATCTTTTTATTTATAACATATAATTTTAGTTCTTTATAATTATTCCCATTTGACAAGAACCATCATAAATATATACAAGTAAACCAACCATGAAACCATGAAATGAACACACCCGATACAATGAAATTAAACATTATAACTCATCTAAATGTCCATAAATGAAATTCATAAAATTATAATAAAAAACCCATGAATAATATTTTCTAAATTAAATTATTAATGAATATAATTTTTCTATCTCGTACATTATGTTCATGTGTATAACACATTCGTTCATATGGTACAAGATCTCTCAAAAACATCAAATAACACTTGGGCTACAATTTCTCTCTCATTGTCTCAATTTCACATTTAATTATTCTTAAATACCTCTCATATATATTGTTTCATGAAACACACATATTTATGTATCTACATTATTCCTTATTTTATGGTTAATTTCATGTTTTCAATGGTTAACTTTTCAATTCATATTGAAAAAAATCCTGATTAATGGGAACTTCCCCATTTCTTAACGATTTTCAAGTACACTACATGATCTATCTTAAGAAAACATTTATTTTAAGAAATCATGCATTTTATAATTAAATATATATTAGTTATTTTCTTATTTTATACAAACAATTACTTTTTTCCCCTTTTAAAGACTCTTAAATTATTTTCTTTAAATTGTATAAAAGTTTCTCACTTCAAAAAATTCATAAATAATTGTTTTTTATAAACTCCCAAATTTGGGATATGATTATCCAGGTTCTATTACTATTTTACTTCATTAATGTCTTAAAATTATTTTATACCTTCTTTCATGGAAACCATTTTTATATGCCTTTTTGGTTATTCCATTTGACCTGATTACGAAACCCATTTCATTCCATGGGTAACTCTCATCTGTAATCTTTACATTTAATTCATAATATAGAACAGATATGCATGAACATTTATTGTGGGTGTTCCTTGATATAATTATATTTCATTGGGTAATTTTTATTCATTTGAGTCTTTATGTATGAGATTAGAGAGTAAACCTAATCCATTAAGGGACTTTATCCACCATGTGATATAATGTTGGCAGTTACCTTGGCTCAAGTTTATGTCTTGTTATTTGTTACTACCACATTCCAAAATTTCCATGATCATATTATTCCATGTCATATATATTATTCTTCCATGTTTTTATTCACAATCCATTTTTTTGTGTTATCATGTTATTCTTTGAAACTCACATAATACACGTTATTCCCATTTTTATTCTTCTATAGGGTTTTTTAGCTCACCCCTTTGTCTATCTATTACCCAGGTTATCCGATGAAGATATAAGATCTCATTGAACATTAGGATCTAATTACATAAGATTAATATATTGTTTTATTATTCTAGATTTACATTTTCTAATTATGTACCCAATCTTCCAAAAACAGTTGACTTCGTGATCCATGGTTTTTATTTCATGGAAAATTATGCTTAAAATCATGTAATAACATGTTTAAAAGGACAACTTCATTATAACATTGACTACTAAGATGTTTTTGGGAGTGAACTAAATCATCATTGATATTCATGGGGGTGAAACCTGACTATTACGATTACTTGTGTAGTGAATCCAATCTACTATGATCGTCTATGAAATGAACTTTTCCTTTTAAAGAAATGGGGTTTTCAACTTATGTGTAATCCACATTTCAATGTATTATTCCAATAGGAGGTTTTCATGGGATATTTTATTTGATTCCTTTATGACTCAGGTCTTATAAACATTCATTAATTATGTCACAAATCATGTTTAAAATCTATGATATGTAGGGTATGGTTTTCAAATTTCATTCCCATGTTATAATAACCTTATACAAATCTTATATTGATATATCCCTTGTTTAACATTATTGAGCATATGAGGTAACCCATTATTATGTTTATTTTTACATAGTTATTAACTAAGATAGTGTGTTTCACTTTTCTGAGAGGGGTTCAAGTTATGAGTAACTTAGTGGGAGATGATGTTGTTCACTTTTGAACCAATTGTTTATGTGCATGAGTTTCAAAAGGAACTAGTTCTAAATGATTCTAATGTAGATTGAAATTTTATGTACTAATATTCATATAATAAGATTTAATATCTATGTATGTAATGTGTGGGTTTATATAGATGATATAAGATCATGGTTTAGTAAAAACATTGGAAGCAAGGATGATAAAACATTAGATAGAATCATAAGTATATGTATAAGTATAGGAAAATATCCTGGAATTCTAGTACAGATAGGGCATGTTGTTTTTGAGAAATTACATCTCATTATGGATACTACCTATGGTTGTATCGTAGTAATATTTAGACCTAAGGTAATAACTGATGAATGGCAACATTGAATTGGACTCGATCATCGCATGGTGAGTGACAATGGGCCTTGTTGTACGCATATTTTGATACTCACTTGGGGATGTATTTTGTAAATTAACAATCTATTTATGAACCAATGTGAAGGATTTGAATACTCACCTTCAATGAAATAGGTTAATCCTATAGTGTTATTTATTGATATTAATGTGTCATTATTTAAAAATCCTACAAGTTATTTTTCATGATTATGTGCTTCCCCACCGTGATTAGTGTGATTTACACTATGATTCTTAGTATTAGTCAATCTATTAAACCTGAAGGAACTAAGATAATGCTAAGTTTGATGAGAAAATAAATGATGTTTATCCTAAAAAACCAAACATTATGGGATTTGGAATTAAAAAAAAATTTCTATGGTCAGAAAATTTTCTCAAGATATGAATCATGTTGAACTTCCAAACAAGGAAAAGACGGAATTTCATTCTGTTGATTCCTTCATGAGGAAACATCAAACAACATTTATTAGTCACAATTATCCACTAGTTGTTGATAAAAGTATCAATACCATCAAAAATAATTTTTCCATTCTCATGTTTTTAGAGGATTAAAATGTAATATTTCAGTATTTTATTCTGAATGGGATGTAAATGAATAGCGGAATATTATCATGAATACAAGTCTACAAGATGAAATTCACCCAATAAAATTGGATGAGTTTAAGAAATTATTATTGAAAAATCTAATTTCCTCACATTGTTTATATGAATATTTAGAATGAATTCATTGAGTTAACATAGAGGGATGATGAATACATTAAAACTTATGAGGTGTATTTTAGAAGACTTGTGATTTACTCTTCTAGTATTATCATCCAACCAAAAATAAAAGTTAATCAATTCTTAAGTGGCTTGAAACCTACTAATTGATATGTGTTGACCATAAGGGACTTCATTAGATATGAAAAAATCATTTTATATGTTATTAATGTGGAAAAGAGATTGAAATTATCAATCAATATCCGTATTTTGATAAGAAAATAAAGGATAAATTCAGGACAAATTCAAAAATCCATGGAGAAGAGAATATGATCATTCCTTTGTGATAAAAGTGTGGAAGGAAAACTAGAAATTTTGTTATTAAGGGTAATTGTAAATTATTTATATGTGGGTGGTAATCTAATTTAATAATTTATTTTCAATTTCATGGTAAGATGTTATCAAATTATGTTAATAGCGAGAAATCTCCATAGAAGACACCAACCACACTTCAATGTTTCAAATGTAAATATTATGAGAATGATTCTAACTAATTTTAAAATATAATGGTTAATTATGATGATTGACATTATAAACCTCTTAATATGAGTGAAAAATAGAAATATGATGTGATGATTATTTCTGATAAGGGGATTAATAATAATGTGGTGAAAGCTACACTTACCGGTGATGCCCTGGTTTCATGTACATGACAATTTATTCATTTAAATTAATTCTATATAATGTTTAGGTTATCTTTAGGGAGGTTCAGAGGAGTTATGGTATTTTTATGTATATTTTATTATGGTTTACATTTTTATCATGGTTATTATAAAGCATTGAACACCTCCTAGGAAATTGTGTAATTGAAACAGTCAGAACTGGGTCGGAGTACGGTTTGGCCAAACCCTATGAATCACTAGGATTTACAATGATATCTTGTATAGAGGGGTTTATCATGGTTGAAATATAGTTTTTACAAGCATGATATCCAATAATGTGAGTCATGTTTGTAGGTAGTGTATAGAGAATGGTTAGTTCACTGTTTTCCTAATCATGCACCCAAATCATGCAATGTGAAAATTTAGATCTAGATTTGGTGAATCTCACTAGGTTTAAAAACATTATGCCCTATTTTTCCTTAATCCAGTCATGACCCTAAATCCTTTTCCTCCTAAGGCTTTGGAGACCATTCCTCTTCATATAGGAGTGATTTCGAGGTGAATCTTGATGCTTTGGAGGCCAATTTGATGGCAAGTGATCGTTATTTGTGGTTTTCCTTAGATTTATTCTTTTTAACTATATTAGATATTTGGATATAATCCATTGGGGATATATTCATGATGTTTTATGTTATTCGTAATGATATATGGTTGTTTTGGGTGATTTTAAAAAGATTTAAGGCTGAATCATGAAGATCTAAGCCCTGTTTTTGATGTTTTTGGGTCATTCTTCGTTTTTATCTATGTTATGAGGTAGGTGGTTTCAATATCTACTCCTCTTGATTATAACATTATGTATTGGTTTCAAATTTATATAATTTCTGGAATTTAATTTTGAAATTGATGTATTATTCTTGATGGAAAACATCTTCACTGATGTTTTGTGAAATTGTTGATATTGATTATTTTTGTGGAAAGAGTATTATTTCATGATTTTAAAATGGTGGTTTTAAAATAAGGTTTTATTATTCATGGAAATGTTTTTTATAAATTTTTCTAAAAAAATAATTTCCTTACATAGAAGTATTTTCATTGGTTTGGAATTATATGTTTGGATTTTTTGTCATGTACATTTAGGATGAATAAAGGTGTGATGTTTCCCCATTTAAAATAATGGGAGAGATTTTGGTTTGATGTTTTCCCTATTAAAATGGTTCACCAAGTGAAAGCTTGGTTAAAGGATGCTTCACCCCTCATGAGTAAAGAGATTTCCATGGTTTTATGCATGTATGGATGTGTGGAAGTGTGAATTTTTTTAAATATATTGGTTATTCTAAAATGGAAATTAAAAAATGGGTTCAAAGGCCTGTTTGGTTGAATTTGTTGAAAAATTGGTTAGTTTGGAAAATAATTTTGATGTTATATAAACTGTGTTAGTTTTTAAATTTTTTTAAAAGAAATGAACTTGAATCTTCTATACTACTGGTGTGGGTTGATAGGTAATTAGTGAAAATATAATGAGTTTTATACTCACACCCTTATTGGTAAAATTGGTGCATTTTAAGATATTTTATATCGATACATAGGTAAAGAAAAAGTATCACATTTCATTAGTGTTGCATCGTGAAATATGGGAATGCCTTGTGGAATTAGAATTTCGAGTAGGTTAGAAGTTTATAAGTTAATTTATTTGGTGACTGTGAGTGTTTTTTGGATTCGGTTTCCAAAATTTACGCTGATATTGTGGTTTTTCTTAGTTATAATTTTATTTGTATTATATTGTACTCATGAATCATATAATGGTTTTTTTCTATGTTTATCATGGTTTTTATGTTTTATTTTCAAAGGGAAAACCATTCCCCAATTCTTTATGATTCCCTTAGAATTTATTTCCAGCCTTTGGTATCTTGGGGTGTCAGCTAAGCCAAGTAACACCACCCATCACTTCTCAACCCAATGAGGTGGGAAAGATGATACAAATAGTATCAATCCTATCCGGTCTATCAAAAAGTTTGGGAAAAATTTGCTCGATCATGGAGTTGGAAAATCATTCTTCTTAGTCCTTATATTGGTTTGGTAGCAAGGTGTAAGATCCTTATATATTGAAATTTAGAGCTTAAAATGGAATAGCTAACCAACTTATGGAAAATCTCATGTTACTAGGGAGTCAGGGTACATAAGTGTTTTGAGACATTTCTTTGAGTAGTAACCTCATCATCATAATGGGTTTATCCAATGAGAATAGAATTATATGCATCAATATAATTGACTTACCACTATGAGTACATATTTCATTTTGATTAATGGTTTATTATTTGATGAAAAAGTCATTTTTTTTAAATAGATGTAAAATATTTGATTTTTAAATTTAATGGTTGAATATTAAAAATGGGTTGAAAAAATATATTTTTTAAATATTGGAAAACCTTATTAATATATGTGTGTTGTGGTAATTTTTAAATTGATAATCCTTTAATTTATAGAGAGTGCGACTAAATGAAATTTTCTTCTAGTTATAGAAAATTGAACCAGTTAGGCATAGAAGAACCCAAATAGAATAGGCTACTGAGAATTTGGTACCACCTGATCTATAGGTGAGGCAACAGTTGTTTCAATTTTTTGCCTATGATTTTCATATAATGGATAGGTGGAACAAAAGTGATGAACCAAGGCAGTTAGACCATTCAGTTCATTTCAAAAAGGAGAATCCACCCATCTTTTAGGGTGATTTGGAATCAAAAATGGAAGAGGTTTGGATGAATAAGATGAATCAAATATTTTATTTCTTTAGAAAACTAGTTCATGTTAAATGTAAATTTAGCAATGTATATGATAGAGGATCTATCATTCCAGTTGTAAGATTTAGCATATCATGTTAATTTAGACCAAGACATTTCATGATTTTTTTTTTTGAAAAATTGTTAAAAAAAATCTATCCACACATTCAAAATTGATATAAATATATATTTATTATGTTTAGCGAATGATAGTCTCTCGGTGATAGAGTATAAGTATAAATTTATGAATTTAGATCACTTTGATCATGATGTTGATAAAGTGAATCGTTAAAGGCATGCATATTTTGAATTAGGGTTATGGAAAGAGATATACTCAACAAATTTCATCTATTTTATAAAATATTATACAAATATAGTTATTATAAATACATCGCAAGAACAAGATATCTCATGAACTATTGGGGGAGGAATAATTTTGATACTAATGTGAACTTTTGGTGAATATAATGCATATAATAAGCAAATTAGGGAAACCTATTTCCAAGGAGGTGGTATGACATAGAACCAGACATTATGAATAATTAATCTTCCTCCTAATAAAAATAAAAAATTGAGATTCATTCAATTATGTGCTTTGTATCACATAAAGAGTGATTTTCGAACAACACCAAGAGCATTTAATAATTTCAACCTGATGGGCTATCATTTGTGCTACTTTTGGAATTAACCAAGTCCATGTTCTAGGGACAAATATTATGATTTGGAGATGAGGTATACTTCAATGATATGAGGGAATTAGAATAGTTCCCATCAAATAAAACAATTCAATTCATCTAGATTCTAGGAATAGCATGACTTCTCAACCTGTGTAATCTACACAAGGTAATAATGACCAAAGTGTAGTGAGCAAAAAATTATATGAATATGAGAAGATGATCATGGATGATCAATCTGAAATTTAGATGGATAGAGTTATGATTCTTTTGAATTCAACAATTATGAAATATTTTTTCATATATATTCATCATATTCATTTATTTATTCTTGTGTTATTGATCTTTTTGGTTTTCATTTCGAGATGATGCCTTGTATTTTGAAAGATTAAACTCTTCTTGGTCAAAGAGAATGTTTATCCTTTTGGGGAAGGAATGATCAATAACTATTGATGAGGATGAGTTGATTTTGGATTTATATATGCTTGAGAAGGATTTATATGACATAATAATATGTATGGATAGGTTGAAAATTTTCAAAACTCACATATATTACTACACCTAAAGGGTTATTTTTACAATTGATGGTGGCGTCGACCATCTTTTATGAGGATACCAAAATGTATATGTTAGTGAAACAAGATTTTTCACAAGAATTATAACCACCTCATACTAGTTGTTTGCATTGACCTTGGAATGGGTGGGTGATGTTGGGAATAATATTTTTCCAACAACTGTTGATTTACTTCATGATATTTTTTGGGATAATTCTTTATGGTTTCAACTAACAAGAGAAATGGAGTTTAAAATTTAACACTTACCAGATACCTATCCTATATTGATTCCATATTAATAGATGTAACTAGTATAATTAATGGTATTTAAATGTGATTCAAGATATTTGGAAGGAAAATTGATCATTCAGTTCAGTATATCTCTATGGGAAGCAATGATTTTGTTTAAAAAAATGAAAATGTAACTCTAAGGATTTTTTAGATTATTATAAGTTTAATCAAGTTATGATAAAGAATAGTAATCTAATTCCATTAATTCATGGGATATCTAATCTATTAAGGGGATCCTAGTGGTTCTCTAAAATTTACATGCATTCTAGATATCACTAATTTCTGGTTCAGAAGGTAGATATTCCAAAGATAGCTCTAAGGAGTTGATATGGCCATTACAAGTATTTAGATAATCCTTTAAGTATTAAAAATTCACATATATATTTATGTAATTGATGCATAAAATATTTTAAAGATATTTGGATTATTTTTTGGTAGTTTCTTATAGATAGAATGTTGGCGTATTATACTATAAAGGATTAACATGAGAAATGCTTGGTGATATTGGTGGGTATCTTATGATATTATAGCCTCTATGAAAATTTTAAAAAGTGTTATTTTTTATACAAGATGTATGTTTCCTTGTACATGTAATATCCAGAATAGGTTTTCTTACGGATCTAGAAAATATAGGGGTTTTTATCTCTTGGAAACTACTATATAAAGTCTTTGATATGTATACTTTTCTTATTCTAGATGGTTATTAATAATTCCTTATTAATTACATTTCAAGACTAATTTTCCAATAAAAACATTGAAAAGGAAAGGTGTTCCATTTAAATGGAATTTTGAATTTTATAAGTAATTCCAATAGCTTAAATATTTACTTATAGTATCACGAGTATTTATATTTTTAGAATCGAGGAAAGGGTATGTGGTTTATTGTGATGCTTTGAGATCTAGGTTAGGGTGTGTTATCATTAAAGGATACAATGTTGTTTCTTATGGATCATGGAAGTTTGAGTTTCATGAGAAGAACTACCCAACAACAAAATTTTAAATACCAATTTTAGTCCATTCATGGAAGGATTAGTGTCATTACTTCTTTGGTGATAAAATTATGATGTTTATGAGTTATAAGTGCTTGAAAAATATTTTTGAACAAATAGATTTGAATCCAAGACAAATAATATGGATGGAGTATCTTCTAAATTTTCACCTTTGAATTTATTTATACACTGAGTAAAGGAAATTAAGTGGTGTATCCATTAAGAATAAATTCATATAGTCAGTTCGAAGAAGAGGCTTTAGATCAATGTCAATTTTTGTTATTGTTAACTGTCATGCACGTGGATTTTGAAGAATGAGGTAATTTTGTAGTTTTCATTATTGATTTCATTTGTTCTTAATTTATTTGATAAGGTTAAAGGGACATAGATATCTGATTTAAAATATGTTTTAATAAGTTCAAAAATAAATGTTGGGGAGACTATTGAGGTTTGGAAGCTTGAAATAGGATCAGTGTTGTGTTTTCAAGATCGGATGATCGTACCTATGGCTTGTGAAGTACAATTTCTTAATTCATACCACTAGTTAATATGTATTGTTCATATTGGAATAAAAATTATTTATAAGACACTGAAATCACCATTTTTTTAGGTTGGCATGAATATAAAAGTGGTTGAGTTTTTTCGAAGATTCTTTACCTATCAGTTGGTTATGGAAGAGAACTAGCGACCAGAGGGTATGAAAAAATATTTACTAATTTCCATGTGAAAATGGGAGTATATAAAAATATATTATTTAATAGGTCTACCGAGCATGATTCTAAAACAGAAGGTGATATCAGTGATAGTGGATCAACTCAAAAAGTAAAACTATTTCATACCTACTTATGAAACTCATTAAATGTAATACATATAAAAATATATATATGAGATTTAGTAAATAGGAATGAAATACTGGTTTTCATAGTATATGGAAATAATATGAGGCTTACATCTCATTTCTGGAAATCCGTACTAAAATCACATGGGAGTTAGTTGAAAATGAGTACTATGTATCATCCTAAAAATATGTTAAATCCAAATGGATGAAAAAAACATTGCAATAAATGATTAATGATTTTGTAATATATTTTGGTGATTCTTGGGTGGTGAACATACCATTAGTGGAGTTCTCGTAAAACAATAGTTATTATCACTCAATACATATGAATTTTTTTGAAGAATTTTATGTGTTTCTTTATTTTTCTCCACTTTATTGGTTGGAAATAAGTGAGACATCACTGGTTAGACCAATCCTTGTGTAAGAGACAAACAAGGATTCAGTTGATCAGAATGAAAAAGGATATATATCATAGTCTTTATAAATAATATTAAGATCATCATCAATGACCATTATCATTTCAGGTGAGTGATCATGTGTTTTTGAGAATGTCATCAAGGACTATGAATCATCATTTTGGAAGGTAGGCAATGTTATGTCCTTAGTACATAGGCCCTTTTGAGATAAATGAATTTTATGGTGAGGTGGAATATCAGTTGAGTTTTCCACCAAAGTTCAGTCCAGTGAATAACATTCTTCATTTATCTTAAATGAATAAGTATAATCATGATCTATACCATGTGATTTGATGGTATCACATTGACCTAGATTTGGATGCTATGTTGTTTTATCTGCCTGTATGGATTGTGGATAGGCAAGATAACGTCTTGCATAGGAAAAGAATCTATCTAGTGTGGTTATTATGGAAACAATTTCTGATTTAAGAAGAAATGTGGGATCATGAAAATAAAATTATTGTGCAATGGCCTAAACTCTATCAGGCCAATGTTGGTTTTCAACTATCTAGGGATGGAAATACTAATGGTGGTGATAATGTAGGACCCATGGTTTTAGTTACTTGACACTTTATTCATGTATAATAAGGATATATAATGTTTGATTTATGTTTTGGGAGATTCATAGGTGTTTTGGAATGTTTTTTTATTTTTTTATGAAGGTACATGGTTTGAGAATGGTCTGAAGAAATCATATAACTCCTCCTAAGAAACCACGCAACTAAAACATTTGGAACTATTTTGATGCACGGTTAGAAGCATAGTTTAGAAAAACCATGTGGGAATATAAGAGTAAAAATTCTTATTGTACACTAGGGTTTACCATGTCTGGAACATCATTTTTCTAAAAATGTGATCCAACCATGTAAGGGGTGTTTGGAGGAATTTACCATAGCACAATTAGTGCACGACTTGACTAACTTTTCACCCTAACCATGAAATGTAAAAAAAAGTATATTTTTATTTTCTGTATCTCCCTAATTTTACACCCTTAATGCCTTTTTTCCCATTAATTAGGTCATTACCCATAATCCTAATCATCCCAAGGCTATGGAGATGATTCGGATTGATCTGGGATAGGTTATGAGGCAAATCTAAGAGATTTGGAGGCTTGGTTTTTTGGTAAGTGATCATTATTGGTTGTTTTCATTATATTTATTCTTCTTCCCTATATTGGATTCATGGATCTCATATTCTGGAGATAGAAACATCTTTTTTTATGTTAATCATGTTAAGATATAGTTATTTTGGTTGAAGGGAACATGATCAATGGTTGAATATTTATGAACAATGTTGAGCTTTTGGAATTTTTGGATTTTCATTGTTATGTATTAAGTTGTGAGGTAGGTAACATCACTCTTGACACCTCTTGATCAGAAATTAAAGGCTTGGTCTCAAAATTATTTAATTTCATTAATTTAATTGAGATATTTATGTTTTATTCGTGATAGAAATCCTATTTAGAGATGTTTTTTTTTTGAAGTTGTGGATATTGGTTGGTTTTGTGGAAAGTGTTTTGTTTCTTTAATCTAAAAAGTGTGATTTCAAAATATGGTTCTGTATTGATTCATAGAAAATTTTATTAGAAATGTATTCGATTAAATAATTATTTTATTTAAATCTATTGGCGTGGGTTATGGAATGTAATATTGTCATATAATCAACTTAATTTGGGATGGATAAGGGTGTGATGTTCCCCCCCATTAAAATAATGATATCAATAAGGGTGTAAATTTCCCCCTATATAAATGGTTCACTAATTGATGATTTGGTGAAAGGATGTCTCACCACTCATGAGTATAGTGAGGTCCATGGTTTCATGCATTTGTGGATGTGTGAATGTGTGGATGTTTGGAAATGGAATGGGTATTCCAAAATAGAAATTGAGAAATCTATTTAATGTATAATTATGTTACTTTATTTGTAATATTGGTTGGATTTTAAAATGATTGGTTTTTGTTTTAATCATTTTTAAATTATTATAAACTATATTATTTAAATGTTCTAACATCGTATATCCTAGCGATGTGAGTCAGAAACTCATTAAAGGTAAAAATATACTAAGTTTTATACTCACCCCTTCTTGGAAACTTTGGTGTGTTATTAAATGTTTAATATTGATACACTAGTAAAGGCAGGGTATCTCATTTATTTAGTGATTCCTCATGATTAAATAGAATGGATTGTGGAGTTTTATCTTGATATATGGTTTGGATTTTTTGATTTTATGTCTTTTTTGTTTAAGTGTTTTGTATGTTTTGTATTCCACTTTGTACTCTAATATTGTGGTTTGTCTTGGATATACTCTACGTTGGACTACATTGTACTCATGCATCATATAGTGGTTTATTATGTATTGTTATATTAGTTTTATTGTTTTATTTTCAATAGGAAATATATACCTCAATTTTTAAAATATCCCTTTGAATTTATTTCTAGCCATCGGTGTATTCGGGATCTCACCTAAGGCCAAGAAACACCACCCGTCACATCTCAAGAAATTGATGAGGGGTGAGTTATTTCACATTTAGGCAATCTAAAATTTATAATGTCTTATGGTTCTACGTGTCTACACAACCTTTTCTATCTGATGAATTTACTAACGATATAAAAATTCCCCTCAATTATTTGATGTGGAATTTGCATTGAAACCCACAAATGGTATGATGATCTCTTCTCAAATCTACGATTCTTTACTGGTAAATATTTATAGGAATTTTCTTCCTAAAAACCTCATTATTATCCCTCTGGATGATTTTAATTACATCTTATACATGTTTTGTATTTCTCTAAATAAACCCAAAATTAATTTTTGAGGAAGGGAAACCACATTTGATACTTTAAACCTACTTATGATAGTATATCATCATAATGGTACATATGAAAATAATATAGAAATAAAATCCATTTTATAAGTTTTCATTCCTATTAAAAATGGGTGTTTATCTTAGATGGTTAAGAAGAAACTCAACATCAATTATATGCCTATTTTGTGGGATTTTGTGATCCTATGTTTTGCACTTGATGGAATTTTGAGTGGATTTTGTAATGTCTCATTTGGTGGGTGAAAATATATTACAATAAGACTTTTAATTTAAATAAAAGAGTTAGAACAATTAATTATGTTGTATATAGATTGGGTTTAATCCCTAATAAAAATATTGGGTGTTCAGATGAGTTTCTAGAGTTTCGGGGTCTAAAGTCTTAGTTTTAGGAGAGCCGGATAGGGGCACATGGCGGGCCCATAGTTAGTACAAGTCTTGCGACCCAAACTATATGATTGAATTGTAAAGGGGAACAATTTGGGAAACCATGCACCGCCTTAGGGGAAACTATATGGGATGTTATAGAGGGTCTACTGAGGGGTGCACTGACTATGAAAACATTTCCAAAATGTTCGACCTAGCATGCAAGGTTAGGGGCACTTAGGTGGTGGGTGTACATAGTTTATGCATAGTTTAGACAAACCTCACACCCTTTAAAATGTATGGAAAAGTAATATTTTCCCCTCTATATTGTGACAACAACATGGTTAGGGTGTTGTTCTTTTTCAATTATTTGGTGAAGTGGAGGCCAATTTTGAGTTTCCATGGAGATTTGTCTTAGAACATAGAAATTTTTGAGGGTTTTTCTTATTTTCATCGTAAGAGGGAAACCTTGCACCATCCCTTAATGTTGATCCTTTTCAGTTAAATTTTAACTTTGTAATGTTTTTCATCATAGGTTGCGCATGGATAAGTCCAAATAATGTGGTCCCTAAAATAAAATATGTGTGGTTTTTAGTGTGTATGTGGTGTGGAGTGAAACTCAGACGTGATTTAGTAAACCACGTAGAAAGAATGCAGTTGAATGTATTTAAATGGTAGCTCATATTCTCTATTTTTGGGTGTTTTTTTACTTCATAGATTTCTGTTGAACCGGCTTAAATCAAATATTAATAATGGATGAGTGAATAATCCTAAGAATGAGGTAGGTTGTCATAGGATTTTCCCTTAATGTCTATCCTATTTATAAATTATGTTGTTGTTCGACACACTGGACTTCCTGAACATCGCCTCATAAATGAAAATTTTAACATATAAATCCTTATGAATAAAATCATGTTTCTGTTGTACTTTTAAATTTCATAATTAAGGTACTTCTACCTTTAATAAAACCAACCCTTTTGGTTGTGACACTCATATTACATTACATTTATTCTTAGACTTGGAATTAGAACAACCTTTTTGTGGTGTGTTGTCTTCATATCTCCCAAAATGAGATGTTAAGGGGAATTAAATTAATTATAAAAGGTTTGGGTGTTTACGCCATTTCGTAAGGGAAATATTTATGTTCTTCTGCAACCATACCTTTAGGATGAAATGACTTACTCATATAGAATAAAATGTAAATGTAAATGATCCACACTTAGCCTGTTCCAATTAATGAACATAATTCTTGAATCATATCACAAGATATGTTGAGAGTGGAATGGATATTACCACAACATTCTTAATTACTAATAAATGGAATGGCCCAACTCATTTACTTGAATTTTGATTTGGCATGATCATTTACATGACTTAATAGTTATTCATACTATGAATTGTGATACTCAGTCATGGAATTATTTATAAATTGGGATACTCAGGAAAGGATTCCCTTCTAAATTGTGATTCTTTTCCATTAAATACTATATAAATTATGGTACAATGGTATGAAAACCCATATAAATTATGAAATTTAGGAAAGTAATCCCTTACAAATTGATCACATGAATGTTGGGGGTCAACAATACTAGAAAAAAAAGTTATATACATCTATAAAATGAAGTGGGGACCTCATGTATAGTATATTAGTCATAGGTATAATATACCAGATTCTTCATACTGAATCAAACCGGGGTTTTTTTAAAAAAAATACAAAATTATAATTTCTATAATTAATCTCGTACTAACTAACATGTTAGTAAATTGTAATTCTTATACATACAATGATAATTAATACCTTTTTGTTTCTCCCATATATGTTCAAAATATTTTCTGAACCATGTAAAAAACTTATGTCATCTCATTTTTTATATTCTTTGATATGTTTTAATTTATTCTTGAATGCCTATGATTTTTCTTGAATGTGTTTGTGAGATTCAACTTTGTGCAGTGGGTAAGGTGCATAGACTTCATATCCTCCCATGCACTTAGTCGAGGGAAGACAATTTCATTGGTCTATTATCTATTATGCTAAAATTACAGTGTGTTATCTTCTGATGTACTAAGTTTCTTAATTATAGTTATTGTATAATCCCTTTCCTATTATATGCCTCTTATATATGTTCATTAAACCCTCAGCATTAGTCTCCAACCCATGACATGTTGGAGGTTGGTTTAAGAGGTCACTCATGTCATTAATATCAACCCAAGCGGGGTTTTAGTGGGTATAGGTGTTGAAAAATATGATCATATTGTATAATTAATGTGTTAGGGTCAGTAAATTCCTAGTTTATCAAAATTTATTTAGTTTTATATATTAAAATAAATATTAAAAAAATATTTGTAATCATTTTTTTCAATTATAAATGCTTGTTATATTTATATGTATTTGGTACCTCTGTAATTTAAAATCCCCATATGATATATGTAATCAAGAATATATTTAAAAATTAATATATTTTTCCAATACTAATGATAAAACAATGAATTATTTATTAATACTTCTTCAATACCAAATATTCATATATTTTCTATTCTAAAGCCTTTGATGTATTTTTCCACTAGCTGATTAGGTACATACATGAGAATATAATAATACTAGTAGGGAATTGATTAATAATAATCAAATCTGAAATATTATGTTTATTTTAACTGAAATAATATTTATTAAACTTTTTCAAAAAAAAATTGGCATTTAAAATATTTAGGATATTCTATTTTTCATACTTAACACGTTCATTGTTTGCAATGAAAACCTAAAATACTAAAAGTTTTCATTATTTTTATAATTTTAATGGATATATATTGATCATAAATTTATAAATTCATAATATAATCATAACATTTTAGAACCATCACCTAGAAGATATTTTATGAATTTGGATTTTCGGAAAAAATATTTTAAAATATGTCTTCCAGGGAGGAGTGGCCCTATATATTTTAAGATATATGCATATGGTTCTAGAAGTGATGTGGATAAATATTTATTTTTCATATAAAATTCTTCTGGAATAGCACGATTATAAATCATTATCTTATTTTTTAATCTTATTCGTTATAAGGAATTGCGTAAATAATAGTTTATTAGATTGTCTAATTTTTCAAATATTCATAATTAATAATGATAATTTTATAAAAATGTCCATGGATAATTTAATTAAGTTATATTAATGTGATAAAAAATTAAAATTACACATAATTATCCATTTTTTAGTGTAAATTAATTTGAAAATTCATTTTCTAGGTCTCAAAATTCCAAATAATTTATTATTTATGAATAAAGATTACATCATTCAAAAACAATTATTTTTATTTCATTGATGATTACCATTTAATTACCTCATGTATCAAAATAAATTATTTTTAATATAATAGATCATAAAAGTTATAATTCAACTGGAAAATTAATTAAAATAACACCCACATTGAGGGGTGACATTAATTATATTATGTTAGATATTATTGTTAATCCAAAAATACATAAATATGGAATTTAATTCTTTAATATATTGGCTACATGAAACCTTTTGAATAAATATAAATATACTTCAATGTAAACAAAAAAGTGATTTTTTACATAATATGTTTAGGTGTAAAATAGTTCATATTATCCCATAGTTTAAAAATTATTTACATTCACATTGGGGAATTATGTAAAACAATTTAAGTAAATACTAACATTCACTTCCGGGAATGAAATAATTTATTTAATTGTGATTTACAATGTATTTTGAACCAATAAAATGAACACTTAATTCAAAAAAAAATATTTAAAAATATAATATGACATATAAATTTAATAATAAGAATAAAACCTAAAAAATTTATTGAAAAGCATTATAAAAATAGTGATAATATCTTTCTTGAATGTTTACAATATCTTGTTATGCTCAATACCTCAAGGTTCCAAAAATAATATGAGATGTTGGAATTTTTTGATTTTTTATAATACTTCCCAATCTATTATGAAAATATCACATCTAAAATTTATTTATTTATTCAAAAAAAATTACACAATTTTTGGTGTAAGATATATATGTGATTAGTTCGCCTTCATGTTACTCCACAAACATTCACTTTAATTATGTCTTGGTTTATCCGGGTATGAGTATTAATTTTTTTACATTATTTGATGGAATCCTTCTATATTTTCATTAATTGAAAGAAAAAATTTATCTCAATTTTTTCATTGGCTCCAACCATGTAGATTTTCACTCCAACCTCAACTATAATCACATCCACTTCAGGTATTGAGGTAAATTTATTTGACTCAGTTTTGTGATTTGTCATTATGAGTTAGCGATAGTGAAATATTTTGTAACTTATTACAAATAAAAAATAACAATATTTAAATAATTTTATAGGGAAAAAAGTGTTTAATAATTTTCAATATAGAAATTAACAATTATTCATTAATTCAAAAAAATTTAACATATTAGAAATCACATTAAGAATGTGTTTTGAAATGACATCAAAATATCAATTCAAACAATTAAGTATTTCGAGAAAGAAAATTTTTGTTGATCATGAAAGAATTGTGATGATGATCTTAACTAAAGATGACAGTGAATGAATGAAGGCACACAATCCCAATGTAATGAAAATTGAAATATAGATAATGAAACAAGGAGGGATTTATATAATCCAAATTATATATGACCCATGACACTCTAGGAAATGTCCAAGTATTGTTCAATGTTTGGGTGTTGATATATCGAATATCCCCATGAAAACAAGTGACAAGGTCTATGTGTGGTGGAAATGAGGTATAATGGAGAATTTATCATGTTGGAACCTAAGGAATACTTATAACTAATAACTCTAGCACAAAGTCACCATAAAGGATGACCAATCCTTTGATAATACAAGGAGTTAAAAATGAACATTTTTTTGGAATATAAACTCACAAAATTAATGAAACATTTATTATTTATGTCTGTATAGGATAAGGGGTTCTTACTTATATCGCAATAGTAATACAGATGTCTATAACCTAGTTTCCACAAGTCAAAAATCCAAAATTTATTTTGAATATTTTGGCACTTGACCAATGATTTGTGATATAACTAGACCCCCTTAAAAATAATGCACCTAACACTGACTTTGAAAAAAACATATACCAAATTATTTTTAATTTGAAACCATAAATGTTGAAGTTGAGGATTCTATGCCACAATGGGATTCAAATTCACAATATGTAATGGGTTGGGTTTTTTAAATCATGTTTAGACCTTAATTAGATTAATTTTAGGACCATATGCTTCTCTATAGAAAGGGTTTTGTCCTTCCTCTTAGATTTTATGATTAATCCATGAATGTCCCCCTTCATTCTATTAGTCCACTCTCTTATCATTTGGACACCAATTCCTCCCAATGGGTCCTGTGTAATTATTCACCTTTCAACCTTGTTTCCATGTCTTCCACTAACTCCCAGGAGTATATATGCTCCATGATCCTCTTTATATCCTCCATCCAAAAAATTACTCATTCTTTAGACTTAAAATTAAATGGTAGAGTGAGTAGAAACATTAAGGGTAGAACACAGAGTTACATACCAGGTTGGTATGTCAATATTATTGCAACTATCATTGATCTTTTCTAAAACATGGAATGTAACCTATCCTCATGAAAAATTTTTGACATTATTTTGTAAGGAAATCTATATTTTAGTGGTAATATCCATTCCTTAACACCTTTATAAAATATATCTTATTTTAAATTGTTTTATTCTTGATAGGCTAGCCAATTAGAAAGTTCTTCACTTGGGATAAAGTCAATGTGGGGCTAAATACATAGAAAAGTAGGATCATACATTGAGGATTTACCTTGGAAATACATCCCAAAATTATTGAAAAAGCGTGAAATATAATACTATACATTTAAGGGTTAAGAGAATTAGTGTTAAAAGATTATCCCTTTTATAGAAGTATGAGAGTTCTCTCCCCCACAAAATATCAATATGCCTTTTTTCCCATAGAAAACTGACTCACATTTCCCTCAACACTCTTTTTTCACAACAATTTTCCACACTTTTATTTCCCCCATTTATTGTGATGTCACTCGTCACTCATTTTTATATCTTTGTTTTTCTACTTTTTTAATTCTATTTATTTTATCTCTCTTTTATTTTCCCCTATTTTTATAATCACTCTCAATTCTCACTTGGTATTTATAATCATGATAATAGTGTAATAATAACCATCCTCCCATTTTTCTCAATATTATTTTTGACAATTTATCTATAACACATGACCTTATTATCAGATATTCATGACCTACCCAATAAGATATAACTAGAACGAATATTGAAAACGTCACATATCACCATATCTTGACACTTCTCAATAGAAAACGAATATTTTTCTTAGTCAATATAACATCTCCACTATTATTGAACCATTTCAATTCATTAAGGAAATGATTATTGATCATAGATAAACCCAATTTATCATTCATCAAAACTCTTTATTCATTATTGAATCTAATGAAAATGATGATTGATTATTGATAAACCCAATTTATCATCCATCAATCCACTATATACATTTATCCAACTACCACTATCAATAATCATATAACATACCATATCTTTGATAAGGAATATAGTATGAAAATATTCCCCCTTTTCTATTGATCATGTACTCTTTTGTGTTGAGAACTCAAATCATTCCTTTCCACATTTATTTCTCCATTTACTGGGGTCTTTATCTCCACATATTAACATTCTTCAAGAGGTGAAATTTCATTTTCAATTGAGGTAGAACTAAAATAATCTATATAATATAATATAATCATGTTTTTAATTTTTTTCCATTGTGGGGAAACATGTAAAAACCTAAACATTTTAAATATTCATATAATGTAATCTGGAAACATATTTTCCTTATGTATTACCTTTGGATTCCAAAAAATAATGGGTTTTTGATAAATCCATTGATTCAATTTTATGTTCAACTTCGTGATCATATGATATGGGATCTATTAATATAAAAGATATTATAGATTCCTTAATGTAATATGTTGAATGAATTATTATTTACATTAATTTACTCTCAGTTTATAATCAATATAAAGTATATCCTAGAGATCTAAATAGTTATGCATGTTCACTATGTCTCGAATATCATGGTGTAGTACATTAACATATCATTCAAAAATGGAAGATTTATTGTCAAAAATATTGGTCCAAATCATGATGTACTCCATCTCATTGTGATACTCTTCAAAACCCATGGATCCTTATTTCAAAACAAGAAACAAGAGGAACAAATCATGGTATTAGTGGATATAAATAAACCTCCCATGTATTGACACATTCACATTCTCCCCTGTGTGGATGGGTCTTTCTATATTTCACCATCCACTCTCTTGTAGTTAGCCTAAAAAAATACTAGCATAATTGGTGAATTGCGTGGCTGTTGACTTCATCTTGTTTTACTATGAATATTTGTAATAACCAATAACATTTTTGACCATTCATTCAAAAAACTAGTATGTCTTGGGATCATTATTTTCTTTTAATGATGGGATCCTCACTATTAAACCTCAAAGTTCATTAGTCTTCCTCAATAGTGGTTGATTTATCCAAATTTATAACTCTTCAAAATTATAGATCTCCGCCTATTATTCAATTAAGATAATTGTTTTTGGTTATCTTGAATTATATGAGGATTAAAATTACTCGATACTAACATTATATATTTTTAGTTGTTTTTAAACAGCCCTCATGAATGTATTAGTTTCCATTTCATTGGCTTGATTTCCTCCCACCATTTGGGAAACCTAAAAGAATGAAGAGAAAGAAAAATGAATCATACACACTCCCTCACATTTTTACACTTGATAATGGTGTTTTCTCTCATATTTCACTCAATTTCTAGTTTTTTAAATAAAATGTATCTCTCGTGAATTTTACCAGTCATCATAATTTATATAGTTATCTTACTAAATTCCAATGAATCTAAAAGATCATTATAATGTAAAAATACTAAACTATAAATCAAATATAAAATTAAAAAAAAAAATTCAAGATGAATAATGTGGGAGTTATAATGAAAACATTTCATGAAAATGATGATGGGATATAGGAATTTGGCTGTATTAATTTGTTTTGATCCTGTTTTACTCTTCTTTACTCTTTTTGAAAAATAATAACAACAATAAAATTGAATTTTAAGTATATAACTGAGGGATGAGTAATAATTTGAAACATCCAATGTAAGAAAATGGAGAGATGAAAAATAATTAAAATTATAAAATCACGTTATAGCTTTCAGTTACTACTTACTCCTTGTATTTGATCACTTATTATTTGTGTGTGGTTATTAGTATTTTTAGAAGTTTTAGAAGTTTTCTTTTTATTTTTTTCTATATAGAGTTCTGTTTTTTAAGAAGGGATGTGATGTAGTTTTATTTTAGCAATGGTGTAGACCTCATGGTTATAGAATATTCAATTTTGGTGCCACATAATTTATTATTATAGTGGCATTATAGACCACTTGGCTACACATGGTGTGTTTTTCAGGCTTTTCCTAATAAAGAAGGGATGTTTTATATATGTAAGCTTAGACATTGAGGTTTAATTAGTTCCTATACTATTTATTAGGGTGGATACGGTGTGTTTCTTGGGATTCATCATATCCTTACCCCATTAAAAGATAATCTAGTGAGGTCTGTGACTTTTTTTCAAGTCGTCAGTTGACCAAGAGTGGTTGTAGCATAGTTTGGGGAGGTTTTACCTTGGAAGGAATTATTTATTCCCATATATTAAATTTTCATCGGGGTCATGGCTTGGTTTTTGATATGAGCACTTTTAAATCAATAACCTTATTTAAAATTTCAAATTCCCCCATATTTGAACCAAATCGAATTACATGGGTTTTGGTGGATTTGATTTTCCCCTCAAACCTCTCCTCTTGTGAATTGAAGTGTTAGTTAAATCTTCTCTGATATATATTACATTATTTATTCTTCACTCCATTTTTTATAGTGAAAAATTTTCATTATATTGATGGATTATAACATTGATCTAATGTGATGTGTTTCTAGGGATTCCGTCTTGATATTTCATTACATATACTCTTCATTAGCCTTCCTATTTTGGGTGTTTTATTATTTTGTTTTTTGATTAAAGGTAGGAGATTATATATGGTTTTACCCTATAATTGAAACTCTAATTTTTTTGATTGAATGGAAATTATTTTTCAATTGATTGATAAAAAAACTGATTTGAGATGAATTTATGTTTGATTTAAAAAGAGAATAAAAATTATAAAACACCCCAATTTCAATGTCATTCAAATTTTTGGATCACGTTTTAGAATATGGATGGATTGAAATGAGAAATTATTTGATGTTTACTCTGGAGAAAAATGTATTAAAAGTAAATATGATTTGAATGGAATGAATTTGACTAAAACCCATGATTTTGTTTGGAAATTATAATGTTAATTTTGAACATGAAATTGGTATTTTTAACTTTGAATATTGAATTGATTTGAAATGAATTATTTTATCATGATTTATTTTTTGATTGATTAAATAATATGGGAGCATAAGTAGTCCATGGGTTATTATATGAATCATTCTATGACTTTGATACCCATGAAATGAATTATAGATGTAAAATATAACAAAAACTATTTAACCATGATTATCCTGATGGGATGTTTAATGATTAATCATGTTGGATTGGGACTAGGGAAGTGTTTAAATATACATGAGTTGTGATTTATTATTGAGTAGTGCGAGGATATGAGAGCCTATAACTAACGTAACCCAAGGAATATGGCCACGGTTCATGGTTTTGAATTGATTATGAATGACCATTTTTAAAGAACAATTTTATTCATCTCATCGACTTTATATAATTGTTTTATAAAAAATATTCTTATAATTATTTTTTAATATATCTTCCATATTTAGATTTGAAAGTTTGATTTGGATTAAAATATGAAACTTCCATTCCATGACTTGATTTATTTAATTTAAAAGAATAAATCATTAATTTTTTTTGAATTGATTATTGAACACTTGGTGAGTCTTTACTAGGTTTTATTATCTCACACCCAACCTTTGACAACATAAATTTGTAGATTTTTTATACCAAGATCAGGTAAAAATAAGGCACCACATAGAGGTTAAGGGTGAGCCTAAATAATCATACCTAGAGTGATTGAGGTGACCGGTGGGGATGTGATCCACCTACTATAGGGGTGTTTTGAGACATCTTCATGATAGGAATTGTTTCATACTTTGTATTATGTTTACCTTGGTATGTTTATCTATCATCTTGTGGTAATTTTATCCTTGATGAGTGTTTGGAATACTGGATGGTTGTTGTTTGTTTCTTCTGATGTCATATCTTGATGGTCGGTTTTTTGGAAAAACATTCCCCTAAATGTTTTGTATGATATAAGATCGCGGTTCCCATCTTGTAAAAATCAAGAGCACCCTTAGAACTATGTTAGGGTTGGATCTCTTGTTAGTGTACCAAGGTGTGTGGGATGGTTCATGACAAAAATTGAATAATCGTTCATTGAAATTAAATCTACCATATCTCATTCTTCATATTTTAGATTTTGATCATTTCATATAGGGAGTAAACAGAGGCTTCTCAACTATAATAATGACATGTTATACATCCAAAATTAAGAAAAAGTGAAATCTGTAAATGATGAAAAAATTGGTCAGAGTTGGTGTTGGCTTGTTTTATGGACAAATAAGTATGGAATAAGATATATGAACAACATAAATTTATTTCTTTCACGTGGAATGTAACACCCCAAGCTTCTATGGTACGCTTCTCTTTGAATAATGTGATAGCGTGTGTTGTACGCAACACTAAGTTCTAACACACCATAACCAATCAAACAAGCCATTATGATTAGTAATACCTACCTTTTGAAATTATATATATTTTCTATTTCAAAATGGACTTCATTTTTGGATTCGGAATATCGAATTTATCCTAAGGTAAAATTTTGGTACTTTTCGTATAACTTTAATATTTTGATGAATAGTGAAAATTACTAAATTTTAATTAAAAAAATTTTTTTTAATGAAAATAATTAATAGTGGTAAATTATGAATTTGAGTGGTCCTAAAGTATATTTACAATATATTTTTACCATTTAATATAATATTGGTCATTGTACATAATTTTACAATTAAACCGGACATAAACAAGTGCCAATCTTTTGATAGTTATTGTCTCTTAAAAACACGCTTTTTGTTTTAACGGGAATTAATTTTAAATTAATTTCTGCCACTTCTGTGTTTTGAATTTTTAAAAATGGATTCCATATTTGGAATCAGGATGTTCAAATTGTGTAAATAGGTAACATTTATTTTTAGGCATTTTGAATTATTACTGCGGTAAATATTTTATTTAACATGGTTAAGGGTAAATCCGGTAAATAAGGGTTAAAAATAATATTAGAATAATACTAAATTACCCTAAAACGTGTCCTAGCCTTATTGGTGGATACATGTTCGACCGTAGTCATCTTTGGGTCGATTTTGGGACCCCATGGAGCCACTTGTAGGTGATAGGGACACTTTATTTTAATTAAGTTAAAATGAATACAAAAATGACACAAGCATATATCTTTTAGAAAAACAATTTTTACATAGGGCTATATATGTTGGATTGTCGACTATAAATATTGATTAGAAAGATAAAACGATTTACTACATAATTATATTTTATTTAGAATTATTAGAGATTACATAATTTAATTTATTTATGACACAATGATGATGAAGTAATTACCATAATAGTGAAAAGTTAAAATAATTGATATTATAAATACACAAATAAATAGAATTTGAGAGTTTTTATGAATTACACTAATTTACTAAGTTAATATGACATGTTAGGAATCATGTAATTAACGTTTTTAGAAATAATAATTCTTTTATGAGTTTCACAAAAATCAACTATTGAATAGTGTCAAAATTGACATAAAAGAGTTTTTAAAACAAATATTGTATTATTAATTGATATTAAATTCCTAAAAATCTAAGGTTCGGCCAAGAGACTTATAGAATGATAGATGAATCATTAATGGACCACTTGGGGGTCTCTTTGATGTATATGGTATGTTTATTAATCATATAATATAAAAATACAAAGAGACATTGTAAAAGTGAAACTAATTAACTTAGATTTAATAATTAAAGATAAGGTTAATATAAGTACCCAAACCTGTATAAATTATATTGTTTGAGTGATTTTATACCCATACCCACATTAACCTTTGAATAATCAACTTTGGAGCCATTAAAAACCGAATATGAATTTATTATAAACTAATATATCTAGATTTTCCAAAGGTGCCCCTCACCCCTCTTATAAAAGGGCACTCCTCATTCTCATTTATTCAAACCATCAATGCATTTTGGTTCGGCCAAACTCTGCCCAAATACTCTCCCAACTTCCCTAACTACAACCTAGAGGCCTTAGTTTGATAAGAAAGCCAACCTACGGAGCCCTTTTGATCAAATCAAAAGGAAGAACCCGAAGAAGAGGTAATGATTTCACCACCCTTTTCCAAGTTCCTTTCTTCTTCCACTTCATCATCCTTTGTTGTTACCATTCTAAAATAATAACTCCAGTATCTTATATATACTGTGATGTTATTATAAATATGGTACAACCATATTCAGTATTCTATCCACCCTTTGAATAACATGTCACCATACATGCGTACGTACGGCTTACCGTCTCCACGTCGTGGTGTAATTGTTATTCAATATATTATTATTTGGATGGGTATAATAATCATGTTTAACTCGTGTAAATAAGAAATATAACATGTTAATTATTCTGTATATATGATATAACATCCATTTATATATTATTTTAATATCAAAAGAATGATATTGTCGCTCGTGCGTACGTACGGACTACCATATCCACGAACGCGATGAGATTCATTCTCTATCGTATCCATTCAAGTATAATTATCATTTGATGATTTAAAAATAATGTTTATGGACTTGATATCATTATGTATATGAATAATATACATCCTATCCATGACAAACATGGCTTATGTAACAAAACATATAAAATAAAACGAGTTAGTTAACACCAGAAATGACAATAATACTAAGATATTATTAACAAAGCAATGTTAAAAGATCATATATGATATCATATGAATGTATATGATTATTTTATAATTTAATAACAATTATTTCACCATTATACGGGAGTTTAACCTACCCCATCCAAGTAAAAGTTCAAGGTAAGGGTTATTTCGCAATCTCTTCATTATCCGAGGTTGTTTATACGTAATTATCTACTGGGATTTCTTTATCATCCACATCCATGTTTCATCAAAATGTATTTAAAATCATTTTTACTATTTACAAGAATTTGGGTTAAAGTAATTTATACCCTTGTTTGACTTTTTATAAGTGGTTTATAAAGGATTCTTTCCATCGTTTTCCAAACAAGGTTCTTTTTAACCTTTTCGACTGAATTAAGGTAATAATGTTTTTTTAACTTATACGGCAGGTGCGGTTATTTTCCGCCGTTATAAAATCGTCGAAGCTTCCCTTAAAATCTTACAAGAATATTTTCAAAGAAAATGTTTTATTTCATAAATATATGACTCTTAAATTATTTCAAAGTATAAAGAGTTATTTCTCTAAAAAGAGTTTTGATTTCATCTATGTCAACATCCTTTGATGGATTTTATGCTTATTTGAAGTTGATTTATTATGATACAAAACATCTATATTGTATTGAAGGTTTTGTGATATGTTTGACTATGGATGTTCTATTTTTATACCGTTCATAGTTTATGGTGAAAGTATTGACATTGCGTATGCTAGTTTTAATACGAATGTTTATGTTATGTTTAAACCTTTTCATATGGGAATGCATTGGACTTAATATGTGAAGGGTGGAGCCCGCTATAGCTCCTCGATGCATCGGTATGTCTCATGAGACAAACTAATGTCTTGGCACAAGGCCTTGGAAAAATCTTATTTGTAGTCTTGGCACGAGGCCTTGGCTATGTGGTTATGATAGTCTGGCATTATGCATTCCATCATTATGAAAGTGGTTATTGATATTGCATGTGATTATTTGATTATTAGAATATCCATGTGAATAAGTAAATGGAATTGTTTCATTTTAACTTTTCCATACTATTTTGAAGTTCAATTTTAAAAGGATTTTGTTTTAGTTATACATTGCCTTAAATGTTTATTCTTATTTATGAAAGTTTCCGCTATATTTTTATCCTTACTGGGCATTTGAGTTCACCCCTTTTCTATGTTTTATTTTTCCCAGGATGTGAAGAAGTAAGTTATGAATGACCTACAGGGATAGTATGTGGGGATTATAGTGTGGACTATGGAGACACTATGTTGTTGTAGTAGTTTTTCACTTTATGATGTAATGTAAAACATTATGAATATATATAGTGTTTCCAAGGCTACTAAACCAGTCGGTCTTTCGAGATTTGATCTTTCTTGTGATCACGCCAATGTAATGTAATAATGCACCGACTCTGGGTAACTGGGGTCGGGGCGTTATAGTTGGTATCAGAGGAAGTTTAGTACAAACCTTGGAATCTAGATTTAGATAATCTCTGATTAGAGCACATAGATTTAAGATGAATTTTGAGGATTAGTATAGAAGAACTTCCTAGAATTTTGGTATTGTATAGATTTTTTGAGTTTTCCAAGAAATACATCACTATCTGGATACGAACAGGTAGAGGTGGCTCTGGCACAGATGTACCTAGTGGTAAAACCCGAAAACAATGCTTTGAGCTAGACTCGAACGGGAACTGGTGCACGACAACGGGCCTTGCTGCACTCTTGGTTATGACACTCCCGGGGGATATGCTTAGGATAACTCTCATTTTCTTTACAAATCATTATGAAGGGTTTATGAGTATATACTTCCACACAGGAGACATTTTTATGATTATGGATTATATCCATAAACTATTTAATTTCTGTTATGTGTTTTACAAGTTTGGGATTGGGTATTGTTATTCATAAACTAATCTAATGTATGCCATTGTTTAGAAATGGCGCCCAGTAGAAGGAATGAGAACTCTAGCAATGCACATGATAAAAAGAGAAAGAAGGATCATATATTTCATGGTCTTAAGCCAGAATTTATAAGAGAAATAGTCTCCCATGTATTATCATCATATGAAGAAATAATATCATGTGTTGATAAGATAAGTAAAGAGTTTACTGAGTCCTATGGCTTTAAAGGGAAGCAAGAGAAGAAAATGATGGAAGAGAGAAAGATGGATAAAGGGAAGAGGGAAAAGAAGAATTTTCCCATATGTGATAACTGTGGAAACAAACAACATGGAACTTGCCTGAAAGGAATGGGAGTTTGTTTTAAGTGTGGAGGAAAATGGCACAATGTACGTGGCTTCAAGGGTAAGAAAATAGTTTCAAATGCACAATGCTTCATTTGCAAGGAGTTTGGACACTATGCGAACCTATGTCCCAATCATCAGACTATGCCGCAAATGATGCTATTGGATAATAATCATGTTATGATACTACCACAGATGAAGAGGAATGATTAGAGTTCTTATGTTGATTATGTCATTTGAGTGTTGTATCAACAATGTACTTGTTATAATAATTATGGAGTATATAAGGATTGTACTGTAGTACTATTTCATTAAGGACTTGAGATTGTGTGGAACAAATAAAAGTGACTCAATAGCAGGTTAAATTTTTGGAAAATATATGGTTGAGAGAAAGATAAACCATAATATGGTTCTGATACCAAGGTAGTGATTTTAGAATAATACATGATTGATTTGGATAAATTATATTGGATATTCTTGAATACCTTGAAGCTGATTAATGATTTGTATATTCCATCATTGTTGGGGTTTAAAACATTTTTGGATTGATGAAGTATATCCAGCATTCTATATGGAATAAGGGAGCATGAATGTAATCAATAAGGATTATGGTAATTCAAGATGTTTCAGCGTTTTAAAAGAATACATGATTTTAGGTATTAATATGCTATTATGGGGTAAAAATGATCTACAATATGTTTACCTTCCTTATAAATGTTGGACTGTGAGTTTGGACAGAAGTATTTTGGATAAATTCTAGTTTGATATTAATTTTGGATGGCCATAAAAGGACAACCCGGAGGTCGGGCGGCAACCCGTCGCGACCGGCAAGGCCGCGAGACTTGAACCCGCAACCGAAGGGTGACAAAGGTGTATCACCTACCACTGGACCACGAGATGTCCTGGATTAAATAATGTACTTTTTTTTAAATGATCTAGTAGATGAATTATAAATTCATTTATTTTGGAACCCTGTACGAATAGTATAAATAGAAATTTTTTTATGTTCTATTATCTTTTAGAGTGAAAGATGAGTTTGTGGTAGAAATTTATTAATGGATAAAACTCTAATTATAAAGTAAGTATATCTCCTTATGATCTTAGCCAATCTCATAAATGAATTCCTCAACATTAATAAAAGGAACTTAGAACTAAAATGTTTTCCTAGATGGTACCTTAAATCATCACTAATTTATGTCTTTGGGATTGTTGGCCTTTTCATAGCCATGTTCTCTATCACTCTCCATCAGATAATTGATGGTTATATTTCTCTTCCTTATCCATATTTTCCTACATGGAACCCTAGTATGTGTTATTTTCGGTAATCTTCATACTTTCCACTCTTTATTTTAAATAGAGGCCTCATTAATTCATTTTTCGATGTGGGATTTCAACTAAGATATTTTGAAACATCATAAATGTATTACCCCAATACCCTATGTTTTGTTGAACCTATGGTATTTCAAATCATCATAGATTGATGATTTTAAGGACCTCAATTTTATACTTGTTTGTGATTGATGACCTCAATCACTACCTATAAATATTTACGTTTTTCCTCCAATTATATGTCTCTAATTTCCACCAATGTTCTCCTAATCGAGATCATAATTTGGTGGTGACCCTTTCATTTCTCTTTTCCTCATATTAAGACTAAATTTTAGTAACCCAATTTCTGATGTGGGTTTTCCCACAAATATATTTTCTATTTTCAACATTTTATTTTCGAAGAAAATTTTCAAATTGCGAGGACGCAATTTATTGAAGGAGGGTAGAATGTAACACCCCAAACTTCTACGGTACGCTTCTCTTTGAATAATGTGATAGCGTGTGTTGTACGCAACACCGAGTTCTAACACACCATAACCAATCAAACTAGCCGTTATCAATAGTAATGCCTAACTTTTTAAAATATATATATTTTATATTTCAAAATGGACTTCATTTTTGGATTCGGAATATCGAATTTAGCCTATGGTGAGATTTTGGTACTTTTCGTATAACTTTAATATTTTGATGAATAGTGAAAATTACTAAATTTTAATTAAAAACAACTTTTTTAATCAAAATAATTAATAGTGATAAATTATGAATTTTAGTGGTTCTAAATTATTTTTATAATATATTTTTACCGTTTAATATAATGTTGGTCATTGGACATAATTTTACAATTAAACCGGACATAAACAAGTGCCAATCTTTTGATAGTTATTGTCTCTTAAAAACAAGCTTTTTGTTTTAACAACGGGAATTAATTTTAAATTAATTTCTGCCACTTCTGTGTTTTTAATTTTTAAAAATGGATTCCATATCTGGAATCAGTATGTTCAAATTGTGTAAATAGGTAACATTTATTTTTAGGCATTTTGAATAATTACTGCCGTAAATATTTTATTTACCATGGTTAAGGGTAAATCCGGTAAATAAGGGTTAAAAAATAATGTTATAATAATACTAAATTACCCTAAAACGTGTCCTAGCCTTATTGGTGGATAAATGTTCAACCATAGGCATCTTTGGGTCTATTTTGGGACCCCATGGAGCCACTTGTAGGTGATAGGGACACTTTATTTTAATTAAGTTAAAATGAATACAAATATGACACAAGCATATATCTTTTAGAAAAAAAAATTTTACATAGGGTTATATATGTTGGATTTTCGACTATAAATATTCATTAGAAATATAAACAGATTTCCTAAATAATGGTTTTTTATTTATACTTTTTATAGATTACATAATTTAATTTATTTATGACACAATGATGATGCATTAATTACCATAATAGTGAAAAATTAAAATAATTGATATTATAAATACACAAATAAATAGAATTTGAGAATTTTTATGAATTAAACTAATTTTATAAGTTAATATGACATGTTAGGAATCATCTAATTAACTTTTTTAGAATTAATCATTCTGTTATGAGTTTCACATAAATCAACTATTGAATAGTGTCAAAATTGACATAAAAGAGTCTTTAAAACAAATATTATATTATTAATTGATATTAAATTCATAAAAATATAATGTTTGGCCAAGAGACTTATATCATGATATTTTCATCATTAATGTACCACTTGGGGGTCTCTTGGATGTATATGGTATGTTTATTAATCATATAATATAAAAATACAAATAGAAATTGTAAAAGTGAAACAAATTAACTTAGAGTTAATACTTAAAGATAAGGTTAATATATGTACCCAAACCTATCTAAATTCTATTGGTTGAGTGGTTTTCAACCCATAACCACCTTAAAATTTTAATAATAAACTTTTTAGCCATATAAAACCGAATATGAATTTATTATAAACTAATATTTTTAGCTTTTCCAAAGGTGCCCCTCACCCCTCTTATAAAAGGGCACTACTCATTCTCATTTCTTCACACCTTCAAAGCCTTTTGGTTCGGCCAAACTCTGCCCAAATACTCTCCCAACGTCCCTCACTACAACCTAGAGGCCTTATTTTGATCAGAAAGCCAACCTAAGGAGCCCTTTTGATCAAATCAAAAGGAAGAACCCGAAGAAGAGGTAATGATTTCACCACCCTTTTCCAAGTTCCTTTCTACTTCCACTTCTTCTTCCTTTGTTGTTACCATTCTAAAATAATAACTCCAGTATCTTATATATACTATGATGTTATTATAAATATGTTACAACCATATTCAGTATTATATCCACCCTTTGAATAACATGTCACCATACGTGCATACGTACGGCTTACCGTCTCCACGTCGTGATGTAATTGTTATTCAATATATTATTATTTGGATGGGTATAATAATGATGTTTAACTCATGTAAATAATAAATATAACATGTTAATGATTCTGTATATATGATATACCATCCATTTATATATTATTTTAATATCAAAATAATGATATTGTCGCTCGTGCGTACGTACGGACTACCGTCTCCACGAACGCGATGAGATTCATTCTCCATCATATCCATTCAAGTATAATTATCATTTTATGATTTAAAAATAAATTTTAAGGACTTGATATCATTCTGTATATGAATAATATACAACCTATCCATGACAAACATGGATTATGTAACAAAACATATAAAAGAAAATGAGTAAGTAAACACCAGAAACGACAATAATACTAAGATATTATTAACAAAGCAATGTTAAAAGATCATATATGATATCATATGAATGTATATGATTATTTTATAATTTAATAACAATTATTTCACCATTATACAGGAGGTTAACCTACCCCATCCAAGGAAAAGTGAAAGGTAAGGGTTATTTCGCAATCTCTTCATTATCCGAGGTTGTTTATACGTAATTATCTACTGGGATTTCTTTATCATCCACATCCATGTTTCTTCAAAATGTATTTCAAAACATTTTTACTATTTACAAGAATATGGGTTAAAGTAATTTATACCCTTGTTTGACGTTTTATAAGTGGTTTATAAAGGATTATTTCCATCATTTTCCAAACAAGGTGCTTTTTAACCTTTTCGACTAAATTAAGGTAAGAATGTTTTTTTAACTTATACGGCAGGTGCGGTTATTTTCCACCATTATAAAATTGTCGAAGCTTCCCTTACAAACTTATAAGAATATTTTCAAAGAAAATGTTTTATTTAATAAATATATGACTCTTAAATGATTTCAAAATAGAAAGAGATATTTCTCTAAAAAGTGTTTTGATTTCATCTATGTCAACATCCTTTGATGTATTTTACGCTTATTTGAAGTTGATTTATTATGATACAAAACATCTATATTTTATTGAAGGTTTTGTGATATATTTGACTATGGATGTTCTATTTTTATACCGTTCATAATTTATGGTGAAGTTATTGACATTGTGTATGCTAGTTTTAATACGAATGCTTATGTTATGTTTAAACCTTTTCATATGCGAATGCATTGGACTTAATATGTGACGGGTGGAGCCCGCTATAGCTCCTCGATGCATCGGTAGGTCTGATGAGACAAACTAGTGTCTTGGCACAAGGCCTTGGAATAATCTTATTTGTAGTCTTGGCACGAGGCCTTGGCTATGTGGTTATGATAGTCTGGAATTATGCATTCCATCATTATGAAAGTGGTTATTGATATTGCATGTGATTATTCGATTAGTATAATATCCATGTGAATAAGTCAATGGCATTGTTTCATTTTATCTTTGCCATACTATGTTGAGGTTCAAGTTTAAAAGGCTTTTGTTTTAGTTATACATTGCCTTAAATGTTTATTCATATTTATGAAAGTTTCCTCTATATTGTTATCCTTACTGGGCATTTGAGCTCACCCCTTTTATTTGTTTTATTTTTCCCATGATGTGAAGAAGTAAGTTATGAAAGACCTGCAGGGATAGTATGTGGGGATAATAGTGTGGACTATAAAGACACTATGTTGTTGTAGTAGTTTTTCACTTTATGATGTAATGTAAAACTTTATGAATATATCTAGTGTTTCCAAAGCTACTAAACCAATTGGTCTTTCGAGATTTGATCTTTCTTGTGATCATGACAATGTAATGTAATAATGCACCGACTCTGGGTAACTGGGGTCGGGGCGTTACATGGAATCTCGTACCAAATGATATGTAACCCAATATCTTCTTGGAAATCTCATAGAAACCTTTGTAAATCTTCATGTGTCATGTTCGCATATATTTATAATAAAACCAATAAGAATGGATAAGGATGGTTGGAATGAGGTAAAATAGAGAGTTGGACTTGTTAGTGCCCAAATATAATTTGAATTTGATAAATCTACTAATAATATGACACAAAGAATTACCAATACTTTGAAATATCATAGAACCAAGAAAGAAAACATGGTTTAAAAACTCACAAGAGTAAAAATACATTCATTTATGGTGTCATTATATTACAATGAGGGCATATTTAAGTTCAAAAATTGATGCAAATGTCTACAACCTGGTTTCAAGATGTCAAAAGTCATAAAAATATGTTTGAAATTTTTTTCATGTTCCCATGACTTTAGCAGACAATTGGACCTTTCCTTTTGAAAATAAATAACCAAAAAAAGTCATTAAGAAAACTATCCACCAAATTTTCAATTTTTATCCTCCAATATTGAATTTTAAGATTCCAAGTGAGAATGAGATTAAAATTCATAACACACTCTATGATGGGTTTTTAAATATATATTTTCCCCTTAATTAGAGTATCATTAGTCCCAAATTATTCCCCCAAGAAATTGTGTTGGGCATACTCTTTGAATTTCATGATTAATCTATGTAAGAACTAATTCATTATATTTATCCACTCTCTTATCGTTGGGACACAAATTCCTTGTAATGGTTCATGTGAAATTATATGCTCTTTTCATTCCACATCATGTCAATATTTAACTCCTCAATGGATATATATACCACAATCCTTCAATTTTACTATCACATCACCATGTATAATAGGTTGAAATATTAAAAATTAGATCTAGGAATATATTTCAATAAAAATAATAAATTTTATAAAATCACCTCATAATTTACTATTTATTTAAAACACCAATATCACATTTTGTCATTCTACCATAGTATAATTCATGTAGCATCTTCCAATGGAATTATTTTGTATATAAACCACACCCCAACCCATACAATTCATTACCTTATAGGTGTACCCCTCCCCCACTAAAACAAGCATTAATCTACATGTTTTGAATGCGAACCACCACTAGAGGTGGTAAAATAAACATATTGAGACTAACCAACACCATTTAAATGTTAAATCATGAGGTTTTGTGATTACTATAGTAACAAAACAAACTATCAGAAATAATTATAGGATGGTAAATAATATAATTAATTACCTTAACCATTAGGGCACACCATATGGGAAACATCCACCAATACCATACCCCCAACAAATTGTTATGAATATTTATCGAGCATGTTCTGGGTAAATCAATCAAATCATGCATGGATTCAGCATAAAACCCTTTGACCAATTTAGGTCTACATTTAATGTGGGTTCAAAAAAACATTCCATACGTGGTCTAAATTTTAATAATACTCGCATGTGGACCATCTAATATTCATATTCAAGATTGAAAATTTTAAAAAAACATTTTATTAAGCAACATTAAATATTAAATAAATAATATTTATCATATATTTTTCAATTTATATATATACTTATAACATGTTTCCAAAAATATATATTTTTTAAAAAATATATATTAATTTTGAATTAATCTTAATAGAAAATGGAAAAAATTCAATTCTTAAATTGTGGGACAACGTACAGATCTTATGCAAGGAGTGATAAACCATGGATTTTTATTATATAATTCATTTATACCTCTTTAAAATAGGAATAATTTTTTCATATCCCAAACCATAATATACATACATATTTATCACAATCGGACCCTTACCCATTTTATTACTTATCCCCAATGGTGTAGCTACTATTACCCAACATCTTACTCAATTCCATAAAACGATGTTCTTTTTTATTTTTAGTTTAATTGAATATAATTTCTATCAGATGGTTTCTAAATCTAGGTGGCGCTCTTTCAGTTACCTCATTATATGAGCAAGGTATGTTTCCATAAACTTTTTTCATTTGTCGTTTTGTGGCTATGGAAATTTATTGTTACCAGGATTGAAAACCCACATTAAGTATTGGTTCCTCTAACTATAAAGTAGTAAAGATGGTAAAAGTAACGAAACCCATGAATCATCTATCATAGAGATTAACATTTAATCAATTCCTATGTGGTTATTATTTCTACCTTCCGTATGTCTGCTGTAGTTTCTTACTATTTGTTAAAGTGAAAAATTTGGCCATCCATCGACATTTTTATGTATATATATGTTAATATTTTCAATTGTAAATGATTTTTTATTTTCATATACTGATAATTTTCTTCCAGAGTACTGATAATTATGTGATGTGCCAAAACTACCAGATTGAGGCCTTCAAAAAACATGGAGGAAGAAAACTATCTTTTTTTATGGAAACTGGGTCCTGTAAGACCCTAATCGTAATCATGCTTTTTCGCAATAATGCATCTATTATTTGAAAAACGTTTCCTTTTTTTCATGGTCCCATAGGTCGTTCTATTTACCCAAGAATGTCAAATATATTATTCCTTAATAATTTATTATATTGGACCCATTCCATTATATATAAAATTTTGTGTGAGTTAACATTTATTGAATTTTAATGATTACCATTTCCTATAGAATTGGTAAAATTTTATTTTTTGGTATTTTCATATTTTTTTTCATTACTATTGTTTTTATTTTTATATTCATGTTGTTATGATGTTTCCCCGATATTGGTGGTGGGGTATAATCGACCTATTATGTGTGGTGTATGTAGTTAATTGAATTATCACACCTAACATGAATTTTGGACAAAAGATCATGTCTCTAGAAGTATCTACTTTATTTAATACATGGAGTTCCAATATGATAGTATGCAATGAATGATATTTTTGTGATAAAGAATTAGACTTCAAGAAGGTTAGGATATAATATGTAGATAGAACATTTGATGACTGACACATTTTTGATTCACATAATTATTTTATTTCTCGTGGAATTATTGATTAAAATAATAATTTTATTTTCCTTTATTTTTTAATAACTAGGGATGGTATTTATCTCGTTAATATATATATATATATATCAACTCTTAAAATGGTGTATTCATAGTGATGAAATGTAATCCAATCAACTGAGTTCAGGCCTCGAAGAGACACTCGGTGATGGGACGAGTAACCATTTTATATTCATTGGAATAATATAATCATCCTAAAAAATTAAGTCATCGATGATGAACATGAATTAATAAGAATAGAATTTTTTTTATACATTATAAACATAGAAGATGAAATTTTACAAGGATTGTTTTATTTTGGTAAGAGAACGTACAATAAGATTACTGAACATATTCACAAAGAGGTGTAGGGTCCCTATCCAATCGAATCCCCTGAAGGATGCAAATATTTTCTAAAATATAAGGTTGAAGTGTTTGATTTATTCTCATAATGGAATTACATGATTGAAAAACATATTGATAATCATGTTATGATCCATAGAACAAATGATTCTTAGACCTAATAAAGAACCTGATCAATAAAATAAATAGTTTGATGTGTTTTTTAAGAAAAAAGTCATTTTGTGGAAACACACTGTGCAAAAAACATCATTATTGAATGATGTTTTACAATGCATGAGTCAAAATAAATGTAACAAGTATAGTGTATGTAATGAAATTTTTTATTTTTTAATAAATTTTTGGGAAGATTAATTGAAACTCATTATTATTTGGAATGGAAATTCCCATCAACTGTAATTGATCCTGTTAGATTGTTTACTTATTTAAGATATGATTATTGACTAGGTCAATATTTTTCCCTTTTTATTATGTTTTGAATTCTTTATTTTTTTATCTATTTTGAGATGTATTTTTATCGTTTTATCTATTAAGTAACATGTTTCCCCATCATTAAAGAGAAATGGTTTTTGGTCCCACCGTTTAAATATATCTCAAAATATTTCAACAAGAATATTATAAATTTTACTATTCTAGTTAAATATATTTGTTTCTTCAATGTATAGTTGTGTCTCTGATGGTATGTTTGAGTTTTTCTAATGAAATTCATATTTTTAGAATATGCATTTGGAGTTATAGGGTAAAAATTATTTTCTACAGAAATTGGTAGAATTTATGAATTCATTTTTAGAAAAGGGGTGGGAAAGGGAAGAGCATGATGTGTTTTAATAAAATAAAGATCAAGGTGTTATCTAGTTTATAATATATGTGAACAAAACACTAAAAAGAGATACTTTAGATCTTATCTTCCAGTTCAATAGATTTGTATCTGATTGGAATAGAGAGAGAAAAAGATGATTTCTAATATAAACTTGAAACATTATAAAAAAAGAAGAAGTTGATTAATAAGTGGAGGAAAAAAATAACTCCTTTAGACTGTGTTTCTCCATAAGGTAGATGGCTAACCCATCCATTAAGATTTCACAAGTGAATGAAAAAAAATAATCGCAACCCCCACCTAATAGTATCCCCAATATTTAATATTATCCTTCCCACCGCCTAAAAACTCTACTGAAGAATCCAACTAGAACCTATCTAATAAATATTACAATGCTACCCCACCACCCAAGTTAATACCCTCCCACTTGGAATGTCAAACCCCATAAAGTGGAAATAAATCCCAACTCTTGAATCTGACCCACGTTCTAATCATTTATGAATGATTGTTTAAAACTATTAGTCAACTAAAAGTGTAATAAGGGTGATTAGAAAGCCTTTGTGGTATTTTATTATGCTATTTCTTTCATACTAATCTATTTTCATATTTTCAGTTTAGATATGGGCATATATGAAGAATAGAAAAATTTAGTAGAATATATGATAAACGGATATCACAAAGCCTTTGTGTTATGTTGATTACATTAGTTATATTGATCCAAATATAATTGAATATGACTTGAAAGTGGGAAATAATATTAATTACAATGAACCAAAATAATTTTTAGAGTTGATAAAGTTAATTTCAAACATAGATTAAACTTTTTGAATGCATGTGGAATACAAGATCCTTCTCTAGTGTGATGGTTGGGAGATATTTAATCTTCTCATTAAATAACTCATGTAAAAAGAGTGACAATTTTTATTTGTCTTGAATTATCATACCCAATGTGAATTATTGTGAAGAATGGACAATAATGTAAGGAAATGACTATTGTCAATATACCACGTCATCCTAACTGATCATTCATAAGGGTCAAAGTGCATTCCCAATCTCTATCTTTTAAACACGACCATAAGGATGTGACTATATAATTATAACTAATTGGGAATGATTTCTCCATAGAATTATGAAAAATAAGCAGTGGAAACAACCTGTGATTCCACCATGGTGTGTTCATAAATTGGACTTCCATTCACAAGAAATAAACCATTTAAATAATAATACCGAAAAATTAAGAATAAACAATATAAACCAACCAATTCACTTTAAAAATGAACATACAACATCAACTACAATTAACAAGGTCATGAATCCATTTTTCTCCCTCTCCTTGTTTCCACTTCTAAATAAACACACACCTAAATCCTCTATAATCAATGAGGGTCATTTATTTACCTATTGTAGCCTTGTCATCAGATAAAACATACCCCGAACTAAGTATTTTTTTGGCTCTGTGAGTTCATGCTTATTTTTTTACCATATTCCACTAGATTCATCATAAACATACCATGTATTAATGAAGAACAGACTTCCAACCATTAAAAAACATTTTATATTTGACTCACTCGATTCTATAAGTCCTTCTAGATTCCATCGGGCATCATTTGATTCACACTATTAGTAAATGAGCTATAGAATTTATCTTGATTGTTCATATCTTGTGTGGAAGTTTCCATCATTGTCACTAGTACAGACACTATCAATTCATGGAATCTGATGTACTACTTCATTCCAAATTCGACATGCTAAATGCGCGACGCCATCAATTGAAGATGAGTTCAACGACTTGTCTCCATTATCATGCCCCCTCAAGTATCTTATTGGTCATACCAATTGATATTTCCATAATACCGACAAACCACCTTGATTGGAAAAAATAGTTTATCCCGATGGTTTAAGTAATGAATGTTATTTGAAAGATGTAGTAGAACAAGAAGAAATGGTAGAGGAAAGAGAAATATAAAAGTGAGAGACAATAGAGATACCCCCTAGATCTTCTACCCAAACCCAAAACTGAATCAATAACCAATATAACTCCACCTCAATATCTCCCACCCTCTCCCTTTTAATATCCCCTTCATCCCCCTTATATTTTTCATAGGACCCCCAATAAAAAAACATCATAATATTTGTTGCTAGTTGTGACTGGTTATTGCCTACATACTTCCTAGACTGTTTTCCCCTTTCTATAATCTAATTTTCCATTATATTTTAATGTGTTGTCATAATTATTAGGGGTACACCCTTATAAGAACTTGAATTACTCTCACTAGTTTCACTGAGGGAACTCCCTTACATGAACCCAGATTATTCTCACTAGTTTCATTTAGGGAAATAGCCTTGCAAGATTGAAATATACACTATGGGACAATATCCAGTGAATAACATCATCTACTGTAGAATAATCATAGATTTATCACTTACATACCCATTTTTCTCCTGACATAAAAAAGTGTAGGTGATAAATCAAAAAAATTGTCATTGGATCATCATATAAATCAATGATAAAGAAACATAAAATAAACCATATCTCACCTCTAACAAACTCTCAAGAAACAAACTCTCTCACATTTTTATAATCATAAAATAATAATTCATATCAACCATCAAGTGGAAAAAATTATATCCATGACATATCCCAAGGGGCTCACAACCACGGTGTCACAATCATCAATTTGAAATCCTATTTTATAAGGTCTCAACCGGGCCTTTGAAACCAACTTGGAAAAACAATTTATAAAACATACATTAAAACTAAACAATGATCATAACTTTAGAAACATGGTATCCTTGCTAATAAGTTGATTTAAATCCAAAAAACTTATTTAATTGAAGACTGTAATGACCCAAACTGTTATATTTAAAATTCCCCTTGTTTTTTAATTAAATTTATTATTATATAGTATGGTTATAGAAAAAAATGTACTTATTTAGATGTATTGTATCCTATAATATTTAAATGGTCACTAAGAATCATTACCGTGTATAATATATTCTTTGAACATTGATCTCAAGATTAGTATAAATATAGGATTTTGACAAATCCAATTCACACATAAAAATGAATTGATAGCCTCAACTTGTAGGAACGTACCCTTGAATTCCATTTATATGATCCTTCGTGGTGGATAGAATCTCCAGGATTTTCCCTTTTACAATACCAAGGTGATATACATCAACTTAATCTTGATAAAAAACCATTTATGTGAGATGTACAGGCTGATTGATATCATAACCTAAACCATGTACAATGAACCACTCTATGAAAATATCACCATCGTGCACCATACTCTTAGGGAGTTTATGGGTGTGTTAAAAGGATATGTATTAAGTCCCAAGAATAACGATTATATAAATTATTTCTTATATAATCATGAATATATTTTCATCATATTATTATTACTTTATATGTGATATTTATTTAGATTCAATAAAACACAAATAATATTTTTGGGTAATATTCAAATTCAATTAAGGAATTTATTTTCATAAATTAATATGTTTTGGAAAAAAAATATTTAAAGAAAATATTATTGTTAAATAAATGTTAGAAAAAAATTAATTATCATATAATTCTCATGAAGTCAAATGTAATTTTTATAAGGGTTTTAAACCTTTTATTATAAAAATTTAAAATTACTTAATATATGTCAATTTTATTTGTAAAAGTTAAAATTAATATATGTATAAAATTATTAATGTAAAATGCATACTATTTTTTGAAACATTATTTAAAAATTATACAATGGTTATTTTTTTTAATAATTTTCTGAGACAATTAAATTTTTGGGAAAAATATAAATACTGTATACATATATGGTGTGTATTTTGACATCATAATGACCCAAAAGTGAAGTAATACAAACTATAAAGGGTATAAATGATCTAATTTATGTTTTACATTTAATATAATGTGATTATTATGTTTATTTTATTACTTTTATAATTCCTTTATGAATTTTCCAAAACAATTATTATATTTTATGGTTTTAAATGCATTTAATTAAGAGTATGACTCACCTCCTCAAAATATAGGGTATTATATTATTAATTTATTCCCTTTTAAATATAAAATAATGAAAAAACTCCCATTTTGAAGAAACCATTGGTAGAAACTATGATATGGTTTGTGGTTTGGTTATTCTATTAAATAGAGTCCAAAACCTATGTTTGATAAATAATAAATAAACCCTGACTCATTTCTGATATAAACCTACCAAATATTCCATTTCCTCTCTCAAAATACATGGAAGACTACCATAATCTACCCTACCATCTCAATATTCCTCTCAAGGATCCCTAAAGATCTCAAGAATCTATTTTTATGCATTTTGTGTCACGCACTAAAGTAAGTGATCTTTTCATATTCCCACTTCATTAAAGTATCTTATTTTCATTATTTCATTATTATTCATTTTTTATAATGGAATTTGTTTTTAAATATTCCCATTCTTTTACATTTATGTAAAAATTATTAGAGGCCTTTTTATCTCATAAACTGATTTTATAAATTTTTAAGCGATGACATTAAGTTTCCAAATTTTCACCATTATTTTACAGGCCAAAAAATTATTTATTTAATATCATACTAATTTTATATCAAGGGTATTCGCCTTTATAAAATTATAATTATTTTACTTGGAACATAGATGTATTTATTAAACACTCCATAATCATGAACTAAAATATAATGAAGAATGAACATATGTTGTATAATATATGTGATGCACTTAAGTATGAGAATGAAATAAAAGTGATGGGTTTACCCAAAATTATATAGTACACTAATTTATTGGGTAATTTATTATCTCATGAGACGTCATGTTGAGATAGAAACAGAATTGGACTCCTTTATGGGACTATTTCCATCATTATATATTGGCAGTTATTGTAACGAACCCGGTGGGCCTATAGCCCAAAGAACTCGGCCACGCCCGAGCCCAGCCCTCTGGCAGATAGCAGATCCCCACCCTCAGACAGATAATAGGCCCCCACCTCAGATCGGCCCAGATAACACGTGGCAGGAACTGTCCCCTGCCTGGCGAGGATTTAATACGCCTCCCCCGCAACTCGAACCCGTGACCAAGGCTTAAAGGCCAACCGGGAAGCGTTACGAGTACCACTGGGCCAATGTGGTACTCGTAATGCCTCTCAGTTGTCCTTTAAGCCTGTGGTCATGGGTTCGAGTTGCGGGGGAGGTGTATTAAATCCTCGCCAGGCAGGGGACAGTTCCTGCCACATGTTATCTGGGCTGGTCTGAGGTGGGGGCCTGTTATCTGTCTGAGGGTGGGGGTCTGCTATCTGCCAGAGGGCTGGGCTCGGGCATGGTCGAGTTCGTTGGGCTTTAGGCCCACCGGGTTTATTACAGTTATCCTTGACCTATGTTTATGATGTATTGGTTTAATTTGTTTCCACATTTCACATGTTATGGTTATCAAGTTATATCATGTCTTACAATTCATGTTCCTTTTATTCCCCGTTGATATGCATATTTTCAAATATTTATTGCCTTATTCCATGTTTATTACCTTTTTGGGCTACATAGATCACCCCATTTCATATGTATTATCCCAATTTATCCCATGTAGTTTTACGATCAATGGAATATTATGGTCATGTCCAGGTAGTTTTCAATAATGTTGTTATATCCCATGTTCAAGATGTTATTCTAGGTACCTAATTCCAAAATGGACGCGAATACCCATTATTATGGGTTTTATTAAGTTAAATATTATATAATAAATCATTTATTAATGTGTAATAAAGATTAGGGTTATTATAATTTGTATCAAAGGGTATGTCTAGTAATTTTTACGATTAGGACTATCAAACTCGAGAAAACCCCTTAAGAATAATACTGAGTATAAGAACAAATCTATAAATTTTTATAAGTATAGAGTAAGTGGTATATCAATAAAATATATCTCTTTCTTGATACTATAAGTGGACATGGGTCTGGAACAAATGTAACTAGTGGTATTAAATCCAAAAAGATGCATCGATCCTAACTCGGTGTTACCTGGTACGTGAAAATAGGGCAAACTGTGGACCTGGTTTGAAACTTTTAAATTATATGCTTTGGTAAAATAAAAATATCATTATGAAACATTATTAAGGGAACAAAATATACTCATAATAATATATGTTAGGAAATAGATCATGGATAACATATATTGAATCCTAGAAATTCCTAAGTTAAGGAAATTAATGTAATTTATAAGTTATCCATTTTATGTAATTAAATTTATGTATATGTATTTAATAGTTTAAAATTAATCATCCCTAATTTTTCCATAATTTTACCCAATGTCCAAGAATGTTAGGAATCAGGTAAAAAGTCAATGTGATGAGTAATGTGATGACTTCCCCTACAAGATGCCCAACCCGATGAGTTCGGGAATTGAAAACATTTAATGATAATCTGTCATCTGAGTTAGGTGTTGAATAGAATCATAGATTGGTAGGAATTTTCCAACCCCCTATTAAAGAATAATATTAAATTGAGTTTTTTATGACATAAATGCCTCCTACTTTCAATGTTCACCTAATATCTTAATCACATAACAAGGGATTAACACAATTGAGAACACCTTATCAAACCTTCAATGTTTGGAATAAGAGAATGTTCTAATAGCTATTTATCATATGGAGGAAGAAGTCTATAAATGGTGTAGATTTATCAATAATATGAAACTTGGTGAATAGATCAAATTAATAGGGTGAAAGGAATTCAATAAAAAAATTAGATAAATATATTCCTCACACTCTACAATATCTAATGGAAACAGATTTCCTTTTCCTCAAGAAATAAAGAAAACAAATCTATTGGGGTGTATAAGTAAAATTTCATAAGACTTGCACGATATGCCTCAAGCATTATCATTACCCCTGAATGAAAGGTTTAACGCTTATTTGGTGGGTTAAACCATAGTCTATGAAAATCTCTGGTGATCCGTGACATTGATATCTATGAATAAATTGTTCGATGTGATCTTAATGTCAAAATATAGATTATATAATCTCAAGGGTATCATGGGGATGAGAAGGGGAAAGTGGAAATTAATTCGGTATGTCTGTTGGGGAAATCTGATAGAGATAAAAAATTTACCATCCCACATATCAATGGTGCAGAAAGAAGAACCCCAAAAATTTCCTAATAGGGTGAGGTAATTCATTAGGTGTGGGAAGAAAGGACCCTAAACTATTTATTTCCAAAAGTACATACCCAATAATGCGATAGAGGAATGGAATGATATTTTCAACCATCAATACACTGTTAATTTCTTCAACTAAAAATAACTAGGGAACTTTTCAAACCATTTAACTAATACAAGGTTTTTTCGAGACAACAAACAAACTACAAGGTAGCAATGGTGAGATTTTTTCCATCATAACCACTGAGGTGGATCCCGAAAAATGTTCTATGATTTGTAAGCTAGTTATTCATTCCATAATTAAAAACGAACTTTTTGATTTAGGTTTATGTATTCATTTATATCACGAAAGTTTAGTATAACATTTAAAACCCAAAAATAAAGCATGTAAGTAAATATATTAGTGAAAATTGAAAATGGATAAATTATCTTATCCCAATTACATAACTCCTCCTATATCATCATTTTTGCGATGAAATGCCCAGTGAACCTTTTAATACTCCCTTTGGTTGAATTTGATGCAATTCTGTGAATGTATTTGGTTTCTCTATATAGAGCCAATATAAATTTCCATGATATGTAAATCACTGTCCATACTGAGAACTGTCCTTCAATTCTATACAAGTTCAAGGAGGATGATTAATCTTCTTTATCACCAAAAAATCAAGCATTCATATTATTCCCATATGATTAAGAGTAACCAAATCATATGATTGAGTATAAGGAAAATATCATCCTTGAATACATACCCATTATGGTGGAATATGCTGACGTGTTTCCTAATGAATTTCATGGTCTTCCTCTAAGATGATAGGTTGAATTTTCTATCGAACATATACCTAGGGCATTACAATTATCGAAGAATATGTATGAAACAAATGTTGTGAAACTTGAGGGGATAAAGAAAGAGCTACATGATAATTTTTATAAATATTTCATACGCCCAAGTGATTCACCATGGGGTCCACCAGTCCTCTTCTTCAAGATAATGGATGGGTCAATACAACTTTTCATTGATTATTATGAGCACAAAAATATTATAATAAAGAAAAAGTTTCCCTTACCAAAAATCGATGTCTTGTTTTATCAAATATGTGGAGGACAATACATATCCAATGTGGATTTTTGGTTGGGATATTACCATGTTGTGGTGAATAAGGTGGATATCCCCAATAATGTTCTTCATACTAAGTACAAGCACTTTGAGTTCATAGTAATGTCATTAAGACTCACAAATGCTTGAGAAATATTCATGTACTTGATAAATAGATTCTTTATGGATTACCTCAATAATTTTTTGGTTGTATTTATAGATGGTATGTTAATATTCTCCATTTCCATGGAGGTTCATGAGGAGCATTTGAGCACTATTCTAAAGACATTACAAAAGGAGAAACTTTATTCCAAGTATAAAAAAATTGATTTATGGTTAAAGGCAGTCTAATTATTAGGGAAAATCAATATAAGAAATGGGATATTTGTGGACCCTTCAAAGATTCAATCAATTGAATGATGGTCAAGGCCGACATATGTGATATATATATCTACAGTTGCATTGGCATAGCTGGGTATTATTTTTTATTTTTGAAAAATTTATCATGATTTTAAACCTTATTACCAAGATAACACAAAATAGAGTCAAAGATTCTTGGAATTATGAATGTGAAGTGATATTAAAAGAGCTAAAAAGGATTCTTATCACTGCACCTATAATTACACTATCCAAAATTAGAGAAATTTTCATTATATTTAGTGCTTATTTGTTGAAGATTGGGTTGTGTGGTAATTCAGAATGAAAAGGTTGTGGCCTATGCACCACGTTTGCTAAAATTTCATGAACAGATCTACCCATCACATGATATGGAATTAGTTGTAGTGATCTTCGCTTTGAAAATAATGTAGAAATATATATTTGTGGATAATTGAGAAATTTATATATATCATAAAATCCTCAGGTATATATTCACATAAAAAGTTATGAATATCCACCGACCACGATGGTTATAGATGATCAAGGACTATGAATGCTCAATTCACTACCCTCCTGGAAAAGAGAATAAAGTGTTGGGAAATATAAATAGAAATTATCTATCAACATTGTCATTGATGATAATTGAGAGGGATCCAATCTTCTTATATTAGGAATGGATGGACATGGGAATCAATAATGAAGTAATATCATCAATCCTTTTAAAAAATTATTTATCAACCATATCTAATGGAGAGGTTAATGGATGCCCAAAGATATGATTTGGGAATTCTGGATAAAGTGGAAACTATAAAAAAAGGGAAATCCCAAAAGATAAATTTCAATGTTGAAGGTGTTTTATGATTTGGGTAAATACTATGTGTACCATTATATCATGAGTTTACGAAAGAGTTGTTGGATGATGCACACAAATAAACCTTTGATATTCATCATGAAAGAAAAAAATATGCATTGAGATATCCGAGAACACTATTTATGGGAAAATATAAAGAAAGATATCACATAATATATATCAATAAGTCTTTTATTTCAATTACGTGAAAGTGGATAGGAAAAAATATAAAGGGGTCATGCAACCATTATCCATAACTACATGGTAATAGGAAGACATCACTATAGAATTTGTGACTAGACTTCCAATTAAATCTAGAGAAAACAATTCATTCTATGTTGAGGTGGATCAGCATACAAAGGTTGCTCACTTTATTTTGGTTCGATAAGACTTCTACCTAGATCAAATTTATTAGATATACATTATATAAGTGGTTAGGTTGCCTGAAGTACCACTATCAATTGTATTCGATCAACATCTGAGATTCACCAACATGTTCTGGAAAAATATCCAACATTATTTAAACACTTTGTTGAACTTTAGAATGGATTATCACCCTCAAACCAATGTAAAATCATAGAATACTATTCTGATTCTTATGTACATGTTGATAGAAATCTCAATTAACATTAAAGGATTATGGGGTCAATATCTTCCTTTCATTGAGTTCTCATACAATAGAAGTTTCCACTCTATGATGAAAATGGATCCCCATGAATCCTTTTATGGGAAGAGGTGAATAATACCTTCATGTCAGGCTGAAGTTAGGGAATGAAAACCTTTAGGTTCTTAAATGGTTGAGGAAATGGGGGTAAAATTCCAAACCATTCCGCAACACATCAGGGATACTCGGAGTCAAAAGAAGACCAATGCTGATAATCATCAATGAAACAAATAGTTTGTTGTTGGAAAAACGGTATTCCTTTGCATATCTCTATGGAATAAAGTGATGATATTTGGTAAGAAGGGACATATTAGTCAAAGATACATCATCCCCTTTGAGATCCCTATTCGCAATGGAGTGAAGGCCTACCAAAATTCACTTCTAAGAAACATATATCAAGTACATGATGTATTTCATGTATCCCTCTTTATAAATTATATACAAAATCCCTCACATGTACTCAATCCATAGGTGGCATGATTAGAGAATGACCTTTCATTTTAGGGGAAACTAGGGAAGATTTTATATTGTAGAGACAATGTTCTACAGAATAAGGCAATGCAACTATTCAAAGTTTTGTGGAGAAACCAAAGCTTGAAGAAGAAATATGGGAACTGGAGGAGGTGATGAAACACAGTTACATTTATTTTTTTAATGTGGGAAATGAACATTTTGAGGGTAAAATTTCATAAGGGGGAATATTTTAACAACCAAAACAATTATAATGAAAATTCCTTTGGTGATTTAATTAAATGTCTTATTATGTAATATGGTTAAAGAAAACACATGAACTTATTTTTTTATAGCCTATTACATATAACGACCATGAAATATCATTTCAGTTGCTAATATAGTTATGGAATTGTGATAACATGATTAGTTTAAATATAGTGTTTTAATAATATCAATTTGCAAAAAAAAAAGAAATTGATGATCTTAACAAGTAAGATCATACCCTATGAACGACATTTATCAGTGATTCAAAGGGATATATCATCTATTTCCTTTTCCCTTGAATAATCAAAAGCTCAGACCAACAACATTATAATGAGAAAACCCGTTTATTGGAGAAGTTTATGTTCATCAATATCACAACTCAAATCAGGTACACTTAATTAATGGATTTTTGAAATAAAAAATATTTTCATAAAATATTATTTATTAAATAATTTTTATGAAATATAAATGATAAAAAAATTATTATATAAAATGTAATTTTCATAATCCTTCTAAAACTATTATTGTCAAAAAAACAACATTAAATAATAGATGTCAATTTTAATTTTAAATGTTAAAATTAATATATTTATAAATTTATGTATATTAAAATAATATTATATTTTAAATCATAATGTCTAAATTATAAAGTGGTGATTTTTTCATAATTTTCTGAGATAGTTAATTTGTTTTTATAAAAATTAAATACTATATAAATATACGGTGTGTATTATGACATCATAATGACCCAAAAGTGATTTAATAAATAATTTAATTGTTATTAAAGACCAAATTTTCTTTCTCTATTTAATATAATGTTATTTAATGTTTATTTGATTAACTATATCAATCTGTCATTAATCCTCAAAAACCATTATTATATATTAAGGTTTTAAATTCATTTATTTAAGAGTATGACTCGCCACTACTTAATAAAGGGTATTTTTAATTAATATGTCTCCTTGGAATTATATTATAATTAAAACACATACCAATTTATAGAAACCATGGGAAAAAACCATGGGATGGTTTTTCATTTTGGATATTTTTTTATAGAGTCCAAAACCTAAGCTCGTGAAATAATAAAGAAATCCCCACTACTTTCACATATAAAACCACAAAATGCCCAATTTATCCTTAATAAAAATCCTTTTAGAATGTCATTACTCTTTAATCCTCTATATAGATTCCTCCCAAGGTTCCCCCAAACTCTCAAGAAGCTCCTCCCAAGAAGTTGGAGTCACACACTCAAGTAAGGGATCTTTTCCTTGTTCCTATTTATCGAAGTATATTATTTACCTTATTTCTTTTATATTCAATTAAATATGATGGGATATATTATTACATATCCCCATTACAACACAATTTATTTCCAAATTATGAGAGACCACTTTTACTCTCATCAACCCATTTTTTAAATTTTAATGCGATGTCATTATGCTACAAAAATTTCATCATGATTTCCCATGCCAAAACAATTATTTAGTTAATACCATACTCATTTCCAATAAAGGGTATTAAACTTTATAAACTTATACTTCTTTGACTTTAGAAATACATGTAATTATTACACACTCCTTAATTGTGGAATAAAATACGATGTTGAATGAATCCATGTTTTATGATTTATCTGGCACACTTAAGAATGAGAATGAAATGAAAGTGATGGGTGGGCCCATAATTATGTGGAAATCCAAATCATTTGATGATGTTAGTATCATGATATGTTATTTTGGGAAAGGGAGTTAACCTTATTAATTTATGGGACTTTTTCTATTATGTTATATTTGTAGTTAACATTGACCAATGCTAATGACACAGTGTTAATTTGTTTCTACATTTCCCATGTTATGATTATCCTGACATATAATTCTTTATTATTCATATAACTTTTATTCCACATTAATAGGCATATTTTATAACATGTATAGCCTTATTTAATGTTTTCTCCCTTAAAATGATTTATATTTCACCACTTTATTATGTTTGTATCCAGGTTAAGACATGTAGATTTATGTTTGATTTTATATTATGGTCATGTTACGGAAGTATTAAATAATGTTGGTGTATCCCATATCTATTTGTTTTGTTGGGTACCTAATTTCCAAAGACACTAGACTTATAGATCATTCGAATTGTATTAAGTGAAATCTTATGTAATAAATCATGTATTAATGTTTTAATAAAGGGAAGGATGTTTATAATTAAACACCTTTGAAACATGGGATATATTCTTTGGAAACCACAATACGGAAAAACACCTTATTTTTTACTCAAATTCATTTAAAAGAGATTCTTAGGAATTTTCGAAAACACTATGCATAAAAAAATTTCGGTAAATAAGGATTTAATACCCATGAAAACCCTCTATACCATGTATAGATTTCATGGTGAACATTTTTCAATCTTGATAAGAGTATAATACATTATAATTTTATGAAAAATGAATTTATAAATAAATAATCATTTCATGACTTGTGAAATTAATTAATTTCACTAAAACATACCATAACCTCAATCTAACCATTCTTCCTTATCCCAATATAAAAAGATAAGGTATAAAGAGATAATATAGATTAGAAGCCACAAAATGTTAGTTAAGAACAATCTATATTCATATACATGGCCTCTATGGACAACTAGTTCCAAGATATATATAAAATAGAAGAAGAAGATCCTTGAAAGAGAAAGAATGAAAAAAATGAGGGGTTACCTTGAATACATTCAACTAAAACACTAATGAACCCACCTAGTAACCACTAAGGGAGATTCGAAGAGGTTATAATCTGGATTGGGAGGCACCTAGGTTGAACAAATGGGGAGGAGGAAGGATAAATGAGTTTAATTCAAGAATGGGTGAAAGAGTAATTTCAATTTCTAAATTCCTAGGGGTGTCACATGATTTGGGAAACTGTGTTCCCACTTTGAGACTAAAAATGGAAGCCCCCCCCCCCACCCCATAAAGAAGGGTAGATCACGAGGTTCTATCACACATTTTAATAAATTGAGTGAAACCATGCAGATTCATCCCATTTTTATGGACAATATACATGATATATGGACTCATTCTCCAACCATGCATATACCCCAAGAATTTCATCCATCTGTTTCATGGTCTAGATACATGGTAACAACCAAAATAATATCAAGTGTAGGAACCTAGAAAATCTAGTAATGGTTTTGAGAGTTCTCTGTAATTTAATGTTGTTATGTTTTCCAAATAATTAGACATAGTCACTACTGAAAAAATAATAAAACTTTTTTTATGAATATAACTCTTTTCAAGAGGACCAAATGAGTAGAATTCCCGCAAGTTTTTCAAGATGAATCATAGAAATGGAGGAAAAAATAAAAATAATAAGATGATTTTTATTTGGACGAAAATAATGATGCCCATTTTAGAACATGGTGTGCCCATAGACATATATTTGTAATTGAAAGATCACAATATTGAAGGATGTTTTAAGGCTTCACAAGAGAAGGAACTCATTAAATTTTAGGAAGATGGACCCACTTTTGAAAATAAATTAATTTTTATTTCTCATTAGAAATATATTTTGTGCACTGACCATGCATGGTTGGAATTAATTGTGCCACCCACCTTGTCTTTCCCATTTTTTAAACTCTCAAACTTCCAACTCACAAAAAATCATAAAAATGAATAATAACCTATAATTATATAATATTTAATACAATAGTGACATGAGATGATTCTATCATCCTTGTAAATTAATTTCCCTTAAAATTCATTGTAAATATATAGAAAACAACATGTCATAAAACCACCTTCACCCACCAATTTTTTAGTAGTACCATGATATTAAACAACATGTATTCATGTGATCTATCTCATGAATGAACATTCTATCCATTTCAGATTTACCAATTGATATAAACAAATATCCCACACTACCACCTTGTTCCATTCAGATACCTGAGGTATGAGGGTTGTGAAAACTCAAATATGTCCAGTTAAAAAGGAGAATTTGAAAAAAAACATAACTCCTAAATATCAATGAAATGAATACTCAGACACCATCATGTGTCTTCAAGAACAATCCAAGACAAAATCATGAAATACAAATCCAAAATACTAGAAAGGCCTAGAGTAGGAATCACCATAATATAGAATTCATCTAGAATAGTGGTACAAAACATAATAATCTTATAGGAAAGTATCAGAAAAGAAAACATCGTTCCTCAAATTTTAAAGGGAAAAGATAATTCTAAACCAACCACAAAATTAACAAACGAGTTTCGATTCCCTAATAAAATAAAAAATATAAATTGGATTCCTTGATGACCAAATTCATAGTAAAAAAATCCATCAACATCCCAAAAAATGGGTAAATGATATATAAAAATATAAAACATATCTCAACATGAACTACATGGGATATAACATCAGGACATGAAACTGAAGGGAATATTACATGGGACCTTACTCATGTAACATTAGACTACAGTGAACTAGACGATATATAAAACTAGTCACCAAATAGTGAAAAATCTAAATTGATAAATCACACGTCCCAACGTCTTGGTTACCTAGGAACATACCCAAGGCTTACCATTAGCAACTAATCAAAATCCAAGTATCACCACATGGATAAAATCGTATATAAACCATAATATGAATTAAAAATTAATAAGGTATTATCATAACAAAAAAATCAAATCTTTATAGTATAAGTATTAAAAAGATACTCAAAGAATGCATAAATCATGAATTTCCTCAAACTATTAATATTCTTTAAACTCAATGTGAAAAAAATAAATTATATATTTTTCTAGATACAATATGCACCTGATATATCCTCTTCTTTAGATTATAATACAACATTCATTATTTTTTGAAGATGACTTAGATGACCACATCAATTTTAGATCCTCAGATAATTCAAGAAAGTGGGATTAGAATTCCAAGGTGCCTTGCACAAGAAACACACAAGAGATATCTTCTTCTCCTTAGAGACAACAAGGATTGTATAATAATTTCCCTTATTAACTTTTATAGATGGAATTGAGTCATCACCCAACATAGGTTTAATTTTCTGATTAGTATCCACAGACATAGACTTATCAACCACTTACTTATAAGTTGTTATGCTATATTTCATCCAAACTAATATAAGGTCTTGGAGAAGACCTATCTCAAAGAATCAGGTTTTCATAGATTCATTGGATACTAACTCAGGATATAATAATATTAAAACTAAAAAATAATCATCATACTCCTTCACTATTTTATCACCCTGTTGGATATTCAAGAACTCAATGGACATCACCAAATTCATTCACTTTGTATAATGATACTGAATAAACATATTCTTGAAGAATTACCAAGACATTTTACTATGAAATTTATAAGGGAAAATAGTTTCCCAGTGTAATCAGTTCAATTCTTGAAATACTCCTCTAGAAACATTAACCTTCATAGCTTCAGAAGTTTTCACTAAATCAGAGATTCCCTCAACACTCTCCTTCTACTCTATCTAAATAAGAAAGCCATGACCACTGTGTATTCTGATTCAATTAATCTAACTAGAATCTAGGAAGATTAAACAACTTGAAGGTTCTCTCATTGACAACAATATGAATCCCCATAAGAATAATCCTTAGAGATAAACTTCAAACATTACAATGATACCTTTCTAGGAGACATAACTTAATAACATGAAACATGAACTCAATAAATTCAATATTCATAATCAAATAAAAATACATATAACTGTGGTATTAAAAATGAACTCAATGATTCTGATTTAGCCTAATTAAGTTCAAAATACCACCATAGTAGATCAAAATACATAAAAAATAAAAAAATAATTCATATTCGTGGCTCAAATATTAACTACCCATTACAACTCAAGTATAATCACAATATGTGGTGACCAGACACTAGTTTATCACCTATATTATATGGTCCAAAGTTCCTATCTTCATACTACCATGGGTCATTCAAATAACTATAGGGCACTCTAATATAATTTTATAGAGAAATATCCTGAGTAAACCTACTGAAAGGTTTGAAGTGAATTTCTTATTTCCATGAGCTGAAGATAAAAAACATGGAATCACACTATAACCATTTGGGAGAGGTTTCACCCTTGAAGTAATATATATAAGAATAAAAAACTAACCCAAAATCAGGTTTGGTGTGCCCATACATTATACTATCATGCATATGAAATAAATAGTTCCAAATAATAATTCTGAACAAACAGGGCATAAGAAATATAAACCAACCAAACCACTAAAAAAATGAACATAAAATATTATACAAAATAATAAATAACAACATAGGACATAAATAAAAACCAGAATAAAAATACAATAGCTAGATGAATTGGATGATATAAGAACATCCATGAAAACTATAAAACTCAAGATGCCACAAGACATATCCATCTTACCCATGGTCACCAACACATCCCAAAACGTTTTCAATTGACCAACATGAATGAAATACAATCCTAGATCCCAACTTGAACACCTGTATGAAGACATAATATCTGTACACCCAGATGTGTGTGTGTGTACGATAGGTGTGAGCTAAATAATCCCATTAGATTTCACCGAATCTTATGCAATTTTGTTTCATAAATAATTTCATAAATCCTAGTTGAACATCATTTAGAAATTATTTTTTCATAAGATCAGGTGAAGATTAAAAAGTATCATTATTTTAACCTTTCCAAATCCACAAGGTGAATCCATCTGGAAAACAAAATGCAGTTCTAGTCATAGAAACAATTATTCCAAAATTAAAAATTGAAAATAAAAAATTCCTTTTAAATTCCACTTTAAAATACAATTTTTATAAATAAATTTAGAAACTATCACTTTAAATAAAAAATAGTTATCAAACCTTGGATGTTGAAGTAAAATTCCTTGAATACAAAACCAAGTTATACTCCACTTTTAAGTCCTTTCTAAAAAATACTATTTTATAAATCAAGTAGGAATATAAACAAAAACATAAAAAAAATTATGGTATAACATTAATTGAGAAACATAATATCGATGAAAATATATATTAATTGAAGAAAATAATACCAATGGCACCACAAATCCAATATGTTCGAATGGGGATACAATCAAATAGTATCAAAACCCTACAATGTAATATCATCAACAATGTATAAAGAATTATGTAAAATTCACTAAGTCCTAATGTGAGATGATCCTAGAAAAATATCAAGTGGAATAAACTATTGACCTTTATTTCATTCTTATATAAATAACCACCCAAATTACTCTCACTACAATCATCAGGGGTTAGTCCTTTATAAATGATGAAAAATATTTTAGCGGATAGTAGATAGTATATTGTCTAAGCTAGTTTAGCATAAAATTCAATCTCTCACTTTGTAACCTCGACTTCCCCTGACATAAATGAAGTGGAGGTTAGAAAAAAACATATCACATCATCATCACACAAATCAATGATAAATACATAAAAAAATAAACATCATCAATATTCCAACACTCCCCAATGATCCCTTTAACATTTTCATAATCATAATATTACAATTTATCTCATACTATAAAGGGAATCATTCTTAACAATACAATTCACCATGATCTCATGACTAGGGTGTCACAATAATCAATAGAAACTATTTTTTAAATACTTCCAATTTGCCACTTGAATATAACTTTTAAATCATGTTATACAACTTCCTTTGAAAACCAAAAATAGTTATTATTTTGAAAACAATATCCCCACTCTAAGAAGTTGATTGAAAAACAAAACACCTCTTTTATTTAAGCCATAACATTGAAACATGAGACACATTCCATTGAAATAAAAATATATTCCAAACCCTTCACTACACTCAAATTCATTTAAAAGGTCCTATTAGGCATTTATAAAAATTCTTGGAATGAATAAAACTATTATTTTAGAAACATGGAACTAAAACCCATGATAACTCATAATGTCAATTATAAAAATCATGGATAACATTCCAAAAATCCATTAATGGGATTAATAAATAGGTATAAATTGATGAAAAATGAATTTAAAAAGGCCCAATAATTTCATGACATGTCAAATAATATAATTACTCAAAAACACCCACCTTGAACTCATCACAACCTTGCTTTATTCACCCAATATCTAGATAATAGGGAAAAAACGATCCTCACAAGTCCTTCAATCTATAATATATGAGTTAAGATCCATCCTTAGTAATATTATTTACCTTCATGTCCCACTAAAATAAAGAAAATGAGAATATAAAATAATATTATCATAGAAGGAGAAGGATATAGGTGGGGTTCTTTTGCCAAAATTCCACTAACACTATATAGAAACCACCAAGGGAGCATGTTGGAGATGAAGCCCCTATCCGGGTGGTTCCTAGGATTAATGAATGGGGGAAAATATAAATGAATTTAAATTGAGTAAGGGGGAATGAAAAATTTCACATATTAAAATTCTAGGTCGACCACATGATTTTGGGAAAATGTGCACTGACTGTGTGGTTATCACTAGAAGGAACCCCCCTTATAAATGTAAATAACATGGTTCCGTTAAATGGTTTAACAAATCACGTACTAACTATATAGGTTCATACTATATGAAATTGTATTCTTCATAGTTTGGTTGCATTGTTTAGAGAACTATTCACCAACCGAGCATATTCTTCTAGAAAATCCTCCCCACACCACTAGATTCAGATACACGGTTAGTACTAATCATGAGATAATAGTCCCATCAGTCCAATATTCTCCATTTTCAAACCCTCAAACCTCTCTTGAAATTCATCTAGACATTTATTTATTTAAATTGTTATTCTTTAAAATTAAACAATGTATACAATTATTTTATAATTTTCACCTATATGTTTAATTACAATTAATAATTAATTAGTATATTCACAAATAATTAATTGCCACTTTAATAGAATGGGATGATCCATGTTTTATAGAAATTTTATTAACTATAAAGAAACGTTTCACTAGTTTTTATTGATAAATAAATGCGTAAATGAGTTATTTCATGTAGCATAGATGGAAAATATATTAATATTTTTATCATATTAAAATAATGAGGGTGTTGTTATTTCTGTGATGGATTTTATTTGATGCCTTGGAACCTTCGGAGAGTGTTTTATACATTTTTATCTTGTTCTTTGCCTTTTTTTCTTCAATTATTAATAATTTTTTCATAGGTAGATAATTTTTCTATGAATTGAAAACATAAAATCTCTAAATATTATGTTTAGGCTATTATCTCAAATTTTTAATTAGATCTAGTTTTAGTAAGTTGATGTGTTAAAGACATATAGTATCTTAAAAGTGGGCATGTATTAGAGGGATATGGGAGATGAAAAATAAGATGCAAATAAATGGATGTAGGAATAAGAAAATAATAAAGTAAGAAATTCTACAGCTACACGACTACTATTAGTTTTTTGGAACTAGAAAAAGTTAATTTTTAATATAATGTATACGCAATAATTTATGGATTTTCCTGTTCAACATTATTTTTATCATTTTTATTTTTTTCAAAACATTATTCTTTTGTAAACATTTACAAAATTTATTTAAATTTTCATTATGGTTTATTTTGTGTTCTTCAGCCACATAAAAACAACAAAAATACTCATGGTATTTCTCCGTGAGTGGTAGGTGGTTCCATTTACAAGTGTTTTTTATCTTCTATATGATTATGGTTATATAAATTGTATGTTTCCCATTATCATTATATTTTCAATAATAAATATTCTAATGTTGTTATTGATAGGAAATATGATTATTGAAAATTTCATTTTGATTCACTTACTTTATTCAATATTTTACCCTTCGAGTTTTCGTGGGAGCATTTCATGTTTTACATCATTTCAAATTCCCATAACCATCCACAAAGTAAAATCATATCAATTTGCATTTTTATGGTATCTAAGCAAAAAATGAATCCTAACATGTGTTTTTAATTTGAAAAGGCTGTCAAATATTTCCTTTTCTAAAATGATTTTTTTAATAAAATAGAAAATAAAACCTATCCAATTTGAAACATCCTTGTGTTTGTGTGCTTAATGCAAAATATACTTCATATAAGTTATTTGATGAATTGTTTTCAAATAAAATTTCATTTAATATGTTTTTTATGTATTCTTTTTTATGAAATTTTTTCTAAATTTTTTCTATTACATGCTTTTTTATTGATGGTTTTCCTTCAAAATATTTTTATTCATTTATCTCAAAGGGTGTAATTTTCTTCTTGTTCCATCAATCTGATAATTAATTCTGGTTTGTTCTATTTTTATTTTTGAGGTTTTATTCTTCAATTCATATTTTCCTAGTTCCCAATAAAATCGCTAAGTGATATTTTTAGAATGACATGATTATTTCCAATTAAGACAGTGATAATCCCGAACTGGATACATTACCAAACTAGTACCTGACCCAAATTTTGAGATACCTAAATGGAATTTTCAATCCCCACGGGCTGGCAACCAGCACCCAAGCATTAATAACATCCAGAGGGGACGATTTAACCCAATATAAAGAAGTAAACATGACATATATTTACACACACACACACACAAACATAGTGGAAATAACATATGAAGAAGAAACATGTATGTATTTCATAATAGAAAGGTAACATTAGAATTGATACAACAAAAAAGTAACCAAAATTTACTAAAAGATACTTCCAACAAAAATGATAACAAAAAACCAAAATAGATACTCTATATAATAGTGTGGAAAACTCTTACAATCTCACCACAAGTTACTTAGACTCGTCTAACAAAAATCTCATTGACTAACTACATCATATTTTCTTTCCCTACATCGAAAGGCATACCACTGTCAAAGGCGTGTGTAGGGTGTGAGCTAATAGTCTCAATAGGATCCAACCTAGGTGTTCTATAGAAATTCCTTATACAATAATCTGAACCTGCTCAAATTTAAGGAAAATAAGGCATGAAACATAGTTAAAATTTTTATATATCAAAATCCTAGTAAACATATAATTCATACTTTTTTCGCATTTCTTAAAAAAATAGGTTGAAAAGTTTCGAATATTATCATATACATCAGAGAAATAAAATAAAATTAAACCATGTATCACATATTCTATCAAATATGTGGTATTATAAGCTAAACGAGTACATGCCAAAGCATAGGTAACATCATTCCAAGGATCACTACAAATCATGGTATCTAGGAAACACTTACCAAACCTATATACAATTATGCGCATCAAGTATATAGATATATTCATCAAATATGGAGAAAAATGGTGAACCCTAGAATAAGAACACCCCAATAGGTCTATAAAGTCCCCATATAAACGGGCCTAGGGAGTAGAAAATCACTCTATGACTGGACCCCTCAAGGAATGAACGAATAATATTACTAAACCTTCCACATAAGTACCCAAGGATTCCTATGTGATCTACTTGAAAACCCACTTCATCAAAACGATGCTTTGAAAAACATTTCATAAAACATTCCACAATACTTTGAAAATTCCTTTCCTTTTACCAAAATAAGGGGAAGCCATATTTTTCCAACAACCCATATCCATATACAAAAATCAATCCATAAATCATTCCACTTAATTTTATAATAAAATTTTCAAAACCAAGGAAATATAGTTCATCCAACGTAGACTTGAGATGGAATAACCTAACTCAAACTCAAGTGGAACATGACCACAATAGTATAAACTAACTAGAAAGGAATAAAAGGTCATAAAAAAGATACCTTTTCATTGATTAAATTGTCTTAGAATCACATCCTACATCAGAGAAGATGGTGGAAAGCGTAGATCATGAAATGCCTAAATGAACGTGTACCCACCGCACCGTAACTGACAAAGGGTCAATATACAAAATAATACCACACAATGGATCTTGATGGAACGAACCCACAAGATCAACAAATATGATAAAATATCCCAATGTCTCTACTATGATTAATATAAATGAATAAACATGTAGATCACATACCCACAAAGATGCAACTCAACAACCCTAATGATAAATCATTGAATGAAGAAATCTGAAAGGAGTAGAGGTCCTCAGAACGACTAGGGAGAGCTCCTAGGTCTAGAGAGAAGAGGCTTTATAGAAATGAAAAAATGAAAAATTAACCATTCAGTTCCATACAATACATCTTCCATGATCAATACGTGGTGTGTAATCCTTTCACCTCATGTATTTTCCTATTAAAAACTCACACTGAAAATTTGTCACCTCATATTAAAATTAATTTTTTTGAATATTACATGTTATGAAACCAATAAATGACATGAAATTCTTTCATTCCTGGAACCCATATCAAGACCTCTTCTTAGAAATCAATACATATCATATAATAATTACACGATGTGTAATATTCCAAAAGATTTGAAATGGTCACGATTCTTCTATAAAAACCAAACTAACTCTAGTGTTCTCTAAACTGGAGGAGAACCATTCAAAGCCTACAACATGTTTACTCTGTTACTCTATTAATTCTCAAAAACATACATCCCCAATCATTAGGCCATTATACTCATAATACCCCCTCTTTATTTGGGAGTCCAAAAATAACCCAAATAATGAGTGAAACAAAAATAAAAAGTATAAATTTGTGTATGTAGGTAATTGGATGTTACAAACTTTCCACCATAAAACTTTATGTCCCCAGGAAGTCATGTGCGGTAATGATGTCTGAAAAGAGGTGGTGCCATTTCTCCCTTAACAATGAATCATACTCTTAAATATTTTGAGAATATGATCATTATGCCACAACACTCTTACCAACGTAATCGACTTCCCATGAAGAAATTTCACATTAGAATCAATGATATCTACGGGATTCTACTCAACATAGTTTTCTTGTTCTAACTAAATATACTTCCACATCAGAACATGAGAGGGATCATTATTATATTTTTTGATTTGTGATATGTGAAATAATCATTAATACTCATTAATTAAACTGAAAATTCCATGCAATAAACCGCCCACCCAAGTCTTTCAATGACCTATAATGGGCCAACATATCTCTATGTCAACTTCCACTTCTTTTGAAACCAATTTTGACCTAAATGGGGAGAAAAATTCAAGAAAATTCATTCACCAATGAAAAACATTAAAGGATCTATACAATGATAACCATATGTTTTTTTTATCAAATATGAGTGGTAAATAGACATCGAAATATATCTTGAATTCTTGATGATCTCTCCTAAATGTCACTCAGTCCATCTAAAGAGGCTTCTCCCACCTCTTCCCAAAAAAAATTGATCTACATTGGTGACCATACAAACCCTTGAAGGGATCAATTCTGATTTACAACTAATAACTTTTTTATAAGAAAACTCAACCAGACCTCGATGGTTATCCCATGATCCAAAAAAATGTAATGGCACATGCATAGAGTATATCCTAGAGGATCTAAATATCATGCTTCATCTGGATATCTATCTACGGATGATAAATTGTAATCAGCTTGACCTAAGTCCCCATCACCTCTGGGATAATTCTCAAGAACATCAACATAAACCTAGTGCCTCTATCTGAAGAGATGGCTGAAGGAACCCCATGTGACATAAAATTCTCCAATATATACATCTTACTATGATCTTACTTTTTTCTAGTCTCCCTAATCAAAATGAATTTATATGACTTTCTCTACTGATCAATCACCACCTAGAAAGAATTTATCCTTCAGGGAGTCTATGGTAATCCAAAAAAATTCAATGGACATTGTATCCCATTTCTAAACCTACACTATAATATTATAGAGTAAATACAATTGTTTTAGATGCTTTTCCTTTTTTTGTTATAAGGTTTAACAGTGCTACATATAATATGCAATGTCACATTTTATACTTGACCAATAGAATTCCAATCTAATTTCATATTACATTTTGTAGTTCCCATATGAATTAACCATGATAAACCATTATAGTTATTGAAATTTATAACTTCAAAAATATGGGAATGATAAACCAATAATAAAAATAGAGACCACCATATCAAGAGAGGGACAAAATTTAAACAGTTTCTCCATCATATAGGGTTCCTCAAATTCCCTTGAACTCATCATCCAACTAATTACTATGTAGAATATAATCTAGGAGAGATGATCATAGTATAACACCAGTAAGAATAATACAAAAAACATTATCCTATTTATCTTGCTGAAACTTAGCAAAGATCCCCATAAGGTTCCATTCCACTTTTGATTTAAGAACAACATGAAATGGTACTTTCCTACTCAGAGCATCTCCAATGACATTACACTTCTATGTGGGTATAGGTGATGATTAACTAGAATGTCTGAAGTTATTACACCCATTTACTCTATATGGGATTCAATTATTTCTATGAAAATATATAGCTCATACAATTATTGTAAGAAAAGGTCGTGAAGCTATCCCATTAAAGGTAGGTCCTCCAACACTTAAACTCTTGCATAATAACGAAAATACATAAATTATGGGTGGGTAATTATTCTCATGTGGTAAAAGTCAGAGAGATCCATAATCCACTATATAACCATCTAGTATAAGCACAGAACCTTAACTAGCATCTGAAACATCACAAAACACCACATTCCCTTTACTGAGATTAGGTTACATCAGAATATTAGCTCATGTTGGAAGTCATTTTAGCTCACCAAAATAATACTAACCCTATTCATCCCACATAAATTTCACCCATTTCATGGTAAGATCATTCAATGTTGATTCCAGCTTTGAGAAATAATTTATGAACCATCAATTGTATCCATTAAGTCCATATAATCTCTAAATATGAAAATACATTTTGTGTCTCTTCCCAAGAAAAAACAACATTCAACTACTTAGAATCAACTGATAATCCATTATCATAATTCATTTTCCCAAATAAATTCACTTATCAGATCCATAAATTTCATTTCAAGATCATTCTATTCAAATGGAGACTCTTCATGAATTATAGAGACAAACTCAATAGGTGATCATGCTCGCACCTAGATCTCAAATAGACTAAAAAAACATAGACACACTACCAAAAATGTTTCAAGATACTCATGGAATATTTGATAAATAAACTCTATGAAACTTTCAGGGTATTCGGTCAGAAAAAATGGTAACACAAAATATTTTTAACTACCATTCCTACTTATGAATGTTTCTTTTGGAATATCAGAATCCTAGAATCTGAGATGATGATAAGACGAGTGATGATCAATATTTAAAAAAAACTTTTCCCAATTTAACTGATGAAACAAATCATTCAATCATGGAAAATGACACATTTTCTTAATTGTTACTTGAATAATATTTAAATAGCCTACACACAATCTGAGTGAACCATCAGACATATAGAAAAAGTGATTATGGGCTTCCCATGTTGAAACACTAGGGTATACAAAACCATTCACCATCAGAACATCCAAATGATTCTTCAACTCATTCAGTTCTACTAGAGCCATATAAAAAGAGTATATTTATATCTGGTATGTACTTGGAACTCGGCCAATAATAAACTCTACCTCCAACTCTAGTGGAATACTAGATAAATAGGCAGGGAAAAAATTACTGAAGTCCCAAACAATAGATGGAAGGCGAATAACATAAGAAACATCATTGGGATCAACTGGTACGATTGACAATAAAATTTTGAGCTCTGGGTGGGATGGTCCTGCAAGACAAGACCTCGAATCCCACTATCTGTGAAACAGCTCAGAACACCCATCAACTATATGAAATGATACATGTCGATGATAATAATCAACCTCCACACAATGAGAAACAAACAAATCCATTTTTATGTTGACATCAAAAAAATAAAGATTAAGAATGATGAAATATCATACTAATTATGTATCAGTTATCCATATTAAACAAGGACACTAAAACCCCCCTTCCCTTTACTCTTTCAATGTGGTGTCTCTAAATCCATAAAAAATGTCAAAATACTTCATTGAATTTTATGAAAAAAATGGACATATATAACATATTAAAAACACTAATATCAAATAAAAAATAACTAATGCTTATTCAATAATGAAGTTAACTATCACTATCGTAGGGAATGCATCAACCTCCATTGTATACTTGTCAACTTCGAAAAAATGATTCAATCCTAAGGCTTTTATCTAGACCCCTTCTGACTGCACCACAAAAACCTTTATAGTGGATGATCTATGAAAATAAAGAAGTGTAGACATGGCTTGAATGAAATGATGAAAATGGTTGTGACTCCCATAACTATTACAGATAACTGTAGGTTTATAAAAATAATATCTAGTGTTCCAAAACATACCACAATGATAGAAATTTATAGGAAGAATACTAGTTTGAGTTGAAAGTTCATGGGGGTCTTTCTATTGAGAAAAACTCACCCAACTCTTGTGATGACCATTCCACAACCTCTTTTTCCCATACCTGTTTCTAAATCTGACACTATATGGAATATAAGTGGTAGAAAAACTAAACCTTCCTACCAGATTCATCTCAATCTTCATTGACCTATTTACTATCTTCGTGTAGTTCAAATTTTTTTGTATGAATACATATGATCAAATATCCAATCACAAACCCTGAAGGTACTTCTGAGCCATTATCTAGTCATTCACCACTTCCTATTAAGAAAAATATACCATCTCTACAAACTGATTGGTCTACACTGTCACTAAATAATCTCACCTCCAGAAGAGAGGTACCCCATAGACATCACTGTCATCAATGAATCTTAAAACAAATTCGAGAAAAATAGAGTCCAAAACCCTTTTAATCTAATCCCACTTACTTATCTTAATGTACCATGTAATTCCACTATCACTTGAGGAGAACCTAAAGAATTAACACCACACACTTACCCGGATACTCTTAGGTGTGTCTAGGAATCCAAATATATTATCATAATTGTTAAGGTAGTCCTCCTCCTATTAAGGTTCATTTGTACCCTTAAAGGGCAGCATATTATTGTGCAAGAACTGGCATGATTAATCATATCCCGTATACCTATTGTCTATTAATAAAAAACTAGTTTTTGGACTCAAGGTAATTATTTTAAACATAATCTATATGCATGATAACATTAATAAGGTTATGATCTATATTTGGATTCCCTTGGGTAGCATCTTCTTTACCCACCTAAAGAACATTTGGAAGATGTCTTAGATGCATAATATTGCACAATGAAATAGAATAAGTGATTATAAAATAGGATAATATCAGTTTAAACTATAAAACTGCAAATAAAAATTGAGATTAAGATCAAGATCTGAAATGAGTAGACATTCATCCCAACACCTCATTGTACATTGAGTCTTAACAAAGTAAGTGGTGGAAGGACAGTAAGTGCACCCTACCTCTCAAGTCCCAAAAATCCTATCTCAAGCCTATGAACCATCCCAAGACAAGGTATCTTAAGGATAAATATATATATATGATGCCCATATCTGATGGACCTAGCTCCGAAACCCTCCCCAACTGGTATATGACCTAAATTTCCATATATACAAAGGGCATTACCAAACCCCATAGGCAGGAAACTAGCAATCACATATCAAAAACCATAGGGAACGATTTCACCCAAGCTAAAGAAGACAAAATACATATATTTATATATACATGAAAAAATAATAGTCGTGGAATCTACAATTATATATTTTATAACAGACAAGAAATAATAGACATGATATAATTCAAAAATATCTAAACAATCTCCAATATATAAGTCTAATAGCAAAATAAATATACACAATTTGATATTGTGGGAAACTCCCATCTTCTCACCACCAGCTACCTAGACATTAATGATAGAAATTTTATCTCCTTATTATGGTTCCTTTCCTTTCCCTTCATCAAAATATATAAAAAGTCCTACACAACACTAAAAGGGTGTGTATGATGTGAGCTAAAAAGCATAGTAAGATCCCACACAAGTGTTCCATAACAAGACATTATACAACAACTTAAACATTCTCAACATTATGGAAAATAAGGTATGATAAACTATTAAATAGTTTTTATAACAAAATCATGGAATAACATTTAATTTCCCCTTTTCCAAATTTCCTAAGTAAATATGTATTACAATTTCAAAGCATATTTTTGAAAAGTAAATGCATACCTCAAAACATGGTAGGGTTCTTAATTTATAGTTGATAAGATGCACAACAAAAATAACCAAAAATTATGTGCGATATAAAATATAAAAAATATATATAATATTATAATACTCTTAACATCCCCCAAAAACTGGCTCATATATATTTATCATGGTAAGCTTCTTACACAAAAATTGGACATGTGGTGTATACATCCATTTTGTAAGAACATATGCAATTCAATCCGAGTTTTTAATAGGGAGAAGTATATATTCTTATTTATAATGTTTTCTCAAATTAAATGAAAATAATATTCAATGTAATTTTTTCTCGTATGAATAATTTATTAGAAGAAATATTGGAATCAGTTTGATTTTCATAGTAGATATGTGTTGGTTTCTTTAAAGTATACACAATATCATGAATATTTTGATGTGCCAAAATAATCCCTATAACCACATATGTGATGACACAATACTACAAATATGAACTTTATCTAGACATAACTATATGCCTCTTTCATTCCCATTAAATCAAATTTCTTCCAATAAATACTGAAAACCACACATAGGTCTCTTAAAATATAGGAATCCAGAATAATATGAATGAAAAAATTCATTAATATCTCTATTCCCATGATAATAATATAGGATTCCTAAAATTGGTGTGTATTTCACATATATAACAAATTGAATAAACCCCACCCCACCCCCAATTTGTTTTTTGATGGAGACTTCATAAAAGGACTCACTTTTCTAACCGCACATTCAATATCAGCTTGATTCATCATCAAGTAGTTATTATTCCCATCATGTCATCTATATTTGTCAGGTGATGAAAATATATCAATTTTTGTATGAAGTGACCTTTCTCTAGGTTCTAGGTATGAGTCAACTGAGTCAACATTATTCATGCCGGTCTCTAATAGTAGATCAACAATATAGTTTCTCTAAGATAAAAAAACCATTATTACATGTAGAGATATCAATTCTCATGAAATATCATAGTGGTTTTTTTAACTTTGACGAGAAAAGACTTGAGTTGACCAATGTTAGTAGCATCACTGCAAGTAATAAAAATTTCATCCACATAGACCAACCAAAAAAGGATTATTTATACATATTGATGATAGAAAATAGTGGAATACTTTATGCTATCGAACATGCCAAAGCTAATCATAATGGTTCAAAAATGTCCGAACTAAGAATGATGTGATTTCTTGTGTCTGTATAGTGATCAAAGAATGTGAAAAACCGTGGAGGAATCCATTGAACAAAAATTTGAGATGGTTTCTACATATAAACTTCAAAATTATGAAAAAAAAATATGAAAATCATTTTTAACATCCAAATGATATAGAGGACAATGGGAGGAGGTTGAAACAGAGATAATTATGTGAACCGAGGACATATTTTCCACTAGAGAGAATGTTTCAAAATATAATAAAATCTATATTCCTATGTATAATATTTGGATAAAAGGTGAGTATTGTGATGAATAAGAGATCCATAAGTGTTGATTAATTCTATATAGATACATTTTCATTCGACCACCTTCTTATCTAGATAAAGAGGGGAAAAATCCCAAGTATCTTTGGCTTCCGAGGCCTGAATTTCATCAACCAAAACCTGTAACCATCCAATGTGACATATGGACTTGATAACAGATTTGGGGTGTTGAGTAAGAATTTGGTGTCTCTGTATCCCAGGAGGTAGCTACAGATGATCCTTGATAATGCTGAAAAGAGTGTGAGACTTTTTGAAATGTTGTAGGTAACATTAATAATATTAGATAATGAGAACGTGAGTCGTCAAGTGTGGTACGAACATCAGGTTTCTCTGTGGTTGTTTTTCAAATTCAATGAGTACATGGATAACCAAATCATTATTTGAAAACATAAACTGGATGATATTGGTTTGTTTTTGTATTAATAGAATACGGTAAAATAACATTAGAATCAGCAACAATATATCGGGGTGGGAACTCCGCGTAAAAATTAACGGATTATTTGAAAAATGAAATATCAATTGATACAACATAACAAAAAACAGGGAGATACGAATCAATATCCACACTAGGAATAGGAATAGACAAGAAATATGAATTTTGGATCACACCCATTAAACATAGTAATAGAGGGGGTGGATATCTCGAACATAATTCACATCAACAATTGAGAAGGGAGAGGGAATGAGGGGATGTTTTGGAAGTAAATAATGAAAAAGTTTCTTCTCCTAAATAACTGATGAGGGATTTGTTATGATAAGATATGTGGTTTGGAGAATTATATCTCACCAAAAAATGGATGGAACATTCTTATAAAATTAAAGTTCATGAGAAACATCTAATAGATGGAGGTTCCTTCATTCCCCTTTAATGTTTTTTAGAACAATAATCCTAATGGATAATTTCATGGTCACCTATAAAATATAATAATGTTCTAGATAAATATAAATGACCATTTTTAGTGTAGAAATAGTGGAGTTTAGTAGAATCCTGGGTGTTGATTTCTTGATAATAGAAGTGATCTACTATAATGATTTTAGAATTAATTATGAATAGATATACCAAATCCATCCCTAAAGAAGCTTCCATAAAAGTAAAAAAAAATATTGATGACCATGTTTTGATGGAATAGTAATGGGACCCTATATATCCGAACAAACTAAATTAAAAGGAGTGGATGCATGGAGAATTGATTGGGGAACTTATGTGACCCAATGATGATTTGGTTAGTGACAAGATTTAAATTCAAAATTAAGAATATGACATAAGTCTGGAATGGGTTTTCAAGAATGGGGGTAGGTGAATGACCAAGGTGATAGTGAAGATGATGGTAATGATCAGAGTTGAAGGACTCGTGAGATCTTGGGTTGAGTCAAGGACATGAATACAAGAAACTATGGATAATGTCAATCCATGTTTAATTATATAACTCCCATAACAATAGTTATTCACTCTCTAAACATCATCCATTGTAATATTACCTTTTGTTGAGGTCGATCTATAGGACCTTAGAATAACTTAATCCCCACTAATGTGCTATGAGGAACTAGAGCCATGAACCCAAGAGGTGGACCATTGGGATAGACACTTCGCTGAAGTATCCCCATTGTTAAGAGTGGTGCTTGATGATTCCAAAGATGGTGTGTTGAAAATGGAGATCAATATTGTGCTTAATGTACATAGTTGGCATAGAATTTATAGTGACCCAAATGTATAACATAGGGATATTACATCATTTAAGTGAATATTCATTAAATTATAAAAATACTTTCCTTAGGACCATAATAGTTTAGTGTCTTTGGAATCTTGGAAACAAAATATTCTATCATGGAGAAAGATCTTCAACATCTTCCATGAAGATCTCTGCCTTTATTAATTCAACTTAAAACACTTCTTCATTACCAGGGGAAAGGAGACATAAGAAAAGCGTGAGATTAGAAGCTCGTTAAGGGTAAATAACTGAAATGTGTATGAAAAACATGAACAAAAGGGTATGGAACTTAATTATAACATTTGAAGATCGTACCCTGCATATTGGAGATCATAATAAATATCACATGTTCATAAGAAATGGATCATAATAGAATTAATAGAATAATTTATGTAATCATAACATTGTAATATGACATGAAATTTGTGTCATGCACATTGGTCTAAAACATTGGGAACATGTATAAGTAGAAACTTGTTCACTACTCAAGTTAAGGACTTCAGATCAGGAACCCACATAAACATATGGACATGAAACATGGTCTATACATAACATTGTGAATGTGTAATCAGGATCACAGATAACCATATTGGAATTAAACCAAGTACATCCATAACATTGTGAAAATATAACCAGGTTCATGCAGAACATTGTGAACATGTAATCAGGTTCAGAGATAAACTTATGGACATGCAACCAAGTCTATACATAACATTGTGAACACATTATAAGGTTTACACATAAAATTGTGAACATGTAATCAGGTTCATGCATAAACTTATGGAAATGCCACCAGGTCCATGCATAACATTATGAACACATAATAAGGTTCACTCATAACATTGTAAACATGTAATAAGGTTCACGCGTAATATTATGGACATGAAACCGGGTATATACATGAAATTTCAAACACATAATAAGGTTCACTCATGAAATTGTGAAAATTCAATTAGGTTCACATATAAACTTATGGACATGAATCCAAGTCCAAGCATAACATTATGAACATATAATCAAGTTCACACATAATATTTATACTTGTAAGTCATACATAATTACCCAATGCATTGTAGGGAGATATAGGTCCCACCCATCTCATAATAACATCATTCATACGTGTTCTATAATATAATAATACATTAAACATATCATGACCCAAAAAAAGAGATTGATTATATAAACAACAAATAATAACCCATGAAATGAAATGGTTATCATTTTATTTCATCACATAGTATCATATGAAAAAAGATAGGTTTCATAATCACTTCATGAAATCATATCCCATGAAAAGTAAATGGCTTCAAAATCATAAAACCACTAGATGTGAAACGGGTGTCTTAAAAATAATTCCATAAAAACAGAAACCACTCAAAAAATAATATGAATAGAACCATTGGATGATTTCCTATAAGGTAATGATTATCATCAACAGATGTTATCATCAATATAAAATAACATGGAAGGTTATTTGGAAAAAATTTCTTGAGGTAAATATCCATTCTTCATTGAAAAAGGATCTTTGAAACAGAAAACCTTTTAAAAATCATGTTACTTTAAAAATTGAAAAAGAATCTTGAAATATTTTTGAAAACTATTTCCTTGAAAATATATTTCAAAAAAATTCTCTTAATAATATCCTTTTAAACACGAAAATAAATCTTCAAAGAATTTATGGAGGGTAAATCTGTACAAGTCATATGAGGTAGAAAAAGAATTCATTTTTCATGGTAAAATTGTTAGAAAAAATGACTCATTCAGAAATAGAAAAGAAGATTCCTTTGAAAAAATTTCTAAAAGACAAAAAGGGTGAAAATTTATTTTTAAAAAAATTATTATAATTGTATAATATTATTGGAGTCCTTTTTTGAAAATATAGATTTCTGACCGAAGAGTGGGTTAAGTCGGTATTTATTAAAAATACTATATTAACTATATTTTGTAACAAAGAGTATAAATATTGTACCAATAAGTAAATATTTAATGAATCTCCATAGGATAAAAAATATCATGAATTTTCTTGAGAGATGGATCATAATATTTCATCAAAGGAAGCACAAACATAAAAAAATATCACAAAGCAATAATATTCTCCCAATAAACTCTATAGATTGGTAACATGGGATTATAATCTATATATAAGAAAATGATATTAAAGGGAACATAAAATATCAGGAAAATATATAATTTCATGATATAACATGTAAAATGGAATTATATACACCAGAAAAGAGAAATTAGGTGAAAAACAAAACATGAGTATCAAAGATGGAACACAGTGACCAAACTATTTGACCTATTTGGTAACATTTGGAACATACACCCCATGAAAGAAAGATCATAATATGGATAAGTTAATATAAATAAATTCAAATAAAATATACATAGAATAATATCATGAGTAGAAAATACACAGCACAACGATATAGAGTGGTGAACACAGCATGCATCTCCCAAAAATAAAAAGTGAGATGAAGTCCCCTAATCAAGTACCATGACTCCCATCATACTTGTTCACTCCACTTATATAATATATAGGAATTTATTATAAATCTTTCAAAAAGTCATATTCTTATATACATTACCATATATGGTTTTATTATTTCCATATATTTCCCTCTTCTTAACCATCTTATGTTAAGGTTTCACTTTATGTATTATTCACTTTGTTTTTTATATGTATATTTGTTATATTATCGATCCTTATAATTATATCATGATTTAAGAATGTAAACTATCATTAAAATATAATTTATATCCATTATATTTTTATTATAATAATATATTAAATATATAATAATAAAATAGAGTACACCATTCATAGATATGGTAAGAAATATGTACACATAAACATTGTTTCCATTTTTATTATCGTATTAAATGAAGGTAAAAAATGAATCACACACACACACATATATATATAAGGGTATATAATAATTACAATAAATTTATGGTATCATATATATCATATATAATCCCCAAACCCATCCTTAATTCATTCTTGTTAGTGTATAAATGAATTATATCTCTTTAAGGGGCGATAATCCACACTTCCTCAAATGAAATTATCATATTAACACACAATGGAAAGTATAGAGAATTATGTGTTTTAAAAAAACTATTTAAAATTAAATAAATAATAAATATAATATATAAAAATATAATTATTTTATCCATCATAATTTCCACCATGATATGGGCTATGGAAAATTGAACAATCATTGTTTAGTGAGGTCGTAGTATGTCTTACACATAAACAATATGTTCATTATACATTAGATAGAGGTGTTTGTATGTATAGTTAGAGTCCTAATAATAACAACATCATACTATATTGATGATACTGTTATTTTTATATAATCATGGAAAATATAATTTGGAGAGGTGGTGAAAGAAAATAAAATAAAGGACTTGAGAGAAGACGTTACCACTTAATTGGATAAATCCTTTTTATTGGACCAAAAGACTTCCTTGGATTGCCTTCTACCAAAGGGAATGATTATAAGAGGGAGTGAGGATTTATGTGAAGTGGATTTGGACATTATTGTCTGAACCATGGAGGGTTTATAGTTGTGATGAAGTGGGAGATGATGTGGTGTTTTATAGGGAAGGAAAAGGACTCACTTGGAATTTTTTAAAACAAGTTAGGTGTACAAATGTTATTACCTAAAAAAATTAATACCAAACCAACAAAAATAAACAATGGAAGGTTTATTTTTCAATAATTTATATAAAATGGGTTTTGAACATGTGTATAGCTCATTTGGGAACCTAATATTATGGTTTATTCCCTAATTAAGCTTAATATGACCTTAATCATTGTGATTAATTTTATTCACTTTTACTAATATTTTTTGTCAAAAAAATAATTCTATTTTATTAGACTATAACTATTATAATAATTTAAATGGTTTGTTTTGTTTTTATAAATTAAATTCATATAAGTGGAAAAATTAAGATTAATGGTAATCTCGTAGATGGGACAATACTATTGGTTTTTAAGGAAGAAAGAAGTTAAAAAGTTCATTAAATTTTTTATTTTCAATTTCAATGTAAAATTGATTTTAATGATAAAAATTGTATTAATAGATTTATAATTGATCAAATATGACCATAAAAAAAATTAATATGTAATTTAACAATGCTAATTATATAAATAAAAATGTTTTTTTAACTACAAAACAATATTTTTCACTAATCATCAAAAAAGGATGTTTCTCAGAGAAACCAAAAAAATCACCATAATCTAATTTAGAAATAATAATTTCAAAAATAAAGTTTATTTTATCATGTTAAATATAGAAACGTGTAAATAATTAAGTTTGTAATTAAATTTGGTTCATTGATAAAATAGTTTTTTCAAACATAGAAGGACTTTACCAAAAAAACATTTCTTTGGTTATAAACATGATTTATTTATATAAAACAAATTAAAAACAAGTTCCTAATTGAAAGGGAGAGAAAAATTTTTCCAATGTACAATGTTTCAATGCAAGGATATGGGACACAATGCTGATCAATGTCCCAAGTGTCAAAAACATATACCCCAAATTATGATTCTAGATAATGATCAAGTTATGAAGCTACCATAGATGAAGTAGAATATGGCTAGTCATGAATCATGTAATTTTAATATTTTTTTAGTAATGTATTGGTTATAAGAATTATGGAACATATGGAGATTGTACTACATTACTATTTCATTAAGGATTTGAAGTCGTATGATGAATGGTACAATGAAAATGTGATTTAGTAAAAAGATAAACTTTTTAGAAAAAAAACATGATTGAGGGAAAGAAAACCCTTAATATATTTCTGATGTTGCGATAAGGATGAAGGAATGATTGCTTCATATATGTATATACAACCTTGGAATGATTATTAACATGTCAATAAGTGGTCAATGATATCATAGATTGAGCTTACAACCCTTTTAGATTTATGGAATATATCCAATGACATATATCTTACATAAGGAATACAGAATAATTCATGTTTCCAATATGGTTTTATGGTAATTCATGTTATTACCATATTTCAAGAGGATGTATGATTAAGTTTTTCACATGATTAAAATGTGAATCTTATAGTTTATTTTTTTTATTATGTTTTAATGAAAAGTTCATCTCATAAATTTAGATACCTTATTTATAATGTGTTGAATCATAATATTTTTGAATTTTAACCATTTACGAAATGGATTAAGTTGATCATTGTATTGTATTTTAGAGTTTAATGTCACTACATTATGGATTTATTATTATTTAATGAATATTTTTTCTAATTAGAATTCATTGTTTTGTAGTAATCATTGCTTTTCCCTTTCCTCTTATTAATAGGATATTTTAACCATATTCTTGATGTGGGTTTCCCACAAGGGAATTTTCATGTATCAACAATTAACTTTTTAAGATCAATTTCAAATGTTGAGGGTGAAATTTTTGTAACGAGGGGATAATGTAATACCCCAAGAATATACAGATAAACTTAATATAGAATGAACGAAACACTGACTCTCTACAAACACCACTTTGTTATAACCTATCCAAGTAAATATAATTTTTTCACTTCTATAATTTGAATTTCAAAATACTTATATACATGGTTGCGTTCAGTAAGATATTTGTAGCCGGATATGACAAATATGATTTTTGGTGAATAATAACATACCCTTTTGAATAATAACATTTCTTTTTTAAATAGTAATAATTCATAATGAATAGTAAATTGGCTAAAAAATTGAAACTTATCCAATGAATGTATAAATAAAATCTAGACATATTAAAAGATAAAAAAAATCATAATATAAGTATTGGAATTTTTCATTTCATAAATATTTTAATTAAAATTTTATGATTAATTTAATATTTTAAAATGGAAGTTTATTTTCATAAAATTTATTCATAAATTGTTACTTTATTGTATTATAGTTATAAGATAATTTTATTAAACCTTGATAAATTTTTTAATGTTTTATAAAACCATTTATAGTTTTAAAGTTGTTTTTTTAATAAATTATGATTTTATTTCAAAATTTAATTAAAAATATTTATAAAATTATTTTCAAAAAATTTATTTCATTTTTCAATTATACATGTTGAAAAAAATTTAGGGTGAATTTTTTTGATTTCTCTAAAATACTTGAATTTTTCAGGAATAGTTAGAGTACAATTTTGTGTTTTCGGTATATTTAAGGGCATCATAATGATTTTATAATTAATATAAAATTATGGTTGAATTTTCTAAAATAAAATATGATGTGAGGTGTCCCAAGTGGATAATAACATGTGAAAATACCATGGTCAAGGTCATGGTTTGTCAAAAAGCACTAATGAGGTGTCCCATTAAATTATTAAAAAACTCCCTCTCATTTACATTAAATACCCACTCATTCCTTCATTTTCATTCATTAAAAACTCATCATTCCATAAGATATGGTTGTTTAACCTCCCTATTATTCCTACCATGGTGTCCTCCATCCCCCACGGTCTCAACCTTCAAGTCTTAGGAGTTACTCTATAAGGTAAGAAAATTTTGTACTTCTCTTTTCCCATCCAACTTCTCTTTTACGTGGTATGTACTTAAAGTTTTCATATCATGTTCCGGTTTCCATATTATTATGTTACTATAATATTTTATGAGTATTTTATGAATGATTGACCCATTTTACATTCTTTTCACTGTTTTCTAAAACCTTGTCGCATAGCCGTTACGCTGCAAAATTTCCATCTCTAAATCACTCTTTTTTTCAAGCACTCTTATTATGTTATTATATTTTCATTCAAATTTTTTTCTGAAAATATATTTCATTTCATATACTCCTTACTATTAATATTAATTATTAATAATGTGATAACATTTTTCTCTCAAAAAATTATTTAATGAAATTTTATGCGTTGTCGTTTGGCTGCCAAATTTTCGTTAGGGATTTCTCAATTTTTCAATTATTTGGAGTTCTTTTATTTTAATTTTTTTCTTTATTTCCTCATCTGCACCATTAAAATGATATGATAATTATATTACCATAAATTATCTATAATTATATTAATCTAATGTAATATTTCATCATCATCCCTCTTTTCCCCTCCACATATACAAAAAACGAAAGCAGCGTCTGAGACGTGTTAATTTATCACATTCAAGGATGACGGGTTCTCAATTTCTATTAATATATTCAATACAGGTCATGAAACATTAATAATGGTTGAAACAGATCATAATATATTTATTTTTACTTATGAAATGTTCTGTAATCCTTACACACTCATAATATAAAATAATAATAAAAAACAAGTTCATAGTGAACAAAACCGCCAAGTTTATCCAAAACATTGTAATTAACATTTAACTAATGAATCATAATCATGGTATATACCCAAATTTATTATAAGATCATTTATATCTTTTTAATTTCATTAATAATATATATTACCAATTCTGGATGTTTAACCACACATCAAATGGACTTCCATTCATGAATACAAGTAATGTGATCCGGAAAACCAAGGAAGAAAATGCTTCCAAAACAATAAAATTGATCCTCTTAAACCGATAAAAAGGGCCAGGAATTAACCTAATACGTTTATAATAAATCTATAAAATTTATATTTGATTCTATAATTATAAATTAAATAAGAAATATTTTTTTGGGTCATTAAAATAATCAAAAAACACACTCAAGCATAATGTAAGGAGTTTCTTATCTCACTTGTAATTCTGTGATATTTCCATTGTCTGCCATTTATTTCTTGTATATGGTGTATTTTTTACTAGAATTTGATATATATATTATAATTATTCTCTTTATATTTATGGTATTTTATGATTAATTTTTATGTTATTATATTTTGGTCATATGACTCAATTGATTACAAAGTGGTAAGGGACTTTGTCTCAATTTCCATTTCATTGAGACTTACTTGGTATTGTGCACCTAATATTTATTATGTTGTGTATACACTACCCATTTAGATCATTTTTTATTTTAAATTGTAAATATTTCACATATCCATATTCTGGTTTCATGGTTATGATTATTGTCTTTAGTCGTATATCCTTTCCCATATGGTGATTTGTGATGTTTCTTTAACTATAGAAATATTGACGAATTGGTATCCTCTAATCTATTAAGATATTGAGAGGGCATATATTAATTGTATTAAATATATTTATAAATAATTCTTTGTACTTGCAGTGGTGGGTGGGGCCCACTATATCTCCATGGTATATCGATTGGTCTCATGAGACAAATCAGTTGGCGACAAACATTTCACGTTTGTTTCCAAAAATCATATGGGTTTCTACCCACAAACCTAAACTTTTTTTTACGGAATAGTGGTATAATGTTCCAGATACATGATGTTCATTTAATAAGCACATCTATTTATTCATTTTGAGATATTACTATTCATGAGGTTTTAAATATGACAAAATCTATGGATGAAAATTAATACTAAACTTATAATTGGACTGTGTTTTCCATTTATTCACAACGCCATATTGATTATGTAAAATTTTTTATGATTCACTTATTCTTGATTCATCATTACACTATTTGGAACCCTTTATGAGAATTTGAGCTCACCCCTTTCACTTGTTTACCTTCAGCAGGTTATGAAGAGAAGATCACTTATTCAGTTCACATGGTTGTAGTTTATTAGTTTATGTTATATATTGTATTTTGTTACCTTTTCCAATGTAATTTGAGTTTCATATGTGTATATATTTTCTTCAGTATGACTAATCTGATCATTCCTTTGGGGTTTCATTGTTTCTAAACATGATAACATAATTATTAATTCAGCACCTCTATTATTGAGGTGTTGGGGCATTACATTTGGCATCAAAAGAAGTTTAGTAGAAAGCTTTGAAAATAGATATAGAAAATGTAGATTTGGGAAAAATCCCCTAATATAGTGCATGAGTTTGAAACTAGATGTAGAAAACATAGATTAGGGAACAATCCACTAAGATATTCTATGAGGATAAAAATACAAGAATATCATAATATTTTGGTAAGGAATAGATTATTTGGATATTTCATGAAAATATATCCTTGTTGGGATACTATTAGGGGATTTCGTTATGGAACAGATATACCTAGGAGTGAAATATCTGACAAGGAGTTCTGGCCTTTATCTGGGATATCTGGGTACATGACAACGGGCCTTACTACACACTTCGTTTGACACTCCCAAGGGATTTTCTTAGGATAATTCATATTTTATGTACCCACCATTATGAAAGATTTATACACACAAAGTAACAAAAAAATATGGTCCTAGGATTTACGATGCATAAATTTATGATATATATTATACCATTTTTAGTATTATAGAGAGTTCCTAATTTTATGAGCTAATATAAAATATGGAATTGATTAGAAATGGTTTTGGGAAGAAGGAATGAAAACCTCCCCAATACACGTGATGTGAAGAGTAAGAACGATCATATCTCTAATGGCCTTAAGCCATATTTTCAAAGGAATATTGTCTCCCAAGTATCCTCATCATATAAGGAAATAATATCATATGTTAAAAAGGTATGTAAATACTTCTCTATGTTCTATGGATTTGAAGGGAATCAAAATAATAAGAGGATGGTAGAGAAATATGAGGATAAAGGTAATTAGGGAAAGATAGATTTTACCGCATGTGATAACTATGGAAAGAATCACCCTAGTAAATGCTTGAAGGGAATGGTTGTTTACTATAAGTGTGGATAAAAAGGACACAATGTTAATGATTGTAAGGGTAAGAAAATTGTTTCAAATGTACAATGCTTCAACTACATGGAGATGGGACACTAAGTGAATCAATTTCCCAATCATAAAAGGAATATACACAAAATAATGATTTTGGATAGTGTGAAAGTTATAATGATACCATAGATGAAGAATAATATGCCCAGTTAAGAATCATGTAATATGAATATTTTTTCAATAATTTACTGGTTATAAGAATTATGGAATATATGAGTATTTTACTATAGTACTACCTCATTAAGGAGTTGAGGTCATATGAGGAATGGTACAACGAAAAAGTGATTCAGTAGAAAGATAAACTATTTAAAAAAACTTGATTAAGGGATAGAAATCCCAAAATATATATATCTGATGGTGCGATAATGATGAAGAAATGATTATTTTAGATAAGTATTGACTACCTTGGAACGTATTATGAACTTGTCCAAAAGTGGACTTTTCTATCATCGATATTGTTTAAAACCCTTTTGGATTAAAGTAATATATCTAACATCATATATCTTACATAAGGAATATAGAAGAATTCATGTTTCCAATATGGTTTTTTGGTAATTCATGTTATTACCATATTTCAAGAGGATACATGATGTATTTATTCACATATCTGGATGTCAATTTTAGATTTCCATATTATTGATTAAGGGTTAATGATATGTACATCTTCGAAATTTATTGACCTTCATTATAATGTGTTGAATCATTAAATTTTGGAATTTTTAACAATTTATAAAATGGTTTATGTTGGTCATTGTATGGGTTTTTAGAGTTTAATGTCACTACATGATGGATTGATTATTATTCCATAAATATGTTGTCCAATTAGAATTCATTATTTGGTAGTAACCATTTCATTTTAATTTCCTATTATTAATTGGATATTTTAACCATATTCTGGATGTGGGTTTCCCAAAAGTTAATTTTCAAGTATCAACCATTAACTTTCAACGTTTAATTTCAAATTTCGAGGACGAAATTTTTGTATGGAGGGGATAATTTAACACCACAAGAATCTAAAAATAAATTTAATATAGAATACATGAAACACTAAATCTCTAAAAACACCACTTTGTTATAGCCTGTCCAAGTAAATATAATTTTTCCACTTCTGTAATTTGAAATTCAAAAAACTGGTAAACACAGTTGCGTTCAGTAAGATTTGTAGAGCCTAATAAGACAAACATAATTTTTGCTGAATAGTAACATACCATTATGAATAATAACATACCTTTATGAATAGTAATAAATAGTAATTAATATTAAACTGTCTAAAAAATAGAATCATCACCCACGAATGTATGAATACAATCTAGACATCTTAAAAGTGAAAAAGAATAATCAAAATATAAGTATTGGTATTTTTTCATGTCATAAATATTTTAATTACAATTTTATGATTATTTAATAATTTAAAATCGAAATTTATTTTTATAAAATGTATTCCAAAATTGATACTTTATTGTCTTATAGTTATAAGATAATGTAATGGGACCATGATTAATTTTGAAGTGTGTTATAAAATAAATTATAGTTTTAAAGTTGCCTATTTTGGAATAATTTATGATTTTATTTAAAAATTAAATTAAAAAAATATATATAATTTTTTTCAAAAAATGGATTTCAATTTTTAATTCTACACGTCAAAAAATGGTTATGGTTAATTTTTGGGATTTCTCTATAATACATGAATTTTTCATGAATAGTAAAAATACAGTTTTGAGTTTTCATTATGTTTAATGACATCAAAATGATGTAATAATTAATATAAAATTCATTTCGACTTGTGTATTGTAAAATATGATGCGAGATGAACCAATTGGATAATAACATGGGAAAATACCTAGAAAAGCTTATGGTTTTTCAAAAAAATGTATTGAGGTGTCCCTTTAAATTATTAAAAAACTCCCTCTCATTTACTATAAACTAGTACCTCGCCCGTGCATACGCACTGTGATGTTATTCAAATATAATTTTCAAAAATGTATTAATAGTTTGAGTAGTTAATAATTAAATTACTTAGAATATGTTAAAATTGTAGCTTTATTGATATATAATAATGAACGAAATGAAATATAAGAACATGTATCAAAAAATATATATGAAAAGGAATGAAAATTAAATAACATGATGTAAAAAGATAAAAAAAAGATATATCATTAATTATATATCAAAGGGAAGGAGACATTATTTTCACCATGGAGAAATAAGAAAAAGGATGTATCATAAATTTGAAATAATAAATATTGAAAATCAACATTGAATCATTAAAAATTAAATTGTGATGGAAACCTATTACAATTTTTTTTTCTAACCAATGACAAATAAGAACTTGTCTATAAGTAATTATTTCTTTGAAATAACATTTGAAACATTAAAAATGGGTAATAGTTTTAGAGTTTTTGTATATTTGTTCTAAACATGCAGCTCCGTCAAATGTTTTTCCATCCTAACTGCCAATTCTGGAATCCTTCTTATTTCCAATGTTTGTATCTTTTTATAGAGGCATGCATTATTTTCGTTCCATTCCTATTGCAGACCTGATCTTGGTATTGTAATTCAACCTCACAGAAAATTCCAAAAGGCTAATTAGGATACATAAACAGTAGTTTAAAAAAAATTTAATGAAAACTCACAGTAAATACAATAGTTAGTATATAGTGAAACAAAATAATTTTACTCACTGATTGAAATTTCAGTGTTGGACAAGCCTTCTAGGAAAGTGTGTTTCTCCAATTTATGCTTTTAGTTATCTATGAAACTATCTATGGTTGATAGAAACCATTCTTGGATATTATATATACTAAATATTTTCAAAATAGATTTTATTCGATCATACTATTGTAATTTACACAGGCAATTAATTAGTATTCAGCATTAGTTATAAATAATTTGTTTTTTAAAACAAAGAAAAAATAGTAGATGTTGTAAGAATTAATGTAATAAAAGGTTCATGTTTATAGAATCTTCTAATATGAAGAAAATGACAGTGAACACATATATTAACAAGTAGACATGATGAATTTAAAAACATTTTTTTGCATTAACGAAACTTGCAATTCAAATCTACTTTAAAATGTTCAGATCCTTACATGTAAATAAGCACAAAGACAAAAATGCTTGCCGAACTCATATTGAACCAGTATTTACCTATAGTAAAATCACATTCTGCTAAAAATGAAGTTGGGAATATGATCAATATCAATATGATTCTTTAATAAATGGATACATGAAAGAGAATATACTGGTACCTCTTCCACTCAAAAGAATGATACAATAAAAAAGGATGCGTAAAAACAATATTCATACGAACAAAGGATAATATAAATAACTCACATACTATACGTCAAATTATCTGCAATATTACTAAATATTTCATTTACTAGGATGAATCATTACATGTTCTAAGAATATGGCACCATGAGTTTGGAATTGGCCACCTATACTTAAATAAAATGGGGCACAAAGATAATAATGCATTTGAACACATTTAAAGGTATTAAGACAAGGTGAATCTGTAATTTCAAATTTCCATCTAACGATGAATCCAAAGGAATTAAGGATTGATTTGTTTTAATGATGTGGAAGGAGGTCAAGGAACATGGGAAGGCAGGGTCAGTTGTTGGAATGGAAGAGGTTGCACCCATGGTTAATTCTAATTTTTTGAAGAATGGGATTGTTGCTTCAAATACAATGGTGGAAGCTATTATTTTGGTTGACCTAGACATGACACTAAATAAAGACTCTTTAATGGGAAGGGATGGAGGAAACCCTCCTGTGTCAACTTTGAGAGAACCTATTTTACGGGGAAATCATACTGATGATTCCTCTGTGGAAATTTCAATTGTTTATATGGAGAGGCATGAAATGGATGCTGGGAATGAACTTTTAAATGCCCCTTTAAATTGGAAATCATAGGGGATATAAGGAAAGGGGTAGAAGTGATTCTATGTGAGCAAGGGGGGGTCAAGACTATGCAGATCATCATGAGGAAGATTCCATACAATCTGGTAATAACAATTGCAAGAGAATCTCGACCTGGATCTGTGCTTTCTCACTTTTTCAAGGTAAGTTAAAGAATTACATCTGTGCATAGGATGTATCAATGCCCCTACTGATAAGGAAAGGGGGTCTATCCCAGGGAGAAAAAATACAACTACGAGTGAGGCCTCTCAGAATATCAAGGCTTGAAAAATTGCAGTCACTAAACATAATGCTGAAACTCAAGGGAATACTTCTACTGTATAAGAATTTGGGTATAAGATAGAAACAAAGGGGTAATTGACTGGATACCAAAGGATGGATGATGAAAAAACATGGGTCTCTTAAGATTAGATCATACTCTCAGTGGCTAATACAGATTAATTGCAATGAAATCCTATCCAACAGATGGAAAAAAGGGAGCATGTAGAAGATTATTCAGACTGAGAAGACCAGGAATAGGTCTAAGGGGGGAAGCCTTGTCCATCATGGTGAAGAATAGAATTATCTAGGTATTACCAATGTGTCTAAATCTCCTACACATGGTCGAATCGAACTCAAAGAAAACTATCTTGGGATTGGGGGCTGTAGAAACCCTCAATTTTTCTAGATTGGATCTGCCTCTAGGTAAATTGCATGCTGATAATGACAGTCCAAAGATGTGGGAGTTGGTGGCTTGCTCTGACCATGGACAGAGCTCTCATTCACTCCCTATGATATCTGGTGAGGATATTAACTCAAAAAATGCAGGCGTTCCAGGTGTATTTTTTACAGGATTAAGGGAATTGCAAAAATACCTTGTATACGGATCCATTCAGCCATGATTTTGATACTGCTAGTGCCGCTGAAATAGAATTTGTGAAGGATTATAACTATAAGAATACTGGGAAGGGATCAACTACAATAATCACTTCACATAATGAAAATCTAAATTAATATTTATTACTTTGAATATAATAAAATTATAAAATACAGGTAAAGAATATAACTCTTATTAAAAAAATGAATCCTCAAAAAAGAAAGAAATTCACATTGTTGGCAAAAATATTAAAACAACCGGAACACATAACCTAATGATTTTTCATCACTTGAATTCAAGAATTCAGTGAATGACGCACCTTTGTAGCTTCCCTACACCGCCCATGAGTCTCTTCTGGAGGTAACATCAGATTCTATCTTAGGTGTCTATTCTTATCATTTGATCTATTATGGGATTCCAAATCTTTTACAGGACTACAATGCATAACCCTGCCAAAATTAGTTTACCATAAAAAAATAATGATGATGGATGGGATAATGTAGTGACATATGAAGGAAAATACTATTGAAAAATACTTTTATGAAAAGATACTCATCTCCTTAACATTCAATATTATTAATGTTCCATTCACTGTAGGATAACGTTTTTGGAAAGTTTCATTACCTTGTGTGAACATGAAAATAATTTAAAAATGGATAATTGATCTAATTAAACACTTGATCCACAAATCTAATGAAACATATGGTCTACTGCTCTAATGAATTACATGATCCACTACCCAAACAAAATGCATGTCCCACATGCTCAAATAAAAAACGTGTTCCACTACCCTAAAAAAATTTCATTACCAAAATATAATACATGATCCACTAAAAATTGAAAATATAAGATCAGTTACTACTATGGTTCACTATGCAGTTGTTTATTTACTGTAATCAGAATAAGGTAAATGATGAAGACAAATAATAATTGGACTATTGAAATAGGATAAAGTATTATGAATGTTTCATTACCTTGTGTGAACATGCAAATAATATAAATAAGAACAGAAGGGATAAGTATTGAAATCTAGTAGGATAATATACTTGTTACGGAAGGGATTATGGGAGTCGAACCAAGGAGAACTCGACATAACCGACAGAGTAGAATAGTACATATTTTAGAGAAAAATAGACTATAAGTTGTTGGTGGATGATTTTGGAGTTACCGTATCAGAGGTACATGAAGTAATTGAAGGTGGTAGACGATGATGTATCCCTGGTAACTAAGTACGAAGAACATTAAACCCTAGATTTCATTAACCGAATGGAGTAGCTCACCAAACCCTAGATTGAAAATATCTGAATAGGTGATGAAGGAGTTCAGACAAGAAGCGCTGACCTTAGATTTTGGAGAACGATCTTGGTGAAATCCTCAGACGAAGAAGGAAGCGGTGGAGGACTCGTCAGGTGAACAAGGAGGCGGTGGAGGGATTTCAGAAGGTTGAGGTGTGGAGGTAAATAACAATTCAGGTGTATGTTAATTTTTTCATGGGAATGAACCTAGGTAATTAGGTGAAGAGAAGTGCGTTGTGGGAGTGACACGTGTCCGAAAAAAAGCCTTCTTTAGTGTGTATATTGATATAGATGTATGATCTGAAACCATGAGATCTGCAACAAAGTATGTGTAACTGAAAAGCACAAAAACAAATCAATAAATGAAAATGAAAACCATTCTTATGATAAATAATTGATAAAAAATGAAATAGCCACTGTACATGGGGGTTTAGATTTTTGTGAAAGAGTCGTTGGCCATCAATGATTGCCTAAAGACAAAAAAAAATTAATAAATGAAAATGAAAACCATTCATACAATAAATCATTGATAAAAAAATGAAATAGCCACTATACATGGGGGTTGAGATTCATGTGGAATAGTGGCTGGCAATAAATGATTGCCTGAAGACAAATAGGGGGTTGATACCTAATGAAACCCAAAAAAAGATAGTATATAGCGGTAGTTGAACTGTCACAATATTTATAAAATTATGTAAAATAAATGACAAATACACCTGAAGAACTACTTCCATTGTTTTGAGCTTTTCACTTAGCAACTGGACTGAAACATCTATATCATGTTTTGATGTAAGAAGTAAAAAAACATCACCCATGAGTTACTAATTAATCATATGGGAAATAAATATGCAATATTAAATTTTTTTAAGAAAAATTATTTATATTTGATCTAAAACTATGAAAATTTCTTATCTGAGACTATGTGATCCACCATGAAGAAACTAATTGTAACTGGAAAGCACAAAAAACAGTTCAATAAATGAAATAAAAACCATTTGTATGATAAATATTTTATAAGAAAATGGAATAGGAACTGTACAGGGGGGTTGAGATACCTGTGGAATAGTTCATAGCTTTCAATGATTTCCTGAAGACAAGTAGGGGGTTGAGACCTAATTAGACCCGATGAAACCCAATGCAAAATAAGAGAGTATATACAAAGATGGAGGGAGGAGTGGAGGATGCTTCGGGGAAATGGGAACATGAATGAAGGTGGAGGAGAATTGGTCGTGACAGATGCAATAAAACTATAAGATGGAGGGAATAGTTGAGGATGCATGGGGGAAATGGTAAAGCAGATGCCAGATTCCCAGTTTTTGATAGGTTAATTTTTTTAAGGGTGACATGGTTGTCAATTAAGGTGACACGTAAGTGGGAATAAGCCGACTCCAGTACTTTATATATAATTGATAATAGATTTCAAGAAAATAAGAAGACTCGTCCCCATAAAAAATGAGGCAAAGATAAAATGTGACAGATACCACTCAATTATTTGATGTAGAGGAATACCAGGAGAATATGACAGAGTCATGAGTGTTGAAAATCCAAATAGCTCAAATTCCACATCTAGGCATGAATTCCCTAAGCGTACTCCCAAGAGCTCCTGGGTTTTACAACCACTAATAATATTTTAATTTGAAAAAAATGATGTACAATAAAAAATTACTACTTTTTTTGTAGAAAATTATACCATTATGAAAAAAATAACACCATTCATGTAACCATTCTTATGTACTCAAATTTTTGAATTTGAGTGTCACCAAAAATTCATGACATTGAACCTACATGAAATAGTGGTCTTCATTCCATAATTTCATGCCATTAGTTACAATACTACACCTCTATCCTCTATTTCTATCTTTTCACGCCCATTTTTTGTGTATAAAATTTTAATTATTTTCTTGTAACATTAATCTGGGGTAAATATGAAGTCTTATTGATCATTATAGAGAATATCAATGTTATCCTCATTCAATGCTTCTGAAAACAACATGAATATCTCCATTATGGAATAGTGGTAACTATTGTCCAAAAATTGAAATATATGTTGTCATTGGTGAATGGAAAAGCGGTGACATAAGAAAAATTCATATCCAAAGATAAATACTGAAAAAGTAATAGCATAGATAAAATAACTGTAAATGGTTTGCAGAAGAGAAAAGAAAAATAGTGTTAGGTTTATCCCTTTCAAAATAATGGTTTTAAATATTAATACTATCTGTGATAAAAGAAACCTCATCAATTTATCAAAAATGAAATATAAACGAAATAATTGCATCAATGAAAAAATACCTTGAATCTTTGGTACCATTGCATTCAAAAATTGGAGATAATGATAAATAAACCCGAATAGAAGAAGAAATGTAAGATCAATGGGCATCATTATAATGATAATGCAATGTTGAATGATTGTACAAATCAATAATAATATAGAATTTGTCCCAACCTGCATCAAATAATGAATCCACACTAACATACAAATCCAAATTAACAGGTTAAAGACACTGACAAGGCTAATTTTAAATAAGGGAGACAAAAATCTGAGACAGATCCTACTTAACAGGTGAAATAAAGAACTATAGAAATAGGCTTCGTGCGCTTGTGGTGGTGCTTGTATGAAACCTTCAGGGAAGGAAGCTTATGTAAATTAAATAATCCACACTCACTGTGAAAAAAAATTGAATTAATACATTGATGATGGTAGGGGAGGAGGGCATCGAGCAGCAGGTTGGACGAAAGTCGAACTACCAGAAATAGACGGCTACTGCACATGTGGTGTGGAGTAGCAGTAAAAATGAAGTGGGTGTTGTAGCATCACCTGAGGGAAATCTCAAGTCAGAGATTCATAAGTAGGGAATGGATGATACAATAGTAAAAATTTAGTGGGTACTGTAGCAAGACCTGTCGAAAATCACGAATCGGAGGTGTCGACGACGGAGGAGATGGAGATGGAGGAGATGAAGGCGGAGGAGTCGAAGGTGGAGGATCCGAAGGCAGAGTCGCGGCTGGAGAGGAGATTCAAATAGGGAAGCGAGAGAGGGGATTCCGGGAGGGTTGATTCCGAGGGGCGGAGCGGGAACCCTAAAGCGGGTAGAGGAGAATCGGGTAGGGTGAAAGGAGCGATGGTATGTCATGATCGGTGGAAGTAGGGTTTTTCGGTGACAGAGCTAAGAAAGTAGTTGAGGAAACCTAAATTTTGTGTAAATGAAACCCGAGCGGGGTAGGGGTATGAATGTAGGGAAACGTAAAATGGATGGGAGGAGGGCAGTTTTGTAGGTGATGTGGCCTTCTAATTTGGTGACGCATAAGCTTGGAAAAGCCAAGTTTAGTATAGATAGTAGATACCCCCTCATTGTTTTGTTTTCATACATTCCAAAAAAATAATCGTTGATGATATATTATTTTTACCTCTATATTATTCCTACCATGGTAACCTCAATCCACCACAGTCTCAATCTTCAAGTCTTAGGAGTTACTCTATAAGGTATAAAAATTCTCAACTTCTCTTTTCCCATCGAAGTTCCCTTTTTGTGGTATGTATTTCCTCTTTTCAAACTGTGTTCTTGTTTCCATATTATTATGTCCTTTTAATATTTTATGAGTATTTCATTAATAGGTTACCCCACTCCCTTCTCTTTTTAATGTTTTCGAAAACCATTTTTCCAAGTTGTTATGCTGCAGAATTTTCATCTCAAAATCTCTCTCTTTTTCACGCACTCTTATTATGTTTTTATCTTTTAATTTAAATTGGATTATACTCCGATATTTCTTTCCATATCCCTCTTAATTTCCATATTTTTAATGGATGATGATATAAAATTTTTCTCTCATCATTTTGTTTTATGAAATTTTAAGCGATGTCGTTTGTCTGCCGAATTTTCGTGAGGGATTTCTCAATTTTCCATTTATTTGGCGTTCCTTTCATTTATTTTTTCCTTTATTTCCTCATATCCCCTCATAAAAATGATATTATAAATCCAGTACCTTCCATTAACTGAATTATATTTTTATAATTGTAACACCCCAAGCTTCCACAGTACGCTTCCCTTTGAATAATATAGTAGCGTGTGTTATACGCAACTTCGTGTTCTAACACACACCACAACCAATCAAATTAGCCGTTATGAATAGTAATATCCATTTTTTGAAATTTTATAAATTTTATCATTCAAAATGAGAAAAATTTTTGGATTCCAAATATTGATATTATCCTAGGGTGACGTTTTGGTATTTTTTCGAAAACATTCAAATTTTGATGAATAGTGAAAAATGCTAAACATTAATTAAAAACAATATTTTTTAATCCAAATAATTTATAGTGATAATTTATACTATTGAGAGGTTTTAAAGTATAATTAGAATATATATTTACCATTTAATCCAATATTGTTAATTGGATGTAATTTTACATTTAAACTAGACATAAACAAGTGTCAATCTTTTGATAGTTGTTATTTCTTAAAAACACGCTCTTTGTTTTGACAACGGGAATTAATTTTAAATTAATTTATTCCACTTATGTGTTCTGAATTTAGGAAAATGGATTCCAAATTTAGAATTAAGAGGTCTAAACTGTGTAAATAGGTAACTTTTATTTTTATTCAATTAGAATAATTACTTCCGTAAATATTTTATTTACCATGGTTAAAGGGTAAATCCGGTAAATTAGGGTAACAAAATAATATAATAATAATATTAAATTACCCTAAAACGTGTCCTAACACAGTTGGATGATACATGTTCGACCATGGGAATCTTTGTGTCGATTTTGGAACACCATGGAGCCACTTGAAAGTGATAAGGTCACTTTATATTAATTCATTTAAAGTAAATACAAAAATGACATAAGCATATATCTTTTAGAAAAACAATTTTCACATAGATTTATATATGATATATTTTCGACTATAAATATTCATTAGAAATATAAAACTAGTTCTTACATGATGGTATTTTATTTATAATTTTTAGACATTGAATAATATAATTTATTATTAACATAATAATGATGCAGTATTTTCCTTATTAATGAAAGAATCAAATAATTGGAATTATAAATGTTAAAATAAATAATATTTAAAATTTTTTATGAAATACACTAATTTTATTGGTTAATATGACATTTTATGATTACTTAAATGAATTTGGTTCAAATTAATAATGTTTTTACAACTTAAAAAAACAATTATTAAATAGTTTCAAAATTGACATAAAAGAGTTTTTAAAGAAAATATTATATTGTTAATTGATATTCTATTCCTAAAAATATAAAGATCTAAAAAAGGACTTATATTTTGATAGGTGTATCATTAATAGACCACTTGGGTGTCTCTTTGAAGTATATAATATGTTTGTTAACTATATAATTTAAAAATACAAAGAGATATGGTAGATGTCAAACTAATTAACTAAGAGTTAAAACTAAAAGATAAGGCTAATAAAGTGACCCAAACCTGTCTAATACATATTGGTCGAGTGAATTTCAATGTATCACCACCGTATCCTTTAAATAAGTCACTTTTTATCCATTATAAACCCAATATGAATTTATTATAAAATAATATTTCTATCTTTTCCTAAGGTGCACCTCAGCCCTCTTATAAAAGGGAACTCCCCCTACTCACTAATTCACACCTTCAAAGCCTTTTGGTTCGGCCAAACTCTACCCAAATACCCTTTCAACAGTTATAACTTCATCCTAGGGCCTTAATTTAGTCAAAATTCCAACTTATGGAGTAGTTTTGATCAAATAAAATGAAAGAACCCGAAAAAGAGGTAATGATTACACCACCCTCTTTGATGTTCCTTTCTTCTTCCACTTCTTCTTTCTTTGTTATTTACATTAATAAAAAATAACTCCATTATCTTCAATATACTTTTATGTTATTATAAATATGTTACAACCATATTCAGTATTACATCCACCCTTTGAATGGCATGTCACCATACGTGCATACATACGAATTACCGTCTTCATGCCGTGGTGTAATTGTTATTCAATACTTTATTATTTTAATGGGTATAATAATAATGTGTAATTCATGTAAATAATAAATATTACCTGATAATGATTCTGTATATATGATATACTATCCAATTATATATATTTTTAATATCAAAAGAGTGATATTGTCACTCGTGCGTACGTATGGATTACCGTCACCATGAACGCGATGAGATTCATTCTCCATCATATCCATTCAAGAATAAATTTAATTTAATGATTAAAAATAATGTTTAGAGACATGATATCATTCTGGATATGAATATTATACATCCCGTTTCTATCAAATATGGCTCATATAATAAAGAATATAATGGAAAATGAATCCGTTAACACCCGAAATGACGATAATACTACGATATTATTAGCAAATAATTTTTAAAAGCTCATATATGATATCATATTAATGTATATAATTCTTGTATAATTTAATAAAAATTATTTCGCCATTATATAAGAGGTTAACCTTCCCTCGACCAAGGAAAAAGTACAAAGTAAGGGGCTTCTTAATTCTGTGAGATTTTCATTGTTCGCCACTTATTTATTGGATGTGGTGTGTGTAATGTAACAGCCCGAGATTTTATGAAAAATATTCTTTTTAATTTTATTAATGTCTTGTGTTGTACGCTACACCAAAATGAGCTTGCACAACACGCATCTTTGACTTGCCTTGTATTACACGCAATCGCGACCTTCCTCGATAGCGTGTGTAATACGCAATACCGAGTTTCACTAAACAACGATGTGGTATTAAAATATTACTAAAACTAGGCGTTATGAATAGTAATAACCACTTTTTAAAATTCTGTAAATCTTATTTTTCAAAATGAACTTCATTCTTGGATTCGGAGTATCGAATTTAGCCTGAGGTGACATTTTGGTACTTTTCGGATAACTTTCATATTCTGATGAATAGTGAAAAATTACTAAATTATAATTAAAAACAACTTTTTTAATCGAAATAATTAATAGTGATAAATTATTAATTTGAGTGGTTTTAAAGTATATTTAGAATATATTTTTACAATTTAATACAATGTTGTTCATTGGTTGTAATTTCACATTTAAACAAGACATAATCAAGTGTCAATCTTTTGATATATATTGTTTCCTAAAAACACGCTATTTATTTTAACAGCGGGATTTAATTATAAAATTAATTAATGCAACTTCTATGTTATGAATTTGGTAAAATAGATTTCATTTTTGAATTCGGAATATGAAATATAGCTTAGGATGAAATTTTGGCATTTTTCTGAAAAACATCAATTTTTGATGAATAGTGAAACTACTAAGTGGTAGTTAAAAAAACTGAATTTTTCATAAAACTTAATTTTGCCGCTTCTGTGAATGGAATTTCAAAAATCCGAGAGACACGGTTAATATCAAGGACTAAAATGTGGTTCAATGAGATGAAAATAATTTTTTGGTGAATAGTAACTTTTTACTTTTTTACCGCGGTTAATAGTAAATAGGGTAACTAAGGGTAAATATGATATTACTATTACCCTAACACATGTCCTAATTCTATTGGACAAGTGTAATTCGATCAAAAAACAAACTTAGGAATAAAATATGACCATTTAGGCCCACTTGGATTAGATTAGGACATTTATTATTAATTTATTTAAAGAAAGGTTAAAATAGTTAAAATCAAAGTTTAATAAGTAAATCATTTTTAATATGGGGTTATACATAAGATAAATTCTATTGTAAATATTCATTAGAAAGCTAAAAAGATTTCCTACATGATGGTAATTTATTTGTAATTTTTAGACATAAAATAATTTATTTTATTTATGACACAACGATGATGCAGTAATTATCTTATTAATGAAATATTGACATAATTGATGTTATAAACACCAAAATAAATGTAATTTTAGATTTTTTATGAATTACACTAATTTTCTAGGTTACTATGATATATTAATGTTTATTTAATCAACTTGGTTCGAACATTTAATTCTGTTATGACTTTCAAAAAAATCATATATCAAATAGTGTCAAAATTGACACAAAATAGTTTTTAAATCAAATATTATATTATTAATTGTTATTGTATTCCTAAAAATCTAAGGTTCGGCCAAATGACTTAGATAAGGATATATATATTAATAATAAACAATTTGGGGTTCGTTTGGCATGTTATAGTATGTTTATTAACCATATAGTGAAAGAAAACAAAAAGACATGGTAAAAGTTAAATTATTTAACTTAGAGTTAAATTTAATTGATAAGGTTAAAATAATATCCTAAACTTGTCTAAATTCTATTGGTTGATAGGATTTCGACCCCTCCCCACCTTATCTTAGAAATAATACCCTTTGGAACCATTATAAACCGATTTTGACTTTAATATAAAATAATATTTTGAGATATTCATAAGGTGCCCCTCTCCTCCCTTATAAAAGGACACCTCCTCCCCCTCCTCCTCACACCAATTTGAGCACTCAAGCTCGTCCAACCCCTGCCAAAATCCCTTCTCCACTTCCCTAGCAATATCCTAGAGGTTCTGGTCTTCCTCAAAGACCAATTCTAGTGCCCTAAGAGGAGGTCTCAAAGAGGCACTTCAAAGAAGAGGTAATTACCGTTACCAATTCTTTCATCTTTATTTCTTCTTCCACTTCTTCTTCTTAGGTTGTTTCATTATGAAGTAATAACATCAGTATCACTCATATACTGATATGTTATTATAAGTATGAAACAACCCTATTTCACCATCTATCCATCCTACGGAAAAAGAAATCACCGCGCGTGCGTACGTACGGAATACCGTCTCCACGCCGTGGTGTAATCTATTTTCCACCACCACCTTACATGGATGGGTATAATGGTGTAAAGAATAACTATACATAGTTATTACAACATCATATTGATTCTGATATATTGTATAATCCACTCCAATTCAATTCAATATTTATAGAAATGATATCATCGCTCGTGCGTACGTACGGACTACCATCTCCACGACGCGATGAGATTCATTCTCCATGTTAACCATTTAAGAATGATTATAATGTATATATAAGAAATAATAATGAAATATATGACATTATAAAGATACTGGATTTATGTATATATATACATATGTATGTCATCTACTTACTTCCATTTCAAGACAATAAGGAAAGAAAAACAGCGTTCATGCGTACGTACGGACTACCGTCTCCATGAACGGTGTTTTTCATTTTATTTATCTATCTATTATATATATATATATACTGAATATATATGATATATAAATCATATTTTATATTCTGGAAGTAAGTAAATCATGATATAAGTAATAATGATGTCAAGAACAACAAGTCAAAACACCTACGATAAATGAAACGATTTTACCCAAAACGCTTCTTTAACATGGAATTTACAAAAGAACGGGTAATATAATGTCATAAGTGAACCATATATGATATCATAACAATGAATATGATTCTGTAATAAGTCAATGACATTATTTAAATCATTATACAGGAGTTTCGGACACATACGAAGCAAATTGGACCTAAGGTAAGGGAAATATCACAATCCCATTTTTATCCGAGATTGTTTATTCGTAAGTATTTACTGGGGTGTATTTTATCATCCACATCCATGTTTCATCAATATGTAATATTATTTCCATCCACCTACAATTGTTTAAATCCATTTTTACCCTTCGGTGAGTTTTTAGTAAAAGAAGTGAAAGGAATCTTTTGTCATTTTCCGTACGAGGTACTTTTTGACTTTTCCGAAAAAAGTACGAAGAATGTTTTTTTTTTAACTTATACGGCCTGAATGGATTTTTAAAACATTATTTCTAAGAAACTTCCTTTACAAGTTTTCAAGTTTATTTTTAATCAACTTCTTTTATTTTAAATTCGTATGACATGTTATGAAAGGAAAAAATGTTTTTGAAGAAGAAAGGATATTTTCCTCAAGAATGGAGTTCAAGTATTTTATCAAAATTATTTTCCATCTAAGATAATAAAAGGGTTCTGTTTTTATCCCTATTATGACATTGGTTTGATTATGTTGTGATGGAAATATTTTTATGAATTCCTTTATCTTATATGAATTGTTTTATGATGTCATGTTGTTTAAGAATGCCATTTTATTTCATTGGTTATGCAATGATGTATGATTTATGATTTTGTGGCACACATAAGAATGGTATCATTATGATATGGGTGGGACCTATATCTCCCTCCAATGCATTGGGTAAAGATTTTATATCTCATGAGATAGACATGGCTGAAATGGTAGGTTATACCGGTTCAGTGAAACAGGACTGAAACGAGGGTTACTCGATTCAGAAAGGGACTTTGTCCACTAAGATAGTCTTAGCAATGAGTCTTGACTAACAAGAAATGATTTTCTATGATTATGTGTGTATGCCACAAAGTTTCATGTTTTATGTTATGATTATTGGGATTACATTTCACTTCTATGATATATCCCATGTTATGATATTATGAGCTCTTTTGCAGGTTAAGATTTCCAAAAGCTATGTATATGATGTGATTGATTTTTCTTTTGTTTACCCTTACTGAGCATTTGAGATCACCCTTTTATGTTTTCTTTTCCCCAGGATATAAAGAAAGGTTTTAGGTAGAAAAAAGGGATGACCTTTATGTGAGATATTGAAGAACTTTCACCACGATTAGAAGATTACGTTCCGAGTTTCCAAAGACACTAAACTATTACGATCCTTTAGTGTGTGTTTTTGTTATGTACTAAGTATTCCGCAAATGTAATGTAATGTCCATGTACGTCAAGCTTTGGGTCTCTATAGTTGGTATCAGAGGAAAGGTTTAGTCAACCTTTGGAAACTAGGATGCGAAAACGTTAGTGAGATTCCTAGAGATATTTCTAAGGTATGTCTAGGGATGTCCCTAAGGATAAGTATACGTATAGGATATAGTCCTAGAACTATGGTAACGATATTAGATTAAACCTAAGATGTTAGATATTGAAGTTACTCCCCCTTTATTGTGATTTTTTCCTCTAACACTATTCTTTTTGGTTTTTAGAAAATGGATGGAAACAAGATGATTCACGATAATGGAGGATATGATGGATAATGGAATGATATTATTCATAATGAAATGGGATTTGGAAGTTCAAACATAATTATTATGCCGAATCAGCAATCTCATAATATGATCAATAAAGTAAAATTTGGTAAGTTTCCTGACTCGGCTAATAAGAGAAAGATGGAGTTTCATGATGATCATAGAGGAAAGAAAGTTCAATTTCCCCTATGTAATTCATGTGGGAAGAGGCATCAAGGAGAATGTTTCAAGGGAACTAGAAGATGCTTTGGGTGTGGAAAAGAAGGACACAAAGCAAGTAAGTGCAAAGGAAAAGGGTCGGTTAACACCATGGATGAGGATAATGGTATTGCTACGACATCAAAAATGGTTAAGTGTTTTAAATGTGGAATATATGGGCATTATGCAAACAAATTCCCTAAGGGAAAGACTCATGAAGAGAATCAATATGGTCATATGGGTAGTATTTATGTGGATGATGATGAAGAGACTACAAATGATATGTGAGATGAAAGAATTTTTGAAGCTCGGTCAATGGTTTGAGAATGTAGTGGAATGATTACATGTTTATCATGTGTAATTTTGGAATAAAGAGACGTCTATGGATTGTTACACTGTTGTATTTCCTTGTGTTTTGAAAGTGTATGATTAATGTTACCAGTATCCATGAAAGGTTATTCAGATATTTTTGGAAAGTAGATGATATGCGCATAATGAAGGGATAAGGAGAAAATTAAATGTTTGATAGTATTCATGAGCTCATGATTGATATAAGGACTAAGTGATATCATAGTTTGAGTATACATAATTTTGAGGATTTTGGTATGTGTAAAGTGTTAACTTTTAACTGCATTCAAGTTTTCACTAAGGTTCAATGGGTATTCAAGAGTATACATGATTAAGGACTTTGAATGTTTGGAATGTGACCAACAAAACATATCTTATGATATATGGGGATCAACGACAGTATTAAATCTCTGGTAATCGTTTTCACTATATTATGAGAGTGGACTGCAGTATTATGGATAAGCCTAAAGATTACACTGGATTATGTTGGACATAAGTTAGTATTGTTTAAGGATAGAAGTTTTTTTTTCGATATTATTGATGGGATGTTAAAGTAATATAGTTTTAGAAAAAGGACAACCTGCAGGACGGGCGACAGCCCATCGCGTCGGACAAAGCTGTGGGAATCGAACCCACAACTGAAGTGCGACTGGCCTTTATCGCCTACCACTGGCCTACAGAAAGTCTCTGTTTAGTAGAAACTAGTTTTATTATATTAAGCAGTATGATATATGAAGTATAAGTCCATTTTAGGAACCATATGTGATTAATCTCACTATAGATCGACTTATGTATATAATTTTTGCTAACCTTTTGTTTGAGACAGATGGAATGACCCGTCATTCTATCACATGATCTGCTAACACTTCACGAATAACAAATTCAACTTCATTTATTTAAGAGATGAAGTGGAAATTGTTAAAGTCACGAACAACAGTGAGGTTGTACCAACATAAAGTAAGTATTTATTCTTTAACTTTAGGGAAACGATCTTGAAAACCAAAAATGTTGTCCTAGTGATCTTATATCTGATGAATCAGATGGTACCTTAGATCGTCACAAATTTATGGCTTTGTGATTACTGGATTTTCCATAGCCATGTTCTCTACCACTCTCCATCAGAACATGATGGTTAGATTTCTCTTCCATATCCACATTTTCACCAATGTGGAAACCCAGTGATTAGTTTATTTGGGTAACCGTTACGTTTCACACTTTTGTTTTTAAAGATTGGGTTTGATATTCCTTTTTACGATGTGGGTTTCTATTAAATAAACTTTCTAATAGTAAACCATTTATAACCCCGACGAATTTCGAGGGCGAAATTCATTTTAAGGGGGGAAGAATGTAACAGCCCGAGATTTTATGAAAAATATTCTTTTTAATTTTATTAATGTCTTGTGTTGTACGCTACACCAAAATGAGCTTGCACAACATGCATCTTTGACTTGCCTTGTATTACACGCAATCGCGACCTTCCTCGATAGCGTGTGTAATACGCAATACCGAGTTTCACTAAACAACGATGTGCTATTAAAATATTACTAAAACTAGGCGTTATGAATAGTAATAACCACTTTTTAAAATTCTGTAAATCTTATTTTTCAAAATGAACTTCATTCTTGGATTCGGAGTATCGAATTTAGCCTAAGGTGAAATTTTGGTACTTTTCGGATAACTTTCATATTCTGATGAATAGTGAAAAATTACTAAATTATAATTAAAAACAACTTTTTTAATCGAAATAATTAATAGTGATAAATTATTAATTTGAGTGGTTTTAAAGTATATTTAGAATATATTTTTACAATTTAATACAATGTTGTTCATTGGTTGTAATTTCACATTTAAACAAGACATAATCAAGTGTCAATCTTTTGATATATATTGTTTCCTAAAAACACGCTATTTATTTTAACAGCGGGATTTAATTATAAAATTAATTAATGCAACTTCTATGTTATGAATTTGGTAAAATAGATTTCATTTTTGAATTCGGAATATGAAATATAGCTTAGGATGAAATTTTGGCATTTTTCTGAAAAACATCAATTTTTGATGAATAGTGAAACTACTAAGTGGTAGTTAAAAAAACTGAATTTTTCATAAAACTTAATTTTTCCGCTTCTGTGAATGGAATTTCAAAAATCCGAGAGACACGGTTAATATCAAGGACTAAAATGTGGTTCAATGAGATGAAAATAATTTTTTGGTGAATAGTAACTTTTTACTTTTTTACCGCGGTTAATAGTAAATAGGGTAACTAAGGGTAAATATGATATTACTATTACCCTAACACATGTCCTAATTCTATTGGACAAGTGTAATTCGATCAAAAAACAAACTTAGGAATAAAATATGACCATTTAGGCCCACTTGGATTAGATTAGGACATTTATTATTAATTTATTTAAAGAAAGGTTAAAATAGTTAAAATCAAAGTTTAATAAGTAAATCATTTTTAATATGGGGTTATACATAAGATAAATTCGATTGTAAATATTCATTAGAAAGCTAAAAAGATTTCCTACATGATGGTAATTTATTTGTAATTTTTAGACATAAAATAATTTATTTTATTTATGACACAACGATGATGCAGTAATTATCTTATTAATGAAATATTGACATAATTGATGTTATAAACACCAAAATAAATGTAATTTGAGATTTTTTATGAATTCCACTAATTTTCTAGGTTACTATGATATATTAATGTTGATTTAATCAACTTGGTTCGAACATTTAATTCTGTTATGACTTTCAAAAAAAATCATATATCAAATAGTGTCAAAATTGACACAAAATAGTTTTTAAATCAAATATTATATTATTAATTGTTATTGTATTCCTAAAAATCTAAGGTTCGTCCAAATGACTTAGATAAGGATATATATATTAATAATAAACAATTTGGGGTTCGTTTGGCATGTTATAGTAAGTTTATTAACCATATAGTGAAAGAAAACAAAAAGACATGGTAAAAGTTAAATTATTTAACTTAGAGTTAAATTTAATTGATAAGGTTAAAATAATATCCTAAACTTGTCTAAATTCTATTGGTTGATAGGATTTCGACCCCTCCCCACCTTATCTTAGAAATAAGACCCTTTGGAACCATTATAAACCGATTTTGACTTTAATATAAAATAATATTTTGAGATATTCCTAAGGTGCCCCTCTCCTCCCTTATAAAAGGACACCTCCTCCCCCTCCTCCTCACACCAATTTGAGCACTCAAGCTCGTCCAACCCCTGCCAAAATCCCTTCTCCACTTCCCTAGCAACATCCTAGAGGTTCTGGTCTTCCTCAAAGACCAATTCTAGTGCCCTAAGAGGAGGTCTCAAAGAGGCACTTCAAAGAAGAGGTAATTACCGTTACCAATTCTTTCATCTTTATTTCTTCTTCCACTTCTTCTTATTAGGTTGTTTCATTATGAAGTAATAACATCAGTATCACTCATATACTGATATGTTATTATAAGTATGAAACAACCCTATTTCACCATCTATCCATCCTACGGAAAAAGAAATCACCGCGCGTGCGTACGTACGGAATACCGTCTCCACGCCGTGGTGTAATCTATTTTCCACCACCACCTTACATGGATGGGTATAATGGTGTAAAGAATAACTATACATAGTTATTACAACATAATATTGATTCTGATATATTGTATAATCCACTCCAATTCAATTCAATATTTATAGAAATGATATCATCGCTCGTGCGTACGTACGGACTACCATCTCCACGACGCGATGAGATTCATTCTCCATGTTAACCATTTAAGAATGATTATAATGTATATATAAGAAATAATAATGAAATATATGACAATATAAAGATACTGGATTTATGTATATATATACATATGTATGTCATCTACTTACTTCCATTTCAAGACAATAAGGAAAGAAAAACAGCGTTCATGCGTACGTACGGACTACCGTCTCCATGAACGGTGTTTTTCATTTTATTTATCTATCTATTATATATATATATATACTGAATATATATGATATATAAATCATATTTTATATTCTGGAAGTAAGTAAATCATGATATAAGTAATAATGATGTCAAGAACAACAAGTCAAAACACCTACGATAAATGAAACGATTTTACCCAAAACGCTTCTTTAACATGGAATTTACAAAAGAACGGGTAATATAATGTCATAAGTGAACCATATATGATATCATAACAATGAATATGATTCTGTAATAAGTCAATGACATTATTTAAATCATTATACAGGAGTTCCGGACACATACGAAGCAAATTGGACCTAAGGTAAGGGAAATATCACAATCCCATTTTTATCCGAGATTGTTTATTCGTAAGTATTTACTGGGGTGTATTTTATCATCCACATCCATGTTTCATCAATATGTAATATTATTTCCATCCACCTACAATTGTTTAAATCCATTTTTACCCTTCGGTGAGTTTTTAGTAAAAGAAGTGAAAGGAATCTTTTGTCGTTTTCCGTACGAGGTACTTTTTGACTTTTCCGAAAAAAGTACGAAGAATGTTTTTTTTTAACTTATACGGCCTGAATGGATTTTTAAAACATTATTTCTAAGAAACTTCCTTTACAAGTTTTCAAGTTTATTTTTAATCAACTTCTTTTATTTTAAATTCGTATGACATGTTATGAAAGGAAAAAATGTTTTTGAAGAAGAAAGGATATTTTCCTCAAGAATGGAGTTCAAGTATTTTATCAAAATTATTTTCCATCTAAGATAATAAAAGGGTTCTGTTTTTATCCCTATTATGACATTGGTTTGATTATGTTGTGATGGAAATATTTTTATGAATTCCTTTATCTTATATGAATTGTTTTATGATGTCATGTTGTTTAAGAATCCCATTTTATTTCATGGGTTATGCAATGATGTATGATTTATGATTTTGTGGCACACATAAGAATGGTATCATTATGAGATGGGTGGGACCTATATCTCCCTCCAATGCATTGGGTAAAGATTTTATATCTCATGAGATAGACATGGCTGAAATGGTAGGTTATACCGGTTCAGTGAAACAGGACTGAAACGAGGGTTACTCGATTCAGAAAGGGACTTTGTCCACTAAGATAGTCTTAGCAATGAGTCTTGACTAACAAGAAATGATTTTCTATGATTATGTGTGTATGCCACAAAGTTTCATGTTTTATGTTATGATTATTGGGATTACATTTCACTTCTATGATATATCCCATGTTATGATATTATGAGCTCTTTTGCAGGTTAAGATTTCCAAAAGCTATGTATATGATGTGATTGATTTTTCTTTTGTTTACCCTTACTGAGCATTTGAGCTCACCCTTTTATGTTTTCTTTTCCCCAGGATATAAAGAAAGGTTTTAGGTAGAAAAAAGGGATGACCTTTATGTGAGATATTGAAGAACTTTCACCACGATTAGAAGATTACGTTCCGAGTTTCCAAAGACACTAAACTATTACGATCCTTTAGTGTGTGTTTTTGTTATGTACTAAGTATTCCGCAAATGTAATGTAATGTCCATGTACGTCAAGCTTTGGGTCTCTACATGTAATGCCCATGATTGTATTCATTGAGTAATATACATTAATTTGTGCATATTTTCATCATCATTGTATGATACTTTTTTCATAGGTTTATATTTCATAAATACCAAATCGATAAGGGAATTTGAAATTTCAATTTCCACTAATTCTGCTTTACGCATAATTCATTGATTTTTTTACTCCACGATTATGTGTGGAATCAATACTAATTTTATTATGTCATAATTTCCACTCCCCTTTCTCTGGATATACTTTCGATACACATAATCACTCCATTGATAAATTCTCAAGTCATCGATATGAACTTGATAAGAGTAATTTAAACTCAATTTCCATTTATTGAGTTAAATATCCAATTCATAGGTGTAGTTTTTACAAGAATATGTATGAATGTCCTATGATTGATTTACACTGAATATATAATCATATTGAGTTTATTTATATTTTTCACACATAATTATGCCCTTTATTTATCCTTAACCTAAGGATACAGACTTTATAATAGATTTCATCTCAAATTACATTCCATTGAGACTTCTTCGTTGTTATACACCAAATCACTTTTATATGGTGTATATAATGTAATTTGACATAGTAGATCATTAATACCTTTATTCTCATGATATTAAAATTTTTTGATTACATCAATTATTTGTATTCACGTTTCTCTCTTTTAGTTAGTAACTCTAACTAAAATGTCATTTTAAATGTTTTAAAGATTTATTATTCTAAATCTTTCTCATTAATGTCCATGTTTTAAAAATGGTTTTAAGGATTAATTTATATGTAAATTTATGTTTATTTTAAAATTTTCAAAGTTGTATGGTCCTCTTTGATTCAAAAATCTATTATTAAACGGCTTCTTGACAAATAGTCTGACTTTCAAATGTTTTCAAGGAAATGGGGGACATTTCTCTCAAATAGTTTTGATGATTATTTTCATCTTCGAAAATATCCTTCATTATTTTCTATTTAGGTTAATATGTTACAATACAATCTTCCATATTGTATTGAATGAGTTATGTTTGAATTTGGATCTGCTTTTTTTATAGCATTCATGGTTTGTGGATAAATTATTGACATTTCGTATGCTAGTTTTAATAAGAATGTTTATGTTATGTTTCAAAAAATTTATATGAGGAATGCATTGGGAATAGTAAGTGGTGGGTGGAGCCTGCTATAGCTGCTCGATGCATCGGTAGGTCTCATGAGATAGACTAGTGTCTGGGAATAAGGCCTTACAAAATCTTATTTGAAGTCTTGGCACAAGGCCTTGACTATGTGGTTATGATAGTCTGGCATTATGCATTCCATCATTATGAAAGTGGTTATTGATATTGCGTGCGATCATTCGACTAATAGAATATACATTTGAATAATTTAATGGAATTATTTGATTTTATCTTTTCCATATTAAGATGAAGTTCATGTTTAAAATGCTTTTGTTCTATTCTTATACAATGCCTTAAATATTTATTCTTATTTATGAAAGTTTCCGCTATAATGTTATCCTTACTGAGCATCTGAGCTCACCCCTTTCTGTGTTTTATTTTCATAGGATGAAAAGAAGTATATTATTACTAACCTCTAGGTATAGTATATGGGATCTCAGTGTTTTCTATGAATACAATGTTGTTGTAGTTTTACATTTTATGATGTAATGTAAACCTTATTAATGTATCTAGTACTTCTAAGGCTACTAAACTAATAGGTCTTTAGAGACTTGATCTTTTATGATCATTCCAATGATATGTAATAATGCACCGACTATGGCCCTTTGGGGTCGGGGCATTACAATAATGAAATATTTCATCATTATCTCTCTTTTCTCTTCCTCTTATACTAATAATGAAAGTACCTTCTGAGATATGATAATTTATCACATTCAAGGACGACGGGTTCTCAATTTATATTAATATCTTCAATAATGGTCATTAAGCCTTTTTATTGTTAGAACCAGCTCATAATATATGTATTTTACACTATGAAATGTTTTGTAATCCTTAGAAACTCATAATATATAATAATAATACAAAACAAGTTTATTATGAACCAAACTGTAATGTTAATCTAATCTTTTGAAATTAACTTTTAACTAATGAATCATCATCATGGTATATAACACAAAATCATTATAAGATCATTTATATCTTTGTAATTTAATTAATAATATATATTAACAATTATTTATGTTTAACCACACATCAAATGGATTTACAATCATGAATACAAGTAAACCGATCATGAACACCAAGGATGAAAATGCTTCCAATGAAATAAAATTGATCCTATTAAACCCATAAAAAGGGCCATGAATGAACCTAAAAAGGTTATACTAAATAAATTACATATATAGGAGGTTCTGGAAATTTTAATTAATGAATCTAGATTTGATTATTCAGATCATTAAAACAGTCGAATAACACACTCGAGCACAAGGTAATGGGATTCTTATCTCACTTTTTATTCTATGAGATTTCCAATGTTCACCATTTATTTCATGCATGTGGTGTATTTTGTACTGAAATTTGATATATATATATATATATATATATATATATATATATTATCATTATTATCATTATATTTCATGTTATTATGTGATTCATTTGGGTGTTATTCATTTTTGTTCATACGACTCAATTGATTTCAGCGTAGTAATTGACTTTGTCTCAATTTCCATTACAACGAGACTTACTGGGTATGGTGCACTTAATATTTCTTACGTGGTGTATACACATCCCATTTTAGATAATTATTCATTTGAAATGTTAAATATATTATATATCCATATTCCGGTTTCAGGGATATGATTATTATCCTATGCTATAAACCCTTTTACATACAGTATTTTGGAGTGTTGCTTTAACTATGGTAATATTGATGAATATGTCTCATCTACCCTATACAGATATTGATAAGGCATATTGTACTTTTATAAAATATATTTATAAAGAATTATTTGGAATTTTAGACGAGTGTGGGGCCCACTATATTCCCTTTATGTATCGATATGTCTCATGAGACAAATCAGTTGCCGACAAACCCTTCAAGTTTGTTTCCAAAAATCTGATGAGTTTTTACCCACAGACATAAACAGTTTTGAAAGTATTGTGGTATCATGTTTCAGATACATGATGTATAATTAATAATCATATCACATAATTAATATTTAGTTATTATTATCCATGAGGTTTTCACTATGACAAACTCTATGGATGCAGTTTCATACTCAGTTTATTAATAGCATGAATTTTCCATATATTTACCATGCCATATTGATTATGTAAAATTGTTTATAATTTACTTATTATTGATTCATGCTTCCACTATTATTAACCATTAATATTCATTTTATCTCAACCCTTTAATTTTATTACCTTCATATGGTTATGAAGATGTGATCACTTTTTGAGTTCATGTGGTTACAGTTTGTTAGTTTTTGTTATGTATAGTATTTTGTTACATTTTCCAATGTAACTTGATTAACATATATGTCTCTAGTTTCTTCAAGACTACTAAACTGATCATTCTTACAATATTTCATTCCTTCTAACCATGCCAATGTAATTATTAATGCACCGGATCTGGCCAAGAGGGTTCGGGCATTACAGTTGGTATCAAAAGAAGTTTACTAGAATGCTTGGAAACTAGATTTTGGAAATGTAGATTAGGGATCAAACCCCTAAGATATTCTATTAGTCAGAAACTAGATTCAAAAAATGTAGAATAGGGAAAAAACCCCTAAAATAGTTTATGAGGATAAACATTCAAGAAAATCCTGGTATTAATAGATTATTTGGATATTTCTATAAAATACATCTCTATCTAGATACTACAAGTGGACGTCATTCTGGAAAAGGTGTACATAAGAGTGAAAAATCAGAAAAGGAGTGTCAGGATTGACCCATGATATTATGATACACAACAACAGGCCTTATGGCGCACCTAGTTTGACACACCCAAGGGATATGCTTAGGATAATTCACATTTTATTTACCCAACATTATGAATTATTTATTTCCCCAAAGTAGCTAATGAATATATTCCTAGGATTTACGATGAATAAATTTATACTGTGTGTTATGCCACGTTCGGTGTTATAGATATTTCCTAATTTTATGAGCTAATATAAAATACGGAATCAATTAGAAATGGGATCGAGCATAAGGAATGAGAACTTGTCTAATGCACGTGATGAAAAGAGCCAGAAGCATCATATCTCTAATGGTGTTAAGTTGTCTATTCAATGTAAGATTTTCTCCTATGTGTCCTCGTCATATGAGGAAATAATATCATGTGTTAAAAATGTATGTAAAGACATCTCTAAGTCCTATCGATTTAATGGGAAGAAAAATAATCAGTGGATGGCAGAGAAATAAATGGATAAAGGGAAGAATAGAAAGATGGGTTTTACCACATGTGGTAACTCTGGAAAGAATCACCCTAGTAAATGCGTGAAGGTAATGGGAGTTTGTTATAAGTGTCGAGAAAAAGGACACCATGTTCAAGACTGATGGGTAGGAAAATGGTTTCCATTGTACAATACTTCAATTGCAAGGAGATGGGACACTATGTGAATCAATGTCCCAAGCGTCAAAAGAATATACCCAAAATGATGATTCTGGATAATCATCAAGTTATGATGTTTCCAGAGATGAAGTACAATATTCTAGTCAATAATCATGTCATTTGAATATTTTCTTAGTAATGTAATGGTTATAAGAATTATATAATATATGAGGATTATACTATTGTACTATTTCATTAAGGATTTGAGGTCGTATGTTGAGTTGTACAATAGAAAATTGATTTAGTAGATACATAAAATTTTTATAAAAAACATGATTAAGGGAATGAAAACCCATAATATATATCTCATGTAGCAATAATGATGAATAAATGATTATTTCAGATAATTATCGACTACCTTGGAATGGATTGTTAAATTGTCAACAAGTGGTCTATGCTATCATCGATAGAGTTTACAATCCTTTAGGATTTAAGGAATATGTGCAATAACATATATCTTACTTAATAAATATGGAAGAATACATGTTTTCAATATGGTTTTTATGGTAATTCAATTTTTACCATATTTCAATAGGATACATGATGAAGTTATTCACATGTTTGGAATGTGAATTTTAAATTTTCATCTTGTTGATTAACGGTTAATGATAAATTCATTTGGGAAATTTATAGGCCTTAATTATAATGTGTTGAATCGTTATATTTTGTAATTTTTAAACATTTACGAAATAGTTTAAGATAGTCATTGTATTGGGTTTTAGTGTTTAATTTGACTACATGATGGTTTGATTATTCTTCAATTAATATGTTGTAAAATTATAATTCACTATTTTTTAGTAACTGTTTCATTTCCCTTTATACTTATTAGTAGGATATTTTAACCATATTCCTTATGTGGGTTTCTCACAAAGGAATTTTCAAGTATCAACCATTAAATTTTGAAGGTCAATTTAAAATTTTGAATATGACATTTTGTATGGAGTGGATAATGTTACAACCAAGGAATTTATAAATAATTTTGACATATAATACATTAATCAATGTGTCTCTACAAACACCACTTTATTATAACCGAGCAAAGTAAATATCATTTTTCCACTTCTATAAATTGATTTTTGAAAAACTGATATAAATGGTTGCATTCAGAAATATTTTTAGAGCCTAATAAGACAAACATAATTTTTTGTGAATAGTAACATAACCTTTTGAATAGTAACAACACTTTATGAATAGTAATAAATAGTAATGAATAGTAAATTGGACAAAAATATAAACTTCTCCCATGAATGTATAACTACACTCTATATGTCTTAAAAGAGAAAGAACTGTCATAATATAAGTATTGGAATTTTTTCATGTCAAAAATATTTTAATTTCAATTTAATGATTAATTTAATAATTTAAAATGGAAATTTATTTTCCTAAAATGTATTCATAAATTGTAACTTTATAGTATTATAGTTATAAGATAATTTTATGGGACCTTGATTAATTTCATAATGTGTTATAAAATGTGTATAGTTTCAATGTTTTTTTTTAATTTTGGATTTTAATAAAAAATAAAATTATAAATATATAAAAAAATATTTTCAAAAAATATATGTTTTTTTAATTATACACATCAAAAAATGGTTCGGTTGAATTTTTGGGATTTCTCTAAACTACTTGAATTTTTCATGAATAGTAAAAATATAGTTTTGAGTTTTCGTTGTGTTTAATTACATCATAATGATGTAATAATTAATATAAAATTATGGTCGACTTGTGAATAGGAAAATATGATGTGAGTTGTCCCAAGTGGCTAATACCATTGAAAAACTCATGGTTTTTCAGAAACTACTAATGAGGTGTCCCTTTAAATTATTAAAAAAACTCCCTCTCAGTTACTATAAATACCCATTTATTCCTTCCTATTCTTACATTCAAAACACATAATCCTAGATGATCTTGTAATTTTACCTCCCTATTAGTCCTCCCATGTTTTCCTCATGACCCCAAGGTCTCAACCTTTAAGTCTTAAGAGTTACTCAACAAGGTAAGAAAATTCTCAACTTCTCTTTTCTCATCCAAGTTTCTTTTTATGTGGTATGTATTTCAATTTTTCCATACCATGTTCTTGTTTCCATATTATTGTACCCATATAATATTTTATGGGTCTTTTATGAATTAGTTACCCCTTTCATCTATATTTTTAATGTTTTCTGAAACCATGTGTTATAGCAGTTATGCTGTAAAATTTTCGTCTCAAAATAACTCTCTTTTTCAAGCACTCTTATTTTGTTGTTAAATTTTAATTTAAATTAATAAATGCTAGGATATTTGGTTACATATCCCTATTAATATCTGTATTATTTTTTAATTATGAGAAATAATTTTTCTATAATCAAATTTTTTAATGAAATTTTATGCGACGCTATTAGGATGCCAAATTTCTGTGATGGATTTCCCAATTTTTCTTTTATTTTGAGATCATTTATTTTATTTTTATTCATTCTTCATATCACCTCATCCATATTATATGATAATTATACTACCTTAAAATTACTATAGTTGTGTTATTCTAAAGGAATATTTCATCATCATCTCTCTTTCCCCTCCTCTTATACTAAAAATGAAAGCACATTCTGACATGTGTTAATTTATCACATTCAAGGATGATGAGTTCTCAATTACGGTTAATATCTTCAATACTGGCCAATTAACCATTTTAAGGGTTGAATGAGATCATTATATATGTATTTTAACTTATGAAATTTTCAATAATCACCACTCACATATAATATAAATTAATAATACAGAACAAGTTCATTGTGAACAAAACCGCCCAGTTAATCCAAACGTTTGCAGTTAACTTTTAACTAGTGAATCATCATCAAGGTACATAACCCAAAATCATTATAATATAATTTATATCTCATTAATTTCATTAATAAGATATATTAAAAATTCATTATTTTTAACCACAAATCATACATACTTCCATTCATGAGTACAAGTAAACCGATCACAAAAACCAATGAGGAAAATGAATTCCAAAAATAAAATTGAACCTCATAAACCCATAAAATGTCCCTTGAATGAACCTAAAAAGATTAACTAAATCAATTACATGTATATAAGGTTCTGGACTTATTAATTGTGGGATATAAATTTGATTATAAGGGTCATTGAATTAACCAAAGAACACACTCGAGCAGAAGGTAAGGTATTTCTTATCTCACTTTTAATTTTGTGTGATTTCATTTTTCGCAACTAATTTATTGTATGTGGTGTATTATGTAATTCCATTTGATGTATATATTATCATTATTATTTTTATATTCATGATATTGTGTGATTTATTTGGTAGTTATTAATATTTGGTTACATGAATCAATTGATTACAACATAGTAAGGGACTTTGTCTGAATTTCTGTTTCATTGAGACTTACTTGGTATTGTGCACCTAATATTTCTTATGTGGTGTATTCACTTACAATTTGAGAACATTTTTCATTTTAAATTGTAAATATATTATATATCCATATTCTGGTTTCATGGATAGGATTATTGTTCTATGTCGTATACCCTTTTACATAATGTGTTTTGGAATGTTGATTTGACTATGGAAATATTGATGAATATGTGTCCTATAATCTATAAAAATATTGAGAATGTATAATGGAAATGTATTAAATCGATGTATAAAACATTATTTTGACTTGTCGTAGTGGATGGGGACGGCTATATCCCCTCGATGCATTGATAGGTCTCATGAGACAAATCTATTGGTCACAAACCCTTCGAGTTTGTTTTCAAAAATCAGATGGGTTTCTATCCACAGACATAAATTGTTTAAATGGTATATTGGAATCATGTGCAAGATACATGACATCCAATTAATAAGAATATCTCTTTATTAATTTTTAGTTATTACAATCAATGATATTTTCACTATGAAAAAATCTATGGATGTAGTTTCATACGCAGTTTATTAATGGTGTGTGTTTTCCATTTATTCACCATGCCATATTGATTATGTAAAATTTTTTATGATTCACTTATTATTGATTCATGAATCCTCTATTATTAACCCCTACTAATCATATGATCTCACCCCTTTCATTTTTTTACCTTCTGTAGGTTATAAAGAGGATATCACTAATTGAGTTCATGTGGTTACAGTTTATTTGTTTTTTATGTATTGTATTTTGTTACCTTTTACAATTTAAATCGAGATACATCTATGTATCTAGTTTCATAAGACTTCTAATCTGATCATTCCTTCAGAATTTGATTCTTTCTAACCATGCTTGTGAAATTAGTAATGCACCAGCTCCAGACTAGAGGGGTCAGGGGATTATTGTTGGTATCAATGGAAGTTTAGTTGAAATCTTAGAAACTAGATTTAGAAAATGTAGATTATGGAAAAAACTCGTAAGATATTATATTAGTTTGAAATTAGATTTAGAAACCATATATTATGTAACAGTCCCCTAATGTAGTTGATGTGGATAAACATACAAGAAAATCCTGGTATTTTTGTAAGGAATAGATTATTTGGATATTTCTAGAAAATAAATCCCTATCTGCATACTACAAGTGAAAATTGTTCTGGAACAGATGTACGTAGGACTGAAAATTATGATAATGAGTTTCGGGATTCACCCAGGGTATCCATGTACACGATAACTAGCCTTTCTATGCACCAGGTTTGACATTCCTGAGGAATTTGCTTAGAATAATTCACATTTTATTTAGCCACCATTATGAAGAATTTATTCCCCCAATGTAACCAATAAATATAGTCCTATGATTTATGATGCATAAATAAACGCAATGTGTTATACCATGTTTACTGGTATATATGGCTCCTAATTTTTTGAGCTAATATAAAATATGGAATCAATTAGAAATAGCACCAAGCAGAAGGATTAAGAACTTCATGAATGGTCGTGATCGAAAGAGTAAGAAGGATCATATCCTTAATGGTCTTATTCCATATTTTAAAAGAAGATTCTCTCCCAATTATCCTAATTATATAAGGAAATATTATCATGCGTTAACAACGTATGTAAATAATTCTCTTATTCCAATGGCTGTGAAGTGAGGCAATAGAATAGGAGGATAGCACAGAAATATGGGGATAAAGGAAAGAAGGGAAAAAGGATTTTATTGCATGTGATAACTGTGGAAAGAATCACCCTTTTAAATGATTGATGGTAAGGGTCGTTTGCTATAAATGTGGAGAAAAAGAACACCAAGTTCATGATTTAATGTGTAAGAAATTGGTTTCCAATGTACAATTCTTCAACTGCAAGGATATGGGACACTATGGGAATCAATGTCCCAATCATCAAAGTAACATACCCCAAATGATCATCCTAGATAATGATCATGTTATGATGCTACCACAGATGAAGTAAAATATTCCCAGTCAAGAATAATGTCATTTGAATATTTTGTTAGTAATGTACTAGTTATAATAATTGTTGAATATATGATGCTTGTAATGGAGTACTATTTCATTAAGTATTTGAGGTCATATGATGAATGGTACAAAGGAAAAGTGATTCAGTAGAAAGATAAACATTTTTGAAAAAAAAACCTGATTTAGGGAAATAAAACCCTTAATATATATCTGATTTTGTGATAATGATGAAGAAATGATTGTTTCAGATAAGTACTGACTACCTTGGAACAGATTATTATCTTGTCGAGAAGTGCTCTATACTATCATCGATGGAGTTCACATTCCTTTTGGATTTGAAGAATATATCCAATAACATATATCATACTTAAGTATTACAGAAGAATGCATGTTTCCAATATGGGTTTTTATGGTAATTCCAGATATTACCATATTTCAAGAGGATACATGATGAAGTTAATCACATGTTGGGAATGTGAATTTTAGAGTTGATTATTTTTTAATAAGGGTTAATGATTATTTAATCTTGTAAAATTAAAGACCTTCATTATAACGTGTTAACTCGTTATATTTTTTAATTTTTAACAATTTACAAAATGGTTTAATTAGATCATTGTATGGGGTTTTAGAGGATAACATCACTACATGATGGTTTGATTATTATTCTATGAATATGTTGTCCAATTAGAATTAATTGTTTTCTAGTAACCGTTTCATTTCCCTTTCTTCTTACTAAGAGGTAATTTTAACCATATTCTTAATCTGGGTTTCCCACAAGGTAATTTTCAAGTATCAAGCATAAACTTTCGAAGTTCAATTTCAAATTTCGTGGATGACGTTTTTTTAGGAGGGGATAATTGAAAACCCTAATAATTTAAAAAAAAATTTAATATAGAATGAATGAAACGCTGAGTCTCTAAAAACACCCCATTGTTAAAACCTATCCATGTAAAAATAATTTTTCCACTTCTATAATTTGAATTTTAAAAAACAGACATACACGTTTGTGTACAGTAATATATTTAGAGTCTGATTAGACAAACATAATTTTAGGAGAATAGTAACATACTGGTATAAATATTAACATACCTTTATGAATAGTAATAGATAGTAATTAAAAATAAATTTTCTGATAAAATAGAAACATCACCCATGAATGTATAAATACACTCTAGACATCTTAAATGAGAAAAAACAATCAAAATATAAGTATTGGTATTTTTGCATGTCATAAATATTTTAATTAAAATTTCATGATTAATTTAATAATTTAAAATATGAATTTATTTTCGTAAAATTTATACATAAATTGTTACTTTATTGTCTTTTATTTAAATGATAATTTTATGGGACCTTGATTAATTTCATACTGTGTTATAATGCGATTTATAGTTTTAAAGTTGTTTTTTTTTTGAATTATTTATGATTTTATTTAAAAATTTAATTAAAAATTATTATAAAATTATTTTCAAAAAATATATTTCGTTTTTTAATTATACACTTTGAAAAAAAAAATTGGGTGAATTTTTGGGATTTCTCTAAAATAGTTGATTTTTTCATGAATAGTAAAAATACAAATATGAGTTTTTAGTATGTTTAATGACATCATAATGATTTAATAATTATTAAAATATTCTGGTCAACTTTTTTATAGTATAATATGATTTTAGTTGTTCCATGTGGATAATACCATGGGAAAATACCATGGGAGAGCTAATGGTATTGGAAGAACCACTAATGAGGTGTCCCTTTAAATTATTAAAAAAATCCCTCTCATTTACTATAAATACTCACTAACTCATTCATTTTAATTCATCACATACTCATAACACACAACGATATGGTAGTTTTACCTCCATATTAGTATTCCCATGGTTTATATAATCCCCCAAGGTCTCAAACATCATGTATTAGGAGTTAATCTACAAGGTAAGAAAATTCTCTTCTTCTCTTTTCCCATCCATGTTCCCTTTTATATGGTATGTATTTCATGTTTTCATACCATGTTTTTGTTTCCATATTATTCTATACACATTCTATTCTATGAGTATTTTATGAGTTTGTGAAACATTTCCCCCTCTATTTTTAATGTTTTTTAAAACCATATTGCATACCCTTTATGCTGTCGAATTTTCATCTCAAAATCTCCCTCTTTTTCAAGCACTCTTATTATGTTATTATATATTAATTTAAATAGGATTATGATAGGATATTTTATTCCATATCACCATTAATTTCCATATTTTTTATAAATAATGATATTCCATTTTTCTCTCATCAAATTAATATATGAAATTTTAAGCGACGTTGTTAGGCTACCAAATTTTTGTGAGGGATTTCTCAATTTTTCTTTTATTTTGAGTTTCCTTCTTTTATATTTTTTCTTTCTTTTCAAATATCCCCTCATAAAAATGATATGATAATTAAATTACCTTACATTAACTAGAATTTTGTTATTATAATGTAATATTTCATCATCATCTATCTTTCCCCCTCCTCTTATACTAAAAATGAAATCACCATCCGAGATGTGTTAATTTATCACATTCAAGGATGAGGGGTTCTAAAATTCTTTTACTATATTAAAGACCGGTCATGAAACCTTTTTAATGATCGATACAGATCAAAATATATTTATATTAACTTATGATAGGTTCTGGAATCCTTACACACTCATAATAAAAAAAATACAAAACAAGTTCATTATGAACAAAACCACCAAGTTAATCCAAACATTTGTAATTAACATTTAACAAATGAATCGTCATCGTTGTAAACAACCCAAAATAATTATAAAATCATTTATATCTCTGTAATTTATTTTATAATATACATTAACAATTATGTATGTTTAACGACACATCAAATGGACTTCTATTCATGAATACAAGTAAACCGATCATAAAAACCACGGAAGAAAATGCTTCCAAAACAATAAAATTAAACCTCTTAAACCCATAAAAAGGGACATGAATGAATCTAATAAGGTTATAATAAATCAATTAAATGTATATTTGGTTCTATAATTTTTAATTAATGATGATAAATTTTATTATTAAGTTTATTAAAACAATCGAAGAACACACCCGAGCATAAGTTAAGGGGTTTCTTTTCTCTCTTTTAATTCTGGGTGATTTCCATTGTTCTCCACTTCTTTTTTGTATGTGGTGTATTTTTTACGGCCATTTGATATATATATTATCATTTTATATTTATATTCAAGGTATTCTATGATTAATTTGGTGTTTATTAAATTTTTTTGTACGACTCAATTGATTACAATGTGGTAAAGAACTTTTTCTCAATTTCCATTTCATTGAGACTTACTTGGTATTGTGCACGTAATCTTTCTTATGTGGTGTATACAGTTCCCATTTGAGATAATGTTTCATTTGAAATTGGAAATATATTATATATCCATATTCTGGTTTCATGGATATGATTATTTCCTTAAGTCGTATACCCTTTTATATACAATGTCATGGAATGTTGCTTAAACAATGGAAATGTTGATGAATCAGTATCCTCTGGTCTATACGCATATTGAGAAGGCATAATGTACTTTATTAGATCTATGTATAAATAATTATTTTGAAATTAATTGGCATTTGGGGCCCACTATATCCTTTTTATGCATCGATAGGTCTCATCAGAAAAATCAGTTGGCGACAAACCCTTTGAGTTTTTTTCCAAAAATCTAATGCTTTTCTACCCAGATACTTAAACTATTTCGATGGTATAGTGGAATAATTTGATATATACCTTCCGTCCAATTAATAATAATCTCTATTTATTCAATTTTAGTTATTACTATATATGAGGTTTTCACTATGACAAAATCTACGGATGCAATTTCATACTATGTTTATTATTGGCATGTGTTTTCCACTTATACTCCATGCCATATTGACTATGTCAAATTGTTTATGATTCACATATTATTGATTCATGATTCCTATATTTATAACCCTTACTGATCATTTGATCTCACCTCTTTCATCTGTGTACCTTTATATGTTTATGAAGATGAGATCACTTATTGAGTTCTCATGGTCGTAGTATAGTAGTTTTTGTTATGATTTTTATTTTTTTAACTTTTTCAATATAATTTGAGTAACATCTATGTATCTAGATTCTTCAAGACTACTAAAATGATCAATCCATAGAAATTTTATTCCTTATAACCATGCCAATGTGATTAGTAATTCACCATCTTTCATCTAGAGGGGTTGAGGCATCACACATGGTATCAAAGGACATTTAATAGAAATCTTGGAAACTAGATTTAGAAAATGTAGATTAGGGAACAAACCCCTAAGATAGTATATGTGTAGGAAACTAGATTTAGAAAACGTGGATTAGGGAACAGACCTGTAAGATAGTCTATAAGGATTAACATACAAGAAATTCCTGGTATTTTAGTAAGGAATAGATTATTTGGACATTTCTAGAAAATGCATCCCTGTCTGGATACTACAAGTGGACGTCGTTTGGGCACAGATGTACCTAGGAGTGAAAACCCTGAAAATGAGTTTTTTTCTAGACTTATGGTATTATGGTACATGAATGTGGGCCTTACTGCACACCTGTTTTGTCACTCTCACTAGATATTCATAGGATACTTTACATTTTATTTACCCAACATTATGAAGGATTTATGCCACAAATGTAACCAACGAATATGGTCCTAGGATTTATGATTCACAAATATATACTATGTGTTATACCATGTTTAGTTTTATAGAAATTTCCTAATTTTATGAGCTAATATAAAATATGTAATTGATTAGAAATGCCTCAAATAAGAAGGAATGAAAACTTCACCAATGCATGTGATGCGAAGAGTAAAAAGGATCATATCTCTACTGGTTTTAAGCCATCTTTTCAAAGGAAGATTGTCTCCCTAGCATCCCCATCCGATGAGGAAATAATATCATGGGTTTAAAATATATGTAATGACTTATTTGAGAACTATGTATTTTAAAAGAATAAAAATAATAAAAGGATGGTTGAGAAATATGGGCATATAGGGATGAAGTGAAAGAATGGTTTTACCACATGTGATAATAGTGGAAAGAACCACCCGGGTAATTTATTAAAGGGAATGTGATTTTTATATAAGTGTGGAGAAAAATGACACCAAGATCATGATTTAAAGGTTAAGAAATTACTTTCCAATGTACAATTCTTCAACTACAATAAGATGAGACACTAAGAGAATCATAGTCCCAAGCCTAAATGGAATTTACCCCAAATGATGATTCTGGATAATTATCATATTATGATGCTACCATAGATGATTTAGAATATTCCTAGTTAAGAATCATGTCATTTGAATATTTTTTCAATGATGTACTGGTTTTATGAATTATTGAATATATGAGTTTTGTACTATAAGACTATTTCATAAACGATTTGAGGTCGTATGATGAATGGTATAATGGAAAATTGAATCAGTATAAAGATAAAAAATTTAGAAAAAAACATGATTGAGAGAATAAAAACCCTTAATATATGTCTGATGTTGTAATAATGAAGAAGAAATGAATGTTTTTTATAAGTACTAACTACCTTAGAACGAATTATTAACATGTTGAGAAGTTTTCTATTCTATCATCAATAGATTTTACAACCATTTTGGATTTAATGAATATATCCAATAAATTATATCTTAATTTATAAATTTGGAATAATTCATGTTTCTAATATGGTTTTTAAGGTAATTGATGTTATTATAATATTTCAAGTGGATATAGGATGAAGGTATTCGCATGTCTGGAATGTGAATTTTAGAGTTGCTTCTTGTTGATTAAGTGTTAATGATAAATGCATCTTGGAAATTTAGAGACCATCATTAAAATTTGTTGAATCATTATATTTTGGAATTTTTAACCATTTAAGAAATGGTTTAAGTAGATCATTTTGTGGGGTTTTAGAGTTTAATGTCACTATATGATGGTTTTGTTATTCTTCCATGAATATATTGTCCAATTAGAATGATTTTTTGTAGTAAGTGTTGCATATACCTTCCCTCTTATTAATAGAATATTTTAACCATATTCTTGATGTGTGTTTCCCACAAAGGAATTTTCAAGTATCAACAATTAACATTCAACGTTCAATTTCAAATTTTGAGGATGAAATTTTTTTAAGGAGGGGATAATGTAACACCCATAGAATGGAAAAATAAATTTAATATTGAATGCATGAATCACTGAGTGCCTACAAACACCACTTTCCTGTAACCTAGACAAGTAAATATAATTTTTCGAATTCTGTAATTTGAATTTCAATAAACTGACATACACAGTTGCATCCAGTAAGATATTTATAGCCTAATAAGGCAAACATCATTTTTTTGAATAGTAACATAACCATATGAGTGGTAAAATTACTTTATGATTAATAATAAATAGTAAGGAATATTAAATTGGCCAAAAAAATAGAAACTTCACCCACGAATGTATAAATACAATCTAGGCATCTTAAAAGAAAAAAAAATCATAATATAAGTATTGGTATTTGTGCATGTAATAAATATTTTAATTACAATTTTATGATTGATTTAATAATTTAAAATTGAAATTTATTTTCATAAAAGGTATTCATAAATTGTTACTTTTCTGTCTTATAGTTATAGGATAATGTTATGGGACCTTGATTAATTTTGAAATGTGTTATAAAAAGAGTTAGATTTTTAATGTTTTTTTTGAATAAATTACAATTTTATTTAAAAATAAAAATAAAATTATTTATAAAATTATTTTCAAAAAATGGATATAATTTTTTTATTATACACTTAGAAAAATGGTTAGGGTTAATTTTTGGGATTCCAATAAAATACATGAATTTTTCATGAATTGTAAAAATACAGTTTTGTGTATTTTTTATGTTTAATGAAATCATAATGATTGAATAATTAATATAAAATTATGGTCATATTTTTTATAGTAACATATTATGTGAGGTATCCCAAGTGTCTAATAACATAGAAAAATACCATGGTCATGCTCATGGTTTTGCAAAAACCACTAATGATGTGTCCCTTCAAATTATTAAAAAACTCCCTCTCATTAACTATAAATACCCACTCATCCCTTCATTTTCATTCATTAAAAACTAATAATCCTCAAATATATGGTATTTTTATCTCCATTTTAGTCCTCCCAAGGTTTCATCAGGGCCCCAAGGTCTCAACCATCTTGTTCGAGGGGTTTCTCTATGAGGTAAGGAAATCCTCAACTTCTCTTTTCTCATCCAAGTTCTCTTTTATGTGGTATATATTTCATTTTTTCACAACATGTTATTGTTTCCATATTATTTTTTCCCTATAATTTTTGGGAGTCTTTTATAAATGGGTGACCCATTTCCCTTTTGTTTTTAATGTTTTCTAAAACCATGTTTATTGTCATTATGCGGAAGAATTTTCGTCTTGAAATATCTCTCTTTTTCAAGCACTCTCATTATGTTATTATCATTTAATTTAAATTTTCATTATAGTATACTTAAAAACATACCCCCCGTAATTTCCATATTTTGTATGAATAATTAGATACCTATTTTATCTCATCAAAATATTTATTTAAATTTTAATCGATGTCGTTAGGCTACCGAATTTATGTGAGGGATTTCTCAATTTTTCTTTTATTTTGAGTTCCATTATTTTATTTTTTCCCTTCTTCCCTCATCTCCCATCATCAAAATTCTATGATAATTACACTAAATTACATTAATTATAATTATATTATTCTAATGAAATATTTCATCATCATCTCTCTTTCGCCAACCCCCTATACTAAAAATGAATGCACCGTCCGAGATATGTTAATTTATCACATTCAAGGACGACGTGTTCTCAATTTCTATTAATATCTAAAATAATGTTCATGAAACGTTTTTAATGGTCAAAACACATAATAATATATTTTGTTTTCTTAATAAATGTTCTTTAATCTTTACAAACTCATAATATAAAATAATAATACAAAACAAGTTCATTAGAAACAAAACTGCCATTTTAATCCAAATGTTTATAATTAACATTTAACAAATGAATCATCATCATGGTATATATCCCAAAATCATTATAAGATCATTTATATATCGGTAATGTAATTAGTAATATATAGCAACAATTATTTATGTTTTACCAAACATCAAACGGACTTCCATTCATGAATACAAGCTAACCGATCATGAAAACCACAGAAACAAATGCTTTCAAAACAATAAAATTGACCCTATTAAACCCATAAAAAGGTCCATGAATGAACCTAATAAGGTTATAATAAATATATTACACGTATATGTGGTTCTTTAATTATTAATTAACAAATATAAATTTGATTATTCATGTCATTAAAATAATCAAAGAACACACTTGAGCATAAGGTAATGGGTTTCTTATCTCACTTTTAATTCTGTGAGATTTCCATTGTTCACCACTTATTTTTTTATGTGGTTTATTTTTTACTTATATTTGATATATATATTATCATAATTTTATTTATATTAATTTTATTATGTGATTAATTTGGTGGTTTTTAATTTTTGGTCATATGACTCAATTGATTACAACCTGGTAAGGGATTTTGTCTTTATTTCCATATCATTGAGACATGCATGGTATTCTACACATAATATTTATTATGTGGTATATAGAATACCCTTATGAGATAATTTTTCATTTTAATTTTTAAATATATTATATATCCATATTCTAGTTTCAGGGATATTATTATTATCTTAAGCCATAGAGCATTTTACATATGGTGTTTTGGAATGTTGCTTAAACTATGGAAATATTGATGAATCTGTATCATCTACTCTATATGGATATTAAGAATGTATATTGTACAGGTATAAAATATATTTATGAAGAATTATTTGGACTTGAAACGATGGGTCAGGCCTGCTATAGCCCCTTGATGCATCGACAAGTCTCCTGAGACAAATCAGTTGGCGACAAACCCTTCGAGTTTGTTTCCAAAATTAGACGGGTTTCTACCCACAGACTTAAACTATTTCGATGGTATAGTGGTATAATTTTCCAGATACATGACATTAAATTAATAATCATATCTCTTTATTCAATTTTATTAATTACAATCCATTTTTTTCACTATTATAAAATTTAGGGATGTAGTTCCATACTCAATTTATTAAGGGTATGTGTTTCCCATTTATTCACCATGCCATATTGATTATGTAAAATTGTTTGTGATTCACTTATTATTGATTCATGAATCCACTATTTTTAAAACATACAGTGAATTTGAGTTCACCCATTTTATTTGTTTACCTATAGGAGGTTATGAAGAGGAGATCACCTATTGAGTTCATGTGGTTACAATTTATTAGTTTTTGTTTTGTGTTATATTTTGTTACATTTTTCAATGTAATTTGAGTTACATATATGTATCTAGTTTCTTCAAGACTACTAAACTAATCTTTCCTTCAGGATTTCATTCTTTTTATCCATGCTAATTTAATTAGTAATGTACTGGCTCCGGTCTAGAGGGGTTGGGGCGTTATAGTTTGTATCAAAGGAAATTTAGTAGAAATCTTGGAAACTAGATTTATAAAATTTATATTACAGAAATAACCCCTAAAATATACTATGAGTTGTAAAATATATTTAGAAAATTTATATTAGGGAACAACCCCCTAAGATTGTCTATGAGGATAAAAATTCAAGAAAATCCTGTTATTTTGGTAAGGAATTGATTATTTAGAAGTTTCTAGAAAATACATCCTTGTCAAGATAATACAAGTGGACGTTGTTCTGGCACAAATGTACCTAGGAGTGAAAACACCGAAAAGGAGTTTCGAGCATGACCTGGGGTATCCTAGTACATGAAAAAGGACCTTATGTGCACCTGGTTTGACACTATTGAGGGATATTCTTAGGATAATTTACATTTTATTTACCCACCATTCTGAAGGATTTATGCCCCCAAAGTAACCAACAAATATGGTCCTAGGATTTAATATGCATAAATAAATTCTATGTGTTATACCATGTTTAGTGTTATAGATATTTCTTAATTTTAAGAGATAATATAAAATATAGAATTGATTAGAAATGGAATCGAGCAGAAGAAATAAGAACTTCACCAATGCACGTGATGTGAAGAGTAATAAGGATCATATCTCTAATGCTCTTAAGACATATTCTCAAAGGAAGATTGTCTCCCATGTATCCTCATCATATGACAAAATAATATCATGTGTTAATAAGGTTTGTAAATACTTCTTTGAGTCCTATGGATTTGAAGGGATGAAAAAGAATAAGAGGATCGAAGAGAAATATGGGGATAAAGGGAATAAGGGAAAGAATGGTTTTACCACATGTGATAACCGTGGAAAGAATCACCATGATAAATTCTTGAATGGAATGGGTGTTTTATATAAGATCAGAGAAAAAGTTCACAAATTTCATGAATTAAAGGGTAAGAAAATGGTTTCCAATGTATAATACTTCAACTGCAAGGAGATAGGACACTATGAGAATCAATGTCCCAAGAGTTAAAGGAATATAACCCAATTGATTATTCTAGACAGTGATCATGTTTTGATGCTTCCACGGATGAAGTAGAATACACCTAGACAAGAATCATTTTATTTGAATATTTCTTTAGTAATGTATATGTTATAAGAATTACGGAATATATAAGGAGTGTACTGTAGAACTATTTCATTAAGGATTTGAGATCATATGATGAATTGTACAATGAAAAAGTGATTTAGTAGAAAGATAATATTTTTAGAAAAAACATGATTGGAGGAAATAAAACCCTTAATATATATCTGATGTTGGATGATGGCAGCTCGTGAAGGTGCCCCCGAGGGCAGAGGTGTAAACCCTAATTGGGGTGATGATGTGGAGAATTCCAGGGATAAGGATGAGGATCACTTCGGACATTATGAGCTCTTCAGTCTCTGTGCTAAACAAAAATCTAATAAGGAGATGTCGAATGATGTCTCTGATTATAGGCGGAGCTTTGCCGATGTGGCTAAACAAGCCGGAGGCTTCTCCTTCATGGATTGTAACGCTGGTGGCTCGGGAAGAATCATACGAAAGGGTCATGTTGCACATGTATCGGCCAATCAAGTCGCTGTTTAAGAAAGGGTAAAATTGTGTAAATTTTCTGTTATTGCTCGGGTTGTGGTTCCAAAAGGGGTAAGGCCTTGGAAATTTCATGACCTCTCAAGCAGGTTGGCTGAGATTTGGGGCTTCAGTGACAGGAAGATGACAGCCATGGGTAGAGGCTTTTATCATGTGGTCTTTCCCTCTGATGAATGTAAAAGGCGCGCTTGGAGCTTGGCCTCTGTTCCTCTACATCCTGGATTTCTTTGGGTTCATGAGTGGGATCGTAACTTTGATCCCAGCTTGATTAAAAACACCTTTTCCCAGGTATGGATACGTATCCATAAGTTAAGATGGCTTTATTGGCATCCAAAAATTCTGTGGGATATTGCTTCATCTGTTGGTAACCCTATTATACTTGATAAACAAACAGATAACCCTAACTTTGGGAAATTTTCTAGGATTTTAGTGGAGGTAGACATGTCAGCTACCTTAGTGGAAGAGGTAGTCTTTACTACTAGGGATGATAGCATCAATCGTGAAATTGGTTATGTGAGAAAGCCAAAATTCTGCCTCAATTGTCAAATATTTGGGCATTTAATTTCGAAATGTAACAGGAATTAGATTTGTTCCTCTTGTAACTATAGAGGGAATGATGCTGGGAGTTGTCGAAGAAGGAAAGCTGATCAGGGTCAATCAAAACTCGACACTGTCACTAATAATGGATAGGAAGTGATTGATAAGGTTAATACTCAGATATCCAATGTTGATGTTTCACCTTATGATGAACAAAGGAATTATAGTTTTGAGAACCCACCATAGGAGGCATCCATTGTAAAGGTGGTGAATTTTGTACAGGAGGTGACCACAAAGGCTAATTCTCACACTGACAATGAAATGTGTAAAAGTCTCGACCATCAGTATGAGGGTGATGTTCCTGCTGGTCAGGTGGCTATTGAACATGACTCTGCTGGTATACGAACACAAGCAGGGAAGGGTTTTCCATCTGCGAATGAGGGCTCTGGTGCTCATATTGTCAATGAAATGAGAAAAAGTCCGGACCCTCAGCATGAGGGTGATGTGCCTGCTGGTCAGGTGGTTATTGAACATGATTCTGTTGGTAAACGAACACAAGTAGAGAAGGTTTGTCCTTCTGTGGATGAGAGCTCTGGTGCTCAGACTATAACTGACTTAGTGATTCATGATTCCCCTGTGGGTGGAAGTTTGATGGCACAGCCCACTGTGGACTTAGAAGAAAATTTCTCACAAGTACCTTTTTCTAAAGCTGTAAGAAAGAAGTTACCGGCATCTTTTACAATGCCTATTGATTTAGAAAACAGGTTTACCTCTCTCTCTATTGATGAACCTAGAGTTGGAGATGACTCTAATGATACAGTAGATGGGAATAAATCAGACCCTAAGGAATTATTAGCTTCAATCTATGATAGACCCTGCACTAGACAGAGGTCTTCTAATCAATGAGGATTATTTTCTGGAACATCCAGGGTCTTGGGAACTCTCCCATGGTCAGAACCCTAAAGCATATTATTATGACCAAAAAACCTATGTTAGTAGGTTTTACTGATCCAAGAATTAATTTTGAAAGATGGATGGCTTTTAAGTGGAGTAATATAGGCTACTCACTTGTTTCAGCTAATCATCATGTGAATGGGAATCAAACATTATGGGTTCTAAAACACAATAGTGTTAGCTTTGATTCCGTTCAGATTGATCAATAGTCAGTTACTTTATCTTGTTGCTTTTAGGAGAATATTATTTGTGTCACCTTTCTGTATGCTTTCAATCAGTATATTAGAAGGAGAACTTTATGGGAATCCCTTACTACTATCTTTGATAGCATGTCTGCTAGATGGATTCTGATTGGAGATTTCAATACCATTCTGAGGCTAGAGGAAAAAACAGGGAGAAACTTTTGTAGAGTTTCAGATAAAGATTTCTCCGCCTGTATTGATCATTGTAGGCTGCATGAAGTCCCAATATCAAGTGTGGATTTTACCTAGATCCGGTATACTCTGAATGGTAGGTAGGCAATTAAGTTAGACAGATGTCTAATTAAGTTGGATGACAATAGTGACATGATGGAAGTCTCTTGGGTGACTCTTCCCCGGATTCATTCAGATCATAATCCCATTCTGGTTGATATATGATTCAGTTTTCTAAGGTCTGCACCCTTACCCTTAAAGTTCAATAATGCTTGGCTGGTTGTGCCTGGATGCCGGGAAATAATCTCAGAGGCTTGGAAAACAGATGTCATAGGTAGTTCGTTGTTCATTCTGAATGCTAAGATGAAAATTGTGAAATCCAGACTCAAAGAGTGGAGTAAATTGACCTTCTCCAACATTGTTAATGATATAAAAGAAGCTGAGTCTCATTTGTTGAGCTGTCAAAAGAGGAACATGCAGCAGGAAAGTCCATCACAAGACGAGGTGGAAGCCGCTTCAAAGCTTGATAGTCTCTTGTTCCGTAAGGAGAATCTTGACCGAAATCAGCTCAATGTTAAGTGGCTCGAGGATGGGGATAGAAACCAAAAATTCTCTCATTGTATGCACAAGGAGAAAAATGCTAGAAGATATCTCAGGGACTTAATGATTGATGGTAATATGTTGACTTCTGAAAATGACATTGTCAATGGTGCGACTTCCTATTTTGAAAATTTATACTATGGCTCTAGTGTGAACAGCCTTGATAAGATTATTAGATGTTTTGAATCCAGTGTTGATGATAATCAGAATAGAAATCTTATTGAGACTCCTTCCCAAAAGGAAATTCATCATGCCCTCTTCTATTTAAATATGGACAGTACTTCTGGCCCTGATGGCTTCACAAACAAGTTCTTTATGTTCTACTAGGATATTATTTACATGGAAGTAATTATTGCTGTCAAGGAATTATTTCATCACTCCTATATGCCATTTGGGATGAATTATAACTTTATTGAATTAATCCCTAAAAAGGATAACGCCTTGGATATTAAAGATTTCAGGCATGTTACCATTGGGAACATGATTCCAAAAGTAATTAGCAAAATCATGGCTACCTGGTTAGGTGATGTTCCTAAAAGTCTTGTCTCTGATAATCAGTTTGGCTTTATACCTGAAAGAAGGATTCAGAATTGTCTCTTCGCCGCTTCAGAATGCATTAACATCATGAGAAACAAAGTTCCACATGGTAACATGGCCGTGAATATTGATATTGAAAAGGCCTTTGACACTATAAGGTGGGACTTTATTTTTTCAATTCTTAAGATGCATGGCTTCTCAGAGAAGTTCATTATTTTGGTTCATGTCATTTTGAAAAGTGCTCGACTATCCATTCTTATTAATGGCTCCCCCAGGGGTTTCTTTCAATGCACAAGATGGGTCAGTCAAGGGGATCCTTTATCTGGGGATCTGTTTTCCATGGCGGAGGACTACCTGAGTATTTGTCTTCATGATCTTGTCAACACTGGTATTTATCAAAGAATTAGGGCAAGTAGGAATTTATCTGCCCCATCTCATTTATTCTATGCTGATGATATACTTATATTTTTTAAGGATGACAGGAAGACAATTTTGTGCATCAATAGTATCTTCTCACACTATGAAGAGTTTTCAGGTCAGGTGATCAGCTGGAATAAATCCTTTGTCGTCTTTGGGGAAGGAATTAGAATTTCGAAGTAAAATAGGGTTTCTCGTTGGCTCGGTGTCAGAAGAGGCACAATGCCCTTTAATTATCTTGGGGTTCCCTTATTTTGGGGAAGGGTGAAACGTTACCATTTAGAGGACATTGCGTTAAAAATTACCAATCAGTTAGCAAGTTGGAAAGGGAATACAATGTCTCAGGCTGGTAGAGTTTGCCTTATCAATTCCGTTATTACATCTATGTTTGTCTACTCTTTTTCTGTGTATAGATGGTCGGCTCGGCTTCTAAAGGAATTGACTGGAAAGATTCGGAATTTCATTTGGACTAGATCTATTTATCAGAGGAAGCTTGTTACTGTTGCATGGAAGGAGTGTATAAAGCCACTCAAAATGGGAGGGATGGGGATCAAGGATGCTAGAATATTCAATAACGTGCTTCTTCAGAATTTCACTTGGAGCCTTCTCTCTAAGCCTGGATTTTCTCTTGATTTTCTGGTTGGCAGTTTTGTGGACAAACTGCAAAACAGTAGGTGCAGATTTCTGAAATCTTATCTCTAGCCTTCAATTAAGAGTGATTTTTCATCTATTATGTCTCAGCCAATTTGGTTGGTCTCTTCTGACTCTCAGCTGAACTGCTGGAACACACCATGGATGTCCTCTCCTTTGAAATACCATGTTAATATTCCCCCCTCCCTAGGAAATCTCTCCATTTCGGATCTGCAGCAAAACATGATTGCTCATGAGATTATTCCAAATAATCTGCGAATGGAAATTGTCAATTATGTTTATGTTGATAGTGATATTTTGATCTGGAAACCTGCCCTTTGTGGTGATTTTTCCAGCAGGGATTATTACAGTATGAAGTGTGGCACTCTCTCTGGAATTCCTTCTTGGATGGAAGGTTTTCATCAACCATACATCTCTCCCAGTGATGCTATGTTGATGTGGAGGATATAGAAGAACAGAATTCCAATTCAATGTGTTCTGCAGTGTGCTGGAATCAACCTGGCCTCGGTATGCTACTTCTGTTTCAGTGGAGATGAGTCCCTTCCACACATGTTCCTTCACTGCATTTTTTTGGTGTTTTTATAGAATTATGTGGCATCAATATTTCACTACTGTCTTGATTGCTATTCTCTTGAATCGGTTCTAAGATCACCCTTGAGAATCGATTTCAGTGATCAACTGCATTCCATGTTTATTGGTTCTATTACTTCAGTTTTTTCCTACATATGGAAAGCTCGTAATTCTGTTGTTTTTAACAATTAAAATCCATCATTACGGGATGGTTTTCTGCATATACACCGAAGTATTGCAGCTGCTTCCAGGATCCAAACGGGGTCTATTCATAATGATATTTCTGACTTTGTCATCTTGAGATCCCTTAGTGTCAGTGGCAGGGAACGAAAGCCAAAAATGGTCAAATATATTAGGTGGATTCCACCAATTCCAGAGTGGTTGCAAGTGAATGTTGATGGGGCGGCCGACGGTGCACCGGGTCCTGCTGGATGTGGTGGAGTTTTCAGAACTCATCGGGGCTTTGTGAAAGGATGTTTTTCCATTATATTGGTTATTCTCATGCTATTGAAGCTGAGCTATGGGCGATTATCAAAGCTATCAGGTATGCAGTTCATTATGGTTGGCATAGACTATGGTTGGAGTCAGATTCGTCTCTTGTTGTGTAGATATTGAAGGATAGGTCTCGAAATGTTCCTTGGAGGATGATGCCTGATTGGATCTCCTGTCTTAGGGTTGCTGAGAGCTTATGCCTTGATGTCTCTCATGAATATCGTGAAGCCAACTAGGTCACTGATTCTCTATCTAAAGGGGCCATTGTGGAGGTCAGTTCCAGCTGGTCATTTGTCTTTCCTTTCTATTGTGATGATCTGAGTAGCAATGATAGGAATGGGGTTCTGTACTCAAGGCTTTGCATAGCCTCTTGTTCTTGAGCTGTACTATATTGTTTACTTATTCATTTATTAATTTTAATGGGATCAGGTTTCTGCCTACTTCCTGAACCTTCTGGCTATATCTGATGGTGCGATAATGATGAAGAAATGCTTATTTTAGAGAGGTACTAACTACCTTGGAATGGTTTACTAACTTGTCGATATGTGGTGTATTCTATAATTGATAGAGTGTACACCCTTTTGTATTTAAGGAACATATCCAATAACATATATCTTAATTATTTAATTCAGACGAATTCGTGTTTCCAATATGGGTATTTTGGTAATTCAAGTTATTACAATATTTCAAGAGGATAGATGATGAAGTTATTCACGTGTTTGGAATGGTAATTTTAGAGTTTCTTTTTCTTTATTAAGGGTTACTGATATGTTCATCTTTTAAATTTAGAGAACATCATTATAATGTGTTGAATCATTATATTTTGGACTTCTTAACCATTTATGAAATGGTTTAAGTTTATCATTTAATGGTGCTTTATTGTTTAATGTAACTATATGATGTTTGTATTATTCTTCCATGAGTATATGTTGTCCAATTAGAATGAATTGTTCTGTAGTAACCCTTGCATTTACCTTTCATCTTATTTATAGGATATTTTAACAATATTCTTGACGTGTGTTTCCCACAAGGGAGTTTTCATTTATCAACCATTAACATTCGAAGTTCAATTTCAAATTTCGAGGATGAAATTTTTGTATGGAGTGGATAATGTAACACCCCAAGAATTTACAAATAAATTTAATATATAATGCATAAAACACTGATACTCTACCAATATTTCATTGTTATAACCAAGCCAAGTAAATATAATTTTTCCACTTCTGTAATTTGAATTTCAAAAAACTGAAATACACGGTTGCATTTAGTAAGATATTTAGAGCCTAATAAGAAAAAAATAATATTTGGTGAATATTAACATACCCTTATGAATAGTAATATTACTTTATGAATAGTGATAAATAGTAATGAATATTAAATTGGCCAAAAAATAGAAACATCATCCATTAATGTATAAATACAATCTAGAAATCGTAAAAGTGAAAAAATAATCATAAGATAAGTATTTTTATTTTTGCATGTCATAAATATTTTAATTATAATTTTATGATTAATTTAATAATTTAAAATTGAAATGTATCTTCATAAAATTTATACATATATTGTTACTTTATATTCTTATAGTTATAAGATAACTTTACAGTAACTTGATTAATTTAGTAATGTGTTATAAAATGAAATATAGCTTTAAAGATGTTTTTTTAATAATTTATCATTTCATTTAAAAATTAGTTAAATTTATTTATAAATTTACTTTCAAAAAATGGATTTAATTTTTTAATTATAAATTTATTGAAATATTTAGGGTGAATTTTTGGGATATATCTAAAAAACATGAATTTTTATGAATAGTAAAAATACAGTTTTGAGTTTTTGGTATGTTTAATGACATCATAAGGATGTAATAATTAATATAAAGTTATCTTAAAATTTTCAATAGTAAAATATGATGTGAAGTTTCCTAGGTGTCTAATAACATGGGAAAATACCATGGTAAATCCCATGGTTTTTTGAAAACCACTAATGAGGTGTCCCTTTAAATTATTAAAAAAACTCCATGTCATTTACATTAAATACCAACTCATTATTTCATTTTATTTAATTAAAAAAGTCATAATCCTTGATGATCTGGTATTTTGACCTCCCTAGAAGTCCATTCAAGGTTTCCTCAAGCCCTAGAGGTCCCAACCTTCACGTTCTAGGAGTTACTCTACAACGTAAGAAAATTGTCAACTTCTTTTTTCCTATCCAAGTTCCCTTTTATGTGGCATGTATTTCATGTTTTCAAACCATGTTCTTGTTTCCATAATATTCTGTCCCTATAAAATAGTATGAGTTTTCTATGAATGGTTTACCCATTTCCCCTCTCTTTTTAATGTTTTCTAAAACCATTTTCCATAGCCATTATGCTACTTAATTTTCGTCTCAAAATCCCTCTCTTTCTCATGCACTCTTATTATGTTATTATATTTTAATTTAAATTGGTTTATGCTAAGATATTTCATTACATATACCCATTAAATTACATATTATTTATTAATAATTATATATATTCTATCTCATTAAATTATTTTATGAAATTTTAAGCGGCGTGGTTAGGCTACTGAATTTCTCTGAGGGATTTCTCAATCTTTCTTTTATATTGAGTTCCTTTCATTTATTTTTTTGTCCATTCCTCATCTCACCTCATATAAATGATATGATAATTCCAGTAACTTTTTTGAACTGGAATGATATTATTCTAATGTAATATTTAATCATAATCTATCTTTTCCCCTCCCCTTATACAAAAAATGAATACACTGTCCAAGATGTGTTAATTTATCACATTCAAGGATGACGGGTTCTCAATTTATATTAATATATTCAAGACCAGTAATGAATCCTTTTTAATGGTTGAAACAGATCATAATATAAGTATTTTATCTTATTAAATGCTCAAGAATCCTTAAACACTCATAATATAAATTAATAATACCAAACAAGTTCATTTTGAACAAAATCACCATGTTAATCCAAATGCTTGTAATTAACTTTTAACTAATGAATCAAAATCATGGTATATAACCCAAAAATAATAATAAGATCATTTATATCTATTTAATTTAATTAATAAGATATATTAGAAAAATTTTATGTTTAACCACACATCAAATAGACTTCCATTCATGAATTCAAGTAAACCGACCATGAAAACCAAGGAAGAAAATGCTTCCAAAACAATAAAATTGAACCCCGTAAACCCATAAAAAGAGCAATTAATGAACCTTATAAGGTTATAATAAATCAATTTGATATATAGGAGGTTCTGGAATTATTAATTAATGAATCTATAATTGATTATTCAGGTCATTAAAACAATCTAATAACACACTCGAGCATAAGGTAAGAGGTTTCTTATCTCACATTTAATTCTGTGAGATTTCCATTGGTTGCCACTAATTTATTTTTTGTGGTGCATTGTGTACTAGAATTTGATATATATATATATATATATTATCATGATTGTTTTTTATTCATGTTGTTCTGTGAATCTTTTGGTGGTTATTAATTTTTGGTCGTACGACACAATTGATTACAACAAGGTAAGGGACTTTGTCTCAATTTCCATTTCATTGAGACATACTTGGTATTGTTCACTTAATATATCTTTTAGGATGTATAAACTGCCAAATTTATATCATTTTTAATTTGAAATTATAAATATATTATATATTCATATTCTAGTTCTGTGGATATGATTATAGTCTATAGTCGTATACCCTTTTAAATACGGTGTTTTTGGAATGTTGCCTAAACTATGGAAATATTGATGAATCTGTATCCTCTAATCTATTCAGATATTGAGAGGGAAAATTTTAATTGTATTAAATATATGTATAATGAATGATTTGGACATTCATCAGTGGGTGGGGACCGCTATATCACCTCGATTCATCGACAGGTCTCATGAGACAAATTAATTGGTGACAAACCCTTCGAGTTTGTTTCCAAAAATAAGACAGGTTTCTACCCACAAACTTATACTATTTCAATGATATAGTGGTATCATGTGCAATATACATAAAGTCCAATTAATAAGAATATCTTTTTATTCATTTTCATTTATTACTATCCATGAGGTTTTCACTATAAAAAAATCTATGGATGCAATTTCATACTCATTTTCTTAATGGATTATGTTTTCAATTTATTCACCATGCCATATTGATTATGTAAAATTCATTATGATTCACTTATTATTGATTCATGATTCCTATATTTTTGACCCTTAATGATCATTTTATCTCACCCCATTCATTTTTTTACCTTCAGTAGGTTATGAAGAGGATATCACTTATTGAGTTATTCTGGTTGTAGTTTATTATTTTTTTTATGTATTGTATTTTGTTATCCTTTACAATGTAATTTGAGTTACATATATGTGTATAGTTTCTTCAAGACTACTTAACTAATATTTCCTTATGGATTTTATTCTTTTTAACCATGCTGATGTAATTAGTAATGCACTGGATTAGGTCTATAGGGATCGGGGTGTTACACCGGGACCATGCATTACATTGTGAACATGTATTAAAGTTCACTCCTAACCTTGTGAACATGTATTGAAGTACAATTATAAACTTATGGACATGTATCCAGGTACATGAATAACATTTTATCATGTAATAAGTTTCACTCAAAACATTTTTAACCTGTAATCAGGTTCTCACATAAACTTATGGACATTCAACAAAATCCACGCATAACATTGTGAACATGTAGTTAGGTTCACATATAACATTTATACTCATGATTAATCCATAGTTACCCAATGCATTTGAATGAGATATAGGTCCCACCCAAATCATAATAAAATCCTTCATACTTGTTATACAAGAAAATAAAACGTCCATCATATCATGTCCCCTAGAAAAAGATAAGTTTTATAAACATCAAATCATAACCCTTGAAATTTAAACTGTATAATTAAAAATTAATCACATCATAACCTCTGAAAAGTAATAGGTTTCAAAATAACTTAATTAAATCACAACCAATGAAAAGAAGTAGGTTTCAAAATCATAAAACCCATGGATGTAAAATGGGTGTCTTAAGCATCATTACATAAAAAAATAAACTAGTCAAGAAATAATATGAATGGAACCTCTGGATCATTTACTATATGGGAATAATTAATAATTAATAATATTTTATAGATTTAAAATAATAGGTAAGGATATTTTGAAAATATTTCTTAAGGCGAATATCCCTTATTCATTAAAAAAGTAACTTTAAAACCTATAAACTTTTGAAAATAATTTTCCTTAAAACAAATATAAAATAATATTGAAAAACATTTGATAAAAATTTCCTTGAAAATATATTACCAAAACATTCCCTTAAAAATTTACCTTTTAAACATGAAAATAAATCATCATGAAATTGACGGTGGGTAAATATTTTCATGTCCTACGAGGAAGAACATACATTCCTTTATTGTGGTAAAAACGTTAAGAAAATGCCTCATTCAAAAAGTGAAAAAAAATATTCCTTTCAGAAAATTTCCACAAAACAAAAAAGGTAAAATTTTATTTTAAATATTTTAGGAGAATAGTATAATATTATTAGAATTATTTTTTGAAATAATTGATTTCCAACTGAAGAGTGTGTTAGGTTATTCATTCTTAAAAATACATTCTTAAGTATATTATGTACCAAAGAGTAGAGTGATGGTACCAATACATGAATATTTAATGAATAGATAGATAAGAATAAATTTCATTAATTTTATTCAGATATGGATCATAATATTTCATCAAAGGGAGCGTAAAAATAAACAATCTTGACAAAGCGATGAGATTGTCTCAATAAACTCTTATAAAATGGTAACATCAGATCCAACTATCCTTGTACGGAAATGAAGTTAAATGAAGCATAAAATGACATTAAAATAACTCATTTAATGATATTACATGTAAAATGGATGTATATACACCTCAAAAGAGAATTACAATTTATAACAAATCATGACTCTCAAAGAAGGAAAATTGAGACCAAACTATTTTATCAAATTGGTAACTTTTGGAACATGAAACCCATGAATGGAAGATCAAAAAAAAGATATGTGAATACCCAAATTTTATTTATAATTTACATAGAAAACAATCATGTTCAGTATATACACCACACATATGTAGAGTGGCGAACATGGCATGTATCTCATGGAAACAAAAAGTGAGATAAAATCCACTTACCTTGTGTCTTGACTCTCATCGTACTCGTTCATACCACCTATATAAAAAATATAAATTTATTTAAATATTTTAAATAACCATATTATGATATATAATACCATATATGGTTTTATTATGACCATATATTACACTCTTTTTAACCATCATATGTTAAGGTTTGACATCAGGTAATATTCTCTTTGTTTTCCGTATGTGTATTTGTTATATTATTGGTCCTTATACTTATATCAAGATTTAAGAATGTAAAAAATGATATACATATAATTTAAATATATTATATTTTTATTATAGTATTATATTGAATAGATATTTATAAAATGGATTGTGCCATTCATCAAGACGGTAAGTCTTACGTATACAAGAACGATGTTTCCAATATCATTGTCCTATAGAAGGAAAGAGAGAAAATGAAACATGTGTATATATGTATGTAATTATTAAATTATATTTATGATATTATATATATCATATATAATCACTAACCCCATCCTTAATACCATCCATGTTGTTCATGAATGAATCATATCTCTTTGAGGGGGCGGTAGTCCACACTTCGTCAAACGAAATTATTGTATTAATACACAATATAAAGTAAAATTATATGTTTTAAAAGGAAAAAATAAGACAAAATAAAATATATATATCATATATATCATATATAAATAGGGATTCCATAATAATTTCAACCATTATAGGTGTTATTGAAAATTGAACAATCATCATTTAGTGAGGTTGTAGTACGTCATACACATAAACAGTATATTCGTTGTCCATTTTATGGGGGTTTCTATAAGTGTATGTTGAAACCTTATCATATAATAATGCTAGTGTATTGATGATACTGGTTTTTTATACAATCATGTACAGAATAATGTAGAGGGTTTCTGAATGAAAATAAAATAAATGACTTGAGAGAAGGCATTACCTCTTAATCGGGTAACTACTTTTGGTTTGTGCCAAATGGCTTCCTTGAATGGCCTTTTAACCAACGGAAGGCTTCTAGAAAGTCATTATTTTTTCTAGTAATTTTATTTTTCATGGATTGAACTAAAGTTTTAGGTTATAGTGGTTTGAATAAGTGGGATAGGTGGTGGCCTTTTTTAGGGAAGGAAATGAACTCAGTTGGAATTTTTGAAAACAAGGTGTACACATGTTCTTACTTAAGAAAAATCATACAAATCAAACATAAATCAAAAATTTAAGGTTAATGGACTTATAATGTACACTAAATTTGTTTTGGTCAAGTGGATAGGTCATTTTTCCCCCTAATATTATGGTTTAGTACCTAATTAAGATTTATTTGACCTTAATTGCTGTGAATAATTTGAATCACTTTTACTAAAAAAAATTCAAAAATTATGCTGATATTGTTAGACTCTAAATATTATACTCATATCAATGATTTTTTTAGTTTTTTCAAAATTAAATTCATTGAATCGGAAAAATTAAGATTAATTCTCATCCCACAAACATGACAAAATTACAGGTTTTTAAGGTAGAAAAAAGTTCAAAAGTTAATTAACTTTTTATATTAATTTCAAAGTAAAATTCATTATTATTACCTAAATATTATTAATAGATATATCGTTTTTCTAATTCAACCTTAAAACAAACTTTAAATATAATTTAACATTAATAATTATTTAAAATAAATTTATTCTTTAACTAAAAATCATTATTTTCACTATTCATTAATAAATGATGATTCTCCGAAAAATCCAAAAAAACCACCCTATGATAATTTTGACATTATAAAATCAAAAAAAAATTATAAAATAAAATTTATAAATTGTTCTAAATTTAATTTTATTTTTAAAAAAGGTTCATTCGATAAAACAGTATTTTTTAAACATAAATTGACTTTACCAAAAATCAAATATTTAATTATAAATGTGTTTTATTTAGATAAAAAAATTATAAAAAATAACTGAAAAGTAGTTATTAATATTCATATTACTATGTTTAACTACTATGTTATAATTATCTCAATTAAATAATTATAATAATAAAATTATGTTCCATAGAAACATCATTATTGCGTGCAATGTATATCAAGTCATGGTTGCATGTAACCTACGGTAATTCAATCTTCCATGTATCATACATCATTTTGGTGTCATGTAAAACATTCCAAGACGGTGTTTTGAGTAGCATGATCAAAGTTAGTGTTGTGTATTGCACAAACCAAGTCGGTGTCATGGGAAAAGAATGTCTGACTTAGTGTTTTAATATATATATATATATAACTATTTTAAGTGTCATGAGAAATGAAAAATTTAAAAAAATATAAAATAATTCAAAAAAATCAAAAAATCAAAGGGCTATGTAGAATTGGTGATGATATTGAACATCTAGAACATCTAAGTATACATTAAGTCATAGAATAATGATCAACATGGTTGGTGTCCAGTTCTTCCACTATAATAGATGGCGGTGAGGTGAAATCAACTATGGTTGATGGAGCGATCATCACCATGATCAAATATATTATCGAAGCATCTTCAAAGTGCTCTCTAGTGGGTGTTGTTGATGATCTCTGGTCTCCGATAGTGTTTCTAGTCTTTTCATTCCCTATAATATATATCATAGTGTTCTTGATAGTGAATGACTCCTCACTACTGAACAAATATTGTTTTTCATTATCAGTCCAATCCTACTGCATTGCCTCGTCGAAGATGAAATATCACATTACATTCATGTTATTGTCATCAAGGCCATACATGTTGTCTGCCTTGGACACAGAATCATACCCAAAAAACGTCATTAGCATACTCTGGCCATCCATATTTTTTAGTTGAGGTTTTACATTTTTGACACGCATGACGTAGCCAAAAGTTTGGATAAATTGAACCTATTGTCATTTTACATACCATTACTCATAAAACATCATTATGGCATGGCAGAGTGTTGAGACTATGTTATTGATGAAGATGGCGGTTGAGATGGCCCCACCCCTTTCACTTTAGTATTATTTGAGCCATGTAAACAATAGAGTGATTGTTTGGTTCAATGATCTTATTATACTATTTCAAAATGGGGGCCATGAGTTTTTGTTTTATGCCTCACTCAGTACAGTATTCATTGAATTCCCCTTGAGTGAACAAACCACCATGGTCGGTGAGTAGGACCTTCAGCTCGTTCCCTATCTCTAGCTACATTGTGCCCTAAAAGCAGCTTATTACTACTGGTTATTAGAGAAGATGTGCAGCGAGCTATCACACATATAAGAGAGTACGAAATTTTTTGACTTTGGGGGTATAATGGTATAGGGGGTGGTAAAAATTAAACCTACTTTGATAAAATTTTGAAATGGAAACCAGTACTTGACAATGTGGTATGGTGGTTAATTTATATATGATAAAAAATACAAATGACATCCCACACCGATGTGGGGCATGAATATTAAAAAAAATATTATAATACTCTTAAAAATTTCATATACATTAAAGTAGCCAAATAAAATCAACGAATGTGTCACGTATCATATCAAATCCATGGAAGTACAGGCTAAAATAGTACATGCCAATGCACAGGTGACATCTTGATAAAGATCACTACACATCAAGCAAACTATGTCACTCGTACCTGAAACATAAAAAATAAGCAGCATAATGTCTCTATATATTTGTTTCAAATCATGAGAGTAGCAGAACAACCCATAAATTTATCCCTTGAAAAGTATTTCAAGTCCCTAGATCAATGAGTCTAGGGATCAGAGGAACACACTATTAGTGACCCCCCCCCCAAACAAAAAATGGGAGAGACATATTGCTACACCTTCTACCTGTGTTCCAAGGATTTTAATTCACTTAATTTTCCAAACCATTTCATAAAAATACTTTTTTTAACAATTTCAAAAAAAAACCATTTCATAATAATTTGAGAATAAATTTTCTTTTACCAAAACAATGCGAAAAATACCTTTTCTCAAAAACTGATTTCCACACGCACAAATAAATCAATCAGTCATGTCATTTCAATATTAAACCAATTTATAAAAAAATATAGTGATTCAATTCATCCATCATTGGCTAGAGATGGAAACACCAACCTCAATATTGGGTCACATGAACCTTCAAATGGATCCATATACTAGAGAGGAACACAAGGTCAACAATTGATACCTTGTGATTGATTACCATGTATTATAATAACCTTCTGAAATAATGAATATGGTGTAAAGGGAAGATCATACCTAATATCTAAGAACACGTGCCTGCCTCACCACAACCAACAAAGTATCAACCCCCAGAAAAAGTTCACACAGTTGTTCAAGAAGGAACACCACCAAGATATCATTGGATTTGAAAACATAGGGTAATAACATTATTTTAATCAAGGGAAATGAAAAAAAAGATATATCACTTACATGAAGGGACATGACACAACAAATATGATGACCATTAAGTAAAATGAAACAAGATTTATAAATTTCTTATGTATTTTTTTCGACTATTTATGGTTAATTTACCCTTTATGATATGAAATATGAAGCATAAATTTCAGAATTATATGAAATACCATAGTGAGGTTTATAAGGAACATTTTATCTTTATTCAAAGATACATTGTACAAGAAAATATGACAAATTAATAGAATAATAGTGTGCTTTATAAGTATGAGTGTTTCACTTCATAAGGATTATTATGATACCAACACTTAGAAAGTTTTCAATTATTTTGAAGAATGAAAAATTAGATGATTCTTATATTGTGTAATCATGTTTAAGACAACATGATGTTTTGTTAGTTACAGATTCCATGTTTTTTTGAGGATGATAAAGGAATATAAAATTAATAAGATCTCTATTTAATTAATCTATGTTGTTCAAATGATAATATTTGAAAATTAATATTGGTGATAATTTTGGATATAATTTTAGGAAATTAAATCTGTTGATGGTGTTGATGTATCCAATTAATTAAGACCACAAAAATTAAACATGGTTCATTATAATTGAATGATAAAAGTATATTCATAATTGAGGAATAACATTAAGGAATTATTAATTTTGATAAGTTATTTAATCCTTTAATGTATACATTCCATATTAAATGATTTTAGAAATTAAATGTGAATAATTTATTATTGTTCTATAATGAATTAAATATCACAAACCCATTTTTGATTCAAGATGAAAATTGATAAGAAAAAAAATTGGAGTTATCTAATGTTTAAATGAGAATCTTGATATTATAATTTCATTTCCATGATTGAAACATTGCCAATACTTAATTTATTTCATAGTTGTGATGACTGCATGTTTTTATACTGAAATAGTGATTCTTATCTTATAGATGTTGCATGAATTAGAAAAAGATAATGCAACTTGTTGATCATACTAAAATATTGTAAGTATATACTTATTTGGATAATAGAAAAGGAGGACTAAAATAGAGAGGGTATTCCTAGACTATTTTTGTGGAAAATAGTTCAAAGAGAAAATAAATAACTATGATTATGGGAGGGAATAATGTAAAACAATGTTTAGGAAAATTGATAGTATAATTATATTAATCTAAAGTATATTTTTTATATAAAATTTATAAAAAATATATTTCTATGAGCAATATATAAAAAAATTGACAATAAATATAAGGAATGACTCTCACATATAACTCTCAAAGATGATAAAATGAGTGCTCTTTATATGTTGGGAAGGACAAGAATGATATGAATTTATAACGAAGATGTTTTCTTTATCAAAAAAATCCAATTAGGTTCTACTTTCTAGATCCCATCAAAACATAAGGATATATGAATAATAATTTGGTAAGGCTGATTTTCATGTAATGATATATAATATTCATGGTCCATTTAATACCTCAATGTTTGAGTTGAGAGAAACCAAAAAATAACTTATGAAAAATATAATGGAGAAATAATGTGAAGTAGAGACCAAGTTACATGATATTTTTCATAGAGATTTAAATGTAGTCAAATACTCTATTTTGAGGGGAAGATGATAAGATGGTGTTAATGCATTAACACCCAGTGCTAAAAGAAGTTTAAAATTGAGAAGTTGGAAGTAGTTGAAGACTATTAGGAGAAAATATACTACAATGGGATTTTGTGTAAGTGTGAAATATACAGTATTTTTAGAATGATATATGACTTCCTTTTAAGTTTATTGTAAAAACCTAGTTATGGGATAATCACTAACCAACCCACTATAATTGATTATAATATTGTTAGTGGAGAATTTAGGACTTGGATACACTAATCAAAACAAATATAAAGTATCTTGGGTGGGGTTGGAACTTTTAGAATCACAACATATTTCTATTACATTAGAGTATAGATTTATGTTTTATTCCTATTGGTTAAAGAAAAAATTAATCTATATGAAATGGAAAAAGATATTTAAATACCATTGGGATAAAAATTTAAAAAATATAATTGAAATTTGGTAAAATATTAGTCACACATGATTCACTCTCCCTCTTAATAGTTTTCACATTGATCATTAAGAATTTACATAGGAATCATAGAAAAAGTTTCCCTTTAATTGGTTCAAAATTTTATTTTCCTACTGTTTGTATAAAAATTCAATGAAATGGATATTTGAAATTGAAGAAACTCATATGGAGAAAAAAATTCTATTATTTTTAGTGAATAATTAGAGGTTTCACCCAAGACATTGATGAGTAATAAAAATAGAGGACAAATTGACCCATGTAATAATGAAATAGGGAATGAGTATCAACCATGAGATGAAAATAATCATAGTGGTAATTTTAGTTCTAAATTTTTTGAAGACAATTCGACAAATGAATTAGATTCAATCTATGAAAAACATGAAGTCTACATGCATAATTAACCTCATTGTAATTTTTATTCTAATTTAAATTAGTATATATAAATGGCCTCCATTGAATCTATTACATACAAAATTTTACAAATCGAGGGATTATAATTTGAATTTGATGTATAGGAAGATTCATTGGTCAAAAATTTGAGTAGATGCAACACCATCATAAATTTCGTTAAATCCAAGGAAGAATATGTTTTACATTGTGATGAAAAAATTTATTTTAATTTTTGTGTTTTAAAAAATTCTAAGAAATAAGTGTTTAATAATATTTTTATAGAATTGATTCATGTAATAGTGAAATTTCACAAATTCTCTATGAATGTCAAGGATTCTCAGTTAAAATATAATTCAAAGAAAATAAAATAATTGGTTATTTATATTCTACATAAAATCTAAGTGTATGGGGATCATATGAATAAGATGAAAAGATATTATGAATAATGGGTAGAAATAATTGAAAACTAGAAGTAAATTTTTAATCTAAAATGTCATGAGTTTAATCGGAGGCCGAAGAATCTAGAAAGAAGCCTTGTTAAATATTTATAATATACTAATAAGAGAATTTATTCATCACAAACTTATAAAAGTATTCCTGATTTTAAAAATAATTAAAATAGTGGGAAAATATATTGATGTTTTCTCTTGATAACACCACAAATAGTTTCATTGGTAAAGGTATATCATTGTATTGTTAATTAATTTTTCACTGAATCAGTTTTGAAAAATATTCTCTATCTATAGTCAAAATCATGAAAAATATAGAGGGAGATAAATTATGAGAAACCCACCATATCATTAATGTTGGAGGTGGTCATATGTAAGAATATAATCCCCTTAAATTATTTTCAAAATAAGTTTAATCCAATAAAAAATAATAAGAACAACCATATGGATAAATACATCTTCAAATAAAAAATGAGATTTATTGGATACAATTGATGATATTAGTGGATCATAAATATGGCTATTAATTTATGGAATAAATTTTCAATAAATGTAATATACTAAAGAATTTAATTAAGGGGGAGTAGAACTAAATCAAAGAGGAAACTCATTACTTTAAAAAATATTTCACATAAATACTAGAATCTATCCATGAAAATTAGATTTCATATCTTGTATAAATTCTTTGAGTATTGAAATAAATTTGGTCATTATTATATCTAATCATAGATTCTACCATCCCATAAATACTACCATGATAATATAAAGATAATAACATAACATTAAAATAATTATGTAATGAAAAATGTCATGTCTACATTGATGAGTAAACAAAAGAAGATTTTTTTTGTCCACAAGTCCCAAGAAGTCAACGAAGAAAGATAATGTGGATCTTAAACTAATGTGGATATGATTTTATTATGGTAATAAAGGAAAAATCATATACCACATAAATATGGATATGAATATAAAATCAAAATGTGGAAATCAAGAATCAATAAGGAAAGAGTCAATCCATGATAGAGACATCAAGATTGGCATGGTGGTTGACACTTTCGATAAATATTTTAAGAGGGTTTTTGAGAAGAGCAACCTAAAAGTTGTTTAATGGATGCGTGTAAGGATAATTTAGGCTAGAAAAATGTTTTCAAGTGTATGAAATGGTATCCATTATAAAATAAAGTATTATAAGATAATCATAAACAACCAATTACTCCAATGACCAAAATTACTACAATGAAAATGGTGTCTTTAACCAAGATTAAGTCTAACCATGTTATTAATATATTCATAACTAAATTTCTATGAAATATGTAAGTGTATAAGGAAACAAAGTAGGATCCATGGAGTGAACGTTCCTTTCTAGATAAATTAATTAAGGCTATTCAAACTAAGAATAACTCTCAGAATTAAAAACATCCCACAAAACCTAAGTACGAATGTATTTATAATATAAAAAATCAAGGAATAATGAAGAAATAAATTTATTTTAGAGCTAAAAATAATGTTTCATATGGGTTTATAATAAAGTATTATCCATATTTTTCACATTAAAAAGATAACGAAGACTCACCTTTTTCCCATACCCTTATATAATAGGGTCGATATAATACATTGATCAGGGAAATGAAGCTCAAGTATGAAAAGAGATGAATTGTATATTGTGATGGATATATAACTAGATTAATCATTCACCATAGATTATAATGAATTCATGACTCCATATATCATATCATTATCATTTCAGTTATTATCAATCTCAAATTTTATCAAATGGTTGATTATCTCTAAAGAAGATTAATTATAGTAAATATTGATGAAGATAACCTCTTTACAAAGAGATAATAGAAGTGAATATATGATAATTTTAACTCCTTATTTAAATATTAAATTCTTGATATGCCCTATAAAAATGAATATAATGTATCATTTTACTCTATAATATTCGTTTCGGATTTTTTTAATCTCTCTACCAAGGGGAGTTATTTTGTAACCAAATGAAGAAAAAAATCATCTTTCAATTGAATATATATATTTTATTGTATATTTTTAGTGGAGTTTTATATATCTTCTTGAAAATATATTTTTATACCTACTAAAAAATAAAATTTGAGTTGGTGTCGCATTAATAAATCGATATGGATGAAATTTTTTTATTGATCAATCATTTTTTCTATACATGGTTAACCAACATAATCATAGATTTGTTTAGTTGATGACACTTTTATAATCAAAATATGTTACCACCCTTCTTTTATATGGAAGTGATTGATTCCCTCAACAAAGGGGAGAATATATTTTTTTTCCAACAAGGGAAGTTGAGGATATTTAAATACCATCCCTTACACCTATGGTGACAATTACAAAGTGATGATATTTTTTCCTCTGAATTTATTATAAATAAATAATAGAAGAGTAAAATTGAATCTAAGGGTAAACATTTTAGTGATGACCAATCTAAAGAGAATTATTTAACTATAAAAATAGGTTCATGGAGTTGATGTTGTATTTGTTTTTAATATATTTTTCAATATAGGTCGTAAAAATAAATTCAATCTATGGTGATGATGGGTGATGGAGGAATAATCCTCCCAAATATAGAAGCTAATGTTGTTTCCCATAACATTGGGGTAAATAAGAGTTTGGTTTCTTGATCAGTAGTCCCTTAAAATGAGGTAATAGTTGGGATAGTATGAAATGTTTCATTAAATGTGATATATATTGATGGTTTCACTATCTAAAACATTTTATAGAGTGGTGTACAAGATGACTATAAGACTGTTTGCTACATAAATTGTATATATGTGATTAAAAATATTAACACAGTATTAATTTTTTGAACAAATTCAGTTGATGGTTAAGAAATCATCCAAGGATTTATGGATGAATATTTTAAGAATACATAGTTGTAGATACTACATTCTTACTAAAGGAATCATGAGGCATCTATAATAAAAAAATAAATATCACATACAAGGATATTTTTTAATGATGAGCCAAGGTTGAAATTAGAAGGGTAGTGAATATTCATGAACATTATCAATGATAATTTTATATGATTCAAGCCAAATTAAAATTTTATCTAAGCACATCAAAATTATTCATATGATTCGAAATTAATTTAAATTAATTTAAATTTGTTTTTTGTCATTAGAGAGGCCCATATTTTATATTAAGTGATTTTGGACTTATCTATGGAACTATGTAATTATAATGTTAGATCTAATTATTTTCTAAGTCTTGAAGATTAAAGAAATATTTATGGAGAAGATACATAAGAATAACCATGTGACTCAGTGCATGAATTTTAAAATTCCAACATCTGTGTACAGATGAGATATAATATATATAATTTTATATGTCCTAGAATCCCTTTATCAAAAAATGGATGATTTATATATGGTAATTGACATTATTATGGAATCTATAAGTATCACCCCTGAGAAATAAAGGTAGGATCACAACTTTCTAAGGATGGATCATAGACTTCCTAAAGATGTATTAGGAATTCATAAGGATAGTCAAAATTATGATGGAAAATTTCATATGAATCATATATAACTCCATAAGTATGATGACTATACATAGTAATGATTATACAAAATTTTATGGATGGATGTGGACTATATAAAGATGATTTATCCATATGAAATTAATTAGGATGTGGAAATTTAAAAAATCGATATAATCTCACAATGATATTTATACGGTTCATTTTGTTATTACAAAAAAACAAATTCCTAAATATCTCCCAAATTCCTAGAATCATAGTTTACATTCAAAGGATGAATGGTGCACTTTGTACGAATAATTCATAGCCCAAAACATAGAAAAATTGTGAGAAATTTTAAGAATACAAAATTATATGTTACTAATGTTGGGCATTTAACATCAAAATTTCATGATTCTATGTTTATCAATGATTCTATATTTGTTTTTAAGAAGATGAAGAAATATGATATTGAGAATATAACCATTTTATTAAGCTAATATTTTCAAATGAAAATATTTGAAAATAAATATTGGTGATAATTTCTGAAGAAATTCGTATAAATTATATCAATTAATGCTGGTTTTATTTCCAATAGTCTAAAACATCGCAAATTTAATGTTATTCATGATGATTTAATGCTACAAAGGATATTTATGTATGATAAAGACAATTAAATATGAAATAATTGATGAGAAATTATTTATGATTTAAATTTTGAAATTCTATATTAAATAAATAAATAATATAAATGTGAAGATGATTGTTCACTTTTTTAATTGAATTAAAAAACAAAAATAAATTTTTCATTGAATATAAAAATTTAGAATATTTAGTAGTGGAGGTATTTGGGGAAAAATATGGAATTTGGATCGTATATTGGAATTTTATACATGTACCCATCATGAAGAGTTGTGACACACCAAAGTTGTGATGATAATATATGTTTATACAGAAATGATGATTTTTCCCTTATAGATGTTGTGAAAATTAGAAAGAAATAGTGATTATTCTAGATCATGGTGGAAGGTTTGATTTGGAGAACTATTATTTTCAGATTAAATGAGAAATAAAAGAGAAAGGTTATTCATATAATTTTTATGGGGAAATGGTTTTAGGAAAAAGGAATAATCAAGATCATGTGAGACACCCACCTAAAAGTAGTTGATGAGAAATATAAGGATCACTATAACGATTCATAAAAGTTTTTTATACATAATCTATAGAAAATATATTTCATTGGCCTTTATATAAATTAGATGATAATAAAAGAGAGAGACAATGACTATCACATAGATATCCTAAAGAATAGAACCTGAGATCTCCCTATAAGTGGGTAAGGATAAGATGATAATAATTTGTAAATTAGATATTTTTGGGTAAAAAATAAGTACAAGTATTCTACATCGTACTATTGACCATATCCAATCAATGTATATGGAAATATAAATATTAAGTTATGAATGATGACAATAATGCACTGTTATAAAATATTCACTAACTATCGAATACCTTAGAGTTTGATTTGAGTGAATCCAAAAAAATTGATTTTGTATAATATTTGGGTTAAATAAAATGAATCAAACACTTGGTTTCATTCTAATATTCATTTACATTTTAAGAAATTGGGAGAATATTTATTGAGTAGAAGAATATTAAATAATTTTGATACAATGACATTCAATGAGAAAAGAATATGTATTTCAAGAAGTTGGATGTTATTGAATATTTGTGAGAGACAATATAGTCTTGTTGGATACTATGAATGTGTGGGATGAAAAATGGTTATATGATGATACTAGACTTATTTTGAAGTAGAAGTTAAACACTTAGGTATAATAAAAACACTACCCAACCCACAGTGATTGATGATATGATTTTTAGTAGTGAACTTGTAACTTGGGAACCCCGATCATAGTAAGGAATATGTTTCTTGGGAAGGGAAACACCATCTACAAACATATTTTACTGCTTTTAATTTCTTTTACATATTTTCATCTATGTATTTAATTTTTTTTAAATAAAATATCTAAATGTCTAAATCACAAATATTGGTTTATATAATAAAGTGGGTAAAAATATTAAAAGTTAAATTGGAATTTAATACAAGATTATACACACATGATTCACATAATCTACCAGCTGTTTCCATAAGGATCATATAGAATTTATAAGAATATAAAATATAGTTAAAATTTTGAATCTATTATATCTGGATGATATATTTCTCATGGAGTGACATGGTACCTCACAGAATAAACACCTCTTTATTGTTCAACTTCCTTCACTCTATATACATGAACATGGTATGAAGAGTGTATAATGAAACATGATATCTCTATTATATCACTGATAATTTATTATCACCATAATTTCACTAACACAGTTCCATTTACACAATGAAAAAACTCATTCCCTTTATTATCTTTACAACTTTAATAATGGTTATGATGTGAGTCATCCATTCTTGATCATAATACAAAACCATTCAAATTTTTTATCCTTCTTGTATTCAATGACATATGGTGTGGTGTGATAGAAACATTATTAACATAAGACACATATCTATCTCAATATATAAACAAATTCACTAAGTTGAACCCAATATACCATGATGTTAATATATTTCACCTCCTACTCTAACTTTCCATGCACAATGAACATGGTGCAGATCATAACAACCATTGTGATAAATAAAAGATAGAGTGTAACATTTATCTCCACTGAATATGGATGTCTATAATTTGGACATTATTAGTTCATCACATGCTTTCTTTATAGTGTAATTGGATTAAATATCTTCTCATTTTAATAGAAAACCATGGTTAAGGTAGTGAAATTAATGGAACAACCATAGTGAATGGATAAGAAACCTCAAATGATTTTGTCCTTGCCACCCTGTGTACATTTTATTTAAACATTTTAAAATATTTATTTTATTTAGACTCACATTATGAACTTTATGAATATTAAATTTATTTATATATTTGGATGTGGTCCTATAATGATAGATAGGCATCGTGGTACCACCCCGTACCAAGGCACCTACTCCTTCACCCAGTGTGTACCCATGTGAGGAGACTACTTCTATTATTTTTTTCTTGATCACTGACCAATGTTGGGATACAGTTATACCCCCCCCCCCAATCTAGTCTTACTATTTAGGTAAACCTCCACCTAATGGTGTCATGGGTATTATAGTGGGATATACCTTGATACTATCCATGTTTTCTAAACAATTTTTTTGACTTTTTTCCTTTTTGAAATATCATTATTCTTCCTTTATAGTTTTTTTATTTTCTTGCAAGGCCCACTATAAGGATATTTCTTCAAGTTTATTCAATGAAATATAATATTCACTATACATTAAATATTCTCGGGATGTAAACTTTAATAATTATTGGGTTCCATTTATTTCCCACAAATAACATAATTGTTTTTCTATATATCATAAGAACTAGAATAATGAATAAATTGATTAAATACCTCAATTTATATACTAATATTCATTATATTCTAGGATTCTAAATTATGAACTATTTAATCATGAATTTTAAAATAAAAATCATCATATATGTATTTCATAGTTTATTCACCACAATACTATAGAAAAAAACTTATTCAAATTTTATACCCAATGAGATAAACTCCTTATAATGAGTTGATTATTTGTATTTCAATACGAGATGATAATGATCTCAGGACATAAAGGTCAATTATCTTTCTTTTAAATGAATACATAAAAAAATACCTCCTTAAATATAAATATAATTCTTTATTATAAATATATATTTTATCTCAATCTTAAACTATTCAATCAACTATATATAACAATGGAATTATGTCCTCCTATAGCCTTCTTTCTTAACTTAATTAGATGTGATTGTAGGAAATTTTCTATAGAAATCTTCACTTATTCTTATCTCAAAAATAAATTATTGAAATGTTTTAGGCTTCGTACTAAATTATTTATATAGAATAAGGATATTTATTTTCACTCTTTTTCCCCTAAACTACAACGTGCAGTTTTTAAAAAACCTTCTCCGGAAATCCAACACTCTTATCAATGTTTGGGATAAATGTTTCCTCCTATAATACTAGACAATTATGTTGTGTGATACATCCATTTATAATGGCCAAAAGGTGCCTATTTATTTTGATTCAATCCATTAAATCTTTATCCAAATATTATACTTTTTTAAATTCCAACAAAATATTTAGGGCATTCTATAAATAGATAGAACTTAATATAACATTTACAGCATGATTTATCACAATTTAACAGATATTTTTGTGTTATTACATTATTCATAGAATATTACTCAATAAAACTCTATATTTATAAAATATTATATAATTACAATTAAAATTCCATTATGATTTATTTTTTAAACCCATGAAATATCACATCATGATCTACTCTGAGCCCCTAAAAAGGCTCTATTGTGGAATTCATCTTTAATTATGATGTAAAGTCATATTTATAAATCATAATGGTGCTAAATTAATTATATAAAAATATCCCATAAACATCACAACCCCCTTGATTGTGTCATTATAATTATTATCTCTTCCACTCTAGTGTTGTGAAATAAAAACACTCAAAAGATATTCTTCATACCATCACATTCTAATGTTGAACTAATTTTGCATGGCCTCTCATGGTAGTGTGGATTTATCCTATAATATTAACTTTATCATAGATCATGTTATGAAGTCACTTATTATGATTTGGTAGTATATAAAGTTATTCTTACACTTTATTGAGTTATTATTACGCTCATCTATTTTAGTGAGGTTTACCATTATAAGGTCATGGTTTAATTCTATAAAAGACTAATTATGGCATTCTTTCTGCCATCATGGTGAAAGACATAATTTTTATCCAAATTAATATTATTTTCTCTATGTATACTATTATTCATGTCACGTTATAACATGGTCAATCACTTCTTGGAAGAAATCCCTTCTAGAACTATAAGATATTTTTATATAGAACTGATTTTTGCATCAAATATACTCTTTAAATATATTTTCTATATAATTAATAGGATATTGAATAATAATAATCTTTAAGACATAAATTATGGAATTATAAACTCCAATGCAACATTATTTCTCTCTCTCTCAACCAAAACACTTCCATACATCTCTAAATGACATTGTGAAGACTCCCAAAACTTATACTACCATAATATGGAATATTAGTCATAGTATGTCCTACATAATACCCTTTAAATCCAAATTATATGATCTTAATGATTTACATTCCATGTCCATTAAATGTGTAGATATTAAGATAATTCGTATTTTGATAGAAAAAAAATCCTCCATATGGCCTATAACGACATATTCTAGACATAAATTAACATTATATAACTTTTGTAGAATGCATAAAATATTACACAAACAGATTCCCAAATATTGTATTAGGTTAGTGTCATTGGACACATGGAATAATAAACACTTGTACATAAATGAACTATATAATCTATTATGAGGTTCTTCTTGACTAGAACCCTTCTTAGACTCATGAAACATTAGATATATCTTCATATCCTGGGGTAAGGAATCATTAAAAGTGGTGATGGAACATGCCCAATAAGGGTAAACATGGTACATATTTAAGCATAACGATGAGAATAAGGGTATGAGAACATGATGATGAGAATAGAAGATCATACCTTGCATATAAAAGACCATAAACATGAATCATGGCATAAAACATGTAAATTAATAAGAAATTAATAATAAAGAAGTAAATGACATAATCCATGAAATCATAACATTGGAATAAAACTTGTAATTGTGTCAAATGCATAATAATATAATATGATTTCCATAGTATCCAAAGAATCATTTCCAATAAGGTCTTGGTAGTATGGGTTCATTCTCCATTCCATATTGGTTGTCATGGATAACTCCCATGGACATATTTGTAGTCAAGGTTCATTCCCAATGCCATCTTAGTTTATCTCATGAGATATTATTCTTTTCCCAATGCATTGGAGGGAGGTATAGGTCACACCCTTATCATAATGAAATCATACGTACGTGTGCCACAAAATCATAAAAAATCATATAATAAACCATTAAATGAAATAGGTATCATAAACATTTAAGAATAACATAACAAGTGAAAAAATATATAGGCTTCATATTTATTTCATCAAAATCATAACCCATCAACGAAGAAAGTTTTAAAAGAATACAACCTATAGAAGAGAAATGGGTTTTGTAAACATATTTCCACCGAAATATAATCCACTCAGAGAAATAATATGATTGGAATCACTAAATAATTTTCCCATAAATGTATGAGTAACACCAACAAATGTTATCTTAGATGGGAAATAATTTTTAATGATCCTTAAAAACATTTCTTGAGGAAAATATCTTTTCTTATTTTGAAAATTATTTTTAAAACAAAAAAACTTTGAAAACCTCTGTCTTGAAAATAAATTACATAACATATAATGAAATCTGGAAAAAATTGAAAATCATTTACCTTAAAAATATTTATTATATTTTTCAAATTTTACTTGAAAACATTTATTTGAAAATAATTTAAAAAATTATAAATAATGTTAGAAAACGTTTTGAAAACCATTTCTTTGAAAAAAATAAGAAATCATATAAATAAATATTGAAAACTTTTTGAAAACCATTTCTTTGAAAATATTTTTAAAGCATATAAATAATGATTGAAATCATTTTTAAAATCATTTATTTAAATATAATTGGAAAAATTATAATGAAATATTGATTTTTTTTTAAAACCATTTTAATGAAAATTAATTTTAAAAAAAAATTATAAAAAATTAAGCTTTTAAAAATTAAATTTAAGGTTCAAATAAATGATTATGGGTGTACACGTACAAGCCATACAAGGTAAAAAAGAACAATCCTTTTGCATGATAAAATGTTTGCAAAATTCAGTGTTCAGAAATAGACAAGAAGAGTAATTTTAAGAAATTTTTAATTGACAAAAAGGGTAAAAATGTCTTCTAAATATTTTAGGGGACTAGTATAATATTATTTGAAACCATTTTGATAAAACAAAGTTTTTAATGAATGTATATTTTTTACCGAAGAGAGGTTAAAGTCATGCTTTCCTAAAAACACTTTCTTATTTATCTTTTTCACCAAATAGTGAAAGAATGGTACCAATAAATGAATATATTATAAATATATAGATCATAATAAATTTAATGATATTTATTAATATATGGATTATAGTATTTCATCAAATTAAATATAAACATAATCATTATCGAAATGTGATGAGATTTTTTTAATAATCTCTTAACACATAGAAACATTGAACCATACTCCCCATGTCAAAAAATTAAATAACATTAAGCTTTAAATATAATTAAAATAACTATATTCATGATATAAAATTTCAAATGAATGTATATACACCTCCAAAATTATTGTACGTTCATAATAAAACATGTGCCTCAAAGAAGGAAAATTCATACAAAACTGTCTTATCGATTAGGTAGGTTTTTAAACATTAAACCCATGAAATAAAGATCATACAATTGATATGTAAATACCTATAAATTTAATTATAATAATAATTTAATAAATACTTGTACAAAATAAACACCAAAAAAGGAATGTGTGGTGAATAGTGGATTTATCTATCAGAAATAAAATGTTAGATAAAATCCCCTTACCTTGTGTATTGACTCACATCATACTTGTTAAAACCACCATTATAATAAATATAAATATATTATACATATTTTATAGAACCATACTCTTATAACTAATACCATATATGGTTTTATTATTTCCTTATATTACCCACTTGTTAACAATCAAATGTTAAGGTTTCATTTTAGGTAGTATTCCCTTTGTTCATTACATGTGTCTTAATTGGTTATATATTTGGTCCTTATACTTATATATTTATTTCCATAATATAACTAATGATATTAATTTTAATTATATCATTATATGTGTATTATAATAATCAATACATTATATAACTATGAAATGGAATGCACTATTCCCAGATATGGTAAGTCGTACATACACATGAACAATGTTTCCATTTTTATTATCGTACTGAAAAAATAATATAAATGAAATATTTTTATATAAATTCATAAATATATAAATATATACATATATATATTATTAAAATATAATTATTATATCATATATATCAAAAAATTTCACAAAATTCATCCTTAATACATTCGATGGAGTGTGAACGAATCAAATCGCTTTGAGGGGGTGGTAGTTTACACGTCCTCAAACGAAATTAACATATATACATCAAATGGAAACTATAAATAAATGTGTGTTAAAAGTATTAAATCATATAAAATACGTAATAAATATAATATATATCATATATTAATATATTATATATTATAATTTCCACTTTGGGAGGTGGTAATGGTAAAATGAACAATCATTGTTTCGTGAGGCTATAGTCCACCGTACACGTAAACAATAATCTCATTAACCATTAAATGGAGGTGTGTGTAAGTTTTCGAAGAAACATTTTCCTAAAAACATAATAGTGTGTTTAATATAAAGTTTGTGTTATAAAATAATGGGATAAATAGATTTTTGGGGGAAGGGAAGGAAAATTAAAGATTAGATTTTGAGAGAGGGTGTTACCTCTTAATCGGTAACTCCTTTTGGATTGCATCAAAGGGATTACTTGGAAATATTTATGCACAAATATAGGAATAAAGGACGAATAGAGGATTTTTGGGAGGATATTTGAGACAAAATTGGCTGGGCATTAGTGGTTTTAGAAGTGTGAAGAATGTGTTGAGTAATTTTCTTTTTATAGTGGAGGGGGAGGGGAACTCTTGTAAATACCAAATGATATTCAATAATCGGAGGTTCCATTTACCTAATGTGCCTCCAAAATGGAAAAATAATTGTGTAATGTAAAATTATGGTCGATTTTTTTTTACAAAAAACAAAAATATGTTAATTTTAATATGTTGGTTTCTTAACATCTAAGATTTCCTTTTTCTATTATTTTTGTTTTCATTAAACCATCTAGTTTTATATCTAATGTAATTTAACCATTAATACTAAAATAAAGTGAGATTTATTATATAATATAGGGAAATTTATTTATAAATATGATAAAAATTTTAGAAAATAAAAACATCATGTCTTTTGGATGTTAATTTTTAAAACCATAGCTTGTGATGTGCAAAACACTGCTTAAACCCGGACCGTGAAAATAGTGATTTTACAATATATGGGTCAATTTGTTGACTATAAAAGATAAATAGTTCAATTAATATATCATATTTTATATTTTTAAAACATAAAAGTTACTTGGAATAGTTCAGTATTTTTATTAATTTTAAATCATTTAATAAAATTTCACTTATTTTAAAATAACAATAATGTTGACATTAATTATTAAATTTTAATATTAAAATATAAAAAAATATTTTCATTTAACTTTAATATTTTTAAAGATGTGTAACATGATATATTAATCTTAAAAAATAATTATATATAATAATTCAAACATTTTACATCATTTTTAACATATTTAGTGTCGTTTATTTCAGACAATTATTAACTAAATAATTACATCCTTTGTGTTTCTTATGAATTTTAAGTAACTAAATCATCGCTTAAAATTATTGATATATTGTTACAATAAAAATAAAATATTTATATTTAAAAATTATATGTATAACTGAAATGTTTATGTATTTTACATATATCAATGTTTTATAAATATTACGGGTAATGAAAGTACCCTTTTTGTCTTACCCTTAAACATTTATATAGGAAACTTCCATTTAATAATATTATAATAACCCATAATATTTGAACCAAGAAGCTATATGGTCTAATTATTGGAATACAATGGATTTTGGACTAGTTTCCAAGTCATTTGGGTCAATAAAATTAACATTTAGACCGTAATAAATCTTAATCTTACCTTAATCAATATGATTAATTTTATTCACATTATCTAATCTTTTTGGAATAAAATTATGTTGAGATTATTAGACTAAAATTATTATAATTATTACAATCATGTGTGTCGGTTTTTTAAAATTCAAATCACAAATGTAGGAAAATTAATTTTAACACTAATCATGCAGTCGTGGCGAGAAAGATTTTTTTATGTAAAATCATTCAAAAGTTCCATAAGTTAATCATAATAAATTTACATATAAAGAAGATTAAAATGACCTAAATTGGATAAATATATTTACAAATGATCTATTGACTTCAAAAACAAAATTAAATTATAAATTACTATTAATAATAATTTAAATGAAAATTCATTTTTTAAATGAAATAAATCATTTTCCACTATTCATCATAAAATGAAGTTTCTTCGAAAAATAACAAAAAATCACCTTAAGATATTTTGGAAATTAATAATTCAAAAATTTACTTTATTTTATCTAATTATATATCTAAAAGTTCCCGAATTTAAATTTATTTATATAAGGACATCAAAAGTTAATCATTTGAGAAATTTTTATCTTTAAACATAAAAATACTTTAACAAAAAAAATATTCTTCATAATAAATATGTTTTTTTGATGTAAAAAATTATAAAAAATATTTGAAAAGTAGTTATAACTATTAATATAACTACATTTAATGTTTAGTTTATAATTATCTCATTTAATTAATTATTAAAATAAAATAATGTTTGATAGAACCTCAGTGTTGTGTGTAATGTACACTACATCAGTATTGCATGTAGAGCAAGTGAAGTCAGTGCCATGTGAATGGAATGATTGTTTTAGCAAAATGAAATGCATCAATGAAAAATAATTCATTCAAAAAAAATATTTTAAAAAATATTGGGGTGTTACATTCTACCTCCCTTAAAATGAATTTCCCCCTCAAAAATAATCTTGATTATCAAAGGTTTAATACATAAAAGATTCATTTATAGAAACCCAGATCACAAAAATGAATACTAAAACATCCCTTAAAAATGGAATGTTGTAACCACAATGGTCACCCAAATTAACATATATATGGGTTTCAAAATATGATAACATAGGTGGGAGGTGAAAATTTAGTCACAGAAGAGAAATATAACTTTCTTGTTTTGATGGATACTGATAGAGAACTTGGTCAAATGAATGTTAACAATCAGAAATCCATAAATATGTGACTATATATTGTACCATTTGATTCATCTGAAAATGAGGTCCTAGGATAACCTTTTTTTTCAAAATACATTCCCTAAGGTTGAACAATTTTCATGATAAGTTATCATTACATGAATTCATTCCCATTTATAAGTAAATTATCACCCTTTGTTCATTTCTGGAACAATTTTTACATTACCTATTTCTATAAAAATGTTGGTGAATTATCATTCTCGAGGCTCTAATATAACATGAGATCCATGATAAGTCATGACATCTCTCTTTAGTTTCCACCTACACAAAATTATTAGAGTAATTTATCCAATATGTGTAAATCCCCATGTGGTGAGATAACACTTTAAACTCACAAAATTCAGCTGAAGTATAACATAAACTCCCATAAATGGGTAATCGTATTACCCTTCTGAATGATGATAATCCAAAACATTAGAAATAATGAGACTAAATCAATTTAACATTGATCTAAATATATCTTAAACTAGATCTTGGTTTTTACATTCCATGTATGATAATATCCTCATCATATTTTATCTTAAAACAAGGTAATGACTTGAATTACCATAAATACTTATTAAAAAATTCATGGTTCCTTATTCCAAAGTATACTGGATATATTCCTTAAAACAAATTAATATTCAAACTTCATAAATTATAACATAGAAAAAATTTTCAACATATCATTTATCAGTTCTGAGGTAATTAGTGTTATCCAATTTACATTATCCGAATCAATCATTTCTTTATCTAAGAAAAACACGCTTTTCTCAACATCTTGATCACTTTAAGGGATACATTACATTAATCAAAATATCAATTTTATTAGTCTTTATCACCATTAAGCATATCATTTTCATTACATAATTAAAACCTATACTAAATTTACATATATATTTTGTGATTCAAATAACATTATCACTAAATTAAAAAACATATGTAATTCATTCATCCAACTTAATTCATAAACAATTACCCATGATTTATAAACTTATTCCCAAATGCCTATTTCCTATAATATATGAATAATTTTTCAGTTTCTTCAAACTTAATCTAAGTAGTTTTATTTGGATTATTTTAAACAATACTAGAAGAACATCACATACCTTTCAGATGTCATTTGTGGTCTCTTTATATTTAGAAGAATGACTAGTACTCATACTACATTCCTTATTATATTTATGATATTTCAACTTGGGAAATATATTTTCATTTGTGGTCTCTTTATCTTTAGAAGAATGAATAGTACTCATACTACATTCATTATTATTGCGTACCAAACTATCCAACGTCAGCCCCGAAACAACTTGTTAAAATTTTCTACCTTTGGAACATCTATGCCAGATCCACATCCAATTTCAGTATCCATGAATAGATTTATTTCTAGGAAACTACTCACTCTATCCATTACCAAAAATTCTAAGACAATTTCCTATCCTTTTCCTTATCTTTAAACTTATACTTAGATATGTTCTAAGAGTTCTCACTAATGTTTTCTCATCATTGTTTCAAAATTTTAACTAAACCTTTTCTATTATACCAACTATAAATATCAATTCTTAACATACATTAACATTATATCACTTTTGGGGAATACTTAAAAAATTACACAAACAAACGTCCAAAGACCATATTTGTTTAGTGTTTGGAAACATGTGAATATAAACACTTGTAAATAAATGGGTTGTATCATATCCTAAAAGTTTCTTCTTGAAAATCACCCATCATATTCACATCAAACATAATACATATCTTCATAACCTGGGGGAATAAAACATAAAAAAGTTGTGATATTTGATGCTCAGTAAAGGTTAACAAGGGAGATATGTAATCATAATCATAAGAATAAGGGTATGATAACATGATCATAGAAATAGAAGATAATACCATGTATATCAAATATCATAAACATGAATCAGGTAATAAAACAAGGTAGTTCATAAGAAACAATCATATATATATAATGAATATAATCCATGAAATTATACCATAGGAGTAAAATATGGAATTATGGAAGACACAAAATAATATAATATTATTTCTACTATATCCAAGAAATCACTTAATGTTATATATTAGTATTATGGGATTACTCCCAATACCATATTGGTAGTCATGGATCACTCCCCTGGCCATCTTAGTAGCATGTGTTAACTCCTCATACCATCATGGTAGTCATGGTCCACTCCCATAGACATCATATTAGTCAATGATCCTTCCCAATTCCATATTAGTCTATCTCATTAGATATAAATATTTACCCAATGAATTGGAGGTAGATATAGGTCCCATCTATCTCAAAATGAAATCACATATCCATGTTCCAAAACTTCATAAATGATCTTATCATAACCCATGGTGTAAATTTGGTATCAAAAACATGTAATCATATCATAACTCATGTAAAAATACAGAGGATTAATATTCATTTCAAAAAAATCATAACCCATCAAAGAATCATGTTTTATAAGAGTATTACCCAGGGATGAGAAAATAGTTTGCTAAACATCATGCCACCAAAAAATAATACATCCAATGAAATAATATGAATGGAAACACTGAATAATTTCCCCAGAAAATCATGTATAACACTTATAAATTTTATCATAGATGGGAAAAAATTATTAAATTTCTTTCAAATATTCTTGAAGAAAATATCCATTCTTCTTCGGAAAATTATTTTTAAAACAAAAAAACCATTTGAATGCAATTTTCATAAAAATAAATTTTATAAATAATAAACAAATATTGAAAAAAAATTTGAAAGCATATTTTTATATAAATATATAAAATAAAAGTGAAAAAGTTTTAAAAGCCATTTATTGGAAAATACATTGAATATGTATAAATAAATCATGAAATTTTTTTAAAACTATTTATTTGAAAATAACTTGAAAACATATAAATAAATCTTGAATAATTTTTAAAAACAATTTCATTGAAAGTAGTCAAGAAATTTAAAAATAAATGTTGAAACTATTTTGATTACATATAAATAAATCTTGAAAGTATTTTGAAAACCATTTCATTGAATATAATTTGAAATATTATAAAAAATATTGGAAATGTTTTGAAAAACATTTAATTTAATTTTAATTTTAAAAAACATTTCTAAACAATTAACCTTTTAAACAGGAAATTTAATCTTCAAAAAAATGATGTTGCGTATATTCTTACATGACATATGAGGTAAAAAGATCATTCCTTTTACAGGGTAAAAAATGACAAAAAAATGACTTGTTCTGAAATAGTTAAGAATATTCACTTTAATAAAATTTTAAATACCAAAAGGGTAAAAATGTATTTAAATTATTTTAGGATAATAGTATAATATTATTAAAAAATGTTGTTTTTAAGGAAGACCAATTTCTGACCGAATATATAGTAAAGTTAGGCTTTCTTAAAAACAATTTCTTAATTATCTTATGTACGAAAGTGTGTAATATTTGTACTAATACATGATTATATCATAAATTAATATATTATAATAAATATCATGAGATTTATTATTATATGAATCATAATATTCCATCATAGGAATTATTGACAAAAACAATCTCGAAAAGCGATGACATTGTTTCAACATACTCTTACCACTTGGTAACTTTGAACCATACTACACATGAAATAAAATGAAATTAAATAATGAATTAAATATCATTAAAATAATTTTATTCATTATATATCATTTTATATGGAATTATTTACACCCTTAAAAAGAATATAGGGGCATAATAAAACATGTGTCTCAATGAAGGCAAATTGAGACAAAATTATCTTACCAATTTTTTAGCTTTTGAAACATAACCCCATGAAATAAATTTCACAGAATGGATATGTAAATACCAATATATTTAATTATAATAATAATTTAATACATCTATGGGAACTATACAAACCACAAAAAAACGTAATGGGTGGTGAATAAGCACGTATCTCATAGAAACAAAAAAGTGATTCTAAATCCTATAACATTGTGAATTGACTCTCATCATACTCATTAAATACACATATAAAATAAATATAAATTAATTATATATATTTTACAGAACAATATTCTTATATATAATACCTTATATGGTTTTATTATGACCTTAAATGACCCACTTGTTAACAATCCTGGGTTAAGGTTTCATTTTGGGTAATATTCTCTTTGTTCTTCGAATGTGTCTTAATTTTTTGTATCACTGGAACATATACTTATATCATGATATCCAAAATGTAAATTATCATATAAATATTATTTACACTCATAATATTTTTATTATAATAATATATACAATATATAATTATGAAATGGAATATACCGTTCATGGAGATGGTGAGTCGTACGTAGGCATAAATGTAGTTTCCATTTTTATTGTCATATTAGAAGAAAGACGGTAAATGAAATATGTATCTATATATATATAATTATTAATATTGAATTATTATATAATATATATAATATAGTTGCATTAAATGAATCCTTAATACATTCCATGTAGTGTGTGAACGAATAATATCGATTTGAGGGGGCGATAGTCCACACTTCTGGAAACAAAATTATCACATTTACACCGAATAGAATATATAAATATATGTGTTTTAAAATTATTAAATAATATTGGACACATAATAAATATAATACATAACATATATAAACATAGTATTCATCGTAGTTTCTACCATCAGAGGTAGTAAAGGGAAAATGAAAAATCATCATTCCATTAGCCGGCAGATCACTGTACATGTAAATAGTTTGTTCATTACCCATTAGATAGAAGTGTCTATAATTGTAGGTATAACTATTATCATAAAAAAATCCACCTATTTGGATGATATTGGGTTGGTTATAAAATAATGGAATATAGATATTAGAGGGGGTTCAGAAATAAAATAAAAGAAAGGAGTTTGAGAGTGGGTATTACCTCTTAATCGGGTAACTCCATTTGGATTCCATAGAAGGATTTATTCTAAAAGGGAGGAATCAAGGAGGAAGGGAGGATTTTTTTGGAGGATATTTTATAAAATATTGACCAAACCAAAGTTGTTTTAGAGGTTTTAAGATGGGGTAGAGTGATTTCCTTTATAAAGTGGTGGGGGTGGCACTCTTGTAAATACCAAAAGGTATTCAATAATTGGAGGACTGTGTTACCTAATGTGCCTCAAAAATGAAAAAATAACTGAGTAATGTGAAATTATTGTCTAACCAAACCTAAAACACCCAAAAAAAGGTTAATTTTATTAAATTTATTCCTTAACATCCAATATTCCCCATTTTTATTATTTTAGTTTTTAGTAAAGCATCTTGTTTTCTAAACTAATAATTTAACCATTAAGAATAAAATACATTGATATTTATTATATAATATATAGCCACTTAATTAGAAATATTATTCTAATTTAACAACATAAAAATATCATGTGTTCTAGTAATTAATTTTCTATACATGCGAATGAGATGCACAAAACACTACTTAAAATTGGACCTTGTGCGACTGATGTTTTTACAATATATGGGTCAGTATGTTAATTATTAAAGATAAATTGGTCCATTAATATACCATATTTAATATTTTTTCATACATAAATTTAATTTTCATAATATAGTAATTTTATTAATTTTAAATGATTTTATAAAATGTCATTTATTATTAGGTAATAATAATAATGTTAATGTTGACATTATTTATTAAATTATAATTTTAAAATATCAAAATAATATTGTAAATTAAATATATTCTGTTTACATACGTGTAACATGATAAATAAATCTTAAAAATAATTATATAAAATAATTCAATCAATTCACTTAACTTTTAAAATTTATAGTATCGTTTATTTCAGTCAATTATTAACTAAATAATTACTACATCGGTTTTTCTTAAGAATTTTAAGTAACTAAAACATATCTAAAAGAAATGGAAAATTTATTATGAAAACAATATCATATTTATATTTATAAAGGATATGTATAACCAAAATTATGATGTTTTTCACATATCTTAATGTTTTATAAATATTAAAGGTAAGAAAAGTTCCCTTTTGAGTTTTTTCTTACATAACTTTTATATACGGAACATCCATTCAATAATATATCAATAACCCAAAAGATAGAACCACGAAGAGATAGGGTCTAATTATTGTAAGATAATTGATTTTGGATATATGTTCAGGTCATTTTTGTTCTTAAGATTATGTTTTAGTCCCTAATTAAGCTTAATATTACCCTAATTAATGTAATAAATTTTAATCACTTTCTGTAATATTTTTTGTTAACAAATTATGTTAATCATATTATACTACTACTATCATAATTATTACAACCTTTTATATCTATTTTTCAAAATTAAAAAAATAGACGTGGGAAAACTAAGTTTAACGCTAATCCCAGAGTCATGGAAAGAATGTTGGTTTTTAATGTTAAATCAATCAAATGTTCAATGAATTTTTATAAATAATTTCCATTAATAAATGATTCCAATGATATAAATTGGTTTAATATATGTATATTTGATCAATTATAACTTTAAAACAAAATTAAAATATAAATTATTATTAATAATAATTTAAACAAAAATGTAGTTTTTAACTAACCTAAAGTGTTTTTCACTATTCATAAAAAAATAAGTTTCTCAAAAACAAATACCAAGAAATCACCAAAAGATAATTTCTACATTATAATTTTAGAAATTAAATTTATTTTTTAAAATTAAATTTCTAAATTTCTCTAAAATTAAATTTCATTTATTTTTCATAGAAGGACCTGAAAAGAAATTAATTTGAGAAAATATTATTTTAAAACATATAAAGACTTTACCAAAAATTATATCTTTCATAATCAATATTGTTTTTCATATAAAATTTTTTAAAAAATATTTTAAAAGCAGTTATTATTTTTAAAATAACTATGTTTAATTTCTAGGTTATTATTATCTCATTTGAATAATTTTAATAATAAAATGTTATTTCTTAGTAACTCAGTATTATGTCTAAGTTACGCCATATTAGTGTTTCATATAGAACAAGAAAGTCGGTTCCATGTGAAATGAATGTATGACTTAGTGAAATGAAATAAATTAATTAAAATTAATTCTTTTAAAATATTTCATAGAATCTCAAGGTGTTAAATAGCCATTGTAGATTCTTGAGTACTTCTTCACCATATCTATCCTGACTATCCTCACCCTTCACTGTAATATTTTTAAATTTCATGCATTATTCACCATTTGTTGTTCCTATGTATATTTAACATCTAAATTTTATCCACATCTTAATATATTCAATGTAATTAAATGAAAATCCTAATTACTTATCAATGAATCCAATATTTATATTTGATAAAAAAATATTCCCAAAATATAACACATAACTTCTTGATTGCAACATTCTCCACATTTGGATATTGTTATAAATACTTCCATAAATACTACTCGACCATGTAACCAAAAATTATTTCATTAGATTTACATATTTATGGTGAATTTTTCTCAACCACCATTTATAAATAAAATTAAAATGTTCTTCTTATCAATGATTTTTTTCTTAAATTTGTCACTATTAACGGAAAACTATAATGGTAGAATTATTTTTTTACTGCCACTTTTTAACCAAAATAAGTTACTATATTTTCATGTACGATAATATCATACTCCTCTTGAAATAATATTAATTATTTGGACTATATAAAAATACAAATACGAATAGTCTAATATCCACTTTTGATATGTACTCCAATGCTTTATCAATATCCAATACTATCTCAACTTTCCATATTTATGTGAGTATAAACTATACCTTTCAAAATTATATTTTTGATATACCCTTTTGAAAAAAATTATTAACATCTAAAAAATATAGGATCCATCAACCATTATAAGTTTATCTTCATCACCTTTGGGATCTTTCAATCGATTCCAAATTAGCTTTATCACCATAAATTCTTTAGAATATTTATGATCTATTAAACACTTACTCAAACCACTTTTTATCTAAACATTATAACTATATTTTACATTTGTATAGTTTTTTGAAATTTCATATTAATTTAAAACACTATAATCATTTAGATAACCTATATGATCTGAATATTTCATAAAAACCATTTCCACCATTGACTAATATTACTTGCTGAGAAAATTTTCATATTTTATTTTTATTTTTATAAATTTTTCACCTATTATTACATTCATTCATGTATATTAATGATATAATTTAACCCATAGAAATGAGTCGTTGAAAAAAAAAATCCCACTAAGTTAGAACATGATATAGTAAATAACTGTTTAATTGGAAAAAAACCCATTCTCCATATAACTCATAAACTTCCATAAATATCATGCATCCTGAGAAAGTTAAATATTCAAAATTTATCTATGTGATCACTATCACACTTACAAAAAACCATTAATAAATAAATAATGAATAGAATAATGTGTGAGTTCTAATAAAACTATACCAATTTATATAACTATTTAGGATATAGTTATTAAACCACTGGAAATCTGTGGTCCTTTTTTAGTACAAGGAACTATATATATTCTAGATAAGGTAATTGGCCTTTGAAATTTCAGAAATAATATTCCCTTGAATTAATTCTTGATTTGGAACAATTTATAACCTATGGTACCAATTTTTTATGCAAACAATGGGTGTAATATTTCAAAAATATTTAATATATTTAAATAGAATCAAGTGACACTGCATTTATTGATCCCAAAAAAATATAAAAAATAATTATTCATGAATTTATATACTTCTCCATAAAATTATATTCTTGTTTTCTAGGGTTATATAACATTGAATGTGGACTAATGTGTCTATTTACACATCTAAATTTTAATTATAAAATTTTAACTATTATTGAGGATTGATACCAATTAATAACTCAAATTGAGATTGTGATTTTAGATTTCTAGGGCCCTACTTCAATATTCCATATTTATCTTTGATACAACTTCGAATTACATATAAAAATAATTATTTTTTCATATTTTGTTTTTAAATCACTTATTCACGCCCCAATGCCACTTTATCATGTATATCCATTCAATACATTCACCCCATGGATCATATACCCTCATTAGTCCTATACCACTTCAACAATAGTCAAAAACATAAATGGAGAGAGTGGTACATTATGATATACTTAGGTTGAAGAGTGTTTTTGGTCATTATAAAGAAAAACATTCCTCTCAATAAATTAAAATAATTTCTAGTGGTTAACCTTTGAGTTATATAACTTTTAAAAACTTATGTTATTTTATTGACAATTAATTAATTAATATTTTTTGTATTTATTCCCATTGTTATACTAATTCGACTTATGTACATTTATTTTATTTTTTTCACGATCGTCTAATCCTTAATCATGCATCCTCTTCCATAAGAGATATCTTTCGTCAATCTTATATCTGTTTCTTGTGGTATATTTTATGAACCCATGTAGGAATGATTTATTTTTCTCCTCTACAATTATTATTAGAATAATTTTAGACATACTTTGGTGAGTCATTCATAAAACATTTAATTCTCACTTTTACATTTAGGAATCTTCCCCTTTATTTATATAGATTTATTTTCACTCTGGACACGATGTTTTTTAATGATATTTTCCATTATTTTATGGTCACCATTTCATTATGTTCCATCACTCCATTCCTTAATGTTGGTTAATTTGTTTATTTATTGGGAAAAAACTTTCATCTTAACACACATTACTTCCCCTCATTATGGGAATGAGGGTATTTATCTTTTTCTTTCCATTAACATTCTTGTTTCATTTATTTTCTATATTTCTAAAACATATTCTATTAAAATTATACCTCATCATTTGATTCATATCCATATATATCCCAACATATTTTCTCCCACCATTTATCACTTGTGGTTCTAAAAACACATACATGGTGTGCCCCATGAATCCAAAGTAGTATTAATTTTTTTAATACATTTATTTAGGATCCAACACTTCTATATTTGGTTAAAACCTTCCTTTTATTCATTATTCTTTGATATATTACTTTATGGGAAACTTTTTTTGAGATTTTGTTTGGGATATTTCCATATTTATACAAATGGATTTTGATATATGTTTGAGAACCTTTTTATTCACTTCACTCTACTTTATTTGGGATTCCATGTTCTCTATCCCCAAATAGTCCCCTTTCATAGAATATATCCTCCCCTCAAGTTATGTTTTTAGAGAGAGAATGCATGATTTTATCTCCTTCTCCATGACCATTTTCTCTCAAACTCACGTGTATATTCTATGAGTTAATAAAATTGACCTTTTATATTTTGATTCATTCACATTATATATTCATTTAATGTGAACAACCCTTTCATCAACATCTTTTTCTCTGACGCCACCTTTTTAATGAATGCATAATGAACTATAATGATTATTTCCTATTGATTGACGTTTTCATGTAATGATTGGATATCATCATTGTTTTTGTAAAAATGTTATCCATATTGATAAATTTATGTCACTGACACTTCTTTATAAGAATCACAGTTCACTTGAAATTTCTAAGGGGGGATATAAATTTACATATTTTCAAGAATCTTCCATAACATTAATTGAACAATAATTATTTATAGAACAATAATTATTTACTTTTATTGGATATTTTTTATTTTAATGTTTCTTATTTTTAAAATTTTTATTTTATTATTTCCTTTTGACATAACAAAATTATCTCCTGATTTTTTACTAAAATCTCATTACCATAATATTTTTATCTTCTCATAATGAATAATTATTAAATTACTTGGGATCTACTGATTTTATATAAATAAATTATAAAATTTTACATATACCATTATACCTAGTACAATAAAAAATTCTCTTGAATACCTATTATGATATATTTCTATAAAATATATTTTGGGAATCTAAATCATGAACTCTATTATTAATATTTCTCAAATAATGATCACAACATATTTATTCCATGATTTATTCCCCACATTCCTATAGAAAAAAAAATCTATTTCTTACAGCCATCATATTTAGTGAAATTATAATCCTGGTGATCTACATAAAAAACCACACATGCAGAAAATAAAAAATAAATTTAAATATTGAACCTAAATTCATAACCTTTGGCTTTGGAAAAACTTCTTTCTAGGAGGATGAAATGACTCTACCATTTTTATGGTGGATGCATCATGGTTCTTGGGATACACCATATCTTTACCCCACGTAAAGAAGATCTAGAATGTTTTGAAGAATGTTTTTAGGAGGCTGGCTGAATAAGATTTACTATGGCATGGAATGGGTTTATTTTGACATGGTTTAGATTATTTACACCCTTACTTTCCTTGGATATGGGGGTTGTGGCATGGTCGATGATATAAAGAATTTAATATTATGAACTCCATTTTAAATTGCAATGACCCTTCTATTTGGTACAAATTGATTTCTAGAGATGTTGGATTCTTTTCTTATTTCATCAAACCTCTCCACTTGTGAATTAAATTTCTGGTGGATGTGATCTATCATTATTCGATAAGTGAATCATATATAATATAGAATGCTATATGTTTTCTTCTCTAATTAATTGAGATAGAAAAATACTACTGTTTTGATAGATTTGCACCAGGATATAATAAGACATATTTCTAGGGATTCCTTCTTCTATTCGATTACTTTGAATCTTAATTTGAGTTCAGGTTTTGGGTGTTTGATCATTTGATCATTCAGTTAATGGTAGCCGGTTCCATGTGAATTTACAATAATATAGAAACTCTAAATTTATTTATTGAATTGAAATGATTTTTATATTGATTTATAAAACCATTTTATTCTAAAATATTTAATGTTTGATTTGAAAAGAGAATGATTATTATAAAAAACTCCAGTTTAAATAGAATTGATATTATTATGTGATTTTGAGAAACATGGTCATGGAATGGCAATGATCTGATTTTGAATCTTAAGAAAATTAGATTAAAATGAAATAATATTTTAAAGGAATGAATTTTGTGAAAAATATTATTTGGTTTTAAAATTGGAAAGGGAATGTGTAACATGAAATTTGGATTCTCAACTATGAATAATGAATTGATTTGAAATTATTTATTTTCTCATGATTAATTTATTGAGTAATTGAAGCACATGTGGGACTGAGTAGTTAGTGAGTGATTGAGATAAGCATGTTAGGACTCTAACTCCCTAGAAATGGAATGATGATGAAAAATGTAGTTAAACCTTGTTTAGAATGATTTCTCCGATGGTATGTTGATTGATAAGTCATGTTGTCATTTACTTAGGGAAGTGTGCACATATACACGGGATGTTATTAGGGATTGAGTAGTGCGAGGAGCCAAGAGCCAAGAACTTTTTTAATATAGGGTATATGACTATAATATTTGTTTTTTAATTGATTATTCTTCCAAAGTTTTTAAGGACTATTTTATTCAGTCCACCTTCATTATATAATTTTTTTTTATTTTTCCTTTTAAGATTATTTTGATATATATTCCATATTTTGATTTGAAATCATGCTTTGGATTAAATTAATTAATTATCTTTACATGATTTGTTTAATTTAACATGGTGTAGTAAATGGTTAAATTGTTTTGGAATTTATAATGAAACACTGGGTGAGTCCTTAAAGGGTTTTTAGCACACACCCTGTCATTGCATTCAGGAATTTGTAAAAAAATACCAGGTACCCATAAAGGGAATGTTCTACTCAAAAGTGGCGGGTGTGCTTGATTTATGAGACCTGTAGTTTTAAAGGAGACTAGTGGGGATGTGATACACCTATATCATGGGTGTTATAATACAATATCTTGACAAATTTTGTGTCTTCATTTTTTCCATGTTTGACATGGTATGTTTATCTATATTCTTGTAGTACTTTTCCTCTTGAGGAATGTATGGAATGCTGCCTGGTTTATGATTGTTTCTTCTGTTGTTATTTCATCATTATTTTTTAGTGTAATATTTGTTCACTTATAGTTTTTATATGATTCATTTGGAAAGTAATATAACCATGTAAATAATTAAATCACTTATAAATATGTTAGGGTTGGCGTTTATATCAGTGTCTACGGTTTTGGGGATGGTTCATGACAGAAATTATAGATTCATTCACCAGAATTGAATCCACCATATCTCGTGCTTTATAGCTTGGATTTTGATGATTATAGATGATGATGAAATATAATCTTCTAAACTAAAATAATGTTATGTTATGCCTAAAAAATGAATAAATGAAGTCTTTAAATAATGAGAAAATGGATCAGACTTCACGTAGTATTGGTTTAAAGGGAAATAAAGATAGGAGAAGAGATTTTATAGAAATAAACTTATTTATTACAAATGGGATCTAGTACCAAATTATACATGACCCAAGACTTGAATATAAATGTATTATGACATGAATTATCACTCAATTCCCTAAAATAGATGACTTTTTTCATATTTTTATTGAATTTAATTTCTTTTTGGAGAATTTTGAGTCTACTGTGGTCCTATTTCAACAACCTCATTCTACGAGGGAGAGAAATTTTCATATTCTATCATTATTCGTCACTTTGTGGAAGTGGTAATTTCTACTTTCCAGGGATTAAATACCACATTTACTATTGGTTCCTATCATTTTAAAGTAATATAGATGTTAAAAGTGCCTCAAACATGGAATCCAATAGCATAAAGATCGATCATCCCTCAATGTCGATAAGGTGTTTATTTATATCTACTATATGTTAAAAAAATGATTGTTGACTATATTTTATTACTCCTTGTTAGAGGGGTAATTTTGATATTCCACCTCCATTTTTATGTATACATAGTTTAACATTTTCCACTGATAATGAATCCTTTTCATTCTCTTTACCGATAATTTTATTCTTATATACTAATAATTACATGATGTGTCATATATAAAAGATAAGGGAAATCAAAAAAAGAAAAAGACAGAAGACTACTATTTTTGGAAATTGGGTTCATTAATACCCTAATCATAATCATTCTTTTTTGCATTCATGCCAATATTATCTGAAAATAATCAGATTTTATTATTGCTTTTTTGGTCCCCTGAGTCATTTTGGTTACCAATTATCTAAAATATATTATTCCATCTTCATTTATTTTTTGTCCTCATTCAATGATACATAAATTTTGAAGTGATTTGCAATTTCTTAAAGTTTAATGATTATAATTTCTTTGAGAATAACTAAGAGTTTATTTTTTTTGTATTTTCATTTTGATTTTCATTACTATTGTTTGATTCTTTATATTCATGTAGTTATGTTGTTTCGCTAGTATTGGTGGTGGGGTGGTAAGGGTTTATGGGTTATGGGGAAGGTTGTGGGGTCAACCCCTGTGTCAAAATTTTTATTATAATTTTTTTCCTTGAATTGTGTTCTATTTGAGGATTTAGTGGACCTATTTTGTATGGTGCAAGGAGTTCCTTGAATGATCATACCTAATAAGAATGTTAAATGAAGGATGATGCATCATGAATTCTGTGCTTCACAAAAAACATGACGTTTCACTATGATGTTTGTTGATGTATGATTGTTTGGTGGAAAATAAAATCACTTAATATATATTAAAATTCACAATTAGTTTAGAACATTTGATGATAGGGATGTTATTAATTAACATAAGAATTTCATTTCTATTGGTATAATTAATTCACAAAAAAACGGTATTTCTATTATTATCCTTGATAACTATGGATTCTATTTATATAATTAAGATAGATGGATCAAACCATTAAATGGTGAATTGATAGTGATGAATGGTAAACTCCTCAATAGAGTTTATTCCTAGAAGATAAATATGATTATCGGAATAGTGGCCATCACATTTCATTTAGAATATCATAATCATCAAAGATGAACTTTCATTATTAATAAAAAATTATTTTTCGATATATTAGAAATAAAGAAGCTGAAATTTCCCAATCCTTCCATTATTTTGGTAAGCACATATCCTATAACATTCTTGACCATTATCATAAAGATATTTGAGTACTCCCTCAAATTGAATTTCATAATGGATGAAAATATTTCTTAAACTATAACGATGGAGTATTTGATTAATTCAAGTAATGTAATACTATGATTAATAATCATATTTATAAGTATGATAAGATACTAAAAATTATTATTTATTCTAGATAATATTGACTATGAATTCAATAATACATTATTTGATGAGTTTTGTAGGAAATAAGTGATTATGTGTCATGACACCACACAACGGATAACATGATAATATGATGTTACAAAATGAATGAGTCAAATTCCATGGTACATGTACATTGTATTCTTTTAAATAATGTATTTTCTAGTAAATATTTTGATAGATGTATTGATACTTCTTGTTATCTGGCTTGATGATGTCCATAAACTGCAATTAATCTTTTTAGAGTTTTTATTTATTTAGGATATGAGTATTGACTTGGTATATCTCATTACCATTTTCCTCTTGATTTAATTAAATATTTTATATGTATCTTGTGTTGAATTATGTTATCCATCATTATAAAATAGAGTGTTTCTCATTCATTCAACAGAAATAGATTTGGGGCCTACTCTATCAATTGATCAAAAATTTCCTCAGGACATGTTTTTTGGATGTTATTATTCTAGATTACAAATACTTGGTTGTTCCATTTATTATCATGTCAGTGATGGTAACCTTGATTCTATCATAATTACTGCATAATTTTAGAATATTCTATTGATTTTATTAGGTAAAAATTATATTGTACTAAAAATTATAGAATTTATAAATTCATTAATAGTGTAGGGGTGGGAAAGGGGGAGATTAATTTCCATAAAATGCACCAATTCCCAAGGTAGATAGATTAACCCATTCATTCAGCTCTCATAAGTGAATATAAAACAAAACAATGATAACCCCAACCTAAATCAAACCCCGCAATTTAAAATTATCCCACCCACCTCTTAAAAACTATAACCTACGATCAATCCAACTAACTAAAATCTATTAAATATTACTATAATTCCTCTCTAATAGAAAATTTACACACACAAAGACAACCCAACCCCACAAATTAGAAACATTTCCCAACACCAACTTCAAAACTACTTTCGTATCATATATGTATGAGTCTGTTGAATTTTTAGACACAAGATAGAGTAACAAGGCAGATTATAAATCCTTTCTTTAATGTTAATGGTTATATTATTTTGATAGTCATCTAATTTTGTATGATCAGTTTAACAATGGGTTTAGATAAAAAATCCAAAAAATAGTAGTAGTGAAGATAAAGAGAGATTGTATAGCCTTTATATTATATTGATTGTGTTGGTTCTTTTGATCTTAATCTAATTTCATATTTCTTAATAGTGGAGATTAATCTTAATTATAAGGAACCCAAATCATATTAGGAGTCTATACAGATAATTTCAAACATGGATTGAGCTTTCTAAATTCTCATGGAATGTGAAACATTTATGGGTGTGATGGTTGGGAGACATTGAATCTATTCATTAAATAATTCAATTCAAAAGATTGAAAATTGGGATGTTCCTTGAATTATCAAATATAATGTCAGTTTATTATAAATAACAACCAAGAATGTAAGGAACATAATAGGTTCGAAACTGACACATCACTATAATCAATCTTCTATAATGCGCATAGTGCGTTCCCAATTGCTACTAGCTGATGACAAACACCAGGGATTCAAACTATAATTAAAACTAAGTGGGAATGATTTCACCCTAAAAAAACTAAAAATACACTATAGAAGCTATAAATGAATCTAAAATGGTGTGTTTTTATATTCATCTCCCATTCATATGAAATAAATAGTTTCAAATAATAATACCAGAAAAAATAGGCATAAATGATATGATCCAACCAACTCACATTTGAAATGAAGATACAACATCATCCATAATTATCATGGATCGACATAAAGATAACAAAAAATACAAATACAACAACTATCAGAATCATATGATACAATTCTATCCATGATATCCATAAAACATGAGATACCACAAGATATCTCAATGAAACCCATGGCCACCAACACATCTGAAAACCTCCATCAATAGACCAACATAAATGACATCCAATTATAGCTCATGACCTAAAAAACATAACCATAAAACTTGAGATACCACAAGACATCTCGATGTGGCCCATGGTCACCACCAAATCTGAAAAAATTCATCAATGGACCAACATGAATAACATAAAACATGAGATCACATCCTAAACCTGTGCATGAATATGACATCCCACCTTTTTTATTACATAAATTTTCACTACATTTGACAAACAGAGGATCTATAAAGTTTAATGTCATAAAAATAAGGTATATAATCCATGAGAACATAAAAAATAATTATAATCCATTTGTGAGTCTTAATCATAGGTTCATCCTAAGTACACATACTGAATCTCATAACCTGGGGACATAAATCAAAGGAAAGGGTGAGCTGAAGGCCCATTAAGGGTAAAACGGTAAATAGTTTACTTGTGATATCAATAAGAACATGATGAAATACATAATGACATGAGAAATGGAAAAATAGGCCTATCATTATAAAAACTAAATGAATAATAAAATTAAAATTTGTCTACAACAATTAATTTATAAATTCATAAGTATATAACCATGGTCCATCCCCAAGGTGTCATAAATATTACCAACATTAATAACCAAGGTATCATAATTCTTTTCATCTCTATATATTAATTTTGTTACTGAATTTTTTGGGCTCTATCAGGGTGAATCCTTAATATTTCGTTATTTTCAAGTGATCTAAATATATCATAATCAAAAATTTCATAAATAAACCATAGACAATAAAATAAAGGTGTTACATATCAAAATCATGTCATTTTAAAAATATCTTAAAAACACGATCATTATGTCATTTATAACCCACAAAAAGGGAATTAGGGTTTTATGTATTTCAATTATAGAATAAAATAAATAATTTTTATGTCATGTTGAATCCCCTGAGAAATTAAAGTGGTTTGGGTTTTCATATAAAGAAAATAAAAAAAATTCTTGATAAAAAGATAGATACTTTTAAACGAAAATTCTAAAACATAATAACTATGAAACATGGTTTTAGAAAATATTTAAATGATAGGGGACAAGTGTCTCACATCCATAAATGACTAATAATAAATTTTAGGGACAATATAAAATATAAATAATAACGTGTTATGGATATTTTGAAAATATTCTACATAAAAGTCAACTTGAAAGGAAAAGGTAAGTAGAGAATTCAATTATAAAATTACATCACCCTAACAACAAGACACAAAAATTCATGAATGTGTTGATTGAGAAAAAAAGGGTCTCCCATAATTTTTACATCATATGGAAAGTAAGGGTGATATTTAATTATATGTCTCAGCATAAGAAAATATAAATTAAAAAGGAATAGCATAAAAGGGGTGCTTGAAAAAGAGAAGGGTTGTAGACTCCCAAACCTTGTATAGTAACATTAAAAACTCTATGATCAGGACCAAAGGGTATTGAGGGCTCCTTGGGATGACTCCTTAGGAGGTAATAATATCATAACGTTATGGAGATAATTTTTTAATGAAATGAAACGAATGAATTTGTGGGTATTAATAGAAAAGTGATGGAATATTTTATTAATTTCACATGACACCTCATCAGTTGTATTTGAAAAACCATGGTCTTTCTAATGGTATTTTCTCATGGTATTGGTCACTTGGTTCACCTCATATCATATTTAAATCCATAAGAGTAAAACATAGTCTTATCTTACTCATTACATCATTATTACATAGTTATGATATCATTTAACAAACCGAAAACATAAAACTATTTTATTACTGTACATAAAAAATTCAATTGTTTCAGAAAAATTCCAATAATTCACCCTATCCATTTTTTGACATGAATAATTCAAAAGTGAACTCTATTTAATAAAAAAATTCATTTTAAAGTGAATTAATGAAATAATATACTAACACTTAACTAATAATTTCTAATACATTTATTTACTTATACTATGATATAATTATATCACATTAAAACTTAAGATGACTAAAACATATTTATACTTCCGTATGTGAGGTTACTATTCCATTGGTATAAATATTATTCATAAGGGTGGAACCTTTTCTCTGCGATCTATGCTCTCCACCGGCTGCTCCTCACAAGATAGTTCGTGTTCAAATTTTACCACCTCTGGATTCAGTAAATGTGAATGGTTAGGTATGTACTTTCTTAAGAGGGATATGTGGAATAAACCATGAACTTGAATTAGATTTGGAGGAAGTTCTAGCTGATAGGCCACTCCCCTTATGTGGTCAATGATTTCATAGGGGTCAATGTTCCTAGGGCTGGGCTTTCCATTATTCCCAAACCTCATGACTCTCTTCCATAGAGAAATTCAATATAAGACCTTTTCCCAAACATTAAACAAAAAGTCCCTCCGACGGTTTTTGGCATAGCTCTTCTACCTAATTTGAGCAGACTTAATGTGTCCATGGATGGAATGAACCATTTCTATCATATCTTGCAAAAGATATAGACCAAGAATCATTCTCTCACTAGCTTCACCCCCAAAAATAGAAGTTCTACATCTCTTCCCATATAGAGATTCATAGGGTGCCACTTGAAGGATCGAGTGGGAGATGTTGTTGTAAGAGAACTCAACTAATGGGAGGTTTTGAACTCATCCAACTTTAAATTACATTGATCATGTTCTCAGCATTTCCTTGAGTGTCTAAATATTTCTTTCAAATGGGACATCTGTTTGGGGGTGATAGGCTATACTAAAATTCAATTCGGTATATATAGCGTGTTGAATACATCTCTAGAATATTAATGTGAACCTTTGATCATCATTAGGTACGATAGAAAATAGAACTTCATGCAGTCTTACCACTTCCTTCAAATAAATCCTAGAAAGTTGATCAAGAGAGAAATCTTCCTGAATATATAAAAAATGGGCAGTCTTGGTGATACAGTCTACAATAACCCATAGAGAATTGCTTCCTTTTGAAGTTATCGGGAGAACTGTGACAAAGTCCATGGTGATATTATCCCATTTCCATGCTAGTATGGGTAGTGTTCGTAATACCCCTTTAGGAAGTTTTCTCTCTCCCTTCACTCGCAGACATACCAGGCACCTTGTAGTATAGTTATTAACCTCCCTTTTTATTTTATCCCACCAATAATGATTACAAATGTCCCTATACAGTTTCATGCTTCTTGGATGTATAGAGAATTTTATTTGTAAAGATTAATTCATAAGTTCCCTCTTTATTTCTAGAATTGATGGAATACAAATTTTTCAATGAAATTTCAGTACACCTTCTTGATCAATATTTTACTTAGGATACTTCCCATTCTTCACAGCCTCAAACTTCATCTGTAACAAAGGATCTTCTTTTGGAGATATGTTGATCCTCTTTAGTATTGATGGTTGAGATATCATTTTAGATAGATTTTATTATGTCCCTTTCCTTACGATTCCCATGTCATGTTTTATTAGTTCATTGATCAAATGATCTCTTTGAATCCTCATCATTTTTAGTACAATAGAGTCTTTTATACTTATTTCATCAGTGAATTCTTTTTCTCTTCTAGGTTGATAATGAATCGAAAAAACACAGTCTTTAAGAAGTTCCAACCATCTCCTCTATCTCATGTTCAATTAATTTTTTGTGAAAATATACTTCAAACATTGATGGTCTATGTATATAACACACTTCGCCCGATAAATATAGTGCCTACATATCTTTAGAGAAAAAAAAACCACCACTAGCTCTAGATCATGTGTCAGATAGTCTGCTCATGAGTCTTTAACTTTTGAGATGCATATGCAATCACCTTTTCATTTTACATGAGAAAACACCAACCCCTTTTAGAGATGCATCACTAAAAATAATGAATTTTTCCCCCACATGATGGAAAAATTAACATGGCTGCAATAACCAATCTCTTTTTTAGCTCTTGGAATCTTCTCTCACACTCCATTTTCTAGATGAACTTGACCACTTTTTGAGTTAAATTGGGTAATGGTTTAGAAATTCATGAAAAGTTTTCCACAACCCTCCAATAATATCCTGAAAATCCATGGAAACAACAAATCTAAATTACTATTGTAAGATGAGACCATTCCTCTACAACCTTTGTATTTGTAGGGTCAACTGAGATTCCATCACTAGTTATAATGATCCCCAATAACGAAACATGTTGTAACAAAAATTCAGATTTTATGAACTTTCCAAAAACACCCTCCTTCCATAGAGTTTGAAAAATAACCCTTAGATGATCTTAATACTCCTCAAGACTTTTGGATTATATCATAATATAATCAATAAAACCACCACAATGTTATCAATGTAGTCACTAAATACTGTATTCATCAAATCCATAAAAATAACACGTGAATTCGTCAAATAGAAGGGCATAATTACAAACTCATTATTCCCATATCTTAATTGAAAGGCAGTTTTTGGAATATATTCTCTATTTACCCTCAATTAATGATAATTAGATCAAAGGTAAATCTTATAGAAGAACTAAGTCATGTGAAGTTGGTCAAATAAATCATCAATTCATGGAAGAGGGTACTTGTTCTTTATTGTGATCCCATTCAGTACTCTATAGTCAATGCATAACTATATCGATTGATCCATATTATTCAAAAAGAGAACAGGTTCTACCCATAGAGACACACTTGTATGGATAACCCCATTTTACAAAAGATCTTCTATTTGATTCTTTAATTCATCCAGCTCCACATTATTCATTCTATATGGTGTTTTTGAAATTGGCTTGGAAATAGGCATGAGTTTAATGGAGGCACTATATATCTTTATAGGGGTGGTCTAGCTGACACTTCAAAAATTACATTAATGTATTACTAAATGATCAAGACATTCTATATATTTATAATCTCATTTCATTCTTCTTTTACACCAATAATCTCCATAAATAAGGATATGGGTGGTGATTCTTGAAAAAGATCAGGTTGAGATATCTCTCCTTGGAAGATAACTATAGGTTATCCATTCAATAATACTGTGATTTCCATTCTTTTTAATTTGATCATATCATTATACTTTGACAACCATTCAATCACAATTATAATTTTGAATACCTAAATGGGAATGACTACTAGATTTGTGATCAAATTGTGCTCCCTAAAGTGAATAATACGGTTTCTAAACACTTTTTTTGCTTGGATAATCCCTCCAGAAGACTTGACTGATAACTCTACATATAATAGTTTAGGAAATGATACTATATTATTTGAAAACATGGAGTAAATAACAGAATTCTTAGAACTATAATCAAACAATGTACATGCTAGTTTGGATTGAACAACATCATTACCTACCAGCACATCCTTTAGATCTTCAACTTCAGTTGTTGTGATAGTGAACGCACAACCTTCCTCGCTTAGTCTATGATGAGGATAATGGTGATTCTCATCCACTGCCCTCTTATTGGAACAATGATTAGAAAAGTTTCCAAGTTTTTGACACTTGAAGAATTGGATTTCAGGTAGGGTTTTCACTATCTTCCCTTAGTCATTAGTGTTGGGAATGTGAGGCTTCACCTCACTATGAAAATTATGTGAAAAATGGCCTTCTCTTCCAAAACTGTAACATTTCCCACTCCCAAGCATGAAGTTCCTCGAATGCTTTTTAAGACATTTGTTTCATGTGAAAATTTTCACTTTCTTTCCACCTCTTACATGGTCAAAGATCCTCCCCATGTTTGGCTCGTAGGATCTCTTCTTTTTATTTGAATTATGAGACCATTGTGGCTCACCAAACTCAAGGTCAGCTTTCATAGCACTTTGTATGATTTCCTTATAGGTATTAGAGTCTTGGCCGGCTAGATTAATTTGTAGATGAGGTCTTAGTCCACTGAATAATCTATCAACCTTCCCATTAGGATCCATGACTAAGCTATAGGTGTAACATTAATTCTTTGTAAATTTCATCTCGTATCTTCCCATATATTCTTTCTCCTTTTTCTTCAACTCAAGAAATTCCATCTTTATTTTTGATCCCATCAAATGAGGGAAATAATTATTGAAGAAGATCCCCCAAAACTCTTCCCACTCCATATCTTCAATTTCACTCTTGGCCTCATGTTTTTAATCAACGTGCACCACTAATCATCTTCTCCCTCTAAGCGGTAAACAACCAACTTGAATTTCTCTTGTTTAGAACTATGAATTACAAAAAATATTTTTTCTGTAGTTCTTATCCACTATTATGAAATCAATGTGTTGGTAGATCCACTAAACGTTGGAGGTAGTTGACAAATAAAATAATCAACAGAATTTTGTGACCTTCTTAAAACATTAAGATTAAATAAATTCTTCAATATAAACAACAAAATTTCTTATAAATCATTTATAATGATTCATAAAATATTTGTGATTAACCAAACATATCCCCTGGAAGTGTTAAACCAAGAGTGCATCAAGTCAAGTTTTTGTGTATTAGTTCCTGTTTGAGTCTATCTCAAAGTGGTGTTTTTGGGTTCTACCCCTAGATACATCTATGCCAGAGCCATATCCACTTGTTTATTTTCAGACAGGGATTTATTTGTTCGGAAACGACTTACTTAATATTTCAATAAAATAAAATGAATTTTTCTTATATTTATATTTTAATTAGGGCTATTCCTAAATTTTTCATATCCTAATTCACACAAATAACCAAACCTCCCTTTGATACCAACTATGACATTCCACCTTTTTAGTACACAACTTTTCATTATATTTTACAAATATATGATCTTTAATGTTTAGTGTCATAGAAATAAGGTACATAATTCATGAAACCATAAACCATTTTTATAATTAGCTTCTAGGGCATAATCATAGTTTCATATTATGTGCACTTACTTTATCTAATAACCTAGGGACATACGTCAAAGGAAACGGTTAGCAGAAGGCCCAATAAGTGCAATCAATGGAAACTGTTTACTTGTGATATCTATGAGAACTAGATGAAATTCATAAATACATTAGAAATGAAAAAATAGGCCTATAATACTATAAATAACATGAATAATAACATTAAAATTTGTATAAAACATATAATTTATACATTCATAAGCATATCACCAAGGTCCATCCCCAAGGTGTCATAAAAATTAACAGGGTTATTCACCATGGTATCGTAAAAAATATCATCTCTAGAGATTAATTTCATTACCCAATTCATTTGAGTTATATTAGGTAGAACCCTTTATATTTATTTATTTCCATGTGTACCACATAGATTTTAATCATAAATTTCATAAATAACCCATAGAGAATAAAAGAAATGGGTTACATATCAAAATCATAGAGTTTAACAAATTGATTTAAAACATTATCATTATGTCAGTTATTACCCACAAAAGGGAAATGAGAATTTTTTAAGTAAATTTATGAATAGAAAAATCATTTTTATTTCTGGATTACTCTCCTTAAAATGAAATAGTTTTGGGAATTCATATAAATAAAATGAAATAATTTCTTGATAAAAAGAGAGATATTTTGAGGTGAAATTTTTCAACATAACTTCTATGAAACATTGTTTTAGAAAAAATTAAAAAGAGATGGTACAAGGGTATAACATAAATAAATGACTCATAATATAGTATAGGGATTGAATAAAATGGAAATAAGAACATTGTTTAGAAATTATCAATACATGTCAGATAAAAGATAACTTGAAAGGAAAAGATAAGTTGAGAATTTCATTACGAAATTTCAGCACCACAACAATATCAATTAAAAATTTATAAAATGCGTTGATTGAGAGAAAAAGGGTATCTCATCATTTTTACATCATTTTTAAAGTAAGGGGGGATATGTAATGGCATGTACCAATATAAGAAAATAGAAATTTAAAAGGAATAGCATAAAAGGAATGCTTGAAAAAGTGAAGTGTGGTAGATTCCCTTACCTTGTAGAGTAACTTTTAAAACTCTATGATCGGGACCTTGGGGGATTTAGGGAACCTTGGGATGCCTTATTCAAAAGTAATAATATAATAAATTCCAAGTTAATTATTTTTGAATGAAGTAAAACTAAGGAATGAGTCTTTATTTATAGAAAAAGTGAGGTCATATTTTATTAATTTCAACGGACACCTATTTAGTGGTATTTGGAAAACCATGGGCTTTAACATGGTATTTTCTCATGGTATTTACCACTTGGGACACCTCATATCATATTTTAATACTTTATAGTTGACCATAATATTATCTAACTCATTACATTATTGTAACATATTTATGATGTCATTAAACGTACCGAAAACTGAAAACTGTATTATTACTATTAATTAATGATTCAATTGTTTCAGAAAAATCCCAAAAATTCACCCAAACCATTTCATGAAATGTAGAATTTAAAATTGAACTCCATTTTGTAAAAATTAGTTTCATTTTAAATTTAAATAAATAAATAAATTACTAATACATCTCAAATAATTTCTAAAACATTTTTTTTCTTATATAATGATATAATTATATCACATTACCACTTAAGAAGACTAAAACATATTAATACATTCTTAGGATAGTTTATTGTTCCATTGGTAAAATTAACATTCATAAGGGAAAAATTATTATTCCAAAGGGTAAAGTTATTATTCACTAAAACATTATTTTGATTTTATTGAACCACGTTTTTCACACTAATTATAACCATGTATGTCTGATTTTAGAAAATCATTTCACAGATAATGTTATTTAATAATAAAATATTTTTTACTATTCATTAAAAACACTATTCATCAAATAATCTTTATAAAAAATTACTATTCATCAAATACTAAAAATTGAAACTTCTTTGAAAACATCTAAAAATTAAACCCAGATTATTTTTGACATTTGAAATTCAAAAATGATTTATATTTTTCCATAATAATTCTCGGTATGAAAATCTATGAAAATTAAAAAATTTACTTCTAAAATCAATTTATCGAATTTTTCTTAATTAAACTTATATGTTATTAAGAAAATCGATTCTTAAAATTCAAATGATAAAATAAAATTTTTATTTATATCAATGGATTACACAAAGTAACTGGGGCCTCATTACATAAACCCTTATAACACCTTCATAGGACCTAAGATTAAGGTGTTCGATGGTGATAGAATATTGGGGTGTCTCACACAACATTACTTGAGTTGTTTTTTCAATCAACTTGAACTTCTCCCATAGGTGATTTCATTCAATATTAATGTGTTAATGTTTGGCTTGGACTTAGTTTAGTGTGAAGCCCATCGATGCCACATCCTTTCCAAGCTCCGAAAAATGTGCTTCGTATAGCCAGAGTCTATTAGTCGAGGTCATCGATTCTTCTTTCTATAATAATAACTATACTCATTTCTATTTATAATCACTAATATTAATGATAAGAGTATAGTTTCAGATAGTCATATTGACCAATAGTCATATAACAGTTAAAATACCACAATATCATTTCAAATATACACACTTTATAAATAGAGGGATATATATTTTTACGTACAGAATAATATGACATACATTTTAAAGAAACAATTATTATGCAAAAAAAATTGGTCGTTATAATAAAAAAAAGACCCACACAGACAAAAATGTGTATTTAGGTTGTGAGATTTAAAGAATACACTTTTCATAGAGGTAATTATCTTATATATTTTCTTTTAAATATCTTGTTTTTTCATAATCAAGTGCCTAATGGTTTTAGGAAGGTTTTGGGAGTGTTTGGGTCTTGTTTGGAGCTGAGAGATCTGATTTTCATAGGAAATAGGTGAGGCACATAGTTTATTAAACTATGCTAGGGATCTATATGCTCATGCAGGATTAGTGCTGTAAACCATAGAGAATCCTCATAGATGGCGTATGGTTTGAAAAAATATGTTCCTAGAACATGCGAGTGGGGTACAATCCTTGGAAATTATAGCGCACAATATGTGCTTGCTATGGCCCACCATGCAACCAAACCATGCTCCCTTTAAAATTCGGGTGAAGTTATATTTTTCATATAATATTTAACTTTCCTACCTATTTCACACTTTTATTCCACACACAATAGCACTCTGTCACGTTGAAGCTCTTCCTTTGGCCATCAAGGAAGGCTTTGAGCAACATATGGTTCTCGGTTCATTATACATTCATCGCGTTGGATAACTAATGGTAATCTCTTCAATCCTCTTCCTTTATATATTGGTTAATTATACCATCATCAACATTATTTATGTGTGAGATTATATTCCTTATTTTTGTGGTGTTCCTATATTTCATTATTTTCTCTCATTCTATCTCAGATTAGAGGTCAATAAAAAATGAGGAATATACTACATATCTAATGTAGGTGGCCCAATTATTTTCCCAAAAAGTATAGTGTATTATATATAGAAAATTTGTTCCACTAAATGTTTTTTCCATTCATCATTTCGTAAAATGTGTTTTTCATATATTAAATGTATGGGTCTTGAACTAGATGACTGTCAAGGCCAACTAACACTAGAGAGGCTGAGAACATAAATTAGAACCACCCCAAGGATGCGTTGTCAATTTGATAAATGATCAAATACTTATTATGTGATCTAAACACCATATAAAGTATATTCTTTGCACCTTATTTTGGGGATATTATAAATAATCGAATGAAATACTACGGAAATTAAATAGAATAGGGATTGCAGAGTCCTTTAACCTTGGGCCAAAGCCTTTTTTCTAATTTACTTATCTTTTGGTTACCCCTTATCAATGAAAGGGATTAATTGTAATATATAAATATTTAAGTGGTATGGGTTGGTAGCTAATCAATGAGAACTTTATTATTATACCCAACACGATACAAGGCTTCTAAGTAAGAATTCCTTGGATATTTTCATCAGTCGTATTGAATTTAAAATTAATTATAAGTGGATTTATGTTACACCATGGTAAACACATGGATTAATATATGGAATTCCTTGTTTGGGCTTACCTAACTAGTGAAATCACTTTATTACATGACTGACACTTGGGTTCCCAATTCGAAAATCAAAGGAAGAGGTTAGAGATAATTCACTTACCTTAGGACACAAGTATAATTCTTTTAACCTTTCCAAATCCCAATGTTGAAACATTTTGAGAAAACAGAAACTCTAATAGGATTGAAAACATGGATTATAAACTTATAATGACAAATAAACATTCTTCTGAAATCACCCTTAAAATTTTCCTTTTTATAACTCAAACAAGAAACCAACACATTTAATATAAAATGGTTTTAAAAACATGTAAGCGGATTTCCATCTCCTTGATAATAGAACAAATCAATTTTCTCATTAAAAAATTATTCTTTAAAATCACATTTCATAAATCAAGAATGAATATAAACCAAACTATAATAAGAAATAATGTATAACATCTAGCGGAAACCATAATATAAATGAAATAATATATAAATATATTAAAAGATACTAATGGTTCCATAAATGAAATATAATGGAAAGGGATACAATAAAATTTCATCATTGGAAATTCACCAAGTCTTAACATGGGATGATCTTAGACAATACTAAAGTGGAATCAACTGCTAATCGATGTTGCATTCATAGAGAAATGACAAACTAAATTAATCTCACTAGTATCATTACTGGTTGATAGGTCCCTCACACTGAAAAAATTAATTTAGTGGACAAATTTTTTATTCTTATTCTCTAAGGAACCAGAGATTTTGGAAAGTGGGAGAATGAAAATAAAAATAATGAGTGGAAGAAGAAATATAAGAGTGAGAAAAACACTCGAGAGACCCCCAAGTTATCCAACCCATTATTAAATATGAATCTAAAATAAATCTAAATCCTCATATATATCTATATCCATTACCCTTTTAATATCCTCCTTACCCCCATTTATTTCACATGTATGATCCACTAACAAGTGACACCTTGAAATATATGGCTAGTTGTGACTAGTTGTGGCCTTCCAACACCCTAGGTTGTATCTGCCTTCTATAATCTTCTTTTCCGAATTGTGATAATTTTTCCTAGTCTCCATCACTCACCCCAAATTGAGAAACAATATTTTCCTCAATATTGATAGATTATTAATTGAATTTGGTAAACACCTCCTATTAAGTAGATTCTTCATTGTGACTCCCTTTTGAATTTTCTTAGCCTTGGGAACATCATTTTATTTCTTTCAAAACCACATAAACACACTGTAAATAATTCCATCTCATGAAAATCCAATAGTAGGATATGGACTGATAAGTGGTAAAATAAATTCACTCTAAAGTGGAGGTGTTTTAACCATAATATAACTTACAATAAGAGAATAACATTATATCATTCTTGACCAATGGTTGTGGAAATGGACTTCATTTTATTGATGGAATATATATCCTTCTTTAAGATGCCGCCCTACATGAAATGATGAACTATCCATAATATCTTCTCCTTGTAACACTCCTTGTCAACCCTATCACCAATTAATATTGTGGGACCAATGATGTTTCCATGTCCATATACAGGAATCATGATGTTTTTTCCAATAAGAAAAAACAGAACACTTCTCTCAATAACACTTTGAAATAATTTCCATACTATCCCTTTCATTCTTTCTAATTACTAGAATCAAGTCCATGCTCAGTTCTGTATCTAAAATTATGTTGATAACTTTATCATGTTTTTATAGTTTTGTGAATGAATATTTGGATTCTCTAACAGATATAATTATTCAATGTTCCATGACATTGATTCTTTAATAAATTCAATTTTTTTATTATCCATGCACTACTGTCCCATAGTTATAAAACTAAAAAAATATAGTGTATTAATAGTTGCATATTATTTTCCACTAGACATAAAAATAACATGATTTTTGGATCCCATGTTGGACATAAATATCTTCCCTTTATAAGATGATATTTCGTATATGAACATGTTAGTATAATTTCAACAAATAAATGATATTTCCTTGATATCATCATCATCACAGATAACATTTACTATATATTTGGATCCATGAACTATATTTAAGTCATAATTTTAAAAACCAACTTCCATGGTTGTTTATTCAGATAATGCAGTTTCCCCTTCATTTGGTCCATCAACTAGCCCATCTATCCTATTAAAAAACCCCTTGTCCTCAAGGTGAAAATTGGGTTGATATAGACAGAACAACCCCACTTTCCTTCTTTAGTGATTTATTTTTTTAATCTATTGTGCGGAGTAAATATAATGAATTTAGGTATATTTTTATTTCTACTCTGAGCATGAAGATTCATGACCTGACCCAACAGGGGTCGATCCACTTGTACCCCCAATCCCACCTCCATTGGATAGGGAATGGTGACATGCACCAAAAGACATAAATAATATGGGAGGAATTTTATGAAGTACCTTTATGCACACACACAATGATCTAAATGTTGGATTGGAGAGGACTAATAATAAATGGAAAAAATATAGACTAATCCATGCCTGTAAATCCCTCTAGGGAATACAAGAGTATGACAATATTGAATTAAAAGGAAGAGTAAAATACACAACCAACTAGAATGATGACCCAACCTAGTAATAATTAAAAAGTAAATACTGAGAGATCCCAACTCCAAATCACTATGATCTGACCACCATATGAATTCAAATGCACTATGATATCTTTATGCTCCACTACAATTTCCATTGACTTGTCCATCATATGCATAAGACATGAAAACTATTAGTGAATCCCATGAAGGGATGGGTATATACATACATAGTAGTGCGCTTCAAAAGATGAAGTGGGGTTGTAAGAGACATGATAGGAATTGAAATATCAATCCATATAAATATTGAAATGAAATCATCCAACAAGGATACATATATATCTTCAATTAAAGAATCTAAAATGAGATATATGGGGGATCTCTATCTTGTAGCCCATCCTAGGAAAGGAGTAAAAACAATTCCAATGTCCATCAATGATTCCTGTAATCTTAAACATCTATCTGAAGAAACATCCACATCAACACACTCTTGTCCCCTATTCCATAGATTTGAGTAGCGAAAATCTCTAGGTATAGTACCCATGACATGATACAATAAGACAGTTCCACTATGTAGATAGATAGAGGATGCATGACTTGTTCATATAGGATGGTTCCACTCTATATGTAGAAATAGGACCCATGACCTATCCTAATATAATTATTTCACTCTAATCATAGTAGAACCATTCCTTAATTATATAAGAGGGTTACACTCTAGGAGAAACATCGTGTTTTTCCTTAAAAGGGACTCAAATATTCTAACCAAAACTCAATTTAAGAGTTGTCCAATTTTTCTTGAAAAATGTGGTCATGTGTTGAAAAATATACTTAGTTTTTATATAAAATTAATTTGGAAAATATCGGGCCTCAGAGTCATTGGTCATCTCAGCCCCTAGATCCAAAAATATTTATATATCTATTTCAATGTCCTACAAGGGAAAAAGTTCTATATTCTTTTCTTATTCAATATTATCATCCTCGAATATAAAAAATAAAAAATATCAAGATACTGAGCTGGCATTTGGGTCTCCAACTTCGAGGATCTCTCCTCTATGCTCTTATGTTACCCCAACACACAAACCAAGGGAATGGTCCATCCACAAAATATCCTCTATTTGATATCCAAAATCAAAACCATGTTATCTACATATTTGGATCCATCCATAATTACTAGCTTCCCTAGTCAATTACATGTGTGAGGTCAGGCATATATCTCCTTATCTATGACACATAGAAGACATCGTACCCCCACTCCAACTATGGGGGTAGGGAGAGGTAGTAAAAAAACTCTCTAAACCTCTAAAATATCTCAAATATATGGATGAAACTTTGGTATAACATTCCTCTATATCCAAATATCTACAATACTCATTCTTTGGAGACATTCAAAAACATTTGGTCTACATGTTTGAACTCTAAGTACCTATGATATCAGTCTGTGTAACTTTTCTACCAACTAGAGTGTTTCCTCATCCACTCATGGATAACCTGGACCTTCTCTATCTTCAATTTAATTATATCTATCCAAACAATATATGTCTCACTAATGACAATTCAACATAATTGTGACCTGTAGGGTCTCCCATACATGTCCTCAAAAGGATCCATGCTAATATTAGAGTGGTGGATATTATTGAATAAAAACTATAACAACTAAAAGTGACCCTCATATATCTAACCAAAGTCTAACATGCAAGCTCTTAGCATATCCTCAAGCACCAGGATAGTGTGCTTGGTCTTCCCGTATATCTAGGGTCAGAAGGATGTACTCATCCCCATCTAGGTCCTGAATGCCTCATGTAGGCCTCTCCACAACCATGAAGTGAATCACACATCACATATAGAGATAATAATATAGTGAAACCCATGAAGGTGAATGGTATCCCATACATAAAAAAACCCAAAAATCTCTATCAACATATACCCCTTTATAAAAAAGAAGTTTGTAGACTTCATAATTCATTTAAATATCTCCCATATAGCATCATGGACTCACGCTACCCATGGAATACATATAACGAAGTACTTTGATATTACATTACATTTCCACTTTTGGTCTAACGACCCAAGCTTGATTTACATGGACATTACATTTCTTTTGTTGAATACTTAATACATTATAATAAAATAAACCCAAATACTATATTAGTTTAGTGTCTAAAACTTGGTAAATAATCTTCTAAAATGGTAAAATATCTTCAACATCTCCCATAAAATGGTAAAATATCTTCGACAGAAGGGATGAAAATACAAGGATACATGAACATGAAAATTACAAGTTTAGAAGTTTTCAACTAGATGAATGCTATTAGTTATGTGAAAAAAATAACATTCTCTTTATTATCACGTATATCCACTCATTTTTCCATTATACCATCAATATTCCTTTTATCATTTTTTTATTTTCAAAACATGATTGCTTTTAAATAGTTTCCCATATTCATATAACTTTTCCTGATGATTTATTTTGTGTTTTAAACCACTAAAAAACAACCATATGAATCTTTGCAAGAGAACACTTGAATTTTTACATAAATTGAAATTTTTCCAAGTTAAATCATTTCATTTGGATTATTTTTTTATATTTATTCACAATATCTTTTTCCTCAAAAGTGTTTTCACTTTTTAAAGGCCGTTTAATATTTCATTAATTTTTCAAAAGTGATTATTTATTAAGAGCTGAGAAAACCTGGACGAAGTGCAATATTTTTATGTTTGTGTGTTGGATGCATGATATACTTCATATAAGTCCTTTTTGGAATAATTTTCAAATACATATCCCTTATAGATTTTTCTTTGTGTCTTTTATAATATTTAATTGTCTCTATAAATTTTAAATGACATGGTTTTTATATATTTTTACTTTAAAATATTATCCTTCATTTGTTTGAATGGGAGTAATTTTATTCTCGTTCATTAATTTTTTTCATATAATTTTTGGTATGTTCTATTTTGATGTTTGAGGCTTGATTCACCAATCCATATTTAACTAGTGTTCAATAAGATCAGTAAGTAAACATTTTTGAATGTCATGATTATTTTTCATTAAGACCATGATGAACCCGATTTGGATATCCTCCCAAACCAGTACAGAACCCAAATTACCACATACCTAAAGGGTTTTCACAATCCTGAAGGGCTAGAGACTAGAACCCAGACATCAACAAGAACCAGATATAGTTATTTTTTCAAATATGAATAAGATAACATGATATATATATGTACACACACATATTATAGAATGAATAGTGGAATAAGAAACAAGTATATATGTCATTACAGAAAAGAAAAAAAACATAAGTGATATGACTCAAAAGTAGCTAAATAATTTCCAATAGATATGTCCAATATGGAAGGGGAAAAAATAAAAACACTACTCCATGTGATAGCATGGAAAACTTATTCCATCTCACCACCAACCTCCCAGACTAAATTTATAGTAACCACACCATCTCACTTTGATGCCATGTCTTTCCCTATATCAAAAGACATACAATGGACTATTCATTGTCGAATGGGTGGATAGCGTCTAAGCTAATATGCTTTATAGGATCCCACCTAGGTTTTCTATAACAAGTTACTATAATAAAAATCTAAACATACTCAAATTTATGGAAAACAATGCACAAAAACAATTAAATAGTTTTTATATCAAAATCATGGTAAAACTATTAATTTCACATTTTTCTATATTTAATAATAAAATAGGTATAACAGTTTCCATGAATATCATATATATCAATGTAATCAAGCCTAAATAAATAATGAATCACAATTCATATCAAATCCATGCCAATACAATATAAAATTGTACAATAAAAAGAACATGTAACATCACAAAAAAGATCACTAAATGACATGGTAGCTAGGACTCTCGTTCCTAAAACAATTAAAACCATTCCCATCATGTTTATCAATATATGTATCTAATCATAAGAGTAGAGTGACACCCTATAATATGAACCCCCCCCCCCCTCCCCCCCTCCCCAACAGGTTTACCAAGTACCTAGATCAATAGGGTTAGGGATAAGTTGAACACCCCATTAAATAAATACCATGCTTTGAAAACAAATTCATTAAAACCAATTCACAATACATTAAAAATACGATTTATTTTAACAATACTAGGGGAAGAAATATTTTTTCAAAAACCCATTTCCACCCACAAAAATCAATGAATCATTCATTTAATTTAATTTAATAAAACAATTTATCAAGACCAATGAAATATAGATCATCCCACACAGGCTAATGATAGAACCCCCAACCTCAAACTCAAGGCACACACACCCATAACGGTATCCACTATATAGAAAGAAATAAATGGTCAACAAAATTGGACCTATGATTGATTCCTGTGTCATAAAATCACATCCCAGAAAAAATAATATTAAAGAAAGGGAAGGTCATGAAAAACCACAAATAACATGCACCCTCTACACTGAAACAAACAAATGATCATACCTAAGAAGAATATCACATAGTGGATCTAGAAGTAACTTCACCATAACATCACTGAATCTAAAAAAAATTGTTCAATGGAACTACTTTAATCAAGGGCAATAATGTCACAAAAATATCCCTTACCCACAGAGATAAATCACAGCAACCATGATGATCAATCACCCAATAAAGAGATTTGGAAAGAGTAGAGGTCCCTAAAATAGTCTAGGAGAGATCCTAGGTCGAGATATTAGAGGCTACAACTGAATGGAAAATGAAAAATCATTCAGGAAATTCCATAAAATGAACCTTGCACAATGAATACATGGTCTGTAATTATTTAATGTTGTTTATATCCCTATTAAAAATCCAAAAAAAATTGTCAACTATGATTGAAATAATGATTTATGACCATTACACTCATAAAACCAATACACCGCATGAATTCCCTTCATGACCTTGACCCAACTCATGAAATATTCCAAAACCCCAATACACGAAATGTAAAAATTACATGATTTTTAATTTCTTATAAGACAATAGACTATCTAGATTCACCTAAAAAACCAAACCAACATCAGTGTTCTCTAAACACTAAGAGAATCTCACAAAGCCTTTGACATGTTTATACCAAGACCCTATTAATTCCAAAAAAACATACATTCTTTAACATTAAGTTATTTTCCACAACAAATTCTCCCCATCCTCAGGAGTCCCTAAATGCACCCAAATATTAAGGTAAACAAAAATAGAGAAGATAAATTACTGAAAGTGGGTAATGGTATGTTACAACTACCCACCATAATACTTTCTATCCCTGGGAAGTCATGTGGAATAATGATGTCTTGAAATTGGTTTGTGAATTAATCCCTTATCAATAAATATCACTCTTATGTCTTTTGATAATCTGATCCATGTTCCAGAACACTCTGACCAACATAATTACTCGCCATGCAAGACATTCACTCCAGAGTCAATGATCTCCATTGGATACTCCAAACTGAAACATCTGAATCTAACTCAATCTCAACCCATCACATAATGAGATATGGTTATGGAATATATTTCCTTAGTTGTGATATGAGGAAAACATCATGAATAACCATCAATTAAACAGAAAATTTTGACCGATAAGTAAGCTACCCAAGCTATTCAGTAACCTCAAATGGTCAAAAATATCATGAAGCCAAATTCCCCTTCTTTCCAAGCCAATAGTGACCCAACTAAGGAGAAACATTCTAGAGAACCTAGTAACATATAGGAAACTGTAACAGATAATGCCAAGAATCTACATATAATTTCTATCGATTTTGAGTGGTACCAATACACCACCCTATATTATAAATCCTCACTGATTTCTCCTAAATTATACACAGTCCCATTATAGAGGATCTTCTCACATCTTACCAATAAACATGTGATATGCATGAGTGATCAATAAAATCATTTATGGGATCCATTTTTATTGATGAATGACAACTATTGTTATAATAAAACTCCACCAGTCCTAGATGGATACCCCATAATGAACTAACATCCAATAAAAAGGCATGGAACCTATCCTTTAGTAGCTCAATAACTCACTACGTATGGTAATTTTTCTATGATGAACCCAGTGAGGATACATTCCCAAGATGGTACATGACCTAACTTTTTACATACCTAAATGGAATTCTTAGTTTCCACAGGCTAGAGACTAGAACGTGGTATTGAACAAAAACTAGAGGTAACAATTTCTCCCAACCTGAAGTAGACAACATTATATATATATACACACACAATTGAATTATCAAAAGATGGTACAACATTTAATTTATCCCTTATCTGCATTTAACAATAACAAATTAAAAGGTTTTTATATCAAAATCATGGTATAACATTTAATCTTCTATTATTCAACATTTCCTAATAAAATATGTATAATATTTTCAAATCATTTATTGAATTGGAAACATGTATCTCACAATGTGGTAGGGTGAATAAATAAAAGATAAGAAAAAGAACACAATAGATTACCCACACCAATGTGGCATATAAGTATTAAAAATATGTATTATTTTAATACTATTAGATCCCCCTCATGTTTGGACATATATATTTATCATTCTAATATTTTTACAAAAAAATTACACATGGTACAAACATCCCTTTTGTGAGAACATCTGAAAGTTGATCCTAGATGTGAAAATTATTGAACATGATATTTTTATTCTCAAAATTTTATCAAATAAAATGAAAATAAACATCAATATCCTTTTTCCACCCATGATATAATTTATTTGTGGTAATATAGATATCATCTTTATTTTTACACCAGATATGTATCAGTTTCATGGTAGTATACCCAATCTATTGATGATTTTTTCCCCTAAATAATCTCTATTGTCAAATATTAAATGACATGATACTCGATATAAGGCCCCAGCCTTAAAACTTACTTAATCTTGAGTTATTACAAGATTACACATTGAGGATCTTTCAGGTTTAGAGTTTTAGAGAATTAGATCATGAAACTTGCATTACATTCCACTTTTAAACAAAGTGGTTACATAAAAGATAGTATCCATTCTTCCCATCAACGGAAACATATTGAAAATAAAACATGGAATCTTTCTTAACACATCCTTGACTCTATCATCTTATCATGTACCTTTCCCTTGACCTGAAAAAAACATTTCAAAAACTTGGGATGAGCATAAAAAGCTCAGTAAGGGATATAAAAAAATATGGAAAGGAAACATGAGTTCATATATACACAAGAATGAAATCATAATTCACCCATAAAACATAGGCACTTTAACCTACCTCATCAAATCATGAATAAATCATAGAAATCATAAGACATAAAGGTAACTTGAGGCATTCATAACATTCTTACGTAGGGAGTAACCCTCTTGGTTACGTTTGGAATACCCATCACAGTATATTCCCTAAATCTCTTCGGAGAAACCTTAACGTTTCACTCCTTCGCGTTACCCAATGCATTGGAGAGCTATAACGGGCTCACCCGCCCTTAGTTTATCACGGAACCACCCGTTCTTCATAACAATGCCCAAGAACCATAACATACACGTATCACATAAAATATTCATAAAGGAAACAAAACATTTCCACATTTCAAACACAACATAACATTTTAGTATTTTGAAATAATGAATCCATATAAAAAGAAACCATTTCCAAAACCATTTAAAACATTTAATAAAGATATTTTTGAATCAAAGTGTCTCATACCACCTTGAAGCTTTTAAAATTTTAAACCATTAATATCCATATAAATAAATCCTTAAAACCACTTTGAAAACATGGATATTAATAAGAACGAATAATTAAAACATTTAAAACGATATTTTGGTTAAAGGGGTTTTACCAAAATTAGAGACACTTGAATACAATAATTGAGGAATAACACTTAGTCAAAACTTTTTAATATCATGGGAATAAAGGAATCCATGATATAATATCCCAAAGGACAGTATATACACCATATAAGAGTGAATTGGTGCATAACAACAATGAAGTCTCAATAGGGATGTAAAATGTGATGAAATTCCTTATAAAGAAGGTATCCTTAAATCAAGGACAAATCAATCTCAAAAATATGTGTGAAAAATATAAATACACCCAATATGAGTGGATATTAAGTGTAAAACAATAAAAGGTCATTCACACATATTCAATGGATGACATATTCAATGACTACACGTTGAACCCAAAGAAATCGAAATTGGGTTAAGAAGTTCCCTTGACAGCCTAACGGCGTCACATCAAAATGAGTTGATGAGAGATAAAAAGAGTAATCTCATCACTTGGACACAAAATTTACATCATTAAGGATATATGAGAACATATCCCAATGTAACAATATGTAAATTAAAAGACCCAATAAAAGAAGTCTTTTAAAAAGAGGAGGGTGAAAGGTTCCCTTACCGACTTGGGTATCTTTCAAAACATACACCCCATGAAAGAGGGACAATAGATCATTGATGTAAATACTCATAAACGAAAGTATTTTACACAAAGTGTAGAATAATGGGCAGTACATACACCACTCAATGGAATTTGTGGCAAAAGTAGTGTAAATCTCACGAGAATAAAAGTGAGATGAAAAATCCCTTACGAGAACTCGGCAGCCTAACGGCGCCACATAAAACTTCCAAAATGGATTGATGAAAGAGAATAGGGTCTCTCATCACATGAACATAAAAATTACAGTAGGATTAATATAAAATAACATCCCAATCATCAGAAAGATGAGCTTAAAAGAAAAGACATAAAAGAGTGTACTTAAAGAGAAAGAGAGTTGCAGGATCCCTTACCTCGGGTCCGACTTGACTCGATCGTTCTTTAACGTCCTGAATAATAAACTTGAGTTAATTTCTAATTCATTAAGAACCCTTTTTAATGTTCATTATTACTTTTATACCACTTGTTACCATGTCACAAACATTATGTAATCATTTAAGTTAATAATATTTGTTTTGCCGATATCTGGTTCTTAAGTCGAAAATGGTCTTCTTACAATTACATGTTGTTCGTGTGGCCAAATGTTTATTATATCCAGAATTGTATTCATTATGTAGATATCATATATTTCATATATATCCAGTACATGCATGCATTTATAACATTACATAATCATTTAGAGGTAAGAAATGAAATGCACCGTTCATGGAGACGGTAAGCCGTACATACGCATGAACGCTACTTTCATTTCTATTTCGTATTTTATAGAATGGAATAATAATGATATAAAGGTATATTATAATTCCAGTATAATATCATATATAATATCATATTTCCATCCTTTATACATCCCACATATGGTATTTAACGAATCAAATCACTTTGAGGGGGCGGTAGTCCGCACTTCCTTAAATGAAGATATCGCGTATACCCATAATGGAAGCCATAAAGGTAAGACAAAAATGAAAAATACAGAAGCATAAATATAACATAAACATATTATATATCATATATAAAAATAGTGACATCATAATGGCCACCTTTGAAGGTGTTAAATGAGTATTGAACAATCATCGTTTCGGGAGGCAGAATTTCGCCATCCACGGAAACCGTATGTTCTTTAACCATTTGATGCAGTTGTGTGAGAGTGTAGCTCAAAAAAAATCTTATAACAACATACTAGTATATTTAAGATACTGTTGTTGTTACAAAAGAAGTAAATAAAAAGAGATTAGGGGGTTGGAGAAGCAAAATAAAACAAATGAACAAGAGAGAAAGAGTTACCGTTAAAAGTGTAATCTCCTTTTGATTTGAGCCTAAAGGCTTCCTTTGAAAGGATTCTGCCCAAAGGGGAACCTCTAGGATGAGGAGAGGGATGTTGAGAGAGTAAAAGGGCAGGGGTTGGCCGAGCCAAAGGCTTGAGGGGTGTGGGAAAAGAGGTAGAGGTGGGGGCCTTTTATAAGAGGAGAGGAGGGGCACTTTTGGAAAGCAATGAAATATTACATTATTTGAAAATGCTTTTCGGTTCTAAAGGGTCCCACATTGATATAATTAGTGGATAAGGTGATAAGGCATCGAAATCCACTCATCCAATTGGTTTTGTCCATGTGTATATTGTAGATTTTTCATTATCTTACCATTTTAATTAAATTGTCAAATAATGATGTCACCGCTGCATCATTATTATGTCATAAATAATTTAATTTCTTTAATGTCTAAAAATTATAAAAAAAATACTATGATATAGGAAATCTTTTTAGCTTTCCAATGACTATTTATAATAAAAATTTGGACTTGTATAACCCCACTTAAAAATTGTTTTAGTAAAACAATTTATGTTAGTGTCATTTTCACTTTAACATTAAATAAAAAGTATTTTATGTTATTTCCCAACAAAAGTGGATCCATGGGGTCCCCAAGTTAGGCCATGGCTTGTCATGGTCGGCCATGACATAACCAATAGGTTTGGGACATGTGTCTAGGTCATCTTATATTATTAAAGCATTATTTATACCTTAAACTACCCTAATTACCACTAATCGCGATTAAGAACTTAATGAGTTACTATTCACCAAAAAATTATTATAATCTCATTGAACCACATTTTACTTCTTAATGACAACCATGTATGTCGGATTTTCAAAATTCAATACACATTAGTGGTAAAATTTCATTTAACTGAAAAATCAGTTTGCTTGATTACCACTTAGTGGTTTCACTATTCATCAAAAATTGAAGTTTTTCAGAAAATTACCAAAAATTCACCCTAAGCTATATTTGATATTCCGAATTCAAAAATGAAGTCCATTTTACAAAATTCAAATCATATAAGTCACATTAATTAATTCAATAATTAATTCCCGCTGTCAGAGCAAATAGCGTGTTTTTATAAAACAATAAGTATCAAAAGATTGACACTAGTTTAAGTCCGATTTCAAAGTGAAATTGATTCCAACGACCACTATTGGATTTAAAGGTAAAAATATTTTCTAATTTCACTTTAAAACCAATTAAAAAGATAATCTCATCATATAAATAAATTATATTAAAAAGAGGTTTTGAATTAAAATACAACATTTTACACTATTCATCAAAAAATGAACTTTATCAGAAAAATACCAAAAATTTACACAAGGTAAAATTTGATGTCCCGATTCTTAATAAGAGTTTTATTTGGTCCAAAAGAATGTATAAGAGTGATCAAAACTATATTTAATGACAGTTCTCCATTAAAAGGCGATAAGTGAACCTTTAGTGAAAACTAGGGCATATACACCTAAAATTGAATTCTTTCCATATTTTAAGACATTGTCTTTTATTGGATAAATGTAAAAACATTTATAAAACATATATAATCATATTTTAGTTATTTATATCCATTCCCGCCAATACAACGACTACATGTTAACTACCATTTGAAATAATATTATTTTATTATTAGAGTGCAACGTAAGATTCCCAAGAAACTCGTTGTTGCGTATTGGGTACGCCATCGAGCATAGCGTCCCCTTTAAAGACATATTAATATTTTATTCACAAAAATGGATAAATACAAAAATGTCATATTCTTCATTTACCTGGGATGTTACATCCTTCCCCCCTTTTGGGAATTGCGTCCTCGCAATTTTAAAATTGCGCTTGGAAACATCCTTGAAAGTCCCACATCGGAACAAAAGTCGGTAAAACAAACACTTTAAAATAAAGAAAGATAAGTACAAAGGTCACCCGAGTTAACCCATACTAGGATTCCAAGTATGAAAATATGGACATGGAGGAGAAAACATAGGGTCATGTTCTTATGGAGAGTGATAGAAAACATGTTTAGGAGAAAGTTAACAATGAGAAAATCACAAACTTGTGATGGGTTAAACGGTATTCGATTCCCCAGTAGGAAAAGTTAATATACAACATTTTTGTTTTAAGTTACTTTTTATTGAGGAATTTATTCATAAGGAAACATAATCACTTATCATATTGACTTTCAACTTTTATTATATTCCTTACACAAACTCATATTTTCTCCAAAAGACGAGTATTTAGGAAGACTTGTTCACATTAAGAGTACTATAATCAACTTATAGAGGATCACCTAATCCACAAAAGAGAACTATGTACATCCTATGTCTTTAGACTTTAACCAAAAACAAAACCAAAAAGGCTAGTACAAGATCGGATAATCCAGAAAAGGATAACCCTTTATAAAAATAAAATCTATTCTTAACATCCAAAATTTGTCAAACAAAACCCAATGTTCAACAAGGATCATTCTATAATCAATTTGTCCATAAAATTCTTCAAAGTAAACCAATATAAGATTGAAACCCAAATATTTGAAGGATTTAGTCACATAGTCTTCCAAGTTAAATCGTAACATTTATCTCCAAACAAAAACAGTTGCTCTTAAAGTCTCGCATTGAAAGTAATTAACCTAATCACATATCCTCCATGATAGGTTAATCATTTTCATAAATAACCCAAAATCAACTTACTCTTAATTCATAAAATCATATAACTGAAAAGAATCAGTCAAACTAACCAGGGACTTCACGTAGTCCAGTGGTAGGCGATAAATAACAGTCGCACTTTGGTTGTGGGTTCGATTCCCGCAGCTTTGTCCGATGCGACGGGTAGTCACATGGTCTGCGTGTTGTCCTTTTTCCAAAACTATATAATTCTTAAAACAATCCCCGAAAAGAGATAAAATATTCAAAGATGATCATAACATATTTTAACCTCAAGTTTATCTCATGCCTTTCATTTTCCATCATAACATATAATAACCCATAATTACCTCAAAAGTCAGGATCATATAAACCCTAATGGTTACCTTAATAATTATTACCTGAATTTCCACATCGAGTTGGCCATCTATTACCTAATGCACTAGAGAACTCACCAAGGTTGAAGTGGTTGATCATGACTCCTTGATAGTTGGTTTAGAACAACCATGAGTTTCCTCATTGAATCCTCCATTTTACCTAGTATCTTAATCATAGATCCACCACAGTTTCCTTCAATCCAATTGTCACTTTGGTGCCTGCGAGATCCAGCCATTCACTAACAACAGATATGTCAGTGTGAGTATATCAACAAAACCATCATGTACTAATGAGTAAGATAAACACTAAGATATACTTACTCATTCACTTTATCTAAAACTAGGACTCTTTCTGAAATCCTAACCATTATGGTAATGTCACTTATGCTTAAAGAATACCCTAACCTCTAAAGTTATCTAAACCGACCTTTGATACCAACTATAAGGCCCCAGCCTTAAAACTTACTTAATCTTGAGTTATTACAAGATTACACATTGAGGATCTTTCAGGTTTAGAGTTTTAGAGAATTAGATCATGAAACTTGCATTACATTCCACTTTTAAACAAAGTGGTTACATAAAAGATAGTATCCATTCTTCCCATCAACGGAAACATATTGAAAATAAAACATGGAATCTTTCTTAACACATCCTTGACTCTATCATCTTATCATGTACCTTTCCCTTGACCTGAAAAAAACATTTCAAAAACTTGGGATGAGCATAAAAAGCTCAGTAAGGGATATAAAAAAATATGGAAAGGAAACATGAGTTCATATATACACAAGAATGAAATCATAATTCACCCATAAAACATAGGCACTTTAACCTACCTCATCAAATCATGAATAAATCATAGAAATCATAAGACATAAAGGTAACTTGAGGCATTCATAACATTCTTACGTAGGGAGTAACCCTCTTGGTTACGTTTGGAATACCCATCACAGTATATTCCCTAAATCTCTTCGGAGAAACCTTAACGTTTCACTCCTTCGCGTTACCCAATGCATTGGAGAGCTATAACGGGCTCACCCGCCCTTAGTTTATCACGGAACCACCCGTTCTTCATAACAATGCCCAAGAACCATAACATACACGTATCACATAAAATATTCATAAAGGAAACAAAACATTTCCACATTTCAAACACAACATAACATTTTAGTATTTTGAAATAATGAATCCATATAAAAAGAAACCATTTCCAAAACCATTTAAAACATTTAATAAAGATATTTTTGAATCAAAGTGTCTCATACCACCTTGAAGCTTTTAAAATTTTAAACCATTAATATCCATATAAATAAATCCTTAAAACCACTTTGAAAACATGGATATTAATAAGAACGAATAATTAAAACATTTAAAACGATATTTTGGTTAAAGGGGTTTTACCAAAATTAGAGACACTTGAATACAATAATTGAGGAATAACACTTAGTCAAAACTTTTTAATATCATGGGAATAAAGGAATCCATGATATAATATCCCAAAGGACAGTATATACACCATATAAGAGTGAATTGGTGCATAACAACAATGAAGTCTCAATAGGGATGTAAAATGTGATGAAATTCCTTATAAAGAAGGTATCCTTAAATCAAGGACAAATCAATCTCAAAAATATGTGTGAAAAATATAAATACACCCAATATGAGTGGATATTAAGTGTAAAACAATAAAAGGTCATTCACACATATTCAATGGATGACATATTCAATGACTACACGTTGAACCCAAAGAAATCGAAATTGGGTTAAGAAGTTCCCTTGACAGCCTAACGGCGTCACATCAAAATGAGTTGATGAGAGATAAAAAGAGTAATCTCATCACTTGGACACAAAATTTACATCATTAAGGATATATGAGAACATATCCCAATGTAACAATATGTAAATTAAAAGACCCAATAAAAGAAGTCTTTTAAAAAGAGGAGGGTGAAAGGTTCCCTTACCGACTTGGGTATCTTTCAAAACATACACCCCATGAAAGAGGGACAATAGATCATTGATGTAAATACTCATAAACGAAAGTATTTTACACAAAGTGTAGAATAATGGGCAGTACATACACCACTCAATGGAATTTGTGGCAAAAGTAGTGTAAATCTCACGAGAATAAAAGTGAGATGAAAAATCCCTTACGAGAACTCGGCAGCCTAACGGCGCCACATAAAACTTCCAAAATGGATTGATGAAAGAGAATAGGGTCTCTCATCACATGAACATAAAAATTACAGTAGGATTAATATAAAATAACATCCCAATCATCAGAAAGATGAGCTTAAAAGAAAAGACATAAAAGAGTGTACTTAAAGAGAAAGAGAGTTGCAGGATCCCTTACCTCGGGTCCGACTTGACTCGATCGTTCTTTAACGTCCTGAATAATAAACTTGAGTTAATTTCTAATTCATTAAGAACCCTTTTTAATGTTCATTATTACTTTTATACCACTTGTTACCATGTCACAAACATTATGTAATCATTTATGTTAATAATATTTGTTTTGCCGATATCTGGTTCTTAAGTCGAAAATGGTCTTCTTACAATTACATGTTGTTCGTGTGGCCAAATGTTTATTATATCCAGAATTGTATTCATTATGTAGATATCATATATTTCATATATATCCAGTACATGCATGCATTTATAACATTACATAATCATTTAGAGGTAAGAAATGAAATGCACCGTTCATGGAGACGGTAAGCCGTACATACGCATGAACGCTACTTTCATTTCTATTTCGTATTTTATAGAATGGAATAATAATGATATAAAGGTATATTATAATTCCAGTATAATATCATATATAATATCATATTTCCATCCTTTATACATCCCACATATGGTATTTAACGAATCAAATCACTTTGAGGGGGCGGTAGTCCGCACTTCCTTAAATGAAGATATCGCGTATACCCATAATGGAAGCCATAAAGGTAAGACAAAAATGAAAAATACAGAAGCATAAATATAACATAAACATATTATATATCATATATAAAAATAGTGACATCATAATGTCCACCTTTGAAGGTGTTAAATGAGTATTGAACAATCATCGTTTCGGGAGGCAGAATTTCGCCATCCACGGAAACCGTATGTTCTTTAACCATTTGATGCAGTTGTGTGAGAGTGTAGCTCAAAAAAAATCTTATAACAACATACTAGTATATTTAAGATACTGTTGTTGTTACAAAAGAAGTAAATAAAAAGAGATTAGGGGGTTGGAGAAGCAAAATAAAACAAATGAACAAGAGAGAAAGAGTTACCGTTAAAAGTGTAATCTCCTTTTGATTTGAGCCTAAAGGCTTCCTTTGAAAGGATTCTGCCCAAAGGGTAACCTCTAGGATGAGGAGAGGGATGTTGAGAGAGTAAAAGGGCAGGGGTTGGCCGAGCCAAAGGCTTGAGGGGTGTGGGAAAAGAGGTAGAGGTGGGGGCCTTTTATAAGAGGAGAGGAGGGGCACTTTTGGAAAGCAATGAAATATTACATTATTTGAAAATGCTTTTCGGTTCTAAAGGGTCCCACATTGATATAATTAGTGGATAAGGTGATAAGGCATCGAAATCCACTCATCCAATTGGTTTTGTCCATGTGTATATTGTATATTTTTCATTATCTTACCATTTTAATTAAATTGTCAAATAATGATGTCACCGCTGCATCATTATTATGTCATAAATAATTTAATTTCTTTAATGTCTAAAAATTATAAAAAAAATACTATGATATAGGAAATCTTTTTAGCTTTCCAATGACTATTTATAATCAAAATTTGGACTTGTATAACCCCACTTAAAAATTGTTTTAGTAAAACAATTTATGTTAGTGTCATTTTCACTTTAACATTAAATAAAAAGTATTTTATGTTATTTCCCAACAAAAGTGGATCCATGGGGTCCCCAAGTTAGGCCATGGCTTGTCATGGTCGGCCATGACATAACCAATAGGTTTGGGACATGTGTCTAGGTCATCTTATATTATTAAAGCATTATTTATACCTTAAACTACCCTAATTACCACTAATCGCGATTAAGAACTTAATGAGTTACTATTCACCAAAAAATTATTATAATCTCATTGAACCACATTTTACTTCTTAATGACAACCATGTATGTCGGATTTTCAAAATTCAATACACATTAGTGGTAAAATTTCATTTAACTGAAAAATCAGTTTGCTTGATTACCACTTAGTGGTTTCACTATTCATCAAAAATTGAAGTTTTTCAGAAAATTACCAAAAATTCACCCTAAGCTATATTTGATATTCCGAATTCAAAAATGAAGTCCATTTTACAAAATTCAAATCATATAAGTCACATTAATTAATTCAATAATTAATTCCCGCTGTCAGAGCAAATAGCGTGTTTTTATAAAACAATAAGTATCAAAAGATTGACACTAGTTTAAGTCCGATTTCAAAGTGAAATTGATTCCAACGACCACTATTGGATTTAAAGGTAAAAATATTTTCTAATTTCACTTTAAAACCAATTAAAAAGATAATCTCATCATATAAATAAATTATATTAAAAAGAGGTTTTGAATTAAAATACAACATTTTACACTATTCATCAAAAAATGAACTTTATCAGAAAAATACCAAAAATTTACACAAGGTAAAATTTGATGTCCCGATTCTTAATAAGAGTTTTATTTGGTCCAAAAGAATGTATAAGAGTGATCAAAACTATATTTAATGACAGTTCTCCATTAAAAGGCGATAAGTGAACCTTTAGTGAAAACTAGGGCATATACACCTAAAATTGAATTCTTTCCATATTTTAAGACATTGTCTTTTATTGGATAAATGTAAAAACATTTATAAAACATATATAATCATATTTTAGTTATTTATATCCATTCCCGCCAATACAACGACTACATGTTAACTACCATTTGAAATAATATTATTTTATTATTAGAGTGCAACGTAAGATTCCCAAGAAACTCGTTGTTGCGTATTGGGTACGCCATCGAGCATAGCGTCCCCTTTAAAGCCATATTAATATTTTATTCACAAAAATGGATAAATACAAAAATGTCATATTCTTCATTTACCTGGGATGTTACACTCGAACTCTACACTTGATTGGTAGATAACTATATATTTCTTTGTTCACCATGAGATACAACTTCCTCCAACTAATACTGAAATGTAATATATATATCTCTTAAAAGAGATACATATAACATCATCTTCATCAAAAAAAATGCTTCAATATATCTATTCCTATTGTCAAAATATAGAATATTTAAACTTGGTTCATTATCCGCATATCTAAAAAAGTTAAAAATAGCCTCACACTGCTTTTTTATTAGAATTCATAAACCGACTCACTTTCCTAACTACATAACCAATATCGAGTTGAGTCATCACCATGTATTTATGCTTCCAAAAAAGTCATCTATATCTATTAGGTGATGAAAAAATATCATTTTCAGTGTGAAGTTTCCTTTCTCCATGTTCGAGGGGTAATCAAACATGTTACCTCAAGTCATTATAGTATCCTACAATATAAAAAGAACATATTTTCTCTGAGATATAAAAATTATTTTATTTCCAATAGAGACATTATTCTCAATAAATTTCAGTGGACCCAAATATTTTTGAAAAAAAAATCAATGAGTAAAAGGAATTAGTCGACCAATTTCAAGGGAATAACTACCATTAATAACAATTTAATCCACATAGACCACCAAATTAATGTCTTATTTCTATATATTGATGACAAAAAAGGGCAATCTTTTATGCTTTTGAAAAATCCAAAGCTATGAATAACTGCGAAAAAACAGTTGAACCACACATGTGGGGACTTCTAGAGTCTCTACAATGATCAAAAAAGGTGAAACCCCTTGTAGGAATCCCCATAAACGACAAACCTATGTGACTTCTCCATATAAAAATATTCTTTAGGAAAATCATAAAGAAAATAACTTTTAAAATACAACTAACGGGGAGGCTAATGATAGGTGGCAATAAGAAATAAAAGTAAGCGAAATAAGGCCATCTTTTCCACTGGAGAGATGTTTTCCAAGTAATCAACTTCATATATTTTTACATATCATTTATAAACAAGGAAATCCTTGAGAATATTAATATATACATCGATATTGACATGTATTATATATATCTATTTACAATTAAGCAACTTCATACCCAAAAGAATAGGGGCACAATCCCAAGTATGGTTGGATTCTATAGCCTGATGTTCATCATTCATAGACAGTAACCAGATGAGATGAGATATGTCCTCAAAAACAGTGTGGGTGTTGAGTGAAAAACCAATGTATCTATAACTCTTGATTTAGAGACAGATAATCCCAGATAATATTGATAGGAGCATGATCCTTTGCGAAGGGAAATAGAAAACTCTTGGGATGGAGGATCAAGAGTATGTGAATCATCATGTGTAAGGGTAGAAGGTGTGTTAGGTTAGTGAGTATATACCTATCCAAATAATGATCCAACAACCTTAATCGAATGAGATAGGGGTGTGGTGTATCGAGAGAATATTGTAAAATAATATTAAAAATTTAAATTGTAGATGGTGGTGGGAACATGAGAATATAAATAATAGATTATTTTGAAAAGGAAACATTAATCGGGACTACATAAGGTTGAGAATCTGGATAGAAGCACAAATATTCTTGAAGGGTCTAGGAATATCGAAGAAAGAATTTCTTTTACGTACACAAATCAGAATTGGTCATTGAGGAGTTAATATCAAGAACATAAAACACACAACTAAATATGTGCAGGGGTATGGAGTGAGTGAATGTTGATGGAATTAATTAATTAACTCGTGTCTCCCTCAATAGAAGATATGAGGGAAGCTTGTTGATAATATATATGGCTATGAGAATGGAACTGCTCTAAAAAATGGATCAAAATTTCTTTTTATCTAAAAGTCCATGAGAAACTTATAACATATGGTGGTTATTTCATTAATCAAAGACATTTTTGAGGTGTTTTTGGATGATAAGTTTGATGGATAATTCCATGGTAATCTAGAAAATAATGAAATGGTCCAGATAAATATTCACAAATATTGTCATACATAAATAGTGAAGTTTAGATAAAAAAAACTAGATAATGAATTCTAGATAATAGGAGGAAAGCACTATAAATATTTCAGAATGTTTTTTCAATAAATAGATCCAAGTCATCTATGAAATTTCATTTATGAAAGTAAAAAAAATAGATAACCCATTTTAGATAGATAAAGGATGGTCCCCCATATATTTGAATGAACAAAATGATAAGGAATTTATACACGAGGAATTTCAAGGGAAGCATAGCTGACATGGTGATGCTTTGCATAATGATGAGGTTCACATTAAAAAAAAAAGAGAACCGATTTCTTGGAAACATTTTTGATGAATGGTGGTAGGTAGATGAGCATGCTTTTTGTGAAGTTGGAGGTCATAATCAGAGGTGGATGGACAAGTGAGAGCTGGGGCAGAGTCGAGATCATACAAAAAACCCCGATGGGGTCCAGTACCAAGAAAACAAGTCATTGAATTCCTCTAAAATATATATGAAGAAGGTGAAAATATAGAAATTAATTGTATGTTAGTTTTCTATTTACTAATAGATAGTAAATTAAACAGACAACTGGGATAATGATAGTAGTGGATAGTGTCAATCTAGGTGTGATTATACAACTACCATAACTAAAATTCTTTACTTCCTTACTTCATCCATACTAATATTACCTCATGTAGAGTCCATCTATAAGACTGTAGAATACCCACATCACATGTGATGTTCTCTGAGGCAGTAGAGTCAAGAACCCAAGTGGTAGACCATTGGGATAGACACGCTGCAAGAGTATCACCATGGGAAATTATTGATGCCAACCAAAGAAGAATCAAGAAATTTACAACGGACGAAATACCTGAATATGGGTATTATCTTCCCCACAAATAAAAAGAAGAAAAGGTGGTCTGAATACATGGATCACTTGAACCCCCAGAATAAACGTGATCGTGAGACCTCTAGAATGTCGCACAAAAGAGTCATGTGTAGTGCATAACCTATGGTAGATCTTGAAAAACCTCTTTGACATGTCATTCTACACTTGAAAAGTTATCCTAGACAATCGGTGATCACGTAGAGGCTACCAGATGAGAACTCCCAGTTTGCGTGAATTTTCATCAGGCAGGCTCCTTAGAAGAAATCCAAAATACTTATAAAATATAGTGAAAATATCCAAAAGGCCAGAAAAACTTACAGTCATAAAACTCATGCAATCCAACGATAAAATCCATAGGGTCCCACAGGCTTGTTACCCTTTCAACATGGAGGGATTCAACCATGTCTAAAAAGTCACACACTACCCCGTAAACTCTAAAAAATTAGAATAAGCGTTCATCCATGATAATGGTCATAAATCACCATAATACATTTTGTTGTCCATGATATGCATTAGCAGTGGGAAGATTGATTGTGTTTTCCAACACTCATGAAAACTTGAAATATCCCCGGGCCTTCGAAAAATAAAAGAAGTAAATAAAAGAGAAAAGGAATGATCATCTTGTGGTCATAAACTTTTAATGATGTGATTGTGCACTCTATAGGACCTCACAAAATCCATTCAACATGACATCCCAATATTGTGAAATCCCCTTAACATGACATCATTGTCTGGTGAGAGGTCCCATAAAATTCATTTAGGATCACACAAATATATTTTGACAAGCACCCTAATCTCAAAAGTCACTTGGATATATCGGTCTGACAATATGAAATTCCCTTGTCATACCCACATGATTTGGAAGGACCCCATCAATTGAATGTATTCCAATAGATGGGGAATTAACAGGATAATATCCTGGTCACTAAAAATCATATGATTCCCTTTGAATGACATACATGTGGATGTCAAAAATAAAATTAAATCAAATCCCTCCACAGAATCCAGCCTATATTTATGTGTTACACGCTTTGAAAAGAAGCTAATAATTAGGACGGAAAGTCCTATAAATTACCCACCCCTACATGAAAAATAAAGTGCTAATATCCTTGAAACTCACACTAGTGCACCCAATCATCAGAGTGGATATATTGGAGTGTATGGTCTTACGACTGAGAGTCTTTTTGTTTAGGTAAGATCTGTATAACAACCAGAGTGATTATGCAGTGTGCATAATCAATTATTTTTACCACTAATAAATTAGATGAAGGACTTCTAGCGGGTCATGTGAAGAACATCCAACATACCTACTAGAACATGTGAGACTTAAAAGAAGATAAAACTATCCAAATATAAGGAATATGAATTAATAGGCTTGAAAAAACACATCAATATGAGAGACTTATTTGAAAACCATATATGATGATCCACAAGCACTTTGTGTGAACAACCCAGGTCACACGACAACATCAAGACATGTCTCCTAGATCTCACGATTATCCTTTGTTATACTATTTATATCATGTGAATTCATCCCTAAAAGTCATATAATTTCATATGGAACCCCTCAGGCATGACACCCATGTATCATGAAACCCTCTAAGATCACCATTCAGGCCTCTCAATGTCCTCTTGAAATGTCACTCGGTTCATATAGTAACCCCAATACATGTTAGTTAAGTATTACGATAACACCAGGGAATGTCAACTGGATGTCACTAAATCCTCCAAAAAAACTAGCCAACCTTGAGATTCACCTGGGTATGTTAGCTGTCTCTTGTGATTTCCCATGAACATGTCAGCTGGATTTCATGATGACCCATGGACTTGTCGACCAAGACATGTCACAACCTTTAAGACATGTCATACTGACTCTGCCGATGGCCTCCAAGAGTTTCCGCTAGATTTCACAATGAAACCAAGGAAATATAGTAGAATCATGTAGAGTCATCTAATAATGTTAGTTGTGATATTGTGATGGATTTTGATATATGATGTTTAGGTCTTGCTATTTCCTCTAGGAAAGTCATCCTTGGTCATGGAATGACCCCCAGACATTCCATCCAGATTATGTAACATCACATGAAAAAAATAACTGATTCATGTGATATTCCTTTGAAATTTTAGGAAAACATTATATGGCATGTAAATTTGAAAACCAAGGTATTCATTAAGATAATCAATGAATGATAGAAAGACAAGAAGACACATCCCAACATCTTCATCCTAGGACTTCATAACCTTGTCCAGCCTCCATAAAGTGAAACCTTAGCATATAAGCTTGGATTTATTGATCTAAGATAACTATGATTCCTCCAATAACCAAGATATATAGGATGAATTACTAATTCCTAATCTATAATGTAAATCCACTTTGGTGAAGGTCTCTTCATGTCTCTAACATTTCAACCATCAGGACCCAATCATTCCCTTGGGCTCATCATTCTACCTCATCCATCAGTGGACTGATAAAACTATTTAACTACAATGACGTAGATTACTACTATATAAATGATATAAATAATTCCTTCTTTATGTATGATCTCCATAATAAACATCCAAAGGGTAGTATTAGGACAAAATTCTAGACCCACAAAGAGTGATACTGGTCATTTTATATCCCTTGTTTCTCACACATACCATAGCTCACATGGGACTAGGAAATTGCAATGATCATATCATTAATTAAGGAAATCATTAATGTATAATACATGATTTATTGAACTATTAGAACTATAATTATTGAATAACCATGATAAATAGGACACCTTCATAATTCTCATGATCAAATGGGCATCCACTTCGGTGTAAGACCCTTTGTGCCTCTGATATTTCAACCATCGAGACCCAATAATTTCCATGGGTTGATCATTATACCTCATCCATTAGTAGACATAGAAATATATTAAATTAAAAGTAATATCATTTCATCAATAACCAGAATATGTAGGATTCCTTCCTAAGGCTTGAGCTTAAATAGTCATCTACTTCATTGTAAATCCCATTATGTCTCAAACATTTTAACCATAGAGACCCAATAATTAGCTTATTCTTATCATTCTACCTCATTTATCAGTAGACTGGTAATTATATTGAACTACTAGATATCTGATTCCATCAATGACCGTGATATATAGGACACCATCCAATGGGCTGAGCTCAAATGGGAATCCAATTTTCTATATTTCCATTCATGTCTCCTTCATTTCAAAGACTGCGACCGAATCATTCTAATAGGCTGATCATTATACCATATCTATCAGTAGAATAAGAATACAATTGAACTATGAAGACTTTGATTCCTACCATATCAGGACATGTATTCCACCTTTATAGGGTATGTGCTCAATATTAATCTTTCCTAGGGCTATTCGAGTACATATGTCCCACATCCATATGAAGTGAGATTGATTAATTGTAATCCATTGTTTCTCACATGGATAATGGAACACATGGGGTAATGAAAGTTCAGTGATCATATCATTCAAATCATGAATATTCACCAGCTAGGGAAACATCATTGTGTAAGCCTCAATGAGTGGAATTATATGATTACCTACATATAAGAGAATCTAACTTAGGGCTATTCCCAAGGGTGTGAATGGACTATGATAACTATAATTCCTACCATAACAGGATATGTAAGAAATATCCTAGAGACTCGAGCCTAAATACATGGTTCCTTTGTCCCCACACATATGTCGTGTCCATATGACATTAAACTACAATGTCTTTTATGAACTATGTAGGATTTTATTCTGAATATAAAAAGGATTCATAAGAAACTTCAAAATGGCTCAATCCTCTCCTAAAAATATTAACCACCTCTATTCATGGGGGAAAATACTAATGTCCCAAGTTAAATATCATCAGAAAATAACGAGTTTATCATTAATGGGAAATGTATGAAGAACCTTATATACATATTGATTCACAAATAAGACTCCCCATTCTCTTAGCATATAAAGAGGCTTAAAATATGATCATTCGTATAGGGTAACCAATCCTATATCAGGATTAATAATAGATTTGTGAACATATCATAAACTATAAGAGAGTCCCATTGTAGGATTAAATTTCCCCAAAAGTTTGTAATGAGCCCAACCTCCCATTCTCTAATCCAATGTTAGTTCCTATGAATCATTGGACCTAAAACCCCAATCAACGAACTTTTATTATAAAGATGTTTTATACCTAGTTATAGATACTAAAACTATTTGGAGTTCCATTAAGAATGAATTGGTGACCTGACAATAATTATTTTGAATGAAATTTAGTCCCTCATAATCAACCATTTGGATAGACTGAATTGAACTCAGTCATCGCCTTTTCTTATGAAAAAAATGGTGGACCCGATGTGAAGTCGTTTTACTATGGAGCCTCCATTACAATTTAAATAATATAGAATTCCTAGTTCCCATCATACCATTTTTCTATTATCATATAGGCAATCCCATATCTTTTCTATTAGAAAAATTGGTTAAATAGATGTGAATATTTCAAATAAAAGAATGATTTGTTAATCATGTGTTATACAATTTATTCTACTTAAACATAAATGATGTGCCTGACATAAAACCCTCAAATACAAGGATGGTATGTTTTTCACATGTCAGGACAGATTGATAGAATGACCTAAAAAACAAAGCTGATAATCCTAAAATAAATATTACAACTGATCCTATATAAATGGTGTTCCAATAAAATAAGTCAATCCTCTCTTTAACAAGTCCCCACGAGTAGAATTTCTAGATTGAGATTAAAGTGAAAATTATGTTAACCATGCATATCTGATTGAGAATGCATCATGAATAAGATATTTTACTAATCAGTGACCTTGTTCCTTGTTTTTCACATGACTGCAGATACTAATATCATCAACAACACCCAGTTCTAAGATAAGGTCTATATCTAGTGATCGTTCTAGTAAATCATATACAGATGCAACCCCAATTGGTCGCAAATTTACCTCTTATTCCAGAAAAAATCAGCATCAAGTGGAAAACATAATAGGATGGGAATATAATCAATGTGGTACAATATTGACCCTTTAATCTTCCTATGACGTTCTCCATGCTCTTAAACCAAAGAGTCTATATTGTCTAAGGAATGTTATAGGTAAGATAATGTACCTCATTTCAAAATCCAACCACATTAAGAGATTATCCCTAGAGCACAATAATCACTACCTTTAGTATTTGATGAAGGTGTATGAGAGATCCAACTACGGATCCCTTTCATTTCTATAGCCACCAAGGAGGCCTCCTCTCAACCACTATCTCTAGAACCATCAGATAGTAACCATCTATCACTTGTTGAGGGTAAAACCTAACACACTTCCACCTCTGATACCAATGCATGGGTAACAAGGAAATAACATTAGGAGAAGAAGGCTCTGGATAACCATGAGTGGGATCATATCCCCCCTACAACAGAAGATGTATTTTGGTATATTCTATTAGTAACTAGTAAGAAGTATCATATACCTTCTAACTAATAAAAATTACATTAGAATATTTCTAGAGTAGGAATGGGGGAGGAGAATATTCCTAGCTTCATGCATGATGTCCGTAGGCATATTGTTGTGGCCCAAGGAGGACTGCAGTGGGCTCATAACCCTACTAAAATTGAAAACATCTTCCAGTACGTAGTACAGATGGAAAATGTGAAGGCTTATATTCCTACACACACCTTTCTAAAATGCCATTAAATCATAGAAACAACATAATAACTCCTCATGTATATTTTAAAACTGATATAGAAACAAGGATAATCACATATTTTTATCCTTACAGCCAAGGTAGCTCAACACTATGATCAATATGAATAAGTGGTTTATCAAAATCATGTACATATTCATTCTCCAATCAATCAGGATTATCAACTTATTTAGGTAAAGGAAGATGTGTTTGAATGGGATAATATCCCCACTTTAACCAGGGATGACCATGTGAGAGAAGAACATGAATTGAGATAGGCTCATATCCTTATCACAAAAGTATGGTAGCATATTATAAAATAATAGGATCAGTCTCATATCCTCATCCTAGTCGAGGCTAACAAAGTGAGAGTGACACATGCCTTAGGAAATGCTCATAATCTTATTGAAGAATACCAACAACAAACTCAAAAGTCTAGGGATTGGGCTCATGTCCCCATTCTAGTCGGGGCTCACCAATTGAGAATGGAACATGGCTCAGGATAAGATCATATTCTTGTCCGTGAATCTTCCTAACATATTCTATTAGGTCAAAGAATATAGGAACATATTCCTACTTTAGATGATTCTTGATTACACATTAATAATTTAGAGGAAATACCAGAGGAGGATCATATCCCTTCTCCTATTCCAATGGTTTGTCAGCATATTCTGGTGGGGAATGCATATTCGGACCAGGCTCAAATTCCAGTTCCAATCGAGGCTCACCAAGTGAGAGAGAAACATTCCTCAGGGCCGGCTCATATACCTACCATAAAATACCATAATCATATTCCAAAGTCTTAGGATCAAGATCATACTCCCATTATGAATGAGGCTCACTAAGTGATAATGACACATGCCTCAGGACAGGCTCATATTCCTATAAATAAGTGGAAGATTATTGGAATATTCTAGAGTATCATATTCATTGTAATTATACTCATATATCCCCAGAATATTATAAATATGGTTCAAAAACTATCATACAACACGCTTATATCCCTGCACAATTTTAGAAGGTAGTTCAGCATATTCCAGCGATGATGCCGAATGAGGTTCATATCCATAATCATCTTAATTTTAGTTTCATTGAGATTTTTTAGACACATTATCAACACCCAAACGGTTGGTAAAACTATTCAAATAAAACATATGATGATCTTTACCATGATAGTCATCGTTGTGGTAATGTGTTGATGGATTTTTGGGACTCTAGTCTTGATATCCATCATGGTTAACCTCCCCGATATCTACCAAGAATTCGGAAATCAATCCCTTACCAAGATAAATCCATATAGAGAGTTTTTACAATCTTAAATTCCTTCGTATATAGAGGATATGGAAACATTGGGGTCGATTGTATATAGTCACCCATCAACATCCAACATCACTCAACTCCAGTCAATAGGTGACACCAGGAAGAGCCTTCAGTGTTAGGAACATATGGAGGTGTGTAAGTCTAATTAAGAGTAATATGACATTAATATATGGATAGAGTTAGCTATAAATTACCATCCCATCATTTTATGGACCCTTTCCACTTCTACCTATGAGATCCCAGACGAGCTAGTTAATGATTTCATGCCTTATCTACAACAAAATCTGGGGGAAACTCTTCAATGACTGAAGGATATAAATATACATTATCCCATATCTAAGTATCACCATTAGATCATCAATACATTATTTTGTCATCTATGTATGGATACCTTTAATATAACCCAAAACCTGGGAGTGGAGAAGCATGATAAATTCTGATTCTGTGTTTATCTCTACATAACAACGAATATCTGAAGGCTATTTTCTAGAGCAACACTAGATTTATATATTTGAGGATGGTTCAAATATATGGAATTTCACTTCACTATGATTCTAAAGAAACAAAACCCCTACAATACTACATCTTAAAATGTCATATCCTCTATAGAAATCAAGGGACTAGGTAATTGTTGGACCAATTGGTCACTACTATAGAATACCACAGTTTCATTAGTTCCCATACATCATGAATAGAGTAAGATGATAGAAGAAAATTCTTCAACTAGGACCTAGAATAAATGAAAATGAATTTTAGACATAGGATCAATGGTTTATATAATCCCAATAGAATCCTATATAAATTGACTCCCTTCATTGGTTTCTATTACATCCAACTCCTAAGTGAGCACAACTATACCACATCAAGCTTGTTATTTTATAAGCATCCATAGTATCCATCTAGGAGTGGGCCCATCTCACTAGGTTGGTGAATATATACCACTGCCTCCACCTCTTAGATCATCAATTAACATGAAGATTTAGGAATTATCATCAGTAGCTACAATCAAAACCAACCAATTGGGATGGGGGTATTTATGTCTTAATCACCATCACCAAGTTCATCATCCCCTTTGAGGGTCCTAGGGAAATAAATAGTGGTTATAGATCAACCCCAGCCCACTAGGATGAGGGATTTTATATATCAATGTTGATCCAAGGAATCCTTTATTCCTTGAATAGAATCATATAATCTCAACAATAGGATTAGTCAATTCTAATTGTGTCCCCAAATAACCCTTATCCCATAGGGATGGGGGTAGTTTTATTGTCATCATCACCAGAAAGAGAACCCATTTTCTCTAGTTTGGGTGGTAAATATTGATGGTCGGCATCCCATCCATTCCTCACACAATACGAAAAACTAATTCTATTTGGGACTCATTTGGTAATCATGACCAGAAACTCCATAATGTCAATTACTCATAGGATGAGATACAAAGAGTTTATGGAAAAGGGAATCAAAACCCATCAGGATCACAATCCAAAAAAGGGAAATATAGATAAATTTTTAATTTGTGATAATAATGAAGGCAGTGCATGATCATCATATTGTGTTGAAAGTGAAGGGGAAACAACCATTACATGATACACCTATGTGAATATCATCACCATTAACATATTAGATGATGTCGGTTCAGGTGTAGATACATTAAAACACAACAACAAAAATTACCCTAATAGGAGGGTGATCTTGATGCACCAATTGAGGCTTCACACAACTAGAACCAGAGAAGGATACAAACTTGTAACCCATGAATATTGATTTTCCACCACTACAATGTGAAAATTCCCTAGATAAATGTAATGGTGTGGAAAAATCCAAATCAATATCTAAAATAACCAAACATCCTTCCATAGAGAAATAGTTACCACAATATGAGAATGAGATATGAGCTATCAAAAAACTCAATGGGGATCTACTAAGGGGATATTTTTCCACTAGGTGTCGTCTTTAGGCCAAGGATAATATTACTCCTACAATACATCAGGAAGAATCTTATTCCCCTGAAAAAGTGTTATCCAAGTGTTAGAGTGGCATTGGATCAAGGAATGCAGCCTAAATAATTGAGAAATTTTAAAATAATCATGAGTTCCATACATTATAGTGACATCCTCTCCCTCTATAGGTTTATCACTCAGGCTATACATGTGTCAAAATCATCTTGAGAAAAAAACAAGGCCACCTCATCAGGACTCGGTAGCTCCCTATAGATGGGAGGTGGCTCAAACAATAGTGCCTCTATAATTTCCCAATGTCATCAAGTTCTCGAATACTCTAATGGAATCAATTGAGGGGATAGATGCACCTATGAATCCTATGAATAATCTATATACGAAATGGATGGATGGAATTTAGCCTCCACCCAATTTTAGAAATCCAACCTTTTATACCATTGATTGAATGGGAGACCCTAAACAACATATCAAGCAATTTGTATCGTAATGTGTACTGATGATGGGAACCCAATATCAAAATTGGGAAAGCAAGATGAAGTGTTTTTTATATACTGTAATAGAGATAGAATTTTTTTTGGTATAGTATCCTTCTAGAAAGATCCATTGTAGGATGGGACAACCTTCATTTCAAATTCCTTTATCAGTTTAGCTCCATGCTGAGGACGAACACAATTATCATCCTAATGAATTTGATGAAATGATAGAATGAGAGGGTATGTGAATTCATAGCCAAATAAATGTGTATAACCTACTCACTGATTATCCTTCTTTCATAGGAACAATCACTCATACTCCGTGATGAAAATATTTGGGATGATTTGTAGACACCTCTGATCTAAATGAATTATCTGGTTGGGTTATGTGAGTTCATAGATTCAACACTACTTCTTCAAGATTCCATTCAGTGAAACCGAGGTAAATATTTTCCCATTTATTTAGCATAGGGTAAAAGTATTCGCAAGGAAGAATCTTCCATTGTTACCCTAAAACCAGTAGTAGTTCCCATTCAATATTCTAAGAATATCCCAAACCACCCAAAAAATATTGTCAAGTGGAAACATCAACCAAATCTAACCTAACATGAATCACATTCAATTTAGGGATGATTTTTATTTGAAAAAATGTATGAATAAATCCTCTTCCTTCTAAAATGACCAATTCTATGGTTATTTCATAGTATCCATGGACAATAACCTAATCAAGATACCACAACCTAGTAATCTCAATGAGATCAACCTCACTGTTTTTTCAAACTAGATACCTTTCTATGAAAAATGGGTTATAATATCCAAGACTATTTAATTTATTATTACTATTTTGAAGGTATGGTCAATTATGGATGGGTGGTGTTAGATAACTCATTTGAGCAGATGGCCTACATAATCAATACATAGTTAGATGTATAGGGTGATTAGGAGAATATTTTAGCAAGGTATTGAAAAATTTTAAAAAACTCTATGACTCAAAAAATAGTTGACCAAGCTCATCCCACCCTAAGAGAATATCTTCTCAAACCCATAATAGGCCCACTACCCAAGAAGGTTACATTGGATATGTCTATTGAAGGTGGATGCGACCAATGGATAGAGGGGGATACAAAAAATAAATAGTTATATTCTTATCCAAAGAAATTTATTACTCTTGAAAACTTCTTTCATTTAGCATATGACGAATGGGAACTACCCCACCAAATGGAACCCTCATCAGAAAAATATTTCGTCTTTGGTTATACCAATGTGATACACTTGGAACGTCCCTTTTTCAATGATTAATATTCCTTCAAGAATGATTTCCCACACCAAACTACAGAATAGGAGGTCGCATGAATTGAAATTGCGGATATAGAGGACACCACGAGAATGATCGAACCTAATATTTCAATCATGTACCCATAGAGGTCATATATACATCTTATAACCATGGGAGAGTGCTCTAAAATTCCTGTAAGAGACATGGATATGTCTCACAACCCTCTAAAGATCATCCGTACAAAATGTTCATGCACGAACAACTAGTAGGGGTGTGATTATATGATAATACTAGTAAATAGTGAAGTAAAAAACAACCAAATACACTTATTATATATGCTTATATGAACTATTCACAATCTCCAATCTCATTGACATTGAATGCGTCAATTCCAAATATACATGTCAATAAGCCACCCCACATCGGGAAGTTCCGACCTTTGGAACAAAATTAAGACATTTTGAAATTACTAGAGGTTATCGCGGGTAAGCTATCAATCCATGATGCATAATATATTTCAGAATAACTTACTTAGGAACTCTTTGATGCCCTCCATATCCCACAAGAATTTTGAATAGAAGTCATTGTATTTGAGGTTTATCGAGTTGAGATTATTCAAATAGAATTCCATGTCCTCATCTCGTTCATAGAAACTGGTCAAGAAGAGGTCATCCAAGTACACATATGACCACTATATGTTTTTACCAAACATAATAATGTCTACATATTATGGTCTATGATTGAATATTTTTCTAAAATCAACCTCATCCTAGTTCTAACACTATGATTTCTGAGTTATAGTGAAGCTGATCATTAAAGGGTAAGATAGGCATGATAAAAGGACTCTTAGTATGATCTTTCTCAATGATCGGTTTGTGGATCTCACATATGATGGTGAGTTTATGGTTATCCAGCAATAAACCACATACAATGTTCTACTAAGAAGGCCATGGATACATAGCCATTTTAAAATACATTCAAAATTCCATAAATGTATGAAATACACTATCATTAGAAGGGATAGAATATTATATGGTGATAGTTCCCCCTTCATGACTTGGGAATCCATGTATGCTAAAGAATTATTCTACAAAATTCAATGAAATTAGCCAATGGTGAATGATGACATACATGTGTATGACCCCAATGGTTTTGGGATGACTACTACAGATCCCCGGAGAATTCTCCACAACGACTATGCGCTCCCCATAAATCTGGTTGCGGTGATAGATCTAGTTTACGAGATCCTATCCCCTTCAGTCACTAGTGATAGTGTAAAATAAAATCAGATTCAGTATCTCCCTACAATGAACCAAGAAGTATAGTTTGATAATGTTTATTCCCATGGCCTCTCTCACCCTAATAGTGATAGAGAGGCCCTTGGATTTACTACATCTTCTAAAGATTCCTGTATAGACTCATTGGTGGATGAAGAAGAGGATTACCTTAGAAACAGTCCTCCTATGCTTGACGAGGGCATCTCCCCCACCAATTATGTGCTTAGGAAGGTAAATCTAGGAATATAGAAGACCCATAGACAACACTAATTATTGCCGCCATTCCACATGACGGGTAAGATATATATCCTAAATTTCTAAAGAAACATCGATATGCGTTATCATGGAATTATATTTAAATTCTTGGACTAAATCTAGATGTAGCTACACACCATCTCAGCTTATCCAATGACCATTAATGATTCAAGTAGGAAACTAGGAGGATATACTCCTCTCATGCTACCAATTTAGAGGCGGATGTTGACAAATTTATCAAATATATCTTTTTACAAGAATTTAAATACCAAAATGACTAGACAATATCACCCCTTCAATAAAAATAATGGTAATATGAGGTCCTGCATCGATTTTAGAGACCTTAATTGGCACTTCCCAGAGTATTGTTTCCCATTTCTGATCAAAAGACTCTTAATCATTGAAAATGATGGATTTCAAGCCCTTTCCTTCACATATGAGTATTCAGTGTACATTAAGATAAATATGATCCCTAAAGGTTATGATGACACTACCTTTAGTGTGGCCCATCCGATATTTTCAATTAGTTCATGCCATTTAGATTAAATAGTGTTGGATATACATATCAATGCACCATTCATCATATCATTAAGCTGTTCATGGGAAGAATAGTATATTTTTATGTCAATTACCTAGTTTTCAAATCCCAATAGAAATGTGATCACTTAATGGATCATCAATCAGTTTTTGAGAAGATTTTACAGAAACATCTGAAGATGAATCTTCTGAAATTCACTTTTGTGGTGACCTCAGGATGTTCCTTGCCTTTGTGGTATTCCACCAGGACATCTAGGTTAGCCTATTGAAGTCTGGTTCTATTTTAGTAATGCCACCCATAATAAATCTCAAAGAAATATGGAAATCTAAGGGAACCTTTCCTACTTTTGGAGTTTGATATCCAACTTTCCTGAAAAATCTATCCCCTTCAATAGGATAATGAAGAAGGGAAGCCCCTACCAATGGGATATGTACTAAAATTAAGCCTTATAAAGTCTCAAGAAGTATCTACTTCACCTAATAGTCTTTATTCCACTGGTGGAAGGGAATCCACTCATCATATATGTTTCTTACATTTAATTCACACATGGTTCCCTCTATGCACAAATGAATGATGCAGGGATAGAGAACAACCTCTATTACCTCATCCAAACAATTTTAGGTACTGAGACTCGATCCTCATATATTGAGACAAACTACCTTTCACAGATATTCATAGTGAAAAGGTAGAGGCATTACTTGCATCCCCACAAGGTACATCTAGTATCTTTTATTGATCCACTCAATTACATCCTTAGACGTACTATGCTAACTGGGTATTCCCCTAATAACCAGTCACTATGAAACAATATGATATCCAGTTCATGTAACAAAAATTGATGATAGGGAAATCCCTGGATGATTTCTTCATGGAACATACCACCTCATATAATTCACTTATTAACATAGTGCTCCCATATGAGGATGTTTTCTATGGCTGACACTCCTCAGACATTGGAGATGTATTTTTATGTAACCCTCCAATGTCCAGTCTGAAAAAGGGTGGAAAAAACAAAACTCGGTCAGGTTGGATTAGGGATTGAATTATTATATCCAAAAAATTCATGTTTTCCATCTCTTTCACAATATCTGAAGACTCCATGAATAATGAGTTTGATTGCCAAGACCCCATCACTAGCATGGAACTAGATATACAACTATAGAAAGCATACCTGTATATCAAAGGGGATTCAGAACTAGTGATAAAGAAGATAAATGGAGAATATTTCATCAAAAAAGAATGAATTGGACCCTCTCATTCGATATTATAGGGGACTAATGAAGGAATTACCTTTTGACTGCATATTTTGTCATGTTCCATAATCACCTAATTAATGCACTGATGCCTTCGCTAATACAACCATATTTCTGGCTGACCCTGATCACGAGTAAGAAATATTTAATATAATGCACTAAATAACGGTCTCATCGATCCTCATATTCTATAAGGAATAAATCAATCAGGTCACACTAAAATAAATCTATCTGTTAATAGTGCTAGTAAAAGGTCACTGTCAACACTATAGAAGTAGTGATAATGTGAGTGATGTTAAAGTGTAGAATTTAACAGCCCTAGAAAGTGATGTTAATGGCCACATTGATAATGGGGGATAATTTTTTTATTCAAACCCCTCTTCCTAATCCACCATTTATTAGTTCTTCCCACTCCCCTTTATTAGTTTTTTAGATAATTCCACCCTCTCGTTCACACCCATGCATCCATCCAATTTCAAACCTGAGACATCTTGCTAATATAGATGCTTCATTTCCACTCCCATATGCCAATTTTTCATCATTTATATGATATATCTATATATTTTAATGTATTTCATCACATTTTTTAATACATATATTTATATATAATTATATATATATATTTATTTAAATATAGGTATAAATTATGCTTTTGTGCATGTGTGTGAATATATAATAAATATATTGATATTATAATATATTTTATTATATATAATAGTATGATATAAACAAATTAAAAAATTAAAAAACCTAAATAAATATGAGTTTTTAATGTGGGAATAAATTCATTACCCACCAGAAAAAGGAAATTATACCCCATAAACGTGGCTAAAATCCATCGAATTTTAATTAATTGGGGTACCCTGAATAAAAAATCAATTTTGGAGGCCTTATAGGCCTTTTTAGAACTCTAAAAAATAGTGACAAAGGATTCCAATATAAAAAAGAAGTAAATCTCAATGAAATATTTTATTTCATATCTGGTAAAGACCAAATAGATACCAAGATCAAAAGTTATGGCCCTTTAAAGTTCGTGTTATGTTTTCGACTTATTTTAATATTTTATTGATTATTTATTTTTTTATCTTAAAATTTTTCTAAAAGAACTATTAAGTGATAATAATTATAAAATAATTAATTTAAAAATATATTATGATTATTTTTTGAGACATTTTAAATAAATATCATATATATTAAGTATAAATACCTATTTAACCTTATCTAAAACATATTTAAAAAATAGATATTATATTTATATAAATATTAAAACATTAATATATTAATTATTTATTTTTCATGAAATATATCTTTTGAAATATTCACTTTATAATTTCTATTAAAATAATCACATATAAAGAGTGTTTATTTATTAGTGCTTCTAAAAAGAGCGCTGATAAATACCCCCTTTTAGTGATTTTTTACAAGTGCTGATAAATGCTCCCTTTTATCCTTTATTTTTTACTAGTGTTGATAAATGTACACCCTTTATTAGAACTTTTTTATTATCACTGATAAATGGGGGCATTTATCAGTTAATGTTTTTACAACTACTGATAAAGCGCCCCCTTTAGAAACTCTTTTTTTAGTGTTGTTAAATACCACCTTTAACAGTGCTTAAAAATCATTGTTAAAGAATCCCAATAACAACACATTTCCAAGAACTGAAAAGGGTATTTTTTACAATGATCTTATCTAGATATGGATAAAAACAATTTTTTAGTAGTATATATAGTTCTCTAGAGCATGATGAACCAATCTCTACCCATGGATGGATGGATCCCATAATTGGTTATCTCCAAATTAGGACTCTCCCAATAGATAGAGTCAAAAGGGAAAATATTCACCATCGTGAAGTGAACATTACCCTATAGGGTGGTCCAAATGAATATATGTACCTCTACAAGAATAGATTTTATATAATCCTCTTTATATACATAGTAGAAATAGATATTCATGATGTCATGGAAGAAGTCCTCACAGGATCATGCGACACTCATCGGTGTGGGACTGGGACCTCTTACCAAATCCGGAGGTTGTATTACTACTAGAAAACCATGGAAAGAGACTATGTGGAATTCAACAAGAAATTTCATGCCGGAAATATCCATTTAATGATAATTCATCATCCCCTAGAATTTATAAAAACAACTAAATATTCTTTTCCATTTTTCATTTGTGGAATTGATGTTGTGGGGATATATCCTCCAACCAAAGCTACAAAATCTAAGAAAAAACATACTACTACCAACTTCTTCTCCAAATGGATTGAGAAAATATCCAGAAAGGAAGTCTGGAAAAATAATTTCCTCACTTTCATAAATTCCCATATCATTCCCAAATTTGGTGGCCCACACAAAATATTAACATACAATAGCACCAACTTCTCTTCTATGGAGTTAATGAAATTATATAGGGAGTAGAAAATTGAGTCTAATCACTCATCCCTATACCATGAATAAGTAAACCTACCAATAGAGGCCTTCAAAAAGAGGTTTTCAAACATACTTATGACGATGGTGAATAAATAAAAGAATTACTAGATTGATAAAATCCTCCATACTTTATTGTCTTATCTTACCAGACATAATACTACAAAAGAAACATCGCGATCATTGGTGTACGGGACCATGGTAGTTTCACCCATATAATTTAGCCACCCTCACATAAAATATCCATTTACAGACAACTCTTAGATGATGAGAAATCACAGAAGTGGAAGGATGAGCTTGAGAAGGTCGATAATAACATATTGTGTCATTGAAAACCCTTGATGTTTATTTAAATCGAATAACACAAGCCATCAATAAAAATGTATTCCTCTATTCCATCCTCTTCGGAGAACTATTGTAGGCTCTTAGAACCCCAATGATACTAGGGAATAAGCCTCCGAATATTGAACCCAAATGGAAAGAGCCTTATATTATCTATAAGTTCTTTCATAAAGGATCTTACACATTTTACATAATGTATAGGGATCATATTACACCCCCAGCATTGCGAAACTTCAAAAGAAATAATTTTCATAGCTATCATCATTCATCAAGTCTAAGAATCAATACATTAAACTCCAAAACGTCTCATGTCCTAACCAAATGATGTTAAACTATATAGAGTTATCCTATTCATCATAGTTTCATGATTTTAAACTATAAAAATTTGTATTGAGCACATGAATTTAAACTGCACATAGAATTTCATCACATAATGATGTTAAACAACATAGGTCCTCTAATAGCCTATCTTTATTCACATTAGGTTACCCTCATTATGAAATCAAAACATTAAAACTACATAGCATGTTGCATCCTAACAACATAACATTAAAATATATGGAACATGAACTTAACACAATAAATTATATTGTACAATATAATTTTTTAAGGAATGATGTATAAATATAATAATACATAATACTCCTCCTCATTCACATCAAGTCAATTTATTCCTCACCATATGATGATAAACTTCACGGCTGATTCCCACACCATGTGATACTAAACAGCATATGTTTCAAGAATTACGTAAGGATTTATGATCATTTTAATGAGATCTGTAGTGACACCTCAATCCTATATCTTGGTCCAACCACCACATGATACAGAATGACCCATGTCCATGATTTAATTGCCTTTTCATGTCGAGAGGAACCATGGACCTGTTTTGTTTCTCAAACCAAGCATAGCTCAAGTGAGCTTAGGCATTCTGATAAAGGATTCCGTGTATAAAAAATGAATATTTTCTTCAATAGGTTTATCATGGTCTAAAATGAAAGACCTTAAAAGTCTCACCATGAGTCCTCACTAAATAACATTAAACTGCATGATTTTTATCTATTGCATGACATAAAACTGCACATTTTCGGTAGACCATTCCCAAGAGTTATAGCACCCTTGTAGTTAGCTTATCATGACACCTATAATATAAAAAATATTTGGATTTATTATTGCTATCACATGATATTTATTGATCCCTGGATCTCCAATTTTGGGTCAAGATACACTAATAATTGGAAACAATTCTCACCTCTGCACATGGGTTAGACCTATATATAGATTTTCTTAATCAAGAACAATATGTGAATTATTCCTCTCCTCATAGGATACATAGTGACACCTGGATCTACAACTTCATGATAAGTCACAAAAAAAATATATAAAAATTCCCACCCACCCTACGTATGGGACATAACTACGCAAATCGATTTCACAAGTACCATGGTATGCTTTATTTTTTTATCATAGGATACATAATGATGATCGGATATCCAATCATGGGTCTAGCTAAAAAAATAATGAAAAAAATGAACCCCCAACCGCATAAGGGATGAGTCACATAATATTAATTTTCTTACATATGTTTCATATCTGCGTATGAATTTCTTATGCAGACAACACATCTTGGACAATTTTTCACATCGGTTTCTCATGTCCGTACCGAACAATGTTAAATTTCATGTAAAATTATCTATCAATATTGCACGATGTTAAACTGAATGTAAAAAAATCCTAGTCTCATTCCATTAAAACTTCATCTCAAATACTTCCCCACTACATTCCATTAATATGTTCATACCATCTCCATCATCATCCCTAATTAAAGGACTGCAATAAGCATACCCAAGTCATCCATTGTAGAGGTTATTCAGTTAATTTTTAAAAACCTCAACACATAAATCACACATCGTGTCATGATCACCTTGAGTTTCCATAAAATTGTATATCCCTTGGTTTGGAAAAGATACCACTCTATTTGACCATAAAATCAATGTATAAAGGCCTTTAACCTAACAACTAGCAATATCCTAGCTCTGTAAGGGTGGATATATGATCCTTGTGAGCCTGACATCACTATGGTAGAACTCAGTGCCTATGGGTGTTCTGGGATATCCCACGTATTATTCTTGAATTGCATTAATTGTGACCTAAGAACCTCTAGCCATGATTTACATTATTTCCATATCCCACTCAAATGGATGTTGTAGTAATCTTGACCTAGATAATCCTAATTAGGACCTTGTGTATAACCCCCCCATATTAGGTACATGTGCGTCATGAACATAAACTTCTTTCACTTTGGTCAAAGTTGTACGACCTAAAACTCTAGCCTTTTATCGTCTAAATATCTGAACCTTAAACCTCTATGAACAGGAGACACAAAACATGTTAGCTTGAAAACCCACCAAAGTGAGGCCTGAGAGAAACCCAAGTTTTTTCTTGCTAAACTCCTCATCTAAAAAGTTTAGGGAAAATAGGGTATAAAAAAATAATCCATAAAAGTCATAGGTCCTAATTTGTATCCCTTGTAAAATACATGTTATGATAGCTAGACCCACGGGTTCTTGAAAAAGTTAGAGTAATGATTTTTCACATCTCCTCACCATGAGAATCTGTTCTCCATAAGTTGAAAAAACATTTAGCATGCTCTGAACCATCTGGGATATTACACATTCTATGAATCACACTTCATGGTTTGAGCACCTTAGATCATCTTAAACCTTTCATGACCCGTGGAAAACTATTTCAACTTTTAAGGGACCCTTTGTTTGACTATGCATGTATGCATATGTCTATTTCATATTCCCATATTGTGGTCAACCAAATTAATCACTCATCTTGTTCTAGGAAATTACCTATATGATTTTACCAAACCATATTTATGAAATGAGCACTTTGAACTAGATTTAAAATCAATGTAACAAAACTATTAAAAGGGATTCGAAATCCTCAAAGTTATTTCACTGTGTTTTGTACCGGTTCTCAAAGTAGGAATTTCAAACTCCATTCCCAAACCTTTGGTGGCCCACACCTTGTGATTGAAAACCATGGGGTGTAGGTCTCAAGCTTCATAATTGAGAGATGAACTATTGTATGGTGTCAAAACCCTTCCTTGACAACATTACATCCATAACCGACCTCATCATATCGGAATTAAATACTTCACTAAAATTTTAGGTCTTTGTAAAAGTATGGGGATACATCTATTTAAATATGATATCAATGCAAAAGGGATTATACTTACCAACAAGAGGCATCCCCTCCTTGTAGGAAAGGAACATTAATTCATATGATCCCTAGTATCATCATGGTAGATCCTAGAAATTCTAGGTGTTATTGGTCATTCCCAACACTTTTTCCCCGTCCTATATTCACTAAATCAAACATTCATGATAATATTTAAATCATCCACATTATAACTATCCAGGTGGACCTGACATCCCTAGTAGTTCACCCTTAATTGATATTACCTCCAAAAAACTTACATTACCCTTAGAAAATAGTGAATATATGTCAATTTGACAATTCTACTGATGGATAATAGCTCTGAACTTCCAACCCAAGGCATCTCTTCCTTGCATTAAAAGAGGTATAATCCTTATGAGCCTTGGAAACACCACACCTGAACACAAAACCCTAGAGTATTTTTGGTCATTCCTGGTATATATGCACCATATTTCACAATCATAGATCATGTCCTAGTAGTAAGACTCTAAACCACATGTCATACTAAGGTCCTAGATAAAATAACCTAAACTACAATGATATAAGTTATAAACTGAAACACCCTAAAATATAGGGATAAAAGGCTTGAGTTAAAAGACCCTAAACTATAGTGATAGAATGTCTGAGCTAAAATAACCAAAACTATATCTATAAAATGATTCATTTGAAACACCTAAACTATAGCAATAGAAGCACCAAGATAAAAGACCCTAAACTACAGTGAAAAAATGTTCGAGCTAAAAGACACTAAACTACAATGATACGCGGTCAGGGATAAAAGGACCTAAACTAAAATGGTACAAGATCTTATCTAAAATACCCTAAACTAAAGAGATATAATTTCTAATCTAAATGACCTTAAAATTATATCAGAATAGTGATTTAGTCTGAAAGAATTGAGAAGACTATATGGACCACCAAATTTCCTTAGAAAGAATCGAGTTATTCTCACTAAGCATATCATAATTTTTGAAATAAGGAGAACTTTACATTGGGGAAACATATTTGAACCAGTTATCATTATGTGAATAATGTAATTTCTAGATAGATTAAGTATATATTTCAATAAGAAATCTCATGTTGTGGGAATTCGTTAACACTTCTCAGTAAAAATCTATTAGAATTATAACATTGAGATCTAGATATTTAGTTTTACATAATATGATGAAAAGGATGGGTAAAATTGTAAATTCATAAAACATGAGATCGGTAAAATTCCATGAACATTGGGAATAAAAGATGTCTGGACAACAACATAGAAGGTTCGGAAAATATATTCATTGATAACATAGGAATGGAGGAATCTCTATATTTCATAATCTCTGTAATAATTTCTTAAAAAATAGATTTTTTTTCAATGATGAAAATCCTATAATATTTGATCAACTAAGTAGGAAATATTGGAAAGAGTCTAGAAAGAAGCTACAATTGAAAATTGAAGTGCCACATGCCCTACCTATTTCGCTCCCTCCTAGGACGAAGAGTGTTGACTAATGCAGTCGGCTTCTCAACTCTTTTTTGAGTATTTTCCAAAGCAGATGATGATGCTATTAGGTCTAACCTCATATGAGCGATGATTTTATCATATCTTCATGTATGCATGTTCCATGTATTTATATGGGCTTGTAAGTTCGATATAAACTGTATACTCTGCTTCAATTCCTCCAAGGACTCCATCATCTATTTGGAAAATGTATCCTCATCTTCATGATCATACAATCCCCTATAATTGATGGCCAAATCGTCTTCAGTTCGGATAATTTTTCTAATGATTTCATATAGTAGTTGGATATCAAATCCATCCAAACCCAATTCATAAAGTAGTTGAAGAGGGTGTTCCTCTAGTTTGAAAAATGTTTATAGATGAGTTTTAGAGATCAAGGAGTGACTCTATTTTCTGATCATCCAACATTGTGTTTGAGCTTCTGTGGCAAGGAATGAATAAGGAGAAAAAGTCCCATATATTATTCCCTCAATAAAAGTATATCCCTTTTCTTGTGTTAGATGGATAATTTCCTTATTATATATTTTTTCAATATTGAGATGGTCATCGCAAGGGTGGGGGTCACTTCCTCGACATCTCACCCATGTCTTGAATCAACTCTATATTTAATATAGAAAAAGGGGTTGTTGAGGAAAATGGTTTTCTACATGATGAACTAGAAGGCTTAGCACACAAACCATGTTGGCTATTATGCATGATTATGAATAATCCTAAGTAACAATGGATGGAGTTTCAATAGATGGAATAATGATCTTAGTATCAGTTTCATCAAAAACCAACATCATCTAAAACTATTAGATGATCCTAGGGTGTCTCTCTCCTCGCATTCCAGTCAAAGGAAGTGGGGATACCCTTTGGGTGTAGCCGAACTGACAAGAAAACTGATAATTTGTATATGGTTTGTAAATGATAATCTTATCCACCCAGATTTCAAGTACCCCATTCTGATTAGATATACTATACAACCTTTGGTCAATAAATTTTATGTCACTATTAATGATAGGACTAATTGATTTAGGGTAAGGTGTGAAATTAAAGCTATCATATCAACTAAACACATCGATAACCTCATTAGGGTCTAGTGACATGGCCCTAATCCAATATTTGATTAGCAACCTGAAGTGATATAAGGCACAATGGATCCTAATAATATTGTAGTATTCATAGAACAAATATGCACCAGTATCGATCCAAATAAAAATTAAAAATGATAACTAATATTATAGGTGAGATTCCCTAATGAATGTGGCCTAAGAGTTGGTAAAGTCTTTCAAGGGTCAGTACCTCCAGATTAAGGTTTCTTGCCTATGATAGATATGCTACAATCACTAGCGTACTAACCCTGATTCCTAATAAAACATCCCTAATAGTAAAAACCCATTCAGAAACATGTCCATGAAGATTTCCATGCTATGTCATGGAGAGATCAGTAGATTCACTCAGTATTGCCATGAAATATTATCATTAGCTTCCAAAATGGACCAATATGTACCAGAATGGTTAGTAACCTACTTTTAATGGAACTGATGGGCATAGATAGTTGTAATCATGGATCTGATGAGACAGAGGAAGATGTTGACCCAATATTAGATTGATATGTGAGATTTTATAGTCATATCCATTCATAGATTTCACTTTATGATGATGATCATATCCCTCTCTAGGACAAGAGTTTTAAAAGGTCATTTCCCGACATCTGTGGATGAATGGAATTCATCATCCATCTCTCTAAGAGGGGGTATGCCACAAAGTTGATAGATATCCTAGAAGCTGATTCCTACAACACCATGGGAAAATATAATGAGTTAGTGCCAATATTCCCACAACTAACCAATTAAATGAGAATACTAGGTTGATGATGAATAGTAAATTGGGAAATCCAAACTACTTCCTAAAAAATGGACAACATATAACTGGTCAGAAAACTATAAATAGATTCTCATAACCTAGAATGTATAATCCCATTCATTATAAATGTTACTAGTAGTACATAGATCCCATTTCAAGCTCCATCCACCACCCGAGTTGTTCAGATAAGATATGAATATACCCAAATAGCTCTGATCTATGGGCTATTGGGTGAGGTCACAACCATCCAAACCTAAGGAATATTTTTGCATCATATAACACAACCCCTAGTATCTTGATGTGATAAGTCATCTATCCTTATAAATTATCATCAGAATATAGTCAAAAAAGTTTACACCAAGAAAGATGGATGATTAGAGTCTCTAGAATAATTTATAATGTAATCTTGAAAGAATAGCCTATATAGAGGAAGTCATGGAGATAATGGATAATTATTGATATAAAATGAAATAATACATTTAAGAAGCACATTATTTGAATTCTTACAGTATTGAGGTTCAACATTATGGTTTATAGAAATGACATCCCCTTTTTAGCCACAGTAGAGGAAGAATGATGAGAGAAATAATCCATTTGGACAAAAGTAAGCAGCATATGTATGGAAGATAAAATAACATATTTCTAGAAAACATAAAATCCAAGCATCTTAATGCACATCGCATGAATTAGTAGATAATTTGGGACAGAAAAAAGTATTTTCATATTTCATGGATCTTAGAGGTCTCAAAAACCACATAATCTTACAAAATATCACACAACATCATTATGTCTTAGAAGAATTGTTACTTCATGACCTTAATATGGTCTTGTATTCCACATAATATTCAAACGATCCTGAAATAAAACTACAAGATCCCACAAAACTCTCAAGATGATCATGCATCCCCATGACCGAAGATTAAATTATTACTGAAGATAAGTTCCCGATTGATTTGAATGGTTTTAAAAGGAAAATGAATTTTTGCAAATAGTTCTCGTGAAGAGGTCTTGAGAACATTTCCCATAATCAGTTCTTGTGGTAATGTATTGTGGAAAGGTCTGGCGATGTGTATAGAATGAAAGAGATCTATAGATTTGACTAGTCAATAAATGGACCACTCTTCACTCCACTATTTACAAAGAATTCCAAAGAATTCCAAATAATTCCAAATGTCGACCGATTGAACAAGCGGTGCCCAAAGATTCTAATTGATGATATCTCCAATGTATATGGTTGGTATTTACTTTCCTCAGAGTCATTACATTGTCCTTATGGACATCTATTCTATGGGGGAAATTTTTTTAATGGCCAATAAATGGGCATAATAATATTAAAAAAGTAATAAATACCTAAATATGTGTATTATTTTCACTACTAATAAAAGGAAGAAAATTTGGTTAGAATACATAGATTTTGTGAACCCCTATAAGACATGCAATCACAATACCTCTAAAAGGTTACATGAATGATTCATGTATAATGCCTAAAATATGATAGATATCACATAACCCAATTGAGAATTCCATTCTCTCTTAAAAATGAATCCATGAAAATTGGTAATCCCACAGTGGATACCAGACAAGAACCCCAAGTTCATGCTAATTATTAGGGGACAGTTCCTGAAAAACAATACAAAAATACATTGAAAATAGGGATAAAATCTCCAAAAGGTGGGATCCTGATATGATTTTAAAAATCGCATGATGCATCGATGTGGTCAACGAGAGCCCAATGGAATGTCACCCTCACCACACATAGAGATTAGACTATGTTCACTTAATCTCACGCTCCCCTTATGGATCCAAAAAAAATAAGTAGAAGTGTTTGTCCATGATAATACTCATGAATCACAATAAGAGATTTTTTTGGCCATGTGAAACATCCCCAATTGAAAGAGTGATTGAATTTAAAATTAGTATTAAAAATTTACAAGATCCCAAATCCTTTGATAAATAAAATAATGAAATAAAATAGAAAAGGTTTGAGCCTCTTGTAGTCGTGAACATCACCCGACGTATTCATGAACTCTGCAAGACCTCAAAAAATTCCTTCAGTATGACAACATGATCTCACAAAAGCCCCTTGAAAAGCCATAATTTTCTCACAAAAACTCCCAAACATGTCACCTATGATCACATAAAGGACATTCAATAGGAACTATGATCTCAGGATGGCTCTTGGACATATCATCATGAAAAAATGAAAGTCCCTTGGTGTGTTCACATGAACCAGAAAGACCCCATCAATTTGAGGAATACACTTCATTGAAATAAACAAATAACTAGGGTGGAGAGGCCAATAAATTACACACCCCATCATGAAAAATAATGGGTAAAACCCTGGGAAATTCATAATGGCAGACCTAGGCATTAGATCTGGTTTATCAAAGTGGCTGATCTCATGACTCGGAAATTTTCATGCTAGGTAAGATCCAAAGTACAATCGGAGAAATCATGAAACATGAATAAGAACATTGTGTGATCAATCATAGATCATGAGAAGGACATTACATGGGTCACAAAAATAACATCCCAAATAACTAATAAAACACATGACATATAAAATAATCTTATACTTAGAATATATGTAGCATTTATAATAAAATTATATAACAATGACTAAAATATAGAATACTTAAGTGAAGAACATATATATATCCTCATGCGCTTTGTGTGAACCACCTAGGACATGAAAAAACACCAATAAATGTCATGTAGATCTTGTGATTCTCCTTTTGTATACTATTTGGATCATGTGATGTTATCTAGACATGTCAGAGAAAATCACCCGGAACACCCAGTGAATGCCACCCAAGTCTCATGAAACCCCTTAGGATCACCACCCAAACGATTCAATGTCCTCTAGACATGTCACATAAATCATTTAATTACATTATTACATGTTATATAAGTATTAAGATAGTATTGTGGAATGTAAATTGGCTCTCAAAACATCCTATGGAAAATCCAACCATACCATGTGACTACCATTGGGTATGTCAACTAAATCTTGTGACGTCCCCTAGATATGTCTGTCAGCATTAGAAAAGGCACCCAGAGAAGTCATACAAGACATACAACACCCTCTAATATTAGTCACAATGACTCTTGTGATTACATCCAAGTGTGTCATCCATATTTCATAATGAAACCGGTGAATGTTATCTAGATCATGTGGTGTCCTCTAATAATGTCATCGAACATTGTTCAACAGATACTAGGATAATCTCTGTAGGTATTATAATATCCTTTGGGAAAGTCGTACTTGGTTATGAAATGACCCCCATACAAGATGTATAGATTATATAACATACCTCATACATGTCAAATGAGTCATTCAATTGTATTTAGAAATTTTTGGTCAAAATAATTCGACATGTCAATCATACAATCATTGAATCCCAGTAAGGCAATCAACAACTGTCAAGAATTCATATAATCCTTGTCAAATAGGCATCCCAGGGCTTGAAAACCTTTTCCAACCTCCATAAAGGGAATTCGAAATATAAATTCCCCAATTTATTAAACTATGAGAATAATTATTATTATAATAACTATGATAATTAAGAAACCATGAAAAAGAAAAAAAATATAAATTGGGCATCCACTTCGGTGTAATCCAAATAAAGTTTCCAACATTTCAACCATTATGACACAATCCTTGTCATGGGAGGATCATTATACCTCATCCATAACAAGAATGATAAATATATTGAACTCTACTGACATTAATTCACGCTATAACCAGGATATATATGAATCCTATTTAAGGAATGATCTCCACAACAAATATCCAAAGTGAAATCCCATCACATAAGTCCTACATCCAAAAATGGTGATACTATTCTATTTATATCCCTTGATTACCACAAAGATCACAGATCACATGGCCTTAGGAAATTGCAATGATCATGTCATTCATAAATAGAAAACTCGGTGTATATTCCTATATTTATTAAGCTATGTGAAATATGATTCCTACAATAACCATGATACATAATATGCCTTCATATGGCCCAATATGAAATGGGAATCCACTTCAGAGATCGGCCCTTCATGTCTCCAACATTTCAACCATAAGAACCCAATTATTCCCAGAGTTTAATCATTCTACCTCATCCAGAAGCAGCGTTATAAATCTATTGAACTGTGATGATATAATTTCTACAATAACTATGAGATGTAAGACTCCTTCATAAGTCCTAAGGTCAAATTGAAAACCACTTCGGTGTAATTTCCTTCACGTCTATGTCCTTTAATCCATTGGGACCCAATAATTACCATTAGGCTGATCATTCTACCTAATACATTAAAATATAGAGAAATATTATTGAACTATGAGAAATATAATTTTACAATGACTAGGATACATAGGTCTTCTTCCTCATACCAGAGCTCAAATGGTAATCCACTTTGGTGTAGGTCCCTTCATGTCTCTGAAATTTCAACCATGGGGAACTAATCATTCACATGAGATGATCATTATAATTCATCCAACAATGGAATGAGAAGCTAACTAAACTATGATGACTCTGATTCCAATCATAATTAGGATATGTTGGATTCCTTCCTAGGTCTTGAGATCAATATCAATAATCTAAATGTCTATCCTAGTACATAAGTCCGCCATCTATATAAAGTGATACAGATTACTTATTATACCTTGTTTCTCCCATAGGGAATGGCTTACATGGGATTAGGTAATTATAGTGGTCATATCATTCACATCTTTAATCTCCAAAATAAGTGATCTAGAATGAGAGAAGGTCCCCAAAATCACATGGGATATCTCTTATGTTGAGATATAATTAGATCTATCTGAATGAAAAATAAAAAATCATCCATGATGAATATCATAATGCACTTACACCAATAAATAAATGGATTGTAATGCATTCACATTATATTTTTTACTATTAAAAATTCCCACTAAAATTCTTCACCACAGATTTAAATTCCAATTTCAACCATTACATGTCATGAAACCAATATAAAATGTGTAAGCCTTTCATGCCCTGAACCTAACCCATGAAATATTCACAATAAGAGATACATTATTTGTAATATTTATACAATGTGTAAAATCCCAAATGATAGTAGATAGTATATATTCTACTAAAAAAACAAACCAACTCTTGAGGTCTGCCATCTCAGGGATAACCCACAATGCCATTAACATGTTTATACTCAGACTCCATTAATTAAAAGACACGATCATCCTCAATATATAGTTAATTTTTCCTATAAGATTATATCAATCTTCATGAATTCTATAATGGACCCATATATAAAGAGAAATTAATGGAGAGAAGATAAATACCTTCATGTTGTTAATGAGATATTACAAACAACCCACCATAAGACCTTTCTTCCAGAAGAATTCATGTAGAATAATTATGTATGGAAAGAGGTGAGTCCATTTTACCCTTATAAATGAATATCACTATTTAGGCTTTTGATAATCATATTCATGTTCCATAACACTCTACTCAAAAGAATTGACCTCTCATGCAGGACATTCACTTCAGATTCAACAATCTCCACTTGCTGCTCCACAACCAAAATGTCTAGCTCTAGCTTAATATTATCCCATATCAAAACATGAGAGGCATAAGGATGATATTTAATAAGCTTAGATATGTATAAAACATCATGAATATCGATCAACTGAATTAGAAATTACAATTCATAAGCACCCTTCCCAAGTCTCTCAATGACCTCAAATGGTCCAACTTATCGATGAGTGACGCACTCATATCATAGGGTGTGGAAATATAAAATATTTTTCTAATGTAGCAAAGATAATGACCAGGGTCATCTCACTTATGGAGATTCATATATGGTAACTAACATAACCTAATTCACCTAAACTAATTCATTTTGGTACTTTTTATTATTTTATGTAAATAATGTTAAATGATTGAGTTTTTTTATTTTCTAAAATAATGAGTGACATGAAGAACAAAATTTCATACTATTACTAATATTAAATACAAAATATAATGTGATTAGAAATGAATAAATTTTTCTTTATGGTTTTGTTTATGGGTTCTATCATTCTAATTATTGGTGTTTTAGTTTAGTTTGATTTATTAATTATGAAATCTCACTCTTAAGATAGTATTATTTTATTTAGATATCTTGAATTCTTGAATTCTTATAGAAAACAAAATTCCACCTCATCCATTATCATTGTTTATGGAATACCTCAATCAAGAGTGTAAAACCTTCTATGACTCGGCTCCATCATGTTCCATTTCATCCACTATAGTGATCAACATCATTTCATGAAGATATTATGTTTTGTATTAGGGGTGGAAATTTTTTTATAAAATAATAGAAGTTAGTTTGAGTTCATTATCATGGTGGAATATCACTACACTAGTAGACAACACTCATTCTCACCACAAACATAAATTAAACACAAGAATTGAAGTGCAGAATGAATGGAAACACCCCTTACCTCCCCCATGCCAATCCTTGGGGTAGACCCTAAGTATTTTGTCCAAGAGTTCATGGTGGTAATGTTTGAAAGAATATAAGAAAATAAAAATAAAAAAAGGATTATAGAAGAAGAAGAAAACAGAAACATGAAATAAAAAAATATAAAGAGAGTGAGGGGAAATACAAATTTAAAAGAAAATAATATAATAATAAAAAATAAAATAAAAATAGATAGATTGTTATAATGAAGGAAAAATTTAAAAGAATAAATATAAAAATAAGGTGGATGAGGAAAGAAGAGTGAAATTTGGGTGAAAACTTGGTTAAAACAAAATAATTCTTTTTTTATTTCAAATAAAAGTAAAAAATACAATTATAAGAATAAAAATAATAAAATAAAAAATGAAAATAAAAACTATTGGTCTACCACCTCATGGAAGTGGGTGGAACCCCTCATGAGTAAACTCCCCCAAGCAGTGGTGATGAATTCAATTTTTATATGAACTTATGCATGCCTCAACTATCTAAGATTACCCTAAGACCTTCATTATCATGGGTTAAAATTTTGAAAATAGTTTTTGGTTCTTTGATGTCTGAAATTTGATATTTCAATATCTTCCAAATAAATATGGATAATGATTTTTGTCTTGGACCAGGGGCAACCTCAAAGTGCATGTGGAGAATATTTTCTTCCATGCATAGAGGAAAATGGAATCATGGTGCTTAGTGAACATTTTAGTGGCATTGGTAAGGTATTGGTTATACACTCTTCCTCAACACCTCCAAAATTTTATGCGGCTGGAGGGATCTCATAATGTGATTTACGGTGTTCTTCAAAGGCTTTAGTGGAAATATATGGTAGTGTTCATGGGTGTGGATCTTATAACTAAGATCTCTACTGGAGTTTAAGCTGGTCTATTAGGGAAGTAGTTTTAGGTGGTGACCACAAGTGGTGGAGGACGGAGGAGTTAGTCGGTGGGATGTATACAAGGATGAAGCATTTGGGCTGATCATGGGATGATGTAATTTCTGTAAAAATTAATAGTGATTGAATCATTTCTATTCCACATCGGAATTGAGTGTGGAGGTGATGAACATTTATAAAAAACTCTCCTGGTACTTAGCATAGAATTCTGCGCTATTGTGGGATCTCAAAAACATTTACACACACGCAAACTCATGACATGGGTCGAGGAGCATCCCTTGGGCCACATGGGCCTTCATCCAACCTATGAACTTGTTTGGCTGGCATGGGATATATGCAACCCTCTGTCCTATGTGGGATTTACCAATGAACTTCTTTTCCAGCCGACCCTTTCGATGGATGTATATGTGTCTATAATCCATTGGTTGAGGTAATTATAAGTTTATTGGAGTTTTTTTGGAAACACCTACAAAAAAATATAGAAAATTCAAATCAAAATCATATAAATACTATTCGAAAATAATTAAAGAAAAAAAACATAAAGTTAAACATTATTTAATTCAAATATACTAATTTTAGTTTATTTACACGTAACATTTTTTAATAAAATATTTAATTTCATTAGAATATTCATTAAAACCCCCTGAAAAATCATTCGAAAATATTTGAAAATATATATGAAAATTGAGTGTTCCATATACCTCCACATGTAAACTATACTTGTCCTCAATCAAAAAATATCAAAATTAACAATCACAGTGTACAATGTAAATATTATTCGAATCCTAAAAAATGAAATTAAATGATTAATAATGTTAAATAATAATTTCAAAAATCCACATAAAATATGAATATAATTTCAAAATTTATAATGGAACAAAAAACTCAAGTATTTTAATTTTTCCTCATTGAAAATTAGGTATCTTCTTATTTCATCCACTCATGATCCAAAATTCATTAATATTAAACATACCAAATAATTATTTAACTCACTTTAATATTTTCACTCATCACTCGCCATACAATCCAAGTTGAGTTATTATCAGATAATGAATGCATGCTCTTTTTTCATAGGTTTGTAATAGAACTACTTTCTCCACTTTGTAAAGGAAAAAGGAACATAAAATCATGAGTAATTTTCTATTAAGGTAAAATTGTCTCTAAGGCTCAAGGTTTGGTGGAATTGGTGTTTTACAAAATAAGGCTCAAAGAGGATTATTATCTATTAATGTGTAAATCATGATATCAAGTAAATGATAAATCATGTTCCCCCATAAAAATAAAATTCCAATTTCCCAAACTAAATATATGTTAATTAATAATGAAAGAATAATGAATGATTTGTGTAGCTTGTTGAATTTTTATCTACTTCTATAATTTTTTTTCATAGAACAATTTTTTAATTTTTTGAAATTAATTCTTGGAATAAACCTCATATCCCTTACCTGACCACATATGATAAAAATCATCAATCCAGTGATGGTTAATATTGATTTATCCAAGTCACAACCAATTTCTATTTTTTTTATTTTTCAAGAAGGGAAAAAACTAGAAGTACAATCTATGAATCAAAAATCATTTTTCATTACCCAAAGCAGAACCCCCCACACTTTTTTCTTAAAATATATATCACCCCTTAAACCATTACACCCTTACCCCACAATTTATCTTCAAAATATTATTAAAACAATTATTTGAGGGTAGGAATGGATTGAAATGTCTAGAAACATGTCTCATCCCAAAAAAGATCATTCGGGATCTCTATGGGTTAAACAATGATTTATGTAAAGGTCATATCAAGGATACAGATTTTCAAAATATTCCTCAATAAATTTAAATGTGTTTTTTCATATTCATTATCATTGAAAAGTATCGATTCATGTCCTTATAGGTGGAATGTCCCAAGATCACTCATAAAATATGCTCAAAATAAAATAAATGTGTTTGGTCTAGAAATAATCTTAATAATGGATCATTTCATTTTGGAAAATGACTCACAGTATGAATAATAATTAAAAAATAAATTCACATGTATTTCAGAAATTTAAATCATGAAAATGATATGGAAATTTCATTTGTAGGAATCAACAAATTCCCTCAAATCGTGAGTTTTTATTTAATATCCATGCATCACTTTAAACATTAAATTATCAATTTGTCTCATTAAATATCATTAACATTGAAATATAAAACATGGAATCTCCAAATTCATAAGAAACTCATGTATCCTAGATAAATCAAGGAAATCATAAATTCAAGTATGGTTATGCATTTATAGTTTATGTTCAAAACATGTTTCATACAAAAAATGCAGAGAGCTTGAATATAAAGAATATAGGAATGACCTCCCAGGTATCATGTAGATATAGTTCTCTTCCTCCACTTTTTAGGGGATTACATGTTCCATTATGGTACTAAAAATGAAAATTAAACAAGTAGGAAATATGATCATGTAATTTAAGATCAAAATGATTAAGTTAGTGGGGATGCATGCTAGAATATTCATAAGAATAAAAATAAAATCTAATTTCCTAGAAAAAAAATAAATGGATAATTATTGGTATTGTCCCAAAACATGGTCATTAATTTTAATACCACTAGAGGGATGTAGTAGACCATATCTATAGTATAATGGTTGGTGGATCTTATTGGATTTGAACAACCACATATGGATTTTCTCAGCCTTCACTTCCACCTTCTTAATATGGAATGATCCATGTGTAGAGTATACTAGATCCATACCCTTCATAATTAATTATAGCTTGCATGGTGGGGGTATGATCAATCATGAATCATACTTCTTCTTATTTTGTACTTATAGAACCTCATGATCCTTGTATTGTGCATTATAAATATGGGTTGTAATAATTGAATGACTAAAGGGAAAGTAAGAAGGTCTTTTTACATGAAAAAATAAAAATTTCAATAATCAAAAGTATCATCTCTTTCCTAATGAGAAGATTGTGTTAAGATTTCATCAGGATCAGCTACTTATACATCCTAAAACTCTTCCTCAAATTCATTTTCATCAATGTTAGGGACCCCCATTTGTTCCTCAATAGGTTCAATCTCATCTTTATCATCTTCCTATATGGTATAGAAAATATTTCCTGAATATGAAAATTATTAGTGGGAATTAATACATAACTCAATTTCAATAAAATCAAATGAAATACATTTTTAGATAATATCAACTCTATGTATTGGTTTAGATTCAATAACTTCTTCAATGGTGACAATATCTTGGAGTTGTATGGTATCAAGTGGATGTAGGTAGTCGGTATCCTCTATCTTTTATTCAAATTCAACCAATTTGGTGGTGGATTCCTCTTACATTGCTTGAATGATATGAAATGGTGAAATATATTATAATTTTTAGGGATTTGGAATACCATTTTGTACCTCACATACATTCTAGAAATCATCCTGATCTTTTTGATCTTCCACATGTATCTCAGTAAGAAATTCTTCCTCATCATGAATTCATTCTACCTCTTCGTGGCCATCTTGGATCATATCATCTAGATTGTTGGGATATGTATTTTCCTAAATCATGGCCTCAAATTATTTGATGTCCTTATAGAAATTATGGAATACTAAGGTATGTTCAGGTGGTTCATTTTCATGTTTCTTGAGGGATACATTTAAGTACATAGTTAGCTAGTCCAGTTTATCTTGTAGTTCATGTACCATCTCTTACAGCCATGGAATTTTATATATCATATACTTGTTGGAAACCTTCTCCTAGAATTTTACTTTGGGTATTTCATTATTATTTTTGGGAGGCAACAATAATTTATCCTCAAGTGTCTTGTCTCTTCCATGATTAAACTCTCAAATATACTCCAATAGTTTAGTTAAATCCCTGTCCAATCATTCAATTTTGGGTCATTCTAGGGTCTCTTTATGATCCCAGATGAGGTCCTTGAATTATTCCTCTATGATTTTTTTCATCTAACTCCCCTGATCAATCTCGAAAAAGTGAAACTCCATCATTTTAGACTAGGGTGATTTAGTTACTTATTCTTTCACCTATGATTTTCTAGTCCATGATGAAAAATAATTATTTTAATAAATCCCATGAAAAGTATTTTTTTTTATTTTAATTAAAATAATGAAAATATACGTTGTATGAAAATAAAAAAAACTATCAAACTAATAATTGGCTCTAGGAAATAATTCCAGTTTTGAAGCACACAATTTACATGGCGTTAAAAAAGGGAAATTTTTTTTCCTAATGCATCACCGAGGATGATCAGGGTCATCTAACTTAATGAGTTTCACAGTTGTTTAACTATATAGTCTAATTAACCTAACTAATTCTTTTTTTAATATTATTTTATGAAATCAATGATAAATTTTAGGGTTTTGTTTATTTTTTAAAATAATTATAAGGCATTAAAAATGAAATTTGAAACATATACTACCACGTAATGCTAAAAGGTGTTCATTAGAAAGAAAGGACATTGTATTTTTTTTGGTTTATGGGTTCCATATTTATCCTTATTGGAGCGTAAATTTAGTTTGATAAATTAATTATGAAATTTTAAGAGAATATAATTTTATTTAGTGGTCATCAAATTTTGAATGCATATATCAAACTAAATTCCACCTCCTCCTATAATCAAGGTTAGTAACAGACCTCAATCGAGAGTGTGACACCTTTTAGGACACAAATCCATCATATATCACTTTATCCACTAAGTGGTTCAACATTATCTCATGAATATCATATGTTTATTAGAAGGGAGGGAAATTTTTTTAAAAAAATAATAGAATTTAGTTTGATTTCAGTGTCTTGGTGAACAATATCTATACAAGTGTATGTCACCCTTTTTCACCACAATCATAAATAAAACATATGAATTTAAGTCCATAATGAATATAAATACCATTTACCTCCCCTAGTCCAAGTCTTGGGTTATCAACTCATTTTTTATGGTAAGACAGAACATTGATAATATGTGAAATAAGATAAAAAAATAAAAAAATAAAAGGTATGAGAGTAAAATAAAAAAATAGACAAGATATTAAAACAATAAAATATGAATAAGAGTAGAGATAGTGATATAGAAAAGAAAATCAAAAAATCAAATTAAATAATATATGATAATAATATAAAATAACAATTTACATATTTTTATAAAGAATAATAAAATTGATGAAGAAATAGAAATCAAATGGAGTAGGAGAAAAGAATAATGGAATTTGGTTGGAAATACTTCGTTAAATTAGAATTATTCAAGTGTTATTTAAATGAAAAGAAACAAAATAAATGAATAAAAAAATAATAAAAGAAAAAAAATCACAACAACATCTTGGCCTCCTCACGATAGTGGGTGGAACCCCTATGGTGAAAACTCCCCCTGCCAGTGGCAAGGAATCCTCTTTTTATAAATAGGGACGCATGCATTAGCCTTTTTGTATCTACCCAAAATATTCATTATCATGCTAATAGTGTTTAAAAATATTTTTTACATATTTATAATTTGAAATTATATATTTGAATATCTCTCTAAGAAATAAGTATTTAAAATTCTTATCATGGACCAGGGGAATCCTTGGGGTGCATTGGTGCATGGTTTGTGTCTTTCATAGAAGTGGCAACATAGAACATGGTAGATGTGGAAGTGGTTTGGAGAAGAAAACAGTGGGATCCTCTTACTCAACCTGTCTTTCCTTTGAAGTGTATATAGGTAGATCGAAGTGAGATTCATGGGGTTTATCCAAGAGTTTATAGGTGATCCATGGTGGGGGGAGTGGGTGTGGAGATCTAAATTAAGATCCCCAGTGGTGTCAATGGTTATCTCTGGTGTGAAGAAGTGATAGCTGGTGACCTTGAGTAGTGGATAATGATAGATTTAAGTTGAAGTATCTTATATATGATGAGGCATGTGGGTAGATCATGGGATGATGTCGTTTATTTAAAAATGAACAATGATTGGATCATTTCTATCGCACCTCAAAATATATAGTTAAGGCACCAAGGGTTTATAAACAAACACACCCATTACACGGATTAAAATCCATAACCAAGGTGATAATTCAAAAACACTAACAAACACATGACATAAGCCTCACCTAACCACTCAGTATGTGTGGGCCATCATCCCACCTATCCATGCGGTTGGTCTATGTCTTCTCTCCCCCACTCACCAGCACATGTGGGCTTTCTTAGTGACCTGCTTTGCTAAGAGACCCATTATTGGGATATCAATGTGGATTCACAGGTATAGTTTAGGGTCTTTTAAGTGTATTGTAATTATTTTGGTCACACTTAAATAATAATATAGAAAATACAAATCAAATTCACAAAATTCAAAAAAAATAATATAACCAACACTAACATCAAATTCAATATTATTTCATTCAAATAAACCAATTTCCTTTATTTACGTATAAAATCCCACTTTTTAATAGAATAATGAATTTCAAGGGAATTTTCATTAAAAATTATTAAAAAATTGTAAAATATTAACAAATTTCCATGAAATTTGAGTTTTTTCATGGATCCAACCTCCCTTTCCTTCCAAGACGATGATGACCCAACTGAGGAGAAGCATTATTGAAAACCCAACCACCTATAGAGAACTCCAACAGATGATGTCAATTATCTACATAAGATTCACGTTGACTATAAGAGGTAACCAAATACCAACATAGATTCTAAATCATAGTTGATGTAACCTTAGTGACACTCGGTCCCACCAAAGAGGCTTCCTCCACCTCTTCCAAAAAAAGTGGTGATCTACATGGGAGACCAGAAAAATCCTTAAAGGGATCCATTTTGATTGACGACTAATAAATATTATTATAATAAAAAATAACTATTACAACATGCATATCCCATTATCCCCCAATATCCAAGATACAGACATGGAGAATATACTCCCGGATGAGAATTATATATCCCATTATCCACCAAAATCCAAGATGCGGGAATATGGAATATAATCCTAGATCAGAATTACATGCTTGGTCTAATCAAATGTTTATATATGATAAGGTGTAGTCAACTGGATCTAAGTCCCCATTAACTCTTTTATAATTCTCAATAACATCAATTTAATCCTAGGACCCCTTTCAAAAAAAATGTAAAAAAGGAACCCCATGTGACCTCACGATCTCATATATATACATCTTACTGAGATATTTGACTTTTTTTTGGTGTCCTTGGTTGGAATGATGTTAGATTAATTTTGCAACCAATCAATATTAAGGAACTAGTTTTTTAAATGATTATTAGTGGGCCATGTATTTTAAATTATTTCACACAAGAGTGATATAACTTATCTTCTCCAACGATACATGCCATGATATATGTATAAGGATCTCACATTAATTAAATCGATCATGAAAAATTAAACTAAACACATACCTTATTTAAAATGAAATGTTCTTGAATATATTTACTCAATAGTTCTCATTGATCGAATAATATGAAGTTGAAACCCTCTGTACATCCACACACACTCCAATAATCCAAATGCTCACTGTTTTCAAAATTCAATTTATAGGATAGACCTTCAATGAATTGTTTTGTGCTTCGATGATTATGTTGATCCCATGACTTCGATCTATCGAATGAAATATTGGATTAGTGATTAGAGAGTAATGTTATTTCTCAAGAAGGTAGGAGAAGTGATAAGATCTCATTATATTGAAATGAATTGTGAAACTGAAATGAGATCTCTCTCCACTTATATAGTGGATAGATTAAATACATGGAACAGGTTCCCCGGTCCTTGAAATAAAATCACATACTAAATAATCAATAAATAAGTAATTATGATGAACTAAATCATATTTTAAATATTATTTATATTTTATCACATACCAATAATATATAATAAATATATTACATGATAAAACTGATTCATTTAAGTCGACTTGTAGTAGTCACTAATATTAAAAGAACCTAATATATTATTCATTCATATTGAATTTTTCTTATATTCAAAAAATATATCATGAATAATTGTAATAAATAAATTCAACCCAGTTATTATTTACCTGATAATAATGAATTTATTTATTTATCATTATTTGATAAAACATGGACTACCCTCAGACCCTACGGTAGGGTCCACCAGGACCTATTTACCTATTCACTAGAAACACATCAAGTCCCTAAAAGGGATAAGGACTAGTCATAGAAAAGACAACCAACCTACGAACAAACACTATCTAATATAATCCTGTTAACTTTGGATATCTCATGAAGAAGGACACACCCTTGTGTCATCATCCATTCATGCATTATTATTATTATCTAACTAGATGGACATACATTTGACCACCTTGGCCAATGGTTTATGAAGTTACTACTATCCGGATCATCCATACTAGAGATATATTACTTACTGAACTCAGAAGTGACAAATTATATCTTGATTGTTCAACCAATGTCATAACTCCAATGACACACCCAACATAAGCAAACTCACAATGATTTCATTATCATGGTTTTTTCCTTTCATAAATGTATGTGATCAAATGGAACATAATGATTATGATCTCACACTATGAAAGCGAAACACATTTCCATGGATAGAAAAAACTAGTGAGATATAAATCATATGGTATTCCTATTGGTGGTTCTTTTTTCATTACCAAACCTTCTAGATATAACCATGTGAGAAATATATGAGAAGAGGTCTCATTGTTTCTGATCCCCCAAAACCTAATAGACAAACACATATAATTATTATTAAGTATGATGTATGTTGACCATAATACAAATATTTAATATTAATGTCATAGTATCTTTAGGTTCTCCTTATATTATCAGATCCACTACATCCTTTTGATATGATAATTAATCTATCGACATAACTGTTTAAATAGAGGATGCTGAAATGTATACACTATAATAGTAAGAGTGAACCATTAATATTTGACTTTATACATGAAATGGTAACCGAAATGCACTGTTAAGGTTTGGTATAGGGAAACCACTTTTACAACAGTAACAGTTGTACTATATGAAACTTTCTAATAATCTATGTTAGCTCTATCATGATTATGATCATGTTTCTACTAATTAATGATTTTATTTACTAGGCATTTAATGTCTCCATTTCATGGATATTCTTTCATGTAAAACCTCATCTCATTGAGTAATACAATGCATGTGATGTAAATCCCGAGTATATTTCTTTTTTCCCAGTATCCAAAATTGACATCATGGCTAGTAAGTATTTCATAAGTCAGAATATGATATTAAATTACTTACAATTTGAAATTACATGAATTATAAATAATCATTATGTAAAAATCATCTTCTTAGATACCAAAAAAGCTTTAATGTATTCGGTTTTTTGAGGTTATGGGTACCACTACATTTTATTTTCTTGTTTTTCTCATTCACTTACCCTGAATATGATATTTTATCTTATTGATCATTGTGTTGGGGTTTTGAGGCATGGAATAGGTTTCTCTCTTTGGAATATCATTTCCAATTTTCCCAAAAACTCATAATGGTTCCCCCATATGTAGTTGGGTATAAACCTTATTTCCAAATGCTGGAGGTCAGCTGGGTTTTTAGACCCAGCAACTCTTGGTGATTCACATTAGTTGTGGGGGTGAAAGTTTGGGCTCATCGTACACTTTTAGGGGGAATCATTGCCTGCTCCAGGACAATCTTATAAATTTAATATAGGATCATGTATCTCTTAAAAATCATGATATGGGACTGATTACCATAACAAAAAATTCATTGGTTAGTTCAGAAATTGAACAAAGAAAGGGAGTCTCCTTTATGAACTGAGTGGAGTGTGACCTCATTGGTGAATCCATATGTATATATCTGAGGATCTTCATCTATCCCCTTAACGGTTAAGAAACTCTATATTTGTTGATGACCAAATGCTTCAGAATGTGCTGCCACATGAGGAGGTTGTTAATATTTAGAGGATGTGATTGAGCTATTATGAGGATTCCTACATAACCTGGTTATTTTAAGAATAAAAAAACATGTGGTTTGTCAATCCTATGTAGTTTAGTGTCATGCAGAGTGGAAATATGTGTGGGTACTGAGACACAAATGCATTGATCTTGGTTCACATGGAGAAGTCCTACGTATCTTGAATATGACTTGAATTAAAGTCATAATAGTTCAATTACTCCCTTGGGACTGGGCTCAAGGTACATACCCTTATATGAGGGGTGTTCATACCATACCACTCATTGGGGCTTACATTTTGGGATTTCCCTGGTGAATGGAGATTCATGAAATCCAATGAGATATTTATTGCATCTCCCTAATTCCACATGAGCTATTCTTGATGTGATAAACAAGGGTGATTTATGATCAGTCTCATGGAATATATATAAGAGACATGTATTCAAGGATATTCAATGGAATGTTTGTTATAAAGATCGATCCATGAAAAGGCGTACTACGTATCCTAGTGATGGAATGAATCAAATTTCCCAACGTTAATTTAACCCTTATCCAACTAACAGGATAAGGTGAATGATCACACTCGGATACATTATGAACATCCTCAAGGTTTTAGGAATGCTAAGGGATCATATGAAGATGGATACCCTATTGATCAAGGAAATACAATTTTATTTCTGTATAATGGGCTTATGTATTGAAGATTCCCTTGTAACCCTGTGGTGTGTAGTATAGATTCTATGATTAGTGAAACTCCATGTGCTCAAATAATCTATTCATGTTGTGAGAAACATGGGTTATCAATTGATCAATTTCATTTCTTTGGATAAGGGATTGTATACTGGGATCACCATGGATAATCAATATGGATCTCTAAACTTGTATATGTGGCCTACATATCCTAAATATGGTTGGAATCAAATTCATCATATATCCCTTTATATTAGGTCTTACACACTGAGGTTTCCCTTACAATTGGGGCATACACATTGAAAATGGATAGGGATATAAAATTAGGGTATGTCCTTGTGACCTAGCCTGCTAGTCTATAGGGTGTTACATGGCCCAGTTGACTTGTTTGGGGGACAATTCATGACCCATTTATCTTGTCCAGAAAACCATCGCATGACTTATTTGGACACATGGGGAATGTCCCAAGAGTCATGTGACATGGTTCAAAATATGACACATGTATTATACAACATCCTTAGAGGTCATCACGAGACCTGGTTAGAATGTCTAAAGGGCATCACGAATCTCAGGTGACCTACCAAGGGGGTGTCGAAAGTCACGATTGACATTCTAAGATGGTTTCATGAGAGCTTGGTGGTCATGCCTAGATAAAATATTGATACTTTACTGATATGAACAAACACCATTATATGAGTTAGGTGATGTATCTAAAGGTTTCTTTAAGGTTTGTGTGATAGACCCAAAGGGTTTTTTGAGACCTAGGTAGTGCTCTTAGGGGGACCATATGACTTTACTTAACATGAAAATAGGACTTCATGTTTAAAAATTGCATTCTAAAGGAATGTCGTGAGATATATGAGAAAATTCATGGTATTGTTGTGTGCGATTTTATGACTCGTGTGAAATTTATGATGGCCAAATAGTAGTTCATTCGTTTAAGTCTTCCACTTTTTATATTTTTTTAATCTCTTATATTTTTTATTCCTTTGGTTTGTTCAGTATCAATTTTTTTTGAGTCTCGCATGATCTGGAAGACAATCATTATGTTCGTCGCATACCTTATCAGAGACCCTTCATGTGATCTCTAGATGGTCATGCAATGTACCTTATGTATGGATCATGATTTCCTCTACTATTATATAGTATATTACCTTATGGAAGGTTGGATGGTCTTGTGATTGGTTTCTTTGAGAAGTCTGCTCTGATGCTTGGTACTTTTTTGGCTCAAGAGTTTTCTTTCGCATATTAGCCTGTGCATTTTCCATGTAGGGGTGGGGAATTTATTGGCCTCTCCAACCCATTTGTTTGATGATTTTTTGGTATATCTAGCATAGAACTGGGTATGATTTGATGAATTTGGATACCACTACAAATTTTTACGAGTCTCTTTGGTGGGTCGTTCTGAGTGCGTCACCTAATTTTCAATAGTCTAATGTCTCTTCTGTCAACGCTTCCTTTATCAGAATATTTCTGATTAATGAAGACTTTTTTGGTCATGTGCGAATGTCAATGGAAATTTCATGTTATCCTGTGGAAATTTTTGAGATCCTTCTTGAGATCCAAGGTTCTTGTTGAATGGTGTTCACAAGATGCTTGATAAATTTTCTTGGGATTTTTGTTAGATAAGGATGATTTATCTGGGGGTATCACGTGACCACAATTTGGACTTCCTAGAGACATATCATATCTTCCAACTACCATGATTACATTCAACATCTTCCTTTATTTATTTCCTTTTTTATGTAACAATTATTGGGATTCATTTGAGATTTCATAAGCAATGTCATGTATAATTAATCTATTATTTTGGGTAAGTGTCGTGTGATTGATATGGGTCATGTGGGGGTCTGCATGAATTTCATAGAAAAATTTTATTGTTTTCTCATAATGATAATAAGGTTAGTGAAATGTTGTTGTGACATAACCAATTATTTCCACGGGATGAGGCTAACTATTCAAAGGGACTTTGTGATATGAGGTGGATATATCACCATGGACTTGTGGTGCCCTACGGATTACGGAGGGAGCATCGCATGTCCTTTAGTGAACATGAGTACCTATTTACTTGTCCATTTTATCTACTTTGTTTTATTCTTCAATTCTCTGAGGTTCTCGTTAGTTTTCATGAGTAATGTATATGATATTTTCCCAATTATTTGATGATGCCTCACATGACAAATATGGGTCATATGGGGTACATGAAAATGCTTGTTAACAAATATATCTGTTTTTACTTAGAGTACTGGAGCGGAAACATGATGTTTATTGGACATACTTGAGTAATTCCATGTGGAAAGTCTCATTAGTCAAAGGGACTTCGCGAGATGAGGTAGACACGTCTCTACGTATTCACAGTGCCTTATAGATCTCCAGTGGTATGCCATATGTCCTTCAATGACAGAAAATTCCTCATGCCTCTTCCATTTTATCTCATATGTTGTATTCTATAATGTTTTTGGGGTAGATAAATTTTTCATGGATATAGTTAAGTAAATTTATTCATTCAAATAATAATATGAAGAATGATCTTTTTGATCACTTGGGGTTTCTAAATTTGGATATTCTTCCTCCTTATTTTGGGAGGAATTTAGAATGTTATTTTAGGAACTTTCCAATGAAAAATCAAGCGGCCTGAGGATGATAATTTGGTTGCCATCATTTGTCCATGAGTTATCTAGAGAGCTTTTTAAAGAGTATAATGGTTCATTTATGGGTAATCCATGGTATTTTCCGTAGTTTATGCACTATGTGTGGAGTCTTTTCAAGACCCTGAAATGGTCATGCGATCGTGAGTCCCTTGGAGGTTCATGTGTCTCGCAAGTCTCGTTTCCTTTATTTTGTGGGGAAGTTAATACCCATATTCAGGTATTTATTCCTTTGTGTATTTTCTAAAGCTTATATTGATGGAATCAACAAATTCCCCCCCTTAGGAGCGATGATCATGGGGAATAGAACTCTGTTATGCGGAAAACTAATGCCCACCTAAGTCTTTTGTGGTGCCCTGAACTAGTGCCATAAGTTATATTTGATCTAACATTTGATGTTTGGAATTCCATGAAACTTATTATATATAGGGGTGGGGTGGAGGACAAATCATTCCACTAAATACCGGTTCTCTAGAGTTCTCTCGTTTTTTCCAATGCCAAGTGCCTATGTCAGGAGACTGTATCGTGAGCCCTGATTGAGTGCTTCGTTAGTGAGCCTACTCCACAAGGTTTTTTCTTCAGATCTCTCCTATAAGATGTGTTTCTTTCTTATATGTTTTTCTAATCCAATTGGGAATTATAGTTCCGTAACTTCTCAAACATCATCTATGAGGGCTTTGGTTGTCTTGAGGACTTCACAAGAGTCATTGACTTAACCATTTGATCATTCGTGACTCACATGACCTTGTTTATATCACACATCCATGTGTCCCAATGGGGGTCATGAGGTTTACAAGATGCCTTGCAAGTGTAATGTGAAATGCCAGTCCTCGGGAGGTCATGTGATCCACAAACTCCATATGTGGTTCATGAATCCTAACTAGGTCGTGAGATGTACTTGATTCCTCTAGTCCCTCTATTGATTTCAAAATATTTATTTTATTCATCTAACAAGTTCCATTTACTAGTTTCTAGATGGATTCTAGTTCTCGTCAACCCACAGACAAGAATTCTAAGAGGGAGGCAAGGTAGCAATTGCCCTTCATGATGCTATAGTGGCGATCATGGATCCCTATTTACATAGTTTGGTTGGGTTGTTTCAACCGAGTCTATGGAAGTTTATGGGATAAAAATTCTGAAACTATCCCCTTTCAGAATTCATTATCCTTTACAGGTTTGGTATCAACAATAACACTTCCATCCCTCTTCCAGAATCTTTTTTCATACCCTCATCCTAGATTTAGAGGGCCTAGAATACTTTTGAGAGAACATTTCATCAGGGGACCACATTATCTCTGAATGGGACCATGAGGATTGTCATCTACTGACATTTATTCCAAAAACAATGATGGGACTATTAGTACATATGATAAGGATGTCTATATATATTATTCAATAATAAGATAGTCTGTCTGTTATCAAAAATTTGGATGGAATTCTATATGGGAAATCTGAATGGGGTATCTATGGACTGGACTAGGGATAGACCTTATGGGTTCAATATATTATTTCTGAAATTACCAGAGAGATAAAAAAAATTTAAATTTAGGAAGCTGTCTGGATAATGCAGACATAATCTTATTGAAACAAGGGTCTGATGATGGAGTTTCTTAGTCCTTGGAGCCAGGATATGAAAACCTTCCATATTATGCATGGTGAGGTGGGGATTAGTATTTGGGATATGGAAAAAATATGAGTCATAACTATAATTGGTATTATTTATGAGGAATTATTTTCCCCTCAACCCGCTTGGGTTTATGTGATGGGGACTCCCCCTTTAACCTAACAGTGGATTTAGATGGATGAGAAGACCCATCCAAAGGGGGTGATTCCTGGAGAGTATATACCTTTAAAAAAATGTAGGAGTAATTCATTAAAAAATTGGTTCTGAGATAGTTTTTATGAAGAACAATTTCTAGCTCATGAAAGAATCTTGCAGTGAACCAGGTACTTACTAGTCCAAAGTTGAAGGAAGGAAGTTTAGATATTGGGGATTGATGGTTGTCCCTGGCATTGATGGGTTGGTCCAACTGGCTAGTTTCCTCACCATGTATCTAAGTGGGAACTTAAATCTGACATAAGTGAAATGGGGAGTTAGGGTCTCCACTTTTATGATGGAAACTATGAATTCCGGGAGGATAATTTAAAACTGGTGATCCCTATGTTAGAAAAGATCTATAGCCTCATATTCCATTTTTATTATGGAGAATCCACTTATAGAATCTCATGCCCCTTCCATGTACTATGGGGTTGGATGGGGGATCATCTGGGATGTTATGAGTGCCTAAATATTTGGTATATCCCTAATAATATCATTGTACTGTACTTTAAATGAATTAATGGGGTAATACCCATCATATTGAAAGATTGGGAAATAAAGTATTTTATGAAACACCATGAATGTTTTTCCTTTAGGACATATGTAATTTTTCCAATATGTAGTTTTTTTTATAATGGTAATTCTATCCTTTAATAACATGCTTATATGATGTAACACTGTGAGGGGGTTTTCTCTACTCATATCTACGAGGACCTCATTTGTGAGTGGTATGAACAATGCGGATTTAGCTACCATTTTTGTGCATCCAATCAATGTTGTCCTTACTCTATCTATGTTAGAGCTGAGGAACACCCAATGGATACTCACCAATTTAGGATGATTTTTATATGAGAAGAAACTGGTGTGGAAATATGCCTTCCTCCACATGATGCAGCAATCAGTTAATCCCAATGTTATGTGGATTTTTGGATTCTATCATATTTTAATAGACAGTTATCCTATTTGGAATGTGTGTCTTCTCAATCCATGGTTGTTGAATATAATCCCAAACATGGAAATCACTTGTCTTCTAAAGGGTTGGGAGCTCTAGTACCACCTCACAATGAAATCAAAATTTTACCATTACAAACAAAGGGATATACCTCCATGGCTACAAGGGATGTTCCTAACTTGATTTTTCCTTTTGTATCACACCAATGGGATATATAGAAGTTTAATAATTCTAAATCTATCTTCTGTGGAATACTATATTTCTAAGAGGTTCTTCTAGAGGGGTTTTCTTATATCACTTCACCTCATGGAATTACCTTTATAGAACATTCTGAAGTAGTGAGAGCCTTCCTCAAAGATATTGACATTGTTTTGGCATGTCCACTAGGGAAGATACATTATTCTTCACAAGTCCACCAACTAGTTCTCCCAATAATTCTTTAGATTATTGTTGAAGAATCGGGTTACCCTATTATTAGAGAAGTGGTTAGTCCAAGTCTACCGTGGCTCTTGATATTCCATAATAACTTTTCAACTCTATTGATATATTTTATATGTATGGACGCAAGGGGAGATTATTGAATATAGTTTAGACCTAATATCTCTAGAATATACACCTCATTGTATGATCATGGGAGATGAAATTGGTTATGACCAGAGAACTGGTGATGAGGGTCCCTATATCAACAAGATGATATGCTAGTGGTGATTTCGACTTATGAGGTAACATCTCTAGGTCTGACACCTTTAATATTACCTTATTCCAAAAGTATGAAGAAAAATAAAATGAATCAATATATATTTGCATATACTTATCCTCAGATATCCCCAAGTATGTAGGGTATTTGATTCCCCCATTTATCTTAGATTATATTGGCAGCACAATCACGATTTTCTGAAAATGTGTAGGTCCCCACTGGTCTTATTTATAAGATCATGTGTATGTTTTCAAGGATTTGGATGAGTCTTTGTGGGGTCCAGTAGATCCACTACTACTAGACCTCATCCTCCATGAAATATATATCACTCTAGGGACCATTTTATCATATTTATTTCCTACTACAAATGTTGTAGTGTGTGTACCATCTAATCTAGCGTAGATAGATGCATTTTTGGAGGGTGGTTACATAGGTAGATATTATTCATCTACATTATCTTGTGTGGGGGTCACTTTTGATGACGGTAAATGCTTCTTCAGGTTTGATCCCTTTCATTTACATTAATCACAAATCATAATATCATCTTTTATTCTTGTATTCGTTATGAATGGTGAGTGATATACTTCTACAGAAAAAGTGTCGATGGTATCACAAATTCATTTATTACAAAAAATATTTTCATCTCCTATTTTGATGGGGTTGAGGTAGGGGATTATACTGGTGACCTGACTAACAAAGTTATGTTTCTGACCTTAGTCACATTTTCTAATATTTGGAGATACTGCATGAATATTCTAATAACTAACATACTTATACACCCTTTACTATAGTGTACCAGATCCCAATATTAGAGGGTTTGGTGCCTTCCCCTCTAGGGGTTCCTCCAACCATTTCTACCAACACAAGGGATGGTTCTCTCCCCTCATCATTGTAGACCGTGGGCACAACCCAATCTTTGAGTAACCTTGTTCTAGAATATTTTCATGTTCCCATGGTAAACCTATACCAAGTTCATGAGTCTTAATCACCTTATCAATCAATGTGATGAAATATGTGGAAGGAGATAAGGATTTTTGGGTTAGAAACCACATTGGATGAGTTGAAAGATCTATTTGGTCATCTTTGATTCTTGTTTCCCACCCACAGTTATGAAAATTTTGACTAGTCATCCCTTCATTCTCATGTTTTATAGGTTATATTTATGAAAGAATAAAAGATGAACCTTGAATTTATGGAAGAAACTACTAAATGTTATTCTTCATTGACGCAGAATTGGATCAGATATGTTAATGAAGCTACCCAACATAAAATGGAGGTTGTTGCTCACTAGGATTGGATTAATTCTAGAAAGATTCTAGGTGAACATCTCAAGAATATAATTAGTCTCTTTCAGTTTGACATCATCCGTCCTTAGATAGATCTGTCCCTATTTCAAAATGAAATCTATATATTTCAAAAAACCATGCTAGAGCTTCAAGGACTCCTAGACATGGTAGATAAATTTAGATTTGATTCCTTTTACAAAGTAGAAATGAGGCAACATGTGGAGTAGTTGGAGACTAAACCACTCAATCAACTGTGCCAATATCACGATTTATTGGAGAGAAGATTTTCTTTATAACAAAGACTTGTCTGATAATATTCTCTGATGGTGGAAAAAAAATTTCAATCATGTTTTATCTTGTACATTCATATAGAGACTTTGACATGTGGAGATCCATCCTTTTATATGGTACCAATGAACATGTGTTGTTATCTTTTTATGATTTTTTCTAGTTTCTCTTTTTTCATGATGGGCCTATAATCCCATTATTCTGATAATGTGAATCAGATTCAATACACATCCATTTCCTAAAATCAATAATGTTTGAATGTTTGGATATAGAAATTTTTTAGGAAATGTTCACGAATACCCAATAACATGGTGTTCGTTACAGATGAATGTATTCCACATTTCTTGTAAAATATAAGTCTTGAAGGTAAATTTCTCCATTATTTTAAAAATATGATAGGACTTTTGATCATAAATTTATTTTTTAAGGCCATATAGATATCCTTACAAACCCTTATATATTAGATTTTTTGTCATTATTTAGTTTAAAAACTTTTAGCTCGGATATAGAGTTTCTTTAGTCTATGGTCTTTTTTCTTTGACCTAATGTTATTTTAATTTATGGTCTTTTAGATTAGAACTTATAATGTTTTAGTTTTAATTATTTTAGATTGGAACTTATATTTCTTTTAGTTTAGTGTATTTAATCTCAAAAAAAATATTTCTTTTAGTTTAGGGACTTTTAGCTCAGACCGAATATTTTTTTTAGTTTAGGGTATTTTAGCTTGGACCCTATATTGATTTTATGTTATGGTATTTTATCTCAGACAATAAAATTATTTTATTTTTGGTTCCATTATATGAAACCTTATTTTATTTCAGTTTTGGGTCATTTATCTTGGAACTTATATTTCTTTTGTTTAGTGTCTTTTAGCTCAAACCTAATATGGGAGATGTTTTACAAGAGCCTCTTTAGGATACCAAGGGCCTAGAGAACTCCAAAAACCTTCTAAGGAGATGGAAATTTTCTAAATAATGGATTGAGGTTCTTTGGTCATGAGTAAGGATATGTGGTAGTCATACAAAAAGTAGAACATACACACTGAAGTGTTGAGTTCTGTCCCAATGATGTCAGGGATCACAAGGATTGGAATATCCTTTTGTAGAGTGACACATTTGGTTGGTGTCCATATGAACATATGAAGGATCCATGGGAATTTTTGAATAGTCAGGAAAAGGGTCCTTGAATCTAGATACCCTTTCAAAGGATCATGGAAGGTTGTAGTGATCCGATAAACCAGAGGCATGGAGTGTGGCTTATGGATTGAGGTTCTTTAAAATATAGTGGAAGCACCTTGATCTCTATTCAGCCAGGATATGTCTATTGTGGTCATTTAATAATGGGTAAAAGATATGTGATGGTATTCCCAGTTTAACACCATATAATGGAGATGTAATTACATATGTGCAGTTTTAACATCATAGAGTAAGGATGTACTCCCATTTGGTTTAACATTATGTGATAAGAACATACATACAAGTAGTTTAACGTCATTCGGTAAGGAAGTACTTCCATTAAATTATCTTCAAGGGGTAAGGACCTTATTCCATGTATTTTAAGGTCATACGATATGGATGTAACTTCATGCAGTTGACATCATGGAATAATGATGTGGGAACCGTCATGAAAGTGTGGACATGTTGTTGTAGGTCCCAAAGATAAAGACTCTGGTATAACTATGTCCCTTATAAGGATGAGAATTAAGAAAAAGGTATTTATAAATGAATTATACTTCAAAGTTATAGCCCATATGTAAGGAGGAGAAATTTTAATATTTTTTTGTTGTGACAGGGCTCGGGGTTGGAAATTCGGGCATTACTATATATCATGTTGGGCATGAATCAAGTCACACATAGTTCTTGAATGGAAAATACTCTACAAAGGTATGACCCACATATGGATATGGGAATTATTTCCATTAAACATTATAGTTTGTCTGAGTATTGGAGATCCTGGAATCACTACATATCACATGATAATAGTAATCAAGCTACACATAGTTCATGATGTTCAATGTAGTTTAATGACATGCAGTGAGGATGTAGGTGGAATGATGTGAGGAAATGGAGATTTTTCATCTAGGTATGATAATGGATGTGGGGAATCACTATATATCTCAGAAAAGGTGAGAATCAAGCCATACGTAGTTCTATAAATTCTAAGCAGTTTACCATCATGCGGTGAGGACAGAGGTGAACCGACATGAATTGATTGGAACATATTAGTTGTACAAGGATGGATGTTTAGGCATCACTACATATCTCAGAAGAATGATAATCAAACTACCTATAGTTATTTGAAAAACATTTATTTTAATTTTATGTGATAAGGACACCATCCATGCATTTTAACATCATGTGGTGAGGAATTCTAATAGACCTGTTGTGTACCTTTATGTGTTTCATGTGAGGCTATATCCTTATTTCAATTCTAATGCTCACATGAGCTACGCTCGGTGTGAGAAAAAAGTAATGACAAAAGTTTCCCTACAATGCAGAGATAGAAAGGGGTACGACTAAGACCTTTCAAATCATGTAGTGGATAGACCAGAATATAGGATCAAGGAATCCATTTGTATCTCATCAGAAATGGGAATGAAGCCATATGTAGTTATAGAAGAACTGTGATGTTTAACATTATGAAGTAAGTATGTAGGATACTCAACATGAATGGATATGTATATCACAGATCCATTCATTTTTACATTATCCGTTACGGACATTGGGTCACCCATCATGAAAGTAGGTTCGAGGTCCATAAAATTTTATGTCATGTGGTAAGGACATTGGATCACCTATCATAAAAGGAAAATAATCAGACTTATGGGCCAAGGAATAGATGTTCGGGCATCACTACATTTTATATAAAAAATGGGAATCAATCCCTATGTATTACTAGAATAACCATGTAGTTTAATGTCATGCGTCAAGTACGTACCCAACTCGGAATGAATGGAGTTGGATATCATAGATTTTTTGCAGTTTTATGTCATGCAATAAGAACATTGGGTCACCCATCATGATGGAGTATGTTCTTGGTCTTCGTAGTTTTTTGGAAAGTGGTAAGTACATTGGATCACCCATAATTAAAGGAAAACAATCCTATATATTGGCCTAAGAAAAATGGTTTGGGCGTCACTACATATCATGTGATGAAAGGAAACAATGCATGTGTAGTTATTAGGAAACCATGTAGTTTAACATCTTACGTTAAGGAAGAACTCCATACAGTTTAACGTCACACATTCAGGATGAATTAAAGGACTTACTATGATCTGGATGCCAAGACTGGCAGCTTATGCAAATTATTTCATGAGAAACCTCACATTGTTGGGAGGTGGTACACACTCCCCATCCATGGTGGATAGCGAATTGGCTCCATTATGATAAATCTCATGTATTACATAAGGCCATTCCCACATGGGATCCAATTTTCTGGGCTTCTTTCCCATTTATCACTGGGGATTTCTGGGGAAAAACAAGTTGTTAATGATGGAATGAATGGAGTCGAACATTTTCATTACATACTCGAGCTATCAAATTCTAATGAATTTCCACATTGTACAATGTGAGAAACATCTTATAAACTAATAATTATAACTCATCCAGTTGCTTTTGAAATTTTTCATCATCAGAGAGTTGTATGAAAATGGAAATTTAGAGAGAGTGTATCAATAATTATATGGGTAGAATTTCCATGGTCCCATACAGTAGTGTGTATGGTGTTTCTTGTGTAGTAGTATGTGTGGTGGTATGGAAGGACCATAAATCATGGATAAGTTTGTTCAACCAAGACTTCTTATACTTATTCACCATTTTATGGATTATATTCTATAGAGTCTTATTGAAGGCCCATATCTATCTATTTTTACAACATTATTGTGAGATGATTGATTGGACTCAATTTTTTACTCCTGGTACAACTTCTTCAGAATAGTGGAATAGAAGTTGGTGTTGTTGTCCATCAAAATTTTGTGATGGAATCCAAACCTGCTGATGATATGGGAATCCATGATGTTTATGATATCCTGTATCCTGACCCCCTTGAGAGTTATCAAAACATCCCATTTGAAAAATACATTGGTATAAGTAATAACATACATCAAATCCTCAGCATTGGTTGGGGGATATGGCCCTACGACATCCATCCTCCAAATAGAAAATGACCAGGAATATTTAGTTGTATAAAGAAATTCTGGAGGGCGGTGGATGAAGATTGCATAGAATTAGAATTAATGACATTTCATGGTGAATTCCACGATGTCCTGCATCATGGTTTTCAAGTAATATCCTAACCCCTTGATCCGATGGGAGATCTTAGTCCCAGATTGATGGGAACAGAAAGAGCCCGAATAGACTTCTTTCATGAAAAAATAAATTTCTCCTTCTACTATTTATCTGAAGAGGATCCCATTGAAGCCACACTTGTAGAGGTTTTTTGTCTCATTTGGGATATCCTACAAGGTAATGTTTTCCACACGATGTCAAATCTGCTCTCCACCTGATCTATCTATTCGGAGATTCCCATCATTCAGTCAACTGACTATGGGATCCATCCATCCAGGGGTGACTATTGGTGAATCATGCTCTAGGGTGGTGTTGACATTATTGATCTCTTCAATATCACATATAATGATTATTGATACCATTCTCTGGTGTGTAATGTTTACGATCTTATTTTCATGATCAGGATCAGCTAAGGTGGTGGCTGTATTGGCTAATGTGTCAACACAAGAATTATTTGATTGGGGAAAATGATACAATGTGTGTTTGAAAGGGAAATATGCCATTAGTCCAATGATATAACCAGTTAAATCATCCAGTTATACATTCTTGATGGATTCTTCTCCATTATACTAATTTATCACTAAATATGAATCACCTTTGATGTTTACATAGTCCATTTGTATCTTTAATGATAATTCTAATCTAATGATGAGGGCATGGTATTATACCTCATTATTTGTGTAGTCTTTGGATGGTGATAAAGAGTTGAGAAAATCCACTTTATCAGTGAAGACAAATAAAATCCCCAAGCCAATCCAGTTGAGATTCGGGTTTTCCATCACTGTCTTAATATGACATCATGAGGTGACATAAAAATACATATCCCATGATCAGAATGTTTCATACACATAGAAGACCTCTTCATATAGAAGCTCGGTGTCCTTCGGTATATTCACCATGGTGGTATGCTCTATGAGGAAATCATCTAGGGGTCATCTTTTCACTTACATCTATGACACAAACTAAATTCCATATTGTTGATGAATGACTGCCCGTCAGCCCAAGTGACCAATTAAAATCGGATGACCAAGGATTTACATGAATGGATCGATGTGATAAACCAATTAGACTTCTCAGTGTTATAAGTAATGTCACAACTTGTACACTATGGATATCAGTGAAAGGCAATTATACTCAACATTATATTATCATGTCTCAGTGCCTATAATAGTCAAGATGAGGTAATAGAGAATATTTTCATTTCCCACATCAAACTTTTGTACAAGGTGGATAGCCAATGATTGTTACATGGTGGCCACATATAATATGATTGGCCTCCCGTCCACCAGAGGCATCAGAATAAGTGGGTGCAATAGATACTACATGAGACCATAAAATGAATTTTTCAAATCATCATCCCACTAATAGGCAGTTCCCTTATTCATTATCATGGTGAAGGGGAGAGGTTTTCCATCCAGGTTAACAATGAACCATTGAATGTATGTAAAGAATTTTCATTATGTTACCCTAAAAGTGAAATTTCAATAGAGTTATCTTCAGACTATGTTTTAATATCTTGTCAAAAATTTCTTCAAGGTATGTGAAGTTATCACATCGCCATCGAGATTTAACCACCAGGTCATCAACATAACATTCAGTTATTTTTCCTAGGAACAACATAAAGATATGAGGCATGGAACATGGATATGTGGACATAGAGTTCTTCAAACCAAAGGGTAGGACCTAATATATAATGATCCCATGAGGTTCTCTGATAGCAGTGGATTCTTCATCTTTGGGGCTGCCTTTATCTGATTTTACATCGAGTACCCATACATCAAATAAAGGGCTTGGAAACCAGCAGTTGGGTGGATCAAGAGCTATGTGACAGTTAATGGGAAATCATCCTTTGTGAAATTATGATTATGGTCTATGAAATAAATACATATCCTAATTTTTCCATTATTGTTATGGGCACGAATGATGTTGGAAATCCATATCGGTTATTTCACTTCATTAGAAATGTTGGTTGTGATCAACTTGTTGATGTCAACCTCTATATTAGTGGCATGAGAGGGGTGCATCCTCTTAGTCACATTCTTGATGCATTGATGATCATGTGGTAGCTTGAGATAGTGTGTAGCCACATATGGGTTCAGTCCATGCATTTTTGTGTAGTTCCACATGAAAATATATTGGTGATACTATATAAATGTGATGTACATATCTTCCTCTCTAAGGGACATGATTGAACTATTCATTTTAGGTCACGGGTCATACTATTTTCAAATATTTATCACCATAAGTTTATTAATGGTGGTGGAGACACCATCCTTGAATTATGGATGGGAATTCTTTAGTTCAACCTAATCTTCTTCCATCTCTGAGTTTGTGGACGAATTTTTAGACAGAGATAGAAATTTTGTGTCTTTAGTATCATTATCATGGTGAAATAGGCCATGAGAAGATACATTATCATCCCCTGTTGATTGAGTCATTGCATGGTTATTCTAGATATGAGAGTCTTAATTGTTCTCACTAGGGACAAGAGAGGCTTGGACCTCCAAGATTAAATATGTGAACTTGAATAGCTTTATTGGGATCATATAGTCACCATTGAGCATACTCTGTGGATTCACTAGGGCAGTCCCCAAGAAATTGTGAGTGGAAACCTGTATATCATCATCCAATTTTTTTGCCTCCCTTTTTATAGAAGACTCCTTCAGCATTTTTGGCCCCTCAATATCACCATGTATTATGCCGTCATCTCTATTGACAAGATAAATAGACACTAGTGGAATGTTAAAGGCCTCGCCAGGTGGGTATGGAGACAAGGCCTTTTGAGAAGGATGTTATACACATCGTCTTGCTGGATTACAATAAACTCAACATCTGATGTAAGATCCCCTAACTAGGATTCGAGCATGATTTTCCCCTAAGTCCTTTTCTCAGGATTATCATACCCTCGTATGGTCATCTTAGTGGGAGAAAAATCTCATTCACCATATCACAAACATTATATCATCCATGCTATGATAATATTAATCCTGAAACCATTATCAATCAGATCCCTTTGGATTCTGACATTATTGAGTCTACCCATGATAGATATGGTTCCGGTGTGTCCTTGAAGGTATTTTTCCTAATCATGATCAATGAATGAGATGGAGATGTTAAATTCTAATTCCATGGTCTCGACTCAATAGACCTCGTCTATAGTGACTTCTTTCTCGAAATCATGTGTGCTCTAGATGGCTTCCATAAGTGCCTCCTGGATTTCTTTAGAATGATGTATAACATCCAGGATTGGGCGCTTGGTTGGGGCTTAGGACAGCTATTTCATAATGACATATTTCTGTGCAAGAGGCTGGTGCATTCGGATATGTGTTTTCTCTTGAATGTGTGGATGAGGATTCGAAAAATTTTGGATGTACAATCTGGGTGATTTTGATGAGGTTGAGGGATTATTTGCATCCAGTGGTTCATTTTGTTTGAAACATATCCATTTCCTTGGTTGATCAGATTGGATCCCTGATAAGCATTCATGTAAGACAGTCGGGTATAGATGGAATTCAGTGGGTTCTGAGATGGATCCACACATTTTCTAGGCTTGTTGGAGAATTTTCCCATGAGTCTCAACTGCATATTCATTTTCAAGAGAGATGCGACTAGAATATTTGGTCTGACCACTGCCCGTATTGTCCCATGTATCCTCATCTCTGTCATATACGACCTCTAGTTTCCTATTTATGTGTGGGAAATCATTCTCTGGGGCATACTCATCATTATAGAAGGGGTGTCTCATGTGTATCTTATTGACAGAATAAAATATGAGTTATTATACAAATTAGTATTTCATTTGGTGGGTGGTGATAGTTTCTCATATATTGTAGGGAATAAATTTCTGAGAGTGGAGACTCACTTTGGAGGAGAATTGAACTTTTCATCTTCTATTTCTTCCAAATTCTAGTTTTCACACCCACCTTTGGGTGGAACATTTTATGTTCCCCCCATAGGTGGTTAAGCTATCATGTTTCTACACAACTGTTCTTCTAGAGTGGTGTGGGATCAATCAACTCATTTCATGCCATCTTGTTGTCTAATAATTGAGCACATTTGGCCAAGAAATTCTACCAACCGTCATCTCTTTCAGACTTGATAATGGTTATTAAATAAACCCACTCTAGGGATTTTTCTAGTGGCACATATCCATACTCAAACATGCCTTTAAGGATATGCTTGAAGAAAAATAATTTCTAGAAATTATGATCCAACCCTCTATGGAATGGGAAATAATCAGGATAGACGGTGAGGTTCACTTCCTCTTGCATCTTGAGTTACAAGAGTGTGAGCGGTTCATTATCCATGGATGCTAATAAATAACTAGGTAATTGTTCATTTTGGAAGGAGAATTATTTGTACATAAGTTCATCAAATCTCAAGATTCTCCATCTTCTATGTTCATATGGTCACAAATGATTCTATTATTTTCATCTCTCAATTGGTGGTTTTGGGTGGTTTAGGACCTACCTGGTTATTTGGATAGAAACTTCTGCTGGCTTTAGAGTGAAATCTACAACTTCTTCTCTTGCTGGACTCTTTCCCGATGTTGTGGGAATTTTTATTATTTTGGACCAAATATGTCAGATTTATTCTTCTAAGCGACGGCATGTTTCAGTAAACTCATGGTGAACACATGGATATTTTATTAGAATCAAAGGAATTTTCAACTAATCCTTATGATTTTAAGCACATAGTTCCACTGGTTCTCTTATAAGAGTGGGATGCTGAGTGAGTTGGTAAAACCCTTCCTCCTTGCTATGAAATCAGACACCCTCTCATTATTACATTCTTTTAAGTTTTTTAGGATTAAAATCATTGTACTACTCAGTGTTTAACTGAATTGATAAAATAATTGATGAAGAAGTTTGTCCCATCCTGACATAGATCCAACTGGAAGATGGTTATACCGAACAATGGATGGACTTGTTAAAGTCAATACAAAACACGACAACTTTGTTGCCTCTTGCTAATCTTGAGGGCCCATCATTATCCGACATCAAGATAAAAATTGTGTGAGATGTTCTTTGGGTATCCTCTACCATCAAATATAGAGAATGTATTAAATCTAAATTTTTGAGGATTCGATGTTTCATCCACCTAATCGGGATATAGTTTCCTCCCAGATATTCCTGGTGCACATCATCTTCCCATGGCTTCCATTTGTGTAGCTAGAGATATGATAACATTATGGAGCTCTAGGGGAACCATTTCCTTAGTCGTATCTCATATATAGGGAACCAGTGGGTGTTAAAGAGGTGGACCCACTTTTATCTCTGTCCAATTTTCAATTTTTTCATAATTTAATGGTTATCTGGGTGAGGGAGAGGTTGTTTCCGAAATAGTGGGAATTCATGATCATTCCTAAATTCTTAATTTACGTGGACTAGATATCTAAAAACAGAGCCAAATTGAATCTCATATGACACTATTTCAGGTAGATCATCCATGTGAGGGATAAAATTCTTCTCCATTAGAAGACAATACCAAGAAGGGATATTTCCTCTAAGGAACTCCTCACTGAGTTGTTAGAGATTTTTTATTTTACTCTCATATTATTATAATCCTTCCTCTATATAAAGAACCCCTTTTCATCTAAGAAGTGATTTGGATATGGTTGTACCATTTCCCTTGGTGATAATCCATCATGGAGATGGAAGATCAATATTCTAGGGTTCAATGTTTTGGAGTTGTCTTTGGTTCCTAGTGCGTACAGCTTCAATTGGTGCATCCAAATCACACTCCTCCTAATGTATGTTTTTCATGTCACATCCTTCTTCAATTAAATCTTGATCAATATACACCATTTTATGATGAAGACATTGAGAAATTTATATTGGGAAATGGTAGTCATGCCATTATTTTCTATGCAACAAGTTGTTTCTACATAGCTTCCATTAGGGTAGTCCTTCAAACCATTATCCATGTTGAGCCATTTTGGCTGGCAACCGGGTGGGTTTTGATTGCCTCTATCATACACTCCTCTTGCCTTGTCCAATGAACAGTGACTTTGAGGGAGTTTTTAGTAGTGATTTTTAGACATGCCCCACTAGTAGGGGTTTTTCTTGTGTTGGGAGGTGCTAGTGGAACACTTACCGCTGACTTATTCTTCAAAATCTTATGAATGATGATTCTATCTGTGTTTGTGGTGATAATGAAAATGACCCCAACCCTATGGGTTGGGGTCATTTGGGTCCATAATTGGGTCTAATTGGTATAGTTTTTGGGGATCCAATGACTCATGTTAGGGACTTGATGATTCCCGAGACAGACATAAAGGTATAAATTCTCCTAGCCTAGTGGGGTTGGGGTGACCTTGATTCACCGATGTTGTCTCAAGGGTCATCATAATAAAAAATGAACTTGGAGATGGTGATTGAGATACAAATTTCCCCAACCAAGAGGGTTGGGTTCTCTTGTTGAAACAGACAGTATTTCATGAATCCTCTCTAGAATTAAAGATCTGAGTGGTGGAGGTCGTGAGATATATTATCCTTGTAGAAAGGGAAAATTCATCTTTGAGATAGATAATATGGTAGCTTCTATTGTGGTCTACGTAATGTGACACAACTATTCTCACGTTGGAGCTGTGTGTTATCAAATCCCATGTTTAGAACCACTCCTTATAGGATATTGTTTGGGTGATCGAAAATTCGGTCTCTGTGTTTGGAATTTACTCCTACTATCTTAAGCTTCTTAGTTTGAAATCCTATTTTCTATCATCTCTCCCCATTAATGGTTCTTGGGTATCATTGAAGTGGGACAATTATATTGCAGATACCAAATGTTCTGAGTGTTACCTGGTCCTTTAATTTATCAAAAAGGTATACCATTATAGGATTCCATATCTAAGTGGTTCTTCTGTTATAGGAATATGGAAAGTGAAATGATCCATGCAATCTGCATCCTCAAGTATAGATGCATGGCATGTCTTCATATATCAGTTGTCGAAGAGTTGTGATGCAATGGCGATAACTTTGTTGCAGATTTGCGTTGTGATTTTCTGATTTTGGTTGTTGGTCCATGGAAATAGCATATAGGTCAAGATAAAAATAGACTATATTGATTGTCTGAAGGTGGAAATTGTATCCTGTATATAGAAGATATCTATCCTTCAATCACTGATGTGTAGCCCACTTATTTTGTAATAGGAAAGGAATGCACTCCTTTTCTAGCTCATTTCGGATCTCATGACTTGAAATAGAGAGTGGCCGAAACATGATGGGGAGACTGTTTCTAGATAACTCCCTCCATATATAAATTTCATCCACCTCCTCATCAGACTTACATGCCTCCATGGCTCAGATAGTCACCTCCTGATGGGTGTGGAGTGTTGTGGGTAGTTTATAGGGAACTATATACCATTGAACATGATGATTCAAGTGCCTTGGTTTATGAAGAAGTCGATGCATGGTTTGCCTATATAAACATAAGTGTCTAAACAAAGGGAGGATTGTCTTGTCCAGGGGATATATCACCAGGGGTAGGTTGACCACAGTAGAATTCAGGAGTAAATTCCATCTGATCCATCTCCACAATACCACAAGGAGGACTATCATGGTAATGAACATACTATGCTTCTGATTCGATAGAAGATTTTATGGAAACTTGGGGTTCTGAGAATGTTTCTCAAATGGACTCAAGGAACTATAATTGAAAATATTAGGAGTGTTGTCCATGTTATGTGTGATGATCAAGATTTTTCAGCCTACCTTTTGGGATTGTGCAGGGGTAAGAGCCTACTATATGATGGTTTTCAGAACATGTATATAACCTTCTAGTGTTGTGGGATTATGATCCCACTAATGAGAATCCACTAAGATATGATGATGAGATATATCATCATTGACATGAATGTGAGTATGTCTGTAAGGATGTTCCATTCTCACATAGTGAGCCTCGATCATGATAGGTATATGATCCTGATCCTAAGCCTCTGAAATTTACCTATGGGCTTTCTTGGAAGTAATATAACCCTTCCCCATGGTGTGTTCCACTCGCACTTGGTGGGCCCGGGTTGGATCAGAAACATAAGACTAGTCCAGATATTCATTACTGATCATAATATTCTGATGAACCTATCGAATGGGAGAAGGAATGTGAGCCCTCCCATGATTTTCCTTGGAATTATGCTAGTGCTAAACTCCATCAGTGGAAGTAGGAATATGCCCTTGGATTCCATTATCCTCTATAATATGATGGTCAGACTCACTTACAATAATGTGAGTCTGTCACAAGGCCTATTCCATTCTCTCTTGGTGAGCCCCAGCTAGTAAAAGAATATGTCCTTGGTCTTGGGCATTTGGAGTATGTCATTTGACTTCTTCGATATGAATGTGAGATTTTTCCGAGGTATGTTCCCCTCATAGGTGGTGAACCCAGTCCAGAACAGAGCAATGAGGCTAATCATGTTCCTTTGAAATATGCCACCAGACTTCTTTAACAGGCATGTGCCCCTATTCTAAAGCATGTTCTGGTCTCACCTGGTGAGACTTGATTCAATCAGGAATATGATCCATGTCTGATGCCTCTCCCTTCAATAGAATAAGCCAACAAAACTATCTTGAGAGAGAGAAATAATGTAGACAATTGCTAGTACAACCACTTTTTTGTGATGATCATAGTGTTGAGAATTCATAGATATAGGGATAATATTATAAGCTCATCACTTTATATACAATACTGACATAAAATGCTGGAATAGTTCTTTAGCTATTGCTAAAATAAATTGGAATTTTAGAAAAGTGTGTGCATGAATATGATCCTACATAATTTTTGACTCCATTGAAAACTAGTATATATCTTCAATTGAAACGGGTATATGTTCCCACTAATGTCCTTAATATACCACAGGAATATTTTGATGGGGTTTGTCTATGGGGATAAGAGTATGAGTCTCCCCCATGCTTAATGTAGGGATATTCCCACAAACATGTTCCAAAAAAGTAGGTATATGAGCCTACATTCTAGATCTTTCATGAATATGAGGAATGTCATCATCGATCAGGGTAGAGATATAAGCCATCTACTGGATATCTAAAACCTACCTATTCTGATGAGTATTCCTTATAGCCTGTGTATGGGCATCAGAGGTGGTTGTGTGTTAGATGGTTCCCTCAACAAGAAAATGATGGGTACCAGTGGGATGGTGTTTGTGATGGAGGTCGACAAGTACCCTCCCCAGTGGCACATGAACTAAAAGGGAGCCATATTTGGCCTCCTGTTCCACCATCAATAGATATGTAATATTTATGGTTGTCTCACCCTAGGTATATGATCCTAAATCTGTTTTTCATGTTTATGATATCTATTGGATTAGCAGCAGCCTTTCCCGAGTGATGTAGACTCCCTAGTCATCGTTCCAAGATAACTTCATGATGATGTTCGCTGGTTAGGATTTTACCTTGTTGGTGGTACTCTCAGACCATCATATTTTCCACCTGTCATTGGAGTTGTCAAGAAAGTGAGATCACCTTTTGACTTTTAGAGGTTACAGTTGTGGATGATTTTCTTGAAAAAATGATGGATGATATAGACGTTGTCTCAAATCAGTATGTTCTCAATATCTATAGTCATGAATATAATAAAGAACAAGGTTACCAATTAGTGAAATATCAACGGAATAATGTTCTTAATCAGATATACATAGTTAACAAAATTTTTCTAATATTCATACATTTTACCATTTTGATCCTTTGGACTTACCAAATTGAGGATGGAATTATTACATGAGAACTCTTGTCACAGTGGATCATTTATAAGATAATTTCAGTTTTAATGTTTTTTTGTATATGGTTTTCAAAATAGTGTGTCATATCGTATTATAACACAATTATTATGTTATTAAAAATATTCCCATTGGTTTTATCATTTTATTTTTATATATGGGAAAATAAAATGGACCAATGACCAATAACCAATCATATTTTCATTGGAGATATTCACATGGTGTCGTCGTTGTTTCATTGAGGTTTTTAAGCATTGAATAGGTTTCTCTCATTTTTTTTACCAATCACACATTTCCCAAAAACTATTAATGGTTCTCCCATCTATAGATGGGTAGAGATCAGATTTCTAATGGTTGGTGGTCATCTGGGTTTTCAGGCCAAGTGGCTCTTAGTGACTCTCATTGATTAAGATGATGGGAGGCCTACTGGCTCTTAGGCATAAGAATGTATTCTATGAGAGATATATATCATGTGAAATTTATAACAATTCTCTCTAAAATTATTCAATCTTTTATTTTTTCAATACCATGTAAGTATATGTCTAATTGACTTGTTCTAAGAAACCATCAGATCTTCCTTAGTACATCCTGTTAGCTAGAATATAGGTTTTTTTTCATTATGTTATTCTTTGGATATATTATTTCATTATATTCATAAGTAACTATAATACTAATATTTGTTTTCCATATGTTACCAAAATAATTTTAGCTGTAAAATAATGGTGGTCCCACTAACCACTGCTTGAAAAATGAAAAACATTCATTAGAAATGAATGCTCTATGATATTGTTTCTTAATTTAATCATGAATTTGATTTTAGTATCTTTCACACTTTACTAACATTTTGTGTGTCACCATCCCTTTCTGTTTGCGTTTTATAGACAACTTTTATGATTGGTGATCTTGATATCCAATGCTTAATAAAATTATCATAGAAATTATCTACGACAAGTAATGTTTTAATGGATTTAGGTATAATGAAATGGTATTTCAATTCGTTCCTAATTGGTACCACATGTGTACCATCCATGTATCATCTCACTTGAATACCCACCAATGTATTCAAAATAATAATAATCACCCATGTAATTTGACGCCTGGAATACCTTATTAAATTTTAATTGATCTTGTCAATTTCATCTAATTCTGACATACTTCTTACTTGTAGGAATTATTATTCGTAATGAATAATGAATCAGTGGTCATGGTGAATATAATACCACCACTATTAATTTTTACCTTCCTACATAGTTAGTGTTTCTATAACATTATCTTCCACATGATCTTAAGTAATTTTTTCCTATTCCAATTATCCATTCATCTTTGAAATTGAATAAATCCAATCTAATATTTCTATTACTATCTCAAATAGAGATGTGTTCCTTTTATAGAAATGAAGTCTATCTCATGATTATAAATTTTCAATCATAAGGATTTCTATAATATCCTAAAAAACTATTGGATAATTATTATAGATGCACATTGGGTTTTTCATGATGAAATTTTGTTTATATTCATAACAAACACATTGCATCCAAACAAATGTTCCTATGAAATAATGGATTTTGATAATACATTTACTCATATAATATCCTTTTATCATGATAATTAGCATGTGTTTATGGGATATCAATATTATTTGTAAAGAACGTCTTGAAAAATAGAAGTATCTGCATTTCATTATCTTCACCATTGATTATCCTTTTACATGAATCATGAATCTAATGTGAATAAGAAAATGTATGTTCAGGAATTATACCATTGAAAATTTTATTTATCAATGTTAACATGTAATACTCCTTATGAATCCTCGTTATTATCCTTATAGCTCAGATGTGGATAATTTAATATGAATTCATGAATTACTCCATGCTATATTATAATGATTTGATGAATTCCTAGTTTTCATATTCTTCTTCATGATAGCCTGAAGAAACTCATATTTTCTAACCATTAATAGACCAAATGTCACTTTAAAATTCTTTAATAAACACTTAATCAAACCCGATGAATTATATTTACCACCATCCCACCCTTTTAATAGCTCAATCTTTATTTCTAAACTAATTCTGGATTCTTTATGGCATACCTTTATTTCTAATGGTTTCCATATCCAATCTAAAAATATATATACAATGATAACACATGAGGTGTTTGGTTCCAATGATTCTAAATACAATACTAGGAATATCCTTGATTTTCAATTTTAGTTTTACTTAACCAATAATTATCTGGCCACAACAGGGTATATAGATCTTAAATTATATAATCATCAAGTGTTGTCTATGTTTCATGTACCACTGATCTATTTTTTTAGTATGAAACACCCCAAACAATATTCATTCCAAAATTAGAATAATGTCTCCATGTGTACAAGGAACCTGTTAGATAATTTTTTTGGTTATAGTCAATAAATATGCAACATAAATCATTTTCATGGAAATAAAGAAGTTGGGTGTTTCACATAGTTGACTTGGGAACCACCCTTTCTCTGCCGCTTGGAGAAAATACCTTAAGTATAGCAACAATAATATACGTACATGGTTACTATATTCAAATACACATATATAATATAAATATTTTATTTAATATTGGAAAAGTATAACAAAAACGTTGATAAATATACCTAAAGATGAATTGAATACTTACTTCATCGATTCAGTTAATTCCATGTGATCTTTGGTTGAATTATTTCATGATATGTGAATAAAATAACCTCCTATTAATTACCTCCTTCATTGATGTATGTTGAAAAGGTTCCTTCAACATCTCTATTTTGATTGCCTTTTTTACCCTTTCTTCCAACTTGCTGACCATATGAACTAAAAAATTTCTTTCATTAAATTTTTATTGTTTGGAGATCCTTACCTAATAGATAAGTGAACATTTTTTCCATTTTGTTTATTTTGTAAACATAAAAAACTAGATTATATGGGTGAAAATGATATGAGAATTTGACCCATTTTATGATCATGATTTATCTTTCAATTTACACAAATCTTTTGTAATAATCAAAAATTAATTTATCGCTTTAGTTTCTCCTTGCATACTTCTATGAGATGAGACAACATGTAATATCATCATTGTCCTTATGTAATACACAAAACACACATTGATCAATGATAAAGGAAATGTGAGAGAATAATCATATGCATCATACATGAGTTTCCTATAAGAAATTTTAACACCCTCGCTTCCTGATGTGGCTTAACAGGTATCGGGGAAACCAGCACCATAAATTCTTGATACCATATTATTGTGTGAAATCACCTATACTACCCTTGAAAATTCATCCTAGTTTGGATATTTACTTTTTCAATGATTATAATAGTGTTATAGTGGTATTATCTGTCATTTTATATTGAAATAAAATTTATAACATTGTACTTTTATCTTGATTACTGAGTTAGACAATATTGATTGATTTATTAAATCACTAAATGTCTCCATCTATTTTATTAAATTACAGGAACCATATATAATAGAATTGGAATAATTTTTCACTTGAGTATTTTAGTGGAAAGTGTATTTCAACCTCCCCATGCAGTGTGCATGTTATTATTATACCACTACTCTGAGAGTTCAAGGTAGTTACTTGACTGAACAACCACATTATCTCGTGACTCCATGATATGTTGAGTTAAGTCTTAGCTTCTAAAATAATTTTTGTTATTTAAACAATGATTTCCTGTAAATTTGAAGCAATTTTGATATGGATAATCCTTTTCTTCCAACTCTACTTAAGTCAACTCATCATTCTCATAAGAACTCCCTAGTTGTAAGAAGCACCCTCAAATATGTTTGTCTGGGATCCCAATACACCTAGTTTTTTTAAAATGAAAACAAAGGAACATGTTTATGAATTAATATTTCTGTGAGGGTTTTTATATTTTTCATGACCAATATAATCCATTTTTACTATTCTCTTCCATAACATGTTGTGGCACTCATAACAGAACAATAATATAAAAAATCATTTTCCTTATTTTTTCCTTGTTTACTATCTTAGGTGTTTCTCACTTTCCTGTTGAAATGTACAAAATAATAATCAAATGCATAATAGAAATAACATACCAAATTGGTCTTGAGAATATAAAATTGGTTGTTTAATTTAATCTCAATGGACCATCCATGACCTTGGGGTATCATACCTAAGTCATAGCTAGACTAATGATGCTGCTCATCCTTGCCCAATTAATATACATCTCATCTGGATTTCAGCTTGAATTGGTGTGGTCTGTGGATTACATCATCCTCATTATAGTACAATAAATACTTGTATGTAGGTAAGGGGGTCTCAAGAGTACATAATATACATATATAGATTTTATCTGGGAACAAATACCCTTATACATATTAAATGAGAACAAATGTCAACGAACATACATCTTATTTAATTAAAATCATCATTCACAATTAAATAATGAATTTAATAAATAAATTAAATCAATATACACATGGTCAATTAGTTTCTCATGACTGGTCAAAAGGTAAGAAAAGTGCGATAAAATTAAATGCGATAAATTATGTATGAGGTCTTTTATTAAATAAAATGAATTTTTAAATTAAAATAATTTAGTCGCACTAAATCTTGATATTAGTTTAATTTGAATTCCAAAAATTATATTAATTAATTCAATTTAATTTAATACAAAATTAAATTAATTTTTTTTGAGTATTAAAATTTTAATTTCCAAGAAATATTTAATTTTAATTAATTCAATTTAACACTAAAATTAAATTAATTAAATTTTTTAATTTTTTATTATATTATTTAAACCTGATCACTGAAAACCCCACCACATCCCTTTATGTGTTTTCCCATAACTCTGTAGGTCCATTTCGAGCCATTCTAACACATGTATGGGTATTCTAGATTAGGGAAAATCATTTTCGAGAGGAAATAACATGGAATGTAATAGCTCCCGCTTAGGGGACGCATAAGGGATGATGATGTCTGAGGAAGGGGAGTTGGTGACATAGAGTCATGGTGGATGTGAGTTCATAATAAGATCTAGCCACTAGGGGAACCCTGAGCATGGTGGTAGCCCTCAGGGTTAGTGAGGGTAGCGCGGGGTGTTGGTGTGATGTAGGTCGGTGGCGGGGATGGCTAGAAAGGGTCGGACCATTGTATAGATTCCTTGGCCAGGTAGGTTCACTGGCTGGTTTGAGTGGGATGAGGGTATCAATCTATGGTAGAAGGCGGTCTCAGGTAAGGTATGGTGAGGGAGGAGCGGTTGCCAGTGGAGAGGGTTCAGGATGGAGGATATATTATGGTTGTAGGATGACTGAGGCGGTGGCCATCCCAGGTGGTGCGGGTGAACAAGAGATGTTGGTGGAGTTCACTGGAAAATTTTTAAAAAAAAATTTAATAAATTTCATATGGTTGGGCCATAATGTCCTTCCCCATCTCCAATGATTTTTAAACAATTAAAAATGTAAAATGTTTAATTAAAAATGTTATTATAAAATATTAATAAGATAGATATAATATACTTACTAACTTTTATTAATATACAACATTAATGAAAAAGATAAATAAAAAATATTATACAATAGTTTATGTGATGATTTTTTTCAATGGTTTAAAATAAATTTCTGTAACATGTAATTTTAATCTAATATATATTTTTTAATTAAATATTTTATATTTAATAAAAACAATTATAAAAAAATTAATAATAGTGTTTATTAAATATTAATAATAAAGATATCTTTAATTTGTTAATAATAAAGGTAAATATAAATATAATTGAAATTTGAAATGAAATTTTCAATGAAATTTTTTACTATGAATATTAAATATAAATGATTACTGTAATATATGAAATTAAAATTTGTGATTGAAATTTGAATGAAACTTTGTACTAAAAGTTTCCGGTGGAAATTTACACTAAAATTTTACAATATAATTTTTTAATGTAAATATTAAATAAAATTTCACATGTCATAATTGATTATTAATATATATACATTGTAATTTTAAGAGAATATTTGAGTTGGAAATTTTCAGTGGAAGTTTTCACTAAATACATTTATTTGCAAGTTTTCAATGAAAATTTCTTGTGGGTGTTAACACTTTAAATTTATGTTGGAAGTTTACACTTGAAATTTATATAGGAAATTTACACGTCAAATTTTCAGTGTAAAATTACAATTATAAATATTTTTAGTTGGTATTTACTTTGGAGATTTTGTTTTTCGACAATAAAACTTTCAATATATTGTCATTTATTGAAATTATTCACTATAACTCTTCATTCAATAAAATACATCGTATAATTTTATTTGAAAATATATGTTGTGTTGGAACATGTATAGAAAATTTGATCAATAAATTCATTATTAAATTTAAACTATGATTTTCTAGTGGAAATATGCTGCGAAATTTTTTAGTGAAAATATCTGGTCAAAATTTACATTGTTTTATATTTATGTAAATATATCATATAAGAAAAAAACTGAAAATTAGTATTATAAATTATCACTAAAAAATCATATAGTTATCAATATCAGGGTTAGTGCACATGTGTGTTTTTTAGTGAAGCTTTCTAGGGTTCATATTGTGTAGTAATGATAAATTGGAAAATCTTTCACTAAAAATATGAGTATAAATTTACGATGAAAATTACCACTCAAAATTTGAATGGAAAATTTTTAATGTAATTTTTCACTAGAAATTCCAATATAAATTTCTGAATATATTTAGTTATGCACATATGTTACTATAAATTTTAACTGGTAAAAAAAATTGATTGTAAATTCAAATTTTTTCAATTAAACATTAATATATTTTCAATGAAATTTTAAAGGAAAAATCAGAATTTTAAATTTCTAGTTGAAATTTGGAAGATTATGTATGGAAATTTGAATTCGAAATTTACACTCAAAATTTCAAGTGTAAATTTCCACTCCAAATTTCTCTATGAAGTTTTTAGTTTAATTAATAATTTTCATATTAAAGAAATATATATTCAATATTATATAGAATAAATATCATAATTTATATCATTTTCCATATATATATATAATCATTTTCAAATATGGCTTTATTTTCATTTTGGAGCCACCAAGGCGGGATCCTCTCAATCCCCATCACCAGTAGAATCACGCTGGTACCCACCATTTTCCTAATAAGGGTAACCCTCAAAACATTGCCTCATATGACACCCATTCATGAGAAACAAGGAAGACACATTGAGTGTGGAAGAAGCTAGATATCTGGGAGTGAGCTCATATCACTACACTAGGAAGAACTGTTTGGAGGCATATTCCAGTAGTAACTAATAAGTAGGATCATATACTTGATCACTCCGAATAGGACTGGGGGAATATCCTTGTAGGAGGCATGGGGGATGAGCATATCCTTACCCCCATGCATGAATTTCATCATCATATTATAGTGGTTCATGCAAGGCGTATGTGGCCCCATATCCCCACTTCAATCTAAGATATCTTCCAGTAAATAGTAGAGATGAATAATGTGAAGGCTTATATCCTTACACTCACAATTATAAAATACCAATATGTTTTAGAAAAAACTGAAGAACAATGCTAGTATATTTAAAAAAAGGTATAGATATAGGGATATGATTATATTCCTAACCCTACAACCAAGACATATCAACACTCAAAAAATTTTGAACAAGTGGATACTATGAATAAAACAAACATACTACTCCCACACAAGATGAGTATCGGCCTATTACGATAAAAGAAGTGGGGTGATAAAGGGATCAAATTCCAAGTCCACCCAGGGATCACAAAGTGAGAGTGGCACATGCCTTGGGAAAAGGGAAATTTAATGTTGAAAAATCTTGGAGGCATATTTTAAAGGCCCATTATTAGGATAATATTTGTATCCTGGATAGGGCTCACCAAGTGAAAGGGTCACATTCCAGGTGATAGTATCATATTCTTATCGAAGAAGTCCAATGACAAACTATATTAGCTTAGGATAAGGCATATACCCCCATTATGGCTGGGGATATCCATGTGATAATGGAACAAGCCTTGGGATAGGCTAATATTTCTGTTACTGAATCCATATAACATATTCCAGTAGATCACAGAAGCCAAGTTCATATTCTTACTTCTGCCGATGAATGACTACACCAACATCATTCCAAGGAAATATAAAAGGAGTCTCATATCTGTTCCCCCATTCCGGAAGTTCATCGGTATATTTTGGTGGGGAATGCATATTTGGAATGAGATCATGTTACTTCCCCAATAGAGTCTCAACATGTGAAAGTGGAACATGCCTTGAGTTAGGCTCATATCCCTACAAATAAATAGTAGAAACATATTCCAATGGATCAGGATTGAGCTCATATTCCTATCCAAACTGAGGCTCACCATGTTATAATGAAACATTCCTCAGGATAGGCTCATACTTCCATTAATAATGAGATATCACATTGTAATATTTCAGCAGCTTCTTAGGAATGGGTTCATACTCCCAAAACACCCAATGATTAAAAAAAGATCACAAAACTGTTATTCAGTAGGCTAATATCCATACTAAATTCAAAAAATTAGCTCGTATATTTAGACCAAAAATCATGATGTGAACCATATTCCTAATCTAATAAATTTTGGTTTACTTGAGTTCATTCAATAAACATTATCAACACCATAAATTTTTATAGACACTTAGAATAAAGGAGAATATGATCACTACAATGATAGTCCTCCATCTGTTAGTTTGAAGATTAATCGGACAAACTCTACTTTAGACACCCAATGTTGTCAACCTCCCCATGAGGATATCTCCCACGAACAAAAAAATTTATCCCATTTCCCAATCACTCCTATATATAGTGGTGTTCAAAACATATAATCCTTCACATAGAGAGGTTCTAGAAACATTGGTAAAAACTGAATATAGTTCCCCATAAAATTCTAGTATCACTCCACTCCTATTAGTAAAGGACACTCAAAAACATCTTCTATGGTCAGAATGGATGGAGGCATGTATGTTTGATTAAGAGGAGGCCAAAATTGAAATATAGAGAGAGTAATCCAATAAAAATCCTCTCAATCATGTTATGGTCCCTTTCCACTTCTGACTATGAGATCCCAAATGAGATAAAAAATGAGTGAATGTATTATTTATGAAAAAATATATTGGATGCTTATCAGTGACTGAAGGGTATTCACCTCCCCTATCCATGATATAAATTCACCTTTAGAACGTCAAGATACTCTGTTGTTAGATGGACCTAGCAGCTATCATCATGGCTTGGGATCCAAAACTAAAAAAGTACAATGAAAATCTGAAACATGCTTTCCAGCAATTCCTTAAAACTCTTCAGAAGTTGACTTCTAAAGGAATATCATGAATCTGAATTTGACTATGGGGGTAGTATGAAGCATTACACTTCATCATTCAAATATTATAGAAGAACCCCTCAAATAAAATATATTTTAATTATATATCCTCTAGTTATAAAAGGGGACCATGTAACATCCCCATCCTTGTAGCCACTAAACCAGTCCGTTAATCCAGTTGGCCACATTACATAAGGAATGCCTCCCCTTATTCAATATGATTCTGATTGGCAATGAGGGTCTATTGAGTAACGTGGGGAGACTATACCATCTTTACTAGAGTAATCCAGAAAACATAAAAAATGAAATAGTAAAATCAAATTTAATAACTTATAAAATCATGTAACCAAGAACATCACCAACAAGGAACAAGTCACAAAGAAATAATAAATAGTTTATTTTCTTGTTAATAGTTCAATAAGTGAAAGAAAAAAACAAAAAAAGGTGAACAACTAAATCTCCAAACGGACCTAACTCCATGTCTGAAACCACATTCATGTGTTTTGGATGTCTTACTCAACTCCCAATCGAAAAACCATTGTCCCTTTCTAGACCTACTAGCATGAAGTATGCTCGAATACTCGACAATGTCCCAAGTAGGGTGTGAGTAAAACTCAGTAGGCCACCACCAACAGGTCAAACAAAATATCCAGTCTAAATATATAGTTTAGGGATGTACTAAATGAATGAAAAATAGATAAAAGATATTTCATGAGCTATTAGTTAACAACCATTAATTAAACAATTTATAACCTTAGTACATTATTCATATTTATGTCTTCTTCAATATTTAATTCAGTATCACACAGTTGGAAATACCAAATTTTATGATGAAGTAATGATATCAGTTTTTTCTAAATCGACACCAATAGTGCGTGGGAGAAATTTTTGGTGTCGGTTATACAAAAAAACGAAGAGAAAAATTTTAAGGGTGGTTTTTGGAATCATTTTTTGTAGAACTGATGCCCAAAACCTCGAAACGTATAATATATGGCACCGGTTTTTCAAAAAACTAACTCTGAAAATAAAAAAAAAGTTTAGCGTCAGTTTTTACGAAAAAATGCAATTAATCATAATGTCGAGATCTGTTGGTGTCGGTTTTTATAAAAACCAATGCCATATATTAAAAAAACATGTTTCTGAAGTCTGTTTTTGAAAAAACAGATGCTGTATATTTAAAAATTATATTTTCAGCATCGGTTTCCCAAAAACTTATGCTGAAGATATTTTTCAGACTCTTTGGCATCTGTTTTTTCAAAAAAATGAAACTGAAATTCTATTAAAATTCTTTGGGATTGGGAAACCCCCATGTTTTTGGATATTAGAAAGCTAAAATGATGCAGCTCCTCTCAACTCGCGATGGCTTCAAAGGTGTATTTGTGATCTCTGAACATCATCCATTTCGATTTTCTTCTATTTTCATGATCTGCGGTCTGATTTCTTGATTATCTCCTCATTTTTCGACATCTAGGGTTATGTTTACTTCTGAATCTTATTTATGGTGACATTTAACTACAGTTTCATTTTTGTATATTTTTCATTTTTTTCGTTTTTACAACCATTTTTTATTGATCTTGTATTGTTTAATCTCACAAATCATTCTACGGAGAAATGTTTGGATTTGGATCTAGCTTCCTGTAAAACTCTAAATTTTGTAAGTTTTTTTATAATTTTGACGATAATTTAGTTATCATTTAATTATGTTTTTTAATTTATTAAATTATTAGTTTACAGCTTATTATAAATTTGTTGAACATGGTTAATATTTTCTCTAAAAGTGATCATCCCTTATAAATTTACTTTATTTTTGTTTGATTTAGATTACTCTAATATTTTTGAATTTGGTTAAAATATACTTGAGTATATTTAGGCCAAGTTAGTTTTATTTGGTTCAATTGAATTAATCATTATTTTTTAGATTCCATACACTAATTAAATTAATATTTCATATACCTCACCCATGTACAATCAAATGCATAGACTTTTTATTTTTATGCAATATTTCATGTGTATAAATGAAAATCATATTTTTTCTAGTGTACTACATTCACACAGGTATATCACATACCATATCTTCACTATAATTTTTTGTATTTTAACTCTTTAGAAATTATTAATTGTGTACTCACTCAATTGGATGAATTCACGCTATTCTTCTTCCTTCAATACAGAATATGCTCACTTCCAACACTACTATATCTCTATTATTGTATGATGCATGCAAACACATAATAGTTTCTCAAAATCACATAAAATTTTGTAGGAACACACTCTCTATCCAGGCTTCTCTCAAGAAAACCCAATCACACATAATTTTTTTTTTCAATGCCCACTCATGTGCAATATCCACATAATCTTTATGAATTCATATTGTACACATCATGCTTGTTTGCATATTTGACACTAGATTTCGCATGGGTTTACATGCATGAGCTTATGAATATAATGTTGAATGATTATTCATTTATCTATTCATGAAATTATCCACTTATTGCTTCATACAGACCCTTTCACACATTATTCTATCATACAAGACACAATGTCTCAATGTGTTCTTCCTTTATGTGATATAATTTCACACTACATCTTGGAATCACATTATGTGGACGTAATTAAAACCATATCTTTGAACAAGAACATTTTCATAATTATTTACACAATAATATACTCACTATTAAAACCATTTCACAAATATTTGGTTCTCTATTTTTTATTCTCATCTCAATACAGAAAAAAAATCACTGATTTTTGTTTTCTAAAAAACATCTCATAAACCAGTGAGTATTCATAAGTATATTGAATTTCTAAATTTCTTCACGTAACTTAGTTCATCATGAATCTAAACTATTTTTATAAACACATATATATTTTTATCAAGATAGTTTCTACTCCTTCATTCCAACAAACTTGTTCATAACTCTACCTTTTGTGATCCATAGAAGATCATGAAAGCTCAATATTACAAAAAATTCAAATCTCTCAACCACACAGTTCCAAAAAAATTAACATGCTCTCATATTTACCAATTTAGTTATGTGTTTACTTTCATTTGTCATAAATTTCGGTGTATTATGATTGATATCACTTATAATGTGAAAATTTACTCTAATTATTATTTCATATTACTAATAATAAGTAATTTTTTGTTCATTAAATTAATGAAATTTTCAACATTTTGACACATGAAACATCCAAATAATGCAAAAACTACGTAAAATGAACTAATAAATTTTAGAAGACCGATATTATAATTATATTATAATATCAAAAAAATGAATATAATATGAAAATTAAAGGTTTAATATTTGTAAATGTGTTTCATATCTCATGTTTCTATCTAATTATGAATTGTTTTTATTAAATGTGTTTCTTTTTACAATTTATCTATTTATATATATATTTAAATGATTATATGTTTTAATATATTCACCAATTATATTGTGATATAAGGTATTGAATGGATTGTAATTGGATACATTTACGAAGAACCACTGGTGACTATGAAAAAGGAGTTGATGAATTGTTTGAATTTTCTGTACGACATCTTCAAAAAATGATTTGATTTTCTATCTATGTGTAAAGTGTTTGTATATGAGAAATTTAAACTCTAGATAAATCAAGGATCATCTCATTTGTTATGGTTTTATCCTTAATTATACATGTTAGATCTGGCATTGTGAATAACCTGAAAATTCAACATCCAATGTTGATGAAAATATTCATAATGAGGTCGAGGATCATATTGAAGAATTAATTCATGACTTAGGGGATGAAACCATAAAAAACAGGAAATTTTGAATGATTGTATAGATATTCTGAGAAACCATTATTCCATTGTTGTAGTAAATATACAATTATATCAGTAGAATAGAGATTAGTTAACTTAAAAGCAAAAAATGTGTGGAGTGATAAAAGTTTCTCTAGATTACTTGAGCATTGAAAAGAGCTACGTCGAGAAGGCAACGAGCTTTTAGATTCCAATTATGAGTTGAAGAAAATATTATTCCCAATGGAATTAGGATATAAAAAGATACATGCTTGCCTGAATTATTATATACTATATTGGAAAGAATGTCAATATTTATCATGTTTTCCTACATGGGGGACTTCACGCTATAAGATAGATGGGAAAATAAACATAGATTCATTCTCACGTACTATCATCTATTGTTGTGAAAAATCATTTTTTTACTTTCTAATGATATCGTTCAATATTTTCTTTCATAAAATTATGATAATTCAACTATTATTCATGCTTAGGTACCAAAATCAGAACTCATGCTACAAAAATTTGGTACCTTATAATAAGTCATCATTTGAAGCATCTATTTTCAAATTCAATTGACACAAAAACCTTAAGATGTAATTAAGATGATCACATATATGATGGAAACTTACATCACCCTTTCAATTCACCATAGTGGAAGAGTATTGAAAAAAATCATGATTTTGGAAGTGAATTTATATATATCATAATGGAATTGTGTACTGATGGAATGAATCCATATCAAAGCATTAGTATCCAACATATTTTATGGCCTGTTTGGGTTCTATTTTACCACTTGTCCGCAAATATATGTATGACGAAAAAATATGTTATGATGAGTTTGATGATTTTTAGACCAAAACAACTGGGAATTGATATTTATGTGTATATTTCACCATTAATTGATGATTTTAAACTGCTATGGGAGGAATGTGTTAAAGTTTTCAATGCCTACAAGAAAGATTATTTTATTTTGAGTGCTATGATAATGTTCACTATAAATGAATTTCCATCATATGGAAAGTTATTAGGATATACTGTTATGGGACATAAATCGGGTCCAATTTGTGAAGAACAGACTTCATATTTTCAATTTTAGAATGAAATAAAGACAGTGAACATGGGACATCCAAGATTTTTTCTAATTGATTATTCATTTCATAGATTGAAAAAAATCATATAATGGTTTACAATAATACAACCTTCTCCCTCGGCCATTATCAGCTGAAGAATATTATGACAAGGTAAACAATATTGATTCAATATTCACAAAGAAAAGAAGTTATGGACATCAAAGAAATATCTGGAAGAAGTAGTCTATTTTTTTGAACTACTTTATTAGATATTTCTATAGATAAACCATAACATCAATGTTTTTCTTGTTGAGAAAATCATATGTGACAGTTTGATTGGAACTTTATTAGCCATAAAAGGAGAGACAAAACATGGATTACATGATAGATTGGACTTTGATATTAATGTCAATACATTTAAAGTTAGATCCCACTATAAAATGAAATAGAACATATTTACCTCTGACTTGTCATGCATTAAGAAAGAAACAAAAGATAATTATTTGTCTGTGTCCTCAGGGTATTAAAGTACCCCATGGTTTTTCTTCAATTGTGAATAATTTCATGTCCTTGAATGACTATAAATTAATAGGTATGGAATCTCATGATTTCCAAGAATTTATGAAACAACTTATACTAGTAGAAATGCATGGTATATTGCTGACATCTTTCAGAAATATGATCATCATGTTATCTAATTTTTTCAGATCCATTTTTAGCAAAGTCATTGATCAAAATTTGTTAGATGTGTTGGATAATTAAGAAACTCTCATACTTTTTCAAATAGAAATGTAACATCCCAGGTAAATAATGAATAAAACATTTTCATATTTATTAGTATTTAAAAATTAAATATTAATTTTAATTAAAAGGGGTTTCTACGTTCGATAGCGTACTCGATACGCAACGATGAGTTTCTTTGAAAACTTACGTTGTACACTAGTAATATAATAATATTATATTAAATTGTAGTTAACATGTAGCCATTGTATTGGCGGGAATGGATATAAATAACTAAAATATGATAATATATGTTTTTTAAATGTTTTTACATTTATCCAATAAAAGACAAAGGCTTAAAATACGAAAAGAATTCAATTTTAGGCGTATATGCCCTAGTTTTCACTAAAGGTTCACTTATCACCTTTTGATGGAGAACCGTCATTAAATATGGTTTTGTTCACTCTTATACATTCTATTGGCCCAAATAAAACTCTTCTTTAGAATTGGGACATCAAAATTTACTTTGTGGAATTTTTTGGTATCTGTCCGATAAAGTTCATTTTTTAATGAATAGTGTAAAATGTTGTATTTTAATTCAAAACCTCTTTTTAATCTAATTTATTTATATGATTATATTATATTTTTAATTGGTTTTAAAGTGAAATTAGAAAATATTTTTAACATTAAATCCAATAGTGGTCGTTGGAATTAATTTCACTTTGAAATCAGACTTAAACTAGTGTCAATCTTTTGATACTTATTGTTTCATAAAAACAAGCTATTTTCTCTGACAGCGGGAATTAATTATTAAATTAATTAATTCAACTTATATGTTTTGAATTTTTTAAAATGGACTTCATTTTTGAATTCAGAATATCAAATATATCTTAGGGAGAATTTTTGGTATTTTTCTGAAAAACTTCAATTTTTGATGAATAGTGAAACCACTAAGTGGTACTTATAAAAACTGATTTGTCGTTTAAATGAAATTTTAACACTTATGTGTTTTGAATTTCTAAAATCTGACATAAATGGTTATAATTAATAAGTAAAATGCGGTTCAATGGGATTAAAATAATTTTTTTGGTGAATAGTATCTTTTAAGTTTTTAATCACGATTAGAGGTAATTAGTGTAATTTAAGGTAAAAATAATGTTGTAATAATATGAAATGAACTTGACACATGTCTTAAACTCATTGGATGTGTCATGGCCGACCAAGGAAATCCATGGGGCAACTTGGGGACCCCATGAAGGCACTTTGGTTGGAAAATGACATTAATATCTTTTTATTTAATGTTAAAATAAAAATGTCACAAACATGAGTTGTTTCACTAAAACAATTTTTACATGGGGTTATACAAATCATATTTTTGACTATAAATATTCATTGGAAAGGTAAAAGTATTTCATACATCATATTAGTTTTTTTATAATTTTTAGACATTAATTAAATTAAAGTATTTATGACACCATGATGATTCAGCGATTACCTCATTATTTAACGATTTAAATAAAATGGAAAGATAATGAAAACTCTAAGACCTACACATGTAAAAAACCTATTTTATGGGTGGATTTAGAACCCTTATCACCTTATCCTAGTAACACATTAATGTGGGACGATTAAAATCCGAAACTCATTTTATAATAAAGTAACATTTCCTTACTTTCAAAGAGTGCCCCTCCTCTCCTCTTATAAAAGGCCCCCACCTCTACCACAATACCCACACTTCCAAAGCCTTTTTCTCGGCCAAACCCTGAAAATTTTGTCTCTACAAATCCCTCTCTTACTTTTTTGAAGCCTCACTTTGGGCAGAAGTCTTCCCAAGGAATCCTTTGATCTCAAATCTAAGAGAGTTACCCGATTTTAAGGTGATGTCCTCACTTGTGTTCTTTTGTTTTATTTTGCTTCTCCAACCCCCTAAAATATTTTTATTCATTTCTTTTGTAACAAATCCAGTATATTAAATATAATAGTATGTTTTTATAAGAATCTTTCGAGCTACACTTACACTCATATACATATAATGGTTAAAGAACATACTGTTTTTGTGGTTGGCGAATTTCTGCCTCACAAAACGATGATTGTTTAATATTCTTCTAACACCTTCAGAGGTGGCCATTAAGATGTCACTATATTTATATATGATATATAATATGTTTATTTTTTCTTTAAGCTTCTGTATTTTTCATTTATGGCATACCTTTATGGCTTCCATTATGGGTATACACGATATCTTCGTTTTAGAAAGTGCGGACTACCGCCCCCTCAAAGTGATTTGATTCGTTAATGCCATATGTGGGACGTATAAAGGATGGATTTAAAGTTATTATATATGATGTTATAATGGAATTATAATACACCTTTATATCATTATTATTTCTTCCCATTAAAGTATGAGATAGAAATGAAAGTAGCGTTCATGCGTACGTACAGCTTACCGTCTCCATGAACGGTGCATTTCATTTCTTATCCCCAAATGTAAAGTACTATTATAAGTTCATATATATAATGGATATATATGATGTATGTTACATCTAAATGATTAATATAAATCTGGAATTAAAATATACATATCTCTCATTTAGTTTTAATTCCATTAATATGACATAGAAATGGAAGTAGCGTTCATGTGTACGTACGGCTTACCATCTCCATGAACGGTGCATTTCATTTCTTACCTCTAAATGATTATGTAATAATATAAATGCATGTATATTCTGGATATATATGATATATATGATATAAAAATCATGAATATTATTCTGGATATAATGAACCTTTGACCACACGAACAACATGTAATTGTAAGGAGTCCACTTTCGACTTAAGAACCAAATATCGACAAAACAAACATTATTAAATTAAATGATTACATAATGATTATAACATGGTAATAAGTGATATAAAGGTTATAATGAACTTGAAAAATGTTCTTAAACAAGTAGAAATTAACACAAGTTTATTATTCAGGAGATTAAAGAGTAATCGAGTCATGTCGGACACGAGGTAAGGGAACTTCTTAACCCAACTTCCATTCTTTGGGTTAATCTCCTACTTTCCAATTATGCCATGATATTATTATGTACTATCTTGTATTTGTACTTTATTTATGTGTACCTATAGTGAATACACATAATAGATCTACTTTATTTAAAAATGATCTTTCTAAGGGAACTTCTTAACCCAAATTCCTTTCTTTGGGTTGATCTTCTACTGCTTGTTTATTTAATGATATGATTATGTGAGAAATGAATTTTGATATCCTGTATTTTATTTATACTTTCGTTATGTGTACTTATAGTGAATACACATAATTGATCTATTTTATTTACAAAATGATCTTGGTAATGGACTTCGTCTCAATCTCTTTTCATTGAGGCATATTTTATTTTATACAAAACTTTATTTTATACGGTGTATAAACCCATTTGACTTTTACTTTTATACAAAAGGAATATTTTTATACGAAGTGTTTTACAAAACGAAAAAAAGGAATGTTTCTTTTAACATACGCGGTGGCAACAACCTTTTCCACCGCCGTGAGTATTATTTGGTCTTTGGATTCCTGAACAAGCTGTAATGTTTTTTAAAATGGAATAAATACCATATACTCTTTTATGTATTTTGGTATTGAAAATGGTTTTTTATAATGGATTTGTTATGTCAATATATTTAAGTGATATATTGTGATCAAAGTGTGGAAATGTTTTCTTTCCATTATATTTGTTTTATGTCTTATTATTTTTATAATGGTACTTGGACATTTGACGGTTGGTTACGTGATAAACCATATGACGGGTGGTTCCGTGAATACCAGGACGGGTGGTTACATTATAACCTCCAATGCATTGGGCATGGAAGTCGGTCGTATGGATATTCCATTAAGTATGTATGGAAATTGGACGTATGGATATTCCATTAAGTGGTATGTGTGTAAGTCGACCGTATGGTTAATCCACTTAAGTATGTTTATGTCCCAAGTTACCTTTATATGTTATGTGATCTTTTTATGGGTTTTATGGTAATATTTTGGTTACAACAGGGTAAGTAATGATATTTTATTCAGTGAAGAGTTTTTACTACTTCATAAAGGTGAAAAGTATTACTTTGATATAGTATACATGGTTTACTTGTTGTTTTGATAAACTAACTGTTTTCATTCTTTGTGTATCCCTTACTGAGATCTTTATGCTCACCCCAAGTTTTTTTGAAATGTTTTTCACAGGACCTAATGTGGAATAGGGTCAAGGATGGGATCAAGGGAATGTCATGCTATATAAAACATGGAAATAGAAATGTTTCTTTTTAAGAGTTTTTTTTTATTCTATGGAAACATAGTAGAAGTGTCTACTTTGTAATCTTTTGAGTTGTAGTAGTTATTTTCTAATTCTATAAAACTCTAAACCTGAAAAGATCCTCAATGTGAATTATTTATTTAATTCAATATTAAGAGATGTTTAAGGCCGGTGCCTTATAGTTTGTATCAAAGGTTGGTTTAGGAAACTTTAGGAGTTAGAAAATTGTTAAATTATGAATTAATTTATGGTATGATTGGAATGATATAGCATTTAAAGATTACCATATTGCTTCACCTAAGATTTTTCTGTGTTAAGAATGGTTTTTCATAGAGGAAACAAAACAAATTTTTTGGGAAGGTATACAGAGGGAAATGACCTTTCAAATCAGCATCCTGAGATGGTCAGAATCATAACTAAATAGTTTGTTGTAGTGATGGCTCAGTTGACTCGGGTGAAAAATGTTGGTTGTTTTTATTGATGATATTTTGGTTTTTTCTAAAAGTAAAGAGGATAATGAAAGTCATTAATGGGTTATCTTGAAAACCTTAAAAGAAAAGAAACTATATGGAAAATTCAGCAAGTATGTGTTTTGGTTACAACATATTTCTTTCCTTGGACACATTGTTTCAAAAGATGGCATAACTGTTGATCCTACTAAAACAAAAGTTGTTTAAGAGTGTCCAAGACCCACAAATGTAACTGAGATCCGTAGTTTCATTTTTTTGTCAGGTTACTACCGAAGTTTTGTTGAAAATGTTTCACGGTTATCTAGTCCAATGACTCAGCTAACTCGGAAGGGTGTTAAGATTATCTAGACAAAAGAATGTGATGATTGTTTTTAGGAGTTTAAAAGAAGATTGGTGAATGCTCCAGTTTTGGCACTTCCTTCCAGGAATGGTGAGTTTGTTATCTATAGTTATGCTTCATTGAAAGGACTTGGTTGTGTCCTAATGCATAATGATCAGGTAATTGCTTATGCTTCACGTCATTTGAAAACTCATGAGGTAAATTACCCTACACATGATTTGGAATTAGCTGATGTTGATTTTTCTTTAAAAATTTTGAGGCATCATTTGTATGGAGTAAAGTGTGAAATATATACTGATCACAAAAGTTTAAAGTATATTTGCACTCAGAAAGAATTGAATATGAGACATAAGAGATGTCTGGAATTAATCAAGGATTATGATTGTACAATTCATTACCATCCGGGAAAAGAAAATAAAGTGGCTGATGCTTTGAGTCAAAAAAGTAATGCTTCATTAACAATGTTGTGTTTGGAATGTGATCCTCTGGTTTTTGATTTGATGAACTTTGGCATAGAAGTTTTTGGTGCAGGAAGTTCTTCTGTTTTGTTTCAGGTATCAGTGAGATCAAACCTATCAGACAGAATTAAGAAAGCACAGAGGGAAGAAAGTGAGTCGCAGAAAACGTTAGAGCTGGTTCAGAAGGGTAAGTTTCCTAAATTAAACATTGATAGTGATTGTGTTTTTAGATTTGGGAAGAGATTTTGTGTGCCTTGTGATTCACAGTTGAAGAGAGAGTTGTTATGTGAAGCTCATAGTTCTCTGTTTTCAGTTCATCCTGGCAGTACTAAGATGTACAGAGATCTGTGGGAGTATTATTGGTGGGATGGAATGAAAAGAGATATTGCTGATTTTACTGTGAAGTGTTTGACTTGTCAGTAGGTTAAAGCAGAGTGGAAGTTACCGAAAGGGATGCTTCAGCCTCTACTAGTTCCAGAGTGGAAATGGGAGAATATATCCATGGAATTTTTGTGGGATTACCGAAGACATCTCGAGGTAATAATGCAATATGGGTTATTTTTTATCGCTTGACTAAATCTGCTCATTTCCTTCCTATACGAGATAATTTTTCCCTAGATCAACTTTCCCGTTTGTTCTTAAAGAGATAGTCAGGTTACATGGATTTCCTCTCTCCATTGTATATGACTATGATCCTAGGTTTACTTCTAACTTTTGGAAAGGCCTTCAGAAGTCGTTGGGTACTGAATTAAATTTTAGTACTGCTTTTCATCCGCAATCAGATGGGCAGTCAGAACGACCAATTCAGACCTTGGAGGATATTCTACGAGCTTGTTCTATGGATTATCAAGGAAGTTGGGACCAACATCTTTCATTGGTTGAGTTTTCTTATAATAACAGTTTTCATTCCAGTATACAGATGGCACCATTTGAGGCATTATATGGGAAGCAGTGTCGAACTCCATCATTTTGGGATGAAGTGGGTGAAAGGAAGCTGATGGAACAAGAATTGGTAGAAGATATGGCAGAAAAGGTTCAGTTGATTCAGAAACACATGAGAACAGCTCAGAGCAGGCAGAAGAGTTATGCGGATAACCGGAGGAAGGATCTATCTTTCGAGGTAGGTGATCATGTTTTTCTCAAGGTTTCTCTATGGAAAAGTGTGATGTGATTTGGTAAGAAAAAAAATCTGAGTCCAAGGTTCATTGGATTATATGAAATTCTGGAGAGAGTTGGATCTGTTGCTTACCGAGTGGCTTTACCTCCGACTTTATCTCAGGTACACAATGTTTTTCATGTTTCGATGTTGAGGAAGTATATGCCAGATCCATCTCATATTTTGAGTCCAGACATAGTTCAGCTAGAAGAGAATCTATCTTATGAAGAACAACCAGTCCAGATTCTTGACCGAAGAGAGCAAGTGTTTCGAAATAAGGTAATTCACTAGGTAAAGGTTTTGTGGGAAACCCATATGATTTAAGAAGCAACGTGGGAATCTGAAAATTCTATGAGGGATAAATACCCCCACTTATTTTGATAAGTGAATAAAATTGCGAGGACGCAATTCCCAAAAGGGTGGAAGGATGTAACATCCCAGGTAAATAATGAATAAAACATTTTCATATTTATTAATATATAAAAATTAAATATTAATTTTAATTGAAAGGGGTTTCTACGTTCGATAGCATACTCGATACGCAACGATGAGTTTCTTTGAAAACTTACGTTGTACACTAGTAATATAATAATATTATTTTAAATGGAAATTAACATGTAGCTGTTGTATTTGCGTGAATGGATAGAAATAACTAAAATATGATTATATATTCTTTTTAAATGTTTTTACATTTAACCAATAAAAGGAAAAGGCTTAAAATACGGAAAGAATTCAATTTTAGGCGTATATGCCCCAGTTTTCACTAAAGGTTCACTTATCGCATTTTGATGGCGAACCGTCATTAAATATGGTTTTGTTCACTCTTATACATTCTATTGGACCAAATAAAACTCTTATTTAGAATTGGAACATCAAAATTTACTTTGTGGAAATTTTTGGTATCTGTCCAATAACGATCATTTTTTAATGAATAGTGTAAAATGTTGTATTTTAATTCAAAACCTATTTTTAATATAATTTATTTATATGATTAGATTATCTTTTTAATTGGTTTTAAAGTGAAATTAGAAAATATTTTTACCATTAAATCCAATAGTGGTCGTTGGAATTAATTTTACTTTGAAATCGGACTTAAACTAGTGTCAATCTTTTGATACTTATTGTTTCATAAAAACAAGTTATTTTCTCTGACAGTGGGAATTAATTATTAAATTAATTAATTCAAATTATATGTTTTGAATTTTTTAAAATGGAATTCATTTTTGAATTCGGAATATCAAATATAGCTTGGGGTGAATTTTTTGTATTTTTCTGAAAAACTTCAATTTTTGATGAAAAGTGAAACCACTAAGTGGTACTTATAAAAACTGATTTGTCGTTTAAATGAAATTTTACCACTTATGTGTTCTAAATTTCAAAAATCCGACATACATAGTTGTCAATAAGATGTAAAATGTGGTTCAATGGGATTAAAATAATTTTTTTGGTGAATAGTAACTTTTAAGTTTTTAATCGCGATTAGAGGTAATTAGTGTAATTTAAGGTAAAAATAATGTTTTAATAATATGAAATGATCTTGACACATGTCCTAACCTCATTGGATGTGTCATGGACAACCAAGACAATCCATGGGTCAACTTGGGGACCCCATGAATCCACTTTGGTTGGAAAATGACACTAATATCTTTTTATTTAATGTTAAAATAAAAATGTCACAAACATGAGTTGTTTTACTAAAACAATTTTTACATGGGGTTATACAAATAATATTTTTGACTATAAATATTCATTGGGAAGGTAAAATGATTTCTTACATCATATTAGTTTTTTTATAATTTTTAGACATTAAATAAATTAAATTATTTATGACACCATGATGATGCAGCGATTACCTCATTATTTAACGATTTAAATAAAATGGAAAGATAATGTAAAATATAAGACCTACACATGTCAAAAACCTATTGTATGGGTGGAGTTAGAACCCTTATTACCTTATCCTCATAACACATCAATGTGGGACCATTAAAATCCGAAACGCATTCTATAATAAAGTAACATTTCCTTACTTTCCAAGAGTGCCTCTCCTCTCCTCTTATAAAAGGCCCCCACCTCTACCACCTTAACCACACATACAAAGCCTTTGTCTCGGCCAAACCCTGACCATTTTATCTCTACACATACCTCTCTTACTCCTTGAAGCCTCACTTTGGGCAGAAGTCTTCCCAAGGAAGCCTTTGAGCTCTAATCTAAGAGGGTTACCCGATTTTAAGGTGATGTCTTCACTTGTGTTCTTTTGTTTTATTTTGTTCTCCAACCCCCTAAACTCTTTTTATTAATTTATTTTCTAACAAATTCAGTATCTTAAATATGCTAGTATGTTGTTATAAGAATATTTCGAGCTACACTTACACACATCTACATCTAATGGTTGAAGAACATACTGTTTTGTGGTTGGCGAATTTCTGCCTCACGAAACGATGATTGTTCAATATTCTTCTAACACCCTCATAGGTGGCCATTAAGATGTCACTATATTTATATATGATATATAATATGTTTATATTTTCTTTAAGCTTCTGTATTTTTCATTTATGGCATACCTTTATGGCTTCCATTATGGGTATACACGATATCTTCATTTTAGGAAGTGCGGACTACTGCCCCCTCAAAGTGATTTGATTTGTTAATGCCATATGTGGGACGTATAAAAGATGGATTTAAAGTTATTATATATGATCTTATACTATAATTATAATATACCTTTATATCATTATTATTTCTTTCCATTAAAGTATGAGATAGAAATGAAAGTAACGTTCATGCGTACGTACGGCTTACCGTCTCCATGAACGGTGCATTTCATTTCTTATCCCCAAATGTAAAGTACTATTATAAGTACATATATATAATGGATATATATGATTTATGTTACATCTAAATGATTAATATAAATCTGGAATTAAAATATACATATCTCTCATTTAGTTTTAATTCCATTAATATGACATAGAAATGGAAGTAGTGTTCATGCGTACGTATGGCTTACCGTCTCCATTAACGGTGCATTTCATTTCTTACCTCTAAATGATTATGAAATACTATAAATGAATGTATATTCTGGATATATATGATATATATGATATAAAAATCATGAATATAAATCTGGATATAATGAACCTTTGACCACACGAACAACATGTAATTGTAAGGAGTCCACTTTCGACTTAAGAACCAAATATCGACAAAACAAACATTATTAAATTAAATGATTACATAATGTTTATAACATGGTAATAAGTGATATAAAGTTTATAATGAACTTGAAAAAGGTTCTTAAACAAGTAGAAGTTAACACAAGTTTATTATTTAGGAGATTAAAGAGAAATTGAGTCACGTCGGACACGAGGTAGGGGAACTTCTTAACCCAATTTCCGTTCTTTGGGTTAATCTCCTACTTTGAAATTATGCCATGATATTATTATGTACTATCTTGTATTTGTACTTTCTTTATGTGTACCTATAGTGAATACACATAATATATCTACTTTATTTAAAAATGATCTTTGTAAGGTAACTTCTTAACCCAAATTCATTTCTTTGGGTTGATCTTCTACTTCTTGTTTATTTCATGATATGATTATGCGAGAAATGAATTTTGATATCCTGTATTTAATTTATGCTTTCTTTATGTGTACTTATAGTGAATACACACAATTGATCTATTTTATTTACAAAATTATCTTGATAAGGTACATCGTCTCAATCTCTTTTCATTGAGGCATATTTCGTTTTATACACAACTTTCTTTTATACGGTGTATAAACCCCTTTGAATTTTACTTTTATACAAAAGGAATCTTTTTCTATGAATCGTTTTACAAAATGACAAAAAAGGAATGTGTCTTTTAACATACGCAGTGACAACGACCTTTTCCACCGCTGTGAGTATTATTTGGTCTTTGGCTTCCTGAACAAGTCGTAATGTTTTTTAAAATGGAATAAATACCATATACTCTTTTATGTATTTTGGTATTGAAAATGGTTTTTTATAATGGATTTGTTATGTCAATATATTTAAGTGATATATTGTGATCAAAGTGTGGAAATGTTTTCTTTCCATTATATTTGTTTTATGTCTTATGATTTTTATAATGGTACTTGGACATTTGACGGGTGGTTACGTGATAAACCATATAACGGGTGGTGTCGTGAATATCAGGACGGGTGGTTACGTTATAAACTCCAATGCATTGGGTATGGAAGTCGGCCGTATGGCTATTCCATTAAGTATGTATGGAAGTTGGCCGTATGGCTATTCCATTAAGTGATATGTGTGGAATTCGACCATATGGTTAATCCACTTAAGTATGTTTATGTCCCAAGTTACCTTTATATGTTATGTGATCTTTTTATGGGTTTTATGGTAATCTTTTGGTTACAACAGGGTAAGTAATGATATTTTATTCAGTGAAGAGTTTTTACTACTTCATAAAGGTGAAAAGTATTACTTTGATAAAGTATACATGGTTTACTTGTTGTTTTGATAAACTAACAGTTTTCATTCTTTGTGTATCCCTTACTGATCTCTTTATGCTCACCCCAAGTTTTTTTTAAATGTTTTTCACAGGACCTAATGTGGAATAGGGTCAAGGATGGGATCAAGGGAAAGTCATGATATATAAAACTTGGAACTAGACATGTTTCTTTTTAAGAGTTTTTTTATTCTATGGAAACTTAGTAGAAGTGTCTACTTTGTAATATTTTGAGTTGTAGTAGTTATGTTCTAATTCTCTAAAAGTCTAAACCTGAAAAGATCCTCAATCTGAATTATTCATTTAATTCAATATTAAGAGATGTTTAAGCCCGGGGCCTTATAAGAAATGTATTTCCCACCTATGTTTTTTGATATAATGGTTCATCTTCTAATTCATTTGGTGCACGAGATAAGAATATGTGGGCCTATTTATTTAAGATAGATGCATCCTTATGAATGATATATGAAACTTTTGAAGTGATATGTTAAAAATACTTATTGAATAGAGGCCTCTATTGTTAAAAAAATTAAGTATTAGAAGAGGATATTGAGTTATATGCTGATTATTTTTATGAGGTGGAGCATATTGGTCTCCCTATATCACAACATATGATAGTTGATAGTGAATGTATAGGGGTTAGAGGATTAAAGGTAAAGTTCATTCCACGTGATGAAGTGATTAAGGAAAATTTATATTTTTAATAGCATATATGAGGTTAAATAATATATATCGAAACATATTTCTGAATTAATTTTTTATTCTATCATAAAACAAATGAAAATTGGTTGATGATTAATCATAAGAAGATATTTGTTTCATGGTTTAAAGTTAATGTCACCACATATATATCTCTATCAAAAACATTGAAGTGCTTACTAGGGGGACCATCTCTTAATGTGATCACATGGTCTCGTTTTGATATTAATGGTTACACATTTTACAGAAAAAATATGGATGACAAGACTACCGTTCAGAATAGTGGTGTGATGGTTTTTGTTGAAGAAATTCATTTTTCGAGTTCAAATGATAAAAATCCAATTTCTGAATTAATGCCATATTTTGGAGGTCATGAAGACATATGGGAAATTGATTATATAAATTTTGGAGTCACTATTTGTATATGTACTTTGGTTGATAGAAAGAGTTGTGTGAAACATGACGATTATGGGTTTAAAATGGTTCATTTGAAAAGATTTAACTATAACAAGGAACAATTTATCATGGAGACTTATGAAAAACAAGTATTTTATGCCATTGATTCATTGAATGAATAGTGTTCTGTCATTTTTCAAGGAAAGAGAAACCATTTGGGTGATGAGGATGATGCTTATGATGTTATTGATTAACATGAGCCATATTCATCTATTACACAATTTCTAGATGATTATAAATGAGTAAAATATAGGCATAGTGCCGGAAATATGTAATGATCATGATATAGGCATGTGGGAAAACTATAAATTAGTCTTCTAATTTTTCTGGTAAATATTTATATGATGTTTCTTTTTTTGAATCTTACAAATGCATGCCTCTTTTTTACATATTTTTTTCTTTCCTGTTTCTAATTATTCAGTTTTTTAATGATATATTGGTATAGTAAATTTTATTACACTTTCTATTAAAAATGAAAGATACATATAGTGAGGAGAAGTTACTGATGTATATCTATTTTTTTAAATAATTACATATTCACTAATATACTTATTTAATGAATGAAAAATATTTAATTAAAAACATTCTTGTAGGACTATTGATGCATCCTCATCAGAGGAGTCTTCTCCTGTTATGACTAAAAAATCAAGTTCTCTTGTTGGTATATGTGGTATTTCATGTTTACCAAAACTATTACTTTTTCATGACGATGATAGATTACACATCCATATTTATGATAATATGAATGCAACATCCCCAAATGTATTTCAAGTTATCAGTTATATGTTGTTGCTGAGTTGTTGCATGATTAACATTTTTATATTGATTGGAAGTCAATGGAAATGATGGCAAAACAATAGCTTTGGGAGGCCGTAACGATAAAATATCTTAATTGAATTATATTATCTCGTTTTTTAATATTAAGTATTTTAAATAACATATGTAATTTATTCAATTACATGTGACATTCCATTTTTAGGAAACCAATGAAATTAAGAAAAAATATCTCTCTTTAGCGGCGCTTTAATGGAGTGATTTTTAAAAAAACTGATGAAATATTATTTTTTTGGAAAGATAAGGGTTGAAAACTGATGCCTCGAGTATCAGTTTATAGATGAAGATACATAGAAGTGATTTTTTGATAGTCATCTTGAATAAAAAGTTTAGGAATTATAATTAATTCTATATTGTAAAATTTATTATATATTTTTCAATTTACTTAGTGGTTTATTTTTATACAATAGGACTCCAAAAGATCTCCTCAAGAGATTCAATTGAGAAATATATACACAAATACTTTATCACATGGAGGGTATCTCTATTTGGAGAAGAAAATGATTGATGAAAAATTTCAATCATTAAGAGCTCGATATACTACTGGTTCAGAAAGATTTAAAATGGTCCTCCATCTCCTCCCACTCACCATGAAAAATAGAAATGACCAAGATGGTGGAAAAAAGAATAGTATCTTATAGAAGAAGCTACGAAATTAGATGATATAATTGTAAGTAAATATTATCTATTTGACATCAATTTTTATATTTTATAAATTTTATACACTAATATAACCTTTTTATTTTAAGTTTAGGATTAATTTCATGAGTAAGAGACACATGGATATTTTATCCACAAGGGTAGGATGGATATACTAGCCACTACATTGGGAAAGGTAGAACACCCTGGACGTGTTAGAGGATATCAGGCAGGTATTAGTATTCAGAAGTTTTTTGGTCAGAGTAGGAAATCAAGATACCACGAAATATAATAATTAAACGATTATCTAAAAAATATGAAATATTATATGGGTGATAAAATTAAAGTAGTGATGCCAAAGTCTTTGTTATAACACTTCGAAAGACATTCATAGTCTGCGTAGCCTTCACAGGTATATTATTTATTTGTTATCAATGAATCTTTTTTATAAATTATAAACACTAATATAAAATTTTCATTTTTAGCCTTCCCAACCTTCTCACCCAGACTACCATGCCCCATCTTCCTACCCTTCCACAAATGAGAATCCATCCTAGGAATATTCTTTATTTTTCATCAAATATTTTATTTTATAAATTATAAACACTAAAATAACTTTTTTTTTTCAACCTTCCCAGCATGCTCACCCAGATTACCCTGCCCCATATACCTACCCTGATCTTTTTGTGCAGCCTTCCCATGAATATTATTTATTTTTAACAAAGTTTTCTATTTTATGAATTATAAACACTAATATAACTTTTTCATTTTTTAGCCTTCCCAGCCTACTCACCTAGACTACCCTGCCCCATCTACCTACTTCGATCCTCCACCTCCTTGCTCGGACCAATTAGTATATTAATTAATTGTGACAAAATTTTCTATTTTATAAATTATTAACACTAATATAATTTTTTCATTTTTCAGCCTTCCAAGCATTCTCATCCGGACTACCCTATCCCATTTGCTTACTTTGATCCTCCACTACCTTTCTCGGACCAAAACATATATTGTGAGTTGTTTGCTGGAGATCCTTATTTATATATATTAATGTGTTTGGACTCATACATTTTTTGGGGAATTTTTACATCAAAATCCTATGCATATGGGTCAGGATAGAGTATATGTACTCGATTTTATAGATCCTAATTCTCTACTACCATTTCCTACTGAGGAGATCACTAGAGTTGGGGTTTTTCTGGGTCATTTATGACATTGGAAAACTATTTTTCTTCATTATATTTCATATAAGGTATGTGCTTTTTTAAATATTAAATACAAAATATTCAAAATTAATTATAATGTATTCTGACATTAAACATATATAGGATTATCTAAATGTAAAATAAGATTCACAAATGAAACAAAATGTTTAGGAATAATCGACTATAGATACATTTGATATTTCTTATGGGATACAAAGATTATATTTGGATTCTTCTTCATTGAATTAAATCAATGAGTTTCAGATGACAGTGAATATATGTGGAAGAGAATATCTATTGATATTACTTAAATAAATTGTCAACCATCTAGTTAATTTTGAAGTGATCAGCCTTAATGTGGTGCAGTTGTTTTCCATGTAAGTAAATTGAAATTTTAAATTTTATTTCTTTAATAAAAGATGGTTTTAAATTGACTAAATGTATATTATTTTTAAATTAGGTGTCTATAAATGCTTATTCAACAAAATGAATGTACAGAAAATTATAGTTTTATATTTCCATAATTTATTTCCATTGAATTGTAACTTGTGAATAATCTTGATAGAGTTGCATATATATGTGAGAGATTATCACATTTGAATAATGAGTGTTAGTTTCTTCCATTTATTTATAAGTATGAATAGAATCATAATTATGAACTAATGATCATTATAATGTCATTAATTGTGAAATTTTTTATTGTAGGGGGCATTGGATTTTAGGTGTATTATGCCTAAGTGAAAGCACATTATATTTGGTTTTCTCGTTATTAGGGAATTTTCGAACAACCTCATTAGAATGGTATGTTTTTTTATTTTTATAAGATCATTATGTTTAATTCTCATTATTCAAACATGTATTATTAGTTCGTATATACAAATTTTGTTCATGGAAAAACAATTACAAGGAATACAAGTGGATAAAGACAAAAAATAAAGTCATATATGTGGATTAAAGGTAATTAGTTTTTATATGACATTCTATTCTGATTTTTTTTAATTTATTGATTTTTCTTATCAATTTAATGTATTTAAAATGTAATTTCATCGTCAAAAAGGTCATCGTAAATGTGGTTACTATATTCTATGATTCATGTACGAGATAGTCAAAACTAGGAAAACTACTGAATTTGATAAGGTCAGTTGTATTAATTTTCTTATATTTTCTTCCATATTATTCCATTTTTTATCTCATATCATTCAACGTTATTATAGGCATTCAATGATTCCCGGTCTTATTTTCAATATGATATTACCCATATTCAATCTCTTTTTGTGAACTATTTGTTATGTTTTATTAGGATTTGAGGAAAATATATGCTAATATTTATGAATAATTTTACATATGGATTAAAAATGAAAACACTTTTGATATAATAGGTGTTTCAACATACTATTAATCAAATGAATGCTTCAAAAATAACCAAAAAATGTTGTAAATTTTAGGTATGTGTATTTTAATTCTACTTTATAATACAAATGTGCAGATAGTTTTTTGATTAACAATATAATAGAATGTAAGTTATATAGTTTAAGTCAATGAAAAATACTATTTGATTACTGCATATTGTGTTTTTATTATAGTGGACTCGACTATTTTGGATGTGTAATATTTTCAATTTTCTAATTTATTAACTATTGGAGTTTCTTTTTTTAAAACTGATTTCGGAACATTTTAAAAAAATATTCAGTTTTTGCTGTCGATTTTTAAATTAACTGACGCCACAACTTATTCAAAAAGGGTTTTCCACATCAGTTTTTGGAAAATCGACATTGAAAACCTTAATAGAGATCATTTTTGGCATTTCTTTTTAAAACAACAGACATAGAGAATTATTTTTTTATGTCACCTTTATAAATGTTTGTGAAAAACGCTATCAAAAATAAAAAAACCAATGTGAAATCTTGTTTCTTTCACTAGTTTCGACATGTGTTTCATGCGTAATGAATTTATAACACTCAAAAAAGGGTTCAAGGAATTTGTCACTATGCATAAGGTAATACATCAAGACCCTGTCTCACTAGGGATAAAAATTTTACAATCAACAAAAATCACTTACCTCAAAGCCTTAGTCTAAAAAGATTCATTGAGTAAATCCATTAGGGGCTTAGAGTATCAATCTGACTCCCTAACCCAATCAGTCATGGGTGGAGATAGAGCATCAATATAACCCAACCCATAGGGGGGATTTAGTATTTTATCCCATCACTAAGCCATGTTTACATGCATATTAATCCATTCACCACACATACACCATATCACAACCCAAAAAACATTCATAATTAACAATCCTAATCCACAATAATCAATATGGGAAATAATATTATGCCACAATCCATTGACAAATTTTCCTTTTACACTATATTTCTGTTTATCTCAATTCCCATTTCTTATGCCTAAACTCATTAATAAAACTCATCAATTCCCATAAATTATACTATTAAAATTATTCAACAATTTATATATGTTAACTTATATAACCCATTCATCATTTACATGTATTAACCCCTTATACTTTTCAAGAATAAAACATGATCCATTTGGCACATTCACATTAATTCATTTTAAACCCATTTCCTTGTAAATAAAAAAAATAGCTTATCCATTACACCTATCTAGGAAAAACTACACATATTCTATTCAAATCATCACAATAATGAACTAAGATGTGTATCTTCAACTATAATTAATTTAATGTGTATTTTAGACATAAATTCTTTGTTAACCACATTTAGGATGGTTGACACATGCCATTAGTGACCCTAAATTGATCAAATAATCCTCAAAGAATCCCCTAGGGATCATAAGGTATTAAATTTTTCATTTACAAACCCATTTTATGAAATCTCACTAACAGATATAAAACCAAAATAAGGAGGAAATAAGGAAACAGCCTCATTTTCACAAATCTATATATAAACTATGGGACATAACTTGTAGACCACCTACCTCAAATCTGTTGATGAACTCACACCCAATCCAAGCTGTATATCCAAATAAAATCACCCTTCGAATATTAAACCATGATTCCACCTGAAAAAGAGTTTTTAGGGATTCAGGATAATATTTCTCAAGCTATAAGACCTAATTTAGAAATGAGAAGAAATAGGAGTATTAGACTTACTCGGTGTTTTGATCTGTAACTAATGACATTCCAAATGGACATGAAATGGAGAATATTGATTCTTGAGATCTATTTGGGGTTTTTATTCATCACTAGGGTTATAAGGGAGGAAATGGGTGAGATAAATAGTTGTGTATTTAATATATCGTAATGGGAAAACTACAATTTCACAACTTTTAAAGAGGTTCATGGTTTACCCATTTGGTTTTCTTAACCATACACAAACCATGTGAAGTCCAATGTCCAAAGGGAGTTAGGTAACATGGTTACCGAGGCTAGATACATGGTTTTTCAAACTGTATGATAACAGAGCGATATTCCATTCTACAAGGTTTCATGATTTTCCTAGGAAGGCCACTTGATTTACTTAACCATGCGCCAACCTCAATCCTTTCCCAGGTTGGGCCAATTTTCCATCCATTTGTACCCTAAACCCATGGGTCACTCTTGGGGTCCTTCATACTCTTGAGAATAATGTTATAAACCATGAAAAATATATTGAAATCAAATTTTAATAACAAGGATACCTCCTTAAAGAACAATATCATATAACCTCTCCACCATATAACGAATCATCTTTTAGCTGCTCATCCCGAGCATCACTAAGCATCCAAGGTAAAAATATCAAGCCAAAAATCTCGAACATCTGACTCAAATTTCCAATTTTACTCCTGAAAATTACCATGATTCCCTAAAAATTGAACTAAGGGTATAGTCTTTCCTCATAATAAATTCTCACTACAATCCACTATACAAACCAGATTCTCCTAAAATGACACATCAACCCCAATCTCTACATCCTCTACATTAATCACATGATATGGATCAGGGTGATACCTAAAAATATATGAAACATGAAATACATCATGCATGGAACAATATCACTTTGGAAGGTCCAATCCGTAATCCACTGCTCTAATCCTCTCTGTAATCTCAAACGATCCAATGTCCCTAGGATCTATCATTCCCTATTTTAGAATCTAATGGTGACCCCATCTTGGGGACACCCAAAGAAACACACTATCACACACTATAAAATCTTGAGGTTGATGATGCTGATTTTCGGATGACTTCTACTTATTTAGAGATATTTCCATGTGTTTTTAATCAATTTACCCTTTTCCAATGTTACTTGTATGAGATTCATCCCCAAAAACATTGATTCTCTAACCGTGAACCAACATATCTGAGATATACATAGCCTCCCATAGAGTACCTCACAAGCATGCATCTAAATTATATCCTGAAATATATTTTTTGTATTGAAAATCAACAAGAGAAAAGTGATTTTACAATGAACCACTGAAATCTAAGAATTAATCCCTCATCATGTCCTCCAGAACCTAGATCATACACTCTGACTACTCGTTTTCCTATGGGTGAAAACCATTCTCAAAAACACCCAGGTAGCAAGTGCCTACTATAGTCCCTACCAAAATTATGATGTGAAATGTCGATCATAATCCAAAACTATAGTGTACAGTACTCCATGAAACCACACTATCCCTTGAACATATATCTCACCCAATTAATCAACTGTGAGAGTCTTATGAATCAGAAATTAATGATCCACCTTATTTAAACGATCCACAACCGCCCATATTACATTGATATTTCATGGTTTTCTCTGAAAATCCACTACAAAATGCATTGTTACAATATCTCAAATTCAATTCAGAATGGGAAATTCCTATAACCAACCACCATAGCACTGGTTCTTGACCTTCACATGCTTACAGGTAAGGCACTGGGCCCTAAAAACTACAAACCCTTTCTTCATTACCAACCACCAATACTAGATATAAATATCATGATACATCTTAGTCAAACTAGTGTCAACATCCCCCATTGATGTGTCATACACTTGCATCAACTCTTTTCACACACCCACTAGAACCACAATATGAACATGAACACAAAGAATTTGTTCAGCACTAACATCCCAACTAGAAGTCGAATCCCCACCTTTAAGACATTACATCAAAGACAAACACTTCAGATCCTCAAGCAGACTCTCCTTAACTCAGCTCAAAATTGTGGATTGTACTACTATGGATGCAATTTTCATTTCTTCGTATCTACCCTGAACATCTAGGTGTATCTCAGAAAAGAAGGACATTATTCTTCACTCAGAGTTGGATTCTTGAACCACCTAATTTTGAGTTTTTCAGCATAGAGTATCTACAAAAGTATTCCTTTTTTAGTTTATAAACCAAATCAAAATCAAAAGAGGAAATCTATTAAACCCATCATCGCTGATGAATGTTGAAATAAAACTAATAAAAGATATACTTAAAACTTTTATTTTCATTAAACATCATGAAATTATATCCCAACTAGTAATTCCTCTAAAACATTAAGTCATAAACCACAACAACCAACTTGAGATAATGAGAAGGGTAATTTTTTTCATGAGGCCTCAACTATCTTGACCAATATGCTAAAATTATATCATCCTGTATCAATAATGCCTCATTTCCATCATCGAATGCATCTCAAAACAAGGTGTACCTCTTACTTGGATTGAGTAAGTTTCATATTGGTGTGGTCATCAACTTATTCTTAAAATGATGAAAAGAATTCATGCATTCCTCAGACTAGTTAAAATTATCACCTTTCATGGTTAAGGAAAAAATTGGTGTTTCAAAATTGGAGAAATATTTAATGAAAAAATTGATACTAACTGGCCAATCCCAGAAAACACGTATCTTCATAAACATTCTTGGGATTCTCCCAAGACACAACAGCCTATAATTCTACAAGATCCACTGAAACACCTTCTTCAAAGATAACGTGACCTAATAAATGAACATTATAACTTCAATAACAATATTTCATTAGATTGGTGAAAATAATATGCACCATTACTGTACTTAGGATGATGTCAAGATGTTTGTCTTGATCATCATCATTTCTAGAGTACACCATGATGTCTGTAATAAAGATAATTATGAACTGATCTAGATATGGGTGAATGATTTGGTTTATTAAGGCCATGAACACATCTGGTGAATTGATCAATCCTAATGGAACCACCACAAACTCACCCAACTCGTAGTTGCTCCTGAAATCTATCCATGGTATATTAGTATGGATCACCCTAAACTCTTCATACCCCAATTTCAAATCGATCTTAGAAAACACAAAATCACCTCTCATCTGGTCAAACAAGTAATCTATTTGATAAATAGGGTATCTATTCTTAACTGATATCTTATTAATCTTCCTATAATCTACTCACATCCACAATGATCCATAAGACTTCATAGAAAATGGAAATGGAGATCCCCAAGATGATGTGTTGGGACATGTAAACACCTTATCCTCCAATTCATCCAACAAAGATTTATGTTTTTGGGGTTTCTCTAGTTTCATTCTATACAGTGGACTGGAAATGGATCCACTCGTAAAAGAATCTCTATCAAAAACTCCACATCCATCTCGAGGGGAAGCCCAGAGAAATATTTTGGAAAAGAATCCTAAAGATGATCCACCATTGGAGGAATGACACGATGCAAACTCCTACATCATCCAGCATAAGACAAGACACTTGGGTTGTGACTTCAGCCAACTATTGAAAAACTTGCCCCACATGGCTCACTAAAACATCCCATTAACCACAATGGACATATGTGTCTCCCTTAAGAGATGTGAATGTTAACCAACAATTGTAACAGCCGATATGGGCCTAGTACAAAACCAAGAAACCCATACACAAACTCAAGTGAAAACATGACATCTTGAGGATGCACAAGTCCCACATAAAATGATACCCACCATCCTCCATATCACAACCCTTACATTGTCTGATATCATCAGTTCACACCCCCAACAGAGTATCAATTGACATAACTACATACACAAGTCCCAATGGTAGGCCCAAAACATATACCATCTGAGCAGATATGAAATATTGTACAGAACCCAAGTTAACTAAAGAATAAAAATAGTTGAAGATATAAGGAAGATACCTCTAATAGGACATGTTCTTGGATTTCCACCTCCCGGTGTAGACTAAACTGTATGAGGTTGGCCTATTCCTCATCCCTAGGCCCCGCCATGAGTACCTATTACTGAACTACATTTCTAGTGTGGACGGTCTCTCCCCAGAGTTCCATGTCTGCCACCCCTATCAGTATGGCCCGTGGAGATCCAACTTCTTTCCTGATATGGATAACTGACCCCCTAACTATACTATTCATTATCCTTGTCACTCTGTCATTTACTAATTGTCAAAATTTCCGATAGAAATTATGCACACTACCCAATATAATTCATGCTCAGCACTCAAATTTTGTTTAGGAACACTGACTACACATGTGTACCAACCATCCATAATGATAACATCAATATCAATCACTAACTTGAGACACTGGTTCTATTTTATAGCCTCCCTTTCCACCACCAAACTAGGTAAAATTCTCTAATTGATGCTTTCTAATATCGAAAGTCACACCACCAGTTCTCCCAACCTAAACATAATATATTTCTCTTGAAGCCTCCTAGATGTTTCATTCTGATATAAGGTCTTGACCCACCACATCAGTGACCCTCTTCAATCAAAAGATATTCATATGTGGCTTGATCTCATACCTATGTCAATATTAGAAATGTCTCACCATGGCCGCCTCATCCCATACTAAATCTGGAATGAAACGTTGCAGGTCTGTGAAATATCTTGCATATTCCATGACTGTCATAGATCCCTAAGTCATCTTTATAAACTTTGCATCCTTTTCCTACCTCATGTATTCAAGATATAAGTATTGCAGAAACATTTCCTGAAAATATTTTAAACCCATACTATCAGCTTATTGGGTCTGGACCAAAACATCCCTTAAGAGTTTAACATATCCATATAACATATAAGTTGACAGTATAAACCTCTTCTCTGTAGGATTCTCAAAGTGATCCAAAAATACAATGAATTAACAATATCAAGGATTCTTCAGCCTCAGGTCCACCATATATAACAAAAGTCTGAGGGTGATGTAACAAAAAATCCCTGATCAGATGAAACATACTCTTCACAAACCTATCTAGACCCCTTTCCATAATCTGCATGAAACAAGAAAAGTTTTTAGGGAATTTCTCGTATCCCCAATTGCCCGAAGTTTATAGGATTTCTTACTCCACGTATAGTGGATCATTATTGGTGATATCCTCTTGTCACTCAACTGGAACATGTCTTCATGGAATTATTTCTCTACAATTCTAAACATGAGGTGTAAAACACATAAAATAAATATTTCAATATTCATATAAAATAAGGCCCTCTACCAGCCACAAAAAAAATCATTCTCACACACTATCCCTAAAGTCCTTGTTACATACCACACAGTACCATTGATCATCCATACCGAAGTCCATGGATAACATGGGTAAACAAACTTAAACTGTTATAAGTTTTACATTGGAAAACATTTAAAAACTATTTCCATACATACAATGGAAATTTTTTACATTAGGAACACTTCTTATTTAACATCTTGTCATGGAAAATATTTTAATTCACTTACAACCATTAATTAAGAACAATTATTTAACCATTATTCAACATTTTATTTCCATTTTACAAATTAGAATATTTTTATTAGACACCATTTTCTTCATGTTGCTCCATGATAGTCAAATTAATTCTACCGTTTATGTTCCACATTCCCATCTTATGTGTTTACTAATCATGATTCATGTCACATAAAAACATCAGTTCCTATAATGATTCATGAATTCATAATCCCCCACCATTTCAACTATGTGAAAAATATCATAGTACTATCACATCACACAATAAGTGCATCACCCAAGAGTGAAATATCATAAAATGTAATAACTCATAACTAGAACAAAAATTACCACCCGATGTGACCTGGGTTTTACTTAATACATGGGTTTGATAATCACACGCATGAGCTCATTAATAAGGCCTGAAACCTTCCTCAACATCTCTGAACCATTACCAAATTTTAATTCATAGAGAAGAACAACACTAATACCACTTTGTAACATCCCCTTCCTAGTATCCATTAATTAGGTCCCCCCAAGCCAGGTCACCATATGTCCTCATGATTTTCTCCCCAAGCACTAGAGGTTGTCGATTTGAAGCGAGGGTTTAATGAGTCATGTGGGGAGACTATACCCTATCTACCAATTTCAAACACAATAGATAATAAATGAAATAGAAAATAAAAATGTAATAACCATTAACTTCACATAACCAAGAATCACCCCAATAAGGTACACATCCCAATGAAATAGTAGATCATGTCATTTCAGGTGAGAAGTTCCAAAAGGGTATGAAAACCCAAAAATAAAGGTGAAAAACTAAATCCCATAAATGGACCTAACTCCTTTTTTGTATCCTTATCCATATGCATTCCATTCCCAAATCAACTCCCAAGTGTAGGTCCTTTTCCCCTTTCCTTACCTGAAAGCATGAAGTCTGCTCGGCACACCACAATGGTCTGAGCAGGGTATGAGTACAAATCAGTAGGCCACCACCAATAGTGTCTAAAAAATATCCAATCTAAATAGATAGTTCGTGAAAGTACTAAATAAATGACAAGTAGATAAAAGATAGTCTGATTTCTATTATTTAACATCTTTTACTAAAACCATTTCTTATCATAGTAAAAAAATCATATTTCTGTGTTCAACATTATTTAATTAATTATCAACATGACTTCTATGGGTTAGGCACTGACGTCCCTTACAAAAGGGTTCAATGTATTTGTCACTATACATAAGGGAATAAGTCGAGCTCTTTTCGCACTAGGTATAAACATTTTAAAATCAATAAATAAGAATTAACTTGTTGTTTATGTCCAATTATTTTCATTTAATTCAACCATAAGGGTCATAGATCATCCATCTGACCCACTAACCTATGTATTATTGGGTGGGGTTAGAGCTTCAGTTCAACCAGACCCGTTAGAGGAGCCTCGATCCATTATCGCACCAACAAGCCATATTCACATGCTTATTAATCTATTCACCCCATATCAAAACCCATCAAAACCATCATAATTAATAATAATAATCCACAACAATCAATATGAAAAATAATATTATTTTATAATCCATTAACACATTTTTCCAATTACATTGCATTTCCATGTAGCCCAATTCCCATTTGTTATTCCTAAAATCAATAATAAAATTCATCAATTCTCTAAAATTAACCCATTCAACATATTTAACAATTTCCATATGCTATCTTTCATATCCCATTCATCATTTATATGTATTATTCCCTTATACATTTCATCAAAAAAACACATTCCATTTGGAACATACCCATTAATCGATTGTAAACCCATTTCTTTACTAAGAAAAAAAATACATTTTCCATTGACACTGTCTAGGAAAAACTACCCATATTATATTATTAATCATAAAAATAATAAATTAACATGTTTACCTCTAGATCTACATAATCACAAGTTGATTTCACACATAGAATCATAGTTAACATATTCGGAAAGGTCAGTGCGACCCATGGGGGAGCCTAAATTGGTAAAATCATCCTCCACACACCCCACGAGGATCATGAGGGAATAAAATTTTCATTTACACCCTAATTATACCAAATATCACTAACAAAACTAAAACCACAAACAAGGGGGAAATTATAACACAACCTCATATGCAAAAATCTATATAATAACCATGGGATATAACTTACAGACCACATACCTCAAATCCATGGATAAAGGCACACCTAATAATATCCTTAGATCCAGATCCAAGATCCCAATGAATTATTAAACATTATCCAAAAAAAGAAAAGTGTTTTAGGGCTTCGTAATAAGTTTGAAAAATCTATTATCCCTAATACAGAAATGAAAAGAAATGAGAGGATTAAACTTACATGATGATTTGATCTACAACCAAAGGTGATCCAAATGACCTATAAATAAAGGATATCAGTTTTCAATATATATATAGGGTTCTTGTACATAACTAGGGCTGAAAGGGAGAAAATGAGGGAGAAGATTGGATGCATCTTTAAAATCATGAAAGGTAAGAACTATATTTTTCAAAATTTTAATAGGGAACACAATGTACTTGAATAGTTTTCCAAACCATGTGTACACCATGAAAATGTCACATTCCAAGGGTATTTCAGTGAGACTGTTACATAGGTAGGATGTATTGTTTTTCAAACTGTTTTCCAACCATGTGATATTCCACTATCCAAGGTTTCAAATTTTTATTGGGAAGGCTACACAGTTTACGTAACCATGTAAAAACCTTGGGACTTGCACATTTTGGCCCTATATTTCCCTATTTTTATGTCCCAAACCCCTGGGACAACCTTGATCTCCTCATACCCCCAAAAAGCATTTCATTAACAAAAAACATGAGATTGAAAGAAAATTTTAAACAAGGACATACCTCTTTAAAGTCCAGGATCTTAGTGAATAGGTGACACTCAGGCTAGTTGGTCAATATAACTGAATTCCCCCACTTCAATGATTCCTAGAAATTATAATAGAGTGGGTGGGTAGATAACGGAACATTAAAATCCCCCCTCGATGTAATGGGAATGAATTTTAGACAAAGAGGCCGAAGTTGGGATAAACCAGACAACTTCTTATTAGAATGATTCCCCTCATGGGCTTCCATCATACTCAGCTACACATGAGAGAAACTACATCAGATCAAAGAAGTTGAATTAATAAATAAAAATTTAGTCTTCCAATAGTGGACCCAATTCACCAGGCTAGGGGAATATCAACCACCAGCTCCACCTATCAAATCATAAATTCCCAATAGGATTTACGACATAACTGCAACAACTACAAACAAACCCTAGCCAACTAGCTATGGTATTTATATATCTATCACCATAACGAAGTTCATCATCCCTTAAGAGTGTATGGGTGAAACAAATAATGATTTCATATCAACCCTACCTTGTAGGGATGTGGGAATTTATATCTTCATGTCTATCATGTATGTCATGAAATCACCAACAGGAATCAATCAATCCTCAACAAAAGGATAAATCAATTCCAATTATGGACCTGAATAACCACCAATCATTACAAATACACTACTAAAAATGATATTAATAGTGACTACCATTGGAAGTCACTATTTGCCTATTGAGACTTCTTAGAGACTGCAAATGGTGGCCGCATTAGGCCCGTCACTGTAAGGCAATAGCGACTGCCAATGTCGGTCGCCCTATGCATGGTAAAAAATGCCTATAGAAACCACCAATGGAGGTCACTGGGTCTGAAAAAAAATGGACCCATTAGTGACCGTCAATGGAAGCCGCTAACTTGTGATTTTTTTTAACAAAAATTATAGCATCGCTTCTCAAACCGTAGAAAACAGCAGAAACAAAGTTAAAATCTGGAAAAAAATCAATTCAAAATAGCAGAAATACCAATACCCTCAAAAACAAGAACTGATTGACATATGACTTCATATCTAGTGATCCAAACATCACCAATCCATTCCTAACTTCTGCTTCAATAAACCTATAATAAGATACAAAATAAACATCTAAACAATGAAAATGAAAATTGGAAGTATTTATTCAGTTAGAAAAAGTATATATATATATATAATAATAATCAAAGTGGGTCATTAGGCTGTTAGGACATATGAGAATTTGGCCAATTGCCCAGTCTCCATTTCGCCAATGGGTCATTTATCCAATTGGTAATTAGTCCAATAAGCTAATATGCCAGTTTTACATTTTCTTATTAGGCTAATAGGCTAATATTAAATTTGTACAATAGCATAATAGGTCAATAGGCCAACATGACATTAGGTAATTAGGATAGTTGTCCATTAGGTTGCTCAGCCGTTGGGCGGTTGTATGGTCTTTGGGATGTTGTTAGGACGTTAGGACATTGTTATGCCATTATTAGGCCGTTGTTAAGTCGTTGGGATGTTCTTCGACCATTGTTGAACTGTTGGGTTGTTGGGCCATTGGGACGTTGTTGGGCTGTTGGGCCATTAGGGAGTTAGGGCATTAGGGCGTGAGGGTGTTTTGTCATTTGAGCATTTCTGAATTTGTCCAATTGGCCAAGTGTCCATTTAGCCAATTAGCCATCCGGCCAATAGTCTAATATGGCATTAGGCTATTTGTTCATTAGGAAAATAGGTTAATATGTCATTAATAAAATAGTATATTAGGTAATTAGGAAAATAGTCCATTTGACCAATTTTCCATTCGGTCGTTAGGCCATTAGGGTGTTGCGGCGTTAGGCCATTAGGGTGTTAGGCCATTTGGCCAATTAGACCATTCTCCATTCAACCAATTGTCCAGTAGGCCAATTTTGAAATTAGTTCAATTTTGAAATTAGTCCGTTAGACTCATTACTCTACTTTATTAGGGTACTATTGTGTTTCTCGTAAACTATGAGGTGGTTTGAAAAGATGTTTGTAAAACCATTCTGCTGTGTTTGATAGACATTGAACTATATAGAGTAATGTTCAGTGCTGAATAACCCCCCCCCCCCCCACCCCCTCCCCCAAAAAACATTACCTGGATATCCCCCCAAGATATCCCCTCACATGCCCCCCCTAGTCAGCCACCCCCTCAACTCTCTTGGGACAACCACCCCACCCCCGGACAGCCCCTAATCCCCCCAGACAGCCCCCACCCTCAACCCCCCCCCCCCCTCCACACCCTCCACACCTTGCACAGCCGCCCCATCCATCCACCTGCATCCCCCCTCCCCACCACCATAAATCCCCCCCCCCCACTTCTGGAAAACCCCCACTCCCACCCGGACACCCCCCACCCACTCACCCCTGAAATCCTCCCCCCTAGACAGCCCCTCATGTGCCCCTATGGTGAGCTACCACCACCCCCTCCAAAAAACTCCCCTAGGACAGCCCCCACTTCCCCCCGGACAGCCCACAGACTGAACACCCCCCTCCAAACCCTACACTGCCCACCCCCCCCCCCCCATTCCCCCTCCTTTAGCCAGACACACCTGAACCCCCCCCCCCCACTCTCCCAGGACAGCCCCCACCCCAACACAGTCACCCCGGACAGCCCCCCACACCCGGACATCCCCCTCTCCCACCGAATAGCCCCCTCCATGAACAAGCCCCCCCCCCCACTTCACACCCTGCACATCCCCCCATCCCCCACCTCCGAATAGCCCCCCACTCACCCTGGACAGCCCCCACCCCTCAGACGACCCCCACGTGCCCCCCCCCCACCCTAAAGAAACTCTCCTAGGACAGCCCCACACCCCAGGACAACCCCCACTCCCCCTGTATAGCCTCCACTCTAAATAGCCCCCACCCCCACCCTAAACATCACCCATCCCTCCACTTCACCCCCCCCCCCTCCCCCCACACACACACACGGACTCCCCCCACTCCCCCCAGGACAGCACCTCACCTTCCACCCCGGTCATCCACCCCCCCCCCCAAAACTCCATCTGGACATCCCCTACTCCTCCCCCAGACATCTTCCACCCTAAACAGCCCCCATCCCAGCACCTTTGGACAACCCCACTAAAAAGTGCCCCCCCCCCCACTCTCCTTGGACACCCCCCCCCCCAAACAACACCCCCAACTCACCCCCAATATCCCCCACACAGACACAGACACAACTGGACAACCCCCACCCCCCACTCACCCCGGATAGCCCGGTCACCCCCCCCCCCCCCCGAAAGAAACTCCCCCAGGATAGAGCCCACCCCCACACCCGGATACCCCCCCCCCAGATATCCCCCACACCCCTAAAAAAACACCACAAAAAATAGCTCCCCCCCACTCATCCCGGGCATCCCCACCCCCCAGCAGAATAACACTGAAAAGGAAAAAATCCATAAGAGGATTGACACCCAAACACATCATATGACACCACTAAAACAAGTAGAATTCAATGAAGGGAAATAGAACAACCGAGTCACACCATATATTCTGAATGTAACCAACAATATCATACAAACCACCATAAATACATTTATACAAAACTGATATGGGGTCTAGAAAAACATGATAGACAGTATGTGAAGTGGAGGGAGAACATGCCAACCAAAATCATTATAAATAGAAGTAAAGAAAAACTATGGAGTTTTTAAAAACATAAATTGTTCTAATCTCAATAAATTATACTTTTAATGTCTAAATCAATATATAACATTAATTCAATATTAAATAAAAAAGAAACACAACTCATGGATATGATGTATCATGCGTGGTCATGCCTGCTACCTCCTTCTGGTGTGCCAAGGGCCTAAAAAATTATTATTATTTTAATAAAAAAATAATAGAAAGAAAATAAATAAATTTAGTATAAACCTACATCATATGATCCCCTTTACCAACACCCAGACGCACATATTCCTGCAGTGTTCTAACTTCATTGATCAATTGTTCATTTATCACTTCGAAAGCACGCAATCATGCCTCAAAATATGATAGATTCTGTGTTATCTGAGCGATAGCTGGACCGACAACCTCAACACATGATACTATAGAATGAGGAATCCTTGTTCCTTATTTCAAACTATATCCATGCCTATCATGACCAATAATGCGTTGGAATATCTCATCCCTTCTCATGGGAAGTTGTCTCTGGTTCTCTAGAAGCTGTTCTAACTCAGCTTCAAATTGAGCCTATGCAATATTGAAATATATATACATATATATGTTTATATACAGATGCATGTAATTATTGGTAATGAGTAGAATCACATACTATAATAGCTACAGCCTCTGGATCATTTCCATCATGAGTTCTCATCGACACCGACATTTTATCTATCAATGATCCTTGCTCCAGAAACTGTATACCAATAAAATATAAAAATATAACACAAATAAAAATTAAATAATAAATAAAAAAATGAATAATAAATACATCATGTCGTATATGAGACACGTGATGAGTCGCGAGCCTATGAGTTGGTCCTTACAACGCTCGATTCTCGTAATGGCGTGCTAACACATTCTACATTCAATTAATTCAAATTTCAAACAACTATAATGTAACACATTCTTGAAAATATATATATAAAAATAAATATATGAACCGCAAAAAACTCAATAGACCAATATTCAACTAAGTCGTGCCACTGAGCCAGGAGAACACATCTCTGTACTTTTTCTAGAATGTCTGGGTTCCCCACGTTTGGTAACTAGTGCTCACTCTTGATTTTGCCTTTATGTTATTTTCACATCTTACAAAATTTTCCCATACACACCTGAATAAACTCATCGGGGCACACTTTTAGATTATTCTATTTAAGAAAAATATCACACATGTTAATATTTTTTAAACAATGGAAAGAAACTAAAATGGTCTTCTTTCCTGAACATCCCTCCAAAGTCGATCTGATGTATCCTAAGGGATCGAAGCCCAATTACATGTGGTCAGTTGAAATCGATGTGATTCGTGTATGATATGGCCCAACTGATGGATAAATGTAGGGGTAATCATTCCCACATGATGAAATCTCTCATCAAATAAAACATCAATGGTCGTGTTGGGATTTTATGATGAAATTCCACGACCAGGGTGACTCTTGAGAGAGGATCAAGCGGTCGAGTCTGATCCTGTTGAAAAAAAATTTATACATAATTTGACATATGTTCATATATCTATATAAATTTCATAAAAAGAATATACATAGTTACATTCAAACATACCTCGAATATGAGATGATGACGGCTCAGATGGATGATGTGTATGTGCTTCTTGTTCCCCAGACATGTCTATAGTCATAGAAAACATTTATAACAGGACCATCCAAAGTGTAAAAAAGATAAATTGGATTTTTTTTTTAAAATAAAACATTTAAAATTGTTAATAAATTAAAAAAAGGATTGAATTTTAAAAAATCACAAACATAATAGAACATAAATAAAATTATTTACAAATAAAGGATTGTATTTAGAGGGTTCTTTTAACATGAAGCGATTTGGGGGATGGGATGTCTGGGAGTGGGGTTGTGAGTGGGGAGCAGCTGGGGGTGTGGTAGGGCTATCCAGGGAATATCTGGGGGTAGTTTTAGGGGTTGGGATGTCCGGGAGAAGGCTTGGGAGTGGGAAGGGGCTGGAGGGTGCGGTGGCGCTATCCGGGCTGGGGGAGTGGGGGTTGTCTGGGTGAGTTGTGGGGGAGTTGTCCAAAGGGGGGGTTGTCTGGGAGGTGGGGCTATCTTGGGGGAGTGGGGTAGGGGTGGGATGACTGGTTTAGGGAAGGTGTAGGGGTGGGGAGGGTGTAGTGTAGGGGAGAGGGAGGGGCGATCCAAATGGGGGGGTGCTGTTTGGGAGGGGGATGTTCGGAAGGGGGGGGGTTGTCTGGGTGTGGGGGGGGCTATCCAGGGGTGGGCTATCCTTGTGGGGGGGGGGGGGGGGGGGCTGTCCTGGGGGAGTGGGTTGGGGGTGGGCTGGATGGTGTAAAGGATGGGGAAGGGGAGGGGAAGGTGCAGTGCAAGGGGGAGGTGGGATGTCCAATGGGGGGGGTCCAGGAGGGGGGTGTCTGGGAGGGGGAAGTCTGGGGGGAGTGGGGGTCGTCCGAGTGGTTGGGGGGGGCTGTCCAGGGGGGGTGTCCAAGGGGGGTTCTGAGAGGGGGTGGGTACTATCCATGGGGAGTGGGGTGACATTGTCCTGGTGTGTGGGGGTTGTCATGGGGGAGTGGCCTGGGGGGCTGGCTGGTGTATGCCAGGGGGTAGGGGAGGGGTTGGAGAAGTGTAGGGGGAGGGGGAATTACAAAGGGGGTGGGTGGGATGTCCGGGAGGAGGTGCTATCCGAGAGGGGGTGGGGGTTGTCCGAGGGGGAGTGGGGGTTGTCTCGGTGTGGGGAGGGGGGATTCCCGGGTTTGGGGGGGATGTCCAGGGGGGCCTATCCAAAGGGGGGATGTCCGGGAGGGGGGGATGTCTCAGAGGGGGGTTGTCCAGAATATTGGTTCACCCAAGCCCCCAAGGGAATCATAAAAAATGATCAACCATAATATTAATTCTAAAAAATAATAAATAAAAATTCTTATCTACCAAATTAGTTTTGGATTTTTTAAAAAATTAAAAAAAAGGATTTTAACTGAAGAGTGGGAAAGAAATTATATGTTTCATTAAACATGAAAATTGACTTTTTCTCATTCAACAGCCTCTCTAACTCAATAAATATCTTCTTCACATTGAACATTGGTATGTTGATCAATCTTTTGGGAAAAAAGGGAACAATCTCAGATTTATCCTGTTCAAATAAAAACAATCCTCGTTGGGACATTTTCCCAAAAACTTGCCAACTATGATTCGATGGCTAAGTAATGAAGAATACTGGTTCTGCTTGTGATGTAAAAATGAAATGTTCATTATCAAATCGTTCATTTTTGTATAACATATAGTTAAAATTCACTAATCCAAACTGATATTGATTGACTTTACTTCCACACACTTGATCAATCCAATTACCCTTTAACAATATGTACTTCAATCCGTGTGTTTATACAACTTCAATGATGACTATCAATTGAACATAATAATAACCAGAATCAAAAAATGAACAACTAATTCCATTTTTATGTGTTTCTAGTTTGTCTTCAACATCTTTAATGTGAAATTGAAAACCATTAGCATCCATATATTTATAACAATGAGAATTTATAGATGGACCCTCAGCTAGTTGGATAAATTCTTCAGTTAGCATGGGGTCACCTAAATCCCTCAGGTTATGAATCTGTATAATTCCCAAAATTCAATAATGATTTCTCTATAAAAAATTAGTATAATACTTCACTCAAAATGAAAATAAATCAATATGTACAAAATCCTTGAACTAATCATAAAATGACGCATAATGAGATTGTAGAATTTGATACTCAATTACACAAGAAATATACTCTTTTATCTCATTAATGTGTTTCCTTTAAATGATAAGAGGATGTTTAAATGATCAACATATGAAAATAAAAAAAAGTAAAAGTCAAACAATAAAAGTGATAAGACACTTACTGCATTAATGTTGAAATTGATGGAGTATTGAACAAGGTATATCGATGCGCTTGTATCCACTCGATGTTGTCCATATCAAATATGGTTTTTCCCCGGACGAGCTCTATTACGTACGAATCGTATCAATGTATTCAGATACAACTCAATAGGACAAATCCAGCTAAATTTAACTAGACCAACAACCATTACTTCATCAGTTTGGTGAAGTGTCATGTGAACCATAACATCGAAAAATGAGGGGTGAAACAGTTTCTCAAAGTGACAAAGCGTAATTACAATTTGGTCCTACAAGATTTTTAAATCACTCATTTTTTGATTTCATAAAAAAAATATGTCTAAAAAAATTACTCATCTCAATCAAAAGTTGAACAACAATGGGGGATATATAATCCAAAATTACAATTGGAATCAATGGTTGATGTAGTATGTGATGGTCATGACTTTTCAACCCTTGCAATGTCCTGATCGTATGATTCACGCACATTGAAATATTAAAAGAGTAACCATCAGGCACCTTGAGAATCTTCAAAATGGAATTAAATGTATCTTTATCCTTTTTAGTCATCATATAATGTACAAAAAGCATATATTCCTTGTTTCCCTCAGCTAAATATAAATACAACTGCTTCCTTAAACCCATTTCATCCAAATCACGATGTGCATTAACGTGGTCTTTTGATTTTCCACTGACACATAATATGGTCCACAATATATTATCAGAATCATTTTTCTCAATGTACATGAAATCCAAATTATGCCTTAGTATGTCTGTTTTACAACAAGGGATATTTTAAAAAAATACTTCTCTTTTTCCAATTGTGACTGCGATGTTTACCCATACCATGAATATTAGGTAATGGATGAGCCACCAAATCCTGAAATTAATACACCATTCAGATGTTTTCTTCCTCCATCTGTGATAACATTTTTACTCCTATCATGGTCTTTGGTGCTAGGATAAACTCTCTAGAACCTTCAAAGGCCATTCTATCCTTTCTGAACCTCTGTTTTTGCGGGGGGGGGGATGTGTGTGACCCATGTATGCCCATTTTTTTGAATGTTTAAGCCATAAATATTTTTTTCTTTTATTTCAAAAAGGGAAATAAAATTACTCTTTTGTACTCCACCCTGATAAATATGCATAAGCTACGAAGTCATTGATTTTCCACAATAAATCATTTTGCAGTTTGAAAATTTATTTCTTTTTGCAGTCATACGTTATCACACTGTCTCCCCAAAATTCATTCAAATCATCAATCAAGGGATGAAGGTAACCATCAATCTTATCCCTCGGACTTCTAGGTCCATCAATGAGAGTGAAAAGTAATATACATTTTTGCTTCATACAAATCGATAGAGGAAGGTTATATGAAACCAACACCACTATCCATGTGCTATGAGTTACACCAACTAAAGACTTTAATGGAATGGAACCATCTACTTCCAACCGCAATTGGACATTACCAACACCTTTTTCAATGTCGGAGTGTCATTTATCAAAATGCTTCCATGGACCAGAGTCTGTCTGGTGGGTTAACACGTCACTTTCATATTTTTTTTTTGCATTCCATCTCAATAAAATAGAAACATTAGATGAAATAAAAAATTGTTTCAACCTCAAATTTAGGGGAAAGTAATGCATTCATTTTACAACTATTAGTTTTCCCTATTTTACAGTCTAAATTTTATGAGTCTGATTTTTCCTATTTTCTTTCAACCTGGAAGCGCCACAGACCATAGAAATATCCAAATGTGTAGTTTCATTTCTAAACAACATATAGTTGTTTGCACATGCATCTATGGTCTCATATGTGAAACTAAAGTTCTCTGTCAACTTACGAACATGGTAATACATGTACGGAATCTTAGCTTCGACATGAAGAACCTTTTTCAATAACACCAACAACACATCGAATGACCTGTCTGACCATTGATTCAATGTCTTCAAATGAAAAAACTCCACGATAAATAGAAATTTATGTTCAGTAGTAAATCTAGGATATTATTCCATTTTTTCATCATTATGTACATCACAAAACCTCCTTGAATCATGGTTCTCACTAGAGAGTAGATTTATCTCACCGGTCCCCACATTCTGGATATCAATGCCTTCAGGAGCCAACCCATGTACAACTTCAGTAATCATTTCATACATTGTATCATTCATCCTTGCATCAATTTCCATCTGGAACACATCTGTATTTTGAAGAATAATATATTCTTCTCTATGAAGAGTTCATCTCTTATAATTTTTCTGAAATCCGTTCAAGAATAGATCCTCACTGAATCTCGTGTGAATTTATATCTTTTTTCACATTTTTCAACATGGAAAACTAATAATGTCACTTTGAAATCCTCCAATGAACTCAATAAACAGCATAATGCCCTTGAAATATTCTCTAGACATTCGATTTGGTAGATCAATCCAACTCTTATCCATAATAATATCTGTATAACAATCATTTATTCAATACTTTATATAATATGAATTTTTCATTTCAAATATATTTAACATAAATACTATTGAATTTCATGTGGACCATTGATAAAATAAACAATTTATATATCTGAATAATAAACAAGAGAAAATATAATGGAATGCAAGTGAAAGCCCATTTCATCGCCACCATGTTGGTATGGTAAATCTAATTATGATTCTATATTCAAGAAACTATATTAAGAATGAATTTGGTCTATAATTCCATAAAGTAAACATTTTTCAAGAATGGAATATTATATCTTGCATGCATATGTCATACATGAAAAAATTCATCAAATACATATCTTAATCAATCAACATTAGAAACTAAGTTCATACCTACCAATAAATCAACAAATATAATTAGTGATGAAAGTTCCCAAAATCAATTAGTGATGAACAGTATTCTCAACCTCAGAAAAACTATATCATTGTACAAAAAATTCCTCAATACCTCTTGGATTTACACTGCCTTCATAGCATCAGATGTAGTAACGATTAACAATCATATATATTAATCAATATCTAATTTTTGTAAAACTAACTAATCTATATCAAGGATAACATCAAATATATACAATTCCAGAAAAAATGCCAATCCATCTTCACATATGTTATCAATAAAGAATATGCGGGATAATGAATGTGATGCCCCATGCTGGATCAAAGTGACAAATACAGTGTTTCTCATGGCCTCAAGTAGGTATCCTTTTATGCAAGATGTTTGTTACTAGGATTAAGGGTCTGAATATCATCATTGTAAGAAATATACCCTTGGTATCAACAAAGAAAAGGATAAAAAATAACATAATAGAGTCAATAAAGAATGAAAAATCATAATCCATGGTAAGTATCTCATGTCATATAGTAAATACCCAAATAAACCCAAATTTTTTAGGTCAATAAAATTGTGGGAAATAATAATAATGTGAAAAAATGTTGATTCATCACTCTTAATTCCATCATAATTCTACATCTAAAATATACACAATAAGTCACATTGAAACATGAATTAATATCATATAATGTAATGTCATATAATCTTAATAATAACTGATAGTATTGAAACACAAGTGATTAAACACAAAAAATGTGTCTCATGGGCTATTCAATCACTCACATGTGGTCAAACCTCAAACATTTTCTCATGGGACACACACACCGAGAGACTTGTTATAAACTCAAGAGTGGTATAAATCAAATAACATCATAATTTATAATATTAATCCAATTAACAAATAAAATCAATCTACATTGTATATAACTTTCAACTTCAAGAAAATTGTGACGTCTTTTCATTCACATATTGTCAACACACATTGTTTCATAATTCTTCATGCACAAAAACTCGTTTACACATGAAATTCCATTACCACTATTTTTATTCAAACAAAATATTCATATAATCTTCATGCATATCAAATTTATGATATAATTTTCCAAAAATTAAAACCATTAAATGAAAATTAAGGAATATCATAAAACATGAAAAATTCAGAACCGAGAGGAGCCGGAGGTGGTGCTGCGGAGGAGAGGAGGGGAAGTGGAGGGGATTCGGAGTCTAAGGATGTTTCGAGAGGGTGGGGATGAGCACCAATGATAGTGGGGAGATAGAGGAGGATGCGGTGTGGTGGAGCTGATGCAGTAGGGGATGGGATGGGTAGTGTGGCGAGGGAGGGGATGGGCAATGGCATTAGTGGAAACCGGAGGCAGAGCATATGTAGCATCGGCAGTGCAGCAGCATCCGGGAAGTGAGGGATGGGAGGCGGTGCGGGGGAGCTGAAACTGGTGTGGGATGGGATGGGTGGATATGGGGGGTTGTGGGTAGGGTTTGGCAGGTTCGGGATCATGGGGTGTATAATTTTTTTTAGGAGTCTTGCGACCGCCAATGGCGGTTTCATTAGGTCACCAACAGAGACCGCCAATGGCCGTCTCCTGTGTAAGGGGTCTCCGAAACCCCATTTTCTAGTAGTGATATGGGACTTTTCATCACCATCATCACCATAGAGAATTTATTATTCTCCAGGTTGGGATGAAAAGATCAATGGTCGGCATCCAACATATTCCTCCCACCACAGGATTACCCTTTGCTGGTTAGGGACCATTCAAAAGTTACAAATGGAAACTCCTTCAAGGTCACATTTCATAGAATAAGTCAAGAGGAGTGTATAGAGAAGGTGATCATACCCTATTGGGTTCTCATGACAAAATGATCTAACATGTCCATGGGATCAATCAACGGTCCTAATGAAGGATGTGGTGATTCATCATATTGTGTGTAAAGTAATCGTAAAACCAAAATTTCCTAATTTTCACTCTGTGAATGTTTACAATATCATCATAATATATATTGTAAGTCAAGATGAAAACATTTAGGGTTTCAATATGTAGTGTGTACCCTGGGAGGAGGGTGATTTGAATGCACCAACTCTGGCTACACACACCCAGAACCAAAGAAACCTCCAAAATCTAGAACCTCTAAATAACGAATTTCCAAATCTCAAAAAGAACACTACCAAAGAAAAAGGGAAAGGTATGAGTACATCACAATCACCACACTGAAGATTTTAGGTTCCTTACATGTAGGATCATCTAACACAATATTAGAGTGAGATAAAAACCCTTACAGTACCCAACGTGGGGCTACTCAAGGGAAATATTCCCATAGAGTTCCATCTTCAGGAAAAGATGAATGTTATACATCCCATAGTCGATCCAACAAAATGAGATATATATTAGAATTATACAGTCTTCAGGTCTAGAAATCTAGTTTACATAAATAAGGAATTTTATAATGACCATGACTTCCCTCCATTGCAGTGACAACCCCTCCCTCTATAGGGAAATATTTCAGTCTTAGGATGAATATAGAATCAATGGGAGAAAAAATAGGGACCTCATAATTGATTCCTACTAGATTCCTATAGATGGGAGGTAGCTCTGATAGTAGTTCCCCTAGATATTATCGAAGTCATCGGGTCCCTGCTTACTCTAATGGAATCCCTGAAAGGGTGAAGAAACATGTTTAGCCTTAGAATAATCCATATCCTAAGTGGGTGGAAAAAACATTAACTCCACCCAATTTTCAAAATCATACCTTCTCTACATTTGATGGAATAGGAAATCATAAACAGTATTTAACACAATTTCTATCCATATGTGGGATGATAACGGGCCCTCAAGATTAATAGGAGGCAAAAAAGCTATGGTGTTTTGTATAAACACTAACATTTCCATCTTTTATATGGTACTACAGCCTACCCGCATGATCCAGTATAGGATGGGATCACATTTTTCACCAATTTCATTATCAATTCTACTCCATTCTATGGAAAATGACAATAATAAATCTAAACAACTTCAAACAACATGATAGTGAGAGGGTGTATGACTTCATTTCAATATGTAAAGGTTTAACTTATTCACTTAGCATCCCAATCTCATAGAAACCACTACTGGAACTCTGTGATGAAATATCTGAGATTAGTTATAGAAACCTCTAATACTGATGAAGTATCATGGTAGGTTCTATGAGTTCAAAATAATAGAACAACATCTGGATGATTCCATTTTTTGAACATTTTCCAAACCTCGACTCATTCTCTTAGTATAGGAATCATAATCATTTGATATCACTCTCAAGATACTAGAAGTACCTATCCAATCACCTAGGAAGATCTTGAACCACCCAGCAACTCTTTTAGAGTGTCTTTAACCCTAAATCTCCCTCGGATAGAAGCATTGAGAAATTAGGGTTACTCATGATTTGAGAAACAAATTAATAAATAATACTAAATTTAAAAATGAACAGGTCCGTGACTATTTTTAGCATCCATGGACAATAATACTATCATCCTATCGTAGTCCATAGATCCTGGTGAGGTCAACTACAACAATCATCTTGATTATTTCCCTTTCTATATAAATCTACATCATAATAATCAAGAAAACATCATCTTGAAAAACATCCTTAAATTAATGGTCAATTATGGAAAAGTGGTGTTAAATAAATACTTAGATAAGGTGTCTTGTATTACCATTTACCAGTTAGAAGAAGAATTTGATTGGTAAAAAGTTCTGTCCAAGTGAGATCAGATGTTAAACTAGATGAATTAGAAAATAGTTGATCAAGCACAAGCCATATTGTCGAATAAGTGAAAATACCCACAATAGATCCACCATATATGAAGGAGACATCAAATATACCTTCTAAAATAAGTCTTGACCATCAAAAGTTGTATAAAAGAGAAGTGGGAGATCTATATACTTCACCAATGAAAGATTTAACAATTGCAGATCTCTTCCCTACAACATCTGAAGCATGGACACCACCCCACCAACCAGAACCCTCTCAAGATGAAGATCTCATATTTGGTTATGTACATATTATAAACATCGAAGAACCCTTATATAATAAGGAATATCCTCAAAATATGAGTTTACAACAAATATATGGGGGAATGGGAGGTCTCATTGATAGGAACTGAGGATTCATGGGACAACACTGAAGTTGTTGTACCCAATATTTTCGTGATATCCCCATAGAGGACATATATTAAGTTAATAACCATGGGAAAGTTCTTTAGAAAAACCAAAAGAGGTATTGAGGTGTCCCAGGACCCTCCAGTGGTATCCTACCCCCATTTGTCTTGCTTGGCCGCCTAAAAGGGGTTCAATTATATTATCATCCCAGGAAATGGGGAAGGACAGAACAACCATCACCAATTGAAGAAGATGACCCCAAACATCTTTACAAGAACTAGATCCATCCACCTCAAATTTCTATGATCTTGATCCACATATCCAAGAGAAACCCCACATTGAAAAGTGATGACATCTAGCACAAAATTATGACATTATGAAATAGCTGGAAATTTTCCTAGCCATGCTCTCAATCATGAATTCACTCCATCATTCAAAACAACTCAGGGAGACACAGGTTAATTCCATACATATCCCTTATGAATTTATGAAATAAGTCCCTATATAAAATATTTATTAAGTGGAGACTATGGAAGCACAATCCTATTTCGCCATCTCGTTCAAGGACCAGGATCAGGAATCAGTCATCCAAGGGAACATCGGGCCCCTATATGTTGTGTGAAGACTAAATGAGGTCAAAATACAAAAGGCTCATATTGATAATGGTTCTAAGATCAACCTCATCTGAGTTTGAACCCTCATATTTTTGGGATATAGCAATGGGAAATTTTCTCCCACAAGGATGACCATTAAAGGGTCTGATAAGCATGAGGAAATACCTCTGGGGAAGATCATACCCAAAGATTGGTTTGGGTACCTCACATATGACATTGAGTTTATGGTTATCAAGAAAGACAAAACAAAAAAGTTTCTTCTTAGATGGACCTGGCTCCATAGGCATTTAGTGGTACCTTCAACATTTTATCAGTGTCTTAAATACCCCATTGATTGAAATTCAGGCATAGTACTCTGTGATAGTGCCCCCTTAGAGGATTTTGGAGCCACATTTAATAAAGTAGGTTTCTATAAAAATGGAAGAAAAAGAACCAATGGTGGGTAATGATATACATGTTTTATCCCCTAACGTCATTAGGACCTCCACTGAAAATCCCTGGAGTATGATTGTCAATTAATATATTCTCCACGTAAATCAATTTGAGGTAATAGAATTTACCACAGATGTTCACGCTCCTCCTCTCACCGATTATAGTGTAAAGGACAATCATATTCAACATATCTCAGTAACGAATTAGGAAACATGGGGTGATAATGTCTCCCCCCATGGCCTCTCTCACCCCAATAGTGACTGATATTCCCCTAGATTATCATCTCCATCACAATATGTCTCCAAAAACATAGAGGAGGATGAATATGAGGATGACCTCAGGAACACCCCTCTCACATTTGAGGAAGGTTTATCTACCACAATTTTTGAGCTCAAATAGGTGAATATAAGAATATAATAAGACATGTGGCCTACACTAATTAGTATCTCCATGACCCTCAATGAGTAAGATATGTACATTAAAATTCTAAAACAACATCAATACGTGTTCGATTTTAACTATACAGAAATTCCAGTACAAAATCCAAATGTTTCAATACACTATATCAGCTTACAATAAAATAAATGAGGATTCAAGAAGGTAAACATAAGGATTCACCCCTCTCATTCCACCAATATAGAAGGAGAAGGTTTCCATTTTATCAATGTTTACATTGAATAATAATTGAAATTCCCAACATGTATTTCCAAAATCATCCCCATAATGAAAAGCAATTGGAAGATTATGTTCTGCATTAATTGTAGAGACCTTGATAAATATTTCTCAAAATAATACTTCCTATTACCTATCTAAAAAATATTTAACGATGAAACTGATGGCTTCCAATACCTTTCCTTCAAGGATGGGTACGTAGGGTGAAATAAGAGAAATATGGCCCCAGAAGATTAATTTGTTACTGGATTAAGAGTGTCTTATAGGATTTTCATATCAGGCCATTCCCTTTAAAGTAAATAATTCACACACCACATATCAAAACACCATGCATAACATATTAAATATATTCTTAGGAAGGATAGAATAATGTTATGTTGATGTCCTGGTAGTCAAATCCCAAAAAAAATGAGATCACTTCACATATCTCCAAAAGGTAAATGAAGAGATTAGAAAACAAAATCTATATATGAATATTCTAAAATTCATCTTCTATGTAACATCATGGAAGTTCCTAAGCTTTTTGGTATGCCTCCATATCATTTTGGTCAAACCGGAGAAATCCAGTTCTATATTAGCAATTTAACCCCCATAAATCCTAAATAAATGTTGGGGATCCAAGGGAACCACACGAAAATTCAGTGATTCATATCTAACATGACCAGAAAATATCTCCCCTTCACTAGGATAATGAAGAAGGGAATCACCTCTCAATGGTAAAATGCCTATCATAAAGACATCAAAAGTCTCAAGCAGTATCTACTACAACCACCAGTTCTGATGCATCCAGTGTAAGGGAGGCCACTAATCATGTATTTGGCCACTATGGGATGCACAATAGGTACTATTCTCACATAGAAAAATGATGCGGGAAGCAAGAAAAGACTCTATTACCTTAGCTAAACAATGCTAGGTATTGAGACCCAATACTCTAGTGTCCATAAGAATTTCCTTAAACTCATCTTTTTAGTGAAAAGATATGGTATTACTTGAAGCACCAAGAAGTACATATGATCTGTCATATTGTTCTTACCAAGTACTTAATTGGTCTTCCTATGTTCACTAAGAACATGGATTGATTGGAATTCATTTTTCAGCAATACAACATTTAGTTCATATAACGAAAATTAGTGAAAGAGAAATCCCTGACTAATTTTCTCATAGAACATCCTACCCTTGATAATAAATTAGTGGAAACTGAGCTTCATAATGAGTAGGTATTCTATGCCCATAACACTCCTCATACATGGGAGATATATTTTTATGGTGCCTCCAAAATTCTTGTTTTAAAATGGAAGGAACACCTTAGACTCAATCAGGATTGGTTCAATATTTTGTTTGTCTCTCTAGACAAACCAATTTTTTCCTAATCTTTATCACTGTCTAAATGCTACATGAATAACCAGATGTCCTCATCATTGGATTGGAACTATACCTAAAACTACAAATAGTATACCATAATATCAATGGGGATTTAGAACTAGAGATAATGACTATCAATGGAAAATAAGTATTTAAAAAGGAAGAAATGTCCCCTCTCAATGGTTATTTTAGGGGACTGATGGATGATTTTACTTTTGAACCCACATTGTATCATGTTCCCCAATCATAGAATGTTCATACACATGCATTATATAATGTAACCATAGTCCTAGTTGACCCTGATTAGGATGAAGCAACATTTCATATCACACACTGAATAATGACCACATCATTCATAGTATTAAATATAAAAGAGATCAATCAAGGAAAAACATCCCTAGATAATCATGAATTAGCATCATCCCCTAGATGGATGCATCCTATTATTGGTTATCTCCAAAATAGGACTCTTCAAATGGATTAATCTAGAGGGGAACAAATTAAGCATCCTTTAGTGAACCTTACCCTATAGAATGGTCGAAAAGATAAAAAAGCCATATTAAATCTTGGAATTGATAAAATACTCATCATATGCATATAATAAGGAGATATTCGTTCCATCATGTAAAAATACCATGTAGGCACCTATGGAACTCATCATTCAGGAACGAGATATCCCACCATATCAATTGGCTTGGTTACTAGTACAAAATCAAGATATAGGACTATGTGGAATACATCAATAAATTTCATGACTTCCAGATATATGAAAACATCATACATAAACCTCTATAATTTATATATATATCTAAATATTCCAATCCATTTTACATATAGGGAATATATGTTGTCGTCACATATCCCCTAGCCATATCCAAGCAGTTCTAGTTCATGATTACTACAATCAAATTATTTATCAAATGAGATGAGGAAATACCCCTCATGGAATTCAGGATGAATAAAATAATCCACTTCATAAATTCCCATTTGATCACCCAGTTCGAAGTCCCTCACACGACATAGACATACAATGACATCAACTTATGTTATATAGAGTTGACGAAACCAAACCAGGTGTACAATATCGTGTCCAGTCACTCATCTCACTATCATGTATTTGATAATGGATAGTTAGATTCCTTCAATAAGACTCTATCAAATATAATCTACTTGATGGAGAAAAGGATAAGAAGTCTTGGCCAGACAAGCTCTTCCATCAATTATGGTCCTACAATACCACCATGCATACTGCTACACAAGAAACAATATACAAATTGGTGTGAAAAAATCGATGCATTGTTACCTATGGATATCAAGATTCATTCAATATGAATAGCCATTTTCAATAATCTCCTCATGGACAATAAATCATAGAATTTTTTGGATGAATAAGAGTATATCAATAATGATAGGCTGCATACATTGCATAATTTTAATGTCCTTTGAAATTGGATCACACGAGATTTTAAAAATAAGGGTTTCCTCTATTAATTAATCCAAGTAGAACTAGTGTTGGCTCTCAGGAGACCAAGGATAGAAGTCAATAAACCTACAATGAATGATTTTCCAATACATAGTTTTAATAGATGTCATAAATCATCTTTCATCCTAGAAGTAAGATTATAAACAACTCAATTACCAATGTCCTGGTAGTAATACATTAAACTTCACAATATCTGACATCTTGACAACATGATCTTAAACTATATGGAAACTTCCATACCATACAATTTTAAACTATAAACAGATGTCATAAACACACAATGTAAAAATATATGTAGATGTACATAATTCATGATGATAAACAATATGGATTCATCCTAGAAGTATTATGATAAACTATACAACTCCTAATGTCCAATAAGTAAGTATTTAAAATGTACAATACCCAACATCCTAACCACACGAGGTTGATATTTATAATGAAGTTCTAACCACATGATGGTAAATAGCATGGAGATGTCTTGACCACAAAATGTTCAAATATATGGAGTCATCATAGTTAATGGAGTTAAATTGTACAATATCATCCCTATAGAAAGATGATAAACAACACAACACCTCAAGACTTGTGAGTAAAACCTCAAATTACATGGTATCCCTAAACCAAACCACATGATGATAAACTATATAGATTCTTCATAGTTTCATGATGTTAAGACACACAAGTTTTTCCTAACCATATGAAAATAAACTGTAAAGGGAATTTCCTTACCACATGATGTTAAACCACACTGGGAGCACCCTATCACTAATGACTGACCGTACATGAGCCAGATCTATGTGATGGAATGATGAAATTCCCCCATTCCCATGTGAGATTCATCTCCACATAGTGAATATATTCTTATAAGAACTACATGTGTCTTGATTTCGGCCATCCTGGGATACTTATTGATGCCTGAATCTCTATTTTTGGACCTAGTCACAATATTACATTCCATTAACTTCAGGTGATCGACATCCTTACCACATGACGTTAAACTACATGGTGGATGTCCTCGCCTAATGATGTTAACCTTCCCGGGTCCCCAAATGATTAATCTTCCTTCAAAACGGGTAAGCCAATGTCCTCACCGCATGATGTTAAACTATACGACTGATGTAATTTTCTCATGAAATTAAATTGCATGGGTTTTTTAGAACTATGTATGGATTGATTCTCATTTTCAATGAGAAACGTAGGGATTCCATGATCCTATATCTTGGTCTAGACACTACACAATGAAAAATTACACTTACATATCCATAATTGCCTCTACATGGTGAGAGGGACCCTATAAATTTCTCCTATCTCAAACTAAGCATACCTCACAAGACCTTAGATTTTTTCAATAAGGTATAACCTGCACAGACAATACATAATGGATCGCAATATAATCATCATTATCTTGAAAGAAAAACCATTAATGTCATACCATGAGTCATTTCCACATGAAATTAAACTGGGCTACTGATGTCATTTGCATACATAAAACATGACATTCATGCAAACCTCATCAAAGAGGACCACTATTGTTGGTGATGATCACTTAGCACACATCTATTCAAGAACTACATGTGGATTGATTCCAATAATAATTGGATACACAATGAAACCAATATATTCAATCCTGGGTCTTGTTAGAACAAATATAAAAAATCCACCTCTTTATGTATAGTCTGGACTTACATAAAGTGGTCCTTCTTAGTGAACTACATATTTCTTCATTTGTTTTACAAAAGAATATGTAGTGAAACCCAAATTTATATCTATGTCTCCCTCCACAATACCCCATTTCATATAGAGAGGAATGAATCCTCACAACATGATGTAAAACTACATGATTACTCTAGAAGTATGTGTGTCTTGATTCCTGTTAGCACAATATACGTAGTGATGACCAGATCTCTAATCTTATGCCCAGATACAGTAATCAATTGAAATAATTCCCACCACTATGTATGGGTAAGACCTAAGTGGAGTGTTTCCTATTCATTAACTATATATGTCCTAATTCTAGTAATCATATGATACCTTGGGATGCTCAGATCTCCAATTCTAGGCCCAACTACAACAAACAACAAAAATAAATTCACCCCAACTACATAGGGGGTGAAGAATACACGACAAATTTGACTACATGAGGGTCAGATCCCTGTACGACCTTATTTCACCTATATTATGACTTGAACATTTTTTCATGATAATTATAATTTCCATAATTCATGGTGTTAAACTATGAGGTAAACATCCTATTCTCATGAAATTAAAACTACAGAAAAAACATCCTTACCATAAGAAAATAAACTGCATAGAAAAATCCTTAATGCGTTACAATAAAATTCATGGAAAAGTAATTTTCGCTTGATGTTAAATTGTGTTGAGACAAATACATACCTACTACATAATGATAAACTATGTACATCATTACCCACTTTTCATCCCTTATGAAATGACCACAGGATCCTAACTATTGTCCTCTAGAGTACGGGGTGGTTCCACTATCTTTTAAGAATCCTCAATCCACAAAACAAACATCATTCCTTGAGTACCTCAGGTGGTCACAAATCATTCATGGACCCTAGAAAAGATACCTAACATCACAGGGACCTTTTCTTTACTATTAATTCATGCTAATGGCTCATCCATATATGCCTTTGTTCATCAAACAAATGTTTCACCATACAAAAAGGACTTACAATCATTGCGATCCCTACCATCACTGCAGTATAGCCCATCTCCCCTTTGGGTTTTGGGCTATACCCAGTACAACTATCTCATATCATTACTCATGACCCATAATCCCCAACCTATGTTTTACAATATTTTTAACTCTTTTTCAGAATGATAATTTGGTATTCATTTCAATGGTTATCCTAGTTTCGATCTTTTGTATCATCCTCTATAATAGGTCCATGTGCATCATAAAATTAAACTAATTTCACTTCGGTTAGAGATTTATAACCATAATCTCTAGTATATAATGGTCCAAATCAAAGGACCTTAAAATGATAGTAAATGAGACACAAAACATGTCACATTGAATACCCACAAAGAAATTCCTGATAAAAATTCATGTATTCATTCACTAAACCCTTGATATCCAATGTCTATAAAAAAGGGAATAAATGAATAAGTCATAAAGCTCATAGTGTCTACTCTATATCCCTATTTAAATAGAATATTTGATCATTGGACCATATAATTCAAGAAAATGTTAGAGTAATTATTTTTCACATGCCCTCATTAGGAGACTATGTTCCTTAAGCAGTGCCAGATAATTTTAGGGTTCTCAAACACTTATTTAATATTAAACTTTTGAAAAATAAAATTGAATGCTTTGAGTGTCTCAAATCACAATAAACCATACATGGATCTTGGAAATGATACCCAGGTTCAAGGGACCCTTCACTTGAATATGCATGCATGCGTATGGCTCTTATATATACACATATGATCATCAACCAAAGGCTTCATTTTAAAAAATTGGGTTTTCAGTCTTCGTGAACGTTGGAATATCTATAGAAGAACCCAAAACCACATTGTTTTTGGGTCATTCCTAGTATGAATGTCCCATACCATTCTCTATACCCGAGTACTTTGAAACATGAATTACAATTTAAATACCAAACTAATTAAGATGATTCAACTACCTTGATGATACATCACATTGTTTTGTACCCTTTCTCTAGTACAAAATGTAAAACTCCATTCCTAAACCATAAATGGCCCACGCTTCATGATTTGAAACCAAAAAAGTGTAGGGATTGAGCTCTAAAACATGTGAGATAAAATTCCCTAAGGCACTATAACCCTTCCTAGATATCATTCTTCTCATGCCAAACTTCATCATCTGAACATTTGAGTCTTAAATAATCATTCATGGACCATATAAAAGAGTGGAGATCATATTTTCTTGTCCATTATACCAACACATAAAGTACATGACCCACCAACAAAAGAAATATAATCTTTTCTACAAAGGAGAATAATTCATTTTGACCCATGGAATGACTACAGTGGAACCTGGAATATTAGACTATTGCAGGTCATCCCCAATATTTCTGCCCCATCCCATATTCATAGACTCAAACCTTTGGGTTATGACTTAAATCACTAATATTCAAACTATCTAGAGAGACCTAGTATCCTATGTATTTCTTATTTAACCAATAATACTCACATAAATCATCCATGTCCCTAGAAAAATAGTAGAGACAACTTTTTTTGTAAATTATATCAATGCATAAGGGACTTTAACCACCAACAAGATTCATCTACTCTTTATTGGGAAGGTTTACTAATCCTTGTGAGCCTCAGCAACACCATAATAGAACCCAAAACCAAAGAGTGTTGTGGGTCATTCTTATCATGTATTTACCATATTCCATGATCATCTATAAGGTTTAAGAAAAAAGATCCTAATATAAAGTGATCAATGGTTCAATATAAAAGACACTAAACTTAAGAGACATAAGCTCTAAGAAAAAATACCATAAACTAAATCAACAGGTTGTCAAAGGTAAATGATTGTAAACTAATGTAATAAAATATTTGAGATAAAAGAACATAATCTAATATGATAGAATATTTGAGATAGAATACCCTAATCTAAAGGGATATATGGATCGAGCAAAATGAACATAAACTAAAACAACAGAAAGTTTGATATGAAAGAACCTAAACTAATCATGTAGAAGGTTCGAGCTAAATGAACCAAAACTAAAGAAATAGAATGTCCTAGCTAAAAAATCCTTAACCAAATCAATAAAAGTTATAATATAAAAAACCCTAAAATAATGAAAAATAATTCCTAAGGTAAAAGGACCTAAACTAAATTAATAGAAGGACCGAGATACAAGAACGTAAACTACAACACATCAATGATTTAAAGAAAGGAAAATATTGAAAGACCCATCATATGGCCTTAGTAAAAATACGCATATGATCACAACGCATATTATTTTAATAAATGAAAGTGTACTCTCTCTTAAGGACATATATTATACCCATGTATCCATCTGTAAACCAGGTAATCTCAAAATAACTGGTGCAAATATGAAAATAGGGAGTCTCATGTTGGTGGGAATTCCTGATCACTTTGAAAAATGAATTTGTCGATAATTAAAACATTGAAGTCTATATAATTAGGTTTACATGATATTTTTAAATTTATTAATATCATTTATGATTCAAATAACCTCAGATCAATGAAAAATCATGCACATAAGGGATGAAAGAAAAATTGGACAACATATACATTTTAGTAGAACCATGAAAAAATAGAATACAAGGGGAGAAAGATGTACATATTAGACCCTCTATCAAGAAAATATTACCCAAATAAAAGTTGTAAAAAATAAAAATCCATCATAGAATGTTCTTAGATGAGTCCTTATGATCAGTAAGAATTCTCTCTAGTGAGGTAATAGAATAGCAGATCTCATCAACATATTCATCTTTTGCCTCCCCAGCCTACTACAACCTACTTCTGTTAAAACAACATGAATCCTAGAATTCTACGCTACATTTATTAATTATGATTTCTTAGATATGGTATTACCTAATATAATATGTGCATATTGTAACTAGGATAATTCTTCTTAAAGATAATTATTTCAGACTAAAGATAGTTGGATTCTATCTTCCAAAAAATGACTACATCCCATTGCACAAATTCCTCCATCACTTGCTGGGAAGAATCTTTTATGGTCTTGTCCCATTTTTTGATTCATTGAAGAAGTCTCTTTAGTAGCCTCCACCCAAATTTGAAGAGACCTATTCTACTATGTCATAGAGACCACATCCTTTAGACTGACGTGGAGGAGTATTCTAAGACATCATATCCTATGGTAGGAAACAAAAATCAAAGATAACCCAATCTAACCTTCATCTAATAGAATGGGATTTATATCACTAAAATATAGACTTCCCTAAAAAATATTCCATATCGGCTGACAGTGTGATGTGGACCCAGGGCCTTGGTCTAGATTAATCTTGGGAATATGAATATTTTTTTAACCATATCACCAAGGGAGATTTTTTTTCTCACAATACTTAATGACAATGGAAGAGAGCCGACCTCTTCATTTGTTTTTCAAATTAAAGGAACCCTATGTTTTAAGGGACTATAACCTTATATCTTTAGGGTGGAGACACTGTAACAAGGTTCATAAGGGTTTATCAGTGATAGGAAAAAAATACAGTATGACAAGTTAATCAATGGATATTAAAAATGTTAGAAACGTACCTTTCTTGGTCATGTCGCTATAGATATCCACCACCCTGGACACATCCTCAAGTGAAGAGGAGTCATCTTCTTTTGATAAATGTCATTTGTGTACTATTGGATCTTTTCCTGAAGATATATTTCTCTCACCGTCCATGAAGACGATAGGAAAAATAGATAATATCAGGTGATATGAAAAAAATAGAAAAAGTATCCAATATAGATGAATTATTAAGCTTATTCAAAACTAACTTCCATCATGGATAGCATGGTATTATAATATATTCTTATGTTAGTATCAAGAATAAGTTCATCCACCCATATCGGATCATATAGTGTGACTACTGAATCATCTGCAGTAGGAAATGGGTATGATTGAACCACTACCTGACCCACCTCCACTTAATTATGGGTTGGAATTGATAGTGTAGGGTGTATTAAAGAAACCAAACACTTACCCACATCCAATGATGCAAATTCATGCTCTTCCAAATGATTGAGGTGGGGACTTGTTTGGTTTTGACAAATTCGAATGTGCTTCCAAATTATCCATGACAAGAGAAGAGTAAAATAACAAAATTACTTATAAATTATGTAGGATAAGGCATTGAAAATGTATATCACTTGAATTTCAGCTTCTTCCCTGACTAGGAAGGCATTACAGTAGATGTTGAATCCAAAAATGATTCTCTAGTAGTAGTAATCGTTGACCTTATCTGCTCCTTTTGACCCAAGGACCCTTCATCACCAGTTCCCCAATTACTGCCAAATTCCTTTGTCATATATGTACCATGAGAAGAATATTCAATGGATGGTAGGACTATCTAGTCTTCATAAACATACCCCTATATCAACAAAAAAACAACGTTTTTCAGTGTTTTTGTAATAAGATAAAAACGCTTTCAACATAATGGAAATATAAGTCCTAAAAAATCCTCAATGTGGTATCCAAACTCATTCACAACCATTTTATGTGTTCCATGAACCACCATTCAATTAACCAATGGAAAATAGAAAATATGACCCTTAATGTTTTCTAGTATTGCATCATGTTCTTGGTATAAGTCTATGACCTCCTCAATATAGTCATAGAATGTGATTACCAAAGGGAATGTGACTTGGTAGAAAACTCTTAATGGTAACTATGATTGTAGAATTATACCATGTACCTCAACCTTTGAGTTTTGGGTTCTAAAAATTGTACACTATTGATATGTGATAAGGAATTATAGCTCCGACACATTTTCCCCTTCAAGAACTACACTCACTATAGCATCATTAGCAGACACTTCTACTTGCATAGAATATGGTGGAAAATGCCTTATCACTTTGTGAGGTGCATTTATAACTATATATACCCTATAAAAACGTCACTTCTCAGGCATGGGTTTTTTATCAATTGCTTTGGAGGCCTAATGTTCTAATATGGACAATTTTCCACTAGGATACATGCAAATCCAAAAATCAAAAAAAAATGTTGGGATGAGCTGATTACTACACTGTGAAGAGGAATATTAATCTCAATAGAAGACTAATCCAATATAAAAAATATCAAAACATTGGTGAGATACCATATAATTATCCCCATATAGAACATAAATAGTGAATATTCATCTTGAATGGAAAAATAGAAGCTGGTAGCAATACCGACAGAGCACATACCACTCACAGATTAGGTCCCTATCGATACGGGTGGAAATAATTCCCACATGAAGTGAAATTATATAAACATGTGCATTGATAATGGCCTCATCCATGTAAATAATATCACCCATTAGCACTAGATCATAATTTCTGAAAGAGAAACTCTCATAGTGGCTCACAAGAGCACTGACATCACAATTGGTTAGTGTAGTAGGCCTTACCCCGCTAATACATTGTAGGTGTTATATGAAGAAGAAGTTGAATATACCCTAAATGTTCAAATAGTAATATCCACCTAGGTGGGATCCTATACAACCCCATAATACATTAATGGGTCATGTCATACTTTAAGGGGCCTTTCCCTTGTAAACATGGTGTAGATGGTGGTAAATTTTCACTAGAACATGGATAACTATCCTGTTACACTCCCCTACAATGGAGGTCACCATTGTAAAAGTGGAATCTATAACTACACATTTTTATTTTATAAGAAGGAAGTACCAAAATAGGTACATGGAGTGGAACCAATCTAGTTTAATAGACTAGTTAATATTAGTAAAAATATCCCATCCCCATTCATTGAACTTCCCTTCCTCAACCATCTGCCAATTGGAACCAAATGCACTACATGAGTCCTTCGTAAGATAAGACTTTGGATTTATAGATTTTTTCTTAGAACTAATCTTCCTAATGGAATATTCATCCCAAGTCTTCAAAAAAATATTTTCTCTAGGGACGGTCTCCTTTGGGAGATCCTTTTCAGCTAGCTTGATTAGTTCCCGAGTGAGAGGTGGAGTCCTCATTACTTCATTATTAGTGGTCCGTAGGGGAAAAATAATTATATATCACAACCAATATATGTGCACCACATATATTTTCTATATCCTAGTATTTGACATGGACCTCTCCATGAATAAGGGGAAGGTGTTTTTGTATGGATTCCAATGACTGCAGAGTTTTGTCCTCAAAAACTTATTAAAATAGAGGGGAAATGTTAAATCCTAATATCCTAATACAATCCAATTTTCATAAACTCCTTAGAAAATTTAGAAAAAAAAATTATTGTACCTATAATAACCATCCCTAGTCAATAGCTCATCAACCTCATGATAAGAATTACTAGTTGGAAAACTGCCTAAACATCTAATCGGAGGCGTACTGCTTCATTATTGAATGGTACATTTGAATTTCCTCATTGGGTTCCCAATTAGTCCAATAAAAGTATTTGGGAATAAATGTTATCATATTCCCATATTGACAGTATACTTGGAAAATGTTGTATCCCCCCTAATTTTTGATTTCCTCAAAGATCTTATGACTTCTACAAATTAAAGAAGAAGGTATGAATGGTGATTGTAGTAGAGGAATGGGAGTATCATTAGTAAGAATAAATTTGTAAAGAAAAAATCATGAAAGGGGATAATACCCATGCATTAGTCCCATCATCTATATCAGTTTTACATGAATTGGCATAACATAATGGTGATAGGTTTCATCGGTGATTGCTATAAAGCATCGTGGAGATCCATCGTTGCCTTTGCTTCTTTCTTCGAAAGCTTTATATAAGCATGATGTGTCCATAAGACATATGAGATGATGTAAGTGGTGTATTTAAGACGAAAATAATAAATATTTTCAAAACAATAGGCATAAACTGGTAACATAATTCAAATCACATGAATAATCAATGTATTACATGAATCCCATAATGGGTTCACAAAGCATATTACCCATAAATATCTGTCGAGGTGCATAAACCCATAAGGAATCACTCTATTGCATGACCCCTCCAACAATCACTATCACATGAACATAACATGGTTACATGAGCCACATGATAGTAAAAAAGACTATGAGATCCATAATTCAGATCCCACAAAACCATTTATATGATCAAGAATCCTCCTAGAAAATGTTCGAATAATTAACAAAGTATAGTTAGTTGTTAATTCATGCAGATGCCAAAGAAATAGAAATCTTTTCGAGTAGTTTTCATGAAATAGACTTGCAATAGGTTCTTTTGAGAATATCTTGTAAAACTATCTTGCGATAGGGACACAAAATGGAATAAGGGATAGATTTATCTAGAAGGATTATTAACTGGTGTAAAAAAATTATATTCTCTTCCATATATATAGGGAATTATGTAAAATACCAAAGTATTCCTGAAAAAACAAATGACACCCATGAAACTTGCTAGAAACAGTTCCAAAGGCCTAGGCATGCATTTAATTTCCTCAGATCTGATCCGTTTTCCCCAAGGACATCTCTCCAAGGTTGGTGAGTGGAATTTTTTGACACCCCCCAATGGAGCATTGAAAAATAAAAAATTTAATAAATATCTGAATATGGGGATTTTTTTCTCTAAAGAATAAATATATAAAAAAATTTACATAAACAACTAATTTTGAGATCATCCAATAGATTCACAATTGTATGACCACAATAATGGTGTTGTGAAGGAACCATGTGCAGTGTATAGCCTATAGAGGACCCCGAAATCCCCCATTGATGGGTCCTTATATCATGTAGGCACCCCTGAAAACCATCTATAAATACGTATAAAATAACATCCAAAAGGTGGAATCCATTCATGGTCATGAAATTAATATGATTAATTACATATGGGGAGAATGACTATCCCCGAAAACAATCAAGAAAACTCATGAGATCACCCACATTTGTCAAAAAGAAAATGGAAATAATAAAAGAGGGTGGTGGGATCCTCTTGCAGTCCTAAAAAACCTTTAGTAAACCCCTAGCGATTTACCAGACACGACAAGACATCGGTAACATGTCCACCTAACCCCATGAAAGTTCACTATTAGGACATCCCCTCATCATGCGTCAGTCATCAGGTATGCCAAGGAGATCTCTCACTACCTCTTTGGATTTTTAAGGAAATATAGATGAATTTTTCCATGAAGTGATCATGGACCTCCCTAGGACCTTTTGAGGACATGCGATGCATCACCAAGAGGATGAGTGATTGTCTTCAAGAAAACTCATACAACATCAAGAAATCTACAAACATTGAAAAATAATCATAATAAATAAATATAAGAATTAATGGAGCCTCCTGCGGTCATAAAAATATTATGATGCACCCAGGTTATCCACATTAGGGTATCGCAAGACCCCCTAACAAGCCATCCTAATTTCTCAAAGGCCCCATTAAAAATCCAACCACGTCTCTTGGAAACTCCAAATAATATAACCTGTGATCATGTGAATGCCTTTTAATAGGAATCCTAATCTCGTGATGGTGCGTGGACATGTAAACATGAAAATATAAAATTCCCATGGAATATTTGAAAAAGAAAAGAAAACACAATTAATTGGTCATAATCCAATAAAAGAGGTATTGAAAGGATGGTTTTGGAGTCACCAAAAGACATGTGACAACTCTAGAGTGATCCATAGCATGACCTTATGAAGTTTTGTTATATTAAGGCCCTCCACAAACTCTATATTGGATTTTCACGATACACACCATAAAATTTTGCGAACGAACAGGGTGAAAAACCTATAAATTCTCTAATACTCTCTATGGATGGGAGAAATGTTTAAACCTCACACCAGTTAAAAAGTGGATTTCTTATAGAAACTAAACTTGTGATTGGAAAATCTTCCCATTAGGTATGATACAGTGAACCACCAGAGCAATCGTGATGCATGCATAAGCACTTCACATGATGTTTTTTAGATCACATGCATTTCATCTCACATTACATGTGAAGAACATCCCACATATCTTCTAAACCATGTGAGACTTAGAATATGTTTACACTGAGTATATATAAGGACCTTGAAATAAAAGATTGAAAAAAGACTAAAAATAAAAGACTAATGCGAAAAAACATACACACCAATCTTCATGAACATCCTATAAACCACCCAATACATGTGCCAACACCATTAAATGTCACACAGATCTCACGACACTCAATTGGTGCACTACTCTGTTCACATGACATCCTCTGGACATGTCAAAGAATGTCATAGGGCATCCCTTAGGCATGTAACCCATGTCTCGCAAATCCATTAGGGATGGGCATCTAGACCACATAGTGTACTTCAAACGCATTGATAAACACATAGGGACGCACCAATACATGTTATCCAAGTCTCAAAACATCACCCAGGTGTGTCAAATGGCTCTTGTAATGTTGTTCGGGAACACCATCCCGATCTCATGATGACCCCAAGACATGCCATCCATTATATGTGGAACCCTCCAAGACATGCCACATCGAATCATGTGATGACCTCCAAGTGTATTATAATTCTCTTAAGATGACATTATGTCAAGTTATCAATATCATGTGATGCTCTATAGGCATTCCATTCAGGATCAAGCGATGGCTTCTGGGGTCAACCACCCATGTCTTGCAATGTCCTATAGACAAGTCTACCAGGATCATACAGCCCTAAGATATTCCATCCATGTCATGTGATATCACTATGAATAGCTAATTGGATAATGTGATTATCCGAAAACATTCCATGATGACATTATATGACATTTTATAATGGAAATTAATGCATATCAAGTGGATAATCAATGTTTTGTCAAGAAGGAATGAGGGTCATGTTTCCAGGGAATCCAAAGACATGATAACCTTGTCCATCTTAAGTGTGTAATCCCTAGTTATCAGGGGAAAATCAACATGTATGCCCTAAAAAATAGCATATATGATATTCACCATATATATTGACAACATCAATTATTAATCCCTGACCAAAGAAACTATAAGAACTCTGATTCCTTCCATAACTAGGAAACATAGGATGCCTTCCTAAATCCCGAGCTCCATACCAAACCTCTAAAGGGATATCTCAGTACATAGTTCCTCCACCCATATGTAATGAGAATAATTATTTTACATCCCATGTTTTCCACACCGATCATAGCCCATGTGGACTTAGGGAATTTGAATGATCATATCATTTTCACTACGAAACTCAATAAGGACATGAGAAACCTCATAGGGTAATCCCCAACCAGTGACATAATATGATATGTCCCACATATATGAAAAATGATATTGTGTAAGCCTCGCCCAATTGAACCTTGAGGAATCTTATTCTTATAATAACATGGATACATAGGATTCCTTCCAAAGGATCAAGACCAAACTCAAATGGGAATCCACATCAGTGTAATCCCCCGCATGTCACTTACATTTCATCCATCAAGACCCAATCATTCCTAGGGACTAAAAATTTTACCGCAACCCTTAGAAGATTCAAAAACTCATTGAAACATGAAGAATAGGATTCCTTCCATAACAAGAATATATAGGACACCTTCCTAAGGACGGATCCCAAACTCAAATGGGAATCCGCATCATTATAAGACCCTTCATGTCTCTAAAATTTCAACCATTAAGACCAATTACATCACATGGAATGGTTATCTTACGTCACCCCTCAACATAATGACAAAATCACGAAACTACGATGACTCTGATTCCTTCCATAATTAGGATATATAGCATGTCCTATTAAGGCTCGAGATTCATATTACAACATCCCAAGGGAATTTATAGTATGTAATACTGCTTCAATAGATAGTAATATAGATTACTAGATATCCCATGTTTCTCAAATTGATTATAGATCATGTGGGATTAGGGAGTTACGAAGCTCATCACATTAGCATCATAAATCTCCACTATCTAGGGAAATCTCATTATGGTAGCCACAATGAGTGGAATGATATAAACACCCCTCTCATATGAGGGATTCCAACTTGGGTCCAGTCCCATTAGAATGATCAAACTTTTATACCTATGATTCCTACTAAGAATAGGGTACGTAGGATGTCTCCTAGAGGATCGAGCTCAAATATATTATACCTAAGTTCATACACATATTTCATTTCTATATGATGGTAAAATACAAGTGTTTTCATTCCTATAATAAACAAGACATGGAGGATTCCACATAATGGCTCAATCCTCTCCTCAGAATATTAACTGCCTTCTTACATGGAATAAAATTCCAATGTGTTCGGTTATGTGGAATTAGAATATAATAAGATATTCACCACTGGGAAATGCATGAATAAACTTATATATATACAGATGTATTCACCAATAAGACACCCCGTTCTTTTGTAGAAAAATATACATACACCATAATTATTATTTTACTGAAACCGAACCAGCATTGAGATTAGAAAGATACTCAAAAACATATCTTAAATCTATAACCTAGTCTTGTAGTAAGAAACAACCCCCCCCCCCCAAACAGGGTGTAATGGGATAGACCTCCCATCATCTTGACCAATGAGAGTCTCTATGTGTCATTGGGTATAAAACCCCAATTTACAATATTTATTGGGAAAGTTGGTCCATACCCAATTATGGACAAGCAATCCATTGGGTGTTTCCATTTAGAAAAAAAGGTAAGACATTATTAGTGAATGTGAAAGAAATTAACCCCGCACAATCAACCATCGATCAAACTAAACATTCCAGGCAGTGGTCTCTTCCCCACTGAAAGAATAAATTTATAATTTTTTGTCCTTTGTGAGTCTTTCTTTAAGTAGTTATCTTTGAATTCCACATCTAAGGAAGCTTATTTTTTCCTATATATCCATTTTCATTCTTTTGAGTATAGTTACTATCTGAGCATAAACATTGGTACATGGTTCACCATTCATTGAGATTTATCACGGGATTTACCCAAAATAGTGAATCTATTATTTAATATAATATATTCAGGGTCATTCCTTACTTTTCTCACCCTCATCTAGGGATTGATGGGGTATCTCTAGGAATTTCCATTACCTTTAGTTATTCATTTACTTGCTATATAAACATAATTAATTAAAAAAATCACATTAAGGTTATAACTCATATCATTATTCTTAGTTGAGAATCCATAACATATTATTTTCGACCAATGATCCCTTAGGATTCAATGAATATATCAATGGTATATCCCATGATTCCATAGTTTTATAATATTATTTCCACCTTATTTAAATATTCAATACTTCTATATTTTTTTAAAACCTTACTTATTTTCATCATATCTAAAGTTATACTTTGATGGACTATACTTATTGATTATATTTTTTGACGGATTTCTTCACTCCATTTTATATTTTCAACATCTTTTTGAGATCCTTGATCTTCCCATTATTCTCCATCATTTAGGTGTTCATGTACTCCATCCCCAAACAATCCAATGTCATCGATTTTATCTTCTATTAGTGATGTGTTTTGATATGGATAGTACTTATTTTCAACTTCTTATGTATATCCATTTATTATACCGACTCATATTTAAGTTCTCCGAGTAAAACAATTTGACCCTTCACTTTTTGACCAATTCTAATTATATGTTCACTTAAGTCCAAGTCCTTGTTGTTTAACATCTTGTTTTCAAACACAAATTATTCTATAAATACATATTTCTTCGTACATCTGATTTCAATTTGATCCACTTTTCCATTTTTTGGATTGAATCTTATATTAGTTGTTATAAGAACATTATTATTAGTGAAAACATGACTCTATTGATACTTTTTCACATCATTCATAGTTTACATAAATTTCAAGTAGATAGTCTGAATTTCATGATTTATAGGAATATTCCAAAAAACTATTAGAAGTAGAATTATCAATAAAATCAAAATTATTTTCATTTATTGAAGAGTACATATTCTCAAGAGTCATCTTTTTTACTTTTACTTTTTCCTAATTATTTTTGAAATATAAAAATTTTCTCCTAATTTATTGAAAAAAATATCATTATCATGATATTTAAAATATTCTCTTAAATATGTCGCCAGTACTTCATTAGGATCCAATTCTCTCACATAAATAACTTCCAAAATTTTCTATATATTATAATCATAATTATGATAAATATATTGATTTAATACCTCGATATATAGTCCAAAATCTGTATATTTGGGGTCTATAAATCACAAACTACTTCATCATGCATTATAAAAATAAAACACTTGATATATGTTTTTAATAATTTCTACACCCAAATCGAATATAAAATAAAACAACTCTTTCTTTTAGATATCATACATGGTTCGATTAAAAATAGGGGTGTAATCATAAAATAAATACAAGTACCTATTCAGAAATATATTTATGGATTTCATCTCAAATCAAATCCTATAACTCTAATTCCACTTGTTGGAACAAAGTTGAATATAAACACCATGAGGGGAGGGGTTTGTAAAACATAGTACTATTTGATTAAAAAAATTCCATTGATCACATTCAATATTTTATCATATATTATTCCCTCATTTTAATGAACACATTATATTTATCAATATCTATGGAACTCTCACTAAAAAATCTTACTCATATTCAAAAAAAGTAAAAAAACAATGAAACCAGTGATTTAAATTGATTAATAGACACTATATTATATACAAGGACCTTGCACTGGTTATTTGTTAATGTGAAAAAAATAATTTTCACTTTATTTTAGTGGGAACAAGTTTAAATCCTAGTAACTTCAAGAAAATGAACACTACATTCCAATTTCTTAGGATTTTTTTTCACTCCCTACAAAATGGTCACAACCACATATTCAACTATTTTCACTAATTTGTGGAAGTATTAGTTAGTTTATAGATGTGAAGTCTCCTAAATAGTTTATAAACATAAATATATCTTACATATCAACCAAACTTAGTGATCCCCAATGTATCCTTAATCTATAATAAATGATGTATTATTCCCCACTTCCCCATGATTTTCATCTTCATTACCATATGAGATGAACTCCTTGTAACAAGTTAAGTATTTTTCTTATAATACAATATTAGAATGATATTATGACATAAACATAAATTATTTTCCTTTCAATTGAATACATCAACAACAATACCTCCTTATATATAAAGATAATACCATATTAGAAGTATCTTTTTTATGCTCTATCATTATCTATTCAATTAGAAATATATGAAGATGGAATTATATCCTCCTAAAGTTGTCTTCCTTCAATGAATTACATGTGATTTTTGGAAAACCTCTATGTTCATCCTAACTTATTTCTATCTCTAAAATGTATATGTAATTATTTTTTCATTAATCCTAAATTATTTCTCTCAAATATAGATATTTAATTTTATTATATTTTCCCAGAACTTCTATGATCAGTTTTTACAAAAACAAATTCTAGGATTATAAGCCTCTGATCAATGTTTGGGATGAATTATATTTCTATAATCCTTACAGATTGTGTTTTGTGTCCCACACATTTAGAATGGTCAATATTCCACACTTTAAGATGACTCAGTCCCTTAAATATTGTTCCAAATCTTATACCTTTTTAAAATTCCCAAAAAATAATTAGAAAATTATAAAAATAGTTGGATCAAAAAATTATGCTACTCATTACATCCTGATTTATATATATTTAAAATTTATATTAGTGTGATTAGATTATTCATAGAGTAATCCTCAATCAAAAAATAGATTTGTATAATATGATATAATCACATTTAAATTTTCTTGATGATATCTTATTAAATCCCATGAAATATTACACCAAGAACTTCCATAATTCCCTAATGAATTGTACCTATTATGGTATAGTATAATAATTTTTATATGGATTCTCATTTCAACATAATATTTGTGTTCAATTCATTCTATATAAATATACCCTCAACCTCGCAACCACCATGGGTGTGCCATGAATTTTTTTATCCCTGTCACAATTGTGTTGTGACATAAACACACTACAATAAGATTCATATTACCATCACATTATTAAATAAACTAAATTTTCCTATCCTCTCATTATAGTGTGTTTTTATCCCATATTATTTACTTCATTATATATTATATCATGATGAAACCTATTATTGTGTGACAGTAAAATAATTTATTCTTACACATCCTCGAGTTATTCTTATGCTTGACTATTTTGGCGAGGTTTATCCTTACACTATCTTGGTTTAGTCCTATGAAGGACCAAATATGACATGGTTTATTACTTCATGGTGCAATAACTCATTTATATCTAAATTAATCTTAAATACTTTAGCTATAATATTATTAATTTTAGGTTACAACATGGTCCATTACTTCATGGTGGAACTCCATTCTAGGACTCTAGAATATTCATACATAGAACAGATTATAGTTGGATATATACTATCACAGTATGGTTTCTCTAGAATAAATATTAAATTTATTAATATTATTATTATGTGTCATCATTAATTGAATTATAAAATCCATTCCAACTAAATGTTCGATTGATCCACCAAAACACTTCCATCCTTCTCCAAATGACGTTGTGCAAACTCCCACTTCTTCTACTACCATAATATTGAAGAATAAAAATATTCTATATTTTCTAACATCATTTAAAGATATATAAAATGATATTAATTAATTACATGTCATTTACTTTATATATATATATATATATATATATATATCAAGGAAATTCTTCATATAATCACAACATCTTCCATATAGCCACTATTGATGCTTGAATACTTCTTCCCTATAGTTTCATGATCATCCTCATCCTTCACTATCATGTTTGTAAATATAATCCCCCATTAAATAATTTTGGTTCACATATATGATTACTATATGAATTTTATCCACATATTATTTTATTAAATGTATTTTAATTTTGACCTTAATTTAATCAATAATTCAAAAATTAATCTTTAATAAATAAATTTTCCATAAATATGACAAATAACTTCTTTTTTGAAACATTATACACATTTGGATTTTGATATTTATACTACCATAACTCCTACATTAACATGAAACTAAAAACTCTTCAAATAAATCTACATATTTATGGTGAATTTTTCTCAACCACCATTTCAAAAGAAATTGAAAATGATATTCTTTTTAGATTTTTGTTTTACATATTTCCCTTTTCATTGGCCACAAAAAGAATAAATTTATTAAATTTACTTTATTATTTTTAACACAAATAATTTACAAGATTTGCATGTGTGTTAACTTCAAACTACTCTTGAAACCATCCCAATTATTGGAAGTATCTAAAACTATAGATTTAAATAGTTAAATATCCCCTTTTGATATGTACTTCAAAGCTTTATCAATATCCAATACAGTCACCACTTTCCATATTTCAGTGAGTAATAACTCTTCCTTTGAAATTATATTTTTCATATCCTGTTTTGACACCAATTATGGGCATCTAAAATATCAATGCTCTATAAATCATTATAAGGTCATCTTCATCGCCTTTAGGCTCTTTAACCACTTCCAAATCAACAATATTACTAAAAATTCTTTAGAATCTTTATAATCTATTAACCACTTATTCATACATCTTTTTATCTAAATATTCTAATTCTATTTTACATTTTTATAATTATATGAAATTTACATACCAATTTACATATCTCAAAACCATTTGAAAACTTATAATAAATGATTATTTCTCGAAAATCATTTCCACCATTTACTAATTTTACTTACTGAGCAATATTTCTAGACGTTACATTAATTTTAAAAATATTTCATCCATTTATACATTCTATAAAGGATTTTAGTGATTGAATTTACTACATAAAATTAATCATTGATAAATAATCTAATCCCACTAAGTAATAAAATGATATTAGAAACATGTTTTTAATTATAAAACATTAATGTACTTTATTTCACTCATCAACTTCCACAAATATAATTTATGTTGATAAATTTAGTATTTCCCAAATTTATCTATGTGAAAACAATAACAATTACCCAAAACCATCAATAATTAATTAATTTAGAAAATATATGTGTATTATAAATCATTTTATACTAATTTATATCACTTTTTTAGATACACTCATGAAACCACCTGAAATCTGTGATATTTATTATTATATTGTACTTTAGATATTCTAGATAAGGTAATTAGGATTTTAAATTTTAGAAATAATATTCTCTTGAATTGATTCTATATTTGGAACAATTTATATCCTATGGCACCTATTTTTTAGGCATACCATGGGACTATTATTTCAAAATTTTATAATATCTTGAAACAAAATTAGATGATACCACTTTGATAGAACTCAAAAAAACAAATTAATAAATAATTACATTATTAAATTCTTTTTAAATAAATCAATCTATCTTCTCTTTTAATTACGGTTAGATATAATTTAATTTTTCCTAATGTAACTTTTTAATCATCTGAATTTTCATTATAAAAATTAATTTTTTTAATGACTGATACCTATTAATAAATAAATAATTTTTGTAATTACACCATTTTAGGGACCTACTTCAGTTTTTCTGAATGAGATTTGATACCACATTGAATTACTTAATCAAACACGTATTATTTTATATTGCGAATTAAAATAACTTGAACACTATACAGCAAAATAATATGAGGTATCTAATTTCAGTACTTACACCCCATGCATCATAAACCATCCTTAATCCTACACCAATTCAACAAAAGTTAATAAAATAAAATGTGGATAGGGGTACTTCATGATATCCCTGTATCAGGGAATGATATTGGTTATTATGAACAAAATATTTCTTCCAAATAAAATAAAATCATTTATAGTGGTTATCCTTTGAGTGAAATCCCATGTAAAAACATTAATCTTTTTATTTTCTTTAGAATTATTCATTTACATGGGTTGTCATTTGTGTCCAATGTGATATTAATCCAAATTATGCACATTTACTTCATTGATTCATGATCGTTTCATCCTTCATCATGATTCAAATCCCATTAGATCTCTCTTTCACTAGTCTTATCCTCTTTCCATGTGGTTTATTTTATGAAATGACTTAGAAATTATTTGTACATATCCAACTAAATTTGTATTAGAATCACTTCAGATTTACTTGTCCTAAATGAGTTATTCGTTAAAAATTTAACTCTCACTTTTACATTTACAAAACTTCTCTTCTCTTCCTTGATATATTTTTTTAATCTATATGGGATGGTTTTTTATAATCTTATCCATTAGTTTATGATTTAACTTTAATTGGGGTTCCATCATTTCATTCCATCAAGCTATTGAATTTATTTTCATTATAATAAATGTTTCTTATTTCTGTACTTTTCTTCCCCTTATAATGAGAATTGGGGTTCACCTGTTTTCATTACCATTACCATTCATTCTTAATTTATTTTCCAAATGTCCATGTTTTTTAATATAAAACCTCTTCTATTAAAATTATACAACATGTTTTTATTCTATAGATGATATATCATAGAATATTTTATCCCACCATTGATCCCTTTGGATTCTATAAATATGTACCTAGTGTGTCCTATGATTCAAAACTAGTAGAGCTTTTTGAATTCCATTGTTCAATATCAATCACTTCAAAAATTAGTTAATAACTTTCTTCTATTCATAATTTCAAGATTTCAACTTTCATGGGATCCTGTTTTTTGAGTTTTATTTTGGATAGATTTCAATATTTCAACTTGTGGTTTTAAATATTTATTTAAGAACCTTGTGTATCACATCACTCTACATCATTTGGGAAGACATGTTATTTATCCCTAAAGAGTACTCTGTCCTAAATGTTTTCCACTCCTCATGTTATATTTTGAGAGAGACAATGCATTCTTTTAACTCATTCTCCATGAACATTTATTCTCCAACTCATGTGTATGTTCTATGAGTAAATATATTTGACCTTTAATATTTTGAACCATTCTCATTACATCTTTATTTAAGGTGAACTCTTACTTCTTAAACCTCTTGATTCCCAACACCAAATATCATATTAATTCATAATTCACCATAATAATGATTTCCTATTGATCCACCTTTTTATATATAGATTGGATATCATATTTTCTGGTGAAATAAAATTTTCTCACACCAATGTGAAAGAAACACACACAACATGACATGATACCTCCAACCATCAAATTTTAGGGGTGTACCATTTTTTCCTAGCCTCTCACTATGGTGTGGATTTATCCCATTGTGTTCACTTACTCATGATTTGTAATAGAATTACAAATATTTTGTCTTGGTACTCCAAGAATTTATTATTTTAAGACCTTAATTTATTCATATGATCATATTTTGTGGTAATGATTACTCTTATATGGTATTTTTTACACTTTCATAAGATTGGTTATGGTATGGCTTCTTCCTTAGTGGTTCAAGATATAATTTTTATCTATATTAATTTATTTACTATGTTTCCACTCTTACACATGACATGTTAGGACATGGATGATTACTTAAAAAAACAACACCCTTCCAACATGCCAATCTATTCTTACATAGAATATGTTATGGTGTGTCATATATTGTTCAAGTGTGGATTCCCCATAATTAGTATTATATAGAATAGTATTACTCTTACATGAAAACCATTATGACATAAAAAATCATTGTGTCATTATGTTCTATTCCTTCACCAAAACACTTCCACTATTCTCTAAATAACCTCATGCAAGATCAAACTATGTACACTATGATAATAATCCAAAAAAACAAATTTTATCATATCATACGTCTTTAATATCCATATTTAAAAATCATTGTGCCTTTTATTCCATGTCCTTATTATATAGAGATATCAAGGTGGATTATTTATTATTTAAAAAATCCTCCACATAACCACCAGAGTGGCTTTGATACTTCATTAATTGATATTTCATTATCATCTGCAAGCATCGATTCAATATTTATTAATGTTATAATAACTTATTCAATTGTAGTTCCAATGTATGGTGACCATCTCTATCATTATCCACATATATAAGTCCTCAATTTCATTAAATGAAAACATTAATTTATTATTAAATAAATATACACTTATTTTAAATAAATCCATTACCAAAAAATCCAAAACACAACCACATGGTTATAAAAATTTAATGAAGGCCTACCTTGTGTAATATTCCTTCTTAGTGTTTTTCACTATCCACTTTCCTATTATAATAAACCCTTTAGGGATACATTCAGTAAAACTACTAGTTCATACAGGGCTCCCATAGGTTGGGTCTTGTTAGAGTGGTATCATTAATTTTCTATCATAGGTATGGGGTTTAGAGTTTAGTTTGTTATAAGTGTTGTTTTCCAAAATTTAGGGATATAGTTTAAAGAATATTTGAGTTCATTTTTCAGAATAGGGAACACAATGTTGGGTTGGGTGGCTAACACATTCATTTTATAAGTTGATTATAATATTCAAAATGACTCAAACACTCTAGGCCATTATTGTTAGGTTTTTTAGGACAATAAACAACATATTTAGTGGTTATTTAAGATTTTACATGGCTATATCGAGTGAGATCACCCAATAATGATTTAATAAACATGGTTCAATATTTTTAAATGTATTATGAAACCTTGAAAAAACGTATAATATTTTGAGGCTGGGTGTTAATAAGCTCAATCTAGTGAATGATCATGTTTTTTATAATTATTTAAGTGATTAGGCATCAATTCTAGGTCCTTATTAAGAGGTTTTTCATACCCATGAACAAGGGAATATCTTCCATCCTTTGAATAGAGAGTGGAACCTCCACCTATAGAACATAAGATATTTCTCCCTAAGAAGGATGTGTAAAACCTTGATATTTTAGGAAATATATTTTTTTTCAAAACAATTCCAATTCATTAATAACTTATGTTACAAGTAATACATAGTTTTAACGATCCATGATTTAATGTTAATATTATTATTTAAAGATGACTAATATAGAATAGAAATTAAATTTTTTCAAATAAATCGGATTAATTTTTTTTAAATTAAGTTTTAATTTTTTAAATAAAATAATTATATTTATAAATAAGATCATAATTTTAATGAATGTTTTTATATTCATTGAAAACACTATTATATCAAAAAAAAATTGTATTTCATTTTGTGAAAAAATAATACAATTAGATTTTGACACTTTAATAAAATTTGTTTTACAAAATGATATTAATTTTTCAGAATATATGTGTCAAAATTATCTTTGAGTGACTATTATAGAATCTTATGAAAAGATTAATCTTTTGATGAATATAAAATAATATTTGTTTTTATCAAATACTACCTTTTCATTTTAAAAAATTAAAAAATTTAAACATTTTTAAAAAATAATATGAAATATTAGTTAAAATATTTTATAATTAAACCAATTTAGTTCATTGGTATAAATTCATATTGTCTTTTGATATTAAAACATTCAATGCTTATGAATATTTTCTCTTTGGAAGAACGTTTTGTCATGGTGTTTGTAGGTTTAATTTTAAAAATATTTTGCCACTTCTGTGAATGGAATATAGAAATATATATTCCATATTTGGAATCATAATATTTAATATGATATAACAAGTTCATAGTTTTTTGGTAAAAATTAATATTAAAAACAATAAAAATTAATTACCCATATTAAGGTTAAACTAAAAGGGTAAAGGTTAAAATGATCCAAACACTTATCCAATTAATTTTGGATGGAAATATCCCAAAAAATTTATAATATAAGGGTCTTTAATTAACCATTTTCAGAATGTTTTTCATTTTAAAATGTGGATAACCTTTTTTATTTTCCAAATAATCCCAGTGTTCCATGTCCCCCCCCCCCTTAAAAAAGTATACCACTCTCATTTTCTCTTCAAACTTCCAAAAAAAATTGGATTTTCCAAGAACTACCCAGATATCTTCATTAATTCCATTCCAAAATACTAAATTCATTAGTTTTATTAGGAAATACTCTGAGGAAGGCATTATGTGTAAACCTAGGAGGCTTCTTTGAAGAAGAGGTATAATCCATAACTATGCGCTTTCATCTTATTTCCACTTCTTACAACTGAAATTGTTATATAACAATGGAGATATAAACAAATTATTTAAAATATAAAAATATTTTACTATGTTTATTTCATGACATATATATATATATATTTTATCTTTTATAAAATGGGAAATGAATCTATCGATCAAGTATACAATGAACTACCTAGTTACAAACCATTGTGATTTAATTTCAGTCACCGACTCTCATAGATATATATTGTGATGGATTTAATATATTTTTATGATATATATATAAATTATACTTATGGAATTATAATTTCACATATAACTTCTTACTTTGTATTAAATGGGATTATGATAATGATGCTTGTGTTTACGACACACTACCGCCTAACGAAGCGATGCGATTTGTTTTTAACTTATTCTTTACATGGAAGTTAAATAGGTTAAATATAATAAATATTAGTGATATATATGAAGTAATAATGAATATATAAAGGTGATATATTATTTTACTTCCTTTAAATATATCTTTCCAAAAAATGGAATCAACATTTATTTGTACGTATTATTAAGAATCTTCAAGAACTCTATAATTAATGTTATATATCTATATTTTATTAATTTATATAAATTAATATATAGTTAATTTATATTATATTTATATAATTTTATAAATTATGAATATGATGAACCCAGTATAAACGTAAAATATTAGAAAATAAAAAATCAAAATATATATGAAAAATAAAGCAATTATTACCCGAAATAGGATTTGAAAATAGATTTATTAATATATGGTTAATATATAGTTATAGGTGAATCATATATGATATGATTTATATGTTTATAGTTCTATAATAGTTTTATAAAAACCCTATAATTATTATGAAAATGTTTGGAATGTGTATGAATGAATTTGAGACTTAATGTATGGGAATTTCATCCCATAATTTCTTTTTTCAAACATATGTTATGTAATGAACCTGTATTATTTTATGAGTTGTATATAAAACCACATTGAAACATTATATAATGATTATAATTATGGTAATTATATTTTATGATTCATTTAACATTATTATTAATTGTCTATAAGGATTCAAAAGATTACAAATGATGTAAGGGATTTCGTCCCACTTTTATTTCTATGGGATACATGCATTATACAACAATTAATTCATTATGTGGTGTATATACATCCAATTAATGTATTTTTTAAAATTATAATTATAATTATATAATATAAATATCCATATGGAGATATATATTTCATGATACTTATGATTTAGAATATACAAAAGCGGTAAAGGTTTAATGACACAATCTCATTGTTTATCACGGTTTTTTATGATATTCTTCAAATGATGAGATCTTATAATCTAAAATTAAATAAAATCATGATTTTTATTCTTCTACATAAATATTTCTAAATTATTTGATTTCATTTCATTTCCAACTCATTATATACTTAATATTTCAATATGATTTTTAATGAAAAATCGAATATATTTCTCTCTTTGGTCGAAAACCCTTTTTCTTCCATGTCAATGTTTTGTAAAAATGTTTTCAAAAATGTTTTGAAGATTATAATATGATGGTTTAAATTAAATTTCACCCATTTTTGACTATTTACCAAATTTTTTAAATGAATATTCATGTAATATTACAAATATGGAATTTTTGGATTTTAACAAAAAAAAATGTGAAATGAATCCTTGTTTTATCAAGAGTAGAATGAAAAACGTTTCCCACCACCATGAAAAACCATTGTTTTGAAGCTTAAATTATATTTTACAATGTTTATTTTAAAATAAAATAATTTTTACAATGTTTTTTGTTCATTTTAGTTTATAAAATTAATTTTTCTCAAAGTAAAAAGGTTATTTTCCAAAAGAAATGTTCAAAGTGATTGTTCAAAATAATTTTCCATATATGAGTAAATCCTTTGAAGTTAATTAAGATTTAATATTAACACGATCCTATTTAAATAACCATATTAATTTTCTATATGGTTTATATTTATTATAACAATATATTTAGGAAACTTTTTCAATTTCCATGGGTTATAGTATGGTAAAATGATGAAATATTGTAGGACCCCGGGACACCCTGAGAGGGGAGGGGTAAATCAGGGTGTCAACTTTTTCTTCTTAAAGTTATGGGTCTTGTTCCCACGTTGGTAGGAACCCGTTAAACCTGTATGATGGATATGATCAGTAATGAAACATTCACATGCAGAGAAATGACACAACTATTTTTACTTGGTTCACCACTAAGGGCTACGTCCAAGGAGCATACGCCGAGAGGTTGTCGGTCGTACCAAAATCCATTGTGCTTCACTAGCTGTAGATTATAAATGGTCGGGCACAGTCACTCTGTCCCAAGCTCACTGTCCTTACAAAGGTTCAAGGATAGCTCACTACGTCCCTCAGGTCACTCCCGTTGACTCCCCCTAGCTCACTGCCATTGGTGAAGTCCCACACAGTTTATAGACATGAAGGTCTCTTCAATAGATAGACATGAAGTTCTTTGTCTCCTGTCCAGCATGAGACTTTGCTTTCATCAGAGTCCTGAGTTGATGCTCTATTAAAGTCCAAATTTCATCTATTGATGAATACCTCTTTTTCCCTTTTCCACTGGGCAAACAACCTTTGGAAAGGGCCTTCGCAAAGTACCCTACTTCGCAAGGCTCCCAATTTTCCAATGCTCAAACAAGCCTTCGTGGAGTCCCTACATTTTCGTGAAGCTCAATCACAAAGCACTCTCACGATGCACAAGCCTTCACAATGCTTGGCTGTCGCGGAGCTCCTGCCTCTTCGTGAAGCTCACCAAGCCAACGTGGGGCACACGAATTTCGCGGAGCTTGAATAGCCACCGCGAATCTCCTCTTTCGCGAAGCACACTGCCTTCGCATGTGACCTTTGCGAACCAAGAGAAAAGGGTTTTATTTGATATCTATCTCCCCTTCTCTCGAGGTGGTCGATCTGTATTTATAGGATATTCCACCGAACCTCGACCCTTCTGCGCGAAGTCAGCGCCATGTCAGCTCAAATCGCGAAGCTCTGAAGTTCCTTCTGAAATTCTCTCAAAATCGCGAAGCACTACGGCCATTTTCCATTCGTGGAGTTCGTCGTAATCGTGGAGTGTTCGGTCATTTTATTCACGCCTTCTCTGCGAATCTCCCTCGAAAAGATCTTCATCGCCATGATTCTCTTCATCCTCTTCCTTTCATGAAGCTTTGACATAATCACGAGGAATCACCGCCTCCATAATTATGGTCTTTGCGAATTCCAAACCATTAAGCCACTCTTCGCGAAATTCATGCCATTGCCATATTTAATTATGCTCTTCATGGAAATCCTATTTTCGCGATGCTCACCAAATTCTAAATTTTGGACTCCAAATATTTGGAAAACACTGGGAAATGGCGCCACCTTCAATATTGTTGTCTACTTGAACTGTATGATCTCTTTGCAGGTACACGTTCCAAACTTCCATTGAGGATTGACAAAAAACACAAACCATACTCCAAATCATGCATATAAGACCATGGTTCCAACAATCTCCCCCTTTGGGTTTGTTGGCAATAAGAAAATAAATTCAATAGATCTCCATCCATGTGAAAACCAAAAATGTAGGAATCAACTCATTCAACACTCTACATCTACGTGAGCAATGCTCGGTGTAGAAAACAAGAGAGGAGGCTTGAATTGGGTTCCACTGTTTTTCTTTCTCCTTTCTCCCCCATTGACAATAAATCCAAAGACCAGTAATTTTTTCAACGTTCATCTCAAACCATACTCCCCCTGGATAGTATCTCCCCCCTAAACCTACATCATAGCCATAAACAGATAAAAACAGTTATCACAAACGGGGAGAGGGGTATCTCGTATCCTCCTTATGCACTAGGAGGTGGCTGAACACCAAGGTTCAACCGATGCTTTTCAAACACAGCTGCTGACAATGACTTCGTCAGGATGTCAGCCACTTGCACATTAGTTCCTTCATAATCCATTCCTTTGTCGACGTTCTTGAATCAAACATGGATCCTTAATGACAGCCTTTGAACTCAACATTCCACCATGGAATCTCCTTTTTCAATAAAGTTTTATGTCATTTGTTTGCTTTGTCAACAAGCATGATCACCTCTGTTATTTTCCTTCTGTTGTTTCCTTTTGCTGTTCTTTCATCACAATCTCCACTATCGTGATATGTATCCTTTGATAGATCATCTTTAGAATCATCATAGTTTGATACAATGTGAAGTGCATGACCATCGCATAAGTCCAATGTGCATGTCCGTCATAGAATGCCAATCCCTAGCACATTGTCTTCTTCTTCAACCGTCATTATCTACTTCATGCAAAACATATGATTCAATTCATTAAGAATTATCTTGCATGGTACCCATGCCATCATGAGTAATTGCATGGTCTTCATCAAAAACCCCATTCTTCTTTAATCATCCTCATGTGGATTACACCTCACATTATTCATTGTTGTAAACAATGTGTCACCTTTGACACATGTTCTTTGAACTTATGATCAGTACAACAATCTTCTGAATTTCCATTCCTCCACTTCATTAGATTACTTCTAGATCTCCTTCATTTTGATCTTCATTGAAAACTATTGACAACAAATACAACCTTATACACAAATTGGTTCCAACAATCTCCCCCTTTGTATTTTGTTGTCAATACCTTATATATCTTCTGAAATGAATTCTTCAATGTCAAAATGAGAATCTTCTCTTTAATCAACTTTTCTTTTCAACCTTTCATTTCACTTTCTCTCCCCCTTATTGACAAGAAATACAAAGTGAAATGTAGGTAGGGTATCAATCCATACTCAAGCAATGTTTCATTAATCATTTCACTCTAAGTCAACTTTAGCAATGCTCGATGTAGAAACAAGAGGATTTGATTAAGTCAACAAGGCTGACCATTATTCACAGATCATGATACCAACATGAGATGATAACCCATGTATTTTGTCTTAAAGGGTTTACCAATTTTATTTCAGGTTGAAGAAAAAATAAATGTGATAGGGAATAATCAACCTGAAACTCCTGCACTCACATCAAGAAACAGATCAAAAACATTCAAGTGCAATCTTCTTGGGGAACATCCATTCTTATTATGTCACTGATCAATTCAGTTACTCCCCCTTTGTAGAATGATCTATGATCTGAGTAACCAAGGGATGGATATTGAGAAATGACATACGTTCTCCATTGACATGTTCTTCAAGAAATTCACAGAGTAACTACATTTGAGTCCAGCTGGAGTTGATATTGAATGAAACAGTGATTTTAAAAGCTTCTTCATTTTTATCCCCCTCAAGGGAAACACTCCTCATCATATTCACCAAGAGTGATCCTTCATCATATTAATATTTGAATATCAATTGAATAATCTACTAAGGATGGAAAAATTTCAGCTTTAGCTATCAAGTGTTGACAGCATTCATTCCTTCTCAGGTTATCCCCCTGAGAGCATGCTTCACCTTGAATTCCCAGAATTATTATCACAAATACAATACACCAATGATTAATGGAATAAGGTGGTTCCTCCTTGCTTCATCAAAATGAGCTACATGGTTGGGGTGTTTTTCTCAACCAAGTTCCTCTGTTCACTCAAGTCTTCATGCCTGAATATTTCAACATATGTTCTGATATGTGTTGATGTGGCATGGCTCTTTTTACATTCTCTTCTGCTTTGTGTGGATAATTGTTCTGCTTAACAGCCATCATGAATGATACATTCTTACTCCTCTTAAGTAATGCTTCTTGTTCTGGTATTAAGGTTAGACAACCTTTTGCAATGTGACCAGATTTATTCCATCTCTCACACAGAACTTCTTTGACACTAGTGTTTTTATTGGTTTGTAATCTCTTTTGCACTCTGTCTTCCTCACGTGAAAGTTTTTCTTTTCTTTTAACACCATCCTTGGCCTTTTCATCTTCAAGTTTCTTCATTCTTTTCAAATATTCTCGCCAGATGACCAATATGTCATTTGGAACTATTGCAGCTGGTTTGGATCTTCCACATGGGTTCATCTGTGTTTCATCCCACTTAGTTCTTCTTTTGGATGAATGAACCTTCTATTTAATGGATCTAAAATCGTGGGTCTTCTCAGCTTCCCTACTTGATATCTTCTTGGAGAAATTTGTGCTCACACCATTCTTCTGGTTTCTACCCAAGGTACTTGCTTCATACTTAGACGGCATCATAGGTCTTCTTTTATTATCAACAGTGAAATCATGTTGATATGGACATGTTACTACCTTGTGACCGATACCATTTCATACATAAAAGATGTTATCAAGAATTCCAAATCTGTTTGCTGTAAACAGATGATTCTGAACCTACAGATGTTTCTTCTTCTTATCTGGTTTCCTTCCCTTTGATATAGGCTTTCTCTGTGCTTTTATATGTAAGGTATTATAAAAACAATCCAGTGCACAGTGCCCAAAATCTGTTGCAGCACCAACATTGGTCCACAAATCTTTTCTTCTTTGTTTCTTCTATATGAGGTTGTTCGGCCATCTTCTTTATCTTTTGTGCTCTATTTGGGGAACAAACTTCCTCCTTTTTCTTCTTATCCACCCTAGCCATGGTGTTAGGTTTATTCTTCTCACCTTTCCTCATCCATACTTGTTTAGAACTTTTCTTCTAACCTGCACTGATTGTAGGAACATATTTAGAAACATGAGTACAAGATGGTTTGGATGGTACCTTCACTTTCTCAGTTGTTTGTGATAGATCAATAAGTAAAGTCATGATCTTCTTATCACATGTTGGAGGTCTTTCGAAAATAGAATCCTTCAGTGATCATTGAGTATAGGAATCACTAATTTCATTATTTTGTGAAGTCTCAATATGTGTATTCTAAATCTTGATCAACTGGGCTTCCAATTTTTGACCCTCAATATTGAGGATGATCTTCTGATCTTCAATCATGATCATCTTTCCTTCACAAGTCTTCTTCAATCTTTTAACCTCATCTTCATGCATATTAACTTTGTTTTGTAGCAACGAGTCAAGTTCCCTGAATTTCATGGAAGATTCTTCCAAACACAAACTATTGACGTCTTTTCCCTTTTTCAGCTCAACTTCAAGTGCATGGATCATTTCTTTTAAAGTATTATTGACTTACACTTTTTCTTCAAAGACTCTAACCTGCTTGGTGAGCTTCATACTTTCCAGAACTTTTCTTTCCAACCCCTTTTCCACATTTTCAGCTTCCCTTTCTAATCGAGTGATCTCAACCTACATAGATTGGAATAGGCTACCAATAATAGCAACCATTTCTTCAAGAATATCTTGCAGATATGTTTTCAGTTTTTTCAGAAATCTTGAATTAGGGGTGTCATCCTTTCCTCTGGTAGAATCCTGAGCCACCTGCTCGAAACTTTCCAAGCCTAATGTTACTTTGTTATTGTAATGGCATGGAGAAAAATAAATTGAATCTTCTTTGGATATGAGGGAGTTCTTCATCTACTTCTTCTCTTTCTTTTTCCTATTTGTCATGGTCTTACTAGATATAGACTTCTGCTCAGAAATGACTGAATCTTCATCAAGTCTGCTCTTAATTTTTGACTTTAGGAAAGAAACTCAAATTATCTTTTTAATAGAATTACTGTAGAATATCCAAAATACGTGAACCTTTTTCTCTGATACCACTTGTAGGACCCCGGGACACCTTGAGAGGGGAGGGGTGAATCTGGGTGTCAACTTTTTCTTCTTAAAGTTATGGATCTTATTCCCACGTTGGTAGAAACCCGTTAAACCTGTATGATGGATATGATCATTAATGAAACATTCACATGTAGAGAGATGACAGAACTATTTTTACTTGGTTCACCACTAAGGGCTACGTCCAAGGAGTATACGCCGACAGGTTGTCGGTTTTACCAAAATCCACTGTACTTCACTAGCTGTAGATTACAAATGTTCGGGAAAATTCACTCTGTCCCAGTCTCACGACCCTTAAAAAGGTTCAGGGATAGCTCACTGCGTCCCTCGAGTCACTCCCATTGACTCCCCCTGGCTCCCTGTCGTTGGTGAAGTCCCACTCAGTTTATAGATGTGAAGCTCTCTTCAATAAATAGACATGAAGTTCTTTGTATCCTATTCAGCATGAGACTTTGCTTGCATTAGAGTCCTGAGTTGATGCTCTATTAAAGTCCAAATTTCATCCACTGATGAATACCTCTTTTTCCCTTGTCGACTAGGAAAACAACCATTGGAAAGGGCCTTCGCAAAGTACCCTACTTCGCAAGGCTCCCAATTTTTCAAAGCTCAAACAAGCCTTCGCGGAGTCCCTACCTTTTCACGAAGCTCAATCGCGAAGCACTCTCATGATGCAAAAGCCTTCGCATGCTTGGCTGTCATGGAGCTCCTACCTCTTCACGAAGCTCACTGAGCCAACGTGGGGCGCATGACTTTCGTTGAGCTAGAATAGCCGCCGCGAAGCTCCTCTTTCGCGAAGCACACTTCCTTCACAAGTGACCTTTACAAACTGTGAGCAAAGGATTTTTGTTGAGAGCTCTCTCCCCTTCTTTCGAGGGGGTCAACTAGTATTTATAGGTGATTCCACTGACCCTCGACCCTTCCACGTGAAGTCAGCGCCATGTCAGCTCAAATCGCGAAGCTCCGAAGTTCCCGCTGAAATTCTCTCAAAATCACGAAGCACTACGGCCATTTTCCATTCACGGAGCTCGTCGTAATCGCGGAGTGTTCCGTCATTTCATTCACACCTTCACCGTGAAGCTCCCTCGCAAAGATCTTCGTCGTTGTGATGCTCTTTATCCTCTTTCGTTTGCGAAGCTTTGACGTAATCGCGAAAAATCACCACCTACATAATTCTGGTCTTCACGAATTCCAAAACATTAAGACACTCTTTGCGAAATTCATGACATTGACATATTTAATTATGCTCTTCATGGAAATCCTATTTTCACGATGCTCACCATCTTCCAAATTTTGGACCCCAAAAATTTGGCAAACACTGGGAAACGGCGCCACCTTCAATACTGTTGTCTGCTTGAACTGTATGATCTCTTTGCTCGTACACGTTCCGAACATCCATTGAGGATTGACAACAAACACAAACCATACTCCAAATCATGCAGAGAAGACCATGGTTCCAAAAAATATTTATGAAAATCATTCCTTTTTCATGGGTTATTATATGAAAAAATGATGAAATAATTATGATATATTTTTCTCATCCACATGTTATGATATGATGAAATGATTCTAAAACATGTTTCTCCTCATGGGTTCTGATATGATGATTGTTTTGTCATATTATGGAACACATATGTATTATTTTTATTATGTTATGGGTGGGACCTATACAATTATCCAATGAATAGGTAATTATTTATATCTCACCAGATAAATAGGACATGAATATGGAGTAATCCTAGTGTAGGATCAGATTACAACGAAACCATGGGATTTTTAGTGTCCAACATTAATTTTTTTTCAAATTCAATCAGTATTTTAGGATCAATACAAATATGAACACTAGTATACATGGAAAGAGAATCAAGGATTTAGACAAAGGAATAAAATCCTAGAACTAAGAGAGAGGGTTATCATATTTTGTTTGTAATTAATTTATTTAAATTATATAATTACATCCAAGGTTATTCTTTCTTCAATGATGTATTTTACCATAGATCTATAGTTCACATTCATAACATTATAGAGATCAAGGGTAGATCTACTATAGCAGCGATCCACAAGGGTTCCACGTATCTTATAACATTACTGAAGGCGTATTCGGGTGCTAGAATGGGTGATCCTTGTGCTTGTGATGTCCGCCTTTGATCTCCTGGAAAACTACTTCCAAATCGTTATCCTTGATATGTTGGAGGAGGATCTCTCTCATTCTTGATATATTTCATGGAGAGAGATTAACTCTCTAGGATTGAGAAATTTTCTATAATTTTTTGTGCAAAACAATAATCATTTCTTGGCTAGCGAATGGATAATAATGGAATAATATAATCAGATATTTTATTCACAAGGGTAATAAAAAATACTTTTCACAAGTGCCTTAATTATTTTATTAATTATAGAAAACCAACTTGTAAAATTATAACAACAATATTATTAATTCTTAACATGTTCTTAACTTGTGAGTTCTTATTAAGTATTATTTAATAATATAATATTATATATTATAATTTCTCATCGGACCCATAGCTTAGTCTACCAATCCTCCAACATATTTATTGAACCTTTACAATTGACTATATATTTATTAAATAAATATCACTACATTATTCTCTAATAAATATATAAATATATTATTCCCTAACTAAAAAATAAATATTTATTAATTATTCCACCCCATTATATTATCTAAAATTATTAGTGTTGAAATAAATGTGATCAGGAATCCATAAATAATTATTAGACCACAACTGGGAATAATCTTTATTTAACATGTTAAATGAAAAATAATATATAATTTAACTAAGATACACGAAACTCTTAGTGTGTGATCTTATAGGGCTCTATCGAAATAGAATTAAGAGGAGCGGCCTAAATCCAAGGTTGTATTTTAGAAACATGCTATGGAACATAGAGAGTATGAAGTTAATTCCATAACTACATGTCACCTCATATGAATGCTTACCGTGTAATATAATCTCTTGGTCTCAATATCTTTAATCAAGATGTTTGCAGGCAAGTGCCATAAACCCATGTGATTGATTTCTCATTCTTTGACTCCTATAATTTTAACATGCCTATTGAACACAATGGCCATGGATTACTTTATGCAATATCATTTTCATCAAATGTCTTGAGATATCAATTTATGTTATGAAACAAAAGGGATAAATCCTTTATCACATTATTCATTATTGTAGTATTACTCCTGACGCACACAACATATCATACCTCACCATAAACATATGTCATCACAGTTTTTTCCAATACATCTAAGTGCACGAGTCATAATACCCATTAATAATAATTATAAAGTTTATGGACCAATACAACCATCCATAGATATGAAAATCCAATGAAACTTATAAGTGTGGATTTTTTTTACTATCTGGTATCATTCTCACAATATCCTACTAGATATCACTAAGGTAGTACACCATGAGAATGTGCCACAAAGTCTTATGAGTCTCCAAACCTAATAGACTTTATCATGGGTGTCCCTATAATGATATCATCCGGTTATAGAAAATATATCTTAGAATAGTATCATAGAACTTTTAGGTTCTCATCATAGTGGGGAACTATAATGACCTTTAACTGAGACAACTACACTTGGGACATTATCAAATGAAATGTTATAGAAAAGAATAATCATGATGTGATAAGGAGTTCATTAATATTTATACAATGTATACATGTTTATAATAAAGTATAAAAAATTAGGTTCTAGGGAACCAACTCCAATGGACTCTCACTTGAAAAAGAGCCAATTGGTAATAATATTCGGTCTGCTATCTCACACATGATATTCATTCTTCTGCTGAGGTAGGAATTTAGTCATTGGGTCCACCGTGTTCTCTTCTATGGATACTCTACTCAACGCAACTTCAACCCTTTGATAAAAATACCTCAAGAGGTGATACTAGAAGATTATGTGCATTGTCTATCGATGTTACCATATATCATTTTCTAGATCTACCACTGCAGTATCATTACAATAAAATGTGATATGGGATTTACTTTTAGGTACCACATCAAGATATTGCAAAAAGTTATGAATCCAAAAGGATTACTTGGCTACATCAGAAACCTCTATATACTCATACATCGCTACAGAATCAGTGACAACTGGATACATTGAAATCTTTAATCCCAAAGATCCTCTATTGATAGATAAAACATATCCTGATTACAACATTTGATCATTCAGAATAGTCTAAAAAATAGCATCAATATACAACATAAATAAAAGCTCTTCATCTCCTCCATACATCAGGAAAATATCCTTAGTTCTTCTCAGATAATTAAGGACAGTCTTAATAGTGGTCCAATGCTATTCTCTAAATTCATCTTGATATCTGCCTATGATGCTCAGTGTATATTCAACATCACGTATAGTACATAACATAAAATACATGATAGATCCTATTGATGAATCATACGGGATCTTACTCAATACATATTTCCCTTTTTGTCTTGGGAAACATTTTCTTAGAAAGATGTAAGTTATGTGGCACTGGAACCAGTCCCCTCTTGGATTGTTCAATAATAAATCTCATTAGCATCTGGTTAATATATGTACTTCAAATTAGTCTAATAATCATCTTGGATCTATCATTAATGATCTTGATCCATAGAATGTAGGCTACTTCACCTAAGTCTTTCATGGAAAATCACTTGTTTGACAGGTCCTTAAGAGATTATAAGAATAGTATGTCATTTCCAACAAGTAATATGTTATCGAAATATACTACTAGGATAACAACCACATTCCCACTAAACATTTTGTAAACACAGGTATCCCATTCATTATTAATGAAACCAAATTCCATTACGGGTTCATTAAATTGAATTTTCCATGACCCGAATTCTTACTTCAATCCACAAATTGGACCTATTCAACTTGATAACCCTTTAGCATCACCTAATGAAAGAAACCCATCTTGTTTTTTCATATAGACACCTTCACAAAGGTTCCCGTTAAGGAATATAGTATTGACATTCATCTTCTGAATCTTATAGGCATGGTAAGCTACTCTAGAAAGTTGGATTCTTAAGGATTTAAACAAGGAAACTGGTAAAAAAGTTTCATCATAGTCAATTCCTTGACACTGTTTAAAACGTTTTTCCACTAGCCTTGCTTTATAGGTACTTAATTTACCTTCCATGCCCATTTTCTTCTTGAATACCCATTTACACCCATCAATCTTTACAACAACTAAAAATATTGACCAAAACCCAAACATTAAACTGACACATGGAATCCATCTAAGAATTTATATCTTCTAGCCATCTTGTAGCTTGTAAGATCCCTATTGCATCCTTATAGGGGAGAGGTTCATCATTGTCCAAAAATAATAAATCCCCATCATCAATGACTAGAAAACCATATCTCTCTGGTTCCCTTACCTCTCTTACACTCCTACACATTACTTGTGTTTTAAGAACCACTTCTCCCATGATGACATGTGGAACTTGTTCCTATCCCAACTAATTTATATCTTTATTATAAACTTCATCAAAGTCATTATTTTTACCACTATCATTTTGGAGAATGTTCCCCCACTCAAGATAGGTAGATTTTCTGGGAATAATGAATTTATTTTCTGAGGGTTTTTTTAGGTAGTATCCTTTTTTCCCTTGGTATACCCAATAAATATAAAATTTAAGCCCTAGGTTGATCGTTTGTTTCTGGAGAAATCCTTAACAAGGGCCTCGTATCCCCATACACATGTATGCTATAAAATGGGTTCCTTTATACTCAATATCTCTTAGGGAGTTCCATTTTACACTTTACTTGGTACTCGGTTTAATGTATATGTCGTAGTTTTTAATTCATATCACCAAAAGGGTAATGAAAGATCTACATGACTCATCATAGACCTTACCAAGTCCAATATTATATTATTCCTCCCTTAACTAACACTATTCCACTATGGTGTATAAGGTGGAGTGAGTTCAGATAGAATCCCAAACTCCCACAAAAAGTAAATGAACTCTTGGTTAAAATATTCTTCACCTTGATCCAATTATTTCTTTTTTATCTTCTTAAAAATACGATTCTCTAGTTCATTCTTCAATTCCTTAAATTTATCAAATGAATCAAACATATACCTCATCATGTAAATATATTAATATCTACAAAAATAATTAGTAAAAGTTATGATATAAGAATATACACCTCTAGATTCTACTAGAAATGGCCCCCACACATCAGTGTGTATCAATCCTAGATGCTCTATTTCCCTTTTACCTTGTCCACCAAATAGATATTTTTTCATTTTCCCTTATAAAAAAGTGTGAATATTTTCATGTGGATATAGCTTAGAAGATTTTAAATAACCATATTTATAGAGCTTCATCAAACTATTCTTAGTTACTTGACTGAGAGAGTGATTCCAAAACTAGGTGTTAAATGAGCCACGTGAACTTGATTTTCTATCAATTTCCAAAAAATGGTTTTCATAATTTAATACATATAGACACTAATTTAAATGTGCCAAACTATAACATATGTTTCCATAATAAAAGAAACAACATTTATTTCTGAACATTAAATGAAACCAATCGGTATCCAAACTAGATACTAAAATTATGTTTTTGGTAACACAAGGTACATAATAAAAGCCATATAAAATCGAAATCATTATACTCGGTATTGTGAAGTGGAAGTCACCAATGGAAAGAGAAGCCATTATAACACCATTGGAAGATCAATGTTCTACCTCCCCTCTAGCAATATTCTGGAATCTACTTGGTTCCTGCATTTGAATAAAGATCTGATCCCCCAAAGTTGTATCTAATACCCAATGTATTGAAATGGGAATATTTCACTTCATAATGAATGCTCTTTTAGATTCCCCTTTCCTCTGGGTGTAGTTCCTCTTCTAATGGACAAACATTCCACATGCAAAGCATAATTTATCTTTTCCTTTCCATGCCATTGAATCTTCTTCTTCTTGGTCAGACAATGCTTGGGGTTCTATAATTCTTATAAGTATAATTCCAATTTTCCTTGTCATTCCTCTGCCTATTCACCATATGGACTATGTGTTTTTTAACCCCCCCCCCCTATTTTCTTATCCACAAAGTAATATGTTAAGATTGATACTTGTCATTATTTATCATATTATAATTCACAATTAAACTAGTTAAGGTCTTGGGTAGTAATGATAGTATGATATTTTTATGAAAATCATCCAAGAATTTATTCCATAAGATGCCTTAATGCTCAATTTAGGCAATAAAATTTACTACATGGGGCCCAGCTAGTGCAGTTTCTCCATGTTTAGTGGTGAACAAAGCATTTGAAAACTCATACATCTATATTCTTTCCTTCTGTTGATAGATATCCATATGGAGAGACATCAGGCTATATGCATTCATTTCCTCACGTTTCATCAAGAGATCATTGGTCATCGATGATAGCTTAAGGCACATAACTCCATAACATCATTCATATGATTCTCATACATAGAGGGTTCCTAATAACTTACCTCATTTCCAAGCGCAACTGGTAAATGTTCTTATAGAAAATATAGTTTCCTTTTATGGAGAAGGATGACCTGATGGTGCCTTTTCAACTTCTAGAAATTAGTGCCAGTGATAATGTTTTCCTTATCATGTATGAGTCACTATGATATGTTTGATGTTATTTTTAGTATTGTATCTACAAATAATATGGACAGTGTTTTTGTACTTTATCTGATAAAATTATTAAAAATAAGCAAATAAGTATTCATTAGTCTCATGCTATTTTATCGAAACCCAATATCCCTCACCATTGGATTAAAAATATCTTGTTTCTCATACATTCTTGCAGAAAGGATCCATATTTCCCTTTTCATTACCCTAACATTGGATGTTCAATAAATTTGAAAGGATTTAGGTTAGAATTTCAAAATCCAACAACCTTAACTCGTTGTTCTGTGATCTATTGAGTGGACTCCCCATTCTTGAAAACCTTAATTTTAGATTTCATCAACATTTTCCTCTTAGTTACACGAAAACCTACTTTAGCAGTCAAACCATGCAGTAAACTAAGTCCGTTCAACCCAAAACCTCAAATTATAATTCCCTGTCAATTTAAATCCCCCAACATTGGCTAGTTAAGCACATTGAACTATGGTCTTATTCTAACTGAAGTAATGTAAGTCTATATAGATATAATATTTTATTTATGGATTTTATCCTTTATGCATAAATATCCATTTATTATAATTTTATAATCTTGTTAATAATAATTGGGGTAAGATTATGTTATTTACCATATATTAGATAATATTTATTCATATGTTAGATTATTTTAGTTCCATATTTCATTCTTGTTTAATTCATTAATTATTTGATTGTGAAAATAAATATATAATGAGTTACCCTTGTAACTAAAAAAACAATAAATGTAATGATCATGATATTTTTCAAATGTTTATTTTATCTAGTGGTTGATAAACTAACTTCTATCCTAGGAGAGAAACACCTTGAACCAATTAGGTTCGGTTTAAAGATTTCCACCTATCCACCTTTGTATCTCCTTGGATTTGTTTCGCCATGGCTCTTAACTTGAACTTTTATGAATCGATATGGAGATCCATCCATTATATAAGAATTTACTCACACACATGTGATGGGTAAAAAGGGGGTTTACATAAAAGTAACCATGGGCATGCATGCCATATATATTAATGAGGAGAGATGTAAAACAGACCAAAAATTTTATTTAATAAATTTAATGGGAAATCAATCAAATAAAAATGGTCTGGTCTATCTCAGGATCATCCACAAGCATGAAATGAATTGAATCATTTAATAAAACATTCATTAAATTCATTAATAATTTTTATTCAAGATAAATCATGTTTGAATAGATTAATTTTTATCTTTAATTAATCAATACTTTCATCTTAATCCTTTTCGGAATTTCCTTGATATTCTCATCCATTATAATTTTAAATAAAATAAAATTCTTTTAAACATAACCTTGGACATAATTTGTACCTTGGAGGAAACCTGGTGAATACCCATCCAACACATCCCAACATGTATTATACTTATATAAACTTCATTCTCTGTGATATGTATCATGCATGCATAATTATAATTTTAATACAACCCGTATATGATGTGAAGATATTTGAACATTAAAAAGATATTAATTAATCATATATATATATATATATATATCAAACACCTATCACATGTTGTGTCCTAGATTTCTGCCCACATGTAGGTATATGTCTGAAGGGTTACATAATGTAGTAATAAATTTTAAATCGGTCTAATCTAGAAAATGAACATGGAATTTCGGTACGACTACACAGTGTATAACTGCATCACCATTCATTCGAAGTATATTCCCATGGAAATGGTGTGTGTAGTGTACTTATAAAATATTTACAGTACACGATATGTCTAGTGGGCCACATGCTATGTAGACTCCATGTTTCACAATCACCAATCAGGAATGTTGTGTATGAGATATCACCAAGGGAATATACCACGAGAAGGTGTCTTAACGTCCTATGAGTCTATAATCCTATTATCCTATAACATTTTTGTCCCTAAAATTAGATCATATGAATATATAACATATCTCTAAGAATACTATCATATCACTTTTTTGTTCTCATCATAGTGGGGAACTGCTATGACCTTTTTGTGTGATCGTTACTCTTGGGACATTATCACATGCAATGTTATGTAGAAGAACAATCATGATGTGATAAGGAGTTTATTAATATCCATCCAATTAATACATGTTTATCATAAAGTAATAATAATATTAATCTTGGTCACCAACTCTAGCACCATGTTTAGTAGGATATTTCATCCAATATAGTAATCATGGTAGGTAACCATGCCTACTAAGATTGTGTGAAGAGTGAACTAAACCCTCATGGATATCCCTGGGAGTCAACCTTGACTATTACAATTCTTTGGGATGTGAACCCAATACACTATGATATTTATATGAAATGGTTCTTGACTAATAAGGAGAAGTTTTTTTATACTTATGTGTATTCAATAATTCAATGTCTTATGAAAATTTTATGTTTACAGGGATTATGTTATTTCATTATTTTATGATCCATGCCTTATAAACTACCTTGATTTATTCTAGGACTCATGTTTATTATATTTGATATATATGGTATGGTTTCTAAATGTCAATATCATGTTATTTTACCCTTATACATATGTTATGATAATATCAACCTTATTTTACAGTTACTGTGCATCAGAGCTCGCCCTTTCTTCATTTTACATTCACTAGGTTATAAAGAAAATAATTAATAATGCATAATCTATGAGGGGTTCCAGAAATGAAGATCATAGTGAGAGATAATATAGTTCACTTTTGAGCCAGTTTTTTATATATTAATTTTTCAAAAGGAGAAAGACCTAAATTATTTTGGCATAGATCATTAGGTTATGAAATTATTATTCATCTAATAAGATGTAATATCATTATATGAAATGTGTGGGTTGCTATAGTTTGTGTCGTATAATGTTTTAGGTAAACCTTTGGAAACATGGATGTGAAAACATGATTGAGAACCAAAATGATAAGACTAATTATAGAAAAATATCCAAATTTTTTAATGAAGGATAGAGAAAGTGGTCTTCAAGATATTACATCCCTATATCGATACTATATTGTGGATGTGTATCCGGCATAGTTGTTCCTAGATGTAATAACTCAAAAAAGGGCTCATTGAGTTAGACTCAATTTTTACATGGTACATTAAAACAGGCCTTACAATACACTTAGTTTGACACCCCTATGGATGTGTTATCAAAATTCACAATCCCTTTATGAACCATCATGAAGGATTTGAATAATGACCATGAATTCATAAGATTTATCCTAATGTGTTATATATTTAAAAGAAGGTGTCATGATTTATACATCCTATAAGTTATTTTTCAGGATTATGTGGTTCCCCACTATTATTATCATTGATTGCACTATAATATTTGGTTTTTGAAAATGTATGTAACTCAAAGGAACCATGTTAATGACTAGTTCTTTTAACAATGAAATGATGGTACTCATGAGAAACCAAAAATTATAGGGTATATAATTTAAAATATCATTGATATGATCACACAACATTCTCAATCTACGAATCATGTTGAGCATATACATGATAATGTGAAGGAACACCATTGGTTGAATCCTTGAGGAGGAAACATACAACGTGTTTTATTGGTTCCATTGATACACTATTTATTGAGTAATGGATCTGTAACATTGAATGGATATTTTATATTTTATAATGTCTGTAGTGTGAAAATAATCATTTTTTATGTATATTATTTTGAAGGAAATTAGCATCAATATAGGACTCTTGTCAAGCATACAAGTCAACAAGACGAAATTCACTCCATGTAATTGGATGAGTTAAGGTATTTATTTTTCAAAAGGTACCTTCCTCATATTCATCCTAAAAAAATGGAGAAGGAATTAATTGAGATAATATAGAAGGATGTGAATCAATTGGAACCTATGAGGATAATTTTAAAATATTTTTTAGTTATTCTTTTGGAATTATCATACAACGATAAAGTAAGGATTATTGATTATTTAGAGTCTTTAAACCAAGTATTTTAAGGTAGTTGGAAATAAAGGACTTCATTAGTTATTATGTAATAATTATACATGCTATCAATACGAATATTGAGATTAAATTTACCAATAAATATGAATGTTTTTATAAGAAATGAAAAATTAAATTCAATGAAAACTCTAAAACCATGGAGAAAAGATGATACACATTCGTTCCTGATCAAATTGTGAAATGACACAAGGTGGAGATTGTATTAATATAACTATAAAATGATTTATGTGTGGTATGGAAGGTCATTGAACAATTGATTATTGAGTTGAGGGGAAGATGTTAACAATGATACGAATAGAGAGAATGCTCCAAAGAATACCCCACCCACACCATAATGAATCAATAGTAAGGAGTATGGTAATTATTCTAACAAATTCTCAAATATAAAGTATAACAATGATGATCGACATTAAAATTGATAATGTATTATTTGAATATGAATCTACCAACTCTTTAATATATGATATAATTTACTTAGGGTATCAAAATGCTACCAATTTAATATATGTTGAATTTTAAGTGAGAACTCTTAATGGTACGATGACCTCATCTCAAGTTTATGATTCCTATCTAGTTGAATTTTATCGGAATGTGATTCCTAAAAACCGTATGGTTTTCCCTTTATTTGAATTTGATGTTATATTAGGGATATAATTTTTTCCTCTAAATAAATACCAAATAAATATTTTATTAAAGGAAGACACATTTGATATTCTAAACCATCATATGATCTTTTATCAGCGTAATGAAAGATATAAAATTCATATAAAAATAAATTTTTTTGAATATGTTATGATTTCTATTAAAAAGGGGTGTTTATTTATTATAGGTGGGTATAAACATTAAATTAATGATATGACTATTGCATGACAGTTTCAGATCGCTTGTTTTGAACCAGATAAAATTTCTAGTGGAGTTTTTAAATTTTCATTTTATGGATGTGCCAAATATTAAATTAATTTTTTAAATTTTAATACAAGAGTTATAACACATAAATGTGTTGTTTTTAGATTTTTTTTAATGGTTCGAGAGGTTTATGGGGTGTTTATATGAGTTTCTAGAGTGTACACCTCTAAAGGTTTAGATCTAGGAGAGCAAGACAGGGGGCCACAATTGGCACATGGTTAGTACTAATTGTGTGGCCCAAACCCTACATCCTTCTTATATATAGTAAAAGATTGCTGAAACCATGAAAAAATATATGGTAATCTATGTGATGTGATGTAGGGAATCTACATAGGGGAACAAGTAATGTTCCTAATTTTCAAAAAATATCTACATTGTCTTTATAGATACTACCATGTTTGTAGTGGGTGCACACAGTTCATGCCTAGTTTGTCCAAAACATGCATCCAAATATCTCACTATTTAAAATTTGTTGAAAAGAAAAAAAATTCCTTTTTATTTTAGACACCCTATGTTAAGGTGTTTTTATTTCGGTGTATTTTTTGAATTGGATGTCCGACATGAGTTTCTATGGAGGTCCAACATGAAACATGAATTTTTTTAGTGTTTTCATTCATTACATGACTAAGGTGCACGATGAGATGGAAACCATAAAAACTCCCTTCATGAGGAGAATTTTAATTTTAATTTTAACAATTCATGGGTTTTAGCATGGGATATGCATGGATAATTCAATCCATGCGACCCCTAAGATAAAATGTGTGTGGTCTTTGGTGTGTTTGTGGTGTGGTGCATGACCTACATACATTTTGTTGAAATACGTGACAATCATGAAGTTGGATTTAAATTCACTTTTTAGTTCCATATGGAAAAAATGGAGCATGGTTTACTCAATCATAAAGTTCCTTGGGCTAACAATGTGAGAGGGTACATTTCATAGTTAGTGGTCAGTGCACAGTTCGTACATAGTTTGGAAAGTTGTGTGGACAAATCATGTTACCTATCCAAGGGTATAATATTTTTGGATTTCCTAAATGGACTCCTCAATTTTAAGGGGTTTCAACCCTATTTCTCCCCATTTTGTTAGGCTGTCCACTATAGGTCATATAGGATCTCTATATTTATCCTCCCATGGATTAGTGCTCCTCCTTTGTTGTTTTCCATGTGATTCCAAGGTCTTTCTTATTTTATTCATCCTTTACTCCTCCTTCTCCCTTATCTCCTATGTTCTAAATTTCATTTTATAACCCTTATATACTATAAAATATAAGTACTGGGTTTGGGGTAGTTCTAATCTATATCATTGGTCTCTTATGGTTTGGATAAGAGGTATTCTTCTTATTGGAGTTGTCTCTACTTAAGGCGACACATTTTGTATTGGATTTTTCTTCTTTGAGGTAGGTGATACAATGCATTTTTTTATTCTGGAATTCAAATTTTTAGTTTTTTATAAATTTGTTTTTTTAATTTATGAATTTATGTGGAATTATCATTGTAATTTGAAACCATTTCTTTGAATTTTGATATCGGAATAATCAGTTTTTCATGTTAAATCTATGTTTTCGTGTATAAAATGGATTGTTTTATTTTGATAAGATTCTTTTGAAATTACTTATGGAATTTTAAAGTGTTTTTTATTTGATGCAATAGGCTTGTAAATATTTTTTTATAAATGAGTGAAAATAATGGTTTTAATGCTAATTTGAATTCTAATTGAGGTGTTAACCTTGAAATGGTATGAAAAAATGGGTTATTTTGTCAATTTTAACCAATGATTTGAAATTTTTGTGTAGTTCATCCCTTCTATAATGACATAGTGGATTATTTTTATTGGTTGTATTTTTTGAATTGTTTTTGTTTTCAAAGATAAATACCCTTGATGGAGGGTAGCCATGAGAAATTTTAAAAAAAATGAGTGGTTTCATTAAACCACTTGAAATGTTTTAAGTGGGGATTTATTAATATTGTGAAGGAAATGATGGCTCTTATCCATGTGTTGTATTTTTAAATAAGATACCCTTATGTTTGGAATATTGGTTTGAAATGGTGTGTGAGTATAGAACCCCATGATTTACACTTATTTATTAACCCTTTTATGGGTTCTTGATCACAATGTGATGATTGTGTCCTGCCCCTATATGAGAATGTTCTTATTATACCATGAGTACATCCTTTAAAAGGATATTTCATCATTGGGTTCTAAAGTTGAGGGTAAATATATCCATGCCTTGTGTGTTACAATTGTAATTTTTTCTTCTATGCATCACTTATTTATTAGATATGGGATGTTGGGTACTAAGGGGAATATATATCTTGTTCCTCTAGTTGGTTCAAATGCACCTAGTTTCCCACAATTATTTATAGGAACAAAGTCTAGGTGGGGGTTCTTTATCACTATGGTGCTTGTGTGGTCTAGTGGAGTAACGGTATGGAAATAGTTCATGCTGGTAGCTAGTTCTAGTGGTTTTAACCTTATATGGTTAGATTATTCACATGTTAGGATTTCTAGGGAAGATCCCATGACATATTTAATTTCTTGGGTGGATAGTGGTTGAGAGAATTTTTATCTAGTTATTAATTGTATCATTCACCTTTCTATTCTAGTTTTATGGACTCATTCTTGTTATGTTTTCATTTAAATATTCTTATGATGCAAGGTGTATTATTATTGTACAATACCCATGTGTGTTGGGATGTTTTACTTTTAAAATCATTTTTTACAATTCTTCTGAAAACCTATTTTTGATTTTTATACACTCTTGTGTGAGTGATTTAATATGAATTTCCAAAAAGGATTTTGGTTTAAATATTTCTATAGACAGTAGAATTATATAACGAAACTATTTTCATCTCGATAAAACATGATTTTTATTGCTTTTGAAAAATCATAATAGTGTTAGTGGTTTTCTAATGGATTAGGCCCCAGTGGATTTATTTTCAAAACTTATTGTTTATATTTTTGAAAAAATGGAGAATATTTTGAACGTCTATGATGATTTTTTATGATTTCCATATGTTTTCATATGTAAATATTTCTTTATTGATTAATTTATATACTATAATTTAAGAATTTTCTTATGAAATTAATTGAATTGTTATGGTGGGTTGTAGTGGTGTATTACGGTTTTAGTTCATGTATATAAGATTTTAGGTTCTTGGTTCTTAGTTGGAATATCTCTATCAATTTGATCATCATGGATGATGTGGGTTGAGTTGGGTGGTAGTGCATATCGTATGTTGCATGGATTTGGTTTGGGCTCTACTGAAGTTGGTTTTTTGTTGTTTTAGTTTTTCTCTTTCTTTTTATATTCATTCTATATATATCTCTTTCTGTTATGAATGTTTTATGTATATACTAATGTGTTAGATCATTGTAGTCAGATTTTACCTATTTGGAAGGTTTTTCATTTCTTGGTTCTCGTATTTATTTTTATTTCACAATTGTATCTCTTATTTAGGAGAAATAGTTCCCCTAAAGTGTTCATTTTATTCCCAGGAAGATGTCACTAACATATGGGGATTATGATTGACCTTCAAGCCTAGTGACAGGTCGGGCCGGGTACTGATTCAGATGTCATTATAGTCCAGTTCAATACAAAATGGTATCAAAGATTTTATTTATCCATTACAAGGAACCTATAACTATTGATCTAGCATTTTTATTTGGGGATGTCCTGGTATAAGGGATATTAAGGTTGTTAGATCTTGAGGGGTAAGGGTGAGGAGAGTCTAGCATGATCATACTCATCCCAAACCTCATGCTTCCAAGGGTTTTTGAGTTTCAAATTGTGAATTTGAGATTTCTTTTAGATGATTGTGGAATTTTTTTATGTGATTGAAACAATTTGGTCTCCATATTAAATTTTGAGTGATAATGATGATTTTTTAAATGATTTTATGTTACAATGGATGAGCATCAACGCTTCCCAAATATGGTTCATATCCTAGGAAACTATAGGGTTCCCATGATTCTAGGTCTACCGCTTTAAAAAAGTATGTTTCATAGTTGAAACACAGTTTCCAACCTTGTGTTACCAAGCTAAGAAAAACAATTTTTTAATCCTCGGTTATCCTTTTTAGACTCCTCTTAATTATGGATTTCTCTAAAAGTGGTTTCACTTGTTGGAGGTAGAATTCAGAGTGTTTTATTTCCGTTTTTGGATTTTATTCATGTGAACCTTGATTGAATGCTTGTGGAGTTCTTTTTTTATCTTATTTTTAATACCCTATTTTTCTAGATGAAAATATTTAGTTTAAATGACTATTTTCAAATATTTTTATATAAAATTTATTATAAAATGGTCCATTCCATTATATTATTAGAAAAAACTATCATTTAAAAAAAATTATCTTTGTTTTTTATATATAATTTGATTTTAAAACCTGTTTTTAAAAGTTTTTTGAGATTTTAATAATGATTTAGTTTTGAAAAAATTTTGGAATGTCTTTTGGAAAAGAGAAATGGGTTTTGATAAGTGTCCTTTTTGTTCATCATTTTCAAAGGTAAATGGGATTTGGAATAGAGTTTTATGTATTGACTTGTTTGGGAAGTGTGTGTTACCCCACGGTTGTCTTTCTTAGGTGGATGGTTTTGTTTGGTGATATAATGGTACATTTTTAGGGGGTGAATTTAAAATTCCTTGGAGATTTTTTTTATGTCTTATTTGAGTGATTATTATTTTAGCAATTATTTCTAGTTATGGAGGAATCATTTGGATTCTGATTTTATGTATGAATGAACGTGGTTTTCCCCCTATTATTTTACTATACCTCCCAAAATGGTCAAAAGATTACTTTGGTTCTAGTGCCTAACCATAATTTTAATGGAGTGGTGGATGTGGAAGCTTCCTTATGCTTGGAACCCATTTTAGGCTTCATAAATTAGCATTTGTCTTTGTTCAGCTGTGACCAAGAGTTAGTAGAAGCGGTACAGTGGTTGGAAGAGATTGAGGTTCTCCTAAATTCTCTTGGGACATCTGAAGCTTTATAGGTGAATGTATTCAAGAGATGTTGGTTGGTTTTAGATGAGCTTGTTAGAAGTAATTGATTCCAATTATGGGGTGTTTTGGGGTACCTAAAGAGAATTATAGATGTTATATTCCCAGTGGTTCTTTCTTATGGTTTCAAAAGGGTGAAAGTTCTCAAGTCCCCTCAGGTTCTTCTTTTTTGTGGCTTTTTTTATCTTCAAAATTTTGTAAGATTGGATTCATGAAGAAATATTATGTCTGATTATTTTATAAAAGTTTGGGTTTTGGGACCATTCCTTTGATGGTTGTAGCACTGTTGTTTGATGTTGTAGATGATTACCCTTTCGATATGTTCCTTTTGGATTGTTCCGTTTTGGGATTTTTAAGGGATGGTTTGAATTACAATGTTTTGGAAGGTTTTGTTTCACCTATAGAATTCATCCCCCCTCTCCTACCCTTTTTGGTTCTTTCATGGTTGTCCAGGAGGTATGTTTTTGATCCTCATTGTTTGGGAGGACCTTATTTGAGAGTTTTTGATTTCTACTATTCCTTTGGTTGAGCCTTCTGGTTCTCATTGCTTGGACATTATATAACTCTTTGTGTGCATGGTTGGTTAACTAAGGTGTGTGATTTAATAGTTGTGTTAGTATGTTAATTTTTTTGGATTGGTCTATTTAGGATACATCGTGTGATGGTAATATACTTTTTACCATAGTTTATCAACATGTGTCATGACCCGAGGTGATTTCACTTGTCATTATTATGAGGTTTCTTATGGATTTATCCTCCTTTCCTTAGTTTGGGAATCACTTTTTCATTGAAGTCTATTTCTACTATGGGTTTTTGTTGTTTGAGGATGTTTTTTACAATATTTTTTTTCATGATGTTAGAGAACTCAAAATGATAGAGAGTCTATGGTAGAGGGATTTTAAACTATGGGAAGACCAATTTTGGTCTCCCATGTTTCATAGGAAATCACATTTGATGTTCTTATGCATGTTTTTTTTGAGAAATTTGTTATTTTAGGGTTGATTGTTTTGTTTCTTTCGTGGATATCATTTTGTGGGTTTGAGTTTAATCCCCTTTTAGTGGTTATTCATATGGTTCCCTTTTAGGATTTTCAATTTTCAATGCCTTTAATTTTGACAATAGGCTTTTAGGTGGGAGAAAGTGGCTTGTTGAGGAGTTTATGACACCCCATGTCACCATGTTTTTTTGGAGGTATTTAGTGAGTTAATGGCCCGTTTTGGGATCCTATGGATTTATGTCATGGATTATGAAAAAATTTGATGGTTTTACTATAGTTCACAGTTATGGTGGGATATTATTGAGATATAGCGAGGACTAACATCATGAGGATACATTTTAACTCATTTTGAACTACGCATAATTTTTTAGCATGGGATGTGGATAGTTAATTACAAACATTATGACCCATAATAGAAAATTTGTGAAGCCCTTGGTGTGTATATGGTGTGGTTCAAGACTCACAAACTTCTTGGTAAACTATGTGGAAAGTGTGTTGATGGATTTTTAATTTTTTTCAGTGTCGTTTGTAATAGTTGAAGCTAAAAAAATCAATTTTACAGTGCATAGGGATAACCATGTGAGGGGGTTCAGGTCCTAGGTAGTGTCCAATGCATAATTTTCATATAGTTTGAAAGAAAAAATCATCCAAACCATGTGGCATGTTGAGGTGTTTAAAATTTCTTGATTTCGTAAAATTCCGTCATAACTATTAAAGGAGTTTCACCCCTATTGTCCCAATTTTCAGCAGCCGACCCATAAGTTGATAGAGAATCTCCATATTATTCTTCCCTTGGATTCCATCCCATTCAATAGTGTTATTCTATAAATTCCAAGTTATTTCTTCTTTTCTTCAACCAAAAATCTTTTTTCTTCCTTCTCTATTAGGATCCCACTTTTCTATTGGAACTCTTATCCACTTGCAAGAAAAGGATAAGTGTTTTGTTGGTCTTAAAATTTGGATTTTGTTTATTATGATTTGTATAAGTGGTATTTTAGCTTATTGAATTGGTTTCTATTCATTGAGACACATTTCATCTTGGAATCTGCTTCTTTGGGGTATATGTTACTATCTAATTTTATCATTTTGAAATTAAATGTGTGATTGGTTTTATAAATACCTTTTTCTTGAATGTATGACTATATGTGGTATCCATATGAGATATTGAAACCATTTATTTGAGTTTTGATCATACAATAATTTTTTTCACGTCAATTCCATGTTTTCACATTTGAAATTGAATGTTTTGTTATGCCAAGATTTTAAAGAAACTCCTTTTTTCCTTTTAAAATGGTCTCTATGTGGTGCAAATGGATTTGATCTGGATTTTATTTTAAATGAGGTAAAACCTAGGTTTTATATAGAATTTGGTATGCAATTGAGGTTTTGACCTCAAAAGGATTTGACCAATGGGTTTTTTTGTGGATTTAAAATCGAGATTAGAAATTTGTGTGTGGTTTACTCATTTTGAAATTCCATAAAGGCATATTTTAAATGGTTTTATGTGAAATGGTTGGCCTTTTGGCCTTTTTGGGTTTTAATTGAGAAATACCCTTGTTGTTGTGTAGCATTTAAATGTTTTAAAACAAATGGATTATTCTTTTGAACATATTAAAGCATTTTTAGTGGTTATTTATGAAAATTTGGATACTAATGAGGGTCCCTTACATGTATTGGATTTTTAAAAAGAGATCCCTTTCAAAAGTTAGACATTTAATTGTTTTAAACTCTTGGGTGGTTTTCTTTATTTGGGAAATTATTTTATGGAATGATAAATGGCTTGTTATTCTGAGATGTGATTTTTTGTTTAAGGCATGTTTTGAAATTTTGTTTTAAATGGTGTATGTGGATAGTGCCCCTTGATTTCACCTTTCTTATCCACCACTTGTGTGGGTTTTTGATCACTATGTATTTTTTATTCTCTCTAATTTTATGTGAATGTTCTTCTTATGTTTTGTTGGCATTCAATATTTGGGGATTTCATCATTGATTTCTTGGGATGACGGTAGATATGGTTATTACTTGTGTTTTGGACTTAAATTATTTGTTTCTACACATCAATTATTTATTTTTAATGGGATGACAATTACTAAGTGGAACTTCTAGCTTATTCCTCTACTTGGTTCACATTCAGATAGTATCCCACTAGTTTTACTAGGCATAAGTGTTATGTCGGGGTTCTCCATTGAGTAATGATTCTGTTTGTTAATGGGATGACTATATGAACAAAATGATTGTAAGTGGCTGTTTTGAGTTTTTAAACCCTATATGGTTATATGATTCGAACATTAGTATTTTTAGGGTAGATAGCATGATGCATTTAATTTTTTGGTTGGTTAGTGATTCAGGGGAGGTTAATCTAGTTATCGATTGTATCGCTTCCATTTATTCCATTATTATGGAACCTTTCTTGTTTATTTTTCATTGATATATTCCTGTGATGAATGGTTGCTTCCTGTTGTATATGACCCATGTATGTTGGGTTATTTTCCTTTTAATTTTTTTTAAAAACCTATTTTGTGATTTTAATAACTCTTGTGTCACTTAATTAATGTGGATTTCAAAGTGGGTTTCTTTAAAGATTGCTACAACAAGTGAAATATTCTAAATGAACTATTTTTATTTAGAAAGAACAATTATGTGTGTGTGTGTGTGTTGTTTTGGGGAAATTCTATGAGTGTCGGTGGTTTTGGATTGGATTAGGCCAATGTCTTTGTTTTCAAAACATGTTTTTTCTATTTTTCAAAAATAAAGGGAAAATGGTTTAAAATTGGATTATGGAATTTTTTTTATTTTTATACATCTTTTTTATTGAAATATTTCTTTATATATTTATTTTCAAACTATAATTAATAAATTTCTTTATGAAATGAATTAGTTATCTCTGGAGGGTTGTGGTGAACTAATTTAATTTTTAAGATCACATGAATAAAATTTCTGTTTCTAGGTTTTCAATTTGAATATCTCCATTAATTTTATCATTGTGGCTGATGTGGGGTGTGTTGGGTTGTGGGGCACAAATAGGGGATTCATTGATTTAGTTCAGTCTTTACTCGAGTTGGTTTGTAGTTGTTTCAGTTTTGGATAATTTTTTTATTCGGCTTATATGCATCTCCATCTATTACATATTATGTATGTATATTTATTTGGGTTGGATCATTTTAGTTGGTTTTGACCATTTTGTAATGTTATTCAGTTCTTGGAAATTTAAATTATTTTTATTTGAATATTTTATCTCTAGTTTTGGAAAAATCATTCCCCCAAGGAGTTTATGTGATGTCCAGGAACATATATCTTACCTATGGGGAATAAGATCTCCCTTTTGGCTATGTGACAGTCTCGGTAGAATGGTATCCAAAGCTATATTGTTACATCCTACTTAAGTGTTTCTCGGTCTATTTTCTCTATTGTTTCTCCCACAAAAAGGATGATGCTTGATCTCCATCACCACCTTCTAGGCTTCCATGGTTTCCTCCTTCAAAGATTGAAATTAGTTGTTTTCCATCACGTTGAATGGAAATATTTGATTTTATGATAACTATTATCCATTTACATAGATTATATTTTCATATTGAATGATATTTTAATGTGAGTTCATATTCCCTATTTTCACAGTGTTTGTTTATTTCTTCGATTTATCTTGAACCATCTCAAATCAATGCGTAGTAATGGATTAGTGGTGTAGTATAATATTTAGGTAGGTGGTATCATACTATTTCAAAATTTATAGACTATTTATAAAAAACATATTTGTTCTACACACTATATTTCCGGAGTGCCACCTCAAAAAAAGAAAATTTTAACACATAATTCCATTTGACTAAATTAATGTTTCCATTTTACATTTAAATATCACCATTAGAGGATGCCTAATTGGACTTTAATCTCCCATTTTGGGCATGTCATTCATATTCCTTGACATTTTTCATCCCTATAAAAATGAATACATTGTATGATTTTTCACTCTAATTTCTATTTTAGATCATGTTTTATCATTTTATCATGGGAGAGTGATTTTATAATAAAATTATGAAAAAAATAAACATTCAATTGAATGAATTTATTTTATTTATTGAATTTGATTTCAGTATTATACATCATATTGAAAATCTATTTTTATTTCCCTTAAAAATGACATTATAGTTTGTATCACATTATGGAAAGGATATAGATTACATTTTTTTTAAACTGATCACTCTTATTTACTATTATTGGTTAACCAAAATAGTCATAATTTTTATAGTTGAAGAAAAATTGTTAATAAAATTATAGTACCACCCTTCTCTCATTTGGTAGGGATTGATTCCCTCAATGAAGGGGAGAAAAAGAAAAGGGGAGAATATATTGTTTCAAATTAAGGAATTTTAGGATATGTGAAACCCTTCAATTACAACAATTCTTCCAATTAGTAGTGAATATAAATTTTCCTTTGAATTTATTATTAATAATTCGGATAATATTACAATTTAATTTAAGAGTAAAATTGGCATTGATACTAAATACTAAGGGAAATATTGAACTATTCTAATTGATTGATGTAGCATATATTGTATTTGTTTTTAATATAGTTTTCAATAGAGGTTGGAAAAATAGTATCTTTGTGTGGTGATGATGGGTGATGGAGTAACTACCCACAAAAATATAGAAGTCAATTTATTTCCCATACCTTTGTTGTAATGTAGAGTTATGTTTCCTGGGGATCAGTCCATTAAATTTAGATAAATGTTTATTTGGTTTGAAATGTTTCATGAAAAGTGCTAAAGATTTCTGGATTCACTATATAAAACATTTCATAGAGAACTGAAGAAGTATACTAACAAATTATTTGTTAGATAAATTGAATATATGTGACTAAAAATATTAAAAAAAGTTTAATGTTTCGACATAATTTGGGTGAAATTAAATAAACCATCAAATGAATTATGGATGAATATTTTAAGAATAAATATTTGTGGAGAATCCATCCTTAAAAAAGGATTCATGATACTACTATAATATAAAATGAAATGACATAGATGAAGGCTTGTGATTGATGAATCTAGGTAGAAATTATAAAGGTAGTTAATATTAACGAGCATGATCAAAGTTAAAATTATATCATTTGGGAGGTATTGAAATTTTTTTGTAGTACCTATGAATTATTCTTATCATTTCCAACTAATTTAAAGTTATATAAACATGTTTTCATGTGATTAGAGAGGCCTATATTTGTTTTGAATAAATTTTGGACTTATTTGAAGAATATTGGAAATATAAATTTAAATCTATATTTTTAGCTAAGTCTTAAAAATTTATGCAACATTCAGGGAGAGTCTATAAAGGAGTAACCCTATGACAAAGTGTATTATTTTTACAATTCCAATATCTATGAATATATGGGATAAAATATAGTAAATTTTCGATTCCATAGACTTTATTGATCAACATAAAGATGATTTATATGTGGGAAGTGGCAATTTCATGGATTCTATAAGGATCATCCTTGAGAAATATAAAGAGGATGAAAAATTTGTAAGGATGAATCATAGACATCATAAGGATAGATATAAAATTCATAAGAATCATGCAAAGGATAATATTAAAGTTATAAGTATCAACAATAACTATATAAATATGATTTCTATGCATAATAATAATCAAAATACATTTTATAGATGGATGTGGACTTTATAAGGATCATTTATCAGTATGAAATGAATGATGAAGTGAAAGTTTGAAAAAGGAATGGAATCTCACAAATATCCTGAAGGGCCCGAAAGCCTTATTTTTTTATTTTATTATAGATAATCCCCATTTTAATGGATTTAGAGGAACCTATACATGACCCGTATTCCCAAGGAATAAGGCACGATATGACTCACAATACATGAACCAAAGGCCCCGAGGAATACTATGCCCAATACATGACCTGTAGGCCCAACCCACAGGAACTGCCAGTCCACTAGCTTCTGAATCATTGATCACCTAGATCTTCACCTTGAATTGAGGATTGGCTTGCATTTCCCCATACAAAGCTTCACAATGTCTGGTCTCGATGGCAGTTACCATACCCCCTCATTCATCCAATACAATTGCTCTTCTTCTAGTGGCTACTAGTCTTGTTTCCTTGATCTTCTTCTGGGGCCTTCTCTGTGTGAACTATGACACTCTATGGTCTTTGTGTTCTGAAGGCCCTGAGGCTAGGAAGATCTTTGATAACCCAAAGGCCCTGGAGACCCGTAGGCCCAAACTGGTGGCCCAAATAGGAAGAAAGGATGAATGGAGCACTTTTATAGAATTATATTGATTAAAAATAATAAAAAAAATGTGAGAATTTGAAAGAAGAAAAAAAATTTAGATGTTACATTTGTTGTGAATTCAAGATGAAAATATCTTGAATCTATATTAATCCATGATTCAATATTTCTTTAGAAATATGAAGGAAGATGATATTGATAATATTACAACTTCATTAAGTTATAACTTTCAAATGAAAATATAGAAAAATAAATATTGGTAATCATTATTGATGAAATTTTTAAAAATAATAAATATTGATGATAGTTCTATTTCTGATAGTTTAAGTTGTCACATATTTAATGTTCTTAAAAATGATTGACTGATAAAAAAGATCATTTTTATTAGAAATAAAAATTTATTTGAATAAATTGTTGAGAAATTATTTAATCCATATATTTGTAAATTCAATATTAAAATACTATGGATATTAAAGGTGAGATGATTGGGCTCTTATACAATTGAATTAAATTCCAAAAAACCATTTTTTATTGAAGATAAAATTGATAATATTTATTAATAAAATTATTTTATGAAAAAACTAGAATGTGGAAATCACATTGTAATTTCAAATACTTCTACTTCATGAAGAGTTGAGTCAAGTTGAAATTATGCTAAAAGTATATTTTTATATAAAAATGATGATTGTTCTCTTTCAATTTTTGTGAGAATTATAAATAAATATAGATTCTTCTTGATCATGATTTAAGAGTTGATATGGAGATATAGTATGCTATGATAAAATGTGGAATAATAGATAAAGGGTGTTCTAGGAATTTTTATTGGTAAAATCATTAAATGAAAATGGAAAAACCAAGATAATGGTAGACACCCAAATAAAAATTGTTGATGAAGAATGAGAAGATCACTATAAAGATCCAAATAAAATTATCTACATAAAATATATATATAATATATTAGCATTACCTACATATATAATGGATGAGAAAATGGAGATAATGAACCTCACGTAGAGCTCTTGAAGAATAGATCCTGAGATCCCTAAATAAGCAGAGAAAAACAATATGATAATAATATGTGAATAATGTATTTTTGGGTGTCAAAGAGGTAAATATTTTCAACCAGGTACTATTGACCATATCTATTCAATGTATTTAAATATAATAAGAAGTTAATAATGGTGACATGTAGGTACTTCTATATAATATTCACTCTCTATTTAATACCATTGAGTTTTAGTTGATAGAATCCCATAAATATATTTTGAAAAATATTTCGAAGAAATACTATGAATAAAATATTGGGTTACATGATAATATTCATGAAAATTTTATGGTAGTGGAAGAATCTATATTGAGTGGAAATAGATTAGATAATGATGATACAGTGACATTTACTACTGAAAGAATATCTACTTCAAGAAGATGGAAGTTATTGATGATTTTTGGGAGAAAATTTATTCAAGCAGGATATTGGGTATGTGTGGGATGAACAATGGTCATATGATGATACGAAACTCTCTTTTAAGTTTAGGGTAAACACTTTTTTATAGAAAAATCACTACCCAACTAGCTGTAATTGATTACACGATTATTAGTTTGGAACCTGTGACTCAGACACCCTGATCATTTTAAGGATTAGGTTCTTTAGGATGGAAAAAAAGATTGTTAAAACCTATTTTATTTTGATTACATTCATGTGCCTATTTTTATGTTTGGGTATAATTTTGTTTCAAGAAAATATTGAAATTTATTAATCATAAATATTGGTTTAAATATCAAAGGTGATAAAATTTTTAAAAGTGAAATTGGAATTCTGCAAAAGAATATCCACATGTGATTCACATTTCCTCTCAGGTGATTATAAACTGGTCTTCTGGTAATATCAATAAATTTAATAGATGAATAAATGTTTTAATTAATTATATCTGGAAGATATATTTCTCATGGAGTGACATTATAACTCACAATATGAGAATCATTTTATCACTCGGCTTTCTTCACTCAGTATGCATGAACATGGTGTGAGGAGGGTATAACACAACATGAAATCTCAATTATATTTTTTAAAATTCAGTATCACCATAACTTTAATACCATATTTCCATTTACTCAGTTCAAAAACTATTTCAATTAAATATTCTATATAATTAATGTATTCATTATATGTATTGTGGTGTGATAGAAACTGTGATCACTTTAGGATTAATTATTTCTCAAAATAGCATCACATATGCTGTTGTGAACCACATCCACCATGGTGTGAATATATTTCACCGCCAACTCCAACTATTAATGCACTGTGAACATGGTGAGGAGTATAACAACCATAGTGAGAACTAAAAAATATAACATGAGTAAATGTTCTGTTTACTGACCTCAGATGGATATGATGTGGGCGTCATAGGTGCATCATATACTATTTTTAGAGTGGAATTCGATTCAATCTCATATCTTACTTCATGGAACACCATGGTGATGGTAGTGATGTGAAAGGACCAACCATACTACATAGAGATGAAACTGATAGTGACTTTATCATTACCAATTAATTTACATTTTATTTATACCTATGAAATATTGAATTTATTTAGTCTCACAATACTAAATTTCTTAATATAAAACGACATTATATATCTTGGTTTGACCCCACAATGATTGACAATCACCATGGTGTCACCCCATACCAAGACCCCTACTCATTCACCCACTTTCTCCCCATGGTAGGACCTTATTTATCTAATTTTTAGCCAAGCACCAACTTAATCATGGATCTTTTTATACCCCCCATGATGTTTTTACTATTGAGATCATCCTCCACCTAAAGGCGGTTTGGATACTTTATTTGTATAGGCCTTGAGAGTAGCCATATTTTTTAAACCTTGAAATTATCATTTCTACATATTCCTTTTTTAAAATCACATTCTTCTTCCATTGTATTTTTTTATATTAAAAAAAATACCTATATAAATGATTTCTGGAAAGAACTTATTAAAACGAAATAAAATTAAAAATGAATTATTATTTGAAATATAAAATAATTTTATTTAAAATTTTAAAAACATTGCATTAATTATGTCTATTAATCATTGAATTCACATTGATAGTAATCCCACTTGTTCACATTACATAATTTGATGTGAAATCACTGCATCCTTTATAATAATTACTCTTCCATAGGATAATAATTACATTGGTATTATTTTATTATATTCTTGTAAATATTTATGAAACAATATAGGAATGATTCAGGTTTCTCCTTGATGAATTATATGATATTGAATTTGGACCTTTTTTCCATAGTGAGTCTTTCCATATGATGTTATCTTCTACATTCACATATGAGGAGGATTATATTTTTTTCCACTATATCCATTTAATTTCTCTCTATGATTGTTGATATCCAACCTTAATCATTGGTACACGGTGAACCTTTCATGGAGTTTTATCATTGGATTTCTCTAAACCAATGAATCTATTTTTCATTACAATATATTCTTATTCATTCCTTACTTTCCTCACCCTCAACTTGGGAGTGATGATTTTTCTCTTGGATTTTACTTCTCCTTAATTAATACATTTCCTTAAAATATATCAATAATTAAATAAAAAAATATATACAATTAAAGTTATTACTCTTGTAGTTATTCCTTAGTTGAGATACTGCAACATATTTTCTTCTTCTATTAATCCCTTGGGCTTCAAGACATACATACCAGGTATATCCCATGATTCAACAGTGGAAAAATTTTATGGCTACCTGATTTCTAGAAACATTTCTTCCTAATTTAGTTAGAACCTTACATATATTCATAAAATCCATAATTCTGAATTTAGGGAAAGCACATCTAGACAATGTTTTATCAGATATTTTTTATCTTTCCACTTAAATATTTCAACCTCTCTTCGTGATCCTTGATCATATAATACATTTCCTTCATTTAGGTATCCATGTACTCCATCCTTAAACATGTCACTTTAATTGATTTTTATCTCTTTATGTTGTATTTTCATAAGGATAATACTTAATTTCAAATCCTAATATATATCAATCTGTTATCTCAAATCATATGTATGTTCACATAGTATAACACTTTGACCCTTCATTTTTCACCAATTCTCATTATAACTTCATTTAAGGCCATCTCCTCCTTAAAACTATGTTTCATCAACACCAATTCTTCTATAAATTCATATTCCATAATTAATGTTATTTAAAGTTGATAATCCTTTTTATTTATTTTATTGGATCTTATATTCATCATTACTAGAACATTCATTAGATTGAAAACATGAGTTAATTTCCACTTCTTCACATATATATCGTTTTACATAAATTTCATTTGGAAAATATTAATTTTTTGATTTAAGTTCATATTACACAAAATTATTAGTAGTAAAATTTTCAATAAAACCATAATTGGTTACCATTATTCGATATTCAATAGTCTCAGGTGTCATCTTCTTATATTTCCTTTATTTTATTTCATTTCCAAATAAGGAAATTTTCTATTAAATCATGGAAAAAAATACCATTACCAATATATTTAAAATATTTTTTTTATATTGACACCAATAATTATTTAGGTTCTAAATATTTCTCATAAATAACTTCAATAAATTTCCATATATCATAAGAACTATCATAATGAATATATTTATTAAATACCTTAATATTTAACCCTTTATTAAACAAAATTTGGGTGTCTACATAGAGAACTATTTAATAATGAATTCTAAAATAAAAAACATGTTATATGTATTTCATAATTTCTTCACCACAAGACTATATAAAATAAATCATCTCGTTCTTATAGATATCATACTTGGTTCCATTCAAAATAGGTGGCTTCATCATCCTATAAATATGTGTGACAAATAAAAAATAATAATGATGATTTCATCTCAAATCAGAACCTATGACTCTGAAACCACTTATTGGAACAAAGTTAAATATATTCACCCTTAGGGGGGTCTAGTTATTGTTTGACTAAAATTTCCCCATAAACCTATTGAATACATTATCAGATCTTATTCCCTCATTTGAAGGAACACATTCAATCTCACAAACTCTATTGGGAACTGTCACTAAAACATATAACTCATATACAAAAAAAATTAAACACAAAGAACCTAAGGATTTAAATAATTTCACCGACACTAGACTATATCCATGGACTATGCACTAATGATGTGTTAATTTCCAAATATATATATAATAACCTTTAATGGGAATAAGTTTCATTCATGGTCACATCAAGAAAACGAACACTGGCATTAAATTGTTTAGTTTTTTTTCACTCCCCACGTAATGGTCACAACCAGTTCTTCTACTCCATGCACTACTAATTGGAAGGATTTGTTAGTTTATAGATGTTAGGGTCTCTTCAATACATTTTTTAAATAAATATCTATTCCATATAATCCAAAAAAAAGTTATTTCTCTTGTATCCTTAATCTATAATAAATGATATATTTTGATCCACTTCACCATGCTCTTAATCTTCTATACTAGATGAGATCAACTCCTCATGACGAGTTGAGTCTTTTTCTTCTAATACAATATGAGAATGATATCACCACATATAGGTCAATTCATTTATTTCTAAATGAATACATCAGAACCAATACACCCTTCTAGACAAATATAATTATATACTAGAAATATATTTTAAATGCTATATGTTCAAATCTTCAATCAGACAGATATAAAAATAGAATTCTATCCTCCTAGAGCCTTCTTCCTTAAATGAATTAGATGTGATTATTTGAAATACTATATGACCATTCTAAAGTATTCCTCTCTCAAAAAGTGCAAATTGAAATATGTAGTACTTCATCCTTAATTATATATCTCAAATATTGGTATTAAATTTCGTTCTTATTCCCCATAAATTTTATCAGTAGTTTTTATAATTTTTTATAGGAATCCAACCATCTGATCAATGTTTAACATTAATTCTCTTCATACAATCCTCTAAGATTATGTTATGTTTCCCACCAATTTAAAATGGAAAAAATTTTCCTCCTTAATTTGATTCAATACCCTAAATTATGATCCAAATCATCACCAAAACCACCTTGATTATGTCATGAAACTTATTCTATCATGAACCATTGTGGTTTGATACAAACTCACTGCAACAATATTCTTATTACCATTACATTATGAACATGCACTAATTATTCTTTTCCTCTCTTTGTAGTGTGGATTTATCTCACAGTCTTAACTTCATCACAGACTATACCATGAAGAAAATTATTATAGTGTGGCAGTATAATAAGTTACTAATAAACATCATTGTTTTTTCATACTCTTAACTACTTTAGTGAAGAATACCCTTACATAGTCTTTATTTACTCTTATGAAGGATTAATTACAACATGGTTTCTTCTATCTTATTGAAAGATCGCATTTATCTCCAAATTAATATTATATACTCTATGTATACTCTTATCCATGCCAAGTTACAACATTCACTACTACAAAACATGCCTTTAATAGCGCTAACCTATATCAGCAGTAGAGAAAAGTGCTAATAATGGTGTCCTTTATCAGTAATAAAAAATTAACTGATAAATGGGACATTTATATATGTTTTAATCATTGATAAAATCTAACCTTTATCAGAGCTTTGTTTTAGTGATGATAAAGGGAACCCTTTATCTACGCTTTATTTTTAGTGTTTATAAAAGTTACCCTTTACTAATGACATATTTTTAACGGTGATAAAGGTCTTGAATAAAATGAAATATTTAATGAAACAAAATTTAAAAATGAGTAAATATTAAAAGTATTAAAATTTATATTAATTCAATAATTATTAATAAAAATGAATAAATTATATATATATAACAAATAATAATAAATAGTATATATTAAATATTTAGTTATTTGAAATGAAAAATTGAAATAATTAAACAAATAAAAATAAAAATTGAGTAAATTAAGAAAAATATTTAATATTTTTTAATTAGATTTGTATTTATAATAATGATTAAATTTTATATACATATTATATATATATATATATATTAAATATAGGCCTATTAAATTTATAAATTGTAATAATAAACCAAAAAATTTAAAATAAAAAATTGTAATAATTAAACACAAAAATTAAAAATGAATAAATTTTAAAATTTTAAAATAAAATTAATAATGAAACAATTATTAATAAAATTGAATATGTTTAATATATATATATATATATATATTAATTATAAATAGTAATAAATAATATATATTAAATATAAATACAGAAAATGAATAAAAAAATTAAAAATATATTAATGTATTATTGATTTTTAATGGTTTTTATACATAATTATGATTTAAAAATTTAATGTCTAAATATATTCTTATATATATATAATATTTCCCAAAATGTGATTTATATAATAAAAAAATATATATTATATACATTAAATAAGCCATATATTTAGTGAATATTGGTTTATAATTAAATTTTAATATTAATTAAAAATACAGACTAATTTCATTAACGAATAAACATAATTTAATGCCATTTTATTTTTTTCAATTTTACATATATCAAAACTCTATTACATTGATTTCACATAAATATAAGCAGTTAATTTATTTTTAAATACAACACAGACACACAGATATTTACGTAATTAATGAAATCTTATATAGAAACAACTACATCTAATATTTATGTAATTTATTCAAATTTTAATATTTATTTGGAAATTTCATTATAAAATGATACATTTAATATATTAATCATTTTTTTGATAAATTTTATTGATTATGCATTAATTCTATTTTTTATTTTGTTTTTATTTTTTTGGAAATTTCGTCATTTTATATTAGTTGTTTGTATACATTTTTTTATTATATTTAATATTTTCATTATGTAATAATATTTATATCAATATTTTTCCATATTTTATTAATAATTTATATTTAATTAATAAAACATAACAATTTATCAATATTTTTAATGTGTACTCATTTTTAATTGATCAATTTTTCTCACTTTTAACATGCATGCATTTAAGATTATATATTTATTAGCAATGTTAAAAATATATTTTTAAATTTGTATCAATAAATATATTTGTAAATGTATATTTACCATATTTATAAATTTATATATGATTATAATTATAAATAAATTATTAATATTTTTAAAAGTAATTATAGAGAAATATATATATATATATATATATATATATTTAAATAATTGTAAAATAATAATAAATTTATTTATATAATGAATATATTTACTGTATTTATATTTTTATATTATATTTATATTAATATATATATATTAAATATATATAATGATATAAATATATATATAATGATATATATTTATAAATATATAAATACTATTTTTTAAATGTATGAATATAACTATAAATAAAAAATAATATATTTGAATAAATATAAAATAATAATAATTGTATTTAAATAATAAATATATAAACTATATTTATATTTATTTATTAAATATATATAAATTTATATAATTATATACATATAAATAATTATATAAATGTATTTATAATTACCAAATTATAATTAATATATTTAAATAATGAGTATAGTTACTATATTAATATATATATTTATATTTATATTTATATAAAGGCATTTGTAGTTTTTTTTATAATTATAATAATAAATCCTTTATCAGTGCTAAAGTGTTAGCACTAATAAATATACCTTTTATCTTTTCTTTTTTACCATTGATAAATCTATATCTTTATTAGCACTTGTATAACATTGATAAAGATCTATCTTTATCAGCGCTAAAAAGTGATCATAAAATTTCAATTTATCATCCCTTATTAGTTTACCATTGATAAAAGGAATCTTTATGAGTGATTTTTTCTATGTGCTAATAAAAGTGTCCTTGGTCTATTTAAAGAACCCTAACCAACCATGATATCAGAGGCTTTCTACAGAAGCCACTAGTTGTCGGTGCTCCTCCTCATTGAATACAAGCTCGATTGAAGTCTCGAATCAATGCTTGAACCTAATCAATGGATTGAATCCAAGGCTTGAATGAATTATAGCTCGAACGAATCTATGGATCGAACGAATCCATGATTTAATGATATCTCTACATTATCACAGATGTTTCAAAGTTTCAATCCAAGGTATATTAATTTCTCCTCCTCCTCACTCATGGATTTCTTTTTTGAAAATATCTTTTTGTGTGTTTTTGTTCATTCCCTCTTGATATTCAACATACATCACTATTTTCTCTACTAGAATGGATTTATAATTAGTTGTTCATATGTTTTTGTGTTTGTATTGACTCTTTAAGGGATATTAATGCTTCCTTGCAGCATATTAAGAATACCACACACCAATTTAATCCATTCCGGTAGGTGTTTCTATTCACTTTCCTTTAAATGTAGAACCATGAATGCATGCATCTTTTAAATCCAATTTTTTATCTAAAGTAAATTATATTGTAATTTTACATGATGCGGTTATGGATTTAGAAGTGTTTTTTATGTTGTAAATAAAACACATGATGTTTTTCTTATGATTAAATTTTTATAACATCCTTCCTTATAAATAATGCAGTCAAAGTGATTGATTAAATGATACCGATAGTTGTTTTCATAAATAGAAATTAATTTTCTTTAATAATTTCTTATGAATTATAATTAATTGCCATTTTTTCAAGGCTTTATATTAATTATAAGATGATTGGATATTTTGAAAGATGCTTTTTACATTTTTAATGAACATGGAATTACTATATTCATTCATTGTTTTCCATGTTTTGTATATGTTTCAAATGGTAATTTGGATGTATTTTATCATATATTCAAAGGCAGTAAGCTATTTTTGATATATTTTGCCATTTAGATTAATATTTTGAGTTATATACACCCTTGAAATTATGCCCATTATTGATTCATAAGTGAAAATTTGTTTTTTGTTGTAATATGTGTTTATTATAGGTCATAGATTTCCTTATATTGTTTATGTTATTACAAAGGGGTTAGTCATTAAAGGGTGTTTGAAGGTCCAAGTGATTTTATGTTTGTTGAAGTATTAAAATAATTATTTTCACTTTATTGAGATTTTTTATATTTTATTTTTCTCATCCACTTCCATTTAATGAGAAACATTGGGTATCTTGGTGAAAGATCAAGGGATGAGCATTTCACTTGTGTATAATCGTGCTTCTCACAAAATATTTTATTTTAAGGGTTTTTTCCTAATTTATCTACTAATTTGTTCATCAATATCACTTGATATATATTTTATAAATTGATCTATAACATTGTAACATGATTTTACATGAATGAATATTATGGTTACATTTTAAAATAACTGTATCACATATCATGTCTAATGGTAATATGCTTGGAAATTATATTCTAAATGCAACTATAATATTTTGACATTGCTACTTCACATCAATAACATCAAATGTATTCAATATATTCACAATAATATGATAATAAAATAAATAGTAACCCCCACTTTGTATTCTTACTTAAATAATTAGTGTTGAATCTATTATTGTAATTTTATTCAAATTTATTACTCATTTAAATCACCAGTAAAAGTAATAACATATTTTTTTTACCTCAACCTGTTAAAAGAATATTTAATTAAAATAATCTGGAATGAAATAATTATAAATTCATAAATCCTTCAAAAACTTTTTTTAGTTTTTTTATATTCTATTCATGCTTCATATTTAATTAATTTTCCTTTAAAATTATTTAAATGTAAGTTCTTCATTACATTAATTGAATCAAAACTAGAATGTGAAAAATGAAAACATCATATATCATAACATGTCCTCACCAAGACCCCTTCAATCACATACATGAATGTGTATTCCCCCAATTCAAACATCTAATAGGTAATAACTATTTATAGTGATGTAATTCACACAAATGAGAGGCATTACCCCTTTTAGAGAACATGCTGGAGTACAAATATCAGCCTTATCAAATTTGTCACCCAAATAGTTATTATTGCATTATTTTTCTTGAGACTCGTCCCCATCTCTTCTATATTACTTTAACTATTCTGAGTAGTAGTCATCCAAATCGAACAATGATACCCAATATGGGATGAAAACTTCTTAGAGTAGTTCAAGAAATATAGGTTCTTGTCCAAAAGTGATGGGGGAATATTCTCAACCAATAAAATTCAATAATAAATGTTCTGGAGATGATGCTGATGAGGATGGCATTTTTCTAAAACATTCAACATTGGATGAATTCAAAGGATAACACCTACTATCATGGATTGTTTTTTTCATAAATTAAATTAACCATTTCTCTCAAAGCATATTTAATTTATTCAAAATAATCAAATGTTGGGTTCCCCTTATTAGAATTATCTATATATTTCAACTTTGATAATCAATATCATATGTTTATTAATATATTTTTCATATAAAAGTAATATTTTATGAACATTATAGGATGGATGTAAATCAAAAGTGGATGAAAAATAATAATTTTACAAATTAGTATGAATACGAAGTTAAAAAGTTAATCATGTTTTCAATAGAGAATACATACAGCCCTTTTAAAATCCTTTTTATGTGTTTACGTTGTTTTTATTGAAGAAAATTTAGTTTGTAAGAGTTAGAAAATTATTTTATTTTTCATAGAATATATCGGAGCTATAAATGTTGGACAAAACATGTTAAAAACTGAATGTGAAAATTGATTGGGATGATGCCATGTTTTATGGTTCATTTGATATAAATACAAGTTTAAATGATGATGTACATCGAACGGAATAAATGAAAATTAAAATTGAATATGAACATTATTTTTATAAAAAACATTCATTTGGATGTTAAATGGATTTGATAATAGATCATTTTATACTTTTTTTACTAAATACAAAAACATTATTACCTGCATTGAGGTTATATAATTTGATAGCTAGAAGCGGATGGACCTACACCACCTTTATAGAACTACTTGGTCTCTTAAATGAAAAACTAATATAATAAATTAACAAACATGTGGGACATATGAATATAAATTAATTCCATGATCAATGTGAATGATCTCTATAAAAATAAATGCTTTAAAAAATGATTGCATAATGTTTCAAAAGAACCATGAATTACTCATAAAATCCCCGAAGAGTGGAGTCGATCAATATAAGAAAAATGAATCAATAACATCGAAAGTTGTATGGTAATTTTACAACATTTCACAATTTAGTAGATTATATGGGTGTTCGAAAACCAAGACACAATTGACATGGCATGGAGATACAATAATTAATGATGGGAACCTGCGTCATCCAGAAGATTCTTCCTAGTGGAAGAAAATTGATTATGAGTATCCTAAATTTTAAAATGAGACAATATTTTTTTTACTGAATTATCTACAGATGGAATAAATCATTTTGGTACATATATTATTACTCATATTACTTGGATCTTCATGTTGGTAAATTATAACTTCCCTTCATGGTTATACATGAAGCTCAAACACATTATGATGTCTCAGCTAATATCTGGACCAATGAATCCCCATAAAAATTTTGATGTCTATTTGTAGCCATTGATCAAATATATAAAATTGATGTGAGATATAGGTGTTACAATATAAGATTTTCCAAGAAGTGAAGAATTCACATTGATTTCCATGTTATATGAGATGATAAATGAATATCCTTCATAAGGAAATTTTTCTTGATATATCATTAAATAAATGTTGGGGTGTCCCAGTTGTGAAGTATGCACTCACTCTTTTGAGATGAAGCATTCCTCAAAGACTGTATTCTTATACATCTAAAATTTTTACCTCAATGAAAAATATATTTTACTGAATATGGTATAATACCATCTCCACTAACATTTGATAAAATATTAAATAAAGTAAAATATATATCAATTATTATCAATAAATCATTTTCACAAAACATTATGATTTTTTTTGTAAGATGTGATCAATTTTCCTTGAGTTTCTATATTGGAATTGTTTATAGATCATACATTTTCTTAATGTCATGCATGTCTAAAAAAATTTATTTGATAGTGTTATTAAAAAATTAATAAATGTTCATAGAAAAATTAAATATGGAATAAAGGCTTGGTTGGACATGATTTAAATGGGGATAAGGGAAGAGTTGGCCCTAATAAAGGGTAAAGGGAAGACATTTTTCCCTCCAACAACTTACACTCTATCCAGATAGGAAAAATAGCAATATTGTATTTTCTTTAATGTTGTAAATGTTATAAAGGGGTATTCATAATATATCAATAATGTCATTTCAATGACTAATTTGAATATATAGGGCCTATAATCACATGAATATAAGGTTTTTATGCATGATTATGTAGGTTACATTATGTTATATTATTCCTAAAAATATAAAACATACATTAACTAGACTCTATTTATTTTTCAAATTTATATAAATTACATTTATAGACCTGATGATGTTTCCAATCATGAATTAGGAGGTTGCATTCATATTATGTGAATAAGAAATTTTCTTCCCACCATAATTATTTGATAAAATGGTCCATCGTATGGTTTAATTTTTTAGAGTTGCAATTATGTGGACATGTAAATTATCGATGGATGTACCCCACTGAATTTTTTATGAATATTTTTAAAGGGTGTTTCATGAATTGAAGTCATCTAGATAGTTGTATGTTAGAACGATATATTATGGAAGAATCTATTGAATTATATTATAATTTCCTATCATATGTTGAAATCATCGGTCTACCAATATCTTTTCAGAAAAGACACATTATGGGTGAAGGGATTTATGTAAGAGTTGTTGTTATAATTACCATCATAGACCAGGAGCAAGAACACATTAAAATTTTATACAATAGTGAAGATTTTGATCCATACATTTAATCCCACAAAGAAATTCTTAAATATTTAAACCCATGAAGGGATAAAGGATGGATATCAAATACACATAATGAATAGTTTACAGGATGGTTATGTGATCAAATTTATAAGGAGTTATATAAAAATTTGTATTCAAATGTTAAATGTCTTCGATATCTATATAGGGGAATGAATTAAAATGTTATATTGTACGCTATTTTGGTAATTTATTGTTATTCATTCTATATATAAGAACACAATGACTACAACATGATGAAAAATAGTGGATTTACTCTTATAAATGAATCGATTCACATATCTAGTTCCAATGGTAGAAATAAAATTTATAAACATATATCATATATTGGAATTATTGAGTAGTTATAAGAGTTGGATTATACAACATTCCGTGTTTCGATTTTCCATTGAAAATGGGTAGACAATAGGATTATAGTGAAAGTTGATGAAATGGGCATAGTGAAGGTGAAATTCAGTGTGGAAGGTGAATAAGACAATTCGTTCATAATGGAATCACAATAATTGCAAGTATTTTAAGTGGTAGATCATGAAAACAAGAATTATTCAATTGTCCTACTGGAGACTAAAACAAATTTAGGGTTAGATAAAAATTCAATCGAGGATGACCCTTTCATTGGGATATCACAATTAGTTCATATAAGTCCCAATGTAGACAATGTCTTGTATGTTATAAGGGACCACAAAGATGGGGTTTTGAATCGTGATAGATAACCCAAATCCCTTAAACCTTCAAAAAAATAATGAGAGTTCAAATAAAATGTAAATGTGTTTTTAATATAATATGTTATTCCTCATAATAACATTTATACACTAATACGTTAAAATAATCTAAATTAAATGTTTAAGTACTATTGCAATCAATGTCACTTGTACATGATGATGTTACCAATCCTGTAGAATAATAGACTATAACAAAACAAACCCTTTTTAATTATGTAAATTTAATATTATGATATACTTTTTCTATTATACCAAAAAAATTATAATGAATCTTTGATTTATTTTTCATTATTCTGTGAATATTTCAGTTCATTTAGAAGATTTATACCCATAATTCATGCCTTTCTTCACCTAAATGACCTCTTAATTATAGGAATTTATCAATTTCCTTCAAGTTCCCTCCACTGAATTTGTATGAAAAGAAACATCACTGCCTCTACTCAATCATAGATGCAATTTTTTATGTTTTCAAAGTAAAATAAACTTCCATAGAAGTAATGAATTGTTCCATATTTATATTTAATTTATTTCTTTTTCGTATTACTCACAAAAGATTTTTTTTCTTATATAGGTGGATTCTTTTGAGTTGGGGTGGTTTGTTTGAAGCTTCTCATGCTACTAAGATATTAGACTTCATGGTTAAAACCGAGATAATGAAAATAAGTAAATAGATCAATAATATAAACAAACATCCTGAATTGAAGAATCTCCAATACTTATTTAATTAGTTTTTTCATCATTATATCTATTATTTATAAGTTAATTTTTTATCATTTTTATCTAAAACATATTGAGTTTTTTTCACAGATCTGTTGGGAAGTCATATTTTTCTTTCAACTATATGAAACATGTTTTAAAAGATATAACATGTTCAATTATGAGGTTATAGGAAACCCCAAGCTCTATGAAATGTGAAGTGTTTCATAGAGCATGAAGATTCTATTCCATCAGAATGGAACAAGATCTCCCTTTTTTGGATTTTTGAAAATAGTTTAAATAAAAACATATATCATACACTCAATAAATCACAAAAAATAACAATACATAGTGTACTCAGTATGAAATGGACTGTATGTTTTTATTTTATAATTTATAATTAATTCAAAAAAACATCACAAAACAAAAATAAAGAAACACTATTAATATTGATTTGATAAATTAAGAAAATAATCCATATGTCATTTATAACATACATGAATCAGCCTCACCTCAATTTTATGCATGGTGTGCCCATTATGACTCCCATCATGCCTTTTTATTGAAAATTGACATTAAATTTAGTGGAAAAAGACATGTCACGAACTAAATACTATGAAAACATACCCTTTATTTCTTATTAATTTAGGAAAAATATTTATAAGTTATTTTTGACATGTAGGAATTAGTATCACAAGAAATCAACAAACGATTTGTCTGATATGAATCAAAATGTGTGTTTCCATTTTAAAATAAAATTTTAGTAAAAAAAGAAATGTTGTTTTCTCAAAACATATAAAACACATTTAAATTATTTTTATTATTTAAGGAAATGATCCATATTTAATTTGAGATGTATAGAAATCATCTACACCTCAGTCCGATGCATGGTTTAATAGTTACGACTCATATTCGTTCATTTTATTTAAAATTGACATTAATTTTAGTAAAAAATACAGCATGCCATTTCAAAAATGAGGAAAAACATTCATATTTTGTAGATACTAAATGAAAATGATCCATAATTTATTTGAGACTTTTAGAAATCAACTTCTTGTCAACCTGATACACGATGTACCCACTATGACACAAACTGTCAACTATCAGTATAAAATTTACATTTTAGTTCCAAAATCCACTCTCTGAAAACTGAGTAAATGTGATATGAATTTATTGATCATTTAGTATAATGATTCATATGAAATTGGTGACAAGTAAGAATTTGTATCACATAAATATAACACAATGTGTGAACGGTATGACTCAATGTGTGTGTTCCTAGTTTAAAATAAAATTATAGTAAAAAAAGTGACATAATAAAAACCAAGAAAAATTACTCATATAGTCTTTATACTTTATGAAAACATTAATATGTTATTTGGGAAATGAAAGAATTAGTTTCACCTCAATCTAAAAAACATTGTGATTAGTATGACTCCAACTACATCTTTTTATTTAAAATTGACATTAATTTTACTTATGAAGACAAATGACATACTCAAAACCAGGAAAATAGATTCCAATTGTTCTAATTCTTTAAGAAAATGATCCATATAGCATATATTATTTGAAATATTCATCCAAAAATCAATTTTTTACATGATGTGAATTGTATGAATCAAATTATTCCTTATCAATTTAAAATTTTGAATATAGTTAAAATAGTATCACTCACTCAAAACAGTGAAAATGTACTCATATTTTCTTTATAATGTAGTAAAATGATTTAGAAGTAATATTTTATTGTTATTAATCATAATAATGTAATGAAAACATATGATCTGACTTTTATGACTCCATGAGTGTGTTTCAAGTTTTAAATTTTTTTTAGAAAAACAAATACAAGTGATATTCTCAAAACTGAGAGCACACATTCTGATTTTTTTGAAAATTTTTGTAATATTATTCGTCATTCATTTCAGAAGTTTAAGAATAAGCTAACCTCAATATTATTTAGGTTGTGAATGATATGAATCCAAGTGCATCTTTTTTATTTAAAATTGACATTAATTTTACTAAAAATTAAATCATCCCAACTCAGAAATGGGAATATGATTTATGATTATTTTGATACTTTAAGAAAAAAATCCATATAGAATTTTTAACATTAATGAATCAGATGTAACTCAATTTCATACATGATATGCTTGTTATTTCTCAAAGTGTCCGTTATTAGATTAAAATTTACATTTTATTTCAAAAGGTGTCACTCATTAAAAATTGAGAAAACATGATCGAATTATAATAATGATTTAGGAAAGGGATTCATAAATCATTTTTTACATTTAAGAATCATTATAAAGTAAAATAAACACACGATTTGACCCTTATGACAAAAATTTTGTGTTTCGAGTTTGCAATTTCATTTTTAGTAAAAATATTTATGTAACGTAATAAAAAGCTGAGAAAAATATTCATATTATTTTGATAGTATATAAAAATTATTAAAAAGTCATTTGGGAAATATTTGAAACCTCATACCCTAAATAATATACATGTTTTGACCAGTTTGGAACCAAGTGCATCTTTTTATTTAAAATTGACATTAATTTTAGTAAAAAAAGTTAAACAGACATACTCAAAACCAAGAAAACGAAATTTCATTACTTTTGTACCTTTGGAAATTGATAAATAAGACATTTTTGAAGTGTTGGAATTATTTTCACCTCAATATGATACACTTTGTTCCAGGAATGACTCAATGTCTTCATTATCATTTTATAATTGACATTTTAGTTTAAAAAGTTTCACTCCCAAAAAACCGAGAAAGAACCCTGAAATTATCTTGAAAATTTATGAAAATTATTCATAAGTAATTTTTCATGTATAGGAATAAATATCATATAAATTTGACACATGATAAGATGTGTATGACATAATGTGTGTATTTCCAGTTTAAAATTACATTTTACTAAAAAAGACAAGTGACATACTCAAAACCAGGAAAATGTTTTCAGATTGTATTGATACATTAGGAAAATTATCCACAAGTAGTTTTGTATGTTTATGATTCATTCTCATCACAATATGTGGCATTGTGTAACTGGTATGACTCCAAGTGCATATTTTCAATTTATACGTTTCATTCTTGTTTAAAACATGCATCAAATCACCAAAACCAAACAAATGAGCCAAGATTTTTTCCCATAAGTCTAATCAATATTAATTAATTAATTTCATTTTCATTTTATTAGATAATTATTTAGATATTTTTCTAATTGACAATGATTTATGATGAAAAAGAAATGGTGGGACGTGAAAGAATCAAGTACAACTCAGTCTCATACAGAATGTTCTTGATATGACTCAAGGTTTAGATTATAATTAATAGTTTCTCTTTAATTTATCACTTTATATTATTACTAACATAAGAATTGTTTTCATATATAGGTGTGATCTTTTTCTTGATCAGGGGTGGTTTTTTGGCAATATAATCAGTTAGGGATAGATGCTAAATCAAAAGGAACATTGATGTTTTTTAATGTATGTAATAATTTTTCCACACTCATGTAATTATATTGAACAATGTTTGAAATTTATATAATTTTTATTTTTTATTTAATTTTTTTTACTTTTATCTAAGTTAAATACTATATTTGTACTTGATTTAGTTCTTTCTAGTGCGGTTTCTGTTACTGTAGTGTGTTGTTATAGCACACATCACTAGTGTTACAGTGTGTTGTTATAACACACTCCAATGTACCTCTTTATCAGTGCTGGTAAATGTTCTGATAAAGGTATCATTTATCAATTATCCTATATGAATTGATAAATGGATCCTTTGTTAATGATTTTACAAGTGCATCTAGATGCTCCCTTTATTTGTTCTTCTACAATCTATTATAAGGGATCCCTTTATCAGTGATTTTTAGCACTGATAAAGGACCAATTTATGATATCATTTATAGTAATGATAAATTTTTTGGGATTTTAATCACTCTTCCTAAGTCATCGCTTTTCTAGAACTGATAAAAAACAATTCTTGCAATGTTAAAGTTCGGTTTCATAGTAGTGGTGGTAGATTGCTTCATAGTGCAATTCCCTTATAGTACAAAAGATTATTCAATATTCAAACATATTATAGAATAAAATATAGTATTTTAGTGTGGTTTCTCTAGAATTAATATTATATAGAATAATATTAATGGTATTTTACATCAATTATGGAATTATAAACCGCAATGAAACATTATGTGCTCTTGATCCACCAAAACACTTCCATCCTTCTAAAAAAAATTTGTAAAAAATCCTACTACTTATACTAAGATAATATGGTAGAATAAACATAGTATATCTTATCAAACATCCTTTCATTTAAAATTTACTGATCTTCATGATATGGATTCCATGTCATTTATATGTATGTATATCAAGGTAATTATTTATTTAATAATAAATTCCTTAATATAGCCTCTACAGATGCTCAATTACATCCTCACTATATCTATCGTGATAATCATCATACTTCACTAGCATGTTTATAAATTTCAGGAATCATTCAAAACATTGGGTTCCCATTTATGCTTACCATCTGTGTTTTTCCCACATCTGCAAGTTCTCAATTGACATTTATGTCAACATTAATCTACTACCAATAATTCCCACACTTATAGTCAATAAATTAATTTTCCATATATCTAATAGAAAGCATATTGGTTGAAATATTATCCACATTCTTATTTTTTTTATTAATACTACCATAAATCCTACTCGGCCATGTAAATATAAATTACTTAATGAAATGTACATAGTAATGGTGTATTTTTTCAAAAAAAACTTTGGAAAAAAATTAAAAGGATATTATTATTAAGGATTTTACCCTTTTGTCCCATTTCATTGAACACGATGAGGGTGGCTTTATTAACATTACACCAACTTTTTTACACAAATATTTTACCATGTTTTAATGTATGTGCTTCTTATAGTCCTCTTGAAAACTTCGTAATTATTGGGATTATCTAAAACAGAAAATTTAAATAATATAGGATTCCATTTTGATATGTACTCCAAATATCTCTCAATATCTAGTATAGTCACCAATTTCTATATTTTTATAAGTTAGGAATATCCTTTTTAAAAGTATCATTTCGATATCCCCTGTTCAAAAAAATTATTTAAATCCAAAATATTTTGGCTCTATACACCAATGTAAGGATATCATCATCTCCTTTTGTCTCATTCAAACACTTCCAAATCAACATAAGCACCATAAATTATTTTGAATCTTTAGGCTCCATTAACCACATATTCATACTAATTTTTATTTATACATTCTAACTCTAATATAAATTTTTAGAAATATTTGAAATTTCTTTTCCATTTCAAGCTATATAAACTAATATTAAACCCATATGCTTCGACTATTTATTGAAAAAAAATTCCACCATTTACTAATATTACTTTCTTAGAAATATTTATAGATATTATTTATTTTTTCAAAATCATAGAACCTTTACTACATTCTTTAATGTATTTCAATAATTGAATTTTCTACTTAGAAAGGATCCATTGAAGAATACTCTAACACCATTAAGTCAGTATAAAAATTATGAAAAAATATTTTAATAGGAAAATATTAGTTTTCTCCATGCCACTAATCTTCTTCTAATATTATCATTACAATTGAGCAATTTACTTATTCCCAAATTTCATTATGTGTTCAAAATCACACATACAAAAACCTAACAGTAAAAATTTAATGAAGACAAAATGTGATAGTTATAAAAAATATTATACCATTTTATATTAATTTTTAAGATACAATCATCATATAACATAAAATCCATGATCCTTTTTCAGTACATGGTACATTATCTATTCTAGATAATATAATTAGCATTTTAAATTTGAGTATTAATATTCCCATTGTATTTGACTATTTATTGAAAAACATTTTCACAATTTACAGGAATATCATTATGATAAATATTTACAGATCGTATTTTAATTTTTCTAAATCTTTCACCATTTTCTAAACTCATTAAAGGATTACAGTGATTGAATTTACCTCATAGAATTGATCCATTAGAAAATACTCTTACGCCACTATGTTAGTATATGATATATTAAAAAAGAGTTTAATATGAATATATTATTTTTCTCCATGCCAGTAATCTTATTCTAAAAATATCATGAAAATTATGAAATTTACATATGCCCAAAGATCTTTTTGTATTCAAAATCCCTCATATAAAAAATCATCAGTACAAAATTAATGAAGAAAACAATGTGTGAGTTATAAAAAATACTATACCAATTTAAATCAATTTTTAAGATACAATCATGATACCACTTCAAATCCATGAATTTTTTTGTATAGGGTACATTATCTATGTTCCTTTTTAAGTACAGTGTACATTATCTATTCTACATTATATTTTCTTTAGGTTAAGGTAACATCAAATATGGACTAATGTAACTTTTTAATCCTAAAAATTTTCTTCATATAATATTAATTTTTTTAAGGAATGATACCAATTAATAACTCTAATAAATATTATAATTCCAGCTTCATAGAACTCTACATTATTTTTCTATATTGAGATTTCATACTTCTTAGAATTATATAAAATATAAAAATTATTACATATTATTATTTGAAATCACTAGTTCCTTATCAAACAAAACTTTATAATTTATTTAAATTCAATACGTAAACCCACTAGATCATATACACTCTGTAATCCGGCACCACATCAATAATTGTTTAAAAAAGAAAATTAGGAGAGTGGTAATTTTTGATATCATCGTGTTGAGAAATGTTATTAGTCATTATGAACCAAATATTTCCTCCAAATCACATAAAATATTTTATAGTGGTTATCCATTGAGTGATATCACTTGTAAAAACATTAATTCAAATATCTTAAACAAAATTATTCATTTACATGGGTTGGGATTTAAGTCAATTGTGAGTCTAATCCCACTGATGCACATTTATTTATTTGATGGGTTTTTCCTACATCCTTAACCATGTTTCCTCTATCACATGATCCATCTTCCACCAGTCTAAACCTAATTCCTTATGGTATATTTTTTGAAACCACCTATAAATTAAATCTTCTATTAATTATTAACTTTTATTAGAATCACTTCATACATACATTGGTGAGTAATTCATTAATAATTTTAATATCACATTCACATGTTTGAAATATATATTTTCTTCCAAAGGATATTTTTAATTCTCTCCATGATGGGTTTTTTATAATATTATCTAATAGTTTATGGTTTAACTTTCAATTTGTTCTACAATTTAATTCCTTCAAGCTATTGAATATGTTTTTTACATTGTAATAAATTATTATTATTTCCTTAACTATCTTTCCCTTGTATCTTGGAATTGGAATTACCTTTCATTTAGAATTTTTTTCCATTTATCCATGTTTAGTGAAAATAAAACATTATCTATTAAAATTATTCCTCATGTTTTTATTCCTTGGAAAAGATATCACAACATAGTTTCTCCCACTATTGATCACTTGAGCTTCTAGACATACATACATGGTGTGTCCCATGATTCCAAAATATTAGTACTTTTTGAGTAAATTTATTCAAGATCCATCACTTCCATATTTAGATAATTTTTTCCTTTTATTCATTATTTCAATATATAAAACATTCATGGATCAAATTTTTTTACGTTTATTTTGGAGATATTTCTATCTTTCAACTTGTGGTTTTCAATATCTCTTTGAGATCCTTGCTCTTCATCTCACTATATAACATTTGAGAATTGATGTTCTCTATCACCAAATAACCCTCTTTCCTAGATTTTATCCTCTTATCATGTTATGTTTTAAGAGAGATAAATAATTATTATAGTTTCTTATCCTTGACCATTTTTCCTATAATTCATGTGTAATTTCTTTGAGTAAATATATTTGACCATTAATATTTTGAACCATTATCATTAAGTCTTCATTTAATTAAAACTCATCATTCTTCGACCGTTTTTTTTCCAACACCAATTAAGCTTTAAATTTATAGTTCACCATAATGATGATTTATTCTTCATCTAACTTTTCATGTAAGTATTGGATCTCATCTTTGTTTATACAAGAACATTCTCCATATTGATGACATTATTTCACTGAATATTATTCCTATAAATTATGGTTCACAAGATATTTTACATGGAGAATATGAAATTCCACATTTTCAAGCTTCTTCAATAACATTATTTTAACTATAATTATCAATATAATATGAAGTGTACACTTTTATTGGAGATTTTTTCTTTTAAAGGTTTCTAAATTTTTATTTTTCATTTTTGGATTTTATTTTTTTTATAAGTAAATTCAATCCTTATTTTTTTACTAAAATAACATTAAAATAATATATTTGATCTTCTCATATGGAAGACCCCAACAATTCCTTTGGATCTACCAGTTTCCTATAAATAACTTCTAAAATTTTACATATATCATTAGGATTAGTACATTTAATAGTTTTCTTGAATAACCATCTGGATAGAACTCTATTCATTATATTTTGATTCTTTGAATCATAAACCCATTTATCTTTCATTCTAAAATAAGAATTGTTGATACCCATGAAATGAGCATCAAAAAATACACAAAGGCAGAAATACCAATATATGGGTTTTATTTTCCCCAAAAAAATCAAAGGAAGAATTAAGTTGATATGAACCATGGATTTTGTTAGCCTCCACGGGATACTACATCATGTTACAAGCATGAGGTCACACAAAGACACCATGCGCAATAGATATCATATAGAAATTATTGTGAAAATACCTTTGAAATGTCCTTATACCCATGAGAAAGTTACATGAATTATTATGGTTCATGCATCTGCAGCAATATAAGATCCCTTATGTCATGCGACTATTCAACTATTGGATTCCAAGTAACCCATCCAAAATACATAGAAAATAAGAGTAAAGCCCAAAATATTTGAGCCTCTTATGGTTTTAAAATTCCCGAGATACATCACCAATGGGGAGGATGATTGTCCTAGATAAAATCAAAGTAAACTCATGATATCCTCCTTCCTTTGTAAGAAAAATAATGGGAATGAATAGGACGGAGGTGGGATCCTTTCACAGTAATAAATTTCATGTGATGCTCCCATTGTGATCCCAAAGACACCGTAGGGCCGTATCTAATTTTTCAAATCATCATGGAAAAGATAAGTAGTATGTCATACCCATCACATGAAGGGCCTCATGTATGTCCAATAGACCATATGCTTCCACTTTGGCTCATTAAAGACAAATCGATGAAAATTTATATTAAATTATCTCACATATCCATGCAACATTTTACTGGTCACATGATGCATCACCAGGAGGTAAGTTGATTTCCCCAAACCACACCTAAAAACCTCACAAAATCCCCTACCATTGTAACATAAGTAAAAGAAAAAATAGGGAGTATAAGGAAGCCTATCATGATCATAAAACTCTTGTGCCATGGCTCTCTTTTAAACTACATTCTTTACCAAGAATCCTCATCAAGTAGGCCTGATCTTGTGAAGTCTCCCTGACCAACTGTTATTGTCTTGAAAAAGTCCCATACAAGTCACTTGTGATCCTGATAAGGCATTTCAGCATGAATCATAATATCAAAAAGTCACAAAGAAATGTAAAACTGACAATATGAATGTCCCATAGCATGTCTACATAAGAAAAATATTCTCATTTAATTGGAAATATTCAAATAAAGTATGAGTTTATGGGACTGTCTTGTTTTAACATAAAGACATTCGAATCCCCTAGATAGATTCACTGTTGGACCTCACAAAGATGAATGACATTAATTACATCCACTGACTCCATCCTAGATTCATGTGATAGGCACTGTGCAAAGTAGCAAACTACCAGGGTGGAGAGGCCTACAAATCCACCAACCCATCCCCAAATATGATTTGGATTTTTATTTCATCCAAATTCACCAGTACACCCAATCACTAGAGTAGATTTCTCAAAGAGGCTGATCGCACAATGAAAAAATATTACCATTAGGTAAAATATGGGGAACAACTAAAGCAGTCATGAGACATACATTATTTACATTATGTGATCACATATAGATCATGTGAAGGACTTTTGAAAGGACATGTGAGGAACATCTCGTGCGTATGCTAAATCATGTGAGACTTGAAACAAGATAACAGTAAAGAAAATCTAAGGCACTCATGATAAAATGATTGAACAAAAACTAAAAAATTGGAGACTTATTTGAAATATGAATGTTATGATCTATATACGCTTTACATGAACCGTCAAAGACATGAGAAAACACTAGGACATGTCATATAAATCTCTTGAGGCTTCTTTGTTATACCATTTGGATCATGCAATGTACTATGGAAATGTCAAGGAAATTTTTAGGATACCCACTAGGGAATTCTACCCAAGTCTCATGAAGCCCTCCAGGATCACCTTTCGGACCATGTGGTGTACATTGAACATGTCTTCCAACTCATGTGGCATAACCAATTCATATTGGTTGAGTTTCACTATAGAACTCAAGCATGTAATCCAGCTCTTAAAATTTTCAATGAACTTTACATATATGTCTCACGATGTCCTCCATACATGTTATTCTAGACATGCATCACCTCATAGACATGTCACACTAACTCTCATGCCACCCCAGCCTTGTCAAAAAGATCTCGTGATAACACAAATATAAATTATCCATATCATGTGACACCATCTGGACATGTCATCAAATTTTATCCACTGGATAGTTGGAAAAACTATTAGGTTTTGGAAATTACCTCCAAACATGTCATCTGAATCTTGCAATGGCCTTATGACATGCCATCTAGGGTCATTCAATGGCTTCTAGGTCAACCCATTCAGGTTAGGGAATTTCTTCTAGAAAATTTATCCTATGTAAAAAAACACATATATTCCATCTAATATATTTGACATCACTTAGATATGAAAATTGGATTATGTGATTTTTCTTAGGTATTCTAGCCAGACATACTCTTACTGCTCAATCATACAGTCAAGTCTTGTCGAGTGGACAATCATCGCATGTTTGGAAAGAGTGTATTCCAAACAATAGGGTAATCATGGGATGTGATAACCCCATTCATTCTAATTTTTAAGCCCATCTTATAAATAAAACCTCATTTGGTATTCCTCAATCATCAAAACTATGATGAATCTGATTCTGGTAATAACCAGAATAAATAGGATGCCTCTTTTGGGAACAAGATCTATATAACCACCAATGGGAATACTAGGAATTGATCCCCCTATTTATCCATTGTGTGTAAGCCCTAATTATAAGGGAATCCTTAGCATGTAAGCCCTGACCTTTAGTATAATATAATCATTTTCATCTATAGGTAAAACGTCTATGTGTAAGCCCCGACTAAGTGAACTACAAGAACTCTAATTCTAACCATGACTAGGATATGTAGGAGACCTTCTTAAGGATAAATATCCATACCAAACATCCAAATTGGCTTCAATTTTACATAAGTCCCATATCCATACATAGTGAGACTAATTATTTTTCATCTGTTGTTTCCCACACCGAGCTTGCTCACTTGTGATTAGGGAATTGCAATGATCATATCATTTTCACCATGAGACTCTATAAGGACATGGGAAAACTCAGTGTGTAATCCCATAAAAACAACATAATATTATATGTCTCTTATATTTGGTAACATTACTATATAAACCCCAACCTCATTACACTATGAAGACTCTGATTCCTACCATTACCATGATACGTAGGATGCATTCTTGTGGACCAATCCCAACCTCAAATTAGAATATACATCAGCATGACCCCTATCATGTCTCCAAAATTTTGATGATCCTGAGCCAATAATTCTCATGGGCTAATTATCGTACCTTATCTCTTAGTGTACTAAAAAATTCACTGAACTGTGAACACTCTTATTCCTTCTAGAACCAATATACATAGGACACTTGCATAAGGCCTGATCACCATATTAAAACCCCGGATGGGAAGTTCAATCACATAATCCCCACATCTATATGTAGTGAGACTAATAACTTGATATACCTTATTTCTAATGACGATCATATGACACTTGGTATTCTGAAGTTATGATGGGAAACTCATTTGAAAATTGAATCCCCACAATCCATGAAAATCATAGTTTGTAAGAACCTATGTGTGGTATGATATAAACACTTCTCATATATGAGGTAATTCATCTTGGGGTTATTCTAAAGGGAATGAAATAACTATGATAAATATGATTCCTAGTATAACTAGGATACATAGGACGTCGCCTTGAGACTTGAGCTCAAATATTTGGTGTCTATCTTCCCTAACATATGACCCTCTGCATGACATTGAACTGTATGGGTTTAATGAATTATTTGTATTTTAATTCTTGCAATAAATATGATTCAAAGGACATTAAATAATTTCTCAATCCACTCCTCTAAATATTAACCAACTCCCTGCATGGAATCTAATTCCAAAGTGCTCGGTTATACAGATTTAGCATAGAAGCAACTATTTATTACTAGGAAATGATTCAAGAATCTTAGATTCATATTGAGAGATTCAATAATGAGTTCCCTACTTAATTTGTCTACAAACGAGAATTAATATATAATATCTTTATCAGGTTAACATATCTCATTTCTAGATGAGGAATAGATTCTCAAACATCTCTTACGTTAATAAGAGTGTCCTAATGTAGGAAAATCCCCCCCCCCACCAATTAGGTGCGATGATCTTGACCACCCATCCTTTCTAAGAATTTGAGTCCCTGATAGATATTGTATCTAAAGGTTCAATTTATCACCTTCCTTAGGAATGAATGCCCATACCCAGTTAAGGATAAGTTAACCCTTGGGATTTTCTATTAAGACTGACACTAGAAATAAGATGTTGGTGATTGTGTAAGAAATGAACCCCCATAATCAACCATGGAGCAAAACCAAACATGCCAAGGACTCATCTCTTTCCCCATAGACACTGAAATGGTGAACTGGATTTGAATCTCTCCAAAAAAAAATTATTGGATTATTATCCATATGGACATTTTGTTTGGACACCATAGGAAAACTGAAATAGTGAACCAATCATAAATCAATCCAATAAAAAAATTGGTTTATTATGAGTTAGTCCATTTTGTTTTCACACCATAAACAAATATAAATAGTTAACCAAATTTGAATATCTCCAACAAAAAAATAATCTGGTTATTATCCAACATGACATTTTTTCACACTATACACAAACACAAATAGTGAACCCAACGTGAATCTCTATAATAACAATATGAAATGTTAATCATTCATCAATCTATTTTTTACATATTATTCACAGAAAAATATGGTTAGAACAATATAGTAATATAAAATATCCATTGTAGTTAGGTTTTTAATTAATTAAGTCTATCTGTTTGTTGATATGTCTATGTTTGCAAAATGGCCAGATCAAGAAAAAAAGGAAAATTTTGTTTACCCAGAATATCTAATTGAGGGCATCAAGCCTAAAATATTTCATTTATTGGTGACATTTTCCCTTGTTGTTTTCATGACTACTAATATTTCTCTCATCAATAGTATCCCAATAGAAGATAATTTCATCATCAAATGTCCATTTTAGAATTTATACTTGTTTGAAACCCCTGTGGATCACAAAATGAAATCTCATTCCCAATAGCTTCAACATCATGTGGAAAACATGATGGACTCGGATTACCATTGATGTAATAAAATCCTGACTTTTGATACTACCTACGAAGGTCTCCAAGAACTAATGTGGATGAGTCTTCATCATAAAAAGAATGATACAACTAAGTGAGTAGACCTCGTTGTAGTGAATAAATACTTTTGTACCATATCCCTAGAGCAAGACAATCACCTTAAATCTATAATGAAGGTGGAATAAATATTCCAATATGGCTCTCTATGAGGATAGGTTCCACTGAGAATAGAACCCATCAACCATCTTCACCACCACCATCCCACTATTACCCACCAGTTGCCTACTGAGGGTACCACCCGACATGGTGCTACCTCAGAAGCCTATACCTGAGAAAAAAAAAAGAAGAATCCTTAGGAAAGGAAGGAATTGAATTTCTAGGAGGAGGCTCATATCCCCACTGCCACTGAAATTATTTTTCTGGAATATTTTGGTAGCAACCAGTAAGTAGGATCATATCCATTATCCCTCAAAAGAAGCATGTGGGAATATTCCCTCTATAAGAATGGGGAAGTTGAATATCCCAACCCCCATATTGGAAGTCCATCAATATATTCTAGTGTAGTAAGAAGAAAATATTTGGGCTCATATTCCCACTTCAATAAAATATATCTACTAGTAAAAAGTGGAGATGGAAAATACACATGCTTATATCCCTACACACATTTTTCTAAAATGAAAATATATTTTAGCAATAGCTGAAGAATTACACTATCATATTTCCCCGCAGGTACATATATAATGACAAGGGAATATTCTTATCCCTATATTTAGGGCCTCCCAATTGTCTAATCATTATGAACAAGTGGTTTCACCAGTGAAAACACACATTCTTTCTCTTGTTTAATAGGATTATGGGAATATTAGGGTAAAGTATTAGGCATTGGGTTTGGATCATATTCATGTCCCAACTGGGGCTCACCGGGTGATAGTATAACATGCCTCGTGATATGGGAAAATTAATATCCCAATAGTACAGTGGCATATTCTAAAGGCCCATGATCTATCACATATCCCTATTATAGATAGGGCTCACCAAGTGTGAGGGGTACATGGCTTGGTAATAGATCATATTCTTATCGAAGAACTCTAGAAGCATTCTATAAAGGCCCAATATTAGGAATGTATCCATGTTACAAATTAGGATTACAATTTGGGAATATACCAAGACTCGATACATGCTCATATTCCTATCAGTGAATCTACATGGAATACTCTAGAAGATCATGGAATCCATAGACATATTCTTACTTACACAGATAAAAAAATTCACCAGAATCATTCTGAGACAATATAAGAGGAGGAAAATATTTGTTCTCCCATTATGAAGGTCAATCGGCATATTCTGGTAGGGAATTCATATATATACTAGGCTCATATTCCTTCTAAAAGATGGGATCAACAAGTGTGAAGGTTACATGTCTTAGGGTAGGCTCATATCCTAAAAATAATGACCATCGACATATTCTAAAGGCTCCAAATTGAGCTAATAATCTAGTCCTTACCAAGGATCACAAAGTAATAATGGTACATACCTCAGAACATTCTCACATTCATGTCAATAATTAGATAGATCAATGAAAAATTCCAATAGTTTCTCAGAAGTGGTCTCATGCTCTTGAATACCCATATTGTTATAAAATAGTTCTTACAATCATCATACAATAAGATCGTATCCCTAAACAATTTGAAAAGGATGGTCGAGATATTCTTATGATGCCACATAATTTTAGCCAGATTCCTAATCTGGTAAATTCCATTGTGCATGAGGTCATCCGAGACACATTATAAAACCACAAGGGTCCTTCAACACTTCCATCTAAGAAGAAGAGGATCATTACCCTGATATTCCTCTTTATGGTAGTGTATAGATGGATCATACCGACTATACTCAGGACATCCACCGTGGTCAACCTCCCCATGGAGATATATCACACATTAAAGGAAATATTACCCTTACCTGTATACCTTCATATAGAGTGATTTTAAAATCTCATACACCTTCATATAGAGATATTTTCAAAGCTCAGATGCCATTGTGTATGGAGATTCTCAAAGCATCAGGGTAAACCGCATATAGTTTCCCATCAACTTTAAAAATAACTCCACTCCAGCTAGCATGTGACCCTCAGAAACATATTCTATGGTTTGAATAGAATGATACATGTAATCCTGATAAATATGAGGCTGAAATTAACCTATGGAGAGATTTAGTCAGATGAAACCTCCCCATAATGTTTATCCCCTAGCTACTTATGACTGTGATATCCTAGAATAGATAGAAAAAATGTGTATGCCTTATCTCTGAAAAAATATATTGCCTACTCATCAACAAATGAAGGATAGAAAACACCCTTATCCAGGATACAAGTTTCACCCTCGTACCATTAAAATACATTATTGTTAGCTAGACCTAGATACATTCTCAGTAGCATAGGATCCCAAATTGGAAAAGCATAGTTCAAATCTGCAACATGCTTGCTTCCATTACATCACAACCCTTTAGAAGATAATCCTTTAAGCCATGTCTAGTATATTTATATAATAATGGTTAGAATCTCTAGCATTAAACATTTCCATACCCCAAGAATAGTAGAACCCCATAAATACAATATCTTGTAATGTCATAGCCTCTAGTAAAATTAGGGGGCTGGGTAATGCTTTGTCTTGTTGGTCACTACAAAAAAAATTATCCCAAGTCAATGATTCCCATACATCATGAACATTGGGACAGGATAGCCAACATAGCATTAAACAAGGCCCCTCAATGAAATTGGAATTCATTTCAGATATAGAAGATGAATTTATTATCAACCATACAACTTCCCAAAAATAATGATTCCTATCATGGGATACTATCACACTGAACTTTTATGCGATCACAGTTGTGCCATATAAAATAGTCCATAGTATAATTTAAAATTATCAACCATTTAGGATATGACCTAATTTCTAAGGATGAGGGAATATCAACATCCACATACACCTATCTGATCATCAATTCCTGAGAGGATTCAGGGCATATCGACATCATTTGCAACCAATCTTCAACCCACTGGACTAGGGGAATGTATATCTCAATCCCTATAACTGATTTCATCATCTCCTAAAAGGGATTTGGTTAAATAATTGGTGATTCCCATACAACCCCTACTTATATAGAGCCTTCCTTATTTCATTAAATAATCATGAATTTAGTCAAGAAATCACATCCTTTCACATTGTGGATATTTTTATGTTTAGATCTTTCAATTATTGGGCATAATACATTCATAACATTACACATTAATACAGAGTGGATACAATAAAAATAGTATTCATTTCTTCTAAAATATAAAACTCTTCAAATAAAACATGATTTCATTGACAATTCTTAAAAAATATAACATGGATTACATCTTTGTATTACACATCCTTATAAAGAGTGAAAATCATTTAAAAACATGGTATGAACACAAAAATCTTAGTGATGGATATAAAAAGAAGGAAGGAACACATTTGTCCATGAATACATGTACACTCATCACCCATATATATTTACGTTGTGAAACATGAGATTTCCAAAAGGTTTCCCAATTACAAAAGTACATAAAGATAACCATAATGTTATCCTGGGAAATTTCTTATATAATCTTGTAACCCTCTCGGCTACTATATAATTTGTAACCCTCACGTCTACCTTACAATTTATATAACCATCGCAGTTACACATGGAGCAATCATACGGCTGACCTCTAACATACAAATACCTAATGAATTGTAAGGATATATAGGTACCACCCTTTATCATAAAAAATTCCCATGAACCAGAACATAATCATAAAACATGAATAATTTCGTAAAAACATTTCTTTTCAATTTTGTAAAATGGAATTTTAAAGAGTATTTTTAAAATAAAATCCCCTTAAAATCATATAATATAATTAAGACTTAATACAGTGGATAGAATATGTATATACAATTTTAACACACATAACTCATCATAATATAAACAAATTTCATCACACAAAAAATATTAATACCATATAAATAATTACGTTCAAGGGTAACCCAAAGAATGGAAAACAGGTTAAGAATTCTCTTACCTTGGGTGTGTCTTACTTCAAACATCTTTAAGAATTTGCTTACCTTCGGTTCATGATGGATATTTTTGTCGATTGGAAGTGAAACATCAGAATTGGAATGGAGTGGTGTTTAAATATTTCCAGAACCATAAATTATACCATTTATTATTTTTATTTTTTCATGAGGATGATTCATGATTTAAAACATTATTGATATTTGTTTAGGTTATTTTGGAAATTCTTTGATCGTAAAGAACTCCTTTTGTTTTATAAATTAATAACATGTGTGAAATACGGTTACAAAACCTTATATAAGATATAATATATAAATTATTATCTGGTCAAACCATAAAAATGGTTTCATGACCAGTCATTAAGGAATTAAATGAAATTTAAATCACATCGTCCACAATGTCGGTAAATCGATAAATCATGAATGATGTTTTAATTTATTGAATAAGTTGGAGAGGAGAAAATGTATAATGGTGAGTCTTACAATAAGATGAAAAAATAATGAATATTTATGATATAGGATCATTCATGCCTATTGGATAAGGGGGGGTGAGGAATGATGAAGAACCGAAAGGAAAATGAAAATAAATGAAATAAAACAAATTTTGATGTTTACCTCTTGGTCTCTTCTCCTTGAGATCCTTCTTAAGGCTTTTAGTTTTGACCTTTTGGTGAGAACAAAAGATCTAGGATGTGGGGAAGAACCTTGGGAGGATTATTGGGTAGAACTTAGGTAAGGTTCATCACTAGAGAGGTGTGGGAGGAAGAGGGAAATGAGGGTAGTATTTATAGCATAGGAGAGGAGGTATTTTACATCATTTTAATCATTATTATAATATTTTTTCTCAAGAATATGAATAGTGTTGATTCATGTAACCCCAAATAGTAATAAGGGCATGTAAGTTCAAACAAAGTGGTCTTACATTAGCCATGCATCACCTATGATGCAGTAAATCAAATATTGACTATATTTTGTATTTTATCGTATTTTACTATTCATCCAAAAATTCTAGAATTTCAGAAAATTTCCAAAAATTCACCCTAACCATTTCTCGATATGTATAATTAAAAAAGGAAACTCCACTATTTGAAAATTATTTTCAAAATATTACTAATTTAATTTTAATTAAAATCATAATTTATTCAATAATAACAATTTTAAATCTATAACTCATTTTTAACACCTTCAAAAATTAATCAACGTTTCATTATCTTATATTTTTAAGAAATTATAATAATAATATGATGTACTATTCATAATTGTCATATTACTATTCATATCCATTTTTAGAAGGGTATGTTACTATTCACCAAATAGCAAGTTGGTTTTATTAGACTCCAGATATCTTACAGAACTTAATTGTAGATGAACGTTGTTTGAAATTCTAAACATAGAAACAGAAAAATTATGTTTCAAGGTTAGTTATAAATATCTTCTTAAAAAAATATTTCATGCATTTCAATTTATTTTTTTAAAACCTTGGGTTGTTACATTATCCCCACATTCTGGAAATTGCATCCTCTCAATTTTATTTACTTATTAAACAAGTTAGGGTACATTTATCTTATAGCATTTTCAAACTCCCATGTTACTTCTTCAACAATGTGGTTTCTCCACTAAACATTTACCTAGTAGATTACCTTATTCTGCAATACTTATTCCCTTCGATGAAGAATCTAAACTAGTTTCTCTTCATATGAAAGTTTGTCTTCTAACTGAACTGATTCTTGGTTCAAAACAGGATTTTAATCTAGCAAATACTTTTCAACAAAGAAATAAGAAAAACATTGTGTACCTGAGATAAACTTGGAGACAAAGCTACTTAGTATGCAACTCATCCAACCTTCTCTAGGATCTCAAAAGGACCGATGGACCATAGACATAGCTTTCCTTTCTTACCAAAACGCATCACAATTTTCCAAGGAGATATTTTAAGGGAAACATGGTCACATAACTCTAAATAGAAGCCTTTCCTTTGGTTATCTGTATAACTTTTTTTCCTACTCTGATATATCCTCATTTGAAACTAGATCATTCTCACTTTCTTAGCCACTTTCTCTAATAATTCTGGCCCCATCAACTTTCTTTCACCAACATCATCCCAAAATGCTAGAGTCTGACATTGCTTCCCATAAAATTCCTCAAAAGGTACCATCTGTATACTGGAATGAAAATTATTGTTATAAGAAAACTCAACTAAATAAAGATTTTGATCCCAACATCCCTGGTAGTCCATTGAACAACCTCGATGCAGACCCTCCAAAGTCTGAATCATTTATTCTAAAATCCCATCTAATTGAGTATGAAAAGTTGTACTAAATTTTAATTCTAAGCCTAATTACTTCTGAAGGACCTTTCAAAAGTTACATGTGAACCTCACATCCGAGTCAGATACAATAGATAGTGGAACTCCAAGTCGTTAGACAATATCTTTGAGGTACAATCGAGAAAGCTGATCTATATACATTGTATCTCGAATAGAAAGAAAATATACAGATTTAGTCACCCGATCAACAACAACCGAAATCGTCTTATTACCTCGAGAATTCTAAGGTAGTCCTACCACAAATTCCATGGATACATTCTACTATTTCCACTCTGACACTGGAAAAGGCTAAAACATCCCTTTTAGTAACTTACTCCCTCCATTAACCTATTGATATGTCAAACATTTCATTGTAAAATTAGAAATATATCTTTTCATTCTATCCCACCGATAATACATTTGAATGTATTTTTATAACTTAGTACTACCATGATGAACTGAAAATGGATAACAATGAGCTTCACACAATAAGTCTTTCTTCGACTAGGAATCACAAGGAACACACAACCTTTTCCCAAATCATAAATAAATATTTATCAAGGTTAGATTATAGAAAAATACCCATTTTAACCAATTATGCCTTTTTCAGTAGATCAAGTTCTTCCCTCTATGCTTGCTTTATTATATCTGATAATGTTAACTACATTAAAACCTGAAACAAAAAATTGGTATTTCCTGCACCAACAACTTCTAAGAAAAAATTCATTAAATCATTAATCAAGGGATCATGTTCCAAATGTTACATTGTTAAGGATGCATGATTTTTTCGACTAAAGGTATCGACAACTTTGTTTCATTTTCCCATATAGTAATTGATCATGCAATCATAATCCTTTATTAGTTCAAGCCATCTTCTCTACCTTATGTTTAATTCCTTCTAAGTGAATATATACTTCACACTATTATGGTCAGTATATATTTTACATTTGGATCCGTATAAATGATGCCTCTAAATTTTCAAATCCAAAACTACATCTTCCAGTCCCAAATCATATGTGGGATAATTTAACTCATAAAGTTTTAGTTGTCTTAAAGAATAATAAATTACATGATCATTATACATAAAAAAACATGTCCCTTCAAAGAATCATCACTATAGATGACAGACTCACCATTTTGGAAAGTCAAGGTCAAAACTACAGCATTCATCAATCATTTATTCAGTTCCTAAAAATAAACATTGCATTATTCTCTCTAAATAAATTTAACCCGTTTTACATTAACTTGGTTAGCGGGCCAGATATCCATTCAAATTTTTTATCAAACCATCAGTAATAACCTTTTAATTCAGTAAAACTAATAATCCCTATAACATTTGTGGGTCTTGGACATTCATCCACCACTATTGTTTTGTAAGGAACATCTATTATCCCATTATTATTTTAAATTTTTCCAAGAAACAAAATTTGTTCAAAAATAACACCTGATGAATTTTCCATTGAGTTTCTTTTCCATTATGGTTTTTAAAAAAACCCTTACATTTTTTTCATGCTGTTATTTACTCTTATAAAATACCAAAATGTCATCAATAAACATAACCACAAACTTATCCAATAACACATAAAATATTATATACATAAGATTAATTAATACTTAATGTGAATTAGTTAACCCGGATGTAATAAAAACAAATTCATAGTTCCCATATCTCGTATGGAAGGTTGTTTTCATGATTTCATCCTCCTTCACCTTTAGTTGATGGTATCTAGATCTTAGGTAAATAATGGAAAATTATTGAGCTCTATGGATATGATCAAACAATTCAGCGATATGAGGAAAATGATACATGTTTTTACTAGTGATATTATTCAAATCTCTATAATCAATGCAAACTCTCAAAGAACCATCTTTATTTTTAATGAACATTATAGAAACACCCAATGGTGATGTGCTAGGATAAATGAAGAATTTATCAATAAAATCCTACAACTGATTTTTCAATTCAAGAAGTTCTATTTGAGCCATATGATATGGGGGTTTTGAAATTGTATTAGCATCAGAAAATAAGTCAATTTTTAATTCAACTTCCCAATCAGGTATGTCATCAGGTAACTCATTATGAAAAACATCAAGGTATTCATTTACCTCTGGCACATCATTAATCTGAAAAGTTCCCTTATTTTAAACAATATGAGAAAGATAACATTCATTTCCATATTTTAACATTTTCTTTTCTTCTTGATATATTTTCAATTGTATGGTTTCATTCTTATATAAAAACTTATACTCTTTCTGAAAAAAAATTCTTTAGCTCTACAATCAATCCTAATATGATAAATATAAATCCAATTCATTCCTAGAATAACATCAAACTTGACTAAGGGAAAAAACAAGGATTACAGGTAAAGTGTTTCCACATACCACAATAGAAAGATTATTATAATTCATCTTTTCTATAATATTTCCACCTAGAGTTTAAACAATAAGTTCTAGTCTCATTTGTTGAGGAGATATTACCGATTTACCAGAAAATTTCAAAGAAATGAAGGAATGTGTAGACCACATATCAAAAAAAACATTAGAAAGATCTAATTATGCAAAAAATGTATCTGATACAACTTCATTGGATGGCCTGACATATTCTAACTTAGTTGCAAAGGATCTCACTACACCTTTCTGCTTATAGTCTGGCTTCTTTTCATCATTTGGATCCCACTTTGGGCATGCATTTACTTAATGACCCATCTCATAATATTTAGAACACTTAATAGTTTTCATATCAGGATTAGTCTTAGGATAATTATCATTAAAATCTCGTGCCATATGTACAAACTTACCATATCAAAAACACTTCCTAGTTTTGGTAAGGCATTCCCCAGTGGGCTACTTGCCACACTTTCCCGAAACTAGAAACTGGATTTTCTTACCATCATATTTCATTGGTTGATTATTACCAATTTCATACCATCTGGACCTCTTATTATCCTTATTTACTAAATTAACATGATCATAAGAAAACTCCATATCTACCCTCTTATCACATTATATAAGTTTCTCATAACATTTTAATTCACGGGAGGCTAATTCCCTTAGATACCTTGGCTTCAGTCTTGAGTAAAAGCGGTTGATTTTTCAATTAATATCTAGAATAAGATTTGGAGTATACCTCGCCAGTAGGGTGTATTTAACTTCATACACAACCACAGAATCTTCCCATTTTTTATTAAATTAATGGAATTTCTTCTCTATATTAATTCACACAACCTTAGGAAAATATTTTTCAAGGAAAAGACTTTTAAATTCATCTCACTCTAAGGAATAAATATCATATCTATCCATGATATTCTACACCATTGACCGCCACTGATCAGATTCACCTTTGAAACAATAAATGTAAGGACTTACCTTTTGATTATATAAATATCCTCTAACATTTAATATCTTTTCAAGGGATTTAATCCATCCATCAGCCACTACTCGGCCAGAGGATCCACTGAAATCTTGAGGGTATTATCTCATAAAATGTTCCACTATTTTCATGTTTAGTTGGGGTACCTATAGTACTACTATTGCATGGATTCTACCACCATTTATTTCCAATGTTATATGATCCATTACTATCACAATCTATTTTCTTCCAATCCCTACCATTCTAGGCTGCAGATTCAGAAGGATGTTGTTCTGTCGGTGCATATCCTCTTCATCTTCCCTGTTTCATCTATAGGAAACCATTCTGAAAAAATATATCTTAGTTGATGCAACATGGTAATATTTAAATTCTATATCATTTAAAATTATCCTTATAGTATAAAAACATGTATGGTATTATATAAACATCATCCAAACCCCTAATGTTATCAAAACCATCCTTTGATACCAACTATAAGGACCAGACCTTATTACATTACATGATCACGAAGTTAGTCAAGAGATAACATAAATTCACATTAAGGATCATTTAAAGTTTAGAGTTTTATATAATTGGACATAATTTAGTCATACCAATACAGATTAATACATATTGGATACCATAAAAACAATATTTATTTATTCCTAAATATAAATATTTTCAAATAAAACAACATTTCATTGAAAATTCTTCAAACATTTAACATGGCTTCTTAATTTGTCTAAAAAAATTATAACCTATGAAAATCATTTAAAATCTTGTGACGAGGAAAAAATTAATAGTAGTTTATATAAAAGAAGGATGGAACACATTAGTCCATGAATACTTGTAACGTATGAAATCATTTTCAAATTACACACTTATAAACCATATATACATACTTTGGGAAACATGGGATTTCAAAAATATTAATGAATTACATAAGAACATAAATAGAACCCTAAAGTTATCTTGGGGCATTACTTACATAATCTTATAACCATCTCGGCTACCTTATAATTTGTAACCCTCACGGTTACCTTACAATTTGTGTAACCATCGCAGTTACACTTGGAATAACCTTAAGGCCAACCTACAACATACACATACCCAATAAATTGGAGAGATATATAGGTCCCACCCTTCATCATAAACAATTCCAATGAACCATAACATAATCAGACAAAATGAAAAATTTTGTAAAAACATTTCTTTATAATTTTGTAAAATGAAATTTTAAAAGAGGGTTTTTAAAAGAAATCCCCTTAAAATCATATAATTGAAGTGAGACTTAATGGAGTGGATTGAATATGTATATACACTATAAATACACTCAATTCATCATAATATATACAAATTTCATCACACAAAAATGTTTAATACCACTTAAATAATGAAGTTGAAGGTTAACCCAACGAATGGAAGTCAGGTTAAGAATTCCCTTACCTTGGGTTTGTCTTACTTCACGATTGTTAAAATCTCCTATATAATGGTTAAAAAGTGTCATTATTATCTTAAAGAAAAATATACATCTTTATAATAAAGTATATGATCATTTCATTACATCATTTCTCTGATTAATTACTAGTATTTTGTACCTTGCATTTATTTGGATGTGTTCTTTACATGATTTCCATTATCAGTTCCTGATGGATATTCTTGTTGATTAAAAGTGAAAATTCAGAATTGGAATAGAGTGGTGTTTAAATATTTATTATTCCATAAATTATACCATTTATCATTTTGAATTTTTTTATGAGGATGATTCATGTGTTAAAACATTATTGATATTTGTTTAAGTTATTTTGGCGATTCTTCGATCATAAAGAACTCATTTTGTTTTATAAATTAAAAACATGAGTGAAAAATGATTCGAGAACCTTATATAAGATATATTATAAATAAATTATAATCTCTTTTAACCAAAAAAAAATGGTTTCATGACCAGTCTTTAAGGAAGTAAATGAAATTTAAATCACATCGTCCACAATATCGGTAAATCGACACCTCAGGGATAATGTTTTAATTTCTGTAATAAGAGGGTGAGGAGAAGAAGTGTAATAGTGAGTCTTTCCAAAAAATTATGTAATCCAGAATATGTAAGATTATAGATCATTAATTCCTCTTGGATAATTTAAGGTGAGGAATGAATAATAATATAAAATAAAACGAAAAGAAAAGAAAGAAAACAAAAGAGGTTGTTTAACTCTTGATCTCTTCTCCTTGAGATCCTTAATAAGGCCTTTAGTATTGGCCTTTTGGGGAAACCAGAAAATCTAAGACGTGGGGAAGTTCCTTGGGGGGACTATTGGGAATAACTTAGGTAAGGATCAATGCTTTATATGTGTGGGAGGTAGAGGAAAATCAGGATGGTATTTATAGTGGTAGAGGGGAGGTATTTTACAATATTTTAATCATTATTATAATATTTTTTCTCAAGACATTGAATAGTATTAATTAATGTGAACAAAAATAGTAATAATGGCATGTGAGTTTGAACCAAGTTGTCTTACATCAGCCTTGCATCACCTATAATGCAATAAATCAAGTGTTCAGCATTTTTCGTATTTTATCATATTTTACTATTCATAAAAAAGTCTAGAATTTAAAAAAAATTCCAAAAAATTCACTCAAACCATTTGATGACGTGTAGAGTTAAAAAATGAACTCCATTTTTTGGAAATAATTTTCTTAATATTATTAATTTAATTTTTAAATAATATCATAGTTTATTCAAAAATAACAATTTTAAATCTACAACTCATTTTTTAAACATTGAAAAATTAAATAACATCTCATTATATTATATACTTAATAAAATAAAATAATAATATGATTTTATATTTTTAAGGGTCAAATTAATATTAATATAACTATTCATAAGAGTATGTTAATATTCCTCTAAAAGAATGTTGTTTCAATTAGACTCCAAATAACTTACTGAACACAATTTTTGATGGCTGTTTTTCGAAATTAAAAACATAGAAGTGGGAAAATTATGTTTCTAGGTTAGTTATAAATACCTTATTAAAATGACGTTTCATGCATTTCAATTTATTTTTTAAAAACATGAGGTGTTACACATCCCGTTGGGATGTGGGCATTTAAATCTAGATTTTCATCCCAATATTCATCAAATACTTGACTAGAATCAATGGATCCTCATCAACAAGATGGATCAATTCCAATTGAATCACTGAATGAACCCCTCCCCATAGAGCTAGGGGAATTTTAATTAGCATCATCTCCATAGAGATAATCAATACCCACTTGGTTGGGAGGTAAAAGTCCATTGTAATAATCCCACCTATACCTTCCACCGCAAGACAAGCCTCTATAGTTTGGGGCACACTAGAAAATCATGACTGTAATCTCCCTCAAGGCCACTGTTAATAGAAAAAAAATGAAGATAGTACAAAGAAGGTGATCAAACCTCACCAAGTTCACAAGACAAAATGGTCCAATATTACTGAGGGTTTGAATAATGATCCTAATAAAAGTAATGCACAATTATCCATTTGTGTCTAAAGTAACGGAATAAACACCATTTCCTAATATGCCTCTATAAATTTAATCACTTTCAATATGACCAACACTATGGATAATGATACAAACACAGAGGGTCAAAACATGAAAATTGAACCCTGAGAGTGGGGTGATCTGGATGCACCAACAAAGGATTAATGCACCTAGAACTATTGAAGGATTGAAAATCTAGTACCTCCAAATAATGAGTGTCAACCTCTTTGTAAGAACAATTACAAAAAAAAGGGAAAGGTAAGGATACACCCAAATCACCACCCAGTATAGATGAGGTTCATTCTATTGAGGAATGATTGTTGCAATAGAGGGAGAAATACAAACTCTCTGAAAAATTAATGAGGAAATACAAAGGGGAAATATTCTTTCATGGAATTGTCTTCTAGAAGAGATAAATATTCTCCCTCCCATAGGTGATCTGCCAGTATGAGAAGTTTCAGAGTGTCAAACATGATCCATATCTAGGTAGCCAATCTATATAAATGAGGAAGTAGAAAATGATCATGGATTCTATCAATTTCGGCAACAACATATCCATCTCCATGATAATCATTGAGTATTAGAATGAATTGAGAGTCAGTGGGAGATGAAATGAGGTCCAACCCATAAACCCGTACTCTCTCCCTATAGATTAGAGGTTTATTAGTAAACAGTGCACCTAGAGCTTCTTAATTTCAACATGTCCTTGGATACTCAAATGGAAGCCTCGGATGGGCGACCGGCACCTGTGATTCCTATGAGGAATCCATATCTTGAATGGGTGGATAACACTTTTCCCCCACCCAATTTTAAAAACCCTATTTTATCTATATTTAACATTTTTGGTGACCCTGAAAAATATCTCAGAAACTTCATATCCTAATGTAGGCTAATGATGGGCCCTTGAGATCAATAGGAGGAAACCATGTTGGGATGTTTTTTACCGAATCTGACATGACCTACTTTTGTATGGTACAATATTCTATCATCAATATTCATTGAAGGATATAATGACCTTTTTCATCCATTACTTTCTCAATTCATGCCAAAATCTGAGAAAATGATGATTTTCGACCTAAATAACAGGAAAAAAACAAGAAAATGAGTGGGTTTCTGACTTTATAGCTAGATGGAATGGTTTAACCAATTCACATAGAATCCCTCTCTATTATGAGGAACTATTGAAACTATATAATTAAAATATATCGGATAATTCATAGAAACCTCTTTTCCCAATTATGTTTCTTTGTCAGTTCTATGAGTCTTCGAAAATTGATTGAGTTATTGAGGAATCCATTCAACAAACCTGATCCAAAATTCAACTCCTACCTACCTCATAGGGAAAAAAATAGGAATGGAAGAGGCTGTATTTTCCAGTCTCAAGCTAGAAGAAGTGTTGATCCAAGAACCTAGGAAGGTCTTGAACCACCCAACACCTATTATTAAGCAGCAATAACCACAACATCAGCCTCTACTATAGGAATAGAGAAATCAGGGTCTCTTATGATTTGATGAAGTGATGAAAAATGTGTACTCCTTATAAAATGAATAAATACATAGTTATTTATTGGCTTCCCATGATGTTGACCTACTCATAATACCACATCCCAACAATCCTGATGAGGTCAACAACACCGACCATCTTGACTACTACCCATTCTACAGAAGGCTGGGTCATAATATCTAAGACTTCTTCATCTCAAAGTCATCCATAAAGGCATAATCAATTCTAGAAATGTGGTGTTAGATAAATCCTCAGAGAATTTGGCTTATATAATTGATTCCAAATCAAAAAATAAGGTTATTGGAAGAAGTTTCGATCATCATGTGATCAAAAGTTGAACAACTGGAGAAATCTAAAAAATAGTAGTTTGAGCTAATGCCAAACTGAGAGAACAGATGCACATACCAACAATATATCCAACACTTAAGATGAATACATCATATATACCTCCAAAAGGACGGTCCGACCATTCAATATATGAAAAAATCAGATGATTCATATTCTAGTCCAATGAAATCTCTTACTCAACCATATTTCATCCCTACAACATCTGTAGTATGGGAACCGCCCCACCAAATAGAATCCACACTAGATGAATTAATCTTATTTGTGTATTTAAAGGTGATAAAATTGGTGAAACCATTCTCTAATGATTAATATTCCTTAGAATATTATTTTCCCTTACAAAATTTGGGAATTCAAGGCAACAGGTGCAAGAACATACGATATATTGGATAACACATACATGGTTAGAACAAATATTTAGGTCATGACCCTATGGAAAACATTTCTGATACTGAGAATAATGTGAAAAAGATCTAGAAAGGCCAAAAGAGGTAGTATAGTGTCCCAAAACCCTCCATCAATCATCTAAACCAAGTTTTCTAGAATGATCGCCTAGTGGGAGTTTGATTATTTGATCGTCCCAGCCAAGGTGGAAGGCAGGTGTGACCTATGCCACTGAAAGAAAATGATCACTCAACTTCTGCACATACACCAGGATTTTCCACCTCAAATTCAATTTTTCCTGAACTATATATCAAGGAGAAACCCCACACTAGAAATAACCAAACTATGGCACAATTAATGGAATTTTGAAATAGATGTAAGATTCTCCAACAAATATATTATTTATGGGTTCAAAACATCATTCAAAATAACTCAGTGAGGGTCTTATTGAATCCCTATAGAACCTATAAGAATTTTTTATAGAATTCACTACATTTGAGGTCTATTGATTAGAGAGCATGTAAGATAAATTACATGTCACCGTCTATTTAACTGATTAGGGTCATAAATTGGTCATTCGGGGAAACATCAGACCCCTATATTTTTTGAGAAGACTCAATAATGTTGAAATATAAAGTGATATGATTGATAATGGTTCTAATATCAACCTCATACTATTTTAGACCCTCTAAAATATGGGATATAGTGAAGGGGTGTTATCTCCCACATGGATGACCATTAATGTGTATCATAATCATGAGAAAAAACATTTTTTGAACATGAAAATCAAAGATTATTTTGGGGATATCACATCTAACTCTATGTTTAGGGTTATCTAGAAAGAAACCACATACATTGTTTTTCTTGGAATTACCTAGATCCATATACATTTGGATATACCTTTGACAATCCATTAGTGTCTGATGTACCTCATCAATGGAGAGGTTGATATACTTTAGGGTGATAGTGCCTCCTTCAAGACTTATGGAGCCACATACACTTAAGTAGGTTTCTATAAAAAGGGAGGATAAAATAATGTTTTCTGATGATATATATGTCAAATCCCCCAATGGCTAAGGGTCCACCCCTAAAAATCCCTAGAATATTCTCAACAACAACGATGTTCTCCAAATAAATTTAGATGAGGTGATTGACTTGAATCTATTTGTCCAAGACCCTTCTACCCCCAACAACAGTGTAAGGGATATTCAGTACTGATATATCTCTACAATGACTCATGAAACATGGGATGAAAATTTCTCCTCATGACCTCTCTCACCCCAATAGTGACAAAGAAGGACCCATATTTCCATCTTTATCTGAAAATTTCTCCATATACTTATAATTATAATAGAGGAGGATGAAATTAGGAATTCCCCTCCCACATTTGAGGAATGTGTCTCCACCACCAATAATGAGCTCAAGCAAGTGAACCAGGGAATAGAGGAAGACCTTCGTCCTACAACGATTGGTGTCTCCATTACCCTAAATGTGAAAGAGATATAAATTTCATTTCTGATGCAGCACTTATATTGGTTCACTTAACACTATAAAAAATTCCCAGATTAAAACCATATGCCTCTATGCTCCATATCGGCTTACCTGATGAGAATTGAGGCTTTAGGGAGGAATCAAGGAGGATGTACCCCTACCATTCCGCCAATGTAGAGGTGGATTATGAGAATTTGATCAAAGGAAACATTTTCCAATAACTGAAATACCCAACATGGCATTCCAAAATTGTCCTTATTAAGAAAAATAATGTAAAGATTATGATCTGCATTGATTTTAGAGACCTTGATCAATATTTCCCAAAGGAATAATTCCCATTGTTAATCATAGAACTCATGATTGATTCTACCACTATCTTCTAAACACCGTCTTTCATGGTCATGTATTCATGGTACAATTAGATAACCATGTACCCTAAAGTCAAGAAATCCACTTCTTTAATAGCGACTTAGAAGATATTTTTCAATCAGGTCATGCCTTTTGTCTTGAATACTAATGGAACCTCATATCAGCATGACATAAATAATATATTTATTCCATTATTGAGAATAAGAGATCTATTTTATTTAAAAAAATTTATGGTCAACACTTTATAGTGATGTGATCACTTCACAGATCTAAAAAAAGTGATCAAAAAACATCAACAACACAAAATGAAGATAATCCACTAAAATAAACTTTTAGGGTAAAATCAGTAATGTTCCATGAATTTTTCATATGCCACCATGGAATTAAGGTTCAAACAAATAACACTACCACTATCTTTGTAATTTTACCCCCAAAAATCTCATTGTACAAAGGGAGATCCAAGGGAACCTCACCTATAATTAGTGTTTCACAGTGAACTTGGCTGATGAATCTCTCTCCTTAACTAGGATAATGAAGAATGTAATAACATATCAATGGAATGATGACTGATAAGAAGCCTTTTAAAGACTCAAGTAGTATATCTTACACCTAAAATTTCTGATTCCTCTGATGGTAGGGAGGCCACTCATCTTATATGTGGCCACCATGGAATGCTCACTATGTGAACTTCTTGTATAGAAAATGATGTGGGGAGCGAGAACAATATCTACTACCACTGCTTGAAAATTATAGGTACCTAGTCCCAATACTCTAATGTAGAGAATAAATACCTTTCCCTCATCACCATAGTGAAAAATATGAGGCATTAATTATTTCTCCACAAAGTTGATCTGGGCTATCATATCAATATGATCAAGTACATCCTTGGTCGTCCATTGTTTATTGGGTTCCTAAACCAACAGACATTAATTCTCTAGAAATATGACATCCAATTAATATAATAGAAATCAATGAAAGGGAAATACATGGATGATTTCTTCACATAACATCCTACCCCATAGGATACATCGGTGGATGATGGGATTCTAAATGATGTGGTATTTTATGCCCATGAAACTCCCCGCACATGAAAGATTTATTTTTTTGGAAACCCCCAAAGACTTATCTGCAAAAGTAAGTAAAAAATGATGCTCAATCATATTGGATTAGGTATTATGTTTTTCACTCTAGAAAATTTTGTTTTTTCCAACTATTTCTCACTATCCAAATGCTATACAAATAACAAGGCATAATACTAATCCCTTTACAATGGGTTGCAACATGCCCTATAGCCAGAAATAACATACCTAAATATCAAAGTCTATTCATAACTAGGTATAAATAATACTAATAGAGAATATTTCATAAAGATTAATTAGTAACCTCCCCATTGGATACATTAGAGGACTGATGGAAGGTTTTCCTTTTGATCCCCAATCCATCATATTCCCCCATCATAGAATGCATGCATCAACGCATTGTCTAATGCAAGCACAGTCTTGGTTGACCATGATCAAAAGGAATCAATCTCCCGTACCCACATCAAAAAATGGTCTCATAAATCATAATATGTGATATGGGAAAAATATATCAGGTCAACACCACCCCATAGCTTGATGAACTAGAATCCACCCCTAGATGGATAGATCCCATTATCGGTTAACTGTAAAATGGGACTCTTCCAATAGATAGAGCCATAAGGGAATAGATTCTACGTCATGAATCTAAAATTTACATAAATAATTGTCCAAATTATAATAGGTCCCTCTAAAAGTGCATATTTGACTAAATCATCATTTGTTACATAACAAAATGAGTGATTCTATCCATCATTGGTGAAGTCCATCTAGGCTCCTATGACGCCCATCAATCATGGATTGGTATCTTCTATCAAATAAAAAGGTTGGGTAATACTAGAAGACCGTGATACATGAATATGTGGAATTCACTATGAAATTTCAAGTGGGCCTCTCCATGAAAATTTCATCCATAAACCCCCAGAATTTCTACATATAGATAAATATTGATAACAATTTTTTGTTTAGGAAATAGATGTTGTGGGGCCATATCCACCATCCACAAATAAGTAGTTTAGGTACATCATTACTACTATCGAATTATTTTACAAATTTTATGAGTAAATACACCAATAATAGGTTTGTATGAGGAACATAATAAACTTCATAAAGTCTCATATCATCACTAGGTTCAGATTCCCTAAAATAATATTAACCAACAAATACACTAACATATGTTCTACAGATTTGAAGAAACTATACCCGAAGTACAACATCGAGTCCAATCACTTATATCACTATCATGTAGAAGAAAATAGATTGATAGATTCATTAAAAATAAGAATAATTAAAATATACTACATAATACGGTGAAAAATGATAATAATTCCTTGACTGACAAACTCCTCCATGGTTTATAGGAATACCATACCACCATGTGTATTGATACACAACGCCTTACTTATTGGTGTACATGAACAAGGTAGTGCACCCCATAGAATCCCATGTTCCATAATGTTTAATATCCATTTTCCAAAAACTCTTAGATGATGAAAATTTGAAAATGCGACTGGATGAATTAGAGAAGCTCAATGAGAACCGGTTGCGTGTGTTGCACGACCTTGAAGTCCATCAGAATTGGATCACATGGGACATCAATAAAAACTTTTTCCTACATTCATTATTCCAAGGGGAGATGCTATTTCCTCTAAATACCCCAATGATACCAGGTAATAATCCTCTAATTTTTTAACCCAAACAGTAAGTTTCTTACATCATATATAAGTTCTACCACAATAGAGCTTACTCATTGGACACAATAGAAGGGGAGTGAGTCAAACCACCCACCAATAAGACATTTCTCATGAAATAAATTACGTAGATATCATAATTCACATTTAAACCTGGTTACATGAAAATAATATTTAAAAGAATTACCTATTTTTATGATTTTAAACTACACAATTTCATCCTCATTACAAGATGTTAACTACACAGTTGATCATCCTGACAACAAGTCAATAAAATGTGAAGCACTTGAAGTCATAACAGAAAGAATTTAAATTAAATGTTATTATACATCCAGGTTACATGTTGTTAGACTTCACAATATCATCCTAATCACATGATGTCAAATTATATAGAAATTTACTAACCACAGTACATTCAATTGTTTTGAGATGTCCAGACCACATGAAAACAAATTATAGAGATGTCATGGTAGAAAAACATTTAACTACATGGAATATATCATGCTTAATGCATAAAATAGAACTACATTTATCTATGAAATCCATATTCATTCATGTTGGGTGATCCATGTTCTTAGAAAAAGACATTAAACTTCACTACAGATGTCCTTCTTTCCTGTTATTTAACCGTATGGGTTTCCTAGACCTACTTATGGTTTGATTCTCATTTACAATGAGATGCATAGTGACTAATCTATATTATTTATTGGTTTATACACTATATAATAAGAAATTACCCAATCATATCCTTAAATTTTCTTTACAAAGTAATAGGAAGCCCTTTCTATTCCTTTTTTTCTCAAACTAGGCATAACACACATGATATTAGAAATTATTGTGATAGATTCAACATAAAAACAAGGCATGAAGGAACATAATAGGTGTAGAATATTCATAATTGAATGTCCTTAAAAGGCATAAAATTATTACTCACTACATCATGATAAACTATACAGTTCATTCCCATTGCATGACATAAAACTGAACATTACTGTCTACCTCACCTGAGAGAACCACCATTTTTTATGTTAGACTCACGCCACAAATACATTCAAGAACTATGTGTGACATGATTCCTAACATCCTAGGATATAAGGTGACTCCAAGATCATCATTCCTAGGTCTATTCACAACTATCATAAAACATACCCCTCTCTATGTACATTCCATACTTATAAAAAAAGATCCTTCCATAAGAAATATTTATGGCTTGATTCCTATCACCATTGGATACATAGTGAAACCTAGATTTATATATTTGTGTCTCTCTAGAACCACACTTTCCATGTTTAGGATCCCAAATTTCTTTCCCATGATGTGAAATTTCACGGTTCCACAAGAACTACACGTGGATTGATTCCAATCATTATAGGATACATATTAATTCTCGAATATCCAATCATGGGCCCAAATACAAAAATAAAATAAATCAATTCCTACCTCTATGTATTGGACAAAACTATATAGAGTGTTTCCCATTCAAGAAATACATGTTGCTTGATTCCTATAATCACCCAAAATGTATTGATTCTCAAATATCCAATCATGGTCCTATTTACCACAAACATTGGAATAAATTCACACCTATATGCATAATCCAAACCTCTTTAGAGTGTTTCCCATTTAAGAACTATGTGTTCCTTGATTTTTGTCATCACATGATACATATTAACACCCATATCATAAATCCTGGTCCCATCTACAACAACCAACAAAACATTCTCTATGAAATCCATGGGGGGGGGATGGGTCGTACAAGATAACTTTTCCAACATATGATTTAGATCTATGCACGATAAACTTATGAATATAATATTCCTCACAAAAATTTTCAAATCAACTCACACGTCCTTACCACATGATGTTAAACTTTACCGAAGTTCTTCTTTATTATATGAAATTAAACAAAATGAAAAACATACAAACCACATGACAATAAACTACGTGAAACACATGCTTACTGCATGATGTTAAACAAAATGGAATAAAATATGTCCCCACTAAAAGAAGAAAAACTATAAAGACCATCAATCAAGTTTCATCATTTATCAAAGATCCAAAAGATCCTTAGGTTTCTATAAATCATTTTATAGACCATGGAAAAAGATAATAGTCTTCAATGGACCCTTTGTTTGACTTTTTTTGTATATCTATGGCTCATGCATATGCGCCTATGGTATTAAAAAAAATTCATCACTATGAAAAAGGGTTTTCCAATCCTTTTGATCCCTGACATAATCATGGTAGAACTAAATACTTCAATGTGATCTAAAATAACCCTGGTATGAGTATCCCAAATCATTACTCATGTGTTGAAAACCATGGCCTATGATTTAAAAAATATTCATCTCTTGCTCAAAAGGATGATGGGGTACTCTGGACCTTGGGTATCGTAACTGAGATCTTGTGTATTATCCTCCATATTTTTCCATGTGTTTCATGAAATTAAATTTCATGCATGATGTATAATATCATACAATAGTAAACTCTAGCCTATAACAGTCTAAACTGCAAGACCTTAAACATTTAATGAAAGAGACACAAAAATTGTCAGGTTGAAAACCTAAATAGGCTGTCCTAAGAAAAATAAAATTCATCATTTTATAAACTATTCATCTCTAGAGTTTAAAAAACGTTAGGGCCCAAAAACTAATCGATAAAACTCATCTCGATACTCTATAGCCCTAGTAAATGCCAAGAAATGCTCATAAGACCCAATGGTTTAGAAAAAACTTAGAGTAATGATTTTTCACATCTCCTCTCCCTTGGAATATGCTTTTTAGGTGTTGAAACAACTTATAGGGTTCTAGAAACCATCTTCTCTATTAAAATTTCCAAAAAGAACACATCATGATTTGGGATCCTTGGATCTCCTTAAACCTTCCATGGCACATAGAAAGGATACCTGACTTCAAGGGACCCTTTTCGTGACTATGCATATATTATTATGGCTAGGGAATATGCCCCTATGTTCTTCAACCAATTGAATCACTCTAAAAAATGGATATCCAACCATTATGATCCCTAAAATCACTACTGTAAAACTCAATAAGTTATTGTGATCTGAAATACTCTTGGTATTATTTTCCACATCATTCAACTAACCTGAAAACATTTTACCATGATGTAAAATTTTATTATCGAACTATCCAAGTATACCTAACTACATTGATGTAATGTCATTGTGTTTTGTACCATTTCTCAATGCCAGAATGTGACAATAAATTATTCACCCTTCGATATCCCACACTTAATGATTCCAAAACCCAAGGTATAGGGATAAAGAAACACAATTTGAGTGTTTAACTACTCTATGTTTCTATAACCCTTCCTAGATCGCATTTTTACCATACCCAAACTCATTATCTGGATATTTGTGTCTTCACAAATCTTTCATGTCCCTCAAAAAAGAGTGGAGATCATACTTTTCTAGAACATTCTAACAACGTCAAAGGTAATTGACCCACAAAATAAATTAATATCCTCCTTGAAGTAAATGAGCTTCAATCCTTGTGATCCTGGGAAACCCCACAGTAGAACCTGGAATCTCATAGTGTCCTGAGACATACCCATCATGTATTTCCCATCCCATATTCTCAAACTCAAACTTTTGTGTTATGGAATATATCCCTCATATTCCTACTATCAAAGATGACTTATAATCCATTGTATTTTTTTCCTCAACTGATAATACCGCCAAAAATCATTCATGACCCTGGGAAAAGAGTGGATACATATCTATTTGGATAATCTACCGATTCAAAATGGCCTTGGAGCACCAAACATAAGAATCTTCTACTTGCAGGAAACAACCTCTAATCCTTATGAGCCTCATCAACACCATGATAGAACCCATATAATCAATGTGTTTTTGGTGATTCCAACCATGTATGCACCATATCCCATGATCACTAATAAGGTCTGATCTAAAAGAACCAAAACTAAAGAAATAGTAGGCTCGAGATAAAAGACCCTAAAATAAAGCAATAAAATATCTTAGCTAGAAGACCCTAAAATAGATCAATAGAAGTTCCAAGCTAAAATACCATAAACTAATTAAATAGAAGGTCCAATAAAAAATACCATAAATTAATGAAATAAGAGTTTTGAGGTAAAATAACCTAAACTGCACTGATATAAGGTCCATGTTAAAATACACTGATCTACAAAAAAATAACGCTTCTAAATGAACCTAAAATACAGTAATATAACGACTGATCTAAAAGACACTAAACAGTAGTGATAAAATGTCCAAGGTAAAATACCCTAAACTACATGTATATAACGTATGAGCAAAAAGGATCTAAAATAAAACAATATATAGTCCGATCTAAAATACCATAAATTATAGAAATAGAATGTCCAAGATAAAATACCCAAAATTAAAGTGATAGAATGTCTAAGCTAAAAGACCCTAAACTAAATTGGTTTAAATCCTGAGTTAAAATTCCCTAAACTACCACACAATAGAGATTTAACCTACATGAATTGAAAATTATGAAATAAATGTCATATTTCCTTGATAAAAATCAATAATCTATCACCATGAATATCGACTTTGAAAAATAAAAAGTGCTCTCCCTCTGAGAAAAAAATTCTACCCATCCATCATTATTAAAATTAGTGTATCTAAAGATAACTGGAATAGATACGTCAGTAGGGAATCTCTTATTGGTGGGAATACAACTGTAATTAATCGAAGAATAATTTATTATTAATTAAACATTCAAATCTTGAAATTCAGGTTTAGTTTATATCATCAAAAGGATTGTTATCATTTTCGATTCACATAATATTAGATCAACAAAAAAGTCAGCACACCATGAATATAAGAAAAGTGGCAAAAAACATACAAAGTTTAGATGATTTATTCATGAATATCATATAGTGGGAGGAATTTGCACATACATGAGTTATCCCGAAGATCATAAAATACAATTAGAAATTGAAAAATTAAAATTCCATCATAGAATTTCCATAGATGAGTACTTTAGTTATGTAAGTCTCAACTCCAGGAAGGTCAGCAATTGACATAGTTGATTGGAAGTATTACTTTCCACTTCTACAACTAACTAAAACTCCTATACTTTGGAAATTGATTAAATCATGGATTTATAGACTACATCAAGTAGACCATTCTGCTCCAATATGATCTTCCCCAGTAACTACAGTGAAAGTTGAAGCCTAGATAGTTCTACTTTAAGAAGGCCGATCTCAAACTGAAGATATCCAGTTTATACTTTCCCAGTATTGACTACATATCAGTTAGTGGCTTCCTCCACTTCACAATGAAAGGCCTCATTTAAAAATTCAACATCATTCTACTTCATTGAAGATGAGACCTCAGAAAATACCATCCTTGATTCAAGGTCCCTATTCATCCCTCCAAGAGAGACTACGTCCTTAACCTGGGAAAGAAGGGAAGAATAATTGAAACCCTATTAACCAAGGGCAGGGGAAAAATATAAGATGACCCAACCTATCCTTTAACTCATCTAATGATATTTTTATCACTAAAAATCAGACTTCCCATCTCATTTTTTCCCACATCGACTGATAATGTGATGTTGACTCATTTTTATAGTCTAGATTTATTATAGGAACATGGATATATTCTTGGACCATATCATTAGGGAAAGGGGCCATTCTCATGAAATTTGATGGTGAGGGAAGATATATAGTCTCTACATTGCTTGATCCAATCAGAGGAATCCCCAAGGGAGAAGGTACTTGATCCTCCTAATTCTGATGTGGAGAAACTGTTGCAATGGAATATGGGTTTATCAATCATAAGATAAATAACATGGTACCACCAGATAGTTGATGGATATGGATGATTTAGAAACATAAATTTTTTGTTTGTGTCACTTGTGACATCAACTACCTGAACCCATCCTCTGGTTAATAAGTGACTACTTATTGTGATGAGTGGTTCCATGACACTTCTGGTGCTTTTCCTCAAGATACAATTCTCTCACCACCCTTGAGGACTATAGGAACAAAATATGATATTTTTAAATATGAAAAAAATAGAAAATGTGTCCATTCTTGAAGAAGTATTTACCTTCTCCAAAATTTGATTACTTCAAGGATAACATGGTAGTAGAATAGATACATTTTTTAGTATCCTCCATATATGCATCCACCCATAATGGATCAATTGGTTTGATCGCTAAAACTTCTGTCGTTGGTAGCAAACATGATTTAACTAGCACCTCAACCACGTCCACTTCATTAATGGTTGGGCATGACAATGAAGATTATTATGAAGAAACAAAATTCTCACTCTCATCCACTTATGTGGATACAATCTATTCAAAGAGATATTAACAAAGATCTATAAATTTGTGAAAAATTAGAATGTGTTTCCAGAATAATAAAAGAAAAGAGAAGAGTAAAATACCACACATACTTGAGGATTATGGATGATAAGTTAATGATAATATAGATCGATTCCTTTTATACATCTCCTCTTCCATGTATGACTCTCTAGAAGGAGATGAAACCTAAACTGTTTCTCTTGAAGTTGAAATATCCTCACTCATATGAGCCTATCAACTTGTGGACCCTACATCATTTCCCCCTGATAATTGTAAAATCCCTCTACTGTAGTAGTACAGTTGGGAGAAAATTTAGGGGATGGTAGAACTGGATGATATTTGGTAGTCTCTCATTTTTTCAATATATAAAGGACATTAGTACAAATGAAATATCACTAAGACCCTTTAAAAATGAGATATCTTATACTTACTACTTCTTTGGAAATGGGATAAACCAGATCATCCACATAAATTTACAAAAAACCCTATAGAACCATTTAGTGGAAAACATGGAATAAAATATTTGAACATTGATGCTCTCTAAATCCACATCAAGGTATCAAAATAGTGACTTGACCTCCTCCAGATGGTCTTTCAAAATGATTCCTATAGGGGGTGATATATGCATAACAATAAAAAGTTAACTCAGCATAACACAATATACCCTAGAGATCAACCATTGATTTTTTAATCCTATATTTCATCCATTGTCTAGAAAATAATGGAAATAATAATTCTATAATTACCTCAACCTCTGGTACTATGGTCCCTATACCTTACTCTTTTTACACTTCTGATGACAATGAAGATGATGTAAAATGTCTTACCTATTTTCAAGGATCTTCTGGAGCTGTTGGATCTCTAGAATATAATTTATTTCCAATACTATGATTGTTCTAAATAGCCTATGGTTGGGATGCCTCACTCACTAATTTGGATAATCCCCCCCTAGGATATGAGTGAATCTAAACCTAAGCATAATGACAAGATAATCCAAATGTTCCATTTTGTGGATGATAGTTTATCTCAGTTCGATTGTCCTCCTAAGTAAATATCATCCAAAATTAGTGGTCTAGAAACTTATGATCCTCTAAAAAGACATAAATAGATACAATACATCTTGACTACACACATATGAATTATCATCTAAAATGGAATGGTTCATTCCATTCACATATAAGTTCACCATCAATACGAGTGAAATGAACTCCTTTACGATGTGACATCACATAAGCCTGTGTATCAAGGTTGGACTCAATTGTATCTACAATATCACCATTCACCACTCTCATGTATGAGGTTAATTATATGTAATCATAGAATCTCACATAATCCATGACATCACTTTCATTTAGTGTAACAGGTCTTATCCAATTGATGCATTTCAGGTATGGTATGAAGCAGATGCTAGAGATATCTAGGATGTTCATATGTTCATAACCTAACAGGTGAGATCCTATCCAACCCCATAACACTTGAAAGGGATCCATGATCTAGTAAGGGTAATTTACCTTATAAACATGGTGTAGAAAAAAAGAGAGATCATCCAGCAAAGGAACAACTTTCCTAATATGCTCCCCCTAACATAAAGGTATACGTCCTGGAAGTGGAAACTCTAACTCCACCTTTTTTCATCATGGGAAGTAAGTACATACTCAATCACATGGAGAGGAAACTGAATGGTTCAATATACTGTTCAATACTAGAAACAATTTCATATCCCCTTGTTTTGCCTTTAAGGTTGCACATTTACAGGTTTGGGGAAAATACAAGGAATGGTCCAACGTGTGACAAGCATTCGTCCATTATTATAGAGACTTTCATGTAGCCATATTTCTTTATACATGATCTAAATCATTATTCTTTAGGGAGACTGGATTTACCTCTAAAGGACTAGGTAATTTATCCCTTTCGCATTATGAATGAGGTGACATAGTCAAATGGTCCTAGTGGGCAATTTCATGGGGTTAAGTATTTGAGCAATTGGTCCACTTAGGATATGGTTTACTCAGATGGTATCCATCGGGTTTATTCTAGGATCCAGAAACACCCAAAATACCTAGTATGTATGATTCATGGATCTTATTTCCAAAGGAAGGAACTCAATAGGTCAGTATTTGGACAACAACACTTAAGGACTCTCTTGGTCAAGTAGATGGGAGGTCTGAATCATCACACCTTTTTGGGAAAATTATTGCCTATTCCAAGACTCTCTTATAGATATAATTTGTGTTCATATAATCTTGAATCATTGGTTCATTCTCGAAGAGTGTATGCATAGGCTATCCCAGGTATTCAAGATCATCATGGACATACATGGATTTGATGCTATGGATGAAATGATAACTTAGTCCATGAAATGAGGTGCTCTAGAGTTTATCGTCATATAGGGGGGGACAGGATATGGCTTTACATTGGGATCAAACTCATGAGATGGGCTTCCTACATATCCTTCGGAGAGGAATCAGACCCCACATTTATTAGCACGACTTGAGGATTACACATTGAAGCTTCCCTTTTGGCAAGATAGGATTGGGTGGATGCTTTTAGAAGGGAACCCTTTGGAGATCAATCCATCAAGTAGGAATCCTAAATATCCTAGTTTGAATATAAACTTGACTACTCATGGTTTAGAATGAGTTGGGTATTACACATGGAAGTTACCAATTTGAGGGGACATGATTGGGTGGACTGTATTGTAAGGGAACCCAATTGAGCTCAGGTCTTCAAGCTGGCATCCTACGTATCCTGGTTTTCAAAGGAATAAAAGTTCTCTTAGTTCAAGACTAAGCTGGTGCTTACGTATAGAAGATATCCATTTGAGGGGACAAGATTGGGTGGATAGTTTTGGAAGGGAACCCTTTTGAGCTCAGGCCTTCAAGAAGGCATCCTATATATCCTGGTTTGAATAAGAATTAATGTTATTGTAGTTCAAGGCTGAGATGGGGAATATACATGGAAGCTTCCCATTTAAGGGGACATGATTAGGTGAACCCTTTTGGAAGGGAACCCTTTTCATCTCTAGCCTTCAAATAGGAATCCAACATATCCTGGATTGAATGGGAATCAGAGTTCTCGTAGTTCAATATGGGTTGGTTGTGTGGATCATGTAATCATCAGAAGACTCTAATATCATTTGAGTTCTACTCGGTGTGATAAATTAGAGGATGTGAGATAATCATATAACCACACACCTTCACTCCTATTGATGGGAGATGGTGGTACTATGGTGGAAGAAGGTGAGGTGACAGTGGGCGAGGGAAAGGGGTAATGAACCCTTCAATGTGGGATGACATTGGGGGTTACATGGCTCGACTCCCAGAAGGTTTGTAAATTACCTATATGGGGGTTCCCCAAAATGTGCTTTGGGAAATGGTAGGAATGTCACCTCTCATAAAAATGAGAAGAAAATATGATTCCTATGACTGGTTAATGTTATTCATTGAATGGAAGATATGTGATCACCCTTAATCCCTAGAATGAGGAGGTTCATGTTAGTGTCCTAAGGTTGGACTCTGAGTTACCATGGGAATGTAGACTTACAGGCATCCCTAGAGTCTGAACCATTGAGGGGAAAACCTTCATAACCCCTCTTACATTGGGTATGTAGACTCAAATGGGCGCACTGATGCACCCGATGATATGGTCATACGGGTCATATGTCTCTGAAGGAGGCCTTTTCATGATGTCGGGGGACTGGTCCATGGAGGAACTATGGAGAACTGGACTGTAATGGAGGGGTGAGACTATATCAAGAGGGAAGGACACCATAATAGACTCCATTGCACATAATGTTTTCCATGAAGGATGGGGGAGCTTTTCTTACCATAGTGGTATGTAGGTAGAGGGGTCTTCTACGTACCAAAGAAGTACATGGGCTTGGGCGTGGACCACCGCATACCAAAGTGGTATGTAGTCCTGGGAGTGGTCTAGAACACCAGTTCGGGTTCCCTCCATGTACTAATTCAGTACACAGAACGTGGTTCAATCCACCTAGCGATACACTTTACGAAGTGACATATTGAATGAGGGTATTGGAACCTTTCGTTCATGGGGTGTTAATTCCCAAATAAATTATGGTGTGCAATGACACCAATTAGGTTTGTGGTTTACCCATTATTATTTAGTTCTATATTTTTATGGTTTGTGGCTGGTTATAACTATGAAATCATGGTTCTTGGTTTGAACTTCATCGATGATTCAATAACGAAGCTGAAATCCTCTCCGAATTCATTCATCCAAAATCTATGGTCTCCTCGGTGATTTATTCATCCATCCACCATTTTCTTCCTCGTGTGCTCCATTTATAGGGAATTAGGGGAAATAATATATATGATGATGCAATACCATTTTCGGATCCCATGAAGAGATATTTCATTCCATAGAAGACTCAGTTAACTCATGTTTGTAGAGGCTTCAGTTCAGAAGTCATGGTTCAAGGAATCCTACAATTTGCTTTGTCTGAGAACTACTGCGTTCAGGGAATGGTAGAAATATGGCCTCCATGTGCTTGATTCTTATAAATATGTGGTTTGTGGATTCCTGGGTTCACAGGCCATTACACCGTGGTCCAGTGCTTCATGGGTCCTTCTGTGTACATGTTGTTCGCGATTAATGCATTCTGCGAACCCTTACTGGTGATGGTATGCAGGTCACTTAAAACTCTAGAGAATTCAACTTCATCAAGTTTAATCCCAAGTATTCAATGCAAAATTGCATCAAATTTTTTTGTGGGACCTATAGGAATTCTTTCTTCTTTCATAAAACTATATGTGGGAGCATTTACTTCCCTTTTTAAAAGTTAGTTGGACCCTACAAATTCCCCCATCGGAATGGGGTCCATTTAGAATGAAGAGGTTATGATTTCTATGTAGAAGTGGTCCTGAATTAAAGAGGCTTGTAGTAGAACAGATAGGTCCAGTTAAAGGGGAACACACCTATTTATAGGGGGCCATTTCATTTTAATTCTACCATATATCATGGTGAAAAGTACTCTTGACTCTCCAACAACATTCTATGCATTCATGTAATGTCTCCTTGGTGAAATCTGTATTCGTGAACCACTTGGTACATGCCGAAAACCGATCTATTCACAATTACTTCTCTACGTGAATCAAATTTTTGGCTTTGAAAACTACATTGTAGAATTTAGAACTAATTTTTGGACCTCCATATAGGAAACTACTATGTTATTTTCATGTCCCTCACAGTGATCTTAGACCAACAAACTGAACTTTATCCCTTAATAATCCAAACATAAACCCAAAATCAACATTCTTTGAATATCAGTGTGGTGAGGCCTTGGTTCATAGTTTCTTCCTTCTGTAAACACTTATGATTGCTGGAAAATGCTCCGCGGGCCAGTTCCTCATGGTTCATTCAAATACTGGGGGTTTTACGCATCATGGCTTCTATATACCACTACAGTATGTGGGAAATTGATTCTTTGTAACGTGTTGTTCATGGGAAATGGATTCCACAAACTGTTTCTGATATCAGTATGTGGATCCCCATGTAGACCCTATTTTGAGCCCCTCATCCATTTTTATGGCCTTTATCCAACAATTTTCTCATTGGAGTGACTTTTTGTGGGCTTTTGGATCTTTTTGTGCAGGTTGCAATGTCTCTTCCATAGACTTTGATGAAATCGACCAAGATGAGGGAAGCCATGGTTGAGGGAACTAAGGGCCATCTTTGATCCAAAATTTTTCCTTAGTGTAGCTTCTTATAAGATATTCTTAGTCTCGAGCTTCTAGAATACCCATTTTCTATGCATTTTTCACTTTAAGGATTTTCTCATTCTGATGAAATTCTGTTTCCATTGGCTGACCCTAATACTCCTTTTAGCTTCTTGGAAGCACCCCATGGTCATGACTGAGCTGATATTTCCCCAACAGGAGAATTCATAGCATCTCTATTTCAGGAAAATGAGTTCATATTAAAGGGCTCGATGTGGACTCAGAGAAATCACATGTGTCACTATACTGCCTTGATATTAGTCTCCCAGGAGTTCCCATCCACTATCAATATTTCCCGAGAAAACACTATTGGTGGGAGGAGCACCAAATGTTACCAGTGAGAAATTGTAACACCCTGAGATTTTATGAAAAATATTCTTTTAATTTCATTGATGTTTTGTGTTGTACGCTACACCAAGATTAGCTTGTACGATACGCAACACCATATTAGCTCGCAGTATACGCAACACTATTCTTGGCTCGTGTTACATACAATTTCAAGTTCGTTTTGTGGAAATTACTCTACGCAACATTAAGTATAGATTTTTTTTAATGTATAAATTAAATAAGTTTTGATTATATTATAAGAAACAAAAAATAGAGCTTTCACTACACAAAACCCTAGCTTGGATTGCATTACACACAATCACGACCTTCCTCGATAGCGTGTGTAGTACACAATACCGGGTTTCACTAAAAATGATATATTGTTATAATATTATTATGGACTAGATTTTATGAGTATTATTAACTACATTTTTAATGTTATAACTTTATTATTCATCTTACACATATTATAGAACATCGTATGAGAACAGAATAAATTTTTCGAGTAAAATAATTATTTTTCAAAAAATGCAGTTTTACCGGCTTTTGATGGCGCACCCACATTAAATCTAGTTTTTGAGATTTTTATATGTTCAATTTTCCAAAATAAAATTATTCTTTGGAATCAGGATATAAAAATTTACTTTGGATAAATTTTTCATATTATTCTGATAACTTTCATATTTTAATGAATAGTAAAAACACACTATATTTTAATTAAAATTAACATTTTTCATCATAATATTTTATATGGTTAAATTATAATATTTAATCTCTTTAAAGTATAAATAGAATATATTTTTACCATTTAAAATAATTTATTTCATTACCATTAATTTTACATTGAATTCCTAGGCAAAAACATTTCAATCTTTGGTAATGTTATAACTTTTAAAATATGTTTTCTTAACAAAGAGATAAATTTTAAATTAATTACTACAACTTCTATATTTTAAATTTTGAAAAATTGATTCAATATTTTAACTCATTGGTTCCAAATTATGTTAATAGTTTACTTATATTTTTTTTATTATGAATAGTAACTACAGTAATTTTTATTTACTGCAGTTAAAGGTATATCTGGTCATTAAGTGTAAAAATAAGATTATAAAATTACCCAAAAACCTGAAAGAATTCAATTGGATGACTAAAAGTCGGTCCATATCACCTAAGGGTCATAATAGATTCATTTTATAGACTTTTGACCATGAAAATAATTTAATTATTATTAAAACCAAAGAAAATGACAACATGTCACTCTCTTAAATCTTATAAGTATAATAATTTTAATTTATTGATAACATTCATGAAACTTAGAACATGAATAGAATAAATAATAAAATAAAATTATCTACATCATGTGAATTTATTTATAATTTTTATGGATTATATAAGTATCGTTAAAGGTGACATAACAGTGATGTTGAAATTATTTTATTGGTTGAAATATCAAATAAATCGTTTTAAAAATATTAAAATAAATATTATATAAACTCTTTAATGTTCTCCACTAATTTTATAGATAAATATGAAATTTTATGAATCTATTAAATCTTTTAGTTAGAACATATTTCATGTGTGGATTTTATTTAAATTCAAGTAAATGAATAGGGTCAAAATTGACACTATGGTTATTTTATAAAAATAACATAATATAAAATTTTTTAAATATCAAAAAAATATTTAAAAATTATAAATTAAAATTTATATGATATAAAATGACATTAATTATCCAATTATGGACAATTAACAACACATAAGTAATTATTTATATGAATTTAAAATTTTGAATCTTATTACCACAAATAAAACTAAATAGATTAAATAAGGATAAATCAAGTTGATAAGGTTTAAAATAAATTTCCAACATGTCTAAATTTTATTGGTTGATTAGATTACAACTTTATCTCATCTAATCATTGAATATGAGTCATTTTTGGAGGTTTTTATGTGGGTTTTGATTTATTATAAATTAATATTTTTGAGGTTTCCAAAGGTGCCTCTCTCCTCCCTTATAAAAGGGAACCTCCTCCCTCTGCTCTTCACAACACTTTGAGCCTTAAATATAGGCCAAACCATAAAAATTTACCTTGTAGAATTCTCTAGAATAATTCTTAAGGTTCTGGTCTTCTCAAAAGACCAACTCTAGTCCCTTAAGAGGAAGCTTAATGGAGGTGCGTCGAAGAAGAGGTAATCTCTTCTACCGATTCTTTCAAGTTTCATTCTTCTTCAACATCCTCTTATTTAGTTGTTTCATTGTAAATTAATACAATAAGTATCACTAATATACTGATATGATATTTTAAATATGAAACAACCCCATTTCACCTTCGATCCATCCTACGGAAAACGAAATCATTGTGCGTGCGTACGTATGGAATATCGTCTTCACGCCGTGGTGTGATCCATTTTTCAACCACCACCTTACATGGATGGGTATAATTCTGTAAAGAATAAATATATATGGTTATTATAACATCATACTAATTTTGAGATATTATATCATCCACTCCAATTATATTCAATAATTATGGGAATGATATCATCGCACGTGCATACGTAGGGAATACCGTCTCCCCGAATGCGATGAGATTCATTTTCCATTATTAACCATTCAAGTATGATTATAAATTATATATAATAAATAATCATGATATATATTACATAATAAGGATACTGTATTTATGTACATATATGTTTCATTTACTCAATTCACATCAATTCAACAAGGAAACAAAAATAGCATTCATGCGTACGTACGACCTACTGTATCCATGAACGGTGTATTTCATTCCAGTTATCGATCTATCATATAAATTTATATTCTGAATATATATTATATATAAATCATGTTTTAAATTATGTAATTAAGTAAACCATTTTACGAGTAATAATATCAAAAACAAAAAATCGAAACACGTACGATAAATTAAATGATTTTACCCAAAACGCTGCTTTAACATGGAATTTACAAAAGAACAGGTAATATAAAGTCATAAGTGAACCATATATGATATAATAACAATGAATATGATTCAGTAATAAGTCAATGACATTATTTAAATCATTATACAAGAGGTTCAGATACATACGAAGCATATCAGACATAAGGTAAGGGATAAATTTTCCAATCTCGTTTTTATCCGAGATTGTTTATTCATAATTATTTATAGGGTTTATATTTATCATTCATGTCCCTATTTTCTAAAAATGGTTTCATGAATGTTTAAAATACATTTAACTCATTTTTTAATTTTACTACATGGTATATAAGGAATCTTTCTTTTGTTTACCACATGAGGTACTTTTTGACTTTTCCGTTAAAAGTACGAGGAGAATGTTTTTTTAACATATATGGAATGAATGGATTTTTACAGTTTTCATAACGCCTTATTTTCATGAATATTACTCTACAAGATTTCATGAATATTTTTAAAAAAATCCTTTTCTTTTAAAATTCCATGGAATTTTGTGAAAACAAAATGAATTTGAAAAAGAAAGGATATTTTCCTCAAGAATTTATTTCAAGTGTTTTATCAAAACAATTTTCCATATAAGATGACATTATTTCATATGTGTATGTTTCAAGTATAATGTCTCTATGATTTACATGGTTTCAATTTTCTTCTGATGAAGTGATATCCATTTGTTTTATATGTAATACGTTATGATGGCATGATGTTTATGAAACCCATTTTAGTCTTTGGGATATGATGAATGACTTATGTTTATGTTGTGGAACACGTAAGAATGATTTAATTATGAGATGGGTGGTACCTATATCTCCCTCCAATGCATTGGGTAAAGATTTATATCTCATGAGATAGAAAAGGCTGGAATGACAAGCTAATCTGGTTCAGTGATACAGGAATGGAACGAGGAGTGAACTCGATTCAGTATGGGATTTTGTTCCCTAAGATGGTCTTGGAAGCAATGTCTTGGCTACTAAGGATATCATATCATGTGCTTGATGTTTTTCCACATTGAAATGTTTTATTCCCTTGCTATTTTATCATGATTTATGTTCTATTATGATCTATGCCTTATGTACTTCCATGTTTTATGTCATTGCTCAAGATTTTCATGTTTAAAAATTATGTTCATGTTTTTAAGTTCAAATGTATATGGTTTGTTTAATTTTCTCCATGATTACCCTTACTAAGAATGTGATTTCACCGTTTATATGTTTTATTTTCCCCAGGATATAAAGAAAGGTTTTAGGTAATAAAAAATTTGGAAGATCCTTTTGGGAGATGTTGAAGATCTTTCGCCATAATTAGAATATTATGTACCGAGTTTCCAAAGATACTAAACTATTACGGTCCTTGAGTGTTGGTTTTGTTATGTATTAATTATTCCTAAAAACTAATGTAATTACCATGTACGTCAAGATTTGGGTCTGTACAGTTTGTATCAGAGGAAAGGATTATTCAACCTTTGGAAACTAGGATGCGATAACTTCCGTGAGATCCCTAGAGTTATTTCAAAGGTATGTCTTGGGTTGTCCCTAAGGTTAAGTATAAGTATAGGTTACAATCCTATAATTATGATAATGATCATGAAAAACCTTGGATTAAACCTATGATGTTAGAGATTGAAATAAATACCCTTGATTATGTCATTTTCCCTAGCATGATTTTGGCCTCTCACACTATTGTTTTTGGGTTTTAGACAATGGATGGAACTTGAAGAAACCATTATGATCAATGTAATGGGAAATGCGATTATTGTCCTCCGGAACAAACCAGTGTTATGGGAGATGGAGTGAAAAATATTATTGCTATTCATACACAAGCTATGAATCATCCTGGACTTCCGAATGAGAAGATAAGGGAACAATACATTATTGAGTCCTTCATGAGGCCACATACACCTACTTTCAGTGGGTCTTATGGTCCACATGTTGCTGAACAATGGATCAACACCATTGAAAAGATATTTTACATACTTCACCGCTTGGAACATGAAAAAGTCATTCTGGCTATTTACCGTTTATAAGGTGAAGCAGACCAGTGGTGGACTATAATTAAGAATACGAGGCCCCAAGATGAAATTGAATCCATGGAATGGGATGAGTTAAAGAACATATTTTTCAATAAGTAATTCCCTCGTATTCTTATAACAAAGATGGAAAAGTAGTTCCTTGATCTTAATCAAAAGGATGATGAATCTGTTGGTATATACGAAGCGAATTTAACAAGGCTTGAAAGGTATGCATCTGGCTTTATCATCCAACATGAAAGTAAAGTTGATCGATTCTTCAGTGGCTTAAAACCAAGTCTTCGAAGGGAATTATCTATAAAATACTCCAGTAGCTATGAATAAATTGTGTGTTGTGCTATCAATGTAGAACTGGAAGTTGGTGTTACATATCCATCTCATGGTTTTGACAAAAAACGAAAGATGGAGTTCAAGGAGAAGTATCAGAACAATGGTGAAAAGAAGAAGATTGTTTCTTTATGCTCAAAGTGAGGAAATAAGCATGGTGGAGATTGCCTAAAAGTCACTAGAAAATTTTTTAAGCGTGTAAAAGAAGGTCATCGAGCAGTTGAGTGTCAAAGTAATGGGAAAAAGGAAGCTAATGAATTGAATATAGAAAAGACTTCAGAGAACACTCCACCAACATTTCAGTGCTTCAAGTGCAAGGATATGGGGCATTATGCTAATCAATGCCCTAATCCAAGGGTTAATGGTGATCGACATGAGCAACCTCTTAAGGAAAAGGACAAAGGGAATTCACTTGTGATCACTATTGGCGATGTTGAATATGACAACGATGTGGTGGAATTAATAAGTGTTTATAAAATGGGATTCCAAAATAATGTTGTATATAGTATCATGGAATATTGGAATATTTATGTACTAGTCTATTGTGGTTTTCAATAATTTTATGGTACTGATAACCATGAAAAGTGATTGAGATATTTTTGGAAAGAAGATGATATGCACATAATGATGGGATAAGGAGAAAAAAAATGTTTGATAGTATTAATGAGCTCATGACTAATATAAGGACAAATTTATATCATAGAATTTTTGAATGTGGAAAGAGTTAACTTTTGACATCATTCATGTTTTCAATAAGGTTCAGTGGGTATTCATTTTTTCAAGATAATACAATATTAAGCTATTCACATATTTGGTATGTGATCAGCAAGATATATCTTGTGATATATGAGGGATAAATGATGGTATTCACGTGCTTGTTATATTACATTTTTAGTAATCGTTCTCTTTATACTATGAGTTTAGAAAGAAGTATTTTTGATAATCCTAAAGATTGGAATGGATTATGTTGAACATAAGTTAGTATTGGTAAAGGCTGGAATTTTTTTCGATATTATTGATGGAATGATATAATAGTGTAGTTTAAGAAAAGGGAAAACCTGTAGAACGGGCAACAACACATCACGTCGGACGAGGTTGTGAGAATTGAACCCACAACTGAAGTGTGACATGCCTTTATCGCCTACCACTAGCCTACAGGAAGTACCTTGTTAGTAGAAAATAGTTTTATTTTATAATAGGTATCATAGATGAAGCATAAGTCCATTTTAGGAACCATATACGATTAATCTCATCAAATATGGACTTATGTAGATTTAATAACTTGTGATATAGGCAGATGGAATGACCTATCTTTCTATCGCATGATCTTCTAACACTTCGAGAATGTCAAATTCAACTTCATTTCTTTAAATAAGAGGTGAAGTGGAAATTGTTCATAGGATGACCAACAATGATATTACATTGAAATCAAGTAAGTATTTCATCTAATTAAAAAATTTCAACTTTAGGGAAATGATAATGAAAACCTAAAATGTTGTCCTTGTGCTCTTATATCTGATGAATCAGATGGTACATTAGATCATCACAAATTTATGTCTTTGTGATTGTTGGCTTTTTCATAGTCATGTCCTCTACCACTCATCATTAGAAGTTGACGGTTAGATTTCTCTTTCATATCCATATTTTCACCTAAGTTCTTCTATGTGGAAACCTAGTGATTAGTTAATTTGGGTAATCATTACGTTTCATAATTTTGTTTTTAATGTTATGTTTCGGTATTCCTTTTTACAATGTGGGTTTCTATTAAAGAAACTTTCAAGTATTAAACCATTTATAACCCCGACGAATTTCGAGGGAGAAATTCATTTTAAGGGGGGTAGAATGTAACACCCTAGGATTTTATGAAAAATATTATTTTATTTTTATATATATCTTGTGTTGTACGCTACACCAATATTATCTTAACTATACACAACACCATATTAGCTCGCAGTATACACAACACTATTATTGGCTCGTGTTACACACAATTTCAAGTTTGTTTTGTGGAAATTATTCTACGCAACATTAAGTATAGATTTAGTTTAATGTATAAATGAAATATGTTTTGATTATATTATACACAACACCAAAGGGAGCTCTCACTACACGCAGCCCTGACTTGGCTTGCATTACACGCAATCGTGACCTTCCTCGATAGCATGGATAGTACGCAATACTTGATCTCACTAAACAATGATATATTGTTAAAATATTATTATGGGCTAGACATTATGAAAATTATTTACTACATTTTAAATGTTATAACATTATTATTCATCTTAAACATTTTATAGAACATCGTATTAAAACGAAATAAATTTTTTTAGTAAAATAATTATTTTAAAAAAAATGCAGTTTCTTCGCCTTTTGATTGCGCATCCACTTTAAATCTAGTTTTGACATGTTTATAAGTTAAATTAGAAAAAATAAAATTATTCTTTGGAATCAGGATAAAAAATTTACTTTGGATAAAATTTTCATAATATTCTGATAACCTACATATTTTAATGAATAGTAAAAACACGCTATATTTTAATTAAAAACAACTTTTTTCTTCTTAATTATTTATATGGTTAAATTATAATATTCAATGGTTGTAAAGTATAAATAGAATATATTTTACCCATTTAATATAATTTGTGTCATTACCATTAATTTTACATTGAATTCATAGGTAAAGACACTTCAATCTTTGGCAATGTTTTAACTTTTAAAACCCATTTTCTTAACAACAAGATTAATATTAAATTAATTACTGCAACTTCTGTGTCTTGAATTTTGAAAAATGGATTAAATATTTGAGCTCAGTAGGTCCAACATATGTTAATAGGTTTCTTTAATTTTTTTGATATTATGAATAGTAACTACGGTAATTTTTATTTACTGCAGTTAAAGGTAAATCGGGTAATTAAGGGTAAAAATAAGATTATAAAATTATTCTAACACATGAAAAAATTATATATGATAACTAAAAGTAGACCCATATCACCTAAGGGTCGTAATATATTCATTTTAGGGACTTTGGTTCATGAAAATAATTTAATTATTATTAAAATCAAAGAAAGTGACAACATGTCACTCTCTTAAATCATATAAGTATAATAATTTTACGGTAGTGATAAACTTCATGAAACATCAAACATGAATAGTATAAATAAAGATAATAAAATTATCTACATCATCTGAATTTATTTAGAATTTTTAAAGAATAAATAAGTATCATTAAAGGTGACACAATAGTGATGTTGAAATTATTTTATTGGTTGAAATATCAAATAAATGGTTTTAAAAATATTAAAATAAATATTATATGAACTATTTAACATTCTCCAATAATTTTATAGATAAATATGACATGTAATTAATCTATTAAATATTTTATTTCGAACATATCTTTTGTTCAGATTTTATTTAAATTCAAATAAATGAAGAGTTTCAAAATTGACACTATTGTTATTTTATAAAAATAACATAAAATAATATTGTTTAAAAATAAAAAAAAATATTTAAAAAATATAAATTAAATTTTATATGATCTAAAATGTCATAGATTATCCAATTATTGACAATTCACAACACATATGTAATTATTTATAAGAATTTAAAATTTAGAATCTTATTACCACAAATAAAACTAAATATATTAAATAAGGATAAATCAAGTTGATAAGGATTAAAATAAATTTCCAACATGTATAAATTTTATTGGTTGATTAGATTACAACTTTATCTCAACTAATCTTCGAATATTAGTCATTTTTTGAGGTTTTTAATTGGGTTTTGATTTATTATAAATTAATATTTTTGAGGTTTCCAAAGGTTCCCCACTCCTCCCTATAAAAGGGCACCTCCTCCCTCTCCTCTTCACAACACATTGCGCCTTCACGATAGGACAACCCCTAACCATTTATCTTCTCCACTTCCATATAAACATTCTGGAGTTTCTGGTCTTCTCAAAAGACCAACTCTAGTTCCTTAAAAGGAAGCTTAAAAGAGGTGTGTTGAAGATGAGGTAATCTCTTCTACCGATTCTTTCAAGTTTATTTCTTATCCAACATCCTCTTATATAGTTGTTTCATTGTAAAGTAATAAAATATGTATCAATAATATAATTATATGATATTATAAATATTAAACAACCCCATTTCACCTTCTATCCATCCTACGGAAAATGAAATCACCGCGCATGTGTATGTACGGAATACCGTCTCCACGCTGTGGTGTAATCAGTTTTTCCACCACCACCCTATTTGGATTGGTATAATGGTGTAAAGAATAACTATATATGGTTATTATAACATCATATTTATTCTGAACTATTATATTATCCACTCCAATTCTATTCAATAATTATGGGAACAATATCATCGCTCGTGCGTACGTACAGAATGTCGTCTCCACGAACGTGATGAGATTCATTTTCCATGATTAACCATTAAAGTATGATTATAAATTATATTCAATAAGTAATAATGAATGATATTAAATTATAATGATACTAAATTTATGTACTTATATGTTTCATTTACTTAATTCTATTTTATTCCATAAGGAAACGAAAACAGCATTCATGCGTACGTACGACCTATCGTCTCCATGAATGGTGTATTTAGTTCCATTTATAGATCTATCATATAAATTTATATGATGAATATATATTATATATAAATCATGTTTTAAATTCTGTAATTAAGTAAATAAGGATATGATTAATAATATCAAGAACAAAAAATCGAAACACGTACGATAAATGAAGAGATTTTACCCAAAACACTGCTTTTACATGGAATTTAAAAAAAGAATGTGTAATATAAAGTCATAAGTGAACCATATATGATATCATAACAATGAATTTGATTCTGTAATAAGTTAGTGACATTATTTAAATCGTTATACAGGAGGTTTAGATACATACTAAGTATATCAGACATAAGGTAAGGGATAACTTTTCCAATCTCGTTTTTATCCGAGTTTGTTTATTCGTAAGTATATACTGGGGTTATATTTATCATTCATGTCCCTATTTTCTAAAAATGGTTTCATGTATGTTTAATGTCCTTTTTACCCATTTTTTACTTTTAAAACATGTTATGTAAGTAATCTTTCTTTTGTTTACCATACGAGGTACTTTTTGACTTTTCCGTTAAAAGTACGAGGATAATGTTTCTTTTTACTTATATGGAATGAACGGATGTTTACGGTTTTCATAACGCCTTATTTTCATGAATCTTACTCTACAAGATTTCATGGCTATTTTCAACAAAATACTTTTCTTTTAAAATTGAAATTTCATTTTGTGAAGAGAAAATGATTTTGAAAAAGAAAGGATATTTTCCTCAAGAATTCATTCGAAGTATTTTATCAAAACCATTCTCCATCTATGATGACATTATTTCATATATGTATGTTTCAAGTACAATGTCTCTATGATTTACATGGTTTCAATTTTCTTATGATGAAACGATATCCATTTGTTTTATATAGATTATGTTATGATGGGATGATGTTTATGAAACCCATTTTTTTCTTTGGGTTATGATGAATGATTTATGTTTATATTGTGGCACACGTAAGAATGATTTCATTATGAGATGGGTGGGACCTATATATCTATCCAATGCATTGTGTAAAGATTTATATCTCATGATATAGACATGGCTGGAGCGGAAAGTTAATCTGGTTCAGTGATATAGGACTGGAACGAGGAGTGAACTCGATTTAGTAAGGGACTTTTCCCACTAAGATGGTTTTGGAAGCAATGTCTTTGCTACTAAGGAAATCATATCATGTGATTAATGGTTTTCCACAATTACATGTTTTATTCCCATGCTATTTTATCATGATTTATGTTCCATTATGATCTATTCCTTAATTACTACCATGTTTTATGTCATTGCTCGTGATTTTGATGTTTAAATAGTATGTTCATGTTTTTATGTTCAAAAGTATGTAGTTTGTTTTATTTTCTCCATGCATACCCTTACTGAGAATTTTCACTCACTCTTTATATGTTTTCTTTTCCCCAAGATATAAAGAAAGGTTTTAGGTAAGAAAACAAAAGGGGAAGATCTTTATGGGAGATGTTGAAGATCTTTCACCATGATTAGAAGATTATGGTCTGAGTTTCTAAAGACACTAAACTATTACGGCCATTGAGTGGTGGTTTTTGTTATGTATTAAGTATTCCGCAAAAGTAATGTAATGACCATGTATGTTAAGCTTTGGGTCTCTATAAAAATGATTCTTATATGATTAATAGGATTGGGAATTCTGTGTACACCGAACCTATTTAGGGTCTCCCAATCAATTGTAGGTGGTGAAATTTATATCAGGAAGCTTGGGTCTCCAAGTTCATAACTTTATCTTCAGGAAAAATCCTCCCATAAATGATGAGTCATTGGTGTTATAACACCAATACCTTCCATTTGTCACATGGAGATGTGGGAATCAACTTAAGGGACATCCAGCATCTCAAAGGACTCCCTATACTTGGAAATATATAAGATGAATTTCTGCCAGTAGCTACCACATGGGACGATGCCAACCATATTTCCCTATTGAAAAGGAGATTACTGGTCATGTTTGAGGGATTACATGATCACCCCATCCAGGCTCAGTATCTTATCCCATTTGAGGATTGCATAAGGTTATTTCTACAAGGGAATGGGCCTAATCTAATAGACCACCACAATCAAACTCGTCTAACCCTTCAGTCTCAACAAATTAAAGGGTCATATTGTGCCACCCTTGAAGCAGGATGATATATCACTTGGGGATATGAGATTTAACTAGATGCGTAACCTATGACTAGATTAGAAGGTTTCTTTTCTATGTTCCTGAGATTCTGGATCATCCCATCCCGGGATGTTTATACTAGGGTCAGGGCTTACAGTCTGATGATGGTGGCTATGCTGGAAGAGGTCCAACCAATTAACGTGGCCATTCCTACTATTGCATGAATTTATGATTTTTGGGGTAGATGAAAGAAAGAAAAACTCTACATCATCTTAGAAGATCATTTCAATTCCAGTATGGGTGGATATAAGAACACTTCTATTTCAATGAATATCGTAAAAATGTGATGTTTCCTAACTTTGACTATTGACCCACCCTTCTTAACATCACTGATGTTCATCCTATAAATTTAAGGGTTAGCGATATAGTTGTACTACTAAATAATCCTTCTCACTTTTCATATACACCACACCCTACGCCTCAAGGGTCATTAAGGGGTTACATGGGCAGTTATTCATAGGAACATTCAAATACTATGACTCTTTGGGATGGGATGCTCACTGCTCGCATAGATCGAGTGGCCATCTATGAGCTATACCTTCCTTTCAAATTCTCTAGGAATTTGGGGTTTCTTCAATAGACTGTGATTCTTCTAGTCGTTCAGTAAATGGGATAATCTCATCCTATAATTCTTTTCCAGTTATTTCTTATGATGTTGTAGGAAGGTTCCCCTATGGAGGTTATCATTCTAATACGATGGGATCAACATTTTCTACCAATGAAATATGCTCAATTGTGGGTGACATATTACTCTGACATAGTGCTGAGAAGATCAATTTCATAGGTCCAAAATCGTTGAACCATCCTTCACCCCATCTTGACTGTGATGTCCATGCCATATATTCCTTCTCTTATAGTGATTGTGATAGCCACGCCACCGATTCCTATCCATGTAGTTACTGTGATGGATAGTCCTTATAATCTTATCCCTGTAGCGATAAGAAACTTGATCTATCATTAGATGCATCTATAAGGGGATTCATCTGTGTGTCATATCTCGGTGGAGAGTGATTTATACTACTCCCATCTTGCTGATGCCGCCCACATCCCTAATGAGGCTGGGCCCAACAGAGTGTCACCGGATACCCCGTAAGTTATGGATTGTCCTCCATGTCCGGCTCCAGTCTTCAAACCATTTTAGGATAAGGATATCCCCCCATCATGGGTAACCTATCATAGGTACCTTCTCACTCCTGTAATGATGCTTTTTTCCTATATACCCATTGTAGTGAGGGGGGAACAAGGCCCTGATGCCATGGGGAAGAATTAGGAAGTGCAAAAACAGGAATGGCATCAGTTTTTCACCCTTACTATAGAAACAACTCTAGCTAGATTTACTGATGAGACTAAAAAATTCAGGTGGTTATTAACTTTTTTGGGTTCTAGTGGCTTTGATTACTAGCATATACTCATTTTTGACTACCAGATTGTCGAATCCCACTAATTCCTCACATCTTGTGAGGATAAACATTCCAAATTCAAATCTTCCCATCCTCATATAACAACCTTCTATGTTGTCTCAGAGGAACTGGGTCACCTGATGGCTGAAAAGGTGAAGGATCATGATTTAGTGACCACCCAAAAGGAGGCGCTGCAAGAATGTGAGGATCATGTAGCCAGTTTAAAGGCTCAACTGGACTCTTCGAGTACCACTTGTAATGTTATCTTGAAGAAAGTAATAGGTCATTAAGTCTTCATAGAACATGTGTTCCCAGTGGTTAGAGTTGAATAGGATGAGAGATCTTCTTTAGAGAAAACTCTTGAATGACCTTGGTAGATACTTTCCATTTTTCTGGAAAGGGAAACCCGAACCTTACTTTAACTTTCCCAAATCATGAATTACTAATTTTCTTCTAATAATATAGAGAGACTCCGAATTGGGGATATTCCCCCATTTTTCGTTAAACTTAATGGAACTATTTTTCCTTTCAATACTTCTTCTTTTCCTTTTCATGTCATGTCAATTAATCAAAATCAACTATAGAAGAAATATTTCTATCAGGAATTAATTTTAAACTGTGATTCAAAAAAAATAAATTGATATAATTGAATCGGGATCTATCTTTTTTTAGATCCATGGGAATCATCAAGCGTAGTTCGACTATTTATTGGGTTTCATGGAAAACCTCAAGAACTTTTGTATCATTTTCATTATTACTATAATTTCTTCCTAATCATGTTTGATACGAGCTTAGTGGGTATAACATGACTTTTTCTTAGGCCTCCCTTTGTGGGTTTTCAACTTAATCAGATTTATGTATCTTTTAATTACATGATATCTTAACATTTTTTTGACTAAACCATACACATTATAGGTTTAATTAGCTTGAATGTGACTTTTATCTATGGGTACCCTTTGCAGGTTTTCACTCTGGAAAGTATTGGATCTATTTTTTCAGTTTTTAGTCCTTCCCATCAGACTTATTACTGATGTTTTAGGCTGATCAAAATTCAACAAAACTTGACAATGAAGAGGTCTTAATATGGGATTCATTAGCCAAGAATGTCTTAATAATCTCATAGATGAATGAGGGATTTTTCTTAAACCTAACTTTGTGAGTTTAGGATTCATGTGATGCTTGGGATCCATTTTAGCAATATGGAGTTAGGAGGGCACTCTGTTGAAGACAAATTTTCCTTTGGATGAAGACTGTTTTATAGGAGACCTATGCAGAGCCATTGGGTAATGATGTTCATAGTCAAAAAAAGGTGTCTTCAGGACACTGGCCTTCCATACATGATGGATTGGGGGAATTTATAACACTTTGGATTTGTTTTGAGGATGGGGGCCATAATGGATGGCCTGTTAGAGGAATCACATCTGAATGTATTAGTGTAATTTGTATAGGCTTTAAACAGGAAACCACTCCCACATGAATTTTACATGTGTAAGGGAGGACTGGTGAATGGTATAGTTTAACATCATACAACCAGGACACATGACACCTATTATGGGAGTTCATTTTTTACTTTCCAAAAGAGAGTAAATGATTCACAGTTCAATTTGAATTACCATTCATGTCTGGGAGTTTGAAAAGGGAAATACATGGAATCTTTTATCCAGGGGGTGTCTAAATTTGGGGAGTTATATGGGACAAAAATGACATGATGGAATATAGAAAATGGAAAGGACCCACGAGGGGATGAATTTTTATATGGTTGATGCCTTTTTTGTAGGAAACATATGCAGAGCCACCAGGGAATGAGGTGCATAGTCAAACAAAGGTGTTTGTAGGACATTGGCCCTCCATCTCTGCTGACCTAGAAGGATTATAGAGATTGTGACCTTTCTGAGGATGACGTATGGCTTATGAAAGGGGGTGTTCCTAAACATGAAAGTGAGAATTTCTTTGGCAGAAACATTTTGAGAAACCCAAAAATAAGTGGGAAATTTTGTTTTTTATAGGTGGATCAACTTCACGCATAAGGATGAGGTATCATTATTTTACAGAAGCCTTAAGATATACTACAGTTGAATTGAACTAGGATGTTCTGATTTATCCAAGATGTGGGTAGGAAGGAGAATGTAAACCATGACATTAAGGGTTGTTGAATCTGGAGGGATATCATGAGGCTTAAAATCCATCAGGCGTACTGAGGTAGTAGAGGACTCTCTTGAGGGTGAATTTTCCTATGGTTGATGACTGTTTTGTAGGTGACATATACAGAGCCACCGAGGCATGATGTGCATAGTCAAACAAAGGTGTCCACATGACATTGGCCTTCCATCTCTGATGGACATGGAAGATTGTGGAGATTCAAGATTACTAAAATAATAGAGTTTGAGTTATGGTAGGAGTGTATCCATATACATTTGAAACATTCAAGCTACAAATCACTCATGTGATTAGGTAACCCCCTACATAGATCTATCTCAATTGCAAGGTGAGGCATTAATCCCATATTTTGAGTACCTTGTAGTTTATCAGCATATATCCAAGATCCTAGGTTCCTTATGGGGAAGGGAACTATAAAATTCCTTTTAGGTTCAGGATGCTATGACTAAAATACTAGGCTGCTTTTCCTTGAAATCATGGTGGATCTTTCACTGAAGTCCCTATGTTGTCGTGAGTTATGATCGGACTGAGAAATAAGGGATTAAAAGGATTCCAGATCACCACATAAGAATATAATAATCAATGGTAGGGAGAATATTATTCTTAAACCAATGTTATGCAGTTTAATATCACGCATCAAGGAAAAAACAGAGAACCATTTGTCCTTGCAATTCATTATCATCCTGTGTGGATGTCCTATCGCCAAGACCATAAATAGTTTTGAGTTAATCGTGGTCAAGATATTCTAGAATTACTTATCCATGAGTGATGGTAGAAGTTATAAACCATAGTCCCAGGGGGGGATTATATCAGGAGGAATGACATTGGGCTTAGAATCCCTTGGGCATACTAAGGTAAGAGACAACTCTATTGAGAATAGATTTGCCTTTGGTTGACAGCTGTTTTGTTGGTGAAATATGCAGATCTATCAGGGGATGATGTGTATAGTCAAATAAAGGTATCAATAGGACACTAACCGTCCATCTCCTATGGCCAAGAATGTTTACAAGGACCCAAGATTTTCTCAGAGTACGGAGTTTGAAAAATAATAAATTTATGTCTGAGAAGGTAATAAATATCCAGACCATGATCATCCATGAACATCTAAATCTTTTACATAGATTTGACTCATATATAATGGGAAGAATTATCTTTTGACTCCTTATGAGTGTCATAATTCAAACATGGAATGCATGTCATCTCTTTAAATTTGTTGTGCAAGAAATTAGGGGGCATGTGTGGGATCTTGTAACACTGAGAATATGGCTACACATGACTCTTGAGGAACATTCTAGTTCAGTTTCATGTGGTTCTGACCATTTATGGATTACCCTATACAAGTCTAACATATTCACAGGGGAAGGGGAATGGTTTGGTTATTTTGGGTGGCTAGATCGGGATAATGGATCCAGGATTCACTACGTATCCTACTTATGAAAGGGAATAAAGCCATACGTAGTTCTAAATGTTCCCCATAAGGGTTGGTCCACATGTATGGACATGATAGGGCAATTTTTTTTAATTGTTTTCTGGGACCAGATGTTAAATCTAGGCATCACTATGTATCCTACCAGGTAAGGAATCAAGACATACGTAGTTTTAAAGTATAGGAATCTTGGTCTTATCAGATATGGGTGTCGGATCTATCTTATTAATGTATTGTTTTTTATGTAAGGGATTTTATACCACCAATCCCAAGATCACATGATTTATTCTCATTGTGAGAAACAAGTAGTGACAAGGATTTACTTCATAATATAGGGATATATAGGATACAATAAAGGCATTTTTTATGTGGGGTTGGGAAACGATCAAGGGTCGAGGAATCACAACGTATCCCATTGATGAATGGAAATCAAGTCGTACGTAGTTCATTGGGGACTTTGTAGTTTATTGTCTTAGTATTAGGATGATTTATACCATGTAGTGTAATGTCCGGCAGCTATGATACTATGTTGTGCATTTTAGAGTCATGAAATGAGGACATTTCCATCACAGTTTAATTTCATGTTGTAGGAAATTTTCCATTTAGTTTGATGTCATGTGTTCAGTATGATAACTAATAGTTTAGGGTTATAGAGTTTGGACTATATATGGCGTTGTTACATGAAGTACTTCTTTAGAAACCATGCATTACTGGGAGATGTGATGAGTTGTCCATCCCTTGAGATCAAGTAAAATACTCTATTGTAATATACCATATGTATGACATATGGATCCTTCCACTTTGACTCAATAATTGGGGGTTTCTTCCCAATTATCATCAGGGTTATGAGGACTGACAACATCTCTCCTTTGAGGAAAGACCTAAGGAGAGCCTTTTTGTGGAAGGCTCATGCGATCTGATTCTGGTAGACATCTAAATGGGGAAAAATGTGCATCATGATCTCATCTAACTATTCCAACTCATCAAACCGTTTCTGGGATTTCTCAAACATGGAATGTTGATCAAAAATGGCCACATGTACTGATGGAAATTGAATTTCAATGGTCAAAACCACCTATTCCCTATATACTAGAGAGTATGGTGATTCCTAGGTGGTAGTGCAGATCATTGTCTGGTAAGACCATAAAGCATGAATGAGTTTTTCTGGCCATGATTTCTTATCTTTATGTACAATCTTCTTGAGTATATTGGATAGTGTCTTGTGTAAAGCCTCTATCAACCATTTCCCCCCTACATAGTAGTGGGATGAATGATTGGAATTGATTCCATACACCTGGTTTAACTTCTCCAACACAGAAGAGTAGAAGTTGGTGATATTTTCCATTAGTATTGTATGAGGGACACCAAATAAAATAATGTTGTTGGCCTTCACAAATCAAACAATTATTTTTTCCCCAACCTCTTTATGGGGCATGGATTCGGCCCACTTGGAGAAGAAGTCGGTTTCTGTGAGAATGAACATGAATTTTATGGCTATGGTGGGATGATATGCTCCCAAAATATCCACCCCCCTATGGAATATGGCTAGGAGTACATAGATTTGTGTTGTAGCCTCATGGGATGGTGGATAAAATTGGCATGAACTTGGAAGGAATGTAACTTCTTGTTGAATGTGGTACAATCCTCGATCATAGTGGTACAATACTATTTGGGCCTTCAAATTTGATGGGAGAGCTTGGTTGTTGATTGGTGTGCTCTACAAGCTCTAGCATGCCCTTCTTTCATGATGGCAGTAGTATCTTCTCCATCGATGCACCTAATAAGGATTCCATAAAGGCCTTTTTGTAGATAACATTTTCTTGCTTTGTGCCATTGTCTACAACAAAGTTGACTTCATGCCTCTGGATCTATTCTCCCCCCCCCCCTGATCTAGTGCGTGTTCCCCCTAGTAGAGGTAATTTACAAAGGGAGTCATCCTGCAGGTGGTGTGACCATAAGTCTCATAAATGAGGCTAATCTCTTATATTTCATATGTATTGTTCAGAATATATTTCAAGACCATCCGAAAGTGGGAAATTCTATTTAATGTTTCATCCTAGGTTGGATCAGCTAGGGTTGTAGTTTCATTTTATATTGCATCTGCTTCAGCATTGTTTGATCGGGGTACACAGGTCTATGTTGATTCTGATGGGAATTCTTCCATCATTTCTCATAAATGGTTCATCATATGTACCAATACTTCTTTATTAATTTCATAGTCACCATTGACCTACTTGATGACCATCTCTGAATCACCTTTTTTCTTCAAGTGTTCGGCTTGCACAAAAGTGATATCTCTAGGCCTGTAATGAAGCCCAATTATTCTACTTCATTATTTCTGTATCCATCTGAATGTAAGGAAGAGAACAGAAAGATGTCATTCTTAGGGGTCATGAGTATAACTCCCATCCCAACATTGTTGATTCTGGGATCCTCCATCATTTTCCCTATCGAGTTTCTAAAATCACCATCGAAGTACATTACTCATGCCCAGAATCCTTCTTGGATGGATAAAAATTCTTCATCCAAATATTCTGCATCTAACAAGGTTGTTTCTTCTGAGGGGTTCTCTTCTAATAATTCTACTAATTCCACGACTTTTATGGATTTCTAGGTCACTTACCACATGCCAAACTGTTATAGGATGACTACCCACAGTGATAGGCATCTAGTTTGCATGGGATGGTTGAGGATATACTTGAGCTCTTTTTATTAAGAGACGAGATAGAACACGTTGTTATACATGTAATGCATGAATTTATGAACATCAAATATTAGTGCTTAGAAGTTCTTTTTGATTCTTGAATATAAAGTTTCAACATCTATAATTGTTCGAATAAGGTAATAGAGGTTGTTGTCACTATTGGCATCATTCTTCTAGGTGGGAAAAGTGCCTAATGTTTGTTCCAAGGTGGCTACATACCAAATTATTGGTATACCAACAATTGGTGGCATCAGCACTAATGGGATTAGGATATATCTTTTTAAAAAATTTAATGGTTCTTAAAAATCATTATCCCACTCATATGTAATCCCTTTCTTAATTAACTAACTGAAAGTTAAAAATTTACCCTCAAGGTTGGGTATGAAGCATCGGATGTAGGCCATGTTCCCCTAGAGACCCCTCAACACATTGAGGTATCAAGGTACAAACATGCCAAAGATGAATTTTTTCTTCCCATGGTCGAATTTTCTCCCGTAGTAGCATATGAAGAAAAATTTTAATTTCCCAGAGGTAATGCTGGAATCCCACTTTAGGGGATTCATATTTAAACTATGTTGTCATGGTTTATTGAAGATAGTTTCAAGATCATTCATTTTTTTTGAGTGATGTCGTGATTTAGCCACCATATTGTCGATGTATCTCTCGATAAATTTTCCAAGAAGGGATTGAAAATTCAATGCATGGCACACCGTTATGCAGCACTGACATTTTTCAGACCAAAGGTAATCACCTTATAATAGAACACTCCCTAGGGGCCCCCTGAAAGAAATATCTTCTTCATATCCTTGGGCTATTCAGATTTAGTTGTATCAAAAATAACCATCCATGAACTAGAGGGCCTCATATCCGGAGGTCACATTCATCAACAATTTTGTGATCGGGATTGGGAAATAACCTTTTGGGAAGTTCCGATTGAGGTCCCTGAAGTCGATGCAGACTCTAATATATCCATTAATTTTTTTGATATGGACTACGTTTTCTAGTGAGATCAGATATTGGACATCCTTGATGAAGTTAGATTTTATTAGCTTGAAAACATCAACCACTATTTTGGTAGCATGCATCTAGTGGGTCCTTCTGGTGACCTTCTTATAGCCATGATCGTCTTCTGGAAGACCCAGATGATGAGTGGGGACCTCAAGATCGAGGTCTGGCATTTTTGTGTAGTTCTAGGAAAAACATCTTGATTATTATTTTGGAAGGAGGTATATGGCTCTTGCCCCTAGAAATGCATAGCCAACTAATCATAGTGGTTCATGGGTCGTATTCAGTGCCCAAGTTTATCTCCATAAGATCATTGATTTTGGTGGAGACACCTTATTCAAATGAAGTAGGGGAATATTTGAGGTCTTATTCTTCTTATTCATCATCTTCTTCATCATCTTCTTCCTATTCCAATGCAGAGAGGATTCTCAAGATGAACTCTCTGGTGTGGGTACATAAATTTTCTTCTAGCTTAGTGAGTAAGGAAGGAACTATTTGGGTTCCTGATGATGGGCTGAGATATTCTTTGTTTGGGTTTTTTCTAACATCATAGAAACTGGAACACTTTTTAGTGTCTTTGGACTTAGTGTCCATAATATAAATGATGAGGATGACTGAGTCTGTATTTGAGATTGAACTTATGCATTAAACATGGTTGATGGGTAATACATACTCACCCCAAGCTATTGGAGGGGATCGGCATGATCTATTTCCAATCTATTTGGGATGGTGATCCAATCAACATAATCATCCAAAGACTGCTTCTCCTTTGGTTCGTAGAACCCTGCATAGATGTAATGTGACTCACAGGATTCGAATGGGGATTTATTAGCTGAAATGTATTATTTTTTCCATTAGCACAATATTTGACACACTGATGGTATGATGATTTAATCATAGTGTGATTATGAAGCTAGGGCCTCCCTAATAGGACATTGAAGGTCGTACATTTCTACACAACCAGAAACTCATAATCAGACCTGAGGCACCCAATCCATGTTTTAATCCAGATTCTTCGCAATGGATTCTACTCGCTTTTGTCATATCCCAACATAATTGGGGTGATGGGTGTTAAACATTCCTCATCGTATCCTAACCTATGAAGTGTTTTTAAGGGGAGGAGGCTGACTGCAGATCCATTTTCAAAGAAAATTCATCAAACATCAATATCTTTTATCATTACAGACACATATAAAGGTGTGATGTTCCCTTGCATGATGGCATCTTCATCCCTGTCTATGAAGGATATGATAGTGTGGAATTTTTCAATATTTGTTTCTAACTAGTATATTTCATCCACTGCTACTTCATCCTTGAAATCCTTGGTAATTAGTATGGCTTTGATGAGTGCCTCCCTAAGGTCTGTGGGCATGCTCAAGGCATATAGGTTCAATAGCTATTCTGGTCCTGAGGGTAGATTCTTCAGAATATCATATTTTTTTCTATAAAGGATGGTGCTTCCTGACTAGGTGATACTCTTTCATGGGCACTTTAGGGGCTTGAGATTTGTATATATATGGTAAGACCTATATGACAAGAACTAATGGAACTGTTGTATTTTTTGTGTTTGGTCGAACTAGTCTACCTAAACTCCTTGGGTGATTGGATATTTTTTTTCTTCCTCTAATCGATATTTGAAGATTATTAGGCTCATATTTCATCTGACATGGGTGAAGAAACACTTTTCTTCCTATTGTGTCTATTAGATGGTTATTCTACAAGTTTCCACAATATTAATTCTTTCAACTATGGTGTGTCTAGAAATTTGATTCGTGTCACAATCATGACTTCTAGGAAACCCTGAGCCTCTCTATCCTCTTCCTCCAGCTCTCCAGTTAAACAAAAGGAATTTGGGATTGTGGTTATACTCTTCATGAGAAAAGGGGTCCATCAAGCGAATGACATTAATGGATCTGAAGATCATTTTGGATCTGACAATACTTCTATCTAACTGTCTTCTTTTGATGGTTCCATTTGGTAGGGTAGTACCCATCGTACAATTTGGTGGGGTGGTTCATGTTGTCTGGTATGGTGTGTTGTTTCCCATTGGACGAGGTTTGCTGGCATGAAGTTTGAAAGTGTAAAGATTGGATTCAACATTGGTGGAAGATCATCTTCTTGCTCTTTTATTCCACCCTTCTAGCCCTTACATGAATTTGTGGTTAAGGATGATAGACAAGTCATATTAGGAGCTATTGGGGGCATGGATTGTTTCCTTAACTACACCTGGAGAATTCCATGGGCTCAGTTGAATTTTTTGAGTCATCTTACTTTCAAAATTTTTCTCCTTTTTTTCTGGTGACTATTTTCCATTCCACTTCCTCTCTTGGGTCTAAGGTGGAGACATATTCCACATGCACTGGTGGTAGACCCAACTTGACTTCTCCAGAATACTTTATATTTTGTAAGAGATATTTGAAGATTGAGCACTCTAGGATGGTGTTCCCCAGTTTCCAGTGATAGGGAAAATAACATGGATGGTCGTCAAGATCACTTCATCATCTCACTTTGGATCTGGTAGCCACATCAAGATGAAATTAAAGGGGGATATGTTGTATTCCTAGACTTGGTCATATTGTAATGAGTAGATTTTTTTTTCTTTATTCCTTGAATTAATTTATTTTAGCATGCATTCACTCATCTTGTCAAGGTGGGGGTGGTTGATGGTGTCCAATGGGGTCCCGCACAGTTTGGTGGAGGACTTAGAACTGGAGCTGGTGCTAGGGGTCGATTAAACATTAAGTAATTCACTTAAGCTTTTTGCATTCATTTTATTGGGGATGATGGGGCCTCCCAAGAATTGAGATTGTCCCCCTTCAAGGAGTCTTCTATCCTTTGTGCAATAACAGAGATATCTTGTAATCCACATTTTTACTTCACTAGATGAGTTGTGTTCACAATTTATCATGGAGGTTATTGATGCACATAGAGAGCATTTAATCCCGGGGTATCGATTGAATCACAAAGTAAGTCATTCCATTCCATATAGAAATGAAGTCTTAAACTCTTTCATTATCTCTCTGATTTTAGTTCATGAGATCAGTTACCATTATCTCTAGATATGTCGAACTAAACTGGAAGATAAACTATCACCGAAGGTCCTCCTAGCCTGTGATTGAGTTAGCTGGCAAGCTATTATAGCATACAAAGGTTTAACCCTATAGGGTTCGCAAGAATCACCTGAGTTTCATGGAATCTTTCTTCTCCAGGGTGCCCATATTGGAATCACAGTAAGAGGAATAATGCATTAGGTGATGTTCTGGGTCTCCCAAACAATTTAACACTAGGATACATGGTTGCCTAAGTTTAAAGGTGGTAGAATTTTTCCCACCCAATCATGGTGGGGTTTGTGCTCTGGTTGTATTAGAGTGCACCACCCTTCCATTGATTCCAGTGAAGCTTCTAAATTCTAGAATGTATTCAAGATACCATGATTAATATACTGTCGAACTTGAGCTTGGGAGGGTGCAGTAGTGTTAAAATCTAGATGTGATGGAACTGGTAATATTTGGGGAGATCACCAGTCAAGGGTATCATTTTTGGGTTTTCCTTAATATACTTGAGTTTCATTCCTAGTGGAGGGATGTCATGATGTCCTTTCGGGGTCATATTTAAGTAGGTTGATGGTCACAATTTGGGAGTGGATGATCATCCGATCTTAACTTCATATATCAGGATGAGTTCCAGTGGTAGGGGATCCAGTTCTAGGAACACCTGTTGACGTTCCGCTTGAGGAATACATTTGGCAAGATAGATCCCTCATCATAGCTCGACATTGATTCATCTGAGCTCGTTTATTTCATTCTCCAGCTTGGTGAATCATTCCTTGAGAGTGAGGGACACATTCTCAAGGGGAGGAGTAGGTGGGTCATAGACAAGATGGGATTTGTTCTTCTACTTGTTGGGGATTTGTGTGGGAGGTAATGATAGAATAACTGATGGTGCGCACAATTTTATGATAGCTCTCTAGTTTTGTGTGTGCACACCATTAAGCACGGTGTGGGATACCTTTAAGAGGGAACCATCTTCTCTTGGTTCGTATCACTTTGTATCATTCCCTAATGAGATCTGTGGGGTTTATATTTAGCACGTTCACAAATGAATACCACATTAGGGGTGTTGTACCTAGTTTCGAATGGTAGGAAAGATTTATGCATCCTTTTTTGTACTTTCTTCTTCTATTCTATGGTATTATTTGTGTTTCTTGGTGAAAATTGACCCAAAGAGTGCCCTGATCTAGAACTCTAATGTGCCTTCATCCTAGAGGGTATAAACCAGAAGATGTGGTGCAATGTGTGACCTATATTCTCATATTTCTTCCAATATGATATAAGAAAAACTATTATTATGCGGGATCTTGCAGTAAAAATTCCCCCAACCCTATGGGCTGGGGTTGCTCCTGTTCTTCTGCTGATTCACTAAGACTAGGATTTGTTGGTCTTACAGGTGAATTTTGAGTTAAATAATTCTACCTACAATATGGGATGGGGTTGTTCTTATATTACGATGGTAGCCTTTGTTATTTCCACCTTTTTGATTTCATTCTCTCATATATAGGTGTGAGATGAGTATGGAACTATATCTCTGAGTGAATTATGGTTTTTGACAACATGAGAACTGCTTTCTTGTTGGAATACCTTAGGTTGGATGCTTTCCAAATGTTTTCAGTTTCCTGTCTCAAAAGTTTTTCGATGGATTGATCTTGTCAGGCCTAATGCTTTTGAGACATACTCAGAGATGGTTTTTGGCGGGTATTCTATATTTCTTGATCAGATATTTCTTTTGATTGTTGACTTTGGGTTATGAAATTACAACATGTCATTTATAATGAGGTCTACTAGACTGGATGTGGGGTGATGTGTAGAGCTCCATGTTCTCCCCATCCCTAAATATGAACTCCAAATGGGGTGTCAACAATGAGTCAACACAACTTGTGCAGTTCGTGTTGGAAAGCTAGTTCAAGGTTTTTATTTCTCCTTTTTGATTATGGCTGCTGTGAAAAATGGATGGCTTCCATGTCGATTAGATATCGAAGATCTCCTAATATGTTGACATGGTTTGCATACCCTTCATAGGGAATGAAATTTTATCTTTGTTGGTGATGAGCTATCCAGATATTGAGGTTAATGTTTTTTATACATCCTTCAGACAAAACTCTCAATATTTTGAAGTGAGAAGTGTTCATGGTCCAATACATCACTAGTATATTATCCTTATCTAGTTGTCTTCTCACAAGCTCAATATCCTACTATTGTTGTATCGGGGACTCCTCCACTTTATATTCCAGTCTTATCTTCTTAATAATTTCTTTTTAAGTGGCTATATTAGTGGGAGCCTCATTGATATGTGAATAGAACTGGGGTGGCTGAGAAGATGAGAGTGGTCTCAGCCCATCCTTTGTTTGATAAAGGCTATCACTCGTCATAGATGAAGTATCTGATATTTCTAACATCATCTTTCTGAGTGCCTTAACATAGGAGGTATTTCTCACATTTTTCCTAGCAAGGGGAGGTCCTTCTTACTAGTATGAATTTTGATTGTAGAGAGGACCATCGTAATTGGTGCTACAATGGAGACTGTTCCCATTGTAACTTGATGCCCGACCATGGGGAGTGTCTATACGGCATATATCCTGGGGAGGACTATCAGTGGGTATATAGTAAAACTTGATGTTTTCAATGAGGGGAAGAACTTCTCAATGACTTATATGATGTTAATTACTAGTATCACATCATGATAACTGGATTCAGGGAGAGTTTCTGTAGTGTATATCATGTGGTGGGCCTTTAATATGTCTACAATGAGGGGAGGACCTTCTGATTACATGGTGCTACTATGGGGAGGTGCTTCACAAAAACTGGCATTGTGGGGAGGGCCTTTACAATGAATTTCATCATGGCGAGGACTACCATCATGACTCGACATCTGACTATAGGGGGAAGAATATATGTTGTGTATACCCTGGGCAAGACCATCAGGGCATACGAAAACAATGGAAGGAACTTCATGTTGTCTAATATTCAGGTCATGGGGAGGGCTACCCTGAAACATATTAAGAGTTAGTCTCTCATTATCGATCATTCATGGCCATGGATTAACCCCCTGTGGGTTCTTTAGGGAGGAAATTCAGAGTTGTTGGTAGAAATATTATAGGGAGGGCCTTTTCAACTGCTACTGCCACTTTTATAATTTGGTAATGGACTAATAGGGTCTTCAACCTTTATTGATCTATGTTCAAGGGTGTCAGGTACCCCAACTTATAGCATAGTAGTATCTTGTATGTTCTCTTTATTTTCCATTTTTCTTTGGCACATTTCAATTTGGGTGCTCTCATGATGGTAACCGAGGTCATCAGCAATTGGTGATGACCTTCATATATGGGACCTTGTTTTTTTGTGTCTCGCGACGTCACCAAGATATGCTAACCAACATCTTGGGTTTTGAATGGGGTATATGCCTATCCATGAGAGGCACAATGTCAAGCCGACATCTCCCAGACGGAACGGTTCTTTGATCTTGATCCAGTTGTCCGTGTATTGTGTGATACATACATCGACCCTCATGGACTAGCATAGGGGTGCATAAATTATCTGAAGTGACTAACCCATTTTGTGAGAAAGTTATTCCATTCGAGGAAGCATGGTCTTGGGATGGGTTCCTCACCTTTTCCACTGATGCAATGATATCTTGGAATGCTTGGAGGATTTGGTCCGGAATCGATGAATGATCATCCATCACTTTCAGGATGTGATGTGATATATCTTTGGATAGAACTGGTATGAAGGCCCATTCCAATGTCGGTGCGTAAGTTTTTATTTACTTTGGTCCTCCATAGTTTTCCAGTAGATACAAGAATTTCTCAAGTGTTGGGACAGTGGAACGAGTCTACCATCAGTTTTCTTCACCAGTGTCTACCACATTTTACTATTGGGATTCATATTCACGAGTGGGAATTTACATCGACTCGCTTTCTATTGTATTTTCCTCATAGGCTTTGTATGCATCTATTGGAATTTGACTCAACTTATAATTTCTTGCTTCTTTATTTGGATGGAGGGATTGATATTCATCAGTGGGTATTTGTGCCTACCTATAGCAGGTTGTTTTCCTATATGGATGACATGTCTCTTGTGCATTGGTAGATTTCTACATCCTCCTGTTATTTTCCAATCTGTCTATATGGTGGGACCAGCGAGCACCGAAAGGAATGTGCATGTTCTCATATTGTGCCACCCTCTTTCAGTGGTGGGTTTTAGTGGAGGAGGCAGAGTTGTTTGTCTGGAAATTGAATGTCGTTGGGTTTTTGTGGTGGTTTTGATCATCATGAATTATGGTTATAGCTTCTTCCTAATTATATGTTTTCCTCCAATGGCAGACAACCCGTGGGGCCCGAGTCTTCTGGACATTAGAAGGTTTCCTCATCATGAGATCCTCTTCAGAGTGAGGATAATTGGTCGCCCAATGTTGACGGTGATGCTCTCTAGTAGGGGCCCTAATTAGGAACCTTGTGCAGTTGAGATGAATTCATTAGTATTGACTTTATCTGCATCCCTAAGATAAGGGAGGCACTGGATTTCACGTTCTGGGGAAAGACCCTCGAAATGGTACGAGACGACCACTAGAGATGCCTTGGGCAGGCATGTTCGAAATAGATTTCAAGGTGGATTGTGAGCATTTGATGACAAGAGAGCGTGTCTTGTATCCTTCATTATGTTTAGAGTTCCTTTTCGGTGGTATTCATTAATCAGTAAGTTCAAAACCCTTCTTTGAAGACACTCGGTAGGCGAGGGTGTCCTTCTCTTCAACAGGTCCCCATCCGCTAGAGGGATCACTAAGGAGTATGTCTATACTAGTTTTTCAGATTCCATTTCGATCGATGGTTTCTTTGTCGAAACCTATAGTATATATATATGACATATATTGAAAAACCCTATCAAAGTATCATCTCTTGAACATATGCATATTTGATGATTTAGCTTACCCCCCATCCCTTTTTTTGTTGTGAGGTGAAGGGGCTTGAGGGGGGTCGATCCACCACCCTGGTTAATGATTCACATTAGTTTCACCATTTTTTTCTGCCTTAGAGGTAGTATGATTACAGGTTTGGGAAAAATACAAAGAATGGTCTGACAGGTGATGAGCTTTCATCCATTATTATAGAGACTTTACGTCACCATCTTTGTTTCAACCCGATATAAGTCTTTAGCCTTTATGGAGGATTGGAATAACCTCATGGGGACTGTGAATTTTATCCCCTCTGTATTATAAAGTATGAAACACATTCAAATGGCCCCAACAAGTGATTTCATGGGGATAAGTATTTGTGAAATCAGTCCTCTTAGTATATGAAATCCTTGGATGGTCTCTAGAGGGTGTATTCATGGATCCAAAAACACACAATGGACATGTTTTATATGATTCGTGGACCTTCTTTCCAATGTTAGGAGCCCATTTGATGAAGATTTGTTCAACTACACTTAAGGACTCCAATGGTTGAGAGGATGGGAGGTTTGGATCATTGCACCCATTTTGGGGAAAATATTTTTTATTCAAGGAATCTCTTATATATTTAATTCATCTTCGTATGTTTGTGAATCCTTGGTTCATTCCTGAAGTGTGTATCCACTAGATACCCCTAGTTTTCAAGATCATCATGGACTTACATGGAATTGATGCTACATAGTAAATAATGACTTAAGCCATACAATGTGGTTCTCTGGAGTTTATCTTCATCTAGGAGGGATGGGAGATGGCTTGATGTTGGTATCAGACCCTTGATATGGGCTTCCTACGTATCATTAGGAGAATAATTAGAGCCCATGTAGTTAGGTATGGGTTGGGGATTACACATGGAAGTTGCCCTTTTGGAGGGACATGATTGGGTGGACACATGTGGAGGGTATCCCTTTTGAGCTCAGGCCTTCATGAAGGTGTCCTACATGTCATTGTTTGAACAGGAATAAAATTTCTCACAATTTAGATTGAGTTGGGGCATACGCATGGAAGCTTCCCATCTTAGTGGAAACGATTGGCTAGACCCTTTTGGAAGGGACCCCTTTTGAGATTGGTATTTCAAGATGGCATCCTGTGTATCTTGGATTGAATAGGAATAAGAGTTATCATAGTTCATGAAAAATCTCGGGCTTAAACATGGAAGCTTCCTATTTGAGGGGAATTGATTGGGTTTACCCTTTTGTATGGGGACCCTTTTGAGCTTGGGACATCATGCAGGTGTCCAACATATCCTAGATTGAAAAAGAATTAGATTTATCATAGTTTAAGACTTAGTTGGGGATTACATGTTGAATATTCTCATTTGAGGGTATATAATTGTTTGGACCCTTTTGGAAGGGCACCCATTTGAGCTAGGTCCTTCAATCAGGCTTCATACTTATCTTTTATGGAATGAGATTCAGAGTTCTCATATTTCAATATGGATTGGTTGTTAGGATGTTTTAATCATCACAAGCCTCTAAGCCAACGTGAGTCATACTCGGTGTGAGAAATTGGAGGATGTGAGAGATTCAAACAACCACACACCATCTATCCCTCTAATGGGAGAGGGTGATCCTATGGAGGAAAAAGCAGAGGCGATGGTGGGAGAGGTAATGGATTGATGAACACTTCAATGTGGGATGACATTAGGGGTCACGTGGCTCGGCTCCGGAATGGTTAGGGAATTACCTCAGTGGGAGTGCCTCAAAATGTGTATAGTGACCCAGCCTTTTCATACATTACTATTACATCATTATAATGATAAACTACATAATAGTATTACACCATGAGGATCCAGTGGTTTAGTGTCTTGGGAAAACTAGGTCCAAACATAACTTTTACAACATCAAGCATACACATTTATTTAATTCTATCTTATCTAGCTTATTATTGGCTCATGAAATATACTTAGTATGTGTAGTCACCTGAGGATATACATCCAAAAGGGGGTGAGATAAAATCCAAGTAAGAGGATAGATATGAACAATATAACATTGGGTGAGAATAATCCTTACATATGCAAAGGATCATGAACATGAGAGAAATCATTAATAAAAGACTTGAAATGTGTCAAAGCATAAAAATTGTAACATCATGTTTTAGTGGTTAAATACCACATATAATTGTGAAAAAAGATATAATCTTGTTCACACATTATTTTAACTCATGAAATTCATCACTTTACCCAATGCATCGGAGCACTGTATGATTCCAGGTGCACCTGTCACATCAAAACATTATAATTATCATTCTTTCCACATAGAACATATATAAAAAATGAACATAACTAACCCATTTAAATGAATGGGTTTCATCTCATAATAACACATTCATAAAATTTGGGTTCCCAAAGGAATGTGGGAACAACATACTTGATAAAATAACCATCAACCTTGAGTGAGAAATAAAAGATGTGTTTTTGAAAGAAGAGTTCTATTGGAAAACTTTTCTTTGAAATAAACTCCCGTGGAAAACATGTATTTCCTAGAAAAGGTAGGATAATGATGAAAACAATATTTTTTAGGATTGACCATACCAAAAAGGTAGTTAAAGAGGGAGAACCCGAAGAAAGAATGTTGGGTTCGAGAATTTCCCCAAACCTTGTATCTGAATGCTTTCTCCACTTTAAAGTCATATATAACAACATTAGATTCATTAATTAAAAATTAAATAACCTTGTATACGTGAATATGGTTCATTATGGTTTTATTATGTTATTTTATGGGCCTTTGAGGAGTTATTGGGTTTAAAGACATTGTTCAAGAATGGTCGTTTTTATGGTTTTCTTGAAGGGTTCACTTGTATTCAAAAATGGAAGTTTGTGTAGAACATGTGAAAAAGTACAAAAAAAATATTGCATGTAATTAATGATATTCCAAGAGTTTAAATGATATTATAATGATTTATTTATATACCATGTGGATGAATCATTTGATAAAATTTAATCATGGTCATTTGGGTTAATTTGGGCGATTTTTCGACCATAACGAACTTGTTTTGTTTAATAATTTAGTAATTTGTACATAAGATAGTTCAATAAAATAAAATAGGATATAATACATATAATATAATATCTTTAGACCATAAAAGTGGTTTCATGACCTGATTTGAAGGCAGTAATGGAAAAAAGAAAACATGTCCTTCTTGAAGGTGATAAATTAACACATCATGAAAAATGTTTTCTTTTATAAAATAAAAAGAAAAGGAGAAGAGTTTGGATGATATATTATCCCATTAGTATCATAAAATTACATTATATGTGAGATAATGGAGTTAACATACCTTGTGTATGAGCATAGGTAGGGAGATATTAAGAATAGAATATGAAATTGAAAGTAAATTAATTGAAAAGAGAGAGAGAGGGAAATTACCTCTTGAATCCTCCTCTTGAGATCCTCTATAAAGTACCTAGGCTTATTATTTCGATGAGAAAAGAAGCTCTTGAATGTGTAATAGGGTCTAGGGAAGATTTTTTGGTAGATATTAGGCAAGTCTTGAAACTTGAGAGGTGTGAGGAAATGCGGGTGTGAATGGTGGTATTTATAGAGGGGAGAGGGGTTGTCTTAATATTTTAATCATTTGTTTATTAATTTCCACAAAGATAAGAAATAGTGATGATTACATGGCCAAAAATAGTAAATAGGGAATTTGAGATTGAGATCTGGGTTCTTACATCACTTGTGATGTCGGGAATAGTGGGTTTAAATTATAATGTACTTATACGATAAATTAATGTATTTTACTCTTCACAAAAAATCATGTAATTCAGGAAACCCCCAAAAATTCACGATAACCATTTTTTGACGTTTATAATTAAAAAATTAATTCCATTTTCAAAAATATTTATCTAAATATTATTAATGTAATTTTTTATTAAAATCACAATTTACATGAAAAATACAGTTTTAAAACATTTGTTTAATTATTCCAAAACATAGGTACATCATGCATTAACTTAAATTCTAAATATATACTATCATAAGTGATTTAAATAATAATAAGGGTATATCAATATTCATAAGGGTGGAATAACTATTCATAAGGTTAACATTACTATTCATAATATTTTGTTACTATTCACCAAAAATTATGTTTGTTCTATTAGACTCCAAAAATCTTACTGATCGCAACCGCGTATGCTAGATTTTCGAAATTCAACAACTAGAATTGGAAAAATTATGTTTAATGATCTCATATTATTTAGTATCATGATATTTCATTGTGCTTTCTAATGTGATTATACTATAATGAATAATTATAAGAATGGATATCTATTAACAAAACATTGCGTCATTAAAATGAGCTCTAGGAATGGGGTAGAATATCGCCCATATTTTAAAGAAGAACTATATATGATTATTTTGACTGATCACCATTCCTCACTGAATATAAATTCAAGTGATTACCCTTAATCCCTGGAATGGGGAGGTTCATGTCAGCGTCCAAGGGATGGACTCCAGGTTACCATGAGAATATATACTTACAAACATCCATGAAGTATGAACCATTGTGAAGACAACCTTCATGATTACTCTTATTATGGGTATGTAGGCACAAAGGGGAATGTTGATTTGCCCAATGATCTTATCATACAAATCCAGTGGCTTTGTTGGAGGCTGTGGACTGATGCGGGGGGGTTAGTTCATAGAGGAACAATAGTGGACTAGATGGTAATGGAGGGGAGAGATTTGAACCATAGGGAAGGATACCTAAAGACACCCCATTCAATTTATTGTTTTATCATTCAGTATGGGTTGAGCTTTGCATACCATAGTGGTATGCAGGTAGAGGGGTCGTCCATGCACTGAAGCAGTACATGGGCTTGGGCATGGACCACCATGTACCAAAGTGGTACACAGTCTTGGGTTTAGTCCACAACACAACTTTAGGTTCCCTCTACGTACTGATGCAGTATCAGGAATAGGGTTCAATTCACATAGCGATACACTATGTGGAGTGCCATATTGAAAGAGGGTCCTAGAACCTGTCATTCACATAGAGTTCATATGCTAGGAATTTTTTGGTCACAATGAGACCAATTAGGATCATAGTTTAAGCATTATTATTAAGTTTCTTCTTTTAATGGTTCATGACTGGTTATACCTATAGAAACATGGTTTGTAGTCTGATCTTCATTGATGATTCAAAACTAAATCTGGAATCCTCTATGAATTCCTTCTTCCAACTTCTAGGGTCTCACCTATGCTTTATTACTGTATCCTATATCGTCTTCCTCATATGATAATTTTATAGGGAATTAGATAAAATCATATCTATGGGCATGTGACACCATATGTATAATCCAAAAAAAAATATCTCAATCCGTAGAAGACTCATTCAACCGAGGTTTTTGGAGGCTGATGTTTGTGAGTCATGGTGTATGGAACCCTGCTGATTTTCTTTTTTTTTAAAACTATCGAGTACGTGGGACTATATTCAAATGGCCTTTGTAAACTTGACTCTATTAACAATGTTGTTTACAAATTCCTAGGTTCACTGGTCATCACCCTATGGGATAGAACCTCATTGGTCCTTTAGCATACATATGGTTCACGATTCATGTGTTCCACGAACCCTTCTCGGTGATGGTACGCGGGCCAAAAAAAATCTTGAGAAATTTAATTTCTTCAACTTTTTTCTGATTTTTTCAATTCAATTTTCACCCATTTTCTTTTCTCTACCTATAAGAATTCTTGATTCCTTATGCAATTTACTTATGGGAGTATTTGTTTCCCTTTTGTGAAGTTCTTGGGACCCTATACCCCATTATCTAAATTTTTATTAATCAAAAATGTTCTAGAATATACCCAATGCACTATGGGATTCCATTATAAGAAAATATTATGTCTTATTGGATTATAAATTATAGTTAGTCTTCATGATGAAGTACTCCTCCCATGTATTAAATGGAATTTCTATTCTCAGATGCACCTCCTTTGGGAGGTCATTTTCTGCCAACTTAATTAGTTCTTGGGTGAGAGGAGGAGTCCTTATTACATCATGCTAAGAATATCATAGGCGGAAAGAACTCATCATACATCCCACCTAATATAGGTACACCACTGATCTACTCCAAATACTTAAGAATGATACCCACCTCACCATGCATGAGGTGAAAAGTGTTCATGTATGGACTCAAATGAAAACATAGTTCCATCATTAAACCCTTTTTGATGTTGGAAGATGTCAATGATATCTAGACAGGCTCATACATTCCAATTTTATTCAACTCCTATGAAAGTTTGGACATAATTTGTTGTATCCAGAAGGGACATCCCATGCCCATGCCACAACTACCTCCTGATTATATTTCCTAGTTGTAAATCCACTCGAACTTCTAATTAGAGACAAACATTCACATTATATAGTATTACATATGAACATCCTTATCGAGATCACAATAGGTCTTGTCAATTAGTATATTCCCATCCTCATGGTCACCCTAGGAGAAAAATAAGACCTTGAGTGATGTTCACCTCAAAGGTATTATGATAATTCCAAGTATAGGAGGGGGTAAGAATGAATATTTTTATAGAGGAATGGGAGTATCAATAGTAAGACCAAACCCATAAAGAGGTATTAAGTATGAAAGGGGACAATCCACAAGTTTTACTCCCATCATCTCTATCAGGAATAGTTGAAGAAACCCAATGTCAGAATGGCAAGTAGGATCCATGATCATCATAATAGCATCGTGATGGACTATTGCTACTTTTTCCTCCCTATTTGAAGGCTTTCGAGAAGAGTGACATGAACTAGAATCCATTTGAAAAAAATTATGTGCCACAAGTCAAAAAGATAAAAATAAAATCCTTTCAAATTAAATAAATGAATTGAGAACATAATTTTCATTGTATGAATCAAAAAAGGCATTCGTGAAACACCTAAATGGGTCAAAAATCTCATAACCCCCAAATATATCATGAGTGTCATTAACCCACAGGGCATCGTGCAACAGCATGAACTCTCAAAGACTCATGATCACATGACCTTTGTATGGTCACATGAGCCACATAAATAGCCAAAGGAACATGAGATCAAACTAACAGATCCTATGAAAACCTTAAGTAAATCTTTCATCTATATGGATAATGTTAAAGAAATTACCAAAGAAAATTTTTTTGTTGGTTTGAGAAGGTTCTTGGGAAAGAGTAGTCTTGCAGAGGAGTTCTCAGAAAATGGATTTATGGAAGGGTCACATGGTCAGTTATTGTAGAATGGTCTTGAGACCAGGGTACACAATGGAATCAGGGTGTAAGAGATTTGGAGAATCATGTCACTAGAAAATGAAGACATTCTTTATTACGCTATATATAGGAAATTATATGAAATACCAAAGGTCACCCAGAGGACTAAGCATCACCTGAGTCACTGATTTGCGATAGTTCCAAAGACTCTGGTATGGGATTTAATTTCCATAGAACCAATCCTTTTCCCCATGTACATATCAACTAAATTGGAAATTGTTTTGGCACCTACTAAATGAGCTTCAAAAAATCAAAAATGAAAAAAATACTTGGATATGGGTATTGTTTTACCCACAAAATAAAACGATGAAGATAGTTTTTGAGACCCATGGATCACAGAAGCCTCTAAAGGATACATGATCACATGATAATAATTAGGTTACACAAAGACATTATACATAGAATACATCCTATGGATGATCTCACACAGATACCTTGTACATTTATTTATTCACGTGTTAAAATACCCTATATAATCACTGGTCACATGGCGGTAGCTATATAAGATCCCCCAGGACATGCAGCTTACCAACTGGTGGATTCTTGATAAACCATCCAAAAACCATTAGAAAATAGAAGGGAAATAAAAAAGAAAAGGAGTCCCAGATGATCACAAAATTCATGAGACACATCACCAATGGGTAGAATGATTGTCCTCGATGACAACCAAGTAAATTCACTTGATTTTGTTGCCTTTGTAAGATAAAAAAGTGAATACAAATGAGGGAAGAGGGATCCTATTATGGTCATAAAAGTCACATTATGTTCTCTTGGTGATTCATGCATCACCATGGGACTCTGATGATATATCTTTCTCATTTCACTAAAGACATTTAATATGTCATCCCCATTAGGTGAAAGGGCCCCAGGCATTTCTAGGTTACCTTAGGCTTTTTCATTGGTTCTATAATGAAAATTAGATGGAATTTTACATGACATTCTCATTCATCTCAATGAGACCTTATACGGGTCATGTGAAGTATCACAAATAGGTAAGGTGATTGTCCCTGATGACACCCAAACATCCTTCTGAACTCCCCAACCGTTGTAACATAATCAATTGAAATAAAAAGGGGGAGGAAGAGGATTCCTCTCACGATCATAAAACTCATGCAACATATCGAATATGTCTACAACATGGTCTCATAAGACCCCTATTCAAGATGTAATAAGCACTCAATGGTTCCCTGAAAATCCATCCTTATATTGAAAATATTCCTAGACAAGTAACCCGAGTTCTTACAAAGCCCTTTCACTAGGAATACTAAACTTGTGAAGGCACCTCGACATGGAAAACGGACAATATGAAAGTCCCATGGAATTTCCACCTAAATGAACAAGCACCATTTAATTATATATAATTCAATAGAATAGGGGTTGAAGGGATGGAATTGCTATCTCTAAAATACAAGAAACATCCTTGAAGAGATTCATGGTAGGACCATGTGGATAGGTGTGACATTGAATCCCTACACTTACTCTATCATATATTTTCATGATACAAGACATGTACAGAGATGAAAAAACTATGGTATAATGGAATATAAATCCCACACCATGTCCCCAAATAAGGGGTGGGTCTTTTGGCATCCAGACGCATCGGCACACCCATGTTCCATATCAGATTTCCCAGAGTGGCATATCTCATGACCTGAAAAGATTCCCATCAAGTAAAATCTAGGAAAAATAGAGTGATCATCCAAAATGAATAATGAACATCATGTGATCACATATATATCACATAAATGACATCTGGTAGAATTGATTATGAAAAAATCACACATCTTCTAGATCATGTGTGACCTAAAACATGTTACCACTAAATAAATCTAAGGCCCTTGTAATAATAGGATAGAACAAAGACTATAAAATGGGAGACTTATGTTGAATATATATGCACAGATCCTCATGTTCTTTGAGTGAACCATCCATGACATGAGGAAACGCATGGAAATATTATATAGATCTCACAACACTCATTTGGTATAACATTTGGATCACATGAAGTCCTTTGGACACATCAAAGAAATATCCCAAGTACCCCCACGATAATTCCACCTATGTCTCACAATGCCCTCTGGGATCTTCATCCAGACCTCATAGTATCCTTCATACTTGTCTCCCAACTAATGTGGTGGCACCAATACATATCAATTGAGTCTCACGATCGCACCTGAGCATGTCACCTGACACTCGTGACACCCTTAGATCATGCCAAATAAGTCTCATGATGTCCTCTATACATGTCATCCTAGACATACAGGACCCTATGATACATGTCACTCTGACTCTTGTGGTTCCCCAAGAATTTTATCCAGCTAACTTGATGACACCAAGGAAGGTTAGCAGGATAGTGAAACATCCTCTTGGCATGTATACCAAGGTGATGTGATGGATTCTAGGAAAAGAATTCTATGTATTGCGATTTCCTTCAGACATGTTACCTAGATCATGTGACACCATTGTGACATGTTAGTAGGGGTCATGTAATTTCCTCCAGGAAAAAACATCTGTGTCTTGTAAATCCCTATGGATAAGGCATTTGGGGTCATCAGACAAACCTATAATATTCTATATAGGATACATGACGTCCCTCATACAGTCCAATTGGATCATACGATTTTCCTCGGGTCTTCCATTCATAAATTCTCTTTCATGTTATGAAGGAAATCAAGGCATAATGAAATGAAAATAATTGAATATCTGGAAGTCGATATATCCATATTATAATGGAATCATAGCACTTGATAACCATGTTCATCCTTTGTGTCAAATCCTTAATTTTAATGAAAACCATAGTGTGTGAGCCCCAATAAACAGAACTACAATGAAAATAATTCCAATAATAACCAGGTTATGGAGGACACATTTCCAAGGCTTGAGCTCTATATAAAACCAAAAGGGAATCCTAAGACTTTATAACCATATTCATTATCATTGTGTAAAACCCAATTATAAGGGAAACCTCAATGTGTAAGACCCAACTAGAAATATAATATGATATTCCCCAGTAATAAAGGATCTTTCAGTATGTAATTGACATACATCTATCATTGGGTGTGGAAAATGTAATTTAATTTCCTAATGCTACACAGAGGCTGACCTGGGTTGTCTTAGTTGAGGAGCATCATGGTTGATTCAATCACTAATTCTAGTTCACCTATAATAATTATTTTTGGTTTTATACAATTTATTTAATGTGATGTTTTTAATAGTTTTGGGAGTCTATGAAAACATTTAATTAAAATAATGTAATGCATAATTGAAATCTAGATACAAACAGAATGAAATCCGGGAAGACAGGTATTGTTCCTAGGGTTAGATATCGCAAGTTCATTCATCATATTATTTTTTTGTTTAAATTTTATTGGATAATACATTTATTAAAACCTCATTAATGAATTAATTTCCATTGATATATTGAGTGTGTTATTTTTTTCATGCATCTGGAACATAAAAACACACCTCCTCTGATAGTTAAATTGGGTAACACCTCAACTGAGAATGTTATTCCTACTAGACCGGGCACCACCATATGCCGTTTAAGCTGTTATGGAAACCCAAACTCCACCATATAAAGGGTTTTTATAATATAGTTGAGTTAAAATTATTTAATTAATGAAAAGAAATGTATTTGGAAGTAGTGTCGTGTTGGATGATTTCTGCACCCGTGCAATACCCTCCCATCCACCGCAATTAGATTTAAAACATTTTGAATGGAAGAGTATTAATAAATAACACCATAAAAACTCCCCAAGGTTCAAGACTTAGGTTATTCAATTTCCATTAAAATTTGAGAAGAAATCATGATGGAAAGAGGGAAGAGAGGGAATGAGATAATTAGGGTTTGAAAACAAAGAAAGATAGAAGAAGAAATGGGAAATACTTTAATAAAAAAGGTGAATGTGTAACATGTTAACGAAAACTAAAATAAAATTAAAATAAAGAAATAAAATTCCTAAATTTTCCATGTCCTTCTCTCCATGGTTCCCCAGATGGTGTGGGGATGAGAAGGAATGATTTTTGATGTGGGTGATCCTCTCTTTTCTTAGGTAGATTTCTATCCTCCAAAATTTAACACATTTTTGACCCATTAAATGGATAGTTCACTCATGGTCCCCTTCATAAATGTTGTTTCCCATTTTATTTTGTGTCTCTTTCCCAAATTTCATTGCATTTTACCACCAGGTGTAGAGGTTATGAATTATTTATTAGAGGTAACATTTTCTAGTCAAAGGTTACATGAAGCTTTGTTCAAAAATATGTCATTAAATGGACACCTAAATGGATTCAAAACTTTGTGGAATATAATTGAGAATCATGAATATGTATCCTTGTTATTTTATAGGTGAAAAAACCTCCATTAGAAATATGTAGGCTGAGATGAGCATCTGTTTTGGTGGTGGGGTCCATGCTATTGGATGAGAAAATTATTCAACCTCATTTATTTTTAAGGCCTCTAAGTGCTCGAATGATCCCCTAGTAGAGACGAAAATGTTGAAGGATAAAAAATAAATATTCTAAAAAAGGAACCCCTCAATTAGGAATTATATTTTAAAATAAATGACCAATATACCCTGGATATAAATATCTGTAAAAAATCCAGAATTAATCACTTTTCATAATTTTTCTCAAAACACATTATAAATCCAAAATTGATTCATATAACCTCAAATTAAAATTTTGGGAGGATTAAAACAATTTAAATGAAAAAAAATTGTAAAATATTTGCTCAATTAATTCTCCCACACTTAACCCATGCATGTCCTCATGTATAAAATCTAAACATTAAATTGAAAAGGGCGCCAATGTTACCAATGTTCAAATTCAAAAGTAATAAAATCAAACAATTTAAAATGACAAATAAAATTTCAATAAATCCCCATGAAGTATCAATTTGATTTCTTATTTTTCTAAATATTATTCAATTCATATATTTTACTTTACCCCTTTGCAAATGATGGATATTCTCATTTCATTCATTCAATTTCTTCAATTAATTATTATTGAACTTGAAAGATCATGATCTAACTCTCTTTTCAATATTATCTCTCACAACTCATGATAAAATTCAAATGGAGATATTATAATATCATAAAAACATATTCCTTATCTAAAAGATCGTAAAATAACTACTTTCTATACTTTTTAATGACAGAAGACACATAAAATCATGGGGAATTTTCAATAAAGGTTCAAATGAATCTGAGGCTTAGGGTTGGTAGGATTTGATTCTATTGAAAATAAAGGCCCAAGGAAGAGGTTTATCTCTTAAGTACAATGAATGATATCAAAAATTATAATAAAATTCACCCCTTTAAATTAGAAACACCCACCTCCCCAAAACTCAAGGTAAATGTTATGACCAAGTAAGAATAATGAATTATTTTTCGACCCTTGTGAATAATTTTTTTTGTTTTGCACCTTTTCTTTAATGTTATGATTATATAATATCTCAAATCCATCACATAAACACATATTATCAGATGATCATAGGTCATGAAAATGGTGTTTTTTTTGTTATAGAAAATCACAAAAAAAATTCTTTCTTTATTTGGATCATTTTGTCAATTTTATTCTTTTATTTTAATTCAAGAGGAGAAAATTATGAAGTGCAATGAATGATTCCACAACATTTTACAATTTCCATAATATCACCCCTACACTTTTTCTTTACAATTTATAACATTCCTACCACCATGATTCCCTTCACCCACATACTTCATCTTTAAAATATCATGTAAATACCAAGAGTATGGTGTGAATAGATAAAAATGTCTTGGAACATGGATCATCCATAAAAAGCTCATTCATGGTCACTATGGGATAATATAAGGATTGATTTAAATGTGTACTTTAATGGATAAGTACTTTTCAAAAGATTCTTCACCATTTTAAATGTCATTTCACACAATAATTTCTTTGGAAAGTTCAATTTAAAGTTATGGAAGGTGACATTTCCCAAGATCTCTCGAGAAATATGATCAAGAATAAATATAAAGTACATGGTTTTGAGATTCTCTTGTGAATGAGACATATCATATATGGACAATTACTCATGGAATGATCAATAATAACATATCAATCCACATAAATTTCAGAAATTCAAAGTAATAAAAATTGTTGGGAAATTTTATTTACATAAATTATAAAATTATTTTAAATTACAAGTCACCATTTCAATATCCCTGCGTTAATTTGAACATTATATTTTCCATTTTACACATTCAATATCATTACCATTGAAATAAAAAACATGACATCACAAGATTCTTGAAAAACTAATGCCTCCTGGATAATTTAAGTAATGAAATAAATCATGTGTGGGTATGAAATTATTATCATTAAAGTTCAAAAAATGTTTTGGACCAATATATATAATGAGTTTAAATGTTTAAACAATAAAAATGCACTCCATTTCCCATGAATCTTAGTGCATCTATTCCACTATTTAAGGCTTCCCATTATAATTTATGAACCTACATAGTAGAATTTCTCATTCAAGAATTAAAATCATGTAATTAAAGCTAAGAAGAGATACGGAGGACTGGGATTCATGCTATATTGCATCATAAAAAATAAAATTCAAATCTAAAAAACATATAAATATAAATCTTGGTATGATCCCCCCTATGGGATGTGAATTTTTACTACCTCCAGGGGAAAGTACAAGCTGTATCCAAAATCTTATGGGGGATGAACCTTCTTAAACTTGAACCACCACATGTAGCTTTTCCTAGTTTATAGTTATTTATTTATGTTTAGGATAACTCCATGGATAGAGTACACTAGATGAACCCCCTTCGTAATGTGGTACATCTTTCATGGATGGGGTAGTACGAAGTATAGAACCTCATCCTCAATTGTTCCTACATGTGTAATGGTCTCTTTCTATTATTGTACTCTCTCTAGTGAATATTCAATGTCTTCTGGGAGCTCCGAGTGTTTCTCAATAGGTGCGTATTATTTTTTATCTTCATCCTCTAGGGCGTAATATGATATGACTGAATCTGATAATTAAAATCTATTAGGGATGATATTCAAATTATTTTTAGTAAAATTAAAAGATTATTAGTTCAAGATTGTAACATCTCCCTAAATTGGTTCACCTTCAATATCTACCTCAATGGTAAGTACATATTGGAGTACAATCTCTGAGGATTGAAGAAGGTAGTCAGGATCCTCTATTTTGACTTCAAATTCCACCACTTTGGTGGGTTCTACTTTTAGTGGTGATAGATCTTCTTCTTTGAAAGTCATAGGGATATCGAATAGTTCTTCACATTCCTTCCAAAATTCATCCAACTCCTATTGATATCCCACGTGTGGCTTAGTAGGTAAGTCATCCCCCTTTTCATATATCTCGGGAATAATTGGTTGAGTCAGGATGAATGAGTCTTTAGGTACCTCTACATTTATCACATCTAGTTCTTCAATGATTACAGGTGAAATTTATTCCACCACTACCTCAGGTTTCTTTCTATTTTACGGTCGTGTTTCTCTATTAATGCATGGAAATAGTGAAATTCTCTTTCCATTTTACATCCCAAATCATCTAGAGTATTTCTCATCTTATCTACCATGTCATTTATTTCTCAATAATCCACTTCTAGTTCTTTATATAACACCTGTGAGTAATCCCCACATGCATAAAAAATTGAATTTGAATACATCGTGGAAAAAGAATTGTTTTTTATATTTCATATAAATAAAAGATAGAAATATATTTACAAAAATATGAATTTAGAAAATGTGATCACAGTAACTACTTAACTACCAAGTTATGGTGCCAGTTTTGGTGCCCACTTGTTATTGGGGATGGAAAAAACCAATTTAATTTCCTAATGCAACATAGATGACAGCCAGGGTCATCTCACTTAAGGAGCATCACAATTGATTCAATCAATGATTCTAATTCACATATTCTGATTATCTTTGGTTTTATTAATGTTTATTTAAAATCATGGTTTCAATGGTTTTGGATGTTTTTTAAAACATGTAATTAAAATAATGAAATGTAGAATTGAAATCTATTTGAAAATAGAATGAAATAAAGCAAGAAAGGACTTGGTCCTAGGGTTGGATAACATGGGTTCATTCAAAATTTTATTTTTGGTTTATATTTGATTTGATAATTCATTCAATTAAACAAAATCAATGAATTACTTTCCCTTGATTTATTGTGTGTGTGGTTTTATCATGCAGCTGGAAAACCAAACCATACCCTCTCTTATAGTCAAATAACATACACCTCAACCAATAATGTAATTCCTACCAGACCTAGCTCCACCATATGTTCTTTCCACCCTTATAGAAACCACAACTCCACTGTATGAAGTTTTTTCCCAATAGAGGGAATGGAAGATGAATTAATCAATGAGAAGAAATGTAATTGGAAATAATGTCATGGTGGACGACCGTCATGCTCGTGAAATACCCTTGAATCCACCAAAAATATATTTAAAATTATTTTAATTGGAGTGAAATAATGAATAACGTAATGAAACCTATGCCAGGATAAAGCCTTATTATAGTCACTATCCATTTCAATGTGAGAAGAGATCGCGATGGAAAGTGGGAAAAGAGAGGATGAGATAACTAGAGTTTGGAAAAAAAAATATGGAAGAATAAATGGTAAACACTTTAATAAAAAATATAAATTTGTTGTATGTAAAATAACTCTAAAATAAGATTAAAACAATGAAATAAAATTCTTAAATGGTCCCTGACCTCCTCTCCTTGGTGCCCTAGATGGTGTGGGGATAGAATGGAATTATTTGTGAGGTAACAACTCCTCTCCTTTTATTAGTTGATTTCTATCCTCTGAATGTTATTGCATTTTGACCCATTAAATTGAAAATTCTTTCATAATACCCTAAATTAAAGTTGTTTTCCATTTTATTTCACGTCCCCTCTCCAAATTTCAGATCATTTGACCACCATATGTAGATGTTATGAATTATTTATTGGCAGTTTTATTTTATTGATGATGGTTTCATGATGATTTTTTCAAAAATATATTAGTCAATGTCCACCTTAATGGATTCAAAACTCCATTGAATGTAATACAAAAATGAGCATATATTTCCTTTTGCTTCTCCAGGACAAATCACCTCCATAAGTGGTCTGTAGGCTGAGATAATCTTCTGTTACTATTGGGAGTTCCACACTATCCACACAGAAAATTATTCAACTTCATTGTTTTTAAAGCCTATAAATTCCCTAATGATCCCCTATTTCAAAAGACAATGTCGAAGGAAATAAAATAATTATTCGAAAAATATCACTCAATTTGGAATTATATTTTTAAATAAATGACCAAAACAAACTTGACATAAAAATATCTAAAAAATCCAAAATTAAGCACATTTCACAATTTTTCTCAAAACACATCATAAATATGAAATTGATTTATAAAATCTCAAATTGAAAATTTGGAAGGATTAAAAAAATTCAATTCATACAAAAAAATGTGTAAAATGTCCACTCAATCAGTAATCCAAGATTAAGTGAAGTATGAGAACAATAATTCCTTCCATAACGAGGATAAATTGGACACCTTCCAATGTCTTGATATCTATACCAATACTCCAAAGGGTTATCCCAGTGCATTATTCATGCATCCATAAGCAATGAGGATTATTATTTTCATTCCATGGTTTTCCACACCGAGCATAGATATGGAGGCATAAGTAATTACAATGATATTATCATTTATACCATGGGACTCTAAAATGAAAAGGTCAACCACATCATGTAATCTCTAACCAGCATTATAATTTCATATATCCCATATATATGAGAATCCTTGGTGCGTAGTCCCTGACCTCATTGAACTAAGAGGACTCTAATTACTTCCATAACCAAGATACATAGGACGCCTTCGAAAGGACAAACCCTCAAAAATAAAATGGGAATATACATAATTATAATCTCTATTAGGTCTCTAAAATTTCAACCATTGATACCTAATCATTCCAATTGGCTAATTATATTACCTCACCCCTCAAATAACTGAGAAAATCACTAAACTATGATGATTCTGATTCCTACAATAACCTAGATATGTAGGATGTCTACCTATGGTATGATATCCATATTGAATCACCCCAAGGGACATACCAATATGTAATCCTCAAATCTAAATGTGGTGGGACTGATTTCTCGATATCCCTTGCTTCTCACATCGATCATAGCTCGTGTGGGCTTAGGGAGTTACTATGGCCATCTCATTAGCAACATGAGTCTCCACCAACCAGGGAAATATTAGAATGTAATATCTATAACAAACCAATTTTAACATATATTGACATTACATAATTTTTCAGAACATTTCACACATTACACAAACACTGGACTAAATATTTTAATTATTTAGTGCCATTAGGAACATGTAAACATAAACTAGTGGTTCATAATAAATAAACTTCTTATCATGCCAATTGATTCATAACTCTATTTTTTCACATATAAAACATTATACATCTCATTAAATCCTGGGGAAATGAAACATAATAATGGTTGAGATTGGATGCTGAGAAATGGTAAACAAGGGATATAAGTAAGCAAAATCATGGACATAAGGTTATAAGAACATGAGAATAATTTTACAATATTATACCATGCATATAAAATATAATATACATGATTCATGGAATAAATAATGGATGCTCATAAGACATGAATCATGAGGTAATAAATAGAATAATCCATGAAATCATAACCCAGGAATAAGACATTGAATGTGTGGTTGACACATAATCATGAAATATCATTCCCTGTAAGTAAAGGCGCATTTCCAAAATATAATAGAGAAATTCATGGGGACCAAAAATATTAGATGGGACACACAACTATCCCCATTCTAATTCATTTCCTTGTAATGGATGGAGTTTAACCATACTCCCATAGTGGGTTGTGTTTCCCAATCATCCAATGGTGGATCGGGTTTCCCTATCTTCTATAGTAGATCAAGCCTATTGACTTGTTTCTATCATAATATCATGATACAAAAATACTTCCTAATTAATTGGAGAGAGATATATGTTCCACCCATAATTTAATAAAATACATTCATATTTCATCCATAATGACATAAATAATTCTTTATATCAGAACTCATGGAATGAAATTGGTTTCATAAACATCATTCAATCATAACATAACCCATGGAAAACAATTGGGTTTAATAAATATCATTCCTTTATAAAAAAAACCCATTATTAGAAAGAATAATAATGGTAGAATTGAATAATATCACCATTAAAACATCAGTAAAATAAAATAATGTTATCTTATTTGGAAAATGATTTTGAGAGATCGCATGATAACAATTAATGAGGAAAATATACTTTATCCTTTGAAAATGATTTCATTTCTTTAAATGAAATTTAAATTTAAAGGAATAAATATTCTTGGAAAATACATGTATTCATATAAGGTAATATTATAATCATTATTTCTTCATGATGGTGGAAAATATTATTCATGACATATAAGTTAAGAAATCATTTCATTCATACTTTTTCCAGAACAGTAAAAAAGATCCTCATTTTGAAAATGAAAATAATATTCCTCTCAAAAGGTGAAGTAAAAAATTAAAAAAGGGTAAAAATTAAATTAAAAACCCATTTAAGAATAGTAAAAACATTTTTAGAAAACATTTTTAAATAACATTCACATAGAGGGTATATATTCTCCACCAGAGAATTCAAACAAAACAATCCCATATATTGATGATTTTGTGAAATAAATACTCATGACATTATAATTAGTATAATAATATAACCAAAGAAATAATTGATGATATAATATTATATATAATACTCATAAAATAAATTTATGGTCATTTTATACACCGTGTAAAATAAACAAGTAGTGTATAATGCTTGTTTCCCATTGAAACAAAAGTGATACATTAATCTCGTACTACATGGTAACTTTAGAATCATGATATCCAATAAATTATAACATAAATTAATTATTTTAATATAAAAAAATAATTTAAATTAATTATATAACATTTTATAGGTCAGTATATACACCATACAATAAAATTGAGTGGTGAACATGGATTGCATCTGATAGAAATACCAACAAAGATAAAATTTCCTTACCTTATGTCTTGACTTTTATCGTAATCATTCAGAAATACTATATAATAAAAACTATTTTATTATAAATTAAAAAAACAATATTAAATTAATTAATACCATATATTAATTACTTATGACCTTTTATTACCTATATATTAACCATTCCATGTTAGTGTTATGTTCCAGGTAATATCTACTAGTTTTTCACATACCTTTTGACTTTTTTTTCTTGATCCTCATACATAGATCCTGATTTAATTATTTTCAAAATTTATAAGATGAAACTAATTTCATATATATTCAGTATAAAAATATTTGTTATAATCTATAAACAATATAAATATGAAATGGAATACACTATTCATGGAGATGATAGGTTATACGTACGTATAAATGTTGTTTCTGTTTAATTGACATTTTAAAAGAAGAAAGTAAATGAAATATTTGTATATATGTTTATATAAAAATTATAGTATCATAATAACATCACATATATCAAAAAAAATTATTATAACCATTCTTAATACATTCCATGCAGTGTGTGAACTAATCACATCACTTTAATGAGTCGTTACTCCCCACATCCACAAACAATGTAATCAAAGTAACCAAAATGGAAATCATGAAGGTATTTGTTATATAATAATTAAATAACAATAAATAAATCATAAATATAATTTAAAAACAAATTTTACATCATAATTTCGTACCATGGGAGGTGGTAAAGGAAAAATGAACAACATCATTTCATGGGGTGGTAGTTCGTCGTACACAAGAACAGTTAATTCTTTACCCATTTGATGGGTGTGAGTATGAGTGTTGTTACAATCCTTATAATAAAACCATATATGTATTTTTAGGATAATTATTTTATTTTATAAACAGAAAATAAAAATAATTTAATTTGTTTAAATAATATTTTAACTAAATTGTTCATTGATGAGCATTACCTCTTCTTTGATTATTCCCTGCAAAAAATGGATTCATTCATTGGATTTATACCCAAATTAAGGCTTATAGGATTAATTGAGGTAATTTGGGAGGATATTTTGACATATTTTTTCTAATACAAATTTGTTATGATGTGTGAAAAAATGAAAAGAAGAGGTGCCCTATTATAAGAGTGGAGAAGGCACTTTTGAAATTTCAAAAAAGATTAAATTATAATAAAATCAATCTCAATCAAAATAACTCCAAAAAGACATGTATTTAAATATAAGACGAGATAATTATGTAATATCATCAAAGAATATATTATATTCATGTTTTGTTATTATTTTTAACCATATCATTTTGATTAACCCTTAGTTAATTCATTTTAATTTTAACTATTATAACAATGTTTTTAATATTAAGAGGATGTAATTTTTACATGTAAATATAAAATTAGACCATAAATATACAATTTGAGATATTATACACCATTTAAAATCCAATTTTCCTTATATATTATTTTTATGATTTTTAAATAAATAATAAAATATTATGTTTTAAAATATCATAAATATCAATTTTGACACTATTTATTTCTTTGAATTTAAGAAAATCAAAACAAGTATATAACTTCAAACAAATTTATTTAATACAACCAGAACTTTTGAAATTCACCTATAAATTTGTGATTCCCCTTATTTAATTTAAATTATATTTATTTTAATATTCTAAATACAATTTAATTGATTGTTTCATTAATTTAATAATTACTAGATCATCATTTTGTAATTATTTATGATAATTACTTCCCCAATAAAACATAATAATAAATTAATATTATGTATATAAACATTTTCTATTTTATAATAATTTATATAGTTGAACATATATTTTAATTATCCACATATTAAATCTATTATACTTATTAAAAGTATGAGTGTGACATTTTTTCACTCTCTTTGATTTAAATAATATCCATGTCATTTTCAAAGAAATGTGTCCATTAAAATTTTCAGTTCTTATACTTATGTGTTATGTGTCGAATTAAATTCATACAATAAATTTTTATCATCTTTTAGGGTCATTTAATAGTCATTATCACTTTATTTTTAACTTAAATTACCAAATTTTCCCTTTACCATGGTAATAAATATTTCCAAAGTTACTATTCACCATGGAAAAAAATAAAAGGGGTATATTTAATAAATTTTGAAATGATAAATCCATATATTGGATCCATTTTTTATAATTCAAAACATATAAAATTTTGAAATTAATTTAAAATTAATCTCGTTGATGGAAGGAGAAAACTGGGTTTTAAAGTGAAAACATCCAAATGATCAAAATGTTTTTATAATCCAAATTCAATGTGAAATTGATTCCAATGACATAAATTGGAATACATGATTAAAATATGATATAATTATACATTAAAATCAATTACATATATAATCTAAAACTATAAATTATTTCATTGAAAAAGCCGTTTTTAATTAAATTTTAGTATTTTCATCATTCATCAAAATATTAATCATATTAGAAAAATACCAAAAATTAAACCAAAATAAATTTTTATATCCCAAATTCAATGATTAAGTTTATATTTTAAATTAGAATATATGATATTTTTAAAAATATATTTACAACAAGTGTTTCATCATAAACCAACAATACAACCTTTTTAGAAAAAAAAAAATTTATGCATAAAATTGGTTTTGTTCTTATATCCTATTTCGAAAACAAATTAGTTAAATGTTAAAAATTATATTGAATATTATATATATATATATTTAATTTAATTCTATAAGATTTTATTTTTTATTTAATGGTATAAAACAAAATTTTACACTTTGGAATAATTATTCAGAAAAAAAAAATTTCCTTTTATTTAAAAAGGGGTTTACATTCATTTCTAATTAATTGGTCAAAATTTTTTGTGTAGATCACAATTTTATAATTCAATTAATCATGTTCATAATTTTCATTCTAATTAATTGGTAATAATTTTCTTGTTTAAATATTTATAATAATAAAATGATGCTTCATAGAAACTCAGTGTCATGTATAACGCAAGCTAAGAAAGTTACATGTGTTACACAATACCTCAAAGAAATAAAAATATATATTTCATAAAAATATTAGGGTTTTACCTTATACCCTCTTAAAATTAATTAAACCATCAATATTTTTTTGGTTCATCAATATTTTAATACATGAATGTTACTATCATAAAAACCCACATCGAAAAAATGAATACTAAAACATTAATTTATTATAGGAAATTATGAAACATAATGGTTACCCATAATAACTTGTAAATAAGTTTCCACAAAATATAAAAAATTTGGGATGTGAAAACAGGTTAATATAATATATAAATAACTATCATGTTTTGATGGAGAGTGATAGAGAATATAAACATTAGAATGTTCATGCCGAGAAAATTGTAGATAAAATAGGTTTGAAAAAAGATCATTGAAATATTTATAAATGATGATAATAGGATAATTGTTTTCCCCTAATTAAATTGATAATAAATACTGAAATGATTTCATATCACACATTTTTTTGTGCCTTGATCAATCTCCATTTCATTTCTTACTCTAGGAAATGAAGTTCAAATTGTAATACCTATAGAACTAGGGGATTATAAGATCTATAATAGGATGAAAAATAATTCCTTCTATTTCTAGTTATCATAATAACAATATGGTTAGTTAAGGTTATCAAATATGAATCAATCCTCATATGGGGTGATAATACATTAATCTATGAAAAATTATCCAATGTTTAACATAAACTGTTCCATAAATGGTTAACCTTATAACCCCTTCGAATGAAGAATGTCCCAAAACTTTAATAATAAGGTCACATAATTTATCAAAAATAGATTATCCTTGATCCCACGTATATCATAATGTTGATCTTGTATGTCCCATAGAAAACATGTTTTTACCTTCCTCGCGTAATCACTTTGAACATGGTAATAACCAGAATTACCATAAAATATTAGTGAAAACATTCATGATTTCAAAAATTAACTATTTAATCATACCATAAATCTTTAAATATTATAAATTCAATATGTTATATCATAAACCACCTTTTAATCTTATCAGACCCAAGGTTACCAAAAATATCCCATTTAGTTTTTCACAAAAAAAACATCTATGTATTTCTATATCCCAAAATCAGACACATATTAGTGGTTACCCTTCCCTTAATCATTTATTTTATAAATATATCACCTTAGTACCTCAATATCATTTCTTGGTTACCAGTATAATTCCAAATAATATCATAAATCCTTATAGATAAACTATAGTGGACCAATAAATATATGTTTCATTATTCCTAAAAACAAAAAAAAAAGTGATTCTACAAAATTATTCATTAATTCCATTAGTTTAATACCCAGTCATTCCACCACTTAATTGACATAATCCACATAAAGAATTGTGATCTCATGATATTTTCTGTTATATATTTTTTTAATAGGTTTCTGACAGCGATTTTCACTGTTAACCCTTGGATTTGGGCATTAATTATAATAATGTCCATTTTCCTTATGCTTAGTGCATTAATGTGTGGTGGGTAAATTCTTTGAATCCTTATCTCTATTCACATTATTAGATAAATTCTTCCCATTACATAGGATTTTTTCCCATATGACATACCATTCCACACTTAAAAATTTTACAAGTCCCTTTAGGACAATCTCATCCATGATTTTTCCCCCACAATGAACATAAAGGGAAACTCATCTTCATTTTTTCATGGTTATATATTTTTCATTAAACTCCAACATTATTTAATTTAGAAAACCATGAGATTGATACATAACTCCAACCTATATTTATAGCACAGTGTGACATTATAATATTTATTTATAACTAGGAAATTCACTGATGGATAACACAATTAAGATATTTTTTTTAAAGACACTAAAAAATTGATAAACCTTTCAGGTTGGATGATAATGGAAGAGGCATACATCAATTGTCTTGTACGATTTTCTTCATAGGTTATAATAGATTCATCATCATTTTTCTTTAACTCAATGGATTCCTTTTACATTTTTTCCCAAATAATACGAGTAGATTACTTATTGTAAAATACGTTCATGAATCCACACCATTCCACTGAGTCAGTTTCAACATGGTGCCTCGTATTCTTGATAAGATTCCACCATTGATCTACCTAACCTCCAAAATTTTACATATCTAGAATTAATTTATCATTTTTTGAGTATTGTAGGCCCAAAAATATCTTTTTTATTGGTACTAATCCAGTGATTAGGAACTAGTGGATCAAAAGTCCCAAAATAATGTAAGATGCTACCTCATGAAGGACTCAACCGAATTTTGATCTCCCCTTTTCTTTTTCTTTTGTAAACCATGATTTAAAGCATGATAAATTTATATAAGTATAGATATATAAATTTTCATTCATTCCCCCATAACATCCAGTTTCTATAGAGGACAATCATTTCATTTCATATCACATTCTCCATTAACAGGGTTCCATTGGGTTCCACTCATTCAGTAAAAAAACTCATAGTGTGAGAAACACTTATCAAAGTGGAATAACCACATAATAAAGTTAAATTACTTATAATATTTCAATATATTACACCTTATGTATAATCCTTGGTTATTCATGATTATTAATAAAAATCTAGGATTGTAACCTATACTTAGACATATCCTTAGAGACATCCCAAGACATATCCTTACAAATATCTCTTGGGATATCAATAATGATCTATCTTCCTTTCTTGAAAAGGTTATCTTAACCTTTTCTATTATAGAAACTGCAATGAACCAGTAATAACATATATTAATATTATATCATTTTTGCATAAAATTTCCAACATTACACAAATACACGACCAAGGCTGAACTACTTTAGTGCCTTTGGAAAATTAGAATCATAAAGAAATAGTACATAACACATATACTTTTTATCCTACCTATTTCATCATAACTAGTATTTTTTTTTTTTGAAATATCTAACATAATACCTTTATTTGCATCTCAGGGAAATGAAACATAAGAAAGGGTGAGATCAGATGCTCAGTAAGTGTAAAAATGGAGATATTTAAGAAAAATCATGAATATTATGGTATGAGAACATGATTGTATCATTAGAAAATAATACCCTATATATAAAATATCATATACATGAGTCATGGAAAAAATAATTAAATTTCATAAGAAATAAATTAGGATAAAATCAAGAGCATCATCTATTAAAGAATAACACATGAATAAGGTGTGGAATTTGTGACAGACACATAATCATGTAATATCATTCCCTACAAGTCAAGGCAGATTTACAAAAATTAGCAGGGAACATCATGAGACTACACCTATTGGGTGGTAGACAACACGATCCCTTTTCATATTCTATTCCTTTGAAGGTATTGGGTTTCCCTATCTACCCATACAGGTTCAGGTTACCCCATCTTCCAATAGTGGATCGAGTTTCCCCGTCTTCGATATTGGATCGAGCACATCGACTTATTTCCACCATTTTATCAGGAGACATAAATAATTTACCAATGCATTGGATGGAGATATAGGCCCCACTCATAATAAAATGAAATTCATACATATTTGTGCCACAATAACATAAATCATTCATCATATCAGAACCTGCATTATCAAATTGTATTTATAAACATTATTAAATCATAACATAACACATGGGAAAGAAATGTGTTTCATAAATATCATTAAAAAAATATTATGAGAAAGAATAAAAATGGTATCTTTGAAGAATATACCAAAGGACACTTGAGTAACTTTAAATAACGTTATCTTATATGGAAAATAATTTTGATAGATCACTTGGTTTTTTTTGGAAGAATTCCCTTTATTCATTGAAAATATTTTCTTTTTTCGAAATTCCATTAAAATTTACAATTAAATTTGTTATTTGAAAATAGAATTTTAATATTTTAATTTATGATTATAGAAATTAAGGCTTCATGATGGTGGAAAATTCCATTCATTCCATATAAGTTAAAAAAATATTCCCTTCGTACTTTTTCCAGGAAAGTCACAATGTTCCACATTGTAGGAAATGAAAAAATGATTCCCATCATACTATGAAGTAAAAAAGAAAAAAGGGTAAAAGTGAATTTAAAATTACATATAGTAATATCAAAAACAATTTTTGAAACCATGGAATGAAAGATAAATTTTACCCAATCATGACTTAAAATGAAATAATCACATATATTGATGAGATTGTGAAATAAATAATCATCCCATTATAATACGTAGAATATTATACCCCATAAAAGAATTAATTAAATCATATTATAGATATGACTCATAAAAAAATTCATGGGAATTGTATAAAACATGTAGAAGAAACAATTAGTCTATAAGGTATGTATGCCACAGAAATAAAAGTGAGACATAAATTCTTTACCACTTGAATAACTTTAGAATCATGATCTAAAAGAAAGAATATGATCAATTAAATATTTTAAAATAAATTATTAAATGAATTAAATTATATTAAATGTTTTGGGGATTTATATATAGCATAGAATATAATCGAGTAGTGAACATGGAATTTATATCACATAAATAAAAAGGTAATATGAAATTCCATTACCTTATGTATTCACTCTCGTTATACTAATTAAAACCTCCTTTATAATAAATATAAGTTTATTATACATTTATTATAGATCTATATTAAATTTAACCATATTATATATTATTTAAATATAACCTTCAATTAACCATTTATTATCTATTCCATGTTAGTGTTACGTTTCGGGTAATATCCGCTTGTTTTTCGTATACGTTTTGATATGTTGTTATTGATCCTATTAAATAGATCATGATTTACTTATTTCCAGAATATGGAACAAAATATAAATGTCATATATATTCATTATATAAATGTTTATAATAATATATAAACAATATAAATATGAAATGGATTACACCGTTCATGGATACGGTAGGTCGTACATACGTATGAACGTTGTTTCCATTTAATTATCATTCTGAAAGTATAAAGTAAATGAAATATATATATATACATAATAATTAATATATAATTATTATTTCATATATATTATAAAATTTTACTAAACCCATCGTCAATACATTTCATGTATAGTGTGAACGAATCGCATCACTCGGAGGCGGCGGTAGTCCACACGTTCACTAACAAAGTCATCATGTTTACACAAAATGAAAACCATGAATGAATGTGTTATATATTTGTTAAGGAAGCATAAATAAATCATAAATATCATATAAAAATATATTTTCCATCATAATACCCATCTATGAGGAGTGTTAAAGGAAAAGTGAACAACATAATTTCTAGAGGTGGTAGTTTGACATACACAAGAATGGTAAGTTCGTTACACAATTGATTGAATCGTGTGTGAGTGTATGTAGAACCATTATAATAAAAAATATAATTATATTAATGATACTGAGGTTATTATATAAATATTAAAATAATATAATTTAAGGGTTTTAAGGAAAAAAAATGATCGTTGATGAATGTTACTTCTTCTTGGGGTATCACCTTTTGACTTGCACAAATGGGATTTTTGGATGGATTTGTACTTAAATTAAGGCATATAAAATTAAGTGAGTGATTTATGAAGGATATTTTCAATTATTTTCTCCAATCCAGATATGTTCTGATGTGTGAAGATATATAAAAAGATCTTCCCTTTTATTATAGATGAGATGGGCACTTTTGGAATTTCTCAAAAGATTAATTTATAATAAAGTAAACATCAACTAAAATTCCTCAAAATTTCCATGTATTAGACAGATGATGATATAAGTTTTTAATATCATAAAAATAAATATTTTAGATATGTTTTTGTATTATTTTAAACATTATCATTTTGATTAACCATTAGTTAATGCATTTTTATTTTAACACTCGTAATAATGGTTTTATTATTAAGAAGATATAATTTTTACATATAGAGTTTCAATTAACCCAAAAATGTCCCATTTTAAATTTTTTTGACCATTTTTCATCCCATTATCCTTATATAATATTTTTATGATTTATTAATAATTAAATAAAATTTTATTTTCATAAAATATCATAAGAATCAAGTTTGACACTCTTTATTACATTAACTTTTATATAATCATGACAAAAAGATATCTTCAAAAAAATTCATTTACTACATCATAAAAGTTTCATATTCACATATATAATTCAGGGATTATCCTAATTAATTAAATTTATATTTTTTTAGTATTTCTAGTATCATTTAATTTATTCTTTCATTAATTGAATAATTACAACATCATCATTTTGTAATAATTTATTATAACAATTTCACCTCTAATTTTTTATAAAAAATTATATGGTTTAACTAATTTATTTTTGGATTTGATAAGAATATATATATTCAATCATATATTCTATTTATCTAAATATTAAAAATATTATACTTATTAAATTTAAGAGTGTGACATTTTTCACTCTCTTTGATTTTAATTATATCAAAGTCATTTTGAAGGAAAAGAATCCATTAAATTATTCAATTTATATCTTTATGTGTTATTAGTCTCAATAAATTCATCCAATAAAGTTTTTAAAGTCATTTTGTCATCTTATAGTCCTTATCACTTTCTTTTTATCTAAAATTACCTAATTTTTCCTTTACCATGGTAATAAAATTACCAATTATACAGTTCATATTGGAAAAAAACAAAATAGAACTATTTTATAAAATATTAAATTATTTTTAAAAATATGGAACTATTTTTCAGAATTAAAAACATAAAATTTTTCAATGTAAATTTAAAATTAATCTTATTGATGGAACGAGAAACCATATTTTTAATGTGAAAACATCCAAAAGATCAAAATGTTTTTATATCCCAGTTCAATGTGAAATTGATCCAAATGACCTATTTTGGATTAACTGTTAAAAATATTATCTAATTTTTATTTAAAACCAATCAAATATAAAATGTAACACTATAAATTATTTAGATGAAAAAGCTACTTTCAATTAAAATTTAGTATTTTCTCTATTCATCAAAACATGAATCTTATAAAAATAAAACGTTTTTTATAAAATATAATATATTAAAGTGTCAAAACTATATTAAAAACAAGTGTTCCATCAAAATGAAGTAAAACTATCTTTTTATAAAAATAATTCTTTTATATGTAACATTGGATTTGTTCTTATATTATATCTAGAAAACAGATAATATGACTGTTAAAAAATAGATTTAATATTATATATACATATATATATGAATAATTTAATTCAATAAGATTTATTTGTTTATTTATTAGTATGAAACATATTTGTGCACATTTAAATATTATGTCATAAAAATATTTCATTTTATTTAAAAAGGAGTTTACATTAATTTATAATTAATTTGTCAAATAATTTTGTGTAAACCATAATATCATAATTTACTTATTCTTGTTCATAATTTTTATTCTAATGGCTATGTTATAATTAACATGTTTAAATAAGTATAATGATAACATAATGATTCTTAAAAACTTAGTGTTGTGTATAACTCAAGCTAAACTGGTGTTGCATGTAACCAAAGACATAGATGTAATAAAAAAATATTTCATACAAATCTCAGGCTGTTACAAGCCCCAATGAGTGGTATGATACAAACACCCCTCCCATATGATGGCATCTATTAAGGGGTCAGTCATAAGGGCAAGATTGATCTACGATAACTTTGATTCCTTCTATAACCAGGATACATATAACCTATTGTTAAGACTCGAGCCCAATTATTTGGAGCCTAAGTAACAAGACAAATTTCCTCTCTTCATGATGTTATACTACATGGATTTAATTAACTATATGGTTTTTCATTACTATAATAAACATGATATATAGGATGTCTCATGATTGATCAATCCCATCTTCAGAATATTAATCACCCCCCTGTCTGGAAAAATATTATGAAGTTCTTGATGATACAAATTCCTCATATAAGAATCTATTCATTACTATGAAATATATGAATACCCTCAGATACATTCGAAGATATTCAGTAATGAGATCCCCCTTTATTTTCTGTTTAAATGATACTTAACCAATAATCACTTTGTTATGGTAACTGGTCCTATATTTGGATTAGGAAGAAATTATACTACATGTCTTATGCATATAATAGTGTCACATAGTAGGAAAAACTTCCCCCAATAGGGTGTGATGAGACCGACCTCCCATTCCCTCGACCAATACGATCCCCTTAAAGTTATTGGATAAAAATCCCCAATTGATAACATGCCTTTGGAGAGTAAGTCTGTAATTAGTTATAGATTAGGGAAACATTGGGATATTCCACAAATAATGACAATGGTAACCCTATATTGGTGATTGTACAATAAATAAACCCCCCATAATCAACCATTAGTCTAAACCAAATGCACCAATAGGTTGTCTCTTTAACCGTTAACAAATGTGTGAATACATATATATTCCATGATTTATTCACCACAAGATTATAGAAAATAAAACACAACCTTCTTATAACCATAATATTTAGTGAAATTATAAACATGGGGCTTTACCATAAAATCAATATGCACAAAAAAATCCAAATGAAATTATATTGTTGAACCTCAAATCAAAATCTGTCGATCTAGAACAACGTTTTTAACCAAGTTGAATACATGATCACTATGAGGGATGGGTGAATCAAGGTCCTCTCAGAGAAAACTTTTTTTGATTTATTTCATTATTAAATTTTTCAAATATTGTTCCCTCATATTAAAGAACCCATTAAATATCACAAACTCTCAATGGTGCTCTCATCTAACCATTCAAAACATATATAAAAATGTATGTATAATGTACATGAAGATTTTACTTGGTTCACCCATACTAGAATTTTCCAAGGATCACACATCGATGATGTGTCAATGTTCCAAAATAAACTATTCTCAATTTCAATATATATTGGTTTCTTTCATGGTCACTTCATGCCAAGGTAAACTACCTTTAAATATTATGGTACTAATCACTCCTCATCCTAGGGGTAATCTATCTTATTTCACGAAGTGAAATTCTTTGTGGACAGATTTTTTAGTTTATATGTGTAAGGGACTCTTAAATAGAGTATAGATATGAATTTATCTTCCATATAAAAATAATTTATTGATTCCCCTTGTATCCTTAATTATAGAATAATTTATCTCTTATGATTCACTTTAATATTGTCTTCTTTTTCAGTTTTCAATAAAATACACTCCTTTTAAAGAGTTGAGTATTTTTATTCTAACTGTATACAAGAATTACCTAAGGAATTGAAGATAATTAATTATTATTCTAAACAAATAAAACATTAAAAATGCCACAATCATAATGTGGATAATTCTTCACTGGAATTATCTTTGTTACTCTCCATCGTCAGTTGTTCAATCAACTGATGTAGTAATGTAATTGCATCTTCTTTGTTACTACTTCATATATAATAAACTTGATATGATCATTATAACTCCTATATGTCTTTCTAATATTATTACTCTCTCAAAAATAGATATTTAAATATGTTCTCCTTCTTCCTCTATTCATTCTCCCAAATAAAAATATAATTTTTTTTGATACTGTAAATCTTATATAACTTGTTTATAAAAGTTTTCAAAATAATCTAATCCTCTTATAAATCTATGGGATCAATTATCTTCCATTAATCCACTAATATTATTCCATGTTTACCAAAAAAAATTGGGTGTTCAAAACATACATATTTAGTTCATGCTAACCCCCTAAATCACTAGCCAATTTTTTTAATTTTAATATAATACACAAATCATTAAGATATTCTTGAAATTGATAGTTCAAAGTGTGATATTACTCACTATAACCAATTTTTATTTCTGATTCACCTAGTGTTTAGAATTATTCCCTTTTATTGTTTTATTCTTAGTTGAACTCTAGATCTACACAATATAATTGAATATCAATTAAAATACAATGAATATAACATATTCAAACCCTAAAAATGTCACACTACAATCCTCACAAATTCCTTATATAATTGGGCCTATTGTATAATGTTGTTAAGATCATAGGAAACTTCATATGTTTGAATACTCATGGTGTTCATTTCATTCTAATAAAATATCCCTTATATATAATTACCAACATTATTGTGATGTTAAACTTATTATCTCTCAACCCATTGTGATAATAAAACCCCAATGAGACATAATTCCTCTAACCATTACATTTTAGAGTTACAGTAATTTTTAGTAGTCACTTTATATAGTGTAGATTTATCCCAATGTATAAACTTCATCATGGATTTCAACAAGATTACCCCTATTTTAGCTTGGAACTCAATGAATTTATTCCTCTAAAACATTAAGTTATTATTCTTCTCATCTGTTTTGGCGAGGTTTACCTTTATAAAGTATTGGATTACTTTTACACATGATTGTTTATGGCATGGTATCTTTCTCAATGGTTTTAGACCTCATTTTTTATCTACATTTATTTATGTACTATGTGTCAATCTTACACATGATAGGTTATGACATGGTTGATTACTTCACAATGAAACTCCCTTACAACACTCCAAAGTATTAATATATAGAACATATTATAGAGTGGCATATATTCTTGCGGTGTGTCTTCTCCATACATTGTCTTATATAGAATAATATTATTCTTACAAAACAACCATTATTGTGGGACAACACCATTGTGTCATTATGTGCTATACCTTCACCAAAAAAAATTCATTCTTCTCTAAATGACATATTGCAAGCTTAAACTACATACACTATGATAATATTCAAAAACCAACAAATAATATCATATTCAACATCTTTACAATATATATTTAAAGTACATTATGATTTATATTCCATATCCTTATTACATAGATATATCATGGTCATTTATTTATTATTCACAAATTCCTCCATATAAACACCATAGTGGCTCCGATACATCCTCTATAGATCTGTCATGGTCTTCATCATCTATCACTTTGATGTTTATCAATGTTATACAACCTTATACAATTTCGGTTCCAATGTATGGTAACCATATCTATATTTATCCACATATCCAAGACCTAAATTTATTCTAAATCGATCAATCATTTTTTATTAAAATATTATACACTTATTTTCAATAAATTAATTACCAAAAAATCCAATACACAAGCATATATTTAAAAAAAATTAATCAAAGGCATCCCATGGTAAATTTTCCTTCTCAATGCTTGTCACTATCCTATGGCCTATGAAAATAAATCTTGTGGTGGAATAATAATCCTAACTACAAATCCATAAAGGTCTCCCATAGATTAGGTCATGTGATAGTGGTATCATTATTTTTCTATAATAGGTATGGGGTTTAGCATTTTGATTATTATAAGGATTAGTTTGAAAAAATTTGGGAAATAGTTTGAAGAATATTTGACATAATTTTTCAAACAAGGGAACCCAACATTGGTGTGGGTGGCCATCATATTAATTATATAAGACACTTATAATCTTAAAATTGATTCAATAACTCCAACTCATTAGTTTTAGGGAATTTTTAGCACAATACACACATTATGTTGTGGTGAATTCAGATTTTACATGTCTGTATCAAGTTAGATATCTAAAGCATGATTTAACAACCATGGGAGTATCATGTCAACAATACGATACCACCTTGAATAAAACCATATAAGATAATGAGGGTGGGTATTGATGAGATCAATCTAGTGAAGGAACACATTTGCATAAATTTTTTATGTGATTAAGCATAAATTCATAGAACTTATTAGAAGGTATATCCACTATGTAATCAGAGGGAAGATCCTCTAACCGTTGTCTAGAGAGTAGAACCTACACCTATAGAGAATATGATCATTACCATTGATCCATTTGTTTAACATTTCTCTATTTTATGAATTGTTTTTCAAATAAATTTCAAATTTTTGATAGTTTTTGTGACACCCACCACTGAGTTTTAACGAACCACAATATACTATTAGTATTTTTATTATAAATGACTACAATAACATAGAAATTAAATTATGTGGTATGAATAAGGATAAATACATTTTTTAAAATTATGTATGAAGGTTTTATATATATCAAATATATTTATAAATAAGTACATAATTTTTAGGAATGTCTTTATATGCATTGAAAATTATTTTCTCTCAAAAAAAATATTTGTATTACTTTTTTTGGAAAAAAATAATAAAATAAAAATTTTCTAATTTCAAAAAATAAATTTTATAAAATAAAATGAATTTTTTAAAATATTCATGTCAAAATTATATTTTATTGTTTTTCAATATTTTTATAAATTGATAAATTTTTCGATTAATAGTTAAAAATATTAATTTTTATTAAAAACATATATTTTTATTAAATAATTAACAAAGATTAATATTTTTTAAAGAAATAAAATAATTATTAGTTAAATTATTTTATGATTAATCCAATATATTTAATTTGAATAAAAATAATATTGTCTATTGGAATTAAAACATTATATACTTATGTCAGTTTTCTTTTTCAAAAACTAATTTTTTTCACATCTGTGTGTTTAATTTTAAATAAATTTTACCACTTATGTAAATGGAATTTGAAGATATATATTACACATTTATAATCCTAATAATAAATATCACATTATATGTTTAACAACATTTAGGGTGAAAATGAATAGTAAAAATAATAAAATTTATTACTGAGGTTAAAGTTAAACTGAGGGAATAAGGAGTGAAATGAATTAAACACTTATCAAATTTTAATTTTAGGGAAATATTTAGACCATTTATATGTTAAGGATCATGAATTAACCATTTTATAGACTTCTATAATTTTAGAGTTTTTTTACATTTTTTATTTTAAAAAATTCCAAGGGTGTGGTATCCCCCACTTATAAAAGGAAACTGAATATCCTCCCCTCTTCACACTATCAAAACCCATTGGTTCAGCCAAGACCTTGAAAAATATATTCCTCCATCAAACTCCATATCCAATATACATTAGTGTTTTAGGATACCCTAATAATAAGGATTTAGGTGTAAACCTAATTGGGTTTTCTGAAGAAGAGGTATAATCCTTTACTATTCATTTCCATTTTAATTCTTCCTCCGACCCCTTCAAATATTTTATAACCATGTTCATATAAAAAATAATTATATAATGTTTAAAAAATGTTAATTTCATGACCCACATCTATATCTTCTTCCATCACGTGGGAAATGAAATTGTCGATCATTTTTACGATAGACTAACACCTTACGGACCGATTTATTCATTTTCCATATCTGGATCGCATAGAATGACATAATGATTTATTTAACATATTTATATGATATATATATAATAATTATACTTCTATAATTATAATATCACATATAACTTCTTACATTAAATTATTTGGGAATATGATAACGTCACTCAGGTGTACGATGGACTACCACCTCAAAAAGTGATGTGATTTTTTTAACACATAGGATTTACAAATAAATTAATAAGAGTAAATTTAATGATTATATGTGATATATATGAAATAATAATGAATATAAAAATGTGATATATTATTTACCTTCCATTCATTCTATCTGTCAAGAAAATTGAAACATTGTTCATATGTACGTATGACTTTCCATTTCCAGAAACTGTCTAATTCATTTTATATCACTAACTTTTATGGATTAATAAAATATACATATAATTAATATATGTGATAATAATATCCTTGTAAAAATTATATAGATTATTTCACCATAATAAAATTAATGTAACTGAAAAGTACAAATCAAAACATACATGAAAAAAGCAATTATTACCAGAAATGTTAATTTAAAATAGAATCATAAAAAAATTAGTAGTAAAAGGTTATAGGTAAATCAATTATGGTATTATGAATTATAGTATGGTTATTAATTATATTTATAATACAATTATATTTATTATTCATAAGGTTTGAATGTGCTTGAAGGATTTCAAGACTTAAGGTTAGGTAATTTCATCTCAAATTGGCTTCTTTGGGACATATGTTATGTTATAAACCTGTATAATTTTATAAGGTGTACATACAAAAAAATTAGATTTTATATCATTAATATTATTAATTTCATGATATTTAGTTTTTCATTTTCTTTATTCCTTAATGGGGACTACAATCCAAATGATTACGTGGGCGGTAAGGAATTTTTGTCACACATTTATTGTTGTGAGACACATGCATTATACAACACTTTCTTATGTTTTTTGGTGTATATAATTACCATTTAATTAATTTAGTAACCTTATAATTATAATTTTATAATATATATATATATATATGTATATAATTTTCCTTCTTTCAATAAACTTGCGATTCAAAATACACCATAGTGGTAATGGTTTAATGTTACAATATCTTTATTTATGGTATGCTTCCAAGGATGATATATTTTGATGTATCTTTAAAATAATTAAAAAATAGTGTTATCTAATGTTAATTTCATTAAATTAAATGATTTTATTCTTTATTAAAATGTTTATATAAAACATTTATTAAAAATAAATTTTAATGTTTAAAAATGAATTTATTTCTCTTTAGATGAAAACCATTTTTATTCTATATCCTTGTTTTCTAAAAATAACTCATAAATGTATTTAAGATTATAATATAATGGTTTAAATTATTTTTAAACCATTTTAAAATTTAACAAATATATTTTAAATGAATTTTAATGTCATTTTATGAATATTTTCATTTTCGATATGACTAAAAATGTGAAAATAATGCTTATTTTAACATATATGGATTGAATGAAACATCCCACATCCATGATGATAAAATGTTTTAACTATTCCTTTATAATTTTAAATGGTTATATTCAAAGAAAAATATTTTTACAATGTTTGGTAAAAATTTTGGGTTTTGGAAAGGTAAATTTAAAAGTAAAAAGTATATTTTCCACAAGAAATGTTCCAAGTGATTATTCAAAATAAATTTGCATCTAAGATGACATACTTTGATGTTACATAATATTTATTATTGATATTCTCCTATGGTACCATCCATATCCATTATTTGGGTGGTTTATATTTATCATGACAGGATGTCTATGAAACCTGTTCTACTTTTACAGGCTATACTATGATGAAACGATGAATTGTTTATGAATATCATTCAATTTTCATGGACTTTTCAATGATAAAATGATGTAATGATTATGAATTCCTTTTATCTTCCAAAGGATATTCTATGATGAATGGTTTAGGAAACCAATTTCATTTCATGGGTTTTGATATGATGATTGTTTTATGATCTTTTGGTGAACATATTTGTGATTTTAATTATGTGATGGATGGTATCTATATCTTCCTCCATTGTATAGGTAAATATTGACATCTCAAAAGATAAAATAGAATGTAATAGGGAGTAATCCATGTTCAATAAGAGAATTCATCCACCATTATAATCATGGGATAGAAATATAACTAATAATATGGTTTGGGGAGTAAACTAAATCCACAATTATAGCCTTGGGAATTAAATATGACTACTATGTTGGTTTTTGGAGTTATCCCAATCCACTATGATAGTATAAAAAAGTATACATAAAAGCTAAATAAAAGCTTTTTAATACCTAGGTGTATTCCATAGTTCAATGTCTTATGGAAATGTAATTCTTATATAGATTACGTTAATTGATTCCTTTATGATTATGGCCTAATAATCTATAATTATTTATTACATGACTAAATTTTATGACCAATAATATGCATGATATGGTCTTCAAATGTTATTCTCATGTTCTCATACCCTTATACTCATGTTATGTTGAAATGTCCCTTATTTACACTTAATGAGCATCTGGTCTCAAATATTATTATGTTTCCTCTCCCCACGTTATGATGAAAATTACTATGTATGATATGTATAAGAAGAATGATAATTATTAAGAACTTGGAGTGAGATGATATTGTTCATTTACGAACTAGTTCTTTATGTATTCGAGTTTCAAAAGGCACTAGACCTAAATGATTCTATTATAGAACTTTTTTTTTCTAATATATATTCATCTAATTATATTTAATATATATGTATCAACAGTGTGAATCTATACAATTGGTATTAGACTATGTATTAGTTAAAACTTTAGATACTAAGATGAGATAACATTAGTGGTATCCATAAGGAAAAGTCTATGTATAAAAAAAATCCAAAAAAATTGGTGAAGGACAGAGAAATTGGTTTTCGAGAAATTAAATCTCTGTTTGGATACTAAAACTGGAAGTGTATCTACCACAGTTTTACCTAAGGTAAATAACATTAAAAAACATTGATCTAGACTCAAACATCACTTGTTGTATGAAAATGGGCCTTTCCATACACCTAGTTTGATAGTCATTGGGGATATGTTTTAGAAATGAAAGAAAATTATTATGGATGATCAATAATGATTTTAATAATGATGGAAATGTCTTCAAGGTACTAGAAAATGTCTTAAGTGTAGAAATAATGTTAATTGAATAATTTATTACCAAAATTTATGGTAATAAGTTTTCAAATTATGAAAATAGATAGAATGATCTATAAAATACACCTCACACACTACAATGTTTATAATTTAACAAGTGTTAAAATTTTTCTAACGAGTTCTCAAATCTCAATATTGATGGTGATGATAGATTTCGGTAACTTATCAACCTAATAGAAAAAAGGTAAATATATTATGATGACTATTTCAGATAAGGGTTGAGTCAATGATGTTTTGAAAGGTATACTTACAATACACTCTATAATTTCTAATGTCCTATTTGACTATGGATCCCTCACTCATTTATATCCAATGAATTTACTAAGTGTATCGAAATTCAAACCAATGATTAGAATTTGAATTTTTAGTGAAAACAATTGTTGTGTGATGATATCATACCATGTTTATTACTCTTATCCAATTGAGTTTTACAAAAATGGTCTTCTTGTAAGATGTATTATTCTTCCTATGACTGAATTTGATATTATATAATGCATGGATTAGATTTATCTAAATAAATCTCATATCAATTTTTGAGGAAGTGAAGTCACATTTGATATTATAAACCAACCTACAATCGTATATAATAATGATGATAGATATTAAATCACTATTGAAATAAAATTCATTGTATGAGTTTTGTTTCCTATTAAAAAGGGGTGTTTATATCAAATGGTTGGGAGAAACTCAACATCAATGATATGCCTATTATGAGGGAGTGTAATATATTATGTTTTGGACTGAATATAATTTCTATTAGAATTTTTAATTTTTAATTTTGTGAAAGGATAAAGTATTAAAGTATGATATGGAATGTAAATCCAAGATATTTAACACTTAAATGTGTTGTTTATAGATTGGGATTAGGGTCCATGAGGTGTCTCAGGTGTTCATATTATTTTTGGGAGTGTCGGGCTTTAGAGGCTTAGTTTTGGGACAGCTATATAGGCTCACACAATTGGCACATGGATAGTACTAACCATGTGGCCCAAACCATGTGGACATTTTCTATAGAGTTATGGTTTGATGAAACCATACAATAAACCAGGGGAAATAATGTGGGCAGATTTGAAGGTTCTACATAGTGGATCATGGTTTGTGCATGCTTTTACAAAATGATTCACGAAGACTATGTTGTTAGTGCAACTATTGCAATGTATGTGCTCGGTTGGTTCATTATTTTTACAAACCATGCACTATATAAAAATTTGGGGAAAATTCAATTTTTTTACCCTATACTCCATGATACCCCCCATTTTATGGTTTTTTTATTTTTGTGTTATTTGGTGAAGTGGAGGCCCAGTTTTAGATTCCAAGGAGTTTTTTCTTGGAACATGGAAATTTTTTAGTGTTTTACTTGTTTTCATTATTATGGTGCCTGATTAGAGGGAAACCATATCATCTCCCTTCGTGAGGATAATTTTTTTGTTCACTTTTAAGTATACATGGTTTTTTAGCCCATGATTCACATTGATAAGTCCATACTATATTGTCCCTAAGAGAAACAAGGTAGGGTCCTTAGTGTGTTTGTGGTGAGGTACACGACTCACACATATTTTGGTAAACTATGAAACAATAATGTTAATGGATCTATGTTTTTTGAAAGTATAGATCTAATTATTAGATCATGGTTTTCTCAATTGTGCAGTTCCTTGGTCTAACCATGTGAGAGGGTTCATGGACTAGGTAGTGTCCAGTCCACTGTTGGAACACGGGTTGGAAAACTGTGTACTCAATCCAAGTGTTTAATATTTTGGGATTTCCCAAAACTACCTCCTTAATTTTAATGGGTTTCCATCCCCTCTTCACCCCATATTCATTTTCCAAAAACCAGGGTGCATAGATTAGATCCATATTCATCATCCCTGGGATTCTTGCTCCTCCTTTTGTGTTCATTATCTGATTCCTATGTATTTATTCTTTTCTTTATCCTTTATAGCGACATATTAAATCTATCATAGGTTCTCCCTTTAGTATTGGATCCCTTATCTCATATGAAATATATTTATGAGTTTTGGGGTGATTATAATCTATATATTTTTTCTATCATGGTTTTATAGGTGGTTTTATTACATTTTGGACATCTCGCTAATGAAGGCATCATGTTTTGACTTTGATTTCTCTTCTTTATCGTAGGTGTTACTATTTTATTTTTTCATTTTGGAATTCAAAGATTGATTTTATTTTAAAATTTACTTTTTGAATGTAATATTATATGTGGCATACTTGTGACAATTTGAAACCATTTCATTCAGTTTTTATCTTGTCATAATCTATTTTTTCATTTGAATTCTGTGTTTTCAAGTTTAGAAAAGAATGTTTTATTATGCCAAGCCTCGTGTGAAATGAATTATGGATTCATGAAGTGTGTTTTATGTGGTGTAATGGGATTTGACCAGGTTTTGTTTTTTAATGAGTAAAAACAATGTTTTATAGGGAATTTGGTTGTGAATTGAGATGTCTACATCAAAATGGTGTAAAAAATGGGCTATTTTGTGAATTGTAAATGACGATTTTAAATGTGTGTGTGTTTTAACCCTTGAGAAATGTCATAGTGTCTTTTTATAAATGGTTTTATGGGAAATGGATGGAATTTTTGACTTGTTTTAGTTTTCAAAAATAAATACCCTTGATGATGGGCTTCCTCAATGCATTTTAAAAGAAATGAGTGATTTCACAAAGCCCCATAAACTTTTTTATGCAGTGCTTTATGAAATGTGTAGTGGAAATGAAGTCCCTTACCCAATTATTATATATTAATAGAGGAGATCCCTTTAATGTTGATATTTGGTTCTAAATGGTGTATGTGGTTAGATCCCCTTTATTTCCTCTTATTTATTTACCACTTTCTTGGGTTTGTGATCACTCTGTGATGCTTCATTCCTCCCCTAACATGTGAATGTTTTTGTTATGCATTAAGTTTATTCTATATATGGTGCTTTAAAAATTGGTAGATAATGATGATGGCAGTTATGTTCATAACTTCTATGTTATAAATGGTTTTTTGGTAATATTCACCACAACTTTATTGGGAATGGGATATTGGGAACCATGTTAAAGATCAATCTTGTTCATCTAATTTCTTCAGGAGCCACTAATTTCCCACTATTCATGCTAGAAACAATGGATATGTGGGGGTTATTCATCATTGTGGTGCTTGTGTGGGATAGTATGATACAAATATGGACATTTCACATTTTGGTAGCTAGTTTGGGTGGGTTTACCCTTGTATGATTAGATGCTTCAAATGCTAGGATTTATAGGGTAGATCTCATGACACAGTCAATTCCTTGGTAGGATATTGATTAAGGGGAGTTTGATATAGTACTTTATTCTATAATTTCAATTTATGAAATTGTTATGGAACCAATCATGATTATTTTTAATTGATATATTCTTATGATGGATGTTTTTTTCTTTTTGTATAGGACCCGTGTGTGTTGGGTTGTTTTTATTTGAACATTATTTTTTAAATCCATTCCTAAAATCTTATTTTGGGATTTTACAGAATATTATGTGAGTTTTTTATGGTGTATTTGATAATGGGTTTTGGTTTGAATATGTCTATGGTAATTCAAATGTTCTAATGTAAACATTTTCACTTATATAAAAAAAATTGGGAGTTGGTTTTGAGAAATAAAAACAGTATTGGTAGTTTTTGAATTTCTTAGTCTAGTGTATTTGTTTTCAAAACCGGTTTGTTCTCTTTTTTAAAAACTAAGGGAAATTTTTTTTCAAATGAGATTATGGAAATATTTTTATTTCCATATGTTTTTTACATGTAAATAGTTATTTTATAGCTTTATATTCAAACAATAATTGATGACCTGCCCTATGAAATTTATTCAATAGTTTCAGTGTGCTATAGGTGACTACATATGTTTTTATCTAACATCTATAAAATTTTAAGTACCAGGTTTATAGTTGGAATATCTCCTTCAGTTTGATCATCATAAATAATAGTTGGTGAGTTGGGTTAGAGTGTGTATATAATGGCCTCATGGATTTGGTTCAGCCTTGGCTCATGTTTATTTTTTAATTTTTTAATTTTGGTTAGTTTTTTTTAATACTGTATTTACATTATTCAATTATGGATATTATGTATATATATATATATGAAGATGGGTTCGATCATTATAGTTGGTTTTGAACTCTTTATAATGCTTCTTAGTTATAGGTTCTTTTATTTATTTTTTATTTCACTATTGTATCTCAAATTTTTGAAAAATTATTCCCCAATGTATTCCTGTGATGACATAGAACTTGTATATAGAATGTGGGGATTAGGGAAACCCTTTAAAAATTATAACAGGTCAGTTTAGGATCCAAGTCGGATGGTAAACTCATCCAGTTCTTTACAAAATGGTATTAATTATTTTAGTTTTTATTTAGTAGTAAAAAAAGATTCTTGACATGAACATTTTTAGGGATGTCATTGTAGAAGGCATATTAATGTTGTCAAAGCATTAGAGGTGGGGGGTGGAGAGTCTAGCTAGATCTTACTCATCCCAAACTTCAAGATGAAAGGGTTTTTTGTGTTTTAAATTGTGAATTCATGTTTTCTTTTAGAGGATTATAGATTTTTCTGACATGATTAACATTTGTTGTCCTCATTTGACTATTTTAGTGTTATTGTGGGTCATTTTCATTCTTGAAGGTAAAAATGGGAGGAGAAAATATGCTACATGAATAGTATGCATGAGCTGGGTAACAATAGGGTGCCCATGTGGTTTGGTCAAACTCTATTACAAAGTGTGTTTCATAGTTGGAATAATTTTTCCAAACCTCCATGGAAAATCTATGCACAATGATTTTTCATCCCTGGTTATCTGGTTTGGACTCCTCTCAATTCCAAATTTCTTCGATTATGGTTTTAAATTTTTTGAGGTAGAATGATGAGTGTTTTGTTTTCATTTTTAGATTTTATCTCTGTGAAACATGTTTGAATTCTGGTATAGTTCATGTAAGCACTTTTTTAAAACCCTATTTTTAAAAATGCAATGGTTTTTGAGAAATTTCTGTTTTCAAACTTGATTATATGAAAGTTCTCATAAAATTGTGGATTTCCTTATGGTATTAATAATTTTTTCAAACATTATTCTTAGGGTTTTAGAATATAATTTAAAAAATTATTTTTTGAAATAAATTTAGGATCATAAAAGATAGTTTTTTTTTTTGAAAAATGTTTGAAATTTATTTATAAAATAGAAATTGGTGTTGTAATGTTTCCTTTGAGATCTTGGTTCTCAAAGTGAATTGGAATTTTTAAAAAAAAATTGTGTTATGACTTATTTTTGAAGTGTGTATTTCAAAATTGTTTTTCTCTAAATATGATGGTTTGGTATGGTGTTAACAACATTCCCAACTTGAGGGTGATTTCAAAACTCCTTGGTGAATTTTTTTGTGCCTTGTTTGAGTGCATATTGTATTAGAATTTATTCCTAATAGTGATGAAATCATTTGTCTTGTGTTTTAATGGATATATTGATGTCGTGTGGTCCTACTTTTTTATACCTCCAAAAATGGATGAAATAGTTACTTCAGTTATAGTGCCTACCCAGACTCTGAATGGAGTGGTGGATATGAATACATCTTTGTTCTTGGACCCTATTTTGAACTTCAAGAATCAATATCCATCATTTTTCGGTTTTTAACAAGAGTTAGTGGAAGAATTAAACCATTTGGAAGTGATTGAGGTGATCATAAACTCTCAAGAGACACCTAAGGCTTTGCAGTTTAATGTTTTCAATATATCATGTTCTGTTTTAGATGAGTTTGGTAGAAGTTATTGTTTCTTCTTCTATGGCATGAGGTTTTTTCTTGAGATATTTATAGATGGTGTTTTACTGGTGCCTCATTCATGAAGTTGTGAAAGGGGATAAAGAGAATGATTCACCTATATTTTTTCTTCATCATGGCCTTTGGTTCATTATTATATGTTTCATAATCTGTTTTTAGGAAGAGATATTAGGTGTGATCCTTTTATGGATTTTTTTTGTTTTGAGAAATTTCCTTTGATTTTTGTGGCTATGATGATGGATATTGTGGATTATTTCTATTTGAGATGTTCTTTGTTTATGGTTCCCTTTTGTGATTGTTTGATGGATGGTTTAAATTTGATAGTTTTTGAATATTCTGTTTCAGTTGTAGAATGCCTTCCCATTTTCCTGACCCTTTTTTGAGATTTCATGGTTAATTCTGAGTATTTTTTTTTATCTTCATTATTTGGGTGGACCTTATTTTAGAGTTATAGGTTACACCTATTCCTTTATTTGAGATATGAAGTTATCATTACATGGAAATTTGATAATCCTTTTGGTGAATGGATGGGTAACATGAGCACATGATTGAACAGTTGAGTTTTTATTTTAGCATTTTTTGAATTATTCTAATTAAGATGCATTGTGTGACAGTGATATAGTTTTGACCCTAGGTTATTATAAATGTTTTGTAACCCAATGTGGGAAAAATTATAATTATTTTGAGGTTTCTTAGGGTTTTATTCTCATTCTCTTGGGTTTGGATGTAATTGTTCTTGGGAGTGTGTTTCTTTTAACGTTTTTATTTAATTGAGGATGTGTTTCTTGGTATCTTTTATTTTTGTGCCACCATGATAGAGGAACTCTAATTAATATAGAAAATGTTCTTATAGGAATTATAAATAGTTTGGAGACCATGTTAGGTCTCCCATGTTTCATATGAATTCTCATTTTAGGTTCCCCTGGTGTTTGTTTTAGAGACATTTGGAATCTTATGGTTGATTGATTTGATTTTTTGAGGATATCGATAGTTGGGTTTGATGTAAATCCCTATTGAATGGTTCATTTCTTAGTTTCCTATTCAGATTTTCAATTTTACTTTCCTTTAATTTTTATCACATACATTTTGGTGGAAGAAAGTGGCATGATATAGTTTTTTGATACCCCCATGTCACAATGTCATTCTTTTGGTGGTATATAATGCAATACCCATGCATGGTTCAGTAAACTATGTGAAAATTGTGTGGTTGGATATTTATTTTTTGATTGTTCCACATGTAATTTTTGATGAACAATTTGTTCAACCATGCAGTTCCTGGGTATAACCATGAGAGATGGTTATTATCATAGGTATTGTCCAGCACACAGTAGGAACAATGTTTTGAAAACCATACAGCCTGGCTAGGTGTTTAGAATTTTTGGATTTCAAAAAATTCCCTCACCATGTTTAAGGGGGTTTAACCCCCTCCAATCCTTATATTAATCAGCCAACCCCTGTGGCGATAGGTGGAGATATATCTTGTTGCTCCCTTGGATTCTTGCTCCTCCTTGGGTGTTATTTATGTTATTCCAAGCTATTTATTCTTTTCTTCCTCATTTAATACTTCTTCTCCCTTATCTGTAATGTTCCCCCTTTACTCCTAGAACTCATATCCACTATATTAACTAGGTATGAGGTTTGAGGTGGTTATAACCAAGGTCTTTGGTCACATATGGTTTATAGAGGTGCTATTCTTTCTTTTAGAGTGGTTTCCCTTAAATGATATACATTTCATCTTGGATTCCACTTCATTGAGGTAGATATTACATTAAAATTTCTTAATTTTGGAATTAAAATTATTATTTTGTATTATAAATTACATTTTATTGAATGAATGATTATATGTGGTATCTTTTTGTTAATTTGAAACCATTTCTTTGAGTTATGAACTTGAAATAATTTTATTCATGTTAATTCCATGCTTTAACATTTGAATTGGAATGTTTCATTATGATATTATTATTATGAAATGATATAGGCCTTTTGTAATAGTATTTATGTCATACAATGGGATATTACAAGGTTTTTTTTAAATTCAGTGAAAACAATAGTTTTAAAGGGAATTTGGTTGTAAATTTAGGTGTTCACCTCAACATGGTTTGAAAAATAGGGTATGATGTGTATTTCAAATAGTGATGTCAATTTTGTGTGTTTTACCCCTTTCTAAATTTCATAGTGGCTTTCTTAAAAAAATTATGGGAAATGGTTGGAAATTTAGGCCTTTTTTGGTTTTCATAGAGAAAGGCCCATGTTGAGGAGTATCCTTGAATTTTTTTTTAAAATAAATGGTTTATTTTATTGAACCACTAAAAAAAATTTATGTGGTCATTTATGAAAATTGTAATGGGAATATAGGACCTTTCTATGTGTTGGATTTTAAACTAATGGATCCCTTATGTAAGGGTGACTTTAAAGTTTTTTAAATGCATGGGTGTTTTCCTTCATTTTCCAAACGCCGTTTTGGAAATTATTTTATAGAATGAGAAAGGGCTTGGAATTCTGAGTTGTACTTTGTTGTTTAAGGATTGTTAGGAATATTGGATTTCAATGGTGTATGTGGATTGTTCCCATTTATTCCCCTGTCCTTATTTACCCCTTGTGTGGGTTCCTGATCACTACAGGACTCTTGTTTTCTCACATTATGAGAGAATGTCATTGTTATGACTTGAGTGCATTCAATATATGGGGATTTCATCATTGAGTGATAGGGGTGAGGGTAGCTATGGTTATTCCTTATGTTTTAGACATGGATTGTTTGTTTCTATGCATCAATGATTTATTATTTATGGGATGTATGGTACTTAGTGGAAGATCCTTATTGTTCCTCTAGTTGGTTCAAATTCTGCTAGTCTCCCACCAGTCATGCTAGGAATAAAGACTAGGTTGGGGTTCATCATAATTGTGATTATTGTGTGGGATTGTTGGATGACTGTATGGACTTATCATATATCAGTAGTTGGTTTGATTGGTTTTACCCTTATATGGTTAAATTCATTGAATGATAGGATTTCTAGGATAGATACCATGAAACATTCAATTCCCCAGTGGGTCAGTGATTGAGGGGACATTGATCTAGTTCTTGATTGTATCAATTTTATTTCTTACATTATTATGGAAACATTATTATTTATTTTTCATTGATATAATCTTATGATGCATGGTTCCTACATGTTGTACATGAACTATGTGTGTTTTTTTGTTTTCCATTGAAAATGGTTTTTAATGATGTTTTTGAAAACATGTTTTGGGTTTTTTAAAAACACTCTGAGAGTTCATTAATGTGGATTTCAAATTTTTTGTTTAAAAATGTATATGGTCAATGAAATTTTGTAAAGAAACCAGTTTAATTTTGATAAAACAAGTGTCTGTTACTTTTGTGAATATTTAATAGTGTTTGTGGTTTTGGAATGGGTTAGGTTAGCAGAATTATTTTCAAAATGTTTTTTTTTCGATTTTGGAAACAAAAATGGAAAATTAATTGAAAGGTTATTTTGGAAATGTTTTGATTTACATAAATCATTTATATGTACCTGTTACTTTCTAGATTCATATTCAAACTATAATTGATTAACTTCCTTATGAAATTAACTAAATAGTTTCATTTATTTGTTGTGACCTAATTGGTTTTTTAACTCATGCCTATAAAATATCATGGTCTAGGTTCTCAGTTGGAATATATCCTTTGGTTTCATCATCATGGATAGTATGGGGTGAGTTGGGGGTGGGGGGGTAAACTCGAGGTTTCATGGAGTTGATTTGGACTTGACATCAGTTGGTTTGTTTTTTATTTTATTTTTGGTTAGTTTTTTTTATTCGTCCTATCTATATCTCTTTATATTATGTACATTTTATGTATATGAAGATGGGTTGGATCATTGTTTTTTTTTGACATGTTTGAAATTTTTTATGTTTTTAGAATCATTTTTATTTTTATTTAAATGTTTTATATTTTATATTTTTAAAATCATTCCCCAAAGGAGTTCCTATGCTACCCATACAATTTTTTCTTGTCCATGGTGATTAGGAATTCACTTTCAGTAGTTGTGATGATTTGGGTTAGGTGATGAGTTGAATGGAGGCCCGGGTCGATTCATGAAATCCTCCTTAAGTGTTTTCCTCCTCTTTCCTCCCTAATTTTCCCCACGCACAAGAGTCTGATCAAGAACCTCTCCCCCTCCTCTCCGGATTCAATGGTTCTCCTCCATCTAAAATTTGAATTCATTTTTTCATCATGTTGGATGGATAACTATGATTTTTTATACCTATTACTCATTTTCTCAGTTTACCTTGCTATATTGAATGCTACTTACATGCAAGCTCGTGTGCATAATTTTTAGTGTGTTTTCTGACCCTTTTATGTATCTATAACCTACTAAAATCAATTTTAAATGATGGATGAGTGAAGAATACTAATCTTGAGTTATGTGGTCCCATGATTTTCCATTAATGTATTGCCTTTTTATAAACAATGTTTTTGGGTCACACATTGGACATCCCGATAATCACCGCATAAATGAAACAAATAACACATAATTCCTGAGGAAAAAAACAATGTTTCAATTTTATATATAAATTTAAACAATATAGGATATATACCTTGACAATAACCACCCATTTTTCATTTTTTCTCATATTCCTTGACGTTTTTGCGTAGAATTACAATTAAAACCACCTTTTTATGGGGTGTTGAAATTAACTCTTCTAGAATGAGACATAATGTTGAATTAAATGATTGATAAGTGGTGTGGAATATTCCTCCATAACATAATGGTATTATTTATGTTATTCTAGAACCATCTCTTATAGATGAAATAACCAATTGATATAGAATAAAATCTTAACGGCAAGGAACTACACATGTCCTATGCCAATTAATGAACACAACTCTAGACTCATCTCACATAGTATATTGATAGTGGAATGGATCTTCACATGGAATTATTAATTGCATATAAATGGAATTTCTTAACTTATATACTTTAAATGGGATTTTTATTGCTCATGGACATGGCCTCTTTATTATTCCTGCTATAAATTGTGATACTTATGAATGGTGTTCCTTATAAATTATGAAACTTGGGTATGGATACCCTTAAAAATTGTGATCCATTAGCATGGAATACCATATAAATTATTATAATCAGGCATTAAATCCGTATAAATTATGATAATCATGAATGGAGTCCCTTATAAAGGGTGATTCTTGGGCATGTCGTCGCTTATAACTCAGATACTTTGTCATAAAGTGCCGTATAAATTTATCACATGATATTTCCATTTATCTATTATCTAAATAGGCTGTTAGAATGGATTATCATGATTAACCATGGGTTCAGTTGCTAGTTATCATAATTCCCATACTCTTTACAGTTTCAATATTGATGTTGTGGAGGTTTTTTAAACATATATTTCTCCGTATTTTTTTTATTGGATTACTCATTAAATATATTTAAAACTCACTTTTTGGATGGTATTTCTATCCACCCTTTAAACATTTACCACCCACTTAGATAAAATTCACCTTATGTTTCTTTATACACTTTTGGCATAATGGAGGATTCATGTTCATTCATCCATGGGTTTTAATTGTATAATTTAAATGAAACTCAATCTTTCAATTCTTATCAAAACCATGAGAATGATGATACTCTCCATTCTAAATTTCTACTCTAATATCATATAAAAAAACTTATTTATAGAAATGAAATCCCATTATTGATAACTCATTTCCAATAATTTTTTTTAGGACACTAAAGAACTGATAAATTTTTCATTTAAGGTCAATAATAAAACTATAATCATAACTCACATGTACTGTTAAATTTACCTCATGGTAATAATAGATTCATTATCCTCCTACTTAATCTCAAGGAATTCTCTTTCCATTTTCATGTGAATTGTTAAGGGAAATTTCTTACTAAAAAATACTCTCTTAAACTCATCTTATTTCATAGAGTCAATTTTTTCCCACTTGCCACATTTTTTTAATAAGATTCCACTATTGGTTTGATTCATCTACAAAATGTTATACTTCTAGGACATCTTTTACATGCATAAAACACTGGAAAAAAGAAAATATCTCTTTAGTGGTACTAATCCATTACTCATAAACTAGTGGGCCAGAGGACCCACTGAAAGAAGGTGGATATTATCTTATGGATGGCTCAGATGTGTGTTGGTCCCTACTCAACTCATTTGGAAGATAATAATTACTCATGTATTGAGAGAGTTATTTGAGAATAACAATAATATTTTTATTCTATCTCGCATGTAATTCCCTTTACCAAGAGGTAAATCATGACATTATTCACCACATTCATTGTAAACATGATTCCTCTTGGATCCATCCCTTTATTCAAAAAAGAAACTATAGTGTAATTATAGATCTATAATAATAAGAGTGAGAAATCATATACTCATGAAAAATAAATACTGATATTTCCTAAATTATTGCACCTTCTAATAAACCTACAACACTTTTATATTCATTTTATGTCACTTTAATTTCAATATATGTTTTCTTAATTTCTATTTTCGTATTATTCATAATATAATATAGAAAAATATATATTTTTCTTGTAATATCAATTGTGGATGTCGGAGCATAACATACATTAATATTGCATCATCTTAGATGAATATTCAATACATTTCACAATAATACACACCTAAGGAATCTAAATTTTTAGTGTATTTTAAGACTATATACATAATAAAATTAATTCATAAAAGATATTCAATATCTCCCACAACTTACATCACTTTTAATATCATTCGTTGTCAATTTTATACTTAAAACATTTCATTATTACATGGGGAAAATGGAAACACAAGAAATGGTGAACTCATTTTCATAGTAATGGTAAGCATGGGAGATAAAAATTAAAGATTATTTGATAGAATAATATAAGAATAAGGGTGTGAGATCTTTATTATAGTTTTCAATGTTCATACTCAATCTTTAATATATCATCAATCACGAGTCATGGTATACATCTTTATCATTTCAAAAGACACAAGTTATAATATTGATGAATAATCATAAATCAATCATGATCCATGAGAGACTTTAATAATCATAATAATTTTTCAAAGGGGTTATGTGGAACTATCCTAATAACATAAAACAATTTTAGTTTTCATGGCAAGCTACAGAGACTGTCTTAGTGGACTAATTTAATTGGTGGATTGGGTTAACTCCCCATTCCATCATTTCCTTAACCAAGGTTCACTCCGAAGACTATCACGGTGGAATGATTACCTTACAAAACATGGTTCAATCACCATTAAATCTATATTTTATCATTATATATTAATCATTACCCAATGTGTTTATGGGATTTAATAAACCACATGTTACATAATGAAAACTATACATATGTGTAAAAAAATATATCATAATACCATTAATCAATTTGTCATAGAATAACCCATATAGAAGAAACGGATTTCATAAAAAAATTATAATTTAAAAATAATAAGTAATTTAGATAAATACAAATTATGGTATCATTATATCTTTTCCCTAGTGAAACATAATAAACATAAGTTGATGCATACATAGATGAAAAATACCTTTAAAATATAATTTGAACATTTCATTGAAAATAGGTGTAAATATTATTTTCTTTCTGTATCATTACAACTAAAAATTTCTAGAATATTGTGAAAAAAATTTCTTTCAAATTAAAAATGGAAAATTTTAATGGAATCATCAAATCAAATAACAATTGTGATGGTGAGAAAATTTGTTTATGCGATAAATATTGAAACAAATATTTCAATCACACTTTTGATAAAAATTATAAAAGTACCTCATTAGGAAAATGAAAGGAATATTTCATTTAAAAATTCAATAATGGTATAAAATGACTTTAAATTATGATTTTATCATATAAATTAACATTATGTAATAAATTTTAAAGAATATTCACATTGAATATACATTTCTTCATCCAAAGATGAAATAATGTTGACATTTCTTAAAATATATTTTTTTATTTTTTTATGTACCAAAGAGAGGAAAATGATTGGAAAAAATGAAAATATATAAATAAATATATTTGAAAAAATATATAGGGTTTAAAGTATAAATATCAAATAATATCCCTTAATGTAAATATGAAATATACAGTCTTCAAAAGAAAAGGGATTGTATCAAAAAATATATCCTTAGTTCCCATATTTATTTGTAAACATTGTTAAAATATTTTATTGTATATTTATATTTTTTATACATATATAACATAAAAATTTGTTCTTTTCAAAAAATAACAAATTCCCTTACAATTTAAAATTAACCATTTCTTAAAAAAAATCATCAAAATTAACATTCAGGTGAAAACTGGTTCTTTTTCAATGCATGTTTGGGTTCAATAATTCTTGTATATGAACATTTGTAAAGGTTATATCATTTATATTATATCAATAATGTCATAAGTATAATGCTTATTCATAATTAAACATTTATAACCATTCATTTAAGGTGGTAATGAAAAATGAATTACATATCATTATGGTAGCGGTGGTCTGTATGTACGCACGAGTGATGTTTCCACATTTACAAGAATGAAAATAAATAAGGATAAATAATAATATATTCTTTAAGAGTGAAAATAAAATCATAAATTGTTTATATATTCATTAAAATCATACTTATAACCTTCTATATATATTGGACATGAAAAAAATCACAACGCTTCGTAGAGGTGATAGTCCATACATACTGATGAATGCCATTATAATTCTCATTGGATGGAAAGAAGGTAGAAACTGGTCATAAAGATTACATAAAAACATCTAAATATATTAAATATAAAAATTAAATCATGTTAATATATTTATATAATATTTTTAGTAGGTTGACTAAGAAGTAAACTTAAGTGGATTTGGTGAAGATTATTGTAGCTTCTTTGAAAACGTCCTTTGGATATCTTCTTAAGGACCGTTGGTCTTGTCTTTAAAAATACCATAACCTCTAGAAAATTTCTATTGAATTATAGATTATATTTTGGTAGGCCTTTTCTGAACTACATGGCTCAAAATGTGTAAAAAAGTGAAGGTAGAAGGTTCCCTTTTATAAGTGAGGTTGGTGAAAAACTTATAAATACTTGACACTATATTATATAATATATTTTTTAATCTTGTAAAGTGGGTCAATTATTTTAAAAAAATTAAGATAATTATTATATGGTATTAATATCATATTCCAAATCAAATTATAGTATGTGTTTTGTGATATTTTATAACTTACCCTTTTGGTTAACTCATCTTTTAACCCTTTTAACCAATACAGTGATAACTAGATTTTAACCATGGAAACTATTATCTATAGAAACAAAAATTATCTGAAATTGTTAAATTATATTAATAATGTTAATTAAAAATATTTAATAAATTTTATCAAATCAAATTAAAATAAATGGGATAAATTTATTTTAAAATAGGTAGGAAAACTCACTAAAAATCATTTTTAGACAAATGAATTTTTAAGCTTAAAATTAATTTAAAATTATTCCTTTCCGAGTAAAAAATATTCAACGAATGATAAAATATTTTATTGAATATATTATCTAAACATTTAATTAAACCAAATCATAAATATATGTTATTATTATTTACAAATATAAATACAAATTGTACATATAAAAAACGTTTTTTGGGAAAAAACATCTCATTTTTAATTTAAAATGCTTTTATATTCATATATAACAATTTATTACCAATAAATTAATTTTATACATGTGTAATAAATAAATTCTTTATAATTCAATTGGTCTTATCCATACACACCAATCCAATGGCTAAGAGATATTAATTACATTTAATAATAACATTCAATACTATATTAAGGTTTGTTTAAAATTAGTGTTATGTGTAAAGAATACTATCAAAGACATAAAACATAACTAAAGGGAAATATATAATAAAATATTAAGGAGTTATAAAGTACCATTTTCATCATTACTAGGAATCATGATGTACACGATTATTTGTACTTCACCTAAAATTTCATTTGCAATTGGAGATGGGTTTAACTTTATATAGACCCATATAAGGGAACACTGATAAGCCAATTAGTGGAACAACATTAAAATGATTAGAAGATGTTTCTATATGAAATAGGTAATATGATATATTATAAGTATTTATTTTTGTAGGAATTTCTGGGGACTCATATACAGGTATGATCAGAACCAGTTTTCGTTTAGATATAGAGGAATAAAAACTAGTTGGATGCCACGACAATAGCGAATTGAAACTCTATACAATGAAAGCTAAGTATATAGCAGTAATATATGTAGGTAAAGATCATGTATGGTTGATGAGTCATCTAAAAGAAATCAGGGTAATTCTGGAGGGTGAATATTTTCTGTGAAAATCAAAATGAAATCTCTTTAGCTCAAAATATCATGTTCCATTCAAGGAAAAAGAATATTGAACTGAAGTTCCACTTCATTCGAAATAAATTAGCGGAAAAAAATTAAGATTTGTGGATGATAGTTGAAATCCAAAATTTTGTGGTCAGGTTCGCTAAATCATTAGTTCAAGACATTTTAAATCAGTCTCTCGACTTAGTGTGAATTAAGTGAATTGAAGGATAATAAACGACACTACATGCAATAGAAGAGGAAGGGAAGTTTTTCTATTATCAAAAATGTTAAATAGTTTCAAAAGTTTTAATAAAATTTCCTTATTGTGGGAGATTTTTTAGATGTGAGGTCTATTTATGTTAACTAGATTCTGTTCAATAGATCTTCAATTCATCTAGGGATGGATTGGATCAATTTATAGACAATGGTAGAAGAACCTATCCATGTGGCAGATGATTCATCAACATCCCATATGATATAATCGATTTATGCTCAATAATGAAATTAATGAAATTTAGATCTTATATGTTTCTAGAAATTAGGTGCTATAAGATGTTCACTTGGTAAATCGGTGTACTGTTATTTTGATACAAGAGATTAGAAGTCACTTTTAAACATGGATATATCTGTTTGAGTGTTGGGGGTTTATATTACTTGGAAAACTAACTATATACTTCTATAAACAGAGTGGGGATATCATGTATAGTACATTAGTGGTTGGAATTGAATACTAGATTCTATATAGTGAATTGACCATGATTATGTACAAAAAATTAATAAACATTAACCTCTTCAATTATCTCTTTACTGACTTATCTTTTAGTTGACTGTCAATCTTTTACTTCTAGTGACTGTGAAAGCATCATTGTTTATCCCATGGATGTTGGAAACCTTATCTAAACCATTTTAACCACTTATTTTGTCTCATTTGTTTAGTGTTCTTCAATTCATTTTAATTTATAATTGTATTCCAATGTTTTTCCTTGAATGTGGGTGTGAGAGTCAGTTTTGAGTGGTGAGTATGGTTCATAAACATCTTATATTTTGGTTAACTAATCCAAGGAAAGAATATTTCATAGGTCTATTATCTGTTGAGATAAACATCCTTGGTGTTAACTTTAAATGTACTATGTTTCTTAGTTCAAGTGATTATTTGAACCCCTTCCCAATATATTCTTACCATATGTGTACTTTATACCCTCAACGTTAGTCACCAACACATGCACAAATGTTTGTGGGTTTTTATGGTCACTTATATCTTTATTATCGATCCAAGTGGGGTTTTTGTAGGGATTGTTCACAATAAAAATTATCTTATCCTATAATTAATGTGTTCTTATCGATAAATTCATATTTTAAAATAATTTATTTATTTTAATATAGTAAAAGAAATATAAATAAATTAGTTGGAATAGATTTTTTCTCCTATAAATTCTTGTTATATATAGATATATTTAGTACCTCCATCACCCATAATCCCCATATGATATAATTTCTCAAGAATATCTTTAAAAGAATATTTTTAATCATGTTTAAGATAAAAAAAGAATTATTTATTAAAAATTGTGGGATATATAGTATCCATATAGTTTCTATTCCATAGCCTTAGATGAATTTTTTCACTAATAGTTTTGGTACTTACATGAAATTGTAATTAATATTTTGGGAATTTATTAATAATATACATATGAAAAATATTATGTGGCATTTAACTAAAATAAAATTGATAAAACATGATCTTTAAAATAGTCATTTGAAGTCTTTAGGATTTTCTATTTTTCATATTTAACACATTCATTGTATGCAATGCAAACCTTAAATACTGAAATTTTTCATTATTTATATAATTTACATTTATGGATATTTATCATTATTTAATTAATTATTAATATAATCATAACAAGTAAGACTCATGATCCTGTAGATATTATATTATTTTGAACTTTGGGTTGGATTTTTTTAAAATGTGTCAACAAGGGAGAAGCACCCCTATATATTTTTAGAAAGAAGGACATGGCTTGAGTAGCAATGTGGATACATATTCCATGTTAATATCATATTCTTCATCACAAACATAAATGATTATGTGTTTTTTGTAATCATATTCACTATATGAAATTAATGAAAAAATAATCAATCATATTGTATAATTTCCTAAATATTCATCATTAATAATAAATTTTTTTCAAAATATCAGGGATAATTTCATTCAATTATATGAATATGATAAAATTGTTAAATGTATCAACATTTATTTATTTTAGGAAAAAATTTAATTTCAAATTCATTTATTAGGTTTCATCAATACTAATAAATCATTTTTTAGGAATAAATATTATCTCATTCAAAAAAATATTTTGTTTATAATAATGATTATCAATTAACTACCACATGAATAAAAATTAATTGTAAAAAATATATTTTATCATAAAAATTATGATTCCACCATGAACTAAAATAAAATAGCACCCACTTGTAGGTGTGACTTCAATTGAATTATGTTAGATATTATTTTTAATTCATAAAGACATAATGATAAAATTTTATTTTTCAAAATATTGGTTATAAGAGAAAATTTTATTAAATATAAATATACATCCCAATATTTCAAAAATATATTATTTTCTTATAATCCTTTATGGATAAAATACTTCATATTCACATATCCATGATTTAAAAAATATTCACATTAAAATTAGGGAATGAAATTAAAACATTCTAATAAATAATTACAGTCACTTCGGGGAATGAAATAATATTATTTAATTGTGATCAATAATATATTCAAGGACAATAATATGAACATGAAATTTAAAATTTTATTATATATAATAAGAGATTGTGACATATACATGTAAGAATAATGATAAAATATAAAAAAAATATTTAATGCAAAAATTATAAAAATAGTGATAATCTCATTCATGAATGTTTATTAATTCTCATTTCACTGAATACCTCAAAGTTTATAAAATAAGTAGATATGTTAGAATGTTTTATATTTTCATAATACTTCACAGTCTAGTCTGAAAATCTCACTACTACCATTTTTTAATTTATTAAAAAATATAATAAATAACAAAATTTGGTGTATAGCATATGTGTGATCAGTTCCCCTTCATGAAATAGTACATACATTCACTTTAATAAATTCTTGGTTTTTACTACTATGAGTTTTCATTTTCTGACCACATTTAGTGGCATACTTCCATATTTTCTTTTAGTGCATGAAAAATTTTATCGTAATATTTTCATTGTCCACAACCATGCCAATTTTCACTAAAATCACTACGGAAAAATCACGATTTAGCGGCGGTTTTTTTTCGTTTCGCGACGGTTTAAACCGCCGCTAAATAGATTGGCGGCAGTTTTCAAAAACCGATGCGAAATCGTGCGTCGGGAAACTATTCGCGACGGTTTTTAAAACCGTCGGAATGTTTCGCGGCGGTTAAAACCGCCTCTAAATGATTTAGCGGCAGTTTTTTTATTTTTATTTTTATTTTATTTTATTTTTTATTTTTTTTTATTTTTTTAATTTATTTATTTATTAATTTATTTATTATTTATTTTATTTTATTTAGTTATTTATTTATTTTATTTACTTATTTTATTTATTTATTTATTTATTTATTTATTTAATTATTTTATTTATTTTATTTATTTATTTATTTATTTATTTATTTCGTATTTATTTTATTTATTTTATTTATTTCGTATTTATTTTATTTATTTTCATTTTCTTATTTTTCTTATTTTTCTTATATTTCTTATTTTTCTTATTTATTTCGTATTTATTTTATTTACTTTATTTATCCATGCATGCACATGCTCATGCACATGCCCATTCAATATAAAGAAATACTGCGTTTGGTGAGATTTGAACCCCTAACCTCTTGCATATTTTCCAAAGACTTACCACTCCAGCAAGCTCGTCATGTGATTAATAAACAGAATTTAATATGCTTATATATATTAATTGAAAAAACAAATAATACATAAATAATAGATATAAACTCAATAATAATAAATAATAGATAATGAATAATCAATAATAAATATTAAATATTAAATATTAAATAATAAATAATAAATAAATATAAATAATAAATAAATATAAATAATAAATAATAAATAATAAATAAATATAAATAATAAATAATAAATAATAAATAAATATAAATAATAAATAATAAATAAATATGAATAATTAATAATTAATAATTAATAAATATAAATAATTAATAAATATAAATAATAATTAATAAATAAAAAATAAAAAATAATAAATAATAAATAAATATAGATAATAAATAATACATAATAAATAATAAAAAAAATAAAATAATAAATAATAAATATAAATAACAAATAATAAATACTAAATAATAAATACTAAATAATAATAAATAAATAATAAATAAATATAAATAATAAATAATAAATAATAAATAAATATAAATAATAAATAAATATAAATATAAATAATAAATAATAAGTAAATATAAATAATAAATAATAAATAATAAATAACAAATAAATATAAATAATAAATAAATATAAATAGTAAATAATAAATAATAAATAATTAATAATTAATAATTAATAATTAATAATAAATAATAAATAATAAATAATAAATACGAAATATTAAATAATAAATAATAACTAATAAATAATAAATAAATACAAATAATAAATAAATATAAATAATTAATAATTAATAATTAATAATTAATAAATAATAAATAATTAATAAATAATAAAAAATTAATAATAAGTAAATATAAATAACAAATAATAAATAAATAATAAATAATAAATAGTAAATAATAAATAAATATAAATAATAAATACTAAATAATAAATAAATATAAATAATAAATAATAAATAAATATAAATAATAAATAATAAGTAAATATAAATAATAAATAATAAATAAATATAAATAATAAATAAATGTAAATAATAAATAGTAAATAATAAATAATAAATAATAAATAGTAAATAATAAATAATAAATAATGAATATTAAATAAATATAAATAATTAAAAATTAAAAATTAATAAATATAAATAATAAATAATAAATAATAAGTAAATAAATATAAATAAGAAATAGTAAATAATAAATAATTATAAATAATAAATAATAAATAATAAATAAATATAAATAATAAATAATAAATAAATATAAATAATAAATAATAAGTAAATATAAATAATAAAAAATAAAAAATAAAAAATAAATAAATATAAATAATAAATAAATATAAATAATTAATAATTAATAAATATAAATAATAAATAATAAATAAATATAAATAATAAATAAATATAAATAATAAATAATAAATAAATATAAATAATTAATAATTAATAATTTATAAATATAAATAATTAATAAATATAAATAATAAATAATAAATATTAAATATTAAATAATAAATAATAAATAATAAATAATAAATAATAAATAATAAATAATAAATAATAAATAATAAATAATAAATAAATATAAATAATACATAATACATAATAAATAATAAATAATAAATAAAAAATAAAAAATAAAAGTAAATATTAAATATTAAATAATAAATAGTAAATAGTAAATAATAAATAATAAATAAATAAAAAAATAAATAATAAATAAATAATAAATATAAATAATTAATAAAAATAAATAATTAATAATTAATAAATATAAATAATAAATAATAAATAATAAATAATAAACAATAAATAATAAGTAATAAATAATAAATAATAAGTAATAAATAATAAATAATAAATAATAAATAATAAATAATAAGTAAATATAAATAATAAATAATAAATAAATAATAAATATAAATAATAAATAGTAAATAATAATTAAATATAAATAATAAATAAATATAAATAATAAATAATAAATAATAAGTAAATAAAATAGCACCCACTTGTATGTGTGACATCAATTGAATTATGTTAGATATTATTTTTAATTCATAAAGACATAATGATAAAATTTTATTTTTCAAAATATTGGTTATAGGAGAAAATTTTATTAAATATAAATATACATCAAAATATTTCAAAAAGATATTATTTTCTTATAATCCTTTATGGATAAAATACTTCATATTCACATATCCATGATTTAAAAAATATTTACATCAAAATTAGGGAATGAAATTAAACCATTCTAATAAATAATTACAGTCACTTCGGGGAATGAAATAATATTATTTAATTGTGATCAATAATATATTCGAGACTAATAATACGAACATGAAATTTATTATTTTATTATATTTAATAAGAGATTGTGACATATACATGTAAGAATAATGATAAAAGATAAAAAAAATATTTACTGAAAAATTTAAAAAAATAGTGATAATCTCATTCATGAATGTTTATTTATTCTCATTTCACTGAATACCTCAATGTTTATAAAATAAGTAGATATGTTGGAATGTTTTATATTTTCATAATACTTCACAGTCTAGTCTGAAGTATAACATATGTGTGATCAGTTCCCCTTCATGAAATAGTACATACATTCACTTTAATAAATTCTTGGTTTTTACTGGTATGAGTTTTTATTTTCTGACCACATTTAGTGGCATACTTCCATATTTTCTTTTAGTGCATGAAAACTTTTATTGTAATATTTTCATTGTCCACAACCATGCCAATTTTCACAAAAATCACTACGGCAAAATCACGATTTAGTGGCGGTTTTTTTTCGTTTCGCGGCAGTTTAAACCGCCGCTAAATAGATTGGCGACGATTTTCAAAAACCGCCGTGAAATCGTGCACCGGAAAACTATTCGCGGCGGTTTTTAAAACTGTCAGAACGTTTCGCGGCGGTTAAAAAATCCTCTATATGATTTAGCGGCGTTTTTTTTAATTTTTTTTTATTTTTTTATTTTATTTATTTATTTATTTATTTATTTATTTACTTTTTTATTTATTTTCTTTTATTTAGTTATTTTTTTATTTTTTTTCGTTTTTTAATTAATTTTTTTATTTTTTTATTTTATTTATTTATTTAGATATTTTATTTATTTATTTTATTTATTTCGTATTTATTTTATTTATTTCGTATTACTTTATTTACTTTATTTATCCATGCATGCACATGCCCATGCACATGCCCATGCACATGCCCATGCACATGCCCATGCAATATAGAGAAATACTGCGTTTGGTGAGATTTGAACCCCTAACCTCTTGCATATTTTCCAAAGACTTTACCACTCCAGCAAGCTCGTCATGTGGTTAATAAACAAAATTTAATATACTTATATATATTAATTGAAAAAACAAATAATACATAAATAATAGATATAAACTCAATAATAACAAATAACAAATAATGAATAATCAATAATCAACAATAAATAATAAATAAATATAAATAATAAATAATAAATAATAAATAATAAATAATAAATAAATATAAATAATAAATAATAAATAAATATAAATAATTAATAATTAATAATTAATAAATATAAATAATTAATAAATATAAATCATAAATAATAAATAATAAGTAATAAATAATAAATAATAAATAATAAATAATAGATAATAAATAATAAATAATACAAAATAAATAATAAATAAAAAATAATAATAATAATAAATAATAATAAATAATAAATAATAAATAATAAATAGTTAATAATAAATAATGAATAATAAATAAATATAAATAATAAATAATAAATAATAAATAATAAATAATAAATACTAAATAATAAATATATACAAATAATAAATAATAAATAATAAATAATAAATAAATATAAATAATAAATAATAAATAATAAATAATAAATAATAAATAATAAATAATAAATAATAAATGAATAATAAATAATAAATAATAAATAAATATAAATAATAAATAATAAATAAATATAAATAATAAATAATAAGTAAATATAAATAATAAATAATAAATAAATATAAATAATAAATAAATATAAATAATAAATAGTAAATAATAAATAAATATAAATAATAAATAATAAATAATAAATAAATGTAAATAATAAATAAATATAAATATAAATAATAAGTAATAAGTATATATAAATAATAAATAATAAATAAATATAAATAATAAATAAATATAAATAATAAATATAAATAATAAATAGTAAATAATAAATAATAAATAATAAATAATAAATAATAAATAATATGATACGTATCTCAAGATAATTCATTAAATTTATGATCCTATGGTTATTCATGACAAATTCATGTATTGGTACCACATTTTTACTCTTTGGTACATAAGATATTTAAAAAATTATTTTTAAGAAAGTCCAAAAAAACCTTCTCTTCGGTCGGAAATTAATGTTTTTAAAACAAAGGTTCCAATAATATTGTATTAATATTCTAAAATATTAAAAAAACATTAACTTTTTTAACATTTAGCAAATTTTTCAAAGTAATATTACTTTTTCATTTTTAATGATGCATTTTTATATCATTTTCACCATGAAAAATGAAGTTTCATTCTACCTCATACAACATGTACAGATTTATACATTGTCAAGTCTTTGAATATTTCCTTTCATTTTTAAAATGTAAATTTCTTATATTAATATTTTTGAAATATATTTTAATGTAAATGGTTTTCACAATTTTTTGAGGATTATTTTATATGTTTATACGTAAAATGGTTTTCAAATGGTTTTATGTTTTAAATAGAATTTTTTAAATAAGAATGGATTTTTACCTCTAGAAAGGTTTTCAAGATATCCTTCCATGGTATTTTCTATATGTTATAACATCTGTTGATGTTACTCATTCCCTTCTAGGAGATTATCCAAATTTCCATTCATATTTTTTCTTGATTGGTTTATGTTTTATGGAATTATGCTTAAGACACCCATTTAACTTCAATGAGTTTTAAGCTTTTGGAAACCCCTTATTTTCATGTGTTATGTTTTCATGAAGTGATTATGAAACCAATATCTTTTCATAGGTTATGATGTGGGGAAATTTTAATGATACCTATCTCGTTTCATGGGTTATGGTTTTATGTTTATAAAATCTATCTATTTTTATGGGTCATGAAAAGATGAATTTCTTATTATGTTCTGGCACATGCATGAACTATTTTATTATGGGATAGGTGATACCTATATCTCCCTTCAATGAGTTGTGTAATGACTGATGACTCATGATTATCAATGTTATCTGTGTACCTAATTACATGTTTACAATGCTATGAATTCAATTGGTTTCATGACCATATGTTTATGCATGATCCGGATTACATGTTCACTATGTTATGTGTAAACCTTATTATGTGGTCACAATGTTATGGATGGACCAGGTAGAATGTCCATATGTTTATAATTGAACTTGATAACATGTTTATAAAATTAAGATTAAACATTATTACATGTTCATAATGTTATTCATAGACATGGTTTCATGTCCATATGTTTATGTGGGAACCTGATTAAATATTTACAATGTTATCACTGAACATTATTACGTGTTCAAAATGATATTAATAGACCTAGTTTCATTTCCATAGGTTTATGAATGAACATGATTACAAGTTCACAATGTTATGTGTGAACCTAATTATGTATTCAATATTTTTTGAATAGACATAGTTTCATGTCCATAATGTTAGTCATGAAATTGATTACAATTCTCAATGTAAGCATGGACCAGGTTTCATGTCCATAAGTGGATGTGGGGGCCTTATCTCATGTCCTTAACTAAATGAGTGAACATGTTCCTACTTATACATGTTCACAATGTTATAAACCAATGTCCATCCCCCAAATTTCGTGCTTTATTACAATGTTATGAGTTCATAACCCATTATATTCATTTAATTATGATCCATCTCTAATGAACTACAAATATTTATTATGATCATTAATATATAGGGTATGATCTCCAAATTTTATTGATATCAAATATAATGAAGTTTTACATTCTACAATCCATATTAATTTACCCTAACTAGTATAGTGAAAGTAAGGGATCGATCCATAGGGAGAGGTAGTTAGTGTGTTTTGTTTTTCTAGTCTGTGATAAACCTAGTGAAGTTTTCTTAAATTTAGAGTCAATTTTTGTGTTTTAATTATAGGGTGACTGAATTTCAATTTCATTATAAATTAATTTTGGAGATAAATAAAATCATAGAAATTTGATTTTTGGTATGAAATGGGAACAATGTGTCGGGGCTGTGGATTTTTAAGGTTCTTATTAAATAAGTTTTTTTATTAGGTTGTTCTTTTCATAAAAACTCAAATATTTGTGTTCTGAATGTAACAGAACCCTTCTGGTCTGCTGATTTTTTTTTAAATCAATAAAAACCAATTCTTAGGTCTAGAATTTGATTTCTATTAATTTTAGTAGTTGTATCACTTCTGGGATGATAAGGACATCCAATGATCATGGACGTTCTTACTCGTGATCCCTAAGATGATCCCTAGAAATATTGTTCTTGTTCTAATAAAATATTTATAGTGATATATAGAAAGGATAATTAAGGAATTTTAAGATAATAATGAATAACACAAGTATAATAAAATAGTTGAAAAATTACATCCCCTAACCATAGACCCAACACAAAAAGAATTTAGCTACTCAGGGAGTAGCTAAAAACTAATCTACTTGTGATACATGAATTAATCATTTAAAATATTTAAAGTTAAGTTCATTGGGAAGGATGTATAGAAGAACTTCTTCTCTTCTCTTATCACCTTGGTCATCTCCAGAAATTTCCCCTTGTTCAGTTTTGGAATGAATCAGTCCAGAACTAGGAGGGCCTTCCCATCTATTATAGTTTTTAGGAATACATAGTGTGTACCATATAGTACATGGTGTATTGCGTAGTCAAAATTATTTGGCCCTATTTTCTTCTATGGTGGGGGAGCTACTACACATCCCCTGACTTGGAACACAGTGCCTCCTAGTAGGTGCAAGTACACGGTGTGTAGTGACTTCGTACATGGTGTGTAATATCAATCTTCAGCCACCAACCAATTCTAGAAGGGACCACCTGGTGTGTATAAGTGAATGACATAGTGTGTAATCGTTGACCGGCAACATGGGCATGTATCCAGTCTTCCAGATCCTTTTCGTGGTAAAAATACATGGTGTGTGTAAGAAGTACACACCGTTTATATTTGAATTTTTGTTGTGTTCATTTTTTATTTGTTAATTTGGATGGAAAACACCTAAAAATAATCATAATCACCGATATAAATAATTTCAACCACAAAACAATTGATATTTGGTTTTAAAAAAATTTATTCTCATTAATATATATGAAAAAGTATTCACAAATTGGGTACATCAAGTCCCCCCACAAACAGTCATTTTCTTGTCCTTAAAAAAGATATCAACATCAAAACAATAGAACTTTTACTCTAAAAAGAGAATCATTCAACTAATTATAATTGTAAATAATATAGCCATAGCATTCATTTTTTAAATGGAAGGAAACATAAATCAATTCCAAAGATATTCTAATCATGCATCGTATATATTTTAATTAATCATTTTCATCTTCTTTCATCCACAATATTTATCTTTTCGTAAACTAACATTACACTTGATGATTTACCTCAACAAAAATTACCACACTCATCACTCAATATTTTTTAATCAGAGTTATGATCAATCTTAATTATATTCACTCTATCTATTAGATTATAAGTTTTTTCGTTCTCCAATTCAGAAAAATCATTAGAAATTTCAATAATGTTTAAATGTTTTTGAGGCTAAGGGTTGGTAGGTTAAGATGAAAAAAAGACTTAGTGTCTTGGAAAGGAGGACAAATTCTTAAAAAACAATACTTGATATTCAAAATAAATGTTAATGGGAATGCTCCCTCAAACAAGATCTATCAAAGGGTATAATCCCCATGATATCCCCTTTCCAATATGGTCCCATAAACCATCAATAATATGTAATAATGAATATATTCCCTCTTATTAATATTTCATTTTTTTGAATAAGGACCACTAAAAATACAGTTAATTGTGTTTTTGGAGACCCGTATGACCCAATGAACAAGTGATAGACTCCCCAAACTTAAATACATGGTTTCTCACCAATATATACCATGAATGGACAAAAATATCTCTCTAAATCTCAAGTGAATAATCATGCAAAATTATAAAAGAATTTGGATAGGAAGGGAAAATACGCTTGTAACGTAGCTTCTTGTCAAGGAAGTTCATGGTTTCTAAGGGTTTTACAAATATGAGATGTAGGGTAGGTCTCAATGTCAAAGGGTCTAGAAAATAATAAAATTCCTCAATCATTTTAATGTGATTAAAAAATTATTATTTTTTTGAGGAGAAAAACTAGCAAGTTATGGTAGTTATGCATATCCTAAGAACCTATCAAGAAAGAGGGTATAAAAAAATATGTCCAATTGGATTAAAATACCTCTCAAGAATATAAAAAAATATAGGGGTCAATCAGGTCATTAAATAAGTACAAATGATCGGTTCTAATAAATGTAAATGTCTAAGACATTAAATCAAGAACCGAACTATATTAGCAATCATTTAAAAATACTTTGAAAATTTAAATAAGTATATATGTTTTAAAGTTTTGTTTTAGGTATTTAATATTTATAATTATAATTAATCAAAAAAAATAACAACTAAAATATTTCTACTGTTAAAGATGTATTCTAATTCATTTTAAGGAAAAGTAAAGTGTAGTCAGAGACCTTCCCCCATAATTAATATAACACATGGTCCCCCAAGTGTAATACTAAGGAAGAGAAGGGAATGTGGAGAAACGGTAGGTGTAAGATGATGGGAAGCAATGGAAGAAGAAAATCCAAAGTATAAAGGAAAAAAAGAAACATTAAAAAATATCCCCTAATAGTGAATCGAAAAAATTGGAATCTATTCGAAATACAGATTCCCAATTCACTCTAGAGTACTTGTAACTATCATGGGAATGGAAAACAATTTGTAGATACATACATCATCACATCCCAAGAAGGAAACAAAAAAAAAATATAGGTAAAGGAAATAAAAGTGACTAAAAAACAATCACTGGGTTGCCTCAGAAGAGGCATCATCTGCTACAGATTAATTTGGTAATGGAGAAGCAGCTGTAGTGGATACCGGACTCACAGACTTGACACCCTGAGTGGTAGGAATAGGAGGTACCACATGATCAGCAGTGGAAGTTAGAGGCATAGAATCTGTGCCCTGAATGGTAGGTAAAGTAGAAACCATAGGTTCATTAGTAGAGAGCATAATGGAATCATTGGACGGAGTTGTTAGTAAAGTCGGGGTGACATAAGGCTGAGGAGAGGAGGGATATTTTAGAGAAGGATATGGCACCGATAGTGAAAGGCCATGGTGGTGAATAAAGATCCCCAACATCTGATCAAGCCACCTAACTGTCTGTGCCATAACATCCTGGGGGTTCTCCATCTTGGCCAGGTGAAGGGAGGTAGGGATATTATCTGATGGTACGGATTAAGGTGGAGAGTTGGAAGGCTCAGAGTAATAGGTGGTGGTGGAAGAAGAAGAAATGCTGGAATAAGGGGGTTGGTGGTGAGGGAACATCAGCGGGTGGATGTGGTGGGTCATTTTTATGAACACCAACGGGAGAAGTTGGGTCATCCCTCACCCCAACATGTAGAGGGGAGTCCTATAAAATCCCATATTTTTCTCCCAATGTTCAACCATACTCATGTGAATAAGCATGAGAAATTCAAGAAGTTGATGAGAGCCTAAGGGGTTTTGTGAGAGAGAGGGCCAAACACTCCCAAGTGGTGGGATAGGAGGGTGGCATAGAAACTGCCTTTTAGGTTTCCCAGATGGTCGTGAATAATAGAATGGAAGTAGGTGGAAGCAAGGTAGGGGAGGTCAAGTTATTCATGCTAGACAATACAAGTAAGGAGCTCCATGTGCCGGACCGAAATGACACCCACATCCTCATGGCGAGGAAAAAGAATGGTGATAAAATATCAGTGAATGAAATAAAGGGGATGGTCAATTATGAGTGTTCTATTTTGTGATGTGGGTGTGTACTAGTGGTAAGGTCCAACAACCTCCCACCACATGGCATTGAGGTCAGAGTGATCAGACAGGATAAGGGTGGAAGCTAGAGGTGGGGTGGCAGGATGGGGGGTAGAAGCTCCACCCTTGGCCAAACTATGCAATGTTAAGGGAAAATGGGTGTCCTCCCAGCTGAAAGAGAACATGGAAAGCTACATTGGATGGTGTCTGATAGTCAGTGGTCCCATCAAACATGAATGTGGCCATGAACTCAAGAAATAAATCGTGGTAAGTATAAGTGATGACCTAAAAAGTGTCCAACATATGAGTATGGACTAGAAGCCCCTTAAGCTTCTCACAAATGCTATGATGATGGGGAACACTGATGTCCAGGGATTGGCTGCTCAACTGAATAGTGCATCATGATAATAACCGTAATCTATCTGCCACAGGATGACCTTCAAGAAAGATTAGGAATGGAAGTGGTGGAGTGCGGGCAGCAACCGGTGCAGATGGTGGTGGAACTTTTGGTGTTGGAGCAGATGGTCCTTCCATTGTGGTAGGAGGTGGGGTAGGGGATACCTGAGCATCCACAATGGTCTGGAAAATATAGGTTGGAGGTTCTGGCTCGGTCGGGTCCACTGTGGGAATAGAGGGTAGCTCAGAGGGGGTGGAACTGGAAGATGGAGTTGTGGCATAGGAGCTCTCAACCATAAAGGATGGTATGAATGCCACCACTAAATGATCAACAGTGGTAGGAAAATACACCACAAGAACTTCCATATTGGTAGATGTCGAGGATGGAGGCAGAATCAGAAGAAGAGGTAGAGAGGCCAATGCTGGGGGCTGGCAAACCAGGAAATCCAAAGCCGGTCACTCAGAATGTCGAAGACATATTCGACAATGAGGAGGCCATTGGCCCTCCATAGTTGAAGTGGGCCTCTTCCCACTCGCATGATCTCTATCATTCATACCTAGAAGAAAATGAAAGAAAACAAAATGAAATAAGAAAAAGAAGAAGAATAGAAAATGTGAGAAAACATAAAATATAGGAGAACATAGTGTGTATATCCAGGGTACACAGTATGTAATAGGATCGGTAGAAGAACCTGTGTATTCTGAATAGACATTCCGTGGGGGCATGTGTTGTGTAAAACCAATACACTCCGTGTAACAATGTCTACATGTTGTGTAGTGAAACAAGGAGCGATTGCCATGTAAGGAGCTAGACACAGCTAGACTAGGGAAGGGAATTAGACCATATACACATCATGTGGAGAGTGGTACACTCTGTGTGTGATAACATGGTGTGTGAGGAATGAACAAAGTCCACATGGAGTCCTCCAAAGATTCATAGGACACAATGTGTACCTAATAGACATTTCGTGTGTAATAACATGGGAAGGGGTCTTGTCCTAGAGGACACAGTCTGGGCTAGATGGTCAGGGGAGGAGCTACACACAACATGTACCAAATGTACACACAATGTATATTTCAAATTGGAGCCACATGGGTGTGTGGTCGTGTACAAGTTGTACATGACATGTGTCATCATACATCCCGTGTACAGTACAGGAAGCTGAACAGTCAACCAATTAGAAAATCTACCTAAATGCGATGTAAAATTGGAAATAAGGAGCGTAGAATGGAGTACCTAGTGCGAGGATCAAAATGCGAAGAAATTAGGCCGTAAAACACTCAAAATATGCGAATTAAGTTTGGGGAGGGAGGATGACCTTCGAGGGATGAAACAGGGAGAAGTAGGTGTCACACTACACAGCCTAAGGCTGGGTAGGGCCTTAGCCTTTATAGGTGAAGGGAACTGTATGTATCAAGGTGTACATGTTCTGTATGTTTTTTTCTAAATAAATAAATTATATAATATAATAAGTGTAGTAAACCATAAAATAATTAATATTAATAATTAAAATAAATATATATATATATATATTAATTACTAAAAATAAATCTATACACATAATGTATCAGGGAAATGCACATAATGTGTTACAAAATTGGAAAAATTGAACTAAAACCTTTGGTCTAGTGCTTGGGGCTTGTTTTGAACCAGCGAACAGCCATTCCAAATGTAAGCCCTCGGCCACTCGAGCAATGGTTGTAGTACAACCCATTTATAATTAATTAAAATATTAAAAGTAAAGATACAATTCTACATTGGCTGAAGAGGATTCATAGCTTGTGGTTCTAATTTGAATAAAAGGGATGAATCTAGGAGATTAGACGAGTTCAAACCCAGGTCTTTTGAATCCAGGTCTGAGTCTCTTCCAATTTACCAACTTCACCTGCATGTATTTTCATATTTTCAAAACTACTAAAATTATTACTGATAACATGGTGCACATGATATATATTGAAATACATGCCGTGTGGTTTTACTAATATAAAAAATTATGGAAATGGGCCGATTGTCAAGTTTCAATCCCAGGTTTTTTTGATATGTTTTATGACCCTGGCCAGTCAGTCTATCCCCACCATGGGATTTCATTTTTTTTTGAAACCTTATATTTCATTATAAAAAGTATCAAACATTCCATTTAAATAAAAAGGGTTTAAAAAGGATGAATCCCATGTTAAATGTAGTTATGGAGGGATTCAAACCAGTGACATCTCATATATATTCCAGTTACCTTACCATTAGAACCAAAATCATCCATGTTTATTAACATATTTAATATCTATATATTTATTATATCAATAATATAAAATAGAAAGGTAAGTACACACTATGTGTATAGGTGGTACATGACGTGTAACCTCTGGGTTTCCACCTAGGAAGTTTCTTTGTTTCACGTCATTGGCTCAACCTTACTTGAGTGTTTTTCTACCTGAATTGTATGGTGGAGATTGTGCCCACCATATCATCCCTTTGAATATAGGGTTTCAAATGATTCCCATTTACCTTGAATTGTTAACCATCTTCTCATTCCACTTCCACTACACCATGGGGAAAACATGATTAGTTTGAAAAGTCCCAACCAACGGGACTTGAGTTTACTTGGGAAAAAATATCAAATGGGAGTTAAATAAAAGTATCTCTTCAGTGAGATGAAATGATTTCTGAGAAATCATGCAGTCATGGACCGCCTTTTTCATCTCCTTGTATAGCTTGGTCTTCTTGTATTCCTCCAAGAAAATTTCATCATGTTATGTCAGTTGAAACTGGTGCTTTTTTTCTATGGGATTGATATCATAGTTTAGGTCTTTCACATCCCAATAAGCATGATACTCAAGATCCACTGGTAAATGAAACTCCTTCTCATAAATCAGCTAGAATTGAGAAAACTCTAGAGGTGTCTTGAAGGCGATCTTATAATCCCAAAAGGCATCATCAAGATTCTCGGACCATCCCTTTCATGAAAATCCCTCTATCTTCTCTAGGATATGTTATAATTCACAGTTTGAGACTTCCACTAGGCTACTAGATTGATGATAATAAGGTTTTCCATGGTTATATCTCATACCACACTTCAGAAGCACATTTTTCATTAACATATTTTCAAAATGTGTTCCTCTATCATAGATCAGAAATCAGGGCACACCCAACCCACTGAAAATGTTCTTCTTCAAGAAATCCATGATGAACTATATAATGTTGTGTGTTGTGGCAGTATCTTACACCCATTTTCATACGTAGTCCTCACAACCAAGTATGTAAGAGTTTAAAATAATGGCATAAAAGGACCCATGAAGTCAATAACCCATACATCAAATATCTCAACCTAGAGAATGGGGTGTTGAGGAATTTCATCTCGGAGCCCCATGTTACCTATTCGCAGACATTGATCAGAGTGTGTCACAAAATTTATAGCATCCTTGTGCATGTTGATCCAGGAAAACTTAAATTGGGGAATGTTTTCCATTTTTTAGTCTGGCTCATGATGTCCCCCAGCTGGGTAAGATTGATAGAATTCCATAATTTTTTGAGTTTTTTCTTCTAGGATGTATCATCAGATCATTCCATCTCCACATGAGCATAAGTGCAGAGGGTCTTCCCAAAAATATATTTTCATGTCAGATAGAAACAATTTCTTTTGGTGGAATGTAAAATCAATGTGAATGACTCTCATAGCCAAGTAATTGGCTATGTCAGCATACCAAGGATGAGGTGAAGCTTCAACATAGAGATGATTCTCATCCAGGAAGTCCTCATTGATTTCTATATCATCTTCCCTTTTGGGATGAGGCTATTATATCCTGGAGAGACGATAAGCCACAACATTTTCATGACCCTTCTTATCACAGATCTCTAAGTAAAATTCTTGGAAAATAAGCACCCAGTGGATGAGTCGTGGTCTTTTGTCCTTCTTGTTTAGCAGGTATTTCAGTGTTGTATGGTTAGTGTAGACAATTATTTTGGAAAGTACTAAATAAGAACAGAACCTGTCAAATAAAAAAAACACAAAAACCATCTCATTATCAGTAGTAGTGTAGTTGATCTGTGCTTCATTTAAGGATCTTCTGGCATAATATATTGGTCTTAATATTGGATCAATTCTTGTTACAAGAACTTCTACCACTATATAGTCACTTGCATCACACATGACCTCAAAATTTACCTCCAAATTTGGGGAAATAATAATAAAAGATTCTCTTAATTTTTTCATCAGAACTAGGAATTTTGTTGTGAATTTTTCATCAAATTAAAATATAGAATCCTTTGTAAGATTATTGTTTAATGGTTGATATATTTTTGAAAATTCACAAACAAATCTCCTGTAGAAACTGGAATTCCCAAGAAAGCTTCAGATAGCCCAAAAAAATGTGTGCATAACCAATTGTGAGATGATTTCAATTTTTGGATGGGTCAAATTCAATGTCTTTATTACAAATTTGAATTCCTAAGGTGATTCCATGATGCACCATGAAGTGGAACTTCTCCCAGTTTAAAACCAGATTGGTATGTTCACACCGTTCCAAAATTAATTTTATATTTTTCAAGCAAGTTTTGAATGATTTCCCATTGACGAAAAAATAATCCATGAAGACTTCGATAATTTGTTCTACTATATCACAGAAGATGGTCCACATGAAATTTTGAAAGGGGGATGTAGCATTACACAAGAGAAATGACATCCTTTGATAGGAAAAATTCTTATATGGGCATGTGAAGGTTCGTTTTTATTGTTCTTTTGGGGAAATAGATATTTTATTAATACTAGAATAACTATCTAAGAAGTAGTAGAATTTGTTCCCTGGTAAGTGCTTCAGCATTTGATCCATGGAAGGGATTGTGAAGTGGTCTTTTCATGTGGCATCATTTAGTATTCAGTAATCCACACACACTATCCATCATATGATAGTTCTCATGGTGATATATTCATTTCTATCATTAGTGATTATGTTGATACCCCCCTTTTGGGTACCACTTGCAGAAGACTTACCCTTGGGCTGTTGGAGAATGGGTAAATGATTCCTACATCTAAGAGATAGATTGACTCCTTATTAAATTCCTCCTTCATGGGAGGATTTAATCATCATTGTGGTTGCCAAGATGGCTTGGCTTCTTTTTTCAGTAACGCCTTATGGGTGAAAAGGTTTGGTTTGATCCCTTTAAGATCATTAACTTTCCACCCAATGGCCTATTTTCCTTTTATTAGAACATGTCATAGTTCCTCCTCTTGATATTTTGTGAGTAAGGAATTGAGGATTATAGGAAGAGTGTTCTCATCACCCATGTTCCCATACATTAAGGATTATTGGTGATGTTTGAGTTCATGTTGAGGGCCCTTCAGAATAGAGGGCCCCATGAGTTCTATCTTCGCTCGCTCTAGGATATCTAGAATGATTTCATGTTTCCCATATTTACCACCATAGCTAATGAATAATTGCAACTCCTCTGGTTCATATTCAGACTGGATTTCATTGATGACTGGTTCAGTGGTGATAGAAGAACATTTGTAAAGACCCGTAAAATTCAAGGGAATTTTTTTATTAATTTTATTTGGAATTTTACAAGAATGTGGTTTCTAACGGCACTTGATTCTGAGGCACGGTGTTCCCGGAATAAATTTCCAAAGTTTGGCTCGGGTACGTTCAGTGAACGAACGAGCAGGGTTTCCTATCTTTTGAACCGGTGCTCGGAATTGAAATCCGATGGCACTGATGAACTCGCAACACCGATAATCGCTTAAGGGAACCTTTACCATAGTTGCGTTTGTGCGGGAGAAGAAGTTAATTAATGGGGTTTAATTAAAAAAGTAAATAAAATTGTTAAATCAATTTTATTTCTTTTTCAAGTGGTTAGTTTCTCCCATGGGAAGTTGGTGGTGGAGCCCACATCCACCCAACTTCCCATGTGAGGATAATTAAAAGGTTGGGGCCCACATGAACCCCCCACCTTTTCAATTTTCCCTAACTCCCAAACCCCTCTTAACCCCTCACATTCCTAACTCCCCATTATCTCCACTCTAATTAATTTGACAACTTGTTGTAATTAATTTGGTGAGTTACATGTAAGTTTTTGAAATTCAAACAATTGAATTTAAAATGATTTGTTGTGTTAATAAAATAAGTTTAGAAATTATTTTATTAGGGGTTGGTGTTGGGTTGTTTGAGAGCTTTTTGGAGAAAAAGTTATGGAACACCTTCTTCCTCGACGAAGAACGCAAAGAACACCGTTCTTCAACGAAGAACTTCTCCGCCGAAGAACACGGTTCTTCCGCGACGCCGTATCCGCGACGCGACGTTCTTCTTCCGAGTCGTCTCTTCCGCGATGGTTTTCCGTGACGAAATCGCCTTCAATGACTTCGAATCCTCGCTTCGCGACGTCGACGTTCTTTCCCCGCGACGCCCGACCTCCGCGACGCTCGTCTTCCGCGGGTCGTTGACGAACACCGTTCCTGAACCGAGGTAGGGGATTTATTTTTTAATTAATTCTGTTCATGATTTCTAGATTGTCAATCTTCGTGGTTTTCAACTATTTGTTATCGAATAATGTGAGGGGGACAGTACTCACAAACACGGCCGACCCTCCTCCTTATTTCGGGAATGATTTTTTTGTGGTTGGTACGAGGAAGCGTGGTGTCGTCGCACCACGCGGTTTCATGCGGAAGATATGCGCGGCGCCGTCGCGCTGCGCCGTGGAAAGAAATTCAAGTACGCGACGCCGTCGCGCCGCATTGAAGACAACCAAAGACGCCGCGGCCGGAGCGGGGCTGCGGCGGAAGGGCGCGGTGCCGTCGCACCGCGCCGGATGACAAGGGGCGCGGCCAGTTCCGGGCCGCGGCGGAGCAAGGTGACCGGTGGCCGGACCGGGCCGCCGGTGTGGGCAAAGAAGGGGACTGGCCGTCGCCGGTCCCGTGGAGGCCGAAACCGGTAGGCCAGGACGGGCCAGCCGGACCGGTGTACAACCGGGGGTTCAAACCCCCGGACGGCTGGCCAAAACGGCCCCCATTAATTAAGGGGGGTCGCGGTTACATAGGGGGGCAGGCGCCCCCTCCCCTTTGCCGAAATGGATCGGCCCCAGGCGGACCGGCGCCTGGCCGGTCTGCCAGGCCGGGCCGACCCGGACCCGGGGCGGGTCGACCCGGTTCGGGCCGATCGAGGGGTCTCGGGCTGGGTCGGTCCGGGCCCGAAACCCCCGTTATCAGACTGTTTGGGTTCAAATGCCCATAACTCGGGCTACAGACCTCCAAACGACGCGCTGTCAGCAGCGATGCGATCCTTGGATCGAGACGGTCGTTTCGAAATATCACACTCAAGGTTTCGTAATACCTTGAGTTCGGCCGGGTTGGTTCGTACACGAAACCAACCGGGCCCTCGGAGCGGAAACGCTCATATCTTGAGCTACGGACGTCTGATTGACGTGCCGTCAACTTTGTTGAGTTCCTCTTAGTGAGACGGATCTTTTGGTTTACTCCACCCGAGGTTTGGACGCAGGTGGAGTATGTTCGGGTTGGTTTTGCCTTAAAACCCAACCGGGCCCCTGGGACGAAAAAGCCAATAACTCTCAGACCGGGCGTCCGATTGACGTGCCGTCTCCGACGTTGAGTTCCTGTTGATGATACGGAACTTTTGGATACATCAACTCTGGACTATGTTTCAGTTGATGTATCAACCTCTTGGCTCGTGGAGCGGACCCTCCCGAACGAGCTTGCTGTGTGCGGGAACCCTAGTGCTGGCTGCGACTGCTACTGTGACTGCGACGACGACTGTGCAGAGATCCTCACTGGATTCAATGACGACGACTACAGCACTCAGCGATCCTATGTGGATCAGTGCTACCGATCCTGTGTGGGTCCGATCCTGTGTGGTTCAGTGCTCAGCGGTTCTGTGTGAGCCAGCGCCTACAGATCCTGTGTGGGTCTGATCCTGTGTGGGTCTATACGGGGGTTAGTTTCCTACCGATCCTGTGTGGGTCTTTGCGGGGGTTAGTACCTATCGATCCTTTGTGGGTCTGATGACTTATATGGATCAGTGATCATCTCTATCGTCTTTCAAAGAAGTATACCTGTGTGAGCTGAATCTTGTTTACTTTCCTATGTGGATTGTGTTGTGCTATCCTGTTTGGATTACGTGTTTCTTTCCTATGTGGAATACGTATACTTTCCTGTGTGGACTGAGTTGTATTTGGGCTCGGAGGTTGGAGCGTATTGGAATTGATGACTTAGGTATATGTATGGGCATATACCTAAGCAGTGTCGGTTGTTACTTCGTGTTTGTATCTTTCCTTTTTGGTTTATCCTTTGTGGATTTTGGGAGACCTTCGGGGGTCTCGGGGTCCCTACGGAGTAGCTTATACTCACCCCTGCACGGGCTATGCCCGCACTACGTTGTGTTGGTTGCAGACAACGGACAGCATTGATCGTGGTTGAGGCTTGCAGAGCAGGACGGTACCTGGAGGTGGACCACTGGGCGGACGTTCTCGGAGTGGACGGCGGGACCCTAGGAGTAGTGGAGCTATCTGTACCCACCCTTTAGGTGGGATTTCCAGTGGACAGCTCGGTGTAGCGGCTTTTACTTTTCAGTTGTTGTTTTCCCTTTCGAGTTGTACTTTACTTTCAGTTTGGGTTTGTATACTGGCCCATTTACTTTTCCGCACTTATAGTTGTACTCTGTTTTTACTTAGTGTTTACTTTTCCGCTTGCTTACTCTGTGGTGCTTGTTTACTTTACAAAGGCAATGCCTTCCCTTTTTACCGGGATTTACGCCTTGGTGCTAGTCACCAACCCCTGGCCTATGGACGGCGGGCTTGGGGTAGTCACAGCACGGGCCCCAAGGACGGGTCGTGACAAATTGGTATCAGAGGAGTTCAGTTCTACCGCGAACTCTGATCTTTTCTATGTGAAGCAATAGTGTTCTGCGTATTGAGTGTGGTTATCAGTATAGGGAGTCCAGTGTTGGTGCGGCGGCCGACGTATCCGTACACCAGGACCCTGACTTCTGATTTCCGACTTAATTCTTGAAAACATTGATTGCGTGTGTGTTTCAAGTTTTCTTTTTGATTACTTTGTATCAGCTCACCGGGTATACTGTTCTGACCGTGGCGCACCTGTTTCCTTTTCAGGATGGCCCCACGACGGCAGCCAGCTAGGGTTCTGAGAGTCGAGCGTGACGACAGCCCACTGAGCGACGAGGCCTCGGTGCAGGGCCCTTTGTCAGTAGTGGCACCGGTGGTAGATCTATCAGCCGAGCCATGGATACTTCCAGCACCAGCCGCTGACGATGCACGTCACCTCAGTGCACAGCATGAGTTCCAGCGCCAGTGACCACCCAGGTTTCGTGGGGAGACAGACCCCCAGGCAGCCGAGGACTGGCTGGAGGCAGTCGTATGAGTTTTTAGTCTAGTGAGGACACCAGCAGACCTCATGGTGATCCTCGCTGCGAGCCTACTGCACGCAGCAGCGGGCCGATGGTGGAGCTTGATGATCCAGGTGCACGATGAGGCATCTCTACTCTGGACAGAATTTGAGAGCCTCTTCCACTCAGAGTTTTTCCCAGCCACCCTCCGTGTGGTGCGCATTCAGGAACTTCTTTAGCTGTGGCAGGGCAACATGACGGTCGCCCAGTACTCGGTGAGATTTACCGATCTCTCGTACTAATCGACCGACATTGTACGGGACCCATTCTTCCGGGCCCGGACCTTTGAGCAGGGTTTGAGACACGAGATCAGGGCATCGCTGATCTCCCTCAGCATTCCGACTCAGACAGGAGTACTGGAGCGGGCCCTTTTGATCGAGAGTTTTCTTGCTGAGTCTACACAAGCACCGAGACCCACCGCAGGGCGGCACGTAGCAGAGTCTTCAATAGCAGGCAGTCAACGGATGACTCTTGGGTCCAGGCAGACTAGAACCTCAGGCAGACGACCTCAGGACACTGGCTCGGCAGTGCAGGGCACACAGCATGGATCCAGTCTTTCGAGAGGCAGACATTGCTACTCGTGCGGCGGGCAGGGCCACATGGCTCGTGACTACCCAACCCGTCGTGCCGAGGATCAACAGACGGTTGAGGGACCACCGAGGCAGAGACAGAGGGTCGACCGTGGCGGTCCGTAGGGAGGAGGCGGACGAGGCAAAGGAGTTGGCCGAGCAGCAGGTGGTGGGCGACGCTTTGAGGCTCTACCACCACCACCACCACCAGGAGGTCCGCCCCGACCACAGGGAGCTGGCGGGCAAAGACAGGCACAGCTCCAGGAAGCGGAGGTCTACGACCACGGCGCGCCAGAGATGATTCGAGGTACTATCTGTGTCTATTCCACCCTTGCTGCAGTACTTATAGACACAGGAGCGAGTCACTCTTTCATAGCCGCTGCCCTTGTTCAGAGCTCGGAGATTCCGACAGAGCCATTGGCTCGATCCTTACGGCTAGAGACTCCTACGGAAGCAGACTTGACGATTACGCACTGGTGCCAGTAGTGGGAACTTACTCTAGGAGGCGAGAGCTTCGGCTGGGATCTTCTTGTAGAGTCGTCTAGGTCTTACGACGTCATCTTAGGCATGGATTGGTTATCTACGGTCCATGCACAGATTGACTGTTTTAGGCACATGGTGCGATGTGTACGCACCGACGGGAGCAGGTTCACCTTCACCAGTGAGAAGGGAGCCTTTGCAGCACAGGATGGACTTCCACGGAGGAGAGGACAACCCATCAATGATCAGTTGGCTAGCCTCATCCTAGGATCAGTTGACGTGCGGAGTCCTGGATTTCCTGCAGTGGTGGATCAGTTTGCGGACGTTTTTCCCAAAGACGTTCCAGGACTACCTCCTCGCAGAGAGGTAGACTTTTATATTGACTTGTACCCTGGGACAGCCCCGATATCGACTCCAGCATATCAGATGGCCCCCGCTGAGCTTCGAGAGCTACGGGTACAGTTGGAGGACTTGCAGGGCAAGGGGTTCATCTGACCCAGTGTTTCACCCTGGGCTTCCCCGATATTGTTCGCCAAGAAGGCGGACGGGAGCTTGCGACTTTGTGTTGAATATCGTCGCCTGAACCAGGTGACAGTGAGGAACAAGTATCCGCTACTGAGGATTGATGACCTCTTTGATCAACTCAAGGGAGCACGGTGGTTCTCGAAGATAGACCTCAGGTCAGGCTATCATCAGCTCAGAGTTCGAGACGAGGACGTGCAGAAGACGGCCTTCAGATGTCGGTATGGCCACTATGAGTTCTTGGTTATTACCTTCGGCGTAACCAATGCTTCAGCAGTGTTCATGGCCATCATTAATAGGATCTTTCAGCCATACCTCGATCGATTTGTCGTGGTGTTCATCGACGACATTTTGATCTACTCGACGACTGAGGAGGAGCACGCCTACCACTTACGGGTTGTACTAGACACACTCCGAGAGCACCAGCTTTATGGTAAGCTCTCAAAGTTCCAGTTCTGGATACGTGAGGTCTACTTCTTGGGACATGTTATCTCTGAGGTAGGAGTTGTAGTGGATCCTGCAAAGATCGAGGCAGTGTTAGCTTGGGAGCCACCTAAGAGCGTGACAGAGGTGCGGAGTTTCTTAGGACTAACTGGATACTACCGGAGATTTGTTCCAGACTTCTCCAGAGTTGCGGCACCACTCTCAGCTTTGATGAAGAAGGGGAAACCCTTCGTGAGGTCAGAAAGATGTCAGCAGAGCTTCCAGGAGCTGAGACAGAGATTGACCAGCGCACCTATCTTGTGGTTGCCTAAGGAGGGAGTAGGGTACGTAGTCTACTGCGATGCATCAGGGATCGGACTCGGTTGTGTCCTGATGTAGGAGCGGGCAGTGATCGCCTATGGATCACGTCAGTTGAGGCCGCATGAGTAGAACTACACTACCCATGACCTGGAGTTAGAAGTAGTGGTCTTCACTCTGAAGACATGGCGACACTACCTGATGGGCAAGCGCTTTACAGTCTTTTCTGATCATCAGAGTCTCAGGTACATCTTCTGGCAGAAGGACCTGAACCTGAGACAGCGGTGATGGCTCGAGTTCCTCCAGGTCTATGACTTTGAGATAGTATATACTCCGGGGAAGGGGAACGTAGTAGCCGATGCCCTCAACAGGAGGACGTACATTCAGCTACTTGAGGAGGCGACGAAGCAGCTAGCCTCTATGCAGATATCCTTCGTGGATAGATATGGAGCAGCCTTCCTTCAGTCTCTCACAGTCACTCCTCCACTACTGCAGCGAGTCAGAGAGGCACAGCATGGGGACACCGACTGTGAGACGCGGCGTGCACAGATATCCTCAGGACAGGCACCTGATGGTTTCTCCTTTGGAGAAGAGCATGACATCCTTTTCAGAGGGCGTACCATAGTACCAATCGCTTTATGGTAGGAGGTGCTGAGAGAGTTTCACACTTCTCCTTTGGCGGTACATCCTGGAGTGGTGAAGATGTACCAGGATCTCAGACGACAGCACTGGTGGCCAGGCATGAAGAAGGCTATGGCAAAGTTTGTTTCTCGATGCCTCACCTGTCAGCAGGTGAAGGCTGAGCACCAGGTACCAGCAGGCTTGGTACAACCCTTGGAGGTTCCGGAGTGGAAGTGGGATGGCATATCTATGGACTTCGTGACTGGACTTCCACGCACTTCCAGAGGTCACGACTCTATCTGGGTAATTGTCGACCGACTCACCAAGTTGGATCACTTCTTACCCATCAGAGAGCAGGGCTCAGTGGAGATATTGGGATGAATTTAAGTTCAGGAGATTGTTCGGCTTCACGGTGTGCCATCATCTATCGTCTCCGATCGAGATGCTCGCTTTACTTCTCGGCTATGGAAGGGATTGCAGGAGGCGTTCGAGACGCAGCTACGTTTGAGCACAGCCTTTCATCCTCAGACAGATGGTCAGACAGAGAGGACCATTCAGACTCTCGAGGACATGCTCCGCACATGTGTCCTTGACTTTGGTTGTAGCTGGGAGGACCACCTACCCTTGGTGGAGTTTGCGTACAACAACAGCTACCACTCCACCATCGGGATGGCACCGTACGAGGTGTTGTACAGCCGACCTTGCAGATCACCGCTGTGCTGGACAGACCCTGGGGAGTCAGCACTTGTGGGACCAGAGATGGTCCAGGCCACGACAGAGAAGGTCCTGGTCATCCAGTAGCGGATGAGGATAGCTCAGAGCCGGTAGAAGACTTATGCTGACAGGAGGCGGAGGCCACTATAGTTTGAGGATGGTGACCACATCTTCTTGTAGGTCTCACCTCGACATGGTATACAGAGATTTGGCCGAGGCGGCAAGTTGTCTCCACGCTTCATCGGACCATTCCAGGTCCTCGGTAGGATAGGCGAGGTGGATTATTGTCTGGCTCTGCCACCTCAGTTGCACCGGGAGCACGACGTCTTCCATGTATCTCAGCTGAGGAGATACGTGCACGACCCGACGCACATCATTGACCATGGGGAGCTCGACGTTGACGATGGGGCGACTTTTACGGAGGTTCCGGTGGAGATCGAGGATCGACAGGAGCGGGTCCTATGTGGACGGTCGATTCCTCTTGTGTGCATCAGATGGCAGCACGGGAACCTCCAGGAGAGCACTTGGGAGCGGGAGTCTCAGATGCGTGCTCAGTACCCTCATTTGTTTCCCTAATTTTGATGTATCTTTACGGGGACGTAAAGCCCTGAGGTCGGAGTTATGTAAAGACCCGTAAAATTCAAGGTAATTTTTTTCTTAATTTTCTTTGGAATTTTACAAGAACGCGGTTTCTGACGGCACCTGATTCCGAGGCCCGGTGTGCCCGGAATCAATTTCTGAAGTTTGGCTTGGGTACGTTCAGTGAACGAACGAGCGGGTTTTCCTATCTTTTGAACCGGTGCTCGGAATTGAAATCTGATGGAATCGATGAACTCGCAATGCCGGTAATCGCTTAAGGGAACCTTTACCGTAGTTGCGTTTGTGCGGGAGAAGAAGTTAATTAATGGGGTTTAATTAAAAAAGTAAATAAAATTGTTATATCAATTTTATTTCTTTTTCAAGTGGTTAGTTTCTCCCATGGGAAGTTGGTGGTGGAGCCCACATCCACCCAACTTCCCATGTGTGGATAATTAAAAGGGTGAGGCCCACACGAACCCCCCACCTTTTCAATTTTCCCTAACTCCCTAACCCCTCTTAACCCCTCACATTCCTAACTCCCCATTAACTCAACTCTAATTAATTTGACAACTTGTTGTAATTAATTTGGTGAGTTACATGTAAGTTTTTGAAATTCAAACAATTGAATTTAAAATGCTTTGTTGTGTTAATAAAATAAGTTTAGAACTTATTTTATTAGGGGTTTGTGTTGGGTTGTTTGAGATCTTTTTGGAGAAAAAGCTAAGGAACACCTTCTTCCTCGACGAAGAACGCGAAGAACACCGTTCTTCAACGAAGAACTTCTCTGCCGAAGAACACGGTTCTTCCGCGACGCCGTATTCGTGACGTGACGTTCTTCTTCCGCGTCGTCTCTTCCGTGACGGTTTTCCACGACGAAATCGCCGTGAAAGACTTTGAATCCTCACTTCGCTACGTCGACGTTCTTTCCCTGTGACACCCGACCTCCGCGACGCTCGTCTTCTGCGGGTCGTTGACGAACACTGTTCCTGAACCGAGGTAGGGGATTTATTTTTTAATTAATTCCGTTCATGATTTCTAGTTTTTCGATATTCGTGGTTTTCGACTATTTGTTATCGAATAATGCGAGGGGGCCTGTCCGAACAAACACGGCCGACCCTCCTCCTTATTTCATGAATGATTTCTTTGTGGTTGGTACGAGGAAGCGTGGTGCCGTCGCACCATGCGGTTTCATGCGGAAGATATGCGCGGCGCCATCGCGTCGCGCCGTGGAAAGAAATTCAAGGACGCGACGCCGTCGCGCCGCGTCAAAGAAAACCGAAGACATCGCGGCCGGAGCGGGGCCGCGGTGGAGGGGCGCGGTGCTGTCGCACCGTGCCGGACGACAATGGGCGTGGCCCGTTCCGGGCCGCGGCGGAGCAAGGTGCCCGGTGGCTGGACCGGGCCGCCGGTGTCGGCGAAGAAGGGGATCGGTCGTCGCCGGTCCCATGGAGGCCGGAACCGGCCGGCTGGCCAAAACGGCCCCCCTTAATTGTGGGGGGCCGCGGTTACACAGGGGGGCAGGCGCCCCCCCCCCCCCCTTTGCCGAAACGGCTCGGCCTAAGGCCGAGCCGGACAGCGCGTTGGGCGCGCTTTCCCTAGCCGGACCGAGCCATGTCGGGCCGGGCCGAACCGGACCCGGTGCGGGTCGACCCGGTTCGGGCCGACCGGGGGGTCTCGGGCCGGGTCGGTCCGGGCCCGAAACTCCCGTTATCGGACTGTTTGGGTTCAAATGCCCATAACTCGGGCTACAGACCTCCAAACAATACGCCGTCAGCAGCGATGCGATCCTTGGATCGAGACGGTCGTTTCGACATATCTCACTCAAGGTTTCGGAATATTTTGAGTTTGGCCGGGTTGGTTCGTACACGAAACCAACCGGGCCCTCGGAGCAGAAATGCTCATATCTTGAGCTACGGACGTCCGATTGACGTGCCGTCAACTTTGTTGAGTTCCTCTTAGTGATACGGATCTATTGGCTTACTACGCCCGAGGTTTGGATGCAGGTGGAGTACGGTCGGGTTGGTTTTTCCTTAAAAACTAATCGGGCCCCTAGGACGAAAACGCCAATAACTCTCAGACTGGGCGTCCGATTAACGCGCCGTCTGCGACGTTGAGTTCCTGTTGATGATATGGAACTTTTGGATACATAAACGCTGGACTATGTGTCAGTTGATGTATCAACCTCTCGGCTCGTGGAGCGGACCCTCCCGAACGAGTTTGATATGTGCGGGAACCCTAGTGCGGGCTGCGACTGCTACTGTGACTGCGACGACGACTGTGCAGAGATCCTCAGTGGATTCGACGACGATGACTACAACACTCAGCGATCCTATGTGGATCAGTGCTACCGATCCTGTGTGGGTCAGATCCTGTGTGGGTCAGCGCTCAGCGGTTCTGTGTGAGCCAGCGCCTACAGATCATGTGTGGGTCCGATCCTATGTGGGTCTATGCGGGGGTTAATTTCATACCGATCCTGTATGGGTCTTTGCGGGGGTTAGTACCTATCGATCCTTTGTGGGTCCGATGACTTAGATGGATCAGTGATCGTCTCTATTGTCTTTCGAAGAAGTATACCTATGTGAGCTGAATCCTGTTTACTTTCCTGTGTGGATTGTGTTGTGTTATCCTGTGTGGATTACGTTTTTCTTTCATGTGTGGAATACGTATACTTTCCTGTGTGGACTGAGTTGTACTTGGGCTCGGAGGTTGGAGCGTATTGGAATTGATGACTTAGGTATATGTATGGGCATATACCTAAGCAGTGTTGGTTGTTACTTCATGTTTGTATCTTTCCTTTGTGGTTTATCCTTTGTGGATTTTGGGAGACCTTCGGGGGTCTCGGGGTCCCTATGAAGTAGCTTATACTCACCCCTGCACGGGCTATGCCCGCACTACATTGTGTTGGTTGCAGACGACGGACAGCGTTGATCGTGGTTGATGCTTGCAGAGCAGGACAGTACCTGGAGGTGGACCACTGGGCGGACGTGCTCGGAGCGGACGGCGGGACCCGAGGAGCAGTGGAGATATCTGTACCCACCCTTCAGGTGGGATTTCCAGTGGACAGCTCGGTGTAGCGGCTTTTACTTTTTAGTTGTTGGTTTCCCTTTCGAGTTGTACTTTACTTTTAGTTTGGGTTTGTTTACTGGCACATTTACTTTTCTGCACTTACAGTTGTACTCTGTTTTTACTTAGTGTTTACTTTTCCGCTTTCTTACTCTGTGGTGCTTGTTTACTTTACAAAGGCAATGCCTTCCCTTTTTACCGGGATTTATGCCTTGGTGCTAGTCGCTAGCCCCTGGCCTATGGAAGGCGGGCTTGGGGTAGTCACGGCACGGGCCCCGAGGACGGGTCGTGACAACATTCCATGTTATTTCCCATATAACCCAAAGAATCATTCAACGTTGTCAAGGAAAAACAATCGTCATTCTCTATTAGTGATACTTTTTTAACTACTTCGAGGAAATTATAGGAGACTTTTCCATCTCCCACTTAGAATATTAACTCTCCATGATGCACATCGATCAACACCTTCCCAGTATCCATTAATGGTCATACAATAATGAAAGGTGCCTATTGATCTTATTCTATGTCATGTATTATGAAATGTTTAAAAAGACTAAGGCATCCCACTTTCATGAGAACATCCTCAAGATTCCCTTTAGGATATTAGATGGATCGATCTGCTAGTTGTTGGGATACCAAAGTTGTTTGGAGATCATTTAGACCTATCTTTTAGAAGAAACCATAGTGGATAAGGATAACACTCTCCCCTAAGTCATAAAGGGCTTTCCCAAGCCCACAAGATCCAATTGTACAAGGAATTGGGAAACTGCCTGGATCCTGGAGTTTGGGAGAGAGGGGGTGTTGTACCATTGTTGAGCATTCCATAGTGAGAGGAACGGTCCGAAGATATTCCATTATCCTATTCTGAAAAGGATCTACTTCATGAACTTCTTTTACATTTTCATTTGAGTTAATGCCTCGGAGAAACGAATATTTATGTTAAGTTTCTGGAATACATCCATGAATTTCGAAAACTACTAGTATGGCTTCCTTTGATTCATTCATACAGGAAATAGTAATGGGTGATCAAAATTTTTAACAACTTGTTTTCCATTACTATGTATGATCCCCAATAGTTCCTAAGTCGAGGAAGACTCCTCAACTTTGACATTTTTTTTCTGAAGAGAACATTGGATGAGCTGGAATTTCCCCTTGATTTGCAGCTATATTTTGAAGTAGCCTATTCCCACATCGTAATATGTCAACATTAGATTCCTCCCATGGGTTATTCTCTAAATAAACTAGCATAGTAATAGGTTTCCTTAAAAATAGATGATTGGTAAGTTTCCAAATCTAATTTTCAAGTCCTCCAATCGATTCCTCTTCATTTTGATGTCTTGTTTCAGTAGTTGTTGTGAATTTTGTCATCATTTATTCTAGTTTTGATCGGGGTTCTTAATGATGTTGTTGGGAAACCAGTTGAGGTTGTTTTTAAATTTTTTTTTGTGCAGGATGAGGGTTTTGATACCCTTGTTGTTGGAAAGATCCCTGCTACTACAGTTTGGGATAAGGATTCTGATATTGTTGTTGCCCATACCTGGTAGGACTTTGGGGGAGGGGTTGATAAATTTTTTGTTGATTCCCCTAGTCCATGTTCATGTTATCTTTCCATGTCAGGTGTTAGTAATAAAGATATATATTTGGACCACTTTTCTGGGAGATGAAAGTTACCTCACTTGTTAAGGAACCGACAATTGTCCCTGGTCATTCACCGATGATGTGATTGTCACCACAATCACCACATGCTAGGTGATTTACCATTGGATCCTGAGATTTGTTTTTTAGATTTAACACATCAATTTTCTTGGATACTGAATCAAGTTGGGAAAAAAATCATAGTGGAATCACTGTTTTTCATGCCTCTCTTATGAGTTCCTCGCTTTAAGTGCCATTGGAATCTATTTGCAAACATGTCTTTGAGAAAGTCGAAGAGTTCCTCTGGTGATTTCCTCATTACTTTTCATCTAGCAGCTATGTCCACAATGGATTTGGAGTTTGTTATGAGACCACTATTGAATTTTTGGACATTTACCCATAATGGAAGGTCTTGATGAGGTTACTTCCTTATAATTTCATTGAAACAATCCCATGATTCATATAAGGATTCAGAATCATACTGCTAGAAATTGTGAATTTCAATCTGTAGTGTCACTATCTTAGAGGGTGGGAAATATTTTGACAGAAATGTCTATGCACACTCCTCCCAGGTGAGGATGGAGTGTTGAGTTAATCCCTTTACCTTGTCCTTCACCTTATTACATAATTAAAAGGGTTACAACCAATGTTAAAAGGAATCCTCAGACACCCCATTGTAGCGGAAGGTGTCACATATCTCAAGAAAATTGTAAAGATGAGCATTGGGGTCTTTGCTAGGAAATCCTCCAAATTGTACCATGTTTTGAATGAGTTGCATGATGGATGGATTGATCTCGAAATTCTAGGCTTGCACCAGTGGTCTGACAATTCCTGTATCTTCCCCTTGGATGGAAGGAAAATCGTACTCCATAACTGTATGGTGTGGGGGCAGTTGCTCCCAAGGAGGTGGGGAGAAATTGTTGCACATGAGAAAAATAAGGCCCCTAACCTATATAAATGTATGGTAGCTTCTTAGGCGGGAATTGTTGTTGTTTTTGTGGGACATACCATAAAAAATGGAGGTGGTTGTCTTTGTCGGTTCTGATTGTCATCCAGAAAAAATGGTTGTCTAGCTCCATAGAAAATATCTGGATATCCCTCTTCAATGTTCACCATGGTAGGGTTCTTGTTGTGCTCATCCATAAGTGCACAACATCACCACAAGATCATTCATATGATATTCAGATCAAGAGGATAGATGTGAGATGATTTAGAGCTATTTGAATGATTAATTCATTCATTCTTTCACTTTGGAACCTTCAAAACACTAAACAAGAAACCAAGTGTAAAAGAGGAAAAATAAAATAATGAAAACTGTTAATGAGATTAATAATAGAAATTTTTAGATTTTTTATTTTTTATTTTCACTTTAGTTAACACAAGATGAATACTCAAAATATCATTAACTTCCTATCCCTGGAAACAGTGCCAATATTTGATATCATTTCCAATTAAGTGTTGGTTTCAAAAATCCAAATTAATTTACCCAAACTAGTATAGTGCAAGTAAGGGATTGATCTATAGGGAGTGGGAGTTATTGTGTTTTTTTTTCTAGTTTGTGATTAAAATAGTCAATTTTTCTGAAATTTATAGTCGATTTTTGTGTTTTAATAACAGTGTGATTTAATTTTAGTAACTTGATAAATTACATTTGAATATACAAAAATCACAAAAATTTGATTTTTGGTAAGAAATGGGAAGAATGCATCAGGGCTGTGGTTTTTTAAAGTTTTTTTTAAATCAATTTTCTGATTAGGTTCTGTTATTCATAATAACTCAAATCTTTGGGTTATTAATACAAAAAAACCCCTTGGTCTGGTGAGTTTTTTTAAAATCAATATAAACCAATTCCTTGTTCTGCAATTTGATTTCTCTTAATTTTACTAATTTTAGCCCTTTTGAGATGATAAGAGCATCCAATGATCATGGATTCTATTAATATTAATACCTCCAATGATCCCTATAAATACTTTTCTTTGTCTGATATGATATTTCTAGTGATATATATAATTGATAATTAAGTAATACTAAGACAAGAATGAATAACACAATTATAATATAACATTTAACATATTAAAACCCGTAACCACAACCCCAACACCTAGAGAATTTATCTACTCATGGAGTATCTAGTAACAAAACTACTTGTGGTACCTTAATTAAACATTATAAAGCTTCAGAGTTAAGGTCTTCAATAAGGAAGTGCGGAAGCACCTCCTCCCTTCTCTTCTCTCCTTGGGTATCTCCAGACATTTCCCCCTTGGTCTATCTTAGAATTAATCAATCATGATCATGGAGGGTCTACCCTCCATTTATAGTTTTTAAGAATACATAGCATGTACCATATAATAAATGGCGTGTACCCTTGTCAACATGATTTTTCCATCTTTTCTCCTTTGGTTTGTGAGCTACTGCGCCGACCTTGACTTGGAAAAAGGCGACGCCTGGTAGGTGGAAGTACATGGAGTGTAGCTCCGCCATACAGGGCATTTAATATCAATCATCGGCCACCTAATTATTCTATAATAGACCACACAACATTTTTATGGGTATAACATGGTGTGTAATCATTGACTAGTAACCTGGTCTTATATCCAATCTTTATGATCTGTGTCATGGAAATAATACATGGAATTTGTAAGAAGTACACGCCCTTTAAGTTTGAATATTTGTTGTGTCCTTTCCCAATTTGTGACTTTGGATGGAAAACACTTGAAAATCATCATAATCACCAATATATAGAATTTGATCCTAAAAAAGATTTATATTTGGTGAAAAACATTTTTTATTCTCATATATATATGTGAAAAAGTATTCACAAATTGGGAACATCAGTTATGCTTAAGTTCTATACCCTTTAGTTAATGTTATGCTTATAAATTTCCATTATTTATCCGTTTTGAGCATCTGAGCTCACCCCATTCTTATTTTTCCTTTCCCTAGGTTACAAAGAATGGTTTTAGGTATAATTACTAAAGGTGGAGATCTTCATGGTACATATTTAATATCTTTCACCAGGATAAAATATTTTGTTTCCAAGATTCCAAAGACACTAAACTATAATGGTACTTGGGAATTCAATTTGGTAATTTATAGAATATTCATCTAAAATGATGTAATAACCATTTATTATAAGCCTGATTCTCTATCATTGGTGTCAAAGAAAATGTTTATTCCACCTTTGGAAACTTAGATGAGAATTCTTTAGTGACATCCTTAGGTATATTTATAAGGATATGTCTACATATGACTCTGTTGATAAGTATAAGGATGAGTTAACTGTTGAAATAGTGGGTTCCCTAGACCCAACTATTATGTGCTTTTGATTACCATATCGTGTTTACAGTAAGGTATTCATGATGTTTTTCATACCATTATAGTGTATACTTTTCTACGTCCACTATTGAAATGGTAATGTCCAAATATTAATTGTCGTATAGAAAGGTTATAGCTGTTCCCATGCTATAATGAGAACCTATAGATACTATGACATTAATCTTAAATATATATGTTCTATGGTCTAGATACATCTTATTAATTGGACATAGTATATTTCTGACCATCAGGTGCTGGGGGATCATAATCATTAAGACTTATTCTCATGATGTTCTCACATGGTGATCTCTAGTAGTGAGATCATGAGGAATGACCCGCCAATAGGAACACAACATGTTTCGGGTGTCATTGGATGTTCCCATCTACGATCATGTGTCATGGCCACCTGACTTGAGATCATTACCAATGTATGTAACTTGATTATGCACTTTGATGCAAGATGAAAACCATGGCAATGAAGTCATGGCGAGGTAGTTTGTGTCGGGTGCGTCATTGGTGGCATGACGTTGGTTGAATGGTCAAGAAAGGATTTGTTGCTTCCAGGTTATGGAAGTAGTATATCTCCGGCCATGTTGATATGGATGGCAATACCTTTTTAAGACCAAGGCCATGGATATCAATGGTAAATGCATCCAGTTAAATCAACAAACTATAAAGCAAGAAAAGGGCGATGACGAGTGAGTGCGTCCTGCTTTATGAGATATTACTGACAAAGAGATTATATTACACAGTGCGTGTTCTTAGGTTGGTTGTCACAGCTATGAAAATCCTTATTTCATCAGGGGCCATGATGGGTTACTAGATCCCGCTCTTGTTCTATGAATACGATTCACGACTGTCGAAATAAGGGCCTAGAGGGTCACACACAATAGTGTATTCAAGAATCTTCCCTATTCAGTTGAATAAGAGTTTTGGACATGGCGGGCACCGCCATAGGGGTCCGGGATTTTTCGAAAGTTAAACGATCACAAACACAATAAATAAATTCATATTATTCGAGTTTAGAATAATGTGTGTTGAATTTATTTATTACATGTATTTACATGTTTTAAGTAAACACATGAAAAATATTAATTGAATAATGTGAAATTATTCTATTTTCAATTAATATTTATGGGAGCGATGAGTTAATTTAATGATTAAATTTTTATAACGTAATATATTTTAATATTTTACAAGTAAATGATAATTATATTTATGACTCAATTTAGTAGTCATAAATGTCATTAATAGTGCGTTAAGTATTCGGGGTTGGCGAGGCGATAACGGGTATTTTAATTGTGCACTATAAATAGAAGAGGAGGGGATTTTTTCAAACACTATTCATGGGGCTTCTCTCTCCTATTCTCTCTCCCATGATCTAGAAAGAGATGCTCTGGATCCAAGGAGCTCGGATGGAGCTCTCATTCGGGCATCATTAGCGATGTGATGTAGTGGTCGTTGGAGTGTCGAATGCATCGTTGCAAATCCACGCTTGTACCCAGATTACGACGAACATCGCTCTCGCAGATTCCTTGAAGCAAGTGTGGACGATCTAGAGGAATTCGACTTCAGATTCTTCAAGCAGTGATTGCCAACAATGAGCAGACATCAGGCGTGGCTTTGGATTTAAACCAGGTATTTTATGGTTTAATTTTGTGCTTAAAACTCTTCACGCGAGATCCTTGGATTTAATCAGGAAGCTCTGCACTGACGTTGACAAGTTTACGTCGATCAGCAGTGGAAATGTTTTAAAAAAACCCACCTATTTGGGGCTTCTTCTTCACGCTTGATTACAATAAGTGGTATCAGAGGGAGCGTGTGTCGATTTTAAGAGAAGAAAATTTAATTTGCATTAAAATATAAAGAGGGTGTCGATACGGTTCCAACGCCGTAGACGAAATCTGAATCAGACATCGGATGACCATTCTGTAGCCATCCGAAGTTTCAAATTCGGATTCGAGATTAAATTTCATTGATGTTTCGTATTTCAATCGGAAATCCCTTGATCGAAATACTCACCGGAAAATCAATTTTTGATATTAACTTATTAAAATTAATTTTATTATTATTGAAATAATAAAATTAGTTGATTTTATTATAATAATAATACTAATTTTATTTTAATAATATTATTAATATAATAGTAATTTTATCTTTCGAAAGCCTAATATAGGATTTAGAATTTTTTTTTTAAAAAGGGATGAAAAACTCGTAAAATGTGGAAGGAGAAAAAAAACACTTGAAAAACAAAGTCTAAAATTTAAATAATAATAATAATAAGGTGGGGTATAGCTGGATAAAATAAAAAAAAAACATTTTGTTTTGGAGCCGAGCGGCCCTCCCTTCTCCCATGCGCGGCGGCCCGAAGGGCCACCGCCTCCTTTCTTGCCAATGGAAACAACTGCGCGGGATCACCCAAGCACCCTGTCCGCGTCCCACACCCTGCATCCTGGCCGGAACAGCCTAGAAATGGCGCCGGATGAGCCCGCCTCTCCCCAGGCCTCCTCCACCTACTACAGTGACAGCCCTGAGGAGACCCGAATCAGAGAAGCTTGGTCGCCTCCTGCCTTCTGTTGAGCCGCAGCAGTCCAGCAGCTGCCTGACGTCGCGACCCCGACCGCCTCCTTGCTTCGCGCTCCAGACGAACAACACCAGGATGCCGGCCTCCTCACCGACGACCTCCCGCGCTACCTCTGCACCATGGGCTTCCTCGGTGCATAGCTCCCAGACCCTGCATGTGCTCCGTGTGTCCCATGGAAAAGTCTTGCTTTAGGTTCACCAGCGGCGGCCATAAGAGTCTTCCTTCTCTATGCATTGTCACCGTCTCACCTAACGGCACATCAGCCTCCCACTTCCGGTTAGGTCTTAACCCGAGAAACACCTCAGATGGGACGATGCCGCACCATGCTGCGCACACTAGCCATCCCTGGTTTCCGGAAGCAGACAACCCTCCCCGGTTGTCTTCATCCACCCGGTCACCGCCTCCGACCACTGCTATGGACCGGCCCCCTCCCTCACGCAGAGAGGCACGCCACACCGCTCCCAGGCAGCCTGCACCGTTACGGACCTTCCTCGTCCCGGCCGCTGCCCGGTCCTCCTAGCAGGCATGTAACCTGTACTAACCTGATACAGACCTAGGTGGGTGAGCACAACCCACGATGGGCTTATGCAGACCTGTCCATTCCAAAACACCTCTTCACGAGGTCGTTATTTCCTAGACTGGGCCTGCGCAGGTTCACCCCGACCCGCACAGGCCCTGCCCAGGTTTTTATGAGCCCGAATGATTTAATTTAATCAAAAATTAATTAAAATAATTAAATTAATTATAGTTGATAATTAAATTAATTTAATATTAATTTTTAGTTATTAAATATTTCATTTAGCGTAGTAAATTTAATTGATAGATAAATTAACATAGTTAATTAATTTAATTTTAGTTTTTAAAATTTAATTAATCAATCGGGATCGAACGAAGATATTTATTGAATTAAAATTAGAGTGAAATTTTAAATCAATAAAATAATTCCATCAAGTTTATTTTTAATGCACATTTAATTTTTATTCTACTTTTAGTTTAATATACATGAGTTTAATGCGTATATGCTAGTCATGAGCCGTTGACCTAACTATGTATGTCTGGTGTTTATTTATTTCATTTAATTATTTATTTATTGCAATGGTTTGTAATAATTATTTTAATTAAATAAAAGGTGAACTGTGTGTCATCTCAAGTGTCGTTATATATATAAGGGCATGCACGCCCATTCTCAGAGTTGTAATTTTACTCCCCGGGATCCCCTCGCCTGTGTGCGAGTACAATTGCATAATGATGAGATGACCGGTGACGCATTTCGCGCCAAGTGACAGAGACACACCAGACAGGAGTTGGATGCATTGGATGAGCATACATTTCTATTCAAGTTGCAAGCCACTCGACTAAAGGTATTTACCCTAAGGGTTTCGGTTCATCCGTTATTCTCTCAATGGATCAACCAATAGTACCGGCTCATGATCAGGTGATCGTTTTATTTCTGCATGGTTTATTATTTTTGTCCATGTGTAATTTATTACGCGATCACATAGTATAATAATAAACAATCATGCAAGATAAAATGAACATGTGACGTGATGAAATTTATATTTCTTGCATGGTTAGTTGTGAGTGAGATCACAGAGTATGTACTTATAAAAATTGAAAATGATTTCTTTCGTCACACTAAAAATAATAAAACCCTCAAAGATATATTAAGTCTAAACAACCTTCCGTCATTCAAATTTGGACAAAACCAGTTGTTTGAGGTGCCGATCAGGCCTTAGCTGAGGGTTCCTCTTACTACTGGGGTGTCCTTATATAAATGATGGGTCAAATTAACTAAAGTTCTAGTAAGGATTATCCCTAGAAAACATTCTATCATTTTAGAGGCAAGAATTGAGTAAATCAAATTTTGATTTTAAGAAGCTGAGACTTCAGTCAACAGATCAAGGAACAACAAGTTAAAGCGGTCGTCCATCCAAGAGCCATCCTAGAACCCTCCATGTAGTGGTGTAGACTTAGCTTGTAGACTATGAGGGGTGGTTCCGGGATCCTTTCCACTAGAATATTCAAGCGACAGAGTATTCCGATTCTAGAACAGAGGGTTCCTAGAATCTGATAAAATAGTGAGAGACATTAAATTATTTAAGTAATTAATCAAAATGTCTAAACCGGTATTCCAGATAAAAGGAACTAATCTGCTAAAATTCTATTTTTAGAAAAAATGGCAAGTTATACCACAAGTTTAAACTGCGATAAATAATGGAAAAATTAAATTTCCACACTGACTTGAGTATCCATGAATAGTACATGCGTGTGCGCATAGTACTATGATATAGGAAACTCAAGGTGTCAGTATCCCCGACACTGCTAAACTACCTCAAGAAGCGTGGGTGAAAATTGCTTATAGAAGACTAATGTACAAAGCATATGATAGTTATATCATTATTCTTTCATCAACGTCTGGTGTCAGTTGCGGTCGCTACACTAGGACATAGATGATATAACATAAAGTCTCATCTCCAAGAATTTTGCAAAGAAAAAGAAAAGAAATGATATGAATAAGGCGAAGTTTACACTAGCATGTGTAAATTTAATTATTGATCATGATCATTCAATATCACATTCACCACATTACTCAAGTCTCATTTTAAGTTAAAAAATGAACAAGTATTGAGTAAATGCTTCATTACCTATCTAGGTAAGGTTCTCCAAGTAAATAACAATAAAAGACAATTAAGATTTAATTTTTATGGCGGATAAATTGAAAGACAATGTGAAAAAGTTCAAAAGAATTTAATTCCAATGACATATTCACGACATCCTTCAATTAATGAGGTAATAATAGAGGTTATTTGAATTTCATATAATAAAATAATACTACGAAAGTTTAAAAGCAATAAACTGATTTAAAGATTCAAGTTACTGCATCTACATCAAGCATATTCATCAATGTGATGTTTCCTTTTACTACTTGGGAAATAAATACAATATGCTGGTAAACTATGTGTATTATAATATGATAAACAAGTTAGTATAGAAACATTACTAGAAGTCAGGTGTATTTGCCAAATAGGCCGTGAAAGGGTGATACCTAGGCTAGTGGTGAGGAGAACATGACTTCTTTAATTTCCAAGTGAAAGATTCATGTTTAACTATTGTTGAGTATAACCAAAAACATTAATCTCATGTTTCATTGGATGCAAGGAGACATTCTTTCAGTTTCTGGAATGAATGTTGTTTTTGGTAAACTCAATAACTAGTTCAGTGATACATGAATCATAGGCAATTAGTGATGAATATAAATTTAAGACTTATATCCTATTATGACAGGATAATTCTTTTTCAATTAATACTAAAAATGGACATCATGAATATACCAAGTATGGTATTTAGGTTCGACATAGCTAAATACTTATGGTATTATTGATGACTTTAGTTTGGAAAAAGGAACCTTTAAAAATAAAGGTACGTGACAAAGCATTTGGAAATAGTTCAACAAGAATGTGTAAACTATTCCAAGTATAAGCTAGAGGTATATATATACTTCAAGAGATTCTTTTAAGTAATTAAGGAATATCAATGTGAATTATTTTCATGGTCAGGATATATGAGTTACTTCGGGTTGGGATACCAAAGAATATCTCGATCAAGCATTCATTAATCATGATAATGTAGTGTGGAGCAATTCTTAAACCCACATTACCTTATCAACATCATGACATTGATGTTAATGGGGTGGATTTATGATGAAGTCTTACATATCAATATTGATCAACAAAATGTAGGGTGGAGTAATTCCTAATCGCACATTTTATATATCAAAGTTTTGATGTAAGTAATATCAATGTTGGAACAAGTAGAAACTTCCATTATATTTAATGAAATTCTTTGAAAATAACAGTGATATCCCACAACCATATGAAAACTATAATGATCAATGGATATCATACAATTCATAGTATGATGTAAACCCATTATGTCATAAGAACATGTGTTTTGATGCAAATAGTTTGTTAGGACAAAAACAAACTATCATCAAGACAAACACATTATGCATTTAGTGTAATAATCCTAACAGTTGTTTAGGATGTTACATAAATCCCTAAGATAGAAGAGTAGGTATTCAAGAAATAGAATACACTTCTATATAAGGGTGTACATCTCTATTAGATATAGTGAGAGCTATATTTACTTGTTTTTAGTCAATTCTCAAAATGCACAAGTAGTTGGCATATGAACTTGTTCCACAAGCACATGTGGAACAAAGTATATTCTAGAGACATATACTGCATAGGAAGGATAAAACCATGGTGATGGTTTTTATATTCACCGTGGTCAGTGATCTATTATTCAATGTGAATAAAATTTCCTATAAGTAAGCAGTGTATGGAAATTAGCTAAAATTGATAAGACCAACTATAATTCAATTAATGGATTCCATGTATCAATGTGAAAAAGGGGCTATTATTTTGAATACTGCGGAGGGTATTCAAGTGAGGTGATACATGGATGGTACGAGCTTAGTACCAATAAGGCTCAATTGGTTCCACCAAGTTGTTATGCCTAAATCCATTATAATTTTACTTAGCATAGCTAATATCTATGATCAATTTATTTAGCATTGGATGTAATGACCACCAATTGTGGATGGTGTCTATACGACGCAACCGGAAATGCATGGTCACATCACAGAATACTAATAAAGGTTTCAAGTTACTAAAATATGTTTTGGTATTGAAGTAAGCAACATGATCATAGTATATACATTTAAAAAAAATTCCATGTGTCTACCAGAGGTTAGTGGGAGCGCTAAGGTTTTACAATAAGTAATATGTTCGGTAAAATATGGAAAACAGACATTGGAATGACAGTTAGTTAAGACCAAAATGCAAATTTACTCTCCAATGATTGAATTAAAGTAGGAACCTAAGTTCTAGGGAACAGGATCTACTAGGGTAGATCTATAGGTTGCTTGGTCCTAGTAAATCGTACATATAGTGACATTTTATTGGAAAATACAAGTTGGAACAATTCAGGAGATGAATTTTTGCCTATGTCACAGGACATAATATCTCCATGTTAACATGTCCGTGACATGGGAAGAGATAACTGCAGTGAGTTGAAATCCATACGTCGGAGCAATGGATCAATCACGAATGCCATGATATGTACATGAACCGATATTTACAACGTATATATTTCAATAAGAAAATATCAGTAATATCCAGGAGCACTGCAAGGGATGCAGTCAGAACAATCTAATTGTACTTCGGAAAGTACAAAAGATATGTATCTAGTAAGTGGAGAATAAATGACACTAGTTTTTTGGGATATGAACTAGTCTTCCATTGATCAATGTTATATAGTATTGCAGTTAGGATAAAGGAGATGAACGATTCAAGATCATATCAGCCAGTGGTGGCCATACCTACAAGACCGAGTACGTTACAGCTTCTAAGGCATCTAAGAAGCAGATATGCAACAATTTGTTCTAGTTCTTGGAATCTTACCTGGTGAGAAAATTATTATCGTAATATAAATTATGATATTCTTACTAGCCAAGATGTCATGTTATGACAGTGTACAAAATGGATATACTCGAGATACCATCTCTTGTGAAGTTTTACTCAAAGAGATGAGGTTTCTATAACAGAATAGCCACGCGGCGGAACTGTGGAGGACCCCTTATCTAAGTCTGTTACTCAGTAGAAACATGATGCTTATCATGTGAGTAGCTAACAAGTTTGGTTAGCATGTTGGCTCTAGTGCAAGTGGGAGTGTTGAAATAGTGGGTTCCCTAGACCCAAATATTATGTTTTTTTGATTACCATATCGTGTATACAGTAAGGTATGCATGATTTCATCTTACCATTATAGTGTAGACTTTTCTTGGTCCACTATTGAAATGGTAATTTCGAAAGATTAATTGTCATATCGAACGGTTATAACAGTTCCCAGGCTATAATGAGAACCTCTAGATACTATGATATTAATATTAAATATATATGTTCTATGGTCTAGATACATCTTAATAATTGGACATAGTAGATGTCTTACCATCAGGTGCAGGGGGCTCAAAAGCATTGAGACTTCTTCTCATGAAGTTCTCACTTGGTGATCTCTAGTAGTAAGATCATGTGGAATGACCCGCCAATAAGAACACCACATGTTTCAGGTGTTATTAGATGTTACTATCTTCAATCATGTGTAATGGTCTCCTAACTTGAGATCATTACCAATGTATGTCACATGATTATGTACATTCATGCAAGATGAAAACCATGGCGATGATGTCGTGGTGAGGTAGTTTGTGTCGGGTGCATCGTTGGTGGCATGACATTGGTTGAATGGTAAAGAAAGGATTTGTCACTTTTGGGTTATGGTAGTAATATATCTCAGGCCATATTGATATGGATGATAGTACCTTTTTAAGAACATTTCCATGGCATTAAATGGTAAATCCATCCAATTAAATCAACAAACTATAAAGCAAGAAAAGGGCGATGAAACGTGAGTGATTCCTACTTTATGAGATATTACAAACAAAGAGACTATATTACACAGTGCGTTTTCATAGGTTGGTTGTCACTGTTGTGACAATACTTATTTCTTCAGGGGCCACGATGGGTTGTTAGATCTCGCTCTTGGTCTGTGAATACTATTCACGACTGTTGAAATAAGGTCCTAGACGGTCACACACAATAGCGTATTCAAGAATTTTCCCTATTCAGGTGAATATGAGTTTTTGAAATGGCGGGCACCACCATAGGGGTCCGAGATTTTCCCATAGTTAAACGATCACCAATGTAATAAATAAATTCATATTATTCGAGTTTAGAATAACGAGTATTGAATTTATTTATTAAATGTATATACGAGTTTTAAGTAAATACATGAAAAATATTAATTGACAAATGTTTAATTATTCTAGGTTCAATTAATATTTATGGGAGCAATGAGTCAATTTAATGACTCCATTGTTATCACGTAATATATTTTAATATATTACAAGTAAATGATAATAATATCTTGGACTCAGTTTAGTAGTCATAAATGTCATTGATAGTGTGTTAAGTATTCAGGGCTGGTGAGGAACTACTGGGTATTTTAATTATGCACTATAAATATAAGAGGAGAGGCTTTTTCCAAATACCATTCATGTGGATTATCTCTCTTCTTCTCTCTCCCATGATCTAGAGAGAGATTCTCTGGATCCAAGGAGCTCAGATTTAGCTCTCTCTCGGTCATCGCTAGCGATGCAATGCGGTGGTCATTGGAGCGTCGAAGGCGTCATCGCAAATCTATGCTAGCACCAGGATTACGACGAACGACGCTCCCACGTATTCCTTGAAGCACGTGTGGATGATCTAGAGGAATTAGACTTCTGATTCTTCAAGCAGCCATCACCCACAACAAGTAGACGTCGTGTGTGGATTCAGATTAAAACCAGGTATTTTACAGTTTAATTTTGTGCTTATAATTCTCCATGCGAGATCGTCGGATTTTATCAGGATGCTCTGCACCGACGTCGAAATGTTTACGTCGATCATTGGTGGAAATGTTTTTAAAAAACCCACATGTTTGGGGTTTCCGCTGCACACCCGATTCCAACATTAACATATATGAAAATTATTTAGAATTTTGGTAAATCATAGAGTGAGTGGTTTCCTAGAAATATATCCCCATCTAGATACTATAAGGGGATGTGGCACAAGAACATATATACATTGGGGTAACAACTTCGAAAAGATGTTCTAGGCCAGACTCAGGGTAATCTGGCATATGACAATAAGCCTTGCATCCCCCCTAGTTTGATTCTCTCAAGAGATATTATTAGGTTATTCAAAAAACACTTAAGAAAACATCATGAAGGATTTAAATAGAGGACAACTGTGAATAACATCAGATAAACCTAAGGTTTTATATATTAACTAAGTATGAGTACTGATTTTGGCACCCTGTAAGTTGATTTACATGACTATATGGTATCCTAATATGATTAATGTTTCTCAAAATATGATTTTTGGTTTTATTGAATTTAGAGAAATAAAAGGACCATGGTTATATTTAATATTTCAGATATGGATATCTGGGGCATTATGTGAATCGATTTCCAAAATGAAAATCTCATAAAGAGAATATGGATGTTAGTATGAGTATTGGTTATACATCTGAAGATAAGGAGATCGAAAAAAACATGTCAAAGGTACATGGTTTATTATAGTATTTTTTACATTAAACATAAGAATCATTATTATATTGAGGTTAAGGAACCTTAAGAAACTATTTATGCTTTATATTCTTTGGAATAGGTATTAAGGAATTAGTGGATGAAGACTGTGTATTGGATTAAGAATAAAGTTGGATTATTGAAGTATTTATGTTCTGAAATTCAAAGATTGTGTTTTATAAATCATGAAATGTATATGTTTTTTTCAATATATGTTTTCATTATGGATTGAAAAGGTCATTTTGAATGGTAATGAATACCTAGAAATGTAATTTAATGGAATGGTGATATTTTGATTAAGGGAAGGTAACCCTTAATTAATGAATGAAACTGAGATAATGATATTTGGATAATGATATGTTGTATATGAATAAGTAAATTGGATAGTATGGGTTACCCTTGAAATAATTATTGAAAAAATGGACTTTTTCATCAAGGATGAAGTTTACAAAATCTTGGATTTATAGAATATATCCAATTATCTATGGAATAAGGAATCATGCATTTTCTCAAAAACTATTTATGTTAATTTAGTTTGTTACCATATTTTAAGATAATTTTCCCCGAGGGTATTTACATGTGTGGAATTCAACAACCAAAAGATTCTTTTTGATATATGGGGGGATCAGTGTTAAGATGATTTTGTGAAATATTTATAATGTTTTCTATTTTCATCTTTCAGAAGGTTTATAAGTATAACTATTTATGGAATGATTAAATTAAACTTTGGATGATGTTTGTGAAAATAAAGTAATATATTAACACATGAGGATTTAATCATATTGGATAATAAGTCATAAAAACGTTTTGTTGTTGATAACTGATGATAGATGTGATGAAATATTATAGGTCTCCTCATCTGTTAGTGCTTTGAGAATGAAAAATACAACTTAATTTTTGGAGAAATAGGTGAAGTGGATAAAGTAACAACAAAGGGTGTGGTTTTCTTGAACTCCCGAATGTATATATTTTCATGAAAATTATTTTATCTTTAGGAAAAAGGATATTGAAACTAAAAAAATTTATCATAGTACTTTCATTTCCAATGAATTAGAAGGTTCTTTTTCATCATAGATTTATGGATTTTGGATTGTTATCCTTCTCCTGACCATGTTCTCAATTAATCATCCTCAAAACTTGAAGGTAAGATTTATCATCCACATGCATGTTTTCACTTCCAAACCATTTTATCCTATATGGAAATCTAGTTATATGTTACTTTTGATAACCGTATTGGTTATAACATCCATTTTTAAAGGTATTTTTAGTATTCATTTTTACGATGTGGGTTTCTATAAAATGAACTTTCAAGTATTAAATAATTAATAAACCAGATGAATTTAGATGATGAAATTAATTTTATGGAGGGAATAATGTAACACCACACTATTTTTATAAATATTTTTATTCAAATTAATTTATATTTTTTATATTTTTCATTTCACATGACACTGGAAATAGTTATATATATATATATATTAAAATACCAATTCCAACATTACATTTTATATGATGCGAACTTGGATTTCTATAAAAAAACACCTACATGGATTATGCTACATGAAACCCTGACATGGTGTGTGTTACATGAAGCCAACTCGCCATACAATACACATAACATTGACTCGGTGTATGTTCCCTGCAACCATGACAAGGTGTACGTTACATGCAACAGTGATGTTTCCATGAAACATCATTCCATTGTTATAATAATTTAAGTTAGATAATTATAAAATATTCATTTATCTTTGTAATATTAATTATAATAACTAATTTTCAAATATTTTTTATAATTGTTTTATATATGTAAAACATATTGATAATGAATTATATAATTTTTGGCAAAGTCCATTTATTTTTTTTAAAAATATTTCTCAAATGAACTACTATTAATAAAAAAATTAATTTCAAAAACATATATAAAATTAATTTTATAAAATAAAAATTAGTTATATATTTAAAAATTAAAAATTACCTTAGTGTTAATTTATTGGATTTTTTTGAGAAACTTCATTTTTGTCAAAATAGTAAAAAATACATCTTTTTTATTAAATGTAGACATTTCGATTAAATAATAATTATTGTTAAATTATATATTAAATTTTTTTTATGGTCTCATTTAATCAATTATACATAAATTAATACAATTTATTCCAATAAAATCATTTCCAATTTTAAATTGAATATAAAAACATTATAAACCTTTGAACTTTTTTCTACATTAAAACCCTGTAATTTCGTCCCATCTATGGGATTATCATTAATCTTAATTTTTCCACTTCTGTGAATTTAATATCAAAAAAATGAAATAAACCATTTAAGTCAGTATAATATTTATATTTTCATCATATAAACTTATTGTTTTTCAAAAAAATTAGTAAAAGTGATTAAAATTAATCACAGTGAAAAATGTCAAAATAAGATTCCTTAGGGATGAAAGAAAAATATTAGGGGCCCAAATGACCAATAAAATTGTCCAAAACCAATTTTATGGCCATTATTATGCCATAAACCTTACATTATTTATTTATGTTAGTTTGGTATGACTTTTTTTAGGTAAAAACATTTGTACATCTAACTTGCTATCAATAATTCCAAGTGAGTCCTTTTCCTACCCTATAAAAGGAAACCACCTCTCCAACTTATTCAAACCTATAAATCCTCTTAAGATAGTCCAAGACCTACCAAATAGAAATACCAGAAATCCTAACTTCCTCCTAGAAGGAATTCATTGGGTAGAAGGCAATCCATGGAATCCTTTTTTCACAAACCAAAAGGAGTTACCCGATTAAGAGATAACATATTCTTTGAAGTCCTTTATTTTATTTTCTTTTACCACCCCTACAATTTATTTTTTCCATAATTGTATAAAAACACCTAAATCATCAATATAATAGGATGTTATTATGCTATGTTTTCAACCTACATAAAAGGACACCTTGATCTAAAGGATAACAAGCATACTATTTATGTGTATGGCATACTACGACCACACTAAATGATGATTGTCCAATTTTACTTAATTCTACTCAAGGTGGAAATTATGATGAATAACTATTTATATCTGTTAAGTATTTATTTTATTTTTTAATATTCTATATTCCTTTTATAATAAATATCTTTTTTACTTTCAATTGTGTGTTAATATGATAATTTCGTTTAAGGAAGTGTGGAATACCGCCCCCTCAAAGAGATATGATTCATTCGTACACTAAATGGAATATATTAAGGATGGGTTTAGTGATTTTATATGAAATATATGTATAGCATCCATCCTCTTTATCACATAAACTTTCATTACATTTTACAAAACCGAGGATCTTTAAGGTTTAGTGTCTTGGAAACCAGGAAATTTAAACATGAAAACATAAAACATTGTTCTAAAACACTTTAAAGGCTTATCCTCATGTTCATCCTAGGTTCATTTCTACATCACATAACCTAGGAGAATACATCAAAATAAAGGTTGAGAAAAAATCCCAGTAAGGAAAACAAGAGAAACATTTTACATGTGAACTTGAGATACTTCAATAAGGTCATGAAAAAGAACTTTAAGGCATGAGAATGAAATAAGGAGGCATATCATAATAAAAATAAAATTTTTCATAACTTGAAAATGTGGCTACATCAGTTAACATAGACAATCATGAAAATATCACCAAGGTCCATCCCCAAGGTGTCATTTGAAAATTACCAAGGTTATTTACCAAGGTATCGTGAAAATTTTAATCTCTAGTGGTTACATCATTACCCAATGCATTGGAGCGCTATCAGGGCGCACCCTTAAATTTTCCTTTGTTATCATGTGATCCACATATATCATCATCAAAAATTTCATAAATAACCCATATAGCATAAAATAAATGGGTTTCATTTCATAATCACAGCGTTTTAAAAACTTCTTTAAAGACATGATCTTTACGTCACTTTAAAACCCACAGAAAAGGAAGGTGGGTCTCATGTATGTAAATCTAAGAATTTAAAATAGAACATTTTGGTATATATGTGAATACCCCTTTAGAAGAAAGAGCTTTGAGTATTCACTTAATAATATAAAAGAACTTTAGAAAAAGAGAGAGACATTTTGAGATGGAAATTCTGCAGCATAACGGCTATGTTACGAGGTTTTAGAAGACATTAAAAAGAGAGGTAAAATGGTTCAAACATTCATAAATGAACCATAAAACAGTAGATGGACAGAATAATAAGGATAAATGATCATGGTAATGAAATTTCAAGGACATACCATTTGAAATGAAAAACATGGAAGGAAGACAAAAATTAGATTTCTCTTATGAAAGTTCGGCAGCCTAACGGCGTTACTTAAACTTCAACAAAAATGATTTGAAAATATCAAGTAGGGTCTCTCATCATGTGAACATAAGAGTTCAGTATGATATATATAGAGATAATTCCCCAACATAATTAAAAAGGAACTTGAAAGATTTGACATGAAAGTAGAACTTTGAAAAGAATGAGAAGGGTGAAAGAATCCCCTAAAAAAATTCGGCAGCCTAATGGCGCCACTTAAAACTTCAAAATACTGAATTGAAGAGATCAAATGGGGTCTCTCATCATATGAACATAAGAGTCCAGTATTATAGATATAGAGATCATACCCCAACATAACAAAAAGGAACTTGAAAGAATTGACATGAAAGTAGAACTTCAAAACGAGAAGGGTGAAGAACCACTTAAAAATTCGGCAGCCTAACGGCGCCACTTAAAACTTCAAAATACTGAATGGAAGAGATCAAATGGGGTATCTCATCATATGATCATAAAAGATCAGTATGATAAATTTAGAGATCATACCCCAACAAAATAAAAAGGAACTTGAAATACTTTACATGAAAATAGATCTTGAAAAATGATAAGGGAGAAAGAATCCGTTACAAAAATTTCGGCAGCCTAACGACGCCACTTAAAACTTCATAAAACGAAATAATGAGAGTAAGAGGGGACCTCTCATTATATGTACATGAAAAGGGCAGTAAGAGGAGTATAAAATAACATCCTCCAACATAAGAACATGGAGCATAAAAGGAATGACATAAAAGAGATTACTTGAAATGAAAGAGAGAGGTCGGATCCCTTACCTTAAAACATAACTTTTAAAACTCAATGGTTGGGACCTTGAGGGCTTGGGGGAACCATGGGAGGACTACTTGGGAGGTAATGATACCAGAACTTCGTTGGGGGAGAGTGGGGAGTCGAATGGATGAGAGGATGGCTTGGTATTTATAGGGAAAGTGAGGGGACAAGGCATTAATGGCAAAGGGACACCTCATTAGTGGTTTTGGCAAAACCATGGGCTTGCCCATGGTATTTGCCCATGGTATTGGCCACTTGGGACACCTAATACCTTATCTCACTATTCATAATTCTAACATATTGATTACAAACTTAATACATCATATAATGATGTCATTAATCACCCGTAACTTAAAAACTATATTTTCACTATTCATCGAAAATTCAACTTTCTCAGAATAATCCCAAAATTTCACCTTAAAAAAATATCAATGCTCTGATTAAAAATATGAACTCCATTTTATAAAAATAATTTTCTAAATATTTTTAATTTAATTTTTAAATAAAAACACTATTCACCGAAAATTCATTTTTTTCAGAAAAAACCCCAAAAATTAAAATAGCATAATATCGGTGCTATGAGTTCAAAAATGAAATCCGTTTTATAAAAATAATTATCTAAATATTTTTAATTATATTTTTAATTAAAAAACACTATTCACCCGAAAACACTAATACTTGAATAATAATTTATGAAACCGTTATTTAACCATTTTATTGAATCACATTACTTAATCAATGTGCCTAGATTATATTAATACTTTCTTTAAGTGAGATTACTAATCCATTTGGACACATTACTAATCCTAATCATAAAATCACTATTCATAATTTACTATTCATCAAAATTTAAGTTGATCTTATTAGACTCTAAATTTCGTACTGAACATAATTGTAGAAGACCATTTTTTGAAAATCATTACACATTTTTAATTATTTAAGGTTTACACAACCATTTTTAAAATATCCTTTTTTCTAAAATTCATCAAAAATATGCATACTATATTTATCCGGTCATTTGAAAATTCATAAACTTCATCATAAGAAGAAATCCCAATTTTTATTTAAAACAAGGATTACACAAGGCAGTTACGGTCTCCTTACATAGCCCCTTATCACACCAGAATAGGACCTAAGTGTAAGGTGTGCTAAGGTGAGAGAATCCGAGGGAGGCTCGGCCAACATCGCACGAGTAGTAATTTCTATCAGTTTGAACTTCTCGCGAAGGCGATCCCTTTCTAGCTTTATACGATGAAGTTCATCTTGGGTTTGGTCCAGAGCAAAGCCCAGTGGTGCTACCTCCTTCCCAAGTTCTGTTAGATGGGCTTCGATTGGTCCAAGACTACTGGGTGAGGCCATCGAATCTTCTTTCTATATTAATTAACCAAGATTACTTGTATTTAGAGACAATAATAAAAACGTTTAGTTTCTAGTGGTCATATTGACCAATGGTCATATAACAGTCAAAAACCAACAGTATCATTTTAATTATACTCATGTTATCAAATGAAACATTTTTGTTGAGTATAAAAATAAAATAACACATAAAATTAGGAAACAAGATTTATTCAAAATTTCGGGTTGTTACAATATGACAACATATATATAATTTAATAATGATATAAATATAAATATATTTTTCATTTTATTTATTTCTATTAATATGTAAATAAATATGGAGATGACGTTCATGCGTATGTTTGGCTTACCGTCTCCATGAATAGTGTTCTCCACTTTATACATATATGTTCAAACAATTATTATAATAAAAATATAATGAATATAAATTATATTTATATCATTGTTTACATTCTGGAATCGTGAAATATTTATAAGGTTCAACAATATAACACATACACATATGAAAAATAATGAAATTATTACCTGAAGTGAAACCATAACATAGGATGGTTAACAAGAGGGTAATATAAGATTTTAATGAAACCATATAATGTATTAGATATCATAGTATGTGTTTGTAAAATATTGATAATAAATTAATATTTATTATATATGTGTTTTGAATGAATACAATGAGAGTCAAGACACAAGGTAAAGGGATTTCATCTCACTTTTTACTTCTGTGAGATACATGCTATGTTCACCACCCTCTAATTTTGTCTCGTGTATTTAGATAAAATGATTTTATTATTTTTATATTATAATTAAATTTATGGGTATTCACATATCCATTTAATTATATTTTTTTCATGTGGTTTAGTTTTCAAAAGTTATCAAATCGGTAAAATAGTTTGTCTCAATTTTACTTATTTGAGACTCGTGTTTTGTTATTCACCTAAATTCTATTTTGAGGTGAATATACTTATATTATACATTTTATATCATTAAATTACTTATATTAATAATATTTTAATCTTACATTAATTTAATTTTCTTACATGGATAATTTGATCCCATGTTACAATTTTATAAGAGCTTATTGAGACAATTTCATCGCTCTTCGACATTGTTTGTGTTTATGCTTCCTTTGATGAAATATTATGATCTATATATCAAGGAAATTCATGAAACCTCTTTTCCATTGGTTATTCATGAAATAATTATGTATTTTTATCATCATTCTACTCTTTAGTACATAAGATAGTTATGAAACTATTTTTATGAAATCCAGAATTAACACTGTCTTTGGTCGAAAATATATGATTTCAAAAAAGGGTTCTATGAATATTATATTATTATCCTAAAATATTTAAAAGATTTTTTTTATTTTTGAAATGTTTTTAAATGAATTTTATTGTCTATTTTTAATAGAGGAATTTTTCTAATGTTTTTTTCAGTGAAAAGTGAATGTTCTTGATACCTCATACGACTTGTATGAATTTACTTGTCGTCAATTCTTTAAAGATTTATTTTAATGTTTAAAAGGATAATTTTCTAAAATAATTTTTTAGAAATATTTTTTGATGGAATTTTTTTCAACATGTTTTCAATATTATTTTATAAATTTTTAATGAAAATGTTTATTCAAAAGTTTTATGTTTTAAGCATTCTTTTTCATAGAAGAAAGGATATTTAAGTCATGAAATGTTTTCAAAATATCCTCCAAGTTATTTTACATATATGATAAAATTAATTGATGTTACTATTTTCCTTATAGATAATTATAAGAAATTTCCATTCATATTCTTTAGTGAGTGGTTTATGTTTTGATGTAATGATTAATAGAAACACCCATTCCACTTGGGTTTTAAGCTTTTGAAACCCATTTCTTCTCACAAGATATGCTTTCATGAAGTGATTATGAAACATTTATCTTTTTATAGGTTATGTGTGAACATGATTACATGTTCACAATGTTATAGTTTAACCTTATTAAATTTTCACAATGTTATTCATGGACCTGGTTTCATTTCCATAATTTTATGCATGAACCTGATTACATGTTCAAAATGTTATTCATGAACCTGATTACATATTTAGAAACTTATGAATAAACCTAGTTTTATGTCCATATGGTTATGTATGGACCTGATTACATGTTCCAAATTTTATACATGCACATGGTTTCATGCCCATTAGTTAATGTGGGGGCCTGATCTTATGTACTTAACATAGTGAGTGAACCTATTTCTACTTATACATATTCACAATGTTATAAACAGATGTGAATGCCACCAATTTAATGTCTTATTCCCATATTATGATTTCATAACTTATTATCCTAATTATATTATGATCCATGTCTTATGAAATTCCAATATTTGTTATTATCTCTAATATGCAGGGTATAATCTCCAACTGTTATGAATAAGTTCCATGCCCATTTTTTCATGTTATGGTTAGGCATTTCATTTATTTACCCTTTTGAGTATCTGATCTCACACCTTTATTATATTCCCTTTCCATAGGATATGAATAAGGGTTTTAGGTAGAAGTACTAAATTTGGAGATCATCATGGGACATGTTGACGATCTTTCACCAGTAGAGAATATTTTGTTCCCATGTTTCCAAATACACTAAACTATTATGGTCCTTGGGAATGTATTTTTGTAATATACTTAATATTCAAATAAAATTTTATAATGACAATGTATGATAAGACTAGGTCTCAATATGACGTTTTCCCCTTGAAATGGTGTTTTACCTCCTCCTATAATTTCATGATTAATCCTAAATTATTCTATTAATCCTCTTTCTTATCATTGGACCACTAATTCCTCAGAACGGGACTCGTGAAATTAAGTTATTTTTTCCCTTCACATCATGTATGTATTTAACTACATATATATTCCATGATATATCTATTTTTATCACATCACCACATATAACCATTTGAAATTTTAAATTATTGGGTTGAGAGTATATTTCAATGAAATTACTAAATTTTAGAAAATAATAAAATCGAAATTTATTATTTACTTATCGAAAGAAGATTTTATTTTTTATTTATCCCAAATCATCATTCAAAAAACATCCAAAAATGATATTTTTTTCTAGAGAAACATCAACCCAACCCATAAAATTCATGATCTTCTTGGTGTGGCCCTCACCCCACTAAGGTGGGTACTCCACCACTAGTTACGAATACGAACTGTGATCTATGTGGGTAAAATTAACATATCAACACTTTCTTCCATCATTGAGACATTAAATAACATGGTGGGATAATTAAAATAATAAGTGCAACTAGTGAGAATAAAACACCAGATGAAAAATATTCAAATAAAGGACCCCAACCATTATGCAACCCCATAAAGGACACATCCACCAATACCATACCCCCCAATACTTTATTATGAATTTTTAACAGGCTTGATTAGAGAAAAGATGGCCAATTCTGCATGGATTAATCCTAAATTTTTCTTACCCATTTAGTTACATATTTAATGTAGTTTCTAAAAAAAATAAGCTAGCCTAAGTCCAAATTTTAATAAGACTAGTCTGTGGGCCATCTTTTATTTGAATGCAAGATTAAAAATATAAAAAAAATTATTAATAAGAAATATTAATTATTAATTACATAATATTTCTCAAATAATTGTTTGTTAATATATATACATAAAATTTGGTTATAAAATAAATTTTATTATACAAATGAGATATTAAATTGAAATAATTTTAGAAGAAGAAATAAATAAATCTATTCTTAAGCCATGGGATAATGTGAATATTTTATCTATGGGATGATTAAGATCAAAAATTTTATTTATATAATTAATATAATACTATTTGAAATTGGAATCATTTTTTTCATATCCCATCCCATCAAATAAATATGGGTTTGGGAAACTCAAACCCTATTCCATTTAATTTATTAGCCCCTATGTTGTAGCTGATGTGACCCAACATCTCACTCACTACCATAAAATGGTGTTGATTTGGTTTTTATAGTATCATTGAAAGATTTATTTTAGGTGAATTATATATCTTTGATATTAATATTTCATCTTACTCATTCTTCATGTGATGGATATTTCTGTACACCTTTTTTTATTCATCATAATGTTGAATTGAGAATTTATGCTTTCTAGGATTGAAATACCACATTGATTATTTAGTTCTAGTAACTATAAATTAGTTTAAAAGGTAAAAGTTCCTCAAAAATGGAATCCAATAGCATGAATATTGACATTCCCTCAATGCCAAGAAAATTCTTGTTTCTACATTTCCTATGTATAAGATTGTATGTCGACTGCAATTTTGAACACCTTGTTATAGTGTAAAATTTGATCATCCACCCCCGTTTTTATGTGTACATATGTTAATCTTTTTTCATTGAAATTATTTTTTATTTATTTCATTATAATGATAATTTTCTACTAGTGTATTTATAATTATGTAATGTGTCACAACTACTAGATAAAGGCATTCAAAAAAACATGGAAGTCTAACACTCTCATTTTTCTAGAAACTGGGTCCAGCAAGACCCCAGTCACAATCATGATTTTATACAATCATGAAAATATTAATAAAAACATTATATTTTTAATATTTTTATGTGGGTACCACAAGGAATTATTTTTAACTAAGTATTTCAAATATTGGATCCCTTCTTTATTTTCCCCGTTAAATTATATATAACATTTTTTTGTGAATTAATATTACTTTATGTTTAATGACAGCAATTTCTAATAGATAAAGTTTCATTTTATTTTTTTGGTATTTTCATCATTGTTTTCATTAATATTGTTTGGGTTTTCATATTAATATATTTTTTTAGTTTCCCCACAATTGGTGGTGGGATGGTAAGAGTTTGGGGTTGAGGGGAAAGTCAGGGGGTCAAGTCCCAAGGGTTCCTGGTTTACTATGAATTTATTACTTATATTGTGTATCATGGTGGGGATGTAATGGTCCTATTATGTGGGGTGCATGGAGTTACATGAATTTTCATACCTAGAATGAATTTTTAATGATGTATGATTCATCTAGAAGTATCTAATTCATTTATAAGATGTATTTTCATTAAGATGTTGGGTGATGTAGGATAGTTTAGTGTTAAAGACTATTAATTCATGTAGATGAAGATGCATGATAATGTTAGAACATTTGATGACAATAATTTTTTTTATTCACATAGGAATTTTATTTCTATTGGTATTATTTATTCACATAATAATTTTAATTGTATTGGTATACTTGATAACCAGGGGTGGGATATATATGATTAAGATTGATGGACCAAATCTCCAAAGGGTTTATTGAGGGTGATGAAAGGTGAAATCCTAAATATAGTTCCACTACTACAAATATGGATTTTATCAGTGCCAAAATGGCCATTAACAGCGCTAGAAAAAGCGCTGATAATGCCGGAGAAGATAAGGGGGGGGGGTCCCCTTTATCAGTGCTCCAAAAAGCGCTGATAAAAATAAAAAAATAAAGAAAATAAAGAAAATACTTCCAATATCGTGGGGGGGGGGGGCTTTTTACAGCACTTGAGCCCCCTTTATCAGCGCTTTCCTTCACATCCAGCACCCACCCACACCGCCTACACCCTTTATCAGTGCTAGCCCTTTAAATCACCCTTTAAATCACCCTTGCGTGCACGCCCTTGTCTTTACCCGGATTTGATCTCGAGACCTCCCCCATGCGCACCTAAAGCCTTTGCCACTACCCTATATTGATTTGTTCTCTTATTAATGATATATCTATTTATTTATATATATATATCGTTATATTTATTCGTACAGTATTATATATTTATATTAATATATATAGTTATATATATATATAGTTATATAAATATATATATATGGTTATATTAATATATATATAGTTATATTAATATATATATATTTATATTAATATATATATTGTTATATTAATATATATATATAGTTATATTAATATATATATATAGTTATATTAATATATAGTAGTTATATAAATATTCATATATTGGTATTTTAAATAAAATGGATATTAGTTATTATTTAGATAAAGCTAGTATATTTTATATGTAAATATGTTTAATTATTTATTTAAAAAATTCAATTTTTAGCTGTTAATATATAAAAAATATGTATATAAAGTTATATATTTGATTATAAATAGAAGTGTATTATAAAAAACGATAAAATTTCAAATAAATAATATCAATATGAATGTAATACCTTGGAATAAATTCAGTCCCCACCAAAAAATCCAATAATACCCGCTTAAACGAGGCTGAAAATCCACAAAATGTTAAAAAAATCTAGGTACCCAGACTAAAAACTCAGTTATGGAGGCCTTCTGGGACTCTTTTGGACTTAAAAAACACTTTACCGGGGTATTCCTAGTAATAGCGATGTAGAGATCGTTGTAGGCTTCAATTTGATATGTGGTAGAGCTCAAACGGACACCCAGATCAAAAGTTATTGCCGTTTGAAGTTTGAGTTGCGTTTTCAACATATTTTGGATCTTTTTTTTATTTTTTTTATTTTTTTATTCTTCAAATTGTTATTAAATGACTATTACTCCATAATAATTATAAAATTATTAATTAAAAATATTTTTCTAATTTTTTAAGAATCCATTTTCACTAAATATCTTATATATTATGTATATTAAGTGTAAATGTACATTTATACTTATCTAAAATATATTCAAAAATTATATATTATATTTATATCAATATAACTATATAACTATATTTATATATTAATATATTTTTAATTTTTTTTTGAAGTCGAACCTTTATCAGCGCTACTAAACAAGCGCTGATAAAGGGGGTCCCTTTATCATCGCTAAAAAAAGCGCTGTTAAAGGGGGGTCCTTTACCAGCGCTTTTTTGTTAGCGCTGATAAAGGGGTGGCGCTGGCCTTGCCCAGTTTTGTGGCTGTTTTCATTCCTTGAGGAGAAACTCGATGACATGATCATTGGAAATTACATTTTTATTAGAATACCATAGTCATAATAAAAGAATAATACATCAAATATGAAATTTCATTATTATGAAAATAAGCATTGTTCGATACGTCATAAACATAGAAAATGAAATTTCATAGGTTTTTTTTATTGAACACGTCCAATAAGATTCTTGTTCATTTTATTAAAATGTAGGGTCTCTCTCCAATTAAATCATTTTAATGATGAAAATATTTTCTAAAATATAATTATTAAGATTATAAGTTATTCATGGAATGGAATACCATGATTGAAGAACATAATGATAATCATCCTATAGTGCTAAGAACAAACAATGCTTTGAGATAATAATGGCCATGAATTTCATAATACATTTATTGATTATTTTTGTTGGAAGATAGTGATTGTGTGGCAACAAATCATAAAAAAATCACAATAGATTGATGTTTCAAAATTAATGAGTCAAAATCCATGTAACATGTGCGGTCTATTCAATTAAAATATGGATTTTATATTAAATATTATGCTGGATTAACTGATACTTCTTGTTATTTGGAATATATATTTCCCTCAACTATAATTGATCATGTTACAATGTTTAGTTATTTGGGATATGGGTATCAAATACATCTATCTCATTCCCTTTTTCCTCTAGATTGAATTTGAATTTTTTTTATATAGGTTCAGTTGTATTTGGTTATTTGTCTACATAAAATATAGTGTTTCACAACCATTTAAGAGAATCAATTTTGGTGCCTACTCTTTCGTTAGATAAAAAAAACATTATGAATTATTTTATTTCACTTATTATTCAAAATAAAGTATATTTGGTTGTTCCATATATGGTGATGTTAATGATGGTATGTTTGAGTTTAGCACAATGAAATAAATATTTTTATAATATTCTATTTGAGATACAGGGTACATATTATGTTGCACTATAAATGGTAGAATTTCAAAATGTAATATTAGTAAAGGGGTGGGAAAGTGGGAGCCTGAGGAATTTTCAAGTAATAATTATCCATGTTTTTTCCTATTTATATTATATCAAACCAAAAAACCAAAAAGTGTGTCTTCGGGACATGGTTTTCAGTTCTGTTGACATGTATTTGAGTGGGAAATAGATAGAAACCATGGATTTATATTATTATCAACCATAATTATAGGAAAAATGAAGAAGTTGATGATTAAGTGGAAAAAAGATGTAGAATTCATCTAGAATGCACTGATCCCCATGTATAATGTCCTACCCATCCATTAATATCTCACAAGTGAATTAAAAACAAAAGAATCTTAACCCTCATCCTAACAACAACCCCATTATTTAATATTCTCCCACTAACAACCTAACAACTATAACATAAAAAATATACTACTAACTACTATATATTACATATTACAATACTTCCCTAGATAGTTAATTTCCACCCAATTAAATATCTTAATCACACATACTAGCAACAGAGCCTAACACCATATTCTGACCCACGTTCTTATCATCCATTAATGAGTCATCTAAAATGTTAGGCACTTGAGAGAGTAACCGGGTGATTATAAATAATTTTTGGTACGTTGATTATTCTAGATTTATTGACATTGATATAATATCATATTTTCAGTTTAGGGATGGTTTTAGATGAATAATCACAAAATATTGTAGCATAGAGGATAAAGGGAGATCAGAATGCCTTTGTGTTATGTTGATTATGTTAGTTCTTTTGATCATAATCTATTTTCCTATGTCTTGAAAGTGGAAAATAGTCTTAATTAAAATGATCCAAAATCAAATTATTTGATGATATAGATAATTTCATACATGTATTGAACTTTTTGAATGATCAAGTAATGTGAGGCCCTATTGGTCAGTGATGGTTTAGAGACATTGAATCTGGTCATTAAATAATTCACATCAAAAGAGTGGATATTTTGAAGTGTCTTGAATTATCATACCCAATCAAATTTTTTAGGAATAAAAACCAATCATTTAATGAAATAACTATACTCATCCTCCCACATCATCCAAATCGATCCTCCATGATTTTTAAAGCACATTTCCAATCTCTACTGCCTGGAGACAAACATCAGGACATCACACAATAATTATAACTAAATGAGAATGATGTAACCCATGAATAAAAAAACAAGCTACAAAAACTAATAGTGAATCTATCATGGTGTGTTTATACATTGAAATTCCATTTATATGAAATAAATAGTTTGAAATTATTATACTTACCAAAATAGGCCTAAAAATATTAAAAAACCAACTCACTTTTAAAATGAATATACAATATCATACACAATTAACAAGTTTAGACACAAATAAAACCCCAAATAAATATACCTCATCTTTCTGAATTGTATGATACAATTACATCTAAGACAACCATAAAACTCAAGATACCACAAGACATATTCATGTGACCCATGTTCATAACCACATCTGAAAACATCCATCAATAAACCGACATGAATGAAATCCAATTTGCGATCACAACCTAAACACCATAACCATACAAATTGAGATACCAATAGACATATCTATGTGACCAATGGTCACCAAAATATCTAAAAAATTTCATCAAAGTACTAACATGAATAAAATTGAATCTGAGATCAAAACATAAAAACCCTCATAATGAAAAAATATCTATAGATTCATAATTGTGTATATAGTTTTCCATTTATAATGCCCCAAATATTCAAAGAGGTAGATATCATTTATATTTTAGGTTAAACATCTTTATTTTTCATATAAAAGTGCCTAATGGTTTAAATAATGTTTCGAGAGTATTTGGGGCTTGTTCAGATCTTAGAGATCCTATTTTCATAGGAAACATGTGAGGTAGAAAATTTATTAAACCATGTAAGGGAGCTACAAAATCGTGTGTTGGTTCTACATAAAATTATATAGAAGCCGAGTAAGACACCTAGGGTTTGAAAAACCATGCACCAATCCTATGTGAGTGAGGTTCTACCCTTGATAGTGCTAGTACATTTTTAGCACATGGTTTTTCCAAACATTTGACCAAAACTATGATCCATTTAAAATGATGGTGAAATTACATTTTACCCTCCTAATATTTCACATACCTCCATATTTTATCATCCTATACCATGCATATAATCTCTCTGTCATGTTTAATCTCTCCATTTTCCACCAATGTATGATTTGGGCTATGTTTGAAATCTAGTTTATTCGCCATTTGTTACATTGGATAGCTAATGGTAGGAACATAAATCCTCATCCACAATTTCTTGGTTTATCTATTCATACTTATAATTATTTTTATGAGATTTAATATCTCATATTTTTAGTGTGTTTATCTATTTCTTCATTATCTACCATTCAACCCTATATTAGAGGAAAATGATGATTTGTGAGCCTATTACCCATCTAAGGTAGGGGGTTTAATTTTTTTCACAAAAATTATAGTTATTTATATATAGCATAGTTGTGGAACATGAAGGTAATTACATGTGTCACTTATTAAAAAGGGGGTTTTCAAATATTAAATATATATTCCTGAACCTACATGGCCATTGAGTTGTATTAACACTATTGGTGGTTGAGAACCTAAATTAGATCCACCTAATGGATGCATTTTCAATTAAATAAATAATTAGCCTCTATTTTGTGATCTAAATATCTTATGAGGTGTACATTGATAGTTTTTTTGGTTGTTTAAAATAATTTAATGATATTAAGTGAGAAATAAATGGATGCAGTAATAAAGAGTTCATGTCCCTGGGCCCTTGGCTTTTGTTCATATTTCATTATCTATGATTTTTTCCTTGTTAGTGAAAGGGTTAAACTAAAATAAGTACATTTTTAAGTGGTGTGGGTTTTTATCTCATCCATGACCACATTTATTATTATTATAATGGTAATACAAGTGTTTCCACTTGAAATTCCATGGATCAGATTATCAGTCTTATTGAATTTAAAATGAATTATAATTGGAGTTATGTTACACCAAGAGCAACACATGGAATACTATATGGAATTCCTTTTGTAGTGAAATTTAGTGAGTGAAATCACATTATTCCATGAGTTATACTTGTGTTCCCTATGTATAATTCCATGGATGGTCCCCAACAGTAGGGACTTATAGTATGCCACACTTATCATTATTTTATCCTTTCCAGATTCAAAATATGAATCTTTATGAAAAAAATCTATATAAGGAGTGAAAATAACTATTTGAAACATATAAATAAAAAATGAAAATTACTTTTAAATCCCCATTACAAATAAATGTTTTATGAATCAGTAGAGAAACACTAACATTTAATAAAAAACATTAAAAACCATGGACTATAATTTTGAAAACCAAGAAAAAAACCAATCTATTTTTTCCTTTTAAAAACATTCTCAAAACCCCTATTCATAAATCATGTTAGAATATAAACCTAAAAATAATAAGAAAGAAGGTATAACATAAAGAGGGAAACATAATATAAATTAAACTATATATAAATAGATACCAATAATACCAATGGTTCCACCTAGCCAAGATGAGATAATGGGGATAAAATTAGTGTTCATAATGGTCACTTCACTAGGTCCTAATATGGGATGATCTTAGGAAATATTCATGTAGAATAAACCACATAATAAAATTTCATTCCTAAAGAAATAACAACCTAAATTACTCTCACTATTCTCATTGTGGCCTGATAGGTTCCTCACACCAACAATCCATCTTGAGTGGACTACTTTTTTATTCTAAAGATGTGAGGAACCCGAGTTGATGTAAATAGAGATAAGAAAAAATAAATATAAGTGGAGGAAAAAATATAAGATAAAGATAAACACTAGAGAGAACCATATTTCTCCCACCCAAGAATAAAGCTAAATCTATAACCAAAACAAATCTTATCCTCCCTCTCTTTGTACCTTCCCATTTTAATGGCTTGTGTGTCCCCTTTATTTCCATCATGGGATCAACTAACAAGAAACTCTTTAAAAGTTGTGGCTAGCTGGGAACAGTTGTGGAATTCCTACTCCACATATTGTATCCCCATTATAGAATCATGTTTTCCTAGTTATGATAATGTTTCCTAGTGCATATCACTTTTCTAACATTGGAATTCAATCTTTTCATAAATACTATAATAAAATTAATTACAATTGATGAATACCTCCTCCCATATAGCTATTTTCTCATGATTCACATTAAATTCGATTTTCCTTTGGATCATCATTTCCTTATTATACTGAAACAAATGCCAAACCTTTTAAATAATTCAACCTCATGATATGTAAATAGTTATATGTTGATTAGAAGGTGGTTAACTAAATGCACTTCGATTTAGAGGTTTCAAAGCACCACTATATCTTCCAATGAGTGAAGAACCTGGTTTCATGTTCCACCAACATGTTTGGAAATTGTATTGATTTCATTAATGAAAACTATGAATTCTACAAGATGTTTTTATGCATGAAAAGAATCACTTGCATTAAGATATGTTCCTTGTAAAACTATTTGTTTTCACTGACACTAATTATGATGGTTGGACCAATAATGTTTCCATGTACATATCCTTGAACCATGATGTTTCTTCCGTCAAGAAAAAAATGTATGCTTCTCTCAAGAATATTTTGAAACAATTTCCACACTCTCCTTTTCATTCATCCTAATCACTAGAAGTAGGCATGAACCTAAATCTATACAATTGTTTATGTTGAAAAATTTATAAATTTATTCTATATTAGTTAACCAACATTGTAATTCTCTAAAAAAATAAAATTGTGCTAAGTTCCATGAAATTGATTCTCAACCAAATAAAATTTTTCTTTGTTCTGTGAACTTTTTTCATGATGTTCCCAAACTGAAAATAGCTTGAGAATTTAGAGTAGCATCTTTTTTAATCATACATTATATTGACGTGATTTTGGGATCCTATGTTGAACTAAATGATCATCCCATTAGAATATTATATTCCATATATATTTATGAAAGAATCATTTGAACCAATAAATGATATTTTTATGAAATTATCATCGTCCTTGATAACATTGACAATATCATTAGTTCCATGAATTATATTTATGATACACTTTGAGAAACCAACTTGCAAGGTTGGTTATTCATGTAACATATATTCCCCTTCATTCATTCCATCAACAAGTGCTTTAATCATATTAAAATTCCACCTTTTCCCAAAGGTAAACAAGAATTGATATATAAAGATTAACCCCATATTCCAAATTTAGTTATTGAACATGTTAACCAATAAGGATGAGTGAAGACAAAGACATCATGAATTTTTTCACTTCTAGTGTGAACATGAATACTCATTGAATGACATAGCCATTATAGTGGCTTTGGAAGTGATTATGGATGAAATGAATGTCTGACCATAAATATTCAAAATCTTCATGAAACCATTTTCTTAAAATAAGAGACTATTGTAGTGAATTGTCTCATGGGAAATGGCTTGACTAAAATATTGGAGTTTATATCTTCAAAATAAGAGCTTCATTTTGTACCACTCATACCTTCAATTATTTGAATAATTATGTCTTCACCATTGTCATTAATTCATAATTGGGAATCTATTTTCACAACCCATTTAAGAAATATTCCACCCATTTATTCTTGAGATGATGTGGGAGTGGTGATTCATGATACTTAAACTGGTTGAAATATTCTTGGGTTATAAAAAATGTAGGTAACTCCACTCCCTCAATGAATTTTCCTAATTCTCACATAGTTCTAGCCACATTCATAATCCAGACCTCTCAGTATGACAAGTGCCCTTTCTCCATTTCACCTCCGACAAAAGTGTCTATTTCATCACACTATTGATCATAACATCAAATGCCTCTAATCGCCTAGGTTTAGGATCTTTATGTGGCTCTATCCTTAGGCATGATGACTCCAATCGACACATCAAGGATGTGACTCAATTTTTTTGTAGCTCCTTGTTTCCAATCCATATGGAACACATCCCTGAATTGTCTATAATTAATTGTGTATACTTGTATCCCTCTTGTATTCTTCTCATCAGATGAAACATAACCCCAAATATATATTTTCAACACTCTGTTTTTTTTCATCCCTGAATTACAAGACATTACTAAATGCATTGTAAAAACACATGGTGTTTTTGAAGAACATTCTTCCTTCAATTGTAGTTCCTTTTCCATTTGATTCACTAGATTCTATAATTCCTTCAAAAATCTATATTTCTCAATTTGAAACACCGTAATAGTAATTGAGTTCATCTTGATCCTTCATCTCTAGTGTGGAAGTATAAATCATCATCTCAAATCTGGAAATTATCACTTCAAGGCATCCAATGATCTACTCCATTCTTAATTTGGCACACTTCATGCAATGATCCATACTATAAAGATAAAATTAGAGAATCCTCTATATTATCATGTTCCCCCTTATGTATCTGGTTGGTCAAACCAATTGATAGGTTCATCACACCGATAAACATCCTTGAGTGGACTACTTTATTTACACTCAATCTATGAGGAACCATAGTTACGATAAAGTTGGAGAAGAAAAATAAGAAATATAAGAGGAAAGACATATGTAAAAGTGAGTGACAATAGAGATACCCCCAGTTTCATCCACCAAAAATGAATGCCAGATCTATAGACAAACTATGTCTTCCCATCTCTCTCCAACCCTTTCAATTTTAACAGCCTTCTCTTTTCACTTTTTTTCACATGGGACCCATAATAAATATATCACTAACTGTTATTAATAGTTGTGACTAGCTATGTCCTTCTTCCTTCTTCTGATGTTTTACCTTCTCTACAATATTATTTTTTGATCTATTTTAATGTTTCCTTGTATCTATTAGGGTAACTCCCTTATAACCCCTAAAATTATTCTCACTATCTCATTGAGGGAACTCCCTTATAACCTCATGAACTATTATTTCTAGACAAATTTAGGGAACTCACCTAGAAAGAGTGAAATATACACTAGGGGCACTATCTAGTGCATAATATAAGATTATGTATAATAATCTGAGATTTCTTACTTAGTTAACCTAGTTTCTAAAGACATAATCAAATTTTAGGTGAGGAAACACATACATTTCACATTATCATAATATAAATCAATGATAAATACATATAAAATAAAACATTTCTCACCTCCAACACCCTCTAAAGAGAACACTCCTTTCACATTTTCATAATCAACACATAAAAATTCATCTCACATCATAAAAAGACAAAGTTTATACATGACATAACACAATGTGATCACAACCATGTTGTCACAATAATCAATAAAGATTTTTTATATGTTCCCAATTTTTCCTTTTAAACTCACTCAGAAAAAAATTTAGAAAACTTCATTTGAAAGCCAATGATGATTATCACTTTGGAAACAATGTCTCCTCCCTAAGGAGATGATTGAAAACCATAACCCCTCGTTACATAAATACAAACTCTTGAAATGTGGGATAAATTATTTTGAGATCATAATTGGGTCAAAACCATTGTTTATTCCACATATTCATTTATAATAGCCTCTTATAAATTTATTAAAACACATAAAATATGAAATTCTTTTGGAAATATAGAATAAGAAACAATAAAAACATTTATACCAATTATTGAATTCAGATATAACATTTTGAACACATTTTAAGAGAATCATAAATTATAATTCTAAGAAAAATGAATTCAAAAATCCCAAGCATTTAATGACTCATAAAATAAAATAATTTCACCATAACACTATCCTTGGACTCATTGAGACCTCACTGCCTTCACCCAATATAAAGAGATAATGGATAAAAGTATCATTAGACCTTTAAGCCTTAAAAATTAATTATAAACCATATATATTCATATAATTGTCCATTATGGACATCTAGTGAAAATAGTTAGAGAAAATAGAATAAGAGGATCCTTGATGGAGAAAAAAGGGGAAATGAGGTGCCTCGTTTACGTTAAAACTCTAAAAACCCACCAATAAATCACCAAAGAATATTAGAGGATGTCAATATCATGATTGGGAGGCACCTAGGTATAATGAATGGGAAGAAGGTAGAAGACTTGAGTTTAAATTGAGAACAGGTGGAAGAGGAATTTTCTGTTTCAAAATACTATGGAGGACACATAGTTTGGGAAACCATGTTCCCACTGTGTGGTTTACACTAGAAGGTTCCCCCCCATATTTAAGGGTAGATAACTTGGTTTTGATTCATGGTTTCCTAAATCATGAACCAACTATGTATAGTTATCCCATATGTAAGGATAGGTTCCATGGTTTAGAGAACATTTCGTCAACCATTCATATTCCATCAGAAGATCCATCCTCTGATACATGGTTTGGATGCATCCATTTCACTACTATAATACCAGTTGTTTTGACTTACTAGATATTTGAAAGGTGTATAGGGTTTTATATAATAAAATTTTCTAATGTAGCAAGAAATTAAATCATGGTTTCTGCTGAGTGACTGATGATTTTCTTTTAAAAATATAACTTAGTTAAAGAGGACCAAATGAGTACCATTACAGAAAGTTTTGGAAGAGGGATTATATAATTGGACTCACATTGTAAAATCAATTAAATTATATTTTTCATGGGAATGATTTTTGGTTCAATAATCATGGATGGTTTTCTCTGACCATGCCACTCATCTAGTCTTCTACATTATTCAAACCTATGAACCTCTATCTCTCAAAAGATCATAAAAATACCAATTAACACAAAATTATAAAATATTTATTACCATAGTGACATGAGAAAATTCTATCTTCCATGTCACTTCCTATCCCCATAAATTCATTCAAATTGGTAGAAAAAAAATATTAACAAAACCCCCTTCACCAAAACATGATTCAATGGTACTATGATAATCTAGAAAATGTATAAAAGTTATCAATATAATGAAATAAAATTCTACCTATTTTAGACATACGATTTGATATTATTTTGACATGAAATATATAATTGGGGAATCCCTCACCATGGTGGGCTTGATCGGTCCAGAAGGTTGTTTGAGGGGGTTTGAACTCTTGAAAAATAATAAACATAAAATCATTGTCATTATTAATGGAAACATCCTTTGGTACCATCATTTATAACTAGGTACATACATACTTTTCAAAGGTAGGTGTTTAGTTGGAATTTCAGACCCAATAATTCGTATGGACTTGCATTGGTCGAGTGGATGGGAGTTAAGGCTCATCACAACCTTATAGGGGTAATTTTTTCTATTCTGTGACTCTCTTATAGATTTAAGATATGTTTGTGAATCTCTTCCTAATCCTAATACGAGACTGATTTCCCTAAAAATGATTATAGGCTAATTCTCATTATATGAAAAATAATTGGAATCTCATTGATGAAAAAAGAAAAGGGAGTCTCTCTAGTGATTCCATCTATATGTTAATGAGGTTATCCATCTAATTTCGAGTAATAGGTATCTACATTACTTTTTGAATATGTATAATGAAGTATTTTTTATTATTCAACCACACATGGGGATGAATAATTTTATGAGGAGGGGAATGATCCATTATGTGGCGTTCTATGTATCCTAATTATTTTAGGAATCAAAACCCACATACCTCATTGAAGCCATGAAATTTATCATCTAGAAAAAATGACTTATATAGGTTCTCTAGGAAACCATGTGTTCAATATCATGTCCTAGAGGAATATCCTACATATACTAATTATGGATAGAATCATATCTATTGTAGTTCATTTATTTTCTCAGTACATTGATAGATGAGGTAGAGTGATCAGAAAATTTGAAGGATTAGGTCCCAATGGATGAGATGTTAGAGGAATAACAGGACTTTCACTAGAGTAGGTGATTATTTTAGATCCGGCCTTAAAAAGGCACCCAATGTATCTTGATTATGGAAAAAATAAGAGTTCTCATAGTCCAGTTGACCAAGGATTTGAAATTGAGGTTTCACTTGTAATTATAGATACATAATTTTCATATGTTATGATTCTTACAAATCCCTAACCCCACATGATCCATGATCATTGTGAGAAACAAGGTATGGAAAGAAATCAATGTCATTTATTGTGGATGTGAGACATTATATGATGGGACTTCCCTTAGACAATTAATATAAATATCAAACTTGTGGGAGGTGTCCAATGTATTCTAGTTATGGAAGGAATTAGAGTTTACATACTTCCACTGATTAGGGATTACACACAAAGGTTTCCCTATTAATTAGGGCTCACAAACCAAGGACATACAAGGTCATCAATTCCCTGGATTTCCTTCGAAGATTAAAATGGATATTGGACCTCAGGGTGGTTTCCTGTGTATCACAGTTATGGTATGAATAAGATTATTTGTATTTCACTTGATTGGGTATTACACTATGAGGTTTTCTTTATGATTTGGACATATCATATTATGTCACTAGTCATGGAATACACTCTGAGGTTTCCTTATTGAATGATACTTACACACTGAGGATGTAAAATTTTACCAATTCATGGAATTCCCTTACTAATTGGGGAATATTGCATTATTCTATGGATTGGCACTTACAAACAGAGTTTGACATTTTATTTTGGGCTAACAATCTAAGGATGAAAGAGGTTATCAAATCCTAGGGTGCCCTTTTGACCTAGCATACATTCCATCCTAACATTCACTAATTTTTTGTTTTTTTATGATTTGGTTTCTTGCTTGATACATAGGGGAGTATATGCCTCAAATATCAAATGGAAATTAAATGGTCTATTTGTCCTGTGAAAAGGACTTCATCAATCAAGGGTGTTATGCCATAAATTTTTCGCATGATCAAGTAGTACTCATTAGGAGGTCATTGCAAGACCCATATGGTTTGTCCTGGAAGCCATTATATGACCTCATATGACTCATCTAGATGGTGTTGCATGATACAACTGACTTTCTATGGCTTCATCACAAGAGATGGATGACACGTACAGAGGGTGTCATGAGATTTAGTCTGACATGTCTCAAAGGGTGTTTCATGTATTGGATGACATGTTTGGAGGGTATCACATGTCTGAGACAACATGACTAGAGGGTAACACGAGTCTCTGCTAACATGACTAGAGGGTTTACTGATAAATGGATGGAAATCCGGGGTGATTTCATGAGACTCAGATGACATGAGCAGACACCATTATATGAGTCAGGTAATGTATATGAAAGACACCACACGGCTTGGGAGACGACCCCAGAGGGATTCATGAGACTAATTTGGTACACCTAGGGGAACCACATGGACATCTATAACATATTAATAGGACTTCACCTGACCCAAAAAACTTGACAAAGGAGCATCAAGAGGTCTGGGTAACATGTCCTGGTGTTATCTTGTGACTTGTATTGCTCACACAAAATGCACGAGGGTCGAAGAACATGTTTTTGTTTATGTATTCCTCATTTTTTCTTTTTTATATCCCTTATATTATGAATTACTTAGATTTATTTAGTGTCAATTAATTTTAAGTCTACCATGATCTGGAAGACGTGCAGTATGTTCCTCATATGTCCTTCAATAAGTCCTTCGTGTGATATATGAGTGATCACATGATGTTTATTATGCATTGTTCATTATTTCTCGGACTGTTTTCAGTTATATTACCTTATAGTGTATTTTATGATTTCAAGACCACTCACTATGGGAAAATATGATCTGGTGCATGGGTATTCTAATTCACATGGATGTGAAAAAGGCTAACCCTATCATATGATGTTGGGGTGGGGAATTTATTGGCCTCACCACACCAATTGTTCTATATTGTGTGAATCATATCTTGCATAAACCCATGCCAGAATTGTTTCAGGGTTTTGGGGCCACACAAAATTTCAAGCCTCTATCATGGACCACTTTTTAGGCTATATTCTAACCACAAGTTCCTCTTACCAATGATTCCTTCATTGTATTATTTAAAAATAATGGGGGTGTTTTTCATCATACAATAAAGTATAAGGAATTAATTTTTTCCATTTTGAGGTGTCCAAGGGACATTATGAGATATGTATGCCTATTGAAAGTAATTCTTGCGATCTTGGATGACTTGTCTGGGACATTTTGTGAGACAATGATGGATTCTCTGGGGTCTTCTCAAGAATTCGCAGCAGGCATCCTCAGTATGTCACAAATATTTTATGGCCATGTGAGGATCCCAACTCCACCACTTTTATATTTTATTTTTCTATTTTTCAATGGTTGGAATTCATGATATATTACCTAAGTAATGACTACGATAATTACTATACATTTTTATAATGCATAAGATGACCAACAATTGTCCTATAGAGATGCCTGTACATTGTATAGAATATCCCATCTATTTTCCCTTAGTGTTCCAATGGGGGAGTGTAAATTTTATTGGATATAATCAAGGTACATTTTGAGACATGAATGGTATGACAAAGGGACTTCTAGAGAAAAGTTCGGCATGTCACTGGGGTATCACAATGTCATGTGGATTGCAAGTGGTATGTCACAAGTCTTTCAAGTCAATGATTGGATTCTACATCCTGCCTTTTTTATTTCCTTTTTTTATTTTACAAAGTCATTAGGTCTCATTAATTTTTGGGAATGTTGGTATGGATAATAATTTAACCCATCGGTTATGTGTCTCATAATATTTCTGACTTCTAGAGGTTTCCACATTTTAGGCATTTTCCTCGCAAATTTGATGGATATTTTGATGGGTTTTCATGTGCATGCCACTGAAAAATAGCATGGTTAGGGATAATTTATTTGGTTACCACAAAATGACTATTTTATGTCCAAGGTTCCTTTGTGAGAGAAGAAGTACTTGTCAATCAATGCTCTGTGGGACATGCTGTAAATTATCCACTACACAAAATTCCTTTATATGGCCCAATGATGGTCACACTGTCACAAGTCTCTTGGAGGCTTGTGTGATCCTTCAGTTTCATCGACCTCCTCATTCATTTTCTTTTGTAGGGAAAATATAATATTCATATTCTGGTATTTTTCCCTTTTTGAATTTTCAAATGCACATTTTGAAGACTTCAACAAATTCCCCCCCCCCATCTGGACCAACATCTATGGGGACATGGGCTCCTTTATAAGGAATGTAAATTACCACCTGAGTATTTAGTGGTTTCATGAATCGGTTTGTAGGGCGACACATGGACTTCCATGGGTAATTGGTATTCCTTGAAATTCCATAAATATAGGGGAGGGTAGACAATCATTCATTTCACTAATTAGTCCTCCTTCAAAGCACTATCACCTTTTCTCTATTGAATCCCCCAATCGTAAGACAATTCTTAGAGTCTTGATCCTGAGACCTATTCATGAGCCTTTGTCATAAGACAACATAAATATAATTCCTTAATAAGAATTATTTTTATTATGTTCATATCCAATCCAACTACAACAAATATTATGGTAGTTTATTGATCTATAGTCATGATGTATGTGATTTTATTGATGGATTCACATGATCTGTTGGCTCGATCATTCGATTAACGTATTATCATGAAATTAGTGTGACCATGTTTAGTTCATGTGATTATGAGTATCCATGGGATAATGAATTTTTATATTGCTTTGTGGGATTTTGTTCCACACAAGACCTATGGGGTTCAAGATATTATAAAACTCCTTATGCAGTTTGTGAATCTTATATTGATTCACATTGTGTGTCTGATGATGATGGTCTATTATGTATTTTATTTTAAAAATATTTTATATTCTTATTTCCTAACATATGACACATACTGTTGTTTATATGGATTCCGGTTCTCATCAATCTTCTTGTAATATTTCGAAGAAGGAGGTGAAAGAAACAAATTCCTACCATGATGCTATATTAGCAAACTTGGATCATACATTCCACCATTCAATTTGGTCAGATCAAATGAGTCTGGTATATTTTATGGGGTTAAAATTATTTAATAATCCCATTTCCAACATCTTTCCCCTTTATGGGTTTGTTCATACTGATGATGTCCCCACTCCTCTTCTGAAGTCATCATTCATACCACCTTCCTACATCTAGTGGACCAAGAAAACCTTCCAAGAAAACATCTCTCTATGGGGGAAACTTTATCTCCCAGGGGGACCATGAATATGGTAACCTACTCACATTCATGTTCACTGATTTCAAGTGTTCCGTTCTCCCACCTGATGCAAACATTCATATGTATCATGCAAAAATGAGGGTTCCTACCTATGATCAGAAGTTTGGGTGGATCTCTAGCTAGGACATTTAATCAGGAGGTAGCTATGTACTAGAATGGGGTTGGTCCTTCTATTTTCAATATAAAATTTCTTAATTTTCTTGGTATTTGGAGAAAATTGGAATGAATGAGGCCTTAAAGATATCATAAACATCTGATTATTTCAACATGGTTCAGATGACGGATATTTTCAGCCATTTGAGTCTAGTACAAACACTTTTAATCTTTCATGTGTCATGGTAGGCATTAGTATTTGGGATGTGGAAAAAATATTCACTGCACCCATACTAGGTGGAATGTATGATAAGTTCATTCCCCAAGATATTTTGGGGATGTCATAACAAGTACTCTTCCTATTACCTGAGTGCTGATTATGATGGCTGAGAAGTCCTTTAAAATGGGGTGGTTTCATGGAGTGGATATTCTATTTAGGACATGGGATTAATCATTCATCAAGAATACCATCACTGAACCAATATTTTGGAATTTTAATGCTATCATACAAAGGATACCCATAGTGCATTGAGTGATTACTATCCCACAGTTGAAGAAGGGACATTTATATAGTGGGGAAGGGAAATCATCCTGAGTTTCAATCGGTTTATCCAACTAGCTGGTTTCCATTCAATGTACCTAAGCGGGTAATTTCTTCCTATGAAGGAAAAATGTAATGTTAGGATCTCCAATTTAGCGATGGAATCCCCCATGGAAGGTGGATCATATTATGCTTGTTGTCCCTGTACTGTCCAAAAATATAGCCTTTTACATTACATTTATGAGGGTACCTCCACTTATACGTTTATAGGCCCCTTGAAGTATTATTGGGTTATATAGGAGATCAATTAGAAGGTTATTAGTACCTAAACATTATTTGTATCTCAAATTCCCATCTCATAGCATACCTATAATGAATTAATGAGGTAAGTCTTGTTCTGTTAAAGGATTGGGATGTAAAGGCCTATATGAGCTGTTAGGACCGTTTCTATTTCATGACATATGGTTTAGTGTCGATAAAAGATTTTATTTAAAATAGTGAGGTTATTATTGAGGAATATGCTTATATTAAGTCTCTCTATGAGGTATTTCTTTCCACTCATATTGATAAAGATGAAATTTGTTTGTGGTATGAACCATTCCGGTCCAACTGTCAATTATTATGTGTCCAATCAATGTGTCCTCACTATTTTTATGTTAAATATGAGGATCAACTGATGGTATCTCACCAATATTGGAATATTTTATCTAGGGTATAGACTAGTGAAGAGATACACCTTCCTCATCATAAAATAGAAATCAACTTATCTCATGGTTATGAAGATATTTGGATTCACTCATTTCCCAGTGGAAAATTATCCAATTTGTCAAATGGTAGTAATTATCCACTGAACAATGAGAATAATCCTTATAATTAAAAGAATATGTCTTATAAAAGTCCAAATGACCTAGAATCACCTTTTAAAGAATCCAATCACATATCATTTCCATAAAAATCATATGTGATATGGATATAGAAAATGTAGTTCCCGGAGGTGAGGCTATGCCAAATTTATTATTTTATGTCAAATAACAATTGTGGGTATTTTGGAAGGCATGGATCTCATAGGCTGAGCTCTATGATTTATTGTGTTACTTAGAGATTATTTTGGGTGGTTTTTCCTACATCACTTCTCCTCGAGGAATTATTTTTTCAGAGCACCTTGAGGCTGTGAGGGGCATTATCTATGACCATGATATGGATTTGGAGAGTGTCAGAGGTTAGATTTTTTTCTATCCACTAGTCCACCAACTAGTTTTTACTGGGAACACTTCAAATTTCTTCTAACAAATAGGGTTATCCTATTACCATGGAAGTGGTAAGATGAGGCTTACTATGGGTTTTAAGGTGTCCTAGTGACTTTGAATCTATATTGAAATCCTTTATATATACTAAAATAGTGGGAGTCCATTGAAGATAATCGACTCCTACCATCCCCTAAATATACTCCCCGTGTTATGATCATGGGAGAATAAATTGATGGTGACCAGGGAACCAATGATGATGGTTCCCCGAGTTTATTGGCTTAGATGAGGGCAGTGATTGTTCCATCCAAAGAAATAGTTCATGCTTCAGCACTATTTATAATTATTTTATGAGGGCGTACCACCTTAGTTCATCATTGATAGAAACAAACACATATTTTTTCCTTTATTACTTCCTTCCAATGGTGGGTAGCATTCATCACTTCTTCAGAGATGTCTTCTTCATGATCGAAATGGGATTATGGGAGTCATTTCAAATATTCATGGATTCCTCATTAAAAAAATCATCAAGTCCGAGTCTCCTTAATAGATTAATACATTTTTATTGTACCTTATTTTTTGTTCCATATCATTGTGGACACCAGTTAATTATGCTACTTCTATAAAGACATTCCAATGTGTCATGTCGAGGAAGCATCCATCAGTTAGAGATGTAGTCACATTGGGCATCTGTGGCATGTAAGTATGTAGGAACCTTGGTACACCTGAATTCTCTATTTTAATAGGGATTCTATAGGGTGATGAATCCTAAGTCATCCCATGTCTAATTTGGGAAATCTTATGCCAGAGTCATTTCTCTTATGTTTTCCTCAACTTCCCATGTTTTACATAGGGTATGCTGGAAGTTTAACATCTAGCAGATATAGATCAGACTGATCATAACACTAATGAGAGTGTATCAAATGGTTACATACCTATAAAGGGGGGTCTAGATGGTTTACTAGATGGATGGATCAAAATATCAATGATGACACACCATAGATGGTTTGTCCCAAAAAGGGAAGTTTTCACACCTAGAGGTTGATCAGAACATTGAAAAGGGAGGATCATAGAAGGTGGGTCCTAGAAAAGGGGAAACTATGGTATACCATTGGCTGAGATTGAACATAGGAGAAGGATTTCTACATACCATGTGGAGAAGATATGGATAAAAACCAAAGTAGTTTTAATGGGTGATGAGACACGTTATGATGTGGCTGTTGAGCAGCACAAGGAAAATAATTTGATAGATGATAGTCATTATGATGGGTGAATAGTATTCCCGAGACGCAAAGATTCAAGGGGGAGACCGGGATGGGAATAGAATGATAGGATTGATCCTTCTAAGAGTCTTCCTATGTAAACTATGTAGAAGACAGGAATAAAAACCCATGTAGTTTAGGATGAGTCATAGAATCATGGTGTATACAAAAGAAAATGACCCAGAGACATGCTGGATATTATGCATGGTTAGGATCCCATTTCAAGAGGGACGCTATTGGTTGGAGGAGTATATGAAGTGTGATACATATGAATGGTTAGATTCCTTTGTGTATTAGAACACCCTAGAGAGGAAAACCCAAGAGATTCATTACAAAAAGGGACAATGTCACATCAGAGAGGTACATCCCTTAGAAGGGAGTGCTAGAGTTTACCATAGGCTAGGGTTGGACCTCAGATAGGCTTCATATGTACCCTATGTAGGTGATAGGGATACAAACACCTATATTTCATAATGGGGTATAGAATCAGGGTGTACAAAAAGGACAATGAACCGAAGACATTCTGGGGCTTATGCATGGTTAACCTCCCATCACAAGACGAACACTCTTGGTTGGAGGAGTTTGTGAAGTGTGGGGCTTATGCATGGTTAGCTACCTGTGTGGATCAGAATACCCCTGAGAGGCAGATTCGAGAGATGCATCCCAAAAATGTAAAGTGTCTCATAAGGGGGTGTACATACTTTAGAAGTGTTTACCATAGTTACCATAGGATGGTGTTGGACCTCAGAGAGGCTTCCTACATACACCGTATAGAAGAAAGAGATCAAAACTCATATTTTTCGAAAGGGAATACAGTTTAATGTCATGCAAGATGAAGGTGATCTGACGTAGAATGCACAGAAGGGATGGATTGTGGGGAGTGAAGGGATTGAGCTTCATAGAGACTTCCTACATACGATGTCTAAACAATAGGGATTAAAGTCCATATTATTTGGTGGGGAATACAGTTTAGAATTAGGCGGGATGAGGGGAATAAGGTTTATGCATGGTTAGAAAACAAAAGAGGATGTCATGGTCATTTCTTACTATAAGATCACATGATTCATGACTGGTGTGAGAAACATGAGGCAACATCATACCTGATGATAGTGTCATGAAAGGTGTAGCCACAAAGAATGGTGTGGAGATTATTCATTGCCAGTGACCCAGGGAGATGAATATTGGGTCATAATCTATGAGGAAATCCTAAATTGGGTGATCTAATGTATGAGGGGGATATGGCCATCATATAGGAAAAAACCTATGAAAGTGTGTCGGGGTATACATGGAAATTGATCGAGGTGCACATGGAGAGAAATACCAAAGGGAGAGGGGAGTGGGAGAGTGCTAATGATCATTATACTTTGAGTCCTCCTTGGAATTTAACACATGTAGTGACTCACAGATTAATGCTGTGTCTTGGGGATAAGGATACATGTTAGTTTGAAATCCTGATGTTTAGATGAGGAAGACTCAATACTCACCCTTTGTACTTACATAACTTGTACCAACCCACAATTGGGGGAAGGATGGCATAAGAAATTCCAGGAAACAACGAGGTGGATGAATGGTCACTCGATGGGCTCACGTTATCATGAATTTTCGAAGAAAAAATATCCATTAACATGCCTATGAAAAGAATCATAAGGTCAAACAATATAACATGGATCACTTCTCGAGGGACTAGAAAATCACATCACACAAGAATGTAGGGCTGCACGAGAGAAGGGTTCATGAAACAGAAGTCCTCAAAGAGAGGGGATTTGTGAAGCTCTGGTGTTTCGCGAAGAAAGGGGCTTCATAAATTAAAGTGATTCCCAAAGAAGGGTGGAAAGGATCTCCATGACGGGAAGAGATTCATGAAGCATGATGACCCAGCTGAGGCATAGAGTCAATTTGTTCATGTAGTGTACTTTGTAAACGTTAAATGCTTCATGAAAACCCAAGATATCAAAAGGGATTACTAACTTCATGATGGATATAGGGAATTTCTAATAGAATCCCCACCTGATGTTGAGGAAAATTAGAACAAACTGAATGATGGATTGCATTCTTTAGGTACCATGGGTGATGCATTTTATCACTGGTTTTTAGAACAAAGGGTGCTTTTTCGAATTAATATCTCAGAAGGTGAAAGGTATGGGGATCGATCATTGTGAGTGGTGCATATTTATAGGAACTAGGCATCACGATGTTCTGAGGGTGCGCCACGAAGGAAATGGCACATCGTGATCGTAGGTTTCTCCATTTGACTCACAGAGGCTTCCATCATTTCTCTGTAGTGGTCGTAAAATTATTCATATGGATTTCCAAGTCATCCATTATTTCTCTACATAGATCATAGAGGAGTTTGTTCTACCAGCTTTGCACCATTTTTGGTGCTCAAGCGATTCATGATTGTTCTCTGTGAGATAGGGCCTTTGGTTATTTTTATGCATTTTCCATTGAATCATGGATTTCAACTCCATTGAATCCCCCCCCTCATAATGAAAGTTGAGGATAAAATGAAGGTTGGACTTTGAGGGTATATCACTAAAAAAATGTATATTGCAAAGATGACTTGCGATGAGGGTGCACATGGCATAGAGTGGGATTAACATGAAGCTTGGGGCATCCAAGGGGTCTGCAAATCTCACAAGGGTATCCCATATAAATTCAACATTAAGTACCACTTTGATCACATTTTGTATTTTTGAATTTGTTCTCGGGATCTCAAATCACAAAGATCTGACACACCCCATGAATATTCTTTGTAAACCAGGTACCAAGGATTGGTGTTTTGCAAATGATTCTTAGAGAACCAGTGAATTGTGATCCCTTATTTCTCCATGAAGCATGTTGATTCCTTCATGGATCCATGACCATGTGATTTGTGAGTAATTATTGGTGAGTGTACTCCGTGAATGGGATTCATGAACATAGAAGAAGAAAGCTAAAGTCTTGGAACAAATGGCCAATCTAGAAGATTCATAGGGAGTTCTTGTGGATGCCACTCGAAGGGACAAAATGGGAAATAATATTGAACTTAGAAAATGTGGGTGAAGTCATTATGATCATGAGTCTCTGGTGGATCTGCTAATAGAAGGGAAAAAGAATTACCCTCTCTGCACGAGATTGTTTTTGTATGGACTTGGTCTATGGTATGATGTAATTCCCCTTGGATCGAACAGGGATGAACCCGATTAATCGTTTAGAGGCACACTATGCCAATATCAGTGGTTCATGGATACTCATGGCCATACCTAGAAGGACCATACACCTTTATGACACTAATTGTATATACAACCATGTCATTAATGTTAATGAGAATTGACTAAAACCAATGGTATCTCCACCGTAATACCATATCATTTATAAAAAGGGCTTTGGGAACCCGAATAATGGGTGGAATTACATTTGGAACCTATGCTAGAGTAGAAATATCACAGATGAATGGGCATGGGCCTATTGGGTATTTGCATCATGTGATGAATTCCGAGCAGAGCTGAGGAAAGTAGGCCTATATTAGGCTATGTTCTGTTCTCAATACCACATGTACCAACCGAAGCACATGATGTCGGAGAAATTATTTAGGTGGTCTTTGAGGACCAACACATTCTAATTTCACCATAAGGAGGTCAACATCAGCCTCTGGGTCCTCCCCTAATTTTCAAGGCTTCCCATCCTGGGGGAGATGTATGAAGAATCGTTCCATAAGAAAACTGTATGGGAGGATATAGAGTAGATTCCATAGATATTGAAGACATTGACAAACCTCGTGCTAGGATATGATAAGAAGTCGGTGACAGACGTCCAATTCAAGTAGTAGTTTGGACATTTCCAAAACTTTCCACCGAAATATCCTACTAAGGGAGAGGAGGCACCCAGGAAATTTATTGAAAAGACCACTCACCTTTCCTAGGGGGATCAGTTTAGTATGGAAGGATCCTATTGGAAAATTCTGGAGGATATCCAATGGAAGATTTGTGGGGTACAATGATAACACTAAGAAACAATAGGCGATACGTGAGATTGGTTCATATGCAAACTCATTTTCAAATTGATGTTTTCAGTTCGGGATACGCACATGGGTGCGCGACCGAACACATTTATCATGGAATACATGCTAGCAATGGGTAAACACATAAACTTTGGGATACTAGTGTTGTAATAGTTTTCCAAGGTGTTTCGGTATATCAGAAAGGGGGTAATCCATAGTGTGTATGTGGACCGTTTCATTTCGTATATGGATATATAATAGTGCGTTTGAGAGATTAAGAATATCATAACCTCATTTCCACTCATGGGTCATATTTTAAACCATTTATTCTAAATTTAGTGTAAATTTTACATTTCAAGATGGCTTCAATGGTGGTGCTAAACAGAGTATAGAGGGATGAAAAATTAAACTTAGACCCCTTCTCGCTGCCAACAAGAGAATTCACCAAGGACTGTCATGGAACTGAGGTACATGGGTCATATCTCCTAGCCTTTCGAGGTAGAGTTCTTATGGTGTGGGTAGATAAGAAGCCTGTTTATGAGCTGTTGTCCCAGAATCTCATTTCCAGGCAGTTTTGAGGCATGCTGAGCTTAGCCCCAAAAGTATAAATGGGGGTGCTCCATGAGGACCATTCATTTGTGTTGACCTTGATGTGGCTCATGTTCACATGGGGTGATGAAAAGATGTAGAATGAGATGCCTCCGCCTACTGCTACTTACATGATAGTTGTGGAGTATGAAAAAAGTTGAGAGACAGCCTACTCGGGGTAGATGATGAAGCAATAGACTATCTATGTTGATAATGGGGTTCCCCCTCAACCCCTAGGTCATGTTCGAACAATAGAAAGGACACATCATGGTGGTAGAGATGGAGCACATAATGGTGGTGGAATCATGGCAGTGGTAAGTCCAGTGATTCCAAGGGCCACTCTGGGTGGGAATTGAAGAAGAACAAAATTATCAGATCCAGTGGCCCCAATTGGGTAGATCTAGGAGGAAGGGAACAAATAGGGTTCCATAGAATACCTACACAAGCTCCGGGGAAACTACTGCACTACGTGGACAAACCTGATGATGCTATTTACCAGTAGTATTGGGAAGATTGGGATGTTAATAGGAAATTCCTTAGTACTTATGATATGTTAAATCATCTTAATCATCTTGGGATTGGTCTTTCAGAGATTGGTCAATCCAGTGCTAAATTTCTAGTATCTCAGGCAGTTGGGGAGAAATACGTAGTGGATCTAGAAGACATTATGCATTCTCAGGGAACCCTACTTCCAATGATAGACTTAGTGAAGGTAATTCTTGACCAAAAATCCCCACCAAAACTTTCTACTTCCATGATAAGTGAATAATTTCATTTTTGTAAAATCATAGGTGTTTTAGGGATAAGATGCTGATAGGGGTAGCCCTTTGGAGGATGGTGAGGTTGCTGCCCGAGAGTTGGGAGAATTCACTAAAACTCTTGAGGTAATATATAATTCATTACACTGAGATAACTAATATGGTTATCTAGATTTCTCAAATGAAATTTGTTCTATGATGGAGAGAATCATGGAAAGGACCCCTTCCAGCGTGGACGCGAACATAGAGGGACAATCTCCAGGACCTACGCTGGGAGCGATGGAAAGCATAGGGTTCATTAGGGTTATGGATACTAGGGTGGAAATTATAAAATAATCAAAATTCACAACCTTATATGGGGGCCAAATCTTGGGATTCCGATAGTAAAACATTAGGCACACAATCAAATATTAAAACATTGTAAGTCTTCTTCCTTATATAGTTATAACTTCCATCCTCCTAATCCAGTAGACTGGAATTATCTCTGTTTGGATAGTTATTCATGAAATGGTATTAATGCTAATGAGGATGGTTGATGTTCTTATAGATCCTTTTATTACGGGAACACTGATCAACATTGAACTGAATTCCTAAGATAACAAGACCATGACAATCACAACTATTGGAAGAACTACTGGCGGGGCGGAACCCGAACTGATCCATGTGGAATCCATTAATGAAGATCAACCAACTGATATGGAACCTAGATCATATAGGTAAATTCTAGTGGAGGATCCTACTACTAATATATTGGGGGAGTTCCTATAATATGAACCTACTGAGCCAGAAAAGTTGGACGAGGGTGACTCTAATGTGGAGGACAACCAGGTTGTCCATCTATAGTCATGAAAATTGATCAAGAACTTCATCAACAACACCCTTCAATAAGAGTGGATATTTTGGATAGAAATAATTCATTCTCAGATACATTACATAGGTTCCAGAGGGGTGGATGCATTAATTCTACATATGCCCATTGGGTATTACCTTGATGAGAAGGTATAGGAGAGAAACCATGATTTCAGTGTCACCTAGAAGTGGAGGCCTTATTTCATCATCCAAATGCTCCAGGATGATGAAAAAGAGATCTAGTACATATAATCATGGATTAATGAGCACTCTTCCTTTACCAACACCCAATAGGAACTCATATAACAACTACACGTTTAGTTAGAGGAATCCAAATAGAAGTTGCGGTGAAAATTATATAACGTGGACAATATCTGAGACGAGTAGTTTTGAGCAATTATTTGGGATGATGATTTGTACCCTACAACCAACGAATAAGGAAGGGAGATCATAAGACAATAATAAATAATAAATTCCACATGCCAAAGAGAGGTGGAGCTGAGACGCTCCATCAATGTTTCCAATCCCTAGTGATATTGCTTTGTAGAATTTATAAACATGTTTTCATGCTTGTTTTCTCATTTATGATGTGTGTATGGAAATAATTTTTTATTATTTTTTTATTGCAACTCGATTGATCCTATGAAACAACTTATGATCAATCCCTAAGCTCACGTGGGTCATTCCTAGTGTGAGAAATAATGGACGACCATGTAATTTCTTACTTTTGATATGAGAGCACTATCCAACCATCGAACAATTAGTGTTTGACTGACCTCCTAGATTTTTTAGAATGATAGTGGGGTCCTAACTAGAGAATAGGATTCTCAATGTATCCAAATTTCCCTTCCCAATGTGAACTAGTGTAGGAGTGGGATAATTCCAGGGGAGTTGGAATCAATTCAAACAAATGGGAAATAGAATTTTGAATCAGGAGACCAAAAATTTGGAACACAGTGAGGGTGGAATGATGATGAAGGATAACTATAGACCATACTCAAGAAACAATATCCCTATCACAGATTTTGAAATGGGAATAATAAAACGAGGTTCAACTAATTACCATATTTCAAAACATGATGCCTAACTCAAAATCCAATCCAATTTCTTCTGAAACATTAGCCTAAAGGGGTAGGTGATTCATGAGTCCAAGTATCTGTACCATCAAGGGGTTCCTTCTGACGTCAGATGAGTTGGAGATGCAAATAAGGGAAATAAAATCCATAGAGATGGAGTGAAGGAATGTTCTAATGGATTCCAAGACTCCTAAAATTGTGCCACCATGAAAACAGAACATTGGTGTGAGCACATTGGACTGAAAAGGATCAAACCTATCTTCCAGGGGCATCATCTCAGATGTCGAGTGATAGCTTAAGATGTTAAAATTTTTGTAGATAACCAAAACTGTGGGAGAGGACCACACATGATGAGGGCTTGATATTCGTTGTAATTTTATATTGTGAAAATGAGGATTATGTATACATATTTTAAAATTTCACATTAAAGATGATGCATGAAATAGTTTTACATCATATGATCAAGATGTGGCATATAGATTAAGGTCATACTACCTTGAACCTGGTCAATTGTTTAAAGTCATGTTACCTAGACTGGGAGATCCTAGTTTAAGGTGATAGAGTCTGGATCATAATTGGGGCCAAAGGGCCAGGATGGTTGACTAACCTATGGTTGGTCCTGGTGAGAATGTACAAGCATCACTATATATCCCATAAGGATGGGAATCAAGTTTCACGTAGTTTGTGAAGGACAACATGGTGAACAACCAACATTGGTGGGGGTGATCCTCTCTAGCGAGGAAGTCAAAGAATCCCATAAGTATCATGGAGAATCTAGGACTCATTTAGGGTAAGTCTATGCTTTAAAGTCATACATTGAGAATATGGACACCCCCAAAGGAGAAATGTGCAGTGTGGTACATAATTTGACATGAAGGTGGACCAAATATGACTCATACCACACTATGCATACCCAAAAGGGGAGACGAGGCTGAAAAATGCTGAAATGGGGAGTTTATATTTAATTGGATAGGCCTGGGGATGATTCGTCTAGATATAAAAATGTATCCTATGAGTGAAGGAATCAAGCCACATATAGTCCTTAGAAAAATCCTTCCATACAGGTCTAACCCGTGTTTAGATAAAATGAGGAACGTGATATATCTTGTTTTCTCTTTTGTTTTTGGTGTTTTTTTTGAGAAACCAACCCATGATAAAATGTCTGGGTACCACTGTAGTAATCAATACATATTACAGTCTTTTTAAATAACATAGTAGATGACTAGTACTAAGGTTGATTCCCTCTCATGTGAGAACACCACAATTTTGTGCCATTTTTTCCTATAACCAGGATGTTGATGCTGCAGTTTAAGTTCATTTGAAAGGACCAGTACATGGAATATAAAATCATGCTATAAGGATGCAATATTTTAACATCATGTTTGATGAGAAAGATCATATTTTATGGTCATGGAACTTGGAGCATAATGTTTTTCATCCCTATGTGTGGGTATTACCTTACCAAAAATTTTAATCCCACGTGATCTATGTTCGGTGATGGAATAAATGGGTGGTATTAGTCCTTCCCCATCACATGAGAGTGCACAATAGTAAAAGAGAAATGTTGGGGGAGGAAATAAAAACTAGACTGACATTCCTACTTCAAGTACACGAATGTACAGAGGAACAAAAGGGAAGGATAATATGAATAACTACATCGGATAGTGGGGACATAATAAGGGTGGAATAAATAAATAGGACAAATTTTGACCATGTTATAGACAAAAAATCCATGTAATGTATCCCATTATGGGAAAAGAAAAGTGAGGGTTGAATGGTGATCATATTCAAAACATGGAACCTGGCCCAAAATGTTGTTCGAGATTCTCTAGGACATTGAACCAAAATGTTAGGTGAGCCTATAGGTTGAGCATCCACACCATTCCGGGGTCCTTTAGGATATGAAATGTGATGAGACTTAAATATAGGGGGTGTGTAATGAATGAACGTACCCATGCAATTTAACACCATGTGGTAATGACATATGGGTGGAAACATGCTCTCAAAGGAGGTACATGATGTAGTTTATCGTAAACACAATATGAATCGTGACCAAGGAGGTTCCATACCACATTGCATACTTCTGGTATAAACCTGTTCCTAATAGGGGAACAAAAGTTCATAATTCTATGACTAAACCCGGGGGAAACATGTATGAGAATCACTACATATCCTGTGAGGATAGTTATCAAGACATGCATAATTTATGGAGATGTCATGACAAATAGCCAATTCCAAAAGGGAAACGTGTTCTTGAATAAAGACATCACAGTGATGGGTAGTTTATCATAATATAGCTCAAATGTAGAAGGAATAGTTTAATGTAATATGAAAATCCCATTGGAGATCTTATTTTATAGTCATAGAGCATTGACCATAAGAAAATGGATTTTCAATTTGAGAATGTGTAGTGTGGTTCTATAAAGAGAACTGATGTAAATGAGGACCAAAGTGGTATAATAAATAAACATTCCTAAGGGAATGCACATATGGTTTAGTTCTATGATGCTAGGACCCTAATATGTGAACTCCTTGTTTAGGGTCATAGGGTTTGGGCCATAATGTGGTGCAACCCTTCCATGTGGGTAAACATTTACCAAGACCACTAAGCCCGTGTGATCCATGTTCAGTGTGGAAAAAATGGGCGGAAAAGATCTTATACCACATATAAGCACATGATAGGGGAAGAATAGATGAAGATCCATTAGTGGCCCCATGACACTTACCCACCAACCCAACACACAATGTTGCGTGAAGATGTATAGTCGATAGTGTCAAAATTCAATCTATACATGTGGATATGAAGAGCGATGTGAATAAAGTGGTCTAAAATATCAGATGAAATGATGGTGGCCTGATGAAATAGGATAATTTTTTACTATGTTTGAGACATAATAGCCATTTGATGTAGCTTGGGATGGGAAAAAACACCTGGGGGTTTCCTGGGGACCATATTCAAAATTCAGAACCAATATCAAAATGCCATTCAAGGTATTCTGTGATGTTGGACCAAAATGGTAGGTGATCTTAATGGATGAGAATCCATACCTTCTAGGGTTACATTCTAATATGGATGATAACTAGGAACCAAACTGAAGGACCCCGAAACACCATGAGAGGGGAGGGGTGAATCAGGCAGATAACTATTTCTTTTTTAAAGTTGTGGATCTTGATCCCACGTTTGTAGGAACTTGGTAAAACTATCAAACAAATGAATGTAGGAAGTTGACACAACACTTTTACATGGTTCACCACAAAGGTCTATGTCCAAGGATCATACGTAGATAGGTTTTCAGTTGTACCTAATTCCACTAAACTTCACTAGCTGTGGATTACAATGTTCAGGTACAGTCACTCTGTCCTAGGCACACTACCATTAGAAATGTTCAGAGATAGCTCAATGTGTCCCTTAGGTCACTCCCATTGACTCCCTCTAGCTCACTGCCTTTTCTGAAGTCCTAGTCAGTTTATAGACGTGAGGGTCTCTTCAATAGATTTGCACTAAAGTCTTTGCCTCTGCTTAGCACGAGACTCTGCTTGCATCGAAGACCAGTAATGATGCACTTGAATGCACTGAACCAATGAATAGGATAATCATAACTGCGCAAATAGGTTTCACTAACAATTTCGCACAACACCATGTTTTATGTGAAACCTCATGTTTTTCACGCAACCTCACCTTTTTCGCGCAAGCCAGAATTTTTTTGCGCAACTTGGAATTTTTCTGTGTGAGCCAGAATCTTTTGTGCAAACCTCAATTTTTCGCTCAACTCCTTTTACACGAACCTTTTACGCACATCAAACCTCATATCTTCTCTAAGTCTTCAACCGAGAAAAATTAGTAGGGTTACCTCTTATTTATAGGCGTCTCAGAGCCCCACGCGCAAAACCCCCTTTAGCACAAAAAACCTCTCATTTGGAGCATAATATTTCTCTTAGGTATCGTTTTTTGCACACATATCCGGATTTTTCACATAGCCCATGACTTTTCCATTTTTCGACATTCTGTTCCCAAATCATTATTTTCACAAAAAACCTCATTCCACTATTTCACACACCATGCGATTTTTTGTGCACAACTCAAATATTTCGCACATAGACCACCTTTTTCACGTACAACATCCTATTTGTGTAAACCTCATTTTACCAACAATCCATGTCATTATTTTCTGATTTTGAGGCCCAAAAATTTGGAAAATACGGGGAAACAGTGCCACCTTCAATACTATTATCTTCTTAAACTAAATGATCACTTTTCTGGCACACATTATAAAGTTATTCTGAGGATTGACAACAAACACAAACCATAATCTAATTCATGCATAGAATATCCATGGTTACAACACATAAAATGGGAAACATAAATCATAGAAATGGAGTGATAGTATGTTCATGAAGAATCCCACACTCTGATCCCAACACCATAACACATATATGTATGTTGATGAGGCATACCAGAGTTCAAGGGTCCAATTAAGGATAAATTTCTAGAGAATAAGATTGGGGGAAATTTGAAAAGTGGGTTGATGAACACGAGGTCGGACCCGATGAAAAAATGTATGGGCATTTCTATGTATATCATATGGATGGGAATCAAGCCACATGTAGTTCTAGAATGCCATGTAATTTAACATCATGGGGTAAAGATGAATGTGGTAGAGGTATCCCAAAGAGGTAAATTTGTATGACATTGTATAGTAACCCAACATTAATGAGGAACAAGGTGGTCTCATACCACACCACACACAATCCTAGAAGAGAATTCGGGGAAAAGTGCTAGAAGATAAATTGGAGAACTTGGGGCTAGAACCAAAGACATAATATCCATATGTTATTATGTATCGTATAATAATTGGAATCAATATACATGTAGTTCATGACTGATGTGTAGTTTAAGTTAATTTTGTAAGTACAAAGGTGAACGTTTAACATCATGTAAGACATTTGATGCAGTTTGGAATCATGTCTGGTGATTATGTGAGGTGGTTTTATGACCGGAATCCTGAAAGAGGAATATGAGGAGGTCCCTCAAGAAGGAGTACATTGTGAATCTATAGTAAATTTTTATTTCAATTAGGGACATGGAGGTCTCATACCACACCATGCGATCCTAGGACATGTAAATCATATGTCAGAAAAGATGAAATGATTGCTGATACATGGGGATAGACCCAATGTAAAAATGTTTGTGAATTCCTACATATCCTATGAGGGAAGGAATCAATCTATATATAGTTATAGAATTCCATGTAGTTTAACATAATTTGGTATGTATGTTTTCATAGAGGGGAAGATCCCGGAAAGGGGATACGTGATGTGGTTTTTGTAAACCCAACATGTATGAGGACGTATAAGTTTTCCCCACACCACATGATCCAAAGACACTCAGATAAAGAGGCCAATGAGAAGATATGATTTTTTTACTAGGGAAGGTCCTGATGACAAAATATCTAGTCATTCCTATGTATCCCTTAACGATGGGAATCAATTTGTACGTAGTTCTAGAATCCCATGAAGTGTCACGTCATGTAGTAAGAATGAATGGTGGATAGGATGCCTTCTTAAAGGATGTGCACTATTATGTTTTTCAAAAACTGGCATGAATGAGGACCAAAGAGGTCTCATACCACAGTGTGCACTCCCAGGTGACACCTCAGGCCGTGAGGCCCAAAATGGAGAAAAATAGGACCGGACTCGAAGATAAACTGTATGGGAATTCATATGTTTTCCATACGGATGGGATTCAATACACACTTAATTTTAGAATTCTATATAGTTTAAAATAATGCGGTAAGGGTTAATGTGATCGTTTAAAATCATGTAGGATGGGGTGATGGAAAATAAGGCTAGTAGTTTAACGTCAAGCTGGACATCCGATGCGATTTATTATCATACAAGATGATGATGATGGGTTGTTTTACATCCTAAAACCCACACAGAGTAGTTTAACATAATTAAATATGGGATATATCCCCAAGTGAATTAATTATTGGGGAATTTATCATTGCTTGGAGGAGTTATATGCTCTCCATCCATGGTGATCAAAGAGTATGCACCATTGTGGAAAATCATGTGAATGATGTAAGGTCCTTCCCACTTGAGTTCCAACATGGGTGGGTTCTTCCATGGTATCACTGGAGTTTATAGGGACAATATCCTATCACCCTAATGTAAAGAGTTAAGAGGAAAATTCGTATTGAATTCCCTAACTATTTTGTTATGGTGCCTCTCCAGATTGTGCAGGGATCGAAGCTGATTCCCATGGAGGGCATCTAGCTCAGTCAGATGAACATTAACTATATTGTTTGACAACTTTTGGTTATAGAATGTTTTGTGGAATGATGGTAACTGAATCTCAATGGGTATGACTTCTTATTCCCTATACACCAGTTAATATGGGGCCACCTATGTAGAATTACAGTTTTTCATCTAATAAGCCAAGAGAGTGTTGGGGAGCTTTTCTAACCAATTTTTTTTGGGCCAACCATCATATAAATAACATAAAAGTCTGACTTTTTTTAATGCTTAAATCTACCCATATTTCAATGCATGATAGAGAGATGTTTCATTGGAACAGTATTTGTACTTAGCGTAAAATTTCTTTAGCTCAGATGATTGAAAGTATGTGCTGTTATTGGTGAGGATGGGGTCAGGGACTCTAAATCGGGGAATAATGTTCGATCTCATGAACATGAAAATATAATGATCCTTGAATTCCTTGAGTGGTATCACTTCTTACCACTTATAAAATAAATTTTTAGTAGTCATAATGAACTGGCACTAAAAATATGTTGCAGGTGGATATGGTCTCACGATGTTGAGTCCCCAGACTATAATGGGACAAGAGAACATGGTAGTATGGAGGGGATAAGATGGATAATGAAAAAATTTAGTATGGATATATCATGCATGAATCCAATTGGAGAACTTGATACAATCATGGACCATAGTGGGCCAAAAGTAGCTCATCCTTCAGATCTGGTGGGAATGTTTTGACCAAGTCTGATGATCTTCACATGAACTGAGATGTAATTCTTACATGCCTTGGTAGATATCACCTCCTTGAATGCAGTGGTGGATCAATCCATCGATCCCACATTTTAAGAGGATCAATTCAAGGATTGGACAACTATGGAGGGTGAATTTCACTATACACTGACAGATTCAATCATCCTTGGCTCTGTTTATCGAGAGATTGTCATGTTGGAGGTACTCGACCATGGGATTCATCAAACTGGGGTATTTTTATTCTAGGTAAGGGATATTTGGAGGTCTCTATGTAGATGAATATATGATAATATTTCCTATCTAATGAATATAATCATCATTTGGAGTGGCAACAGTGATGATTCTTCAATGCACCACCTGGATAAACAGGTTATTGTAGTCAGGTTCAACAAGATACATAGAATGGCTGGCCAATACATCAGATTTAACATTTTATAACAACATGAAATTACTAACCTCTAGATAGGAGTGGATTCATGCCATCAATTGGTGAGAACACTCTAACAAGGTCATGTGCTCTGGATTTCTGATAAACTAGTCACCATTTATTTTCTTCCTGACTAGCTCAGAGTCTCCCTTCACATGTAGGTGGGGAACATAAATCTCAAAGGCCAACTAAAGACCAGTTATGAGAGCTTTATACTCTTAATAATTGATTATGTAACATTATAATAATAAGAATTAATAGGGAAATACATCATTTTGAGGTGTAAGGAAGATAATTCCTAGGACCCACCTATTGATTCTGGGGTAATTTAGTCTTTTACCAATGGGGATCCATGAAGAACCATAAAAGTGAATCCGCCAACCTAAAATAGCCTGATATACTGGTAGTATGGCCTCATATAAGAATTCAAGATCTTTAGGTTGATCTGTATTGTCAAGATGGGAAGCCATAAAATATTCTAATGCCTAACCCTTGACATATTTTCGTGTGAGGAACATGATGTAGAATTGCTGAAGGATCACTACCCATCGAGTGACATGCTCTATAAACATAGGGATATTTATAATATACTTAGGTGGATCCACATAGGACACCTGCAATATCTTGTGATGATATAGATAATGTTGCAACTTCTGTACTACGAAAACTAGCATGAGGAATATCTTATCAATAGAGGTATATCTCATTTTTTTGTCGATGAAAATTCGATTTAGTTAATATAAACGGTTCTCTATCCCCTCTTTGTTCTTCATGATGAGAAGGGTGTTAAGGGATTATTCTAGGGAAGTGACGTAAAGGACTAGTGGCTTAGTAGATATGGGCGGCATCAAAATCGGAAGTTAGAGAAGGTGCTTCTTCATCTCCTCAAAAGCAATGTGTCATTCCTCATCCCATTAGTAAATGAAACCATTGACTACTATAAATTTAAGATTTAGCCACACTTATATAGCCACGATTTATAAAAGCATGGATATATCTTATAATATCACCATGGGTTTTAAAAAATAGTGGCTTTAGCCAAGAAAATTCATCCTCCCTCACATCTTTCCTCTCTCTCTCACCGACTCGCCCTCGAAACCCTTCTCCTCTTCCTCATGGACTCTTCCTCGCAGACACTTCCTTGGAGATTTCATCTGATTGTCATTTGACCTTCATTCTCACATAATGATTCCACCTAAACTCCCACTATCTACTTCCGATGATGTGTCCACCCAACCTTTGGACAATTCTCCTCTGATGACGCGACCACCCAACCTTGAGTCAATCCTCCGACGACGATGCAACCACCAAACCTCGGGACGATCCTCCTTTGAAGACACGACCACCCAATCTCCCCGTGATCCTCTTCTTCTGACGTGGATCCGGATCTGCTACTTCTTTCGGTCCACCCTTCTCCTCGACTCACCAATTTGTAATGTTTTTGTAGTATTCACGCATTCCAAGCACCCCTCTAATTTTCACCACTTGGTGGTCCTTGACTCATAGCTTGTGAGTGGCCTGTGGTAGGGTGTGTTAGGTTTTTTTTTATTTCATCAAATAATTATTCTATTTATGTTGTTGTGGTTTCAATTATCTCCGATTTTCTCCAATACACAGTAGCATACATATGAACAATGAAGGTTCTAATTCCTCACATGTTGTGTGATTTTTCCCACGAAGAAGGGTTTCTATGAATTCAAATCCACAACCTATTCAATTTTAATTGGGTAAGATTCATTTGTTTAAATTTATTATCTTACTTATTTTCACATTTTTCATTGATAAAGACTATTTGTTTTCACTTATTTCCACATGTATGATTTTATTGATTTTTGTTTTCTGATTTTCATTGGGTTTGATTGCATTATAGAACATAAATATGAAAATTATACAAATCATAAGTTATGATGATATGATTTTAGGATAGATGAATAGTCTATTATAAAATCTATTAGAAAGGTGACTTGGATTGATATTTCTTTCTATATCCATATCATACTATTGAATACTCCTTGAATAATTGGTTGTTCATTGGTTGTTAGAATTATCTTTTTTTCATAGTGTCACATCATTTGGTGTTATACATTTAAGGGAAAAACTCTATAAAAACACTTAAAAATACACTATTGAGGGACCAATGGGGGTTTAGATGGTGCTTAATTCACTTTTATAAACACAAATTATCTTATATGACACGTCAGTTTTTTAATTATAGTCTAAAGTAAACATGAGTTAACCCTTTTTACTTTATCCACACTTTTAGTAGTGGTCCATGTATGAAAATTTTGAGATTTCTAAGATACCTTCTCTATCAAATCATTGGAAGTAGTTAAATATTTTCCCAAGATAGATCCACCTTTTGAAGAATCCAATAGGTTTTTGTCACTGTTTAGAAAGCCTCAATATAATAAGTTTAAGAAATTACGATCATTTATGTTGTTTTGATGTGGAGGACTAGAAGTAAACTTCTAGAACATGTCCCAATACCAATAAAGAGATTATCCACTAGCTTCAATTAGGCCATAAATCTCATTTTTTTTTATATTTTCTCCTTGAATAAAAGAATAACTTTTACAGAATGGCTCTCTAGGGATCAGACTAGCTTGTGACCTATACAAGATATATTTTTTTCATCCATTCATTCATTGATACCTCTATAGAGATTGGTAATTACTTCCATTTTATTATAGCTTATGAAATTTCTCTCATTTTGAAGGTAATCCACACGGTGCCAAATTACTTCAAGTTATTGTTGGGGTCCTCATCTAACAAACAATGAAAAATAAGAAACTTTTGGACAAGACCAAGATTTAACTCTTAGTCTACTTGATTATTTGGATACACCAATAAAGTATTATAATAGTTAAAATTGTGTTTACACAAATCTCTAATTGGTCACTACTAGAATTAAAGTCATTCCCAGCGGTTCTAAACCATTGGAAAAGGCTGTAGAACCGTTGGTATATGTTATACCAACAGTTCTGCAAACCATAGGGAAGTAAGCCATTGGGAAATATTTTCCCAACAGTTTATAGTGAACCGTTAGGATAGGGTGGGGAAAAATTAACCTATCCCAACGGTTTGGCCCATTGGGAAAGCCCAATCAGTTTTCCTCTTTCCCAACGGTTTCTAAACCGTTGGGAAATGTTTTTTACCAACGGTTCATAGAACCTTTGGTAAAAATCCCTCAGAGATTCTATGCCAACGGTTTGAAACCATTGGCATAGCCTATACTGTGCAAATTGCACAACAGCTTGCAATTTGCACAGCAGGTCAGCAATGTGCCCACCAGTTCTCATTTTGTGCATTCCATATCATTTTTAATCCAATTATTATAACTACAATAAAATAACACATACATATACAATTATTGTACCTGCAATAACCAACTAACACATACATATAGAGAACAAATTCATACACATTTAACATATAATGCATCCTGGAACTATACACATCCATAATTAAATTAGAATTCATAACGTAATTATAAACATATATAATTAATTTCAAATTCAATTAAAAATTTAGATGACAATTATATGTGGAATCTGGAATTCAATTCATAATTTGATTGGTTTTTCGTATACCATATGTTTTTACCTGAAATGATGTCCATTTTAGACAAAATACATACACCTAGAGTGATACCGGCCACAACGTGCCTCATATTGAAGCAAGGTTAACTCATACATTCCACAAATTACCCATCAATCATTTTCCTAAAGTGTAAACATATTACGAAAGCGTTTGATCGGTTTTCCATATGCCATTTGATGTTTCTCATTTAAAATGACGTCCTTTTGAAACAAAAGACAGACACTTTGAGTGGCTCCAGCCACACCGCATCTCAGATTGAGGAAGGGTTGATTCGTACACATCACATATGACCCATGGATCGTTCTCCTAAATTTTCAACGGAAAATGAATGTGTTTGGTTGGTTTTCCGTATGTACTTAAAATGTTGTCCATTTTAAACAAAAGAGAGACACTAAGAGAGATCTCGGCCACACCGCACCTCAAATTAAGGCAGGGTTGACTCGTACACGTCACATATGACCTATAGATCATTTTCCTAAAGAATCAACACATTCCAAATGCATTTGGTCAGTTTTCTGTATGTCAGTTGTTCTTTTCACTTATAATCCTGTCCATTTTAAATAAAAGAGAGACACTATGAATGGTGTCGGTCACACTAAGACTCGGATTGAGGCGGAATTGACTCGTACATGTCACATATGACCCATGGATCGTTGTGATAAAGTATTGACTCAATATGAAAGCGTTTGGTTGGATTTACGTATGCCATTTGATGTTTTTCAATTAAAATGACGTCCTTTTGAAACAAAAGACAGACAATTTGAGTGGTTCCGGCCACACCGAGTCTCAGATTGAGGCGGGGTTGATTCATACACGTCACATATGACCCATGGATCGTTATCATAAAGTTTCAATGGAAACAAAATGCGTTTGGTCGGTTTTCCGTAAGTACTTAAAATGTTGTCCATTTTAAACAAAAGGGAGCCACTTAGAGTGATCCCTGCCACAACATGCCTCGTATTAATCCCGGGTTGACTCGTACACATCACATATGACCCATGAATCACTGTCCTAAACATCAACACATTTCAGATGCGTTTGGTAGGTTTTTCATATGTCAGTTGTTCTTTTCACTTATAATCCTGTCCATTTTAAACAAAAGAGAGACACTATTAATGGTGTCGACCACACCGTGCCTCAGATTAAGGTGGGGTTGACTCGTACACATCACATATGACCCGTGGATCATTTTTCTAAAGTATCGACACAATAAGAATGCGTTTGGTCAGTTTTCCTTATGCCAGTTGATGTTTTTCAATTAAAATGACATCCTTTTGAAACAAAAGACACACACTTTGAGTGGTGTCGGCCACACCACATCTCAGATTGAAGCAAGGTTTATTCGTACACATCACATATGACCCATGGATCTTTCTCCTAATGTTTCAACAGAAACCAAATGTGTTTGGTCAGTTTTCCATATGTACTTAAAATGTTGTCCATTTTAAACAAAAGGGAGCCACTTAGTGTGATCCCGACCACACCGTGCCTCAGATTAAAGAAGAGTTGACTCGTACATGTCACATATGACTCATGGATAGTTTTCTTAAAGAATCAACACATTTTGAATGAATTTGGTTGGTTTTCAGTATGTCATTTGTTCTTTTCACTTATAATCCCATCCATTTTTAACAAAAGAGAGAGACTCTGAATGGTGTCGGCCACACCGCACCTCGAATTGAGGTGGGGTTGACTCGTACACATCACATATGACCCTTGGATCGTTGTGATAAAGTATCGAGACACTCTGAAAGTGTTTGGTCAGCTTTTTGTATGCCAGTTCATGTTTTTCAATTAAAATGATGTCCTTTTGAAACAAAAGACAAACACTTTGAGTGGTTTCGGCCAAACCACATCTCAGATTGAGGTGGGGTTGATTCGTACACGCCACATATGAACCATGGATCATTCTCCTAAAGTTTCAATGGAAGCCAAAAGTTTTTGGTCGGTATTCAAAATGTACTTAAAATGTTGTCCATTTTAACCAAAAGGGAGCCACTTAGAGTGATCTCGGCCACACCGTGCCTCGGATTGAGCCCGGGTTGACTCGTATGCATCACATATGGCCCATGGATCGTTTTCCTAAAGCATCAACTCATTTAGAATGTGTTTGGTCGGTTTTCTGTATGTCAGTTGTTCTTTTCACTTATAATCCCATACATTTTAAACAAAAGGGAGACACTATGAATGGTGTCGGCCACACCGCACCTCAGATTGAGGTGGTGTTGAATCTGGAACGTCACATATGACTCGTGGATTATTTTTCTAAATTATCGACACAATACGAATGCATTTGGTTGGTTTTCCATATGCCAGTTGATGTTTTTCAATTAAAATGACGTCCTTTTGAAACAAAATACATACACTTTGAGTCATTTCAGCCACTCCGTGTCTCAGATTGAGGCGGGGTTGATTCGAACACGTCACGTATTACCCATGGATCGTTCTCCTAATGTTTCAACGGAAACCGAATGCGTTTGGTTGGTTTTTCGTATGTACTAAAAATGTTGTCCATTTTAAACAAAAGGGAGACACTTAGAGTGATCTCGGCCACACCGTGCCTCGGATTAAGTCGGGGTTGACTCGTACACATCACATATGACCCATGGATTGTTGTCCTAAAACATCAACACATTTCAAATTCATTTGGTTGGTTTTCTGTATGCCAGTTGTTCTTTTCACTTATAATCATGTCCATTTTAAACAAAAGAGAGACACTCTGAATGGTGTCGGCCATACCGCACCTTGTATTGATGCAGGATTGACTCGTACACATCACATATAACCTTTGGATCGTTGTTCTAAAGTATCGACACAATCCGAAAGCGTTTGGTCGATTTTCTGTATGCCAAGTTATGTTTTTCAATTAAAATGACATCCTTTTGAAACAAAAGATAGACACTTTGAGTGGTGCCAGCCACACCGCATCTCAGATTGAGGCAGGGTTGATTCATATACGTCACATATGACCCAGGGATCGTTATCCTAATGTTTCAATAGAAACCGAATGCGTTTGGTTAGTTTTTTGTATGTACTTAAAATGTTGTCCATTTTAAACAAAAGGGAGCCACTTAGAGTGATCCTGGCCACACTGTGCCTCAGATTGAGCCTGGGTTGACTCGTACACGTCACATATGACCCATGGATCGTTTTTCTAAAGAATCAACACATTTAGAATGTGTTTGGTCGGTTTTCCATATGTCAGTTGTTCTTTTCACTTATAATCCCGTCCATTTTAAACAAAAGAGAGACACTCTGAATGGTTTCGGACACACCGTGCCTCAGATTGAGGCATGGTCGACTCATACATGTCACATATGACCTGTGGATCGTTGTGATAAAGTATCGACACAATCCAAAAGCATTTGGTCAGTTTTCCGTATTCCAGATGATGTTTTTCAACTAAACTGACATCCTTTTGAAACAAAAGACAGACACTTTGAGTGGTGCCGGTCACACCGCATCTCAAATTAAGGTGGGGTTGATTCGTACATGTCACAAATGACCCATGGATTGTTCTCCTAATGTTTCAATGGAAACCAAATGCATTTGGTCGGTTTTCCATATGTACTTAAAATGTTGACCATTTTAAACAAAAGGGATCCACATAGAGTGATCCCGGCCACACTGTGCCTCATATTTTGCCCGGTTTTACCCGTACACGTCACATATGACCCGTGGATCGTTTTCCTAAAGCATCAACACATTTCGAATGCGTTTGGTCGGTTTTCCGTATGTCAGTTGTTCTTTTCACATATAATCTCGTCCATTTTAAACAAAAGAGAGACACTCTGAATGGTGTCGGCCACACCATCCCCCGGATTGAGACAGGGTTGACTTGTACAAGTCACATATGACCCGTGGATCGTTGTGCTAAAGTAACGACACAATCCAAATGCGTTTGGTCAGTTTTCCGTATGCCAGTTGATGTTTTTCAATTAAAATGACGTCTTTTTGAAACAAAAGACAGGCTCCTTGAGTGGTGCCGACCACACTGCATCTCAGATTGATGAGGGGTTGATTCGTACACATCACATATGACCCATGGATCATTCTCCTAATGTTTCAATATAAATCGAATGTGTTTGGTCGGTTTTCTGTATGTACTTAAAATGTTGTCCATTTAATGAGAATCCTCATGTGTCTATTAGTGGAATGGTATTTACGTAAAATCTTTTGGATATTCATATATAATATTTTTATATCATTATTAGTATGGATTAGATTTTAGTTTATCATGCTATGATACATTTTGGAGCTAAAAATGTCATGCCCAATGAATATATCTCTTTTATAACATACTAAGAATCTATGATATTGATTAGAAGTGTAAATGTGATTTACATTGATTATCATGATGAAAATAAATAAAATATATATTATAGTTTTTCTAGTAGTAAATGAAATCAAGGAGGGTGGGGGGCTGTCCGGCGGGGCTGTCTGGGGGGCTGTCCGGGGGGTGTTCAGGGGGTTTTTCGGGGTCCAAGGAGGAGGGTGGGTGGGTGGGGGGGTGTCCAGGGGCTATCTGGGGGGATGTCTGGGGGCTGTTCGGGGTCCAGGGAGGAGGGTGGGGGGGCTGTCTGAGGAGCTGTTCGGGGTGATGTCCGAGGGCTGTCCGGGGGGTGTCCGGGGTCCAAGGATGATGGTGGGGAGTTGTCCATGGTCAAGGAAGGAGGGGGGTTTCCAAACACACAACCACTAAAAGACAACAACATCAATAAAAGCAGATAATATATAAAAATAACTCAACTCCAATACTATACTATGATTCTAGATAAAACCAACAACTAGAATAGATTAAATATCAAATCTCAGTAATATCAGTCAAAAATGTAATGGATCAATTTATACCACATGAACATCACCATCATCACCATCATAATCACCCTCGTCCTCATCCCCATCATTGTCCTCGCCCTCCTCAACGCCCTACACCTCGCCCTCACCCTCCTCCTTGCCCTCGCCACCCGCCTTGCCCTCCTCCTCGCCCTCCTCTTCTGCATCAGACTCCTCGCCATCATCATCATCAAGCTGGACATCATCCTGAAAACCACTAGAACTTCCACCCAGGCCACCATATATAGAACGTATCGATAACATATACTCATCAAAAGCTGGGCTGGCCTCTGTAGGAGGTGTTGGACGTAGAACTTCAATAAATTTCATAAACGCATTGTTTTCCCTAGTAGACTGTTCTTCTATCTCTGTGGCCCTTTTATCAACCTGTTCTGCATGTTCCCTAACTTTCTCCAGCTCGGTGGCACTACAGATCATACCTGAGGAGGTCCAATACCTCGTCGGGGCTATCCTAGGTCGACAGCGTACTCTGCCAGGATGCTCCTCTCCCAACACCTGATGTAAGTGATCTATTGGCCCAAAATGTTCTAGTTCTTGGGCATCGAGGGACTCTAAAGAAACCTGTTAAAAATATAAATATATTATTAAGTTAAAAAATAGATATTAAAATATAAAATCAATAGATTAAAACTTACAATATGCTATTGAGTCGCTTCGTTGACGGCACATCCATCCTTTTTCTATCTACTCGAGAAAAACAGTTTTGCTCGAGGCACACGTCCTTTAATATTCTGTACTTTCCTCTAAAATGACATTGAAAACTAAAGTTATATGAAAACTTTATCAAACTATTAAATAATTGAGAAAACAAAATAAAATGTAAGTTGTAAAGAAAACTTATAAAAAATTGTCATACCTACTTCATCTCATTATCCAACATCGTTGTACATCCTAGTTTGTGGAGGTATTTTTTTGCATCAATGTTTTTTTATTTTTTCCAGATGATTCCTCAATAAAATTTGATAATGAAAACGATAATATTAATGCAAAACCTGAAAGTTATTATTTAAATACCTCAAATGTAATTCATACCTTAAACTGGGTACTCGTCCAATGAGTAATCATCTCACGATACTGCTCTATAGGACAATCATCCACGACTGGTACTGCCTCTAACTCAGTTCTAACTCTAGCACACCAGCCAATATACAACTCTTTCATGTAGGCTCTCCAAATCTCGCCTAAATCCTTTAGACATTCCGTTCTAGCACCCTCACCATCGGGAAAATTAAATTGAAGCTGACATCAAAATATTAATTCATATAAATACAAAAATAATTCACGACATTAAATACAATAGAATTTTTTACCCATATCTCTGCCCAAGATCTATCCTTGACCTCATGTGGAAAATGTCTCCATGACAGTGGGCTGACGGGAATGATGTCGGAGTATTTGGAAAGCATCTCCAAAAAACTCCAACATTGCTGCCCTGATTTCTCAACCATTTTGTTGTCTTCATTGTAATCCACCATAACCTGTGTACAGCGGTTCCACACCGAACGCAAGCGTGTACGCCCCTGCCCCCTCCTTCCATTAGTATATGTATCTATCATGAAAGAAAAACAAATATTTTATCAAAACATGTTATAATGAAAATAAATATTGCTATAAAAATTTGTAAGGGTTTTATAAATATACTTGTGCCAGTCTGATCGCTGAGCGCCGCCGGATCCACATAAACTGATGGAACACCCTGTGGTGGAATAGGAGTCGAAGACGATGGAATATAGAAGCTTAGATAGATAGAAGTAGAAGGAAAAGAATATGGGACAACAGTATGACCGAATTCTGACTGGGGAGTGGGAATCAGTATGGGATGTGAAAATGATGGGGTAGAAGATGCAGAAGGTAGTGAAAACATGGGAGGCCTAAATATCTCGTGTGTCCCTAACGACACACCAGGATCAGAATGTGGTAAGGATGACATGTTAGTGGGTGGAGAAGGGTCTAGTCGGGCACGTGTAGCTGATCGTCCACCTCTGGTACGAACCCTCCTCGTACCACCAGCCTGAGTACTAGGACCAGTACTAGGCTCCTCATCGAATAACTGTCGACGTATAGGTGAATCCTACAAAAATGTTTACAAAAAAATTATTCACATGAAATTATATATTATTTAAATATATATCTATTTGAAATAAAGTACTCACTATAGGCACTATTGGTGGAACGCCCATCTCGGCCATCCAAGGATTGTTCTCCATCATTTTTTCCTTTCGTCTCTCTTCAATTGGCTGCATTTCCTGCTTTTGAAAACAAATATATAATTAATTAGAAAAAGGAAACTAATGTGTAAACCAAATAACTAAATATTTGAGGAAATAGGGGGATTCATTGGTAATTTAGCTATCAATTGTTTTAGGAGATCTTGAATGAATTTAATAAATCATACAAGTTGTAATGTTTACCAAGTTAGAAATATTGTTTGACTAGGTTTGAATACAGTTCAATTCCAAATTAGAAAATGCAATTCAAATAAAACAGAAACCAATAAATATTGAAAATTCACATAACGGTCAAGTCAAATAAAACATATTTGTGATCAATACTAAATCAATTTGAATATTACCAACCTTAACAACCCAACTCGAGGTAAACCAAAATAATTGAGAACATGAATGAATGCTTCTATATATTCTTCAACCACAACTTCAGGTTCACAACCAACTCTAAAAATTGAGTTATTGGAGTCATCAAAAGAAATAAATGGATTGGTTCCAATGGAAATAGGGACAGTGTCAATTCCATCATCACCATCATCAAAAATATGTCTTGGAATTACTTCAACTATGACACCAAATTCAGGTCGAAGTTGGTCTTTGACATAAAAAACATGTTTAGCCATTGATGCAAACACATATGGTTCTTCAGTAGCAAGAGGGCGAGTAATATTAATTACTAGAAATTCACAATCATCAATAAATGTTCCATGTATCATCATCTAATCAAACCAATGACATTTCATCATTGTTACTTGTCAATGAGAGTAATAATCCAATATTATTATTTTCTCAACAACTCCATAATAACCCAAATTTTCAAATCGCGGTCTAATATCTGATGCACTTGCATAACAATCTGTTTTGGAAGTAACCATAACACCATCATGTTGTGTTCTCATGTTCTTTGCTCGTTCAGTGACAATAAATTTGTAACCATTGATAACAATTTATTTACAGTCATGAACCACGGTATTAGGACCAAAAGCCAAAGCTCTTATTTCCTTAGAGACAGAGTCAGCAGAAAAACTCAATACCTTCAATATAAATTACTGTTAAACTTAATTAAATATTGAAATAATTAATTTAAATAGTAATATTTTTACCTTTAATTTTAACCTAGCAGAAAACTCTTTGCTATTCAAAGTCTCTCTCCTTCTCAAAGATAAAGAACGATGCTTCCTATTTTTCATTGTTTTATGTTCCCTGTAGATAAAAAATATGAATAGTTTAACTGATATATATGTAAGATATACATATTTAATTTAGTTACCTAATATAGTCATCGAACAAATCACAGTTGAACAAAACTGTGCGATGTGCCATCTCCCGCTCTTTATGGCTTAATGTCTTCAATGTATTTGATCCAGGAATTCCTCTTATTTGAGGAAGTGATGGAAAACTGGGTTCAATTTTTTCATACTGTTCTTCTTCATTTCTCAATGGTCTGTTCAATCTTATAGTAAGATCAGACAAATACATCGAGCAAAAATCCATACATTATTGAGCTAGGTAACCGTTCATGATAGAACATTCAGAATGATTTTGGTTTCAGACATAATACTTTAATGTGAACATATTTATTTCAGTTGGATACATCCAACAAAAAGAAACATGTCCTCCGAGAAGTATTTCAGTGGGAATATGGACAGTCAGATGCAGCATGCATGTGAAAAATGATGGAGGAAATATTTTCTCCAACTCACACAAAATTAATGAGGCATCAGTCAACATTTTTTTCAAGAAAGACTTGGACAAATTCTTAGCACAAAGATCTCTAAAAAAATGGCACAACCGAATAACAGCCACCCTTACATTATTAGACAAAAGATGATGGATTGCTATTGGAAGCAACTCATGCAGTAGAACGTGATAATCATGAGTCTTCAAAGATTTTAGCTTCAACTCTCTTCTGTTGACCCGTTTAGATATGTTGCTTGAATGAACATTAGAAACCCTAATAGTCTCTAATACTTCCAGAAATTGTTTTCTTTCCATAGGTGTCATCACATAAGAAGCACATGGATGTTGCCGTTTATTTTCACTAATACGCACATGATGCAATTCTGGTCCCATGCCCCAATCCACCAAGTCATGCCGAGATCATAAATCATCTTTTGTCTTCCCCTTGACATTTAGAAGAACCGAAAGAAACATTTAACATATATTCTTTTCAATATGCATTACGTCTAAGCAATAACGTAACAAATTGGTTGACCAATAAGGAAAATCAAAAAAGATACTCCAATTCTTCCAATTGTAACAGGTTTCAGTGGAAACATTCTTTCTCTTTCCAGATTTTATTTGACCCTTCCTGAACGAAAAACTGAAATCTTTCAATTCATTATGCACATCAGTTCCAGACATACACTGAGGTGGATCATCGGTCTCTATGGTAGTATCAAATATTCGATGATTCATTCTATATGGATGATCCTTTGGCAAGAATCGTTGATGTCCCATAAAACTGAAACTACAGTGATGTTTTAGTCTTCTCGATCATGTATTCTTCATACAAATTGGACATGATAGTTTTCCCTTCGTGCTCCATCCAGACACCATTGCATAAGCTGAGAAATCATTGATCGTCCACATAAGCACAGCACACATCTGAAATATGTCTTTCGAACATGCATTGTATGTGCGCACACCCACATCCCAAATAAGTTTCAACTCTTTTATTAAAGGTTTCATGTATACATCAATATCAATTCCAGGATCAAAAGGACCAAATATGAGTATACTCATGAAAGTGAAAGGTTTTTTCATACACAACCATGGGGGAAGATTATAAATGTGTATAAAAACTAGCCATGTGCTGTGAGAAGTAAGAATCTGCCCAAACGGATTAAAACTATCGCATGAAAGACCCAGCCTCATATTACACACGTCATCTGCCAAATTAGGATGTCAAGCATCAAATCTCTACCATGAAAATCCATCTGCAGGATGAACCAACTCATCAACAGTCTTATTTCTCCCGGTATCACGCCATCTCATTTTTATTGATATGTCATCAGACATAAAATGATTCTAGAGTCTGGGGATTAATGTAAAGTGTAACATTACTTTATGTGGAATGTGGGATGGTGTTCCATCAGTTTTTGACTTCCAGTGGGATGTGCCACATTTTATACAATCATTTCGTTCAGCGGTTTCCTCCCAAAATAAACTGAAATATTTCGGGCAAGGATGAATTTTTTTTCTTGAAAATCCAAGTTCCTCAACTCACTTCCATGCCATATAGTGGTTTGAGGGAATATCTGCATCATCTAGAAGTAAATCCTTCAAGAGGGTAAGAATGTAATCGATTGCTGTATTAGAAATACCATACATTGTTTTCCCATGAAACAATCGGATTAAAAATTCCAGCTTTTTCATTTTATCGCATTGTCGATATACTGGAGTCATGGCAACATCATTCTATTTTTTCACCCTATCAGTATCATCATTTTCACTAGATGCATTAGCTTTCCTCATATCGAACTCTTCTTTAGTCAAAATCCTTTCTTTTTCATGATGACGAATAAACGGAAACTGATCATCTAACAAATTCTCCATTCCAGTCCTTTCATTTCGATCACCACCAATTTGAGATTTCATTTTCTCCCCATTGTGATACCAAACATAGTAGTTTTCTTGAAAAACATTTTTGGTTATGTGGTAACTGACTTCTTCACGGCTCAACCAAGGTCTAACAACACAATTGGAACATGGGCAGTGTATGCGACCACTATCTGAGGCATTGTGAAATGAAAAATCTATAAAGCTCTCCAAATTGTTTTGAAAATATCTTGAGATTCGATTGGTTTCATACATCCATATTCTGTCCATTCTGTAAAAAGAATTTATATAAGTCATTTTGTCATAAAAAATTCAATAGGATTGAACTTTAATAGAAAGTATCTTTTGAAATCCATTTTAAATAATAAAATCCATTTGATCAATTTTAACACATATTTGGAGTATTCTCAAGGCACCCCCATTTGGAAAAGTCACATTAAATGCCCAATTTCCAAGCCAAACCATTGAAAAAAATTAACATGAGACAATCATCGACCACAAATAACCTAACTGGAAATTATAAAAACAGAAACCAAATTTGATATAGAATTTAATGTTAAGTTAGGGGAAATGAGATTAAATAGAGACAACAACATCATAAATGGTTACAACATCATAACTTTTGATTAAAACCACCCATAATAGTATTGGGAATTCCTCATACACCTAATCCCTAATAAAACAAACCAAATCTCCAATTAAAACATTGAATTTAGGGTTTCCACCCCACTTGGACAACCCTACCCCCACCCCACTTGGACAACCCAGCACCCCCCACCCTGCGTGGACAGCCCTACCCCCACCCAACTTGGAAAACCCAGCCCCCCACCATACCTAGACACCCCTACCCCCTATAAACCACTTGGAAAACCCAGCCTCCCCCCACCCCACCTAGACAGCCCTCTCGTCACCCCACTTGGACAACCCATCCCCCCCACCCTACCTAGACAGCCTCTCCCCCACCCCACCTGAACACCCTCCCCACCCCACTTCGACAACCCTACCTGGACACCCTCCCCCATCTAACCTACACACCCTCCCACACCCCAAACAGCCCTACCCCCACCCCATTTAGACAACCCATCCCCCTCCCCCATGCTACCTAGACAGCTCCCTCCCCCACCCTACCTAGACAACCCCTCCCCCACCCTACCTAGATAGCCCCTCCCCCACCACAAACAGCCCTACCCCCACCCCATTTGGACAACCCATCCACCTCCCTCACCCTACCTAGATAACCCCCTCCCCCACCCTACCTAGATAACCCCTCCCCCACCCCAAACAGCCCTCCTCCCACCCCATTTGGACAACCCAGCCCCCTCCCCCACCCTACCTAGATAGCCCCCTCCCCCACCCTACCTAGACAACCCATCCCCCACCCCAAACAGCCCTACCCCACCCCATTTGGACAACCCAGCCCCCTCCCCACCCTACCTAGACAGCCCCTCCCCCACCCCGGATAGCCCTTGACATCCTCCCCCACCCCATCTACACACCCTCCCCCACCTCAAATTGAAACATAAATTCATCCAAATCAAAATCCAATTTTCAACTAAAATAAATTCAACCAAAAGTACCATATCACCCCACTAAACAAACCCTTTACCATGTTTGAAGTGTAGAAAAAAAAAAAAACAAATCCAAGGGTTCCGTAGATAGCAACCCTAATTTAGCCAAAATCTAAACATCAAACACCAAAAAATAGAGAAATAACGCTAAAAATAAGGTAACACTTACTAATTTGAAGTGTGAAATAAGATTTTATTTAATTGAAGATGGATCTTGGGTGGAAAGAGTGTCACAGCCGAGAAGAATTCAAGAGCTCGATTAGGTTCTGTCTGTAATCTTTCTGCAATTGGGCTAGGTGGGGGTTTGGATGGTCTGTATTTGGGGGAAATCTTTCCCAAAGGTTTTTAAAAACCATTGGGAAAACTGATTTTTCCCCATCATTCCCAACGGTTCGATGAAACCATTCAGATACCTAATTTTCTTCCAATCATTCCCAACGGTTTGATGAAACCGTTGGGAAAAATCAATTTTTATAGATCAATACCAATGGTTAATGAAAACCATTGGTAAAGATCACCTATACCAACGGTTCAAAAGAACTGTTGGTATACAACTATTAGGAAAACCATTATTTCCAGTAGTGGGTCGATTTAATAGAGCTAGGTTTTTTTATATATTATCGATATTTAGTAAAAATCTAGAAGTATACAAGGATTAATAATTTTTAATATAATAGTAACAAAACTCTATATAATTATAAATGATTCTTAAATTTATTTCTCAAGCTAGGAGAGTTCTCTCAACCTATGGATCAAAACCAAAGAGGTGATTTTATTTAGATTTGATCAGTTTATGAAAACATTTTAAACAGGAAAAAATTAATAAAAAATAATGAAGGGTGGGGGCAAAAGTGTGAAGGGGGAATTGGGGGTACGGGGTTGTAGTGAGGATGTTGGGGGAAGGGGGGTACAATAGGGGTGGTGGGTGGGGGTGTATGGGGATGTGGGGGTGGGAGTTGTAGTGGGGGCCGGGGGTGTAGTGGGGGGAAGTTGGCGTAGTGGGTGTAGGGGGAAGTGGGGGGTGAAATCATAGTATTATAAATTATATATATATATATATATATATATATTAAGGAACACATTTTACTATATTTTTATTATCTTCATTAAAAAAATTGGATTTTTTATTATGAAATACATTTTTCTTGTTTGGTTTTGGATTCTAAGGATTATGTAATCTAGAGGGGTATTATTGGTTTTGAGAATTTGTTGGTTTTCTTGATAATTTATTTTAGGAACCGTCATTTAATTTTTATTTTCATTGGTTTAATTTATTTTGGGTTGTCTCAATTCTAGTACTGTTAGTTTAATTATATTTAATTTGGATTAGTCAAAATCAATTTGGTTTAGTTTAGGTCTATAAAATTAGGTTCTTAATTTATTGAATCAATTTTGTTTGATTACTTTAGTTATATACTTTTTGATTTTATTAGGTTTTATTAACCTAGATTGGTTTTCTCATTTCTAGTGGTATTAGTTATATGTTCTATTTGATTTGTATTAATTCACTTCTATTTGGTTTAGTTTAAGTCCATATATTTTGGTTTATCTTAGTCTAGTTAATCAATTTGGTTTGATTAGTTTTATTATGTTGGATTATTTGGATCATCAAGGTTTGTATTCTTGGTTGATGTTATCATTGGTGAAGGTCATTTTGGGTGTGAAATCATGTTGATTTTTATGATGGTTTGTCTATTGATGGATGTGGATTTTCTTGATTCAATGATGAAAATAAATTTTCAGGTGAAACTGTGTCAGGATAAGTGGTGTTAAGTATCATTGGTATAGAATTTTAGAAGAGGTGATTAATATTTGAAACAATGAGTTGATTGATATAAATAGAGCTATAATAATGGTGATAGTGACTAATGACATAGAGCTTTAGGTGACACATGATTTCAGCTCTCGCATTGATCTCGAGATGTGTCGTATATCCTCCCAAATCCTATGGTGCATGGATGAACTAAATTCTACGATTAATATTAAAATTTGAATTTTGGTTCCTTTCTATAATTTTTTTTGTGGGTATTTTGGAAATCTATTCTGTTCGTTTTCACTTAACCCAAAAAAGTGTATTCTATAAATTAAAAAAACAAAGTGGAGTTAGATATATTATTCAATGAAATTAAATAGTTTTTATCATTTAGGTTAGTTTGTTTTGGTACCCATAAGTTATTTTATATCGGTTCTATTTATTTCAGTGGGGTGGGGATAGTAGTGGGGGTTGTTGGGGTAAAAGAGGGGTAGGGGATAGGGTGGGTTTAGTGGGGTGGGGGTGTAGTGGGGTGGGGATAGTAGGGTTGAGGGGGTCAAGGAGGGGTGTAAGGGGGAGGGTGGGTGTAAGGGTGGTTGAAGGAGGGGTGAAAGTTCAGTATTTCATGCTAAGTCTCCAAATGATTCCTCAATAATACTCTCCCTGAAGAACTGAACGACATTTTGAAGGTTAGCTTCAGAGTGATCTGCATCCAAGAAGCTAGTTACAAGAGGTGTTACATCTGAGTCTAGACAAGTTTTTACTAATCATAATCTTGATGCAGAAAAACCTCTTGCCCATGTACCAAATGAGGTAACTGAAATGCAACCCACATTCTATTGTCATTAAATTAAAAAACAATCCCCTCCTTAATAGGCCTGTTCAAAAATAAATTTCTCATTTCACATTGTGTGGATTCTTTCTTGGATACATTTCAACCAAATACTCTTCCTTTCATCTATTTTTGATGCATGTTTGGAAATTTGGTACCAACCCAGTCATATAATGAATCAGTCACTATAGAGTTCTAAATAGGTTCATGTGTTTTTGGTTATTTGTATTATTCTAGAAACAAAAGCCATTCCAATTCCATCCCACATAGCACAAAATAAGGCAAAACTTCTCATTACAATTGAGATTTTTCTACTGTCAACAACAACAAAAGTTCGTGACTGCATTTAACTCCTAAAAGCATGGAAACAACTCCTAGGGTCATTTTCAGACCTGATTATTTCTACTCCAGTTATCTTATTTCCTTCTCGACGTTTTCCTCATGTATATCCTCTTAATGTTTTTATCTTTCCTCTTTGATATAGACACATTCTATTTCAACATATATGAGTTACCAAACCTTTTCCCATCTATTTACTCCCTCCCATAGAGATGTAAATAAACACACACACACACAATATGTGTGAGAGTACAATTTTTATTATGTAGTACCCCCACCCCAAAAAAAACCTCTCATGTAAATATTGAAGAATTAAGGGGAGGAGGTGGGGTTGGTGCAGCAGGGGGAGTGGGAGGGGTTGTGCGTGCAGGTGGAGGGGGAGGGGCTAGTACAGTAGGGGGAGGGGAGGTGATGGTGCAGTAGGGGGTAGGGGAGGGGATATGCAGGTGGAGGGGTTGGTGTAGCAGGGGTAGGGGTTATGCGGGGGGATGGGGGAGGAAATTGGGGAGCATTTTGGGGGGGGGGGATGGGGCAGTAGGGGTGCATGTGGGGGTGCAGTGGTGGGGGTGAAGGGTTGGTGGGGTGGTGAATGGGGAAGGAGGTGGGGGGTAGTGTGAGTGTAGGGGGTAGGGGTGCAAGGGGCAGTGGGGGTGAAAGTGGTGGGGGTGGGGGACAGAGTGGGGGTAGTTGTTTTCTCATGATTGTTTTATCAGTGTTTGTGTGGAGTTTATTTTTTTTGTGGGGGTGTTGAGCTTTAGGTATTGTTTCGTTATTTATTCAATTTATTATCTTCTTCGGTTGGAAAATAATATCGAATCATGTTTTATAGTTAGAAGATGGTGGTGATGTTAGGTTTTTTCTATGTTGGCTCCTTCATGTGTGTGGTTCTTATTCCATCCCACTTAACTCTATCATGGTGGGATGGAGAGTGATGGGTTTTGTTATTGGAAATTTATTCACTATGGATTTACCCTTCATTCAGATTTGGGTGGCCTGGTTCTTTAGTAGGAATGAATTATCTATCTCACTTAGGTGGGATGGATTTCTTGTAGTGTTTCCAACAATTCATATTCTGGTTGCCTAGACCCTACTAGAATCTATATTTGGGTGTCCCGATTCATCTTTAATAGATTTATGTTATATAGAATCTGAATTTTTAGGTTTTCATGAAGCAACTTATATGTGGTTAGAAACAAATATGCACAATGAATCATTTTTAGGTATATTGGAGTATCCAATTTCTTACTGCCCATCTTCTTTATCTTCTTCATTTGAATTTTAGACAAATGAAATTCTTAGGCTTTATTTAACCTTGAATTTAGTTTTTGGTCTATGGTTTCTTTTAGACTGTGGAAGGGTGTGCAGGGGATATTTCGGGGTTGTGTTACGGTTGTGTAAGGATTTATGATGGTTTTCATGGGGTGGAGGGGGTGTAGGGGGTTGTGGAGGGTGTGTGTGTAATGGGTGTGTGTAGGGGGTGTGTAGGGTACATTGGTAGGGGTGTGTGAAAGGGGTTTATGGAGTGTGTGCTGGGGTGTGAAGGGTGCCGGAGGTGGAGGGAGTGTGTTCAGGGGGGGGGAGTGTGCATTTGAGGGGGGAGGGGTGTGCTGGGGCAGTGTTGTGGTGTGCAGGGGGTGTGTTCTAGGTTTGTATAGGGGTGTGTAAAGCACAGGGGTAGAAACTTTGTGGGAGAGTGTGCAGGGGGTGTGTAGGGTGCAGGGGGTGGAGGGAGTGTGTGCAGGGGGGAGGAAGTGTGCATTGGTGGGGGAGGGGTGAGATAGGGTTGTGCTATAGTTTTCAGGGGGTTTGTTCTAATTGTGTGTAGGGGGTGTACAGGGTATAGGGGTAGGGGATATGTGGGAGAGTGTGTAGGGGGTGGAGGGAGTGTGTCAAGGGGGTAGGAAGTGTGTAGTAGAAGGGGAGGGGTGTATAGTTGTTGTGCTATGTGTGTGCTGTGTGTGTTGGGGGGGAGAAGCTAGGTTCACCATGCCAAGTTTTTTCAAAAATGTGTTTCTAAAAAAATCATTTTTATTCCTTATGTAATATAGAATTTTTAATGAGAATGTCTGCTTTTTTATAGTCCAAGTTTTGGCATGTGTTTTACTATGATGAATGGGTGTTTTTGATATTTTCCTCTTTATTAATGATCATGTTATTTAGTATTGAGATATACATATCAATCATAATATTATTTTTTCATTATTGGTTATGAATTCATTTATAATTTATCATGAATAGATGACACAATGATCATATATATATATATATAAGAAATCGTCATATCTCATTTCTTTTCCTACTATTTCTTTACAGGTGGTTTCTTATGATGAGGCTGGTTCTATCCACAACCACTGATGATAGTGAGTTCAAAATTGGATTTTGTTATTTTTTATTCCATTTTTATTCGTTGGTCCAATTTCAATTAAGGCTTTAATGATTTGTGGGTTCCTTATATTTTTATAGTGTGTCTTAGACCTCGTTGAGGAGAATAACCTCACATGCCCGAACTCCCATTCGTTTACATTGAACACCTAGTCTCTCACACAATGCTATGTATCCATTGACATATACCAAGATGAAACCCTACATAGTGTACTACCATTCCCTAGGATGAACTTATAAATTTCATTCACACATCTAAAAATGACCAAACCCATTCATGGGTGTTTTTATTTGTCAAGATTGGTTACTAGTAAGGGATTCATTCCCAAGATTCTTTTTTCATATCAAAAGACCCCTTGCATGGGTGTGCAGGGGGGTGAAAGGGGTGTTCAAGGGGGAAATCTAAGGGGGTGCAAGGCCATGCAGACACATATGTAGGGGTTAGGTATTCATTATGTATATGCAAAGGTGAATATTCCCAAAGTATGGATAGAGAAACTTAGAGTTGTCACTGATTAAAAGTGTCAAGCGCTGAGTGTGGCTTGACTTCTTTGAGATAGTGTCCCTCCCCTAGCTTCTTTATTTAAAGAAGTTAAATTGCATTTAGTTTCCTTCTAAATTCTTCTTGTTTATATTAAATATCTATTCTTGATTAAGTGTCAGTTAAAATAATTAAGTAGTGTGAAGAAAAGTCTTGGTTTTATAATAAAACCCCTCTAATAGAGGTGCACTGTCTGTGAAAACTTCCATTGTTAGTTTATGCTTATATAGTTTTCTTGACATTATGGAATTGATGTCTTCCTTTCTCAAATAATATCCAATCAAATGTAGATAATCAACTATATATATAAAACACTTCTTGAGAAGGATTTATTTCTTCTTCTTAAGACATGACCTCAATTAATAATGAAAACTCGGATACAAAAAAATATATTTTGAAACCCAAATAGTAATATTTTCCCAGCTTTAGTCTCAAATCACGACACCCAAATAATGTAAATTATTTTGAATGTATGTCAATCTTTCAACTTCATGCATGTATAAAAATACATTTCCTGATATTCTAAAGGAAAAATGTACAACTATACAAAATTATAAAATTCACACTTTCATGTATTCATAATTTCACATGTATATATGTTTTTATAAAAAACACACTAAAATCCACTTAATGCATTGGTTGGTATGGTTAAACATAAATTCCTTCATGAGATCATATGAACATTCATTAATTCAGGTATATGTTTTTCACATGGAATCTCAACCACACACTATCCAATTTACACACTCACTATTCTCACACAATGTCTACCTTCTTGTGTATTCACATTACCACATAGAGAACAGTTGGACAAACTTTGTACAAACACAAATGGATGGGAATTGTATTATTTTATTATTATCAAATAGTTTTTTTCACATATACACACCTGCTATATTCTATACATATATATCAATTATATGATGATATAATCCATCCCTCCTTCAAACCCATATGAATGTTTACATCCCTTTAGACTTGTGCACAATATTCCTTCACGAAAAATATACACTCTTTACTATCAAGACCTTCGTTCAACTATGATCATGCATAAATTATCTATAATCTTCACAAAATAAATGAGATGAAACATGTGTCATCCTGAGTGCTTCATGGAAACCAGTTTCTTCATGATGATAATGAGTGTGAGAAGCACATATAATTTTCATCATGGGAACTCTATTCTACTTCACACAAAATAGTGTCTGTGAAAATTTTATTTTCGTGAACTACAGTGATTCTTGATGGATCTATTTCACTTGAAACCAGATCCTCTCAAACTCGAGAACATATCATGGGTGTAGGAATCAATATTTATAGTAAAAAAACCATCGACTCAGAACGTTCACACTTCCTAACATTCAGGATAGTAATAATCATCATCATGGATAAAAAATATTTTATCCATGATACATTACTTTGGTTCGTTATTCATTTATACATGAAAATGGATTCTCAGGTGATTTTGATCCTCATTGAGTTTCCAGAACACTCAAATGACGATCAAAAGGATTTTTTTGTTCCTTGGGTGACGCGACTGCATGAAGATCCCAGTGAACAAGAGGATCTGTCAACCAAAGGTAGAATAAAACGTAGTGAGGTCTATTGGATGGTTGAGAAGATCAAATCAGATGCCACTCCTTCTTTCTAAATTTTTAAAGAGGATGATCAGTGAACATGGAATTCCCATATCAAAACTGATGGAGTTTTCTTTCTACCTTATAATATAAGAAACATTGATATAATTCTAGAAATCAGTTACTGGATATAAACTACTCCCACTAGCACCACCCTGTGCCTATGTCCACCTCCACCATCATGTTTCCCCCCACAGTGACTCATCATCGCTCACGTACCTCTCGTAGGTGATCTTAATGAACACTATGATACCTGATGGCTAGGCCAAGAGGTAGCACCTTACCACCATAGTTGTGGTGTGGGTCCATCATGGTTGGACAATATGGTTGGATATTTTTTATAAAATCCCCTTTAAAAATGATAATCCAAATTCCATATTTCCAACCAACTCAAACTAAACCGAAAATTCTTTATAAAAAGAAATCAATTTTCATGGCATATTCTTAAAATTATGTAAACAATGATCCAATTCGATTCAACCAGTGACACATGTATTTTTGAAAATAAGATCGACACATGAAATATTGTTTATCTATCGCACATTAGTTCAGTTGGAGACCGGTTTTATTATCCTATAATTGGTGAATTTATTCTATTATTTTTCGTTATATGAATAAACTATTTTTTATTGAGTAATATTATTTTTTTCTTTTCTGGGCTATTTTGTTTTACTATAATTTTAGGGGATGAACACTACTATGTTATACCTTGTGTTGTAGGTACTTGTGATCTGGTTTGAGACTTCTTTCATTGTTTTTCTTATATGGATACTCATGTAAGTGCAGTTATGTGTTTTTTTATATTTGGAATTCTTTAATTTTTATTATGTAAGTAGATTTAGTGTATAATTTAATTTAGACAGTGAGTACCACATTGTTCTTCCGTGTGATAAATAGAGTAACCCATTCTCATTTTGTATCTTTGTTTTTAAACCTATGAAATATATTTACTGTCTGGGAAATTTCCCCAATGGTTGGAAGATCCTCAGACCTGATACTAGCCAATGGGTTGGGAAGTTAGTAGGGAGGGGGGACTGGTAGGAGCAGGGTGGAGGGGGACTGGAAGGGTATGGGGGAGGGGAAACTGGTAGGGTGGGGGACTAGAAGGGGGTGGGGGGGGGACTGGCAGGGGCAGGGGGCGGAGGGGAAACAGGAAGGGAGTGAAAGGGGGACTGGAAGGGGGTGTAAGGGGGTACTGAAAGAGGTAGTGGGAGGGGAAACTAGCATGGTGGGGGTAGGACTGGAAGGGGGGAATTTGTAGGGGAAGGAGACTGGCAGGGGGAGGGGGTACTAGGGGTAGGGGGTGGGGGTGGGGTGCGTGGGGAGGATGATGGGTTCTTTTGCAAGGGGTAGGGGTAGGGAGATGGTGGGGGGAGGGGGAAGGGGTTGGGAAATGGATATGGGAGGGGTTCAGGGGGGAGGGGACAGGGGGAAGGGTTTTCTAGAAGGGGGTACAAGGGGAATGTGGAAGGGGCTATTTAAGGGGGTGGGGGAAAGGGGGAGGACAAGGTGGGGGGACTGGTAGAGGAAATAGAAGGGGGTGTGTTGGGTTATTTTGTAAGGGGATGGGGTAGTGTACATGGGGGTTTGATGGGGGTTGGGGAAGGGGTGGTGCATGAGGCAGGGGGAGGGGGCGCAAGGGGGCCAAGGGAGGGGGCTGTTCAAGGGGGGGGGGGGCTACTGCAGGGGTGGGGGAAAGGGGGTTGTTCAAGGGGGGTTGTCCAATGGGGTGGGCTACTGTAGTGGGGGAATGGGGGTGCATGGGGTGTGTTCAAGGGGGTGCAAGGGGGATATCCAGGGGGTGCAATGGGCTGTTCAGGGGGGAATAGGGGTTCAGGGGGTGTTCGAGGGGGTGCAAGGGGGTGTCAAGGAGGTGCAAGGTGCTTTCTAGGGGGGTGCAAGGGGATTGTCTAGGGGGCATGGGGGTGCATGGGGGTGTTCAAGGGGGGTGAAAAGGGGGAGTCCAGGGGGTGAAAGGGTGTTGTCCAGGGGGGTTTCCAGGGGGTTGTCCAGGGGGCATGGGGTTGCAGGGGGTGTTCAAGGGGGTGCAGGGGTGGTGTTAGGGGGCAATGGGGATGTTTAGGGGGTACAAGGGGGCTACACATGGGGTGTTCAAGTGGGTGTAGTGGGTTGTCAAGGGAGCGCAAGGGGTTTTTCCAGGGGGTGCAAGGAGGTTGTCCATGGGGCATTGGGGTGGGGGTGCTCAATGGGGTGAAAGGGGGTGTTAAGGGGGTGCAAGGAGGCTATCTAGTGGGTACAGGGGGGTTGTCTAGGTGGTGCAAGGGGGCTGTTTAGGGGGGTGCATGGGGGAAATATGGGGGTGCAAGGGGCTATGCAACAGGGTGAATGGGGGATTTCTAAGGGAAATGGGATGGGAAACTGGCAGTGGGGGTGGGGAACTAGGGGGTAGGGGGTGCAAGGAGGTAGTCCCGGGGCAGGGGGGACTGGTAGGGGGAGGGGAAACTAGAAGTGGGGTGGGGAACTAGGGGGAACTGAATTTTTTTAATACCATGTAAATGATATATCCACCGTTTCAATTATAACAGTAGGGTCCTAGTGCCATGGTTAAACCATGGCACTACGATCCCCAAGACCATGGGTCAAACCGTGGTATTAGGCCCCCTAATTACATAGCTAAAACCTTGGAATTAGTCCCCTACTATCACAGTTAAAACCCTGGCACTAGGACCCTTACTTCCATGGTTAATACACGACATTAGTCCCCTAATGGCACAGTTAAAACTGTGGCACTAGAACCCTAGTGCCATGGATAAAACTATGGTAGTAGGTAAGACTTAGTTCCATGACGATAGTGGCCACGGTTTTCTAAAATCGTGTACATAGGTTATTGCTACCGTTTTCAGGCCTATGACCATGGTTCCAAACCATGGTCGTAGGTGAATTTTCTAGTTGTATTTCTTCATGAGACTAGAAATGGGATTAAACATTCCAGCCAAATTCATAATGAATTGGTGTTTTTTGGCTATGTCGCCTTGAAATCCTAAGTGCTCCCAAATGTTTCTCATAGGAGGCATCTGACTGATGGCCTTGATCTCACCTAGGTTGATATCGATGCCTCTATATCTGACGACAAAGATGATGAACATTTCATATGTAAACCTGAAGAAACCCTTGAAGGTTTCTTCATCAGATGGTGGGAGCAGAGTAAAATGATCAATTTCTCAATGTCTATGTGATTTTCCAAATTCTAGAGGTATTTTATCCAAAAATAATCTATGTATCATTCCACCAATATCCATAGATGCGGCTTGAATATGGGGTGCATAACACGCTAGTAGGTGGATCTTACATTATTATGGCAGAAAGGCATTACATGGTAATAAAATTTAACTTTTGGTTCTCTAATGCTAGTGAAATATTCACACATGGGGACCATTCGGTTCAGATTATACCTAAAATACTCATCCATGAATGAGAGAGCTTCGAATCCCCTAGTGACACCAATCCAATGCGCTGTCATATGGTAGGGAAAACCATCATTTAGATAGTGAAGGTTAAGATCCCAGAACTCAATATATAATCTAGTCTTTCTATTCTTCTTCTTAACATGAATTATATTGGCCAACCATCTAGGTTAGTAGACTTACCTGATGAATTTTTATTTTATAATCTTATCAACTTTGGCCTTAACCATGGCACTGTGAAGAGGGTGCATTTTTCTGGGAGGTTTTTTGAACACACGATAACTTACCAAGATACTTAGGTGGTGGATAGAAACCTAGGGATCTTGTCTTAGAGTCTCTTCATAGCTCTGGGAAAATACATCTAGATGCTATAAGAAGAAATCCACATACTATAATTTCTCTCCCGCATGCATAGTTGTGTTAGTCAATGTCGGATGTTGGTCTTCTTCGATAACAAGATTCACCTAGATAAACTCATCAATGGGGTAGAGACACCTTCCTCAAATGTTGTAGGAGCATGCTAAAATCTTCTTCATCGTCCACATTAAGTGGATCATCAGAGAGGGGAAACTATTCTAGGTTAATTAACCCTAACATAATGCTGGTTTTGGACTTAGCGGTGGGGGAATATTCATTCGGAGACCCCTGCACTACCAAGAAATATCTAAAAAGGTGTTTATCCAGTCCCACCAGGCCTTTCTAGATGGGTTAACACTTGATGATATCAAAGAAGTAATGGAACATTTGATTGAGTTGGTTCAACCCAGCTTAGCAGAATATATAGGTATGGTGTAGAGATTTTTCCATGGGGCATACATCTCAATACTGTATATAGGTAGGGGTTTTGGTATCACCCCAGTTAGGTTCATATAAGAATAAGATGTTATACTCTAGTTCTCCTTGTATCAGGGAACTTGTATTCCCATTTCCTAAAAATTGAAAAAGAAATTTCCCTTGGCCATGGGTTGTGGTTTCCAACCAGGGGATCGGTTGGAAGAATACATCATACAAGTCTGTCCATGGGTCGACTAATAGAGTAGTTTACTAAAACAAATTGGTTTGAACCCTCATGTTCTTACTTTTTTAATAGTCAACTTCTAAATAGTATACATCAAAGAGGTAATGGGAAATTAATCAACCTGATGTATGACCACTTGAACATTAAGGGAGTACTTGATGCAGTTGTGATATAAGGGGGGAACCACCACATGCAGAAGAATCTAGGGTTTACCAATTACTGCATTATAGGTGGGGGTGGTCCTATGAGATGACCATTAACTCAGTTCTGAAAAACAGACAACCAAAATTGGTCATCATATGAATCTTTCCACAAAAACATTGTTCGGTCCAGTCATAACCCTAAATATTTATGTTAGTGGGATCTAGATCTGCTTCAGAAAGCCCTAGATTGTAGAGCATTCAGGTCAAGATGAGATTGATATGAGAACACGTGTCAATAAGTTAGTGACAGACATCCATGCCATTAAGATGGATTGTGATGTTAAATGGGTAGATATTTCCCTGTATAGGGGAACCATCATCTTTTCTTGAGAACAATAGGACATATTGACATTCTACACACTCAACATTCTCTGCGTGGAAGACTTTTTGCGACGTATACCTATGTTTCAAATTAGTGGGGGCTTCTCAAAACCATTGTGAGGGATTCACCCATATAATTTGACATGAATAAATCCTATATTATTGATAGATTTGAAAGAATTATATAATGGTTCCTAATCACATCATAATTTTGTATTAGGCACACACTTTTGATGATGGGGAGTTATTCCGTCATTGGAGGTACGACGGGTTTTGTTGGTTGAACTGGAGGATTTTGGCTAGTGATGGGAATATCCTATTTATCACTAGCTTAACTATACAAGATGACTAAAAACCAATCAGATATCTGAGGTCCGATCATAGCTGATTTTGGCTGATCGTGATGTGGTCACGGCAGCTCTGCCCAATCAAGGAGCACAAATTACAGTGACTGTGAATCTGATAAAATATGATGAGAGGACTATACATGTTGAGCTCTACATTGAAATCATTCTCTAGTCTCTTTAGTATGAATGTATTGTCTAGAGGCACTGGACTGAGCATTCTGATGATTCATGTATCAACGATTATGCCAACGATGATATCGATCGAGAACATTTAGAGAGCCTTCCTGAATCTCCTCATTTTTGGGAACCATGTATGGGTCCACCAGCTCGATGGTATTTATCGAGGAATATTCCTAGTCATCAATTGAGGAATCCTCTATTTTAGGGATAATTCTTTGGGAAATCCCCATTTCTACGGTCATGAAGATGCTAAGGGTGTGAGATAGCTTCAGTACTAGTGTAGGGCTTATTTTTACCTTGTTCTATTGACCTCTTTTCTTATGAGAGTTAGAAGGCTGATATGTGGATGAAAATATGTTAACCTGGGGAGGCATGGTAGTTTTAGGAGACTTGGGATGATTCAAGAGGGCACAGATGACACCATGTGTGAGAGAGACTACATTTCGATCCATCCAGTCATCCTATTTTTGAGACCAATGGATGGATTCCTTTTTTCCATTAACCTTCATTATCTCCATATGGCGTTTTGGATACACATTCCACCTACATCAGGTCTAGACCCATACTAACCACATTATTGACAACCTGGTCCTAAATCCATCCCTTTAACCCATTTCCCTCCTTGATGGTAAGTCCATGGAAATAGTGATATGGAAAATAGTTGGGGTGATCGGTGAGACCATCCTCTTGGGGTATCCTAAATTCCGGAAACATTAGGATCCCCTGATCCAAACCACTTCATAAAAATATAGGGACCTGAGTTTCTTTTAATTAGTGGGCCTGGTTTCTCCTTTCTAGAAAATTGGATCTAGGTGATTAACCCTAACAGAAGTCTAGTGACTGATGAGGAGGTAGACCCTAATTTTTTTCCTAGGCAGTAGTGGTTCCTTATGTGGTGGAACATTCTAATTTTGAGGTGGGAAATGTTGAACCTAAAACTGAGCCTCAGGCTATGTCCCTTGGTGAGGCTATAGAGGAGGCTCCACATTCCTGAGCTCTAGTGGCCTAGGGTCCTAGGGGACTCTACCTGTACAACAACATAATCCTTAGCCTTGGATTCCCTTCTTGAATGGATTATGGGAGGAAATGAGCATGCTTGTTTGTCTTTCTGAAAGGCTTCCTCTTGGTGATGATCCCTATCATAAAATCCCAAAATCTACTTGGGGTGTTTTGAGTGATAAGAGAGTGAACTAGTTTCATTCTAATGTTCCCCACACACATTGTTAATAGATTATCTTTACATAGTGTCATATCTATTGAATACATGTGGCCCTTCCACCTAGCGACAAATACTGCAATGCACTCATCTAACCTTTTCTTGCACTTGAAGCGGTCAGAAATACTATTCCTTCTAGTGGTAGAGCTGAACTGATACAGAAACTGACTAAGAAGATCATCCCAACCAGCTATAGACCTTTTGGGTAGTAGGTTGTACAAGAAGAACATGGTCCCTTTTAGTGTTTGAACTAATCACCAGAGTTTGGCAGCCTCTTTCTATTCTAGAGTGCCCAACATTGGTCGACACCTTGATAAAAGTGGGAAAAATGCAGCAGCAGGTCACCTGTATGATTGAATAGGAAAAAATAGGATTCTCAAAGCCCAAGGGTGTCATCATATCATTCACCCTAGCTGGATATGGCTTGCCATCATGTGGTATTTCCACTAGTCAGGTTTCAATGGCCATGAGGTGTGCGATGAGATGGGCCATCATATCATCTTTTAATGTGTTCCTATCCTAGTGATGATCTCTATCCACCATTGCATTAGTTGTTTCCTCAACATGATAAGCGGGCCCAATGGCTCATGAAGCATCTAATGGAACAGATCAAGGAGATTTTAGAAGAACAACCTAAATGGAAACATGTGGGGTTGCTAGGGGAATGGCCTATGGAATAGCTGGGGGAGGTTTTCACATAGCTTGGTTAAATTTAGAGATTCATACTATGGCCGTTTTCCATAATCGTTGGCCTCTATCTTGTAATTAATGTAGAGATATCCAGATAAACACGAGGCAATTCACATGGGGGGAGCATGTGCTTGCTTCTTCTTCCTCGGTATAGGACAATTGGGATTATAACATGGGCCACAATGGTCAGGTCATCGCTCTTTAATATGATTAGCAATTATATCTTCAATAACATTATTTTGATCTATTATTTTTTCATGAAATGTGTCCTTCATAGAAATATACTCCATCTTCTACACTAAACCAGATAGATTAGAGGGCTTAGTAGTCCCAATGATCTCTTTTCCCTTACTGGGCTCTTAGCCTAGAGGAAATGAATTGGTTGGGTCTTCAACGATAAGTAAGTGTCATTAATGGAATGTGAAAACAACTTCGGGATCCGATAGATGTGATGCTATCCTCGAAGGTAGGTTTTATTCGATGATTTCTACCCCAGTTTAATTCTTTGGGACATCGGCCATGTTTATGGTGATGACTCTTGGGGAATATCCTTGATATCACCGACCGGTCCAAGTTTTTATAGGATCAAGATGAAATAGAGGGAATCATAGTATCCCCATCCACGAATCCAGATGTATGGAGATGCCTCATCAAAAACTAGGTGGAGCATAGTGAAGTTCTAAATTCATCATTGCTAAATATCCCAGTGAGGATTGGGTGACACGGGTTGATGAGCCACAGGAAGCATGGCTAACTCAACCAGGTAGAAGTTTTTTCTAAGTTCATTATAATGTTACTAGATTTTTGGATTATCTAACCTACGATAATAGAGATAGAAGTGTGTCTTCCCCAGGGTTAAGCGAAAAAAATTTACTTCATCCCGGGTGAGCGGCTCTCGAATTCCGAATTATATAGTAGAAATTAGACAAAACATCTCAAGAAGATGTTCTGCTATGAGAATGTCCCACAAACTCCATAATTCAGAATCATGGTATGTCCCTTGGTTTCCACATTCTTCAACTGGGGGTGGCTGAGGAACTGGTAATGATGCTGATATAGACCTCTATGGAGGAGGACTAGCTGATGGAGAGTATGTTGTGTGAGATGAAAAACTACTACATCCAAGATTGTCTCTTAAAGACTATACTGACCACATCATCACATCTCTAGAGGATGGTGTGATAAACATCAATTCATGGGAGATGGTGCTGGCGACTGGTGGTAGATCTGAATAAGGTTCATCGCCCATCATACCCCAAAACAACTCTCTATGAACTCTAGTTGTGGTAGGGAATGATCATGTTGATGACAGAGTGGACCGCATGGATAGACCCTAAAATGGATCCAAATATTCCTCATCCTACATATATCTATGTAACAATTTAGAGATCTAGTTCATTTAACCTTCTAAAAGGTCGAATCATACACTCCTAGTCCCTTCCCTAGACTCTCATGTAGAGGATCTGGGCAAAGGCGTCATCATAATATCTCACTCCACTTCAGAGTCTAAAAAAGGATGGGATTGATAGTGATTGGGCACTACATTGGATTCTTCCTTAGACAGTGACAATTTTTAGTTCTACCCTGGGATGGTTCCTTAGGGTAGGTAAAATCTTCAACATAGGAAGGACATCTGTGGAAGATGGTGGTGTAGTGGGGTGGGCCTTCGTTGGAGCTGGGTGGAATGTGGGGGAAAACATCATGCCCAATATCATCAAAGTAGGATGGACCCCCACTCTGGGTGCTGATAATGATGTGGGGAGGGCCTCCACATTGGATGATAGAGTTTGGGTAACCATTTCATGGTTGTTCTAGGGTGCGAGGGGCACCCAAGAAGATGTCGAATGGAACCAGGGGAGGACCCCCCAAGCTGAGTGCGGGACACGCGGGGTGACCTCTACGGATAACTGTGATGGATTGGGAAGGGCCTCCATTAAAGATAGAAATGGCATGGGGAGTGCATTTAGGCTGGCCACCTACGTCACAAGAAGGACCTCCATGATGGTTGTAAGTGGTGGAATAAGGAGATCCTTCATACTGATCGAGCTGGACATGGGGAGGACCTCGGTGCTGATGGGTTATGAGGTGAAGTGTACCATCATGTTGCTGATGTGAAATATGGAGAATTTATTCATACATACATCATGGTAATGGGGGGAACCCCATTCTATAAATCAAGAATATGGAGAGGACCTCCAACCTGGCTGATAATGGTATGGGGAGGGACTCCGTACTAGATCAGAATGTGTTGGGTTAGCCTGTGATGACTGTTTCTCATACCAAAAACTGGAAGAGACATCCTAGACTAACAATGTTGTAGTTAAGGTCTCAATCATTTTTGGGAATGGATATTACCCTGGTCTATAATAATATGGAGATGATTGTATGCATCGATGGTGGTATGGTCCACTGAAGTGGTAGAAGATGATGCCCCCTGACTGGTGTCTTCCTGAACCTATGCCCAATGTTGAAATTAGGTCTGCTTGGTTGGGCCCGGAGAGGTAGGGGTAGAGACCACCTATTCCTTGGCCTGAAAGACCAGATGGTGGAATTAACATGGCATGGTAGGATCCCACCTTAGCGGCTCTCACGTGATGGAAAAATTCGGGATGATTCGGGTTTCCCATAACTCATCGGTGTTGGGGAATGAGTCAAATAAACGTTATGGGGAGATGATCCCAAAACAGTTTGACGTTTGAGGGGGAAGAAGTGGCTCCCTGCATAGAAAATAGAGGTGGAAGTAATGGTGGGGAATACAAGCCTACAGATCTTGTTGGGATATTTCCTTGTTTTGGATGACCCCTTATTATTAATATCATCGAATAAGAGTATCAATCACCCTCCTATGAATAAACTCTGAGTGTGAGATATGGCTTGGGTTATCAGTAGTCATGGTTGTGGATGTTGTTGGGGTAGAGGTAGAGCTGCGTGGGATTTACACATTAGCTTTTCCCCTGTCCCTGCATCTACGAGTAGGAGGCGACATGGTTCCTATAGTTTGGGTCCTTCAAAGTAGGAAGATTCATCTATTAGTATATATAGTAGGAAAGTAGTGATCAGTTCTCCAACATCGCTCAATCGACCATGGTTGGATAGAAAGATCCACAATTATAATGTCATAGGCTTGAGTTCCCAATGATTAACTACCCCAACTTTTGGTGACTTCTACTCCAGACACACTATTTTCTAGGCTGGACCAGGAACCGAATGACAGGATCTGGTGAAACGCTTATATGATGACGTCTCTAACACTACTCATCACCATGGTTGAAGGAGAAAATATTCATGTTGGTTTCACCATTTCCATTTTTTGATGCTTTCACTTGGGAACACTACCTCATGACATCGTATATAGAGAAAACCATTTATGTTTCCCCACGTTACTTCTTTCCAAATGTCGGTAGAATTCATCACATCTTTAGAGATGTCTAATCCTTGATCAAAATGGGATAATGGGATTTCAGTTCTCCCTTTTGTGGATTCCTTCTCAAAACTCATCATCTAGTCCAGGTCTCACTCATAGATTAATACATTTTCCATGAACCTCAATTCCTATGACATATCATTGTGGACAACCGTTAATTATTCTGTTTCGATCAGGACATTCGAAAGGGTCAAGTCAGGGATGCAACCATTAGTCAGGTAAATAGTCAGGTTGGGTGTCGATGGCATGTTTGGACACTGGAACCTTGCTACACCTGAATTATAACTTATAAGATTAGTTATTGAGAATGTATAATCCCATGGAATCTCATGTCAAAGGTGGTCAATAATATTCTAGAGGTGTGTCTCTGAGGTTTTCCGCAGCTTCCCAAGTTTAACATGAGGTATGCCGTGAGTTTATCATCGAGCTGAGATGGATCAGACTGATTAGAAAACTGATGAGAGCGGATAATATGTGTACATCCCTAGGATTGAAACCTTGATGGTTTATCATATTGATGGATTAAAATGTCTATAAGGACGATCCTTGGATGGTGTGTCCCAAAAATGGAAGGTTTCAAACCATAGAGGATTATTGGAACACCGTAAATAGCGGATTACAGAAGGTGGGTATTGAAAAAGGGGATACCGAGGTTTACCATTGTAAGGAATTGAATCACATGGATGATTCATATCTACCCTATTTAGAAGATAGGGATCAAAACCCATGTATTTTTAAGGGGTGATGAGACACCTGAGGAGGCAGCTCATGAGAAATGGAGTGCATTGAAAATAATCTGAAGGAAGTGAAACCTATGGATTGGGGCATGATCTTCCTGAGATGGAAATGATCTAGGGAGATTCTAGGATTGTAAAAGGATGATGTTATTGATCCTTAAAAGAGGCCTCCTACATACATTGTGTAGAATATATGGATCCAACCCACATAGTTTAAAATAAGGCATTGAATTTGGGTGTACACAATGGAAAGTGATCGAGAGACATGATGGGGATTATACATGGTTAATAGAACACCACAATAGGGACACTCTTGGTTTGATGAGTATGTGAATTTTAGGGATTATGCATGGTTAGTAGCCGAAGTGGATCAGAACAACCTAAGGAGGTGGATCTAAGAGAAGCAAACCAAAAAGGGTAAGTGTCACATTAGGGGGGAACATACCTTATAAGGGAGTACTAGATTTTTCCATAGGCTATTATTGGACCTCAGAGAGAATTTATATGTACCCTGTGTAGAAGACAGTGATCAAAACCCATGCTGTTCTTGATGAGACATAGAATTGGGGAGTACACAAAGGACAATGACCCTGAGACATGCTAGGGATTATACATTGTTATCAACCCATCACAAGAGGGCCACTCTTGGTTGGAGGAGTATATGAAGTGTGAATTTTATGCATGGTTAGATACCCATGTGGATCATAACACCCCAAGGGGGTGGATCCGATATATGTGTCCTAAAAAGAGAAAATATCACATTGGGGGGGGGGTACATCCCTTATAAGGAAGTACTATTTTTTACCATAAGTTGGGGTTGGTCCTTAGAGAGGCTTCCAACATACCCTGTATAGAAGAAAGGGAAAAAACCCCCACATAGTTTGAATGTTAATATAGTTTAATGTCTTGTAACATGAAGGTAAACCACAATTAAATGCATGGAAGAGTTGGATTGCATGGGGTGAAGGATTTAACCTTAGAGAGGCTTCCTACATACCCTATCTAAAAGACATGGATAAAATTCTATATATTTTAGCAGGGAATATAGTTTAACATCATGTGGGATGATGGGAATGGGGATTATTAATTGCTAGCGGCCCGAATAAGATGTCATTTTTCACTGCTTACTCTAATCCCATGAGATTCATGCTCAGTGTGAGAAACATGAGGAAATAATAGACCTTATGATTATGTCACAGAAGGGGTTTCCATGAAGTATGGCGTGTGGATTACGTATTTCTAGTGGATCAGAGAGATAGAGGTTTTGACATAATCTAGGAGGGAAGCCCGAGGAGGGTGATTCGACGTGTGATGAGTATATAGACATTGTATAGGGAACACCCTATCAATGTGTATTGTGGATTATGTGAAGATTTACTAAGGTGCACATGGGAAAAAATTCCAAAGTGAGAGAGGAGAGAGAGGAAACTAATTCTCATTCTGTATAGAGTCCATCCCATCATTCCATGTATGTGAGAACATATAGTTTAATGTCATGTGTTGGGGATGAGGGTGGTTTGAAGTTTAACATCCTACAGCTCGGATGAGGTGGACTCGATCCTCACCCCTAGAACATACATAACATGTACCAACCCACAATCCGAGGAAGGAAGGAACATGAAAATATTGAAAATAATGGGGTGGATGAGTGGACACTCTATGGGATCATGTTTTCCGGTCTATTAAAAGAACCGATATCTATTAGTGTGCCTATGAGAAGAAGCATAATACATGACAATGTATCATGTATTACCACTCAAGGTACTAGTAAATCACTTCACACAATACAGGAGGCCCACACAAGGGAAGGGTTCATGAAGAAAAATTCCCCATAGAATGGGGATTTGCAAAGCTCCATTGCTTCATGAAGAATAGGGGATTCTCAAAGGAATGTTCGTCGAAAAGCACAATGAAAAGGATCTTCATGATGTGAGGATCTTTATGAAGCATGATGACCTAACTGAGGCATAGAGTCACCATGTTCTTAGAGGGTTCTTCACAAAGGATGAATGCAGCATGAAGACCCAATTCTCCTATAGGGACTACTACTTTTGATATGGACATAGGGATTCATAAAGGCAATCCCAACCAGAATCAAAGGAAAATTAGATCGTAGGGAATACTGGTTAATAGTGCTCCAGTACCTTGAGTGATGCATTTTATAACTAGTTCAGAGAGAAAAGGGTGCTTTTTGAATCCCATGCTCAGAATGAAGAAGGTTAGGGTATCGATCCATTGAGGGGGGGGGGGGGGTGATTTTTTATATTTATAAGAACCATGCATCATGATTCTCTAAGGGTGCTTCATGGATGAAATGGCGCTTCACGATTAGAGCAAGATCTGTTGGAATCGCATTGGCTTCCATCATTTCAATGATGTGGTCATAAATTTATCGACTAAGATCATAGAGGATTATTCCATTTCATTATGGCGGTCATAGAGGATTTCATTCTACTCTCTTAGAACCATTTTTAGTGCTGAAGGGATTTCTAATAGAGATTTCTGAGAGAGGACCGTTGGTGATTTTTTTTCCTTTTCCAATGAATCATTGATTTTGGTTCCAACAAGCACCATCTAGAGAACCATATTTGGAAGGAAAGAAGGAGAAGAAAAGTAAGGGATCTACGTTTTCATGACCTTCTCCTCCTTAATCCTCAAGTAAGTGTTGAATTTCACTATACTTTTTTCATGGATCATTCTATAATCACATTTTGATTTGTCAAAAATGTGCATGTCCCCATTGATATTGTTTATGAATTCCTGTGTCTACTTATAACGATTTTGGTGAGCGTTTGGCTGCTCCAAAAGACAATTAGGTATTTGACCTGATATATCAAGAAGTGGAGGTGGCTGAGGTTCCTCTTAAATCATGTTTCTTTCCCTTCGTATACTTTTTTGTGATTATATCATTTGATCTGACATAGGTCGACACATTTTTGGAGGATGATGACACAAGTATCTATTTTTATACCACATTAGCCCTAATGGAAGAGTGTTTTGTCGAAGGTGAATAATTCTCCAAGACTGAACACTTTTTTAACTTGTGTCGTATTGATTGATATTATATTTTTTTTCTTGTAGTCATCAAGAGTGGATAATGGAGCACTTCTTTAATAAAATCATTGGAGGTTACACAAAGTCATTTTTCCTAAGAAGGAGTTTCATCTTAACACAAGGAAGGGGTTGGGATTGCAAATGTAACCAATGATGCAGCCAAGAAAGTTATACTTATATCCTCGGTCATATCTACCAATTACATGGTGGAATTTAATTACTCACCATGAATATGATGTATCTATGTACGCCTTACTGCATCATCTTCTCCCAGATGTTTATAGGCTTTTATACATGTTCCACTGGGGTCCCATTGATTGAATCAACCAATGAGGAGGCTAGATATCATCTGTTACCATCTATGAATGTAAACATGACCCTCTCTGTGTCTCCAATTCTCAGAATATTTCCACATTCCCATGATAAATATAGACCAAGTCCTTGGTTCTGCATTACTTTATCTGTCAATGTGGTGAAATATGTGAAGGGAGATCTAGAATTTAGTGTAAGAAACCCCATTGTTGTTAGAAAGGACTGATTAGGTCATATCAGATTCATGTTCCTTACCCTTTTATATGAAGGTTTTGACTATTCCACCCACTACTCTTGGGTGAAGGAGTAGATATCTATGAAAGAACATGAGAGGGCCTACAGATTGAGGGTGGCAGCTGCTAATATTTCCTCATTGGTAAAGTAGATTTAGGATGAAGCTATAAATGGAGATTCCCATCATGTGGTGTTGGAATCTACTCATAGGGATGCAATCTATACTGTGATTATTGAAACTGACCACCTACAATATAAATTTAATCATTTTTAGTATAAAAACATCCATCTCCAGGCATTACTATCCTAGTTCCAATATTCATTCAGATATAATGAAAATCCAAATTGGAGCATCAAGAAATCCATGGAAAATTGGAGAATGCCAGACATGATTTTGTCACTAGATTGGAGGAACTACAACATTCCCTGGATGGGGATACTAAATCTACAGATCAACTACACCTATCTGTGGATTCCAAGGAGTAGATACTTGCTGATCTTAAGGACTCATCTGCTCAAATTCTATGATGGATTCATTATTTTTCAATGTTTTATTTCTTCATATATTCATGAGAGAGAATCCAGCATGTTGATATTCCCCCTGTTACATTCGTAATTGGTGAATATGTTTTTTGAACTTTATATGATTTATCGAGTTTCATTTCATCCATGATATGCATGATATTTTATTGATCCAATACTGCATGAAAATGATACCCATCCTTTGTGTCGTATTAAATAAACTTTAATTCCTTGAATTAAATTTTGAAATTATAACATATTCCCCTTGATAGATTCTCATGAATTCCCAACAATACGAGTTTCTTTATCTATAATTTGTTATAGAAATAATGAGATAACCTAATTATAGAAGGATTTCTAGGGTAGGATGCATGTTCTGGAGGGAGATTGTTCTTCCTTTTCCAAATATGATTGGATTGGCTAGAATGGAATGATTGTGCTAAGGATATGTATTGGGATATACAATATTTTCTATTATTTATGGCTAAATCGATGTTGTTGTACTACAGTTTAATGATTTTTAGCTCATACCATATATTGATTTAGTTAGGGTCTTTTAGATCGGACCTGGTATTTATTTAGTTTATAGTCTTTTAGATCAGACCTTATATCACTTTAGTTTATTCTCTTTTAGCTCATACCTACTATTTATTTAGTTTATGGTCTTTTAGTTTAGGCAGGATATTGCTTTAGCTTAGGATCACTTAGCCCGGGCTTGATATTTTTTTGTTTAGTGTCTTTTATCTCAGACCAGATATTTTTTAGTTTAGGTTATTTTAGCTCGGACCCCATATATTGATTTATTTTAGAGTCTTTTATCTCATACTTGATATTTCTTTAGTTTAGAAGATTTTAGCTTAGACCTGAAATTTCATTTGTTTAGGGTCTTTTACCTCGGACCTGATATATATTTAGATTAGGGTCATTTAGCTCAGACCTTATATTTCTTTAGTCAGGGGAATTTTAGCTCAGACCTAATTTATCTTTTGTTTATAGTCTTTTAGCTCAAACCCAATATATGATCCTAGGATGTGGTGTAGATATTCCAGGAATGACTCAATACACACTGAGGAATTCGGTTCTTTCATGGTGTTGCAAGGTCTCAGAAGGATCAGAAAGCCCATTTTTCAGAGTGAGGAATTTGGTTGATGTCCATAGGTGCATATGAAAAAGAAATAGAAATGTACACATTGTTAAGAAAAAGAGTCCTTGATGCCAGGTATCTTTCTAGGGGTTGTTAATGATTTAAGGATGTAATATTGAATGGAGGGTAAAATACTTGGGATAATAGGTATACATGGATATTTTTCTTATGGGTAATGTAATTCATAACTCAAAAGTTTGAGTTTGTGAACATGATATAGAGAAGACATGTAGGGTATATCCCATGAAATTATGAGATGTTAGGTTATACAATAGTGTTTTTATGGCTCACAAGGATTAAAGATTTTATCTAGGGAGGAATATGATATAGAGAAGACATGTAGGGTATGTCCCATGAAATTATGAGATGTTAGGTTCTACAGTAGTGTTTTTATGGCTCACAAGGATTAAAAATCTTTTCTAGGGAGGCAGATATTCCTTTATTTTTTGGGTCAAGGACATTATGAATTAGTTGGATTTTGATGAAAAATATGATCTCCACACCTATCTAAGGGATATGAAAGAAGTTTTGAAGACTCAAAACATCTAGATGATGAGGTTGGGTATGGGAGGATGATTATCTTGGAAGGGTTCTAGAAACTTGGGGAAAATTAGTTCTGATGATGAATCTTGATCCCTACTCCATGTGGTTTCAAATCATAAGGTGTGGGCAATAAAATGTTTAGGAATGGAACATCACAGTCTAGCCTTTATAGAGGGTATGAAACATTGTGATGTAACATCAACGATGTAGAATCCACTTGGATTTTTTGTCAGGGGATTGTAAATCCTAGCCCAAAGTTCTTGGTTCAGGTGAATTAAATGGGAAAGTCATACTATGAAGGTTCAAATCATGTTGGGGTGTTGAGTTCTACCAAAGCGGTGCCAAGGATCACAAGGATTGGGACGACCTTTTTTTAGAGTGAAACATTTGGTTGATGGCCATAATTGCATATTCAGGAGCTATGGAAAAATATGTTTAGTCAATAAAAGGGTCCTTGATGTTGGGAATCCTTTTAAGGTGGCATGGAATGTTGTGGTGATCCGAGGAACCCAAATCATTAAGTGTGGTTTGTTGAATGTTCTAGACTAGTGAAGGGTTTGAGACCCCTTAAAGCCATTCGACTACCTAGATAACAAATTCTCATGGCAAGGAAATTTGAAGAATAATTCCTTTATCTATTTCCTGAACATGGTTGTCCATGGAGCATAGCATGACTTTTACAAGGTTTATTGAGTAGACCCTATGAGCCTTATGCCTTATTTATTTGTGCCCTAGTTTTTTCTTAAACCCTAAAGGTGAATATTTTTGTGAGGGAATACATGAATTTTTCTTAGGACTCCCTTTGGAGGTTTTTATAATATTTATTTTTCTGTCCATTTCTCTAGTAGTTTACAGTCTTTCAATTTGTACCATTATAGGATAGAGTTTTAGATCATACATCTCTAACTAGAGTGTTGATAGTTTAATGTCCTGAAACACATGGAACTAATATAGGGGATGATACACAATATCCTAATTAGAATACCGGGGGGATAGAATTACCCCACCATCCTTATGAGTGGGAGATTAATATATTGTAAATAATGGATCAAGGTTCTCAGACAGTGAGGGAAAAATGGCACCGTACTCCCCCGTTTATCCCTCTTGCTCTCTACTCGACATCCATTAGGGTTTCCTCCTAAATCTATTTGTAGCTCTATTGATGTTTCTTCCAATATATTCCCCTTTTAACCTCTCCTCTCCCTCATAGTCCCACTGATGGTGATCACTGCTTCTCTGTGCTACCTCTCATCACCCCTCTTTCATTTTTCATTATGGGTTTCCTCTCATCTTGGCATCATGCACTGTTATGTTGTTCGACAACATCAACAATTCCTCTCTGATTTCATCACTATATCGGTTATGTTTAACCCCAAATTGGTTTTATACAATGGCACTCATGCTTTTAAAGATTGTGTTGTGGTGGCATTTGGTGGTGTCTCTAATAAGTGTTCTTGTTATATCTTCAGGGGTTTCATGCCTTGAATGCTGCCTTTGTTACCTTTATCTCCTAACCCATCATTTGGAAACCCCTTACTGGTTTTTCTCAATGATTCCTCAAGGTCTTGGGGTCGTGTCAGAGATGGAATTTGTTGGTGCCTCACTCGTCTCCATGTTCACCTATTCCTATGCTCTTTCTACTGATCCCTTTGTTTCAAAACCCATATCATTCTCGTACGAAGGTTAATGTGGTATCTTGGGACAATGTTGGTGCGGGTAGGTCTATATCAATGTGTGGGTTCTACTTCCCAAGGGTTTTTAGCTTCTTTTCATTCGGTGGTATCTTCTTGTGTTTGACCTCATATTGATATTAATTTTTTCGGTGTTTTTTAGTGTTTTTCTTGTTTTTTTTCTATATGTAGTTATTTATATCATGTTGCTAATATTGAATCAGTTTCATCATGTAGACGTGTTTAGTGGTCTATTAACTTTTTGGATCTTCTTTTCATGATGATTCGTTGGTCATCATGGCTAGTTCTCAATGGTTTTTTCTGGTTCCTTGAGCCTCGACGGTTGTTCTGAGTCGACAATGTGCTATTGGGTGATGGTGATTCTATTATGGAGGTTATGATTCTTGGAAACGACCATAAATTGTGAAGAGACAGTGACAACAGAAGCATTATGGTTGGTTCGATGAATGTGGTTCATGCTGCTCGTACGATTTGAGGTTCTTCATACTAAGGTGGTGCGACATGCCTCGGTTTGAATGTTGAAATTTTAATTTTGAATCTGGAAACGCGATTCCTAGTTTGATGCTTTGATTTTGTGGTGGGATCAATGATGTCCCCTTTATTTTCATATGTGTGATATGTGATTTCTGATTTTTTGCTAGTTTTGTTACATGTGAATTTGATTTTGAGGATACCCACCTACCAAAAACTGGTTGTATTAGAAAATAATGAAAGGTATTTGGAAAAAAAGGTTCTAAGGTCGTAAGTGAAGATATTTGATAGTCATCCCAGGAGTGGATCAAATCACATTAGGGTGTTGAGTTCAACCATGATGGTTTAGGGCTCGCAAATATTGGAATGAACTTTTTTCTAGTGACATATTTGGTTATTGGAAATTGGTGCATATATTGGATCCATGGGCATGTATTCATAGTCAGGAAAAGGGTCTCTTGAAGCTGGGTATCTTTTCCAGGGTCCATGGAAGGTTGTGATAACCTGAGTTTCTCAATTAATTATGTATGGTTTATGGATTTAGGTTATTTTAAAAGAAGTTGGATTCCCCACTTACTCTAGTTGACCGAGGTAGGGTTTTTATTGCGATTTAATAAGGAATGAAACATGGATGATGGTTTAAATTGTATATTTTCATGTAGTAGGGATGCGTTTTCCTCCATGCAATTTAACGTCAAGAGGTAAGGACTTGTTCTATGTAGTTTATTTTAATGTGGTGATGAAACTTGTTTTATAGTTTATTATTATGAGGTAAAGACATTTTAGTTGTGTAGTTTTCATTTCATGTAGCTAGGATTATTTCCATCCAGTTTAAGTTCATGTGGCAAGGATGCAAGAACTGTCGTAAAAGATTTGTACATGATATATTGAGCAAAAAATATTCCTCTTTCTTTATCTGTTTATGTATATGGTTCATAAGTTTCAGATCTGAGAATCACTATATATCTTATGTTTTTAGGAATAATGGAACATGTAGATCTTGATAGGTTTTTATAATAACATCATGCGGTGAGGATGAGGATGAAAAATCATGAAAGCACGAAAATATTATGACTAGTCCCAAGTGTGGAAGTCTAGACATCAATAGACATCTTACGAGGATGAGAATCTATCCACACATAGTTCTAAAGGGATATGTAGTTTAACTTCATGCGGTGAGGATGTGGGTCCCCAAACATTAAATGATGGTACTGCGGATGGGCCCATGAATGAAATTTAGGGTGTCACTATGCATTACATGGTAGTGGTATCGAGCCTTATGTATTTCTGTATGGATTTTCAAATATAGGTCTGACCCATCGGAAAAAGGGGGGCCTTATTATACTTACCTATTATGAGTGGGCCTGGAGTTAGAAATCTGGGTGTCACTACTTATCCTGTGAGGACATGAATCAAGTCACGCATAGTTATTGAATGAAAAACTCTCTGTTCACTGATCTACACTATATGGATAGGTGGGAATTTATTCCATTGGTTATTTTATCTAGGCATAGGATTATATATCCATTCCTCACTATTTATAATACGGTGATAGGAATCAACCCACACATCTATGCAGTTTAACGTCATGTGATGAGGAAATTTACCATGTAGTTTAACGTCATGAAATAATGACTCATGGTGTTCCTTTTTATAACTTAAATTTAGGAATGTGATGGTCCTTTCATGTACTTTCATGCCTTTTTTATGTTGAAAATCCCTTATTGCAATTCCTAAGCTCATGTGAGCTATGGTCGGTGTGAGAAATTACTAATATCATAGGTTTTTCTCACAATATTGAGGCAATTGAGGTTACAACAGAGGAATTTGTTATCCTGTAGTGGCTGGAACAAGATTTAATATTGATTTATCCCTATGTATCCCATTGAAAACTAATAATCAAGTCACATGTTGTTCGAGATGGTTCATGCGGTTTAACGTCCTTCTTTGCGAACATTATCCTTTCAGTTTAACATCTTGTGATAAGGACATGGACCACCCAGTGTGAAGGAAATATCTTGTTGTGATTGGGGAAAAAACGTAAAGGATTAAGTTTCAACATGTATCCTATGATAGTTGAAATCAATCCATATATAGTTTTAGAAGAACTATCACTTTAATTTCATGTGGAGGTGACATCAATTGTGCATTTTCAATGTCTTGTGGTAAGGATAGAATAATATAATTTAACGTCAAGTGTTCGGGATGAGGGATACAATGCAATTTAATGTATTGGTATCATGACTAATAGAGAGACTTAAACTAACATGGATTCTGATTTGATGATATCTATGCAATGTATTTCTTGAAAAATATTTCAATAGTGGGGGTGTAACATGCTCGACATCCATTGTTCCCATTGAGTAAGATGCATTATGTTTGGTTTTTGTATGACATAAGGACCATCCCACTTGGCTTCTAGATTCAGGGAATTCTTTCCTTGTATCATTAGTGCTCTAAGAGCCAGCATAATTTCTCCATGGATGAATTAATAGAGGAAAACCCTTTTATTAATGTCTTGTGCGATCTGTTTCTGACTGACTTCATGGTTGTGCTGTGTACACAACCTATTCTCATTGAGCCTCTCTAATTCATCCATCTAATTTTTTGATTTCTCATCATCTTAGAGATATCCACCAATAGATTTTAGGAGTGAGGGATAATAGACTTATATGGGTAATACTTCCTCATCCCCATACACTAGTGAGTATGGTGTTCCTTGTGTAGTAGTATGTGTGGTGGTACGGTAGGCACATAGATCGTGGAAGAGTTTTTCTAGACAAGAGAACTAATCCATGTTCACCATCTTCTAGAAAATATTATATAGAGTATTATTGAATTCCTCTATCTATCAATTTTCTTTTTTATGATAGTGAGATGAGTGATTGGATTTTATATTGTTATCCTTGTATAGTTTTTTAACTCCTTATAATAGAATTTGGTTTTGTTGTTCATCAATATTTTGTGAGGGAACCCGAATATGGTGATGATAGGAGACTTCAAAAACATGATGATATTTTTCGTCCCAAATTCCTTGAGGGATATTTCCTCATCTCATTTGGAAAATAAGTTAGTAGTGTTAAGTATGTCCATGAACTACATAGTTGCGGGAGGGGGATTTGGCCCCACGACATCAATTCCCCAAACAGAAAATGGCCAAAGATATTTTTCCATATGTAGATGTTTCGGGGGATGATGGATGATGTATTCATGTATTTTTCATGCATCAAATTTCTTGGAAAATTCCATGAAATATTGTATTATGGTTTTACAATAGTAACCCAACCTCATGATTTGGTGTGAGGGACTTGTCCTAGATTGTTGGGTTCTAGAAGATCTTGCATGGACTTCATCCATGATGGATAAATTATCCCCTTCTCCTATGTATCTAAGAAGGACTTTTCCAAATACACTATTATATAAGGTTTTATTATCATTCAGATGATCTTGTATAGTGTATTTCTCTACATGGTGATGAATATGTTATCTTTGATCACTATCTGCTGGGAGATTCTTATTTTGGAGACAACTGATTATAGAATCCTTCCATCTAGGGTTGTTCATTGGTTAATTATTCCCTAGGGTGGTGTTGACCTGATTTATTTATTCCATATAAAAAACAAAAATCATTGATACAATTATTGTATGTTTTAATTGGTATATTTATTATTCCTAGTATATATGTCTTCTAGGACGGTGGATTCATTGGACAACATGTTGGCAAGAACATTTTGTAATCGGGGGATATGATGTAATGGGGGGGTCAAAAGGTAACTCTTACATCATTCTTCTAATGTAGCTTGTGAGGGGTGAAAATTATTCATTTTTTATGGAATATTCTCCTTTGATCTTCTTTATCACTAGATATGAGTCCACTTTGATATTAATGTAGGCTATTTGTAGTTGTAGGGAAAATTCGAATCCATCAACAAGGGATTGGTATTCTATCTCATTATTTTAGAATCTTTTAGATAGTACAAATGAGTAGGGAAAAAATTCATTGTCCAGAGAGACAAATAAAACCCCTAATCCAACCTCATTAAGCCTTTGGTTTTCCATCCACATGATGAAGGGACTCTGAGAGGCTCTATCAAAGAACATCTCCCATGATTAGGGAGTGTCATTAGCATAGAAGACATCCTCATATGGAAGTCCAGCATCACCCAATGTATTTTAAGGGGAAGGATGTGCTATAAGGAAATTATTATGGGATATCCCCTTCACTAAATTTTATGACACAAATTTAATTTTGTATTACTAAGGAATGATTTCCCCTTAGGCTAGGTGTGCAGTAAATTTGGAATGGGCAAATATTTACTTGATTAGATCGATATAAGTGTCCCTATGGACTTCATGGTGCTACAGTTAATGCATTAGATTTTTCATTTTGAATATGAGTTCATGGAAATTACTATTTACATCAGAGAATCAATCCTTAATACATAAAATCATATTACTGATGTAGTAGAGACTATTCTCACTTCTTGTATCTTTTTTTATGTGAGGAGGGTGCCCATTGTGTATTCAATGGAAGCCACATACAAGATGAGTGGTCTCCCATCCATTGAAGAAATCAAAGAGGGTGGGTGCAGCAGGTATTTCTTGAGACTCTCAAAGTCATCTATGAAATCATAATCCCACTGATTGGTGATTCCCTTCATCATTGGTCTGGTTAATAGAGATATTTTCTAAACAAATTAACTTTGAATCTCTGAATTTAGGTGTGGTTACCTTAAATACCTTATATTTCCTTGAGATTTATAGGGAGTGTAATTTCTAATATACCACTACTCTACTATGGGTCAACCTCGATTCCATGTTGGCATACCACATAGCAATGGAACTTCCCAGATGTTTCCCAGAAAGCACATTATAATGGATTCATCTTCAGACTATTCTATTTCATAACATCGAAGACTGTTTTAAGGTTATGTGGTGATCAAATCACTATTGATATTTACCCACTAGGTCACCAACATAAAATTTAGATATATTTCCTAAGAATGTATTATTATATTATACATGACACATTGGTATGTGAAATTAGTGTTTTTTAAGCCCTGGGGAATGACTTAATAGCAAAAGATCCCCTGATAAAATTTTAAGGCATTGGAGTATTCATATCAACAAGCCATCTTGAGTACATTTTACCCTAAATAACCATCCATGATGGAAAGGGATTAGAAGATAGAAGTTTCATCGATCAAAAGTTATGTCATTGGTGATGGAAAATGGTCCTTTGGAAAATGCAGATTAAGGTATATGAAATTGATGCAAACCTCAATCTACAGGTTCTTATACATGATAGGGATGATGTTGGAAATCGATCATTGGTATTTAAAATCAAAGAAAAAATTTCACTGTGAATTTTTTTTCAACTTCATCCCTTAAATCGATGGAATGAGAGGGTTGAATCCTACAAGCTTCCTTCATGAAGCCTCGATGCTCATTGGGTAGTCTGAGATAATGTGTAGCCACATCTTGATCCTATCCCGATATTTCTGTGTAGTTCTAAGAGAACACATATCCAAGTTGTTTAATAAATTTGGTATACATAATTATCTCTTCAAGGGGAATGTCAACAATAATAAGATTATGTCATTTGTCTTATATTATTCCCATATTTGTCTTCCTTGGTTCAATGATAGTGGTGTATACACCTTCCTGAAATGTTGGAGGGGCATTGATGAGGTTATCCTCATATTCTTTCATCTATAAGACTATGGAGACATATCCAAATAACGCTGGAAATATAGGGGAATATCCAACACTATTGTAGTGAGAGAGGACACAAGAAGAGACATTATCATCCCATTCTTCCTGATTAGTTACAGAGATATGTAAGAGCATATTGTCTTTCATGTAGTCTATGGGGATAGTATGGGCTTGGAACATTAGGGGAAAGTCTATCACCTTAACCAGATTTATGGGGATAAAATTATCACTATTGAAAATACTCTAAGGATTCACAGGGGTGGTCCCAGTCCCTTGGGGGATTCAAGGTATGTATCATCATCAACCATTGGTTTCTTAACTCCCTTTTTAATGAAATATCCTTTAGAATATGTGGATAAACAAGTGTCTAACTGGTTGATATCACCATGTAGTATACTAACTTTTCCATAAATGGGGTAATTTAATTACGATTGAAATGTTGAAGGAACTGAATGTTGGATATGGAGGTAGGGCCTTCCATGTAGGAAATTGAAAGCTGTGTCTTACTAAAAAACCAATGACTCAAAGTTAGATGTGAGTTCCCTAAATTGGTATTTGAGATTGATCTTCTCATGTGGTATTTTATCACACTTATTAACCCCTTGATTGTTCAGCCTTGTGGGATAAAAATACATTTCTCCATATTGAAAAATTTGTAGGGTTCAAACAGGGATGGGGTAGATTTCATAACCGGTATCTATTAGATCCCTTTGGATGTTGACATTATGGTGTCTTCCTGAAACATACAAGGGACTGGTGTTCCCTTAGATGACCTTTGACTAATCATGTTCTGTAAATGAGATAAAGACATGGAATTATGATGGCATGGTATCCACTCAATAAACCTAACTTGGAAGGACTTTGTTCTTGAAATCCTATGGGCGCTATATAGATTCAATATGTTCCTACATGAGTTATTTTGAAATATGGAATGAAACAAAGATTGAGAGCCTGATTGGGACTAATGCCAGGTATTTCGAAATGTCTTACTTTTGAGCCAGAGGTTGGCGCTTCATGATTCAGGGTTACTCCTAGAAATTCAACATAGTATCTGAGGAATTTGCGGTGGAATAGCCAGATGCTTTTGTATAGGGCAATGAAGTATCATCTTCCAATGGTTCAAGCCATGCCAGATTTCCCTATTTTCTTGGTTGATCAAATAATCTAACCCCAGTTAAGTGTTCATGCAAAACAATTGGGTGAGGATGACCACTAGAGGGTTATGAGATACCTCCATGCCTTTTTTTGAGAATGATAGAGTTCTATCCAATGGTTCTCAGCTATATATATATTTTTCATGGGGATATGGTAGAAATATTAAGTTTGACCATGTCCTCGTTGTCCCCTATATCCTCAGTTCAAGAACATTTATCCTCCCGTTCCATGGTTATGTGTGGGAAACTCATTCTCTAAGATATATTCATCATCAAATAAGGGGTTTACCATGTGTATCATATTCATATAACCAAATATAAAATCTTCATCCAAGGAGGATTCCATTTTCTGGGGTGGTTCTCATGATTCATATGTCACGGGGAAGAAATATAAAAGTCTCAAAGTTTGTATTATAGTAGAATACGTCTCCTCCTCTTATATTTATTCCTAGTTCTGATAATCACAGCCACCATTGTGAGGAATATTTGATGTCACCTACTCAAGTAGTAGAGCTATTTAGGTCTATGTTGTTATTCTTGTTGGTATTCATGATCATAGTAAACTAATTTTTCAGTAATCTAGTAATCAAACATTCTCCCATGCGCCGTGAAACCAATTTTCCCATTACCATTTTCTTCTAAATGGGTTACGGTTATGTAAGCCACCTACTATGAAGACTTATATAGAAACACCTGTCTCGAATTTACCATGACCTAAAGGATTTATTTGATGAAGTAGCAGTCCTAGATATTATGACCCATCTTTAGGTGGAAAGGTTAGTTTTCAGGATGGTTTGTGAGGTTGAACTCCTTGTGACTCATGGTCTGTAGTAGCAGGAGAAGGTTTTTATCCATGGCTACCAAGAAAAAATCAGGGAATTATTCATTTCAAAAGGATTTTTATTTATTCAATAGTTCCAAAAATCCCAACTGATCTTGATTTATCTATGATTCTAGATTATGATGATTCTATGGTTTTCACCAAATGACATTAGGTGAATCATGGTTTGGGACCTTCTTAGGTACATCGAGAGAGACCATCTCTAAATTGAGAGTAAAAATCATAGATTATTCTTTTTCTAGACTTTTCCCCCTATTTAGAAACCCTGAATCAAGGTTTGTATTGGGCCCTCTGAATGGTTTCTTCAAGAGATTGTGCCATTTATGAAAACTCAAAGAACCCACTTGGATACTTTATAAGAATCATTGGTGTCTGTAAATAATCCTAGATATTTTCAACATAGATTTTCAATAGTTTCTCCTTTGAGATATGGATTCTAATAATATTGGTTAATCCTTTCCATCTCACTATGATGTAATACACCTTATAATTTTCACATTTCTTGTAGTTACTTATGTAAAATTTCATCATTTTCATCACTGTGGAATTGAATTGACAATGGAACTGACAACATTTGTATTCCCATCCTGCAAAAAATAATGATGGTAGAATTATATACCAGTCAATGGAAAGCACTATCAGATTTTTTTAGAAAACCCATTATCTTTGTTCCCTCCTTTTTATCTTGAGGGCCCATCATCAACCCTCACCAAGATAGGAAGTGTGCGAGATGTTTTCTAGGGTCGCCCGCACTGTCAATGGTAGATAAGATATGATTTCTGAATTTGGGTAGAGTTATATTACCATCAACCAATTAGGGATATGGATTTCCCTAAGGATTAAAAGGTTTAAATCTCCCTTTTATGTCATCCATTTGAGTATCTAGGGACTCAATGACATTAAGAGACTCTAGGGAGATTACTATCTGATCAACCTCATGTCTACAAGGATTGGATGGGGGTTGATTAGGTTGTCCCACTTTCATCTCCTCTTGATTATTTATTCATCCTAATACTAAATATTCTCCCAAGAGAAGGAGAGGATGTCACCACCATGGATGGAAGTCATGATCATTTTTTTACTTCCTCATTTATATAGACTGAATTCCTAGATCCAGAGCCAGTCTAATGTTCAGATACTAATCTTTTTAGTGGATCTGATATAGGAGGGAGGATATGTATATCTACCTGAAGATTATACCAAGTTGGAATATTTACATTGTGTAAATCCTCATTTATATGTATTGGATCTTGTATCTCACTCTCCTTAGGTGAAAACTATTCCTATTTGGAAGGAACCTAAACTATATAGGTTTTTTATCAAGATGTAGGCCGATGTTTCTCTTTTTGGTAGTTTTATATTAGAGAGGTGATAACACATTATTTAGAGGTTTGATTTTGTGGATCCTTATTTGGTTCACGGTGGATGTAGCCTCAGTTGGTGCATTTCTATAACCCTCCTCTTGGGTTAGATATTTCATGTTATGACCCTCTTAATTTGTGTCTTGATCCATAACATCTATCATATTGATAGTAACATCATTTATAGAGGAATATCAGGAAATGGTGGTTATTCCATTACTTTCGATACAATAGGCTAATTCTACACCGCTTCGATTGGGGTCATTATTCGAACCCCTTTACATAATGGGATGTTCTACATTGTAGCCCTAGCGGGGTCTTATTTCCTTCACAATACATTACCGTTGTCTTGGACTATGAACAATGACATTGAGGGAGTTTCTAATCATGATTTATGAATTGGAACTAAATAACATAGGTCATTCTTATGGTGGTAGGAAAAAGTGGGATTCTAACCATTGATTTTTCACACTTAATCTAGAGAAGGCCGATTCTATCTATGTTTTTGATGATGATGAAAATTCCCCCAAACATGTAAGATAGGTTTTTTGAGTTTCGTAGTTGGAATTAATTAGCCATATTATTGAGGATCCAATGACTCTAGAAAGGGATTTGATGATTCTCAAGACAGAAAAGAAGATATAAATTCCCCCACCCAAGTAGTATTGGGTAGAGATGGAATCACCATTGATGTATCCAGGGTCCTCTAAATTAATCATGAATCTAGAAATGGTGATTGGGATATATATACCCCCAGCCGAAGAGGGTGGGGTTTATTCATAGCTATTAACGAGGTGTCCCAAATCCTCTCAGGAATTGATGTTCCTAGAGGTAGGGGAGGTGGTATATATTCCCCCAGCTCGATGAGTTGGGTATTCTCTAGGATGACTAATATGGTAGCTACCAATGTATCCCAATTCATGTGGTGTGGTTTTTCTCACATATAAGATGGGGTCATTGGAATTCCATGATGAGAACCATTCCTTAAGGGAAGTTGTAAATGTGATTGAAACATCAATGTATATGTTTGAAATTCATTCTATTTGGTCTAAGGGGCTTAGTTTTGAATCTTGTTGGTTATCCTATCTCTCTATTCATATTTTCTAGGAACCATTAATATGGGATAATTATATTGTAGTGACCAACTGGACCTTTCATTACCCTATCCACTAATTTAACTAGAGCATAAGGAATTATAGGATAATGTATCTGAGAGGTTATTTTGTTCTAGGGGTGAGGATAAATGTAACAATACATACTATCCACATAATTGAATATGATATCATGAAGTGTCTTCAAGGATCAAATTCTGAAGAGTTGTAATGAAATGGTGAAAGGAATGTTGCAGATTTGTGATTTTCTTTTCTCGTTTTGGATCCAGATCCATGGAGATAGCAGCCGTGTCTTGCTGATAATAAATTATCTTGATTGTATAAAGGTGATACTCATATATCGGATAAATAAGGTGTCTAGACTTTATCCACTAATTACTAGCCCATGTATTTTGGTGTAGTTAATGAATGAAGTCCTTTTCTAGATCATTTGGGATCTCATATTCAGATGTAGTTAGGGGATGGAACATGATGGGGAGGTTTTTTATGGAAAAATATATCCATATGTCACTATTTTCTTTCCATTAATTAGAGTTACATGCCTCCATCTGGTCAAACCATCAAAGATGATGATGAAGGTCACCTACTGATAAGAGTGGAATGTTGTTGGATGGTTATGGGGAACTATATACCATTGAACCTGATGTTTAAAGGACTTATGTATATGAAGGTGTTAAATATTGGGACACCTCTTTATATGGACATGTCTATGAAAGGAGAAGATTTCGTTATCTGTGGGTGGTATCATTGTGGGGAGGTTGACCATGATGGATGTTAGGAGTAGAGACCCTTTGATCCATCTTAATATTAACATGAGTAGGAATATCTTAGTAATGAACAACTTCTTCTTTCATGGAAGATTCAATAGACCCTTGGGGTGTTGAGAACGTATCTTGAATGACATCGAGGAGATTTTCATGGAGTAGATTAGGAAAATGGGACATGTTCTTCTTTATGGTTGTTATTTGATGACCTTTATTTTGTAATTTTATAGGAATATGATCCTACTATATGATAGTTTCTAAAATTTTATTATAACCATTTGATGATTCATGAGTACGAGCGCATGGATAAGAAACTTCTAGAATATTCCAATAAGATATCTCATTACTGGATGTAATATAAACCTATCCCGAGGCATATGCCATTCTCACCTAGTGAGCCTCATACAGTAGGAGTGTATGAGCCCAACCCAGAGCCTCTGGAGTATGCCACTGGTATTTCTTGTCTAGGATATAAGCCCACCTCAATGCATGTGCCACTCTCACATGGTGAGCCCTAGTTGGAGTAGGAATATGAGCCTAGACCAATTATGAATTACCAAATAATATGTCAACAGACCTATAAAATGGGGGAAGGTCTTTTATCCTCCTACATTTCCTCAGAATGATGCAGGTGTTTTAAATCATCAGAAGAAGTAAGAATATGCACATGTCTTCCATGATCTATAGGAATATTCCAAATAGATTCATTGACAAGAATATGTCCATGTCTCGAGGCTTGTTCTATTCTCACATGGTTAAACCTAGCCAAAATCGGGATATATTTCCAATACCAGGACTTTGGATTATTCCAATGGACATCGTTGATTAGAATATGAGCCTTCCACTAGGATTGTTCCCTTGTCACTTATTGAGCTCCATCAAGAATAAGGATATGATCCTGATCTTGGGCCTTTGGAATATGCTTATGGACATATTCTACGTGCATGTTCCCCTATATTGAGGCATGTTTTAATTTCAATAAGTGAGCCCTAGTTGTAATGGGAATATAAGCCTTTCCTGATGCGTCTTCATTTATCTGAATATAATAATAACCCTTTTATATGGGAGTAAGAATGTACACTTTCTCTGGGGTAGCCACGTGTTCATGATGATCAGAGTGTTATGTTATCATAGCTATAGGGATAAGAATATAGGATGGTCCCTATATTTAAAACATTTTTGGAATATTTTAGAATAATTCTTCAGCTATTGTAAAAATGTATTAGCCTTTGAGAAAAGTGTGTGCAAGGATATAAGACTACACATTTTTCCCTCCATTATACACCGATAGATATCTATGATTGATGTAGGAATATGCACCTACTTTTCTACTCCTTGTTCCATTAGAATATGACGATAGATTTCCTGAATGAGGGTAGGGATATGAAGCTCCCCCATGACTAATATAGGAATATTCCCACATACTTTTTTTTATTGATCACATATATGAGCTTGCTTACTGGTTCCTGCCAAACTTATTTCGGCATTCATCCTCAATATGTGTGGGGATATGTGTTATCTTCTATATATCAATCACCTTCTACTTTTGATGAGCCTTCCTTGTTGTATGTACACGGGTGTATGAGGAATAAGTTTTTTGGGTGGTTTCCTCTAGAGGAGACTGGTGGGTACTAGCAGGACGGTGATAGAAATAGTGGTTGACAAGTTCCCTCCTCAGTGGAACCATAATAAAAGGTATTTTTATTTGGATGCATTATCAAAATTAATCTGATACTGAAGAAAAAATTTATAACACATTAGGGATAAGCACCAAAAATAATTGGTTTTAGTTACAAGGGATACAAGCATTTCTACATCTTCCCCTCAATGATGTAGGATCACTAGTTTCCATGCTTAGAGAACCTTACGATAATCTTCTAAATACACGATTGTACCACATCGGTGGTATTCTCAGGCCATAGTGTTCCCCACCTATCATTGAATCTGTCAAGTTGGTGAGATAGTTTTCAGACCCATAGGGGTTTCATTCATAGGTGTTTTTCCAATATGAGTGCTGGATGAGGAAGGCATTGTCTCCAATACATATTTTGAGAGCTATATCTTCAGTAATGTTGACAACAAAGAAAAATATTACTAATTAGTATGATATCATAGTTATAATATGCTCAATCAGACATGTTTGGTTTACACAATTATTATTTTATTCATGATTCATCCATTTTGTTCACATAGACATATTGAAATGAGGACAATCTTATTTTGTGGGAACCCCATTTACAGAGGATTATCTGTAGGATCATCTATAGGATCATGTTGGGCTTACTTCTTTATTTTGATAGATTATGAAAAAAAGTTGGAAAGACATGTGATTAAATTTAAATTTTAGTGATTCATTACCATTTTTCCATTTCTGTTTTTATTTGGTGTGAAATTGAAATGAACCAATATGTAATATCCACTCTTTTGTTATTTTATAGATTCACATCGAGTTCAACATTTATATTTTATCATGGTGTGAAATTGTAATGGGCCACTAGATAATATCCAATAATTTTTTATTCTAGAGATTCATATTGGGTTCACTACTTCGGTATTCATATGGTGTGAAAATAAAATTGCCAAATTGATAAAAACCAATCATTTGTAATTTATGAGATTATTGTTTGGTTTACCATTTCTATTTCGATGGGAAATAGACAACTGGGGAAACTCTCACTATGGTTGGATTGGCTGGGCCAGATGGTTGATTTTATAGGGTTTTACCTCTTTCACAATCATTATCATCACATCATTGTCATTATTAATTGGAAATCCTAATGGTTCCCTCATCGATAACAAAGTACATAAAAACATTCCAAAGGTAGGTGTTCATTTGGTGTTTCATACCCATTGATTCTTATGGACTTTAATTGGTCAAGAGGATGGGAGATGGGGATCATCACAACCTTATAGGGGACTCTCTTCCTACTCTAGGACACTTCTATATATTTAAAACATGTTTAGGAATATATTCCTAATATTGATATCGTAATGGTTACCCTAAAAAAAAGTTACAGGTAAATTCTCCTTATATGAAAAATAAATATAATCTAATTGATGAACAATATAAAGGTGGTCTCATTAGTTAATCCATCTATATGTATCTGGGGTTGTTTATCTGTTTCGGAATAATTGGTTGCTACTTTAAATACTAAAGCTATATAAAAATGTATTTCCTAATATTATACCACACATGGAGAAAATTATTATTTTTAGGAGGGGATTGAGCCATTTCTAGGTGTCCTATGTATCTTGGTAATTATAGGAATCAAAACCCATGTAGTTCATTGAACACATGAAATTTAGCATAATTAAGCATGAGATTTTATAAGTGATCTAGGACACCAGTTATTTCAGATCAAGTTCTAGAGGTATATCCTATGTATCCAAATTATGGAGAGAATCTGAGTTTTTTAGTTCATTCGTTTTCCAAATCCACTGATGGATCAGGTAGAGTGATCATCCCCTGGGAATGATAGTGTCCCAATGGATAAGATTTCAAAGGAATAAGAGGAATCTCCCTAGAGTATGTGTTTTATTTATCTTGGGAATTTTACGAAGGAATAATATATATCCTAATTATGGATTGAATCAGTGTTCACATAGTTCAGTTGATCAGGGCTTGGACATTGAGGTTTCCCTTGTCAGGATACAAACTTATTGTGTAGATGATATTATTATTTCAACTCCCTAATCCCATGTGATCCATGCTCATTGTGATAAACAAGGGATAGAATGTATTCAATTTCATTTCTTATGGATGTGGGAATTTATACTCAAGGACTTACATTAGATAATTAATATGGATATCGAATCTGTGGGATATTTCCTACATATCTTGGTTATGGCATGAATCATAGTTCTTGTAGTTCTGTTGACCAGGGACTACACACTAAGGTTTCTTTACTAGCTAGGTCTTAGAATCCAATTATGTTGAATTTCATTAAGTCCATGGATTCCCTTGGAAGATTAATATGGATCTTGTACTTCAGCAAGGTTCTCTACTTATCTTGGTTATTATCAGAATCAAGGTCTTCATAGTTCACATGATTGGGGAACACACTCTGAGTTTTCCCTTATGAGTGGGACATATCATATAATGTCATTGGGGAGGGCATACACTCCGAGGATTCATTATTGATCAGTTCTTACACAACAAGGATGGACAATGTTATCATGTCATGAGATACACTTACTGATTGGGGCATTTTGTATTATGTTGTTGTTTTGGGAATACAAACTGAGGTTTCACTTGTATTTCAGGTTTACACACCAAGGATGAATGAGGTTATCAATTCTTGGGATTCCTCTGTGATATGTCCTACATTCCATATTTATGTGATCTAATTTAGAAATCTTCATGATTTTTTCTTATTTGATATATATTAGGGTATCTAAGTGACATATCAAAAGGCAATTAACTGATCCAGTTGGCTGATCCTAAGAAAATCTTGTATCCTAGGTGGAATTCCCAATGGTTTTTGTTTGATCAAGGTTGAATTGTATAGAGGCCACTATAAGATATAGATGGTTAATCCATGAAGACATCATATGACCCCAAATAACTCATCTAGAGGGAGTTTCATGATCCTAATGAATTACCTTAGTGTCATCGCAAGAGTAAGCTAACTCTCAAAGTGGGTCTCATGAGAGTCAATGTGATATTACTCAGAGGGGGATTAATTTATTTTATGACATGTCTAAATGGTTTCTCACTTCCCATACAACATTTCTAGGGGGAAGCATGAGTCTCAGTTGACTTTACCAAAGTGTGTCGCGAGATCTAGTCAACATTCATGGGTGATATCTTTATACATGGATGACATGAGTAGATTCCGTTATACAATTCAGGTGATGTATTTGAAGGACACCATAAGGCTTGAGTGATGATTCTAGAGGTATTCTTAATAATAAATTGGTGTGCCCGTGGGATTCATGTGCGGTGATATAACATGTTCATATGACTTTTCACGACCCAAAAATTATGCTGAAGGGGCGTTGTGAGTTCTATGGAACATATCATAGTGATGTCTCATGTCTTGGATGGATTACACAAAACACATGAGGGTTCAATAATATTTTTTTGTCTAATTTTTCCACATTTATTATTTTTCTCAATCTTTTATATTACGAATGGATAAGATTTATTCAGTGTAAATTTATTTTAATTATCACATGATCTGGATGACATGTAGGGTGTTCCTTGTGTGTCCTTCTAGATGTCTTTCGCATGGTCTATGAGTGATCACACAAAGATCATTATGTAAGGTGTGAGATCACTCCAGATATTCACTAGTATATTACATGATGGAATACTTTCCAACTGTGAGATCATATTCTTTGAGATATATACTCTCATTCATGGGTGTACCAATTTTATTGGATGTGAAAAAAGAAAACCATATTATTTGAGGATGGGGTGGGGGATTTAAAGTCCAGTACATTCTAATTGTTCACCATTTTTCTTGGAATATCTCATGTGAATCTTGGATAGAGTTAGATAAGGGTTCTGGCACCAACCGTCTTTGTGAGCCTCTATCATTGACCTCCTCAGAGGGCGTCACTTGTTTTTTAGTGACCATGACTGCCTCTAATCACCATTTCATTTAATGGATTATTTCAAATTAATGGGAATTTTTTTGATAATGTAGGAATGTTAAAGGAAATACTTGTTTTTATTTTGAAATTTCCAAGGGCCTTATCAATATCAGTATTCCTAATGAAATGTGTCCGCGCGATCTCAGATGAGTTGTCAAGGACATTTAAAAAGACAAGGATGGCTTATCTGGGTCTTCACAAGACTGTGGTGTAGCCTTTCTTAGCATTTCAAAAATATTTTATGGCCGTGAATAGATCCCTCTTCCTCCAATTTTATATTTCCTTTTTATGTTTTTAATAGGCTGTGAGTCAGGTATTATTGAATGAGAAATGTCAATGAAAATTACTCAACATTTTTTTGATGCATCGTGTGACCAAAAATGGTTCTATAGAGATGCATGATAATTTTATGGAAAATCACATCCATTTCTCCTTATGGTGACAAAGGGAGTGTAATTTTTCCCAAACATACCCTAGGTTATTCACATGATGTTGATGGAAAGACAAAGGGGAATCAAATGATGAATCAGGCATGTCATTAGGGTCTCGTGGTGTCTTTCAGATCACTAACAGTGTGTCACATGCCTTCTATGACCACAAACATATTTTTCATCCTCTCGTTTTACTTCTTTTATTATATTTTACAAAGGTTTGGGGGTCTTGTAAATTTACATGAGTGTTTTAAAGGACAATAATTCTCCCCATGTAGGATGTTCTTCATGATCATTATGATTTTTAGTTGCCTCTGCCTTTTGGACATTTTCCTACAATTTTTTTAGGATTTTTTGATGGCTTCACTAATACAAAAATAAAATATACCAATAGTTTGAAACCATTGGTATAGGTCTCCAAAACATTGGTATAGACTATAACAATGGTTTGGGCAATTGTTGGCTGGTTTGGCGTTGGGATAGGTCTATACCAAAGGCTCTGGGAAAATCGTTGGGATAGGTCCATACGAATGGTTTGAAAAACTGTTGGTATAGGTCATATGAATGAAATATACCAATAGTTTCATAAAACCGTTGTTTTAGGTAATTCAAAATAAAATTCCTACTTTGTTTTGATCATATAACATTTCATTTATAATCCAATGACCTAACCAATAACCTAACATGAATTTTGTGAACATTATTTCATAAATATATATATATTAATATTCATAATTTTTTTAACTTTTTATTTATGTAATGTTATTTGATAAAATATTCCATAAAAAAATGTGTACCTATACCAACGGTTTTGTGAATCGTTGGTATAGTTTCTTTGCCTTTTTGAGATATACCAATAGTTTTTGTGAAACCATTGGCATAGGGTGGACCTATATCAATGTTTTTTCCAAAACCGTTTGTATAAGGTCAATAATTTGGACCAATACCAACGGTTTTGGCCAAAACCCTTGGTATAGGTTCATATAAGTAACCTTTACCAACAGTTTTGGCCAAACCGTTGGTAGAGTTCCAAATTAGTGACACTATACCAGTAGTTTTGTCCAAACCATTGGTATAGGCCCATATAAGTGACCTATACCAACGGTTTTGGCCAAAAAATTGGTAAATGTCGAAATTGTTGACCTATACCAGTGGTTTGTCCAAAACCATCAGTATATGTCCTATTTACAATAGTGGTTGTTAGGTTCTCACTATTAACAAACCACATGTCCTAGGGGATTTTACTAGGGTATGACTACATACTTGCTAGATTTTGTAGGTTCCATTGTGAGAGTATAAGGAATTGTTAAAGGGGCTTCTCAAGACCTGCTGAAGACTATCCACTGTAACCAGTTACCTCGTTTGACACTATGATGGTCACACAATCACATGTCTCTTGGAGGATTATGTGATCTGTGAGTTTCAGCTACCTCATCCTTACATTTCTTTTACGGGAAAAAATCATAAACATATCCATGTATCCCTTCATTTGTGAATTTTTTTGATTCTCATTTGGATCGTGTTAATAGATATAAAAAAACACTACACTCCCACAGATTCCATTCAGTTACCAAATGAGGGAGATTTTTGAATACTCAATGATATCCTGTGAGAAAGTAGAATTGGAAAAAAAACATAACTTCTCTAGATCAATGAAACTAATCTTCATACATCATTTGATATCTCCAAGAATACCCTAATCCGAAATTAAGAAATACAAAGCCTAAAGACTATAAAGACCTATACTAGGTATCTCCACTATTTTAAATTCTTGTATAATGGTGAGAAAAAAGTTACCCGTCCTATGAGAACACGTTGGTAAAAAATTACATTTCCTTGAATCTGACAGGTAAAATATAATTCTACACCAATAAAAAACAACTCACAAAACTGGTTTAAAATCCAAAAATAAATCCCAACCCCAAATAGGATAACCAAAAGGCCATAATCAAGGTCAAATAACCCATCAAAATCCAAAGAATATAGATGAAATGGTTATATCAATAAATAACATGTATCAATAGGAACAACATGGGATCTAACCTTAGGTCATGCAATTGAAGTGAAAATAACAAGGGACCATGCATGAGAAACAAAATCCCATAGTGAACCAGGAAACATCTCAAACTAGGAACCGACCAGTGCAAAATCTGTTTTGATGAAGCACCCATCCCAATCACCCAAGAACATGCCCAAGACATCCCATAAATTACTCAAAAAATCAAAAGTCTCCCCAAAAGGATCACATCATATATAAACCCCTAAATGTCATAATAAATTAATTTGGTGTGTGTATAACCAAAAAACCCAAAAATTCATAAAATAAAGATAGAGGATATACTCAATTATTACATCAATCAATAATTAAATCAAAATCATAATTTTCTCTAAGAATGACATGTATAAATCTCATAATATATAGTTATCAAGATCGATCTTTCACCTGAGACTTCCTCTTATTTTCTCAATTATTCATCTTATAATTTTTTTTGAAGATTACATAGACTACCAAATAAAGGAAAAGTCCTCAAATATTTCAATAAATTGGTCTTATAAATCCTAGTTTCCTCAAACTATAAACACGTAACTAATATCTTCTTCTCTTGAGGAACAATAAGTTTCAGAGAAGGCATGCCATCATTAACCTATACAGAATGAAATTGATCCATTAACCAACATAGGATTCATTGTTTGATTAGTTTACACAAAAAATTACTTCTCAACTAGTTAATTATAAGATGACAGGATGGATTTCAACGTAACTGATCCAAGGTTTGGATAAAGGCATCTCTCAAATAATATTTCCTTTTGAGATTCATTATCTTGTAACTTAGGGGAGATAAATACTATCCCCAAAAGATGATCACCATACTCCCTCACTGTTGTCTCACCCTAATGGGAAATTATGATCTCAATGGCCTTATACACTTTCATTATCTTACGATAATTACACTGAATAAACATGGTTATGAAGAACTCCAAATACATATTTTCATGAAATCTAGATGGTACAACAGTTTCCCACCATACTCAGCTCATTTCAATGAACAATCCAACACCAATATCAACCTTCATGGATTTAGGTGTTTTCAGAGAATTAGAGATTCCTTCAACCCTCTTCATCTACTCCATCACCAGTATAAGTGATTGAAGGCTGTAAAAAGAGAAACAATGATGATTCAAAATATCTTGGAAGATGCCCGAGATAGAGAAGATTCTAATTCCACTACTCTATCAAGAATCTGGCAGAGTAAATCAATAGATGGGTCTCAAACAAAAACTGAGAGGAATAACCATAATAATCTTCCTTAGGGATAGACTTACCATGTTTCATGGAGACCATTCAAGGAAACATATCTAAATAACATGAAACATGAAATCTATCTTTTCTTGATTCACAATAAAAGTAAACAATTTCAATATAACTAATCGATTAAACCCAAAATCACAAATCTCTAAACTGAAATACACTAGAAAAGACATTACTTTATTTAAAACCTCTATCATTTGATAGAGTCTAGATAGTCATTTTACAAAAATATGTGCACTTTTACAACATTCCACCTCATCTAGATATTTAAAATAGAAATACCTTCACATCATTACCATAAAATAAAATACCAACCTCCCTATATTTAATTCAAAACATTTGATAAAAATACACTTTAATCTAAAAAATCTTCATGAGTTAACTTATAAAACTGATCACTTTTGAAAATTATTTAATGAGAGTCAATTTATTATAAAAATGAACACTGAAAAATGATTTTAAAATAAAAACACTTCATGGATTTATCATTTAACAAGAAATAGACCATAAAAAAACCAAACAACATCAAGGAATAAAATAACCCTCTTTGATTCATTTCTATCAAATGAAAATCACATTATGATCAAATAGAGATCAAAAGAGGTAAACAACACATTTAGGTGGGATGCAGAATTGTGAATGGTTTAGATAACCCAGTCATGGTCTATATAATGTTTATTGAACCCTACGTGAGGGATAAAAATGAATTGTCCTACTATGAAAAATAACTGTAGAACTATGGTTATTTTCATCTTTCTCTCAAATATTCAATAAAACCCTAAATGTGTCTAATTTAACTCAATTATGGTCAAAATACCATCATATTAGATCAAAATAAATATGAAAAATAATCAATAAAATAAATAAATTCAAGGGTCAAATATTAAATTCCAATGACAACTAAATTTTTATCAAAAGATGTTTTGAACAGACACTTACTCACGAACTGACTCTTAAGTTAAGATAGTCATATCTCCATACTACTATGGATTATTTAAATAAAAATAGGGTTCTCTAATACCATTTTTTAGTGAATTGTTCTATATCGACCTACCATAAGGCCCAAAGTGAATTCCCAATTTCCGTGAGATGATTAAAATAATTAAATTATTGCACTTTTACTAAGTGGGAATAGTTTCACCATAAAATAACAATAAATAAGAAGATAAAACCAACATAAAATCCTACATGGTGTGATCATACATTAGACTTAAATGCATATGAATCAAATAGTTCCATATAATAATACTAACCAAATTTGGTATAAGAAATATAAACTGACACACTCACATTCTAAATTAAAATAAAAAATAATCCAAAATAATACATAAAAAGGACTGATATAAAGAAAGCATAAAATAAAAATATATTGGCTGACTGAATTTAATGATACAAGAATATCCATGACAACTATAAAACCTAATATTACACCATACATCTACATATGAACCTTGGTAAAAACAAACACCAAAACATTCATTAAAAAACCAAAAATAACTAAATACAATCTAGGATCATAGGCTGAAAACATTTATGAAGATATAAGAGTTGTACACACACATGTGTGGGTAAGGTGTGAGGTAAAAAATCCCAACAGGATTCCACCAATGAGTATTGATTTTTTTATAAATAATTTATTAAATTTTATTTCGAACATCATTTTGAAAGTATGTTTTCACATGAAATTTTTTAGAGAAAACAATAATCATGATTTTAAATATTCCAAATCATCAAGGTGAAACCTTTTGGAAAAAATGATATCAGTCTTGGAAAGAATGATTCCAAACATAGAAATTTAAATCCAACATTACCTTGAATACCCCTTTAAAATTCCTTTTTTATAAATGAATTATGAAACCAAAGCTTTAAAAAAAACACTATAAAAACCTTAAACATGGACTTCTATGCCCTTGAATGTAAAACAAAGATATGTTACCCTTTTAATACCTTTCTAAAAAATCATCTTTCATAAATCAGCATAGAATTTAAACCAAATGGTAAAAATAAATAACTTATAACATTTATTGAGCACAATAATATGAGTAAAAATTTATATAAATAGAAATAAAAAAATACTAATGATGCTATTAATTCAATATAAGGGCAAGGGGATACAATCAAAGTGTATAGAAAACCCCACGATAATATTATAAACAATGTAGAATTCATCTTGGGGGACTCATAGGGTCCGAATGTGAGATGATCCTAGACAATACTGGGGTGGAATAATCCATCATCCTTTGATGAATTCATGAATAAATAATCCCCCATGTAACACCCCAATATTTTATAGTACGTTTTCTCTTTAATGAAATTCAATAACTTGTGTTACACGCAACACTGAGTTAGAGCACACCACGACTTACCAAATTAGTCGTTTAAAAAGTAGTTATGAATATTATTAACTAAATTTTGAATTTTATATACTCCATATAATATTAGAATCCATATTATGCATATATTAGACATAATATAAGAAAAAATTCATTTTTCAGATAAAATAAGTATTAGTAAAAGCAATTTTTCTGCCTTTTAATGGAGAAACTTTTTTAAAACCAATATTGGAAACATTTATATATTAAATTTAATTTAATTAAATTATTATTTAGAATCAGGAAATAAAAATTTAGTTTAGATAAATTTTTGGTACATTTTTGATAAATTTTATATTTTGATAAATCGTGAAAAATACTAAATTTTAATTAAAAAAACTTTTTAAATCAAAATAGTTTATAGTGTTAAATTATAAATTTGAGTTGTTTTAAAATATAATTACACTATATTTTTAACATTTAATATAATTTAGGTCAATGGATTAATTTCACATTTAAACTGGACCTAAATAAGTGTCAATCTTTTGACAGTTATTATTTCTTAAAAACATGTTTTTTTGTTTTGACAAAAATAATAAAATTTAAATTAATATCATCCACTTCAGTGTTTTGAATTTGGAAAAAATGGATTCCATATTTGGAATCAAGAGGTCCAAATTGTTTAAATCGGTAACTTTTATTTTTAGACATTAACAATATTTACTTTAGTAAATATTTTATTTACCATGGTTAAAGGGTAAATTTCGTAAATAAGGGTAAAAAATATTATTATAATAATATTAAATTACACTAAAATGTTTTCTATTTACATTGGTTAGTAAATTTCTGACCATGGTAATCTTTGGAACGATATTTGGACCCCATGGAGCCACCTGAGAGTGATATTGACACTTTAATTTAATTAGTTTAAAGTAAAGTCAAAAATGACATAAAAATATATCTTTTAGTAAAATAATTTTCATATGGGGTTATATAAGTTATATTTTCGAAAATAAATATTAATTTGAAATATAAAAATATTTCCTACATCTTGGTATTTTTTTTATAATTTTTAGACATCAAATAAATAAAATTATTTATGACACAATAATGATGTAGTGTTTACCGCATTAAAGAATGATTTAAATAAACGACATTATACGAATTAAAAAAATATCCAAAACCTATATGATTCTTATTGGATTATTTTATTTCGAACATGAGACATCTTATCTTCAACATTAATGAGTTTTGGACCTTTAGAAACTGAAAATCATTATATAATAAAATAATATTCTCAAACATTTCTAAAGAGCCCCTCCTCCACCTTATAAAGATCACTCACATCTATCCCATTTTACACACCTCTCAAACCCCTTTGATCGTCCAACCACTACCAAATTAAGCTACCTATATCCCTCTATTCATGTTTTAAGCCTTACCTTAGGCATAAAGCACTTCAAGGAATCCTTTTGGTTCAAACCAAAGTGAGTCACCCAATTTAATGGTAACATCTCTTCTTAAGTTATTTTCTTTTATTTTACTTCTCCAACCAACTAAACTCTATTTATTTCGTTATTTTATAAAAAACTAGTATTCTCATTATAGTAGGTTTTTTTATGAGAATTATTTGAACTACAATTACACCCACCTCCATCTAATCGGTACAGAACATAACATTTCTGTGGATGGTGAACTACTACCTCACGAAATGATGATTGTTCAATCTTCAACTACCACCTCTTATGGTGGCCATTATGATGGATCTGTAATTGTATGTGATATATATGACATTTAACTTATCTACAATCTTTTTTAATTCTCTTTTATATCATACCTTTATTCTATTCATGTTGTGTAAATATAATAATTTCATTTGAGAAAGTGCGGACTACCAGCCCCTCAAAGTGATATGAATCGTTAATACCATACATGGAATGTATAAAGGATGGTGTTAATGATAGTACATAACATGTATAAAATATTATATTATACTGGAATAATAATATAGCTATGTATCATTTGTTCCTCCTTCCATTTAAAATAAAATAAATGAAATGGAATTAGCATTTGTGTGTACGTACGGATTACCGTCTCCACAAACACGAAGAGATTCATTCCCCATCGTAACCATTGAAGAATAATTTTCATTTGATAATTATAAATATTATTTAATAACATTAATTAATTCGGGATATGAATCTAATACATCATTTCCCTAACAATCATGACTTATGTAACAAAACATATAAAGGAAAATGAATCAGTTAACACCCGAAACAATGATACTACTAAAATATTATTAACAATGAAATATTAGAAGATAATATATGATATCATATTGATTTATGTGGTTCTTTTATAATTTAATAACAATTATTTAACTATTATAGAGGAGGTTAATGTACCCTTGACCAAATAAATGTACAATGTAAGGGTTAATTCCTTAATCTCATTATTATCTGAGATCGTTTATGTGTAAGTATTTAGTGGGGAATTTTTATCATCCGTGTCCATGTTTCTTAAAAATTCTTTCAAAATATCTGAAGGTTTTTTGGAAGGGATAATTTATCAAGATCGTCATTTTAATGGTTTTAAAAAATTATTGTTATTTATATATTTTTAATTCATTTCCATGTTTTAAAAATGATTTTAAGGATTTATTTATATAGACATTATTGTTTTAAAATGATAATTATTTTAAAAAGTATCTAAGTGGTATGTGACACTTTGATTCCAAAATATATTTTAAATGAAGTCCTTTATGAATGCATGACTTTTAAATGATTTCACAAAAAAGGGATATTTCTATCAAAGAATTTTATTGATCATTTTCCACTATGTCAACATCCTTTACTAGATATGATTCTTGATTGAGGTTGATTTATTATAATATAATCTTCTGTAGTGTATTTAATGAGTTATGGTATGTTTGACTATGGGTGTGAAATTTTTATACCATTAATGGTTTATGATTAAAGTATTGAAATTTCATATGATAGTTTTAATATTAATGTTTATGTAATGTTTCAATATTTTCATATAAGTATTGCATTGGACATAGTAAGTGACAGGTGGAGCCCACTATTGCTCCTTGATGCATCGGTAGGTATCATAAGAAAAACTACTATCTTGTAATAAGGCCTTGAAGAAATCTTATTTGTAGTCTGGGCACGAGGCCTTGACTATGTGGTTATGATGTTCGACATTATGCATTCCATCATTATGAAATTGTTAATTGATATTACTTGTGATTATTCGAAGAGTATAATATCCATGTGAATAATTAAAGACATTATTTGATTTATCTTTTCCCTATTTTGCAGAATTTTATGTTTAAAAGGATTTTGTTTTAGTTTTATGCATTTCCTAAAGTGTTTATGTTAATTTATGAAAGTTTCTGCTATATTGTTATCTTTACTGAGCATCTAAGCTAACCCCTTTCAATGTTTTATTTTTCCCAGGATTCAAAGAAGTATATTATGACTAAACTATTGGGATATTCTAAAGGATATGAATGTGGTTAATAGAGACAATGTTGTTATTGTTTTTTTATTTTATAATGTAATGTAACATTCAGGTATGTAATCTATTTTCCAAGACTGATAAACTAATCAGTCCTTCCAGACATGATTCCTTGTAATCATGCTAATGGATTAAAATAATGCACTGAATCTGGCTAACTAGGGTCGGGGAATTATAGTTTATATCAGAGGAAGTTTATAAATATCCTTGGTAACCAGATTTAGAAAAACTCTTATTTGAGAACATTAGCCTAATATATACTTTGAGGATTAGTATAAAAGAACATCCTAGATTTTTTTTAATGTAGTTATTTTGTGAATTTTCCAAGAAATACAACCCTGTATGGATATGAGCTGGTAGAGGTGGATCTATCCCATATGTACCTAAGAGTGAAAACTCCAACAAGAAGTTTTGGTCATGATCTAGGGTATCATGTTACACGAAAACGGGCCTTGCTACACTCTTGGTTACGACACTCCCGAGAAATATGCTTAGTATAATTCACATTTTATTTGCAATCCATTATGATGGATTTATGAGTAAATACATCCTCAAATAAAAAAAAATTTATGATCAAATATTATATGCATCATCTTTTCAATTTATGTTAGGTATTTAATAACTTTGGAATTATGCATTGTGATTCTTAAAACAAACCTAGTGTATGCCATTGTTTATAAATGGCACCCAGTAGATGGAATGATAAATCCAGTAATACAAATGATTTAAAGAGTAATAAGGATCATATATTTCATGGAATTAAGACATAATTTAGAAATGAAATTGTCTCCAACATATTATTATCATATAATTAAATAGTATCATGTTTTGATAAGATTGGTAATTAATTCTCATAGTCCTATGGCTCTGGCGATTACAACATTTTTAGATTTAAGGAGTATATCTAGTATTCTATGATTTACATAAGGAATAAGGATGTACATACCTATTCAAATATGGTTTTCTAGAAATTCATTTTGTTACCACATTTTAAGATAATACACGATGAAGGTGTTCACATGTATATTATGTGACCTTCCTTATAAATTTTGGACTGTGGATTTAGATAGAAGTATTGTGGGTAAGTCTAAATATTGGATTAGATTATGTTTGATATTGGATACTATTGTTAAGGTTAAATTATTTTATGAGATTATTTTTGGATTGTCATAAAAAGTACATCCCAAAGTTTGGGTGACAACCCGTTGCGTCCAGCTAGGCCGTGAGACTTGAACCCGCAACCGAAGGGTGACAAGGGAAATCACCTACCACTCAATCACATGATGTCCTAGTTTTTATAATGTAGTTTTTTTAAATATTCTAACAAATGAATTATAAAATCATTATTTTTGGAACCCTATATGATTAGGATAAATAGAATATTTTTGAATTCTATTATCTTTTGGAGTGAAAGATGAGTTTGTGGTAGGAATTAGATGAAGGATGAAACTCTATATATCAAATATTTTTTCCTCTTATTATATGAATAAATTAATTCTTAAACATTAGTGAAGGGATATTAAAACCAAAAATTTTTAATCCTAATGCCTTATGTTTTTTTGAACCGATGATATTTTAAATCATCATATATTGATGGCTTTGAGGCCATCAATTTTACACATGTTTGTGATTGATGAACTCAGTCACTCCCTATAAATATTTATGTATGTCTGCCAATTATGTGTCTCTAATAATAACTAATGATATTCTAATCGAGATCATATTTTAGTGGTGACTTTTTCATTTCTCTTTCCCTCTTATTAAGACAAAATTTTATTAACCAAATTTCTGATGTGGGTTTTCCACCAAGGTATTTTCCTATTTTTAACCTTTTATATTCAAAGAAAAATTTCAAATTCAGAGGACTCAATTTATTGATGTAGAGGAGAATATAACACCCCATGATTTCATAGTACGTTATATCTTCAAAGAAATTCAATAACTTGCATTACACGCAACACTGAGTTCGAGCGCACCACGACTAACCAAATTAGCCGTTCAAAATTGAGTATATGAATATTATTAACTGAATTAGGAATTTTATATACTAAATATAATTTTATAATCCATATTATGAGTTTCTTAGAAATAATATATGAAAAAATTCATTTTTTCAGATAAAATATTTATTTTAAAAAAAATGAAATTTTACCACCTTTTAACCGAGAACCTTTTTTAAAACCAATATTTGACACTTATATATATTTAATATAATTAAATTAAATTATTCTTTAGAATCGTGACATAATAATTTAGTTTGGATAATTTTTTGGTACTTTTCTGAAAAATTTCATATTTTGATGAATAGTGAAAAATATTAAATTTTAATTAAAAACAACCTTTTTAATAGAAATAATATATAGTGTTAAATTCTATATTTGATTGGTTTTAAATCATCATTTGATTATATTTTTTAACATTTAATACAATTTCGTTCATTGAATGTAATTTTACATTTAAACTGGACATAAAAAAATGTAAATCTATTGATAGTTATTATTTCTCAAAAATACCCTTTTTGTTTTTACAATTGGAATTAATTTTAAATTAATTTCTACCACTTCTGTATTTTGAATTTGGAAAAATGGATTCCATATTTTGAATCAGGAGGTCCAAATTGTGTACATAGGTATCATTTATTTTTAGTCATTATGAATATTTACTTCTATAAATATTTTATTTACCATAGTTAAAGGGTAAATCTGGTAAATAAGGGTAAAAAATATTATTATAATAATATTAAATTACCCTAATATGTGTCCTATTCTAATTTTTTGCTACATATCCAGCCATGGGCATACTTCGATCAATTTTGGGACCTCATGGAGCCACTTGAGAGTGATAATGACACCTTATATTAATTAATTTAATGTAAAGACAAAAATGACCTAAACTTATATCTTTTAGTAAAATAATTTTTACATGGGGATATATAAGTTATATTTTCAACTATAAATATTCATTTGAAATATAAAAATATTTCTTGAATCATGTTATTTTTTATAATTCTTATACATCAAATAAATAAAATTATTTATGAAAAAATAATGATGTAGTGTTTACCTCATTAAATAATGATTTATATAAATGAGATTATAAAAATTAAAACAATATCCAAAACCTGTCTAATTCTTATTTGATGATTTTATTTCAAACATGAGCCATTTTATATTTTACTTTAATGAGTTTCAGACCTTTATAAATAAAAAATTATTATATAATAAATTTATATTTTCCAACATTCCTAAAGATCCCCTTCCCCCCCTTATAAAAATCCCTCACCTCTAACCCATTTCTCACACCTCTCAAGCTCCTTGGCTCGTACAATCTCTGCCCAGACAATGATTTTTTCAATCTTATACTACCACCTCTTATGGAATACATTATGGTGGAAATGTAATTATATATGATATTTATTTTATCTATAATCTTCTGCAATTATCTTTTATAACGTAGCTTTATTCTTTTCATGTTGTATATATACGATAATTTCATTTGAGGAAGTGCGGACTACCGCCCCCTCAAAGTGATATGACACATTCATACCATATATGGAACTTAAAAATGATGGTGTTAATGATATTAAATAATGTGTATAAAATATTATATTATACAGGAATAATAATATACATTTATACCATTTGGTCTTATTTTCTTTTAAAATAAAAAGAAATGAAATGGAAGTATCATTCATGGGTATGTACGAATTACCTTCTCCATTAACGTGATGAGATTCATTACCCATCATATCCATTCAACAATAATTGTAATTTTATTATTAAAAAAAAAATTTAAGAACATTATTTCATTCTGGATATGTATCAAATACATTCTATCCATAACAAACACAACATACATAACAAAACATATAACGGAAAACGAATCATTTAATACCCGAACCAATGATACTACTAAAATATTATTAAGAAAGCAATATTAGACGATCATATATGATATCATATTTCTGTATGTGGTTCTTTTGTTATTTAATAACAATTATTTAACTATTATACAAGAGGTTAACGTACTCTTGACCAAAGAAAAGTTCAAGGTAAGGGTTAATTCTCCAATTTCATTATTATCTGAGATTATTTATGTTTATGTATTTACTAGGACATTTTTGTAATCCATGTCTATATTTCATAAAAATTCTTTCACAATATTTTAAGGTTTTGTGGATTGGAATCTTTATCAAGATCAAAATTTTAAATGTTTTAATTAATTATTATTTTTTAAATCTTTCTAATTAATGTCCATTTTTTTAAAATGATTTTAGGGATTTATTTATATAGACATTATTGTTTTAAAATGTTAATTCATTTAAAATGTTTCAAAGTGGTATGTGACATTTTGATTCAAAAATCTCTTTTAAATGAATTTCTTTATGAATGTATGACTTTTAAATTATTTCACGAAAAGGGATATTTCATTCAAAGAGTTTTGTTGATAATTTTAAACTATGTCAACATCCTTTAGTGGATATGATTCTTGATTGAAGTTGATTTATTATAATATAATCTTCCATATTGAATTGAATGAGTTATGATATGATTGACTGTGTATGTGCTATTTTTTTACCATTCATGGTTTATTATAAATGTATTGATAATTATTATTATTGTTTTAATATGAATTTTTATGTTATGTTTCAAAAAATTTAAATGAGGAATGAATTGGGCTTAGTAAGTGACGGGTGGAGCCCGCTATAGCTCCTCAATGCATCAGTAGGTATCATGAGACAAACTAGTGTCTTAGCACTAGGCCTTTACAAAAATCTATTGGTTGTATTGGCATAAGGCCTTTACTCTATGGTTATGATGTCCGACATTATGCATTCTATCCTTATGAAATTAGCTATTGACATTAAATGTGATAATTTGACTAGTAGAACTTCCATGTGAATAAGTAAATGGACTTATTTGATTTATATTTGCCATATTATGCTGAAGTATAAGTTTAAAAGGCTTTGGATTTAGTTTTATACATTCCCTTAAGTGTTTATGCTTGTTTATGAAGGTTTCTGCAATATTGTTATCCTTACTAAGAATCTGAGCTCACCACTTTCTATGTTTTATTTTTCCCAGGATGAGAAGAAGTATATTAGGAATGAAAAACTAGGATAGTCTAATGGATATGAATGTGGTCACTAGAGACAATGTTGTTGTTTCTTTTTCAATTAATAATGTAATGTAATGTTCATGTATGGAATATATTTTCCAAGACTGCTAAACTGATCGGTCCTTTGGGACCCAATTTCTTGTGATCATCCAATGTATTAAAATAATGCACTGAATCTAGGTAAATGGAGTCGGGGAATTACAACCCAAATTACTATAACTAATCTAAATAGAGGCACTCCCTTAGTGAGGAAAAAGTCACTATTAGGGTAAATTAGTGAGTATATAGTGTAAGCTAGTGTATCATTGACCTAGATCTCTCACTTTTTTACCCCAACATCCCATGAAATACATTAAGTGAATGTGAGAAAAAAATAAACAAACTCATCACTTGATCATCACATAAATTAATGACAATGGTATAAAAAATATACCTAATATAGCCTAAAACACTCTCTCATGAAATTACCACATTCATATTTTCTTGAGAATCAGTTAATAATTAAATCCATCATGTAATGGGAAAAATTTTATACAACATGTAACATAAGATCTCACAACTAAGGTGTCACAACCATCAAGAGAATATCATATTTATATGGTTCCAATTGGTCCATTAAAACAAACATGGAAAACCATGTTATTAAACATACTTTAAAATACCAAAATAATAATAACTTTGACCAAATTTTCTCCTTTCTAAGGAGTAAATTAAAAACCAAAACACCTATTTAATATAATGAATTACCTTAAAACATGAGACACAATCTTTTCAAATCAAAATAGGGTCAAAACCCATTTATTGGACTCAAATTAATTTAAACAAGCCACTTTGGAATTTATAAAAATTATTTTCATATATAAAATAATTGTTTTAGAAATAGGTAACTAAAACTCATGAAAACATATTGTGTCAAGTATAAAAATTATGCATAACAATCCAAAAATACATTATGGGAATCATACATAGATATAAATTTATTAAAAGGGAATTTAAAAAGACCCAAAATTTATGATGACTTTTCAAATAAACTAATTTCATAAAAAACCCTACCTTAAACTCATCACAACATTTCCTCTATTACACAATATCAAAAGACAATGAAGAAAGAGATCCTTAACTATCTTAGAATCCATAAAATCTATGTTAAGAACAATCCTTAATCATATATTTTACCTCCACCCCCCACTAGGTAAATGAAACATATAAAATAGAAGAAGAATAACCAATAATGAGAAGGATAAATGATGTATTAATTTGAATAAATTCTTCTAATAATCCAATGTAACCACAAAGGGGGGATTGGAGGAGGTGAGTCCCATTGCTTGGAGGTCACAAAGAAGAATGAATGGGGAGGATGAAAGAGATTTGAGTATAAATTGAGTATGGGAGAATGAAAATTTTCATGTTTTAAAATTCCAGTTAGGACTCCTGATTTTGGAAACTGTGCATCGATGGTTCCATTATCACTTGAAGGAACACTCCATACAAGAGTAAATCATACAGTTTGGCTATTCAGTTTTCCAAACCATGTGCTACCCATGTAGGTTCATCGCATACGTAACATAAATATTCATAGTATCCTTTCATGGTTTAGAGAACTATGTCCCACATGTAAAAATGACACTAGAATCTCCTCCTTATTCTACATGTTTTGGTTGCACTGTTAGTACCAATCATGAGCTAACAGTACCAATAGTCTAATCTTCCCAATTTTTCAAACTCTCTAATCCCACATGAAAAATCTAAAAAATTATAATTCATCTGTAATTATGTAATATTTTATAAATCAATTACATGACTGTCACATCAAGTATCCAAATGAATCTATAAATTTCAAGGTGCATCGAAGAGTGAGTGTTATGGATAGTCAAAAGTTACATTTGAAATTAATTTGGATAAAATTCTTGTTTATAATTAGTTTTTTAATAAATACTCAGTGGACCAATCTACATGTATGATTTATAGGTTTTTTCAAGCATGGTTGTTTAAAGATAGTTTCAGGATTGTCTGTATTTTGTTAGAAAAGTCAAAGTAGAAGAATTATTCTCACTTCTTGTGAATTCCAATCACATTAACCAAGAAAAAAAAATATTTTGATCTTATATTTCTTTTCATCTTACTATAATTTAATTTTCAATATTGTGTGTATAATTCAATTTATATTCTTAAAAATTAATCATAGTATACAATTAGTTTATAATTTACAACATTTTTTTTATTAATGTTAATAATTTATTAGTATATACACAAATAATTATTTAAAACATTAATATAATGGATGGACAATTTTGTTACAAAATATTTTTATTAATTTTATTTATAAATAAATGTGTAAATGATTTATTCCATATCTCATATAATAAAAATATTTTATTATTTTATATTATTAATATAAATATGGTTTTTTCATTTAATGATGTATTTCAATGGATTCATTGTAACCTTCCGATAGTGTTTTATAAATTTTTTATCTTGTACATTTCATTTTTATATTCAATGTGTAAAATGTGTGGCATATGTAAATAATGTTACTCCACAATGAAAAAATAAATTCTATAAATATTATGTTTAATCTAATATTTCAAAAAAATTAGTTTCAATTTTAGAAGGACATTGGGTTAAAGAGACATAGTGACTTGAAATTTGGATTTTATTAGGGGGATTTGAGAGATGATAACTAGGATACAATGTCATAGATACTTAAATGAGAAAATCATGAGGTTATATTTTTTACAACCACATGACTTCAATTAGTTTTTATAAACAATATAACTTTATTTTTATTTTCAAGTATATGCACGATTTTTTTCTTTTCCCCCTCAACATTCTTTTTATAATTTTTTTTCCAAAGATTAATTATTCGGTAAAGGTTTCCCCAATTCATTTATGTTGGCATGATGCTTTATTTTCTGTTCTTAATCCACTAAAAAATAACCAGAGTCCACAAATAACTTTCTCTTAAGTGGAATGTGATGTATTTTAATTTATTAACTAAATTTCATATGATTATGTTTATATAAATTATAATATTTCTATTTGAATTATAATTTCTTACATAAATATACTAATGTTTGTGTTTTTAGGAAATTGAGTTCCTAAAGGAGTCATTTTTATGTATTTCCTTTATTAAATTTTTATCCCTTCTTTTTTTTCAATATAAGACTTGAAGATTTACATCATTTGAAATTCCATCACCCCATACCCATAGTTAAATATTGTTAATTGGAATTGTTTTTTGAAATCTATGAACAATGTGACATTCCTTACAAGTCTATTCACATAGAAAAGACTGTTGAATAATAATTATTATTTTCAAAAGTTATTTTTTATTAAAATATGTAAGAAGATATGGACAACATGGAACATCCTTATGTTTGTGTGTTTGATGCATGATCTACTTCATATAAGTTATTTATGTCATTATTATCAACTATAGTTTCCTTTTATATTTTTGTGTCTTCTTTTACATGTACTAGTTTCTACAAAATATAAATGAAATTGGATTTTATTGGTTTTTTATTTTAAAATATTTTTGTTTCATTAATTTCAAAGGGTCTAATTTTGTTCTTTTTATCTGATTCTGTCAAATAATTTTGGTGTGTTATATTTTTATTTTTGAGGTTTGAGTCATAAACCAAGGTTTACCAAGTGTTCAATGAAATCATTGAGCGAACATTTTTAAATTATGTGATTATTTTAAATTAAGGATGTGTTGAACGATACCTAGTTATCATCCCAAATATGTACCTTACTTGAATTTTCACATACCTGAAAGGAATTATTGATCCCCACGGGTTGGCGACTAGAACCCAGGAATAAAAAATATCAATTAGGAATGATTCCTCCAAACATAAATCATACAACATGGAATATATATATACACACATGATGAAAATAAAGGAGGAAGAATAAATAGGCATATATGTAATAACAGAAAGGAAAAAATGGAAGCGATATACCCCAAAGGTAGTAATAAAATTAGCAAGTGAAAAGTAAAACAATAAAGAAAAAAACCAAAAAATAGTTACTCCATGTGATAGCATGGGAAAACCCCACCATCTAACCTCCGTCTACACATACATACATGATATAAACCTCACCACCTTAATAGGATGACTATAATTTGCTTTATTTTAAAGTCATATAAAGGTTTATGAACCATCGTATAGGTGGCCAAGGTGTGAGCTAATAGGCTCAATAGGATCCCACCCAGGTGTTCTATTAAAGTTATATGTATAACAATTTGAACATGCTGAACATTAAGGGAAACAAGATATTATAAATCTTTAAAAAGATTTTATATCAAAAGAGGGTTAAAATGATATATTTCAGGTTTTTCATATTTCATAATAAAATAGGTTTATTAGTTTCAAAGCATTTCATATAAAAAAGCTATCAAATAAAAGGTAATAATGCATCACATATCATATAAAATCTATGGAATTATAAGCTAAAATAGTATGAGGAAAATAATAAATAACATTATTCCAATGATCAATATAGGTAATGCTATCTATGACAGTCATACATAAAACATGGACAATCATGTGAATCAATCATCTAGATAAATGCATAAAATCCAGATACATGGAGAAATCCCATGTAAGTGAACCCCCCAACAGGTATTTCATGAATCAATATCATTAGGCCAAGGGAGAAGAGGGAAAACCCATGAGTGGACCCCTTGGAAAACAAACAAGGCCTATTACTAAACCTTCAATATAAGTACCCAGGACTTCCCATGTGATCTATTTTCAAAACCACTTCATCAAAAATATGAATAGAATACAATTTCAAAAAATAAATTTTATAATAAATCAAAAAACCTTTTCATTTTATAAAACAAGGGGAAAACTATCTATTTTCAATTACCTATTTCCACACACGAAAAATAATCATTCAATCATGCCACTTCAATTTATAAAATAATTTCTCAAAACCAGGATGCTAAAATTCATCCAACATACACTAGAGATGGAACCACCTACCCCAAACTCAGGTTCCACACACCTATAATGAGATCCACCAACTAGAAAAGAATACAATTTCTATAACATAGTCCTTGAGATTGATTCCCATGTCTTAGAATCAAATCCCACAATAATGTAGATCGTGGGAATAGTAGATCATGTCAAAAAACAATGAACATGCATTCTACATACTGAAACCAAAAAAGGAAAGACCCCTAAAAGAATATAAAATTTCATATCTAGAAATAAAAACACCACAAGATCAATGAATCTAAAAAAATATCACAATGGTGCTGGTGCCATCAAGGAAAATAAAGAAACATACAAATCCATAACCCAAATAGACATAATGAAATAAACCTGATGATCAATCATCAAATGAAGCGATCTAAAATGAGAAGAGGTCCAGAAAATTGACTGGGAGAAATCCTAGGTTGATATTTAAGTGGTTTCAGAAAATTGACGAAAAAAACTAGTCATGATGTTCTTTATAATACACTTTTCCTAATCCATATGTGGTATCTAATCCTTTCACATCGTGTATTTCCCTATTAAAACCCCCACAAAAAATACGGGTCACATTAGATTCAAAATATAATATTTACCATTACACATCATGAATCCTATAAAAAATTCAGGCCTTTCATTACAGAATCTCAACTAATGATATCTTCCCAAAACTAATACACAACATGTAATTATTACATGATATGTAATCTACCTATAGATAGTAGATAGTCAAGATTCTCTTGAAAGCACCAATCAAGCTCTAGTTTTCTCTGAACCTGGGGGAAAAAATCAACACCTCATTATAGATCCTTTCCTTTCTCTATATAAAAATACATTAAAAGTTATATGCAAAACCGAAGGGGTGCATAGGTTTTGATCTAATGGGATCAGTAGGATCCCACCTAAGTGTCTTATAACAAGTCTATGGAAAAAAATCTGAACATGATTAAATTTAAGGAAAATAATGAATCATAAATTATTTTTAAAAAATATATCAAAATTATTATATAAAATTTAATATCCCCTATTTTTACATTTAAAAATAAAATAGATATAATAGTTTCAAATAATTATACTGAAATAGAAGCATGTTCCTCATAATGAGGTAGGGTTCTTAAATTATAGATGATAAAAATAACAAAAAAGATAACCCAATCCAATGAAAGATATGAATATTAAAAATATATAATATTCTAATATACATAACACTCCCCCTATAGATGAAGAATATATATTTATCATGCTCATATTATTTAAAAAAATGGACATGTTGTCTAAACACCGCGTTTGAAGAACATGTAAAATTTTGTCAAAGGTGTGAACATGGTAAAAGGTGACATTATTTTTCCAAAATATATCTTGAATGAAAGGAAAATATTGTAAAATTTTCTTGGTCTAGTCCAATAATACATGTTTTTTCTCAAATAATATCTATAGACACATATTCCATGACATGATATGTTGACTCTACACTTGATTAGGAGATAAATGTCTTCTTCTTTCTTCACCATGAGATCAAATTTCTTCCAAAAAATATAACAAATCCAAATGTTGATATCCTAAAATAGATATGTAGAGAATAACATGGATAACAGAGGACTCAGTTGTTATATTCCCATGATCAATATATAGAAGACGGAAACACGGTTCACTTTTCACATGTCTAACAATGGAAATAATAGCCTCCCACTATATTTTTGTTAGAGATTCCATAAACTATCTCACATTTCTATCTTCACAATAAATATCAGGTTTTTCCATCATCAAGTAGTTATAATTCCCAAAATTTCCTCTATATATATCGAGTGATTAAAAAATTTCAGTGTTACTAAAAAGTGTCTGTTCCCCAAGTGAAAGGAGTGATTCAACTATGTCAGCTTTATCCATGCCAGTCTCTAGTAGTAGATCTAGAAAATAATTTATCATAGATAAGAAAATTCAATTTTAACATAATGATACCTCAATTATCATGAAATAACATTGTATAACTAAATATTTTGTTTGAAAATTTGATGAAGAATAGACTTGAGTCGACCAATGTTAGCATTATCATGACCACTAATAAAATTTTAACCCACATTGAAAAAAATAATAATTCTTCATGCTGAAAATTGATGATTGAAAATAAAGGAATAATTTATTCATTTTCATATTCCAAAGCAAAGCATAATGGAAAATAAATTCCAAACAAACCATGTGGAAACTACAATAGTCCATACTATGATAATCAAAGGATATAAACCTTAGAGGAGTCCCCATGAATAATAAACTCATGTTGTTTACCTATATAAAACTATTATATTAGAAAAACTTAAAGGAAATAATTTTTAACATTAAAATAATGGAGAGTCCTATGAGAAAAAGGTAATAAGAGACATAAGTAGGTGAAGTGAGGCCATATTTTACACTAGAGAGAAGGTTCCAAAATTATCAAAACCATATGTCTTTGAATAACCTTTAGATATAAGGTGTTCCTTGATATTATTAAGAGATCCATCAATGTTAGTGTTCACTATATAGATCCATTTCAAACTAACCACTTACTCACTCTAAATAAGAGGGACAATATCCCAATTATGGTTGGATTTCAGATCCCGAAGTTCATACTATATTTCATGTAACTATTAGAGATCATATATGAACTCAAAAATAGTGTGGGGTGTTTTGTGACAAACCATTGTCTCTATAAATAATGAAGTGGCTATAGATATTCCATGTCAATACTACCAGGAGATCGATCCTTTGGAATGCACAATATGATACTCTAGTAATGAAGGATCAGTAGCAGGTGACTCATCTAGTGTGATAGAAACATTAGGTGTCAGGGTTCCAGTCATGCTTGGACAGTGAGTAAATACATATCCAAATCATGATCCAACAATATCACTTGGAATATAAAAGAACATCATAATTAGGAATAGTAAATGTTTTTTGGAAAATGAGAAAAGAAACAATAGAAGATTTGATAAAGGAAGCATTTTCTGAGACAACATAATGACAAAAGTATTGAGTGGAACCCTGATATCTTAACTAGGTGTGGGAATAGGAAAAAATGATGAATTTTAGAGCATGCACATCAATCTTGGAAATCAAGGGGTTACTCTCTCGAACATAACACACGTAGCTTAAAATTTTTTTTGGAAGGGAATGATGATATTTTATTTTAAATAAATAATTAAATGTTTTCTCCCCTATTAGAACATTTATGGGAAGTCATTTGATAAGATATGTGGAATTCAGAATGGAATCACCCCAAAAAATGGTTGGAACTTTCGTTTGAAATAAATATGAATGAGAAACTTCTAACATATTGCAGTTATTTCATTCCGAAACACCATTTTTTAGGTGTTATTGGGGAATATGTTTGATGGATAATTCTATAATTATCTAAAAATTACTAGAAAGGTCCATATAAATATTCGTGGCCATTATTAAAATGGAAATATTGATGTTTAGAAGAAAAATGGGTAGTGTTTTCTTAATAATAAAAGAGATGCAATTTAATGATTTAAAAATGATTTTCAACAAATACATCCAAGCCATCCATGAAAAATCATCAATAAACGTAAAATAATATCAATAAACTAGTTTAAATATACTAGTATTGGGTACTAGATATCAGAATGAACAAAATGAAATGAAGTGGATTGTTGGATAATTATTCGCATAACATAGGGGACCCAAAGATTCTTTTTGTAGTGACAAGATTCACATTCAAAAGAAGGAAGAGGGATCACATCTGGAAACGTATTTATGGAATGGGGGCAGGTGGATAACCAAGGAAATAGTAAAGTTATAGGGTATTCTTATAGGTGATAGGACTATAGAGGACTAGAGAAGAGTCAAGAACATACACTCCACCATAATGAAATCCCCTAACAAGAATCGAAGTCATTGAATGATCCCAAAATTTTATTGAAGTTGGTGAAGAGATTTCATGGAACTATAGGTCAACTAAAAGTTTAATAATGTACATTAAATTAATAGGACTACTCGGAACAATGAAAATGGATGATAGTGTCACATCATGCATAATCATACAACTCACATAACCAATTATCTTCACTATCATACAATCATCATCATTAATATTACCTTCAGTTGAGGTTGATATATAGGATCAAAGAATGCATACATACTCAGTGATGTGCATTCAGGGTCCAAATTCAATAACCCATGACGTAGAATTTTGGATAGAAACACCGATGAAGTATATCTTTGGGTGAAAGGGGTTCCTGATGATTCAATATATAGTGTGAAAAACAATCACATCAACAAGGTGTGAATAGTCGATATAGAATTGCTGCTAATATTGTAATAATGTAACATATCAGTATCAATTAGTTCAAATAAAAAATATCAACATTGATGTAATCTAGTTCTTATATCATGTTGAATGCGAGTAAGGAAAACTCATCTTCTGTTGATGGTGTGGGAATCAACACAACCATTTCTAGTGTTGCAGTATCTTCAGAGCATGAAATAGTGGGTGTGGGTGAAGATCTCTAGTCTCTGATAGTATTTATGGTATCCTCCATCCCAATTATATATGTCATAGTTTTATCAAAGGAGAACAAATCCTTATTACTCAACAAATAATTTTTATCATCAATACTCCAATCCAACTGTGTCACCTCATTGAATATGATATCTCACATTACATGCATGTACTTGCCACCAAGGCTGTACACGTTGTATTCGTTAGACCCAGAATCATACCCAATGAAGTTCATTGGAATACTCTAGTCAAATAGCTTCTTCATTAGTGGTTTCAAATTCATAAAATGTACAATTATTCCAATGGTCTGGAGAAAGTGTACCTTTGTTTTTTTCCATACCAGGAGTCATACGACATCATCCCATCAAGGTTGTGTGTCTGCACTCAGGTAAGGACGAATATGGCAGTGGAGACGGCCTCTCCCTAGAATATCTTGGGAAGGCCCTTTCTATTTTAGCATGATTAAATCTAGGGAAACCATGATATAATTGTGTTGTTCAATGACCCTACTATTCTACTGTTAATAGAGATTCTTTAGTTTCCATTGTAATCCACACATGTTGCAGTATTCTCTTTATTCCACTGATGTGAATTCACCACTGCGGTCGGTGTGGGGGACCTTCACCATGCACCCTGTCTCCACAACCACTATGTATAGAAATAATCTAATTACCACTAGATCATGGATTAGTCATGTGGGGCCATTGTGCAGGGATGATCGTAGGAACAAACCATGATTGAACCCCCAGAAAATGAATGAGGATGAATAAATAATCTTCCACCGAAGTACCCACGCCTTCTCATGTTATCTATTTTCTAAACCATTTGATCAAAACCAATTTAGAAAAAATATTTCAAAAAAGTGGGAGCCAAGATTTTATAAAAACAAATTCCATTTTCACACACAAAAATTATCTAATCATCCATGTAATTTCATTTTATAAAATAATTTATCAAAACTAGAGTAATAAAGTTCATCCAACATAGGCTACAGATAGAACCCCCTTCCTCAAACTCATGTCAGAAACATTTGAAATGGTATCCACCATCCTAAAAAGAACATAAGTTCAACAATAGAGGACTTGATATTGATTCCCATATCCTAGAATCACATTCCAAAAAAAAGAAGATTGCATAAAGGGTATATCATGAAAAAACTTAATGAAAATGCACCTGGAACCCCACAAAAAACCCAGGATTATCCCTCATAAGAATATCACACATCATATCTATAAAGAGTGACACCATAAGATCAATTGATATGAAAACATAGTGTACTATCACTGCTATGATAAAGGGAAATGATGAATCTTGAAGACCACTTAATCAGAGAGACACAACACAACATCCCTGATGATAAATAACCAAACCAAATGATATGGAAGGAGCAGAGTTCCCAAAAATCATATGGGAGAGCTCCCTAGTCTAGAGAGATGATGATGCATCTGAATGAATACATAAAAATTATGACAACCCTGCTTTTTATTACAACTTAAACATGCTTTATTACATAAAACTTCACTTGATACAACAAAGAAGATCGAGAGGTTTAGTGTCTTTGGGGATTAGGATCATTACATAAAAACTTTAAACTTGAAATACAACATCCTTATTGAAAACTTCCTTTACATGACCACTACATTCCTTCGTACTTAGCATTGCATGGGATAACCTGAGGACATGCATAAGAAAAGGGTGAGCTATAAAGCCCAGTAAGGGAGTACATAATGAATAACATGAGGAGTACAATAAATGTTAGGAAATAGGCATATCAATAGAGCATAATAGAGACATGAACATAAAGGCATGATAAAGCATGATAATCATAACATGGAAATGTGGCAACAACACTTAACATTGAATTAGCATGAGCCAAGACTCATTGCACATGGAGCATGAGTAAACCCTCATTGCACTTGAAGCACGAGTAAACCCTCGTTGTACTTGAATTAGCATGAGTAAACACTCATTGCACATGACGTATCATGATACTATACTTTACCCAATGCATTGGAGCGCTATAAAGGGCGCACCCTTCTTAAACATTTCATTTCATGCATAAGTGTGCCACATGGATCATAAAGCATGGATTCATAAAACATAATCATTTCTTCCACGATAAAGGAATGTGGAATTAATACATGAAACTTTATAATCAATATGTAAATGTGCATAAAGGTGAATACCCTTGATGGAGAAATGGGCATGGTATTCACTACACAAAGACATTGGCTTAGAAAATCGGTGCGATTTCGGCAGCGTAACAGCGTGACATAAGAATTCATAAAAAAGGTTGATGAGAGAGAAAGGGGTTACTCATCATATTTACATGTAATGGACAGTAAGGAGATCATATATATACATGTCCCAACAATAGAAATGGAATTTAGATTCATGATACAAAAGTATTTCTTGAATGTAAAAGAAGAGAGAGAAGTTCCTTTCGGAATTTCGGCATAGTAACGGGTGTACATGGGAGGCATTTAATGAGAGAGAAAGGGTTCTCCCATCATTCAAACAATAAGAGGGAAGTATGAGGGAGGTGAGAAACCATACCCCAACATTCATAATTGAAATAAAAAGGGAAATACAACTTAAAGAAAATTGATAAAAAAATTAGAAAGGAAGAAAACCCCTTACTTTGAAGTGTGCTTCCAAAGGCTAGAGAGAGGCTTGTGAGAGGCTTCTTGGGAGATTGGGGCACCTTGGGAGGATTCTAGAGAGAGTAGGGCAGAGGTTGGACGAACTTCAAGGGCTTTGAGTGAGGAGGAAGTGGGAGCTTGGGTGGGTTTATATAGGAAAGGTGAGAGAATTCTTTATTATTTAGGTTTGGGACCCCTTATATTAAAATAGTCCAAACCACAAACCATCCCATGGTATTTGCCCATGGTTTCTGGAAAAGGAAAGAGGAAAAAAATATTTTAAAAGGCCAAGGTCCGAACTTATTAAAAAAATTAGGGTTGCTTATGTGGAGGTGAGTCACACTCCCATGGAAATTAATTTAAAAAGGCAAAGTGTTGAATAAGTCTTGAGGGCTCCATTAATGCTTTGAAAAGTGAGTCAAACAAACCCAAAACCTCATTATTTTAATGATAAAACATATATTGGCCGAACATAAGGATTATGGTATTTTATTACATCACCATTGGGTCATTATGATGTCATAAAACACATTATATATTTAAATGGTATTTAATTTTTACCCAAAAATTTGACTGTCTCAGAAAATTATGGAAAATTCACCGTTGGATAATTTCGACGTCCTGATTCCAAAAATAATATTTATTTTATCTAAATAATTTTCTAAATATGTGAATTTTTACTTTTAAAATAAAAACCGACATTTATAAAAATTTCACGGGTTTTGACAGAAATGACTTTCAAACCTTAATAAAAATTTTAATTGCATTCATAAAATTATAAGATCATTTATATTTAATAAAAATTAATTTAATATTAATAATAATATTTTATTAAAATATTATTTAATTCAAAAATCCTTTAATTTAATAAAATATAATTCTTAATTAAATAATAACTAAAAACACCGTTTGTACTTTAAAAACTAATTACAATGTATCAAAATGACTAGAAATTATATTCATTATTATATAAAAAAGTAATGTGCATGAACATGGTACTACTTATTTGTTACATAACCCCTTAAAATAGCCGCATAAGACCTAAGGGTAAGGTGTGCGATGGTGACAGACTCTTGGGGTTGCTCGGATAACATCGCTCGAGTGGTAATCTCTATCAACTTCCATTTTTCCCGTAGACGATCACGTTCGAGCTTGACTTGATGAAGCTCAGCTTGGGCTTGGTCAAGGGCAAAGCCCAAAGACGCCAACTCTTTTCCAAGCTCCGACGAATGGGCTTCGTAAGGGGCAATTCTACTGGATGAGGCCATCGCTTCCTTTGTCTGAGTAGAAAATTGGTTCGTTAAAGCCTTATATTTAAACTACCCAGATGATTACTGTTCAACGGCTATAAAAGTAACGGTCACAAATCTTAAAGTAAAACTAAAAAAGTTGATATCTTATAAAAACATTTTTCATAAAGAAACATTTAACTGGATCAAGAGGGATTTTCCATTAATGAAATTTTGGGTCGTTACAACATTCCCCCCTTAAGAAATTTCGCCCTCGAAATTTTCCTTTTCCCACACTAAAACAAATGTGGGTAACTTAGCTTCATCATATCCTACGAATCCCAAGTTGCTTCTTCAAACTTGTGGTTTCTCCACAACACCTTGACGAGGGGCATTGTCTTATTTCGTAGAACTTTTTCTCTACGATCTAAGATCTTCACTGGTTGCTCCTCATAAGAAAGATCGTCTTCTAATTGTACCACCTCAGAAGAGAGTACATGTGAAGGGTCTGGTATGTACTTACTTAAGAGGGATACATGGAAGACATCATGCACCTTGGACATAGTAGGTGGAAGTGCTAGTCGATAGGCCACCACCCCAACACGATCAAGAATCTCGAATGGGCCGATGTACCTTGGACTTAACTTCCCTTTCTTTCCAAACCTCATGACCTTCTTCCACGGAGATATGCGTAAAAACACCATGTCTCCGACTTTAAACTCAAGGTCTCGTCGACGATTATCTGCATAACTCTTCTGTCGACTTTGGGCTGCCTTGATATGCTGCTGAATGGTTTTCATCTTCTCCACCATTTCTTCGACCATTTCTGGTCCAAGCAGCTTACGTTCACCGACCTCATCCCAACATGACGGTGTTCTACACCTTTTCCCATACAGGGCTTCATATGGTGCCATTTGGATGCTCGAGTGGAAACTATTATTATAAGAGAACTCAACTAGAGGAAGATGTTGATCCCATCCTCCTTTAAAGTCCATTGAGCACGCTCTCAACATATCCTCAAGTGTTTGGATAGTCCGCTCGGATTGGCCATCAGTTTGAGGATGATAGGCCGTACTGAAGTTCAGTTCAGTATTCAGAGCATGTTGAAGACTCTTCCAAAACTTATAGGTAAATCTTGGATCTCGGTCAGACACAATAGATAGTGGTACTCCATGCAACCGTACCACTTCCCTGATATATATCTGTGCCAGTTGATCCAAAGATAAATCCTCTCGAATAGAAATGAAGTGTGCAGTCTTTGTAAGACGATCCACAATAACCCATATTGCATTGTTGCTTTTGGATGTCCTTGGAAGTCCAGTGACGAAGTCCATGGTGATGTTCTCCCATTTCCATTCTGGTATGGGCAATGGTTGCATCATCCCCTTAGACTTCTGCCTCTCTGCCTTCACTTGCTGACACACCAGGCACTTTGATGTATATTCGGCGATCTCCTTCTTCATATTATCCCACCAAAATTTTTCTCGGAGATCTCGATACATCTTTATGCTCCCTGGGTGAATAGAGAAATTTGAACTATGTGCATCATCCAAAAGTTCCTTCTTCAGCTCCGAACTTGATGGGATACATAGTCTTTTCCCAAACCGCACAATTCCTTCTTCATTAACATTAAACTCTGAGGATTTTCCCTTTTTGATAGCTTCCACTTTTTCTTGGATTCTCGCATCATCCTTTTGAGCATCCTTTAACCTTTCCAAAATAGATGGTTGAGCAATCATTTGTGAAAGGATTGATGATGTTCCCTTCTTTATGATTCCCACGTCCATCTTCATCAAGTCTAAGAAGATTGGATCCTTCTCAATTCTCATCATTGATAGAATTACTGGATCCTTTCTACTTAGGGCATCCGCCACCTTGTTCTCCTTCCCAGGGTGGTAATGTATTGAACAGTCATAATCCTTTATGAGCTCTATCCATCTTCTCTGGCGCATATTAAGCTCTTTCTGTGTGAATATATATTTAAGACTCTTGTGGTCAGTATATATCTCACATTTCTCTCCATAGAGATAATGCCGCCAGATTTTCAAGGCAAAGATCACCGCCGCCAACTCCAGATCATGCGTTGGATAGTTTCGCTCATGGATTTTCAACTGTCTTGAGGCATAGGATATCACTTTATCATTCTGCATTAGCACACATCCTAAGACCTTCTTCGAAGCATCACTGAATACCACAAAAAGCTCCCCACTTGTGGGTAAAGTGAGCACAGGTGCAGTGATAAGCCTCCTTTTCAACTCCTTGAAGCTTTCTTCGCATTCATCACTCCAAGCAAACTTTACTCCCTTTCGAGTTAGCTTGGTAAAAGGGTTGGACAATCGTGAGAAGTTTCTCACAAATCGTCGATAATATCCAGCTAACCCCAAGAAGCTACGGATATCAGTTACCGATGTTGGCCTCGGCCATCCCTCAATTGCATCTGTTTTGGAGGGGTCCACAGATATCCCATTGCTTGTGATGATATGGCCCAAGAATGAGACCTCCTTCAACCAGAACTCACACTTGATGTACTTGGCATAGAGCTTCTCCTTGCGCAAAGTCTCCAGTACAGTTCTTAAATGCTCCTCATGGTCCTCCTTGGTTTTGGAGTATATTAGAATATCATCTATAAAGACTACCACAAATTTATCTAGGTAATCTCTAAAGACTCTATTCATCAAGTCCATGAATATTGCTGGAGCATTGGTGAGTCCAAAAGGCATTACTATGAATTCATAGTGCCCGTACCTTGTACGAAAAGCAGTCTTGGGGATATCTTCCTTCTTCACCCTTACTTGATAATATACCGACCGCAAGTCGACCTTGGAGAAGTATTGTGCTCCACGCAGCTGATCAAACAAGTCATCGATTCTTGGGAGAGGATACTTGTTCTTTATCGTGATTTTGTTAAGTTCACGATAATCGATGCAAAGCTGCATTGACCCATCCTTCTTCTTGATGAAGAGGACTGGTGCACCCCATGGTGATGCACTTGGGCGTATAAACCCTTTATCCAGATTCTCCTGTAGTTGTTTCTTCAGTTCTTCAAGCTCAACCACATCCATTCTATATGGAGTCTTGGATATTGGTAGCGCCCCAGGTATAAGTTCAATTGAGAACTCAACATCTCTTCTTGGAGGAATACCAGGAAGTTCCTCGGGAAATACTTCAGCGAATTCCCTCACAATAGGCATTTCTTCAAGGGTGGTTTCTTCCTTGGACTCAATCATCTGAGCCAGATATGCGTTCTCATAAGGCAGTAATATCCATGCTTGAGATGATGGAGCTAAAGGAGATTCATCTTCCTCCTGACACTTGTAAAGAATCGGGGGTCGATTCTCCATATGGAGTGTGATTTCCCTCTCCCGACAATTTATGTTGGCTCTATATAAGGAAAGCCAATCCATGCCAAGAATTGCATCAAATTCCACCAAAGGGAGTATGACGAGGTTCGCCAGGAAATTCAATCCACGGATTATAACAGGGGAGGACTTATACTCATGGGATGCAATGATTGCCCCATTTGCCGTACTCACCGACATCTTTACTTCCATGATTTGGGGTGGTGCAGGGATTGTTATACTAAACTTTTGAGATATAAAAGAATGCGTAGAACCTGAATCAAAAAGTACGTTCGCTATTCTTGAATGAATAACTAGCGTACCTGTCACCACTTCGTTGTCGGGGTTCACTTCGGCAGAAGTGATGGCAAAAGCTCTTCCATGCTGTCTTGGAGGTTGTTGATTGCCTCCGATAACCCTTGGATTAGGGCACTGATTCTCAAAATGACCCGATTCTTTGAATTTGAAGCATTTAACAATGCGTTGAGGTTCGAACGGAGCGTTCCTCCCCTCCGTCGCCGCCGCGGGTCCTTCTTGCTGACAGTTAACAGCTAGGTGCCCTTCTCTTCCACACTTGAAGCATTTTCTTGTCCCCCTAAGGCAATTTACAGGGTGCTTCTTTCCACACTTTTGGAAAGTGGGGTGCTGGAATTTCTTAGCGCCGTTGGATTTATCCATCGGACCACCAGCATTGAAGTCCACCTTCCGCTTCTTGTCCCCATGATACCCCTGTGATTCTCCAATCTCCATTTCAACCTTGAGGGCACATCGGACAATTTCCTCATAGCTGTCGAAGTCACGGATCGCTAATGCTTTCCGCAAGCTAGGCTTCAGCCCACCAAAGAAGCGGTCAACCTTGCATTCGGGGGTAAAGACAAAGCCGGAAGCGTATCGTGCAAGCCTTGTGAAGTTTTCCTCGTACACTCCCACAGATTCCTCATCTTTCTGCTTGAGGGAAAGGAAGTCCCTTTCCATCTTAAGATGGAGGGTGCGTGGAAAATATTTATCGAAAAACATCTTCCGGAATACCTTCCATTCCAAAGCCTCGATCTCCTCCTCAGGCTTCGTATTTTTGATCAACGTCCACCATTGATCAGCTTCACCCTCCATACGATAAGCCGCCAGGAGAACCTTCTCTTTTTCAGAGCATTGGAGGATGGAGAATATCTTTTCAATGGATTTGATCCATTGTTCAGCAATCGTGGGATCAGATGATCCACTAAAAGTAGGAGGCCTTTGTCTCATGAAGCTTTCAATAGCGACTTGTTCTTTCTTAGGGGGGGTTGAACGTTCCTCTTGACCAGTGTTTCTATTCAAAACTTGAGTTAGCTGAGAGAGAAGCGTGACAAAGTTCGCGATTCCCGCTCCCATTGGATTGGGCATCTCATAAGTACAATCATCACACTGATCTTCACAACGGTTGTTAGCCCGAGTTCTCCTATTACCGGCCATTGGCTGGAATAAAAGGAAAGTTAGGGGTAACACATAAAGGGTAATCCAAAGACAAAAGTTGATGACTTATAAATAAACTTTAATCTCTTTAACTCATGTGTCTATAGGATTCAATCCAGGATTTTCATGATCTTCCTTCTAACATATATTCTTAGGGGCATTTTTCCCTTAATAAGGGTTCATACTAAGATTGTGAATTTATCAAAACATATCCCCCGGGAGTGTCGTAACCAAGAGTGCAGCAAGGCCCATTGTCGTGCACCAGTTCCCGTTCGAGTCTAGCTCAAAGCGGTGTTTTCGGGTTTTACCCCTAGGATACATCTGTGCCAGAGCCGCCTCTACCTGCTCGTATCCAGACATGGATGTATTTGTTTGATAAAACACTTACTTAGTATTTACCAAAACTTAGGGATGTTTTTATTATGCTTAGTCTTGTATCTAAGGCTTTACTAGGGTTTCCTAATCCCAAAAATAACTAAACCTATCCTCTGATACCAACTATGACAACCCTGCTTTTTATTACAACTTAAACATGCTTTATTACATAAAACTTCACTTGATACAACAAAGAAGATCGAGAGGTTTAGTGTCTTTGGGGCTTAGGATCATTACATAAAAACTTTAAACTTGAAATACAACATCCTTATTGAAAACTTCCTTTACATGACCACTACATTCCTTTGTACTTAGCATTTCATGGGATAACCTGAGGACATGCATAAGAAAAGGGTGAGCTATAAAGCCCAGTAAGGGAGTACATAATGAATAACATGAGGAGTACAATACATGTTAGGCAATAGGCATATCAATAGAGAATAAGAGAGACATGAAAATAAAGGCATGATAAAGCATGATAATCATAACATGGAAATGTGGCAATAACACTTAACATTGAATTAACATGAGCCAAGGCTCATTGCACATGGAGCATGAGTAAACCCTCATTGCACTTGAAGCACAAGTAAACCCTCGTTGCACTTGAATTAGCATGAGTAAACACTCATTGCACATGACGTATCATGATACTATACTTTACCCAATGCATTGGAGCGCTATAAAGGGCGCACCCTTCTTAAACATTTCATTTCATGCATAAGTGTGCCACATGGATCATAAAGCATGGATTCATAAAACATAATAATTTATTCCACGATAAAGGAATGTGGAATTCAAACATGAAACTTTATAATCAATATGTAAATGTGCATAAAGGTGAATACCCTTGATGGAGAAATGGGCATGGTATTCACTACACAAAGACATTGGCTTAGAAAATCGGTGCGATTTCGGCAGCGTAACGGCGTGACATAAGAATTCATAAAAAAGGTTGATGAGAGAGAAAGGGGTTCCTCATCATATTTACATGTAATGGACAGTAAGGAGATCATATATATACATGTCCCAACAATAGAAATGGAATTTAGATTCATGATACAAAATTATTGCTTGAATGTAAAAGAAGAGAGAGAAGTTCCTTTCGGAATTTCGGCATAGTAACGAGTGTACATGGGAGGCATTTAATGAGAGAGAAAGGGTTCTCCCATCATTCAAACAATAAGAGGGCAGTATGAGGGAGGTGCAAAACCATACCCCAACATTCATAATTAAAATAAAAAGGGAAATACAACTTAAAGAAAATTGACAAAAAAATTAGAAAGGAAGAAAACCCCTTACTTGGAAGTGTGCTTCCAAAGGCTAGAGAGAGGCTTGTGAGAGGCTTCTTGGGAGCTTGGGGAACCTTGGGAGGATTCTAGAGAGAGTAGGGCAGAGGTTGGACGAACTTCAAGGGCTTTGAGTGAGGAGGAAGTGGGATCTTGGGTGGGTTTATATAGGAAAGGTGAGAGAATTCTTTATTATTTAGGTTTGGGACCCCTTATATTAAAATAGTCCAAACCACAAACCATCCAATGGTATTTAGCCATGGTTTCTGGAAAAGGAAAGAGGAAAACAATATTTTACAAGGCCAAGGTCCGAACTTATTAAAAAAATTAGGGTTGCTTATGTGGAGGTGAGTCACACTCCCATGGAAATTAATTTAAAAAGGCAAAGTGTTGACTAAGTCTTGAGGGCTCCATTAATGCTTTGAAAAGTGAGTCAAACAAACCCAAAACCTCATTATTTTAATGATAAAACATATATTGGACGAACATAAGGATTATGGTATTTTATTACATCACCATTGGGTCATTATGATGTCATAAAACACATTATATATTTAAATGGTATTTAATTTTTACCCAAAAATTTGACTGTCTCAGAAAATTATGAAAAATTCACCGTTGGATAATTTCGACGTCCTCATTCCAAAAATAATATTTATTTTATCTAAATAATTTTCTAAATATGTGAATTTTTACTTTTAAAATAAAAACCGACATTTATAAAAATTTCACGTGTTTTGACAGAAATGGCTTTCAAACCTTAATAAAAATTTTAATTGCATTCATAAAATTATAAGATCATTTATATTTAATAAAAATTAATTTAATATTAATAATAATATTTTATTAAAATATTATTTAATTCAAAAATCCTTTAATTTAATAAAATATAATTCTTAATTAAATAATAAATAAAAACACCGTTTGTACTTTAAAAACTAATTACAATGTATAAAAAATGACTAGAAATTATATTCATTATTATATACAAAAGTAATGTGCATGAACATGGTACTACTTATTTGTTACATAACCCCTTAAAATAGCCGCATAAGACCTAAGGGTAAGGTGTGTGATGGTGACAGACTCTTGGGGTTGCTCGGATAACATCGCTCGAGTGGTAATCTCTATCAACTTCCATTTTTCCCGTAGATGATCACGTTCGAGCTTGACTTGATGAAGCTCAGCTTGAGCTTGGTCAAGGGAAAAGCCCAAAGACGCCACCTCCTTTCCGAGCTCCGACAAATGGGCTTCGTAAGGGGCAATTCTACTGGATGAGGCCATCGCTTCCTTTGTCTGAGTAGAAAATTGGTTCGTTAAAGCCTTATATTTAAACTACCCAGATGATTACTGTTCAACGGCTATAAAAGTAACGGTCACAAATCTTAAAGTAAAACTAAAAAAGTTGATATCTTATAAAAACATTTTTCATAAAGAAACATTTAACTGGATCAAGAGGGATTTTCCATTAATGAAATTTTGGGTCGTTACAAAAATCATTTTTAAAATGCTTTATAATGCACCTTCACCGATCAATACATGACCTGTACTCCTTTCACATCATGTATTTCCATATTAAAAAGTCCTACATAAAAATTTATAACCTCATATTATAATTTCATTTTATTAACATTACACATCATGAAACCAGCACAGGACATGTGTGAATATGAAACCTTGAGCCTAACTCATGAAATATTCCCAAAAAATAATACATTTATAAAAATAATTACACTACATGTAATTTCCCTACAGACAAAAGGAAGTACATATTCTACTAAAAATCCTAAACTAAATTTAAATTTCTCGGAATATGGGGGGAACCCTATAAATCCATTAATATGATTATTCCAAGATTCCATTAATTCCAATAAACATACATCCCCAAAATTGAGGTCATTTTCTATAGAAAATTCTCCCTATCCTAGAGATTCCCAAAATGAACCCAAATAAAGAGGGAAGTTGATGAAGAAAATAGAAACACCTTCATGTTGGTAACGAGACATTACAAACTACCCCATATAATAATTTCTATCCCCAATATGTAATATGGAATATTGATTTCTAGAAAGAGGGGAGTCCATTTATCCCTTATTAAGAACACGTTCTTTTATGTCTCATGATAATCTGATCTGTTTTCCATAACACTCTAACCAACAAAATCATCTTCTCATGTAAGATATTCACTTGAGAGTCCACAATCTCCACTAGTTTCAACACAACAAAAACATCTAGATCAAACTCCATCTCCTCCCTTATGAGAAAATGAGATGGATTTGGATGATATTTCTTCAGTTATGATATATGGAAAACCACCTGAGTACCTATCAACTGAACTAAAAATTAAAACTTATAAGAAACCCTCCCAATATATTTAGTGACCTAAAATGGTCAATTATATTCATATCCAACTTCCCTTACATTCCAAGCCAACAGTGACCCAACATGGGAGAAACATTCAAGAAAACATAGTCACATACAAAAAAATACAAAGGATGATGTCAGTGATCCACATACAATTTGTATATTTTATGAGTGATAACTAAACGTTTACATGTATCCGGAATCCTCATTAACATATTTGGAATGAGACTCTATCCCACCAAAGAGGATTCAGCCACCACTTCCCTCAAAAGGGATTCTCTACATGGGAGACCATAAAAAGCCTTGAAGGGGTCTATTATGATTGAAAAATAAAAAATATTGTTATAAGAAAACATAACTAGTCCCATATGTCTATCCCATTTTCCACTAAAATCCAAGATTCATGCATAGAGAATATCTTCAAGGATATAAGTTTTATGCCCCATCGGGTCATCTATCTTTTGATGAAAAGCAATACTCAACGTGAACTAAGTACCCATCACCTCTTGGATACATCTCCAAAACCTTAACATAATCCTACTAACCCTTTTTGAAACAAGGGATGATTGAACCCCATGTGACCTCATGATCTCTTACATATATATCATTCCAAGATCCTTAAATTTTGTGGATCCCCAGATCAGAATAAATTGAGATAACATTCTTAATCGATCAATCACCACCCATTTCCATTTCACCATTATGGATTCCATGTTAATCAAACAAAAAAGTCCATGGATACCTCATACCATCACCAAAAAGAGGATATAGTAATAAAAAAGGTTTCAGATGCGCTGTATTTATCTGTTGGATAGTGTAATAGAGAGACACATAATTCACAACGTCTTGCATCATACCAGCCACCATAATCATCATCTCATGTCATTGTATGACTACATTGTTCCCAGATAAATGGCCCACAAAAAACAATGGCTTCCAAAAAAATATGATCTCACCATAGATTTTGGAATTAGAAACCAATCTATAAAAAGAGAATACCATATGAAGAGAGTGACAACCATAAATATTTGTTCCACCATATAGGGTTTCTCAAATTACATAGAACTCATCATAATACTACTAAATCTATTGAATAAACACAAGGATATATGATGATAACTAGACACTGGTCAGAAAACCAGAGAAACTGAGTGACACTAATCAAACCTTCCTATAGGTTTCATTCCTCTTTCGATTATAGAACAACCTAAAATGAAAATTTCTTACTGGGAGCATCTTCAATGAAATTCCTCATCCTCGGGGTATTGATTTTTTTTAATGTCAACAATATGAAGGTATTCCACCCACTAACTATATCTAAAATTCAATCCGTTCCAAGAAAATAAATTCCTCAGACTCTTGTGGTTTGAGAACACCATAAAACTATCCTCAAAATAATAACTCTAACAACACTTAAGTGCATGAATTTCCATTATAAGTTCTAAATCATGACTGGATTAATTTTCCTCATGTGATCTATGTAGGAAAAAACTCTAAGCCACCCCATTATCATCCTATATATTCAAACAACCAAAAATAACACCTGAAGCATCATAGAAAATCATATACCCCATACCGAGATTAGGTAAGATCAGAATAGGTTCTGATGTCATAAGTTGTTTTAGCTCATCGAAAGAATACTAACACTTTTCATGTTACACCCCAAGCTTCAACGGTGCACTTTTCTTTGAATAATACAATAGCGTGTGTTGTATGAAACTTCATGTTCTAACACAACACAACTTATAAAACAAGCAGTTATGAATATTAATACCCACTTTTTGAAATTTTATAAATTTTATCATTCAAAATGGACTTCGTTTTTGGATTTGGAATATCGAAGTTAGATTACGGTTAATTTTTGGCCTTTTTCTGAAAACGTTCAATTTTTGATGAATAGTAAAAAAACACTGATTTATAGTTTAAAACTGATATTTTATTTAAAATTTTTTAGGTCCAAATAGATACATAATACTAATATATGTTCAGTTTAATTCATTGGAGTCAGTTTATTATAATTTTAGATATATAAAATTTAATTGAACTTTTTACCGTTTTGTACCCACCTCCTAGGAGCATTTGTAAATTTACATAAAACGTAATTTTACCTCTTCTGTGAGTTGAATTTCTAAAATACGAGAGACATGGTTGATATCAGTAAGTAAAATGTGGTTCAATAAGATGAAAATAATTTTTTGTGAATATTAACTTTTTACTTTTATTTACCACGGTTAAAAGTAAATTGGGCAATTAAGGGTTAAAATGATATTATTATTACACTAAAACATGTACTAATTCTATTTGATAAGTTTAATTCTACCAAAAACAACCTTAGGAAAAAAATATGATCATTTAGGTACACTTGGATTAGATTAGGACATTTATTATTATTTAATTCAAAGAAGAGTTAAAAGAGTTAAAATCAATGTTTAATAACTAAAATTTTTTAATATTGGGATACACATAAGATATATTCGACTATAAATATTAATTAGAAGGATATATAGATTTCATAAATAATGGTATTTTATTTATATTTTTTATACATTAAATAATTTATTGTAGGTATGACACAATGATGATGCAGTAATTACCTAATTGAGGAAATATTAAAGTAATTGATATTATAAATATCCAAATAAATGTAATTTGAGAATTTTTATGAATCCCACTAATTTTTTAGGTTTATATGACATATTAGGGTTTGTTAGATGATTTTTTTTTGAAGTAATAATGCTTTTATAAATTTAGGAAAAACAAAATACCAAATAGTGTCTAAATTGACATAAAAGAGTTTTTAAAAGAAATATTGTATTATTAATTGATATTCTATTCCTAAAAATCTAATGTTCAGAAAAAATACTTATATAATGATAGGTGTATCATTAATGAACCACTTGGGGTTCGATTTGAAGTATATAGTAAGTTTATTAACCATATGATATAAAAAATACAAAGAGACATAGTAAATGTCAAATTATTCAACAAAGAGGTAAATCTAAACGATAAAGTTAATATAATGACCTAAACCTATATAAAACCTATTGGTTGAGTGATTTTAGACACATCCCCACCATAGAATTTAAATAATCAATTTTTGAGCCATTATAAACCGAAAATAATTTTATTATAAAATAATATTTCTAGATTTTCCTAAGGTTCCCCTCACCCCTCTTATAAAAGGGAAATGCCTCTTCTCTCTAATTCACACCTTAAAAGCCATTTGGATTAGCCAAACCATGAAAAATACCCTATAAACTATCCTACCTTCATCCTAGAGGCTTTAATTTAGTCATATAGCCATCCTAACGAGCCATTTTGATATAATCAAAAGGAAGAACCCGAAGAAGAGGTAAATATTTCATCACCTCTTTCAAGTTCCTTTCTTCTTCCACATCCTCTTTCTTTGTAGTTTCCATTCTAAAATAATTACAACAATATCATATATGTACAATGATGTTATTATAAAAATGGTACAACCATATTCATTATTCTATCTATCCTTTGAATGGCATGTCACCATACGTGCATACGTACAACTTACCGTCTCCACGTCGTGGTGTAATTGTTATTCAATACATTATTATTTGGATGGGTATAATAATGATGTGTAATTGATGTAAATAATAAATATAACATGATAATTATTCTTTATATATATTATGTACCATCCAATTATATATTATTTTAATATCGAAATAATGATATTGTCGCTCGTGCGTACGTACGGATTACTGTCTCCACGAATGCGATGGGATTCATTCCCCATCGTATCCAGTCAAGACTAATTTTCATTTGATGAATAAAAATAATGTTTAAAGACATGATATCATTCTGAATATGAATAAGATACATCCAATCCATAAAAAATATGAATCACATAACAAATTATATAAAGGAAAACGAATCTGTTAACACCCGATACGACGATAATACTAAGATATTATTAACAATGAAATGTTAAAAGATCATATATGATATCATATTAATGTATAAAATTCTTGTATAATTTAATAACAATTATTTCACCATTATACAGGAGGATAACCTACCATCGATGAAGGAAAAGTACAAGGTAAGGGTTAATTCTACAATCTCTTCATTATCCGAGGTTGTTTATATGTAATTATCTATTGGGTCCTCTTTATCATCCACATTCATGTTTCTTAAAAATGTATTTCAAAACATTTTTACTATTTACTAGACTATGGGTTAAAGTAATTTATACCCTTGTTTGACTTTTATAAGATGTTTATAAAGGAATCATTCTGTCCTTTTCCAAACAAGGTCCTTTATAACCTTTTCGACAAAATTAAGGTAAGAATGTATTTTTTTAATGTATATGGCTGGTACGGCTATTTTCTGCTATTATAACATCATTGAATCTTCCCTTACATGTTTATAAGAATATTTTCAATTATAAATGTATTCTTTTATAATTACGTGACATTTTAATGATTTAAAAATGGAAAGAGATATTTCTCTAAAAAGGTTTTGATTTCATATATGTAAACATCCATTGATGGATATTAAGTTGGTTTGAAGTTGATTTATTATGATACAAAACATCCATATTTTATTGAAGGTTTTGTGATATGGTTGAATGTGGATTTGTTATTTCATACCATTCATGGTTTATGGATAAAGTATTGACATTTCACATGCCAGTTGTTATACGAATGTTTATGTTATGTTTAAACCTTTTCATATGAGGAATGCATTGGACTTAGTAAGTGATGGGTGGAGCCCACTATAGCTCCTCGATGCATCGGTAGGTCTCATGCAACAAACTAATGTCTTGGTATAAGGCCTTGACAAAATCTTATTTGTATTCTTGGCACAAGGCCTTGACTATGTGGTTATGAAAGTTTGGAATTATCCATTCCATTATTGTGAAAGTTACTATTGATATTGCATGTGATTATTCAACTAGTATAATATCCATGTGAGTATGTAAATGGAATTATTTGGATTTATATTTTCCATACTATGATGAATTTTATGTTGAAAAGGATTTTGTTTTAGTTTTACAAATATCCTTATGTCTTTATGCTTATTTATGAAAGCTTCTGCTATATTGTTATCCTTACTGAGCATCTGAGCTCACCACTTTCTATGTTTTATTTTTTGCAAGTTGAAAAGAAGTATATTATGAATGACCTACAGGGATAGTCTATGGGATCTCAGTGTTTTCTTTGGAAACAATGTTGTAGTAGTTTTCTATTTTATGATGTAATGCAATCCTTATGAATGCATCTAGTACTTCCAAGGCTATTAAACTAATCGGTCTTTTGAGACTTGATATTATGTGATCATGCCAATGATACGTAATAATGCACCGACTCTGGGCTTCTGGGTTTGGGACGTTATAGTTGGTATCAGAGGATTTTTAGTACAATCCTTGGAAAAAAGATTTAGATAAACTCTGAGTAGGTCACATAGCCCTAAGGTAGACTTGGAGGATTAGTATAGAAGAACTTCCTAGAATTTGGGTAATTTATACATTTTGTGAGTTTTCCAAGAAATACATCCCTATCTGGATACAAGTAGGTAGAGGCGGCTCTCGCATAGATGTACCTAGGGGTAAAACCCAAAAATACCGCATTGAGTTGGAATCGAATGGGAAATGGTGCACAAAAATGGGCCTTGCTGCACTCTTGGTTACGATAATCCCGAGGGATATGTTTAGGTTAGTTATCATTTTCATTAAAAACCATTACAAACAGTTTATGAGTATATAATTCCTCAAATAAAACATTTTTTATGATTATGGATTATATCCATAAACTGTTTAATTTATTTTATGTTTTTTACAAGTTTGTAATTATGTATTTTGATTCATAAACTAATCTAGTTTATGAATTTTTTTAGAAATGGTGCCTAGTAGAAGTAATAGAAACCGGATCAATGTACACACTCCATGTAGGGATATCCCTTCTAATCAAGATAATTATAGTGGAGCTGGTCATGCAACTAGTGCTGATCAGCTAATCACAATACTAGGACAACTCACTCAGGTTATGAATAATAACCTTACATGTATGGAGCACCTTGATCCACAACATGGAGGATAAATGTTAGATTTCTTCATGAGGCAACAACCACCAAAATTAAATGGGGGTTAAAATCCATTAGTAGATGAGCAATGGATAAATTCCATAGAGAAAATATTCCACACCTAGGAGAGTAGTGAATGGGAAAAAGTTTTCATGGCAGTTTACCACCTCACTGGAGATGTTGATCAATGGTGGTCATTGATTCAAAACACAAAGGAAGATGGTGAAGTATAAAATATGGAATGGAGGGACTTTAAAGGTATTTTATTAGAAACATACTTTCCTCGTGACAATCGAGCAGATATGGAAAGGAAATTTCAGAGTCTGAGGCAAAAGGAGGATAAGAATTTCGCAAAGTATAAATCTGGCTTTACAAGGTTAGCGAGGCATGCTAAAGATTATATACTTAACCCAAAAATCATGATTGATCATTTATTTTATGGGTTAAAACCATTTCTCTATCTAGCAATAGTCTCACAATTGTTTTCATCATACGAAGATATTGTATCATGTGATATCAAGACAGAAAAAGAATTCTCTATGTCTTACGACTTTAAAGCAAATCCAGAGAAGAAGAGATCTGTTGAACACTCTGGAAATGAAAATAAGGGAAAGAAGGGAAAATTTTAATATCCATCCTGCAGCAAATATGGGAAGAAACACCCTAGTACTTGCCTGAAGGTAATGGGAGTCAGTTACAAGTTTGGGGAAAAAGGCCACCAGGATCGTGATTTCAAGGGGAAGAAAGAGGTTGTCGATGTTGAATGATATAATTGTAGAGAAAGGGGAAATTATGATAATGAATGTCTAATGAGTCAAGGGAACTTACCTCAGAAAAGTTCAAGGGATCAAGGCCAAGCTTATGATATCACTACTACTGAGGATGAAGCTTCGAAAGACATAGTGGAAGGTAATTTAATGGTTTCCTCATGTTTAGAAAATGATTTATTTGATTCTGGATCATCGCATTGTTTCATAACATCATAGTTTGCTATGAAAATTAGAAATTTACAATTTTATTTAACAAGGTAGTTGTCAGTGAAAACTCTTAAGGGAATTATAATTGCCACAAAGTTTTGTGAATCAGTCCCCATTAGGGAATATAAATGTTATTTATCTATTTATCTCATTATCATACCCATGATTGAATTTGATATAATCCCCGGTACGGATTGGCTTTCAGACCATGGTGAAAAAATTATTTTACGAAGAAGGGGCTTACTATTTTTGATGACAATGATAAAGAACACCTTATCTTTGTAACAGATTCATCACCACCTAATTCTTATCTAGATCCTCCCCCAGTAGATCAAAAAAATTCAATTATCAGGGAGGAACAGAATGAAATAATTGTGGGTGACGAAAAGAATGTTCAAATAGAGGATGTACCTATTGTGAAAGAATATGTTGTTGTGTTTCCAGACGATTTATCTGGACATCCTCCAGAATGAGACATTAAGTTTTCCAATGATTTAATTTCTAGATCAAGGACCATATCGAAGACCCCTTATAGAATAGCCCCTGTGGAATTAGTGTAACTAATGAAACAACTAGAGGAATTGAGTAATAAGTGATTTATTCTCCCTAGTGTTTCTCCATGGGGAGACCCTGTCCTTTTTGTTAAAAAGAATGATGGATCTATGAGGTTGTTCATTGACTACAAGGACATCACTGCTATAACAATAAAGAACAAGTATCCTCTACCTCGCATTGATGATTTATTCGACCAACGTCATGGAGCTATATTATTTTCAAATATTTACCTGCGATATGGATATCATCAGTTGTGTGTGAAGAAGGAAAACATTCAGAAAATAACATTCTAAACCAGGTAAGAGAATTACAAGTTTACAGTAATTCCTTTTGGAATGACTTATCCACCCTCTATCTTCATGTATCTAATAAATAGAGTTTTCAAGGAATATCTTGATGAAATTTTAGTGGTATTTATTGATGATATCTTGGTATACTCGAGAATCTAGGAAGATCATGGAAATCACTTGCGCATTACCCTAAAGACTCTTAGAAGACATGAATTATATAGGAAGGTTAGCAAGTGTGAATTCTGGCTTCAAGATATTTCTTTTCTTGGCCATATTGTATCCAAGTATGGAATCTCTATTGATCCTTCTAATGCCAAGGAAATCCAAGAGTGTCCAGCATCATTGAGTATAACTGAGGTATGCAGTTTTATTGGTTTAGCAGGTTATTATCGACATTTCATCCAGAATTTTGCCCGTTTGGCTAACCCATTAACCAACCTAACATGTAAAGGGGTTAAGTTTGTTTGGAAAAAAGAGTGTGAAGAATGTTTTGAAGAACTGAAGAGAATATTAGTCAATCATACTATCTTGACTCTACCATCGGGAAATGATGGGTTTGTTTTTTATAGTGATGCTTCAAAGAATGGACTTGGTAGTGTCCTGATGCAGAATGATTAAGTTATTGTCTATGCATCGCAACAACTAAAAATTCATGAGAAAAACTATCCTACTCATGATCTTGAGTTAGCAGTTGTAATCATTGCTTTGAAGATTCAGAGGCACTATATTTATGGTGAAAACGTGAGATTTATACTGATCACAAGAGTTTGAAGTATATTTTCTCTCAGAAAGAACTCAACATGAGGAAAAGGAGATGGATTGAACTACTCAAGGATTATTTTTTAACTATACACTACCACCCGGGGATGGAAAATAAGGTGGAAGATTCTTTGAATAGAAAGGATCATGGAGTTTTAAACTAAATGAAAGATGAAAGAGATCCCATTTTCAGGGATCTAGTAAATATGAACAAGGGGATAAACATGGAAGGTGAAACATCAATACATTTTCAAATAGTTTCCAAATAATCTTTACTAGAAAGGATAAAGATATCTCAGACTGATGATGAAGAGTTTCAAATGAATATTCATGTTGTGAATGATGGGAGATTGAGTGACTTTGTTTATGATTATGGAATTTTGAAATTTCAGAAGAGACTATGTGTTCTTGATATAGCTGATCTAAAAAGGGAATTATTGGATGATTCTTATAGTTCAAATTTCTTTATACACCATGGTAGCACCAAAATGTATAGAGATTTGAAGGAACATTTATGGTGGTACAACATGAAGAGGGAGATTGCTGATTTTCTATCAAGATGCATGGTTTGTCAACAAGTGAAAGCTGGAAGGCAACAGCCTGGAGGAGTCATGAAACCTCTTCCCATACCTGGGTGGAAATGAAATAAAATTATGATGGACTTTGTCATGGGACTACCAAAGACTCCTAGGAGGAACGATGCAATATGAGTCATTGTTGATCGACTTACTAAGTCAACACATTTTCTTGATATAATACAAGATTTACCACTTGAACGATTAACGAGAATATATATTAATGAAGTTTTAAGACATCATGGATTACCACTCTTGATTTTTTCTGATCGTGATCCTTGTTTTACATCAACATTCTGAAAAAATCTTCAAAAATCCCTGGATACTGAACTTTGTTTGGGCACTGTCTACCACCCCCAAATTGATGGACAATCAGAACGGACTATTCAAACCTTAGAATACATGTTGAGATCATGCTTCCTTGACTTTCAAGGAATGTGGGATCAATATCTACCTCTAGTTGAATTTTCCCATAACAATATCTTCCATTCAAGTATTCAGATGGAACCATATGAAGCGTTATTCAGAAAGAGATGTTGCACGCCAACCTGTTGGGATGATGTTGGTGAAAGAAAACTCGTAGCCCTAGAACTGGGGGTGGAAATGATGGAAAAGGTGAAGGTAATCAAAAACTACATCAAAGAAGCTCAAAGTAGGTAAAAGAGCCATGCCGATAACCGAAGGAAGGATTTGGAATTTCAGGTAGGAGATCATGTTTTCTTGAAGGTATCTCCAAGGAAGGGTGTTATAAATTTCGGTAAGAAGTTAAAATTGAGTCCCTTGTACATCAGACATTTCATAATTCTAGAACAAATTGGGGTTGTAGCGTACCATTTGGAAATGTTGCCAAGTCTCTCCAAAGTTCATGATGTATTCCATTTATCACTATTGAGAAAATACAGACCTGACCCAATGCATGTACTCACCTATGAGGAATTAGAACTAGAACCCGATCTATATTATTTCAAAGAACCTGTCAAGGATCTTGATACAAGATAACATGTGTTGAGAAACCGGATGACTCGTCTGGTAAATGTTCTATGGAGAAACCATAAGATGGAAGAGGTAACATTGGAACCCGAGGAACTTATGATGAAGAACCACCTGAGTCTTTTTATGCAGTAATATTCTTGAAATTTCGAGGACAAAATTATTTGAAGGAGAGGATAATGTAACACCCTAGGCTTCCACAATATGCTTCTCTTTGAATAATACAATAGTGTGTGTTGTACGCAACTTTGAGTTCTAACCCACCACGACCATTAAAGCTTGCCATTATGAATAGTAATACCCACTTTTTGAAATTTTATAGATTTTATCTTTCAAAATGGACATCATTTTTGGATTTGGAATAAAGAAATTAGCTTAGGGTGAATTTTTGGTATTTTTCTGAAAACATTCAATTTTTGATGAATAGTGAAAAGCACTAAGTTATAGTTTAAAACTGAATTTTTATTTAAATAATTATTTATTTTATTTAAATTTATTTTACGTCAAAATTGATACATAATACCTATATATGTTCAGTTTAATTCATTGGAGCCAATTTACAATAATTTTAGATATATAAAAATTTTATTGAACTTTTTACCGTCCTTTACCAACCTCTTAAGAGCATTTGAAAATTTACATAAACTATAATTTTACAGCTTCTGTGAGATGAATTTTGAAAATAAGAGAGACACAGTTGATATCAGTATGTAAAATGTTGTTCAATAAGATGAAAATAATTTTTGGTGAATAGTAACGTTTTACTTTTATTTACCATGGTTAAAAGTAAATAGAGTAATTTAGCGTAAAAATGATATTATTATTATGCTAACACATGTCCAAATTCTATTGGATGAGTTTAATTCGACAAAAAACAACTTTTGGAATAATATATGATCATTTAGGTCCACTTGGATTAGATTAGGACATTTATTATTATTTAATTCAAAGAAGAGTTAAAAGAGTTAAAATCAATGTTTAAAAAATAAAACATTTTTAATATAAGGATATACAAAAGATAAATTTGACTATAAATATTCATTAGAAAGATAAGAATATTTCCTACATAATAGTATTATATTTATATTTTTTAGGCATTAAATAATTTATTTTATCTATGAAACAATGATGATGAAGTAATTACCTAATTAATGAAATATTAAAATAATTGATAATATAAATATCCAAATAAATGTAATTTGAGACTTTTTATGAATTAAACTAATTTTATAGGTTAATATGACATATTAAAGTTGATTACATAATTTTTTTTGGAATTAATTATACTGTTACGAATTTAGAAAAAACAAAATTCCAAATAGTGTCAAAATTGACATAAAAGAGTTATTAAAATAAATATTATATTATTAATTGATATTCTATTCCTGAAAATTTAAGGTTCAACCAAACGTATTATATAACGATAGGTGTATCATTAACAAACCACTTGGGGTTCTATTGAAAGTATATAGTAAGTTAATTAACCATATAATATAAAAATACAAAGAGACATTGTAAATGTCAAACTATTTAACTAAGAGTTAAATATAAAATATAAAGTTAATATAGTGACCCAAACCAGTATAAAACCTTTTGGTTGATTGATTTTCGACCCATTCCCACCTTGGAATTTAAATAATTTATTTTGGAGCAATTATAAACCGAAAATGATTTTATTATAAAATAATATTTATAGCTTTTCCTAAGGTCCCCTCACCCATCTTATCAAAGGGAACTCCCCCTTCTTTATAATTCAAACATTCAAATCCATTTGTCTCAGCCAAAACCTACCCAAATACCCTCTCAACTGTTCTCCCTTCATCCTAGAGGCCTTCCTATAGTTAGAAATCCAACCTAAGGAGCCCTTTTGAGCAAATCAAAAGGATGAACCTAAAGAAGAGGTAAATATTTAATCACCTCTTTCAAGTTACATTATTCTTCCCCTACCTATTTATTTGTTGTTTCCATGATAAAATATTAACTCTAGTATATTCTATATACTGTGATGTTATTGTAAATATTTTACAACCATATCCATTATTCTATACATCTTTTGAATGACATGTCACCATAAGTGCGTACGTACTGCATACCGTCCCTATCTCATGGTCTAATTGTTATTCAACACATTATTATTTGGATGGGTATAATAATGATGTGTAATTGATTTAAATAATAAATATATCATGATAATTATTCCTTATATATGATATAAAATTCAATTATATATTATTTTAATATCGAAAGAATGATATTGTCGCTCGAGCGTATGTACGGATTACTGTCTCCATGAACGCGATGAGATTCATTCCCCATTGTATCCATTCAAGAATAATTTTCATTTAATGATTAAAAATAATGTTTAAAGACTTGATATCATTATGGATATGAATATGATACATCACATCCCTTATAAATATGACTCACATTACAAATAATATGAAGGAAAATGAATCCATTAACACCCGAAACGACGATAATACTAAGATATTATTAACAAAGCAATGTTAAAAGATTATATATGATATCATATTAATGTATATGATTCTTGTATAATTTAATAAAAATTATTTGACTATTATAAAGGAGTTTAACCTACCCTCTACCAAGGAAAAGTAAGATTAAGGGTTAATTCTACAATATCTTCATTATCTGAGGTTATTTATACAAAATTATCTACTAGGAACTCTTTATCATCCATATCCATGTTTCATAAAGATATATCTCAAAAAATTCATACTATTTACTAGACTATGAGTTAAAGTAAATTATACCCTAGTTTGACTTTTATAATAAGTTTATAAAGGAATCTTTCTGTCATTTTCCAAACAAGGACCTTTATAACCTTTTCGACAAAATTAAGGAAAGAATGTATTTTTTTAACTTATACGATAGGTGTGGCTATTTTCCACCATTATAAAATCATCAAAGAATACCTTACAAGATTATATGAGTATTTTAAAATATAAATGTTTTCATTTAAATTATGTGACATTTAAATGATTTAAAAATAAAAAGAGATATTTCTCTAAAAAGGTTTTGATTTTAACAATGTCAACATCCTTTGAGGGACATTAAGTTTGTTTGTAGTTGATTTATTATGATACAATACTTACATATTGTATTGAAGGTATTGTGATATGTTTGACTATGGATGTGTTATTTCATACCATTCATGGTTTATTGATAAAGTATTGTCATTTCGTATACCAGTTTTAATACGAATGTTTATGTTAGGTTTAAACCTTTTCATATGAGGAATGCATTGGACATAGCAAGTGACGGGGGAGCCCGATATAGCTCATCAATGCATCACAAGGTCTCATGCGACAAACTAGTGTCTTGGCACAACGCCTTTACAAAATCTTATTTATAGTCTTGGCACAAGGCCTAGAATATGTAGTTATGAAAGTTTGGCATTATGCATTCCATTATTCTGAAAGTGGATATTGATATTTAATTTTATTATTCTACTAGTAGAATATCCATGTGAGTAAATAAATGGAATTATTTTGATTCATATTTTCCATATTATGATGAAGTTTATGTTGAAAAGAATTTTGTTTTAGTTTGACACATTGCCTTAAATTTTTATGCTTATTTATGAAAGCTTCTGCTATATTGTTATCCTTACTGAGCATCTTAGCCCACCACTATCTATGTTTTATTTTTCCCAGGTTGTGAAGAAGTATATTATGACTAGCCTGCAGGGATAGTCTATGGGATCTACGTGTTTTCTTGGGAAACAATGTTGTTGTAGTTTTCCATTTTATGATGTAACATAAACCTTATGAATGTATCTAGTACTTCCAAGGCAACTAAACTAATCTGTCTTTCGAGACTTGATCATTTGTGATCATGCCAATGATACATAATAATGAACCGACTCTGGGCTTCTAGGGTTGGGGCGTTACATTTCATCCCATATGAATTTCACCCATTTTCTATAAAGTGTTGTCTAAGGTAATTCCAATGTTGATAAATCCTTGATGATCCATTGATAATATAATATAAGACAAGTAAGAACCAAATATCAATGTTTTTTCATGAATCTTCCCCGGAAAAAATATCATTCACCATCTCAAGATCAACTAATATTCTATGATTTTTAATCATGTTCCCTAATAAAATCACTTCTTTGATCTTGAATTTTTTTAGAAATATTTCCATACAAATGTATAATCCTGAGGATTTGTAGATCCAAACTCAAATGATGATTGTGCTCTTTCTAGGATTTTCAAATGTCTAAAATCTTTTCAATGGACACTACCCAAAAAGTTTCAAATACTCATGGAATACAGAATCCATATAATCAATGAAATATATAGTATAATTAGTCTGAAAAATGTAATCAAATGATATTATTAATGATGATACCTAATCTTGACATCCATCTTCAGTATATCGAACCCCTAAACATTGAGCTGATGATAACTCGACCAAATATCTATCTTCAAAAATCATTTCCCCCTTTAATCAATGATAGAAATAATCCACATGGGAAAATGGGTAATTATTGTTAACCGTTACCTAGTTTAAAATTTGATAGTCAATATTTAATTTGAGTGAACCATGTGCCTTCTAGGAAAATTTCATAGGGGTTTCCTAATGTGAAACACAAGGGGGAATAAATACTTTCACCATCAGATCATCCTACTGAATAATAATATTTTTCTTCTCTACTAGAACCATTCGATAACAGGGTATCAAAATAAGTTTTGTGCCTACCACCAGGTCAATCATAAACACAACCTACATTTTATGAAGAATTTAAATAAAACAATCTTGGAAAAAATTAGATAGCTCTTGAACAACAACGAATAGATCAAAAATAGAAGAAACACCATCAAGATCAAATGATACTTAAGAAAATAATCTCTTGAGCTCTTTGTGGGATGGTCCTGCATGGATAGACCTCAAATACCAAACTCCTTTTGATTTGTATAGTAAATAATTTGGTATAGTATAATCTTTACCTAACCCACTTTAATTGATGCTTTATTATTAATAGTGAATCTGTGACTCAAACACCAAGATTAAAGAAAGTATTAGGTTCATTACGGTGTAGAAAACATAGTTTATTGATTTTAATTAACTTTACAATTTTTTATTTATGTGTTTAATGTTTCTTAAATACAACATCCAAATTTCATAATCATAAACATAGGATTAAATAAAAAATGGGGTAAAAATATTAAAAGTGAAATTGTAATTTATTAAATGACTATCCACACCTGATTCACTTCCCCTCTCAGGTGTGTGCGTAGTAATAATTTTGGAATTTAATATATATATATATATATTTAAAATTTTGAAGCTATTATATCTATAAATTATATATATATATATATATATATATATATATATATATATATATCATGGAGTGACATGGTACCTAGCAGTATGAACACCTCTTTATCACTCGGCTTCCTTCACTCTGAATTCATGGACACAGTGTGAGGAGTGTATAATGAAACATGAAATATCTATTACATCTTGATAATTTAGTGTCACCATAATTGAAAAACCATAGTTCAATTTACTTAGTTGAAAAAAAACTCCTTCACTTTACTATCGTTACTAGTTCAGTAATGGTTGTGACGTGAGGTATCCATTCTTGATCGCGGTGCTACACAATTCATACTTATGTATCCTTCATGTATTCCATGACAAGTTGTGTAGTGTTGTAACACCATAATATATTAAAGAAATTTTATTTTTGTAAATTAAATTTCTTTATTATCTTTTCTTATATGGGATACAATGTTAATCATTCATTTCATGCAGCATCAGGTTTAACTTTAATAACATGCAACACTAAACTTATACAAAACAACATAACATTATTATAATTATTAAAACAAGATAGTTATAATATAGACATTATATTTAGTAATATGATTAGTAAAATCTACTTTTTATATATTATTTATAATCATTTTATATAAATAAAACATATTTATAAATAAATATATAATTTTTAGTAAATTCATTATATGATTTGAAAATACTATTTTTTCAAAAGAACTATTTTTTATGTCCATCAGTGAACAAAAAAATAATAATTATTTACAAAAGGAAATTTAATTTGATAAATTAATTGCAATTTTTCATTTCATAAATTCAAAAATTATCTTAGTGTGAATTTTTGGGATTTTTCGGAAAGATTTCATTTTTTGATGAATACTGAAAAATACTAAATTTAAATTTAAAACTTCCTTTCCATAGAATTTATTTAAATAGTTAAAATAAATTTTAAATTTGTTTCAAAGTATAATTATTAAAATTTTACAAAAAATAAATCCAAATTATTTCATTTTAGTAAATTTCACATTGAAATCAAACATAGTTTTTTTCTTACTTTGGATCATTTTCACATTAAAAACAAACTTTCTCATCATGTCTATGAGATTAAATTTCAAATTAATTTGTAATAATTTTATGAATTGAATTTATAAAAAATGATTACATATTATTAATATGTATAATTTATAATTTATATTAAGTGAAAATTAATTTTTAACCATAATGATTAGTGGAAATAGTAAAAATTAATCACAATTATTAAGAGAAAAACGAGTATACTAAGGAACTAAACATAAAATGAAAGTTTAAAAATGACCTATTAACTTGAAAAAAACCCATTAGAAAGAAATATTTATACCTTTAATTTTTTTTATTGATTTTGGTACACTATTGGATCAACATGACATGGGAAAAAGATGGTATAAATTCTCTCTTCAAAAAAATTACAATTTTTTCAGTCACCTGCATTATGAAATGCCACCTACTATCCCCCTCTATTGATACATTAAAACCAAATTGATTCAGATAATATATATAAAAATAAAATTTATATTACCCATATCCTATAATCCTTAATTTTGGAATAAATCCAATCGAGGAATTCCTTTTGTGTAGACCAAAAAAAGATACCAGAAGAAGAGGTAATGTTCGTGATTGAATGTTTTTATCTAATTTCTTTCTAAAATACTATTAATTGTTTTTATATCATGATTATATGACATAATCAGTGTATTAAATAAATTTATATGGTTTTATTCTAATATTAGGAAATAAACACACACACAATTCCATCAAATGGTTTATGAAATTATCATTTATGTGCACGATGGATTACAACCTGATGAACCGATGTCATTAATTTTTTCATTAAAAAATATAAAGGATTGGAATAATGATTTTAATAATACTTATATAATATATTTATGATATTTATGGTTTTATTATGATTTTTTATGTTTTATATCACATAAACATTTATGCTTTCCATTTTTTGGAATACGATAATGTCATTCGTGTGTATGGCGGAGTACCGACTCGCGTAGTGATGTCATTAGTTCATTATTTACATAGAAATTTTTAAGGATTAGTTTAATAAAATTATGTGAAATATATTATATAAAAATTATTCTAAAAATTGTATTATCTAATATACTTTTATTTCTTTTAATCCAACAATAAAATGGAAATATCGCCCATGCGTACGTAAGACCTATCATCACTGGGAAGGGTGTATTTCATTTTCATTTTATACATTTTTTTGATTATTATAAATACATATATACATAATTTATATGATATTTATATAATGGTTATTATTCTTTATATTATTAAATCATGATTTATTTAAGATTACTAAAATTATAACAAATCAAAACATGTATGAAAAACAAAGCGGCTGTTAACCAAAACGTAATTTTAACACAGAATTGTTAATAAATGGATAATAAATGGTTATATGAAAAATAATATACAGTATGTTATATATGAATATTTTTCTATAATATAAGTTTAAAAAACTTAATTTTATTATACAAGATTATTAAATGAGTACAACAGAAGTCAAGACTTAATGTAACATATTTCCATCTCACGTTTATTTTTTGTGAGAAAAAAGCAAGGTTCACCACCTATTTATTGCATTTATTATATACAATTACCATGGATTTATATTATTATTATTATTATAAATATAATTATTCGGATTTATAAATCCATTTTAGGGTCTCTATATCATGGGTTTTATGGGAAAACGTCACCAAAGCGGTAAAATAATTATTTCTTTCTGAATTTTCATTCTTTGAGACACATGTTATGTTATGATTCTATACAATTTTACGAGGTCTATATACTACACCATTTAAAATGTTTTATCAAGAATATAATTATTTTAATTGTATTTTAAGCTTTAATATATGTTATTATTTCATGGGGATTATGATTCGATGTTATCAATGTGGTATGAGTTTATGGATAAAATCTCATAGTTTATCTGGATTATTTATGACTCTTCTTCAATTGATGAAATATTTCACGAAATCTTAGGAATGTTATTTTTATCTAGTTATTAATTATATCTTCATGTGAAAATATAGTTTCCACTCTATGATAATTAAAATTATTAAGAATATTTTGGTATTAAAATATGAATTTATCTCTCCCTTTTGTCAGAAATCATTTTTCATCAAACCCATTTTTTCTAAAATATTAGTCAAAAATATTTTATTACCCTATAATAAAATTTAAAATAAAATTTTACACATTTTATAATTTTTGAACTTTTTCTTCAACTGAATATTTATGTCATTTTTCAAAACATACTTGTTTGTATTTTACCCAAAATTTACAAGGATCCTATGTTTTTACGTGTTAGACATGAATGGAATATTCTAAAATCATGAACAATCATTGTATCAAAGATTATTTAAATTTTTTTAGAAGTTATTCTCAATGATAAAGGTTTTTAAAACATTTTATATATTAAATTGTTTTTGTTTTCAATGTGGAATGGATATTTTCCTCAAGAAATGTTTTAAATGATCTTTCAAACTAATTTTCCATCTATGATGACAATTTTTGGTGCTAAAAAAGAAATAAAAGCGATATTATCTAAGGGTATCATTCATATTTTTTTTGTAAATGGTTTATGTTTTGATGGTATTATATTTATGAAACTCATTTCTTGTCCCTGGGTTATATGTTTTGGAAACTCATTTCTCATACACGGGTTATATGCTTAGAATCCCACATCTTTTCAAGTGTCATTCAATAATTAAATGATTATCAAACCTATATATATCCCATAGGCTAAGATATGATTTTATGATTATGAAACCCATTTCATTTCATGGGTTATGATATGATGAATTTTTATGATCTTGTAGAACTGATAAATTTGGTTTCAATTATTTAACGGGTGGGACTAATATATACCAACAATGAATTGGGTAAATATTTATATATCTCATGAGATAGACCTGAATGAAATAGGGAGTGAACCAGGTCCAATAATTATTTAATGGAATGAAGAGTGAACATGGTACAACAATACAAGGTTGGAATGATGAGTGGACTTGGCACAATAATAAACTTTTTATGCTATGATGGTATTGGTAGTGTCCCTAGAAAAATTTGTAAATTATTATCTATGATTATGTGCATGCCAAAAAATAATGAATTATGCTAATTTTATGCTCTCATGTCTCGTGTTCTTTTATTCTCTTATGGTTCATGTCTTTTGAATTTCCAATCATTATTCCATGACTCATGATTATAATCTTTGATATGCAGGGTATGGTATTCTGATGTCATGATCATGTTGTCATACATTGTGTTCATGTTATGATTATGTATCTCCCTTTTTTACCCTTACTATACACATGATCACACAATTTCTTAGGTTTACATGCCATGGGTTATGAAGATATTTATTATGTATAATGTTTTTAAGAACCGTGATGGTTATGAAGAATGTAGTGGGATAAGATATAGTTCACTTATGTACCATTTTTTATCTTTCCATGTTTCTAAAAGCACTAAAATTATAATTTATTTGGACGTGTGTTTGTGTAATGAAATAAAAATTCCACAAAAATGATATAATATCTATCTATGTTAATACTGGGTCTCTATAGTTGGTGATAGATCATAGTATTAGTAAACCATTGGAATATATGATGAGAAAACATTAGTGACATCCCTATGTACACATTAAATGATCAGTCTTGAAGTAAAGGAAAATGATCTAACATTTTGGTAAAGGATAGGGTTAGTGGTTTCTAAGAATTTACATTCATTTCATGATATTATAAGTGGATAAGGATATGGGATAGATTTACATATGGGTAACAACCTAGAAAACACTTTATTGAGGTAGAATCAATTGAGAAATAGTGTTCAACAATGGGACTTGCTACACATCTAGTTTGAAACTCTAGGGGAATATTCTTTTGGAATTCGCAAACTCTGTACAAACTGTCGTGAAGGATTTAAATAAAATATGGCTATGAATTAACTAGTAAAAACCTAAGGTGTCATATATTAAATAATGTGTCATAATTTATACATCATATAATTTATTTTCATGATTATGTGGTTCCCTAATATGACAATTTTTTCTTAATCTATGATTTTGGTTTTATACAATGCTTAGAACCCAAAAGAACCACAATAATGCTAATCGTAACAGGAAATGCAATGATTGTTCTCATGAGAATCCACATGAAATAGTATTTGGAATATAAAATCTCATTATTGTTTTCATAAAAATTTCTCAATCTATGAATCGTACTATAATTTTAAATGATAAATGAGGGAACACAATTTTTTTAATTCCTTTATTAGGTGACATCAACCTTCTTTCAGTGGGTCATTCGATCCACTAGTTTCTAATCAATTTATTAGTACCACTAAAAATAAATTTTCTACTCCCTCGTGTTTGGACCATGAAAAATTCATTTTGGTTGTTTACTATTTGGATGGTGAAGAAGATCAATGGTTGACTCTTATCAATAATACAAGGCAACATGGTGAAATTTACTCCATGGATGTGGACCATTTCAAGATCTTTTTATGAAATAATTAATTTCCAAATTTTCTTCATACAATTGTGGATAAGTGTATCCCTTAGTTAAAGAAACGAGATGATGAATCTATTGGTACCTATGAGGATTATTTTAAAAAACATGTGAGGTACACATCCATTATTATCATCCAACCTAAATGTAAGGTTGATATATTATTTTATGGATTTAAACTAAGTCTCCAAATGGTGTTACCCATACGACAATTCATTATCTTGGAAGAGATCTTATATTGTTCTATCCATGTGGAAATAGAGGTTGTAGGTACATATCAACCTTAGTGTTTTGACATGAAAGGGAAGATGTATTTCAAAGGAAAATCTAAAAACCATGTAGAAAATAATATGGTATTTTATTTATGCTAAAAATTTGGAAATAAGAATGGAGGAAATTTTATTAAGGGGGATAATCAATGTTTTTAGTGTAAAAGGTAATTTCATTAAGAAATGGATTTCCAATTTGATGGGAAGAAGTTTTCTAACAATTAAAATAGAGAGATAACTGCATAGAATGTACAACCCTCACTTCAATGCTTCATGTGTAGAGAGAATGGAAATTATGCAAACCAATTCCCAAACCTAAGGGTTAATGGCGATGATCGATGTTAAAAACCTCTTAAGATAAGTTATAAGAATAAATATCTTGTGATAATTATTTTTATTAGGGGTTAAATAATGATGTGGGGAAACGTACACTTATTATCCACTCTAGAACGAGTAATGTCTTACATGACTCAAGATATAACCACTATTTTATATATGAATAATTTTATAATGATATCATTATTCCACCCAAATGGTTATATATATAATTAATAATGCAAGACCCTAATGGTACGATGATCACATCCCGGGTTGATGATTCCTCTTTAGTTGATGTTGGTGGAATGTGGTTCCTATAAATATTTTTATTCTTCATATGGTTGAATTTGATGTCATCCTTGGATTGGATTGTATTTATCTACATAAATAGCCCATAAATTTTTGAGCAAGTGAAATTAAGTTTGATATTCCTGGCCAACCTATGATTATTTAACAATATGTTGATAAATATGAACTTATAATGGAAATTACATTCATTGTATGGGTCATAATTTCCATCTAGAAGGGTTTTTTATCTAAAATGGTTTTATAGAAACTCTAAATCCATGAAATTCCTATTATTATGAATTTTGTGTATGTCTTTCAATAATAAATTCATATCCATCCACCAAAATTTGATGTTATGTTCTAAATTGAACTCCTACCTGGTTCTACACCAATTTTAGATACTCTTTATAGAATATCCCTGATTGAGTTGCAAGAATTGAAGAAGTACCTCCAAAGACACATTAATAGAGGATTCATTTGGAAAAGTGTTTCAAATTTGGTCTCACTCATTATTTTTTAAAAAAGAAATATGGATCAATGTGACATTGCATAGATTATCAGGAGCTGGAAAAATGAAAATTATGAACAAGAATCCTTTCACTCGTATTGATGAAATGTTTGATTAGCAATACTGAGCTCAATACAATTCAAAGTTTGACTTTTATTTTTAATATCATCAATTAAGGTTTAATAAGTATGACATACCCAATAAATCATTCCATAAAATGTATGGACACTATGAATATATAGTTATTCCATTTGGTATTTCAAATTCCCCAACTATTTTCATGGATTTAATGAATAGTGACCATATAGATTACAATGTTTAGTTTTTGGTAGGATTTATAGATGATATTATTATATATTCAAAGAGAATGAAAGATAATGAATATCACATGAGTGTTTTACTAAATACATTATGGAAGAAGAAAATATATGAAAATTTTACAAACTATAAATTTTAGCAAGGAAGGGATTAATTTTTTGTTTATATAATCTCAAGAGAGGGTATATCAGTAGATCTATTGAAGATAGAGGCTATTAAATGTTGGATGAGACCAACCATTATGAATGTGATCTATAGTTTTCATGGTTTAGCATGATATTATTAACAGTTTATGGATAATTTCTCACAACTATCTTCTCCCTCAATAAAGGTAAACCAAAAGGGGAAAAGTTCATCTAGAAATATGAATGTGAGGAAAATTTCAAGGAAATGAAGATAATATTATTTAATGAATATGTTCACATATTACCCTTTAGTGGAAAGGGGTTTATAATATATCACAATTAATCTAATAAGTTATTGAGATGCATTATTATTAATAATTACTTAGATTTAGATTATACCTCATTCCTATTGAGGATTCATGATAAAAATTACCCATCTCATTATTTGAAGTTACCTATAGTGTTTCATTCCTTAAATACATGTCAATATTATCATTATGAATAATGGTTTGATATATGTTGTGATCATAAATGTTTGAAGTATATTTCAACATAGAATGAGTTGAACATGATACAAATAATATGGTTAGTGCTAATTAAATATTATGACTTCTCAATACATTATATCTATGTGAAAGTGAACAAGGTGGATGATTCATTCCGTTGAAAGGATAATGATCACTAATCTATAATGAGGATAAAAAGATCTAATATTTTTGAATTTCTAAATTAATGATCAAGAAATCATGAAGGATTGAGAAAATATTATCTTTATCAAATTAATGATCAAACATATATCCATGTGAAGAATAATGAGGTGTAGAATGAAGATATAGAGATGAAAAAGATTGTTATAAATGTTCCTAATTTTAATCATGATCTTGATAGAATGATAATGTTCATAAATTGTGTCTGTGTTACATATATACCAGATTTTATGAAAGAGATATTATAGTAAGCTCATATTTCTTCATTATCTATTCATATAAGAATTATTAATATGTAAAGCTATTTGAAAGAATACTTTAGTTGCGATGGAATGCATAGAGATATCATAGATTTTATATATCAGTTCTTAGTATGCCAATAAGTTAAGCCTAAATGAGGAAATTATAAGGGGATGATTTATCCATTACCCATACAATAATGAAAATGGAAGGACACCACCATGGATTTTATCATTGGACTCTCCAAATTTTCTAAAAGGATTAATGCTATATCGGTTGTAGTGGATCAACATACAGAGTCAACACCCATAATCACTATTATAGAAGAATTATCTCTATATTATATTACCAAAATATTCATTAAATAACAGGTATTGTTGTATGGAGTAAGACATTCCATTATATGTTATTGGGATATGATGTTTACCTCAATTATTGGGTGATGTCTTTAGAAAACTATTGTTATGGAGTTGAGTTTCAGTACTACATATCATCCTCAAATTGGTGTTATTTCTAAAATAAATATTAAAATCCTATAGGATTTGTTGATATATTTTTCATTAGATTTTATTGGAGGTTGGGATCAACACCTTACTCTACTATATATTTCTGATAATAAAATACTTCATTCAAACATTCAGATGGATATTTATGAAGCCCATTAGGGAAATATATGTTGATCTACAACATGTGGGAATGAAGATACAGAATGAATGTTATTGGGACCTGATATATCTAGAGAAATAATAAAAGAGGTTAGATCCTCCTAGAATGATATCTATGCAGCATAGAGTTAGTAGAATGGTTATGTAGATAACCAAAAATGTGATCTGGAATTTGAATTTGGTGATAATGAGTTTCTAAGAATTTCTCCATTGAAGAAGGTTATGCGCCATGTGAAGAAAGGGAATATAAGACCTTGGTATATCAGTCCCTTTGAAATTATTGATCATATTAGGATGGTAGCCTATCATTTGGTGCTTCCAATGAACCTCTATCAAGTCCATAATGTCCTCCCTGTGTCTCTCCCGAGGAAGTACATACATCACCTTTCAAATGTACTAAACTCAGCAGTCATACTCTTGGAGAAGGATCATTCATTGGGGAATAATCTTGGAGATTCTGGATCATATAAAGAAGGACTCTATCTTATTTCACTCACTACAATTATTCCAAGGTAAACTAACATTAAATATTTAGGTATTAATCACTTCTCGCCCAAGAAGGACTCTATCTTGTTTCACTCACTACAATTAATTTGGGAAGTCTTTTTTCATTTTATTGATCCTATGGACTCTAAATTAGTTCATAGATATGATGTTCACTTAAAAATAAAAATAAGGTATTTATTACACTTTTATCCTTAATTATAAATAAAATTCTCTCTTCTACTACTATTCACTATTCACTTCTTCTTCAATATTGGACAAAATCAACTCCTTGAAAATAGTTGACTATTTTTCATCTAAATCTAGACATGAATTTCCCCATGGAATGAAGTTCAATTCTTCATATTATAAAAAAATCCAACATTAATGATGACACAACCACGATGAATATAATTGTACACTATAATGATATTTTCTATTCTTTATCTTCAACTATTAAGTCAATCAGTGTAGTAATTTAATTTTATCCTCTTTGAGACATCAGACTTTAATAAACTTAGTGTGATCATTAGTAATCATTTATATCAATCAACTATTTTTCCTCTCTCAAAAATATTTATTGAAATTTTTTCTTCTAATTCCTCTATGAATTGACTCCAATATGCATATTTAATTTTTTCCTTATTCACTATAACTTATATAAGTGGTTTTAAAATGATTTTTATAGAAACTATTCATATTATAAATGGTTTGGATCTATTTTTTCCTTTAATCCACCAATATTACGCCATTCCTCTCCCAATTTATAGTGGTCAAAACACACCTATTTATTATATTTTAATACCCTAAATATCAATAAAAATATTCTCATTTTTATTATCGAAACAAAGTAATTTGTGTACTCTAGAAAGAGTTAGATCATAATATGATGTTACTCACTACAATGTGTTTTTTCAACATCCCCACGTTTATGGAATGATGTCCTTTTTTATGATGTGGTTATTATTTAATCTCTAGTTCTACACAATCTAATTGAATCTCATTTAAAATTACTTGAGGATAACTTATTCAAACCCTTGAAATATCACATTTTAATCCTCTCAAATTTCCAAAATAATCAGACCTCTTATGGAATGTTATTAAAATTATAGGGCACTTCATATGTTTCAATCCTCATATTGTTCAATTCATTCAAATAAAATATCCCTTCTATATCATAACCACCTTTCTTGTGATGTGAATATTCTTTTCTCTCACACCACTGTGAAAGAAACTTGCAATGCAACATAATTCCTCCAAAAATCACATTGAACAATTGCATAAATTTTTTCCATCCTTGAAATATATTGTGGATTATCCAAATATACTCACTACACCACGGATTGGGTCAAGATTACACATATTCTACCATGAAAATAAAATAATTTTAACTTCTATAAACTCAATTTATTCTTATTCTTGTCTATTGTGGCGAGGTTTACTCTTATGTGGTATTGGTTCACTCTTACAAAAGATTGGTTGTGGTATGGTTTATTCCTTAATGGTTCAAGACCTAATTTTTAACCATATTTATTTATGTTATATGTGTCCACTATTATGAAATAACACACTACATCCATTAGCATAATATTCAAGAACCAATAAATTTTATCATATCCAACATCCTTCCAATACATATTTAAAAATATTCACGATTAACATTCCATTTTCTTATTAATAAGAGATATCAAGTTGGATTATTTATTATTCACAAAATATTATATATAACAAACAGAGTTTATCAGATACTTTCTATCTAGACCTTTCATGATCATCCTCATCAATGAATTCAATATTTATCAATGTTATAAAACCTTATTCAATTTTGGATCCAATGTATAATGACCATCTCTATCTTTATCCACTTATCCCAGTACCCAATATCTTTTAATTCCAACATTCATATAAAATTAACAAAATATACATTTATTTTCAATAAATACATTACTAAAAAATCAAACTCAAAACCACATAGTCAGAAAAATTAGTCAAAGGCCTCCCATGTGTAATATTCTTTATTAGTGCTAGTCACTAGCCTCTCTCCAATTAGAATCAATGATGTGGTGGCTCAGTTAGCCAAACTACTAGTCCATATAGGACTCCTATAGGTTGTGTCATGTTATAGTGGTATCATTACTGTTCTATATTAGATATGGGGTTTAGAAAAAGGAATAATATAAGGATTGGACGGAGAATTTTAGGGAAATAGTTTTCAGAATATTTGAATTAATTATTTTGAAAAGGGAACACCAAGTTGGTGTGGATTTCCAACACATTCATTTTATAGAACACTTATAATATTCCAATCGTCTCAAAAAAATCAATGTCATTAGTTTTATAGTATGTTTAGGACAACCGAAACATTATGTATTGGTTAATTAATATTTTACATGTCTATATCAAGTCAACTCACCCAAGAATGATTTAATAACCATGGGTCTATCTTGTAAACTATACGATGCCCCCTTGAAAAAAACTGTATAAGATTATGAGGGTGGGTCTTGATGATCCCAAGCTATTAAAGCATCATATTCCTATAAATTATTTAATTAATTATACCTCAATTCATGGACATTATTAGGAGGTATATCCACCCTCTAATCGGAGGGAATAACCCCCATCCCTTTTCAAGAGAGTAGAACCTCCACTTATAGAGAATATGATAGTTCCCACTAAGTAGGATTTGTAACAAATCATGATTTAAGGGAATATGTTTTTAAAATAAATGTAAATTCTCTAATAACATGCATTACATGAAACAACGAGTTTAAAAAACCATGATATACTATTAATATTATTATTTATACATTATTATTATAACCTAGACATTAAATTTGTTTATATAAATAGGAATAATTTGTATTTGAAAATTAATTATGATGATTTTTGATAGAGAAAAAATATTTCTGAATATGTACTTAATTTTTATGATTCCATATATTCATTGAAAATAATTTTTTTTCTCAAAGAAGTTTGTATTTAATTTTGTAAAAATGTAATGAAATAAATTTTTTACAAATTTAGAAACTTTATTTTATATAAGAATTATCATTTTTTAAAATATACATGTCAAAATTATCTTTAAGTGATTTTTTGAAATTCTTGTGAAAATATTAATTTTTTACTGAATAGTAAAAAATATTAATTTTTATTAAAAAATAACTTTCATTTAATGAATTTATAATTCTTCACCTGGTTTAAAAAATCTTTAAATGAAATATAAGTTTAGTTATTTTATTATTAAATAAATTTATTTCATTTGAATCAAATTCATATTGACTTTTTATATTATATCTTTTATACTTGTGAAAATTGTATCTTTCAAAAATTGTTTTGTCATCATGTCAGTAGGTTTTATTTCAATTTTTTTGGACAATTATGTGAATAGAAATTGGAAAATATGTATTCTATATTTGAATATAGAATAATTAATATCATATATTTAGTTCCACTTAATTTTTGGTCAAAATGAATTGTAAAAATAATAAACATTATATATCAAGATTAAGGTTAAACTAGAATGATAAGGGTTTAAATGAACTAAAAAATTATTCCATTCCTATTAGATGGAAATATTTTGACGATATAAAATATAATGTTTAACAATTATCCATTTTTGTGCCTTTTTTATTTTAAAATGTGGGCCAATTTTTTATTTTCAAAATTTCCATGTGTGTCTTCTCCCCTACTTATAAAAGGCCACCAAATATACTCTCCTATTCAAACATCCAAAACCCTTTGGTTCTATCATTACCTAGACAAATATCTCTATTCATTCCCTCACCACATTATAAAAGAATTCTTTTGATTAGAGAACTCTCAAAATAAGTCATTTGGTGTAAAACCACCTTACAAACCAATGTAATTAATTTTCTATAACTCATTATCATAGAAGGATAAAATGTTGGATTTAACATATTTATATGATATATATATCATAATTACAAAATAATGTTTTCATTCTTAATTTATATTCCATGAAAACATTATAATGTCGCTTACGTGTACGGCGGATTACCGCCTCATGGAGTGATGCGATTCGTTTTTCACTTACACTTTACATGAAATCTAATATGGGTAAATTTAATGAATATATGTGATAAATATGAAATAATAATGACTCTTAAAATATAATATATTATTTAAAATCCTTTCATTCTATCCGTTAATAAAATGGAATCAATGTTCATGTGTATGTATGGCCAACCATCTCCGTGAACGGTGTAATTTATGCTATATCTCTAACCTTTATGGATTACTCTAAGTACCTATATAATTAATATATATTATAATTATATATTGGTTAATATTATTGATAATATAAAACCATTATCACTATAAATTAACCAAAGATAAAAAATCAAAACATACGTGAAAAATAAAGCAGTTATTACACAAAACATGATTTTAAAATAGAATTGTTTTTAAATAGGGAAGAAAGGTTACATGTAAATAAAATATGTTATGATAAATATTATTATAATGTAATATATTTATAATGAACAAATATTTATTATGAATAAGGTTTTAATTTATACAAAGGAATTTGATACATAAGGTTAGAAAATTTCATCCCAAATTTGCTTCTTTAGGACATATGTTATGTCATGAACTTATCTTAGTTTATAAGGTTTATATACAACCACATTTACATGTTATATATTTAATATAATTATATTATTTATACATAAAGTTTAATTTTTATGTAATTTTTCAATTATCCTTTTGATTTATAAGATTATAATGATTGTAATTGATTTTCGTCTCACTTTTATTTCTATGGCACACTTGCATTATTCAACACTTTATTGTTTTGTGTGGTGTATATACTTTCCATTAATGTCTTATTAACCATATAAAAATAATTATTGAATATAAATATCTATATAGTTATTTTCCTTTTAGTATACTTATGATTTAAAAGATACCAAAGTGGTAATGGTTTAGTGTAGAAATCATTCTGTTTAACATGATTGTTTATGATATTATTTAAATGATGATGTATTGTGATAAAAATTTCAAAAAAACTCATAAATTTTCTTATAATTTGGTAATTTATTGAAATTATATGATTTAATTTTATTTTTTTCTCTTTATATACAAAATATTTTAAAAGAATGTATTTAAGGAAAAAATTAATTTATTTCTCTCTACAATTGAAAACCATTAATCTTCCATATCTATTTTTTCTAAAAATGTTTGTAAAAATGTTATTATGATTATAATTTTATGTTTTAATGTAATTTTCACCCATGATTCACTTCTAAAAAATGGTTTTATATGGATCTTTATGTTCTTTTACAAGTATTTCCATTATGGATTTGACCAAAAATGTGAAAGTAATACCTATTTAACAATTATAGAATGAATGAAATTTCCCACAGCCATGATTACCCAATGTTTTAAAGATTACATTATATGTTATATTTTTATTTTCAAAGAGAATAATTTTCATAGCGGTCGGTGATCTTTATGGTTTTTAAAATGAAATTTTGAAATTTAAAAGGATATTTTCCCCATGAAATGTTCCAAGGTATTGTTCGAAATAATTTTCCATCTAATATTAAATATTTTGATGTTAATTATTCCTTAAAATTTATATGACCCTATTATACCATCCATGTCCTTTACCTGGATGGTTTATGTTTATGATGACAAGTTTTTTATTAAACCTGTTCCATTTCCATGGGTTATGCAATGATTAAATGAGGAAATGCATATGAAACTAGTTCATTTTCCATAGGTTATTATATGATAAGATGATGAAATTATTATGAAATATATTTACCTTACATAGTTTATGGTATTATTAAATTTTTATTAAACCAATTTATTTTAATCTGTTTTGATATAATTATTGATTTAGGATATTGTGGTGCACATATGTATGTTTTTTATTATGTTATGGGTGGTACCTATATATTTCTCTAGTGAATTAGGTAAATATTGATATCTCATTAGATAAAAAAGACTATAATGGGTAGTGAGCCCAATTCAGTAAGGGACTTTATATACTATAATAATCATTTTAGGAAACCATGACTACAAAGATGGTTTAAAGAGTGAACAAAATCTAATATTATAGTCTCCATAGTGAATAAAGACTACTAAAATGGTTTAGGGAGTAAACCCAATCCATTATTATAATATAAGAAATGGGCCTTTACTACTAAAGAAATGATTTCTTTATACATATGTCTTTTCCATAATTAAATGTATTGTTCCAAATTTATGCTTCCATGGTTTATGTTCTTTGATTCCTTTATGATTCATGTCTTACAAACATCCATGGTTTATTTCAAGACTAAAGTTTATGATCTATTTTATATAGGATATAGTTTAAAAATGTGATTCTCATGTTCTCATTCCCTTCTGCTCATGTTATATTCTTACCCCCTTATTTTCCCTTACTGTGCATCTGATCTGACCCTTTATTTATGACTCCCTTTCCCATTTTATGAAGATAGGTATTATTTATGAATTTTATATAGTGGTTGATAATTATACAGAATATAGTTGGAGATGATATCGTTCACTTATGGTCCAGTTGTTTATGAATTTGAGTTTCAAAAGGTATTATACCTAAATTATTTGAGCATATATCATTGTGTTATGTAATGAATATTCATCTAATAAGTTGTAATATATATTCATGAAAAGTGTGGGTAACTATAGTTAGTATCAAATCAAGTTTTAGTTAAAGCTTTTGAATCTATGATGAGAAAAATTTGTGAGAACCATAGAGATGTGACTATGTAGAGGAAAATATCCTAGAATTTTAGTGAAGGATGGGGAAAAATGTTTCTAAGAAATAACATCCCCATCTCGATACTACAGTTCGATGTGTCTCCATAACATTTATTCCTAGGGTTAATAACTCAAAAAGGGTTCATTGAGTTGGAATCAATTATCACCTAGTGCATGACAATGTAACTTGTTGTACACAAATTGTGACACTCACATTGGATATGTTTTTTGAAATTCACAGGCTCTTTATGAACCATATTGAATAACAGGAATTATAACCATGAATGTCCTAGGTTAATCATAAGGTTTCATATAATGAATAAAAATTTTCATGATTTAGACATCTTATAAGTGTTTTTTCATTAATATATTGGACCCCACTATTATTGTTGTTGCTTACACTATGATTTTTGGTTTTATTCAATTGATAGAACCTAAAGAAACCATGTTAATGATGAGCGTGATATAAAATGAAATGATGGAACTCATGAGTAACCAAAAATTATGGGATCTAGAAGGATAAATATAATTTCATTTCTCACACAAATGTTTCAGTATATGAATCATGTTGATATTCCGAATGATAAAAGGAGGTAAGAACATTATTTTGAGTCCATCATGTCCAAAATTTAATCTTTTTTAGTGGTTCCACTGATCCACTAATTTTTTGAGATATGTATTAGTACCATTAGAATGATTTTATCTATTCTCTAGTTTTTGGAGGATGAAAAAATTCATTTTTCTATTTTTCATTTGGAAGGGGAATATGATCAATGGTGGAATCTTATTAATAAAACAAGTCAACGATATGATATTCACTCGATGGAATTGTATGAGTTTAAAAACTTATTTTTCAAAAATTAATATCCAAATGTTATTCATATGAAAATGGAGAAATAATTCATTGAGTTAAAGTATAAGGATGAGGAATCCATTGGAACATATAAGGTGACTTTTAAAAGATTTGTGACGTACACTTCTGGTATTATCATCCAACTAGAAATTGAAGAAAGTCGATTAATTAAAGGATTTGGAAAATGTATTCTGAGGGATTTAGCAATAAAATACTTAAGTATATGTGATGAAATAATTTTATTCACTATCAAGGATAAATAGTGATTATAATTACCAATAAATATGATAGTTTGGATGAGAAAATAATTCTGGAATTAAAATAGACCTATAAAACCCTAGGATGAAAAATGATGATCATTCCATAATTATCAAAGTGTGGAATGAAACATGGGGAAATTTTTATAAGGGGATTGGTAAATTTTTTAACTGTGGTAAGTTAATTAATTGATAAATTGATTAGAAATGTGATGGAAAAAAGTTATCAAATGATGAAAATAAAGAGAAAGAACTATAGAATACACAACCCATACTCCAATGTTTCAAATATAAAGGGAATGCGAATTATGATATCCAGTTATTAAATATGAAGGTTAATGATGATGATCCACATTGAAAACCTATTAATTCGAGAGACAAATGGTAATCTCATGCCCAAAATGCTCGAAGGCCTTCATTTTTATTGATTTTTGATAACCCCCTTTCATGGGATGAGGGGGAACCCATACAAGGTCTGTAAGATTAGGAGATTACATGGCCTATAGGCTTAAGAGATTACATGACCCGAAGTTCCTAAGGAATTCAAATGACTATAACTACAAAAAAATACCCCTCCACAGCATCTGCATCATGATGGTATCTCTCCACCTTCACATGGACATCTAGCTAAGCTTCTCGTGCAATCACAGGATGGCCCCGATGGCATAACAAGACCCTCTAATTTTTACAAATCTATTTAGTTCTGCTCTACCGAGTGCACTTTATTTGAATCCTCCTCAAGGACTGCTCTTTTTTGTAGAGTTTTTCTAGGGTAACTACACTGAACATGTGGCCCGAAGGTCTTGAGCTGGCCCGAAGGCCTTGATGGTGGCCCGAAAGCCTTACAAACTCGAAGGCCCGGGTGGCCCAAAGTCCTTAAGGACTCCAAGACCAAACTAGTGGCCCAAGTTGAATTGTTCCGGCTACTATAATACAAAATAATACATGCTATAGTAACTTCTACTGTGCCTTATACTATTCCCACACAATATGGGAATTCACATTTTATATTCTTAATGAAACTATGATCATCTATTGTCATTATGTTTTATGTGAAATTAATATAGAAATAAAATCCATACTGAAGATTTTTATTCCTATTAAAAAGGGGTATTTATCTGAAATGGGTGGGAAGAAACTCAATGTTAATGATATTCTTATTTATCGAGAGTGTAGGATCCCATATTATGGACTCGATGGAATTTCAAGTGGTGTTTGGAATTTTTCATTTAGTGGAGGGAATAAATATTAATATAAGATTTGGAATATAAATCCATGATTTAGAACACTTAAATGTGTGATTTATAGATTGTGTATAATTTATGAATGGCGTCTTGGGTGTTTTGATGAGTTTCAAGAGTGTTGGTAAGAAAATACTCCATTTTGATAGATCCAAATAAGCGAACATGGTTGGAAAATGTTTATATTAACCATGATGTCCAAAGCATACAGAATTATTTTATATGGGATTGGTTTGTTGAAAACTTGCACCAATCATGGGGAAACCATCTGGGGTGATTTAGAGGGTATATAAAGTGGTGCATGGGCTATGAATACTTTGCCCAAATGATCTACCTAGTCAATATGTTTTGTGTATCATAGGAAGTGTGTATACATAGTTGGATCACAGTTTGGCCAAACCGTGCAGCCAAACCATGATCCCTTTAAAATGTTGGGAAAATTCCATTTTCCCTAATAATTGGTGACACCCCCATGTTAGGTTTTAGTTCTTTTGGTGTTATTTGGTGAATAGGAGACCCCGTTTCAGTTTCCATGGTGTTATAGCTCAAAACAAGGACAATTTTTAGGGTTCTCATTCTTTTCATGTTTACAGAGCTTTGTTAGTGAAAAACAATGTGGTCTCCCTTCATGAGGATCCTTTTCAGATCATTTAAAACTAAAAATTATTTTCCTTCATGGGATACACATGGTTATTTTCTAACCATGATAATCCTAGGAAAAACATCATGGGGGCCTTTTTGCATTTGTGGTGTGCTGCATGAATCACACAGATTTTATTAAATCATGGGAGAAACATATTGTTGAATATATATTTTTTGATAGTGAATGATCCAATGATTGGATCACAGTTTTCTCAATTTTACTATTCATAGGACTAACTATATTAGAGGGTGATTATCCTAGGTAGTGGCCATCACAAAATTGGTATATATTTTTGAAAACTATTTGTCCAAACCCTACATGTTGCCTAGATTTTTATCATTTTTGGATTTCCTAAAAGGACATCCTCGATTTTATTAGTTTTTCAACCCCTCTTCTTCATATTTTCATAGGCGGACCCATGTGATTCTTAGAATAGACCTATATTCATCCTCTCTTGGATTCTTGCACCTCCTTCGGTGTTCTTCAAGTGATTATATAGTATTTATTCTTTTCTTCATTATTCACTCCTCATTCCTTATCTTTTAGGCTTTTACTTTACTCATGGAACCAATACCTATTATAAAATCTTAGGTTGGGATTTTGGGTGGTTATAATCTATGGATTTGAACTCTTATGGTTTTTAGTGGATGTATTCTTACTTTTTTGGAGTGGTAATCATTAATGAAGACTTTTTTAATATTGGATTTCTCTTCATTGTGGTAGGTGTAACTATGTAATTTTTTCATTTTGTAATTCAAAGAGTTCTTATGTTTTCTAAAATCCTTTTTATTGAATGTATGATTATATGTGTTATCGTTGTTGTAATTTAAAATTTAAACAATTTATTTGAGTTTGGATCTTTCTATAGTATTTTCTCATGTGAAATCAATGTTTTCATGTTTGAAATGGAATGTTTAATTATACTATGATTCTTATGAAATTCATTATGTCCTTCTAAACTTGTTTTTATGTTGTACAATGGGATTTGAACCGATTTTGGTTTTCAATGAGTGAAAAAAATGGTTTTAATGGGAATTTGGTTTGGAATTGATGTTTCGACATCAAAATGATTGACCAATGGGTTATCAAATGAATTTTAAAAGGTTGTATAAATTTTTTATGTGGTTTAACCCTTGAAAAAATCCAGAATGGTTTATTTTAATTAGATTTATGGTAAATGGTTTTCATTTTGGACTTGCTTCTATTTTCAAAGAGAAATACACTTGACAAGGGGTAGCCTTGAATTTGATTAAAATAAATTAGAGATTTTGTTGAACCTATAAATTTTTTTTAAGTGGTTATTTTTGAAAAGTGTGATGGAAATGAAGGAAATTGGCCATGTATTTTATTTTCAAATAATATATACCTTGTATAAGGTTGACTTATAAATATTTTAAAATGATTTTTGTTTTCCATCATTTTTTAAAAAGTTTTTTTGAAATTATTTTATGTAATGAGAAAGGCACTACCACAAAAATAGTTTTTCGCAGCGCCCTCCCTTTATCAACACTTATTTTAGCGCTGATAAAGGGCCCCCTTTATCAGTGCTTGTTTAGTAGCGCTGATAAAGGGGGGGCCTTTATCAGCGCTTTTTTAAAAGCGTTGATAAAGGGTCAGCTTCAAAAAAAAAATTAAAAATATATTAATATATTAATATATAAATATAGTTATATTGTTATATAAATATAATATATAATTTTTAAATATATTTTAGATAAGTATAAATGTACATTTACACTTATTATACTTAATATATAAGATATTTAATTGAAAATGGCTTCTTAAAAAATAAAAAAAAATTAATTAATAATTTGATAATCATTATAGAGTAATAGTCATTTAATAACAATTTTATGACTAAAAAAATTAAAAAAAGTTCCAAAATATGTTGAAAACGCAACTCAAACTTCAAACGACCATAACTTTTGATCCGGGTGTCCGTTTGAGCTCTACCACATTTCAAATCGAAGCCTGCGACGAGATCTACGTCGCTATGATCCGGGGGGACCCCGTAAAGCATTTATTTGATGCCAAAAAAGGCCTATAAGGCCTCCAAAATTGAGTTTTTAGTCAGGGTACCCCGATTTTTTAACATTTTTTGGATTTTCACCCTCGTTTAAGGGGGTATTATTGGAATTTTTTGGCGGGGTCTAAATTTATTCCAAGTTATTACATTCATATTGATATTATGTCTTTGAAATTTTATCCTTTCTTATAATGCACTGCTATTTATAATAAAAAATATAACAATATATTCATATTTTTTATATATTCACACCTAAAAATTTAATTATAAATATAAATAATAAAATATATTTACATATAAAATATATTAGCTTTATCTAAATAATAACTAACATCTATTTTATTTAAAATACAAATATATGAATATTTATATACCTATATATTAATCTAACTATATATATATATTAATCTAACTATATATATATATATTAATCTAACTATATATATATATATATATTAATCTAATAACTATATATATATTAATATAACTACATATATATATATATTAGTATTAGTATAAATATATATATTAATATCACTATATATATATTAATATAACTATATATATATATACATATAACTATATATATGTTAATATAACTATATATATATATAGATATATATTAATATAACTATATATATTAATATAAATATACATTACTATACGAATAAATATAACTATATATATATATAGAGAGATATCATGAATTGGAAGACAAATAAAAATAGAGTAGTGGAAAAGGTTTAGGCGTGCAGGGGTGAGGTCTCGAGTTCAAATCTTGTGGGAGGCAGGGGCGCACACGCATGGGGGAATATAGCAGCAAGCGCTGTTGAAGGGTGAAGGGGGTGTGTGGGGTGCGCGGGGTGCTGTACAGAGGTAGAAAAGCACTGTAAAATGGGGGGGGGGGGGCTCAAGCACTATAAAAGCCCACCCGAATCGTAGTATTTTTTAATTTTTTTTAAATTTTTGTTAAATTTTTTAAATTTTTTAAATTTTTTTAACTTTTATCAGTGCTTTTTTAAAAGAACTGATAAAATGGTCCTTTATCAGTGCTAAAAGGAAAGCACTGATAAAGGAAGCGCTGATATAGGACCCCTTTATCAGTTCTAAAGAAGCACTGATAAAGGGGTACTTTTATCAGTGTTTGTTTAGCGCTGATAAAGGGGTCCTATATCAGCGCTTTTCGGAGTGATGATAAAGGGGACCCCCCCTTTATCTTCGTTAGCTTTATCAGTGCTTTTTCTAGTGCTGATAAAGGCCATTTTTAGCACTGAAAAAGGCCGTATTTGTAGTAGTGAGGGGTTCACATTCATAGACCTAATTTGGTTTTTATGATATGTTTGGGAAATTGGTTTAAAATAGTATATATAGATGTAACCCCTTGATTTTTCCTTGATTGTTTTCCACAAGTGTGGGTTTTTGATCACTATGTAACGATTTTTTATCGCACTTGTATGGGAATGTTCTTGTTATAAATTGATTACATTCAATGTATGGCACTTTCATCAATGGGTGCTAGAGGTGAGAGTACATATGGTTATTCCTTGTTTGTTAGACTTGGCTTGTTTGGTTCTACGTGCCACATATTTATTGGACATGATATGATTTGTACTAAGTGGATGATCTGGAATGTTTGTATAGTTGGTTCACACTCCACTAGGTTCCCACATATCTTGATAGGAATAAAGGCTAATTGGGGGCTCCTCATCACTATAGTTCTTATGTAGGATAGTGGGATGAATGTAAGGGTGTAGTTTATGAGGATAGCTAGTTAGAGAGGTTTTACCCTTATATGGTTAGATTGTTCACAAGATAAGATTTATAAGATATATCCCTTGACACATTCATTTTCTTGGTTAGTTGGTGATTGAGGGGAGTTCGATCTAGTGCTTCAATGTATAATTTACGTTTCTTAGATTAATATAGAACCATTATTATTTATATGAAATTGATATAAGCCTATGAATCATAATTTCTGCTCTATGTATATGGCCCATGTGTGTTGGGTTGTTTTCCTTTGAAAATGGTGATTTTGTTTGGGATTTTTAAAGACTCTTATGTGAGTACATAAAAGTTTTTTTCAAAATGGGGGTTGGTTTAAGTATTTATATGGATAGTGAAATGCTCTAAATAAACTTTATTCGTTTAGATAAAACAATATTGAGTTCTATTATGGAATAATGTTAACCGTTTCTGTGGTTTTTTAAATCTTAGGCTAGTCTATTTTTTTCAAAAATTGTTTGTTCAGTTTTGTAAAAACAAAGGGAAAATGATTTGAATGTTGGTTATGGAATGTTTTTAATTTCATTTAATTATTTATATGTAAATATTATGTTATATATTTATTTTAAAACTATCATTGTTTCATTTCGTTATTAAATGAATAGAATAGTTTAAATGGGTTGTAGGAGCCTATTGGGATTTTTTCTCATGTTTATAAAATTTTAGGCTCTAGGATCACAATTAGAATCTCTCATTTGGCTTGATTATCGTGGCCAATGTGGAATGAGTCATGTGGTAGTGAAAAACTTGTGTCTTTATGGTGTCGGTTCTGTCTTATATTTAGTTGGTAAATTGTTATTTTTCTTTTGGATAATTTTATTTATAATCATCTTATCTTTATCTCTTTATGTTATGGATGTTTTATGTATATTTAGATACATTCGATCATTGTAGTTAGTTTTGACCTATTAGGCGTGTTTTTTAGTCATAGGTTATAGTATTTATTTTTATTTCTTTTTTGTTTCTCCAATTTGGAAAAATCATTCCCCTAAGGACTATCCATGCTTCCCAAGAACTTTTCTCTAGCTCTTGGGGGTTATGAGAACCATGTAGGCCATCTGACGGACCAGACCGAGTGCTGAGTTAGATGGTAGCCTAGTCATATTCATTAAAAAAGATTATTATAGGTTTTATTTTCCCTTTAGTATGAGAATATTGTTCTTAACTATCTGTATTATTTGGATATTTCTTTGTAGAAGGGATATTAATGTTTTCATATCAAGAGAGGTAAGGGTGGGGAGAGTCTAGTTGTCTTTTACACATCCCAATCCTTAATCTTATAGGGATTTTTTGCATTAAAATTTTGAATTTGATTTTTCTTCTAAATATTTGTGTTGTTTTTTTATTTAATTAACATTTTGTCCCCCCTTTTACTATTTGAGTGATATTAAGGGTCATTTCTGAGATTCAAGGTGAAAAGGTAGGAGAACCTTAGCTTCTTCCATTGCATTCATAAACTAGGAAACTGTAGGCTACACATGTGGCTTTATTAACCTATTTTAAAAAGTATATTTCATAGTTATAAAATGGTTTCTCAAACTATGTGACCATGCTATGCACAATGATTATTTATCCCAGGCAAGCTTGTTTGGACTCCTCACCACTCTAGTCTTCTATGAATGTGGTTTTCACTTGATAGAGGTTGAATAAAGAGTGTTTTGTTTCCCATTGTGGATGTGGTTCGTGTGAAACATATTTCAATTGTTCTGTACTGATTATGAGATCTTTTTTTTAAAAAAATTTGATTTGAAAATTGGAAGGATTTTTGGGAAATTACAATTTTCAAATAAAAATTAAAATGTATTATAAATAAATTAATTCCATTATGGTATTGGTATTTTTTTCAAATGTTCTTCATTGGTTTTTCATGAAATAAATTAATTTAAATTTTTTTTGAAAGCATTTTGGGATAAAAAAATAGATTTTGTTTAGAAATAGGTTTGAAAAGTGATAGGAAGAATGAAATAGTTTTTGACAAGTTTTCTTTGGGCACTTGGTTTTCAAATTGAAATAGAATTTTGAAAAGAGTTTTGTGTTATGACTTATTTGGGATGTCAGTATAATACCAATGTTTTTTTTATTAAGATTATCTTTTGGTTTGGTCATAAGAACATCCCATGGTGGAGGATGATTTAAAAATTCCATGGTTGATGTTTTTTTTCATCATTTGAGTGATTATTATTTTAGTCTTGATTACTTATTGTGATGGAATCATTTTTCCTAGGATTTTATGCACAAATGAATGTGGGTTTTTTCCTCTGTTACATTAAATATACCATCCAAAATGGATGAAAGAGTTACATTGGTTCCAGTGCCTTTCCAAACCCTGAATGGATTGGTGGATGTGGAACCTTTCTTATTCTTTTACCAATATGGGATGTCATGAATTAGTATCCTTTTTTGTACAGTTCTGATCAAAATTCAACAGAACTTGTATGGTTTTTTGGATTTTATTGAGGTGATACTCAATTATCTTTGTAAAACTAATTCTTTATGAATGAAAATATTCATTAGATATTGGTATTTTTTAGCTAATTTTGGTAGCAGTCAATAATTCCAATTATATGGCATGAGGATGTGTCTAGAGATATTTATAGACTATTTTTTCCAAGTGGTTCCTTAATTAGACTGTAAAATAAATTAAAATGCGCATGTCTCTTTGATTTATACTTAATTTTTACCTTTGGATCATATTTAAAAGTTCTATAAGCCATGTTTTCAAAAGAGAACATAGTTATGGTCATTCTTGTGATGTGTGGGTTTTAGGACCTTTCTTTTAAGGGTTTTGGATATGTTTCTAGATATTTTGGATGATTTCCCATTTGTGATAATACTTTTGTGTGGTTCCATTTTGTTTTTTTGGTGTATCGTTTGGATTAGAGGGTTTTGGAATGTTTTGTTTTAGTTTTAGAATACCCCCTCTCCCTCCATTTTTGTTGCTTTCATGGTTATATGTTAGTGTTTTTGTTGTGCCTTATTGTTTGTATGGACATTCTTTGAGAGTTTTTAGTCATTATTATTCCATTGGTTGATCCATGCAGTTCTCATTGCTTAGACATGACATAGTCCTTTTGGTGCATTACTGGGTAACTGGGGTGCATGATTCAATAGTTGAGTGGGTGTACTTATTGTTGTTTGGATTGGGATATTTAGGTTGCACCATGTGAGTGTGATCTAGTTATGACCCTAGGTTATCTCCTCATGTCGTGACATGGGGTGAGAGTTCTTGTCATTATATTGAGGTTTCATTTGGTCTACTTCTCCTTCCCCCAGGTTTGGAAGGTCATGTTCCTGGGATCATCTTTCTACTATGGTAGTTTTTTTAAAGTTGTATTTATTGGTATCCATTCATTGGGGAAACAATGTTAAAGAAACTCTAAATTATAGAGATACTTTGTTAGAGTAATTCAAAATATTAGGGAGACCTTTTTAGGTATACCATTTTTCATAGGAAATTGTGTTTGAGGTTCATATGCTAGTTGGGTTTGTTGACATTTGGTATCTTATGGTTGATCGATCTGATTACATTGAGGATGTTAGTTGTTGGGTTTGAGGTTAATCCCTTTTGTATTTTTTATTGGCTAAACCCTTTAAGGATTTTTCATTTTCTAGGCCTTTCATTTGGACTAAAAAAATTTTGTAGGTAGAAAGTGGAATGCTAGGGATTTCGTTAAACCACCATGTCATAATTATGTTCTTTTGGTGGTCTTCGGTTATGTGTATTCCTAGTTTGATTTGTTGAAGAGTTATTTCTTGGAATATAGAAAATTTTGATTATTTTCCATGAGTGGATGATTATAGTGTATGGTTAGAGGGAATCTATGTTGCCTAAATTTTCAAGCATCCATTTTCATTCATTTTGAAATACACCATGTTTGTCAGCATGAGATGCACACTGTTATGTCCAAACCATGTGTCCCGTAAGAGAATTGTGTGAGGTCCTTGGAAGGTTTTTTATATGAATAATGAATCAAGAAAAGTTTCCTAATCTATTTGAAAAGTATGTGGTTGGATTTATCATTTTTGAGAGTTCCATATGGAATGGTTGAAGCACAATTTGGTCAGTTGTGTAGTGCCTAGGGATAAACATATGAGGGGGTTTCTTTCCCCATGCATTGGCCAACACACGGTTGGAAGATAGTTTTGAAAAACATGAATCCATTCTATATGATTAAAATTTTTGATTCCCCAAATCTCCCAACTCAATTTTAAGGGGGTCTTACCCCCTATTCTCCCAATGGTCATCGTCTGACCCCTCGCGTACTTACAGAAGCAACAAATTCATACTCCCTAGGATTAATACTCATCCTTTTGTGTTATTCAATTAATTACAAGGTATTTATTTGTTTCTCCATCATCTACTCACCCTTATTCCATATCTCCCAGGTCACCCCTTTCATATTGGATACATTATCCTTTATGAAATCTAGGGATGAGGTTTAGGATGGTTTTAATATTGGGATTTTTTCTCTTATGGTTTGTAGAGGGGGTCTTCCTGGTTTTGGAGTGTTCATTTTTAAATGTGAAAAATTTTATCTTGGATTTGACTTATTTGAGGTAGATGATATTATTTCATTATTTAATTTTGGAATTCAAAGTATGATTCTATTTATAAATTTATTTTTATAGAACGTATGATTATATAAGGTATTGATGTGGTAATTTGAAACCATTTCTTTATGTTTTGATCCATTAATTATTATTTTTATGTGAATTTAATGTTTTTACATTTTAAATGGAAATTTTTATTGTGATAATCTTCATATGAAATGCCTTATGGACTTTTAAAATGTCCATTATGTGGTGAAATGGGCTTTGACATGGTTACTATTTTTAATGAGTGAAAAAAGTATTTTAATGTGAATTTTCATTTGAATTAAAGTGAAAACATAAAAATGGTTTGATAATGGGGATATTTTTTGGATTTAAAATGGTGATTTCAAAGGCGTGTGTGGTTTAACCCTTTTTAAATTCTATAATGGCCTGTTTTAAATGGTTTTACCTGAAATTTCTAGACTTTTATTCTTGTTTGTGTTTGTGAAAAGAAAGACCCTTATTGAGGGGTAAGCATGAAATGTTTTAAAATAAATGGTTGAATTCGTTAAATATATTAAATTTTTCTATATGGTGCTTTATAAAAAGAGTTCTAGGAATGAATTACCATTCAATGTACTGGATTTTCAAATAAAATATCCCTTGTATAAGAGTGACTTTGAAGTGTTTTAAATGATTGGTTATTTTTCATTATTTTTCTAATGGTTTTTTTGAAATTATTTTGTGCAATGAGAATGGGATATGAATTCTAATCCCTGATTTGGTGTTTATGTCCTATTTTGATCTTTGATTTTAAATGGTTTATGTGGATAGTGCCCCTTGATTTCACCTTTCTTATTTTACCCTTGTGTGGGTTCATTGTCACAATGAGATTGTCATTTCCACTCATTATATGGGAATGTTCTTGTTATTCCTTGAGAACATTATATTTATATGGATTTATTCATTGGGTGATGGGGGTGAAGGTAGATATGGTTATTTTTTATGAGTTATACTTGGATTGTTTGGTTCTCTGCATCATTTCATTACTAGTCATGGGATTCCAAATACAAAATGGAAAATCTATCTTGTTACTCTAGATGGTTCACAAGCCACATGTTTCTCACCAGCCATTCTAGGAATAAGGGCTAGGTGTGGGTCCATCATCATTGTGATTCTTGTGAGGGATAGTGGATTGAGTGTATGTAATTATCGTATGTCTATAGCTATTTTGATTGGTTTTACCCTTCTATCGTTAAATGATTTGAATGTTAGGATTTCAAGGGTATATACCATGACTCATTTGATTTTGTAACATCCCAAACTAAGGTCCACATAACCTTTTCCCCAAGAACGTGGGTCACATGGCCTCCAGTACACAAACCTATATAACAGAGGCTACTGACTAGAAGCGAGGGTGTAAAGGTAGTATGGTGGGGAGATTGTACCCTCTTATCAGTGCAGCACAATTGATAAACTCACAAACATAAGACAAATGTATCATAGAAGAACAGAAAAAATAAATATTCAGTGGGAGAAATAACTGACTAAGTAACTGATAATAATGTAAAACTCCACTAGTCAGCGTTGGTTGCACCCAAATTTACCCTACTAGTAAAAGTGTTTGTGGAAGTACAAGTAGGTATTGAATCCATAGGGACCGATGAAGAAACCTTGAGACACTCAAATTTTTTGATGGATTGGCTAGGAAGTGGCCAACATTGAGGTAGATTTTAATTGGAGAACTAATGATATAATTTAAATAATAGAAAAGAAAAATGATGTGAACAAAACAATTATATATGATGGGTTTATCATAGGGTTTTGATTGGAGTGGATTGGATAAATTTCTCTTCTTAAAAATATCATGTCATTAATTGAAGACGTATCCAAACAACGAGATAATTTTCCCAAATCATTCACTAATTTAATCCCTACACAATTCCAAGTCCAATAACCAATTCTGTTTGAGGATCACTTTATTGAGAAATCAAAGGAAATAGATCATACAAGCACTCAAAATGTTTCATCATTACGGTTCGCAAATATGAAAAAGAATGTAACTCATCAAATGAAATCCTGAAATAATGAAAATATTTAAATATTATGTTCAAGAAATAACATCCAATCCCTGACCTATATACTCCCATGGATCAACCCCAAAGTGTTTAACCCTCCATTGATGCTATTCTACCAATGTAAGCGGGATGTAGTATTATGGGAGTGGAATTAAAGAAGAATAAAATTATTAAAAGAATGAACATTCCACCGTTGTGTGATTGAATTAACAAGTGCTGGTATGAATAAAATCCCACCTTAATCCAACGGTATAAAAGTGTGAAGAAAAGGAAAAGAATAAGTGAACAATAAGAATAAATTTTATTAAATTACTATACATGAAAGAAAAACATACATGTAAAAACATGACGATTCAATTAAAAATTGAATTCATTAAATTACAATTGAAAGAAATACAATGGATGAAAGAAAAAATCAGATTAAAAGAAAAAAAAAATTATAATTCCCATCACCACAAAATCCTTATATAGGAATCTTATGAGACTTATAGACACCATAAAACAATAAAGTACATCCCCATTAATTTAGAGAGTCAAAAGGAGGGTGAGAAACTCAAGGGATGTGGACGTTTCAAAGTTGTCCATAAATTTCGTCTAGATTCGTCCCTCATTTTGACTTCTGGATATGTAATTGAAGGAGGCATAATCTGTAGTGGTCGTAGAAGCGACATATTCTCAACCATGTGTCCTCTATTAGCTATAACAATTTCAAACCATTCGGTGAAACTGTTTGGACGATATGGTCCAAATGGTGGAATGACTTTATGGTCGTCCGGGTCAGACCCAGCATTTAAATGTAAACTTCAGATCCATTTATCATCATGAAAACATCAGAATTAACACCTACCACAGTTGAATAAAATTATCCCCATATTTTATCTTTCTTCAGAAAAAATTGGATCTTCATTGGGCTTGGTTTGTGGTCCCCAATTCTGTTTGATGGGCCTTTGGCCTATTATGCTTTGTCCAGCAAATTTCATCAATCATGCGGAAACATATCCCTCATATCATGGGATTAATTCACTATTAATTAAATAAAAAATGTTCCAAAAAAATTGATCAATCATATCCCAAAATATCAAATTCAAAAAATTAATATAATGTTGTCCACAAGTAGATGAATTATTGGGACCAAATTTTCATTTTAAACTTGAATTTCATTTAAGATGAGAAATGAAGTTCAATTTCTATAATACACTAAAACTGATGTTTATAGACCTTGTAAAACATTATTATTAAGATATTTTGAATCAGTAATAGCCTCTTTTAGTAGCTAATAACACCCCCAACTTGAGTTTTTCTAGTCCTGAACAAAATATATTTCAAATATGAAATTCTAATTCCTTTTTACAAAAACATTTTAATACACATTTCTCACCCAAAGACCTCATACCAAAAAATTAGGAAACCCATCAAAATAATTTAAAATAAGCTAGGTCCATATGCATATCTGAAGCCCAATCCCATTCCTTTGTTAAAAATCATTGTCACTTTTCATCCAATTTCAATTAATCATGATGATGTGTTGTGCATCCCAAAAAACATGGGTCCCATTTTTTCACAAGGGTGGAAAATAGAAGTGCTTGGTGGGAATCACATTACACCTTAAGATTAGTATCCATTTTTTATATTTTTGTTTATTTATTTTAATTTTTTTAACAACAATTGATATGAAAAGAATAACTCTAGGAAAGACAACTATGGAGTCACAATCCCCAAGTTTCAGACGCCACACATATTTTCAATTACATGATCTATGTGGTCATTATTTTTTTTCAATTTATTTTATTTTTTTAGATACTCAAATTAAACAAAAAGTGACCCCAGAACCCTATGCTATAATGAAAGGGACCCAAGAACTCAAATTTAAACCCAAATCCAATAGACGTGCATTATGGGATTTTTATTAAGAGGATGAAAATGTAAACTTTGAGAAATAACATCGGACAAACGCACTTTTCAAAAACTATGCTCATGAACATAAACATGAATTAAAATCAGAATCATTACATGAAAATTTATCCAATATTAAATTACATAGTTTTCAATGTGTGTTATCATGTTCAAGGTTTATGGAATTTTCTTTCGATGCATGTTCTTATTCAAAAAAAATTATTTAATCTCCCCCAACATTCAATATCATTGTCCCCAGTGTTTAAATAAAACTTATAAAGGGGTATGGGAGTGGTGTTAAAAGAGAAAATTGAAAATGATAACTATGGAATAAATTCACCTTGTGGTTTATGATGAATGTGTGTGCCACATTCTCTATTTAATCCTGGGTTTGAGTTCAGTGGCTTGGATGGTTGTGACGAAATTTTCCCCATGACCAATGATGTGTCCTTTAAATTTTTTTAATTTATATATATATATTTAACCTACAAAAAACCTAAAAATAAAATAAACTGATGATACATTATCTTCTTTTTATTTTTTTGGGTAAGGTATTACTCGGAGATCATTCCACGTTACATAGATAAATATAGTTCTCCCCTTTTATACAAATACTTACTCTTAAAAGAAGAATACATCAATGGTCTATGGTAATTTATTATATGAAAAAGATAATGATTAAAAATTACTGGAAACATGAAAACCATGGGTTGCCTCCCATGAAACACTTTTGTTTAACGTCTTAAGTTCGACTTGAACCCCCAAAATTATCCAATTCCATCTTTCAACGTGTTTATGACCCCATTTTTATCCACTTCAACAAGGTTGATATTAAATGTTTTTTTTAAATTTTTTTCATATGAAATCTCATATTTAATAATGAGTGTGAAAGTCCAAGGAATTTCGATAATGATTGATTGAGTTCCATCTAGAGTATTTCCTAATATTTCATGGTTAATTCATACTTTGTGATTTTAATGATGAAAATTAATGATAATTGAATGGTCTTTGTTATCATAAATGGAGTTATTCTTGAGTGGTTAAGGAAGGATCACAACATTGAGTTCAGTTAGATAGAATTTTCCTAAAGAAGAATGGAAATTTGAATCCAAATTTGTTTCTTCTACAAAATCATTTGAAAGAATTGGTTATTTTTGAAAATATGATTCATCCCCAAAATTGTCCAGTTAAATATCAGGAATGGGTATGGACTCACTATTTGTGATCTCTCTTATTGGTTAAATTATTGGTACTTTTGGGAATTTATCAATGGAGTTATATTTAGGAAACTCAATCCATGATGTCAAATTTTCCTCTTTTGAGTCCAAAAAATCAATTTCCTCTTGATTTAAAGACCCTTCAACATTTCGTTGATCTTATTTAGTTATCCCATATCCAAAGGTTATTTCTTTTTTAAATTCAAGAATGTTTTGTGGGATAAAATATTCATCTATTGGGGATGAGGAAAGGACATCATGAGTGGGAATGGGTTCCTCATAAGTATCAATGCTTTGTATTTCTAATCTTAGTGATGAAACTTCTGAATTCATTTTAACCATTTTTTCCCACAAATGTTCAAGAAGTTTTTCAGAATTAGGATTGATAGATGTTTGGACATCATGAACTTCATTATGTTTGATCTCTTAAATCATACTCGAGAGGTATGGAAATTGATCCTTTAAACAATCGTCATCCCATTGATTGTACATCTCATCTGGTTTGGTGTATTAAATCAAGGTTTGGTCAATGAAATTCCCTATGTGGGGTGATTCCAAATATTTATTTTCCAATTGATTATATCCTTGGTCTATTAATGGGTATTATGGATGATAACCCATTAGAGTTTATTGAAAATTGGTTTTGGGATTCATTGGACACACAGAAACAGAAATGGGTATAGAGAAAAGAAATTCGGGTGATAATAGAGAATTTAGGGTGAGAAAAGAAGATGACTGTCTAAGGTACTTACTCGGGTCCCCAGAAATGGCCCCAAAATTTGGTTGCGCCCAAATTTACCCTACTGGTAAAATTGGTCATTGATGTACAAGTAGGGATCGAATCCACATGGACCGAAGAAGAAACTTTGAGACACTCAATTTTGTTGATGGATTGGCTATGAAGTGGCCAACATTGAGGTAGATTTTAATTGTAGAACTAATGATATAATTTAAATAATAGACAAGAAAAATTATGTGAACAAAACAATTATATATGATGGGTTGATCTTAGGGTTTTTTATGGGGTGGATTGGATAAATTACTTTTCTTAAAAATTTCATGTCATTAATTGAAGATGTATCCAAACAATGAGATAATTCTCCCAAATAATTTACCAATTTAATCCATACACATTTCAAAGGCCAATCACCAATTCAATTTTAGGATCACTTTACTGAGCACTCAAAGGAAATTGATCGTACTAGCACTCAAAATGTATCATCGTTAAGGTTGGTGAAGATGAAAAGGAATGTAACTTATCAAATGGAAATCCTAAAATAAAGAAAATATTTAAATATTATGTTCATGAAATAATATCCAATAACTGACCTTGCTACTCCCATGGATCAATCCTTAAGTGGTTATCCCTCTATTTATGCTATTATAACAATGGAAGTAGGGATGTAGACTTATGGGAGTGTAATTGAAGAAGAAAAAAGTTATTAAAAGAACGAACACTCCACCGTTGTGTGATTGAATTCACATGTACTAGTATGAATAAATTCACACCATGATTCAATGGTATAAACATGTGAAGAAAAGGAAAAGAATAAGTGAATAAGAAGAATAAATTTTATTAAAATACAATACGTGAAAGAAAACCATACATGGGAAAACTTGATGATGCGATTAAAAATTTAAAGTAGGAAATTACAGTTGAAAGAAATACAATGTATGAAAGAAAAAATAAGATTGAATGAAAAAAATTATATTATAATTCCCTTCACCAAAATCTCCTTATATAGGCATCTTAGGAGAATTAGAGACACCCCAACATAATAAATTTCATCCCAATTAATTTAGAGAGTCAAAATGAGGGTGAGAAAATCAAGGGATTTGGAAGTTTCAATGTTGTCCATAAATTTCATCCAGATTCGTCCGCCATTTTGACATGTGGATATGTAATTGAAGCGGGCCGAATTAGTAGCTATTGTAGAAGGGACATATTCTCTTCCTTTTTTCCTCTATTATCTGTAAACATTTCAGGCCATTTGGTTCAACCGTTTGGATGTTATGGTTGAAATGGTGGAACGACTTTATGGGCGTTCGGGTCGGACCCCCCATTTATATGTAACATTTATATCCCTTTATCATCAGGAAAAATTCAGAATTAGTTCTTCCTATAGATGAATAAAATGATCCCCATATTTTTATATTTCATTGGAAAAAATTTGAGCTTCATTGGGCTTGGTTTGGGGGCCCTAATTCTGTTTGATGGGCCTTAGGCCCATTATGCTTTGTCCAGCAAATTCCTTAATTCATGCTGAAAAATCTCTATCATCTCTTGGGATTACTTCATCATTATTAAAATAAAAAATGTTACAAAAAAGTGATCAATAATATCCCAAAATACCAAATTCAAAAAATGAATATAATGTTTTCCACAAGTAGTTGAATTGTTGGGCCCAAATTTTCATTTTAAACTTGAATTGCATTTAAGATGAGAAATGAAGTTCAATTTCTATAATGAACTAAAAATGATGTTTATGGACATTAGAAAACATTATTATTATGATATTTACAATTAATATTAGCCTCTTTCATTCGCTAATCAAGTTTCTAATACAAGAATGTATGGAATGCTGATATACAAAAAGTGAACAAGGGATAGTCAGATACAATCGTGAAATATAAAAGTACAAAAGGTAAAAAGGGAAAAACTACTATATTGGCATCTCAAGAGTATTCTGGGTCCTATTTTCCTATTCTCCATCTATAAGAAAGACATATCAACAACCTATAGAAGGACATTTTCCATTATCTATAGCTGTAGTCAAATAGTCATCTCTGGTACCAAAGGTATCCTGAATATAGTGTGAGATAAAAATAACAGTAGGCCACCACAAATAGTGTCCACATTTAATTAAAATAGTGATCATAACTATACATTGTGAGGGAAGAATATTATAATAAAACAATACTAAATAAGTAAATATACAATCCTCTTAGGTTTTTAACGGACACTTGACAGCTCTACCTACTTCGACTCACGACTATACTATAGTCTGATAAGTCACTATATATTTATAGTAATAGTATATATACATATATAGTATAGTTATATATATTTATATATTTAAAACACCTATATGAATCATGTATATGTAGATTTAAGTGTGCATATACATAGAATACATGTTTTGGATAGACTAGGGAGTAACTCGTACATCCATGACATGTCTAACAATCCTATAATCTCAAGTAACATGGTACATGATCTATATTTCATAATGTGTTGGTGATGTAGTTATCATAAAATGATATGGTGTGTGTGAAATCATGTCAACACTCTAACAAGGGATGTTCCACATAAATCCCACAATTCAACTTGTTCCAAACTAGTGAGACTTCATAGTAAACACTCGATGTAAGGGAGTGTGATACCTTCATGATCAACCAAACTCTTACCATCGAATCACATCCTATATCTAGGAGTTTAGAAATTTACAATATAATACATGAGGAAAGTATATCTCGTGCATCTCATTATCCATGATTCATTAAATATAAGAAATTACCATTATAAATTATAATTTATATAGGAATACATAAGGTGTAGTCTTACAAAAATTTACAAACCATTTCAAATAAGACACCATGGTCATTAAAAGAAAAAACCATCATGAAAAAGTTATTCCACTAAATCCATTTCATTTAAATCATTTTAATTCATTCAAGGGAAAAAATCATGTATAGGTCTTCCTATATAGTCCAGAACATTTAATCCATTTAGTGTTGATAAATCTTTTTATAAGGTTCATGTCACATAAATGGTGACATGGTAAACATGGTAATTGAATATATGGTAAATTACCATTATATGTTGGAAAAACACCTATGAGGTACCCTTGGTTAAATCATGCATTCTCATTATAAGGTAAATTAAATTTAAAAGCTAATTTGAACTATTATTATGAGATATAGGTATATACACATTTAACCATTAGAGGAATTTCAACTAGGGACAACCAAGGGGTGTCCATAAATGGTATCAACAACCTCTAATTCACTATAGAAGGATTAATTTTGTATGAATAACTCAATATTATGGGGAAACATGGAAAAATTCAGTGTGTGTCATAATTAGATAGATAAATAACATCAAAATTCAATGGTAAAATAATGATACCACATACCTTAAGTCTATCGATGACTCCTTACTTGATATCGACCCTACATTTGAAGTGGGTTGGAGTAAATCTATGAAACTAACCAATATCCTATAAATAGAAAAAACATTCTTTCACCTAAATAGCATGATGGATTAGAAGATAAACAAGAATGTGAATGGAGAGGATTTGAGAAAATACCTTATGGAATCAAAATCCTCTGATGGATCTTGAATTGGACACCAGATCTGAGAGAATGCTCAACACCTACCTTGAGAGATGTGGGAGCTCATGACTGAGGAATGTCAATAAAAACTGCTAGAGAAATAAATGGAAAATATAATGTTGTTTAAAATGTTATGTGAGGGAATATTACTTTTCACCTCAAAATATAACGTCACACAATTTAGGTGAACTATTTTCCAAACTGTGTGAAAACCATACACAAGTCATTGCTATCAAGGGGAACATATCTCAGTTAGGTGAAAAGTTAATCTATACATACTCAAACCATTCTAAAGGGATATATTGAAAAATTATACAGTACTTCTGGACCATGTTCCATGGGTTTCAAAGTTTTTGAAATACCATTAAGCCTATAGGTTCCCACTCTCTATAACCACAGGGCTTCAAAGAAACCGTGTGGACTTGGAGGAACAGTTTCCTCTAACCCTATGGAACAAAATTTTCTTCCTATTTATGGGATTTGATCTCCAAATGAGACCCATATTCACCGGAGGCCCCCTCGACAAGATTAGGAATCATTATTACGGTGCTTCAAATAATTTTAACCTAAAATATAATTAATACCTTCATAAGAAGATGGGAAATTACAAATATAATGGTTGGTTAGTTACTGAGGGGAGTTAGATCTCATTATTGAATTTGTCATTTTAATTTCTTTTATTATTATCAAATATTTTTTATTTAATTTTCATTGATAGATTATTATGATTTATGGTTCTTTATTGATTTATATGATCTCTGTGTGTACGGTTGTTCTCTATTCAGAATTGGAATTTAAGGACAATCAACAAAGCCTATTATGGGATTTTAATGTCTCTTTTGTGAGTTCTATAAATTTTATTTCAAGATGGATTTTTGATTAAAAATGGTTGTGACCAATGAAATGTTATAAAGAAACTATTTTTATTTAGATAAAATAAGTGTGTGTGTTGTTTTTGAGAAATTACAATAGTGCGTGTGGTTTTGGAAGAGCTTAGGCTGGTGGATTTGTTTTCACAACCTGTTGGTAATATTTTGGAAAATCATGGAGAAAATGTTTTGAAAGTGTATTATGGAATTGTTTTAATTTAAATATTTTTTTATATGTAGATAGTACATTATAAATTTATTTTCAAAATATAATTCATGAATTTTGTACAAAATGAATTAAATAGTTTCAGTGGGTTGTGGTGACATGTTAGTATTTTTTTAGCTCAATCCTAAAAAATATCATCTCCCAAGTTCTTATATTGAAGATCTCCTTTACTTTGATCATTTTAGATAATGTGGGGTGAGTTGGTTGGTGGTTTGAACCCAAATGTTTCATAGATTTAGTACAGGATTTACATTACTTGGTTTCTTATTATATTAGTTTTAGAAACTTTTATTCTATTTGCACAATCTCTATCCCTATATTTATTAATGTTGTATGAATATATTGATGGATTAGATAATTATAGTTGGATTTGAATAGTTTTTCATGTTTTTATGATCTTGGTTATTGTATTCATTTTTATTTCATTGATTTATCTCTAATTTTTGAAATTAATTTCCCCAAGGTGTTCCCATGATGCCCAGGCACTTATCTCTAGCCCATGGGGATTTGGAATACCCTGCAAGCCCTATGATGAGCTAGGATGGGTGCTAAGTTATATGGAATCCCATGACAATTCATGATGCCCCCCTTAAATGTTTTACTCCTATTTCCTCATACATTTCTCCCATTCATATGAGGTCGCTTGATCTCCCTCTCCCCCGCTTAGGATTGAATGGTTCTCCTCCATCTCAGATCAAAATTAGTATTTTCTCATCACATTGGATGACCAAATTTTATTTTATGATACCTCTTCCCCCTTTTCTCAATTTATCATAATGTATTGAATTATATTTAAATGAATACTCCAAAAATAATATTATTATAGATTTTATTGATTTCATTTATTTATCTCGAACTAGATTAAATAAAATCTCAGAAATGGATAAGTGAATCATCATAATCTTGTGGTAGGTGGTATAATTATTTTCTCTTAAATTATATAATATTTATAAAATATTACATTGTAACATATAATATATTTATTGGGTGTTTCCTCATAAATGAAAAATTTAGCAAAACAATTCATATGACTAAATTCATGTTGCCTTTGTAATTTTAAATTTCACTATTATAGGATGTATAAATTGAGTTGAACCAACCACTTGGGTGTGACAATTTTTTTTCCTTATCCTTTTTAGATAGGTTGGAATTAAAACCTCATTTTTGCGCATTCTCTATCCCCCTCCTAGAATGGGACATTGTGTGGAATTAAATGAATTATAAGTGGTGTGTTTGTTTTCTCTATAACATAATGGAACTATTTATTTTAAGCTAGAACATCCCTCTTTGATGAAATTGCCAATTGATATAAAATTAAATGTTAATTGAAAAGATCCAAACCTAGACCATGTCAATTAATGAACATAATTCTTGAATCCTCTCATAAGATATGTTGATATTTGAGTAGATATCACCAATGAAATTTTAATTACATATATATGGAACCAACTTATATACATGAATTATGAATTATCATTCTCATGGACATGGTCTCTTTATTGTTCCTACTATGAATTGTGATACTTAGGAATGACATTTCATTGAAATTGGGACACTCATTCATGAATTACCTTATAAATTATGATCCTTGGGAATGGAATACCTAATAAATTATGATATATGGGAATTAAGTACCTTAAAATTTGTGATAAATGGGTTTGGAATACATTATATATTGTGACACTCATGCATTAAATCCCTTATAAATTCTAATTCTTAGGCACAGAGTCCATTGTGAATTTATTGCATGAATATTGGGGGTTGATATTAATAGGATGAATAGATGAATACTTCTATAAAAGGAAGTGGGAACTCATGTATATTATTTTAATTGATGTAATAGTGTACAAAATTATCCATAGGGAATCAGACTTGGTTCTATTGAAAATTTTTAAAAATCATAATCTCTATAATTATTCCATTACAAGCTAATATGCTAGTCGATTGTTATTCTTGTACTTATAGTGATAATGAAAGCATTAGTGTTTCTCCCAGGGATGTATGAAACTTTTTCTAAACAATGTTTACCAATAATGTAAACTCACCTAATTTATTTTCTTTTGTGGGTTTTAATTTCCATTTGTATTCCTATGAGTTTTTATTAATATGTTTGTGATAAAAAAACTGTGTGGTGGGAAAGGTTCATAAACAACCAATATTTTGGTACACATTTTTGACGGAATAATTATGTACAAGTTTTTTCTCCATTTTGATAAACATTTCGTCAGTTATTATCTAATTTACAAAGGTTCATAGTTCCAACGATTAAAAACCCCCTTTACAATAGATGCCTCCCATATGTGTACTTTATACCCTCAACATCAGTCTCCAAACCAATGCCAGTTGGAGGCAGGTTTTGGAGGTCACTTATGGCATTACTATTGACCCAATAGGGGTTTTAGTGGTGAAAGGTCATGACAAAAATTATCATATCTTATAATTAATGTTTTAGGATCATTAAATTAATGTTCTATAATAATTAATTTTTTTGGAATATAGTAAAACAAATATTTAAAAAATCTTTGGAATAATTTTTTTTTCTATTATAAATTCCTGTTATATGTAGATGTATTTATTACCTCCAAAATCTATAAACCCAGTATGATATATTTTTTCATAAAAAAATTTAAAAATTAATATATTTCATCAAAACATAATATACAATAAATTATTATTTCTTAAAATTTTTGTGAAACCTAGTAGTCATATATTTCTGTTTTGGAACCATTGATGAATATTTCCACAAAAAAATTTAGGAACATACATGAGCATATAAAAAATATAATAGGAAATGGGTTAATAATAAAAATAATTGAAATATTATAAACCACATAAAAAATAATATTTATAAAATTATTTCTTCTAAATAGGCATATAAAATCTTCCAGATCTTCCGTTTTTCTTATTTAACACATTCCTGGTATGAAATAAAATCTTGATATACTCAAATTTTGTCATTATTTTTATAATTTCTATCTATGAGTACTGATCATAAAATAATGAATTAATAATATAATAATAACATCTTAGATACATAACCTAGAAAATATCCATTGATTTTAAACATTAGGTTCAAATTTTTTAAAATGTGAAAACTAGGAAGAAGCCCCCCCATAACATTTAATATGGTTATATGGTTTGATAAGTGATGTGGATGAATATTCTGGATTACCATCACACTCATCACCACTAACATTATTATAAATCATTAAGTGTTTTTTTATTCTTATTCACTATAACAAGTTAATTAAGGAATAGTTAATCCGATTGTGTGTTTTTTAAAATATTCATCGTTAATAATAAAAATTGTATTAAAATCTTGTATAATTTCATTCACTGATATGAATGTGATAAAAAATTTAAAATTAAACACAATTATCCATTTTTTAGAATAAATTAATATCAAAAATTATTTATTAGGTTTCATCATTTAACATAATTCATTATTTAGGATCAAATATTATCTCTTTCAAAATCACATATTTTATTATCATAATGATTATTGTCTAACTTACTCTAGTATAAAAATAAATTTTATTAAATATATTCGATCAGAAAATTTATGATTCCTCCATGAACTAAAATAAATGAAAACCCACTTTTAAGGGTGAAATTGATTCTATTAAGTTTGATATTATTATTAATAAAAATTACATAATGATAAAAAAATCAATATTTTATCTATAAGATTATATTTTAATATATATAAATATAAATCAATATAATGTAGGGAGATATATTATTTTCATAAAATTATTTAGGGGTAAAATATTTTTTATTCACCCAACAATAATTAAAAACATATTTACATTCATATTAGGGAATGAAATGAAACTCTTTATATATATGTCAATATTCACTTCAAGGAATGAAATAAATTATTTTAATTGGGATTTATAATGACTTCTGGAAAAATAACCTGAACATATATTTTGATATCTTTGTTTATATTTAATAAGATAATATGACATATAAATGTATGAAGAAAAACAAAACATAAAAAACATTCAGTATTTATTAAAAATCATTATAAAAGAAATGATGATCTCCTTTATGAATATTTACTAATTCTTATTATGCTCAACACCTTAGAATTGAAAAAATAATCAATGGTTTTTAAATTTATTATATTTTCATAATATATAATGATCTAGTATAGAAATATCACATAAAAACTATTTTAAATGATTAAAAAATAAAATCAATAAATTTTTTTATGTATGTTATATATGTGATTAGTGCCCCATTATGTGACACCACAAATATCCACTTTATTTATGTTTTGTCTTATCAGAAAGTGAGTTTTCATTGTTTTCAAATTTAGTTTCCAATTTCCCTATTTTCATTTAGTATATGACAATATTTAACATAATATTTTCATTGACATCAACCATGTAGATTTTTACTTCAATCTACATTATAATCACATACTCGTCAGGGAATTAAGTCAATTTATTTGACTCATTTTTGTGAATGTATTTAGAAGTTAATGATAGAGAAATATTTGGTTAAATGATAAGAATAAAAAAAATAATTCTTTTATAATTTTATAAGGAAAACATTGTTTAAATTTTTTTATCATATATATTGAAACTTATCTATTAATACAATAATTTTCAACATATTTGAACTCACATTGATAATGTGTTATGAAACAACAAGAAACAGTTGATTTAAACCATTATGTTTTTAAAACATAGAATATTTTTGTTGATAATGGATGAATTTTGATATCGATAAAAGGTGATGAAGATAGTGAATGAATGTAGGCATACAACCAAAATGAAATGATTATAGAAATATATATTATAAAATAAGAGGGACTAATATAGTCCAAATGATATGTGACCCGTGAACCACTATGAAATTACCAAGGAAACCTAATCAATGATTTTGTGTCAATCTCTAAAATCTCTACAAGAAAATTAGTAAGAAGGACCGTGGATGGTAGAAATGGGGGAAAATAGAGATTTGATTAAGGTGGAAGCTAAAGAGAATTTATCACTAAGAACTCTATCCATAAGGGACCAAAAAGGATAACCAATCCATTATGAATTAAAAGAATCAAGAAATGGCATAGGATTGTAATCTAAACTCACAATAATAAGAACACTTTCATTCATAGTGTATCTAGAGTACACAGATTTATTATTTATAGAAAAATAGTGATACATATTTTTAAAACCTAGTATCCAAAAGTTAAAAATAATTTTTTTTTGAAAAATTTGGCACATTATATTGGATTTAGGAGACAAACACACCCCCTAAATATAATGCACCTAACAAATAATTTATGATGACTATCCCATTGGTTTTTAATTTTTATCCACTTCCTTTGAATTTGAAGATTTCAGGCCAAAATGGGATTGAATTTCACAACACTCCATTGGATGGGAATTTCAAATCTTGTTTGGGCCTTAATTAGTGTAATTACATGCCCTTATTCTATCCCTATAAAAGGGTGTTGTCCCCACCCTTGGATTTTATGATTAATTCATGTAGTGAATCCTTAATTATGTTAGTCCACTCTCTTATCATTGGGCTACCAACTCCTCCAAATGGTTGTTGTTCAATTATGAACCTCTCTTCATATACACAGTGTTCCCCTCTAACTCGTTACTGTGTGTGTGTGTGTGTATGTGTATTCCCTGATCCTCATCATACCCACCTTCCTCAAAATGATTCATCCACAAATATACATATTAAAATTTGGTGAGATTAAAAATATTAAATTTTCTACACACATTTACATATCTATCAGGTATATCAATCTTATAGAGACTACCATTAATAATTTCTAAAACATGTAAAGGAACATATCCTATAAGAAAAGTTTTTCAGATTTTTTCCATAAATATATATTTTAGTTGGTATAGCCAAAAAAACAACCATAATCAAATATCACCTTTTCAAACACTTTCTTTCTTGATAGTCTGACCAATTTGGAATCATTCCTCATAAGATGATTTCAATATGTTCCAAAATACCTAGAAAAGCTGGAAATACGTTGAGTATTTACTCTGGAAAGACAATATAAAATTCCTAAAAATACGTGAAAATAATATAATACGTAGAAGGTTTAGGAGAATTAGTGGTAACGAATTCTCCCTTGGAAATAAGCATTATAGTTTTCTCCCTCTCAAAATATTCCACTATATTGGTTCCCTAGAAAACTAACTCACTTTTCCATCAACACACTTGTTATCACTCATATATTAAATCTTTTTTCTCCACCATTTATTTTTTTGTCACTCATCACACATTTTTCACTATATGTTTTTATAGCTTTTTTAATTATATCTATTTTCTCCCTCTTTTCGTTTTATATCTTTTCATAATCGCTCTCAGTTATCACTTGTTAATCATAATATTTAAAACTATGTAGTAATAACCATACTCCCATTATTTTGAAAATAATAGTGGTAGATGTGTCCATTATTTGTGTCCTTATCAATATCTCATGGCCTAACAAATAATATATCACTAGTATGTATAGGAAAAAAACTGTATATCACCTTATCATGATATTTCTGAATAGAAAAAAACTTGTTCTTTCTTAATAACATTAATATATCCAATATTATTTAATCATTGAAATTTATGAGGACTAGGATTCTTGTTCATATCCAAAACCAATTTATCTTCCATAACACAACATGATACATTCATGAATGTATGTAATACGATAATTGGTCATAGTTAAACCCAATTTATCATTCATCAATACAGTTTCCATATTTTTGAAACTAACAACATTAATAATCATAATAAATAAATTATAAATGATGAGGAATATACAATGAAAAACATGTTCCCTTTTCTCTTGATCATGTTCTCTTTTGGGTTGATCAGTCAATTAATGCCTTGCCGTAAGAATTTCTCCGTGTACCAGAATCTTTATTTCTACGTCTGAGCTTTCCTGAAGGGGTAACATTTCATCTTCACTTATTTTAGAACTAATAATATCAATCATTCAAAATAATAATGGTTATCCCATTCATGAATTCTAAGGAAGGATTTATAAATCCTTAAAATTTAAATAATTTTATATCATGTTATTTGGTGAAATATTTCCCTTATGTTTCACTCATGCAATCCAAAAAAAGAATGGATTTCGATTGGGAACCTCCTTTGATTCTATTTTTTCACTTTCATGTTCATATGATTGAGGATATTTCATCTTAAAATAGGTTTTGAATTCCTTAATGGAATAAGTGGAATGAATCATTCTTAACATTAATTGCATCTTCTCTTTAGTAGCCATGTGAAGTAGATCCTCTATTTCTAAATAGTGGTGCATGTTCATTGTGCCTCAAATTTCATAGTTGAATACATTATAAAATATTTCTATGTTGGCCTCTCGCTCCACATTAATAATGGAATGAATTATAATGAACTACATATCTTTGTGAAAGTCTTTAACACTCATGGATCCTTATATCCAACCCTAAACAGCTGATGAAAAAATATTGGTAATAGTGGATATAAATGAACCTATCATGAATTTCCAATTTCCTCGTCTCCCAAGTGGGGATGTGTATTTATCCATTTCACCATGGAATAAATTGTTGTTGTTCTTACCAAATACTATCATTGACGGTGGATTACATGGTTTCTGATACCACCTTTTTACCCTCTAAGTCGTTATGACAACCAAAAACATGCTCGACTTTTCATTCAAATTCTATTTATGATTTGGGATTATTATTAACTTTTATGGATGAGATACTTAAATTTAAACCTATAATGTCATTATTATCACTAAATGATGATTTATTTATCAAATTTTATGACTCTTTCAAAATTAGAGAACTCCACCTATTCTTTAATGACCAGTCTCATTAGTGGAGCTCTAAAATTCAAAGGGTATTATAATTCATCCATCCTCACATTAAATATTTGTGACTATTCATGAACAAAACTCATGAAAATATTTAAGTCCATTTAATTGGTTTCACTTTTCCATTACATTTGGGAAACTTGGAAACAAATTGATTAGAATGAAAAATTTATCTCACACACTCCCTCACATTTGTAAACTTTAAAATAGTGTGTTGACTCATGTTTTTCTCAATTTTTGTTTTTTCAATAAAATGTAAATCTATTGCATTTAACCACACAAAATTCATACTATAGTGCTATTACTCAATTCCAAAAAATATAAAGGATGTTTTAAATGATTTAATTCTAAACTAGAATACAAATCGAAATCTAAAAAAGTGTTCATGAGGAAGAATTTGAGAATCTGAAAAAAAAAACAGGTCATGAATATAATAATGGGATATAGGATTCAAGGTGTTTGATTTTTTTGATCCTTTTATACATTTTTTTGTAAATGTTTTGGAAAAATAAAACAAAACAAATTGAATTTTATATGTATATGAGGGAGAAGTAATAATGTAAAACTATTAATGAAATTAAAATGATAGAGGGAAAAATATTTACATTTTAACACCATTTTTTGGATTTTAGGTACTACTTAATCATTATATTTGATCACCTTTAGTTTGGTTGTGGTTATGATAATTTTCAAAAACTTTTCAAATTTTCATTTTTTGGATTTATAAAAGGAGTTAAGATATAGTTAAAGGATATATGGTGTGGATTTATTTTAGATTTCATGTCTACCATAAGGCTACAACATAGACAATTTTGGTTCCACTAGTTTTTTCTGAATATATGTAATGTTGACCCTTAGCTATGATGAGTTGTGCTTTTAATACTTTTTAAAATTATGTAGGGGTATAACATAGAAGATAGATAAAGAATTAAGGTATATTTGGTGCCAATTACAAATGTTTTAGGTGGTTTTGGAATAGTTCTTGGGCTACATCATATCCTTATACAATGTAAAGATGATCTGGTGAGTTCAGTGATAGGTTTTTAATATAATAGTTAATTGTGATGGTTTTCAATGTGGTATGGGGTGGTCACACAATGTTCAATAATATTAATACCCTTTTTTAAAATTTCATGGCGTTTCTGTTGTTTTTTTATATGTATACTTTAAAATATTAAAAATCAGTTTAAATTACAACTTCTCTCCTATTTGACCAAATTAAATCCCTACTCTTTTGGAGGCTGTTCTTAGATCCTCAAACCTATACTCTTGAAAATTAATGTACGATTAGATGTTATTAATCCTTATCCAGTATGCAAATATTATCTCATATAGAATCCCCTATTTTATTTCTCTCTTTATTTTAGTGAAAAAATTATGATGATGTTGAAATATTGGATTTATGATCTAATATAATGCGTTTCTAGGGATTACTTCATGATATTTTGCTAATTTTTCTTTACATTTTTTTCCTGTTTTAGGTGTATGATCATTTTTTATTTTGGTAAATTTTAGGTGGTTCCATAAGGATTTACACAAAAATTAAAACATTAAATTTATTGATTAAAATGGAATTATTTTTCAATTGATTTATTAATCCTTTATTTGAGATTATTTGATTTTTTATTTCAAAAGAGCATTGAAATTATAAAAACCCAAATTTCAATGGAATTAGAATTATTGGGAAGATTTTTAGAAAAATGATGGATTTATATGTAGAATGATTTGATGTCAACTATTGAGAAAATTGGAATAAAATGATATATGAATTGAAAGAAATGAAATTTATGTAAACCCATGATTTGGTTTTGAAATTGGAAATGGAATTTCAAACATAAACTTGGTATTTTGATCTATGAACAATGAGATTATTTCAAATGATTTATTTTATCAGGATTTATTGATTGACTGATTGAAGAACATGTTATATTGAGTAGTTTTTTGGTGATTAGAATAAGAATGTTATGACTATGACTCTCTATGAATGTATTGATGGTGAAAAATCTAACTAATCAAATGTTTTCATGATTTTCCCAATGGTATATTGAATTATTAGTCATATTTGACTGAGCATAGGAGAATCTACATACATACTTGAGTAATGATTGATTATTGAGTAGTGTGAGGATCCAAAATCCTGGAGCTAATGTATCTTAGGGCATATGAACATGTTTCTTGGTTATAAATTGATTATGAAATCTATTGTTTATCGAACATTTTTATTCATTCTAGTTTCTTTATATAAAATTTTTATATAATAATTTCATTTAATACTATTTGGATATATCAACCATATTTTTATTGAAAAACATGTTTTTGACTAAAATATGTAATGTAATTTCAATGAATTATTTATTTAAATAGAAATAATAATTTTTTATATTTTTGTTTAATTTATTATAGAACAATTGGTAATTCCCAACAGGGTTGTTTATCTAACACCCTAAATTTTCATTTGGGTGTTTTAGTATTTTTTTCATACTAGGTCTAGGTAAAGGGAAGACGCCACTCCGATGAGGTGGTTTTTCTTGATTCGTGATACCTGGAGTGATGGAGGTGATTAGTGGGGATGTGACCCTACTATTACATGGTTGTTGTAGCACCACAAGATTTAGTGAGTTATTTCTTTTCAAATTAATTTAATCCTTCTGATATTTTTCATTTCATGCAACACTTAAAATAGTTAATTTTATATTAAATCACTATGATTATATTATATTATAGAAAACATAAGGTTAAATGTGCACTACACGCAACATAAATTTTATCATTCCCTATACAGAACAAGAATAATAGCTTTCTTAAATGAAATAATGACATTCTAAGATGGTTTTTGTAACACACTTGATTGAGGTTTACCGAACAATAATATATTTTTAATATATTATTATTTAATATAATAATATATAACCTAGATGTTAAATTAGTAGTTATGAATAGTATAAACTAATTTAAGTGAATCTATTAAAAAAATAAAATATGAATTCATATGATACTAATTTATTAGAAGTGAATATGGAAACCAATTGAATATAAAGAGAAATATTTTTATTTTTATGGTCAAAAACCAATTTCACCCTAATAAATTAAATTAATTATAATTAGTGAGTGGTATTAATTTAATATATATGTTATATATTCAATCAAATATTTTTATATATCCATAAAATTGATTTTATAGACATAAGATAAGAACAAAAACAATTTTATTCTTCAAAACCGAATTTTTTTAAAAAGTTGTTTTTCACTTTTTAAAAGTGAACCCGATTTAAATAAAATTTTTGGAAATTTTATATAATTAATAATTCAAAATAAAAGTTCTATTTTGAATATTAATATAAAAATAAAGGTAGGATAAATTGTTTTGAATTTTTCTGTATGGTTTCCTCTTTTAATAAATCTTAAAAAATACTGTGTTATAGTACAAAACTTATTTTTCATTTAATTTATTTATAAGGATAAATTATATTTTAAATAGGTTTAAATTTTTAATTAGATAATATTTTTATCAATTAATAAAATTTAGTTCATTTGAACAAATTTACATCGAAATTATTTATAAAAACATAGCAAACATTTGATTATTTTTACTTTAAAAACCTACAGTATTGTCCTATCACCATGATTAATTTTAATTTAATTTCTTCCAATTATGTGATTTTAATTTAGAAAAATTGATTTCAAATTTTTAATAATTTTTATTTATATTTTATAATATATTAAAAATAGTTTTTCATCAAAATTAATAGTGAATGTAATTAAATTTAATTACATCAATTAAGGTAAAATTAATCTTAACTAAGAACAAATCCATAAATTTAAGACCCAAAATGACATAGTCACCTATCCAAGATCCACTGTATGAACATATTTTTACCCTAAAATCCATTTTATAGACTTTTTATCATTATTGTATCCACATGAATCATGAAAAACGTGGGTGATATTCTATCATCATATATTTACAAGAGTGACAGTCTTCCTTTATTATAAAATGATACCATGTCTCCCTCTTCCTCACACCTCTCAAACAGGTTTTGTTTAGAGAGTATCTAAAAAATAAAATCCCAAAATTCATCCCTTACTCATATAATCCTCCACTTTAACAAAATAAAATCCTAGGAATACTCTTGGTAGAAACAAAAAATAGATACAAGATTAATAGGTAACATCATCTCTCAAACTGTTTTCTTTTATTTTCATTCTATACCCTTCCTCTATGTTTATTACATTATTGTATAAAAAAATTATGCAACATGTACTAGTATGTTTTATGATAAATTTTTTAAATACACTTACACACACACCTCCATATAATAGGTAATAAACATATTGTTTACATGTACTGCGAACTACTGCCCCACTAATTGATGATTGTCCATTTTTCCTTTACTGCATTTCATGGAAGAAATTATGATAAAAAATATGTTTATATATGAAATATATTATATTAATTATGTTTTTAAGCTTCTTAATTTATTTTAAAACTCATGTCATTTTTAATTTCCATTTGTTTTAAATACGATAATTTCGTTTTAGGGAGTGTGGACTACACCCCCTCAAAGCGATGTGATTTGTTCACACACTACATGAAATGTATTAAATAATTGTTTGGGGAACTTATTTGATATATAAGATATAATAATTTTATAGAAAAAAAATATACACATATATGTAATTTACATTCTTTCATTCAATATGAAAATTAAATAGAAACAATTTTCATGCGGACGTACAACCTACCGTCTACATGAATAGTGTATTCCATTCCGTAATTATATATTATATAGAATATTATAATACAAATTACTAAATATAAATGATATTTAAATCATTTTTTATATTCTTAAAATAATTAATTATGTATAATGACCAAATATATACCAAATTAAGAAACATGTGAAAAACAAAGATAATATTACTTGAGTTGTAACCTTAACGTAGAATTATTAAGAATCAAGTAATATAAATCCATAATCAAACCAAATATGGTATTTAATATAATAAAATGGTTCTGTGATATTTTTATAATAAATTTATATTTATCATATAGGATTTTTGTTCTTGTATAAGGGGAGTCAAAACACTAGGTAATGGGATTTCATCCCACTTTTTTATTTGCACGAGATACATGATTTAGTCACCACCAATTACTTTTGAGTGGTGTGAATAATTACCATGGATTTATTGTATGATTATTATTTATAAAATAGTGTATATTTACATATGAATTTTATGATATTTATATAATGGTACTTATGTTTCAAAAGTTTTCAAATCGTTACAATAATTGTTCACCCAATTTTCATTCTTTGACATACATGCCATTTTATGAACTTACATTTTCTATGAGGTGTATATACTACCTTTGAAATGTTATATCTTGAATATACTTCCTTTAATGATATTTTATGCTTCATTTATTCTCATATTCCTACATAAGGAGTATGTTTCAAAGTTACAAAGTGATAAGAATTTATTGAAACAATCTCAACGCTTATCGATATTGTTTATGTTTATGCTTACTTTGATGAAATATTATGATACATCTCTCAATAACATTCATACCCTTTATTCCCCTATGGTTATTAATGATTTATTCATGTTTTTTTATCATTATACAACACTTTGGTACATTATATAGTTAAGATAGTGTTTTTTTAAAACCTGACTTTACCCAATCTTCAGTTGAAAATATGTGTTCTATCAAAACCAAGTATTTAAAAATGTTTTAGATGAATATTATAATATTCTCCTATAATTATTAAAATAAAATTTTCCATTTTTTTACTTTTTCCAATTTTTTTAATGGAATATTCTTGTCACATTCTTAACATGGAATTTTTTACCCTTTTTATTGGGAAAACGAATGTTTTTTTTACCTTATACAACATGTACAGATTTACCTACCATGATTTTTATAAATAATCATTTTCATGTCTAAATGGTATATTGATATGAATTTTTTTCTAAATGTATTCTCAAGAAATGGTATTTAAAAAATTATCAGGATTCTTTCAAAAGTCTTCGAGTAAATAGGTTTTCAAAAAAAATCATGATTTCATTATAATTTTTCAAAATGATTTCATATAAAAAGTTTTTTAAAATATTTGGATGATTATTTTATAAGTTTTCAATGAAATAGTTTTTTCAAATGTTTTGAATAATATTTTCATTTTTTCAAGGGAAAATATTTCTGAAATGTTTTCAATATTCTTTTATATGTTTTCTAAAAAATGGATTCCAAAATTATTTCATGTATTCTTTATTAGTTTTCAAGGTATTTTATCTGAAAAATATTTTCAAATGGGTTTATGTATTAAAATTTTTCTAATTAGAATATATATTTTCCTCATGTAATATTTTTGAATGATATTTCAAAATTATTTACCATCTATGATGACATTTGTTGATATTACTTAATAATTTGTAGGAATGATATAATGGTTACATTTATATTTATTCTATGAATGTGTTATGATTAATGTAATGGACTTTATGAAAAATATTTCTATTTCACAGGTTATATGTTTTTTAAATCTGTTTCTCTTTCATAGGCTATTATTCTAATGAAATGATTATGAATTTTGTAAATTTTTTCACAAGTTATGATATGATTGAATGTTTATGATACCCATTTCATTTCATGGTTTCTGATATGATTGTTTATGATTTTGTGGAATATGTTTGTGTGATTTAATTATGATTTGTGTGGGAACTCTATCTCCTTCCATTGCATTAGTTAAATATGCATATCTCATGAGATATACTAAAATAGTATTGGGAGTAAACCTTGACTAATAGGATGAACATGCAAGAGAACAATGACTTCCAAGATGGTATGAGGAGTGAACTTATTCTTCAAATATAATAATGGGAGTTAACCATTACTACCAAGATGGCATGTGGAGTGAACCCATACTACTAAGATGATATTGGGAGTGATTCCTTGGCTACTATAGAAATCATATTATATGATTAGTGTTTTCCAAAGTCTTATGTTTTTTACTAATGTTATGATTTCATCGCTTATGTTTCTTATTACCTTATGACTCATGTATTATGAAATGGTATTTTTTATTCCATGATACATGTTTATGATCATTTATATATAGGGTATTATATTCTATTTTCATGATCATCTTTTCCAACCCTTATGATCATGATTATGCTTACATGTCACACTTTTCTACCCTTATCGAGCATCTGATATCACCCTTTTTTATGTTTCCTTCCCCTTAGTAATGAAGATATCTATTATGTTTGATGTTTCTATGAACGTTTTTATTATATAAGAACCTAGTGGGATATGATTTATCTTATGTATGTGCCAATTTTCATGTTACCACGTTTCCAGAGGCACTAGACTAGTTTGGTCTTTGGGTGTCTGTTTTCATAATGTATTAAGTATTCCACAAAAGTGATGAAATATTAATGTATGTTAATATTGGGTTGTTATAGTTGATATCAGAGAAAAGGATTTGTTAAACTCTGAAAACTAGGATGATAAAACAGTAGTGATATCCATAGGTATATTTCTAAGGATATATCTTTATATGTATCTATAAATAAGAATATGGATGAGTCAATGTTTATGAAAATGTCCTTGAATTTTTGTAAAGGATAGAGTTAGTGGTTTCTTAAAAATAAATTCTTTTCTGGATACTACAAGTAGATGTGGCTATGGAATAGATGTACCTAGGGGTAATAACTCCTACAAGATGTCTCGGGTTCGACTCGGGTTAATCTAGGTACTAATAACGAGCTTTTATGAACACATCGTTTAACACACCCACGGTATATGCTTTGGGAATTTACACAATCTTAACAAAACATCATGACTGATTTAAATATGTGTTGTATATTAATAACATAATAAGAACATAAAGTGTCATAGATTATGGAAGATTACCTAAATTCAACTTCTTATAAGTAATTATTTTCATGACTATGTTGTTTCATATTATGATAAGTAATGATCACACTATGATTCTTGTTTTAGTTAATGGAGGAAATTCGAAGGAACTAGATTAACATTGAATGTGATGGATGATTATCATGTGATAAGTAATGTGGGATTATCACTAGAATGAAATATTCTCTAATCATTACAAATTAGGTTTCATGGAACATGATTAAAAATATGTACCTCAACCAACTCTTAGTCTCACCAAGTAAGAGAAAGATGTAGTTCGTTGAGATTTCGAGTAATGGAGACTGTGGAGGAAAGGTTATTTGATGTTAATTGTGTCATGAATATGGAAATACTCACTAAAGTGAATGTATTATAGGAACAACAAGATTTTTTACTGTGAAAAAGAATGACGAAAAGAATATAAAGGAAAGGGAAAAATAAAGATTTCAGTTAATGAAATGTTTGAGAATATTGGTCTCCCTGAGACACAACTGAAGGTTAAATGTTTTATGTGTGGAGTAAATGTCCATTTTAGATCTCAATGTACTAATATTAAATCTCTTGAAGGGAACCTATAAGGTGGTGTGTGTATCAGTTACATTTTTTATGATGAATATACTATAGATGAAAAGTGATTGTAAACAGGTATTGTTTAATAAGATGAGGTTTCCTTGTTAAGGGAATAATGATGAAGTGGAATAATAAATTTTTTAGGTTTTTGGATTCAATAATTATGAATGGTGAAATATATAAGAATTGTTTAGATTAGGTTTTTTTCTATGGATTTACAAGAACACATTAAATGGTTCTAATGGTACAGAAAAGTGATCTAATAGAAATATTATATCAATGAAAAACGTATGATTAATGGATAGAAAACCCTTAACTTGTCCCTTATGTTATGATTATGTTTTTTGGATACATAAATGTTGGATATATGTAAATTGGACATTGCTGGTTACCTTGGAACTCATTAAGGACATGTTAAAAATTAGTTTATGTTATCCTAGATAAATTTTACAACTTCTTCGATTCATGTAATATATATGGTAATTAATGGAATGAGAAATAATGCATGTTTTCTATAAATATTTTTTGTAATTCTAGTTATTACAATGTTTAAAGAGAATATATGATTTGGGTATTCACATGTTTGTAATGTGACAACCAAGATAATATTTATTATATACATGGTTTCAATGTAAAGTATATTTCATGATTTTATTTCTAATGTTTTTGGATTTTTATCTTTATAAAGAGTTATAAGGGTAACCAATCATGAAAAGTGTATGTTATATATAAAATGAAGTATTTATGCATTGATTTTTTATTAAAAACCATGGATAAATGGATATTTAGTGATTAATCGTTTTTTGATGATCCCCATATTATTTATTTTGGAAATTATTTTTGTGTGGTTTTAGTAAAGGACATCATGTATGTTGAGTGAAAACCTACGAAGTCCAATAATTGCATGATTCGTGAAACGATGATTGAAGTACAATAAGGTTTTTATGCCTACCACTAGTGTACTTAATGTCTAGGTCAATGTGAAATTATGTTTCTTTTATAATTATTAACGATGAACCAAAAGATTTACGTTTTATGTCTATAGATTAATGTATTAAGAATAATTATTTTTACGAATAATTAGAGACATGTAGTTGTACTTATTTATGGGCTATATGATTTTAGAAAATTTAATTTTAGAACTTCAGATATCAAAGTTAATTTTTGGACATCGATATCTTTAAGTAAGGGATAAATTACAAATAGATAATATAAGAACTAAAAAAATAAAATTTTGTTCATAGAAATATATCAGGTAAGTATATTTTCTTATATTCTTGGTCAATAAAATAATTAATCAATGTTTTGATAAGGATTAAAGAAATGTGTTGTCCTAATACATTACTTTTTATTGAACTAATGACCTTTTAAATCATCACACATTTTTGACTTCTCAACTTTTCTTAATCATTAAATTGTTTGTGATTGATGACATCAATCACTCCCTATAAATATTTATTCTTTTACTCCATGTCTAATAGTTACTATCAAACATTTTTCTCCAATATGGAATCTTAGTTATATGTTACTTTGGGCTACCGTTATGGTGCAAAATTTTCTTTTTTTGAGGGATGTTTTAGAATTCATTTTTATGATGTGGGTTTTTATGAATGAAACTCTAAAGTATTAAAACATTTATTACCAAAATTAATTTTAAGTAAAAACTTCATTTTTAGTGGGTAGAATTTAACACCGCGGGAATTTGAGAGTTATTTTTTTGAATTAGTTAAATCCTTTTGATATTTTTCATTTCAAGCAACATTAAAAATATATTATTTTATATTAATGTGCTATGTTTGTCTTACTTTATATTCAACACAATGTTAATCAAGAACTACACACGACCTAAATTTTTTCTTTCCCTACATGGAACATTGAGGTTATCTTCTGTTACACAAAACAATGGCTTTTCTCAATGGATTTCATAACACGCTTGGCTGAGGATAACATAACAATAATATAATATTAAAATATTATTATTTAATATAAAAATATATTAACTAGATGTTAAATTAGTAGTTATGAATAATATAAACTAATAAATGAAAATATATTGTTTGAAAAAATATTAAATTAAATTATTGGTTAATAATTAGTTAGAAATGAATATAAAAAACTATTAAAAATAAAGGGATATATTATTATTTTTATGGTGATAATGTTGTTTAACCCTAATAATTTAAATTAATTATAATTAGGGTTTTATATTAAATTAATATACATGTAATATATTAAATAAAATATTTATTACATTAATCGAATATATTTTATATAAATAAGATAAAAAGAAACACAACTTTATGCTTAAAACCAATACTTTTTATAAAGGTAGTTTTACAACCTATTAATGGAGAACCCATATTAAAAAAATTGGTACTTTTCTTGATTTAATAATTCAAAATAAACTTTATAATTGAAATATAAATAGAAAAATTATGTTATGGTCAAATTTTTTGTATTTTTTCTAAAAGGTTTCAGTTTTTTAATGAATAGTTAATCATACTATATTTTAGTTCAAAACAGACTGTTCATGTAATTAATTTACAAGGTTATAATATATTTTAAATTAATTTCAATGTTTAATTATATAATATTTTTATAAATTAATAAAATTTAGGAAATTGGAATAAATTTCAAATTGAAATTGGACATAAAAAAATATCAAACATTTTATCATTTTAACTTTAAAAACAAGTAGTGTCATCCCGTCAGCAGGATTAATTTTAAATTAATTTCTTCCACTTCTATAATTGGAATTTATGAAAATTGATTCTATATTTTTAATAATTATAATTTATAATATTTAATAAGTTCAGCTTATTTTTTTACCAAAAATATTCGTGTATGTAATTAAAATTAATTACAATGATTAAAGTAAAATTAATCTTAACAAAGGACTTAAAAATAATTTTAAGACCCAAAAACGACTTATAAACCTATAAAAGAGATGTTTTCTAGAAATATATATACCATATAATCCATTTTATCTAACTTGGTTCATTATTGAATCCACTTGAAATATTAAAAATGTGGGTGAAATTCTCTCTTCAAATTTTTATAAGAGTCGCTCCTCCTTTATTATAAAAGTCCACCTCATCTACTTCTTCATCACACCTCTCAAACCACTTACATTTAGTTAATATATAGCAAACATAAATCAAAAAAATTTCTCAATTCCTCCTTCAATCCTCCCCTTTGATATAAATCAACCCATGGAATCCTTTTGGTATAAACCAAAAGGAGTTACTGAATTAAGAGGTAACATCTTCTCTCAATATCCTTTCTTATATTTTCTTTCTCCACCCTCCACTATATTTATTATATGATTGTAAACCATAATCATTATCATAAATATATTATTTTTTTATTCTATGTGTTCAACCTTCTCCTACATAATCCTCCATCTAATAGGTAATGAACATACTATTTACGTGTATGGAGAACTACCGTCTCACTAAATGATATTGTTAAATTTTCTTTTACTGCCTCTCATAGTTGAAATTATGATGAAATATATATTTATAAATACCACATATTATATTTATTATTTATTTAATCTTCATTATTAATTTTACAATACATATAATTTTACATTCCATTAGGTGTAAATATGATAATTTTGATTAAGGAAGTGTGGACTACTACCCCTCAATGCAATTTGATTCATTCACACACTACATAGAATGTATTAAAGATCAGTATAGGGAAATTATATGAAATATATAACATAATCATGATACATTAATAAATAAATAAATATATATATATCATTTTTATTATTTCTTTTAATACAACAATTGAACGGAAACAGTGTTCATGCGTACGTATGACCTACCATCTCCATGAATGGTGTATTCCATTTCTTACTTCTATATTCTATAGATTATTATAATAAAAATATACTGAATATAAATGGTATTTATATCAGGTTTTATATTCTATAAATCATGATATAATTATAAGGACAAAATTTATAATAAATTAAGACACGTGTGAAAAATAATATGAATATTACTCGAAGCATAACCTTGACATAGAATTATTGACAAGCAGGTAATATAATGAAAAAATAAAACCATATATGGTATCAGATATAGTAATATTGTTCTGTGATATTTTTATAATAAATTTATATTTATTATATAAGAGGTTTTTATGAGTATGACGAGAGTCAAGACAAAGGGTAAGGGGATTTCGTCTCACATTTTATTTTCATGAGATATATGGTTTATTCACCACCCATTACTTTTGAGTGGTATGTTTAAAAACATGGATGTATTATATGATTATTATACAAAAAATTATTGGTATTTACAAATCCATTTTATGATATTTCAATCATGGTACTTCTGTTTCAAAAGTTACAAATCGGTAAAGTAATTTTGTCCCAATTTTATATCTTTGAGATATATGCCATATTAAGAACCTATATTTATTCATGAGAAAAATATAATACCTTTGATATGTTATATCATAAATCTACTTATTTTAATTATATTTTATTCTTAATTTAATCTCATTTTCCTACTTGAGTATTATGGTTAAAAGTTACCAAGTGTTAACAATTTATTGAAACTATCACATCGCTTATCGAGGTTATTTATGTTTGTGCTTCCTTTGATGAAATATTATGTTTCATATCTCAAGAACATTCATAAATCTTCTTATACTATTATTAATCATGATATATTAATGTGTTGTTGTCATTTTTATAATATTTGGTACTTTATATTGTTAAGATATTTTTAGGAATTCCCGACATAACCCTATCTTCAGTCAGAAATCTATGTTCCTCCAAAACCATGTTTTCAAAAAAAGATTTCGAAGAATTTTATTAAATTATCCTATAATCATTAATATAAAGTTTCCCAATTTTTTAATTTTAAAAATGTTTTCAAAGGAATCATCTTGTCCCTTTCTGAATAGGTCATTTTCTACCCATTTTACCAATGAAAAGGAATGTTCTTTTCACATCATACAACATGTACAGATTTACTCACTATGATTTCTGTGAAGTTTCCTATTCATGTATAAAAGGTTAATTTTTAATTAATTGGTTTTTAAAGTATTTTCAAAAAATGGTTTTCAACTAAATTTCAATCTTCATTCATAATTTTTCTCATAAATAGGTTTTCAAAACATTTTCAATCTTTATTTATAATTTTTCCAATTTATTTGAAAAAATGTGGGTTTCAAAAAAATTTAGGGATTTATTTATATGTTTTAAAATTATATTCAAAGAAAAAGAATCTTTTATTTTTTTTGAATATTATTATATAACTTCTCAGAGAAAGTGGTTCTTAAAATGCCTTGAATTATATTTTATAAGATCTCAAGGAAAAGGGTTTTCAAAATGTTTTTATGATTATTTTAAAAGTTTTCAAGTGAAATGGTTTTCAAAATGTTTTATGGTATTATCTATAAGTTTTGAAGGTATTTGCTAGGAAAATTATTTTCATATGGTTATATGTATTCAAATTATTTTTTAATGAATAAAATATATTTTACTCATAAAATTATTTTGAAATATATTTCAAATTTATTTTCTATCTTTGATGACATTCGTTTTTGTTACTCATAACATCATAAGAAATGATCAAAACATGCATTAATATTCTTTCCTTGAAGATTTTAGGCTTCATTTTTTGGTCTTGATGAAACCTGTAACTTTTTCCATAGTTGATGATATGATTGCATGTTTGTGATACCCATTTAATTTCATGGGTTATGATATGATTTTTTATGATTTTTTAGAACATGTATCTATGATTAAATTATAATATTTGTGGGTCCTATATCTCCCCCCAATTAAATGGCTAAATATTTATATCTCATGAGACAAACTAAGAAGGTCTTGGGAGTGAACCATGACTACTAAGATGACCATGGGAGTGAACCATGACTACCAATATGGTTTAAAGAGTGGACTCATACACCTAATATTACCATGGGAGCGAATCATGAAAACCATGATAGTATGGGTTGTGAACCCATAATACTAAGATGGTCTTAGAACCGATACCTTGGATACTATGAAAATCACATTATAGTCCTATGTTGTTTCAATAATCCCATGTTTTATTCCAATTGGAGGCTTTCATGGATTACATTCCTTATTTCATTAGGATTCATGTCTTACGAACTGCCAATCATTATTCCATGATACATTTTTATGATCTTTTATATGCATGGTATGATATTCTATTTTCATGACTATGTTATCATACCCTTATGCTCATGACTATGCTTACATATCTCCCTTGTTTACCCTTATGGAGCAACTTAGCTCACCACTTTTTATGTTTCCTTCCCCAAGGTTATAAAGATATATATATTAAGTTTTATGTCTATAAGTGGGGTTCTAATCAAGAATAACTTAGTGGGACATGAAGTAGCTCATTTATGTACCATTGTTTATCTATCCATGTTTCTAAAAGAACTAGACTAGTACAATATTTTCGTGTCTATTTGTATAATGTTTTATGTATTCCACAGAAGTTATGTAAAGTTAATTTTTTTAAATACTAGGTCATTGTAGTTTTTCTGAGACATTCTATTGATATATGTTGTGTTTTAATTTAGTTTATGAATACGTTGGGATGTTAATCTGTCTTATTATGGTACATTTCTCCTTGAGGAGTTTTTTACATACTGTGTAGGTATTGTTTTTTATTCTATTGTTAAATCTCAATAATTTGGTTGGTGGAAAAATATTCACTTTGATTCTTGATATTATTCAAGGTGCTAGTATCTAAACTATGAAGATCGAGAACAACCTTATGACTATATCAGGCTCAACTCAGTTCTACGTGTACCAAGGTGTCTAGCCAGGTATGTGACAAAAATTATGGAATCATTTTCCAGAATTGAATCCACCATATCCCACGATTTATTTCTTCGATTTCAATTATTCCATATGGAGCGGAAAAATAATCTTTTCAACTATAATAATGATATACTATATATCCAAAATAATGAATAAATGAAGTCCTTAAATGATGGAAAAATATATCATAATTGATGTTGACATGATTTAATGAGAAATAAATATAGAAGAAGTTATATGAAATGAAGAACTTTATATATTGTCAGTGGGATCTAGTACCAAATGATATGTGGCTCAATACATTCTTGGAAATATACTGGGAATATTGTTCAAAGATTAGGTTTTGAGCTCCAAAATCTCCATAAAAAACATGTAAGTAGGGATATAAATGGTGGGGATGAAAGATAATAGATAGTTGGTCAAGATATAGGCCAAAGATAATTGGTCTCTGAGAACTCTAGTCATAAAATGCCACAAAGGATGACCAATCCTTTGAAAATTCAAATAATCAAGAAACAACACGTGGTTGTAAAAATTACAAGTGTAATATTAATTTCATTAATATTGTATTTAGAGTACTAGGGGGTCCCAATTTAATGTCAAAAAGTGATGGAAATGTAGAACTCCCAGTAACAATAAGTAAAAAGTCCTTAAAATACCTTTTGACACTTTATTCATGTGATCAGGACATTAAAAGACAACTAAAACTTCCATTCTAAAAATAATGAACATAACAATGAATTTAAGAATACTATCCCAACTATTTTTAATTTTAATTCTCTAATATTGATATTGATGATTCTAAGATAATATATCAAAATTCATAGCACACCATAAGTTGATTTTTTAAAAACTTCATTAATGATTAATTAGAGTAATTATATGCCAAAATGTTTTCCCCAAGAAAGGGTATTGATAATCCTCTTGGAATTTATTGATTAATTCATGTATGAACTTATATATTCTATTTATCCACTCTTTTATTTTTGGGACACTAATACCTTACATCATGTCTTATTCAATTATTCTCTTTTTTGTTTCCACAACATTTTTGTCTTTAACTCCTAAATGGATATACGTACCATGATCCTTGTATTTTATTACCAAATTACCACATATAATAAGTTGAAATACTTAGTTGAAAATATATTTTAATGAAATTAGTAAAATTTATAAAATCATCACATTCAAATTTAATATTTTTTTTATAATAATAATATCTTATTTTGTAATTATCCATTGGTATCATTCATGAAAAATTCACCAATTCCATTTTTTGTATAGAAACCTCACCCCAACCCATTAAATTCATCATAACCTCAGTGTAGTCCTCCCACTAATGTGGGTAATGGACCGTAGGTTTTTAATGCAAACTGCATCCTAAGTGGGAAAAATGAATATCTCATCACTACCTTGCACTATTGAGATGTAAAATCATGAGGTGGTGTAATAATAATAGTATCTCAAAGTATTTAGAATTAAACCCCATATTTTAAAAATTCCAATGAATTACCCCACCCATTCGTCCACCCTATAGGTGAAAACATTCACCAATACCATTCACCCTCTCAATAAATTGTCATGAATTCTTAATAGGCTTGATTGGGGATAAACAAGGAAAACACACATGGATTGGGCCTAAGATTAACTATACCAATTTGGTATGAATTTAATGTAGGTTCAATGAATTTATTTTGAATTAGTCTAAATTTTAAGAGGACTGGTCTGTAGAGCATCATTTATTTGTAATCAATGTTAAAATAATAAAAAAAATAATATTAAGAAACAATAAATATTAAATACATAATATTTATAACATAATATTAAATTTATATATACTAAAAACATGGTTTAAATAATATATATTTTTCAAAAATGATATATTAAATTTAAATAATATTAAAAGAAAAAGGAAAAAATATATTCTTAAGTCCCGGGATATCTTGCATATTTTAAGCATGGGATGATTAAGCCAAAATATTTTTTATATAATTCATTTCATTCTATTAAAAATAGGTATCACGATTTTCAATATCCCAGCCAATCAAATACATACTGCTGTGGGAAATATGGAACCTAGCCCATTTTATTGGTTAGACCCTACGGTGTTGCCGCTATGACTCAGATTCTCCCTCACTTCCATAAATTGGAATACTATTTTTTGTTGTTTCTTTGAAAATCCATAATCTCATTAAGTTAGGAATCTATGGTGGTAGTATTTCATCATCCTAATTTGTAATGTGAGAGAAAAATCTATAATCTTGTTTCATCTTTCTTTAGGAATAAGTGTTAATTTCCTCTTACCATGGTTGAAATACCCCTTCGATTATTAGTTCCACTGATTGTAAATTAGTGCAGACAGTAAAATTACCTCGAATATAGACACCACTATAATGGAGGTCAATATGATCTCAATTTTGAGAAGGTTCTGGTTTATACCTTCCATATGTAAAAAATTTCATATCTACTGCATTTTCTTGCTTTGGGTTAATGGGGACATTTTCATCATCCATCAATGTTTTTATGTTTACATAAGTTAATTTTCTTCCATTAAAATTGATTCTTTTATTTCCTTTAATTTATAATTTTTTTCTTGTGTTTTGATAATTTAGGGATGTCCCACAACTACTAGATAGATACGTTCAAATAATCATGGAGGTAGAACAATATAATTTTTAGGAAATTGTCCTTGGAAAGTCCCTGATAGTAATCATTCCATTGCAAAATCATGATTATCTTTTCTGAGAACCATATCATTTTATTGTTATTTTCATAGTCCAAAAATTATTTATAGTTACCCAAGTATTGAATTTATATATCATCATCCTCATTTTTTTGTCCCTATTCAATGCTATAGACATTGTTGTCTGATTTAACATTTACGTAAGTTTTATGATTACAATTTCTTAGAGACGAAGTAATATTTTATTTTTTGGTATTTTCATCTGGATTATTATAATTTTTTGGTTTTTCCCAATCATGTAGTTATTTTAGTTCCCCACTTTTGGTGGTGGAGTGGTATGTTTTTGGGGGATTAATGTTCATTTCACGGGGATCAGTCTTTGGGGTTGCATGTTTACTATTGTTTTTTTCATATGTTGTGTTCCACGGTGGGGATGTAATTGACCTATTATGTGTGTTTCATGGATTTACATGAATTATCATATATGAAATGAGTTTTATATAAATTATGATGCATCGAGAAGTATCTAAATCATTTAAAACATGGATTTTAAATGTGATCTAGGGTGATCAAGGAGATTTTTATGTTAAGTACTATGACTTCATCATATTAAGATACACAATGGAGTTAGAACTTTTGGTGAATGGAACATTTTTTATTTCCATAAAAATTTAAACATTCATGGTATTCTTGATTCATGTAATAAATTTATTTTCCCTCGTATTCTTGATAACCAGAGATTGGATTCGTCTAATTAATATTGATGGATCAAACACTCAAAGGGTGTATTAATAATGATGGATGGCAAAATACTCAATAAATGTTATTCCTTGATGAGAAACTTGATGATGGGAATAGTGTAAATCACATACCCTTTAGAATATCACAACCATTATAAAAAATAATTACTTCGATTATAAACTAGCGTTATCAATAAAATAAGTATTGTTCAATAAGTTAGAAATACAGAAGCTCAAATTTCACAAGGCTTGAGTTATTTTTGGTAAGAACGCAAAAAATAAGATTCTTGAGTATATTTAGAAAAATATATGGGGCTTATATCCAATTTAATCCCATGAAGAATTAAAATATTTTTTCAAATATATGGATGAATTGTTTGATTTATTCAACAAAAGGAATTCCATTATTGAAAAACATATTGATAATCTTGATATGATTCTTAGAACTAATGATTCTCAGTATGAAAACCCATATTTTTATTATAATTTAATAAATGATTTAATTAAATAAAATTAGACATAATATGACCTAAAATATTGATATTTCTAGTTTGGTTGTGATTTTGGTTCATTTCCTTATAACATTAAACCTGAATTACAATATTTTTATTGAAAACATCTTTAACATGCTTGAGCTTAAAACTCCATTTTATAACTTTGGGAAATAAATAAGAAAGGGGTGAGATAAAAATCCCATTAAGGAAATAAAAATGTCGTAACATGAATATAATAATATATTATAGACAAGGAATATCAATGAGTAATAATTGAACAAGAATAATAAGACATGATGCAGCCTGATAATCATAACATGGTAAAAGTGGAAACAACATAAAATATAGCATCGTAGGTCAAGGATAAAACACCAAGAGATCATAGTGGAAGAAGTCTCATAAAGGAATCATGTAAACCACTGTACCAACATGATCTATCCTGATACTATGAATTTACCAATACATTGGAGCACTATATAATCACAGGCACACCCATCACTTTCAATTCATTCTCATGCATATGTGTTCCATATTGATCATAAAAAATCGAATCCTTCATCATCATAATTTATTCCATGACCAATATGTGTGACAAAAATACATTTAATTCCGAAATAAAAATGTATATTTTCATAAAATTGAACACTCTTTATAGGAAATGGGTATTGTATTCACTACACAATTGGTTTGGCATGTAAAATCATGTTGACAATTCGACAACCTAACAACGTCACATAAAGGATTATAAAATGGGTTGATGAGAGTGAAATAGATCTATCATAATTTGGAAATTATGTGTGTAGTATTAGGGACATGGAAAGGAATTTCCACACATATAGAATTAGAAGAAAATAATTACAATAATAAATATCCATTAAAAAGAAAATCAAAAGGATGCTTATGAAATTTTTACATGGTAACTGGTGTATATGGAAGGTAATAAAGAGATAGAAGTGGGAATCTCATCATTTAGATATAACAAGGGTAGTATGTTTGAATTGATTAATCATACTCCATCATTATTAATTTAATAAAAAATGGAATAACAAGATAAATAAGCTTTGATAAAGATGAGAAAGGAAACAACCCTTACTTGAATTTGTGGCTCTAGAATCACAAAAAAAGGATTCATGAGAGCTTTGGGTGCCTTTGGTAGATTATAGAGTGGGGAGGGAAGAATAAAAAAATTATGAAAGTATTTTCAGTGAATATAAGTGGGATATTGGGTGTGTTTATATTGGAAATAAGATGTAAATTCATTAATATATCTCAAACATAGATTTTGGACAATATATAACAAAATATTCAAAACCAAAAACGTTTCCATAGTTTTTCCCATGTGTATTTACAAAGTGGAGATGTTTTCACTAATTTATTAGAAAAATGGACGAACATATAAAAATAATTCACTTTCTTATGTGGAGTTTAGTTAATAGTTTAAATAGATGAACAAAAAATTATAAAATATATTATATATTTTGAAGGATTTATAAAGGAATTTTAAAATTAATCAATTAATCATAAAATCACCTAATTTTATGGGTAAAATGTATATTTTTGGAATTGAATATGAATTATATTATTTATTACTTCACTTTAAGTCATTATTATGTCATAAAACAAACTATATATTTATACAGTATTTAATTTTTACCCAAAAATTTGGCTATCTTAGAAAATTTTGTAACATTCACCATTGGATAATTTCGAAATTACGATTCCTAAAATAATATTCATTTTATCAAAATAATTTTTTAAATATTTTCTTTTTCACTTTTAAAATAAGATTCTACATTTATTGAAAATGCTGCGTTTTTTTTAAATAATAGTTTTTTAACCCTTATAAGAAATAAATTTCACATCATAAAAATTATATGAAAATTTATAATTAATAAAATTTATTTAATAATAAAATTTTAATGAAATAATATTTATTTCATAAATTCATTCATTAATCAAAATAAATACCCTATGTGAATATGAATATTACCTAAAAAAAATTGTGTTTATTTAAATAAAAATCAAAATCATTTTTAAAGTTACAATAAAAAAATAAAAAAAAATTAAATTATTAAATAAAATATAAATATTCATATTATTAAGGTCCTAATTCTTATCCCTTTATAATGCTAGTGTATTCTCCAAGTGTAAGGTTCTCAATGGTGAGAAATTCATGGGACCATTCCACGAACATGGTTTGTGTCGTGATCTCAATGAGCTTGAACTTATCCCATTAATGGTTTCTCCTATGCTTGATTTTTTGTATCTCATATTTTCCTTAGTCAATGGAAAATCCAAGTGATTCTATCTCATATAGAAGCTCTGATAAATGGGATATATATTGTACAATCCTAGTGGTTGGGGCCATAACATTCTTTGTTTGTGTCAATTGGATTCGTTAAAGCTCTATATTTATACAAATCATATGATCACTGCTCGACAACTATATTTTCAATGATAAAAAATATTAATGGTATTTTAATAAAATTGGATACTATAAAAGAAAATAAGTGCATTTGTATTCAATGTCGATTTTAAATAATAAAACATTAAATCAGAGGGGAATTTTATTTATAATAGTTCAGGTCATTACACTTAGAGCTAATAATGAAAATTAATTTTATAACAAATTACATAATGATTTTTGTAGAAAATAAGTTATTGTGTCGAACCACAACATGCAAAAAAATAAAGATAGAATTATTTTTTAAAATTCATGAGTCAAAATCCATGTAGTTTTTGGAGTGCAAGCAATTAAATTTTGGATTTTCTAAAAAAATTTGCTGGATTAATTGATACCGCTTGTTATTTTGCATGAAGATGTCCATAAACTATAATTTATCTTCTTAGAGTGTTTAGTTTTACTATATTTGTTTCATCTAGGTATATCTCATTTCCCTTTTCCTAAAGTTTTAATTTTATGTTTTTTTATCTATTTTGAGTTTTATTTTTTTTCTGTCTCTATAAAATTTAGTGTTTCACCCTCTTTCAAGAGAAAATGTTTTGGGGATTATTAATTTAATATATCTAAAAATTAACCAATAAGTATTTTATTGTCGTTATTATTATTACATAAATATCTATTTTTTCACATTTGTTCATGTTAGTTATAGTATGTTTGAGTTTAGAACAATGAAATGCATACTTCTAAATAAATTTATTAGTGTTATAGGGTTAAAATTATGTTCTACTGAAAATGGTATAAATTATAAAATCATAGTTATTAATGGGGTGGAAAATGTTTTAGCATTTTGAATTTGAAAATAATAAAGATCCAGGTGGTTTCCATTTTATAGTATATGGGACCCAAACTCCAAATAGAGTGACTTTAAATCATGTTGGTTAGTTTTATAGATTTGTATCTTATTGGAAAAGAAATAGAAATAGAGGTTTTACATTATTATCTATTGTAATAATAGAAAAAATAAGAAGTTTACATAGAAGGGTAGGAAGAATAAAAACTCCTCAATAATGCACACCTTCCTATGGTTGGTGTCCAAACCCATCTATTCAGCTCTCACAAGTTAATGAAAAAGAAAACAATCGAAACCCCCTGATAGTTCCCCAAAATTTAATATTCTCCCACCCACCACCTAAAAACTCTAACATACTCAGTGGACAATTTAATACTATATATTAAATATTATAATATTTCCCCATTGATGGTTATTAACTGGTTACTCTGACTGGACAACCCCACACAACAACAACGTAGCCCGATAACCGTATATAATCCACATTCTTATCATCAATGAATGTGTCTGTGGAACTAATAGGAACCCAATAGTGAAATAAAATTTATTATAAATCCTTTGTGATATGTTTATTATTGTAGTTATTTAGACTAATATAATTTCATATTTTATTTTTAGAAATGGGTTTATATGAACAATTATAAAATTTATTATCAGAGAGGATAAAGGATGATTGGAAATCCTTTGTGTTATGTTGATTATGTTAGTTCTTTTGATCATAATCACTTATAATATGTATTGAAAGTGGACAATAAGTTTAATTGAAATGAAACAATATTAAATTAGGAGTTGATACTAAGAATTTAAAATATGTCTTCAACTATTTGAATGCTATTGGAATAGAAGACCCTTTTTGGATGTGATGGTTGGGAGATATTGAATATGGTCATTAAATAATTCAAGTAAAAAAATTGAAAATTGTGATGTGTCTTGAATAATCATACCAAATTTTTTTATGAAGAACAACAAAGAATTTAATGAAATTGGTAGGGAAAACCTTCTATATTATCTTAATTGATTTTCTATAAGGCCTAAAGTGCATTCGCAATCACTAATGGCTGTCGACAACCAATAGGGAATCACAATATAATTATAACTAAGTGGGAATAATTTCACCTAGAATAGGAAAAAATAAGCAGTGGAAACTAACAATGAATTCATCATGGTGTGTTTATACATTGGACTTACATTATTATGAAATAAACAGTTTTAAATAATATTTCCAAGAAAACTAGGCTTAAAAAAATAAACCAACCAATTGACTATGAAAATTAATATATGAAATCATCCAAAATTAAGAATCTTAGACACATATAAACCCCAAAATACTAATATAGGAGCTACCATAACTGTTTGATTCTTGAAAATTAATGATAAACATAAAACTTAATATACTATAAGACATCTCCATGTGACCCATGGTGACCACCACATCCAAAAGTATATATCAACAAACCAAACCAAATGACATACAATTTGAGATCACAACCTAAACACCATAACCATTAAACTAGAGATACCACAAGACATTTCCATGTGACCCATAGCCACAACATCATCTGAAAACATAAATTAAAGAACAAACACAAATGAAATAAAATCATATATCACAACCAAAACGCCTTCATAAAGACATAAGTGATACAAAAACATAGGTGTGTATGTAGGTTTTGAGCTGTGAAATCCATAATTTTTAGATTGGTGAAAATCCTTTATATTTCAGTTTAAACCTCTCGTTTGTTTTTTTATAAAAGTTCATATGGGTTTGTGGATGGTTTTAATAGTTTTCAGGTTTTTTTTGGATCCCGGATCTCCGGTTTTAAGAGGAAATGATAAAAGTACATGGTTTATTAAATTGTGTAAGGTAGTTATACGACCTTGTGGGAGTGCTGCAGAAAATAACATATGAGTCACACAACCTTTACATGGTTTGAAAAACCACATGCCTAACCCATGCGAGGGGGGTGATAACCTTTGAAGTGATGTCACACAGTTGGATCATAGTTTGTCCAACAATGAAACCTAACCACGATCCCATCAAAATAACGGTGAAATTAATTTCTCCCCCTTACATTTAACATTCATGCCTCTTTTCTAATCCCATTCCACACAAAATATATCTACCTCAAATTGAATATCCCCTTAGGACATCAAGGAAGTGTTTTCTCTATGGGTTATATTCAATTCATTCACCATTCATCGTGTTGGATAGCTAACCGTAATATCTTAAATCCTCTTCCTTCTTTTCATGGATTATATCTACACCTTTAGCATTATTTCATTATGATATAATATGCCTTATTTTTGGGTAATTTTTCAATTTCTACTTTTCCATCCATTCTACCATGAATTGGGGTCCAATAATAGATGAGGATTCTACAACCCGTTTATTGTAGGTAGTTTAATGATTTCAACTAAATTTATATTTGTTTTTATATTGTGATGTTGTTCCACTTTCTAGGCACTCCACGTGTCACTTCTTAATATGATTTTTTCTTATAATAAAATTTTGGACCTTGGACTACGTGACTCTTGAGGTATATTAACTCCATTGGAGGTGAATAAAATCAATCATAACAACCCCATTGTTTTATATTCAATTGGATTAATGATCAAATAATTTTTATGTGATATAAAAAAATTTTGAGTGGCGTTGCTTTCCCCTTGTTTTTTGGATGTTATAAATAGTAGAGTGAAATGTAATGAGAATTAAATGGAAGAGGGAATGGGCAGTCGATGTTCCTTGTCCTTGGGTGTTTGTTCTTATTTCTTTATCAGTGAGTTTTCCCTTATTAGTGAAATGGTTTAACTGATAAAAAAATTGTTAAATGATATGTGTTGGTTTCCAATCGATGAAAAAATTTATTTTTATTCTAAAGGTTATACAAGGGTTCTAACTCAGAATTCCTTAGATGAGCTCACCATGCATATTGAATATAAAATGTATTAAAAGTGGAGTTTTGTTACATAATGTTCATCACATGGATTCCTGTATAGATTGCCTTGGATGGGCATGTCGGGTGAGATAAATAACCTTGTTCCATGAGTGACACATGGGTTCCTTATGCATAATTCCAAGGATGATATCAGAGATCAGTGCCTTATATTATTCTACATGTATCATTCCTTTATCCTTTAGAAATTGAGAAGGTGAATCATTTTGAAAAACAAAAACTCTATTAGGTTTGAAAACAATGAATTAAAACTTATAAATACGAAAAACAACATTCCATCAACCCCCCCCTTAAAATCACCTTTTTATAAATCAATTTAGAAACCAACACTTTGAATAGAAAACACATTGAAATTCATGGAAGTGGATTTCCATGTCCTTAAAAACAATACCAAGATATTTCCCCCCTTTAAAACCATTATTAAAAGTCACATTTCATAAATATAGTTGGAATATAAGACAAAATATAACAATAAATAATGTATAACATCAAGATGGCACTATAATATAAAATAGACAATATATAATAGATAATAATAATAAAAATAGAACAAAAAAAACAAATATGAGGGTAAGGGGATATAATTAATGTGAATTATGGGAAATTAAATAGGTCCTAATGTGATATTACATTGGAAAATACTCATAGGGAATGAACCACCGACTGATGTTTCAATTCTAAATAAATAAAAACCTAAATTACTCTCACTAGTCTCGCAGGGGGGGTTGATAGGTCCCTAAAACCAAAAAATCATTTTGAGTTGACTACATTTCTTATGCTGAAGTAGTGAGAAACCTGAGTTGCCGGAAAGAGAGAGAAGAAAAAGGAATATTAGTGGGATATGAAATATAAGAGTTGGAGAAACACTCAAGAGACCCCCTAGATATCTCACCCAATATTATAGAAAAATCAACAAAAACAAACTTATACCCTCTCTCTTCATCCATTTCTCTTGTAATATCATCTACCTGTATTTTTTTCTTGTGTGGGATACCCTAACAACAAACTCCATAAAACTTGTGGCCTGTTATTACAAGTCATGGCCTGCCTGGTTCCCAGGATGTATCTCCCTTCTATAATATACTTTTCGTAGGTTTTATGATTTTTTATAGTCTATTTCACTCACACAAAATTGTAAATAATTATTTTCCTCAAGACTGAAGAAACATTTACTACAGTTGGTGAATACCTCCTCCCATGTAACTTCTTTTGCATGTCACCCTTCTATTTGGATAGACTTGTTCTCATCAATTCATTATTCTGTAAAATCAACTGTGAATCCTTCTAAATCATTTGAACTCATGGAAGGGTAACATTTGGTTTTGTACTGGAATGAGGTAATATAATTAATTTCACAGTTTAGGTGTTGTATCTATATTATCACTTTCTATGATCAAAGAATGTGACAAACATTTACTTTATTACACATTAATTCTTAATAATTTCATAAAAAACATAATAAAACCCATAAGATTGATTATTATAGTGTCATTTGAAATTAGGTACATTAAATAAAAACTCAAAACAAGTAAATACATTATCTTTATTGAAATGGTCTTTAACTTGCTTGTACATAGAATTTCATGGGATATCCTGAGAAGATATATAAGAATAGGGTGATTTATAAATCCCAGTAAGGGAAATTAACATTGAATAACATGAATAAATTAATTCATCTTAGATAATAGGAATATCAATGGAGTGTAAATGGGGTTAGATTCCTAAACATGAAAAATGAGACATGATAAACTGTAATAATAAAAAAACATGTGAAATGTGGCAACAACTTAAAACAATGAATCCTAAATATATGTTAGGGAAAACTAACTAGAAATTATTTTGGGCAAAGTCTCATAAATAAATCAGGTTCACTAATTTCGCCAACATGATATCTCATGTGACTACGTATTACCCAATTCTTTAGTGCACTATATAATTTTGGGTGCACCCGTCACTTAAATTTCTTTCTCAGGCTTAAGTATTCCACGTAGATCATACTCGATGGATTCATTAATCATAATATTTTATGACAAAATAAAAGAGTGTGGAATAAAAAAATGTAAGTCCCATTTTGAATAATTATAATTGTATTATTTTTAACACACTTTATTATAAAAGGGAATGGTTTTCACTGCACAATTGTTTCGTCATGGGAAATTGTGGTGAAATTTTTCCAGCTTAACAGAGCTACATAAAAAAACCATAAAATGGGATGATGAGAGAGAATGGGGTCACTAATAATTTGGAAATGATAGTTTTAGAAAAATGTATATGGGAATACAAATAGAAAAATTATTAATTGGGAATATAAGGCATAATATAATAATTAAACATGAACAAAGAAGAGAAGGTGAGGTTCCCTTACTAAATTTCAGCATGTTAACGGGTGTACATGAATTTTAATGGAAGCATTAATTAGAGTGAAATGGGTATATCATAATATATAAATAATGTGTAGTAAGGGTGATATGGAAGAACATATCCCAACCAGAAAAAATTGAAATTTAGAGGCATGACATAAAAAATGTGTATGAATTGAAATGGGAAGAGAGAAACCCATTACTTGAGTGTGTGAGTCCAAATGTTTGATAGGGTCTTATTGATAGATTTTGGGAACCTTGGGAGGACTATAGAGAGGTTAAGGAATATTAAAGATTTTCTATAATTTTTTTTAGTAATGAAATTTGGGATTTTCTGGGGATTATTTTGGCAATGAGTGGAGATTTATATTATATTTCTCAAACATCAGTTTTGGACTGTATATACTAAAATAACAAAAACCAAAAATATTCAAATGGTTTTTCCCATGGATTTTAAAAATTGGAATGGTTATTATTATTTTATATGGAAAATGGATGAACTTAATAAAATAATTCCCTTTTTTTGTTGAGGTGAATCATACTCTTAAAGAAATGATTTCAAAACCATAAAATATAACAATAGTTTTTGAATATTCATAATGAAATTATAAAATTAAAAAAATAAATATAAACTATCATTATTTAAAATATGAAACATATATTTGGTTGTGTATACCTCATATATTAATTATTACATCACTTTTGTGTAATTATGATGTTATTATACACAACACATATTTTTACAGTATTCAATTTTTACCCATAAATTCTAATGTCCCGTTAAATTATGAAAATTAACCGTTGTATAACTTCGAAATTATGATTCCAAAAACAATATTCATTTTATAAAAATAATTCTTATATATATTTTCGGTCACTTATAAAATAATAATTGACATATTTTTAGAATTGCTCCATTTTTTGACAATAATAATTATCCGACCCTTATAAAAATCAATTTGACATCATACTAATTATATAATAATTAACATTTTATAATAAATTTTAATAGTAATATTTATTTAAAATATAATTTAATTAAAAAATCCATTAATTCATCAAAATAAATTTATCAATTGAATACAAATATTACCCAAATATATAGAATTTTTGTTTTATTGTATCATAATAAAATCACTTATAAAGTATAAATAATATGATGAAAATATATTCATTATTATATAAAAATAATTTATATATTCATATTTTTAGGGTCATGATACATATCCCTTTACTACACTAGAAATCTTTCTAAGGGTAAGGTTTGAGACTGTGAGACTTTCATTGGGTGGTTTGACAAACATGGTTTGGGCCGTGATCGAGATGAGCTTCAACTTATCCCATAAACATTTTCTCTCTTTCTTAAGTTTTTGGATATAATCTTGGTATTCATCAAGGTAAAATACAAGAGATGATATCTCCCTTGGAAGATTTTATAAATGATCTTTATAGGGTACGACCCTACTAGATGAGGTCATCACATCCTTTTCCAGTATTAATTGTATTTGTTAAAACCCTATATTTATACTAAACTTGTGATAAATATTCAATGGTTATATTATCAATTATAATGTTACTTAATGGCCTTTTAAATACCATTAGATAAAATAAAAAAAATAAGTTCATGTGTTTTCTGTAATCATTAAATATAATAATATATTTAATTAATTAAATAGGAGATATTTAATTATAATGGTTTGGGTTGTTACAATCATCACCCCTTTATGAAATTTCTCCCTCCAAAAATTTCTTTCCCATAATAAACTAGATGAGGGTAATTATATTTCATCATATCCACCGATTCCTACATCACTTCTTCAAACTTGTTGTTTTTCTATAGTACTATGACCAGTTTCATTATCTTATTTTGTATAACTTTGTCTCTAAGATATAATATTTTCAAAATCCAATCATTATATGAATGATCATTCTCCAATGGTACCACCTCTAGATTGAGTACAAGTGATGGGTCTAACATTTACTTCCTCGAGAGGGATACATGGAATACATTATGTACTTGAGATTAGTTAGGTGGGAGTGCAAGTCAAATGCCCATTTCTCTAATGTGATAAAATATCTCAAAGGGGTCGATGTATCATTGAATAATATTTCCCTTATTCATAAATCTCATCAATTTATTCCATGGAGATATTTGGAGGAATATCATGTCTCTAAAACATCTTGGTGGGCATCCCATTAAAATATTATTATTATTGAGATGGTCTAAGAAGTATTTTGATAAGTGATAAAAATTAACAGATTCACAATGATTTTTTTGGAATTTCAGAACTTATATATATGTGATTTAAATAATTAAAATAGGTTAAAATTATTGAAGAAATATGGATAATGATTAAGAAACCATATAATGATTAATGGATGAATATTTGAAAATGATAATGTTATGGAGAATCGATCTCTATGAATTGAAGCATGCAGATACTATAAAATGTAAAAAAATATAACATATATGATTTTTTGAGAATGAGTATTTTAGGCCGAAATTAGAAAATAAATTAAGGTTTATTAGTATACTAAAAGTTATAATTATATGTTTTAGAATACTTTGAAATTGATTATATGAAAATTCATTTGATTACTTATTTATGTGTTTAGAGAAGACTACAATTATTTTGATGTTAATTTGGACTTATTTGAATAATTATAAAAATATTAAGTTAGGTTTAATTTTATTTGTATGTAATAAATATATATTTAAGATTCATAGAGAGTCTACGTAAGAGAAACCTGATGACTCAAATCATGAATTTGAAAAGGTCCATATTTGTGAAAGGATGTTCCCCAATACTTATAATTGGATAATTCTTTGAATCAATATATATCTATAAGGAATATTTAGCTGTGGGGATTGATGTAGTCCCATACACTATAAGTACCACCATTGATCAATGTATAGATGATCATAACTTCATAAGGATTAATCATGGTCATTCTAAGGATGACCATGGAAATTATATGTGTCATCTTACATTAAAAAGATTATAGATTAATTTTTATGTATCAAATCAAAATTTTTAAGGATGATGGATATTCATATTAATGATCATATAACTTCCTATAAATAATTATAGGCATCATACGGTGATCACTTATCATTATGAAATGAATGATGAAGTAGAAATATAAAAAAAATATGAAATCCCATCTTGAAATTGGTAAGGATCATTTTATGCTTATGAAAAACTAAATTATAAATTAAAATCTCATAGAGGAATAAAATAATAGTGTAATATTTTAGTTTGATTTGTTCAATTCTTCAGGACCATTTTGATACCAACACTAAGACAATTTTTTGAGCCTTTTTAAGAATAAATAATTATATTTTTCTTATATTGTGCATTATAGTTTAAAATATCATGATGATTTTCTAATAAATTATTCAAGATTTTTTTGAGTATGATATCAAAATATTTAATTATTAATATCACTATTTCATAAAGCTATGATATTCAAATGAGAATATTTGAAAACTAATATTGGTTATAATTATTGAAAAAATTTGTGGAAATAAAATCTATTGATGAGGGTGCTTTATCGAATTTATTAAAAAAATAAACATGATTCAATATGATTTAATGATAATGAACTTCATGACAGATAAATAATATTGAGTAATAATTAATTTTTAAGATTTTATTTTTTGTTTTAATGATGATACTCCAAATTAACTGAATTTATAAGTTAAATGTGATGATTATATTGTTTTTATATAATGAATTAAATATTGTAACCCCATTTGAGATTCATGATAAATATTGAGAATATCAATTAGTGTATTTTTCTAATGATTGAACTGGAATCTGGAGCTTACATTTTATTTTTATATATTGGTCCATCACAAAGAGTTAAAACAAGTCATAGGTATGATTATTATATATTTTTATACAGTAATGGTGATTCTTGTCTTATAGATGTTGTGAAAATTAGAAAAAAAATGAATTAGTTTCTCAAACATAATAGATGATTTAATGTAGATACTTATTTGTATCAATGAACTTGAAGAAGAAAAGAGAGATGGTATTCCTGGAATTTTTATTTCGACAATAGTTTAAGGAAAAATGAATAACCATGATCGTGGAAGAGAATCATGTACACAAATATGTAGAAAAAAAATGAGAGGATCACTATATTTATTAAAAGTATATTTTCTATATAAAATATATATAAAATATATTAATATGACCAATATATAAAAATGATGACTATAAATAGAAATAATGACTCTCCAAAAGAACTATCAAAGAATAGAAACTGTGTTCTCTCTATAAGTGGCGAAGGAGAAGACAATACAACTTTATGAAGAAGATATTTTTCAGTATCAAAGAAGAAAAATTATCAAACCATGTTCTAGAGTTTAGATCTAATAAAAATATAAGGAGATAAGCAGAATCAGTGAGGAAGGCTAACTTGTAGGTAATGCTATAAAATATTCATTGGTCCTTGAATACCTTATTTTTTGAGTTTAGGGAATCCAATAAATAGATTATGAAAACGATATTGGAGAATTTAAATCACATACCAAGTTACATGGTATTATTATTGGATATTTTAAGGTAATAAAAAACTATATTTAGAAGGGAAGGAGATATGATTATCTTTATGGAGTGAGATCCTGTTCTAAAAGAGGGTAAATATTAATGATTTATAAGTTCTTGATGACTATTAGGAAACAATATATTACAATGGTATGCTATGTAAGTGTTAGATGCACAATTGTTTCAGAATGATACCTGATCGTATTTCATGTGAAGGGTAAGAGATTGGTTATAATATAATCCATAGCCAAACCAATATAATTCATGATATTATTATTGGTTAATTTTTGACTTGGATACACCGATCATAGAATGTAGTATGTTTTTTCGTGGGGATGAACCTTATAAAAATACTACATGTTAATTTTACATTCCTTTATAACATTAAATGTTTCTTTTCCTATCAGTTTAATAATATTTCAATCAATATTAACTAGAAAAAAAATTTAATAGAAAATAGAGTAAAAAATTGAAAATATAAATTATAATTTGCTAAAAGATTTATCACACCAGATTCACTCCTCATCTCAGATGTTTGATCATTAATCATACAAGAATTAAAACTTGTATCAGAGAAAAGGTTCCCACTAATTAGAACTAATTTTTATTTATCTAGTGTTTTTAATAGTATTTTATGTAATGAATCATTGAAAATGAATCACCTCAAATGGATAACTTTATTTGTTTTCTTATCAGTGGAGAATTTGAGTTTTCTCCCAAGAAATTAAAAATTATGAAAAATAAAGATGAAAAAATCCCATGGAAGAGTGAAAATGGGAATTAATATCAATGATGAGATGGAAATAATCATATTGGTATGTGTATTAATAATTTTTTAAGATAATTTTACAAATGAATAATGTTAATGCTTGGAAACATATGATGAGTAAATCTATAATGAATTAATTTATGGTTTTTATTATAAAATAGTGGATTATATTGAAATGGATACCATTGAATAAATTACATAATAAATTAAAAATCAAGGGATTACAATATAGAAATAAAAAAATGCAATATTAAGCTGATTCAAGGGTAGTTTTATTAGTAAAAAATGCGAACAGATACAACACCCTCAAAAAACTGGTTAAAGCCATAGAATAATATGTTTTACATTGGGGTGAAATAATTTCGTTATTTTTAAAAATTTAAAATCATTAATTTATTAGAATTGTGTTTTTAATAATCTTATTATAAAATTTACCCTTGAAATAGATAAATTACACAAATTCTCCATCAATGTCAGATATGGTCAGTTATAAGTTAATGAAATGAAAATAAATGAGTCAGATAATTCTATTATATAGAAAATTAAAGTGCGTGGTGATAAAATGAATAATTTGAAAAGATATTATGAATAAAGGATAAAAATAATGCATGAATATAAGTATATTCTTTATTAGAATTCTCTATAGTTGGATGTGAAGCTGAAGAATCTAGAAATCACCCATGTTGAACCATTATAGTCTACTAAGAAGAGAAGTGTTTCCCCAAAAACTTATAAAAGGATCTATTATTTCAAAAATAATTAAAATATTGTTAAAATATATTGAAATTATCTCAATATAAACCCACAATGAGCTCATGAGGAAGGGTATCTTGTTGTATAGTTAATTCAATCTTCACTAAATCAGTTTTGAAAAATAGGGTCAGACTAAAGAAAAAATATAGAAAAATATATGGAGAGATAAATTTTATTAAACCCACCATATAATTAATGTTGACAGTGACCATATTAAAAACAATTCCCCAAAAATTAATATATATTTTTTTGTTTCAAAAAAAGAAGCACTAAAATATGGATAAAAAAAATCATCAAATAAAATAATGAAATTTGTTTGCAATTATTGATTATATTAGAGGATAAAATTTATGTCTATTGAACTTAAAAAGATTATATCATTTAATGTATGATATAGAAGGCTTGATTTTAGGGGTATTATAACTAAAAATATTGGATCCCAATTAGATATAAGTGGATTTCATTGAAAACGGAATTTATCCATGAAAAAGGGATTTGATATCTTTGAGAAAATTTGTGTTTATTGCAATAAATCTGGCCATTATAATAAATAATTATGGAATATAACAGACCATAAAAACTATCATTATAATATAAAGACAATACCAAAATAATAAAATAATAAGGTAATGAAAAATTAAATGTCTAATTTGATTTCTAAAAAAAGAATAATGATGAGTCTACAACTCCTAATAAGTCAAAGAAGAAATCTAAAGTTGATGTTAAAAAAAGTGGAGATGCTCCTACTATTTTAATAAAGGACACATCTTTAAGATCATAAATATTTCCATTAATATAAAATAAAAAGGAAGAAATATAGAATCAATAAGGAAAGAGTCATGCCATGAGAGAGACATCAGGATTGGCTTAGTGGTTGACACCCATGATAACGAGTTTTATGGTTTCCAAATAAGAGTAACATTAAAGTTAATAAATAGATGTTTGTAAGGTTTAATTAGGCTATACACAATTTTTCTGATGAATAAAATTGTTTCATTTATAGAATAAACTTTTATCAAACAAATTTAAAAAACCAATCACTCTAATAAAAAAATTCTACTATAAAAACTGTTTATACAAACATGATTAATCTTAACCATGTTATTAATAATTCATTAAACATATGTCTAGAAACCTTGTAAATGGATAATAAAAAAGATTTGGATAAGTGGAGTGAATTTTCATTTCAAGATAGTGTAATTAAGTCTCTTCAAACAATGAATAAAGAAAAAAATTAAATTAATCCCACACCACCCAAGTTGGAATATGACAACCCTGATCTTTTATTTCACAATTAAAAATAAATTATTACTTAAAATTCATTTGATACAACATATATGATCGATATTTCTAGATTCTTTTGGGCTTATGATTATTACATAACAACATAAAACTTGAAAAACAACATCTTTATTGAAAACTTCCTTTATATTACCACTACATTCTGTTGTACTTAGCATTGCATGGGTTAACCTGAGGACATGCATAGAAATAGGGTCTTCTATAAAGCCTAGTAAGAGATTAATAATGGAATAACCTGAGGAAATACAATACATGTTAGAAAATAGGCATATCAATAGAGAACAATAGAATCATAAACATAAAGTCATGATAAAGCATGATAATCAAAACATGGAAATGTGGCAACAACACCTAACATAGAATTAGCATGAGGCAAGGATCATTGCACATGGAGCATGTGTAAACCCACATTGCACATGAAGAACCAGTAAACCGCTGTTGAACTTGATTTATCATGAGTAAAAACCCATTGCACATGATGTATCATGATACTATACTTTACCCAAGTCATTGGAGCACTATGAGGGAGCACACTTCTTAAACATTTCACATCATGCATAAGTGTGCCACATGGATCATTAAACATTGAATCATTCAACATAATAATTTATTCAATGATAAATGAATGTGGAATACATACTTGAAACTCTTTGAACAATATGTAAATTTTTATAATGGTGAATACCCTTGATAGATAAATGGGCATGGTATTCACTACACAATGACTTTGGTGTGGAAAAACACGGTGCAATTTCAGCAGCAAAATGACGTGACATAAGAAATCATAAAAATGATTCATGAGAGAGAAATGGGTGTATCATAATATTTACATGACATGTACAGTAAGGGGTTTATTTAGATACATGTATCAAACAATATAATGTAATTTAGATTCATGATACAAAAGAATTTCTTGAATGTAAACGAGGAGATAGAAATTCCTTTCGGAATTTCGGCATAGTAACGTATGTACATGGGAGGAATTTAATAAGAGAGAAAGGGGTCTACCATTATTCAAACATAAATAGGGAATTATGGGAGAGGTTAAAAACCATACCCCAACCTTTAAAATTGAAATTAAAAGGGAATTACAATTTAAAGAATATTTGTCAAAACGAGAAAGTAAGAAAAAACCCTTACTTGGAAGTGTGCTTGTAAAGGCTTGAGAGAGGCTTGAGAGAGGATTATTGGGAGCTTGGGGGACCTTGGGAGGATTATATAGTGGGGAAGGAAGAGGTTGTACGAACTAAAAGGCTTTTTGTGAGGAGGAAGTTGGAGCATGGGTGGAATTATATAGGAACGATGAGGGAATTATTCATTATTTAGGTTCGGGGAACCTCACATTAAACTAATCCAAAACACAATCCATACCATGGTTATTTCCCATGGTTTTTGTCAAATTAAAGTGGAAAAAAATATTTTATAAGGCCAATGTCTGATCTTCTTAAAATAATAGGGTTGATTATGTGGAGGTGAGTCACACTCTCAAGGAAAACAATTTAAAAAGACAAACTGTTTAGTAAGTCTTGAAGGGTCCACTAAAGCTTTGCAAAATAAATCAAAAAAAAAGAAAAATTACATTATTTTAATGGTAAAACTTATATTTTCCGACAATAATGTTTATATTTTTTTATTACATCACTATTGGGTCATTATGATGTCATAAAAGAGATTATATATTTAAACAGTTTTTAATTTTTACCAAGAAATTTGACTGTCTCAGAAAATTATGAAAAATTCACCATTGGATAATTTTTGATGTCCCGATTCTAGAAATACTATTCACTTTGTCTAGATAATTTTCTAAATATGATAATTATCAAATTTAAAATAAAAACTAACATTTATAAAAATTTCATGGGTTTTTACAAAAATGTCGCTCAAACCTTAATAAAAATTACAATTCCATTCATAAAATTATATTATAATTTATATTTAATAAAAATTAATTTAATAATAGTAATAATATTTTATTAAAATATTATTTAATTCAAAATTCTATTAATTCATCAAAATATATTTCGTAGTTGAACATTAACCAAAAATACTATGTGTTCTTTAAAAACTATTTACAAGGTAACAATAATAAAATGAAAGTATATTAATTATTATATATTAAAAAATAATGTTCATAAACATAGTGCTAATTTCATGTTACATTACCCCTTATAACACCCGCATAAGACCGAAGAGTATGGTGTGCAATGGTGAGAGACTCTTGGGGTGGCCCAGATAACATTTCTCAGGTGGTAATCTCTATCAATTTCCACTTCTCTCGTAGAAGATCCTACTCAATTTTAACATATTCATGATCAGTTTGGGATTGGTCAATAGTAAATCCCAACGATGTAACCACCTTTCCGAGCTCTGACAAATGTGCTTCGTATGAGGCACGTCTACTAGATGAGGTCATCGCATCCTTTGTCTGAGTAAATTGGATTTGTTAAAGCCCTATATTTATACTAAACTTGTGATTATTGTTCAATGGATATATTAGAAATGGTCAAAATTCTTAAGAGCATTTTAAAATCCAAAAACATAAAACCATAGATATTGAAATTTTATATAAACATTTTACATAAAGAGACAATTAATTTGTTCAAGAGTGATTTCCATTAATTACAGTTTGGGTCGATACAATCTTCCCCCCTTAAATAAATTTCTCCCTCGAAATTTCCTTCTCCCATACTAAAATAGATGTTGGTAACTCTGCTTCATCATTTCCTCCAATTACCATGTCACTTCTTCAAACATGTGGTTTCACCCCAACACCTTGATGAGGGGAATTGTCTTATTTCATAGAACATTTTCTCTATGATATCAGATCTTCACTGGTTGTTCATTATAAGAGATATCATCCTATAACTATACCACATGGGAAGAGAGTACATGTGAAGGGTCTGGTATGTACTTACATAAGAGGGATACATGAAAGACATCATGTACTTTGGATATGGTAGGTGGAAGTGCTAGTCGATAGGCCACAACCCCGGCATGATCAAGAATCTCAAAGGGGCCGATGTACCCTAGAATTAACTTCCCATTCATTCCAAACTTCATGAACTTCTTCCACGAAGATATGTGTAGAAATACCATGTCTCTAACTTTAAACTCATTGTCTCATCGATGGTAATATTCATAACTCTTCTATCAACTATTGGCTTCCTTGATATGTTACTGAATGGTTTTCACCTTCACCACCATTTCTTTTACCATTTCTGGTTGAAGCAGCTTACACTTACTGACCTCATCCCAACACGCCGGTGTTCTGCAACTTTTCTATTAATGGGCTTCATATGGTACCATTTGGTTGCTCGAGTGGAAACTATTATTATAAGAGAACTCAACCAGATGATGATGTTGATCCCATCCTCCTATAAATTCCATTGAGAATGCTCTCAAAAAGTCATCTAGTGTTTGGATAGTCCACTCAGATTGGCCATAAGATTGAGGATGATAGGATGTACTAAAGTTCAGTTCAATATTCAGAGCAATTTTAACATTCTTCCAAAACATAGAGGTGAATCTTAGATCACGATCAGACATAATAGATAGTGGTACTCCATGAAGGATTACCACTTACCTGATATATATTTGTGCATGTTGATCCAATTATAAATCCTCCCGAATATAAATAATGTGTGAAGTCTTTATAAGATGATCCACAACAACCCGGATTGCATTGTTGCCTTTGGATGTCTTCGGAAGTCCAGTGACAATGTCCATGGTGATGTTATCCCATTTCTATTATGATATGGGAAATGGTTTCATCATCCCCTTATACTTTATCCTCTCTGCCTTCATTCTCTGACACACTATGCACTTTGATGTATATTCAGTGATCTCCTTCTTCATATTGTCCCACCAATAATTCTCTTGGAGATCCTGATACATGTTTGTGTTTCCTGGCTGAATAAGGAAATTTGAACTATGTAAATCATCCAAAAGTTCATTCTTCAGCTCCGGACTTGATGGAACACATAGTATTTTCTCAAATCACACAATTCCTTCTTCATTAACATTAAACTCCGAGGTTTTCCCCTTTCCGATAGCTTCTACTTTTTCCTGAATTCCCACATCATTTTTTTGAGCATCCTTTACCCATCCCAAAAGTTATAGTTGAGAAATAATTTGTGAATGAATTGATGATGTTACCTTATTTATGATTCCAATGTCCATCTTCATCAAATATATGAAGATTGGATCCTTTTCAATTCTCATCAATGATAAAATCATTGGGTCCTTTCAACTTAGTGAATCTGCCACCTTGTTTGCTATCCCAGGGTGGTAATGGATTGAGCAGTCATAATCTTTGATCAGCTCTAACCATCATCATTGGAACATGTTTAACTCTTTCTGTGTGAATATATAATTGAGGCCTTTGTGGTCCATATATATTTCACACTTCTCCTCAAAGAGATAATGCTGCCAAATTTTCAAAGTGAAGATCATTGTAGCCTACTCAAGGTCATGTGTCTGATAGTTCTATTGATGAACATTCAACTGCCTCGAAGCATAGGCAATAACTTTGTCATTTTTCATCAACACACATCCCATACCCTTCATCGAAGCATCACTGAATACCATAAAAAGTTCTCCACTTGTGGGTAAAGTGAGCACGGGTGAAGTGATAAGCCTTCTTTTCAACTCCTTAATGCTTTATTCACATTCATCACTCCAAGAAAACTTTACTCCCTTCCAAGTTAGCTTGGTAAGAGGGTTGTAAAATCGTGATAAATTTCTCACAAATCTTCGATAATATCCAGAAAACTCTAAGAATCTACGAATATCCATTACCAATGTTGGCCTCAGCCGTCCCTCAATGGAATCTGTTTTGGAGGGATCCATAGATATCCCATTTATTGTGATGATATGGCCATAGAATGAGACCGCATTCAACCAGAACTCACAATTTTTGTACTTTTCATAGAGATTATGATTCTGAAAGGTCTCTAGTACAGTTCGTAGATTCTCCTCATGATCCTCCTTGGTTTTGGTGTATATCATAATATCATCTATAAATATACCAATTTTTTTTGAGGTAATCTCTAAAGACTCTATTCATATTGTATATAAAAATTTCTGGAGCATTAGTGAGTACGAAAGGCATTAATATGAATTCATAGTCAATGTATCAAGTACAAAAAGTATACTTGGGGATATCTTCCTTCTTCACCATTACTTCATAATATCCCGATCGCAAATCCACCTTGGAGAATTATTTTGCTCCATGCAGCTGATCGAACATGCCATCAAGTTGTGGGAGAAGATACTTGTTCTTTATCATGATTTTGTTAAGCTCACGATAATCAATGCCAAGGCGCATTGACCCATCCTTCTTTTTGACGAAGAGGACTGGTGCACCCCATGGTGAAGTACTTGGGCGTATAAACCCTTTATCCATATTCTCCTATAGTTTTTTTGTCAACTACTCAAGCTCCAAAATAGCCATTCTCTATGAAGTCTTGGATATTGGAAATTCCCCATGTATAAGATCAATTGAGAATTATACATCTCTTCTAGGATGAAGACCATACTATTTCTTGGGAAACACTTCAACGAATTCCCTCACAATAGGAATGTCTTTAAGGATGGTTTCTTCCTTGTACCCAATCATCTGATCCATATATGTGTGCTCATAGGGCAGTAATATACACACTAGAGATGATGGAGATAAAAAAGATTCATCTTCCTCCTTGCACTTGAAAAGAATCGGGGGGTCGATTATCCAAATGGAGAGTGATTTCCCTCTCCCGACAATTTATGTTGGCTCCATATGAGGAAATTCAATCCATGCCTATAATCGCATAAAATTCTACCAGAGGGTGTATGAATAGGATCATCAGGATGGAAATCCATGGATTATGATAGGGGAGGAGTTATATTCATGGGATTCAAGGTTTGAACCATTTTTCGTACTCACCGAAATCCTCACATCCAGGATTTGTGGTGGTTATGGGATTGTTCTAATAAACTTTAGAAATATAAAAGAACGCGTAGAACCTGAATCAAAAAGTATTTTCTCTATTATTGAATGAATAAATACCGTACCTGTAACCACATCATTTTAGGGGTTCACTTTGGTAGTAGTGATGGAAAAAGCTCACCATTTCTTCCTTGATGGTGGTTGGTTACCTTCGAAAACCCTTGTCCTAGGTTACTAATTTTCAAGATGCCCTAGTTCTTTGCAGTTATAGAAATAAACCACCTGTTGAGGTTAGAATGGAGCATTCCTATCCTCTGTCGCAGCCACTGGTCTTTCTTGACAACAGTTAATAGTCATGTGCTCTTCTGTTCCACACCTAAAGCATTTCCTCGTCCCCTTCAGGAAATTTCTGGGGTGCTTCTTTCATCACTTTTGGAAAGTGGGGTGCTGGATCTTCTTAGCAACGTTGGATTTATCTATAAAACAACCAAAATTGAAGTCCACCTTATTATTATTATCCCCATGATACCCCTGAGATTTTATGATCTCCATTACGACCTCGAGGGCACATCAGACAATTTTCTCATAGCTGTCGAAGTCACGGATCGCCAGTGCTTTCCACTGGCTAAGTTTCAGACCACCAAAGAAGCGGTCAACCTTGCATTCTGGGGTAACAACAAAGCTGGTGGAATATCATGAAGTTCTTTTGATGTTTTCCACCTACGCTCCGACAGATTTTTCTTCTTTTTTCTTGAGGGAAAGGATGTCCCTTTCCACCATAATCCGTAGGGTGCATGGAAAATATTTTTCAAAAAACATCTTCCACAAATCCCTCTATTCCAATGCATCATTAGCCTCCTCCGGATTTGTATTTTTTATCAACGTCCACCATCAATTAGCTTCACCCTTCATATGATAAGAAGATATTAGAACCTTATATTGTTCAGAAAATTTATGTATGTAGAAGATCTTTTCAATGGATTTGATCCATTGTTCAGCGATTGAGGGATCAGATGATCCATTAAAAGTATGAGGCCTTTGTCTCTTAAAGTTCTCGATAGAAATTTTTTCTTTATTAGGGTGGTTGAATGTTCATTATGAACCATGATTCTATTCAATGCTTGAGTTAGCTGAGAGAGAAGCATGAAAAAGTTTTAAATTCCAGCTCCCATTGGATTGGGAATCTCATTAGTACAGTCATGACATTGATCTTCAATCTGTTTTTAGTCCGAGTCCTACTATTACCGGCCATTGGCTGGAATAAAAGGAATCTTAGGGGTAACACATAAAGGGTAATACAAGGACTGAACTTATGACTTATAAATAACTCGTATTTTCTTAATATATGTATCTATTGGATTTAGTCTATGTTATCAATGATCTACATTCGAACATATATTCTTAGGGGATTTTTTTGTCCCTTAATAATGGTTCATACTAAGCCTGTGAATTTACCAAAGCATATCCTCTTGGAGTGTCGTAACCAAGAGTGAATCATGACCCATTGTTGTTCACTTATTCCCGTTTGAGTCTAGCTCAAAGTGGTGTTTTCTGTTTTTACCCCTAGGGTACATCTATGCCAGATCCGCCTCAACCTGCTCATATCCAGACAGAGATGTATTTTCTTGATAAACCACTTACACAATACTCACCAAAACATATGGATGTTTTTATTTTACATAGAATTGTATCTAATTCATTACTATGGCTTCCTAATCCTAATCCCAAAAATAACTAAACCTTCCTTTGATACCAACTTTGACAACCCTGATCTTTTATTTCACAGTTAAACATAATTTATAACATTAACATCATTTGATACAACATAGAATATTGAGAGGTATAGTTTCATTGGGGATTAGGATCATTATATAACAAATTAAAACATGGAAAAAAACAACTTTATTGAAAACTTCCTTTACATGACCACTACATTCCCTCATACTTAGCATTTCTTGGGATAACCTGTGGACATGCATTAAAAAGGGTGAGATATAAAGCACAGTAAGGGATTAATCATCGAATAACATGAGGAAATACAATAAATGTTATAAAATAGTCATATCAATAGATAAAATGTGAAGCATAAACAAAAAGTCATAATAAATCATGATAATCATAACATGGAAATGTGGAAACAATACTTAACATGGAATTAGCATGAGCCAAGGCTCATTGCACATAGAGCATGAGTAAACCCTCATTGCACATGAAGCACAAGTAAAATCTCATTGCACGTTAATTATCATGAGTAAGAACCCATTTCACAGGATGTATAATGATATTATACTTTACCCAATGCATTGGAGGGCTATCAGGGAGCACCCTTCTTAAACACTTCACTTCATGCACAAGTGTGCCACATGGATCATAAAACATTGAATCATTAAACATAATCATTTAGTCCATGATAAAATAATGTGGAATAAATACTTGAAACTCTTTAAACAATAAGTAAATGTGTATAATGTTGAATACCTTTGATAGATAAATGGGTATGGTATTCACTACACAAAGACTTTGGCTTGGAAAAACGCGGTGCAGTTTCGGCAGCTTAATGACGTGACATAAGAACTCCTAAAAATGGTTGATGAGAGATAAAGGGGTGTATAATCTTATTTACATGACGTGGACAGTAAAGGGTTCATATATATATGTGTCCCAACAAATTTATTGTAATTTATATTCATGATTCAAAAGCATTGTTTGAATGTAAATGTGGAGAGAGAAATTTCTTTCGGAATTTCAGCATAGTAACGAGTGTACAAGGGAGGAATTTAATGAGAGTTAAAGGGGTATCCCATCATTAAAACATAAAGAGGGAAATATGGGGGATGTATGAAACCATAACCCTATATTTATAATTGAAATTAAAAGGGAATAACAATTTAATGAATATTGGACAAAAATGAGAAAGGAATAAAAAACCCTTACATGGAAGTGTGCTTCCAAAGGCTTGAGTGAGGCTTGAAAGCGGCTTCTTGGGAGAATAGGGCACCTTTGAAGGATTCTAGAGAGAAGAGGGTAGAGGTTGTAGGAACTCCAAAGGCATTGAGTGAGGAGGAAGAGGGAGTTTGGGTGGGTTTATATAGGAAAGATGAAGGAATTCTTTAATATTTAGGTTTGGGAAACCACACATTATACTAATCCAAACCACAAAGCAGCCCATGGTTCTAGCCCACGGTTTTTGGAAATAGGATGCGGAAAAAATATATTTTATAAGGTTAAATTCAGAAATTCTGAAAATAATGGGTTTTTGTATGTGTAGGTGAGTCACACTCCCAAGGAAAGCAATTTAAAAAGACAAAATGTTTAATAAGTCTTGAAGGGTCCAGTAATGCTTTGTAAAATAAATCAAAAAAACACAAAATAAATTTTTTTAATACTAAAACATATATTGTCTGAACATATAGTTTATAGTATTTTACTACATCACTATTGGGTCATTATGTTGTCATAAAACATATTATATATTTAAACGGTATTTAATTTTTACCCAAATAATTTACGGTCTCAGAAAATTATGAAAAATTCACTGTTGGATAATTTTGATGTCATAATTCCAGAAATAATATTCATTTTTTCTAAATAATTTTCTAAATATGTTATTTTTCACTTTTAATATAACAACTGATATTTATCGAAAATTCATGGGTTTTGAAAAATGTGGCTTTGAAACCTTAATAAAAATTACAATTGCATTCATAAAATTATATGATAATTTATATTCAGTAAAAATTAATTTAATAATAATAATATTATTACATTAAAATATTTTTTAATTCAAAAAACCATTAATTCATCAAAAATAGATTTCTTAGTTGAACATTAACTAAAAATACTATTTGGTCTTTACAAACTATTTACAGGGTAACAATAATAAAATGAAAGTATATTCCTTATTATATACAAAAATAATGTACATAACCATAGTGATTGGGTCTTGTTACATAACCCCTTACAACACCCACATAAGACCGAATAGTAAGGTGTGCGATGATGACAGACTCTTGGGGTGGCTCGGATAACATTGCTCGGGTGGTAATATCTATCAATTTACACTTCCCTCGTAGGCGGTCCTATATGAGCTTTACATATTCATGCTCGGCTTGGGATTGGTCAAGAACGAAGCCCAAAGACGCAACCTACTTTATGAGCTCTAACAAATGGGATTTTTATGGGGCACGTCTACTAGATGAGTCCATCGCTTCCTTTGTCTGAGTAAATTGTATTTGTTAAAGACCTATTTTTATACTAATCATATGAACATTGTTCAATGGCTATGTTAGCAACGGTCACAATTCATAACAGTGTTTTAAAATCCAAAAACATAAAACCAAAGAATTTTACATTTTAGATAAACATTTTTCATAAAGAGACATTTAATTAGATCAAGAGGGACTTCCATTAATGAATGTTTGGGTCGTTACAAGGAAAGGATTTAGAATATCAAGAATGAAGGAATAATGAAGAGATCTAGGTATTTTATAACTATAAGTAAAGGGATCTATGTGTCAAGAATATAGTATTACCCATATTTATAAAATTAGGGAGATGATGGAGACACACCATATTCCCATATCCTTTGGTCAGGGAGCTGATGTACTATATAGATCATAGAAATTAAGGTCAAGTTAGAAAATATTACTTTTGTATAATGTGATGGTTATATAAATAGAAGAGTAATTTATCATGGATTACATTAAATTTATGACTCCCTATATCATATCATTTTCATTTCAATTTGTATCATTATTAGATTTTATCAAATGGTTAGACGTTATCTCTAAAGAAAATTAACCATATTAATGATGGATGATGAGAATCCCTTTTTAAGGAGCTAAATAAAGTGATGCTTCTATAATTTTAACTCTTTTATTAAATCTAAAATTATTGATGTGCACTATGAAAATGATGATATGGTATTATTTTTACTCTGTATTTTTTTGGATTATGTTTAATACTTATATCAAGGGTTATTGATTTTTAAACAAAATATGAAGAAAAACCAACATAAAATTGAATGTATTTATTGGTATTGTTGACGTTGAGTGCATATTTATACAACTTCTTGATAATCTATTTTTATTTACCCTAATAAATGAAATTTGAGTTGGTATCACATTATGGAAAAAATAAGGATGGTGTTTTTTTAAACGGATCACTATTATTTTATATACATGGTTAACCACCATATACTTTGATCTGATAAGTTGATGAAAAATTGATAATAAAAAATAGTACCACTCTTCTCTCTTATATATGTGGTTGATTCTCTCAACATGGGGGAAAATTAGAATAGGGGATAATATATTGATTCGAATTGAGTATTTTGAGGAAATGTGGATACCTATAATTACACCTATGATGATAATTAGGTGGTGAAGATATTTTTTCCTTTTAATTTATTATCAAAAAGGGGATTAAGATCAAAATTGAATTTAATAGTTAAATTAGTATTAATAATAAATCCAAAGGCAAATATTTAATTTTGAAGACGAATTTATGGAGTAGATGTTGTATTTTTTTCTATAGAGTTTTCAATAAAAGTTGGAAAAGGAAAGTTAATGTGTGGTGATAATGGGTGATGGAGGAATAATCCATGAAAATATAGAAACTGAAGTTTCTACCCATACCTTTAGGGTAAATAATTCTATGGTTTCATGGTGAGAGGTCAATTACAATGTGATAATTATTGAGCTAGTGAAAAATGTTTCATGTTATGTTCTAAATAATGAAGGATTAAATATCTAAAACATTTTCTAGAGAATTAGAGAAGTTAATTATTGATGTATTTGTTAGATAAATTTTCAAGCTATGGTTAAAAATAACAAAAATATATTTAATGTTTTGAAAGAATATGAATGACGTTAAAGAAACCATCCAAGGATTTATGGAAGAATATTTTGAAGAAGAAATATTTGTGGTGATTCCAACCTTATAAAAATAATAATGAGGATACTATAATCCAGAAAAAATTATCACTTAGATAATGGTTTTTGATTGATTAATTGAAGATGAAATTAGAAGTCAGTGAATTTTCATTAGCTTGTCAAAGTTAAATTTAAATGATTCAGGAGACATTGAAACTTTATTGAATCACTTTTGAATTACACTTCTCATAGAAAATTAATTTAATGTTATTTTATTTTCTATGTAATTATAGAGTGCTAGGTTTTATTATAATTGATTTTGGACATATTAGATAAATTATGAAAGTTAGAAGTGATATATAAATTTTTTAGTTAACTCATGATGATTTATTATTGATTTGTGAAGAGACTATGTATGAGTAACCATGTGACTCAGTGTGTGAATTTGACAATTCCTAGATCTATGTATATATGATATAGAATATAGAAAATTGGATATGTCTTGGACTCAAATGATCTACAGAACTAGGATTTAGATGCAAGAATTGACAAATACCTGGAAACCATAAGGATCATCCTTGAGAAATAAAAGGATGATCATAATTTTTTAAAGTCGAAAAATAGACATAATAAATATGGATTTTGATTTCATAAAGATAATCCAATGGATGGAAGACAAGTTCATAAGAATAATTTGTAACTCCATAAGGATTATTACTATGAATAATATTGACAATAAAACTTTTTATATAATGATGTGGAATTTAAAGAGATCATTTATCCCTATGAAATGAATGATGAAGTGGAGATTCCAAAAACGAATGGAATCTCACAATGAAATTTATAAGGTCTATATTATCATTAAACAAAATTAATTTATTCCTAAAAGTCACCCGAAGGAATGGAATCATAGTGTATATTTAACGGATGACTCGTTCACTTTGTTAGGATCATTCTAAGTCAAAAAAATAGAAGAATTGTGATAATTTTGATGAAAAAAATCATATGTTACTAATTATGAGAATTCAAGATAAAAAATCATGAGGCTATATTAATCCATGATTCATGATTTTTTCAGAAGATGAAGGATAGTGATATTTAGAATATAATAGTTTCATTAATTTCCTAATTTCAAATGAATATATTTCAAAATCAATATTAGTGAAAATTTTCAATGAAATATGTATAAATTATATCTATTGACGCAAGTGTTATTTCTAATATATTTTAACATGGAAAAATTAATGTGATTCAATATTATTGAATGATAAAAAGGGTATGTATGTATGAGAAAGATGACAATAGAATTATTCATTGATGAAAAAATATTTAATCCTAAAATGTGGAAATTCAAGATTAAATGAATCTATAAGTCAGAGGTGAATATGATTGAACTCTTCTGCAATGTAATTAAATACCATACATCCATTTTTATTGATGATAATATTTGATAGTATTTAGTAGTGGAGTTATATAATGAAAAAACTAGAATTTAAATCTTACATTATAATTTATTCTACTTTCACATAAGGAAGAGTTAAGTCACATTGATTTTGAGGTGATGATATATTTTTATATAGAAATGATGATTGAACACTTGAGGATGATGTGAAATTGAGAAATAAATAAGGATTCATCATAATCATGATGAATGATTTGATATAGAGAATTATTTTTCTGAGATAAAATGAGTAATAAACGAGGAAGGTTATTATTTTATTTTTTGGGATAATGGTTTAAGGTAAAAGTATTAACAAATAAAATGTTAGAAACCAACATAAAAATAGATACAAAAAAGGATCACTATAATAATTCAATGAAAACATCATATAGAAAATTAATATAAAATATATTGGCTTGACCTATATATAAAAATGATAATAAAAGAAGGGATAATGAATATAACAAAGAACGCCAAAAGAATAGAAATAGAGAACTCTCTATAAGTAGATAAGTAGAATATGATAATAATATATAAATAAGATCTTTTTGGTGTAGAATAGTAAAAATTATTCTACCTGGTACTTTTGACCATATTCAATCAAATTAGATGGAAATAATAAGAATAAGTTGATATGTATGACATATGTTTACTTTTATAGAATATTAAATGGCTATCGAATAACATAGAGATTTAGTTAAGAGAATCCAATAAAAATACTATGAATATTATTATGGAGAAATATTTTGAATCAAATAACATTTTTCATGCTCCTTTTCCTCAACGTATTTTAATTTTAACCATATTTTACTTACAATAAATCCATTAATTATTTTCAATAAATAAATTTTTCATAAATCTTCCAGTGATATTCTTTGTTACAATATTCTTTAAATTTGGATGTTGTTGCTAATACAACCATAAATCCTACTCTACCATGTAAAAACTTATTCTTCAATGAAATGTACATAATTTTGGAGAATATTTCTCAACCTACCTATGGAAATAAAATTTAAAGGATATTTCTATTAAGATTATTGTTTTGAATTTTTCCCATTATCACAAAACACTATGAGGTTGGATTTATTAAATTTTCCCTCCCTTTTTTACACAAATATTTTAAAATATTTTCATGTATGTTCACTTCTTACTCCTCTTGAAACCATCCTAATTATTGGGATTATCTAAAGCTATAGATGTAAATATTATAATATCCCATTTTATATGTACTACCAAGCTCTATCAATATCTAGTAAATTCACTACGTTCCATATTATGTGAGTTAGTTATCTCCCATTAAAATATCTTTTTTCATATCCCCATCTGAAAAAAATTAGTGACATCCAAAAAGTATAGGATCTATTAACCATTATAAGGTCTTATTCATCATCTTTTGTCTTTTTCAACAACTTTTAATTCAAATTTTTCATCAAAAATTATTTTGAATCATTAGGCTCAGTTAACCACTTATTTATACATATTTTTTTTGTGAATATAATGCCCCAACCCCAGTTACCCAGAGTCGGTTCATTATTACATAGCATTGGCATGATCACAAAAGATCAAGTCTCAAAAGACCGATTAGTTTAGTAGTCTTGGAAACAATAGATATATACAAAAGACATACATTACATCATAAAATAAAAAAACAACAACAACTTGTTTTCATATCCCCTCATATTATCCATGCAGGTCATTCATAAATTACTTCTTCACATCTTGGGAAAAATAAAACATTGAAAGGGGTGATATCATATGCTCAGTAAGGATAACAATATAGCATAAACATTCATAGATAAGCATAAACATTTAAGGAAATGTATAACTAAAAAAAATCCTTTTAAACATGAACGTCAGTTTAATATAGCAAAGATAAAATGAAATAATTACATTTACATATTCACATGGATATTATAAAAGTCGAATAATCACATTCAATATCAATAAATACTTTTCTAATGATGGAATCCAAAATTCCAGACTATCATAACCACATATTCAAGGCCTCATGCCAATACTACAAATAATATTTTGTCAAGGCCTTGTGCCAATACACTGTTTTGTCTCATGAGACCTACCTATGCATCGATGAGCTATAGCTGGCTCCACCCGTCACTTACTAAGTCCAATGCATTCCTCATATGAATAGGTTTAAACATAACATAAACTTTCGTATTAAAACTAGCATACGAAATGTCAATACATTCTCTACAAACCATGAATGGTATTAAAATAACACATCCACAGTCAAACATAACTCATTAAATACAATGTTTAATATTGTATTGTAATAGATTAACCTCAATCGAGAATAATTAAGGATATTTACATAGATTAAAATAATCATCGAACTATTGGGAGAAATATTCCCCTTTTCATGAAAACATTTAAAAGTAGCACTATTTGTGAAGAAGTCGTTTAAAAATAGATTTTTGAATCAAAGTGTTTCATACCACTTTGAAACTTTTAAAAGGAATTTTAATTTTAAAACTTTAATGTCCATATGAATAAATCCTTAAAACCATTTTTAAAATATGGACATTCATGAGAATGGTTTAGAATAATAAAACCCTAAAACATTTTAAAATGATATTTTAATTAGAGTTCCTAACCCAAAGAGAGACACTTAAATACAAATAATTAATGGAATAAAAACTTTGTAATATCCTAATAATAAAGGGACTCATGATATACTATGTGAAAGTACATTATATACAGCATATAAAAGTGATTCGGTGTATAAAAACAAAGGAGTCTCAATGGAATGTAAATTGAGATGAAGTCTCTAATAAATACAATATCCTTAGGTTAAGGATAAATAAATTAAATAATTATGTGTGAAAAATATAAATACACTCAGTATTATTGGATATTCAATGTAAAACAATCAAAGTACATTCACACATATTCTTGTAAAAACAACAGCAATGAATTAGATGTTTAACTCAATAAATGGTGATTGAGTTAAAATTACTCTTATCAAGTTCATATCAATGACTTGAGAGTTTATCAATGGAGTGATTATGTGTTTCAAAAGTATATCCACAGAAAGGGGAGTGAAAATTATGACATAAGTAAATAAATAGTGATTCAACACATAATCTTGGGGTAAAATAATCAATGAAGTATACCTAAAGCTGAATGAGTGGAAATTGAAATTTATAATTCCCTTAAAAATTTGATAACATACGAAACATACATCCCATGAATGATGGATCATACAATGATGATGTAAATATCCATAAATTAAATTATATTACACAATGAATACAATCATGGGTAGTACCCACACCACATGCAATAAATAAGTTGTGAACAGTGGAAATCTCATGGAATTAAAAGCGAGATAAGAAACCCCATACTTTGTACTTTTTCCTTGGTCGATGGTTGGTTAACTTCCTGTAATATGGTTAAATAATTGTAATTAAATTATACAAAAATCATATACATAAATATGATATCATATATGATCTTTTAATATTGATTTGTTAATAATATTTTAGTATTATCATCGTTTTGGGTGATCAGTTACTCGTTTTCTTTTATATGTTTTGTTACATAATACATTTTTTTTATAAATAGGTTGTATCTTATTAATATCCTGAATGATATCAAATCCATAAAAATTATTTGTAATCATCAAATGAAAGTTATTTTGAATGTATATGATGGGGAATGAATCTCATCGCGTTCGTGGAGACGGTAGTCCGTACGTACGCACGAGCGACAATATCATTCTTTTTATATTAAAACAATGTATAATTGGATGTTATATCATATATAAACAATCATTATCATGTTATATTTATTATTTAAATTAATTAATGATCATTATTATACCCATCTAAATAATAATGTATTGAATAACAATTACACCACGACGTGGAGACAGTAATTTGTATATATGCACGTATGGTGACATGCCATTCAAAGGATGGATAGAATAATGAATATGGTTGTACCATATTTATAATAACATCACATTATTTAGAATAATCTGGAGTTTTTATTTTAGAATGGAACAACAAAGAAATAAGAAGTTGAAGAATAAAGGAACTTGAAAAAGGGTGGTGAAAACATTACCTCTTCTTCGGGTTCTTCCTTTTGATTTGATCAAACGAGATCCTTAGGTTGGATTTATGACTAAATTAAGGACTCCAGGATTAAGGGAGGAATGTTGAGAGGGTATTTGGGCTGAGGTTGGGCGATCCAAAAGTCTTTGAAGGTATTGATTGTTGGTTATAAGTGGTGTCCTTTTATAAGGGGGAGGAGGGGCTCTTTAGGAAAGCTTCAAAGTATTATTTTATAATAAATTAATATTCGGTTTCTAATGGCTCAAAAGTAGTTTATTCAAAGTATAAGGTGGGTATGGGTCGAAATAATTTCCACCAATAGATTTTAGACAGGTTTCGTTCATTAAATTAACCATATCTTTTAGTTTTAATTCTTAGTTAATTAGTTTGACACTTACCATGTCACTTTGTATTTTTATATTATATAGTTAATAAAATTAATATATACATCCAAGAGACCCCCAAGTGGTCTATAAATAATAAACCTACCATTATATAGGTTCTTTTTGTAAACCGTAGAAATTTATGAATAGAATAGAAATTAATAATATAATATTTGTTTTAAAAACTCATTATGTCAACTTTGAAACTATTCAATGATTTATTTTTGTTAAAGGCATAAAAACATTTTTAATTTAAATAAAATTCATTTAAGCGATACTAAAAAGTAATACTAACCAATAAAATTCGTTTATTTAATCAAAACATTCAAATTATATTTATTTTATCTTTTATAATACCAATTATTTGATTCTTTTATTTTTAAGGAAAATACTGCATCATTATTGTGTCAAAAATAAATTTAATTATTCACTGTCTAAAAATTATAAATAAAATACCATTATGCAAGAAATATTTTTAAATTTCCAATGAATATTTATAGTTGAAAATATAACATATATAACCCTTTTTAAATTTTTTTTTTCTAAAAGATATATGCTTATGTCATTTTTGTATTTACATTAACTTAATTAATATAAAGTTTCATTATCACTTACAAGTGGATCCATGGGGTCCCAAAATCGACCCAAAACTGCCCATGGTTGGAAATGTATCAACCAATAGGGTTAGGACACGTTTTAGGGTAATTTATTATTATTATAATTTTATTTTTTACCCTTATTTACCGGATTTACCTTTTAACCATGGTAAATAAAATATTTACCGAAGTAATTAATCAAAATGTTTAAAAATAAAATTTACCTATTTACACAATGTGGACCTCCTAATTCTAAATACGGAATCCATTTTTCTAAATTCAAAACATAGAAGTGGAAGAAATTAAATTAAAACTAATTCCCGCTGTCAAAACAAAAAGCGTGTTTTTAATAAATAATAACTATCAAAAGATTGACACTTGTTTATGTTCGGTTTAAATGTGAAATTACGTCCAGTGAACAAAATTGTATTAAATGGTAAAAATATATTATAAATATTTTTTAAACCCACTAAAATTCATAATTTATCACTATTAATTATTTTGATTAAAAAAAATTAGTTTTAAATTAAAATTTAGTGATTTTCACTATTCATCAAAAATTGAAAGTTTTCTGAAAAATACCAAAAATTCACACTAAGATAATTTCGATATTCCAAATCCAAAAATGAAGTCCATTTTAAAATATAAAATGTATAAAATGTATAAAATGTCAAAAAGTGGGTATTAATATTCATAATGGATAGTTTGATTGGTTGTGGGGTGTGTTAGAACTCGAAGTTGCGTACAACACATGCTACTGTATTATTCAAAGAGAAGCGTACCGTGGAACCTTGGGGTGTTACATTCTCCCCTACTTCAAATAATTTCAACCTCAAACTTTTTAAAATTGGTCCTGGGAATATAATGGAAAGTCTCATATCGGAAAAAGATTCAATAAAACTATCACCTTAAAAGAAATAAAGAGAAGTAGAAAGGTCACCAAAGATAACTCATACTAGGATTCCATGTAGGAATACATGTATATGGAAGATAAACTAATTGTAATGTTCTGATGTAGAGGGATAGAAAACATGATCATGAAAAATCTAACAACAAGAAAGCCACAAACTTGTGATGGAGAAAACGTTCATTAGTTTCCCATTAGTTAAAGTATACTGACAATATTTTTTCAGTTACTTTACATAAACACGAGGAATTCATTTATGAGATTGAATAAGAAAATAAAGAGATTTACTTAATTTTTAAGTAGAGTTTCATTATTTAATAAATTTCCACCTCTAACTCATTTTTTTTAAAAGAGGAGTATTCAAGAAGACTTTGTCACACTGGAAGAGCTAGAATAAACTTATATAGAATCACAAGATCCATGAAGGATAAACTATATATTTAACTTGTCTTTAATGATTAATCAAAACCAAAATGGTTAGTACATGATCTTATGATCCCCCAAAAGGATATTATTTTAGATAAAGAAATAATAATCTTAATTTCTAAAATTAAACCAACAATACCCCAAAGTTAAAAAAATACCATTAAATAAACCATTGTCCTTAAAATCCTTCAATATAATCCAAACTAATATTGAAACCCAAAACATAGAAGAACTTTGTTATGTAGTCTTTCATGTTAAATTGTATCTCCAAATGAAATCAAATACTCTTAAAGTCACATACTTAAAAGTAACTAACCTAATCACACATTCTATATTATAGGTTAATCATTTCCATAAATAACCCAAATCACCATAGATGCACAATAAAAACATAGATAAAAATCCACCATTACTCCTCAAATGAAACACCGTAGTATTATTTTTTCCTTGAGCATATAGTGTTCCCAAAAAAGTGAACATCTTCTGAAATAAAATTTATCACTTAATCACCAAATAACATTTATCACATGGTCTGTATGATGTCCTTTTTCAAATACTATATTTTATAACACTAAAAAAATGAGATAAATTCCTCAAAATCACCATAACATAATTTTAACCAGAAATGTTATCTCATACCTTGAATTTTCATCCCAAAATACAATAACATGTAATTTCCTCAAACCCAATGATCATATAAAACCAAATGGTTATTTATAACTATATCCACAAGAGAAAAGATAAGTCTTCCTAAAATATTATTCTCACATGGGAAACTGCAGGGTTACAAATACAAGTGAAAATTATTCCAAAGTATTACCATCAACAAGGAGCACTTATACTTTTAAACATATCTCCAACCATTTATTTCCTCATAGATTATTATTTTACACATAAAATGTCCTCTAGAAGAGGTAATTCACTCGGGTAATGGTCAGGTCCCCTACATTTACGGAAAATGACTGTAAATGGATTCTTGGGACCATTTTTATTTTCTTCCATAGTACTCTTAATTTTTCCATGGAAATTCTTCACATTATGGCCTTATTTCCCGCACGTAAAGAATTTATTTATTCCATTGAGACACTTTACTGGGTGTCTCCTTCCACATTTTCTGCATGATGGATATTGAGGATTATTTTCTCCATGGTCTCCACTACTGGATCTCTTATAATTCATCACCTTTCTCTTCTTTGTTGAGTTAAAAAGTTGGTAAATATACATGTTGTTGTTCATATTTTTGGAAAACTGATTTGGCATGAACATGATATCTTTTACGCCTATCAACATTCCATCTTTTTTCTCATTTCCACTACTGTTCCCACCTCGTACATCATTCTCAAAGTTACAATGACTTCCATGGAATCCAGCCATTGACTAAAACCAAAAAGCATTGTGTGAGTAACAGTAATCGTATAATCATTTAGAGAATATAATGACACCATATTTTCAATTTGAAACACCATAGGATAAACCAAGGTCATTTATTATCATCTTATATTAAAATACATAAATTTGGTTTGTGAAGAAAATATAAATTATCCAGAGCATATCCCCCGGGAGTGTCGTAACCAAGAGAGCAGCAAGGCCCGTTGTTGTGCACCAGTTCCCGTTCGAGTCTAGTTCAAAGTGGTGTTTTTGGTTTTTACCCCTAGTTACATCTGTGCCAGAGCCGCCTCTACCTGCTCGTATCTAGACATGGATGTATTTCTAGGAAAACTCACAAAATATCTACAATACCAAAACTCTAGGAAGTTATTTATACTAATCCTCAAAGTCCATATTAGGTCTACGTGATCTAATCATAGTTTATCTAAATATAGATTTTATAGTTTATACTAAACTTCCACTGATACCAACTATAATTCCCCGACCCTAGTTACCTAGAGCTAGTTCATTATTACCTAACATTGGGATGATCATAAAAGATCAAGTCTCGAAAGACCGATTAGTTTAGTAGTCTTGTAAACACTAGATATATTCATAAGTCATACATTACATCATAAATTAAAAGAACTACTACAAGATATTGTCTTCATAACCCCTCATACTATCCCTACAGGTCATTCATAAATTACTTCTCCACATCCTTGAAAAAATAAAACATTGAATGGGGTGAGCTGAGATGCTTAGTAAGTATAACAATATAACGGAAACTTTCATAGATAAGAATAAACATTTATGGAAATGTATAACTAAAACAAAAGCATTTTAAACTTGAAATTCAGCATAATTTGGCAAAGATAAAATGAAATAATTTCATTTACTTATTCACATGGATATTCTACTAGTTGAATAATCACATGAAATGTCAATAACCACTTTCATAATGATGGAATGTATAATGCCAGACTATCATAACCACATATTCATGGCCTCGTGCCATGACTATAAATAATATTTTCCAAAGCCTTGTTCCAAGACACTAGATTGTCTCATGAGACCTACTGATTCATAGATGAGCTATAGTGGGATCCACCCGTCACTTACTATGTCCAATTCATTCCTCATATGTACAGGTTGAAACATAACATAAGCATTCGTATTAAAACTATCATACGTAATGTCAATACATTCTCCACAAACCATGAATGTTATAAAAATAGCACATCCACAGTAAAAAAACTGATTCAATACAAGGTTGAATATTATATTGTAATATATTAACCTCAATCGAGAATAATTAAGGATATTTACATAGTTTAAAATAATCATCGAACTATTGAGAGAAATATCCCATTTTTCTTGAAAACATTTTAAAGTCGCACTATTTTTAAAGAAGTCATTCAAAAATATATTTTTGAATCAATGTGTCCCATACCACTTTGAAACTTTTAAATGGAATTTTAATTTTAAAACTTTAATTTCCATATGAATAATTCCTTAAAATCATTTTTAAAACATGGGCATTGATGAGAAAGGTTTAGAATAATAAATCCTTAAAACATTTTAAAATGATATTTTAGATAGAGTTCATAACCAAAAGAGAGACACTTGAATACAAATAATTGAGGTAATCAAAACTTCGTAATATCATGAGAATAAAGGGATTCATGTCATACTATTTCAAAATACATTATATACACTATATAAAAGTGATTCGGTGTATAAAAACAAAAGAGTCTCAATGGAATGTAAATTGATATGAAGTCTCTCATAAAGACTGTATCCTTAGGTTAAGGATAAATAAATGACAAAATTATGTGTGTAAAATATAAATACATTCAATATTATTGGATATTTAGTTTAAAACAATCAAAGGACATTCACACAAATTCTTGTAAAAACTACACCAATGAATTAGATGTTTAACTCAATAAATGGAGATTGATTTAAAATTACTCTTATCAAGTTCATATCGATGACTTTAGAGTTTATAAGTGGTGTGATTATGTGTGTAAAAAGTATATCCAAAGCAAGGGGAGTGTAAATTATGAAATAATCAAATAAATAGCGATTCCACACATAATCTTGGAGTAAAATAATCAATGAAGTATGTGTAAAGCTGAATGAGTGGAAATTGAAAATTTTAATTCCCTTACAAATTTGATGACATACGCAACATACATCCCATGAAATATGGATCATACAATTATGATGTAAATATCCTTAAATTAAATTATATTACACAATGAATACCATCATGTGCAGTACACACACCACATGCAATAAATACGTGGGAACAATGGAAATCTCACGAAATTAAAAGTGAGATAAGAGACCCCTTACTTTGTAATTTTTCCTTGGTCTAGGGTACGTTAACGTCCTTTATAATGGTTAAATAATTTTTATTATATTATAAAAGAGTCATATACAAAAATATGATATCATATATGATCTTTTAATATTGCTTTGTTAATAATATTTTAGTATTAGCGTCGTTTCAAGTGTTCACTTACTTGTTTTCTTTTATATGTTTTGTTACATAATCCATTTTTCTTATCCATAGGTTGTGTCTTATTCATATCCAAAATTATATAAATTCCTTAAAAATTATTTTTAATCATCAAAAGAAAATTATTCTTGAATGGATACGATGGGTAATGAATCTCATCGCGTTCATGGAGATGGTAGTCCGTATGTACGCACGAGCGACAATATCATTATTTTGATATTACAATAATATATAGTTGGATGTTATATCATATATAAAGAATAATTATCATGTTATATTTATTATTTACATTAATTACACATCATTATTATACACATCTAAATAATATTGTATTGAATAACAATTAAACCATGTTGTGGAGACGGTAATCTGTACGTACGCACGTATGGTGACATGTCATTCAAAGGATGGATAGAATAATGAATATGGTTGTACCATATTAATAATAACATCAAAGTATATAGAATATACTGTAGTTATTATATTATAATGTAACAACAAATAAATAAGAAGTTGAAGAAGAAAGGACCTTGAAAAATGGTGGTGAAATCATTTCATCTTCTTCGGGTTCTTCCTTTTGATTTGATCAAATGGGATCCATAGGATGGATTTATGACTAAATAAAGGACTCTATTATTAAGGGAGGATAGTTGAGAGGGTATTTGGGTAGAGTTTGGTCAAACCAAAAGGCTCTTATGGTATTAATAATTAGTAATAGGTGGTGTCCTTTTATAAGGGGTAGGAGGGGCTCTTTAGGAAAAACTTAAAGTATTATTTTATAATAAATTCATATTCGGTTTCCAATAGATCAAAAGTGTATTATTCAAAGTATAAGGTGGGTATAGGTTGAAAACCTTTCAACCAATATATTTTAGACAGGTTTTTGTCATTATATTAACCTTATCTTTTAGTTTTAACTCTTAGTTAATTAGTGTGACACTTACCATGTCACTTTGTATTTTTATATTATATATTTAATAAACATAAAATATATATCCAAGCGACCCCCAAGTGGTCTATTAATAATACACATACCATTATATAAGTCCATTGGCCTATCCTTAGAACTTTAAGAATATAATATCAATTAACAATATAATATTTGTTTTAAAAACTCATTTATGTCAATTTTGACACTATTCAATAATTGATTTTTGTTAAAGTCTTAAAAACTTTATTAATTTTAATAAAATCCATTTAATCAATATTAACAGATAATATTAACCAATAAAATTTGTGGATGCTATCAAAACTTTAAAATTATTTTTATTTTAACTTTTATAATACCAATTATTTGATTCTTTTATTTTTAAGGAAAGGACTGCATCATTATTGTGTCATAACTAAATTTAATTATTCAAGGTCTAAAAATTATAAATGAAATACCATTTTGTAGGAAATCATTTTATCTTTACAAATAATTTTTATAATCGAAAATATAACATATATAACCTAATGTCAAAATTGTTTTTCTAAAATATATATGCTTATATCATTTTTGTATTTACTTTAACTTAATTCATATAATGGGACATTATCACTTACAAGTGGATCCATGGGGTCCCAAAATCAACCTAAAGATTCCCATGGTCGGACATGTATCAACCAATAGGATTAGGACATGTTTTAGGATAATTTATTATTATTATAATATTATTGTTTACCCCTATTTACCGGATTTACCCTTTAACCATGGTAAATAAAATATTTACCGAAGTAATTATTCAAAATGTGTAAAAATAAAATTTACCTATTTTAAAAATTTAGACCTCATGATTCTAAAAATGGAAGCCATTTTTTTAAATTCAAAACACATAAGTGGTGGGAATTAATTTGAAATGAATTCCCGCTGTCAAAACAAAAAGCGTGTTTTTAAGAAATAATAATTATCAAAAGATTGATACTTGTTTATGTCCGGTTTAAATGTGAAATTACGTCCAATGACCAACATTGTATTAAATGGTGAAAATATATTTTAGATATACTTTAAGACCACTCAAATTCAAAATTTATCACTATTAATTATTTCGATTAAAAAAGTTGTTTTTAATTAAAATTTAGTGATTTTCACTAGTCATCAAAAATTGAAAGTTTTTAGAAAAATACAAAAAAATCACCCTAATCTAATTTCGATATTCCGAATCCAAAAATGAAGTCCATTTTGAATGATAAAATGTATAAAATTTTAAAAATAGGGTATTACTATTCATAACAGCTAGTTTGATAGGTTGTGGTGTGTGTTATAACTCGAAGTTGTGTACAACACACGCTATTGTATTATTCAAAGAGAAGTGTACAGTGGAAGCTTGGGGTGTTACAGTGAACATTATAACTCTATTTTTCATTTTAAGCATTATTAAAATTTTACTTTCAATTTCCATTTCTCTAAGCCATTGTAAAACCTATATTATTTGAATATTTCTTGAAAGCCATTTCCACCATTGAATCATATTACTTATTGAGAAATATTTTTAGATCAATGTTTAATTTTGTAAATCTTTCACATGATTCTAAATTATTTTTAGGATTTTAGTGATTTAATTTAAAACTTATCAATTTTTCAATAAAATTATCTTCAATATCACTAGTTTAGAACATGATATTAAAAAAATTAATTACAAAACATAAGTGTTTTATATGTCAGTCATCAATATCCACAAATTTCATGAAACTTGTACAATTTAAATCTTTCCAAATTTCTCAGTGTGATCAAAATCACACATACACCAAACCATCAATAAAAAATTAATGTTGAAAAGAATTTGTATGTTATAAAACACGTTATACCAATTTATACAACTTTTTTAGGAAAAAATATTGATATCAATTGAAATCCATGAACGATTTTTAGTAAATGGAACATTATTTATTTTAGATAAGGTAATTAGACTTTGAAATTTCATAAATAATATTCCCATTAATTTATTATAACATTCGCACAATTTATCAAATATGGTTCCACTTATGGATTAAAAACATTGGATGAATATTTCAAAAGTATATAGTATCTTGAAAAAGAATCAGATGATACAACATGTTAGATAACAAATAAAAAACAATAATGTCTTCTTTAATTTCTCTACTTCTCTTTTAAATTGGATCCTCTTTTATTTATATTTAGTTACCATTAAATTTAGCATAATGTAACATTTTAATCATAAAAATTTCCTTTATAATATTTTAATTTCAATTACGGACTGGAAATCATTAATAAGTAAAATAAATTATGTAATTCTAGATTTATAGGGATTTGCTTTACTTTTCAAAATTGAGATTTTATACCACATGTAAGTACTTAAAAACACTTATTATTTAATATCATGATTTGGAATCAATTATAATTGATAAAACCCCACTTTATCATGTATCTTCATTCAATAAATACTCCCCATGAATCATATACCATCTTTAATCCTTCCCCACTTCAATAATATTTAAAAAACATAAATGGAGAAAGGGGTAATTCCTAATGTCAATAGGTGGAAGAATGATGTAGGTCATTATGAAAAACATATTTTATCCAAGTCAAATAAAACCCATTCTAGTAATTACATATTGATTGATTTTACTTTTAAAACCATTAATTCATATATTTTCTTAATATTTATTCATTTACATGGGTTGGGATTTATGTTCTTTGTAAGACTAATCTGAATTACAATAATTTATTTTTTTGATGCCAAATTGTTGCATCCTTAATCATTCTTCCTATTCTAAAAGAACTCTCTTCCAACAGTCATATAATATTTTCTTATAGTGTATTTATTAAAACCACATAGGCATGATTTTTTATTATCCTCTCTAATTTTTTTTTGAATCACTTTAGACATACATGTTTCTGGTGAGTCATACATTATTCATTAAACACTCAATTATGAATTTTAAAAACATCTATTTTATTCCAAGAGGTATTTTTCACTCTATTCATGATGGATGTTTCTTGATCTTCTCCATTAGTGTATGGTTAATCCTTTTTCAGTTATATCATTTCATTCCTTCAATTTGGTGATTTTGTTTCATTATAATAAATGTTTCTTCTTTCATTACATTCCTTCCCCTCATAATAGGAACGTGGGTTCTTATATTAGCATTACCATTACCTTTAAATTATCAATTATTTTCTATAAATACATGATTAGAGGAAAGAAAACAAATTATATTAACATTATACATTATTTTTTTATTCCATGGATGAAATATCACAAGATATCCTCTCATATGATTGGTCAATTATGGTTCTAGACAAACATACATAATGTGTCCCATAATTCTACAATATTTTGAATACATTTCTTCAAGAAGAACCACATCTATATTTAGTTTAAACTTTTATTTTATTCATAATTTATAGATTTAAACCTTTTTGAGATATACTTTTTTAGGTTTTGTTGGAGATATTTCTGTCTTTTAACTTGAGGATTAAAATTTCTCTTTGAGACCCTATTCATAACATCACTCTATTTTATTTGTGAAATCATGTACATTTTCCATGAATAGTCCACATTCCATAATTTTATCATATCTTAAAGTTATTTTTTTAGAGTGATAATGCATTATTTTAACTCATTATCCATGTCCATTTGTTCTCCAACTCATGCGTACATTATGTGATTAAATATATTTGTCCTTTAATATTTTGACCCATTATCATTATGTCCACAGTTAAGGTGAACTACTAATTTTTCAACCTATTGATTTCAAACTCCAATTATATTTTGAATTCATACTAAACCATAATGATGATTTTATATTGATCCACATTTTCAGGTAATGATTGGATTTAATCTTTGTTGATGTAAGAACATTCTCCATGATAATGACTTGATGACACTAACACTTCTACATATGAATCATGGCTCACATGAAATTTACATGGGGGGTTATGAATTTCCATATTTTCAAGAATATTATATAACATTATTTGATCTATTATTATCAATATAAACACAATTAATTACATTAATTACACAATTTTTCTTTTCTATGTTCTCCTTTATTTCATTTCCTTTTCATATTTAAATTTTTCATAATGAAATATCCACATGATTGTTTACTAAAATATCTCTACTGAATTTTTTTATTTTATAATATAGAAAACTAAAACAATTCCTTATTGTCTACTAATTTTATGTATATAACATCAAAAAATTATACATATATCATTATACCTAGTATAGTGAAATTTTTTCATGGATACATATTTGGATGGAACTCTATTCAATATCTTTTTGGTATCTGAATCATAAACTATTTTATCATTATTTCTCTAATAAGAATCATGAAGTATGCATTCAAGGATTTATTTACCTCAAACCTATAGAAAATAAACCATCTCCATCATCCAATCAATATATTTAATGAAGTTATAAATATTGGACTTTACCATCAAATCCATGTGTAAACAAATCCTAAAATAAATTTAAATATTGAATCCCAAAACAGAACATATGGATTTTTCACCAATTTTTTTTTGGAAAAGTTGAATATATACACCCTGATAGGGAGGGCTGAATTATGTTGATGTCTGACGAATTTTTTTCTATTGTTATCATTATCACCTTTATTATGTCCATTTACCTCATTCTAAGGAACCCATTAATTCTCTCAAACTATAAATGGCGCTCTCATAAACACATTTCAAAAATATAAATAAATGTAAAGTATAAATAAAATGAGTATTTTACACGGTTCAACCACACTGGGATATGTCTAAGTATCACACATTGATGACATTTCGATGTTACAAAACACACTACATTCAATTTAAATATACATAGGTTTCAATCATGGTCACATCATTCCAAAGTAAAGTACAATCAAATAATTATGTATTAGTCTCTCCTCAACCAAGGGGTACTCTTTATTATTTAACATAGTACAATTATTTGTCAAATTTCTTTTTAGTTTATCGATTTTTGGGCCTCTTAATTAGTGTATGGATTTGAAGGTATCTTCAGTATAATCATAAGGTGTTGATTCCCCTTATATCCTTTATTACATAATAAATTCTCCCTTAGGATCCAATTAACTATTCTATTTTTATTTAGTATTGGATTGAATCAACTCCTTATAATGATTTGAGTATTTTTCTTCTAAATATAGAAAATAATGACCTCATGGAATATTGTTCAACTAGTTTTCTTCTAAGAAATACAACATAAACAAGGCCACTATCCTCATGAAAATACTTTTTCACTAGAATTATGTTTTTTATTCTCCATATTCAACTATTCAACTAATTGGTGTGGTAATGGAATTTTATCCACTTTGAGACTTCTTCCTTTAAAAACATAGATGTGATCATTGGAACACATCCATGTCTCTTAACTATTTTCTCTCTCCAAAAAATAGATTTGTAAATATGTTCATGTTAAGACACTATTATTTCTCTCAAAGACCAATTTTTTAATTTTTTTTTTCTAATTCTATAAAACATATATAATGCTTTATAAATGTTTTTGAAAGAATATAATACTCCAATCAATGGTTGGTGTCAATTTTTGTCCTTTAATCCTCCAATACAATGCCATGTTTCACACCCATTTATAGTTTTCAAAACATACCACTTTAATTTATATAAATCCCTTAAATCTAAATCTAGAAGTTATCCTTTTTAATCTAAAAAAACCATCATGATATTATATAAATATATATTTCATATTTTTATATTACCCTCTATATCATGTTTTGTTTTTGTCTTCACCTGGTTTGTCGAATGAGGAATTTTTTTAATGATGTTGATATTAGTTAAAAAATAAATCTACACAATATAATATAATAAAATTTAAAATTAGTTGAAGATAAGTTTTTCAAACCACTGATATATCACATGATAATCCTCTCAAATTACCTAAATAATTGGAACAATTGTATAATTTTGTTCAAATTTTAAGGGACATAATTTGCTTAAATGCTCATACTATTCAAGAAATTATACTAAAAATTAAGTTATATATCAAATCCAACTTTATTGTAGTGTGAATATTATTGTCTCTCATGGCACTATAGACATGCATACACAATGAGACAGGATTCCTATAACCATCACATTGAAGAGTTTCACCAATTTCTTTGATCCCCCCACTATGGTGTGGCTTTATCCAATTGTATTCACAATATCATTGATTTTTACAGCATTACAACTAATGTATTATTAAACTCTACAAAATTATTGTTCTAAAACATTAAGTTATTATTATGATCAAATATTTCAGTGAGGATTAATCTTATGTGGTATTTGTCTACTCTTACGCATGACTACTTGTGGAATGGTTTCTTCCTTAGTGGTTTAATACCTCATTTTTTCCCCAATTAATTTATTTACTATGTATACAATCTTATGGATTATAGTTTATAAAAATGTTGATTAATTCATATTGAAACACACTTGTAACACACCAAATTATTCTTACATAGAACAGATTTTGGTGTAGCATATATTCTTGGAGTGTGGATTCTATAGAAGTAGTCTTATAGAAAATAAAATTATTGTTACACAACAACCATTATGACGCGACAAACACCCCTTCATAATTATGTTATCCTATTTAACTAAAAAACTTTTTACTATCCCTAAAAACATAATGCAAGGGACACTAATTTAACTACCATAATATTCAAAAACCAACAATGTATATGATATCTAACATCTTTCCAATCCATATTTAAAAATCATCATTTTTACATTACATGTCCTTGTTACATAGAGAGATTTATGTGGATTGTTTATTATTCACAAATTCATCCATATAACCACCATAACGACTCTGATAATTCGTCACCATAACTATCATGATCATCCTCCTCCATTAATTCCTTATTTATCAATGTTATACGTCTTTATGTAATTGTTGCTCCAATGTATGGTGACTATTTATATATTTAACCACATCTACAAGTCCTATATAAAAAATTACAACCATCATTTAATATTATCAAAAGTTAATTTTATTTTCAATAAATCCATTACCGAAATATACAACACACAACCACATAGTTATAAAAATTAGTCGATAGAATACCATGTGTTATATTCCTTCTTAATGCTAGTCACTAACCTCTAGCCTATATGAATAAATCTTTTGGTGGCACAGTCAGCAAAACTACTAGTACATACAAGCTTCCCATAGGTTACGTTAGGTTAGAGGTCTATCATTATTATTCCTACTTAGGTATGAGGTTCAGAATTATGATTATTATAGTGATTGGTTTTATAAATTTTGTGAAGTAGTTTCCAGAATCATTGAGTTCATTTTTCTTAACAAGGAACCCAACATTGGTGTAGGTGTATGACTCATTCATTTTAAATGACACATAAAATTTTCAAGTTTACTAAAATAATCCATGTAACCACTTGAAGGGTGTTTTTAGAATAGTACACACATTATGTAGTGGTTAATTTAGATTTTACATGTCTGTATCGTGTCTGATCACCCAAGATTGATTTAATAACCATTAGTCTATGTTATTTACTATTTGATGAAACCTTGAAAAAAATCATAAAAGATTATGAGGTTGGGTCTTGATGATATCATGATAGTGAATGATCAACCTTCTAAAAATTAGTTAACTGATTAGGCATCAATTCAAAGACATTTCTAGGTGGTTTATGCACTCTGTAATCAGAGGGAAGATCCTCCATCCATTATCTAGAAAGTTTAACCTATACATATATATATTTAGATAGTTATCACTCAGTGGAATGTGTAAAACCTCTATATTTTATTGAATATTTTTTCAAATAAATTTAAGTTCTTTGATAACTTGAATTACATGGAACACTGAGTCTTAACAAACTATAGTATACTATTAATATAATTATTTAAACACAAATATTATAACATATAAATCAAATTTCATTGTATTAAAATGAATAAAAAATTTAAAATTAAGTATGATGGTTTTAGATAATGTAAATATATTATTAAATATGTACTTAATTTTTATGAACGTATTTTTATTTTTAAAAATACATTTTTTCAAAATAATATTTTTGTAGCATTTTATGAAAAAAAATTAAGAATTTTAAACTATCATGAAATTTATTTTTAAAAAATAAACTTAAATTTTGAAATATATATTTCAATATTATCTTTAACAGATATTTTTAGAATTTTATGAAAAGATTATTTTTTGATGATGACTAAAAAAATTATTTTTTATTAAAAACTATACTTTTTATGAATTTAAAATGTTTCATATTTTTTTTAAAATGTTTTAAAATAAATATATTTTCAGTGATTTAATAATTAAACCAATTTATTTATTTGGATCTAAATCCATATCCACTTTGGATTTAAAAATTTTCGGTACTTATGCAAATTTTCTCTATGGAAAATAATTTTTTATCATGTATTTGAGTTTAAATTTTAAATAAATTTTCCAAATTATATGTATTGAATTTGAATTTTTTTCCATATTTTTATTCTGAATAATTAAAATAATATAATGAGTTCAAACTAACTTTTTGTCATAATGAATTGTAAAAACAAAAAAACATTACCATGGTTAAGGTTAAACAAAAAGGATAACGGTTAATGTAAACTAAACACTTTTCAAATTATGATTTTATGGACATATTTCTACCATATATAATATAAGTTTCATGAATTCACCATATTGGATCATTTTTTAATTTTAAATTGTGGGTAAAAGTTTTTATTATCTAAATTTCCAAGTATGTCATCTCCCCCACTTATAAAAGGTCACCCACTCCCCCCCTCCTCTTCACACTCCCAAAACCATTTTTTTAGAAAACCTACAAAAATATCATAATTTATTCCATATATCTTTCTTAATTTCATTATTTATATTAGTAAACCATTTTATTAAGGTTTTAGGTGTAAAACTAAAGGGCTTCTCTGAAGATGATCTATAATCCTTAACAACTCGATTTCAATTTATTTTTTTCCTCTGACCTCTTAAAATATTAAATAATAATTATGATATAAAAAAATATTTATCTAACATATAAAAATCTATTATTTATTAAATTTTATTACCTACACATATCTCACCATTCATTAAGTGGGAACTAAAATCGTCAATCATGTGTATGACGAACTACCACCTTACAAACCGATATAGTTCATTTTCCATCAATTATTCCCATCGGTTGATATAGTAATAGATTTAACATATTTATATGATATATAAAATATAATTATACTTCTATATTTATAATGTCACATAAATCTTCTTACATTATATTTTTCGAAAAATGATAACATTGCTCGTTTGTACGGAAGACTACCGCCTCGCGAAGCCATGTGATTCGTCTTTCACGTAATATTTACATGTTAGAAAATACGAGTTAATTTAATGAATATATGTGATATATATGACATAATAATGACTATAAAAATATTATACATTATTTACTTTCCTTTAATTTGATTATTCAAGAAAATGGAAACAACATTCATGCATACAAATGGCCTACTATCTCCTTGAATGGTGTAATTCATTTTATATCTCTTAATTTTATAAATTAATATAAATACATATAACATTAATATATATGATCATTTTATAATGTTTAAAATTCTATAGATAATGTAAACATGATGAAATTAAAATAACTAAAAATAAAAAATCAAAACGTACAAGAAGAACAAAGTTGTTATTAACCAAACAACTATTTTAAAATTTAATTGACAATAAGAGGTCAATAAAAAGTTATAGGTAAATCATATATGGTATCATATATTTGATTATGGTAATTTAATAGATTTATAATAATCCAATATTTATTATTCATTTGTTTCAAATGTATACGATGCAAGTGAATACTTAAGGTAGGTGAATTTCATCTCGAATTAGATTCTTTGAGACATATATTATGTTATGAACTTGCCTTCATTTATGAGGTGTATAAACAACCCCTTTTACATGTTATATCATGAATATAATTATTTCAATGATATTTAATGTTAAATTTTATGTTATTTTATAATGGTTTGTACTATTAAAAATTTTATCTTGGTGGTAAGATATTTTCATCTCACATTAATTTATGTTGACACATACATTATACAACACTTTCTTATTTTTTATGGTGTATATACAACCAATAAATTCCTTATGACCCTTATAAATATTATTATATGATACATATATCGATATAATGTTATTTATTTAATGATACCTTTGATTCAAAAGATACTAAAATGGTAAAGGTTTAATGTTAAAATCTATTTTTTCATTGTGAATGTTTATGATATTATACTAATGATGATATATTATGATATGAATCTAAATATACTCATCAATTTTTTCTATTATGATAATTTCTTGAAATTACATTATTTTCATTCATTTTAAACTCCTTATACAATAAATATTTCAAAATTATTTCTGTAATGTAAAACTTAATTCATTTCTCTATAGTTGAAAACCCTTTTTCATCCATATACATGTTTTATAATAATATTTCAAAAAAATATTTTGAATATTCTAGTATGATGGTTTAAATTTAGTTTCACCAATGTTTTATTTTTTACTAACTGGTTGTAATGTAATATTCATGTCATTTTACAAATTTTTTCCTTTTTTATTTCACCAAAAATGTCAATGGATTACTTGTTTTAACATGTATTGAGAGAATGCAATTTACCACAAACATAACCACCTAATTTTTTAAGGATTAATTTATATGTTTCAAATATTTTTTCTTAAAATAAATATATTTTCATAATATTTTTTGAACATTTTTTAAAGGGTTTATTTCAAAGTGAGAATATTATTTTACTCATGAAATGTTCCATGTGATTAATGAAAATAGTTTTCTATATTAGATGATATCATTTAATGTTATGTAAGATTTTTTATTTATATGATATAATGGTACAATCCATATTATTTATCCATATTCTATACTTTTATGAAAATATGTTTATGAAACACATTCAATATATATTGGTTATGGAATGAAGAAATAAAGAAATTTTATTGAAACTCATTCAATTTCCACAGGTTATTCTATGATAAAATGATGAAATGATTGTGAAAACAATTTATCCTCCCCATGTTATGCAATAATGAATTTTTTATGAAACGAGTTTCCATTTTTGGGTTATGATATGATGATAATTTTAATATTGTGTGGAGTATATATCTATGTTTTTAAATATTTGATGGCTGGTAAGTATATCTTTCTCTAATGAATTAGGTAAATATTGATATCTCGTGTGATAAAATGGACTGGAATGATGAGTGAACCCAGTTCCGTAATGTACTTTATCCACAATGATAATCATGGGAGGGAACCATGACTACTAAGATGGTTTAGGGAGTGAACTAAATTTAATATGATGAACTTGGTAGTGGACCTTGAATTCTTTAATGTTATTGAGAGTGAACTCAATCCACTATGATCGTCTAGTAAATGATCATTGAATAATAAGTAAATGATTTTTTACACATAGGTGTATTACACAATTCAAGGACATATAAAAATGTTATGCTTCCATTTCTTATATTCTTTGATTCATTTATGATTCTAGGGATATAAAAAATATTTATCTATGACATTAATCATGTTTATAATCTAAGATATACAGGTTATAGTTTAAAAATGTTATTATCATGTTCTTATACCCTTATACTCTTATTATGTTGATATCTTTTTTATTTACCTTTACTGAGAATCTAGGATCCCCCTTTGTTATGTTTCCTTTACAGAGGTTATGAAGAAAATAATTGTGTATGAATTTTATAATAAGGGTTATAGTTATGAACAACAGATTAGAAGATGATATAGTTCACTATTGTTTATGTTTTTGAGTTTTAAAAAGAATTAAAACTAGTTGATTATAAATGGATTTGTACCACTGACCCACTAGTTACTAGGAAATGGATTAATACCACTAAAAATTTATTCTCTTTTCTCTAGTGTTTATAGGATTAAAAATCATTTTCGTTTAGAAGGACACGATAAATGGTGAAATATTATAAAAATAAAATTCAACAATATTAAATTAACTCCAAAGAATTGGATGGTTCTAAGAACTTATTTTTTTTTAAAAAGTCCTCACATTCTTTATATGAAAATGGTATAGTAATTCCTTGAGTTAATGTAGATGGATGATGAATCCATTGACAACTATAAATTTAATTTTAAATGACTTTTGAGGGATGCATATATTATTATCATGCAACCATACATTATGTTTGATTTATTATTTAGGGGATTGTAACCAATTATCCTAATGTCATTAGCTATAAGGGAATTTAGTGGCTATGAATAAGTACATTGATGTGCTATCAAGGAGGAAATTAAAATTTCAATTACCAATTAATCGAATGGTTTTGATAAGAAAATAAATTTTGAAATACAAGAAAAATCTAAAAACATGGAGAGAAGAATATGATAATTCCTTAATGATCTATTTTTGGAATGAAACATGGAGGGATTTTTATTAAGGGGGAATAGTAAATGTTTTAAGCATTGGATGGAAGGTCATTGAGAAATTGATTATCAATGCTATGGGAATAAGTTTTCAAATGATTCCAATATATAGAAATATCCATAGAATAAACCACCTGTACTCAAATGTTTCAAATGTAATTAGTATGAGATTTATGCTAACCAGTTCTCAAATATGGGGGTTAATTATGATAACTGAAATTAGAAACCACTTAATCTGGGAGACAATGATAAATATCATGTGATAACTATTTCTGAGTAGTGGTGTGATAATGATGTGTTGAATGGTAAACATACCATCAAAATATATAATTTCTAATATCATATATGACTATGTGTTGACCCAATATTTAAGATATTGTGAATTTAATAAAGGTTTAAAAAATCTACTTAATTATTAGATGTTAAATTTCCAATGAAACAATTAATGGTACAGTGTTCTCATCTCAAGTCTATAATTCTTATCCTACTGAATTGTATGGGAATTTCATTCCTAGAAACCATTTTAGTCTCCCTATGTTAGAATTTGAAGTTATATTAATCATGCATTGGATTTATCTAAATAAATACCACATCAATTTTTTATGAAGGGAAGTGACATTTTATATTCTAAACCAACCAATGATCGTCTATCAGTACACTAATTGATTTGAAATTTCTATTGAAATAACATCCCTTGGATAGGTTTTAACTAATAGTCAAAATGGGGTTTCTATTATATGGTTAGGGATAAAATCAACATTAATGATATTTCTATTATGAAGTTTTGTAAGAACCTATGCTTTGGATAGGATGGAATTTCCATTGGAGTTAGGAATTTTTCAATTTTTGGATGGATATAATCTTAAACTATGACTTGGAATGTAAATAAGAGAGTTGTAACACATAAATGTGTTATAAATAGATTAGATTTAATGAATTATAGGTGTATTGGGTTTTCAGATGTGTTTCATTAGTTTCGGGATCTGAAGGAATAGATTTAGTAGAGTTAGATCAGGGCACATAGTTTGCACTCAATTAGTAAAACCGTGTGGCCCAAACCGTGTGGCCTTTCTTCTATAGGGGCATGATATTTTGAAACCATGAACAAATATAGGGAAAACTATGCAGACTGATATATATGTACTATAAAATGGTGTTCTATCTTTGCACACTTTTCAGAAATTATATTCCAAGATTTCATTGTTAGTGACACATTAGGCAGTGGGTGTGCACGGTTTGTGCACAGTTTGGCCAAATATGTGCACACTATCCACCATTTTAAATATAGGTAAAATTAATTTTTTTTCAATCTGATATATGTAGCCCTATGTTTTGGGGTTTTTATTTTTGGTCTCATTTAGTGAATTGGAGGCCCAATTTAATTTCCATGAAGTTATAGATTGGAACTAGAAAATTTTGGAGTGTTTTTCTTCATTGCATGGTTTAGGTGCACGATTAGAGGGAAACTTGGAGGAATCTATACATGATGATCCTTTTCATTTCATTTTAATTAAAAGATTTTTTTTTTCATGGGCTACACATGGTTTTGTAAAATCTATGTGGCCCCTATGAGAAAGTGTGCAGGTTCTTTGGTGTGTCTTTGGTGTGGCGCATGACTCACGCATGTTTTGGTAAATAGTGTGACACAAATTCTATTAGATAATAATTTTTTAAAATTCTTGATGGAATTATTGGATCGTGGATTTATAAATCATGTAGTTCCTAGGGATAAACATGTGAAAAGAGTTCTTAGTCTAGGTAGTGGCTAGTTCATGGTTGGCACAACATTTGGAAAACCATGTGGAAAAACCATGAAAGCTCTCTAAGTGTTTAATATTTTAGGATTTCTAAAACTTTCCCCCATATTTTAACTAGTTTTCACCCATTATACTCCACACATATATATTCTAGGACCTAGGGTGCTTAAATATGATCCATATTCTTCTTCCATCAGATTCCTTCTCTTATTTTGGTGTTCTTAAATCGATTCCAAGTTATTTATTCTTTTATTTATCCTTTACTCATCCTTTATCCTTCCCACCTAGGTTCACTACTTCTTATTGGAACCATTGTTTATTTTGCTATATAGGTATGGGATTTGGGATGGTTCTAATATAAGGAATTAGTATATTATGGTTGGTAGAGGAGGTCTTCATAATTTTTGGATTGGTCCTTATTAATGGTGACACATTTTGGCATGGATTTTTCTTCTTTATGGTAGGTGTAAATATATTTTTTTTTTCAATTTGGTATTCAAAGTGTTCTTTTTTTTATAAATTTCATTTTATTGAATTTATGATTATATTTTGTATCCTTGTTATGATTTGAAACCATTTAGTTGTACTTTTATCATGGAATAATATATTTTCTGTGTGAATTCCATGTTTAGACACATAAAATGAAATTTTTTATTATTATAAGATTAATTTGAAATAAATTATGGAATTATAAAGTAATATGTATTTGGTTAAAAGTTCATTGACCCATTTTTGGTTATCAATCAACGAAAGAATGTTTTTAAAGGGAATTTGGTTTTGAATTTAGGTTTTAACCTCAAAATTTTTTGATAAAGGGATTATTTTTTAGATTTTAAATGGATATTTGAAATGTGTGTGTGATTTAACCCTTGTGAAATTATATATTCTCTTATTTTAAATGGTTTGATGGGAAATGGTTTGACTTTTGTCCTTGTTTTGGTTTTCAAGGAAACAGATCCTTCATCAGAGGTAGCCTTGAATTTTTTTAAAAGAAACGAGCAATTTCATTGAATGTATTAAAATATTTTAAGTGATACTTTATGAAAAGTTTGATAGAAATGAATTCCCTTATACATGTATTTTATTATAAAAAAATATATCCCATGTGTAAGGTTTAATTTTAAATATTTTAAATGGTTAAATTTTTTCCATCATTTTACAAATGGTGTTTTGGATATCATATTATAGAAAGAGAAATGTCTTGGAGTTACATGATAAACTTTGGTGTTTAAGGCCCATTTAGAACTTTGTGTTTATTTGGTGTAGGTGGATAACCCCCCTTCATCTCCTCCTATTTTGTACTCTTTTTATGGTATTTTGATCACTATGTGATTCCATTTTTTCCCCTTTTATTGAAATGTACTTGTTATTCCTTGAGTAAATTACATATATGGTGATTTCATCATTGGGTGTTAGGGTAGGGGTTGTTAAATTAATTTCTTGTGATCAGGAATTTTCTTGTTTGGTTCTACACATCTCCTTTTTATTGGAAATGTGATAATGGGTACTAAGTTCAAATTTTACATTTTATTCTATTTGGTTCACACATGACTAGTTTACCACATTTCATGATAGGCACAATGAATAGGAGGGGGTAATTCATCAAACTGGTGCTTGTCTTGGCTAGTGGGATGAATGTACACACATAGAATATTCTTTACCTAGTTTGATTGGTTTTACTATTATTTGGTTATATGCTTCACACAATAGGATTTCTTGGGATGATCCCATGACACATTCAACTTCTTGGGGGTTAAGTGGTTGTTGGGAGTTTGATGTTTAGATTTATTGTATGATTTTACATTCATTAATTTTTATTTAATATTTTTTGTTTATTTTTCATTGATATATTCTTATGATGCATGGTTCATATTTTTTTGTTTGTGACCCATTTGTGTTGGGTTTTTTTCCTTACAAAATTATTTTTTAAAGTTGTTTGTGAAGTACTTTTTTTATATTTTTAAAGACTCTAGTGTGAGTTCTTTAAAGTGAATTAAAATTGGGGTTTTATTTAAATATGTTCATAGATAGAAAAATGTTATAAAGAAACCATTTTCATTTTGATAAAAAAAGTGGGTGTGGGTGTTTTTTTTGTGAAATTTTAATGGTGTATTCAGTTATTGAATGGCTTGGTCTACTAATTTTTTCTTCAAAACGTGTTTGCCCTATTTTGAAAAAACTAAGGGAAAATGGTTTGAAAGTGGATTATGAAATTTTTTTGATTTCCATACATGTTTATACATAAATATTACTTTATATATTTATTTTCAAACTATAATTGATGTGATTCCTTATGAAATGAATTAAATAGTTTAGGTGGGTTGTGGGGGCCTATTTGTATTTTTCTCTCACATCTATAAAATTAAAAGTTCCATTTTCTCAGTTTGAATATCTCATTTGGTTTGATCATCGTGTCCAATATAGGGTGAGTTGGGTGGTAGTGTGCAATCAGAGCATGTATGGAGTTATTTTAGGCTCATCTTGAGTGTGTTTTTTGTTTTTACCATTTAGGTTAGTTAGTTGTTTTACATCCTATTTATATTTATTTTTTTATTGATTTTTTATGAAAATATATATGGTTTAGATCATTGTAGTTGGTTTTGACTTGTTTGGAATGTTTTTCAATTCATGCTTATTGTATTTATTTTTCTTTCCCTATTCTATATATTATTTGGAAAAAATCATATCCCTAATGAGTTATTGTTATTTCCAAGAACTTGTATCAAGCCCATTGGAATTAAGATCACCCTTCAGGCCTTATGATGGGTTGTGTCAGGTTTTAAGACAGATTACAGAGCAGTCCAATTATTTACAAAATTGTATCATAGATTTTAGTTTTCCTTTATTATGAAACTAAAATTAATGACCATCCATTTTTTATTTGGGTATTTCATAGTAAAATGTATATTAATGTTCTCAATTAATTAGATTTAAGTGTGGGGAGAATCTAACTACCTCTTGGACATCCTCAATCTCAACATTCTAGTTGTTTTGGGGTTTAAAATTGTGAATTCATGTTTTCTTTTAGTTTTTTATGGTGTTTGATGATGTGATTGACATTTTTGGACCCCATTTTACTATTTTTCTAATATTATGGGGTATTTTTGGAGATTTGAGGTGAAATGGGAGAAGCAACTAATATACCTGAATAGATTTCATGACCAGAAAAACCATACGGTTCTCATTCTTCTTGGTATACCATGTTTAAAAATTATATTTCATAGTTGGATCATTTTTTCCGAACCTGTGTGGAAAATCTATTTGTAATTTATTTTCATCCTCAGTTATCTCGTTTAGAATAATCTAGATGCTAGATTTCTCCAAAAGTGGGTTTCATCCATTGAAGGTGGAATAAAGAGTTTTTTATTTCCTTTTTTTGGATGTGGTTTATGTTAAAATTGTTTGAATTATGGTGTAGTGCTTGTGTGCTCTTGGTTTTAAAACCCTATTTTGGAAAGTGGAATTATTTTTTGTGAAATAACTATTTTAATATTTATTTATATAAATATTCTTATAATATTATTGATTACATTCTAGTATTTGTAAAAAAATTATCTTTATTTCATGGGTTTAATTGAAGAATATTATTTTTAAAAATGTGTTTTTAAATAGTTTTGAGATTAAACAAAAGATTTTATTTTCAAATAGATTTTAAAAGTGTTTTGAAAAAGATATAGGGGTTTGTAGAAGTGTGATTTGGGTGCTTGGTTTTCAAATTGAAATGTAATTTTGGGAAACTGTTTTATGTTATGCCTTGTTTTGGAAGTGTATGTTCCACCATGGTTGTTTTTCTTAAGATGATGGTTTAATTTTGTGTTAATCATGTAACTTAGTAGAGGGTTTTTTCAAAAACCATTTGTGAATGTTTTTGTGCCTTATTTGAGTGCTTATTATTTCATCCTTGATTCATAATGGTGATGTAATCATTTTTCTTGTTATTTCATGCATTAATTGATGTGTTTTATATCCTATTTTGTTTGTAATAAGCCTCCCTGAATATTCAGAAGATTTACATTGGTTCCAGTGCCATCCCAGACTCTGAATGGAGTGATGTACATGGGACCATAATTGTTCTTAGACCATATTTTTTACTTAATGAATCAACATCCATCTTTGATTATTTGTGATCCCATGTTTGTGGAATTGGTAGTGTGGTTTGAAGAGATTGAGTTTATCAGAAATTATCTAAGGGAACCTGGGTCTTTTAGGGTGAAATTATTCAAGAGATCTTAGGTCAGATTTAGCTAAGTGTGGATGAATTCATTGATTCATCATTCTTAGCATGACAATGTGTCTTCATATATTTATATACGATTTTTTCATAGTGGTTACTTCTTGAGGTTTTGAAAGGGGATGGTGTGAAAAATTCTCCTATAGTTCACCTTTGTTGTTCCCTTTAGTTCATCTTCATAATCTTTTTATTGTGGGTTTTTAGAAGAGATCTTATGTTTGATCCTTTTATCTATGTGTGGGTTTTGGACCATTCCTTTGATGGGTGTGGCTCCATTGTCGGATATTGAAGATGATTTACCTTTTGGGATGTTAGTTGTGTATGGTTACCATTTGGGTTGTTTTGATAGATTTTTTGAATTCTAAGGTTTTGGAATGTATTTTTTCTGGTATAATAATTCCTCCCTCTTTCCCATACATTTTTGTGTATTAATGGTATTCTCTCAGTGTTGTTGTTGAGCCACATTTTTTCATTATACCTTCATTTAGAGTTTTTCATTGCACTGATTTCTTTGGTTAATCCTAAATGTGATTTTTTATAAGACAATATATAGGACATTTGGAGAATGGATTTGTAACTATTGTTCCTGATTCAATAATTGAGTTAGTATTCAAGAAAAGTTTTGGACTGGTCCGATTACGATAACCCATGGGAGTGTGATATGGTTTGGACCCTAGGTTACCCATATGTTTCGTGACCTATGGTCATGGATCTTATCATTCTTTTGAGGTTTATTGTGCATTTCTCCTATTTCTTTTCAGTTTTGATGCACTTGTTCTTGGGAGTGTGTTTCCCATGTGGTCATTAGTTCTTCAAGGATGAGTTTCTTTGTAGCTTATATTTGGTAGCACCACATTATAGGAACTCTAGATGATGGAGAAACTATGTTAGAGGAATACAAAATAAAGGATGACCATGTTGGGTCTCCCATGATTCATAGGACTTCACATTTGAGGTTCCTATGGTAGTTTTGTTTGGATATATTTTCTATCTTATAGTTAATCATTTTGATTATTTTGGGGATATTAGTTTTGTGATTTGAGGTTAATCCTTATTGAGTGGATGGCTAGTTTGTTCACTTTTATAATTTTTTATTTTCCTTGCCTTTAATTTTGTCCTCAGAATTTCTAAGGGAATAATGTGTAATGTTAGGGATTTTTTGAAACCCTTGTGTCATAGTGATATTATTTTGGTTGTCAATGGTGATGTAGAAGTTAGGTTTGAGTTTTTAAGATGTTCTGGATCGAAACATGGGAAATTTTTTGGGTTTCTTTTAGTGCCCAATTAGGGAGGATGTATTAAGGGAAGCTATGAGATGTAACTTCATGGGGATCCATTTTAGTTGATTTTTAACTACACATGGTTTTTTCATCAGGGGATTTGAATGGTTATATCAAAATAATGTGACCCCTAGGAGAAATAGTGTGAGGTAATTTCTATGTTTGGATGTGTTTCATAACACATGCATGGTTTCAAAACTATGTGTAATGTTTGTGGTTGGATCTGAATTTTTTGATAGTACTAGATAGAATAATTAAATAACAATTTGGACAACCTTGTTGTTCCCAGGGATAAACATGCAAGGGGGGTTCTTGTCCTAGTCTATGGTCAACACACAGTTAACATATTGTTTGTAAAATTGTGTTGCCAAACCATTCATCATGTCTAGGTGTTTTAATTTTTTGGATTTCCAAAAATTACATCCATAATTTTAAGGTATTTTCACCCCCCCTTCTCCTTATTTCCATCTACAGATCCCTAAGGGGATATTAGGAGTTTCGTCTCCATACTCCATTGGATTATTTCTTCTCCTTTGGTGTTCTTCAATTGATTAAAAGGTATTTATTCTTTTGTTCCACCTATACTCATAATTTTTTCTTTATATCTTAGGTTCCCCCATTCCTCTAGTATCCCATATCCATTTTGAAGGATATGGATGAGGTTTCGAGAGGTTATAATCTAGGTCATTGATCTCTTATTCAATGTAGTGGTGCACTTTTTGATTTTTGGGGTGGACTCCACTAAAGGCCGCACGTTTTATCTTAGACTCTACTTTTTTGAGAAATATATTACTATGATATTGTTTTATTTTGGAATTAAAAGTGTGATTTTGTTTTATAAATTTATTTTTAATAAATGTAAGACGATATGTTTTATCCTTTTGGTAATTTTAAACCATCTATTTGAGTTATAATCCTGGAATAATTTTTCATTTCACGTGAATTCCATTTTTTCACATTTTAAATGTAGTGTTTTATTATATTAATCATATTTTGAAGGAAATATGGTGTAGTTGGGGTTTTTCATAGTAGTAAGAACCTCGTAATCCTACATGAAAAATGGGGATTCAAAACCCATTGGGCGCAAGTTACTGTTGTAGTACTGTAGCGGTACTGTAGCAGTGGCGGTACTGTGTGGGTACTGTAGCAGGCGGGTTACTATTAACAGAATGTGAATTAGGCCATATATTTGGGCCTAGGGGCTATGTAATGGGCTACAATCCCACTGGGCCTTCGGGCTATGTAATGGGTTTCCCTCTACCCTGTTAAAAGAGGTCTTTGCTTTGATTTAATAATAAAAATGTGGCTTCGGACCCAACCATTAAAAAAAGGAAATATGGAATTTCGAAATGGTATTTATGTTTTTAAATTTTCATTGACCTATTTTTTAAAAAACAACTAGTGAAAAAATGGTTTTAAATAGAATTTGTTTTCTAATTGAGGTGTTGTCCTCAAAATGTTTTGAAAATTGGGTTATTTTTTTACATAAAATAGTGATTTTAAATGTCTATTTTTTAAACAATTATAATTTCCATAGTGTCTTGTTTGAAATGGTTTTATGGGAAATGGTTGGCCTTTTTTCTTGATTTTGTTTTCAATAAGAAATACCCTTACTGGTTGGTACCCTAAAATGTTTTAAATGAAATATGTGATTTAATTGATCCAATTAAAATATTTTAAGTGATGAATTATAAAAAGTGTGATAGGAATGAAGGAACATTCCATGTATTAGATTTTAAAATATTGGATCCATTGTGTAATATTGGATTTGAAATGTTTTAAATTATTGGGTTTTTCCCACTATTTTCTATGTGGTGTTTTGGAAATAATTTTAAGGAATGAGAAAGGGATTTGAATTTTGAGATGTGATTTGGTGTTTAGCACTCGTTTGGAACTTTAAGTTTAAATTGAGTATGTGGATATTTCCCCATTATTTACCCTTTCTTATTTACCGGTTGTATTGGTTCGTGATCACTATATGATTATCATCTTCTCTCCTTATATGGGAATTTTCTTGATATTCTATGTGTAAGTTCTATATATGGGTATTTCATCAATGATTTCTAGGAGTGATTGTAGCTATGGTTATGACTTGTGTGTTAGACATGGATTATATTGTTCTATGAATCACTTTTTTTCTTAGGATTCCTTGTACTATGAAGAGAATCATGCTTATTCCTTGACTTGGTTTACATGTCCTTATTTTCCCACCATTCATGCTAGGAATGATGTATAGGTGGGGGCTCATCATCACTGAGACGCTTGTGTGGGGTAATTGGATGACTGTATACACTTAGTTCATACAAGTAGCTAGTTCAATTGGTTTTACCCTTATATTATATAATTCTTTGAATGTTAGGCCTTCCAGTGTAGCTCCTTTGACGAATTAAATTTCTTAGTATGTTAGTGATTGAGGAGAGTTTAATCTAGTTCATGATTGTTTCATTTCCCTTACTTCCATTTTTATGACACCTTTATTTTTTATTTCTCATTGATATATTCTTATATACATAGTTCCTTCATAATATATATGACCCATGATTTTTCCAGTTTTCCTTTGAAAATGTTTTTTAAGATGTTCAGGAATGTTTTTTTTTGGATTTTAAAGGGTCTCTTGTGAGTTCATTAAAATGGATTTAAAAATGGTTTTTTGTTTAATGATGAATATAGATAGTGAAATATTCTAAAGAAAACATGTTTAATTAAATAAAAAAATTATATTGTTTTTGGGAAATGGTAATGGTGTTTTTTGTGTTGGAGTGGCTTTTGTTGGTGGAATGTTTTTCAAAACATGTTGGTTTTGTTTTGGAAAAACAAATGTAAAATAATTCATAAGTGAATTATTGAATAATTATTTATTTCAATACATTATTTATTTTTATATATTAATTTCAATATTTATTTTAAAACAAAAATTGATGACTTTACTTATGAAATGAATTCAATAGTTTCATTGGGATGTGGGGAAAAATGGGAAATTTTTTGTATCACCTATAAAAATTTAGGCTCTCGGTACTCATTTAGAATCTATTATTCAGTTTGATCACTATTTCGAATGTCAAGTATGTTGGATAATTCTGTGAAAATAAAGGTTTCAAGGTGTTGGTTTAGGCTCTGCTCGAGTTGGTTTTTTTTTAGTTTTAGTTTTGGTTAGTTTTCATCTATTCAGTCTATGTATAACCCTTTCAATTATTGATGTCGTATGTATATACAGATTGGTGGGATCATTATTAATTGTTTTGAATTTTTTTCATGTTTTTCAGCTCTTGGTTATTGTATTTATTATTATTTCAATGTTTTGTCTATGATTTGGGGAAAATCATTCCCCCATAGAGTTTATGTGATGCCCAAAAACATATCGCCTACCCATGGGGATTTTGAACACCCTTCAATCCCTGTGATTGGATAAGTTTGGTTTTGAGTTTGATGGTAGCCCATGCGAGTTAATTAAATCCTCCTTAAGTGTTTTTCATTCTATTTCCTCCCTCATTTCCCCCATGCATAGTAGGTTGCTCAAGATCTCTTTCATTCTCCTAGGATTACATGTCTATACTCCTTATGAATTCAGAATCAATTATTATTTGTCATTTTTATGATAATATATTATTTTATGATTCCTCATCCCCCTTTTCTCAGTTTATCCTTTCATATTTAATTCTATTTATATGCAAGCAAGTATTTCATATTTTCAGTCATTTTGATGATTTCTTTGTTTTCTCTCAAAACATGTAAAATCAAATATTGATAATGGATGAGTGATGCATCCTAATATTTAGTAAGTTGTCCTTGTTCTTTTATCTTAAATTCAATCCTAATTATAAACTAAATTTTTTTTCTGAACTGTGGAATTCCCAAGAATCCCCTCAAAAATGAAAATTTTTACATATAAATTTTTGTAATTAAAAACATGATCCCATTTTACTTTTATATTTCAACATTATATTATTTATAACATGACTTTATTCACACATTTGGGTAGTGTCTCTCAAATTCCATGACCTTTATGCATAGGATTAGGATTACAACCACCTTTTGTGGTGTGTTGACTTTCCCTGTCCAATAATAAGAAGTTTTGTGGGATTAAATGAATGATAAGTGGCGTGGTTACATCCTCTATGTAATAAGGGAATTATATATGTTATACTATAACCATTTCTTTTAAATGAAAATGAACAATTAATATATAATGAAATGTTAACAGAACAGATCAAAAACTAGTCTCAGTTAATTAATGAACGTAGTGCTTGAATCATCTCACATGATAAGATTATAGTGGAATGGATCTTCACATTACATTATTAATTACTTATAAATGGAATGACCCAACTTATATAACTGAATTCTCATTTGGAATGCTCATCAACATGTCCTATTTATTATTTCTACCATGAATTGTGATACTCAGGCTTGACATTCCTTATAAATTGTGATACTAAGGAATTGAGTCCCTTATAAATTGTGATCCTCATATATGAAATACCATATAAATTATGATACTCAGGTATGAAATCCCATATATATTATGATACTCGGGAATCGATTCATTTATAAATTGTGATACTCAGGCATGGCATCCCATATAAATTGTGACAAATGATCATGATATCTATTATAAATTCATTGTAAAAATGCTAGGGTCGATATTACTAAGATGAATGGATGGGTACTTCTATAAATGGAAGTGGAGACCTCATGTATAGTACATTAGTAACCATAATAGTGTACCAGATTCAGCACAAAAAATTCGACCTGGTTTTATCAAAATCATTAGAAAAGAATAATTTCTATAATTATTCACTTACTAACTAATCTATTATTTGATTTTAATTCATTCACTTCTTGTGATAACAAAGGTAGCAATGTTATTCCGATTGATGTTGGAAACCTAGTTGGAACCATGCAAACCACTCATGTTATATCATTTTTTATGTCCATCTATTTGTTTTAGTATCCATTTATTGACTATGAGTTTTCTTGAATGTGTGTGCGAGAGTCGATTTTTAGTAGTGAGTAAGGTGAAAAGACATCCAATATTATGGTAAACATTGTCAATAGAAGAAAGTTTAACTGGTCTATTATCAATTGTTCAAAAAACTAGGGTGTTATCTTCTGATGTGCTGAGGTTCATAGTCCTAGTGATTGTACAAACCCATTCACAATATATGCCTCCCATATGTGTGATTTATAACCTCAATGGTAGTATCTAACCCATGGCCTATTAGAGACATGTTTCATAGGTCACTTATGTATTAATAATAGAAACCTGAGGGGTTTTATTGGATATAGGTATCAACACAAATGATCTTATCCTCTATCTAATGTGTAGGGATCAATAAATTCCTAGTTTATCATAATTGATTTAGTTGTATATGGTAAAATAAATATTAAAAAATTATTTGGAATCATTTTTTCTATTATAAATGGTTGTTATATATTGATTTATTTGATACCTCCATCATCCAAAATTCTTATATGATACATATTTTCAAGAATATATTTAAAAATAAATATAGTTCAACAATACATAATATAAAATGAATAATTTTTAATTAAAAATTGTGTGATACCTAGTAGCCATATATTAGCTCTCGCATAACATTCAATGGATTTTTTCACTGGTGATTTAGGTACTTGTATGTTCATATAAAAATTCTTATGGGGAATTGATAAATAAAAACAATATGTCAAATATTATGAGGAATTTAACAAAAAAAATATTTATAAAACTTATTCATTAAAATAGATATATAAAATATTTAGGATCTTCTATTTTTCATATTTAACACATTCATGGTTTGAAATGAAAACCTAAAATACCCAAATTTTAATTTATTTTTATAAATTCCATGTTTGGAGATTGAGAATAAATTAATTAATTCATAATATGATCATAACATGTAAGACCCATTGCCGAGAAGGTATTCTATGATTTTGAAATTTGGGAATTTCATTAAAACGTGTATACTAGGGAGAAGTGAGACTGAATATTTTTAGAAAAATGTATAATGTTAAAGAAGTGATACTAGTAATTATTCTGCATACATATCACATTATTCACCACTACCAATATAATAAGTCATTAAGTTATTTTTTAAACTTATTCACTATATGGAAATAATGAAAACATATTTAATCAGATTATATGATTTCATAAAATTTCCCTGTTAATAATAAAAATTTAATAAAAGAATCATGGACAATTTCATTCAAATATATTAATGGGATAAAAATATTAATATTACACAAAATTATTAATTTTATATCATAAATGAATTTAAAAAATAATTATTTATGTTTCATGATTCTTAATTATTCATTGCATACAAACAAATATTATCTCATTCAAAAAAACTTATTTAATTTATAATGTGGATTATTTTTTAACTACCTCAAGTATCAAAATTAATTGTATAAAATTTATTTTATCATAAAATATATTATTCATTTATGAACTAAATGAAAATAACTCCAACATTTTGGGGTGAAATCAATTCAATTACATTAGATATTATTTTTAATCCATAAATACGTAATGATAAAATTTCATTTTTCAATATTTTGGTTATAGGAGAAAAATTTAATAAATATAAATATATGTCAACATAATTTGAAAAGATAGTATTTTAATATTATCCATTACGGTTAAAATACTTCATATTCACCCAAGAATGATTAGAAAAATATTTACATTCACATTTATGAATGAAACTGAACAATTTTTATGAATATTGAAACTCGCTTTCAGAATGAAATAAAATTATTTAATTGGGATTTACAATGTATTTGGGACCAAAAACATGAACCTGAAATTAAATATTTATTTATTTTTAATAAGAAAATATAACATTTACATGTATGAAGAAAAATAAAAAATAAAAAAACAAAACATTCAATATTTATTATGATGGATTATAAAACTAGTGATATTCTCCCTTATGAATGTTTAAAATTTAACAATATTATTAATACCATATGTTTAATAAAATAATAAATGATTTTGGAATTTGTTATACTATCACAATACTTCATTTTCTAGTCTAGAAAACTAACTTTGACCATTTTTTAATTAATTGGAAAATAAAATCAACATTGTGTTTCTATGTATGATATATACATGATCAATTCCCCTTTATGTCAAAACATAAACAGTCACTTTAATTATGTCTGGGTTTATATAGGTGGGATTTTTTATTTTTTGATCAAATTTGGGGGTATCTTTCCCTATTTTCATTCAGGGTGTGAAAAAATTTATCCTAATATTTTCATTGACCACAACCATGTTGATTTTTAATACAATCTCAACTATAATCACATTCACTTTAGGGAATGATTTTAATTTAATTGATTTGGTTTTGTGAATTATTATTAGGAGTTAATGAGAGTGGGATATTTGATTACATAATAAGAATAAAAATTAATATTTATTATTAATTTCATACAGAAAACTGAGTTTAATAAATTTAAACATATAAATTAAAACTTTTATGTTCATAAAAATAATTCCATATGGTAGAAGTCTAATTGATATGGTGTTATGAAATGACATCAAAACATTTATTTAAACCATTAATAATGTAAAAACTATATTTTTGTATCCATACATGTATGAATTTGATGTTAATCGAAGGTGAATAGAATAGTTAATGATTGCAGGAATACACCCATAATACAATGATAATCTATATATAGATAATAATATTGGTATGGATTAATATACTCCAAATGATCCTCAACACAAGACCCTATGGGCAATATCCTAGAAAACTTTTTCGATGTATTTGTGTTGAGATAAAAAATCTACACAATGAAACAAGTAATAAGGGGTATGGATGTTTCAAATTAGCAATAATGGAGAGTTGATCAAGGTTGAACCTAAATAGTACTTGTCACTGAAAACCTTAACAAAAAAGAATCACAATGAATGAACAATACATTCATAAGTGAAAGATTCAATAAATAACAAAGGATTGTATGATAAACAAAAAATATTTAGAATACATTCATTCATGATGTCTCTAGAATATAGTTGGTGGTTATTTATATCAAAATGGTGATATAGATGTCTAAAACCTAGATTTCACAATTCAAAAATCCAAATAAACATTTAAAATTCTTTGTACATGATCATTGATTTATGAGAAAAATTAACCCCCTAAAAATTACAAACTTAGAAAATTATAAATGAAAACTATCCTACCAATTTTGAATTTTAATCCACTAACTTTTAATTTGAATATTCCAAGCCAAAATTGCTGTGAAATTCACTATATTTCATGCTTTGGGTTTTTAATTGCATGTTTGACTTGATTTAGAGTTATCATGGGCCCATATGATTCCACCAGTAAATTGTTTTGTACCTCCTCTTTGTTTTTATGATTAATCCATAAAGTTACTCCTCCATTGTATTGGTCCACTCTCTTATCATTGGGCCACAATTACTCCAAATGGGTATTATGTAATTAAGAACCTTTTTCCCTCTACTCCATGTCTGCCACTAGCTATATATATTTCATGATCCTTATCATCACCCACCTCATAAAAATTATTCATCTTATAATTTTAATATTAAATGTTAGATAGATTAGAAGCATTAATGGTAGCATACACATTTACATACTTTTCGAGTGTGGCAATCTTATAGTCTCAATCATTGATCTTTTCCAAAACATGAAAATGACCATCCCCTTGAGAAATATGTTTTGAATTTAATTTGATAAGAAATATAAATTTTAGTATGTATATCCATACCAAACAACCTATATAAAAAATAACCCATTTAAAAAACATTATATTTTTATATGATGGCCAATTAAGATGTGTTTCTCTTGAGAGGAGGTCAATAGAGTGCTCAATACCCATAAAAGGAGAAAATCCATCAAGTATTTCCTTTTGAAATTCAACACTAAATTCTTAAAAAAGTGAAAATACTATAATACATTGAAGGTTTAGGATCATTAGTGGTAAAACATTATCCCTTTCATAAATTTATGGATGTTTTATCCCCCTCTAAAGATATCTCTATCATTGTTTCTCATAAAACTGACTCCCTTTTCCCTAAACACTATTGTTTTCACTCTTATTTTAAAATAATTTATTTACCCCATTTATTCTAATATCACTCATCACACCTTTTTTAATCTCATGTTTTCTACTTTTTTTATTTATACAAATTTCGTTCTCTTTTGTTTTTCTCTCTTTTCATAATCACTATGAATCCTCACTTGGTCTTAATAATCATGATAAGTGTATAATAATAAATGACCTACTATTATCCTAAAAAAACAGTGGTCTATTTATCAATCACATGTTACCTTCTTATATTACCATAAATGACTTACAAAAATATATATGATGAGTACGAAATGGAACAACATTTCATATCACAGTATCTTCATACTTCTCAATAAAATACCATAGTTGTGATTTATTAATAACTTTAACTTCTCCACTATTATTTAACCACTAAATTTTACAAGGAATGTGATTATTAATCCTAGATAATATCAGTTTATCATCCATCAAACCATATTCCGCGTTTATGAAACTAAGGACTATGATGGTTGGTCATAGCTAAACAAAATATATCATCCATAAAAAAATTATATATTTATGACACTGCCACCATAAAGAATAATACAACATACCCTATCATTAATAAGGAATATGTTATGAAAATTGTGATCCCTATTATTTTAATCAGGTTCTATTATGGGGTTTTTACTCAAATCATGCCTAGCCACAAGCATTTCTCCATACACGAGGCTCTTTATTTCCACATCTGAACATTTCTCAAGGGGTGGAATTTCATATTCACTTGAGATAGAACAAATAACATATCAATAATCAAAAATAATAATTAATCTAACATTCATGAATTATGAGGAAACATGTACAAATCCTTGACATCTAAAACATTTTATATATTTTGATTTAGAAAAACATATCTTTTTTATTTACCTTTGGATTCAAAAAAATTATTCTTATAAATTGGTCAACTCCATTGATTCCATTTTTCGTTCACATTCATGACCTTATTATTGGGTACCTTTCAACTAAAATGATTTTATATATTCCATACCATAAGATACGGAATGTATAATTTTTTCTTTAATTTCCCCTTCACTTTAGTATCTATATGATGAAAATTCACTATATCCAAATAGTTTTACATGTATATTTTGTATCAAATGTCAAGGATGAGGCCATTCAAACATATTTATATAATGTTCTCTCATTCCTTGTCAATGGTTTCTTGAATAGTGATGATATCCATCTCGTTGTTATACCCCTCAACACACATGGATCCTTTGTAAAAGCCAAAAATGTGAGGAACCAATCATGATTATAGTCACAATAAATGAATCTCTCATTCATTAACACTTTCCTCTCCTCCCGAGTGTGTATTATCCTTTCTAAATTTCAACAATGACTCACTTTTAGTTGGTATCAACAAAACTAACATAGTCATTGAATTACATGGTTTTCAACATTATTTTTTTCCCTCTAAATAGTTGTAAAAACCAAAAGAATTTTTGACCTTTCATTTCCATTGCAAATGTACTTAATGATCATTATTACCATTGAATTATGAGATCCCCACCATTAAACCTAAAAGGTCATTATTTTGTCTCAATGGTGGTTTATTTCTATAAAATTATTTCTCATGAATGTTAAATAAGTCATCCTCTTCTTCAATGACCAACCTCCTTGGTAGTACTCTATAATTTTATGGCGGTTAAAATTCATGAATCCTCAAATGATGTATTTGGAATTGTTCTTGAAAATTCCTCATGAATATCTTAAGCTCCACTTCATTGGTTGCATTTACTCCCTCTATTTAGGAACCCATAAAAAAGTGATCAGAATTAGAATTGAATCTCACAAACTCCCTAACGTTTTTTAAAATTAAAATAGTGTGTTCCCTCATATTTCGATCAATTTTGGGGGTTTTCAACAAAATTTATCTATATTTCTTTTTACCAACCAACGTTATTTTTATTTTTTTCTTACTCAATTTAAAAAAAATTAAGGATATTTGAAATGTGAAAATAATGAACAAGAATTCAAATATAAAATTCAAAAAGTGTTATTACAGATAAATGTGGGAATGAGGAAAACAATGGGTCAATAAAATAATTATGGGATGTATGATTTAAGGTGTTTCAATTTTTCGAGCCTTTTTACCTATATTTTATTTTTTGACTCCTTTTTTGAAAAGTAATAACAACAAAAAAAATTATTTTCCATAATGTATATATTGGAGAACTGATAATTTTAACCTACCGATGATATCAAATTTAGAGATGCAAATATTTTCAAATTGTAATTTTTTAACTGGTTTTAGGTACTATATACTCCATTTATTTAGTCATATATTTATTTGGTTTATTTTTTAGTATTATTAGAGGTTTTTGGAATTTTATATTTTTTTGGTTTTCTATAGGGTGTTTCAATATAGTGAGATTGGTTTTAGTGTGAAGTTAATTTTTATTTGGATTAGGCCCCAAGGGAATAGTAGAGCCAATGCCTTTTCCACTGTCTTTTTCAGCAAGACTGTAGTGTAGACCACTAGGATACGACATAGTGTGTTTCTAAGAATTATTACAATGAGATAGGGTTGTGACATAGAGTACATATGTGACATGGATGTGGATGTGGTGCCTCTTCCATTTTTAGGTTGGTTACAATATAGTTCTTGGGAAATGTATTAACCTTACCTCATGTAAAGAAAATCTGTTGAGGTCTCTGGCATGTTTTCTAGAGGCAGATTATCTATGAGTGGTCTCAACATGGAATGGGGTGGTTGAGCTGCATTCTATATTATTTATACCCTTATGTGTCGTGGTCATGGGGGTTGTGGTCTGGTTTTTAATATGAAATATTTAAAATCATGAACTCCGTTTTAAATTTTAACTCCCCACATATTTACCCTAATCAAATTCCATGGTTTTTAGAGGCTTTTAATTGCTCCTCAACCTCTCCTCTTTTGAATTGAAGTACCTTTGGATGTGATATATCATTTGTTAGTAAGTTAATATTCTCATATATAAATTACTATTTTTTCCATCTCTCCTTCTTTTATAGAAAAAAAATATTCATGATATTGAAGGATTGGAATCTTGATATTAAAGGATGTGTTTATAAGGATTCCTTCTTGATATTTAATTTTTTAAAATATTCATTGTCATTATTATGTTGGGTGTTTGATCATTAATTTTTGTGATCAAATTTAGGTGTTTTAATAAGGTATTACACTATAATTGAAACTCTAATTAACACGATTTAATTGAAATGGTTTTAAATTTATTTATAAAACCATGATTTAGATGATTTGAGGTTTGATTTAAATAAGTAATAGAAATTATAAAATACCACAATTTAAATGGAATTGAAATTTTTGGGTAGATTTAGAGAAATAATGATTGCTTGAAATGAGGAGTTATTTGATGTAGACACTTGAGAAAATTGGATAATAATGGATAATGATTTTAAATGTATGAATTTTATAAAAAACCATGATATAGTTTTGTAATTGAAAAGGGAATTTTGAACTTGAAATTGGGATATTTAACCATGAATAATGTGTTGATTTGAAATGATCGATTTTATTATGATTTATTTATTGATTAATTTAAGAACTTGTGAGAGTAAGTACTTAGTGGGTAATTTAGATAAACTTGATAAGACTCTAACACCCTTGAAAGTGATTGACACTAATTTTTTTAACTAAACCTAGTTCAGTATGATTTACTTAATGGGAAGTTGATTTACATGTCTTGTTGGCCTAATCCTTGGGACATGTTCATAGATACTTGATATGTTATTGAATATTTATTAGTGAAAATATCAGAGAGCCTAAAACTAACATAACTCATGGAATATTACCATGGTGCTTGGTTTTGAATTTAGTATTAATTCCATTGTTTAAAGACTTATTTTATTCATTCATGATTATTTTATATAAATTTGTTATATATAAATTTAATTTAAGACTATTTTGTTCTATCTTTGATTTTTTTTGAAATAATGTATTGGATTAAAATATTAAATTTTTTTACCATGACATGTTTTAATTCAGTTGAAACCATAAATTGTTATATTTTATTGGAATTTATTATGGAACACTTTGGGAGTCCATTCATGGTATTTTACCTCACACCCAACCTTTTCATATAGGGGTTTTTATATTTTGTTATACCATGGCCAATTAAAGGGAATCCATCACTCAGAGGTGGTGGGTGTTCTTGATTAGTGATATATGAAGTGATGGAGGTGATCAATGGTGATTTTATCCACAAATTAAATTGATTTTGTGAGAATTGGTCTAAAAATTCATTGTTTTATCCTTTATTTTGTGTTTACCTTGCGATGTTTATCTCTCTTCTTGTTGTACTTTTCTCAGTGTGGAGTGTTTGGAATACTGACTAGTTGACATTTGTTTTTTACATTGTTATATCCTGATGGTTTGTTTTGGTGGGAAAAAATTTTACATTGGATGTGTGATATGATGCCCGGTTCTTGTCACCAACCCATGGGGATTGGAAATTTCCATCGGACTCTGTCTGGGTTGGCTTGGGTATTAGTGTACCAAGGTGTTTAGGCTAGTTCATGACAAAATCTTAGAATATTTTGCAGGAAATGAATCCACCAAATATCATTCATTATATATTGGATTTCTATGATTCTAGAAGGAGAGGAAGGATAAAATTCTCCAAAATAAAATTTATATGTCATACGGCCGAAGAATAGTGAAATGATATCCATAAATGATGTTTTCCATGTTTAAATAGAAATAAATATGGAAAAAGAGATGTGAATGAAAGTACTTTATTTACTAAAAGTGCTATCTGATACCATATATTTAACCACCCCTCCCTCCAAAGATACCCCTCCTAGGATGTCCATGAATAAGGGTAGATAATGACACCTCAGTTTTGCCTCCAGTAGGCTCCGAGTTGGTGACTAGCACCAAGAGTGTACAAGCCTCACAATAAGGGTGGAATTACCATTTATATAGAATGACGATCAAAATATATGATGGATAATCCAAAAAGAAACTTGGATTTGTGTATAAAATAAATAAAAAACCATCCCACATTCATGTAAAAAATAAAACTGATAAAAATAAAAAATTATCCAAAGTAAATAATAACAGTTAAGCTAGGCAGTGACACAACAACTATCAAGATCCAAGCTAGTAAGGTCCAGCATGGTTTCTGAAATCCTAATGGAAACCTGAAAATAGTTTTATATATGTAGGGTTACAATATAGGTATAATCACCAGGAAAACCAATGTATCTCATGGACATGTGAAAGACTCATAGTATTGCACCTGTGATAAAATAACTGAACCAAACAACACCTAAGTCAGTATACTGAAAACCAAACCTCCCCAGGGCATGCTCACCATGTAACAAAACTGAAATAATATAATATAAAGCACATATATGATAGGTTAACTTGCACCAGTTTCCCACTTATTATCCTCTCTCACACCCCCAATGAAGAATATCATGGAGCACCCACCTCTTCTAAATATACAACATCACATCCCGCATGCACACACCAGAACCTCACAACACATCCTTCCCTCACACACATGAGCATCACAACACATCACAACATGTCATGCCACATCACACCACATCTCATTCCAAAGACACCTGGGGAAAATATCACAACTTCATCCTGAAGACACCAGGGACACCACACACTACCCAAAGAGTATTGGGATACCATCGCTTGGAAGTGGATTTAGGTAAGAGTAGGTGTCCATCCATCCATCCTCCCATTGGGATGTTGGGAAAGACACCCTCCCCCTGAATATGGGGGTGTTTGACACATAGTTATCAACTACAGTGGTGTGTAAATATAATTCACAAGGACTATACTAGTATATACATATATGATACCAAAAACACTATCCCAACCTATGGATTCTAGGAAAAACCACCAATTCTCAACACTTCCACCTTTACTACGACCTCTAAATTCACAACACCACACATCTAACCACTAAAAACAATTTCACATTCCCAAGAAATTATATTTAACCATTTCCCTTCTATTAATCTATCCATCCCAAGATATTCCAAACATTTATTAAACAATATCCAATACTTCCATACCTACACGGAAAACTAAGAAACAAACACCATATGCAACATAGGAATAGTCATTTCAGAAGTTGAAGAGCTTTATAAATAAAGGCATATTCGCATTAAAGACACATTACACCACAAACATTGGGAATTGGAGGATTTCTTTTCTTTCTACACATGAGTTATCCTTAAGATAAGACCCCATTAATTATATATATTATAAAGATCTATAGGTATGGGGTGAATATTTTTACATGTTATCAATGGAGAAGCACCCATACCAACCACTATTTTCCTTCAAATTCATTCTTCCCAAACCACCATACCAACCAAAATAAAACCACGAACTCACAACCACATCTTACAACCCATTAACACACAACTAGTTTCATGTCCCTACTACACAAACATACCACACACAAAACACTATATTGAGAGAACCAACCTTATGTGTACAACCATACACAACAACATCACAACACTAACCATTGAAAAACATATTCATATTTAATAAGGAATTCCTTCTTTAATTTCACTAGTTAATTTAGGGGTTATCACGTAAACAATAAGATCATGGGTTACCCACATATTAGCTTAGTATACCTTGTTAAAAATTTTCATAACAGCTATTCAATAAGAAAATAAACAACATGAATTCGATAGAACCACTCCATCCGAAGTCATGGAACCCCAATAAACATAATTTTCTATGGGTATTTAACCCATACAAATAAAAACATCAACAGAACTAGAACACTATAGAAACAAGAATTACTTTCCCATCCCCCTATTTATTGATTGAAAACCAATGAAATTGTATTTACTAACATAGAAACCACTATATTCACTAGGGTAACATCCATATACCTTCCCCACATGATACACTATTAATAGAGATGAAGGAAACATCTACCTAGGTAAAATTCAATTGGCACATCCTAGTTGCACCATGATAGGGGTGCACATAGAGTAGGAAAAACACTAGGGGAACACGATCCGATGGCTACAGTGGCTTAATCAATTCTAAAGGGAATAATGGTGCATTATATATCATTCTAAGAGAATTCAGGAAGGGAGAACCAAGGGGAAATGTATCCTAGCTTCGGAAATATCCATGTGGAGTCATGGGTTTAGATACATTTCTGATTTGATGTAAAAGGTTGATTTGTAAAAGATAACACATTTTTACCTGTTAAAATCCCCCAAAACCTTAAGAAATTGAAGATAGGATTTATGGGATTTGAATCTGTCTCAAATCCATTAAAACAAGGTTTTAAAATCATTTTACTTCAAACAAATACGTCATAAGGAAATATTGAAAGAATCTACAAACACTATTCCTAATGGACCATTAGATGAAGCACCACCATACAAGAAATTGGTCAACCTGGAACTGTTTGATGAGGAACCATTAGACAATGCACCACCAGATGAGGTTACATTAGATGAAATGCCTTCCACTGTCAGTGAAACATTGTCAGGAGATACACCATCTAATGACCTACTATCAGACATGAGGAACCAATGGTCGATGCACCACTAGGCAATCGACTAATAGTTAGAAACCTTTATGATGAGACAACCTTGTTAAGCTAATTCTAGGGTGAAACACTACCAAGGAGAAACTACCAGGGTGAGACCACCAAGGTGACACCGCTATGGTCATAACACAAGGGTGACACCGCCAAGGTCATACCGTATGGGTGACACAGCTAGGGTCATACTGCCAGGATGACATCTCTAGGGTCACAATGTTTGTGACGAACCATTGAAAAACACGGGGAAACTGTGAAATTTTGATATGTGAGGAAATGAGTTAACTTTATCTATTAAAAGACCTCATACACTTGATTTCCACACTGTAATGGAATGGAGAGGTCTGAGCCATTACATTAGATACCCCTAAAACTATTCTCGCCCACAATAATTCAAAACCAACCAAGAAGAAAAATAGAATAAAGTTTTGAAAAACCATCCCTTAGGATAGCTATCAAGGATCTCATTACACATGAAACACTACCGATTTCTAGAGTAGAAACCATTACCTCATAGAACTCCTCCTATGACATTTTCAAACCAGGAATCACCATGCTAACCTAGATGACCACAAACCACATTGCACAAGCATTAATAACCACAATTTATGAAATCACAAATCATGGAATTCCATACTCTATGTTCTGATAATATCCTCTTTGGGTGTTATTGACTCACATGCCCATTTTTAATCACGTCACAGTTAATGCATCTCAATTAGGAATCAATTCTTTCCCTTTTCATATGTCTAGACATTATGACACATCACACCAGACACATCAAAAAACCTATTTACAATTGCTCACCTCATAATCAAAAAGGTTCCAAAAAATCATTACAAATAAAAATGGGAAATGAAAACATCATAACAATGTTGTGTATTGTGCATGCATCTGCATCTCTTGACCCCAAGTAATCTCCTCCTGTCCCCATGTATCCACAACACACAAACCAAAAGAATTGAGCATCCATGCTACACCTTCTCTTGATGATCTTGGACCTCCAATGGATGCTCCAAAAATTTAGCATCAACCATGATATCTAACTCTCCTCAGTCCTTGACATTAGTTTCATCATGAACATACTAACGAAGTTGAGAGACATGAACAACATCATTGATCCTTTAGAACTATGGTGGAAACACCAACTGATATTCCACCTCTCCAAATCACCCCAACACATCAACTTGTTCGACGAACTAGGTATAAATATTACTCCCCCTTCCAAATATCCACTACATACATCAAAGGGAAACCATAAAGAAAACATGGTCCCCAACCTAAATCATCAATTTCCTCCATTTGTGATTGGTATATGAATTTTTTCCATTTGGTTTTACTTTCATCCTCTTAAGAACAAGGTAAAAAAATTTGGTCGTGATATACACCGCATCGAGGCTAAGAAAAACTATCACCCCAACCTCCATCTAGCGCAATAAAGAAGTACATAGTCTCCTATATAAAGCCCCAAACAGAGCCATGAAACTGGAAGAGTGATATATTTTATTATAGGAAAACTATACCAAAGGAAAGTGTCATACCGAAGATCCCCCAAAATCAAAGATGCACACTCACAACATTTCCTCCAATGTCTGGATTGTCTATTCTCTCTTTCCATATGTCTGAGGGTGTAAAGAAGTGATGAGACATAATTGGGTTCCAAAATCAGGCTACAGTCCCCTCTAAACTCATGAGGTAAACCATGAATAATAATAAGAGTCAACGGACCTCAGAACTCCATGAAACCACACCACCTCATCCATTTAACTCTTATCCAATGCATCCATTTTGCCCAATTCCATGATTACTATGAAGTTGGCATATTTCATCAACTGATCCACTATCAACTAGAAATAATCATTACATACTTGAGCTCTGGGTAACCCTATGGAAAAAATCCATCGATTTTTCATCCCATTTTCACTTGGGGACAACCATGGGATGAAACAAACTACGAGGAACATGATGATCATTCTTTACATATTAGAAAATGAATTACATCTATATAAAGTCCGACACTGCCAATTTCATCACGATCCACCAAAACATCATCTTTAATCCATGATACATATTGTAAAGTCCTAGATGTATGGCCAAGGGTGAAATATGAAACTCATGAAGGACTCCATTGTGCATTCCCACTGAACTAAAAAACATTGAATGAAAAAATATATTTTCTGACCATCCCTTTGGAGCATCACCATGGACATCCCGATCACCCAACACATATGCCTCTGTGTCTCCCCACTACGACTCCTCCACCTACTACATCATAGAAGACTTAACCTTCATTTATAACATAAAACTTTTACCAACATCCACTCTTTCATCTATGTTCAACGCTGCAACTCCATTATTACATTCCAAGCATCTTTGGATTCCCAAACAACCTCCTTTGGTGACTTTATTCTCAAAGAATCAGCCAAAACGTTTCTCTTTCCTAAGGTGAAGGTTATCTAAAAATCATATCCCTGTAAATACTATATCAACCATAGCTGTTTTATATTCATTTCACACTAAGAGAAGATATACCCCATAATATTGTGATCCTTGAAGACCAAAAATTGCTTCCTAATGATGTAATGGTTCCCCAAATGTAGCACGAAAAATACCATTTACAACTCCATATCATGGGTGGAATAGTTACAGTCTTGATGAGGTAACTACCTATACCTATAAGAGATCACTTACCACAGCTGAATTATCCCACATTCCAAAACAAGATAGGAAGAATCATAAACCACCTCAAATAACACCCCTTAATCAAGAAATCATAGCAATGAAGAAGTTACCAACTTCCACATTCGGTAATTGAATATTTTCTAACACTAATAACTCCACATAAAAGCATGATAGTTATATTTAAAATATATTAATAGGGATGTAACTTGAGATAAATCAGGTACCGTCCTATGATAATATCATACTATAATAAGGAAACTGCAATCAACTTCCACATTCTAGGGGTCTACCCAAGAAACAATTGCCTCAACATTTGATAGGTCTACTTCCACACCCTGCTCAGACACCACATGCCTGATGAAATTCGCCTATCATGTCTAGAACATAAACATGGATAACTTTCCATATATATAGTGCCATAGATGAAATTACAATAATGATTTTAGGGTCTTGGTGTTCTCCTACTCTAAATTTTAGTATATTAGGATATCTTCGATGAATACAATGATGAAATGATCCAGTAACTGATATAACCTAGTGTTCTTAATCCCCATGAACATGGATGGTGCATTCATAACACTGAATGGATTGAATAAAAACTCAATTTATCTATACCTTTATCTAAAAGTAGTCATCAAGATATCCTCCTTCTTCACCCTTAACATGTGAAATCTAGACCGAAAATTGATCTTACAAAACCAACTCACCCCCACAGCTCATCAAAAATATCTTTTATCCTCAGAAGTGGGTAATTGTTTGTTGACTGTCACTTGATTCAACCTCTGGTATTCTATGCACAACCTCATACCATTGTTTGCCTTTTTAGAGAACAAAACCAGAGCACCCAACAGTGACACATTGGGATAGATAACACCCATCTATATTAGATCATCTATCTGAATCCATAACTCCTTCAACTCAAAATGTTTCATTTGATAAGGATCCATAGAAATTGGAGAAACACCGGAATGAAAGTATGTCTGAAACTCAACATCACATTGAGGGGGTAGCATTTAAACCTGCCAGGGGAAAAAATCCGAGATCTCCCCAATGACCCTAGGAATTTATTCCATTTCAGCATCTACTATTTACAAATAAAATCTCTACCAATGATGAAAGAAGGGGCTACATATGATGACTGCCCACCCGACAACCCATATCACCAAAGAAAACTACACATTGAACATACACATATGATAACACGACTCTCCTTCAGAATTCATAGATAATAGAGGATATGTAATACAATCATTCAATACCAAGGATTTCGTAGTATGGCAGAACCTGTAGTATGAAGAGGTCCCCATAGGACTGATTTGGTCCCATCATCAGTCTATACCACCATAACACTTCAAAAAAGCTATTATAGCCTCATATTATCATACTCAACACCAATGTTATGGGTATCCTTTCTATGTATAGTTCTAGAGAATGTTATATAGTAGGTTAAACAAAGGATTACAAATATTTTGAATCAAAAAAAGTACAAGAAATGGTAACAAACAAACTGATCGTACATCTGATGATCTCTAGTTCCACTAAAACTGATGTCTCCAATTTTTACAACTAAACACACCTAGGTCTTATACCTCTCAATTGATGTCCACATCGATGAGAACACTTGATTCATAGTCCCTAAGCATTATTTACATCCTGAGGTAGGCCCCTAACCACCCCATATTCCTTCGGTAGAGAAAAAATCTATTATCCCAATTGCTAAAACTGTCTTATCAGTAATTGATACTCAAGTTGATGTTGAGCCTATACATCTCCACCAATCTAAACTTGGGTAGAAACTGGGAACTAATTCTAAATGATTCTATGAAACTCACACAAGAAACACAACGTCCCCAAGCCCAAAGAAAATTCACGAAGACCATAAGGTTGGAAGGGATGCTTTTGAGGTCTAATCCCTATTGGTCGAAAACTTAATGGTCCTGGTTCATGATAACTGTAGTGAAAAATTTCATCTTGATGAACTCTACTGACTCCCCACTCATGATAAACCTCATCACTAGTTCATATTATTGATCCCCTATTCCATCTTCTGAACCACCAAATACGTTGATCATGTAAAAGGAGTAACTTTATACTCGATAGAAGTGTGGAGTTCCTCCTCAATATGTCTCGTATAAGACTCCACATATGGAAAAGGGTTGGGGAAAAAATATGTCTCCTGAACATGATTACATGCTATCTCACCAACATACTCTCCTGATGAAGGGAGAGTTTCTCATGCCTCTTCTCAACCTTCATGGTTGACTAATGGAACTTCGATCAAAAGCCCCTATAGAAGTTAACCCACAAAACATATGCCTCCTTATACTCTCTTTTATATATAATCCACCACATATGTGAATCACCCCACATCTATGTAATTTTCAAAGGGACCCTGTAATCTATCAGGGAATGGATCAAACCAAAGGAAATCTATAGCTCTTATTTCCAACCTTCTATCTCTATATCAAATACACTACCTTCATACCTTTCCAAAGAGTACCACTGGAAAGAACACAACATCCTCTACTACTTATCGTCCTCCTCATCCAGATCAACCATATAGTGATCAACCATACCATCCTGCTAAACCTCCACTACCAACACCACATGTGGATGACGACTTGTATCCATAGCTGAAAGGAAAACAAGGATTTCCAATGGTCGATTAGTATGGGATTTTATTAAAATTTATTTTAATTAATTCTTCTCATTTTATCCATTTTAACTTTCCCAAACAACCCAATTCAAACAAAAACATATTTCATTATGATGCATGTACTATTCCTAGGTATGTACCCTGTAATCCGGTCCATCTTACATTGTTGTTCAATAAGCTCGAAGTTCATTCACTGGATCATGGAGCCCATAAAATCCCATGTTCTATCTAGTCTCCATGGCCAGTGTCATATACAATGGTCAACTAGAAGTGTTTCTATACCATCCCATGAAATCCTCACTATGTAAAACACTATACTCCATCCTATCTCTTAACCATTACCTCTAATACCACGGTTTCATGACCCATATCTCCACATAAACCCATCCCAAGATAGAAATGAATAATGGGAGATAATAATCCTTGATTCCCACCTTCAGTTGGACTCAGGTAGGCGACTATGACCTTGGGTGTACAAATCTCACAATATGGGAGGCATTACCCTTTATAAAAAAAAGATAAATAGATATGATGGTTAATCCACAAAAAAACTCCAAGATATATATAAAAGAAATACACAAACAATCCCATGTGCATGTTAAAAATAAAACGGATATAAATAAAAAATTATCCCTAGTAAATAACAAAATTAAAGCTAGGAATCAACATAACAACTGTGAATATCTGAGTTAGTTTGGTCTAGCGTGGTCCACGAAATCCTCCAGGAAACCTGAAAATAATTTATATACATAGTGTGACCATCCATGTATACATTGTATGAAAACCAATGTCTCATGTGCACATGTGAAAGAGGCATACTAATGCACTCGTAAGAAAATATGTGAACCAAATAGCACCTACATAGGTATACTAACCACCAACCGCACCATGGTACACTCAGAAAGTAATTATTGTAATGTAATATAACATAAAGAACATAACTTTTAGGGTAAAAAACAACACATTACGACTGATTAGCTGCTACCACACCCCAATGAAAAATTTCACGACACTCCCACTACTTCCAAATATAACACATCACATCCCGCTCGAACACACCTGGGCCTCACATCACATCCCTCCCACACACACATGAGAATCAATAAATAGTACATCAAATTACGCCACATCACATTACATCTCATCTTAAAGACACCTAGGACACATATCACAACCTCATCTTGAAGAAACATGGGACCCCACACCCATTATGAAGAGTCTTCGTCTATCGGACCCTAGAATAGGTGGTAGGTAAGAGTGGCTGGAAATCCATCCATCCTCCCACCGGAATGTTTAGAAAGACACCCTCCATATGACTATGCGGGTGTTCAACAAATAGTTTTCAACTAGGGTGGGGTGCCTATTGAAATCACGAGGATAATAAAAGTATATACATATATGATACAAAACACTCCAACCCAACCTGTGGGTTCTTGAAAAAAACCACCAACTGACAGCCCTTCTACCTTTAGAGACATTTCATACAATAAAATTTTGACACTGGAGGATTTTTGTATTCTACTCATGGAAAAACTCTGGGCGAAGCACCCATTCATGATATATCATATATCGATCTCTAGGTACATAGTGAATATTTATACCTTTTATCAATTGGGAATCCCCCATACCAACCACTAATATCATTATTCAATGTCAACCTTCCCAAACCACCATACCTACCAAAATAAAAACCCCTAATTCACAACCACATGTGACAACACATTTACCCACAACTTGTTTCATAGTCCCACTACACCAACAATCCACAACCAAACCATAATGTCCATGAAACCAACCCCTTGTGCACAACCATAATATACCACATCACCACACAAACCAAGAAAAAACATATTAATATTTGAAAATTCTTTAATTATTGAATTATTTTATTTAATTTAGGGGTTATCACAGAAACATTATGATATTGGGGATCCAATTATTAGCCAAGTATATGTGGTTAAAAATTTTCATAACAGTCATTCAATAGGAAAATAAATAACATGATTTCAATAAAACCACTCCATTCCCAAACAAGGACCCCCCAACTAACCATGATTTTTTGTGGGTATTTAACCCATACAAATCACAATATCAACAAAATAAGAACATAGCAGGAACATGTGTCACTTTTCTTAGGGCATGTTTATTGATATAAAACTGGTTCAATTATCATTATTAATCTGGAAAAACTCTATTAATTGGGATAAAATCCATATACCATCCACACATGTTACAAAATTAAGAGATATTATGGACAAACATACATGGGAGAAAAGTTGATCGGCCCTTCCTGGTTGCACCAACACTGGGGCATGCATGTGGCTGGAAAAACACTATCGGAACATGATCAAAAAGCTACAACAACTTTCTTGATTCCAAAAGAAATTATGGTTTGGCGAATCTCATTGTGAGGGAAGACAAGAAGGAATAATCAAGGGTTAATATATATTGCCTTCAGAAATATCCAAATAGATTTTTGGGTTTCAATACATTTTTGATTTGATATTAATGTCAGATTAAGTCTAGATAGCATGTTTTGACTAATTAAAATACCCTAAACACTTATTAAAATAAATATAGAAATTATGGGATTTGAATTGGCCTCAAATCCCATCATAAATGTCTTTAAAAGTGTTTTACATCAATGATATATTTCAAAGGGGGAAACTAGAAGAACCTATAAACACTATTCATGAGGCACCATTGGATGATGCACTGTTAAAAGATAAACCGCTCGATGAGGCACCGCACGATGAAGAACCATTTATTGAGGCACCATTACATGAAGCACAATCGGGAGAGACACTGCTAGATGACCTACCACTAGTCATGAGGCACTACTGGTCGAGGCACCATTGGGAGATCTACCACCAAGGGGAAACTGCCATTGTGAGATCGCCAGGGTGAGCTATAGTCAGGGTGAGACCCCTAGGGTGACGTGACCAAGATCATACCACTAGGGTGACACTCCATGGTCATACCACCATGGTGACACCTCTGGGTTCATAACACAAGGGTGACATTGCTAGGGTTACACCGTTGGTGAGTCACTATTAGAAAACATGGAAAAAGTAAGAAATTTTGAAAAGTGGTGAAAAGAGTGACCTTGACCTCCCATAAACCCTCAAAAACTATATTCTTACAAAATAATGGACCAAAGAGGTCCAGGAAATTAAAATATAATTCATAACCCAAGAATATCTTAGAAATATCACAAGAACCTTGTTCACTATTTGGGTGTTGAGGTCTCAGATATCGATAAAAAAACATGTAATAAGGGATATAGATGCTGGGAAAGAGGGATAATAAAAAAATTCACAATATATTCCAAAGAAAATTTTCCTTCGTGAAATATAGTTCTAATATTCCACAAAAGATTACATTTCATTTGATAGGTCAAAGAATCATGAAAGAACACGTTGTTGCAAAACTCACAAGAGTAACAATACATTCATTTATTATATATTTAGAGTAATATGGGGTTCCTATTTATGGGAAAAGAGTGATATGAATGTATAACACCTGGTATCAATAGGTTAAATGTCCTACAAATACTATTGACAATTTTGACATGTGCCCATGACTTTAGGAGACAACTGGGCCATCTGTTTTTCAAATAGTGAAACAAATAAATAAATTAATACAAATATACCACCACTTTTAAATTTTAATTTTTTAATATTTAATAATAAGATTCCAAGAGATAATGAAATCAATAGTCATAGGACACCATCAGTTGGGTTCTTAAAAAACATGTTTCAACCTTAATTATAGTAACTATATGGCCAGATGTTTCTCCCAAGTAAGGTATTGGGCCTCCTTTTGGAATTTCATGATTATTCCATGTAATACCTCATTCATTATATTGATATAATTTCTTATCATTGGATGAATCATTCCTATCAATGGTTCTTCATTAATTATGTGTCCTTTTTCCTCCATATAATTTTTATCTTTAGCTCATGAATGAATATACATGGAATAATCCTTTTATTTTATGGTCACATCACCACACATAATAGTTTGGAATATTGAATATTGAATATTAGAATATTTATCAATTATATTAATAAAATTTAAAAAATTATCACATTCATATTAATTATTTATTTATAGCAACAAGATCATATTTTATCATTCTACCATAGTTGCATTCTTGCAGCATCTACCAATGCCATTTTTTTCTTCATAATCATCACCATGACCCATAAAATTCATACCCTTCTCAGCATAACCCTCCCCCAACTAAAGTGGGTACTAGATCCCATTTTTGAATGTGATCTATGACCCTAGTGTGTAAAATCAACAGCTCTACACTTCCCTGCACCATTGAGATGTTAAATAAAGAGGTTATGTAATTACAAAAGTAACCAAAACTAGTGAGAATAAAACCAAAGACGTTAAATCTTCCAGTGAATAGCCCTAACTATTATGCCATCCCAAAATGGAGACATAAGCCAATACCATAAAACATAATACTTCTAAATTTTAATGGGCATGATAAAGGTGAAGACGTCCATGCTCGTATAGATTGGTCCTTAAATTGTATATACTGTTCAGGTCCACATTTAACACTGGTTCAAAAAAATTATCCATACTAGGTATGAATTTTAGTGGACTATTCTTGTGGACAATCCTATATTTGTAATCATGATGAAAAATATAAAATAACTTATTATTAAGAAATAGTAAATACTAAATACATAAAATTTACCAGATAATTTTAAATATATATATATATATATTAAATAGTTTAGAAAAATATATCATTTTTATAATAATGATATATTAAATTGAAATAATATAAAATAGAAAAAGATAATAAATCTATTTAGAATTCATAGGCTAACCAACATATTTTAATCTTGGGATGATTAACCAGGAAAATTTATTATATAATTCATCTAAACCTATTTAAAATACGAACCATTTTTTAGTATCCCATACCATCAAATACATACAAGCAATGTGGAGTTGGAACCTATCATGTTTCATTACTTATCCCCTATGGTGTAGCTGCTATCACCCAACATCTCACTCACTACCATAAAATGGATCTCTCTTTGTTTTTGCAGTTTCTTTGAAAATCCATTCTCCCAAAAGAATTTTGAATCTGTTGTGGTTTCTTTAGAATACCTTATTCTATGAGCGAGGGATATTTATGTACACTTTTTTCATGATTCACTATGTGGAAGTGGGATTTTATTCTTACTAGGGTTGAAATACCACATCGATTATTTGTTTTTCTAACTGTAAATTAGCACAGACAGAATAATTGCCTCAAACATGGATTCCACTAGTATGAAGATGTTCATTCCTTTAATGCATATAAGGTTCTTGTTTCTACTTCCCTATTATGAATATAAAAAGTTGAGTATAGTTTTTTACTCCTAGTTAAAGGGGGAAATTTTATCATCCATCCACATTTTTATTTATATGTATTTTTATTTTATTCTATTGACAATGAATTTTTGTCTTGCCCTGTAATGATAATTTTCTTTTAATGTACTGCTAATTTTTGGATGTTCTAAATCTACTAGATAGAGGGGTAATAATAGAGGCATAACATTATCATTTTTCTAGAATTGGGTTCTTGTAACATTCCGGTCCCAATCATGCTTTTTCGCAATCATGCATGTCTTCTTTAAAACTCATATACTTTTATTGTTGTTTTCTTGGTCCCACAAGTCTTTATGGTTACTCCTGTATGTGAAACTTATGATTATTTCTTTATATATTTTTTTGGCCTCATTCAATGATACCTAACTTTTTGTGTCACTTAACATTTCTTGAAGTTTAATTATTACAATTTCTTAGAGAAGAAGTAAAATTTATTATTCAGTATTTTCATCTTTATTTTCATTACTATTGTTTGGTTTTTCATATTAATGTTGTTATGATGTTTCCCCATTGTTTTTGTGGGTTTTTCAGGGTTTGGGGATAAGGGATCGGTCGAAGGGTTAATTACCTAGGGATTCATATTTACTGTGATTTTTATCATTGTGTTTCGTTCTGTGGTGGGGATGTAATCAAACTATTTTGTGTGGTGCCTAGAGTAACTTGAATTACCATACCTAGAAGGATTTTTTGATGAAGGATGAATCATGAAAAAATAACTACTTAATTTAAAACCTGGAGTTTAACTATGATTTTGGGTGATGAAGGACAATTTAGTGTTAAATAATATGACTTCATGCAGATTAAGATGCATGGTAGAGTTAGAATATATTATCACAATTAGGTTAAATAGCCTGAAATGGGGGTGAATTATGTTATGATAAATTAAAATAACTTCCCCATCAGATCATGTTTCTTCATTAAAAACACTCTTCTCACCCTTTCCTAGATCAATTTATGAGAATAATTTAAATCATGAATGAGACATGGTACTTTTACATGGTACCCCGAGACTAGAAAATGACTAGGGAGCATACAATAAAAATGTGTCAATGTTCCAAATCCACTAAGGCTCACCACTGGATTACAAGGTTTGGGATATATTACTTCTATTCCCATGATTACTTCCTTTACAATGTTTTGGTTCATCCTTCCACATTCCTAATGGTCACTCCCTATGTATCCTTCCCTGGCTCACTCCTGGTGGAAAATATCACCATATTACTCTCTCTATTCTCACTATTGTAGAATTGATCCAAATAGAACTTATGGACTTAGAATTCCATTCATTTTTATGAATTTACACATACTTTGTAGTGTATAAATTTTCTATTAGAGTCTCTTTTTCACCCATAGATGAAATCCACTTTTCCATATACCATTATTTTGTGGAAATCACATTCGTGAAATATTTTAGCACCATTGAGACCTTATTTGAATCCCTTATGAACCACCATTAATCCTCCATGAACATTGTTTCACTCCATACTGTGAGTGATTCATGAACTATATATTATTCAAGGGACCACCTCTTCTTCTGTGGTCTCCTAAGGCCTCACTAACCACCCCTCCTACACTATCCATTTTCCTCTGCTAGCTATAGATCCCTGCAATACACTTTCCATGAACTATTATCACAAAACTCTTCTCCTTAATGGAATCCTTCATTGTGTGAACCTCTTCTCCTTAGTGTAATTATCCCTTGTGAACTAATTTGGAAATCAATAAATTCTTCTAAGAGTAATGATATTATCTAAATAAATTCTCTCTACTTAATGAAGAGATTAGTGGTATTTATATATAAAAATATATCCCCAAATATCACTTATTTGATTTACCTAGAACATTGATGTGGTACAACATTCACCATGTACTACTATATGGTCCTCATAGAACCATACACCCTCAAAGAGGCGGATGTATTCCAAATATGGTAACCCATTTTTTGGTATCCATAATCACTACCTCAATCTACAAATGACATGCCTCCTATGATCTGATGAACCTCTCATAAACTGAAAGCATTCTACAAAATGTTTTCTCTAGGGGGTTTTTGTTGTATGCTTCATGGTCCTCATAGCACTACTATATGGAAATACTTAATTTAATAATTTTCAATCATTTCATTCCATACCTCCATGGTGGTTAGAAAACTATGCTTCATGGTCTAGGAACTATGCTTCCTGGACCCATTTTTAGAAAACCATCCTTTTCCAATTAAAAAACCTCTAGATTTTGTGGCCCAAAAATTTGGAAAAAACGTGGAAACTTTGACACCATAAATAACTACATTTGAAACACCAACCATACTGATTCATGTCCATCATTCATTTTCAAAAAACACAATTATCCCCAAAACACCGATACAAAACCATGAGGGATTTTTAACAAAAAAAACATTTGATGAACCATTTGTTTTTTTCACATAATAATTTTATTACACTTGGTTTTTTTGTTTCACATAATAATAATATTTATATTTTTATTCTCAATAAACATGGAATAGATTTGTCTGATTAAGATATATGGATTAATATTTTAAAGTGTGTATTAATAGTTTTGAAATGTGAAATCCTAAATAGAGGTTATGCCATGATGAGAAATATGATGATGGGAATAGTGGACATCTTAAGTTCCTTGGAAAACCATTATCATCATAAAAAAATTAACATAACAAATATGGGTGTGTATTATTAAGAAAAATAGGTATATTGATAATTTAGAAACATATATGATTTAATTTCAAAAGTCTTGTGTTGTTTTGTTAAGAACACATCCAATAATATTATTGAGAACTTTAATATATACTTGTGGGCCTCTCACCTATTGAATCCTTGGAAGGATGAATATATTTCCTTAAATCTAATGATGAAGTGTTTAAGTTATTCATGTAATGGAATACCATGATTGAAAAACAAATTGATAATCATGATATGATGTTATAATGAATGTTTTATATATATAATAATGACCATCGATTCTATAATATACAATTTGATGAGTTTCTCAAGAAAAAAGTAATTGTGTGGCACAACACCAGAAAAAAACATCATGATAGAATGATGTTTTAAATGAATGAGTCAAATTCCATGTAGCATATGGAGTGTATGAAATTAAATTTGATATTTTCTAATAATTTTGGGATGGATTAATAGATAATTCTTGTAATTTTTCATCAAGATGGGCATAATTTGAAATTGAAATTAATAGTGTGTTTAGTTGATTAGGATATGATTATTGACTTGGTATATCTCATTCTCCTTTTCCCCTAGCATGAATTACATATATAATATCTCTATTGGTTTGTATTTTGTTACCAGTATCTAAAAAAATAGTGTTTCATACTCTTTAAAGGTAAATATTTTTTGTTCCTACTCTTTGGAAAGATGTAAAAAATCATCAAGATGTATTTTATGAAACTTATTATTCTCGATTATACATATTTTGTTGTTCCATGTATAGTCATGTCAGTGATGGTAAGTTTGAGTTTAGCACAATGAAATGAATATTTTTAGAATAGGATATTGGAGTTATAGGGTAACAATTATGTTGTAATGAAAATAGTATAATTTTAAATTTAATTATTATTGAAGGGGAGATAAAAGAGGGATCATAATGAATTTTCATTTAATAAATATACATGTTCTATCCAGTTTTTAGTATAGGGGACTAAAACTACAAAAGGAGTAACTTCATATATTGTTGGTTTTTTATATCTATTTGTATCGGAGTGGAAAAGTGAGAGAAATATAGGATTTCTATTTTATCCAGTAGAATTATATAATAAAATAATAAATTAATGTAGAAGTGGAAGAATAAGAAGAACACCTATAGAATGTGGTGATCCCCAAGCCTGGTGGCCTAATGTAATGACCAAATATTTTTCAATGGAAATTCATTTCTTATAAATATGTCATAATCACATAAAATCACAATATAATGAACTACTATGTGATATGTGACCTTTAAACAGAATTGTTTTCTCTTTTGTTATGTGAATTTAAAAAATCTTACATATATTGTTGCGATCAGAAAGTTATTTTGTGTCCGATAAGAAAAACATAATTTTTTGCTAATAGAAACCTACCCTTATGAATACTAACATACCCTTATCAATAGATATATACCCTAATAAGTAGTAACCTAACCTATGAGAGTATATAAATAATATTCATGTTGAATTATGATATACCTATGATTTGGAATAAGTAAATAAATCTTTTAAAAAAAATTTAGAATAAAATTAAATGTTAATTAAATATTAAATTAATCAAATTTAGAAAATTATATAAGATAATTTGACTTCATTTTTGGATTCTACATGTTTAAAAATTATTGGGGTGAATTTTTGGGATTTTTTTAAATACTTGAATTTTTTATGAATAGTGAAATACCATAATTTTCTAAATAAGCTAATACACTAATTATAGAGTCATGTATGATGTTCGATAGATATAATCCCAATTGATTTGGATTCACATGATAAAATTATTATTCTTGGTCTGGAAAGACACACTATTAATTTTCTTGTGGAGAAATAATAAATTAATGAATATAAAATTGAGAAATCCCCGCTCCCCTCCACTATAAAAACCCCCCATCATTCCCTATTCTCTCCACTCCTCTAAAGCCTTGTTACTTCCTCAAATTCTATCCAAATATCCTACCAACCTCCTCTCCGACGTCCAAAAAGACTTGGTATCATAATAAGACCAAAATACCTTCACTTAAATAGGTTCTCAAGGAGGTTAATTCAAGAGGTAAAGCACCTTTCTTTTTCGTTTAGTTTCATTTCATGTTCTTTTCTTTTTGAAATCCTCTCCCCACCTCCTCTATAAAAATGACCATGATAAATTCAGTATCATCTATATATTGTAATAAATCATGTGAATGTAAGGACCATCATCAATATTCTTACTCTCTCCATTTTATTTTATAAACGAAACCAACGTCCACGAGGTTCCAATTTATAACCTTCGTGGATGACGAAGTTTCGTTCTTCAATTTATCCTTCATTACTAGTAATGAAATAATTCTTGTGATGGTTGAACCAGATTATTATATATTTAATATACCCTATGTAAGGTTATTTAATACCTTTGTACAAATGGTGTTATGTTATACTGGAAAATGAATTTTTTGTAATCACAACCCACAAATTAACTGAAACGGTTATCATTAAAGTTATATATAATAATTCATCCTCATTCCATGTAACCAAGTTATATAAATGACCACTAACAAATATTTATGATCATAGATAATATGAAAATTCAATTCTGGATATTTACATTCATTCCACATGAACTCCATTACTTATGAATAAGTGAACCGATTATGAAAATAAAGGAAACGAACACTGTAGAACGGAGAAATTCAATATAATAACATATCAATAAAGGAATAAATGTACTAAACATAATTACGATAATCTTAATACATTTATAATATGTTATTAAATAGGAAATAAATATGTATAATTTCATATTCTAGGAGCTTATGTTCTAGAGCGGAACACGTTCGGAATAGAGGTAAGGGTTTTTTCCACATGAATTTCCATTTTCTTTCGGGTTACATTTATCATCTAATTAAATCAATGAATCTCTTGTGTATTATTATGTACTCCTCAAAAAATTAAGTTTGATTGATTCTTTAGGGGCTTGAAACCAAGTCTCCTAAGTTCATTATCAATAAGGGACTTTAGTGGCTATGAATAAGTACTTTGATGTGTTATCAAGGTGGAAATTGAAATTTGAACTTCCAATTAATCACATGGGTTGGATAAGAAAATAAATATTGAAATATAAGAAAACACTAAAAACCATAGAGATAAGAATATGATAAATCTTTACAGATCAATTTTTGGAAGGAAACATGGAGGAAGTTTACTTAAGGGGAATGATAAATGTTTTAAGAATTGGATGTAAGGTCATTGAGAAATTGATTATCAATGATATGGGAATAAGTTATCAAATGATTCCAACATATAGAAATATCCATAGAATAAACCACATTTACTCAAATGTTTTAAATTTAATTAGTATGATATTTATGCTAACCAGTTATCAAATATGGAGGTTAATTATGATTACTGAAATTAGAAACCACTTAATTTGGGAGACAATGATAAATCTCATGTGATAACTATTTCTAAGTAGTGGTGTGATAATGATGTGGTGAATGGTAAAATTACCATCCGATATAGAATTTATAATATAGTATTTTACTTTATATGTACCGAATCTTTAAAATATAGTGAAATTAATAAAGTTGTTAAAAATATACTTAATGATTAGATGTTAAATTTTCAATGAAACCATTAATGGTACAAGGTTCTAATCTCAAGTATATAATTATTATCCGAGTGAATTGTATGGGAATTTCATTCCAATAAACCTTTTTAGTCTCCCTATGGTGGAATTTGATATTATCTTAATCATGGATTGGATTTATCTAAATAAATAACGCATCAATTTTTTATGAAGGGAAGTCATATTTTATATTCTAAACCAACCTATGATCGTCTATTAGCACACTAATTGACGCCAAATTCCTATTGAAATAACATCCCTCGGATAGGTCTTATCTCATAGTGAAATGGGTTCTGAATTATATGGTTAGGGATAAAATCAACATAAATGATATTTCTATTGTGATTTTGTGTAAGATCCTATGTTTTGGATAGGATGTAATTTTAATTAGAGTTTGGAAATTTTCAATTGGTGGATGGACATAATTTTAAACTAAGAATTGGAATGTAAATACAAGAGTTGTAACACATAAATGTGTTATATATGTATATAGTTTAATTAATTATAGGTGTATTGGGTTTTCCTATGTGTTTCAAGAGTTCCGAGCTCTAAAGGACTAGATTCCGGAGAGTTAGATTGGGGAAAAATGTTTGAACTCAATTAGTACAAACCGTGTAGCCCAAACTGTGTGGCCTTTCTTCTATATTGGCTTGATTTTTTGAAACCATGAACCACTCTAGGGAAAAATATATGGAGTGATATATATGGACTATAAAAGGGTGTGCTATCTATGAAAACGTTTCAGAAATGTTATTCCTAGCATGCATGGTAAGTGACACTTAGGTAGTGGGTGTGCACAGTTTGTGAACAGTTTGGCCAAACCATGTGCCCAAACCATCCACCATTTTAAATTTACGGAAAATAAAAATTTTTACACGCTGATCTATGTAACCCTATTTAATAATGTTTTTATTTTGGTTTCATTTAATGAATTGGAGGCCCAATTCTAGTTTCCATGAAGCTATAGATTGGAACTGGAAAATTTTGGATTGTTTTCCTTCATTGAAAGGTTTAGTTGCTCGGTTAGAGGGAAACCATTAGTAATCAATTCATGAGGATCCTTTTACATTCATTTTTATTAACAAAATTATTTTCATAGGATTCACATGGTTTTTTTCATGCTATGTGGACCCTATGTGAAATTGTACATGTTATTTGGTGTGTCTTTGGTGTGGTGCAAGACTCACGCAGGTTTTCATAAATAGTGTGATAAGAATGCTATTGGATATACATTTTTTACAATTTTAGATTGAATTAATGGATCTTGGATTTATCAATCTTGTAGTTCCTAGGGATAACCATGTGAAAGGGTTCTTGGGCTAGGTAGTGGCTAGTTCATGGTTGGAACACTATTTAGAAAACCATGTGTCTAAACCACGAAATCACTCTATGTGTTTAATATTATACGATTTCAAAAACTTTTCCCCTATGTTGACTAGTTTTCACCCATTCAACTCCACACATATATATTCTAGGACTTAGGGTACTTAGAGTAGATCTATATACTTCTTCCATTGGATTATTTCTCCTATTTTGGTGTTCTTCAATGGATTCCAAGTTATTTCTTCTTTTATTTATCCTCTAATCATCCTTTATCCTTACCACCATGGTTCTCTACTTTCTATTAGAACCATTTTTTATTGTTATAGATAGGGATGATATTTGGAGTGGTTCTCATATATGGCATTAGTCTTTTATGGTTTTTAGAGGAGGTCTTCATAATTTTTGGAATGGTCGTTATTAAAGGTGAAAATGTTTTCACGTATTTCGATTCATTATGGTAGGTGTAAATATATAATTTCTTCAATTTGGTATTCAACGTATTATTGTGTTTTATAAATTCAATTTTATTTAAATTATGATTATATTTTGTATCCTTGTTATGATTTGGGACTATTTAGTTTCTCTTTTATCTTGGAATAATATATTTTCTGTGTGAATTCCATGTTTTGACATATAACAAGGAATGTTTTATTATTATAAGATTATTTTGAAATAAAATATGGCCTTATGATGAAATATTTATTTGGTGAAATGGTCATTGACCCATTTTTGGTTATTAATGAGTGAAAAAACGGTTTTAAAGGGAATTTTGTTTTGAATTTAGGTGTTAACCTCAAAATTTTTTTATAAAGGGGTTATTTTATGGATTTTAAATGGACATTTTAAAAGTGTGTGTGCATTAACCCCTGTGAAATTCCATATTAGCTTATTATAAATTGTTTTATGGGAAGTGGTTTTACTTTTTTCCCTGTTTTGGTTTTCAAAGAGAAAGATCCTTCATCAGAGGTAGCCTTGAATTTTTTTAAAATAAACTAGAAATTTCATTGAATGTATTAAAATATTTTAAGTGGTACTATATGAAAAGTGTGATGTAAATTAATGCCCTTGTACATGTATTTTTCTTTTGAAAAGAAATACCATGCGTAAGGTTTAATTTTAAATATTTTATATGTTTAAGTGTTTTCCATCACTTAAAAAATGATGTTTTGGAAATTATTTTTTGGAATTAGAAATGGATTTGAATTACAAGAAAAATTTTTGTGTTTAAGGCCCATTTGGAACATTGGGTTTATTTGGTGTAGGTGGACGACCCCCATTGATCTCCCCCTATTTTGTATTTTTTGTGTGGTATTTTGATCACTATGTGATTCATTTTTTCTCCCCTTTTATGGAAATGTACATGTTATTCGTCGAGTAAATTACATATATGGTGATTTCATCATTGGGTGCTAGGGTGGGGTAGTTAAAGTAATTTCTTTTGTGCTAGACTTTTCTTGTTTGGTTCTACGCATCACCTTTTTTGGACATGGGATGATGGGTACAATGTTTAAGATTTATCTTTTTCGTCTATTTGGTTCACACACCACTAGTTTACCACAATTCATGATAGGAACAATGGATAGGTGGGGGTTATTCATCAAAGTGGTTATTTTCTTGGCTAGTGGAGTGAAATTGCATACTTAGAATATTATTTATCGAGTTTGATTAGTTTTATCGTTATTTGGTTAGATGCTTCACACATTAGGATTTCTTGGGATGATCCCAAGACACATTCAACTTCTAGGTTTGTTAGTGGTTGTAGGGAGTTTGATGTTGTGATTGATTATATGATTTAAATTTATTTAATTTTTATTTAATATTTTTTGTTTATTTTTCATCGATATATGTTTATGATGCATGGTGCATAATTTTTGTTTGTGACCCATTTGTGTTGGGTTGTTTTCCTTCAAAAATTATTTTTTAAAGATGTTTGTGATGTACATTTTTTATATTTTTAAATACTCCAGTGTGAGTTCATTAAAGTGAATTAAAAATGGGGTTTGGATTAAATATGTCCATATATAGTGAAATTTTATAAAGCAACCATTTTCATTTTGATAAAAAAAAAGTGAGTGTGTGTGTTGTTTTTGTGAAATTTTAATTGTGTATGCAGTTTTTGAATGGCTTGGTCTACTGACTTATTTTTCAAAACGTGTTTTCCCTATTGTTGAAAAACAATGGTAAAATGGTTTGAAAGTGTATTATGTTTTTTTTTATTTCCATACATGTTTATATATAAATATTACTTTATAGATTTATTTTCAAACTAGAATTGATGAGTTGCCTTATGGAATGAATTGATTAGTTTGGATGAGTTGTGGGGGCCTATTGGGATTTTTATCTCACATCTATAAAATTTAAAGTTCCATTTTATCAGTTGTAATATATCCTTTGGTTTTATCATCATTTCCAATATGGTGTGAGTAGGGTGGTAGTGTGAAATCAGTGCCTGTATAGAGTTATATTAGGCTGAGCTTGAGTTGGTTTGTTGTTTTTACCATTTATGTTAGTTATTTTTTTTACATCCTATTTCTAATTATTTTTTTATTGATGTTTTATGTAAATATAGATGGTTTAGATAATTGTAGTTTGTTTTGACATGTTTTGAATATTTTTCAATTCTTAGTTATTGTATTTATTTTTCTTTCACTATTCTATATCTTATTTGGAAAAAATAATATCACGAATGAGTTGTAGTGATTCAAAAGAACTTGTATCAATCCCATTGGGATTATGATTACCCATCAGGCCTTATGAAGGGTTGTGTCAGGTTTTATACCAGATTACAGAGCAGTCCAGTTATTTACAAAATATTATCATTGATTTTAATTTTCCTTTAATTTGAACCTAAAATTAATGACCTTCCCTTTTTAATTTATGTATTTCATAGTAAAAAGTATGTTAAAGTTATCAATTCATTAGAGGTATGTATGGGGAGACTCTAACTAGCACTTGGGCATCCTCAATATCATTATTCTAGGGGTTTTAGGGTTTAAAATTGTGAATTCATGTTTTATTTTAGTTTTTTATGGTCTTTGTTTATGTGATTGACATTTTTGTACCCCATTCTACTATTTTACTAATATTAGGGGGTATTTTTTTGAGATTTGTGCTGAAATGGTAGAGCACCAAATATAACTGAATAGATTGCATTACCAAGAAAACCATAGGGTTCCCATGATTCTTGGTATACCACTTTTAAAAATTATATTGAATAGTTGGATCTTAGGTTCCCAACCTATGTGGAAAAGCTATTCATAATTAATTCTCATCCTTAGTTAGCTAGTCTGGAATACTCTTGACTCTAGATTTATCCAAAAGTGGTTTTTACTCTTTTGGGGTGGAAAATGAGTGTTTTGTTTCCCTTTGTGGATGTGGTTTATGTTAACATTGTTTGAATTCTTGTGTAGAGCTTGTGTAATCTTGTTTTTAAAACCCTATTTTTGAAAATGGAATTATTTTTTGTGAAATAAATATTTTAAGATTTCGTTATATAAATATTCTTATAAATTTATTGATTCCCTTATATTATTTGGAAAATTATTTTTTTATCATTATTCCATGGGTTTTATTGAAAGATATTATTTAAAAAAATGTATTTTTTAAATAGTGTTGAGATCAAAAAGAATATTTTATTTTGAAATAAGATTTAATGGTGATTTTGAAAATAGAAAGGGGTTTAGGGTAGTGTGATTTGGGTGCTTGGTTTTCAAATTGAATTTTAATTTTTGGGAAAAAGTTTCGTGTTATGCCTTGTTTTAGAAGTGTATGTTCCACCAAGGTTTCTTTTATTAAGATTATGATTTAGTTTTGTGTTAATAACGTAACTTACTGGAGGTTTTTTTCAAAATTTCTTGGTTAATGTTTTTGTGCCTTATTTGAGTGCTTATTTCATCCTTGATTCCTAGTGGTGATGGGATAATTTATCTTGTTATTTGATGAATGAATTGATGTGTTTTATGTCCTATTTTTTTTGTAATAAGCCTCCCTGAATATTTAGAAGAGTTAATTTGGTTTCTGTTCCATCCAAGTCTCTGAATGGATTTATGTACATGTAACCATAATTGTGATTAGACCATATTTAGTAATCAATGAATCAACATTCATCTCTGTTTATTTGTGACCCCGAGTTTGTGTAAGTGGTATATTTTTTTGAAGAGATTGAGTTTATCAGTAATTATCCAATAGAACCTGAGTCTTTTAGGGTGAAATTATTCAATAGCTCATAGGTCATATTCAGCTAAGTATGGCCGAAGTCATTCATTCTTCATTCATGGCATGACAGTGTGTCTTGATATATTTATAGATGGTGTTTTCATAGTGGTTACTTCCTGAGGTTTTGAAAGGGGATAATGTGAAAAATTCTCCCAGAGTTCACCATCGTTGTGCCCTTTATTTCATCTTCACAAGATTTTTAATTTTGGTTTTTATAAGATATCTTATGTTTGATCCTTTTATGTATGCATGGGTTTTAGAACCTTTCTGTTGATGGTTGTGGCTTCATTGTTGGATCTTGAAGATGATTTACCTTTTGTGATTTACCTTGTGTATGGGTACCATTTTGGATGTTTTGGAAGATTTTATGAATTCTATGGTTTTGTAATGATTTGTTCTGGTAGAATAATTCCTCCCTATTTCCCATACATTTTTGTTCATTCAGGGTAGGCTCTGAGTGTTATTGTTGAGACACATTGTTTGAGTGGAACATATTTTGGAGTTTTTAGTTTCACTGATTACATTGGTTGATCCTAGATGTGTTTATTTATTAGACAACAGATAGTACTTCTGGTTAATGGCTTGATAAAAATGGTTCATGATTCAATAGTTGAGTTTGTATTCAATAAATTTTTTGGATTAGTCCATTTAGGATAACCCTTGTGAGTGTGATATGGTTTGGACCCAATGTTATCCATATGTGTTGTGACCTATGGTCATGGATCAAATCATTATTTTGAGATTTATTGTAGATTTCTCCTACTTCATTTCAGTTTGGATGCACTTGTTCTTGGGGAAGTGTTTCCCATGTGATCATTATTTTTCCAAGGATGATATTCTTTGTAGCTTATATTTGGTAGCACCACATTAGAGGAACTCTAAATGATGGAGAAAATTTTTTAGAGGAATAAAAAATAATGGGTGACCATGTTAGGTCTCCCATGTTTCACAGGACTTAACATTTGAGGTTCCAATGGTAGTTTTGTTTGGATACATTTGGTATCTCATGGTTAATGAGTTTTTTTTAGGATATCAGTTGTCTGATTTGAGGTTAATCCTTATTGAGTGGTTGGCTAGTTTGTTCCCTTTTATAATTTTTATTTTCCTTGCCTTTAATTTTGACCTCAAACATTCTAAGGGAATAACGTGGAATTTTTGGGTTTTTTTGACACCCTTGTGTCATAGTGATATTATTTTGGTGCTAAATGGTGAATTAGAAGTTAGGTTTGAGTTCTTAATAAGTTATGAATCAAATCATGGGAAAGTTTTTGGGTTTTCATTTAGTTCACAATTAAGGAGGATGTATAGAGGGAAACAATGAGACCTAACTTCATGGGGATCCATTTTAGTTAATTTTGAACTACACATGTTTTGTTCATCAAGGTATTTGAATGGTTATTTCAAAATAGTGTGGCCCCTAGGAGAAATAGTGTGAGTTACTTTCTATGTTTGGTTGTGTTTCATATCATATGCATGGTTTCCAATCTCTGTGGAATGTTTGTGGTTGGATCTTTATTTTATGATAGTACTAGCTAGAATAGTTAAATAAAAATTTGGCTAAATCTGTTTTTCCCAGGGATAAACATGCGAGGGGGTATTGGGTCTAGGCTACTATCAACACACAGTTGGCATATTGTTTGGAAAATTGTGTGGCCAAACCATTCATTATGTCTAGGTGTTTAAAATTTTTGGATTTCCAAAAATTCCCTCGATAATTTAAAGGTATTTTCACCCCCACCTTTTCCCTATTTTCATCGATAGATCACTAGGGGGATTATATGAGTTGCGTCTCCTTACTCTATTAGATTATTCCACCTCCTTTGGTGTTCTTCAAGTGATTAAAAGGTATTTGTTCTTTTCTTCTACCTCTACTACTCCTTTTCCCTTATCTCCTAGGTTCCCCTATTCCTCTAGGACCCCTTATCCATTTTGAAAGATAGGGATGAGGTTTGGGGAGGTTATATTCTAGGTCATTAATCTCTTGTTCTATGTAGAGGAGGACCTATTACTTGTTTAAGTGGAATCCATTAAAGGCGGCATGTTTTATCTTGGATACAACTTTTTTGAGAAACATGTTACTATGAAATTGTCTTATTTTGGAATTAAAATTTTGATTGTGTTTTCTAAATTTATTTGGAATAAAAGTATGATGATATGTGGTATCCTTTTGGTAATTTGAAACCATTTATTTAAGATCTAATCTTGGAATAATTTTTCTATTCATGTGAATTCCATTTTTTCACAATTTAAAGGGATTTATTTATTATATCAATCATCTTATGAAAGAAAATACGGAATTTTGAAATTATATTTATGTTGTGAAATTTAAATTGACCTATTTTTTAAAAAAATAGTGAAAAAAAGGTTTAAATTGAATTTTGTTTCTAATTGAGGTGTTGACCTCAAAATGCTTTGGAAATAGTGTTATTTTTTTGACATCAAATAGTGATTTGAAATGTATATGTTTTTTAAATCATTATAAATTCCATAGTGTCTTGTTTTAAATGGTTTTATGGGAAATGGTTGACCTTTTTTCTTGTTTTCGTTTTTAATGAGAACGAACCTTATTGATTGGTAGCCTAGAGATGATTTAAATAAAATAGGTGATTTAATTGATACAATTAAACTATTTTAAGTGATGATTAGTAAAAAGTGTGATATGAATGAATTCACTTTCCATGTATTTGTATTTAAAATATTGGATCTATTGTGTAAGTATGGATTCAAAATGTTCTAAATGATTGGGTTTTTTCAATTATTTTCCATGTGGTGTTTTGGAAATCATTTTAAGGAATGATAAAGGGATTTGAATTATGAGATGTGATTTGCTGTTTAGAACTCGTTTGGAGCTTTGGGATTAAATGGGTTATGTGGATTGTTCCCCATGATTTACCCTTTCTTATTTAACTGTTGTATGGGTTCACAATCACTATGTGATTATCGTTTTCTCTCCTAGTATTGAAATTTTCTTGATATTCCATGTGTAAATCCTATATATGTGTATTTTATCAATGATTTATAGGGGTGATAGTAGCTATGGTTTTTCCTTGTGCGTTAGACATGGATTATATGGTTATATAAATCACTTATTTTTTTTGTCATAGGATGACTGGTACTATGAAGAGAATATTTCTTATTCCTTGAGTTGGTTCACATGTCATTATTTTCCCACCATTCATTTTAGGAATGAGGTATAGGTGAGGGATCATCATCACTGAGATGCTTGTGTGGGGTAGTTGGATGACTGCATACACTTAGAGCATACAAGTAGCTAGTTTAATTAGTTTTACCCTTATATGAAAAGATTCTTTGAATGTTAGGCCTTCTAGGGTAGCCCCTATGTCGAATTTAATTTCTTTGTAGGTCAGTGATTGAGGGGAATTTAATCTAGTTCATGATTGAATCATTTCCCTTACTTCAATTTTTATAACACCATTATTTTTTATTTATCATTTATATATTCTTATGATACATAGTTTCTTTCTAATATATATGACCCATGTTTTTTGCATCTTTTCATTTTGAAAATGTTTTTTAATATGTTTTTGAAAGTCTGTTTGGGATTTTAAAGACTCTTTTGTGAGTTCATTAAAGTGGATTTCAAAATGGTTTTTGGTTTAATGATGAATAATAATCGTGAAATGTTATAAAGAAAACATTTTAAATTTTATAAAACATTTTTTTATGTTGTCTTTTAGAAATGGTAATGGTGTGTGTTGTTTTGGAGTTGCTTTTTTTGGTGAGATTTTTTTAAAAACATGTTTGTCTTGTTTTGGAAAAACAAATGGAAAATATTTTTTTAAGTGAATTATTTAATTATTTTGATTTTAATACACTGTTTATATTTATATATATTACATTCAAAATATATTTTAAAACAAAAATTGATGATTTTCCTTATGAAATGAATTAAATAGTTTCGTCGGGTTGTGGGGACTAAAAGGGAAATTTTTTCTATCACCTATAAATTTTTTTTGTCTGGGTACTAAGTTAGAATATATCATTCAGTTTGATCAATATGTATAATGTGGGGTATGTTGGATGGTTCTATGAAGATACATGTTTCACGGTGTTGGTTAAAGCTTTGCTCGAGTTGGTTTGTTTTGGTTTTGGTTTTGGTTAGTATTATTATCTTCAGTATATGGATAACCCTTTCCATTGTTGATGTAGTATGTATATAAAAATTGGTTGGATCATTATTAATGGGTTTGACATGTTTTTCATGTTTTTCAGTTCTTTGTTATTGTATTTATTTTTATTTTAATATTTTATCTATGATTTGGGAAAAATCATTCCCCCAAAACGTTTATGTGATTCTCAGAATCTTATCGCATATCCATGGGGATTTTGAGTGCCCTTAAATCCTTGTGATGGGCTAAGTTGGTTTTTGAGTCTGATAGTAGCCAATGCCAATTCATGAAATCCTCCTTAAGTGTTTTTCATTCTATTTCCTCCCTTATTTCTCCCGTGCATGGGTGGTTGCTCAGGATCTCACTCCTCCTCATAGGATTACATGTTTATCCTCCTTATACAATCAGAATCAGCTTTTATTTGTCATCTTTTATGGGAAAATAATATTTTATGATTCTTCTTCCCCCTTTTCTCGAATTATCTTTTCATATTTAATTCTATTTATATGCAATCTATTATTCTATATTTTCATCCTTTTTGATGATTTCATTGAATTCTCTCAAACCATGTCAAATAAAATATTTATAATGGAAGAGTGATTCATCCTATTATTTAGTAAGGTGGCCCTGTGATTTTATCTTAAATTCAATCTTTTTTATAAACTACATAATTGTTCTGAACATTGGAATTCCCCAGAATCACCTCATAAATGAAAATTTTTACATATAAATTTCTATAACTAAACTCACGTTTCCATTTTACTTATTTATTTTAGCACTAAAGTTTTTATACCTTGAATTTAGCCACCCCTTTGGGTTGTGCCTCTCAAATTCCATGGCCTTTATGCATAGGATTAGGATTACAACCACCTTTTGGTGGTGTGTTGAATTTCCCTCTCCCAAAATAAGAAGTTCAGTGGGATTAAATGAATGATAAGTGGTGTGGTTTTTTCCTTTATGGATTAAGGGAATTATATATATTATACTATAATCATTTCTTTTAAATGAAAATAAAAAATTAATATATAATGAAATGTTAACAGAAAGGATCGAAAACTAGTCTCGGTCAACTAATGAACATAATGCTTGAATCATCTCACATGATAAGATTATAGTGGAATGGATCTTCACATTACCTTATTAATTACTTATAAATGGAATGACCCAACTTATATACCTGAATTCTGATTTGGCGTTCTTGACAACTTGGCCTCTTTATTATTCCTACTATGAATTGTGATACTCAGGCTTGACATTCCTTATAAATTGTGATACTAAAAATGGAGTCCCTTATAAATTTTGATCCTCATACATGAAATACCTTATAAATTACGACACTTGGGTATGAAATCATTTATAGATTATGATTCTCAAGAATGTATTCCTTTATAAATTGTGATACTCATGCATGGAATCCCATATAAATTGTGACACACGAGCATGGTCTCTATTATAAAGTGATCACATGAATGCTAGGGTCAATATTACTATGATTAATGGATGGGTACTTCTATAAAAGAAAGCAGAGACCATATGTATAGTACATTTTTAACCATAATAGTGTACCATATTCAGCACAATAAATTGAACATGGTTCTATTAAAAACATTAGAAAAGAATAATATCTATAATTATTCACTTACTAACTGATCTATAATTTGATTTTAGTTATTTGACTTCTTGTGATAATAAAAGTAAAAATGTTTCTCCAATGGATGTTGGAAACCTAGTCGGAACCATGTAAACCACTCATGTTATATCAATTTTTTATGTTCATCTATTGGTTTTAATATCCATTAATTGACTATGCGTTTTCTTGAATGTGTGTGCGAGAGTTGATTTTTTGTAGTTAGTATGGTTATTAGACTTCCAATATTATGGTAGACATAGCAAAAGGAAGAAAGTTTCATAGGTCTTTTATCAATTGTTCAAAAAAAAACTAGGGTGTTATCTTCCGATGTGCTGAGGTTCATAGTCCTAGTGATTGTACCAACCCATTCACAATAGATGCCCCCCGTATGTGTTATTTAGACCCTGAATTTTAGTCTCTAACCCAATTCCTGTTAGAGACATGTTCCATAGGTCACTTATGTATTAACAATAGAACCAAGAGGGGTTGTATTTTAGATAGGTATAAATGCAAATGATCTTATCCTCTATCAAATGTGTTGGGATCAATAAATTCCTAGTTTATCATAATTTATTTAGTTGTATATGGTAAAATAAATATTAAATAAATATTTTGAAATATTTTTTTCTATAATAAATGGTTGTTATATATAGATTTATTTGATACCTCTATCATCCAAAATCCCCATATGATATATATTTTCAAGAATATATTTAAAAATAAATATATTTCATCAATACTTAATATAAAATGAATAATTATTAAATAAAAATTGTGTGATACCTAGTAGCCATATATTATCTCTCCCGTAACATTCGATGAATTTTTTCACTAGTGATTTATGTACATATATGTTCATATAAAAATTATTATGGGGAATTGATTAAAAAAAATATGTCAAATATTATGATGTATTTACCAAAAATAATATTTATAAAAATTATTCATCAAAATAGACATATAAAATATTTTGGATCTTCTATTTTACATATTTAACACATTCATGGTTTGAAAAAAAAACTTAAAATACTCAAATTTTTCATTATTTTTAGAATTTCCTTGTATGGAGATTGATAATAAATTAATTAGTTCATAATATAATCATAACATGTAAGACCCATTGCCTAGAATATATTCTTTGATTTTGAAATTTGGGATTTTTTTTTTAAAATGTGTCTACTAAGGAGAAGCAAGACTACATATTTTTAGAAACACACATATTGTTCAAGAAGTGATACTAGTAATTATTCTGCATCCATATCACATTCTTCACCACTACCAATATCATAAGTCATTAAGTTATTTTCTAAACTTATTCCCTACATGTAAATAAGAAATAAATATTTAGTTAGATTGATTGATTTCTTAAAAATGGCCTATTAATAATACAAATTTTATAAAAAAATTCATGGACAATTTCATTCACTTATATAAATGTGATAAAAATATTAAAATTACACACAATTATCCATTTTATAGCATACCTGAATTTAAAAAATAATTGTTTAGGTTTCATAATTCCTAATTATTCATTTCTTACAAACAGATATTATCTCATTCAAAAAACTTATTTTATTTATAATGATGATTATTTTTTAACTATCTCATATATGAAAATTAATTGTATAAAATTTATTTTATCATAAAATATATTATTCAATTATGAACTAAATGAAAATAACTCCAACATTTTGGGGTGAAATCAATTAAATTACATTTGATATTTTTTTAATCCATAAATACATAATGATGAAATTTAATTTTTCAATATTTTGTTTTTAGGAGAAAAGTTTAATAAATATAAATATACGTCAACATAATTTCAAAATTCTATATTTTCATATTATCCTTTGGGGTTAAAATATTTTATATTCAATCAAGAATTATTAGAAAAATATTTACATTCACATTTATGAATGAAACTGAACAATTTTTATAAATATTGAAACTCACTTTTGGGAATGAAATAAAATTATTTAATTGGGATTTACAATTTATTTTGGACCAATAACATGAACCTTAAATTAAATATTTAATTATTTTTAATAATAGAGTATAAAATTTACATGTAATAAAATAAATAAAACATAAAAAAAACATTCAATATTTATTGAGATGGATTATAAAAATAGTGATAATCTCCCTCCTGAATGTTTAAAATTTATCATTATTCTTAATACTATACATTTAACAAAATAATAAATGATTTTGGAATTTATTATACTTTCAGTATACTTCATTTTCGTGTTTAAAAAACTCACTTTGACCATTTTTTTAATTAATTGGAAAGTAATATCAACATAGTGTTTCTATGTAGGATATATACATGATCAGTTCCCCTTCATAAAAAAACATAAACATTCAATTTAATTATGTCTCGGTTTTTCAAGGTGTGATTTTTCATTATTTGATCAAATTTGGGTGCTTCATTCCATCATTTCATTCAGTGTATGAAAAAATTTATCCTATTATTTTCATTGACCATACCCATGTTGATTTTGATTACAATCTCAACTATAATCACATTCACTTTAGGGAATGAATTCAATTTAATTGATTCAGTTTTGTGATTTATTATTAAAAGTTAATGAGACTGAAATATTTTATTAGATGATAAGATTAAAAAATAATATTTTTTATTAGTTTCATTGGGAAAACCGAGTTTAATAAATTTCAACATATAAATTAAAACTTTCTGTTCATAAAAAAATTTCAATATATTAGAAGTCTAATTGATCCGGTGTTATGAAAAGACATCAAAACATTGATTTAAACGATTTATAATGTAAAAAATAGAATCTTATTTCCATAAATGAATTAATTTTTTGTCAATAAAATATGAATATGATAGATAATGATTGCAGGAATACTACAATAATATAATTATAATTTATATATAGACAATAATATAGGGATGGATTAATATACTCCAAATGATACTCAACCCAATACCCTATAGGAAATTTTCCCGAAACCTTTTACAGTGTATTTATGTTGAGATAAAAAAATCTCCACAATAAAGGAGAGTTGATCAAGGTTGTACCTAAATATTACTTGTCAGTGAGAACCCTAACCACAAAGCACCACAATGTATGACCAGTCCATTCATAAGTGAAAGATTCAATAAAGAACAAAGGTTTCTAAGATAAATAAAAAATTAAGAATACATTCATTCATGATGTCTCTAGAATATAGGTGGTGGTTATTTATAACAAAATGTTGATATATAAGTCTAAAACCTATAATTCACAATTCAAAAATCCAAAAAAACGTTTGAAAGTTTTTGTACATGATCATTGATAAATGAGAAAACTGAACCCCCTAAAAAATTACAAACCTAAGAAATTATTTATAAAAATTATCCCACCAATTTTGGATTTAAATCCACTAACTTTTAATTTGAATATTCCAATCCAAAAGAGGCTTTAAATTCACATCATTTCATGCTTTGGGTTTTTAAAAGCATGTTTGACCTGTATTAGAGTTATCGTGGGACCATATGATTCCACGAGTAAATGGTGTTGTACCTCCTCTTGGTTTTTATGATTAATCCATAAAGTTCCTCCTCTATTGTATTGGTCCACTCTCTTATCATTGGGCCATAATTCCATTAAATTGGTATTATGTAATTAAACACCTTTCTCCCTCTACTCCATGTATTCCACTAACTATATATATTTTATGATCCTCACCATCATCCACCTCATCAAAAGGATTCATCCTATAATTTTAATATTAAATTTTAGATAGATTAGAAACATTAATGTTAGCATACACATTTACATACTTGTCAAGTATGGAAATCATATAATCCCAATCATTGATCTTTTCTAAAACATGAAAATACCATCCCCTTGAGGAAAATATTTAGAATTTAATTTGTTAGGAAATATAAATTTTAGTATGTATATACACACCAAAAAACCTATATCAAATATAACCTATTTAAAAAACATTATATTTGTTTGGGATGGCCAATTATGAAGTGTTCCTCTTGGGAGGAGGTCAATATAGTGCTCAATACCCATAAAAGGAGTAAATCCATCGAGGATTTCCTTTTAAAAAATAACACTAAATGCTTAATAATTTTTGAAAATACTATAATACATTTATGGTTTAGGTTCATTAGTGGTAAAACATTATCCCTTTCATAGAAGCAAGGATGAAATCTCCCCAACTAAATATATCTCTATCGTTATTTCTCTTAAAATAGACTCCCTTTTCCCTAAACACTATTGTTTTCACTCTTATTTTCAACTCAATTATTTACCCCATTTATTCTAATATCACTCATCACTCATTTTTTACTGTCATGTTTTCTAATTTTTTTCTTTATACAAAATTTCTCTCTTTTTTATTCCTTTATTTTACAAACCACTCTCAATCCTCACAAGGTATTCATAATCAGGATAAGTGTACAATAATAAACAACCTCTAATTATCCTAAAAAAATAGTGGTCAATGTATCCATAACATGTTACCTTCTTATATTACTATCAATGACTTCCAAAAAAATATATGACTAGTATGAATAGGAACAATACTTCATATCATAGTATCTTGATACTTCTCAATAAAAACAATACATATGATTTATTAGTATCATTAACTTATAAACTATTATTTAACCACTAAAATTTACAAGGAATGTGATTATTAGTCATATATAAAATTAATTTATCATCCATCAAACCAAATGCTACGTTTATGAAATTATGGACTATGATGTTTGGTCAAAGCTAAACCAAATTTATCATCCATAAAAAATTATATATTTAAGACACTACCACCATCAAGATTCATACAACCTAACCTATAATTAATAAGGAATATAGTATGAAAATTTTCATCCCTTTTCTTTTAATCGGGTTCTATTTTGGGTTTCTTCACTCAAATCATGCCTAGCTACAAGCATTTCTCCATGTACGAGGCTCTTTATTTTCACATCTAACACTTTCTCAAGGGGTGGAATTTCATATTCACATGAGATAGAACAAATAACAAATCTATAATCAAAATTAATAATGAATATAATATTAATGAATTATGAGGAAACATGTACAAATCCTTGACATTTAAAAAATTTTATATCACGTGCTTTAGAAAAACATATCCTTATTTTTAACCTTTGGATTCAAAAAAATTATGGTTATAGATTGGTCAACTCTATTGATTCAATTTTTCATTCACATTAATGATCTTATTATTGGGTTCCTTTCAACTAAAATTGTGTTATATATTCTTTACCATAAGATACGGAATGCATCATTTTTTTCATTAATTTCCTCTTCACTTAATATCTATATTGAAGATAATAATCTATATCAAAATATTTGTACATGTCCATTTTGTATCAAATGTCATGGTCGGGGCTATTCAAATATATTTATACAATGGATTCTCACTCCTCATCAATATTTTCTTGAATAGTGATGAGATCCATCTCTTTGTTATACCCCTCAACACACATGACTCCTTTGTACAATCCAAAAATGTGAGGAACCAATCATGATTATAGTCACAATTAACGAAGCTGTCATTCATTAACATATTCCTCTCCTCCCGAGTGTGTATTGGCCTTTCTCAATTTCAACATCGAGTCACTTGTAGTTGGTCTCAACAAATACTAGCATAGTCTTTGAATTACATGGTTGTAAAAATTATCTTTTTTTACTCTGAATAGTTGTATAAACCAAAATAATTTTTGACCTTTCATTCCCATTCCAAATGTATTTCATGATCATTATTACAATTTAATTATGAGATCCCCACCATTAAACTCAAATTTCATTATTTTGTCTCAAGGGTGGTTGATTTCTCTAAAATGATTTCTCAAGAAATTTAAATAAGTCATCCTCTTCTTTAATGACCAGCCTCCTTGGCAGTACTCAATAATTTTAAGGGGGTTACAATTCATGAATCCTCAAATGAAATTGTCAGAATTGTTCTTGAAAATACCTAATGAATATCTTAAGCTCCATTTTATTGGTAGCATTTCCTCCCTCTATTTGGGAACCCATGAAAAGTGATCAGAAAGGGAATTGAATCTCATATACTCCCCTATATTTTTAAAAATTAAAATAGTGTGTTTACTTGTGTTTCGCTCAATTTTTGGGGTTTTCAAAAAAAAATTTACTCTATTTATTTTTGTCTCCCGTCATTATTTTTATTTTTCTCTTGCTCAATTCAAAAAAAATTAAATGATATTTTAAATGTGGAAATAATTAACATGAATTCAAATATAAAATTCAACAAGTGTTATTACACATGAATGTGGGAATGAGGAAGAAAATGGGTCAATAAAATTATTATGGGATGTAGGATTTAAGGTGTTTCAATTCTAGGAGCCTTTTTACCTATATTTTATTTTTTGGATTTTTTTTTGAAAAATAATAACAACAACAAAAATTATTTTCCAACATGTATATATTGGAGAACTAATAATTTGACCCTCCGAATGATATCAAAGTTAGAGATGCAAATATTTTAAAATTATAATTTTTTTCTTGTTTTAGGTACTATATACTCTATGTATTTGATCACCTATTTATTGGGTTCATTGCTGAGTATTATTAGAGGTTTTTTGATTTTTTTGGTTTTTTATAGGGAGTTGCACTATTGTTAGATTGGTTGTAGTGTGAATTTATTTTTTCATTGGAATATTCCCTAAGTAAATGGCATAGCCAATTTTTTTCCACTATATTTTTGAGCAAAACTGTAGTGTTAACCACTAGGATATATTTTAGTGTGTTTTTAAGAATTTTTCCAATGATAAATGGTTGCAATATAGAGTACATATGTGACATGGAGTTGGATGTAGTGCCTCTTCCATTTTTTAGGTTGGTTATAGTATAGTTCTAGGGAAATGTATTAACCTTACCTGATGTAAAGAAGATCTAGTGAGTTCTATGGCATGTTTTCTAGAGGCTGATAATCTATGAGGGGTTTCAACATCGTATGGGGTGGTTGTGCTGGATTATAGATTATTTATACCCTTAAGTGTCTTGGTTATGGGGGTTGTGGTCTGGTTTTTAATATAAAATCTTTAAAATCTTGAACTACTTTTTAAATTTCAACTTCCCACTTATTTGACCCAAATCAAAATCCATTGATTTGAGAGGCTTTTTATTGTTCCTCAAACCTCTCCTCTTCTGAATTAATGTACCTTTGGATGTGATCTATCATTCTTTAGTAAGTGAATATTATCACATATAAAATCCTCTTTTTTCCCACTCTCATTCTTTTATATAAAAAAATATTCATGATGTTTCAGGATTGGAACCCTGGTCTAAAAGGATGTGTTTATAAGGATTACTTCATGATAGTTAATTCCTTAAACTCTTCATTTTCATTATTATTTTGGGTGTTTTATCATTCAATGTTGTGCTCAAATTTAGGTGTTTTAATAAGGCATTACACTACAATTGAAACTCTAATTTTTACAATTTAATTGAAATGGTTTTTAATTCTTTTTTATAAAACCTTTGTTTTAGATAATTTGAGGTCTGATTTAAATAATTAATAGAAATTATAAAAAACCAAAATTTAAATGGAATTGAAATTTTTGGGTAGATTTAGAGAAAGAATGATTTCTTGAAATGAGGAGTGATTTGATGTATACACTTGAGAAAATTGGATAGTAATGGTTAATGATTTTAAATGTATGAATTTTATAAAAAAACCATGATATGGTTTTGAAATAGAAAAGGGAAGATTGAACTTGAAATTAATATTTTTATCCATGAATAATGAGTTGATTTGAAATGATAGATTTTATTATGATTAATTTATTTATTAATTTAAGAACATGGGAGAGTAAATAGTTAGTGGGTAATTAAGATGAACTCGATAAGACTCTAACACCCTAGAAATGGATTGACAATGAAAATTTTAACTAAACCTAGTTCAGCATGATTTTCCTAATGGGACGTTGATTTACTAGTCTCTTTGGCCTAATCCTTGGGAAATGTTCGTAGATACTTGATCTGTTATTGTAGAATGATTAGTGCAAATATCGGATAGCCTCAAACTAACATAACTCATGGAATACTACCATGGTGCTCGGTTTTGATTTTTTTATTCATTACATTATTTAAAGAATTATTTTATTGATTCATGCTTTTTTGATAAAAATTTTTTATATAAAATTTTAATTTAACACTATTTTGTTCTATCATCGATTTTTTATTCGAAAGAATGTATTGGATTAAAATATTTACATCTCTTACCATGACTTGTATTAATTAAGTTGAAACCATAAATTTTAAGTCTTTATGGAATTTATTATGGGAAACTTTGGGAGTCCCTACATGGTATTTTACCTCATACCCAATGTTTTCATAAAGGTTTTTGTAGATTTTGTTATACCAGGTCCAATTAAAGGGAAGCCACCACTCATAGGTGGTGGGTGTTATTGATTAGTGATATATGAATTCATGGAGGTGGAAATGGTGATGTTACCCACCAATTAAATGGATTTTAAGAGACTTGGTCTTGACAGACAATGTTTTATCCTATGGTTTGTGTTTACCTTGCGTTGTTTATCTCTCTTCTTGTGGTACTTTTCTCCTTGTGGAGTTTCTGGCATACCAACTTGTTGTCGATGGTTTTTTTCATTGTTATATCTTGGTAGTTTGTTTTTGTGGGAAATGATATTCCATTGTATATGAGATATGATTCCAGGTTCTTGTCACCAACCCATGGGTATTGGAAATTTCCTTTGGACCATGTCACGGTTGGCTTGGGAATTAGTGTACCAAGGTGTTTAGACTAGTTCATGAAAAAATGTTAGAATCCTTTGCAGGAAACGAATCCACAAAATCCCATGCTTTATTTATTTCATTTCAATGATTATAGAAGGATAAGAAAGATAATATTCTCAACAATAAAATTTATATGTCATATGGACAATGAATAATGAAATTATATCCATAAATGATGGTGTCCTAGTTTAAACACAAATAAATATGGAAGATGTGATTTGAATGAAAGAACATTATTTACTACAACTGGTATCATATACCATATATTTAACCACTTCTCCTTCCAAAGATAACCCTCCTAGGATGTACGTTAATAAGGGTAGATAATGACACCCCAGTTTCGCCTCTAGTAGGCCCCGAGTTGGTGACTAGCACCAAGAGTGTGCAAGTCTCACAATATGGGTGGAATTACCATTTATACAAAATGAAGATCAAGATATATGATGGATCATCCAAAAATAAACTCTCAGTTGTGTATAATATAAATAAAAAACCATACCACATTCATGTAAAAAATAAAACTGATAAAAATAAAAAATTATCCAAAGTAAATAAAAAAAGTAATGCTAGGTCGTGACACAACAACTATCAAGATCCAAGCTAGTAAGGTCAAGCACGGTTTCTGCAATCCAAATGGAAACCTAAATATAGTTATATATATGTAGGATGACATTATAGGTATAATCACTAGGAAAACCAATGTATCTCATAAACATGTGAAAGAGTCATACTAATGCACCTGTGATAAAATAACTGAACCAAAGAACACCTAAATAGGTATACTAACAACCAAACCTCACCAGGGCATGCTCACCAAGTAATGCAAATCAAATAATATAATATAAAGCACATCGATGATAGATTACCTTGCACTAATTTCCCACTAATTATCCTCTCTCACACCCACAATAAAAAATATCATGGACCACCCACCTCTTCTAAATATAAAACATCACATCCCACACGCACACACACAGGCGTCACAAAACATCCTTCCCTCACACACCTGAGCATCACGACACATCACAACATGTCATGCCACATCATGTCACATCTCATTCCAAAGTCACCTGGGACACATATCACAACCTCATCCTAAAGACACCTGGGACACCACACACTACCCAAAGAGTCATGGGATATCATCGCTTAGAAGTGGGATTGGGAAGAGTAGGTGTCCATCCATCCGTCCTCACATTGGGATGTTGGGAAAGACACCCTCCCCCTAACTATGGGTGTGTTTGACTAACAGTTCTCAACTAGGATGGCATGTATATATAATTTACAAGGACAATACCAGTATATAAATATATGATACCAAAAACACAATCCCAACCGACGGATTCTCGAGAAAACCACCAAGTCAAAACACTTCTACCTTTAGTGCGACCTCTAAATTTACACCACCAAACATCAAACCAACAAAAACCATTAGACATTACCAACCAGTTTTATTTAACCATTTCCATTCTGTTAATCAAACCATCCCAATACATTCCAAACATTTATTAAACAATATTCATTACTTCTATACCTACACGGAAAACTAAGCAACAAACACCATATTCAACATCTGAACAATTATTTTTGAAGCTGAAGAGCGTGATAAATAAATGCATATTCACATTGAAGACACATCATACCACAAAATTTAGGCATGGGAGGATTTCTATTCTTTCTACACATGGGGAAACCTTGAGCGAAGAACCCATTAATTATATATATTATATCAATCTATAGGTATGGGGTGAATATTTTTACATGTTATCAATGGAGAAGAACCCATACCAACCACTAAGGTCCTTCAAATTCATCCTTCCCAAACCACCATACCGACCAAAATAAAACCCCCAACTCACAACCACATCTTACAACACATTAACCCATAACTAGTATCATATCCTAATTACACAAACTTACCATGCCCAAAAAATTATATCGAGAGAACAAACATTATGTGTACAACCATACACAACCACATCACCACACTAACCAAGTAAAAACATATTCAGATTTAATAAGGAATTCTTTCTTTAATATCACTAGTTAATTTAGGGGTTATCACATAAACAATATGATCATGAGGTATCCACTTATTAGATTAGAATACCTGGTTAACAATTTTCATAAGATCCATTCAACCGGAAAATAAAAAACATGAATTCCATTGAACCACTCCATCCGCAATCATGGACCCCCCAATTACCATAATTTTCTATGGTTATTTAACCCATAAAAATCAAAACATCAACAAAAATAGAACACTATAGAAACATGAACATCTTTCCCATCCCCCTGTTCATTGATTGATAACCAGTGAAATTATATTTAATAACATAGAAACCACTATATTCCTTTGGGTAACATCTATATACCTTCCCCGCATGATACACAATTAAGAGAGATAAAGGAAAAATCTACCCGGGAAAAAATTCAAATGGAATATCCTGGTTGCACCAAGATAGGGGTTCACATATAGTAGGAAAAAAACTTGGGGAACAACATCCAATGGCTACAATGGCTTACTCAATTTTGAAGGAAATATTGGTTCATGACATCTCATTCCAAGGGAAACCAAGAAGAGAGAACCAAGGGGAAAGGTATCCTATCTTCGAAAAGATCCAAACAGGGTCATGGTTATAGATAAATTTTTTATTTGATGTTAATGGGGATTTGTTCAAGATAACATGTTTGTACAAATTAAAATCCCCCAAAACCTCAGGAAATTGAATACAGGATCTATGGGCTTTGAATCGGTCTCATATCCATTCAAACAAGGCTTTAAAATAATTTTACTTCAAATAAATACGTCAAAAGGAAAAACTGGAAGAAGCAACAAACAGTATTCATAATGAACAATTTGATGAAGAACCACCGAACAAGAAATTTCTCATCAAATCACTGTTTTATGAGCCACCATTGGATAATGCACCACTGGATGAAGTTCTATTAGATTAAATTCCTTCCACTATCAGTGAAACACTGTTAGGTGAGACACCACCGAATGACCTACCATCAGGCATGAGGTACCATTGGCCAATGCACCACTAGGAAATCGACTAAAAGTTAGAAACCATTATAATAAGACCACCATATTAAGAACTTATAGGGTGAAACACTACCAGGGTGAAACCGCCTGGGTGAGATCGCCAAGGTGACACCGCTATAGTCATAACGAAAGGGTGACACTGCCAAGGTCATACCGTATGGGTGACACTGCTAGGGTCATACTGCCAGGGTGACATTTCCAGGGTCACAATGTCTGTGAGGAACCATTAAAAATCATGGGGAAAACTGTGAAAATTTGAAATGTGAAGATACAAGTTAAATTTTTCTCTTAGAACACCTCATACACATGATTTCCAAAATGGAATGGAATGGAGAGGTCTAAGCCATTAAATTAGATACCTATAAAACTATTTTCACCATCAATAATTAGAAACCAACCAAGAAGGAATATAGAAGAAGGTTATTAAAATCCATCCCCTTGGGATAGCTATCAAGGATATCATTACACTTGAAACACTACCGAAATCTAGAGTAGAAATCATTGCCTCATTGAACTTGTCCTCCGACATTTTCAAACCATGCATCACCATGTTAACCTATATTACCACAAAACACATTGAACAATCATGAATAACCACACCTTCTTAAATCACGAATCATGAAATTCCATCCTCTATTTCTTGATAATATCCTCTTTGGGTGTCCCTGACTCACACACCCAGGTTTAATCACATCACAGTTAATAAATTTCGATTAGGAATCAATTATTTTCTTTTTCATACATCTAGACATTATGACCCATCACATCAGAAACATCAAAAATCTATGTAAAACTGCTCACCTCATAATAAAAAGTTTCGAAAAACTCATTACAAATAAAAACAGGAAATGAAAATCTCAATAAAATGTTCGATACTGGGCATGTATGTGCATCTCTCACTCCCATGTAATTCTGTCTTGTCCACCATGTATCCACAACAAAAAAAAATGGCCCATCTATGTACACCTTCTTTTTAGGATCCTGGATCTCCAATGGATTCTCCACAAATGTAGCAACAACCATGATATCTAACTCTCCTCAGTCCTTGACATCGGTTTCATCAAGAAGATACAAATGATGTTGAGAGACATGGACGACATCATGGATCCTTTCAAACCATGGTGGAAACACCAACTGATATTCCACTTCTCCAACTCACCCAAACAAATCAAAGGGTCCAACAAACTAGGTAGAAATCTTACTCCCTCTTCTAATCCTCCACTACTTACATCGAGTGGAAACCATCATGGAAATATTGTCCCCATCCTAGAACTCCAATGTCCTCCTTTTGTGATTGGTATATGACTTTTTTCTATCTAGTGCTACTTTCATCCTCTAACGAACAAGCTAAACCGTTTTGGTCGTGATATACACCACATCGAGAATAAGAACAACTATCACCCCAACCTCTATCTAGCACAAATAAGAAATACATAGTCTCCCATATAAAGCCTCAAACAGAGCCATTCAACTAGAAGAGTGATATATTTTATTATAGGAAAACTCTACCGAAAGAAAACTTCCATACCCAAGATCCAACAAAATCTAAGATGCACACTCGCAACATATCCTACAATATCTCGATTGTAAATTCTATCTTTCCATATGTCTTATGGTGTAAAGAAGTAATGAGACATAAATGGGTTCCTAAATCATGATGCAGTCCCCTATAAACTCAAGAGGTAAACCATGAATACAAATATTTGACAATGGAACTCATAACTCCATGAAACTGCACCACCTCAACAATTTAACTCCTATCAAATGCATATAATGTTCCCAATTCCTTGATTACTAAGAAGATGACATATTTCGTCAACCGATCCACTATCAACCAGAAAGAATCATAAAATCCTTGAGCTCTAGGTAACCCTATGGAGAAATCCATATATTTTTCATCCCATTTCCACTTGGGGACATCCATGGGGTAAACCAAATTACAAGAAACATGATGATCATCCTTTACCTACTTGAAAAAAAATTACTTTTCCATAAACTATGCCACTGCCTATTTCATCATGATCCACCAAAACTACATCTTTACACCATGATGAATCATGCGTAATCCTATATGTATGGCCAAGGGTGAGATATGAAACTCATGAAGGACTTCAATTTTCATTCCCACTTAAATAAAAAACCTTCTATGCAAAACAAATGTGGTTCTAACCATCCCTTCGGAGTATCACTATAGCCATCACAATCACCCAACACATATGCCTACGTGTCTCCCCACTGAGCCTCATCCACCTACAACATCATAGAATACTACACATTCATTTAAAACAAACAACCTTTACTACCATCCACTCTTTCATCTATGTGCATGGTTGCAACCCCTTCATTATATTCCAAGCATCTTTGTATTCCCAAACCACCTCCTTTTGTGACTTTTTTCTCAAAGAATCTGCCAAAACATTTCTCTTTCCTATGTATAAGGTTGTCTCAAAATCATATCCCTATAAAAAATCCCTCAACCATAGCTGTTGTAGATTCATGTCACACTGGTAAAATATGTACCCCAAACACTTTTGATCCATTAAAACGAAAAAGTTCTTCCTATATGAGGTAATGGTTCCATGAATTTAGCATGAAAATTGTTGTTTACAACTCCAAATCACGGATGGCATAGTTAAAGTCATGATGAGGTAACTACCTATACCTATAAGAGATCACTTTCCACTACTGAATTAGCACACATTCTAACCATGACAGGAAGAATCACAAAACAACTCAAAGAACACCCTTTAATCAGGAAATTATAGCAATGAAGAACTTACCAACTTCCACATTTGGTAATTGAGTATTTTCTGACACTGATCACTCCACATAAAAGCTTGATACTTATTTTTCAAATCCATTAACCGGGATACAACTTGAGATAAATTAGGTACATTCCACCGACAATATCATACCAGAACAAGGAAACTACAAACAACTTCCACATTCTTGGGGTCTACCTAAGAAACAATTGCCTCATCCTTTGACAGGTCTACTTCGACACCCTAATTAGACAACACATGTCTGATGAAATGAACCTATAGTTTCTAGAAGATAATCATTGATAACATTCCATATAGATGTTGGCATCGATGAAATTATAATAATGTTTTGAGGTTCTTGGCATTCTCCTTATCTAAATTTCCTTAGATTAGGATATCGTTGATGAATACGATGACGAACTGATCCAGAAACTAATAGAACATGGAGTTCGTTATCCCCATGAACATGGATGGTGAATTTATAACACTGAATGGCATGACTACAAACTCAAAGTCTCCATACCTTTATCTAAAAGCAGTCTTCAGGATATCACACTTCTTCACCCTTAACATGTGATATCTAGACTGCAAATTGTTCTTAAAAAACCAACTCACCCCCTCTGCCGGTCAAAAACATCTTCTATCCCCCAAAGTGGGTAATTTTTTTCCGACTGTCACTTGATTCATCCTTTGGTATTCTACGCACAACCTCGTACCATTTTTTTCCTTTTTGGAGAAGAAAACCAAAGAACCTGATAGTGACACATTGGGATAGATAAAACCCATCTGTGTTAGATCATCTATCTGAATCCCTAACTCCTTCAACTCAAATTGTTTTATTTGATATGGATCCAATGAAATTGTAGAAACACCGTGATTCAAGTATGTCTGAAAATCAACATCACATCAAGGGGGTATCATTAAAACATGTTGGGGAGAAACATCCACGATCTCCCCAATGACCCTAGGAATTTATTCCATTTCAGCATCCACTATTTACACTAACATCTCTACCAACAAGGATAGAAGGGGATCCACATGATGACTACCCACCTGACAACCCCAATCGCCAAAGAAAAATGCACATTGACCATCCACATCTGAAAACATTACTCTCCTTCCGAATTCGTAGATAATAAAACACATCTAATAAAATCATTAAATCCTAAGGATTTCGTAGTATGGTAGTACCTGTAGTATGAAGAGGTCCCCAAAGGTCTGATTTGGTCCCGTCATCAGTCTATACCCCCATAGCACTTCAAAAATGATTTTCTAGCCTCATACTAGCATACTCAACACCAATGGTATGGGTAGCATCTCTACGTATAGTCCTAGAGAATGTTCTATAGTAGGTGAAACAAGGGATTACAAAGATTTTGATTCAAAAAAAGTACAAGAAAGGGTAATAAACAAACTGATCGTACCTATGACGATCTCTAGTCCCACTAGAACTGATGCCTCAACTTCATACAAATGACAAAACCTAGGTCTTATACCCCTCAATTGATGTCGACATCCACAAGAACACTTGATTCATGGTCCCCGAGCATGATGTACATCCTGTGGTAGGCCTCTACCCACCCCATCTCCCCTCAGTAGAGAAAATATCAATTATCCCAATTTTTAAAACTATCTTATCAGTAATTTCTACTCAAGTTAATGTTGAGCCTATACATCTCTAAAAATCTAACCTCGGTTAAAAACATGGCACTAATTCTAACTATTTCTATGAAACTCACACAAGAAACACATCATCCCCAAGCACAATGAAAATACACGAAGACCAGAAGGTTGAAGGAAATGCTTTTGAGGTCAACTCCCTAATGGTCGAAACCTTAATGGTCCAGGTTTTTGATAAATTTAGTGACAAATTATCATCTCGATGAACTCTATTGACTCCCCTATCATGATAAAACTCCTCATTAGTTCATATTCTTGATATCATATACCTTATTCTGAACCACCAAATATGTTTATCACGTAAAAGGAGTAACTGCATACTAGATAGAAGTGTGGAGGGCCTCCTCAATATGTCTAGTATAAGACTCCACATATGGAAATGGTTTGGGGAAAAAATATGTCTCTTAAACATGATCCCATGCTCTCTAACCAACATACTCTCTCTATGAAGGGAGAGTTTTTCTTGCCTCTTCTCAGCCTTCATGGTTGATGAATGGAACTTCGACCAAAACACCCTGTGGAAGTTAACCCACAAAACATATGCCTCCTTATACTCTCTTTTATATAGCATCCACCACATATGTGAATCACCCCACATCATTGTAATTTTCAAAAGAACCCTGTACTCTATCAGGGAATAGATCAAACCAAAGGAAATCTTAAACTCCTCTTTCCAATATTCTATCTCGAAATCAAAAACACTAACTTCATTTTTTTTCAAAGCCTCCCATTGGAAAGCACACAACATCCTCTTCTACTGATCATCCTCCTCATTCGGATCAACCATCTAGTGATCAACCATACCATCTTACTAAACCTCCACTACCTGAACCACATGTGGATGATGAACTGTATCCATAGCTAAAATGAAAACAAGGATTTCCATTTTTCAAGTAATATGGGATTTTATTAAAATTTATTATAATTCAATTTTCTCTTTTTATCCATTTTAACATTACCAAAACAACCCAATTCAAAAAAAACATAATTCATTATGAGGCATGTACTGTTCCTAGGTATGTACCCTGCAAGTAGGTCCATCTTACATGGTTGATCAATAAGCTCGAAGTCTGTGAACTAGATCATGGGGGCCCTAAAATCCCATGTTCTATCTAGTCTCCTTGGCCTGTGTCATATACCATGGTCAACTAGAAGTGTTTCCATACCATATCGTGAAATCCTCACTATGTCAAACTCGTGACTCCATCCTATCTCTCAACCATTACCATTGATACCACTTTTTCATGACTCCTATCTCCAAAGATACCCATCCCATGCTAGCAATGAAGAAAGGAAGATAATAACCCGTGAGTCCCACCTTCAGTATGACTCAGGTTGGTGACTATAAACATGGGTGTACAAATCTGACAATATGGGAGGAATTACCCATAATAAAAAAAAGATCAAGAGATATGATGGTTAATACACAAAGAAACTCCAAGATATATATAAAATAAATAAACAAATCATCAAAAATTCATGTGAAAAATAATACTACTACAAATACAAAATTCTTTCTAATAAATAGCAAAAGTAAATCTAGGAAGCGACACAACAACTGTGAATATCTACGCTATTTTGGTCTTGCACGGTCTATGAAATACTCCTGGAAACTTGAAAATATTTCTATATACGTAGTGTGAGAATACATGTATACTTTGTAGGAAAACCAATGTCGCATATGCACATGTGAAAGAGGCATACTAATGCACTCGTAAGAAAATAGCTGAACCAAACAACAGCTATGTAGGTATACTAACCACCAACCGAACCAAGGTACACTCACCAGGTAATTATTGTAATGTAATATAACATAAAGCACATAAATTTTAGGCTACCCCACAACACATTACGACTGATTAGTTGCTCCCACACCCCAACAAAAAATGTCATGACACTCCCGCCTCTTCCAAATATAACACATCACATCCTGCTCAAACACACCATGGAATCACAACGCATCCCTCCCACGCACACCTGAGCATCAGAACATAGAACATCACATTATGCCACATCACATTACATATAATCTTAAAGACACCTAGGACACATATCACATCCTCATCATGAAGGCACTTGGGACACCACACCCTACCTGAAGAGTCTTCGTCTATCGGCCCCAAGAATAGGGGGTAGGTAAGTGTGGGTGGAAATCCATCCATCCTCCCACCAGGAAGTTTAGAAAGACACCCTCCCTATAACTATGTGGGTGTTAAACACATAGTTTTAAACTAGGGTGGGGTGCCTATAGAAATCACAAAGAGAATAAATTATATACATATATGATACCAAACACTCAAATACAACCTGTGGGTTCTCGAAAAAAACAACCAACTCAGAACAATTCTACCTTTATTGCCACCTCTAAATGTAAAACACCACATATCAATCCACCAAAAAACATTTCACATTACCAAAAAATTTCATTTAACAATTTTTATTTTTTTAATCTTACCAACCCAACACATTCCAATCTTCTATTAAACATTATTCATTACCTCGATCACTAGTCGAGAAACTAAGAAACACACACCACAAGAAACACATGAAAATTAATTCTAGGAGGTGATGAGCCTGATAAATAAAGGAATATTCACATTAAAGACCTATCATACCATAACATTTAGACACTTGAGGATTTTGTATGCTACTTATGTAGAAACTCTGGGTGAAGCACCCATTCCTAAAATAAAATATATTGATCTCTATATACAAAGTTAATCTTACAACATATTATCAATTGAGAAGGACCCATACGAACAACTACTATCCTTATTAAATTTCAACCTTCCCAAACCACCATAATGACCAAAATAAAACTCCTATCTCACAACCACATGTGACAACACATTAACCCACAACCAGTTTCACAGTCCCACTACACCAAAAATCCACACTTAAACCAACATGTCCATAGAACCAACCCCTGATGCATAACCGTAATCTACCACATCACAACAAAAACCAAGACAAAACATATTAATATTTGAAAATTCATTCCTTATTTAATTATTCTAGTTAATTTAGGGGTTATAACAGAAACAATATGATCTTGGGGATCCACTTATTATCCATGTATATGTGGTTATGAATGTTAAAAATAGTCATTAAATAGGAAAATAAAAAACATAAATTCCATAAAACCTCTCCATGGCCGAACAAGGACCCCCAATACATGATTGTTTGCAAGTATTTAACCCATAAAAATCACAATATCAATAAAATAAGAACATAAGAGGAACATGTCTCACTTTTCCCAGCAGCTCTTTATAGATATAATATTGGTTCAATTATCTTTATTAATCCCGAAAAACTATATTCATAGGTATAAAATCCATATACCATCCACAAATGTTACACAATTAAGAGAGATTACAAACAAATGTACATGGGAGAAAAGTTGATCGGCCCTTCCAAGTTTCACCATGACTGGGGCAGGCATGTTGCTGGAAAAAAACTATGGGAACATGATCAAGAAGGTAAACATATTTCTTTATGAAAAAGTAATTAAAGGTTTAGGGCATCTCATTCTGAGGGAAAATAAGAAGGAAGAATCAATGGGTAATATATATCGTCTTCAGAAATATCCAAATAGAGTTTTGGGTTTAGATACATTTTTGATTTGATATTAATGTAGGATTAAGTCAAGATAATATGTTTTGAGCAATTAAAATCCTCTAAACCCTTAGTGCATTAAAGATATAAATTATGGGATTTTAATTGGCCTCAAATCCCATCATAAAAGTTTTTAAAAGAGTTTTACATCAATGAAATATGAGAAAGGAGAAAACTTAAAAGAATCCAGAAACATTAATCATGAGGCATCATTAGATGAAACATTGTTAAAAGAGAAACCGCTCGATGAGGCACCGCTCGACGAGGAACCATTCGATGAGGCACCATTAGATGTAGCACAGTCGGGTGAGACACCACCAAATGACCTACCACCAATCATGAGGCACTACTAGTTGAGGAACCGTTGGGAGATCTACCACCAAGGAGAAACCGCCAGTGTGAGATCGCCACAACAAGCTACAGTTAAGGTGAGACCACTAGGGTGACATAACCAAGATCATACCACTAGGGTGACACTGTCATGGTCATACCACCTAGGTGACACCTCCAGGTTCATAACTCTAGAGTGACACTGCTAGGGTCACACTATTGTTGAGGAACTATTAGAAAACATTGGAAAAGTATGAAACTTTGAAAAATGATAAAAAGAGTGAACTTGACCTCCTATAATCCCTCAAAAACTATGTTCCTAAAAAATAAAAGAACCGAGAGGTCTGGGACATTAAAATATAATTCATAACCCAAGAATATCTTATAAATATCATAGGAATATTGTTCAATGTTTGGGTGATGATCTCTCAGATCTCTGTAAGAATGAAATGTAATATGGGATATAAATTGTGGTAAAGAGGGATAATAAAAACTTTTTCAAGGTATAATACATAGAAAATTTTCCTTCAAGAAATATAGTCTTAATATTCCTCATAGGATTACCATTAGTTTGATAGGTCAAAGAATCAAGAAAGAACATGTCATTGCAAAACTCACAATAGTAACAATATGTTCATTTATTATATATTTAGAGTAATATGGGGTGACTATTTAAGGGAAAAAAGTGATATGAATGTCTAACACCTGGTATCAACAGGTCAAAAGTCCTACAAATACTTTTGACAATTTTGATATGTGACCTTGACTTTAGGAGACAACTGGGCCTTCAATTTTTAAAATAATGAACCTAATAAATAAATTAATACAAATATCCCACCACTTTTAAATTTTAATCCTTTAATCTTGACTATTAAGCCTTCCAGAGAAAATGAAAATGAAATTCGTATGACACTATCAGTTGGGTTCTTAAAAAACATGTTTCGGCCTTAATTAGAGTAATTATATGCCCATATGTTACCCCCAGGTAAGGGTATTGGTCATCCTTTTGTAATTTCTTGATTAATCCATGTAATACCTCTTTCATTATATTGATATACATTTTTATCATTGGGCCAATAATTCCTAGAAATGGTTCTTCTTTAAATATGCGTCTTTTTTCCTCCATATCATGTTTATTTTTTTTCTCTTAAATGGATATACATGGGATAATCCTTTTATTTTATTATCACTTCACTACATATAATAGTTTAAAATATTAAAATTTATATTTTAGAATATATATCAATTAGATTAAAAAAATTTAAAAAAACATCACATTCATATTAATTTTTTATTTATAGCAACAATATCATATTTTTTCATTCAACCATAGTTCCATTCTTACAGAATCTACCAATTCCATTTTTTCTACATAAACATGACCCTAACCCATAAAATTCATGCTTTTCTTAGAATAACCCTCCCCCCCACTAAATTGGGCACCAGATCCCATGTTTGGAATGCGATTTGTGACCCTAGTGGGTAAAATCCACATCTCTACAATTCCCTGCACCATTGAGATGTTAAATAAAGAGGTTATGTAATTAGAATAGTAATTACAACCAGTGAGAATAAAACAATAGACGTTACATCATCCAATTAATAGCCCTAACTATTGTTCCAACCCACAAGGGAGACATAAACCAAAACCATACCACCTAATACATTGAATTTTTAACGGGCATGATCAAGGTGATGAAGGCCATGCTTGCATGGATTGGGCCTTAAATTGTCTAAACTATTTAGGTACACATTTAATGCTGGTTCAAAAAATCATCCATACTAGGTATGAATTTTAGTGGACTATTCATGTGGGCCATCCTATATTTGTAATCCAGATGAAAAATATAAAATATATTTCTATTAAGAAATAGTAAATACTAAATAAATAAAATTTACCAAATAATATTCAATTTATATATACATAATATATACATTGTTTAAAAAATATATCATTTTTATAATAATGATATATTAAATTGAAATAATATAATATAGAAAAATAAAATAAATCTATTCATAAGTCATAGGCTAAACTACATATTTTAATCATCAGATGATTATCCAGGATAATTTTATTATATAATTCATCTAAACCTATATAAAATAGGAACCATTTTTTAGTTTCCCATCCCAAAAAAATATATAAAAGAAAAGGGGAGTTGGAACCTAGATTGTTTAATTACTTATCCCTTATGGTGCAGCTGCTAAGACCCAACATATCCCTCGCTACACTAAAATGGATCTCTTTTTGTTTTTTCAGTTTCTTTGAAAATCCATTCCCTCAATAGAATTTTGAATCTGTAGTGGTTTCTTTCAGCTACCTCATTCTATGAGCGAGGGATATTTTTGTACACTTTCTTCATAATTCACTATGTGGAAGTGGGATTTTCCTCTTACAAGGTTTGAAATAACACATTGATTATTGATTGTTCTAACTATAAAGTAGCATAGACAGAATAAGTGCCTTAAAAATGGATTCCACTAGTATGAAGATTTTCATTCCCTAAATGCATATAAGGTTCCTGTTTCTACTTCCCTATGATGGAAATTAAAAGTTGACTATCGTGTTTTATTCTTGGTTAAAGGGGAAAATTTTATCATCCACCCACATTTTTATGTATATGTATTTTTATTTTATTATGTTGAAAATGTTTTTTTGTCTTTCCCTGTATTGATAATTTTGTTTCATTGTACTGATAATTATGTGATGTGCTGATTCTACCCAATAGATGTGTAATAATAGAGGCATACCATTATCATTTTTCTATAATCGGGATCTTGTATGATTCTAGTCCCAATCATGCTTTTGCGTAATCATGCATGTCTTCTTTAAAACCCATATACTTTTATTGTTGTTTTCTTGGTCCCACAAGTCTTTCTGGTTACTCAAGTATGTGAAATATATGATTCTTTCTTCATTTATTTTTTTGGCCCAATAAATGATACATAAATTTTCGTGTGAGTTAACATTTAATGAAGATTAATTATTACAATTTCTTAGAGAAGAAGTAACATTTATTATTCTGTATTTAAATTTTTATTTTCATTAATTTTATTTGGTTTCTCATATTCATGTAGTTATGATGTTTCCACATTGTTTGTGGGAGTTTTTTTGGGTTTGGGGGATAATAGGTAGGTCGAAGGGTTAATTACCAAGGGATGCATATTTACTGTGATTTTGATCATTGTGTTTCATTCTGTGGTGGGGATGTAATCAAACTATTATGTGTGGTGCTTGGAGTAAGTTGAATTATCATACCTAGAAGATTTTTTGGATAAATGATGAATCATGATAAATTATCTACTAAATTTAAAACATGGAGTTTAATAGTGATTTTGCGTGATTAAGGTTAGTTTAGTGTTAAATACTATGACTTCATGTAGATTAAGATGCATGGTAGAGTTAGAATATATTATCACAATTGGGATAAATATCCTGAGACGGGGGTGAATTGGGTGATGATAGATTAAAATAACTTCCCCATTAGATCATGTTTCTTAATTAAAATAAACTCTTCTCACCCTTTCCTAGAGAAATGTATGAGAGGAATTGAAATCATGAACAAGACACGGTACTTTTACTTGGTTCACCCTCACTAGGAAATGTCTAGGTACCATACAATAAAAATGTGTCAATGTACCAAATCCACCAATTCTCATCACCGGATTAAAGGGTTTGGGATATATGACTTCTATTCCCATTATTACATCATTTACAATGTTTTGGGTCATCTTGGTACTTTCCTAAGGGTCACTCCCTCTGTATCTTTCTCTGGCTCACTCATGGTGGAAAAGATCACCATATTTCTCTTCCTTTTATCACTACTCTAGAAGGTATCCACCAATAACTTATGGACTTGTAAGTACCTTCATTTTCATGAATTTACACATCCTCAGTAGTATAAAAATTCTATATTGAAGTCTCTTTTTCACCCATACATGAAATACACTATTCCATATACTATTATTTTGTGGAAATCACATTCGTGAAACATTTTAGTTTCTTTGTGAAATTATTTGAATCCCTTAAGAACCTCCCTACATCCTCCATGAACTTTGTTTCACTATATACTATGAGTGCTTCATGGACTATCTATTCTTTCATGGACCACTACTTCTTCCGTGGTTTCCTAATGCCTCATGAACCACCCCTCCTACACTCTCCATTTTCCTCTTCTAGCTATAGATCCCTGCAGAACCCTTTCCATGAACTTTAACCACAAAACTATTCTCTTTAATGGAATCCTTCCTTTTATGAACCTCATCGCCATTGTGGAATTATCCCATTCGAACTAATTTGGAAGTCAATGAATTCTTCTGAGATAATTGATCTTTTATAAAAAAAATCAGTCTACGTAATGAAGTGATTAGTGTTATTTATATGGAAAAATGGACCCCCAAATATCACTTATTTGATTTACCCAAAACATAGATGTTGTACAACATTCACCATGTATTACTATATGGCCCTCATAGAACCTTAAACCTTTAAAGAGGATGATGTGTTCCTTATATGGTAACACCATTTTTTCTAGCCATAATCAGTACCTCAATCTGAATATGACATGCCTCCCGTGATCTGATGAGCCTCCCATTAACTGAAAGCCTTCTACAAACCGTTTTCTCTATGTGGTTTGCGTAGTATGCTTTATAGTCCTCATAGCACTACTATATTTAAATCCTTAATTTACTAATTTTCAATCATTTCATTCCATACCTCCTTGGTGGTTAGAAAAATGTGCTTCATGGTCTACGAACTATGCTTCCTAGACTCATTTGTAGAAAACCTTCCATTTCCAATTAAAAAAATACTAGATTTTGTGGCCCAAAAATTTGGAAAACACTGGGAAACTTGGCCACCTTAAATAACTACATTTGAAACTACAACCGTACTTATTCACACTCATCTGTCATTTTCAGAAAACTCAATTACCCCAAAAACACCGATAGAAAAACTTGAGGGATTTTTTACCAAAAAAAACATTTGATGAACCATTTGTTTTTTTACATTATAATTTTATTACTCTTAGTATTTTTTCACATAATAATATTATTTGTATTTGTATTCTAAATAAACATGGATTGGATTTATCTGATTATGATAGATGGATTAATGTTTTAAAGGTTTTATAGATAGTTTTGAAAGGTAAACACATTAATAGAGTTTATTCCATGATGAGAAACATGATGATGGGAATAGTGGACATCTTATGCTCTCTGGAATACCATTATCATCACACAAAATTAAGATAACAAATATGGGTGTGAATTATTTAGTAAAATAGGTTATTCTGATAATTTAGAAACATAGGTGATTTAATTTCAAAAGGTTTGTGTTATTTTGGTAAGAACACAACCAATAAGATTCTTGAGAACATTAATATATACTTGTGGGGACTCTCCCCTATTTAATCCCACAAAGGATTATAATATTTCCTAAAATATAATGATAAAGTGATTGAATTATTCAAGGAATAGAATACCATGATTGAAAAAAAATTGATAATCATGCTATGATTCTTAATGATAATGTTGTTTATATATAATAATGACCATCGATTCTATAATATACTATTTGATGAGTTTCTCAAGAAAAAAGGGATTTTGTGGCACTACACCATGAACCAAACATCATGATAGAATTATTTTTTAAATGAATAAGTCAAAATCCTTGTAGCATATGGAGTGTATGAAATTAAATGCTAGAATTTCTAATAATCTTGGGATGGATTAAGAGATAATTCTTGTAATTTTTCATCAATACGGGCATAATTTGAAATTTAAATTATTAGAGTGTTTAGTTTATTAGGATATGATTATTGACTTGGTATATCTCATTCTCCTTTTCCTCTATCACGAATTACATATTTTGTATCTCTATTGATTTGTATTTTATTATCAGTCTCTAAAAAATAATGTTTTTTACACTCTTTAACGGTAAATATTTTTTGGGTCTACTCTTTTGAAATATGTAAAAAATCTTCAATATGTATTTTATGGAACTTATTATTCTAGAATAAATATATTTTGTTGTTCCAGGTACGGTCATGTCAGTGATGGTAAGTCTGAGTTTAGCACAAAGAAATTAATATTTTTAGAATATGATATTGGAGTTATAGGGAACCAATAATGTTGTAATGAAAATGGTATAATTTCAAAATTCATTATTATTTAAGGGGAGATAAAAGAGGGATCATGCTGAATTTTCATCTAATAAAGATACATGTTCTATCCAGTTTTTAGTATAATGGACTAAAACTCCAAAAGGAGTGGCTTCCGATATTTTTTTTGTTATATTTATTTGTATCCGAGTGGAAAAGAGATAGAAATACTGGATTTCTATTTTATCTAGTATAATTATATAATAAAAGAATAAATTAATGTAGATGTGGAATAATAAGAAGAACCCTTATAAAATGTTGTGCTCCCCAAGGCTGGTGGCCTAATGTAATGACCCAATATTTTTAAATGGAAATTCTTTACTTATAAATATATCATAATCACATGAAATCACAACATAATGAACTACTATTTTCTATGTGACCTTTAAACAAAATTTTTTAACTTTTGTTATGTGAATTTCTAAAATCTTACATACATTGTTGTGATTAGTAATTTATTTGGAGTTCGATAAGAAAAAATTATTTTTTGGTGAATAGTAACATGCCCTTATGAATACTAACATACCCTTATTAATAGTGATATAGCCTAATGAATAATAAACATACCTATCATAGTAAATAAATAATATTCAATTTTAAGTACGATATATCTATGATTTGGAATAAGTAAATAAATATATTAAAAATGTTTTTTAGAATAAATTAAAATTTTAGTTAAATATTAAATTAGTCATAGATAGAAAATTATTTTGGATAAATTGACTTCATTTTTGGATTCTACACATCAAAAAATGGTTGGGGTGAATTTTTGGGATTTTTTTCAAATACATGATTTTTTTATGAAAACTGAAATACCATAATTTACTAAATAAGCTAAATACACTAATTATAGAGTCATATATGATGTTTGGATGATGTAATACCGACTTATTTGAATTAACATGATAAAATTACTATTCTTGGTCTGGGAATACTCACTATTCCTTGTCTTGGGGAGAAATAATAAATTAATGAATATAAAATTGAGAAATCCCCTCTCCCCTTCACTATAAAACCCCCATCATTCCCTCTTTTCTTCACTCCTCTCAAGAATTGATACATCCCCATATTCTATCCAAATATCCTCACAACATCCTCTCCCACTTCAAAAAATCCTTGGTATCATAAAAAGGCCAAAATACCTTCCCCTAAGGATGTTCTCAAGGAGGTTAATTCAAGAGGTAAAGCACCTTTCTTTTTTCGTTTAGTTTCATTTCATGTTCTTTTCTTTTGAAATCATCTCCCGATTTCCTCTATACAAATGACCATGATAAATACAGTATCATATATATATTGAAATTATTTCATGTGAATGTATGGACCATCATCAATATTCATACTCTCTCCCTTTTATTTTATAAACGAAACCAACGTCCATGAGGTTCCAATTTATAACCTTCATGGACGATGAAGTTTCATTCTTCAATTTCTCCTTCATTACTGGTCATGAAATAATTCATGTTATGTTTGAACCAGATTATTATATATTTAATATAACCTTTTTAAGGTTATGTAATCCATTTGTACAAATGTCGTTAAGTTATATTGAAAAATGAGTTTGATGTAATCAAAACCCACAGATTAACTGAAACAGTTATCATTAAAGTTCTATATAATAATTCATCCTCATTCCATGTAACCAAGTTATATAATTTACCACTAATAGATATGTATGTTCATAAATAATATTAAAATTCTATTCTGGAGATTTAAATTCATTCCACATGAACTCCATTACTTATAAACAGGTGAACTGATTATGAAAATAAAGGAAACGAACACTGTGGAATGACGAACTTCAATATAATAACTTATCAATAAGGGAATAAATAAACTAAACCTAATTATGATAAAATTAATAGATGTATAATATGTTCTTAAATAGGTAATTAATAAGTATAATTTCATATTCTCCGAGGTTATTTTCAAGAGCGGAACACGTTCAGAATTGAGGTAAGGGGTTTTCCACCCAAATTTCCATTTTCTTTCGGGATAATTTTATCATATAATTACCTCAATGAATATCTTGTTTATTATTATGTACTCCTCAAAAACTTATCTACGTGGGTTATATATATTTTTACCAAGAATAATCATTTTTAATTTTATGGATGGTAACATGTTTTAAAGGGATCATTCGAAATTGATTCTGAAATGCAAGTCTGATCCAAGGGAATTCCTCTAATTCATACCTATTTTCATGGGAATTATATAATATGTTTTTGGAAACAATTATATTTATAAAATAAATAATTTTATTATGAAAATACTGTGTTCATTTACTTTGAGATTTATACAAAAAAAAATCAAAAGAACTCTTTTTTTCAACGTAAAAGATCATTTATCTCAAGATTTACTCGAATATTTTATAAGAGTATCTTCATCTATTTCAACACTCTTTTATATCGTTATGTATTATTGGGATTAGTATTAAATTTTATCATCTTCCATATTTAATTTAATGTTTTATGATTACTTTGGTTTTGGATTTTCTATCTTAAATCCATTCCCCAATATACTCTAAGTGGTTAGTGTTTATGCTTAATGTTAGGGGAAAGTTGTTTTCATTTAATATATTAATTACAATATGAATGTATATGTTTTTTATGTTTATACCAATTCATATGAGGAATGAATTAGACATAGTAAGTGTCGTGTGGGGGTAGATGTAGCCCCTTGGTGCATCGATAGGTCTCATGAGACAAACTACGGTCTTGACACAAGTCCTTGACAAAATGATTACTTATGGTTATAGCATGATGCCTTGAGGGTATAATTATATTGTCTTGCATTATGAATTCCCTCATTATGCATATATTATTGATGGTTCATGTGGTTATTCGACTAGTAGAATACCAATGACTATGTTATATTATGTCAATGTTTACTCAGGTCATATTTTTTTTCATATTATGTTCAAGTTTATTTTTAAAGGAATCTATTTTCAATTATTCACCATGTCTAATATTTAAGTTATCTTTCATTGTATTTCTTACTCTTACTAAGAGTTTGACCTCACCTTTTTCTTATGTTTCATTTCTCTAACGACATGAAGAATTTTATTATGAATGACTTGCTAAAATAACCTAGGAGTTGTGGAATTTTTATAAGGGGTTTCTATGTTGTTTTCCATTTCAAGTCGTAAAGTTGAACATATGTGTGTATCTTGTTTCCGATAATACTAAACTACTCAATACTTTGAGATACTTATTCTTTGTTTACTTTCTAATGTAATCAAATAAGGAACTGAATATGAGCAATTGGGTTCAGGTCCTTACAGTTGGTATCCAAGGAAGTTTAGTTGAAAACTTGGAAACTAGATTTAGAAAACGCAAATTAAGGAAGAATCCATGAGGTAGTCTTTGAGGATAAACATACAAGAACGTCCATGTATTTTGGTAAGGAATGGATTATATGGATCATTAAAGCAATACATCCTTGATTGGATACGAGCACGTAGAGGTGGCTCTAGAACATATGTACTTAGGAATGAAAGCTCCAACAAGGAGTTTCAGCCTTGACCTGGGGTATCATGGTATACAAAAATGGTCCTTGCTGCAGACTTGGTTATTCCACTCCTAGGGGATATTCTTATAATAATTCACATTTTCCTTACAATCCATTATGAAGTATTTAAATGTAAATTTTTCCTCAGAGAAAACATTTTTTTTGTGATTATGGGATTAGTCATACATAGGGTCTAAATTTATGCTAAGTATTTTGTTAAGTTAAGATTATACATTATGATTCATAACTATCTAGTGTATGAAATCCTCTAGAAATGGTGGCTATTGGAAGAAATGGAAACTACATGAATACACGTATCCCATGTAGGGATTTCCCTCCGACACAAGATAATGATGTTTTCTCTGGTGCTACGACTAGTGCAGAGAAGCATATAACTATACTGGGAATACTAAATCAGGTTATGAACAATAACCATACCTGTATGAAGCATCATAATCCTCTACTTAGAGGTTCTAGGTTAGATCTCTTTATGTGAGAACAACCACCATCATTCAATGGGACTACAAACACTTTTTTCACTGATCAGTGGATAAGTTCCCTAGAAAAGATATTTCTCTCTTTGGGATGTAATGAAAGAGGGAAGGTCATCATGGTAGTTCAATATCTATTAGGGTATGTAGATAAGTGGTGTTAATTAATTAAAAACACAAATTATGAGGAATAGATAGAAGAGATGGAATGGAGGGACATTAACGAATTCTTGCAAGAGAAATATTTTCCTTCTGAATGGAGACCAAATATGGAAAGATAGTTTCTAAATTTTATGAAAAATGAATATGATAATGTTGAAAAGTATGAAGCTATCTTCACAAGGTTAGTAAGGAATGCTATGGTTTACATACTAAATCAGAGGAACAAAATTTATTGATTCTTCGACAGTTTGAAACCATTCCTCTAAAGAACTCTAGTCTCCCAAAATTTCTCATTATATGAAGATATAGTTTCATTTTCTATCAAGAATGTAATGAAATTTTCTATGTCTTAGGACTTTAAGGGAATGAAAGAGAAGAATAGGGATGCTGAAAACTCTGGGAATGGAAATAAGGAAACATGGAATAAGGGAAGAGTTAAATTTCCATCCTGTAGTAATTGTTGGAAAAAACACCCTGGAACATGCCTGAAGGGAATCAATGTCTGTTACAAGTGTGGAGAAAAGGGCCACCAAGCTCATGATTGTAAGGGGAATAAAGAAGCTATCAAATTACTGTGCTACAATTACAGGGATATGGGACATTATTCACATGAATTTCCAAAGTTTAATGGAATCATTCCCCAGACATGGCCAAGCTTATGCAGTCACATCTCTGGAGGTAGATATTCCTAACTAAGTGGTGGCAGGTACATTGATCATTTCATCCAACTTACCCAATACATTATTTGATTCTGAATCATCATATTCATTTATATCTTCCCAGTTTTCCATGAAAATTAGATATGACCAATTTTATTTAATAAAGGAGTTATCAGTCAAAACCCCAAGTGGATGTATCATTGAAACCAATGAGTGTCGATTAGTCCCCCTCAAGACAAATAAATGTTCTTCTGTTTCTAACCATATCATCATACCAATGGTTTACTATGATATAATTCTCAGTATGAATTTGTTATCAAATTATGATGCAAATATCTACTACAACAAGAAGAAAGTTACAATTTCTATGAATGGTGTAGAATCCATTATTTTTAGATAAGATACCTCTCTATTTTATTCTCATCTAGATCCACCCCTAGTAGCTCTACTGAATTCAATTATTGGGGAGGAAGCGAATTAAATAAATATAGGTGGGGAGATTAATGAAACGATAGATGATGTACCTATTGTGAAAAATATGTTGATGTATTTCCAGAGGATTTACCTAGAAATCATCTAGAGAGAGAAGATGAGTATTTCATTTAATTAATTCCTAGTTTAAGGCCCATATCAGATACCCCTTATAGAATGGCCATTGCGGAGTTAGGGGAACTAAAGAAACAACTATAAGAATTTAGTGATAATTGATTTATTCGACCCAGTGGTTCTCTATGTGGAGCCCCTGTCCTCTTTGTCAAGAAGAAAGATTGGTCCATGAGGCTGTGCATTGATTACAGGGAAATAAATGATATTAAAATAATTAATAGGTATCTTTTATCACAAATTGATGATTTATTGGATCAAATTCATGTAGCCTAATATCTTTCAGATATTGATCTTCGATCTGGATATCATCACTTTCTTGAGAGGAAGGAATACATTCCAAAAACAGCATTTCGAACCAGGTACGGGCATTATGAGTTTCCAGAAATGTATTTTGGACTAACTAATGCACCATATATTTTCATGGATCTAATGAACAATGTTTTCAAGGAATATCTTGATGACATTGTATTGGCGTTTATTGATGATACCCTGGTATACTATAAAATCCACGAAGATCATGAAAATCACTTTCGCACAATTCTAAAGACACATAGATGAAATAAAATATATGGGAGGTCTATAAAGTTTGATTTTTTGCTCTAATCAGTTTCACTTTCTAGGCCACAATGTCTCTAAGGATAGAATATCTATAGATGCTATGAAGAAAAAGGCAGTATAAGAATGGACTACTCCAATTAATGTAACTTAGGTACATAGTTTTATTGGTTTAGCATGTTATTATTGATGTTTTATTCAGAACATCGCCTGTTTAGCCAACCCAACATCCAATCTCACACAAAAAGGGGTTAATTTTTTATGGAAAAAGGAATGTGAAGATTGTTTTGTATAATTAATGATTAGGGTAGTGAATTCTCTAATCCTAAACCCACCATGAGGGAATTATGGGTTTGTTTTCTATAGAAACACATCAAAGAAATGACATGGTTGTGTACTTATAAAGAATGATCTACTTATTTCATATGCATCTAGGTAGCTAAAAATTCATGAACAAAACTATCCAACTCTTGATATTGAGTTATAATTGGTAATGTTTTCTCTTAATGATTTGGAGAAATTACCTATATGGTGAAAATGTGAGATATATACTGATCATAAGAGTTTGAAATAAATATTCTTACAAAAAGAACTCTACATGAGATAGAGGAGAATGATTTAGATACTCAAAGATTATGATATCACAATACACTACCACCAGGGGAATGAAAATAAGGTGTCATATTCTTTGAGTAGAAAGGACCATGGAATTTTGAAAAGGATAGGAGTTGAAAGGGATCCTATGTTTATGGATAAAGAAAATATGGATATGGGATTTATCAAAGAAGGTAACACATCACTAATGTTTCTAATGGTTTACAAACCTTTATTACAGGAAAGGATAAAATGTTCACAAGCTGGTGATAAGGAGTTTCGAAATAAAATTAAAGCTATAAATGATGGGTAGTTGAATGAATTCTCATATGAAGGTGGATTATTGAAATTCAGAAAGAGGCTATGTGTTCTTGCTATTAATGAGCTAAAGTGGGAACTATTGGATGATCCTCATAGCTCGAATTTGTCTATATACCTTGGTAGCGCGGTGATGTATAAAGATCTAAAGGAATTTTTTTTGGGGGGAAAATTGAAGAGGTATTTTCCTAATTATTTGTCAAGATGTTTGGTTTGTCAATAGGTGAAGGCTAGAAGACAACAACCTGGAGGAGCCATGCAACCCCTTCCTATTCCGACGTGAAAATGGGATGAAATTATGATGGACTTTTTCATGGGTCTACCAAATTCTCAAAGAATGATTGATGTGATATGGGTCATTGTTGACCATCTTACAAAATAATCACATTTTCTGGCTATAAGAGAAGATTTACCACTTCAATGTTTAGAAAGACCATGTATTAATGAAGTGGTAAGACTTCATGGTGTACCCTTATCAATTGCTTATGATCTTGATACTTTTACATCAAAATTCTAGAAGAGTCTTCATAAGACCCTAGATACTGATCTTCTTTTTAGCACTGCCTACCACCCACAAACTGATGGACAATCTGAACGAACTATCCAAACTTTGGAAGACATGTTGCGGTATTTTTCGCTTGACTTTCATGGCATGTTGGATCGGTATTTACCTCCCATAGAATTTTCCTATAGCAATAGCTTCCATTAATGTTTTCATATGGAACCATATGAAGCTTTGTATGGAAATAGTTATCGTACACCAACTTGATGGGATGATGTTGGTTAAAGAAAGCTTGTTGGCCAAAAACTTGTTGAGGAAATGACGAAAAAGGTAATGATTATCCAATTATATATCAAAATATCTCAAATTAAGAAAAAGAGCTATGCTGAAAACGAAATGAAGGATTTGTAATTTGAAGAAGGAGATCATGATTTCTTAAAGTTATATTTATGGAAGGGTACTATACAATTCGTTAAGAAGGGAAAATTTAGTTCCAGGTACATCGGACCTTTTGAAATTATGGATCAAATTGGAGCCATATCTTACCATTTGGAAATACCGCCAACTCTCTCCAAAGTTCACAATGTGTTCCACGTGTCAATGTTAAAGAAATACATGTCAGACCAAACACATGTACTGTAATGACCCAAAATTTTGAATAAATCATGTTTCCTAATTTTGTGTGTTATTTTATTTTTTTTATACTCAACAAAACTGTTTCATTTGATAACATGAGTATAATTAAAATGAGACTGTTGGGTTTTGATTGTTATATGACCATTGGTCAATATGACCACTGGAAACTAAACATTTCAATATTTGTCTCTAAATACAAGTGATCTTGGTTAATTAATATAGAAATAAGATTCGATGGCCTCACCCAGTAGTCTTGGACCGATCGAAGCTCATCTAATTGAACTTGGGAAGGAGGTAGCACCACTAGGCTTTGCTCTGGACCAAACCCAAGCCGAACTTCATTGTGTGAAGCTAGAATGGAATCTCCTTCGCGAGAAGTTCAAACTGATAGAAATTACTACTCGTGCAATGTTAGCCGAGCCTCCCTCAGATTCTCTCACCTTAACACACCTTACACTTAGGTCCTATGCTGGTGTGATAAGGGGCAATGTAAGGAGACCGTAACTACCTTGTGTAATCCTTTTTTTTTAAATAAAAATTTTGATTTCTTCTTATGATGAAGTTTATGATTTTTGAAATGTCCGAATAAATATAGTATGCATATTTTTGGTGAATATTAGAGAAAGAATATTTAAAAAAATGTTTATGTAAACCTTAAATAATTAAAAATGTGTAATGATTTTCAAAAAATGGTCTTCTAAAATTATGTTCAGTATGAAATTTAGAGTCTAATATGATCAACATAATTTTTGATGAATACTAAAATATGAATAGTGATTTTATGCTTAGGATTAGTAATGTGACCAAATGGATTAATAATCTCACTTAAAGAAAGTATTAATATATTCTAGGCATCTTGATTAAGTAATGTGATTCAATAAAATAGGTAAATAACTATTTCATTAATTATTAGTCAAGTATTAGTTTTTTAGTATGAATAGTGTTTTTTAATTAAAAATATTTAGAAAATTATTTTTATAAAATGGATTTCATTTTTGAACTCAGAGCATCGATATTATTTTAAGGTAATTTTTGAGGATTTTTCTGAAAAAAATGAATTTTTAGTGAATAGTGTATTTATTTAAAAATTAAATTAAAATTATTTAGAAAATTATTTTTATAAAATGGAGTTAATTTTTGAAATCAGAGCATTTATATTTGGTTAAGGTAAAATTTTGGGATTTTTCTGAAAAAGTTGAATTTTCAATGAATAGTAAAAATATAGTTTTAGGGTTTTGGTATGTTTAATGACATCATAATTGTGTCATGATGATTTCATAAGATATTTTAAGGGTTGGACGACCAAAGGTGATTAATTATTGTATGGGGGCCCCATGTGGCCTGACTCCATGGGAAATACCATGGGAGAGCCCATGGTTTTGAGAAAACCACTTGTGAGGTGTCCGTTGGCCATTAATGCCTTGTCCCCTCACTTTCTTTATAAATACCAATCCATCCTCTCATCCATTCAACTCCCAAATGTCCCCCAAAGATTATCTGGTCTCATTACCTCCCAAGGAGTCCTCCCAAAGTTCCTCCAAGCCCTCAAGGTCCCAACCTTTGAGTTTTAAGAGTTACGTTTTAAGGTAAGGGATCCTACCTCTCTCTTTCTTTCCAAGTGCTCTCTTTTATGTCATTTCTTTTATGCTCCATGTTATTATGTTGGATGATGTTATTATATATTCCTCTTACTACCCTTTTCATTTTTATATTATGATAGATCTCCTATTACTCTCATCATTTCGTTTTATGAATGTTTAAGTGGCGCCGTTAGGCTGCCGAAATTTTTGTAACAGATTCTTTCACCCTTATCGTTTTCAAGATCTATTTTCATGTCAAGTCTTTAAAGTTCATTTTATTATGTTGGGGTATGATCTCTATATCTATCATATTGATCTTTTATGTTCATATGATGAGAGATTCTATTTGATCTCATCAATTCATTTTTTTGAAGTTTAAAGTTGCGCCGTTAGGCTGCCAAAATTTTTAGGGATTCTTTCACCCTTCTCATTTTCAAGTTCTATTTTCTTGTCATGTCTTTCATGATCCTTTTTATTATGTTGGGGTATTATCTCTATATATATCATACTTATCTTTTAATTTCATATGATTAGAGACTCTATTTGATCTCGTCAATTCATTTTTTTTGAAGTTTTAGTGACTCTGTTAGGCAGCCAAGTTTTTAAGAGATTCATTCACCCTTCTCATTTTTCAAAGTTCTATTTTCATGTCAAGTCATTCAAGTTCCTTCTTATTATTTTGGGGTATGATCACTATATATATCATACTGAAATTTTATGTTCATATTATAAGAGACTTTATTTGATCTCGTCAATTCATTTTTGTTGAAGTTTAAGTGACACCGTTAGGCGTCCAAATTTTCATAAGAGAAATCTTATTTTTGTCTTCCTTTCATGTTCTTCATTTTATATGGTATATCTTTCAAATTTCATTACCATGTTATTAAATCCTTTAAATTATGTTTTATTTACTGTTCTATGGATCATTTATGAGTGGGTGACCCATGTCCCCTCTCTTTTCAATGTTTTTTAAAACCCTGTATCATAGTCGTTATGCTGTAGAATTTTCGTCTCAAAATGTCTTTCTCTTTCTATCAAATTATTTATATAATTAAGTGAATACTCAAAGATATTTATTCTATAGGGGTATTCACATATATATCATAATGTTCTATTTTAATTCCGGGACTTACATACATGAAACCCACTTTCCTTTTTCCGTGGGTTTAATGTGACATAAAGAATCGTCTTAAAATATGTTTTTAAAATGTGATGACTATGAAATGAAACCCATTTTTTTGCTATATGGGTTGTTTATGAAATGATTGATGATGAAATATGAGGATCACATGATAATAAATGCGAATTTAAGGTTTCGCCCTGATAAAGCTCCAATGCATTGGGTAAAGACTTAATCTCTAGAGATGGACATTTTGACTGATACCTTGGTGAATAACCTTGGTAATTTTTAATGACACCTTGGGGTCGAATCTTGGTGAAACAGAAATGATTGTCAATATTAAATGTTGTAGCCACATCTTCAAGTTATGAAATATTTTATTTTTATTATGATATGTCTCAATATTTCTTTCTCATGCCTTGAAGTTCTTTTTCATGACATTGTTGATGTATCTCAAGTTCACATGTTAAATGTTTCCCCTTGTTTCCCTTACTGGGCCTTTTGCTCACCCTTTCCTTTGATGTATTCTCCCAGGTTATGAGATGTTGTAATGAACTTAGGATAAACAAATTAAGAATACTTTCAAGTATTTAGGAAGAATGTTTTTTCTCATGTAATAAGTTCCTGGTTTCCAAGACATTAAACCTTATATATCCTCGGTTTTGTATAATGTAATGAAAGTTTATGTGATAAAAAGGAGGGATGCCATAGTTGGTATCAAAATATGGTTTAGTTTTTTGTGGAAATTAGGATATGAAAACTTTAGGAAGAACCCTATATAAAATATTAAATATAGAAAATATTCCTGGTATTTTGGTGAGTATTGAGTAAGGGTTTTCCAAACAAATACATCCTTGTCTGGATACGAGTAGGTAGAGGTGGCTCTGGCACAGATGTACATAGGTTTAAAACCCAAAAACACCGCTTTGAGCTAAACTCGAATGGGAACTGGTACACGACAATGGGCCTTTCTGCACTCTTGGTTACGACACTCCCAGGGGATATGCTTAGGTAAATTCATAAGCTTAGTATGAACCATTATTAAAGGAACAAAGATAAAATAAAATAAATATTCACATAAGAATATATGATTATGGATAACCTAGTTTGGAACCTAGGGGATCACAAGTTAGGGTATACTTTTCTTCTACAATTTATCCTTCTATGAATTAAGTTCCTTTTCATGATTATTGGCTAAGTATTTAAGCCCCTAATAATATGTTCTTTTCTTAGTTAATGGAGGGAAATGGAAGAGCATGTCCCAATGACCAATGTGATAGGAAATGTGACGATTTCCCTATTAATGTGACAGAGATGAAGAAATATCAAGTTGAACATATTGTGATTATGCCAAACCAGCAATCAAATATCACAATTAATAATTTGTACCTAGTTGAATGCCCAAATTCATCAAGGAAGAAGAAGACAAAGTCTCAAGGATGTTCATCTGATAAAGTTGATAAGGGAAAGAATATCCAATTTCTTTTTTGCAAAAAGTCTGGGAAGAGGAACCAAGGAGAATGTCACAAAGGAACCGAGAGATGTTTTAAGTGTGGGAAGATAAGGCATAAAGTATCCAATTTCTTTGAAAAATTGGATAATGTGATGAATGGAGATAAGTTTCGATCTAATATACCTTATACATTTCGATGTCATAAATGTGGATAAGTTAGACATTATCCAAGGCAATGCTCTCTTGGAATGGATGACAAGCATGATGAGCATCAACAATCTTCAAGGACAAGGGAATAATGCAAGTCTTATGCTGAGATGGATCATGATGACTGAAGTACATGTAACTTCTTCACAATAATTGTCTATGTCATATTCTATTTTAGTTCATTCTCTATGGTCATATCTTTTATGTTCTCTAAGATCATCGAGTCACTACCTAAGATGATTTTATATAATTAAGGAAAACATCTACTATTATGTACCACATGTTGATGTAGTGAAGTTCTTCTTCTTAAAAAAAGGGGTGATTAAGGGATTAAAAGGTGATTATTATTTTAGAAGACGTTCATTATTTTGGGAAACCTATTTGATCGAGGTAAAAAGATTACTACGGTATTTTCTTTGAGAAGTAATGGTTGACTTATATTTTGAAGAATCGATGAATTTAAGGCGGACTTATAGTAATTTTGGTTACATATGGAAATGATTAACCTATCTTGGGGAAAATGTGATTAGGTTAGTTACTTTTGTTATAAGATGATAAGAGTGGTTGATGTTGTTTGAAGATGAACGATAAAGACTATCTTGGAAGACTATGTTATGAGATCATTCTTATAATTCGGTTTCAATCTTAGTTTGGTTTATTTTGAGTAATTTTAAGGATAGTTATTTATGGAATGGTCTATAATTAACTTTGGGTACTACCATAGAACATTGAAGATTTAAAAGAAGTTTCCATTCCTATGGGATTATTTCTCTTTGAAGAGCTGTTTTATCTTACCCTTTCTGTTATTGGGATAATGTTTAAAGATAGAAGAAATTGATAGTTAATCTTTTGTGGATTACGTGACTCTCAAGAAGATGATTCTTCTGTTTTGATGAGACCAAGTTTTTTTGAATGCTCATCGTTTGGAGAAAAGATTAGTTTTGGTATAAACTTATTAAAGGATGAAACACTACTTGAAGGTAGGTATATTTCCTTATATTTTTGTTCTATGTAGTGAATGCACTCTTCAAAATTATGAAAAGGAACGTAAAACTAAAACGTTGTTGGTTTATGTTTCCTACAAGGTAATAAAAGACTATTTACAGACATCATAAGTTTGGGATTTTCTCATGGTTAACTTTCTCCTAATCAGGTTTTCTATCACTCTCCCTCAGAACTTGACCCATTGTTTTCTCCTCCATGTCCATGTTTTCTAACATGGAATCCAAGTGTGGGTTAACTTGGGTGACCTTTGTACTTCCCATTCTTTCTTTTAAAGTAATATTTTTACTGACTCCTTTTCCGGTGTGGGACTTTCAATGAAATTTCAAAACCCAATTTTAGAAATTGCGAGGACGCAATTTCTTAAGGGGGGGCGATAGTAACGAACTGAAATTTTGAATAAATCTTGTTTCCTAATTTTGTGTGTTATTTTTTTTATACTCAACAAAACATTTTCATTTGATAACATGAGTGTAATTAAAATGAGACTGTTGGGTTTGGAATATTATATGACCATCAGTCAATATGATCACTGGAAACTAAACATTTTGATTTTTGTCTCTAAATACAAGTGATTTTGGTTAATAAATACAGAAAGAAGATTCGATGGCCTCACCCAGTAGTCTTGGACCGATCAAAGCCCATCTAACAGAACTTGGTAAGGAGGTAGCACCACTGGGCTTTGCTCTGGACCAAACCCAAGCCTAACTTCATCGTGTGATGCTAGAACAGAATCACCTTTGCGAGAAGTTCAAACTAACAGAAATTACTACTCGTGAAATGTTGGCCGAGGCTCCCTCAGATTCTCTCACCTTAGCACATCTTATACTTAGGTCCTATACTGGTGTGATAAGGGGAGGTATAATGAGACCATAACTGCCTTGTGTAATCCTTTGTTTTTAATAAAAAAATTTATTTCTTCTTATGATGATGTTTATGATTTTTCAGATGTCTGGATAAATATAGTATGCATATTTTTGGTGAATCTTAGAGAAATGATATTTTAAAAAAAAATTATGTAAACCTTAAATAATTAAACATGTGTAACGATTTTCAAAAAATGGTCCTCTACAATTATGTTCAGTATGAAATTTAGATTCTAATAAGATCAACTTAATTTTTGATGAATAGTAAATTATGAATAGTGATTTTCTGCTTAGGAATAGTAATTTGACCAAATTAATTAGTAATCTCACTTAAAGAAAGTATTAATATAATATAGGCACCTTGATTAAGTAATGTGATTCAATAAAATAGGTAAATAATTGTTTCAGTAATTACTAGTCAAGTATTAGTTTTTTCGGGTGAATAGTGTTTTTTAATTAAAAATTAAATTAAAAATATTTAGAATTTTTTATATAAAATGGATTTCATTTTTGAACTCAAAGCATCGATATTATGTTAAGGTATTTTTTGGGGATTTTTCTGGAAAAAAATGAATTTTTGGTGAATAGTGTATTTATTTAAAAATTAAATTAAAAATATTTAAAAAATTACTTTTATAAAATGGAGTTCATTTTTGAAATCAGAGCATTGATATTTTGTTAAGGTAAAATGTTTGGATTTTTCTGAGAAAGTTGAATTTTCAGTGAATAGTAAAAATACAGTTTTAGGGTTTCGGTATGTTTAATGACATCATAATTGTGTCATGATGATTTCATGAGATATTTTAAGGGTTTTCCGAACAAAGGTGATGAATTATTGTATGGGGCCCCATGTGGCCTAACTCCATGGGAAATACCATGGGAGATCCCATGGTTTTGAGAAAACCACTTTTGAGGTGTCCCTTGGCCATTAATGCCTTGTCCCCTCACTTTCTCTATAAATACCAAGCCATCCTCTCATACATTCGACTCCTAACTCTCCCCCAAAGAAGCTTTGGTATCATTACCTTCCAAGGAGTCCTCCCAATGTTCCCCCAAGCCCTCAAGGTCCCAACCTTTGAGTTTTAAGAGTTACGTTTTAAGGTAAGGGATCATACCTCTCTCTTTCTTTCCAAGTACTCTCTTTTATGTCATTTCTTTTATGTTCCATGTTCTTATGCTGGAGGATGTTCTTTTATATTCCTCTTACTGGCCTTTTCATGTTCATATGATAAGAGATCCCCTCTTACTCTCATCATTTCGTTTTATGAATGTTTAAGTGGCGCCATTAGGCAGCCGAAATTTTTGTAACAGATTCTTTCACCCTTCTCGTTTTCAAGATATATTTTCATGTCAAGTCTTTCAAGTTCCTTTTATTATGTTGGGGTATGATATCTATATCTATCATACTGATATTTTAAGTTCATATGATGAGAGACCATATTTGAACTCATCAATTCATTTTTTTGAAGTTTTTAGTCGCGTCGTTAGGCTGCCAAAAGTTTTAGGGATTCTTTCACCCTTCTCATTTTCAAGTTCTATTTTCTTGTCAAGTATTTAAAGTTCCTTTTTATTATGTTAGGGTATGATTTCTATATCTATCATAGTTATATTTTAAGTTCATATGATGAGAGACCCTATTTTATCTCATGAATTCATTTTTTTGAAGTTTAAGTGACGCCGTTAGGCTGCCAAATTTTTAAGAGATTCTTTCACCCTTCTCAATTTTCAAAGATATATTTTCATGTCAAGTCTTTCAAGTTCCTTTTTATTATGTTGGGTTATGATATCTATGTCTATCATACTGAACTTTTATTTTCATATTATGAGAGACCCTATTTGATCTCGTCAATTCATTTTTGTTGAAGTTTATGTGACGCCGTTAGGCTACCGAATTTTCATAAGAGAAATCTTATTTTTGTCTTTCTTTCATGTTATTCATTTCATATGGTATATCTTTAAAATTTCTTTACCATGTTCTTAAATCCTTTACATTAATTTTTCTATACTGTTATGTGGATCATTTATGAGTGGGTGACCCATGTCCCCTCTCTTTCTAATGTTTTCTAAAACCCTGTATCATAGTCGTTATGCAGCAGAATTTTCGTCTCAAAATATCTTTCTCTTTCTCTCAAATTCGTTATTTAATTAATTGAATACTCAAAGAAGTTTCTTCTATAGTGGTATTCACATATATATATCAAAATGTTCTATTTTAATTATGGGAATTACATACATGAAACCCGCTTTCCTTTTTCCATGGGTTTAAAGTGAGATAAAGAATCATCTTTAAAGAAGTTTTTAAAATGTGAGGACTATGAAATGAAACCCATTTTTTTGCTATATTGGTTGTTTATGAAATTATTGATGATGAAATATGTGGCCCACATGATAATAAAGGCGAATTTATGGGTGTTCCCTGATAGCGCTCCAATGCATTGGGTAAATAATTAATCTTTGGAGATGACCATTTTGACTGATTACTTGGTGAATAACCTTGGTAATTTTTAATGAAACCATGGGGATGGACCTTGGTGAAACGGAAATTACTTTCAATAATAAATGTTGTAGCCACATATTCAATTTATGAAATAAATTATTCTTATTATGATATGACTCAAGATTTCTTTCTCATGACTTAATGTTCTTTTTCATGACTTTGTTGATGTATCTCAAGTTCACATGTTAAATGTTTCCCCTTGTTTCCCTTACTGGACCTTTTGATCACCCTTTCCTTTGATGTATGCTCCCAGGTTATGAGATGCTGTAATGAAAATATGATGAACAAATGAATAATCCTTTCAAGTATTTAATAAGAATGTTTTTTTCTCATGTAATAAGTTCCTGGATTCCAATACACTAAACCTTAATGATCCTCGGTTTTGTATAATGTAATGAAAGTTTATGTGATAAAAAGGCAGGATGCTATATGTACTCACCTATTAAGAAATAGAACTTGAGCCCGCTATGTGTTATTGTGAAGAGCCTATCAAGATTCTTGATACTAGAGAACAAGTATTGATAAATCTAAATAATTGTCTGGTAAAGGTTCGTTGGAAGAACATTAAGATAGAAGAGGCAACGTGAGAGTCTAAGGAGCTTATGTTGAAGACATACCCAAATCTTTTTAGGTAAAATTTTGTGAATTTTGATGATGAAATTTTGGTAAGGAGGGGAGAATGTAAGGACCCAATATAATTCAATGGATATTCCTTTCTTAAAAATATGTCATAATCACATTATATAACAACATGATGAACTAATAAGAGCTACGTGACCTTTAAACATAAGTTTGTCAGTTTTGTGATGTGAATTTTGAAAATCTAACATACAGGGTTGTGATAAGTTAGTTAATTTGAGTCCGATAAGAAAAACATAATTTTAGGTGAATAGAAACCTACATTTATGAATAGTAATATACCATAATTAATAGTGATGTACCCAAATTAATAGTAACATTACCTATTATTTTATATAAATAATATTCAAGTTGATGTGTGATATACCTATGATTTGGAATATGTAAATAAATGTTTTAAAATGGTTTTTTAGAATAAATTATGATTTCAATTAAAGATTAAATTAATCTTATTTAGAAAATTATTTTTGAAAAATGGACTTCATTTTTGGATTCTACATGTCGAAAAATAGATCTGTTGGATATTTGGTATTTTTTTGAAATACATGAATTTTTTTTGAATAGTGAAATACCATAATTTACAAAATAAGCTAAATACACTAATTATAGAGATATGTATGATTTTTGGCTGATGTAATCCCAATTTATTCGGTTTTACATGAGACAATTACTATTATTGGGCATGGAAGACACACTATTCCTAATCCTTTGGTGAAATAATAAATTAATGAATATAAAATTATGAAATCCCCTCTTCATTCCACTATAAAAACCCCACATTAGTATCTCTTATATTCACTCCTCTCATGCCTTGTTCCTTATCCAAATTCAGTTCAAATATCCTCCCAACCTCCTCTCCCTTGTCCAAAATTCCTTGGTCTCATAAAAAGACCAATATCCCATCCCTTATGGAGGATCTCGAAGTGGTTAATTCAAGAGGTAAGGCACCTTCCTTTTTCATTTAGTTTTCTTTCAAGTTACTTTATTTTGTATTACCTCCCTAAATCCTTAGTACAAATGATAATGATAAATATATTATCATCTATTTTCTAGAATTATATCATGTGAATGGAAGGACCATCATAAATATTCTTACTCTCTCCCTTTTATTTTATAAACGAAACCAACATCCATGAGGTTCCAATTTCTATCCTTCGTGGACGACGAAGTTTCGTTCTTCAATTTCTCCTTCATTGCTGGTCATGAAACCATTATTGTTATGGTTGAACTAGTTTATTATATATTTAATATACCCTATATTAGGTTATGTAATTCCATTGTATAAATGGTATTAAGTTATAATGTAAAAAGAGTTCGTTTTAATCCAACCCCACAAATTAACCGAAGCAGTTATCATTAAATTTATATATAATAACTCATCCTCATTATATGTAACCAAGTAATATAAATTACCAATAACACCAAAATATGATTATCAATAATTTTAAAATTCAATTTTTTAGATTTAAATTCATTCCACATGAACTACATTACTTAAGAACAAGTGAACCGATTATGAAAATATAGAAAACAAACACTGTGAAACGAAGAAATTCAATATAATGACTTATCAATAAGGGAATAAATGAACTACAAAGAATTATGATAAAATAAATACCTATACAAAATATTTTAAAATAGGTTATTAATAAGTATAAATTTATATTCTAGGAGCTTAAGTTTAAGAGAGGATCATGTTTGGATTTGAGGTAAGGGTTTTTTCACCCAAATTTCCATTTTCATTCGGGTTACGTTTATTTTCTAATTACCTCAATGAAACACTTGTGTATTATTATTTACTCCTAAAAAAATTATATGTGTGGGTTATATATATGTTTAACATCCATAATAATTCTTTATTTTATGGATGGTTACACATTTTAAAAGGAAGTTTCAAAATTGTTTCTGAAATACAAGCCTAATCCAAGGAAATATCCCAAATTGTTACCTATTTTCATGGGAAATCTATAACAGGTTTTTTGGAAAAAAAATTCTTTATAAAATAACTCATTTTATTATGAAAATACTATCATAATTCACTTCTAGTTTTATACAAAAAGTTTTCTAAAATAACACTTCTTTTCAACGTAAAAGAGTATTTATATCAAGATTTACTCGACGATTTTATAAGAGTACCTTCAACTAATTCAACACACTTGTTGATCCTTATGTATTATTGGGATTATTATTCCATGTTATCATATAAAATATTTAATTTAATTTTTTATTATTACTTTGGTGGTAGATTTTCAATCTTAAATCCATTCCCCATTTTACTCTGAATGGTTAGTGTTTATGATTAATGTTCAAGAAAAATTATTTTCATTTCATATATTAATTTCAATGTGAATGAATATGTTGTTTATGTTTATCCAAATTTTTATGAGGAATTAATTAGACATCTTAAGTGTCGTATGGGGCCTTTTTTATCCCTTCATTGCATCAGTAGGTCTCATGAGACAATCTATGCTCATGGCACAAGCCCATGACAAAATGATTATTTATGGTCTTGGCACGAGGCCTTGACAGCATGGGGATGTTGTCCCGCATTATACATTCCCACATTATGAATATAGTAATGATGGTTCATGTGGTTATTCGACTAGTAGAATACCCATGATTATGTTATATTTTGGAAATATTTACTTAATTCATATTTTTTCCATATTATGTTCATGTTTATTTTTAAAGTCATGTGTTTTCAATTATTCACCATGTCTATTGTTTAATTTATCTTCTATTGTATTGCATAATATTACTAATAGTTTGATCACACCCCTTTCTTATGTTTCATTTTTCTCAGGACATGAAGAATTTTATTATGAATGACATGCTGAAATAACCTAAAAGTTATGCAAGTTTCTCATGGAGTTTCTATGTTGTTGTTCATTTCAAGTCATAAAGTTGAACTTATGTATTTATCTTGTTTACAATAATACTAAACTACTATGTCTTACAGGATACTTATTCCTCTTTTATATGCCCAAGTAATCAAATAAAGAACCAGCTCCGAGCAACTAGGGTCAGGTCCTTACACCAAACCTATACATCCAGCTCTTATAAGTGAATGAAAAACAAAAAAAATTGTAACCCCCACCTAGTAATTTCCCAACTATTTAATACTCTCCCACCCACTTCCAAATAAGTATAACATACCAAATATCCCAGAAAATAATATCTATTATAGATTACAATACTACCCCTTCCCCTTGACAGTTAATAACTTCCTACTCAAACTTCCCAACTGTAACAACATGAGATTTTATGAGAAGTATTATTTTTAATTTATTTGATGTATTGTATTGTATGATACCCCAAGATTATCTTGTGTTATACACAACACCTTATTAGCTTGCAGTATATGAACCACTAATCTTGGATCGTGTAACACACAATTTCATGTTTGTTTGATAGTAGTTATTCTACGCAACATTGAGTATATATATATATATATATTCAATTTATTAATGAAATATGGTTGGATTTTGTTATATGAAACAACAAAGGAGTCATGCACTACACGCAACCCTGACTTGGCTTGCGTTACACGCAATCGCGACCTTCCTCGATAGCATGTGTTGTACGCAATACCGGGTTTTAATAAACAACAATATATTATTAAAATATTATTATGAACTAGCCGTTATGAATAGTATTAATTAAATTTTGAATTATTATTCATCTTACACATTTTCTAGAACAAGGTATGAGAACGAAATCAATTTTTCGAGTAAAATAAATATTTTTCAAAAAATGTAGTTTTGTCACCTTTTGATGGCACACCCACTTTAAATATTGTTTTTGACATGTCTATAAGTTCAATTTAACAAAATATAATTCTTATTTGGAATCAATATATAAAAATTTACTTTGGATAAATTTTTCATATTATTCTGATAACATTCATATTTTAATGAATAGTAAAAACACGCTATATTTTAATTAAAAACAACTTTTTCATCACAATAATTTATATTGATAGATTATCATTTTAATTTGGTTTAAAGTGTAATTAAAATATATTTTTATCATTTAATCTAATGTTGGTCATTGAAATTTATTTCACTTTGAAATTGTATATAAACAAGTATCAATCTTTTGATAGTTATTGCTTCTTAAAAACATGCTATTTGTTTTGATAACGAGAATTAATTTTAAAATTAATTAATGCCACTTCTATGTTTTGAATTTGGAAAAATAGACATCAATTTTGAATTCGTAATATCAAATAATTATTCGATTTAATAATTGGTATTTTTCTGAAAAACTTCAATTTTTGATGAATAGTGAAACCACTTAGTTGTAGTTAAAAAACTAACTTTTTCATTTAAATGAAATTTTACCACATCTGTGAATTGAATTCCGAAAATCTGAGAGACACGGTTAATATCAAGGACTAAAATGTGGTTCAATGAGATGAAAATATAATTTGGTGAATATCAGCTTTTTACTTTTATTTACCACGGTTAAAAGTAAATAGGATAATTAAGGGTAAAAATGATATTATTATTACCCTAAAACATGTCCTAATTCTATTGGATAAGTTTATTTCGACCCAAAACAACCTTAGGAATAAAATATGACCATTTAGATTCACTTGGATTAGATTAGGACATTTATTATTAATTTATTTAAAGAAGGGTTAAAATAGTTAAAATCAAAGTTCAATAACTACTTCATTTTTAATATAGGGTTATACATAAGAAACATTCGACTATAAATATTCATTATAAAAATAAAAGGATTTCCTACCTAATTGTAGTTTATTTATAATCTTTAGACATTAAATAAGTTATGTTATTTATGACACAATGGTGATGCAGTAATTACCTAAATAATTAAATATTAAACTACTTGATATTATAAATACCCAAATAAATGTAATATGAGACTTTTTATGAATTAAAAAAATATAAGTTTATATAACATATTAATATTGATTTAATTAACTTTATTTTAACTAATAATTCTGTTATTATTTTCAAAAAAATCAATTACAAAATAGTGTCAAAATTGACATAAAATAATTTTTAAAACAAATATTATATTAATAATTGTTATTTTATTCCTAAAAATCTATGGTCTGGCATAATGACTTATATACAGTTATATATTTTAATAATAAACAATTTTAGGTTCGTTTGGCTTGTTATAGTAAGTTTGTTAACCTTATAGTGTAAGTAAACAAGAAGACATGGTAAAAGTAAAATTATTTAACTTAGAGTTAAATCTAAATGATAAGGTTAAAATATTAACCTAAACTTGTCTAAAATCTATTGGATGAGAGTATTTAGACCCATCCCAACCTAATCTTCTAAATAAATAAATTTGGAGCTATTAGAAACTGAATATGACTTTATAATAAAATAATTGTTTTCGTTTTTCCAAAGGTGCCCCTCTCCTCCCTTATAAAAAGGGCACCCATTCCCTCTTCTCTTAACACCCTTTTGAGCCTTTAATCTAGTCCAAAACCTGCCAATTCTTCTTCTCCACTTCCCTAGAAACATTCTGGAGGTTCTTGTCTTCTCAAAAGACCAACTCTACTTCTTTAAGAGAAGGCTTAAAGGAGGTGCGTCGAAGAAGAGGTAATCTCTTCTTTTGATTCTCTCAAGTTTCTTTCTTCTTCATCTTCTTCTTATTTAGTTGTTTCATTATAAAATAATAACATCAGTATCAATCATATAATGATATGTTATTAGGAATATGTAACAACACTATTTCACCTTCTATCCATCTTACGGAAAACGAAATCACCACGCGTGCGTACGTACGGAATATCGTCTCCACGCCGTGGTGTAATTAGATTTTCCACCACCACCTAGCATAGATGGGTATAATGGTGTAAATAAAAAAATATATGGTTATTGTAAATTGATATTGATTCTATAATATTATACATACAATTCAATAAAATTCCATGATTATGGGAATGATATCATCGCTCGTGCGTACGTACGGACTACCGTGTCCACGAACGCGATGAAATTCATTTTCCATGACTAACCCTTAAAGAATGATTATAAAGTATATTTAATTAATAATAATGAAATATATGAAATAATTAATCTACTGGATTTATGTATACACACGTATATATATATATATATATGTCATCTACTTACTTCCATTCATGTCAAAAAAGAAAGGAAAACAACGTTCATGCGTACGTATGACCTACTGTCTCCATGAACGGTGTGTTTCATTTCATTTATCTATTTATTTTATATATATATATATATATATATTTAATATATATGATATATAAATCATTTTTTACATTCTGGAAGTAATTAAATCATAATATAAGTAATAATAATATCAAGAACAACAAGTCCAAACACGTACGATAAAAGAAACAATTTTACCCAAAACACTACTTTAACATGGAATTGACAAATGAACGGGTAATATAAATACCTAAGTGAACCATATATGATATAAAACAATGAATATGATTCTGTAACAAGTCAATGACATTTTTTAAATCATTATACAGGAGGTTCGGATACATACGAAGCATATCAGACATAAGGTAAGGGATAACTATTCCAATCTCGTTCGTACCTGAGATTGTTTATTCGTATGTATTTACTGGGGTTATTGTTATCATCCAAGTACATGTTTCCTAAAAATGATTTCATGTATGTTTAAAGTCCTTTTTAACCATTTTTGACTTTTAATACATGGTATGTAAGTAATCTTTCTTTTTTTAACCATACGAGGTACTTTTTGACTTTTCCAACAAAAGTACGAGAAGAATGTTATTTTTAACTTATACGACATGAAATGATTTTTACAGTTTTATAAAGCCTTATTTTCATGATGCTTCTCCAAAATATTTCATGACTATTTTCAAAAAAATCCTGTTATTTTAAAATTTCATGACATTTTATGAAAAGAAAATGATTTTGAAGAAGAAAGGATATTTTCCTCAAGAATTCATTTCAAGTGTTTTATCAAAATCATTTTTCATCTAAGATGACATTATTTCATATGTGTGTGTTTCAAGTATAATGTCTCTATGATTTACATGGTCTCACTTTTCTTATTATGAAATTTTATCTATTTATATTATATGGATTATGTGATGATGGGATGATGTTTATGAAACCCATTTTATTTATTGGGGTTTTATGAATGATGTATGTTTATATTATGGCACAAGTAAGAATGATTTAATTATGAGATGGGTGGGACCTATATCTCCCTCCAATGCATTGGTTAAAGATTTATATCTCATGAGATAGACATGGATGGAATGATAAGTTAATATGGTTCAGTAATACAGGACTGGAACGAGGAGTGAACTCGATTCAGAAAGGGACTTTTTCCACCAAGATGGTCTTGTCCACAATGCCTTGGCTACTATTGAAATCATATCATGTGCTTATTTTTTCCCACAATTAAAAGTTTTATTTACAAGATATTTTATCATGATTGATGTTCTATTTTGATATATGCCTTACGTACTTCCATGTTTTATGTCATTGCTCAAGATTTCGATGTTTAAACATTATGTTCATGTTTTTATGTTAAATGTATATGGTTTGTTCAATTTTCTCCATGCTTACCCTTACTGAGCATTTGAGCTAACCCTTTTTTTGTTTTATTTTCCCCAGGATATAAAGAAAGGTTTTAGGTAAGAATAAAAGGGGGAAGATCTTTATGGGAGATGTTCAAGATCTTTCACCACGATTAGAAGATTGCATTCCTCGTTTCCAAAGACACTAAACTATTACGGTCCTTGTGTGATTGTTTTTTTATGTACTAAGTATTCTGAAAAAGTAATGTAATGTCCATGTACGTCAAACTTTGGGTCTCTACAGTTGGTATCAGAGAAAGGTTTAGTCAACCTTTGGAAACTAGGATGTGAAAACGTTAATGAGATCCCTAGAGATATTTCTAAGGTATGTCTAGGGATGTCCCTAATGTTTAGTATAAGTATAGGTTATAGTCCTAGAACTACAGTAAAGATATTAGAATTAAACCTAAGATGTTAGATGTCGAAGTTACTCCCCCTTGATTATGTTATTTTCCTTGTATGATTTATGCCTCTCACAGAATTCTTTTTGTGTTTTAGTCAATGGAGGAAACCAAAAGGAATTCGGTTAACATTGAATCCAATGGAAAAATTGGTGACTATGAGAAACAAAATTGCGTAATTCCTGGAGAGAACGATATTGTGATTATGCCGAATCAGTCATCGCGATATATGATTAACAAGGTGAAATTAAGTGGTATGCCTAATTCATCAAATAAGAGGAAGATATACTTTTATTCATGTTCGCATGTTGAGGAGCATAAAGAAATGAAGATTGAGATTTATAAATAAGGGAAGAAGAACCTTGAGGAATACCTCAAATGGAGGGACAAATGTTATCTATGTGTAGAAAAGGGTCATAGAGTCACAGACTGTTATGGAGTCCAATGTCTTATCTGTGGAGAACATGGGCATTACCCAACTCAATGCCCTGACCTAAGAAGTTACTTCTAAATCAATTAAGGACTTATTCCATGAAAATCATTGAAGAGGATGGATTGAAGCGTTTTGTATTTGTATTCAAGAATAATTTTGATGAGGTACTTTTATGGTATATTGGAATATCTATGTATCGGTCCATTTTGGTTTTCCATAATAATATGGCATCAGTAACCATGAAAAGTGATTGAAATATTTTTGGAAAGCAGATGATATGCATAATAAAGAGAAAATTAAATGTTTGATAGTATTCATGAGCTCATGACTAATATAATGACAATGTGATACCGTGGTTTGAGTAAATCAAAATTTTGGGATTTTGGTATGTGGAAAGAGTAAACTTTTTAAAGAACTAATGTTTTCACTAAGGTTCAATGGGTATTCATTTTTCAAGAGAATACATGATTAAGGCCTTTGAATGTTTGGAATGTGACCAACAGGACATATCTTATGATATATGAGGATCAACGACGGTATTAACATGCTTGCTATATGAACTCTATAGTAATTGTTTTCACTATAATATGAGATTGGACAACAGTATTTTGGATAAGCCTAAAGATTGAGATGGATTATGTTGGAAATAAGTTAGTATTGTTTAAGGCTATAACTTTTTCGATATTATTGATGGAAAGTTATAATAATGATTTTTTAGAAAAAAGGACAACTTGCAATTCGAGAGACAACCCGTCGTGTCGGACAAGGCTGTGGGGATCGAACCCACAACTGAAGTGCGACATGCCTTTATCGGATACCACTGGCCTACAGGAAGTCCCTGGATAGTAGAAATTAGTTTTATTTTATTAATCAGTATGATAGTTGAAGTATAAGTCCATTTTTGGAATCGTATACGATTAACCACACCATAGATGGACTTATGTATATTTGATAACTTTTTCTAACCTTTTTTTTGAAATAGATGGAATGACTCATCATTCTATCACATGATCTGCTTACACTTCATGAATGACAAATTCAACTTCATTTCTTTAAGAGATGAAGTGGAAATTGTTCAAGGAACGAACAACAGTTAGATTGTACCAAAATCAAGTAAGTATTTATTTTGATTCGAAAATTCTTCAACATTAGATAAATGATCCTGAAAACCAAAAATGTTGTCATAGTGCCCTTATATCCGATGAATCAGATGGTACCTTATATCATCACAAATCTATGGCTTTGTGATTGTTTGATTTTTCATTGTCATGTTCTCTACCACTCTCCATTAGAACTTGATGTTTAGATTTCTCTTCCATATCCATATTTTCACCTATGTTCTCCCACGAGCAAACCCGGTGATGAGTTAATTTGGGTAACCGTTATGTTTCATACATCACTTTTTAAAATTAAGTTTTAGTATGTGGGTTTCTACTAATGAAACATTCAAGTAGTCAACCATTTATAACCCTAACGAATTTCGAGGTTGAAATTCATTTTAAGGGGGGTAGAATGTAACACCTCGAGATTTTATGAGAAGTATTCTTTTTAATTTAGTTGATGTATTGTGTTGTATGATACCCCAATATTATCTTGAGTTATACGCAACACCGTATTAGATTACAGTATATGCAACACTAATCTTGGATCGTGTTACACACAATTTCATGTTTGTTTGATAGTAGTTATTCTAAAAAACATTGAGTATATATATATTCAATGTGTTAATGAAATATGGTTGTTTTTTGTTATATGAAACAAAAAAGGAGTCGTGCACTACACGCAACCCTGACTTGGCTTGCATTACACGCAATCGTGACCTTCCTCGATAGCGTGTGTTGTACGCAATACCGGGTTTTACTAAAAAATGATAGATTATTATTATATTATAATGAACTGGCCATTATGAATAGTATTAACTAAATTTTTAATTATTATTCATGTTACACATTTTCTAGAACATTTTATGAGATCAAAATCAATTTTTCGAGTTTTATAAGTATTTTTCAAAAAATGTAGTTTTGCCGCCTTTTGATGGTGCACCCACTTTAAATATTGTTGTTGACATGTCTATAAGTTCAATTTGACAAAATAAAATTCTTCTTTGGAATCAGGATATAAAAATTTACTTTGGATAATTTTTTCATATTATTCTGATAACATTCATATTTTAATGAATAGTAAAATCACGCTATATTTTAATTAAAAACATATTTTTTCATCGAAATAATTTATATGGTCATATTTTCTTTTTAATTGGGTTTAAATTGTAATGAAAATATATTTTTACCATTTAATTCAATGTTGGTCATTGTAATTAATTTCACTTTGAAATTGTATTTAAACAAGTATCAATCTTTTGATAGTTATTCTTTCTTAAAAACATACTATTTGTTTTGATAACATGAATTAATTTTAAAATTAATTAATCCCACTTCTATGTTTTGAATTTGGAAAAATAGACATCAATTTTTAATTTGGAATATCAAATAATTCTTACACTGAATTTTTGGTATATTTCTGAAAAACATCAATTTTTGATGAATAGTGAAACCACTTAGTGGTAGTTAAAAAATGATTTTTTTCATTTAAATGAAATTTTACCACTTCTGTGAATTGAATTTAGAAAATCCAAGAGACAAGGTTAATATCAAGGGCTAAAATATGGTTCAATGAGATAAAAATAATTTTTGGTGAATAGTAACTTTTTACTTTTATTTACCACGGTTAAAAGTAAATAGGATAATTAAGGGTAAAAATGATATTATTATTACCCTAACACATGTCCTAATTCTATTGGATAAGTGTAATTCGACCAAAAAAACCTTAGGAATAAAATATGACCATTTAGGTCCACTTGTATTAGATTAGGACATTTATTATTAATTTATTTAAAGAAGGGTTAAAATAGTTAAAATCAATGTTTAATAACTAATTCATTTTTAATATAGGGTTATACATAAGATAAAATAGAAAATAAATATTCATTATAAATATAAAAATATTTCCTACCTAATGGTATTTTATTAATAATTTTTAGACATTAAATAATTTATTTTATTTATGACACAATAGTGATGAAGTAATTACCTAAATAATGAAATATTGAAATAATTGATATTATAAATACCCAAATATATGTAATATGAGACTTTTTATGAATTAAAATAATTTTATAGGTTAATATGACATATTATTATCTATTTAATTAACTTAATTAGAACTAATCATTCTGTTATGATTTTCACAAAAATCAATTACCAAATAGAGTCAAAATTGACATAAAATAGTTTTTAAAACAAATATTATATTATTAATTTTTATTTTATTATTAAAAATATAAGGTTTGGAAAAATGACTTAGATAAGGTTATATATATTAATAATAAAATACTTGGGTTTCTTTTGGCTTGTTATAGTTTGTTTATTAACCTTATAGTGTAAAAAAACAAGAAGACACGGTAAAAGTAAAATTATTTAACTTAGAGTTAAATCTAAATGATAAGGTTACAATAGTAACCAAAACTTGTCTAAAATATATTGGATGAGATTATTTCAACCCATACCCACCTTATCTTCAAAATAAATCAATTTTGAGCTATTAAAAACCGAATATGACTTTATAATAAAATAATATTTTTTTGTTTTTCCAAAGGTGCCCATCTCCTCCCTTATAAAAAGGGCACCCCTTCCCTCTTCTCTTCACACCGTTTTGAGCCTTGAATCTCGGCCAACCCCTGTCAATTTCTATTCTCCTCTTCCCTAGAAACATTATGGAGGTTCCGGTCTTCTTAAAAGACTAACTAGACTTCCTTAAGAGAAGGTTTAAAGGAGGTGTGTCGAAGAAGAGGTAATCTCTTCTTTCGATTCTCTCAACTTTCGTTCTTCTTCAACTTCTTCTTATTTAGTTGTTTCATTATAAATTAAAAACATCAATATCACTCATATAATGATATTTTATTATGAATATGAAACAACCCTATTTCACCTTCTATCCATCCTACGGAAAACAAAATCACCACGCATGCGTACGTACGGAATACCGTCTCCACGCCGTGGTGTAATCAGTTTTTCCACCACCACCTAAAATGGATGGGTATAATTGTGTAAATAAATAACTATATATGGTTATTGTAAAGTGAAATTTATTCTGTAATATTATTCATACACTTGAATACAATTTCACGATCATGGGAATGATATCATTGCTCGTGCGTACGTACTGACTACCGTCTCCACCAACGCGATGAGATTCATTTTCCATGATTAACCATTCAAGAATGATTATAAAGTATATATAATTAATAATAATGAAATATATGACATAATGAAGATACTGGATTTATGTATACATATATATATATATATGCCATCTACTTACTTCCATTCAAGTCAAAAAAGAAAGGAAAACGACGTTCATGCGTACTTACGGCCTACCGTCTCCATGAACGGTGTGTTTCATTTCATTTATCTATCTGTTATATATATATATATATACTGAATATATATGATATATAAATCATTTTTTACATTCTGGAGGTAAGTAAATCATGATATAAGTAATAATAATATCAAGAACAACAAGTCCAAACACGTATGATAAAAGAAACAATTTTACCCAAAACACTACATTAACATGGAATTGACAAATGAACAGGTAATATAAATACCTAAGCGAACCATATATGATATAAATCAATGAATATGATTATGTAATAAGTCAATGAAATTATTTAAATCATTATATAGGAGGTTCGGATACATACGAAGCATATCATACATAAGGTAAGGGATAACTATTCCAATCTCATTCTTATCTGAGATTGTTTATTCGTAAGAAATTACTGGGGTTATTGTTATCATCCATGTCCATGTTCCCTAAAAATGGTTTCATGTATGTTTAAAGTAATTTTTAACCATTTTGACTTTTAATACATGGTATGTAAGTAATATTTCTTTTGTTAACCATACGAGGTACTTTTTGACTTTTACGACAAAAGTACGAGGAGGATGTTATTTTTAACTTATACAAAATGAAAGGATTTTTATTGTTTTATAAAGCCTTATTTTCATGAAGCTTCCTCCAAAATATTTCATGACTATTTTCAACAAAATCCTTATCTTTTAAAATTTCATGAAATTTTGTGAAAGGAAAATGAATTTGAAGAAGAAAGGATATTTTCCTCAAGAATTCATTTCCAGTGTTTTATCAAAACCATTTTTCATCTAAGATGACATTATTTCATATGTGTATGTTCCCAGTATAATGTCTCTATGATTTACATCGTTTCACTTTTCTTATTATGAAATGATATCCATTTCTTTTATATGTATTATGTGATGATGGGATGATGTTTATAAAACCCATTTTATTTATTGGGTTTTTATGAATGATGTATGTTTATTTTGTGGCACAAGTAAGAATGATTTCATTATGAGATGGGTGTGACCTATATCTCCCTCCAATGCATTGGGTAAAGATTTATATCTCATGAGATAGACATGGCTGGAACGGTAAGTTAATCCGGTTCAGTAATACAAGACTGGAACGAGGAGTGAACTCGATTCGGAAAGGAACATTGTCCACTAATACAGTCTTGGCCGGAATTCCGTGGGTACTATATGAATCATATCATGTGCTTAATGTTTTTCCACAATTAAAAGTTTTATTTACAATCTATTTTATCATGATTTATGTGCTATTTTGATCTATGCCTTACGTACTTCCATGTTTTATGTCATTGCTCAAGATTTCTATGTTTAAACATTATGTTCATGTTTTTATGTTAAATGTATATGGTTTGTTTTATTTTCTCCATGCTTACCCTTACTTAGCATTTGAGATCACCCTTTTTATGTTTTCATTTCCACAGGATATAAAGAAAGGCTTTAGGTAAGGAAAAAAGGGGGAAGATCTTTATGGGAGATGTTGAAGATCTTTCACCACAATTAGAAGATTACGTTCCAAGTTTCCAAAGATACTAAACTATTATGGTCCTTGTGTGTCTGTTTTTTTTATGTACTAAGTATTCCGAAAAAGTAATGTAATTTCCATGTACGTCATGCTTTGGGTGTCTACACCAACCACACACATCAGCAACATAGACGAACACTAACTTCTGGCCAACATTCTTATCATTTATTAATGAATATGTTGATCTATTAGGATCCTAAGAGGGAAATCATGGTGATTATAAATTATTTTTGGTATTTTTATTTCGCTAGTATTTTTTTAATAAAATAATTTCTTATGTACATTTAATAGATATTTTTAGATGAATAATCAAAAACTTTATTAGTATATTGGATAATGGGAGATCATGAAGCCTCTATATTATGTTTTTCATGTAATTTATATTGGTGCTATTATAATTTCATATATATTTAATGTGGTGGGAAATCTTAATTTTTAATTTCATAGAACTCCATGGTCCATTACATTATGAAAATACAATGTTTAGGGTGTCCTAGGAGGTAATGATAGCTCATTTTAAGAGTTTCCCAAATATCAAGTTTCACCCAGTTTTTCTAGTTTTTCCCCTATTACGTTTTATTTGACATAAATAAAGTTTAAATCCTTGGTTGATAATTTATTAAAGAGTTTATGAGGATTTTATTTATATATTTGATATCCTAATGCTCCGTGGACAATGAAAAAGTTGAACCGTGTAATCTTGACCATGATCCCACATTAATGAATTCTGATACATTTTATTGTTCCATTGATATATAATCAAGATTTTCTAAATTTTAGGTCCACTCTTCTCTTTTATTTTGGTGCACGGTGAAAATTTATTCCTAGATGAGCCATGGGCTTATGTTGTAGCCCCCTTTTAGTTTTCCTTGGTTTCTCCTACTCACGTGACCCCTCTGTTTTATGCAAGGAGGAGTTTTGGTAGGTTGTTGTTCCAATTAAGAATTCTAATATCTCTCTTCAATTGTGTATCATGCAGGGTGGGCATAGAAATTTTATTTTTTGAAAAGCTGTTGTATCCAAATTTTAACAAAGATAAATTCTAATGATGAAATACGAACATGATAACGGGTTGTGAGTTTATTGATGTTGATCACATATTTTATTCATTATCATTGTTTATGATGTGATCTTTTTGGGTTGTGTGGCCTTTAAAAATCATGGACATTGGTGGTCTTTTCCTATGCATGGGCGATTCTTTATAACTGTTGTTATTTCCCCAAGGATAATTTCTATAAATATCAATCTGATAAATCACATACAATCGATTAACCAAATAGATTCCTCAGGAGGAAGACCCTTGTGTGATCACTGCTGCTTATCAAAGTGGAATTTAAAAATATTTTTGGCTAAATATGTATACAACATGATTGATAGGTGTGGTTGTGTGATGTGTTCTGTTGGTTTTTATGCCTTGTGTAGGTTTTTGTGGTTGTAGTTGGGTGATTGTGTGTATGGGGAGGTATTAGTGGTATGATGGTATCTCAATGTTAGAGATTCATTAGTTTTGGAAAGGATGGTTTGTTATGTAATGGGACTATGTCTGAGTAGTGGTTGTGTAGTGGGGCTACAAGATAGGTTTCTATCATGATTTCATGTTTATTGGTGTGCTAGTTGTTTTTTTTGTAGTGGGATTTCATGTTTATTTTCAAGAGTAACATTGAGTGTGATAACATTGAAGAATGACAGTTGGCTGTAGTTGAATGGGTGTTTAGAAAAGGGGAGTGTGCAACATGTTGATTTACCTTGGTCCTTGTTCTTTATGTGTCATGGCTGACTGTGTGGCTATTGCTTGTGTTGTGTTTGGTATTTTCCTAGGTATGGATGGAAATTAATGAATGAATGAATTTATAATTATGAATGGTAATTTGTTAAATTAATTGGATGGGGGTATGTTTTGAGTTGGGTCTTGTAGTGAAGCGGTGTTCAAGTGACCATTGTTTGTGGTGGTATGTGCATGTAGGGGTATCAAGAATGGTGGTTTTGAGTGGGATATTGTCTGTTTGGAATCCCATAGGATGAGATGAATATTTATTTCCTCTATGTATAGACTTGTAGTTCTTTTATGTTTTCTATACACACCCCACCTATGTTGATCACTATGTGTCGAACAACGCCACTGTTATGGGGGAGGGAGTCTTTCCCAGCATCTTGGTGGGAGGATGTATGGATGGTTATGTAATTTACCAAGATCCCTATTCTTAGCATTTATCTCTCAAGACTCTTCGGGTAGGATATAATCGCTAGAGGTTTATTACAAGATTTATGGTTTTTGTTGTATGAGTGATGGGTTGTTTCCCTGGTGTCTTTATGATGAGGCCCTAGTGTGTTTGGGTAGGGTCTGTTAGGTGTGTGGCTGAGGAGCCTACATGCATGAATGTGGTATGTATTGTGGCATACGTGAGTGTGTGGATTGGTTGTGACAATGGGGCTTGTGGAATAGTGTGGTAGCATCAGGATGTATTCCACTAGGGATGAGAAGTTAACCAATGGGAAGTGGTGAGGGGTACCCAAATATCAATGTACTTATTATATTACATTACTTGATTTTCGTTACTTGGTGAGTGTTCCTTGGTGAAGATTGGTGGTTAGTATTCCTTGATAGGTGATGTAATTTTTTTCTATTTTCTCACATGGCCATTAGTATGATCCTCCCACTTGTGCATGGGTGACTTTGGCTATTTCTACAGAGTATCCTTGTATGATCACCCTTCGTATATATAATTTTTTTCAGGTTTCATGGGAGATTATGTGGACCATGGTAGACCTTAATATCTTGGATATTGGGGATGGTGGTTGTTTCGCTACTTAGTTTTATTTTGGTACTTATTTTGGAGTTTTATTTGATTTTTTACAATTTTACTTTAAACATGCATGTGGGATGTATTTTGGTTTCTTTATATATATATATATATATCTTTCATAGAGTTTTTCGAGGTGGAAACATCTTATATCCCTATATGGGATACTATAAAAAGGGTAATGCCTCCCATTTTTCTGAGATTTCTATACCCTTGGTGCTTGTTGCCACCTCATGCCCTATTTGAGGTTGGAGTCAGGGGGTCATTATATCTCTTTCATCTTGAAGTTGGTAGCACACGATAGAATGGTATCAAAGATGATCAATGATAGATAGGATGAAGTTTGGAGTTAGGCATAGTGAGTATTTCATGGGTTGGTTTGGAAATACTATTAGGTGACATTATTTTGTGACATATGCCAGGGAAGACTAGATAGGACAAGTGATTTATACCCACCTGATAAAATGCAAGGACTATGATCTTACCAAATAACCAAGTGAGGATACACCATTTCCGAGTTAGAGACCCTAGGAACAATACATGCATCATTATGACTTATGTTCTTGTTTTGTATCGGAATTTTCAAGAAATTAAATACACAATTAGTTAAAATGAATCCTAAATAAATTCCATAATACTCGGGCTTATGAGTTCCTTATTTTCCTTTCAGCTATGGCTCTAGGACACCACCCACGTGTGGTAAGAGAAGTGGAGGGTCATCAGGATGACCCAGTCGATCGACAGATGATTGATCGAGAGGAGGAGGATTATCAGTGGTAGAATACACTTTCCTCTTTCTAATGGAAGACTCTTGGAAAATACAAGGGCAGTGTCTCAGACATGAAGACTGAGATTTGGATCGAGGAGATTGAGATCACTTTTAACTTGATCTGGGCTCCAACAGAGTACTTTATTCCACTAGCAGGGAGCCAGATGAGGGGAGCAGCACATCATTGGTTGAACTATTAACTTAGGGAGATGAAAGTGATTGATGTATTGTGTTATTACATTGAGAAGGAATTTTGGGCAGAATCCCTTTCATTAATGATGAATGCTGAGAATAGGTGGGATCTACTCCCCCTCTACTAGTGGAGTATGTCAATGAGGGAATTAGGGATCAATTTCAAGGATCTCCTAAATTTTTTTCCAGATCATTTTCTGGATGTGGAGTCTTGGGGAAGGTTCTTAGAGGAGGAACTATGGAGTTCTCTTTAGTATACAATTACTCCCTTCACCTAATAGAGAAATTTAGAGGTTTGAAAGGAGGTTGAGGTAGTGGAAAGGATTCACTCATTAGGTGGTCTATCATGGGAGGGAAGTTAGCTGAGATTATAAAAGGGTAAGGCCATCAGAAGTAAGTCTCTGGATTTAGGGCCTTCTTGGTTTTGGATAGTAGGGAGCCAACCCTAGCATTTTTTGATTCGACCCTCTGGTTATCACCCTTTTTCCACAGGCCTGGGGCAGAGTTTTGTTTTCATTTAGGAGTCTGTGGGAACCTCCAGGGGTAGTAACCAACTCAATCTCTATATGGTGAAGGTGGGAAGGTTCGAAATGCACCTCGGTAGTATTTTCTAGCCAGGCCTTTCCAGCAACAGGGACCGTAGGCCGCTGCTCCACCAAGGGTGGATAGTGTAGGAGGAAGTTGACCTTAGGGTGATCCTCAGGGACCTCAACCAGGGTATGATCAGTGATGTGGATGATATCAAAGGGGAAGAAGATACATGCATGGGAATTTACATGTTTCCTAGGTAGTAGTTCCTACAGGGTCATAGATCATTTGAGTTATGATCAATTTTTTTAGTATGCATTTTTGGACCATGTTTGATTCAAGAGATTCTAACTCCTATGTTTCACAAATTATGTAACATGTATTGGGACAAGACATAGAGATAATTTCTATACCCATGGTGTTCATTACACCATTTAGAGGCCAGACATGCATGTTTGTTGTTTTCTGGGAATGTAGATTGATGTTGGGGCCACATTTGTCTAATGGGGATCTCATTTCCCTACAGATATAGCCATACGAAGTCATCCTTAACATCAACTAGTTATAATTTGAGCATGGTTTTATAGACTATTTTTGAAAAAGATTCATGTTTTCATATGTTAAAGGCAAGCGTGTAGATTTTTTTTATTGAGAAGAGCTATCGGATGGGTAGCTGGTGTGTGCAACCACTTCTTTCCTTATTAGTCGAGTTGTCAGTGGGATCGATGGATAGTAAATGGTGGAGGTTCCAGGATTATTTAGAAAGTTTGTGGATATTTTCCATGAGAAGGTTGTGATTATACCCCCTCGAAATGACAATGAGTGCGGAATATACATACAACCGGATGGTATTAAAATTTCGATGGATTTTAATCAGATTGTGCCTTCTATATTGTTGGAGTTGTGAATTAAGACTAAAAATCTACTGAATATGGGTTTCATCGAACCTAGTGTGTCACCATGGGGTGATACAATATTGTTTGTCATAAAGGAGGGTGGTGGTCTGAGGCTCTGCATAGACTACTGGAGAATGAATCGGGTAATGATCAAGAACTATTACCCTCTCATGGGGATATATTATCTTTTCCACTAGATGGGGGGAGTGAGTTAGTTTTCAATGATCGATTTGCGGTCATGATATCACAAATTGAGGGTGAAGGAGGTGAAATCGGGAAGACTTATTTCTAGTTCATGTATGGGAACTTGAAGTTCATGGTTATGTGGTTCGGTGTTATGAACACACCTAAAATGTTCATAGTGCTTATGAACTCCATCTATCATGTGTTCCTAGACTGTTTTGTTTTCATATTCATAGATAACATCCTAATCTACTAGAATTTATAAAAGGATCATACAGATTATCTTTTGATTTTTATAGAGTTACTTTGGCACCAACATCTCTATGGAAGGTTGACCAGGTGCATGTTTTGGAAATTAGAGTTCCACCTATATGGACATGTGGTGTATCGTTAGGTTATAGCAGTTGAACCATCGAAGGCAGAGGTATTTTTTTTCTTGGGAAGCACCCAATAATGTGGTATTGGTTTGTTGTTTTCTCATTTTGGAAGCCAACTACTATAGATTCATACAATATTTATCTCGATTTGCAGCTCAGTTAATAGATCTGACTATAAAAGACAAAAAACTTGATTGGGGTGAGAAGTTCTAGGTAGATTTCCGCTATCTGATGGGGCAGTTGGTCAGTTGTCCAGTGCTCAGGCTTCTATAATGAGTTGTGATGTTCTATGTGTTTTTCAATGCTTCATGTCTAGGATTGGGGTGTGTGAGATGAAGCAATGGGAAGTGACATCCTATAGATCTAGGCAGTACCGCACCCATGAATATAATTATGTCACCCATGATTTGGAACTTGTAGTGGTCATTTTGTTACTAAAGTTGTGGAGACATTACATCATTGGGGAGAATAATGAGGTCTTCACAGATCATAAGATATTAAGGTATATCATTTCCCATCGGATCTGAAATTGTGGCAATAGAGGTGGATGGAGTGTATCTATGATTATGATATTGAGATCACCTACACCTTAGAAAAGTGTATTTTTATAGACAATGATATGAGCAGGAAGTTTCATGAAGAAGTTTTTTGGGAATCTACAGACCCATAGAGGGTGATAGAGGAGTTGGCTACATTGAACAAATATCTGATAATAGATGGTGGCAGAGGATTCATGTTTCAGATGACAGTGCAGTATTCTATGATGTGGATGGTGGAGGAGTCTCAGTGAGGAGACTCAAAGGCAGATGTGATGTTTGATTGCATTGACCTAGGTGATGCTTCATAGGGATTGTCAGAGGTTGGTCAGAATAGTGTGTTGTTATGTGAGAAGCTATTTTTTTCCAGTGGAAATGAGTGAGGATGTTATATATGAGTTTTATAGGTCACACATAGTAGTACACCCAAGATATTCCATGATTTACCAGGTCTTGAAGGAATAGTTTTGGTTTCCTATGATAAAGTGGTTAGTGGTGGAGTTTATGGCAGAGTGTCTGGTGTTCTAGCAAGTTAAGGCTAAGAACCATGTTCCTTGTGGTCTGTTGCATCCCCAATATTTCTTCGAGTGGAAGTGGAATGAAATATTGATGGATTTCATCAATATATTACCAAGTGACTAGGGAGGATATGATTCTATTTGGGTAGTAGTGGATCAGTTGATGAAATTAGCTCACTTCTTACAGATCAAGTAGTCGAGCACATTGGATGCCTTAGAATAGAGGTTTGTGGATGAGGTGGTGCATCATCATGGAGTTCCAAGATCCATCATCATAGGTCGGGATACAAATTTTACATTGTGAGTCTGGAGGGGATTGAAACATGACTTTGGCACTCAGTTATGACTCCACACAACTTTCCACACTCAGTGGATGGAAAAATCAAGAGGACCCTCAAGACATTGTATGAAATGTTACGAGCATGTGTTATGGCCTTTAGTGGGTTTTGGTTGCGACATTTTTTATTGGTATAGTTTTATTACACTAATATAAATAACTCTTACCTTAGAAAAAAGATATATATGGGAAGTCATGTTGTTCACCCTTGTGCTGGACTAAATTGGGGGTGTTATCTATTCCTAGTCTAAACATAGCATAGAATATGACAGAGAGGGTGCATCTTGTGAATGAGAGGATGATGGTAGAACAAGATCAGTAGAATTCATATTCCAATCACAGGAGATGTCCCTTGGAGGTCGAGTGTGGGGACTATGTATTCTTGAAGGATTCCCTTCATCATGGGCAGCAAATGTATGATAGAGAGATTAAGTTTTACCCCATGTTCATCAAACCTTTTCAGGTTTTGGGAAAACTTGGTGTGGTGGAATATCATCTGGTGTTACCACTGTAGTTGGGGAGGATCCATGATTTCTTTCATATCTCTGAGGTTCATCGGTATCTTCATGATGACTCCCATGTCATTGATTGGGGAGATTTGGATATCGAGGATGATGAAACAATCATGGAGAGACTAGTATAGATCTAGTATTTTAAGGAGAAGATGTTATATGGATGGAAAATTCCATTGGTTCATGTGTTGTAGAGGAATTGTGTCATGGAGGAGAGTACTTCGGAGAAAGAGATGTGGATGCATGCCCAAAACCCGGAGGTTTTTTGATGTTTTCTCTAGTGTTTGTATTTGTGATGTAATACTTGAACCATTTTTTTCTAGGAGATGAGTTGTTTTTGAGTTACATGATGTATGATAAATTCATTCCGTATGAGGATGGTAGGACCTGATCCCTAATCAAGACACATTAATGTGAATGTGATTAAATGTGTGCAGGTGAGTTAGTTCCACCCAAAGAAGATAGTATATTTACATGGGTTAAGGGATTCTATGATTCTCATGTTACAATGGTGTGACTTATGGTTCTTTTGGGTATGTCTTACTATTTTTTGGGCTGAAAGATCTTCGATGAGGTGTTCTAGGATGTTGAGTTTTCACTCTAATGAGGTGGTTTATCCTTGAGATGTATCTTAAAGGATGGTTGTTCAGACCCCTCTTTATTTAGGGTTTGGTTTTGAATTCTTGGTTGAGAGAATAGTTTTAGTGGAATCTGATGTAAGGGAATAGACCTCCATGGTCCATTACTTTGTAAAAATATAGTGTTTACGGTGTTATAGTAGGAAACAATAGCTCATTTCAAGAGTTTTCCAAATTTCCAATTTTCCCTGGTTTTTTTGGTTTCATCCCTCTTACATTTAATTTCATGTAAATTGAGTTTAAATCATCATTTGATAATTTATAAAGGTGTTTATAAAGATATTTATTATAACATTTATATCTTAATGCTCTGGGGACATTAAAATATTTGAACCGCGTAATCTTGACCACGATCCCATGTGGAGTACTTCTGAAATCATTTCCTATTTCATTGATATAGAATATGAATTTTATAAAGGTTAGGTCCTATATAATCTTTTCTATTGGTGTGCGGAGATCTTTTCATCCTAGAAAATCTGTGCTTCTATTTTTCATCCCCCGATTTAGTTTTCCATGGAGTCTCCTGCTCGCGTAACCCCTATATTTTGGTGAAAGGAGGAGTTTTGGTTTCCTATTGTTCCAAGTCAGGATTCTATTATATCTATTCAATTGTGTATCTTGTGGAGTGGTTTTAGTAAGGTTATTTTGTAAAAAACTACAATATCCAAATTTTAACCAATATTAATGCTAAGGATGAAATACAATCTTGATAACGGGATAGGATTAGATTGATTTTGATCACTTGTTTTATTTGTTATCTTTGTTTATGATTTGATCTGTTGTGGCAATATGGACTTGGAAAATCATTGTTGTCGGTGGTCTTGGCTTGTGCATGGGTGATGCTTTATTACTATTTTTGATTCCTTGAAGAACACATATGTAAATATCAATCTGATTAAACACGTAGGCTCAGTAGTACAAATGGATTACCAAGGATGAAAGCCCTTGTGTGATCACCCCTTCTTATCAAAGTGGAATTTAAAGAACAATGTTGGAAAAATCTGAATACACCCTATTTGATAGGTTTCGATGTGTGTTGTGTTGTTTTGGTACTAGTGTCTTGTGTGAGGTTTGGTGGTGGTAGCTGGGTGATTGTGTGTATGGGGTGGTACTAGCGGTATGATGGAATCTCAATTTGAGAGATTGATTGACTATGGAATTGATAGACATGTGAGGCATTGGGACTATCCACTTCTGTGGTGGGGTGGTGGTGAAAGAGAGTGGTACTACAATGCTATTCATTGGGAGGTTCAAGGTTCGAATCCTGGGAGTCTGCTTTCGGAGTGAGCCTCTCCCTTGGGATCCACCCATCTTGCCGGGTCACTCGGTCTCAACTGGGTGGGAAAAATGAAGCTTGGCCCAATATACTGATGGATTGCTTTAACGAACCATCACCGATCCGGCTATCACCCACTGGGATTCTCTTCCGTCTTGGCTGGCAATGGCTCCATCATAGGCTGGGGATCTACCTCAGGGCAGTGGCCTCTTTTTTGGGGAGGGGGTTACCATGTGTGGAGGGTTCAAAAAGGCAACACATGGGAATTCCCTTTTGAATGAAAAAATGCAGTAGGAATGCATCTGGGAATTGATTGTGTAGCGGGGCTACAGAAAATGGTTGTGTCATGATATCATGTTTATGGGTGTGTTGTGTGTGGTGTTTTTGTTCAATGGGGAATTTTGATTTAGTTGTAAGAGGATGATTTAGTGGGATAACTTTGAAGAATGAAAATTGGATGTGGTTGAATGGGTGGTCAGGAAAAAATAGTGTGAAACTTGTTGTTTTACCTTGGTCCCTCTTTTGAGTGTGTCATGGATGACTGTGTGGATATTTCTTAAGTTTTTTTTTGAAATTTGTCTAGGTTGGGATGAAAATAAATAAATGGATGAATTTAAAATACAGAATGGCACTTGGTTAAATGAATTGGTTGGGGGTATGTTTCATTTTGGGGCTTTTATTGAAGTGGTGTACATGTGACCGTCCTTATGTTTTTATATGCACCCACCATTGTTGATCACTATGTTCCAAACAACCCCATTTTCATGGGGATGGTGTCTTTTCCAACTTCCCAACGGGAGGATGGATGGTCGGTTACTGAATTTACCATATTCTCACTTCGTGGAATTTATTTCCCATGACACTTTATGCAGGCTATATTGGATTGAGGTTTATTACACGATTTTTGGTATTATATGTGTGAGAGGTGGTTTGTTTCCTAGGTGTGTTCGGTATGAGTCCCAGGTGTTTTCATGTGTGGTGTGGTATGTGTGAGACCAAGGTGTTTGTGGCCATTAATGTGGTGTGGTTTGTCCCCCATGTTTTTGCAGGAAGGATGTGATAGTGGGGCTTATGGAAGAGCATGGTAGCATTACGACTTTCGCCATTGGGGATGAAAATTTAACCTATGGGAAGTGGTGTGGGGTACACAAATATTTTTATTCTTATTATATTATATTACTTTATTTTATTTTATTTACTTGGCGAGTGTTCCATGGTGAGGTTGAGTGGTTAGTATTCCTCGATAGGTGTTGTTTTCTCACTATGGAATTAGTATGTTCCTTGCACTTGTCCGTGAGCGACTTTGGAATTTCCTACTGAGTATACTTGTATGTTCACACTATGTATATAAAATTATTTTCAAGTTTCCATGGAGATTTTCACAGATGGTGTAGGACCTTACAAGATTTTATGTTGGGGATGGTAGTTGTGTCGATGCGTAGTTTTACTTTTATACATATTTTATATATTTCCTGGTATTTTTTCGGTTTCACCTTTAACAAGAATGTGGGATGAATTTAGGTTTCTATATATGTATATATATATATCATTCATGATGTTTTTTAGGTTTGTACATCTTATATCTCAATTTGGATACTATAAAAAGGGTAATTCTTGGAATTTTTGTGTGATTTCTATACCATTGGTGCGGGTTGCCACCTCGAGGCCTATTAGAGGCAGGACTCAAGGGTCATTTTCTCTACTTCACCTTGAGTAACGAATGTCATGGTATAATTACAATGAACCCAAATCATATTAATATTCTATATAGATAATTTCAAACATGGATTGAGCTTTGTGAATTCTCATGGAAGGTGAGACCCTTCCGGGTTGTAATGGTTGGGAGACATTGAATCTAGTAATTAATTAATTCAATTTAAAAGAGTGAAAATTGCCAAGTTTCATGAATTATCATGCCCAGTGAGAATTTTTTAGGATGAATGAAAAATAATGAAATGAATTGAAAAATTTCAACCTACTTCTTATTCCAAATCGATCTTCCATAAGGCCTGAAGCACATTCCCAATCACTACCGACAATCGACAAACACTGGGACATCACACTATAATTATAACTATGTTGGAATGGTTTCACCCTCTAATAACAATAATTAAGAATCATAATATAATAGCGAATCCAACATTGTGTGATAATACATCTAACATTCATTTATATGAAATAAATTGTTTTAAATAATATTACATACCGAATTGGTCAGAAACAATATAAACCAACCAACTCACTTTTTAAATGAATATGAAACATCATCCACAATTAACAAGAATTCACACAATGAAATCCTAGAATAAATATACAAAAACTGTATGAATTCGATGATACAAGAACATCCATTAAAACCATAAAACCATAGATACCACACAAAATCTCTACGTGACCCTTGGTCACCATCACATTCAAAAACTTCTATCAACATACCAACATGAATGAAATCAAATCAAAGATCACAACCTGATTGTCGCTCAAATTTACCCAAGATATGAAGGTAGAACGGTCCTTGTAGTCTAGATTGGGTTGTCGAATCCACAGAGACCTAAGAAGTAAACTATAGACACACACATTATAAGGACTGTTTTTGGCTATGAAGTGGCCAACTTGGGTAGATTTTAGATGGTTTTAAAGGAACTCTAAGAGACTTATGTGAATTCAATTTAAAATAATTAGTTGATCATAGGTTATCGCTCGGGGTGGATTGGACGTATTTCCTTTTTAATGATTTCCATTTCTTATATTTGAGATGGGTTAATTTAAAGAGATAAAACAACATCATTACTTACTGGTTTAATTCCTACTACATTTAATACTAATCACCTATACACTTGAAGGATCAATTTTTTGATCACTTCAAGGTAAAGGTTCGTATTAGTACTTGAAGTGTGTGGCCTTAAATTCAACAAGGACGATGGAGTTTAAAAATCATCAAATAAAAATTTCAATTCAAGAAGTGATTATACATTAATAAGGTTATAAATAACATCCAATACATCCCCTTTCTTCTCCATTGGATCAACCCGTAAGTGGTTTAGCCCGCCATTGATCCCATGGTTTCAATGGAAGTGGAAAGTAGACTCATGAGGGAGGAAATGGAGAAGTAAAGAAAACAACAAAAATAAAATGATCACTCCACCGTTGTGTGAATAATTTCACAAGGTTTGGTATGAATAAATTCACACCTTGATAAAACAGTATCAAAGTGATATGAAGAAGAATAGAATAAGAGTATAAGAAGAACTTTTATTAAGAAACTAATGTGAATTGAACAACTTACATGTGAAAGACAAATTTGAGACAACAAAATTGCAGCATAACATTACAATTGAACAAAGCATCCATGATTATTCAATCCTCCATCACCACTACCTTAAATAAGCATTTTTAGCCCTTGGGTTGAGCCTCCAACAGTCAAAGTCTCCTCAATTAATTGTGGTAGGCCATAGGTGGGTGGAAAGTAAGGGTGAGTTGATTTATCCACCCTTGACCTGAGGTGGCAGTCAGCTTTCCTTTACCAAACAAACGCGCTTGTAGGACCCTCTATATGGCTGAATCAGAGTGGTTAATATAAGAATAAAATAGTTCTACGGATGTATTCTAACCTCCTGCAAAATTTGGGCCCATTTGGAGTTGTGGATTCCGATATATGATCAGATTAGTGAGATGTTGTTCTGGGCCGTAGAATCTGGGCCAGAATTTTATCTCTAATTTGGGACGCCACAATGGACACCATGGAGGCCTAATTATCATTGGATCATGAATAGTGATTTGTTCCTATACATGTCTTATAGCATCCCACAACATTTGGGATTCATTGGGCCTGTATTTTGGGTCCCACAGTCTCATAAGTGGGATGATGTCCAATCTGCCTTCTCTAGAATTGCTTCCATTCATCTCCAAATATCTCCATCATCATTTATGAATCGTCCGTTGATCCCTGAATGAAAAATGTTCTAATTTATGTGTAGATATATTTACCAAAATATAAAATTAAAATATTAATAATTAAATTCCTTATAATCAGATGAATCATTGGGCCTAAATTGGTGTATATTAGGCATGAAGTGCACAAATGATGAGAATGGATGTTTCTAATGAAAATGCACTAACTCAGGCCCATAAGATCAAAAATTAACATTTAATACCATTAAAATGTAATTAAAATATATGTTTTTATTGGATAATCACAACCTAATCACTACAACCATAAAAAATGATACAACCTATGAAATATTCATGAGACCTAAGGTCACTACCACATCCAAAAAATTACCTCAACAAACCAACACGAATGATATCCAATCTAATATCATGACCTAAAAACTAATAAGAATACAAAATATCTACACAAATATATGTTTTTATGTAGTTTGGAGGATATAATATCCCAAACTATCAAATATTTACTTGTCCTTTCTATTTTATTATAAGCCTCTTTTTTCTAATAAATGTGCCTAACTGTTTAATAAGGTTTTAGGAGTGTCTGATGCTTGTTTGGAGCTCAGATATCTGGTTTTCTAAGGAAATAGGTGAGTATAGTGGTTTATTAAACTATGCAATGGATCCACACTATCAGGCAGGGGTGATGAAAAAAATCATAGAGGAGAGGCATGGGATGAATGTGGTTTTACAAACAATGCACCAAGACCATGTGTGGGAGTGATGCCATGGGCAGTTCTAGATGATGGCTAGAGAACAGTTTGGCCAACCGTGCGACCATACAGTTATTGGTATCTATATTTAATGAATGTATTTTATTATGTTTAAATGTATTGATTTCTATATTTAATTGGTAATTCATGCCCATATTTGATTTGTTAAACTTGTTTTAGTTTTTATGGAAGGATGCATTGGATATTTCAAAAGGGGGGGAAAGTGGTGAAAATAGGAGAGTGAGGTGAAGCGGCATGATGCCAGATTTTTTAGGATGATCATGGAGAACTTCTAAGGCACAGAACTAAATAGCCGTGAAAAAACAAGGATTCCAATGTAGAAAAATTACATTCCACATCAAGAAATCATTACAAATTATCTACCGGTGAAGGCCATGATTAGAGGGAAACATCATGAAGTTAATAAAATAAATTTTAAAATTTACATGTTGTGTAATAATTTACACCATGTGTAAATTTTTAGGACTACATAAAAACACCAATGTTCAATGAATCTTCAATTTTGGGAAAAATATGTGACATGGAACCGGACCAATACTATATTTGGAAAACACTCTAATTTCCTTAATTTTTACTGATGTACTAGAGATATATATTAATAGAGGACAAGTATCTAATAAATATTTCCATTTAGATAGCCTTTTCTACTGGGATTAAGGACCATTGCTTTTGTGATGCATCAAATAGGATCTTGATTTTTTTATTCCGTAGTGGATTGCATGAGGGGGTAAACCTTGTGAAAAGAAATTATAATGATATGGGATTGATTATAATAAGTTATTTTATTTTTTAATTCAATTCATTTGGTTCTTTCCCCATAACCCTAATTTCCCAAATCTCCCCTTTGATCTATCATTCATTTCCATTACATGACTGGTGAGGGAGTGATATTTTCAAATAATTTTCTAGAGAATGATTCACACCATTATCATTGGATGGATTATTTTATATATTTAAATAGGGTTAAATGTTACCAGTTCAATGAATACCCAAAGTAACCTGACAATTGTGAAAAGGCAACATCGATAATTTTGGGGTTGTCAACCGTGACCATTGGATTCAACTAACTTAGTTTTGGAACCTGTGATTGGTTTCTCATTATTATACACCCAAATCAGTCACGACCCTAGATTTACAAATGAAGAGATTTTTTTTTAATTTTTTTTTAAATCCAATCCATTTATCGTCTCTTATTTCAATGAATTATTTAATGTTTCTTTCATAGAATAGTTTTGGTTTTTTTATTTAATAAATAATTTCTTCAACCCCATCTCTATGGGTTTAACCTCGGACATGCAATTATAACATTACCATATAGATTAGTGGTTTGTTTGATTCATGTTATAAATTTCTTAATTTGGTAACCTTAGGGGAATTAATGATGACCACAGGGCTGTCATTTCTCCATATAAAACTAGGGTGTAATTTTATTTTTTAATCCATCTAATTATAACTACATATTTTCTACTCCCATTACATGCATAATATTTATCCCTCGCATTAATGCTCTAATTTTTCCATCAAGGATGGATTTGAGATTCACTAGACATATGATTCATTCACCATTCTTCATGTTGGATAACTTTTGGTTATGTCTTTAATATCATTCCTTACATTCATAGTTTATGTCTCCATATACAATATTATTTTTGTTCAAGCTAATATGACCTATTTATAGGGAATTCATCTATTTATCTATTTTCTCTATTTCCATCATGGATTTTTCATGAGTAATCGATGATGAGTATACTAAACATCTAAGGAAGGTGGTTTAATTATTTTCCCTAAAAGAATAGTTTTTTATATATTACTTAGGTGTGCCACGTGTTAGGATTTCAATTTGGCACTTCTTGAAATTAGTATTTCGTATATTAAATGTATATGAATTCACATATGTGACCCTTGTGGGATATTAACACCATTTGAGTTTGAGAACAACAATTAAAACCACCCTAAGAATACATTGTCAATTGATTAAATTATTAAATAAATATTATGTTTTCTATACACCTTCTAAGTTGTGTTCTTTAACCCTTTTGGTGATATTATAAATAATCAAATGAAATGTAATTGGAATTAAATAGAATTTGGAATAAAGATCCTATGTCCCATGGACCTTGGATTTTGTTCTTATTTCTTTCTCCTTTTTTTGTCCCTTGTCAGTGAAAGGGTTTAGCAAAAATAATAAAATTGTAAATGGTATGGGTTGGTTTCTAATCTATGACCACTTTGATTTTTTTTTTCTGAAGGAAATAAAATGGTTCCAAATTGGAATTCCTTGGATGAGGTCATTAGATTTATTTAATTTAAAATTAATTATTAAGGAAATTATTTTATAACGTGGTAAAAATAAGGTTTCCTATATGGAAGGCCTTATATTCGATCACCTGGAGAGTGAAATCAGCTAATTCCACGGGTGACACATGGGCTCCCTCTATGGAATGACAAGGATAGGAAAAGAGATAAGTTAATTATATTATTATAAATGTAACATTATTTTAACCTTTACAGATTCATAATACAAATAATTTTAAAAAATAAAAACACTATTAGGCATAAAATAAATTATTTAAAACTTACAAAGACAAAAAAATTATAACTAACAAAATTTATCAAGTGGTGTAATTTTTTAATATTGAATCTATGACTAACCAGAGTTTTAGTTAATTGGAAGAAGAAAAAGAAATATTAGTGGAATAATAAATATAAGAGTGTGAGAAACACTTGAGAGACCCCCTAGTTCTCCTACCCAACCTTAAAGTAAAATCAATGACAAAATCCTCCCCACTCTCTCCATCCCTTCCCCTTTTAATATTCTCTTCTTCACATTTTTTTCTCAAGTGGGATCCCCTAATAAAAAACCCTCAAATATCAAGGAACATCTATGAATAGTTGTGTCTTGAATGCATCCCAGTTTGCACTAGAATATACGTTTCTGGGATTTGTTGATGTTTCATGGTCTCTATCACTCTTCTCGCATTGAGAATTTATCTTTTCCCAAAGATTGTTATAAAATTGATTATAGTTGGTTAATAACTCCTTCCATATATCTCATTCCCCATGATGCTCATTCCGCATGATGCCCATTCCATTTGGATAGCCTTAGGATCATCCCTACCTTATTTCTTTGAAATAATTACAACACGTGCAACATAATTCCAACTCAAAGAAAGGAAATAGTTGGCTAGGGATTTGTATGATGTAAAATAAATGTACTCTATAATGGAGGTCTCCCATACCTACAATAAATACTAATGAGTGTAGAACCCTATTTTATAATCAAATAACGAGTGTGGAAATATTCTTATTTTTATTGATTCCATCTATGCCTTTCTCTAAGATATCACCCTACATTTAAAGAAGAACAATTCCAAATATATATTTTTGTAACACTCTTTTATTCCCCATACACAAATTAATATAGTGAGACCAATAAATCTTCCATTTCCATATCCTAGAACCATTTTGTTTCATCCATCATTAAAATACTCAATGTTACTTTCAAAAAAAACTAAAACAATTTCCATACTCTCCTTTTCTTTCATACTGATCCCAACACTAAAGTCCATGCATCATTCTATAAATTCATTTACATTGAGTACTTTAGAAAGTTATACTTGTTTGGTTAACCAAGATTCCAATTATCCAACAAATAAAATTGTTATCAATTCAATGATTTTGATTCTCCAAAAAATAAAATAGTGGTAAGTGACATGCAATTATTTCATATAGATCTATAATGACCAAAAATAGAGCATTCGTAGTGTCATCTTTGTTTCCATCACACATGAAAATAACATGATTTTTCTCTCTCATGTTGGACCGAATTCTCTTCCCTATAGCATATTCTCTTCAATATATGTGCATGCTTGAATCATTTGAACAAACAAATTATATTTATCTCATATCATCATCTTTGTCATCATATATAACATTAACTATATCTATGGAAACATGAACTACATTTTAGATATCCATTTACAAACCAACTTCTATGGTTCATTCTGCAAGGAACATAGTTTACCCTTCATTCATTCCATCAACAAGGGCTCAGGTGATATTTAAAACCTACCTTGTCCTCAAGGTGAAAAATTGGTTGATATAGATATACTATCCACAAATTCGGTCTTTCGTGATTAAGCTTGTTAACTCAAAGGGCTTTGTGAAGAGGAATACCTTATGTATCTTGTCACTACAGGTGTGCATACTCATTAAAGGATATACCCAAATTAGTTCCTTTGGTAGTCATTATGGGAGTAATTAATCTTTCTCTTGGAGTTCTCTAAATGATTCACCAAGTAATTTTCTTAAAACTAGTGACTGTTTCATTGAACTAACTCGAGAATGATGGTTTAATTCAAAAAAATGATGTTTTAAACATCTAAAAAAGAACTTTAATCAATAGGACACATGTCTTCAATTATGTATGCAATTATTTCTTCACTAATATCTATAATTCTCATATGATAACTCCTTTTCACAATGCATGGAAGAAATATTCCACCCATTATTACTCAGGTCTATGTGGAAGTGGAGAAGCCAGATATCTAAAATATTTCATTTACTCCTGGGTTGTGACAAACAAAGGTAAATCCACTCCCTATGTGATGGGTCCTTGGTCTCACATGATGAAATCCACATTCGTAATCCATACCTCCTAGAATGACTAGAACCACCTCACTATTTTACCTCCCCTAAAAACTATTGATTTCTTCTCTTTATTAATCACATCTTCACAAGCCGCTCCTCCACTAGATGGGAGAGCCTTATGTGGCTGCAACCATATGCAGGGTGACTCCAATGATTGAATTAAGGTTATGACCCTATTTTTCTATGGATCCTTGTTCTTTATTTTAGTTTAATTCATGCTTCAATCCTCCAAAATTAGTGGTGACCACTTTTCTCCCTCCAATAGCCTTATCATCATATGAAACATAAACCCAACTATTTATTTTTAAGACTTTGTGTGTTTGTATATAATTATCTGTATAATAAAAATCTACTAAATATTTCTCAAACATTCCTGTAATTAATTAAGTACATGTTCCTTATTATTTTATAAACTTATCAATTTGATTAAATAGATTCTCGAAGAATTTCCAAAATCTATGTTGATTCATATAATGCACCTGACTAGTAATGGAGTTTTGGAATGCGTCATGATCCTTAATCTCCTATGAAAATGTATTCATAGTCATCACCAATTTAGAAACTATCTCTTCAATATGTACTATACACCACTAAATTCTTAATTTAATGTTATTCATGAAATGCTTTTTTCCTACAAGTTGATCTTAGATCCCAATCTCCATTGTCATCCCCTCCCTCACCTCAAGAATCTTATTCGTCAAACCAATTGATAGGTCCATCACACCAATATACCACCTTGAGTGGGATTATATATTTATACTGAAGTTGTGAGGATGTATATTTGTAGGAAATAGGGAGTATAATAAAAAGAAATTTAATATGAAGGAGAAATGTAAAAGTGACGAACACTAGAGAGACCCCCTACTCCTCCCTCCCAAACTCAAATATGAATATATAACCAAAACAAATCCTCCCTTATTCTCCCACCCTTTCACTTTTAACATCCAATTACTTCCCCCTGTATCTCACATGAGACCTCCAATAAAATATTCCCTAATATTTGTGGCTATTTGTGATATTCTATAGCTTGCTTACATCCCATGTTGTTTTACCCTTTTTAGAATATTTTATTCCTAGATAGGTTAATATTCCCTTATCTATATCTGGGGAACTCCTTCATAACTATCTGAATTTCCTACACTAGTCTAATTAGGGGCACTCCCCTATAATCACCCAAATTATTCTCACTAGTCTTATGTGGGGAACTCCCCTATCGACAATGAAATATGTTGTATGGGACCCCATCCAGTTCATAATCTCATCTACTATAGCATAAACGTGGATTTCTCACACAGTTACCTTGGGTTATAATTACATTAACAAATTGGATGTGAGAAGATGAAGAAACATTATATGTATAATCATATAAATAAAAGATAATGATGTAGAAAATAAATCTTATCTCACCTCCAACAACCTCTTTAGAAATAACCCCATTCACATTTTTAATGGATCACATAATTATTCCTCGTAACCCGAAAAATGAAATATTCTATCCCTGACATAACACAAGGGGATCATAACCATGGTATCATAATAATTAGTTGGAACTCTTTTTAAAGGTCCCATCTAGGCCTTATAAGTCAACATGAAAATCCATTTTATAAATTGTTTTTTAATAGAAAATATTTATCATCACATTAGAAACAAGGTATCATAACTAAGGAGTTGATTGAATATCAAAAAAATATTTAATTGAATAAAAACATTTTAAACATTTTATAGATTCATTGTAGATCACAATAGGGTCAGAACCCTTCTTATGTTCTCAAATTTATTTAAAAGAGCCTCTTAGGCATTTATAAATAGACTTGGGACATGTAAAATAATTTTTTATGAAATAATTAACTAAAACCCATTAGAAAATATTATACCAACTATATAATTCATGGATAAAATTTTCAAAATTGTGAAGAGTATCATAAATTTTTACTTTAAGAAAAAAATTAAAAAACCCAAGCACATGTAGGCTTTTCAAATAAAAGAGTCACACCAAAACACCTACCTTAACTCAGTGCAGCCTCATTAACTTATCCCATTATAGACGGCATTAGAGGCCAATAATGGGTGAAGAGTGTTATAAGAATCTAAAGAATGTGGTATAATGCTTTTTTGTATAAATTATTATTGTTTATATATTACGTAGTGGGGATGCATGCCGATATTTCCATGCATATCTTCTTAAAATTATTTTTTTCATATATAAAATGTATGTGTCTTGACCTACAAGACCATTGAAGCCAATTAACACCATTAGAGGTTGGGAACCTCAATTATCGCCACCCAATGGATGTATTTCTAATCTGATAAAAGATAAAATACTATTTATATGATCTAAAAACCTTTTAAAATTTTTTCATTGTCCCTTGTTATAGGGATATTTTATAAAACAAAATGAAAAGTAATGAGAATTAAATGGGAGAGGTAATGGAGAGTCCATGTCCCTTGGCCCCTGTATTTTGTTCTTATTTCTATATCCTTGAGTTTTCCCTTATCTATGAAAGAAATAAACTAAAATAAGTAAATTTTTAAATGGTATGGGTTGGTTGTTAATCCGTAATCACTTTGACTGTTATTCCAACGGTGATACAAGGGTTTTGACTTGGAATGGAATTTATGGGCTCATTAGACTTATTGAATTTAAAATGAATTATATGTGGAGTTATGTTACTCTATGGGTAAAAAATGGATTACTATATGGAATTCTATAGACGAGCTCACCTAGTGAGTGAAATCACCTTTTTACATCTAGGACACTTGGGTTCCTTATATTGAATTATAAGGAAATATCAATGGAAACTTACAAATATTATTCCAAAACAATCATTATTTTAACATTTCTAGATACTCAAGGTGAAACATTATGAAAAAAAACTATATTCGGCTTGAAAAAAAATATTTAAAACATATAAAGATGAAAAGAGACCATCATTTGAAATCCCCCTTTCAAATACCCATTTTATAAATCAAAGGAAAAACAAAAAAAATTGAATTGAAAACACTTTAAACCCCTTGGAAAAGGATTTCCAAGTTATTGAAAATGAAACGAATTAATTTTACCCTTCTAAAACATTTCCAGAAAACCCGCATTGATAAATCAGGTTGGAATATAAACCAAACTATAAAAAATGAAAGGTATAACATCTTGTAGGAACCATAATATAATTTAATGTATATATAAATTGATAAAAACAAAACCAATGGTGTAATAAAAAAATGATGGAATGTGTTTTAAATCAAACAACATCAGGGGAAATTGACTATTTACTGACATGGGACGATCTTATACAATACTCTAGTGGAATCAACAGTCACCAGATGTTGAATTCCTAAATAAATAAAAACATAAATTACTCTCACTATTCTCATCGAGGGATGATAAGTCCCTCAAACCAACAAACTATATTGAGTGGACTATAATATAATGATATTGTGAGGAATCCAAGTTTCCGGAAAGAGGGAGAAGAAATGGAAATATAAGTAGAAGAATAAATATAAGAGTCATATAAACACTCGAATGGGCCTCTATTTATCCCACCAAAACATAAATCCAAATCTATAACAAAATTAACTCCTCCCCTATCTTTCTATACCTTCCACTATTAACAGTGTATTCCTTCCAATTATTTCATGCACGAGATACCCTAATAAGAAACTCCCAAAAATCTACAGCCATGTGTAACCAAGTGTGGAATTCCTACTTCCTAGGTTGTATCTACCATATAGAATTTACATTTACTAGATTTTATGATGTCACTTGGCCTCTATCACTTTCCCACACCGATAATTAATCTTCTCCACAAGACTGCGGGAAAATTGAATCCAGTTTGTGAAAACCTCATCCCATGTAGCTCTTTCATCATGATGCCCCTTACATTTTGTCAGACTTGGGGTCATCACTACCTTATTCTTTCAAAAAAACTACTACAACATATAAATAATTCCACCTCATGGAAAAGCAGTAGTTGGATGCAGACTGGAATGGGTTTAACTAAATTCACTATGAAGTGGAGTTGTCACATCCCTACTATAAATTTCTATGGCATTAGAACATAGTTTCATGATCCACCAACAGGTGTAGAAATGGTCCTGTTTCTACTGAAGAAATATATGGAATTCTACAAGATGTCACCTCGAATGAAAAGAAAAAATGGACTGAATATATGATCCTTGTAACACTCCTTGTCTCCCCTAACACCAATTATGATGCTGGGACCAATGATGTTTCCATTTCCATATCTTGGATCAATGATGTTTCTCCCATCATGAAAATAATCACCACTACATTTAACAACACTTTCAATTAATCTATATAAACCCCATTTCATTCTTGTTAATAATTAGACATAGGTCCACTCTTATTTCGATACTAGAATTTATGTTGATTACTTTCGTATGTTCATCTAGTTTAGTTAACCAAGATTCTAATTCTTCAATAAATAATGTTCTTCTATGTTCAATGATTTTGATTCTCCAACAAATACAGTTGTGCTATGTTCCATGACCTATTGTAATATAGTTCCAAAACTGAAAAAGATAGATAATTCATAGTTTAATATTTGTTTACATCATACATGACAATCATAAGATTGTTGGATCCAATGATGGATTGAAAACTCTTCCCTTTAGAAGACGCCCTTCCATATATGTGAATGTTATAGTAATTTGAACCATAAAATGATTTTTCTTTGATATTATCATCATCACAGATAAAATAAACTATATCAATCATGATGCCTCCCACCAGATATACTACAATGAATAGAGATAGATAATAATCATCGAGTCTTGCCTCTTGTTGGCCCCGGGTTGGCGACTAGCACCGACCATACAAAAATATCACAATATATGAGGAATTACTCATTATAAATGAAATAGGATAAGGAGATAGAATAAACAATCACCAAAAAACCTCTAGCATAAAATATAAAGGTAAATAAAAAAACCATCCTATAATCCATGTGTAAGTAAACTGATGCATATAAATTCTACAAAGTAAATTCCAAAAATACTTGTCTACTACAGAAACTCAACAACAACTCCAACCTAGATATTAATATCCAACTTAGTCCCAAAATTCCTCCTAGAAACCTGAAAATAGTTTTACATATATAGGTTGAGCATAACATGTATACACCATTGGGCAATAACAAAGGCCCGAAGTGAAATTTTGAAAACAAAAAAAAGATAATTGTCTATTGAAGTAATAGAAAAACCAAGAAGCACATATATTGGTTATCTATACACACCCATGTTTAAAATTTCTCACTCACTAGTTCAGAATCAAAATATAATAATATAGAATTGGGATAATAACAAACCATGGAACCCCACCGCCTCTTACCCATTGATTTTCCACTCTCATTACCCAAAATTGAACATCATATTCCCCCATACATTCCACAAATATCACATCACATCCCACCTATACACATCTAGGCCACACATCACATTACATTCCTCCCACACACAACTGGTCTTCACATCACATCACTTCCCACCCGCACACACATGGGCCATGCATCATTTCACATCACAAGACATCTCATCCAGATCACACCTAGGACCACACAACATAGCTCATCCTGAATAAACATAGAACCCACGTCACATCTATCCCAAAATCACATGGGCCACATATCACAACTCATCCTGAAGACACCTTAGACCAAAGCTCACATATTTAAAGAAAACTCCTGGGCCACATATCAAATCTCACCTGATGACACCTGGGATAACACAACATGTCACTCCTAAAGAAACATGTTCCATACATCACTAATGCAGTAAGGGAGGTGGAAAGGGGGTATAAAACCATCTGTATTACTACCATCCTAGATGATAGGGAAAAAACATCGAACCCAAAACCTATGAACATTGTTATGGTTTTCGATCTTTGTTGGGGTGTGTAAAAAAATACATAAACATACATGATATATAAATATAACATAGTACCCAATATACGAGTTTTTATAAAAAATACTAGCACACACCATGTCTCAACAATGTACCACACAACAAATGTAACAACTACTAACACCACTATTTGCAACAGACCACACAAGACACACAACATTTTCCACTTTTAGATTACATGTTTCTCCCCATTTATTCACTAATCCATTTACCACACATATAATTCCATCCCATTATATTCATTTTCCAAACCATTCATTTATTTATTTCATTTGAATTTAATTCCTTCATCACATATATATGTCTAGCCCGTATTATTTATTTACCATCATATTTAGTTTCTTTTATCATCATAGTTAATCCCATGGATAACTGAGAAACTATCTACACCATACCTCATAAATAGCCTAAACACATAACCATCGGCATGATACTACACTTCCATAATCTTCTTAACAACACATCGCCCAAGCCAACTCACCAAAACAAGTCACTACACTATAACCACTGCTCCAATACCACTATTCCACAACCATTGTTCCCCAACCATTATGCCACAACCATTTTTTCCAAAACTAATATGCCCTAACCACTGTGGAATAACCATAGTGCCACCACCACTACACCATAACAACTATTCCATAAGCTCTGTGACACAACCACTATACCAATACCTCATCTCACAATAACAAAAAACCTCCCACATCACATCCATTCCAACACACCACTACATCACTACCATGCCCAATAAACAAAAAATGTAAGCTAAACAAATCCTCACAACAAGAACAACCACAAACACAACATAGATTCTGACTTACATATATATCCATGGGATTTATCGCATTAGTTATTTACATTATCATGGGTATTATCACCCAACAGAGATATCTAGGGGTAAATAATTATTATCTAAATATATTTTATTTACTCATTTATTCAGGTGAGATCACACACAAAAACAATAATGTTCATCATAGAAAAAATATACAGTGCATACAAGGATCTAAAGTGCAGATTTTTTCAGAATTGATAACAGGAATTCCTAAAAATATAAAAAATATTTAACAATTTAGTAAATAATGTGATAAATTCTCATACCCATCAATTTTAGACATTCCAAATTATTATATACTTAGGACAACCTTTACTATCCACCAAAAGGATAGAAAAATCATGATGATCCCACACATATCATGTAAAAGAGTGAGAACAAGGATCCCCTACCTCATAGAAGATTTCAAATCTCATTGTGCTTATTAGTTACAAGAAGAAACACCTGAAGACGACAACTACACCGTGATAATTTTCCCAATAATAACCACCTCCCAAAAAACATGTTTGTCAACCTACACTGCACCCAAATATCATCAAAACACATCCCAAATACACAACCCAAAACAAACCACACCACCACAGTGAAACTGTGAAGAATAATTGAATGAACCAAATTATAATGAGAGGATGAAAGGATTGTTAGATCACCTGGAAAAGATAGTGATTGTAGGATTAGAAGAAAAACTTGAGGAACTCTATCCTTTTTAATCACACTTCACCAAGTATTTATATGACGTGTAACCCTTACATGGTATGTAAATGTGGGTTTTTAGTTTTTCCAAAAAATTAGTTCACATTTTAATTATTTAACCCCTAAAATCTAAACCATGTGAACCAACACTACACAATCCCTGAAAATAACTTAAATGTTGTGTAATCCTTTCACATTTTGTATTTCTTATTTTTCCATCTTTTATCATAATGAATCCTCTAGGCCTTCCCTAGGTCTCCTCCATGAATCTCTAACAAAAAAAATGGAAAATTAACAGACTGGGTGGACATGAATCATTACATGAGATACCTATCAAACTATTATCACCCTCAAGAATCCAAAAACAAACCCAAAAGAAAATGGATCTGAAAAATCACCCCACGAGATACCTCTCAAGGATACCATCATACCTCAATGCTATAACCATCTAAACATGCCATAAAAATTACCACTAAACACTGAATAGTCAAACCATAACCTCTCTCCAAGCATGACTCTTCATTATTCTGAACCATCCACAACCACCACTTTTCCACACAATCTCTACACAAACATCTATCCTCCACACATCCCATACCAATAGGCCACACTAAGCCAGACCTACAATTTTGGTAATATCATCCTATATGTCAAGATACATTACTCTATAAGTGGCACTAAATCACTCATACATGTTTAGTCACATCACATTTAATGAATCTTCATTAGGATTCAGGTCCTCACCTTTTCACATTTCATAGGAATTATCACACATCACAAAAACAAGGTAAAAAAATCAAATCTCATAGCATAGAAAGTTCCAAACATCACATGAAACAAGAAAAAACAAACAAAACAAAACAACGCTCAAAGCAACACCATGTACTGGGCACACATCTTTGTCTCGCACTCTTATATAATATTTTCTAGGACACAACGTCTCTAAAAAAGATAGACCAAGATAATTGGGTGTCCACAAAACACCTTCTCTAGATGATCCTAGATCTCTATTGGACGCTCCATGAATTTCACATCATCCAAAATATCAAAATATCCACATTCCATAACATGAGAGTCTTCAAGATGATATCTAGAAAATGGGACAAATGGAAGATGTTGTGGGTACTCTCCATCCATGGTGGGCATGAAAAATTATTCATCATCTCACCAGATTTCATGAACAGCACAATGGTCCCAATAAACATAGAAGAATTTTCCCCCCCAACTAATCCTCAGCTACCCACGCCGAGGGGAGACTCTCCAAAACCCATGGTCTCCAACCTTGAACTACACGGGCCTCCTTCGAAAATCATCATAGGCCCGATGAAGGTATTTCACCACCTTCATCCACTAATGATCAATTTAGATCTTCTCAATCATGTTCTTCACCACATCCAGACTATGAACTATCAACTCTCTATCTTATGTCTAGGACAATAGAAAATGACACAGATGCCCGTAAAATGCCTCCAAATGACTCATATGAATGGAATAGTGGTATCTATTATTGTAAAAAAACATTAAATATAGTATATTTAATACCCAAGAACCACCAAATTCCAAGACACATGCTCGTAACATATAATCATATGTATGGATGGTCTTCTTTATCTTCCCATTTTTCTAAGGATGGAAAGCAGTGCTATGGTGAAATTTGGAGAAAAATCATTCTGTAATCTCATCCAATATCATGGGGTAAAATGATAATCTCTATCCAAGATGATGGTCCGTAATATCACACGAATCCTAACCACATAATCTACATAGAACCTTGCTAAAACATCCATGGAACTCAACTCAAAGATATCAAGAAAGTGATCTAATTTCCTAAGTTGATATCCAGTCACCCAAATCATGTCACAGCCTCCCTGAGTTCATGGTTACCCTATGATGAAATAAATTGAAATTTCTTATCATTTAAAATAAATAAAATATTTTTTTTTTAAAAACCACCCAAAACATCATGTTCTATTTTCACCTACTCACAAACTAGAAATCTTATCACATCAACTACTTTTGACTATTTCATACCAAACAACCAAAGTTATCTCGTCAATCCACAATAAATATTTTGACAAAAGGATGTACCACTAGAGGTAATTTTTGAAACTCATATAGAACTCCTTCATCTATCACCTATGAAAATAACCACCTCTCCTAGAATGACACCTAGTTTCAACCATCCTCTAACTATCCCTCAGGAGCATCACCCCTGACAACATAATCATGTATCACCTCTGACTATAAATCTCCCTTATGAGAATCCTACACCGACAACATAAACGAAGACTACAAGGATTTTTAGTATGAAAAGCATTGTCCATTGATCTCTCAATCATCAAGATGCATCACTACTAGATCTTCCAATCCATTCAAAACATCTACAAACACCCATACCACATCCTCACGAGACTTTTGACTCAACACGTCAAAAACTAAATTACACATACCTTTTGTGTATGTGATCTAGAAATAATAATCCTGAAGATACTCTATCCACTTTTTCTGGTATAGATTCTAATAACATTAAGTGAAAACCTATATCAGGATCCTATGGTCCATGAAAACCAAAAAATTCACACCAATAAGGAAATTCATCCCCATCATTAGCACAAATATCACAGTTACCAACTCCATATCATGGGTATCGTAGTTACTCTCATGGGTACGTAACTTCAAAGACCCAAAATATATCATCACCCTTTGATGCATTGACATGCATCCCAATCACAGATAGAATGTGTCATAGAAAATCTCAAACAACAAACCCTCCTTAAGAAACTAAAGAACTAGGGAACTAACAAACATCTACATCAAGTAACCGAATAATGCATAGTAATAATATGTATACAAAATGTCATGGTACTTCCTATTAAACACTGTTAGATAGGATATAACTCAAGATAAATCAGATAACAAAACTCCAATAATATCCTGTGAGACCATGGAAACAAAAAACATATGCAACATTCATGGGTGCTCCCAATGAAACAACAAATTTTACATTCAATGAGTTCACTTAAATTCCATTTCAAGAGTCTATATACCTAAGGAAACACATATCACATATCCAAAATTCACACTTTGAAAACTTCTTATAAATCTAGTGGTGTCTAAGGACCTGCAAAATATCTATGAGATTGTCAGCATGTACCTACTCTAACTTCATGTGGAACAAGATATCATCGATGAATACTATAATTAATCAGTCTTGGAAATCATATAACAAAGAGTCCATAAGCCCCATGAAAATAGTTTGTGTATTCATATCATTGATCAACATGAACAAAAAATCAAAGTTCCCATACCTACATCAAAAAGTAGTCTTCCAGATATCCTCATCCTCCAACCTCAACTAGTGACATCCAAACCACAGATCGATATTTGAGAACTAACTCACTCCTCTCAATTAGTTGAGCAGATCACCGGTCCTTGGAATAGGGTAAAAATTCATCACCATTACCTGATTCAAAATATGGTAATCTATAAACAAACTTAGACTATCTTCAGCCTTCTTGGTGTAAAAAACTGAAGAACCTCATAGGAAAAAACTAGGTTGGATGAAATCTCACTACATTAGATCATCCACTTTCATCCTCAACTCCTTAAACTATGATGGCACCATCTGATAGGGAGCCATTAAAATCCAAGATTTACTCTATTAAAAATCTATGTTGGCCTCACAATTGCATCAAGGAGGTAGTTCTATAGCCTCTTCTAGGAATAAATCCTAAAAACTTCTTCAAAAACACAGGAACATCCCCAACAAGAGATTCTACTAATATCTCTTCCTAATATGATAAAATAGTCTTCACTTTCCTACAACCTGAACAATAACCCCACTTTCCAAGGAACACCACTCGATGGCCCTTCACATCTATAAATGAGACTCCTCTAAAACAAAAATATTATGACTACATGAAATTAATATATCCAATCCATAGAAAGAATAATATTATATGGTGGTATCCATAGAAAGAATAATTCCACCATTAACTAGTGCTTCCCCATCACCAGTCTACATTCCTAGAACATATCAACCATGGATTTTTGACCTCTAATCAATGTAGATAACATTAGAGGAACTAGAAGACTCTCAATATATAGTCCCCACATACAGACCAATGAGGGAAACATGTGTGTGATGATCCAAAATTAATCAAAGAATAGATAAGGGTAGATGATAACTAGATCATACCAAGAACAACTCTTAGCTCTAATAGCCTTGCTGCCTCTAACTTGTCAATCTGACCATGCCCATCTTCTACAAATCTCTGCTAATTGACTCAACATCCATGCTATATCCCGGTTCCCTAATGTTGGGGACCATCACAAACTTTCCCTCATCCAACTCATCTTTCTCTTAGATGATGAACAAAAACCAGTGGTCCCTACCATATGAACTATCTTAGAGGAAATTGATGCTGATTAAAAGGGACCTGGACACCCATATGAAACTAGCCTCCTTGAGTTATAAAACAATGATGCTTTATGTTCCCATATCCCTTATGGATATATAATGCAAATGAAAACACCCAAGAAGGAAATTAGAAACCACCTTTCCCTAATTATTGGGAAAGAAAGGGCCATGATTGGTTACCCACTGAATGGAACCCTGACTAGAAGAACACGCACCCATTGTCGAAATCTCTACTATTTGATATTCCCTAATGGCCACTCTACTAAGTCTAAAATTTTAAGGAAAGAATATACTTGATTACCCCATCCTTTTTATGCACCTCTAGATACCTCTATAGCATAAAAGATGTGACTGTATAGATGATCATTGGGTGTATGGACTCCTCCAGATGTTGCGCTATGAAATACTCAATTAGAAAATAATATAGAGAAATGTGAAGGAGATACATGAACTTGATCCAAATATCTCACCCTATCAAAGTCCCATGCTCATGGAATAGTAAATTCTACCTATTAGCTACCCTCATTGATGATAAATGAAACTCTGCCCAAAAATCCCTTTGAAGGTCAGTGCATAAAATATCTTCCTCCTTATAGTCACTAAAAAACTACATCTAACACTAAAGAGTTTCTTCGAAAATAAGAATACCCACCAATGGAACCCAAAAATCAACTCATGCACAGATAATACCAAAAGTGATCTCGATCACCTCTATCATGTGCTCTATATCTAGATCTAAGATACTCCTCTCATACATAGCCAAAAAATTGCCACTAAAAGACACATAATGACTACTTCCATGACCCATCCTCCACTTTCAGGTCAACCCTCTGACGATCAACTAGATCAGCCAGCTAAACCTCAACTTCTTGAGAAACTCATTGATGAAGAACATGAGTCATTCCTGAAAATACGGATAACATCGAAAGCATGATATCATGAAATTTTATCAAATTTAATTTAATTTATTCATTATATTTTCTCAAAAACTAAATTAAATCATGTAAAAAAGTTAGCATGATGCATGTACCTCACATAGGTTTCTACCCTACAAAAAGGTCTACCTCACTTGGTCGTTCAATAAACTCAGAGTCCATGAATTGTATCACAGTGGGCCCTAAAATCCGATGTACTATCCAGTATCCTTGGCCTATGTCACATGCCATAGTCAACTAGAATCAATTCCATACCAACCCATGTAATTATCACTTTTCATAATTCAAAAATCCATTCTATCTCTCAACCATAACCTCTAATACAACTAATTCATGACCCCCTCCCACAAATCATGTCACAATGAAGTGGGAGTGATAATGACCTCAATTTCCACCTCTAGAAGTCCCTGGTATGTCAACTAGAACCAAGGGTATAAAAATATCTCAATATGGGTGATATTACCCTCTATAAAGGAAATATGATTGAGAAATATAATAATAAAATCACAAAAAAACATTAGTGAACAATATAATGGTAAACAAAAAACTATCCCACAATGAGTGTGTTTGTAAACTGATTCATATAAAAGTATCAAAAGTAAATACCAAAAATTCAAATCTATAGTAGAAACTCAATAACAACTCCAACCCATCTAGTAATTTCCATATTAGTCCCCAAATTCCTCTTGGAAACATGAAAATTATTTTATATACGTAGGGTGAGCATAATAGGTTTACTTAGTAGAGAGATATCCAAGTCCTCAAGTGAACATGTTAAAATATCATGCTAATGCACCAATGAAAAAAATAGTTGAACCAACAGGAACCTATTCAAATCATCTAGCCAATCCCAACCACGCCATGTCTCACTTTCCAAATCATGCAACCAGATATAATAATATAGTGTCGATATCATAACAAAGAAAGGATCATTGCTTCATCTTACCTACTTATTTTAGACTATCATTACCTAAAATCAATCATATTATACACCCATCCCTTCCACACATATCACATCATATCTATCCCACAGACACCTGGGTAAAACATCACATAACATCCCATTGGAAGACACCTGGTCCACACATCAAATCACATCCCACCCATACCCACATGGGACACACATTACATTACATTACATCACATCTTAACCCAAAGGCACCATGGACCACACATCTTATCTCATAATGAACACACATGGGACCATACATCACATCTCACCCAAAAAAACATGGTCCACATATCACCACTCACCCCAAAGACACATGCGATCACATGTAAAATCTATCCCAAAAACACCTAGGCCACAAATCACATCTTGCCCGAAGACAACTAGTCCACCAAAACATGTATCACCCCAAGAAAATTGGTTCACATACAACTGCATAAAGAAGACCAGGGGGAGGGAGTTTCTATCCATACATAATTCTACTATCCCAGATGTTGGGGAAGACACTTGTAACCCAGAAACTCTGAGCATTGTTAAGGTTATCAAACTTAGGTGGGGGATTAAAAATAAGGTATAAATACATGATATAGGGATATAATACAATCACCAACCTAGGGTTCAGATCAACAACACTAGATAACACGAAATCACAACCATGTACCACAAAACAACCATCATAACTATATCCACCACTATATGTAATACGCCACATAATCCACACAACATTTTTTACTTTTATCATACAAGTTTCATAAGATTTATTCATTATTCTATTTCCCACACATGAACTACCATACCATAATATTCAGTTACCATCCTTATCATTTGTTCATTTCATTTTAGTATAATCCATTAATCTCATATCTATTTATATCCCACCTTATTTATTTACGATCTTATTTTGTATCATTTATCATCATTATTCAACCCATGGATAACTGGGAAACTATATCAACCAGATGACACAATTACCCAAAAAATGTAACCATTGACATGACACAAGACATCCACCATCATCATTGCATCACATTTCTCAATCCATATAACCACTATATTCTAATACTCCACAACCACTACACCACAACCACTATGTCATAGCCACTACAACATAACCACTATAGTACAACCACTACACTACACCCTCTACACCAAAAACACTCCACCACAAACTCATTACACCACATCACTCAAATTCCCACATATCACCCATTCCAACCAACCACCACATCAATTCCCCAAAAAAAACTCACAACAAAAAAATCCAACCAAACCATCACAATAAGCACAACCACACAAACAACACACATTCCATCATCCAAATTTATTTAGGGGATTTATCACATTAATTATTTACATTATGATGGGTATTATAAAACAAAGATGATATCTATGGGAAACCAATTAATATCCAAATATACATTATTTAAAATTTTATTCACATGAAATCAAACAAAAACACAACAGGGGTTCTCACATCACAACAACTACAGTTCAAGAAATGATCCCGGCAATAGCTATTTTTAGAATTGGAAAAAGCATGTATAATATTATCAACAACATATAAAAAATCAGTAAATAGTGTGATAAATCCCCATACAAATAAATTTTATAAATTCCAGATAATTATATGATTACACCAACCCTTACTATCCCCCCAAAGGTAAGAAAAAACATATGGATCAAACACATATAATGTCAAAGAGTGAGAACATTAAACTCATAACACAAAGAATCTTTCCAAAATAACTTTTCACTATAGGGACAAGAATAAATTCTCAAAAACCACACCCACACCATGAGAAACATTCCAAGAACAACCTCAACAAAATAAATTTTCAGGTCTACTTACACCACACTCGAAGAACATCAAAACACAGTCTAAACACCCAATGCCAACCAAACTGCACGACCATAGTGAAACATTAGAGAATAATGCAAGGATACTGATAAGAACGAGAGAAAAACACACTATGGATAATATAGGGGAATCAAGAATCAATACCCATCAAAATGATTCCCAAAAACATGAATAAATAACCACAAAATTCTCAATAAATGAGAGGGAGAATAGATTTTAATGGAAAACTGATGTTAAACATTATTTATAATCACATTAAACATGGAATTTACATGACATGTAGCACATACATCAAGTGTAAATTTTGGTTTTTAGTTTCACTATAAAATGTGTCATCTTATTAATTATATAACCCCTAAAATATGAACACCATGAACCTACCCTACACAGGCTGTGAAACCAACTTACACATCATATAAACCTTATGTGGAATTTATTTCCTCTACTAAGTGCATTTAGCAGCCAAAATCCTCCAAACCCACTCTAGGCCTCCCACAAGATCCTCCAATACTAAAAACTAGCAATGTCAAAGAATGGGTGGACATAGACCATTACAATGTCATAGAAACCATGTACTATTTTTAATAAACCCTTCAACAAATACACTTCCAGTATTATTTTTTCATGTAACACATCCCCCCCTTTGTTCGGTACACCAATATGCACTTATATCCTATTGGAACCCCACATTGTCCTAAAGGTGAGACAATTGTTGATATAGATAGAACAATCCCATATTATATCATTATTTATTGAACTTGTGAACCAATATGGTTGAGTGAAGTTGCAGACATTGGAAATAATTTTAATGCTAGTGTGTACTTGAAGACTAGGGAAGGACATTCCCATGGTAGCAGATTTGATAGTGGTAGTTGGAGAAAAGAATACTACCCCAAGCGTTTTCCAATAGAATCATGAAGGTGTTTTATTAAAATAAAAAATTGTTTTAGTGCATTGTCTTCAGAGTTATGGTTTGATTCAAAATTTTTATTTTATAGGCCATGAATAAGAACATTAGTCAATAAAACACTGGTCTTTAATTCTTACAATAATTATGTATTCCCCATTGTCTTCAATTCACACATGAGAATCTTTTTTCAAAACCCTTAGAAGAAATATCCAACCCATTATTGCTCAGGTTAACATGGGAGTGGAAATTCAAGATTCCTAAACTACTTAGAATACTTCTGGGTTATGGAAATCATAGGTAAATCTACTACATGTTTAATTGGTCTTTAGTCTTGGATGATTCCAATGGAATTTGTAATCCAAAAATCATCACATGACTTGTTACCCCTAACCATTTCACATCCCCAGACATGTGAAGAAATCATCACCCGATTGATCACAGTTTTATATACCGCTCCTCCCCAAAGTGGTAGAGTATCAAGGGGCTCCATCCATAGGTGGGGTAACTCAAACCAAGGGATAATGGACATGACTCTTTTTTTCTATGGCTCCTTGATTTCTATTCTAGAATAACACATTCTTGAATCCTCTGTAATAAATGGTAGTTGCTTATATCTCTCCTATATCATTTTCATCAAACAACACATACACCCAACTATGTATTTTCAATACTCTTCATGTTCATGCTTCCATTTTTTACCAAAATCAACTAAATGTTCCACAAACATCCCTGGTGTTAATGAAGACCATGATTACTCCCATTTCGGTTCCTTTTCCATTTGACACCCCGGATTTTGTAAGCCTTTATAGAATCCATCATGCTCTATTTAACTCACCCTACTAGTAATAGAGTTTTCTAATTTATATTGACCATTTATATCTTGTGTGTATTGATCCATACTCATTGCAAATAAGGACACAATATCTTCATGGTGTCCTAAGAACCACTCTATTAATAATTTGACCTATTTCATGAGCTGCTCCATCCCTTCAAGATAATCTTTGAGCCTTATCTCCATTATCATTTTACCCCTCAAGTATATGGTTGGTCAGACTAATTGATAGGTCCATCACTCCAACAAACCACCTTCCGTGGATTTATTTTCTTATTCTAAATATACTAGGAATCTAAGTTGTAATAAATATGGAAAATAAAATTGATATATAGAATATGAAGGAAAAATGTAAAATTGAGATACTATAGAGAGACCCCTAATTCTCCCAACCAAAATCATAGTCAGGACTATAACAAAACTAACTCCTCCCCTCTCACTCAAACAAATTCCCTTTTAAAAACCTCTTCCTCCCCTTATTTTCACTTGGGACACCCCCAAAAAACATCTCCCTAATAGATGTGGCATGTTGTGACCATTTATGGCCTACTTGTTTGACAAACTATTTCTCTCTTTCTATAATCTTATTCTGCAGGATATGATTATGTGTTATGGTATCTATCATTGGCACTCCACTATAACAATATGAATTAATCTTACTGGTCTCATTAAGAGATATCCCCTATAAACACATGAATTATTATCACAAGTATCATTTTAAAAAATACCCTTGAAAGAGTGTAATCTATAGTAGGGGACATTAGATAATTCTTAATCTCATATGGTGTAACATAAACCGTGATTTTCAACTTATTTTGCTCGAGTTCTAATGACATAAACAAATGGAAAGTGCGAAAACACAAAACATGTCAAAGGATCATCATATAAATTAATGATAAATTCATAGAAAACAACCCATATCTCACCTCCAACAGACTCTCGATAAATAAACCCTATTAATTTTTTATAATAATCACATAATAGTTCATCTCATCCTATAATAGTAAAAAAGTGAAAGAATAACATAACAGAAGGGGTTCACAACTAGCGTTTAAAAATCCTCAATTGGAACTCTTTTTTTATAAGGTCACAATGGGTCCATTAAATCAAACATAATAAACCAATTAATACAAAAAAACTTTTAAAAACAACAATGATCATCACATTGGAAATAATGTCTCCTCCAATGGATTTGATTGAAAACTAAAACAACTCTTTAATTGAAGATAACAAATTTGAAACTGGGGAAACATTCATTGGGCATCACAATAGGTTAAAAAACCTTCTTTTACCCTCAATTTCATTTATTTTCTCCTCGTAGGAATTTATAAAAAAACATAGACTACATAAAACAATTCTTTCGGAACTATGGAACAAAAAACCATGAAAACCCTTTATACCAATTATAGAATTCATGGAGAAAATTTGGAAAACCTGTTAAGAGTATCATACATTATAAATTTATGAAAAATTAATTTAAAAAATTACAATCATTTCATGACTTGTAAAATATTTTAATTTCACCAAAACATCGAACTTAAACTCACTGCAACCTCACCACCTTCGCCCAATATCAAGAGACAAGGGAGAATTGGATACTCATGCCTAAAAGATAGAAAATCATTATTAATAACCATATCTAGACATAGAATTTTACTATATGACCAACTAGTTCTATGAGAGATAGAAAATATAAAAGTATGAGCCTAAAAGGATGAAGAAGCATAAATGATGTGTTACCTTGAAGAAATTCCACTAAAACTAGAAAGAAACCATCTAAAAATCACCAAAAGAGATTGGAGGAGGTAAAATACATGATTGGGAGGCCACAAGGTCCAAATAGTGTGGTAGGATAGGGGATAAATGAGTTTAAATTGAGAAATAGTGAAAGAGAAATTCCAGGTTTTAAAATCCTAGGCAGACTACATAGTTTTTGAAACAACATGCCCATTGTGTAGTTGAAACTAGATGGTTCCCCCCATACTCAAGGGTAGGCCACACAATTTGTGCATAATCTTTCTTAATATTTGTACCAATAATGTTGAGTCATCCCATATGGGAGGATAGTATGATTGTTTTAGAGACCTATGAACCAACCATGGATACACAATTGGAAGTTCCTCCCTCTGCTGCATGGTTTGGGTACATGGTTGGAACTAAAATACTATAATTTCTAGGAAATTAGTTTAGCTATGATTGTTTTATAGAGTTCACTTTAATGAAAATTTTTATTAATAGCCACAAAATAGGACATATTCAATGTTTATCAACTGATGAAATGTTTGTATGAAGCAAACTGGGTTCAAGAGGAAAAAATGAGTAGCATTGTAGCAAGTTGTTAAATGGGACTTAGAGAAATGGATGAAAAAGAAAAACAAAATGGACAAAAAAATTGAGAATCATAATAAACAAGATATTCCTATTCTTGAACATGATGTTGTTATAGAGATAAATTTATAATTTCAATATCACTATATTGAGAGACGATTGAAGGGCTCAAAATAGAAAGAACTTATTGAATTTGGATAATATAGACTCACAATGAAGAATCAATTAATTTCTATTTATCATTGGAATGTTTTTTTGGAATACCCATGAATGGATGGAACTAATCATTCCCCCATCCAATAATCCCCATTATTCAAACCCTTGAACCGCCAGCTCCCAAAAAATCATAAAAATTCATAATAACACCTAATTATGTAGTATTTAATAAAATAGTGACATGAGACAATTCTACCTACCATGTCACTTCTTATCCCACTAAATTGACTCTAAAAAGTTATAAAACAATTATTAACAAAACCCAATTCACCCAAATGTGGTTTAGAGGTACTAAGATGTTCGACCAAGACGATATAAGCGATCTATCTCATAAATGAACATTATATCCATTTCATACAAAACATTTTATATAAAATAAAATCCCACAATACCACCCTCTTCCATTAGGATGCCAAAAGTTAGAGAGTTTGGAAAACTCAATGATTTATAGTGATAAAGAAGAATTAGAAAACCTCATTACAACTTATTATCAAGTAAAACAATCCTCAAATATCATCAGATATCTCCAAGAATAACCGAAGACACAATCAATACTTATGAAAAATAAATACTATAAATACATACAATATGTCTCCCCGCCATTTAGAATTCATATAGAATGGTCAGAAAAAATATAAAAACACTTTGAAAAATCCTCACCAAATCAAATACCTTTCGCTAAATGTGAAATGTAAAATATAATTATTCATTAACCAAAAACAAAAACTCAAGAAACTGGTTTAGAATCCCAAATCAAATCACAAACCCAAAAAAGATACCCTAAAGACCACAATAAATTTCAAATGATCTATATAAATCCCACGAAATAGGGATGAAATAGATATATAAAATTAAAACATGTCTCAACCTGAACCACATGGGCCCTAACCTCAATTCATGCAACTGTAGAAAAATTACATGGGACCTTACTCACAGAACATTGTACCATAGTAAACCAGAAAAAATATTGAAGTGGACACTGCCAAGTGAATAATCTAAATTGATGTAGAACTCATCCCAGTCACCCAAGAATATTCCCAATTCATCCTAGGAGAAAATCATTGAAATCCATATCTCACCACGTGGATAACATAATATATAAATCCCATGAATCATAAAAAAAATTAATGTGGTATGAGAATAACCCAAAAATGAACAATCTATAAAATAGTTTGGAGGATATACTCAGAGAATATATCAATCAATAATTTAATCATATTTTTAATATTCTCTAAATTCAACATGCATAAATATTATAATAGTTAATTTTTTGGATCTGATTTCACTTGAGACTTCCTCCTATTTTATTGATAATTCAAAAATTATGTTTTTGAAGTTTACATTAATAGACACATCCAAGGAAGGTCCTCAGTGATTTCAAGAGAGGGAGATTAGAATTACTAGGTGTCCCACAATAGAAATACACAATATATATATTATTCTCTAAGGATTCAACATGGTTCAGGTAAGACTTCCCCATATTGACCAATCCATATGGAATCAAGTCATCATCTAAGACAAGTTACATTATATGATTAATTTCAATAAGAATATCCTTCTTAACCACATCTTTGTAAGATATAAGGTTAGATTTCAACATAAATAATCCAAGGTCTTAATGATGATCATGCTCAAATAAATTAGCTTCTATAGAGACATTGGTTACTAAATCGGGAGATAAGAATACTAACCATGAAAGAAGATTTACATACTCTATTATTTTTTCACTCTGATGGGGACTTATGAACTCAATGGAATTCACCAGCTTCACTCTCTCAGGATAATTACACAAAATCAACAAGGTCTTGAAGAATCATTAAGAAATTTTATCATGAAATTGGGAAGGTACAAAGGTTTTATACCATAATAAACTCAATTCATCAAACAAGCCTACATCAGATTTAACCTATTGGTATTTTAGAGTTTTTAGAGAATTGGAGATTCCCCCAACCATATCCATCCAATCTGTCACAATAGGAAGACCTTGATATCCATGGAAAGTAGAAAAATAGTGATTCAAGAAGTCATGGATGTTATCTAATATGAATAAGATTCTAATTCCAATACTCTATATATAATCTCTTTAGACTAAACCACTAGAAGGGTCTCACACAGAAAATAAGAGGAATCTCCATGAGAATCATCTTTAGAGGTAGACATCCCATGTTTTGTTGACACCTTTCTGGGAGACGTATCTAAATAACCTGAAACATGAACTCAATAAGTTCATACATCATAGTAAAATAAAACAATTTCAGTATAACCAAATGATTAAACCCAAAAGCACAAATAAATAAAGTAGAATACACTACAAAAAAATAATTTCTTTTAACCCAGTAACATTTTATTAAGTCTAAGGAATAATTTTTCAGAAACACATCCACATTGAAAACATTCCACCTCATTTGGAAATCTATAAGAAAAATCCTTTATACAGCTTTATCATGAGTTAAAATACCATCTTACATATTGGGAATTCAATTTGTTTTTTAAAAAACAACATTAATATGAATATTCTTCTTGAATTAACTTATTAAATGATACAATTTTGAAAATCATTTCATGGGAGTCAAAATACATTAGAAATGAAAACTCCAAATTAATTTTGAAATAAAAAAACTACATGGAATTATCCTTTAACACAAAAAATCATTTAAAAAAAATCCAAAAAATATAAATGTATCATAAAACTCTCTTTGATTCATTTAAAAAAAATGAAAATCAAATTAGGATCAAATGTTGGTAAAAATAGGTCCTATAAAAAATCTGAAGCGAACCCAAACTATGCACAGTTTGGATGACTATGTGGTGGCCACTATAATGGTTTTTGAACCAAGAGCACGAGATTCAAATGACTTGTCAGACCATGAGAGATAACTATATAGAAATTTTGTCTTTACTAGTTTCACTCAAAAACTCAATGAAACCAATCAATTATCTGATTTAACTCAATTAGGATCCCAAAAACGTCATTTCATATCAAAATACATAAAAAATAATCCAAATGGAATTCAAATTCAAGGCTAGAATCTTTAATAGCCATGAAAAATAAAGTTTCATCACAAGATGTGGTGATCATACACTTACTCATTAATTGACTTGTAGGTTTTGATAGTCATATCTCCATACAACCATGGCTCATTCAAATAAAATGGGGGTTCAATAATTCCATTTATTGTGAACTATCCCTGGTCAACCTACCCCAAGGTCTAGAGCACATTTCTGATTTCCATGAGTTGATGATAAAAACCATGGTACCACACTATAACCAGGTGCAAAAGGTTTCAACCTCCAACAAAAATAAATAGGTAGTAAAAAATCCATGAATCTGGAATGGCGCACCCTTATATTTGACTTTGATGCAAATGAAACAAATAGTTCCAAATAATAATACTTAACAAATAAGGAATAATAAATATAAAATAAAAAACATAATTTCAAAATGAACATATAACATCATCCACAGTAATAAATAACATGCTCTGACACAACGAAAACCCAAAATATAGATATAGTGGCATACATAATTTACCTATATGAGAACATCCATGAAAACTATAAAACCAGATATTCCAAATGACATCTCCATGATACCCTTGGTCAGAACCATGTCACAAAACATTCTACGATAGACCAACACAAATTTCATCCAATCTGATATCAAAACCTGAACACCAGTATAAGGACAAAAAATAAATACACACACACAAGTGTGTGTGCGTGTGTGTGTGTTTAGAGTGTGAGATAAATAAGCCTAGTAAGATTTCACCAAATGGTGTCCAATTTCCTTTAAAAAAATTTCAAAAATGTTTGTTTGAAAATAATTTAAAATTTAGGTTTTCATAAGATAAAGTGCATTGAAAACAAGTACCGTTATTTTAACCATTCCAAATCACCAATGTAAAAAACTTAAGAAAATAAAAACATTATTAAACTTGGAATCAATGATATCTAACATATAACGTAAAAAAACAAACATCCATTTAAAACCCCCCTTTCAAATCCCATTTTTATAAATCATTGGATAAACCACCTCTTTGAATAGAAAACACATTAAAATCATTTTAATAGAACATTAAAGTACTTGAATTAAAAACCAATATATTTTCCCAATTTATGACATTTCTTAAAAGAAACCCATTCATAAATCAATTTAGAATATAAATTAAACTGTAAAAAAAGAAATAAGTTATAATATCAAGTGAGAACCATAATATTAATGAAAGAATATATAAATAGACAAAAACAATACCATTGGCTCCAAAAATCAAGATGAGTGAAAAGGGATATAATCAATGTTTAGCGGAAACCCCTAGGATAATATCCTCAACAATGTATCAAGAATCATGGGCACCTCAATAGGTCCTAACATGAGGCGATCATATAAACAACTCAAGAGGATTCAACTATAAACCTACATTGTATTCTTATATAAATTACCACCCAAATTACTCTCACTAATCTCATCATGGGAACTCCATTTTCATAGAATAAATCTATAGTAGGGGTAATTATCTTGTATATATTCTAAGATATTATATAATAAATCTAGATCTCTCACTTTGTTACCTCGACATCCCATGAAATAAACTAGGAGGATGTGAGAAAATAAAAAACATATAACTTGATCGTTTCATAAATAAATGATAACAATATAAAAAATAATCCCCATATCACCTCCAATAAGCTCTTAAGAAATATCCCCTTTCACATTTTCATAATCATCCCATAATATTTCATCTTATCTTATAATGTGTAAAACAATATAGAAGACATAAAATTAGGATCTCATGACAAGGTTCACTAAGATAAACTATTTTTATATGGTTCTAATAGGTCCCTCAAAACCAACTTGGAAATAAGTGTTTTAAAACAACCTTTGAAATATAATAATAATCATCACATTTAAAACAAGGTCTTCTCTCTATGGAGTTGATTGAAAAAAAATCAGCTCTTTAATTTAAAACAGACCCTTGAAACATGATAATAATTATTTTGAAATCAAAATAGGGTAAAACCCATTATTTTATCCTAAAATTCATTTAAAATTTCCTCTTAGGTATTTATGAAAATTATTGGCATACATAAGAAATGTTTTAGGAAAAAGGGAACTAAAACCCATTACGTCGAGTCTAAAAATCAAATAGAACATTCTATAAACCCATTAAGTTCATCATAAATAGTTATAATTTTATCAAAATTAAAATTTAAAAGGCCCAATGATTTCATTAGTTTTCAAATAAAATAATTTCATAAAAATTCCTAACTTAAAATCGTCACAACCTTGATATATTCACTCAATATAAATATACAAGGAAACAAGGGATCCTCACAAGGCCTGTAATCCATAAAATATGAGTTAAGAACCATAATTAGTCATATAATTTACATCCATGGACCACTAGGGAAAATAAAAAAAGAAAATAGAAGAATATTATCCAAGAAGGAGAAGAAAAAAGTAGGTGTTGCTTTTGCAAAAATTCCACTAACACTCCAAAGAAACCACAAAAGGGATCACGAAGAAGGTAAAGCCCTTCACATGGAGGATCCTAGGGTGATAAAATAGTAAGGAGGTAGGTAAAATTATTTTAAATTGATTATAGTAAAATTATTAATTTCATGTTTTAAAATTCTATGTAGGAAACATGATTTGGGATACTATGTGAAGACCGAATGGGTATCACTAGAAGGACCCCCCTTGTACATGTGTAAATCATATGGTTTTATCATACAATTTTCCAAAACATGTGACAACCATGTAGGTTCATCCCATATATAATTTTAATATTCATATTTTGTTCACCTGATTATGAAAGTCATGGGCCAACCATGAATATGATACTCGATGCTCCTCCCCATCTCGTACAGTTTGGCTATATGGTTAGTTCCAATCAGGATCTAACCAAGCCATTCGTATAGTCTTCTACATTTTTCAAACTCTACAACCTCTCTTAAAAAATCTAAAAATCTAAAAATAATCCTTAATTATGTAATAATTACTACAATAGTTATGTGATTGTCACATTGAATATCCAAATGCATCTAGAAATGTCTAGATGTGTCTAATAGAGAGTGATAAAGTTATCAAAAATTTGAATTTAAAGTTAATTTTAGTTAAATTCATGTTTAGAATTAGTGTTTGGAATGAATCCTTAGTGGAATAGTCTAACCATATGATCTCTTTTTTAGGATTAGATATTAAAAGATATTTTTGGGCTTTTTTTATTTTTTATCTGTACTTATAGTTAAATAATTATTCTCTCTACTCATTAATTCCAATCGCATTTACCAACCCACCTAAATATTGTGATCTTATATTTTTTCCCTTGAACTATTATTTTATTTACAATATCATTTTTATATTTCAATAGATATAATTTATAATTGAACACACTATAAAATTAATTTTCTATTTTCACATGTATGTTTTATTCCAATAAACAATTAATTAGTATATGCACAAATAATTAATTACCACTTTAATATAATGGAAGGAACAATTTTTAATAAAACTTTTATGTACAGTATGGTATTTTTTACATATTTTAATTGATAAATAAATGAATAAATTTTTTATTTCATGTTTTATATAAGAAAAATATTTTAATATTATATTGTATTCCTATAATTATGGTTTTTTACATTCCATTATTAATTTAAATATATTCCTTTGATCCTTCATATAGAGTTTTATACTTTTTGGACTTTGTGTTTTTTATTTTTTATGAAAGGGTTAAAATGTGTGGAATATTTTGATAAATTATCTCTATAATAAAAACATAAAGGAAATAAATATTATGTTTAATCTATTGTAACACCCCAATCTTCCACAGTACACTTCTCTTTGAATAATACAGTAGCGTGTGTTGTACGCAACTTCGAGTTCTAACACACACCACAACCAATCAAAGTAGCTGTTATGAATAGTAATACCTAATTTTTGAAATTTTATAAATTTTATTTTTCCAAATGGACTTAGTTTTTGGAATCAGAATATTGAAATTAGCCTATGTTGAATTTTTGGTATTTTTCTGAGAACTTCCAATTTTTTACGAATAGTGAAAAATACTTAAAAACAACTTTTTTAATAAAAATAATTTATAGTGATAAATTATAAAATTGAGTGGTTTTAGAGTATAATTAGAATATAGTTTTACCATTTCATTCAATGGTGTTCATTAGAATTAATTTCTCTTTGAAATTGGACATAAACAATTGTCAATCTTTTGATATATATTGTTTCTTAAAAACACGCTATTTGTTGTGACATCGAGAATTAATTATAAAATTAATTAATGAAACTTATATGTTTAGAATTTTTTAAAATAGACATCATTTTTGAATTCTGAATTTCAGTTATATCTTAGGGTGAAATTTTTGCATTGTTCTGAAAAACATCATTTTTTTATGAATAGTGAAACCACTAAGTGGTAGTTAAAAAACTGATTTTTCGTTTAAATGAAACATTACCACTTCTGTGATTTGATTTTCAAAAATCCGACATACATGGTTGTAATTATGAAGTAAAATGTGGTTCAATGGGTTTAAAATAATTTTTTGGTGAATAGTAACTTTTAAGTTTAATTAATTGCGATTAAAGGTAATTAGTGTAATTTAAGTTAAAAATGATATTATAAAAATATGAAAATATCATTAAACTTGTTCAACCCCTATTGTATGTGTCATGTCCGACCATGAAAATCAATGGGTTAACTTGGGGACCCCATGGAGCCACATTGGTAGGAAAATGACATTAATATTTTTTTATTTAATGTTAAAATAAAAATGTCACAAACATGAGTTGTTTAACTAAAACAATTTTTAAATAGGGATATACAAGTCATATTTTTGAATATAAATATTCATTAGAAAGCTAAAAAGATTTCCTACTTCATGATTTTTTTATATATAATTTTTAGACATTAAATAAATTAAACTTTTTATGACACTATGATGATGCAACGATTACCTCATTAATTAACGATTTAAATAAAATGAAAATATAATGTAACATATAATACGTAAACATGTAAAAAACCTATTATATGAGTATATTTAGAACCCTTATCACCTTATGTTCAAAATATATGAGTGTGGGTCCTTTAAAATCCGAAAATCATTATATAATAAAGTAACATTTCATGACTTTCCAAGAGTGCCCCTCCTCTCCTCTTATAAAAGGCCCCCACCTATACCACCTTATTGACACCTTCAAGCCATTTGGATCGGCCAAACTCTGCCCAAATACTCTCCCAAATTCACTCTCTTACTCCTAGAAGCCTCACTTTGGGCATAAGTCTTCCCAAGGAAGCTTTTGGCTTAAATCAAAAAGAGTTACCCGATTTTAATGTAATGTCTTCTCTTATGTTATTTTGTTTTATTTTGCTTCTCCAACCCCCTAAACTGTTGTTATTAATTTATTTTGTAACAACACCAGTATCCTGAATATACTAGGATTTTGTTATAAGAATGATTCGTGCTACAATTACACACACCTACATCTAATGGTTAAAGAACATACTGTTTCTGTGGATGGAGAATTTCTGCCTCACGAAATGATGATTGTTCGACACTCATATAACACCTTCAAAGGTGGCCATTAAGATGTCACAATATTTATATATGATATATAATATGTTTATGTTTTACTTAAGATTCTTTATTTTTCATTTATGGCATACCTTTATGGTTTCCATTATGGGTAAACACGATATCTTCATTTTAGGAAGTGCGGAATACCACCCCATCAAAGTGATTTGAATCGTTAATGCCAAATGTGGGATGTATAAAGGATGGAGTAAATGGTATTATACATTATATTATACTGTAATTATATTAAACTTTTATATAATTATAATTTCATTCCATTAAATAAAAAATATAAATGAAAGTACCATTCATGCATACGTACCGCTTACCGTCTCCATGAACGGTGCATTTCATTTCTTACCTCTAAATGTTAGGTAATATTATAAATTCATGTATATACTGGATATATATGATATATATGATATCTACATCATGAATATAATTCTAGATATGATGTATATTTCACCTCATGAAAAACTTGTAATTATACGAAGTTTATTTTTGACACAAGTACCAAAGATCGACAAAACGACCGTTATTAACTTAAATAATTACATAATGTTCATAACATGATAATAAGTGATATGAAAGGAATAATTATCTTGAAAAAGGTTCTTAAGAAAGTAGAAATTAACTCTATTTTATTATTCAGGAGGTTAATGAACATTCGAGTCAAGTCGGATACGAGGTAAGGGAACTTCTTAACCCAATTTCCATTCTTTGGGTTAATCTCCTACTTTCAAATTATGTCATGATATTATTATGTCCTATCTTGTATTTGTACTTACTTTATGTGTACTTATATTGAATAAACATAATAGATCTATTTTATTTTAAAAATGATCTTTGTAAGGACTTCATCTCAATCTCCTTTCATTGAGGCATATTTGGTTTTATACACAACTTTCATTTATACGGTGTATAAACCCCTTTGACTTTTACTTTTATTCAAAAGGAATAATTTTATATGAAGTATTTTTACTAAACGACAAAAGGAATGTTTTTTCTTATGTTTGCGGTGACAACGACTTCTCTGCCGCCGTGACTATTATTTGAGTTTCAGCTTCCTCTATAAGCCATAACTATGTTAAAAAAAGAAAAACAAATACCATGTTATACTTTTCATTTATTTTGGTATTAAAAATGGTTTTGATAATGTTTTTATTATATCAATGTGTTGTATTGATATCGTGTGATTGAAGTGTAGAAATCATATGTTTCTTTTATGCATGTTTTATGTGATACAATTATGTTATGGTTTATGATATGTTTAAACCTGTTCATATGAGGAATGCATTGGACTTAATAAGTGATGGGTGGAGCCCACTATAGATCCTCGATGCATTGGCAGGTCTCATGAGACAAACTACTATCTTGGAACGAGTCCTTGACAAAATCTTATTTGTGGTCTTGGCACGGGGCCTTGGCTACATGGTTATGATGGTCTGGCATTATGCATTCCATCATTTTGAAAGTGGTTATTGATATTGCATGTGATTATTCGACCAGTAGAATATCCATGTGAATAAGTACATGGCATTGTCTCATTTTACTTTTGCCATATTATGTTGAAGTTCAAGTTTAAGAGGCTTTTGTTTCAGTTATACATTGCCTTAAATGTTAATTTTTATTTATGAAATCTTCCGCAATATTGTTATCCTTATTGAGCATCTGAGCTCACCCCTTTCAATGTTTTAATATTATCCAGGATGTGAAGAAGTATTTTATGAATGACCTGTAGGGATAGTCAAAAGAGGATATTTTTGTAGACTATGGAGACATTGATATTGTATTTTTTCACTTTATGATGTAATGTAACATTTATGAATGTATCTATTGTTTCCAAGGCTACTAAACTAATTGGTCTTTCGAGACATGATATTTTGTGATCATGCCAATATTACGCAATAATGCACCAACTCTGGGTAACTGGGGTCGGGGCGTTACAGTTGGTATCCGAGGCAGTTTAGTACTACCCTTGGAAGCTATATTTAGATAAACTCTGATTAGAGCACATAGCCCGAAGATAGACTTTGAGGGTTAGTATAGAATAACTTCTTAGAATTTTGGTATTATAGAGATTTTGTGAGTTTTCCGAGAAATACATCCTTGTCTGGATACGAGCAGGTAGAGGCGGCTCTAGCACATATTTACCTAGGGGTAAAACCTGAAAACACCGCTTTGAACAAGACTCGAACGGGAACTAGTGCATGACAACGGGCCTTGCTGCACTCTTGGTTATGAAACTCCCGGGAGATATGCTTAGGATAATTCTCATTTTCTTTACAAACCATTATGAAGGGTTTATGAGTATATACTTCCTCAAAGAAAACATTTCTTTTTATGATTATCGATTACATCCATAAATAGTTCAATTTATGTTAAGTATTTTAAAAGTATGGAATTATGTATTTTGATTCATAAACTAATCTAGTTTATGCCATTGTTTAGAAATGGCGCGTAGTGGAAGGAATGGAAACCATATCAATGCACGCACTTCATGTAGGGATTGCCCTCCTGCTCAAGATAATTATTGTGGATATGGAGATACAACTGGTGCTAATCAAGTTATTACCATACTGGGACAACTCACTCAGGTTATGAATAATAAACTTACTCGTATGGAGAACCCTCATCCGCAATGTGGAGGATCAATTCTAGACCACTTCATGAGGAAACAACCGCCAACATTTAATGGGGGTAAAAATCCATTAGTAGCTGAACAATGGATAAACTCCTTAGAAAAAATATTCTACGCCTTGGCGAGTAGTGAAAGGGAGAAGGTTGTCATGGCAGTCTACCGCCTCACTGGAGATGCCGATCAATGGTGGTCGCTGATTCAAAACACAAAGGAAGATGAAGAAATATCATGTATGGAATGGAGGGAGTTTAGGGAAATTTTCTTAGAAAAAAAATTTCCTCATAACCATCGAGCAAATTTGGAAAGGCAATTTCTGAGTCTGAGACAAAAGGAGGATGAGAATGTCGCAAAGTATGAGGATAACTTTCCAAGGTTAGAAAGTCATGCAGCAGATTATATACGTAACCCAAGAAGTAATATTGATCATTTATTTTATGGGTTAAAACCATTTCTCCGTCGAGCCTTAGTCTCATAATCTTTCTCGTCGTACGAAGATATAGTCTCGTATACTATCAAGACAGAAAAGGAATTCTCTAAATCTTATGACAATAATGTAAAGCAAGAGAAGAAGAGAACGGTGGAACAAGAGATAGATAAAGGGAAAAGGGGAAAGAAGGATTTTCCATTATGTGATAATTGTGGGAAGAACCACCCCGGTACTTGCCTAAAAGGAATGGGAGTTTGTTATAAATGTGGAGAAAAAGGTCACCGGGCTCGTGATTGCAAGGGAAAGAAAGGGGCTATCAATGTTGAATGCTACAATTGTAGGGAAATGGGGCATATGAAAATGAATGTCCTAACCTCCAAGGAATCTTAACTCAGAAAAGGCCAAGGGATAAAGGCCAATATTATGCTATTACTACAGTTTAAGTGGAATAATTAATGTATTGGTGCTTTTGGACTCAAGGATTATATTCTGGTTATAAGAATAATGTGATATATATAAGGATTGTACTGCAGAACTTTTTGTTTCAGTAAGGTTTTAATATGATGAAGGTAATCATATTTTTAGTATGTGACAAAAATAGAAACTTTAATTTGTTTTGGGAGTCTGATGTTACAATTGATTTTGGAATTTAGAGGCCTTTTAGAGAAAGTCTAGACAGAGTTATTTTGGATAACTATAAAGGTTGGAATGGATTATGTTTATCTTTGGATAGTATTATTGAAGGTTAAAACATTTCTGAAGAATATTTTTGGAATATTATAATACTATTGTTTTAGGAAAAGGACAACCTGCAGGGTGGGGCATAACCCGTCGCGTCGGACAAAGCTGCAGGAATCGAACCCACAACCATAGTGCGATAGGCCTTTATTACCTACCACTAGCCTATAGGAAGTCCCTGGTTATTAAAAAATAGTTTTCCTAATCAAAATGGTATGTGGTAATATTTAGAACCTTATACAATTAGGATAAATAGAATATTTTTGAGTTCTGTTACCATTTGGAGTGAAATATGGGTTTGTGGTAAAAATTTATTAAATAATGAAAGTCTACACGACAAGTAAGTATATTTCCTTACATTGTTAGTAAATCTCTTAAATAAATTCCTCAAATTTATAAAAGGTAACTTAAAACAAAAATGTTTCTGGTTAACTTTTCCAACTGGGGATTCAATGATCATTTAACCAATCACATGTTTGTTATTTTCTTATTGTTAACTTTCTCCTAATCCTGTTTTATACAACTCTCCATCAGACCTTGATGGTTTTTTTCTTCCATATCCATATTTTCATGGGCTATCTCGGGTAACCTTTGTACTTATCTTTCTTTCTTTTAAAGTTATATTTTTATTAACCTTATTTCCGATGTGGGTTTTCCACAAAGGTATTTTCTATTTTCAACCTTTTATTTTCAAAGAAAAATTTCAAATTGCGAGGATGCAATTTATTGAAGGAGGGGAGAATGTAACACCCCAAGCTTCCACGATATACTTCTCTTTGAATAATACAGTAGCGTGTGTTGTACGCAACTTCGAGTTCTAACACACACTTCAACCAATCAAAGTAGCCGTTATGAATAGAAATACCTAATTTTTGAAATTTTATAAATTTTATCTTTCCAAATGAACTTCATTTGTGGAATCGGAATATCGAAATTATCCTATGTTGAATTTTTGGTATTTTTCTGAGAACCTCCAATTTTTTATGAATAGTGAAAAATACTTAGAAACAACTTTTTTAATCAAAATAATTTATAGTGATAAATTATACTATTGAGTGGTTTTAGATTATAATTAGAATATATGTTTACCATTTCATCCAATGGTGTTCATTAGAATTAATTTCACTTTGAAATTGGACATAAACAATTGTCAATCTTTTGATATATATTGTTTCTTAAAAACACGCTATTTGTTGTGACATCGGGAATTAATTATAAAATTAATTAATGAAACTTATATGTTTAGAATTTTGTAAAATAGACATAATTTTTGAATTCATAATATCAATTATAGCTTAGGGTGGAATTTTGGCATTGTTCTGAAAAACTTCAATTTTTGATGAATAGTGAAACCACTAAGTGGTAGTTAAAAAACTGATTTTTAATTTAAATGAAACATTACCACTTCTGTGATTTGATTTTCAAAAATCCAAAATACATGGTTGTCAATAAGAATTAATATGTGGTTCAATGGGATTAAAATAATTTTTTGATGAATAGTAGCTTTTATGTTTAATTAATCGCGATTAAAGGTAATTAGTGTAATTTAAGGTAAAAATGATATTATAAAAATATGAAAATACCTTTACACTTGTCCTACCAATATTGGATGAGTCATGGCCGACCACGAAAATCCATGGGTCATCTTGGGGACCTCATGGAGCCACTTTGGTAGGAAAATGACATTAAAAACGTTTTATTTAGTGTTAAAATACAAATGTCACAAACATGAGTTGTTTTACTAAAAAAAATTTAAATGGGGTTATACAAGTCATATTTTTTACTATAAATAATCATTAGAAAGATAAATATATTTCCTAAATCATGATATTTTTTTATAATTTTTAGACATTAAATAAATTGAACTTTTTATGACACCATGATGATGTAGCGATTACCTCATTAATTAACGATTTAAATAAAATGAAAATATAATGTAAAATCTATTACGTACACATGTCAAAAACCTATTGGATGAGTATATTTCGAACCCTTATCACCTTATCTTCGAAATATATAAGTGTGGGACCTTTAAAATCCGAGACTCATTATATAATAAAGTAACATTTCATGACTTTCCAAGAGTGCCCCTCCTCTCATCTTATAAAATGCCCCCACCTCTACCACCATATTCACACCTTCAAGCCATTTGGCTCGGCCAAAATCTTCCCAAAAAACTCTCCCAACTTCCCTCTTTTACTCCTAGAAGCCTCATTTTGGGCATAAGGCTTCCCAAGGAAGCCTTTGGCTCAAATCAAAAAGAGTTACCCGATTTTAAGGTAATGTCTTCTCTTATGTTATTTTGTTTTATTTTGCTTCTCCAACCCCCTAAAATCTTGTTATTCATTTCTTTTGTAACAACACCAGTATCAAAAATATACTAGGATGTTTTTATAATAATTATTCGTGCTACACATACACACACCTACATCTAATGGTTAATGAACATACTGTTTCTGTGGATGGAGAATTTCTGCCTCATGAAACGATGATTGTTCAACACTCATATAACACCTTCAAAGGTGGCCATTAAGATGTCAATATATTTATATATGATATATAATATGTTTATGTTTTACTTAATCTTCTGTATTTTTTATTTATGGCATACCTTTATGGTTTCCATTATGGGTAAAAGCGATATCTTCATTTTAGGAAATGCGGACTACCGCCCCCTCAAAGTGATTTGAATCATTAATGCCATATGTGGGATGTATAAAGGATGGATTAAATGTTATTATAATTATATTATACTGGAATTATATTATACCTTTATATAATTATAATTTCATTCCATTAAATATGAAATATAAAAGAAAGTAGCGTTCATGCGTACGTACGGCTTACCGTGTCCATGAACGGTGCATTTCATTCCTTACCTCTAAATATTAGGTAATATTAAAAATTCACATATATAATGGATATATATGATATATATGATATCTACATCATGAATATAATTCTGGATATAATGGATGTTTCTTCTCATGAACAACATGTAATTATAAGAAGTTTATTTTTGACTCAATTACCAAAGATCGACAAAACGATAGTTATTAACATAAATAATTACTTAATGTTCATAACATGGTAATAAGTAATATAAAAGGAATAATTAACTTGAAAAAGGTTCTTAAGAAAGTATAAATTAACTCTAGTTTATTATTCAGGAGGTTAAAGAACGTTCGAGTCAAGTCGGACACGAGGTAAGGGAACTTCTTAACCCAATTTCCATTCTTTGGGTTAATCTCATACTTTCAAATTATGTCATGATATTATTATCTCCTATATTGTATTTGTACTTTATTTATGTGTACTTATAGTGAATACACATAATAGATCTATTTTATTTTAAAAATGAACTTTGTAAGGACTTCGTCTCAATCTCATTTCATTGAGGCATATTTAGTTTTATACACAACTTTCAATTATACGGTGTATAAAACCCATTGACCTTTACTTTTATTCCAAAGGAATCTTTTTATATGAAGAATTTTTACTAAATGACAAAAGGAATGTTTTTTCTTACGTATGCGGCGACAATGACTTCTCCGCCGCCGTGACTATTATTTGAGATTTGGATTCCTCTATAAGCCATAAATTTTTTTAAAAGAGAAAAATAAATACCATATTATACTTTTCTTTTATTTTGGTATTGAAAATGGTTTTGATAAATTTTTTATTATATCAATGTGTTGTATTGATATCTTGTGATTGAAGTGTGGAAATCATATGTTTCCTTTATGCATGTTTTATGTGATACAATTATGTTATGGTTTATGATATGTTTAAACCTGTTCATATGAGGAATGCATTGGACTTAATAAGTGACGGGTGGAGCCCGCTATAGCTTCTCTATGCATCGGAAGGTCTCATGAGACAAACTAGTGTCCTGGCACGAGGCCTTGAGAAAATCTTATTTGTGGTCTTGGCACGAGGCCTTGGCTATGTGGTTATGATAGTATGGAATTATGCATTACATCATTATGAAAGTGGTTATTGATATTTCATTTGATTATTTGACCAGTAAAATATCCATGTGAATAAGTAAATGGCATTATCTTATTTTACCTTCTCCATATTATGTTGAAGTTCAAGTTTAAAAGGCTTTTGTTTCAGTTATACATTGCCTTAAATGTTAATGTTTATTTATGTAAGCTTCTGCAATATTGTTATCCTTACTGAGCATCTGAGCTCACCCCTTTCATTGTTTTAATATTTTATAGGATGTGAAGAATTATTTTATGAATGACCTGTAGGGATATTCAGAAAAGGATATGAGTGTAGACTATGAAGACTTTGTTATTGAAGTTTTTCACTTTATGATGTAATGTAACATTAATGAATGTATCTAGTGTTTCCAAGGCTACTAAACTAATCGGTCATTCGAGACATGATATTTTGTGATCATGCCAATGTTACGCAATAATGCACTGTCTATGGGTAACTGGGGTCGGGGCGTTACATCTATTTTCTCAAAACATTGGTTCATTATAAATTTATCAAGATGATGAATTGAAGGCTCACATTGAATTGAATGTGGGCATCTATTTGAAGGATATGGGAGTTGACAACAGGGATTTAATGAAATGGATGAAGGAATGAGAAAAGAAAGAGGTTATCATTTCTACAACCACATTACTACAATTAGTTTTGAGAAACAAGATAACATTATTTTTATTTTTAATTACAATTAAATATTTTTTCATTTTCCCTTAAACATTGTTTTTATAATTTTTTTGTTTCCATAACTTTTATTAATTTTTAAACATTCCACAAATTAATTTATGTTGTCATGATGATTTATTTTTTGTTCATTATCCACTAATAAATAACCATAATTCACATAATATTTCTTTATAAGTGGAAGGGGTTTTCATTTTCATGTCTTATGTAACCATCATATGATAATTTTTATATAAGTCGGAAGATTTATAATAGAATTTCAATTTCTAGTATAAATAAATTAAAGTTGGTATTTTTAGGCAATAGAGTTCCTAAAAGAGTCATTTTAATTTGATTTCATAATTCAATATTTATCACTTATTATTTTGGTGATAGAAAATTATATTCTATATCTATTAAAATTCCCACCACACCCCCAAGTTAAATTGTTTCATTTGGAATTTTTTATGATATTTATGCCCAATATGGCATTCCTCGCAAATTTTTTTACTTTGAAAATTCTATTGAATATTTTATTTCTTTTCAAAAGTTATTATTCATTAAAATATCAATGAAAACTCGGAAAAAGTTTAACATCATTGTATTTTTATATCTGATTCACAATATAATTTCCATAAGATCTTTCATTATTTCTATTCAAATATATTTTCCTTTTAGATGTTGTTATTTCATCTTTTATATGGAATTGTTTCTAAATATTTTAAAATACATGGTTTATTGTTGATTGTTTTCCTTTAAAATAGTTTATTCTATTTGTTTCAAATGGTTTAATTTTATTCTTTTTCATTCATTCTATCAACTAATTTTGGTATGTTTATTTTGATGTTTTTCGTTCGATTCAAAAATCCATGTTTTCTTAGGGTTCAATAAAATAACTAAGTGAACTATTTTCAATGACATGATTATTTTAAATTTTGATTATGATGAAACCAACCAAGTTAATGTCCAAATGTTTTACCTGACATGAATTACCACATACCTGAAGGGCATTCCCAATTCCCTTGGGAAAAAGACTAGCACCGAGTCATTAACAACAACCAAATAAAACAATTTTTCCCAACCCAAAGTTGAAAAAATGATACACACAGATATAGACAGACACACAAATGAAAGAAATAATAATTTAAGAAGAAAAAAGTGTATATGTCGTAATAGAATGGAAATATTTGAATTGATACAAATAAAAAGTATTTAAAAAACACAAGGAGATAATTCCACCAAAAAGGAAAAGAAAAAAATGAAGAAGTTAATCCATGTGATAGAATGGGAAACTCCCTCAATACCACCAACAACAACCAAGACTTAGATGACAGAAACCACACTGCCACACTATGGTACATTTACATTCCCTACATCGAAAGAAATACAATGGTTTATGCACTGTTGAATGGTTGTGTATGGTGTGAGCTAATAGCCCCAGTAGGATCCCACCCAGGTGTTCTGCAACAAGTCGTTATACACCAATATGAACATGAAAAAATTTAATAAAAACAAGGCTTGAAAAATAGTCAAAGAGTTTTTATATCAAAATCTTGGTAAAACATTTAATTTTTATTTTTTCTAAATTTCCTAATAAAATGGGTATAATAGTTTCAAATAATTTTATATAAAAAAAAATTTCAAATCAAAGAAAATAATGTATCAAACCCATAGTAGTATAAGATGAAACAGTAAAACACAAAGCACTAGTAACATCATTCCAATGATCACTACATGTCAAGATAGCTAGGACAATCATACCGAAAACAAATGAAATCATTTATATAAAGTCACTAGATATATGTATCGAATCTATGGGGAAGAGGGACACCCCATAAGTTGAAACCCCCCAACAAGTCTATCGTGTCCATTGATCAATGTGCATAGGGTGTAGACAAACACCGCATGAGTGAACCCCCCAAAAAATAGACAAGGCCTATTACTACACCTTCCACCAAAGTACCCAAGTCATCCCATGTGATCTATTTTTCAAACTACTTCATCAAAAACATTATTTGGAAACCATTTTAGAAAAAAATCACAATACTTTGATAGTAATTCTTTTACCAAAATATGGGGAAGACCTTTCTTTAATCTGTTTCTACACACAAAAATCAATCAATCAATCATTCAATGATTCCATTTAATTTTTAATGAAAAATTTCAAATCCTGTGAAATAAAATTCATCCAACATAAGATAGATATGGGACCACCTACCTCAAAATTGGGGTTCACACACCCGCAACAAGAGTCACTAACCAGAACAAAAAATATGGTCAACAATATAGACTATGATATTGGTTCCCATGTCTTAGAATCACAAAACACAACAAAGAAGAGGACCAAAATGGTATATCAAGATAATCCTCAAATAACACACACTTGTCGCACCCCAACCAGCAAAGGATCGGCCCCCAAAATGATTACACAATAGATATAGAAGCAAAAACACCCCACTATCAGTGAATCTTAAAACAAAGATCAACAAAATTGCTATGAACAAGGGAAACAAAGAAATAGACAGATCACTTACCTGAAGAGACGAAACACAATAACACAGATGATAAATCACCGAATAAAGCAATATATAAGGAGTGGAGGTCCCCAAAACAGATAGGTATATCTCTTATGTCAATATATAAGAGGCTTTAGTAGAATCATAACAAAAAAATCATACATGTAGCACCTTATAATTCACCTACTCAAATCAATACATGGAGTGTAATCCTTTCACATCATGTATTTATCTATTAAAAAACCTAACAAAAAATGAATCACCATTGATTAATATTATGATTTTTGATCAATACATGATGTGAAACCAATATAGGGAATGTAAAACTTTCACACCTGAAACAAAACTCATGAAATCTTCCAAAAAACCAAGACAAAACATGTAATAATTACAAAATGTGTAACCTAAATAAACACAGTAGACAATATGGATTTTCCTGAAAAACCAAAACCAACTAATACATTCTACGTACTTATGGAGTACCCCATAAATCCTTTAACATGTTTATACCCAAACTCCATTAATTCCAAAAAAACATACATCCTGTAATATTAGTTCATTTTCCCTAGAAAACAATTTCCATCCTCGAGAGTCCCAAAACACACCCATATAATGAGGGAACCCAAAAAAGATAAGAGAAATACCATAAATTGTTCAACATGATGTTATAAACACCCCACCAAAATAATTTAAATCATTTGGATTCCATGTGGAAGAATGATCTCTGGAAATAGGTGATATGATTTCCCCCTTATCAATGATGCACAATCTTAAGTGTCATTAGAATATATTCAATGTACCATAACACTATGAACAATAGAATATACTTACAAAGCAAGACATTCAGTTGAGTTTCAATGATATCTAATATCTACTCAAAAATACAAATGTCTGGATTTAAATCAATCTCTCCCCATCTCAGAATGTGGGAGGGATAATGATGATATTTATTAAGCTATGATTTATGGATAACATCATGAATACCCATCAGTTGAACCAACAATGAAAATATATAGGCAACCCTCTCTGTCTATTCAGTGAAATAAAATGGTCCAACATATCTTGGAGCAAACATCTCTTACTTTCCATGATGACAGTAACCCAATTGATGAGAAACATTAAAGAAAACCAAGAAACCTATAGAAAACTCCAAAGGATGATGAGGATAAAACAAATAAGATTTACTTCAACTCTAAGTGGTATCAAAATATTGATATATACCCAAAATACTTTATGAAATTTCATTAAGGAAACTCAATCCCACTAAAGAGGCTTCACCCACATCTTCCAAAAAAATTGGTGATCTGCATGGGGGGCCATATAAAGCCTTGAAGGGATCTGTTCTGATCGATAATGATAACTATTGTTTAAATAAAACTCAACCACTCCCATATGGTTATCCTATGATCATCCAAAATCCATGATGCTATCATGGATAATTTCCCTTAGGATCTAAATGGCATGCTCTATTTGGCCATCTGTTTGAGGATGATAAGTTGTACTCAACTTGATTTGATTCCTCATTGCCTCTTGAAGATATACTTATTAAAAATGAAGTGATCTGAATTTTCCAACCAATCAATCACCATCCATATAGAATTTCTCCCTTAAGGAGTCTGTGTTAAACCAACAAAATAGTCCATTGACACTTCATCTCATTTTGTAAACAACATAATAATTTATATAGTAAAACAAAAAATTTCATATGCTCAAGATTTATATGTTTCCTAGTGTAACAACATGAAACATAGTCTAAAATGTCGTGCTTCATACCCGGCCAGAAAAATATCCTTCTCATGTCGCAATAAATCTTTGTAGAGCCTAGTTGAATGAACCATGACGAATTATTATAGTCAAATAAAACTAATCTCCTCATAGTTGATGGAATGCAAAACCAATCCCCAAAAAGGAGACAACTATATGAAGAGAGGGACCTTCCAAAAATTGTCTCCCCAACATATAAGGTTTCTCAAATTCCCCTAAACTCAAAATCCTACTACTATCTCCAAAAAATAGCAACAAGGAACGGTGATGACAATTGAACACTAGTTAGAACCATACATGAAACATCCTCCTGTGCATCTAGGTGATACCGAGAAAAGATCCCCATAAGGTTCTATTTGTCTTTTAATTCTTGAACATCATGTAATGGTACATTTCTTCTAAGAATATTGGCAATAATATTCCCCTTTCTTGTGGTGTAGGTGATGTTGATGTCAAATTTGGAAAGGTATCACACCCACCTCTTCTATATAGGAATATATTATTTTTTAGAAAAGATACAGTTTATACTCTAACGATCAAAAAATATTGTGTACCTCTCCAAAAAAAAGGTAGTACTTCCAACACTTACATGAATGTATATCCAAAAAGAGGTCTAAATCAGGACTACGATCATTATTATTATGTCTTCAAAGTTAAAGAGAGACTAAATCCACCACATGAACAACATGGCTAATCACACAACCCAAAAGTGAACATGAAGCATCATAAAAAAATACATACCCCTTACCGAGCTTAGGTAATATCATAATAGAGACATATTTCTGATGTTTTTTTGTTTCATTGGAAGAAGAATGAAACTTATTGTCCTATATTAATTTCAACTCTTTCATGGTAAGACAAATAAAAGGTGATGAAAACATTGAAAATTTATTGATGATCCATCGATAGTATCCAGCAATACCAAGATGCTACAGTCCTCAAATATGTTTTATGGCTCATTCGAAGGAAAACAGGACTCACCTTCGCAAGATTAACAGATATACAATGATCAGAAATCACATGCCCATATAAGATCACCTCTTGGGTCCATAATTTCATTTTGAGAGATTTATATAAAAATGGGTAATCCTTTAGATTTCTAGAACAAAAATAAAATATTTATCATTATTTCTTCTAAATCTCAAATAAAAATATATATCATATACGAACACTTCCAAAAAAGTGTTGAGGTACTAATTGAATATCTGATTCACCAAAGTAATGAAAATTGAAAGGGAAATAGAGAGAAAAAACAAAATCAAAAGATATTAATAATGGCCATACCTTCTCCTAAAATACATTTTGATTATACCAGACTCCTGAAATCTGACCTTAAGATATATGGAATTAAGATAAATCATTGAAAACAACTCTTCTCCCAGCATTGAATGATGGAACCCTCGATTCAGAACATTGTAGACTTTTCTTTGATACTCTCAGTTATATGGAATCCAAATAATTGTTAAATCATGAAATTCTAATCCTCCACCTATTGATGTCCATTTGTAACCTTAAATGATGATGAATTGTCATGCAAGAAATCCTATGAATGATCCCTCTCCACTACAGCTCCTATATGTACATCAACAACTGTTTCCAAACATGTTATACATTTTTGTCAATATAAAAAAATTCCAAGATGATAGCCTCGATTATATTGCTTTCTATATGTGTTTTCCCATGAAGATAATCAAATTCACCTTCCCGATGAACTTATAAAATATTCCTTAAAGTCATATAGTTGTACACTGAAATATATGAAATTATTACACAACATGATGATTTCAATTCAAAAAAAAGTAAAAAATTGATTTTAATATTTAGTACTCAAATAGGAGATACACATCCTAATATCCCTTGGAAACTTGAGTCTCTCCATGAAAAGTGATCCCAGACACTCAACACAACATACCTCTAAAGTCCTAAAAATCCAATCAATATACTATCAAATTTTCCATAAAAGGATGCTTGAGGATAAACCAACACCTAGGATACCAAGTTGCGATTAACATGACCTAGATACGCTCTCAAATGGGTACCCAACTCGAATTGACGCATAACTGAAGGGTATTCTGGGTTCCCATGGGTAGAAGACTAAATCCAAGGAATCAAGAAATACCACATGCAATTATTTATCTCACCCTAAATTAGATAAAACATTTCACACACAAATATATATATACACATGATATAAAGAACCTTTCAAGAAAAAATAAGTATTTATTTCATAGAAGAATGGAAATAGAATAAGTGGTACCACTCAGAAGTTTTTAAACAATATCTAAGATACAATTCTAATATAAAAGGACAAAAAAACCAAAATGGATACTCTATGTGATAGTGTTGGAAATTCCCACCATCTCCTCACTAGCTACCCAGACTCAGCTGATAGATACCTTACCACCTCATCATTATCCATTTATTTCCCTATATTGAAATACATACAATGAACAATGCATCTATTTCCGATGCTTTCTTCGGGGTACACGTGTCTTTCATGTTTAGGGTATGTCGGCACTGTTCAGTTGCACCACATTCCCACTTTCCAAAGGTGGGCGATATTCGTTCCTTATTTAGGGACATTTGCTCTTTGATCAAAACGGGATGATGGGATGTTGGTTCTTCTTTTCGTGGATTCCTCCTTGAAATTCTTCACCTACTCCGGGTCTCCCTTATAGATTAAGATTTAGTTCGTGAAACTCTTCCCAGTTCCATGTTTCCATGGATGCCGGTTAATTACACTACTTCTATCAGGACATTCCAAGGGGTCTGGTCATGGAAGCAACCTTCAGTTGGGGGAGTAGTCATGTTGAGGCATCACTAGCGTATCTAGATGATGGGGAATTAGTGTGTCTGTCTTTTGTCCCTTATTATATGGATTCTTGATGGCGTGGAAGCCCGAGGCATCCCACATCAAACGTGGTGAATCCTATGACATAGGCATGTATTTGATGTTTTCCATAGCTTCACATGTTTAGCACAGGGTGTGACGCATGTTTAACATCCAACGGAGACGGATTGGGCTGTTCAGAACACTAGCTAGAGTGGATCAGATTGAAGAACCCTGTTGAGGGAACCCCGATATTGGGGCTAGCACGTGGGAGGATTCCCAAATGATGAGGAGGGGAATGTGGTGGCATGATCTCACCAGGATGTGGTGGCCCAGGTAAGAATCGTGATGGATGATGGTTTTGGTCTTGATCCTTGAAGAGACTTCCTACGTATCCCCATAGTAGGGAATCAAAGTCTACATTGTTTGAGTGTACAGTTTAGCATCATGAAATATGGGGGGTATGTGTCGGTGAACTGACGTGGAGATGGACTGGGGGGGGGGGTCTAATATATGATGGTCTTGAACCTCATGGAGGATTCCTACATACCATGTCGTGACATGGATCAAAGTCCTCGTAGTTCGGGATGGATGTGTGGGGCTTACACTCTAGGCTACCCAATCTGGCAGGTGAACCGACGTGAAGATGATGTCAGAATGACTGGGTAGTGGGATTGAAGCTCAGGAGGCTTCCTAGGTACCATGCCTTGACATGGATCAATGTCCTCGTAGTTTGGGTGGTGGGTGTTTCGGCGAACCGACGTGAAGATGGACCTTGGTCTGATGGGTGTTGGGATTGAACCTCGCAAGGATTCCTATGTACCATGAATTGACATGGATCAAAGTCCCCATAGTTCGGGTGTGGATGCCGGTGAACCCACATGAAGATGGACCTTGGTCTGATGGGTGTTGGGCTTGAACCTCGTGAGGCTTCCTACGTACCATGCCATGACATGGATCAAATTCCTCATAGTTCGAGTGGTGGTCGTGTAGTCGAACCGACGTGAAGATGGACCTTGGCCTGATGGGTGTTGGTCTTGAACCTCGTGAGGCTTCCTACATACCATGCCTTGAAATGGATCAATTTCCCCATTGTTCGGGTGTGGATGCCGGTGAACCGACATGAAGATGGACCTTGGTCCGATGGGTGTTGGGCTTGAACCTCGTGAGGCTTCCAACGTACCATGCCTTGATATAGATCAATGTCCCCGTATTTTGGGCGTACAGTTTAGCGTCATGTGGGATGAGGGCGGTTCCATGGTCAATGCTTGCTCTAAGCCCACGTGAGTCGTTCTCAGTGTGAGAAACAAGAGACAAAAAAGGCCCGACGACCACGTCGTGAAAGGTGCATCCATGGGAAGTGAAGAGGAGTGGGGCTTATGCTCCGAGGCGGCCCATGGTGCTAGGACTTACTACAGGTTGGAGGCCCGAGGGAGACAAAGCGCAGTGGGAGAGGGAATTGGGAATGAAGAAAGAAGGATCCTTAGTCCCTATCATGCCCCCCGCTAGCCTGGCACGGAGGAAGTGAGGAGGGGCAGGGGTGGTGCCTCCTGCAGGAAAAGCTAGGGGCTTACACCAAGGTGGCTTCCCATCCCCCATGGACAAACACCACTCCCAGAAGGAGATATCATCCCCTGTGGAGACTTGGGGGTTTAGAGAATGTCTGAGGTGGGGAAACCCTGTGGGAGAGGCATGGGGAGATGTCACAGTTTAACGTCGTTTGTTGAGGATGAGGGTGCTTAGCAATTTAATGTCATGCAACTCATATGAGGTGGGTTTTCTCCGCACCCCTATGACTTAAATAACTGGTACCATAAAATCCTTGTCGAAGGGAAGGTACATGCAATGCTGTGGTGAGGGGGTGTCACGGAGCGAACCATCAAGGGGTCCACGTAATCATGACAATGCGAAGAAGAAATAGCCATTATCGTGCATATGTGAAGAAGCATTAGGCGAAGAAACTCTACAGGAGGTATCCTCCAGGGGAATTTGAAGTCACATCGTGCAAAACCTAGAGGGTCGAACGGGAAAAGGAATTGCAAAGAATAGGATTCCATAGGCAGGATCCTTGTGGAGCTCAGTTTCTCTTCATGGTGGAGGTTACTTGTATAGGGGTGTTCTTCACGAAGTGGGGTGCCTTAGCCTTAGCATGGGGTGTAGGTGCAACAAGGAGGTTCTTAGAAAAGTGGAAAGGGATTCACAGAGCACTGCCTCGGGGAGCTCAAGTGTTTCAAGAAGCAATGTGTCATGAAGCAATGTGCTTCACGAAGTACAGTGACCCTGCCTTGGCATGTGGATCACGTGAACATGATGGGTGTTTCGTTAATCATAAATGCTCTGTGATGACCTGAGTCCCCTTAGGGATCCCCTTATTTCGCGAAAGCCCTTAGGATTCGCGAAAGGAATCCCCCTCGGATGAGGGAATCAAAACGATACAATGGGGAGGCACTTCACGAAGCAAAAGTACCCCGCAGAGCTCATGATTCGCAGAGCAAAGGGTGCTTCGTGATTTGGGAGCTAGGATGTTGAAAGCTAGGATTTTCCATTCAGAGAGCTCAGGGGGAGCTTGGTATTTATAGGCAAGGGGCGCAGCGGAGCAGAGCTCACGCGATGCGAAGGGGGTGATGTAGCTTCGTGGAGGGCTCGCGAACGTCAAATGGGTTCGTGGAGCATCCCGCCTCATGTGATTCGCGGCAGGTTTGTGCAAGTCAAATTCGTTCGTGGAGAATCCCGCCTCATTTGCTTCACGGTGGGTTCACGAACGTCAAATCTGTTCATAGAGCATCCCGCCACTTTTTCTTCGCGGAGGCTGTGGTGCTGGGGACTCTGCTAAGGGGCTTCACGTGGCAGTCCAGGGGTCCATCCAGTGGTCACTTCTTCATGCCAAATTTGCGCGCAAACAAATACGCCCCCCCTCATACTTGGAGCCGTGGAGGGATAAAGGGTCAAAGTCTATGGGAAATCTCCAATATCATCGGCCATTTGTGGTGGTGACTCACAAAGAGGGTGTGAAAGGCGGATAGGGGCCACGAAGGCCGGGCGTGCCACGAAGCTCCGCACGTAATGGACGCAGCGCGAAGCTCTGAAGGTCGTCGCCTATAAATAGGGGGCCATCTACATATTTTGTCCTTTCCTTTCTCTGTGATCTTGTCATATTGAGCTTTCGATTCATGAAGATCTGCATACTCCATGAGTGATCTCTACGAATCAAGCCTTCACAGTGCACAGTGAGTCTTCGACTCCGCGTTTGCGCTCCGTGATCCGGCTTTGAACGCCGAGGCAGCGCTTCCACGAATAGTCTTCTTGAGTAGCCTTTGTGGATGATCTTCGCGAACCAGCCAACCAAACGCCCAAGTTCCAAAATAAAGTGGCCCACCAAGAAGCTGCACAGGGGTCCTTGCAGATTCCACCCAGTGGGACGAAATGGCGAACATTCTGGGGATAAGAGAGCTTGTCTGGAGGCACTCGGTCCATGATTCTCTAGTGGAGATGCTTTCATAGAGCCAGAAGAATTACCTGTTATATAGTAGGTTGCCATTGTATAGCTTCATGCTGAGGGATGATGTATTCATTCCTCCAGAAGGTAGGGATGATCCAGCTTACTGGTTCTGGAGCACGCCGTGCCCGCACTAATGGTTCAGGGCGCCCAATGGCCATGCCGAGGAGGACTACATGGTTGTCACCACTGACTCCCTGTACAATCATCTGAACAACATCGATGGGAATATATTGCAGCCAGAGATGTCCCCTACACTGTACCAAACGATCCTTAAGGCAGCGCTAGGGAACCCGAAGAAAGGGTGGTCTGAAAAATTGGACCAACACCAGGGAGGTGAACATCTGTAGGACCCCGGGATACCCTGAGAGGGGAGGGGTGAATCAGGGTGGCAACTTCTTCTTCTTTTAGTTGTGGATCTTGTTCCCACGTTGGTAGGAACTACTTAAACCTGTATGATGGATATGATCAGCAATTAAACATTCACATGCAGAGACAGATGACACAGCTATTTTTACTTGGTTCACCACTAAGGGCTACGTCCAAGGATTATACGCCGACAGGTTGCCGGTCGTACCTAAATCCACTATGCTTCACTAGCTGCGGATACAAATGTTCGGGTACAGACACTCTGTCTCAGGCTCACTGCCTTTACAATTGTTTAGGGATAGCTCACTGCGTCCCTCGGGTCACTCCCGTTGACTCCCCCTGGCTCACTGCCGGTGGAGAGGATCACCTTCTTCCTCTTCCTAAGATCACTGCTCTTGGAAGGGATTCAGTCATAGTTTATAGACCTGTAGGTCTCTTCATTTTCATTAAGGAATGCATCTTCCTCTGTATGTAGATTCTCTGTTTAAGTCCAACTTTCACCTGCAGATGAATCTCACTTTGCACCGGATGTACCGGGCAACCTCAATTTTTACGCGAAACCCTTACGGTGTCTTGCGCGCAATTTCTATGGTTTGCGCGAAATTCCTTTTTCGCGCAACTTCCAAATATTACGCGCAGCCTGGAAACTGCCTTGCACGCAATTCACTACTCTTGCGCGAAATCCACTTTTCGCGCAATCTTCCTTTTACGCACCAATCACCAACTTTCTACGCAGCCTTTGCTTTTCGCGCAATCTGACTTTACGCGCAAACTTTAAGTTTACGCGCAACACCCTTTCTAACTTCAATTTCGCGCACCAGAGCTTGGATATTTTCTATGTCTTGAACTCTGTTGAATGGAGGAGGGTCACTTCATATTTATAGGCAAAATCGACCCCGCGCGAAAAACCCTCCTTGAGCGCGTAATCCGCTTTGATCGTGAAATACAAATCTTCCGCGCACAACCATTTTCCGCGCACTGCTCCATAATTTCGTGCACCTCATGCCTTTGCCATTTTCCGAGCTTCAGACCTCGAAACATCTTTTGCGCGAAATACTTCATCCGCTATTTCGCGCGCCACTTCAATTTTTCGTGCACGCCTCCAAAATTTCGCGCGCCTCATGCCTTTACCGATTTTCAAGCTTTCGGCCTTGAAACATCTTTTGCGCGAAATACAATTTCGCACAACCCGCTGTTTTGCGCGCCACACTTAAAGATTTCGCGCAAGCCTCTTATATTTCGCGTACCACTTCCTTTTTGTGTGAACCTCCTTTTGCAGACAATCCATGTCTTCATTTTCCGATTTTGAGGCCCAGAAATTTGGCAAACACTGGGAAACAGCGCCACCTTGTATCTGCTCTTTTTGTACTGCCTCCAGATCATCCATTCCTCTGTCGAAGTTCATGAATCAAACATAGATCATTGACCACAACTCTTGAACTCGACATGTCACCATGGAATATCCTTTGTCAACAAATTTTTATGTCGTTTGTTTGCTTTGTCAACAAGCACGATCACCTCAACAGCACTTCTTCTTGGTGATCTGTATCCTTCAGCAACTCTTTGGCTTTTATCACAAACTCCACTATTGTGATATGTATTCTTTGAAGGAACAACTTTAGTACCATTATCTTCTGATACAATGTGATGTGCATGGCCATCTCATAATTGCAATCTCCGCATGGCCATCTCAGAAGTCAACTCATTGGCACATTGTCTTCTTCATCAACTGTCATGATCAACCTCATGCAAAGCATGTGATTCAATCCGTCAAGAAGTCTCTAGCATGGTCCTCATGAAATCATGAGTAATTGCATGATCTTCATCCAAAAACCTCATTCTTCTTTAATCATCCTCGAATGCATTACTCTTCACATTCTTCATTGTTGTAAAAAATGTATCACCTTTGACACATGTTCTTTGAACTTAAGATCAGCACAACAATCATCTGAATCACCACTCCTCTACTTCATCGGAGTATTTCATGATCACCTTCTTTTTGATCTGCATTGACAACTATTGACAACAAATACAACCTTATACACAAAGTGGTTCCAACAACATCAAACCCGACCGAAATGCAGTGCTTCAGATCACCGGTGGGGGCGCCAGTGGGACCACACCTGAGATTATCGATGTGAGATATGATGATGAGGATCAATCGAACGATTCAGGTCCCACCACGCCCGATCTGACGCCAGATGTGGAACTAACCGAGGAGTTCTTGGGTTTGTTTTCCGCATACAAGCCCGCCAATCACACCTACTGGGATGAGACGACCTCTGACGAGGATGACAACAAGATAGTCCATCGATGATCGTGGAAAGTGATCACACACTTCATCAATGACACCTCCCAATTTCTATGGTTGGATGAGATGGACAGACTTCGTTCGTGATTGCGTGAACTGTGTTCTGGGGGAGTGGATGCTACACTCCCTCACTTTCTCATCCGAGATCTTATGGCAGAAAAGATTTGGGAGTATGACCGAGGCTTGGCAAGGGCTGGTAGTGGAGGAAGGCAGTAAACATTAGGGGGTCTAGAAGGATGAAGACGAGGTCCAGTGGCTACAGAATCGGGCGGACGAGCACCTGACCTCTCTCAAGGTGCAATCTGAGCTAATATCAAGATTGAAGGTCTAGCTGACAAAGGCCAAAGAGGTACTGATGCGAGATTCTGGAGAGATGATCACCATCCGGGCTGACTTGGAGTGGGCCCAGATTGCGTCCAATGAGTTGCGCCCTCTCGCCACCGAGGAGGAGTGGGAGGTGAACAAGTGGTAGTGACTCTTGGACGCCACCAGCCAGAGGGTGGCGGAGCAGCAACGTTCCTTCTATGAGGTCAATCCGTACATGGGGGGAGTTTACCCCTAGGTACTTTAATGATTACAAAACCTTAAACGTATTTCTTGCTTTGATTGTTTGAATGTCTTAGCATGCACAAGTTACGTTTTTTGCATTGGTTTATTGAATCCTTATGATGTTGGCAGAATGTCCAGAGACTATTCCATAAGCTCACGTGGGTCGGTCCCAATGTGAGAAACAAGGGATATCCACCACATCACCCCATCCAAACGTTGGAGTGCAAACCAAGCATCCAGCATCCGGGGTTTGGAAAAATGGTCCGGATTTCTAAGAAATAGGATATACCTGACTAGAGAATGATGTTCTCAGGACAGTCGAATTACGGTCTTTCCAGTGTGCTCTTGTGCACGAATGGTGTAACGCCAGGGGTGCTGAAGTTGATCTGAACAGATGGTAATGGGAAGTTTGAATCACGACACCCATGATTCGGGACATTGTGGGGGTGGAGTGACAATGAAGGATAACTGTTGAAAATGTTTGAAACACAGTATCCTTATTGCATTATCCTAGAGTAGGGAAATACAAATGAGGGTCAATCATTGACCATGTTCGAAACACGGGAACTATCGCAAATGCCATCCATTAGTCTTCCGGGACGTTGGACCAGGACAATAGGCGGACCATAGGCCGAGCATCCATACATTTAGGGGGTTCCTATAGAAATGACAGAGGACGAGAGTCCGAATAAGGGGTACACAAAGCACGGGATGTGGAGTGATGGTTTGTTTGAATAGAATCCAACACTCATGAAATTAATCCACCGTGGTGGGACTACGCTATATGGGTCCGTTGGTTTGATCATGGATCACTCCTTCTTTCAGACAGGGCCTCTCTAGAGAGGGGGTTGTCACTTCCCAATTCCATTGTAGGGAATCCCGAACTTGTTCGGGGAAAAATTGAAGTTACATGGTTCCTCACGAGGGGTCAGGCCAGGGGCCAGAAATGGAGAGGAACCGGACTTATGATTCCTGTGGCTGGACCCTGGGAGAAATAACGGGGTGTCTCTACATAACCCATAAGGATGGGAATCAAGCTGTACGCAGTTCTAGAAGCACAGTTTAATATCATGTAGGATGATGAGAATCCTATTTGCGCAGGTACACATCCTACCAAAACTACTAAACCCACGTGAGTCATGTTTGATGTGGGAAACAAGAAGTAGTGGTGGGACTTTCTCAAAACAGGAAGGGACATGGTAGGGAAATGGTATGCTTGGTAAATACTATCCCAATGATGCTAACTCATCTATGTATCACACCTAGACACATGAAGAAATAGATCTGAGTATGTTGGAATTCCACTTTAACATCAGGATGTGAAAATGTGTGAATCCTGATGCTAGCAATCTGGATCACAATGATGGTGGTGTGGCGATGGAGGATAGTTTTTGACCATGGTGAAAATGCATCATCCACATCGCATTGGCCTGGAATGGGGATAGACAAATGAGGGTCGACTGTTGACCATGTTCGATACACGAGACATGTCGCAAATGTCATCCAAGATCTTTAGAGATGATGGCCTGAAACGGTAGGAGAGACCTTAGGCCCAGCATCGATGGAGAGCCCTTAAAACTAGCATCCATGTCGTCTGAGGGTCCTTTTGGATGTGGAAGAGGATGAGGATCCAAATAGTGAGATCACAAAGCATTGACATGGAACGAGGAGAATGTCCCCATGAAAATCCCACACTTCGAGCTCTTTGTCAAAATGCATCTGAATACGACAATGAGACATACTAGATAGAGGGATTCAAACCCATTCTCATAGGGAGATCTTAGTTGAGGGTTGTAGAATTCGGACCATAGGTGGTAGGAATTACGGGAGAATCGTGGTGAGTAATTACAAAAACCCGATGTGAATGGGAACCGGGGGTTCTGACCACCACATGTTCGTTGGAGAGGTTTTTGGTCAAAGGACCAAAAATGAGAGTTGATCTGGGCCTGAGGATCAGTGCACAGGTGTTCCTACGTACCCCATGAGGATGGGGATCAAGTTTCATGAAGTTCTTATAGCACAGTTTAACGTCATGCGGGACGAGGAGAAGCCTGGTAGTGCCGGTACATATCCCACCAAAACTACTAAGCCCACGTGAGTCATGCTTGATGTTTGGAAACAAGAAGTAATGGGGAAATTTCCCGAAATAGGAAGGGGAAGGTTATGGAAAAGGGATTCTCGGTGAATACCAGCCCAATGATGCTAACACTTCTATGTCACGCACATAGACACGCGAAGAGATAGATCCGAGTATGTTGGAATTCCACTTCAACATGAGGAAGTGGAAATGTGTGAATCATGATGCTCATGATCTAGATCACAATGATGGTGGCATGGTGATGGAGGATAGCTGTTGACCATGGAGGAAACACAGCATCCACATCACATTAGCCTGAAATGGGGACAGACAAATGAGGTTCGACCATTGACCATGTTTAAAACATGGGACCTGTCAAAAAAGTCATCCGAGATCCATATGGATGTTGGCCCGAAATGATAGGAGATCCCGTAGGCCAATAATCCATGTATATCCCTTAATCCTAGAATCCATGTCGTCTGGGGGTCCTTTTGGATGTAGAATATGATGAGGATCCAAATAGCGATCCCACAAAGCATGGACATGGAACGAGAGTAATGTCTCCATGAAAATTATACACTTTGGGCACTTTGTCAAAACACATCTGAATACGTCAATGAGACATATTAGATAGAGGGAGTCGAGTCCCTTCCCATAGGGAGATCTTAGTTTAGGGTTGTATAATTTGGACCATGTATGGAAGGAAACGCGGGAGATTCATGAAGATAAATTACAAATACCCAACATGAATGGGAACCGGGGTGTCTCGACCACCACATGTTCCTTAAGAGATGTTTTAGGTCAAGGGACCAAAAATGAGAGTTGATCTGGGCCTGAGGAAAAGTGAAAAGGCGTTCCTATCTACCCCATGAATATGGGGATCAAGCTACACGTAGTTCTGGAAGAGGGGTCACGGTGAGGTACCGGTGCCAGGGATAAAAGGGGTGTGCGGGCATGGACCATGCACCAAAAGAAGCGGTATTTGATAAATCTTGTTTTTCTTTAAGGTGAGTGTTCTTTTTTGTGAAGCGACAAGCCTAGGGTAGTAGGCCCTGGTGTCTCCACAAGAGTCAAGCCATAGCAGGCGTTGAAAAATGGCATGTGTATGACCAATACCCAACATGATGTCCTCTACGATGAGGTCATCACAATGTAGTGTCATTTTATGTGGTGCGACCACGATACTAATGTTATAGATTAGGGTCATGTGATAGGACCAATCATGAATTTTAACATCATGCGGCACAAAAGTCAAAGATACGATGCTAGGTGGGGAATGTGTACGGTTCCATGAAACATAACCGACATGAATGGGGACATGATCTTACATCACACTGTACGCAATTCTGAGAGGGGAACCTTGGACCAAGGGGCCAGAATAGAGGTGAAAGTGAAAGGGGCCAGAGAAACTAGCTCCCAGCTGAACTGGACCTAAAAAAAGAGATGTTCGGGTGGTCCTACGTATCCCATAAGGATGAGAATCAAGCCACACGTAGTTCTAGAGGGTTCCTTTTAATGTCATCTGGGATATGAAACATAAGGGATAATTCATAGAATGGGGTGCGCATGGTGTGGCTATTGAAACCCCGACGTGAATGAGGACATAATCCCATACCATACAACGTTGTCCCATAGTCAAAGTCCTGAAGGCAGGACAAAAAAGAAAAATTAGGATAACTCAAGCTGGACCCATAGACAAGAGGTTTGGGCATTCCTATGTATCCCATTAGGATGGGAATCAATCCGTACGTAGTTCTGGGGAGATCTTAGTTTATGTTCTTAGAGATCGGACCATGGAGGGATGGAAACTTTCCAAGTAAGTGCAGACCTCGACCCAATCCCTTTGCCCATGTGATTCAAAATCGATATGGGAAACAAGGGAAGAGAATCTTTATTGCAATACCTGGAACGTCCATCAATGGGAAATCGGTGAGGATCCCCAGATGACGCCCTTACCGCGACTTTGTACCCCTGACATGCAGATGTGCACTAAGGAATAGTGTCAAGAGTGTCGAGGGGTCACTTGTACATGATGAGGTGGAGAAGGATGTGAATCATGTAACGGAAAGTTTGGGATTAATGTGGTTGGCGTGGTGATGGAGGATGAAAGTTAGCCATGGGGAGAAAGTAGTATCTATATCGTGTTATCCTAAAGTGGGAACAAAAAATGAGCACGGACCACTGAACATATTCACAGCGTGGGATTTGTATCAATTTGTTGTCTGAATCCCTCAGGGGTGCTGGCACGTAACGGTAGGAGAGCCCTTAGGAGTGGTATCCATGCCATTTTTTGGGGGTCCCTCCAGACGTGAAAGGTGATGGAAGACCTAATGATGGGGAACAGGAAGCCTGGGAAACGGGTGAAATCATGTCCAAGTAGAACCCAACATTCTAGGTACTAAACCAGAGTACCGATAAGAACATTGATGAACCGCTGAAGAGGGTCGACGCAGATGCTTAAGAGGGAGAGGTACATGTCACGCTCATTACAAGCCCAATGTGAATGAGGACATAATCCCATGTCATAAAAGATACTCCCCTCTATGGGGAAGGGTAGGACAAGTGGCCATGGTGAAATGGATATTTATGGGAGATGGGGTTGGACCAGAAGTCTAGAAATTCGGGTGGTCTTATGTATCCCATAAGGATGGGAATCAACCCAAATGTAGTTATTAAAGACACCTGGGGGTAATATACCCCCACGAGGGGGGTGTACGACACGTGAATGAGGAAATAATCCCATACCACACCGTACGTACCCATAAAAGAACCTGGGCTGGGGGCCCGAAAGTCCAAGGGGCCTGAGGCTGGGCCTCGGTCAGGAAGGCCTGACCCACTTGATGTTTAACGTCTTGCAGTGATGATGAAGATGATATAAGGAATCTCATCTGAGGATGTGTATGACACGGTGAAAACCCGATGTGGATGAGGGAATAATCCCATATCACACCGCACAATCCCATAAGGGAAAGCTTGGGCCGGGGGCCCAAGAAGGCCATGGGGCCTGAAATTTGGCACCGCTCAGAGGGAGTCCATCGCTTGGGGATACAACTGGGCAGAATGAACCGTTACACTCGATGTTTGGGATATCTCGGGGTGGCCCTAACGATCTAATACAGCTGTTGACCACGTTCGAAACACATCATTTCTATAGTGGACTAAAATGGGTGAAACAAATGACCATCGACCGCTGACCACATTGGAAACGTGGGACTTGTATCATCTTGTTGCTCGACATTTTTGAGGGCTTTGACCCGAAGTGGTAAGTGAGCCCTTAGTCCTATCATCCATACCATTCCGGGCCCTTACGAATGGGGAAGGTTATGGAATACCAGTCAAGGAGTAGGTGAAGCCTAGTTGTACCCATCTCCAAAAGAGGAGAACGTCTCCAGGGGGTGGTACATACAACTAGATTGATATTAGCTCGACGTGAATTGGGGCGAAATTGCACCCTTTCCATAAATCTTGAGTGAGGGGAAAGTTCTGACATTTGGGGTGGGCCAACAGATGAAATGTCCGAGCATTTCTATGTATCCCATGCTGATGGGAATCAAGAAATACGTAGTTCTTGAAGGCCATGCATTTTAACGTCATGTGGTGAAGACGTGGGAGGATAGAAGAACATGAGTGGGTACATGGTATGACTATTATAAACCTTGTATGAGTGGGGATGAGGGAGACAATATCATGAATGTATCCTACGAGAAAACTATGCCCATGGGGATAGTCGAAAGAGAAGTGATTAGTGTTGGGCGCAAAATGAAGCATATGAGCGTTCCTACATATCCCATAAGGATGGGAATCAAGCCACACGTAGTTCTCAAAATGCAGTTTAATGTTATGCAGGACGATGCATAGTTTAAAGTCATGCAGGACTGGACAGTTTAAGTTTATGCAGGACTATATAGTTTAAGGTCATGTTGGACTATAAGGCTCAGGCAAAATATTTCTTGGGGAACTTGGAATTGGTGGGATGAGTTACATGATCACCATCCACAATAACCAGGGAATAGACGCCATTGGAGTAAACCTTGTGAATGATGTATGGTCCTTCCAATTTGGGATCCAACTTGGGTGGTTTTCTTCCAGGGATCATTAGTGCTCGGAGGGCCAACACTAGGTCCCCTTGCAGAGAAGAGTGGAGGAGAACCTTCTTATTGAAGGCTCTAGCTATATTATTCTGATACATTTCTAGATTGTGCAGGGCGCATAGCCTATTTTCGTCAAGTGCTTCCAATTCAACTAGATAGATTTTTGCCACCTCATCGGGAAACTTCTGGTCATAGACCGAAGTAAGTAATGATGGAAGCTGGATCTTGATGGGCAGGATGGCCTCTGCCCCATACACCAGGTAATATGGAGTCACCTGGGTGGAATTTGGATTCGTCGTTCTACAATCCCTGAGGGCATTGGGGAGCTTGTCCGGCCAACTCTTCTTGTTCTGGCCAACCATTTTTTTGCAAAATGATAGAGATGTTTTTTTGAATGCCTCGATCTTCCCATTTTCATGCATGTGATAGTGGGAGGTATGTTTGGAGCGAATGTTGTATTTGGCGTAAAAATTTTTCAACTCAGCTACTCTGAAGATTGTGAAATTATCAGTGAGCACGGTGTGAGGGAATCCAAATCGATAGATGATATTGGAGCTCAAAAAATCGAAAATGGATCTAGCCTTGAATTCTTTCAGTGGGACTGCCTCTTCCCATTTGGAGAAGAAATCCATAGCACTGAGGATGAACCTGCACTACAGAGTTGTCGCCAGAAGGTATGGCCCCACGACATCGATCCCCCACACCGCGAAAGGCCAAGTTGGTGGAGTGGAGAGGTTCTGGCGGTCAATGTAGGAAATTACCCTAAAATTGGAATGCATGACATCTATTGGTGAACTCGATATAATCATGGATCAGAGAGGTCCAGAATTACCCCAGTCTCTGGATCTGATGGGATAGCTTCGGCCCAGCTTGGTGGGCACCGCAGGAACAGTCATGATCCTCTTGCATGACATGAGAAGGGAACTGGGCCATTAGATGGGGGGTGCCCTCCAACAATGGCATGAGCACTGGCTTCCTGACAACATAGTCTCCATTGAATTGCATGATAACTAGTTCAGAATCCCCTTTCATGTAAAAATGGGGCACATCGATCTCAAGGTCCAGCTCAAGGCCAGTGATGAGAGCCTAATACTTTGCCTCATTTTTGGTGCAGCCTTCTGAAAAAAGGAATGAGTACGGAAGAACGGATTGCACCGGGGTGATGAAGACGACTTCCAGTCCCACTCTGTTGAGCCTAGGATCGTTGAGCCTCCTACCACTGGGGCTCCAGTAGGCACCGTCGAAGTTCATTTTCCAACATGATATGGTATGATTGACTGAGAGTATTGCCTCATTAGGAGAATCTAGGTCCGGAGATTGATATGTGGAGGTTGGATGGGTAGATAGGAAGTCTGCCAATGTCTTCCCCTTGATAGCCTTATGATACACGAAGCTGATGTCAAAATGCTGGAGAATTACCGCCCACCACGCTAGTCAGCCAGTCAACATGGGGCGGTTCAGAATGTACTTCAGTGGGTCTACCCGAGAGACCAACTATTCCTCATGGTGCTGCAGGTAATGTCGCAATTTCTGTATGGAAAACACAAGCTCAAGGTAGCTCTTTTCGATGGGGCATTATCTGGTCTCCGTATCGAAGAGCATGTGGCTAAGGTAGTAGAGGTTGTTCTATTTATTTTATTTTTTCTTCTGGGCGAGTAGGGCGCCAAGAGACCATTCTAGGGTGGTCACATAAAGGACCCGTGGCTTTCCGACGACGGGTGGCATCAAGATAGGAGGCTGCAAAAGATACTTCTTAACTTCCTCAAACTTGGTACGACACTCATCATCCCATTCATAGGCGGTTCCCTTCTTCATGAGCCGAGAAAAGGGCTTACACATTCCATCCAGGTTCGCGATGAATCAGCGTATGTATGCTATGTGGCCTTGAATCCTCGAAGCTCCCGAATATTGCTCGGGGGAGGGGGGTAGAATCTGGCTGATGACCTTGATCTTCTCTGGGCTGATTTCAATGCCCCGATATCTGACAACGAATATGAGAAACTTGCTAGAGGTGACCCTGAAGGGACAATTAAGAGAGTTCATCTTCAGGTGGTGGGAACGGAGGAAACCAAACACTTTCTCAAGGTCCTTGAGATGGTCCTAGTGCTTGCAAGATTTTACCACCAGATCGTTCACATAGAACTCCACTAATGTTCCAAGAATTGGCTTGAATATGCGGTGCATGGCCCGTAGATAGGTGGCACCAGCATTTTTCAGGCCGAAGTGAATAACCTGGTAACAGAATGTACCTTGGGAAGCCGTGAAAGCGGTGGAATCTTCTTCTTCGGGGGATATCTAGATCTAGTTGTACCCAGAATACCCTTCCATGAAGGATAGGGCTTGGAACCCGGCTGTAGCTTTGATCAACAATTCTGTCCCTGGAAGGGGAAAATCATCCTTCGAACAGTGGCGGTTGAGATCTCGGAAGTCGATACCGACTCTGATCTGTCCATTCTTTTTCATGACTGGCATGATGTTGGCTATCCACTTGGGATAATGGACTTCCTTAATTATGTTTTCTCTGATGAGCTCGTCAACATTGGCCTCGACCATGGCGTCGTGAGAAGGGTGCATCTTTCTGGGAGGCTTCTTGAACCCACGATGGATTATCGAGAGAACAAGGTCGTGGACGGGTACCTGGGGATCTAGTCCTAGCATCTCATTTTAACTCTAGGAGAACATGTCAGGGTGCTCCTTGAGGAAGTTCATGTACCATTTTTGCTCCTTGAGGGACATGGTGGCAGAAATCAACGTGGGTCTTGGATCTGCCTTGCTTCCAAGGATCACCTATACCAGTTCATCGACCATGGTAGAGATGCCTTCTTCAAAGGTAGGGGAGCATCCTCTAGATCCTCTTCTCCACTTATTGAGGGATCTTCTTTGGGGGGAGTTGCTTCCGAGCGACCAGAATCCGATGGGAGACTGGTGACAGATTGAGTGGTAGTGGTTATTATATCGTGAGATTCACGTGCTTCTAAGACCATGAGGATGAAAAAAGTTGATCTGATCTCATATGGTCTTTGGCCTATGGGGACACGGTTGATAACATCAAAGCAGTAGTGGCGCGTCCCCTTGAGCCGGTTAATTCCAGCCCTATGAAATAGACACATATTACATACCATCGTTTCCATAAGCCGGACGTCCCGATACCGTACAGGGGTAGGAGGTTCCGGGATCACCTGATCCGGGTTTGTGTAGGATTACAATGTGATTTATTTCCGTTACCTGGACCTAGGAATATTCCTTCCTCTCATACCCGAAGCAACAAAGCATTGTCCCATGTCGGGGGGTCATGGCCTTAAACTGATGGATCGGGAAGATGTAGGCATCATCCAAACCTACTCAGGGATCACTTGTGACCATGGTGGCCTCAATCTCACTTTCCATAATCTTTTTATCCTTTCTGTTGTAATAGTCATCGTACAGATAGCGGGAATCACAAGATGAAAAAGGAGACGCATCTCCTTGGAGAACACCTACTCGACCATTGAGGGAGTATTTTAGGCATCAGTGATACGATGAAGTGACCGCTGCTTGCTGGTGGAGCCATGGCCTTCCCATCAATGCATTGTACGTGGTATCCTAGGAGACAACCATGAATTCGGTATTGGAAAATAGGCCATCGAACTAGGTCTTCAAATGGATCTTGCCGACCGGGGTCTACTCAGTCTTGTCGTATCCCTGGATTCTTAATTCTGAGGGAGTTAAATCATCCCCAGACAACCCCATCTTCCGTAGTGTCCGAGTCGGGATTAGGTTAATCCCAGATTCCGTGTCAACAAGATAGCGGTATACATCCATGCCATTGAACTGACCAGAGATTTACAGTGGACGAATGTGCCCCTATATGGGTGGGTCTTCATCTTCACTAGAGAACGAGATAACTGCCCATAATTTGGCATTCTCAATTGCTTCAGCGTGGAAGGATTCTGTAGCTTCTACCTTTATCTCAAACATGAGGGGGGTCCTTAGAGCCTCGACAAGCACCTCACACATGTCTGACGATAGGCGAAGAGCCTCAAGGATAGAAATCCTCATTGGGATGCCGGAGAGGTGCTTGAGAACATCATACTTTCGCGCCAAGCATGAAATTCTGCATACAAGAGGCCACTCTACAATTGGAGGCATGGAAGGCCCTGCCAGCTATACCGGTGACCGGCTAGTGCTAGGTACGTCTTGTTGCTCACTAGTCGAGGCCTGAAGAGTAGTTGTAGGATGAGAACCGGATAATTGAGAATGTCCTGTAGCAGGGCAAGACTGACCGCGGTATGGACAAGGTAGCTCTGCCTCATCAAGTAGCACAAATGGCGGTGGAGGTAGATCTGAGGAAACCAGATGAGGAGGTTTCATGTGCTGATATCTGCACTGGGAATGCTGTCTTGTCTCAGTGGCGTGCACGAACTGGCTGAAATCACCAGCTGATGTGCCTTGATGACCCGTATGGTTGCGGTTCCTCCGACGTTGGCATCGGCTGGGGACGTTGGGGAGGTTCTCCTATCATTCCCCCTTGTTGGGATTCATATATGGATTTACCAACTCCACGGTATTAATTGAACCGTACCCCTGACTGTCACTTGATGAATCATTCACCACCGGGCGGATTCTAGGAGGGATACCCATCTTAGGGGGCATGAAGTCACCTAAAGTGCGGGATGACGATGACATTGGTGGAGCATGTTGCTTCTTCTTGTGCCGCGGGTGGTTTCTCTTCTTGGAAGAGGCCGACCAAGATGATGATGCTGAGCCACTGGCCATAGCTTCTGAAGGATCTAGATTATTCAGGCATGCCTAAATAATACCATTTTCATGACATACTATTTTATGAGCCATCCAGTCGTCGTACTTCTGGGATTCATGGCTGGAAACCTGCTGTCAATCACCTTCGTCGTCGGTATCTCTTTTTGACCTCACAAAGACACCTGCCACTTGTGCTGGGGCCGATCCCAGCCTGACTATGTTGTTATCAACCTAGTGTGGGATCTAGTCTTTAAACACATAGCACTACATGAGGGTGTGCCCCAGAATCCAATGATAGGGGCAGTAGTTAGGGCGATCAGTGAGATTCGCCTCTGTCTTCCTTCTACACTCATGTAAACATACAATCCCCTACCCTAGGGCACTACCGAAGTAAACGGGGACCTGATCCTCCCTGAATGAGTATGTATGGTGTCTTTTTTCCAGATAGGGGATCTGGGAGCCTAGCACTGAAGAGGGGCCTAAGGAGCCTTCCGAGGAGGCGGAGCCTGATTATACCGCCTAATGTGGCAGTGGTGAATTGCACAGGGGAACCTGCCGATTATGAGGTGGTCACTACTGGGAAGGAGGCTGTGCCTGCGATGGCGGGCCTCTATGACATTGCGGAGCCGGTGCTACTAGCAGCAATTCTAGCAGCCTGGGGGCTTCTATTTGGGCCACCTTGGCGGGTTCGGCTATGGAAACCCTCCTTGTTTGGATCATAGGGGGCAACGGACGTTCCTGACTAGCTTGTTTCCGAGCTTTCACGATGCACTGGGCCTTATCTGAGAAGTCTTGTAATCCTCCAGGGTAGTTCTGAGTGATCAGGGAAGGAAAAAGTTCTGTATTGACATTATCTACGCACATCGTCAGTAATTTCTCCTTAGTCAGTGGCATGTAATGGGTGTATGTGATCCCCTTCCACTAGGTGATGAAGTCCATGACTCGGTCATCGGGCCTTTTCTTGCACCTGAAGAGGTCTGCGATGTTGGTCTTCCGTGTGGTGGAGATGAACTGGTATAGGAATTGTCGGCGAAGATCTTACCAACCGGTCACTGATCCAATGGGGAGATGACTGTACCATAGAAACGCACTGCCTTCCAATGTCTGCACAAAACATTAGATCTTGGCGGCTTCTTGATGTGCTGGAGTCCCCAACATGGGGCCGCACCTTGAGGAAAATTGGGCCAGGTGCTGCGGCGGGTCCCATGTCCTATTAAAGGGTGAGAAAGTGGGATTTCGAAAACATGGGGTTGCAGGCATATCATCCACCCATGATAGATATGGCTTTCCATCTAGTGGGACTACCTCCTATCGCTTTTCTAACGCCTCGAGGAAGGCAATGAGTGCTGCCATTAGATCTTCTAGGTGGGGGTCCCTATCTTGACGGGGATCCCTAACCACGAGTGAATTTCCGGGATATTCAACACGGTATATGGGTTCAACGGCTCATGGAGCCACTGGCGGAGCGGCCTGAGGGGCAGCTAGGGTAACCCGAGCCGGATTCGACGGATTTCCGCGCCATTCGAGAGGGTTTGGTGAGACGTACTGCACCCTATTGCTGTGAGCTCCAGCTTCAACCCTGTACATATGAGTGGTACGATCAGGGTTTCTTGGAGGCATCTCATCGGGTGGAATTTGTTCCTACCCCTGCTTCCCCGTACTAGGATCTCCATAGTCGGGTCGTCGCTCTATAGCGCGTTCGGCCAGGAGTTTGTCGAGCAGCCTCTTCTTCTCAGCAAGTTTCTGGTGCAACGCGACCTTCTCGGGGTCTTCCTCCGTCTTCTGCACTGAGGCGGATGGGTCAGAGTTCTTGATAGCTCCGACATGCTCTTTACCCTTACCATCATTCTGACTTAGTACCAATGACTCGGTGGGCGCAGGGACACCTAAGAGGTTCCTATATTAGTGAGTAATCCTCCCTGATGGGTCCAACAATGGTGGCACACCCTCAGGGGGTAAGTATCCATAATGGAATTCTAGCTCATCCTCCCTGTCCATGACATTGGACATGTAGACCGTGACCCTTCCCGGGGGCATGTCCTCAATTTCTCATATCGAGCCGGGTTGCCGTCAAATTGGGATGAAGAGGAGGGAAACATAATTCCCCTATCCACGGACTTGCACATGGGGGGTAGCCTCCCTGAGGATTTTTCGGATTACTCTGAAACTCTGAATGCATGTTTGTTGGAGGGTCCTCTAGCGATCTAGTGACTCAGGGCACTAGGCCAGGGAGATTGTGGCCAAATAAACGAGACAACATTCTCTTCCGATTTCCTCAACGTTCACTTGGATCTTGGGGTACATCACCCAATGATAACGAAGACGGAAGTGCGTTGATCATAGGGTTTGATGGAAGCACTCGACTTACTCTAGGGTGACGGATTCTGGCACACAGAAGTTCGATGCCACCACCGGCCAGAACATATCTTGGATGTGATCCCCCATAAGAATGTTCCATAAGTTCCTGGGCTCGGATTCAGGGTCTTGCACCGTATTTCCCCACTCGTCATCTAGAGGTGGCTGAGGAACCGGTAGCGGTACTGAATCGGACTACTGAGATAGTCGACTGGGCAGTGGAGAAAATGGTGAACGAGCTGACTGGCCGCCGAATTCCGGGCCGTCCTCTCAAGAGTGTGCTAACCTGGCCATAATGTCACGATACGAGGGGCTGGAAGCCACAGTTTTTGGTGCAAGGATTGCGGTTTCCAGTGATGGGTCACGCTGTTTTTCAACCTCCATCTGTCCCCAAAATAGCTCTCCATGATTTCTGGTCAAGGTAGAGGGAACTTCTAGTGATGATAGTGGTGACTGCACGGTCGGAACCTATGGGCTTCCCCAAATTTCCTCCTCTTGGATGTAACTGATAAGAGAGGTGGGAATCCGGTGGACTTCACACTCTTGAAGGATGAGATTGATACACCTTCTTCCTGCCTCGGTCCTTAACATAGAGGACCAAAGGGAAGATTCCACCGCTGAGTCATACTTTGCTTCAGAATCTGAGAAACAGACCAGTTTGATCTCAGTATGCAGCTTTTCAGTATTCTTATTACGACAGTGACGACCCGCCATCCTGCCCCTTGATGGCTCTTCGGGGAAGGGAAAATTCCCAGCATGAGAAGGTCCTTCTTCCGTACTAGAGTTGGGGTGGGGAGTACATCCACCTGAGTGGGACGGGGTGCGAGAAGCACAGGGGAAGATGTCAAAGGGGACACAGGGAGGACCTCCGTGCTGGGTGCTGGTACGGGTGGGAAACCCACTGGAACTAATGGGAGCACAGGTAGGACATCCATGAATGGTTCCCATGGTGACGTTAGTGTGAGGCAGGTCCCCTTACTGATAGGACTGAACACGGGTAGGACCTCCGTGATGGGTGTTGGTGAAGTGAAGATGATCTCCACCCCTCTATTTGATAGGATGAATACAACCTCCATCAACTTCTATGAGGATATGAGGAAGTTCCTCACATCAGAGGGTGACTGGATGTGCAACGTCCCCACCTCGGCAGTCCGTGGCAGAAGGGAAGGCTCCGTATCTAGTGTAATGAGCGTGGGAGAGGCTCCCATATGAGGTGTTACTACCACGGGTAAGGCCCTCATTCAGGTAGAAGGTTGAAAGGGGATACCTCCAAGATGGGCCTGGGAGCGGGAAAGGCCTGTGTCCTCCATGGTAGTTGCATGGGGAGGTCCCCCGTACATGGTGGAATTGCTGCAGGTTAGTCCGTGGTGGCCACTGCCTAGGCCTGTGACCAAGAGAGTCGACCCAAGGTGCCCATGGGGTGGTTGGGGCCTCGATCCGGGTCAGGCATATAGCTGCCCCTACTCAGAGAATGTAGTGGGTTGATGATGCATGTCGGCGGTGGCTTAGGCCATAGTAGTCGCTGAGATTGACGCCCCTTGATGGGTGTCCTCCTCGGATTGTGCCCGACGTTAGCGTCGGGACTACCGGGCTGGTACCTGTGGTGCAGGTAGGTAGTCTACCTACTCTTCAACTCGGGGAACCGGGTGGCGGTGCTGGCGTGGCTTGGTGGGGGCCCTCACTGGGAACCCTTGGGACAGAACTCTGGTCAGGCTAGCCCGAACATCCCATACTTCATCGGCTTAGGTCATGGACCATCGAGGGATTCTAGGGAGAGGCCCTCGAAACGATTGAAGGTTGGTGTGGGGAGCAGCAGCTCCCTATGCGGCCCTCGGGGGTGGCGTTGACGGTGAGGCGCAGACGCCTCTAAATCCATGTGGGCCATGTCCCTTGTAGGGATAACCCCCTACTCCTCATACCTACATACAAGGTCATTGATTACCCTTTGTTAGATAATTTCAGATGGGGAGAGGGGGCGTGGGTGCCCAGTAGTCATGGTAGTTGAGGCCGTCTTAGAAGATACCGAACCGTGCTGGGTAGCCGTGTTGAGATTTCCCAGGCCCCTACGTTGGTGGGCAAGAGGTGATCGGGTTCTGGATAGAGCAACTGATTTCCTTAAAGTAGAGAGATCAGCTCCTTAGTACTGACAGAAAAATAAATCGACACCCAGTTCCCCAACGCCATTCCGTCTTCCATGACCGGTAAGAGGGATCCATGCTGACAACATTCCAGACTGAGATGCCCAACGTTTTGACTGACCCAACTTCTGGTGAGTTTCACGCCAGGCCCGCTATTTGCTTGGCAGGTTCTGACGCTGGATATCTAGATCCATTGAAACGTCACTCTAATAATGTCTTTAGCACTACAAATCTCCATATTTAGGATAAGAATATTCACGTCGGGTTCACCATTTCTGTTTCTGATAGTTTTGTCGGGGCCCACGCGTCTGTCACGTTCGGTGGATGTCGGCTCTATTCTGTTGCCCCGTATTCCCTCTTTCCAAAGGCGGGAGACATTTGTTCCTTATTTAGGGATGTCTTCTCTTGATTTAAATGGGATGATGGTATGTTGGTTTTCCCTTCCATGGATTCCTCCTCAAAATTCATCACCCAATCCGGGTCTCCCTTATAAATTAAGACATAGTTCGTGAAATTCTTCCCAGTTCCATGTTGCCATGGACACCGGTTAATTAAACCACTTATGTCAGGACATTACAAGGGTTCCGGTCATGGTATCAACATTCAGTTTGGGGATTAGTCGCATTGAGGAATCACTGGAATATCTGGACGTTGGGGAATTGGCATGTCGGTCTTTTGTCCCTTATTATAAGGCTTCTCGAAGGCACGAAAGCCTGAGGCATCCCACATCGAACGTGTGGAATCCTACGAGATAGGCATGTATCTGAGTTTTTCCTCAGCTTATCATGTTTTGCACATGGTATGCCACAAGGTTAACGTCCAGTGGAGACAGATCGGTCTGATCAGAACACTAGCGAGAGTGGATCAGATTGAATAACCTCCCTGAGGGAACACCGATATTGGGGAAAGCACATGGGTGGCTTCCCGAATGCTGCAGAGGGGAATAGGGAGGCATGATGTCATCGATATGTGGTGGCCTGGGTACGAATCATGATGGATGATGGTTTTGGTATTGAGCCTCGAAGAGACTTCCTACGTATCCCCGTAGCAGGGAATCAAAGTCCACGTAGTTCGAGTGTACAGTTTAGCATCATGCAGGAAAGGGGGTTTGAGTCGGTGAACCGACGTGGATATGGACTGGGGGGTCCGATGGATGATGTGATTGAACCTCGTGGTGGATTCCTTCGTACCATGCCTTGACATGGATTAAAGTCCTTGTAGTTCGGGATGGATGTGTGGGGCTTAAACTTTAGGCCGCCCAAGGTGGCGGGTGTATCGACGTGAAGATGAGGTCAGAATGACCAAGTGGTGGGATTGAACCTCATGAGGCTTCCTACGTACCATGCCTTGACATGGATCAAAGTCCCCGTATTTTGGGTGGTGGGCGTGTCTATGAACCGATGTGAAGATGGACGTTGGTCTGATGGGTGTTGGGCTTGAACATCGTGAGGCTTCCTATGTATCATTCCTTCACATGGATCAAAGTCCTTGTAGTTCAGGTGTGGATGCCGGTGAACCAAATGAAGATGGACCTTGGTCCGATGGGTGTTGGGATTGAACCTCATGAGGCTTCCTAAGTACCATGCCTTGACATGGATCAAAGTCCCCGTAGTTCGGGTGGTGGGCGTGTCAGTGAACCGACGTGAAGATGGACCTTTGTTCGATGGGTGTTGGGCTTGAACCTCGAGAGGCTTTCTACGTACCATGATTTGACATGGATCAATGTCCCTATAGTTCGGGTGTGGATGCTGGTGAACCGATTTGTAGATGGAACTTGGTCCGATGGGTGTTGGGCTTGAACCTCATGAGGCTTCCTACTTACCATGCCTTGGAATGGATAAAAGTCCCTATAGTTCAGTTGTACAGTTTAGCGTCATGCGGGATGAGGGCGGTTCCAGGGTCGATGCTTACTCTATGCCCATGTGAGTCTTTCTCAGTGTGAGAAACAAGAGACAGAAAAGGCCTGATGACCACGTCGTGAAAGTACGTTCGTGGGAAGTGAAGAGGAGTGGGGCTTATGCCCTAAGGATGCCCGTGGTAATGGGACTTACTCATGGTTGGAGGCCCAAGGGTGAAAAAGCGCTGCGGTAGAGGGACATGGTACTGATGAAAGGAGGATCCTCATTCTCTATCATGCCCCCTGCCAGCCTTGGCACCAATGAAGTGAGGAGAGGCAGGGGTGGTTCCTCCTGCAAGAAAACTAGGGGCGTACACAAAGGTGGCTGCCCTTCCCCCGTGGACAAACACCACTCCCAGAAGAATGATATCATCCCTTGTGGAGACCATGGGGCATAGAGAATGTCCATGGTGGGGTCACCCCACGTGAGAGGCACGGGGCGATGTCATAGTTTAACATCATGTGTTGAGAATTATGGTGCTTGTCAGTTTAACGTCCTTCAACTCAGACAACGTGGGTTTTCTCCACAACCCTAGGACTTACATAACTGGTACACTCAGATCATTGTGGGAGGGAAGCCACCGGTAATGCTGTTGTGAGGGGGTGTCGCAGAGTGAACCATCGAGGTGTCCATGTTAGTGTGGCTTTGAGAAGAACCAATAGCCATTAGCGTGCCTATTCAAAAAAGCATTAGGCGAAGCAACGCTACGGGCGGTATCGTCCAGGGGACTTTGAAGTCACATTGTGAAAACCTGGAGGGGCTCACATGAAAAAAAAATTCCAAGAAAAGGAGTCCATAGGTAGGGGCCTTTTGGAGCTCGGTTTCTCTTCGTGGTGGAGGGAAGTTGCGAAGGGGTGTGCTTTGCGATGTGGGGTGCCTTATCCTTAGCATGGGGCAGAGGAGAAAATGGGAGGTGCTTCGCGAAGTGGAAAGGGATTTGTGGAGAATTGCCTCATGGAGCTCAGGCCCTTCGCAAAGCAAAGTGTCGTGATGCAATGTGCTTCATGAAGTACAGTGACCCAACCCTGGCATGTGGATCATGTGTAAATGTGGGGTGTTTTGCGAAGCATAAATGCTCTGCGATGACCCGGGTCCCCTTGGGGATCCCCTTTTTTCGCGAAACCCCTTAGGCTTTGCGAAAGGCATCCCTATCGAAAGAGGGGATCAAAACGAGACAATGGGGAGGAACTTCGCGAAGCAAATGTACCAAGTGTAGCTCATGATTAACAGAGAAAAGGGCGCTTCATGATTTGGGATCTAGGAAGTTTAAAGGTCAGATTGTCTGTCTGGAGAGCTCAGGGGGAGGTTGGTATTTATATTCAAGGGGCGCCATGAAGCAGAGCTCATGTGGCGCGAAGGGTGCAATTTAGCTTCGCGGTGGGCTCACGAACGTCAAATGGGATCGTAGAGCATCCTGCCTCATGTGCTTCGCGGCGGGTTCACGAACATCAAATCTGTTCGCGGAGCATCCCGCCTCCTTTCTTTCACGGCGGGTTCGAGAACGTCAAATTCATTCACGAAGAATCCCATCTCCATTGCTTTGCGGCGGCCACTGTGTGGGGGACTCCGCGAAGGAGCTTCGCGAGGCAGTCCGGGGGGCCTTCCTAGGGTCGCTTCTTCGTGCAAAATATTGGTCCCAACAACACCACTAAAGGGGTGCATAGGTTTTGATAAAATAATCTTCATAATATCCCAACTAGTTGTTCAATATCTAGTCTTAATAAACAATATGAATATCCCCAAATTTATGGAAAATGTGGCTCTCTTAATAGTATAAATTTTTTTATATCAAAATCATGGAACCAAATTTAATTTGACCTTTTTCAACATTTTCCAATAAAACATGTTTAATTTCATCAATGAATTTTATTGAAATGGAATCATTTACATCACAATGATATATGTTTCTTAATTTATAAATGAGAAAAAAATGATGGATAACCCACACCAATTTGAGATATGAATATAATCAATATATAATAATCCAATACTCTTAACACCCACCCCCTCAAGGTGGTGTATATATATTTATCATGATCATCTTGTTACAAAAATAATTGGACATGTGGTCCTGACACCCGTTCTGTGAGATCATCTGCAAGTTGATAAAAGGTGTGAACATAGATGAATGTGATCTTCTTCTTCCTAATGATTTCTAAAATGAAATGAAAATCAACTTAAATATGATTTTTTACTCATGGAACATATGATTTGTTTAAATCATGATCGCAGATTGATTTTCATTCTAGATATGTGCATGTTTCATAGTATTAACCCAATCTCTTGATGAATATGTTATGCCTAAATAATATATTCCATCACTAATGCTGTGAAACAATACACTGACTATATATATGATCAGTTGAAAAATATTTTCTTCTTTTATCAGCATGTTATCGAATTCCCTCTAAAAATACCACAAAACTAGATGCATATATCATATGAAAGAGACAACCGCATTATCTACATCAATAAATACCTCAATATATGTATCCCCATGAGAATACAATTGAATAACTAAACTTGGATCATTTTTTAATCATCAAAAAATTATATGAATATCCTCCCACTAATGTTTTGTTGGATATTCTATAAAAAAACTCACATGTCTAACTATATAATAAATATCGTGTCAAGTCATCATCATGTAGCTAATCTTCCAAAAAAGTCATTTATATATGTCGAGCGATGTAAAAATATCACTATTAGTGTGAAGTGACCAATCTCTAGGTTTGAGGGATGATTCAACTATGTTATCTCAAGTCTTTCCAATCTCTCGTAATATACCAAGAACATACTATCTCTGAGAGAGATATATTCCTTTTTTATATTTGGAGACCTCAATTATCTTGAAATATCATTGTGATCCAAAATCATTTTGTTTTAAATTTTTTATAAAGAAAAGAATTGATTCATCCAATTTTAGTAGCATAAATACCAATAATAACAAATTCATCTACATGCACCTCCAAAATATTGTTTCATGATACATATTGATGATAAAAAATAGATTAATTTTTTATTATTTGGAACATTTAAATGCTAAAAATACCGATGATAAAAACAACTTAATCAAGCATGTTGTGACTCTTTGAGTCCATACAATAATAGATGAAGGAAAAAACCATGGAAGACTCCCCCAGAGCCGAAAACCTAGGTTTTTTCTCCATATAAACATATTTATTAATAAAATCATTTTTAACATCAAACTAATGGAGATTCCAGTGAGCAGACACAGTAATAGAGATAATTAGAAGAACCAATGTTATCTTTTCCACTATATAAAAGTGTTCCAAAAAATAAACTCCATATGTTTGTGCATAAACATTGGACACAAGGTCATACTTAATAAAATTATGTGAGTCATATTCTTTGATGCATACAATATAGATCTGTTTTCAATCAACCACATTCTTAACTGAAAGAAGAGGGACAAGATCACATGTATGGTTGGCTACCAGAGCCTAAAGTTATCCTGTATGGTCTTTAAACATATTATATGAGATATTTACCCAAAAAGTATTGATGTGTTGAGTGAGTACCTCATGTATTTATAACTAGTGAGATAGATGTATACAATCCATGATAATATTGACTTTATTGTTAGCCTTTGTGATGTGTAATAAGAAACTCTGGTGAGGGAGGATATGGAGTAGGTGTGTCATTATGTGTAGTAGCAAGATCAAGTGTTTTGGTGTCATGTTTTCTATATCAGCGACTATATTCCTTTACAAATTTTAATCTAATAACATCACTATAAAGAGATAGGGGTAGTTTTTTATCAAGATAATATGACAAAATAACTTTGGAACTAGGAATAGAACATAGTGGTGGAAACTTGGAAACATAAATAACAAATTCATTAATAAAGAAAACATCAGTTGGGACAACATAATGATGAAAATCTATACATATGCATTGATTTGTGCTCTAGGTGTCTAAATTACCAAGAAAGATGCATTTTGGAGCACACACATAAAACATGGTAATTGAGGGGAGAATATCTCAAACATTAAAAACAAATACAAAAATGTGTAGTGGCAGGGAATGATGGAATTGTTTTGGAAATAAATAATAATAGTGTATCTCACCATGAATAACAGATGAGGGATGTCTGTTGATAGGACATATGTCTATGAGAATGACATCGCACCAAAAAATTGTTGGAAATTTCTTTTAAAATAAAATTTCATGATAAATTTCTGATATATATAAGTTCTTTAATTAAGAAATGAATTTTTTTATTGTTTTAGGATAATAAGACTGATGGATAATTCCATGGTCATCATGAAAATACTAAAATGGTCCATATAAATATTCATGACCATTATCAGAATGGAAATAGTGAATAATACTTGTATACCCAATGATGTGGTCTGAGGCACTAGAGTTAAGAACCCTTGTGTTGGACTGTTGGGATAGATAGGTCATTGGAGTATCACGATGGACAATATTGGTGCTTGATGATGCCATAAATGGTGTACTAAAAACACACATCAAAAAGGGGATTTATTTTGACATTTTTTGTATAATTGGAGCTAAAAATAAATATCTAGAACATCTAGGTATCAACTAGTTCATTGAATATAGATCAACAGGGATGGTGTCTAGTGCTTCCACCATGTTGGATGGTTACGAGAAGAACTCCAATACTTCTTTTGGTATGAGAATCACCTTTAACACTTATGATGTTGTAGAATCAACCGAGTGCATGCTACTGGATGTGAGTGATGGTCTTTATTCTCTAACAATGATCCCAATATCCTTCATCCCTGTTATATATACTATAGTGTTCCTGGTGGTTAATGACTCAACACGAATCAACTAAATTTCTTTTTTATCTGCACTCTAATCCCACCATGCCACCTGATATAAGATGAAATATCATGTTACATTCACACTCTTGCAGTCTTGGTTGTACATGAGGTATGCCTTTGACTTGAACTCATACCAAATGAAGGTAATCATCATACTCCCGTTATCCAACTACTTCAAGTAAGGTTTTATATTCTATACTAGTGCAATTAAACCAATGGTACATAAGAAGTGAACCACTAATAGTTTTCCATTAAATGCCTCCTATGACATCATATTGTCAAGTGTGTGTATTGGCACTCAGTTAATGATGAAGATGGTGGTGGTGATGGCCCCACCCCATAACATCCTGTAAATTTCCTTTTCCTTCATCAATATTCGGTCTAGGGAAACAATGGTCTAATTACTTTTATCAATGACCCTTTTCTAGTGTTTTGAATAGGGAGCTGTGAGATGTCATTTTATGCCACACTCATTATAGTATTTTATGAATTCCACTAACATTAACTCTACATTGTAATCGATGTGGATGACCCTCATCTTACGCCCTGTCTCCACCTCCATTTTCCCAAAAAAAACATCTGATTTTCATTATATCTTCGAGAGAACATGTAGGGGTCATCACTGGGTAAGAGTAGATGTGATGTTTTTGTAAAAGGGGTATAGACATGCAGGTAGGGGAAAATGATAAGCCTCCATTGACACCATGTTAAAATGGAATCATGTACCTTACAATGAGGTAGAGTGCTTAATTTATAGATTCTATAAAGAATAAAATAGATAACCCACACCAATGTGGGATATAAATATTAAAAATATCTTATATTGCAATAATCTTCACACATTTTATATACATCAAAGTGGTCAAATAAAAGAAAATAATGTGTCAAATATCATATAGAATCTAAGGTAGTACAATCCAAAGCACATGTAACATCAAACCAGGGATCACTACCAGTCAGGCTAGTTATGACACTTATAACTAAAACATAAGCAATCATGTGAATAGTGGCTTTAAATATATGAAATTAATCTAGATATTAGAGAGACACATCAAAAATTGAACCCCCAATAGGTCTATCAAGTCCACAAATCAATGGGCTTAGAGAACATATGAACACCAATTGAGTGAAATCCCCCTCAAACAGACGTGGACTATTGCTACACTTCCACATTAGTACCCAAGGCTTCCCAAGTGCTCTATTTTACAAACCATTGCATCAAAATAATTATTTTAAAGGCAAATAAAAACAACCATTTAACTATACCTTGAAAATATATATTATTTTACAAAAATAAGGGGGAATTTTTTTTCTCAACAACCAGTTTTTACACATGAAAATAAATAAATCAATAATTCCATTTAATTTTATAAAATAATATATCAAAACCAAAGTGATATAGTTATTCTAAAGTACTAAGGTTCCTAGTTCTAATGATTGTACAACCCCCTTTCCAATATATGCCTCTCATATGTGGGATTTATACCCTCAATGTCAGTCCCCAACTAGTGGCCAGTTGGAGGTGGGTTTCATAGGTCACTTATGTCTATACTATTGACCCAACATCAATTTTAGAGGTGATGGGTCTTGAAAAACATGATCATATCAAATAATTAATTTTTTATCTATAAGTTCACAGTTTATCATAGTTGATTCAGTTTTAAATAATAAAAAAATTAAAAAATAATTTGGGATAAATTTTTTCCTAATATAATCACTTATTATATATTGATGTATCTAGTACCTTCATTATCAATAATGCCCATATGATATATGTTTCCAATAACATATTTAAAAAGATATATATTTAATCAATTCTTAAGATAAAAGAATTAATTAGTTTTTAATAAAATTTGATATCTAGTAGTCATATATTTTCTCTTCCAGATCCTTCGATGAATTTTTATAATATTAATTTATGTACATATCAGATTGTATTCTAACTCTTCTATGAATTTTTTAAAAATTATCATATATGAGTTATTATAATTAAATTTAAAATATAATATCTTTTAACAAAAAATCTTCAAATTAGAAAATTAGAATCAATAGGTTCTTCATTTTTCATATTTAATACATTCATGGAATGCAATGAAAACATGAAATAATAACATTTGTATTTATATTTATAATTTCAATGTATATAGACTGATCATAAATTAGTTAATTCCTAATTTAATTATAACATGTTATAACCATCACCTAAAAAAATTATTTGAGTTTGAAATTTGGGCTAAATTTTTTTAAACTATGTCTACCAGGGAGAAGCGCCCCTGTATATTTCAAAATATATGAATATGGTTTGAGAAGCAATATGTATAATTCTTCATGATTAATATAAAATGCATCACCATTATCATGCTTATAAATCATTAAGTGATTTTTGAAATATTAATCCCTATAATTAATGAAGGAAACAATATTTTATCAGATTATAGTATTTTTCAAATATTAATAATTAATAATTGAAATTTTATAAAATATTCCTTAAAAATTTCATTCACTTATATAAATGTGATTAAATGATTAAAATTACAAAAACAATACATTTATAATCATAAATAATTTTTTTTAAAAGAAATTATTAGTGTTCATAATTCTTAATAATTCATTGCTTTGGAACAAAGATTATCTCATTCAAAAACACTAATGTTATTTACAATGATGAATACCATTTAACTACCTTGAGTATCAAAATTAATTTTATAAAATATATAATTTTTTATAAAAGTTATGATTCCACCTTGAACTAGAAGAAAATAACAAGAACTTTGAGGGGTGAAATAAATTCGATTATGTACGATATTATTGTTATTTTATAAATACATAATGATAATTTTTTATTTTTCAATATTTCTGCCATATGAGGAAACTAAAATAAATATAATTATAGTTATATATAATTTCAAAAGGGATTATTTTCAGATCATCCAATATGGTTATAATATTTCATAATAACCATACCTTGATTATAAAAATATTTACATTCATATTGGGGAATGAAATGAAATTGTTTTAATTAATATTAACATTCTCTTTGGTGAATGAAATAAAATTATTGAATTGGGATTTACAATTTATTCAAGACCAATAAAATATAAATTTATTGAAATATTTTTGTTTATATTTAAGAAGATAATATTACATATGCAGGTAAGAAGAAAAATAAAATTTTAAAGACAAAACATATAGTAATTATTAATAATAATTATAAAAATATTGATAATCTCCTTCATGAATGTTTGAAAAATTTTCTTTATGCTCAATAACTCATGTCTCACAAAAAAATCATAGTTGTTGTAATTTATTATGTTTTCATAATAATTCATGGTCTAGTATAAAAGGATCGATTCAACCCTTTTTAAATTGATTGAAAAATAAAATCAATAAAACATTTCAGTGTATGATATATATGTGATCAGTTCCCCTTCATTTGATACCACAATCACTTTAATTGTGTCTTCGTTTTTCCAAGTGGGTGTTTCAATTGTTTTCCCAAATTCGGTAGCACCATTCTGACTATTCATTCAGTTTATGAAAAATGTTATCATAATATTTTCTTGTACCTCAACCTTGTCAATTTTCACTAAAATCTAAACTATAATCACATTATCTTTAGAGAATTAGGTAAATTTATTTGATTTAGTTTTTGTGATTTTTCATTAGGTGTTCATGATAAATATATTTTTGGTTACATGATAAGAATAAAATATAATATTTTTAATAATTTTATAGTTAAAAATGAGTTCAATAACTTTTAACATGGAAATTAAAACTTATCTATTAATACAATAAAATTTCAACATATCATAAATCACGTTGAGAATGTGTTATGAAGCGACATCAAAACAAAAATTTAAATCATTAAGTATTTAAAAACTAAAAACTTGCTATCGGTTGTTGAATAATTGTGATTTTGATCGAATATTAAGAAAATAGTGAATGAATGCAAGCATATTTCCATAATGAAATGATAATTTAAATATAGATAATAATAGAGGGAGGTATCAATATAATACTAATGATATGCGACCCATGACTCACAGAAAAACAAAATAAAAACCGTGTTCAATGTGAGTGTGTCAATCACTCAAATATCAACAATAAAATAGGTATGAAGGGATATGGTTGGTGGAAATTGGGATTAATGGAGAGTTGGTCAAGGAGGAATCTAAATAGACATTGCCAATGAGAACTTTGTCCTTAATGTGTCACAAAAGGATGAGAAATCCTTTGATAAGTAAAATAATAAATAATGAAAATATGTATTCAAGATAAACATAGAATAACAACAATACTTTCATTCGTGATGTCTCTATAGTACATCAGGTTGGTTATTTATAGCCAAAGAGTGACAAAAATATCTAACACCAAGATTTCACATGTCAAAAATCATAAAAAACTACGGAAACTTTTGGCGCATGACCTTGTCTTTTGCAGAAAATTGAACCTCTATAAAAATAATTCACCATGAAAATAATTTTATACAACTATCCCAACAATTATAAATTTCAATCCACTATCTTTGAATTCAAATATTCTAACCAAAATTTTCTTGAAATTCACTAAATTCAATGGTTAGTGTTTTTAGAAGCATGTATGGGCCCTATTTAGATTAATTAGTAGCCTCTATGATTTTCCTAAAAATGGGTGTTCTCTATACCAGTGGATTTTATGATTAATCCATATAGGGTCTCCTTCATTCTATTACTTCACGCTCTTATCATTATGCCACCAATTTATTTCAATGGGTCTTGTGTAATTATTCACCATTCTCCCTCAATTTCATTTACACCTATGACTCCATGTTGTGTGTGTGTGTGTGTGTGTGTGTGTGTGTGTCTATATATTCCATGAACCCCATGAACCACTCCCTCCTCAAAATGATTCATCCTAAAATCTACATATTCAATGGTAGAGGTATTAGAGACATTAATGGCAACACACACATTTACATACCTCTCTGGTAACTCAATATTATAGGAACTATCATTGGAAATTTATAAAACATAGAAAGGAACATTTCCTCAAGGAAATGGTTTTGAATTGTTTTTCAAGAAATATATATATTAGTTTTTATATCCATACCAATCCACTAGGATCAAATAGAACCTATTTTAAGCACTTTATTTCTTGATTTGATGGCCAATTAAGAGGTGTTTCTATTGGGAGTAAGTCAATATAGTGGCCAATACCCAAAAGGGAGGAAATATGTAGTGGATTTTCATTAGAAATACCTCCAAAAATTCTTAAAAAATATGAAAATAATATAATAAATTGAAGAGTTAATAGAATTATTGGTAAAAAACTCTGCCTTACATAGAATCATGAGATATTTCTCCCCTACTAAGAATATATTTATCATTTTTCCTAGAAAAATAACTCATTTTTCTCTCTAAACTATTATTTTCACATGTTTTCTAAAATATTTTATTTTCCCCATTTATTATAATGTCACTCATCATTCCTTTTTTACTCTCCTTTTTTTTTACATTTTTTATTATATATATTTCTATCTATTTTCTTTTTCTATTTTTCACAATCTATCTCAATCCTCAATTAGCCTTCATAATCTTGATAACCATCTAATAATAAATATCACCCCATTATGATAAAAGTAATAGTGGTCAATGTATCCATCATGTGTGACCTTCTTATCACTCTATCATGGCCTGGCTAATAAAATATGACTAGTATGCATATGAACAACATCACATATCTCCATATCTTGATAATTCTCAAAATAAAATGAACCTTGGGAATGATTATTCCCTTTAACATCTCAAATATTATTTAACCGTTGAAATTAATAAGGATTGTGATTCCTATTCATAGCTAAACCGAATTTATCATCAGTCAAACAACATTCTATATTTATGAGACTAAAGTCCCAGATTCATTATCATAGCTAAACCCAATTTATCATCCTACAAACCACTTATTACATTTAAGAAACTGCGACCATCAATAATCAAACTACAGACCTTATTATTAATGGGGAATATAGTATGAATAGTTTTCTCCTTTTTCTATTGATCATGTTCCTTTTCTGTTTGATGTAACACCTCGATATTTTAATCAATGTTTATGTTTAAATAATATTAATTCTCCAATAGCTTGTATTTTATGCAATAGATAGTTTAAATAAACCACAATACACTATTAGTATAAAATGACTGTTATAACGTAGACATTGAATTAGAGTGAATAAATTTTAATAACTAATTTATGAATTAAATATAAAATTATAACTCAAAATAAATGTATTGGTATGTTCTTATAATGTGATCTTATTATTTTTAGTAAAATCACTTTATTCTTGAAAAAATATTTTTCCTTCAATAATGAGTTTTAATTTTTTTTATAATTTTTTTGATGTATTATCAAATATTTCTTAAAAAATGAATTTAACTTTTTAATTAATAATATTTTTTTAAAATATTTTTTTCTGGAATAATTTTTTTAGGAATAATGAAGATACTGAATTTTTTAAACTGCATTTTCTTTTAAAGTCTATAAACGATAAAATTTTGCTCTGGATTAGTTTTAATTTTAAATTATTTAATTTAAATTTAATATTATCCAATAATTTTTTTCAAATAATTTTATATATGAATCTATTATAAATATATTTTAGGATTTAAAGGGTCATTTTTCAGAAATACAATTTTTCATGAAATTTTAGTTGTTTTATATTAATGTAAATACTATAATTTATATGTTTTAAATTTTTAAAAATTTATTCTAAATGTGTATTAATAATGTTAAAATTTATTAAATAGATTCCTTCTATTTTTGGACAACATGAATACTAACCATGGTAAAAAATTTTACCATAGTAAAGGGTAAATTGAGTAATTTAGGTTAAAAATTAACTTATAAAGACTGCAAAATGACTCAAAAAATGGAAAAAATTATTTCATGAAGAAAAATTGTCCATTAAAATATAAGGATATAAATTAAGTTTTTTAATGGGTTATTTTCCATGAAAATTACATATATAATATTGGAATCAAAGAAAGTCACAAAATGTCACTTTTTCCCCTTTAATATCCCTTGTGTGTCCACATGGGGAAAAAGTTATATTATGAATGTATATAAATATAAATTTTAAACTAAATAAAAATATTTTATTTATATAAATTAATTCTTTACGTTTATGTCACATAGATGAAATTATGGTATTTAAAATATTTTATTTAAAAAAATTAAAGATTCCATGTTCATGTGTTAAATAATATATCATTTATTATATAGAGTGAAACAATATATATATATATATATATATATTCTACCTTAAATATTTTTATGAAATAAATAATATATAGCTTTCTGATGGTATTTTATTTGATATTTTTAGTGAAAAAATTTGGATAATAAATAATTATGCAATACGAATGTAGTAATTATTTTATTAATGGAAATATAAAATAAATGTTATGAAAAATATTAAAATAAATATCATTTGATATAATTAATGCGATAAATGAATTTGATATATGAAATTGACATCATATGTATATAAATTGTTTTTTCATAGTTAAATTGTAATCATGATATATTAAAAAAATTTCTCAATGACTAGTGTCCAAATTGAAAAAAATGATATTTTATCAAAATACTTTTTTCTTAAATTATATAAAAATTAAAAAATATAATAAAAATTAAAAAATAGTATATAATATGGTCTAAAATGATACAAATTTTTCTTTTATGGTCTAATTTACAACACATAAGTAAATATTATGACCTTTTAATATTGAGAAATTATTTATCATCGTTATAATTAAAACATGTTAACTAAGGGATAATATAAATGATAAGGCAAAAAATAATATCAAAACATATCTAAAATATATTTTTAATGACATTAGAACCATATATCATATTATATTTGAATAAATTCCCTTTTAGAGGTATTGTTTCATATTAATTTACTATAAATTAGTATTGTTTGAGATTCCAAAAGTGACCTCACCTCAATTATAAATGGTAATCTCCTCCGTCGCTTCTTCACATCATATTTAAAATTAAATATCAAACCTAACCTACCAATTTATCGTATAAAATCCCCTATACACATTATTTAGATTCTATTTTTCTCAAAAGACCTACCCTAGTGTCCCTAAGGGGAGATTTTTTTTGAAAAGGTGTGGCAAGCCTCTTTATTCAAATAAAACTCAGAACATGGAACAACAAGGGAATGAGGTCAGATAAGAAAAACCACCCTCGTTATAAACCATAAAATTAAAAAGACATTAGTAATAAAATTCAATAGGATAATAATCATCATAATACCAATCAGACTCGTCTTCCAAGGTACTGAAAGAATTACCTCGAGCCTTTCTCCCACTAGAGATGGATCTAGTCACCACGGTGGGCTTCAGATGTGAGTAGTATTTCAAGGATATTTATTCTTCTACTTCTTATAAGTTTGTTTTTAACTATAATCTAATAAATACTATTTAAACTATATTCTTATATTTTATTAGGATTGTGGAATAATGGTATTCCACCTTTTATCCATCCTATGAAAAACAAAAGCAACACTCATGCGTACATATGGCTTATTGTCTCCATGAGGTGGTGTAATTTTTTTTAATAACCACTTTATTTGGATGAATATAATTATTTAAATAATAAATATATAATAAAAATAATAACATGATATTTATTATGTAACGAAATATATACCATCCACTTCTTTGCTCATTTACTATTAAGGTAATGATATAATCACTCATGTGTAAGTATGACATACTATCTCCATGGACCGGTGTGATTCATTTTCCATATTTTAAATTAAATAATGACTATATAATTGAATATAATGAGTAAATATGATATGTATATTAAATTAATATAAATATTGAAATGATGGAATAATATACTGTGCACAGAAATTTGGAATTGTACGACAAAACATGCATAATAAAATTATGAAATTAACACACGAAAGAAGAGTAATAATGAAATATTATTAACAAATGGGTGATAATATGATCATATATGATATAATAAATAATAATATGGTTATATAGTAATATAATAACATTATTTAATCAATTATATAAGACATTCAATTATGTACAAGGGAAATCATACTTAAGGTAAGGGTAAATTCCACAATACCATTATTATAAAGGATTGCTTATACGTATCTGTTGGGAAATATCTATCTTCTATATCCATGTTTCTTACAAATATATTATAAAATATTTTTAATATTATTATATAATTATTGAATACATTTTTACCAATGTGTTACTTTTTACTAAATGGTTTTAAATGAATATTTTTATAATTTTCTGAACAATATACTCTTTTACTTTTCATGAAAAAGTAAGAAAGGAATGTTTTCCAACTTATACAACATGTATATATTTTTCCACATTCATAAATCCATCACGCCTATAATACTCCCTTACAACATTAAAAGGTTAATTTCAAAAAAAAAAATCTTTTCAAATTACATGGAATTTTAAGAAGACAAAATGTTTTCAAAGAAGAAATGATATCTTCTTCAAGAATTATTTTCAAGTGTATCTCAAAATTATTTTCCATCAATAATAGAATCTTTTAATGTGAAAAATGTTTTAACAATGATATTTTTCAAATATACTATCCCTATCATTCCTATGGTTGGTTTATATTTATAATGTAATTAAAATTATGAAACCCAATTATTTTACATGGGTTTTGTTATGATTGAATGATGTTTAGGAAACCCATTCCATTAAAAAGGTTCTAATATGATGAATTATTATTTTTCTTACGAAACACATATGCATGGATTTAATTATGTGATTGGTGGGACCTATATCTCTTTCCAATGCATTGTGTAAAGATTTATATCTCATGATATAGATAGGATTGTATTGGAAAATGATCTTGATTTAGTAATATAGGGCTGGAAAGGGATGCAAACGTAGATCAGTGTAACATGGAAATAATAGGGATTGAACCCAGTTCCGTAAATGAATTTGTCTTCTATTATTGTGTTGTTAGTGATCCTTTAATGATATTGAATTGATTTTTTTATTATAATGTATATTCCAAAATTCCATGTCTTATGTTATTATCTCTTTAAATTTTAAAATTTCACCCATGACATGATATCATGATATTTGATATATATGATATAATATTCAAATGCTTTGTTTATGATCTTATGTCTTAATATTAAAATATGATTAATATCTCCCTTGTATATCCTTAATGAGAATATTATATCACTCTTTCATATGTTTATTTTCCCATGGATTTGAGTAAAGGTATTAATTAAGATGTTTTAAAAGGGGTTTATAATGAAGTAATAAGTGGGAGATGATATAGATGATTTTTGAGTCAGTTATTTATATTTCCCAGCTTTCAAAGACACTAAATCTATATGATTATAGTGTGTTTTTTATATATTATTTAATGAATGTTATTCTATTTATATGTAGTATCCATGTATGAAAATTACAGTTTTATATAGTTTAGTACTGAAATCATGCCTTACAATCTGAATTTCTCCATGAATGGGGCTCTTAGATTCCACATCTAAACATTACTAAAGGGATTGAATTTAATATTCACATGAGGTATAAATAATATATTATCTATCATGAAAAATTATCATGGTTCACCTATTATATCATTTTCAGTCAATATGTACAAATTATTGACATTTAAGACATTTTATAAAATGTGATTGAGAATATTTATTTCCTTATGTTTTACCTTTAGATTATAAGGAAGAAGGGGTTTGGATTGGTTACCACCATCGAATCCATTTTATGTTCACAATCATGATCAAATTATCGGGTATCTTCTAACATAATATATATTATAAATTCCTTACCATAATATATGGAATGCCCCATTATTTCCTTTAATTATCTATTTACTTTAGCATCCACATGAAGTAGATCCTTTATATACAACTAGTGGGTCAAATGAACTCATGGTTAAGTCTGTTAAAAAAAATTTCTATAGTGTCCTTTCACTCCTCTTCAATATTGGCCTAAATAATGATGACCACCATCTATTTTTTATACACATAAACACTCATGGATCCTTATTTCAGACCGTGAAAGTTGAGGAACAAATAACAGTAATAGTTTATATAAATGAACCAACACTACATTTATAATTACCTATCTTCCCAAGTGTGGATAGATATTAATCTAAATAACCATTCACTAAATTTTTTTTATTCTCAGCAAATTATAATATACTTCGATAATTACATGGTTATCAGCTTCACCTTTTTTCTCTAAATAATTATAACGACCAAAAACACGATTGTTCATTATTTCCCATTCCAATAATTTCTCAGGAACATTCTTAACTTCTATTTATGGGAAACTCACTTTTGATCCTCTGCGGTCATTAGTTTTCCACAATGTTGGTTGATTTCTCCAAATTTTTGACGTACAAAAATTAGAGAACTCCCCCCTTCTTCAATGACTAGCATCCATAGTGGTTCTCTAGAATTTTAAGGGGATTAATATTCATCCAACCTTGAATTAAATATTTCTAACTATTCTTGAATATACTTCATGAACATATTAAAGTCCATTTCATTGTTTTCAATTCTTCATAACAATTGGGAAAGCTAAAAGATATGGGAAAATAATTAATACCACATACTCCCTCATGTTTTCATGCTTTAAAATATTATGTTAACTTGTATTTTTATCAGTTTTTTATTTTTTAATAAAATATAACTCTCTTTCATTTTACCGTTCAAGATTATTCCTATAGTGATCGTACTCAATTTCAATGAATCTAAAAGATCATTGAAATATAGAAATCCAAAACTAGAATTCAATGAAAAAATTCAAAACATGTTCAATATGAATAATCTGGGAATGAGAACGAAAGCTAATAAAGAAAATGATAATGGGATGTTGAATTGAAGGTGTTTTAATTTTTTTGACCCTTTTTTTACCTTTTTTATTTTATGACTCTTTTTTTTAAATAATAAAATATTAATTTGAATTTTCAGTATGTATATTTGGGAGAATTAATAATTTGAAAATTCAAATGAAGTAAATGTGATAGATGAATATATATTATAATTTTAACATATTGTTACCACTTTTAGGTACTACTTACTCCTTGTATTTGAAAACTTGTTTTGGGGGAGAGGTTTTGATTATTTTTAGATTTTTCCTTAATTTTATTTTTCTTGTTTACTATAAAAAGTTTCACTATAGTGAGAGGGGATGTAGTGTGGATTGATTTTAGCTATGGTGTATACGTCAAGGCTATGACATAGATAATTTTTGTTCCACCACATTTCTTTGTATACCTATGTTGTGGACCACTAGGCTATAGTGGGGTGTGTTTTTAATCCTTTTCCAACTTTGGAAGGGTTGAGGTATAGAGGAGAGTGAAAAAATTGAGGTGGATATGGTGCCTATGTAATTTTATGGTTGTTATAGTGTGGTGCTTGGGAAAAATCTCATACTTGCCTAATGTAAAGAATATCTAGTGAGGACTGTGGCATGTTTTTAGGAGGTCGATTGACTGTGAGTTATTATAGCTTGCTATGTGGTGGTTTCATCTTGGTTTTGATTATTTATAGCCTTCTATGTCATGTTCATGGGGGTTGTTTCATGGTTTATGATATGAAGACTTTAAAATCTCTAACCTAGTTTTAAATTTCATATTCCATCCTATTTGAAAATATATAAATTCCTTGGCTTTTGAAGTCTTTTCATGGTGCCTCAAACATCCCCTCATGAGAATCGATGTATCTCTAGTTTTGTTCAATCCTTCAATGGAAAGTGAATCTTATCTCACCTAGAACTCTTAGTATTCCATTATGCCCTTCTTTGAGAGTGAAAAATTCTCATGATACTAATGGATTGGATCCTCGATCTAATGGGTTGTGTTTCTACAGATTCCTTCTTAATATTATTTTTTTTGAATCTTAATTGGTGTTCTCAGTTTATGTGTTTGATCATTTGATCTTCGAATAATGTAGGTGGTTCCATAAGTATTTAACATGAAAATAAAACTCTAATTTTCTTTATTTACATGAAATGATTTTTCAATTCATTTATAAATCATTAATTTTAAATGATTTTTGGTTTAATTTTAAAAGGGAATGAAAATTATATAAAACCCAAATTTTAATGGAATTGAAATTGTTAGGTAGATTTAAAGAATATCATTTTATTTAAAAGTTGAATTATATGATGCCGACTCTTGAGAAAATTGGATTAAAATGAATGATGATTTGAAAGTTGTGATTTTGATAAAACCCCATGAATTGATTTAAAAGTGAAAATGGAGTGTTGAAATCAATAATTGGAATTTGAACTATGAATACTGAATTTATTTGAAATGATTAACTTTATCATGACTTATTGATTGATTGATTAAAACACACATGAGACTATGTAATTAGTGGGTGATTAGGGTAAGCACTCTTGGGATATAACTCTCTATCAATGAATTGATGATCACAATCTTACCAAACCTAGTTTTTAAATATTTTTTTGATGGTATGTTGATTGATTAGTTCTACTGGGATGATCCTAGTTATTTGTGCACACATACTGGAACCATGATTTAGGATGGAGTAGTGTGAGGATCCTAGAGCCTGGAACTAACGTATATCAAGTCATATGACCTTGGTTATTGGTTTTGAATTGATTATGAATGCCATTGTTTAAATAATTTTTTTATTCATTCCAACATCTTTATATAAATGTTTTATATAAAATGATCATTTCATCATATTTTAATATATCTACCATATTTTTATTTGAAAGCGTGTTTTGTATTAAAATATGTAAATGTCATTTTATTCCTTATTTAATTTAATTTGAATGTATAAGTTCTTAAATTGTTATGGAATTGATTATGGAACACCAGGTTAGTCTCTACTATTTTTTAGCTCAAACCGTAACTTTTCATTTGGGAATCATTAGATTTTGTTATACCAAGTCTAGGTAAAGGGATGATTCCACTCAAAGGTGGTGGGTGTTCTTGATTCATGATACCTAGAGTTAAGAGTGTGACTTGTGGGGATGTGATCCACCTATTACATGGGTCTTATAAGACTTAGTATTAATTTAAATTCTATTTTCATTTGTTTTATTTTTACATTGTTATTTCTTATCAATATTCTTCTGGCCCTTTTTAACCTTATGAAGTGTTTCGAATATTGACTAGTTATTATATGTTTCTTTTTAGTTATATCTTGATGATTTTTTTATAGAAAAGTTTTTCATTTTGATGTTTGATATGATACCAAGTGCTTGTTTCCAACACATGGGTATTTAGAATGGCTTTTAAACTATGTTTGGGTGAGATCATGAATCAATGTACTAGGGTGTTCATACTGGTTCATGAAAAAAAATTGTACAGTCTTTTCAAGGAATTGAATCCACCATATCTCAAAATTTATAGCTTTGATTTCGGTGAGTATAGATGGATAAGAAAAATAATCTCCTCAATGAAAATATTGATATGTTATATGTACAAAATAATAATTAAATGAATTCAATAAATGATGAAAAAATGTGTTATAATTGATGTTGGATTATTTTAAATAGAAATAAATATGGATGAAGAGATATGAAAGAAAGAACTTTATTTCTTTCAAGTGGGATCCGGTACCAAAATAAATGTTACCCATGAACTACATTGAAAAGTATTAGGAACATTGTTCAACATTAATGTTTCAAAATACCATATATCCATGATAAAATAATTTATAAGGGATACAGATGGTAGGAATAATGGTATAGAGAGTTGGTCAAGGTATATCACAAATAGAATTTTTTTTCCGAGGACTCTAGTCATAAGATGAAACAAAGGATGACCATTTTTTTCAAAATTAAATTTATCATGTAATAAAACATGGTTAAAATACTCACATGAGTAGAAAAACATTTATGTATGATGAATTCAAAGTATAAAGGAATGCATATTTATGGGTAAAGGGTAATAAAAATCTTTAACACCTGGTATCAACAAGTTAAAATTACAAACAATACTTTTGAAAATTTTAATATGTGTCAATGCCTTTAAGGGATAATTTGAAATTCCCTTTTGAAAATAATGAACCTAAAAAATATTATAATACCACCATACCACCACTTTTAAATTATAATCCAATAATATTGGATTTGAGGATTCCAAGATAGATAGGTATTTAAATTCGTATCACACCATTAGTAGGGTTTTTAAAAACATGATTGAGACTTAATTAGAGTAACTGTAGGCCCATTTGTTTCCCCTATGAAGGGGTGTTTGTAATCCTATTGGAATTTCATGATTAATCCATGTAATATGTCATTAATTATATCAATCCACTCTCTTATCATTGTGCCACTAAATCATTTCAATAGGTCTTGTGGAATTATGCACCTTTTTCATCCATATCACATTTGTCTCTAACTCCTCAATGGATATACGTGCCATAATACTTCTATTTTATTATCACATCATGAAATATAAATGGTTGAAATATTAAAGATTGGATTTGGGAATATATGTCAATTAAATTAATATATTTTATAAAATCATCACATTAACATTTATTATTTATTTATAAGAACAAGATCATATTTTTTGATTATCCCATAGTGTAATTCATGCAGCATTTACCAATGCCATTATTTTTATACATAACCCTCACCCAAACCCATAAAATTAATTCTCTTGTAATTTTATCCCTCCACCCAAAAATGTGGGTACTGAACCCCATGTTTTGAATGTGAACCAGGACCCGGGTGGATAAAATCAACCTCTCGATGTTGCCTGCACCTTTAAAACATTAAATCAGAAGGTGTTGTAACTATAATATTAAGTGAAACCAAAGAGAATAAAACCCCATATGATAATGATTTCAATTAAAAACCCTAACCATTGAGCCACCTTTCAAGGGAAACATCCACCAATAACATACATCCCCCATGAATACCTTATTATTAATGTTTAATGAGCATGATTAGGGTGATGCAGGACAAGCTTACAAGGATTGGGAACAAAATATTCCGGCCTATTTAGGTGATCATTTATTATGGGTTCCAAAAAATTAGGGACTAATAAACTGGCCATCCTATTTTTGTAATCAATATTTAAAATATAAAAATACTTTTTATTAATGAAATATTGAATACTAAATAAATAATATTTATATTATAATTTTTAATTAATATATATAAACATACAACATTTATTTAAAAGTATATCCCTGTTATAAAAATGTTATATTAAATCGAAATATTATTAATTGAAAAAAGAAGAGAATCTATTCATAATCCACATGACAAAGTTCAATTTTTAATCATGGTTTGATTAATCCCTCAGTTTTGATAATATAATTTTCAAACCTTCTTAGAATAGAAAAACTAAATTATTATCCTAGAGGTGACCCTGGACCATTTATTTTATTATCCCTTATGGTGTAGCTTCTATGACCAGACATCTCACTCACTTCCATAAAGTAGAACTCTTTTTGTTTTTTCAGTTTCGATGAAAATAATTTCCCTCTATAGAATTTTGAATATGTGGTGTTACAATTTTATTTAACTCATTATTTCGGTGAGGTACATTTCTATTAACTTTTATCATATGTAGTTGTGTGGAAGTGGGAATTTCTTCTTACCATGGTTGAAGTACTAAATTTATTATTAGTTCCTCGAAATGTAATGTAAGGAAAATGGTAAAAGTTATCCAAACATGGAAACTACTAGAATTGAGTTCTACATTCCATAAATTTAGAGATTATTATTGATTCTATATTCCTTATATTGATAATTTCAAGTGTACTTCTGATTCATACTCATAGCTAAAGGTTGAATTTTTTATAATCCACCCACATTTTTATGTATACATATTTTAATTTTTTCTGTTGAAAATGATTTTTTTTATTTCCCTATTCTAATAAATATCATCTAGTGTACTAATAATTAGATGATGTTTTGTAACTACCAGATAGATGAGTTCCAAAAAGCATAGAGGTGGAACAAAAACATTATTATGGAAATTCAGTTCAAGGAGACCCTGATCGTAATCATACTTTTTTCTAAATCATGCCTATATTCTTAGAAAAACTACTCCATTTATTGTTTTTTTCTTAGTCCCAAAAGTCACTCTAGTTTATCATGTATGTAAAATATATAATGCCTTAATCGTTTATTTTTTACCTCCACTTAATTCTATATAAAATTTAATGTGAGACAACATTTTTTATGTTTAATGATTACAATTTCAGAGAGAAGAAGTAACATTTTATTTTTTTATTTTTTCATCATGATTTTCATTAATATTATTTTATTTTTCATATTAATGTAGTTATGTTGTTTCCCCCCTATTGGTTGTGGGGTGGTATGGTTTTGGGGGATGAGGGGTAGCTCGTGGATTTTAGTCCCTGGAGCTCCATGTTTACCGTAATATTTTTTCAGTGCATTGTTTTCTCCAGTAGAGATGTAATCGATCTATTATGTTTTGTGCATGAATTTCGTTGAATTAACATACTTAGAATGAATTTTATGAAAAGGATGATGAATCCATAAGTATATAATTCATTTATAACATGGTGTTTCACTATGATTTTGGGTGATAAAGAAGGGTTCAATAAGACTACGAAATCATGAAGATTAAGATGCATGATGGATTTAGAACATTTTAGGACTGAAATATTTTTTATTCATTTAATAATTTTATTTCTATTATTATTTGTGATTCAAATAATAATTTTATTTCTCTTGGTAATAGTGATTCACATAGAAAAATATTATGGTCGTCACATTTTTCTAAAATATAAGGATGATGTGTTTAAGTTATTCAAGGAATAGAATACCTAGACTATAAAAAATATTTACAATCCTGATATGATTCTTAGAAATAATGATTCGTATATCTAATAATTACAATGAATTCTAAAAATAAATTTTTGATGAATTTATCATGAAACATGTGATTTTGTGGCACCACATCATTATAGAATGATGTAGCAAAACGCGTGATTCAAAATCCATGCATCATGAGTAGTGAATACAATTAAATACAATATTTTCTAACAATATTTATGATGGATTAATTGATATTTTTTGTTATTAGGAATTCAAATTTTTATTAGTTTCAGTTGATCTTTTAAGAGTGTTTAGTAATTTAGGACATGACTATATACTAGGCCACTCTCATTCAACTTTTACTCTACTTTTAATTCGATATTCGGTATCTATGTTTAGTTGAATTTTATTATTTTTCTCTATAAAATAGATATTTAAACCCTCATTCAAGAGAAATAGTTTTTGGGAATCCTTTTTTTTATAGATCTAAAAACTCCTCAAGAATTATTTTATGGAACTTATTATTCAAGATTATATATATTTGGTTGTTCCATGTACGGTCATACCAGTGATGGTGAGTTTGAGTTTTACATAGTAAAATGCATATTTTGTTGAGTATTCTATTAGAGTTATAGGTTATATATTGTGTTGTATTGAAAATATTATAGTTTAAAAGTTCATTATTAGTAATGGGTGGGAAAGGGGGAGCGTGATTCATTTTCAAGTAATAAATACCCACGTGTTTTCTAGTTTATAGTATATGGGAATAAAACTCCCAAAAGTGTGACATTAGATCCTGTTGGTTTGTTCTACTGATATGTATAAGAGTGGAATAGAGAGGGAAATAGAGGATTTCTATTATTATCCATCAGAATTGCATAAAAAGTATATGTTGATAAATAATATGAGTAAAAAAAGACGAATTCCTATAAAATGTGTTGCTTGCCATGGATGATGGCATATGCCATCCGTTCAACTCTTGTAAGTGAATACAAAACAAAACAATCATAACCACCATCTAAAAACAAACCCAATATTTAATATTCTCCCACCCACTACCAAAAAACTCCAACGTACTAACAAGATAACTGACTAATACCTATTACATATTACAATATTTTCTGACAATAGTTAATAACTACCCACTAAGACATCCCAACTCTATACAGTAGCAAAATAGAAGGACACCCTCTTCTGACCCATGTTTTTATAATATTTGAATGAGTTCATTGAACTATTGGGAAACTGATTGAGAAATTATGGTGATTAAAAAAAATTTTGTATGAGGATTTTGATAGTTTTTTATACTAATATGATTTTATGTGTTTAATTTATATATGGGTTTATATTAAAAATAAAAAAAATTTAAAGTAGAGAGGATAAAGGGAGATAAAAATTCCTATGCATTATGTTGATTATTTTAGGACTTTTGATCTTAATCAAATTTCATAAGTCTTTCCAATGGCCAATAATCTTAATTATAATGAACCCATATTATATTAGGATTAAATATATATACTTTTAATCATGGATTTAACTTTCTTAATTCTCATGGAATGTGAGAAACTTATGGGTGTGATGGTTGGGATATAATGAATCTAGTCATTAAATAATTCAATTCATAGATAAAATTGTAAGTGTATTAAATTATCACACACAATGTGATTTTGTAATGAAGATAGACAAAGCATGTATTTAACTGACTATTTTCTTCCACCCATGTCATCCTAATCAATCTACCATAAGGCTCAAAGCATGTTCTCAATTGATAGTGGATGGAAAATACATTAATATGTCACTCTATAATTGCAACTAATTGGGAATGATTTCACCCTTGAATGAAAACATATGTAGGGAAAAAAGTGAATCCATCATGTTTTCTTTGTAAATTGGACTTCCATTCATATGAAATAGATAGTTTTAAATAATAATACCAACCAAACTGAGCACAAAAAATATAAACCAAACTAATCACTTTTAAAATTAATAAATAACATCATCCACAATTAACGAGGTTCAACACAAAGAAAACCCAAAATACAAATACAGTAGCCGGCTGATTGGTTGATACAAGAACATCCACAATAACCATAAAACTAGAGATCCCACAAGTCATCTCATTATGCCCCATGGTTACCACCACATCCAAAAACATCCATCACCCGACCAACTTGAAATTCATCCAATCCGTGATGACAACCTGAATAACACAATAATAAAACATTAGATACCCCAATATATCTCCATGTGACCCAGTTCACCCCCAAATCTGAAAACATCCATCAATGGACTAACACTAATGACATAAAATATGGGATTACAACCTAAACACCTTCATGAAGACTTAAAATCTACACAGACATAGGTGTTCATGTAGGTTTCATATGTTTTTGTGGCTTTTTCGGAGCTTAGAGATATAGTTTTCAGAGAAAATGCAGGAGGCGAATGGTTTATTAAACTTTGTTAGGGGGTCACACAACCATGTCAGATTGACTAATAAAACCATAGAAGAGATTCACTCACTTCACATGGTTTAAAAAACCATGTGCATAACCCATTCGATGGGGGAATATTCATTGTATGTGTGATTGCATATTTGGATCATGGTTTTGCCTACTGTGTGGCCAAACTGTGCTCCCTTAAATTTTGGGGTGAAATTAAATTTTTTTTCCCTCCTATTTAACTTACCTCACCCTTTTCTCTCCCCTTTCCTTTCACAAAATCTCTCCCTCTCAATGAAGCTCTTTTTTTCCATCTAGGTAGTACATAATATATGTATGATGACTGATTTCATTCATTATTAATCATGTTGGATATCTAATGGTAATATCATCAATCACCTTAATTACTTTCTTTGTATATCTTTCCATCTTCAGTATTATTTCATTGTGAGATAATATAACCAATTTTAGGGTTTTCATCTATTTCTCTATTTTCTCCCATTTTATCCCATATTAGTGTCCACTAACCGACTAAGGGTCTATAACCCATAAAATGTAGGTGGTTGAATTTTTTAATATAAGAGTCTAGTTGTTTAAATATTTCACAGTTGTACCATGCATTGGTCATTCCATGAATTGCTTCTCAAAATGTGTTTTTCAGATATTAACACTATGGGCCTTCACCTACATGTCCCTTAATGCATATTAAAACCATTGGAGTTCGAGAACCCCAATTAGAACCTCTCCATAGATGCATTTTTAATTGAGTAGATTATCAAATACTTCTTCTGTGCTCAAAAAACCTTTTGTTTTTCCCTTACCCCTTGTTTTCTAGGATGCTATAAAAAATAAAATGAACAATAATGAGAATTAAATGGAAGAGGGAATGGAGAGTCCATGTACCTTGGATTAATGCCTTTGTCCTTATTTCCTAATCTTGGGGTAGTCCATTATCAGGGAAAGTGTTAAACATAAATAATTAAATTGATAAATGTTATGGGTTGGTTGATAAAACCTGACAACTTTGATTGTTATACCGAAGGTGATACAAGGGTTACAACTTGGAAAACATTGGATTGAATTGTCAGTCATATTTAATTTAAAATTAATTTTAAGTGGAGTTACATTATGTCATGGGAAACACAAGGACTCAAATATATATTTTCATGGACATGCTCACCCGGTGAGTGAAAACCCCTTGTTTAATGAGTGACGCATGAGTTACTCATACAGAATACCAAGGATGATCTTAGAGATACGTTCCTTATATTATTCCTCAGTTTTCATTATTTTAGATATTCTAAATCTACAAGGACAAACCCTTTGAAAAAAAATCTATTATGCCTAAAAATAATGATTTCAAACTTATAAAGACAAAAAAAAACATTCCATGAAAATCCCCCTTTCAAATCTCCATTCATTAAATCTATGATGAAACCAACTATTTTAATATAAAACACATTATAAACATTGGTAAAGTATTTTCATGTTCATAAAAAAACCAACTATTTTTCCCTTTTAAAACCATTTTTTAAACCCCCAATTCAAAAATAAAGTTGAAATATATAAAAAATATAATAATAAATATGGATTAACATCCATAGGTAATCATAATAAAAATGAAGTAATATATAAATAGATAATAATAATAACAATGGTTCCATAAATATAGAATGAGGGAAAGGGGATAAAATAAAATAAAATCATGGGTAATTAATAGGGTCCTATCATGGGATGATCTTAAACAGAATTCAAGAGGAATCAAATGCAGATGATTGTTACATTACTATAACAATAACAACCTAAATTACTCTCAAAAGTATCATTAGGGGATTATTGGGCACTAACACCAATAAAAAAAAATTGAGTTGAATAATTTATTTATGTTGAAGTTGTGAGAAACCCAAGTGGCAGGAAAAAGCTAGAAGAATAATAAATATAAGTGGAAGAAGAAATAGATGAGTGATAGAAACACTCAAGAGACACCCTGGTTCTCTCAGCATCCCAAGCATAAATTTGAATGTATAAAAAAACAATCTCCTACTCTATCTATCTATCACTCCATAATTTCCGATTTTAATATCCTCATCCTTCATTTATTTCCCATTTCAGATCCACTAACAAGAAACACACTTAAATTTGTGTCTAGTCATGACCATTTATGGCATGCCTGCTTCCTAGAATCTATCCCCCATCTAGAATATACTTTTACTAGTTTTGATGATGTTTCATGGTCTCTATCACTATCCACACATTGATAAATATAATATTCATCATCAATGAAAGAAAATTGATTACAATTAGTGACTACCAACTCCCATGTATCTCCTTCCTCATGATTCCACTTCCATTTGGTAACCCTTGTGGTTATTGTTTTTTCTTTTTTTATCGAAAAAACTATCAAAACATCTAAATAATTCCACCTCATGGAAGGGAAACATTTTTCTATAGACTAGAAGGAGGTTAACAAAATTCACTCTTTTGTAGAGTTGTTGTAGCCCTACTATAAGTTTAAATGACTGAAGAACCTGGGTGCATGAATGACCAACAAGTGTGGAAATGGTCTTCTTTTTATTAATTACATATATATCTGTATCCAAGATATCATTCAATATGCAAAGAGAAACTAGTAGTAAAATCTGTTCCTTGTAAAAATCTATGTCTCCCTAACATATATTAAAATGGTAGGATGTCTATATATTATATCCACGATTTTTCTTCCATAAAGAAAAAACACAACACTCTTTTCAAAGACACAATAAAACAATTTCTATACTCTCCTTTTCTAGCTTTCAAATCACCAGACTCGGGCCCACACCAAATTATTTACCAGTATTTACATTGAGTAATTTCTAAATTTCTTTGAGTTTATTTAACTAATATTCTTATTCTATGACAAATATAATTGTTCTATGTGACATGATTTTGATTCTCCAAAAAATAAAATTATCATTTGTGGAAAGCATATTTTTTCTACAGTTCCAAAACTGACAATATCTAGAGAATTCATAGAGGCATTTTTTTTGCATCATACATGACAATCACAAGATTTTTGTGTCCCATGCTTGGATGAACACTCTTCCCTTTAAAAGATTATCTTCCATATATTTGAATGCTAGCATCATTTGAACCCAAAAATTTATATTTCTTTGATATCATCATCATTATAAATTACATTATCTATATATTAGTTCCCATGAATAATATTTAAGACCCCATTTGAAAAAAAAAAACTTTCAAAGGTTGGTTCTACAAGTAGAGAAACCACCCCCTTGTTCGGTATATCAACTAGGTCTTCCATCCTATTCAAAAACCACTTTACCCATATGGAGAAAAACTTGTCTATAGAGATAGACCCAATCCATATTCTATCTTTAGTGATTGAACATGATAACCAATAGAGATTATTTAATATTAAGACAATAGGAATATTTTATTTTTTAGTGTAAACTTGGAGACTCTGTGATGGACATTCCCATAAGGGTGTCTTAGGAAGTGGTTTTGGGATATATGCCTATTGATCTTAGAATTTTCTGAAATATTAACCCAAAATATTTCTTAAAACAATATGATATTACTATTCTATTTCTCAAAGAGTGATTATTTGATTCAAAAAGTGGTGTTTTAGCCTCCCAGTAATAACTTTAGTCATTACCACTATTGTCTTCAATTCAATTTGCAATTGATTCTTCACTATTTCTTTAATTTTCATTTTAAAATATCTTTTCAAAAACCCATGTAATAAATATTCCATTCATTATTTATCAAGTTTATGTGGGAGTGGTGTTTCTAGATACCCAAACTGGTAAAAATATTCCTTGGATGTGACCAACACACATAACTCCAATCCCTCTATGATTTGTCTAGAAAGATTCCAAACACATTCATAATAAAAAAAATCAGGGCATGATGGGAACCCCATCATGTTTTTACCTCCCTGAACAAGGGTTTTTTTTCACTCCACCGATCATTGATTTTCACACCACTCCTCCCCTAGGTGGAGGATCCTCATGTGGCGCCCACCATAGGCTGGGTGACTCTAATCAACATATAAAGGTAGTACCTCCATTTTTTGGTGGCTCCATGTCTCTAATTCTAGATGAACACATGCCTGAATCCTCCATAATCAATGATGGTTTCTTTTATCCCTTATATAGAAATGTAATTAGATAGAACATCCCCTAAAATATGTATTTTCAATAAACTATGTGTTAATCATTATTTGTATTACCAAACTCTACTAAATGCATCCCACACATACCTTGACTTAACGAAGAACATTCTTCATCCTCTTTTAGTGCCGTTTATATTTGACGAACTAGATTACAAAAGTCTTCAAGAATCCACCAATCACTATTTGACATAATCTAATAGTAATGGAATTTTGGAATTCATCTTGATCCTTCATCTCCTCTGTGGAAGTTTCAATCCTCATTGAAAATACTGACAAAATTTATTCAAGGAATACCATGTGTTCCTCCATTCGTAATTAGACATTTTTCATGTGCTTCTTCATCCCTTCAAGAAAACCTTGGATCCTTATTTCCATTTTCATTTCCGCACCTCAAGTATCCAGTTGGTCAGACCAATTGATAGGTCCATGAAACAAACATACCACCTTGAGTGGACATAATTTTTACACTAACTTTGTGAGGAACTATAGTTGTATGATATATGGAGAATAAATATAATAAATAATGGAATAAGAAGAAATGTAAAATTGGAAGACACTAGAGTGGCCCCACAGTTCTCCTGCAAAAACTAAAAATTGAATCTATAACCAAACTTACTCCTCCCCTCTATCTCTCACCCTTTTCATTTTTACAGCCTTTGCCTCACTGTTATTTTTCACATGGAAACCCCCAATATGTATATACCTAATAACCATGACCAGTTGTGACTAGTTATGGCCTACTTAATACCCAGACTAATTACCCCTTTCTATAATATGATTTTCCAAGCTATATCAATGTTTCCTGGTCTCAATTAGTAAAACTCCCTTATAACCCTATGAATTACTCTCACTAGTCTCATTGGTGGAACTTACCTATAACCTCTAAAATTATTCTCACAATTTTAATTTAGGGAACTCCAATAAAAAGAGATAAATATACAATAGTTTAAACTATTTAGTGTATAATCTCATCTATTATAGCATAAACCTCGATTTCACACTTAGTAACGGAAGTTTATAATGACATAGAAAAAGTGGGTGTGAGAAAAAAAATTCAGAGGATCATTATAAAAATCAATGATAAATAAATTGATAATAAATCTTATCTCACCTCCAATACCCTATAAAGAAACAACAACTTTTATATTTTCATAAGAATCGCATAATAGATCATCTCATCCGCAAAATGGAAAATGTATATCCATGACATAACATAAGTGTCTTACAACCAAGGTGTCACATTCATTAATTATAACTCTTTTTTTATAAATCCCCAAATAGGCCTTTGAAACATACTTAGAAAAGATATTTTCTAAATATCTGTTGAAATCCCATATTGGTCATCACATTGAAAAAATGGTCCCCCCATAAGGAGTATAATAAAAAAAACCTCTTTCAATGAAGAAAAACCTTTGAAACGTGGAATACATTAATTGAAGATCACATCAAGGTCAAAACCCATATTCAATCTTCATATTAATTTAAAACAAAATCTTAAGCATTTATGGAAACATGTTGCATATGTAAAACAATATTTGTTAGAAAAAAAGAAATAAAACACATGAAACCCATTTATAGAACGTATATAATTTATGGAGAAAATATTGAAACCCCATTAATATTATCATACATTATAACATGATGAAAATTTTATTTTAAAAATCCTAATAATTTTGTAACTTTTAAAAAAACACCAAATCACCTATCATAATCTCACCATGACCTCACCGCTTTCTACCAATATCAAGAGATAATGGATAAAGGAATCCTTGGGCATAAAAACAGATAATATTAGTTAATAATTATCCTTAATAATATACATGGCCTTTATAGAAATCTAGTTCTAATAGACTGCGAAGATATAAGAGTAGGAGCCAAGAATGAGAAATAATGATAAATGTTCTGTTAATAAGATGAAATTCTACTAAATCTATAAGGAAACTACATAATAAGAAGAATGGGAGCTTGGATGAGGTGAATCTAATGACTCAGAGGTACCTAGATTTAATTAATGGGGTGTAGGAAAGAAAAATGTGTTTAAATCATTTAAGAGTGAAAGAGAATTTTCCTATTTTAAAATCCGGGTCATGACACATGGTTTGGTAAACCACATGCCCACCATGTGGTTGACACTGGAAGGTTTTCCCCATATGTAAGGGTATATCACATGGTTTAGGTGCTCAATTTTATAAATCATGAACCAACATTTCTGAGAATTCCCATACATAAGGATAGTATGCATGGTTTAGAGATCCATGAGCTAACCACACATATACCACTAAAATATACTCCCTCTATTTCACGGTATGGATGAATGGTTATCACTAAAATTATATCAGGTGTAGGAACTCATTAAGGATATAAAAGGTTTCCAAATTTCACTGTAATGAAAAGTTGATAATGTAGACCCAAAATATGACCTGGTTTCTTCTAATTGATTGGTGAAAGTTTTTTAATAAGCTAACTTAGTTTTTGATTACCAAATGAGTAGCACTCCATCAAGTTATTGGAGACGACTTAGATAAATGGATGTAAATAAATAAAAAGGATAATAAAAAGATGAAGACTTTGAAAAAACACGAGACTCCCATTTTTGAAAATGATGTGCACATATTAAAAAATTTGGAATTTTAGGATAACCATACTGAGTAATGTTTTAAGTGCTCGCTAGAGAAATAACCTGTTGAATTTAATCAATATGGACTCACTATAAAATCAATTACTTTCAATTAATAATTGGAATTATTATTTTTCAATAACCATACATAGTGGGCACTAATTGTGCCATCCATCCAGTCTTCCCCATTTTTCAAACCATCAAACCTCGGACTCAAAAAATCTATTCCAAATTTAATATTATGCACAATGATATATTATTTAATAAAAAAGTGATATGATACTGTTCTATCCTCTATGTAACTTCCTTTCCATATAAATTCATTGGAAAATGGTTATAAATGACATGTTACAAAACCCCCTTCACTATACTACAATTTAGTAGTTCCAAGATACCCAACCTAGTGTATATAAGTGATCTATCTTATAAAATAATATTTAATCCATTTCAAACATACCAATTGATATAAACAATAATCCCACACTACCAATTACATTCAGATACCTAAGGATGGTGGTTTTTGGAAACTCAATGATTTCTAGTGAGAAAGGAGCACTAGAAACGCATAAAATTAAACCTCAATCATCATTAGATATCTAGAAGCATAAAACATGATACCATCAAGAAAAATGAATCCTGAATTCTATAAAGATCTAAAGTTTGTCTCTCTACCATTTAGAATTCATTTTTAAAGGTGAGACATAAGATAACAACCCTATGAGAAAAGCTCGCAAACAAAAACACATTTCCTCAAATCATCTAGAGAAGGATAATTCGCCACCAAACACAAATAACCACTCAGGAAACATATTTAAAATCCCAAAACAATGAAAAATCTCAAATTGGATACCCATAAGACCATAATCAAGTCCATACCATCCTTCAATATTGTAAAAAATAGTGCTAAAAGACATATATTAATCTAGAACATATCTCAACACGAACATCATAGGCTCTAACCCATAGTTATTTATAGTGCATGGAGCACAATGACGATGACATACCTTGGAAAAAAATTACTTTATGTGGATAATGGCACATGTGAATATTAACCTTCTACACACAAAGAACCTATAATCATCTAGTAATAACCACAAAAAATTAGCTTAAAAACAAAACTAGTAGTAATGAGTAAAAATATAAAAAATAAAATAAAAAATATGTTTAAATATTAATGAAATTTTATTTTGAAATATCTATTTTAAATAACCTTAATCTAATAAAATAATAAATCATTTTAATTTGATCTTGGGATGGGTGTCGAAGAGGTGGTGAGGCTACTGGTTGTGCTTGTTTATGGAACCTGATCGATGTGTGACATGAAATAGTGGGAAGGAGGGCTATCACATGACTTTAAACAAGGTATATTAAAATTATTATAATATTTTTTGGTTTGTATGGTTAAAATATGTACATTAAAAATACATGAAAAAAGTAAGACGGTGCGATGGTGCACGTGATGCCACACTACACCATGGAATAACATCATGCATGTCATGATGTCGAATCCCAATTGGATTGTTGCACATGCACTTCAGGGTGCAATGGTGTCACGACCCGTACTCGGGGCCCGTGCCGTGACTACCCCATGCCCGTCTTCAATAGGCCAGGGGCTGGCGACCAACACCAAGGTGTAAATCCCGCTAAAAAGGGAAGGAATTTCCTTTGTAAAGTAAACAAACACCACCAATAAAGAAAGCAGAAGAAGTAAACACTAAGCAAAGCTGGGTACAACAGTAAGTGCAGAAAAGTAAATGGAAAGAATACAAACCCAAAACTGAAAGTAAAGTATAATTCGAAAGGGAAAACAACAACTGAAAGTAAAGCTGCAACATCGAGCAGCCCACTGGAAGTCCCACCTGAAGGGTGAGTACAGATATCCTCCACAGCTCCTCGGGTCCAACCGTTCGCTCTGAGTATGTCCCGCCCAGTGGTCTACCTCCAGGTACCATCCTGCTCCGCAAGTCTCAACCACGATCAGCACTGTCCGTCGTCTGCAACCAACACAAGTTAGTGCGGGCATAGCCCGTACAGGGGTGAGTATAAGATACTATGTAGGGACCCCGAGACCCCCGAAGGTCTCCCAGAATCCACAAAGGAAAGATGCAATCACGAAGTAACATCCGACACTGCTAAGGTATATGCCCATACATATACCTACGTCATCAATTCCAGTACGCTCCAACCTCCGAGCCCATGTAAAACCCAGTCCACATGGGAAAACACAACCCAATCCACACAGGAAACCAAAACGTAATCCACACAGGATAGCACAACACAATACAAAAAGGAAAGAAAAATAGGATTTAGCTCACACAGGTATACTTCTTCGTATGACGATAGAGATGATCAGATGTAGCCACTGATTCATCTAAGCCGTCGGACCCACAAAGGATCGATAGGTACTGACCCCCGTAATGATCCAAAAAGGACTTATAGGTAACTAACCCCCACAAAGACCCACACAGGATCGATAGGTAACTAACCCCCGCAAAGACCCACACAGGATCGGACCCACACAGGATCTGTAGGCGCTGGCTCACACAGAATCGCTGAGCGCTGACCCACACAGGATTGGACCCACACAGGATCGGTAGCACTGATCCACGTAGGATTGCGGAGTGCTGTAGTCATCGCCGTCGAATCCACTGAGGATCTCTGTACAGTCGTCGTCATTGTCACAGTCGCAAACGCAGCCAGCTCTAGGGTTCCCGCACACAGCAAGCTTGTTATGGAGGGTCCGCTCCATGAGCTGAGAGTCTGATACATCAACTGACACAAAGTCCTGAGTTTATGTATCCAAAAGTTCCGTATCGTCAACAGGAACTCAGCGTTAGAGACGGCGCGTAAATCGGACGCCCGGTCTGGAAGTTATTTTCTTTTTCGTCCTAGGGGCCTGGTTGGTTTTTAAGTCAAAACCAACCCGACCGTACTCCACCTACGTCCAAACCTCGGTCGGAGTAAGCCAAAAGATCCGTCTCACTAAGAGGAATCCAACAAAGTCTACAGCATTTCAATCGGATGTCTGGAGCTCAAGTTATGAGCGTTTCCGCTCCAAGGGCCCGGTTGGTTTCGTGTACGAACCAACTCGGCCTAAGACAAAGTATTCCGAAACCTTGAGTGCGATATACCGAAATGACCGTCTCGATCCAAGGATCACATCTCAACTAACGGTGCATCAATCGGAGGCTCGTAGCTCATGTTATGGGCGACCGACCAGAAGAGGTTCGGTATTGAGGGGTTCAGGCTCGGTCTGATACCCCCAGGGTCGGCCCGAACCGGGTCGACCCGAACTGAGTCCGGGTCTGGCCCGCTTGGGTGTGGCGTGGCGCGGCGCACTGGGCGCGCTATCCAGGTGCTCGGCCAAACGGCCGAGCTGTTTGAGGGGGGGGGGGGCTGCCCCCTATCTTTTGTAACCGCGGCCCCCATAATGGGGGGCCGCTTGAGCTGGCTGTCCGGGGTTTGTAACCCCCAACTTCTCCCATGTCCGTCCGGCTTTTGCCGCCACGGGACCGGCAAGGCCAGTCCCCTTGCTCCGACGTCGGCGACCCGGAACCGGTCGCCGGTCTCTCATCTCCGCTGCGGCCCGAAACCGGCCGCGACCTTGGTTCGTCCGCCGTGGCGCGACGACACCGCGCCCCTCCACTGCGGCCCCGCTCCGGCCGCGGTGTCTTCGGGTTTTTCTAGCGCAGCGCGATGGTTCCGCGTATCTTTGTCGCTCGTCCCCGCGCGGTGCGAGAACACCACATCACTTCCCTTCGAACCGCAACCACAAATAATAAAAAGGGAGGAGGGTCAGCCGTGTTTGTGTGGTCCGACCCCCTCCCGTTAAATAATATCAAGTGGTTCCAAAGAACGAGGATAGATGACGAAGAAAACAATGGAAGGTATCACGAAATAAAAACACATAAAACCCATACCTCGTGGAACAAGGTGGGTGAGGATTCGTCACGGAGATAACTGTCATGGAGGGAGACGTCGCGGAAGGAGACGTCGACCTCCGAGGAATCCGGTGTTCTTCGCATTCTTCAAGTTCTTCGTGTTCTTCTATGAAGAAGATGAAGATATTCAAGCCTCCTTTAGCTTTTCTCCCAAAGCTCTCAACCAACAAGCCTCCAACCCAAAATAAAATAAGTACCTCACTTATTTTATTAACACAACTTAAGTTTGAAATTCAAATGTTGAATTTAATCCACACAATTAATTAACTCAAGTTGTCAAATTAAATGAAGGGTTATGGAAGGTTAGGGAAGGTGAAGGGGTAGGGTTCATGTGGGCCCCACCACCCTCATAACCTCCAAATGGAAGTTGGGTGGTTTCCCCCAACTTCCACCCAAATCTTTAAACCACTTAGAGTAAAATAAAATTGATTCTTAATTTTATTTTACCTTCCACAAAAATTTAACAACTTCTCCTCTGTAAACGCAACTCTGGAAAAGGTGTTACTAAGAAAATATTAGCGCTGTGATTCCATCGGTGCCCTCAGAATTCGATTCCAAGCACTGGTTCAAGAGTTAGAAATTCCCGCTCGTTCGTTCACTGAATGTACCCGAGGTAAACTTCAGATAGAAATTCCGAGCACACCGGGCCTCAGAATGAAGTTCCGTCAGAAACTGCATTCTTGTAAAATCCCAAATAAAATTAAGAAAATATTTTCCTTGAATTTTACAGGTCTTTACATTACTCCCACCTCAGGTATTTATTTTCCCGTAAAGATACATCGAAAACTAGGGAAATAAAAGTGGGTACTGAGCACGTATCTGAGCCTGCCGCTCCCAAGTGCTCTCCTGGAGATTCCCGTGCTGCCATCGGATGCGCACTAGAGAAATCAACCGTCCACTTAGGACCTGCTCCTGTCGGACCTAGATCTCCACTGGGACCTCCGTAAAAGTCGCCCCATCATTAATGTCCAGCTCCGCATGGTCAATGATATGCATAGGGTCGTGCACGTATCTCCTCAGTTGAGATACGTGGAAGATGTCATGCACCTGGTGCAACTGAGTTGGTAGATCCAGGCGATAAGCCACCTCGACAATCCTGTTGAGGACCTGGAATGGTCTGATGAAGCGTGGAGACAACTTTCTGCCTCGGACAAATCTCCGTAATCCACGTCAAGGTGAGACATGCAAGAAGACATGGTCGCCATCCTCAAACTCTAGTGGCCTCCGCCTCCTATCAGCATAAGAATTATGCCAGCTCTGAGCTGTCCTCATCCACTCTTGGATGACCTGGACCTTCTCCGTCGTGGCCTGGACCATCTCCGGTCCCACAAGTGCTGACTCCCCAGGGTCTGCCCAGCATATCAGTGATCTGCAAGGTCAGCCGTACAACACCTCGTATGGTGCCATCCAGATGGTGGAGTGGTAGCTGTTGTTGTACGCAAACTCCACCAAGGGTAGGTGGTCCTCCCAGCTGCGAACAAAGTCGAGGACACATGCGCGGAGCATGTCCTCGAGAGTCTGAATGGTCCTCTCCATCTGACCATCCGTCTGAGGGTGAAAGGCGGTGCTCAAACATAGTTGCATCCCGAACGCCTCCTGCAACCCCTTCCAAAACCAGGAAGTAAAGCGAGCATCTCAATCAGATACGATAGATGATGGCACACCATGGATCCGCACAATCTCATGAACGTAGAGACATCCCAAGCTCTCCACTGAGCCCTGCTCTTTGATGGGTAATAAGTGAGCCGACTAGGTGAGTCGGTCGACAATTACCCAAATGGAGTTGTGACCTCTGGAAGTGCATGGATGTCCAGCCACGAAGTCCATAGATATGCCGTACCACTTCCACTACGGGACCTCTAAGGGTTGTGCCATGTCTGCTGGTACCTGATGCTCTGCCTTCACCTACTGGAAGGTGAGGTATCGAGAAACGAACTCCGCCACAGCCTTCTTCAGGCCCAGCCACCAGTGCTGTCGTCTGAGATCCTAGTACATCTTTACCACTCTAGGATGTACCTCCAAAGGAGAAGTGTGAAACTCTCTCATCACCTCCTCCTGTAAAGCAACTGGTACCAAGGTACGTCCTCTGAAAAGGATGCCGTGCTCTCATCCTAATGAGAAACCATCAGGTGCCTACCCTGAGGATATCTGTGCATGCCGCGTCTCACAGTCGGTGTCCCCACCCTGTGCCTCTCTGACCCACTGTAGTAGTGGAGGAGTGACTGTGAGTGACTGAAGGAAAGCTTCTCCATCTCTATCCATAAAGGATATCCGCAAAGAGTCTATATGCTCTGTCGCCTCCCCAAGTAGCTGAATGCTCTTCCTCCTACTGAGAGCATCTGCTACCACGTTCCCCTTCCCAGGAGTATAGACTATCTCAAAGTCATAGCCCTGGAGGAACTCAAGCCATCGCTGCTATCTCAGATTTAGGTCCTTCTGAGAGAAGATGTACCTGAGACACTGATGGTCAGAATAAACTATAAAGCGCTCGCCCATCAGATAGTGTCGCCACATCTTCAGAGCGAAGATCACTACTGCTAACTCCAGGTCATGGGTAGCATATTTCTGCTCATGCGACCTCAACAGACGTGATCCATAGAATATCATTGCCCGATCCTGCATCAGGACACATCCGAGTCCGGTCCCTGATGCATCGCAGTAGAATACTTACCCTACTCCCTCCTCCTGAAACCTCAAGATAGGTGCGCTGGTCAATTTCTGTCTTAGCTTCTGGAATCCCTGCTGACATCTGTCTGACCACACAAAGGGTTTCCCCTTCTTCGTCAAAGCTGAGAGTGGTGCCTCAACTCTGGAGAAGTCCGGCACAAATCTCCGATAGTATCAAGCTAGACCCAAGAAGCTCCGCACCTCAATCACACTCCTGGGTGGCTCCCAAGCTAGCACTGCCTCGATCTTCACAGGATCCACTGCAAATCCCGCCTCAGAGATGACGTGCCCCAAGAAGTGGACCTCGCGTATCCAGAACTGACACTTCGAGAGCTTACCATAAAGCTGGTGCTCTCGGAGTGTGTCTAGCACAACCCCCAAGTGGTAGGCGTGCTCCTCCTCAGTGGTCGAGTAAATCAAAATGTCGTCGATGAAGACCACGACAAATCGATAGAGGTATGGCTTAAAGATCCTGTTCATGAGGGTCATGAACACTACTGGAGCATTGGTTACCCCGAATGGCATAACCAAGAACTCATAGTGGCCATACCCACACCTGAAGGTCATCTTTTGTACGTCCTCGCCCCAAACTCTGAGCTGATGATAGCCTGACCTGAGGTCTATCTTTGAGAACCACTGTGCTCCCTTAAGCTGATCGAAGAGGTCATCTATCCTCAGTAGCGAATACTTGTTTCTTACTGTCACCTGGTTCAAGAGACGATAGTCGACACAAATTCTCAAGATCTCGTCCGCCTTCTTGGAAAACAAAATCGGGGAAGCCCAGGGTGAAACACTGGGCCGGATGAATCCCTTGCCCTGCAAGTTCTCCAACTGTACCCGTAGCTCTCGAAGCACAGCGGGGGCCATCCGATATGCTGGAGTCGAAATCGGGGCTGTCCCGGGTACAGGTCAATATAATAGTCTACCTCTCTGCGAGGAGGTAGCCCTGGGATGTCGTCGGGGAAAACATCCGCATACTGATCCACCACTACAGGAAAACCAAGACTCCACATGTCAACTGCTCCTAGGATGAGGCTATCCAACTGATGAGTGATGGGTTGTCCTCTCCTCTGCGAGAGTCCATCCTATGCTGCAAAGGCTCCCTTCTCGTTGGTGACGATGAACCTGCTCCCGTTGGTGTGTATACATCGCACCTTTCACCTAATACAATCGATCTGAGCATGAACTGTAGATAACCAATCCATGCCCAAGATGACATCGTAAGGCCTCGACGCCGCTACAAGAAGATCCCAGCTAAACCTCTCTCCTCTTAGAGTAAGCTCACACTGCCGGCACTAGTGCGTAATCATCGAGTCTACTCCCGTTGGAGTCTCTAGCCGTAAGGATCGAGCCAACGACTCTGTCGGAATCTCTGAGCTTCGAACAAGGGCAGCGACTATGAAAGAATGACTCGCTCTTGTGTCTATAAGAACTACAGAAATCGCTCGGTGGGCTGTCATCACGCACAACTCTCGGAACCCTAGCTAGCTGCCGTCATGGGTCCATCCTGAGAAGAAACAGGTGCACCACGATCAAACAGTATACCTGGTGAACTGACATAAAGTAATCACAAAGAAAACTTGAAACAAACATGAAATCAATGTTTTCGTGCATTAAGTTGGAAATCAGGAGTCAGGGTCCTGGTTTACGGATACGTCGGCCACCGCACCAACACTGGACTCCCTAGACTGATAACCACACCCAATACTCTTAACACTATTGCTTCACATAGAAAAAGATCAGAGTCCTGAGTTCTGCGGTAGAAATGAACTCCTCTGATACCAATTTGTCACGACCCGTCCTCAGGGCCCGTGCCGTGACTACCCTAAGCCCACCTTCCATAGGTCAGGGGCTGGCGACTAGCACCAAGGCGTAAATCCCGCTAAAAAGGGAAGACATTTCCTTTGTAAAGTAAACAAACAACATAGAGCAAGAAAGTAGAAGAAGTAAACACTAAGCAGAGCTGAGTACAACAGTAAGTGCGGAAAAGTAAATGGGCCAGAATAAAAACCCAAAACTGAAATTAAAGTACAAATCGAATGGGAAAACAAAAACTGAAAGTAAAGCCGCAACATCGAGCCGCCCACTAGAAGTCCCACTTGAAGGGTGAGTAAAGATAGCCTCCACAGCTCCTCAGGTCTAACCGTTCGCTCTGAGTACGTCCCACCCAGTGGTCCACCTCTAGGTACCGTCCTGCTCTGAAAGTCTCAACCACAATCAGTGCTGTCCGTCGTCTGCGACCAACACAATGTAGTGCGGGCATAGCCCGTGCAGGGGTGAGTATAAGCTACTCAGTAGGGACCCCGAGACCCCCGAAGGTCTCCCAGAATCCACAAAGGATAATCCACAAAGGAAAGATGCAATCACGAAGTAACATCTGACACTGCTTAGGTATATGACCATACATATACCTAAGTCATCAATTCCAGTACTCTCCAACCTCCGTCCCCAAGTACAACCCAGTCCACACGGGAAAACCAAACCCAATCCACACAGGAAAGAAAAAGTAATCCACACAAGATAGTACAACACAATACACTAAGGAAAGAAAAACATGATTCATCTCACACATGTATACTTCTTTGTATGACGATAGAGATGATCAGATGTAGCCACTGATTCATCTAATCCATTAGAACCACAAAGGATCGATAGGTACTAACCCCTGCAATGACCCACAAAGGATCGATAGGTAACTAACCCCCGCAAAGACCCACACATGATCGATAGGTAACTAACCCCCGCAAAGACCCACACAGGATCGGACCCACACAGGATTTGTAGGCACTGGCTCACACAGAACCACTGAGCACTGACCCACACAGGATCAGACCCACACAGGATCGGTAACACTGATCCATGTAGGATCGCTGAGTGCTGTTTTTGTCGCCGTCGAATCCATTGAGGATCTCTGTATAATCGTCGTCATCGTCACAGTCGCAACTCAGCCAGATCTAGGGTTCCCGCACGCAGCAAGCTCGTTCGGGAGGGTCTGCTCCATGAGCCAAGAGGTTGATACATCAACTAACACAAAGTCCGGAGTTGATGAATCCAAAAGTTCCGTATTGTCAACAGGAACTCAGCGTCACAGACGGCGCGTCCATCAGATGCCAGGTCTGGATGTTATAGGCTTTTTCGTCCGAGGGGCCCGGTTGGTTTTTAAGTCAAAACAAACCCGACCATACTCCAACTGTGTCTAAACCACAGGAAGAGTAAGCCAAAAGATCCATCTCAGTAATAGGAATGCAACAAAGTCAATGGCACATCAATCGGACGTCCGGAGCTCAAGTTATGAGCGTTTCCGCTCTGAGGGCCCGGTTGGTTTCGTGTACGAACCATCTCGGCCGAACCCAAAGTATTCCTAAACCTTGAGTGAGATATACCGAAATGACCGTCTCGATCCAAGGATTCCATCTCAACTAATGGTGCGTTTATCGGAGTCCCGTAGATCAAGTTATGGGCGACCGACCGGAAGAGGTTCGGAATTGAGGGGTTCGGGCCCGGTCCGACACGGCCCGATACCCCAAGGGTCGGCCCGAATCGGGTCGACCCAAACTGGGTCCGGGTCTGGCCATCTTGGGCGCGGCTCAGCCCGGCCGGCGTAGCCCGGCCCAGCCTAGGCGCGGCGCGCTGGCCAGGAGCTCGGCCAAACGGCCGAGCCGTTTGAGGGGGGGGGGGGTGCCCCCTGTCTTTTGTAACCGCGGCCCCCATAATGGGGGGCTTCTTGAGCTGGATGCCAGGGGTTTGAAACCCCCGACTTCTCCCCTGTCAGGCCGGCCCGCCCTGGCCGGCCGGATGTTGCCGCCACGGTACCAGCAAGGCCAGTCCCCCTTGGTCCGACGCCAGCGGCCCGGAACCAGCCGCTGGTCTCTCAGCTCCGCCTCGGCCCAGAACCGGCCGCGGCCTTGGTTCATCCGCCGCGATGCGATGACGCCGCGCCCCTCCGCCATGGCCCCGCTCCGGCCGCGGTGTCTTTGGGTTTTTCTGGCGTGGTGCGACGGCAGCAGAGCTTGGTTCATCATTCAAATGCACACCACGACGACGCCATGCATCTTTGTCTCTCGTCCCCGCGCGGTGCAACTGCACCGCGTCACTTCCCTTCAAACTTAAACCACAAATAATAAAAAGGGAGGAGGGTCGGCCGTGTTTGTGCGGTCCGTCCCCCACCCATTAAATGATATCAAGTGGTTCTAAATAACGAGGATAGATGACGAAGAAAACAACAGAAGTAATCACGAAATAAAAACACATAAAACCCCTACCTCATCGAACAAGTTGGGTGAGGATTCGTCGCGGAGATAACCATCGCGAAGGGAGACATCGTGGATGGAGACGTCGCGGAAGGAGACGTCGACCTCCGAGGAATCCGGCGTTCTTCTCGTTCTTCACGTTATTCATGTTCTTCGATGAATAAGATGAAGATATTCAAGCCTCCCTTAGCTTTTCTCCCAAAGATCTCAAGCAACAAGCCTCCAACCCAAAATAAAATAAGTACCTCACTTATTTTATTAACAGAACTTAAGTTTGAAATTAAAAAGTTGAATTTAATCCACACAATTAATTAACTCAAGTTGTCAAATTAAATGAAGGGTTATGGAAGGTTAGGGAAGGTGAAGGGGTAGGGTTCGTGTGGGCCCCACCACCCTCATAACCTCCAACTGGAAGTTGGGTGGTTTCCACCAACTTCCACCCAATGCTTTAAACCACTTAGAGTAAAATAAAATTGATGCATAATTTTATTTTACCTTCCACAAAAATTTAACAACTTCTCTCGTGTAAACGCAACTCCGAAAAAGGTGTTCCTATGAAAATATCGGCACTGCAATTCCATCGGTGCCCTCAGAATTTGATTCCGAGCACCAGTTAAAGAGTTAGAAATTCCCGCTCGTTCGTTCACTGAACGTACCCGAGCAAAACATCAGATAGAAATTCGGGACACACTGGGCCTCAGAATCAAGTACTGTCAGAAAATGCATTCTTGTAAAATCCAAAATAAAATTAAGAAAATATTTTCCTTGAATTTTATGGGTCTTTACAAATGGACTCTGATTCCAGCAATGGAACAATGCCATTCCATACAGAGAATCATTAATATCAATACTCTAACTTCGTTTCGTGCAACTAAAAGGAAAATAACCTAGGACCTTGCTCGTTGAACACTAGCCCACGACGAACCAAAAAAAATCTAGAACTAGGAACCAAAGAGTGCATAATCTAAATTGATGAAGCACTCATCCCAAAAACCCAAGCACATGATCAAGGATTCCCAATAGAAAATAATCAAAATCAAAGTCTCACCACATTAATAATATCATATATAAACACCAAGATGAATAAAAAATTAACAAGGAATGAGCATAACCAAAAAACCAACACTCTATAAAATAAGGATAGATTAGATACTCTAAGAACACATCAATCAATAATTATTTTAAAAGATTAAACTTCTCTAGCCTCAACACACATAAATATCAAAAATGGATAATTATTCAAATCTGATATACACATGTAACACCCCAAGATCTAGTGAATTATTATTTCTTGAATTAATTTTATCTTTTTGATATTTTTCATTTTACACAACACTGAGTAGTTTTTTATATATAAAATAGCCATGTTTGGATTGTATTATACTCTAAAACAAGTTAATATGGCTCTACAAAGAACAATTATGTTAACATTCTATACATTCAATAGTATGTTTGGATTGTGTTACACACAATTTTGAGTTTATTTGATATATTGGCTAACACCGAGGGAATGTTTCACAAAACTACATTATACTATTAATATTATTGTTAAAATATTATTATAACTACCACCTAGCTATTGGAATAGATGTTTCAAATAATATTAACTAAATTTGGAAAATATGATTTAAACATTTATATAAAATGAAACCTTTGTTTATCAATTAGTATAAGTGAATGAAATACCTATTTCAAAATAAATAAATTAGATTTCTAAGAAAACTATTTTTCTTTGTACAAATCCAATTTTTCATCAATAAATTAAACATCTCAATTTTGATTAATGTTTTAAATAAAATTAATAAATTATATATTCAAACAATGTTTTTTATACTCATACAATATATTTTATACATATAATATAAGAATAAATCTAATTTTATGAATAAAAAGATGTATTTTTTAAAGTTAATATTCCCACCTTTTAATGGAAACCCCATTTTAAATCTGATTTTGAAAATTTTATAATTTTAATTTGATAAAATAAACTTTATTTTTTAAAGTGTAATATTAAAAAAAAATTGGTTTAATTTTTTGTATTTTTCTATGAAGTTTCATTTTATTGACGAATAGTGAAAAATATTTAATTTTAATTCAAAACATCTTTTTTATAAACATTATTTATATAGTTAAATTATATTTTTATTTGGTATTAAAGGTTAATTAGATCAATAAAAAATAATTTAATTTAATTTAGGTCATTGAAACCAATTTAATATTGATATTGGATATAAAAACACTTCCAACTTTGGGACCATTTCTCTTTAAATACATGTTGTCTCATCCCGCATACGGGGTTATCATTAAATTATTTTCATTCACATTTGTGATTATAATTTGGAAAATTTATTTTATATTTAGAATAATCATCATTTATAATGTCTATTATGGTAAAATTAATTTTGTACCATATTTAATAGTGTAAGTAATTAAAATTAATTATAGTGGTTAATGTATAAGAATTATTAATTGATGGTTAAACATTAATCTTTTGAGGCCAAATGATATAGAAACATATCTAAAATAAATTATCTAGAAATATTTTAAAAAATCCCATTATTTGATCAAATTTTTAAATTTTTTGGAGGATCATTATGTAAGGGAGAAATCTCAGTATTTATTACCTTTTAATATTTATAAAAATGACACTCCTCCACTATAAAAGGGAACTCACCCCCCTCCACCCATCACTTAATCACACATATCAAGCCAATTTGGATGGGTTAAATCCTAACCAAATATACTCAAAAAATCCAAAAATAAACCTCATAATCTTACCCTTTGGATGAAATCTAACCAAGTAAGCCCTTTGGAGAAAAGCAAGAGGAGTTACCCAAATGATATGTAACATACGTCTTTATGAACCATTGTTTTATTTTCATTCTCCATCCCCTAAAATATTATTATTCAATTATTATATAATAACATAAGTATCCTAAATATAATTTCCATTTTTTACTCTAAGTATTCTACCTACACGTACATGCACTTCCATTTGAAGGGTAATGAACTTACCCTTCATCTATATGGTGGACTACTGCTGCACAAAACAATATTGTTTGTTATTCCTTTACCACCTATCATGGGTTATAATTATGATGGAAAAAATGTTTTTATATGATATATATTATATTTATGATGTATTTATTCTTCATAAATTATTTTTTAAAATATACATCTATACCTTCCATTTTGTGTAAATACAATAACTTCATTTGTGAACATATGGCCAACTGTCTTCGCAAAACGATGTGATTTGTTCACACTTTACATGGAATGTATTAAGGATGGTATTAGTTAAACTATATGATATATATGAAGAATTTATAACACTATAGTGATAAATATATATATATATATTTCTTTTAATTTATTTCTTTTAAGACGATTGTATGATGGAAACAATGTTCATACGTATATACATCATAGAGTCTCAATTTACAACGTTTTCTATTTCATATTTCTATATTTTATAGATTATTATAGATATTTGTAGAATGAATATTTATGAAATTTATATCATGTTTTATATTCTACCAATAAGTAAATTATGATATAAGTAATAGGATCAATAATAATAAGTCAAATCATGTATGAAAGACAAAGCATATATTACCCGGAGTGTAACATTAACATGAAATTGTTAATAAAAGGGTAATATAAAGTCATAATAAAATAATATATGGTACTAGATATAATAATATGTCTCTATAATATATTAATAATAAAAAAATATTAATTATATATGATTATTGTACGAGGACGATGAGATTCAAGACAAAATGTAAAGGTTTTCTTGTCTCACATTTATTTTCGAGAGATTTATGCCTTATTCACCATTTGTTTCTTCTATGTGGTATATATATTACCCATAAATATATTTTATGGTTTTTATCGTTAAATTTATGTGTATTTAAATATCCTTTTTATGACCATTATTTCATGGGTTTTATGGTTCGTATGATACCAAATTGGTAAACTAATTTTGTCCCCATTTACCTTCTTTGAGACCCATACCATGTTATGCTCCTATATTTTTCTATAATGTATATATACATACCTTTTTCATTTTATATCATTAATATAATTATTTTAATTATAATTTAACCTTCATTTAAATTTATTATTTCCTTAATTTTATTATTAAATGATTCCAAAGTGCTAACATTTGCATTAATATCATCATTTATTGAGATTGACTATGACTATGCTTCCATTGATTAAATATTATTATAAATATCTCAAAAAAACTCATGATTATTATTATCCTATTATTATTCATTAAATACTAAAGTATTTTTAACATTTTACCAAACTTTTATACTTAATATAATTAAGGAAGTGTTTTAACAAAATCCGACTTTATCTCTCTCTTCGATCAAAAATTTGTGTTCTCTAAATGAATGTTTTCTATAAAATGATTATAAAAAATGTTCTACAATTTAAGTGAGTTTTAAATGTTTTCAAAATTATTTTATAATTATCCTAGAAATGGGTTGTCAAATTTATTCCAAACCTTTATTCAATGTTTTCAAAGTAGTTACAATGAAATTATAGTTTAAATGAAATTATATTTTCAAAAGAAATTTTTAAAGAGTAAAATATATTTGACTCAGGAAATGTTTTAAATGAAATTGTAAATTTTTCATTATAAGAGAAGTATTTTTTAAAATGTTTTATGAAGCCTCTTTTAAAAAAATAATATTTTACCTTACAAATGTTCCATGTGATCCTTCAAAATACTTATCCATATAAGATGGAATACATTGATAAAGTTTGGGATCTACTAAGGATATGATCCATTAATTCCCTTCATTTTCTTTCTTGAATGGTTTATTTTTTGATAGAATGATGTTTATGAAATCCATTTTTATTACATGGGTTATATTCTCTTGAAACCAACTTCATATAACACGTTATGATTTGATAGAATGATTATGAGACCTACCTCTTTTCCATAGGTAATGATATGATGATATTTTTATGATACCCATTTCAATTTAGGGGTTATGATATGATATTTATGGAACCTATATCTTTTTATGGGTTATGAAAAGAGGAATGTTTTATTATCTTTTTTAACATGTATGTATTATTTCATTATGTGATGGGTGGGACTTATATCACACTCCAATGCATTGGGTAAGGATTTATAGCTCATGAGTGTTACCTATATAGAATGGGGAGTGAAATCAGATCAATATGATTGGGATGGAATGAGGAGTGAACATGATACAGTATGATAGGGATAGAATTGGGAAGTGAAATAAATTTAGTATTATGGGGTTGGAATCTGAAGTGAACCTAGTTCAGTAATACAAGGCTACAATGATGAGTTAATTTAGTTCATTAATGTGGAGCCAGAATAGGTGGTGAACCTAGATCAATAATAAAGGGATGGAATTGGAGGTGATCCCAGTTTATTAATATAGGGATAGAATGGGGAGTTAACTTTGTACAGTGAAAGAATATTTTCATTAATATTGTCTTGGTAGTAATCCTTGAATACTAATATAGTTTGGAGAGTCAAATATGTCCACTAATATATCCTTGTTATTAAGCTTTGACTATTATGTAAATCATTTTATATATTGTATATGTCTTCCCAAATAACATGTCTTATGATTATGTTATGATTTCATGGATTAAGTGCTTGATTTTTTTATGATTCATGTCTTATGAACTACCACTATTTATTCTGTGACTCTTTACTATGATATTTGATATTCATGGTAAGGTCTCATAATGTTAAGATCATGTTCTCATACATGTATACTCGTGATAGGCTTACATATCTCCATTTTTTTACCATTATTGAGCATCTATGATCACCCCATTCTTATGTTTCCTTTCCACAGGTAATGAAGAGATGTTTTATGTAGGAGTAATAAAGGATAATATCTTTAAGGGATATGTTTAAGTTCCTTCTTCTAGTTAAATGATTATGTTTCTAAGCATCCAAGGACACTAAACTGTTATGGTCCTCAAGAATGTATCTTTTTTAATGTGCTGAATATTCATATAAAATGATGTAATATCCATGTATGTTAAGAATGGATCAATATAGATGGTACCAATAAAATATTTAGGCAAACATTGGAAACCATGATGGGATATCCATATTGTGACCCCTAGGGATAGTTCTAAGGATATGTCTAGGGAAGTCGCTTACGGTAAGCCAAAGGTATCATATGAACATGTCAAAACAGTAACATCCTAGAAGTCATTTTTTAGGATTATCTAGTTTTCCAATATGATTAGTGATGATCACACTATTGTTTATAATTTTATTTGATTGAGGGAACTAAAAAGAACTAGTTTAATGATTAATGTGATGGAAAAATTTTAATGATCAGTCAAATGGGAAGATCAAAATAGTGAAGGATGTTGTGATCATTCCAAAATAGTTTTTTTAGAACATGATTAATAATGTGTACCTTAATTAAATCTTTGAATCAATAATAAAGATAATCAATTATTTTTTTAGAGTTTGGGTAATGTAGGCCACGTAGGGAAAAAAATCAGTTTCCTTTTTGTTAAGAATGTGAAATTAATCACCTAAGTTAATGTATTATAATAACAAGAAGATGTTTTGAATTTGTAAAATAAAGAAGCAGTGCATGTAAATGAAAAATAAATATTAAAAAATAGGTTTAACATAATGGATGGAAATATTGGCCTCCCTAATACATCAAAAAATGTTTGATGATATATGTCTGTAATTAATGGTCATTAATTAAATCGACTTCCCAAGTGGAAATATCAAGAAGATAATGCGAACACATGTATTAGTAATTGTTATAGTTACTATGATTATGAGACTACTTTTGAAATATGAAAAAAAGAGGTGTTAAGTAATATGATGTGGTGAACATATTAATGTATTAGAGATAAAGTGATGTAATGAATGTTTTTATCTATTTAGATTAAATAATTATGTTATATGAATGGTAAAATATATTAGGATTGTTAATTTTAAGTTTATTCACTTAGGAATAACAAGAATTTGTTGAATGGTTCTGATGGACAGGAAAAGTGATTTAATGGAAAGGTGATATTCATCGGCAATAGAATATTAAGGAAAATATAGCGCATAAATATGTTTCTTAGGATAAGATAATGTTGTTTGGAAAACGATATGTTGGATATGAATAAGTTAATTGGATGGTACTGATTACCATGGAACTAATTAAGGAATTTTTTTACAAGTGTTTTTCATATCATTGATGAAGTTTACAAAATTTTCTATTTATGTTTATATAATCATTGGGGTGTTTTCTAACAAAATTTGGTATTTTTTGAAATCTAACTCTCTTTGTAAAAGAATGTTTTTGTTTCCTAAAAATCGTACACAGTACATCATAATGAAGCAATTTTTTGACCCATGTTTATTTATTGAGATACACTTGACATAGATGAAGTCAAGATGATTAAGTCTTTGATTAGACACTTTATCCTATTCAGGTCCATCATCATGACATATAAAATAATTGAATTCATAATAAATAGAGAGATACTAATGTTATTATATAGTTTTGAAAGAAGAAATTGGAGTCAAAAGTTTGTATGGTTTCATATATTAAAAATAAAATCAGACAATGCTTTGGTGAATAAGAAGTTCTCACAAATCATGAAATTTTTTTTGATAAAATATTTTGAATAAATTGTAGAGGGGTTTTATGAAATTCAAAATTGAAGAGTTAAAAATTCCATTATAATGGTAATTTGATCGTAATGATAATTCCATCATAATTAGAATTCCATCATAATGAGAATTTAATCATAATGAGAATTCTATTATAATGGTGATTTCGTCGTAATGATAATTCCGTCATAATGGGTGTTTAATCATAATGGGAATTCCATCATAATAATATTTACATCATATTGATTATGATTGGAATCAAGAACTGTAACATTCGATCTTCCATTTGAAGCATAAAAAACATTTTATACATTGTATTATCTTACTCAGACTCAGGAGGAAAATGATCATACCCATATTGATCAGAACTAGATTGAAAGAGGAAGGGATACTGACAATTGTATCTAGCCCAATCAAAATATCCTAATTGGATGGGAATGAAAAAAATTGTGATAAGATGAAAAAGATTTTGCAATGAGCAGATTATGAAGAATAATTAAAGTGGTCAAACTTGACATTAATTTCATTTCATAAATCAAAAAATAAATATAAGGATGATTGAATAACTAAACGTTTGTTATTAAATGTGAGATATTCACATAGTTTTGATATTAGAGGATGCACGATTTTTTTCTAGTTTCTCGTCTTTGTATTTTGAGTTGCATATAAATACCTTCTCAGATGATTCGTTCATAAAAAACATTATACAAATGTGTAAAATGGGAAGCACTAGATAATTTGAATTCAAAGTCCCCATCTGATGGAAGAAGAATTATATTGAGAATTTGAGTAGAGTTTGAGTTTTGCGGATTGAGAATGAATTCATTGTATTGAATCATCGTTCTTAGAAAATCAGATCTAGGTTCTTGTATTATCATATTCCGAAAATTTCATCCAGGATCCAGCATTATCATACATAGAAAACCATATCTAGGATCCAAAAATATCATATTCATAGAATCAGATCTAGAATCATCATAAATAAAAAAAATTGATCTAGAATCTAGAAACATTGTATTGAGAAAATAAGATCCAGAATCCAGCATCATCAGATTGTGAATATTGGTACTAGCCAAATTAGATTGAGGATTTGAATTGAGAAATTTTGTAGAATATTCAAAATTGTATTTATTATTTTTTTGGCTATTTTTTTCATAATCAATCATTTTAAACTAACAGAAGTCTGTATAATCATTCTTATTGGGATATAGAAGGGTTATAATGGGATTTAGTATAATTTGTATTCAATTCTTCCTAATAGTGGATTTCCATAAACCCATGAGAGTGGCTTTGGAAAGAATGTTGGTTCTCACACTAATGCTAAACCTTATAAATCATTTATGAATTTCTTTGTTTCCTTATATTGAATACATTATTATTTACTAATAGTTGATAAGGACATAAATTATAACAGGTTGTAGGGGTTATGTTTTGAATATAAATGAAACTTATAAAAGTGAACAATAAATTCCACCCCCCTCTCAATTGTTATTCAATCGTTCGTAACTTTGATTGGTATTATAGGGAAGGATCCATTATTGAATCACTATCATGGACAATATCAATTCAGTTAATAGTAGAGGAATTACTACATTCGATGGAAAAAATTATTATGGTTGAAAAAATAGGATGATTTTTTATCTCATATCTCTTGGCCTACTATTTTTTGATGCTACTACAATTGGGTTTCTACTTATTGGAAAATATTATCTAATGATGTTTCTAGATAAGTAAAATATAAAATTAATGGAAAATCTAGAAATGTAATCCTTGTTTCCTTATCAGATAATTTTTATTAGAAATTGGTGGGTCTCAAAACATTAAAAAGTATGTTGGAAAAGCTGGAAAATATTTTAGAAGGGAATACTGAAGTCATGGAAGCTAAGATAGAAATCTGGAAAGTAAGAATGAAGAAATCAGAATGAGAGAAGACAAAACAATTGATAAATAATTTACTAGAGTAAATAATTTTTTTCAACATCATAGGATTTTGAGATGTTTAGAAAGATTCTAAAATTGTTAAGAAACTTATGAGAAACTTTCTAGGAAGTTTTCATTCTAAAATTTATTCATTATAATATAAGGATGGTTTATCTCGAAATGAATTTCATAACATTCTTGTTTCCTATGAAATGATGAAATCTCTCATGTTTAAAAATAATATAAATTATGAAATTAATTTTAGAGTGATGAGTAAGATGAAATTCCATGATGTTAAATAAGATGATCCTTGGGAATCCTAAGATAAATTAAATGATGATTTGAATGAAAAATCATGTCTCATATATCCAAAAACTATTGATGAGGAAGTGGAAAGTATGGAGGAAGACCTCCTCTCAAATGTTTTGAGTCTAGTGTAATCAGAAACATTTCTATGAATTTCCCCAAGAATAATGTTGATGAATATCAAGATGGTTCTGATGGAAAAACTTGATGGAAGAAGTTTAAAAATTGATAAAGATGAAAAGTCTTCCAATAGATACAAGAATAAGTTTACTGGAAAAAACATAAGTTTGTTGAGTATGAAAGTTGAATCAGATTCTACCGACAAAAATTATTCTGAAGAAGAAAATTCAGAACAACTCATATTCATTTCAAAATTTGTGAAACCAAAAGATTCCTCAGAGTGAAGAGGGTGGTAAATAATCTATAAGAGAGTATCAGATCCAAAAAAAACTTGATGCATGTCTTGAGAAAATAAATTTCAAGAAATAAATTACAGTAATGAAGAAATATTTTCAATAATTTGTTGATGGAAGAAGATATTTTATCAAGGAGGTAAAATATATTGATGATATTTTATGTTACAAAGGTATAATTTCTGAATAGGTAATGATAATTGAAGATATTAGTGAGAAGATGGAATCTACGGAAGGAGAAGATAACAAGTTTAAATAAAAACATCTTGAGTCTGAAATAACATTGAAGAAGATGAATCAAAACTTCAACAAATCTTCTAAAGTAAAAGGTGATACATAATTTTTTTGAGAAGGATCAATACAAGAATTAGGTGAACTCTTATATTATAAAAAATAATGATTCATTTGATTATTTTAACATTTCATGTTTTGGAAAAAGTATTGGGAAATCATGGGTGGAAAAAATGATGTAAGAAACCTATCAAGTATACAAAATTATAAAACTCACTAACAAAAAGATAGTCCACATCATTAGTATGTTATAGTTGAAAGAAGTTACCAACCTCAAAAAAGTTTTAATAGAAAAATATATTATTTCTATATAAAATCAAGATTCTATAGTTATTGCTGGTGTTGTGGAATCTATTGTCACAAGGATAATAATTTTTAGCACAACTTATCCTTACCCAGAAGAAGGTTTGAGAAAGGTGGAAGAAATAGTGATAGTAAAATGAGATACTTTCTTAACTTACAGATAGTTGAAAAATTGAATTCTCAAGATATTTGAAAATTTCCAAAAAAATCAATTTAAATATCTCGAAGAAGTTTTTGAAAGATGTGATCAGGCTGGATACCATTTTCAAAGATGTATTAAACTCATTCAATAAACAATTCCTTATGATATAAAAGAAAAAAGAAGCAAGAAAGTAGATGTTTGAGAAACATTTTTTCATTGAGAAAACATTGAAATCAAGTAAGAGGAACAATGAATGGATACATTATTGTTATTGTTATTCACATATTACAGGTGATATAGAAATATTTAAACATTATGAATGTCAAGATGGATGAGTAGTTACTTTTGGAAATGATAGTTCCTTAAAAATCCGTGTAATCAGAACGGAATAGATTGAAACATAGAAATTAAAATATAAGGAAGTTTTAATTATTTATGGGATAAAACATAACATACTTAGTGTAAGTAAACATTTTGATGATGGAAAAGAATTAATATTTAGAGAGGATTCTTAGATCATTAGAGCATGAAAGGTGGAAAAGTCATTACAGATGAAGAAAGAACCAATGGGAGTATCTTTTAAATAGGATAATTCAATAACTCTTATTACATGAATACTGAAGATGCAAACAAGTTATGGCACACAAGACTTGGACACCTTGGGATGAAAAACATGAATAAACCTTGTATTGTTGATGTTGTCTGGAATTTTACAAAATTAAAAAAATGGATGAAAATGATTGTAATACTTTTAAGAATGGAATGTTGACTAATAAAAGTCCTAAAATATTTGAGATTCATTCTACCAGAACACTTTAGATTATTCATTCCAATTTATGTGGAATTATGATAAATCATTAAAAGAAATAATATTTGTCATTTATCACTTTTATTTATGATTTCACTCGAATAACAATCATCATGTTCCTGAAACACAAGTTAGATGCTATTGAAATGTTCAAATTATTTAGAAAATATGTTGATAAAGAATTGGGAATTTCCATAAAGATGTTAAGAAAGTATAATGGTACGAAATTCAAAGACAATACTTTTGAATATTATATGTGAAAACATGGTATCAAACATAAATATAGTTCTCCCTATACTCTACAAAAAATAAAGTATCAGACAAGAAATAATACAAGCTTGGTGGAAATGGGAAGAAGTATGTTTTCTGAATACAAACATTCAAAATTCCTTTGGAGTGAATCTACTAGTACTACAATACATGTTGAAAATTGGTTCTTGTTGAGACTGAAAACCAACATGATTCCTTATAAAATATGTTATTAGAAAACCTTCAATGAAATAGTTTAATGTGTTTGGATGTCCATGTTTTCTCAAAATAAAAAATCCAGATTTGGCAAAGTTTGATGAGAAAGATGAGGATGGAACATCAATGGGATATTCAATAAATGGGAGAAGTTAAAAAAGTTGGAAAAATGTTTACAAATGTCGGTGGACTCATATGATGTGAAGGTAGTAGACAATAAATTTTCCTTAAAAAATGTTGTTGAGAATGTGAAGATGGTACAATGTAGAATTCAAACAATAATAAATTTTATCAAAAACATCCCCATCATGATTTAGATGAGTCATGTGGCGAGGAAAGTGAAACTGGGAGAGAAACCATGAGATTTCCTATCTAACAAAAACTTTTTTAATCCAAAAAAATTATTAGGGGTAACTAGGATCCAGTTTAGACCAGAAGAATGTTGAGAATAGAAAATCATACTTCACTTATCTTAAAAGATGAACTAGAATTAGTTTCAGAGGATATTCAGCATAATGAATGGGTGGATTCTACGAATGAAGAGTTGGATTAGATTGAGAAGAATGAAAAATTAGAACTTATTCCAAGGTTAGAAAATAGAAATGTTATCAAAACCATGTGGGTTTATAGAAACAAATTGAATGATCATGGAGAAGTATCAAGAACATATAAAGAATTTTTTGTAAAGGTTATGGATAGGTTGAAGGTGTGGATTTTATGAAACCCTTTTCCCCATTGAAAGTCATGAAACTATTCGAATGTTTCATGCACTATATGCTCATCAGAATTAAAAAAATTATCAGATGGATTTAAAGTTATATTTCTTAAATGGTGAGATTGGGTAAGAAGTTTACATTGAGAAACCATGTGGGTTTCTACATGATGAGTATAAAAATGTGTGTAAATTGATAAAATCTTTGTATATGCTGGAAAAAGCTCCCCATACTTGGTATTCTATGTTTAAAAATTGTTTGAGACTGATAAACTATTCTAAATTTAAAGTTTATAGCAACTTTAAGGTGAATTATTTTGACTCCATACAATTAATTTTAATTGTTTATGTGGATGATATAATTTTTCCTGTGTATAAATAAAGGGTTTGTAAATAATTTTATGATGAAATGAAGAATAAATTTTATATATAAATATTGGGAGAATTATATTTCATCATTCTATTATAAGATCAACAAAAAGAAAACAAAATTTTCTTATATCAAGAAAAGTATGATAGGGAATTGCTATGGATGTTTGGGATGGATGAATCCAAAAAAAATTAAACTCCTTTTTTAGGGAGAACAAAGTATCAATGTAGTCTGAAATAATAACAAATATTGGTAGCAAAGTGGTTTCTAGGATATGTCAAAGGAATAAATTGACATGGGTTATTTCACAAAAATAATCTATTAGATGTTGTTTCATGGTTGTATTGATGCTGATTGAGCTGGAGATTGTAATGATAGAAATTAAACCTTAAGTGGATCATTTTTCTAGGATTAATATTTTTTATGTATTCATAGTAAGAAATAGATCTCATTAAAATTGAGAAAATCTAAATTAAAATATGTTTCTCCTACTCAAGATTGTAAAATAATGTTTTGGATGAATGGTCAATTGGAAATTTGATAGAAAAATCTTCTAAACCATTTATAATAATTTGTGATAATCAGAGTTCAATTGATCATTCTAAGAATATTTTCCAACATTCATGTTAAATACACATCAATATAAATTTTCACATTAACAAATGGGATGTTTTTGCTGGAGATGTTTTTTGGGAATACATTTCGACAAAGTAACAGATTACTGATATTGTTACAAAATCCATGATGAAAGAATGTTTTATGGAATTTAGGCTACATATTTATGTTTATCTGTCTTCGATGTTTTCCTAAACCTCATAAGGAACAACCCCCACTATTATTTGGATTATGTTGAAAATGGGGGAGAGAAATTAAGAACTTTTTATTCTGTAATAAGTTTTTAATTATCATTGTTTTATGAATCTAAAAATGTGTTTATCATTTATTGAAGGAGAAAAAATAAGTGATATAAAAATAATGTGAGAAACTAAATAATGATGTTGATAAAGAATAATAAAATTTGAAATGAATGAATAGGGGAGAGAAAAAGAATGTACGAAAATAATGGTGATGTGTGTTTATTTATTCATTTCCGAAAAAAATTCTGGCCACCAAGGGATGAAATTCCTCCAAAAACAATACTTTATCCTGTATTGTGGTTTCAAGACACACTCTTTTGAGAAAGGATATGTTTTGATAAAAGTCAAAAAATTAGAGTTTTGAAAAAAAAATTGAGAGTTTGGAATGTTGTTAAGGTGAGTTTTCAATAAATCCAAAGGTGGATATTGAAGAACCTTTGTGGTGTTTTATTTTAAAAAATATTTGTAATTTCTGACAACAAACTCTATTTGTAAAATAAGGGTTATTGTTTTATAGGAATTGGACCCAATCCATTGAAATGGGGTTATCTTCTAGACATATATTTTCATGTTGAGCTTCACCGAAAATAGATAAAGTCATGAAGATGAGGTTTTTGATGAGAAAACTTCTCGTATTCAGGTTAATCAGCATAACATTAAAAAAATAATTGAATTAAAAATAATTAGATAATGAATGTTGAATATATTTAAAAAAAGAAAGAGAATTAATGAGTTATAAAGCCTTCATACATTTTAAATGAAATCTAATGATGATTTTCTGATTAAGAAGTTCACACAAATAATGAGAAATTCTTTTTAATAAATGGTGGAGAGGTTTGAATAAATTCAAAATTATGGAGTGTAAAATTCCATCGTAATGGAAATTTCATCGTAATGAGAATTCCATCATAAAGAGGGCTATATATTTATAATAATTTTATTATAATGATAATTCAATCATAATGGTAATTTCATCGTAATGAGAATTCCCTCATAATGGTAATTTCATTATAATGGTAATTCTATCATAATTGGATTTACATTGTATTTTGGCTAATCGACATCAGGTACTATAGCATCTGATCTTCCATATAAAGTATAAAAAACATTTCATTATCAAGATGATCGTACTTATACTTATGAGGAAAATGATCATATCCAGATTGAACAGAACCATATTTAAATAGGAAGGGATATTGTTAATTGTATCTAGTCCAACAAATAGACCATAATGGGATGAGAAAGAAACAGATCATAATAGGTTGAAAAATAATTCATAAATAGATGATTATGAAGAAGAATTATAGTGGTCATACATTAAATTCATTTCATTGTATAAATATAAGATAAATATATGTAGGATTTAATAATTCAATGTTGAATATTAATAGTGAGAGATTCTTAGAGTTTTGAGAATTGGGAAAGTGGGAAATATTTCATGTTTCCCACCATTGGTTTCCATGTTTCTTATAAATACTTTCTATGATCATTCATTCATAAGAAACATTCTACATACATGTGATAGGCAAATATCTAGAGAATTATAATTGAAATTCACCATCTGATAGAAGAATAATTGTATTGATAATTTGTGTAGAGTTCGAGTTTTTTTTATTGAGAATGAATTGATTATATGGAATCATTATACTCAGTAAATTTGATCTAGGATCCAGCATTATTGTACTCCAAAAATCAGATCTTGGAACAAGCATTATCAGACTAAGAAAATCAGATTGAGGATTCAACATTATTGTACTCAGAAAATCATTTCCAAGATCCAACATGAACATATTAAAATAATCAGATCTAGAGTCATCATACTCTTGAAATTGGATACAGAATCTTGCATCATTGTATTGAGAAAATCAGATCCAGAATCTTGCATCTTAATATTGACAAAATCAAATCCTGTCAAATTAGACTAAGTATTCAAACTGAGCAATTGTGGAGAAGATTCAACAAAGTCTTTATTCTTTTGTTTGGCCCAATTGTTTTATAATAAAACATTGTAAACTGATGGGAGTCAGTATAATCATGTCTATCAGGAGATAAAAGGGTTATATTGAGAGTTGGCACAAGTTATATTCACTTCTTCATAATATTGGATTTCCATAAACTCAATGGTGGGGTATGGAAAGTATGTAGGGTCTCACAGAGGGGATGAACCTTTTAAAAATGTGTGATTTAATTTAATTCCGACTACTACGTGCATCAGTATTTACTAAAAGTTAATAAGGATAAAAATATTAACAGGTTGGAAGGGTTAAATTTTGAAAAGAATTCAATCTTATAAAAGTAAACAACAGATTCAAACCCCCATCCTTAATTTTTATTCAATCCTTTTGAACATCAAAGGAATATATCCAATAAAATTTGGAATAAATAAACATTAAGGTTTTCAATAAGGATTTGTGGTAATTCTGTTTATTACCATCTTACAAAAGAATACAAGATGAAGGTATTAACAAGTTTGGTATGCCGAAACAAATATATACATTATGATATATGAGTGATCTTTTCTAAGATGTTTTTTTAGAAATTTAGTGACCTTATTTTTAACATTTTTTAATTCTATATTTTGAATGGGTTATAAGATTAACCATTTATTGAATTGTATATGTTAAACATATGATGAGGTTTTAAATATTAAAGTATTATCTATCCATATAAGGATTTATGCAGATTTAATAAATTCTGATAACCTTATTATTGTGATAAATACATACGGAATGACCTTTCATTCTACTAATAGATCTCATGATATGTAAAAGCTTGAAAAATGAAAGTTTCGCCTTTATTTCTTAGAATAAGAGATGAATTTGATGTTGATCAAGGCACAAAAAAGGGTGAGGTTGTACTAAAATCCTGTAAGTATATCTTTTCATGAATATTATTCAACATTTGGAAAAAATGTCTTCGAATAAAATGTTTTCAAGTTATCATTATTTTTATGATATCAATGACCTTTTTCAAGCATCACAGGGTTATGGATTTGTGAATATTAACCATAACCTAACCATATTCTCTATATATCTCTATCAAAACATAATAGTTGTATTTATCTTCCATGTACAAGTTTTCACTTTCTACTTATGATGACCTATTTATAAGCCTTTTTAGAAGTTACATTGGGTAATAGTTATGGTTACAATATTACGTTTTTAATGGAATTTTTATTATTCATTTTTACGATGTGGGTTTCTATGAAAGGAACTTTTATGTATTAAGCCTTTGATAACCCAGATGAATTTTAGGGGTGAAATTAATTTAAGGGGGTATAATGTAACACCAAGAAATTTTTTGGATTATTTTTTTCTAATTAATTTATTATTTTTTATATTTTTTATTTGAAACAACACTGAATATATATTTTTCTACATGAAATCACTATGTTTGAACTTTATTATATGCAACACCATGTTTAGCTGTAAAAACACGAAATACTTAAATTAAATTTATATATACATAATAAGATGTTTTTATTATGTTTTACAAATTGTCGAGTTCCTTCGATAGTTTGTGTAACATGTGAGGCCATGTTTTACCAAACTAAAATATACTATTAATATTATTACTAAAATATTATTATTGTTACCACTTAGATATCAGAATGGAGGTTTGGAATAAGACTATTATTTTTTAAATATTATTTATACATTTATATAAAATGAATACTTTTTTACCAATTAATATAAGTGAATGACATAAATATTTAGAAATAAATAAATTACTTTTCTAAGAAAACTAATTTTCTAGGTACAAACCCTATTTTTTCCAAACATGTGAAACAAATTTTTTTTATTAATTTTTTAAATAACATAATATATTATATATTTAATCAATATTCTCTATACTCATCCAATATATTTTATAGATATAAGATAAGACTAAATGAAATTTTATGAATAAAAAATCGTATTACCCAAAAGGTAATCTACCGCCTTTTAATGGAAAAGTCATTTTAAATATTATTTTTGAACCATTAATAATTTTTATTTTAAAAATAAACTATATTTTTGAAATTTTAATATCAAAACAGATGTTGGGTTAATTGATTGTATTTTTCTAAGAAGTTTTATTTTTTGGTGAATAATGACAAACACGGAATTTTAATTCAAAACTAAATTTTCAACTAGAATATTTATATATCTAAATTATATATTAATTTGGTTTTGAAGAATAATTAGATAAATTATATATTAATTAATCCAATTTTATTCATTTTAAGCAATTCTTCATTGAAATTGAACACATAAACACTTCAAACATTTTTACCTTTTTGCTTTAAAAATATGTAATCTTGTCTCGTCTACGAGGATAACATTAAATTAATTTATGCCACTTGTTTTATTATAATCTAGAAAAATGTATTCCATATTTATAATTAGAATAATTTTTATTTTTAATAAGTCTAACTTAATTTTGACCAAATTGATTAGTGAAAATAATGAAAATCAATTACCGCAATTAAGGTAAAAACATGATTACTTAATGGTTAAACATTAATCTTAAGTGGAAAATGACTGAGAAACTAGTACAAAATCCATTTTCATGAAATATATGGACCAATTAACCTATTATACCTAATTTTAAAAATTATTTTAGGAATATTATATATGTGAAACCTCTCAATAAAATTTACCTTTTTATATTTACAAGACTGACACTCCTCATCCATTATAAAAGTGTACTCAGCCTTTCCCCACCCACACTTACTCACACCTCTAAATCCACTTTCGATTGGAAAAAACCTGCCAAAATCTCCTCCCAAAATTCATACCTTCATCCTATAATCCTCTATTTTGGCATAAATCTAACTAAGTAATCCCTTTGGTGAAAACCAGGAGTAGTTACCCAAAGATGAGGTAACATCTTTCTTCAAGTTCCGTTGTTTCATTCTCATTCTCCCCCACCTAAACTATTATTATTACATGATTATATAATAAAAATATTATCCTAAATAAACATATATATTTTTATTCTAAGGGTTAGATCTACGCTTACACACAATTCCGTCAAATGGGTAATGAACTTACCATTAATGTGTACGGTAGACTACTGCCTTGTGAAACGATATTTTTTTCCTTTAACACCTCTCATGTGTGGTAATTATAATGGGAAATTTTTTATATGATATATATGATATTAATAATGTATTTATGCTTCTTTAATTCTTATATCAAACACGCCTTCACTCTTTCCATGTTTTTTATAAATATGATAACTTTGATTGTAGACGTGTGGGCTATCGCCTCCTCAAGGTGATGTGATTCGTTCAGAATTAACATGAAATTTATTAAGGATGGTTTAAGTGAAATTATATGAAATTATATGAAATAATAATTATACTATAATAATATTATATTTATATACATATTTATCATTTACATTCTTCCTTTCAATGGGACAAGGAAATGGAAACAATATTCATGTGTACGTACGACCTATTGTCTCCCTGAACAGTGTATTCCACTTCATGTTTCTACATTTTATAGATTACTATATATATTTATATAATGAATATATATGATATATATATGATTTTTTATATTATTTAAATAATTAAACCATTATCTATGTAAGAGGTTCAAGAATAATAAGTAAAAAAATGTATAAAAAACAAAGAAAATATCACCCAAAGCATAACATTAACGTGGAATTGTTAACAAACGGGTAATATAAATACCTAATAAAATAATTTATGGAATTAGATATAATAATATAGTACTATAATATATTTATAATAAACAAAATTTTATTATACACGATTTGTGTATGGGCATGATGAGAGTAAAAACATAAGGTAAGAGTTTTCTCATCTCCCTTTTGTTTCTATGAGATTTATACCATATTCACCGATATGTAATTTTGTGTTCTGTATAAACTTACCATAGATTTATTATATTATTCATATCCTTAAACTAATAGTTATTTAAATATCCTTTTTAATATTTTTATTTCGTAGGGCTTATGGTTCAAAAGTTTCCAAATTAGTAATGTAATTTTGTCTCAGCATCCCTTCTTTGAGACACATGCCATGTTATGAACTTTCATTTTTCTATGAGGTATGTTCACTTCCCATTTTATTGTTTTATCATTAATATCCTTAGTTAAATAAAATTTTAAGCTTCATTTAATGTTATTACTTCCATATTATTATGATTCAATGTTACCAAATTCATAACGGTTTATTGCTATTACCTCATCGTTTATCGAGGTTGTTAATGATTATGATTCCATTAATGAAATATTAGGATACATATCTCAAGAGAACTCAATAATTTTCTAATAATTTTTTTATTCATTATATATGAATTTATTGGTACCATTTTTCCACTATATGTTACTTAATATAATAAAGAAATCTTATTTAAGAAAATTGGATGTTATCTCTCTCTCTCTCTTAGGTTGTATATTTCTATCCTTACAAAATCATGTTTTCTGAAAACATTTTTAAGAAAAATTCTTTTAAAAGTGTTTAACATTTATTAAATATTATTTTATAATTTTTCTATAAAAAATTATAGTTATTTCTATCCTTCTTTCAATTTTTTTTAATTATTTTAAAATAAAATAGTTTTCAAAATATGATCAGGATTCTTTAATCTATTTTCAAAGTTATTTTAAATGAACGAGTTTCTAAAAATGATTTATATTTTAGATATATTTATTCAAATGAGGGTATTTATATTCCTCCAAAAAATGTTTTAAATTAAATTTTAATGTTTTCCTTATAAAAAAATCTTTTTTAAAAAAATTATAAAAGACATTTTCAAAGAAAGACTATTATGTATTCGGAAGCTTCCATGTGATCCACTAAAATCCATCTTCATCTATGTTGGCATACTTTTTTATAGTTTATACTTTACTTGGTATATTATCTAATGATACCATTCAAATTATTTTTTTATGGTTCATGTTTTAATGTAATTATGTTTGTAATACCCATTTTTCATCAATATGTTCTATGATTTTCAATCCTGCTTCTTTTGACATGTTATAATTTGATAAAATGATTATGATACATATAAATTTTCTATAGGTAATGATATAATGAAATTTTTATGACGCCCATTTCATTTCATTGGTTATGATATGATTTTTATGAAACCCATCTCTTTTTATGGGTCATGTTTGGAAGAATGTTTTATTATATTCAGTCACACGTATGTATTATTTCATTATATGATGGGTGGGACCTATATATTTCTTCCATTAATTGGGAAAATATTTATATATCATGGGTATGACATGTGTAGAATGTGGAGTGAACTAGTTTCAGTATGAAATAGGTGGAATGTAGATTAAACTCGGTTTACTATGATTAGGTGGGATTTAGGGGTGAACACCATTCAGTATGTCAAGGCTAGGATGTAGAGTGAACCCGAAACAGTAATACAAGGCTCTAATGAGAAGTGAACCTGTTTTGGTAATACATGGTAAGAATAAGGAGTGATCCAAGTACAGTATTAATAGGTTGGAATGGGAGGTGAACCCTGTTCAATAATATGGGGATAGAATGGGAGGCAAACCCATTTCAGTAATAATGGGATGGAATGGGCAGTGAACCCAGTTTAGAGAAGTAATGTTTCCACTAATATGGTCTTGGAAGTGGACCAAGACTTCTATTGTGGTTTGGGGAGTAAAACCATTCAACTAAGATGGCCTTGGCTTCAATCCTTGACTAATATTTAAATCATTTTATATGATTACATTTTTTCCACAATCCCATGTCTTATGCTTATGTTATGATATCATGTATTATGCTATTGATTTCCTTATGATTTATTTCTATTGAATTTCTAATATTATTTTCATGAATCTTATTTTTGATCTTCAATAGGAATGGTATGATCTTATAATGTTAAGATCATGTTCTCATACACTTATTCTCTTGTTTTTCTTACATGTCTCCCTTTTTTACCCTTACAAATCATCTGCGCTCACCCATTCCTTATGTTTCCTTTACATAGGTTATGAAGAAATATTTTATCTAGGTTTAATAAATGGGAATATATTCAAGGGGTGTGTTGTAGATATTTCACTAATATAAAATATTATGGTTTCTTATTTCCAAAGACACTAAAATGTTATGGTCCTCAAGAATGTATTTTTTTAATCTATTGTACATTCATAAAAAAGGATGTAATATCCATGAATGTCAATATTGGGTCTCTATAGAACCCAATAATTCCTATTGATTAATTGATAAATCAACTTACCTAATTTTTTTAAGATGAATTATAATACCACATTAAAGGCTAGTCATTAGAACTTTCATGAATGATGGATTAGAATTCTTAGATTCCCTAAACAAGAAACACTAAAGAGATAAATTCATGTCTCTAGACACAAAAATGTTGAAATAATACTTCACCTCATTAACAAATCCATATGAAGTTGATTCATCACCCAACACAGGGTGTATTAACTGATTAGTTTTTATTGACATTGCTTTATCAACCACTTTCTTATATGAGGTCATGTTTTATTTCACTAGACCAGATCCAAGTCTAGTGAAATGCCTCATTCAAAGAATAATTCTTTTAAATATTAATTGGATATAAACATGGGATTAAATAATATTAACACCAAAACACTATTTCCATTCTTCTTCACTTTTTTACCACCCTAATAGAGACTTATGAACTAAATGTCCTTCTCCACCTTTACAATCTTTGGATAATTCCCCTAAATAAACACGGTCTTGAGAAATTTACAATGTGTGTAATCGTTAAATTGAGAATAGAAAATATTTTCCCATCATAATCATCTCAATTATTCAAACAATTTTATAACATATTTATCCTTTCTCGCTTCTAGAGTTTTCAGATAATTGGGGATTCCCAAAACCCTCTCCATCCACTTAATCTCTGTAAATAAACCTTAATCAATATGGAAATTATAAAAATAAAAATTTTAGAAGTCTTTTATGAGTTCCAAGATAGAGAATATTATAAATCTACTACAATATATAGAATCTGGGCATAGTCAACCACCAGAAGGGTCTCACACAATCAATGAGGGGAATCACACTAAGAATCATACCTAGAGAAAGGCTCCCCATATTCCATTGATGTCGTCTAAGGATACATATCTAAATAACATGAAACATGAAATCAATAAACTCATTCATAAAAATCAACACAAAAAAAATTCAATAAAACAAATGGATTAAATGAAAAAGTACAAATCACGGAAGTAACACACACTACAAAAAAAATTACTTTCTTTAAAACCACTAACATTTGAAAGTTTTTATAAAATAATTTTACAATAACATGTGGAATTTTAATGAATAAACATTATCTAGATATACTTATGAAAATTCATTTTCACAAATTTACCACAAGTTCAAATACCAAAATCCCTTATAAAACCAACCTATTTTGAAAATAATTTCATGTAATTCAAAAGATTTTTTTTAAACAATACACTCAAAAATTATTTTTAAATAAAAAACACCATGGAATCTTTTTTCACACAAAACCATCCTTTATAACACAAATCAAATAGTATCAATGTATAAAAAAACTATATTTGAATCATTTTAAACAAATGAAAATCACTTTTGGATAAAATAAAGACCACAATAAGTCCCATAAAAAAAATTCATTAGGGATGTAGAATACTGAAAATTGTTTATGACCATGTATTGGCCTTTGTAATGGTTTTAAACAGTGAACACATGCTTCAAAAAACATTCCAGACCACGCAAGCTAACTGTACAACTTTGGTTTTTTTATTTCACCAAAAAACTCAAAGAAATTCCCAATGTCTTGGATTTAACTAAATTAATATCAAAATGAAATAATCATGGGGAAAAATTCATAAAAAATAATCAAAAATGGAATTGAAATTAAAGGCTCAAATCTGGACAACCCATGACAACTGAAATTTCATCAAAAGATGTTGTGATGAGACAATTACTCATGATCTACCTCCTACGTTCTGACAATCCTATCTCTATACTACCATGGCTCATTCAAATAACCAGAGAGAACATTGATACCATTTTTGTAGGGAACTGGCTTAATTCAACGCACCACAAGGTCTGAAGCGCATTCCTTATTTCCATGAGATGATAAAAATAACAATGGAATCAAACTATAACAATGTGGGATTGGTTTCACCCTTGAATAACAATAAATAAGAAGTGAAAAACTAAGCCATATTCTGATATGGAATGCCCATACATTAGACATTCATGCATATGAAATAAATAGTTCCAAATAATAATACTGACCCAACATACATAATCAATATAAAATAACCAACTCATATTCAAAATAAATATAAAACATTGTCCACAATAATGCATAAAAAGTTCTTGCATAAGGAAAAAACGTAATAAAAATACAGTGGCTTAATTAATTTCTTGATACCAGAATGTCCATGGAAACTAATAAACATGATATATCATAGTACATCTCCATGTGATCCTTGGTCCCCTTAACATCCCAAAATTTTCTTCAATTGACCAACATGAATGAAATCCAATATGATATTAGAACCAAAAAACCAATATGAAGACATAATAGTTTTACACATGCACATGTGTGTGCGTGTGGTGTGAGCTAAAAAAGCCTAGTAGGATTTCACCTAAGAGTATTCTATTTTATTTTATAAAAAATTTCATAAGTCTTAGTTTGAAAATCATTTATAACGTAGGTTTTCATAAGATAATGTATAAAGAAGACATGTATCATTATTTTAACATTTCCAAATGTTCAAGGTGAATCCTTTTCGAAAAAAATATAGTATTAGGCTTGGAAATAATGATTTCAAGCATACAAAGTCAAAATAAACATTCCTTTCAAATCCCCTATCAAATCCCCTTTAAAAATTCAACAGAGAAACAACTTCATAGAATATTAAACACTTTAAAACCAATGGAATAGGTCTTGTAAGGCCTTGAATACAAAATAATGATATTTTCACATTTAAGACCATTCTAAAACCCTCTTTCACAAATCATGATGTAATTTAAACCATAAATTTAAAATAAAGAAGGTATAACATCAAGAAAATACCATAAGATCAATGAAACAATATAAAAATAGAAAAAAAATACAAATGGAGCAACAAATCCAAGATGATGGAATTGAGATACAATCAATGTGTATCAGAAACCCCAAATATAAAATCTTCAATAATGTAGCAAGCATCTTGGGAAACTCACTAAATCCTAAGGTGATGCGATCCTAGACAATAATCAAGGGGAATTAACTATCGGACAATATTCCATTCCTAAATAAATAAAAACCCAAATTACCCTCACCAATCTCACTAAGGGCACTCTCAATATAAGGATGAAATCTATATTAGGGGAATATAGCTACTATATAGTATAATATAGAGTATCATAAACCCATATCTTTCACATTTTACCTTGAATTCCCATGACATAAACAAAGTGGATGTGAGAAAACAAAAAACATATCACACGATCATCACATAAACCAATGATAAATACATAAAAAATAACAACATATAAACTCTAAAATTCTCTAAAGAAATAAAACATTTCATATTTTCATAAGAATCACATAATAATTCATCCCCCATATAAAGGTAAAAAATTATATAAGACATAACATAATGATCTCACAACCAGGGTGTCAAAATAATCAAGAGAAACTGTATTTTATATGGTTCCAATTGATCCCTTGAAACCAAAGTGAAAAACCATTTTAAAATACATCCATTCAAACCCAAAAATAATCTTCAATTTGAAAACAAGGTATCCACTCCATACAATCGATTAAAAACTGAAACACTAATTTTTTTTGAAGTGATTCCCTTAAAATATGACAAAAATATTAAATAAAAACATTGTAAAACCCTTATTTTTGCCATAAATTCATTTATAAGATCTTCTTATGCATTTATGAAAAAACATTTCACACATAAAACAACTTCCTTAGAAATAAGGAACTAAAACCCATGAAAAGCCATTATATAAATTATAAAAATCAGGTAGAACATTCTAAAACCCATTAAGGGAATCACACATAGGTATTACTTGATAAAAAATTAATTTAAAAAGTCCCAATAATTTCTTTTATTTTTAAATAAAATAATTTCACAAAAACACATGCCTTAACCACATTTCAACATTTACAACCTTTCCCCATATCAAGAGACAAGGGAGAAATGGCTCTTCACAAGGCCTATAATCCATAAATTTTTTGTTTAGAATCATTCATCTATGGCCCACTAAGGAAAATAAATAGAGAAAATAAAATAAGAGTTGCCAAGAAAGTGAAGGAGGAAAGAGGTATTATTTTGAATATATTCCACTAACACTCCAAAGAAACCACCAGGGGATATTAGAGGAGTTCAAGACCATGGCTGAGGGGTTCCAAGGTTGAATTAATAGGTAAGTTGAAAGAGAAATGATTTTAAATTGATTAAGGGTGAAATAACAATTTCATGTATTAAAATTTTAGGTAGGAAACATGATTTGAGAATTTTTTTCCAACTATGTGTTTATCACTACAAGAAACACCCCTTACAAGACTAAACCCTATGATTTAGCCAAATAGTTTTTCAAATCATACTCTAATCATATAGGGTCATCCCATATTTAATGTTTGTCTTCATAATTTAGTTTCACGGTTTGGTGAATAGTGTTCCAACTATAAATATGTTCCTAGAATTTCCTCTCCATTTCGTATGGTCTGGCTACATGGTTGGTACCAATCATGAGCTATCTATGGAACTGATCCAATCTTCCCTATTTTTCAAACTCTCAAACCTCTACTGAAAAATCCAAAAAAAATTGAAAAAATCCATAATTATATAATATTTAATTAAAAATGAAATGATTTCCACATAGTATATCCAAATGAACCTATAAATATCTTGATGCATCTAAGAGTGAGTTTTAGTGAGATTCAAAAAGAATATTTAAAATTAATTTTCAAAAAGTCATGTTTAGATGTAGTTTTTTGAATTAATCCTTAGTGGACTAGACTGGATGTATGCTTTGTAGTTTTTTTCACACTTTTTTCCAAGATATTTTTTGGCTTGTTTTTATTTCATGTCCAAAATCATAGTAAAAGAATTTTTTTATGGTCGTTAATGACAATCACATTAACAAACCCATATAAATATTTTAATCTTATATATTTTTTTTCTTTTACTATTATTTCATTTGAAATCCCACGATTATCACTCAATATATATTCTTTAAAATTAACCATAGTATATAATTAATTTATAATTTTATCCTATGATTTGTATACCTATTAAAAATTAATTATTATATGCACAAATAATTAATTACCACTTCTATATAATGAAAGGATCAGTTTTTTCAGAAATTTTAAGTACCACGGGGAAATGTTTTACTTGTTTTTGTTGATAAAAAATGTGTAAATGACTTATTTGATGTTTCATATAAGAAAAATAATTCTATATTATTAAATTATTCATATAAATAGGGTTATATTCTAACCATGATGGATCCTAATGGATTCCATGGATCCGTCAGATAGAGTTTTACAAATTTGTGATCTTGCGCTTTGCCTTTTTGTCTTCAATAGTTAAATAGTGTGGCATATATAGATAATGTTTCTCATAAATTAAACATATATTCCAAAAATATTATATTTAATATATTATCTCAAAATTTTCCTAGGTTCTAATTTTAAAAATATTATGCATTGAAGATACACTGACATAAAAGAGGGCATGCATTAGAGGGGTATGAGAGATGATAATTTGGATGAAAATCCATAGATACAGTAATCAGAAAAGCATGAGGTTATAATTTATTCAACCACATGACTGATATTTTTTATGATAAAGAAGATATATTTTATTCTATTATCATATATTATGAAATATTTTTTTCTGATAAAAATTATTTTTAACTTTTATTTTCTTTTAAAACATGATCATTTTATAAATATTTTCCAAATTCATTTAAGTTAGCATGATGCTTTATTTTTTGTTCTTCAGCCACTGGAAAATAACCAGAATCCTCTTATATTTTTTTAATGAGTGATAGGTGGTTCCATTTTATTATCTTACATAAACATCTTAAGATTATGGTTATATAAATTGGATGATTTATATTATAAGTATAATCTCTATCATAAATATAATAATATTGGTATTATTGGGCAATAGACTTCTATAAAGAGTCATTTTGATGCATTAAATTTATTAAATATTTAGACCTTCTTATTTTCATAAGGGAGCATGATGTTTAACATCATTTGAAATTCTTGCACACCCCCTATATAAATTGTCTCATTCATAATTTTTTCTTATGATATCTAAAAACTATGGATTTCCTCAAATGTGTTTTCACTTTTAAAAAAACATTGAATATTTCACTTTTTTAAAAGTGATTTTAATAAAAGAACCAATAAAACCAGAAAAAAGTGAAACAACCTAGTGTATTTGTGTTTGATACATGATCTACATCTTATAAGTTCTTTATGGCATGATTTTCAAATTCAGTTTCTATTTAGTTGTTATTTTACTGTCTTCTTTTAAATGTACTTGTTTCTACAAATTTTAGATGACTTGGTGTTAGGGTTAAAAGAGTGTGCTTATTGGTCTGTATGTTATCTGTTTAAGGGGTTTAATAAATATGAGTGCGTGTGATTGTGTTGTTAGGGAAATATTGACTTGGTAAAGTAATGTGGTGTTTTCCAACTGTAGTAGTGGTCATGTGGTTAATAAATAGGGAATTTGGTGGTATATAAGGGGATAAATATTCATTTTTTATCCTAATTATAAAATTTGTTTCTTGGTAAATTTTTTTGGAAGTTTCAGTCAGTTCAATAGACTTTAATAAGTGTTCTTTGTAGGATATACTTCTTTTCTACATCTTCTATATTTTCTCTCCACCCAACTGAAATTCCTAATTTTTAATATTGGTTCTAGATAGTGAAGGTTCTATGTTCTGATTCCATTCTATCATTAGCCTATCAATCAATATTTACATAAAAATTGGTGTCTATTTAGGGGATCAATCATGGGATAGAGACGATTGAATGAGAGAGAAATTATATTGGTCCAGTCTTGATGATAACTATTTTTTTGGGAACAACATGTGTCTTTGTTGGAGCCCCCACCAAGGGGAGTAGTCTTCCTAAAACACCTATAAATTCAAAATAAATGTATGATAGAATGAATCAATCACATTTCAGATGCGTCATAGGGTCTTGGGAATCATGTTCCAAATCAAAAAAAAATATGTGGGTGATGCCGGTTTTTTGTGATGTTTATTCAGCAATTTCTCACGTGAACAAATTTTTTTGAGTAGTGATGTAGAATTAATTTCAATGATTGGGTAATACATGTTTTTGGGGTAATACTGTGTGATAAGGGGATGAATAGTTGTGGGTGATTACAAATATACTAATAAACTCCTTTGTGAGGGTGGACAGTCAGAGGTGGTCAGAGATAACCGAATAACCTGCTGGAACCGCATTAGTTGTAGGTGATGTGATGTAATGTATTAGAATTTCCATATAATTTTATTTAATTATATGGGATTATTTTGAGACCGTGAAATCAGATGTTGTGTGATTCTGAGGCCTAGAGTGCCCAGAATGATCTGCCAAAGATTTGTTATACTTTAAATTGCACGCGTAAGCAGTTTTCTGGAAAAAGGTGGTATAACTCTTAAATGGTTTCCTAGATCAGAAACATGAGAGAACCATTGTGCTCAGGATGGCGGTTTTACCCTAGGTGTGACATAATTTTAGTCGGCATGGGTCTCTTAAGAAAAAACCCTAAAATGGAATAACCGTAAATAAAAAAATTAAATGAAATTATTTTATTTTTCAAATGCTTATAACTCATGAATAGTAACTTGGATTAAAAATATGAGACCACCGCTGAACTCATAAGGGTATTCTCTATTTAGGAAGATACTAACATTGGCCAACTTGGGCCACCAGTGAAGGTATGTTTTTGGCCGAAAATAAATAAATTAATTGAAAACTATTTTATTGTAAAAATCCATAACATCTAAATTATAACTCGGATTGAAAAAATAATAGTACCATGGGGTTCATTGGGGGGTCTGTCACTTAGGAAGTGCCTACCCTCGACTGGTGTGGATTGAGGGTTACTGTTAATAATTTATAGAACTTATCTTCAGGTACTTTTAGAAAACGCGCTAGGAAACCGCGTTGGGGGGGGGGCAACTTTTCGTGACCTAGGAGACCCACTGTACATGATGGGAGTAGTACATCAGTTGTTTAAGGTTAGTGGTATGTTCCTATGTGTGAAATGACAGGCCCACTCTACTTGATAGACAAGGACATCTCCAGCAGCTGAGGCATTAGAGGTTGTGACTGGGGATGTTACTTTTTACAACCCATAGAATAAATCCTCGTGTCATTTTTCATTACTTTGTGCTTGTGGTTGAGGTTATGCTATGTGGAAACTTACTTGTGTGATAATTTACCTTTGCGGTGTTACCCTGTGGTTTTTCTTTGTGAAATTCTATAAGACCTTCGGGGTCTTCAAGTCCCTATTGAGTGTTTTTATACTCACCCCTCCATGGGATTTTCCTGCACCTTGTTGTGTCCATTGCAGATGGCGGAAAACATTGATCATGTTTGAGGGAGCCAGGAATAGATGGTGATCAGAGGTGGACATTCAGCTTGATGTGACGTGGAGGAGACGAGCGAACATGGAATACTGTGGAGGCGATCTGTACCTATCCTTCAGGTAGGATCCACGGTGGACAATCCAGGAGCTACTTTTCACCATTCATCTATTTTTTACTTTTTAGATTTAGTTGTACATTTCCAATTGGGCTTGTATTCTGGACCCTGTACTTTTAGTACACTTTTACTACAGCGGTTTACATCACAATTTCTTCTTGTTGTGTTCTTGGACCATGTGTTTGTACAGGTTTTAAGGTAATGCCTTCCCATTTTATAGAAATATGCCTTTCTGTGCTAGTCGCCAACCCCTGGCCTATGGAAGTCGGGATTGGGGTTGTAATGACACGGGCCCCAGTGGAAAGGTCGTGGCAAAGTGGTATTATAAGAGTTTGATTCTACTAAAGAAATAGGACTCTGATCTTTTCTATGTGGCAATAGTGTTAAGCATTTTGAGTGTGGTTTTCAGTTTGGGGAGTCCAGTGTTGGTGCAGCGGCCAACGTATCCATACACTAGGACCCTGAATTCTGATTTCTGACTTAGCACACAAAAACACTAATTGCATGCGTTTTGAGAAGTCTTTCTTGTGTTTTCTTGAGTTATCACACCAGGTATAACTTTTAACCATGGCACACCTATTTCTTTTCAGAATTCCGCTATGAAGATAGCCACCCAATTTCCCTGAGAGAGTACGTGATGATAGACCACAGAGCGATGAGGCATCGGTGCATGACCCCCTTACAGATTTGGAACCTTCGGGTGCTGTACCAGCTGCACCACTGCTTTTTAGGCAGTTGTTGCTACCAGCCCCACTAGAAGAGGATGAATGCTGATTGAGCGTGTTTCATGAGTTCTAGCGGCACAGGCCTCTGAGGTTACATGGGGAGACGGACCCGTAGGCGGCTAAGGACTGGCAGGAGGCTATGGCTATAATGTTTCACATAGTTGGGACACCAGATGATTTTATGGTGATCCTGCCCGCCATCATTTTTCAAGTATTAGTTGAGATATTTTGTAGCCTGATGCTCTAGATACATGATGAGGCTACCCACATCTGGGCAGACATCGAGGACCTTTTTAGGGTACAGTTCTTCCCAGTGACCTTACACTTTGAGTGTATACAATAGCTCATGCACTTATATTAGGGCAGCATGATAGTGGCCCAGTACTCAGTGAGGTTCACTGATCTCTCCCGATACTCCACCAACATGGTGAGAGACCCTTTCTTCAGATCCCGGACCTTTTATTAGGGCCTCTGGTGGGTGATCAGAACATCGATGGTATTCCACAGCATTCCGACGCAGGCTGGGGTGCTTGAGCGAGATCTTTTGGTGGAGATCTTCCTTTCTAAGTAGGCACCAATAGTGAGAGATACCACCGGACGACCCCAGGACACTGGGTCCAAGAATACTGGACAGATTCCACATAAGTCTAGGTAGACTAGACCTTCTGGTGGATGGCCCCGAGACATAGGGTCAGAGGTGTGGGGCTCAAAAGGAAGAGGGAGACATGCGAGGGGAACATAGTGTTACACGTGTGGCGGGCTGGGTCATATGGCTTGTGACTTCCCAACCCACCGTATCAATGAAAAATATATGGTCCAGTGACTGCCATGGAAGAGGCAGAGGTTTAAGTGAGGAGGTCTGCAATGTGGTGGACGTGGCAGAGGAGTTGGTCGTGCAGTAGGCAGGGGGTGATGTTTTAAGATTATACTGGCACCACTTCCAGGTGGTCCACCCTGACCATAGTGAGCCGGAGGACAAGGAAAAGCTCAGCTACAGGAAGCTAAGGATTACGACCACGGTGCTTCGGATATGATTAGGGGTATGATCTGTATCTACTACACCTTAGTTTCCATAATTATAGACACAGGTGACCATAACTCCTTTATTGCCACAACCCTCGTTTAGAGCTCGGAGATTCTGGTGGAGTAGTTGGCTCAATCCTTATGGCTAGATACACCTACGAGAGTGGATTCAATGATTACGCACTAGTTCCAACACTGTGATCATACTCTAAGAGGATAGATATTTTACTGGGATGTCTTATTGGGTCCATCGAGGCCTTACGACGTCATCTTGGGTATGAACTGGTTGTCCACAGTCCATGCTTAGACTGACTATATTAGGCACAAAGTGTGGTGTGTCCGCACGGACAGGGCAAGGTTTTCCTTCACCGAAGATATGGGAACCTTTGCAACAAATGATATAATTAACTAGAGGATGGTGCAGCCAATTACTAATCAGTTGGGTTTCCTTTCCCTCAGAATAGTTGATGTTGGTATTCCAAGATATCCTGTAGTGGTGGACTAGTATGCTGATGTCTTTCCTGATGATGTTCTAGGACTACCTCTACATAGAGAGGTAGAATTTTACATCAACCTATACCCTAGGATGACATCGATATCTACACTATCATATGTTATGGATACCATAGAGCTTCATGAGTTACATGTAATGTTGGAGGACATGCAAGGAAAGGGTGTCATAATACCCATTGTTTCTCCATGGGCAGCCCCAATTTTGTTCACCAAAAAGGAAAATGGGAGTTTGAGACTCTGTGTGGACTATCGGAGCCTAAACCAGGTGGTAATTAAGAATAAGTATCCACTCTCGAGGATTGATGATCTTTTCGATCATCTGAAGGGATCTCTCTGGTTTTCGAAGATAGACCTCTGATCAGGCCGTCATAAGATCAGGATACGAGGTGCGGATGTGTAGAATACGGCCTTCAAATGTCGGTATGGACATTATGAGTTCTTGAATATTCCTTTTGGCATGACCAACACCCCAAAAAAGTTCATTGGACTCATGAATATGATCTTTCAGCCATACCTCGATCGCTTCATGGTGGTGTTCATCGATGACATCTTGATATTCTTGGCGACAGAGGAGGAGTATTCCTATCATCTACAGATGGTTTTGGATACACTCTGAGACCACCAACTTTATGGTAAACTCTTGAAGTGGTAGTTCTGTATACGATATGTCCACTTTCTGTGACACGTTATCTCAGAGGCTAGAGTTTTAGTGGATCCAGCAAAGATAGAGGTTGTGCTAGCTTGGGAGCCACCCAAGAGCATGATGGAGGTGTGAAGTTTCTTATGGTTGGTGGGATACTACCGGAGATTCGTGCCTAACTTTTCTAGAGTTGCATCACCCATTTCATCTTTGACAAATAAATGGAAACCTTTCTAGTTGATGGAGGATTTCCAATATATTTTCTATGTGCGGAAGAGCAAACTAACGAGTGCCCCCATCTTGAGGCTGCCAGAAGAGGGCATTGGGTATGTAGTATACTGTGACACATCAGGAACTGGGCTTGGATGTGTCTCCCTACTGGGTATAGGCAGGTTCCTTGGGCCGAGCAGCTGCACCTTCCTACCATTCTGCACCTACATTGGCACATATACATGGCATGTCAAACTGGATGTTCGATAGTCCAACTTAATCCCCAACATCTAAATAGCTGAACTAGAAGTGTCAATCCACTCTATGGATGGTTCAATACATGATCCTCTCTAAATAAAAATATCATCCTTACCTCATTCACATGAAAATGAAAGCACAATACCTGAACAAGATGATTTAGAAAGTTTAGTGAAAAGCCTACTTTTCAGGTTGGTTATACAAGACAACACGGATACTCTAATAATATCAATGCTAATTGGTTATACAACATGACTATAAAAATCCATCAAATGGTTATACACCCTATCCTTTATTCAAAAATTGGTTGCACGTCACAACTTAAAACTCCTTCAGTGATTGGTTATATACCCCATCTAAAAGCCTCCTACAACTGTTTATATACCCCATCCACATGCTTCTTTTTAGAGTTGATCAGGTGTAGAAAAATAGACTTCTTTAAATGGTATTCTTCAAGAAGAATGTTGGATCACCATATCTTGTGTCTAACTACTTTGAGATCTTTAACATCTTTTGAGAATGGTATACTTGTCTTGAAACATCCTATAGATCTGGGATGATTTGGATCTACTCAATTTTCAACATTATGGAACTATATCCAAAAAATTTTCCTTCTAGTTCTTCTAACAAAACTCTATGCTTTCGGGTCTTCATACTTCCTTTGACCCAAATGAACTTTTGATGAAAGTAGATCATAAAATCCCTTTCTTCAATTCTTTTTCTTAGTAACTCTCAATATATCATTCTCAATATTCCCTCTTTTTCATATAATTAAATCATTTTATGTTCCCCCTTTATATATGATGTTTTCCTCTTTTAGATGTGGGAATATATGGGCTTCAATTTGAAATTCCAACTACCTCAAGAATTGACTACTTTACTATATTCCAATGATATTGGTATTGGAAATTTTCAATGCTCCCACAAAATTCACCATAGGATATATTTAACTCATCCTAAAATCTCATCTTGAATCATAAACATTCATTCCTTGAAAATTTATAGTTGAATGTTTAGCTCAACATCATCATAGTGATTAGCTTTATAATATTGTAATTCCCTTTTGGAATCATCCAAAAACTGTTATTTTGATGTAAAAATATGCTCATTATGGTTTTTCTGTTTCCTCAACTCAAACATAAATATAGGCATTTTTAATAGCCTTCTATGACAACCACTAATGACTTTATCAGAAACTATCCAACAATGGCATCCTCAAGAGTCCCTTAGACTCACATTTGTAGTATAATGGTACATGAGAGTAACCTCTATGAAGAGGAGTCATTCCTTCCAAAAGACACCAATATATGTGGTCCCCAAACTGAAGAGTTATACCTCAATATCTCTAATATTGAGCAAATGATCCCAATACACAAAGGAAAACAACAATATCCATATAGAAACTACTTGATCTCTCCTACAATGATCCATCCAGTTGAACATTAAACAACACTAGTTGGCATCCATAATCCATTTCTAAATAATGAGCTCACACCCTCCCCCTCCACTCGTGCCCAACCCCTCCCCCTCCCTCCCCACTGCCTAGCCCCTCCCCCTCCCACTACCCATACCCTCCCTGTAATGACCCAGACCTCTCCGGTCCATTACTTTGTGAAAATGTGGTGTTTGAGGTGTTTCGGAGGATCAAGGGAACTTATTCCCAACACTTTTCCAAATTTCCAATTTTTTGAAAAGTTCTATCGGTGAGGTTCAGTGAACAGTTCTATCGGTGTGGTTTTATAAAAATTTCTATCGATTGGGTTCAGTGAACACTTCTATCAGTGTGGTTTCCTGAACAATTCTATTGGTGAGGTTCAGTGAACAGTTCTATCAGTGAGGATTTGTAAACATTTCTATCGGCGAGGTTCAGTGAACAGTTCTATCAGCGAGGTTCAATGAACAGTTCTATCCGTGAGGTTCAGCGAAAAAATCTATTAGTGTGGTTTCGTGAATAGTTCTATTAATGAGGTTCAGTGAACAGTTATATCAGTGAGGTTTAGTGAACAGTTATATCGGTGAGGTTTTGTGAACAGTTCTATCAGTGAGGTTTTGTGAATAGTTCTATCAGTGAGTTTTAGTGAACAATTCTATGGGTTAGGTTTTGTGAACAGTTCTATCGGTGAAGTTCAATTAATAGGTATATCGTTGAGGTTAATTGAACAATGTTCTATCGGTGAGGTTCAGTGAATAGTGTTCTATCAATGAGGTTCAGTGAGTAGTGTTCTACGGGTGAGGTTTAGTGAACAGTGTTCTATCGGTGAGGTTCTAATGGTGAGGTTCCTGAACAATGTTCTAACGGTGAGGTTAATGAACATTGTTCTATTGGTGAGGTTCATGAACAGTGTTCTATCAGTGAGGTTCATGAACAATGTTTTAACAATGAGGTTCATGAATAGTTTTCTAATAGTGAGGTTAATGAATAGTGTTTCAAACTTCCTATAGTTTCACCCCTTTAGCATTTTCCTTTGACGTAAAATGAATTTAAAGCATTATTTTAAGGACTCTTAATTCCCATTAGAAGGCCATAAATCCTATATTAATTATTCCTAAGGCCAAGATGTTTATACTTGGTCAAACCACATGGATTAATGTGATCTTCATTTAATGGGGAATTAAGTGTATCTTAAAACATCGCCCCATTAAATTTTCAAAAGGGACAAGATATCTTCCTCCCTTATTCTTCCCCTTTGTTCATGGTTTTGAGACTCTAGAACCATTCAATCCATCCCGTAGGAGTTTCACAATCAATCTTTACTCCCCAGATTGGTTCCACTCTATTTCGATGCAACCAAGCTATATCATTCAATCTTTGATATAAGGTATGATTTATCGTCATTCCTTTGGGGATCATTCTCTCATGTTTCGCTTTTCCATATTATATCATGTAATATCCATGATTTAAATGGGGTTATTAGTGAGGTTTGGTTGGTGCGGTCATGCCATGGAATCCTTGGGTGGATGCAGTTGTTGTGAGAGGAGGATTGCGACCAATTGTGTGGATAAAGAAGGAGATGAACTATTCGAGGTAGGGGATTTGTTGCTCCTCTTAATTTAATGGGAAACTTTTTCTTTATCATGTTTTATCTCACTCGATGAAAAATAAATTTACATAATAAATATTTTAACCTGATAAATAAATTCATATTGATCATATTTTATTGCCTCTGGTTTTTGCTAGATTGTGTGATATTTATGCTTGTTCTTGATAAAAATCGGCAAAGAATGTAAACCAAGATTAATTGATAATTTCTTGGATAAATATAAAGAGGCATGTAAACGAATATGGTTCTCATTGTAATTTGATGTTAATCAAATTGGTGTAGTAAGCATGTTCATTTATTTGTGATAGCTTACTGTTAGGTTTCAAGAATTTAGAACTAGTGAATAATAAATCTCGTAATCCAAGATGGATTAAAGAACTATTGGTTGTTAAAGATAATTTTTTGTAGGGTTCTGTGTTACACTCTTGTTTGTTTAAGGGCCACAATCCCAATTGTGAAGATTATTGTTTTACTGCTGCTTTTGTTTTGATGTGATCCTGGATAGTTGTGGTAATATGTGGAGGCATGGAGGCCATTTTGGTTGTGCCAGCAGATGATGCCTAGAGTGGCGAGATGCATCGGTTTATGCATGTGTGTGTTATGGAGGATACCAGGGATGATGGAATGGAATGGATGTGATTGTTGGAAGCTTGCTGTTTCTTTGGTTGTTTATCTGCTTTACTTTTCCCCACTGCTCAAGGCAGCTGGTCTTACATACCCCTCTTCTGAAAGAGGCAAACATATGTGGGGTATGCCACGTGATTTCAATGTTTAGATTCTCAAGGAAGTATGGGTATATTCTCTTTCTATAAGCGGCAAAGACTCGACGAGTAGTACATATACTCATCGTGTTGAGCCCCCTTTTGTTTAGTAGCATAGAATTTTTATCTAGAATTCCTGAGAATGTGGGAAAATATTTATGAAATGAATAATTGAATAAATGGTGTTAACCCATGGGAATGGAGTTTCTAGAACATAATGATGAGGTTGTAATTTTGAAGTAACAGTTGACGTGGGTATGATGATAATGAAATATAATGTGGAATTGTTCATGGTTAATTAATGTTTAAAGAATTAATTAATTTAAAGTGAAACTGATAAAAAAGGAATGATTTAATCTAATAAATATCTCTAAATGGTTGTATGCTTATAGGATACCTATTCTTAGAATTAGCAGCCTGGAGTCTAAGAGACGTTAGCTGTAGTTGTGTCTAAGACTAGGTAATGCCCATAGTGTGGTTGTGAGATATAACATATCTTGTACTTTTTTTTGTTTTATACGCAACTCCACCCCGTTATTAAGGGAAACTAACATCCCAAGGATTCTGAACCCTGAGGGTGTGTTTTCCCCAAAATTCTAGTGGGAGGATGGATGGCTGACTACCCCCTTTGGCCCTGCTCTCTTCTCTTGGTAGTTACTTGTGCTGGTAGCCACAATGGTTACTTTTCCCCATATATGTTTGTAGAGGGATTTAATGGCCTATGGTTATTCACACACATATATTATAGATATAGTATGTTATGGACAACTATAGGTGTAACGTTTATGGGTTGTGGTGGATTGAGGATTCTTACTCGGTGTATGGGATGTAATGGCTTGAGGTATAATACCCGATGTATGATACACATTATGCAGGCTGTGGTGGCTCCCAGAAACAACCTGGTTACTTTTCTTACGTGGACGTGGTAGTTTTTTTGCACGAGGTTCACATTGTGGTGCTTTGCCCAAGTGTCTGTGGGAAAGCCTTTTTGGAGAGAGATGCTCAGAACGTGCGACCTTGGGGAAAAGCGGCAAACCAGTGGGGATGTAGTTGCGGGTTACCCTTGATATTATTTATTATATGATATATTCGTATATTCATTACTTGGTGAGAGTTTCCATGGTGAGGTTGGGAACTTAGTATACCTATTTAGGTGACGAGTTAGTTTCACTTGTTTTTTACTATGATTTAGCTTGCTTTCTTTACATCTGCACGGGAGGCTTTGGGGAGGATCCTACCAGGTATACTGTTATACTCAACCTATGTATATATAAACTGTTTTTATGGTCAGTTGGAGCTGGTTGGAGATCAAGCTGGTTTCAACTTTCTTGGGATTGTTAGAGCTGTTCGGGCTTGTGGTTGCTGCTGTTTTTACTTTGTTTTGGGTACTTGAAGTTTTTCCCTTCTAGTTGTAGTACTTTTGCATGAAATTTCATATATGAACTTTGGTTTCTTTTGTATTCCAGTTTTGAGTTGGAGTTTATTGGTGTCTATCTTATCTCTCCCTCCCACATGTGTTTTCTTAGAGGGTAATGCCTCCCATTTGAGTGTTTATTATACTCTTTGTGCTAGTCGCCAACTAGGGGCATACATGAGGTGGGACTCGGAGTAATTATCTCCCTTCTCACATAGCCGAACCAGGAGGGGTACACATTGTGGGGAGGGGGTCATGAAAGAGTGGTATCCGAGGTCTGGTTGAGGGATAGGATGGAGTTTGGAGTTAGGCACAGGTGAGGTTGCATGGGTTGGTAGGGAAACAATGTAATTCATGTTTATCAAGTGAGGTAAACACTGAATATCGACTGAGACATAGCCATCTAGGGCCCCCTATGATTTGATGTACGAACCTTTATGTTTACAATGGCTACTAATCAAGGTGATACTAGTTGCATGGTAGAGACCTAGGAAAGGATCATGCATCATTTCTCTTTGTGCCTATTTTTGAATGGGTAGACCTTTGGATAGGTTAACATAAAATGAATAAAATAAAATAATTAATTAATTAATGTTGAGTCTTCCATATTCAAGGTTTAGGTGCTCTAACAGTTTTTCATTTCACAGGTATGGCTCCAGGTGGACGTCCTCGTCAAGTTTGTGCAGAACATGTCCAGCAGGCTGTTCGAGCTGATTGCCGTAGGGTAGAGGTTTACGATGACGACACTTGGAGTAAGACACACCGAGAGTTTCAGCACCAGAGTCTGTAGAAGTATTTGGGCTCCATTTCAGATTAAATCACGAAAGACTGGTTAGAGGAGGTCGAGATCGGATTCAAATCCATCCGTGATCAGAAGGAGCACTAGGTGTCCTTGGTTATGATGATGTTGTGTGAAGCAGCGAGGCAGTGGTGGTTCTTGTTCATGTGGGATCGTGAGGAGTCAGCGGTCTCATGGGAGGAGTTCCGAGAAAATATTAGAGTCGAGTTTATTTATTCGACAGCGAAGGAATCCAGCCGCCATGAGCTTCTTACCCATCGACAGGGGATCTCCAGTGTTGCGAGTTTGGAATCCATTTCAAGAATCTTTTACGATATGGTTCATACCATTTTCCAGTTGAAGAGGCCATGGAGAGACATTTTGAGGGGGATTTGTGTCCAGATATCCAGTGCCAGGTCACCCCATTTATGCTCAAAACATATCTTGAGGTACTGGCGAGGGTAGAGGTTGTTGAGAGAACTTTACCCCGAACCAGATCATTATGAGTGGGGAATCTGCATGATTCCTCACGAAGCAAAATAGGGGTCCGAGGTTACCAGTTTTTAGGGAAGAAGAGTTTCCGTTCAGCCGGGGGTAGGTCCAATCCCTTTACATCTCGTTTCCCCAGAGGCAGCAACTCTCATTCTTATTCCAATGGATCATGCACTTGTTTTTCTTGTGGTGGTCATGGAAATCAGCATTGGGAGTGCCCAACATTTTAGAAAGGTCATCGTGCACAGGGAGCTATGCTCCAGGTTCCTCTGTTGAGGCAGTTCCAGCTGAGGTAGTAGCATCCAGTTGCACCATATTTTGATCAGCAGAGGGTATATGGTGAAGGCAGAGGATAACCCCATTACCCTCCCTGTCCTCTGAGATCATAGTGCGGTCGTGGTGGTAGTCATCATCAGGGTTAGAGAGGCTGTGGAGGAGGTCATGGTAAGCTTCATGCTCTAGGGTTTCCTGCTCCATGCGATCTAGACATCGTTTGAGGTACCCTTTTCTTGTTTTCTACCTTGGTGTATGCCTTGTTTGATTCAAGAGCGACACACTCCTTCATATCACCTAACCTTGTCCATGCATTGGAACTTGAGGTAGAGAGGCTTCCAGTGCCCTTGGAGTTGACTACGCCAGTTAGAGGTCAAGCTGACTTGTTTGAAGTATATAGAGAATGTGATATAGTGTTGGGGAAACACCGATCTTGGGGAGATTTCCTATGTTTATGAATAAAACCATATGATGTCATCCTCGACATGGATTGGTTGTATTCGGTGCAGGCTATCGTGGATTACGTCAGGAAGAAGGTTATTTTCATTGGTGTGGATGGAGTGGAAGTGGTGTTTGTTGGTCAACAAGACCCTCAGATGGGTCATAGTTGTGTTCCATCCTTATCATCCATGATGGATGAGATGATGCAGAGTTCTTCAGAGGTTCAGCAGTTGGCATTTCCTAGGGTCGTAGAGGAGTACCCTGATGTCTTTCCAGAAGAGGTTATTGCATTACCCCCTCGAAGACATATCGAGTTTGGGATTGAGCTACAACTAGGAGCGTCTCTTATCTCTATGTCTCTATATAGTATGGCCCCTTATAAGTTACGAGAGCTATGTATACAGCTTGATGGTCTGTTACAGTGCGGTTTTGTTCGGCCAAGTGTGTCACCGTGGGGTGCACACATTTTGTTCGTGAAGAAGGATGATGGTAGTTTGCAGTTGTGTGTCGATTATCATCTCTTGAACAAAGTGACAATAAATAATCACTATCCTCTTCTTTAGATTGATGAATAATTTGATCAACTGAAGGTTGAAAGTTGGTTCTCAAAGATCTACTTGCAGTCAGGATATCATCAGATGCATGTTAAGGATTAGGATATCTCGATGACTGCTTTTTGTTGTCATCGTGAAAATTATGAGTTAGTTGTATTGTCGTTTGGCGTGATGAATGCTCCAACTGTATTCTTGGGATTGATGAATGGTGTGTTCCGTGAGTTCCTGGACAAGTTTGTGATAGTTTTCATCGATGACATCCTTGTGTACTCCACATCTGAAGGGGATCATGTAGGGCATCTACAATCCATTTTGGGAGTTCTTTGCCAACATTAGCTATTTGGGAAGTTGATGAAGTTTTATTTTTGGGCCCAAGAAGTCCATTTCTTGGGGTATGTTGTGTCCAAACATTGAGTAGTTGTGGATCCATAGAAGTGAGAACTAGTTGTGTATTGGGTAGCCCCAGAGATAGTGTCATAGGTTCAATGTTTCCTTGGTCTCGCAGGCTACTATAAGAGGTTCGTAGCCAATTTCTCATGAGTTGTGACTCCACTGACAGCTTTGACTAGGAAGGATCAGGAATTCAAATGGACTGATCTGTGTCATGCACCTTTCGAGTATCTGAAAGAGATGGTAGTAAGTGCTCCAGTCCTTTGTCTTCTAGTTGAGGGAGTTCAGTTTGATGTTTTTTGTGATGCTTTACATCTGGGGTTAGGCTTTGTTCTCATGCAATAAATCTCAGTTGTTTCTTATGGGTCTCAGTAGTTACGTCCCCTTGAAGGCAACTATTCCACCCATGATCTTGAGTTAGTAGCCTTGGTGTTTGCTCTGATGTTTTCGAGACATTGCCTCATTGGTGAGAACGTTGTGGTTTTCACCGATCATAAGCATTTGTGGTATGTTTTCTCCCAGCATGACTTGAATATACAATAGCGTTGGTGGATGGAGTTCATACAGGAATACGACGTCGAAATATCATATACACCTAGAAAATGGAATGTTGTAGCTGCCATGCTGAGTCAAAAGTCACGTACTGATGCTGTGTGTGAATCCGGTGAATCCTGCTGAGTAATGGAAGAACTATCAGCATTGCATCTAGATGTGGAAGAATTTTTTGGTAGAGGATGACTTTTTCAGATAACGGTACAGTCATCCCTGATTTAGAAGGTGGAAGAGTCCCATTTGGGAGATCTAGAGATGGAGGTTTGGAGAGACCGAGTTGTTTGTGGTGAGGCCCCTGATGGTTGGTCAGAGGATGAACAACACCGAGTGTTGTATCATGGAATTATTTTTGTTCACTTGATGATTTGTGAGATGGTTCTCCGAGAGTTCCATAGTTCTCCTTTAGTAGTAAATCCTAGCGTGACAAAGATGTATCAATCCTTGAGGATTTAGTTCTGGTGGTATGGGCTGAAGTGTGCGGTTGTGGAGTTTGTGTCTCGATGTTTAGTCTGTCAGAATGTGATGGTCGAACACCATGTTCCTGGTGGTCTTCTCTAGACATTAGAGATTCCTTAGTGGAAGTGGGAGGACATCTCAATTGACTTTGTTACAGATTTACCTCAAGCTCCAGGAGGACATGATTCTATTTGGGTGGTAGTGGATCATTTAACAAAATCAGCCCAATTCATGGCGATCAAGGAGTCGATCTTAGTGGATGTTTTGTCGAAGAAGTATCTAGAGGAGGTGGTGAGAATTCATGGAGTCACTTGGGTGATCATATCTGATCAAGATCCTTGTTTTACCTCCAGGGTGTGGAGAGGTCTCCAACGTGCTTTCAGTTCTCAACTATGCCTTAGCACAACTTTTCATCATCAAACGGATGGTCAGACAGAGCGAACCATCCAGACTCTTGAAGACATGTTACGTTCTTGTGTTCTTGATTTTGGAGGTTCGTGGATGAGGAACTTAACCTTGGTGGAGTTCTCTTATAAAAATATTTTTCACTCCACCATCGGTATGGTTCCTTTAGGAGCCTTGTATGGATGGATTTTTCGTTCTCCGTTGTGCTGGATTAGGTTCAAAGAGTCAGAAATTCTCGGATCAGAACTAGAGAAGAATACAACATAGATGGTTCAGGTGATTCATGTGATTCGTGAGAGGATGAAGACAGCGCAATATCGTCATATATCAAATGTTGATCAAAGAAGGAGACCCTTAGAGTTTAATCCTGGGGATCATGTGTTTCTGAAGGAGACTCCTTGTCGTGGGTAGCGAAGGTTTGGTCGTGGATGTATGCTTTATCTCTAGTTTGTTGGGCCTTTTGAGGTGTTAGCTCATGTTTGATTTGTGGTGTATCGAGTACCACTTCCCCCACAGAGGAGTCGGATACATGATGTTTTCCAAGTTTCACAGCTATGTATTTATCTTCATGACGACTCTCACATCATCGATTGGGGGGAGATCGATGTTGATGATGGTGCAACCTTTGAAGAGCAGCCTCTGGAGATCCATGACCACAAGGGGAAGGTGTTGCGCGGGTGTTCTATCCCCTTAGTTCGTGTCTTGTGGTGATAATGTGGCATGGAGGAGAGTACCTGGGAACGTGAGTCAGAGATACGTGCTCAGTACCCAGAGTTGTTCGATGTTTAACACATTTCATGTAACGATGTTCCCTTTGTGGTTAGACCATTCATGTTTTATTTATGAATTTATTTTGTCGCTTTTGTGGCTTTCTCTTTTTTGAGAGGTATTCCGATGAGTGGTCATTCAGACCCCGTTTTGAATTTTCGAGGAAGAGATTGTTCTGAGAGGTATCTGATGTAATGGTCAAGACCTCTCTTGTCTATTACTTTATGAAATTATGGTGCTTGAGGTGTTCCGAGAGGTAAAGGTGGCTTATACCAAACACTTTGTAAAATTTCCAATATTGTGAACAGTTCTATCAGTGAGGTTCGTTGAACTGTTCTATCGGTGAGGTTTTTTGAGCAGTAGTACTGGTGAGGTTTAGTAAACAGTTTTATCAGTGAGGTTTTGTGAATATTTCTATAGGTGAGGTTCAATGAATAGTTCTATCGGTGAGATTTTGTGAACAGTTCTATTTGTGAGGTTTATTGAACAGTTCTATCAATGAGGTTTAGTGAACAGTTCTATCAGTGAGGTTTTGTGAAAATTTGTATCGGTGAGGTTCAGTGAACAGTTCTATCAGTGAGGTTTTTGGAACAGTTCTATCAGTTAGGTTTTCTGAACCGTTCTATCGGTGAGGTTCAGTGAATTGTTATATCATTGAGGTTTTTTGAACAGTTCTATCAGTGAGGTTCAGTGAACAGTTCTATTAGTGAGGTTTTGTGAATAGTTCTATCAGTGAGGTTTTGTGAACAGTTCTATCGGTGAGGTTCAGTGAACAGTTCTATCAGTGAGGTTCTTTGAACAGTTCTATCGGTGAGGTTCAGTGAATAGTTCTATCGGTGAGTTTCAGTGAACAATGTTCTATCGATGAGGTTCAGTGAACAGTGTTCTATCGGTGAGGTTCAATGAACAGTGTTCTATTAGTGAGGTTCAGTGAACATTGTTCTATCAGTGAGGTTCAGTGAACTGTGTTTTATCAGTGAGGTTCTAATGGTGAGGTTCGTGAACAATGTTCTAACGGCGAGTTTCATGAACAATGTTCTATCGGTGAGGTTCATGAATAGTGTTCTATCGGTGAGGTTCTAATGGTGAGGTTCCCGAACAGTGTTCTAACAGTGAGGTTTATGAACAGTGTTTCCACCTTCTTACAGTTTGACCACTTTAGAATTTTCCTTTGATGTAAAATGCAATTAAAGACTTATTTTATGGACTCTTAATGCCGATTAAAAGGCCATAAATCCTATATTAATTATTCTCTAGGACGAGATGTTTATACTTGGTCAAACCGCGTGGGTTAATACGATCCTCCTTTATTCGTAAATTAAGTGTATAATAAATCGTTACCCCATTAAATCTTCAAAAGGGACAAGATATCTTCCTCCCTTATTCTTCCTCTTTGTTCTCAGCTATGAGACTCTAGAACCTTTCAATCTATCCCTTAGGAGTTGCACAATCAATCTTTACTCCCCAGATTGGTACCACTCTATTTTGATGCAACCAAGATGTATCGATCAATATTCGATATAAGGTATGTTTTATCGTCGTTCCTTTGGGGATCATATTCTCCTATTTCTCCCTTTCATATTATATAATGTAATATCCAAGATTTTAATGGGGTTTTTCTTTGGGGTTTTGTTGGTGCTGTCGTACCATGGTATCCTCTGGTGGATGCAGTTGTCGCGAGAGGAGGATCACGACCCATTGTGTGGATAAAGAATGATAGGAACTATTTGACGTAAGGGATTCGTTGATTCTCTTTCTTTAATGTGAAACTGTATCCTTAGCAGGTTTTATCTCACTAGATGAAAAAGATAAAGAGGCATGTAAACGAATCTGGTTCTCGTTGTAATTTTATGTTAATTAAATTGGTGCAATTAGCATGTTCATTTATTTGTGATAGCTTATTATTAGGTTTCCCAAATTTAGAACCAATTAATAATAAATCAGTTAATCCAAGATGGTTTAAATAATTGTTGGTTGTTAGAAGATAATTTCTTGCAGGGTTCTGAGTTACCCTCTTCCTTGTTTAAGGGCCAAGATCTCAATTGTGAAGATATTTTTTTTACTGCTGCTTGTGTTTTGATGTGAGCCTGGATGGTTTCGGAAATATTTGGAGGCATGGAGGCCTTTTTGGTTGTGGCTGAAGATGAGGCCTAGATTGGCGAGATGCATCGGTTTATGCATGTGGGTGTCAGAGAGGAAACCAGGGATGATGGAATGGAATGGATGTGATTGTTGGATACATGTTGTTTCTTTGTTTTTTATCTACTTTACGTTTTCCCACTGCTCAAGGAAGCTTTTATTACTTACCCCTCTTCTGAAGGCGTCGATGATACATGGGTTATGCCACAAGGTGTCCATGATTATATTCTCAAAGAAGGATGGGTATATGCTCTTGCTATAAGCGGCAAAGTCTCAACAGGTGGTACATCTAATCACCTTGTTGAGCCCCCTTGTGTTTAGTATCACAGAATGATTTTTCTCGAATGCCTAGGAATGTTGTAAAATATTAATGTAATGAATAATTGAATAAATAGTGTTAACACATGGGGATGGAGTTGGTGGAACATAATGATGAGGTTGTAATTTTGAAGAAACAGTTGACTTGGGTATGACGCTAATGAAATTTAATGTGGAATAGTTCATGGTTAATTAATGTTTAAAAAATTAATTAACATAAATTGAAACTGATAAAAATGGAATGATGTAATCTAATAAATATCTCTAAATGTTTGTATGCTTATAGGATACCTAGTGTTAGAAGTAGCATCTCAGAGTCTGAGAGACGTTATCTGCAGTTTTTTCTAACACTAGGTAATTCCCATAGTGTGGTTGTGAGATATAATATATCCTATTATTTTTGTGTTTCTATATGCTACTCCACCCAGTCAGTAAGGGAAACTAAAACCCTGAGGATTATAAGCCTTGGGGTTTTTTTCCACAATATTCTGGTGGGAGGATGGACGGCTGACTACCCCCTTTGGCCCCGCTCTCTTCTCTTGGTAGATACTTGTGCTGGTAGGCAGGATGGTTAGTTTTTCCCATATATGTGTGTATAGGGTTGTAATGGATTGTGGTGATTCACACACATATATTATTGATATAGTATCCTATGGACTACTATTGGTGTAATGTGTATGGGCTGTGATGGATTGAGGATTCTTACTCGGTGTATGGGCTGTAATGGCTTGAGGTATAATACCTGATGTATGATACACATTATTCAGGCTGTGGTGGCTCCCAGAAACTACCTAGTAGCGGGGTACCCTTGATAATATTTATTATCTGATATATTATTATATGCGTTACATGGTGAGAGTATCCATGGTGAGGTTGGGAACTTAGTATACCTATTTAGGTGACAAGTTAGTTTCACTTGTTGTTCATTGTGCTTTATCATGCTTTCTTTACATTTGCACGATAGGATTTGGGGAGGATCCTACATATTATACTGTTATACTCACCATGTGTATATATAAACTGTTTTTCAGGTCACTTGGAGTAGGTGGGAGATTAATCTGGTTTCTACTAGCTTGGGATTGCATGAGTTGTTCGGGCTTGTGGTTGCTACTGTTTTTACATTCTTTTGGGTACTTGTAGTTTTTCCCTTCTATTTATAGTACTTCTGCATGACATTTCATATATGCACATGGGTTTCTTTTATATTCCAGTTCTGAGTTGGAGTTAATTATTGTCTATCTTATCTCTCTCTACAGTATGTGTTCTCTTACAGGGTAATGCCTCTTATTTTCATGTTTATTATACCCTCGGTGTTAGTCGCCAACCCGAGGCCTACTCGAGGTGGGACTTGGGGGTCATTATCTCCCTTCTCACTTTGCCGACCCAGGAGGGGTACACTTTTTGAGGAGGGGGTCATGACACTCACCCTCCCTCCCCACTACCCAGTCCTCCCACTACCCAGCCCTCCCACTGCCTAGCCCCTCTGCCTCCCTCCCCCTGCCCAGCCCCTCCCCCTCCCTCCCCCCTGTCCAGCCCTCCCATTGCCTAGCCCCTCCTCCTCCCTCCCCCTACCCAACCCCTCCCCCTACCTCCCAACTCCGTAGCTACTCCCCCACCCCTCCCCCTCCCCTCCCCCTCCCCATCCCATGCCCCATACTCAGTCAAGTAGAATGGAATATTTAGAGAAATATTTGGATAAAAAACACATGAAATAAAATACACAAACATGTATTTTAATGTCAATAAATAATTGATATATATATACAAAGTATCCACCATAAACAGAAAATGTTATCAATATTCAAGACTTGATCATGTTAAAAGATTAAAAAATCATGATAAATCATAAGGGTACATTCCTCCTGAAAGTAAACAGTGATCCATGATTTTGGATTAACATCCTGAGCCTTTTCGAATGCGATGACAATTCAATGTATCCAAAACATACACAAATCTAAAGCTGAATATTAAAATTAAAAAGTTGGTGTAAAACCTGAATCGGGATTCCACTGAACAGGGTTTTTCTTTTCAGTTTGGATTCTTCCTAAAACAGAAAAACCATATTAAAAATTTAGACAAAGGAAAGATGAAAACAAAAAACAGCATATGAATCATCTAAATCGGTTATTCAAATCTGAATATTCATATAACTGAAAGATCACATACCAATAGGTAGAGTACAATGACTTATTTAGAGAACATTTTGGATTAAAACACAAGAAATAAAATACACAAACATATATCGCAATGTCATTCAACAAATGATATAAATACAAATTATCCACCATAAATAGAAAATGTTATCAGTATTCAAGATTTTTTCACTTTATCAAGATTAATAAATCAGCTCCTCTTCTCACCCCTGCCCAATGTCATTCAACAACTAATATAAATACAAAGTTTCCAATGTTGGATCAGTGTTTTGAGAGTGAATTGTGTGGGATTCTCGGGTTTTGATAATAAATTTTTAGACATGGTTGAGATACATTAGAGAAAAGATATCATAAGTTGTGGATTTTGTAACGTCCTTGATGTTTTGGAATGGTTATTTTAGATAGATCATGGATTTATCAGGATAATTTACACACTGTCATTGAATTAGGTGTATTGGTAAAGGTCAAAGATTGATTCTAGGGAGTTAACCCATGATTAAGGTCTAAATGGTAGTAATTTCTATTTATTATGGGTTTGAAAGAATTTAGGAAGTTATAGGTGAATTTTGGAATCAATTTTATTAAATTAGATGTTCATAGGTATTTTTGGTGTGATTTGTTAGAAATTGGAGGTATGGTAAACTTTTAGATGAATTTTGCTATATTTTGAGTTTGAGAAGAGTTCTGTAAAATTTTAAAACCCATAACAAGTAAGGTTTTCACCATGAATATTGTTTTATATTTTTTGGAAAAAATGGCCATTTCATAAATCTTACATATTAAAGTTGATTTGGAAAAATTTATAATGTATGGGTAAGAGTTTAAAGTATAATGTATGGATTTCACCATGATTCTAGAAAATTAAATAACTATTTATAATACCATTTGATACATAATGTTTTATAAAATGAGGTGATAATACATATGGATTTTATCAACAGGAAGTATGAAAAATCTAAATGTGTTGGAAGGTATGGTTTTCAATAAACATATGGTTAATCCCAATGTTTTACAAAAAAAATCATTGAGTTTTTTTCTATATTTTTATAAAATGATAATTACATAAATAATTATTTATAAAATGAGTAGGTTATGACCATTTCATCTAGGATGTAGTCGAGATTCTCTAAATATGTCTTTTGTTCCCCTCTTTGACTCCAAGATGGTTCTTCAATAGTTTTTATTGGAAATTCAATCGGTTTGAATCATGGAATAGGTAAGGGTATGGATAGATTCCCTAGAGTATTTATTTCAATTTTCTCTCACTGTCTACGAGGTTTCCACTACTTATTCATTGTGTCATGTATTTCATTTCATATTATCATATTTTTATCAATTAAATCCAAAATTCAAGGTGTTTTCTATAAGTTGGTGGTGCCCAAGTTCTCTTATGTCATATGTGTTACATATATTGTGTATTAAATGGGTTAGGGTAGGGTTGTATATGTCTAACTGAGAACCAAACAACTTTCAGCTTCCATAGCTCATAAGAGATAAATAGGGATATTATCGTGTTTAAAATGTATAGTTTGGCCTTATATATACTGGATATTATATCGTGTGGTTTAAGGGATTGATGAGAATGATATCACATGTTTTAATGTGATGATTCACGGGATGTGCAAATTGATTCACTTATTTGGGAACATGATGAGTGAAAATCCACCTTACTATGGGTGACATTTACCACTAGGATTCTGGATATAGAGGATCATTTGTATGATGCATATTATATTGTCCATTATCAGAGGTGATGAAAAAGGTGTGGAAATAGGCTATTAGTGATGTTGCTCATTATGGTTACTGAGGTCATTGAGGTCACGTGTACAAAGTTCAGGTCCCATGAATTTGTTTTGACCCCCATCGTTCTGGTGGTATCCTCCAGAGATAAGCAACATAGGTTAGATGGTGATAATTTTAATTGATACAAAAGGGGATACAATGTATTAGGCTATGATTGGAATGTGTGAGACCACTTGATTAGAGTCAGATTATCACTATATCTATGTTATAGTTTGGGGATGATTATTTAGTCATGGTAAAGAACATGAGTCATTGTGTGTTGGGCTTCGTTAGGATATTGATCTAGTTGTTGGTAAAAAGTGTTGAAACCAAGGGTTCTTATGATATAATACGTGGATGTGTCATTAGGGAATCATGATTTATACATAATGGTGATAATTTATGAGTTGGAATGTGATTCCAAGTGAAATAAAATTATATGGACATTTTAGGGAACTTCTGGTATGATATATTATGTATGTATCTTCCCACATTAGTATTGTACAAGGCAGGTAAAGTCTCAAATAGGGATAGTTATGAAAAACTAGAGAAAGCAGTGGGGAATTTTTATTGTTTTTTTGTTCATATAATACACTTGTATATGAATTTATTCTATATATCGATATAGTTTGTGGAAACCTACTAATTTTATACTCACAACCTACACACACCCTCTAGGATATAAATAAACTTTATATCTCATTGTTTAAGTAAGGGAAAAGGCTTTTCATCAAGATCCTTGTGGAAATAAAGGTGTTGAAGGTGTTTGATCTGGTTGATATGGTATTACCAAAGGGTCGGGTGGTTCCTCAATGTCCGGATAGTGATTTATTTTTGAAATATCAGCTCCTACCTCATGTCTAGCTCCCCCTACCCAGCTCATCCCTCATGCCCAGCTCCCCCATGCCCAGCCCCTCCCCCACCCCTCCCTCATGCCCAGCTCCCCACTGCCCATCCCCTCATCCTCCCCCTACCCCCTGCCCAACCCCTCCTCCCCCCCATATTTACTATATACCAATTAAAGATGATATTCATTGACATACCAAGGAATATAGTTTTTTTAGTTAAATAAAATACACTGGGAAAGTGTTTTAGTTTTTGGTGTCATGACTGAACTAATAAACAATATAATCATAAATCGATGACTAAAAGGGGAAGGGGTAAATGAGCACAAGTTACTAGCCTTTCCATGTAGAGAAATCATAGTCCTGATAACATTAACCCCACAATTTTGTGCCAATTTTCGAGGTATTGACTCAAAAGAAACTGCAGTAGCTTCATAAGGCCCCTATTTAGAAAGAGACCAAAAAAAAAATATGAATCACTCCAGGAACTAAAAATATGTGCCTTTACATTTAAATAAAAATATCAGAAGAAACTAAACCTTCTCAACATCTTCAATAGATGAGCTCTTTTGCTTCAAATTGGATGACACAATCATACTCGCCTAATGAACATCCTCCGCATGCTGAGTATATGAAAGAGAGATTACGTCAACGCATCCCCCTCCAATCCCATCCCTCCACTGCACTCCCCCTCCCAACCTTCCCTTCCCTCCCTCCCATCCCTCCACTGCAGCCCCCCAGCCCTCCACTACAGCCCCCCCATCCCAGGCCTCCCCTCCACTCCTAAGGCAAAGATTAGACGGTGAGATAATAACAAAAACACAAAACCATAAAAAAATATATGGAATTTGATAATTACCTAAATATTTTTCAAATAACACCCCAGATGAAAAAATAATCCAAAACGCATTTCATTGAATAATAAAATTCACATACGAGCAGTCCACAAATATGAAAAAATTAAACTCCAACACAAGTCTCTCTTCTAAGTCAAAATAGATCGGATTAATATCCCCCCAATTCCATCATCGTCATCCCTATGTCCATAATCATCATCAAAAGTAGCAACATCAGCAACAACATCATCATTAACATCACCACCAACCGCACTGTCAGCATTATCATAAGCAATCTCATCACCAACAACAGTATCAACAACATCCTCACTAGCTCTATCGCCACCACCATCATCACCACTACGACCCACATGGAAATCACCTCAGGAATTATTTAAAGATATAATTGATATCATTCATGAATGAAAAGTGGAAGCATCCTCTGATGGTAGTGACTGACTGAAAACTGACATAGCTTTCATGAAATGTCCATTCATTAGATTACTTTTTTCACGCTCCTCTAATACTATTTTTTCGCAACTAATTCAGCACATACAGTTTTCAAATCAGAGGCCTTAGAGGCTTTAGAAGAGTCTGATGATGACCAATACCTAGAGGGGACAATGTTTTTTCCTGGTCTACAACATACTCTTCCTGGATACTCCACACCTAACACCTAACTCAAATGATCATTTGGACCTAAGTTGTTAGCTATGTTCTCATCCATGGCCTCCAAGGAATACTTTCGAAATTATAAACATATTAAATTATGAATTTGGTATAAATTTTTGAAATATAAATAAAAAAAATTACAATTTTATCTTGTGTTTGTGAATTAACTATAGTTCCATATTTTTTTCCTGCTAAAGCAGAATAATTGGGCACGAGGTACATAACCTTAAATGCCCAATACAGCTTGCTGCATATGAGAAAATCACAAATTTGGATTACAAACATATATGATAAATGAAAAAAATTTGATTGAAGTGAGTTACAACAAATAACTACACACATTGAGGTAAATGACAGTCATAACTGATTGGTGGTTTTCTGAAATTTTTTTCTGAAATTTTTTTCTGAAGTGGGTTTCAAGGAAAAATACTACTTGTTTAGGAAAAATAGACAAGCCTTATCCTGGAATAAGATGTGATTTTCAAGATACATGGACTAACCAAGGGAAGTCATGAATAAGTTATTATGAAATTTTATAAATAAGGACATTATTTTAATTCAGATGAATGTACTAGCCACTTCTCATGCTCGAGCATTGTAGTGCACTCCAATGTGTGTAGATATGTCATTTCATTTTGTTTTTTTTTGTTTTTTGCTGACACTTCGTAAGAAAAAAATAAAAGTAATAAAAATTAAATTTTACATAATAACCAGTAAAGATGGGTAGTACCTTATACTATTCAGTCTTCCAATGTGAGATCATTTTTTGATATTGACTTTTTGGATAGTCAGGGTTTGTGGTTACACCCTCTAACTCAGTTTCTCCAAAAAATATGTAACTCATACTTGTATGGTCACCAATACTCTCCAAGATCACTCAACCTATTTGCTTTAGTAACTTCACCGTTAATAAAGTTAAATCAACTCTCCAATGATCATGTTAAGTCATATAAATATATTACTAATATAAATATAAATTTATAAAATTTCCATACCCATATCTGTCCCCATGCCCTATCTTTGATGTTAGCACTGATATGTCACCATGAGATCAGTTCCACTGGAATTATATCATGATATTTGGATATATTAGCCCTAAAACTTCTACCCTCTTTATCATTTTTACCTACAATTTGATTTTGAGAAATGTAATTCACCATAATATGAGTTTCATGATTCTAGGCATCCCGTATTCGAGTGAGACCACATCACTTAATAGAAGATCCCACTAAATAATATAAGAGGTTAAAAGAGAAGATTTAAGTGACAATACAATTGTAAAAAGTGAATTGCTATAATTTGATACATTTATAATACAAAAACTTGTTGCAGGATCCTGAATAGGCTGTGAGGCATCCCTGGACTATGTTGGATCAGCATCTTCCGAAGGAAGTATTTGTCCCATAGCATGCTCCGACTGATCTTCATGAACCGAAGTGGAAACTGAATGAACAGACTCAATATGTGTAGGATGGATGGTTTGAAAAGTAGGTGTCATAGACATGTCAGAATATGCGTAGTAGGTCTGGGGATACATGAATGGATATGGAAATTGTCCAGGTGAGAACATCGGTCGAGTCGGTGTGGACATGGAATGGGAAAAATAGGGTAAATGGGATGATGACAGTGTCATGGTTGGGAACATCCCAAGGGTCTCAAGCGGAGGGCAGACATGTGTGGTAGATGGGATGTCCACTAATGGGTTAGTGTGGGGAGTGGTAAGACAGGAGCTCTGCCTAGGTCTAGGAGGATCCCTGCTCGGTCCCATACTGGGAAGAGGAAACTCTAGAGTTATATATCCCTAAAAAAATTTGATCAAAAATATGAACTTGATATTATATGTAATGAAGAAGATAAATATTATTATTAATATACTCACTGAAGACAACTCACGCTTGTGTCTAACAGGATCAACATCAAATAATCTCTTCTTGTGAGATTCTCTAGTTTTCTTCATAATCTTCATAAGAATGAAATAAATATTTTTTAGCAACATTTTTTACAAATCATACATAAAACTTAGAAGAAAAAGAGGACAAAAAATGTCATAACATATTTCATTAATGATAATTTACAACCATGTTATACAATTTTTAAAACCACATTTTAAACCCAGTTTTCTGAATTGAAATAAATATAATTAAATGAAACAAAACCAAACAATACTAAAACATACATATCATTTTAAAATAAAACTAAATTAAAGTAATTAAATTTTTACCAACCTAAGAAACTCATGTCATGGAAAACTGAATGAACTCTAGATATATATGGCTACTTTTATATATTATCATCCACTACCTTAGGTTCAAGATCATCTCTCACAATGGGACAATTTGTGTCATCAAATACAATATTATGGATAACACTGATGGGGGAGTCAATGGATACAATTTCATCCCCAACATCATGGAAATTATGTCTTGGGATTACATCATTAATGACCCCGTAATCAGGTTTCAGATGATCTTTCACATAAAACATGTTGTTTTTCCATTGATGCCAAAATGTATGGTTCATTGGTATACAGGAATCGACTCATGTCAATAACTCTAAATACACAATCATTAATAAATGTACCATGCCGCGTCATTGAATCAAACCATTTACATTTCATCATAGTGACTCGACCTTGAAAGTAGTAATCCAATAATAATATATTCTCAACCAGTCCATAATAATGCACATATTCATATTGAGGTCGACTATTTGATTCACTGGAATAAAAATCCGTTCTTGCAGTTAACATAATTACATCATGCTATGTTCTCATTTTCATCACTTTATCAATTGTTACAAATTTATATCCATTGATTATTATTGATTTTGAGTCATGAACCAAAGAATTGGGACAAAAATCCAACACTCTTAATTCTTGAGAAATTAAGTCAGTAGGTAAACTCAATACCTAGAATACATATGAGTAATATAATTAAATATATATCTATATTTTAAGTTATTTAATGTAATGGTCATACCTTTGATTTCAACCAACCTGGGAACTCTTGGCTATGCATAGCCTCTCTTCTTCTCAATGGAAAAGAATGATGAACTCTACATATAATTTGTTTATGTTCTCTATATAAAATGAAAATAAAAATATAAGGTATATGTGATATGATATCGTAAGAGATAACATATATATATTCAAATTAATTACATGATATAGGAATCAAACAAACCATAATTAAACAAGAATTTATGTTGTGCCATATTCTGCTCTTCAAAGCTCAATGTAACAAATGTATATAACCCGACAATTCCACCTGTTTGTGGAAGAGATGAAAAAAAGGGATGAATTTCCTCATACTTCTCATGTTCGTTTCTCATTGGTCGATTATTTATTGTACTCACATCAGAAAAATTATATTTAACAAAAATCCATACATTCTTGGGCCAGATAACTCTTTTCAATGGAACCTTCAGGATAATTCTTATTTCAGACATATGATTTCAATGTGCTCATATTTATATTAGTGGGAGACATCCACCGAAAAGTGACTGGTCCCCCAAGAAGTGTCTCGGTTGGAAGATGAACTATTAAATGAAGCATTCAAGTGAAAAAGGATGGAGGAAATTTTTTTTCCAACTCACGCAGAATTAACAGTGCCTCTTGTGGCATTTTTATCAACAATGATTTGGATAATATTTTATCCCAATGGTCTCTAAAAAAATTACACAACCAAATAACTTCCACCCTTACATTATTGGATATAAAATGCCAAATTTCTATTGGAATCAATTCATGAAGAAGGATATGATAATCATGAGTTTTTAGGGATTTTAATTTCAAATGTCTTATGTTGACTCATTTAGATATACTACTAGAATAGCCATCTGGAACCGAGATATTCTCCAATATTTCAATAAATTTATCTTTCTATGTCGGTGTCATCATATAAGAAGCACATGGAACATTTCATTTGTTTTCACCGATACAAATAGGATGTAGTTCTGGTCGAATACCCTAATCCAATAAATCCCGACGAGGTCAAAAATCATCTTTGGTCTTCCCCTTAATATTCAAAAGAATTTCAAGAAAAATTTCAAATATATATTTTTCAATATGCATTATGTATAAACAATGACGTAACAAATTAGTAGACCAATATGGAAACAAAAAAATACTTCTCTTTTTCTAATTGTAAGTGACTTCAGAATCAACATTCATACTCTTTAGAGATTTCAACTGAACTTCCTCTAATGAAAATCTAAAATATTTCAATTCATTAAGAACATCACTTCCTGACATACGTTGAGGTGGTTCTTCTGTGTCAACATTATTATCAAACCTTCGATGATTCTTCCTGTATTGATGATCCATTGGAATGAATCGGTGATGCCCCATGAAACTGAAACTATGATGATATTTAAGCCTTCTTGATCTTGTATTCTTCATACAAACGAGATATGATATTTTTCCCTTCGTGCTCCACTCAGACATCATTTCATAGGCAAGGAAATCATTTATGGTATATAGAAAGGAAACACGAATCTGAAATGTACTCTTTGAAGAAGCATCAAATGTATGCACACCAAAATCCCATTGTTGTTTCAACTCTTTTATTAAAGGCTACAAATAGACATCTATATCATTACTAGGATCTGATGGTCTAGATATCAGTATACTCAAGAAAGTGAAATGTTTTTTCATACATATCCACAGAAAAAGATTATAAACATGAATAAAAACCTGCCACATGATATGAATAGTAAGCATCTGACCAAACAGATTAAAACCATCACGTGATAGGTGAAATCTGACATTACACACCTCAGCTGCAAAATCAGGATGTTGTGCATCAAATGTCTTCGATGATAATCCATCTGCAGGATGGACCAGCTCCTCATTACATTTAATTCTCTCAACATCATTCCATCGCATATTGACAGAGATTTCTCGAGACATGAATATATTTTTAAGTCTATGAATCAATGGAAAGTTCCACATGACTTTATATGGCACATGAAATGGTGTTTGAACTGAATTTGTCTTCAATCAAGATGAACCACATTCTTTATAGTCTTTACAGTCAGCAGTTTCCTCCAAAAATAATCTGCAATCTTTCAAACAAGTATGGACTTTATTAGTAGAAAATACAAGATGCTTAATTAACTTCCATGCCATGTAATTATTTGTGGGAATATCTGCACCATCGTGAAGAAATTCCTTAAAAAATGTAAGAATATAATCAATGGTGGTATTATAAATACCATACATGGTTTTCCCATGATATAACCACATTAAAGATTGAAACATGGTCATTTTAGTAAATTCTAGATATACTGGAGTTTTGGAACCATCCAATAAAACTTTCACTCTCTCAACATCATCGTCATCAATATTTTCCTCGTGTGTACTGATATCATTGCCTTCTTGCACCGACACCCTATCTCTCTTGGAATAATGCACATATAGAAACTGATCAAATATCAAATTCTCTATGTCACTTTGTTTATTTCGTTAATGAACAGTCGAATATTGACTCATCTGTCCATTATGAAACCAATCATTATAGTTTTCTTGAAATCCAAATTTTTTTAAATGGTAACTAACTTCTTATCATCTTAACAATTGTCTTCCAACACAATTATAGCATGGACACTGTATAAAATCTCCATCTGGCGCATTGTTAAATGAAAAATATAAAAAATTCTCCAAATTACTTTAAAAATCAGTTGAAATCTGATCGATATGATACATCCAAATTCTATCCATTCTATAACTAGAAAAAAATTATCATTCAACCAAAAATGTAAATCATATTTTAAAAATTCATTATAATCAATTATATTATTAAATTAATCAAAGAATATTAGTATGAAGAAAAAAAATTTAATGACAATAAGAGTACATGATTGAATATGAAGGAAAATAGAAACAAGGTCTACCTTGAGATGTATACTAAAGAAAAAAGTTTAAAAGGACACTCCTAAGTGGTCATTTATGGGGAATATAAAATAAAATTTTAATGTAAAATACTCCTTTATGGATATAGAGGTATTATACACATGGGATGAAAATTTAATTTTAACAATATGAATTTATAATTTTATAGATTATTTAGTAGGGGTTATTTTCTGGGGAATAAAAAATTCAATGAAAATAGAGTATTTATATCTTTCATGTTTTGGAATTAATATTGAAAAAATGTTTCAAGGTATCCTACAATTTTTTTAGAACATGATACTTAAAAGATATACTTTTTATCGATTCTATTGGAACTTTGGAATATTTTTTCATATAGAAAATATATGTTTTGTAAAATAGACATCATGATATACTTGAGAGTATTAATAATCAACGTTTTGGGGTTTCAACCCTTTTAAAGGAATAAAAGTTAGAAACGTATTTTAAATTCAATATAGAAATCACAGAACATGTTTGATATTCATGAATAAGCCTATGGAAGGTGCGACCATCCAATTCATGATGAAAATTAATGCATCATAATTATACCATCCAGAAGAAATTTGAGTTTTAATACTCAAAATCCTCAAAATAAGAATATAAAAGTGAAGGATAAAGATTTAGTTGTTAACGTTTCACCCAAAGTATCCATATGGGAAAGTCCATGGATCTTGGATAGTGGATGTTCTTCTCACATGATAAAAGATTTAAAAACATTTAAATCTATTGAAAAATGAAATGTATGCTTAGTTATCTTCATAAATGATGGGTCACTAACGGTTAAAGGAGTTAATTTAATTTTTATTGGGAAAGAGAAGCTTAAATCAAAAAACACTCTTTATGTTGATAAATTAAAACAAAATGTATTAAGTGTTTCTCAACTTCATGATAAAGGAAATATATTTCTTTTAGGTATTTTGGGTTGTTGGATGAGAAAATTGAGGATAGAATAGTGGTTAAAAGATGATATGAGTGCTAGAGGAAATTTATTCCTAGTGGGTGATATTGAAAATTCATGTTATGTAAGCATGAATGAAGAGAATGAATTATATTATCAGAGGAATGAAGAATATAAATGATCTATTTTTTAAAAAATAAAATGGTCACTCTTTTTATTTTTATAGGAGATGATAAATGGAGAATATATAGAGTGTGTTCCTTATTAGGGAGACTTAGGGAGTTGGCAGTTGAAACTTAGAGAAGAGTTCATTTGTTGTTCCCCATGTTTTTGACAAATAAAAAGGAAGAAATTGAAGATACCTTGATGATCAGAAAACATAACATGTCTTAGAGTCTAAGATCCCTCATTATGTTCATTTATTAAGGGGGTGGTGATTAGATATTAATTAAGACATTTCTAGCATAGTGTTGATCTTTACTCCCAGGGTTAGATAATTAGGAAAACCATTATTCATTACAATAGTTCATTGTTTAAAGAAAATTTTTAGTATTTGATTACTATGAAATTTTTAATGAATAAAATCCATTCAAGGATATTTAGTTAATTTTTTTGTTTTATTTTCTGGAATCATACTCATTGATGGGTAATAAGTGAATTAAAGATAAGATTAAGAGAAATTAATAACGAAAATCCATCAAATTCCATGTCTACATCATGGTTGTAACGACCCCTGCTTTTTATATGGTAACTTACAATTGAATAAATTATATGTGTGATATTTCATAAAAAATAAACAAAATATTATTAGAAATTCAGAACTTTAGATGTCCATAATATGATCATTGGCCATTATAGACATTAGAGATGTAGTTGTTAGAATGTTATAATTAGAATTGGTGCATATTAAGGGTAATGATGAGATATAATTTATATATAAGGGTAAATGATGGCCTCAACTAGTATGAAATAACATTTTTGAAACACAGTAATCTGAGCTTGTGAAAATAGTTGGATATAAAGGGTTGGATTACTTGTACAAACCAAAATCTTTAACATGAGGATGGATGGGAAGGATTCCTCTCCCAATGTGTTCTGATATTTTTGAAGTGTTGTTCAATGTGATGAAAATTTAATAGGGGTGTGATTTTGGTAAATGGAGATAAATTCCATAAGTGGTGTCATATTTATTAGATATATTAATTGGTATAAAAATATAAAATGGTATCGTGGCCTTATATGACTCAATACATTGTGTTTAGAAACCACTTTAGATTTGTATTCTATATCTGGAATTTCATCTTCTGATGAAGAGGTGTAAATGATGTAGAGCCTCATAGAGAATTATAGTTGTTTCAAAGCCTCATATAAAATTTTCAGTTCTGTTAAGTGAAATTTGGTAATTGATAAATGATATCATTTTATATGTAAATTGTTATAAGGCTACTACAATTAATGGAATACAATACACGTAATTAATAATAACGTCCATGGAATTTATGTTTATTTGTTTGTGTGCTAATAATGGGGTGTTAGGTTATTGTTTTTTATAAGATACCAATATTTGTTGGAAGTAACATTTCATAACCAAAAAATAGTTACAATGTTTGAATTATTATCTACATAATTAGTGTAAATCACTGAATTAATTTAGGGGGATTTGGGGAAGGAACACATAAATTGTTTATTCTTATCCATAAAAAGAAAATTCATGTGAGGAAAGGAATAAGTCCATCATGAAAAAGTTACATCTATTAGTTAAACATGTGGTGTGACTCACACACTCATTACTTTATTGTTTGTTTTTTTATGGTTCTGTTTAATTATGTTTGAGATTACAGGATATGTAGAAGAAATTAAAATCTCATGTAAAACATGTTTATATAAGTAAGTGAGTCACATGCATGGCTTTGATGTTATTGACTATATCGAGATTAGAATTATTAGGATTAAAGTATTCATCAATAACTCAATGATAAGTAGTAAATTAAATTGCTAAAAATATTTTACTAAAACATGGCTGAAGAGAGGAAATGATTAAAATCTTAGAAAAAAAATTAGGAATTAGTTTTATCAAACAACTGGAATTTCAATTGGTAAAATATTCAAAGGTGTAATCAACACATGGTTTAAAGATAACCAAAAGGTTTTAATGTGGTAAATGGATCCAAATTTTCAATATATGGAGTTTGAGGAATAGGTTGAAAGAGCTCAATATCAAATGTGTTGTAAATGAATTTAATGAGAAAGGGGGTGAAAAAACTCTCCAAATATGGATTTTAAAAGTCGAGGAGAATAAAAATGTACCAACAAGGATTTAGTGTAGACCATTAAAAAAATACAACATGTATTATATAGATTATGGGGGAGTATAGCTAATAAGGTAACCTTATATACTTATCTAATAAAGTGGGAAGAATGAAAATAAAAATATGTATACAAAGTCCATTTTAATTATATTTTAAAAAAGGGGAGTGAAAATAATACACTATAAATATGTATTATTTTGAATAATTTATAGTTAAATGTTGGTGTAGTATTTATAGTAGCATTATCAACAAAATTTTAAGGTAGATAAGGTTTTAACCAGGAGGTTGTGTGTTGGATTTTTTTAAATTAAGTGTTATGTTTTAAAATAAATAATTTTTTTTGATAATAGAAGTCAAAAATTGGAGTTTTGAGATTGTTTGGATGTTATTTAAGAAGATAAGATGAAGAATGATAAGTTATGAAAAGTGTTTTGGAAGTGGGGTTGGATATGTTCTATAAGTAATGTTGTTAAATGTGTAAAACTTTATATTTTAATAGTTAATTGATAGTGGATGTAAAGGTTTTGCATTTTAGATGTATTATGTTACAGAATTAGTGATCCAAGATGTTTTGAGAAGATTGTTTTGTTAACTAGAATTTTGGAAGTTATGTATAGAAGTTTTTTTTGAAGTGTAAGTCTATAAATTAATTAGGGAAGATAAGTTTGAAGATTTTTTGATAAGGTTTGAGCTTTTTAAGATGAGTAATTTGATGTTTTTGGAAAATTAAGTCTGGAAATTGAGCACATTGGTTATTCTGGAAGTTACAAGAATAAACCATGGAATAAACACAAGTATTGCTCCATGATTTATGTTTAAATAAAACTGGGAAAGGAAATGAAAAATATTAACCTGATATACATAATCTCATTCATGCTGATTCATAACAAATTGTAGAAGATGAATAATTAGTAATGTTTATATAGGATCCTATAAATAAGGATTACCTCAAAAAGAAAAATCCTACAAATGGGTTGATCTATACTTGTGATCTAGAAATGGAAAACACTATTTGTATATATAAGAGTAACTCATGGCAATAATTATGTTTTCATTCTAATTTGTAGATTGGAAAATTTAAATGGAATGGTTTTTTTTCATGTTATGTAAGGGAATTCCAAATAATTCTGAGTAGAAAAATAGAAAATTGATGAATTTGATGATACCCGGAGGAGATGGAGCCGAAAGGGTGGAGCGGGGACATCGCTGGAGCTGGGGGCAGCATGGTGAAGGGCGAGATATTGAGGTAGAGGTGAAGTTCGGGAGGTCCATGTTGGGAGTGGAGGCGGAGTCCAGGGAGGGGATGAGATAGAAGGGATGCGGAGGTCTGAGAGGGGAGGATAGGGCCGAGAGGCGGAGGTCAGATGGCCGGGAGGCGGTGATCAGGGAGGGGAGGACATGACCGGGAGTTGGAGGTCCGGAGGTAGGGTTGAAGTGGGGGGATCACGATGGAGCCTGATACTTAGGGGTTGAATACCCACTGTTTTAATAAAAAAGTGTGTATAGACATTTAAAAACAACCTATCCCCATGGTTCTTTAAACCGTGGGAATAAATGTGTGGGGATAAACACCAATTCTAGTAGTGTCTTGATGTAGGAGCAAGCAGTGATCTCTTATGGTTCCCAAAATCTAAGGAAGCGTGAGAAAAACTACACTACCCTTGACATGGAGTTAGCAGGAGTGGGCTTTTCCATGATGATGTGGTAGCATTAGTTGATGGGCGATGGTTTTACAGTCTACTATGATCAAAAGAGTCTCAGGTATATCTTCTCTTAGAATGACCTGATCCTTATATAGCGGTGATGGCTAGAGTTCCTCTAGGACTATGAATTTCAGATAGTCTATATTCTTGGGAAGGGGAACATGGTAGCAGATTCACTAAGCAGGAGATCTGGTCTATAGTTTCTAAGTGAGGTGACAGAGTAGCTATCCATGTTTCAGATATCCTTCGTGGATAGAGGTAGAGCAGCAAGCATTCAGTTTATGACAGTCACACCCCCAATCCTTCAGTGAGTCAGGGAGGCACAGCTATGGGACATTGACTGCGAGCCTCGACGTGCTCAGATATCCTCAGGGTAGGCACCTGATGGATTTTCTACAGGTGGGGATCACGTCATCCTCTTCATAGGACGCACCATGGTGCCAGTGATGCTTTAGGAGGAGGTGTTAAGGGAGATCCATACATCCCCTTTAACGGTACATCCTAGAGTGACGAAGATGTATCAATACCTCCGACGTTTGTACTGGTGACCATGGGTGAAGGAAGTTGTGGCAGAGTTTGTATCATGATGCCTCACTTGTCAGCAAGTGAAGACTGCACAGAGCTGGCCCAACCGGCATTCAAATGAAAAAGATCCTTGGAGTTCAAGGATGGAGACCATGTCTTCCTACTTATATTTGCTGAGGTGGAAAGTTATCACAAGGGTTTATCATCCCATTTCAGATACATTGAAGGATATGCGATTTGGCATTGTTCTTGGAAATTCCACCGCAGTTGGAGAGGGTGCATGAAATGTTCCAAGTATCCCATCTGAGGAGATACATGTAGGATCCATACCATGTCATTGATCATAGAGAGCTATACTTAGATGATGGGGTGATGTTTACAGATGTTCCAATAGATATTGAGGATTGAAAAGAGCGAGTCCTTCATGGGAGATCGATTCCTCTGGGGTGTGTTCGCTAGCCGCATTGGAACCTCCAAGATACCACATGGGAGCGGGTGGTTCAGATTCGTGTATAGTACCCCCATTTGTTTCCTTAGTCTGTATTTTGGATTTTGAGGATGAAAATCCCTAACATGGAGAGAATGTAAAGTCCAATAATTTCCGTAAAATATTACATAATTATATGAGATTATTTTGAAACTGTGAAATCTGACGGTGCATTATTCCGAGGCCCAGAGTGCCTGGAATGATCCGTCGATGTTTTTTTAAACATTTAGAAGTGCGCATAAGAAATTTTATTGAAAAAGAAGAATAAATATTAAACGGTGGCCTGGATCATAAATATGAGGGAACCATTGCACTTAGGGTTGCCTGTTTTCCTTAGGTGCGACTTAAGTTTACTCGGCATGGGCTTCCTCTGAGAAAACCTGAAAATGACATAACCGTAAAAAAAATACTAAATGAAATTATTTTATTTTTCAAATGCTTTTAACACAAGAATGGTAACTTGGATTAAAAATATGAGACCACCTCTAAACCCTGGAGGGTATGCTCTTTATAAGATGATACTAACATTGGCCAGTGTGGGCCACCAGTGAAAGTTAGTTTTCGGCCATGAATAAAATAATTATATGACAATTATTTTATTCTAAAATCCATAAAATCTAAATGGTAACTCGAATTAGAAATATGAGAGTGCCGTTTTGTTCTTGGGTGCGTGTTTCCCTTAATCAGAGCCAAACCTTGGCCGGCACGGGTCAAGGGTGACTGTTTATAATTTAATGAATTTATTTTCAGGTACGTTCAGTAAACGCATGAGCAGCGTCTTCTAACTTATGAAAATTTGGTCAGATTAAAAATCTGGGGGCACCGTTGAATAAGCAGCACCAGGATTATCTCAAGGGGGGCTTCACTTTGACCATAGTAGGTCCTGAGAAAATGTTATTTTTTGAACATTTTAATAGAATAAATAAAATAACTTTATTATTTTATTTTTATTCTATTCCTCCAATAGACATTGGCGATGTTTCAAACCAATAAATGGGTGGCCCCTACAATCTGAGTAACAACTATGTTGGGAAAAATTAGGAAGCTTCCTAATTAATGAGCCACCATTAAATTCTAACGTCATTACATACCCTACCCCTATCCTATATATATGGAGCTTGGGGGGAGGTACCGGTATAGCTTCACCAAACAACGAAGTGCTGAATGATCACCATGATGATAGACCCTTAAAAGACAGAGCCGACCGAGTGAATGGTGATGGGTGAAACTAAACCATGAACTGAAAGACGACATACAATTGGCATCATTGGGAACCAGTTTTGGGAACAAAGATTGCCGACCCACCTTCAAGCACAGATTCTCTCCAACTGGTTTTCGGGGTAGGGGTTATTTTTTTCATTTATATGTTTTTTGATTCCCTTTTCCCCGTTCATGAAATTATATGAAGAACACAGATCAAATGACTAACAGGTTGACCCGCGATTCATTCATATTTACAAGAGGTCATAGAGGGGAATCGTGTGGGGGTCAACATTGTTGTTTAAATCAATTGTTATTAAACCCTTAACCCCACCCATGCTTATGAGACAACGTGGAGGGTGATGGCCTAACCAACCAAGCCTGAACCCTCCTCTATCTTTCTATCCTTACGCCACCTTGGAAGACCGTGAGCACGTCGATTCACACTGCAAGAGAAAGGTCGTGACTCATCGGCCGTGGAAAATAGAGGAGGAGGCTGATACGATGGCTAGCTGCGGGAAGGATGGTGGCATTACTTTCATGCCTCCAACGAATAGAACTCACAGATGAAGCCGCGACAGAGCCGAAACCTTCCTCTGGCCAGTTACACAGCATTTGAGAAGCACCCACGCAGTTCAGCCGCCACACCAACTGAATAGCATTCGGGCCGTTAGAGAATCCAGGAGACTGGGGGGTCACACCCCCACCCCATGTTAGACCAAATTGGCATGCCACCCTCACATTAGGTCGTCTCCGTCACATCGGGCCACCGCCCCCGGATCAGGAATTCGCCCTCACGCTAGGCCGCAGCCCTCCCATCGGGTCGCCGCCCTTCCGTCAGGCCGCCGACCTCATGCAGGGCTGCCGCCATCGGAGCCAAGGTGCCGCCCTCAGGCTTCGCCACCGCCCTCAGACCAGGTCGCCGCCCTCGCACCGAGCCACCGCCCTTGCAGCTAGGCCACCAGCCTCGGAGAGGGCCGCCACCCTCAAATCGGGCCACTGCCCCACACGAGTTGGGTCGCCCCTTTGCGGGCTGCCTTATTCGGGTCAGCACGCCCTTGTAGGATGCCCCTCGTGCGGGCTAGGTTGGACCAGACCGGGGCCCAAATGGTCCCAACCGGGCCTAGAAACACTCAAAGGACCTTATCTTGAGAAATGAACTCCCATTTGATGAACCTTATATGGTGTTGGGACCCTTGGAGAATGATTGTCCTTTTTACCTACTCTATTAGAGTTTCAGAGAAATATGGAGTTCGTCTAGGTTGGATCTCACCGGAATCCAATCGGGCCCTCATCACTGAAATGCCAATAACGCACAGACTGGGTGTCTGACTGACGAGCCATCTGTTGTGTTGGAACCCTTATGACATGGAGGATCAATGAGATACCTCTTTGTGATACTTTGTGCTGGTTGAGAAACGACTGATGGCTTAGAGAGTGGTTCTCCCAAGCACACTTTGTATGGAACCCTCTGACTGGCTGAGACCTGACGACTACTGAATTTTCGACTTGGATTGACACGAAGGCCGCGGTACGCGATTGGGAGGAATACCTTAACAGACCACAATTGGGGTGGGTTGATCTTTGTGACTTGGAAGGCCATGGTGGGGAGCAGTTGTGGTACACGATGGGGAGGAGTACCTTAATAGACTGTGTTGGGGGGGGGGGGGGGGACAGCTCTGTGTGACCTGGCCGGCCCACAATATGCGATAGGGTGCAATACTTCACCAGTTCAAGGTTAGTGGGAAGCACCTCTGCGTGATGCGGCATGCCCACTATACTCGATAGAGGAGGATTTCTCCAGCAGCCGAGGTGTTCGACGTTGTGATTGGGGATGTTACTTGTTACTACCCCTAGAATAAATCCTGGTGTGAGCTGTCCTAACTTTGTGCTTGTGATTGAGGTTATTCTATGTGCTACCTTAATAATGTGGTACTTTACCTTCATGATGTTACCCTATAGTTTTTCTTTGTGGAATTCATGGAGACCTTCAGGGTCTCGGGGTCCCTAATGATTATCATTATACTATCCCCTATACGGGATTCGACCTACATCTTGTTGTGTCTTGTGCAGAAGATGTACAACACTCATTGAGGATGAGGGAGCCAGGACTGGACGGTGCTCAGAGGTGGACATTCAGTGTGATGTGAAGTGGAGGATATGATTGGATGTGGAGTAATATAGAGGCGATCTATACCTACCATTCAGGGAGGATCTTTTGTGGATGATACAAGAGCTGCTTTTCAACTTTTTGCAATTTTTTACTTTTCAGTTGTACTTTTACTTTTCTAGTTGGGCTTCTATTCCGACCCCTTTACTTTTAGTACACTTTTAATACAGAATTTTACATCACAGTTGACTCTTTTTGTGTTCTCAGAATGTGTGTTTGTATAGGTTTTATGGAAATGCCTTCCCATTTTATGGAATATACTTTTCGGTGCTAGTTGCCAGCCCCTGTCCTAGGGAAGGCGGGCATTGGGTAGTCATGACACGGGCCACAGGGGACAGGTCTTGACACGCGAACACTGTTGTTTCTGGTCAGCATACAAATTAATCATATGAGGAACATGAATTCAACACCATATGAATAAACTATGATTATTTTTCATCTAAAAAATATTATAGCTACGGTGAAAATATAAATCTCATTAGATATGATGATCATCGTAGTGAGAAGAGAGATCACTAGAGGATGAAATAATATTTGTTAGATGATTTTTTTGATGATGAAATTAATGAAGTTGTTCTAAAATTTTATTAAGGTTTTATGAGATGATGTGATTAAAAAAGGCCAATCGGTCAAGGTTCAAGGACATATATCATTTATAATAGAATTTTCTATGAGACATGTGATGATCGAGAAGTTAATTAGTGATCTATAATTAAACCTAGAGGACCAAAGATTGTTCCCACTCTTCATGAAGATAGTTATATTATTACTAAATAGTTGGGGAATAGGTCATGGGTGCATGAGAAAGTATAGTTTCAGATTAATGAAAATAAATCTTCTCAAAATATTCAATATTTTGAAGTACTATTAATGGATCTGACAAAGTATTTTTGACCACTGGAGGAATATGAAGGACATACGAACACCCATAGAAGGGAGGTGTGAATCAGGGTGTCAACATATGCTTTGAATGTGACAAATCTTGTTCCCAAATTGGTAGGAGCCTTTAAAACCTATTTGTCAGTAATGTGAAGTATAATTAACAATCACACGCTGGAGGACAACACGACAATTTTACATGGTTCAAAACTAAGGGCTAGTCCAAGGAGTATAAACTAACATATTTTTGGTCATAACTAAATCTACTTATCTTCAATAGTCAAGGAATATAGAAGTTCAGACATAATTACATTGTTATAGGAACACTTCCTTTACATGATTTTAGGGATATCACACTGCATCCCTCGGAACACTTCCATATATACCCCATAGATCACTCCTTTGAGATAAGTCTAACTCAGTTTATCAACATGATGTTCACTTCAATGGATTGACATTAAAGTATTTTCCTAATATAGAATGAGACACTTCATGCACTGTAGACCAGAGTTGATCCACTTTGAAAACACAATTCACTGTAAACTAATTTTCAAAACAACCTTTTATGAAGATCCTTCATGAAGCTCACTCCTTCGTGAATCACCTCTACCCTCATAGAACAATATTCTTTCGTCAAGATCATTTCCTTCACGAAACAAAATTCCTTCAAAATTCTCATTGATTCAATGTGGAATACCCCATCCCCACAAATAACCATTTTCTCATAAGTATTAATCTCAATTGAGACTAAAAATATATTTTTACAGTGCCCAAACTCACATAGAAATCCAAATTCATTAATCTACCTTAGCTTTATGAAATCTAATAATTTATAGATTTTCCTTGAAAAACTTGTGTAAAATGAAGAGGGGTATCCTTATATTTATAAGCTCATCCATTAGCGTTGCTTCACCACCTATTAGTGTATTTTTTATATCTTTCAAAACCACATTCGCATATCTCATCCACTCACAATTATACATTTGGATTTATTGTTTTCAAGATGATTTCCCTAAAACCATAAAAAACCATAATTCTCCAATTCTCATAATCATGGATATCACCATCACCATTAAAGATTCTCTAATTCTTCTTCATTCACGATGCTCATCGTTGTCTTGTAGATCATAGTCAAAATTCTATAATCATTCATGAAATACAATTTGAAAATCCCATTTTCGTGAACCTCATTCCTTATCAATATTTTTATAATCCCGTCCAGAAAATCCAATTTTCATGAATTAATACAACCATCAAATTTTTGACCCCAAAAATTTATCAAACACTAGGAAACAACCCCCCCTTCAATATTGGTTTTAGATTAGACTGTAATATACCTTTCTTTGAAAACTCCCTAATTATCCATATTAGGATTGACAACAAACAAAAACCATACTCGATTTCTAGAAAAGAATATCCTTGGTCCCAAAAATCTCTACCATGGGATCGTTGGAAATCTATAATTAAATTCAATAAAGCACCAGTCATAATCAAAACCTAATAAATGAGAAACAAATCATCCAACACTCTATGTCAATGTTAGAAATGATTAATGTAGAAGAAAAGAAGGGATGTTTGAATTGGGTTCTTGTGTTTTGGAAATCTTAATGGTGACCAAGCTACGATTTTATCATTTCATAGAAGCATTTCATCGTTTGTCAAAACCCTGCACCTACTTTATCAGTTATCCATAATCTAGATAAAATTTTAAATTTTTATTCTCCACCATTGATCCATTAAACCATTTCTAAATTATCCCCCATTGTAAATAAACCCAAAGAACCAATTGTTGAACATGTATATACCAAAAGACACTCCCCCTACATTGTATCTCCCCCATAAAACTATATCACTTCCACAAATAGATTAAAATTGTTAATAAAAATGGGGAGAGGGGAACATTTGCATCCTCCCCCTGAATTGGGAGCGGGTTGAACAACAAGGATCAACTGATGTTTCTCAAACACATATACTGATAATGGCATGGTCAGTATTCCAGCCACATGATCATAATTTCCAACATGATCCATTTTAATCCAGACTTATTCATCTTTTTCCATGATGAACTAATATCAAATTCAATATGTTTCATACTCGAATAATAACATGATTATTCTTAAGGTCAATCATACATTTTTATCAAATTGAATTTCCATTACATGTTTCACCTCATCACCAATATCATTTAGTTTTTTCTTCATCCATAGTAGTTGATTTCAAGACTTTTTAGAAGAGATATACTCATCTTCTGAAGTACTCGTAGATGTACTTTCCTATTTCTTACTCAACCAGCCCATACATTTTGTGCTAATAAAAAATTCTCCAACACTTTTTTGACTTTATACAAACCATATCTCCAGCCCAATAAGTATCTAAAAATTCCAATAGTTCATTATCTTTCCCTATAGAAAAGTATTATCCATAAATTTGAGATCCTTGAGTATACACCATGATTCTATTTACTACCATTAGATGTTCTTCCTTCAGATTACTCTAAAAGATGGATGCTGAGAATATTGTAAAGACATTATCTGGTCATCTCACAGTCAATTGAAATAAGATTCCAATTTTTCTTCTATAAATTTTTGGATCAACCTATGTATTATCCTCATGCTTTCACAGTTTTTTTCCAACCGCAATCGCAATCGACACTGGATTCAAGTAATGCATATTGAATTTATATAAGAACACTATTGCATGATTTTCCTATGAAATAAAATTGTAGTATGTCTTCAAAATAATTTATATCTCCAAGAAATATGTGATTTCACCAATTAGAGAAATTTCAAATTCGGATTTTATATTATTGGAAAAAATTTCCATTAATCTATGCCTTCTTCCACTAAATATAATATCATCAAAGTACACCAATACCATGAAATGATATTTCTAGGAATTAATTAAATTGATATTGTTATCCACTCCTCCTATTTTAAATTTTAGCTTAATTAGATAAAATTCAATCCAATAGTACCACACTTCTGGTGCCTGCTTCAGATAATAGAGATCCTTCTTTCGTCTTAAAACCTTTATTTAATCATTTTTATGTAGAAAACCCACTGGTTGTTCAATGTATACTTCTTCTTTAATAACACCATTTAAGAAATCTATTTTTACATCAATTTGATACACTTTGTATCCTCTTTGAATTTCCATGGAATGAAAAATTCTAATTGACTCCATTATGGCCACCAGAACAAATGTTTCTTTGACATCAACACCTTCAATTTATGAATATACATTACACACCTTTGGCGCTTTATTTCTGATCACATTACCATGCTCATCAAATTTATTCTTGAAAATATACTATGTACTAATCACATAGTGAATTTTTGGTCTCTTGACAAGATCTCATGTTTGGTTATTTTCAATATGATCTAACTCTTAATTCATAGACTTAACCCATGAGTCATCCTTTGAAACTTCTTAAAATGAGGATGGTCCACAACTGATAGGATGGAATATTGTGCATTATTACTCATTATAATTGTCTTTTTGACTGTCTATCAATCTTCAATGATACTAGATTGATCAATTTTATCTCTTATGTTTCTCTTATGAGGTTTAGATGAATTTTATTCAACCATTGATTGATCTTCTGATTTATGTTCTGAATCATCATTGTTTTGTGACCTTTATACATTTTTCAGGCCTTCCACCACTTTTTCATTTGAATCTACTATATTCCCACTGTCTTTTTTATCATCTATCATATCATCATAAGGGATTTTTGAGGAATTGTTGATATTATCTTCAAGGATCATAACATCATTGCTCTCAATAATTATCCTAAGATGATTATTGACACATTTTTAAGATTTTATATTCATTGAACAACCTACTAATATCCCTTCATTTGTTGCATCCCTATACTTCCCTTGATTTTATTATTTGTTTCAGATAAAAAATTACTTCAAAAAACACAAAAATACATCAAAGAGAGACTACATCCATTCCAAAACTCATATTGTGTCTCGGTTTCTCACATATAAATCCCTATTTAGTTTTGAGTATACATTACAACTTGAACATCCTCTTTCCAGTAATGGAGAGAGATACGACTCTTAATCAGCATACTTTTGGCCGTATTGTTCACATGTCGGTTCTTATGCTCAACAACTCCATTTTTCAATGGGGTTATCATAGAAGCCACCTCATGTTGTATTCCATGTTTCTCTAAGTAATTTAAAACACAATGGATGTGTATTTTCCTCCATTATTAGAACACTGAACTTTTATTGTCCTTCTAAAATCATTCTCACCTATTTGTTGATATGTTTTTATGGAATCAAGCACTTGTTGTTTACTCTGAATAACCATAACACAAGAAATTGTATTACAATAATAAATTAAAATAAATAAGTACCATCTTCTATATGTTTGAGAGAAAATTATCAGACTGTATATATTTGTATGGATAAGATCAAGATGATTTGATTCCCTTTTCTTATTTGGTCGATATGATCTCCTGACCAAATTCACTAGTATGAAATCATCACAAATCATTTCCCATTTAATGCTTCATATTAGAGTTATCCATTAATATCGTCATCTTAGATATCTTTTCCACATCTTTTTTATTAATGTTACACATCCTCTAGTGCTATATGTTGTTTATTTATTCAACTGTCTTGTAGCAAAAGTTCTCTTTACTATCAACCTAGTATAAGTTTCCATCTTTTCTTCATCCTTTCATAAAATAATATCTTGTATATCCTCTAATTGTACACCCATTTTGATTAAATTTCACCATCAGTATCAAGTCACACAGTTGATTCACAATCTAGAGGTTGGGATACATACCATCCACATAGAGAACTTCAGTTTTCTTTATCCATCCATTAGGTAGTTCAGTAATTCCACTACCTTTGATATTCCAAGCACCATCATTACCGACCATTACTTTTCTGTAAACCCATTTTGTAACTTTCATTAATCGGTATTCATTTCCCATCATATGGGATGGATATCCACTATCTATAATACAAGTGCATACATTCTTGGTAGCTTTGAGGGTGACTTCTACAAGATTGGATATCTCTATTTTCATTATTCCATTCCATGAAAAATTATATTGAGTGAAGTATAAAGATGGAATTTTGAATCTCTTTTCCATGTGTATAGGTTCATCAAACAAGGACTTTTCTTCTGTAGGAGAAAACCTGTTTGTAAGATCATCACCATATAGTTGACGATTATTGTCGAGTCTCTTAGTTCTGTATGTATTATTCATGACTTTCCTATTTCTGTAATAAAATATTTTTTCCAAATGTAAGAAAATGAAAATAATATCAATATGAAATATTTATTCTATAAGAAGTTGGATATGAATTATTTCTCCTTTTTTGAATTCCTATATCCTCCCCATTAAAATAGCTCCTTGCCTCTTCACAATATAACATGGTATGGCCCAAATAACAACAGAATCGACATTTTATTTGAGAAAATTCCTTCTCATATTTATTCCTCCGGATGCCTCCTCCCATATGAAATTTTTTTGAATGACTATAACATTGTGAAACTTTCAAATTGGATTAATTTCTCCTTTTAGTTTTATTTGGGGATATCTTTTTTAATGACTTCAGCTGACTTCAGGATATGGTCAAATTTTAATTTCCATTTCTTTTGGTTTATCTTTTTTCCATCCTTTCATGTTTCATAATCACAACCAATCCCATTGTTTCCCATGAATTTCTATATTTGATCTTTCAAAACCTTTTTTACTCCATCAGAACCCCATTTATCTCTCTCTAGTAGCTCATTTTATGAGAATATCCCAAACTATGTTTCCTACTTGGTTTTTTTGAATTTTCTTATGTTCCATGTTTACTCCTAAGAGTATCAACTTATTCTTGAATACCCTAAACAATCTTGTAAATATCCTTAATTATACAAGTAAGATCATTAATGAACTTTTCCTATTTTTTGTTTTTAGATTATGTTATACAATAGATTTCTAGCTTTCAATATATATTGAATGTTATTTTACAACTTTTTCCAATTGATTAATTTCTGCTTTGAGTCGGTCAAAATATTCTGATGACTCTTCTCAACTAATATCCACTTTTTCCTACTATTTAATTGATTATAAAGATCCCCAAGAGCATCCTCTTGTCTTATCTTGAGATTAGCATCAATAATCAACTAATTATATCTAGTGTTATATTATGATGGATCTAACTTTCCAACTATGTCCATCATAAGATCTTGGATTCCAAAATTAATCATTGGTTATTCTTCCACAAAATAATAATTTTGATCATCTCTTTTTCACAAAAAAAATCTTTCTCGATAATTTATTTTTATATTTGAAGTCTCCTTTTTGAGAAATCCTTTTCAAATGCTTCTGCGAGTTTCTAACTTCACTTTATTCATCATCAAACATCCTTGAACACCAAAAGGCAATGTGCCCAACTCAACAACAACGAAAACGTGCGAAGGGTATCTTCCCTTAAAATATCCCTTTTCCTCTCTTGAATTTCTTATAAAATAGATAAATAAGTTCGTTTTACTCATTGCCTTCATTAACAGAATCTCATAAAATCTCATGTTTTCAAGGCTTTGAATTCCATATCCTTTTTAACATATCTTGTTACATCCTCTGGTTTGACTCTCGTTTCATAAAATACCAAACTTATTATAAAATCATCCAAGGAATGTTTTGAAAGATCATTTCCTCAGGGGATGACCCTTATGTATTGTAAAGAGGTGGATGTTTTATCAATATTTTCTTTACATTGTCAATGTATTTTATTTTTCAACAAGCCCTCAAATTTCTCCTACAACTTTAGTATTTCAATTGAAAAATGTACATGTATTTTCATCAAGATTCATCTTCATATGATCAAACCAATTATAAAAAACATGGATTTAAACCTCTTTCACATTATTTTATCCTTCATAAATATTTTCATGTTTTTCCCATATAGACTTGGCTAACATGAAACTCATCACCTTCAGATAGATTTGGGTAGATAGAGCTGTATAAAGGGAGTTTTGAGCTTTGGTGTACAAACACAATGTTTTATCAATGGAAATTATTTTCTTATAAAAATTTCATATAATCACAAGAAATCACAACACAATGAACTTCTAAGTACTATTTGACCTTTAAACAAAAGTTTGTCACTTACGTGATTTGAATTTTGAAAAATGTTTTTCTACAATTCTAATTACTAGGTTATTTAGAGTCTGATGAGACAAACTTAATTTTTTATGAATAGTAACATACCCTTGTGAATAGTAACATACCTTTATGAATATTAATGAATAGTAATCATCCAAAAAATATAGAAAATTCTCCCATGAATGTATAAATATAATTTAGACATCTTAAAAGAGAAAACAATCATAGTATTAGAATTTCAATTCTTGTATGTCAAAAATATTTTTTTTATAGTTTTATGATTAATATAATAATTTAAAATGGAAATGTATTTCCATAAAATTTAATAATAAAAAGTTACATTAATGTATTAGGGCTATAAGATAATTTTATGGGACCTTGGTTAATTTTTCAATGTGTTATAAATCGAGTCATAATTCTAATGTTAATTTTGATGAATAAATTTTTATTTTAGGTAAAAATTAAATTATTAATATTTAGAAAACAATTTCTAAATAATGGATTTCATTTTTGAATTCTACAAGTTGAAAAATATTTTGGGTTAATTTTTGGGATCTTTCAAAAATACTTGAATTTTTTGTGAATACTAAAAATACAATTTTATGTTTTTGATATGTTTATTGATTTCGTAATGATGTAATAATTAAATGAAAATTATGGTAGACTTTCTAATAGTTAAATAATATATTAGGTGTCCCTAGTGGCTAATACCCTGGGAAAATACCATGGTAAAGCCCATGGTTTGTCAAAAACCACTAATGAGGTGTCCTTTGAAATTAATAAAAAACTCTCTCTCTCTCATTTACTATAAATAACCACAGTTTCCTTAATTTTCTTACATTCCATATTAATCATACTCAATTATCTGGTGTTTTTACCTCCCTATAAGACATCCCATGGTGTATTAAATCCCCAAGGTTCCAGCCTTCATGTTTTATGAGTTACTCCGCAAGGTAATGGAACCTTTCACCCCCACAATTAGCCCAACACATCTTTTATGTTATCTCTTTGAATTTATATTTTCATATGTGGGGGGTTTGATATTATGTATCCCACTTACTATAATTTTAATTTCCATATGATGAGATATTCTTTTTTCTCTCATCAATTCATTTTATGAAATTTTAAGAGACATTGTTAGGTTGTCGAATTTTCATAAGGGATCTCTTAACTTTTAATTTATTTTCAAGTTCATTTAATTTATTTTTCTTTACCCACATACTTTCATCCTAATGTTTGGAAGACTCAAGTACCTTACCTTTACTATAATGTTTCAATGATAAATTAATAATTATTCATCATCTCTCCTTTCCCTTTATTTTATACTAAAAATTAAAACACTATACGAGATGTTCTCATTTACCACATTCAAGGATGATGGGTTTTATATTTTCATTACCATCTTAAATTTTAGTAATGAAATAGTTTTCACTATATAACCAGACAATAATATATTTATTATGTCTCATATCTGGTTACATAATCTTTTTAAGAACCTAGTTTTGATTTATAAAACCAAATGAGTTTGTTGTGGTCAAAAATCCACCAACTAACCCAAACTGTTATCATTAAATAATTTATATAATGATTCATCATCACACCAAGTAACCAAATGGAATTTACCATAATTTAACCTCCTATATTATCACTAATAAAATATAACTTCAATTCTGTACAACAATCCCCATTTACATGATTCTCTAAACATGATGTGAACTAGTCATTAGAACCAAGGAAACAAACAGACCCGAACAATGAAATTGAACCTCCTATACAGTCAAAAGGTTTTGAATGATCTCCAAAAAGTTTTAATAAATCATTTTCATATAGAATAGGTTCTATATTTATTAATTAATGAACCTAATTTTTTTATTCATGTCATTATATCATGTAGAAAAAAACATCATACTTAAGTTAAGAGATTCTTCCCAAACAACCTTTATTTTTTCGGGTTGCTCCAACATTCTTTTTAGCAAAATGAAGCTATACTTTATTTTTATGTTAGAATTATAAATAATATTTATATTTTCCAAACTCATTTTTCAATATCTATCTATCATTATCTTTCAGGGATATACATGTTTTTTTAAATTGTTCCCTGCTTAATTATTCTCGATAAGCAAACCTGTTTTGAGAGAACATCCTGAATTATTACCCAATTTGAAGTGCAATATATTCTCTATTTTAAGACACCATTGTCATTATAAAATATGTCTTTTTATTATGATAACCATAATGTTTCAATTATGGTTTTATATAAAATATTATTCCCTTTTTTCGATTTTAAATGCTCTTTTGTATTTTCCTTAAAACCACACTAAAATGTTTTAATGCTAAGAATTTCTTAAATATTCTTCTTTCATGTTGTCAATTATATTTTAAATCACTCACCATGATATATTCCTATTTTAACTTATTATTATCCATTTATGTTTTAATTTCTTTCACTCATGGACACTTTTATGATACACCCATTTGTTATGCTTTAGGACATGAATGTGATACCCATTTCTCTCCATGGGTTTATTTATGTTTATGTATGATTTATTATATATTATTATTTATGTGTAATGGATATTAATGAACATGTTAATATTGGCGATACTAGATAGAGCTCCAATAGATTTGGTAAATATATGTCACATGAGAGGTTATGTGCGAAAGTCTTGGTGGTTATCCTTGTCTGGTGTTTCTATGTGAAAAGCTTTTGGCGGTTCTCCTTGACTTGCACTAAAGTCATATTTATGTTTCTTCCAAATTAATCTGATTCCATTTTTATATGATCCCGTGTTCATACGTTATGATTCCATATGTCTCATGTGTTTTTTATCATTATGTCATTTTTTCTAACCTATGTGCTAAAACCTTATTCTTATGTATACTCCCTTACTGTGCTTTTTAGCTCATCCCTTTGTTCGTGAGTTCCCCAAGGCATCCTATGCAGATGTAAAAGAACAATGGGAGATAGGTGCTCTTTTTGGAGTTTAAATAAAAAGTTGTTTTTTATAATTTTTGATTATGTACCTAGTCTTCCAAGTCACTAGACTTTACGATCCTTGGCTGGTACTCTGATGTTAATAATGCCTAAAATCATGTAATGTTATAGGTGAAAGGTGAAGGTTACTATAGTTGGTATTAGAAGATAGCCTAGTTATTTTTGTAGATTATGAATAGATAACCTTATTGAGAACCTTAAAGATGATACTAGGTATAAGAAAACATTCCTAAGTTTTGGTAAGTATAGAGTAAGTGGTTTATCAGGAAAATAAATCCTTGTCTGGATACAAACATGTAGTGGTGGTTCTGGAACAGATATACCTAGGAGTGAAAATATTGACATGGAGTTTCAGGCCTGACCCGAGGTATCCTAGTACATGATAATGGGCCTTGATTCACTCTTGGTTTGACACTCCCGGTGGATATTCTTTTGAAGATTCACGAGCTTGGTACAAACCATTTAAAAGGGAATAAAAAACCCAAAAGAATATAAGCTAAGAAATAGATCAAGGATATCCTAGATTTAAACATCAGGAATCACAAGCTAGGATAAAATTATCCTTTAATTTTTTTCCCCTAATGATAAATGTTTTTTATGCTCAATAACTTAGTATTGAAGCCCTATAATTGTACATTATTTATCATAGCTACTGTCGGGAAACAAATGAACAAGTTCCAATAATCAATGTGAAAGGGAATGTGAAGAATGCCCAAATGATATTCTTGATATGATGTGACCGGGTGCTCAAAATTTATGACAGTACTTCATCAGTTGGATCAAGTTATGAATAATAACATGGGTCATGTGGAATGCCCTCCTCCTACAAGAAAAGATAAATCTGTCGTAGAATCCTTAATGCAAAAAATATCTCCCTTGTTTAGAAGATCGTCTAATTCCCTCCTCACAGAATTGTAGAGACCCCAGCTTGACGTACATGGAAATTACATTACTTTTGAAGAATATTTAATACATAAAAAAGAGACACCAAAGGACAGTAATAGTTTAGTGTCTTTGGAAACTCGGAATATAATCTTCTATTCTTGGTGAAATATCTTCAACATCTCCTATAAAGATCTTCCCATTTTTAAATAAAAAACATTCTTTATATCCTGTGGAAATGAAAAAATATAAAGGGTGAGATCCAATTCACAGTAAGGGTATGAATTGATAAATTAAAACAAACCATATACATTTGAACTTTAAAACATGAACATAATATTTAAATATCAAAATATTGAGCAATGACATAAAACATGGAAGTACACAATGTATAGATCATAATGGAACATCAATCATGATAAAATAGAATGGGAATGAAACATGTAATTGTGGAAACCATTAATCACATGTTATGATTTCCATATCATCCAAGGCATTTCTTCCAAGACCATCTTAGTAGACAAATTCCCTTTCTAAATCGAGTTCACTCCTCGTTCCAGTCTTGTATCACTGAACCTGATTAACTTACGGTTTCATCCATGTCTATCTCGTGAGATATAAATCTTTACCCAATCCATTGGAGGGATATATAGGTCCCACCCATCTCATAATGAAATAATTATTTCTTGTGCCACAAAATAAACATAAATCATTCATCATAACCCAAAGAATAAAGATGGGTTTCATAAACATCATCCCATCATAACATAATCCATATAAAACAAATGGATATCATTTAATCATAAGAAAAGTGAAAACATGTAAATCATAGTAATATTATAATTAAAAGATACACATATGAAATAATTTCATCTTAGATGGAAAAATGGTTTTGATAAAACACTTTAAAAGAATTCTTGAGGAAAATATTCTTTCTTCATAAAAACCATTTTTATTTTCACAAAATTCCATGAAATTTTAAATGAAAGGGATTTTATTGAAAATAACCATGAAATATTTTAGAATAGACATTATGAAAATAAGGCATTATGAAACTGTAAAAATCCGTTCATGCTGTATAAGTTAAAAAAACATTCTCCTCATACTTTTAACGGAAAAGTCAAAAAGCTCCTCGTACGGTAAACAGAAGAATGATTCCTTCCATAACACAATGTAAAACTAAAAGATGCGTAAAAATGACTTTAAACATATATGGAAGAAATGTAAACATTTTATGAAAACATTTTGAGAACATACGGACATGGATGATAAACATAACCCTAGTAAATACGTACGAATAAGCAATCTCGGATAAAAATGAGATTGCAAAATTATCCCATACCTTAGGTTAGATATGCTTCATATGAATCCGAACCTCTTGTATAATGATTTAAATAATGTCATTTACTTATTACAGGATCATATTCATTGTAATGATAATCATATATGGTTCCCTTATTACTTTATATTACCCGTTCTTTTGTAAATTCCATGTTAAAGCAGAGTTTTGGGTAAAATCGTTTTATTTATCGTATGTGTTTGGACATGTTGTTATTGATATTATTATTACTTATATCATGATTTAATTAGTTCCAGAATGTAAATCATTATTTATATATCATATATATTCAGTATATATATATATATAATTGATATATGAATGAAATGAAATACACCGTTCATGGAGACGGTAGGCCGTACGTACGCATGAATGATGTTTTCCTTTCTTTATTGGCCTGAATAGAAGTAAGTAGATGAAATATATACATATATATACATAAATCCAGTAGCTTCATTATATCATATATTTAATAATTATTCATTATATATACTTTATAATCATTCTTGAATGGTTAACATGGAAAATGAATCTCATCAGGTCGTGGAGACGGTAATCCGTATGTATGCATGAGCGATGATATCGTTCCCATATTTATTGAATGGAATTGGAGTGGATGATATAATACATTAGAATTGGTATGATGTTATAATAATCATATATAGTTATTCTTTAAACCATTATACCCATCCAGGTAAGGTGGTGGTGGAAAAACAGATTACACCACGGCGTGGAGACGGTATTCCGTACGTACGCACGCGTGGTGATTTCATTTTCCGTAGGATGGATAGAAAGTTAAATAGTTTTGTTTCATATTTATAATAACATATCAGTATATAAGTAATACTGATTTTATTATTTTATAATTATACAACTAAATAATAGGAAGTAGATGAAGAAAGAAACTTGAAAGAGTCAGTAGAAGAGATTACCTCTTCCTCGACGCACCTCTTTAAACTTCTTCTTAGGGAACTAGAGATGGTCTTTTGAGAATAAAAAAACCTATATGATATAACTAGAGAGGTTTAGAAGAGAAATATTCAGGGTTTTTCCATGTTTCAAGGCTCAAAATGGTGTGAAGAGAAGAGGGAAGGGGTACCCTTTTTATAAGGGAGGAGAGGGGCACCTTTGGAAAAACATAAATTATTATTTTATAATAAAGTCATAATCGGTTTATAATAGCTAAAAATTGATTTATTTAAAAGATAAAGTTGGTATGGGTCTATATTGTCTCAACCAATAGGTTTATACAAGTTTAGGTTACTATTTAAACCTTATCATTTAGATTTAACTCTAAGTTAAATAATTAAACTTTTACCGTGTCTTCTTGTTTTCTTACACTATATGGTTAATAAACATACTATAACAAGCCAAAAAACCCCCAAGTGGTTCATTATTAATATATATAACCTTATCTATATCATTTGTACGAACCTTATATTTTTATAAATATAATAACATTTAATAATATAATATATTTTTTAAAACATATTTTATTTCAATTTTGACACTATTTGGTAATTGATTTTTGTGAAACTTATAACAACATGATTAGATAGAAAAAAGTTAATTTAATAAATTATAACATTTCATAGTAACCTGTAAAATTAATGCAATTCATAAAAATTCCAAAATTACATTTATTTGGGTATTTATAACATCAATTATGTTAATATTTCATTAATAATGTAATTACTGCATCATCATTGTGTCATAAAACAATTAGATTCCTTAATGTCTAAAAAATATAAAAAAATTACCATCATGTATTAAATCGTTTTATATTTCTAATGGATATTTATAGTCGAATTTGTCTTATGTATGACCCTATATTAAAAATGTTTTAGTTATTAAACTTTGATTTTAACTATTTTAACTCTTCTTTAAATAAAATAATAATAAGTGTCCTAATCTAATCCAAGTGGACCTAAAGGAAAATATTTTATTCCTAAGGTTGTTTTTGGTTGAATAACACTTATCCAATATAATTAGGACATGTGTTAGGGTAATAATAATATCATTATTACCCTTAATCACCCCATTTACTTTTAACCGTTGTAAATAAAAGTAAAAAGTTACTATTCACCAAAAATTATTTTTATCTTATTGAACCACATTTTACTCCTTGTTATTAACTGTGTCTCTCAAATTTTCAAAATTCCAATCAAATAAGGGGTAAAATTAAGTTTTCTGTAAATTTTCAAATTCTCATAGGAAGTGGGTAAAAGACGGTGAAAAGTTCAATTAAATTTTTATATATCTAAAATTATTATAAAATGACTCCAATGAATTAAATTGAACTTATATAGGTATTATGTATCAATGATGACATAAAATAAATTTATATAAAATAAATAATTATTTAAATAAAATGTCGGTTTTTAAATATTATCCTAGTGTTTTCACTATTCATAAAAAATTGAATGTTTTCAGAAAAATACCAAAAATTCACCCTAGGCTAATTTCGATATTATGAATCCAAAAATGAAGTCCATTTTTAAATATAAAATTTATAAAATTTTAAAAAGTGGGTATTACTATTCATAATGGCTAGTTAATAATAATATTATAATAATATTTTATTTAGTGAAACTCGGTATTGCGTACTACTCGCACTATCGAGGAAGGTCTTGATTGCGTGTAATGTAAGCCAATTCAGGGCTGCGTGTAGCGAAATCTCCGTTTGGTGTTGCATATAACATAATAAAAACTTATTTTATTTATACATTAAATAAAATCTATACTTAATATTGCATAGAATAATTTCTACAAAACGAACATGAAATTGTGTGTAACATGAGCCAAGAATAGTGTTGTGTATACTGCAAGCTAATAAAGTGTTTCATATAATACAAGAAAATTTTTGTGTAGCATAAAACATGAGACATCAATGAAATTAAAATGAATAATTCTCATAAAATCTTGGGTTGTCACATTCTACCCCCCTTAAAATGAATTTTGACCTCGAAATTCTTCAGGGTTATAAATGGTTTACTACTTGATAGTTTCTTTCATAGAAACCCACATCATAAAAAGGAATACTAAAACATAATTTTAAAAAAGTGAAATATGAAACAATATTTTTACCCAAATTAACTCATCACTGGGTTTCCACATAGGAGAACATAGGTGAAAATATAGATATGGAAGAGAAATCTAACCATCATGTTCTGATGGAGAGTGGTAGAGAACATGGCAATGAAAAAGCCAACAATCACAAAGCCATAAATTTGTGGTGATCTATAGTACCATATGTTTCTTCATATATGAAGACACTAGGACAACATTTTTTTTGGTTTTCAATGTCATTTCTCTAATTTTGAAGAATTTGAATTAGAAGAAATACTTACTTCATTTTGGTACAATCTCACGGTTGTTCGTGCCTTGAACAATTTCCACTTCATCTCTTAAGGAAATGAAGCTGAATTTTTCATTCTTGATGTGTTAGAAGATCATGTGATCGAATAATGGGTCATTCCATCTATCTCAAACAAAAGGTTAGCAATAGTTATCAAATATACAAAAGTCCACCTATGGTGAGGTTAATCGTATATAGTTCCAAAAAATGGAATTATACTTCATCTATCATACCATTTAATATAATAAAACTAGATTCTACTAATCAAGGACTTCATATAGGGCAGTGGTAGGTGATAAAGACCTGTCACACTTCGGTTGGGGGTTCGATTCCTACATCCTCGTCTGACGCGACGAGTTGTCGCCCATTCTGCAGGTTGTCCCTTTTCTTAAACTACACTATTATAACATTATATCAATAATATCAAAAAAAAATTCTATCCTTAAACAATACTAACTTATGTTCATCATAATCCATTCCAATCATTACGCTTATCCAAAATACTTCTTTCCAAACTCATAGTTTAAAGAGAACGATTACTAAAAAGGTCATATAAAAAGCACGTGAGTACCATAATTTATCCATCATATATCACAAGATATATCTTGTTGATCGCATTCCAAACATGTGAATACCTTAATCTTGTATTCTCTTGAAAAATAAAGACCCATTGAACCTTAGTGAAAACATTAATGCTGTCAAAAGTTAACTCTTTCCACATACCAAAATCCAAAAATTCTATATACTCAAACCATGATATAACTTTTTCCTTATATCAGTCATGAACTCTTGAATACTATCAAACATTTCATTTTCTCCATATCCCTTCATTATGAGCATATCATCTTCTTTCCAAAAATATCTCAATCACTTTCCATGGTTATCGGTACCATAAAATTATTGAAAACCACAATAGACCAATAAATAAATATTCCAATATTCCATGATACTATATAAAACATTATTTTGGAATCACATTACATAAACACTTAATAATTCCACCACATCGTTGTCATATTCAAAATCTCCAATAGTGATTGCATGTGACTTCCCTTTGTCCTTTGCCTTAAGTGGTTTCTCATGTCGATCATCATTAACCCTTGGATGACGACATTGATTAGCATAATTCCCCATTTCCTTGCACTTAACACATTGAAGTGTTGGTGGTGTGTTCCCTACAGTCTTCTCTTTATTCATATCATTAGAAACGCTTTTTCATTACATCGATACTCAGCTGCTCGATGATCTTTTTTTCCACACTTAAAACAATTTCTAGTCCCTTTAAGAAAATCTCCACTATGCTATTTTCCACACATTGAGCATAAAGAAACATTCATCTTATTTTCACCATTGTTCTGAGATCATTCCTTAAACTCCATCTTTCTTTTTTTTTCAAAACCATGGGATGGATATGTAACACAAACTTTCAATTCTACATTGATAGCATAACGCAAAATTTCTTCATAGCTACTGAATTCTCTTATAGCTAATGCCTTTCTATGACTTGGTTTTAAGCCTCTGAAGAATTGATAAACTTTGCTTTCAGGATGGATGATAAATCCAGATGCATACCCTGCAAGCTATGTAAAATTATCCTCATATATGCCAAAAGATTCATCATTCTTTTTCTTAAGCTCTAGGAACTTCTTTTCCATCTTTTTTTGAAGAATACGAGGGAAATAATTATTGAAAAACAGGTTCTTGAACTCTTCCAATTCCGTTGATTCAATTTCATCTTGGGGCCTTGTATTCTTAATTAGAGTCCACCACTGGTCTTCTTCACCTTCTAAATGGTAAATAGCCAAAATGACTTTTTCATGCTCTGAATAGAGAAGTATGAAAAATATCTTTTCAATGGTACTGATCCATTTTTCAGTAACAAGTGGATCAAAAGACCCACTTAAAGAAGGTGGACGTTGCCTCATGAAGGACTCAATAGAATATTGTTCCCTTCTCTTCTCATTTGGAAGTCCCGAATGATTCATAGCTTGTGTATGTATAGCAATAAGATTTTTTACTCCATCTCCCATAACATTGGTTTGTTTAGGAGGACAATCATTGCATTTTCCATTACATTGATCAACACGGTTCCTTCGGGTTCCCGCCATCATCTAAAACCAAAAAAAAAGAGTGTGAGAGGCAAAAGTCAAGCTAGGAAAACAACATAATGAAGGTGGAGTACATTCAATATCTAACATCTTAGGTTTAATTATATGATTGTTACCGTAATCCTAGGACTATAAACTATAGTTATACATAACCTTAGGGACATCCCCAGACATACCTTAGATATATCTCTAGGGATCTAACTAAAGTTTTCGCATCCTAGTTTCTAATGGTTGACTAAACTTTTCCATTGATACCAACTGTAGAGACCCCAGCTTGAAGTACATGGAAATTACATTAATTTTGCGTAATATCTAATATATAACAAAAACAGACACTAATGGACCGTAATAGTTTAGTGTCTTTTGAAACTCGGAATATAATCTTCTATTCTTGGTGAAAGATCTTGAACATCTTCCATATATATATTCCCTTTTTTTACCTAAAAACCTTTCTTTATATCCTAGAGAAATGAAAACATATAATGGGTGAGCTCAAATGCTCAGTAAGGGTAAGCATTGATAAAATAAAACAAACCATATACATTTGATCTTTAAAACATGAACATAATATTTAAACATCAAAATCTTGAGCAATGACATAAAACATGGCAGTACATAATGCATATACTATAATGGAACATCAATCATGATAAAATAGTGCAGGAATAAAACATGTAATTGTGGAAACCATTAATCACAAGTTATGATTTCCAATGTAGGCATGGCAGTGTTTCCAAGACCATCTTAGTGGACAAAGTCCCTTTCTGTATCGAGTTCACTCCTCATTCCAGTCCTTTATCACTGAACTAGATTGACTTACCGTTCCATCCATGTATATCTCAAGAGATATAAATATTTACCCAATGCATTGGAGGGAGATATAGGTCCCACCCATCTCATAATGAAATCATTCTTACTTGTGCCACAAAATAAACATACATCATTCATCATAACCCAAAGAATAAAGATGGGTTTCATAAACATCATCCCATCATAACATAATCCATATAAAACAAATGGATATCATTTTATCATAATAAAGGTGAAACCATGTAAATCATAGACATATTATACTTGAAACATACACATATGAAATAATGTCATCTTAGATGAAAAAATGGTTTTGATAAAACACTTTAAAATAATTCATGAGTAAAATATCCTTTCTTCTTAAAAATCATTTTCCTTTTCACAAAATGCCATGAAAATTTAAAAGAAAAGGATTTTATTGAAAATAACCATGAAATATTTTAGAATTAAAATTATGAAAATAAGGAGTTATGAAACCATAAAAATTCATTCATTCCATATAAGTTAAAAAAACATTCTCCACGTACTTTTAACAGAAAAGTCAAAAAGTTCCTCGTATGGTAAAAAATAAAGATTCATTCCATAACACAATGTAAAATTCAAAGGTGGGTAAAAATTACTTCAAACATATATGGATGAAAAGTAAACATTTTATGAAAACATTTTTAGAAAATACAGACATGGATGATAAACATAACCCTAGTAAATACTTACGAATAACAAATCTCGGATAAAAATTAGATTGCAAAATTATTCTGTACCTTAGGGCCGATATGCTTCGTACGTATCCGAACCTCCTGTATAATGATTTAAATAATGTCATTAACTTATTATAGAATCCTATTCATTGTAATTTTAATCATATATGTTTCACTTATGACTTTTTATTACCCATTCTTTTGTAAATTCCATGTTAACGAAGCATTTTGGATAAAATTGTTTTATTTATCGTACGTGTTTGGAATTGTTGTTCTTGATATTATTATTACTTATATCATGATTTACTTACTTCCAGAATGTAAGTAATTATTTATATATCATATATATTCAGTATATATATATATATAATAGATAGATGAATGAAATGAAATACACCGTTCATGGAGACGGTAGGCCGTACGTACGCATGAACGTTGTTTTCCTTTCGTTATTGACCAGAATTGAAGTAAGTAGATGACATATTTACATATATATACATAGATAAAGTAGCTTAATTATGTCATATATTTCATTATTATTCATTATATATACTTTATAATCATTCTTGGATGGTTAACATGGAGAATGAATCTCATCGCGTCGTGGAGACGGTAATCCGTACGTACGCACGAGCGATGATATCGTTCCCATATTTATTGAATGGAATTGGAGTGGATGATATAATACCATATAATTAGTATGATGTTATAATAATCATATATATTTATTTTTCACACCACTATACCCATTCAAGTAAGTTGGTGGTGGAAAAACTAATTACACCACAGTGTGGAGACGGTATTCCGTACGTACACACGTGTGGTGATTTCGTTTTCCGTAGGATGGATAGAAGGTTAAATACGGTTGTTTCATATTTATAATAAAATATCAGTATATAATTAATACTTATGTTATTGCTTTATAATGAAACAACTAAAGAAGAGGAAGTATAAGAAGAAAGAAACTTGAAAGAGTCTGTAGAAGAGATGACCTCTTCCTCGACGCACCTCCTTTAAACTTCTTCTTAGGGAACTAGAGTTGGTCTTTCCAGAAGACCAAAACCTCTATGATATAACAAGAGAGGTTGAAAAGAGAAATTAGAATGGGTTTTCCGAGCTTCAAGGATCAAAATGGTGTAAAGAGAAGAGGGAAGGGATGCCCTTTTTATAAGGGAGGAGAGGGGCACCTTTGGAAAAACTTAAAATATTATTTTATAATAAAGTCATATTCGGTTTATAATAGATCAAAATTGATTTATTTCCAAGATAAAGTGGTTATGGGTCTAAATCCTCTCAACCAATATTTTTTAGACAAGTTTACGTTACTATTTTAACCATATCATTTAGATTTAACTCTAAGTTAAATAACTTGACTTTTACCATGTCTTCTTGTTCTCTTACACTTTATGGTTAATAAACATACTATAAGAATCCAAAAATAACCCCAAGTGGTTCATTATTAATATATATAACATTATATAAGTCATTTGGTCAAACCGTATATTTTTAGGAATATAATAACAATTAATAATATAATATTTTTTTTAATAAATATTTTATGTCAATTTTGACACTATTTGGTAATTGATTTTTGTGAAACTCATAACAACATTATTGTTTTGAAAAAAGTTAATTTAATAAATAAAAACAGGTCATATTAACCTATAAAATTAGTATCATTCATAAAAATACTCAAATTACATTTATTTGGGTATTTATAACATCAATTATGTTAATATTTCATTAATAAGGTAATTACTACATCATTATTGTGTCATAAATAAATTAGATTATTTAATGTTTAAAAATTAATAATATAATAACATTATGTAGGAATGCTTTTTATCTTTATAATGAATATTTATAGTCCAATTTATCTTATGTATAAACCTATATTAAAAATGTTTTAGTTATTAAACATTGATTTTAACTATTTGAACTCTTCTTTAAATAAAATAATAATAAGTGTCCTGATCTAATTCCAGTGGACCTAAAGGATAATATTTTATTCCTAAGGTTGTTTTTGGTCTAATTACACTTATCAAATAGAATTATTACATGTTTTAGCTTAATAATAATATCATTATTACCCTTAATTACCCCATTTACTTTTAACTGTGGTAAATAAAAGTAAAAAGTTACTATTCACAAAAAATTATTTTTATCTTATTGAACCACATTTTACTCCTTGATATTAACCGTGTCTCTCGAATTTTGGAAATTCCACTCATAGAAGTGGTAAAATTAAGTTTTATGTAAATTTTTAAATTTCCTTGGAGGTGGGTAAAAGACGGTGAAAAGTTCAATAAATTTTTTATATATCTAAAATTATTATAAAATGACTCCAATGATTTAAATTGAACTTATATTGGTATTATGTATCAATTTTGACCTAAAATAAATTTAAATAAAATAAATAATTATTTATATAAAATGTCGGTTTTTAAATATTAACCTAGTGTTTTCACTATTCATCAAAAATTGAAAGTTTTCAGAAAAATACCAAAAAATCACCCTAGGATAATTTCAATAATCTGAACCCAAAAATGAAGCCCATTTTAAAGATAAAATTTATAAAATTTCAAAAAGTGGGTATTACTATTCATAACAGCTAGTTCATAATAATATTATAATAATATCTTGTTTAGTGAAACTCGGTATTGCGTACTACACACACAATTAAGAAAGGTATTGATTGCGTGTAATGCATGCCAAGTTAGGGCTGCGTGTAGTGAAAGCTCCGTTTGGTGTTGCATATAACATAATCAAAACTTATTTTATTTATACATTAAACAAAATATATACTTAATGTTGTGTAGAATAATTTCCACAAAACGAACTTGAAATTGTGTGTAACACGAGCCAAAAATAGTGTTGCGTATACTATAAGCTAATAAGGTGTTTCATATAATAGAAGATAATTTTGGTGTAGCGTACAACACAAGACATGAATGAAATTAAAAAGAATAATTCTCATAAAATATCGGGTTGTTACAAGAATAGTGTATTACACTACTAGAAAAGGGGGTAGTGGAGGCCCCCTGACTCGGGCGACCGCCATTGGCGGTCGCTATAGCCCACCATTAGCGACCGCCAATGGCGGTCGCTAACCTCCCTAAAAATATTCGGGGGGTTTCTGCGCCCCCCCCCCCCCCCCCCCGCGCCCTCTCGATCGCGCCCTAACCCCTCGCCGCCCTCCCTCGCGCCGCCCTCCCCTCCCCCGCCACCCGGCCTCCCCCGCCGCCCGGCCTCCCCCGCTGCCCGGCCTCCCCCGCCGCCCGGCCTCCCCCGCCTCCCGGCCTCCCCCTCCGCCCGGCCTCCCCCGCCGCCCGCCCTCCCCCGCCGCCCGCCCTCCCCCGCCGCCCGCCCTCCCCCGCCGCCCGTCCTCCCCCGCCGCCTGCCTTCCGGCCTCCGACCGCCGCCCTCCGGCCTCCGGCCGCCGCCCTCCGGCCTCCCGGCCCTCCCCCCCCACCCCGGACGGCACCCGCACCCCGGACAGCCCCCGGCGCGCACTCCGGACCGCCCCCCGCACCCCGGACGCCTCCCCGCACCCCGGACAGCACCCCCCCGCGCACTCCGGACCGCCCCCCGCACCCCGGACGCCTCCCCACACCCCGGACAGCCCCCCCTGCACTCGGACACCCCCCTCCGAACCCGGACAGCCCCCCCGCACCCCGGACAGCCCCCCCCCCCCGCACTCGGACACCCCCCCTCCGAACCCGGACAGCCCCCCCGCACCCCGGACAGGCCCCCCGCACCCCGGACACCCCACCCCGCACCCCCGACAGCCCCCCCTGCACCCCAGACAGCCCCCCCCCCTCCCCCGCACCTCGGACACCCCCGCACCCCGAACACCCCTGCCCGCACCCCTGACAGGCCCCCGACACCCCGGACACCCCTCCCCGCACCTCGGACAGCCCCCCCCCCCCCCCCCCCCGACCCCGGACACCCCCCCCTCGCTGCCCGTCCCCCGTCCCCTCACCGCCTCCTCTCCTCCAGCTCCCCGCCGCCGCCGCCGCCCGTCCCCTCCCTTGCCGCACCGCCTTTGGCTCCGGCTCCCCTTCGCTGCTCCTCTCCCTCGCAGCACCGCCTTCGGCTCCCCTCCCTTTCAGGTTTGTAGCTCAATCAGGTAACATGAGCTTTCAGTTACATTATTATTTTATCAATGGTTCATAAACAAATGATTAATATTTATTTTGAATATAGTTGATTTGAAAAATGTAAATGTAATAAGTATTGTGTAAATGTTTGTTATACAGATATTATTATGGATAAGAGTTTGATTGATCTTCCAAATCGAACGTCTAGAGAATATTTCAATGGCATTATGCAGTTTATTGACTTCACGAGAGGATTTGAAAGTGACTATATTAGTTGTCCATGTAGAAAATGTGCTAACAGATATCAATTCACACGAGATACTGTGAGGGAGCACCTTTTCTTTAATGGATTTCTGAAAAATTATAAGAGTTGGACTCGTCATGGAGAAGAATATGTTCGTTGTCAAAATACAGATGCAGCTCAGATGGATGTTGATGCAAGGATGACTGATCCAATGCATGAAATGCTTACTGAAATGGTACGTGGGTTTGATCCTGAAGGCATTGACATCTAGAATCTTGAGACCGGTGAGATAAATCTTCGCTCTGGTGCAGATCGTGATTCGAGGAGGTTTTATGAAGTACTTGATGATGCGAAAACAGAATTATATCCTGGATGTACTTCTTACAATAAACTGTCGTTCATCGTGGAGTTGTTGCATTTGAAGACTTTGAACAATTGGTCAGACACATCATTCGACTTGCTTTTGGTTTTATTGAAAAAAGTTCTTCCTGTCAACGCTAAGATTCCTGAGTCGTATTACTATGCTCGTAAGTTGACAGAGAACTTAGGTTTTACATATGAGACTATAGATGCATGTGCAAACAACTGTATGTTGTTTAGAAATGAAACTGCTCATTTGGATATCTGTACGGTTTGTGGCGCTTCCAGGTGGAAAGAGAACAGGGGAAATAAGACTCATCAAAGTCAGATTGCGATACAGGGGAAACCGATTGCCGTAAAGCAAATGCGTTACTTTCCCCTTAAACCGAGGTTGAAAAGATTTTTTATGTCATCTAAAGTTTCTAATTTAATGAGATGGCATGCAGAAAGAGTTCATGAAAGTGACATGTTAACCCACCCGGCAGACTCTCATGCATGGAAGGATTTTGATAAGAGACATCCCGACTTTGCTAAAGATGTTCGTAATGTCCGATTGGGATTGGCAGCAGATGGTTTCAATCCATTCAAGTCTATGGTTGGTGCAACTCATAGCACATGGCCCGTGGTGTTGGTTCCATATAATCTTCCTCCGTGGCTTTGTATGAAGCAACAATTTATATTACTTTCCACTCTTATTGATGGACCTAAAAGTCCGGGGGATAAGATTGATGTTTACCTTCAGCCATTGATTGATGAGTTGAATGAATTTTGGGGTGATGGTGTGATGACTTATGACTGCGAAACGAATGAAATGTTCAAACTGCATGCAGCTTTATTGTGGACAATCAATGACTTCCCAGCTTATGCAAATTTATCAGGCTGGAGTACGAAAGGGGAATTTGCTTGCCCTTGTTGCAATAAAAGTAAAAAATCTGTATGGCTTAAACATTCCAAAAAATGGGCATACATGGGTCACAGGCGTTTTCTCCCTCCCCAGCACAGGTTCAGAAAGGACAGAGTGGCATTTGATGGTTCTAGAGAGTTCAGCCCAGCACCAAAGATCATGACAGGAGTCGAAATGTTATCGCAGATTGAGGAAGAAAACATCCGCACGGTATATGAAATTCAGGATTTGGTGGCTCCTCCAGTACGTAATATTCGTGCTGCGGGTAGGCAGCGCAGTCACAATTGGAAAAAGAAAAGTATTTTTTATAGTCTTCCGTATTGGAAAACTAACATGTTGAGGCATAATTTGGATGTCATGCACATTGAAAAAAATGTTTGTGATAACATATTGTGGACCATTTTAGGTGTCAGTGGAAAGTCAAAGGACCATGTTAATGCACGCCGTGATTTGGAAGAAATGGGTTTAAGGAAACAGTTGCATTTACAGTTAGCTGAGGGAAACAAGGCATATATGCCTTCTGCACAGTATTCGATGACTACAGAGGAGAAAGAGACATTTCTTTCCATTTTGAAGATGGTCAAGGTGCCTGATGGTTACTCTTCTAATATTTCAAAGTGTGTGAATCTGACGAGTAAGACATTGCAAGGGTTGAAAAGTCATGACAATCACATATAACTTCAGCAGTTGATTCCAATCGCAATTTGTGATTGTTTATCCCCCAATGTTGTTCAGCCCTTGATTGAGATGAGTAATTTTTTTAGACAGCTTTGTTTAAGAAATCAACGAATGAGTGATTTAAAAAGTTTGCAGGACCGAATTGTACTTACGCTTTGTCACTTTGAGAAACTTTTCCCCCCCTCATTTTTCGATGTTATGGTCCACTTAACAGTGCACCTAACTGATGAAGTAATGGCTGCTGGTCCAGTGCAATTCAGGTGGATGTATCCTATTGAACGGTATTTGAGTACATTGAAAAGATTTGTACGCAACAGAGCTCGTCCAGAGGCATCAATAGCCAATGGTTATTTGATGGACGAGTGTACTACCTTTTGTGCAGAATATCTTACGGATGTTGAAACAAAATTAGATAAGCCCTCTCGGATTCATGATGGTCCAGTTGGAGAAGGAACCACATTTGATATGGACAACATCGAGTGGATACAAGCACATCGATATATCTTGTTCAATACTCCATCAGTTGCACCATTAATGCAGTAAGTATCTCATTCGGAGGTGTCGTGCGACCGCGGCGGCCGGAAACGCGTTTCCGGCGCCGTTAAACACCAAAACGGCGTGCGGCGGTCCGATTCAGAGAAAACGTGCTCCGAACGACCTGAAACCGCACGGGGACGAGAGGAATATTATTCCTGAGATGCAGGAGGAGGCCGCACGTCCATCGGACGTGCGGTGCGCGCGGCACGCCCGATTGTGTCGTTTTCAGCAGCGCGGCGCGCGCTGAAACGGCGCGTTGGGGGGTCAAAACTACCCGAACGACCTCCGAATGCCACGAAACCGTACGACAACATCCGGGGCGTCAATTGTGAAATGGTCGGCCAGACGGCACCTCATTCGGAGGTGCCGTGCGACCGCGGCGGCCGGAAACGCGTTTCCGGCGCCGTTAAACACCAAAACGGCGTGCGGCGGTCCGATTCGGAGCAAACGTGCTCCGAACGACCTGAAACCGCACGGGGACGAGAGGAATATTATTCCTGAGATGCAGGAGGAGGCCACACGTCCATCGGACGTGCGGTGCGCGGGGCACGCCCGATTGGGTCGTTTTCAGCAGCGCGGCGCGCGCTGAAACGGCGCGTTGGGGGGTCAAAACCACCCGAACGACCTCCGAATGCCACGAAACCGTACGACAACATCCGGGGCGTCAATTGTGAAATGGTCGGCCAGACGGCACCTCATTCGGAGGTGTCGTGCGACCGCGGCGGCCGGAAACGTGTTTCCGGCGCCGTTAAACACCAAAACGGCGTGCGACGGTCCGATTCGGAGCAAACGTGCTCCGAACGACCTGAAACCGCACGGGGACGAGAAGAATATTATTCCTGAGATGCAGGAGGAGGCCGCACGTCCATCGGACGTGCGGTGCGCGCGGCACGCCCGATTGTGTCGTTTTCAGCAGCGCGGCGCGCGCTGAAACGGCGCGTTGGGGGGTCAAAACCACCCGAACGACCTCCGAATGCCACGAAACCGTACGACAACATCCGGGGCGTCAATTGTGAAATGGTCGGCCAGACGGCACCTCATTTGGAGGTGCCGTGCGACCGCGGCGGCCGGAAACGCGTTTCCGGCGCCGTTAAACACCAAAACGGCGTGCGGCGGTCCGATTCGGAGCAAACGTGCTCCGAACGACCTGAAACCGCACGGGGACGAGAGGAATATTATTTCTGAGATGCAGGAGGAGGCCGCACGTCCATCGGACGTGCGGTGCGCGCGGCACGCCCGATTGTGTCGTTTTCAGCAGCGCGGCGCGCGCTGAAACGGCGCGTTGGGGGGTCAAAACCACCCGAACGACCTCCGAATGCCACGAAACCGTACGACAACATCCAGGGCGTCAATTGTGAAATGGTCGGCTAGACGGCACCTCATTCGGAGGTGCCGTGCGACCGCGGCGGCCGGAAACGTGTTTCTGGCGCCGTTAAACACCAAAACGGCGTGCGGCGGTCCGATTCGGAGCAAACGTGCTCCGAACGACCTGAAACCGCACGGGGACGACATGAATATTATTCCTGAGATGCAGGAGGAGGCCGCACGTCCATCAGACGTGCGGTGCGCGCGGCACGCCCGATTGTGTCGTTTTCAGCAGCGCGGCGCGCGCTGAAACGGCGCGTTGGGGGGTCAAAACCACCCGAACGACCTCCGAATGCCACGAAACCGTACGAAAACATCCGGGGCGTCAATTGTGAAATGGTCGGCCAGACGGCACCTCATTCGGAGGTGCCGTGCGACCGCGGCGGCCGGAAACGCGTTTCCGGCGCCGTTAAACACCAAAACGGCGTGCGGCGGTCCGATTCGGAGCAAACGTGCTCCGAACGACCTGAAACCGCACGGGGACGAGAGTAATATTATTCCTGAGATGCAGGAGGAGGCCGCACGTCCATCGGACGTGCGGTGCGCGCGGCACGCCCGATTGTGTCGTTTTCAGCAGCGCGGCGCGCGCTGAAACGGCGCGTTGGGGGGTCAAAACCACCCGAACGACCTCCGAATGCCACGAAACCGTACGACAACATCCGGGGCGTCAATTGTGAAATGGTCGGCCAGACGGCACCTCATTCGGAGGTGCCGTGCGACCGCGGCGGCCGGAAACGCGTTTCCGGCGCCGTTAAACACCAAAACGGCGTGCGGCGGTCCGATTCGGAGCAAACGTGCTCCGAACGACCTGAAACCGCACGGGGACGAGAGGAATATTATTCCTGAGATGCAGGAGGAAGCCGCACGTCCATCGGACGTGCGGTGCGCGCGGCACGCCCGATTGTGTCGTTTTCAGCAGCGCGGCGCGCGCTGAAACGGCGCGTTGGGGGGTCAAAACCACCCGAACGACCTCCGAATTCCACGAAACCGTACGACAACATCCGGGGCGTCAATTGTGAAATGGTCGGCCAGACGGCACCTCATTCGGAGGTGCCGTGCGACCGCGGCGGCCGGAAACGCGTTTCCGGCGCCGTTAAACACCAAAACGGCGTGCGGCGGTCCGATTCGGAGCAAACGTGCTCCGAACGACCTGAAACTGCACGGGGACGACAGGAATATTATTCCTGAGATGCAGGAGGAGGCCGCACGTCCATCAGACGTGCGGTGCGCGCGGCACGCCCGATTGTGTCGTTTTCAGCAGTGCGGCGCGCGCTGAAACGGCGCGTTGGGGGGTCAAAACCACCCGAACGACCTCCGAATGCCACGAAACCGTACGACAACATCCGGGGCGTCAATTGTGAAATGGTCGGCCAGACGGCACCTCATTCGGAGGTGCCGTGCGACCGCGGCGGCCGGAAACGCGTTTCCGGCGCCGTTAAACACCAAAACGGCGTGCGGCGGTCCGATTCGGAGCAAACGTGCTCCGAACAACCTAAAACCACACGGGGACGAGAGGAATATTATTCCTGAGATGCAGGAGGAGGCCGCACGTCCATCGGACGTGCGGTGCGCGCGGCACGCCCGATTGGGTCGTTTTCAGCAGCGCGACGCGCGCTGAAACGACGCGTTGGGGGGTCAAAACCACCCGAACGACCTCCGAATGCCACGAAACCGTACGAAAACATCCGGGGCATCAATTGTGAAATGGTCGGCCAGACGGTACCTCATTCGGAGGTGCCGTGCGACCGCGGCGGCCGGAAACGCGTTTCCGGCGCCGTTAAACACCAAAACGGCGTGCGGCGGTCCGATTTGGAGCAAACGTGCTCCGAACGACCTGAAACCGCACGGGGACGAGAGGAATATTATTCCTGAGATGCAGGAGGAGGCCGCACGTCCATCGGACGTGCGGTGCGCGCGGCACGCCCGATTGTGTCGTTTTCAGCAGCGCGGCGCGCGCTGAAATGGCGCGTTGGGGGGTCAAAACCACCCGAACGACCTCCGAATGCCACGAAACCGTACGACAACATCCGGGGCGTCAATTGTGAAATGGACGGCCAGACGGCACCTCATTCGGAGGTGCCGTGCGACCGCGGCGGCCGGAAACGCGTTTCCGGCGCCGTTAAACACCAAAACGGCGTGCGGCGGTCCGATTCGGAGCAAACGTGCTCCGAACGACCTGAAACCGCACGGGGACGACAGGAATATTATTCCTGAGATGCAGGAGGAGGCCGCACGTCCATCGGACGTGCGGTGCGCGCGGCACGCCCGATTGTGTTGTTTTCAGCAGCGCGGCGCGCGCTGAAACGGCGCGTTGGGGGGTCAAAACCACCCGAACGACCTCCGAATGCCACGAAACCGCACGACAACATCCGGGGCGTCAATTGTGAAATGGTCGGCCAGACGGAACCTCATTCGGAGGTGCCGTGCGACCGCGGCGGCCGGAAACGCGTTTCCGGCGCCGTTAAACACCAAAACGGCGTGCGGCGGTCCGATTCGGAGAAAACGTGCTCCGAACGACCTGAAACCGCACGGGGACGACAGGAATATTATTCCTGAGATGAAGGAGGAGGCCGCACGTCCATCGGACGTGCGGTGCGCGCGGCACGCCCGATTGTGTCGTTTTCAGCAGCGCGGCGCGCGCTGAAAGGGCGCGTTGGGGGGTCAAAACCACCCGAACGACCTCCGAATGCCACAAAACCGTACGACAACATCCGGGGCGTCAATTGTGAAATGGTCGGCTAGACGGCACCTCATTCGGAGGTGCCGTGTGACCGCGGCGGCCGAAAACGCGTTTCCGGCGCCGTTAAACACCAAAACGGCGTGCGGCGGTCCGATTCGGAGCAAACGTGCTCCGAACGACCTGAAATGAGATTATTTCTTGAATCGAAGTTTTTAAATTATTATAGCACAATGATTTGATGTTATATATATATTAAATATATATTAAATATATATTAAAACATTTAAAATATATTATATATATATATATATATTTAAAATATTGTATTTAATAGTATATATATATATATTTAAAATATTGTATTTAATATTATATATATATATATATTTATAGCACAATGATTTGTATTTAAAATATTGTATTTAATAGTATATATATATTATAGCACAGTGATTTGTATTTAAAATATTGTATTTAATAGTATATATATATTATAGCACAATGATTTGATATTATATATATATTAAATATATATTAAAACATTTAAAATATATTATATATATATATTTATATTTATATTCAATTCAATAAAAAAATTAAATTTTTTTTTTTTTTTTAGAATAGCGACCGCCAATGGCGGTCGCTATAGGGGACCGGGCAGAGGGCCTTCAGCGACCGCCTGGCGGTCGCTGAAGGCCGACCTGCGGGGCACCTATAGGGACCGCCATTGGCGGTCGCTAAAGGCCTCTAGCGACGAGGCAACAGCGACCGCCATTGGCGGTCGCTGCGCGACCGCTAAAGCCCTTTAGCCACCGCCAATGGCGGTCGCTAATGGCCTTATATATAGTAGTGATTTACTCCATTGAAAAGATATTCCCCATCCTTCAGTGCTCAGAGGAAGAGAACGTTGTATTATCAATCTATCATTAGGATGGGGAAGATGATCAGTGGTGGATAATGATCTTGAATACAAAGTCCCAAGAGTAAATTGATTCCATGGATTGAGAGGAAATCAATAGGATGTTTTAATAAATATTTTACTCAAACCTTCTATCTCAAGATGGAAAGAGAGTCCCTTGGGCTCAAGTAGAAGGAGGATGAGTCCATCAAGGCTTCTAAAGAAAACTTTAGACGGCTTGAAAGGTAGGCCTCATACATTATCATGAACACTGAAATAAAGGTGGATCACTTCTTTAGCATACTAAAACCAAGTCTTAAAAATAGTTGGTGATTCGAGACATTGACTATTATGGGAAGATTTTCTATTGTGCCCTCAAGGTTGAAATTGAAATTGGAGACTTTCGGTGGTCTCGTGGGCCTAGTGACATGAATTGAAATATGGATTACAACATGAGTGGTTTAACAAAAAATACCATGATAGAAAAAAGCCTGAATATCCCACTTGTAATAGTTATTGGAAGAAGCATCCAAAGAGAATTCTAAACGGAACTAGGAATTACTTCAAATGATGAAAGCTGGGACATAAGGACAAGAACTTTTGAAAGGATTTGAAAAACCCCACTAATGTGGAAGAAGAATGGAAATTTCAAAACAACTCTCAACCTGTAGTATAGTGTTACAACTATAGAGAGCATTCACATTATGAAAAAAAATTCTATAATCCAAGGGTTGGAGGAGGAAATCTATAACAACCTCCAAGGAAACAAGGAAGGGATTATTCTATCACTACTGTAGAGGTGAAGCTGGAAAATAATGTAGTGATAATTACTCTAGTAATTCATTTCAAAATATAGAATGTGCTATTTAATTCTAGTTCTACACATTCTTTAATATCTTATAAGTTTGGTAGAAATATTCCAACACCACCTCAAAATTGGAAGGATATGTTTTCTATGAGAACAACGAATGGACAAATTATTCTATCCATGGTTTATAAATCCTACAAAGTTAATTCTTGTGGACTGAACCTCCAAGAAAATCATATCATACTTACTTTAGTAGAGTTTGACTCAATCTTGGTCAGGGATTGGATATCTTTATACAAGGCCAACATCAACTTTCAGCAATGGGAGATCACTCGTCACATCCCAAAGAAACTTTCAATTATTTAAAAGTGTAACGAGGAAGATAAATCTTTTTTGGAATCAGTGTCTCAAGTGTGGATATTAATTCCTTATGAGGAAGAATTTTGAGCTCAAATGATTGAGAAAATGATATAATCATGTCATAATACAAGCCCATTGTGAGGGATTACACCGATTTATTCCCTGAATAGTTTCCTATTATACCTCATGACTAAGAGGTCGAGTTCTCAATTGAATTTATTCCTGGAAATCTGGCTATATAAAAGAGACATTATTGAATGGCCACCATAGAGCTCAAAGAGCTGAAGAAGCAGTTACAGGAGAATCTTGAGAATGGTTTTATGTGCCCAAGTCCTTCACCATGGGGTGCCCCGGTCCTCTTCATCGAGAATAAGGATGGATCAATGTTCCTCTTATTTGGTTATTGGGATCTCAAGAAAATCATGATAAAGAACAAGTATCCCTTTCCACAGGTAGATTAATTGTTTGATCAGCTTCAGGGGGCAGTTATTTTTCTAAAGCCAACCTTCTGTCTGGATATCACCAATTGAATGTGAGGAAGGAAGAAATTACCTAAACTGCCTTTAAAACGGGTTATGGACACTATGATTTCATATTTATTCCCTTAGGACTCACTAATTATCAATCAATTTTCATGGATTTAATGAATATATTCTTTAGAGATTACCTTGACAAATTTTTGGTAGTCTTTGTTGATGATATTTTGATAGACTCCTAGAGCAATGATGAACTTGATGGGAATTTGAATACAGTGTTAAAAAAAAATTGAATGGATAATATGTATGAAAAGTATAGTAAATGTGAGTTCTATTCGGAGGAGGTATCATTCTTAGGGTATGTTATCACCAGTAAAGGGATATCTGTGGACCCTTCCAAGACAATGGCAGTTGAAGAGTGGCCCAGACCAACATCTGTAATGGAGATCCATAACTTTTTGGGTCTATCTAGGTATTATAAACGTTTTTAAAGAACATTTAATGATCTTACAACCTAATGATGATGCTGACACAGAAGAGATTAATGTTTTTCTGGACTCAATAATGTGAAGATTATTTTAAGGATATGAAAAATTGACCAATCACTATGCATTTGCTCACACTCCAAGAAAGTGGAGAACATTTTGTGGTGCATAGTGCTAATTATAAGAAGGGAATAAGTTTTTTGCTGATGAAAAATGATAATGTTATATCCTACTCCCCAAGTTATCTGAAAATCAATGAGCAGAACAATCCCATACGTGATCAGGAGATGGCTGTTGTGATCATTGTGTAAAAAATCTGGTTGCATTATATCTATGGTGAGATGTGTGAAATATATACTGATCACAAGAGTCTCAAATATATATTAAATCAAAAAGATATTAACATGTTCCAGCGAATATGGATAGAGCTCATCAAGGATTATGACTGCTCAATCCACAACCATCTTGGTATGGAAAACAATGTGGTAGATGCTCTAATTACAAAGGATTCTACATCTTTATCAATGATGAGAATTGAAAAGGATCCAATATTCTTAGATTTGAAAAGGATGTACATGGTGGTAATTTAGGGAGGAACATCATCAATCCATTATCAAATGATTTCTCAACCATAACTCATAATGAAAAAAGAGAATTCTCAAGGAAAAGATGTGGATATTCAGAAAAGGGTGGAAGCTATAAGAAATGGGAAATCCTCTGATTTCAAAATTGATGAGGAAAGATTTGTACGATTAGGATCACGATTGTGCATACCGTCAGATCCAGAGATAAAGAAATATCTTTTGAATGGTTCACATAGCTCGAAATTTTCTATTCACCTAAGGAGGACAAAGACATGTTGTGATCTCTAAGAAAACATTTGGTGGGATAGTATGAAAAGAGCAATTGCTGAATATACATCAAGGTGCCTAGTATGTCAACAAGTAAATGCTAAAAGATAGATATCTGAGGTGATGAGAAACCGCTACCCATTCCAACATGGAATTGGGAGAACATCATCATGGACTGGGTCACTCGATTTGCAAGGACATATAGTGGAAACAATGCTATATGGGTCATTTTGGATCATCTTACAAAGACATCTCACTGTATCACGATTCGAGAGGACTTCTCATTGGATCAACTTGCATGGATTTACATCAATGAAGTGGTAAGGTTGAATGGAGTACCGTTATCTATTGTATCTGATCAAGATTAGAGATTCACCTTGATGTTCAAGAAAAGTCTCCAACAGGCTCTATGAACTGAACAGAACTTCAGTATGGGCAATCATCCTCAAACTAATGGCCAATATGAGAAAACTAGTAAGACATTAGAAGATATGTTGAGGGCATGTTCTTTGGATAAAAAAGTAGTATGGGACCAACATCACCCACTTCTTGAATCCTCCGACAATAATAGCTTCCACTCAATAATCTGAATGGCACCATGCGACGCCCTTTATGGGAAAAGGTGCAGAACACAGGCGTGTTGAGATGGAGTCGGTAAGCATAAGATGCTAGGACATGAAATGGTCAATGAAATGGTAGAGAAGGTAAAAACCATTCAAAAAAATATCAAAGAAGAAAAATGTTTACATAATAGTTAAGCAGACAAGCATCGATGAGACTATGAGTTCAAATTTGGAGAAATGGTATTTCTAGGCATATTTATGTGGAAGATGTTCATGAGGCTTGGAAAAAAATGATGTTATGTCCTAGGTACATAGCCCCCTTCAAGATTCTTGATCATGTAGGGGTTGTGGCCTATCGGATAGCACTAATACCTACCATTCTCAAATTACATGATGTATTTCAGGTATCCCTCATAAAGAAGTACATACGAGACTCTTCACATGTACTCTCTTCAAAGGAGGTACTCTTGGAGGATAATCTTTTTTATGAAGAGCAGCAAGTGAAGATCTTGGATCGTAAAGATTATGTTAAATGTAACAATTCTACTCACTAGGTCAAGGAACTATGGTGGAACAAAAAATATGAAGAGGCAACATGGGAACTGGTGGAAGGAATGAAGGAAAAGTACCCACACTAGTTTATGTCCTAGAATGTGAAACGGAATTTTGAGGGTGAAATTTCTTAAGGGGGGAAGAATGTAACGACCCAATGTTTTATCAATGGAAATTAATTTCTTATAAAAATTCCTTTTAATCGCATGAAATCACAACACAATGAAATACTAAGTACTATGTAACCTTAAAACATAAGTATGTCACTTATGTGATTTGAATTTCGAAAAAATATGCATCTACAATTGTGATCAGTAAGTTATTTGGAGTCTTAGAAGACTAAATGTATTTTTGATGAATAATAACATAACCTTAAGAAAACTAACATAACATTAATAATAGTAATGAATATTAATTTTCCAAAAAATTGAAACTTCACCCATGAATGTATAAATACAATTTAGACATATTAAATGTGAAAACAATAATCATAGTACAAGAATTTGTATTTGTATTTGTCAAAAATATTTTATTATAAATTTTATTATAAATTTAATAATTTAAAATTGAAATATATTTTCATAAAACGTAATCATAAATATTTACTTTTTTTTCATATGGTTATATGATAAATTTATAGGACCTTGACTAATTTTTCATGCTGTTTTAAAATGCGTCATAGTTTTAAATTTGATTTTGTTGAATAAATTATGATTTTATTTAACAACTAAATTTAAAATATATACGAAATTTATTTTCAATAAATGGAGTTTAGTTTTGAATACTACACATTAAAAAATAGTTAGGGTGATTTTTTGGGATTTTTCTAAAATACTTGATTTTTTCGTGAGTAATAAAAATATAGTTTTGAGTTTTTGGTATGTTTAATGAAATCATAATGTTGTAATAATTAAAATAAAATTCAGGTAAACTTTTTTACAATAAAATAATATATGAGGCATCCCAAGTGTCTAATAACATTGGCTAATACCATGGGGAATCCCATGTTTTTTCAAAAACCACTAATGAGGTGTCCTTTAAAATTAACAAAAAACTATATCTTTTCTATAAATAACCACTCTTTCTTATATTTTATTGAATTAAATATCCAAAATACTTGATTATATGGTATTTTTACCTCTTTATGAGACCTCCCAATGTTTCATAAATCTCCCAAGGTCCCACCCTTCATGTTTTAGGAGTTACTCTACAAGGTAAGGGAACCTTTCACCCTCCTCTTTTAGTAAACACTTATTTTATGTTATCTCTTTGAATTTCCATTTTCATATATTAGGAATTAAATATTATGTATCCCCCATACATTAAATTATATTTGCATATGATTATATACCCTTTTTCTATCATTAATCCATTTTATGAAATTTTATGCGACATCGTTAGGCTGCTGAATTTTCATAAGGGATCTCTCACCTTTTGTTTTATTTCCAAGTTCATTTCATTTATTTTTATTTACTCACCTCATTTCATACAAATGTTTTTATTACTCCCATAACTTAAATTTTCTATAATTGTTTCATGATAAATTAATAATTCTTCATTATCTCTTATTTCTCTTTATTTTATAATAAAAATGAACACACCATCTCAGATGTGCTAATTTACCACATTCAAGGAAGAGGGGTTTTCAATTTCCATTACCATCTTCAATTATAGTCATGAAACAATTTTAAATGTTTAACAAGACCATAATATAGGTATTATTTCTCATCTATAGTTCTGGAAGAATTTTTTAGTCATGGTTTTTATTTATACTTCCAAATGAGTTTGTTGTGTTTAAGAAACCACCAATTAACCCAAACAGTTATCATTAAATAATTTATATAATGATTCATCCTCACACCAAGTAACCAAATGAAATTTAAAATCACGTAACCTCATGGATTTTCACTAATAACACATAACACCAATTCTGGAAAACCATCCTCATCTTACATGATTCACCAAATATGAATTTTAGTGAACCAATCATTAAAACCATGGAAAAAACGGACCTGAACAATGAAATTAAACCTTGTAACCAGTCAAAAGGTATTTAATGAACTCAAAAATGGTTTAATAAATCATTTTAATATATAATATGTACTATAATTATTAATCAATGAAGCTAATTTTAATATTCAGGTCATTAATATCAAGTGGAAAACACCATCAAACGAAAGGTAAGAGATTCTTCTTGAACAACATTTATTCCTTCGGGTTGCTCCAATGTTATTTTCACCCTCATGAAGTCATACTTTATTTTAAATTAAAACTTATAAATACAATTTATATTCTCCAAAATCAAGTTTCAAGATCCTTCCCTCATTATATTTTGGTGGTGTACACGTTGTTTTTTGTGATTCTCTCCAAAATTCTTCCTTATAGGAAAACCTATTTTGAGGGAACATCCCCAATTCTTAACCAATTTCTAGTGCACTATAACCTCTGTTTTAAGCCATCATCGAATTTATAAAATCAGTCTTTTTATTAAGAAAAAATATTTTTTTCACTTCTACTTTTATATAAAATATTATTCACTTTTTCGATATTAAATGCTCCAGTATTTTCCTTAATACCGCACTAAAATGTTTTAATTCAAAGAATATCCAAAATACTCTTCTTACATGTTTTCTCTTCTGTTTTACATCACATACCATTCTATATTCCTATTTTACCTTATTAATGTATATGTATGTTTTAATTCCTTTCGCCCATGCACACTTTCATGATACACCCATTCATTATGCTTTATAACATGAATGTGATACCCATTTCTCCCCATGGGTTCCCTTATGTTTATGTATGATTGATTTTGTGTGATTATATATGTGGAAATCATATTCATGAACATGTTAAGATGGATGCGCCCAGATAGTGCTCTGATGCATTGGGTTAAATTAAGTCTCATGAGATGTTATGCGCGACGGTCTTTGTGGTTAGCTTACCTAATGAGACTATGTCAAACAATCTTGGTAGTTAGCCTTGACTAGTAATAAGGTCATGTTTTATGTTTCTGCCACATTACTATGATTCCATGTTGAAATGACCCCATGTTTATATGTTATGATTCCATACATTCCATGCTTTTGTTATCATTATTTCAGGATTTCTTACCCATGTCCTAAAGCCTTATTATTTTTATACTCCCTTACTAGGATTTTTATCTCATCACTTTTATCATGTGTTCCCCAGGGCATCCTATGATGATATATGAGTACAATGGGTGATATGATCTCATTTTGGAGTATAAATAAAATGATGCATTGATAAGTTTGATTATATACCTAGTCATCCAAGACGCTAGACTTTATGATCCTTGGCTTGTACTCCGATGTATAATTATGCTTAAAATCATGTAATGTTATATATGAAAAGAGAGGGTCACTATATTTGGCATCTACATCAATAATATTTCTGACAGTTTTTGTCATAGAAAATATTGTTGCATCAATGACCTGAACCCCTTGTGAAATAGAAAGTATTGCTTTCATTTCAAGATATCTAATATGAGATCTCATCATGTTCTTCCAAATCTAAAAGTTTCTTCCATAAAAGAGGGAGACTCCTCTAATAGTAAATGAATTTTCCATGACATAAAAAGAAAAATTTTACACCAGCAACTAACATACTTTTGATTACACTTAAAGGACCCCAAAAGACCCAGAGAGGGGAGGAGTGAATCAGGGTGTCAAATATTTCTTTTAAAGTGATAGATCTTTTTCCCATGTACGTTCGAACCTATTTATCCTATTTTTTGGTAATGTGTTGTAAAATAAGAAATCACACACATGAGGTAAACATAACAATTTTACTTAGTTCACCACTAATGTCTAGTCTAATGAGCATACATAGACAGATTTTCGGTCGTACCTAAATCCACTAATCATCACTAGTCGTGGAATATAGAAGTTCAAACACAATCACTTAGTTGTAGGCACACTTCCTTTATATGATTTAATGATAGCACACTACGTCCCATGAAACACATCCATTGAATCCCCCAAGATCACTACTTTGAGATATCTCCATCTCATTTTATTTTATTGAAGGTCTCTTCAATGGATTAGCATTAAATTATTTTTCCTTATCTAGAATGATAATCTTCTTGCACCATAGACCTGAGTTGGTGCGCATTGATAGCACTATTAATAGAAAACATATTTTCAAAATTTCCTTTCACAAATATCCTTTACAAAGATAACTCCTTTTTGGATCACCCATATGTTCACGGAATAATCTATCTTCATGAAGTTCACAACCTTCATAGAATAAACTACCATCGCGATGCTCCCTATTTCAACACGGAGTACCCTATCATCATGAAGCACCCTATTCTGAAAATCGTTTTATACAGAAGAGACTAAAAAAGTATTTTTTCGATGCCCAATATCACATATAAATTAGGATTTTTGAAACCCATTAGCCTCATGAAATCATAGATTTTCTATATTTTCCGTGAAAAATGAAGAGGGGTTGCCTTATATTTAAATGCTCAGAAATTTTTTATTCATTGCCGCCTCTTAGAGGATATTAAGGATCTTTCAAAGCCAACTTCATATAACACCTCCATTCATGATTCTCCATTTTTATTTACCATTGTCACGAAGCTTTCTGTAAAACCATCATGCACTACGATTCTCGAATTCATGTAATCACTGATATCACCACCACAGTTCATAATGCTCAAATTCTTTGTCATTCTCAATGATCATAATTTTCACGTAGATCACCATAAACATTATTTTATCCTTTTCAAAACACAATTCGAGATTTCCATATTTGTAAAACTGATTCCTTTTCCATATTTTCATATTTCCTTCAATGAAATCCACTTTTGTGATGCATTACATTCTCCAAATGTTGGGCCCCAAAATTTTGGAAAACACTGGGAAACAATGCCACCTTCCATACCAGTTTCAGATGGAATTATAAGATTCATTTCCTTTCAAAATCCCTAATATTCCATGTGAATATTGACAAAAAACACAAACCATAATCCATTTATAGCATAGAATATCCTTGGTTCCAATAGAATGATGCTTTGTGTCTTGTAAACAGAGTCAGTAAGTGGAAGCATGATCCCTTGTTCAAGATGCCGGAGCTACAGATTTTGAAAGGAAACAAGATGTGATAGCTATTCTTTGAAATTCAAACTTTTTTATGGAATGAACAATATTGTAATAATATTTGAGATGCCAATTTTTTTTAGCAAGGATCCACTTGGTTGTATCACAACAGTAGAGACACATTTTCTGGAGAATTTAATGACTGAATATATAAACCTACACAACATATAGATTTCAATGGAAGATACTTCTATATACTGGTTTTTGTATTGGAAAAGAGAAATGTTATAATCATCTTGGGAATTATATAAACCAGCTCTGATAGAAAAATATGTAGATGATGAGCAGCATCTTGGATCTAGACCAAAGAAGCATGAGGTGTTTTTATTATCTCCCCATATTGGCATGGATGTGCAAGAAATGTGTTCCTAGGAGGAACTATTCTTATTTGGTTCACAATGAAAGCTATTTTTTGGATCCACTATGAGTTCTAAGTAGGAAAAACATGATTTTAGAGTAATGGAGAAATTCATTTCACCTTGTTTACATTGAAATTAGTTAAATTGCTTATTTTTTCTTAATAAATATACTATTAAATTCCTTATAGGGATTTTAATGGGGATCATGGGTCACGATGTTAGTGATAAAATCTAAATAAATAAGTTTTTAGATGATGATGTCCACACAAGGCCTCTATCCCTGGTTGAGTGAACGTGAATAATGGAGCTTTAAAAGTAGCTTATTCTAGATTATTTTTTCAAGTCACGAGATACGATTGATGAAAATAACACAAGAAAATGTTTGGATGATAGTACTAGCAGTATTATACACATTTTGGACCATGTCAATGAAGAAATGAAACCACAATGTGATCGAGCATTGTGTGGTGTTACTGCCTAGTTTGAGAGAATGAACCCGATGGTGATGACATTTCCCAATATAGAGGAGGATAGTTATAAAATTTTAAACATCATAGATAGGATTGAAATAGGTTTGAAACATGAGGAATGTGTTTAAGTAGTAGACATTTTTATCGTGTTAGAAAATATGGTATTAGTCTTGAACATTTCCCAGTTTGTACATGAGGGGGTCAGCTATAGTGAGTTGGCTACACAGATTGCCTCATTTTTCGTTCATCTAGAAGAGGTAGTTCTTGATTCAAACACAAGAATTTATCTAGACAAGGAGGTGAGTTACATTTAAAGAAATATTTTCATTATCTAAGTGTTTATAGATGGACTAGAACTATTAGCGGAGAATGTTTTATATACTGGAGAGTTGTGTAAGGTATCCACAGAACATCTGAGCATAGTTGGAAAAGGAAATATAGAGGACAATAGTAATTGGTTAGCTAGTGGTATTTATTATTATATGAAAAATGTTTTTTTACTAAGACATGTTGTTTTTTATGGAGTTATTAGCATCATCATTATTATGAAAAAAATGATGTTGCAGTTTGGGAATCTCTTCTGGTTGATGAAAAGATTGTATCTTATTGAATCCATACCAATGTAAGTGAGATCTTAGAAGCTTCATCCCAAATGGTTAATCCTACTACGTTAGCCTTACATTTTTGTGTTTGAATAATTCATTGCTCTTGAGCGTAAGAAAAATACTAGTAGCAGATATTCAAATGAAAATTTCTCAAGTATCCCAGACATATTTTAGAGAATTAGTTGGATTTTATTGCTAATGAATTGTGAATACTGGATTCTACTGTTGTTCCAGCAGAAGGGTTGTCTTCTAGTGAAGAAGAAAATAACAAGTATGACTATACCATATTCCACTATGTAAGAAAAAATTAGTTAACATTTCTATCTAAACCACACAGTGGAAGTATATTTATTACAGCATGTCTGTGTACACATTATGGAATAGAGAATAATGATGTTCAGTTAATTGTGCAAGGAATTTTAGAATTGGCTGAATTGTTGGCCTTCCATGAAGAACACAAGAATCAAGATCCATGGAATACTGAAGCTATTGATTGACTTTGGGTAACACTAAAGGATTGTGTTAACAAAACTTGTGATACTAATGATGTATGGGTGATTTAACCCCCAATTAATGTTGAAAATAATGTTTTTAATGTTAATACATGGGCTTTTGGAGGCTAGAAAATATAGTAAGAACAACTACACCAGAAATCAGTTCATCATTGAAAATGAACAATCCATGTTTAGAGATCCACCCTAGGGGAAAGGTTAATTTTAAAAAGGATTTAATGTTAAGTTAAAAAGTGTGTGTTACTTGGTCTGGCTGCTATTTATGTAAGGGGATAATGTAGTTGGACTGTGTGTGTGTGTGTATTGAAAGGGAAATATTTTCATTATAAGGGGGTAGTGTTTTATAGTTACATTAGTGGGTAGGTGCGGTAATAAATAAGTCATATGGGGGTAGGTAAGTGGAGATATATTCATTTTTATTTAGCCTCATCATGGAATTTGTTTCTTGGGTCATTCCTTAGGTGGTTTCGGTACTTTCTGTAGTCTTGAAGAAGTGATCTTTCTAGAAGATACTTATCTTATATCTCTTCACATTTATCTCTACTCCCTGGTATAATTCCTAATTTTTTATATTGGTTTTATACAATGAAATGTTCTATATATTAATTATATTTAACATTTCTCCACTCAATCAATATTTACACAAAAATTGGGTTTAATTGATTTTTTCCACTTAAAATAATTTCAATAATTTGTTTCAATGAGTGAAATTTTATTCATATTCATTCATTATTCCAAATAACTGTGGTATGTTCTATTTTCATGTTTGATATTTGATTCATCAATCTATTTTTACCTCGTATTCAATAAAATCATTAATAGAACTTTTTTGAATGACATGAATATTTTTTATTAAGTCTATAATGAACTCGAACATGTTGTTCTCCCAAACCAATACATGGCCCAAATTTCCACATACCCAAAGGGCATTCCTAACCCCCATGGGATGGTGACTAGGACCCTGGAATCGACAATAACTGTATGGAACTATTTCATCAAACCTAATGTAGAAAAAATGATATATATATATATATATATATATATATATCTATAAACTCACCCACACACATGAAATAATGAACTGTGGAAGAAGATTCAAGTATATATGTTATAATAAAAATGAAACGACAAAATTGATAAAAATTAAAAGTTTCTAAACAATGTCCAAGAAATGAGTCCAATAAAGAAGGAAAAAAACAAAAAAAAATAACTACTCAATGTGATAGCATCTTCAACTCTCAGTATCTCACCCCTTGATACCCAGACTCAGCTAATAGATACCCTACGACAACACTACAAAGACTTTCCTTTCCCTACATAGAACAACATAAAACCTCCAAAGGGGTATGTAGGGAGTGTGATAAGAGGCCCAGTAGGATCCCACAAAGGAGTTCCATAAAAACTATCTAGACAAAAATATGAACATAATAAACTTTATAAAAAATAAGACATGATAAATAGTTAAATAGTTTTTATATGAAAATCAAGGTAAAACATTTAACTTCTAATTTTACCTCATTTATTAATAAAATAGGTCTAACAGTTTCAAAGAATATGATATACACCAAATAAAACAAATCAAATGAAATAATTTATCACATATCATATCAAATCTATAGTAGTAAAACATAAAATACTACAAGAAAATGCACAGGTAACATCACACCAACGATTAATACAGGCCAGGCTAGCTAAGTCAGTCGTACCTAAATCATATACAATCGTGAACATAAAGTCTTTATATATATGTTTCAAATCTAGAGGGTATAGTAACACCGAACAATGTGAACCCCCCCAACAGGTCCACCAAGTTCGAAGATTGACAGGCCAAGGGAATAGAAATAATTCCCCATGAGTGAACCCCCCAACAAACAGATGAGGCATATTACTAAACCTTCCACCTAAATACCCAAGGCTTCCCATGTTATCCATTTTACAAACCATTTAATAAAAACCATTCTTTTAAAACCATTTAGAAAACCCCTTTCAAAATTCTTTGAAAATTCATTTATAATTACCAAAATTAATGGGAACCCACATTTTTTCAAAAATGCTTTTTTATACATAGAAATAATTCAATAAAACATGAAATTTCAATTTTTAATGAAATAAATCAAAACCCGAGAAATTCAGTTCATCCAAAACTGGTTTGTGATGAAAACATATACCTCAAACATAGGTCACCCATGCCTAGAATGGGATCCACCAACCAGAATGGAACATAAAGTCAACAAAAGAGTCCATGAGATTTATTCCAATGTTTTATAATCAAATCCTTCAACAAAGAATATGGAAGACAAGGTAGATCATGAACAACCTCAGAGAATACACACATGCTACACCACAACCAAAAAATGATCTTACCCTAAAAGAAGATCACATTGAGGATCTATATGTAATGACACCGTGAGATCAATGAATCCGAAAACATATCACTATAACCCTACTTTGATAAATGGAAATTAAGAAAAAAGAAGATAACTTAAACTGAGAGATTTCACATAATAACCCTAATGATTAATTGTAGAATGAAGTGATCCAAAAGGAGGGTAGGTCCCCAAAATCTCCAAGGAGGGTTCAAAGGTTGAGAGAGAAATGGCTTCAGACGAATAAAAAAAATTAAAAATCATCCATGTAGAACCTTATAACGCACATTCCATAATCAATACAAGGCTTTTAATAATTTCACATATTTTATTTCCCTATTAAAAATTTCCACAAATTTGTTTTGTGAATTGGATTAAGTTTCCAATTTTGTACCATTATACATCATGAAACATATACATGATGTGAAATCCTTTCACTAATATAACCCAACTCACTATATCTTCCAAGTAACCAATACACAATGTATAATAATTACGTGACATGATGTCTCCAAACAAAAATTAGATTGTATATATTCTCCTGAGAATTCCAAACCAACATTTTAATTTTAATAACTTAGGGAGAACCTTAAAAAAACTTTACCAAATTTATACCCAGACTCAATTAATTCTAATAGACATACATCCTTGAATTTTAGGTCATTTACATTGAAACTTTTGTTTGTACTTGAGTTTCCCAAAACATACCTACAGGTGGGAGAATGAAAGATAAAAGATAAATACCATAATGTGGATAAAATGAAGTTAAAAACTCTCCACCATAATACATTTCTTTCCAAAGAGGTCATGTGGAAGAATTATGTCTAGAAAGAGGTGATTTTATTTCTCCCTTATCAATAACTATCACTCTTATGTCTCATGATAATCTGATATGTGTGAAAAAAACACTAGATGATATAATTGAATTCTCATGAAAGACATTCAGTTGAGAGTCAATGATCTCCACTAGATACTCTCAAATAGAAATGTATGGATCTAAATAATTCTCAACACATATTAGGATGTTATTGGGATCGTGAAGATATTTCATGAGCTGTGATATGTGGAAAACATCCTTAATACATATCAACTGAACCAACAATTTCAAGTGATAAAAAACCCACTCAACATATTTAGTGACCTTAAACTGTCCAAAATATCTTATATCCAACTTCTCTTGCCTTCCATGCTAATAGTGACCAAACCGAGGATATCATTTTAGGAAAACCTGAACATCAATAGAAAACTCCAAAGGGTGATGCTGAAGATCCACATATATTTTTTGTCGAATCTGATCCATAAAAATATGCTGACATATATCTTGAATAATTTTAGGTAAATCCTGAACGACACTCTGTCCCACCAAAGAGGATTCTCCCACTTCATCCCAACAAATAGTTGATCTACATGTGCGACCATACAAGGCCTCGAAGGGATCCACTTTGATCAATGACTGATAGCTGTTGTTATAAGAAAACTCAACTAACCCTATATGTTTATTCCATGATCCACTAAAATCCAAGATGGATGCATTGATCATATACTCTAGGATATATATATATAATGATACATAATTCCAACATTCTATGGATGATAAGTTGTACTCAACTTGACTTGAGTCCCAATCACCTCTTAGAGACTTCTCCGAAACCTTGGCATAAACCTTGGACCCCTATCTAAAATAATGGCTAAATAAACCCCATGTGACCTCATTACCTATAAATATAAAACTTACCAAGATCACTAACTTTTTTACCTTGTTAGAATGATGTGAGTTGAATTTGTCAACTGATCAACAATTTCCCATATAGAATTTCTTCATCAGGGAGTCTATGGTAATCGAACAAAATTTCCCATAAACACTTCATCGCATTTCCAAAATGGAATTGTAAGATTCCAAATAAAAATAGAAGGTTTCATGTGCTCTACCTTTATCATTTTGTATTTGTAATAGGAAGACACATTATCTTCAATGTCAATATCATACCCAACCATCAAAATCATTGTACCATGTCATGATACATATTCATATTTCCTAGATGAATGAACCACACAGAACTATGATAGTAAAAAAACTAAGATCCTCACAGATGGTGGAGTGAAAAATTGATCCCCAAAATTGAGAATACCATATGAAGAGATGTACTAACCTAAAATATTCTCCCCACCATATAGGGTTTCTCAAATTCTACTAAAATCATCATCATTCTTTTGAATCTACATAATTGGCCCAATACGAGATGATGATAACTGATAACCAGTCAGAACCATTCCTGAAATATACTCATGATCATCCATGTAAAACTAAGAAAATATTCCCATAGGGTTTCATTCCTGTGTTGATTACATAATAGCTTGTAGTGGTAGTTTATTATTAAGAGTGTTGAAAATTAAATTACACTTCCTCATGGTGTAGGCGATGTTGAATTAAAACATTTGAAGGTATTACACAATCCCCTCTATATGAAATTCAATACTTTCTTAGATAATATATAACTCAGACTCTTATGTCTATAAAACATCATTAACCTCTCTCCAAAAAGATAGTACTTCCTACACTTAAATACATGCATAACCCCAATAAGCTCTAAATCATGAATGGGGTAAATATTCACATGTGGTAGTAGTTTTCAAGATCCATAATATAGAACATTAATGTCATGTACAAGCACACAATCAAAAATAGCTTTTGAATCATCACAAAAAACAATAAACCCATTACAATGCATATGTAAGATCAAAATAGTAGCTGTTATCAAAATTCATTTCGAATCATTGAAGGAATACTTGAAATTTTCATCCAATAGTAATTTCACCCCTTTCCAGATAATTGAAATCAAAGGTGATTACAACATTGAGTAATCCATAATGAACCATCAATCATATCCAGCAGAACCAAAGACACCCCAAATCTCAAAGACATTTTGTTGGACTTCCCAATAAAAAAATAATTCACCTTCTCTAGATCAACTAAAACATAGTTCATAGAAATCCTATTTCCAAAGCACTTCACTTCCCAGATCAATAAATTTCATTTTTAAATCCAACCATAAAAATGGTGACTGTTAATTATTTCTATAACCAAACTCAAAATGTTATCTTTCTCATGTATGTGTCTTTAATAAAACATTATAACATTTATGAAAACTACCACAAAAGTGTTGAGATAGTCATAAATTATTTGAGTTATCTAATTAATGAAAATTTCAAGATTTCTAATCATACCAAATGGAAACACAATATATACATAATTCCTATACCTAATCTTGAAATTTTTCTTCAGTATATTAGAATCATTAACTCTGAACTAATGATAACCCGACTGATGATCGATCTTTAAAAACCACTTTTACCCTTTAAATGATCAAACAAATTTTCCACATGTGGAAAATGATACTTGTTCTAAACTGTTACCTAGTTTAACATCCAATAGTTGACAAAAAATTGAAGTGAACCATATTCCTTCCTAGAAAACTAAACATGGGTTACCCAAGGAGAATCATTAGGGAAAATGAAATCATTCTCCATTAGATAATCTAACTTATTCATGGGGTCTTTCAGTTCTATTAGTGACATACAATAAGAGGGGTTTGAAATAATATACGTACACAGAACTTGGTTAATCATCAACTCTACCACCCTCTCTCAAGGAATCCTAGAGAAATCATCAAGGAATATTTTAGGGATGTCCCAAAAAAAAGTGGGGAGATAAAAAATAGTAGAAACACAATTGAGATGAACTGTTAAATAATAAAAAACCACCTAAGCTCTAGGTGGGATGGTCATGCATGGACAAACTTTAGATCCCACTCTCTCTGAAACACCTAATAGAAAATATAATAAGTATAAAATGAGACACACCGATGATAAAAATAAACCAAAAAATGATATACAAAAAACCAATACATCTAGATGACAATGTAAAACAAATTCAGATCAGGAAAGAGGAAATACCATACTTACACTACATCATCCATTGATATAGAATACGTACATCAAAACCCTTTCTCTTCCCTCTTCCCAATAGGTTTTTTTAACTCCATAACAAATTACTTGATATCCATCGGATTTTTAAACATATCAAAAAAATATCCAAATATAAATGAGTGGGAAGGACCTGTATCAAACAAATCAATCACTACTAAAGATGCAATAAATAAGGTAACTCTAACTATCACTGGACCTACATCTACCTATGTTGGATACTCACCTAATGTGGAACTTTCTTTAATCGTGAGGCATGAGTTTAGAGCCCTTCATATTAAACTAAAATAACATTTGTATCAGATGATCCCTGAATATAATGCGGCAAAGATATAACATGATAAAAATGATAAAAATGGTCATTACACCCATAACCATTAGAAATATTCATAGGTTCAAGAAAAGATTGTTAGGTGGGCCCAAACTTTTTACAATAATAGAAATCCATGGTCACAATATTAGCTATAAATGATGGTTTGGATGGTTCCTACAATTGAGAAGTACCTCCACCACTCCTACGATGATCTTTCAACTTATTCTTTTTCCCATGTGTGCCTATTAGGTCCTGAAAACTACACATGCAAGGGGAATAGTGTTCCATGAATTTGGAAATGGGTAATATATTAATCCCAAAGAATAAATTGAGGAAAATTTTTAGATAGTTAGAAGCTAAGAAGGATGGATTGATACTTCAAATCACAAATAATTTTAGAGACTTCGAACCTACATGGAGTTCTATTCCTTCATGAAGAACCGCATAAGAAAAATAGTTTGTGAGATACGAGGGATTGTTGGCCCCTAAAAATAAAACCAAATCATTTATAGGGTCATATAGTGATTACCAACTCTACAAAATATCGTTCAATATAAAAAAGTATTTCATTGGATAAGATGGTACCACCAACCCCTAGAAAAAACTATGTTCTTTCTTGGGAAAGATAGTAATTCTATCCCCCCAAAATGACATCCACTATGAAAAAAATAGTTCATGAGATGGGGAGCCCTTATTAGGCCCTCAATAAAGAAGCCATGTAGCCCACTACAGATGGATAGCTGTGTTGATATCTAGTCCCTCTATTACAATATAAAATATCCTAAAGGGGGATTGAAAATAAGTTGGGAAAATAGAGGTCATTAAAGGGGTTCATGGATTAGAGTCAATACACATATAATTCTATTCCCAGTAGGTAAAAATCTTCCTCATTGCATTAAGGTGTAATTAATAAATTTTCTAGTCATAGTTGAATATAAACCCCCTTTGTGGTCACCATTCCGCAGGGCATAAACAGATTACTGCTTTGGAGACCAGCACTTCAAATTCAAAAATTCTATGCCAGAAGATTTTTTCACGTGTAGAAACATCTATGTAGTAGGAACCTTGACCCATGTAGAAAAACACTACATATTTGGAACTTGAACCTAAGTATAAAACCACTACGTTGAGGGAACATGGTCCCTTGTAGAAACACACAAGGTGGGTAGAAGCCAAGTCCACGTAGCACAATTCTATATGGATTGTACCCTCTCCCACATAGAAACATTCTATGACCAAAGAACCCCATCTAGCATACGAACATGTAACGTGGAATGTGGAATCCTAAAGTGTTTTAAACTCCAACTCCAATCACTCCCTTCCATCATATTACTAGGGCCCATAATGGCCTCACTGTGAAACAATCCAATGGAAAAAATACATGACCTCTTCAAAATTCACCTTACATGTATTATCAAATTATTGGGAACATCGGTGTTTCATCTGAAGTCTATATAATCATTGTATGAGAAGATACATTTGTAGCCTCCTCAAAAAGGAGGAACCTTGAATTATCATCAAGTATACATTCTCATGGTAATAAGGGTTCCGAACTTGAAGGTTCTCATGTGGACCTCCCCATTTTAGGGAATGAGGTCAATCACTAGCTCATAACATCAATGATTTCTAGTGTGGAAAACTTTTCAATTCCCCATGTACAACCAGGGAATCCCTACTATAGTAATCCCATAACCACTCTCATGGGAGATGATGCTAGTTATATTCTTAGAAACTACCTAGGAAATAGATGGATAGGTTACAAAAATTTACTATCATGTCTAACAAAAACAATAGGAGATATGAACAATCAAAGACCTATCTCCCTCTCTTTGGTCTACATCACCTCAGCCACCAGAATGCAGAGTGGATTGTGTGATCTTTAGATCCAATGCTTCTTATTGTTTCTGACACCAAGAATCACTCAGGTGGGATTAAAGGTTAGTGGAGACCATTAAATAGACACAGTCCCAATTCAAATGGTAATCCCTTTATGGTAAACCTGACCATCTCCACTAACATTTTCCTTTTCTATAGATATAAGCCCTGACCTATATTCAAATGGGAACCCCTCTAAGTGTATGCCCTAAAACCATGACTCCATCTTCAAAGGGACATATTTAATATGAATAAGTGATAAAATGGTCATATTTCATATATGTAATCCCATACCATCTAGAAATGTGTGGGATTTTATTCATTTCTAACATGTATATGTAGGAAACCTCCCTCAGGTCCAAACCCAGCAACCAAATTCACCCTAATGTTCTCTCGTCCACCTTCTTTTTTAGGTCATATCCACATGGGAGACAACATATCTTCTTGGTCCCTTGGTCATCCTTGACATAATTCCCACACCATCCTTGATGAGGAACCTTTCACATGTACATACTTTTCACAGGATGTTAAATCAAATGGTTTGGTCTGGGTCACACGACCTTAAATGGAGATGTAAGCTTTTGAGTGGAACTAAACTACTTGGGTTATAATTCCCATCATGAGGATATGTAATAATCCCATATTATGGGTTCAATCTCAACATAAAAACAAATTATGTATCCTTGGATTCCAGTAAACTCCAGATCACCTCACCACCTAGATTAAAACAACATCATCCTAATAAATGAACAATGAATCTACAATCCATCCATAAAACATACCATTGATAGAAAACCTCAGATAATTAAAATTATACCAAGCAATGGAGAACCTCAGATGCATAGAGATGATTTTTTTCCCACAATTATTCATAATGGATCATTAATTTTGGGAGAACCATGTATACATACTTCAAAAGGAAAAAAGGATTCCCAAAAATATGTTAAATCTATAAGAGAGTCTTAGAATATGAACTAGATCCCTCAAATGGGATTGATGATCCTGAATTCCCATCCTCTCGACCAATGTGAGTTCTTAGGTATCACTGGAAAAGTTACCCAATTAAAACCTACATTTGGAAATTAGTTTGATGTGTTTTTGTGGATATGATAGTTGTTGGGTGTTTTCGTCTCCATGAACAAAACCCATTGGAGACCATTCAATGATTTTAGAACCAGCATCAGTGATTAGACACAATTAAACCCCCTACAGTCAAACATCAAGTGACAGACAATATTTATTGAAAAAAATGGTGAACCTAATGTAAATCCTTAACCAATATGATAGTGTTTTCCACCCATCAATACCCTTTGGATCTCAATCTGAAAAAAGGCCAAAAAAAATTAATGAATCATGTTCTCATATATGTAGATTCTAATTTTATGGGAATTATATTTGTTGTTGAATAATATATTTTATGAAATCATCACTAGAACTCTCTTAAATCCAATGTAATCTCAATATCTTTGGCCGACATGCACATCTACCACTGCACAGGTCGGGCAGTCAACCAGACGGAGGACTCCATAACCCACCCAACAACTTCAGAAAAGTTTTCACAATTAATTAGATAGAGAGTAAAAACATAATGGTACAATCCCCACCTTGCAGGCTGCTAGGGAATCCCTCCAGTCTATGAAGCCCCACCTTCTACCCACCTAATGACGGTCGGTGTTTTAGAACCAGATAGACTTAATAGCCATCACAGTCTATTTTGGGATCCTATCACTTGATTGTGATAAAAATTTCCTACCTTTATTTAGGGAGGATGATAAATTTATCACCAAAAACATCATCCCATTAGTAGAGGGGTCTCACCCAAGGGTCCCTACCAATAATCGTCAATTTCAACACTGTTCGGCTCATTATTCTCACCATGTAGAGGATACCACCCCATGGGCCCCAACCAAAGTCATGTGGACCCCATTCCCCTGGGTGTCTCACAAAGGATGATGTTCAATCAATCTGGAATATTCTATATTTGTTATTCCTGATGAATAATCCATCCATGTAAATGTAATGGAAGCCTATGAGAAGACATATATTCCTACTCACTCTTATGAAGCTAGTCAATCAAACATGATGTCAAACCATAAGAAGACAGAAAACCCTACATGTTAACATCATTAATTCCATGAAAATATAGTGGAAAACCATAGTTCAACATATATACCTTCCAATTTACATGAATAATTCTGTGAATATATGGGGAAAAATTACAGGAAGATGCATTTCCTTGTTTACTCTTATGAAGCCCTCCATGTAAATATGGTTTGTAACGCCCCAACCCCAGTTACCCAGAGTCGGTGCATTATTACATAACATTGGCATGATCACAAGAAATATCAAATCTCGAAATACCGATTGGTTTAGTATCCTTGGAAACACTAGATATATTCATAAAGTTTTACATTACATCATAATGTGAAAAACTACTACAAAAATATAATGTCTCCATAGTCCACACTATTATCTCCTCATAATATCCCTACAGGTCATTCATAACTTACTTCTTCACATCCTGGGAAAAATAAAACATAGAAAAGGGGTGAGCTCAAATGCCCAGTAAGGATAACAATATAGCGGAAACTTTCCAAAATAAGCATAAACATTTAAGGCAATGTATAACTAAAACAAAATCCTTTTAAACTTGAACTTCAACATAGTATGGAAAAACTAAAATAAAATAATTCCATTTACTTATTCACATGGATATTATACTAATCGAATAATAACATGCAATATCAATAACCACTTTCATAATGATGGAATGCATAATGCCAGACTATCATAACCACATAGCCAAGGCCTCGTGCCAAGACTACAAATAAGATTTTTCCAAGGCCTTGTGCCAAGACACTAGTTTGTCTCATGAGACCCACCGATGCATCGAGGAGCTATAGTAGGCTCCACCCATCACTTACTAAGTCTAATGCATTACCATATGAAAATGTTTAAACATAACATAAACATTCGTATTAAAACTAGCATACAAAATGTCAATACTTTCTCCATAAACCATGAATGGTATAAAAATAACACATCCACAGTCAAACATATCACAAAACCTTCAATACATTATGGAAGTTTTGTATCATAATAAATAAACTTCATATAATCATAAAATCCATAAAAGGATGTTGACATATATGAAATCAAAACTATTTGAGAGAAATATCTCCTTTTTTTGAAATCATTTAAAAGTCACACATTTATAAAGGATGTAATTAAAAAGAGATTTTTGAATCAAAGTGTCCCATACCACTTTGAAACTTTTTAAAGGAATTATCATTTTAAAAACATTCATGTCCATATAAATAAATCCTTAAAAACCATTTTGAATACATGTACATTAATTAAAAAGATTTAGAAAGATAAATCTTTAAAACATTTAAAATTCTGATTTTGATAAAGAGCACCTTTCTGAAATTCATAAAATATTCATTTTGAAATCATTTAAAAGTCGCATAATTATAAAATAAAACATTTACTTTGAAAATATCCTTGTAAGCTTGTAAGGGAAGCTTTGACAATTTTGTAACGGCTGTAAATAGCCGCACCCGCCGTATAAGTTAAAAAAACATTCTTACCTTAATTTTGTTGAAAAGGTTAAAAAGCACCTTGTTTGGAAAACAACAGAAAGAATCCTTTATAAACCTCTTATAAAAAGTCAAAAAAGGGTATAAATTACATTAACCCGTATTCTAGTAAATAGTAAAAAAAAATTTGAAATTCATTTTTAAGAAACATGGATGTGGATGATAAAGAGATCCCAGTAGATTATTACGTATAAACAACCTCGGATAATGAAGAGATTGCGAAATAAACCCTTACCTTGTACTTTTACTTGGTTGAGGGTAGGTTAAATTCCTGTATAATGGTGAAATAATTGTTATTAAATTATAAAAGAATCATATACATTCATATGATATCATATATGATCTTTTAACATTGCTTCGTTAATAATATCTAAGAATTATCGTTGTTTCGGGTGTTAACTTACTCATTTTCTTTTATATGTTTTGTTATGTAAGCCATGGTTGTCATGGATAGGTTGTATCTTATTCACATCCAGAATGATATCAAGTCCTTAAACATTATTTTTAAATCATCAAATGGTAATTATACTTGAATGGATACGATAGAGAATGAATCTCATCGCGTTCGTGGAGATGGTAGTCCGTACGTACGCACGAGGGACAATTTCATTATTTTGTTATTAAAATAATATATAATTGGATAGTATATAATATATAAAGAATAATTATCATTTTATATTTATTATATACATGAGTTACACATCATTAATATACCAATCCAAATAATAATATATTGAATATCAATTACACCACGACGTGGAGACGGTAAGTCGTATGTACGCACGTGTGGTGACATGTTATTCAATGGATGGATAGAATAGTGAATATGGTTGTACCATATTTATAATAACATCAAAGTATATATATGATACTGGAGTAATTATATTAGAATGGTAACAACAACGGAAGAAGAAGTGGAAGAAGATAGGAACTTGAAAAAGGGTGGTGAAATCGTTACCTCTTCTTCGGGTTCTTCCTTTTGATTTGATCAAAAGGGCTCCTAAGGTTGGATTTCTGCTCAAACTAAGGCCTCTATGTTGTATTTAGGGAATGTGGGAGAGTATTTGGGCAGAGTATGGACGAACCAAAAGGCTTTGAAGGTGTAAAGAAATGATAAGGAGGAGTTCCCTTTTATAAGAGGGGTGAGGGGCACCTTTGGAAAAGCTAGAAATATTAATTTATAATAAATTCATATTCGGTTTATACTGGCTCCAAAGGTGATTATTTAAATTTTAAGGTGTATATGGGTCGAAAACCACTCAACAAATATAATTTAGACAGGTTTGGGTACTTATAGTAACCTTATCATTAAGTATTAACTCATAGTTAATTAGTTTCACTTTTACAATGTCCCTTTGTATTTTTCTATAATATGGTTAATAAACATACTATATACATCCAAGAGACTCCCAAGTGGTCCATTAACGATACACCTATCATGATATAAGTCTCTTAGAATAGCATTAGATTTTTTGGAATTTAATATCAATTAATAATATAATATTTGTTTTAAAAACTCTTTTATGTCAATTTTGACACTATTCAATAGTAGATTTTTGTGAATCTCAGAACAGAATGATTACTTCAAAACAATTTAATTAAATCATTACTAACATGTCATATTAAGTTATAAAATTATTTTAGTTCATAAAAAGTCTCAAATTATATTTATTTGGGTATTTATAATATCAATTATTCTAATTTTTCATTAATTAGGTAATTACTGCATCATCATTGTGTCATATATAAATTTAATTATTTAATGTCTAAAAATTATAAATAAAATATCATTATGTAGTAAATCGTTTTATATTTCTAATTAATGTTTATAGTCGAAAATCCAACATATATCACCCTATGTAAAAATTGTTTTCCTAAAACATATATGCTTGTGTCATTTTTGTATTCATTTTAACTTAATTAAAATAAAGTGTCCCTATCACCTACAAGTGGCTCCATGGGGTCCCAAAATAGATCCAAAGATTCCTATGGTCGAAAATATATCAACAAATAAAGTTAGTGCAAATTTTAGGGTAATTTAGTATTGTTATAATATTATGTTTTAACCCTTATTTACCGAATTTACCCTTAACCATGGTAAATAAAATATTTACCGCAGTAATTATTCAAAATGTATAAAAATAAAAGTTACCTATTTACACAATTTGAACATCCTGATTCCAAATATGGAATCAATTTTTCCAAATTCAAAACTAAGAAGTGCCAGAAATTAATTTAAAATTAATTCCTGTTGTTAAAACAAAAAGCGTGCTTTTAAGAGATAATAACTATCAAAAGATTGACACTTGTTTATGTGCGGTTTAATTTTAAAATTATGTCCAATGACCAAAATTGTATTAAATGGTAAAAATATATTCTAAATATACTTTAAAAACTTTCAAATTCATAATTTATCACTATTAATTATTTTGATTAAAAAAGTTGTTTTTAATTAAAATTTAGTAATTTTCACTATTCATCAAAATATTAAAGTTATCCAAAAAGTACCAAAATTTCACCTTAGGCTAAATTCGACACTCCGAATCCAAAAATGAAGTCCATTTTGAAATATAAAATATATATAATTTCAAAAATTAGGTATTACTATTCATAACGACTAGTTTTATCGGTTGTGGTGTGTGTTAGAATTCGAAGTTGCGTACAACACATGCTACTATATTATTAAAAGGAAAGCATACCGTGGAAGCTTGGGATGTTTCATTTTAAATTTTTGATGTCCCCATTTAGTCAAAAAGTTTAAAATATTTTATTTAAAAAGGGTTCACTATTAGAAGTTGATAAAAGTGTAATACTGAAAATGAATTTGTTCTTACATTATGTCTAAGAAACTCATAATATGGATTCCAAAATTATAAGGATTATATAAAGTTTAAAATTTAGTTAATACTATTCATAACCTATTTTTAACGGCTTGTTTGGTACGTCATGGTGCGATTGAAATCAGTGTTGCGTGTAGTGCAAGTTATTGAATTATTTTGAAGAAATTACACACTATGAAATCTTGGGGTGTTACATTCTCCCCTCCTTCAATAAATTGAGTTCTCAAAATTTTAAATTGTTCATAGAAAATAAAAGGTTGAAAATAGAAAATATCTTTGTGGGAAAACACACATCGGAAATTAGGTTACTTAAAATTTAGTCTTAATATGAGGAAAAGAGAAATGAAAGGGTCACCACCAAATTATGATCTCTATTAGGAGAACATTGGTGGCAATTAGAGACATATAATTGGAGGAAAAACATAAATATTTATAGGTTGTGATTGAGGTAATCAATCACAAACAAGTGTAAAATTGAGGTCCTTAAATTCATCAATCTATGATGATTTGAAATACCATTGGTTCAACAAAACATAGGGCATTAGGATAACACATTTTTGACTTTTCAAAATATCTTAGTTGAAATCCCACATCGAAAAATGAATTAATGAGGCCTCTATTTAAAATAAAGAGTGGAAAGTATGAAGATTACCAAAAATAACACATACTAGGGTTTCATGTAAGAAAATATGGATATGGAAGAGAAATCTAACCATCAATTATCTGATGGATAGTGGTAGAGAACATGGCTATGAAAAGGCCAACAATCCCAAAGCCATAAATTAGTGATGATTTAAGGTACCATCTAGGACAACATTTTTGTTCAAAGTTCCTTTTCTTAATATTGAGGAATTTATTTATAAGATTTTCTAAGATCATAAGGAGATATACTTACTTTATAATTAGAGTTTTATCCATTAATAAATTTCTACCAAAAACTCATCTTTCACTCTAAAAGATAATAGAACGTAAAAAAATTCTATTTATACTATTCGTACAGGGTTCCAAAATAAATGAATTTATAATTCATCTACCAGATATTTTAAAAAAACTAAATTATTTAATCTAGGAAATCTCATGGTCCAGTGGTAGGTGATACACCCTTGTCGCCCTTCAGTTGCGGGTTCAAGTCCCGCGGCCTTGCAAGTCGCGACGGGTTACCGCCCGACCTCTGAGTTGTCCTTTTTATGGCAATCCAGATTTAATCTCAAACTAGAATTTATACAATATAATTCTGTCCAAACTCACAGTCCAACATTTATAAGGAAGGTAAACATAATGTAGATCCTTTTTACCCCGTAATATCATATTAATACCTTCATCATGTATTCTTTTAAAACACTGAAACATCCTGAATTACCATAATCCTTATTGATTACATTAATGCTCACTTTTTCCATATAGAATGCTGGATATACTTCATCAATCCAAAAATGTTTTAAACCCCAACAATGATGGAATATACAAATCATTAATCAGCTTCAAGGTAGTCAATAATATCCAATATAATTTATCCAAATCAATCTTGTATTATTCTAAAATCACTACCTCGGTATCAGAACCATATTATGGTTTATCTTTCTCTCAACCATATATTTTCTAAAAATCTAACATGCTATTGAGTCACTTTTCTTTGTTCCACACAGTCTCAAGTCCTTAATGAAATAGTACTGTAGTACAATCCTTATATAGTCCATAATTATTATAACAAGTACATTGTTGATACAACACTCAAATGACATAATCAACATAAGAACTCTAATCATTCCTCTTCATCTGTGGTAGTATCATAACTTGATTATTATCCAATAGCATCATTTGTGGCATAGTCTGATGACTGGGACATAGGTTCGCGTAGTGTCTAAACTCCTTGAAAATGAATCATTGTACATTTGAAACCATTTTCTTACCCTTGCGGTCACGTACTTTGTGCCCTTTTCCTCCACACTTATAACAAACTCCCTTTCCTTTCAGGCAAGTTCCAGTGTGTTTCTTTCCACAGTTATCACATATGGGAAAATTCTTCTTTTCCCTCTTCCCTTTATCCATATTTCTCTCATCCATCCTTTTATTCTCTTGCTTCCCTTCAAAGACATATGACTCAGCAAACTCTTTACTTATCTCATCAACACATGATATTATTTCTTCATATGATGATAATACATGCGAGAATATTTCTCTTATAAATTATGGCTTAAGAACATGAAATATGTTATCCTTCTTTCTCTTTGTATCATGTGCATTGCTAGAGTTCTCATTCCTTCTACTGGGTGCCATTTCTAAACAATAACATACACTATATTAGTTTATGACTAACAATACCTAATCCCAAACTTGTAAAACACATAACATAAATTAAATAGTTTATGGATATAATCCATAATCATAAAAATGTATCTTTTGAGGAGTTATATATTTATAAACCCTTCATAATGGTTTGTAAAGAAAACTAGAATTATCCTAAGAATATCCCCTGGGAGTGTCGTAACCAAGAGTGCAGCAAGGCCCGTTGTCATGCACCAGTTCCCGTTCGAGTCTAGCTCAAAGCGTTGTTTTCATGTTTTACCCCTAGGTACATCTGTGCCAGAGCCGCCTCTACCTGCTCATATCCAGACATGGATGTATTGCTCGGAAAACTCAGAAAATCTCTACAATACCAAAATTCTAGGAAGTTCTTCTATACTAATCCTCAATGTACATCTTAAATCTATGTGCTCTAATCAGAGTTTATCTAAATGTAGTTTCCAAGGTTTGTACTAAACTTCCTCTGATACCAACTGTAACGCCCCGACCCCAATTACCCAGAGTCGGTGCATTATTACATAACATTGGCATGATCACAAGAAATATCAAATCTTGAAAGACCGATTGGTTTAGTATCCTTGGAAACACTAGATATATTCATAAAGTTTTACATTACATCATAAAGTGAAAAACTACTACAAAAACATAATGTCTCCATAGTCCACACTGTTATCTCCTCATAATATCCCTACAGGTCATTCATAACTTACTTCTTCACATCCTGGGAAAAATAAAACATAGAAAAGGGGTGAGATCAAATGCCCAGTAAGGATAACAATATAGCAGAAACTTTCCAAAATAAGCATAATCATTTAAGGCAATGTATAACTAAAACAAAATCCTTTTAAACTTGAACTTCAACATAGTATGGAAAAATTAAAATGAAATAATGCCATTTACTTATTCACATGTATATTCTTCTAATTGAATAATCACATGCAATATCAATAACCACTTTCATAATGATGGAATGTATAATGCCTGACTATCATAACCACATAGCCAAGGCCTCGTGCCAAGACTACAAATAAGATTTTTCCAAGCCCTTGTGCCAAGACACTAGTTTGTCCCATGAGACCTACCGATGCATCATGGAGCTATAGCAGGCTCCACCCGTCACTTACAAAGTCCAATGCATTCCCATATGAAAACGTTTAAACATAACATAAACATTCATATTAAAACTAGCATACGAAATGTCAATACTTTCTCCATAAACCATGAATGGTATAAAAATAACACATCCACAGTCAAACATATCACAAAAACTTCAATACATTATGGAAGTTTTGTATCATAATAAATAAACTTCATATAATCATAAAATCCATAAAAGTATGTTGACATAGATGAAATCAAAACTATTTGAGAGAAATATCTCCTTTTTTTGAAATCATTTAAAAGTCACACATTTATAAAGAAAGTAATTAAAAAGAGATTTTTGAATCAAAGTGTCCCATACCACTTTGAAACTTTTGAAAGGAATTAAAATTTTAAAAACATTCATGTCCATATAAATAAATCCTTAAAACCATTTTGAAGACATGGAAATTAATTAAAAATATTTAGAAAGATAAATCTTTAAAACATTTAAAATTCTGATTTTGATAAAGAGTACCTTTCCAAAATTCTTAAAATATTCATTTTGAAATCATTTAGAAGTCACATAATTATAAAATAAAACATTTACATTGAAAATATCCTCGTAATCTTGTAAGGGAAGCTTTGAAAATTTTATAACGGCGGTAAATAGCCGCACCCGCCGTATAATTTTAAAAAACATTCTTACCTTAATTTTGTCGAAAAGGTTAAAAAGCACCTTGTTTGGAAAACAACAGAATGAATCCTTTATAAACCTCTTATAAAAAGTAAAACAATGGTGTAAATTACTTTAACCCATATTCCAGTAAATAGTAAAAATGTTTTGAAATTCATTTTTAAGAAACATGGATGTGGATGATAATGAGATCCCAGTAGATTATTACGTATAAACAACTCAGATAATGAAGAGATTGCGAAATAAACCCTTACCTTGTACTTTTACTTGGTCGAGGTAGGTTAAAATCCTGTATAATGGTGAAATAATTGTTATTAAATTATACAATAATCATATACATTCATATGATATCATATATGATCTTTTAACATTGCTTCGTTAATAATATCTAAGAATTATCAGTGTTTCGGGTGTTAACTTACTCATTTTCTTTTATATGTTTTGTTACGTAAGACATGGTTGTCATGGATAAGTTGTATCTTATTCATATCCAGAATGATATCAAGTCCTTAAATATTATTTTTAAATCATCAAATGATAATTATACTTGAATGGATATGATAGAGAATGAATCTCATCGCGTTCGTGGAGACGGTAGTCCGTACGTACGCACGAGCGACAATATCATTCTTTTGATATTAAAATAATATATAATTGGATAGTGTATCATATATAAATAATAATTATCATGTTATATTTATTATTTACATGAGTTACACATCATTATTATACCCATCCAAGTAATAATATATTGAATAACAATTACACCACGATGTGGAGACGGTAAGCCGTACGTACGCACGTGTGGTGACATGTTATTCAAGGGCTGGATAGAATAGTGAATATGGTTGTACCATATTTATAATAACATCATAGTATATATATTATACTGTAGTTATTATTTTAGAAAGGTAACAACAAAGTAAGAAGAAGTGGAAGAAGAAAGGAACTTGAAAAAGGGTGGTGAAATCATTACCTCTTCTTCAGGTTCTTCCTTTTGATTTGATCAAAAGGGCTCCTTAGGATGGATTTATGATCCAACTAAGGCCTCTAGGTTGTATTAAGGTAAGGTGGGAGAGTATTTGGGCAGAGTTTGGCTGAACCAAAAGGCTTTTAAGGTGTGGAGAAATGAGAAGGAGGAGTTCCCTTTTATAAGAGGGGTGAGGGGCACCTTTGGAAAAGCTAGAAATATTAATTTATAATAAATTCATATTCGGTTTCTAGTGGCTCCAAAGTTTATTATTTATATTTTAAGGTGGGTATGGGTCGAAAATCACTCAACCAATATAATTTAGACAGGTTTGGGTACTTATAGTAACCTTATGTTTAAGTATTAACTCTTAGTTAATTAGTTTCACTTTTACAATGTCTCTTTGTATTTTTCTATAATATAGTTAATAAACATACTATATACATCCAACAGACCCCCAAGTGGTCCATTAATGATACACATATCATGATATAAGTCTCTTGGATGAGCCTTAGATTTTTAGGAATTTAAGATCAATTAATAATATAATATTTGTTTTAAAAACTCTTTTATGTCAATTTTGACACTATTCAATAGATGATTTTTGTAATCTTATAACAGAATGATTACTTCGCAAAATTTTACATACATCTTTCCTAACATGTCATATTAACTTATAAAATTAGTTTTGTTCATAAAAAGTCTCAAATTATATTTATTTGGGTATTTATAATATCAATTATTCTAATTTTTCATTAATTAGGTAATTACTTCATCATCATTGTGTCATAAATAAATTAAATTGTTTAATGTCTAAAAATTATAAATAAACTATAATTCTGTAGGAAATCTTTTTATCTTTCTAATGAATATTTATAGTCGAAAATCCAACATATATAACCCTATGTAAATTTTTTTTTTCTAAAAGATATATGCTTGTGTCATTTTTGTATTCATTTTAACTTAATTAAAATAAAGTGTCCCTATCACCTACAAGTGGCTCCATGGGGTCCCAAAATCGACCCAAAGATGCCTATGGTCGCAAATATATCAATCCATATGTTTAGGACACATTTTAGGGTAATTTAGTATTATTATAATATTATGTTTTAACCCTTATTTACCGGATTTACCTTCAACCATGGTAAATAAAATATTTACCGCAGTAATTATTCAAAATGTCTAAAAATAAAAGTTACCTATTTACACAATTTGAACATCCTGATTCCAAATATGGAATCCATTTTTCCAAATTCAAAACTAAGAAGTGGCAGAAATTAATTTAAAATTAATTCCCGTTGTTAAAATAAAAAACGTGCTTTTAAGATATAATAATTATCAAAAGATTGACACTTGTTTATGTCTGGTTTAATTGTAAAATTTTGTCCAATGACCAAAATTGTATTAAATGGTAAAAATATATTCTAAATATACTTTAAAACCTCTCAAATTCATAATTTATCACTATTAATTCTTTTGATTAAAAAAGTTGTTTTAAATTAAAATTTAGTAATTTTCACTATTCATCAAAATATTAAAGTTATCCGAAAAGTACCAAAATTTTACCTTAGGCTAAATTCGACACTCCAAATCCAAAAATGAAGTCCATTTTGAAATATAAAATATATATAATTTCAAAAATTAGGTATTACTATTCATAACGACTAGTTTTATCGGTTGTGGTGTGTGTTAGAATTCGAAGTTGCGTACAACACACGCTACTGTATTATTCAAAGGAAAGCGTACCGTGGAAGCTTGGGATTTTCATTTTAAATTTTTGATGTCCCAATTTAGTCAAAAAGTTGAAAATATTGTATTTAAAAATGGTTCACTATTAAAAGTTGATAAAAGTGTAATACTGAAAATGAATTTGTTCTTAAATTATGTCTAAGAAACTCAAAATATGGATTCAAAAATTATAAAGATTATATAAAGTTTAAAATTTAGTTAATACTATTCATAATCTATTTTGAACGGCTTGTTTGGTAAGTCATGGTGCGATTGAACTCAGTGTTGCGTGTAGTGTAAGTTGTTGAATTATTTTGAAGAAATAACACACTATGAAATCTTGGGGTGTTACATGGTTGATCCCAAATACAAGAAGATGAAAATTCCTAAAAATTTATATCAAACCCATATATGAAATATGATGGAAAATGTGTGTCGAAAATAATTAATACAAGTTCATATCATTACCGTCATGAAAATATGGTGGAAATTGGAGAAAAAAGTTGGTGTATCTATGTTTTACATATAAGGAAGGCTCATAACTCTTCCCTTGAAGAAGATGACTATGAGTATTTACTAGAAGTAAATGCAGGGCTGAAAGAGGTCCATATTCCTATTCTGAAACACTAATGGAAATACATTCCCACTTCGTCCAAGGATATCTCTCAACATGTCTTTCCAATTATGGAGGTTCAGTTATCAATCTTTGAAAATATCCTATAGACAAGACAATATGTAATCACATTAATGGAAATTGAAATAATTCTAGCCAATTTCCCCGAATCCTCATGTCTGGTGACTTATAAAAACAATAGGGTGGTCCATCAAGAGATGACATGTATCCCTTCTCCCATCCAAGATGGTATTTGACAAAATTTAATTCTAAATGGATAGTATTATTGCGAAAAATATACTCTTTACAACTTGGGGAAACTAGTTAGCTTCGGTGGCTACTCCAGGTTAGGCAATTATCCCTACCATAATTTTTAAATCTTAATGGAATACTCGAAAAACACCAAAGTACACACTTTAAAAGACACCCATATATGAATTATTTCACTTGTAGGAAGTAGCCTCAGTCACCCGCAATAGAGAACCTAAAATATTTCACCAAAGGACACTAGAAAATGAAGAGTATAATTATATATCTTATCTACTAGAATATGGAGTTCTTGATGCCACAAAACATCTTTTAGTGGTGGGTCATGATCCTTTTGATCCACTAAAAATTATGGGATTGGTAGTAGCAGTTGCAAAGGTCCTCCCCCAATATGGTTACCAGAAGATTTGGTTGTCCTCTGCATAGAATATATAATGAAGGATTCATTTGTGGGTGCAATCTGATCAATCATTATTGCTTATCTCTTTATGAGTGTCATGGTAGAGCTCTTAGTTTCTTTAAGATCAAATAATAATATGTTCCTCCCCTTACTATCTCCCACCCTAAAGGGCCTCCCCCAGGTATACGTTGCAGAAATTCACCCTGTAGTTAGACAATGAGATATGATGGTAGTCCACTCCATTACTTCATCAATTGTGAAGATCCTCCTCGGAGAGACATTACATGTAAATAAGAATTTCTTCCCCTTTCTGATCCAAATTTAAAAAATCCATCCTATTAAAAGGTTCATAGAAATATGGGGTAAGACATTCTAAAAAAATCAATGAAAAGAGAAAATGTTTATATACAAGAGGATGTCCTGGGGAAACACTCATCCTTAAAAACACCCCTAGATGATTCATATTAAAACGAGTCCCCTATTATCCCCTTTACATGAAACAAAATAGTCAACAATCTTTCATGTTGGGAAGATCAAGTAGGGGATTCATTGAAAGAAGAGTAAAAGGATTTGTGAGAAGAAAATTAGTTAGGGATGACATACCAATTATTTTTTGTCCCTTATCCACTTCCCAATTTGAAATTCCATAGGCATTTATAGAAGAATGCATAAACTACATTTGTTTGAATCTCATGAAAAATCTCCACCACCAGAAAGAAAAATTCATGACTTGCAAAGTGTATATAGACCATGTCGAAATATAGGGAGAGAAAAATCATAAAATTAACAAGAAATCTCCTACATTTTTTTAATTACCATGATCAGAGAAGCAATAGAACAATATTCAATCGGTATGCCTCAATTTATTTCATAATTTGCATCATATAATTTTCAATTCCCTTCTTAGTGTTCATATTATTGGATGGGAGAACATGGTTCATTGAATTTTACATTAGGCCTTGTTAAGCATATCCTACATGATATTACTTCCTGTAATTTCATTATTCTAAGGAGTCTATTTAGAAAAAACCCTTTCTTAGAAAATATCGCTATTTCAATAAGAATCTACCTTGAATAAGTATCAAAATCATTTTTCCTGATGATAGAAATCCATCAAAAAGATCATGAACATGGAAACTGATAAGATATATTAGGATTCTATCTTAATGGAATCCAATCATCAAACACTACTAATGTCCTCATAAGAAATAAAATCATGTGCATACATGGAATTGTACCTAGCTCACACTCAAAAAAGGTTGCACGATATAAATAGAGTAGTGACAATATCAGAAGCACTCATAATATAGGATCATCCTCATCTCATTAGGTTAGAGGTATTTGTAACACAAAATGACACTGTAAGTCAAAAAAATTATTATCAAGGAACAATGATAAGAAAATGAGAGCAACCCCATACCATAGGGTTGGGGGCATTTTTACCTCAACCACCCCCTCAATAAAAATCAGTATTTTCCTATTCATGGATGATGAAAATCGATATGGTCTCCTAATATGTCACATATTATGACCCATTTTCCCCAGAAGGAAAGCTTATGACCAATTTTCATTGACATTCCATTCGAGTCACTCTTCTATTTGAAGACCAAAGAGGATCCAAGAAGGGAAGGGAAAGGTCGAGAAAAGTGTAGATAAAACCCTCATATCAATTATCATCCAGAACTATTTCCATAATGTGTTATGAATTTGTAAATATCATATACATCAATCCTAAAGATGAAATCAAAAATAATGAAAATTTAGAACAGTGGGGTGAGGATTGTTCCATATGTAACAAGGTACACAGTTAGATAAATGAATAAGGTGTGTGTGCCTAGAACCAGAGAGTAACATTAAATTTGGGTTCTCTCTTGATCAATCCTATACCTCCACCTCAGTGAATCTCTACCAATGTGGAGGATAAAATCGAGGTCACATTAAATCCACCTCCTCCTTTCAATGAGGTTGATATACCTATTCACAGAAAATAATTCTCCTTTTATACGTATGAAATGAAAGATTTTATGTGACTCTATATTTATTTTTCCCGAAGTATCCTTCTAATTGAATATGATCTCTAAATATAGTGTCAATTTATAATTCTGGTTGGTGTACCTCTATAATAAGGATTTGTCCTAGGGACTGAATCTGGACCAGGATATCCACCCAACTTGGTTCCAGGAATGTCGGTTTACCTAAACCAGATTGTGGAAAGATATTAAAATTCCCCTATATTAAGGAGAAAATCGGAACATGTTTAGGAAAATCATCAAAAGGTGTCCTCGGTCAAATATCAGCCCCAAATAAGGGAATAACCGGTGCATCATATCCTATACATTTACATACCATTCCAATATCATATTTAACCAAACACTCATCAAGGTATTATTAACATCATCTATTCATTATCTCCTCAACTAGAAGTAATAGAGGAGTAGCGTGCACTAGTGAAATCAGAAGGAAAACATTTCTCTAACAGGTTGAGTAACACCCCACGACCACAAAATTTTGAGAGTTTGACATTCCTGATATTCAGTGTTTCATGTGACTTGGAACAATATATGACCCATTATGTGTCCCATTGTGATCCCACAATGGGTACTTCTATGAGTCAAGAAATTTTGAAACTCAGATTCTTTGTGAAGGCCTTGCAAGGGCTCGCCATCATGTGGTACACCACTTTTCTAGCTCGATTGATTATGGAATCAGAGTATCTTCATCATCAATTTTTATTTCAGTTCATCACAATGCTATAAAAGAAGACAATCAGAAAACTCTCAAATTACTAACAATGAAAAAATTACAGGGTCTCAGATTTCATTACTAGATGTAAAGCATTGAACTAATCATAGAACCTACCACTTCTCTTGGAGGATATTCTTGTTCTCTTCATTGATAACATTCATGATGATTTTTGAATGCCTCTCATTCTAGTAAAATATATATAAGGGTTTATATATTTCTCTACCATTTCTCAAAAAATGGAAGACATCATATTCCAAACTAACCTCAAGTACCAGATAACTCCAACAATGCTAGATAAAATTTTAGGAAAGGTGGAGGTGGAATCATCCACACATAATCCAACCTCCCTACCTCTCGAAGATCTGAAGCCTACTCTATAACATGTAGCACCCCATAGGCTTCAAAAGTAACCATCAACTTGATAGGATAACCAATGTGGACCCAAGTGAAATCAATTAGAGGATTGAAGGAAGAAAATTTAGATATTTATAGATGATCAACTTCATGTAAAATTTATAGCTATTATGAAAAATGAATTACTATACCTGACATAGCCCAAGAGGACCAACCAAGTAGGCCTCAACGACCTGATAGATTATTACCCCTTTCTTAGGATACTGGAATAGACCATTCAAGAATATTTCATCTTCAAATACATCCTATTCAAAATGGTATATTCTTGGTAGGTGATGTTGGAAAAACCACAAGCCCATGTGGGGTATGTTTCAACTACATCCCCTAAGGAAGGATGTGAGTGGGAAGAAGTTGTTAGAAAAAGGGAAAATATGTTATATTGCTATATGACCCAGGTGATAATAAAATGAGCTGAAGGTATTCTTTAAGCATAGTTGAAACAACCAATTATGCACCCATCTAAATCTGCTACAACACAGATGACGTCATTAGCCACATAAACCACTAAAATCCAGTCATACAAAAAGAGACCTAGTTAGAAACACAATGAAAATGTTACAAAATATCAACCTGCATCAAGGCCAATGTTTTCTTTGACACTCCCAGATTTTATTCCCTCAAATATGAAACAATGGACACTAACCCACTAAATGGAACCACTAGAGATAGTCATCCACACAATGTCATCATAAGATGAGGAGTTAAACTTAGGATCCATTCATTTGATTCATTTAATGGATCCCTTATCAGAAGATGAGTATGAATATGGAGTTGAGATCTCAGTATATGATTGAGGAACTTGAGGAATATGATGTTAGAGACGATGATGACTTGGAAGTTGAAACCAAGGTAGAAGATAGAATTCTATATTCACCCCTTCTCTCACTATCAATGTTATAGAATCTCGCAGAAGATCCCTTTGATGAGTTCTCTAAGAATAGAAAAATCCACATGAATTGGCCAAAATCCACTCTGACCCTATCACTATGGGATGCCAATCAAAAGAGGAACAAGTGTCAGATCACCCTCAGCAGGCAGGCTGTCCTGCTCATCCCAACCCACCAAGGACAAGAGTACCTCCAACTCCTCTCTCAAAGTCTTTTCCATATACATTTAATACTCATTCCCCTAAAGTACATGTGAATGAGAATCCCCACACAATAAATCATTGGACTTTTTATGAGAATTATGACATCCTGAAATAGTTGTTCTTGGTACCGGAGAAGATATTGAACTTGGATCCCATGAGCTTATCAAAATTCATCTGAGATGCACTCATATAAGCTTTTCTACACCCGCATGAGTTTGAAACTATAGTTCCCACTACTAATTTCTCTTGGATGGAGACCGATCCTGTGTAATGTCATATAATTATCTTCTTCACAAATTAAGATGAAGATTCCAATATATCATGACAGATCATGCTATTTAATGTGTATGGTATGATAAATGGAATCATTTTTCAAAAATTATTCATTAAAAATGGATCTGGATTTAACCTCATTTAAGTGAGAACACTTCACTTGTTGGGATACAACAAGGACAACATAGAACCTTCTACTATAATTCTGCATCGATTTGAAAAAAAGAGAAAAACTCACTGGGCCAAATCAAGCCCAGTGCTCAATATGGATACATCATATCCAACTCATAATTTCTGGTGGTGTGGAATAAAATAGCCTTAAACTTATTTCAAAGAAGGCCCTATTTTTATCAACAAGAGTAAATTCCCTTATCATACCATAAATGCATCAAATACTACATTAATAGAAAAATTGGGACATTGTACGCCGATAAAGACTTCTTCGAATATTTCAGGTCACAATATATAATTTTAGGATTATAATAAGAGAATTGGAGACAGCCCTTGGTTGATGTTGTTTCTTGGGTAACCTCTTGAAATAGTCTGGAAATAATCCTAGACAACCCCTTCAAATAGCTCAGGGAATTTTATGTCTTACCCATCAATCAGGACAAGTATATGATTCCAAATTCAGATGCATATTCATAAATACTTAGGTTTTTATTCATGACCACTAAATCCAGTAATGGTGAAATGTTTTTTGACTACCCAGAAAGTGGTAAAAGATCATATAAAAAAGAATTTAGTCTATCCCTTGAGATCTAGGAAGTCCCTTCCTCATCAGCTGAGGAAGAAGAGGTTGTCACACCACCCAAAGGGGATAATGGCCTTCCTTCTCCATCACTTAATCTTCCCTCTTCAGATATTAAACAAAATCCCACACAGTCAACTATATCAGAGGAATTCACTTAATATTCTGAATGAAAGGATGTTATCTTGTCCCATTACCCTAGGAAACTTATCCAATTTACTTCTTCCCCAATCGAACAAGTGGGAGAAGAAAATTAAGATAAAGAAGAGAAGGATAAATAACTAAGGTATCGCCCTCCAACATTTGATTAAGGTGTCTATACCACTATTGACGATCTTAGAGAAATAAATATGGGAACATAAAAATATATATGGCCCACCCTGATTAGTGTGGCCTTGTATTCTCAGGAGAAAGAGGTATATACCCCTTTCTAAAGTAGCATTGGGATATATTCCCTAGGAACTATCCAGAAATTGTAGGACTCAATATCGAGGTGTCCCCTTACCACCTGGTCATACCAGAGGGACATCAAGGGTAGAAATAGGTAGTTAGAAGGATTCACCTAACACATGCTTCCAAAAATGAGGATAAAGTTGACAAGCTCATTAGAGACAACTTCATCCTTGAGGTCCAATATCCCAAATGGATGACCAATATAGTCTTCTTAGAGAACATTAATGGGAAAATCAATGTCTACATCGATTTAAAATATCTCAACTAACACTCCCTAAATAATTATTTCCCAGTCCTGATTTCCAAAATATTGATGGATAACACAACCAGATATCGAGATCTATCTTTCATTGAGGACTATTCAGGATATAATCAAATCCCAATGGCCCAAGAAGATGAAGAATACACCTCCTTAAGGGGAACCTAGGGGGTATTTTGTAATTAGCTAATTCCCTTTGTCTTGAAGAATGTTGGAACTATATACTAAAATTCTGTGCATCGTTTATTTAAAAATATCTTTGTAATGTTTTTAGAATTCTATGATGGTCACCTAGTAGTTAAATCTCGATAGTGATCAGACCACTTGGAAGACCTTGAGACCATCTTCACCAAATTGCGACAACACAACCTAAAAATGAACCCCTTGAAATGATCTTATAGTGTTACCTCAGGGTAATTCCTTAGATTTATCATTCTCCATAATTACATCAATTTCATCCTAGAGTAGACAATGGTTATCCATGCCATGAAACCTCCTTGTAACATTACAAATTTGAGTGGACTTCAAGGACACTTACCCAACATTTGGTGCTTCATAAGAAAACATAATGGAAAATGGGTTTCCTTCACTATGTTTATTATAAAAGTGGTTACATATTAGTATAAAAATGATTTTCAAAATAAATTTTACAGCCTTAAGAAATATCTCTTAAGCCTTCTTGTGACGATGATACCTGTAAAAGGAAAGACACTTATTTTTTATATGACATCCTTAGATTAACCACTGGGTTTCTTCCTTCTAAAAAAATAATGATGAAGTATGTGAAAAAATTCATTATTACATAATCCAAACCATGATTTATCTTGATAGACATTATTTAGATATTGAAAAGTTTTTTATAGAACTATGATTTGTAGTCCAAAAACTGTGGTACTAACTGGATCATCATGAGGTCCATCTAGTATCTCATAGAAACCTTATAAAATGAATTTTTAGTCATAAAAAGTTAATCAGAAGTATTTCTTGGGGGTCGATCATTCGGTAGTAGCATAAAATTTAGTTCATTCCATGAAATGTGGTCAAAGGATAGACATTTGAAGATTTCCTAGAAGAGCACCCCTTAGAAGAAATGACTTCATTGGATATATAAATACAAATTCTGATATTTTCTCTATTCAATAGGTTCCATAGATATGGGATATTCATATTGATGGTGCATCTAGATACTTGAATGAAAGTAGGATGGAAGACCCTAGCCTCAAAAAAGTGGGGTTGGGAATCTCAGTCATCTCTCCAGTAAAGGTAGTCCTACCTTACTCTTTCCTGATTTTTGAATGGTGTATGAATAATGAAGAAGAATTTTAGGATATCATTGTTGGACTAGATCCTAAACTTCAGGTACAAGTCAATTAATTACGGGTAAAAGGTCATTGGAAACTCTCCATTAAGTAGGTTAGTGGTGATTATGATATCAACAAGGAAGAGATAATCTCACTGTAAATCCATATATAAGGACTTATGGAGGAATTCCCTTTGTAACTGACATTGACTCACATCCCAAGGTCACATAAATCCAAATCCAAATCATTATAGAATTTTTCCATTACTCTATCTGATCAAAATTAGGATGAAGTAGTTATTATCATTGCACACCACCAAATGGTATCACAGTTCATTCAATCTTATGTGGAAGACATAAATGAGTTTAGTCCCATATCTGAACCATAAGGACCTTGCTCCAGCTAGATAACACACATTGTGAAAAAACATAAAAATATATAACTCCCACCATATAGAGTTAGAAGGGAGAAAATATAATGATAAGTATTTAACATTGTTCTATATGATGGAAAAAATCACTAAAAGAGCCTCTACAAACAGATCCTTGATGGGGTCCTTCTTGAGTGAATTGAAAGAGAAGAGACCACTACCATCATGAAAGAAGTGCACACCAGATCCTATAAAAGTCACTATTTAGGAATAAATCTTTCACACCAAAGCTAAAGGCTTGGGTACTGCTGGCCCAGTCTAATGCTGGACTACAATAAATTCACCAAAATGTACCATTCCTTACAGGTTCACACCAACTTCATTCACCAACCCCCTGAGTTTATTTACAAATCCATGTATTATTATCCATTTTCCATATATGGAATTGATTTCATGGGAACATATCATTCCACTACATTCATGCAGTTCAAGTACATTATAAATATAATAGAATTTATCTCTTAGTGGGCGGAAGCTATACGCCTCAATGAAGTATAGGAAAGGAACATTTTCAGCTTCATGAAATCCAACATCATCACCAAATTTGGGGCCCCTCATACATTACAGATGGAAAATGGAACGAATTTATGTTCTTGGGAATTGGATAAGCTATAATAGGTGTATGAAATCAAGTCCAGCCATTAATTATACTACCATGAATTTTCTAATGGAAATATAGAGTCCTTCAACAATACCCCATCAAATATACTCTTGAAGATGGTAGATTTGTATAAAAAGTATTGGACAGAAAATCACATACTGGTCTTTTGAGATTACTAGACCACGAATTTCACTTCCACAAAGGAAACAGAAAACTCACTAGTATATGGGTAATATGAATTCTAATCCATGAAGGTTAAATTTCCCTCACTCCTCATTTCCATATGTGATAAATTATATATAGGTGATAAATCTAATTATTGGCTGGATGAAGTGGAGTGATTGGATGAAAGAATATTACAAGTTTTGCATAATTTGGAAGTATAACAAAAATACACCGCATTAGACTTTAATAAAAATATTCTCCTCCAATATTTCAATAAAGGATAGATTATGTTGGTCCTTAAAACTCTGATGATACCTAGAAATAAACCCTTAAAGTTGAAACTATAATGGAAGGGACCTTATTCCATACATAATCTCTACAATAATGGATCTTATTCTCTAATTTTGATAGATTGAAATATTACAACGGATCCCATCAATGAAAGGTTTCTAAATAAGTATTTTTTTAATCACATGACATAATATTTTTAATAAAATGATGTTAAACTTAATTTTAGAAAGTCCTGATCATGTGATGTTAAACTGCATGGTAAAATTGTACCAAATGCATGATGATAAACTGTATATTGGTATTTTTTGCATGACCATAAAAAATCCCAACATCATTGTCTAGGTCACAAATCAAAAATTAGAATGAAATCTATATCCTCACTACATGATGATGAGATAAATTAGACTCCATCATTTCAATCAATTATTAATCTCACACTAGATAGACCTATGTAGGGGAAAGAAGAAATGCACATGCCTCCACATGACAGTCAGATTCATGTAGGGAGTTTCTTTCCCAAGAAAATTGTGTGGAATTATTCCTATAATCATAGGATATGTATTGACCCCTAAACCACTATTATTATGCCCAGACACAAGTTTCACTCCATTCTTAAGATGATTCTCTTAGAAAACATTATCTTCAATAACACTTTGCACAATAGGATCATGTTTCTTACTAGTTCATGAAATCATCATTCCCATCACCATATGATGTAATAATCTTTATTTCATGATTTTAAAATATACGATACATCATCCTGATTTAATGAAATTAAAATTTAGGGTACATCGTCCTAATCACATGATGTTAAATTATAGGTTTATTCATCCTGATTGAATGATCTTAAATTATAAGGTATGTCATCCAAGTTACATGATTTCAAACTATATAACACCCAATGTCCAAATTATAAGATGATAAAATACATAATACCCAATATCATAGTAAGACTATGATAAAAATTGTAACGATGAACATTCTGGTTACATGACGATAAAATTAATAATTCCAATGTCTTAGTCGCATGACATTAAATGGTGTAACAACCAATATCCTAATTGCATGACATTAAACTACATACTCATCATCATCCCCACTGAACAACATTAAACTATGTGTCTATGTACAAGGCACATGACATCAAATTTTGTTCTTTTTCCATGAAAATTGACATTAAACTGTTCTCAAAGGTCTAAACCCTATGAACTTAAACTATGAAACATATTACAAGCATCACAACATAATGCTATATGAAATCATTCTTAGGAATGTGTGGGGCGGTATCGGGCCTCCTTGTTCCTCATTCACGTTGTGTTTGTCACTACACCACGACATGTATACCCATTTTTGGAAGCTTCTTTCACCTGGACCAAACTCCACAACCTTAAACTTAATACCCAAATCCAAACACCGTGACTTAAAATTGAATGCATGATTCCTCAGAAATGCATATATGGTGTGTGGGCCTCTATGGTCCTCATTCTTGTTGGATTTTTTATGCCACCACATTACACATATACCACATTGAATTTATCACCCCTTGGTCAGAACTCTATGACCTTAAACTAATAGTTGATGTCTACAATAAATGTCGTTAAATTGGAATCCTACAATAAAAAAGTCTAGGATTCCTCTTAAATATATAAGAGGAGATTCATAACCCATGATCTGAACATGGGATACCTCATGATGATTGTTGGATGTCTCAGTTCGCTCACCCTAGAGAAGATTTCCCCTAGAATCATTCATATACCATGAAATATTTAAGAACTATGTATGGATTTATTATCTGGAACATAGGATAAATAGAAATTCTTTCATTTTACATCCTGGTCTATCCACCCAAGAAGTCAAAAAATATCCCCGCCTTGCATATGGGCTAGACCTATGTTTGGATCATTCCATGAAGACCTACATGTGGCCTGATTTCTACCCCTACAAGATACGTAGTGATTCTAGAATAACTATTCATGGGAGTAGTCATGATGATACTAACTTCACGCTGAGTGAACCTCATCCACATGACACGAAGTTAAACTACATGGTTCATCAAGAACTATGTGTGCCTTGATTATCATTTTATGGGATACATAGTGACACCCAGACCTTATGTCATGGAACCAAATTTGAAATGCAAGAAATGTACCCTACCCGACATATGAACAAAATAAATCCATGGAAATCCAAATTAGGTCCTATTTATAGGTCCATTCCAATATAAAATTCCCTCTCCTTAAACATGAGTCAATCATTAAAAAGGAAAAACCTAAAGAACTACATGTTTCTTGAATCTCATTTAATTGGGATAAGTAGTGATGTTTGAACCCAATGTCCTAGGGCTAGCTGTGAAATATAGAAAAAAATTCCCCCTCAATGTATATTTCAGACCTACAGAGAGAGTTCTCATTCAGAACTAGATGTGGCTTGATTCCTACCCACTACAAGATACCTAGTGATGCACAGTTATCTGATTCCAGGTCTTGCCATAACGTTACCCCCATTTCGCTGTGGGTCACCTTAATAATCACTTCATGAAGTTAAATTTCATAGCGTACTAGAAATACGTGTTGCTAGATTCCTATCAACATAGGATATGTAGTGATTATCGGATCTCCAATACCAATTCAATCCACAACAAAGGATGAAAAGACCTCCTCCCTATGTATGGGTCAGATATACACAAGGAGTTATCTAATAACTATATATGGATTGATTCTTTTTTAAAAGATAAGTACGAATGACTCGATTGTATATCATAGTCTAGATAAATCAAATTCAAAATTCCCCCATCCTTTGTTTTATCACCTTTGTGAGGTGGAATAACCCTTTTTCATCCCCTGTTTCTCACACCGAGCATACCTCATGTGGGCTTAAGAGTTTCGGAAGGATATTACCTACATTATCAAGGGGTTTCAATCCACATTATATTTTACATGGTCCTTTTAGTAATAATTAATGGGTATAGTCAATTCCAGTTTTATGAACTATGTACATCTTGATCCTTCCATCATATAATAAGTTGTGAATCCCAAGTATTTAGTCTTGGGTATATCCTCAATATTTCCTCTTCACTTTGGAGGACCTATGTCCTTGACACATGACATTAAACTATAGGGTGAATGTCATTCCAACATTAAATTATACTACAAGGTACTGAAATAACTACACATGCATTGATTCTTGTTATAATGAGATATGTTGTGATGCGTGTACCTCATTTCCTAGACCCAATAATGGAGAAAAGAAAAAAAATCCACATATCCTATATAAAAATAAAAATCAATACAATAGATCTCATGATTTTGTTCCACATTTAGGGTTCCATCATGGAAATAGAAGATACCCCTTCATAGGAGTTAGGTCTTTGTAGGGAATTTCACAATTCCTAGCTAATCACAGTCTTAGTGTTTCTTATATACTCAAACGCATTCCATCCATTCATTAAACATTGTGTCCCGGTCAATTTTGGACCCCCACAATCTTTACCTACCACTGGAAATGGAGGGTTTGTTTTCTGAGGACACCCATGTTTAACTATTCATAATATTCCTTAGCTGGATCTGCAAAAGATTCCCTCATAAAATCCATGTCAACCAATGGAAAATTCATCCTTAGGAGAGGCCTCGTCTTTCTTCACGAGTCCCAATGGTATTTATTCCCCATATCATCTCTCATAATCTATGAATCCCTAGAATAATGGCTTACACTTTCCTTCACCCACATGTCCGAGTCATGTCAGAACAGACCAACATAAATATACTCAAATTAAACATCATTTCCGTGACATATGGACCTAACCATATGGCGTAAAACTACATGACACAATGTCATGCTCACCACATGACATTAGACTATATAACTGATGTCCTAGTCACATGACACTAAACTGCATGATGTCAAGAACTATTTGTGTATTGATTAATACCACTATAGGATATTTAGTGACCCACTAATTTACAATATTGTGTCCAGCTACAATAAAAGTAAAAAATAATTTTTCTTTATACACTGGTCAAAACAGAATGGGGAACCCTATAAGAAAAACATTTTTCATCATGAGAGAATTTTCCCATATTCATATTCACTAATATTGTTTTCATCCCATATCACTGCTCATGTTTGGGAAACCCTAGATAGTAGCTTAAAAACTCTCATGTGTATTGATTACTACCACCGTAAGATTCATAGTGACACTCAAACATCCAATATTTGGTCCAGAAAAAAAGGAAAAAATTATGTTTCTATATACATGGGTCAGACCTGAACGGGGAGCCCCATAAGAACTACCTATGTAATTATTTTCTCTTTGATGTGATAGATAAAAACACTTTAATATTATATCCTAGACTACAGACAACTAAAAAAATTTGTTTTCCCATACATTACTTAGATCTGCGTAGGAGGGTCCAATACATGTCTCACATCACTTGTGAGATCGTATTCCAAAGAAAATTCCCCTTTTCCCATGTATGATTTTGTTCAATGTATGTGGAAATATTAAATAGACCTAAAAATGTATTTATTCTCATTTTGAAGAGATACATAGGGATTCCCAAACCATATATATCCGGTCTATCCCTAAAAAGTACTTTCTACCTATGGGACATACCTTTGTAAGAGAAATATTTCTACCTATCCCTCAGATATTTTGACCTTAAATGATTTCTAAAACTCCTTGACCAATATAAGAGTATAGTTAGTGTCCAAGACACACCTTTTTTGACTATCCACAACATTCTCTAGTTGTTTATTCATAAATTTACTAAAAAAGGCATATCAACCTATAAAAAATTCTTCTTCATGAGAGACTTTTCTTATCTTCATACACCCCAATGTTATTTTCTTACCATATCACTACTCATGTTTGGGAACCCCTAGATTGTATCTTACAAACTTTTCCCTACATTCTTGAGGATGATAGAACATTCTTGGATAGATTACATTGAATTGGACAAAACATTTATCCCAACGTCAAAGATATGTGTCCTTAAACAATATCCCTCAAATGTCTGTGTTGTAAGACATTAAACTTCATTTTCTATGTCCTGGTTAATGAAAATAAAATACACCATGATCTATACCTACTTTAAATAATCCAAATTTTTGTAGGATTTATTCCACATTCATGGAAAATTCTGATATAAATTCCCTCATCATTTTGAGACATCATTCCCTTGACAAGCCACCCTTAATAGTCTTTAGAAATCTTAATTTTCATCGACTACATGGACATCGAAAATAGGGGGTTAGTTTTTTGAAGAAATAGTTTTCTACTATTAATAATACTCCCCAATTGGTTATTCATACTTTTTCCACAAATAAAATCCATTTAAGTAAAGGAAAATTCATCTTCATATGATATATTTCTTACTTTTTTACACCCTGAAGTCATTATGTTGGAATCCTTTATTTTTCTTTCTCCTCATGTACTTTCCTGATATTATATATCAGATTCTGAAATTCTAAAACCAAGGTAAAAAAATCCATCATTAATGTCTGAAAAATATTGGGATATTCTCATCCATTAATCCATATTGGTGCCCTCACCCCATAATTCATGGTCAAAGTTGTTCGACCTATAGTATCAACTGCACTAGTCCATTTTTCAGAAATATAATCTACCCACTAAAAATGAAATAAAACACACAAGGTGGAAACCGTGTAAAAGGGCAGAATAAGTTAAATTCAAGAACCATCTCTCTAGTCCTATGATTTCTATGGTTTATGCAACAATCCAGAAATCAAAATATTAACAAGGCACAAAAACTATTAGGTTGAAAACCCACAATCGGAGGGCTAAGAAAAAATCAATTTAAGCTCGCTAATACCGCAAAATAGTGGAATTAAGAACAAATTATAGTGGAAATATAAAAAATAAATTTTTTTTGGTTCATCATGTAACCCTGGAAATAGTCAAACTATGCTCTATGAGGCCCTTAAATCTGAAAAAAATAGATCATTATTTGATATTTCATTCAAATTAGGGCCACTTTTTCATTGTAAATACCTCATCTTCATCACAGTCAGTGTCTATTTCAATGAGGGGATATTTTTGGGTCCTAAAAAATTTTAATGAAAGGAGGAAGGAGTTCCACAAATTTGAAAAATGATATAATAATAATCCTTAAAAAGAATTTGTAGAAAATTTTCAAAGTGGATAAGGTGTGATGGATGGATTGATCCCGAAAAGAATAGATTTATTTATGTACCATTGATCTACATGGAATTTTGGGTATTTGGAAAGCACCCCATGAACAAAATAGTTCATAGGGCGAGATGAACCACAAGACCCCGCTAGCAAAACAATCATTTATGGGGAAGGAGGGTGATTTATAGCCCAATGAATGACTTTCCCTATAAAATAAATAGTTCACTAGATGGGATGGTACTTACATCCCCTACCATCTAAACTAAATAATTTTTTTGTCTGGATAGTTATTTATTCCCCTACAAATGATTTTCTCCATGAAGGAAATCATTCATGGGTAGTGGAATTCTCCTTGTCATCCCGCAAAAGAATCCCTATTACCCATCGCAGATGTTCATATATGCCAGAATTTGGTCCCTCAATTCCTCTATAAAAAACCTCAATGGGGACTGAAAAGACAATGGAGAAATGGATATTACAGTAGGAGTGCTTAGATGAGAGAAAAAACCCATATATTCTAATTCAAAGTAGATAAAAACTGCATCATAACATTAAGGAGGAAATAATAAATCTTCGAAACATCTGGAAACATAAAACCCCTTTTCTAGACACCATTATGTGAGGCATAAATAGATGTCCACTTTATGGCTCAACACCCAGCATAGAAAATCACTATGCAAGTGGAACCCTACCTCGCGTAGAAAAACGCTACATGAGAGGAACTAGTCCACGAATAGAAAAATTACATGTGGTAGGAACATCAACCCTCGTAGAAAAATGATACATGGATAAAAAATATCCATTCCTATTAACAAGATATGTGGGTAGAACAATGGTTTGAATAGGATAACACTACATGGATGGTACCCTCACCCAGATAGCAACATGCTATGTGGAGTGAACCCCATATCTCCTAAGAACATGCTACTTGGAATGGGTCATCCTAGGGTGTTCCACTATCCAAATCCATTCACTTACTTCCATAGTATCATCATACACCATATTAGCCCCTTCGTGAACTACTACAATGGAATCAGGTTAAGGCCTCTTCCAAATACACTTAACATTTATGATCCAATCATTAGGCACATAAGTGATTTCTCTTGAGACTACATACCCATGGTACGTATTCATGTGTGTAGCCTACATATCAAGGGGGGCCCTCAAAATTTCTTCATGTTTAAATTCCCATGCTGATGAGGGTTTTGATCTTGTAGTTTCTCAATTGAACCACCCCATTCATGGCATTGAGGGAAACCACTAGCCTTTCCATTTGATGAGGACCACTTTTGATTACTCCACTCTTCTCCAAGGACTAGTAGACCATCCCTCCCAGAGTAATTCCCTTAGTATTTTTTATGGGAGGTGGTGTTCTTTCTTATATTCACACCAAACTTGGAAATATCCATATGGGTCACCAAATGTGACTATCCTAGATACCATATTAAAAGATGAGATAAACACATTAAAATCCAACCTATCCCTTTGGACTCCCACACCTCATCCACTGGTGGGGAGAGTGGATTTTGTTATCTTCATATACACTAAAGAGTCTTATTATTGCATCAATAATGACTCACATGGGATTATAGGTTAGTGGTGATCATGACATTCACATGGTTATAATACAAATGGGCATACCCTGTGTGAATTCCAAACCATATCAACTCACTTGGGAATTCTCCATAGATATAAGCTCTGAACTCTATTAAAATGAGAACCCCTATGAGTGTAATCCCTAAAACCATGCCTCGAACTTCAATGGTACATATTACCAAATAATATTCACTCAAATTGACACCCTCCAGAGGTTTAATCCTGAACCATACTGAACAACATGGAATCATATTCCCAACAGAATGGGATAAATAGGAAGCCTCCTTATGATGCAAAACCAACATTAAAATTCACCCAAATGTTTTTTGGGCCACATTCTAAAAAATTTAATATCTACCCAAGAGACCACGTATCATCCTCGTCCCTCAGGATTCCTTGGGTTAAGTCCCACAATATCCTTGATTAATCACATTTCACCTTGACATCCTTACAGCATGACGTTGAACTTCATGGTTTGGTCCTGGTCACAAGACCTTAAATGGTGATTTTTCTTATTGAGTGGTATTGAACTATGTGTGTTCTGATTCCCCTCAAGAGGATATATAGGAATACAATCTTATGGGTTGGATCTTAACATCAATTTTTTTTGTATCCCTAGTTTAAAGCATACTCCAAAGTGCCTCTTCTTGTGGCTTAAACCATCGTCGTTCTAATAAAAGGCCAAAGAATCTCTAATCCATCATGAAAATGGTACTATTGATGGATAATCACAAATAAATAAAAATATAAATATAAACGGATAACCTCAGATAAATAGAGATGATTCTACACCCATTCATATTCATTATTTATCCTAAATCTAGGGTTACATGTTTATACATACTTTATAATGAACAATGGATTCACGAACATATGTTAAATCTGTAGGGGAGTCTTGAAATAGGAAATAAATCCCCCCAAAAAGTTATGTTGTTCTGGACATACCACTCTCTCAACCAATGTGGGTTATTAAGTATCATTGGACAAGTTCCCAAATGAAAGCCTTCCTTCGGAAAGTAGGTCAATGATTCTTCATGGATATGAGATTCGTTGGGTGTTTTCAGCTCCACTAACAAAACATGTCAGAGAATTTTGGAAAATTTTGTACATGATTTCGGTGATTGCACATAATTTAACCACATATAATCAACTATCAGGCATTAAATGATCTTTTTTGGAAATAACACTGACAAAGTTTCCACTAGGTGAAAGAGAAGGGGAAGAATAACCAACATTTCCTTCTACATTCATTTTTTCCATTACTTCCTTATGTATTATTTCCGTATAGGTATAAAAATTTATCAAAAATATCTATAATATGATATATTTTTGGTATATGCTATAGGTACGTCTACTCCTTCAATTGGTCATTCTTCATTACCTTAGGAGAAAAAACCCCACTCCATAAACTAATTAGTGTACACTGACACCGAATGATCACCTTGCTAAAAAAAGAGAAACTCCATACACTAAGCTATCATTAAAGACAATGGAAAAAAATATAGAATAAGTTAGTCTTAAAAACTTTCCAATCAAACCCGACATTAATATTTGTCTATATAAGGGAATCCCACCATCACTTGATGGGAATCTCATGTCTAAAGACCACACCCTTCATATTGATACTCACATTAGTATCAAAGAAGCCATGTATCTAAACAATGTTTTCAAGGAAATCCTATAACTATTTAGGATCATTAATACCTGTAAATGAATTTGGATTCTCACATAAGAACTCTCATGATCAGTCTCTCTCACATATAGCTTTTGGATGTACCTCAACAACTATGTTCTGGAATCAGAATAAATTTTAATTGACAACATGATCTTCCCACATGATATCCTTAATGAGATTATGATCTATATGAATATTCCATTGCGGATCATATGCTTCAGCATTCAGAAAAACCTGTGAACGATTTCTCAGAGGCATACCACAACACAAAAAAACAAAAGAAATGATTACACAATAGTATAATCTTAGGTAAAACCATAAAACCCTAAGAAAAAAAATAAGATTAAGATCAAGAACTGATTGTCGAGACACAAATCCCAACATCCCATTGTAACATGAGTCTCATCAGAGAAAGATATGGCTAGAAACTCACTACAACCTACCACTAAAGTCTAAATAATCCTACCTTCAGTCTATCTAATGTCCCCAGATAAAGACTCATGATGAAAAACCAACACCCATGATACCATACTAAGACAAACATGACATGGATACCCTCCAAAACCAATACCTTACTTGAATTTGCACATAACCAAAGGGTGTTCCCAATCCCGACTGGCCAGAGACTATTACCTAGGAATCAACAACTGAAGGGAACAATTTGTCCCAATGTGTTGCATACAACATAACATACATATACTAAGTGGAAATAACAATGGAATAAGAAACAAGTATGTATGTCACAACATAAAGGAAATAACATAATTGATACAACTCAAAAGTAGAAAAACAATCTCTAATATAGAATTCCAATAGAAAAAGAAAATAAAAACCAAATCATATAATCTAGGTGATTGTGTTGGAATCTCCCACTATCTCACAACCAGCATCCCAAACTAGAAGAAGAACACAATAGAATAAGAACACAACAGATACCCCACACCAATGTGGGAAACGAAAATTAAAAATATCTAGTATTCTAATACTCTTAAGTCCCCCTACCTCACCCCCAAGCTGGGAAATATATATTTATCATGATCATCTTGTTACAAAAAAATAGTACACATGGTCCAGACACCCCTTTTGAGAAAACTTATTGAAGTTTATTAGTGGTGTGAACATGGATGAAGTTGATCCTCTTCTTCTCAAATTTTTCTCGATCAAAATGACAATAAAATTCAATATGATTTTTATACTAATGAAATACTTTATTTTTGGAAATATTGATTGTATATTTATTTTTACACTAGATATGTGTTAGTGTCATGGTTATATACCCAATATTTTGAAGAATTCATTATGCCCAAATAATATCTATAGTCACATATGTCATGACACGATAATCCAACTCTAAATTTTATGGGGAGATAACATTATTATTCTTACTTCATAATGAGAAAAAAATTTCTCCAATAAATTCTACAAAGCCATAGGTAGATATCCCTAAATAGAGTCATTTAGCATAATCGACCTCAAAAAATGCCTCAATATCTATATTCCCTTGAATGGAATATAGAATTCCTAAACATGGTTAATTTTTCACATATCTAACAATGTTATTAATAGCCTCTAACTAAATTTATTATTGGATATTCCATAAGCTCACTCACTTTTATAACTACACAAGCAATATTGGGTCGATTTATCATCAAGTAGTTATGTTTCATAATAAGTCATATATATCTATCAGGTGATAAAAACGTCTAAATGTCTATATGGAGTGACCATTATCCAGGTTTGAGGGGTGATACAATCGAGTCACATTGATTTATGGAAATCTCAAAAAGTATATCAATAACATACTTTTTATGAGATACAAAAATTATATTATTATATATGGAGTCCAAAATTCTTGAGAAATATCCTAACGGAACAAAGTCTTTTATTTTTAAAATTTTTATAAATAAAAGGCTTGAGTCAACCCATGTCAAATGCATCATTTCCAGTAATTACAATTTTCATCCACATAGGCCAAAAAAATAATGCTTCCTAATACATATTGATAATAGAAGAGGAATCATTTATGACTTGGAACATTCCAAAGAAATGAATAATGGTGAAAGAATAGCTGAAACAAGAACAAGGCCACTCATTGAGTCTATACAATGATCTATGAAGGAGAAAAACCTTGGAGGAACCCCCCTGAACAACATACCCAAGTTGTTCTCCTTAAAATATTCCTCATCAAGAAAACAATGAAGAAAATAATTTTTAACATCCAACTAATGGAGAGTCCAATGAGATAAGGTGGAAAGAGAGATAAGTACGCATACTAAGGCCATCTTTTCAACTAGAGAGAATGTCTAAAAATAATCGACACTATAGGTATGTGCATAATTGTTGGAATCAATGTGAGCCTTGTGAAAATTAAAATATCATTTTGCATTGATGTGTGTTGTATATATCCATTTTATATTAAACATCTTCTTAACTAAATGAATAGGTACAATATCCCACATATGGTAGGCTTATAGAGCCTAAAGTCTATCTTACATATATTGTAACCATACTAGATGAGATATGGAATCAGTTAAAATGCGAGGTGTTATGTGAGAAGATTTTGTGTTTATAACTCATGAGGTAACCATAGATAATTCTGGATAAGACTGATCAGAGTGTGAGCCTTTGTAATGTAAACTAGAAAACATCGATGATGGGGGATTAGGAGAAGGTGAGTCAACTGATGTTTTGGGAACATTTTGGTCTCAAGGTGGTAGTTATTATAGAATGGTGAGAATATACCTGAAAAAATAATGGTCCAACAACATCATTAGGAAGAGATATTGGTAATGGTTTATCAAGAGAATATAGTAAAATTGCATCAGATTCAGGAATGGTTGATGGCGGTGGGAACTTGAGAAAAAAATAACAGTTGATTTGATAAAGGAAACATTAGCTAAAACAACATAATAATGAAGATTTGGAGAGAAGCATTGATGTCTTTGTTGGGTGTGGGAATATCCAATAATGTTTCATCTTAGAGAACACGAATCAAACTGTTGAATTGAGGGGATAATATCTTTAACATAACACACACATCTAAAAATGTGTAGGGGAAGGGAATGAGGTGATATTAGTAATAAATAATGAAATAATTTCTCCAACTAATGAATTTATGAGGGAACTCTCTTGATAATGTAGGTTTTTGTGATAATGGAAACACCCCAAAAAATGGTTGGAATTACTTCAAACATATGGGATTATTTAATTTGGAAACATTTCTTTATTGATTGGTGTTAAGATACGAAGCCTGATGGATAATTATATGGTCATTTTGAAAATACTATAATAATAAAGGTAAATATTAATGACCATTCTTAAAAATATATTACTGATGATTAGTAGAAAACAGGGTAGTTATTTTGTGATAATAGGAGAAAACACTAAAATGTTTTCAAAACAATTTTACAACCAATAGACACATGTCATTAGTAAAAGATCACAAATGAAAGTAACAAGACATCGATTACCCATTTTAGATTGACTGGGAATGGGCCCCAGATATTAGAATGAACCAAATTAAATGTATTAGATGTGAGAATAATTTCTCTAGGAAAATAGGTGACCTGATGATTCTTTCTGTAGTCACAAGGTTCACAAAAAAAAATAAGACCCAACTATAAAAAATGATTTTAAAGAATATGTTTAGGTGGATAACCAAGGTGATAGTGAAGCTACAGGTCATGATTAGAGGTGGCAGGATTGGAAAGACCTAGGGCTATGTTAATCATATACTCACCACCAACAATAGATAGTGTCATGTTAGGTGAAATCCCACAACTCCCCTAATAGGCAATTTGCACTGTCAGACCATCATTCATAGTAATATTACATATAGTTAAGGTTGATCTATAAAACCAAATAATACCTTCATACCTTGTGAAGTGACATAAGCCAAAAGATTCAAGAACCAAAGAGGTGGACCACTATGATAGATACACCACTATATTATCACCATGTAAGTCATGGAACTTTATTCTTCCATAGATGGTGTGCTGAAAATGAAAATCAAAAAGGTGTTGGAGATGCATAGTTGGTAGAAAATTAGTACTCAAATGGAATAGCTAGAACATCTAGGTATCAATTATGTAATATAACAATGATTAACATGGATGATGTTTAGTGATTATTCCATGTTGGATGGTAGCGAGGAGAAATCCACTATAGTCGGTGGTATCAAAATCACATTGACTACGTCTAGTATTGCAATGTCTAAAGAGTGTGTGCTAATGGGTATGGGTGGTGATATATGGTCACTAAAAGTTTTTCTGGTCTTCATCATCCCTATTATATATACCATAGTTTCATCAATAGTGAATGAATCCTCACCACTCAACACATATTATTTTTCATCAACACTCCCATCCCATTTTTTTTACCTAACTAAAAATGACATCTCATGTTACTTGGAGGTGCATGCAGTCAGGGTCATATATGTTGTATACCTTGGACCCATACTCATACCCAATGAAGGTCATTATCACACTCCATTCATCCAACATCCTCAGGTTAGGCTTCATGTTCTTTATGAGCGTGAGGTAGCAAAAGGTGTGTAAAAAGTGTTCCATCATGAATTTTCCAAAACAAACCTCATACGGTGTCATCCCATCAAGGATGTGTGTCAGAACTCTATTAGGGATGAAGATAATAGTGGAGAAGGCCTCACCCCAGAACATCTTAAGAATTCCCTTTTCCTTTAGTATTCATTGAGCCATGGAAGCCATAGTCTGATTGTGTTGTTCAATGAATCTAATATAGTGTTTTGGATAGGGATTTGTTAGATATCATTGTACACCGCACTCTATATAGTATTCATAATATTCCAATGAAGTGAACTCACCACCAAGGTCAGTGTGGAGGACCATCATCTTTTTCCATATCACCACCTCCATTTTGGCTTGAAAGAATCTTATTTCCACTGTATCTTAGAGTAGATATGTGGGGCGCATCACATAGGGATGATTGGAAATGATTTCATAACTTGTGGGGCATAGATGTACAGGGAGGTTAAAATACTAAACCTCCAATTATGTCATGTTGAAATGGAAACCTATACCTCACAATGAGGTAGGGTAATTTATTTCTATGTGATATAAAGAATACAATAGATAACCGAAAAAGATGTGGGATGTGAATATTAAAAATATCTATTATTCAAATACTCTTAAAACAATTCATATACATAAAATTATTAAAATTAATGAAAATCATATATCACATATCATATCAATTCCCTGGTAGTATAAGCTCAAACAGTTCAAGACAAAGCAATGGTAACATCACACCGAGGATCAGTATAGGTTCGGCTAGCTTGAAAACTCATACCAAAAACATATTTAATCATTGACATCAAGTCTCCATATATATGAATCAAATATAGAGAGTAGATGAACACCCCATAAATTGATACCCCAATGGTTCTATCCAATCACTAGATCAAAAAGAATTGGGATACTAGAAACACCACATGAGTGAACCCCCTAAAAAATGTAAAAATATTATTACTACACCTTCCACCTAAGTACCCAAGGCTTTCCATGTGATCTGTTTTTCAAACCATTTCATCAAAACCATTTTTAGTCCATTTCACAATACTTAAAAAAACCTTTTCATTTTATAATACAAGGGGAAAAAATCATTTCTCAGAAAACATTTTCCACACACACAAATCAATAAATCAATCATTTCATTTCTTATTATAAAACAATTTATCAAAACCCAAGTGATACACTTCATCTAAATTAGGCAATGTAATGTACCTAGGACCTTCGGGTCATGTAATGTCTTTTAAGCCTATGACCAATGTAATATCTAAGCCTATGGGCGTTGTAATGGTTCCCCATCATCCCTTGAAAGCGGGGTTATCAAAAACCAAAAAAAATTGAACACCTTCGGGATATTCAGGCAAGATACAAAACCACCTAACTCAACCTTGGGTCGTTCATGCTAATAATAGGATCCACTGAACAGAACAAAGTACCTGGTTCATAAAAAATTCCCGGATATAGTTTCCCATGACATAGAATCACATCCCACAAAAAATTATATGGTGGAAGGGTTGATCATGAAAAAATAAATAAACATGACCTACCACACCTCAACCAACAATTTTTCTTCCCTTGGATGAATATCACACAATATATTTACAAGGAAAAACAACCCAAGAACAATGGATCTGACAATATAGTACAACAGTGCTACTACAATCAAGGGAAATGAATAAATAGATATGAAACTTACGCAAATATTCCTAATGTAACAACACTAATGATCAATAACAAAAATTAAATATAAAGTACAAATTTCTTATGTACAGTTTTGGACTACATAGGGATATCCTTATGAAATAAAAAATGAGGTAAAAATTCGACAATGGTATGGAATCCCACAATAAAGTTTGTAATGATCATTTTATCTATATAAAAAACTACATATACATGAAAATATAAAAAATATAAAATCATACATTACTTTGTAATTATGATGGTTTCAGTTTGTAAGGATCATTCTAAGAGCAATACTTAGAAATTTTTTTATGCTTTTGAAGAATGAAAAAACAGATGATACTTGTTCTATGCATTAAAGTTTAATATATCATGATTCTTTATTAATCATTGATTCAAGATTTTTTTGAGGTACATAATGGAAAATGAAATTAAGAAGATCTCTATTTCATTAAGATTGTATTTTTAACTGATAATATTTAAAAATTAATATTGGTTATAATTGTTGATATAATTTTTGGAAATTAAATATACTGATGATGGTGTGGTATCCAATTGTTTAAAAAAATTAAGCTTTTTTCAAGATTATTGAGTGTGAAAAATGGATATTCTTGAATGTGAAATAATAATAAGGCATAATGAATTTATGAGAAGTAATTTATGAATTTAAGGTGGAAATTATATATTAAATGAATTTAGAAATTAAATGTAATGATTCTAGAGTTTTTATTAAATGAATTAAATATTATAAACCCATTTTTTATTCCAAATTAAAATTGAGAAGTTCAATAATAAAATTTATCTAATGATCAAACTAGAATCAAGAGCTTACATTTTAAATCCACAGTTTTGTACATCATAAAAAGTTAATACATACCATAATTTTGATGACTGTAAATTGTTATACAATAATAGTGATTATTGTCTTATAATTTTTTTATAATTTTTAAAAATATTAAGTAGATTCTTGATCCAACTATTAGATTTGATGTATATACCTACTTGTATGAGAGAAAATGCGGTAGAAAAGAGAGGGGGTATTCCTAGAACATTTCTAGGGGAAACTATTTAAGGAAAAATGAATAATCATGACCATTGTATAAACTCATGTAAAAAATATTAATGAAAATGAGAGGATACCTATATTGTTTTAAAGTATGTTTTTTATATCAATTAAATAAAAAATATATTTCTACGAACAATACAAAAAAATAATGAGAGAAAAAATGAATAACTCTCACATAGAACTCTTGAAGAAGAGAAACCAAGTTCTCTCTATATGTGGGGAAGGAGAATAAGTCACAACTTTATTAAGAATATATTTCTTGGTATCAAATAGGAAAAAGAATTACATCTAGTTCTAGTGTTCTAATCCTGTCAAAATAGATGGAGAGAATTATAATAGGTGATGATGTCTGGAATAAAATTAATGATTTATAATCTTCATTTGTTGTTGAATACCTTAGAGTTTGAGTTGAGAGAATCTAATAAATAGATTATGAAAAATAAATGGCAGAAAGAATGTGAACATTGATAGAAAGTTACATGGTATTGTTCATATAGATTTAATGGTAGTCAAAGACTCTATTTTGAGTGGAAGGAGGTATTGTGTTGTTGATTTAGTAATATCTAGTTCAAAAATAAGATAAACTATATAAAGAGGGAATTCGATGAATATTATTGGGAGTCAGTATATTCCAATGGGTTGTTGGGTATGTGTTATATGAAAAATGGTTTTAGAATGATACAAGACCCACTTTGAATTGTAGTGTAAATAAAAGGTTATAAGATAATCTAGACCCAACCTACTATAATTGATTAGAATATTATTATTGGATAATTTATTACTTGAATACCCTGATCACAACAACGAGTAATTTTATTGGGTGTGGATGAACATTGTAAAAAAACAACATGTTTCTTTTAAATTCATTTATAACTTTAAATATATGTGTTTCCTAAAGTTTAAAGAAAAATTAAATCTATATTAATATTAAATAGAGGTTTAAATACCAATGGGAGTAAAAATTTTAAAAGATAAATTTGAATTTGGTAAGAGATTATTCACACATGATTCTCCCCCCCTCTCTACTATCTGCATATTGATCCAATAATAATTTCAACGGGTAACTGATAAAAGGTTCCCTCTGATGGGATCTAAACTTTCATTTCCTGGTGTTTGCATTAGAATTTTAGTAAATTAATGTTTAAAATGTAATCACCTTAAATGGATAAATAATTTACCATTCTTATTGGTGTAGAATTGGGGGTTTTTTCCATGACATTAAAAAATATGAAAAAGAGATGCATAACAAACTCATGGAAGAAAGAAAAATGGAATGAGAATCAACTGTGAGGTGAAAATAATCAGACTGGAAAATATATTTCTAATTTTTTTGAAGATAATTCCATAAATTAATTAGGTTAAAGCCTTGATTAATATAAAGATTACATGCATAATGAATCAGTCATTAATTTTTATTTCAATATAAACGAGTCTCTTGAAATGGTTCCCATTGAATCTATTATGTACACAATTTTACAAATCAATATATTACAATATGAAAAGTTATAGTTATAATAGGAATATGATGCAAGGGAAGATGCCTCAGTCAAAAAGGTAAGAAAAGTAACAGCCTCAGAATATAGGTTAATTCTAAGGAAGAATATGTTATACATTGAGATGAAATATTTTCTTTTATTTTTAGTTATTTAATAAAATCTATTTATAAGAATCATGAATTTAAAATGTTGTTATAGAAGTGATACATGCATTATATAAATTTAAAATAATTGAGAAGAGTACTGTTTTTCCACAAACTACTTGAAGGATTCAAGCTTTTAAAAATAATTAAAAATGTGTAAATGGAGATCAAAATTATCCCTTGATAACCCCATAACTATCTCATGGATAAAGGTATCCCATGGTACAGTTAATTCAGTTTCACTGGATCTATTTTTTAAAAATAGTTTCAGAATTAACACAAAATCTAGTAAAATATAAAATTATATAAATGATGAGAAACCCAACATATCATTATTGTTTGAGGTGATAATATATTGGAATATAATCCCCAAAAATTAATCTCAAAATAATTTTTATGATACAAAAAAACAACAATTACAAAAATATTGATAAACTACATATTTAAATAAAATAATGCGATTATATGGCTACTATTAATGTTATTGGAGGTTTAAATATAAGGCTTTTGATTTATGGATCCTTTTTTAGTAAATATATGATATTTTAGGATTGAAGATAGGGGAGTAAAGTAAACCAAAGTGGAAACCAATTAGGTAGAAAAAGATTTCACAGAAATTGAGGAATCTATCTGTGAAAAATTAAATTGATATCACAGATAAATTTTATTTGTATTGTTTTAAATTTGGTCATTATTATAGGTAATTATGTAATATACCAGACCACAAAAACTTCCATGATAATATGAAGATAATACCATATAAGATAAATAATATGGTAAAGAGAAATGACATGTTTACCTTGATGAGTAATCAAAAGAAGAATATTGAGTCTATAACTCCAAAGAAGTCAAAGAAGTAATATAATGTGGATGTTAAACAAAAATGGAGGTTATTATTTTATGGTATGATCATACACTTCATAGAACACTTCAATATGGCCACAAATATCAAATCAAAATAGATAAATCTATAATCAATAAGAGAAGTGTCAGTCTATGAGAGAGAAATCATGATTTTGTTAGTGGTTAACACCCATGATAAAGAGTTCAAGATATTTCCAAATATGTGAAACAAAATTTTAGTTGAATATATGTGTGTAAGGTTAAATGAGGCTAGAAACATGGATTTCAGACGAATGTCATGGTTTCCTTTAAAGGAGAAACTGTTATAAGACAATGTTAAACAACCAATGACTCCAATAACCAAAATTATTGTAATGGAAAGGGTGTCTACAAACATGATTATGGCAAACAATGTTCTTTTTAAGTTCCTAAAAATATGGATAAAAATGTTTGGAAATGTATAATAAAATGGAGGAGGCTCAAAGGAGTGAAAATCCCTTTCGAGATAGAGTAAACGAGGATGTTCAAGATAAGAGGAAAGATCAAAAATAATAGAACCCCATATCACCTATGTATGAAAGGATTTAGAATATCAATAATGAAGGAATAATGAAGAGATGAAGTTATTTTAAATCTAAAAATAAAGAAGCCACTGGTTTGATAATCAAGTATTAGCCTTATTTATCACGTTAATGAGATGATAATGACTCACCTTATTCCCATATCTTTCTATCATGGAGTTGATGTACTACATTGATGAGTGAAATGAATATCAAGTATAGAAAGTTATTTTTTGAATTCTATGATAGTTGTATAACTAGAAGAATCATTTATCATGTATTACAATGAATTGATGGCTCCCTATATCATATCATTTTCATTTCAATTGGTATCAATATAAAATTTTATCAAATAGTTAGAGATAATCTATAAAGAAAAAGTACCATGGTGAAGATTGATGAAGAAAATCCCTTTACAGGGATATAAAATAAGAAAAACATTGGGAATTTTAACTCATTTGATAAATATTAAATTGTTTATAAACCCAATAGAAATGATGATGGGGAGTTATTATTATTCTATAATTTCTGTTTTGTATTATGTTGTATCCAATCCAGGGGTGATTTTTTTATCAAAATAGGGAGAAAAATAAACATTCAATTGAATGTATTTATTGTTTCTATTGAAGTCTATTCTAATATTATACAAGATTCTATAAATTCTATTTTTATAGCCCATGTGAAATTAAATTTTCGTTTTTATCATATTCTGGAAATATTATAGATGATTTTTTTAAATTAACCACCCCTATTTTCTATAGTTTATTAACCCAGGAATACAAAAATTTGACTATTTGATGACACCTTTCTAATAGAAACATGGTACCAACCTTCTCTCATACATAGGTGATTGATTCTCCCAATAAGGGGGAGAACTGGAAATATGGAGAATGCATGTTTTCAAATTAAGGAAGTTTAGGAGATGAAAACCCTTCCTTTACACTTATGGTGTTAAATAGGCTGTGAAGATATTTTTTACTTTTAATTTTTATAAACAATGGGAAAAAGTGTAAAATTGAGTTTAAGATTAAAATTGGGATTGATAAAAAATTCTATGTGATATATTGAAGTGTCCAAATGCCTTGATGGAGCTGATGTTGTATTTTTTTTAATGTAGATGTTAATAGAGTGTGGAAAAATAATGTCAATGTGTGGTGACGATGGGTGATAGTGTAAGAATCAAACCAAATATAGAATCTAAATTTGATGTCCATACCATTAGGGTAAATAATAGTTATGTTTTTTATGATCAATCAATTAAAATATGATAATTTTTAATATTGTATGAAATGTTTAATGATTTTTTACATAGATTGAAGGCTTGAATAACTAAAACAATTTATTTATAAGTAAACAATTTGGCTATTGGACTATTTTTTATATATTTTTTAGTTTTGTGGGGAATCCATTCTTTTTAATGGAATCCTGGGGATACTATTATCAAAAAAATAATATCACTTGAATGAAGGCTTTTGATTAATGAATTCCGGTTGAAATTATAAAGGAAGTGAATATTCATGAGAATAACCAAATAAAATTTTATATGATTCATTAGACATTGATATTTTATTGACACACTTTAGAAGTATTCTTATGATTCCAAAGACATTAAATGTCATTTGAAGTTTTTTTAAGTTACAAGATGGTCCTGGTTTTAGGAGAAATATTTTCAATAAAATATAGGGTTTCATGATACTATTAATTGAAAGTTGAAGGTAGTGTAAGAATATATATTGAGTTGAAGGAGATTAGATAATGCTGATATAGTGACATTCAATGCTGAAATAATATCTACTTCAGAAAGATGGAATTTGTTGAAGATTGTTTGGGGGAATATATATTTTAGTGGGATACTATATATGTGTGTGATAAAAATGGTTCTAGGATGGTGAAAAACTCCATTTAAATCCAAGGTTAAACACTTTGTTACTAGAGAATCATTACCCAACCAATTATAATTCATAACATGATTGTTGGTAGTGAACCTGTGACTTAATTACTCAATCACAGTAAATATTTTGTTTCTTAGGATAAGGAAAACCTTGTGAAAATATTGGTTATTCCTTTTACATTTTTTACTTCTTTAAAAGTGTGTGTTTAATATTGGTTATGAAAAATAGACAAATTCCATAATTAGAAAAATAGGTTTATATAAAAAAGGGGGTAAATATTAATAGTGAAATTGAAATTTAGAAAATGATTATCCTCACTTGATTCACATCCCCACTCATGTGTTTTTTCACTGATCCTATTGTAATTTCAATTAAGAAAATAGATTTGCAAAAAAAATTGAACTATTATATCTCTAAGATATGCATATCATGGAGTAACATGGTACCTCAGAGCATGAAAAAATCTTTATCAATCAACTAACATTACTATGCTAACATTAACTTGGTATGATGAGTGTATAAAGTAACATGAAATTTAAATTATACCTCTGATAATTTATCATCACCATAATTACAATCCCATAGTTCAATGTACTTATTGTGAAAACTCATTCCCTTTATTATCTTTACTACTTTAACAATGGATGTGACGTGAGGAATCCTTTCTTGATCCTGATGTAGCACCATTGATACATTTTTATCCTTCACGTATTCTATGACATGTAGTGTGGTGTGATAGGAACCTTGTGTAATTTAGGATCATATTTGTCTCAATCTAGCATCACATTAACTGTTGTGAACCACATCCACCATTTTTTTAATATATTTCACCTCTACCTCTAATTTTTCAATCACAATAATCAGGGTGAGGATCATAACCACCATGGTGTGAACTAGCAGATATGGTGTAAGTATCATTTCTATTCACTACCTTTAGATGACTATGGTGTGGACTTCATAGGTGAATTACATACTTCTTTAGAGTGGAATTGGATTCAAGATCTTATTTTTTTATATGCCACTTATTGATATATCCAACACTTATTTAGTGTGATTCCATTCTTAAAATAATAATATTCAATCAGATTCTATATTTATAAATTATGATGTAAGCGCTTTTAGAATTCCCTAAATATATCATATTTAAACCCATAAAATATAACACCAATATCTTCTCTAATTACCTAAAAAATAAGAACTATATCAGCATGGTATTCTAATTATTATATGGATTCATATTTCTAAATCATGTTGGTGTTCATGTAATTCTATAGAAATATCCTCTCAATGTCTCAACCACCTTGATTGTTTCATAAAACTTCTCTCTCTCCAACCACTGTGGTGTGACACAAACACATTACAAAAGGATTCTTCATACCATAACAATATAAAGTTTCAAAAATATTTCCATAACTCTCACTATCATGTGGTTTATCCCAAAGTATACATTTAATCATAGATTATAGGTTAATGAAACCAATTACATCGTGGCAGTCTAATATTATTCTTTTGTACTCTATGTCTTATCTAATGTATGTCATGTTACAAAATGGTCAATTACTTCATGGTGAAACTACCTTCTATAACTATAGATAATTATTACATAGAATATATTATATAATGACATATACTCTTTCTATGTGTTTTCTCCATAATTAATCTTACACTGGATAATATTATTCTTATGTGACATCCATTACAGAATTATAAACACCAATGAAACATGATATGTTGTTTCTTGACCAAAGCACCTTCATTATTCTATAAATGATGTAATGAAAATATCCACTAATTCTACTACCAAAATATGGAATAATAAAGAAAATATACCTTATCTAACATTTTTTCAATCCACATTCAATTATGTTCATGATTAACAATCCATGTCCTTTAAATGTATAGATATAAATTTACTTTTTCCTTTAATTACAACTTCCTTCATATAACTATAGTTTATTCTCAAGTACCTACTCACCATATCTATCACGATCATCCTAATCCTTCATTATCATGTTTATAAATTTCATGAATCACTCACCTCATGTAATTCTCATGTATCTTTACCATCTACATTTAATACAAATTTCAAAGACTTCAATATATTTCAATTTTAACATTAATTTATTATCAATGAAGGAAATACATATATTCAATAAATAAATTTTCCTAAAATATAACACACAACTTTCTTGTTGCATTATTCTCTTCATTTAGATTTGTTTATTAATACTACCATATATCCTACTCGACCTTGAAACTAAAAATTCTTACAAAAAATGTACATATTTATGGTGAATTTTTATCAACTAACCTTTCGAAATAAAATTAAAGGGATACTATTTTTAATGATTTTTTTTCATTTTGTCCCTATTCACTGAACACTATTATAGTAGTTTTATTAACATTTCATGCCATTTTTATCACAAATATTTTACTAGATTTTCATGTATGTTCACTTCATACTCCTCTGAAAACCAACCCAATTGTCGGGAAATATTCTATGATACCCTTTTGATATGTAATCAAAATCACTATTAATATCTTATACAGTCACCAATTTTCATTTTTTATGTGAGTTTGAAATCTTCATTTCGAAAGTACTCAATATATACCCCCTTTTGATAAAAAAAATTATTTAAATTCAAACATATATGATCAATCAACCATTATATGGTTATCATCATCACCATTGATCTCTTTCCACCACATACAAATCAACTTGAGCACTATAAATTCTTTAGAATATTTAGTCTCTATTAACCAATTATTCATACCTATTCTTAACTAACATTATAACTCTATTATCCATTTATAGAATTAATTGAAATTTCCTAACAATTTACATCCCTTTATAAATTTTTTAAAACCAATAGGCTATGACTATTTATTAAAAACCATTACCACCATTGTCGGATATTACATTCTATGAAATATTTCAAGATATTCTTTTAATTTTCATAATCTTTCACCCATTGCTGCATTCTTTTAAGGATTTTCGTAATTGAAGTTACTACTTAGAAATGTTTCCTTCAGAAATACTCTCCCAAAAATTATAACATGATATTGTAAATAATATTTTAATTATAAAACATTAGTGTTCTCCAAGTCACCCATTAACTTCCAAAAATTAGCTTGCCACTCGATCAATTAACTTCTTCCCAAATTTCACTATGTGATCACACACACACTTACACAAAAATATCAATTATTATTATTGATGAAAAATTTGCATGAGTTATAAAACATGATATATGGATTTATATTAATTTTTAATATACACACATGATACCACTTGAAATCCATGATCTTTATTAGTTTAGATTACATTATCTATTCCAGATAGGGTAACAAGCATTTGAAATTTAAGAAATAATATTCCCTTGAATTAATTCTATATTTGGAACCATTTATAACCTATGGTTCAAATTTTTTTTCATACCATGGGATTAATATTTAATAAAAACATATTATCTTGAAATAGAATCAGATGATACCAGTTTGTTAGATGTCCAACAAATTAATCAATAGTTTCTTCTTGAAATTTTCTACTTATCCATAAAACTATATTCTATGTTCATTAGGATAAAAAAACACTGAATATGAAAAAATGAATCTTTTAAATCATAAAATTATCTTTAGGCAATCTCAATTTTTATTAAGGTTTATATCAATTAAAAACTCAAATAAATCTTGTAATTCCATCTTCAAATGGCTCTACTTTAGTTTTCTTGAATAAGATTCAATACAAATTGGAATTAATTAAACAAAAACTTGTTATTTCATATTGTGATTTGGATTAAATTAGGATTTCTCAGTCAACCCTGTATCATGTATCTCATTTCAATACATTCACCCCATGGTTTACATACCCTCCTTAATCTTGTACCACTTCAACAATTGTTAATAAAAGTAAATGTTGATATGGGTACTTCCTAATATCCTCATGTTGAGGAATGATGTTTTTCATTATGAACAAACTAATTCTTCCAAATCATTTGAAATAAATTCCAGTGGTTATCCATTGAGTGATATCACATGTAAAAACACTACATCAGATATTTTGTTGTGAATTCTTCTTTTACATGGGTTCTGATTTATGTCCACTGTGAGACTAATCCCACTGATGCACATTTATTTATTTGATGCATGAACGATGCATCCTTCATCATGATAACTTATCCATAAGAGATCAATTTCACCAGACTTATCATATATCTTAGTGGTGTATTTTATAAAACCACTAATGAATGATTTTTGTTTCTCCTTTTAAATTTTTATTAGAATCACAATAGATATAATTGTCCTTGGTGGGTAATTCCTTAATCTTTTAGTTCTTAATTTCACATTTAGAAAACATATATTTTCTTCATAGATATATTTTTTCACTCTATACATGATGGTTGTTTTCTAATCATAACCATTAGTGTACAGTTCACATTTCATTGAGTTCCATTATTTGATTCCTTTATACTAGTGAATTGTTTTCATTATAATTAATATTCCTTCTTTCCTAACATTCCTTATCCTCATAATTGGAATGAGGGCTTATCTCTTGGAAAAAGATTATCTTTATTTTTGAATTTATTTTTCCACAAATACATGATTAGTGAAAAAAAACATCTTAGACCTCATGTTTTTATTCCTTGGATAATCTATCACACCATATTTTCCCCAACCATTGATCCCTTGGGCATCTAGACACACATAAATGGTGTCTCTTGATTCCAAACTAGTATAACATTTTGAATACGTTTCTTCAATATATATCACATACATATTTATTTAAAACCATCCCTTTCATCATTTCTAAATTTCTACCATTTTGGGATCTAATTTTTGAGGTTTATTTTAGAGATATTTCCATTTTTCAACTTTTGTTTTCCTGTCTCTCTTAAAGAACCTTGTTTTTTACATAACTCTAATTCAATTGGGAATCCATGTTATATATCCTTGAGAAATATTCTTTTCTATACTTAATCCTCTCATAATTTTATGTTTGGAGATAGATAATTTATTCATTTAACTCATTCTCAATGAGAATTGTTTCTCCAAATGATGTGTAAATTGTCTAAGTAAATATCTTTGACATTTAATATCTTAGACCATTCTCATTATGTCTTAAATTATGGAGAACTCCTCCTTATTAATCCTCTTGTTTTATAACACCAATACTATTTTTAATTCATAGTGCAGTGTAGTGATGATTTCTAGTTGATACTGATTTTAGGTAAGCATTGGATCTCATATTTTTTGTTGCAAGAGCATTATATTTATTGATGACCTTAAGTCACAAAAATATCTTCATAGGAATTACGGATCAATTTAAATTTTCATGTGGGAATATGAATTTCCATATTTTAAATAATATTATATAACATTATTTTAACTCTAATGATCAATTGAACTCGAATTATTAACATTTTTTAGAGAGTTTTTCTTTTTCATGGTTATTCATTTTTTACATTTACTTTTCCTCTTTCGTTATGGGATAAGGAAATAATCTCATGGGTTTTTAATGAAATCTCATTACCATAAGATTTTTTATCTTCTCATATGGAAGAATTCCACCAATTCCTTGGGATCTACTAATTTTATATAAATAACTTCCAGAATTTTATAGATATCAATTGAACTAGTATAATGAATTGTTTTTTTAAATACCTATCTTGATATACCTCTATTCAGTGTATTTTGTGTATCTTAATCATAATATCTTTTATCATAATTTCAAAAATAATAATTAAGGAAGATGTATTCCCTGAGTTATTCACCAAAATCCTAAAGAAACTAAAACTTCTCCTAATTCCATTAAGATTATTTAGTGAAATTAGAAACATGTAGCTTTACAATCACATACATATAAGAAAAAAATTCAAAAAAATTAAATAATAAACCTCAAATTAGAACTTATAACTGTTGAACAAATTTTTTATTATGTTTAATATATTCACTCTAAGAGGGGGGTGAGTCATGGTGTTTTCTGACTAAGACATTTTCAATTGATCTCATTATCCCCTTTATTAAATCTAGTTCTCTAATTTGAAGGAACCCATTAAATATCTCAAACTCTCAATGGATCCCTCATTGAAAAATTTATGAAATATAAAGAAATGTAATGTATAAAGCACATATTGTTTTTAATTAGTTCCCCCACACTAGGAAATGTCAATAGACCACACACTGATGATGTCATAGTGTGGCCAAATATTCTATAATCAATTTTGACATATATAGATTTCACTCATGGTCACATTATGTCATGATAAACTACCTTAAAATATTTTGGTATTGATAACTCCTCACCCAATGGGTACTCCATCTTATTTACTATGTGAAATTCTTCATAGACGGATTTTTTTGTTTATATATACATGGTCCTCTTAAGTAGTGTATATATATAAAGGTCTCTTGCATATAAATAGAAGGTATTGATTCCCATTGTATCCTTAATTCTATAATAAATTCTCTCTTAAAATCCCTGTCACCATTATCTTCTTCTTCAGTATTGGATGAATTTAACATCTTATAAGGATTTGAGTAGTTTTTTTCTAAACCCAGACAAAAATGACCCCATGACATGATAGTCAAATGTTTTCCTTTTAAACAAATAAAATATTAACAATTACACCAACCTTATGAAGGAATTATGCTCTATAATTAAATTTTTTATTATCCATCTTCAAATCCTCAATCAACTGGTGTAGTAATGGAATATTATCCTCTTTGTGACTTCTTCCTTCAATAAACTATATGTTATCATTGAAACAACTATATGTATCTCTACTATTTCTCCTCTCTCGAAAATCAATATATAAATATGTTCTCCTTATTTTCCTATTCTTACTCTCAAAGACACATATTTAATTTTTTTCATATTATGTAGAACATATATATGTTGTTTATAATTTTTTTGAATGAATTTAATCCTCTAATGAATGCTTGGGATCGATTTTATTCCTTTAATCCTGCAATGTTTTTCCATGCATCCCAACCTTTTACAGTTTTCAAAGAAAATCTCTTTAATTATTTTCAATCCCTTAAATATCAATAAAAATATTATAATTTTTTAAATTAGACCCAAATCATCAAGGTATTCTAGAAAGAGAGATATCACAGTGTGATGTTACTCACTATAGGGTTTTTTGTTTCAACTTCACCTAGTTTGTTGAATGATGTCCTTTTTTTTGCTTTGATACTTAGTTAAACTCTATATCTACACAATCTAATAGAATATAAATTTAAAATTCCTTGAATATAACTTCTTCAAACCCATGAAATACCACACTATAATACTCTCAAATTCCCTTAAAATTTGGATCTATTATGGAATATTCCTCGAATTATAGGTCACTTCATATGTTTTGATCTTCCTAGTATTCAAGTCATTGTATTAAACACTCCCTTGTATATCATAACCTCCTTACATGTGAATTGAAATTTATTATCTCTCACACCACTGTGGAAAGATACAAAAAATGTTACATGATTCCTTAAAACATCATATTGTACAGTTGTAACAAATTTTGTTAGCCACTCACTATGGTGTGACTTTATCCTAATGTTTTCACTTCATCATATATTGTGACCAGATTTCTCCTATTGTGTCGTGGAACTCTATGAAGTTACTATTCAACAGCATTAATTTTTTTCAATGCTTGTATGTTGTGGTTAATATTAATATTTTTTAGTTTTGAATTACTCTTGCACAAGACGAGTTGTGGCATTGTTTCATCATTAATTTTTAAAGAAATTATTTTTCTCCTGATAAATTTATATATTATGTGTTCAATATTATTCATGAAAGGTTATGACGTTGTTGGATACTTCATAAAAAACCACATTCATTTTTCTAATGTATTATTACATATATCATATTATTATGTGACATGTAATCTTATAGTATTTTTCTTAGAAATAGTCTTATATAGAATAATATTATTCTTACATGACAACCATTATGATGTGAAGAATTCCATTTTTTTCATTATGCTATCTTCCACCACTAAAACGCTTCAATCCTTCTCAAAATAACTTCTTGCAATCTTACAATTCTTATACTTCCATAATATTTCAAAACTAAAAAGTTCAGCATATCCAATAACATTCTAAGCCATATTGAAAAATATTTATGTTTTACATTGCATTACCTTGTTACATAGAGATATAAAAGTGGTTTATTAATTAATTATAACTCCATATTTATAACCACCATAGTGGATCTGATACTTCCTCACAATATCTATCGTGATCATCCTCATCTATCAATTCGAGGTTTATCAATGTTTTACAACCTACTTCAATTGTGGTTCCAGTGTATCTTTAACATTTCTGTCTTTATCCTCATCTCAAATTCATAAAGGTCTTATAATTTCGACATTAATTTACTATTAATAAAATATTAGCTTATTTTGAAGAAATCCATTACCCAAAAAATCGGACACCCAACCACATAGTTTCAAAAATTCGTCGAAGACCTCCCATGTGTGATATTCCTTCTTAATTTTAATCACTAGCCTATGGCCTATTGGAATAATTCATTTAGGGGCACAGTCATCATAACTACTGATCCATAAAGGGATTCCATAGGTTGGTTCATGTTATAGTTGTATCAATTCTATTTTATTTTAGGTATGGGGTTTCGAATTTGAACTATTATAAGGATGGGTTTCCCAAATTTAGGTAAATTATTTCCAGAATATTTGATTTCAATTTTTAGACCAAGGAACCCAACGTTGGTGTGGGTGGATGACACATTTATTTTAAAGGTTAATTATAATCCTTCAATTGACTCTAAAATCCAATTAATTAGGTTTAGGGTATGTTTACGAGAATACACACATTATGTAGTGGTTAATTCAGATTTTACATGTCTATATCGATTCAGACTACCCAGACATGATTTTATATCCATGGGTCTATCTTTTTATCTATATTATTCCTCCATGAAAAAAATGTTATAAGATTACGAGGTTGGGTCTTGATGATCCCCATATAGTGAAAGATCATATATCTACAAATGTTTTATGTTATTAGGAATCAATTCAAGGACCTTATTGTGAGATATATCCTGTATGTAATCATAGGGAAGATCCTCTATCTTTTAACTACAGAGTAGAACCTCTAAATATAGATCATATGATAGTACCACTGAGTGGGATGTGTAACACCTTAGGATTTTAAGAAATATTTTTTTAAAAAATAAATTTAAATTCTTTGATAACTTCTGTTCCATGCAACATTGAGTTTTAACGGACCACAATATACAATTATTATTATTATTTGAGCATGAAAATTATAACCTATCCATAATATTTGGTGGTATTAATTTAATAAGAAAATTTAAAAATCATGTGTGAATGTTTTATATAAATTAAATATATTTATAGTTAATTACTTAATTTTTAGGAAAGTCATTATATGATTTGAAAACACTTTTTTCTAAAAAATAAATAATTTTATTCATTTTTGTGAAAAAAATAATGAAATCCATTTTCAACCATTTTAGAAAATTAATTTTACCAAAAAAAATATCATTTTTAGAAAACTACATGTCAAATTTATCTTTGAGTGATTTTTGAATAATTTTTTGAATAGATTATTATTTTGATTCATAGTAAAAAAATAAACTTTTTTAAACATCATTTTCATTCAAAGAATTTAAAAAAATTAATATTTTTTATAAAACAATTATTAGATTATTATTACAATTATTATATAATGAAAATATTTTAGTTCATTAGAATTAAATTAATATTTACTTTTGATATTAAAACATTCTATACTTTAGAAAATTTTATCTTTGGAAAAATTATTTTTTCATGTCTTTAGATTTAATTATAAATAAAATTTTACACTTATTTGAATGATAATTTCAAATCATTATTCAATATTTGGAATTAGAATAATTAATATCATATAATAAGGCCAAATTAATTTTTGGTCAAAATGAATAGTAAAAACAATAAAAAATAATTACTAAGTTTAACATAAAACTAAACATATAATGGATAAAATGGACTATAAAAATATCCAATTCCAATTATATGACTATATTTCAACCTTATATAATCTGTGTTTCATTAATTAACTATTTTGGATCCTTTTTAAAATTTAAAATGTGTGTAAACATTTTATTTTCAAAAATTTCAACTATGTCCTCTCCCCCACTTATAAAAGGCCACAATCTCCCCTATCTTCATTAAACTTCAAAAAACCCCTTTGGTTCCACCAATGAATACCTAAATATATTCATTAATTCCATACCCACATACTAGATGTCTTATTTTTTTTAAATTCTCCAAAGGTGACATTAGGTGTAAACCTATAGTGGTTATCTAAAAAGATGGCATAATCCTTAACTGTGAGTTTTTAATTTATTTCTTTCATTATTCTCTTAAAATATTATATAACCATAATGTTATATAATAATAATGATATCCTGTATACCAATATTTTATTATATAAATTTCATGAGCTAAATCTATCTTCTCTTTCATCAAGTGGGAAATGAATGAGTCGATCGTGTGTACGACATACTACTGCCTTAAGAACCGATATAATTAATTTTCCAACTCCATTTATAATGGATGAATTTAATGATGTTTTTAACATATTTATATGATATATATTACTTCATTATAGTTCAATAATTATAATATCATGAATACCTTGTTACATTATTTACAATGGGAATGCGATAACGTTGCCCATGTGTACGGGGGACTACCGACTCCCAAAGTGATATGATTTTCTTATCATTTACGATTTAGATGGAAAGTAATAATGATAAATTTAATTAATATTTTTGATATATATAACATAATATTGGGTATATAAATATTATATATTATTTTACATCTTTTCATTCTATCGGTCAAGAAAATAGTAACAACATTTATGCGTATGTATAACCTACCATCTCCTTGAATGGTTTAATTAATTTTATATCTATAACATTTAACGATTACTCTAAATATATATATAATTAATATATATGATAATTAAATCAATTTTAACATTATGGATATTATTTAACCATGATCAATGTAAAATAACCAAAAATTCAAAATCCAAACATTCATGAAATACAAAATAGTTATTACTCGAAAAAAGATTTTAAATTGAAATTGATACTGAATGGATAATAATAGGTTATAGGTAAATCATATATAATATTATAAATTTGATTATAATTATTTAATAAATTTATAATCAATATATATTTATTATGACGAATGATTGAACACTTACGAAGGAAGTTAAGACATAAGATTAGAAAATTTCATCTCAAATTGGATTTTCTGGGACATAGGTTATCTTATGAACATGTATTATTTTTTGAGGTTCATATAAAACCCCTTTGAAATTTTATATCATAAATATAATTCTTTTCATGATATTTAATTTTTATTTTGATTTTATTCTTTAATGGGTCTTATGATTCAAAAAATTACAAAGATGGTAGGGGATTTTCATCTCACTTTTATTTCTTTGGGAAACATGAATTATAAAACTCTTCTTAATTTTATGTTGTGTGTATAATTCACATTAATATATTTAATGATCCTTATAATTATAATTATATAATAAAAATATCTATATAATTATATTTCCCTTATAAGGCATAAATTCAATGATACCAAAGTGGAAATGGTTTAATGTTACAATCTCATTGTTTATCATGATTTTTAATAATATTCTTCCAATGATAAGTTATTATGATAAAAATTTCAATAAACTCATGAATATTATTCTCTTATAATAATTTATTAAAATTATATGATTTAATTTCATTTTACACTCTTTATATACTAAATATCTTGAAATGATGTTTTTAAGGAAAAACCAAATATATTTCACTCTTTGGTAGAAAACCCTTTTTCTTCCATATCCATGTTTTCTAATGAAATCTAAAAGGTTTTTAATATTATACTATAATTATTTAAATAATTTTTTATTATTGTTTTAATTTTCTCATAGTGGTTTTAATGGAATCTTCATGTCATTTTACAGATACGTCCCTCATTTATTTTACAAAAAATGTGAAATGAATCCTATTTTTAACATGTATGAAATGATTGAAATTTCCCACCACCATGACTACCTAATTGTTTAAATCTTCCGTTATAGATTGTAAAGGTTATTTTCAAATAATAGTATTTAAAAAAAATTAATTTTTTTAAAGGTAATTTTCAATGTTAAAAGATTATTTTCCTCAGGAAATGTTCTGTGTGATTGGTTAGAATCATTTTCCATATAAGATGGCATCCATTGATGTTAATGAAGATTTTAATTTAATATTACTTTATGGTACCATCCATACTATTTATCTATATGGTTTTTGTTTATGATGATTAATTATTTATGAGACCCATTCCATTTCAATTGGTTATGTTATGATGAAATGATGAAATATTTATGAAACTCATTACTTTTCCATGGGTTATTCTTTGATAGAATTATGAAATGATTATGAAATATATTTTTATTTTATAGGTTATTTTATGTTAAAATATTTATGAAAATGGTTTATTTTCGTTGGTTATGATATAATGATTGTTTTCTGATCTTGTATCAAAAACATGTTTTCTTTTGATTTTTTGATTGGTGGGACCTATTTCTTCATCTAATAAATTAGGGATTTATATCTCATGAGATAAAAAAGTTTGGAATGTAGTGTGAGCCTAGTTAATTAGTGATATTTATCTAATATAATAATCATGGTAGGGAACCATGACCATTAAGATTGTATGGGGAGTGAACCCAGTCCAATATGATAGCCTTGAAAGTGAACCTTTAATACTATGATGGTTTGGTGGAGTGAACAAAATCCACTATGATATTATAAGAAATTATCATTGAGTAACAAGGAAATTATTTTTTATACTTATTTGTATTCCCCAATTCAATGTCTTATTCAATTGTTATGCATCAATGGATTATATTCATAGATTAATTTATGATTATGGTCTTATAAACTGACAAGATTTATTCCATGATTCAATTTTATGATCTATTATATGCAAGGTATGTTTTTAAAAGGTTATTCTCATGTTATTATACCTTTATATTCATGTTATGTTGATATATAACTTATTTTATCCTAATGAGTATCTGAGATCACCCATTCTTTTTTTTCTTTACCTAAGTTATGAATATAGGTATTATGTATTACTTGAATAATAAGGATGTTATTTATGAATAACTTGGTGGGAGATGATATTGTTCACTTATTGAATATTTTTCTTCGTATTTTCGTTTCAAAAGGCATTAGAGCTAAAATATTCTAGCATAGAACATTGTGTTATCTAATGATTATTCATATAATAAGATTAAATATCTATTTATGAAATGTGTGGGTTTCTATAGTTGGTATATGATCAAGGTTTATTTTTACCTTTGCAAACTCGGTTGAGGTAACAATAGTGAGAAACATAAGGATTAGTATATGTATAGGAAAATTTCCTGGAATTTTGGTGAAGGATATAGAAAGTTGTTTCCAAGCCATTACATACATATCTAGATAATATAATTGGATGTGTCTCTAGCACAGTTGTACCTATGGGTATAACTCAAAAATAGAACATTGAGTTTGATTTGATCATCACCTGGAAGATGAAAAAAATTCTTATTATACACCTAGTTTGACACTCACTGGGGAAATATTTTGAAAATTTAGAAACTCATTATGAACCATTATAAAGGATTGAAATAATGACCACGAATAACCTAGGTTAATCCTAAGGTGTCATATATTGAAAAGAATATTTCATGATTTAGAAAACCTATGTAATACCCCAGTAATTTGTTTTATAAGTTAATATACAACAATTTATGAGAAATAATAATTTAAAATTTATTGTTTTAATTAATAATAGTTATATTTCAAATTCATAACTTTCTAATTAGTTTTAAAATAATTTTCTAAAAACATATACTATATTACAATGAATTTTATGTAAAAGAAATTTTAAAAATTAATATATTTATTAGATTATTTGTTATAAAAATAATTCTTATCAATATATTATTTAAGTAAATATTTTAAGAATCAAATATATATTAACTGTTATAATTATTTTGATAAATAATAAATTATCTTACGAATATGTTCACTATTAATATAACACCCCATGATTTTATGGTATGTTTATTCATAAATAATTTCAATTCATTTGACAACTTATATGAACAAAACAATGAGGATCTATGAAACAATACTTTTTTACAGTTATAACCTTGTTGTTAAACTTAATTTTTCCACATCTCTATTTTGAATTTTGAAAAACAGACATATACAATTTTGTTTAGTAAGATATCCAGAGTCTGATAGAATAAAAAAAAATTGGTGATTAGTAACTTGACCCTTATGAATAGTAATTTACTGTTATGAATAGTAACCTATCCCATGTAAGTAAAACTAATATTTTGGCACCTTATAAATGATACTATATATTTAAAAATTTAATAATTTAGTGTTGGTATTTTTGGGATAATTAAATATTTAATTATAATTGAATGGTTTCAAAATAAATTTAAAATATAATTTATTTTCAAAAAATTTATTCAAAAATAAATATTTTATAATCTTATGTTATTAGGATAATTTAATGACACCTTAGTTAAATTTTTAGGGTATTATAAAATTAGTTATAATTTTAAAAACTATATTTTTTGAGTAATTGATGATTTTAATTAAAAATTAAACATATAATGTTTGGAATATTATTTTCATTAAATGGAGTTAATTTTTTGATTCTATATAATGAAAAAATGTTTAGGTGATTTTTTTGGATTTTTCTAAAATACATGATTATTTAGTAAATAGTGAAATTCGATAATTTACAAAATATGCTAGATAAATTAATTTCTACATCATTATTGAGTCATGGATGTTGTAAATGGACATTGGTTCAAAATAACATTCACCTATTATTGTTTTTAGTCATTATAATCAAAATAATTCATTTTATTGATCCAAAATAATAAAATAATTATTAAAATAATGGAAATACCCTCCTTCCCTCAACTATAAAAACCACCCCTCACTCACCTCTTATTTTCACTCCTATTAGCATTGAAGGTTCTAATAGTTCTGACTAAATACTCTTCCTTATTCACTCCCCACATTCATGAGATATTGTTCTTACTAGGAGAGGAAACCCCTTCCCTTAAGGAGTTTCTCAAGGAGGTGTATTCAAGAGGTAAAATTCACTTTCATTTTCTTTTAATTTGATTTCAAGTTCCATTCTTTCATTATCCCCATCCCACATCCTCTATCCAAGTGATCATGATAAATTTATTATAAAGTATATAATGTAATTATATCTTTTTGATTAAATAATTATCATCAATATCCTTACTCTCTCTCTCTATCTTTTATTTTAAAAACTAAATCATCGTCCGTGAGGCGCCAATTTACAATCTTTATGGATGAAAATGTTTTGTTCTTAAATTTATTATTCATGGATGGTCATCAAACCATTATTATGGTTTAAAACTATTCTAAAATATTTATTATATATTATTTAATTATTCATGAACCATCATTTATAGATGATATAAAATAACAAAACAAAATTAGTTTGTAATAATCAAAATACTGATAAAATTATCTAAACAATTATCACTAAATGTATTATCTAATGATTCATCCTTATGGAATAAAACAATATATATATATATATATAATAATTTACACTTATGGATATTAATTAATAATATATATGTTCAATTCTGTATAATTATATTAATTCCTCATGAACATCCTTACTCATATGCATGTATATTGATCGTAAAAACCAAGGAAATGAACGCTCCTGAGCAATAAATTTGTATCTTATGACTAACCCAAAAGAACATAAACGAACTTAATAAAATTAAAATAATTAATATATATATATATATATATATATTTCTTAATTATTTAATTAATTTATTAAATTTTATTATTCAGTATGTTAAGGTCAAGTGCTGAATACATTCAGACAAAAGGTATGGGGTTCCTCAACTAACTTTTATTTCCATGAGATTTCCATTATTCACCACTTATTTTTTGTATGTGGTGGATATATACTGAAATTTTATATATAATATAATTAATCTCTTCATATTCAAGGTATTAAATTATTCATTGTATTATTAATAATTTTTTTACATATTATTTAGTTGATTACAAAGTAGTAAGGGGTTTCTCAACTCACATTCAATTCCGTGAGATATGGCTTACTCACCCATAATTATTGTGTGTGGTTTATATATACTTCCCATTTATGTATAATATCATGAATTTTTTTTACTAAATGTATCATTTTATGATTATTAATTTTGGGGCATATGATTCTAATGATTTAGAAGTGGTAAGAGATTCCACCAGAACCTTCATTTTTCTTTCGGGTTATTCCTTCACTATCCTTACCCTAATGTAATGCTGATTTTTTTTTTACACCTTATATATCCACTCTTTATGTTCCAAAATAATATATTCAGACCATTTCATCTTTATTTTATGGGTATTATATGTTTTAAAAAAGTTCCCTTCTACATTCTTCCCGATAAACAAGCCGGATTCAAGGGTACCTCTCAAATTCATACCCATTTTCATGTGTACTATATAATTTTTTTAAGCTATAATTATTTTAATAAAATAAAAACATTTATCATGTGAAACTATATTTTTTCATTTCTGGTTTTACAAAAACAAACATGTTCTTTCACTTTAAAATATCTTCAATATTTTCCATAAACCGTACAAAATTGTTTTATTTATAAATGTTATTAAAAAATACATGATTTCACTTCAATGGGACATAATTTTTTCCAAAATATAATATCAATATCCCCCCATTATCTTTTATAGGATATAAATGTTTACAATCTGATTTTATGACACATATAAATGATTTTCCAAAAGAACACTTCTTTCCAAAGTAAAAATAATTTTCGGCATCTCACTTTTACTTATATGATATATATGCCTTGTTCACCACTTATTCCTTGAAAGTGGTGTATGTAATTCCATTTGATATACCATATCCAGAGACTTATTATTCTCATTATATCTAAGGTATTATGGTTTGAATGTTACAATGTGGTATGGGACACATTGGAATGTTTAAAATTATTTCCTCATGAATTATTCTATTGTCTAATTTAAAAGTTTCTTCATCTATGTCAAAATATTTATGGAATATTGTAGTCAATTGAGGTTTATCACTTATTATAACATCTACTAAATATTTTTTAAGGTTTGATGATTAGTTTGACTATGGATGTTATAACTTGATATCATTCATGTGTAATAGTTAAAGTATTCACATTTCATATCCTAGTTTTTCATTACAAATCGTTTTGTTGTCTATGTATCACCCTTTTCACATGGGGAATGTATTGGAATTAGTATGTAATGGGAGGGACCTACTATATCCCCTCGACTCATTTGTAGATCTCATGAGACAAACTAGTGTCTTGACACAATGCCTTGATGTAATGGTTATTATGGTCTTGGCACGAGGCCTTGATGGTATGATTATGATGACCAACATTATGAATTACCTCATTATGATATTAGTAATAAAAATAATTTAATTCTTTTACTAGTATAATAGGAGTGGTACAGTTTCATGTGATTAATTATGTGATATTATTTACTCATATTTCATTCATTCCATATTTTGAATGAGTTTCTTTTAAAAGGCATGTGCTTTTAGTTATTAACTGTGCCTAATTTTTATGTTCAGGATATCTTTTACTGAATTTCTTATCCTTACTAAGAATATAAAATCACCCATTTTGTGTGTTTCTTTTCCCTAGGTTATGAATTATAAAATTTTTACAGATCATTCAAGGATGTATTTAATTATTTATTGTATCATATTTTACATTCATTTCCCAATGTACTATGGGTATAATGAATGTAATATAGTCTTCCAAGATAGCTAAACTGATTAGTACTTTGGGATATTATTCCTTGTAATAAGTCCAATGTAATAAAATAATGAATTGACTCTATGATTCTAGGGATGAGGTGTTGTAGTTGGTATCAGAGGATGTTTTGTAGCAACCTCAGAAACTGGATTTAAAAAACATAGATTAGAGAACAAAACCCTAATATTGAATTTGGTTATAAGAATAAAAGAACATCATAGAATTTTGGAAAGGTATAGATTATGTGGATATTCTTAGAAAATACATCCCTGTCTAGATACTACAAGTGGATTGGGTTCTGGAATAGAAGTACCTAAGAGTAACAACTCTGACAAGGGGTTTGGGCCTTTCTCGGGGTAACCTCATACGTGACAATGAGACTTACATCACACCTGGTTTGACACTCCTTCAAGATATTCTTTGGATAAATCATATTTTCTTTAAAAAATAATTATAATGGATTTGAATATATTATGAAAATGAATAACGTAGGTTAAAATTAAGGTGTTTTAAGGTTAAAATATGGTGTCATGATATTCTATAAATGATTATATGTTTTTATCACTATGACTATTGTTTCTCACATTGTTCTTTCTAGTTTTATTCAATAGATAGAGAACAAAGGAGTCGTGTTAACATAGAACATGATGGATATGGTGGGGGTGATGTGAAACCAAATGGGATGATGATATGAGTGAAATATAACATGTTCATTCCTGACCTATTTTCATGAAATATAATTAACAACATATACCTTAACCAACTCTTTAACCTACCAAATAAGAGAAGAATGGAGTTTTTTAAGAGCTCTAATAGTAGAGACCATGGAGAAAAGAAATATCGACTTCTATCATGAATGAAATGTGGAAGGAGACACCCAAAAATGTGTCTCGAAGGAATGGATAAAATTCTTATGTGTGGTAAAGGACCTAAAGAAAATAATTGTAATAGAAAGATGAAGAATACAGTGGAAGGTAATAAAACTGGTCCTAAGAATCCATTTGTAGTTATTTTCTTTAAATGTAAGGGACATGTGAATTACCCAAGTCAATACCCTATTCTATAGGACATACTCAATACCAACAGATGCCCTATGTTAAAATAATTTTTTGGTGTATTTATTTATTGAGGTTTTAATGAAGATCCTATTTACAATAATTTTTAGTGTTTTATGTTATTTTGTGGATGCCCATCATATTTATTTTGGATGATATATGGTTTTATATAATGTAAGACCCACATGCCGGGTGACAACCCATCACATACAGTAAGGATGTGGGTTTTGAAACCACAATCCAAGGGAGGAAAGGGAGAAATGCCTACCTGTAGTATATGTGAAGTCTTAGTTATCATAAATGATTAGTTATAATGTTTAATGAATAAATGTTATTTTAGGGAATTTTTGTTTTATGAAATAGAAAACATTGGGATTGAAAAATTATTTTGTGGTAAACTTATTAATGTAATTTCAGAAGACGTTCACAATTTTTGGGAATTCTATAAGTCATTAGTAAATAGATTATTTTGAGGAATAAATGTTCAATTTTATTTTGGAGTAAAAAATGATTGTATTGTGGACATATGGTTAACCAAGTTATTTTTGGAAATGGATAGAATATCTTTGAAGATTATGTGACAGGGGAAATTAATTCTTTTTTATAAGAGATAAAGAGTTAGTGATGTCATATTGAATACTTTATTAATAAAAAATCTAATTTTGTTGTCATAGTCAAGAATAATTTATAAAATAATGATAGTAATTTAAAAAATGATCTATGGTGAACTCTGGGTTTCACAAATTTTAAAGATTAAAGTTATTTTCCATCATATAAATGTTTATTTTTTTGGGGAAGTATCTTATATTATCCTAACCATTTTGGATTTGGTTAATGAATAAAGAAAATGTGAATAGATAATTATACAATTGTGGGATCAGTGACTCGTAGAAGTTGATTCAAATTCTTCAGGCATGAAAAATTCATCTTGAACATTCATCCACATGTTTACATAATAAAGTGAAAATAGATCAAAGAACAACCAATAAAGGATATTGTTATTTTGACATGGAATGCGAATAAGTAAGTTTAAATTATAAAGTTCTTATGTAGATAGTAAAGGAACCCATCAATTTTAGGAAAAACATTTTGTAACGAAAATGTTATCCCTGTAGTTTCTTTTTCTGAGAAATAAATATTCTTTCATCTGATCATAACATTAACATATTTTTTATGGAAAAAATTCTAATGACCAATTTATCTCTCACTCCCCATCATAACATGATAGTTAGATAATTCATCCATGTACATATTTTCACTTCACACTAATTTTAACCTATTTGAATTGGTAGTTTTGTAGTAACCTAAGAATTTCACTTTCACCCTTATTAATATGATATTTTATAATCACTAATTTCGATGTGGGTTTCCATAAGAGAATTTTTAAGTATCAACCTTTAAATTTTGAAGGTAAATATTTAATTTCAAGAATGAAATTCTGTTGAGGGGGAAATAATATAACACCCTAGTAATTTGTTTTATAAATTTATTTACAAAATGTTATGAAAAAAATAATTTTAAATTAAGTGGTTTAGTAAATAATACTTGAATTTCAAATTTACAGCATTAAAATTAATTTTAAATTGATGTTCTAAAAAAATACTATATTACTATGTATTTTGTGTAATAGAATATTTTAAAATGAATATATGTAATTGATTATTTACTAATTTTTTTTATAAATATATTGTTTAAATATATATTTTGATAATATATATATATATATTGACTATTAGAATTATTTTTAAAGATATTAAATTATGTTATCAATATGTTCACTTTTAAAATGAAACCTCATGATATTATGGTATGTTACTTCATAAAAAAAGTCAATTCATTAGACAGATTATATGAACAAAAAAATGATTCTCTCTGAAACAACACTTTGTTACAATTATAACCTGGTCATTAAACTTAATTTTTTAAATTTTTTGTTTTTAATTTTGAAAAACAAACCTACACAGTTGCATTTAGTAAGACATTTAGAGTCTCCAAGAATCAACTTTTTTTGTGAATAGCAACTTGACCCTTAGGAATAGTATTGTACCCTTATGAATAGTAAGCTCACCCATGTAAGTAAAAGTTATATTTATGCACCTTATAAACGATATTGATTTTTTAAAAAACAAATAATTAAGTGTTTGTATTTTTTGTGGAATAAATATTTAATTATTATTTTATAATTAATAAATTAATTTAAAATATAATTAATTTTAATAAAATGAATTAATAAATAAATATTTTGTTATCCTATGATGTTGGGATAATTTAATGGGACCTTAATCTATTTTTCAGGGTATTATAAAATCAATAACAATTTTAAAAAAATGTATTTTTCGAGAAAATGTTCATTTTAATTAAGAATTAAAATTATAATATTTTGAAATTTATTTTCTAAAATGGGGTTCATTTTTTTATTATACACATCAAATAACGTAAGGGTGAATTTTTGGGATTTTTCTAAAATACATGAATTTTTTTGTGAATAATGAAATCCATTAATTTATGAAATATGATAAATAGATGAATTTATGGATCATGATTGGGTAAAAGATGATTTAAATTTCCATTAATTCAAAATCCCATTCACATATTATTTTTTTAGTCACAATAATCATGATTATTCCTAGCCTTGATCCAAAATATTAAAATAATGAAATAACTAATGAAAACCCATCATCTTCACCATGATAAAAACCACCTCTCACTCCCCTCTTCTCCTCACTCCTCTAATCCTTGAATCATTTGAATGTTCTGCCCAAATACACTTCCCTAGTATATTCCCATTTCTAGGATCTCGTGGTCGTACCGAAAGACCAAAACCCCTTCCCTTAAAGAGTTTCTCAGGGAGGTGTATTCAAGAGGTAAAATTCAATTCCTTTTTATAATTTCATAACAAGTTCCTCTCTTTTATTATACATTACTCACATCCTCTATTAAAATGATCATGATAAATCCAATATAATCTATATATTTGTGTTATATCATATTTATTGTAGAACTATCATCAATATCATTACTCTCTCTCTCTCTCTCCCTCTTATTTTTAAAATGAAATCATTGTTTAGGAGGTGCCAATTTACAACCATTGTGGATGATGATTTTCTTCATTAATTTATTATTCAAGGATGGTCGTGAAACCATTTTTATGTTTGAAAAAAATTCTAAATTTTGTAATATATCTTATTTAAGTATTTTGGAACCCTCATTTATTCATCATGTCAAATAATAGAGAAAACAAATCGTAATAATCGAAATACAGCCAAAATAATCTAAACGATTATCACTAAATATATTATCTAATAATTCAACCTCATACCGTGTGAAAAAAGATATATAGAACCATTTAATATTATTTATGTTTATTATTATATATATTTTCAATTATATTGAATTATAACCATTCATAGTGAACTTCTATACTCATATTCAAGTATACCGATCGTAAAACCATGGAAACGAACTATCCCGAGCAATAAATTTGTATTTTTTAACTCATACAAAAGGGAATAAATTAACATACTAAAATTATAATAAATCAAATAAATATAAATAAGGTTCTCAATTTGTTAATTAATCAATTTAATTTGATTATTCAGGATGTTATGGTCATGTGTAGAATCCAATTGGATATAAGGTAAGGGGTTCCTCATTTCACTTATATTTACATGAGATTTCAATTATTTACCACTTATTTCTTGTATATGGTGAATTTATTCTAAAATTTGATCTATAATATCATAAATCCATTTATATTCATTTTATTAAATGATTCATTGGATGATTATTAATTTTTGGACATATTATTTAATTGATTACAATGTAGTACTAGTTTTCTCAACTCACTTTCAATTCCGTGAGATATGACTTACTCACCCATAATTATTGTGTATGGAGTATGTATACTAACCATTCATTTATCATATCATGAATATATTTATTTTCATAGTATTAAATTTTTCATTTTATGATTATTAATGTTGGGGCATATTATTTGACTGATTGCAAATTGGTAATGGATTCAACCGGAACCATCATTTTTTATTCATGTTAATCCTTTACTATCCTTACCCAAATGTAATGCTTATTTATTTTTGGGAAAATATTATATATATTATTTTTATGTTCCAAAATCATATATTTAGATCATGTAATCTTTTTTAAGGGTATTATATGTTTTAAAATAGTTTTCTTCTTAATTATTTTTGATAAACAATCCCGATTCTAGGGAACCTCTCAAATTATTACCCATGTTTAATTTCTCTATATAGTTTATTTTAAGCCATAATTATTTTTCTAAAATAAATAATTTTATCATGTTAAAATTTCTTGATTGATTTTTGATTTTATGAAAACAAACATGCTATTCCACTTCAAAATATCATCAATATTTTTCTTAAACCGCACAAAATTATTTTACTTCTGAAGCTTCATGAAAACAAATTAAATGATTTCACTTCAATGAGACATCATTTATGCCTCAAATATAATATAAATATCCAAAATATTATTTTTAGGGATATAAATGTTTAAATTCTAAATTTATAAAAAATATAATTTATTTTTCAGAAGAACTCTTCTTTCCGATGTAAAAAGGATTTTTCACGTCTCACTTTTACTTTTATGATATATATAGGCCATGTTCACCACTTATTTCTTGAAAGTGGTGTATGTACTGCCATTTAATATATCATATCAATAGAATCCTTATTCACATTATATTCAAAGGGGTTATGATTTGAATGTTTCAATGTGGTATATGACACTTTATAATGTTTAATGATTATTTTCTCATGAAACATTCAATGATCTCATTTAAAAGTATCTTAATCTATTTCAACATACTTTTTTGAATCTTTTACATCATTAAGTTTTATATCATATGATACAATATACCTTATGTTTTTTAAGGTTTTATGATCATTTTGACTATGGATGTGCTAATTTGATACCATTCATGGGTTGTAGTTAAAGTATTACCATTTTGTATGGTAGTTTTTCAATACGAATGTTTATATTGTCTATGAATCTTTATTTTAATATGAGGAATATATTTGACTTAGTATGTGATAGGAGAGGCCTGATGTATCCCATTGATGCAATGTTAGGTCTAATGAGGCAAACTACGGTATTGGCATGTGGCCATGAAGATATGGTTATTATGGTCTTGGGATGAGGCCTTGATGGTATGATTATGATGTTTGAAATTATGAATTCCCTAATTATGGTATTTGTAATTGATAAATAATGAGATTATTCTACTAGAAAAATATCCATGGTAATGTTTCATTAATAATATATACCTTAACCAAATCCCCAACCCAGCAATGAATAGAATAATGGTGTTTTCTTAGAGCTCTTGTACTGGAGATCATGGATAAAATAAAGCTTAACTTCCATCAAGCAAGAAATGTGGAAGGAGATACCCAGGAATGTGTCTAAAAAGAATAAAGGAATGATTTATATGAGGGAAAGGACATAATGAAAATAATTATTGTGGAAAGATGAAGAGAACAATGGAAGGTAATAAAACTAGTCCTAAAAATCCATTTTTAGTTATTTTCCTTAAATGTAATGGATTTGGGCATTAACCGAGTCAATTCCGTATTATATAGGATAGCCTCAAGGACTAGGAAAGCCCAATATTGAAGTAAATCTTAGATATATTTAGGTATTGTATTTGTAATAAAGATACAATTTATAAGAATTTTTTGTGTTTGACTATATTTCAGGGATTTCGATCATATTTATTTTGGAAGATATATGGTTTTAGATAAAAGAAAACCCATATGGTTGGTGACAACCCGTCATGCACAACAAGTTCACGGGGTTTTAACCCACAGTCCAATGGTGACAAGTGTGCAATTCCTACCACTATTCTATGTGATTTCTTGATTATCAAGACGTTTTAGTTAAAACCTATAATGGATATTGGTTATTTTAGGGGATTTTGATTTATTAAATAGATAAATTTGGGATTGTAAGAATCTTTTTTTGGAAAATTGATTTATGTTATTTCGAAATACGTTAACATTTTTTGTGAATTCTATAAGACATTGTTAAATAGAATATTTTGAGGAATAAATGTTGAATTATATTTTGGATTCAAATATGATTTTGTTGTGGACATATGGTGAACTAGGTTATTTATGGATGTTTCTAGAATGTCATGGAGATTATGTGATGGTAAAAATTAAATATTTGGAATTATAGATTAAGAGTTATCAATGTCATTAAAAAACCTTATGAGAAAATCCTTATAATTTTAGGGCCTTATTATTGAAAACGTTTTTGAAGAATGATAGTAATTTACAAAATGATCTATGATGAACTTTGGGTTTTACATTTGAATTTTAGAGATTAAAGTTGTTTTCCATCATATAAAAGTTTATTTTTTTAGAGAATTGTCTTATATTACCCTAAAAATTTTGTATTGGGTTATTGAATAAAGATAATAGGAATATATAATTACAAAATTGATAGTTCTGTGATATGTAGAAGTTGATTAGAATTCTTCAGGTATGAAAATTTCATCTTGAATTCTCATCTACATATATAAGGAATAACTTGAAAATATGTCAATGATAAACCAAAGGATGACATTATTATTATGGAATGGAATGTAACCATGTAGGTTTATTTTATAATGTTATTATATAGATAGTAGTGGAATAATTTAATTATTGGAAAAAATTTGTAATGAAAACATTATCCCAATTGTTTTTTTCTAAGAAATCAATGTTATTCTAACCAATCACAATATTCATGGCTTTGCGATGGATAACATTTTAATGACCATGTTGTCTATCACTCTCCATCAGAACATGATGGTGACATCATTATTTCATGTACATATTTTCACTTCACAGTAATGTTATTTTATTTGAATGGGTAGTTCTGTACTTACCTATGCATTTCCTTTTCCATATTATTAAGAGGATAACTAATGAAACTTATTTTTTATGTGGGGTTCGATGAAGAAATTTTCAAGTATCAATTATTAACTTTCGAAGTGAAATTTTGAATTGTGAGGATGCAATTCTATTGAGGGGGTATAATGTAACACCCCAAAAATATTTTTTATAATTATATATACAACAAGTTATAAAAATTAATAATTTAATATTAAGTTTTTTTGGTAATATTACTTATATTTCCAATTTATATATTTCAAATTTATTTTAAATTAATATTCTAAAAACAAATACTATATTACTACGTATTTTGTATAAAATATTATTTTAAAATGAAAAACTATATTTTATTATTTATTACAAAATTTATTTTTATCAATAGATCATTTAATTAAAGTTTTTAGAAAATATATATATATATTGACCAACATTATTATTCTGATAAAAAATAAATTATATTAAGAATATGTTCACTATTAATATGACACCCTAATATTTTATCGTATGTTCCTTCATAAAAAATTTCAATACATTAGGTAGATGATATTGAAAAAACAATGACTCTCTGTGATAAAACACATTGTTATAGCTATATCCTAGCTGGTAAACTTAATTTTATCACTTCTTTGTTTTGAATTTTTAAAAAAAGAAATACACAATTGCATTCAGTGACATATTTAGAGTCTGAAAAAATAAACTTATTTTTATAGTGAATAGTAATGTAACCTTTATGAATATTAATGTACCGTTATTAATAGTAGTCTAACCCATGTAAGTAAAAATAAAATTTAGGCACCTTATAAATGAGAGTGAATATATTTAAAATTAATAATTAAGTGTTGGGTTTTTATTATCAATAAATATTTATTTACAATTTTATAATAAATAAATTATTTTAAAATATAATTAATTTTCATAAAATTTATTCATAAATCAATATTTTGTTCTCCTATTATTTTTTAATAATTTAACGAGACCTTATGTAAATTCTTTGGGTATTATAAAATCAATTACAATTTTAAAAACTGTATTTTTTGAGTTAATGGTGATTTTAATTAAAAATTAAATTTCTAATATTTTGAAAATTATTTTCATATAATGGAGTTAATTTTGGGATTCTTCATATTTTTATAATTTTTTAGGTTAATTCTTTTCATTTTTTTGAAATACTAGAATTTTTGGTGAATAATGAAATTCAGTTATTTACGAAATGTGCAATATAAATGATTTTTTGCATCATGATTGAGTCATGGTTGATGTAAAAGGAAATTCATTCAAACTAAAATGAACTTATTACTATTTTTAGTCACAATAATCAAGACTATTCATTGTCTGGAGCCAAAATAATAAAATAATGGGAAACCCCTCCTCTCCTCCACTATAAAAAAACCACCCTCACTCCCCTCTTCTCCTCACTCCTATAATCCATAAAGAATCTAATTTTTTTCCCAAATACTCTTCCCTATTCACTCCCCACATCTAGGAGCTCTTTTTCTTACTATAATACTAAAACCCCTTCTCTTATGGAGTTTCTCAAAGAGGTGTTTTCAATAGGTAAAAATCACTTCCTTTTTCTTTCAATTTGATTACAAGTTCCTTTCTTGTATTATCCTCTCCTCACCTCCACTATCCAAATGATCATGATAACAACTATAAAATTAATATATTACAATTATATCATGTAGATGTATGAACTATCATCAATATCTCTACTCTCTCTCTCTCTCTCTCTCTCTTATTTTAAAAATGAAATCATCGTCTGAGATGTGCCAATTTACAACATTTGTGGACAATGAAGTTTTGTTCTTCAATTTTTTATTCAAAGCTGGTCATGAAACCATTTTCAGGGTTGAAATAGATTTTAAAATATGTATTATATATTATGTAATTATTAAAGAACCATAATTTATAAATTATATTAAATGATAGAACCAAACTAGTTCGTAATAATCAAAATACCGCCAAAATAATCTAAACATTTATCACTAAATGATTTATCTAATGATTCATCCTCATACAATGTAACGAAATGATATATATAACTATTTTAAGATATATATTTTCATTAATAATATATAAGTTATATTATGGATAATTATATCCATTCCACGTGAACTTCCATACTCACAAACAAGTATATCGATCGTAAAATCCAAGGAAACAAACATTCCCTAACAATAAATTTGTATCTTATAAATCATAAAAAATTCCATAAATGAAATTAATAAAATTATAATAAATAAAATAAATAAAGATAAGTTTATGAATTGTTTAATCAATGTATTTAATTTTATTATTCAGGACGTTAATGTCAAGTATAGAATACATTCAGTCTTATGGTAAGGGATTCTTCATCTCACTTTTACATCCATGAGATTTCCATTATTCACCACTTATTTATTGTATGTGGTGTAGGTATACTAAAATTTTATATATAATATAATGAATCACTTTATAATCATGGTAATAAATTATTCTTAATATGATTATTAATTTTTGTACATAAAATTCTATTGATTACAAAGTTGTAAAGGTTTTCTCAACTCAGTTTCAATTCTGTGAGATATGCCTTACTCACCCCTAATTCATGATTGTGGTGTAAGTATACTTCTCATTATAATATCATATCATGAATATATTTATTTTATTTTAATTTAATGTATCATTTTATTATTATTAATTTTTGGACATATGATTTGATTGATTACAAACTTTTAAGGGATTGCACACGATCCTTCATTTTTCATTTAGGTTATTTTTTCACTATCCTTACTCGAATGTAATTATTATTTATTTTTTTATACATATTATATATAAAATTTTTATATTAAAAAATCATACATTCATATCATTTCATCTTTCTTTTATGGGGAATATATGTTTTAAAATAGTTCCCTTTTTTAATTCTTCCTGATAAACAATACTGATTCATGGGAATATTTCAAATTCTTTCCCAATTTCAAGTTCACTATATAATCTTTTTTAAGACATAATTATTTTCATAAAATAAAACATTTTATCATGTGAAACTATCATTGTTAATTTCTGGTTTTATTGAAACAAATCTTATTTTGCGCTTTAAAATCTCTTCAATATTTTCCTTAAACTGCAGAAAAATGTTTTATTTCTAAAGATTATTAAAACTTTTTTACACGATTTAACTTAATTGGGACATCATTTTTTCCCAAATGTAATCTCAATATCATTAAAATTTATTTTATGGGATATACATGTTTACAATTCGACTTTATGACAAATATAAATGATTTTCCAAAAGAAATCTTATTTCCAAAGTAAAAAATCTCTTTTTTTGCGTCTCACATTTACTTCTATGATATATATTCATTTTTCACCACTTATTCATTGCAAGTGGTGTATGTACTACCATTTGATATATCATATCAAGAGACTAATTGTTATCATTATATTCTAAGGGATTACAATTTGAATTTTTCAATGTGGTATGGGACACATTGCATTGTTAAAATATTATTTCTTTATTAATCTTTCAACGGTATCATTTAAAAGTATCTCCATCTATGTCAACACAATTTTTTGAATCCTAAACATCATTGTGGATTATCTCTTATAATTCCATCTACCATTTTTTTGAAGGGTTGATGATTATTTTTTCTGTGGATATGCTAATTTGATACCATTCATGGGTTATAGTTAAAGTTTTCACATTTTGTATCCTAGCTTTTGAATTTGAATGTTTGTGTTGCGTATGTATAACCCTTTTCCCATGAAGAATGTATTGGACTATGTATATTACTGGTGGACCCTAATATATCCCCTCGATGCATCGGTAGGTCTAATGAGAAAAATTAGTTTCTTGGACCGAGGGATTGACAGTATGGTTATTATGTTCTTTGCATGAAGCCTTGATGGTATTATTATGATGTTTGGAATTATGAATTCCCCCATTATGATATTAGTAATTGATAAATCATGTGATTATTTGACTAGTGAAATATCCATGGTAATTTTTCATGTGACCAGTTATGTGGAATTATTTACTAATTTTTCATTCCCTCCATATTATACTCATGTTTATTTTTAAAGGTATGTATTTTTAGTTATTCACCATGCCTAATGTTTATGTTTATGATATCTTCTATTGAACTATTTATCCTTATTAAGAATATGAGATCAACCCTTTCTTATTTTTATTTTCCCCAGGATATGAAGAATAATATTTTGAATGTTATTTCAAATATGTTTTTCATTTTAAATTGTATATTTTTTAATTTAATTTCACAATGTATTATGGGTATATTCAATGTAATATGGTCTTCCAAGACTGCTAAATTGAGTAGTCCTTTGGGATTTTATTCCTTGTATTCAAGCCGATGTAATTAAATAATGTGCTATATCCAAGATTATGGAGTTGGGGTATTACATCCTATATGTGATTTTTCATGATTATGTGGTAAACTTCTACGATTATTGTTTCTTATATTATGCTTTTTGTCTGTATCCCATATACAAAACCTTAAAAAACTAAGTTAATAATATGTGTGATGGAAAATGAAATGGTTTCCCTTCTTAAAAAAAATTATGGGAGGTAGAATGAAAAATATCATATTGGTTCTCACAAAACATTCTAAATCTATGAATCTTGATTATCTTTAAAATGATAAAAAGAGGGTGCAAAATTATGTTGAGTCCTTCTGGAGAAAACATCTAACATATTTTAGTGGTTCTAATGATATACTAGTTTTTGAAAATGAATTAGTACCATTGAAAACATATTTTTCATTATCTATAGTTTTAGGGAAGAAAAATTCATTTTTTTATGAAAATCATTTAGAATGAAAATAGGTTCAATGGTGGTCTCTTATCAAGAATAAAAGTTAACAAGATGAAATTCACTCCGAGGAATTCAATAAGTTTGAGAAATTATATTTCAAAAAGTACATTAATCATATTTTTCATATGAAAATGGAGAAGGAATTCTTTCAGTTAAGGTAGATGTATGATGAATCCATTTTCATATATGTTGATAATTTTAAAAAACATGCAATATGAACATATAGAATTATCATCAAACCAAAAGTTAAGGTTGATTCATTATTCAGTGGCATGAAACCAAGTCTCTGAATGGAGTTTCCTATAAGAGACATTAGTGGATATGAATAATTAATTATATATGCTATCAGTGTGGAAATATATATTATAATTACCAATCAATATAATTATTTTTATAAGAAAAAAATATGAAATTCCTAGGGAACTCGATAAACCATGGAGAAAAAAAGATGATAATTCCTCCGTGATTAATGTCTGGAAGGAAACATGCAAGAAATTCACTTAAGGGGATTGATAAACGTATGAAGTGTGACACGGAAGGTAATTTAGTAGGTTATTACTAAAGTGATGTGATGAAATTATCAAATAATACGAATATAGAAAAAGATGCATATAATACACCACCCACACTACAATGTTTCAAATGTAAGGATTATGAGAATTTTCTAACCAATTATCAAACATGAAGATTAATTATGATAATCAAATTCAACAACCTCTTAATCTAATGGTTAAAGGGAAATATCATTTGATGTCTATTTATGATAAGGGGTGCGATAATGATTTGGTTAATGGTACACACGCTATTTATTCTAGAATTGCTAATGTCATTTTGAACTATTGATCTACCCACTCTTTTAAATCTGATGAATTTACAAAGGGTATCCAAATTCAACCCAATTATTAGACATTGAATTTATAATGAAAACCATTAATGGTATGATGGCCTCATATCAAGTCTATTATTATTCTACAATTGATGTCTATAAGAATGTGCTTCCCAAAAACCTTTTTATTTTCCCAATAGTTAACTTTTATGTTGTCTTAGCCATTGATTTACTTTCTCTAAATAAACTCTACATTAATTTTTTAGGAAGAGAAGTCACATTTGATATTATAGACCAATGTATGGTCGTATATCAACAAGATTATAGATATAAAATTTCTACAGAAATTAAATCCACTGTACGGGTTTGGATTCCTATTCAAAAGGGGAATTTATCTTAGATTATTTGGTAGAAACTGAACATCAACGATCTACCTATTGCGTGGGAGTGTAATATCCCTTGTTTTTCATAGGATAGAATTTTTAGTGGTTTTTGTAATTTTTCATTTGGTAGAGAGACCAAATCTTAATCTAAGATTTGGAATGTAAATACAAGATTTGGAACACATAAATGTGTTTTATATAGTTTGGATTTAAGGCCTAAGAGGTGTCTCAGGTGTTCAGTTGAATATTAGGAGTGTCAGAATCTAAATTTTTAATTTTAGCAATGTTGGGATGGGGCTCCCAGTTGTCTCACGGTTAGTACTAAACGTGGGACACAAACCATGTGACGTTCTTATATAGGGGAACAATTTCCTGAAAACATATGACGCTCTAGGGTAAACCATGGGGGTGCTATAGAGGGTCTACATTGGGGTTTAAAATCAATTCATGCTTTTCCAAAACAATCCTCCTAGCCTACACAGTTATTTCCACTTAGTCAGTTGGTATGCATGGTAGGTGAAAAGTGTGGAAAAATCATGAAACCAAACCAAGAACCATTTTAAATGTGTGAAAATTTAAAATTTTCCCCTCTAATTTGTGACATGCCCATGTTGGGGCGTTTTTAATCAGGTGTTCATTGGAGAAGTGGAGGCCCATTTTGAGTTTCTATAGAGTTTTGGTTTAAAAAATGGATAATTATGAGGGTTTACCTTCTATGTACAGTTATTTTACCCAGTTAGAAGAAAACCATGATACCTCCCTTATAGAGGATCGTTTTCAGTTCATTACGAACTATGCATTGTTTTTTAGAATGGGTTGTACATGGTTAATTCCAAACAATGTGGCCTGTAAGAGAAATTGTGTGCATTCCTTGGTATTTATGGGGTGTTCTGCATGACCAACATATGTTTTCATAAACCATGGGACAATCATGTGATTGTCTCTATATTTTTTGATACTTTTAGATGTCATGATTGGAGAATGGTTTTCTCAATCATGAAGTTCCTAGGGATAATCGTATGAGATGATGGTTGGTCTTGGTAGTTGAAAGAGCATATTTGGCACACAGTTTGGAAAATTGTATTTCCAAACCATGTGACTTATACTATTGTTTAATAATTTTGGATTTCCAAAAATACCCACCTCGATTTTATGGGGGTTTCTCCCCCTATTATCCACAATTTCATAGGACAAACCCTAGGTTCCTTCTAGGAACTCCATATTCTTCCTCCCATGGATTATTTATCCACTTTTTGTGTTCTCAATATGATTCCAAGATATTTATTATTTTCTTCATCATTTACTGCTCCTTCCTTCACTCTTGGATCTCCCTTTACTCTTGGAACCTATATCTACTATGAAAGATAGGGATGGGGTTTGGAGTGATTATAATATAGGGATTTGGCCTCTATTGGTTTGTAGAGGAGGTCTTATTTCTTTTTTTAGTGGTTTATGTTGAAGGTCGCATGTTTCATCTTGGATTTTTCTTCTTTATGGTAGGTGCTACTATGTAATTTATTTATTTAGTAACTCAATTCGTGATTGTGTTTTCTAAATTCCCTTTTATGCAAAGTGTTATTATATTCGGTATCCCTACGATAATTTGAAACCATTTCTTCATGTTTTTAGCCTAGCATAATCTATTTTCATGAAATTATATATTTTCACGTTTGAAATGGATTGTTTATTTATGATAAAATTCTTGTGAAATGCCTTATTGACTTCTGAAGTGGTTTTTATGTGCTGAAATGTTATTTTACCCAATTTTGGTCTTATATGAGTGAAAACAATCATTTCAAATGGGATTTGGTTGTGAATTGAGGTTTTTACTTAAATTTTTTTTGACAAAGGGGTTATTTTTGGTATTTTAAATGATGATTTGAAATGTGTGTGCTGTTTAACTATTTTGGAATGTCACACTGTATTGATTTAAATTTTTTGTTGGGAAATGTTTTACCTTTTATCCTTTTTTGGTTTTAAAAGAGAAATACCTTTGATGAGGGGTAGCCTTGATATATTTTAAAATAAATGGGTGATTTTGTTGAACCACATAAGATGTTTTAAGTGGCTCTTTATAAAAAGTGTAATGGAAATGAAGTTTGTTGGACAAGTATTGTATTTTAAAAGAAGAGATCCCTTGTGTAATGGTGAATTTGAAATGTTTTAAATGATTGGGTTTCCCATCATTTTCCAATTGGGTTTTTGGAAATTATTTTTTGGATTGATAATGGTCTAATAATTATAATACATTCATTGGTGTTTAAGATATTTTTGGAAATTTAGTTTTAAATAGTGTATGTGGATGTAATCCCTTCATTTCCTATTGATTGTTTACCCATTATGTGGGTTCATGATCACTATGTGATTGTATTGTCTCTCTTTGTATAGGAATGTTCCTATTATTACTTGATTGAATTATATATATAGGGTTTTCATCATTATGTTTTAAGGGTGAGGGTATCTATGTACATGACTTGTTTTTTATACTTGACATTTTTTGTTCAAAAAATAATTTCTTTATTGGACATGGGATGTTCGATACTATGGTAAAGATCTAGCTTATTCCTCTAGATGGTTTACATTCCAATAGTTTCCCACCATTCATGTGAGGCATAAGGTCTTGGTGGGGATCCTTCATCGTTGGGATGAATGTGTGGGATAGTGGGATGATAGTATGAACATAGTACATGTTGTAGCTAGTTCAGCTGGTTTTACTCTTATATGGTAAGATGATTCACATGTTAGGTCTTTTAGTGTAAATCGCATGACTCATTCAATTTCTTGGCTGGTTAGTGATTGATGGGATTTTGATCTAGTTCTTGATTGTACAATTTCCCTTTAATACACTAATATTGAAACATTATGGTTTTTTTCATTAATATTTTCTTATAATTCATGGTGTCATCTTACTATATATGAACTGTGTGTGTTGGGTTGTTTTAATTTGAAAATTATTTTATAAAATATGTAATTCAAAACATTTTTTTTATTTTTAAATAATCTCCTATGAGTTTTTTAAAATGGATTAAAAAATTGGTTTGGTTTAAAGATTCCTATGAATAGGGAAATGTTCTAAAGAAACCATTTTAATTTAGATAAAACTAGTGTGTGTGTTGTTTTTGAGAAATTTTAATAGTCTTTATGTTATTTTTGAATGGCTTAGGATATTGGATTATAAAAACATGTTTGTTTTGTTTTGAAAAAACAAATGGAAAATAATTTAAAATTTGATTATAGAATTATTTTTATTTCCATAAATTTTTATATGGAAATAATAATTTATGGTATATGGGTTCAAAATCAACATAAATAGTGACTTCAAATCATGTTGGTTTTTTCTATTGATATGTATCCAAGTGAAAGAGAGAGAGAGTGAATGAAAGTATTTATATTATTATCAACCATAATTACATAACAAAATAGGATTTGATGAAGAAGTGGAGGGAAAAAATAATTCCTATAAAATATGGTACTCCCCAAGGGAAATGACCTAACCCATACATTAATCTCTCACAAGTAAATGCATAACCAAAAAATTGTAACCCCCCACCTAACAGCAACCACACAATTTATTATTCTTCTACCAACCTCTTAAAAAATATTACCTACTAACTAGCCAAATGAATATTGTCTCTTACATTATACAATATCCCCCCGATAGTTAATAGCCTCCCACTCAGTCATCCCAACCCCACACAACATCAACATTTCCGAACACCAAATTCTAACCCACATTCATATCATATACGAATCATTCCATTGAACTATTAGTCACCCTAGATACAAATTCGGGTTATTATAAATCCTTTGTTATATGTTTATTTTTCTCATTTTTTTATACTAATATTATTGCATATTTTTAGATTAGAGAAGGGACTAGATGAGAAATCAAAAATTTAGTAGCAGAGAGGATAAGGTGAGATCATAAGGCTATTTGTAATGTTAATTATATAAGTTTTTTTGATACTAATCTAATTTCATATATCTTGACTATAGAAAATTATATTAATTACAATCATCCAAAATAATATTAGGAGTTGATACATATAATTTCAAAAATGACATCAACTTTGGGAATTCATGTGGAATTTGAGACCCTTATGGGGTGTGATGGTTGGGGTGACATTGAATATGGTCATTAAATAACACAAATCAAAAAAGTTAAAATATTAATGTGTCATTAATTATCCTACCAAATGTGATTTTTTAATGAAGAACAACCAAGCATGTAACAAACTGACTAGGGTCAAACAGACAAGTCAACCTAATCAATATTACATAAGGCTCAAAGAAATTTCCCAATTTTCACTATCTGAAGACAAACACTATGATATCTCAATATAATTATAATTTATTGGAAACAATTTTTCCCTTGAATAACAAAAAATAAGCAGTGGAAAATAATAGTGAATCCAACATAGTGTGTTCATACATTGGACTTCTATTTATATGAAATAAATAGGTTTAAATAGTAATACGAACAAAAATGGGAAAAAAATATATAAACCAACCCAATCACATTAAAAATTAATATATAACATAATAAAAAATTAACAAGGTTCGATGAAAATAAAACCCAAAATAAAAATACAACAGTTGGCCCAATTTCGTTATATATGAACATCCATGAAAACGATAAAACTTTAGATACCACAAGACAACTCCATGTGACCCATGTTCACCAAAACATCCAAAAGCATCCATAATCATACTAACATGAATGAATTCCAATAGGGTATCACAACCTTAATTCCAAAACCATAATACTTGAGATACCACAAGACTTCTCCATGTGACCCATGGTCACCACCATATCTAAAAACTTCCATCCAAGGACCAACATCAATGACAAATAATATAATATCACAAAAAAACACCTATATGAATACATAATATCTACACAAACACTAGTGTGTATGTAGGTTGGGTAACACACCATGATTTTACGGTATGATTCTTTTTAAATTTAACTACTTTGATAACTTACATTCTTACCAAATAGTTAAATATTATTATTTAACAATTATATTTATATCTGACCAGAAGGGAATGGTAGGAATAAATGAGATTATGTAAATTATGAAATTATGTATAACACATGTTTATAAAATTAATTCATTGGTTACTAATTAATTAGAAATGAAAACCAATTGTACATAAAGGGTGTATTTTTATAAAATCTATTTTTATAACCATAGTGAAATTCTATTAAACACTATTAGTGAAATATTTTAATGAAATTTATATATGATATATTTAATTAAATTTTATTACATTCATAAAAATTCTATTATATGTATATTATAAGAATGAATCCAATTTTACACATTAAAAGGCTATATTTTTTCTAAACAAAGTTTTATCAAATTTTAATGAAAAACTTATTTTAAAAATAATTTTTACCACTTTAATAAATTCTATTGAACAAAATAAACATAATTTTTAAAATAGGTATGTCAAAATTATCTTAAGGTAGTTTTTTTTATGTTTTAGAAATATTTCTTTTTCTATTGAATTAGTGAAAAATCCCATTTTTTTTATAAAAAAATCATTTTCATTATATTAACAGTATATTTGTGATTTTAATAGTATCCTTACCTATGAAATTATAAATAAAATTTATTTATCTTATAAATTTAAATATTATATAATTATATGATAGTATAAGTAAATAAGTATTTTAGAAATTATTAATTATGTGTTGTTATTTTTATGAAACAAAAATTTTTATTTTAAATTTTATAATTAATATAATGATTTAAAGAATATTTATTTTCATAAATTATATTAATATATTCATAATTTATTTTTCCATAAAATAATTTAAAATTTTAAAATTTGTATTTTTTGAATAAATGATGATTTTAATTAAAAATTAAAATTCACATATTTAAAAAATTAATTTCATAAAATGGAGTTTTTATTTGAATTATAAGTGTCAATAAATGGTTATGGTGAATTTATGGAATTTTTCTATAATAGTTGAATTTTTAGTGAATATTAAAATATAATAATATACAATAATTTAAAAATATATGATTTATTGATTCATAAATGATATGTGGATGATAAAATAACATAATATAGAAATATAAATCATTATTTTAATATATTTATTGATAATTATCAATCTATTCATTTTCAATATTCGGAATAATAAACTAATGAATATAATAATTAGAAAACACACCTCGCAACCCATTCTCCTCACACTTCCAAATATTTGAATCCTTTCCAATTTCTAAAAATTAATCTCACAAATATCTACCCCATGTCCAAGAGCCTTTTATCATAATAAAATACCAATCCCATTTCCCTATGGAGGTTCTCAATGAGAAAAAGCATACGAGGTAAAACCCTCTTCTGTTTTCATTAAATTTTTTCAAATGTTATTTTCTTTTCCAATCTTCTCCAAACCTCATATCCCAAAAGGACATGATGAATCCCTTATATTTTATAGAAATTTATTTTATTGTGTTTATGAAATAATCCATCATAAATTCTCTTCTTCTCTTCCTTTTATTATAATGATTAAAATATCACCCATGAGGTGTGGATTTACAGCCTTTAGGGATTGTGTATTTTGGTTTTTCAATTCCTCCTTTAATGATATTCATAAAAACAATTATATTGTTAAAAAATAATTTAATATCTGTAGTATAAAGTATCTAATGTTCTTTAACTATAGTATATACATAAAATCATCTCATAACACAAAACTAGTGCAAGATAATAAAAAACCTGCCAAAATAATCTAAATGATTATCACTAATGTATAATATAATTATTCACCATCACTCTAAATAATAAAATGAATTATATAACCATTTAAGGTTATTTAAGATCATTGATAAAATATGATTTTAATTCTGGAAACTATTTTTATTTTTCATGATCTTTTATATGTATATAAAAGTAAGCAAATCCTGAAAACCAAGGAAAATAATGCTCTTGTACGATTAAATTGTATATTATAAATCATCAAAAATGAACTATACATGAACTTAATAAAATTATAATATTTCAATTACCTATAGGAACTATTTATAATTAATTAATTGTTGTATTTAATCTGATTATCTGGGAAGGTAAGTTCAAGTTCATAACAGTTTCAGACATAAAGTAAGTGTTTTCTCATCTTAATTTTATTTATATATGGTATCCCACATTCACCACTATTTATTTTGTGTGGTGTATTTATATTTCCCTTTTTTGTTTCATATCATTATTTTTTTACCTTTATATTATTTAATTTCTAATTTTATGATCATTAATTCTATGGGGCACACGGTTTGATTGTTTCCAAAGTGGTACGACATTCTCCCTGAACTTCCATTTTTCATTCGGGTTACGCTTTCTCTATATTTACCCCAATAAAATTCTACATTATTTTTATATTATTGTTTTAAAATATATGTTAATGTTCCAAAATCATGTATCCAGATTATTTTGTATTTATTTTATGGGTAAATTCATCTTGTATAAGGTTCCCTTTTCAATTCCATCTAACAAGCAAGCCCGATTTAAGGTAACTTTCCAATTTTGTACCCATTTTAAAGTACACTCTATAATAGGTTTTAAGACACAAAATTTTTTAAATTCACTTTTTTTATAATGAAAAAAAACCATTTTATAATTTTTATGTAAACAAATAATCTTTTGTTTGTTTAAGGACTCATTTATATTTTCCCTTAAAATTCACAAAAGAGGCTCATTTAGAAAGTTTCTTAAAAACTATTTTTAAAAGTTTTAACTTCAATTTGACATAATTTATGCCTCAAAACATAATTTTTTTATCCTTAAATTTTATTTTCTAGAATATTCATGTTTACAATTTTATTTTATGAAAAAAATGATTTTCTAAAATAACTATTCCGTCCAAAGTAAAAGGATATTTCTCTCTAGAATTTATTAATGATTTTATTAGAGTATTTATATCTATTATTATGATTCAAATATTTGAATGTTTAATGGGAAAATTTTATTAAAATATTTATTTTTAAATATTATTTTTGACATATGAAGAATGCATTGTACTTAGCAAGTGATGGGGGGGGATACTATTGTCTCTCGATGCATCGGTAGGTCTCTTGAGACCAACTAGGTTGGGTTTTGGCCAAGGCCTTACCAATTTATGTAGACTTCTTGGATTATGCCTTGATGGTTTGTTTATAATATCTAGAATTATGAATTAACTCATTATAATATTAGTAATTGATAACCCAGGTGATCATTTTACTTGTATAATATCAATTTTTAAGTTTCATTTTCATGTGATTACATATATGGAATTATTTTTTCAGCTTTTATTCCTCTATTATTATGCTCAAGATTGTGTTTTAATGGAATATTTTTTTATTTATTAATTATTCCCAAACTTTTATGTTTATTTACGATATATATGGATGTATTTCATACCCTTACTATCCATCTGAGCTCACCCCTTTATTATGTTTTATTTTTCCCCATGATGTGAAGATGTATTTTATGAATGAATTTTAGGGATAACATAAACGATTATTGATGTTTCCAAAATGGTATCTATTTTTTCTTTGATGTTGTAATATAAAACATATGTTATTATATTGTTATCCAAATATACTAAACTATTTGGTCTTTCGGGATGTGAACACTTTTTGTTAGTACCAATGTAATAAAGTAAGTCACTAGCTCCGGGATACTGGGGTCAGAGTATTTATAGTTTATATTAGAGAATGTTTAGTAGAAACCACAAAATGTAGATTGTAAGAAAATTTATTAGATAACATAAACAGAAGATAGTATTTTAGGATAATAATATATAACATCATAGAATTTTGGAAAGGTAGATATTAGGTGTGTCTTTCTAGAAATACATCCATGATTGGTTACTACATGTTAATGTGGATTTGGAAGAGATGTACCTAGGGGTAACAACTATGACAAGGTGCATCAGGCATGACTTGGTGTAACATGGTACACAACAACAGGCCTTACTGCACATTTGGTTTAACACACCAAGGGGATATGCTTGGGATATGTTACATTTTCCTTACAAACCATTATAAAAGATTTAAAAGTAAACATGTCTCCAAAGAAACCATTTTTATGATTATAAGATAAGTTACACATATATTTTTTAATTTATGTTAACTATTTCACTAATTTGGGGATTATAAATTATGTTTCAAAATTTTATGATCTAATATAATTTATTCAATTTTTTAGAAATTGTGCTTAGATGAAGTAATGAGAACCACATCAATGCACATGATACATAGAATAATAATGATTATTTCTTTGATGGGTTTAATCAATTATTTCGAAGAGAATTAGTCTACCAAATATTCTAATGAGATGAAGAAATAGTATCATGTTATAAAAAGATATAAACTTAATTCTCTATGTATTGTGGATTCAAAGGGATGTAAGATATGAAGATGAAATATGGGGAAATTATTGATAAAGGGAAGAAGGTAAAGAAGTATTTTCCCACTTTTAATAATTATAAAAGTAAACACCTTGGTATATTATTAATAGGAAAAAGAGCTTGCTTCATGTGTGGAGAAAAAGCAAGCCATGATCATTATTAAAGGAAAGTAATTAATCATACTAAATTTAGTGCTTCAACTCTAAGAAGACGGGACATTATGAAAATAAATTTCTCAAGTGACAAAGGAATATACCCAAAAATATGATAATGGATCATGGTCAAGATTATTATACTACCATAGACAAAGAGTAATGATTAATACTATTGTGTTTGGATTCATGAATTATTTTATTTGACTATATTATTAATAATTGAATTTTAATAAGATTCATAAGATGTATTGGATTGTTCAACAGTACTTATTCTTCAAGTAATTTTAATCATGCATGTTTAATAAGGGATTAAAAGAGATTAAGGTATTAATATATTTTGTATGTGACAATAAAATTAACATTATTTTCAGAATATTATGGAAATTTAGTTACTGTCCTTCTAATTTTTTTAGTCTATTAATGTGAAAAAACATGTTTTATATGTGTCTTTATATTAACTACTTATGAAATTGATCAAGTTAAACTTTTTAAATAATTTTTCATTGATAAAATATTCTAACATTCATGTATTTATAAAACATATAAAGCTAAAACAAATGACTTAAGAACCATATTATTCATTAAATGTGCTTCAGAAGTGAATAATTCATCATGAACATTCATTTTTAGGTGTAAGAGAAGAAGTCATAATAGATCTAAGCACAAAAGAATGACTATATTATGATTATTAAATATAAAGGAATCAAATATATTTATCTTATCAAATTATTTTATGGATTGTAAAAGAAACCATCACCTATAGGAAATGGATTTGGGAACAAAAATGATAGTTATTCACTTTTCTTTCAAAGAAATCAATGGTATTTTAATCGATCGTAAGAATTACAGTTTTGTGATAGTTAGAATTATAATAAAAATGTTCTCTATTTATCTCCATTATAACTTGATATTTATATTTATCATCCATTTCAATGCTATGGAATTACAAAAATGATTTCTTACTAAAAATCCTAGTTTTTTGGTGACCTTCACTTTTCCCTTTCCCTCTGAATAAGAGGATATTTTATTAACACTATTTCCTATATGGGTTTCCCCTAAAATAATTTTAAAGTTTAAACAATTGATTTTTAAGTACAATTTCAAATTGTGAGGATTCAAATTATTTAACGATAGGAGAATCTAACACCTCAAGATTTTATGGTATGCCTATTTTTAAATTTAACTTTTTTGATAATTTTTGATATTAACAAACAATTAAATGTTATTATTTAATTATGATAATTAACTACATGATTTTGCAAATAAAAGTAATAAATGAGATTAAATGAATTTTGAAAATATAGAATACACATGTCTATAAAATTAATTCATTTGTTACCAATTAATTAGAAATAAAATATGATAATAATAAGTATATTTTATTAAAAATAATTTTTATGCCCACAATGTAATTTTGTTATACACTATTAGTCCATGATATTAATGAAATTTATATATTATATCTTTAATCATGTTTTTTACATTCATCCAAATGATTTTCTAGGAATAAGATAGGAATGAATCTAATTTTACTCAATAAAAGGTTATGTTTGTTCTAAATGTAGTTTTATTACCTTTTAATGGAACACTTGTTTTAAAACTTCCTTTTTCATTTTTGTACATTTTATAGATCAAAATTAACATAATTTATTAATGTTGGACATTCAAAATAGTCTTAGGGTTAAGTTTTAGTATTTTTCTATGAATTTTTATTCTCTAGTGAATATGTGTAAATACAAATTTTTTTTATAAAACTACCATTTTCATTATATTAATAGTATAATAATTATTTTATTAGTAACCCTGCCTATGAAATTATAAAAACAATGATGCTGATATTTTTATAAAACATAAATGTTTATTTTTAATTTTATAATTAATATAAAAAGTTAAAATATTTATTTTATTAAATTTATTCGTAAATTAATACTCTTTTTTCTTATGATTATTAAATAATTTTATGATACATTAGTTACTATTTTTTAGTTCCATAAAATCAGTTATAATTTTAAAATGGGTATTATTTTAATAAATTATAATTTTAGTTAAAAATTAAATTTCTCATATTTATAAAAAAATTCCAAAAATGGTGTTCTTTTTTAAAATATAAATATCTATAAAAAATTTAGGGTGATGTTTTGTTATTTTTCTAAAATAATTAACATTTTGATGAGTAATGAAATACGATAATTTACTGTATTTGACAAAATAATGATTTATTGAGTCCTAGATGATATAAGCCTGTAATATAATTCTATACTGAATTATTTTAATATATTTAGTGATATTGATCAATATATTAATATTCATTAGACATAATAATAAACTAATGAATATAATAATGAGAAACTAACCCTCTCCTCAACTGTAAATACCACCCCTTCTGCTCACACCTCCAAATATTTGAAGCTCAACCAATTTCTGCCAAATCCCCTCCCAAAAATATCCCCAAAATTTCATGATTCTTTTTAATAAAAAAATACCAATCCCTTTTCCTTATTGAGGTTCTTAAGGAGAATAATTTCAAGGGGTAAATATCTCTTCCATTTTATTTTAATTTCTTTAAAAGTTATTTTATTTTCTTATGTTCTACTCACCTACCTATCCAAAAGTTACATGATAACTCAATTATATTTTATATACATGAATTTTACAATTTTTATGGAATAATACACAATAAATTATCTTCTCCACTTTCTTTTATTCAAATGATGAAAACATCATTTGTGAGGTGTCAATTTACCGCCTTCATGGACGACATGTTTTTTTATCAATTACGCCTTTAATGATTTTAATGGAAAATTTTAATATCTAGAAAATACTTTAATATACATAATACAACTTATTAAATGTTATGGAACTATTATTTATACATAATATTAATTCATAACATAAAAATAGCGTGTGGTGATCATAAAACCACCAAAATAATCTCAACGATTATCACTAACATCTTATCTAATGATTCATCATCACCTAAAATAACCAAATGAATTATATTACCATTTAATATTATATAACATCCTTAATAAAATATAATTTTAATTCTGGAAAACTATTATAATTTTACATGATCTTTCATATGCATATAAGAGTAAATAGATCAGGAATACCAAGGAAACATACTCCCCTGAATGAGAAAATTTTATTTAATTACTCAGCAAAAAGGCCATAAATGAACTTAATAAACTTATAATAAATAAAATTAGTGGAGAAATTATTTTTAATTAATTAATTTATTTATTTAACTTGATTATCCAGAAATTTATGTATACGTATAGAACAATTTCAGACATAATGTAAGGGTTTTCTCATCTCATTTTCATTCCAATGAGATATGCCTTATTAACCATTATTTATTGTGTGTGGTGTGTGTATGATTCCCATTGATGTATAATATATTGAATATATTTATTTTAATTCTATTATATGTTTGATTTTATAATCATTAATTCTATGGGGAACATAGTTTGACTATTTACAATGTGGTAAGGGATTCTCCCTGAACCTCCATTTTTCATTTAGGTTAAGCTTTGTCTATATTTACCACAAATTAATTATTAATTATTTTTATTGAATTATTATATATTATATGTATATGTTAAAAAATAATTTATCATGATCATTTTATCATTATTTTATTTGTAAATATATGTCTTAAGAGGTTCACTCTTTAATTCCTCCCGATAAGCATGCCTGATTTAAGGGAACTTCCAAAATTCATTCACATTTCCAAGTACACTCCATAATCTATTTTAATCAAAAGATATTTTTATAAAATAACTAATTCTATTATTAAATAAACTATATTAATTCATTTCTGTTTTTATGTATACAATTACCTCCGTTTTTGTTTTAAAAACTCCGTAATATTTTCAATTAAACTGCACTAAAGAGGCACATTTCTAAATATTCTTAAAAACTCTTTTCACATGTTTTCACTTTTTTTAGAAATAATTTTTTCACCAAGAATAATTTTTGTGTCCTTATATATTCTTTTTTTGGATAATCATGATTAAAATATGATTTTATAACAAATAAAAAAATATCCCAAAAGAACTCTTTTTTCCAAAGAAAAAGAGTATTTCTATCAAAAATTTATTAATGATTTTATTTGAGTATTTTAATATATGATTATGATTCAAATATTTCAAGGTGGTATGGTACACTTTTATTTAAATTTATATTTTTAAATTGATTATTTGACAAATTATGAATGCGTTGGACATAGAATGTGATGGGTGGGATCTGATATAGCCCTTTGAAGCATCGATTGGTCTCATACGACAAACTATACTGTGTTTGGGCCAAGTCCTTACAAATTTATATACTTCTTGGATTAAGACTTTTATGGTATGTTTATGATTACTTAAATTATGAATTCCATATTTATGATAATTGTAATTGATAACACATTTGATTATTTGACTTGTAAAATATTCAAGTTTAAGTTTCATTCTCATTTGATTATTGATATGGAATTATTTATTTGTCTTTTATTCCTGTCATATTCTGCTCAAAATTATGTTTTAAGGGAATTTGATTTTAGTTATTCACCATTGTCAAATGTTTATGATTATTTATGAGAGCATACACTTTATTTATTACCCTTACTGAGAATCTATGTTCATCCTATTATAATGTTTTATTTTTCCAAGGATGTGAAGATTTATATTTTAACAAATTTACAGGATAATCTAGGAGTTTACGGATGTAACAAATGGATTTTCTATATTGTTTTCCCTTTAATGTTAAAATGTAAAACTTATATTTGTATATGTTTTTACAATTATACTAAACTATTCTGTCCTCTAGGATTTGAAATCTTGTTCATAGTATGAATGTAAGAAAGTACGACATTAGCTATAGGTTTTGTCGTCAGGGTATTTATAGGTTCTGATCTATGACATCCTATATTCTCATCAAGGTACTAGTCATTTAAATATTATTTTAATTATATTTTTTATTCCTATAGATTTTTCTAAGGGTTTTAGTAATGTTTTTGGAGTGTTCGTGGCTTATTCGGAGCTTAGAGACCCTGTTTTAAAATGAAATATGTGAGGAGCAGAGTTTATTAAACATTGAAAGGGAGATACAAGACCATATGAGATTACTCTGGAAACCCGTATAAAAACCTCACATTCTATGCATGGTTTGACAAACCATGCACCTTTCCTATTTGAGGGGGGTGTAACCCTTGGCGGTGTAGGTGCATGGTTGCGCACGATTTGTCCATCCTTGTGAGTAAACCACAATCCCTTTAAAATGAGAGTAAAATTACATTTCACCTCCATATATTTAACTTTCCTTCCACTTTTCTCTTCACATTCCCTAGACAGGTACTCTCCCTCACATTTTAGCTCTCATTTGGTCTTTAAGGTAGGCTTTGTGCTATGACTAATTTCTGATTCATTCTCTATTCATCACATTTGATAGCTAATAGTAAGATCATCAATCCTCTTCCTTTATTTCTTGGTTTATCTCACCATCTTCTGTGTTATTTCAGTATGAGCTAATATGCCCAATTTTTATGGTTATCTACTATTTCTTGGTTTTCACCAATTCTATCTCATATCAAATGAAAATAATGGATAAAGATAATAATATTTTTATAAGGTAGTTTTTAATGATTTTTTTAAAGTATAGTCATTTATATATTTAACAGTTGTTCTACATGCTAGGATTTCTATTTGATCCATGTTAAAATAAGTTTTTTATATATTAAATGTATGGTAATTGACCTGCATGAACCTTCAGTCATGTTAAAACCATTGTGGGTTGCGAACCTGAATTAGAACCACCCCATAAATATTATGTTAGTTGAATAAATGTTCAAACACTACTTATGTCGTCTAAACATCTTGTGAGGTGTTTTCCTTACCCCTTTTTTTGGGTTGTCGTAAATAAAGGAATGAAATGTAATGAGTATTAAATATAAAAGGGGGTGGAGAGTCATTTTTCTTCGACCTTTTCCATTTTTCTTATTTCTTTATCCTTGAGTCGTCCCTTATTAGTGAAAAGGGTAAACTGAAATAAGAAAATTGTTAAATGTTATGGGTTGGTATATAATCCATGAACTATTTGATTTTTATGAATATGACAATACACGGGTTCTGACTCAGAATGCCTTGGATACGATTATAGGGATTATTTATTTTAAAATAAATTGTATGTCTAGTTACATTACATATTGGGAAACATATGGATTCCTATATGGATTGTCTTGGACAGGCTCACTTGGGGAGTGAAATCACTGTATCCCATGAGTGACACTTGGGTTCCCTTTTCATAATTCCAAGGATGGGATCAGAGATAATTTCCTCATATTATTCCATAAGTATCATTACTTTATCCATTCAAAATATCCAAGGTGAAACCTTTTGAAAAAAACTCTATTAGGCAGAAAATAATGATTTAAAACATATAAAGACAAAACAAAATTCCCTTGGAAATCCCCCCTTTCAAATTCCATTTTTATAAATAAAATAATAAACAACCTATTTGAATAGAAATCAATTTAAAAACCTTGGAAATAGATTTACAATCCCATGAGAACAAAACGGAACTATTATACCCTTTTAAAACCATTCATAAAAACCCCTTTCATAAATCAATTTGGAATGCAAACCAAACTATAATAAGAAATAAGGTATAACACCAAGAGATCACCATCATATAAATAAATAAATATATAAATGAATAACAAAAATACTAATGGTTCCACCAAATCCAAGATGAGGTCAAGTGGATAAAAGAAAAGTGCATTGAGGGAAATTCACTAGGTCCTAGTGTGGGGTGATCATAGAAAATACTCAAGTGAATAAACTTACATTAAATTTTGAACTCATAAATGAATAAAAAGTTAAATTACTCTCACTAGTCTCATCTAGGGATGATAGGTACCTCACACCTATAAGCCATATTAAGTGGACTACTTCATTTATGTTGAATCTATGATAAACCTGAGTTGCAGGAATAAGGGAGAATGAAAAGAAATATAAGTGGAAGATGAAATATAATAGTACGATAAACACTTGATATACCCCTTGGTTCTCATGTACGACCAAGCATAAATCCAAATCCAAAACCAACTAACTCCTCCCAAATCTCTCCTGACTTTCCACTTTTATCAACCACCACCTCCCCATTATTTACCATCTAGTATCCCATAACAAGATACTCTATAAAAGTTATGTCGAGAAATGACAAGTTGTTCCATGCCTGTTTTCCATGTGGAATCACCCTTTTATAATCTTCTTTTCATGGAAATGGTGATGTGGCCAAATCTCTATCACTGACCCCTAATAAATAATCAATCTTTTCCACATGATTGAGGGAAATTTGATTTCAGTTGGAGAATACCCTCTCCTAGGTAGCTTATTCCTCATGATTCCCCTTTCCTTTGGTACATCATGTGGTTATCACCACCTTATTCTATTAAAAAATATATCACACCTTCTAATTAATTACACCACATGTAAAGGAAATAGTTGGATGGATATTAGAAGGATGTTAAATAAATTTACTCATAAGTGTAGGTGTGGTATCCCTCTTATGACATCCAATGATCAAGGACTTGGTTTCAAGCATGACTAAAGGGTGTGGAAATGGACTTCTTTTTATTAATGACATATATAGATTTATCAAATATTTCATCTCTCATGAAAATAAGAACAATCCCAAAGATCTTTAATATATAACACTCCTTGTCTCCCCTAACACCTATTAAAATGGTGGGACTAATGAAGTTTCCATTTCCATATCCTCAAACCATGATGTTTCTTCAATAAAAAAACTCATTGCTACTTTCAACAACAAATTGAGGAAATTTCTACACTCATTTTCTTCATTTATAATCAATAAACATAGATATGCACTAGGTTGTACGCCAGTATTTAAATTGATAACTTTATTAATTTATTCTAGTTTAGTTAAAAAATTATTATTCACTAAAAAATACAATGATGTCAAGTTCCATGATTTTGATTCTCCAATAAAAAAATTATGCTAGCTTTAATGCATTGATTTCTTACATTCCCAAAAACCAACAAAAACTATAGCATTCAAAGTAGCATCTTTTTTTCATTAAACATGACAATAACAGGATTTGTTTTCTTCCATATTTGGATATACATTATTCCCATTACTAGATTTTATTTAATATATGTGAAATCTAGAAACATTTGTCCCAAAAAAATGATATTTCATAGATATCATCATCATCATAGAAAACATTAACTATAACGTTTTCTCCATGTAATATATTTAATAAAACCTTCGACAAATCAACATTATAGGTTGGTTTTGCAAATAGTGTAGCTTACCCTTTTTCTATTCCATCATTAAGCGCTTTTTTATACTATAAAACCCACCTTTTAATTAAGTTAAAAATATGATGATATAGATATACTAGCCACATATTATATCAATGGTGATTGAATGTGTTATCCAAAAGTTTTGAGTGAAGCTGATGGGTTCAGGCATCCTTTAACTGAATGTGTTCACCTGAAGACTCAGTAAAGGACATGCTCATAGTGGTGGATTTGGTAGTTGTTGTGGGAGGAATGAATCTTCATCCAAGTATTTTCCTGAAGATTAACCATAGTGTTTTCTTCAAACAATTTACTATTGAAGTGAACTTGCACAAGGAAAATGGATATACTCAAACAATGATGTTCTTAGCCTCCAAACAATATCTACTATTAGTACCACTCTTTATTCTGTTCTATCTAGGATATTATCTTCACCACTATATTTAATTTTTAGTTGGTAATCTCTTTTCACAAACCCTGGAAGAAATATTCCACCCATTTTTTCTCAGGATGATGTGGGAGTGGTTATTCCAAATACCTGAATAACTTGTAATATTCTTTTATTTTGACAAACATAGAACTTGGTCCTTGGTCTCGCGCTATTCCAGCCACATTCATAATCCTGACCTCCTAGCAAGATGGGAACCCCCTCGTAATTTCACCTCCCTAAAAGAGTGTCGGTGTCATCATTCAATTTATCACAACATTGTATTCTACTCCTCCCTTAGGTGGGAGTGCCTCACGTGGCTATAACCAAACGCAGGGTGACTCAAATCGATCCATCAAGGTCATGAATTCATTTTTTGTGGATATATGTTTCTAATTCATGCTAAATATATTATTGAATACACCATAATCAATGGAAACCTCTTATATACCACCTATAATAACATTATAAGATGAAACATTCCCTTATATATGTATTTTAAAGACTATGTATGTTCATGTTTCTTTGTATTACCAGACTCCACTAAATGTGTTGCAAACATACCTTGAGTTAATGAAGAACATGCTTCCTCCCATTACAGCTCATTTTAAATTTGAAATAATATATTCTGAAAGACCTTCCAAAATCTATCTTTCTCTATATAACACACTCTATAAGTAATGAATTCTTTGGATTCATCTTGATCATTCATCTTTTGTGGGTAATTATCCATCAACATCACCAAACCAGACACTGTTAGTTCCAGAAATCACTTTCATTTCTCCATTACTAATTATATATTCTTAATTAATTGGTCTATCCCTTAAACATAATCATGGAGCCTCATATACACTATCATCCCCCCCCCTCAATTATCTGGTTGGTATGATCGTATAGTGATTCTCTATTCATTTTCACAGTTACTCCACTATTTTAAACTAGATTTGTATTGAAATATCAAAATATAATAAAAAATATCACTTCATGTCAGATTAAATGATTTAATTTTATAACTACTAAATAGGAAAATTTTACTTGTTTTAGTGTTTTCATTGTAGTAGGAGCTGATTTAGAGAGCCCAGGATAAAATTCAGGAAAAATGGTCCAAAATGCGCAAGAGCCTTATCACACTGGTAGCGTTTAATAACTACTATGGATAATACGTGCATCAAATTTAGAAATGAATTGGTGTACATGTGAAAAAACCATGTGGTATACATTTTTCAATCTGACCATGGATCCCAATTTATCAATTTGAATGCCCAAACAATTTCCACATTGTAAGAAATTCTGGCCGGCCCAAATTGGAACATCCTTCAGTATTTGGTCCATAACTCTGGCCTTAGAATTTCAAATGGGATGATTCCACCTCTATTGGAAAAATAACTCAACGTCCCATACCTCCTTTAACTTAAATGTATTTTTTCACTTATTTTGTAGTTAAATATCCAGATAAAGAATGATGAATAAATCTTCGATGAATAGTCACCTAGTCCTTTAGGCGCTTGACTTCTTTTTGGAATGTTTGATGTATTTGACAATAGAATCACCCCTCAGCCTCATTATCTCATGTTTCATGAAAAGGGGTAAGGGTGATTTGAACATGAGAACTCTCTTCACCCATACTATTTCTCTTCTCCCTCATGTACTTCTAAGCCTCTTAGTGATCAATTTGGGGGGGGGGTGTCCTTTGTTGTATTCCTGAGCCCCACACTTGTAATCTTTGTATGGTAAATGAATTTCCAGGTTTGTGGTATATTATTCTTCATTTATACATTCTTAATTTTTTATTCTAGTATGATAAAATAAAAATTAATGGAACAATAATCCTCATGCTTTCCTGCATAACCCAGATCTTGTGATTATTTGAGCATGTCCGTCTCTTTTCTCACCACTTCCCTTCCAAGAGTATGCAGATGGATCACATCAGTTGATAAAATCCAGAAGATATTACCCATGAATATGCAGTTTCGTTTTTCTTAAATATTATCGCTGACAAAAATCTCATCATCTCATCACATTGTTGTTGTGATGCCTTGATTGAGATTAATTTATACATCGATCTAATAGAGTTTATTTTGAGCTATCGATAATCAATATCATTGGTCAATCAAATCCTTGGGGGTATCCTTGAAATAAATTACATACCACACTACTTTAAATGTATATAAAATCAAGGAATCAATAATACTTTCCCTTCCCTTGAGAGTGATGATGGATTGAGAATCCATGGACACTTACCCAGGTTGATCACAGTTTCTCTATCCTATTTCTCTAACATTGTAATATAATTTCATTTTCTATTTTAAAACCAAAAAACCCCAAGTTTTATAAATTACCATTACCCTTTAAATTTTATAATCAAAACATTTTTTTAAAAAGAATATCTAAAGTGTCGTCGAAGGACGACACAGGGTTGCTTCTATACTATAGAAATTCTAGTGAGAAAAACATATAATTAAATGTGCTTGACAATGTGAATAAATTTTGGAACCCTTTATGGGGATCCATGATCATTTTTCACTTTTACTATTTTATTTACTTTTTAACTCCTTTAAATATCTCCCCTTCCCTTTTGGATGTTTTTGTTTTTGTTTGGGTTTTTGTTTGTTCTTTTGTTTTTTTTCTTTTCTCTCTTTCTCCCTATCTTTTTCTTCCTTTCTCTATATAATTCATTAATATATTGTTCTATTATATTTTATCCATTTATTATTCTTTTTTATTTTATCCATCATCCATCATAAAAAAGGGAAAAACAAAAAAATAATAATAATGTATTTGAATGATGCGATCAAGAAAAAAAAACTATTTGAAATAGACCCTGAAATTGAAAAGATACTTCACTCACTAATTAGGTCATATTAAGTTGGAATATAAATAAAAATAGAGGACCCCATTTTTGAACCTAAATTTTTTCAAATCTAATAAATAATTAGACCAAATAAAACCCAAGCAAACATGGCTACAAATAACCGAACCATAACCGAACTGACCACCCCGAATGTGGAGTACCAACCTAATTACATCGAATATCCTAAGGAATCATCCAACTTCGAACTTAGATCATTCCTCATACACCTCATTCCTATATTTCATGGCCTTCCTGGTGATGACCCTCACAAAAATCACAAATATTTTCACATAGTGTGTTCCACAATGAAACCCCAAAATGTGTGTGAGTACCTAATTATGTTTAGGTATTTACATTTCCCACATTATTGTGTATCTAAATACAAGAAATACTATCTACCTACCAAAATTGGGGGCTATAATGACCAAAAAATACTCTTTTTAGATAATTTTATCCCTGTCCCCGAAACTGCACCAATTAGGAAAGAAATCTGTTGAATTAGGAAATCACACAGAGAGTCCCTTCATGAATACTGAGTATAATTAAAAAGACTCTGCTCAAGCTTCCCCCCCACCATATTAGTGAAAATATATTAATCCACTACATATATTAGGGAATTATCCCCAAGTAACATTGAATAATTGATGTTGTATCTGGTGGTGCCCAAGTTGATAAAACTTGTTCCACCGCTCATGACTTAATAGCCAAAATGCCTCAAAGTGCACAACAATTTGGTACACAAGAAATTATAACAACCCAAGGAGTTCATGAGGTACGTCATACATTCCTAGAACAAAAAGGTAGGTAATAAACTTGATGAGATTCATACCCTTCTAAGGTGATTAGCTTAATTACAAGGCAACTCAAACTCTTCTTCAGTTCCATTACATTGAGGAATTTTTTGTGACAATACTCATTTTTTTACCAGTTCCCACAACATCAGGATTTACCTTATTATTGTACTACTGTATTCCCGGGGCATCCATTCCATCAATCCCCTCCAATTAAGATAGAACGATTCATGCTAAATCCAAACCCCATGTGGAAAGCACAATAATAGTACCGACAAGGAGGAATCTCAAGGTACCCCATGTAGAATTAGTATCAATAAAAACAAGGTATGAAACCTCATTATCTTTTAAATTCTTGAACCAATCCACCTCCTCCCCCTCCCAAATATGATCCAAGCCTCAAGGATATGGTGATAAAAATGGAAACCCAAAACCTCTAATTCCTAAAAACCTCATGATCATCTATTCAAGACCAATAAACCGATGTGGGATAATTGGAGAACACCATCGATGAGATATAGATGCCTGGATGTAGAAAATTACCATCCCAACCTTTTAAAAATACAAAATAAAGAAGGCAATGTTTGTTCAATGAAATTTCTTAGTGGTAAGAAAGTTTCTTTTTCCAATGATTCTACCCAACATGTATGCCCCCCTTTTTAAAACACTCATTCTACACCCATATATGATTCCATTGAAGAAAAATAAAACAAAAAGGGTAAAAACATTATCATTGAGTATTCTAATGAATAACCCATTCATCTTCCTTTCCTCTAATTACTCTCTAAATCTATGAATCATTTTGATAATGACATTGATAATGAAATAATTGATATATTTAAAAAGGTCCAAGTTAACATTCCTTTATTAGATGAAGTTAAATGAATCCCTCAATATTCCAAATTTCTTAAAGGGATTTTCACCCATAGATGGAGGTTCAAGGGGATTAAGATATTCAACCTAGAAAGAAATTTCTTATCATTTATTCAACCATCAATTCCAACAAAATGCAATAATCTGGGAACTTTCACGATATCACATACAATATGGGAGACATTATTTTAAATTTCTATGTTAGATTTATCTTCTTCAAGTAATGTAATTCATCAAACTATGTATACTTTTCTACAGGTTGGAGAGCATTAACTGATAGGAATTTTCATGAAACTTTCTAACTGGATAAATACGCACCTAACAAGAGTGATTGAGGATGTCCTTGTAAGAGTAAAGAATCTAATATTCCATATTGATTTTATCATTCTTGAAATAGAAGATATCTGAACCCATAGACATTCTTCTCACATACTTAGGAGGTAGTTAATTAAAAATAGTAAAAATGGTCATCAATTTTCATAATGGTACATTTTCCATTGAGTTTTTTGGGGAAAAAGAAATTTTTAACATCCTTAATGTAGCGAAACGCCCTATTGATGAGAAAACCTCTCTTTCAGTATATTTAATGGATGTTATACCTAACTACACAGACACAGAGAGAAAATTATCTCATTGACCCATAATCTAACTCATTTTCCTCTTCTTCAGCATTAGATTATTTAAGTTTTGATTCATGTTTTGAGGGTTGTGTGGGTTATGAAAATTTTGAACTTAGTTCTTTAATTGTTGAGTGTATTTATTATGAGGTACCCATAACCATCGATGATTCAGCAAATCTCATTTCAATGGATTATTTATCCTTACATAATAAATATGAGAATATAGATAGTTTCATAGTTATCACTCACCCTAAATCCCATCCCTCAATCTAAAAACCACAGATTGTGGAATTAAAACCACTTCCTTGTAATTTAAAATATATATATCTTGAGGGTATTGACCAATTGCCTATCATTATTTCCAATAACCTCTCTCTATAATAGGAATCAAAACTACAAGACATTTTTAGAGAGTGTAAAAATATTATAGGATAGATATTCAAATATATTCTCAAGATTAGCCCATTTATTTTTATAAACAATATATGTTTGGATGCTGAGGATAAGTCTCTATGACAATATCAATGATGGTTTAATCCTACTCTTCCTGAAGTGGTAAAATTGGAAGTTAGAAAATTACATGCTATTGGGATAATTTATCCTATGTTTGATAGTAAATGGGTTATCAAAATCAATGTTGTGCCTAAAAAATGGAATATCATTTGTGTCAAACGAATGAGATGAATTAATCCCTAAACATGTGAAAAACAGTTTTTAAGTCCGTATTGACTAATGCTGACTGAATCAAGCCATGCAGAAGGACCAAATTCCTCTACCATTCATGAACAAATGTTAGAACCATTGGATATTAAGTCAAATTACTGTTTACTTGATAGATATTAGGGTTATTTGAAAATCAATATATCCCCAAAGGATCAATAAAAGATCACATTTACCTATCCATTTAGAACATTTTTATACAGAAGAATGTCTTTTTTATCTGTAATTTTAATGACCAAATGTTTGATAAATGGGAATTAATCAATTATAAATATTTCATATAATCACATGAAATAACAAAATAATGAACTACTAAGTTTTATGTGACCTTTAAACATATTTTTTTGTCACCTATGCGTTTGAAATTTCAAAAATCCGACATACACAGTTGCGATCTGTTAGTTATTTGGAGTCCGATAAGAAAAACATATCATTTTGGTGAATATTAGCCTACCCTTATGAATATTAACATACCCATATGAATAGTAATATACCCTAATGAAAATTAATCTTACTTATGATAGAATAAAACTAATATTCAAGTGAAAGTATGATGTACCTATATATTAGTATAATTAAATAAATGTTCTAAAACTGGTTTTCTAATAATAAATTATGTGTTTAATTAAATATTAAATTAATCATATTCGAAAAATTAATTTTAAAAAATGGAATTCATTTTTGGATTCTACAGGTTGATAAATGGTTAGGGTGAGTTTTTCATATTTTTCTGAAATACTTGAATTTGTTGTGAATAGTAAAATACATTAATTTATCGTATAAATACACTATAGTTCAAATACACTTTTCTTGACATCACAAGTGACGTAAGAACCAAAATATAGAGCTCACATTTATTTTTTACTATTATTTGTCTTGAAATACTTATTATTCCTTGTTTTGTGATAAAATAATAAATTAATGACAATATTATTTTGAAAACCCTCCTCCCCTACACTATAAATACCACCCATTCTTACCTTTTCTATTCATTCTTCTCAAGCCTTTTAACATTCCAATATTGTTCCCAAATCACTCCCCAAGCTCCTCCCCTACTTTCATAGGCCCCTAGTCTCTTAAAAATACCAAAACCTCTCCCCTTAAGAGGTTCTCAAAGGAGGAAGACTCAAGAGGCAAATTCCTCTTTCCCATTCATCCATTTCTTTGAAGTTCTTTTAATTTTGTTTCATTCCCCAATTACCATCACCCAAATGGTATAATAACTCTTGTAACATATATTTTATAACGCCCCAACCTTAAACCTTACTTAATCTTGAGTTATTACAAGATTACACGTTGAGGATCTTTTCGGGTTTAGAGTTTTAGAGAATTAGATCATAAGACTTGCATTACATTCCACATATAAACAAAGTGGTTACATAAAGATATTATTCTTCATTCCCATCAATGGAAACACATTTAAAATAAAACATGGATTATTTCTTGACACATCCTTGACTCTATCATCTTATCATGTACCTTTCCCTTGACCTGTGAAAAACATTTCAAAAACTTGGGATGAGCATAAAAACTCAGTATGGGTTATAAAAAAAACATGGAAAGGAAACATGAGTTCATATATACATAAGAATGAAATCATACTTTACCCATAAAACATAGGCACTTTAACATACCTCATAAAATCATGAATAAATCATAGAAATCATAATACGTAAAGGTAACTTGAGGCATTCATAACATTCTTACGTAGGGGGTAACCCTCTTGGTTACGTTTGGAATACCCATCACAGTATATTCCCTAAAATCTCTTCGGAGAAACCTTAACGTTTCACTCCTTCGCGTTACCCAATGCATTGGAGAGCTATAACGGGCTCACCCGCCCTTAGTTTATCACGGAACCACCCGTCTTCATAATAATGCCCAAGAACCATAACATAATCATATCACATAAAACATGCATAAAGGAAACATAACATTTCCACATTTAAATCACGAGATATCAATACAACACATTGATATAATAAAAACATTATGAAAACCATTTTCAATACCAAAGTAAAACATGGTATTTATTTTTCTTTAAAAAAAAAAGGTATGGCTTGTAGAGGAAGCCAAAACTCAAATAACGGTTACGACGGCGGAGAAGTCGTTGTCGCCGCATACGTACGACAAAAACATTCCCTTTTGTCGTTTAGTAAATGCTTCGTATAAAAAAGATTCCTTTTGAGTAAACGTAAAAGTCAAAGGGGTTTATACACCGTATAAAAGAAAGTTGTGTATAAAATAAAATATGCCTCAACGAAAGGAGATTGAGACGAAGTCCCATACAAAGATAATTTTTAAAATAAAATAGATACATTATGTGTATTCACTATAAGTACACATAAATAAAGTACAAATACAAGATACGACATAATAATATAATGACATAATTTGAAAGTAGGAGATTAACCCAAAGAATGGAAATTGGGTTAAGAAGTTCCCATACCTCGTATCTGACTTGACCCGACCGTTCTTTAAACTCCTGAATAATAAAATTTAGTTAATCTCTACTTGATTATGAATCTTTTCCAAGTTCATTATTCCTTTTATACCATGTTATGAACATCATGTAATCATTTAAGTTAATAATGTTCATTTTGTCGGTATTTGGTTCTTAAGTCAAAAATAGACTTCTTACACTTACATGTTGTTAATTTGGTCAATGTTTCATCATATCCAGAATGGTATTCATGATGTAGATATCATATATGTCATATATATCCAGTACATACATGTATTTAAAATATTACATAATTATTTAGAGGTAAGAAATGAAATGCACCGTTCATGGAGACGGTAAGCCGTACGTACGCATGAACACTACTTCCATTTCTATTTCATATTAATGGAATTAAAACTAAATGAGAGGTATGTATATTTTAATTCCAGAATTATATTCATCATTTATATATATCATTAATTATATATATCCATTATATACATGTACTTTTAATAGTACATTACATTTTGGGGATAAGAAATGAAATGCACCGTTCATGGAGACAGTAGTCCGTACGTACGCATGAACGCTACCTTCATTTCTATCTCATACATTAATGGAAATAAATAATAATGATATGTAGGTATATTATAATTCCAGTATAAAATCATATATAATAACTTTAAATCCATCCTTTACACGTCCCACATATGGCATTAACGAATCACATCACTTTGAGGGGGCGGTAGTCCGCACTTCCTTAAATGAAGATATCGTGTATACCCATAATGGAAGCCATAAAGCATGACCAAAATGAAGAAAAACAGAAGCTTAAGGAAAACATATACATAATATATATCATATATAAAAATAGTGACATCATAATGGCCACCTTTGAAGGTGTTAAATGAGTATTGAACAATCATCGTTTCGGGAGGCATAATTTCGCCATCCACGGAAAACGTATGTTCTTTAACCATTTGATGTAGTTGTGTGAGAGTGTAGCTCAAATAACTCTTATAACAACATCCTAGTATATTGAAGATACTGGTGTTGTTACAAAAGAAGTAAATAAAAAGAGTTTAGGGGGTTGGAGAAGCAAAATAAAACAAATGAGCATGAGAGGATGAATTACCTTAAAAAGTGTAACTCCTTTTGATTTGAGCTTAAAGGCTTCCTTTGAAAGGATTCTGCCCAAGGGGAATCCTCTAGGATGAGGAGAGGGATGTGGAGAGAGCAAATGGGCAGGGGTTGGCCGAGCCAATGGCTTGAAGAGTGTGTGAAATGAGGTAGAGGTGGGGGCCTTTTATAAGGGGAGAGGAGGGGCACTTTTGGAAAGTAAAGAAATATAACTTTATTTGAAAATGTGTTTCGGTTTTAAAAGGTCCCACATTGATAGAATTCGTGGATAAGGTGATAAGGATTCGAAATCCACTCATCCAATTGGTTTTGGCCATGTGTAGGTTTTAGATTTTACATTATCTTTCCATTTTATTTTAATCGTTAAATAATGATGTCATCACTGCATCATTATTATGTCGTACATAATTTAATTTATTTAATGTCTAAAAATTATAAAAAAAAATACTATGATATAGGAAATCTCTTTAGCTTTCAAATGACTATTTATAATCAAAATTTGGGCTTGTATAACCCCACTTAAAAATTGTTTTCGCAAAACATATTATGTTTGTGTCACTTTCACTTTAACATTAAATAAAAATATATTATTGTCATTTTCCAACTAAAGTGGATACATGGGGTCCCCAAGTTAGGCCATGACTTGTCTTGGTCGGCCATGACACAACCAATGAGGTTGGGACATGTGTCTAGGTCATTTTATATTATTAAAGCATTATTTATACATTAAACTACACTAATTACCACTAATCGCGATTAAAAACTTAATAAGTTACTATTCACCAAAAAATTATTTTAATCTCATTGAACCACATTTTACTTCTTAATGACAACCATGTATGTCGGATTTTCAAAATTCAATACACATTAGTTGTAAACTTTCATTTAACTGAAAAATCAGTTTGCTTGATTACCACTTAGTGGTTTCACTATTCATCAAAAATGAAGTTTTTCAGAAAATTACCAAAAATTCACCCTAAGCTATATTTGATATTCCGAATTCAAAAATGAAGTCCATTTTACAAAATTCAAATAATATAAGTCACATTAATTAATTTAATAATTAATTCCCGCTGCCAGAGCAAATAGCGTGTTTTTACAAAACAATAAGTATCAAAAGATTGACACCAGTTTAAGTCTAATTTCAAATCGAAATTGATTCCAATGACCACCATTGGATAAAATGGTAAAAATATATTCTAATTTCACTTTAAAACCAATTCAAAAGATAATCTAATCATATAAATAAATTAGATCAAAAAGAGGTTTTGAATTAAAATGCAACATTTTACACTATTCATAAAAAAATGAACTTTATCAGAAAGGTTCCAAAAAATTACACAAAGTAAAATTTGATGTCCCGATTCTTAAGAAGATTTATATTTGGTCCAATAGAAAGTAAAAGAGTGATCAAAACTATATTTAATGACGGTTCACCATTAAAAGGTGATAAGTGAACCTTTAGTGAAAATTAGAGTATAAAAGCCTAAAATTGAACTCTTTCCATATTTTAAGCCTTTATCTTTTATTGGGTAAATGTATAAACATTTAAAAACATATCTATTTATATTTTAGTTATTTCTATTCATTCCCGCCAGTACAACGGCTACTTGTTAACTAACATTTAAAATAATATTATTATATTACTAGTGTGCTACGTAAGTTTCAAAGAAACTCATCGTTGCGTATCGGGTACGCTATCGAACATAGCAACCCCTTTTAATTAAAATTCATATTTAATTCTCTAATATTAATAAATATGAAAATTATTTATTCTTTAATTACCTGGGATGTTACATCCTTCCCCCCTTTTGGGAATTGCGTCCTCGCAATTTTATTCACTTATCAAAATAAGTGGGGGTATTTATCCCTCATAGCATTTTCAGATTCCCATGTTGCCTCTTCAATCATGTGGTTTTTCCACAAAACCTTTACCTGCTTAATCACCTTATTCCGTAACACTTGCTCCCTGTGGTCAAGAATCTGGACCGGTTGTTCCTCATAAGATAGGTTCTCTTCCAGCTGAACTACCTCTGGACTCAAAACATGAGATGGATCTGGCATATACTTTCTCAACATCGAAACGTGAAAAACATTGTGTACCTGGGATAAACTCGGAGGTAAAGCCACTCGGTATGCAACTGATCCAACTCTCTCCAGAATTTCGTATGGCCCAATGAACCTTGGACTCAACTTTTCTTTCTTACCAAATCTCATCACACTTTTCCAAGGAGAAACCTTGAGAAAAACATGATCACCTACCTCAAAAGAGAGATCCTTCCTCCGGTTATCCACATAACTCTTCTGCCTGCTCTGGGCTGTTCTCATGTGTTTCTGAATCAGCTGAACTTTTTCTGCCATCTCTTCTACCAATTCTGGTCCCATCAACTTTCTTTCACCCACTTCATCCCAGAAAGCTGGAGTTCGACACCGCTTCCCATATAATGCCTGAAATGGTGCCATCTGTATACTGGAATGAAAACTGTTATTATATGAAAACTCAACCAAAGAAAGATGCTGGTCCCAACTCCCCTGATAATCCATAGAACAAGCTCGTAGCATATCCTCCAATGTCTGAATTGTTCGTTCTGACTGCCCATCTGATTGAGGATGAAAAGCTGTACTAAAATTTAATTCAGTACCCAACGACTTCTGAAGGCCTTTCCAAAAGTTAGAGGTAAACCTGGGATCACGATCTGATACAATGGAGAGGGGAACTCCATGTAACCTGACTATCTCTTTAAGATACAAACGGGAAAGTTGATCAAGAGAGAAAGTATCTCGTATAGCAAGGAAATGAGCAGATTTGGTCAAGCGATCAACAATAACCCAGATTGCATTATTACCTCGAGATGTCTTCGGTAATCCAACAACAAAGTCCATGGATATATTCTCCCATTTCCACTCTGGCACTGGTAAAGGCTGAAGCATCCCTTTCGGTAACTGCCGCTCAGCTTTAACCTGCTGACAAGTCAAACACTTCACAGTAAAATCAGCAATATCTCTTTTCATTCCATCCCACCAGTAATACTCCCGCAGATCTCTATACATCTTAGTACTGCCCGGATGAACTGAAAACGGAGAACTATGAGCTTCACATAACAACTCTCTCTTCAACTGTGAATCACAAGGCACACATAACCTCTTCACAAACCTCAAAACAGAAACACAAACTTATCCAAGAACTCATGGAAAATTTTATTCATAAGGTCCATGAATACAACAGGTGCATTGGTTAACCCCAAAGGCATAACTACAAATTCATAATGGACATATCTAGTACGGAACACAATATTCGGAACATCTGCTTCTTTTTCTTTCCACTGATGGTACCCCGACCTCAAGTCAATCTTCGAAAAATACTGAGCTCCCTGGAGCTGACACCACTTCATTCGATGGCCCAACATCTGCTGAAGTAGTTGCAAAGGATTTCACCACCCCTTTCTGCTTGTAGTCTAACTGCTTCCCATCACTCAAGCTCCTTGTCGGACACTCGTTTGCATAGTGACCCATCTCATTGCACTTATAACATTTCACTAACTGTAAATCAAATTTATTCTTACCTTCACCTTGATCCTTTTCGGTGCAATCACGAGCCTTATGTCCCATCTTACCACATCGGTAGCACTTCCCAGAATTCAGAAGACATTCCCCAGCATGACTTTTTCCACATTTATCACAAACTGGAAACTTAGTTTTCTTACCATCAGACTTTTTTGAAGAATTCTTACCTTTCTCCTGCCACCTTGGTCTCTTCTTCTGCTGGTTGTTATAGAAAACTTGGTCATCGGCAAACTCCATTTCCACCTTCTCAGCACATCGAACAAGCTTTTCATAACTTTTAAACTCACGAGAAGCTAATGCCCTTCGATACTTTGGCTTTAATCCTGAGTAAAAACGATTGATTTTACTATCAAGGTCCCGGATAAAATTTGGAGCATACCTTGCCAATCGAGTGAACCTTTCTTCATAGGCAGCCACTGAGTCTTCCTCTTGCCTCAATTCCAAGAATTGCTTTTCCATACTAAGTAGAACAGCCTTAGGAAAATACTTCTCAAGAAACATACCTTTTAATTCATCCCAGTCAAGAGCATCAATCTCATCGGCATCCCTGATATTTTTAACCATAGACCACCACTGGTCTGCTTCACCCTCCAAACGGTAAATAGCAAGACTAACCTTTTGATTGTCTAAACACCCCATGACATCAAAAATCTTCTCCAGTGCTTTAATCCACCCTTCAGCTAGCACAGGGTCAGATGATCCTCTAAATGATGGTGGATGTTGCCTCATGAAATGTTCCACCACTGACATGTTCCTCTGCGGTTGATCTGGCTGATCTCGTGCATGGATACCACCGCCATTTATCGCTTGAGTCAACTGCGCCATTACTGCAACAAACTGTTCAGTTCCAATTCCGACCATCTCAGGTTGCTGATTTGGAAGGTTATCTTCCTCCTGATGTCGTCCCAACATAGCTGCTTTGTTTCCTCTGCGGAAAACCATTCTGAACACAGAAATATCTTAGGCGAAGCAACATGGTAATCCGTAAATGCTATATCATTTCAATCATATTATAATTTAACACTTTTCTAACTCCTAAAGTTGTCTAAACCGACCTCTGATACCAACTATAACGCCCCAACCTTAAACCTTACTTAATCTTGAGTTATTACAAGATTACACGTTGAGGATCTTTTCGGGTTTAGAGTTTTAGAGAATTAGATCATAAGACTTGCATTACATTCCACATATAAACAAAGTGGTTACATAAAGATATTATTCTTCATTCCCATCAATGGAAACACATTTAAAATAAAACATGGATTATTTCTTGACACATCCTTGACTCTATCATCTTATCATGTACCTTTCCCTTGACCTGTGAAAAACATTTCAAAAACTTGGGATGAGCATAAAAACTCAGTATGGGTTATAAAAAAAACATGGAAAGGAAACATGAGTTCATATATACATAAGAATGAAATCATACTTTACCCATAAAACATAGGCACTTTAACATACCTCATAAAATCATGAATAAATCATAGAAATCATAATACGTAAAGGTAACTTGAGGCATTCATAACATTCTTACGTAGGGGGTAACCCTCTTGGTTACGTTTGGAATACCCATCACAGTATATTCCCTAAAATCTCTTCGGAGAAACCTTAACGTTTCACTCCTTCGCGTTACCCAATGCATTGGAGAGCTATAACGGGCTCACCCGCCCTTAGTTTATCACGGAACCACCCGTCTTCATAATAATGCCCAAGAACCATAACATAATCATATCACATAAAACATGCATAAAGGAAACATAACATTTCCACATTTCAATCACGAGATATCAATACAACACATTGATATAATAAAAACATTATGAAAACCATTTTCAATACCAAAGTAAAACATGGTATTTATTTTTCTTTTAAAAAAAAAGGTATGGCTTGTAGAGGAAGCCAAAACTCAAATAACGGTTACGACGGCGGAGAAGTCGTTGTCGCCGCATACGTACGACAAAAACATTCCCTTTTGTCGTTTAGTAAACGCTTCGTATAAAAAAGATTCCTTTTGAGTAAACGTAAAATTCAAAGGGGTTTATACACCGTATAAAAGAAAGTTGTGTATAAAATAAAATATGCCTCAACGAAAGGAGATTGAGACGAAGTCCCATACAAAGATAATTTTTAAAATAAAATAGATACATTATGTGTATTCACTATAAGTACACATAAATAAAGTACAAATACAAGATACGACATAATAATATAATGACATAATTTGAAAGTAGGAGATTAACCCAAAGAATGGAAATTGGGTTAAGAAGTTCCCATACCTCGTATCTGACTTGACCCGACCGTTCTTTAAACTCCTGAATAATAAAATTTAGTTAATCTCTACTTGATTATGAATCTTTTCCAAGTTCATTATTCCTTTTATACCATGTTATGAACATCATGTAATCATTTAAGTTAATAATGTTCATTTTGTCGGTATTTGGTTCTTAAGTCAAAAATAGACTTCTTACACTTACATGTTGTTAATTTGGTCAATGTTTCATCATATCCAGAATGGTATTCATGATGTAGATATCATATATGTCATATATATCCAGTACATACATGTATTTAAAATATTACATAATTATTTAGAGGTAAGAAATGAAATGCACCGTTCATGGAGACGGTAAGCCGTACGTACGCATGAACGCTACTTCCATTTCTATTTCATATTAATGGAATTAAAACTAAATGAGAGGTATGTATATTTTAATTCCAGAATTATATTCATCATTTATATATATCATTAATTATATATATCCATTATATACATGTACTTTTAATAGTACATTACATTTTGGGGATAAGAAATGAAATGCACCGTTCATGGAGACAGTAGTCCGTACGTACGCATGAACGCTACCTTCATTTCTATCTCATACATTAATGGAAATAAATAATAATGATATGTAGGTATATTATAATTCCAGTATAAAATCATATATAATAACTTTAAATCCATCCTTTACACGTCCCACATATGGCATTAACGAATCACATCACTTTGAGGGGGCGGTAGTCCGCACTTCCTTAAATGAAGATATCGTGTATACCCATAATGGAAGCCATAAAGCATGACCAAAATGAAGAAAAACAGAAGCTTAAGGAAAACATATACATAATATATATCATATATAAAAATAGTGACATCATAATGGCCACCTTTGAAGGTGTTAAATGAGTATTGAACAATCATCGTTTCGGGAGGCATAATTTCGCCATCCACGGAAAACGTATGTTCTTTAACCATTTGATGTAGTTGTGTGAGAGTGTAGCTCAAATAACTCTTATAACAACATCCTAGTATATTGAAGATACTGGTGTTGTTACAAAAGAAGTAAATAAAAAGAGTTTAGGGGGTTGGAGAAGCAAAATAAAACAAATGAGCATGAGAGGATGAATTACCTTAAAAAGTGTAACTCCTTTTGATTTGAGCTTAAAGGCTTCCTTTGAAAGGATTCTGCCCAAGGGGAATCCTCTAGGATGAGGAGAGGGATGTGGAGAGAGCAAATGGGCAGGGGTTGGCCGAGCCAATGGCTTGAAGAGTGTGTGAAATGAGGTAGAGGTGGGGGCCTTTTATAAGGGGAGAGGAGGGGCACTTTTGGAAAGTAAAGAAATATAACTTTATTTGAAAATGTGTTTCGGTTTTAAAAGGTCCCACATTGATAGAATTCGTGGATAAGGTGATAAGGATTCGAAATCCACTCATCCAATTGGTTTTGGCCATGTGTAGGTTTTAGATTTTACATTATCTTTCCATTTTATTTTAATCGTTAAATAATGATGTCATCACTGCATCATTATTATGTCGTACATAATTTAATTTATTTAATGTCTAAAAATTATAAAAAAAAATACTATGATATAGGAAATCTCTTTAGCTTTCAAATGACTATTTATAATCAAAATTTGGGCTTGTATAACCCCACTTAAAAATTGTTTTCGCAAAACATATTATGTTTGTGTCACTTTCACTTTAACATTAAATAAAAATATATTATTGTCATTTTCCAACTAAAGTGGATACATGGGGTCCCCAAGTTAGGCCATGACTTGTCTTGGTCGGCCATGACACAACCAATGAGGTTGGGACATGTGTCTAGGTCATTTTATATTATTAAAGCATTATTTATACATTAAACTACACTAATTACCACTAATCGCGATTAAAAACTTAATAAGTTACTATTCACCAAAAAATTATTTTAATCTCATTGAACCACATTTTACTTCTTAATGACAACCATGTATGTCGGATTTTCAAAATTCAATACACATTAGTTGTAAACTTTCATTTAACTGAAAAATCAGTTTGCTTGATTACCACTTAGTGGTTTCACTATTCATCAAAAATTGAAGTTTTTCAGAAAATTACCAAAAATTCACCCTAAGCTATATTTGATATTCCGAATTCAAAAATGAAGTCCATTTTACAAAATTCAAATCATATAAGTCACATTAATTAATTTAATAATTAATTCCCGCTGCCAGAGCAAATAGCGTGTTTTTACAAAACAATAAGTATCAAAAGATTGACACCAGTTTAAGTCTAATTTCAAATCGAAATTGATTCCAATGACCACCATTGGATAAAATGGTAAAAATATATTCTAATTTCACTTTAAAACCAATTCAAAAGATAATCTAATCATATAAATAAATTAGATCAAAAAGAGGTTTTGAATTAAAATGCAACATTTTACACTATTCATAAAAAAATGAACTTTATCAGAAAGGTTCCAAAAAATTACACAAAGTAAAATTTGATGTCCCGATTCTTAAGAAGATTTATATTTGGTCCAATAGAAAGTAAAAGAGTGATCAAAACTATATTTAATGACGGTTCACCATTAAAAGGTGATAAGTGAACCTTTAGTGAAAATTAGAGTATAAAAGCCTAAAATTGAACTCTTTCCATATTTTAAGCCTTTATCTTTTATTGGGTAAATGTATAAACATTTAAAAACATATCTATTTATATTTTAGTTATTTCTATTCATTCCCGCCAGTACAACGGCTACTTGTTAACTAACATTTAAAATAATATTATTATATTACTAGTGTGCTACGTAAGTTTCAAAGAAACTCATCGTTGCGTATCGGGTACGCTATCGAACATAGCAACCCCTTTTAATTAAAATTCATATTTAATTCTCTAATATTAATAAATATGAAAATTATTTATTCTTTAATTACCTGGGATGTTACATATTTACTATAATTATATTATTTTAATGGGATACTTCATTATATTTCCTCATTTCCCCACCTTTTATTTGAATTAAATGAAAGCACCATTTGACATGTGCTAATTTATCACATTCAAGGAAAACAATTTCTCAATTTATATTATCATCTTTTATTCTGGTCATGAAATTGTTTGTGTTATGGTTGAACAAGATTATTATATATGTAATATATCCTTGTTATGGTTATGTAATCCTTTTGTACTAATGTAATTAAGTTATAAAAAAATGTGTTCCTTGTAATCAAAACCCACCGATTAACAAAAATGGTTGTCACTATAGTTTTATATAATAATTTTACTTCACTCTAAGTAACCAAATTAAATTTGAAACCATTTAATCTCCTGGATGTTCACTAAAATCATATAACTTTAATTATATATATCCATTGTTATATCAGATGTTTATCCAAACATGAATACAAGCGAACTGGTCATTAAAACCAAGTAAACAAATGAGCCCGATAAATGAAATTTAACCTTATAACCAATAAAAATTCCATGAATGAAAAAAAGGGGTAAAAATAAATTAACTAAATATATAATAGGTTCTGTATTTATTAATTAAAAAACAAAATTTGTTTATTCAGTTCATTAATAATGAGTGGAGAACACCACCAGATTTATGGTAAGGGATCCTCTCCATTTTACTCTTAAATAAAGATTGTCTTCAATGCTATGCCTTTAATGTGTAATCCCTAATGATGGGGTATGTTTACGCATCTCCCCCATATTTTCCTCATTATTTATAAGTGATGAGAAACCCATTTTCCTCTCATAAATCCCTCTTAGGTACACCTGACACCATGTTGATAAACTGTAACGAATTTAACCCAAACCTTCTTTGTTCTTTCAGGTTTCCTTATCTTTCATTATATAAAAATTTAGCTATATGATCTGTTTATGTAAATATTATAAATTCTGTTTAGTTTTAGAAATATAATTTATGAAGGCCATATCATCACTCTATTTTGTGGATATACATGTTTTTATAAGATTCCCTCCTTAGAACTTCCCGATAATCAAACCGGTTTTAAGGGAACTTATCAAATTTTTACCCAATTTCAGGTGCACTCAATCACCTTTTTAAGACACCATTGTCTTTATAAAATAATCCTTTTTATTATAAAACCATTTTTGGTTCAATTATGGATTTATATAAAAGAGTTTTCTCTTTTATATTTTAAAATCTCTATAGTATTCTCCTTAAAAATGCACAAAAAGTTTTTAGTACTAATGTTTCTCCAATACAATTCTTATATGTTGTCACTTCTGTTTGACAACACATACCATTTTATATGACTATTTTACCTTATTAATGTTCATGTATGTTCGAATCCCTTTATTTCATGGAAAATTTCATGATACACTCATTGGTTATGATTTATCTCATGATTGTGGTACCCAATACTTTCCATGGGAATTCTTATGTTTATATATGGTTGGTTATGTATGATTATTTATGTGGTGAGAATATTCATGAAAATTTTGAGATGGGTTCTCCTAGATAGCGCTCCAATGCATTGGGTAATGTTATGTCTCATGAGATGCGATGTGAAACAGTATTGGAGGTTAGCCTTGGCCCATAATAAAGACATGTTTAATGATTCTTCCACATTTAAATGATTCAATGTTTATATGATCCCACACTTATATAATATGATTTAATATGTTAAATTATTTGGATATCATTATTTCATGCCTCCAAACTCATGTTCTTAAGATGTATCCTTATGTTCATTCCCTTACTGGGCTTTTTAGCTTATCCCTTTGTTCATGTGTTCCACATGGTACCCTATTCATATGTAAGGGATCAAAGGAAGTTCTGAGAGATTTATGGAGATTAAATAAAGAATCATTTTTATCCCGATGTTTTATGTTTTACGCACCTAGAATTCCAAGACACTATACATAATGTTTCTTGGAATGTACTATGATTTATATTTATGCTCAAATTCATGTAATGATTTGTATAAAAGGCTTGGCTCACTATAGTATTGATCCAAGTACTTTTCAGAAATGTATATTGAGTATTTTTTCTAAGTACCTTGTGAATTGTATTGAAGTATTAATATATGATTTCATAGTATATGTATCTTAGTTTGATGACTGTTTGTGACACCAACGTTCTTTCCACCACTATTGTATTGAAAAGGATCTAATATTAAATTATGATAAATTCCATTTTATGGTTGAGTGGGGGATAGTACTTCAGAATGTTATTTCAAATGATTGAATTAAAGTGGATAAATCAAAAAATGAATAAATTTCAACCCTTCCATATCCAAAATGTTTTGGTGAAGTGAAATCTTTCATATGTTATGCATGTTTTTAACTCCAATTCATTAAAGACTTTAGTAAGATTGTACAACCATTCTCATAGTTATTAAAAAATAAATCTAAATTTTTGTTTGATAATTTTTTTTGATGATTCCTTCAATTCTCTAAAATGGAGTCTCACATTGCCACCAATCATCCAACCATCAAGGTGAGATCTTCCCTTCGAAAATATTTGTGATACCTTTAAAGTCGAAGTTGGGGAAATTTTATCACTGAGGGTTTAGAATGATCCTCATATCATTGTGTATGCCTCACATACCCTTGAACATACCTTGGTAAGCTAAAAAACCACTAAAAAAGAACACTTTTCTATTTCTTCCATGTAAAAATTTCATATATATCTTCTTGGTTCAAATTTCATTGTCATTTATAATCATGAAATCATTTTTCTCCTAATGAAACTTAAAGCAAAGCCTCACCGTATACGTTGGATGCTCCTCCACTAGGAGTTTAATATTCAGATGACAGATTAGAGGGGAGTTGAAAATGTTGTATCTAACCACATTAGATGTATTTCTCCACCACTATATTCCCATGTAGACTCATCCATACCCATTGGAGACTTATTCATTCATGAGATCCTTTGTGATGTTGTGGACTATTCCCCTGGGTATGAGGACATTGTGAATTTTCTAGAAACATTTAGGGTCCACAATGATTTTAGTACTTCATAATCCAAAATACATAACCATGATTCTTAGTGGAACATTTTGGATGACCTATATTTGTGGGAAATTTATAGCGACCAAGTTGTTTGTCGGTGTGTCCATGCCCACGAGTTCACCTCTATTTTGACCTTCTAACACACTTTGGATTATAGGGTACACTCTGGATCTCAACGTAATGATTTAACATTCCTTGACTCAAGAATTTATTGGAAATCATTGTATAGGTATTCCCATCAATTTTTCAAGTCATGTAGTCATTGTAAATTCATGGAGAATATATCTAAGAGGAATGAAATTCTCCAACAGCCCAGGTTATTTTGTGAAATCTTTAATCCAATGGGAATTTATTTTTGGTCCTTTTTCCAAAATCATTTGGATTCATGTACATATTTTTAGCTGTCAAATACATGTCAAATTAGGTTAAAGAAAATTTTACTAGGACTGATAACTATTGATTTGTTGTTCATTTTGGGAGGTCCTCTATTTTAAGTAGGTTTTTTTTCAAGATTCATTATTAGATATTAGGGTTTACATTTTATTAAATAAAAACATTTAATAATTTCTTCATATGTATGGTATTATTCATAAATTACCCACTAAATATCAACACCAATCTGAAGAAGAAGAAGAAATATAAATTTGGGAAGTTAAGTGAATCTTTGAAAAAATAGTACAATCCAACAGTAATGATTGGAGTTTGTGCTTGGATGATGCACTTTGGGAATACCATACAAATTTTAAACCCCAAATTAGATTGTAACCATAAAATATTGTAATTCTAGAGGCTTTTCACCTTGTAGAAGTGTTAGAACATAATGCATATTAGGATATTAAACAATCTAATAAAAATATTTCATATGCAGGAGAGCGTAGGAAGCTACAGATTTAGGTGTTGGATAAAATTTTATGTGATGCAAATCAGAAATCTCATATCTATAAAGAGAAGACAAATTATCTCCATGATATCATGATTAATCAGAAAAAATTCCATATTGGTGATAAGGTCTTCATGTACAATTATAGGATAAATATTTACCCATGTAAGCTTCTTCCCTGAAGGCTTAATACTTATACTATTACTAATGTTTATACTTTAGTGAAATACAGTTTTTGCATGAGTAGAGTGGAAGGAGTATTAATGTCAATGGAAAATGACTTAAACACTTCTATGAGTATTTTACAAATAATATAGTGGTGTAAATTCAGATTCTAAAAGAAAAAAAACAAGTGAAAAAAACACTTGGTTATATCCTTTCTTCTCACGTTCTAATTTATTATAGCGAAGACACTTCACATTCGATGTGTGGGGGTGGATACATTCCTAGGTTCATTAGGATTTTCATAGCCTTTCTTCTTTATTCTCTTTTTCACCTTATTTATGGTATTTTCACTTTTCCCCACCTTGTTGAGTTCATTGGGATTTTCATATTACTTATTCTTTCTTCTCTTTTTCACCTTATTTATGATATTTTTACTCCCCCCCCCTCTTATGGTAACCAAATAATTGAACATACTGAAAATTCATTTTGAATTTTTTGATTCCATGTTGTTTTAACGTTTCCTGAATACTTTTCTTCATTATGGAAGGAATATTTATATGAATTTATCATTAGGGGTATATTTTTAGTAATTTTCATATCTGTCAATTATAAAAATGGTTGTATCTCTAAGAAACCTTTGAGATGATTGATACCCCTTGTGGGAGTACTTTTTTGGAAAAAAATGTGTCACAAATATCTCCACACATTTTTTCACCAAACCACAAAGTGTGAATATTTTTTAATTAATAGAAGGTAAATATATGTTAGGTTAATTTTTATCTTTTTCTTAAATAATTTTTCCAAACATTCATTCCTTATCTGATCTGTTTCACTACTTTACCAGATTGACCTATTCATGTGTAACTGATATCTGAAAGTTGTATGCCCTCATGAAAACAACAAAAAAACATTAAAAAAGTGGTTTGTGTCTTGGGAAGGTCAAAAACCACTCCTCATCAATGTTTGATCTTGTTATAACTATTTCAATTATTCTCATGAGGAGATCAAATGCCGGTTGAGAGATGAGTGTGATATTTGTTCCAAATGCATCTTAGAAATAATAATAATAAATTAGAGGAGTGGAAAAATGTGAAACATATGGAAATATCTTGGTCAAGAGATTAGGGTTTGAATTATAGGAATTATTATGTTTTTGGGTTTTCAAATATTACTTCAAAGGATATAGGGCAGGTTCAGTGGACAGAATCATTTAAGTAGAAAAATGTTAAAATAACCTATATTTACTAGATAGAATGTGGAAATAATATAATGGAAGGGTTTTCACACACATGGAAAGATTTAGTGGTGTAGTAGACTTTTTAATTCCTCTATCATGTTAGTATAATCAATATCTTTAAATTTCATTATGATATAATTTATGAGACATATTTTTCCATTTTCACTTGAAATAACTCCTTGGTGTGGTTTGTGATTTGATCAAATTTCATTAATGAATTAAAATTTACTTGAATTTTAAATCTTCATGAATTTGGGAATATCTACATGAATAATATTTTTTGTGAATGTGTATTTTTTCATGACTAAAAATGTTTAGGTGTGGGGGTTTGATAACATATCGATTCACTAATCATTTACATGCTTACACCACTATTTTAAACTGGATTTGAATTGAAATTTCAAAATATAATAGAAAAATTACTTCATATAGATTCAATTATTTAAATTTAAACATTGATAAATAGGTAGATTTTACCTGTTTTCAGTGTTTAAATTGTAGGAAGAGGTGATTTAGAGATCCCAAGATAAAATTAAAGAAAAATAACCCAAACTGTGCAAGATCCTAATCACACTTGTGGACTAAAAATTTATTATATGTATAATATGTTCATAAAATTGGGATAGTAATTTGTGTACATGTGAAAATAATTTGTGTTCTACACTTATCAAGAAGACCATGAAGCCCAAGTTGTTTATTTGGAGGCCTAGAAGAAGTCCACATTGTGAAGAAATTCTGGGCGGGCCAAATTGGACCACCCATCAGTGTTTGGGACCTAACTTGGGCCTCATATCTCTAATTGGGATGATTCCACCACTATTGGATAGATAACTCGATTTTCCCCATATCCACATAAATTTAAGTCTTTTTCACTACTTTTTCTAGTCAACATTCTTGATAATTAATGAGTAAAAAGTATACTATGAATAGTCACCTAGTCAATTAGGCACATGACTTATTTGGTGGAAAGTGTGATGTATTTTCTAATAAAATCAATCCTCAACATAATTATTTTAGGTTTCACAACCATGGGTATAAATGAGTTGAAATTTAGATCTCAATTCACCCATTTTAGTTCTATTATCCCTCATGTACTTTTAAGCCTCTTAGTGATACATTTTGGGGGTGTCCTTTGTTGTAATCTAGTGCTCCATGGTTTTAATCTGCGTAAGGTAATTGAATTTTTATGTTTGTCGCCAATTTTTATTAATTGATAAATTATGGATTTTTTTATTCTTGTATGATCAAATAAAAATCAAATGAATAATAATCCTTAGGCTTTCATACATAACTAGGATCTTGTGATGATTTGACCATGTTTGTCTAATTCTCACCCCTTCCCTTTCATAAGTATGCATATGGATCACATCAGTTTAGAAAATATAGAAGCTATTACCTTTGTATACATATGTTTTTTGTCCTATGTATATATTATCATTGACACAAATCCAGTCATCACATTAACTTTTTTATGTGATTCCTTCATTATAATCTACTTTTACATTGATTCAATATTGTTTATTTTGAGCGATCTCTGATAATCAATATCATTGGTCGATAAAATTCTAGGTGGTAAACTAGTATGAACTCCCATAACACATTGGTTTCAATTTTTATAAATTCAGGGAATCAATGATCCTTCTCATTCCCTTGAGGGCAATGGAAGATTGAGTATCAAGGGACACTTACCCAGGTTGATCATGATTTCTCCCTCCTATTTCTATCACTTAGTAATATAGTTTCAATTTATGTTTTAAAATAAAAAAACACCATAGTTTATAAAATCCCATTGCATTTTTATTTTCATAATCAAAACTGTTTTTTAATTACTTATCTAAGGCTTCGTTAAAAGACAACTGAGGATTACTGCTATAGTGTAGAAATTCAAGTTAAAAACATCTAATTTGATGCTTTTGACAATGAAATCAACACCAATTGATAGTTCTATCACCTAAATATACCACCTTGAGTTGAATTATTTGTTTATATCGACATTTTGAGGAACTATAGTTATAGTAAGGAATGAGAATAAAAAGAAGAAATACAAGAGGAATGAGAAATGTAAAATTAAGAGACACTGGAGAGACCCTCAGGTTCTTCCACAAAAAATCAAAGCCGAATATATAAAAAACTATTTTCTAACATATCTTTCTCTATCCTTTTCCCTTTTAATAGCCTCTTCCTCCCAATTATTTTTGGCATGGGACCCCCCATAAAATAGATCCCTAATAGTTCTATCTAGATGTGGCCAGTTAGGTCTTTTTCACTTATTAGGATATTTTTCACTTTCTAGAGTATGAATTTTTGAACTATATTAGTGTGTCATGGTCTCAATTAGAGTCAGTACCTTATAACCATCTGAATGACTCTCACTAGTCTCATTAGGAAAAATCATCTATAACCACTAAAATTATTATCACTATTATCATTGTGGGTACTCCCCTAGCATGAGAATTATCCACAGTAGGGCTTACTAGACAATTCATAATCTCAGGTTATGTAGCATGAAACTAGATTTCTCACTTAGTTACCCTAGGTTCTAATGGTATAAACAATGTGTATGTGTGAAAACAATAAACATGTCATTGGATCATCATATAAATCAATGATAAAGACATAGGAAATATAACATATCTCACCTCTAATACCATCTCAAGAAATAATCCCTTTCACATTTTCATTTGCATCACATAATAATTCATCTCATCCCACAAAAGAAAAAAGTTTATCCATGACATAACATAAGGGGATCACAACCAGGGTGTCACACTCATCAATTGGAACTCTTTTTTTATAATTTTCCAAATGGACCTTTGAAACTATCTTGGAAAACCAATTTTTAAAAAATCCTTTAAAATCAAATAATGATAATCACTTTGAAAAAATTTATCCTCTTAAAGGAGGTGATTGAAAACCAAAACATCTCTTTAATTGAATACAAAACCTTAAAACGTGGTCTATGTTATTTTTATATCATAACTGGGTCAAACCCATTATTTTAGCATCAAATTAACTTAAAAGATCCTCTAAGAAATTTATTAAAGCACTCGAAATATGTTAAATATTTGTTTTGGAAATATGGAACTAAACCCCTCAAAACCCCTTTATAAAGAGAATATAATTTATAGAGAACATTTTTAAAACCCATTAAGAGTATAATGAATTATAAATCAATTAGAATTGAATTTTAAAAATTCCCATCATTTCATGGATTGTCAAATAAAATAATTATACCGAAACCCCAACATTAGCCTCACCTCGATCTCACCTCCTTCACCCAATATCATGAGACAAGGGAGAAATTGATCCTCATTCCTATAAGCCATAAAATATGATTTAAGAACCATACCTAGTAATAGACATTACATCTATGTCTAATTAGTTTAAAGAGACCTAGAAAATAAAAGACGAGTGTCGATGGAGGATAAAGTAGGATAAATGAGGTGTTACCTTGAAGACATTCCACTAAAAACTAAAGAAACCGCCTTGGAAGCAGCAAGAGATATTGCATGAGGTTAATGACATTAATGGGAGGATCCTATGTCAGACAAATGGGATGAAGGGTGAATAATTGAGTTCAAATCAACCAAGAGTGAAATATAAATTTCATGATTTAAAATCCTAGGCAGGATGCTTGGTTTAGTAAACTAAATGCCCACTATGCGGTTGACACTTGAATGTTCCCCCCGTATGTAAGGGTGCATCGCATAGTTTGGATTCATGGTTTTCCAAATAATTCTCCAAATATTTGTTTTCATCCTATATTTAAGGGTACTCTTCATGGTTTAGAGACTCATGTGCCAACCATTATTATACCACAAGAAGATCCTCCCTACTTTTCATTGTGTGGATGCATGGTTAGCACTAAAATAATATCTGTTTTAGGAACATAGAAGGAATATGAAAGGTTTCTAGAGTTTACTATATTTAAAACACGTTAAAGTCCCAAGAAATATCACCCAGTCACTACTGACTGACTAATGAAGGTTTTTAGGAATTAAACTCAGTTCCAAAAGACTGAATGAGAATCATTATATTATGTTTTTAAAGAGGAATTAGTGAAATGGATGAAAAATATAACGAAAAATGATAAAAAAATATTCATAAGAAACATGAGATTCCTATTTTTAAACATCATGTTCCCATATAAAAAATTATAATTGAAAGATGACCATAATCAGATATATTTTAAGGGCTCTAAAGATAAGTAACCTTTTTAATTTGAAAAATATAGAATCCCTTTTCAAAATAAATTAATTTTAATTTCTCATTTGAATATTTTTTTCCACTAACCATCCATGGTTGGAAGAAATCCTTCCACCCATATAGACATCACTGTTTTTTCAAATCCTTAAATCTCACCTCCCAAAAAATCTTAAAATTTAAAAATAACACATAGTTATATAATATTTACTACAATAGTGACATGAGGAAATTATATCATCTATATCACTTACTATCCTCAGAATGTCATTCGAAAAAGTTACAAAATAATGAGTAACAAAACCCCTTTCACCCACCTTTGATTTAGCAGTATCAATATATTAAACCAAGTGGATAAAAGTGATATATATCAATAAATAAAATTATATCCATTTCAAACTTACTAGTTTATATAAAAAGAAATCCCACACTACCACCCCTACCATTTGGATACTCATGGTGGGAGGGTAGTGAAAACTCAATGATGTCTGGTGAGAAAGGAGAATTGAAAAAACACTTAACTACTTACGATCAACAAAACAAATCTGCAAAGATATTCATATATCTCCATGAAAAACAAAGTCCACAATCATTAAATATTAATACTAAATACAAAAAATACATTCAATAGGTATCCCCCCCCAATTTTTAATTTATTATACTGTCATGGAAAAAGATAATAGTCTTATGAGAAAGAATCTCAAAATCAGGAAACTTTCCTATAATCAACATGGGAAAAGATAATTCTCCACCAACAACAATCAATTACTCAAGAAACTAGTTTAGAATTTCAAAAGAAAGCAGTATCCTAAATATCATTCCAAAAAGTCTATAATGATGGTCAAACAATCCATCAACATCGTACAAAATAGGGATGAAAGAGATATATCAATCTAAAAAAAGTATGAACATGAACAAATTGGGATCTAACCCATATATATTTATAGTGCATGGAACATAATGAAGACAAGAGATCTTGGTACAAAGGTGTATTGTGTGGAGAATGGTGCATTGTAAAATTAACTTGCTTCACAAAAAGTGCATAAAGTCACATAGTAATAATAACAAATAATAAGACAGATAATAAAATTAAAAGTAATAACCAAAAATATAAAACAATCTATTTTTAAATTTTATTGAAATTTTAATTTAAAAAATCTATGGTTAATACACTTAATATATTGAAATAACAAATCATCATAATTTTATCGTAGGAAGGGTGAAACAAAGGTGGCAGAGTTGTTGGTTGTTCTCAGCTGTGTCACCTAATCGATGTGTCACATGAAATCGTGGGAAGTATGGGTGTCACTTTCCTTAAAAAAATGTGTCTAAAAATTATTCTAAAATAGTTTGGGTTGGGTGGATAAAATATGTGCAAAAAAAAAGTAAAAAAAACCAAAAAATAAGATGGGGAAGTGATGTGAGTAGCGCCACATTGCGCCATGGTGTAACATAGTGCACTCCATAGTATTGCATCCTAATTGGGAAATTGTTCTAGTTTTACATGGTGAAATGGTCTCTAGTGATAGATACAGTGAAATTCCATGCCATGTCATGTTCCATTATTAACTATGATCTGTATTCAGCTCATGCAAATAAAGGGAAAATAACCTAGGACCATGCTTGTAGAACATTATCCATGATTTACAAGACAAAATCTCAAACTATGCACTGACCATTGCATAATATAAATTGATGAAGCACTCATATCATTCACCCAAGAAAATACCCAAGGCTTCCTAAGATAAACTCATCAAAATACAAGTCTCACCACTTGGATAACATCATATATATACTATACAAAGAACAATAAATTAATGAACTATGAGTATAACAAAAATAAATCCATAAAATAAGGATATTGGAGATACTTAGAGAATACATAAATCAAGAATTACCTCAAAATCTTAATCTAATCTAAACTCAATGCACATAAATCTCAGAGTATATAATTTTTCAGATTTGGGCTACACTATATACTTTATCTTCCTTCATCGATAATTCAACTTAAAAAATGTTTTAATGATGACAAAGATGACCACAACTAAGAATGGTCCTCATAAATTTCTAGAAATAGGGCTTTGAATTCCAAGGATCCCCTCACTATAAACACATAAGAAATTTCTTATACTCTCAATACACAAAAAGGATTGGAGAATACTACCCCTAATTAACAATTTTGTATAAGATCTAGTCATCACCCAACACAGTATGTTCTCTCTAATTAGTTTCCACAAACATATCCTTCTCAAGAACTTCTTTATATGTTGTTTGGACAGATTTCAAGACAATTGATCCATGGTCGGGGTGAAGTCCTCACTCAATGAATCGATATTTTAGAAATTCATTGGCTATAAACTAAGGAGGGAATAATACTAACTCCAAAATATGATATCAATACACCTTCACTATTTTCCCACCCTAATAGAGACATATGAACTCAATGGTCATCTCCACCTTCATTTAATCGGCATAATTCTACTAAATAAACATGGTCTTGTAGAATTCCCAAGAAATTTTATCATTCTATTGATATGGGATAAAAGTTTCCCACCATAATCAGCTCAGTTCTTTAAACAGGCCTAAACTAGCTTTATCTTTATTTTATAGAGGAGTATTCAGAAAATTAGGGATTCCCTTAACCATCTCCATCCACTCCATCACCACAAGATGACCATGATCAATATGGAAAGAAGACAAATTATAATTCAAATAGTCTTAGATGAGGTCTAAGATAAAGAAAACTCAAATTCCACTAATCTATCAAAAATCTTGGAATATTTTACCAATATAAGGGTCTCACATAGACAACTAGAGGAATAACAATAAAATTAATCTACACAAATAAGAATCCCATGTTCCATTGAGGACTTTTCAAGAGAAATATCTAAATAACATGAATCAAACTCAATACATTCATACTTCATAGTCAAATAAATAAATTTTAATATAACCACGGTATTAAACAGAAAATCACAATCCACTAAATTGGAACACATTGAAATAGGAATTCTTTATTTAAATCAACTAAAATTTAATAGAGTCTAAAGACTCATTTTACAAAAACATGTGGACTTTTTAAGAATTCTTCCTCAAAGTGAAATCTCTGAGGAAAATACCTTTCACACACTTTCCATAACTTAAAATACCAACTCTCTTATTAGGAATTCAAAACATTTATGAAAAATAGAATTTAATTTCAAAACACTTCCTGCATTCCCTTTTAAAACTAAATAATGTTCAAAATAATTTCATGGGAGTAAAAATACTTTTAAATTAAAAAAACTAATTTTCAAATCAAAACAATTCCTCGAATTAACTTTTCAAAAAAACAATCCTTTTAAACAAAATACAAATAACATCAAGTTATCCAAAAAATCTATTTGATTCATATCAAACAATTTAAAATCACTTTATCCCTAAATAGAGATCAAAAGAGGTCAACCGAAATATTCCTAAGGGATGTATAAGTCTTCATGTTTTGGATGGCTATGTACTATCCTTGGTAATGGTTTTTGAACAATTTTCCTAGGCATCACATGAATTTTTAGACCATGTGAGATAACCTTAAAGATATGGTTATTTTCTAAATTCACACAACTACTCAAATGAAACCCTAAAGTTATCAGATTTAACTAAATTAAAATCAAAATACCCTCATCATAAAGAAAAATACCTCGAGTATAATCAAAATGGTATTGAAATTTAAGGCTCAAATCTCAACTACCCATGAAAACTAATGTTTCATCATAATATGTGGTGATCAAAAACTTACTCATGACCTGGCTCATATATTATGACATATCAATCTCTATACTATAATGGATCATTCTAATAAGAAGAGGTCTATATGATACCATTTTATAAATAACTAGGCTGATTCAACTTACCATAAGGTTGGAATCATTTTCCTGATTACCATGAGATTATGATAAGAACCAGAGTATCACACTATAACCATGTAGGAAAGGATTCAAAATTTAATAATAATAATTAGGTAGTGAAAACTAATCCAAAATATTACATGGGGTTCCCATACATTAGACTTTCATGCATATGAAATAAACATTTCCAAATAATTATACTGACCAAATAGGGCATGAGAAATATATACCAACCAACTCACATTGAAAATGAACATACAACATCATACACAATAATACATAACAAGTTAAAAAATAAGAAAACATAGAATATAAATATAATTTCTTACTTAATTAGCTCATAAGATAACATCTATGATAACTATAAAACCTAATATGCCACAATACATCTTAATGTGACCCTTGGTCACCACCGCATCCCAAAACATTCATCAATGGACCAAAAATAATGATATCCAATCCAAGGTCACAAACAAAATACCTAAATTAATACATAATTGATGTACACAAACATGTGTGTGTTTGTTGGGTGTGAGCAAAGAAATCCTAGTGGGATTTCACCAAATAGTAGTCCTTTTTTCCTTTAGAAAACATTTGACAAATGATAGTTTGAAAATAATTTAAAAACTAGGTTTTTATATGAGAAATTGTAGAGAAAACATGTATCATTACTTTGACCTTTCCAAATATTCATGGTTATACCTTATGGAAAAAAATAGTATCAAACATCCAAAAAATTATTTCAAACACAGAAAGTAAAAAAACATTCATTTGAAAACATCTTTTCAAATAATAATTTTATAAATCAATGGATAAACCATCCCTTTGAATAGAAAACACATTAAACACCTTATAGGAGGACTTCTAAGTCATTTAATATGAAACTTGTCTATTTATCCTTTTAAAACGTTTCTAAAAAACCATCTTTCATATATCAAGTTGTAATATAAACTAAGTTATAAAAATAAAGAAGTTAGAAAATCAAGAGAGAACCATAATATCAATGAAACACTATATAAATAGACAACAACAATACCAATGGTTCCAAAAATTCAATAAGATGGGAATGGGGATACAATCAATGTGTTGTGGAAACCCCCAAGATAATATCATCAATAATTTATCAAGAATTATGGGAAACTCCCTAAGTCCTAACATGAGATAATCCTAGACAATACAAAAGTGGAATCAACCGTCCACCTTTGATGCCTTCCTAAAAAAATAATAACCCTAATTACTCTAAAAATTCTCATTAAGGGAACTACCTTTATAAAGGATAAATCCTTATTAGGGGACACTAGATCGTATATTGTGTATCCTAGTGTAGAATAAAGACAGATCTCTTACTTTGTCACTCAGAATTCCCAACACATAAACAAAGTGGAGGTGATCGATCAAAAAAAATATCAAATGATCATCACATAAATCAATGATAAATAAAAAAAATAATCCTCATCTCACCTACAAAATTTTCTCAAGAAATACACCCATTCAAATTTTCATAAGAATCACATAATTATTCATCTCATCCTATAAAAGAAATAATTATATACAAGACATAACACAAGGATTTGATAACTTGGGTTTCACAATAATCAAGGAAAACTCTTTTTTATATTGTGCTAATTTGGACCTTGAAATGAACATGAAAAAACAATCTATAAAGCAACCATTAAAATCAAAAATTAATCATCACTTAAAAAAAAGGTATCCTACCTCCAAAGTCGATTGAAAACCAAATCACATCTTTAATTGAAGTCATACCCTTGAAACATGTGAAACTTTTGAAACCAAAATATAGTAAATACAATTATTTTAGCCTCAAATTCCTTTAAAAGAGTCTATTAAGCATTATACAAATTATTGGAAAACATAAAACTATTATTTAAGAATAAGGTAAAGAAACCCATGAAAACCCATTATTTAAAGTATAAAAATATTGGATAAAATTCAAAAAAATCATTAAAAGAATCATACATAGGTTTAAATTTTTGAAAAGGGAATTAAAAAAGGCCCATGTATTTCTTGACTTTCAAATAAAATAATTACACCAAAACACCTACCTTAAACTCACTGGAACCTTACTTCCTTCACCTAATATGAAGAGACAATGAAGAAAGGGATCCTCATAAGGCCTATAATCTATAAAAATCGAATTAATAATCATCCTTAGTCCTAGATTTGACCTCCATGTCATACTAGGAAAATGAAATAATGAAAATAAAAGAATATTAGATTAGAAGGTGAAACATAAAGGATGTGTTATTTTGAAGAAATTATACTAACACACCAAATAAATAACCAAGGGAGATTAATGGAGTAGAATCCCATGGATGGGAGGAACCTAGGTTGAACAAATTAGGAAGAGGACATCAATATGAGTTTAAATTGAGAAAATGGGAAAGAAAATTATCATGTTTTAAAATTCTAGGAAATCCACAAGGTTTGGGAAACTATGTTCTGACCATGTGGTTATCAGTAGAAAAATCCCCAATTAAAGATTAAATCAAATGGTTCCTCTGAATAGTTTTCCAAATAGTGTTCTAACCATGTAGGTTCATACCCTATGTAATGGATGTATTTACAATTTGGTCACATGGTTTAGAGAATCACGTGTCAATCATGAATTTTCTACTAGAAACTCCTCCCCATATCACATGTTTTTGGGGAATAATTAATAGTATTTGTGATCTAACCGTGCCATGTGTCAAATCATTCTCATTTTTCAAAATCTCAAACGTCTCCTGAAAACTCTCAAAAATCCAAAATAATCTATATTTATGTAATATTTAAGACAATGGTGACTTGAGTTTCACATAACATATTCAAATAAATATTGATATATCTATATGCATATAAGTGATAGTGTTAAGAATATTAAAAAATAGTATTTAAATTTAATTTCTGTAAAGGACATTTTTAGAACAATTTTATTGAATTTATCATAAATGGAGTAGTCTAGCTATATTATTTCATGGTTTTTTTCAGGTTTGGATATTTAAAGATACATTCAGGATTGATTATATTTTGTATCCAAACTCATTGTAAGAGAATTATTATCTCTACTCATGAATTCCAATCACATTATCCAATCCACATGAATCTTGTGACCTTACATATATTTTTCTTTTACTATTATTGAATTTTCAGTACCGTGCATATCATTCAATAAATATTCTTGGAAATTAGACACAATATACAATTAATTTAGAATCTTATCATATATTTGTTTATTAATATTAACAATTATTTAGTATAAGCATAGGTAATTAATTACCACTTTATTATAATGGAAGTATCGATTCAATGTTGATATTTTATGTACCATAGATAAATACATGACTTATCATTACTGAGAAATAAATGTGTACAAGATTTGAATAATGTTTCATAAAATGAAAATGTTTTATATTTTTATATTATTCATAAATATATGGTGTTTTTCATTCCATGGTGGATTTTAAATGCTGACTTGGAGCCTTCAAATTATATTTTATACATTTATAATCCTATAATTTGCCTTTTTTTCTTCATGGTTTAAATTGTGTTAAATATGTAGAAAAATATTATTTATAATGAAATCATAAAACTCATAAATATTATGTTAAAACTATTATGTAAAAAAATTATTAGTACTACTTTTACCAAGCTAATGGCTTGAAGACGCACACTGACATTAATGTGGGAATTCATTGGGATCATATAGGAGTAAACAAATTGGATGAAAATATATGGATGTAGAAAAGATAAAATCATGAGGTAATAATTTCTACAACCAAATAAATAATATTATTTATGAAAAATAAGATAAAATTATTTTCATTTTCATTTATATGCACTAATTATTTTCATTTTCCCTTCAACAATCTTATATCAATATTTTGTTTCCAAAACATTATTATTTTGTAAACTTTTCCCAAATTCAATTAAGTTGTCATGATTATTTCTTTTGTGCTCATTATCCACTAGAAAAAAACAAGAAGCATCTTGGAATTTTTTTCCTAAGTAGAATATGGTGTCGTTTTCATGTCTTGCCTAACCACCATATGATTATTGTAATATAAATTGGAATATTTCATTTAGAATTATAATATCAAGAATAAATATTCTAATATTGGTGTTGTAATGAAATGGGGTTCACGAAAGAGTTGTGTTTATGCATTTCATTTATTCAATATTCATCCCTTATTATTTCATAATGGAACTTGATGTTTTACGTCATTTCAAATTCTCACATCCCCCCATGTTAAATAATTTCATTTGGAAAAAAATTGTGATATCTATGCACAATAGGTATTTCCTCGCATGTTCATTCACTTTAAAAAGACCATTACATATTTCCCATTTTTTTCAAAAGATATTTTTTATTAATAGATCCATAAAAAACTTACCAAAGGGAATCATCCTTATGTATTTGTTTTTTATGTATGACCTTCTTCATGTAAGTTCTTTCTATCATTCTTGTCAAATATATTTTCCTTTTAGATTTTTTTTGTGTCTTCTTTTATATGTACTTTTTCTATATATTTTAAATGACCCGGTGTTTAGGTTAAAATTGTATGTTGTTTGATCGATATGCTTTATATGTAAAGGGATGAAGTAGTTATTGTATGTGTGTGTGTGTTTTCTTTAAGGGAAATATAGTATTTGTAAGGGGTAGTGGTGTTTTCTAGATATAGTAGTGGTCAAGTGGGGTAATAAATAGGGAAGTTGGGGTATGGAATGAGAAGGATTTTAATTTTTCTTTATCTTCATATAGGATGTTGTTTCTTGGGTTGTTCCTTTGCAAGTTTCTGTATTTTTAGCAGTATTTAAGAAGTGATATTTCTAGGAGATACTTCTCTACCACCTTTTCTCATTCATCACTCCTCCCTATGTTAATCCCTAATTTTTCTTTTTGGTTTTATATAGTGAACAGTTCTATGGAATTCATCTATTATTTATTTATCCAATAAAAAAGTATTTAAATTACAATTGGAGACACTGATGAAGATCAATTATATGGGAGAGATGATTTAATGAAAAATAAATTGAAGGCATTTATTATAGATGGTGACTAGTTTTCAGAAACTACCTTTATCGATCCTAGTTAGGTGAGAAGAGAGGAGTTTGTAGATAAAAATGATTTTATATGGAGAGAAAATAGAGAACTCCCTGGAGAGCATGATTATCATGGTGAGAGGATAAATTACTGGAGAATTAGATCACAATTGTGAGATGCAATTGTTTGAAGATGATATTAAGGATAGGGATTGAAAATGCTATAAAGGTTTTATGTGTGGACTAGATGATGAAGGGGTGGCCATATGAGGAATAAGGATAAAAATAATTTATGGAATAATTTTCTAAGAGATAAGTGAAGATAAATAATCTATTTATTAATCTATAATTAGACCTAGATAAATAAAATATGGTTCCCCCTATTCATGCAGGGAATTCGATTATTTTTGAATAGTTGATGTGTGGGTTGTGAGAGCAGGAGCAAGTACAGTCGAAGGTGAATGAGTAAAAAAACATCTCAACAGATTTGATATTTGGAGGAACAAATAGTGGAGTGGACAAAGGATTTTCATTCATAGGAGGAACGATGCTATGCATCTTGGGATCATAGCTAGTCAACTGCACCATGCTCCCTTGAGAGTGGCGTAGGAGCTATGGAGTTCAAAAGTAAACATGAGGCAAGAACTATGCTTTATGAATTGAAACATATCGATGGAATGAAATATAATGAAAGAAGAGTTGCGGTGCCTGATTTTGTTTGGTAAGGATCCACATGGTTGGATCCCAAAAGAAAAGACATATTTTCTAAAGAATTTGATGACTGAAGATATGAAGATAAACTACGTGCATATTTTCATGGAAGGTACAACTAGATATTAGTTTTCCTCATTGACAAGATTTATTCTAGATCCATCATGTGAATTATGTAAACAAGTATGGATATAGAAATATGAAGATGGTGAAAAGCAGTGTGGATATAGGCCAAATAAACATGTGGAGTTATTATTTCCTCCCAGTATGGGCGTGGATGTGCATGAAGTGTGTTCTAAGGTGGATTCATTCATCCCTTGTTACCAAATAAGATATTTTTTTAGAGAAACTGAATGTCCAAAGATGGAAATAAATAATTGAAAAGGAATGGAGAAAAATATTTCACATTGTATACATTAAAAATCATTCATATTGTTTCTCTTTTCCTTATACCACTACTGTTAACACTGATAGTGATTTTAAAGAATGAAACTCGAGTCATGGTGTTAGTCATAAAATTATAGAAAAATGGTCATGTGATGCTTTTTTCCACACTATCCTCTACCACTGGTCAAGGAAACATTACTAATAGATGATGAGGAACATCTTATTTTGGAATTTTTATTGCGAGGTGTGAGCTAGGAGTGACGTTTGTAGTGGAAGAGGGAGTTTGTATGATAGTTTTAGTAGTTTAATACACATTTTGGACCATATAAGAGATGAAATGAAACTATAATGTGATCAAGCATTGCTTGGTGTTTCTTCCTTGGTTGGGAAAATTCACCAGATGGTGATGGAATTTACTATTCTAAAGAAGGTCCTCCAAACCATTTTGAACAACAAGAACATGATTAAAACGAGTTTAAAACTTCAAGAATGTATTAAATTAGTATAACCTTCCATAGAGTTATAGAAGATTTAATTATTCTAGAAGATTTCCAAGGTTGGATAGGAGAGGATTAGCTGCATTGATCTTGCTGAATAGATATCATATAGTTCGGTTCATCCGGAAAAGGTTGTTCTTGATTTGAATTAAATACGTGTTCTAGTGTATGAGATGAGTTATAAATAATGGATATTTTCTTCATTGAATTCTTTAGATAGGTACACAAACTGTTATAGGAGAACATTTTATATTTTGGAGAGTAGTGTAAGGTAGCTATAGAATATCTAAGCAGATCTGGAAAAAGAAAAATAAAGGAGGAATGTTGTTGTATTTCTAGTGATATTTCTGATTATAGGAAAATTATTGTTGATTTACTAATACATTAAGTATTTTCTATGGGTTTATTAATATCCTCATTTTTTGGGAAAAAATGTTGGTACAGTTTGGGAATCTCAAATAGTTGATGAAAATATTGGTTTTTATGGAATCTATTCAACTAGAATTCATATCTTAGAAGCTATATCACAAATGGTTAATCTTGCTAACTTGACCATACTTTTTAATTTTGATGAATTTATTTCACATGAGTATGGGACAGACATGATAAACTGAAAACAGATATGTGAGCTCAAATTTTTCATATACGAGATACAATTTTGGGATAATTTATTTCATTTTATTTCCAATGAATTGTGGATTGTCAAATCTACTTTTTTAACAGTAGAAGAGGTTTCTTCCAATAAAGAAGAAAAGACCAAAGGTGATTATACCATATTTATAACGACCTGAACTTTTATCAGTGAATTTTCTCCATTATTTTATTAATGTCATTATAAATCACATTAGGAAAAAATGACACCTAATTCTTAAATTAACTACTATGTAACCTTTAAACATAAATTTTTCACCTATGTATTTTGAATTTTGAAAATCTGACATTCATTGTTGCAATCAGTAATATATTTGGAGTCCGATAGGAAAATCATAATATTTGGTGAATAATAACCAACCTGTTGGAATTGTAATATGACCCTTATGAATAGTAAATCCACCAAAATAATTGTAACCTTACCCATGAATTATTAAATAAAATTTAGGCATCTTATAAGTGATAATATGACCATAGTAAAAGTATTGGTATTTTTGTAATCCATAAAGAAATAATTATAATTAATTAATTAATTTAAAAGAGAATTTATTTTCCTAAAATATTTTCATAAATTAAAAACTCTATGTATTTTAGTTTTAAGTTAATTTTATAAGACCTTATGTAGTTTTTGAAAGCATTATGAAATCATTTTTAATTTTAAAATCTGTATTTTTCAGGAAAATTATGATTTTAATTACATATTAAATTAATCATATTTGGAATATTATTTTTGAAAAATTGAGTTAATTTTCAGATTCTACATATTTAAAAAATGGTTAGGATAATGTTTTGTGATTTTTTCTAAAATACATGAATTTTTTATGAATAGTGAAATACTATAATTTTCAAAATATGATAAAGACATTAATTATAGAGTCATGTATGATGTTTTGTGGTTGTAAGACCAATTGGTTCGAAATTACATGCACATATTACTATTCTTGGTCATGAAATCATCACTATTACTTGTCTTGTGGAGATATAATAAATTAATGAATATAATATTTAGAAAACCCCTCTCATCTCCACTATAAATACCACCCTTCACACCCTCATTTCCTCTAACCTCTCAAGCTTAAAGATCTGTCTAAAATTTTCTCAAACAACTTTTATAGACCCTCCCACACATCCCTGATCTTAAAGTCTGATCAAAAGACCAATCAATGGTTCCTTAACAATGATTCAATAAGTAATTACCTTCTATCTTTTACTTTAATTTATTTTCAATTTCATGTTCTTTTCATAATCTCTACCCACCTATCCTCATACACATTGTATGGTAACTATAGTATCATAAATATACTGGAAACTTATGATAATAATGGGATAATATATCATCCAACCCCCATCTTCTCTTCTTTTTTATTATAGAGCGGAAAACATTGTTCATGCGGTGTTAATTTATCACCTTCCAGAACAACATGTTTTCATTTTTCATTACCACCTTCAGATCTGGTCATGAAACCATTTTTATGGATAAAACAGATTATGTTATATTTATTATATCCAATTTAATGTTCTTTAAATAACTTATGTACATATTACTAAATTATTAAACAAAACAAGTTCGTTGTGGTCGAAAAACATCATGAATTAACTCGAACGATCATCATTAAATTCGTATCCAATGTTTCATTCTCATGGTATAAAAAAAATTATTTATAAGATCATTTCATGTTATATTAAATAATTAATAAAATATAATTTCAATTCTGGATGTTTATCCATGTTTTAAATGAACTTCCATTCATGTGTACAAGTGAACCTTTCAAGAAAACAATGAAAAAGAACACTGCTGAACAATGGATTTAAACCCTATAACTCATCCAAAAGCCCATAAAAGAGCTTAATAAAACCATAATGAATCTTATTAATATAGAAAAGGTTATTTAATTTTTAATTAATGATTGTAATTTGGTTATACAAGACATTAAAGTAAATAAAGTGTTCGGATACTAGGTACGGGGAAATTCTCAACCCAATATTATTTCTTCAGGTTCTCCCTATTTCATTCCATTTTCTGCATTTTTTACTCATTAAAAATAATTTTGTAGTCATTATCATACCTTTTGTAGGATATAAAATTTTTCTACTAGATTTTATGTCAATCAAAATGTTTTCTAAATGAACTCTTCTTTCAAAAACACACATTTTACATCTCACTCAAGGTTGATGGATCTTGTATCAAGTATGTTATTCCCTCATTATTTTGGGAACCCAAAGTGTATGAATATGTTCTTATAAGATGGAAAAAATTCTTTTACATGGGTTATTTATACTCATTACTGATATATGTTCTATTTGGCATTCATGATAATGAAAATGTTATGATGTGATCGGCGCGCCTGGAATTATGTAGCACAATATGAATAGTTTATTGTGATGGGTGTGCCTGGAATTATACAGCACTACAATGAATTAGGTAAAGTTAATAATCTCATCAGTTAAAGGGAAATGAATTGTGAACATGATTCTAGCATTGATCACAACTATGTGTTGTAGTTTACCACTAAGACATAATGTTTCATTTTTATGCATTTCCATATTTTGAGAATTTTATTAATGCTTCCTCTCATGTTCATGATCCTTTACCTTCATTATGATTGTGCTCACCCAATTATATACTGTTCAAATTTATCCTCTTACTGAGATTGAGCTCACCCCTTTTTGATGTATGTCCTCAGGTTTTTATGTGTACTAAAGAGTTTTCATGGAACAATAAGTGTCTAGAGAAGAATGTATTAAATAAATGTTTACATTTTATATTGTAATTGTTATATATGGTATTAGTTTTCCAAATATACTAAACCTTTGGATCCTAGTTGTGTAATACTATTATGTTATTTATATTCTAAATGATGTAATAGTAGTTTATGAAATTTCTAGGTCATTATAGTTGGTATATGAGGAATGTTTTATTTTGTTTTCGAATTAGGATTAGTGAACCCTAGAAAAAACCTACAGTACAATACTATGTATAAGTAAGAACATAATAATATTTTCTAAACAGAGGGATCCCATAAGAAATACTATTAGTATTATTTTAACAATAAAATAAATTATTTATTTAGGACTTTTTGACTCAATTTTTTTCACTCCTTTTCTATTTTAGATATAATGAAATTCAAGAGAAACTAGGATAATAACCCATGCGAGGGACAAAGAACTGATTCCCCAAATGACATCCCCAGTGATTTGGGAGGTGGAGTTCAAAACTTCATGGCGATTCTTACCCAACAATATCAGGTTACGAATAATAACCAGAATAATGGGGAACATACTCCTTTACTTAAGAGGGATCAACTGGATGTCGAGTGTTTTATTTTGAAACAACCACCGACGTTTAGGGGGTCTTCTGATCCACTAGTTTCGAAACAGTGTGTCTACTCCAAGGAGAAGATCATTCCTATCATTCACTATTCTAGGATACGAAAGGTGAAACTAGTCATTTATTTTCAAGATGGAGAGGTCGATCAATGGTTGGATTTGGTTAAGAATGCCAAGATAATAGAACAAATTGAAGAGATGGAATCAGAATACTTTAAGATCATATTTCTTAACGTTTATTTCTTATGAACACTTCATAGATATATGGATAGAGAATTCATAGATCTCAATAAAAGGTCAAGAGAATCTATACCTACCTATGATGATAATTTCACAAGTCTTTCAAGGTATGCTGTTGGTTTTGTTATCAAGAATGATAGAAAAATTGATAGGTTATTTAGTGGATTAAAAACACATCTTTTAAAAGGCTCTGGAAAATTAGGGATTTTAGGAGTTATAAAGAAGTTGTTTGGTGTGCCCTCAATGTTTATATGGAGTTTGGAGAATGGTCCCATGGCTATGGTGATAGGAAATGAATGACGGATCTTCAAGCTGGAGGATCTAATGATAAGGGTGGAAAGAAAACACAACCACCCACATGCCAAAAATGTGTGAGTATGAATCATGGGAACTACCTCAGGGAGATGAAGAATTGATTCATATATGGGAATGAATTCCACCAAGCTCATGAATGTTGAAAATACATGAGAAGGTGGCAGAATGTGGTGGAAGAAAGGTGAGAACCACCCATGGTCTGATGCTACAAATGTAGGGAGTAGGGGCACTATGCAAGCCAGTGCACTAAACCTCGATTCCTCAAGGGTAATCAGTGTCAGCAACCACTAAATCCAAATGAACAAGGGAATTCTTATGTCATCACTAGTGTGGAAGTGTAGGGAGATAATAAAGTATTACATGGTACACTTCTTATTCACTCAAGAATGGAAAAGTATTATTTGATTCTGGTTCTACAAATTCCATTATATGTTGCAAGTTTTCTATAACTATATAATTGAATCCCCCAAACCTTGAAGTAGAGGTATCTATAAAAACACCAAGTGGTTCAATTATTGTGACCCAACTGCTTGAATCTTCTCATATTGGCGTATATGGAAATATCTTTCTAGAAAATCTTACAATACATCCATTGCTAGAATTTGATGCTATAATGGGAATGGATTGACTCTAATTATATAAAGAACATATAAATTGTCTGGAAAAAGAAATATCTTTTCATATTACAAACCATACCATGATCCTCTACAAATTCATGGAAGATCATGAATCTCCATTGAAATCCTTCAACAGTGTGGTTGTTGATTACCTGTGAAGAGGCATACCTTGCTGAAATGGTTGAGTCGAAGGAAAGTGTCAACCTAGTGGAAATTACCATCATAAGGGAATACAATGATGTATTTCTTGAATAGTCACCCAGACTTCCCCCAAATCGCGAGGTAGAGTTCTCTATAGAACTCATAGCCAGAGCGACTCATGTCTCAAAGTGTCCCTATTGGATGGATCCTATTGAACTAGAAGAGTTAAAGAAGTAGTTGCAAGAGAATTTGGACAAAGGGTCCATAATACCTATTGCATCACCTTGGGGTGCACCAGTGCTATTTGTAAAGAAGAAGGATAGAACAATGAATTTGTGTATCGATTATTAGGAACTCAACAAGTCCACTATAAATAACACGTATCCTCTTCCAAGGATAGATGAAATGTTCAATAAGATAAGATGAAATCAATATTTCTCAAAGGTGGGTCTTATTTCTAGATATCAGCATCTAAATGTGAAGAAGTTTTATTTTCGTAAGAATGGCTTCCATACAAGGTTTGGGAACTATGAGTTTCTGGTGATTCCCTTTATACATACTAATTCCCCGACAATCTTCATGGATTTGATAAATAAAGTCTTTAGACATTACCTAGACAATTTTTTGGTCGTGTTTATCAATGATATTATCATATACTCCAAGAGAAAGTAGGAACATGAAAAATATCTAATATTTGTGTTAGTGATATAGATAAATGAGATGTTGTACACGAAGATCAAAAAATGTGACTTTTGGATTAATCAATTCACATTCATGGGACATGTGATCACAAGTGAGGGAATTTCTATGGACCCTTCAGAAAAAAGTTGATTGAGAGTGGCCCAGACCCTCTAGTGTAATAGAAATACATAGTTTTCTTTGATTAGCTGGATACAAATGTTGTTTTTTGAGAAAATTTTCACAATTGTCAAGCTCACTAACTAAGTTAAAAAATAATGGGTTAAAGTATGTCTGGACATATGAATGTGAGGAAATCTTCAAGGAGCTAAAGAGAAGTATAATCACTAAACCTGTACTAACATTACCAATGAGTGGAGAACGTTTTGTGATATATAGTGAATATTCAAAGAAATTATTGGGTTGTGTACTCATGTGAAATGATTATGTGATGGCCTATGCTACACAATAGTAGAATACCCATGAGCAGAACTACCCAACGCATGATCTAGATCTAGAAGCCGTGATTTTTTAATTGAAAGTATGGAAGCACTACATTTATGGTTAAAAGTGAAACAAATACACCAACCCTAAGAGATTAAATTATATATTCACACAAAATAATCTCAACATGCATCAAAGTATATGGTTAGAGTTAATAAAGGACTATGATTTCTCTATTCACTATCATCCTAGAAAGAAAAACAAGGTTGATGATACTCTTAGTATAAAATAACTTGTTTCTCTATCCAGGATACCGATTGAGAATGACCCAATCTCTTTAGATATGCAAAGTATGGATTTGGAAATCATAAGGGTAGGGGATACATCATACCTTGACCAAATGATTGTACAACCATCTATAAAAGTGAATATTAAAGAAGGCAGAAAGGAATGATCTAGAGTAACAAAATAAGTTGAATGTAGTAAATGAAGGTATGCTTTAAGAGTTCCATATCGATGATGATGGTGTGAGTCAGTTTGGAATGTAGCTTTGTGTGCCTTCATCACCCAGGATAAAGAATGAGCTACTCGACAATCCACATTTCTGAACATTTTCTATCCATCCTGGTAGCACCAACATGTACTGAGATCTTTGAGAACACTTCTGGTGGGATGACATGAACAAGGATATTGCGGAGTATATCTCAAGGTGATTAACATTTCAGAAAGTTAATGAAGAGAAAAAAGTCCAAAGGGATGAGGAAATAATTTCCTATACCCATGTGGAAATGGAAGAATGTCACTATGGACTTTTTCAAGGGTCTTTGGAATATTTCCATGGGAAATAATGTGATATGGGTTTCGGTTGACTGACTCACTCCGACTGCACACTTTATTGCTATTTGAGAAGTTCTCTATATTGAACAAATTGCAAAGATATATGTAAACAATGTTGTGAGGATTCATGGGGTTCCACTCTCGATTGTCTCTGATCTTGATCCAAGGTTCACATCTAAATTTTGGAGGAGTCTTAAATATACTTTGAGTACTGAATTAAATTTTATCACGACCTTTCACCCCCAAACAGATGGCCAATCTGAAATAATAATTCTGACACATGATGATATTATACGATCATACTCTCTTGAATTAAAAGGTGGATGGGATCAAAATATCACCTTGGTTGAGATCTCATACAAAAATAGATTCCACTCAAGTATTCAGATGGATCCACATGAAGCTCTGTATAGAATGTGATGTAGTTCCAACCTGTTGGGATGAAGTTGATGAAATAAAGCTAATTGAACCTAATCTTGTGAAAGAGATGATAGAGAAGGTTCAATTAATCCATAAACACAACAATTATACTCCAATTTGGTAATAGAGTTATGGTGAAAACCATCGAAGAGACTTGGAGTTTGATGTTGGAGATAATGTCTTCCTTCGAATATCACCATGTAAGAGAGCCATGCGGATTGGAATGAAATGGATGGTAATCCCAATATACATTGGACCATTTAATATCCTTGACCGCATAAGAACTATGGCATACCAGTATGCACTTCCACTAAATATGGATCATGTTTATGATGTTTTCGCATATCACTCTAGAAGAAGTACATACGAGATCCCTCACATGTACTAAACTCTGAGGTGGTACTTCTAGAAGATGATCTGTCTAATGGGGAAAAAACAGAAAAGATTCTGGACTGGAGAGATAAAGTTATGTACAACAAGACAACCCACCTTGTAAAATTACTATGGAGGAACCATATGTTTTAAGAAATAACTTGGTAACTAGAGGAGGTGATGAAGAAGAAGTACCCTCACCTTTTAGTGTAAAATGAAATTTCGAGGGTGAAATTTTATAAGGGGGGATGAATGTATGCACCCAAAAATTTATCAATGAAATTTATCCCTTCGAGTATTAATGTAATATTTAATCACATTCAAAAACACAATGCCACCTCGTTCTTAAATGAACTACTATGTGACCTTTAAACATAAATGTTTTACCTCTGTGTTTTGAATTTTGAAAATACGACCTACACATTTGTGATCAGTAAGTTGTTTGGAGTCTAATAGGAAAAAAATAATTTCTAGTGAATAATACCCTACTCCTGTGAATATTATTATAACCCTTATGAATAGTAAATAATCCAAAATAATAGTTACCTTACAAATGAATGATTAAATAAAATTTACGCGTCTGATAAGTGACAATATGACCACAATAAAAGTATTGGTACTTTTGTAAGCCATAAATATATAATTATAATTAATTATTTAATTTAAAAGAAAATATATTTTCCTAAAATGTTTTCGTATATTAAAAACTCTATGTTTTCTAGTTTTATGATAATTTTATAAGAACTTCTGTAAAATTTTAAAGCATTATCAAATCAGTTTTAATTTAAAAATTTGTATTTTTCTAGTAAAATATGATTTTAATTAAAAATTAAAATATTTATTTTTTGGAAATTATTTTGGAAAAAATTAGTTCATTTATTTATTCTAAAAATAAAAAAATGGTTAGGGTAAAATTTTGGTATTTTTCTGAGATACATGAATTTTTTATGAATAGTGAAATAATATAATTTAAAAAATATGCTAAATATATTAATTATAGAGTCATGTATGACGTCCTGCTTATGTAAACCCAATTATTTGGACCTCAAATGCACTTATTACTATTCTTGGTCATGGAATCAAAACTATTAATTTTCTTATGGAGAAATAATGAATTAATGAATCTAATATTGAGAAAACCCCTATAATATATAGTATAAATACCACCCCTCACACCCTAATTTCATCACACCAATCAAGCATCAATACCTATCTAAAAGCTGTCCAAACATCTTATTTTTTCCCTCCCACATGTACAAGAGCTTCTGGTATCATCAAAAGACTAGTCCAATGTTCCTTAAAAAGGATTCAAGAGGTAATTCCGCTCTCTCTTCTCCTTTACTTTCCTTTCAATTTCGAGTACATTTATTAATCTCCCCACACCTATCCTCATCCACATGGTATAGTAAATCTAGTATCTTATATATATAATAATTTTATTACACTAATGGGATAATATATCATTAAACCCCCTTCTACTCTTTTTTATTTTAGAATGGAAAACGTTGATCGTGAGGTGTTAATTTATCATCTTCAAGAATGACATATTTTCATTTTCCTTTACCTCCTTCAAATATAGTAAAGAAACCATTTGTATGGCTCAACCAGATTATGTTATATGTATTATATCCTATTTAATGTTCTATAACTAACTTATTTACATATTACAAAATGATTAAATAAAATAAGTTCGTTGGGGTCGAAAACCCACTTGAATTAACCCAAACGATCAACATTAAATTATTATCCAATGATTCATTATCATGGTATATAAAAAAATTATTTATATGAAAATTTCATGTTATGTAACATCAAAATAACATATAATTACTGTTCTGGATGTCTATATATGTTTTAAATGAACTTCCATTGATGTGTACAGGTGAACCATTCCTGAAAACAAAGAAAAAGAACACTTCCGAATAAAGGATTTAAACTCTATAACTCATCCAAAGGCCCATAAAATAACTTAATAAACCCATAATTAATATTATTAATGTATGAAGAGTTTTTTAGTTGTTAATTAATTAATCTAATGTTGTTATATAGGACATTAATGTGAATAAATCATTCAGATATAAGGTAAGAGAAAATTCTCGAGCTCAACTTTATTTCTTTTGGTTCTCCCTAATTCCCTCCATTTTCAGTATGGTTACTCCTTAAAAATAATTTTTTCATCATTATAAAACCATTTTTGGAATATAAATGTTTTTCACTGGATTTTATTTCAATCAAAATATTGTTTAAAATAACTCTTCTTTCAAAATCACACCTTTTACTTATCACTCAATGTTGATGGCTCTTGTATCAAGTATGTTATTCCCTCTTTCTTTTGGGAACCCAAATTGTAGGGATGTTTTATTATGAGATGAAACCCAATCATTTTCAGGGGTTATTTATGTTAATTATTGATATATGTTCTATGTGTCATGCATGATAACGAAAATTTTATGATGTGACAGGTGCCCCAGGAATTATATAGCGCAATCTGATTGTTTTAATGTGACAGTTATGCCTACAATTATATGAAATTTAATGCACTGGGTAAAGTTAATAATATCATGATTTAAAGGTAAATTATGTATGAACATGATGCTAGAATTTTTCACAACTATGTGTGGTTGTTGACCACTAGGACATGATATTTCATTATTATGCAATACCACATTTTGAGACTTTTATTAATGTTTCCTCTCATTTTCATTATCCTTTGACTATGTTATGATTGTGCACAACCATTGTTACATTGTTTATATCTATCCTATCACTAGGATTTTAGATCAACCCTTTTGTATGTATGTCCTTAGGTGATTATGTGTACTAAGCAGTTTTCAAGGAACAATAATAAGCTATAGAAGAATGGATTAAATAAATTTTTACATTCTATGTTGTAAATGTTATGTATGGTTGTATTTTTTCCAAGACACAAAACCATTGTATCCTTGTTTTTTAATAGTATTTTTTTGTAAATGATGTAATTGTGGTGTAAGAAAAGGCAGGGTCGTTATAGTTGGTATCAGAGGCAAGGTTTAGTTAATTTTGGAATTAGGATTAGTGAAACCAAGAGAAAACCTCTAGTATGATACTAAGTATAAGTAAGAACAAAATAATATTTTCTAAACATAGGGATACCCTAATATATACATTTAGTATTATTTTCACAATGTAATAAATCGTCTATTTATGATTTGTTGACTCTTGTTTTGTTCTAACCTTTTCTATTTTATAAATTATGGGAACTAAACGAAACCCGAGTAACATCTAATGTGAGGGACAAAGCAGTGATTGCCCAAATTACATACCCAATGCTTTGGGTGGTAGATTTCAAAACATCATGGTGATTCTTACACAAATATATCATGATATTAATAATAACCATAATAATGTAAAATGTCCTCCTTTACCTAAGATGGAGAAACTAGTTGTAAAGTGTTATATGCAGCAACGACCACCAATATTTACTGGGACTACTAATCCACAAGTTGTGGAAGTTTGGGTCAACTCCATGGAGAAGATATTTTCTTTTCTTCACTATTTTGAGATAGAGAAGGTGAAATTATCTATTTATCATCAAGATAGAGAGACCGATCAATGGTGGGATTTGGTTAAGAACACCAAGTCAAAAGAAAAAATTGAAGAGATGGAATGGGAAGACTTTAGGATCATGTTTCCTGAAAATTATTTCTGATGAATACTTCATAAAAATATGGAGAGAGAATATATAGAGACCAAGATAAAGGAAGAAGAATCTTCCACGACCTACAATATGAATTTCACTTGGCTTTCCAGGTACGCTTCGGGTTTTTTCATCAACAATGATAGAAAAATTAATAGATTATTTAGTGGATTAAAACCAAATCTTCGAAAGGATCTTGAAATTCAAGACTTTTGGAGTTATAATGAAGTTTTTTGTTGTGACCTTAAAGTATATATGGAGTTTGGAGAATGTTCTCAGTGACTATAGTGATAAGAAACAAAAGATGGAGTTTCAAGCCGGAGGATCTAATGATAAAGGTGGGAAGAAAAATGAACCACCCATATGCCGAAAATCTGGGAAGATTTATCATGGTAACTACCTGAAATAGATGAGGAAATAAGGACTCCAAGCTCATGAATATCATAAATACATGAGAAATAAAAAGAATATAATGGAATAATGTAGATCACCACCCATGATCCAATGCTAAAACTGTAGGGAGCAAGGGAACTATGCAATCCATTTCACTAATCCTCGAGTCCTCGAGGGTAATCAGTATCAACAACCACTAAATCCATATTAAAAAGGGAAGGCACGTGTCATCACTACTACATAAGTGGAGAAATATAATGAGTTATTATGAGGGACCCTTCCTTTTCCCTCAAAAATTACAAAAGTCCTATTCAATTCTGGTTCTACACATTCCTTTATATCATGGACATTTTCTAGAACAATAGAATTGAAGCCTTGAAACCTTGACGTATAGATATCTATAAAAACACCAACTAGTGAAATAATTGCATCCCATGTGTTTAACTCTTCTCATGTTGGAATATGTAGAAATATTCTTCCAACGAATCCTGTAATACTTCCCTTTGTGGAATACGATGATATAATGGGAATGTATTGGCTCTCGTTATATAGAGAACATATCAATTATCGAGAAATGAAAATATCTTTTCATATTCCAAACCATATCATGATCCTCTACAAATGTAAGGAAGATCATGAACCTCCTTTGAATATCCTTCAACAGTGTGGTTTTTTATTCTCTATGAAGAGGCGTACCTCGCTTAAATGGTTGAGTCAAAGGAAAGTGTCAACCTAGAGGGAAATGCCCATCATAAGGGAATATGGTGAAGTATTTCTTAAATAGTTACCCAGATTTCCCCTATATCATGAGGTAAAGTTCTCCATAGAACTCATACCCAAAGCTACTCCTTTCCCAATTTTTTCCTATATTATGGATCTTATCAAAATGGATTTAAATAAATATCTGAAATAGCATTTGGACAAAGGGTTCAGATGCCCTAGTGCATCAACTTGGGGTGTTCCAGTGATCTTTGTGAAAAAAAGGATATAAAAATGTAGGTGTTTATCGATTATTGGGAACTCAATAGTATCACTATAAAGAACAAGTATCATATTCCAATGATAGATGACCTGTTCGATCAGTTAAGAGTAGCTCAATACTTATCAAAGGTGGATCTTAATTCTAGATATCATTATCTAAAGGTGAAGAAGGAAGATATTTAGAATATTTCCTTTCATACAAGGTATGTGCACTATGAGTTTCTAGTGATGCCCTTCGGACTTACTAATTCCCCTGCAATCCGTAGGGATTTGATGAATAGGGTTTTTAGACATTACCTAGACAAATGTTTTGTACTGTTTATCAATGATTATCTCATCTACTCCATGAGAACGTAGGGTCATGAATAACATATAAGAATTGTGTTGGCTACATAGTGAATGGAGAATTTTCATGCCTTGTTTAGCATGTGTGACTTTTGGATGAATTAAGTCACGTTCTTGGGACATGTGATCACAAGTGAGGGAATTTTTGTGGACCCTTGAAAAACAAAGGAAATTAAAGAATGTCCCAGACCCTCTAGTGTCACAATAATCCTTAGTTTTCTTGGTTTAGCTAGGTACTACCAACGTTTTTTAAGGAACATCTCAAGATTTTATAAACCGATAACTATGTTAACAAGGAAAGGGATAAAGTATGTTTGGGTGGATGGATGTGAGGAAAGCTTCAAGGAGCTAATGAGAAATCTAATCACTTCATTATTACCCACATTACCAAATAGTGGAGAAGTTTTTCTGGTATACAGTGATTCTTTGAAGAGATACTTGGGTTGTATACTACTAAAAAATTATAATGTGATGGCCTATAGATCACATCAGTTGAAGATATACGAGAAGAACTACCAAATACATGATCCAGTTCTAGCAGAAGTGGTTTTTGTATTGAAAATCTGGTAGCACTACCATTATGGTGAGAAGTGTGACATATACACCAACCACAATATCCTAAAGTTTATATTCAAACAAAAGAATCTCAACATGTGTCAAAAGATATAGTTATAACTAATCAAGGATTATGTTTTCTTTATTCATTATCTTCTTGGAATGGAAAACAATGTAGCTAATTCTCTTAGTATAAAACAACATGCTACTCTATCAATGTTATGGATTCAGAAAGAAACAATATTCATGGATATTAAAAGAGTGAATTTGGAAATCATAAGGGCAGGGGATACGTCATATCTTTCCCATCTGTTTTCACAACCAACTATCTAAGTAAAGTTTAATGTGGCACACAGAACAATCTGTAGTTACAAAATAAGGTGAAAATATTAAAGGGAAGCTGCTATAGTTCCTTATCGATGATGATGGTGTGATTATATTTGGAACATAGCTTTGTGTGACTTCATCACCCAGTATAATGAATGATTTATTCGATAATTCACATAGCTCAACATCCTATATCCATCCTAGTATCACCAAGATGTACTGAGATCTTCGAGAACAATTCTGGTGGGATGACATGAATAAATAGATTGAGGAGTATATCTAAATGTTCATAACATGTTATCAAGTTAAATAAGAGTGAAAAAAAGTCCAAAGGGATGATGAAACCATTGCCTATACCCATGTGGATATTGATGAATGTCACTATGGAATTTTTCCGGAGTCTCTTGAAGATGTCCATGGGAAATAAAGTGATATTGTTTGTGGTTGACTGACTCACCAAGACTACTCACTTTATCACTATTCAGGAATATATCTCACTTGAAAAAATTTCAAAGATATATGTAAAGTAAGTGGTGAGACTGCCTGGGGTTCCAATATCGATTGTCTCTGATCGTGATCCAAGGTTCACATCTAAATTCGAGGGGAGTCTTCAATATTCATTGAGTACTAAATTAAAATTCAGCATGACCTTTCACCCCCCAAAATTATGGACAATCAAAAATAACTATTTATACACTTGAAGATATGCTAATAGCCTGGTATTTGTAATTAGAAGTTGTATGTGATCAAAATCTCCCATTGGATGAGATCTTATAAAATAATAGCTTCCACTTAAGTATTCAGATGGCTCTATATTAAGCTCTGTATGGAAATCGATGTAGAACTCCAACTTGTTGGGTTCAAGTTGGATAAAGAAAGCTACATGGACCTGATCCATTGAATGAGATGACATAGAAGGGTCAATTCATCCATAAAAAATCAAATCTACTAAGAGTCAGCAAAAGAGAAATGCTGGTAACTTTTAAAAGGACTTGGTGTTTGACGTTGGAAATAAATTCTTCCTAAAATATCACTATGGAAGAGAATCATACAGTTTGGAAAGAAAGGTAAGCTAGGACCAAGGTAGATTGGCCCATTTTAAATCCTTGATCTCATAGAAGTCATCGCCTCTCATCTTGAACTTCCACCGAATATGGCTCAAGATCATGATGTGTTTCACGTATCACTCCGGATGAAGTACATACCGGATCCCTCACATGTACTGAACTTAGAGGCGGTACTTCAAGAATATAATCCCTCTTATGAGGAGAAGACAGTAAATATTTTGTACTTAATATATATGATTTTATGCAAATAATACAACCCACCTTTTCAAAGTGTTGTGGAGGAACCATATGTTTTAAAAATCTATTTGGGTACTGGAGGTGGTGATGAAGGAGATCTACCCTCACCTTTTTGTGAAAAATGAAATTTGGACGGTGAAATTTCGTAAGGGGGAAGAATGTAACAACCCAAAAAATTATCAATGAAATTTATCCCTTATTGTATTAATGTCATAATCAATCTTATTAGAAAACAAAATGCCACCTCATTCTTAAATGAACTACTATGTGACCTCTAAATATAAATTTGTCACCCCTATGTTTTGAATTTCGAAAATATGACCCACATGATTGTGATTTGTAATATGTTTTTAGTCCAATAGGGAAAAATTAATTTTTGTTAACCTAACCTTTTGAATATTAATATGGCCCTTATTAATAGTAAATCTTCAAAAATAACTGTAACCTTGCCAATGAATTATTAAATAAAATTTAGGAATCCTATAAGTGACAAGATGAATATAGTAAAAGTATTTCAAATTTTATAAGCCATAAATAAATAATTATAATTAAATAAATAATTTAAAAGAAATTTTATTTTTCTAATATGTTTTCATAAATTCAAAACTCTATTTTTATTTTTTTATGATAATTTTATAAGTCCTCATATAATTTTGGAAAGCATTATGAAGTCGGTTTTAATTTTAAAATATGTATTTTTTAAGTAAATTATGATTTAAATTAAAATTTAAATTGATCATATATAGAATTCTTTTTGGAAAAATGGAGTTCATTTTTGTATTCTACACATTGAGAAATGGTTTAGGTATATTTATGGTATTTTTCTAAAATACATGAATTTTTCACGGATAGTGAAATAATATAATATAAAAATTATGCTAAATACATTAATTATAGATGCATGTATGATTTTATTATAATTTAATACTAATTGGGTCAAACTCCTATACACTTATTACTATTCTTGGTCATGGAATCATCATTATTACCTGTCTTTTGGAGTAAAAATATATTAATGAATATAATATTGAGAAAACCCCTCTCATCTCCAATATAAATACCACCCTATACACCCTAATTTTGTTACACCTCTAAATCTTCAATACCTATATAAACTCTTCCCTAATATCTTACCTAGACCCTCCCTCACTTCCAACAGCTTCTGTTCTCATCAAAATACCAATCCATAGTGCCTTAAAGTGGAATCAAGCGGAAATTCCCCTCTCTCTTTTCCTTTAATTTCCTTTCAATTTCACGTTCTTTTCTTAATCTCCCCACACCTATCCTTACCCACATGGTATGGTAAAACTATTGTATTAAAAATAAAGTAATTTTGTTATACTAATGGGATAATATATCATCCTACCCACTTTTCCTCTTTTTTTTATTCTAGAATGGATAATATTGTTTGCGAGGTGTTAATTTATCACCTTCCAGAACGACATGTTTTCATTTCCCTTTACTTCCTTTAGATATGGTCATGAAACCATTTTTATGGTTGAAACAGATTATGTTATATGTTTTTTTATCCAATTTAATGTTCTGTAACTATGTTATGTACAAATTACTAAATGATTAAACATAACACGTTCATTGTGGTCAAAAAAACACCCGAATTAACCCAAACATTCACCATTAAATTCTTATCCAATGATTCATAATCATGGTGTATAAATAATTAATTATAAGATCATTTAAAGTTCTGTAAAATCATAAATAACATATAATTACAATTATGTATGTTTATCTACGTTTTAAATGAACTTCCATTCATGTGTACAAGTGAACTGTTCATGAAAACTAAGAAAAGAACACTCCCGAACAATGAATTTAAACACTATAAATCATCCAAAGGACCATAAATGATCTTAATAAAAACCTAATGAATATTATTAATGTATAATAGGTTTCATAATTGTTAATTATTGAATCTAATTTGGTTATACATGACATTAATTTTAAGAAAGCGTTCGGATACATGGTAAGAGGAAATTCTCAAAAATAACTTTATTTCTTCGGGTTCTCCCAATTTCACTCCATTTTCATTATTTTTACTCATTAAAAATAATTTTTTCATCATTATATTATCTTTTCTAGGATATACATGTTTTTCAATAGATATTATTTCAAACAAAATGTTTTTTAAAAAACACTTCTTTAAAAAACACACCTTTTACTTCTCACTCAATGTTGATGGATCTTGTATCAAGTATGTTATTCCCTCTTTATTTTTGGAACCCAAAAATTATTAATGTGTTATTATGAGATAAAACTCATTAAATAACAGGGGTCATTTAAGTTTATTATTGATAGATGTTCTAGGTTTCATGCATGATAATGAAAATGTTATAATGTGACAGGTGCTCCCTAATTTATATAGTGCAATATGAAAGTTTGAATGTGATGGGTGTGCATAGAATTATACAGAGATCCTATAAATTGGATAAAGTGAATAATATCATAAGTTAAAGGCAAATTATGGGTGAATATGAATCTATAATTTTTCACAACTATTTTTTTTGTTGGCCACTAATACATGATGTTTCAATTTTATGCATTGCCACATTTTGAGTCTTTTGTTAAGGCTTCCACTCATATTCATGATCCTTTGCCTATGTTATGATTGTTCTAACCCATTGTTATATTGTTCATATCTATCCTATTACTGGAATTTTATCTCAACCCTTTTTTATGTATGTCCCCAGGTGATTATGTGCACTATAGATTTTTCAAGGAACTCTAAGAAGCTGGAGAATAAGTGAGTAAATAAATGTTTACCTTTTATCTTGTAAATGTTATGTATGGTCCTAGTTTTTCCAAGACACTTAACCTTTGGATCCTTTTTGTATAATACTATTGTGTTGTTCATATTCTAAATGATGTAATAGTTGTGTAAGAAAAGTACATTCCATTATAATAATCAAACATGTTATCACAACAGAGTTTAAATTTCTAGCTTCCCTGAACATTGGAAGGATTTTTATTACATTCTTTAAGTGTTAAAATTATTTTACATGGAATAAGAACGTTTTTTTGAATATGTGAGGAATTATATTAGTGTATTAATTTTTTTAATTCTTTAAACAAAACATGAATCTGGCTTTGTGGACTGCTCAAGATATTGATCGACATTGGGTAATGTTGAAGGCTTGTCTTTTAAAGTATAGTGAGACTGACGATGCATTGATTCTTCAAAAACCACTAAATTTTTCAAATAAATTTGTTTCTAACAAAATGTTATTTGTTGGATATAAGAAAATGGTGAAATAAAAATGACACTCGAAAGCGATTCGTCATGGAAAAGGGAAAAGCCGTGTTTAGAGATCAACCTTGGTGATAATGTGTATTTTAATAAGGGATGATTTTTAGAGTTAAAAGTGTGTTATTCTTGGTCAAGATGATTTCTGTGTAAGAGGATGAAGTAGTTGGTGTGTGTGTGTGTGTAGTAAGGGAAATATTGTCTTTGTAATGGTGAGTAATGTTCTCAAGCTCTAGCGGTGGGTAGGTGGTGGCAATAAATAGGGAAGTTGGGGGTTGAGAAGAGGATGAATATTAACTTTTCATTAGTTTTAGCTTGTAATTTTATTCTACGGTAATTCCTTGGGAGTTTTTTGAAGTGTAAGAAATATTTATGAAGTGGTATTTCATGGAGATTCTTATATTCTAACTATTGTATTTCTTCTTCCATCCCAAATATAATTCATAAATTTGCCTATTGGTTTTATTCATTGAATTGTTCTATATACTGTTAATATTATTTCTTTCTCCCCTCAAAAATATTTTCACAACACATGGTTTTAATTTATTATTCTCCTTTAAAATAGTTTCATTCATTTGTTTTAAATGGTGTAATATTCTTCTTGTTCTTTTGTTCTCTCAAATAATTTTGGTATATTCTATTATGATTTTTGATGCTTGAGTCATCAATCCTTGTTTACATAGTGATCAATACAATCATTGAGTTGGAATTTTTGAATTAAATAATAATTTTTGATTAAGACTATGATGAACCATACTCGGATGTTATCCCAAACTGGTACCCAACCCGAATTTCCACATTCCAGAAGGGTGACCTTGACCCCTATGGGATAGCGACTGACACCCTGACATTAACAACAACTAGATGAAATGATTTATCCCTACTTGAATAAAAAAAATGATATGTATATACATAAAAATGATGGAAAGAACATTGAAATAAGAAACAAGTATATAAATCATAACATAAATGAAATGATAGAAGTGATACAACTAAAAGGTTTCTAAACAATATCCAAGTGATAAGTACAAAAGAAAAGGACAACAAAATCCAAAACAACTACTCAATGTTATAGTGTGGGAAAATCCCACCATCTCAACACCAACAAACCAGACTCACCTGATAGAAACCTCATGTCCTTACTATGGTGTTCTTGACTTTCCTTATAGTGAAAGACATACAACTGTGGAAGGGGTGTGCATGGTGTGAGCTAACACACTCAGTAAGATCCCACCCAACTGTTCCATAACAAGTCTCTTTCCTACAATTTGAACATTATCAAATTTAAGGAAAGCAAGATATTATAAAAAATCAAATAGTTTTTATATCAAATTTAGGGTAAAAGTTTTTTATTCTCATTTTTCCACATTTCATAATAAAATAGGTATAATATTTTCAATGTTTTTTCAAATACATCAAAGCAATAAAATACAAGAAAATAATGTATCAGATATCATATAAAGTCCATTATAGTAGTGCTAAAATAGTTCAATCCAAAAAACTAGTAACATCAGGCCATGTATCACTATAGGTTGGGCTAGCTAGGAAATTCTTACCTAAAACATTGAAAATTTTGAACAACAAGTCTCTAGATATATGTATCTAATCTAGAGAGTAAAGGAACACCATAGAATGTGAACCTCCCAATAGTTATATAATGTTCCTAGATCAATGGGCATAGAGAGTTGAAAAAAACACCCCATGGGTGATCCCAAGGAAAAATAGATGAGGCCTATTATAACACTTACCAACTAAGTACCCAATGCTTTTCATTTTATCTATTTTCGAAACTATTTCATCAAAACCCGTATTAGAAAACCATTTAAAAATACATTGAAAATACCTTTTATTTTTAAAAAATAAGGGAACCCCATATTTTTTCCATAATAAATTTCAACACACAGAAGTTAATCAATCAGTCAATACATTTCATTTTATAAAACAATTTATCAAAACTACATAAAATCAGTTTGTCCAACATTGGCTACAGACAGAACCCCTTACCTAAAACTCAGTTGGCACATTCCCACAATGGTATCCACAAACCTAAAAGGAATTCAAGGTCAAAAAATAGACCCTGATATTAATTATCATGTCTTAGAATCAAACATCACAAAAAAAAATGATGGTAGAAAGGGTAGATCATGACAACCCTCAAAGAACAGGAACCTTCCTCACCACAACCAATAAAGGATTGACCCCTGAAAGATTGTCACAATTTGGATCAATAAGTAACAACAGAACAATATAAATGTATCTAAAAACAAAACATAATGATGCTAATGAAATCACAGGATACCAAGAAATAGTAAAATCACATACCCAAAGAGATTCAGTACAACAACCAATATGATCAATTGCTAAATGAAGTGATCTGGAAGGTGCATAGGTCCGCAAAATCACTTAGGATAGCTCACAGGTTGAGAGATAGGAGGTTAAATCAGAATGAAAAAAGAAAAATCAACCATGTATCACCTTATAACACACATTATCTGATTAATACATGGTGTGTAATATCTTAATGTCTTATATTTACCTACTAAAAATTTCTATGAAAAACACATCTCCTCGAATTAAAATTCTTATTTTTTACCATTATACGTCATGAAACAAATAAATTTCATGAAATAAATTCAAGCCCTAAACCAAACTCCTGATATCTTCCCAAAACCCAATACACAATATATAATAATTACTTTATATGTAGTCTCCCAGCTAAAAACATGAAGTCCAGATTCTCAAGAAAAACCCAAACCAACTCTGGTGTTCTCTGAATTCGTGGAGAACCCAACAAATTATTTAACATATTTATATTTGAACAGCATTAATTATAACAAACATAAATACCTGAATTTTAGTTACTTTTCCCCAAAAACTATCTTTGTCCTTGGATTCCCAAAATCCTACAAAATAAATAGGGAAATGAAAAGTGAGAATAGAAATACCTTCAAGTGGGTAACCAGTTGTTATAAAAACCCAACAATAATAATTTCAGTACATGAAAATTCATGTGGAAGAATGATGTCTGGAAAGAGGTTAGGCCTTTCCTCCTTTTCAATGACTCTTTTTCTTAAGTATCATGAGAATCTGATCCATGTTATATTACACTCTGACAGTCATAATTGACTTACCATGAAATACTTTCACCAGACAGTCTATGATTTCCACTGGCTATTCCCTAACAAAAAATTAATCTTTAGTTCAATATTCCCCTATATTAGAATGTGAGAGGGTTTATGAATATATTCCAAGAGCTATAGTATTTGGAAAACATAATGAATACCAATCAACTGGACCAAAAATCTCATGAAATACATAACCCACCCAAGATGTTTAGTGGCCTCAAAGGGTCCAACATATCTCGGAGCCGACGTCCCCTTCTTTCCAAGCCAATGATAACGCAACTGAGGATAAAATTTCAGGAAAACAACATTTCCTACAAAAACCTCTAAATAATTACAGCGATGATTTTTATATAAATTTTGTATACTCATAGTAGTAAACATATGTCTATATATGTTCAAAATCAACACTGATGTCTTTTGAATGAGGCTTGATCCCACTCAAGAGGATTTTCCAACCTCTTCCTAATAAAGTGTTGATCATCATGGGTGACCATAAAAATCCTAGATGAGAGACTTTATGATTGAAGAATAAAACAAATTATTATATGAGAATTCATCCAGTGATTTATGGATATCCCATGATCCACCAAAATCTAAGACACATGAATTGATCATATCCTCTAGGATCTAACTATCAAGTTTCATCCGGTCGTCTGTCTGTGGATGATAAGTTATACTCAACCTGATCTGAGACCCCATCACTACTTGAAGACTTATCTGGAACCTATATATAATCCTTGTACCACTATGTGAAAATATTTTTGAAGGAACCCCATGTTACCTCATAATATCTTGCATAGACAGCTTACCAATGTCATCAAATTTTGTGGTGTCCCTGATTGGAATGAAGAGAGTGGAATTTTTCAATAGAACAATAAAAAATCATATAGAATTTATCCATTATGAAGTCCATGGTAATCCAAAAACAAATTACATGGACACCTTATCCCATTTCCAACTCAACACTAGAGGGGGATGGAGAAAAATATGAAGGTTTGAGATGCTCTGCCTTTATCTATTGGCAGGTGTAACAAGAAAACACATAATATGAAATGTTATGATACATACCTGAAAACCATAATGTCTATATCATATCATAATATAATCATGGAGTGATGATGATAAATAAAAATTTTTCAGAAACATACCATCATCATTATCCCTAGAATCGAAGTGAAAATGAGAAAAAAGTCCTGAAAGGTTACATTCCCCTTTTGATTCCTGAAAATCCTATAATGGTACTTTTTCACTGAGAATGTATGAAATGAAATTCCATTTCCATAGGGTGTCGGTGATGTTGATTTCATTTTTATGAAGGTATTCCATATATTTAATTTATCTGATATTCAATTATTTCTAATAAAATATATAACTCAGACTCTTATGGTCTGAGAAGAGTGTGATCTAATCCAAAAAAAATATAGTTTAACAAAAACATAAATGCATTAATAATCATGGTAAGATCTAAATCATGATTGGGGTAATTATTATAATGTGTTCTAAGTAGGAAAGAGTCTTATGCCACAACATGGTTGTTCTGCAAAATAATGAAGCCCGATGTAGCACATGAAACATAACAGAAAAAACATACCCTATATCAAGATCTGGAAAGATCAAAATAGGTTCCAATGAAAAAATAAATTCCAAATAATCTAAAGAAGACTAAAAATTTTCATCCCATTTGAATTTTACCCAATTCCTATTAATTGAAATCACATGCGATTTAATCTTTTAGAAATCCTTAATGAATCGTTGATAGTATCCATCAAGAACAATGAAGCTATGAATCTCAATGATGTATCATGGATATTACCAGGAAAAAACAACATTATAGTTCTTAGTATCAACTGATATTTGATGCTCAAGATTCATGTTTTCTAATAACTATACTTATCGAATCTAGAAATTTCATTTTAAAAACATTTCATACAAATGGTTACTCGTCAAAATTTCCATAACCAAAATCAAATGTTGATCAAGAAAACATATGGATTGTGAATAAACAAAAAAATCATCTATGAACACTACTAAAAATGTTTTGAGATACTCAAAGAATATATGATTCATAATGTTGATGAATATTTCATAGCATTATTTAGACCAAATGGTATCACAAGATATTTGTAATGGTTATACCTGCTCTTGAAAGTCATCTTCAATATATCAGATTCCCAAACTCTAAGAAGATAATAACCAAACTAAATATTGATCATCAAAAACCAATTTTCCATTTTAACTAATCAAAATAGCATATACCCAAGGAAAATTATACTTCTTCTTAACCGTTACTCAGTTAAACTTATGATAGTCCTCAAAAAATTGAAGTAAACCATCTTCCTTATTGGAAAAGTGCATAGGGGATTCCTAAGGAAAAAAAATATAAAAGAAAAAACCCATTTACCATTAGATTATCCAACTAAATATTTATATCTTTTAGTTTTATTAGTGACATACTGTATGAGGGTATTGAAATTGGATTCATACATGAAACTAGGTTAATCATAAACTCTATCTCCCTCTATAGAGGAAGCCCATAGAAAGTTTCTGGTAAAGTGTAAGGGAATTCCTAAAAAACAATAGGTAGATTAAAAATAGAAGAAACATCATCAATCTCAACTACTACTGTAGAAAAAAATTCATGAGCTCTGGGCGGGAAGGTCCCACATAACTAGATTTCATAGCCCACTCTCCCTAAAACACCCTATATCTCCCATAAACTACAATAAATAAGACACATTGATGATAATAATCATCCTCTACAATATTAGATACAAACCATTCCATTACAATTATTACTTCAATCAATTATATTTAAAGAATGAGGAAATCCCAGATTAACTCAGCATCGACTATCGATAGTGAACAATGACACTGAAACCCCTATTCTTTCCTCTTCCTAGGAGGTGTCATTAAATCCATAAAAAAGGACATGAGAACCATTTTACATTTAAACATATTAAAAAATGGACACATTTAAAAGATTTATATAGACCAGTATCAAATAAAACAATTTCTACAAAAATGAAATAATGATAGTACCTCTCACTATCATTGGGGGTGCATCTACCTCCATCAGATACTCATATACTATGTGAATGTGCTTTACTCCTATGGTATATGGATAGAGCCCTTTTTAATGTATTATACTATCCTTTGGATATGAGGATCCCTTGCCATAATAAGGTATAGACATAGCTTGAAATAAATGCTACAAATGGCTATAATTCCCTCAACCCTAACACTGCTTTGAGTGTGCCTAACCTTCCAAAACAAATAGAGAGTATAGGGAATAATATTTACTCGAAATTAAAGTGAAGAAGGGACCTTACACTAAGAATTACCTCAACCAATCATGTGATGATCTTTCCACTTTATTTTTTCCCTTACACACCATTTAATCTTCCACTAGGTGGAAGAGAATGTATAGAATAACCCAACTTTCCTTCCATATTCATATCTACCGTCAATTTCCTATCTACAATCTGTACATAGGAAAATAACTTTCGAATAAATCTCTATGATATTTATATCCAATCATAAATCATAGAGTTAATTTTGAGCCTTCATCTAGTCATTCTTCACTACCTCTTGAGAAAATCGAACCAACTCCGCAAACAGATTGGTGTACACTAACACCGAACACTCTCCCCACTAACAAGAGATGAAATATAGAGAATTCTATATCATCCGGATCTTTGGACAAAACTGATAGAATAATAGAGTCTTAACCCTTCCAATCCATGCCCAAAATCTTATTTTCATGTACCATGGAATCCCAGCATCGGTTGATGAGACTATCAAGTATGAACACCACACAATCCACCTTGATACTCTTAGGTGTATCTCGGAATCCTAATTTCTGATTAATATTTTCAATCCAATACAACACTTATTATGGTCCATTAAAACCCTTAATTTATGGTGGATTATTAATAAATAACACTCATGATATATCCATCTCCACTATAAGCTCTAGTTGTACCTCAACAACTATGTTCCGGACTCGCAGTACATTTTGGTCGACAACACAAACTTCCTGCACTATAGACTCGATAAGATTCTAATCTATAGGTGGATTCCATTGAGGATAATCTACTACATCATCCTAAGTAACCCGTGGAATACGTCTTGATGGCATACCTATTTCACCAAAATAGAAGAAAAAAATTTAAACCAATATAATCTTAGTTCAAACCCAAAAACCATAAGTAAAAAACTAAGATTAATATCAAGAACTCAAAATAGAAGATAAACATCCCAATATCCCATAGTAACATGAGTCATATCAAAAAATGGTATGGTTATACACTCATGGGAACCTACCCCTAAATTCCCATCAATCCTACCTCTAGTCTATGAATCATCCCAAGACAATGACTCATAAGGACATACCAACACCTTTGAAACCAATCTATGATGAACCCAACATAGATACCCTCCAAAATAGATACCCAGCTTCAATTTCAACATACTTGAAGGGTGTTCCCAATCCCCATGGGATGGAGACTAGTACCCAGGGATCAACGACCAGAGGGAATTATTCCACCTAACCTTAAGAAGAAAACATGAAATATATATATATATATACATAATGGAAAGAATAGAAGAAGAATAAATAAGTATATATGATATAAAATAATGAAACAATAGAATAAATAGAAATAAAAAATAGATAAATAATCTCTAAGATACATGTTCAATAGAAAAGTATCACAGACACCAAAACAGCTACCCTATGTGATAGTGTGAGAAAATCCCACCCTATCACGACCAGCTACCTAGACTCAAATGATAAAAACCTTTTCACCTCACTTTGGCACATTTCCATTCCCTAGATAGATATATATATAAGGGTCCATGCTTTGGTGAAGGGGTGCATAGGGTGTGAGTTTAAAAGCTTAGAAGAATCCCTCCCAGTTGATCCATAACATGTTACCATACAACAATCTTAATGTGCTCAACTTTAAGAAAAACATTTTTTGATAAATATTTAAAAAGTTCATATATCAAAATCATGGTATAACATTTAATTTCCCTTTTTCCACATTACCCAATAAAATAGGGTTAACATTTTCAAATCATTTTGTTCAAATGGAAACTCGTACCTCACAACAAGGTAGGGTGCTTAATTTATAATTGAGAAAAAGAATAAAATAGATAACCCACACCTATGTGGGATTTGAATACTAAAAATATATAATATTTTAATACTCTTAACACCCCCTTAATCTAGGAATTATATATTTATCATGCTCATCTTGTCATACAAAAATTAGACACATGGTCCAAACACCCCTTTTATAAGAACATCTACAAGATGATCAGAGGTGTGAACATGGATGAATGTGATCTTCTTATTATCATGGTTTTCACAAACAAAAAGAAAATAAACTTAAATACGCTTTGTATACTCCTAAAAGATTGAATTTGTGTAAATATTGATAGAATCATGATTGTCACACCAAATATGTGTTGGTTTCTTGGTAGTATACTAAATATATTAAACAATATATCATGTCCAAATAATATGTGTAATCACATATGTCATGACATGACAATATGACTCCTCATTTGATTAGGTGATAACATTTTACTTTTTTTCTTCTCCATGAGATTAAAATTCCTCACACAAATACTGCAAACCCAAATGTAGATCTCCTAGAAGAGAGAAATCCAACATATTCTGTATCACAAAATTCATCAATAAGTATATTTCCATGATCACAATTGATAATTCCTAAACATGGTTCATTTTTCACATATTTAACAATGATAAGAACAACTTCAAACTACCTTTTTGTTTTATATTCCATAAAATAACTAACATTGTTAACCATAAAATCAATATCGGTTTGATTCCTCATCAAGTAGTTATGCTTCCCAATAATTCCTATATATCTATCGGGTGATGAATACATCTCACTGTATATATGGAGTGACCACTCTCAAATATTGAGGGGTGATTCAACTAAGTCATCTCGAGTCATGCCAGTCTATTTCAGTTGATCAAGAACATACTTTCTATGAGATATAAAACCCCCTTTATTACATATAGAGACCTCAATTCTCATGAATTATCATTGTGGAACCAAATATTTTGTCATAAATTTTTTATGATAAAAAAGACTTGACTTGACGAATTTTAGCAGCATCATAACCAGTAATTAAAATATAATCCACATAGACAAAAATGATACCTTATAAAGACTGATGACATAAAATATATAAATACATAATTCTTTGGCACATATAAAATCCAATCATAATAGTGGAAAAATAGTCAAATGAAGAACATGGTGACTACATGTTTCCATACAATGATCGATGAAGGGGAAAAACCTTGGAGAAATTCTGTTGAATAAAAAACATGGGAGGTTTCTTCATATAAACGTATTAATTAAGAAAACCATGATGAAAATCATTTTTAACATCATACAGATGGAGAGGACAGCGAGAGAAGGTAGAAAGAGAGATAAGTAGGTGAACTGATGCCAAATATTCCACTAGAGAGAAGGTGTACCAATTTTCAAATCCACATGTCGATGAATAATATTTTGAAAGAAGGTAATATATAAGATGATAAATAGAACCATCGACATTGATTTTTACTGTATAGATTCATTTTTAACTGACCACCTGCTAACCTAAAGGAAGATGTACAGGATCCTAAGTATGGCTAGCCTCCAGTGCCTAATGTTAATCCTACATATCCTATAACCCAATGATATGAGATATTGACTTCAAAACAGTGTAGGGTTTTGAGTGAGAATCCAGTGTATCCATAACTCATGAGGTAATAACAGAAAATCCCTAATAAGTCTGGAATGAGTGTGATCCTTTGTGAAGTGCAATAGGCAACATCAGTGATGGTGTATCAAGAGTAGGTGAGTCCTCAAGTGGTGAAAAAAATTAGGTGTTGGGGTGGAAAGTATTCTTGATGAGAGAGTACCTACCTAGCCAAATCTTGATCCAATAACATCATTAGGAAGATATTGGTTTTGTGTTTTATCAAGATAATATGGAACACATGCTTTGGAATTAGGAACAGTATATGGTGATGGGAAATCAGGTTAAAATAATATATTATTCCCTAAAGGAAACACTATATGAGAAAAAATAATGACACAAATTTAGAGATAAACATTGATATCCACACTGGGTGTGGTAATATCCAAGAAAGATTCATTTTAGAGAATTTTCATCAAACTTGTTAATTAAGGGATGAATATCTTGAACATAACACACACAACCAAAAATACATAGGTTCATAGAATGAGGGGATATTGGAAATAAAGAATGAAATATTTTCTACCAGTGAATGATAAATGAGAGAAGTCAGTTAATAAGATAGGTGGTTGTGAGAATGACATCACCCAAAAATATTTTTGGAACATTCATCTGAAATAAAAGTGCACAAGAAAATTTTAACATATGGTGGTAAATTCATTCATAAACTTAGTTTTGTTGAGGTGTTTTCAGAAAATAAGTCTAATATTTTATTCCAGGGTCATTTATAAAATAATGGAACAGTCTAGATAAATATTCACCACCATTGTCAGAATTGAACCAATGAATTTTAGTGTAAAACTGGGCGGTGATTTGATGATAAAATGAGCGAAACACAATAATTAATTTAGAACGGGTTTTCAATAAATATAACCAATTCATATATGACAAATAATCAATGAAAGTAACAAATTATCAATATCCCAGTTTATATGGACTATAAATATGCCCCCGAATATTTTAATGAACGAAATAAAAAGGAGTGGATTTACATAGCATTTCCTGGTGAGAATATGTGACCCGGTGATGCTTTTCATAGTGAAAGGATTCACATATAAAAGGAAAAATAAGACACATGTACATAGTTTTTTATTAATGGGGATAGTTGGATGACCTAATAAATACTGAATATGGAGGTCATGATAAGAGGTGGTAGGACTAGCCAATGTTAGGTCCAAGATGATAAGGAAGAGTACCATATTCAGGTATTGTCATTTGTTGTCAAGGAAGTTTGAAAAGAAAATAAATAACCCCACTTTCTATAATTGTATGAATATATAGGTATTCATACTTAGGAAAATAGATTTAAAATTCTGAATAAAGTTTATTTTAATTGGAAAGAAAGATGTTGATGGAGGATATGGAAGTTACAATACAATTCTTGGTAAATCTAATGACGCTAAACCGGATAAATCAATGGTTATATATCATGATATATGGAGTTCATGATGAATATAAATGATCATGAACTTGTATGGTTAGTGTTTCGAAAGAAAATTTTTATGGTGGCACAATTTCACAATGTTTTCAAATTTTTTGTGTCCAAAATTTGGAGTATGGATAGTATCTCAAAAATTGGATTTCTTTTAATTCCTTATAAAAATATAGGAAAGGAATCAGTTTTATGAACATTGGGATTTGTGAAGGGTGGTTTGTGAAGGAATTTAGGTTCTAACAATTATCACCAGGATTGTGACAAGCATCATGAATAGTGTTGGAAATCTCCACAAATATGAGAAGTGTATAATCGCGAGTGTGTAGTGATTTAACAGTGATCTCTATGAAAATGAAAAATATCAATAGAGCATCGTGAATGGAGGAGTGTCGTGAATATATATTTGACTGTTCTTAATAATTCACAGGAGGCGATGGGGAATCGTGAATGGGTGAACTTATAAATATGAGGCGATCCACTTTATTTTACTACTAAATAATAGAGAAAATTCATAATCACATTTATTTTGGGAAGGTAGAGGAGATCCATGAACATGTACTTCTATGCGAGCATGAGCATCATGAAAAGAATAAAAATTTCTTGACTGATGCCAATGCTTCCTTGTAATGGGTGATTTATGATGATGAGATATTCAACATTGACTGATTGAGCTTTGGGAAGGTAGTAAATTCCACAAAGTCAGGTTGCTTCACAAAGGTTTTGTGTTTCATGAGAGAGCTTCAAGAAGAGCAGTTTTGAATACCCAGTTTAAGTGAACCAATTTTTCAAAGAGAATCAACTAAGGTCTAAGAGAACATGGAAATCATTCTAAGGTGTCATACTAAGTATCATTATGAAGTCGAGTATGCTCTTACTAGCTTTTGGGTAAGAAAGAGAATAATGGTTTTGAATAGTCAAATTTGTATAAGTGGATCAATAAGCACAGTAACATTGTAATATATCATTTTTTATATTAATAAGTATATACGTTGCTGTATGATTTTCATAGTGCTACCCAAGTGTAAGGGATAATCCTAGTCATTGTATTCCACATCAAAGGACTGTTTTCTAGTAGATTGTGTGGTATAGTATTGTTTCCAAACTCTACTAAGGATGTAACTACTCTTGTAGAGTAGTGAACATTGTAAATTCATGTGTTCTTGTGGATGTGTGCAGGAATTTTTTTGGTTGGGAAAGAAATATTTAATAGGAGGCGAAGTTTGTTTCATAATTAAGGAAATATAAAAAAGAAAAAAACATCAATAATTCACCCCCTCCTTCTCTCAGTGATGCTTGAATACTGAATGGGAATATTCAATTTGTATCAGAGCCTGGTACCCTGTGTTAATTATTTGTTGAAGTTTTGAGGAGAATTTTTGATAAAGATTATAAATTTTGTGAACAGTAAGTGGATTTTGATATTTTGTGGAGATAATTACCATATCTAGGATGATATAATGGTGCCTTATCCTATGCCTCTTTGGTATGAAGGTCTTGAGGCTACAAAAAATGTATTCCCTCTAATTTATGGGAGGATTCCTATCACACCTATCGATAAAAAGAATATTGAGACTAATGGAAGAGCTAATAATTCATTACTATCCTCACTTTTTGAAAGTGATTTTTTATGAGTGAAATGTGTTGACACAACTAAAGATATATGGTATTATCTAAGAAACCTCTATGAAGGTAATAAAAAGGTAAAGAAGGAAAAACTAAATAACTAGATGTTGAAGTATGACGATTTAAAAATGGGTGAGTTTTAATCTATTGGGGACTTCATTACCATAGTAAATGACATTTTCGTCATGATCATATGTCTTGGGGAAAATTTAAAAGATTATACAACTATTGAGAAGATCTTAGAAATTATTACTAATAACTTTGATGCTAATGTTTCATCATTGGATTATAGTGACCCTGAAACATTGTCTCTCGATGATTTTTGAATAACTCTTATCACTTATGAAATGAGAAGGGATAATACTATGAACATAAAATTAGAAGATAATAGAGAAATGTGGTTCAAATTCACCATGAAAGTAAAGTATTAGAATGATCTTGAAGAGTATTTGTTGCCAAATTTGACTCTAAAAATGAGTTATGTAAAAAACTTGATGAAATTTTGACCTTATTTTCTTAAAATGTTAGAATATGTACGAGTAAATTCAAAAGAAAACATCCTATAAAATGTTTTGAACTTAGATCAATTGGCATATTTGTGTATAATTTCCCTCAAAGAAAGAAATAATAAGATAGTGATGAATATTAATGGAGACTAAGAAGGTCATGGAATAAACAGGATAATAAAGATAAGTATTTTACCAAGGGAGAGATAAAATTTATTCAAATCAAAAAGAAGAATACTTTTTTCTCAGGATGACATAGAAGATGATAGTGAACTTAAATACAAATAATATTTTTCTGAGAAAGATGGAGAGAATAATATTATTATAATAGTGAATAATTAATATTTCGGAAGAAGAAGTTCTAAAGAAGAAGAAACTCAACTTTTAAATCATCTGAAAGACGAGTTGAAAGAATAACTGTGAAATATTATAAGGCTTGAGAAGGAAAATAAAAGGTTGATAAATGATATTTCCTCATAAAACAATCTAGAAGGATTTATTGATGAAAATTTCAAGATATTAAAATATATTGATGATCTAAATAATTCTATTGAAAAAGAGATGAATCCTAATGAACATATGGAAGTAAGGATGAAGGAAAAAGAATAAGAGTTGTAACATTTCATAAAAATCATTCTAAAGATGAATATTGGGATATAAGTTTAAAAAAATCTATCTTAAATGATTGTGAAATATTTGGTAAGGATAAACATAAGAATGGTCAACAAAAGTTACCTTTATATGATGAGAAGAAAGATCAAATTGTTTTTAAAAATAAGAAAGTTGTAAAAGTTAGTTATATTGCCAAGATCAATAAAGTGTAGAATTCATAATTTTTTAGACACCCTGAGTTTAGAAAAATTTTATATTTCTTTCAATTCTAATGAGATAAAAATAAAATATTACGTGAATAATAAATTTTCATCTGAAAATAGAATGTTTTTTGGTAAAAAAGATCTATTAATATTTTTTCTGGAGAAACATACTCACCACAGTAGTCAATACAAAAAATTTAGTGGAAAATACTATTTTTATGGACATTGCCGGTACTTTAGTGGATTTGGAAATAAAAAAAATTTGTGTTGGTTACACTAAAAACATTTCTAAATGTTTATAAATTATGGAAGGAATGGTTTAAGGGGGTGTCAATCCCCTCAAAAGATGATATATGAGAAGGAAGTTCACAACAAATTTGAGAAGGTTGGTGTGAAAGATGAGGAAAGGTTCCAACCACTAGAAACTATACATGTCAGATGTGAAAAACATGGATATCATGTTAATGGTTGTCTTGTCTTGTTACCAACACAACAAAAGACTCTTTACAATTCTCTGAAGTCAGTAGTGAAAAATGAAATGGAAGAAGAAAACTAACTTTTTTTTGAAACAACTTTGAAAGATATAAAAGGAGAACAAAATTGGATTCTTGATAGTCAGTGTTAATCTCATATTATATGATACTTAATGTTTTTGACAAAGGTAAAAGACTTCAAATAGGGAATGGTGACATTTGGAAATTTCGAATCTCTAAAAATAAAAATTGTTCGATTATATATCATTTGGAAAGAAAAGAATAAATCTAAGAAAATATTATATGTTGATAGCCTAAAATAGAACCAGTTGAGTGTTTTACAACTTTTTGATGAGGGTAACAAAGTTATCTTCATAAAGAATGGGTTTTGTTGTGTAAATTTAGTAAGATAAAAAGATATTTACAAGAGGTCAACATACAAAAAGAAACTTGTTCCAAGATGGTGAAATAAAAAACTCATGTTACTTGGGTATATTGGAAGAAAATTAATTGTGGTATAGAATTTTGGGACATGTGCATTAAAGAAACATGAGAACGTTATAAAAGAAATACAGTATTGATGATATTCCTAATATGTTGAGAAGAAGATATTGGTGATTCACTATTTTCCAAAAATGAATGATTACAAATTTGGTTCATAAGAAAGATTACATTTTTTCAAAACCACCCCTGGAACATATTAATTATGATATCTATGGTCCAATGAGAAAATAATAAATAAATAAATATAAGTAGTTCTTTACTTTAATTAATGAATTTACTCTCATTACTTGTCTTATGTATATGAGATTTAAGGGAGATTCTCTGAAAATCGTTAAGAGTTTTTAGAGGAAAGAAGAGAAAGAATGTAAGTATTTAGTGAAGAAGTTAAAAACTAAAAATGGTGGAGAAAATAAGAATGATTAATTTGAAAATTATATTGAGAATCACATAATTCAGCATGAGTTCTGTTCACAATAAAGACCTCAACATAATGGGGTTTCTGAAAGATGGAATATAAGTCTAGTGGAAATTGGGAGAACTATGTTACTTGAACATGGTATTTCTCATTAACATTGGAGGAAATCCATGAGTGCTTCTTTTTATTTTCAAAACCGATGTTTCTATAGAACAAGTTCAGATATGACTCTATAAGAAATGTTTTATGGGAAAACTCTAAATTCTAAACTCATATGATTTTTTGGGAGTCCATTCATTTTAAAATAGAAAGGTGGAAACACTAAAAAAAATATCAAATAGGTAAATAAGGAATTTTACATAGATACACTTCGAAAGGAAGGGGATATACATGTCTCAAAAAAGAGACAATAATAATTTCAGATTCTTCATATGATAATTTTTTTTTGAAAATAATGAGGAATAAAAACAAATGTATGCTAGTATAGAAGGTGAGTAGGATGAGGAATGTTTTGTTAATAATTTTGATAATTTGGCTGACGGTCATAATCCTAATAAAGAAGAAGAATCAGAATCAGCTATTTCTAGTGGTGGGTAGGAAAATCAAATAACTCATCCATGGATGAGGAGGAAAGTAGAGTCTAATAACATTATTGGTGATCAACATCATAAGGTTTAATAAATAATAATTTCAAAAGTGTTTACACACACTTATGTTATTTAAAAGTGTATTTGAATGGTGTGAATGATGATTTTGAACATCTATAATGGGTTCGGGATATGAATGAATAACTTGGTAAGATAGTGAAGAATGATACTTGGGAACTCATACACAATCCATATAACTAAAAAGATATTACTAAAAAATTTATTTTCAACAAAAACATATATGAGGAAGGTTAAGTGATAAAGAACAAAGAATGATTTGTGTTAAAAGATTACTCAAAAATTGAAGGTGTCTATTTTTATGAGACTTTTTCTCCAATGGTAGGGTTAGAAATAGTCCGAATATTTATTTCAATAGATGCACACTGTAGTTACAAAAAAATTAAAATTTTGGTGAAGTCCTCATTTATGAATGGGGATCTTGATGATGAAGTTTAAATTGAAAAACCATGTGGATTTTTTGTTGAGAAAGAGGATAGTTATGTGTGTAGGTTGAATAAATACTTGTATGGGATAAAACAAGCTTTGATGTAATGGTAATCCAAGTTGGGTAATTGAATAAGGATGTTGAGTTTTAATAAAGGATGAGTTGATAGAAATATTTACATCCAAAAACGTCAGGAGTCTTCTCTCATTGTAATTTTTTATGTGGATGAAATTATCTTTCCTTAAAATTATGAAATATCTTGGAAAATATTTTTTAAAGAGATGAAAAAGTAATTTGAGATGTCAATGTTGGGAGAAATGAAATACTTTCTTGGGTAACAAATTTTACAAAAAAAAGAAATAAATTTTTATTTTTCAATAAATTTATTCTAAGTAACTTGTTAATATGTTTTGCATGGAAATTTTGAAACCAGTTTCCACACCGGTTTTAGTGGGAACCCTGTTTTCTAAACAATGTGAGGGAAAAGAATTTGATGAGAAAGAGTTTAAAAAGTTTATTTGATGTTTTTTATATTAATTTCTCAAGAACTCACATTGTTTATGTTATTACCTTAGGTGAAAGATTTCAGAGTACACATGAAGAATTTCATTTAATTCCTGAAAATAATTCTTAGATATATCAAAGACAGAAAAAAATTAGATGAGGTATGATATCTCAGAACGTATTGACATGTTTGGGTATTCAGATGCTGATTGGCCATGAAATGTTTATGATAGAAGATCCACATATGGTGGAGTTTTCATTTTGGGGAAAGGTGTGTTTGTAGGAATTCAAAGAAATTGGATTCTATAAATCATATCATATCATAAGATGATTATGTTGCTTCCACTAAACCTATTACCCAATATATGTGCATGAAAACTCATTTGTAAGAATTACTTGGTGAAGTGAAGTTATTTTTGATATTAGGATGTGATAATCAAGGTAAAATCAATATTACAAGGAATCTAATACAATATTCTCATTCAAAACATATTAACATAAAGTACCACTTTATCAAAGAGCATGTGCAGAAGAAGAATTGAAGATAGAGTATATTCCTACAATGGAATAAGTTTATGAAATATTCACAAAAACCATTACCAAAGTAACCATTTTATAAATTGATATTGAACATGGGAATCTAACCTCTCTCTATCATCAAGGTTGAGGTGTGTGTTTCAATATCCTCTTTCATATTTCCTTTGGATAGTGTTGTCAGGGGGGGGGAATTGTTTCATAAATATATCCATATGAAAGCATTCGTCATGGGGGAGTTATGGGCAAGTTATGAATCCAACATGTAAGTGTGTTAACAATTATAACAACTTTTTGGAGTGGCTATATGAAAAAAAATGATTTTCAAGAATGTTGTAGAATTGGAGAAATATGAGGAAGAATTTTGAGGAAGAAATAAAAAGATGAAATGACTCAATTATTTTGGGTAGCATGGTTTTTATTTTCAATAATTTTTGTATCCAATAATGAGTCATCATGGGCAGGCTTATAATTTATGATTATTAATCCATTGCTTGAGGTCAAATTTTTTAGGATTTATGAATCTTTGTTGAAAAAAATCCAAAGGGGTGATTTTTAGAACCAAGATGATAAGGAAGAGAATCAAATTCTGGTATTGTATTTTGTCCTCAAGGATGTTTTTATAAAAAAAATAACCACACTTTGAAAAAGTGGATTATCAGAAAAATCACCATACTCAGGAAAACATATTTACAATAATTTAGAAATTAAATTTGATTTGGAATGAAAGATGTTACTAGAATATAGGTTAGTTAGAATAATTTCCTTGTTAAATCTGACGATACTAAAGGTGATTGATCAAAGGTTGTATATCATAATTGATGGAGTTATTAATGAAAACATATGACCATGTATCAATATAGTTGGTTTTGCTACAACATATTTATAAGGTGGTGTAGTTTCCCAGTGTTTGCCAAATTTTGTGTGTCTAAAATTCAGTGAATGGAAATCATCTCAAAATTTTATTTCCTTGAATTCCTTATGTAAATGTAAAAAGTCATGAGTTTTGTGAATAATTGTATTTTTAAATGGTGGTTTGAGAAGGTATTAAGGTCCCAATGGTGATCTCCACGATTACGAAAAGCATCACGACTGGTGATGTTAATCTAAATGATTATGAGAAGTGGAGCATCACAAGCATGATATAGTTTGATGGTGATATCTATAGCTATGAATAATATCAATGGAGCATCATGAATGGAAGAGTAACGTGAAGATATTTTTGAGTGTTTGGAAAAATGCATAGGAGGTAGTGAAGCATCGTGAATGGGGAGAACCTATAAATATGAGGTGAACCCACTACATTTTACATGTAAATAATATAGAAAATCCAGAATCTCATTGATTTAATAAAGGTAGTGGATCTCCATGACCCTGGACTTCTATGTGATCTTCAGCATCCCAAAAAGTTTAAAAAAACTCTTGATTGATTCCAATTATTCAATGTAAAGAGTGATTCATGATGATGGGATATTCTGCATTGACTTAACGATCTTTCCGAAGGTAGTTTTATTCTGCTGAAGAATGTTTCTTTGCAAAGGTTGTGAGATTAGTGAGGGAGATCTGTGACCGGGAGCTTTTAATAACCAGTTTAAGTGAACAGATCATTCAATGAGCATAAACTTAGGTTTAATAGAACATAGAAATTAGAATGGGGTATCAAAATTAGTATTATGATGATGTCTAGGAAGTTCTTACTAGATTTTGGATAGGAAAGATAATAATTATTTTGAACTATCAAATTTTTGGAAGTGTATCTAGAAGAATTGTAACATTGTATGGTATCATTTTGTGCTACGAAAATAAACATCCACTATTGGATTGTTTTTATATTTTTACACAGGTGTAAGGGAATATCCAACTCATTTTATTCCACATGAAAGGAATTTTTTCAATTGGATTGTGTGGTATTAGATTATTTCCAAACCATACTAAGGATGTAGCTACTCATGCTAAGTAGTTAACCTTGTAAATTCTTTTGTTACCATAAATTTGTGGTTGAATTATATTCAGTAGGGAAATAAATCTTTAATGGTAGGTAAATGTTATTTCATAAGTAAGGAAACATAAAAGAAAAATACATCAACGATTCACTCCCTCCCCCTCTTAGTGATACTTGAATCCTGGATGGGCAACCTCAGTCAGAGCTGGAGCCAAGTCAATAATATACACACCACAGAAAATAGATATTGTCAAGCCAAACATAATCATACAACTCCCTTAACTAGAAATCTATATTTTCTGACCATCGACAACTATAATATTACCTCCAATTAAGGTTTATCTATAGGATTGAAGAATACCTACATCACCAATGATGTTATCTAAGCAAACAGAGTTAATAACCCATGTGGTGCACCATTGGGATAGACAAGTCACTAGAGTATCACCATGGGAAATAGTGAATCATGATTATTCCATAGATAGTGTGCATAAAATGATCATCAACGAGGTGATGAAGGTAAATAGTTAAAAAAAAATTGGTGCTCAAATTTCATAGATAGAACATCCAGGTGTCAGTTAGTTCATAGAAGAAAGATCAACATGGATGATGTTTAGTGATTCCACTATGTTGGATGGAAGTGAGGAGAACTCCACTACAACTGATGGAGTGGGTATCACATTGACCACATCTTGTGTTGCAGCATCTCTAGAGCGTGTACTTGTGGATGTGGGTGATGTTCTCTAGTATCTAATAGTGTTTCCAGTCTTCATCATCCCTGTTTATATACTATAGTGTGAACAATGGTGAATGATTCTTCACTACTAAACACATATTGTTTTTCCTTAGCACTCTAATCCCATTGCCACACCTTTTCAAATCTGAAATCTCACATTACATTCACATGATTACTATTGGGGACATACACATGGTATGAAATGGACCTGTAACCATACCCAATTATGTTCATTGGCGTACTTCGGTTATCCATATTCTTTATTTAAGGATTCATGTTATTTAAATTAATGATGAAGCCAATGGTTTTTAGATAGTGAACCACCAGTTTTTTTCCATAGCGTGCCTCATACGGAATCATCCCATCAAGGATTTATGTCGGAAATAAATTAAGGATGAAGATAGAGGTGGATAAGACCTCACCCGCGAACATATCTATAAGTCCATTTTCCATTGGTATTCTTCAATCCATGTAAACAATGGTCGGATTGTTTTGTTCTACAATGATATTTTTCTGTTTTGAATACTAGTCCATAAAATATTATTTTTTACCACACTCATTACAATATTCATATAATTACACTAAAGTTGACTCACCACCATAGTTGGTGGGGAGGACCTTCATCTTACATTGTTTCTCTATATCCATTGTTGCTTGAATGCATCTGATTTCTGGATATTTGAGCAGAAATGTAGTGGTCCATCACATAGAAAAGAGTGGCCGTGATTTCGTCGAATAGGTGGTGCAGATGTATAGGGAGGGGAAAACACTAAAACTACTTTGATACTAGGTTGAAATAGAAACTTTTACCTCTCAACAAGGTAGGGTTCTTAATTTATAAATGATAAAAATAATATAACTAATAACCCAAACTGAGGTGGGATATAAATATTAAAAATATCTGAAACAGTAATACTCTTAACACATTTCATATACATCAAAGAAGTCAAATAAAAGAAAATCATGTGTCAAATATCATATCAAATCAATGGAATTACATGCGAAAATTGTCAATCCAAATGGCAAGTAACATAATGCCTAGGGTCACCAGAATTCATCATATCTAAGACACCTAGACCTAAAGCAAAGAAAATCGTGCACATCAAGACTCTAAATATATTCAATGAATCTAGAGAGATAAATACCACCCTATAATGTGAACCCCCAATAGGTCTATAAAGTCCATAGATCAATGATCCTTGGGAGTATATGACCACCCAATGAGTTAACCCCCTGAAAAATGGATAAATCTTATTACTACACCTTCCACGTAATTAACCAAGGATTCCCCTGTCACAGACCAACCCAGGTCACCCCCAAACTAGTCTTCAGAGCCTGCCTATGACAATGCCCAATAGGCTTTCCCGATCCTCCCAATCCGTTAAAAAGAACCAATGGAATCAACAAGAACCAAAAAGAATGATTTCTCCCTAAATAAATAAAACGTGGCTTTGTAAATGAATAGTGAATCCTGATATAATAAAAAAAACAAGTAAACATAATCTATACATAAAATGAAAATACAACAAGCCAAAAATCAAAACCCAAACCGAATATGGAAGCAATTGAGCCTTCATGTGACCTTGAGGATCACACCTCGATTCCATGCACAATATCATCCATGGTTATAAAATCCAACTCAGAACCTACACCATAAACTAAAATAAAGATGAATCTATAAGCATGAGTATTAAAACTTAGTAGGCATGCCCGAATAACAAATTCCCAATGCGTTTCCTCTAAATAAAAGAAATGTCAATTTTTGGTTTAAAATACAATATATATAATATAAATTTCTATTCTTATTTTCCCTTTAAATCAAAACATTATCCAATTCCATTTTCATTTAAGAACCAGATTATTTTTAAATATGGAAGCATTATAGTTTTAAGGAAAGAGGGAAATATAGTAAAGGATAATGATATTATTTAAAAATAAAACATTACTAAAACATTTCAATGAATCATTTAAAAACCCATAATCACTTTTAACAAATAGGTAACCCATACAAGAGAACATATGTAATGATTACATAACAAGGGTAATGAAATATTTCATGTGTAAGTAACAAACCAATCAAAGAATATCAATCATCCACCATTGAAAAATAAGAGATGATGAATATGGGAGAAACTAAGAGCATAGTGGAATATCTAGAACATACTAAACACCAGACACATCCCGTACACATGCCTCACCCGATGAAAAAAATTCTCCCACATGTTAGGTCTTACCTTACCTGGCCTAATCAAGGGGCACAATCCCAAAGTAGTCCAAGGTACATACTAAGGGACACTATCTTGAGTGTTTTCCTAAGATAGTGTATAAACCATTATATGAAAATACAATAGCTATTCCAAGTTTTTATTTCATGTATAAAGTGGTTGGATCCAATCAAAACCAAACAAGAAACCAACCACATATACATGTATCAGACACATAAAAATCACACACAAGAATCACCGAAAATTACCCCAAGGATAAATCCCTTTCCATTCATCAAATTGTTCATGAGTGAGTTACAGACCATGTACCTCCCATCCCATTCATCATAAACAAGGAAATAATATCATCTAAAGAGTAGTTTTAGGAGAACTAATTTTTAAAAAAGTTTCAAACGGACCTCAAACACACTTTAAGAAACAACCCACTGTCAAAAAGAGTCTAACAAATATTTTGAAAACCCATAATCAATTAAAAATACATTTAGGAATCCCAAACCATCATTTTATAATCATATATATTTTACAAGACAAAACCACACTTTAGGAACCATGAATCATGTATAAAATCCATACAAGCATTTTGACAAAAACTTGGAACACAAATCATAACAAAACAATATCATATAATTAAAAATAAGAAGTAAATAACCTTATATCAGGTCAGAAAATTATTCTAAGTGTTTCATATCACTAATTAACATACATGGAAGGTGTGAAAAGGAATAAACCATTGTTTATTAAGTTTAAATGACCAGTGTAAAGAGAAACCTACTTCCAAACACATGCGCTTCAACAATGCCAACCCCAAACAACTCCACAAGGGTTTGGAGAAGAAATAACATACACAATGAACCCCGATAAGACAAAATCAACAACTTAAACACAAATAAACATGTTCCCTAGAACCATGATACCATTGGAGAAGATTAATGACAAGGAAAATTGAATAAGGAGTGTGAGGGAGAGAAGAGGGGGATAATACATTCAAGAATAACCTTTAATACATGAAGATAACACATGGATACACCCTTGAAAGAGAAGGGAAGGTGTGGGAAGGATTGGAGGAGGCTCTCTAGTGCAACATGATCCAAGATGGGAGGAAAGTGGTGTTTTGAGGAAAACATGAATATATTAGAAAGGTCAATTCAAATTTTTGAAACACTTGGGAATTGTGCATGGTTAGGTGGCATGGTTTCCAAAACTCAGAACCAACAATGTGCCACTTACTGGACACTATAGAAAACAGCATGGTTTGGCTATACAGTATTGGAAACCATGTGCCAACCACGTGACATGGTTCTACTAAAAATAGAATAACCATGAGCATTCCTTCCACACAGTTTATCTGACTCTGCTCTGTTCGTGTGACCTAAACTAGAGAAACGCAAGGACCTACAAGGTTTATCCTCATAGACACACAATTGGGATAAGACCATGCATAACCAATTCATTTAAAATGATGTATGTTAAAAATGTAATAAAATGAGAATCAACATCAAGAGGCTACATAGTTACCCCTTTACTATGCTCGTAAAAAATTCTACAGATGAAAAACTACACGAAACTCCAAATTCAAATCCGAAACTACCAATAATATTGACAGAAACTAAGAAAAAATTGATAAAACCACATAAAAGATAAAAAACTAGGGTGTGAAAATTCTCCTAACCATTACACATTATTCCCCTAAAAATCCACAACATCTCGAGTTGACCAAAAAAGATAAAAGGGATCACTCACCCGCATGACCCAATTACTCAAACCAAAGAGTGACTTAACCATCAACAAGAAAAAAACATATAATTTTACCAGAATCAAACCATAGAACATGAACAACATCTTGAGAAATAACAAAAAAACTCTAACTACTTATTCTAAAACATTTCCACAAATAAAAATTTTGGGAGAACTCTAGAGCCAAATGTTCACGCTGATGGAATCAACTAATAATAAAAAAACTAAAAGGTAACCCACATGTTTTCAAGACAACACAAGAGACTTAACCATATTTCTAAGAAGGCAAACCATAATGGACTCCCTACCATTTTTCAATTCTAACTGGATGATAAACCAACCTCACCCATCACATACCGACACTCTAAAATGAAACGACCACAAAAAAACACAAGAAATAACCAAATGAACATGATCTAATGTGAGACTCGCTTCACTCGAACAAGGCACTAAAATAAAAAATGGGATTCTAGAGAAAGACATGCATCATCCTCTTTCACCCCAAATAAAAAGTAGTAAGGAAAATGAACACAAATAAAAACACCTCAACCTAATATGAAAAAAATTATAACATCCCATAAGACACTTCTATTAAAATAAAGGTTCTTATAAAAGATCATGATAATCATTAAAACAAAAAAGAACCCTTAAAAATGGACCTTTGAAATGTTCCCAAACCAACACCTCACTTATGAAAATGAGATGGTGTTACTTCTAAAGGGGTAATCTGACTCTATGTTGCTTCCTAGAAAAACCCAAAAAACCATTGAAAGAGACCTAAGAGTTTATAGGTATGGACGTTATTTTGATCACTTGGACATGACAATTTCTTATAAGTCGGATTTCAATAATGGTGACACATTAGGATACTATGCCTCGAAAAAGATGACGAAAAATTAATAATCCTCTTAATTTAGTGACCAGCACCAACATCTCTAGGATTATTTCCCAAATATTTAATAGAGTTCCATTCACCACATTCAAAGACATGAAGAAGGTTGGATACACTATGAACTCATTCTAAAGTAGCTTCAACCCACACAGATTTCCTCACCGCGTTGGAAAGTAATGTTAGACCGAACATTGACACCTTTAACTGTAGATTTGGAATAATATTATTTTTTGAAATGTCAACCCTTAAGGGTATATTCCTCATCCTAGCCTATAATATAAGAAAAATAATATTAAAAACAATGAATGAAATCAAACATTGATCCATCACCTTGTTGAAGGAATCAAATCTCCATCTCCTTCTTCACCTTCACAACCTCGAATAAATAGCTAAACAAATGTATCCTTGATGAACTCTCGGGTAATATGATCTTGAGGCTTGGTACTAAAAATGGACTTCCACCACTTCCAAATCAAACCACCAAGAATAATGGTAGATAAATTCACCATTAAAGACTAAAGAAACTCAAGGAACCCAAATATCCTCTTTATTTTCATCATTCACTCTTCTATTTCTAAAGGATCCACTTCAACTTAAAATAATAGAGGATTCAGCTTCCAAAAACTCAAGGAGGATGCCCTTATGTTGATCATCTAGAGGATCCAATAACGTTAAACCACTAGTATCTATACCTTGAACATCAATCGAGTATTTGGTGGGGGCATACATTAAAAATTAGGAAAATGAATAAATAAATCATAAACAATTCACCAAAAGGACTCAAAAATCACATAAAAACATTCCCAAATCACAATAAAATTATCTAAGCACGCATAGGGTATCAAAACATAAAAAAAATTTCCTCTTGAAAGCAATTTTGAAAAGAAAAAAAATATTAATAAGTTACACACTCAACAATATATTTACGTGGATCCTCATGCATGTATCCTAAAATTACAAATTGGGCACCCATCCACTCCTACATTCAATCATCAAATTCCTCAAAAATCTTTATGTGATCACTCACAAGAATACCAATGGTCAAAATATTACTTTACTATTTTGAAAAAAAATGTTCAACCCATGTTTCAAATTATCTATCAATTTCCCTTTTCAAATATCAGAATACTTCTCAAAAATCCCCCTAAACATTTTCCCAAAACCATTCTATTTCCCAAAATAATTTTTGCATAAAACCCCAATTTTTTTAAACAAGGTTTTTAATAATTGAAATCCAATTCCCATAAAAATAATTCTTTTTTCCCAAAAAAGTTATATTATTAAATATCCATATTCTAAGGCTTTATGTAAAACAAATTTGAAAACCCGCATTTTATCTTTTAAATACGATACATTTACCAAATCAAATTTCGTTTCAAAAATTTCAAAAAATGGTTTCCCAAATAATTTCAAAATTAAGGACCTAAAACAACCCATAAGGAGAAACTAGTGTCGATGGGTAAATTTTCAATATAGTTTGTGGATATATGTCAACCGCATCATCATCACAAATATCATTCTAGGAAAATATCCCTAGCTCTATATGGCCTTCCAAGACCTATGAGCTCACCAAGACCAATATCCCAACTCTTGTTTCACTACCCCAAATATAGAACAACCACAAAACCCAAAAACGACTTGAAAAAATCCCAACATCCCATGGTAACCCACGGTTCGGAATAGAAAATGTTCACATGACACCTCCTCATTTGTAAACTCCAAGTTTCAACAGTCCTACTCCATCTACCTTGGCATACCAAATAATAAAGGGCACTTTGAAAAATAAACCCTCTAAAAAGACTATGCTCTAATAAAAAATTTCATGAACCATCGTGGATCAACCTCAGACAAATCACTAGAATTGGACCGTGACAAGGCCCTAGAGGCATTCCCAATCCTCCCGGGATTGCAACAAGTTTCAAGGGAATCAATGAGAACCAAAGGGAATGATTTATCCCAAATAAATAAACTGATTTAGTAGAAATAAATAGATAATACTGATGTAATAGACAAAAAAACTGAACATCATCTTTAGTTAAACCAAGAATATAATAACAAAAAAATAAAAAACCAAACTGAACATGAGAACCACTAAGCCTATATGCAACCCCAAGGGTCACTCTTCGATTCCAAAACCCAATATCACCCATGTTGATGAAATCCAAGCTAGAAGCTGCACAAAATCTTACAACAACATAAGTTATAGTCATGTTTTATAAATCTCATTATTAGTTTCCAAAAAAATCTATTCTCAATGTATTTCCTCTAAATAAAGAATCATGAATTTCAAGTTTTAAATTAAATATATACCATGTATATTTTCGAAATAATCTATTTAAATCAAAATATGGTCCATTTTCATTTTCATTTAAAAACCTAATTATTCTCAAAGATATAAGCTTTATAATTTTAAATAAATATTGAAATAGATTAAGGGACAACGTTCTTATTTTCAATGGAAAATAAGGTGTAAAACGTTTTTAAAACATTTACATGAAACCTTTCAAAACAAATCATTACTTTTAAAACATAGGTACATTGTACAAGAGAATATATGTAATGATCACATAACAAGGTTGATGGAATGTAAAACATATAAGTAACCAACAAAACAAGGAATCTCAATCTTCCACTGTAGAAAACAAAGTGCCAAAGAAAAAGGTAGAACCTTGGAGATCATTGGATAATCCAGAATATACTAAACACCTGACTCATCCCATAGGCATGCCTCACTGAATGACATCAATTATCCCACATGCTCGATCTTACCCTGCCTAACCTAACTGAGGTCTATAATCCCAAATAAGAAAAGTTTAATACAAAGGGCCATTATCCAGAGAAACATTCCAAGCTAGTATTGCAAAAATTCTCCAAAAATCCACTAGTTATTCTAGGCTCCCATGTAATTTCTAAAGGTGGGTGATCCAATCAAAACTGAACAAGAAACCAACCACATATACATGTATCACACACACAAGCTTTACATAGAAGCATCACATCAAATCACTCTAAGGAACAATCAAATGCCTTTATCCGAGAGTTCATGAGTGAGACTATACCAAGGGAATCATTACCCATTAAACATAACCAAGCCAAGAAGATCATTGGAGTATAGTTATCAAGAGAATCAATTTTTATAGAAGTGAAAAACATCCCTCAAACACACTTTGAGAAACCACCCTCTTTCAAAAAGAGTACAATACAACTTTTGAAAATACAAAACCACTTATAAATACATTTAGGATACCAAAACCATCATTTTAGAATGTAATCACAATTATAAGCCAAAAATACACTCTAAGAACTATGAATCTTGTATTAAATGAAAATTATCATTTTAAAAAACACTTGGTGTGCATTGATTTACAAAACAAAACAATATAATTCAAAAATAGAATTAAATCATCTCATTTAATGCCATGTAAATATTCTAATATTTTAATATCACTAATTAACATCCATGTATGTTTGTAAAATAAAGATACTAATTTTTCTTAAATATAAAGGAAATTGCAAAGGGAAACCTACCTCAAACCACATACTCTTCAACAACACCCACCTAAAACAACTCAACAAGGGTATTAAGAAGCATGAACATTTATAAGAAACCCTAAGAAAATAAAACCCCCAATTTAAAGCCAAAGAAAAACATGAACCCTAGAACCACGAGACCATGGTAGAAGAGGAACCATAAGGAAAAGGAAAAAATAAGGAATACGTAATAGAGTAGGAGAGTACATTGAATAATCACCCCCAAAACATTAATAAAACACTTAAATACACCCTTTAAAGTGGTAGGACGCTATGGGAAAAAAGGGAGGAGGATTCCTAGTGTCCCTTGAGCCACGAGGGGACAAAATAATAAATTTGGTGTAAAAATATAAGGAAGGTATAAATTAAAATTCACATTTTTATGACACTTGGAAACTATGTATGTTTAGGATGCATGGTTTCCCAAATCATGCACCAACTATGTGCCCCATAATAGACAAAATGGGAACCCATATGGTTTGGCTTTAGAGTTTGGGAAACTGTGTGCCAACCATGTTACATGGCTCTATCAAAAAATTTAGAACCACACTCCCACCTTCCACATGGTATGTTTAACTATCCTAAGGTTATGCACCCTCAACCAGAGGCACTTAAGGACCAACAAAATTTCAATTTGGAACCTCATTTTTTGGACCAACCCGTGCACAACCCATGAATCCGAAACTATTAAAGATAAAAATGAACTAATAGGAGACTCAGTATTAATAGGTTTTAGGGCTACCAATTAACCATGACCCTAAACCATGCCACAAAATAAAGACAATATGAAACTCAAAATTCAAATTCAAAATGCATGAAACTCTAGAAATATACAAAGAACAAAAGGATAAACCAAGATAAAAGAGAAAAATAAAAACCAGGGTGTGACATCCCATATGATATTTTTTCCAAACCATTTCATCAAATCCATTTATTTAAAACCATTTAACAATATTTTTAAAATATCTTTTTTTACCAAAACAAGGGGAAAATATTCCTTCTGAAAAACGCAATTTCCACACACACAATTCAATAAATCAATATTTTTAGTTCTTTTTATAAAATAATTTATCAAAACTAGGGTGATACTATTCATCCAACATAGGCTAGAGATGGAACCACCTACTTCAAACTTTGGTCTCACACATCCACAATGTGATCCACTAACCAGAAAATAACACAAGGTCTGTATTAGAGGCCTTAAGATTTTTCCCAAGTCTTATAATCACATCCCACAAAAAAAGAATATGGTTGAAAGGGAGATCATGACAAAAATAAATGAACATTTTACTACCACACCACAACAAAATAATATATAAACCCCCTAAACAAGATCACACAATGGATCTAAAAGGAATACAACCACAAGATCAATGGATTTTTGGAATAGTATAAAAGGTGCTACTAAAATCAAAAGAAATGAAGAATCAAACAGATCACTTACACATAGAGATGCAACATAACAACCTTGATGATCAATCACTAAAATGAAAGATGAAGTATAAATTTATTATGAATAGTTGTATAATTCATAAGGATGTCCTTATGAAATGAGTGATGAAGTATAAATTTCAAAATGGAATGAAATCCCATAAAGAACTTCGTATGAATCATTTTATCCTTATGAAATAAATGATTTTTACATTAAAATATTTCATTAAAATAAAATCATACTGTATTTCGTAAGTATGAGGGGCAACCTTTATAAAGATCATTATGAGAAAAACACATAGATATTTTTTGAGACATTTGAATAATGAAAAATTAAATGATTCATATATTGTGTATTAAAGTTTAAAACATCATGATAATTTGTTAATAAATGATTCAAGATTTAGTTTGAGGAAGATAAAGTAAGATAAAATTAAGAAGATCACTATTTAATTAACCTAAAAATCTTATATGAGATTATTGGAAATTTAATATTGGTGATAATTGTCGAAATAATTTTTGGAAATTATATCTATTGATGATTTTTATATATCTGATCATTTAAAACAAAAAAAATTAAACACGATTTAGGGTTATAGATTAAGAAAAATTATTTTCAACAATGAGAAATAATATTAAGGAAAAATGAATTTTTTAGAAGTTGTTTATTCCTTTAATGAGAAAATTCTAGATTAAATAAATTTTGAAATTAAATGTCATGATTATTGTGTTGTTCAACAAATAATTTAACATCACAAACCCATTTTTGATTCAATATAAAAATTTATAAGATGAAACATTGGAGTTCTCTAATGATCCATGTAACACAATGACATTTTTTGAATTATTTTGAAATTATTTTAATATTTTTGATATTTCGCATTTCACACAACACTAAAAATAGTTTTTTTATATTAAAGAACTATGTATATCTTGAATTATGAACAATATCAAGTCAATCATTCACATCATGAAATACAAATTTTATCTTTTCCATCACAAAATAGAGATGTCGGCTTACCTTACACGCAAGATTGACTTTCATTGATGACTTCTATAACACCAAGACTGAGTGTTACAGAACAATAATTCATTATTTTATTTTTATTACTTAATAGGATATAACATGTCCATTAAATTTAATATTATAGGATTAACTAAGTTATGAATATATATAGTTTAATTCATTGGTTACTTAGTAATTATAAAATAATATAGAAGACAAATTAATATAAAGCCACTAATTTTATAAAAGTCTATTTTTATGTTAAAAAATGAATAAATTAAATTAATTAACAATATTTAATGATATTAATTTAATTTTTATGTTTTATATTCAAACTAAAATTTTTTATAATCATTCAAAAGATTTTATAGATATAAGATAAGAACAAACCCAAATTGTATGCTTAAAACCTTATATTTTTTTAATGGTAGTTTTCCACATTTGAATGGTGAACCGATTTTAAATCCAATTTTTTCAACTTTTATGGATTTAAATTTTCAATCTAAACTTTATCTTTGAAAAGGAAACATTAAAAAAAACTTATATTAAATTTTCAGTTTTTTGTAAGGTTGCATTTTTTAATTAATTGTAAAAATACGGAATTTTAATTCAAAACATTATTTTGTATAATTTATTTTTAAGTATAAATTATATTTTAAATTGGTTTAAAATTTTAATTATATCATATTTTGGCCAATTAATCAAATTTATTTCACTGGAATTAATTTCTATTTGAAATTGGGTAAAAAAACATAACAAAGTTTGGACATTTTTACTCTAAAAACATGTGATGTCATCCCATTAGTGGGACTGATTTTAAATTAAAATTTTCCACTTATTTGTTAAGAATTTTAATAAATAGATTCCATATTTATAATCATCATAATTTATAATATCTATTATGGTCAAAAAAATCACCAATAATATTAGTGAAAGTGAATAAAATTAATTACAATGATTGAAAGAAAAATTAGGCTAATAAAGTAATAAACCTTAAATTTAAGACCCAGAAAGACCTATATACGTGTCCAGCTGTCATTGTTTTGGAAATTATTTAGCCATGAACGTTAAATTATTTTTTATGACTTTTTTGGGTAAAACGTGGGTATATCTAACTTGTTTTCAAAAATTCCAAGTGTTCCCTTTCCCTTCCTTATAAAAGGAAATCATCTATCCCTCTTCTTCACACCTCTCAAACCAATTAGTTTCAGAAAATATATTTCCAATAATCTTTACTAACATCTCTCCTTTCCTCATAGAATCCGTCACTAGGGTAGAAATCAATCTATGGATGCATTTTCTCCCAATCCAAAAGGAGTTACCTGATTAAGAGGTAATGTCTTTTATCAAGCTCCTTTCTATTATTTTTTTTCTATACCCCATATAATATATTTATTCCATGGTTTTATAAAACCACCACAATCCACAATATAATATGATTTTTTATTATAAGTTTTCAATATACACTTAAAAAAACATTTATCTAATACATAATGAAAATATTGTTTACGTGTACGGTTAACTACCGCCACACTAAATGATGATTGTTAATTTTTCATTCACCACCTCTAATGTGGGAAATTATAATTGAACATATGTTTATATATGAAATATTTTATATTTATTATTCCTTTAATCTTCATTATTACTTTTAAAATGAATATTTTTTTACATTCCATTTTGTGTAAATATTATAATATCATTTGAGGAGGTGTGGACTACCGCCTCATCCAAGCGATGTGATTTGTTTACACACTACATGGAATGTATTGAGGAGGGGCTTAGTGAAATTATATTATATAATAATGATACCATAATAATTTTATATATTTATATAAGCATATTTCATTTACCTTATTTCTTTCAATATGACAACTAAACATCAACAACATTAATGCGTATATACAGCCTACCGTCTCCACGAATGATGTATTCTATTTCATACTTCTATATTATATAAATTATCATAATCCACATATAATGAATATAAATTAAATTTATATCATTTTTATATACTTTAAATAAATATATAATTATAAGGAACAAATATATAACAAATTAAGACACATGAGAAAAGTAAAGAGAATATTACCCAAAGTCTAACCATAACATTGAATTATTAACAAGAGGGAAATATAAGGTCATAATAAAACTATATCTGGTATTATATATAAGAATATGGTAATGTTAAATATTTATAAAAAATTTATATTTATTATAAATTAGTTTTGTATGAGTACAATGAAAGTCAAGACACATGGTAAGGGGATTTCATCTCACTTTTTATTTCCATGAGAAACATGATTTATTCACCATCTATTCCTTTTGAGTTGTGTATATACATCCCATGGATGTATTAAATGATTCATATAATTAAAATTATGGGTATATATATATCCATTTTAAGATCTTTCTATCATGGGACTTATGTTTCAAAGGTTACCAAATCGGTAAATTAATTTTGTCTCATTTTCCATTCTTCAAGACACATGCCCTATTATGAACTTAAATTTTCCCATGATGAGTATATACTACCTTTGAAATGTTATATCATGAAAATAATTACATTAATGATGTTTTATGATTAATTTAATCTCATTTTTCTACAAGAAGATTATGGTTCAAATTTACCAAGTTGTAAGAGTTTATTGAAACAATCTCATTGCTTATCGAGATTATTTATGTTTATAATTCCTTTGATGAAATATTATGATCCATATCTAAATAAAATTCATTTATTTTCTTCTCCAATATTTATTCCTTATTTATGAATTTATTAGTATCATTTTTCTACTCTTTGGTGTACAATATATTAAAGAAGGTATTTTATAAGATATCTTGACTATACATATCTTCAATCATAAATTTGTATTCTTTCAAAATAAAATAATGTTTTCTAAAAAGGGTTTCTAATAATATTATACTACTCTCTTATTATCATTAAAAGAAAATTTTCCCCTTTTTCTATTACCAATTTTTTAAAATATATCTTTATGTCGCTTTCTGAACATATTATTTTTGTACCCTTTTAACCATGCAAATCAAATATTCTTTTTACCTTGTAAGACATATATGGATTTACCCAAAATAATTTCTATGATGCTTCCTTCAAATGTCCAAAAGGTTAATTTTTATGATTTTTTCAAATGTAATTTTGAGAAATGATTTTCCAAACATTTTTATAATAATTTTATTGTTTTTCAAGTAAAGAAGTTTTTAAATAATTTTCATTTTTTCTTTATAAGTTTTCAAAGTTATTTTATAATAAATAGATTTCAAAATGTCCTCAATATTTCATTATAATTTTTCTAACTGTTTTCATAGAAAATGGTTTTTCAATTTTTTTATTATTACATTATAAATTTTCCAAGAAAAATGTTTTAAAATATTTTTAATCTTATTTTATATGTTTTCAAGGAAGAAGGTTTTAAAAATGTTTTAAAGCTTATTTTATTATTTTTCATGGAAAAGGTTTTTCAAAATGATTTCAAGTCTTATTTTTTTGTTTCTTTGGTATTACCTAAGAAAATGATTTTAAAATGGTTTTATTTATTAAAAATATTTTTTCAAAGAAGAAATTATATTTTATTTAAGAATGTTTTTTGAAAGATATTTCAATATTATTTTACCTCTAAGAATAAATTTGTTGATGCTAATCATGCCTTTCTAATAAATTATCTAAATATTCAATTCATATTCTTTCTCGGATTGGGTTACTCTTAATTTCATGGTCTTTATGAAACTATTTTATATTTAATTTTTTATATGTTTATGATATTATTTTCTATTTCATGGGTTATTTTTTTGATTAATTGATTATGAAGCATGAAATTTTTTTTGACAGGTTAGAAATGATTTCATATATATGATTCCAATTTCATTTCATAGGTTATGATATTATTTTTTATGAATTTTTGGAACATGTATTACTGATTTAATTATTATATTGGATGGACCTATATATACCTTCATGGAATTGGGTAAATATTTATATCTCATGGGATGGACTAAGATAGTATTGGGAGTGAACCTTGATTATTATGATGGGCATGGGAGTGAACCATGACTACCAAAATTGTATGAGGAGTGAACTCATGATAATAAGATTGATATTGGAGTAAAATATGACAACCAAGATGGTATCAAGAGTGATCCCATACTACTATGATGGTCTTAGTAATGATACCTTGGATACTATGGAAATCATGTTATATTATTTTGTGTTTTCCATAATCCCATGTTTTTTTCCTATGTAATGCCTTCTTATCTTATGTTCCTTATTTCCTTATGATTCATGTCTTATGAACTGAAAATATTTATGCCATGATACATGTTTATGATATTTTATATGTGGGGTGTGATATTATATTTTCATGATCATGTTTTTATACCCTTATGCTCATGATTATACTTATGTATCTCTAGTTTTTACCCATACTGAGCATCTAAGCTCACCCCTTTTTATATTTCCTTCCCATAGGTTATGAAGATATGTATTATGTTTGAGGTTTATAAAAAAGTTTTATAGTAAATAAAAACCTAGTGGGGGATGATTCATATCATTTATCTACAATTTTTTATGATTCCATGTTTCCAAAGGCACTAGAATAGTATGGTCATTCGGCATCTATTTCTTTAATGATTTATGTATTCTAAGAAATTTATATAATGTCTATGTGTATCAGGACTGAATCACAATAGTTGGTATCATAAAAAAGGTTTAGTTAACCTCTAAAAACTAGTATGATAAAACATTAGTGGGATACCTATGTATATTTCAAAGGATATGTCTAGGTATGTCACAATGGATAAGTATAAGGATGAGTCAATGATTAGGAAAATATCCATGAATATTTCTAACGGATAGAGTCAATGGTTTCCTAGAAATACATCCATGTATGGATAATACAAGTGGATTTGGATCTGTAACAGATGTACCTAGGGTCTAAAAACTCCAAAAATATGTCTTGGTCTTGACTCAGGGTAAACCTGATACAAGAAAATGGGTCTTTCTGTACACATGGTTTGACACTTCCAATGGGATATTCTTTGGGAATTCACAAACTATTAAAGAACCATCATGAATGATTTAAATATATGTTGGATATGAATAACCTAGGATTAACCAATGGTGTCATATATTAAAGAGGGATTCATGATTTATACAACCTATAAGTAATTATTTTCATTACTATGTCATTTTCTATTATGATAAGTAATGCTTAGACTATGATTCCGGTTTTAGTAAATGGAGGTAACTAGAATAATATAGATTAATGTGGAATGTGATGGATGATTTTCTGCTGGGAAGTCAAGTGGGAAGATCATTGGAGTAAAATATGTTGTGATTATTCTTAATCAGTTTTTACAGAACATGATTAACAACATGTATTGAACCAACTCTTAGACTCCCCAAGGAAGATAAAGGAGTTCACTAAGATTTCATGTGATAGAGACCATGGAAGAAATAATATTTGGTTTTTTATGTCAAAAATGAGGATATAATCACCTAAGTGAATGTCTTATTGGACAATGAGGATGTTTTGACTGTGGAAAATAAGAACACAAAGCAAGTGAATACATGGGAAAATGGAGATTTTGGTTAACAAAATAGATGAGAATATTAGACTCCCAAAGAAATCATAGAAGGTTAAGTGTTTTAATTGTGGGGTAAATGGTCATTATGAAACACAATGTCCTGGGATGAAAGCTATTGAAGGGAACCTACAAGGTGGTGTGATTAATGGATAGATTTCTAATGATGAAGAGACTACTGATAAAATGTGACAGTAATGTGGTATTATGTAATAGGATGAGGAGTCCTTTTAAATGGAATAATGTTCAAGTGGAATAATAAATGTTTTTATGTATTTGGATTCAATAATTTTTAATGGTGAAATATATATGGATTATTCAGTTTATGTTTTTTATGGATTTACAGGAATAGATTGAATGGTTCTGATGGAATTTAAATTTCCATTAATAACAAGATGATATCCAGGTAAAACACATGATTAAGGTAAATATAACCTTTAATATTTTACTTATGCTATGATAATTTTTTCGGTAAATATATGTAGAATATATGTAAATTTGATGGTATTGATTACATTGGAACTAATTAAGGACCTTTTGACAAGTAGTTTATGCTATCATGGATGAAGTATACAACTTCTTGGATTTATTGAATATATCCAGTAATATATGGAATAATGAAGCATGCTTGTTTTCCAAAAGTATTTTTGATAATTCATGTTATTACCATGTTTCAAGGGAACATATGATATGGGTATTAATAGGTTTGGAATGTTACTACCAATTTAATATTTATGATATATATGGGGTCAATGATAATCAAATTTCATTATTTTCTTTCTAACAATTTGGATTTTTAGCTTTCAAAATGGTTATAAGGATAACAATTCATGAATAGTTTATATTACACTTCGAAGGAAGTATTTATTCACATAGTTTTTATTGAAAACATTTTTTAAAATTCTATTTAGTGATTACACTTATTTTAAGGATATACATATTATTTATTTTGTAAATTATATTATTGTTGTTTTATAAAAGGACATCATGTATATCAGGTGACAACTAATCAATTCTGGAAAGGTTGTTGGTCTTGAACCTGTCACTGAAGTACAATAAGGGTTTCATGCCTACCACTAGCCTATGTGATGTCTAGGTCAATGTGTAATTATTTTTGATTAATAATTATTAATTATGGACCAGTATTGTTATTTTTTATGTTTACATATTAGTGTATTAACCATATTTATTTTAAGAAATAGATAAAGACAACTATTTACAGTTTTTTATGGTCCATAAGGTCTTCTAAGAGTTTATTTTAGCACATAAGGCATCAAAGTTAATTTCTGGACATCCATTTCATTAAGTAATGGATGAATTAAAAATATATAATTGCAAAACTAAAAAAATGAACTTTTGTTCATTGAAATATATCATGTAAGTATATTTTCATACATTTTTGTTCATTAAAATAATTAATTAATGTTAGGATAAGGATAAAAATATGTGTTGTACTAATAAAAATATTTTATTGAACTTTTGTCCTTTTAAATCATCAAAGATTTATGATTTTGAGGCCCTCAAATTTTCTTGATCTTCACTTATTTTTTATTTTTGAACTCACTCACATTCTATATATATTTATAATTTTCTTCCATGTAAAATCTTCACTCCCAACCTATGTTCTCATAAGTGGAAACCTAGTTATATGATACAATTTGTAATTGTAATGTTTCCAACATTCCCTTTTTAAAGGAAGTTTTAGTATTCATTTTTACAATGTGGGTTTCTATGAAAAGAACTTTCAAGTATTAAACCTCTTTTAACCAATATGAATTTCAAGGGAGAAATTCATTTTATGTGGGGTAGAATGTAACACCCTGAGATTTTTTTTATATTTTTGGAATTAATTTAATATTTTTGAAATTTATTATTTCACACAACATTGAAAATATTTTATTTTATATTATATTTCTATTCATGTAACATAGAGGTCTGCTTATGTTAAACGTAAGAGTAACTTTCATTGATTGCTTGTTTAACATGAACGACTGAGTATTACTGAACAATAATTCATTATTAAAATATTATTATTTAATAGGATATAACATGGCCATTAAATTGAACATTATTTGATGAACTAACTTCTGAATATATATAGTTTAATTAATTTCTTACCTATTAATTATAAAATAATATAGAAACATAATGAATATAAATGGACTGATTTTTTTAAAGTCTATTTTTATAAGATAAAGACGATTTATATTAATAAGATAAATTGATTACTAATATTTAATGACATTAAGTAAATTTATATGTTATATATTCAAGGAAATATATTTTACAATCATCCAATATATTTTATAGATATAAGATAAGAACAAACCCAAATTTTATGCTTAAAACCCTATATTTTTATAAAGGCGGTTTTACTATATTTTAATGATGTAACCATTTTGAATCAATTTTTTGGAACTTTTATAGATTTAATTTTTCAAAATAAACATCATATTTTATATTTGAATGTAAAAATTAGGTTAGGATAAATTTTAAGTATTTTTAAATAAGGATCCATTTTTTTAATTAATTGTTAAAAATTAAGAATATTAAATCAAAACTGCCTTTTGTATAATTTATTTATAAGGTTAAATTTTATTTTAATTTTATAAAAAATTTTATTATGTAATATTTTTATAAATTATTCCAATTTAGTCCATTGGAATCAATTTCATATTTAAATTTGGTGTAAAAATATAAAAAGAATTTGGTAGTTTTTGCAATAAAACCCCACAGCGTCATCCCATCAGTAAGATTAATTTTAAATTAATTTCTACCACTTCTATGTTTAGAATTTAGAAAAATAGATTCTTTATTTTTAATCAGAATAATTTATAATATATAATATGTTCAAATTCTTTTTGACCAAAAATATTAGTGAAATTGATTAAAATTAATTACAATGATTAAGAAAAAAAATTAGGTTAAAAAAGTAGTAAACCTTTAATTGAAGATTCAAAACAACCTATAAACATTTCCATAACTCATTGGATATCAATAAATTGTCCATGTACCTTCCATTATTGAGTTTTATTGGGTTTTTATGGCTTTTTTATGTAAAAACGTGGGAATACCTAATTATTTTCAAAAATCCCAAGTATGTCCTTTCTCTTCCTTATAAAAGGCTACCAACTATCCCTATTCTTCACACCTATCAACCCACATTGGTTTAAATAATATCGGCCCAATCCAATTACCAATATACCTCCCTTAATCCAATATTCCTACACTTGGTCGTAAATCAATCCAAGTAATACTTTTGTAAAAAACCAAAAGGAGTTACCCAATTAAGAGGCAACGTATTCTCTCAAGCTCCTTTATTTTATTTTCTTTCTCCACCCCTCCACTCTCTTAATTCCGTGATTGAATAAAAAACATTTTCATAAATATAATAGTATTTCTTTATGATAATGGTTCTACCTATACATTCACACACCTCCATCTAATGGGTAATGAATATATTATTTATGTGTAAGGTGAACTACTACCTCACTAAATGATGATAGTTTATTTTTTCCTTTACCGCCTCTCATGGTAGATACTATAATAGACACTCTATTTATATATTTCATAAATTATATTTATAATATATTTATTCTTTTGTATTAAATTTATAACAAATATATTTTTTACTTTCTATTTAGTGTAAAAATCATAATTTCGTATGGGGAAGTGTGAACTACCGCCCCCTCAAAGCGATGTGATTCATTCACACACTACATGGAATGTATTAAGAATGGGTTTAGTGAAGTTATATGATATAATAATTCTACTGTAAGAATTAAACATATATATACATATATATACATATATATACATATATATACATATATATACATATATATACATATATATACATATATATCAATTTCCTTATTTCTTTCAATATGACTATTAAATGGAAACATTGTTCATACATACGTATGACCTACCGTCTCCATAAACAATGTATTGCCATTCATAATTCTATATTCTATTGATTAATATAATAAAAATATACTTAATATAAATTATATTTAAATAATTTTTTATATTAACTAAATCATTATATAATTATAAGAACCTAAGATATAACAAATTAAGACACATACGAAAAATATAGCGAATGTTACCCGAAGTGTAACCTTAACATGTAATTATTAACAAGAAGATAATATAAAGTGATAATAAAACCATATATTGTATTATATATAATAATATTTTTCTTTGATATATTAATAATAAATTTATATTTATTATACTTGAGGATTTTATGTGTACGACGAGAGTCAAGACACAAGGTAGGGGATCTCATCTCACTATTTATTTCAGCGAGATACAAGCATTATTACCCAACCATTCCTTTGGAGTGGTGATTATACTACCCATGGATGAATTATATTATTATTATAATTAAAATTATGGTTATTTACATAAACATTTTATTATATTTCTATCATGGGGCTTATGTTTCAAAATTTACCAAATCAGTAAAGTAATTTTGTCTCAATTTTCTTTCTTTGAGACATGTGCCATATTATGAACCTATGTTTTTCCATGAGGTGTATATAATGTTTTTGAAATTATATATCAATAATATCATTCCTTTAATGATATTTTAACCATCATGTAATCTCATTTTCCTACATGAGGAGTATTTTTTAAATTTACAATGTGGTAAGAGTTTATTAAAACGATCTCATTGCTAATCAAGATTATTTATGTTTAGGATTAATTTGAGGAAATATTATGATCCATATATCTAGAAAAATCATGATTTTTCTTATCCTATGGTTATTTATTATTTATTCATGTATTATTATCATTTATCCACTCTTAGGTACATGAGATAGTTAATATAGTGTTTTTTATGAAAGGGAGACTTTTCTGTATCTTCGGTCAAAAATATGTGTTCCTTAAAAACCATGTTTTCTAAAAAAAATGCTTCCAAGAATCTTATAATACTAATATATAATAATTAAAAAACATTTTCCATTTTTTTAATTTAACAATTTTTTTAAAGGAATATTCAAATTTTTTTAACAAGGCATTTCTACCCTTTTACCATGTAAACAGAATGTTCTTTTTACCTCATACGACATGTATGGATTTACTCAACATAATTTATTTGAAGATTCCTTTTCATGTGTAAAAGGATAATTTTTAAGAAAGTGTATTTGACTATATTTTCAATAAAAGTTTTCAACACATTTTCAGGATTCTTTCATAAACTTTCCAGTAAATAGTTTTTTAAAACATTTTCAATCTTTCTTTATAAGTTTTCAAATTTATTTTATAAGAAATGGTTTTCAAAATGCTGTCAAAATTTCTTCTTATGTTTCAAAAAAATTCAAATAAAAAGGGTTTTTAAAATGTTTATAATATTGTTTTATATGTTTTCAAAGAAAATAGTTTTTAAAATGTTTTGAATCTTGTTTTATAAGTTTATAATAAAAAATGTTTTAAAAAATTTTCAATATGATTTTATATTTCTATGATGAAAATGGTTTTTAAAATTATATTATGTATTCTTTATAAATTTTCAAGGTATTTTCTATGAAAATTATTTTTAAGCAGTTCTTTGTATTAAAATTCTTTTTTCCATGAAGAAATGATAATTTCGTCAAAAAAATTAAAGTTATTTCATAATTATTTTCCATATAAGATTACATTTTTTGATGTCACTCATGCTTTTCTTGGAAATGATCTAAAGGTTGAATTAATATTCTTTCTCTAAATGGGTTATTCTTAATGATATTGTCTTTATGAAACCATTTTCTCTTTCATGGGTTATATGTTTTGTAAAATCTATTTCTCTTTCATGGGTTATGCTTCTAAAGAAATGATTATCAAACCTGTAACTTTTTCCATAGGTTTAGATGTCATTTCCAGTTTATGTTACCCATTTCATTTCATATGTTATGATATGATTGTTTATAATTTTTGTATGATTTTATTATTATATGGGTGGTACCTATATCTCCCTCCAATGTGCTGAGTAAAGATTTTTATCTCATGAGATAGACTAAGAAGGTCTTGGCAGCGAACCTTGACTACTAAGATGGCCATGGGAGTGAACCATGACTACCAAGATGGGTTGAATAGTGAAATCATGCTACCAAGATGGCCATGGGAGTGAACCATGACAAACAATATGGTATAGGGAGTGAACTCATAATGCTAAGATGGTCTAGGAAGTGATTCCTTGGCTCAAATAGATATCATATTATATACATGTGTGTTTTCCACAATCCGATGTTTTATTCCTATGTTATGATTTCATGGCTTATGTTCCTTATTTCCATACAATTCATGTCTTCTGAACTTCCAAGTGTTATTCTATGATAAAATTTTATGTTATTGGATTAATAATGTATGATATTATATTTTCATAACCACGGTATCATACCCTTATTTTCATGATTATGCCTATGTATCTCCCTTATTACCCATTACTCAGCAACTGATCTCAACCTTTTTATGTTTCCTACTCACAAGTTAGGAAGATTTGTATTTTTTTTGTTTCTAAGAGGGGTTCTATCCAAGAAGAACTTATTGGGAGATGATGTAGCTCATTTACGTACTAGTCTTTATGTTGCCACGTTTCTAAAGACACAAACTAGTATGGCCTTTGGAAGTCCGGTTGTATAAGTTTAAAGTATTATGAAATTTATTTTGAAATTTATATGTATGAAACTTTTGGTTCTCTATAATAAAATGATATATGGAGATTAAATTTTAATTTCATATATTTAAGCATCATAAAGATTTAATCCATGTCATAGTTATCACAACTGTATATATTTATATAGTAAGGGTGATTATATTTTTACAGATGTTTTGTAAATTTGAAAAAGGCGAAGAATCTTCTTGATCATACTAGAAGATATGAAGTAGATACTTAATTGAATTAGTGAAAACGAGGAAGAAAATAGAGATGGTATTTCTGGAATTTTACTGGGGATAATAGTTTAAGGAAAAATAAATAACCATGATTTTTAGAGAGGCTCACGTACAAAAATGTTTTGGAAAAATTAGAGGATCCCTATATTTATTCAATGTAGATTTGTTTATATCAAATTTCTAAAAAATATATTTCTATTAAAAATATATAAAAATGATGACAACTAAGATATATAATGAATCTCACATAGAACAATCGATGAAGATAAATTGAGTTCTCTCTATATGTTTGGAAGGATAAGCTAATATGACTTTATGAAGATGATATTTCAAGGCATTGAGAAAGAAAAAGAATTAAATCTTGGTCTACTATTCATATCCAGTCAAAATATGAGGGGATAAGAATAATGAGTGAGGTAGGATGACATGCGGGTAATTTTATAGAATATTCAATGGTCATTGAGTGCCTCAGAATTCAAGTAGAGATAACCCAATAAACATATTATGAAAAATATATGTGAGAAATAATTTAAAGTAGAGAACATATTACATGGTAATGTTCTAGGACAATTTAAGGTAGTCCGATACTCCATTTTGAGTGGAAGGATATATTATGATGTTGATTCAGTAAAATTCACTGCTTAAAAAATATCAACTTTAAGAAGTTGGAAGTTGTTGAATACTATTGGGAGACAATATATTCCAATGGGAAACTATATAAGTTTGAGATTTATAATGATTTCAGAATGACACATGGCCACCTTTTAAGTGTAGGTTAAACACCTTGTAATAAGATAATATATAACAAACATACTACAATCTATGATAATATTACTTGCGGATAATTAATATATGGATATCCTGATCACAAATGTAGTAAGTTTCCTGGGTGGGGATGAACCATGTAAAACACAACATTTTTCATTTACATTCCATTATAACATTAAATTTTTGTGTTTCTTATAGATTAAAAAAATTTCATTCTATATTAACTCGAAAAAGTGGCTTAAATTCCAAATAGATTAAAAAATTTAAAATTGAAATTATAATTTGGTAAAAGAATAGTAACATATGATTCTCTCCCCCTCTTAGGTGTTTTCAAATTGATCTTTTTGTAATTTCAACTGGTATCTGAGAAAAGTTTCCCTCTGATGTGATCTAAATTATCCATTCCTAGTGTTTTGATCATAATTGTCTAAAATGAATATTTCAAATGGATGAACTATAGATATAAAAGATTATTTCCATCCTTGTTGGTGAAAAATTAAATGTTTCTCCCATGAAATTGAAAAATAGGAAAAATATGGGTGTTAATAACCCATGGATGAGTGATAAATGTAATGATTATCAACCGTGAGATGAAAACAATCAGAGTGGTAAGTATATTTAAAATCGTTTTGATGATAATTCTATAAATGAATCTGGTTCAAGATATAAAAAAGTATAAAGATTACATGAATAATGAATCACTTTGGTATTTTTATTCTAATTTAAAGTAGTATCTTAAAGTGGTTCCCAATGAATCTATTACATGAAAAATTTAAAAATCAAATCATTATAATATGAAAATACAGAACTGTAGTAGAAATATAGTACAGGGGAAGATTCATTGGTCAAAAAGGATAGTAGATACAACTCTCTCAGAAAACTGGTTAATGTAAGATAATTATATGTATTACTTTGTGATGAAATAGCTTCTTTGTTTTTTAATTATTTACGAAAATCCATTTCTAATAATTATTATTTTAATAATGTTGTAATAGAAGTGATCTATTCATTAGAAAATTTACAAAAAACATTGAAGAGAAGTGTTTCCACACAAACAACTAAAAATATTCATGCTTTTAAAAATAATTAATAATTTTGAAAAATATATTGAAATTATACGTAGATAACCCCATAACCAGCTCATGGATAAAGGTATCATGTTTTATAATTAATTTAGTTTTTAATGAATCTATTTTGAAAAATTGTGTCGGAAAATAGTCAAAATATTGAAAAATATATAGGGATATAATTTATGAGAAACCAATAATATCATTAATGTTTGATGTGACCATATTCCAGAATATAATCCCCATAAATTAATTTCAAAATAAGTTTGATTAAAAAAAACTAGAATCACAAAAATATTGATAAACTACTTCTTCAAATAAAAGGATGATAATTGTTCTATATTATTAATTATATTAGAGTTTCAAACATATGGATATTTATTTTTTGAAACAAAATAGTGAATGGAATATATTTATGTCTAGGAGTTAGGATATTATAAATAAAACGATGAAAAAATCCAATAGATAGAAGAATATTTCACATAAATTGAGGAATATATCCATGACAAATAGATTTTATATTTTGGAGATATTATTTGAGTATTGAAATATATTTGGTAATTATTATATAGAATTGTGGAATCAACCAACCCATAAAAACTCCCATCATAATATAAGTATAATACCACAGTAAGAATATAATAAAATAAATAACAATTACATGTCTACCTTGATGAGTAATCTAAAGTAGAATGTTCAGTCTACAAATATGAATATGTCAAAGAAGAAATATAATGTGGATGATAAAAAAGTGGAGATGATTATATTAGGGTATTAAAGGCCACATCATAGACCTCTTCAATACATCCTTGAATATTAAATCAAAATGTAGAAATCTAGATTCAATAAGTAAAGTGTATATCCATGATAGAGTCATCAATATTGGTTTTCTATTTTACACTTCAAATAAAAATTTTAAGAATATTTTAAAGAGGATTAGCCAAACATTACTTGAATATATGTGTGTAAGGTGAAATTAGGTTAGAATCAGTTCTTTCAGATGTATGACATGGTTTCCTTGATATAAGAAATGGTTATAATACAAAGTTAAACAAATAATGTCTCAAATAAACAAAATTACTACTATGAAAAGAGTGTCTACAATCAATATTAAGGGTAACCATGTCCTTAATAAGTGATTAACAATATGGATATTAATGATTGAAATGAACAAGAAAATGGAGGAGGTAAAAGTAGAGAAAGTGTGTTTCTAGATAGGCTAAACAAGGATATTCAGACTAGAAAGAAAGATCTATATTAAAATACTCCAATAGTACCCATGTAGGAAAGGATTTGGAATATCAAGAATGAAGGAATAATGATGATCACATTTTATTTTAGAGCTACAAAGAAATTAGTATCTGGGTTTTGAATTAGGTATTATCACTATTTCTCACATTAAGTAGATCATAGAGGATCACCTTATTCGCATACCTTTCAATCATGAAGATGATGTACTTAATTGTTTAGGGAAATGAAGTTCAATTATAAAAAAGAAACGTTTTGTATGTTGTGATAGTTATAAAATTATAATAATCATTTATCATGGATGACCTTAAATTGTTGACTCCCTATATCATATCATTTTTTTAAAATTGGTTTTAATCTCCACTTTTATCAAATAATTAAATATTATCTCTAAATAAAAATAACCATTATGTAGATTTATAAAGAATATCCCTTTATTGGGAGATATTATAATTGTGGGTATGAGAATTTTATCTCTTGTGTTAAATCTAATCTTCTTGATAAGACCAATAAAAATAAATATGAGGTATGATTTTTTACTCTCTAGTTTCACTTTTGGATTATGTTTAGTATTTTAATCTAGGGGTGATTTTAGAACAAAATTGGGAGATAAATAAAATATAAATTTAATGTATATATTGTGTTTCTTGAATTTAATTAAATTTTTATACAACATCTTTAAAATCTATTTGTGTATCCCCTAAGAAATAAAAATTTAGTTGGTATAACATTGTAGAAAAAAATGGATAATTTTTAAAAAAAATTAAAACTCTTGTTTTTTATACTTGGTTAACACATGTAGAATTAGATTTTATAATTTTATAACACATTTCTAAAAAATTATGGTTTCATAAATCTCTCATATGGAAGTGATTGATTCTCTCAATATGGGTAGAATATGAAAAGGTCAGAATATATTGTTTCAAATCAAGGATTTTGTGGTGATGAATATACCTTACCTTACACTTATCGTTAAAATTAGGGGGTGAATATATTTTACCTTTTAATTTATTATCAATAAGGTGAAAAATAAAAAAATGGAGTTTAAGAGTAAAATTGGTATTGATAATAAATCCAAAGATAAATATTTAACTGTCCAAATGGATTGATATTGATGATATTTTATTTCTTGTTAATATAGTTTTCAATATATGTTGGAAATATAAATTTAATTTGTGGTGATTATGGGTGATGTAAGATTAATCCAACCATATATTTAAGTTAAAGTTTCTTCCCATACCTTTGGAGTAAAAAATTGTTAGGTTTCATGATGACTAGTCCATTAGAATGTGATAATTTTTTAGATGGTATTAAATGTTTCATGGAAATTTCTAATAATTGATGTCTTAACTATATAAAACTTTTTAAAGAGAAGAATAGAATTTTACTATTGGATTTCTTGTTAGATAATTTGTATAGTTGTGACTAAAAAGATTAAAACAAGTTTAATATTTCAAAGAATTTTTTTTAAGTTAAAGAACCCCTCAAAGGATTTATGGATGATGATTTAAAGAATCAAGATTTGTGTAGAATCCATCTGTATGAAAGGAATCATGGAGGTAATGTAATCTAAAAATAAATATCACTTGGAGGAAGATTTTTGATTGATGAATCAAGTATAAAATTATAAGGGTAATAAAGATTCTTGATCATTCTAAAAGTTATGTTTATATGATTTAAGAGACATTGAAATTTTATCTAATCACTTTATAATTACTCATATGATTATAGTATCCTTTAAAGCAGTTTAATTTTGTTTTTAAGCAATTAGAGAGGCCCAGATTTAGGATAACGTCTATAAATCAAATATCGAGTTGCATACTACTATTCATGGAGATTTTATGCTAGTGGAAGACTCTTTATTGCGTGGAAAGATGTTATATTTTGCTGATATGGTGAAATTTAATGATGAAATAATAACTAATTTAGAAAGATGTAAGTTATTGAAGATTTTTTGGATACGAAATATTATAGTGGGATACTATGTAAGTATTGGATGAACAATGGTTTTAGGATGATATTGAACTCCCATTAAAGTGATAGGAAAACACTTGGGTGTAGGATAATCACTACCCAACCCACTCTAATTTACGATATGATTGTTATTATCTAACCTAGGACTCAGAAACCCCAATCACAGCATAAATTAGGTCTCTTAGGATGACAAAATCCTTATAAAAACACAGTTTATTTCTTTTACTTTACATTATTACTTTTTAAGTGTGTTTTTAATATTGGTTTACGAAAATATCTAAGTGTCTTAATCAGAAATATAGGTTTAAATACCAAATGAGGTAAAATCCAATAATTAAAATTTGAATTTTAGTAAAATATTATCCACTCTTGATGCACAACCCTTCTCAAGTTTTTGGGCACTAATCCTATGGGAATTTTAAATAATAAAATGGATTGATAAAAGTTTAGATATATTATATTTCGAAGATATATATATATATCATGGAGTGACATGTAACCTCACAACAAGAACACCTCTTTATACCTCAAGATACTTCTCTCTTCATGCTTGAACATGGTGCGATGAGTGTATAAATTAATATGAAATATCTTTTATACCCTTGATAACTTAGTATAACCATAATTTCACTACCTTGGATCCATGTACTCAGTGTGAAAACTCTTTCCCCTTACTATATTTACTACATCAATAATGGATACGATTTTAGGCATCCATTCTATGAACATAATATAGAAGCATCCATGATATTATATCCTTCATGTATTACATGACATTTATTGTGGCATGATAGAAACCTTGTGCACGTCATTCTCAGCTCTGTCTGAATCTAGCATCACCTACACTATTGTGAACCATATCCAACATTGTGTGAATATATTTCTCCTCAAACTCTAAATTTTCATGAATATTGAACATGGTGTAGAATATAAAAACTATGGTGAGAACCTATAGATATATTGTATGTAACACCCCGAGCTTCCACGATACGCTTCTCTTTCAATAATGCAATAGCTTTCATTGAACACAAGTTCGAGTTCTAACACACAACACAACCAATCAAAGTAGCCGTTATGAATAGTAATACCTAATTTTTGAAATTTTATAAATTTTATCTTTCCAAATGGACTTCATTTTTGTATTCGTAATATCAAAATTATCCTATGTTGAATTTTTTGTAATTTTCTGAGAACTTCCAATTTTTATGAATAGTGAAAAATACATAAAACAAATTTTTTAATAAAAATAATTTATAGTGATAAATTATACTATTGAGTGTTTTTAAAGTATAATTAGAATATATTTTTACCATTTTATCAGATGGTGGTCATTACAATTAATTTAACATTGAAATTGGACATAAACAATTGTCAATCTTTTGATATATATTGTTTCTTAAAAACACGCTATTTGTTGTGACAATGGGAATTAATTATAAAATTAATTAATGAAACTTATATGTTTGTAAGTTTTTAAAATTGACATCATTTTTGATTTCTGAATATCAATTATAGCTCAGGGTGAAATTTTGGCATTGTTCTGAAAAACTTTAATTTTTGATGATAGTGAAACCACTAAGTGGTAGTTAAAAAAACTGATTTTTCATTTAAATGAAACATTAACCCTTATGTTATTTGATTTTCAGAAATTCGACATAAAAGGTTTTCATTACGAAGTAAAATTTGGTTCAATGGGATTAAAATAATTTTTGGTGAATAGTAACTTTTAAGTTTAATTTATCGCGATTAATGGTAATTAGTGTAATTTAAGGTAAAGATAATGTTATAATAATATGAAATAAACTTGACACATATCCTAACCCTATTGGATGAGTCATGGCCGACCAAGACAATCCATGGGTCAACTTGGGGACCCCAGGGAGCCACATTGGTAGGAAAATGACATTAATAACTTTTTATTTAATGTTAAAATAAAAATGTCACAAACATGAGTTATTTTACTAAATCAATTTTTAAATGGGGTTATAAAAGTAATATTTTTTACTATAAATATTCATTAGAAATATAAAAAAATTTCCTAAATCATGATAATTTTTTATAATTTTTAGATATTAAATAAATTAAATTATTTATGACACCATGATGATGCAGCGATTACCTCATTAATTAACGAGTTAAATAAAATAAATATATAATGTAAAATCTAAGACTTACACTTGTAAAAAACCTATTGGATGAGTATATTTCTAACCCTAATCACATTATCCTCGAAATAGATAAGTGTGGGACCTTTAAAATCCGAAACACATTATATAATAATGTAACATTTCATGACTTTCCAAGAGTGCCCCTCCTCTCCTCTTATAAAAGGCCCCCCACCACTACCACCTTACTCACACATTTAAAGCCTTTTGGCTCATCCAAACCCTACCCAAATACTCTCTAAACTTCCCTCTATTACTCCTAGAAGCCTCACATTGGGCATAATTCTTCCCAAGGAAGCCTTTGGCTCAAATCAAAAAATAGTTACCCGATTTTAAGGTAATGTTTTCTCTTATGTTATTTTGGTTTATTTTGCTTCTCCAACCCCTTAAACTCTTTTTATTCCTTTCTTTTGTAACAAAACCAGTATATTAAATATACTATGATGTTGTTATAAGAAGTATTTGAGCTACACTTACACACACCTACATCTAATTGTTAAAGAACATACTGTTTTTGTGGATGGCCAATTTCTGCCTCACGAAACGATGATTGTTCAACACTCATATAACACCTTAAAATGTGGCCATTAAGATGTCACTATATTTATATAATATGTTTATGTTTTCCTTAAGTTTCTGTATTTTTCATTTATGGCATACCTTTATGGTTTCCATTATGGGTAAATGCGATATTTTCATTTTAGGAAGTGCGGACTACCGCCCCCTCAAAGTGATTTGAATCGTTAATTCCATATGTGGGATGTATAAAGGATAGAGTAAATGGTATTATACATTATATTATACTGTAATTATATTATACCTTTATATAATTATAACTTCATTCCATTAAATACGAAATAGATATGAAAGTTGCGTTCATGCGTACGTACGGCTTACCGTCTCCATGAACGGTGCATTTCATTTCTTACCTCTAAATGTTATGTAATATTATAAATGAATTTATATACTGGATATATATGATGTATATGATATCTACGTCATGAATATATTTATGGATATAATTTATATTTTACCACATGAACAACTTGTAATTTTAAGAAGTTTATTTTTGACTCAAGTACCAAAGATCGACAAAACAACTGTTATTAACATAAATAATTACATAATGTTCATAACATAGTAATAAGTGATATAAAAGGAATAATAAACTTGAAAAAGGTTCTTAAGAAATGATAAATTAACTCTAGTTTATTATTCAGGAGGTTAAAGAATGGTCGAGTCAAGTCGGACACGAGGTAAGGGAACTTCTTAACCGAATTTCTATTCTTTGGGTTAATCTCCTAATTTCAAATTATGTCATGATATTATTATGTCCTATCTTGTATTTGTACTTTATTTATGTGTACTTAAAGTGAATACACATAATAGATTTATTTTATTTTAAAAAAATGATCTTTGTAAGGGACTTCGTCTCAATCTCCATTTATTGAGGCATATTTTGTTTTATACACAAATTTCATCTATACGGTGTATAAACCGCTTTGACTTTTACGTTTATTCAAAGGTAATCCTTTTATACGATGTGTTTTACTAAATGACAAAAACGAATGTTTTTCTTGTCATACTTATGCAGCGACAACGACTTCTCCACCGTCGTGACCATTATTTGAGTTTTGGCTTCCTCTATAAGCCATAACTTTTTCTAAATGAAAAATAAATAAAAAGTTTAAATTTTCTTTTATTTTGGTATTGAAAATGGTTTTGAAAGTGTTTTTATTATATCAATGTGTTGTATTGATATCTTGTGGTTGAAATTTGGAAATCTTATGTTCCCTTTATGCTTGTTTTATGTGATACAATTATGTTATGGTTTATGATATGTTTAATCCTTTTCATATAAGGAATGAATTGGACTTAATAAGTGATGGGTGGAGCCTGCTATAGCTCCTCAATGCATCGGCAGGTCTCATGAGACAAACTAGTTTCTTGGCACGAGGCCTTGAAAAAATCTTATTTGTAGTATTGGCAGGAGGCCTTGGGTACGTGGTTATGATAGTCTGGCATTATGCATTCCATCATTATGAAAGTGGTTATTGATATTGCATGTGATTATTCGACTAGTAGAATATCCACGTGAGTAAGTAAATGGCATTATTTTATTTTATTTTTTCCATATTATGATGAAGTTCAAGTTTAAAAAGGCTTTCGTTTTAGTTATATATTGCCTTAAATGTTAATGTTTATTTATGAAAGCTTCCGCAATATTGTTATCCTTACTGAGAATCTGAGCTCACCCCTTTCAATGTTTTAATATTTTCCAGGATGTGAAGAAGTATTTTATGAATGACCTATAGGGATAGTCATAAGAGGATATGAGTTTTGACTATGGAGACTTTGTTATTGTAGTTTTTCACATTATGATGTAATTTAACATTTATGAATGTATCTAGTGTTTCTAAGGCTACTAAACTAATCGGTCTTTTGAGACTTGATCTTTTGTGATCATGCCAATGTTACACAATAATGCACCGACTCTGGGTAACTGGGGTCGCGGCGTTACAGTGTATGTAACATTTATATTCACTGTCATCAAATGGATAAGTTGTGGACTTCATAGGGGCATCACGTACTTTCTTTAGAGTGGCAGTGGATTCAATATATTACCTTGCTTACTATACAACATCTTCATATATCAAACACTTATTTACTATGATTACATTCTTTATAAAATAATCCTAAATAAAAATCTAGATTTATAAAATATGACATAATCACTTTTGAAATTCCATGAAGATATCTTATTTAAAACCATGAAATATTACACCATGATCTTCTCTAATTCGCCGAAAATTGGACCGATTGTGGAATGGTATTCTAATTGTGATGTGGATTCATATTTCTAAATCATATTTCTGTTCAAGTAATTTTATATAATTCTCCCCTCATCTTAAAAACCACCTTGATTGTGTCATGAAACTTCCTCTCCCATGCACTGTTGTGGAGTAACATAAACACAGAGTAATAAGATTATTCTTTCCATCACATTCTAAAGTTGCTGTGAATATTTTGACCTCTCACAATAGTGTGGTTTTATCCCACAGTATTAATTTCATCATATATTATAGAATTATGACACCTATTATGAAATTTTATTACAAGATTCTTCTTACATACTCAATGAAAACTTTTATTCATGTCAAGTTACATCATGGTTGATTAATTTATGGTGAATCTCCCTTCTAGAAATAAGGAATATTCTATCATAGAATATATTATATCTTGTAATATAATATTGTAGATTTGTTTCACTATAATTAATATCATATTATATAATATTATTCTTATGTAAAATCCATTATATAATTGTTAACACCAATGCAACATGATGTTCTCTTGCTCCAACAAAATACTTCCATCCTTCTCCAAATGATCATGTGAAAAATCCCACTACATCTACTAACATAATATGGAATAACATAAATAATATGTCTTATATAACATCAGTTCAATATATAATAAATGATATTCACAATTTACATGCCATTTACATTATATATATGGATATCAAAGTAATTCATCCTTTAATCACAACTTCCTCCATGCAGCCACTATAGATGCTTGAGTACTTCTTCGCCATATCTATCATTATCATCCCCATGATTCACTATAATGTTTTTATATTTCAGGAATCATTCACCACTTTTGGTTCCCATGTATGTTTACCATCTATTTTGTTTTAAAAATATCAAATTATTCAATGTAATTTAATGTCAAACATAATTTTCAATCAATAAATCTAACCCATATTTTGAGTAAATAAATTTGTCATAAATCCAACATAAAACATCTTGGGTGAAACATTTTACACATTTAGATTTTGTTATTAATACTACCATAAATCTTACTTGACCATATGACTACAAAATGTTCAAATAAATATAAATATTTATGGTGAATTTTTGTCAACCACTCTTTGCAAATAAAATTGAAAGGATCTTCTTATTAAATTTTCTATTTTAATTTTGGCCCATTTTTTTAACACTTTGAGGGTAGCTTTATTAACTTACTCCCATTCTTTTAAAAAAAATATTTTTCTATATTTTCATGTATGTTTACTTAATACTCCTCTTTAAATTATACTAATTATTAGGTTTATCAGAAACTACATATTTATCGTGTATAATATATCCTTTTTATGAGTACTCCAAATATCTCCCAATATCCAATATCGTCACTTCTTTCAATATTTATGTGATTAATAACTCTCCCTTTGAGAGTAAATTTTACATATCACGTTTTGTCACAAATTATTCACCTCAAAAACATCTACTCGATGTCAACCATTATATGGTTATCTTCATCACCTTTGAGCTCTTTCAACCACTTCCAATGCAACATTATGACAATAAATTCTTTATAATCTTTATGCTTTATTAACAACTTATTCATACATCTTTTTATCTGAACATTCTAACACTATTTTCTATGAATATAATTCTTCAAAATATTCATTGAAATTTACATCTCTATAAAACATTGAAAGACCTATACACTTTTACTATTTATTTAAAACCAAGTAAACTATTGATTAATATTATATGATAAGAAATATTTCTAGATCATCATTTAATTTTCAAAATCATTCACCCATTGCTACTTTATTTCAAGGATTTCAGAGATTTAATTTACGACTTATAAACGATTAATTGAAAAATATTTTCCCAATAATTTATAACATGATATAAGAAACAATAGTCGAATGATAATACAATAGTGTTCTCCATGTCACTCATCAACTTCCAAAAATATCATTTATCTTGATAAATTTACTTCTTTACAAATTTCTCAATGTGATCACAAACACACTTACACAAAACCATCAATAATAAATTAATGGAGAAAGAAATTTGTCAGTTAAAAAAATTCTATATAAATTGATATAACTTTTTAAGATACACTCATGATACCACTTGTAGTCCAATATCCTTTTTAAGTACATGGTACATTATCTATTTTAGATAAGTTATTTATCCTTTGAAATTTCATAAATAATATTCCATTGAATAGATTCTTGATTTGGAACCATTTATAACCAATGGTAACACTTTTTTATGAAAATAATGTGAGTAATAATTTAAAATTATTTACTGTATTGAAATAGATTCCAATGATACCTCTTTTTTATATCTCAAACAAATTAAAAAAATAATTTCTTCATGAATTTCTGGACTTCTCCATCAAATTGATATATTTTTTCATTAGGTTTAGATATCATTGAATGTAGACTAATTTCACTTATTAATCATAAATTTTTTTATAAAATTTTAATTTTTATTAACAATTGATAAAAATTAATAACTAAAATATATATTGTAATTCCATATTTATAGGGATCTACTTTGTCATTCTAGATTGAGCATTGATACCACTTGTAATTGCATAAAAAAACTTTTTTTTCATATTTTTATTTGGAATAACTTATTCTTACTCCATCTCCACATTATCATGTATCTCCTATCAATACATACACCCCATAGATTATATACCCTCTTTAATCTTACACCACTTCAACAATAGATAAAAACATTAAATGAGAAGAGGTGCACTTACTGATATCCTTAGGTTGAGGAATGTTGTTAGACATTATAAAACAACTATTTATTCAAATCACTTAAAATCCTTTCTATTGGTTATCTATTGAGGGATATCCCTTGTATGGAATTTATATCAAGTATTTTATTGATAATTCATCATTTACATAGGTTGGGATATATGTACATTGTGATACTAATCCCACTTATTCACATTTCTTTCTTTGATACATAATCATTTCATGATTTATCATTCTCCCTCAGCGATAATATATCTATTCCACCAATCTTATCCTGTTCCCTTTTTGTCTATTTTATGAAACCACTTTGGAATAGTTTGTTATTATACTCTTCACTTGTTATTAGAATCACTTCTGAAAAACTTGTCCTTAGTGACTCATTACATACACATTTTACACTCACATTCACATTTTGGAAATTTATATTTTCTTCCTAGATATCATTTTTTCACACTCTCCATGATGGATTTTTTCTATTCTTTTCCATTAGTATATGGGTCACCTTTCATTGAGTTCCATAATTGAATTATTTAAAGCAAGTGAATTTGTTTTTTTCATTGTGATAATTTTTTATTATATCCTTAATTTCCTTCCCTACTTAATAGAAATGAGGGTTAATCTCTTGGAATTACCATTACCTTTCTTATTAAATTTCTTTTCCACATTTCCATGTTTATTTAAAATAAAACAAAATCTATTAAAATAATACCTAGTGTTTGTATTCATTGGATGAGATATCACAGCATATTTTCTACCACCATTGATCTATTCAGCTTTTAGTAAAACATACATGATCAGTCTACTGATTCCATGGTAGTATCACTTCTAAAAAAATTATTCAAGATCAAACACTTCCATATTTATTTAAAACCAACTTTTATTTAAAATTTATAGATTTCATACATTGTGGGATCCAAATTTTTATGTTTATTTTGGGGATATTTCTATCAATAAACATGATGTTTTCAACTGTTCTTCAATAAAATTGTTCTTTACATCAATCAAATTCATTTGGTGAGCCATGTTCTCTATACCCGAGAAGTACTCATTCCTATATTTTATTCTCACCTAAATATATGTTTTGGGAGAGATAATGCAAGATTTTAAATACTTATCTAATAAAATCCATTCTACAACTCATCAATAATTTCTCTTATTAAATATTTTTTACCATTAATATCTTGATCCATTCTCATTATGTCTTAATTTAAGGAGAAATCATCCTTTTATAACCTCTTATTTTCTAACACCAATTCTTCTATGAATTCATAGTCCTCCATAATGATGATTTCTAAGTGATCCACCTTTTAATGAAAGTACATGATCTCATCTTTGTTGTTTTAAGATCATTCTCCATATTTATGACATGATTTCACTAACACTTCTTTATAGGAATCATGGTTCACTTAAAATTTCCACGGGGGAATATGAATTTTCATATTTTCAATAATATTCCATAAAATTATTTTAAATATAATTATCAATTGAACCATTATTTATTTATTTTTATTGAATAGTTTTTAAAACATTATTCACTTTTTAAATTTCTTTAAGAAATTTTCTCAAGTTTTTTTTCTGAAATCCCTCTACCCTGAGATTTTTTATCTTCTCATAAGGAAAACCACAATAAAAATTTGATCTAATGATTTATTATAAATAACATAAAGATTTTTATATATATCACTATTACTAGTAAAATGTATAGTTTTTTAAAATACTTGTCTAGATAGACCTCTATTCAATATATTTTGGGTATCTCAATCATGAACTATTTTATTATGCTTTCAAAAATAAGAATAATGATATATGTATTAGAAGATTTATTCACCACAAGACTATAAGAAATAAAACATCTCTGTCTTCTTGAAATTATGATTACTAAAATTATAAACCTGTGGATTTACCATCAAACCCATGTGTGAAAAATATCCAAAAATAAATTTATATATTTAACCTCAAATAAAAACCAATGTATTTGTAACACTTATTTGGAATAAGTTGAGTATATTCGCCCTGATAGGGAGGGGAGAATCACGATATTTTCTTACTAATCCTTTTCCCATTGATCTCATTCAACCCTTAAAGAAATATAGATCCATCATTTAAAAGAACCCATTAAATCTATAAAACTCTCATTTGAACTCCCATAGTTACATTTAAAAAATATGGCAAAATATAACATATGAAGAATATGAGGTTTATTCTTGGTTCAAACACACTGGGTTATATCCAAGGATCAGACACTGATGATGTATTAATGTTCCCAAATACACTATACTCAATTTTGATATATACTGGTTTAAGTCATGGTCACGTCATTGCAAGGTAAAATACTTTTAAATATTTAGGTATTAATCAATCCTTTCCCAAGGGGTACTCTATCTAATTTCACGAATTGTAATTCTTTATGGAAGGTTTTTCAGATTATAGCTGTAAGGGCCTCTTAAATAGTGTATAGATATGAAGGTATATTTCATATAAACATAAGGTATTGACTCCCCTTATATCCTTAACTCAATAATAAGTGATCTCTTATAAACCTTTTCAATGATATCTTCTTCTTTAGTAATGGATGAAATCAAATCCTTGTAAATAATTGAGTATTTTTCTTCAAAATCCAGATAAGAATGGCCACATGTAATGATGGTCAATTTTTTGTATTCTAAAAAATACAGTATTAACATTGCCACCAACCTAATTAAGAAAATTATGCATTGGAATTAGATTTTTTATTCTTCGTCTTCAACTCTTAAATAAACAGATGTAGTAATGTAATTTAATTTAATTTGATACTTATTACTTCAATAAATTATATTTGATCATTATAACTTCTCTATGTATTTATACTATTTTCCCTCTCTAAAAAATATATATGAAAATATGTTTTTTATACCAAAATTCTTTCTCTCCATGGAATGTATTGATTTTTTTACTTATTCTGTATAACTTATATAAGTTTTTTATTAATGTTATTTAATGAATTTAATATTTTAATTAGTGTTTGGTATAAATTTTTTCCATTAATCCTCCAATAATATTCCACGCATCCCACCAATTTTGTGTGGTAAAAATATATCTCTTTTATTCATTCCAATCCCTAAATATAAATCCAAATCTTCTCTTTTTTAATATCAAAACCAAATCATTAAGATATTATCTAAAGAGATAGATTATAGTCTGATGTTACTCACTAGAACGTGTTTTATTTTATATTCACCTTGTATATAGAATAATGTCCTTTTTATGGTGTGATTATTAGAAAAAATCTTGATCTACAATATCTAATAAAATATAATTTAAAATACCATTAATATAAATTACTCAAACCCCTGACATATCACCCCACAATCCTCTAAAATTCAGTAAATAATTGGACCTCTTGTGGAATGTTCATAAAAATATAGGCCACTTTATATGTTTTAATCCTCCTGGTTTTCAAGTCATTCAAAAAAATCTCCCTTCTATAACATAACCACCTTAATTTTGGTGTGAAACTTCTTATCTCTCACACTATTATTGCAAGACATGCATAATGAAACATGATACCTCCAAATATCATATAGTAGAGTTCTAAAAACATTTCCTAGCCTCTCACTATGTTGTGGCTTTATCCCAATGTATTCACTTAATCATGGATTTTGATATGAGTACACCTATTATTGTTTAGCACTGGAAGAAGTTATTATTCTACAACCATAAGTTATAAATAAAATCATATGTTGTGGTGAGTTTTACAATGTTGGAGTATTGTTTTACTCTTACAGAACACTAGTGGTGGCATGATTTCTTTATCAATGGTTCAAGACCTCATATTTATCCACATTAATTTATGTACTATGTGTCCACTCTTATGTATGACAGGTCATGACATAGTTAATTACATCAAAACACAACACCCTTCCAACACTGAAAAGTATTATTACATAGAATAGATTACAGTGAGACATTTATTCTTATAGAGTGGCTCCTCTAGAATAAGTCTTATATAGAATAATATTATTCTTACATGACAACCATTATGACCTAACAAACATCATTGCATTATTATGTTATCTTCCTTCACTAAAACACTTCCATAATTCTTTAATTAACTTCTTTCAATCTTACACTACTTCCACTACCATAGTATTCCAAAACTGACAAAGTTTATCATGTCCAACATTCTACCAATCAATTTTTAAAAACAATTATTCTTTAAATTCCATGACCTTGTTACATATAGATATCAAGGTGGTTTTTTTATTATTCACAACATCCTCTATACAACATCTGTAGTGGCTCTATTACTTCCACACCAGATTAGTCATCATCTTCCACATCCATCAATTCTGTGTTTATCAATGTTATATTTCCTTCTGCACATTTGGTGCCAATGCATGGTTACCATATATATATTTATCCTCATATCAATTCCCTAGAAATCTTATTATTATAACACTTATTAAATATTAACAAAATATACACTTATTATCGATAAATTTATTACAAAAAAAATCAAACACACAACTTATAACACCTGAAGTTGTATGAACCATTTTCCTGAATAAATTCATTTTCTTTGATTTCTTTCATAGTATGTTACACTAAATAAAACACTATTAATACACTATAATAAGTTAATCTAGCACTATATGAAACATCACCTTGGCTTGTGTTACATGCAACACTGAGTTTCTACGAAACAACATTTTATTATATTAATGATTTAAACGGGATATTAATAAAATAAATGGATAACATAATAATATGAATAGTAATAATTAATTTTAAAATAGTATTTATAATGAATTTATATAAATAAATCATATTGATAACAAGACATACAAATTTTAGTAAAATATCTATATGTTTGAAAATAATATTTTCTTAAAAGGACTTCTTTTTATGTCCTATAAAAAAATCAGGTTCAGAATATATTATAAATTTAATTTAATAAAATAAACTTAATTTTTTATTTTAGAATGAAAAAATTATATTCGGGTGAAATTTGTTTTCTATAAAACACATTTTTTTGATAAATAGTGTAAAATACTGAATTTTATTTCAAAATTGCTTTTTCGTATAATTTATTTATATTGTTAAATTATATTTTAGTTTTTGTTTTAAAAGTAAATTATATTAATTTTATATAAAATAATCCAATTTAGATCATTGGAACCAATTACACATTAAAATTGGATATAGAAACATCCCAATCTTTTAAAACAATTTGCTTAAAAACACGCTGTCGTAACACGCCTAAGGAATTAATTTTCATTTAATTCATGTTGCTTATGTGATTAGAATTTTTAAAAAGGGATTAAACATTTTGAATAATAATAATCTATAATTTATAATAATTTCAACATAATTTTTGACCAAAAATATCAATGAAAGTTATTAAAATTAATTATAGTGATTAAGAGAAATATTAGATTAACCAAGGACCAAACCTTAAACTTAAAGACTAGAATGACATAGAAAGTTTTCCAAAAGAAAATTTATGTTAATATTTTAAACATTTCTTTAATTTTATTATATTTTATCAATTATTAGAGCCACATTAAATGGGATAAAATTTCATGGAATTACTTTTTAAAAAATTTACAAGAATGTCCATCCTCAGTCACTATAAAATAGTAGTCACCCATCCCACTTATTCACACCTCTCAAGCACTTTGTATCAACAAAAATATTATCACATAATCTCCATAAATACATATCTTCACCCTAGAGCCCTACCTTTGGGAATAAATCCATCTAAGGAAGCTCTTTGGTGAAAACCAAAATGGGTTACCCAAATGAGAGGTAACATCCTTCCTCAATCACATTTGTTTCACTAGTGCATAAATCGTTTTTTACGTCGGTTATTTTTAATTTTTTACATCGTTTTTTAGCCAAAGATAATACGGATGACGTTATAAATATTTTTTTACGTCGGTTATTTAAAAATAGACGTAAAAAACATAACATCGCAGTTTTTGTCACATCGGTTATTAATTAACCGACGTGAAAAAACAAGGGGGAGGGTTTATCATGTTGGTTATTATATAACCGACGTGATAAAACAGTGTGATGGGGTTTATAACGTCGATTATTATATAACCGACGTGATAAACCATTTCCTAGGACTTTATCACGTCGGTTATTACGTAACTGATGTGATAAACCGGGGGGTTTTATCACGTCGGTTATTATATAACCGACCTAATAAAACAGTGCAGGGGATGTTTATCATTTCGCTTATTTAATAACTGATGAGATAAACCCCTGGGAAATGGTTTATCATGTTGTTTATATAATAACCATCGTGAAAAAAGAGTCCGGGGTGGTTTTATCACGTCGGTTATAAAATAACCGATGTGGAAGACCAATTTTTTTTAAATGGAATGCAGTCCTCTATCCTCCACAGAAACAACCAAAAACCAAATCAAGAATTTTTACCACAGAAACAGAATGAGACCAAAACAAGAACCAAAGAAAAATTAAGCATTTACATTGATAACATTTAAAACTTACCCCACTGGACAGCCCCCCACCACCCCTTGAACATCCCCCCTCACCCCACTGGACAGTCCCCACACACACCTCTGGACTGCCCCTGACCCCCTGGACAGCCCCAAACACCCCCCTGGATAACCCCCCACCCTCATGTATACCCCCCCTCCCACACCCTGGACAACACTACCACACCCCCTGGACAACCCTCCCCCACCCTCACCCCACTAGAAAGCCCCCACCACACCCCTGGACTGCCCCCTACCCCCAGGACAGCCCCAAACACCCCTGGACACCCCCACCCTCATGTATACTCCCACCCCCCTGGGCAGCACTCCCACAGCCCTGGACATCCCTCCCACGCCCATGAAATAGACCAAAAAGTTACCAAAAACAAACCAGAACCCCCTCACCCCACTAGACTGCCCCCACCACACCCCTAGACAACCCCACACCCCTAGACATCACCACCAACCCCTAAACATCCCCCCACCATCCTGTATACCCCCACCCCCCTAGACAACACTCCCACAACCCCTGGACAGCACTCCCACAATCGTGAAACAGGCCAAACATTTTCCAAAAACAGACCAGAACCCCCTCAACCCACTGGACAACCACCACCACATCCCTGGAGACCCCCCCCCCCCCAACACCCCTGGACTGCCCCCTGACCCCTTGGACTTCCCCCACACCCCGGGACATCCCCACCACCCCATGGATATCCCCCCCACACCTCTGTACAACCCCCCCCCCCCACCCTTCTATATACCCCCACCCCCTGGAAAGCAATCCCACACCACTGGACAGCCCTCCCCACACCCCTGAAACAGACCAAAAAAGTTACCAAAAATAGACCAGAACACCCTCACCCCACTGGACTGCCCCCACCACACCCCTGGACACCCCCACCCCCTGGACAACCCCCCCATCTTCCTGGATAACCCCCCCACCCCTGGACTTCCCCCTTAGGTGGAACGCCGCTGGAACATACTCATCACTCCCATATGCGAAGCATGAGCTCTCAAAATTTTTCATATGTGGGAGTGATGAATGCCTTCCAACGGCGTTCAGCCCCCCGTGGGATGGCAGCGCCTCCTCTCCCACCCCCTGGACTACCCTCCCCCCTCATCCCCATGGACACACTGGACCCCCCACCCCCCACTGGATATCCCCTCCCACACCCTGGAAACCCCCCTCACCCCACAGGACACCCCCCACACCCCCTGGACACCCCTGGATGGCCTCCCCACTCCCCTGGACAGCCCTTCCACCCTCCTGGGAATGCTCTCACCCCCTGGACTTCCCCCCCCCCCACTCTCATGGACAACCCAGGACCCCCCCCCACCCCACTATACATCCCTCCCACACCCTTGGATACCCCCCACCCCACTGAACACCCCCCCCCCCCACACCCTTGGAACCCCTCCCCCCCAAACCAGAATCCATACCAGAAGAACCATCATAAGTAGACCAAAACAAGAAGTAGAGAAAAATTAAACATTCACATATATAACATTCAAAAACATACACTTTTAACTTCAAAAAAATTAAATCCAACCAAAATGACTACCATATACACAATTACAACCACAATATTCAAAATTACATTTTACACTACAAATAACTAAAATTCAATCAAACCTGTAAAATAATTTGACCACTCCACTTGTAAGTGTTTGATGTATTTAGAAGTATAGGGTTGAGGGTCAAAAAATTGATACAAATTAAAAGGATAGTAGTTAACATGTATAATGAATAAATAAAATTGAAATATTATGGAAAAGTTTAAAAGGAAATCTTACCAGGTCAAAGTTCACAACTATCCCAATTGTTATTATTTCACACATAAATCATAACATATAATATCTGCATTCGATAGTGACTTGTTGTTCATGAAAATTTTGTTTGAATGAGTGCAAACTCAATATATTATTTTTATGTAATAAATCAAAAAGTACAAATTATAAATAGATATTTACCTTTGAATTTACATATTTTATCTTTGCACTCCTTTTCTTTTTGTTTTTTTCGAAAGTAGACCCATCCCCTATTAGAAAATAATACGAATGGGGTAAATTTAAAATTCAATATAATATAAAAAAACTATTGAGAATTTAAACTTAATTTTCCAATATATTCTTAAAACTTTCCTGCACATCATCAGGGATAGAGCATATCCAATAATGTGTTTCTCCCTTGGGAAAAAACCCCTAACATCCAATGATCACAGATAAAAAAAATTAAGGTTAGTGGTTTTTTTATGTTAAAAGATATTGAACTCTTTGAAAGAGATGTGTTTCATACCTCTCAAAAAAAGGCATCATCCAACATTGTGTGATTATATTCTGTTCAAGTCTTTCAGTAATATAAAGCATTCTTTGTTCCTCATCCAATGCACATGCTTCAGGGGAAATCAATTGTGGGTCCATGAATCAATATAAATATGTTATCTCATTCCTCCCACAAATTTTATAAAGATACCGAATACAAAACAAACCTAAGTATACATTTTTAATAAATATAACATAGGGAAAGTGTGCTAATACTTACATGGAAACAATTTTCACCACGTTGATGCCCAACTTATCTCTAGTAACAGCTCCATGATATCAGTTTTCATAATCTCCATAGTTATTGCACGTCCACAAACATGAGCTTCCATTGGAAGCTCATAATGACCCACCAACAAATTTTGAATATCTTGACAATCTGTCAAGACTACTAGAATTTGTATTTGATGTCATATCATTTATCTTTGTTGTTGTCTATACAGTGTTCTTTAACTTTTAAGTATTTCTGTAAAAATAAATAGAAAAATATATTAGTTTTCAAATGATAAAACAACTTTAATAGAAAAATAAAATAAAATATATAACATTCATACCTCTATTGTAATGAGTCGAAGAAGTCTGGATGACCAAATTAAAAAATGGTCAATACTATGTCCAATTGTTGTCACCTCATCTGTAGGTAATGGTGATCAAGCTGATCTATCTATAATATCTTGTACAGTGACCCTATGATTCTCTACTTCTAATTTTTGATGATGAACTGTATCTCATATACAATATACCAACCCATATGCAAACTATATGATGTTGAGGATCATCAACATACAACTCGCAATAAGAATGAAGTTGTGGCAGTGAATTAGGATAAAAAATGGGGTCAGCAAGCTGAGGTGGGGGAGTGGGAGCTACTGGTGGAGGTGGAGGATAAATAATGGGGTCTGTGGGGGGGGGGGGGGGGGGTGGGAGGAGAGTAGGAACTGTAGTCTGAAATTGTATTTTCATGTCTAAAAACATAGAATGTACCAACACTCTAATCTTTTCCTCCATCTTCACATTATATTATGAACTTCAACATCCAAGGATTCTATTTTTTTATAAACACCCTCAATGTTAGAATTTGAAGAACGTGGAAACACTTTTCTTATCGATACACCTATCAGATATCCTCTTACAGGACCAGGATGTTCAGGCTTTCCTAATGCTACAGATAAAATATCTTGCCTCCCAGTAGCTGTAAATTCCCCCTATGTGCTCTGCTCTTCAAGAGAGTCTTTTATTAATTAATTGAAAATTTTCGTAATGATTTAAACTATATAAATAGAATAGTTTACCTTAAATAAATATAATAGAATATCTTACAATCCTCTCAGCTACGATTCTCTCGATTATTTCGAAAGATATTGCCCCTTTTTTCCCATCCAAGATATCTTCCATTTTTCATGTCTAGATGGAGGGGATGGAGGGGCCACCTCTCAGAGCGTGAAGACTCAACTCTTAGTTTTTGAAGTCTTTCTACCATCATTTTTCTTCCAAAACTGCATACCCTCCACAATATAACCTATGAGGGTATACATTTTTAGATTGGATCTCCTGATGATCTTTCCTTGTTTGCTATAAATTAAGAATAAGAAATCATTAACAAAACATTAATAAGATCATTTATATAAGAAAGCCTATAAAATTTTACATTTCCCTTACCAAAAATGACTCTTTTCTTCTACTTTCAACAAACTGTCTCCATGTGTCTTCATCTATAAAAGGATATATATGACATGGATTTTCATGACTCCTATGACCAAAAATGAAATCAGATGAGAGGGTTGATTTGAAATCCCTCCATCTTCTTACAGCCATTGATAAGCATTTATTCCCTGACTTCTCCAGTGTCAGGAATATCAAATGTCATCTAATAAAGAAGAGGTTAAACATATTATATATACTATAAACATTTAATGAATAGTCAAACAATAGAAAAATATCTTACCAAAAATCACCTCCCAGAACTGAGAGATTATTGCATTATCCACACTTCTCCAGTCATCATACAAAATTCTTACTTTTCTCTTTGCCAGAGTTGATACAAAACTCTTAAAATCTTTTGCATTTGGACATCTATGAATATCATCATCATCAAACTCAACCATTTATCCTCTAATCCCGTGTACGATAAAGTGCTAATTTTGGTAGACGTGTGCACCACGTTTACCCACTACCACTCTTGAACTCTTTATCATAATGGGAGCACATGAAGAAGATTTGGGAACATCAAGAGGAGCATGTGAATGTTCTTCCCCAGAGGTATGACCAATATTCTCATCTCCAGAATCATGTGGTTGATCAACTGAATGATCTTTCATTGTCCTTCAAATCAAAAAAACAAACATTAGTTCACAAATATACAAATTCAAATATTTTAATACAATTGTAATCATAAAATAGAATGTTATACTGAGTTATTTAAAAGTAAACATTGTTAATATGTTAATCATGTTAAACAATGGTAAAGATGGTCAAGATGGTCAAGATGGAAACATGGTAACCATGGTAATCCTGGTAAACATGGTAAAGTAATTATCACTGAAAAAATAATAGATATATAATTCATGTAATGGTAAACATGATAAAGTAAATTAAACAAACTTAAAACAAAAAAACCTATACTTATTTTGTTTTAATACAAGTTTTAATAAAGAATAAACTTACAATATCTAACATTTTATGAAAAAATAAATGTAAACTATAAATAAACATATGTTACCTGTAATTTTAGGAATGTACAAATGGATTGTTTTCCCAAATTCCTTCGTCGTGATCGTTCCTTGTGGAACAAACCATGTCTCCAACATGCTCATCATTATGTTTTGTTAATCTTTCCATGGAAGTAGGGATCTCACATAAATTCAGTATATTCATCAAGTTCATCCTCACCAACATATTGTTTTTTCCCTTGTAAAACAATATCCCACTGCATATATGATAGATCTACTACATAGAAAATTTGTTTTTCATGTGTTTCCATTATAAAAGAATCAATTGTGTATTCCAATCTATTCAGATTAACAAGTGTCATTCCAAATTCATCGTGTCTAACACTGTTGTTACCGATAACCATTCACAGTTAAAAACATGAACTTTATTTTTAAAGTAATCAACCTCCCAATGTCTTCAATAACTCCATAATATGCACATGATGCAGAAATTGGGTTTTGGCCCTTAGCACTTGAAAAATGCATTCTTTCTGCAAACACCAATACACCAAAAATCTGAACTGCACTTCTGTTGTCCTGAGCTTTCATATGAAATGTATAGCCATTAATATCATAACTGGACCATGTTATCACATTTACACATGGACCACCCACTATCCATTTTAATGTCGCTGATACATCTGATCTACCAAGCAAGGTCTTTTTAAACCATGACAAAAATGTTTTGTTGTGCTCATTCAAAATCCACATTTCTTTCTTCTTTGGATGACATTGTTTCAACTCATTAATATGCAATGTGATATATGGTTGAGAATCAGCTATGTTATTCAAGATGTATGATTATAACTTCATCATCTGTTCACATGACAATGGTTTTAATTTCATGCCACGAATCCCCTTTCCCTCATTATTAACTCATTCATGGAGAGATGGAGGCAAACCTATGCGATGCGCCACAGCCAAGTAGCTCGTACAAAACTCTACAACCTCCTCTGAAATATACTTTTCAATAATGTAGGCTTCAGGTCGATATGTATTCTTAACATACCCCTTAAATATTTTCATATACCTTCCAAAAGGATACATCCAAGAAGATATACAAGTCCACAAAGCATTATTTCTTGAACTAGATGTATCATTAAATAAACCATTATATCAAAAAAAGTTGGAGGAAAATACATTTCCAATTTACAAAGTATAAAAATTTCATCCTTTTCCAAAATTTTCAAACCATTCACATCAATTCCTTTATTACAAATTGAATTGAAAAAATAACACAACTTCATTATAGTCCTTCTGTAATGTTTGGACAATATTCCACGAAATTCATCTGGTAGAATTTGTTTCATCATGACGTGAAAATCATGTGATTTCATACCTATCAACTTCAAGTCCTTCAATGAGACAAAATTTTCACATTTGAAGAATAACCTTGAGGCACTTTGATATCAAGAAGACACTAACAAAAGCTAATTTTCACCCTCTTCAATAATGTATGACATGCCGGGGGAATAAATGTTCGTCTTCCTTTATGAGGGAGAGCTACCTCCAAACTTATTCCCATTGATATTAAGTCTAATCTTGCATTCAACCCCATCTTTTGTATTTCCTTTAATATCTAACAATTTTCCAATTAAAACAATCACAGATATTCTTCTCCACGTGCATTTCATCAATACTATGCATAACTTCAAGATATCTCCAATATGTTAGCTTAAAAAATATTATCCTTTTCTTCCAAATATGCCTATCATTACCAGATTTCTATTTCATTCCCAATGTCACATCAAGGTTTTTTCACCCTCTCAAAATACAGATCATGGGATAAAAGGTTTTTGAGCAATATTAAATTCTTGTGAGCCATTGAATTCATTTTTCAGTCTTCTATAAGGGCGATCCATAGGAAAAAACATTTCATGACCCATGTACATTTTTTTCCTCCCATGATGCAATTAACAATATAACGTCTGTTGTTCGCAAATTGGACATGCTTTATTCCCTTTAACACTGTATCCAGAAAATAATCCATATGTTGGGAAGTCATTTATAGTGAACAAAATCACTGCATGCAGTTGAAAATGTTCCATTTTATATGAATCATACACCCTAATACCATCAACCCATAAAAGTATCAAATCATCAATCAACGGTGTCAAGTAAACCTCAATATCATTGTTGGGTTGCTTTGGACCAGAGATCATTATACTCAACATGACAAATTTTCACTTTATACAATATTTAGGAGAGAGGTTGTAAATTACCAATAAACTAGGCCATGAACTTTGTGTGCTACTGAGGGTTAGGTATGGATTCATTCCATTTGTGCACAACCCTAGATTGATATTTCTAATTTCATTTCCATATGTAGAATATTGGTCATCAATTTTCTTCCATTGTGGACAATCAGCTGGATGACGTATTTTTCCATTACATAATTTCTCATCATCATGCCATCTTAACCTTTTTTAATCATGTGAATTGGCAAATAAAGGTTTGAAATGATGAATTATAGGAAGATTCCAAAATAACTTTGAAGGGATCTTTGTAATCTCAACATCAGCCTATGATTTTTCTTTCACCTTATACCTTGATGTCCCACATTTAGGACACTCTAACAGAAACTCATATTCCTTCATATATATAATATAGTCATTCGGATAGGAATGTATTTTCTTGTATCCCAATCCCATCAGGAATAATATTTTCTTGGCTCTATAATGTGATTCTAGAAGATCATTATCTTTTGGAAGAATGTCTTTCATCAATTGTAGAAGCTCTGTAAAACTTATATCACTCCATCCATGTTTCTCCTTCAGGTTAATCAATATTAACACCACTGAAAAAAACCGTAAGATCTATACAACTAGGATATAATGGGTTTTCAGAATCACCATATAGATGTGAAACTATCGGTTCTATCTCAATTTGTTCTTCTGCAATATCTTGAATCATTTCTTCAATTCCATCGGAGTTACCATCTTGTGAATCATCATCATCAGTGAAATTTTCATCCAGTTTCACCATACCAAATCCAAGGGTTGTAACTGAGATTAAAAATCATGACAAATCAGATGATCTTTTACCTCTCTACTTTTTAACTTCATCATATTCAAAACATTGCAGGCATGGATAGAAAAAATGTCACTAATTGGAACATTTCGTTTAGTAAATTCCAAAAAGTCATCAATAACTTCCTCATATTCATTGCTCATTCGATGTGCCATAATCAAATCTTGACTCATTATTTCCTATAATAAATATCAAAATTATAAAACTTTTTAAGATAAGGCCAATATATGTTTATATGAAAAAAATCATAATATGAATGTAAATCAATTTTGAAAAATAAAACAAATCTTTGCATATTTTATAAAATATGCTTGAATATGATTTTAAAAAGAAAATATAGTTAGATATAATAGTTTTAAATTCCATTGAATCAATGAAAACCATGGGGCCTCCAATGGTTGATAGAAAATTGGAGAAAATGGAGTAAACCTGAGAATCAAATAAAATTTCAAATAGAAACCTCATATGAGAAAATCACAATGTAAATCCAATAATCATGGCATAAAGGGGTCAGGATAACTACGCATATTTGAAAACCATGACATGGTCTCCCATATAACCCATAATTTTCTCATAGTCGATGACTGGTCAAAATATGTATAACCAAATAAAATCATATTTCAACACTAATATCCATGAAAAAAATACAATCATCATGTCTTAATATCATAAACCACAATGCAGAAGTCAATCCCAACTAAAACTTATCCCCCCACCCCCTTGGACACCCCCCTGGACACCACCACCCCCTTGGATACCCCCCGCCCCACCCCACCCCTGGACTCCCCCACCACCCCCTCTTAGACACCCCAATCCCTCCTGGACACCACCATCCACCTCCTACCCCCTTGGACAACCCCCCTGGACACCACCCACCCATCTGGACACCCCCCCCCGAAAAACCCTCAAACCCTCTGGATAGGCCCCCACCCCCTTGGACCCCCCCCCCAAACACTCCCTGGACTGCCCCCCCCCCCCACCTCTATGGACACCCAGGACCCCCCCCCCCCCTCCAACCCTATGGACAGCCCCCACAAACCCTCTGAGCACCACCCCACCCCCTTGGGAACCCCCTGAACACCACCACCCCCCTTGGACAGCCCCCCCCCCCCACCCTGCTGGACCAGCCATACCCCCACCCCTGGATTGCCCCCCACCCCTCTAGATAGCACCCCCCACCCCTCTGGACAGCACCCCCACCCCTTCTGGACACCACCCCAGCCCCTCACCCCCCTTGGACACCCCCCTAGACACCCCAACCCTTTGAATAGCCCCCCCAACCATTTGGACATCCCCCCACCCCTGGACAGCCCCCCACCCCTATAGACCTCACCCCCAGCCCTCCTAGACACCACCCCCACCCCTACCCCCTTGGACACCCCCTAGACACCACCCCAACCCTATGGACATCCCCCACCCCCCGGACAACCCCCAACCCTCTGGACAGGCCCCCCACCTGCTTGGACAGCCCCCCCCCCCCCCACCCTCTTAGACATCCCCCCAGCCACGTCGACACCCCCACCCCCTTGGACCCCCCCCCCCACCTCCATGGGACCACCTGGACACCCCCAACCCTATGGACATCCCCCCAAACCCTCTAAACACCCCCACCCCTGGATAGTCCCCACCCCCTCTAGACACCACCCCCCCACCCCTCCTGGACACCACCCTCCACCCCTACCCCCGTGGACACCCCCTGGACTCCCCCCAACCCTCTGGATAGCCTCCCACCCCTGAAAACCCCCCAAACCCTCTGCACATTCCCCAACCCCTTGGACAAACCCACCCCCACCCACCCCCTTGTACAACCCCCACCCCCTTCGACACCCCCACCCCATTAGACCCCCCCACACACAAACAATCCTAGACTACCCCCCACCCCACCACCTCCATGGATAGCCTGGATAGCCCCCAACACCCTGGATAACCTCCAACCCTCTTAACAGCCCCCAGAACCATGGGATGTTAACCTCAAGCTACTATTTTTTGCATATCTAGGGATTTTAAAATCATGCTACTAGTTTTGGTATCATTCCATTATTCAAAATGAGAACCCTGAACTATATCTCCTACTAGTCTAAAATGATCTATTGTGCAATGAATCGGGTTTAATAGCATATAAAGACTTATAATAGTCCACGAAAATAAGTGACGTAAATAGATTATGGAACAACAAAAAGTGATACCAAAATTAGAAACAATCAAGGATCCAAAACAAACATTCCACCATGAAAAACCATATATACTTATAAAATAAATCACAATGGTACACGGAATGGGTGTATCACAATGGTTTACAAATAAATTGTAGTAATATAGGTGAATGAGATCATTAGTTGTCAATGAAAACAAAAATTACCATCAATGGTGGGCATTCGTGAAACAAAAACAAACGAAATAAAATTATGTGAGGATTACGTGAATATTACGAGTCGATCTAATAGATCTGGTGATAAAAAATTATATGATGATGGAAAAACAGGGTAAGAGGGTTCGAAATCCAATAATCTTACCTAGTTTAAACAAAAAATTGCAAAATCTAAATATAGACTATCTAGGAAAAAATGGAATGAAATAAAGTCATGGGAGGCTTACCTGAGTGTTGCGAGTGCAGATAATTGATCCGAGGAGAGTAAAGATGATAAACGATGATGGAAAAATGAGTTTAATCAAACAATATAGAAGATTCGATTAGGGTTTTCTGTGTGAGAGAGACGATTCGCCAGTCTATCGATCGAAAAATCATAAATAACAATCCACGGGGGGTGTTAATTTTTTAAATATTTTATAACATCATTTATTTAATAACAGACATTATAAAATATTTTTATTACATGTATAATGTCTATTGTTATAATAACCGGCACTATAAATGTATCAGATACCACATTTTTTACATTTTTTATTTTATGACCGACATAAAAAAAGCCTTGTGTTGGTTTTTTATGTCAGTTATTCTATAACCGACGTAAAAAAACACATCAGAAACCACAGTTTTTACGTCGGTTATTTTATAACCAACGTAAAAATAGTTGGTTGTAGGTTTTTACGTCGGTTATCAAATAACCGACGTCAAAAAGGCCTCAGATTCCCCCTTTTTTACGTCGGTTATTTTATAACCTACGTAAAAAATTCTTAGATACCTCGTTTTTTACGTCGGTTTTCAAATAACCGACGTAAAAAATTCCACACTTTGGTTTTTTACATCGGTTTATTTATAACCAACGTAAAGAATGATCCGGCAGGATTTCTGACATCCGTTTTTAAAATAACCAACATAAAAAAATTTACTCTCTGTATTTTTTACGTCGGTTATAAAATAACCAACGTAAAAAACCACATATAACAGATTTTCACGTCGGTTATATATAACCGACGTAAAAAATGGTGACGTTAAAAACATTTTCTACACTACTGTTTTATTTTCATTCTACCCAAAATAAATAATTCTTATTCCATGATTATATAATTAAATAACTATATAAATTGTATAATATCTTTTTTTATATTTTTTCTACCTAAAATTACAAACACATCCATCTAATTGGTAATGAACTTATCTTTCTTGTGTACGACGAACTACTTCCATAGGAAATGATGTTGTTCAGTTTTCCCTTACCACATATAATGGTTGGGAATTATGATGTAAACTCTATTTTTTTATAATATATATTATATATATGACATATTTATGTTTATGCAATTATTATATAACATATACCTTCATACATTCCATTTTTTGTAAATATGATAATATCGTTTATAGAAGTGTAGACTAGTGCTTCCTCAAAGTGATGTGATTCATTCACACTCTATATAGAATGTTTTAAGGATGATATTATAAAAATATATGAAATATTTTTCATAATAATTATACAGTATTTAATATAAATATTCATATATTTCATTTACTTTCTTTCGTTCAATATGGTAACAAATTGGAAACGTCATTCATGCATACATGCGACCTACCGTATTAATGAATGGTGTATATCATTTTCCATTTATATCATTCATGAATTATTATAAATAAATATATAATTAAATATATATAAAATATATATCATTTATTAGATTTTATAAATCATGATATAGTATTAGGAAAAAATATATAATAAATTAATGAACATTCATAAAACAAAGAGGTTATTACCCAAAACATAAAATTAACATAGAATTGATAATAAGAAGGAAATATAAACTCATATGTGGTATTATAAATAATTATACTATTATTTGGTAGATTATAAGAAACATATATTTATATATAAGAGTTTTTAATGTGTTTGAAGAGATTTGATACATAAAGTAAGGGTATTTCTAGTCTCACTTTTATTTCTGTGAGATTTATGCCATATTCACCACTCATTTATTTTGTGTGGTGTATATAATTACCATGAATATATTCTATGATTATTAAAAAAAAATTTATGGGTATTTAATTATCCATTTTATGATATAACATTCAATGCTTTTATGTTTCAAAATTTATTAAATCTGTAATGTAGTTTTGTCTTAATTTTCCTTTTTTGAGACACATACCATGAATTTTAAAAACCATGTTTTCAAAAATCTTTTCAGAAATGTTTTTAAAAATCTTTTTAAAGATGATATTTTAACTTCATTATCAATTTAAAATAAAATCAAAATTGTTTTATTTTTCCAAATCATTTTTTATATTTTTGTCAAACTTATTTTCAAAGAAAAGGGTTTTCTAAATTTTTTTATGAATTAAAAAGTGTCTTTCAAAGAAGAAAGAATATTTCCATCAAGAAAGGTTTTTAAAAGATATTCCCAAATTATTATATATATAATATAACCTCCATTGGTATTAATCATTTATTTATGGGGAAATTATCCAATGGTTCTATTCATATACTTTCTTTTAATGGTTTATGTTTTGATGGAATGGTTATTATGAAACACATTTCTCTTTAATGGGTTATATGATTATGAATCCTGCTTATTTTAATGTGTTATGATTTTATGAAATTATTATAAACCCCGAATTTTGTCATAAATTAATATATTATTTCATTTTTTTGACACCCATTTAATTTCAGGGGTTATTATATTATAGTTTAGGATTTTGTGGAACATTTATGAATAATTTTATTATAAGAACTGTGGGACCTCTATCTCTCACTAATGCATTGGGTAATGATTTATATCTCATGAGATAATGATGGGAATCAATTTTATGAGCTTGATACAATATAGAGGATGGATAATCCTGATACACTATGGAACATTTGGAATCCCAATCTACCATGGAAGTATGGGGAAACTCGATCCACTATGGGAAGATGGGGAAACCTGATTCCTCACAAGGAAAAAACTATGATTGGGGATGGTGGTGTGTCCCAAAAAGTAGGTACTGTCCAAATAAAGTTCCTTAATATGTTTTGGAAATACACCTTGACTTATATATTATGACATCTCATGTTGATCTATCTGCAAAAAATCCATGTTTTTTTCTATTTTATGCTTTCACGGATTATGATCTGGATTCCCTTAGGATTCAGGTCTTATGAACTTAAAATATTTATTGCATGATTCATGATTATAATATTTGCTTAAAGGGTTTGATCATACAATTTTATGATCATGTTCTCATACTATTATGATCATATTTATGCTTACAAATCTCCCATGTTTACTCATATTGAGCATCTGAGCTCACCACTTTTTTATGTTCACTTTACCCAGTTTAGTAAGATATTTATAATGTATGATTTGTATAGGAAGGGTGTTATTCATGGAGAACCTAGTGTGAGATAATGTAATAACAAATTTTTTTATCAATGTAAATCCCTTCTAATAATCATGCCTTAAAGTATAATCACAATAGAAAAACACAATGACATATAATGATACTAAACACTATGTTACCATTAATGATAAATTTACCACTTCTATGTTCTGAATTTTGGAAATCTAACATATAATGTTGTTATGAGTAAGATGTTAGGACTCCGATAGGGGAAACATAATTTTTCGTGAATAGTAACGTGCCCTTATGAATAGTAACCTACCCTTATGAAAATTAATATGGACCTTATGAATAGTAAACCCTCTAAAAGAATAGTAACATCACCCATGAATGTACAAATAAAAGTTAGGCACTTATAAGTGACAATATGACTATAGTAAAAGTGTTGGTATTTTTTTAAGTCAAAAAATATTAATTATAATTAATTAATTAATTTTCAATAAAATTTATTTTCTTAAAATGTTTTCATGAATTAAAAATTCTATCTCTTCTGATTTTAAGATAAATTTGTATGACAATATGTATTTTTTGAAATCTTTATGAAATCAGTTTGAATTTTAAAATCAATATTTTTCAAGTAAATTATGATTTTAATTAAATAAAATAAAATTATTCCTTTTTAAAAAATTATTTTTGAAAAATGGATTTTTTTTAGATTCTAAACATTGAAAAATGGTTTGGATGATTTTTCAGGATTTTTCTGAAATACTTGAATTTTTAGTGAATAGTGAAATTCAATAATTTACAAAATATGCTAAATAAATGAATTTATGCGTCATTCTTGAGTCAAGGATGATGTAAATGGAAATTGGTTCGAACTCATATGCACATATTACAATTCATGGTCATGTAATAATCATTATTTTTTTTTCTTTGTGGAGAAATAGAAAATTAATGAATTTAATATTGTGAAACCCATTTCCCCTCAACTATAAATACCACCCATCACAACCACATTTGATCATGCCTCTCAAGCATCAATACATGACTAAAATATTTTCAAACATATTCTATATCCCCTCCCCAATGTGCAAGATCTTCTTTTCTCACCAACATCCCAATCCAAGGTGCATTAAGGAAGATTCAATAGGTAATTCCCCCCTCTCTTTTCCTTTGATTTCCTTTTGAATTTCTTGTTATTTTATTAATCTCTCCCCACCAATACTCATCCACATGGTTTGGTAACTCTATTATTTTACATATAATGTAATTTTATGATAATAATGGAATAATATATCATCCAAATCCCTTCTCCACTTATTTTTATTTTAGAAAGGAAAACATTGTTCGTGATATGTTAATTTATTACTTACAAGAACGACATACTTTCATTTTCCATTATGGCATTCAGATCTGGTCATGAAACAATTTCTATTATTGAATAAAAACTTTTTTATATGTATTATATCCTATTTATTGTTCTGGAACTAACTTATGTACATATTAAAAAATTATTAAACAAAAAAGGTTTGTTGTGGTCGAAAAACCACTCGAATTAACCCAAACGGTCATTATTAAATTATTATATAATGATTCATTCCCTTGGTATATAAAAAAATATTTAAAATATCACTTCAAGTAATTTAACATCATAAATAACATATAATTACAATTCTGGAAGTTTATCCACGTTTTAAATGAGCTTCCATTCATGAATAAAATTGAATCGTTCAAGAAAACTATAAAATTGAACATTCAAGAACAATGAATTTCAACTTTATAACTCATCCTAAATCCAAAAAACGAACTTATTAAAACATTAATTAATATTATTAATGTACAAAGGGTTCTATAATTCTGAATTAATGAATATAATGTGGTTATACATGAAATTAAAGTGAAGAAATCCTTCAGATACTGGGTAAGGGGAAATTCTAAAACCCAACTCTCATACTTTGGGTTTTCCATCTTTCAAAACATTTCTAGTATAAACTTTCCTTAATAATAATTTCTTCATCCTAATTTTACCTATTCGGGGATATATCTATTTTCTAATTGATTTTATAACAAACACAATGTTCTTCCAACCGAACTCTTCTTACAAATAAACACCCTCTTTTTTACTTCTCTATGATTGTTTTTACTACACTCTTCATTGATTGTTCTATGTCAAGAATGTTATCCACTATTTATTTTTTAATCCAAATGTTTATGAATGTGTTATATATGATTTTAATCCCATTAATTTCCCTGGGTTATTTTAGGTTTAGGATTTACATATGTTCTATGCGGCATGCATGATAATGTAAATGTTATGATGTGATGGGTGCGCCCGGAATTATATAACGCAATATGAATGTTATGATGTTATGGGTGAACCCAGAATTATACAGTGCTCCAATGAATTGGGTAAAGTGATGAGTCTCATGAATTAAATGTAAATTATTTTTTAATACTATTCTATCATTTTACATAAATATGTTTGGTAGTTGACCACTAATACATGATGTTTTATTTTTATGCATTTCCACATTTTAGGTCTTTTATTAATGCTTCATATCATGCTCATGATATTTTTCCTATGTTATGATTGTTCTCACCCATTTTTAGATTGTTTATATTTATCCTCTTACTGGGATTTTATCTCACCCCTTTTTGATGTATATCCTCTAGGTATTATGTGTACTAAATACTTTTCAAGGGATAATAAGAAGCAAGAGAATAATGGATTAAATTAATGTTTATATTTTATGCTGTAATTGTTATGTATGGCCCTAGTTTTCCCAATGAAACTAAACCTTTATTTCCAAATTTTTGAAGACTATTATGATTTATATATTCTAAATTATGTAATTGTCGTTTAAGAAAAGGTTGGGTTGCTATAGATAGTATTAGAGGCAAGGTTTAGTTAATTTTGGAATTTGGATTATTAAACCCTAGAGAAAACCTCTAGTATGATACTAAATATTAGTAAGCACTAAATAAGAATTTATAATCATAATGATCCCATAAGATATACATTTAGTATTATTTTCACAAGGGAATAAATTATTTATTCATGACTTGTTGACTTTTTTTTCAAACATTTTCTATTTTAAAAATGGTGAGAACCAGGAAAAACCAAGCTAATAACTCATCTAAGGAACAATGAAAAGATTACCCAAATGACATCCCCAATTCATTGGGAGGTGGAGTTCGAAACATTATGGTGATGCTTACCTAACTTTCTCAGGTAATTAACAACAACCAAAATATTGGGGAATTTCCTCCTTCACCTAAGACGGAGCAATTGGCTATTGACTGTTTTATGTAGTAACGACCACCAACGTTTAGTGGGTCTTCTGATCCATTATTTTCGAAACAGTGGGTCAACTCCATAGAGAAAATCTTTTCTGTGCTTCACTATTCTTAGATGGAGTAGGTGACTCTATCCATTTATCGTCTAGATGGAGAGGTTGACCAATGGTGGGATTTGGTTAAGAACACTATGTCGGCTAATGAAATTGAAGAGATGATATGGGATGACATTAAGATAATTTTTATTAACAAATATTTCCCAAGAACTCTTCATAAAAATATGGAGAGAAAATTCCTAGATCTCAACCAAAAGGAATGAGAATCTATCAAAACCTACGAAGAAATATTCACAAGTCTTACAAGTTACACATTGGGTTTTCCTAACAACAATAATAGAAAAATTGATTGATTCTTTAGTGGATTAAAACCAAACCTTCAAAATGCTCTTAGAATTAGAGACTTTGGGAGTTATGAATAATTTATTAGATGTTATATCAAAGTGGAGATGGAGATTATATAATGGTACCATGGCTGTTCCGATAAGAAATGAAAGATGGAGTTTCATGCCAGAGGATCAATTGATAAAGGTGGAAAGAAAACTCAACCACCCACATGCCAAAACTCTGGGAAGATGCATCATGGTAACTACCTCAAAGGAATAATGAAATTATTAATGTGTGGGAAAGAAGGCCACCAATCTCATGAATGTCAAGAATACATTAAAAGGAATGTGAATGTGGTGGAAGAAAGGAGAGAACCACCCATGGTCTGATACTACAACTATAGGGAGCAAGGGCACTGTGCAAGCTAGTGCACTAAACCTCGATTCCTGGAGGGTAATCAGTTTCATCATCCACAAAATCCAATGGATAAAGGGAAAGAATATTTCATCACTACAACTGAATTCAATAAAGAAAATGAAGTCGTACAAGGTATAGTTCTTATTTACACAAGAACAGAAAGAGTCTTATTTGTTTCTTGTTATACGCATTCCATTATATCTTTCAGCATTGATAGAATTATAGAATTGAATCCCCAAAACCATGAATTAGATATATCTGTAAAAACCTCATGTGGTGCAATCATTTCAACCCATGTGTTTGACTCCTATCGTGTTGGCGTATATGGGAAGATTCTTCCAGTGAATCTTGTAAAACATCCCTTGGTGGAATTCAATGCTATAATGGGAATGGGTTGGCTCTCATTATATAGAGAACATATCAACTATCGAGAAAAGGAAATATATTTTCATATTCCAAACCATCTTGTTCTCCTCTACAAATTCAAGGAAGATCATGAATCTCCTTCGAAAAATCCTTTAATGATGTGGGTGTTGATCCCAAGTGAAGTGGCATACCTTGCTCAAATGGTTAAGTAAAAGAAAAGTGTCAACCTAGAAAAAATTCACATCATGAGGGTATATTGTGATGTATTTCCTGAAGACATACTTGGAATTCCCCCAGATTGTGAGGTAGAGTTCTCCATAGAACACATACCCAAAGATACTCCTATCTCAAAGTGTCCCTATAGGATGGCTCCTATCGAACTGGAGATGCTAAAGAAGCATCTACAAGAGAATTGTTTTCAAAGGATTCATGTACCCTAGTGCATCACCATGGGGTGCACTAGTTATTTTTCATAAATAATTGGGATGGATCAATGAGGATGTGTATTGATTGTCAGGAACTAAACCATATTACAACAAGGAACAATTATCCTCTTCCAAGGATCGAATACTTGTTCAATCTATTAAGAAGAGATCAATACTTCCCCCGGGTAGATTTTTGTTCTCTATATCATCAACATAAGGTGAAGAAGGAAAATATTCATAAGACTACCTTCTGTACAAGGTATGGGAAAAATGAGTTTTCGGTGATTCCCTTCAGACTTACTAATGCCCCTCCAATCTTCATGGAATAGATAAATACAGTCATTAGACAATACCTTGAAAAATTTTCGGTTGTATTTATCAATGATATTATCAAATGATCCAATAGCAAGGAGGAACATGAATAAAATATAAGGATTGTATTTTCGAAATTAAGGAAGGAAAAGTTTTATTCCATGTTTAGAAAGATTGAATTCTGGATGCAGCAGGTCGTATTCTTGGGACATGTGATCACAAGAGAGGGAATTTCTATGGACCCATCAATGACAAAGGCAATTGAGGAATGGACTAGGACCTATAATGTCATTAAAATCCATAGTTTTCTTCAATTAGTAGGATACTACTAAAGTTCTATGAGTAATATATCATGATTTTATAGCCCACTAACTAAGTTAACAAGGAAAGGGGTAAAGTATTTCTGTATGGATGAATGTGTGGAAAGCTTCAAGGAGATAAAAGATGGATTATCACTGCACCTATACTCACATTACCAAACAGTGGAGAACATTTTGTGATATACAGTGATGATATAAAGAAAGGCTTGGGTTGTGTACTCATGAAAAATGATAATGTGATAGCCTATGCCTCGTGATAGTTGAAGATTCATGAGAAGAACTACCAGAGGCATGATCTAGAGCTGGCATCCCAGATTTTTTGCCTTTAAAATATGGAAGCACTACCTTAATTGTGAGAAGTGTGACATATACATCGACCAAATAGTCCTAAAGTATGTATTCACACAAAAGGATCTCAACATGAATTAATGGATATTGTTTGATATAATCAAGGACTATAATTTCTCTATTCAATATCATCCCCGAAAATAAAAAAAGTTAGCAGATTCTCTTAGTAGAAACGAACCTGCTACTCTATCCATGTTTTGGATTGAGAAATAATCTATCTTCTTAGACATGCAAATGATGGGTTTGGAGATCATAAGGGTAAGGGAAAAATCTTACCTTGACCAAATGATTGTGCAATCATCTATCCAATAGATGATTAAGGAAGAACAAAGGGAAGATCTATAGTCAAAAAAAGGTTAATGAAGTAAAGGAAGGGAAGAAACACGAGTTCCATATCGATGATGATTGTGTGATTTGGTTTGGAATGTGGCTTTGTGTTCCTTCATCACCTAGGATAAGGAATGATCTATTGGACAATGAACACATCTTGACATTCTCTATCCATACTAGGAGTACCAAGACGTATCGTGGTCTCCGAGAACACTTCTGGTGATACAATAAGAAGGAGATTGTTTCATATATCATAAGCTGCTTAACATGTTAGTAAGTAAAATTAGATAGATAAAAGTCCAAAGGGATGATGAAACCATTTCATATAACCATGTTGAAATCGGAGAATCCCACTATGGACTTTTTAACATGTATCCTAAATGTGTCAAAGAAAAATAATGCAATATGGGTGGTGGTTAACCAACTCACCAAGACTACCCATTTTTTCTATATTCAAGAAGATCTCTCACTTGAACGACATGAAAAGACGTATGTGAAGGAAGTGGTGATACTACATGGTGTTACACTATCAATTGTCATTGATCATGATCCAAGGTTCACATCAATATCTGGAGAAGGATTCAATATGCTTTGAGTACTAAATTATATTTCAGCATGACATATCAACCATAAACCAATAGACAATATGGAGGAACTATTCAGATACTTGAAGATATGTTAAGATCATGCTCTCTAGAATTAAAATCTAGATGGGGTCATCATCTATTATTGGTTGAGTTCTCACACAATAATATCTTCTACTCGAGTCTTCAGATGGCTCCATTTGAAGCTTTGTATGAAAAGATATATAGAACTCCAACTTATTGGGATGAAGTTGGAGATATAAGGCTACTTGGACCTGATCTTGTTTAAGATATGACAGATAAGGTTCAAGTCATCCAAAAACATATCAAAGCTACTCAGAGTTGGAAAAAGAGATGTGCTGGAAACCGCTAAAGGGACTTAGAGTTATACATTAGAGATAATGTCTTCCTTTGAATATCGCCATGGAAGAGAGTCATACGGTTTGGAAGGAAAGGGAAACTAAGCCCAAGGTACGTTGGCCCCTTTGTGATCCCTGACCATATAGGAGTGGTGGCCTATCGGATTTCACTTCCACTGAATATGGATCAAGTTCATGATGTGTTTCACGTATCACTCCTAAGGAAGTATATACCAGATCCCCCACATGTATTGAACTCATAGGTGGTATAGCAGGAAGATGATCTCTCTTATGAGGAGCAGGCCCTACAGATTCGCGACAAGAGATATATTGTTCTATGAAACAAGAAAACCCACCTTTTCATAGTGCTGTGGAGGAACCATATGTTTGAAGAAGCAACTTTGGAAGCAGAGGAGGTGATGAAGGATAAGTACCATCACCTGTTTGTGTAAAACAAAATTTTGAAGGTGAAATTTCATGGGGGAAAATGTAATGTCCCGAAGTTTCATCAATGGAAATACCTCCTTATAATCATGCCTTAAATTATACTCCCATTATAAAAACAAAATTACATATAATTATACAAAATACTATGTGACCTTTGAAGATAAATTTACCACTTCTATGTTTTGAATTTTGAAAATCTGACATACACGGCTGCGATCAATAAGATGTTTGGAGTCTGATATGGGAAAAATAATTTTTAGTGAATAGTTTTCTTCCAATATGAATAGTAACCTACCCTTCTAAATAGTAATATGGCCCTTATGATTAGTAATTCCTTTAAAAGAATATGAACTTCACCCATGAATGAATAAATAAAATTTAGGCATCTAATAAGTAACAGTATGACCATATTAAAAATATTGATATTTTTTAAGTAAAAAATAAATAATTAATTAATTTAAATGAAAATTTCTTTTCCTAATTTTTTTCCTAAATTAAAAATTCTCTATATTATGGTTTTAAGATAATTTCATAAGACCTTATGTAATTTTTAAAAGATTTTTAAAATTAGTTTTAATTTTAAAAATAAGTATTTTTCAAGTAAATTATGAATTTTATTAAAAAATCAAATTTATCATATTTAGAAAATTATTTTAGAAAAATTGAGTTCATTCATAGATTCTACATATAGAAAAATATTTAGCGTGAATTTTTGGGATTTCTCTGAAATACATGAATTTTTTGGTGAATAGTAAAATTCAAAAATTTACAAAATATGCTAAATAAATAAATATCTGCATCATTATTGAGTCATGGATGATGTAAATGGACATTATTTGGAACTCACATGAACTTATTACAATTATTGGTCATGGAATTATCAATAATTCTCTTCTTGTGTAGAAATAATATATTAATGGATATAATATTGAGAAAACCCATCTCCCCTCCACTATAAATACCACCCCTCACACCATCATTTCTTCACATCTATCAAGCTTAAATACTTGTCTCATATCTGGCCAAATATCTTCCCTAGCCCCTCCCCCATGTCCAAGATCTTATGTTCTCTTCAAAATACCAATCCAAGGTGCCTTAAAGTGGATTCAAGAGATAATTCACCTCTCTCATTTCCTTTAATTTCCTTTCAATTTCATTTTATTTTGTTAAAATCTCCCAACCTATCATCATCCTCATGGTATGGTAACTACAGTACCATACATATAATATAATTTTATTATAATAATGTGATAATATATCAACCAACTCCTTTCTCCTCTTCTTTTTTATTTTAGAATGGAAAATGTTTTTCGTGAGGTGTAAATTTATTACCTTCAAGGACGACGTGTTTTTATTTTCCATTACCACCTTCAGATCTGGTAATGAAAAAATATTTATGGTTGAACAATATTATTTTATATGTATTATATCATCTTTAATGTTTGGGATATAACTTATGTACATATTACTAAAAGATTAAACATTAATAGTTCGATTTGGTCAAAAACTCGCCCGAATTAACCCAAACAGTCATCATTAAATTCTTATCTAATGATTCATTCTCATGGAATATAAAAAAATTATTTAAAAGATAATTTCATGTTCTGTAACATCATAGATAACATATAATTGCAATTATTTATATTTATCCACGCTTAAAATGAACTTCACATTCATGAATACAAGTGAATCGTTCAAGAAAACTGTAAAAATGAACGTTCTAGATGGATGAATTTAAACTCTATAACTCATCCAAAATCCCATAAATAAACTTAATAAAACCATATTGAATCTTATTAGTGTATAAAAATTTATATAATTTTTAATTAATGGATCAAAAGTGGTTATACAAGAAATTAATGTGAAGAAATCATTTGGATACAAGGTAAGGGAAAATTATCAAACCCAACTCTCATACTTTGGGTTTCCCCTATTTCAACTCATATTCAGTATGGATATTTTTTAAGAATAATTTATTTATCCTCATCTTTCCAAATATGGGATATAAATGTTTTTTAATTTATTTTATAATGAACACAATGTTCTTACAAATGAACTCTTCTTACAAATAAACACCCTCTTTTACTTCTTGAAGACCATTTCTACTTTACTCATTGTTGATTGTTCTAAGTATAGAATGCTCTCTCATATTTATTTTGGGATCCAAATGTTTATGATTGTATTATTTATGATGTGAAACACATTACTTTCCTTGGGTTATTTTATGTTTATGTTTGACATATTTTCTGTGTGGCATGCATGATAATGTACATGTTATGATGTGATGGGTGTGCTGGGAATTATGTAGCGCAATATGAATGTTATGATGTGATGGGTGTGCCTAGAATTATACAGAGCTCAAATGCATTGGGTATGGTGAGTAATCTCATGAGTTATGGGGAAATTATGCGGGAACATAATGCTACCATTGTTCACAACTATGTGTGGTAGTTGACCACTAAGACATGATGTTTCATTTTTATACATTTCCACATTTCAAGTCTTTTATTAATGCTTCCTATAATGTTCATGATATATTGACTATGTTATGATTATGATCACCCATTTTTATATTGTTCGTATCTATATTATTACTAGGCTTTTATCTCACCCTTTTTTTATGTATAACCTCAAGTGATTATGTGTACTAAATATTTTTCAAGGGACAATAAGAAGCCGGAGAAGAATGGATAAAATCAATGTTTATGTTTTATGTTTTAAATTTTATGTATGGCCTTAGTTTTCCCAAGACACTATACATTTGGATAAACATTTTATAATACTATTATGTTGTTTATATTTTAAATTATGTAATATTATTGTAATAAAAGTCTCGGTCACTATAGATATTGTATCTCACTTATGTACTAGTGGTTATGTTTCCATGTTTTCAAATACATTAAATGAATACAGTATTTGGGAGTCTTTTGTGTAATGTATTAAATATTCCACAGAAAAAAATGTAATATTAATGTATGAAAAGAAATTGTTAGCATAGTTGGTATTAGAGATAATTCTAGTTAACATTTGGAAACTATGATGATAAAACCATAGTGAGAACCCTAGAGAAATGTCTAAGGAAATGTCAAGGATAAGGAAAAGTATAAATAAATGTCCTAGAATTTTAGTAAAGGATAGAGAGAGTGGTTTTCATAAAATAATATCCCTTACATGATACAACAAAAGGATGTTTCTCAGGAATAGTTGTACATAGGGGTAACAAACTCGAAAACATTGTATTGAGCTAGACTCAATAGGGAACTAGTTCCCAGAAACAGGCCCTGTTACACACCTTGTTTAACACTCATGAGGGATAAGCTTTGGGAATTCACATACTCTTCACAAACCATCATAAATTATTTAAATATTAGTTGGATATTAATTACCTAGGATAAACCTAAGTTGTCATATATTAAATAGGGTGTAATAATTTAGGAATCCTATAAGTGGTTTTTCATTATTATATGGTTCTTTGATATGATAATTGTTTCTTACCCTATTCTTTTTGGTTTTAGTTAATGGATGGGACCCAAAGGAACCATGTTAATGGTGATTGTGATAGAAAATGCAATAGTTGTCTTCCTGAGAAACTAAATTCTATAGGAGCTAGAATGAAAACACATGTTGTTATTCTCTACCAAATTTTTCAAGCTATGAATCATTTTGAACTTCCAAATGAAAAAATAAGGGGAAAATATTATTTTGAGTCCTCCGTGAGGTAAAACCCACGTTCTTTTAGTGGGTCTTATGATCTGATTGTGGTTCAACAATGGATCAGTACCACTAAAAATATATTTTCTATCCTCCATTCTTCGGAATATGAAAACTTAATTCTAACTATTTATCATTTTGAAGGTGAAGCAGACCAGTGGTGGAATCTATTAAAGAATATTAATAATCTAGATGAAATTGAATCCATGTATTTTGATGAGTTCAAGAACTTATTCTTCAGTAAGTACTTTCCTCATGTTCTTTGTACACGTATGGAAAGGTATTTTCTGTAGTTGAAGTAAAAGGATGATGAACCTTTTGATACCTATGAGGCTAATTTCAAAAGACTGGTGAGGTATGATTATTCTATAATTATCCAATAATAAATTAATGTTTAATGAATTATTCAGTCACTTAAAGACAAGTATCATAAGGGAATTATCCATAAGATAATATATTATCTAGGAAGATATTGTGCGTTGTGAAATCATGGTTGAAATAAAGGTTGAGGTCACTTCTCAATCTCATGGATTTAACAAGAAAATCAAGATGCAGTTCAAAGGAAATTCTAAAAACCATTAAGAGGAGAATATGATCCTTCCTTTATTCTCAATGTGTGGAAGAAGCATGGAAGAAATTGTTATATGGTCTAATAAATTTTTTGGAAGGGAGTTTCATTAAGAAATTTATTACTAAATTGAATAGAAGAAGTTTTCCAATGATGATAATATAAGAAATTAATCATATAATTCACCTCCTACGCCTCATTTCATAAAGTGTAAGTAAAATGGGAATTATGCTAACCAGTCCCCAAACCCAAGGGTTGTTGAAGATGATCAGTTTCATTAACCTCTTAAAATTAGGGACAATGGTAAATATCATGTAATCACTATTTCTAATATAGGGTGTGATAATAACTTGGTGAAAGGTATACATACCATCCACTATATAACTTCTAATGTCTTATTTTATTCTAGATCTGCCCACTATTTTAAATCTAAAGAATTTTATAAAGGTATTAAGATTCCACAAAAATTATTATATCTGGTATTAGTATTAAAAACCCCTAATGTTACAATGATTTATTCTTAGGTCTATTATTCCACTCTATTTGATGTTTTTGGGAATGTTCTTCCTTAAAATATTTTCATTCCTCGTTATGTTATATTTTATTTCATTTTAGGAATAGATTTTCTTTCTCTAAATAAATCCCACATAAATTATTGAATAATGGAAGTTATATTTGATACTTGAAACCAACCTATGATCAACTATCAATGTGATGATAAGTATGAAATTACTATAGAGATTACATCCAGTGCATGGGATTAAATTCCCATTAATAAGGCATGTTTGTCTCAAATGATTGGAGAGAAACTCGACACCAATGATGCACCTATTATCTAGGAATTTGTGGATGTGTTACCAAAATATTTTCCTATTATACCCCCAAAAAACATGAGGTTGAGTTCTTCATAAAACTCAAACCTAGTTCCACACCAATTTCCAAGACTCCCTATATAATTTCCCCAATTGAGTTGTAGGAATTAAAGGAGAAAAATCCAAGAAAACCATGATAAGAGATTCATTCGGCCAAGTGTGTCACCTTAGGGTGAAACTATACATTTTGTAAAAAAGAAATATGGATAAATGATAATCTAAAATGATTATCATGATGGAGTTGAACAAGATCATGATCGAAGAAAAATTACCATCTTCCCAATATGGATGACTTGTTTGATCAACAGTGTAACGCTCAATACGTTTCGAATATTGAACTTCATTATGGATATCATCAATAGAGGGTCAAGAAAGTTGATATACACAAGATGGGATTTTTTACAAGGTATGGAAACTAGGAATATATATTTATGCATTTTAGTTTTACTAAGGCCCCTTCTACCTTCCTAGATTTTATGAATAGAGTATTTATATATTACCTTGATCAGTTTCTGATAATCATGATAAATGATAACCTTATCTATTAATGAAAAAATGAAGAGTATAAAGACTACTCAATAATTATACTAAATAACATGAAGAAGGAGAAACTATATGAGAAATTTACAAATTGTGAATTTTGGATACAAAAAGATTCATTTTTTGGTAACTTAATCTCAAGAGATGGTATAGTAGTAGATCCGTTAGAAACATAGGATATTGAATTTTCTTCTATACCAACCATAGTGACATGGATATTTTTCTTGTATTAGATTCATATTATTGATGTTTTGTGGAGAATATTTCATGACTATCAAATCTTCTAAACATGTTAACTTACACGGTTTCAAAGTTCCTCTAGACCGATCAATTAGAGGAAAAATTCAAGGAACTCAAGAGAAGGTTGGTCAGTGCACCTATTCTTACTTTAACCTATAGTGTAGAAGGTTTTGTAACCTATAGTGATGCATCCGATAAGGGAATATGATTTTTTATTATGAAAAATAACATGGTTATCACTTATGTCTCATCATAGTTAAATATCCATGGGAAAAATTACTTAACACATGATTTGGAGTTAAAAGTAGTAATTTCTTCATTAAAGATATCGAGACATTATATTAATGGAGAAAATTTTGACATATATACTGATCATAAAAGTCAAATATTTATTTTCACATTAATGGAGCTCAATATTTTTCAGAGAGGGAGATAATAAATTATTATTACTACTAAGTACAATACCACGCTGGGAAAGCGAATATAGTGGCCGATGCATTGAGTTGAAATGACCATACTATCTTATCCATGATAAGGATAAAAAAAGATCAAATATTTCATTATTTTGAAAAGATAGATCAAGAAATCTTTAAGGAAGGGGATAAATATTATTGTTCTCAATAGAATATTCAACACTCTATCCATGTTAAGATTAAATAGTTGTAGAATGAAAATGTAGAGCTAAAAAAAGGTTATAAATTTTCTTATGTTAAACTTTGGTTGTGATGAAATGATTTGGTTCAGGAAAAATGTATGTGTTCTTTCCATAAAATGTTTGAATATGGATACATTAGAGGAATATAATTGTTCTTAATTATATATTCGCCCTATAAGTGAAAATTCGTATACGGGTTTGAAGTAATACTTTTAGTGGGATGGAATGAAGAGATATTTCGTGGAGTATATATCTTAGTTCTCGGTGTGATAGAAAGTTAAGTCATAAAGACAAAATTATAAGGTTATGTTTCATGCATTACCCATATTGGAATTGAAATTGTAGAACATCACTATGGAATTTGTCATTGGACTCCCCAAAACCTCTAAAGTGATTAATGTTATATGGGTGGTAGTAGATCACCTTACTATGTCCACACATTTCATTGCGTTCATAGAATACTTCTATCTGGATCATCTTTCTAGGATATACATTAAGGAATTGGTAAGGTTTCATGTATTACCATATATCATTTTATCTTATTAGGGTTTGATGTTTACCTCACATTTCTGGAGAAGTCTTCAGAAATCACGTGATACAGAATTGAGTTTATGATTACTTATCATTGTTATATATATTATTAGTCTGAATAAACAATTCAAACCCTAATATATATGTGGATATCTTATTATTTGGATTTCAAAGTTGGTTGGGATCAAAAAATTCCTATATTTGTTATGTCTTTCAATAATATATTTCACTAAAAAATTCATATGGATCCTTATGAATTAATATATGGGATGAAATGTGGACCTATAATGTTTTGGGATGGATTTGGAGAAATAAATCCATTGGGACCTAAGATCGTTCAAGAAATGCCAGAGAACATTTGAACCATTTAGAATCATGTCATGAAAGTTTAAATATGGAAGAAAATTTATGTTGATTACCGAATGGGTGATCTAGAATTTGTTGTTGGTCAGAATGTGTTTCTATTAATATATCCATGGAAGGATTTTATCTAGTTTGGGAATAAAGAGAAACTAATCCCTAGGTATATTAGTCCCCTTAATATTTTAGATTATATCATAATTTTATACTATCACTTGTAAATCTCTCTCAAGTCCATGATGTGTTTCATTTATCTCTCATGAGGAAGTATATACCTCACCCTTCATATGTACCAAACTCAAAAGTCACAATTCTAGAGAATGATCCTTCTTTTGAGGAACAACCAATTGAAATTCTTTATCATATAGATAAAGTTCTACAAAACAAGACCACTTACCTGTTCAAAGTTTGTGGATAAATCCCTAGATAGAGAACGATATGTTTGATCTTGAGGATATTATGTGGTGGAAATATCCTCATTTTTTATCAAAATGATAAATTTTGAGGGTGAAATTCATTTAATGGGGGTTAGAATGTAACATCTATAGTTTTTATGGACCTTTTTTTTCAGATAAATTAATTTTTTTATTCCTTGAATCTCACTCTACACTAAGAAAAAAATTTATCGATACGCTATACCACGTTAATCAAGTTCTACATGCAACACTTTCCTGTCATTCATTACATGCAACACTGAGTTTCTGTGAAATAGTATTTTATTATATTAATTATTTAAATATGATAGTAAAAACATAACCCTTAAAATTTGTATAATGAAAAGTAATAACTACTTTTAAAATGTTATTTATAATTTATTTATATAAATAAATTATATTGATAATAACACGTACACATTTTAGTGAAGTGTTTATATGTTTGAAAGTAATATTCTCATAAAAGAACATCTTTTTATGTCCTTTTGTGAACAATAATAAAAATAATTTTACAAAATTTTATAAATTTAAATTGATAAAATAAAATTCATTTTTAAATTCATAATTTCAAAATTATCTTAGGGTTAATTTTTGGGGTTTTCCAAAAACCCTCATTTTTTAATGAATAATGATAAATTATGAATTTTAATTCAAAAAATATTTTTCTTCTAATTTATTTATATTTTTTGAATTAAATTAATTTTTGTTTTAAAGTGTAATTAGATTAATTTTTCATCAATTAATCCAATTTTGTTCATTTTAATAGATTTCACAACAAAATTGGATATAAAGATATCTCAAACTTTTAAAGATTTTTTATAAAAACCCGATGTCCCAACACATCTATAATATTAGTTTTAAATTAATTTATATCCATTTTGTAATTAGAATTTGGAAAAATGGATTCATGATTTTTTATTATAAAAATTTATAATTTATAATAATCTTATCCAATTTTTTACCAAAAATATTAGTGAAAGTGATTAAAATGGATTGCAGCGATTAAGAGAAAAATTAGCATAACAAATGACTGAACATTAATATTAAATCCCAAAGTGAACTAAAAACTTTTCCAAATGCAATTGGATGTTCATATTTTGACGCAATCCTATTTTTTATTGGATTTAGACCATTATTGGAGTCACATGCTATGGAAAAATTTTGGTGGATTTCAATTTTCAAAAATTAAGAAGAATACCACTCCCCTTCACTTTAAAAAGGCACTCACGACATCCATTTTTTACACCTATAAAGCTATTTGACATGCCCAAACTCTGAGGAAATAGTCTCCAAAAATCCCAACCTTCATCCTAGATTACTCCATTTTTTCAAACATCTATCCAAGGAATCCCTGTGGTGAAAACCAAAAGGCGTTACCCAAAGAAGTGGTAAAATCCTTCCCCTCCATTGTTTTATTTTGATTATCCACCACCTAAATTATTCATATTAAATTATTATATAATAACATAAGTCTCATAAATATATTTATATGTTTTTTATTTTAATGGTTATAGCTACACTTACACACACTTCCATCTAATGGGGAACAAATTTACCATTATTATGTACGATGAACTACCACCTCACGAAACAATGGTGTTCATTTTTTTACTACCTCAAATGGTTTGGAATTATAAAAAAATTATTATATAAATTATATTTATGATTTATTAATGCTTATTTTATTATTATATTTCACACCCTTTCATGATTTACATTTTTTGTAAATACGATAATCTCGTTTGGGGATTGTGGACTACCGTCTCCGCAAAGCAATGTGATTCATTCACAGTCTACATGGAATGTATAAAGGATGGGTTTAGTAAATGTATATTATTTATCTGAAATAATATTTATAATTTAAGTTGTATATAAACACATATATTTCATTTATTTTCTTTTTCTCAAAATGATATGAAAATGGAAATGGTGTTCATGCGTACGTGTGGACTAACATCTCCATGAATAGTGTAATTTATTTTCTATTTATATCATTCATAGATTATAATAATAAATATATATTGAAATATATATGATATTTAAATCATGCTTTAAATTTTTTAAAACATTATATATTATGATGGCAAAATATATAACAAATTAAAGTTCATTCGAAAAATAAAGCGGTTATTACCCAAAACTTAACATTAACATGGAATTGTTAATACGAAGATGATATAATATCATATGTGGTATTGTAAATAATAAATGGTTACTTTTTATATTTATAATAAATATGTATTTATTATAAATGAGGTTTTAATGAGTACTAAGAGATTAAAAATATAAGGTAATGGATTTTCTAGTCTGACTTTTATTTCTATGATATTTATACCTTATTCACCACTCATTAATTTTATGTTGTTTATATACCACCCATTAATATAGTATATTATTATTATCATTAATATTATGGGTATTTACATATATTATTGATGATATCTCTTTCATGTGATTTATGTTTCAAATTTTACCAAATCCTTAAGGTAGTTTTGTCTCAATTTTCCTTCATAAATACACATGCCATGAATTTCAAAAAACATGTTTTCAAAACTGTTTTCAAAAATGATTTCAAAAATGATTTAAATTTGGTATTTTATCTCATTTTAAAGTAATATGGATTTAAAAAAATATCATTTCAAAGCTTCCTTTATATTTTTTGAAAAGTATTTTCAAAGAAAAATGTTTTCAAAAATGTTTTATGATTTAAAAAAGTGTTTTCAATGTAGAAAAGATATTATCCTCAATAAATGTTTAAAAATATCTTCCAAAATTATTTTAAATATAAGTTAACATATATTGGTGTTACTCATTATTTTATAATGAAATTATCCAAATTTTCCATTCATATTATTTCTATGAATGGTTTATGTTTTGATGACATGATTATTATGAAACTCGTTTCTCTTTCATGGGTTGCATGCTTATGAAACCCGATTATTTTCATAGGTTATGCTTTGATGACATGATTATGAAACTTTTCTTTTTTTTCATAGGTTAAGATATTATTTCATGTTTTTGACACACATTTCATTTTATGTGTTATGATGTGATTGTTAATGATTTTGTGGCACATGTATGTATGATTTCATTATGAAATGGTTGGGACCTATATCTCCCTTAAATACATTAGGTAGAGATATATATCTCATGAGATGATGATATGAATAAAGTCAATGGGATTGATCCCCTATGAAATGTTTGGAAATATAATCTAATAGGGAATATTGGGAAACTTGATCTACTATGAGAAGATGGGAAAAACAGATCCACTATGGGAAGATGTGGAAACCTGATCCCTTAAAAGGAAGGTACTATAATTAGGAATGATGTTGTGTCCAACTCAGTAGGGGTAGTCCCCATTAAGAACCCTTATATGTTTTTTCAATGCACCTTGACTTATATTGTGTAATATCACATGTTTATATGTCTACCAAAATTCTATTTTGTATTCTTATGTTATGATTTCATGGCATATGCTCTTTCTTCCAATATTATTCATGTCTTATTAACTATCAATATTTATTTCATGATTCATGTTTATGATCTCTGTTATGATGGGTATGATATTATAGTGTTATGATCACACTCTCATACCCTTATTCTCATGTTTATGCTTACATATATCCCTTGTTTACCCTTACTAAGAATCTGATATCACCACTTTTTGTGTTTCCTTTCCCCAAGCTATAATGGTATGTATTATATATGATATATATAAAAAGGATTCTAGTCATTGAGAACCAAGTGGGAGATAATATAGCTCACTTATGTACCAGTATTTGTATGTCTATGTTTCAAAAGGTACTAAGATAATATTTTATTTGGGTGCCTATTTGAGTAATGTATTAATTATTCTTAAAAAATGATGTAATGTTAATGTATGAAAATAGAGGTTCACTCTACAATCACACAGTTAACAAAATTAGTCGATGTCCTCCGAGGTGTAATATTCCATCTTCGTGTTAGCCCCTTGAATCTGTCCCATTAGAATCAATCTTGTGGTGTCATAGTCAACCTAACTACTGGTCTATACAAGATTAGGTTGGGTCATGTTAGAGTGTTATCATTACTGTTCTATCTTAGGTATAGGATTTAGAGTTTGGATTATTTTGAGGTTTGATTTGTAATATTTATGCAAATAGTTTCAAGAATATTTTCCTTCATTTCTCATGCTAGGGAATCCAACGTTGGTGTGGGTGGCTGACACAATCATTTTATATTAAACTTATAATATTCCAATTGACACAAAGTCTCTAAGTCATCATTTTTAGGGTATTTTTAGTAGAATAAACACATTAGATAATGGTTAATTAAGATTTTACATGTCTTTATCGATTCATATCACCCAATAATGATTTAGTAACCATGGGTTTATATTGTTAACTATATGATCCCACCTTGAAATAAACCATATAAGATTATGGGGATTGTTCCAGATGATACCAATCTAGTGAAGGATCAACATTAAAAATTATATTTGTTATTAGGAATCAATTCAAGGACCTTATTAATAGGTATATCCACCATGTAATAATAGGTAAGATCATATATACTTTGTATAGATAGGGGAACCTAAACCTATAGAGAATATGATATATCCCACTGAGAAGGATCTGTAATACATTTACATTTTAAGAAATATTTTTTAAAATATATTTTATTTTTTGATAACTTTCATTAGATGAAATATCTAGTTTTAATGAACCTGATATACTATTAATATTATTATTTACAAGTTGAATATTATAAACTAAAATTATATTTGGTGGAATGAATAGGAATAAACAAATTTTGAAAATTATTTATGATGTTTTTAGATAATGAAAATAAATTTTTAAATAGGTACATAATTTTTATAAAAGTTTTATATACTTAAAAAATACTTTTTTTTTGAAAAAATAATTGAAATTATTTTTCAAAAAAATAATAAAATTAATTTTTCCACTTTTAAAAATATTATTTTAAAAAAATTAATTTTTTGAAATCTACATGTAAAAATTATATATATGTTATATTTTTAAACTTTTATGACAATATTAATATTTTGATGAATAATAAGAAACAATTAATTTTTATTAAAAACGTCCTTTTCTTTTAAATAATTTATAAAGTTTCATAGTATTTAAAAATATTTTAAAATAAGTAATAGTAAAATTAATTTATAATTAAACCAATTTAGTTCATTTGAATCAAATTCATATTGACTTTTGATATTAAAACACTCTATACCAAAGAAAAGTTTCTCTTTGGAAAATCGTTTTTTTCTCACATTTGTGGGATTAATTTTAAATAATTCTTTCCACTTAAATGAATTTAATTTGTAGAAATTTATTCGATATTTTGAGTTATAACAATTAAAATCATATAATAGGTTCAACATAATTTTTTATTAAAATGAATATTAAAAATAAAAAAATAATTACTGAGGTTAAGATAAAACTAAGAGGATAATGGATTAAATGAACTAAACACATATCCAATTCCTATTGGATGAAAATATTTTAACCTTATACAATATAATTCCAATGACTAACTATTTTGGATTCTTTTAATATTTTAAAATATTTGTTCAATTTTTAATATTTAAAAATTCCATTTGTGTTCTCTCCGCCACTTATAAAAGGGCACCCACTCCCCTCTCATATTCACCCTTCCAGAATCATTTGGTTTAGAAAATAAATAACCAAATATCTTCCTTCATTCCATAACCACATCCTATTGCCTTGTTTTGACTAGGAAACCCTCCTAAGAAGGATTTAGGTTTAAACCTGAAGGGGTTCTCATAAGAATATGTATAATCATTAACTATGTGTTCTCATTTTATATCTTAGTCTAACCCCTTAAAATAGTATACAACCAAAATAATATAAAAAATAATTATCCCCCAGGTACTAATATTTTATTGTGTTTATTTCATGACCAAAATCTATCTCTTCTTTTATCAAGTGTAAATGAAATCGTCCATCGTGTGTTCGATGAATGATCGCATTATGAACCAATGCATTTCAATTTCCATCACCAACCCTCATAGATGAATATAATAAAGGATTTAACATATTTATTTGATATATATATATAATAATTATACTTATTTAATTATAATATCACATATTCATTATTACTTTATATTCTATGGTAATACAATAATGTCACTCGTGTGTACGACGCACTACCTTCTCGCAAAGTGATGTTATTAATTTTTCATTTAAACTTTACATAGAAGTTTATAAGGGTAAATTTAATGAATATATAAGATATAAATGACATAATAATTACTCTATGAAGGTTATATATTATTTACATTCCTTTCATTCTATCCATCAATAAACAGAAAACTCCATTTATGCGTATGTATGACCTATCATCTCCCAAAATGGTGTAATTAATTATATATATATATAACATTCATGGATTACTATAAATAAATATATAATTATATTATATGATAATTATATTATATTTACAATTATTTATATGGTGAATCCATGATCAATGTAAAATAACCCAAAATATGAAATCAAAACATACATGAAAAATAAAGTTCTTATTACTATAAATGCGATATTAAATTTTAATTATTAATAATAGGGTAATAAAAAGTTATAAGAAAATAAATTATGGTATGATACATAGTAGTATGGTTATATAATATATTTATAATAAACCTATATTTAGAACATGTATGAAATAATTCTAGAATTAAGATATTGGAATTTCATCTCAAATTTGATTCTTTGGGACATATGTTATGTTATGAACTTGACTTTTTTTATAAGGTGTATAGAAAACCCATTTGATATTTAATATCATGAATAATATTTTTTTTCATGAAATTTAAACATTAATTTTATTAAATTATTTATCGGGTCTTATGATTCAAAATATTACCAAGGTTGTCAGGAATTTCCATCTCAATTTTATTTTTAGGGGACACATGCATTATACAACACATGCTTCTTTTGTGGGTTGTATATATTGACCAATAATTTCTATTATGACCCTTATAATCATAATTATATAATATTAATATCCATTTAATTTTCATTCATTCATGTGACCTATGATTCAAAATATACCAATGTGGTAATGGTTTAATGTTACAATCCCATTATTTATCATAATTATTTGTGATATGATTACCATGATGAGATTTTATGATATAAAATTAAATAAAATTTGTAATTTTATTCTATAAAGGTAGTTTCATGTAATTACATGAATTCCTTTCATTTTACAATCTTTTTTACTAAATAATTCAAAATAATTATTTTAAGGAAAAACTGAATTTATTTCTCTATTCGATTGAAAACCTTTTTTATTTCATATCCACATTTTGTAAAAATGTTTTCCTAAATGTTTTTAAGATTATACTATGTTGGTTTAAATTGTTTTTCATGCATGTTTTACTTTTTACAAAAGGATTTTAAAGTAATCTTCATGTCGTTTAATAGATATCGACCTTTTGGATTTTAATAAAAATATGAAAGGAATCTGTGTTTTAAGGTGTATGGAATGAATGTGATTTCCCATAACCATGAATATATACTATTTTAAATATTCCATAATATGTTTCAATGGTAATTTTCAAATAAAATTATTTTTATAATGTTTTGTGAACATTTTGTTATTAAAAAGGTACTTTTCCAAGTGAAAAGATTATTTTTCTCAAAAAATGTTCAAAGTGATTGATCAAAATAATTTTCCATATAAGATGAAATCAATTGATGTTTATTAAGCTTTATTATTTATATGATTTTATGGTACTATTAATGTTATTTTTATGGATGGTATATGTTTATGATGAAAACATTTTTATTAAAATCATTCTATTTCCAATATTTATTCTATAATGAAATGATGATATATTTATGAAACTCGTTTCTTTTCCTTGGGTTATTCTATGATAAAATGATTAAATTAATATGAAATAGATTTCTCTTCCATAGGTTATTCTATGATGAAATGTTTAAGAAACTTAATTATTTTGATGTGTTATGATGTGATGATTTTTTATGATCTTATAATGCAAGTATGTATGATTTTCATTATGTGTTGTAATAGACGTATGTATTCCTTAAATACATTAGGTAAATATTTATATCTCATGAGATAAACCGGACTGTAATGAAGAGTGAACCTAGTTTAGCGAGGGACTTTATCCACTATGATAATCATGGGAGGATACGATGACTACTAAGATGGATTGTGGAGTGAAATAAATAAACTATGATAGTATTAAGAGTTAACCATGACTAATATTATGGTTGGGTTGAGTGAACCCAATACACAATGATGGTATATAAAATTATACTTAACTACTAAGGAAATGATTTTTTATAATTACGTGTATTCCAAAATTCAATGTATTATGAAAATTTTATTCTTTCATGGATTATTTCTTTGATTCATGTATGATTCAGGTATTATAAACTATAAATATTAATTCCGTGACTCATGTTTATGATCTATGATATGTAGGGTATGGTTTACAAATGTTATTATCATATTCTCATACCCTTATACTCATGTTATGTTGATAAATCCCTAATTTCTAAATGATGAGCATCTAATCTCACCCATTATTATTTTTTCATTCACCAGGTTGTGAATAAATTTATTATGTATGAAATATCTATGAAGGTTGAAAGTTTTGAAGAACTTAATGGGAGACAAATTTTTTTTCGTATGAACTAGTTTTGTATGTATTAGATTTTCAAAAGACACTAGACGTAAATGATTCTAGCATTGATCATTATTTTATGTAATGAATATTCATCTAATTAGATGTAATATCAATGTATGAAAATTAGAGGTAGTTATTCTTGGTATTAGATAAAGGTTTAGTTAATCCTTTTAAAACTAGTATGAGAAAAATTTTCTGAGAGTCATAAGTATATGTAAAATATAATAAAATATCCATGAATTTTTTTGAAGGATGGAGCAAGTGGAATCTGATCTATTACATCCGTATAGAGATACTATATCTGGTATAGTTCTACATAGGGGTAATAACTCAAAAATAACATAATTTCTCAGATTCTATCATCACCTAGTGTGTGATAATGGGCCTTGTTGTACACCTAGTTTGACACTCACGAGGTATATGTTTTGGAAATTCAAGAAATACTTACGAACCATCATGAAGGATTTGAATAATGACCATGAATGTCCTAGGTTAATCCTAAGGTGTCATAGATTGAAAATAAGGTGTCATTATTTAGAAATAAATTTAGTGATTTTCCATGATTATGTGGTTCTCCATTATGACTATTGTTTCTTACACAGTTATTTTTTTTAGTCAATGGATGGAACCTGAAGGAACCATTTTAATGGGGAGAATGATGGAAAATGAAATAATGGTCCTCTTGAGAAACCAAAAAGTATATGACATGTAATTAAAAATATTATTTCTATTCTGAAACCAATTTCTCATGCTATGTATCATGTGGAACTTTTAAATGATAAATAGAGGGAAAAAAATTTATTGATACATTTATGGGGAAAAACAAACTTCTTTTAGTGGTTCCATTGATCCACTGATTACTATGAAATGGATCGGTACTATTGAAAGGATATTTTCCATTATATAGTGTTTGGAGGATGAAAATTTCACTTTGTATGACTGTCATTTTGAGGGAGAAGTGGATCACTATTTGATTCTTATTAAGAATAAAATTCAACACGATGAAATCCAATCAATAGAATTTGTTTATTTTAAGAAATAATTTCTCAAAAAGTACTTTACTTATATTATTCATATGAAAATATAGTAGGAATGCCTTGTGTTAAAGTAATAGGATAATGAATCCATTGGAACCTATGAGGTGAATTTGAAAAGAATTACAAGGTACGCTTATAGTATTATCGACCAACCAAAATGTATGGTTGATTGATTCATTAGTGGTTTGAGAAAAGTCTCTAAAGTGTATTGGCTATAATTAAATTTAGTTACTATGAAAAAATAATCTGATCTGTTGTCAATGTGGAAATTGAGATTGGAATTACCAATCAATCCATTGTTTTGATTACAAAAGAATTATGGGATTAATATTACACTCTAAAAACCATGTAGAAAAGAAGATGAGAATTCCTTTATTATCAAAGTGTGTAAGGAAACATTTAGAAAATTTTCTTGAGGGAACTAGTAAATATTTTAAGTATGGAAATGAAGTTAATCGAGAAATTGATTACCAAAGTGACGGGAAGAAGTTATCAAATGATGGGATTAAATATAAATCTCCATAAAATACACTAACCAAACTCCAATGTTTCAAATTTTAGGATTATGAGAATAATGCTAACAAATTATCAAATATAAAGGCTAATGTTGATGATCTATGTCTGTAACCTCCTAATCCGAGAGACCAAGGGAAATATCATGTGATGGGTGTTTCTGAAAAGGGGTGTGATAACAATGTGGTGAAAGGAATACATACCATATACTCTAGAATTTATAATTTATTATTTGAATATGGATCTACCCACTATTTTATATCTAATGAATTTACTAAGGGTATCATAATTCAACCTAATGATTAGATATTGAATTTGAGGTGAAGACCCCTAATGGTATGATGATCTCATCTCAAGTCTATGATTCTTATCAGGTTTAGGTTTACCGGAATGTGCTTCCTTAAAACATTGTTATTTTCCCTCTCATTTAATTTGATGTCATCTTAGGAATGTATTCAATTTATATATGTAAATTTCACATCAATTTTTTGAGTAATTGATGTCACAATTAATATTATAAACCAACATATGATCTTCTATCCACACAGTGATAGATATGAAAATCCTACTATAATTACATACATTGTATTTGTTCTGATCCCTATTCAAAAGGGGCGATTATCTCAAATTTTTGGGGATAAAATCAACATCAATGATATTTCTATATTGTGGGAGTGAAATATCTCATGTTTTGTACTAAATAAAATTTCTTTTGGTGTTTAGATTTTTTTTGGTGGGTGGACCAAATAATCAACTATGATTTGGAATGTAAATACTAGATTTATAACACATAAATGTGTTCTTTGTAGATATTTTTTATGCTCTAGGATGTTTATTTGGTGTTCATATGATTTTTCGGAGTTTTAGGCTCCACATTCTCAATGTTGGGAGTGTTGGGTAAGATAACATAGTTTTCCCATGGTTAGTACTAAATGTGCGGCCCAAACCATGAGATATTCTTATATAGGCCCATGATTTTTTGAAACCATGAACCACTCTAGGGGAAACCATTTAGGGTGGTGTATATTATCTGTATAGTGGCTTATATTTTGTGAATACTTTTTCAAAATGATATTTCTGGCCAACACGGTAGTGCCACTTAGTTAGTGGGTGCGTACGATTGGTGCACTATGTGTCTAAACCCTATGGTAAAACCGTACACCCTTTAAAATATGGGGAAAATATAATTTTCACCTATACACTATGAAAATCCCCATGTTATGGTATTGTTATTTTTAAATTTTTTGGTGAACTGGAGGCCCATTTTGAGTTTCTATGGAGTTATGGATCCGAACATAGAAAATGATGATGTTTTTTCATCATTTCACATTTAAGGTGCTTGGTTATAGGGAAACCATACAGAATCCCATTTTAAGGATCCTTTAATCATTTAAAAAGGTCATTATTTATCAACACGAGATGTACATGGTTGATTCCAAACCATGCATCCTCTAGGAGAAACTGTGTAGGGCCCTTTGTGTGTATGTGGTTTGGCACATGACTCACACACATTTTGGTAAATAGTGTGACAAAAATTAGGTTGGTAATAGATTTTATGAAATTATAAAATGACATGATTGGAGCATGGTTTGGTCAATAATGTAGTATATAGGGATAACTGTATAATATGGTTTTGGTGTAGGCAGTGGCTAGCATACGTTTGTTGCACTGTTTGGAAAACTGTGTAGCCAAACCATGTAACTTATCCATGTTTTTAATATTTTTGGATTTCCCAAAATGACGTCCTCAATTTTATGGGATTTTCATCCCCTCTTCTCCCTATTTCTATAGTCCAACCCAATGTATGGTTCGAGGATCTCCATATTATTACTCCCTTGGATTATTTCTCCACATTTTGTGTTCATCAAGTGATTCCAATGTATTTATTAATTTATTCAAACTTTAATCATCCTTCTTAATTCTCTCCTAAGTTATCCCCTTTCTATTGTAACCCTTATCTAATGTGAAATCTAGTTGTGAAGTTTGGGGTGGTTTTAATATAATAATTTAGTATATTATGGTTTGTGGAGGAGGTCTTATTGATTTTTGGATTGGTCGTCCATAAACACTACATGTTTCATCTTGGATTTTTCTTCATTGACATAGGAGTTACTATGAAAAATTATCATTTTCGAATTAAAAGTGTGCCTCTATTTTCAAAATTCGTTTTTATTGAAATTATGATTATATGTGGTATCTTTATAGTAACATGAAACCCTTTCATTGAGTTTTGACCTTAGAATAATCTATTTTTCATGTGAATTCCATGTATTCACATCTGAAATTGAATTCTTTTTTATGATAATCTTCTTATGATATGAATTGTAGCCTTTTAAAGTGGATTCTATGAAGAACAAGTTTATATGACCTTGTTTTGGTTTTCAATGAGTGATAAAATAAAGGGAATTTAGTTTTGTATTGATGTGTAAAACTCAAAATTGTTTGATAAAGGGGTTATTTTGTGATTTTAAATGGTGATTAGAAGTGTGTGTGTTGTTTAATCCTTTTGAAATGGCATAGTGGATTATTTTAAATGGTTTTATGTTAAATAGTTAGACTTTTGGCCTTGTTTTGGATTTAAAAAATAAAGACCCTTTTATGAGGGGTATCCAATATAAACCTTAATAGACATGGGTGAATTTTTGGAATCTCTTAAAATTTTTTATGTTGTCATTTATGAAAAAGTTTGATGAATGAAATGGTATATGGTCCTGAATTGTATTTTCAAATAATAGTGCCATTGTGTAAGTGTTACTTTTAAATGTTTTAAATTTTTTTGTGTTTTCCATCATTTTTTAAATGGTGTTTTTCTAATTAATTTACATAATGGGAAATTGATATTTATTCTGAGTTGTGCTTTTTTGTTTAATTCTTTTTTGGAACTTTGGTTTTAAATGGTGTATTTGGATGGATCCCCTTTATTTACCCTTATATTTTACTCCTTTTGTGGGTTCATGATCACTATGTGATGCTTTTTTCTCCCCTGATGAGGAGATGTTCTTTTTATTCCATGAGTGAATTCAATATATGGGAATATTATTTTTTTAAGATTCTTGGGAAAACCCTTTTTTTATTTTTAAATACTCTTATATGAGTTCTAAAAAATTTATTTTAAAATGGGTTTTCATTTAAAGATGTCTATAGCTAGTGAAATATTATAACGAAATTGTTCAATTATAGATAAAACAATTATGCGTGTTCTTTATAAAAATGGTAATTGTTTTTTGGGTTTTGAATGTCTTAGGCCAGTGGAATTGTCTTCATAATGTGTTTATTTTGTTTGGAGAAAAAGGGAAATTGTTTATAAAGTTTATTATGGAATTGTAATTATTTTCAATCATTTTTATATATAAATCTTACTTTCTATATTTATTTTAAAACATGAATTGATAAATTTATTTATGTAGTGAATTGAATAGTTTCATTGGGTTTTGGGGACTTACTAGGATTTTTAGATCACATCCACAAAATTTCAGGTTTCGGGGTCTGAATGGGAATCTCTCCTTTGGTTTGATCACCATGGTCGATGTGGGGTCAGGTTTTTGGTATTGTGCCCCCAAAAGTTGCATGGAGTTGGATTGGTCATGTCTTTAGTTTTTTGTATGTTTTGGTAAGTTTGTTTCTATTTTTCATGTCTATATCTCTTACTGGTATGGATGTTGAATGTATATGTAGTTGGGTTAGATCATTGTAGTTGGTTTTTAATTTTTTGGATTGTTTTTCAGTTCACAGTTGTTGTATTTATTTTTATTTCACTATTGTATCTCTTTTTTGGGAAAAATAATACCGTAATGAGTTTCTATCAGTCCCAAGAACATTTCTGCTACTAGTGGGGATTATGAATTCCTTTCTGACCTTGTCACAGGATGAGTCTGGTGGCAATTCGAATGAAAGCTCGATCCAGTTTTTTAGTAAATGGTATTAGATATTTTAGATTTCATTTAGTAGGAACCTAAGCTTCGTGATATAGCCTTTTTATTTTGGGTATGTCCTAGAGTAAGGGATAATAAGGTTATTGAATCTTGAGTGGTAAGGGTGGGGAGAGTCTAGCAAGCTCTAAATTATCCCAAACAACTAGCTTCCAAGGGTTGTTGGGTTTCAAATTGTGAATTAAAGTTTTATTTTATCTATTTCTAGTGTTTTTTGAGGTTATTGACATATTTTGGGACCCTTTGACTATTTGAGTGATATTGGAGGTTGTTTTCTATATTTTAGGTGAAACGGTAGGATCACCATAGTGGCCTAGATAACTTGAATGACTTCAAAAACCATAGAGTTCATGTGTGGCTTGGTATACCTATTTTACAATGTTTCATGCATATTTAAAACACCACTTCCCAAACTATGTGTCCAAGATATGAACAACTCTTTTTCTTTCCCGTTCAGCTGGTTTGGACTTTTCTCAATTCTATATTTCTATAAATATGTTTTTCACTTGTTGGAGGTGCAATGAAAAGTGTGTTATTTCCATTGTGGATGTGGTTCATGTGAACCACATTATAATTATTGTGTTGTTCTCGTGTGCTCTTGGTTTTAAAACCTTATTTTGTAAAATGGAAGGTTTTTTGGGAAATAACTATTTTAAAAGATAGTTAGCTAAAATTTGATATAAAATTTTTGATTCCCTTATCGTATAATAAAAATGTTTTCTAACATGATTCATTGGGTTTTATCAAAATAAATCAATTTTAAATTTTTTTTTTGAAAGTGGTTAGGGATTAGAAAGATTATGTTGTTTTGAAATAATATTTAAATGTGTTTTGGAAAAGGAAAGTGGGTTTCGAAATTTGTCCATTGGGAACTTAGTTTTTAATGTGAAATGGAATTTTGAAAAGAGTTTTGTGTTTTCCCTTGTTTCTGAATTCCTTTTTCCACCAATATTATTTTTCTTAAGTGGATGTTCTGGTTTTGTTATATGAAAAACCTTCATGGAGGGTGATTGCGAAATTCCCTGGTGAATTTTTTCTTTCCTCGTTTGAGGGCCAATTGTTTTAACTTTGATTCGTAGTGGTGATGGAATAATTTTTCTTATGATTTGATATATGAATTTATGGGGTTTATTCCCTCTATTTTTTGTATCATGCCTCCTAGAATTGTCAAAAGATTTACTTTGGTTACAGTTTCTACATAGACTCTAAATGGAGTGGTGTACGTGGAACCTCCTTTGTGATTGGATCCCATTTTGGACTTTATAAATTAGCATCTGTCTTTGTTTGGTGGTGACCAACAGCTAGTGGAAGCGATGAGGTGGGTGGAAGATATTGAGGTGATCTTCGATTCTCTTGGGACACCTGAGGTTTTATTTTTTAATGTATTCAAGAGCTTACGGTTGGTATTATCTATATTTTTTTGTAGTCCTTAATTCCTCTTCCATGGAATGAGGGTGTGTCTTGAGATATATCTAGATGGAATATTTCCCAATGGTTCATTCTTAAGGTTGTGATATAGGAGAATGAACTCATGTATCCTGATTTCTCATTCATTGTGGCCATTTTTTCATCTTTAGAAGATTCATAAGATGATTTTTAAGATATCTCTAGTCTGATCCTTTTATAGATGTATGAGTTTTGGTACCTGTCCATTGATGTTTGTAACTCTGTTGTTGGATCTTTTTTATGATTTACCTTTTGGTATGTTCCTTGCGAGTGTTTACCTTTTTGGTTACATTGATGAATGGTTTTAATTCTGGGGTTTTGGAATATTTTATTTCGATTGTAGAATTCCCCCAACATATTCCACCCTTTTTGGTGCTTTGATGGCCGATTGTGAGTGTTGTTGTTGATCCTCATTGTTTATTTGGAACTAATTTGAGAGTTTTTGGTCGATCCCATTCTTTTGTTTGATCTTTTAGGATATTATTTCTTAGATGTGAGATATGCCTTTAGGTTAATGGTAGGGTAACTAGGGTTTATTATTCAATATTTGAGTCGGTATTCTAGTTGTTCTTTGGATTTGTCCATTTAGGATGCACCATGTAAGGGTGATCTAGTTTTTCCCATAGGTTATACACATGTGTCATGACTTGAGGTAAGATATCTTGTCATTATTTTTAGGATGATTGTGGTTTTATCCTCGTTCTCTTGGGTTTGGAAGAACATGTTCTTGGGAGTGTTTTTTCCCTTGGATTTTTGTTTTTGACCTTGTGTTTCTTGGTATCATTTATTTGTTACCACCATGTTAATGGAACTCTAAATGATGTAGAGACTATGTTATAGTAATTTTCAATAGTTGGGAGACCTTGTTAGCTCTCCCATGTCTCATAGGCCTTTACATTTGAGGTTTCTATGCTGGTTAAGTTTGGATACATTTTTTCTCTTAGGGTTGATTAGTTTGACTGTTTTGAGAATATATTTTTTGGGGATTGAGGTCAATCCCTTTTAGGTGGTTTGTTAGATAATCCATTTTTAGGATTTCCCATTTATGATTCCTTTTGTTTTGACCCCAAATGTTTTAGGAGGAGAAAGTGGCATGTTGGGGAGTTTGTGACACCATCCATGTCATGGTGTTGATCTTTTGGTGTTCTTTAGTAAATTGGAGGCCAATTTTGAGTTCTTATAGAGCATTGGCCTAGAACATCAATAATTTTATAGGTTTTTGTTTAATAAATGGTTAAGGATGTTGGTTAGAGGGAAACTATGTGGATTAACATTATAAGGATCTATTTTAATCCATGTTGAACTACACATGGTTTGTTAGCATGTGATGATAATAGTAAAGTCCAAATCATGTATCCACGAGGATAAATTATTTGAGGCCCTTGGTGTATATTTGGTGTGGTTCATGACTCATGCACGGTTTGGTAAAATGTGTATCAAGTGTTCAGTTGGATATTTATTTTTTTATAGAGCCGAATGGAATATTTAAAGCACAATTTCATCAATCATACAGTGTCTGGGGATAACCATGTGAGGGGTGATTATCCAAGGCAGTGGATAGCACATGGTTTGAACATAGTTTAGATAATTGTGAGTCCAAACCTAGAAATATCTCTAGGTGTTTAAAATTATTGGATTTCCTAAAATTCCTTCCTTATTTTTTGGTATTTTCACCCCCTCATCTCTTAATTTCCATTAGTCGTCCCCTAGGTACCTTAGATGAGATACATCTTCTTCCTCCCTTAAATTCTTGCTCCCCTTTTGGTTTTCTAAAGAAATTACAAGGTATTTCGTCTTTTCATCCTCATCTACTCCTCATTATTTCCTCCCTCCAAGGATTCCCATTTCCTCTTGGAATCCTTTTCGAATATAAAATCTAGAGATGAGGTTTGGGGTGGTTCTATCCTAGGTAATTAGTCTATTTTTTTTTGAGGTGGTCTTATTTTTTATTGAAGTGGTTGTCATTGAAGGGGACAGATTTCATCATCTATTCATCTTATTTTAGGTAGATCATACTACAAAATTGTTTCATTTTTAAATTCAAAGCACGATTTATTTTTCTAAATTTATTTTTTTTGAATTTATGATTATTTTTTTATTCTTGTGGTAATTTTGAACCATTTATTCTTTTTTGAAACATAAAATAATTCATTTTTCATGTGAATTACATGTTTTAACTTTTCAAATGGAATGTTTTATTATCCAATATTTTTATGAATGGAATTATGGCGTTTTGAAATGGTATTTATGTGGTGCCTTGGGATTTGACCTAGTTTTTTTGAATAATTGAAACAAAGGTTTTAAAGGGATTTATATTTTGAATTGAGGTGTTGACTTCCAAACTGTTTGAAAATGGGGTTATTATTTGGATTTAAAAAAGTGATTTGAATGTGTTAGTGGTTTTACAATTTTAAAATTCCATAGTGGCTTGTTTTAAATGGTTTTATGGTAATTTTTTTACTTTTTTCCTTATTTTGGTTTTCAAAGAGAAAGACTCTTGTTGAGGGGTATCCATGAAATGTTTTAAATGAAATTGGTTATTTCATTGAACCTCATAAAATTTTCTTAAGGGGTGATTCACGAAAATTGTTGTGGGAATAAATCCTCATTCCATGTATTGGATTTTAAATGAAGAGAGCACTTTTGCAATGGTGACATTGAAATGTTTGAAATTCTTGGGTGTTTTAAATAATTTTCCAAATGGTGTTTTGGAAAAATTGAATTAGAATGTTCTTGGAATTATAAGCCATGATTTTTTATTTAAGGCTTGAATGGGACCTTGGTTTTAAATGTTTTAGTTTTATGGTTCACCTTTCTTTCACATCACTTTATTTACCACTTGTGCGGGTTAGTGATCACTATGTGATTCTTGTTTTCTCTCCTTGTACGAAAATGTTCTTGTTATTCCTTAAATGCATTTTATATTTGGGGCTTTCATCATTGAATACTAGAGATGATGGTATCTATGGTTATTCCTTATGTGTTATAATTGTCTTGTGTTGGTTTTATGGATCCCTTATTTTTTGGTCATGGGATACCTAATACTAAGTGAAAGATCTAGCATGTTCCTCTAGTCGGTTCACATGCCACTAGTTGTCAACCAATCATGTTAGGAACAAGGTCTAGGTGGGATATATCATCAATGCGATGTTTGTGTGGGATAATGGGGTGACAGTATGAACATATGGAATTTTGGAATCTAGTTTGAGTGGTTTTACCCTTATATACTTAGATTCTTTAAATGTTAGGATTTCCAGGGTAGATCCCAGGACGCATTAAATTGCTTTGAGGGTTAGTGATTGAGGATAGTTTTATCTAGTTCTTGATTGTGTCATTTCTATTTCTTCCATTATTATGGAGCCATTATTATTTATTTTTCATCGATATATACTTATGATTCATGGTTTCTTCTTTCTATATAGGACACGTGGGTGTTGGGTTATTGTCTTTTAAAAATGGGTTTTTAACGATGTTTGTGAATACCTATTTTGGGATTTTAAATCCTCTTGTGTGAATTATTTAATGTGGACTTCAAAATGGTTTTTTTATAAAATATGGTTACCACCATTGTAATGTTATAAATCAATAAATTTAATTCATATAAAAAAATGTGTTTATTGTTTTTGGGAAATGTTAATGGTGTGTGTGGTTTTGTAATTTCATAGGTCGGTGGATTTGTTTTCAAAATTTGTTTTGTTATGTTTTGGATGTGTATTATAGAATTGTTTCTATTTCATTACATCATTTATATATAAATATTAATATCTAAATTTATTTTCAAACTAAAATTGATGAATTTACTTATGAAATTAATTAATTATTTTCACTGGGTTGGGGAGACGTACTAATATTTTTTAAATCATGCCCATAAAATTTTAGGTTCCTAGTTCACAGTTATAATATCTCATTGGGTTTTATCATCATGGACAATGTGGGGAGATTTTGGTGGTGTCGTGTAGCGGTAGGTTGTGTGGTGTTGGTTTCAACTTTTCTCAAGTGGGTTTTTTGTTATTTTAGTTTTGGTAGTTTGTTTATGTTCAGAATGTTTGTATCTCTTTTTGTTATGCATATTGTATTTATATGAAGATGGGTGGGATCATTGTAATTGGTTTTTACCTTTTTGAAATGTTTTTGATTTTTTTATTGTATTTATTTTTATTTCAATTTTTTTATCACTGATTTTGGTAAAATCATTCTCCCAAGAAGTTCATGTGATGCCCGAACACATTTCACCAGCCCATGATGAATAGGAATTCCCTTCAGGTATTATTATGGTCCTGGTCAGGTGTGGAGTTTGATGTAATCCCTTGCGAGTTCATGAATTCATCCTTAAGTTTTTTTCTACACTTTCCACCCTCATTCCTCCCATGCACATGAGGATGTTCGAGTTACCTCTCCTCCTCCTCCTAGGAATCCATGGTTCTCCTCCATATATGGTCATAATCAGTTGTCATTAATCACATTGGGTGTACAATTTTAATTTTAGGACACATCTTTCCATATTTCTCGTTTTATTATTTCACATTGAATTCTATTTAAATGTGATCTCATATGCTCTATTTTTAGGGTGTTTTTTGATTCCATCAATTTCCCTCAAACAATCTTGAATCAAATATTAATAATGGGTTAGGAAATAATATTGGTCTTTTGGTAGGTGGTCAAATTCTTTCCATTTAATTCTAGTCTCTTTATAAACTATGTCATTGTGCCACACACTACACTTCTAGAGTGTCTCCTCATAAATGAAAATTTTTACACAAAAATCCCTGTGACTAAATTCATGTTTCTATTTTAATTTTAAATTTCACCATTAGATGATGTCTAATTTGACTTATCCTCCCATTTTGGGTGTGTTCCTCATATTCCGTGACCATTATTCTTAATATTAAAATGAAAACCACCATTTTATGGTTTGTTGAATTTCAATCTCCCCGAATGAGACATTTATTGGAATTAAATTAACAATAAGAGGTGTGTGTGACTGCTCTATAGAATAAGGGAATTATTTTTCTTATGCTAGAACTATCCATGGTATATGAAATTACCAATTTATATAGAATGAAATGTTAACAGTAAGGATCCACACCTAGATAATGACAATTAATGAGATAATTCTTGACATTTCTCACATGTTAAGTTGATAGAAGAATGGATATTCTAATGGACATATTAATTACTTATAAATGGAATGTACCAACTTATATACAATATTTTTTATTTAGAATTCTCATAGATATATAATCTTTATTATTCTGATTATGAATTGTGATACTCAGGCATGACGTACCCAATAAATTATGATACTCAAGCATAGAGCCCATATAAATTTTGATACTCAGTAATGGAGCCCCTAGTAAATTGTGATACTCAGGTATGATGTCCCTTTTCAATTGAACGCATGAATGTTGGGGGTTGATATTACTATGACAACTATCTGAGTACATCTATAAAAGAATGTGGTATCCCCGTGTATAATATATCAGAGCTAGGAAAAGTGTACTAGATTCTATGTATTGAGTAAAACTTGGTATTGTTAAAAAATTACAAAAGAATAATCTCTATAATTGTTCCCTTATGGACTAATTTTTCAGTCAAATATAATTCTTGTACTTCGAGGGATATTTTAAATAGAAGTGTTTCTCCCACTGATATAGGAAACCTTGTATGGACCATGTAAACCACTTATGTTATCACATTTGTGTTATATTTTTCTATAGGTTTTAATTTCCATTTTTATTTCTATGATTTTTCTTAAATGTGTATGTGACAGTCGACTTTGTGTTGTGAGTATGGTGCATATAATTCTTATCTTTCGGTATACTTAGTCGGGGAAGTAAGTTTCATAGTTAAATTATCTATTTCTCTAAACTTATAGTGTGTTGTCTTACTATTTATTGAGGTTCCAAGTTCTAGTGATTGTACAATCCCATTCGCAATAGATTCCTCCCATATGTGTGTTTTAAACCCTCATCGTTAGTCGCCAACCCGTGGCATGTTAGTGGCGGGTTTTTATGGTCACTTATGTCTTTACTACGGACTGAGGAGGGGTTTAGTGGGGTTATTTAATGACTGAAATGATCATATCCTATTTTTAATGTTTTAATATTAGTAAATTATTAGTTTATCATAATTGATTCAGATATATATAGTAAATAAAATATTAACAAAATATTTGGAATCAATTTTTTTCTATTATAAATTCGTGTTATATGTAGATATATTCTATACCTCCATCATTCATAATACCCATAAGATATATGTTTTAAATAATATATTTGAAAATAAATATATTTCAACAAGACATAATATAAAACATACAATTATTTATCAAAAAATGTGTGATTCCAAGTAGTCAAATATTTTCTCTTCTAGAACCATCGATGAGTATTTTCACTAGCGGTTTACATACTAACATGATAATATACTAACTCTTCAAGGGAATTGATTACTAATAAACATATGATAAATATGAGGATAAATTTAACAAAAATAAATTTTTTAAAAAATAATCAAAATAGACATAAAATCTTCAGGATCTTCCATTTTTCATATTTAACACTTACATGATATGAAATGATAGGTTGAAATACTCACATTTGTCATTATTTTTATAATTTACATGAATTTAGATTGATCATAAATTAATGAATTCATAATATAATAATAACATGTTAGACCCATCACATAGAATATATTTAATGATTTTGAACATTGGGCTCAAATTTTTTAAAATGTGTCTACTAGAGAGATGCACCCATGCAAACTTTAAGACACATGCATATAGTTCAAGAATATATGTGGATAAATCTTCTGGATTCACATCATATTCTTCATCACTACCATGATTATAAATCATTATGTGATTATTGTAATCTTATTTACTATAAGTAATTGATTAAAAAATAGTTAGTCAAATTGTACGATTTTAAAAAATATTCATAATTAATTCAAAAAAATTTATAAGAAATATCATGGATAATTTCATTCACTTATATAAATGTGAATAAAATATTAAAATTTCACAAAATTGTTCATTTTTTTGAAAAAATAAATCTAAAAAATCATTTATTATGATTCATCATTCCAAACAATCCATTATTTAGGAACAAATATTATCTCATTAAAAAACATGTGTCTTTTTATAATGATGATTATCATTGAACAACCAGAGGTATCAAAAATAATTGTATAAAATATATTTTATCATAAAATGTATGATTCCACAATTACCTGAAAGAAAATAAAAACCACAATGAGTGGGGACATCAATTTGATTATGTTAGATATTATTGTTAATCCATGAATACATAATGATAAAATATCATTTTTCAATATTTCAACTACAAGGGAAAATTTTAATAAATATAAATATAATTAAACATAATGTCAAAAGAAAATATTATCACATTATCCTTCTAGGGTACAATATTTCAAATTCACAAAACCTTTATTTAAAAAATATTTACTTTCTGATTAGGGAATGAAATAAAACTATTTTAATAAATCATAACATTCACTTTAGGAAATGGAATGAAGTCATTTTATAGGGATTTACAATGTATTTTTGACTAATAAATGAACGTGTAATTGAATATATTTTTTATATTTAATAAGAGAATATTAAAAAGATAATGATAGTCTCCTTCATGAATGTTTAAAAATATATTGAAAATAAATATAAAAAAAAAATTATAGTCTCCTTCATGAATGTTTAAAAAATCTCATTATTCTCAATACCTCAGGGTTCACAAAATAATCAGAGATGTTTGAATTTATTATGTTGTTATAATACTTCATGGTCTAGTCTAAAAATACCCCTTAAACCATTTTTTATATTAATTCAAAAATGAAATAAACAAAATGTTTTGGTATATGTTATATATGTGACTAGTGTCCCTTCATGTGACACTGAAAACATTAAATTCAATTATGTCTAGGTTTATCAAGGTGGGAATTTCCATTTTTTGAAAAAAATTGGTGGCATCCTCCCTTATATTCATTTAGTGTAGGAAACCATTTATCATAATATTTGCATTTCCCTCAACCATGTTTTTTCACAATAATCTCAATTATAATTGTATTCCCTTCTGGGAATGAAGTCAATTTATTTGATTCAGTTCATTGATTTCTCTTTAGGTGTTAATAATAGATAAATATAAGGTTACATGATAATAAAAAAATATTATTTAAATAATTTTATAAGGAAAACTAAGTTTAACGATCTTCAACAAATAAATTAAAACTAATCTATTAATATAAAAAATCAACATATTTGAACTCACATTGATAATGTAGTATGAAACTACATAAAAACATCAATTTAAACCATTAAGTATTTAAAAACAATAAAATTTTTGTCAATCATGGATGAATTATGATGTTGATCGATGTTGAAAAAGATAGTGAATGGATGTATTCATATAACCACAGTGCAATGATAATTGATATATATATATATATATATAACACAAGGAGGGATTGATATATTCCAAATGATACATAACCAAAGACCTATTAGGAAACATCCTAGACACCTTGTTGAATATTTTTTTGTCGATATAATAAATCTCTACAAAAAACAAGTAAGAAAGTATATGGATAGTGAAAATGAGTAATAATAGATATTTTATCATGGTTGATAGTAAAGAGAACTTTTCAGAAAACACTCTAGAAACAGGGTGAGACAAAGGATCAGCAAACCTTTGACAGGTCAAAAAATAATTAAAAAAACATAGGTTTTGTAGCAACCTGAACCCAAATATCCTAAATCCAATGTCTGATATTAATTAAATTGGGATGATTATAAGGAATAAAATTTTTATGGAATGAGATTTTAGTCATCTTAGTAAACTAAATACAAGAAATGAGACTTGTATTAAAAATTAATACACTAATTACAGTATATTTTTTTCCCTTATTTCTAAATAAACAACTTAAAGGATAACTTTTTTCAAACAAGTAATTATATGCATATATTTCATAGTATGGATCTTGGATTCCTATGGAAAATACATATAAAGGGTGTTCTCAAATGCTAAATAAGGGTAAAGTATAAAGCAACTAATAATGAGTCAATGAGAATAATAGTTATAACATGGTAAATAACAAGAAACACAAACCATATAATCTATATATTGAGAAGGAATTACATAAACAATATGGAAAGGTGAAAACTAGAAATGAATGCCATTAAAAAAACTGGACAAGGAAAAATCAATACGACATTGTAAGAAACTGACATACATTCCATTTAATTAATGAACTGAAATGAAATGCATCTATAGATATGTCTATGAAAAATCACATGGATGAATAATAACAGAAACTAAATGAGTGAAATTCTTGATTATTAGAAATCATGTTTCCTAGTTACATGGTACCTTTACCTTCAAGACCTTTCACAATGAATTTTACAAAATATCATGAAAAAACCTATCTAAGGAGGATAGCTAAATGACTTATCCCATGAGACTACCGATGCATCAAGGGGATATCTATAACCTTACCCACCCTTGTCGTACTAGTTAAAAACATTCCTCATATATAGAATAATCGATTTAACAATGTGCCTTATCAAATATCTGTATGGAGTAATAGATACAGATTTATCAATATTTACCCAAATAATCAAATAAAATTAAAATTTAACACCGTATAAGATAATGATATATGGTTTAAGTAATGAACATATCCATGATTGTTGATATGGAAAAATAGGGGTAATTCAATTTTCAATGTTCAATGATCATAAGAAATTGAATATTTCTCTTCAAAAAAAAGGAATCAAGGTAGTTAATTTGAATACTATTATTGGCCAAATAAATCATAAACCATCTAGAGTAAGGATAATAAAGGTAAAAATACAACATACCCCAAGTGGAGTAAACTAAATGGTTCTTATCATTGATGAATGGAGATATTATAAAAATAATTTTTAGAAAGATTCCGTAGGAAAATATCATTTTTAAAACATTTTGAAAAACCTTTTCTTTGAAAAAACCATTAAAAACACATTATTTAAAAATTAATGTTTTAATCAAGAAAAGGATGCTTTGAATGAATAAAGATGGGAAAATTTGTACATGTCATACAAGGTAACACTACGGGAAAAGTGGTTTTTTTTTGTGACGGGTCAATTGCGACAGGAATATATACCATCGCAAAAGGTCTGACGAACTACGTATTTGTGACGTGAGTCTTTTCCCATCGCAAATAGTAGGTTAAATGCGACAAGAATAGGCGACCTTTCGCAATATGTTTGGCGCGGTTTGCGCACCAAAACGCAGGAAGGGTATTTGCGACGGGGACACATCTCTGTCGCAAATACCCTTTTAACCGCTGACTGTAATTAATGCGGGTGAGGGTATTTGCGACGGGCCCCATCGCAAAAGCCCAGCAGTGGTAAATACCATTTGCGACGGGAAAAGCTGCCCTTCTCAAATCGTATGTCGAGAGGTGTGTATTTGCGATGGGTCTCGTCACAAATACCCATTTAACCGCCGACTGTAATTAATGCGGGCGACGGTATTTGCGATGGGGCCCGTCGTAAATACCACCATTTGTAAGGGGATACCTATCGCAACTAACCCCGTCACAACTAATCAAACCTATATATACCCCCATCCGTTTTTTTAAATCACTTAGATCATCCTCTCCCTTTCTCTGGATTCTCCAGTTTTAAGGAAAAAAATTTTGTTAGTTAAAATTTTTTATACGAGAGCAATTGGGAGGAGCCATCACTTTCAGAATATCAAAGGTTAATGTATTTATATTTTATTTTTTTATATTTATTTTTTTATTAATTTTAAGTGTTGTTTATTAGTTTTAATTAAATTAAATTTAAAATGATTTATATTTATATTTATTTTTAGTAATAAATTGATATTGTCAGTGATAATTATAAATAATTAGTGTTAAATTGCAATAATTTGATATTATTATAGATAATTAGCGGAATTTATTGATAATTAGATATAATTAGTGGTAATTATTAATAATTTGATATAACTAGTAATAATTATATATAATTAGTAATAATTAGATATAACTAGTAATAATTAGATATAATTAGTAATAATTAGATATAATTAGTAATAATTAGATATAATTAGTAATAATTAGATATAATTAGTAATAATTAGATATAATTATCTATAATTAGTAATAATTAGTTATATTTAGTAATAATTAGGTATAATTAGTAATAATTATGTATAATTAGTAATAATTAATTATAATTAGTAATAATTAGGTATAATTAGTAGTAATTAGGTATAATTAGTAATAATTAGGTTTAATTAGTAATGATTAGGTATAATTAGTGATAATTAGGTAGAATTAGTAATAATTAGGTATAATTAGTAATAATTAGGTATAATTACTAATAATTCGAAATAATTAGTAATAATTAGCAATAATTTGTAATAATAAGCAATAATTAGTAATAATTAGAAATAATTAGCAATAATTAGGAATAATTAGCAATAATTAGGAATAATTAGGAATAATTTGTAATAATTAGCTATAATTAGGAAGAATTAGTAATAATTAGCAACAATTATGATTAATTAGCATTAATTAGCAATAATTAGTAATAATTAGCAATAATTAGGAATAATTATCAATAATTAGTAATAATTAGCTATAATTAGTAATAATTACTAATAAATACTAATAATAAGTAATAAATACTAATAAAAACTAATAATTAGGAATAATTAGAAATAATTAGCAATAAGTAGGAATAATTAGCAATAATTAGCAATAAATAAGAATAAATTGTAATAATTAGCAATAATTACGAATAATTATGAATAATTAGAACTAATTAGAAATAATTAGAAATAAATAGCAATAATTAGGAATAATTTGAAATAATTAGGAATAATTAGGAATAAATAAGAATAAATTGTAATAATTTGTAATAAATTGCAATAATTAATAATAATTAGTAATAAATAGTAATAAATACTAATAATTAGGAATAATTAGCAATAATTAGCAATAATTATGTATAATTAGCAATAATTAGGAATATTTAGCAATAACTGGGAATAATTATCAATAATTAGCAATAATTAGCTATAATTAGTAATAATTACTAATAAATACTAATAATTAGTAATAATTACTCATAAATACTAATAATTAGGAATAATTAGAAATAATTAGCAATAATTATGAATAATTCGCAATAATTAGCAATAATTAGAAATAAATAGGAATAAATTGTAATAATTAGAAATAATTAGGAATAATTAGGAATAATTAGAACTAATTAGAAATAATTAGAAATAAATAACAATAATTAACAATAATTAGAAATAATTAGGAATAACTTGGAATAAAGAGGAATAATTTGTAATAATTATTAATAATTAGTAATAAATAGTAATAAATAGTAAATATAATTATATCTAATTATTACTACTAAAAAAATTATATTATTAAAATTTATGAAAAAGTAATATCAATATTATTAAAATAAAAAAAATTATAAAATATTAAAATTATCAATATTCACAAGAGGCTTTGCTATATTATTAACATGATCTAATCTCAAAGGGTCACCAATTGTCCGGTCATGTGTAATAAAAAGTTTGGGTCAGCCATGTCCAATGTAAACTCTATAATTGTCCTTTCTTGGTTGATCACCTTGCAAGTAGCATTGAAATATGAAAACCCAAGTCACGCCCTTCTCATCTATAAGAATTATCTCAAATTACCCTTTACATAGACCATAATTCCTTGAATATTTAAGGGAATGATGCTGATGTCCCATCAAAATTTAAAGGAAGAATGATCTATGTAAAGGGAGCGAGATGATTCTTAGAGATGAGAATGAAATTACTTTGGTCATCCGATTGCAACACTGCTTGTGAGGTGATCAACCAAGCAAGGAAAATTATAGAGTTTACATTGGACATGACTGACACAAACTTTTTATTGCGCATGACCTCACAATTGGTGTCCCTTTGATATTTGAACATGTTAAGAATGGAGAAACTCCTGTTGTGAATATTGAAAATTTTAATATTGTATAAATTTTTTATTATATTAATAATATTGATATTTTTTTTTCATAAATATTGATAATAAATTTTTTTTATTAGAAACAATTAGTAAATGAAAACTTCATGGATAATGAATGGAAATTTTGTAATCATATCCATAACGATGATTACCAAAAAAATTTCATTATTCAAGCAGTTTTCATTTTACTAAGTATTGCTATGTATTGCTAAATTAGTAATAAATTGTAATAATTAGTAATAAATTGAAATAACTAGTAATAAATTGAAATAATTAGTAGTAATTAGTAATAATTAGTAGTAATTGGTAATAATTAGTAATAATTAGTAATAATAAGTAATAATTAGTAATAATTAGTTGTAATTAGTAATAATTTGTAATAATTAGTAACATTTAGAAATATTTAGCAATAATTAGAAATAATTTTCAATACTTAGGAATAATTACTAATAATTAGTAATAATTAGTAATAAATTATAATAAATTGATAAGAAGATGTGTTTATTTAGTAACCCACCATCCAAAATAGTTAAATCTTATAATGCATATGTGGTGAATGGTTTTCGATTTCATACACGTGCATACAGGGAATCAAAAAAACAATGAACAATGGAGTTTTCATGGGAGGATCACATCACAGAGAAACTGAAGTTGACTTTTATGGAATTTTGGATGAAATTATTGAGATGTGTTATCTTAGACAGAATTACATAACAATGTTTAAATGTCAGTGGTTGGATACCGAGAGAGGCTTGTGTGTTAATCTGACTCATGGAATATTCCATATTAAATATAAGTGTCTTCTTGTAGTAAATGAACCATTATTACTGGATCAAGAGGCACATAAAATTAATTATGCAAAGTACTGTGCTACTTCACGAGACTTTAGAGATTGGTGGAGCATAATAAAAATGAAATCTCAGGAAATTCAGTTTACTCAAACTAAATGTGGTTCTTCTAAAGTGGAAGGAATTGAAATTTTTCAAGAGACTGCTCAAAATCCATCTGATTCACAAAGATACATGAATATCGATGATGACACCCCACAATTAAGGATTGATGGTGATGAAGATGTTAATGATGTTAAAAATGAATTTGAAATGACAAGAGATGTTGAAACTTAAACTCATATAGATATTTATGATGCTGAGGAGGAAGGTGAGGACATTGACATTGATAGATATGGAGAAGAGGATAAAGATGAACATTGACACAGTTAAATGCTGGTTATAATCATAACTTAAATATATCAATATTAAATAGTTATTTTCAACTATCTACTAACAACAATAATTTTGTGTTTTAGATGGACTCTGATATATTTTGTGAATTGCAGGATGCTGACCTACCATTGGATGAGGGAGATTTTGGATCATCTGACCCTTAGCTTACTGGAGGTTCAGGGGGTATGTGGAGGGGGCGCGGTCTTACACGACTGATGATTCCTAACCCTATCCTCGAGTGACGTCCACAACTTGGTTTCATTCCAAACACACGGAGCTATGGTAACCTGTATATTTTAGGTAGATTTTATTAATTTGTTTATATATATACTAATTGTTTGATTATTTATTCCATTTTCACAGTTTTTCTGATGTAGCTATTGGACAGGGGAGTGCTATCGTTATCTATTATTTTTCTCATCGATGGATAACATGGGAACATATTCCCGTTGATGTGCGATGCAACATATTCCATCATTGGATGATACGTAAATAACTATTATTTATTTTTGAATTTATTTTATTAATAACGTGATATTATAAACTATTTGTAGGGTTTATGGTATCTTATCGATTATAGCATGCGCGACGCTATCCACGTGGTATGGCAGGTTTCTATGCGTGATCGTTTCCATCAGTTTTTTCACAATTTGAGAAGGACAACCATTATGAAAGTAGGAGTGACAGAATTTGATGAGTCGTGTAGAGATCACCAACCAGAGTACATTTCATCTCACGTTTGGGATGGATTATGTTTACACTGGTTGGGTGGTGAATTTCAGAGGAGATCTTCAGTGGGACGTCAGAACTGGGGAATATAGGAGGTGACGCATCAAGCTGGTAGTCGTACATTCAGTTCACATAGAGAGCATATGGTAAGTATTTTTTTAAAATATTTTATATAACTTTAAATATAAATAGTTTATTTTATATTTCTATAGGCATTTGAGCATCCTGGTATTATGGAGTTCGACATTTATCGTAGGATGTACAGTGATCTAGCCACTGGAGATATTAGAGGTGATCTCCGGCATCAGGTTGTGGTTAGTATTATTTTTTCAGTTTGACAATTAACTGCATATAATATTTTCACTATTTTAATTCTTAATTGGAATTGAAGGAGTCATATAAGGCTGTGATCTCTCAGACACATGCTAAGGGTCTAGATGAGACGACTGAGCAGACTAGTACTCACCATTTCAATGAGGCGGCATGGATGCAGGCAACTCAGTATGGCTTTGAGAAGGGCTGAGTAGTTGGTATCAGCTCTCATTTGACTCCTGATACTTATTATGGTACTGTTGAGAAGTCGGCGTCCAACTCAAGAGGAGCTCATGGAGAGACATCATCGTCTGGCTCACAGTATCAGGAGAAGTTGCAAACTAAGGCTGAGATTAGAGAGACTTTGCAGAAGCAGGATAAAGAGATGTGTCGGCAGCAGCAGTAGTAGGAGCAGCATCACGAGGAGGAGCTGCGTCGATTGGAGCAGCGGCGACAGTAGGAGTATCACGAGCAGATTGAGTACATGAGTCGTCTGACTCGTAGTTTAGGGATAGAGTTTCCTCCACCTCCTCCACACGACCCCCAACCCCAGTGATTTTTTATGTTAAAAACATTTAAATTCATGTTTTTTAATAATATGAACTATTTAAAATTTCTGTCTTTTATATTGGTGGACATATTGCATAATTTAATTTTTTTAAATATTTTATTATTTATTATTAGTACTTATTTTTTAATATTTTTTTATTTTACTAATAATTATAATACCAATATTTTATGATTTTTTTATATTTTTTTTGAAAATATTGAAACTTTTAATGATTTTAATATTATTTTATTATTTTAATAATATTAATATTAATTTTTTATTAATCATAATTCTATTAAATATATTTTTTTAGTGTTTTATTTTTTTATGTTTGTTTATTTTACTAATAATAATAATATTTTTTATTTTTTACTATTTTTATAATAATAATATAATTTTTTCATTAATCATAATTTTATTATTATTTTTAATTAATTTTAGTATTTACAACGGGGTCTTTTGTGACGGTTACCAGCCACAAATAAGTGAAATATATTTTTTTAATATTAGTATTTGTCACGGGACAACAGGCCCGTAGCAATTAGTATTTGTGACGGGACAACGGGCCCGTTGCAATTAGTATTTATGACGGGCTTGTCGCACAAGGTTTATGGGTATATAATGTATATAATCAGAATTCTATTTGAAACAGGTAAGTTCCCCATCTCACAAACTAATTGTGATAGGCATGTCGCAAATGGTTTTTGGGTATATAATCGGGAGGTTTTTTGCGATGGATTAAATTCCCGTCGCTACAGATATATTTTGTGACAGGCTCATCGCAAAAAATATCTGTTGCAACACCATTTTCTATAATTGGCTATTTGCGACGGGATCCCGCCTCAAATATCCAGTTACAAAAAATGGGAATTCCAGTAGTGTAAAAAAACATTCATTTTTCATGGTAAAATTTATAGAAAGATTCCTTGTTCGGAAAATGTTCATAATTTTCCATTGAAATCATTAGTAGAATAATAAAATGGTTAAAATATATTTACCAAAACATTTAAAAAAAATTAAAAACATTTTGACAAAACATGGATTCTAGAAGAAAACTGGTTCTTCTAATAAAGAGAGGATCAAAGTCTTGTTTTCATAAAAACATTTTCTAAAATATTTTTAGTAAAAAAGAATTGGAAAATGGTTCTGATACATTAGAATAATCATGAATAATTCGGGAATAATTAGAGGGTTTATTGAACATTGGTTATATGATTTCCTTGAATATAAATTACGTTCATATATAATTAGTATTAGTCTAGTGGGAAAATTCATTATGTATCCCAAAGTGTCTCATACAACTTTGAGATATTTTAAATTATAAGACTCATTAAGGAATAGTATTAGAAGAAAATTATAATATAATTATAATAAAATGAATCATGATATAAAATTTCAAAGTAAATATATAAACCATATAAAAGAAACTAGACTCATAAAAATAATTAAGTTTTAATGGAATGTAAGTTGAGACAAAATCCCTTACCGTGAGTTTCCTTTTGGGTGAATGTCCTTTAAATTCATATATAATTAACGTATGTTAATTTTCAACTTGATTTAGAATATTTTTCTTATTTATCACTAATTTTATTTCACTTATTACTATGCTATATACCACTACTTAATCAACTACATTTACATCAGGTGTTTTGACCAAAGTTAGTTTATGTTTCAAAAACAACTTGGGTAGGTCAACTATGGTCGAAGGGGGTATTATATAACATATAAAGAATAATAATAATTAACCAATTATTATATTTATATATTAATTATAATTTTACAATCAATCATTATATATTTTTATGAAAAAATAATCAATGTTATGATCAAATAGATGGTAGGTTGTACATACGCAAGAGTTACGTTCTCATTTTTTCGATGATCATTATAGAAAAAAGGTAAGTAACGCCATATTTTTCTAGAATGATAATTATATCATAAATAAAATATTAGTTAACCATATATATATATATATATATATATATATATTTTGATGAAAAATTAATCACATCATGTAAAAAAGGTGGTAATACACAGGTCCATGAAAGACATTGTCACTTTTTAAGTTTGTGGAAGGGTAATAAAGAAAATGATATATATATATATATAGTATATTTATATAAAGTTAATTATTTCATTAATAACATTTATATTTTCTTTATGTCACATATTTTTAATTAAACCCATTATTTATACATTTGATGTTTAGTGTGAATGAATCACAACACTTCGAGAGGGTGGTAGTCGACACTTCATCAAACGATGTTATCATATTAACGTAAAAGAGGAAAATATTAAAGGTATGTCTAATAAAAGGATAAAATAATTATAAATACACAATAAATTTCATATATATAATATATAGATAGATTTTCCATCATAATGGCCACTATGATAGCTGGTAAATGAAAATTTAACAATCATCATTTTGTGAGGTAGTACTTCATTGTACACAGATTCAATATGTTCGTTAACCATTAGATGTAGCTGTGTCTAAGTGTAGGTAGAAAAATTAACATAAAAAAATAATAGTATATTGATGATACTGGCTTTTTTATATAATCATGGAATAAAAATATTTTAGGGATTGGATAAATGAAATAAAACTAAAAAGCTTAATAAATTTTGTAAACTCTTAATTGAGTAACTCATTTTTTTTGACAAAAAAACATACTTGGGATGATTTTGTCCCAAGTTAAGTATTATAATATTATAATTGGTACTTTTAGGATCTATTTTGGACGATATTTATTGACCAAAATTTTCTTTATAGGTGTGAGTAGGTGGGAGTATAGGAGGTCCTTTTATAGTGGAGGAGGAGTGGCATTATTGTAGTATTTTGACAAGTGGATTCCATGCTTGTATTTCATGTTTCAATTGGATCCAATAATAGACCCAATTTTATCCAAGAGAGTATAGAGTTGATAATTTACCATAAAATGGCCTTTGGACAAATTTATATGTCATTTCGGCCCCTAAGATAAATGTTTAGTCCCTTATTAATAATAATTTCACCTTAATCTTTATAATTAATTTTAATCACTTTCACTAATATTTTTGGTAAAAAAAAGTTGGTATTTTTATAAATTATAAATTATTCATATTAAAAATATTCAAACCATTTTTCAAATTTACAATCACAAAAGTGGCATAAATTAATATAAAATTCATCCTATCAGAGGAACGATAATGCATGTTTTTAATGTAAAAACATCTGAATGTTTTCTATGATAATATAATAAATTTCGATGTAAGATTTATTAACATGAAATAAATTGTATTAATTGATAAAAATATTATATTATTAAACATTAAAAACAATTATAACTATAATTTAACCTTCTAAATAAATTATATTAAAAAGCAGTTTGGAACAAAAATTCTGTATTTTTAACTATTCATTAAAAACGATATATTTCCAAAAAAATATCAAAAAATCACCCTAACATAATTTTAATGTCTCTATTTAAAATATGAAGTTTATCTTAAGATATTAAATTAATAAAAGTTTGATAATTAATATTTAAAATGGGTTTTCCATTAAAAGGAGGTAAAATACCCTTTATAAAATTATAGGTTTTTATGTGTGAAATATGGTTTGTTCTTATCTTTTGCATCTCAAACCTAATGGATAAATGTAAAAAATATTTTATTGAATATATAACATATATGTTCCATTAAAATTATTCATTAATTTATTTATTTATTTTTATTAAGACAAAACATCATTAGAATCGTACAAATAATAATATTTCTTTTTAAATCCATTTGGTTCTTATTTTCTTTTCACATTAGTTGGTAACCAATTATTTCATTTTATATTTATATAAACCATTAATTTTAATAAGATGGTTAATAATATTTATAACCTATAACATAACAGCTATGTTATATCATATTATATTAAATAATACTATTTTAATAATACAATAATATTTTTTGAAACTCATTCTTGCATGCAACGTATGCTATCGAGGAAGTTCACTCTTGCGTGTAACACAAGCTATAGAGGAAGGTCAATCGAGTGTGTAAATCAAGATAACTCCATGTTTCTTTCATTACAAGATATATCATGTGTTGAATTTATTTTAAAATAGTAAATATATAGTAGAGTCTTGGAATCTTATATTCACTTATGCACTTGGGGTTCTGTGTTAGACATGTTATTGAATACAAGGCTCTTTATTTACATTTTCAGGGAATCACCTTATCCCTAAATTATTTCAATTGCATAATCAAATTTAATCATGATCATTGAGATGGATTTTTTGATACTACCTATGTTTGAAATCCCAAATCATGAGAAGCATTCATAAGTCGTCCTCTATAAAAGAGAGAATGGGAAGTACAATGGTCACATAAAATACCACGTAACTTGGTATCTAAGTAAGATAACATTAGTGTAATTTACATATATGTACATAGTGTAAAAGTTTAAATATTTATAGGGAGTTAATTAGGTCATTAATAAAAAAACAATTTAAGGACCAATAGAATGTTGAGAGCCTCAAATCCATAAATCTGTGATGATTTAGAAGACCATCGGTTCAACAGAAATTATGGTATTAGGATAACATTTTATTTTTAATTCATTCTCCTAATGTTGGATAATTATTTTACTACCTAATATTATAAGGAAATATTCATACAAGATAGGTTTCAATTTCATGTGAACAATCCTATCTTTTGGTTTTTCATTGATCAAATTCTAATACATTCATTTATAACAAAAAATTAATTACCAATAATGAATTTTTTTATTCCTAATGAACATAAAGAAACTTTTAAAGGATTATAAGGCCTATAAAAAATATATACCCATGATTGACATACATGAAAATTACATTAATTATGTGGAAAACATAATACATGACACAAACAGACACCCAATGACCGTATTAGTTTAGTGTCTTTGGAAACTTGGAACATAAACATCTAATCATGTTGAAAGATCTTCAACATCTCCCATAAATATATTCTTTTGTTCCTACAAAAAAACTTCCTTTATATCCTGGGGAAAAGAAAACATAAAAAGGGTGATCTCAAATGTTCATTAAGGGTAAACATTGAGAACTTATAAACAATCCATAAACATTTGAACGTAAAAACAAGAACATAAAACATCAAAATCTTTAGCAATGACATGAATATTAGCAGCACATAATGAATAGATAATAATGGAACATAAATAATGATAAAATAGCATTTGAATAAAACATTTAATTGTGGAAAACCATTAACTACATGATATGATTTCCATAGTAGCCAAGGCATTACTACAAAGACCATCCTAGTGGACAAAGTCCACTACTGAATCAAGTTTACTTATCGTTCCATCCCTGTATTACTAAATCTGATTCACTTTCCGTTCCATCCATGTATATCTCATTAGATATAAATCTTTAAACAATGAATTGGAGGGAGATATAGGTCTCACCCATCTCATAATGAAATCATTCTTACTTGTGCCACAAAATAAACATAAATCATTCATCATAACCCAAAGTGTAAAATGGGTTTCATAAACATCATCTCATCATAACATAATCCATATAAAACAAATGGATATCATTTCAACATAATATAAGTGAAACCATGTAAATAATAGAGACATTATACTTGAAGCATACACATATGAAATAATTTCATCTAAGATGGAAAATGGTTTTGATAAAACACTTGAAATGAATTCTTGTGGAAAATATCCTTTCTTCTTCAAAATCATTTTCATTTCACAAAATTCCATGCAATTTTTAAAGAAAATTATTTTTTTGACAATAGTTATGAAATATTTTAGAGTAACCTTCATTAAAATAAGGCGTTATGAAACCATAAAAATCTGTTCATTCCGTATAAGTTAAAAAAACATTTTCCCCACACTTTTGTCGGAAAAGTCAAAAAGTTCCTCGTATGGTAAAAAAGAAAGATTCCTTCCATAACACAAAGTAAAAGTCAAATAGGGGTAAACATGACATTAAACATACCTGGAATAATATTAAACACTTTATGAAAAACATTTTATAGGCATGGATGAAAAATATAACCCCAGTAAATACTTACGTATAAGTAATCTCAGATAAAAATGAGTATGCAAAATTATCCATTAACTTATGTCCAATTTCTTCCATATGTGTCTAAGACTATAGTATAGTGGGTTTAAACATATTATTAACTTGTAACAGAACCATAATAATATTTATTATATCATATATGGTTCACTTATGACTTTATATTATCCGTTCTTTTGTCAATTCCATGTTAAAGTAGCGTTTTGGGAAAAATCGTTTCATTTATCGTGTGTGTTTTGACTTGTTGTTCTTACTTATATCCTGATTTACTTAATTCCAGAATGTGAAACATGATTTATATATAATATATATTCATCATATAAATATATATGATATATTGATAAATGGAATGAAATACACCGTTCATGAAGACGGTAGGCTGTATGTACGCATGAACACTGTTTTCGTTTCCTTATTGAATTGAATGGAATTAAGTAAATGAAACATATATGTACATAAATCCAGTATCATTATTATGTAATATATTTCATGATTATTTCTTATATATACTTTATAATCATACTTTAATGGTTAATCATATAAAATTAATCTCATTGCGTTCGTGGAAATGGTAGACTGTACGCACACACAAGCGATGATATCATTATTTTCATATTAAAATCATATATAATTGGATGGTATATTATATATAAAGAATCATAATAATGTTATATTTATTATTTATATAATTTATACTCATTATTATACCCATCCAAATGATGAAATGTTTGAATAACAAACTACACCACGACGTGGAGAGGGTAAGTCGTACGTACGCACGTGTGGTGACATTTTCATTCATATGATGGATAAAATAACTAATATGGTTGTAAAATTTTTATAATAACATCACAGAATATATAATATACTGGAGTTATTATTTTATAATGGAAAAAAAGAAGGAGTAAGTGGAATAAGAAAGGAACTTGAAATAAGTGGTGAGATAATTACCTCTTCTTCGGGTTCTTCCTTTTGATTTGATCAAAAGGGCTCCTTAGGATGGATTTATGACTAAAGGAATTGTCTCTAGGATGAAGGTAGGACAGTTTAGGGGTATTTTTGCAGGGTTTGTCAGAGCCAAATGGCTTTGGAGGTGTGAATTAGAGAGAAGGGGGAGTGCCCTTTTATATGAGGGGCGAGGGGCACCTTAGGAAAAACTTAAAATATTTTTCAATAATAAATTCATATTTGGTTTATAATGGCTCCAAAGTGTCTAATTTCGAGTATAGGGTGGGGATGGGTCGAAATAATATCAACCAATATATTTTATACAAGTTTAGGTTACAATTTTAACCTTATCATTTATATTTAACTCGAAGTTAAATAATTTAAATTTTTCCATGTCTTTTTTTATTCTTACACTTTATGGTTAATATTCACACTATAAACTGCCAATATAACCCTAATTGGTTCATTAATGTCATATATATTATTATATAAGTCTTTTTTCCTAACCTTAGATTTTTAGGAATATAATATCAATTAATAATATTATATTTTTTTTAAAACACTTTTATGTGAATTTTGACACTATTTGGTATTTTGTTTTTTCTAAATTCATAAAAGCATTATTACTTCTAAAAGAATTAATATAACCAACCCTAATATGTTATATTAACCTATAAAATTATTTTAATTCATAAAAGTCTCAAATTACATTTATTTGAGTATTTATAATATCAATTATTTTAATATTTCATTAATTTGGTAATTATTTCATCACCATTGTGTTGTAAATAAATTAAATTATTTAATGTTTAAAATTTATAAATAAAATACCATTATTTAGGAAATATTTTTTTCTTTATAATAAATATTTATAGTCTAATTTATCTCTTGTATAACTCTATTAAAAATGTTTTAGTTATTAAACATTGATTTTAACTATTTTAACTCTTCTTTAAAAAAAATAATAATAAATGTCATAATCAAATCCATGTTGACCTAAAGGGTAATATTTTATTACTAAGGTTTTTTTTGTCGAATTACACTTATCAAATAGAATTTGGAAATGTGTTAGGGTAATAATAATATCATTATTACCCTTAATTACCCTATTTACTTAACCGTGGTAAATAAAAGTAAAAAGTTATTATTCACCAAAAATTATTTTTATCTTATTGAACCACATTTTACTCCTTGATATTAACCATGTCTCTCGAATTTTTGAAATTCCACTCACAGAAGCGGTAAAATTATGTTTTATGTAAATTTGAATATTCACCTAGGAGGTGGGTAAAAGACAATGAAAAGTTCAATAAAATTATTATATATCTAAAATTATTATTAAATGACTCCAATGAATTAAATTGAACATATATAGGTATTATGTATAAATTTTGACAAAAATAAATTTAAATAAAATAAATATTTATTAAAAAAAAATCGGTTTTAAACTATAACTAAGTGTTTTTCACTATTTATCAAAAATTGAAAGTTTTCAAAAAAATACCAAGAATTCACCCAAGGATAATTTCGATATTATGAATCCAAAAATGAACTCCATTTTGAAAGATAGAATTTATAAAATTTCGAAAAGTGGGTATTACTATTCATAACGGCTAGTTTATATAATATTTTAATAACATATTGTTGTTTAGTGAAACTCGGTATTGCGTACAACACAAGCTATCGAGGAAGGTTTCTCTTGCATGTAACACAATCCAAGAATAGTCTTGTGTACACTACAAGCTAATAAAGTGGTGCGTATAGAACACGATAATCTTGGTGTAGCGTACAACACAAGACATCAAAGAAATTAAAAGTAATATTTCTCATAAAATCTCGGGGAGTTACATTCTACCCCCCTTAAAATGAATTTTTCCCTCGAAATTAATTGGGGTTATAAATGGTTTAGTACTTGAAAGTTTCATTCATAGAAACCCACATCATAAAAAATAATACTACAACTTAATTTTAAAAGCTAATATATGAAACGTAATGGTTACCCAAATTAACTCATCACTGGGTTTCCACATAGATGAACATATGTGAAAAAATGGATATGGAAGAGAAATATAACCATCATGTTCTGATGGAAAGTGGTACAGAACATGGAAATGAAAAATCCAGACAATCACAAATCCATAAATGTGTGATGATCTAAGGTACCATCTTGGAAAATGTTTTTGGTTTTCAAGATCCCTTCTATAAAGTTGAAAAAAATGGAATTAGAAGAAATACTTAATTGATTTTGGTACTATCTCACCATTAGTAATTCCTTGAACAATTTCCACTTCATCTCTTAATGAAATGAAGTTAAATTTTTCATTCGTGAAGTGTTAGTAGATCATACGATAGAATGATAGGTCATTCTATCTGTCTCACGCATAAGGTTTGCAAAAGTTATATACAGAAGTCCATCTATGGTGAGATTAATCGTATATGGTTCCAAAAATGGACTTATACTTTATATATCATCCTGCTTAATAAAATAAAACTAGTTTCTACTAACCAAGGACTTTTTGTAGGTCAGTGGTAGGCGATAAATGTTTGTCTTACTTCGGTTGTGGGTTCTATTCCTGCAACCTTGTCCAACACGATGGGTTGTCACCCGTCCTGCATGTTGTCCTTTTTCTAAATCTACACTATTATCACATTATAGAAATAATATCGAAAAAAAGTTCTAGCATTCAACAATACTATCTGATGTCTAGCATAATCCTTTCCAATCTTTAGTCTTATCCAAAATATATCTATCCAATCTCATAGTTTAAAGAAAACGATTTCTGGAAAGGTCACATAACCAGAACATGAATACCATCATTTGTCCCCTATATATCATAAGATATATCTTGTTGATCGCATTCCAAACAAGTGAATACCTTAATCATGTATTCCTTTGAAACATAAATTACCATAGAACCTTAGTGAAAACATGAATTCTCTCAAAAGTTTACTCTTTCCACATACCAGAATCCCAAAATTTCTATATACTCAAAACATGATATAACATTGTCCTTATATCAGTCATGAGCTAATAAATACAATCAAACATCTCATTATCTCCTTATCCCTTCATTATGTGCATATCATCTACTTTCCAAAAATAACTGAATATCCTTTCATGGTTACCAGTACCATTCAACGTATACTTTCAAATACATTAGGAAAAAATAGTGTAACAATCCTAAGATGTGTCTTTATTATATAGTACCATTACCTATACAACATAACTCTTGATAAACATAAATCATTCCACTACCTTCTTAAACCATTGACCGAGCTTCAACAATTCATTCATCTCACATATAATTTGTAGTCTCTTCATCATCATCAATATAAATACTACCCATATGACCACGATGATTCTCTTCATGAGACATTCTCTTAGGGAATTTGTTTTCATAATGCCCTTACATTCCACATTTAAAATATTTAACCTTTGTTGATGTCTTAGAAATACCATTATCTTTGTCCATGTTGTTAACTAAACCTATTCCTTTTCAATTAATGGCTTTGTTTCCTTCTTTTCCACACCCAAATAATCTTCCAGTTTCTTTGAAACATTCCCCCTGATGCCTCTTCCTACTTGATTTACATGAGGGGAAATGAAATTTTTTCCCTATATGATCATCATGAAACTCCATATTTCTCTTATTTGATGAGTCATGAAACTTACCAAAGATGATATTATTGATCATATTATGATATTTATGATTAGGCATAATGAAGATATTTGGACTTTCAAATCCTGTTTCATTTGGTTGCTCATGAATAATATCATTTTATTATCCATCATATTCTCTATTAACTTGAATCTTCCTGTTTCCATCCATTTTCTAAAACCCAAAAAGAATAGTGTGAGAGGAAAAAATCATTCTAGTAAAAAAACATAATAAAGGGGGAGTACCTTGAATATCTAACATCTTAGGTTTAATTCTAAGATAGTTACCGTAATTCTAGGACGATATTCTATTCTTAGACATAACCTTAGGGACATCCCTAGACATACCTTAGAAAAATCTCTAGGTATCTCACTAAAGTTTTTGTATCCTAGTTTCCAATGGTTGACTAAACCTTCCCTATGATACCAACTATAGAGACCCAAGCTTGACATACATGGAAATTATATTAATTTTGCAAAAAACTTAATACATGACACAAATAGATGCCCAATGACCATATTAGTTTAGTGTCTTTGAAAACATGGAACATAAACTTCTAATCATGTTGAAAGATATTCAACATATCCCATAAAGATCTTCTTTTTTTCCTACCTAAAATCTTCCTTTATATCCTGGGGAAAAGAAAACATAAAAAGGGTGAGCTCAAATGCTCGTTAGGGTTTAACATTTAGAACATATAAATAATCCATAAACATTTTAATGTAAAAACATCAACATAAAACATCAAAATCTTGACCAATGACATGAATCTTGGAAGTACATAAGGAATAGATCATAATGGAAAATAAATAATTATAAAATATCAATGGAATAAAACATGTAATTGTGGAAAACCATTGAGCACATGATTTGATTTCCATAGTAGCCAAGGCATTGCTGCCCAGACTATCCTAGTGGACAAAGTCCATTACTAAATCGGGTTTACTTGCCGTTCCAGCCCCGTATTATTGAACCAAACTCACCTTCCATTCCATCCATGTCTATATCATGAGATATAAATCTTTACCCAATTAATTTTAGGGAGATATTAGTCCCAACCATCTCATAATGAAATCATTCTTACTTGTTCCACAAAATAAACATAAATCATTCATCCTAACCCAAAGAGTAAAATGGGTTTCATAAACACCATACCATTATAACATAATCCATATAAAAAATGGATATCATTTCATCATAAGAAAAGTTAAACCATGTAAATCATAGATACATTATACTTGACACATACACATATGAAATAATGTCATCTTAGATAGAAAATGATTTTGATAAAACACTTGAAATGAATTCTTGAGGAAAATGTCTTTTCTTCTTCAAAATCATTTTCATTTCACAAAATACAATTCTATTTAGAAATAAATGTAATTTGTTGAAAATTTTCATGAAATATTGTGGAGTAAGCTTCATGAAAATAAGGGGTTATGAAATCGTAAAAATCTGTTCATGCCGTATAAGTTAAAAAAACATTCTCCTCGTACTTTTGTCGGAAAAGTCAAAAGGTTCCTCATTTGGAAGAAAAAAGAAAGATTCCTTCCATAACACAAAGTAAAATTCAAATAGGGGTAAACATGACATTAAAAATACATGGAATAATATAAAACACAATATGAAAAACATTTTATAGGCATGTATGAAAAATATAGCCCTAGTAAATACTTACGTATCAGCAATCTCGGATAAAAATGAGATTGCAAAATTATCCCTTAACTTATGTCCAATTTCTTCCATATGTGTCCGAGACTCTAGTATAGTGGGTTTAAACATATTATTAACTTGTAAAAGAATCATAATAATGTTTATGATATCATATATGGTTCACTTATAACTTTATATTACCCATTCTTTTGTCAATTCCATGTTAATGAAGCGTTTTGGGTAAAATCGTTTCATTTATCGTACGTTTTTCGACTTGTTGTTTTCTTACATATATCCTGATATAATTAATTACAGAATTTAAACCATGATTTATATATAATATATATTAATTATATAAATATATACGATAGATTGATAAATGGAATGAAATACACCGTTCATGAAGATGGTAGACTGTACATACGCATGAACGCTGTTTTCGTTTCCTTATTGAATTGAATGGAATTAAGTAAATGAAACATATATATAAATAAATCCAGTAAAATTATTATTTAATAAATTTCATGATTATTTCTTATATATACTTTATAATCATACTTGAATTTTTAATCATGAAAAATGAATCTCATCGCGTTCGTGGAGACGGTAGTTCGTATGCACACACAAGCGATGATATCATTATTTTGATATTAAAATAATATATAATTGGATGGTATATCATATATAAAGAATCATAATAATGTTATATTTATTATTTATATAATTTATACTCATTATTATACCCAGACAAATGATGAAATGTTTGAATAACAAACTACACCACGACGTGAAGATGGTAAGCAGTACGTATGCACGTGTGGTGAAATTTTCATTCATAAGATGGATAAAATAACTAATATGGTTGTAAAATTTTTATAGTAACATTACAGTACATATAAGTTACTGTATTTGTTATTTTTTAATGGAAAAAACAAAGAAGGAAGAAGTGGAAGAAGAAAGGAACTTGAAATAGGTGGTGAGACATTTACCTCTTCTTCAGGTTCTTTCTTTTGATTTGATCAAAAGGGCTCCTTAAGTTGGCTTTATGACTAAAGTAAAGCCTCTATGTCGTAGGGAGGATATTTGAGAGGGTTTTTGGGTAGTGGTTGTCTGATAAAAATGGCTTTGGAGGTGTGAATTAGAGTGAAGGGGGAGTGCCCTTTTATAAGAGGGGTGAGGGGCACCTTAGGAAAATCTTAAAATATTATTTTATAATAAATTCATATTCGGTCTATAATGGCTCCAAAGTAAATTATTTGGATGATAGGGTAGGGATGGGTCGTAAAAATCTCAACAAATAGGTTTCTTACAACTTTAGGTTACCATTTTAACCTTATCATTTAGATTTAACTCTACGTTAAATAATTTAACTTTTACTCTGTCTTCTTATATTATTACACTATATGGTTTATAAACATACTATAAACCTCCAATAAAACCCTAATTAGTTCATTAATGTCATATATATTATTATATATTTCCTTTGGTCGATCTTTATATTTTTAAAAATAGAATATCAATTAATAGTATAATATTTATTTTAAAAACACTTTTATGTCAATTTTGACACTATATGGTATTGTGTTTTTTATAAATTCATAAAAGACTTATTACATAGAAAAAAATTCATCTAACCAACCCTAATATGTTTTATTAAACTATAAAATTAGTTTAATTGATAAAAAGTCTCAAATTACATTTATTTGAGTATTAGTAATATCAATTATCTTAATATTTCATTAACTAGGTAATTACTGTACCACCATTGTGTCATAAATAAAGTATATTATTAAATGTATAAAAATTATAAATAAAATACCATTATGTAAGAAATATATTTGTCTTTATAATTAATATTTATAGTTGAATTTATCTTCTGTATAACCCTATATTAAAAAAGTTTTATTTATTAAACTTTGATTTTAACTATTTTAACTCTTCTTTAAATAAAATAATAATAAATTTTATAATCTAATCCATGTGGAACTAAATGGTAATATTTTATTCCTAAGGTTATTTTTTGTCGAATTACACTTATCCAATAGAATTAGGAAATGTGTTAGGGTAATAATAATTTCATTTTTACCCTTAATTACCCTATTTACTTTTAACCGTGGTAAATAAAAGTAAAGAGTTACTATTCACCATAAATTATTTTTATCTTATTGAACCAAATTTTACTCCTTGATATTAACCTTGTCTCTCAGTGTTTTGAAATTCCACTCACAGAAGAGGTAATATTATGTTTTATGTAAATTTTCAAATTCACCTAGGAGGTGGGTAAAAGACGGTAAAAAGTTCATTAAACTTTTTATATATCTAAAATTATAATAAAATGACTCCAATGAATTACATTGAACTAATATTGGTTTTATTTATCAATTTTTACCTAAAATAAATTTAAATAAAAATTTGGTTTTAAACTATAACACAATGTTTTTCACTATTCATCAAAAATGGAATGTTTTTAGAAAAATACCAAAAATTCAACATAGGATAATTTCGATATTCCAAATATGAAAATGAAGTCTATTTTGAAAGATTAAATTTATAAATTTTAAAAAATTGGTTATTCCTTTTCATAACGGCTATTTTATATAATATTTTAATAACATATCGTTGTTTAGTGAAACTCGGTATTGAGTGCAACACAAGCTATTGAAGAAGGTTGCTCTTGCGTGCAACACATGACAAGAATAGTGTCGCGCATACTACAAGATAATACGGTGTTGCATATAGCACAAAATAATCTTGGTGTAGCATACAACACAAGACATCAAAGAAATTAATAATAATATTTCTCATAAAATCTTGGGGTGTTCCGAGAAATGATTGACAAGTCTAACTGTTTGTCCTTTACTATCTTCCAAAAACAATATGATATATATATTAATCTCAAATCCAAAAAATTAATACTACTGGTGCATCATTAATATTTATTTGTCAAATTGTTTAACTAAAAAAAATTAAAAATTTACAAGTACATTGCATAGTTCAATTGTTGGCATGAAACCCTAATCATCCTACTGTCAGGGGTTCAAGACTCACAACATTTATGGATTTGATTGGTTGTCACCTATATTATAGGTTGTCCTTTTAAAAAACCAAATTAATATAATTTCCAAAATAAATTTTATCGACATCCTTGAAATTTAATCATTAAATAAGCACTTAACTATAGTTTTCAATACATCTTCAAAACATAAATACTCCCTCTGTTTGTTTTCAACACAGGTCCTTATTTAGACTAGGGATTACCCATACTATCAATTATAGGATTTATAAATCATGACTCCTTATTTCCAATATAAAACACTTGAGGTTTAAACTAGGATATTCAGTTTTATTATCTGCTCAAATTTAGCCTAATTGATTATAAATAAAATGGAAATTATTCTAATCATATCCCTAAGAGTGTCAAACCATGGGCATAGTAAGGCCCATTGTCTTGTATATGGTAACCTAGAGTTAGGAATAAAACGCCTTCTTAGATTTGTTACTCCTAGGTACATCTGTGCTAGAACAATATCAACATTTAGTATCAAAATATGGATGTTTTTTTAGAAAACTTACGTAGCCCCTACTTTACCAAAATTCTAGGGTGTTCTTCTATACTTATCCAAAAATTATACCTTAGGGTTATATTTTATAACCTATTTTTTCATAAATCTAGTTCTAAAGGTTTATATTAAACTTTCTCTGATACCAACTATAGTGAACTGACAACAGATAGCTCAGAGATGATATCTTCAACTAATTACATTGGCATTATTATAAGGAAATAAATCTCAAAGGAATAAGAGTTTAGTAGTCTTAGTAAACCAAAAAATATAAATTATTCTTGTATTAAAAATGAATACACTAATTACAATATAATTTTTTATTCTTCTTTTTAAATAAATATCTTCAAGGATAATTTTTTTACAACTAGTAAATCTCTACATATCTTTTATAGTATGCTTCTTGGATTCCTGGGTAAAGAACATTATAAGGGAAATCTTAAATGATCAGTAAGGGTAAAGTATATCAAAATAAATAATCAATAAACGAGAATAATAGTTATGAAAAGGTAAATAACGGAAAAAATGCCATATAATCAATATATTGAGAACTAAATGCATAAAACATATGGAATGGAAATAACTAGAAACAGATGCCCTTCAAATAACTAGATAAGGAAAAATTGATTTAAAAATGTAAGAAACTAAAAGACATTCCATGTAATCAATGAACTAAAATGAAATGTATTTATAGATATGTCGAAACAAAATATCATGGATGAATAATAAAAAAAAACTAAATGAGGGAAATGCTTCATTATGGGATGCCATGATTCCTAGGTACAAAGTACCTTTAATAGCAAGACTTTTCACAAGACAATTGGCCAAATATCAGGTAAAACTCATCTAAGGTGGCTAGCCAAATGACTCGTCCCATGATACTACTGATATATTGAGGGGATATAAATAACTAGGTCCAATACTTGTCGTACAAGTCCAAATCATTATTTATATATAGAATAATCAACATAACAATGTGCCTTATCAAATATATATATGGAGTCAGGGATACATATTTATCATTATTTACCCAAATAATCAAATAAGAATCAAAGCAAACACCATATAAAAAAATATATGGTTTAGGTAATGAACATATCCATGATAAATGATGTGGTAAAATTGGGGTAATTCAATGTTCAATGATCATAGGAAATTGAATATTTCAATGGGGAAAAAGAAATTAAGGATGTTTATGTGAATATTATCCTTGTCCAAATCAATCATAAATCATCCAAAGGAAGGATAAGGATAGTAAAAATTCAATATACCCCAAGTGGAGTAAAATAATGGGTTTTTGTCATTAATGAATGGAAATAATATAAAAAGTTATTTTAAAAACATTATTAAAGAAAATATCCTTATGTTTTGAAAACCCATTTTAAAAATATTTTCTTTGAAAATAAAATTTAAAAACTTTTTCTTTAAAAAATATCATTTTAAATGGGAAAAGGAAACTTCTATGAAATGGTGGTGGGTAAATTTTTATGTGTTGTATGAGGTAAAAATGACATTCTTTTTGCACAGTAAAAAGTTTAGAAATATTCCTTGTTAGAAAAGTGAAAATAATATTACATTGAAAACAATGGTAGAAGAAAATAAAGCTAAAAATTTATTTAACAAATCATTTTAAAATCATTTTTTAAAAAAATTTAATAAAATATTGTTTTTAGAAGATATTAGGTTCTTCGAATAAAGAGAGAAACAAAGTCGGCTTTTCTTAAAAAAATCTAAATCATTTTGAGTACCAAAGATTTTAAAATGGTACTAATACTTGAGAATGGTTGTTAATAACTAGATAAGAAGGAAATATTTTATTGATCAATGGTTATATAATTTTCTCAGATGTAAATTCTATTAAAAGATCGTTCATATTAGTCTTTAGGAAAATAATATTTATACATCCCAAAGTGTTCATACCACTTTTAAACATTTTAAATTATAAGTCTCATGAAGGCATAATATTAAATGAAACGTCTAATATCATGAGAATAGAGGAATTTGTGATACAACATTTCAATTTCAATATTTACACCATATAAAATAAACTAGGTGAATTATAATAATTAAGTCTCAATGGAATCTAAATTGAGACAAAATACCTTACCTAGAGTTTCCATTCATCTGGATGTCTTTTAACTTCCTTTATAATAAACTTATGGTAATTCAATACATTATTAAGAATATTTTTCAGGTTTATAATTAGTTTTATTTAAAATATTACCATTTAATATACCACAACATAATCAAATACAATTACGTTATGTGTTTTTACCAAATTCGGTTTATGTGTCAAAAACAACTTGGGTATGACAACTATGGTCAAAAAGAGTCATTATATAACATCTAAAGAGTAATAGTCATGAAATATTTATAATATTTATACATTAATTATACTTCTAAAATAAATCACTAAATGTAGTTATGAAAAATGAATCAATGCTATGATCATAAAGACGGTAGGTCGTACATATGCATGAGTAACATTCCCATTTTTTCAATGATCATTATGGAAATAAGGTAAGTAACACAATATAATTTTAAAATGATAATTACATCATAAATAACATATTATTTAATCATATATAAACATATATAATTCTTGTGATGAAAAAGGAATAACATCAGTTTGTGGAGTAGGCAGTCCACACATCCACAAACAACGTTATCCCTTTTTATGTGAGTGAATGGATAATAAAGAAAATGATATATATATATATATATATATTATTAACAAAAAGTTAATTATTTCATAAATACCATATATATTATTTATGTCACGTATTGTTTTACTAAAACCATCCTTATACATTCCATATTTAGTGTTAATGAATCACAATTCTTCAAGGGGCGGTTGTCCACACTTCCTCAAACGATATTATCGTATTAATGTAAAATGGAAATAATTAAAGGTATGTGTAATAAAAGGGTTAAATAAGTATAAATACATAATAAATATCATATATTGAAATATAATGAAATAGTTTCCATCATAAAGGCCACCATGATTGGTGGTAAAGGAAAATTGAACAATCACTATTTTGTGAGGCAATAGTTCACCATACATAGAAACAATATGTTTGTTACCAATTAGATAGATTTGTGTGTAACTATAGGTATAAAAATTTACATAAATAAATCCTATTATATTTATAATATTTTTTTATATAATCATGTAATAAATACATTCTACGTATTTGATACTTGAAATAAGACTAAAAAGTTTAAGAAAGTGGGTTACCTTTTAATGGAGTAACTTCTTTTGGTTTGAACCAAAAGCTTCCTTGGGTTGCTCTCGTCCCAATAGGTTTAATATATTATTATTTTATGGATATTTAAGATATATATTGGAATATCCTAGTTTATATAAAGGGTATTTAGAGGTTTTAGTAAGTGGGAGGAGAAGAGGTTCTTTTATAGTGGAAGTTGATTGGCACTCTCGTAATATTTTGACAAGGGAATTCCATGCTCGTTTTTGTTGTTTAAAGTGGATCAAATAAAAGAAAGCAATTGATAAAAGGGATTATAAGGTCTAAATATGGTCACATAATGGCTTTTTTACAAGTTTATAGGTCATTTATCCCTAAAGATAAAGTCTTATTCCCTTATTAATCTTAATTTATCCTTAATCGTTATAATCAATTTTAATAACTTTCACTAATATTTTTATTAAAACACAATGGTGGTATTAATATATATTATTTATTATTCTTATTACAAATATGGAAATAGTTTTTTAAATTTCAAATCACATAAGTGGAAGAAATTAATTTAAAATCCATCCTGCATGCGGGATGATAATGCTGGTTTTTAAAGTAAAAACATCTAAAAGATTGCTATGTTTTTATAAAGAATTTAAAAATGAAATTGATTCATATTTCATAAATTTTATTAATTGATAAATATATTATATAATTAAATTTTAAAGCTAGTTATAATTATAATTTAACCTTATAAATAAATTTGACGAAAAGCAGTTTGGAACTAAAATTCAGTATCTTTAACTATTCATTAAAAATGACATGTTTCTAAAAAATATAAAAAATTCACCATAACATAATTTTTATAACTCTCATTAAAATATGAATTTTATTTTGACATATTAAATCATTAAAATAGTAAAAATTAATATTTATAATGGGTTCTCAATTAAAAGGTTGTAAAATTTCCTTTATAAAAATATAGTTTTTTTGTGTGGAATAGGGTTTGTTCCTATATTATGCATGTAAAACCTAGTGGATAAATTGAAAAAATTATTTTATTGAATATATAAAATATCATTTTCATTAAAATGAGTTACTAATTTTAATTAGTTATTTTTATAAAGACAAATATCCTTTGGAAGCATTAAAATAATAATATTACTTTTTGTATCCAATTGGTTCTTATTTTTCTTTCTCATTAATTTTTAACCAATGAATTGATTTTATATTTATATAAACCATAAATATTCATAATATAGTTTATACTATTCATAAAATCTAACATAACTACTAGTTTTATCATATTATATTAAATAATAACATTTTAATAAAAAAAAATTGAAACTCATTCATTCATGTAATGAAATCTATCGAGAAAGGTCTCCGTTACATGTAACCCAAGATATCAAGGAATCTCACTTTGGAATGTAACTCAAGATAAATCAGTGTTGGGTTCTTTACAATATATATCATGTGTTTAATTTATTTTTAAATATTAAATATATAGTAGTCTCAGGATATTATATTCTTTTTGGCACTTGGTGTTTCATGTCATACACACTATTAAATATAAGGTTCTTACATTAGATTTTAGGGGCATCCATGATTTTTTAGATAAAATGAAAAAAGTAATAATACATTAAATCAGGTTTCATCTAGAGTATAAGGGAATTTTTATTTATATCCAAATATTGATACAGATGTATCAAACCTAGTTTCCAAAAGTCAAAAATCCTAAAAACTATTGACAAATTTGGCACATGACTGTAGATTTATGAGAAAACCAAAACACCCTAAAAATAATTACCCATAAAAAGAATTTAAGGAAACTATACCACCAATTTTTATTTTTAATCCACTATAATGGAATTTTAATATTCCATGAAAAATCGGTTTGAAATTCTCATCACGTTATGGTTTAAATTTTTAAAAGCATGTTTGGGCCTTGATTGGAGTAATTTTAGGCCCATATGCTTCCCCCAAGAAAAGGTGTTGGACCTCCTCATGTATTTTTTGATTATTCGATGTATATAATCCTTAATTATATTAGTCCAATATCTTATCATTTGGTCACTAATTCTTATCAATGGGTATTATGAAATTTTGCACCTTTCACCCTCTATGAAATGTCTGCCACTAACTATGTGATGTGTATATATTCCACGATCCATATCATCCCCTACATATTCAATACGATTCATCAATGAATATGTATATTAAAAGGTATAAAGATTAGAAAAATTAATTTTAGCACAGATATTTATATATATTTCAGTTATGTCAATGTTATAGGAATTATCATTGTTCTTTTCTAAAACATGGAAAGAAACATCTCCTCAAGGAAAAGGTTTTGAAATTATTTTTTTAAGAAATATATATTGTTTGTCTGTATATCCATACCTAACCCCCCAGATCAAATATAAACTATTTAAAACACTTTCTTTCATGATAGGTTAGCTAACTAGGAAGTATTTCTCTTGGGGGAAAGTCAATATGGTGCTCAACACCCATAAAAGAAGGAAATATTTCAAGGATTTACATTATAAAAATATCAAAAAATTCATTAAAAAGTGTCAAAATACTATAATACATTGAAGGGTTAAGGTAATTTGTGGTGAAAATTCTCCCTTGTATAGAATCATGGGAGTTTTCTCCCCCACTATAGATCTTTATAACTTTTTCCCCCAAAAAAAGTAACTCAATTTTCCCTCAACACTCATGTTTTACTCTTATTTTTGAATATTTTATTTCTACCATTTTTTATGATGTTACTCATCAATCCTTTTTCACTCTTATTTTTCCTACGTTTTTTGTTCTATCAATTTTATATCTCTTCTATTTTTCTCTCTTTTTTCAATTACTCTTAATCCTCACTTGGTATTCATAATCTTGATAAGCATGTAATAAAATCCATCATACCTTTATTATCAAAATAATAGTGGTAAATGTATCCATCATGTGTTACATTATTATAACACTTTCATGGCCTACCCAGTAATATACAACTAGTATACATTATAAAAACATACCTTATCACCTTATCTCAATACTTCTAAACAGAAAATGAAACTTGTTATTCCTTAGTCACATTAACATCTCAACTATTATTTAAAAATTTCACATTATAAGGAATATGAAACTTGGTCATAGATAAAAAAATTTAAAATCACTTAAACCACAGGTTATGTTTATGAATATAAGGACTTGGATGCTAGGTCATAGCTAAACCCAATTTATCATCTATAAATGCAGTTACAATATTTATAAAACTATCACCATAAATAATCACACTACATACTTTATCATTTATGAGGATACTAGTATGAAAAATGTACACTCTTTTCTCTCTATCATGTTATTATTTGGGTTGATCACTCAAATCATGCCTTTCAACAATAATTTATCCTTGTATGGGGCTCTTTATTTCCACAGTTGAACATTCCTCATGGGGTGGAATTTCATCTTCACTTAATCTATCACTGAGAATATATCTATCATCAAAAATAATCATGGTTCTCGTATTCATACATTATGAGGAAACATGTAAAAATAAATGAAATTTAAATAATTTTATATCATGTGATTTGAAAATACTTTTTCCTTATATTTAACCTTTTTATTACAAAAAATAATGGTTTTTGATTGGTCACCTCTATTGATTCCATTTTTTGTTCACCTTAATGATATTATGATTTCAGATATTTCAACTTAAATGAGGATATATATTCCTTACTATAATATGTATAATGAATCATTCTTACCTTTAATTTCCTCTTTACATTATTAACCATAAGAATTAGATCCTTCATATCCAAATAGTGGAACATGTTCACTATGTCTCGAATTTCATCGCTGAGGCTATTCAAAAATATTTCTACAGGGGCCTCTTTTTCTTTATCAATAATCTCTCGAATCATGATGGACTCTATATATTTTTGATACTCCTAAACAGTCATCAATCCTTATTTCAAACACTGAAACTTGTGGAAAAAATCTAAGTAATATTGTCTCTAAACGAACCTACCAGAAATTACCCATTTCCTTTCCTCCCATGTGTGGATAGGTAATTATCCATTTCACTATCATCTCATGTGTAGTTGGTCTCACCAAATACTATAATAGTTAGTTAATTACTTGGTTTCCGAATTCACCTTATTTTCCTATGAATAGTATTAACAACCAAAAACATTCTTAACCATTGATTCCCATTCCTTGTATGTTTTAGGATCATTATTGCTATTTAATGAGGTATCCTAACCTTTAAGCCTCCAAGTTTATTATTTTTCCTCAATAGTGGTTAATTTATTCAAATTGATGACTCGTGAAAATTATACAACTCCTACTCTTTTTCAGTGTTAGGATTCCTTGGTAGTACTCTATAATTTTAAGGGTATAACAATTCATCCAACCTCACAATATATATTTATAATTGTTCTCGAACAACCCTCATGAATATCTTATGGTCTATTTCATTGGTACCACTTCCCCCTTCCATTTAAGAATCCGAATAAAAAATTTAAAGGGAAAGAAAAATGAATCACACACACTCTATCATGATTTTAAACATAAAATATTTTGTTCAATTGTATTTCTCACAATTTGTTTCCTTTATAAAAAAATGAAACTCTCTCATATTTTACCACTAAAATTAATTCTTATAGTGCTCTTACTCAGTTCCAACCAATCTAAAGAACCATTTAAATGTATAAATCCGTAAATAAATTCAAAGATAAAATTCAAAAAAAATTAATGTGTAGAATGAGGGAATAGAAAAGAATATGGTTCAAGAAAATGATGATGAGATGTAGGATTTAGGTGATTTAATTTTTTTTGATTCTTTTCTTGTCACACCTGAGTTTTAAAGCTTGCCCTTATTCCAGTTTGGGTCAGGTCCCTAGCCATTTCTCTCAAGAATCTAGTGTGACATGCTTAATAATTTGAGGTATTATTTATCTTTTTTCTTTGGTCTGACTTATCTAACTGGGTTTCCTTTTATGTTTTTGATAAAAATGAGAATTTTTGTGTTGGATGGACTAGGTGCACGATTTATGCACGATTAGTAGTAATCATGTGCCTAGACTAAGAAACTATGTGGAAGGAGGAAAAACCTACTGCATGGCCTCTATAAGGCTATATTACTTATCCTAGGTAAGTGTACATAGAGTGTCTCTTTCAACATAGGTGGTGGCATAGTTTCCTCATGGTTTGGAAAACTATACGGCTTGCTATGTCATTAAAAATTCAGGATTCAGGATTCTTTTCCACCCAATTTTAAAATTTTTCACCCTTCTTCCTCTACCCCCTCGACCTCATCTACCCTAGTAGGATCCTCCCACTTTCTTGGATCCTCTGAATCCCCCTATTTTGGTCGTTTATTTATGGATTCTTTAAGGAAACTCAGTGTAAGTGATTTCTCCCTTGCATTCTCCCTTTTTTCTAGGGTTTTCTTCCCCCCTTCTAGGGTATCCTTCTCTCAAGTGATTGGGATATGATTTTTAGTGATGGATACTTAAATGTTGAATTTATTCTTGTTGTTATAGGTTTTTTTGATTATACCTTGGGTGTGTTGGTGGTGCAATTGATGTTTTGTACCAGATTCGAATGTTTCGTCATCTTTGAGGTAGTAACCCATTTCATATTGCCCTCCAAATTTAGTATACATTTACTTCTTGATGTTTTCACCTGCTCTTATTGATAAATAGGAATTTATTTTTTTTTAAATAGTTATATCCTACAAACATTTATGGTTTCCACTTGTTTTGTGTTTTATTAGAATGGTTGGAAAAGATTTTTCACACCAAGTGTTTGTTAAATGGCTCGGTTGCCTCTTTCAAGTGATTAGTTATTTTTAAAGACATTGTTTGGTTTTATAAATTCTTTGGTGATGTTAAAAATAGTTATTTGGGTTTTTAATTGGGGTTTTTAACATTAATTTCTTAATGGTATGCCAATGTAGCCCTAGTAAGTGTGTTTTCGATTTGAATGGTGGGCTAGATTGATTAAATTTGTTTCCAAATATGTTTTTGGTTATGAAGGTTGAATTATTTGTGGTTATTTAAAAAATGAATTGATTTTTAAAAATTTTGTAACTACCATTTGGCATCATGAATTTGTTTTACTATATAACCCCTTTTGAGGGATTAATTGCCTATTTGGATGACAAATGGGTGGGAATGTCCTCGTCATGGGACTCTACACGTGTGATTATTGTTTTAAGGTTTGGGATTTTCATTGATGAGACTGGGGTGGTGCCAGTTGTGGGAGTGTATCATAGTACATATATATGTGTCTGACTTGTAGCTTTCATTGTTTTTTACACCCCCTTATAAACATATCATGGCAACCAATCATAGTAAAGAGTATTTCCGAGAACATTTATTACACTAGTCTAGGCTATTGTACAAGTAAGCGGCCTATACTAGGTGAATAATTGGTATTAATGATATTGGATTAGGCCCTTTGACTTGGACAGGTAGGGAGACAGTGTACCCTTAAAGTGTTATGATGTCATCATGTAGGGAATGCCTTCGGGATGAGTCACATGTATAGTATTCTATGGTTCACTTATAATTTCCAAGGAGTTCTTGTGTTGCTTTGAACATAGTATCATTAGTTGTTTACCTCATTGTAAACTATATCCCTTGTTCTTGGTTTTGGGTGTTCTTCTAGAATTTTGAGAATGTGTAGTTGTGATAGAAAGGTTTTAAGAAAAACATTTTGAATGAACACGTGTTTTCCATATTTCTTTTTATAAGGAAAAATGCAATTTCCATTATTCGGTTCCCTTTGCCCTTCTCCTATATGAACGTAACTTAACTCCATGAATGAGCCTTGTTTTTAAATGTGAGGTCAATTGGTTGTGTTCGTTTATTTTTAAAAGAATAGTATGGAAAACCTATGTTTATATATTGTATATCAAACCAGAAAATCATTGTTTCTTTATTTAAAGGATTTTCATTGGGAATAAATTAACCTGGTCCTACCTACAGTGTTTTAATACTCATACCTATATTTTTTTATTTTTATTAGTTCTCCTATAGGTTCTAGCCTTGGTTCAGTCGCCTCATGTGATGGTTGGTGTTTGGGGGAGAGTGACCCTTGGGGTCACATGGAGGAATTGTATATTGGCAGGTTCATCTTGAATGTTCTGGTATTGTTTGTTTTTTTCCATTTTTTTTGTTTCTTTATTTATAAAAGTAAATGATACAAAATCTAGAAATAAATTTGAGTTTGGTTTCCCCCCACCCCCGTTATTTATTCTGATATACTTGTCTATTTGTTTTTGCGCAAAACCATTCCCATTTTACTCTATTGATGCCCTTGGTGATTTTTTCCAACCTCGGAGGATCGGGAATGCCTCTCGGTTCTTGCCATAGATTGGCTTAGGTGACCAGTTCAGGTTCGACCTGGGTTGGTTGGTGATAAAATGGTATCAGAGATAATTATCTCTTTTGAATACAATTCTTTTAGAGTTCCCATTTTTACTTGGGGATGTCAAGGTAGAAGGAGTAGGATTATTGGGCCTGGGGTGTAGGTGCAGAAGAGAAATGCAAACTCTTGCTCATTCTGAGCATTGGGTTACCATGGGATGTCTAGTTTGTTGGTGTCATTGGTTATTTTGGATTTTTTGTATTTGGAAATGAAAAGGGAGTTAGAGAGTCGACTATGGGCGCTCAGAGGTCCTAGAAATCCATGTGGAGTTGGGGACATTAACCTAGAATGCTCTCTGTGATGGTGGCGTGAATGGCGTATGGTCACCAGCCAAATGACTGAGTCACCCATCGACGCTAGTTTCACACTTGAAAATCATTTGGGTATTCTTTATTTTTGATTTTTTTGAAAAGTCTTATTTTTTAATTTTGAAAAATTAATATAAAATTTATATTTCCTTGTTTTGGGTAGGTGGTAAATTGTGTTTTTGTGAAATGAATTTTTGAGGTAAAAAGAAAATTGTTTCAATTCAGTTGTTGGTAAATTTTGGTAAGTATTATAAATTTTTTGAAATAAATGAAATGATTTATATTTGAGGCGAAATGATAGAAAATGAGTTTTAACTAAATGGTTATCATTTCGTTGAAATTTGTTTTGTGATATTTTGATGGGATTGTAGATTTTTGTGGTTAGTGGTTTTTGAAAAGATCATTTTGGAATTTGAAAAGGAAGAGTGAGTTAAATGTTTTACCTTTGGTGTTTCCATGAGTGACCAAAAGTATAGATATTTATGATAAAATGGTTGGGTTCTCGGTATTTAATGATTATGTGCATGGGAGAGGCCCATGGGACACCATTGGTGGATGTGGAATTCTTTCAAGCTTGTTTTCATTTCAAAAATGTTTTAAGGTAAAAAATTGATGTTTTGATTTCTTGTGGTGGTGTGTCATATCCCTTGTATTTTTTGGAGTGATGTTTCATTTGTGATGTTTAATGTGAAGGATACATGTTTTTGGATTTTATTTTACAGAGTATCTTGTTTTCATCTTTTCTTAGTGTCTTCCCACACAAAAGTTTGATGGATACCCAAGATGAAACTTTGGGTGGTATATCACTAGTGAACGCTCTTATTGATCAAAAAATAGACTACGTTATGGAGTTCCAAAAGATAAATCCTCATATTTTCTATTATCAATGGATCCAATTTAGGTGAAGGAGTGGATGTGGAAAATTGAGAGGGACTTTTGTTTCCTCGAGTTGCTTGAGACATTGAAGGTAATGTTTGATACCTCTATGCTTGAAGGCCCAGCCTGGAAAGGGTGGAATTCATTTTATCAAATAATGTTATGGAAAGATCTTACCTTGGAGTTCATCAATTCTTCATTGATCCAATAGTTTTTTCAGAGATAACGATGGTGAGGAAGAGGATGGAGTTTTCTGGTCTCCAACAAGGTGTTGGAACAGTGTGGGAGTTCTTTCATCACTTCTTAGACCTGGCTCCATATCAACCAGGGTATGATGGAAATAATCATGTGAAGGATCTTAATTTCAATCTTGGGCTCTTTTTCAAGTTTTAGTTGATGGTGGAAGAGCTTAACCTAACCACATTCTCCAATGTAGTGAGGTAAGCCTTTCGTGTTGATGTTAGGCTAGCAGGATATCCTAAGATGGTTGATCTTACTCTGGTCTCTGGAAGTTGTGAAGAGGATACCGGTAAGAAAAAATGGAAAGCAGCCTGATATTGGTAGTACCGGTAGGGGGATTAAGAGGTCTTTAGACCTCTGATAAACCTCTTAAGTGAACAATGTTGTGACCTATCACCATTGCGGAAAGCTCAATCATAATAGACCATTTTTTCCGAGTTCTCCAAAAACGTTCCACACTTGTGGATGCTTGGGTCACTTTAAGTGGTTCCATCGGGGTGTTTCTAAGAAGCACCTGGAATCCAGACCCAACTCATTGAAGGACACCTCATCCTGTTTTCCAGTGTAGGGCACCGTTTGGTGTCATTTTTTGGTCTCTCTTGACATAAATTTTGTCATTGTAATAGTTGAGTCTAGTGGAGTTCTGTGGGGGTTATTTTTCTTTCTGTTGTAAGGATGATTTTTACCAAATCCTTGTGAACATCTATTTCAATGAAAGTGTGTTTCTCAATGTTTTGCCTTGTGTGTTCTATTAAGTTGTTTTTTAATACTAACTATGATGAAGGATATGATTCAATCATTAGAGCTCCAGCCTTCGGTCCCTGAATAAAGATGGCATGTAGTTAAGGGAACCCTAGTAGTGTGAGAAGGATTAGATTTAAGTTCTATTCTCTGTATGGGAAGTAGAGGTAGTTTAATCCTCCTGTGTAGTTGTATGGTTTTCAATTGTTTTTTTGTCTAAGGTGGTGTGGTGACCTTGTTTCCACATTATGACCCATCTGTTTGTGAGAGTTTTCACCTTAGTTATAAAGATTCATATACGTCTTGTTTTCTTAAGATCTTAATGGTTTGTTCCATCGAATGTGGGCCTCCTTTCTAGGGCCCTTTCATCCTACTTATGCTGGTTAAAGTTGGATTGATTGTAAGTATTTGTGGAATTGTGAGTGGTTAGTGTATGTATTTCATGGTTTATATGGTATATTAGATGGGCCATACCTTCCCTCAAATGGTCGTGTGGGTCCATGGTTCATGTGGGAATGTTTTAAAGTTCTTTAGATATCCTCAATTATTATAGCGGGGAGACCCATCTTGAGTCTCATTGAAATCCTATCATAAATTAAAGTAGTGTAAGATTGTCTCTTTTAGTGGAGAGTTCATTTAGGTCTCCTCGTATCGATGCCATGGTTCTATTCCTGGTTTTATTTTTCAAGAGTTTGGTTGGAGTAAGGTTTTAAAAAGTGTTTTTTAGATGTGGTTTAAGCTCGTTTGTTGGTTTTGGTAGGATGGTTGTGTTCCAATCAATTTCGTTTAGGTTTTTGTGTTTTAAGGATATATTTTGGGAGGTAAAATAAGGAATATCCATGTACTACTCAACTGGAGGTGTTTAAACTGTTGGGTTGGGTGGCACATAGTAGAGAGACCAATCCCCCCCCCCCCCGAGTTCATCTTGTTAGTTTTTGTCCTTGTTTATGATGTCTTGGTAACCGCTTTATTTTTCATTCTACGGATTTGCTTCATGTTATAGGTAAGTACTGGGTTTTTCTTTTGGGTAATCCTTGGGTTAGCTTTTCTGGGGTGCTATATGGTGGGGATAAATTTCACACCTTAGTTTTTAAGCTTCTTTTATTCTAGTTCGAGTCAGGTCCCCAACCATTTATCTCGAGAACTGAGTGTGATGAGTTTAATATTTTGAGGTATTATTTTTATTTTTTATTTGTTCTAACTTATCTCTTTGGGATTTCTTTGAGTTTTTTGAGAAACATGAGAATTTTTGAGTTACACAGACTAGGCGCACGATTAGTAGATACCATACACCCAGCCTAGGAAACTGTGTGTTAGGAGGTGAAACCTATCGTATAGTCATGAACCTTGGCCTAGGTAGGCATGTGGCTAGTGTATTATTTGGCATAGTTGGTCACACAATTTCCACATGCTTTGGAATACTATTCGGACTAACTGTGTGGCCTACCAGGTCTTTAAAAATTAGGGTTTTAGGTTTTTTTTCACCCACTTTTATACCCTCTCACCCATCTTTCTTGGCCCCCTCAACCTCATCTTCCCTAAGAGCATCCCCCCTTCTTTAGACCTCTATATCCCCACTAATTTGGTGGTATTTTCTGGATTATTAAAGTAAACTCTTTGTAAATGATTTCTCCCTTGATCACTTCCTTTTTCTAGGGTTTTATTTTCCCTTTCCTAGGTCTCCATCTCTCCACCAGTTGGGATCCAATTTTTAGGGATGGATACTAAAATGTGGGTTTCAGTATTGTTGTGTTAGGTTTTTTTGAGTCTCCCTTGGGTGGATTGGTGGCTCGAATGAAATTTTACACTAGATTTTGGATGTTTTTTCATACATGAGGTAGGACCCCATTCCATATTTCCCTCTAAATTAGATTTAAATTTACTCCTTGATTTTTTATCTACTTTTAATTTATAAATAGGAATTTTACATTTCTGAATTGGTTATATCGTGTGAAATTAGATGGTTTCCACTTTTTGTGTGTTTGATTGGAATGGTTGGCAATGATTTTTCACACCATGTGTTTGTTAAATGGCTTTGTTTCCTCTTTAAGTGATTAGTGATTTTTAAAGACGGGTTTCGATATTATAAATATTTTGTTGATGTTCAAAATGGTGATTTGTTTTTTTAAATGTGTTTTCATAATAAGTTCTTAATAGTATTCCCCTTTGTCCGTTGTAAGTTTTTTTTTCAATTTAAATGGTGTGTTGGTTTGATGAAATGTATTCCTGAAGGGGTGTTTGGTTGTGAAAGTGGTTTTTCTATGGTTATTTATAAAATTAATTTTTTGTGAATATTTTTTATGTCTTGTTGGGAATGTAAAATTTGTCTAACTAGAAACCCCTTCTAGGATGTAGATATTGCCTAGTTGAATGATAAATGGGTGGGAATGTCCTCATAATGGAACTCTACCCATGTGATTATTATTTTAAGTAATTGGGGTTCTCCTTGAGGAGTTCGGGGTGGTAATAGTTGTGGGACTGTATGATCATATGTATATGTGTGCGAAATGTTGCTTGAATTGTTTGTAAAACCCCCTTACGAACATAGAATGGGAACCTAGCATAAAAAAAAGGATTTATGAGATAGTTTATTGCATAAATCTATGTTATTGTAATAGTTATACATAGGTTTATTACTATGGGATCGGCCCCCTTGACCAGGATATGAAAGGAGACTATCGGGAGTTAGGGTGTTATGATGTCATCAAGTAGGTAATGTCTTTGGGATGTGTCACATGTATGGAATGTTCTGGCTCTCCTTTGAATTCCTTATAGTTTTTTTGTTTTTTTGACACTGGTATCATTAGTTGTTTCCCTCGTTGTAAACTATATCCCTTGTTGTTGGTTTTGGGTGTTCCTAAAGAAGTTTGAGAAAGTGTAGTTGTGCCAAAAAGGTTTTATGAAAAACATTGTGAATGAACAAGTGTTTTCCTTATTTATCATTATAAGTAAAAATGAAATATTTCTTATTTGGTTCCCTTTATCCTTCTCCCCTATGAACTTAACTTATCTCCTTGAATGATCCTTGTTTTTAAATGTGAGGTAAATGGGTTATGTTTTGTTTATTTTTAAAGGAAATGTATTGAAAATATATTTTTATAGTTTTTATTTCAAACATTAAAATCAATGTTGCTTTATTTAAAAGATATAAATTGGGAATAGATTAATACAGGCCTACTTACTGAGTTTTAGTACTCATGCATATAATGTTTTCTTGTTTTTAGTTATCTTACAGGTTCCTGACTTGGTTCATTCACCTCAGGCGATGGTTGGTGTTTGGTTGGAGAGTGATCCTAGGGGTCACGTGGAGGTGTTGTTTGGGGTTGGGTTCAGCATGGATGTTCTGGTTTTTTTGTTTAGTTTTATCACCCCATTATTTGTAAATGTAAATGATATAAAATCTAGAAATCAATTTGACTTTGGTTTACCCCACCCCCTATTTATTCTATTTTTCTTATATATTTAGTTGGTAGATACCATTCCAATTTTCGTCTATCAATTCTCTTGGAACTTTTCTCCAATCCAGGTGGATCGGGAATGCCTCTTTGGTCTTATCACAGATTGGCTCAGGTGACCGATTCAGGGTTAACTTGGGTTGGTTAGAAACATTCCTACTTTTTTAATTTTTTGGATCTTCTTTTTAAATAATAACTACCAAGAATTGAATTTTTAGTATATATCTGTGGGGAAATTTATAATATGAAACTCCCAATGAAATAAGAGTGATATATGCACATATTTTAAAATTGTAACATCCTTTAACTTCTTTCAAGAACTACTTACACTTTGTCATTGGTTACCCATTGTTTGGGTGTGGTTATGAGTATTTTCAGATGTATTTTTAATTTTCATTTTCTATTTTTTATAGGGAGTTTTATTTTTTGTTAGAGCGTCCAAGGTATATAGTGATTTTAGTTACAGTTTAGACCTCATGGCTATGGTGTATCAAATTTTAGTGCCACATAAGTTTTCAGTATGGATGTTGTGTGGACCACCTGGAAGCAATATGGTGTGTTTTTAATCATTTTCCAAATTAGTAAGGGCTACATCATAGAGGAGAGTCATTACATGGTGGGGTATGTGGGGCCTCTGCCATTGTTTTGTGAGTTTAAGGGATTGTTCTTGGGATATGCCTTATCCTTACCACATTTAAAGAAGATATAGTGAGTTCTAAATTATGTTTTTAGGAGGCCAGTTTACTAAGAGGGGTTACATCATATTTTGGGGTGGTTTCACCATGGTCTGGATTATTTATTCCCTTGCGTGTTGTTGTTAGGGGGGTTTTGGCATGGTCTTTGATATGTAGACATTAAAATAGAAAACCCCATGTTAAGTAAAAACAACCCTCTTATTTTACCCTAATCAATTTCCTCTAATTTTGGAGGCTTTTATTATCTAATAAAATGTATCCTCTTGCAAATCGAAGTACCAATGGATGTGACCAATCCTTCAATGGTAATTGAATCTTATCTCATATTGAATCCTGTGTTTTCCTTATCTTCTTTTTAGAGAAAAAATTCATAATGATGTTAATGTATTGGAACATTTATCCAATGGTCTATGTTTCAAGGGATTCCTTCTTGATATTTGTTTTTTTCCTTTATTTAAATTCCTACTTCGGGTGTTTTATCATTTGATAATGTGAGTAATGGTTGGTGTTTCAATAAGGATTTACCATATAATTGAACTTCTAAATTTCTTGATTTATTTGACATTATTTTTTAATTTATTTATAAAAACTTGATTTGATATGATTTTCTGTTTTATTTAAAAAGGGAATAGAAATTATAAAAAACCCCAATTTCAATGGAATTAAAATTGTTTGGTAGATTTATGAGAAAAAATTATGGATTGAAATGAGGATTGGTTTGATGTTGACTCTTGAAAAAATTGGATTAAAATAAAATATGGCTGGGGGGCATGAATTTCATGAATACCCATGATTGGGTTTTGAAATTTAAAAGGGCATTTTCAACATAAAATTGGGAATTTAAACTATGAATAATGAATAGATTTGAAATGATTGATTTACTCGTGATTGATTGATTGATTAATTGAAACACAAGTGATCCTGATTTGATACTGTGCGGTTAGGATAATCTTGCCAGTACGCTGACTCCCTAGTAATGGATTGATGGGGAAAACTCTAACTAAATGTATTTCAACATGGTTGCCCTGATGGGATGATAATTGATTAGTCATGTTGTACGGATCCTATGGATGTTTTCACACATATTTGATCCATGATTGACGATTAATTAGTGAGAGGATCTGATATCCCAGAACTAATGTAACTCATTGAATATGACCATGGTTCTTGGTTTTGAATTTATTATGTATGCCATTGTTTGAAGAACTATTTTATTCATTCCTTCTTAATTATATAAATTTTTTTATAAATTTTTTATTTAATCCTATTTTGATATATCTGCCATTTTTTATTTGTAATCATGTTTTTGATAAAAATATATAAATGTATTTACATGACTTTTTTATTTAAGTTGAAACCATAAATGGTTAAACTATTATTGAATTGATTAGGGAACACTTGGTGAGTTACTATTGGGTTGTCCTTTGGTTTATGTTTACCCAGGGATGTTTATCTATCTACTTTTGTTACTGTTACCCTTGAGGAGTGTTTGGAATACATATTTATTATTGTTTGTTTCTTCCATTGTTATATATTTATGGTTTGGTTGGTTGAAAAATCATTCCCTTACATGTTTTATATGATTCTAGGTTATAGTCATCTACCAGTGGGAATCAAGAACACACTTTGGACTATTCTATGGTCAGATCGGGTATCAATGTACCAGGGTGTCAAGGATGGTTTATGGGAAATTTATATAATCTTTCAAAGGAATTAAATTCACCATATCTCACAGTTTATATATTTTATTTTTATGACTCTAGATGTATAAGAACAATAACCTTCTCAACTAAAATAATGATATCTTATAATCTAAAATAATAATAAAATGAAGTCCTCAAATAATGAAAAATAAATCATCATTTATGTTGGCCTTGATTAAAGAGAAATAAATGTATAATATTACATATGAAGTAAATAACATTATTTATTGAATGTGGGATCTAGTACCAAATGATAAATGACCCAAGGAATGCTTGTAAAAATCCTAGTATCCTTGATAAATGTTCATGTGTCGAGCTCCTGGATATCAGTAATAAAATAACTAAAATGGGAAATGGGTGGTAGGAATGAGGGATAATATAGAGTTGGAAATGGTAGATCCCAAAGAGATTTTTTCTCTGATAAATCTAGCCACATGATGGCACAAAGGATTACAAATCCCTTGAAAAGTCACAGAATCAAGCAAGAACACATAGTTTTAGAACTCAAAAGAGTAAAAATAATTTCATTTATGATGTCTTTATAGTACAAGGGGTACCCTTTTAAGGATAAAGAGTGATACAAATGTCTGAAATCTAGTTTCAAAAATTCAAAAGGCCTAAATTTTTTTGACAATTTTTCAATGTGCTCACAACCCTAGAAGACAACTAGAACTATTTGAAAATAATGATCCTAAAAAATAAATTAATAAAATAATCCCAACACTTTTGAATTTTAATCCAACAATCCTAAATTTTTATATTCTAAGAGAGAATGATATGGAAAGTCATATCACACTATAAGTTGGGTTTTAAAAAGCATTCTTGACCCTTAATTAGTGTAACTATAAGCCAAGATGTTTCCCCTAAGAAAGGGTATTTGGCCTCCTCTTGTAATTTCATGACTAATCCATGTAATAACTCATTAATTATATTGATAAACTCTCTCATAATTGGGCCACTAATTACTTTCAATGGGTATTATGATATTATGTTCCTTCTACATACACATCATGTTCTTCATTAACTCATTGATGGATATATGGTCCACAATATGTCTATTTTTTATCAAATAACCACATATAATAGGGACAAATATTATAGATTGGATTTGAGAATATATTTCATTGAAATCAATAAATTTTATAAATTCATCACATTTAAATTTATTATTTATTTATAATAATATGAATATTTTTTTTTATTCTCCAACAGTATCACTCATGCAACATCCACCAATGCCATTTTTTATAGAAACCTCCCCCCAACCCTTACAATTCACACTCTTCTTGGTGTATCCATACCCAACTAAACCGGGTACTCGACCCCTGGTTCTGAATATAAAATGTGAGATGAGTGGGTAAAATCCACATCGAGACACTTCCCTGTACAATTAAGATGTCAAATAACAAGGTGGTGTAATTAAAATTATATGTAAAACCAGAAAGAATCAAACCCCATACACTGAAGCTTCCAATTAATGTCCCAAACCATTGGGTCACCCCATAGGGGTAATATCCACCAATACTATACCACCCCCCAATACTTTTTGATGAATGTTTAGCAAGTCTAATCAGGGAGAAACATGCCAAGTTCACATGGATTGGGACTAAAACTGTCTAGCACACTTAGGTTTTCATTTAATGTGGGTTCAAAAAATTTAGTTATACAAAGCCCAAATTTTAAGTGGATTGGTCTGTAGGCCATTTTGTATTTATAATTAGGATTAAAAAAATAAAAAACACTTATTATTAAGAAACATTAAACATTAAATACAAAATATTTATCACATAATTTTAAATTTATATATGTACTTATAAGGTGTTTCGAAAAATATATATTCATTATAAAAATAATATATTAATTTAAATAATATAAAAAGAAAAAATAAGAAAATATATTATTAAGCTAGGGGATAACGTCTAAATTTTATACATGGGATGATTAGGCATACAGATTGTTTTTATATAATTTGTATAAATATTCTTAAAATATGAATAATTTTCTTTTAAAATCTCACCCCATTAAATACAAATGGGTGCGGGATAGTCAAAACCTAGACTGCTTCTTTTATTAGACCCTAAGGTGTTGTCGTTATGACCTGACAACTCACTCACTACCGTAAAATGGCGCTCTTTTTGTTTTTGTTATTTATTTGAAAATAACTTCTCTCTGGAGAATTTTTCATTTTTGATGGTACTCTTTTAGCTACCTCATTCTGAAAGTGATGGAAATTTCTATACTCTTTTCACATTTTTTGTTATGTGGATGTGGAAATTTCTATATACCTTGGATGAAATACCACATTGATTATTGGTTACTCTAACTGTAATGTAGTGCATATGGTAAAAGTGCCTCAAACATGGATTCCAATAGAATGGATATTGACACACCCTCAATGCATAGAATATTCTTTTTTTAACCAAACCTATGTATAAAATTTAATATGGATTGTAGTTTCTCGCTACTACTTATAGGGTAAAATTGATCATCTATCCACGTTTTTTATGTTTACATATGTTAATTTTTTTTGTTAACAATGAATTTGTTTTCTTTCATTATACTGATAATTTTATTTTATTGTACTTATAGTTATGTGATGTTCCTTAGATACTAGATAGAGGCATTCAAAAAATGGTGGAAGAACACTACAGTTTTATGGAAATTGGGTCCAGTAAGACCCTACTCAAAACCATGATTTTGTGGAATCATTCATATGTTCTTCAAAACCCTTCTACTTTTATTATTTTTTGTCCCACATTTCATTCTGGTTACCCAAGTATATCCAATATATGATTATTTCTTCATTTATTTTTTCCCCATTAAATTCTACACAAATATTTGTGTGAGTTTACATTGCCTGAGGTTTAATGATTACAACTTCTTAGAGAATAATCCATATTATAATTTTTTGTATTTTTATATTGATTTTCCTGACTATTGTTTGGTTTTTCATATTCATGTAGTTATAGATTTTCCCCACTATTGGTGGTGGGGTGGTAAGGGTTTGGGGAATAGGGGTAGGTTTCGGCGGCAAGTCCCTATGGATGCATGTTTACTATGATTTTTCCTTGCATTGTGTTATACGATGGGGATTTAATCAACCTATTATGTGTGGTTTGTGGAGTTACTTGAATTATCGTACCTAACATGAACATTGGATGAAGTATGACGTGTCTAGAAGTATCTAATTCATTTAAAACATTGACTATCACTATTATTCCGGGTGATTAAGGGGAGTTTAGTGTTAAAGTCTATGACCTCATGCTGATTAAGATGCATGGTGGAGTTTAAACATTTGATGACTGGTATGTTTTTTATTCACAAAATAATTTTATTTCTCTTGGTATTCCTGAGTCACATAAGAACTTTATTTGTCTTTGTATTCTTGATAACTTGGTATAGTATTTTTCTTATTAATATAGATGGATCAAAGGTTCAAACGGTGTGTTGATTGTGATGAATGGTAAAATACTCTATAGATTTTATGCTTGGATGAGAAACTCGATGATAGGAATTGTGGAAATCACATGTTCTTTGGAAACCCATAATCATCATAAAAAAAATAATACATTGAATGTGAACATGAATTATTATAAAAATAATTATTTTTACAAAACGTAGAAACATAGAAGTGGATATTTCACAAGGATTGTGTTATTTTTTGAATAACACATCCAAATATATTTTTGTTCATATTCTTATAGAATTGTGGGCCTCTCTACAATTGGATCCCATGAATGTTGTAAATATTTTCTAAAATGTAAGCATAAATCATTTGAGTTATTTAGGAAATGAAATACCATGATTGAAAAACATATTTATAGGCATGTTATGATGCTTAAAACTAATTATTCTTAAAGCTAATAATGACCATGAATTCTAAAAAACATTAATTGATGAGTTTCTAAAGAAATAAGTGATTGTGTGGCACCACACTATTTAAAAAACATCATGACATAATGATGTTACAAAATGACTGACTCAAAATCCATGTAGCATGTGCAGTGCAAGCAATTAAATATGGTATTCTATAATATATTTTTGGAAAGATTAATTGATAATACTTGTTATTTGGTAGGTAGATGTCCATAAAATACTATTGATCATGCTAGAGTTTATAGTAATATAGTATATGAGAATCAACTAGGCCTATCTCATTCCCATTTTATTTATATTTAAATTCAATATTTTTGTATCTATTTTGAGTTTTATTTTGTTATTTATATCTATGAAATATATTGTTTCTCCTCCATTTAAGAGAAATGGTTTTTGGGCATACTCTTTCAATACATGTAATGACTCCTCGAGAAGTATTTTATGGAACTTATAATTCTAGATTATGTATATTTTTTTGTTCCGTTTATGGTTACGCTTGATATGGTGTGTTTGAGGTTAACACAATGAAATTAATATTTTTAGAATATGCTATTGGAGTTACAAGGTAAAAATATGTTGTACTGCAAATGGTAGAATTTCAAAATTCATTATAAGTAAAGGTATAGAAAAATCATGGATCATGCTGAATTTCCAAGGAAAAAGATCCAGGTGCTATCCATTTTATAGTATATGGTACAAAAACACCAAAAATAATGAATTCAAATGTTTTTATCTAGTTTTATTGATTTTTATCTAAGTGTAAATGAGAGAAAAACTAAGGGTTTCTATTATTATCCAGAAAAACATAGAACAAAATAAATTTTGATGAATATGTTGAGTAAGAATAATAATTCTTATGTAATACACTACTCCCTAAATCTAATGGCTTAACCCATCCATTTAGATCTCACAAGTGAATTCAAAACAAAACAATTGTAACCCCCACCTAACAGCAACATCACTATTTAATATTCACCTACCCACTACCAGACAACTCTAACCTACTAACTAGAAAACTAACTATTGTATATTACATCTTACAATACTACCCCCGATAGTTAATATATTCCCACTCAGATCTTCCAACCCCACAGAGTAGCAATATATCCCAACACCAAATTCTAACCCATGTTTTTATCATTCATGAATGAGACAGTTGAACTATTAAGCACCAGATAGAGAAAGAAGTCTTATTAAAAATCCATTTTGGTATTTTCATTATGATATTTTTTTTATGCTGCTCTAATTTATAATTTTTAATTCAGACATGGGTTTATATGAACAATCACAAAATTTAGCAGTATAGAGGGTAAAGGGAGATCAGATGGACTCTTTGATTTGTTGATTATGTTAGTTATTTTGATCCCAATATAAATTAAAATGTCTTTAATGTGGCCATAAATCATAATTAAAATGAACCCAAATCATATTATGAGTCAATATAGATAATTTCAATCATGTGTTGAACTTTTTGAATGCTCATAAAATGTGATACCCTTATGGGTGTGATGGTTGGGAAACATTGAATCTTGCCATTAAATAATATACGTCAAAAGAGTGAAAATTGGGAAGTATCTTGAATTATCATACCCAATGTGGATTTTTTATGAATAACCAACAAGCATATAATGAACTGACCAAGTTCAACCTACTATTTGATCGCACTATAATTCAGTATTTTATTTCACCCTTACACCATTGTGTTAAACTAGTTTGGAATTGAAAATTATAATATTAATAACAAAATTTAACTTAATTTTTTATTAAATTATTTTTTATTTATCACTATTAAAATTGTAAATGTTACATGTTTTTATAATTACAATGTAGGAGGAGATGAATTGTAGTGCCCATAATGAATTTCAAGATGCATGGGCCAAACTGCGCAGGTTCCAAGTACAATAGTGGACAAAACCACCCACTGATTGTAATACGTGTATCTGATTGGACTAAAATGTTTTTATCAGATCTATAACTCTGTGGGATACAACTTTCAAGAAGTTACCTTGTCCCAATTCATCCATTAAGTGGCCCAAATGAACCGATATGTTCAATATAATGAATCTAAAAAGATTTATATGTTTGCCTCTTATTTTTAGAAATATGTCTTTTATATACATTATCTGGACTCTAAATTTGACATGGATATGGAAAAGGTGTCTTTCAAAAAAAATTATGTTTTTTCCATAGTGATTTAAGACATTATGGATGCCAAAAACCATAGAATAATAGGATCATCGAAATCAGGGTGCCCAAAACCACCTCCCACTGCCTATAAATTGGAACCTTGGGAACCCCATTTTGAGGTTTGACCAGGAGGTAATTTGATTCCATTTTAGAGTCCAAAAGGAGTCCAATAATCATCCCTAGATGTTTTGGAGGCTATAGGAAATTATACATCAACATATTTTTCTTCCTCCACATTAATGGATTTCTAAACTCCTTGATATCACCTATGGATGAACATCATGTGATCCCGAGCTTCATGTTTGTATTTTCTTGAATTATATTTTTAATTCCAAATTTTATGTCGTTTTTCTTACTCTCGTATTCTTATTTAATTATGTTACATACTTTTATGTTATACTCAAACTCAAATGATCATGTTTAGGGGTACCCTTTCATGTGATGTTTCACACACAACTCATCCCTTTTTCTTCCCACATTCAATTATGGTGTTTATATCATAAATATAGGTCAATTAAACTCCCATAAAACATACCATGGACATGTAATTTCATTTAATGGTAACAGAAATTAATAAAATACAAACTTGGATTGAAAATTGATCTCTTCATGTGTTGCCATGGTGAGTTTTGGAAATGAATTCAAACACAATTTACCCAATCATCAGAGGTATCTAGTGAGTCATTTTGTGTTTCTGAATAAACCCTATGAGGTATCCTAGTGTAAACTCAATAATATCCTAGGTATAGGTTTTAAGAACCTCGGTATTAAAATATCACAACCTAATCTCTTAATGTGATAAAGGATGAGCATCATGAGATTTCCCAGGGTTGACCACACTTAGTTAATTCTGTTCATTTATTCTTTGTTTTATCATTTTACCTTAACTATTGCCTTCCTAAAAAATAAAAGATCAAGTATTATAAAAACTATTTCAGTTTTATTTTCATAATAAAAACCTTTTTTAAATTAATGATATAATTCTTCATTAAGAGATGACCTAGGGCTCCTTCTATACTGAAATAATTTTAGTAAAACTAAACATCTACTTTGACGCGATTGACAACACAATCAAATTATGTTGTTTTTTCTTGGGAAACAATATCAATTTTTTATTTATTTCTTTTTGTTTATTTAATTTAATTTTTTACTTATTTGTCATGTATATATCCCCCCCATTTTATTGTTTTTGTTTTTATTTTTTTGTTGTTTTCTGTTCTTTCTCTCTCTCTATCTTCTCCTCCCCTCTCTCTCTATCTCTTATTCTGTAGTATAAAATTATATTTTCTTCTCTAATTTCACCCTTCTTAAGTGATTTTATTTTATCCATCCTCCATCATAAAAAAAACTCAAAAATAAAAATAAAAATCATAACTTACTTCCATGACCCAATCAGAAAAGGAAAACTTTCTTGAATTTGACCCAAAAATTGAAAAGACACTTCACTCACAATTAGTTCATATATAGAATGAAATTAAATTAACACTGATTAAACCCTTATATAACCTCAAGTTATACCAAACCAATCAAAAATTTAACCAAATGAAACTCCAGAAAACACAGATGAAAATAACCAGACTTTAAAAGAACTAACCACCCTAGATGTGGAGTACCAACCTGTGTACATCTAATATCCTATGGAAATAGCCAACTTTGAACTAAGATCAGCCTTGTACACCTAGTTTTGAAATACCAAGGTCTTTCCAGTAAGGACCCTCACATGCATCTCAATGAGTTTCATATTGTGTACTCCACCACGAAACCCTAAAATGTGTCTAAAGACCTCATTCAATTTGGTCCCTTCACTTTATCCCTTGATGGTGTACCCAAAGAGTGGATATAATATCTTCCTACCACAATTGGGGGCTAGAATGACCAGAAAACACTCTTTCAAGATAATTTATTCCTTTCCTCCTGAACTGCATCAATTAGGAAAGAAATATATGGCATTTGGCAATCACAAGGAGAGACCCTTCATGAATATTGGGAGAGATTCAAAAGACATTACTCGGGCTACCCCCACAACCAGATTAGTGAACAACTATTAATAGATTACTTATACAAGGTACTTATCTCCCTGGATCAAGGAATGATTGTTGTTGTATTTGTTAGTACCCTGGTTTATAAAACTCCTTCCGTCACTCGTGACTTAATAGCCCACATGGCTCAAAATGCACTACAATTTGGTACATGAGCAATTGAACCAACCCAAGGAGTTCATGAGGAAAGTCATTAATCCCTATAATAAAATTTAGATAATAAACGTGATGATATACATACCATCCTAAGGAAATTTTCTCAAGGACAAGGTAATTCAAACCCTCATCATGTTCCATTACATTGTGATATTTTTTCTGATAATAGTCATTTTTCGGACTCGTTCCCACAAATTCAAGATTCATCTATGTCTTATGTATTAGTAATCCATAGTAGTCCTTTTCAACAAGCACCACCCTTTAAGAATGAACCATTTAGGTTAAATCCAAACCTTGGGTGGAAATCACAACCATAGTACCAACAAGGAGGTAGTCAGATCTTCCCCAAGAATAATTGGTATCAACAAGGCCAATGTATGTAACATTATTATCCCTCAACCTCATAGAAAAATCCCCATCCTTATACCCAATATGAACCAAGCCTTGAGGACATAGGGATGAAAATGGAAATCGAGTACTTCTAATTCCAATAGACCACACAATCATCTCTTCAAGACCTACAAACTCACGTTGGAAATTGTAAAACACCATCAATGAGATAAATATAAAAGGTTCTAGACAACTACCATCCCAACCTATTTCTAATAAAAAAGAAAAAGATAATATATACAAAATCACACTTTGTAGTGGTAAAGAGGTTTCTTCTTCCAATGATTCTATAAAAAAGGAATGTCCCCCTCTTGATAAATATATTTACCTACCCTCAAAATATTCTAATGATGAAAAAAAATGAAAAAACTTTTTTGCATTGAGGATTCCACTAAAAAAAATGATGCATCTTCCTCCCCCCCAAAGACTCCATAAATCTAAGAAAAGTATTGATAATGAAATTGATAAAGAGATAATTGATACATTTCAAAAGTTACAAGTTAAAATTTCATTACTAGATACAGTTAATCATATTTTGTGATAAACCATATTTCATAAAGAACTTTGCACCCATATATGAAGGTTTAATGGAAATGAGAGAGTTAACCTTGGAAGGAATTTTTTTTCCTTGATTAAACTAGTAATTCCAACCATATTCAAGGATCTAGAAACCCTCATGAAACCTTGAACCATAAGGGATGCATTATTTTCAAATGATATTCTAGATATATTTAATTCAATTAATATAATTCCTTACTCCATATACATTTCTCTATAGGGTTGAGAGATTCAAATGATAAGAATCATAATGAAATGTTCCAACCAGAGCACAAAATACCCATCATGAGTGGTCAAGGATGTCCTAATAAAAATGAAAAATATTGACTTCCCCACCGACTTCTATATTCTAGTTATGAAGTATACTTATACAAAAGGACATTACCCTCTCATAAATGGAATACCATTCTTGAAAACAACAAATACAGTCATCAATATCTGTAATGGTACACTATAAGAGGATTCCAGTGGAGAAAATGTAAGTTTTAAAATTATTGATTCCATGAAAAACCTCGTTTAAGGGAACTCCACTCTTCATGTCTATTCAATGGAAGTTCCCTATAATGACACAATCACACAAAAAATTCTCTCCTAGACCCATACACTAATTCATTATCTTCTTCTTCACCCTTGGATGATTTGAGTTTTGATTCATGTTTTGAGTGTTGTGTGGGTTCTGAAAAGTGTAAATTTTGTGCTTTAATTGATGAGTGTGTTAATTCTATAGTACCCATGACCATATATGATTATAAATATCTCATTTTCATTGATTATACATCCTTATAGAATAAACATGAGTAGATACAGAGTTTCAGGGACCTCACACTCCCAAAATCCCCCCCCCCTCAATCCAAAAAACCACTGGTGTTGGAACTAAAACCACTTCCTTCTAATTTAAAATATGTATATCTTGAGGGTATTGATTAATTACCAATAATGTTTTCCAATAATCTCTCTCTATAGTAGAAATAAAAACTACTCAACTCTTTAAAGGAGTGTGAAAAGGAAATTGGTTGGACATTGGCTGATATTTCTAAGATTATCCAATCGATTTGTATGAATCATATAATTTTAGATTATGAGGATAATCCCATAAGGCAAGATCAATGTCGGTTGAATCCTACTCTCCTTAAAGAGGTAAAATTAGAAGTCATTAAATTACTTAATGTCGGGATCATTTATTCTATATCTAATTGTAAATGGGTTAGCCTAGTTCAAATTGTGCCTAAAAAAACTTGAATAATAGTAGTGTCTAAAGAAAGGAATAAATTGGTTCCAACACAAGTGAAAAATAGTTGGCAAGTTTGTATTGACTACCGTCGACTAAATCAAGCCGCACAAAAGGATCACTTTCCTATACCTTTAATTGACCAAATGTTAGAACGACAGGCTGGTAAGTCCTATTATTGTTTCCTTGATGGCTATTTGGGTAATTTTAAAATCTATATAGCCACTGAAGATCAAGAAAAAACAACATTTACCTATCCATTCAGCACATTTCCATACAAAAGGATTCCTTTTTGTCTATGTCATTCTCCAGGTACTTTTTAGTGATGTATGTTGTATATTTTTTCTAAGTACCTAGAGAATTGCATGGAAGTTTTTTGGGATGATTTCATAGTTTACAGAACATCTTTTGATGACTGTTTAGAACAACTAGGTTCTTTACTTCGCCATTTAATTGAAAAATATTTCATATTAAATTATGATAAATGTCATTTCATGGTTTAGCAGGGGATAGTTCTTGGGAATTTTTTTTAAAAGTGGGAATTCAAGTGGAAAAAATCTAAAATTAAATTTATTTCAAACTATCCATATCCAAAATGTGTTCGTGAGGTTCTATCTTTCTTGGGTCATGCTAGTTTTTTCAACTGATTCATTAACGACTTCTGTAAGATCGCACTTCCCCTATCACAATTGTTGCAAAAGCATTATGAATTTTTATTTGATAAAAATGGTGAGGATTCATTCAATTTACTAAAAATTATTCTCAAATCACCTTTAATAATACAACTACTAAGGTGGGATATTCTTGTCAAACTTATGTGTATCGCCTCTAACTTTTCTGTTGGATAATTTTTATCACAAATGGTTGAGAAGTCTCCTCATGTCATTTCATATGCCTCGCATACCCTTGACCCTACCAAATAAAACTACACCACAACTGAAAAAGAAATATGTTATATTGTGTTTGACATGGAAAATTTTTGTTCATATCTTATCAGGTCAAAAATCGCTGTCTTTTCTGATCATGATTCCCTTTATTTTCTTCTTAATAAATCTAAAGCTAAGCCCCACCTCATTCAGTGGATGGTCCTCCTCCATGAGTTTGAAATTGATATTAGAGATAAGAGAGGAGTGGATAATGTGGTAGATGACCACATTAGTAGTATTTACCCACCATTGTACCATCATATTGACTCATCCATCCCCATTGGATGATTATTCCCTCATGAGAAACTTTTTGAGTTTGTGGACCTTTCCCACTAGTATGCGAACATTGTTAATTTTATAGAAAAATATAGGGTCCCCACTATTTTTAGCACTTCACAATCCCAATGATATAATCATGATTCTCAATGGTACATTTAATATGACCCATATTTGTGTAGAATTTATAGTAACCAATTTGTTCATCAGTGTGTCCTTGACCATGAGTTCACCTCTGTTTTGACCTTCTCCTACACTATTTCTTGTTGGGGGCACTTTGGCTCTCACTGTACTAATCGAAAGATCCTTAACTCAGGATGTTATTGTCCAAAATTATATATATATTCCCATTGGTTTTTTAATTCATGTACTCAATGTAAATTCATAGGGAATATCTCCAAGTGTAATGAAATGCCCAAACAATCCATGTTATTTTGTGAGATAATTGATGCATGGGGCGTTGAATTCTTGGGGCCTTTTCCAAGTACATTAGGATTTATATACATCATATTGGATTTTTACTATATATATAAATGGATAGAATCCAAGGATACTAGGAACGATGACTCTCTAGTGGTTTTTGATTTCGTGAGGTCCTATATTTTCAGTAGGTTCAGTTTTTTGAGATTTATCATTAGTGATCAGGGTTAATATTTTTGAAATCCCAACATGAAAAAATTTCTTCATAAGTATGGGGTTATTTATAAAGTATAGACTCCATATCACCCCCATAATAATGGAAAATAAAAAATCTCAAATCAGGTTGTTAAGGGAATGTTGGAGAAAATGGTACAACCCAATAGGAAAGATTGGAGTCTGTTCATGGATAATGCACTTTCGGCATATGATACAGCTTTCAAAACTACAATCAGAGTGTCACCATACAATATTGTGTTTGGAAGGGCTTGTCACCACCCAGTTCAGGTAGAACACCATGCATATTAGTCTCTTAAACACTTCAATATAAATCTTTTAGATGTATGTGAGCATAGAAAGCTCTAGATTCAAGAGTTGGAATAAATTTGATGTGATACATATGAGAACACTTGGATACATAAAGAGAAGAAAAAGCCTATCCATGATAGAATGATTCATCAGTGGAAGTTCCATATTGGTGAGAAGGTCCCCATGTACAATTCAAGGATAAAACTCCTCCTAGTTAAGCTTCGTTCTCGATGGATCGGTCCTTATTCTATTACCGATGTTACCCTTTTGGTGTTATACAGGGTTTTCATGAGAAGAGTGAATAGAGGTTTACTATCAATGGTAATAGTCCCAAACACTTCTATGAGTATTTTAAAAAGTATTTTGTGAAGGAAAACCAATTTATATATTCCACATATGACACCACTTAGCATGTTGTCCCTTCATCCTACCTTTATTTAGTTTTTTAATTATCAAATATGCTTGAATTCAGGACAATGTAATTTTCTTGTGCAGGGGAGGGCGACATGTCATAGTTAGGATTAAAAAACAAGAAAAAATGTGTTTTTATTTTTTATTTCTTTTTCTCTATTTTGTGTTTTTAGATATTCATTTATCTTAAAAAGAATATGTAAAATCATTTTTAATCTTAAGTTGATTCTGTGTAAAATTCCATTAATTTTTTAAAAATATTTTTCAAATGAATGTTCATATGGAATATTTTTATATAGATTTTATTTTCAAATCATTATTAGGTGTTCAATTTATTTTTTAAAACCATGCCTCATTAGCATCGACCAATATTTTAATCCCTTAAACGAGAAAAATTCTATGACCTTTTTGGCATATTCTTTCTTTTATTCACTTCCTTGATAGTATCAGGTTATGTAGAGAAACAAGCACTTTCTTTGATTCTATTTGAATCTATAAGATTCATGTTTGATGCATTCATAATAGAGGCAATCATTCATTGAAAATAACTTTGTATAATTAACCTCTATTTTCAGCCACCTTGATATTTTACACTTCTTAAGCCTTAGAGACCATGAAATACTTGTTAGGTAGCTGAATTAGTAGATAATTTATCCCTACCAACCCATCTATTGTGTATAGTATTGTTTTGTTTTCAGAATTTACAGGTTAGAGGGAGTTTCCATGGGAATGTTTGGGAGAAAATCATTGTTATGGGTTGATATAAAGGGTTCCAACATTTTCTTTGGGTAGTGGGTTCACAAAACATATTGCATCATTGTTTTACAAATATTTCCCAATTTATCTCCAAAAAATACTTTATGTTAAACAAAATATGGTTTTATACACCGAAAAACATAACTAAATAAAAAATATATAAAAAAGGATGTTTACTCATTATTATTCACTTCTTGGTTGTGACCCACAAAAATGGACAATGGGGATAGTGAGTTAGAGGTGATACACTTTGTGAGGGGTTTAGTGTGTAAATTCATTATTAACAATTTCTGAATTTTGAAATTTTTTGTACATAAGTGATTAAACACTCCTCGTCTTCCTTATATTTTTAAACAATAAATCCTACCAACCCTTGAACCTCAGAACAACCAATTAAAATTCTCCCTGAGTATCACACTAGTTTATGTTGGTAGAGAACTGAAACTATTGGAAAGAGTTGGGTAATATTGCATCAACTCTATGAAAAGTGCATAAGTCCACTTTCATATGTTCTTTGAGTGAAGAGGGAATATTTCTTAGTGTGGTAGGTTGAAACATGTTTCATAGGGGAATAAATGATGTTAAAAAATTAAAATGTGAGAGAAGAAAAATGATAAGAAAATTGATTTCATAAACATGACATGATGGATTTAATTTCAAATAATATTTTATGTTTTATCACCTTTTATTTAGGAATGGTATTTGATTTTGATATAATAATTTTCCCATCAGTGTAAATGTTTATTTGTGGGGGTGTGATCACACCACAATTCTCTGTTTTATTTCACCCTTCCACCATTGTGTTAAAGAAGTTATTTATTGAAAATTATAAAATAAATAAAAAAATTCACTTCATATTTGATTCAATTATTTTTTATTTATTACTATTAAAATATTAAATGTTATTTTTTTGATAATTACATTGTAGGTGGAGATGAATTAGAGGGCCCATGATAATGTTCAAGAGAAATGGACCAAACTGCACAGGATCCAAGAAAAGTAGTTGACTAAACAACACACTTCTACTAATATGTGAATCCTATTAGGTTGAAATTTTTTAATAAGATCCATAATAATTTGGGATAATACATTAATTAAGGAACCCAATCCCAATTCATCCATTAATAGTCCTAAACATACCAATCAGTCCAATTGAAAGAATATAAATGGATTCAGAAATCTTCCTTTCTATTTTTAAAATATCTCTTATTATATATATTATATGGATTATAAATTTTACATGGATATGTAAGAGGTGTCTTTAAATAACTTTATAGTTTTTTCCAAAGTTATTTAATATTATTTGAATTCCCAAAACCATGGATCAAGCAGATTCTCCCAATCAGGGTGCCCAAAACCACCTCCCACTTTGCCTATAAATTGACACCTTGGGGACCCCATTTGGGAGTTCCAACAAGAGGAAAGGTGCTGCCATTTTGGAGTAAAAAATGATTCCTATAATCATCCCTAGAAGTTATGGAGGATATGTTAATATCTACATTAACATATCTTTATTCCTCCCCCGCCCCATGGATTTCTAAACTCATTGTAATCACATGGGGAGGAATGTTATGTGATCTCACGCTTCATGTTTTTAATATTTTCGATGACATTTATAATTATAGTTTGTATTCTTTTTTTATTCATCATATATTCTTATTTAACTGACTTATATATTGGTATTTTATACTCAAACTCAAATGATATTGTTTGGGGGTACCCTTTCATGTGACGTTTCATACAATGTTCATCTCCTTTTCTTCCCCCTTTTAATTGTGGTTTTTGTGTGGTTCATATTAGTCAATTGAACTGACATAAAAACTTACATGTTCCTTTAATTTTATGTCCTGGTAATAAAAATAAATAAAATATAAAACTATAAATCTCGTTGATTTTTTCATGTGTTTCCATGGTGCGTTTCGGTACGGATTCCGAACACAATTTACCCAATCATCGGTAGTATATGGTGAATCAATTTGTGTTTCTGACTGAACCCTAGGAGTTATACTACTATAAACTCATTAATATCCAAGTTATAGGTGTTAAAAATGTAACTCCCCAACACTAGTTACCCAAAGTTGGTGCATTATTACATAACATTGGAATGATCACAAGGAATAAAATCCCAAAAATCGATCGGTTTAGTAGCCTTGGAAGTACTAGATACATACATAAGTTTAGATTACATTAAGAGATGAAAAACAACAACATTTTGTCTTATTTTAACATATTTATATCCCTTATACTATCTCTATAGGTCAGTTATAATATACTTCTTCACACCCTGAGAAAAATAAAACATAGAAAGGGGTGAGCTCATATGCTCGGTGTGGATAACAATATAGCGAAAACTATTATAAATAAGCATAAATATTTAAGGAAATTCATAAGACTAAAAAAAGCCTTTTAAACATAAAATTAATAATAATATGGAAAATATAAATCAAATAATTCAATTTACGTATTTATATGGACATTATAGTAGTCAAATAATCACATGTAATATTAATAGCTAACTTCATAACGATGGAATGCATAATGTCGGACATCATAACCACATAGTCAAGGCCTTGTGCCAGGACTAAAAATAGGATTTTATCAAGACCTTCTGCCTAGATAGTTGTTTATATCCTGAGACCTACTGATGCATCGAAGAGCTGTTGTGGGCTCCACCCATCACTTACTAAGTCCAATGCATTCCTCATATAAAAAGGTTGAAACATAATATAAGCATTTATATTAAAAATAGCATATAAAATTTCAATACTTTGACCATAAACCATGAATGGTACAAATATAGAATATCCACAATAAAACATAACTCAAAACCTTAAATACAATATGGAAGATTGTATCATAATAAATCAACTTTAAACAATTGTAAAATCCAACGAAAGATGTTGACTAGATAAAATCAATCCAAAAAACTATTTGATTGAAATATTTACATCTATATTAAAATCATTAAAATTTAAAGAAAAAATTTATTTTGAAAATATTTATATAAGAGCTTAATGGAATCTTTGAAGGTGTTATAATTACGGAAAATAATCTCAGCTGTTTTATAAGATAAAAAACATTCATTCCTTAACATTTCGAAAAATTCATAAAGTACCATGTTTAAAAAGCAATGGAAAGATTACATTAAAATCATTTTATAAAAATTAAAACAAGGGTATTAATTTATTTAATGCATAGTCAAGTAAAGAGTAAAAATGTTTTGAAATATATTATTATGACACACGAATGTGGATAATAAAGTGGTCACAGTATATACTCATGTATAAACAACCTCGGATAATGAAGAGATTTAAAATTAACCCTTAACATGGACTTTTCCTTAGTTGAGCGTATGTTAACCTCATATATAATGGTGAAATAATTGTTATTAAATTATAAAATAACCACATAAACAAATATGATATCATATATGATCTTATAATACTGATTTGTTAATAATATTTCAGTAGTACCATTATTTTGGGTGTTAACAGATTCATTTTGCATTATATGATTTGTTACGTAAGTCACGTTAGTTATGGATAGTATTTATTTGATTCATTTCATAAATGATAATTAGTTCATAAAAATTATTTTAAATCATAAAATGAAAATTATTCTAGAATGGATATGATGGGGAATGAATCTCATCGCGTTCGTGGAGACGGTAATCCGTAAATATGCATGAGTGACAATATCATTCTATTGATGGTGAAATTATATGTCATTTGATTGTATATCATATATAAAGAATAATTAACATGTAATATTTATTATTTACATCAATTATAATCATTATTATACCCATCAAGATAATGATGTGTTTAATAACAAACAACACCACAACGTGGAGACGCTAAGTCGTGCGTACACACATATGGTGACTTTGTCAATCATATGATGGATAGAATAATGAATATTGTTGTAACATATTTATAATAACATCGAAGTATATATAAGGTATTTTATTGATTATTTTTTTGTGCAAACAACAAATAAAGAGAAATTGGAAGGAGAAAAGAACTTGAAAGAGGTGATGAAATAATTACCTCTTCTTTATGTTTTTCCTTTTGATTTGAACTAAAGGGCTCCTTAGGTTGGGATTCTAATCAAATTAAGGACTCTAGGTTGGTGTTAGGGTTGCTGGGAGGATATTTGAGTAGGTTTTGGCCGATCCAAATGGCTTTTGAGGTGTGATTTTGAGATAATGGGAAGTACCCTTTAATAAGAGAGTTGAGGGCCCACTACTGGAAATCATGGTTTTCCCAACAGTTGTATACCAATGGTTCTATTGAACCATTAGTATAGGTGATTTCTCCCAACATTTTGATGAAAACATTGGGAAAGATTGGAAGAAAAGTAGTTTTCCCAACGGTTTCATCAATCTTTTGGGAAGGATGGGGAAAAAAATAAGTTTTCCCAACGGTTTTTACAAACCGTTGGGAAAGATTTCCCCCAAATACAGACCAGCCAAACCCCCACACAGCCTGATTGCAAATTTCAGATAGAACCCAGCTCCTGAATCCTTCTCATCCGTGACACTATTTCCACCCAAGATCCATCTTTAATCAAACAAAATCTTATTTCACACTTCAAATTAGTAAGTGTTACCTTAGTTTTAGCGTTATTTCTCTATTTTTTGGTGTTTTATGTTTTGATATATGCTAAATTAGGGTTTTTTTATACGGACCCCTTGAATTTGTTTTATGTTTTTCGTTCTACACTTCAAACATGGTAAATGGTTTGTTTAGTGGGGTGAAATGGTACTTTTGGTGGAATTTATTTTAGTTGAAAATTGGATTTTTATTTGGATGAATTTATGTTTCAAGTTGAGGTGGGGGGTGTGAAGATGGGATGGGGGAGGATGTCGAGGGATATCCAAGTGGGTTGGGAGATGGGTTGTCTAGGTAGGGTGGGGAGGGGGCTGGGTTTTCAAATGGGGTGGGGGTAGGGCTTTTTGGGGTGGGGGAGGGGCTGTCTAAGTAGGGTGGGGGAGGCGGTTTTCTAGGTAGGGTGGGGGAGGGTGATTGGTTGTCCAAATGGGGTGGGGGTAGGGTTTTTTGTGGTGGGGGAGGGGATGTCTAGGTAGGGTGGGGGAGGGGCTGTCTAGGTAGGGTTGGGGAGGGTGTTGGGTTGTCCAAATGGGGTGGGGGTAGGGCTGTTTGGGGTGGGGTATGGGCTGTCTAGGTAGGGTGGGGGAGGGGACTGTCTAGGTAGGGTGGGGGAGGGGGTTGGGTTGTCCAAATGGGGTGGGGGTAGGGCTGTTTGGGGGGGGGGGGAGGGGATGTCTAGGTAGTGTGGGGGAGGGGGATGTCTAGGTAGGGTGGGGGAGGGGCTGGGTTGTCCAAATGGGGTGGGGGTAGGGTTGTTTGGGGTGGGGGTGGGGCTATCTAGGTAGGGTGGGGGAGGGGGATGTCTAGGTAGGGTGGGGGAGGGGGATGGGTTGTCCAAATGGGGTGGGGGTAGGGCTGTTTGGGGTGGGGGTGTGCAGGTTGGGGTGAGGGTGTCCAGGCAGGGTTTTCCAAGTGGGCTGGGGAGGGTGTGCAGGTGGGGTGGGGGAGGAGCTCTCTAGGTAGGGTGGGGGGGATGCATTGTCCGAGAGGGGTGACGGTAGGGCTGTCCAGGTGGGGTGGTGGTGGTTGGGTTTTCCAAGTGGGTTGTGGGGGGTAGGGGTGTCGAGGTATGGTGGGGGGGTGGGTTTTCTAAGTGGGGTGGGGGTAGGGCTGTCCACGTGGGGTGGGGGTGCCGGGTTGTCCAAGTGGGGTGTGGGTAGGGCTGTCCAAGTGGTGTGGAGACCCTAAATTCAATGTTTTAATTAGATATTTGGTTTGTTTTATTAGGGATTCGGTGTATGAGGCATTCTCATTCCTATTATGGGTGGTTTTAAACAAAAGTTATGATGTTGGAACCATTTATGATGTTGTTGTCTCTATTTAATCTCATTTCCCCTAACATAACATTAAATTCTATATCACAGTTGGTTACTGTTTTTTTAATTTCCAGTTAAGTTATTTGTTGTCGATGATTGTCTCATGTTAATTTTTTTCAATGGTTTGGCGTGGAAATTGGGCATTTAATATGACTTTTCTAAATGGAGGGTCCTTGAGAATACTCCAAATATTTGTTAAAAATGATCAAAGGGGTTTTATTATTTAAAATTGATTTCGAAAGATATTTTCTATTAAATTTCAATCCTATTGAATTGTTTATGACAAGATGACTTATATAAATTCTTTTTAAAGAATTGATAGAAGTTGGATTTATGAGATTGATCGGATCTCAATCTCTTTTCAAAACAATTTGGAGAGCTTTATAGATTTTTCATTTCACAATGCTTCAGATAGTGGTCGCATACAATGCCCATGTTCCAATTGTGTTGGTAGACCTTTGTTGAGCCGTGAAGAAGTAAGCTACCACATAACCAAAAATGGTTTTCAAGAAAACTACTTTGTGTGGTATCACAATGGGGAGAAAATTAAATCTCAAATTGGTGATGATCGAAATGAAAGGACTGGAATGTAGGATTTGTTAGATGATCGATTTTCGTTTATTCTTCATCATGAAAAATAAAGGATTTTGAATCATGAAGACTTCGATATGAGGAAAGATGATGCATCTAGTGAAAATAATGATATTGATAGGGTGAAAAAATTGAATGATGCTGCCACGACTCCAGTATATCGACAATGTGATAAAATGAAAAAGATGGAATTTTTAATCTGATTGTTTCATGGGAAAACTATGTATGGGATTTCTAATACAGAAATCGATTACATTCTTACCCTCTTGAAGGATTTACTTCCATATGATGCATATATTCCCTCAAACTACTATATGGCATTGAAGTTAGTTGAGGAACTTGGATTTTCATGAAACAAAATTCATGCTTGCCCAAAAGATTGCAGTTTATTCTGGGAGGAAACCGCTGAACGAAATGATTGTATAAAATGTGTCACATCCCGCTAGAAGTCAAAATATGATGGAACACCATCCCGCATTCCACATAAAGTAATGTGGCACTCTCCATTGATCCCGAGACTCCAGAATATTTTCATGTCTGATGAAATATCAATAAAAATGAGATGGAATGATACCAAGAGAAAGAAGACTAAGGATGAGTTGGTTCATCCTACAGATGGATTTTCATGGCAGAGATTTGATGCTTGACATATTGATTTTGCAGCTGATGTGCGTAATGTGAGGTTGGGTCTTTCATGCGACGGTTTTAATCCGTTTGGGCAGATGCTTACTTCGCACAGCACATGGCCAGTTTTTATACACATTTATAATCTTCCCCCATGGTTGTGTATGAAAAAACCTTTCAATTTCATGAGTATACTCATATCTGGTTCTTCTGATATCGGCATTGATAATGATGTATACATGCAACCTTTAATAATAGAGTTGAAACTTCTTTGGGATGTGGGTGTGCGCACATAAGATGCATGTTCGAAAGACATATTTCAGATGCGTGCTGCTCTTATGTGGATGATAAATGATTTTCTGGCTTATGCAATGTTGTATGGATGGAGCACGAAGGGAAAATTATCATGTCCAGTTTGTATGAAGAATACACGATCCAGAAGACTGAAACATCGTTGTAGTTTCAGTTTTATGGGACATCGACGATTATTGCCAAAGGATCATCAAAATATAATGAATCGTCGAAGATTTGATAATACCATAGAGACCTATGATCCACCTCAACGTATTTCTGTAACTGACTTGCTTAATGAATTGAAAGATTTCAGTTTTTCCATCGGGAAGGGTCAAATGAAATCTGGAAAGAGAAATAATGTTTCCACTGAAACCTATTACAATTGGAGGTAGAGGAGTATATTTTTTGATTTTCCTTATTGGTCAACCAATTTGTTACGTCATTGCGTATAAGTAATTCATATTGAAAAGAATATATGATAAATTTTGCATTCGATTATTTTAAATGCCAAGGGGAAGACAAAAGATGATTCACCATCTCGGCATGACTTGGTGGTTTGGGGCATCAGAACAGAATTATATCATGTGCATATCAGTGAAAATAAATGGAAACTTCCATGTGCCTCTTATGTGATGACACCTATGGAAAAAAAAATTCTGGAAGTATTAGTGACTATTAGAGTTCCTGATGGATATTCGAGCAACATATCTAAACGGGTCAACAGAAGAGAGTTTAAGCTAAAATCTTTGAAGACTCGTGATTATCATGTTCTACTGCATGAGTTGCTTCCAATAAAAATTTATCATCTTTTTTCCAATAATTTAAGGGTAAAAATTATTCAGTTTTTCCATTTTTTAGAGATCATTGTGCTAATAAGTTGTCCAAGTCTTTCTTGCAAAAAATGTTGACAAATGCCCCATTAATTTTGTGTGAGTTGGAGAAAATATTTCCTCCATCATTTTTCACATGCATGCTGCATCTGACTGTCCATATTCCCACTAAAATACTTCTCGGAGGACTTGTTTCTTTTCGATGGATATATCCAACTGAATGAAATATGTTCACATTAAATTCTTATGTCCAAAACAGAAATCATCCCGAAGGTTCTATCGTGAACGGTTACTTGGCTCAAGAATGTATTGATTTCTACTCGATGTATTAGTCTGATCTTACTATAATATTGAATAGAACAATGAGAAATAAATAAGAACAGTATGAGAAAATTGAACCCAGTTTTCCATCACTTCCTCAAATAAGAGGAATTCCTGGATCATATACATTAAAGACATTAATCCATGAAGAGCGGGAGATGGCACATCGCACAATGTTTTTCAACTGTGATATGTTCGATGACTATATCAGGTAAATAAATTTATTATGTATATCTTACATATATATCTATTAAACTATTCATATTTTTTATCTACAGGGAACATAAAAAAATGATAAATAGGAAGCATCGTTCTTTATCTTTGAAAAGGAGATAGACTTTTCATAGCAATGATTTTTCTTCTTGGTTTAAATTGAAGGTAAAAAAGTTAAATGTTAAAATAATTATATCAATATTTAATAAAGATTAATAGTCATTTATATTGCAGGTATTGATTTTTTCTGCTGACTCTGTCTCTGAGGAAATAATAGCTTTGGCTTTTGGTCCTAATATCGTGGTTCATGACTGTAAATCAATTTTTATCAATGGGTACAAATTTATTGTCACTAAATGAGAAAAGAACATGAGAACACAACATGATGGTGTTATGGTTACTGCCACAACAGATTGTTATTCTAGTGCATCAGATAGTAGATCGCGATTTTAAAATGTGGGTTATTATGGAGTTGTTGAGAAAATAATAATATTGGATTATTACTCTCATGGACGAGTCACAATGATGAAATTCTATTGGTTTGATTCGATGACAAGACATGGAACATTTATTGATGACTGTGGATTTAGAGTAATTAATATAACTCCCACTCTTGCTACTGAAGAACCATATGTGTTGGAATCAATGGCTAAACAAGTTTTTTATGTCAAAGACCAACTTTGACCTGAATTTGGTGTCATAGTTGAAGTAATTCCAAGACATATTTTTGATGATGGTGATGATGGGATTGACACTGTATCTAGTTCCATTGGAACCAATCCATTTATTTTTTTTGATGACTCTAATAGCTCAATTGTCAGAGTTGATTGTGAACCTAAAGTTGTGGTTGAAAATATATAGAATCATTCATCCATGTTTTTAATTCTTTTGGTTTACCTCAAGTTGGGCTGTTAAGGTTGGTAATATTCAAATTGATTTAGTATTGATCACAAATATGTTTGTGATGACTTGACCGTTATGTGAATTTTGAATGTTTATTGGTTATAGTTTTATTTTAATTTCATTTTCTAATTTATAATTGAACTGTATTCAAACATTGTCAAACAATATTTCTAACTTGGTGAACATTACAACTTGTATGATTTATTAAATCCATTCAAGCTCTTCTAAAACAATTGATAACTGACTTGACTGTTATGTGAATTTTAAATGTTTATTGGTTTCAGTTTTATTTGAATTTAATTTTCTAATTTCGAATTTAACTGTATTCAAACATAGTCAAACAATATTTATAACTTGGTGAACATTACAACTTGTATGATTTATTAAATCCATTCAAGCTCTTCTAAAACTATTGATAGTTAACTTGTCTGTTAAGTGAATTTTCAATGTTTATTGGTTGCATTTTTATTTGAATTTCATTTTCTAATTTGGAATTGAACTTTATTCAAACATAGTCAAACAATATTTCTAACTTGGTGAACATTACAACTTGTATGATTTATTAAATCCATTCAAGCTCTTGTAAAACAATTGATAGCTAAATTACCAATGAATCCCCCTATTCCCTCATATATTTAGTTTTTTGGGTTACACATTAGTTTCCTTTTTCTAATTAATTACATATTTGTTTTCAAATGCAGGAAATGAAGCCAATTGAAGAGATACAAAGGAAAAAAATTATGGAGAACAATCGTCGAATGACAGAGTTGGGAATTCCATCATTAGGGCCTGTAGTGAGTACTTTATTTCATATTCATATATTTAAAGAATATATAATGTCAAGTGATTAATTTTTTTGTAAACCTTTTTGTAGGATCCACCTATACGTCGACAGTTATTCGACGTGGAGCCTAGTACTGGTCCTAGTACTCAGGCCGGTGGTACGAGGAGGTTTCGTACCAGAGGTGGACGAGCAGCTGCGCGTACCTGACTAGACCTTGTCCCTCCCACTGACATGTCATCCTTCCCACATTCTGATCCTGATGTGTCATTAGGGACACATGGGATATTTAGGCCTCCCATGTTTTCGCTACCTTCTGCAACTTCTGGCCCTTCATTTTCACATCCCATGATGATTCCCACTCCCCAGTCAGAATCTGGTCAGAGAGATGTCCCATCTTCTTTTCCTTCTACTTCTGTCTCTCTGAGCTTCTATATTCCATCGTCTTCTACTCATGTTCCACCACAGGGGGTTCCATCAGTTTATGTGGATTCAGCGGCACTCAGCAATCAGACCGACATAGGTATATTTATAGAACCCTAACAAATTTTTATATCAATATTTATTTTCATTATAACATGTTTTGATAAAATATTTTTTTATCTTTCATGACAGATACATCTACTGATAGGAGGCGTGGGTGGGGGCATACACACATGTGTTCAGTGTTGAACCGCCGCACATAGGTTATGGTGGATTATAATTAAGACAACAAAATGGTTGAGAAAACATGGAAGCAATGTTGGAGTTTTTTTGCGACACTTTCCAAATACTCCGACATCATTCCCGTCAGCCCGCTATCGTGGAGACATTTTCCATATGAGTTCAAGGATAGATCCTGGGCAGAGATATGGGTAAAAAATATGTTCTATTTATTTCCATGAATTATTTTTGTATTTATATGAATTAATATTTTGATGTCAGCTTCGATTTAATTTTCTCGATGGTGAGGGTGCATGATCGGAATGTCTAAAGGATTTAGGTGAGATTTGGAGAGCCTACAAGCATGATTTGTATATTGGCTGGTTTGCTAGAGTTGGCACTGAGTTAGAGGCAGTACCAGTGGTGGATGATTGTCCTATAGAGTAGTATCGTCAGATGATTACTCATTGGACGAGTACCCAGTTTGAAGTATTAATAACATTTGAGGTATTTAAATAATAACTTTCATGTTTTCATTAATACTATCTGTTGAATTTTTTAATTTTATTTAGGAATCAACTGGAAAAAAAAGAACATTGATGAAAAAAAATACCTCCACACACTGGGATGCACTACGATGCCTGATCATGAGTGGAAGCGGGTATGACAATTGTTTATAGGTTTTCTTTACAACTTACACTTTCTTTTGTTTCCTCAATTATTTAATAGTTTGCTAATTTTTTCATATAACTTTAGTTTTCAATGTCATTGTAGAGGGGAATAAAAAATATTGAAGGACAAGTGCCTCGAGAAAAAATATTTTTCTCGAGTAGACAGAAAAAGGATGGAAGTGTCGTCATCGAAGCGACTCAGAAGCATATTGTAAGTTTTAATATATTTAATTTATATTTTAATATCTATTTTTAACATAATTATATATTTATATTTGTAACAGGCTGCTTTAGAGGCCCTCGATGCCCAAAAACCAAGCAATTTTGGGCCAACAGATCACTTACATCAGGTGTTGGGAGAGGAGCATTCTGGCAGAGTATGTTGCCGACCTAGGATAGCCCCGACAAGGTATTGGCCCTCCTTAGGTATGAGTTGTAGTGCCACCGAGCTGTAGAAAGTTAGGGTATAGGTAGAAAAGGACTAGAAAAGGGCCACAGATATGGTAGAACAGTCTTCTAGGTCAAACAATGTGTTTATGAAATTTATTAAAGTTTTACGTCCAACACTTCCAGTAGAGGTCAGCCCAGCTTTTGATGAATATATTTCGTCGATACATTCTATATATAGTGCACCAGGTGGTAGTTCTAGTGGTGGTCAGGATGATTTCTATCTTGACTATGATGATGGCGAGGAGTCTAATGCAGAAGAGGAGGGAGAGGAGGAGGTCGAGGTGGGTGGAAAGAGCGAGGAGGAGGGAGAGGGCGAGGAGGAGGGCGCTGAGGAGGGAGAGGACGATGATGGGGATGAGGAAGAGGGTGATGATGATGGTGATGGTGATGTGTGACAAATTGATCCATTACATTTTTGACTAATATTAATGAGATTTGATATTTAATCTATTCTAGTTGTTGGTTTTATCTAGACTCGTAGTACAGTATTGGAGTTGAGTTATTTTCATATATTATCTGTTTTTATGGATGTTGTTTTCTTTTAGTGGTTGTGTGTTTGGGAACCCCCCTCCTTCCTGGACCCTGTACAACCCCCCACAATCCTCCTTGTACCCCGGACACCCCCCCTCCTCCCTAGACCTTAGACAGCCCCTCGTACAGCCCCCCAGATAGCCCTCCAGACATCCCCCCCTCTTCCTTGGACCCCGGAAAACCCCCCTGAACACCCCCCAGACAGCCCCCGGACAGACCCCCGAATAGCCCCCCAGACAGCCCCCCCCCCCCCCCCAACCTCCTCCCTGGACCCCGGACAGCCCCCCAGACACCCCCCCGGACAACCCCCCACCCTCTTCCTTAGACCCCGGACAACCCCCCAAATACCCCTAGACATCCCCCAGACAGCCCTCCGAACAGCCCCCCGGACAGCCCCCCCCCCCCCCCTCCTCCCATCCCCCGGACAGCCCCCCCCCCATCCTCTTCCTTGGACACCGGAAAACCCCCCGAACACCTCCAGGACAGCCCCCAGACACCCACCGGACAGCCCCCCCGGACAGCCACGTCGAACAACCCCCCACCCTCCTTGATTTCATTTATTACTAGAAAATCTATAATATATATTTTATTTATTTTCATCATGATAATCAATGTAAATCACATTACACATCTAATCAATATCATAGATTCTTGTTATGTTATAAAATATATGTATTCATTGGTCATGACATTGTTAGCTCCGAAATGTTTCATAGCATGATAAACTAAAATCTAATACATATTAAGAATGATATAAAAATATTTTATATGAATGCCCACAATATTTTACGTAAATACCATTCCACTAATAGACACATGAGGATTCTCATATAATGGACAACATTTTAAGTACCTACGGAAAACTGACAAACACACTAAGTTTCCCTTGAACCTTTAGGAGAATGATCCATGGGTCATATGTGATGTCTACGAGTCAACCCCAACTCAATATGAGGTGTTGTGTGGCCGCCACCACTCAAAGTTTCTATCTTCTGTTTCAAAAGGACGTCATTTTAAGTGAGAAACATCAACCAGCATATGGAAAACTGACCAAACGCATTCAAGTTGTGTCGATACTTTAGCACAACGATCCATGGGTCATATGTGATGTGTAAGAGTAAACCCCGCCTCAATTCGAGGAGCGGTGTGGCCAGAATCACTCTAAGTGGCTCTCTTTTGTTTAAAATGGACAACATTTTATGTACATACAGAAAACTGACCAAACGCATTCGGTTTCCATTGAAACTATAGGATAATTATGCATTGGTCATATGTGATGTGTACAAATCAACCTCGCCTCAATCTGAGATGCGGTGTGGCTGGCACCACTCAAAGTGTCTGTCTTTTGTTTCAAAAGGATGTCATTTTAATTGAAAAACATCAACTGGCATACGGAAAACAAACCAAATGCATTCAGATTGTGTTGATACTTTATCACACTGATCCATGGGTCATATGTGACGTGTACGAGTCAACCCCGCCACAATCCGAGATGCAGTGTGGCTGACACCATTCACAGCGTCTCTCTTTTGTTTAAAATGGACATGATTATAAGTGAAAAGAACAACTGACATACACAAAACTGACCAAACATATTTTAAATGTGTCGATTCTTTAATACAGTGATCCATGGGTCATATGTGATGTGTATGAGTCAACCGTGCCTTAATCTGAGCCATGGTGTAGTCAAAATCACTCTAAGTGGCTCTCTTTTGTTTAAAATGGACAACATTTTAAGTAAATACAGAAAACCAACCAAACACATTCGGTTTCCATTGAAACATTAGTAAAATGATACATGGGTCATATGTGACCTGTACGAGCCAACTTGGGCTCTATCCGAGTCGCGGTGTGGCCGAGTTCACTCCAAGTGTCTCTCTTTTGTTTAAAATGGACAACATTTTAAGTATATAAGGGAAAATGAACAAACGCATTCGGTTTCCATTGAAACTTTAGGAGAACGATTTGTGGGTCATATGTGACGTGTAAGAATCAACCCCACCACAAACTGAGAGGTGGTGTGGCTGATACCACTCAATGTTTCTATCTTTTGTATCAAAAGGACGTCATTTTAATTTAAAAACATCAACTGGCATACGAAAAACTGAGCAAATGCTTTCAGAATATGTTGATACATTAGGAAAACAATCGATGGGTCATTTGTGACATTTACGAGTTAACCTCGCCTCAATCTGAGGCACGGTGTGGCAGGATCACTCCTTGTGTATGTATTTTGTTTCAAATGGACATGATTATAAGTGAAAAAAACAACGGACATACGGAAAACCGACCAGACGCATTCGAAATTTTTTGATTCTTTAGTAAAATGATCCATGGGTCATATGTGACGTGTACAAGTCAACCCCGTCTTAATCTGAGGCATGGTGTGGCCAAAATCAATCTAAGTGTCTCTCTTTTGTTTAAAATAAACAACATTTTTAGTACATACGGAAAACCGACCAAACGGATTCTGATTGTGTTGATACTTTAGCACAATGATCTGTGGGTCATATGTGATGTGTACGAGTCATCCCTGCCTCAATCTGAGGCGCGGTGTGGCCGACACCATTCATAGTGTCTCTCTTTTGTTTAAAATGGACAGGAGTATAAGTGAAAACATCAACTGGCATACGAAAAACCGACCAAATTCATTCAAAATGTGTTTATGCTTTAGGAAAATGATCCATGGGTCATATGTGACATTTACGAGTCAACCTCGCCTCAATCCGAGGCGCGCTGTGGCCGAAACCATTCACAATGTCTCTTTTGTTTAAAATGGACAATATTATAAGTGAAAAGAACAACTGACATACAAAAAACTGACCAAATTCATTAGGATTGTGTTGATGCTTTAGTTCAACGATCCATGGGTCACATGTGACGTGTAGGAGTCAACCCGGGCTCAATTAGAGGCATGGTGTGTCCGAGATCACTATAAGTGACCCCCTTTTGTTTAAAATGGACAACATTTTAAGTATATACGGAAAATAGACCAAACACATTCGGTTTTTGTTGAAACATTAGGATAATGCTCCATGGGTCATATGTGACGTGTACAAGTCAACTCTACCTCAATTCGAGGCACAGTGTGGCCGCCACCACTGAAAGTGTCTGTCTTTTCTTTCAAAAGGATGTCATTTTAAGTGAAAAACATCAACTGGCATACGGAAAACTGACCAAACGCATTTAGATTGTGTCGATAATTTAGAACAATGATCCATGGGTCATATGTGACGTGTACGAGTCAATCCTGCCTTAATCTGAGGTGTGGTGTGGCCGACACCACTCTAACTGTGTCTGTTTTCTTTAAAATGGACAGGATTATAAGTGAAAAGAACAACTGTCATACGGAAAACTGACCAAACGCATTCAGAATCAATTGATAATTTATCACAACGATTCATGGGTCATATGTGACCTGTACAAGCCAACCCGGGCTCAATCTGAGTCGCGGTGTGGCCAGGATCAGTCTAAGTGTCACTCTTTTGTTTAAAATGGACAACATTTTAAGTATATATGGAAAACCAACCAAACGCATTCGGTTTCCGTGGAAACTTTAGGAGAACGACTCATGGGTCATATGTGATGTGTGTAAATCAACCCCGCCTCAATCTGAGATGCAGTGTGGCCAACACAACTCAAAGTGTCTGTCTTTTGTTTCAAAAGGAAATCATTTTAAGTAAAAAACATCAACTGGTATACGAAAAACCGAGAAAACACTTTTGGAATATGTTGATACTTTAGGACAACAGTCGATGGGTCATTTGTGACGTGTACGAGTTAACCTTGCCTCAATCCGAGGAATGGTGTGTCCGGTATCACTCCAGGTGTATGTATTTTGTTTAAAATGGACATCATTTTAGGTAAAAATATATGGTATACAAAAAACCGATCAAATAATGAATTGAATTCCCGATTCCACATATAATTTTCATATAAATTTTAAATTTAATTCTAAATGAATTATGTATGTTTATAATTACGTTATGAATTCTAATTTAATTATGGATGTGTATAGTTCCAGGATGCATTATATGTTAAATGTGTGTGAATTTGTTCTCTATATCTATGTGTTAGTTGGTTATTACTGGTACAATAATTGTATATTCATGTGTTAGTTTATTATAGGTATAATAATTGGAAAAATCTTTCCCAACGTCTTACTTCCCTATGGTTTTTAGAACCATTGGTATAACATATACCTACGATTCTGCAACCTTTCCCAACGGTTTAGAACAATTAGAGAAGACATGATTTCTAGTAGTGTCCACTTTACAAAAAAACATGAAATATTATTCTATTATAAAATTATTTTCGGTTTATAATTGCTTCAAAAGAATTTATTTCCAGGATAAGGTGGTGTTGGGTCTAAATCCTCTCAACCAATATGTTTTAGAAAAGTTTAGGCCACCATATTAACCTTATCTTTTATATTTAACTTTTATTTTAATAGTTTATCTTTGACAATGTCTTCTTGTATTTTTATATTACATGATTAATAAAATTACTATAAAATTTCATGAGAACCCAAAGTAGTTAATTAATGAAATATCTAGCATTATATAAGTCTTTTGGATGAACGTAATACTTTTATAAATATTATATCATTTACTAATATAGTATTTCTTTTAAAAACTCAATTGTGTCAATTTTGAAAATATTTAGTTTTTAGTTTTTTGTGAAAGTCGTAGAAACATTATCACTTCGAAAAAAATATTTAATCAACCTTTACACGTCAGATTCACCTAGAAATTTTTTTAAATGCATCAAAAGTCTCAATTTACATTTATTTTTATATTTATAATTTCAAATATTTTAATTTTTCATTAATAAGATAATTACTGAATCATCATTGTGTCATAAGTAAATTTAATTATATAATGTATAGGAATTAACAATAAAATACCATGATATAGGAAGTATTTCTAGATTTATAATGAATATTTATAGTCTAATTTATCTTATGTATAACCCTATATTAAAAATGTTTTAGTTATCAAACACTGAATTTAACACTTTTTACTCTTCTTTAAAGAAAATATAATAAATGTCCAAATCTAATCCAAGTGGATCACAGAGGATGATATTTTATTCCTAAGGTTGATTTTGGTCAAATAAAACTTGTCTTATAGAATTATAACATGTTTTAGAATAATTATAATATCATTTTTACCTTTAATTACCCTATTTACTTTTAAACGTGGTAAATAAAATTCAAAAGTTAATATTCACCAAAATTAATTTCATATTATTGTACCACATTTTACTTACGTATGTCAACTGTGTCTCTCAGATTTTTTAAATTCAATTCACAGAAGAGGTAAAATTATGTTTTATGTAAATTTGCAAATGTACCTAGAAGGTGGGTAAAAGACGCTAAACAATTTTATAAAATTTTATATATCTAATCTTATTATAAAATGACTCCAATGAACTAAATTGGACTAATATAATTATTATATATCTATTTTGAATATAAAATAATTTTAAATAAAAATAATTATTATTTAAATAAAAGTCAATTTTAAATAATAATGCAATGTTTTCCACTCTTCATTCAAAATTGATAGTTTTCTGAAAAATACCAAAAATTCACCCTAAGATAATTTCGATATTCCAAATCCAAAAATGAAGTCCATTTTGAAAAATAAAATTCAAAAAATCTCAAAATGTGGGTATTACTATTCATAACTGCTTTTTAAAACTGCTAGTTTGATTTGTCGTGGTGTGCTAGAACTCGAAGTTGCGTACAATGAAAGCTATTGTATTATTCAAAGTGAAACATAATGTGGAAGATTGGGGTGTTACATTCTAACCTCCTTTCAAATAATTTCATCCTCAAAATTTCTAGAATATTACTACATAAAATGATTAGGGTGGATCTTCATCATAACTTACTCAAGTTCCCACATTGCCTCTATCATTTTATGGTTTCTCTAAAGAACTTTTACCAGATGATTCATATGGTTTATCAACCCTTGTTCTCTAGTATCAATAAACCTAATAAGATATTCAAAATAATACATATCTGGTTCTAATTCTATTTCTTCATAGGTGAGTACATGTGTTGGTTCAGGAATTTATTTTCTCAGTAGTGATACGTGGAACACATCATGAACATTGGAAAGACTTTGCAGCATTACCAACTGGTAATCTATAACTCCAATTCATTCAAGAATTTTGAAAGGTCCGATGTATCTAAGACTTAATTTACCCTTCTTACTGAATTTTATAACACACTTCCATAGAGAAAACTTCAAGAAAACATGATCACCTACTATAAATTCAAAATCCTTCCTTCGGTTATCGACATAGATCTTTTGCCTAATTTGAGTCGTTTTGATGTGGGTTTGGATAATCTTCACATTTTCTATTGTTTCCTGGGCCTACGAGTTTTCTTTCCCCAACATCATCCCAACAAGTTGGTGTGTGACATCTCTTTAATTATAACGTTTCATATGCTGCCATCTAAATACTTGAATGAAAGTTATTATTATAGAAAAATTATACAATAGGTAAATACTGATCCCACATACCTTAAAAGTCAAATGAGAAATCACTCAAAATGTCTTCTAAGGTTTGAATAGTCCATTCTGATTGTCCATCAGTTTGAGGGTGATAGGCAGTGCTCAAACAAAGTTTAGTATCCAAGGATTTCTGAAGACTTTTCTAGAACCTTGATGTAAAACAGGGATCACGGTCAGAAACCATTGATAGGGGTACACCATGAAGTCTTAAAACTTCATTAATATATAGTATTGATAAGTGCTCAGGTTTTAAATCTACTCTTATAGCAAGAAAATGTGTTGAATTTGTAAGACAATCAATAATGACCCATATTTCATCATTCTTTCTAGGAGTATTTGGTAGTCCCAGGAAAAATTCCATCGTAATATCATCACATTTCCACTCAGGTATGGGAAGAGGTTGAATGAATCCTTTAGGATGTTGTCTTCCAGATTACAGTTATTGAAAATTCATACCTCTTGACACATAATCAGAAATCTCCGTGTTCATGTTGTCCCACCAAAAATGTTTCTTCAAATCTCTATACATCTTTGTGCTACCAGGGTGTATATAAAAATTGGAGCTTGAGAATCATCCAACAAATCCTTTTTTAGATCATTTATATTAGGAACACAAACTCTCTTCCCAAATTTCAAAATTTCATCTTCATATACGAAGTCGATCAATCTCACATAATTCATAGGTTTAATTTTCTTTTGAAACTTCACATCATCAGTTTGATAACTTTTTATCCTTTCTAGTAAAGATGGTTTGGAAACCATTTGAAAAATTATGCATGTTTCACCTTCAATGATTTTAACCATATCCATATTAACTAGTTCCATGAACATCAGATCCCTGTCAACTCTCATCTTGTTCAGACTTCCATGATCCTTGCTACTCAAGCATCTTCCACATTATTTTCCTTCCCTAGGTGATAGTGTGTAGTGAAATAATAATCTTTGAGTAGTTCAATCTGTCTCATTTTCCTCATGTTGAGTTCTTTTTGTGAGAAAACACACTTTAAACTCTTTTTACTACTATATATCTCACATTTTCACCATAGTGATAGTGTCTCTATATCATCAAATCAAATATTATAGCTGATAACTCAAGATTATGAGTAGTATAGTTTTATTCATGAATTTTTATCTACCGTGATACATAGGAAATAACACTATCATTCTGCATAAGGAAACCACCATGTCCCTTCTTTGATGTATCAATCTAAATAACAAACCCATCATTCCCTGATGGTAGAGTCAAGATAGGACCATTGAATCATAATTTCTTCAATTCTTCAAAAACATTATTTACACACTTTTGTCCAAACAAATTTAAACCCTTTACGTGTGAGCTTGGTTAATGGGTTAGCCAATTGGGCCAAATTCTGTATAAAATGACGAAAATAACTAGATAAACCAATATAATTGCGTACCTCATTTATACTCGTTGGTTCTGGCCATTATTGTATAACTATTGTATTATAAGGATCAACAGATATTTCATCCTTCATGAACATATGGCCAAAAAAAGAAATCCCATGATGCCAGAATTCACACATGCTAAACTTCTCATATAATTCATTTCATCTAAGAGTCTTCAGAATAGTGCTCAAGTGATTTTCATGATATTCGTAGCTTTTGGATTATACCAATATATCATCAATAAATACCACTTTAAATTCATCAATATATTCCTTGAAAAATCTATTCATTAGATCCATGAAAACAAAGGGTGAATTATTCAGTCTAAAATTCATTACTATAAACTTGTAATGTCTGTACCTGGTTCTAAATGTTGTCTTTGGAATGTATTCCTTTTTCATGCACAACTGATGGTATCCAGATCAAAGGTCAATATTTGAAAAAAAATTAGCTCCATGAAGTTGATCAAATAAACCATCAATGCGAAGTAGGGGATACTCATTCTTTATTGTTATAGAATTTATCTCCCTGTAGTCAATGCACAACCTCATAGATCCATATTTCTTCTCAACAAAAGAACAGGGGCTACCCATGGAGAAACACTAGGGAGAATAAATTCCTTATTACTCAATTCCTCTAGTTTTTTCTTTAGTTCTACTAATTCCACAGTGAGCATTCTATAAGGGGTCTTTGATATGATCTTTCAACCAATAATTAAATCAATTGAAAACTCAATTTCTCTTTATAGATGATGTCTAGGTACATTCTCTAGAAATAAATCAACATATTCTTGAACAATCGGTACATCATCTATTGGAATATTATTTTCCTCACCCATACTTTTTTCACTCCCTTTTTCCCAAATAATTTAATTTAGTAGAGCTACTGGGGGTGGATCTAGATGACAATCAGATGGTGATGTTTTTTCTTGAAAGATAAGTTATTCATTATCATCATCAGAAATTATAACCTCCTACTAATTATAATAAATTTTTTCATCATGGTCCTAAATCTAATCCATACTAAGGATTATATAAAATTCAATCAATGGTATGAAAATAAGATCAGCAAATAAAGAAAATTTATATGCCATAATGGTAACTGATTCGCAAAACATTTTTGTAATGATACATACCTTAGGAGTATTGACAGACAACTCCCTTGTTAAATCAAATTGTAAATATCTAATTTTCTTGTTTAAATGGGAATATATGAAAGAATGTGATGATCCAGAATCAAATAATGCATTGGGTAAATTTGAGGAAATGATTAATGTACCTTCCACCACGTCATTCGTAACTTCAACGTATGTATTTGTGATCATATAAGATTGGACTTGCTCCCTTTAACTTTTCTGAGTTATGTTTCCTTGACGCATAAGACATTTATTTGCATAATTCCCCATTTATTATCAACTATAGAATTCAACATTTACAGCCTCCTTCTTTCACTTGCAATCACGAGCTTGGTGGCCTGTTTCACCACACTTGTAACAAACTCACATTCACTTCTGGAAAGTATTGGGGTGTTTCTTCCCACATTTACTATAGTATAGAAATTCAACTTTTCCCTTCTTCTCCTTATTTCCATTTCCATTGTATTCAGTAGATCTCTTCTTCTCTTGCTTTTATATATAGTCGTAAGACTTAGAGAATTCCTTTTTTCCTTGATAGAACATGGCATTATATCTTCGTATGTCGGTAAGGATTTTGAGACTAATGATTGATGAATAAATGGTTTTAACCCATCAAAGAATCAATAAATCATAATCCTTGGGGAACATATATAATCTGCAGCATGCCTTGCTAACATTATAAATTTATCCTCATACTTTGCGAAATTCTCATCCTCCTTTTTCCTCAGACTCCAAAATTACCTTTCCATATCCGCTTGATGGTCACAAGGAAAGTATTTTTCTAAGAAAATAACTTTAAACTCCCTTCATAGCATATTTCATACCTATTATTCCTCTTTTCTATATTGAATTAATGACCAACATTGACCTGCATCTCTCATGAGGTGATAAACTGTCATGAAAACTTTTTCCCTTTTTCTACTCCCAAAGCATGAAATATTTTCTCTAAGGGACTTATCCATTTCTTAGATAAAAATGGACTTGTAGTCCCATTAAATGTTTGTGGTTGTTTCCTCATGAAGCGTTCTAACATTGATCCTCCACATGGTGGATCAGGGTGCTCTGTACGGGTAAGGTTATTATTCATAACCTGAGTGAGTTGTCCCATTATAGTTTTAAGAAGATCAGCACCCGTTGCATCACTAGATTCACTATAATTATCCTGAGTTGAAGGTAAATCTGTAGATGGTTTACGTGAATTGATATGGTTTCCATTCCTTCCACTAGATGCCATTTCTAAACAATTTCATACACAAGATCTGTTTATGAATCGCAATACAGAATTCCAAAATAATAAAATACCTAACATAAATTGAACATTTAATGCATATAATTCATAATTAAAAAAGTTTTCTTGAGGAATTATTTACTCATAGATCCTTCATAATGGCTTGTAATGGAAATGTGAATTACCCTAATCATATCCCCCGAGAGTGTCATAACCAAGAGTGTAACAAGGTCCATTGTCATTTACCAGGATACCCCAGGTCAAGACCGAAACTCCTTGTTCGAGTTTTCACTCATAGGTACATCTATGCAAGAGCCTCATCTACCTACTCATATCCAGACAAGGATTTATTTCATTGAAAATTCATAAAATCTCTACATTACCAAAATTATAGCAATTTCTTCTATACTAATCCTAAAATTATATCTTTGGGTAATGTTCTATAATTAAAGTTTTTATAAATCTAGTTTTCAAAGTTTTTACTAAACTTCCTCTGATACCAGTTGTAATTCCCTGACTCTAGTTACCTAGATTCAGTGCATTATTACATAACATTAGCATGGTCAAATGGGATCAAATCCCGAAATACTAAATAGTTTATTAGACTTGGAAGTAATTGCTACATATATAAGTTTTACATTACATTATGAGATGAAAAACAAAAACATTTTGTATCCATTGAAAACATTCATTTCCCTTAGACTATCCCTACAGGTCAGTCATAATATACTTCTTCACATCCTAGGAAATGTAAAACAAAGAATGGTGTGAGCTTAGATGCCCAGTTGGGATTATAATATATCATAAACTATAATAAATAAGAATAAACATTTAAGGAAATATATAAGACTAAAACATAAGCCTTTTAAACATAAACTTCAGAATAATATGGAAAATATAAATAAAAAAATTACATTTACTTATTTACATGGACATTCTATTAGTCGAATAATCACATGTAATATCAATAGCTAATTTCATAAAAATAGAATTTATAATTTCAGACATCATAACCACATAGTCAAGGCCTTGTGCCAAGAATACAAATAATATTTTTTCAAGACCCTATATTAAAACACTAGTTTGTCTCGTGAGACGTACTGATACATCGAGGAGCTATTACGGGCTCCACCCATCACTTACAAAGTAAAATGAATTCCTCATTTTGAAAAAGTTGAAACATAATATAAACATTCATATTAAAACTAGCATATGATATGTAAATAATTTGACGATAACCCATGAATGGTATAAAAATAGCACATCCATAGTCAAACATATCACAAAACTTTAAATGCAATATGGAAGATTGTATCATAATAAATCAACTTCAAATAAATGTAAAATTCAACGAAGGATGTTGACATAGATGAAATCAATCCAAAAAATATTTGGGTGAAATATTTCCCTCTACATTGAAATTATTCAAAAGTAAATAAAACATAAATTTTGAAAATATTCTTATAATCTTGTCAGGAAAGCTTTGAAGGTGTTATAATAGAGGAAAATAGCTACACCTACCATATAAGTTAAAAAAAGAGTGTTTCCATAATTTGTCGAAAAGGTCAAAAAGTACCTTTTTGGGAAAGTGATAGAAATATTCCTTTCGAACCATTTTATATAAGTAAAACAAGGGTAAAAATGAATTTAACCCATATTCTAGTAAATAGTAAAAATGTTTTGAAATAAATTTTTAAGAATCACATATGTAGATAATAAAGAGGTCCCTATAGATTCTCACGTATAAAGAACCTCAGATGATAAAGAGATTGTAAAATTTACCCTTACCTTGAAAATTTCCTTAGTCAAGGGTATGTTAACCTCTAGTATAATGGTTAAATCATTGTTATTAAATTATAAAAGAACCACATACATAAATATGATATCATATATAATCTTATAATATTGAATTGTTAATAATATTTCAGTAATATCATTGTTTCGAGTGTTAACTGGTCCATTTTTATATGTTTGTTACGTAATTCATGTTTGTTATGAATATGATGTATTTTTAATTCATGTACATAATTATATTAAGTTATTAACCATTATTTTAAATCATAAAATAAAAATTAATCTTGAATGGTTATGATGTGGAATGAATCTCATCGCATTCGGGGAGACGGTAATCCATACGTACGCACGAGCGACAATATCATTCTATTGATGGTGAAATTGAATATAATTTTATAGTATATCATATATAAAGAATAATTAACATGTTATATTTATTATTTACATCAATTAAAATCATTATTATACCCATCCAAATAATGAATTGTTGAATAACAAACTACACCACGACATGTAAATGGTAACCTGTACGCACACACGTATGGTGAATTTGTGATTTATAGGATGGATAGAATACTGAATATGGTTGTAACATATTTATAATAACATCAAAGTATGTAAAAGGTACTAGATTTATTATTTTGGTATGGATAAAACTAAGAAAGATGAAGTGGAAGAAGAAAAGAACGTGAAAGAGGTGATGAATTAATTACCTCTTCTTCGGATTCTTCCTTTTGATTTGATCAAAATGAATCTTTTGGTTGGATTTATGAACAAAGTAAGGCCTATAGGTAGATTTTAGGGTATTTGGTAGGATATGTGAGTAGGGTTTGGCCGAAAAAAATGGCTTTTGAGGTGTGATTTTGGGAGAATGGGAAGTACCCTTTTATAAGAGAGGTGAGGATCACTTTAGGAAAACCTTGAAATATTACTTTTATTATAAAATATTTAATAGTTTATAATTGCTCAAAAAGGATTTATTTTGAGATAAGGTGGGTATGGGTCTAAATCCTCTCAACAAATAGGTTTTATAAAAGTTTATGTCAACATATTAACCATATCATTTAGATTTAACTCTTAGAAAATAGTTTAACTTTTACAATGTCTTCTTATATTTTTATATTACGTGGTTAATAAAATTACTATAAAATTCCAAGAGAACCCAAAGTGTATAATTAATGGCATATCATTAATTATTTAATTCCTTTGGCTGATCCTTATATTTTTAGGAATATTATATCATTTAATGATATTATATTTATTTTAAAAACTCATTTCTGTCAATTTTGAAACTATTTAGTATTTGGTTATTGTGAAAGTCAAAACAAATTTACCACTTCAATAAAAATAATTTAATAAACCATAACATGTAATATTAACCAATATAATTCAGGTAATTCATCATAAGTCTCAATTTACATTTATTTTAATATTTATAATATCAACTGTTTTAATTTTTCATTAATAAGATAATTACTTCTTCATCATTGTGTCATAAATAAATTTAATTATATAATGTCTACAAATTATAAAGAAAATACCATGATGTAGGAAATATTTCTATATTTCTAATGAATATTTATAGTTGAATTTATGTTATGTATAACCTTATATTAAAATGTTTTAGTTATTAAACATTTAATTTAACACTTATAACTCTTCTTTAAAAAAATGGATTAATATAACACTAGTGGATCAAATAGGATCATATTTTATTCATATGGTTATTTTTTTCAAATAAAACTTATCCCATGGAATTTGGACATGTGTTAGGGTAATTATAATATCATTTTTACCTTTAATTTCCCTATTTACTTTTAACTGTGGTAAATAAAATTCCAAAGTTACTATTCACTAAAAATTATTTTCATCTTATTGAAGAAAATTTTACTTAATTATTTCAACAATGTATCTTTGATTTTTGAAACTCAATTCATAGAAGTGGTAAAATTACGTTTTGTGCAAATTTCCCTAGGTGGGTAAAAGAGGTTAAAAGTCCAATAAAATTTTATATATTTAATATTTTTATAAAATGACTCAAATTAATTAAATTGGACTAATAGAGGTATTATACATATATTTTGAATATAAAATAAATTAAAGTAATTATTATTATTATTTAAATAAAATTTCATTTTAAATAATAACGGAGTGTTTCACTATTCATCAAAAATTGAAATTTTTCTGAAAAATAAAAAAAATCACCCTATGCTAATTTTGATATTATAAATCTAAAATTGAAGTAAATTTTGAAAAATAAAATTTATAAAATTTCAAAAACTGGGTTTACTATTCAAAACTGCTTTTAAAATGGCTAGTTTGATTTGTTATTGGGTGCTAGAACTCGAAGTTGCGTACAGTGCAAGCTATTGTATTATTAAAAAAGAAACGTATTGTGGAATCTTTGGGTGTTAAAAAAACTAATGATTAATGTATCATAACCCTATATCTTAAAGCAAAGATGGATGAGGATCATAATATTTTCCTGGGTTGATCACGCTTAATTAATTCAGTTCATTTCTACTTTGTTTTCTCATTTTCCTTCAACTATTATCTTCCTAAAAAATAAAACCCTAAGCTTTCCAAAATCCCATTTCCCTTTTATTTTCATAATAAAAATTTCTTTCTTAGGTTAATGATATAAGGATTCATCGAGAGAAAACCAAGGGTTCCAGCTATACTGCATAAATTATAGTAAAACAAAACACCTAATTTTATGTGGTCAACAACGCGATCACCATTTCATCCTAATCAATCTTCTATAAGACCATAAGTGCATTTAGAATTGCAATTGGTTTAACATAAATAGTGCGACATTATTTTATATTTATAACTAAATGGGAATTATTTCACTCTCCAAAAAAAATAAGTAGTAAAAACGAATTGTGAATCTAGTGTGGTGTGTTAATACATTGGACTTTAATTCATATGAAATAATCAATTTTATATAATAATTTTGACCAAACTACACATAAAATATAAACCAAAAAAGTAACTTTTAATATAAAAATACAATATCAACAAAAATTAACAAGGTTCGACCCAAATAAACACCAAAATAAAAATATTGGAGCGGCTGAATTGGTTGATACAAGAACATCCATGACAACCATAATACTTGAGATAGCACAATAAATATCAATGTGAACCATGGTCACTTCCACATCTAAAAAATACCCTCAATAGTCCAAAATGAAGGAAATATAATCCTATATCACAACCTAAACACCAAAACCATAAAACATGAGATACCAGAAGACATATCCAAGTGACCCATGGTCACCACCACATCTGAAAACATCCCTCAACAGACTGACATGAATGACATAAAAACTGAGATCCCAACCTAAAAACCTACATGATGACATAATAGTGACAAAAACATAGGTGCGTACGTAGGTTGTGTTCTATAATTTCTTTTTTTTATAGATGCACGATCCTTTATATTTCTTTTTAAACCACTTATTTGTTCTTTTAAAAGTGCATATGGGTTTTAGGAAGAGTTCAACAGTGTATGGGTCTTGTTCAGATCCCAAAGCTCCAGTTTTATGAGGAAATAGGTGAATCATATGGTTTATTAAATTTTGAAATAAAATCGCATTATTGTGCGTGAGTGTTGGATAAAATCGTAGATGATCCACTTGGGATGTGCATGGTTTGAAAAATTGTGCCCCTAGCACATGCAAGGGGGTGCTACCCTTGGAAATTCTGGCGTAAATTTAGGGCACAATTTGTAAAACATTGTCACATAATAGTATTCCCTTTAAAATGGGGGCGAAATTAAATTTTTCCCTCATATTTACCTTACCTCTATCTTTTCTCCTCATATTCAATACACAGTTGCTCTGCCTCATGTTGAATCTCATTTATGGAAATAAAGGTAGGATTTGAGCTACTTCTGATGTATGATTCTTTCACTAATCATCATGTTGGATTCCTAAGGGTAATATCTTCAATCCTTTTACTTCCTTTCTAGTTTTTTCCCTCTATGTTCATTATTATTTCTATACTAGCTAATAAGCCCTATTTTTAGGCCGTTCATCTATTTCTCATTTATATCCCATTCTAGCATGTATTAGACACCAATAATGGATGAAGAGTTTACTACCCATATAACATAAGTGGTTTAATGATTTTTCCTAAATTATTTTCTCTTATATATTAAATAGTTGTGTTGCATATCAAGCTTTCTTAGTTTCACTTATTTTAATGATTTTTTCATATATTAAATATATGATCCTTGACCAACATGACCATTAAGGCATATTAACACCATTGAAGTTTGAGAACCTTTATTAGAACTGCCCCTTGGATATGTTATCATTTGGATAAATTATCAGATAGTGGTTATTAAATGTAAACACCTTTTTATGTGTGTTCTTTACCCCTTTTTTTTTGGGGTGTTATGAATACAAAATTAAATGTAATGAGAAATAAACAGAACAGGGAATAGAGAGTCCTTTTCCCTTGTCCCTTGGCCTTTGTTCTTATTTCTTTATGCTTGAGTTTTCCCTTATTAGTGAAAGTTTTAAAATAAAATTAGTAAAATTTTCAATGGTATGAAATGGTTTCTAAGCCATGACCACTTCGATGGTTATATCTAAGGTGAGATAAGGGTTATGACTTAGAATTACTTGTATGGGATCATTAGGATTATTGAATTTAAAATGAATTATAACTAGAGTTATGATAATCCATGGGAAATACATGGATTCCTATATGGAATTACTTGGATAGGCTCACCTAGAGAGTGAAATTACCTTGTTCCATGAGTGACACTTGGATTCACTTTGTGGAAGACCAATGATAGGGTCAGAGAGAGTTCTATATATTTATCCACAAGTATCATACTTTTAAACTTCCCAAATTTTCAAGGTGAAATAGTCTGAAAAAAAATCTATTAGGCATGAGAAAAATTATTCCGAACGTTTAAATATAAAACAAACATTCCTTTGAAATCTCCCATTCAAATACACTTTTTTAAAATCAAAGGAGAAACTGAAAATTTGAATAGAAAACACTTTAAAAACTTTGGAAGAGGATTTAAAATTCCTTGAAATAAAAACCAAACTATTTTCCCATTTTAAAACCATTCATAAAAACCCAATTTCATAAATCAAGTTACAACATAAACCAAACTATAGTATGAAAAAAGTTATAACATTCAGTAGGCACCATAATATATATGAAACAATATGTAAATAGATGACTACAATATCCATGGTACCACTAATACAACATGAAAGAAAGGGGATATAATTGAAGTGCATCATGGTAAATTCACTAGGTCATAACATGGGACAATATTATATAATACCCAAGTGGAATAAACATCCAACTGATGTTTCATTCCTAAAGAAATGAAATATTGAATTACTCTCACTAGTCTCACCAAGGGCTGATAGGTCCCTCACACCAAAAAATAGTATATACTGGACTAAATTTCTTATTATTAAGTAGTGAGGAACCTGGGTTTCGAGAAAGTTGGAGAAGAAAAATAAAAATACGTGGAAGAAGAAATATAAGAGTACAAGAAACACTTGAGAGCCCGTGGTTTTCCCATCCTAGCTTAAAGCCAAATCTATATCCAAACTAACTCTTCCACTCTCTCTCCATCCCTTCACCTTTTAGCAACCTTTTCTGAACACTTATTTTTTGTGTGGGATCCCCTAATAAGAAACCCCCTAAAAGCTATGGCTAGTCGTAACCAATTGCGACCCGCCTATTTTTTTATATGTGGGTGTACAAGACCCAACCATAATAGTACTTTTGATTACCATTTCTTGTCTATAGTGATATATTCATGAAGTAATATTACCATTATAGTTTAGAAATTTGTATGTCCACTATTCAAATGTTAATTCCCATATATTAATTTATGTATATAAAGGTTATATTAGATATCATGCTACATTGAAAACCTTGTGATACTATAACATTAATATTAAATTTATTTAGTATGATCTAGATATATAATACGTACTAGACACATATTATGTTTGACTATCAGATATTGTGAGTTCAAAAGCATTGAGATTTATTCTCATGAAGTTCACACATAGTGATCCCTAGATAGTGAAATCATGAAGAAAAAACCTACCAACTGAAAAACCACATGTTTTGGGTTTCAATGGTTGTTCCAATATTTAGACATCTATATTTGTCTCCTGACTTGAGATCATTATCAATGTATTCAATTTGATTTCACACTTTTATGCAAGGAAAAAATCATGATAGTGAAATCATGGTGAGTTATCTTGTGTCTGGTGCATCATTTTAGGTATGAAATTTTTTGAATGGTAAACATAAAATTTGTTTCTTCTGAGTTGAGGAAGTAATATCTTGGTCCTGGTTGATCAAGATGGTAGTGACTTCATTAGTCCTTTTCTAATGAATTTATAGGTAAGTCCTTCCATCTGAATTAAGAAATAATAAAGAAATAATGTATGATGACAAATGTTTGCATCCTTATTTATGAGATATCTAAAGACAAATAGACTATATTACACAGTGTGTGTTCGTAGGTTGGTTATTGTTGTTATGACTATTTCATGTCTCTTTATTGGAATTTATAGGATGCTATACTCTGCTCTTGGTTTGCGAATACTATTCACAACTTTCAAGACAAGGTCCTGGAGGGTCACATATGATAGTGTATTCATGAATCCTCCCAATTATGGTGAACAGGAATATAGGATATGGTGGGCCTCACCATGAGGTCTGAGAGTTTTCCAACATATCGATCATAGAATAATAAACATATTCATTATTATTAAAGTATAGAAAAATTCTGTTATATTTATCTATTAAAAGTATTCATGAGGTATTTAGTAAATACATAAAAATATTATTCAAATGAATGTTATTTTAATATTCCAAGTTTGTTTAATATTTGCGGAAATTATGTGTCAAGTTAATTCACTAGATTTTATCACGTAATATATTTGATATATATTACATGTATGTCATATAATATAAATAATATTTATAACATAGTTTTTTTCTTCATATTTGTTTATTTATTACTTATTTATTGGAAATTAAATATACAGGGGTCAAGGAACTCTTTATGGGTATTTGAGCATCCAAAATATATTATAGGAGAGTGGAACTCACATAATGACTATTCATGATGATTTCATCAGAGCCTCACGCTTCTCTCCCACATTTTAGAGAGAGAAACACTCAATCCAAGTGATCAGGTCGATCTAATCTCTTTGTATCAATGGAAAGTTGATTTAGTGATCATCGTGATGTCGATGGTATCATAAGATTATCGTTCTAGCACCCATAATTCAACGATCAACACTCATAAGGATTTTTGAATCATGTTTTGATGATCTAGATGAATTATACTCTAGACACTTATGACAAACAGTCACCATCAATGGGAAATGGATGAGTTCTATTTGGATTGAATGAGTTGCACATTCAATTTTAATTTAAGTTCTTTGATTAATTCTAATGATATCCTTGGATCATACTAGGGCTCATATCACAAGAGATGAAAAGTTCCATAGGTCCAGTGATGAATATTTGAAAAATATCCGACCCACAAGCTTCCACAACATTCCATGGTACCAACAATCAGTATTAGAGAGACTATCTAAAATTTATAATGCATGAAAATTAAATTTACTTCAAATTAAAGTAGATATCTTTGATGCGGTCCCAACTAAAAAACCATGCATTGATCCAATATTAGGTGACCAAGATATGGCCATCTGAAATATTTGACACACGTTTTTTCGGTTTATGAATATTAAGATTCAACGAAAAATAATGAAAATAGAGGATATTTATCTCCATTTATTTAAATAATTTAATTTTAATATTAAATTAAATTAATTAGAATATTATTTTTTTGGTTTAAAATTAGTTATTAAATTAAATTAAAATAAATTTAATTTAATTTAGGTATTAAATTTAATTAATTAATGAAATTTTTTCGTATTGAAATTAAAATAATTAATTTATTGATTAATTTAATTTTATAATAAAAAATTAATTAATCAATGGCTGGAATGAAAATTTAGTAAATTATTCAAATAATAATTTATTTAATTTATTTAATAGCCCTCATAAATTAAATTTATTACATTTAATTTTATCGCACTTTACCTTTACCTATTGATCTGTCTTGAGAAATTGACCAACCTATGTATGTATACATTATTTTATTTAATTATTTAATTATTTAATTATGTTTAATGAATGTAATAAAACAATACACCATGCACATCATTATTTTTTCTTATTCAACATGTATAAGTCTCCATGTGCCCAAATAGAAGAAAGTTATCTATATTTTGTACTCCCAATAACCCCTCTCTTCTGTGAAAGTATTTTTGTTCTATGATGTGGACATTGTAGGTCTTGGACCATGCCAAGTAGAGGTGAAATCCATCCGAGAAGTGGACACACTAGATGGGGATGAGATACATCATGATTCAACCTAGGACTCTATTATGATTCCTCAAGGTCATGGTTGGTCCATTAAGTTTAAATAGTTCTACGAATATTTGATTCTAAAGATCAGCCAGGTATTTTTCATTCTTTTATGCATTTTTTCACTATTCTATGTGTTTGAATGATAGAGGAAAACACATATAATAATAATGTGTTAAAAAAGAATAAATATGCTATGACAGTTTTTCAATTAATGTTCATTTGTGAGTGTGGTACCACAGAATAAACAGATTAATAGAAATGGATTAAATTCATTGAAAAAATATTATAAACTCTCAAAGAAATATTAATTCACAAACGCCCTCCATCATTTGAATTTGAACAAAACTGGGTGATTGGGGTGCTCTTCATCCAATGTTTTGGGTGCCTCTTTCTATTATAGATTTATTATGAAAGTTATGGGTTGACTTAGCTGAATATGGAAGTAAAGAAGTAACCAAATCTATCATTATTCATCTTTATAGGAAATCATTTAGTAAATCATATTTATGATTTTAGAAGCTTGTACTTCATTCAATAGATCATGGAACCATGATTTTATATAGTTGGCCAGTAAAATGCCTACCATAATTCTCCTAGTAGTGGAATAAAAAAATATTATAGACAATGATGGGAGGATCAAGGATCCTCACCAAAAGAATACTTAAGTGACAGTGTATTTTGATTCTAGTATAGATGGTTTCTATAGTTCAATAAAATAGTGGGATACATTTTTTGATTTAATTATTTGATCAATAATGTCTAAATCAGTAATTGAGATAAAAATTAATAATTTGATAGATTTTGTTTTAGTATAAAATGATATGTAATTCCAGAAGACACACTAAAAAAATTATTGGTCAAAGAAAATGTTCAAACTAGTACAATTTTCCAACAGTTAGTACATGAACTTGAGAAAAGCTCTACGTCATCGTAAATTCATGGTGTTGTAGTCCCAAATACTTACTGAGCCACCTCAAGAATCGAAGGTTAAGAAATATTAATATACACTCTTGTATGATGAATATGATTGTTATTTTAAAATTCCACCATGAAACATCCAATGTGAGTTATGGATACTACATCAAGACATTGATGATATAACTTTTTGTCTTATATTCGAGAATCTTATGTGGTGAAATTGAAGTTAGATATGAATTGGTGAAATTTATACTGTTTTCATGCAAAATATGAAAGGACGGTCATGATCATTCAATACATCCCAATATTACATCATTTTCACCCATATTATCTAGTTTAGTTTAAGATTAAAAAAGAACAGTTTGGATAAAAATGCTTCATTAACTTTTGTGTATGGTTTTCCATGAAAATAAAAACATTAAAGAAAGTAAAATATTTCATTATTATAGTGAACAAGTTGAAAGAAAATGAAAAAAAATCCCATGGAAAAAGTGATATTTAAGGCACCTTCTTAATGTTCTTCAATGATATAGGTGTTAAAAATCTGGTTATTTTATTCGCATATCATGATATAAATCTTTAGAAGATAAATTCAATGAACTGAATCAATGATGCATGTAATTGCTTCTTCAGGTATATTCATCAATATGTAAGTATTGTTTTTGAAAAAAAAATTCAGTATTAAATACAATAGAATTATTTCATATGTGTATTTAAATAATGTAACCAAGTAATTATATAAATGTTATAAGAAGTAAGGTGTATTCTCTAAGCGGCTAAGAAAGGGTAGTTCATAAGTTAGTGGTGATAAGCCCACAACATCTAATTGAAAAGTCGATTGATTATAGTTTATTTTTTTTATTATTAACAAAAAAATTATCTCACATGTCTTTTAGACACAAGGATTTATTATACAAATTTCGGAATAAATTTTTTTTCTAGTGTTTCATACTCAACCAGTAGTTTAGTGATACATGAATCATAGGAAATACATGATGTAAGACCTATATACCTAGTTTTGGCATGATAATACTTTTCTCAATTAATACTAAAGGTGGAAATAGAAGATATACATGTTATGGTATTTATTCTCAGATGATCTTAAAACATTTAGTATTATTGATGTATAGTCTTATTTATTTTGGAAAAATAAACCATTAGAATTAAAGGTACACTGAAAATCTTTCAGAATTAATTCATCTTGAGATCATGAACTATTTCAAAGGTAATTCAGTGGTAAGTATACTTTATAATATTTCTTTAAGTGTTTAAGTAATGTCAAAGTGAAGTATTATATATGCATGGTCAGAATATATGGGATGCTTCGGGCAGTTATTACAAAGTATATCTTGACCAAGCATTCATCAATAATTATTTTGTAGGGTGGAGTAATTTGAAAATGAACGTTACCTTAACCACATTAGGGTTATGATATTAATAATAAGGATTGATTATGAGTCTTACAAGTTAAAATTAATCAATAAAAATATAGGAAGGAGTAATTACAAAAAAAATTCCTTATATACATCAAAGTCATGTTGTAAGTAAAATAGAATCAATGTTAAAACTCATACATTGTAGATACTTCCAATGTCTTCAAGACATGCATCACAAATAATGAAATTTTCCCATAACGGCATACCAACAATAATGACAAGTGGTTATCATGTGAGTTTTAGTATGATATAAAATCATTGTCATAATAATATATTATTATATGAAAAGTGTTTTTTGAGGGTATAAAAAACATTACATCAAGCAAAACATAATGTGCATCTACAGTAATTGTACTAAATGTTTCTTAGGATATTACAAAAATTCCTATGATAGAAAAGAAATAGTAAAAGTAATTAATATATTTTTATATAAGGGTGTGCATCTCAACATGAGATAGTGGTAGCTAGAATGACTTGGGTTTAGTTAATTCTAGAGATTCCCAAATACTTGTCTTATAAATCAGTTCCACAAGGGGTGGGAAGATGATTGTTCTAGTGACACATACTATGTAGGAAAGACAAAACCATGGTGATGGTTTTATATTCACTACAGTCAGTGATAAATTATTATTTGAGAATAATAACTAATATAAGTAGGAAGTATATGGAAACTAGATAAAATAGAAAATATCAATTAAAATTCAATAACAGATTCCATGTATCCAATAAGGGGGCTTATTATTCCAAATATAATGTTGGGTATTCATGAGAGACTATACATGGATGGTACAAGTGTGGTACCAATGAGGATTGATTGGTTATAACAATTCATCGTGCCTAAATCCATTACAATTTTTAACTTTTCATAGCTAATTTATATTATCAATTTCTTTAGCATTCGATGTAAAAACCACCAATCATGTAAGTGACTGTACAAAACAACTAGAAAGGGATAGTGACATCATAGTATTCCAATAAGGGGAGAAATTTACGAAAATCTAGTTTTGGATAAAATGAAGAAAAATGATCTTAGAACATTCATTTGAAATGATTTTTTTTTGTTTCTATAAGGGATTTGTGGGAATTACATTGTTTTTCATGTAAAATATTTTTAGTAAAAATATGTAAAACATATATTGGTCTTGTAGTTAGTTACGACTGGGATAAATGTATCTTTCTGGATATTTACTTAAAGTAGCAGCCTATGTTATAGGGAACATAATATAGTGAGTTATATCCAATGGTTTCTTATATTCAAACATCCATATACTGACAAATTAAAAAAAATAAAAGTTAGAACAATTCAAGAGAGAAGTATTTCCAGAGTCTCATGGCATAAATATCCCCAAAAATACATTCATTGGAATATGAGGAGAATAATGTGAAGAGTTGAATTCCATATGCATTTTTGATGTATCAATCGCATATGAAATTATATATAGAAGAAATTATATTTACAATATATACATTATAATATGAAAATATCATTTATATTTAGGAGAACTCCAAGGGAAGGAATTTTAACTATCCAATAGTACTAGAGAAAGTGGAAAGAATATATACTTGGTATGTGGGGAGGAAAGGATATCAGTTTTAGGGGACATAAGCTAGTCACTATTTAAATCAATATGATCTTATATCATAGTTAGGATAATGTAATTAGTAATGAAATATCATTCAGCCAGTAGTAGCCACATTTATAGATACCTAGTTTTTATAGATTTTGTGGTAGACGATAAGTAATGTATTAAACACAAATATTTTTTCTAGTTCTTGGAATCACTCTTGATAAGTACTTTTTTAACATTAGGATAATTATATAACTAGTAAAATACAATATTTAATGTTATAACTATGAAAAAATAGGAATACACTCTAGGTTTACATTTGTTAAGGTGTTATACTCAAGGAGATACGGTCGCAAATAGTAGAATATCCTCAAAGAAGAGATGTGGAAGACCCAAAAATAATTCCATAACTCAAAAGAGACATGAATTTAATCATGTGTGGGATAAAAAGGATGGTTAGTAAGTTGTATCTAGTTCAAGTGGGAGTGTCGTAAAAGTGGGTTCCCTAGAACCATCGTTAATGGTACTTTTCGATTAAAATTTCATATATACAGTTAGATATACATGATGTATCATACCATTATAGTGTAGACATTTCTTCAACCACTATTTAAATGGTAATTTTCATGGATTAAATTTCATATAAAATGATATAGAAGATCCCAGACTATAATGTGAACCTCGAGATACTATAACATTAATCTTAAATATAAGTTCTATGATCTAGATATATCATAATGACTAGACATAGCATATATTTGACTATAAAGTGTTGGGGGATCATAAGAATTGATGATTATTCTCTTAAATTTCACACTTCATGATCTATAGTAACTAAGTTCTTGAGTACATACCCAACAATTAGAACACCACTTGTCTTGGGTGTCATTGGTTGTTCATATCTATAGACATGTATATTGTACTCTTGACTTGAGATAATTATCAATTTATTTCATTTGATCTCATACATTGATGAAATGAAAAACCCATGATAATTAAATCATAGTGAGGTAGCTTATTTTGGGTGTGTCATTGGTGGCATGGAATTTATTGAATGGTGATGATAGATTTTTTTTGTTCTGAGTTAAGGAAGTAAAATCTCGAGCTAGTTGATCAAGATGGTAGTCCCATAATAATTCCTTGGCCAAGGAATTCTAAAGTAATTCTATCCATTTGGATAAAAAAGAATAAATCAATAAAGGATGATGATACAAGTGTGTGTCCTACATTATGAGATATATGAATACAAAGAGATTGTATTACATTTTTCAAGTTCATATGTAGGATATCATTGTTATTACTATTCCTTATATCTTTAGGTTCCTTGATGGGTTGATAGAATCCACTCTTAGTCTATAAATACTATTCACTACTATCAAGACAAGGGAATAGAGGGTCACCCACAATAGCATATTCATGAATCTAACCTATTTTTTGAATAAGGGTAATGGATATGGTGGGACCCACCACAAGGTTTGAGAGTTGTCAAAATTATCATTCATCAATGAACAAATAAATTTAGTATTATTTGAGTACATAATATTTTGGTTGAATTTTTTTCTTAAAATTATTCACAATTTATTCAGTCAATACATGAAAAATATTATTTGAATGAATATTATTTTAATATTCAAGGCTTGTTTAACATTAGCGAGAATTATGAGTCTAGTTAAATAACTCAATTTTATAAGATAATATATTTACTATATATAATTGTTATGTGATAAAATATAAATAATATTTATGATGCATTTTCATTCCTTATAATTATTTATTTATTACTTATTTAGTGAACATTAAATTTATGGGGTCGGGGAACCCTTTCTGGGTATTTGAGAATCCACAATATAAAGAAGGAGAGAGGATTTATAGCAATTAAAATTCACAATGATTTCTTTATATCCTTTCTATACTCTCTCACTTTCTAAAGAGGGAATCTCTCAATCCAAGTGATTTTATCGATCTTATCTCCTTGCATCGAAGGGACATTGATATGGTGATCGTTGAGACATCAAAGGAAAATTTGGATTTCCACACTAGCAATAATAATTCAATAATATATGATTCTATAGATGTTTGAAGCATGTGTGGCTGATCTAGATGGATTATTCTTTATATACTTTGAGTAATCGTCATCAACGATGAGTGACAGAAGAGTGTGATTCGATTTGAATGAGGTACAAGTTTAGTTTTTTTTCTCTTATTAATTCACACGAGATCCTCCGACCATATTAGGGATCAGATCATCAGATACAACAAGTTATTTCACTCATGTGTTGAAAAAGTTTTAAATCCTTGTCCCATTGGCTTTCGTTGTTCACCCTAGTACCAACGCCTGCTTCCCTGACTATATCTTCCTTCTAGAATCTACTTTTCCAAGCTGTGATGATGTGCCTTTGTCTCTATCACTCATGTCATTTTGAGAATTAGAATTTTCCTCAAAACTAATAGATAATTGATTGTATTTGGTGAATACCTCCTCCCATGTATCTGCATACTCATGATGCCCCTTTCATTTTGTTATCCATAAATTTTTCGATGCCTTATTCAACTGAAAAAATTTCCACACCTTCTAAATAATTCCAACTCATGAAAATGAAACAGTTGGATTCAAACTGGATGGAGATTAAATAAATGAAATTTTATGTGGAGGTTTTGTAGACCTACTATAACTTCCAATGAAATAAGAACCTTGTTTCATGGTCAAACAACTGGTGTAGAAATAGTCAAGTTTTTATTAATAATATTTATGTTCTTCTCCAAGATCCCAACCTGCATGCAAAAAATAATTGACCATAACTTCTATTCCCTATAACACTCCTCATCTCTCCTAACACAAATCAAGATAGTATGACCAATTTATTTTCCATCTCCATATCCTGTAAACATGATGTTTCGTCCATAATTAAAAAACTCAATGTTCCTTTTAACAGATCTTTGAAATAAAATCATACTCTCCATAGCTTCTCACTAATCACTAAAATAAGGTATGTGTCTAGTTATATACTAGCTTTTACATTGAAAAATTTAACATGTTCTTCTAGTTTAGTTAACAAAGATTTTTATTCTCCAACAAATATAATTGTTCTAAGTGCCATTACTTAGATTCTCCAATAAATAATATTTTCCGAAGTTTTATGTACTATTTTCCTATAGTTCCTAAACTGAAAATAGATAGGTCATTTATAGTTGCATCTTTTCATCATACATGAAAATCACATTATTTTTGGCTCCCATATTGGTCTAAATTATCTTCCCTTCAGCATATTCTCTTATATATGTGTCTATTCTTGCAGAATTTGAACTAATAAATGATATTGATTTGATATCATCACCTTTACAGATGACATTAACTATATATTTGGAACCATGAACTATATTTAAGACACCCTTTGATAAACCAAATTCCAAGGTTGGTTTAGCAAGTAACATAGCTACCCCATTATTTGGTCCATCAATAAGTGTTTTTTGTCCAATTGAAAAAAAATGTTTTACTTCAGGAGAAAAATGTGTCAATATAGACAGAGCAACCCCATATTCTGTCTTTAGTGATTGAACATGTTAACTGACTAGGTTTAGTGAATCTAAAGACTTATGGAATCTTTTCACTGCTAGTGTGAACCTAAATACCAAGTGATGTACATTACTAGGGTGGTATCTTTGGTACTGGTTTTGGGAGAAATGAATCTTTATCTAGTCATTTTTCAAAATCTTCACCTATGAATTTTCATAAAACAAGAGTCTATTATAGTGTGCTGGATGAAGAGTAATGGTTTTATTTCAACAATGGATTATTTAGCCTCTCAACAAGAACTTTAGTTAGTACCACTCATGTCTTCAATTTGGAATGTAATTATGTGTTCACAATTAACTTCAATCCATAGCTAAGAATATCTTTTGACAACCCATGGAAGAAATATTACACCCATTTTCTCTCAGTTTGATGTCGTAGTGGTGACTCTAGATAACTGAACTGCTTGGAACATTCTTGTTTTGTGAAAACATAGTTAACTCCACTCTCTATGGGTTTGGCCATCAGTCTCACACAATAATAGCTGCATTCATAATCAATACCTTTCGAAATTATGGACACCCCTCACTATTTTACCTCCCATAAAATGATTCTTCATCATCGTTACATTGATTGAAACTTCGCATGTCGCTCCTCCACTAGGTGGTAGTGCCTCACATGGATCTATCCGTAGGTGGAGTGACTCCAATCGATGCAACAAGGACGTAATCCCATTGTTTTTTTAATATCCTTATTTCAAATTTTAATTGAATTCATGCATCATTTGTAATCAATTGTGGACACTTGTCTCTATTTGGCAGCCTTAACATTAGCTGACACATACCCCTAGCTATGTATTTTCAAGATTTAATGTGTATGTGCTTCTCAGTATTTTCAATACTCCATGTGTTTATCCAAACACTTGGCATATAAAAAGTAATTATTTTCTAAATAAGAAAATAAAACCCATGAAAACCCTTTATACCAAGTATAAAATTCTTGGAGAACATTTTATGAACCCACTAAGAGTATCATACATAATTACTTTATGAAAAAATAATTTTAAAATCCCAAGAATTTAGTTACTTCTCAAGTAAAATAATTGCACCAAAACAGATACATTAAACTCATCATGACCTCAGCATGACCTCCTCACATTCCCCCAATATTGAAAGACATGGGATAAATGGATCTGCATGGAAATTATCCATAAAATATTAGTTAGTAACCATATTTAGTCATAGACTTGGACTTCATGTCCAACTAGAAAAAAGAGACATAGAAAATAGATGAATCAGAGCCTAGAAGGAGAATGAAGGAGGAATGTGGAGTTACCATTAAAGGTTTACACTAAAACTCTAAGGAAATCACCTATTAAGAACCAAGGTATCTTAGATGGGTTAATATCATGGATTAGTGGTGCCTAGGTTGTACGAATGTGGAGGAGGAAAGAGAAATGTGTTTAAATTTTGAAAGACTGAAAGAGAAATTTCAAGTTTTAAAATCCTAGCCCTACCACAGAATTTGGGAAACCGCATGCCCACTGTGTATTTAATACAATACGTTTCACCAAATATACAAGGGTAGATCCCATTTTTTGGTTACATGGTTTCCGAAATCATATTCCAACTATGTAGATTCATCCTATACGTAATGATAGTATGCACAATTTTGAGACCTATGGGCCAACCGTACATATACCACCAGAATATACTCCCTCTATTGTATGGTCTGGTTGCATGGTTATCACTAAAATACTATTTGGTTTAGGAAATTAGTAGATCCAAGAAAGATTTATAGAGTTACCTTTAATTATTTTTTTAAAGTATCCCTAATATAAGACGAGGTCACAATTGAGCGACTAATGAATTCTTTTAAGAAGCTAACTCAGTTCAAGAGGACCAAATGAGTAGCATTATAATGATTTTTTGAAGGTTATTTGAATAAATGTATGAAAAGGAAAAGAAGGATAAACAAAAAAAGAGTTGAAAGAAACTTGAGGTTCCCATTTTTGAACATGATGTGCCTATAAACACAAATTTGTAATTTCAAGATGACCATATTGAGAGACGTTTTAAGGGGTCAAAGGATAAGGAACATATTTAATTTGAAGAATATAGAATCAATCTAGAAAAAATAATTTTTGTTTCTCATAGGAAAGTTTTTTAGTTCACTAACCATGCACGGTTCACACTAACTATTCCACCAGTTTAGTCTTCCCCATTTTTCAAACCCTCAAACCAACATCTCTTGAAAACTATTAAAAATTAAAAATAACCCATAATTATATAACATCTAATACAAAAATCACATGAGCCAATTATCTCTTCCAAATAACTTTTTATCTTTATAAGGTCATTGGAAAAATGTTGAAAACAATGAGTTACAAACCTCCATCACCCAATTGTGGTTAAGCAGCACCAACATATTAAAATAAGTAGATGCAATTGATCTATCTCTTGAAAGAAAATTCTATCCATTTTAGACTTACCATTTTATATAAACAACAATCCTACACTTCCACCCCTTCCATTTAGATACCTGAGATACGAGGGTTGTGAAAAGTCAAAGATGTTTGGTGAGAAAAAAACATTTAGAAAAAACGTAACTCCTTAATATCTACAAAACTAATTAGGAAAGATCATTAGATATTTCTAAGCATAACACAAGAAACAATAAATAAATGGGAATCCTAAAGGCTAAAAATATTTGCAACGGGTCTCCTCCTCATTTATAATTCATCTAGAATGGTGTGACAATAGATAACAGTACTACATGAAAGAATCACCAAAGAAAAAACCATTACTCAAATCATTAATAAAAAAATAAAATTCTCTACCAAACAAAAAAAATACTAAAAAATTTGGTTTAGAATCCCAAAACAAAGAATAAACCCACAAATTATACCAAAATTACTATGATCAAGGTAAAAATATCCATTAAAAACCAAAAAACGTGTTCAAAGGAGATATATCAATCTAAAACATTTCTCAACATGAAAATCATGGGCTCTAACCTCAGGTCACACATCTGAAAGAAAAATAAACTGGGTCCTTTCTTAGGGAACACTATCCCATGCTGAACTAGAAAAAAAATATAAAACTATGCACCAACCAATGTGCAATCCAAATTGATGAAGCACTCATACCATCCACCTAATCATGTACCCAAGGCTTCCCATAAGAAACTTCTCAAAATCCAAGTCTTTCCACATTGATTACATCATATATAAACCCCAATAAGCATAAAAAATTAATTTGGTATGAGTGTAACTAGAAAAAATCATCAATCCAATAAATAAAGTTAGAGGAGATACTCAGAGAATAAATTCATCAATAATTACCTCAAAATATTAATCTCCTCTATACTCAATGAGCATATATCTCAAAATAGATAATTATCCAAATCTGGGATACACTTTGTGCTTTCTATTATTTAATCTATAATTAAAATTTGATAATTTTTTAATGACGACTGAGACAACCACTATACGGATCTGAGATTTCTAGATTTTTAAATTTTATAGGAAATTTAAATTTATATTCTCGGGTTCTCAGGAGAGAAAAAATGGTCATCTTACCTTAGCACATGGATGCAGATAATTTCTTTGACCACTCACTTGGTCTCAGAATTTGGTTTTACTCTAGGATGGTAGATTGGTGGAATTATGAGTTGTTAGAGTTTTGGATGAATATTTAATATTTAATTAATTAAATATTTTATTGGTCGAGTGGTTTTAGGTGTTTGTATATTCTAAAAAGAGTTTTAGATTGATATTATGACATTGTGTTTGAGGACAAAATGGGTCTTATAGCCTATACAGGGTATAAACTCTCACTAAGTTCTAATACTTAGGATGGGTGTTAAATGTGTAACTAATTAATTAATTAATTATAATTAAATTAAGCTAAATAATAGAGTCCCCCCCACATTGGAGGGTTGGCAGGAATAGCAGGAGGGGAGGGGATTCTCCCTTATGCACGATGGATAAATCGAAATGGGGAGGTGGAGAAAATAATGTCAGACTTCATCCTTGGCGTATATCAGGACTAGATCGAGGTGCATCAACTTCTGAGAGCTGATTTAAAACCTATGCTTCGATGTCTATGTGATGAGGTAGTCCACTTTGGAGTTTTGTTCCCAAAATCCCATATATTATTTGTCTTAAAGTTTTAATTCTTTATTATGACTACTAAAGACCCCATGGGCGTTGATCTGCTCTTGTTTGCATGAAAATGGGGGTTTGGGGGAAGTTATAGGGATTTTCCATTCTGAAATCCCAAGAACATGGTGTGTAGTTCTATGAACACATTCCATAAGTTATTTCTATTTAGTAAAGAATAAATGTTCACGTGTACACTTTTTGTACTCTAATTACATTTTGTGTGGTTTTACATGGTCGTGTGTTCAGAATTATGAAAAAGAAAATGGGAAAATGGTTTTTGGAGAGTAAATGTTGGGTAATTTAAGTACATGCTATGTAATTTTACACAGGAAAATACCATGATGCTCTGGCCATGTAAAATTAACTGGCCAAGAGGACGGATGAGATTATACACCATATATTCTAAAGTACACACCATGTAATTTTTACAAATTAGATATTTTGGTTATTTTGTGCCCTGGATGTCAGAAGTGGGCATGTGAGTAGTCCATTCTGAGAATTTTTCCATATAGATCACAATGGTGGGGTCCTTTTGACATATAGAGGTCATATAAAATGTTATATGGAAAAAATTGTTTTATAAGGAAGATTTAGTTGAGGGTTTTATTCATAATCCTTCAGTGGGTTGAGTTTTGAGCTGGGATACTCATGTGAGGGTTGTGAGCCCAATGTTTGATATGGAATGAGATTATCATAGTGTCTTTCAAGAGTTTTGTTAGTTGAATCTATGATGATATTATTTGAGTAGAATTTATTAGATGATATTAGTTATCATTAATAATCAAGAATAGTGACTCGAGGTTAGAGGTAGTGAGGTTTAGATCATATATTTTAGGATTAGGGTGAATGAAGCCTTTAGAGCAAAGTTGACACCATAGGATTTGTGGTTATGGAAGAGTGTCATTTTAGTGATGATTTGATTCTAAGGTACTCATGATGATTCCCTTGGAGGGAAGGTTTTTTCTTAAGTGACCATTTTATGCCTTGGATGAAGGTTTGGAATTTATGTGTGGAATGGGATTGATTATAGATGTTGTGGTGGCATGTCATTGACCAGGGATTGGTTGGAGGCTAATGAGGGACACTTGGGTATCTTACCTATGTTAGTTCTTTTCTCGAGAGTTGGTGGTTACCGGGGTTTATAGGGGATGAATTTTCTTGATTGATAGTTTAGAAGATCCATGAGCTGATGGATCAGTTTATATGTTGATTAAGAGGTTCATGTGTGGGCCCAATTGGTAGGATGACCATGACTTGGTTCATGTGATGATGTAGTTCGATTATGAGTGTTCCATGGGACCCTGGATGACGTATGAGCCAATGTAGATAGGATTTTCTTGGTTGAGTTGGACGTATATCCATCCATCATCATGTTTTACTTATTGAGGATGATACTTGGATTAAGCCCATGTGGTGGATTTTTATAGTTTGGTTTCCATGTTTGGATCCTGGTTTACTCATAAGGGCAGTGATGGTTGAGAGAGATGGAAAGATGATCCATGAGTATGGTTCTGGTTATCTGTGATTGGGATTGAGGGACTAAGGATCGGTTTCAACCCTAGTATATGTTTATGTTTTGAGTGTTGGACTGAGGTTCCATGATCATTGATTTATACCATTGATTATAGTGGATGTGATGTCACATGTATGTGGTTGGTGCTAGACAGAGGCTCTAGAAAGGTGTATTTTATAGTTTGGTTTAGGTTCTGGACTGATGCCCTAGGAACCACTAATGTTATGTAATGAATTGTTGGGTATGGTCAAACAAGGTGTTTTGAGTCCCGATTTGATTCATGGACCGATGCACCATGTTTCCCAACCTGTGATGAATGGTTTTGGGAGGATGGAATGATGTTCCACTCACCAGTGCACCATGGTTTTCAGTGGAAGGACTAATCCTCCTAAACCAAAGAATATGTACAAGGAATTCCAAATCAAGGATGGGATGTTCGGACATGGAGTTCCATGTCCTAGTTGGATTCATTGACTACTGATCCATGTCTGCTAACTTTTGACCTAGTGGTTGGGATGGCTGGATATGGCGTACCAGATCCCAGTTAGACACATGGACTGAGGCTCCTTGTGTGGTGTAACACCCAAGAGTTTTATGAGAAATATTTTGTTTTTATGTTATATAAATCATCAAAGGAATATTACACTACACACAAAACTAGCTTGGATTTCTTTACACGCAATCGCGACCTTCCTCGATAGCTTGCGTCGTACGCAATACCGAGTTTCACTAAATAATGATATGCTATTAAAATATTATTAAAATTAGCCGTTATGAATAGTAATAACAACTTTTTGAAGTTTTTTAAATTTTATTTTTCAAAATGGACTTCATTTTTGGATTCAGAATATCGAAATTATCCTAGGGTGAAATTTTGGTATTTTTCTGAAAACTTTCAATTTTTGATGAATAGTGAAAACACTATGTTACTATTTAAAACCCGGTTTTTTTATTTAAATAATTATTTATTTTATTTAAATTTATTTTATGTCTAAATTGATACATAATACCTATATAAGTTCAATGCATTTCATTGGAGTCATTTTAAAATAATTTTAGATATATAAAAATTTTATTGAACTTTTCACCGTCTTTTACCCACCTCCTAGGAGAATTTTCAAATTTACATAAAACATAATTTTACCACTTCTATGAGTGGAATTTAGAAAATCCGAGAGACATGGCTAATATCAAGGACTAAAATTTGGTTCAATGAGATGAAAATAATTTTTGGTGAATAGTAACTTTTTACTTTTTCACCACGGTTAAAAGTAAATAGGGTAATTAAGGGTAAAAATGTTATTATTATTACCCTGAAACATGTTCTAATTCTATTGGATAAGTTTAATTCTACCATAAACAACCTTAGGAATAACATATGGCTATTTAGACCCACTTGTATTAGATTAGGACATTTATTATTAATTTATATAAAGAAGGGCTAAAATAGTTAAAATCAAAGTTTAATAAATAAATAATTTTTAATATAGTGGTATACATAAGGTAAATTAGACTATAAATATTAATTAGAAAGATAAAAATATTTCCTACATAAATGTATTTTATTTATAATTTTTAGACATTAAATAATTTAATTTATTTATGACACAATGATGATGCAGTAATTATCTTATTAATGAAATATTGACATAATTGATGTTATAAATACACAAATAAATGTAATTTGAGACTTTTTATGAATTAAAATAATTATATAGGTTAATATTACATATTATTACAGATTTAATTAACTTTTTTTGAACTAATATTTCTGTTATGAATTTCACAAAAATCAATTACCAAATAGTGTCAAAATTGACATAAAATAGTTTTTAAAACAAATATTATATTATTAATTGTACTTTTATTTATAAAAATATAAGGTTCTACCAAATGACTTATATAAAGTTATATATATTAATAATAAACAACTTGGGGTTTTTTTGTCTTGTTATAGTAGGTTTATTAACCTTATAGTGTAAGAAAACAAGAAGACACGGTAAAAGTTAAATTATCTAACTTAAAGTTAAATCTAAATGATGAGGTTGAAATAGAACCCTAAACTTGTCTAAATTTTATTGGATGAGATTATTTAGACCCATACCCACCTTACCTTCTAAATAAATCAATTTGGAGCTATTAAAAATCGAATATGACTTTATAATAAAATAATGTTTTTAGTTTTTCCAAAGGTGCCCCTCTCCTCCCTTATAAAAGGGCACCTCCTCCCTCTCTTCCTCACAACACTTTGAGCCTTTAATCTCGGCCAAAACCTGCCGATTTCTCTTCTACACTTCCCTAGAAACATCCTAGAGGTCCTGGTCTTCTTCAAAGACCAATTTTAGTTCCCTAAGAGGAGGACTCATATAGGCGCTTCAAAGAAGAGGTAATATCCGTTACCGATTCTTTCAACTTTATTTCTTCATCCACTTATTCTTATTTAGTTTTTTCATTATGAATTAATAACATCAGTATCACTCATATAATGATATGTTATTATAAGTATGAAACAAACCTATTTCACCATCTATCCATCCTATGTAAAATGAAATCACCGCGTGTGCGTACGTACGGAATACCGTCTCCATGCCGTAGTGTAATATATTTTCCACCACCACCTTACTTGGATGGGTATAATGGTGATAATAAATAACTATATATGATTATTTTAAAGTGTTATTGATTCTGAAATAGTATACATACACACCAAAATAATTCCACGATCATGGGAACGATATCATTGCTCGTGTGTACGTACGGAGTACCGTCTCCATGATGTGATGCGACTCATTCAACATGATCTTGATTGAATAATGATTATATAAATGAATTGAATGAATAAATATGATATATAGTACACTAATACCATTCTAGAAATGAGGTATATATAACCTAAAGAGAAGAATAATAATTTATTCGACAAAACACGCATAAGAACAAAAAGTAATAAACACCCGAATAACAAGTAGCAATGAAATATTATTAATAAGAAGCTATGAATATGACCATATATGATATAATAACAATGAGTATGATTCTGGAATAATTCAATGACATTATTTAAATCATTATACAAGAGGTTTCAGACATTTACGAAGAAAATCGGACCTAAGGTAAGGGAAAATATCACAATCTCATTTTTATCCGAGATTGTTTATACTTTGGAATTTACTGGGGAATATTTATCATCCACATCCATTATTCCTCAATATGTAATATTTATATCCTTCTACAATTGTTTATATCAAATTTTACTGTTCGGTGAGTTTTTAGTAAGTGATATGAAAGGAATCTTTTGTCGTTTTTCGTACGAGATACTTTTTGACTTTTCCGAAAAAAGTACGAGAAGAAAGTTAATATTAACTTATACGGCATGAATGGATTTTTAGAACATTATTTCCATGAAGATTCCTTTAAAATTTTTCAATTTTATTTTTAATCAACTTCCTTTAGTTCAAAATTATATGACAAGTTAAGAAAGGAAATGTTTTTGAAGTAGAAAGGATATTTTCCTCAAGAATTGAATTCAAGTGTTTTATCAAAATTATTTTCCATCTAAGATAATATAGGGTTCTGTTTCTATCCTTATTATTACATTGAATTGATTATGTTGTGATGGAATTATTTTTATTAATTCCTTTATCTTATATGAATTGTTTCATGATGTCACGATGTTTAAGAATCCCATTTTTATTACATGGGTTATGCAATGATGTATGCTTTATGATTTTGTGGCACACATAAGAATGGTATCATTATGAGATGGGTGGGACCTATATCTCCCTCCAATGCATTGGGTAACGATTTATATCTCATGAGATATACATGGCTGGAATGGCAGGTTAAACCGGTTCAGTGAAACAGGACTGAAACGAGGAGTGAACTCGGTTCAGAAATGGACTTTGTCCGCTAAGATAGTCTTGGCTATGAGTCTTGACTAATAAGAAATGATTCTCTATGATTATGTGTGTATTCCACAATGTTTCTTGTTTTATGTTATGATTATTGGGATTACATTTCACTACTATGATTTATCCCATGTTATGAAATTATGATCTCTTTTGCAGGTTAAGATTTCCAAAACGTTATGTTCTTATGAATATGATGTGATTGATATTTCTTTTGTTTACCCTTACTGAGCATTTGAGCTCACCCTTTTGTATTTTTTCTTTCCCCAGGTCAGGAAGAAGGTTATTAAGTAGGATATGTAAAATGGGACTCTAGATATGATGAAATAAATGGGATACAATGTAGATGCTATATGAACTAGTTTTTTATGTTTCCCAGTTTCTAAAGACACTATACCTATACAGTCCTTTCATAGTTTTGTTATATGTTGTAATAAGTGTACTTCAATTTTGAAGTATTAAAAATGTATGCAATGTATGGGTCGTTATAGTGGGTATCAGAGGAAAGGTATAGTCATCATTTGGAAACTAGGATGTGAAAGCCTTAGTAAGAACCCTAAGGATAAGTCTAAGCATAGAACACAATATTACTGTTTTAGAAATGTCCATGAGAAACCTATGATAATACCTTAAGTGTAAAATTTTATTCTTGATTATGTGTTTCTCCTATTATAATTAGTGTTTCTCACACTATTCTTCTTGGTTTTAGTCAATGGCTGGAACCTGAAGGAACCGTGTTAATTCGGAATGCGACGGAAAATGAAATGATTGTCCCTATGAGAAACCAAACGTTATGGGAGCTTGAATGAAAAATTTTGAAGCCATGCTCACACAACTTTCTCAAGATATAAATCATGCAGTACTTCCAAATGAGCAAAGGAAAGAGTGACATTATGTTGAATCCATCATAAGGCAGTGTCCACCTTTATTCAGCGGGTCTTCTGATCCATTAGTGGCTGAACAATGGATTAGTACCACTGAAAAATTATTTTTAGTTCTTCAATGTTCTGAACATGTTAAAGTCATCTTAGCAGTTTATCGTTTGGAAGGTGATGCTGATCAATGGTGGAATATTATTAAGAATACAAGGAAAATGGATGAAATTGGGTCCATGGAATGGGACGAGTTCAAGATATTATTTTTCAATAAGTACTTCCCTCGTATTCTCCAAACAACGATGGAGAAGGAATTTCTTGAACTAAAGAAAAAGGATGATGAATCTGTTGGTACCTACGAAGAAAATTTTACAGGACTTGCAAGGTACACTTCTGGTATTTTTATCCAACCTGAGAGTAAGATTGATCAATTATTTAGTGGCTTAAAACCAAGTCTTCGAAGGGAGTTAGGCATAAGGGACTTCAATAGCTACGATGAAATTGTTCGATGTGCTCTCAAGGTTGAGATGGAGATTGGTGTAACCCATCAGTCACATGGGTTTGATAAGAAGAGGATAATGGAATTCAAAGTAAAATCTAAAGAGCACACTGAAAAGAAGATGATTTTTCCCTTATGCTCAAAGTGTGGAATGAAAAATAGAGGAAATTGTCTTAAGGGGACAATAAAATGTTATAAGTGTGGAAAAGAAGGTCATCGGGCAATTGAATGTCGAAATAATGGGAAGAAGATGTCTAATGATGCAAACAAAGGAAGGGATACACAGAATGAACCTACCACCCTTCAATGTTTCAAGTGCAATGAAATGGGGTATTATGCCAATAAATGCCTTAGTCTAAGGGTTTATGATGATGATCGACGTCAACAAACTATTATGGACAGAGACAAAGGAAAGTCACATGCAATTTCTATCGGCGATGTGGAGTACAACAACGAAGTGGTGAGAGGTACACTTACCATCCACTCTAAAGTAGAAAATGTTTTATTTGATTCTGGATCCACCCACTATTTTATTTCTGAATAATTTTCTAAGGGTATCACCATATTACCTCAACAATTAGATGTTGAGTTAGCTGTGACAACCCCTAATGGCACAATAGTCACATCAAAAGTTTATAATTCTTCTCCGATTGAAGTTTGTGGGAAAGTGCTTCCTATAAATCTTGTGATCCATCCTATAGTAGAATTTGATGTGATTCTTGGCATGGATTGGCTTTCTTTATATGGAACTCATATCAATTTCCAATGAAGGGAAGTCACATTTAGTATTCCATATCAATCTATGATCATCAATCGATGCAAGGATGAACATAAACTTCTAGTGGAAATTTCTTCCAACTTATGGGTTTTGATTCCACTAAATGAAGGTTATTTATCTCAAATGGTTGGTGAGAAACTCACGATTAATAATATGCCCATTCTACAAGAGTTTGATGATGTCTTTCTGGAGGAATTACCAGGTCTTCCACCAAATCGTGAAGTTGAGTTTTCAATAGAACTCTTACCGGGTTCTTTTCTTATTTCGAAGAAACCTTATAGAATGGCCCTAATTGAGTTGCAGGAATTGAAGAAGCAACTCCAAGAGAATCTTGATAAGGGATTCATACGCCCTTGTGCTTCACCTTGGGGAGCACCTGTTCTATTTGTTAAGAAGAAAGATGGATCAATGAGAATCTTCATTGATTATCGAGAACATAACAAGATCACTATCAAGAACGAATATCCTCTCCCGTGCAATGATGACTTATTTGACCAACTACGCAGAGCTCAATACTTTTCCATGATTAATCTTCATTCAGGGTATCATAAATTAAGGGTCAAAATGGAGGATATACCAAAGACAGTTTTCCATACAAGGTATGGACACTATGAATTTATAGTGATGCCATTTGGTCTTACTAATGCCCCAGCTATCTACCTGGATCTGATGAATAGAGTCTTTAGAGACTATCTTGATCAGTTTGTGGTAGTCTTTATAGACGATATTCTTGTCTATTCAAAGAGCAATGAAGAACATGAATATCATTTTAGAATTATATTGAAGACCCTGAGAAAGGAGAAGATTTATGCCAAATTTACCAAGTGTGAATTTTGGCTTCAAAAAGTTGCATTTTTGGGTAACATAATCTCAAAAGAGGGGATATCTGTGGATCCAGCAAAAACAGAGGTTATCGAAAGATGGTCGAGACCAACAACAGTAACTGAGATCCGAAGTTTTCTTGGTTTGGATGGATATTATCGACGTTTTGTGAAAGATTTTTTACGATTATCTAATCCACACACCAAGTTGACTCGGAAAGAAGTTAAGTTTGTTTGGACGGAGGAATGTGAAGAGAATATCAAGGAGTTGAAAAGAAGGTTATCTAGTGCACCTGTTCTCACACTTCCTTATAGTGGAGAAAGGTTTGTGATCTACAGTGATGCATCCAAGAAGGGATTAGGGTGTGTTCTTATGAAAAATGCGATGGTGATAGCTTATGCCTCACGACAGTTGAAAATCCTTGAGAAAAATTACCCAACTCATGATTTGGAGTTATCTGCGGTAATCTTTGCATTAAAGATTTGGAGGCATTATCTTTATTGAGAAAGGTGTGATATTTATACTGATCATAAAAGTTTAAAGTATATTTTCACACAAAAGGAGCTAAATATGCGCCAAAGAAGATGGTTGGAGCTGATTAAGGATTACGACTGCTCAATTCATTACCACCATGGGAAAGCAAACAAGGTGGCAGATGCATTAAGTCGACAAGACCATGCTATATTATCCATGATGAGGATCACAAAAGATCCAATATTTATGGATTTATAAAGGATGGATCTTGGAATTATAATGGAAGGGGAAAAATCGTATCTTTCTCAATTGAATGTTCAACTATCTATACATGTGTTGATTAAAGAGGCACAGAAAGAATATGTTGAGTTATAAAATAATGTAAAAAATATTCCTGAATTCAACCTTGATTGTGATGGGATAATAAAGTTCCGAAATTGGGTTTGTGTTCCTCCCATCCCAGAATTATAGAAGGATCTATTGGAAGAGGCTCATAGTTCTTCATTCTCTATTCATCCTAGAAGCATGAAGATGTATAGAAACCTGAAAGAGTACTTCTGGTGGGATGGCAAGAAAGGAGATGTTGCTGAATATGTCTCTCGATGCTTGGTTTGTCAACAAGTTAAAGATGAGAGACAGAAGTCTAAGGGGATGTTACAACCATTACCCATACCCAAATAGGAATGGGAAAACATCACTATAAACTTTGTCACTGGACTTCCTAAAACATCCCAAGGCAATAATGCTATCTTGGTCATAGTTGATCATCTTACAAAGTCTGCACACATCATTTCTATTAGAGAGGATTTCTCTCTGGATCATCTTGCCAGGATATATGTGAAGGAAGTGGTAAGATTGCATGGATTACCACTTTTTATTATATCTGATCGGGATCCAAGATTTACCTCGAAGTTCTGGCAAAGTCTTCAGCATACTCTGGATACATAGTTGAGTTTCAGCATTTCTTATCATCCTCAGACAGACGGTCAGTCTGAGAGGACAATTAAAACTCTAGAAGATATGTTGAGAGCTTGCTCTATGGATTTAAAAGGAGGTTGGGATCAACACCTATCTTTGGTGGAATTTCCTTATAATAATAGCTTTCACTCTAGTATTCAGATGGCTCCATATGAAGCTCTCTATGGAAAGAAATGCAGGACCCCAACTTGCTGGGATGAAGTTGGGGAAAGAAAGCTATTATGACCTGATCTTGTTGATGAGATGACAGAAAAGGTCAGATCTATTCAACAACACATTAGAGCAGCTCAGAGTCGACAAAAAAGTTATGTCAACAACCGAAGAAAAGACCTAGAGTTTGAAGTGGGTGATAAAGTGTTCTTACGAATATCTCCCTGGAAGAGGGTCATGAGATTTGGAAAGAAGGGAAAGTTGAGCCCTAGATATATCAGTCCTTTTGAAATTCTGGACCGTGTTGGGAAGGTAGCTTACTGATTGGTGCTTCCACTGAATCTCTCCCAAGTTCATGATGTGTTCCATGTATCTCTCTTGAGAAAGTACATACCTGATCCTTCACATGTACTCAGCTCAGAAGTTGTACCGATGGAACAAGATCTTTCTTATGAAGAACAGCCGATAGAGATTCTCGATCGTAGCGAAAAAGTCCTATGCAACAAGACCACCCTCTTGATGAAAGTTTCATAGAGGAACCACCAATTAGAAGAAGCTACATTGGAGCTTCAGGATATGATGAGGGAGAGGTATCCTCAGCTGTTTGTTAAAAAGTGACGAATTTCGAGGGCGAAATTCATTTTAAGGGGGGTAGAATGTAACACCCGAGACTTTTATGAGAAATATTTTGTTTTTATGTTATATAAGTCATAAAAGGAATATTTCACTACACACAACACTATCTTGTCATGCTTTTCACACAATCACGACCTTCCTCGATAGCTTGCGTCGTACGCAATACCGAGTTTCACTAAACAACGATATGCTATTAAAATATTATTAAAACTAGCCGTTATGAATAGTAATAACCTCTTTTTGAATTTTGTAAATTTTATTTTTTAAAATGGACTTCATTTTTGGATTCGGAATATTGAAATTAGCCTAGGGTGAAATTTTGGTATTTTTCTAGAAAACATTCAATTTTTGATGAATAGTGAAAACACTAGGTTACTATTTAAAACCCGGCTTTTTATTTAAATAATTATTTATTTTATTTAAATTTATTTTAGGTCAAAATTGTTACATAATACCTATATAAGTTCAATTCAATTCATTGGAGTCATTTTATAATAATTTTAGATATATAAAAAATTTATTGAACTATTCACCGTCTTTTACCCACCTTCTAGGAGAATTTGCAAATTTACATAAAACATAATTTTACCTCTTCTGTGTGTGGACTTTCAAAAATCCGAGAGACACGGTTAATATCAAGGACTAAAATGTGGTTCAATGAGATGAAAATAATTTTTGGCGAATAGTAACTTTTTACTTTTTTTTACCACGGTTAAAAGTAAATAGGATAATTAAGGGTAAAAATATTATTATTATTACCCTAAAACATGTCATAATTCTATTGGATAAGTGTAATTCGACCAAAAAAACCTTAGGAATAAAATATGACCAGTTAGGCCCACTTGGATTAGATTAGGATATTTATTATTAATTTATTTAAAGAAGGGTTAAAATAGTTAAAATCAAAGTTTAATAACTAAATCATTTTTAATATAGGGTTATACATAAGATAAATTAAACTATGAATATTAATTAGAAAGATAAAACGATTTCCTACATAATGGTATTTTATTTGTAATTTTTAGACATTAAATAATTTAATTTTTTTATGACACAATAATGATGCAGTAATTATCGTATTAATGAAATATTGACATAATTGATGTAATAAATACCCAAATAAATGTAATTTGAGACTTTTTATGAATTAAAATAATTTTCTAGGTTAATATTACATATTATTACTGATTTAATTTACATTGTTCTAACTAATGTATCTGTTATGATTTTCACAAAAATCAATTACCAAATAGTGTCAAAATTGACATAGAATAGTTTTTAAAACAAATAATATATTATTAATTGTTAATTTATTCATAAAAATCTAAGGTTTGTCCAAACTACTTAGATAAGGTTATATATATTAATAATAAACAACTTTGGCTTTTTTGTCTTGTTATAGTATGTTTATTAACCTCAAAATGTAAGAAAACAAGAAGACACGGTAAAAGTTAAATTATCTAACTTAAAGTTAATTCTAAATGATACGGTTAAAATAGAACCCTAAACTTTTCTAAATTCTATTGGATTAGAGGATTTCAACCCATACCCACCTTAACTTCTAAATAAATCAATTTTAGCTATTAAAAACCGAATATGACTTTATAATAAAATAATATGTTTAGTTTTTCCAAAGGTGCCCCTCTCCTCCCTTATAAAAGGGAACCTCCTCCCTCTCTTCTTCACACCACATTGAGCCTTCATGCTCGGCCAACACCTGCCAATTTATCTTCTCCACTTCCCTATAAACATCCTACAGGTCCTGGTCTTCTTCAAAGACCAATTTTAGTGCCCTAAGAGAAGGTCTCAAAGAGGCGCTTCAAAGAAGAGGTAATGTCTGTTACCAATTGTTTCATCTTTATTTCTTCTTCCACTTCTTCTTCTTTAGTTTTTTCATTATGAAGTAATAAAATCAGTATCACTAATATACTGATATTTTATTAGAAGTATGAAACAACCCTATTTCACCATCTATCCATCCTACGGAAAATTAAATCACCGCGCGTGCATACATACGGAATACCGTCTCCACACCATGGTGTAATCTATTTTCCACCACCACCTTACTTGTATGGGTATAATGGTGCAAATAAATAACTATATATGATTATTTTAAATTGGTATTGATTCTGAAATAGTATACAAATATTCCAATACAATTCCACAATCATGGGAACGATATCATCGCTCGTGCGTACGTACGGAATACCGTATCCACGATGTGATGCGCCTCGTTCTACATGATCTTCATTGAATAATGATTATATAAATGAATTGAATTAATAAATATTATATATAGTACACTAATACCATTCTGGTAATGAGTTATCTATAACCTAAAGTTAAGAATAAGAATTTATTCAATAAAACACACATAAGAACAAAAAAGTAATAAACACCCGAATAACAAGTAGCAATGAAATATTACTAATAAGAAGCTAATATTATGACCATATATGATATCATAACAATGAGTATTATTATTTAATAAGTCAATGACATTATTTAAATCATTATACAGGAGGTTTAGACACTTACGAAGAAAATCAGACCTAAGGTAAGGGAAAATATCACAATCTCATTTTTATCCAAGATTGTTTATACTTTGGAATTTACTGGGGAATATTTATCATCCACATCCATGTTTCCTCAATATGTAATATTTATATCCTTCTAAAATTGTTTATATCCAATTTTACACTTCGGTGAGTTTTTAGTAAAAGATATGAAAGGAATCTTTTGCCTTTTTTCGTACGAGGTACTTTTTGACTTTTCTGACAAAAGTACGAGAAGAATGTTTTTTTAACTTATACGGCATGAATGTATTTTTAGAACATTATCTCCATGAATATTCCATTACATGATTTCAAGTTTATTTTTAATAAACATTCTTTAGTTAAATATTATATGACATGTTAAAACATGAAATGTTTTTGAAGTAGAAAGGATATTTTCCTCAAAAATGGAATTCAAGTGTTTTATCAAAATTATTTTCTATATAAGATAATATAGGGTTCTGTTTCTATCCCTATTATTACATTGAATTTATTATTTTGTGATGGAATTATTTTTATAAAATTTTTTTATCTTATATTAATTGTTTCATGATGTCACAATGTTTAAGAATCCCATTTTTATTACATGGGTTATGCAATGGTGTATGATTTATGATTTTGTGGCTCACATAAGAATGGTATCATTATGAGATGGGTGGGACCTATATCTCCCTCCAATGCATTGGGTAAAGATTTATATCTCATGAGATATACATGGATGGAATGGCAGGTTAAACCGGTTCAGTGAAACAGGACTGAAACGAGGAGTGAACTCGGTTCATAAATGAACTTTGTCTGATAAGATAGTCTTGGATATGAGTCTTGACTACTAGGAAATGATTCTCTATGATTATGTGTGTATGACACAAAGTTTCATGTTTTATGTTATGATTATTGGGATTACATTTCACTACTATGATTTATCCCATGTTATGAAATTATGATCTCTTTTGCAGGTTAAGATTTCCAAAATGTTATGTTCTTATGAATGTGATGTGATTGATATTTATTTCTTTTAACCTTACTGAGCATTTGAGCTCACCCTTTTGTATGTTTTCTTTCCCCAGGCCAGGAAGAAGTTTATTAAGTAGTATATGTCAAAAGGGACTCTAGATATGATTAAACAAATGGGAGACAGTGTAGATGCTATATGAACCAGTTCTTTATGTTTCCCAGTTTCTAAACACACTATACCTATACGGTCCTTTCATGGTTTTTTATATTTCGTAATAAGTGTACATCAATTTTGAAGTATTGACAATGTATGCAAAGTATTGGTCATTATATGTGGTGACTAGTTACCTTTGTGAATTATTATTAAGATGTCGGACTGATTCTCCAGACATGGTTGATGTTATATATGCATGGTTTATGTGCTAGAATTATGTTGTGTGCACTATGGTTATGATACATGAGATAGTTGTGAGGATAATGTTCTGGGTTTGTTGGTACACTATTTTGGAAATGGGAATAGATGTGTCAAGGTTCCATGTATGATAAAATATCACATTGTGAGATCAAGGTATGGGATGGATTAGATTAGCATTCTGGTTGATAAGACTATCAAATTCTAGGTTTCTAGTTTTTTCTGGTTGGTTATGGATACCATGGGTTTGGATCCCACAAGTTGTTTGGAACGCACAATCCTTGAGACAAGCTCAGAGATATTCAAGTATTGTCCAAAGAAGGTATATTTAATCTAGGTCTTGGACCTACTAATTGATGGTTGTTTATTTATATTTTGTTTTCCTATTATATATCATCTAGGATGTGCATATTTCACAAGCATTCACTTATGGAAGTAGTTTATAGGTTCACCATTGGTGGTGGCCAATTGAGATTTGTTTCTAACCTCTTTACGTGCACCTTAGTGTGAATACATATATTCTTTTTATACTTTTAGTTTGATCATGAATTCATGGTGGATATGGCAGAGGCCCTGGATTGAATGTTTGAGTAAGATGCTCATGTGGAATCTACAGGTCGGGCTGGAGTAGCTTGAAAGGGTACTAGGGATTGGGTATGTTTTATGTATTGTGTTTCTAGTGGGTTTTTTTGTATTAATTTTTAATTTTTTATTTCTATATGTGTGATCTACCCAGTAGTTGATCGTGGTATTATGTATTACATGGTTTTTTTGGTACATTACTACATTTTCATTTTATTATAGCACCATTTAGGTTTAGTTTATTTATTCTTCTGCATTAATCTGAAATGTATGATATTTAGTTATTTGCTTCTTATTTTACACTCAGATATGAAGGTATAGTCTCATCAAAGATCCACCTTAGACCCCTACTTCTAGTCGATAGCCTCTAGTGTACATGGAGGTGCACTTGAGGTCTTGTGGGGAACTAGCTCAGATCATCAGTTTAGTGGCTATCGAGTTGGGATGATACAATTTGATATCAGAGGGAGGTTACGTTCATATTATTTCATTATTAGGGTTTTTTATGAAAGAATATATAGGAATGTGTTAGATCATTCGATGGAAATCAGGCTGGTGCATCATGAACACCTATTCTGGTAGGATGACTTTGTTATCATGGACTAGGATTTATGTTATGGATTTTTTTTGTTGTAGTTGTATATGATTTTCACTTTGAGCAATGCACATGTGGTTTTTTTTGACTATTTATGATGGATTTCAACATGTGGTTTTTGTTTGACTTTTTACGATGGATTTCAAGCACATGGATCATTGGTAAGAGGCATGTGAGTTGGTTTTTAATTTTCACTTGTGGAGGCAAGAGGCATCTCATTCAACATTATAGACATGTACGATCCCCATGTTATTGGATTTCTAGTGTGTGATTTTACATTTTTCCTTCAGATGGTTGGTTTTGTGGATCTATAGTGAGACGCTCAATGGTGGAGGCACTAGTGTGATTTTGTGTGTGGTTGGTGTAGTGATCCTAGGGGTCAGTATGGTGTTAATATAAGGTTTTATAACCATTTTAGATTGTTTTGGTTGAGTTTGGTTGTATGTACGAGTCCTTCAAGGAGTATCCTGATGTACAAATGCTTAGAGAGGATGGACGCCTTAGTTGTTGATAGTTAGTTTGTATATGAAATCATAATGGTTAGGGACCCTAGAAATGGATTTTTTCCTAGTTTATGTCGTTAGATGATGAGAATGGTGTTTATGGATGCCCTGTGAGCTGTAACCTTATATGTTTTGACTTAGACCTAGGTTGTTGGACCTAGTTTCATGATATGGGACATGATCAGTAGGGCTATGTGAGAGAGCCTATTAACCTTTTTTATATGACTCTTGAGCCAGAAGTCAGGGATGTTTGACTTTTAGGGTGACCCGCGAGAGGGTTTGACCAAGATATGATAGCCTTCAAGTGTGAGAGGATCATATGGGTGAATTGGACTCTTCAAATTAGTGCAAAAATGGTGCAACAGAGTTTGATGTATAGGATGGATGGACAACTTTTGTTTTTAGATGGGGTGCTTGTGTGCTTGTGTCTATGCGTAGTGGTTGGTTTTGAGTGGTCAGGTTCATTCAAGTTCCTTGCCTAGAAAACATATGTTCATGTGAGTTAAGCGTAGTGGATTTAGGTTGGATTTAGAGCACAGGAAGTGATCGAGTTTCGTTCATTATGCCGTGTGATATGTGTTTTTGTGAGAAATGTCTTATTGGAGTTAGAGTAGGTACTCTGTTTAGATTACACATGAGGCATGTAATTGTTTTGTGATATAGGAAACTCGGAAATGAAATAATTGGTGGTGTGGTGCATTATTTGTTTGGAGGATTATAAGTTAAAAGAGTTTACGTCTGAGGTGCTATAGTTGGGCTAGCGACTATGAGTGGGCTATGAAATTATTACGAGTGTGATGAGAGGCTTGTGGGCATGGTGACATGAGGCCTTTGGATAGAAATGTGATGTTATAGATGGATGAGTTCATGGTGGTATTCATCAATGACATCTTAGTATACTCACAATTTAAATATGATCATTCCTAATACCTTGAGATCATCTCTAGTATTCTAAGAGGATACCGACTTTATTCCATGCTAAATAGATGTTTTATTTGGATGATAAGGGGCCTTCTATGAGGTTTTCCTCATGGAGTGGTGTGTTTGAAACCGTATGCTCATATCACACCATCAGTTTTCTTTTATTGAGGTCCATGTGATGGTTTAGATATCAATGAATACCATGGGTGTTGTTCTCAGATTCCAAGAATGAGAAATAATAGTTGTTTGGTTTTGTTTCTTGGGTGCGAGCAAGACATCCATGTCCAGATCAAGGGTTGGTTTTTTTTTGGGGCATGGATTGGGGAAATGATGTTGTTTATAAGGTGACAATAAAGACACCACTACGGGGGTAAGTATCAAACTAGGTATGGTGGTGTGATCCTTGTGTGGGAAGGGTTGAGGATGTAGTGAGGATCATGTTTAGCGGGTTGGTGGACCACTAATAATGTGTTTTTAAAGGAAACTTCCATGATGGGAAGAATTGTGGATTGGAATCAGTAGATTTCAGTTGAGTTCTATAGTGGGAGCACCATGAGTGTGATGATTATTTTAATGATGATGTGATGTATGGGGAAGGGAGGGTGTGGTTAGGCACTGTCCTAGTGCTTTGTTAATGTGGAAAGTGGTGGATTGTCCTTTGATGGGTTGTATGTTTTTTCTTCAAAGTTATGAAGAGGAAATTGGTTGGAATATTTGGTTAGGACTCAATAAGTTAAGTTGGTATTGATGACTAATGTGGTTCAAGATGTGTTGTTGGAATACCACCTAAGCTTCTCAAGGAAGAGAAGGTTTATTGTGGGGAGGTTGTAGAGACATGAGTTTTTTGGATTTTGAAATTTGAGAAGAAATTTAAATTTTTGTTCTCAAGCGATCATGAGGGGTAAAATGGTCATATTACAATAGAATATGGACTCAGATAATTTTTATGACCACTCATTTGGTCCCAAAATTTGGTGTTTACCCAAGGACATGAGTTTTGTGGAATTATGAGCAGTTTGATTTTTTGTTGAATATTAAATATTTAATTAATTAAATATTAAATTGGTTAGGTGGTTTTGGGTGGTTTTATCTTTTGGAAGAAGTGTTGTATTTATATTATGACTCCATGGTTGATTCTGGAATGGGGGGTATTTCCTAGGCTAGTTATAAACTCTCTCTATGTTCTGAGACTCAAGATGAGTGTTAAATGGGTAATTAATTATTTAAATTAAATTAAGTAAAAGGGAGGAAATCCATCAAGGATTTACTTTGGAAAGTAATCACTAAATTCCTTAAAAAGTGTGAAAATACTATAATAAATTGAAGTATTAAGATCATTAGTGGTAAAAAATCCCTTTTATAGAAGAAAGAGAGTTTTCTCCACCATTAACGATCTATTTGTCAATTATTCCCTAGAAAACTGAATCTTGTTTCCCTCAACACTCTTGTTTTCACACTTATTTGGAACTCTTTTATTTATATCATTTATTATATTTTCACTCATAACTCCTTTTTCACTCTCATTTTTTCTTCTTTTTTCATTCTATATATTTTATATATTTTATTTTTCTCTCTTTTCACAATCTCTATCAACCCACACATAGTCTTCATATTCATGATGAGCATGTAATAATTTCCATAATCCCATTATGCTCAAAATAATAGGGGTCGATATATACATACATGTGACGTTCTTATCATAATATCATGTCCTTACCAATAAGATATGACTAGTACGCATAGGAACAACATCTCATATCACAATATCTTGATACTTCTCAATAGAAAATGAAACTTGTTCTTGATTAGTCACTTTACCATCTAAACTATAATTTAACTATTGTAATTTATACGGTCTATGATTATTGGTCATAGAAAAACCCAATTTATCATCCATAAAACTACTTTCTATATTTATGAAACTAAGGACAAGGATTCTTGGTCATAGATAAACCTAGTTTATCGCCATAAATCCACTTGATACATTTATGAAACTACCACTATCAATAATTCTACTACATAACTTATATTTGATGATACATATAGTATGAAAAATGTTCTCCATTTTCTCTTGATAATGTCCTCTTTTAAGTTGATCACACAAAGCATGCCTTTCCACAATAATTTCTCCATGTACGTGGCTCTTTATTTCCACATCTGAATATTACATAATGGGTGGAATTTCATATTCACTTGATATAGCACTAAGAACATATCTATCAAACAAAATAATCATTTTTCTTCTATTATGGCATTCTGAGTCAACATGTATAGATATTTTACATTTAAAAAAGTTTATTGCATGTGATTTGGAAACATTTTTTTACTTATATTTTACCTTTATAATCCAAAAAATAATGGTTTTGGCTTGGTCAAATATTTTGATCCCAATTTTTCTCTTTAATGATCATATGATTTGGGATATTTAAACTTAAAATATTTTATAGATTACTTACCATTATATGTGGAATACATCATTCTTTCCATTAATTACCTCTTCACTTTAGTAGCTATATGAAGTAGATCCTTCATATCCAAATACTGGATCATGTTCACTATGTCTCAAAAGTCATGGTTGAGGCCATTCACAAATATTTCTATGTTTTCTTCTTAGTTCTCATATATTTTGGCCCAAATCATGATGAACTCCATATCTTTGTGATACTCCTAAACACTCAGGGATCATTATTTCAAAACCCTAAAAATTGAGGAAAAATCATGGTAACAGTTGATGTAAATGAACCTATCATTCATTGACACTTTCCTCTTCTTAAAAGTGTGGATGGATATTTCTCCATTTCACTATTGACTCACTGGTATTTGGTGTCACAAAATACTAGCATAGTCAGTGAATTACATGGCTTCTGACTTTACCTTGTTTTCCTTTGAATAATTGTAACAACCAAAAACACACTTGACCTTTTAATCACATTCCAATTACATTTAGGGATCATTATATAATTTTAATTATGGTATACTCACCTTTAAACCTCCAAGTTCATTAGTTTCCTCAACGGTGTTTGGTTCCCCCAAATTGACGACTCGAGAAAATTATAGAACTCCTCCTCTTATTTAATGACAAAAATCCTCAGTGGTTCTCTATAATTATAAGGGGATTATAATTCATCTATCCTCACATAAAGTATTTTGATTTTTTCCTAAATATCACTCATGAACATCTTAAGGACCATTTCATTGGTTTCACTTCTGCCCACCATTTGGGAACCCTAGAAAACAATTGAAGAGAAAGACAAATGAATTTCACACACTCCGCACGTTTTTTCACTTGAAAATAGTGTTTTCAATTGTATTTCACTCATTTGATGGAATTATCAATAAAATAAAAATCTATTTCATTTTACCACTCCACTTTCTTCCACTTGTTCTCTTACTCAATTCCTATGGATCTATAGGATCATTTAATTGTGGAAATCCTAATCTAGAATTCAAAGATAAAATTCAAAAAGTGTTCAAGAGGATGAATGTGGGAATGGGAAAGAAAAATGGGTCCAGGAAATGATGACGGGATGTATGATTTAATATGTTTAAAATTTTTTAGAAATTTTTTAACATTTTTTATTTTTTGGATATTTTTTTGAAAATAATAACCACAAAAAATTGAATTTAAATTTTTTATATGTGGGAGAAGTAATAATTTTAAACATTTAAAAAATAGTGACAGATGTATAGATTTTAAAATAATAACATCATGTCATGACTTTCAGGTACTAATTTCTCCATGTATTTGATAACTTGTTGTTTGGGTATAGTTATAACTATTTTAATAAGTTTTTAGAATTTCCTTTTTCTGTTTTTCTATAGGTATTTTAACAACAATGAGAGGGGTTATGGTGTGGAGTGAGTTTAGCTATGGCATAGACCTCAAGGATACAATGTAACAAATTTTAGTGACACTCCAATTTTCATCATGGTTATAATGTAGAACACTAGGATATTATGTGGTGTTTTTAATCCTTTTCCAAATCAAGAATGGAATCATCATAGAGGAGAGATACGACATGGATGTGGATGTGGTTCCTCTACCATTTCTTCGGGTGGATACATCAGGGTGATTGTGCTATTCCATATCCTTACCCCATGTAAAGAAGATATAGTGAGTTCTGTGGCATGTTTTCAGGAGTTTTGTTATATGGGAGATGTTTTGGTATGGTATAAGGTGGTTTCCCTATACTTTGGATTCTTTATACCGTTTTGTGTCAGGGTCATGGGAGTTGTAGCATGGTCTATGATATGCAGACTTTAAAATATAGAACCCTATTTTAAAGTCCAAATTCCCTCCTATTTAACACTAATTGAGTTCCTTGTCTTTTTTAGGATTTTCATGGATCCTCAAACCTCTCCTCTTGTGAATCAATGTGTCGATGTATTCGATTAATCCTTCTCCGATAAGTGAATCGTTTCTCATATAGAATCCTCTTTTTTCCTTCTCTCCTTATTTGGGAGTGAAATATTTTCATTATGTTGATGAATTAGAACCTTGATCTAATGGGATACTTTCCTAGGTATTCCTTATTTATATTATATTCCTTTGACTCTTAATCTGTGTTCCCATTTTAGGTTCTTGATCATTTTATCTTGTGATTGAAGTTGGGTGGTTCTATATGGATATACCCTAAAACTGAAGATCTAAAATTCTTTAATGAATTGAAATTTGTTTTAAATTGATTTATAAAATCTTGATTTGAGATTATTTTATTTTTGATTTAAAAATCGAATGGAAATTATACAAAAATCCCAATTTCAATGGCATTAAAATTGATGGGTGGATTTTGAGAAAAATGATAGCTTTAAATGAGGAATGATTTGACGTTGAGTATTGAGAATATTGGCTTAAAATGAAAGATTATTTTAAAGGCATGAATTTGATGAAAATCCATGATTTGGTTTTGAAATTTAAAAGGGAATATTGAGATTAAAATTTTTATTTTTGACTATGGATAATGAATTGATTTGAAATTATTTATTTGATCATTATTGTATGATTTTTTGTTAAAGAACATGTGAGCTTGAGTAGTCAGTGGGTGATTAAAATAATCATGCTAGGACTCTGACTCCCTATCAATGGATTGAAGATGAAAACTCTAACTAAAAATAGATCGGCATGATTTTCTAAATGGGATGTTGATTGATTAGTATTTTTGCCTAATCCTAGGGACCTATGCACATATACTTGAGTAATGATTGATGATTGAATATTGTGAGGATCTGATATCTTGGAAATAATGTAACTTGAGTTCTATGACCGCGGTTCTTGGTTCTAAATTTATTATGCATTACATTGTTTAAATAAAATATTTATTCATTCTATCTACTTTATATGAATGTTTTATATAAAATTTTCATTTCATCCTATTTTTATATATCTTTCATATTTTGATTTGAAAGAATTTTTTGGATTAAAATATGTAAATTTCTTTCCATTCCTTATTTTATTTGGTTTGAGAGTATGAATGGTTACATTTTTATGGAATTAATTATAGAATACATGGTCAGTCCCTACTTGGTTATTTATATCACACACTACCTTTTCCTTTGGGTTTTTGAAGATTTTTTATACTTGGTCTAGGTAAAGGGAAGGCGCTACTCGAAGGTGGTAGGTGTGCTTGATTCGTGAGACCTAGAGCGATGGAGGTGACTGATGTGAATGTTATACACCTGTTACATTGGTGTTATGATACTTGTTATTGATAGACATTGTGTTGCATTTTGGTTTATGTTTACCGTGGGATGTTTATCTATTTTATTGCGATACTTTTCTCCTTGAGAAGTGTTTGTTATACCGACTGGTTTTTTCATTTCTTCCATGTTAATGGTTATATTTTGTATAACCCATTCACTTTGATGTTTAATATGATTCTAGGTTATAGTTTTCAACCCATTAGGATTGGGAATTCCCTTCAGACTATGTTAGTATCGGCTCAGGGTTTCACTGTATGAGGTTTTCTGAGCTGGTTCATGAAAAAAAATCTAGAATTGTTCATAGGAATTGAACCCACCATATCTCATGCTTTGTAGCTTGGATTTTTATGATTCCATATGGAGGGGAAAGATAAACTTCTCAAATAAAATAACTATATGTTACACATCCAAAATAATGAATAAATTAAGTCCATAAATGATGAAATATGGATCATAATTGATGTTAGACTATTTTAAAGAGAAATAATGATGGGATAAGTTATATGAATGAAAGAACATTATTTATTTCAAGTGGGATATGGTACCAAATGATATGTTACCCAAGACCTTCTTGGAAATTTCTTCGGAAGATTGTTCAATGTTTGTGTGTCAAGCTCCTAAATCTCTATATGAAAAAAAGTAATAACGGATATAGATGGTGGGAATGATGGGTAATAGAGAGTTAGTCAAGGTAGAGTTTAGATTGAGTTTTTCTCCGAGAACTCTAGACATAAGATGCCACAAAGGATGAACAATGATTTTAAAATTGAAATAATCAGGCACCAAAACATGGTTTACAATCTTAAAAGAGTAAAAATATTCTCATTTATGATGTCTTTAGAGTATAAGGGGGTTTCTATTTAAGGCCAATTATTGATACAAATGTCTAACACATAATTTCAAAAATCCAAAAATCCTAAAAATACTTTTCAAGGTTTTTACATGTTCTCATGAAATTTAGAGAAAACTATACCTTCCCATGTGAAAATAATTAACCTAAAAATTACTTTAATACAACCATCCCACCAATTTTGAATTTTAATCCTCTAATATTGACTTTGAAGATTCCTATAGATAATGAGGCTGAAATTCATAGAACACCATAAATTTTAGATTTTAAAAGAATGTTTGAGCCTTAATTAGAGTAATTGTAGGCCGAGATGTTTCCCCCAAGAAAGGGTGTTGGATATCCTTTTAGAATATAATGATTAATCCATGTAAGACCTCATTCATTATGTTGATCCACTCTCTTATCATTGGGACACTAATTCCTTGCAACTAGTCTTGAGAAATTATGCACCTTTTTCCTCCACATCATGTCCATCATTAACTCCTTGATTGATATATGTGTTTTTATCCTTATATTTTATTATCACCTCACCACATATAATAGTTTGAAATATTGAAATTAGAGTTTAGAATCTATGTTAATGAAATTAATAAATTTTTTAAAATCATCACATTCACATTTATTACTTATTTAAAACAAAAAGATTTTAAATTATCATTCTCCTATAGTATCATTCATGAAACATCAACCAATTCCATTTTTTAGTCAAAAAACTTCACCTCAACCCATACAATTCATGCTCTTCTCAATGCATCCCTCCCCCCACTGAAGTGGGTACTGAACCCTAGGTTTCTAATGCAAACCATGACCCGATTGGGTAAAATCAACATCTCAACACTCCCCTAGACCATTGATGCATTAAATTTTAAGGTGTTGTGATTAAAATAGTAAGAGAAGCCATAAATAATCAAACCATAGACATTAAATCTCCCAATGAATGAACCTAACCGTTGTTCCACCCCGTAGGGGAAACATCCACCAATACCATACCCCCCCCCCCCCCAATACTTTGTTACAAATATTTAACATGCATGATAAGGGAGAAGCAGGCTATGCCCACATGGATTGGGATGAAAACTATCTAAACAGTTTAGGTTTTCATTTAATCCAGGTTCAAAAAATTTAGTCAGACTCGGTCTAAATTTTAAGAGAACTAGTTTGTGGGCCATCGTGTATTTGTAATCATGATTAAAAATATAAAAAACACTTATTATTATGAAACATTAAATATCAAATACATAATATTATGCAATAATTTCCAATTTATATATATATACTTAAAAATTGGTTTAAAATTTATCTTTTTTATAAAAATTATATATTAAATTGAAATAATATTAAAATAAAAAATAAAAAATATATATTCTTAAGTTGTAGGATACTGTGAATATTTTAAGCATCGGTTAATTAAGCTCATGGATTTTATTTAAATAATTCATCTAAAACTATTTAAAATAAGAATATTTTTTAAATATCTTATCCCATAAAATACATAAAGGTGTAGTATAATTAAAACTTGTCTTGTTTTTTTACTTAGCTCTTATAGTGTAGCCGTTAAGACCCAAGGTCTCACTCACTGCCATAAAATTGTGCTCTTTTTGTTTGTATAGTTTGTTTGAAAAGCCTTTATCTGAAGAGAATTTTTAATCTAAAGTGGTACTCTTTCATATTCATCTTTTTGTGAGTGAGGGATGTTTCTATACCATTTTTTTATATTTCATTGTGTGGAAGTGGTAATTTCACCATACTAGGTTTAGAATTCCACATTGATTATTGGTTCCTTTGGCTGTAAAGTAGTGCAGATAGAAAAAGTTCCTCAAATATGGAATCCACGAGAATGGATATCAAAATTCCCTCAAAGCTTTTAATTTTCTTGTTTCTACCTTCCCTATTTCAAAAATTTCATGTCGGCTACAGTTTCTTACTCTTGACTAAAGGGGGGATTTTGATCATCCACCCACATTTTTATGTATGCACCTGTTAATTTTTTCTGTTGAAAATGATTTTTTTCTTATCATGTACTGATACTTTTCATCCAATGTACTTATAATTTAATGATGTGCCATATCTAGTAAATAGATTCGTCCAAAGAATCATCTAGGTGGAACACTATCATTTGTTTGGGAAACTGGGTCCGACAAGACCCTGATCACAATCAAGATTTTATGCAATCATGACTATCTTCTTCAAAAACCTTCCCCTTTTATTGCTATTTTCGTGGTCCCACAAGTCATTCTGGTTACCCATGTTTTTAAAATATATTATTCCTTCTTCATTTATTTTTTCCCCATTCAATTCTATGTTACTTTTTATGTGAGTTAACATTGCTCTAATTTTAATGATTACAATTTCTTAATAAAGAAGTAACATTTTATTTTTTCATATTTTCATCTTGATTTTCTTAATATTTTTTTTGGTTTTTCATATTCATGTAGTTATGTTATTTCCCCACTATTTTTGGTTTGTTGGTAAGGGTTTGGGGGCTAATGGGCTGGTCATGGGGTCAACTCTCAAGGGCTTCATGTTTACTGCAATTTTTTTTCTTCTGTTGTGTTCAATGGTGGGGATGTAATTGACCTATTATATGTTGTACCTGAGTTCCTTAAATTATCATACATTTCATGAATGTATGATGAAAGAAGATACATCTAGAAGTATCTGCTTTATTTAAAACATGGATTTTCACTACGATGGTGGGTGATTGGGGAGAGTTTAACGTTAAATACTACAACATCATGGAGATTAAGATGCATGATTGAGTTATAACATTTTATGACCAAAACATTTTTTATTCGCATATAAATTTTATATTTCTTATTATTATTGATATAAATAAGAATATTATTATTCTTGGTATTCTTGATAATAAGGGATGGGATTTATCAGATTATGATATATGGATCAATGCTTTAAAGGCAGTATTGACAATGATGAAAGGTAAACTTCTCAGAAGAGTTTATGACTTGATGAGAAACTCGATGATGGGGATAGTGTCCATCTCATGTTATTTTTAATTCAATGATCATCATAAAAATGAATACATAAATGATAAACTTTAATTATTAATAAAAAATGATTTTTCTATAAGTTAGAAACATAGAAGCTGGAATTTCACAGGATTTGTGTTATTTTGGTAAGCACAGGTCGAACAAGATTTTCGATCATATTCTTAATGACTTGGATGGAATATATCTAATTGAATCTTGTGAAGGATGTAAATATCCTCTACAATCTAATGATTAAGTGTTTGAGTTATTGAAATAATGGAATACCATGATTGAAAAACATAGTGATAAGTATGCTATGATGCTTAAAACTAATGATTCTTAGATATAATAATGACCATGAATTATAAAATAAATTATTTGATGACTTTAACATGAAACAAGTTATTGTGTGTCAATACACTATGAAATAAAAATCACGATATAATGATGTTGTAAAATGCATGAGTCAAAATCCATACAGCATGTGCAGTGCATGAAATTAAATTTTGTATTTTCTAATAAATTTTTTGCTGGTTTAACTAATATTTCTTGTTATTTAGCATGAATATTCCCATCAACTGCAATTGATATTGTCAAAGTGTTTAGTTATTTAGTATATGTGTATCAACTAGGTTTATCTCATTCCACTTTTCCTCTAGTTTGAATTCAATTTTTTGTATCTATATTGAGTTGTGTTTTTTATCTCTCTCTATAAAATAGATTGTTTCACCCTCATTCAAGAGAAACAATTTTTTGGCCTAATCTTTTGATATATTTAAAAACTCCTGAATAAGTATTTTATTTCGCTTATTATTATAGATTACATATATTTGGTTATTCCACGTATGGTCATGTCACTGATGGTATGTTTTATTTTATCATAATGAAATGAATATTTTTAGAATATGCAATTGGAGTTACAGGGTGAAAATAATGTTGTGCTGAAAATAGTAGAATTTATAAATTCATTATTAGTAAAGTGGTGGTATATGGGGGGAGCATGATTACTTTTCATGTAATAAAGATTGAGGTTCAATCTAGTTTATATTATATGGGACCGAAACTCCCAAAAGAGTGACTTCATATATTTTTGGTCAGTTCTATTGATATGTATCCAAGTAGAAAAGATATATAAATAATGGATTTCTATTATTATCCAACAAAATTATAGGAAAAAATAACAATTTGGTGAAGAAGTGGAGGAAGAAGAAGAATTTATCGGGAATGTGATACTCCCCACAGTAGATGGAATAACCTATCAATTTATCTCTCACTAGTGATTTCAAAACAAAATAATCATAACCCCCCCCCCCCCACAGACACACACACACACACCTAACAATAGCCCTACTATTTAATATTCTCCCACCCACCACCTAACATCTCCAACCTACTAACTGGACATCTAAATACTATCTATTAAATATTTCAATACCCCCAACAGTTAATAGTGTCCCACTCTAATAGTCCAACCCCACACAATATAAATATAGCCCAACACCTTCTTATGAACCACATTCTTATCATCTATGAATGTGTCCATTGAACTATTAGGAACATCAAAGAGAAATAACGGTGATTAGAAAGAATTTTTGGTATCTTGATTATGTTATTTATTATACTAATCTAATTGAATATGTTTAGTCTAGAGATGGTTTTAGATGAAAAATTTAAAAATTTAGTAGTATAGTTAATAAAGGGATATCATAAAGCCTCTGTGTTCTATTTATTATGTTAGTTCTTTTGATCCTAACCTAATTTCTTATGTATTGATAGGAGCCAAAAAAATTAATTACAATGAAACCAAATCAAATTAGTATTCGATAGAGATAATTTCAAACATGGAATAAACATTTTGAATACTCGTGGAACATGAGACCCTTATGGCATGTGATAGTTAGGAGACATTAAATCCAATCATTAAATAATTCATGTCAAAATAGTGAAATTTGTGAAGTGTCTTGAATTATCATACCCATTGTGAATTTTTTATTAATAACAACCAAGCATGTAACAAACTGACCATGGTCAACTTGTCATGTCATCCTAATCAATCTTCCATAAGCCCTGAAGTTCATTCCCTAATCATTGCTATCTGAAAAAAGACATTGGTACATATCACTATAATTATAACTAAGTGGGAATGATTTCACCCTAGAATAAAAAATAATAATTAGTGGAAACTAACATTGAATCTAGCATGGTGTGTTCATAAATTAGATTTAAATTCATATGGAAAAATAGTTTTAAATATTAATACCAAAAAAATAAGCATAAACAATATAAACCAATCAAATATATTTTAAAATAAATATACAACATCATCCAAAATTAACAATATTTGACAAAAAAAACACAAAATACAAATACATCAGCTGGATAAATTGGATGATAAAAGAACATCCACAACAACCATAAATGTTGAGATACCACAAGACATCTCCATGTGAACCATGGTAACCATGACATCCCAGAGATTCTGTCAATGTTCCAAAACAAATGTCATCTAATACAAGATCACAACCTAAAAACCACAACTATACAACTTGACATTCAGAAAGAAATATCCATTTGACCCATGGTCACTTCCTCATCTAAAAACTTCAATCAACAGAAGATCACAAATTACATCCAGTTTGAGATCACACCCTAAACACTTACCTAAATACCTAATATCTACACAAACACATGTGTTTATGTAGGTTGTGATATTTAATGTTTGATAATTTTATAGTGGTATATATCCTTAATATTTCAGTTTAAACCTATTGTTTTTTGTTATAGAAGTACCTAAGGGATTTAGGAATGTTTCATGAGTGTGTGGGGATTATTCAGAGCTCAAAGATCTAGTTTTCATAGGAAACAATTGAGGTTCATGGATAATTAAATTGTGTAAGGGAGAAACATGATCTTTAAGGAGTGTTGTAGAATACCTTAGAGGCGCTGCATGGATTTTTCATGGTTTCAAAAACTGTGTGCCTATACCATGTGAGGGGGTGATACCCTTGGTAGTGTTATAACACGGTTTAGAAAACTGTGCACCCAAACTGTTCTACCTTTAAAATGAGGGTGAAATTACATTTTCCCTCCTATAAAACTTACCTCCCTCTTTTCTCCTCTCATTCCATGTACAACAACTCTCCCTCGCATTAAATCTCTTTATGGGCCATCATGGTAGGATTTGAGATATGTCCAAAATCCGATTCTATATCTATTCATCATGTTGGATATCTAATGGTAATTTTTTCAATCATCTTTCTTACTTTATTATCTTATCTCCCTATATTTAGTGTTATTTCTATGCGATCTAATATGCCCTATTTTGAGGGAGTTCACTAATTTCTCTATTTTATCCTACTCTAGCCAAGAATAGTGGCCAATAATGGATGAGGTTTCTAATAACCATCTATGTTATGTGGTTTAATGATTTACCCTAAAATTTTAGTTGTTTATATATTGTGCAGTTATTCCGCACACTGAGACTTCTATTCATCGCTTCTTAAAATGAGTTTTTCATATATTAATTGTAAGGGCGTTTACCTACATGACCCTTGAGGCCTATTAGCACCATTTGAGGCTAAGAACCTCAATTAGAACCACCTCATGGATGAATTTTCAATTGTATAAATGATAAAATACGACTTATGTGATCTAACCAACTTTTGAGCTGTGTTCCATTCCCCATGTTTTTGGGATGTTATAAATAATTGAATGAAATGTCCTGAGAATTAAACAGAATAAAGAATAGAGTATCCATTTCCCGTAACCCTTGTCCTTTGTTCTTATTTTATTATCCTTTAGTTATCCCTTATTAGTGAAAGGGTTAAACTAAAATAATATAATTGATAAATTTTATGGGTTGGTTTCAAATCCATGACCATTTTAATTTTTATGTATAAGGTGACAGAAGGGTTCTGACTCCGAATATTCTTGGGTTATGATAAACATAGGTAAATAAACTCCCTATAAAATTAGTCATCGGTCTCTCGTGATGCCATTTGCGTTCATAATCATGACCTCTGGGAATGATGGGAACCCCCTCACCATTTCACCTCCCTTAACAAGTGTCAGTGACATCCCTCCATTTATCGCATCTTTTCACGGCACTCCTCCCCATGGTGTCAGAGCCTAATGTGGATCTATCCTTAGGCAGGGTGACTCCAATTGAAGCATCATGGTCCTGAATCCATTTTTCGGTGGCTCCTTGTTTTTAACTCAATCTTAATGCATTCTGAAATCCTCCATAGTCAATGGTGTTAACTTGTTTACCTCCTGTATTCTTTTCACCATACGACACATACCTACAACTTTATATTTTCAAGACACTGTGTGTTCCTACTTTTCTATATTACTAAACTTCAATAAACATGTCTCAAACAAATCCATTGTTAATTAAAAACATTCTTCCTCCCATTTTAGCACCTTTTCATTTGATTCACTATATTATCCAATTATTTCTATAATCTAGTTTTCTATATTTAAAACACCATACTAGTAATAGAGTTCTATAATTCAACTTGATCCTTCATCTCCAATGAATAATTATCCATCATCATCATCAATCCAGAAATTATTACTTCAAGGAATACCATCTACTCCTCTATTCCTAATTTTATGTGATTAATTCACTTCTCTATCCCTTCAAGTTGAGTTTAGAGCCTCATCTCTATTGTCATTTCCCCCCCTCAATTATTTGGTTGGTCAGACCAACTGATAGGCCCATTACTCCAATATATCACCTTGAGTGTACTAATTTGTTTATACTAAAGCTGTGAGTAACTAGAGTTATAGGAAAGATGGAAAATAAGAAGAAGATATAAAAGAGGAAATAGAAATATAAGTGTGACAGACATTAGAGAGATCCCCTGGTTCGCCCACCCAAACTTTAAGCCAAATCTATAACCAAAGTAAATCCTACCCTATATCTCCCACCCTTTCCCTTTTAACATCCTCTTAATACCACTTATTTATTGAATGGAACCCCACAAAAAATAGATCCTTAATAATTTTGGTCAGTTTTGACTAGTTATGGCCTACTTTCTTCCCAGTCTATTTTCCAATTTCTAGAATATAATTTTACAAGCTGTGTTAATATGTCCCAGTTCCTATTAGGGGAACTCTTTTATAACCACCTAAATTACTCTTAATATTCTAATTGGGGGAACTCCCCTATAACCACATTAATTATTCTCACTAGTTTTATTTGGGACGTTCCCTTAGAAAGAGATAAATATACACTAGGGGACACTAGTTAGTGCATAATCTCAGCTAGTGTAGCATGAATTTGGATTTCTCAATTAGTTACCTTGGGTTTTAATGAAATAAACAAAGTGGAGGTGTGAAAACAAAAAACATGACATAGGATCATCATATAAATCAATAATATTGATATATTGAATAAACCTTCTATCACCTCTAACACCCACTTGAGAAACTACCCCCTTCACATTTTCATAAGAATCACATAATAATTCATCTCATACCACAAAAGGAAAAAGTATTTCTAGGACTTAACATGATGGGATAACAACCAAGGAGATTCATTCATCAATTGGAACTCTTTTTATAAAGTCCCAATTAGGCCTTTGAAATTCACTTGGAAAATAAATTTATAAAACTTCCATTGAAATCTAAAAATTATCATCACATTGGAAACAAGGTCGCATCCCTAAGGAGTTGATTGAAAACAAAAATAGAGCTTTAATTGAATAAAAACACTTGAAACGTGCTATAAATATTCTTTTTAGACCACAACAGGGTCAAACCCCTTCTTTTAACCTAATATTCATTTAAAATAGCCTCTTAGGAATTTACAAAAACACTTGGCATATGTAAAATGATTTTTTTGGAAATAAGGAACTAAAACCAATGAAAAAACATTATACCACATATATAATTCATGGAGAACATTTTTCAAACCCATTAAATGTATAATATAATATAACTTGATTAAAAATTAAATTAAAAAAAATCCCATGCATTTTGTGACTTTTCAAATAAAATAGTTACACCAAAACACCTACCTTAAACTCATCGCGACCTTTCCGCCTTCACCCAATATCAAGAGACAAGGATGAAAGGGGTAATTGGTCCTAAAATCCATAAAATATATGTTAAGAACCATTAAAATTCATATACATTGCCTATATGGAAAAATATTGCAAAGAGACAATGGAAATTGAAAAATAGGAGCCTAGAAAGAGAAATAAGGAGAAATGAGGTATTACCTTGAATAAATTCCACTAAAAATCTAATGAAACCAAATTTGAAACATCAAGGGAGATTAGAGGAGATGAGCCTCATGGATGGGAGGTTCCTAGGTCGAACTAATGGGGCATTGGAAGGAGAAATGATTTTAAATTGAGCAATAGTGAAAGATTAATTTCAACTTTTAAAATACTATATCGAAAACACAGTTTAGGAAACAGTGTGGTTAATACTAAAAGGTTACCTCCATACATAAGGGTAGATCACATGGTTCATCCATATGGATTTTTAAATCATACTGAAACTATATAGAGTCATAACATACATAAGGATATTCTACATGGTTTAGAGACCATGCACCAACTACGAACATACCACAAGAAGCTCCTCCATATACTGCATGGTCTGGTTGCATGGTTAGTATTAAAATGATATCAGTTGTATTAAAATAGTATATATATGAAAGGTTTACAAAGTTCACTATAATGAAAAGTTATTAAAGTATCCACAAAGTAAGACTTGGTCACTATTGAGTGACGGATGAATTTTTTTTAAGAATCTAACTTAGTTCAATAAGACTAAATGAGTAGAATTCTAGAAATTTATTGAGCCGGAATCAGTGAAATGTATGAAAAATTAAAATGAAAAGGATTAAAAAAAGAAGAGTTGAAAGAAACTTGAGATGTCCATTTTTTTAACACAATGTTTCTATAGACAGATATTTTGGAATTACAGGATCACCATATTGAGATATGTTTTAAAGGACAACAAGAGAATAAACCTATTGAATTTGAAAAAGATAGACTCACTTTTGAAAATAAATTAATTTATATTTCTCATTGGAATGATTTTTCATGCACTAACCATGCATGGTTGGCACTCCCCATGCCACTCGTCCAGTATTCCCCATTTTTCAAACCCTCAAACCTCTAGCTCCCAAAAACTCCTAAAAAATAAAAAAACACATAAATATATTATATTTAATATAATAGTGACATGATACAATTATATATTCCATGTAACTTTTGGTACCTAGAAATTCATTGGAAAAGGGTATAAAACAATGAGTAATAAAACCCCCTTCACCCAACTATGGTTTAGTAGTACCAAGATATTCATCCAAGTAGATACATGTGATATATCTCATGAAATAACATTATATATATTTTGAACAACAATCCCCCACTACTATACCCTTCCATTCAGATACCTGAGGTGGGAGGGTTGTGAAAACTCAAAGATGTTTAGTGAGAAAGGAGCATGAGACAAACACATAAAACCTCAAGATAAAAAAACTAATCCTTAGGCATCATTAGATATCTTTAAGTATAACCCAAGACACAATCAATAAATATAAATCCTAAAGACTAAAAACAACTCTAATAGGTCTCCCCATCATTTAGAATTCATCTAGAATAGTGAGACAGAAGATAACAGTCCTATAGGAAAGAATCACCAATGAAAACAACTTTACTAGAATCAATAAGGGAAATTATAATTCTCCACCAACCATAAACAAACACTTAAGAAACTGGTTTAAACTCCCAAAACAAATCTCAAACCAAAAAATGGATACCCAAAAGACCATAATTAATGTCAAAAAATACATAAACACCCCCACAAAATAGGGATTAAATAGATATATCATTCTAAAACATGTCTCAACCTGAACAACAAGTGCTCTATCCTCGATTCATACAACTAAAGGGAAAATAACCTGTGATGTTTCTCATAAATCATAGGCCTATTTTTAACTAGAAAAAATCTCAAACTAGGAATAGACCAGTGCATAATCTGAATTGATGAAGCACTCTTCTCGATCACCCAACCACATACCCAAGGTTTCCCAAGAGAAATACATCAAAATCTAAGTCTCACCACATGGATAATATCATATATATAAACCCCAAGAAGAATAAAAAATTAATGATTTATAAGAATAACAATAAAACACTCCAAAAAATAATGATAAATTAGATACAAATAGAATACATCGATAAAGAATTACCTCAAAATATTAATCCTCTCTAAAATCAATGTACATATATCTACGAATAGATAATTATCCAGATCTGGGATACACTCAATACTTCCTCTTCTTTCATAGATAATTCAACTTACATAATTTTTTAGGATGAATTAAATAACCACATCAAAGACAGGTCCCCATAGCTTTAATGAAATTGGGCATAGAATTCCCTGTTTCCCCCCGCACTAAAAACAGACAAGTGATCTCTTCTTCTCTCAAGAAAAAATAATATTTAGAGAACGATTCCCCTCACTAACCCATAAATATAAAATCCAATCATCAAAAAACATAGGTTTCATTTTATAATTAGTTTCCAAATACATAACTTTCTCATCCACTTCATTATAATATGTTAGGCTAGATTTCACCAAAATGGATCCAAGGTCAGGGTGAAGACCTATATCAAGAAATTTATATTTAAGAGAGACATTGGATACTAACATATTAGAGAAGAATATTAACTATCAAACATGATCACCATACTCCTTTAATGTTTTCTCACCTTGATGGAGACTTACAAATTCAATGGACTTCTCCATCTCCACACTATCGGGATAATTACACTAACTAAACATGGTATTAATGAATTCCGAAGACATGTTATCATTCAATTGAGAAGGGACAATATTTCCCCCCCATATTTGACCCAGTTCTTCAAACAATACCTAACCATCATTAACCTTCCTAGATTCAGATTTTTTTAGAGAATAGGAGATTCCCCCAACCCTCTCCATCCAATCCATTACCACAAGTGGACCATGATTTCTATGGAAAGAAGAAAAATGGTGATTCAAAAAGTCTTGGATGATATCCAAGAAAGGGAAGATTCTGATTCCACTACTCTATCCAGAATTTGGGAGGTGTCAACCTTCTAAAGTCTCTCACACAGACAATGAGAGGAATCACTATAAGAATCATCCTTAGAGATATAATTCCTATGTTCCACTAAGACTATTCTTAAAGGCATATCTAAATAACATGAAACATGAACTCTTTCAATTCATGTTTCACAATCAAATCAAAAAAAATCAATATGACAAAGGGATTAAACCCAAAATCAAAATTCACTAAAGTGGAACACACTGTAAAAATATTCATTTCTTTAAAAACACTAACAGTTATTCTATATAAATTTTTTTTTGCAAAAACACATTGACTTTGAAAATATACCACCACATATATAAATCGATAATAAAAATTATTTTTGTAACATTACTATGTATTAAAATACCCACATCCCTATTGATAATTCAAAACCTTTTCAAAAAATCCACTTTAATTTCAAAATTCTTCCTGAATTCTCTTATAAAACCTTCCAATTTTGAAAATAATTTCATTGGATTCAAAATCCTTTACAAATGAAAACTCTAAAATAATTTTAAAATAAAAAAACTTCATAGAATTATATTTTAATAGAAAACCAACCTTTAAAAAAATCCAAATGACATCAATGCATCAAAAAACTCTATTTGAATCATTTACAAAAAATGAAAATCACTTTAGGTGAGATAGATATCAAAATGGGTCCAATAAAAAATCAGGAGGGATGCCGGACTATACACTGTTTGGATGACCATTTGGTGGCCTCTGTAATGGTTTTTGAACCATGCACACGTGATTCATATGACTTATCAAACTATGTGAGCTAACCATATAGTTCTGTTGCTTTTCTACATTCACCCAAAAGCTCAATGAGAACCTAAAATTATATTATTTAACTCAATTAAGATCAAAATTCCATCACCATAGATCAAGATACATAAAAAAATAACCAAAATAGAATTCAAATTCAAGGATAAAATCATTATTACCCATAATAACTCATGTTTAATTACAAGGTGTGGTGATCAAAAACTTACTCATGATCTGGAACCTAAGTTCCAAAAGTTATATTTCCATATTACCATGGATCTTAAAAATAAAAATAGGGCACTCTGATACCATTTTGTAGAAAATTGGCCTTATTAAACCCATGGAAATGTCTGAAGCGTGTTCCCTATTTCCATTAGATGACAACAAGAACCAGGTCATCACATTATAACAAAGTTGTAATGTTTTAACCCTTGAATAAAAATAAATAAGTTGTGAACACTAACCTACAATATGGTATGGTGTACCCATATATTGGACTTTCATGCATATGAAATTAACAGTTCAATATAATAATATTGAGCAAAGAGAGAATATGTAATATAGACCAACCAAATCAATTTCAAAATGAACATACAACATCATCCACAATAATACATAACAAGACCAAACATAAATAAAACCCAAAATACAAATAAATAAGCTATATGAATTATCTGATACAATAACATTCATGACAACTATAAACCCAAGACACCTCAAGACATCTCCATATGACCCCTAGTCACCATCACATTCCAAAATTTTCATCAAAATACTAACCAAAATGATATACAATCTAAGATCGCAACCTGGAAACATGTATTAAGACATAATAGATGCACACACACACAGGTATGTGTGTATGTAGGGTGTGATATAAATAAGACCAATAGGAGTTTTCCAAATATTATGCAATTTTATTTTATAACACATTTCATAAATGTTAGTTTTAACATCATTCAGAAAGTAAGTTTTCATAAGGGAATGTGTAGAGAAAAAAGTACCATTGTTTTAACCTATCTAAATTATCCAGGTGAAACCTTTTGAAAAAAAATGGTATCAGGCTGGGAAATAATGATTTAAAATATATAAAATCAAAGCAAACTTTTCTTTTTAAACCACATTTTCAAATACCTTTTTAATAAAAAAAATTAGAAACCAAAAAATTGAATATAAAACATTTTAAAAACCTTGGAGGAGGAATTGAAAATCCTTGAATAAAAAACCAATCTATTTTACCATTTTATGACCTTTCTAAAAAAACCAATTTTATAAATCAAGTTGGAATATAAACCAAACAATAAAAACAAATAAGGTATAACATGAAGATAAAATCATAATATCAATGAAACAAAATATAAAAAAGAAACAAAAATATCAATGGAACCAAAAAGTCAATATGATGTCATGGGGATACAATAAAAGTGTAATAGAAACCACCAAGATAATATCAACAATAATGTAGCAAGCATAATAGGCAACTCACTAAGTCCTAACATAATACGATCTTAAACAATGCTCAAGTGGATTTAACCATCGACCTTTGTTGCATTCCTAAAGAAATAACCACCAAAATTACTCTCACCAATATCATTAGGGGTACACCCTTAGCAAGGGTGGAATCTATATTATGGTACACTGGATAGTATATAGTCTAAGCTAGTGTAGAAGAAAACAAGATCTCACATTTTGGTATCCCTACTTCCCATGACATAAACAACGTGAATGTGAGAGAAAAAAAATCACTTGATCATTGCATAAATAAATGATAAAAACATATATAATAATCCTTATCTCACCTCCAACACTATCTCAAGAAAAATAACCTTTCACATTTTCATAAGCATCACATAATAATTTATCCCATCTAATAAATAGAAAATGTTTATATAAGACATAACATAAAGGGGGTCATACTAGGGTGTCACAATCATAAATATAAACTCTTTTTTATATGTTTCCTATTGTGAACTTGAAACCAACTTAGAAAAACAGGTTATAAAACATCCTTTGAAATCCAACAATAAGGTTCACTTTAAAAACAAGGTCTCATCTCTAAAGAGTCAATTGAAAACAAAAACCACTATTTAATTGAAGAAAAACCCTTTAAACATGAGGTAGATTCTTTTGAAATCAAAAAAGGATCAAAACCCTTATTTGAGACTCAAATAAATTTAAAATAGCATCTTATGAATTTATTCAAATGGTTTCATATATAAAATGATTGTTTTAGAAATAGGGAACTAAAACCTATGAAAACTCATTATTTCAAGTATAAAAATCACAGATAACATTCCACAAACCCATTAAGATAATAGTACATGTGTATAACTTGATTAAAAATGAATTTAAAAAGTCCCAATAATTTCATGACTTCTCAAATAAAATAATTTCACAAAAATTCCTACCTTAAACTCATCGCAACCTTTCTGCCTTCTCCCAATATTTAGAGACAAGTAAGAAAGGGTTCATAAAAAGACATATAATCCATAAAATCTAAGTTAATACCATCCTTATTCAAATAATTGACCTCTATGTCCTATTATTTCAATGAAACAGAGAAAATAGAAAAAGAGTATCCTAGAACGAGAAGGGGAAAGGAGGTGTTACTTTGAAGAAATTTCACTAACACTCCAAAGAAACCACCAAGTGGGCATGGATGAGTTGAATCCCATAACTTGGAGGCACCTAGGTTGAATGAATGGTGAGTAGTAAAGATAAATGTGTTTAAATTTAGCAAGGTAGAAAGAATAATTTCATGTTTTATAATTCTTGGTAGGCCACATGAGTTGGGAAACTATGCGCTGAACAATTGGTTATTACTGAAAGGATCCCCCCATAGAAGAGTAGATCACATGGTTTGAATGTATGGTTTTCCAAACTGTGAACTAACCATTTATGTTAATACCACTTGTAATGGAAGTATTCATAGTTTTTTCACATGTTTTAGAGAACCGTGCATATTCTACTAGAATATTCTCCCTATCCTACACATTCTAGATGCACTATTATTACCAATCATGATATTACCATGCCACTGGTCCAATATTCCCCCTTTTTCAATCTCTTTAACCTCTCCTAAAAACACTGAAAAGAATAGCCATAATTATGTAATATTTAATACAATAGTGACATGAGTGTCATACATCATAAAAAATGAATCTAGAAACGTCTAGATGAATATAGGAGTGAGTGTCAAGGAGATTAAAAAGGTGAATTTAAATTTAATTTTAGTAAAAGTCATGTTTAGAATTAGTTCTTTAAATTAATAATTAGTAGACCAACATGGTTATATAATTTCTAGTTTTTTTACGATTATTTATTTAAAGATAGTTTCTTGCCTATTTTCATTTCATATCAAAACTTGTAGTAAAATAATTATTCTCTTTTCTCATGAATTCCAATCACATTAAGCATCCCATGTTAATATTGGGATCTTATATATTTTATCATTTTACTATTATTTCATTTTCAATATCATGCATATATTTCAATATATATTATTTCAAATTAAACGTAGTATATAATTAATTTTCAATTAACACCTGTGTTTTTATTCATATTAATAATTAATTAGTATATGTACAAATAATTAATTATCGCTTTAATATAATTAAATGATTAATTTTTTTATAGAAATGTTATGTACCATAGGGATTTTTTACTTTTTTTATTAATAAAAAATAAATAAATAAATTATTTCATTTTTAAAAAAAATATTTTAATATTTTATAGTAATAATATAAATATGGTGTTGTTCTTTCCATGATTTATTTCAATGGATGATTTGGAGCCTTCAAATAGGGTTTTATACATTTTTGATCTTGTGATTTCCCTTTTTTTCTTCAAGGGTTAAACTTTGTGGAATATATAGATAAAATTTATCTATAATGAAAACAAGAATGCTATAAATATTAAATTAAATATATTATCTCAAATTTTTTCTTGGTTCTAAATTTAGCAATCTTATTTGTTGAATACACACATTGATTTGATAATGGGAATGTATTTGGGGATATTGGAGTTGACGATTCGGATGAAAAGTCATGGATGAAAGAATGAGAAAATCATGATGTTTACATTTCTACATCCACAAGACTCCTATTAGTTATTAGAAACAAGATAGGTTTCTTTTTACTGCCAAGTATATGCACTCATTGTTTTTCTCTTAAACATTTTCATTATCATTTTTTTGTTTCAAAAAAATAATTCTTTTTTAAATGTTCCCCAAATTCATTTAATCTAGAATGATGCTTTAATTTCTTTTCGTCGGCCATAGGAAAACAACTAGAATCATACTAAAATTTTTTCATGACTGGAATGGGTTCTATTTTTATGTCTTACCTAACATTCATATGATTAAGTTTATATATATTTTAATATTAATGTTAGACTTTTAATGTATTTTATAAATACACTAATGGTGGTTTTGTTAGGCAATATCATTCATAAAAGAGTTGTTTTGATGTATTTCCTTTATTCAATATTTACCCCTTCTTTTTTGTATGAGTGCACTTGAAGTTTTATATCATTTGAAATTCCTGAATCCCCCCATGATAAATCATGTCATTTGAAAAAAACTATGATATCTATGAACAACATGACTTTCCTCAAATGTTTTTTCACTTTGAAAAGATCATTGAACATTTCCCATTTTTCAAAGTTGATTTTTTATTAAAAGATCCAAGAAAACCTAGACAAAGTGAAATATCCTTGTGTTTGTGTGTTTAATGCATGATCTACTTCATATAATTTATTTCTGCAATTCTTTTCCAATACTGTTTCCTTTTTGATGTTTTCAGTGTCTTATTTTATATGTACTTTTTTCTACAAATTTTAAATGAAATGGTTTTTTATTCTTTATTTTCCTTCAAAATATTTTCTTTTATTTGTTTCCAAGGGTGTAATTTTCTTGTTGTTCTTTTATTCTATTAAATAATTTTGGTATGTTCTATATTGATGTTTGAGGTTTGAGTCATCAATCCATATTTATATAGAGTTCGAAAAAATAACTAAGTGAACTTTTTTGAATTACATGATTATTTTCGGTTAAGGCTATGATGAACCCATCCTGGATACGCTCCCAAACCAGTACCTGACCTAAATTTCCACATGTATGGAGGGTGTTCCCGATCCCCACAGGCTGGCCACTAGCACTTGGGTATCAAAAATAACCATATAGAAAAATTTCTCCCGACCGTATGTAGAAAAAATGACATATATATATACAGACACATGATAGAAATAATAGTGGAAGAAGAAACAATTATATATCTCATAATAGAAAGGAAACTGCCGAAGTGATACAACTGAAAATTAGCTAAACAATCTCAAGGAGACAAGTCCAATAGAAAAGGAAAAAAACCAAAACAACTAATACATGTGATAGTGTTAGAAACACCATCCATTTCTCTACTAACTACCCAGACTCACCTAAGAGAAGCCCTTCCACCTCACATGCACACCTTGCCTTTCCCGACATCAAAAGTCAAACAATGGTCAATACATCACTGAAGGGGTGAATAGGGTGTGAGCTAATTGACTTAGTAGGATCCCACCAAGGTGTTCCTTAAATTTTCTCTGTACAATAATCAGAACATGGTAAAATTTAAGGAAAACAAGGCATGGTAAGTATTTAAATTGTTTTATATCAAAATCATGTTAAAACATTTAATTTCTCCTTTTCCACATTTCCAAATAAAATAGGTATAACTGTTTCAAAGAAATTCATAAACATAAAATCAACACATATCATATCAAAACCATGGAAGTACAATCTAAAAAAGTACAAGCCAAAGCATAGGTAATATCATTCCAGGGATCACTGTAGGTTAGGATAGCTAGGAAATTCATACCTAAAACACACACAATCATTCATATTAATTCTGTAGATATATGTGTCAAATCTAGATACTAGAGTAACATAAAATAAAGTGAACCCTCCAATAGATCTATCAAGTCCCTAGATTGATGGGCCTAGGGGGTAGAGGAACACCCCAATAGTGTAACCCCTAAGAAATGGATGAGGCATATTACTACACCTTCCACCAAATTACTCAAGGATTCCCATGTGACATATTTTCCAAACCATTTTGTCAAAACCATTCTTTGAAAACCATTTCATAATACATTGAACATTCCTTTTATTTTACCAAAATAATGGAAAAACCATAATTTTTTAGAAACCCATTTCCATGCACACAAATCAATTTATTAATCATTCCATTTGATTTTATAAAATAGTTTATCAAAATCAGAACAATACATTTCATCCAATATAGGCTATAGATAGAACCACCTACCTCAAACTCAGGTCACACACACCCAAAATGGGACCCACCAACCATAAATAAACATAAGGTCAACAAAAAAACCTTGATATTGATTCCCATGTCTTAGAATTACATCCCACAACAAATGAGGTGGTGGGAGGTATAGATCTTGAAAAAACTCAAGGAACATGCACCCGCTACACCATAACCAACAAAGGATCATCACCCTACATATTATCACATAGTTGATTTAAAAGGAACAACATCACAAGATCAAAAAAATATGAAAAAATAGTAAAACAATGTTAATGATCAACAAAAACAAATAAAAAGGTAGATCACTTACCGAGAGAGATCTAACGCAATAGCCCTAATGATCAATCACTGAACAAAGTGATCTAGAAGGAGATGAGGTCCCTAAAATTAACTGGGAGAGCTCTAAGGTCAAGATAGAATAAGTATTTGTAGAATAAAATAATTAAAAATTATCATGTAGCACCTTATAACACACCTATCCTGACCAATACATTATGTGTAATCCTTTAAATTTGTGTATTTATATATTAAAAAGTCTCATAAAAAACACATCATCTCTAATTAAAATTATAATTCTTTTTCATTACACATTGTCCAACCAATACACATCATGTAAACCTTTCACACCCCGAACCCAACTCATGAAATATTCAAATAAACTGTACTAGAAATACCAATCAATAAGAAAACTATTCAATCCATTTAGTGACCTCAAATGGTCACACATATCTTGGATCTATCTTCCCCAACATTCCAAGCCAATGGTGACCCAACGAAGGAGAAACATTCAATAAAACTCGGTCACCTATGGAAAACTCCAAAGGACAATGCTGACGATCTTCATAATATTTCTATCAACTCTGAGTGGCAACTAGACAACTACATATATCAAGAATCCTCACTGATGTCTCTTGAATGAGACCCGGTCCCACCATATAGGCTTCACCCACCTCTTCCCAAAAAAGAGGTGATTTGCATGAGTGACCATACAAATCCTTAGAGGTATCCATTCTGATTGATGACTGATAATTGTAATTATATGAAAATATAACTAGTCGTATGTGGATATCCTATGATCCAAAAAAATCCAATACATGAGTATGGAACATATCCTCCATGATATGAATAATATGCTCTATTTGGTCATATATATATGGATGATAAGATGTACTCAAATTAACCAAATTTCCCATTACCTCATTTATACTTCTCTAGAACCTCAATATAAACCTAGGGACCTTATATAATATAATGGATGAAGGAACCCCATGTGACCTCGTGATCTTCTGCACATACAGCTTACTACGATCTTCAACTTCTGTGGTGTCCCTATTTGGAATGAATTGAGCTAACTTTTTTATCCAATCAATAACAACCCATATAGAATTTATCTGTTGGTAAGTATATGATAATATAACAAAAAAGCCTATGGAAACCTCATCCCATTTCCATACAGTCACTAGAAAAATCTAGATAAAACCAGAAGGTTCCATATGTTATGCCTTTATATGTTGGAAGGTGTAATAGTGGGAGTCATAATCCACAATGTCACACATCATACTAGGCCACCAGAATCACCGCTTCATGTCATAATACATTCTCATAGTTCTTTAAAGAATTTAACATGAATAACTATGATATTTATACAAAACTAAGATCCTTATAGATGCTATAATGACAAATTGATCCCCAAAACAAAGAATACCATATAAATAGAGGGTTCAACTAGAAACGGTCTCCCCACCATATTGGGTTTCTAGAATTCCCCTGAACACATCATCCTAATACTAAATCTATATAATAGACTCAAGAAGAGATGATGATAATTGAACACTAGTCATAAAAATACCTGAAACATCCTCGTGATTTTCTATGTGCAACTAAATAAATACCCCTTAAGGTTTTATTCCTCTTTCAATTCTAGATCAGTCTGCAATGGTACATTTCTATTGGGAGCATCTTCAACAAAATTCCCCTTCATTAGGATTTATTAAATGTCGAAATCAAATGTATAAATGTATTCCACCCACTACCTATATATATTATTCAATTTTTTCAAAAGATATATCTCATAATCTTATGGTTAGAAAATACCTTGAACCACTCCCCAAAAAGATAGTGGCTCCAACACTTAAACACTTGAATAATCATGAAAAGATCTAAATCATGAGTGGGGTAATTGTTCTCATGCGTTCAAAGTTGGAGAGAACCTCAATCCACTACATGATTGTACTGCATAAGCACGCAACCCAAACCATCACCTGAAGCATTACAGAAAACCACATACACATTACCGAGATCATGTAAGATTAGAATAGGATCCTATGTTAGAAGTCATTTTAGAGCGTTGAAAGAAGGCTAAAACATCACATCACAAATGAATTTTACCCCTTTCCTGGTAAGATCAGTAAAAGGTGATGCTAACTTAGCTAAAACATTGGTTAATAGATGATAGTATTTAACTAAATTAAGGAAGATCCATATCTTAAATACTTTTCAAGGATCTTCCCAAGAAATTTTTTTTACCTTATCCGGATCAACTAATAATCCACTATCAAAAAATATATTCCCCATGAACCTCACTTCTCATATCCAAAAATTACATTTTGAATGCCTTCCATATAAATAGTGACTCCTCAAGATTTCTATGACCAAACTCAAATGGTGCTCATGCTCGGTTTCAGATATCAAAAGAACCAAAATATCATCAATGAAAAATGACAAAAAGTGTCAATATACTCATGTATTATATGATTAATCAAATCCATGACAATTTAAGGAGCTTTAGGAAGACCAAAAAACATCCAAAGATATTTGTATTGGCCAACCCTTCTTTTAAAAGTCGTCTTTGATATATTAGTCTCCTGAAATCTGAGCTGATGATAACCTGACTGAATATTGGTCTTTGAAAACCAATTTTCCCACTATAAATAATAAAAAAAATCCACATGAGAAAATGATACATGTTCCTAATCATTACCCAGTTTAACTTCTGATAGTCCAAAAACAATTAGATTGAACCATCTTTCTTCTTGGAAAATGGGTTTCCCAATATGAAACACCAGGGTGAAAAAAACCTTTTTCCATCAGATCAACCAACTGAATCTTGATATATTTCAATTTTTTTTGTTCCACATGATAAGAGGGTATATAAATTGATTTTTTACCTTGCCGAAAGTCAATTATAAACTCTACCTCCCTATATAAAGGAACCTCAAAGAATTATTTTGGGAAAATTTTAGGGATTCCCCAAAAATAGTGGGAAGATCAATAATAGAATAAACTAAATCACACTCAACTACTAATATAGAGGAAAAAACACCTGAGATATAGGATGGAAGGTCCTACATGACCAGACCTTGGATCCCACTATCCCTAAAACAGTCGAGAGCTCTCATCAACAGAAAGAAACAGGACATGCTGATGATAATAATCAACCTCATCATGATGATAAATAAACCAATCCATCCCGATGAAGACATCAAAAAATACATATAGAGAATAATGAAATACCTTATTATCTCTGCATCGATTGTCGATAAAAAACAAGGATAACAAAAATCTTTCTCTTTCCACTTACAAAGAAGTTCTACTAACTCTATAACCATAGACATGATCTCTATTATAATTTTAAGAATATAAACAAATATTTCAGATATAACTGAGTGATAAGCATTATTATTGGATAAAACAATACATACGTAATATATAATAAATATGATACCTCTCACTTTCATTGGAACCTCATATACCTCTATCATATACTCATCTACTTTGTAAATTTCCATTAATCGTAAGGAATATGGATGGAGCTCTTTTGACTATGATGTAGTAGCCTTTAGATCCAACGATCCCTGAACATAACGAGGAATATAAATATCCTGAAAAAAGTTTCTCAAATTTTCATAACACCCAAAACCGTTACACATCTTCACAAGTACGGAACCAAAACATCGAGTGTGTTCAACCTTTCCACATTGATAGAAAGAAAGGGGTCCAATACTAGCTAGAATTGAAGGTGCTGAGGGTAACTATCATTGAGAACTACCTCCATCACTCTTATGTTGATCTTTCCACTTTCTCTATTTCCCCTATGCATCATTGAATCTACCACTAGGAATAAGATAAGGGGAAGAATAAAAAACCTTACCTTCCAAATTTATCTCTTTCATCATTTCCCTATCTACTATCTCTGTGTAGGTCGAAATCTTCAGTATAAATAACTATGATCTGATATCTTTTCACAAACCCTACAGGTACTTATGAGTCTTCAGCTGGTCATTCTTCACTCCCTCTGGATAAAATGAACTACATATTTAAAAGGATTGGTGTTAGCTAACACAAAATTCTCTCCCTACTAAAAATAAAGAAACCCCATATACTTCACTATCATCCGTGACTTTATAAAAAAACTATTGGAAGAATATAGTCTTAAAACACTTACAATCCATGAACAGATGCCTATCCACATATAACATGGAATCCCACCATCACTTTTTAGGACCCTCAAGTTTAAACACTGGACACTTAAACTTGATTCTCTTAAGTGTATTGAGGAAGTAAAATATTTTATCAATATTTTCAAGCTAGTGCTACACCTATAAAGTTTCATTAGTACTTTTAACAGACCATGGTTTCTCATGAAAGAACTCCCATGATCCATCCATCACCTCTATAGCTCTTGTATGTACCTCAACAAATCCATTTATGATTCACGATACATTTTGGTTGATAGCACAAATTGATAGCCTTGATAATATTTCGATTTATAATATTATTTTCTTGAGGATAATCTAATGTACCCTCCCGAGGAACCTGTGGAAGACATCTTGGAGGCATACCGCTGCAAAATAAAATAGAAGAAATGATTATACAATAGTATTTCTCAGTTTAAACCAAAAAATAATCAGTAAAAACTGATATTAAAATAAATAAATCAAGACAGGAGACACGCATCCCAACATCCCATGGTAACTTGAGACTCATCATGGTAATATCTAGCTAGATACCCACCGCAACCTATGTCTCATGTCCTTAAAATCCAATCTCCTCTCTATCAAACATCCTAAGACAAGGACTCTTGAACAAAAACCAACACCTTTGATACCAAATTGTGATGAAACTGAACTAGATACCCTCCCAAACTTGTACACAAACTGAATTACCACATACCTAAATTGATTTATCGATCCTCTTGGGTTGAAGATTAACACCCATGCATTAAAAACAACTAGAGGGAAAAATTTCACCCAACCTGAAGCAAACAACATGAAATATATAAATACATGATAGAAATAATATTAGAAGAATAAACAAATATAGAAGTCATAGCAGATAGGAAATAGAAAAGTTGATACAACACAAAAGTATCTAGACAATAACAAATAGAAAATTCCAACAGCAAAGGAAAATAAAAACCAAAATAACTACTCCATGTGATAGTGTGGGAAAGTCCCACCATCTCACTACTAGCTACCCAGACTCAGCTGATAGAAACCTCATCACCTCACTATGAAACCTTGTATTTCCCAACATTGAAATACATAAATGGTCTACACACCATCAAAGGGTAATGTAGGGTGTGAATAGGCTCAGTAAGATCCCACCCATGTTTTCAATAACAAGTATCTGTAAAATAAACTAAAAATTATCAACTTTAAGGAAAAAATGCCTGATAAATAGTTAAATAGTTTTTATATCAAAATCATGGTATAACATTTAATTTTCCATTTCCTACATTTCCCATCAAAATAGGTATAACAGTTTCAAAGTGTTTTGTGAAAATGGAAACCCATGCCTCAAAATGAGGTATGCTGTTTAATTTATAGATGAGAAAAGATAACACACGTTGAAATGGGATAAAAATATTAAAAATATATAATATTTTTCATACTCTTAGAAACCCTCACCCTAATGTTGGTATATATATATTTATCATGCTTAACTTTTTACACAAAAAATGGACACGTGGTCTAAGAACCCCTTTTTTGAGAACATCTTCAACATGGTCAAAGATTTGAACATTGTTGAAGGAAATCTTCTTCACCTCAATCTTTTCTCTAATGAAATGTTAATCAAATTCAAGAGGACATGTCGTCTCATGAAAGACTAGATATTGTGGAAATCATGATAGCATCTTGATTGTCACACCAGATATGTTTCTATTTCTTGGAAGTATACCCAATATCATGAAGGATTTTTTGTGCCCAAATAATATTTATAATCACATATTCCATGACACAATTATCTGACTCTATACTTGATCGGTATATAATTTTATGCTTCTTTATTCACCATGATATCAATTTTACTCCAAAATATACAACAAAACCAGATGTAGATCTCTTATAATAGAGTCATCCATCAAAATCCGCATCACAAAATGCCTCAATATCTCTATTCCCATAATCAAGATATAAAAGACCCAAATTTGGTTAATTTTTCACATATCTAACTATGCAAAGAATTGCCTCCAACTATGTTTTAGTTGGAGATTCCATAAGTTGTATCACTTTTCTAATTGCATAATCAATATCAATTTGAGTCATCGACAAGTAGTTAATCATCCCAACAAGTTGTCTATATCTGTTGGGTGATAAAAACATCTCATTGTCAGTATGAAGCGACCTTTCTCCAAGTTTGATGGGCGAGTCAACTGATTCAACTCAAGTCATTCTAGTATCCTACAATATATCAAGAAAATAAATTCAATGAGACAGAAAAATTCACTTGATACATCTAGAGACCTCAATTATCAAGAAATATCCTAATGAGCGCAAATATTTGTTTTTCAAAATTTTGATAAATAAAAGACTAGAGTTGACCAATTTTAGCAGCATCACTGCTATTAATAAAAATTTCATCCACATAGACCACCAAAAGAATTATTCCTATTATAGTTTGATGATAGAAAATAGCAGAACCCTTTATGATTTGGAACATTCCAATGCAAAGTATAATGGTGAAAACATGGTTGAACCAAGAACATGATGAATGATTGAGTCTATATAGCAATTGACAGAGGTGAAAACCCTTAGATGACTCCCCCTAAACAACAAACCTATTTGGTTTCTCTTTTCGAAATTATAATTTAATAAAACCATGAAGAAATTAATTTTTAACATCCAACTGATGGAGATTCCAGTGATAGGAGGCAACAAGAGTGACGCATAGGTGAACCGAGACTGTCATTACCACTGGGGAGAAGGTGTTAAAATAATAAACTCCATATATATGAGCATAACATTTCAAAACAAGGAAATCCTTAAGACAATTAAGATAACCATCAATGTTGATTTGTACTATATATATCCATTTGTAACTGACCACTGGATAACCCAAATGAAGAGGGAAAAGATCCCAATTATTGTTGGATTATAGAGATTGAAGTTAATCCTACATAGCCTGTAACCATCCAAGATGATATATGGAATCGACCAAAATGAGGGGTATTAATTGAGAATGCAGTGTCTCTATAAATCATGAGGTATCTATAGATATTCCCTTATTAAACTAACATGAGTGTGAGACTTTTCAAAGCGAAATAGGAATCTCTTGTGATGGAGGATCAATAGCAGGTGAGGCTTCAGGTGTGTTAGAAACATCAGGTGTCAGGGTGGTAGGTGTAATAGGTTGGACAGTATATACCCTGCCAAATAATAACCCAACAACATCACTAGGAATTGATAAGGGTGTGGTGTATCAAGATAATATGGTAAAATAACAACAGAATTAGGAACATGTATAGTGGTGGGAATTCAAGAATAGAAATAATGGATTATTCATTAATGTAAACTCCTACTAAGACAAAATAATGATGAAAATATAGAGATAATTATCGATATCCACATAGGGTGTGGTAATATCAAATAACAATTCATTTTAGATCATGCACATCAAACTTGGTAATTGAGGGACAAATATCATGAACATAACACACACAACCAAAAATGTGTAGGGGAAGGGAATGAAGGGGTACTATTAAAAATAAAGAATGGAATATTTTCTCCCCCTGAAGAATGTATGAGGTATGTTTGTTGATAAGATAGGTGGATTTGAGAATTCCATCGCCCTAAAAATGGTTGGAACTTTCTTATGAAATAAAAGTGCATGAGAAAATTCTAACAGATAGTGGTTCATTTGTTCAAAATCACCATTTTTTTATTTTTTTCAGAAAAATAAGTCTAATGGATAATTCCTTGCTCAACTATAAAATAATGTAATGGTCTAGATAAATATTCACGACCATTTTTAGAACATAAACAATGAAGTTTAGCAGAAAACTAGGTGGTGATTTCTTGATAATAGGAGCGAAACACTAAAAATATTTTAGAATTATTTTTCAAAAAATAAACACATATCATCCATGAATTGTTTTTTATTAAATTAAAAAAATATCAATAACCTAGTTTATATGGACTTTGGATAGGAACCCATATATCAGAATGAACCAAACGAAAAGTAGTGGATTTTTGAAGACATGCTTTGGGAATATAGGTGACTTGTTAATGCTTTTCATAGTGAGGAGATTCACATTCAAAAGGAATAAGATATCCTAAGTACAAAAAATGTTTTTCAAGAATGGGGTAAGGTGGATGACCATGGAAATATTGAATATAGAGGGCATGATCAGTGATGGAAGTAGTGGATAGAACTGTGGTTGAGTCAATCGCATACACACCACCCTGAAGACGTCCACTAGCAACCACCCAAGTCATTGAATGCTACTAAAATAAGATCTATGTAGGTGAGAAGAATTCTTAAAACTATAATAAATATATAATTTTACTTATAGATAGTAAATTAAATAGAAAACATAGAACAAAGACAAAATTGGATAGTGTCAACCTAGGTGTAATCATGTAACTCCAATAACTAGCAATTCACACTATCTGACCATCGACCATAGTAATATTACCTCCAATTGAGGTAGATCTAGAGGAAAGAAGAATAATTTCATCCCTAGTGGTGTTTTATGAGGCACTGAAGTCAATAACCTGTGAGGTAGACCATGGGGTTAGACACACTACTGGAGTATCACCATGGGAAATAGTTGTGCTTGACCATTCCATAGATGTTGTGATTAAATTGCATGACATCAAGGTGTTGAAGGTGAATAGTTGGTAGATAATTGGTGCTGGAATTGTATAGCTAAAACATCTGGGTATCAATTGGATCATATAATGAAGATCGACATGGATAGAATCTAGTGATTCTGCCATGTTGGATGGTGGTGAGGCGAACTCCACTATGGCTGATGGCACAAGCATCACCCTGACCATGTTTAGTGTTGTAGTGTAGGTAAAACATGAACTAGTGAGTATGGGTAATGATCTATGGTTTTTAAAAGTGTTTTTAAGTCTCATTATTCTCTATTATATATAGCATAGTGTGCTAAATGGTGAATGAATCCTCAATACTCAACACATCTTATTTTTCATTATTAGTTCAATCCCACTGCATAGTGTCATCAAAGGTGACATCTCATGTTACATTCACATGTTTTCATTTAGAATTCTACACATGGTATGCCTTGGAACCTAACTCATACCCAATAAAGGTTATCAGAGTACTCCATTAATATAGCTTATTTATGTGGGGCATCACATTCTTGACATGTGTGATGCATCCAAATGTGTAAAGAAAGTGCATCAGCTTTTTCTTTCCTTACCAAGCCCTGTATGATGCCATCCAGTCAAGGTTGTGTTTTAGTAATGAGTTAAGGGTGAAGATTCTGGTGGAGATAGCCTCACCCCAAAACATATTAGGAAGTCCATTTTTCTTTTAGTATGCAATGAGCCATGGAAACCATGGCCAGGTTGTGTTTTTAAAAACCCTATTCTATTGTTGTTAATAGGGATCTGTGATCTTTTTTTGTACACCATACTCATAACTATAGCCTAAAAGCGTCTGATTTCTATTGGATCTTGGAGAAGATGTGCAGGGGTTCATCGTACGGGGAAGAGAGGATTTGATTTCATAGTGTAGGGGGTGGAGACATGTAGGGATGAGAAAATTCTAAACTTACTTTGATACAATGTTGAAATGGAAACTCGTACCTCACGAGGAGGTAGGGTGCTTAATTTATAGATGATAAAAAGAATACAACAGATTACCCACACTGATGTGGGATATTAATATTCCAAATATATAATATTACAATACTATTAACAAATTTCATAAACATCAAAGAAATCAAATAAAATAAAATTATGCATCAAATATCATATCAAATCCATGGTACTACAATCTAAAACAATACAAGCCAAAGCACAGGTAATATCATGCCAACGATCACTACAAGTCAGGCTAGATAGGAAACCTGGTCCTAAAACATAGTGAATTGTGTGCATTAGGTCTCTAGATATATGCATCAAATATATATATCAGAGAAACATCCTAGAAATGTAACCCCAAGTAGGTCTTTCAAGTCCCTAGATTAATGGTTCTATGGAGCATTGTCACACCCCATGAGTGAGCCCCCTAACAAATAGATGAGGATTATTACTAAACCTTCCACCTAAGTACTCAAGTTTTCCCATGTAATTTATTTTTCAAACCATTTCATCAATACCATTATTTGAAAACCATTTAAAAAAAATTTCACAATACCTTGAAAATATATTTTATTTTACTAAAACTAGGCCAGAACCACCTTTTCTTAAAAACATGTTTCCACAAATGCAAATAAATTAATTAATCATGACATGTCATTTTATAATTATTTTTATAAAAACTAGATAATTACTTTTCTTTTGATGTACTGAGATTCTTATTTCCAGTGATTGTACAACCCCATTCCCAATAGATTCATCCCATATGCATGCTTTGTATACTCAACATTAGTCAGTAACTCATGGCCTGATAGAGATGGGTTTTCAGGTGACTTATGTATTTACTATAAACCTGAGAGGGGTTTTAGGGGGGTAGGCCATGAGAAAAATATTCATATCCTATAATTAATGTGTTGGGATTGGAAAATTATCATTTTATTATAATTTATTCACCTATATAGAGTAAAATAAATATTAACAAACTCTTTGGAATAATTTTTTTTCTATTATAAATTCTTTTTAAATATAAATGTATTTGGTACCACCATCATCTATAATCTCCATATGAAATATGTTTTAAAAAAATAGCATTAAAAATATATATATTTCATCAATACTTAAGATAAAATAAATAAGTATTTATTAAAAAAATATGTGATACCAAGTAGTTATATATTTTCTATTCCAGATCCTTCGATGAATTTTTACACTAGTAGTTTAGGTACTTACATGAGAATATAGAAACTATTATAGGTCATTTATTAATAATAATCATATGTGAAATATTATGCGGTATCTAACTAAATTTATATTTATAAAACATTTTTTTCAAAACTAAAATATATAATCTTTAAGATCTTTCATTTTTTATATTTAACACATTCATGGTATGTAATGAAAACCTAAAATACTCACATTTTTCTTTATTTTTATAATTTAAATGTATGGATGTTGATCATAAATTAATGAATTTGTAATATAATCATAACATTTTAGACCCATCACCTAGAAGATATTCTATGATTTTGAACTTTGGGTTCAACTTTTTTAAAAAATTTCTACCAGGGAGAATCACCCCTAGATATTTTAAGATAAATACATATGGATTGAAAAGACATGTGGATAAATATTTAGGATTCATATATTAATTCTTCACCACTACCATGATTATAAATCGTTAATTTTTTTTTTAATCTTATTAATTTTAAGTAATTATGGAAAAAATAGTTAATCAGATTGTATGATTTCTCAAATATTCATTGTTAATAATAAAAATCTTATAAAACATAATGGATAATTTCTTTCACTTATATGAGTATGATAAAAATATTAAAATTACACGAAATTATCCATTTTCTATAATAAATTAATTTGAAAAATAATTTATTAGGTTTTGCCATTCCTAATAATTCATTTTTAGGAATAAATATTATTTCATTAAAAAAACATATTTTATTTATAATGATGATTATCGTATAACTATCTCAGCTATCAAAAATAATTGTATAAAATATATTTGATCATAAAATTTTGGATTCATCATTAAATAAAATAAAATAACACCGAATTTGATGGGTGAAATTGATTCTATTATGTTAGATATTATTTTTAATCCATAAATACAAAATGATAAAATTTCATTTTTCAATATTTCACCTACAGGAGAAAATTTTAATAAGTACGAATATACTTAAACATAATGTAAAAAAGAAATTATTTTTATATTATCCTTTAGGGGTAAAATATTTCATTTTCACCCAACCTTGATTAAAAAATATTTATATTCACATTGGGGAGGTAAATGGATCTCTTTTAATAAATATTAAAATTTACTTCAAAGAACGATATAAAATTATTTAGTAGGGATTTACAATGTATTCAGGACCAATAACATGAACATGTAAATAAATATTTTTGGTTGTATTTAATAATATAATATAACATATACATGTAATAATAAACATAAAACATAATAAACAAAACATACAATATATATTGAAAAAAATATAAAAACAGTGAAAATATTCCCCCTGAATGTTTAAAAACTCTCATTATGCTCAATACCATAGGTTTTACAAAAATAATCAGAGATATTTTAATTTTTTATATTGTAATAATACTTCATGGTCTAGTTTTAAAATCTCACTCCAACCCTCTTTTTAAATTATTGAAAAATAAAGTCATCAAAATGTTTCAGTGTATGATATATATGTGATTAGTGCCCCTCCATGAAACACCATTAAAATTTACATTAATTATGTATTGTTTTATCCATGTGAGAGTTTTAATTATTTTACCAAATTGGGTTGAATCCTTCCCTATTTACATTCAGTGTATGAAAAAATTTATCAAAATATTTTCATTTACTTCAACTATGATAATTTTCACTGAAAGCTCAACTATAATCGCATTCACTTCAGGTAATGAAGTCAATTTATTTGATTCAATTTTGTGATTTCTATTTTGGATTTAATGATAGATAAATATTTTGTTACATGATAAGAATAAAAAATAAAATGTTTTTAATAATTTTGTAGGGAAAGTATAGTTTAATCATGTTCAATATAGAAAATAAAACTTATTTATTAATATAAATATTTTCAACATATTAGAACTCTCATTAATAATGCGTTATGAAACTAAATCAAAACATCAATTTAAACCATTAATTATTTCAAAACTAGAAACTTGTTGTCTATTATGGATGAATTTTTTTGTTGATCAAAGGTGTATATGATATTGAATGATTGCATTAATACAACCAAAATTCAATAATAATTGAAAAATAGATAATAAAATAGGGAGGGATTAATATAGTACAAATGATATGAAACCTAAGATCCACTAGGAAACATACTATGAACCTTGTTCAATTTTTGTGTGTCCATGTCACAAATCTCCACAAGAAAACAAGTAAGAAGTGTTATGGGTGGTGTAAATGAGGAATAATAGATATTCAGTCAACGTGGAACCTAAAGAGAACTTACCATTGAGAAATCTATCCATAAGGCACCACAAAGGATGACCAAAACATTGGTAAGTCAAAGAATCAAGAAATAACACAAGTTTGTAATCTAAATTCACAATAATAAGAATAATTTCATTCAATGTATCTATAGTACAATGGGAAGTTATTTATATAAAAATAGTGATACTGATGGATAAAACCTAGTTTCTATAAGTCAAAGATCCTAAATAAGATTTTGAAAATTTTGGCACGTGATTATGGATTTTGGAGACAACTAGAACCCCCAGAAAATAGTGCACCTAACAAATAATTTAATAAAACTAGAAAAATAATTTTAACGTTTAATCGACAAACAATTAATTTGAAGATTCAAATCCAAATGGGATTTAAATCTTCAGCATGCCATGGGTTGGGTTTTTAAAAACATGATTGGGGCTTAATTAGAGTAATTATAGGCCCATATTCTTCCCCTAAGAAACGGTGTTTGTACCCCTCTGGGATTTTACGATTAATCTATCTAGGGCCTCCTTTATTTTATTAGTATACTCTCTTATCATTGGGACACCATTCCTCCCAATGGGTATTATGAAATTATGCACCTTTCTCCCTCTATTCCATGTTCCCCTCTAACTCCTTGGTGTGTATATATATTCCTTAATCCTCATCATCCCCTCACTCTTCAAAAGGATTCATCATAAAATATTTATATTAAAATTTAGATAGATTAGGAACATTAAATGTAGCAAAATCATTTATATACCTTTTTGGTATTTTAATCTTATAGGTGATATTATTGATCTTTTATTAAAGATAGAAAGGAACATATCCTCAAGGAAATTATTTTGACATTATTTTATCTAGAAATATATATTTTAGTGGGTAAAGTCATACCAAACCACCTAGATGAAAAATAACATATTTCAAACACAATCTTTCTTGATATTCTATCCAATTATGAAGTATTTCTCTTCGGTGGAAGTCAATATGGTTTTGAATACCCATAAATGGAGTAAATACATTGAGGATTTAATTTTTAAAGACATCCCCAAATTCCTAAAAAAATGTAAAAATACAATAATGCATCGAAGGGTTAAGAGAATTAGTGGTAAAACATTCTCCCTTGAATATAAAAATGAGTGTTTTCTCCCCGCTAAATATCTCTCGCCGTTTTTTCATGAAAACTGACCAAATTTCCCCTTAATACTCTTGTTTTCACACTTATTTTTAACTCTTTTATTTAACACATTTATTCTAATTTCACTCATCATACATTTTTCACTCTCAGTTTTTCAACTTTTTTCATTCTATCTATTTTATATCTTTTTTTTGTCTTTTCTCATTATCACACAATCCTCACTTGGTCTTCATATTCTTGATAAGAATGTAATAATAACCATCCTCCCATTATGCTAAAAAGAATAGTGGTTGATTTATACATCATGTGTGACCATCTTATCATATTTCTGTGGCCTTCCCAACAAGACATGACTAGTATTCATAGTAAAACTAACTCATACCACCGTATCTTGATACTCTTTAATAGAAAATGAATCTTTTGATTTCTTAGTCTCTTTTATATATCCAATATTATTTAACCATTGTGATTCATATGGACTAGAATTTCAATTCATAGCTAAAAAAATTATAATCATTCAAACTACTTTATTCATTTATGAATATAAGGAATCAGATTCTTGGTCATGACTAAACCAAATTTATCATCCATCAAACCACTTGATACATTTATAAAACTAACACTATCAATAACCATACTATATACCTTATTTTTGATGAGTCATATAACATGAAAAATGTGATCCCTTTTCTATTGATTGTGTTCTATTTTGGGTTAAGCACTCAAAGCATGCCTTGACACAAGCATTTCTTCATGTACTTCATGAATGGGGCTTCTTATTTCAACACATGAACACTCCTCGGGGGGTGGTATTTCATATTCACTTGATTTATCACCAAGAACATATATATTATCCAAAATCATTATGGTTATCATATTCGATAATTATGAGGAAACATTTACAAATCCATGAAATTTAAAAACATTTTATATAATGTGATTTGGAAACATTTTTTGCTTATGGTTTACCTTTGGATTCCGGAAAAGAATGGTTTTTGATTCATTGCCTCCTTTGATTCCATATTTTGTTCACCTTTATGATCTTATGATTGGAGATCTTTAAAAATAAAAGATTTAATATATTCCTTACCATAAGATGTGGAATTCATCATTATCACCTCTAATTTCCTCTTCCCTTTAGTAGCCATGTGAAGTAGAAACTCCATATCTAAATAGTGGTTCATGTTCACTGTGTCTTTAATGTCATGGTTGAGTCCATTAAAAAATCATTCTATGGTGGCCTCTTGATCCTCATTAATATTGGTCAGAATCATGATGAACTCCATCACCTTTTGATTCTCCTCAAAAATAATGGATCCTTACTTTAAACACTAAAATTTGATGAACAAATAAGAGTAATAGTTGATATAAATGAATATATCATGCATTTCCACTTTCCTATCCTCCTGGGTGTGGATGGGTCTTTAACCATTTCCCCATTGGCTCGCTAATAGTATGTAACACTAAATAATATTATAGTCGGTGAATTACATTACTTCCGACTTCACCTTGTTTTCCTCTGAATATTTGTAACAAACAAAAACATGATTGAAAATTCATTCGCATTCAAAGTATGTTTTGGGATCATCCTTAACTTTTAATGATGGTATCATCTCCTTTAATCCTAAAAGGCAATTAGTTTTTCTCAACATTGGTTGATTTCTCCAAATTGATGACTCGTGAAATTAGAGAACTCCTAATCTTCAATGACCAACCTCTATCATGGTTCTCTAGAATTAAAAGTCAATTTCAATTCATCCATACTCAAATTAAATATTTCGAATTATTCTTGAAGATTCCTCTAAAAAAATTTAATTTCTATTCCATTAGTTTCACTTCCTTCTTCTATTTGGGTTCCCTACAAAAAAATTAAGAGAAATAAAAATGAATCTCACACACCCTGTCTTGTCCCCCTCCCAAAAAATTAATCATAATAAGGGGAGAGAGATAATGAACCCCTAAGTACTGCCTCCAGTAGGTCCAAGTTTAGTTATTGGAAACGAGGGTATAAAAACCTCATGTTTGGAAGGAATTATCCTCTATAATATATCTCGGACTTGGATATAAGATGAATCATTGACAACAAATTCCATGAAATACATATAAAATAAATCCAAAACCATCCCACGTGTATGTATAAATAAAATTGATGCAGAAAAAATTTCGAAATTAAATACCCAAAAAATTTAAGGTAGAGGCATAAAATCTATCTAAATATTCAAGCTAGTAATGTATAGCACAATCCATGTAATCCTCATGGAAACATGAATATATATATATATATATATAGGGTGGGAATATAAGTATACTCAATTGGAAAACTAATGTCTCTCGTGAACATGTGAAAAATGCATGCTAATGCACCCATGAGAAAACAGAAGAACTAACAACACCTAAACATATCAACTATCCTTCCCAACCTCACCAAGTCATGCTCACCAAATAACACCATTAAAGTTCCATAACATAACATGAATCACATTGATAAGGGTACCCTAAATTACATTTCCACTGGGTTTTTACTATTCCCTAACATCATACATCCTGGATCTCCTATATCTTCTATATACCACACCACCTCACAAGAATGGTAACACTACATCTTGTATATAGACACCTAGTCCCACCATCCCACAAGCACTGCCACAACACATCTCACCCAAAAACATATAGTCTATAACACATCACATCCACTTCCATAACAAGAGTAGTATGGTATCATGAACATGTAGAAAATTAACCTTTTTCCCTCCTCCTACCATGCATAAACCCCATCAGTAGCCTCCCCACAAGCAGAGCCATATCACACCTCACCTGAAAACACCTGGGCCACCGCCCCATAAGCACAGTCACATATCACCAATGAAACACCTGGTCCATCAAAAAAACATCTAATGCACTATAATTACTTAGAATATCATATCCTGTGAAATATATAACTATCATAGAAGATAGAGAGGAAAAGAGTGGGTACCCAGCCATCCTTCCTCCTCATGGGAAGTCGGGAAAAATACCCCCTACATGACTATGAGGTTTTCAGAACATATTACTTGACATGGGTGGGGTTTGTATAGAATTCACATTAATTATAAAGGTATATACATATATCCACACAAAACCTCACACTAAGGGTTCTCAACTAAACACTAACCAACTCACAACAACATCATTTTTTCTGCCACCTCTAAATACATAACACCACACAATAATCCAAAATCCTCATCTCATATTTCTAACTAATTTCATTTAATCATACCATTATTTTCATTATTTAGAATCAACAAAATTTAATCACAGAAACCATCATTTAATTATTCATTAACCATTCTCATCCCATTAATTAAACAAACCTATTTCATTTAAATCATTATAAATAAATTATTTATTTATTCTATCAGTACTCGGGCATCTAGAAAAAAAAACTACATTTCAAAAATAGCTCAACATCCCCATAATACCATCACCTTGACACCCCAAATGGACAACCAAATAACAAATACCTAACCTCCCTAAAATTACAGCCAAAACAACCACCTTGCCACCCCAAAATCTTAACCAAACAAATAACCTCTTGGCCCTAAAAGCATCTCCATAAAAACAACATGGATTCCCCAAAAGCACAGCTAAACAAACCACCTAGCCACCCTTTTTAGCATGGATAAAAAACCATCATCACATGCACACCCCAACCACACATCAACTAAACATGGATATCAATTTCTATATTCATAGAGAGAATTTTATCATATTCCACTGTATTTTAGAGTCATTATAACACAATCCATAATCTCGGGGAAACCATTTTATCAACCAAATATATGTAATTAACTAATTTTAATTTTTGGGTTATACCACAATAATCACAAAAAAAGAATAAGTCACAATACAAATCATCCAATGCAAACAAATCCCTCAATAGCCATAATTTTCATGGGGGCATCAAGACTATACAATGACAATGCCACAATAATATCAAAGCTATAAAAACATGCAATGAATTCCCCGTTTCCCCTTTAATTTCAATTTAACTAGTTTCTTATATTTTATTAATCCATCACAACCATAACCCAATGATAAACATAAGAAAACCCATCCTGCATGATACATAATAAAGCGAAACAAGGGATTTCCTACCTCAAGGATGATTTTTGATCTCTTTTTGCACTATATGAAAATGAATAAATGCCTGCAAACCATAACTGCACAAGGGAAACCACAGATCAACCTACACCTCACCACATGGATCATAAAAATACAACCCAAAATAGAACTCAAACCAAACCACACTATCATAGTGAAACTATAAAGAGGAACAAAAGAAAACCCACCATGAATGGAGAATAACATACCACGAATCAACCAAAAATTTCCAATGAGGATCAAACAGAACCAACGAATTGAAGAAAGGGGAGGAGAGAGATTAAGTTCCTATCAGGGTACTTGGATTCCATTCATAATGAGAGAAAAGAGGATTAGTTTTAGAGTTTGAGAGGAACTTCATAACCATGAACCACCATTACATGTCATGTAATACATTTACATGACGTGTTTTCCCTAAAGTTGCTCTACTGTACCACCAAACTCCACCAAAAACTCCCATAAACAACTCCAACCACCAAAACTAGAAAATTAATGGATTGGGAAGGCAAAAACCATTACATTGGATACCTATCAAAATATTCTCACCCTATAGATTCCAAAACCAATCCTATAAGGAAAGGGGTCCAAACAACCACCCCATAAGATACCTCTCATGGATCACATCATACCTCAAATGCTACCACTAACCAATCACACGAAACTAAATAGACAAAAAATATCCCACAAAACCTCATCACCACACTACAACAAATAGCCTCCTCTCACACAACCATACCACCAAAAAACCATCCAACCTCACAACCAATGAACCATCCATCTTAAAAACATGAATCATGAAATTCCTCCCTCAATATCAAGATATTATCCACTCTTGGTAGCATTTAATAACCCATAGAAGTTTAATAGCATCATAGTTAATGCATTCTGATTAGGAATAAGGTCCTCCCATTTTTCATATGTCAAACTTTATCACACATCATACATCACATAAAATGGAAAAAAATCATCTCATTAAGAAGAAGGATCCAAACATCACAACACAAAGTAAAAAAGTGAAATAAAAACTAAAAACTACTTCAGTTATTGGGAATGAATTTGTATCTCACAATCCCAAGAACTCACCTACAGGACAACATGCCTCCACAACATTTAAACCAAAGGAATGGTCCATCCCAGTTGTGTCTTCTCTTGGAGATCCTAGATATTTATTATCCACTCTAAGAATGTCACCTCATCCTCGATATCTGACTCTCCTCATTCAATGACATGGGATACATCATGAAGACACGGACGAAGCTAAAAGATATGAAAGACGATGTGGATACTCTTCATCCATGATGGAAATTCCAACTCATGGACCACCTCTCCAAATCTCCCCAACACTTCAATGGTCCCAAAAAAATATAGTATAAATATTACTCCCTATATCAAACCTCAATTTCCCATGTCGATGGGAAACCTTCAAGAACATGTGGTCCCGAACCTCGAACTCCAAGTGCCTCATCCTAGGATTAGCATAATACCTATTCTAGTCATACACTTCTTTCATCCTCTCACTGAAAATATGAAACTTCTCTTTCATGCTCTGCACCACATTGAGTCCAAGTACTACTACCTCCCAAACCTCTATCAGACATAATAGATAATGACACAGTCTCCCATACAACACCTCAAATGTAGCCTTACCAATAGAAGAGTAATTTTTTTACACAAACTCAACCAAAGGAAAGTGTCATGACCAATATCCAACAAATTCTAGGTCACACACCTGCAACATATTCTCTATAATCTGATAGTATTCTCCATTTTATTGTCGATATAAGGGTGGAATGTATCACTAAGGCATAACTATGTTCCAAAATCATGTTGCAATCCTCTCCAAACTCATAAGGTAAAATGTGAATCCCAATATGAGAAAATGGACCTCATAACTCCATGAAACTACACCACCACATCCACATTCCTCTTATCCAAATAATACACTTTTCTTGACTCCCTAATTTCTAAGAAGTGGGCCGATTTCTTCAACTAATCAATGATCACCTATATAACATCACAACCTCCCTAATCTCTGGGTTACCCTCTGATGAAATCCATCAATATGTCATCCCATTTTCACTTGGGAACACCCAAAGGATACAAAAAACTACATGAAACATGATGGTCGACATGATCCTCCACTAAATTTGAGTATATCATGATATCATCGACGAATTAAATGAAAAATTGGTCTAGGAACTCATGGAAAATGGAGTTCATAATCCCCATGAACATATTTGGCATGTTTGTAACACTAAACAACATGACTAGAAACTCTAAGTTCCCATACCTACATCTGAGGGAAGCCTTTAGGATATCTTCTTCCTTCACCCTCAACTGGTGATATCTAGACCACACATCAATCTTATAAAACCAATTATCCCCTCTTAGCTAGTCAAAAAAAATTATCCTTAGAAGTGGGAAATGGTTTTTTACTGTCACTTAATTCAACCTATGGTGGTCTATACACAACCTTATACTAACATATTCTTTATTGGATAACAAAACTAGAGAACCCCATTATAATACACTGGTCTGAATAAAACCCCTCTATATCAGATCATCAATCTGAATCCTCATCTCCCGCAAATCAGAAGGTTTCATTCAATAAGTATCCATCAAAATTAGAGAATCACCAGGCTACAGGTCAATTCCAAACTCAAAATTATGTCAAGGGGGTAGCATAAAAAAATCATATGAGAAAACATCCATGAACTCCTCAATGACCCTAGGGACCTCTACTATCCCAGCTTCAACTGATTCCACAGTGAACTTATCCAACAAAGAAATAAGGGGCTCTGCACGATGACTATACATTTGATAACCTCACTCACCAATGAAAACCACACATTGGCTATCCATATCAGAGAAAACGACTCTCCTCTATAAGTAGTCGATAACAGAACATATAGAATACGACCATTTGATGTCGATAATAACATCATATGGTTTCATCTATATTAATAAAATATCCCTACCAGAATGATGTGGCCCCATAATCAATCTACACCCCTGTCCCACATCAAACAAGATGGTCTAGCCTCTGACTTGTGTAGTAAATACCAGGGTCCTAGAAAGCCTCTCAATGTATAGTACTAAAGCACGGACTATAGTAGGTGAAGTAAAGAAGTTAAAAGTTCCTAAATCACACTAGACACAAAAAAGAGTACAAAAAACTAATTATACCTCTAATTCTTTTTGTTCCCTCTGCACTACCACATTCACTACATAAAATTGACCATGCCTAGATCCTCTACCTCTCTACTAGCTACCACTTCCATGACCACGCTTGGGTAGAGGTACCTGGACATGAGGAAGATTATATGGTCAGCCTCTAGCTGTACTATCTCCCCTCGACAGGGTAAAATCCTACTTCCCCTAGTGATGAAATGATCTCTCTGGAAACTACTACTAAGTTTGGCACTGAACCTATACACCTCCACCAAACTGTGCATGGGGAACCATTAGGAACTGGTTTGGGTGATAGACATGAATCCCACAACCAAAAAATACTAGCACAAATCCCCTAGTAAAAAATATAAACCACCAAGATAAGAAGATTGGAAAAGAAAATACCGAGGTCGTCTCCATGCTAGTAGAAACATCGAAGGTCCTAGTGGATGAGACCTTCTTCTAAAAACATTGATCCTCAAGGAACCCTATTGAGTCCCTTGTATAGTAAAACTCATAATGAGTTCATTTGATCGATCACCTCCACCTTCTTCTAAACATCCAGATACACTAGAAACATAAAAGGAGTAATTGTATACTAGATTTAAGGATTTAGTACCTCGTCACGATGTTGTTCACAAGACTCTACATCTAGAAAAAGATTTGGGAAAAACACAAATAGTACTTGAACTTGATTCCTAATACCCACACTGACATACTCCCTTGCTGAAGAGAAAGATGTTATTTCCTCTTTATAGCCTTCATAGTCGATGAAAGTACTCTTCCCATAAATCATTCTAAAAATTGACCCACAAAACATTTGCCTCCTCCTGCTCACCCAAAAACATCATATACCACTGACGCGCAACTCATCGCATATGGCACACTACCAAATGTGCCCCGATCTCCATTGAAACCCAGACCAAACAGAAAGTGAAATTGCGATCCTCCAACTCGAACTTTTTCTCCACATCTAAAACACTACTCTCATACTTTTCCAAATCCTACCAGTGTAAATCATACAATTATCTCTACCAAGCCTCATCCTCCTCTGTTGAATCAACCCTATGGAAATCAATGGGTTTATCTTATTGAACTTAATCTTCCTGAACCACATAAGGATGATGAATAGAATCCATATCTACAATGAAAATAAATATTTCCTAATCCTAGGTATCATGGACTTTTATTTAGATTCACTTTAATTCATTTTATTCATTTTATCCATTTTAAATTTCCCCAAACAACTCGATTCAAACAAGAACAAAATTCATCATGATGCATGCACTACTCCTAGGTCTCTCCCTTGTAAATAGGACCACATCACATGTCCATTCAATAATCTTTGAGTCCATGCATTAGATCACAGGGGGCCCTAAAATCTCATGTCCAAGATTTTCTCCATAGCCTATGTCAGGCACCAAGTTCAACTAGAACTATTTCCATACCAACCCATGAAAACCTAATTGTACCTAACTCCAAACTCCAACATATCTATCAAACATCACCATTGGTACAAATGTTTCATGACCCCCTCCCTATAATGATACCTCAATGAGGGTAGAGAGATAAGGACTCTCCAATGTCCTGCATCTAGGTGTCCCTGAGTTGGATAATAGCACCGATGATATAAAAATATCATTTATGGGAGGAATTAACCTCTATAATATAACTTGTATTAGGAGATAAGATGAATCATTCATAATAAACTCCATGAAATATATATAAAATAAATCGAAAACCAAACCATATGAATGTATATATAAAACTAATACAGAATGAGTCTCCAAAGTAAATACCCAAAAACAAATCTATGGAAGAGACACAACAGTTATCCAAATATTTGTGCTAGTAATGACTAGCATGGTCCGTGTGATCCTCCTAGAAACCTAAAAATGGTTTAATATAAATTGGGTGAGAATACAAGTATAATCAGTTTGAAAATTAAAGGCTCTCATGCATATGTGAAATAAGTATACTAATGCACCCATGAGAAACAGACGAACGAAAACCATCTAAACAGGTCAAATATCCATCCCAACCCCATGAAGGCATACCCACAAAATAATGCGCAAGTCAAGTAATATAATATAACATGAATCACTTTGATAAGGGTACCCCACACTACATTCCAATTAGTCTTCCACTCTTCCCCAATGTCTTACATTCAAACTCTCCCATCTCTTATATATACCACACCTCCCCATGCACAGTCACACCACATCTCACCCGCAAACACCTAGGCTCACCACCCCACAAGCATGGACACAACACGTGTTTCCCGAAAACACATGGGCCAAAACACATCATAACAACTTCCATAACTAGAGTAGTAGGGTATTGTGAACATGTAGGATATTAACCTCTTTCCCACCTCCTACCATGAATGACGCCCCACTAGTAGTTGTACCACAAGAACGAACATATCATACCTAACCTGAAAACACCCGGTCCAACACCCCACATCATGGTCACATCTCACCCAAAAACATTTGGGCCATCACAACCATCATATAATGCACTAACAGACCTTTTTATATCTCATACTATGAATACCTACCTTTCTTGGAAGAGAGAGAGGAAAAGATCGGGTACCCAGCCATCCTCCCTCTTTACTGGATGTCGGGAAAAACACCCCCAAGTGACTATACGGGTTTCGGAACATAGTACCTGACATGGGTGGGGTGCATATAGAAGTCACAAGAAGTATAAAATTATATACATATAGCCACACACAAACCCAACCTAAGGTTTCACAACCAAACACTAACCAATTCACAACATCGTCACTTTTTCTTGCAGCTCAAAATTCATAACACTGCACAACAAGCCAAAAGGCCCATCTCACATTTCCTATCAATTTCATTTAATCATCCCATTATTTTCACTATTTAGCATCAACCACATTTAATCACACAACCCATCATTTAATTATTCATTTACCATTATCATCCCATTAATCAAACCAACCTATGTAATTTTAATCATTATAAAGATATAATTTATTTATCCCATCACTGCCTATGTATCTAGCATAAAGAAAAAACATATCACAAAAAGATCAAATTCCCCATCATAACATCACATCAGCACCCCAAAAGCACAGCCAAACAAAAACAACCTCACCACCCTAGAAGAACGGATAACAAACCATCTTCCACCACATGACCCAATCACACATCAACCACACATCGAGATAATTTTACATATTCAAAAAGGGTATTTTATAACATTTCACATTATAGTTGGGGCATTATCACATAATCCATAATCCTGGGAAAACCATTTATTCAACCAGATTTATGTATTTAACAAATTTACAATTTAGGTTGATATCACAAAAATCAAAAAAATAACATCAATCATAACAAAAATCATCTGGTGAAAAAACAATACCCTAACATACACAATTTTCAGGGAATCATCAAACCCGTACAATCATAATGCCACAATAATATCAAATCTATAAAAAATGTGAAGCATTCCCATTTTCCCATTAAATTTTAATTTAACTAGTTCTCTATCTTTAATTAAGCCAACACAACCATAAGACATAGATAAACATGAGAAAACCCCTCCTACATTGTACCCAATAAAGAGAAATGAGGGATTCTCTACCTCAAGGAAGCTTTGACAACTCGATGTGTGCCGCAGGATGAAGAAGAAATCCCTACAAACCACAAATGCACTTAGAAGACTATGGATCAACCTAAAATACACCCAAGGACCGTCAAAACTCAACCCAACACACAACCCAAACCAAATTGCACCACCATAGTGAGATTATAAATAAGAACATAAGAAAACACACCATAAATGAAGAATAACATACCATAGATCAACCATGGATTTCCAATGCTGATTAAATGAAACCAGTTGATCAAAGAAAGATGAGTGGAGCGTTGAAGGTCCTCTTAGGTCACCTAGGAATCATTTGAAATGAGATAAAGGAAGATTAGACATAGTGTTTGAGAGAAACATGAGTGAATTCACCTTTTAAAATGCACTGCCTAGTGGAATTACATATTGTGTAATTCATTTACATGGTGTGTAAATTTCAGGGTCAGATCTAACTGAAAAACACGCCGCGTTGAAGGATTTTACATCCAATTTATTGCATTTCATGAATACCATTTACACGGCATGTACACATTTCATGAGCTACCCCTTAGCTACAAACAAGCCACAAAACACCATTATATGTCATTTAATACATTTAAATGGAGTGTTTTCCTTTCAATAGCTTTGTTGTACCTCTATCCTCTACTAAAAAATTCCCTGAAAAACTCCAACCACCAAAACTAGCAAAGTAATGCATCCGGATGGGAGGTACCGTTGCAAAATCCCTCATGTTTTTAAACCTGAAAATATTTTGTTCACACATATTTCAATTATTTTTTATCTTTTTCAATAAAATGTAGCTCTCATTCATTTTACCACTCAATTTGCTTCCTATATATCCCTTACTTAATTAAATAAATCTAAAGGATTGTTGAAATGTGGAAATAATACACTAGAATTAAAAGATAAAATTCCAAAAGTGTTCAAGAGGATTAATGTGGGAATGGTAAATAAAAAGGGTCAATAAAATGATGATGGCATTTAGGATTTAAGTTGTTTCAAATTTTTTGAGCCTTTTTTACCTTTTTAGATCTTTTTTTAAATAATAACAACAAAAAATTGAGTTTTCATTATGTATATGTGGAAGAAGTGATAATTTGAAACTACAAATGAAATAAAATTTGTATATGCATAGATTTTAAAATTGTAACATCCGGTTACCGCTTTTAGGTACTATTTACTTTTTTTCTTTGATCTCCTGTTGTTTGGGTGAAACTCTAAGGATTTTTAGAAGATTTAATAATTTTATTTTTCTGAATTTCTATAGGGATTTTCACTATAGTGTGAGGGGATGTGGTGTGGAGTCTGTTTAGATATAGAGTAGACCTAAATGATACGGTGTAGACATTTTTTGGGGCCACTTCCTTTTTTAGCGTGGTGGAATCGCATAACACTAGGCTATGGCATAGTGGGTTTTTATTCCTTTTCTAAATAAGGTAGGGCTACAGTATATAGGAGAGCTACAAAATGGATGTTGATGTGGTTCCTCTACCATTTTTTAGGGTTGTTGTTACATGGTTCTTGTGCTACATCCTATCCTTACACCCTGTAAAGAATATCTTTCAAGGTTTGTGGCATGTTTTTTGGAGGCTAGTTGACCAGGAGAGGTTATTGCATCACATGGGGTGGATGCACTATGGTATATGTTTTTTATACTCTTCCATGTCGTGTTAATGGGGGTTTTGGTGTGGTCTATGATATTCAATCTTTAAAATATCATACCCCCATTTTAAATTTCTTATCCCCACCTATTTGACCCTAATCGAATTCCTTAGCTTTTGGTGGATTTTCATGGCTCCTAAAACCTCTCATTTTTTAAATTAAAGTATTGATGGATGTAACCATTCCTTATCCAGTAATTGAATCTTCTCTTATATAGAATCCACTATTTTTCATTCTCTCCTTCGTTGAGAGAACAAAATCTTCATGATGTTGATGGATTGGAACCTTGATCTAATGGGTTGTGTTTCTATAAATTTCTTATTGATATTCCGTTCCTCCAAATCTTTATTGGAATTCCCATTTTGGGTGTTTGATCATTTGATCATGTGATTAAATGTTGGTTGTTCCATAAGTCGTTACCCTATAATTGAAACTATTAATTTCATAATTGAATTGAAATGATTTTTCAATTGATTTATAAAACATTGATTTGATATGACTTGATGTTTGACTTAAAAAGGGCTTGGAAATTATAATAAACCAAAATTTCAATAGAGATGAAATTTTTGGGTATATTTTGATAAAAATGGTGGTTTGAAATGGGAATTTATTTGATGTTTACTATTGTGAAAATTTTATTGAAGTGAAATATTATTTGAAACCATGAATTTGATGAAACCCCGTGATTTATTTTGAAACTGAAAAAAAAAATTTGAACTTGAAATTGGTCCTTTGAGCTAAGAATAATGAATTTATTTGAAATTATTAATTATATAATTATTTATTGATTTATTGATTGAATTAATTGTGATCCTAGGTAATTAGTGGGAGATTAGGATAAGAATGTTAGGAATCAGACTCCCTATAAATGGATTGATGATGAAAACTCTAACAAAACCTAGTTCAACATGATCATCTTGATGGGATGTTGATTGATTTGTTCCATTAGCCTAATAATAGGGAAATGTGCACACATTATTGATTCACGATTAATGATTGAGTAGTGTAAGGATCTAAGGTCCTAGAACTAATGTAAATCATGGAATATGACCATTGTACTTGGTTTTGAATTTATTATACATGTAATTGTTTAGAGAACTATTTTATTCATTTGATCTTATTTATATAAATTTTTTCTTTAAAATGTTCATTTAAGAATATTTCGATATATCTATCATCTTTTGATTTGAAATCATGTTTTGGAATAAAAAATGTAAATGTCTTCCCATGCCTTATTATATTTATGTTGAAAGTATAAATGGATAAATTGTTTTGGTATTGATTATGGAACACACGGTTAGTCCCTATTTGGTTGTTTAACTCCCACTAATTACCTAGGGAGTCTGATTCCAAATGGTTAGGAAAGATAGGATTCTAAAATACAATAATGATATGTTATATGCTAAAAATATTGAATAAATAAAGTCCATAAATGATGAAAAAATGGATCATACTTGATTTTGGCCCAGTTTAAAGAGAAATAATAATGGAATAAGAGATATAGAAGAAGAAACTTTATTTCATTCAAGTGGGATCTAATACCAAATGATATGTTTCCCAAGACCTGCTTGGAAATGTCCTAGGAACCTTTTTCAATGCTCATGTGTCGAGATACTAGAGCATAATAATATAAAAATTAATAAGGGATATGGATGGTGTGAATGAGGGATAATAGAGAGTTGGTCAATGTAGAGTCCAAAGACAATTTTTCTTTGAGAACTCTATTCAAAGATGCCATAAAGAATGACTAATCCTTTGAAAAGTCAAAGAATCAATAAAGAACACATTGTTAAAGAATCACATGAGTAACAATACATTAATTTATGATGTCTTTATTATAAAACAGGGTTTATATTTAAGTCCAAGGAGTGATAAAAATTTCTAACACCTGGTTTCAACAAGTCAAATGGCCTAAAAATACTTTTAACAATTTTGAAATGTACCCATGACATTAAGAGAATACTAGACCATCCCTTTTGAAAATAATGACCATAACAAATAAACGAAGATAACTATACCACCACTTTTAAATTTTAATCCTCTAATATTAAATTTTAGGATTAAAATATATAATAAGATTGAAATTCATATCACACCATAAGTTTGGTTTTTAAAATTACATTTAAGCCTTAATTATAGTAACTATAGGCCTAGATGTTTCCCCCAAGAATGGGTGTTAGGATTCCTCTTATAATTTCATTATTAATCCTTGTAATACCTCATTCATTCTATTTATCCAATCTTTTATCATTGGGCCACTAATTCTATAAAACGGGACTTGTGAAATTATGTTCTTTTTTCTCATGTCCATATTTAACTCCTAGATTGATATATGTGCCAAGATATTTCTTTTACATTACCACATCACCATAGTTAACATGTTTAAATATTAAATTTTGAATTTTATAATCTATGTTATTTAAATTAATAAATTTTATAAAATCATCACATTCACATTAATTAATTATTTATAACAACAAGTTCCTATTTTGTAATTCTCCCATGGTATCATTCATTCACCTTCCGAAAATTCATTTTTTTATAGAATCCTCATCCTAAAAAATACAATTAATTCTATTATTAGTGTATCCCTCCCCCCACAAAAGTTGGTATTGCACCGTTGAGATGTTAAATCATGAGGTGGTGTAAATACAATATTAAGTGTAACTAGCAAGAATCACACCCCAGATGGAAAATATTTCAATGAATGTCCCTAAAAATTGGTCCACCCCACCGAGGAAACATCCACCAATACCATACCCCCCATACTTTGTTTATAATGTTTAAGGTGCATGATCAGGGTGAAGCAGGCCAAATCCAAATGGATTAGGCCAAAAAATATCTGACCCATTTCGGTCGACATTTAATGCGGGCTTAAAAAACTAAGTCAAAATCAGTTTGAATTTTAAGCGGATTGGTCTGTGGAACATCCAATATTATAGTTAAGATTAAAAATATAAAAAACACTTATTATTAAGAAACATTAACTATTAAATACACAATATTTACCAAATAATTGTTAATTTATATATATACTTATAAAATGTTTTAAAAATATATCACTGTTATAAATATGATATATAAAATTTAAATAATATTAAAATAAAAAATAAAAAAATATACGTAAGTCATGGGATAACAAGCATATTTTAAGAATGGAATGATTAATCCTACATATTGTTTTATATAATTCACCTAAAACTATTTAAAATAGAAATCATTTTTTTAATATCCCATATCATCAAATATATACGGGTCAGGGAGATTTGGAACCTAGACCATTTATTTGTTTATCCCCTATGGTGTAGCCGCTACGACCCGATGTCTCTCTCATTACCTTAAAATGGTGGTCTTTAGATTTTTACAATATCTCTAAAAATCATTTCTATCAAGAGAATTATGAATTTGTAGTGGTACTCTTTAAGCTACCTCGTTCTACGAGCAAGGGAAATTTCCTTACTATTTTTTCACATATCACTCAATAGAAGTGGGAATTTCTTCTTACTAAGCCTAAAATACCACATTGATTATTAGTTCCTCTGGCTATAAAGTAGTGAAGATGATAAAAGTTTTATAATTTTATTCATAATAATAATAATAATGAATAATTTTTTTTGATTGTTCAAAACACCCTTTGCTTGGATTGCTGAGGTGGAAAACAATACGAATCCCACATTGGAAATGTAGGTAGAATTCACATTGATCATCCCTTATAAAAGGAACCTTAAGAATTGGTATTTTTAATAAAAATATGTATTTTCCTAAATGCTTTTAAAGAATTTTAAAAATATATATATTTGGTAATTATTTTGTTATATATACATATTATATATATATCAAAAGAAATAGAAAAATAAAATAAAAAAATAAAATATTTTATAAAAAAATGACTAATAGAAAGATTAGACAAAATTGTTGGAAATCATTTTTTTAAAATTCAAAAAGGTACCCCCCCGCCAATATTTTTATCATTTCAGAAGAACCAATGTGTTCTTTAATAAAAATGGTAAGATCAAATCAGCGTGATTCACACCTATTTTGATCAAAAAAATAAGATATGATGAGATCAATAATCAGATTAATTCTTTCAATCCAAAATTCCTTGAATAAAATTTCCCAAAATCAGTGTTGAGGGGAAATTGGTTTTTGTTGACAATAATCCTTAAAATCATGGTAATATCCTCAAGTTAAACTTCCACCAAGAACCATACCCCAATAATTGAGGGTGGATCAAACCCTTTTGGATAGTGAATTAAATTCATGTATCGAGATCCAATCAATCTAATCCATATGCCTAATTATTTTTTTAATAATCAAAAGGGTTTGAACCCAAGGAATAACTTATAAGATAGATTCTGAGTCCCTCCAAGTGATGAACCATGAAATGATCAAACTTGACCGTTTTTATGGTAACAATTTCACCTAGTGGCAGGACAGGATGAAGTTTCTTCTTATTGTGTTGAAGAGTTTTTACTTTATGTAACTGATTCTTTATTTTATTCTGAACAAGCCTGCTCCAAATCTTGATGATACACTAGTTGATGTGACTCAAGTCGAGCACATTTGGCCAATGAGGAATAAATGTGAATATTATAAAGTTTTGTGTCGAGGAAATTTTTTCAACACATTATCAAATCATCTTTATGAATATTCTCTCCAAATGAAGTCCACTCCAGAGATATGGTATGCACTTAAGTTCAAGTACAATGCTGATAAAATGTTTCCAATACATTTCTTATTACAATATTTCTAAACATCAATATGGTTGATGATAATCCTATGTTAGAGAAATTTCATGAGCTACAAGTTATATAAAATAAAATTATTTCCCACAATATAAATATACCATAAACATTCCAATTTTGTAAAATTAATAATAAATTTTCACCTTTGTTGAATTATTTTTCAAAATCAATCATTAAAAACAGTGAGGATATTTCCTTAGCACAATTGAAAAAACTTCTTCCCATTAAAGAAGAATCTATGTTGAGAGATGTGGTTATGGATTTAGAATTTGATACCGAGATTAATATCATTGAGGGAAAGGCACAATTAAACTCTTCATTACATATCAAGAATAAAAGTATACAATTCAAGAAGAAACAAAATCCTTATAATAATAAAGGAGAAATCTTTTTCTATGGAAAACCATAGAATTTTTCAATGTAATGTCATTATCAAATGAATGTTGATAAAACTACTACAAATATTCAGACTGGAGATAATCTAGTTATAATGATATCTGAATGCAATATGGATTTTATAAAGGTTGTATAGTCACTTGATTTTGGGGCAGCAATGCATGTGCGAAAGGATCATTTGATGTTTAAATCATTTGATGATTATACTATCTTGAATGAATTACACCTTTGAAATAATTCATCCATGAATGCCATTGGACTAGGAAGCATGGAGATAGAATTTAATTCTAGGAAGAATTTGACTCTTCTTTAATGCGTTGTATATACCTAAAATTAAAAATAATTTAGTTTCTTTTTATCTTCTATGTAATAATTGATTTTAGGTTTCATTTGAATCCAAAAAGGTTGTTTTGTTAAAGTGGAGATTTTTTGTAGGGAAAGGGTACTCAAATGATGGAATGTATACATTATCCATTAATAATATAATTAAATATTCTGATTACATGATTGAGACCTCTAATTTATGGAATGATTATTTTTTACATGTTCATTGTTATTCATTAAAAATAATGAATAAGTTAAAATTAATTAACTTTATAAATAAATTTAATTAATGTGAAACATGTGTTGAATCTAAAATAGTTATAAAACCTCAATAAAATTTGTGTTACAAAAATATGATATATTAAAATTAGTACATTTTTATATTTTTGAAATAAATGGTTTATAAAATCATGTTGGGATAATATATTTTTTTAATTTTATTTATGACTAGATAGATATTTATACATATATCTTCTTAGAAAAAAGGATGAATCCTTTAATACTTTTAATAAGTATAAAGGAAAAGTTTAAAATCAATTAAACAAAATTATTAATGTATTACACTCAGATATAGGTGGTAAATACAATATGAATTGTTTTAATGTGTTTTGTGAAGAAAATGGTATAATTAATTAAAGTACTACTCCTTACACACCTTGTAGAAATGGATTAGCTAAAATGAAAAAAAAACTTTAGAAAAAATGTAAAATTTCATGATTAATAAATCTAAGTCACCATTACATTTATGGGGAAAATATTCATTGGATATATGTCTTATTTATAATTGGATTTCCTCAAGGAAAAATAAGTTATCCCCATATGAAATAATGGGAATTTTGAAGACCTAATCATTCTAATTTTAATGTGTGGGTGTGTTTATCTTACTATAGGTATCCTAATCCTAAAATAACTAAAATTGGTCCTAGATCAATTATAGTTTTTTTGTTAGATATGTAGAAAATAGAAAATCATATAGTGGATTTAGGAGATAATATAATTATTGAATCAAGGGATGAAGATTTTTTTGAAAATAATTTTTATAAATACGATGTGGATGAAGTTATTCCTCATACCCCTATATATTATTATACTCCATCTAGTTTAAATACAACAGTAAAGAATAATGATGATTCTATGGTTGAACATAAACAGAGTACAAGAATTAGGAAAGAGAAACATCTACATCCATATTTTATTTCTCCTGATTCCATAGTTTTCTTTATTGAGGGAGATCAAAATAATAATCTTAGGAATAAGTATCATATAGTATTACCTATATAAAATGACTCAAAGAAATATATAGAAGTTATAACTTCTATAAATGTTTCTTTATAGAAAGAAGCAAATAATTATAAAATGGATTTAATTATGGGGAATAATACATGGTTCAATATGGGTTTACCAAGAGGTTCAAAACCTATTGGTTTCAAATTTGTTTTTATAAAAAAGTATGATTCTAATGGTAATATTAATGATTTTAAATCTAGAATGGTTGCTAAAGGTTTCAGGAAAAAATTATTGATTATTTTTATACTTATGCTCATTTGTCTTGGATTAATTTAATAAGGATTTAATTTGATTTAGCTTTAATTAATCATTTATATGTCTATAAAATGGATGTAAAACCTTTTTTTAATTGATACTTAAATGAAGATATTTACATGGAAAAAATAGAAGGTTTTGATTGAAAATCTAATGAGAATACATTCTTTAAACTAGTTAAATCTATTTATGGCCTTAAAGAAGCTCTAAAGAAATAGCATGGGAATTTTTATTATATTATTTTATCTACTGTATTTACTCATAAAATTGTGGATAAATGTGTTTATTCAGTGTTTACAAAAACGTATGGAGTTATTTTGAGTTTATATGTGGATGATATGTTAATTTTTAGAATGAATATGATTTGTTTAAATGATACAAAGAGTTATTTATCCTCTATATTTAAAATGTAGGATCTTGGAATAGTTGATACTATTCTAGGTATTCAAGTTAGAAGTCATTGTCTGGGTTATTATTTAAGTCATTCTCATTACATATAAAAATGTTAAATAAATTTTATCATCTTGGTTTCAAGGATTGTAATACTCCATTTTCATTATATTGTTACGTTATTTATGAATATGGGAAGATCTGTAAAAAAACATGAGTATTCAAGTGAAATTGGTTATTTAATGTATGTAATTCATTTAAATAGACTTGATATTACTTTTTTGGTTTGTAAAATGATTAGATATTATAGTAATAATAGTGTGGATCATTGAAAATGTATAACGAGAATCTTGGATACATGATAAAGACCAAAGATTTATGTTTATTATATAATGATTGTCTAGTTGTATTAGAAGGATACACCTATGTGAGTTGAATTACCAGAATTGTTGATAAACAATCCACATCTGGATGGTTTTTTACTCTTGGAGGTTGCGTTTTTTCTTATGTGACCATGAAACAAACATGTTTTTACATTCGACCATGGAGTCATATTTTACCTCCTAGGCAGCATGTGGAAAGGAAACTAAATGTATTAAGAATCTATTATTAGATATTATATTATGGCCTAGTATGATGCCTCCTATCTCTATAAATTGTGATAGTGAAGAAACATTATCAATGGAATATAGTTTCATGTATAATGAAAATTCTTGATATATAATTTCGAGATAAATTTTGTGAGACAATCGTTGCAAGATGGTACTGTAACAATTTTATATGTGAGATTGTGTAAAAACCTTCTAAATCCTTTTACAAAATCTATAAAAAGAGAGTTGATTCATGAAACTAATAAATATATGGGGTTAAAATCCATAGAATAAATCATTTTTTCAAATAAACCCAAAAATTCTTTTGGATAGATCCTAATGAATGTGTTTAATGGGTAAAAAAATGTGAAGATGATTGTTGATATTGACATTTATAATCCTAAATACTTGTTGTCAATATCATCAGTTATTACTGAAGTTTGAGTTATAAACTCTTAACAAAATATTAATATTTATATGAATTATGTTGTATAATAATGGAAGAACATTGTAATATTTTTCATATTTAAGATTAGAAGTGGTGCTGCTTCTTATAGGAGTTAATGGGTTTACTCCTTAGAGAGTTCATGAAAAGGATATAAGCACATTTCTATAAAAGTTCTACAAAATGAGATGTTTGATAGAAACTTCATCGTATGTTTGATATCTCTGGTTTATCATAAATATTAAAAAATTTAACGTTTTTACAACTTGTAAATCTAATAATACATTGATATATTGATACTAAATAAAGGTTTAAATAGAAATATATCTTTATTATGTATAATGAGTCACTTGTGGTATATAGAATTAATATTTTTGAATAAAAGTGGGTGGTTATTATAATTTTATTTATAATAATAATAAAAATAAACAAATTGTTATGATGGGTCAAAACACCCTTTTCTTGGAGTGATGAGTTGGACAACAATGGGAATCCCACATTGAAAATGTGGGTAGAATTCACATAGCTCATCCCATATAAAAAAGAACCTTGGGAATTTGTATTTTAACAAATATATATATATTCCTAAATGATTATAAAGTATTTTAAAAAATATATATTTATTAAAATGATTTTCTATATGTATACATATATTTTATATATAAAACAAAATGAAATGAAAAAATAAAAAGATAAAAATTTAAAAAAAATGACCAATAGAATGATTAGTCATAATAGTTGGATATTGTTTTTTAAAAATATGAAAAAATTCCCCCCACTAATATTTGTCCCTTTGTAGTAAAACCATTTTTTTCTTTAATTCAAATAGTGAGATCAAATCGGTGTGATTCACACTGATTTTGATCTATAAATAAGTGATGATGAGATCACTTATTAGATTAATTCCTTTAATCCGAAATTCTCTAGATAAAATTTCCCAACATCAACTTTGTGGGGATATAATTTTTTGGTGACCATTATCCCAAAAAAGTTTTTTAGATTCTCTAGGTAAACTTCCACTAAGAACCCTACACCAGCAAGTCGGGGCATATTGAACCCTTTTGGGAAGTTAAATAAATTCACACATCAAGTTCTAATTTGTCATCTCAATATAACTGAATATATTTTTTATCAAAAAATTTCTCAAACATAGACACCACAAGCATGGAGATCAACATTCCCTCAATTATTAGAATTATACATTCCCTATATCAAAAATTGAAAGTATACTGTAGTTTCTTACTCTTGGTTAAAGGGGAAAATTTGATAATCCACCCACATTTTTATATGTACATATGTTAATTTTTTATGTTGACAATGAATTTCTTTTCTTACTCTATACTGATTTATTTGTTTCAATGTATTGATAATTACATGATGTGCCACATCTACTAGATATAGGTTTTCAAAAAAACATAAAGGCGGAACACTATCATTTTTCTAGAAACTGGATCTGATAAGACCTTGATTGAAATAATGTGTATGCACAATCATGCTTATTTTCTTTGAAAAACTTCACCTTTTATTTATTATTTCTTGGTCCCATAAGTCTTTATAGTTATCCAAGTATGTCAAATATATGACACCATCTTCATTTATTTTTTTGGCCCCATTCAATTCTATATAAATTTTTGTGTGAGATAACATTTCTTGATGTTTAATGATTACAATTTCATAGATAAGAAGTAACATTTAATTTTTTTTATTTTCATATTGATTATCATTAATATTATTTGGTTTTTCATATTCATGTAGTTATGTTGTTTCCCCGCTATTGTTGGTGGGGTGGTAAGGGTTTGGGGGCTGAGGGGAAGGTCGCAGTGTCAAGTCTCTGGGGATGTATGTTTACTGTGATTTTTTCCCTTGCGTTGTGTTTTGCGGTGGGGTTGTAATTGACCTATTATGTGTGGTGTCTGGAGTGACTTGAATTATCATACCTGGAATGAATTTTTAATGATGGATGATGCATCAAGATGTATCTATTTCATTTAAAACATGGAGTTTCACTGTGATGTTGGGTGAAGAAGTAGAGTTTAGTGTTAAAGATTTTAACTTCATAGAGATTAAGATGCATGATGAAGTTAGAACATTTGATGACTGACACATTTTTTATTCATATAATAATTTTATTTCTCATGGTATTCTTTATTAACATAATAATTTTTTTTCTAAGTATTCTTGATATACATGGATGGGATTTTTCGGATTAAGATTGATGGATCAAATCTTTAAAGGGTGTATTGAAAGTGATTAAAGGTAAGCTTATTAGTAGATTTTAGGCCTTGATAAGAAAATAGAAGATGAGAACAGTGGCCATCACATGTTCTTTGGAATACTCTAATAATCATAAACAATTAATAAAATGAATATGAACTTTCATTATTAAGAAAAGAAGGATTGTTCAATAAGTTTGAAACATATAAGAAAAATTTCACAAGGCTTGTATTATTCTAGTAAGCATGTATTCCATAAGATTATTGAACATATTCATACAGAATTGTGTGGCCTCTCTCTAATTGAATCCCATTAAGGATGAAATATTTTCTAAAATATAAGGATGAAATGATTGAGTTATTCAAGGAATGTGAGACTATGATTGAAAAACATATTGATAAACATGCTATGATTCTTAAAACTAATGATTCTTAGAGATAATAATGACCATGAATTATAAAATACATTTTTTGATGTGTTTCAGAGGAAACAAGTGATTTTGTGGAACCATAACATACAACAAACATCAGGATATAATGATGTTGCAAAATTCATGATTCAAAATACATTCATCATGTGCAGTGAATGCAATTAAATGCTATATTTTCTAAAAACAATTGGGCTATATTAATTTATACTGCTTATTATTTGGAATTTAGAAGTCCATCGACTACAATAGATCTTGTTATAGGGTTAGGTTATTTAGGACATGAGTATCAACTAGGTCTATCTCATTTCCCATTTCCTCTTATTTGAATTTGATATTTTGTATCTATATTGAGTTTTATTTTGTAACATATCTCTATATTATAGAGTGTTTCACCCTAATTCAAGAGAAATAGATTTTTTATTTACTCTTTTGATAGATCTAAAAACTTCTCATGTAGTATTTTATGAAACTTATTTTTCTAGAAAACATATATTTGGTTTTTTATGTATGGTCATATCAGTGATGGTATGTTTGATTTTAGAAAAATGAAATGTATATTTTTAGAATATTCTGTTGGAGTTGCATGGTACAAATTATATTATATTTAAAATGGTAGATTTTCTAAATACATTGTTAGTAAAGGGATGGAGAAGGGGGGATCATGATGGATTTTCATGTAATAAAGATCCATGTTCTATTAAATTTTCAACATATGGGATCGAAACTCCAAAAAGAGTGACTTCCGATCTTTTTGGTCAGTTCTATTGATATGTATCCAAGTGGAAAAGATATAGAGATGAAGGATTTATAATATTATCCAATAGAATTATATATAAAAAATAATAAATTAAAAATTACATTGGGGAAGAAGAATAATTCATTTGGAATTTATTTCTCCCCAAGGTTGATGGACTAACCCTTCCATTCACCTCTCACAAGTGAATGAAAAACAAAACAATTGTAACCCCCCACATAACAACATCACCACTATTTAATATTCTCCCACCCATCACCTAACAACTCATACATACTTACTAACAAACTAAATACAATCTATTAAATATAACAACACTCCCCCCCCACTAAATAGTAAATACCCATCCACTCAGAAAGCCCAACCCCACACAACAGCAACATAGCCTATCAATCACTTCTAACCCATGTTCTTATCATCTATATTGACTTTTTTAGTTCTTTCGATCTTAATATAACTAAATATGTCTTGAAAATGTCCATTAATCATAATTATAATGAACCCAAATCATATTATGAATCAATACATTTAATTTCAAACATGTCTTGAACATTATGAATGCATGTGGATTGTGAGACCCTTCTAGGATGTGATAGTTGGGAGACATTGAATCTGGTCATTAAATAATTCAATTTAAAAGAGTGAAAATTATGATGTGTCTTTAATTATCATACCTAATGTGAATTTTTTATGAACAACGACCAAGCATGTAATAAACATACTAGGGTCAACATGCCATGTCATCCCAATCAATATTCCATAAGGCCCAAAGCGTGTTCCCGATCGCTATCATCTGATGAAAAACACTGAGAGATCTCACTATATTTATAAGTAAGTTTGAATGATTTCACCATTCAATAAGAAAAAAATAAACAGCAGAAACTATTAGTGAATCTAGCATGGTTTGTTCATACATTGGACTTCCATTCATATGAAATAAATAGTTTTAAATAATAATACCAACCAAATTGGGAAAAGCATTATAAACCAACTAGGTCACATTTAAAATGAATATACAACACCATCCACAATTAACAAGGTTCAAACCAAAGAAAACCAAAAATACATATACATCAAATAGCTGAATTGGGTGAGAAAATAACATCCACAAAAACCATAAAACTTGATATACCATAAGACATATCCATGTAACCGATGGTCACCACCACATCCAAAAACATCCATTAACATACCAACACAAATGATACCCAATCTAAGATCACAACCTAAACACCACAACCATAAAACATGATATACCATAAGAAATACCCATGTGACCCATGGTCACCACCACATCTGGAAAACTTCCATCAATAGGCCAACATGAATGACATCTAATCTTAGATCAAAACCTAAACACGTGCATGAAGATATAAGAGCTGCACAAACACAAGTTTGTATACAGGTTGGGTGATGTAATGTATCAAATTTTCAGAGAGGTATGGAACCTTTATATTTTGGTTTAAACCTTTTTTTGTTCTTATAAAAGTGCCTAAGGGTTTTAGAAAGGTTTCGGGAGTGTTTGGGGCTTGTTCGGAGCTTGGAGCTCCAGTTTTCAGTGGAAATAGTTGAGGTGAACAGTTTGATAAACCATGTAAGGGAATTGTACGACCATGTGGGAGTGATTTATAAAACCAAAGAGGAGTCTTATGGACTATACATGGTTTGAAAAACCATGTAATTATCCCATGCAAGGGGGGGTGATACCAATGGAAATGTTGTCACATGTTTGGCTCACAGTTTGTTCAACTGTGTGGCCAAAATATAATCCCTTTAAAATGAGAGTGAAATTACATTTTTTTATCATCCCTCTATTTATCTTACCTACAAATTTTCCACTACCATTACATGAACATCTTCTCTCCCTCTTGTTGAAGGTCCCCTTTTCTCATCAATGTATACTTTGAGCTACGTCAGACGTCTGATTCTTCCTTCATTCGTCATGTTGGATATTTAATGGTAAACTCTTTAATTCGATTCCCTCAATTCTAGGTTTACCTCTAAATTTTTAGAATTATTTCTAGGGATGACAATTTTTGTAAAATTGGGTGCCCTATACCAAACATTATTAGTAATTTTGATTACCATTTCATGTATATAGTGAGATATTCATGGTGTACACTTTCAATTTTAATGCATCCACTGTTAAATGGTAATGTATATAGATTATTTTTCATATTGAAATGTTATACAAGATCCCAGGATATAATTAGAACCTATAAATACTATGACATTAATCTTTAATATATTTCCTATTCTCTAGATAAATCCTAAAAATTGGACACAGTTGATATCTGACTCTCAGGTGTTGGGGGATCATAAGCATTGCTACATCTTCTCATGAAGTTCACACATGGTGATCTCTGGTAGGTGATATCATGAGGACATACCCACCTATATAAACACAACATGTTTGGGGTGTCATTGGTTTTTACTATATACGGACATGTGTATTGGTCTCTTGACATTAATCATTATCAATGTGTCCCATTTGATCATGTACTTTTATGCAAGTAAAAATCCATGAAACTAAAATCATGGTGAGGTAGCTTGTGTTTGTTGCGTCATTGGTGGTGTGGAAATAATTGAATGGTCAAGATATAATTTGTCTCTTTCGAGTTGAGGAAGTAATATATCTTAGGCCTAGTTGACGAGGATGGTAATACCTTCATATATCCTTTCCCAAGGTAGTCAAATGTATCTCTGTCCAGATATATCAACTAATAATAAAGAAATAAATGATGATGGAACAAGTGTGCATCCTACTTAATGAGATATCTAATGTCAAAGATATTATAATACACAGTATGTGTACATAGGTTTTATGTTGTTTCTATGACTATTCCTTGTCTCTTTAGGGACCTTGATGGGTTTTTAGACTTTTCTATTAGTCTGTGAATACTATTCAATTCTATAGAGATATGGGCTTATAGGGTCACACAAAATATTGTATTCAATAATATTCCATATTCTATTGAATATGTATATTGGACATTGTGGGCCCCACCACAAAGTTCGAGTGTTTTCCAAGTCATTGATCGCTAATGAATAAATATGTTCATTATTATTTTCTTACAAAACAATTTAGGTGGATTTATTTATTTAAATTATTTACATGTGTTTAAGTAAATACAAGGAATTATATTAGTGGGGAATATTATTATTCTAATAATATTTTTCTAATATGAGGAATAATGTTGTTCTAATATCTCATGTTCATTTAATATTATTGGGGATTACGAGTCTAGATAAATGACATAGTTTTATCATGTAATATATATTTAATTTATTACAAGCATGTGATAAAATATAAATAAAATTTATAATGTAGTTTAGTTCATCATAATTATTTATTTATGGATTCTTTAGTGTATGTTATTTTTTCAAGGGTCAGGGACCCCTTTTCGGGTATTTTCTCAATCCACTATATAAGAAGGGAGAGAGAACATTTCGGTTATACTATTCATTCATCATAAATGAGAGATTCTCTCTAATACCTCTTTCTAGAGAGAGAGAGTCTCTTCAGGGAATTGATCCAAAGTGACTTTGATGGATTGAAGGCATGGGATCATAGTTATCATCACGACTTCAACTAGATCATTACATATTTGTGGTAGTACCCAAAAATTTGATTGATGGCTTGTGTATAGATTTTAAGACCATGTATGGTTGATCAAGAGGGGTTTATCTTCAGATCCTCTGAGAAACGATCACTAGAAATGAGATACAGTTGAGTGCACTTTGATTGTTAATAAGGTACACAGTCTTTTTTTATTAGAATAAATCATGTGAGATCCTTATATCGTATCAGGGATTTGATCATCAGAGATGAAAAGTTATGTCACTCCGGTGATGGAAATTTTAAAATCTATGGCCCACTGGATTTCATTACGTGGCCTAGTTCCATCAATTGGTATCTAGGTATCCTGTGAATTTTTGGAGGCAATAAAATTAAAATTATATTAAATTTAAGTAAAAGGATTTAATTTGGTCTCAATGCAATAGATGGTGATCCATTCCGATATAGGATAGCCATGTTATGGCCATAAAAATTTTCTAATAAGGATTGATTTCTTTATTAAGATTTTAAAATTTGATGAAAAATTATATATATTAAAATATATAATAATTTTTTTTGTTTGAGGTCCTGTTTCATCCGGTCCAATGGTTGATTTAAAACTAGTATGTTAAAAGGTGACACTATCCAGTGAAAACTCTAGTTCCATCCATATTGTGTGGAATCATAAAATAATTATATAATTTAATCAATATAATTATATTTTCATATATCCTGTTATTAGGCTTAAGGAAAAAATGAGTAAGACCGTCGATAGTGATGCCACTACCACTATTTTCCAAGCCACCCATGCTGTCAAACGCTCTATAGATCCACCCTTCTCCAAGCTTGGAGACTACCAGTAGTGACATCTCTCAACCAGACTCCATCCCTGCCTGACCACCTTATCATCCCAACCTATCACCCACTCACCACCCCATCATTATCCTGCTATAGGTCATCGATGTTGTCTCCCCAAATGGTAGGATGAACCCCATGTCGATGTACTCTCTACCTTGTTTGGTTGAGTAGCTAGGCTCTATGGGTTGTGTTAGACCCAATTTTCCCCGATTAAGGTCATGGATGATCCGCCTGACCTGGAACGAGTCTGGGTGGACTCGCCTAGCTCAGAACATCCCTCCGCAGGTTTTTCATGGCCCAAAATGGGCCTATGTGGGGTAGACCTTACCTGTAATGGGTCTGGGTGCGGTTTTAGGGCCAGAGTTAATCAATATTAATTTAATTAACGAGTTTAATTTTATTGTTAAATTAAATTAATTAAAATATTAATTTTTTGTTTAAAATATAATATTTTAATATCCATATATAAAATTAATTTAATTAGGTATTAAAATGAATGAATTAATTATTTTAAATTTTGGTATTAAAATTAAATTAATGCTTGGACCGAATAAAATATAATATTTGAATAATTTATTTTCAATTTGTTAATTAATTTAATTTATTTAAATTTCCCCCGTACTTTTCAGTTTATTGAAATATAATTTTATCACATTTTTAATTAATTACACTGGCTAGACTTGAGAAAATGAATGACATGTATATATCTAGTTTATTTAATTTAATTATTTATTATCTGTGAGTGATGATTGTAAATAATTAATTTCTTTTTTATGGTGGTATGTGAATCAGTATTTTTGTTCAATTTGCATAAGGCTCTACGTGTACATCACTAATTGTATGTACATTTTACTCTGGAGTCCCCTTCACCTCCATGCAAGTATTTTTGTTATATATGAGGATGTTGTAAGTCACGGACCACACCAAGTCAAGGCATAATCTAGATGAGTAGTGGACATTGAATGGGGACTAGCTACATCAAGAGTGGAGCCATGAATTAGGTATGATTCCCCTAGGTCATTGTTGATCCATTATATTTAAATGGATCAACCAATACTAGATTCTCAAGACCAGTTAGGTGTTTTTATTTCCTTTATGCATTTTTTTCATATTTTATGCATTTTCAGGATAGTTGGAAACACATAAAATAATAAATTGTAAAATGAATAAAGAAGTGATAAATATTTTTTTTATTAATTTTTAGTTGTGATAACGACAATATAGAATAAAAAGATTAATAAAAATGGATTAAATTTGTCAAAAATAGAAAAAAACCTCAAAGAAATATTACGTCACAAAACACCTTTCATCATTAGATATTGAACAAAACTGGGTGTTCAGGGTGCTCTTCATCCAAAGTTGAGCGTACCCCCTACTACCAGAGAGTTCTTATGAGATTGATAGGTTGAATTAACTAAATTTTGAAGAAAATAAGTATCATAATTTAGCTTGTTTCAACTTTATATGGAAGTGTTGAGTAAACCATTTTATGATTTTAGAAGTTAAGACTTCACCCAATATATCAATGACATGTGAGTTAATGTAGTCTTCTAGTGAAATTCCTACATTTATTTCTTTGATTAGTGGCGTATCCAAAGCTTATAGATAGTGAGGGTAGGTTTAAGTATCATTTACACTATAATACTCAACCGATTTATTTTTATAATTCTAGTAAAAATGGTTCCTTGAATTTGATAAAGTAGTAGGAGATATTTAATGATTTAATTAATTAACCAAGAATGTCTAAATTGGTAATCAAGATAAAATTACAATATGATAGATATTGTTTTTATATAAAAATTGTCCAATAATACCACAAGACACACTATGGTAATTATTTTTAAAATTCAATGTCCTATACAGCATGAGTTTCTAAATATTAGTACAGACGCTTGCACAAAATACCCCGACATCGTAAATTCAAGGTCTTGGTGTCCCCAATACCTCTTAATCCAAGTGAGGATGTAAAAATTATTATAGGATACTCATGTTTGATTCATATTATGGTAATTTCATAATTATGTCATCAACATATAATGTGAATTGTGGATACAAACATCATGTCATTAATGATATTACATGTAGTCTAATCTTTGAGAAGATTGTGAAGAGAAAGATAAGCACAGATATGAATTCATGATGTTACACTAGATATATTTAAATTGAAATATGGTCCATGATATTTCAATGGATCCCTTTATTATATTATTTTAACCCTTTTAATCTAGTTTCATTTAAAATAACAAAATGAACAGTATGTAGAAAATGCTTTGTTACCTTTTGGGAATGGTTTTCCAATCAATAAAAACATTAAAGACAAATTTATCGTTAGTTTTTATGGAAAACATGCAGAAATAAAAAGTGAAAAAGGCCATTGGAAACAGACATTCTAAAGGAACATTTGCAATGTTCTTAAAAGAAATAGGTATTGTAAAGGAGGTTATTTTTATTGCATGTCATGAAATAAAATCTATGGAAGTTTAAATGTAATGACCTGAATCGAAGAATCATGTAGTCTCTTCTTCTTCAGGTATATTAATCAACTGTATGTAATGTTTCTGTGATACTTTTTGGGTATTGAATACAATATTATTATCAAATATGTGTATTTTAATACATTAAGAAAGTAAATATATAAACATTACATGAAGTATGGTTTGCTCTCAAAATGGATGTGTGAGGGTGGTTCCCATGTTAGCGGTGAGAAGTAAAAGACTTCTAATTTCCAAGTAAATTATTGTGGTTGAACATTTATTAATTATTAGCAAAACATCAATATCACATGTCCAATGTAAACAAGGGAACATTATTCCTATCTAGGAATGATTTTTTTTTGTGTCATAATCAACCAATAGTTCAGTGATAAATGATGAATAAAAATGTAAGACTTATATACCCAGTTGTGGGAAGATAATTCTTTTTAAGTAAAAATAAAATCATACATTTTGGATATACCGAGAATGGTATTTAGGCTTAGCAGAGCTAAGAGCCATAGGTATTATTAATATACTTATGTACTTAGTTTTTTACAAATAAACCTTTAGAAATAAAGGTACACCACAAATACATAACACTATAATATCACTGAAACAATGTATACGTAGAAAAAAATAATACCAAAGGAGAAACAAAGCCAAGATGAAGGAATGAGGATACAATCAAAGTGTAGCAGAAACCCCCAATATAATATCATTAAAAATTTAGCAAGCATCATGGAAAAAACACTAAGTCTTATTGTGAGACGGTCCTAAAAAATACTCAATTAGAATCAACCATTGGACTTTGTTTCATTACTATAGAAACAATTGACCAAATTACTCTCATCAATCCCATCAGGGGAACTCCCATGGCATGGAAGAAATATATATTAGTAAACACTATCTAATATATAGTCTTGGATAGTTTATAATAAAACCAAATCTCTAATTTTGTTACCCCATCTTCTTATGACATAAAAGTAGTGGAGGTGAGAAAGAAATAAACATATCACAAGGGCAATAGATAAATCAATGATAATTACATAACACCATAATATCGATGAAACAATATAAAAATAAAAAAACAATACCAATTGTGCCACAATGAAAAAATGGGGGCATGGGGATATAATCAACGTGTATTGGAAACACCCAAGATAATATCATTAACAATGTAGCAATAATCATGGGCAACTAACTAAGTCCTAATGTGAGATGATCCTAGAAAATACTAAAGTGGAATCAACTATTGGTCTTTGTTGCATTCCTATAGAAATAACCAAAAAAATTACTCCCACCAATCTCATTGGGGGGACTCCCTTAACATTGAAGAAAACAATATTAAGGGACACTAGATATTATATAGTCTATGCTAGTGTAGCATAAACCCGAATCTCCCATTTTTTTACCCCAACTTCCCCTGATATAAATGAAGTAGAGGTGAAAAACAACAAACATATCATATGATCATTATATAAATCAATGATAATGACATGAAAAATAAATATCATCTCACATCCATCACTCTCTTAACAAATAACCCCTTTTATATTTACAAATGAATCACATAATAATTCATCTCACCCTATAAAAGGAAAAATTCTATACAAGACATAACATAAATGACTAGGGTGTAACAATCATCAAGAGAAAATCTTTTATATGGGGCCAATTGGTCCCTTGAAACTAACTTGGAAATCCAATTTATAAAACATCCTTTGAAAGCTAATAATAATCATCTCTTTGAAAACAAGGTCTCCACTCTAAGGAGTCGATCAAAAACCAGAACACAACTTTAATTAATGAAGGAACCTTGAAACATGAGATACATTATTTTGAAATAAAAATAGGGTAAAACCCTTTATTTTATCCTCAAATTCATTTAAAATATACTCTTAAGAATTTATACAAATTCTTGGCATACTTGAAACAATTTTTTTAGAAATAGGTAACTAAAACCCATGAAAAAATGTTATGTCAAGAATAAAAAACATAGAGAACATCCCACAAACCCATTAAGTGAATCATACAAAATTATAAATCATTGAAAAGTGTTTTTAAAAATTTAGAATAATATCATGAATTTTTAGATAAAATAATTACACAAAAAATCTACTTTAAACTCATCGCAACCTTGCCGCCTTTTCCCAATATCAAGATATAAGGATGAAAGGGATCCTCACAAGGCCTAGTATCCATAAAATATGAGTTAAGAACCATCCTTAGTCATAGAATTGACCTCCATGGACCACTAGGTAAAATAAATAGATAAAATAGAAGAAGAGTATCCTAGAAGGAGAAGGGGAAAGAATGTGTTACATCGAAGAAATTACACTAACACTCCAAAGAAACCACCCAGGGGGCTTGGAGTTGGTGAATCCCATGGCTGGGAGGATCTTAGGTTGAACAAATGGAGAAAAAGGACAAATGAGTTTAAACTGAGTAAGGGTGAAAGAAAAATCTCATGTTGTAAAATTCTAGGTAAGCTACATGATTTGGGAAATGGGTGTTGATCATGTAGTTATCACTAGAAGGAACCACCCATACAAGGGTAATTCAAGTAGTTCGGTCATACAATTTTTACAACACTATGATAATAATTTAGGGGAATCCCATATGTAATGGTTGTCTTCACAATTTGGTATCATGGTATAGAGAATGGTGCACCAACTGTGCATATACTTCTGGAAGCTCCTCCCCATCCCACATGGTCTGGCTGCACGGTCAATTCTAAAATAGGGTGTTTTTTACCATATGGATTTCAATGGATGCATTGGAGCCTTTAGATAGTATTTTATACATTTTTGATCTCGTTATTTTCCTTTTTGCGTTCAAGGGTTAAATTCTATGGCATATGTAGAAAAAATTCACTCTGAAACTAAAACATAATTGCCAAAAATATTATGTTTAATCTATTATCCCAAATTTTTCTTGGTTCTGATTTTAGCAAGACGATTTGTTAATGACACATACAAACTTGAAAGTTGGAATCTATTGGGGGTATTGGATTTGAAAAATGGGATATAAATACATGGATGAAGGAATGATAAAACTATGATATTAGTATTTATATAAAAACATGACTTCTATTAGTTATGAGAAACAAGTTAAAATTATTTTTCTTGTCAATTATATCCACTCATTTATTTCCTTTTCCCTTCAATATTCATTTTATAATTTTTTTTCCAAAACATGATTGTTTTGTAAATATTTCAAAAATTCATGTGTATTGTCATGATTCTTTCTTTTATGTTCCCCAACCGCTAAAAAATAACAAGAAGCCTCTTGGTATTTCTCCCTGAGTAGAAGGTGGTTCAATTTTCATGTATTTCCAAAAATTCATATGATTATGGTTATATAAATTTGAATATTTCCATTATAATTATACATTCAAGTATAAATATACCAATTATAATACTGTTAGGTAATAGAGTTCCTGGTAGCGTCATTTTAATGTGTTTTGAGCTTTTTCAGTTGCACTAGTTCTATACAATAAGAGGGTATCAAAATCAGATTTGTGCTTGGCACCAGTTCAATCATAAACTCTACCTCCATCTTTGGAGGAAGACCAGGGAAAATGTATAGGAAAATGTTAGGGATGTCTTGAAAATCATAAGGAAGATCAACAACAGAAGAAACATTATCAGTCTCAACAACTACTGTAGAAAAAAAACTCCTTAGCTTTGGGCAGGAATATCATGCATGACCAGACCTCAGATCCCACTCTCCCTAAAACACATGAGAGATCTCATCAGTTTAAATAAATGAGACACACCAATGATAGAAATCAACCTCATCATTATGAGAAACAAACCAATCCATCTTGATGATGATGTCAAACAAATCTAGATCAAGAATAAAGAAAGATCATACTAACTTTGAATCGTCTATTGATAGAAAAAAAAGAAATACATTAAACCCCCAATTCTTTCCTCTTCCCAAGAGGTATCGTTAACTAAATAATAAAGGACATAAGATATATTGGATATTTAAGTATATCAATAAAATGGCCAAATATTAATGAGTTGGAATCAGAAGTATCAAATAAAACAATGGCATACCAGAAAAGAATAAATGGTTATACAATAGGACAATCTCAGTTAAAATTATAAAACCATATATAAAAATTGAGATTAAGATCAAGAACTCAAAATAAGAGACACATATCCCAATATCCCATGGTAACTTGAGTCTCTTCATGGAAAGAGCTGGATAGAAATTCACCACAACCTACCTCTCAAGTCCCTACAATCCTATCTCTAGTCTATCAAATGTCCCAAGATAGGGACTTTTGAGGACCAACCAACACCTCTTATACCAAAATGTGAAAAACCCAACTCAGATACCCTCCCAAACAGGTACTTGACCTGAATTTCCATATTTTCAAAGGGCATTCCCAATCCCCACGACCTAAATACTAGCACTCAAGCATCAACAAGAATTGTAGGGAATGATTTCTCCTAACGTAAAGCAGAAAATATGATATATATATATATATACACATGAAGGAAATAACAACATAAGAAGAAATAAGTATATATGTCATAATATAAAGGAAAGAATATAATATATACAAATCAGAAGTAGCTAAACAATTTCTAAGAAACAAGTCCAACAACAAAGGAAAAAAAACCAAAATATCTACTCTATGTGTGTGGTCAACTCCCACTATCTTGACACAAGATACCTAGACTTAGTGGATAGAATCCCCACTACATCACTATGGTGCCTTTCCTTTCTCTATATAAAAATATATGCAAAGGTATACCCACCACCGAAGGGCTGCGCAGGGCGTGAGGTAACATGCTCAGAAAGAACCCACCCAGGTGTTCCATGAAAAGTCTCTGTATAACAATATTAACATTCTCAACTTTATGAAAAACATGGAATGATAAAAAATTTAATAGTTTTTATATCAAAATCATGGTATAAACTTTAATTTACCATTTTCCATATTTCCTAATAAAAATAGGTGTAATGATTTGAAATAATTCTGTTGAAATAGAAACCCATACCTCACAACAAGGTAGGGTACTTAATTTATATATGAGAAAAAGAACACAAAATATAACCCACACCGATGTGGGATATGAATATTAATAATATATAATATTCTAATACTCTTAACGCCCTCTCAATATAGGAAATATATATTTATCTTGCTCAACTTTTTACACAAAAATTACACATGTGGTCCAAACACCCCTTTTATGAGAACATCTGCAAGTTTATAAGTGGTGTGAACATATCCAAAGTTGATCTTATTATTATCATATTTTTCTTTAATTAAATGATAATCAACTTCAATATTATTTTTCCTCTCATGAAATACTATATTTGTGGAAATCATGATAGTATCTTGACTATAACACTAGATATATTCTAGTTTCTTGGTAGTATACCCAGTCCATAAGAAATTTTTTGTGGCTAAATAATATTTACAGTCATATATGTCATGAAACGATACTCTGACTCTTCACTTGATCGGTAGATAACTATCTGCTTCTTGCTTCACCATGATTCAAATTTCCTCCATAAAATACTAAAAAACCAGATGTAGGTCTCCTAGAAGGGAGACATCTGGCATAATATTCATCACAAAATGGCTCAATATCTTTATTCTCATGATAAGAATATAGAATACTTGAAATTGGTTCATTTCTCACATATATAAAAAATTTAATAACAACCTCCTACTATGTTTTTGTTGAAGATTCTATAATCTGATTCAGTTTTCTAACTACACAAGAAATATTGGTTCAATTAATCGTCAAGTAGTTAGGATTACCAACAAGTCATCTATATTGTTTGGGGTGACGAAAATATCTCACTATCAGTATGAAGTGACCTTTCTCCAGGTTTAAGGGGTGAGTCAACTGAGTCAGCTAGAGTTATACCACTCTATTATTGTAGATCAACAACATACATTCTATGTGGTAAATAAATCATTATTATATCTGAAGATATCAATTCTCAAGAAATATTATAGTGGACACAAATATTTAGTTTGAAATTTTTGATTAAGAAAAGACTTGATTCAACTAATGTCAGCAACATCACTTCCAGTAATAAAAATTTTATCCACATAGGCAACAAAAAGAATGATTCATATTTCATATTTATGATATAAAATAGTAAAATTATTTATACTTTAGCGTATTCCAAATCTAATCATAATGATTCAAAAATGGTCAAACCAAGCTTGTAGTGACTTCTTAAGTCCATATAGTGATCAACGAAGGTGAAAAACGTTGGAGGACTCCCCATGAAAAAAATATGGGTGGTTTCTCCATATAAACTATTTCATTAATAAAACTATGAATAAAGTAATTTTTAATATTAAACATATGGAGAGTCCTGTTATAGGAGGTAGAAAGTGATATAAGTAGATGAAATGGGACCATCTTTTCCACTAGAGAGAAGGTGTCAAAATTATCAACTCCATATGTCTGCGAATAACCTTTGGAAACAAGGTGATCCTTGTAACAATTAAAAGAGATTTTAACATTAATGTGTACTATATAGATCCATTTTCAACCAGCCACCTTATTCCCCAAAGGAAGAGGGACAAGATCCCATGTATATTTGGATTCCAGAACCTGATGTTCATCCTGTACAGCCGATAACCAGCCGAGATGAGATATGGAATAGGAAACAGTGTGGGGTGTCAAGTGAGTATGCATTGCATATATAAATCATGAGGTATCCACATAAAAAACTTGATAAGACTTAAAGAAGTGTGATCCTTTGTGAAGTGTAATAGGAAACTTTGATGATGGAGGATCGAGAGTAGGTGAGTTGTCTGGTATGGTAGCAACATCATGCATCGGGATGGTAGGTATGCTAAGTCATTGAGTATCTACTTGTACAAATTTTCATCCAAAAATATAACTATGAAGAGATAGGGGTGGTGGTGTATCGAGAGAATATGGTAAAATAACTTCATAATCAAGAATATTATATAGTGGTGGGAACTTAGGAATAGAAATAGAAGGTGATTCGAAAAAGGAAACATCAACTGAGACAACATAACAATGAGAATCTAGATATAAGAATTGATATCCATGTTGGGTGCATGAATAGACAAGAAAGTTGCATTTTAGATCACATGCATCAAACTGGGTAATCGAGGGGAAAATATCTTGAACATAACACACACATCCAAAAATACGTAAGGTAGGGTAATGATGGGATTTTATTGGAAATGAATATTGAAAGAGTTTATTCTCCTAAAGAATAGATGATGGAAGTATTTTTATAAGATAGGTGGCTGTGAGAATGGAATTGCCCCAAAAAATGGTTCGAAATTTCTTCTAAAATAAAAGTTCAAAAGAAACTTATAACTTTTGGCAGTTCATTCATTAAACAGCACCATTTTATTTATGTATGTTAGGATAATAATTATGATGTATAATTCCATGATCATCTAGAAAAGACTCGAATGGTTCAGATAAATATTCATGACCATTTTCAAAATGGAAACAGTAAATTTTAGTGGAAAACTAGGTGGTGATTTCTTGATAATAGGAGAGAAACACTGTAAATATTTCAGAAAGATTTTTCAAAAAATAAAACCAAGTCATCTATGAAATTTTATCCATGAAAGTAACAAAATATCAATAACCCAGTTTAAATGGACTTGAACTAAGAACCAAGATATCATAGTGAACTAATTGAAAAGAAGTGGATGCATGAGGAATTTCTCAGGGAACATAGGTGACTCACTAATTCTTTGTATAGTGATGGGATTCACATTCAAAAATAATAATAGTACCCAAGTCCTACCTTTATTTATGAATGGGGTCAGGTGGGTGGCCATGGTGATACTAATGTTGGAGGTCATGGTCATAGGTGATGGGACTAGTGAGAGCTAGGGCTGAGTCAAGCACATACACACCACCCTGAAGACATACACTACCATGAAACTAAGTCATTTAATGCTACTAAAATATAACCAAATAAGGTTATAAGATTCCATGACACTCTAAGTTTGTCGTATGTTTTCTAATAGATAGTAAATTAAGGACACAACTAGGAACAAATACAACTGCAGATAGTGTCAACCCATACGTAATCTTAGAACTCCCACAATCATAAATATTAACAATATATCAATCATAAAAAGTAATATTACATCTATTTGAGGTCAATATATAGGAATGAAGAATACCAATATCCCCTATGATGTGCTCTGAGGAACCAGAGTCGAGAACCCATGAGGTGGACCATTGGGATTGACACACTGCTAGAGTATAACCATGGGAAAAAGTGGTGATTGATGATGACATAGATGGTGTGATAAAAATAAATGTCAACAGGGTGATAAATGTCCAAAATTTATAGAGAATTAGTTCTTAAATTGAAAATATAGAACATCTAGGTATCAATTAGACCATATAAGAAAGATCAACATGGATGGTGTATAGTGCTTCTGCTGTGTTGGATGGAGGTGATGTGAACTCCACAATGTCTGATGATGTGGGCATCACCTTGACAATTTATGGTGTTACAACATCTATAGAGCATGTGATAGTGGGTGTGGGTGAAGATCTATGGTCTCAGACAGTGATTTTGGTCTCCATCATCTATATTATATATATTGGAGTGTGATTGATGGTGAATAAATCCTCACTACTCAACACATCTTGTTTGTCATCAGGACTCCAATCCCACTGCATCGCCTCATTGAAGATGACATATCGTGTTACATGCACATGCTTGTTTTCAGGGTCATACATGCAGTTTTCCTTGGACCTCGACTCATACCCAACAAAGGTCATCAGCATACTCCACTCATCCAACTTCTTATGGTGAGGCCTCACATTCTTGATATACATGATGTATCCAACGGTGTGGATAATGTGAAACACCATTCATTTTTCTTACCAAGCCTCATACAGAATCATCCTATCAAGGATGTGTATTGAAACTTAGCTAAGGATGAAGATGGTAGTGGAGATATCCTCACCACACAACATCCCAGGACAGACCTTTTCCTTTATCATGCTTCAAACCATGGAAACCATGGTCTAATTGTGTGGTTCAATTACCCTATTATGCTATTGTGAATAGGGAGTCATAAGCTATTGTTGTATGACACACTCAATACAATATTTTCTAAATTCCACTAAGTTGAACTCTCTACCATGATAGGTGTGGAGGACCTTCAACTTTTTTCCTGTCTCCACCTCCACTAAGCCCTAAAAGCATCTGATTACTACTGGATCTTGAAGAAGATGTAAATGGGGTCATCATATAGAAAATAGTGGACATTATTTCATCACTCAGGGGGTAAAGGCATGTAGGGATAGGAAAATGATAAACCTTTTTTGATGACTTGTTAAAATGGAAACATGTTCCTCATAATGAGGCAGGATTATTAATTTATAGATGATAAAAAATATAATAGATAACCCACACTAATGTGAGATGTGGATATTAAAAATATATAATATTATAATACTCTTACAACATTTCATATACATCAAAGAAGTCAAATAAAATTAAATCATGTATAACATATCATATTGATTCCATCGAAGTACAAGCTAAAATAGTGAAATCCAAAGCATAAGAAACATCATGATAAGGATCACTACATGCCAGTATAGCTAGGAAAATGGTACCTAAAACATTGAAAATCATGTTCATAAAGTCTCTAGATATATGCATTGATTATATATAGTAGAGGAACACCCCATAATGTATACCCCAATAGGTCTATCAAGTCCCTAGATCAACAGGCCTTAAGAGTAGAGGAACACCCCATGAGTGAGCCCCCCGGAAAACGAATGAGGCCTATTACTACACCTTCCACCATAGTACCAAAGGTTTACCATGTGTTATATTTTCCAAACCATTTCATAAAAACCATTATTTGATAACCATTTTAAAAAAACATATCAAAATAATTTGAAAACAGATTTTCATTTACCATAATAATGGGATGTCCATATTTTCTCAAAAACCCATTTCTGGACACGCAAATCAATTAATCAATCAGGACATTTCATGTATCAAACAATTTATCAAAACTAGTAAGATACAGTTCTACCAATGTAATGAGGTTCTTAGTTTTGGTGATTGTATAACCCCTACCCAATAGATTCCTCCCACATGTGTTTTTTATACCCTCAACATTAGTCAATAACCTGTGACCTGTTGGAGGTGGGTTTTGGAGGTCACTTATATATTTACTATAGACCCATGAGGGGTTTTAGTGGAGATAGGTCGTCAAAAAATGGTCATATCCTATAATTAATGTTTTGAGATTGATAAATTTCTGGTTTATCATAATTGATTCATTTTTATATAGTAAAATAAATATTATAAAATTATTTGGAATCAATTTTTTCTTTTATAAATTCATTTTTTATATAGATGTATTCGGTACCTCCATCATCCATAATCCCCATATGATATATGTTCTCAGTAATATCTTTAAAAATAAATATATTTCATCAATAATTAAGATAAAAATAATAATTATTTATTAAAAATTGGGTGATACCTAGTAGTCATATATTTTATCTTTCAGGTCCTTTGATAAATTTTTACACCAGTAGTTTAGGTACTTACATAAGAATATAAAAACTCTTTTGGGGTATTGATTAATAATAAAAAAAATTATATATTAGGATTTATTTAACTAAAAAAATATTTATAAAACTTTTTTTTAAATAGTCACATAAAATCTTCAGGATCTTCCATTTTTTTATATTTAACACATTCATGGTATGCAATGAAAACTGGAAATACTCACAACTATCATTATTTTTATAAAATTCCATGTATGGAAAATGATTATAAATTAATGAATTCATAATATAATCATAACATATTAGAACCACCACCAAGAATAAATTCAATGATTTTTTCATTAGATTTTATAGCATGGAATGGGATTCACTCATCATTTACCATTTTCACTTTTCCCAAAAACACTCAATGTTTCCTCCATCTGAAGCTGAGTACAGACCTTCTTTCCAATGGTCATCGGTCATCTAGGTTTTTAGGCCCAACTACTCATGGGACTCAAATTGGTCGAGAGGATGGGAGTTCAGGCTCATCACACCCTTTTTTGGGGGATTCGTTCATAATATGGGATTCTCTTATAGATTTAAAATAGGTTCATGAATCTCTTTATAATCTCAATATGAGACCAGTTACCCTAAAAATGATTCATTGGTTAATTCTCTCATTAAAAAAATAAAGGGAGTCTCATTGACGAACTGAGGGAAGTATAGTCTCATTAGAGAATCCATTTGTATGTATTCGAGGTTCTTCATCCATTTTCTTAATAGTGAATAGAAAATTTATGTGATGAAGTTGTATGACCAAATTCTTCAGAATATGCTTCCACACGAGGAGGAGTTTAATATTCTTTGGAGGGGATTGAGACATTATGAGGTTTCCTATGTTTCCTGGTAATGACAAGAATCTAAACCATTTTAGTTCATTTAAAAACTTGGGAGTATCCCCAAGATGCATTCCCCTATATTAGGCATGTTAATTTCATACCACTCATCTAGTATTACATTCTACGATTACCCTAGTTAGTGAAAATTCATGATGCCTAATGAGATATTTATTATATCTCCCTAAGTCATTGTGAGTTGTGATCAGTGTGAGAAATAAGGGGGAATAATGATCACTCTCATGGAATATAGATATGGGACTTATGTAATAGGATAGTCTTTGGGGTTTTCGGTATAGATCTCAAACCATGGAGAGGCGTCTTATAAATCCTGAGTATGGTAGGAATTAAAGTCATCATAGTTCGGTTATCACTTAACCTGCTAATAGGCTAAGGTGGATGATCACACTCAGGGACTTTATGACCGTCCTTTAGGTTTTAGGAATGCTAGTGTCTTACACTGAGATGTATTTTCTATTTATTGGGGTTATAATATATGTTATCTACGGTTGGGTATTACACAATGAGGTTGACCTAATAACCCCGAGGTGTATAGTGCAGATGACATGATCAATGTAGATCCCTAATACCACATGATTCATGCTCGTTTTGAGAAAATAGGGTTTTCATGTGATCAATGTCATCGATTTGGATATGGTTATTAGTTATTGGGTTTTCCATGGATGATCAATATAGAACTTGAACCTCGAAGAGGTGGCCTACGTATCCTGAATATGGATTAAATCAGATTCGTCGTAGATCCCTTGATCGGGGATTACACTCAGAGATTTCACTTGTATTATGGGATTACATACTGGGAATGGACAAGGCTATCAAATACTAAGATTCTCAAGAGGCTTGTCATGCGTGTCTAGTGGGTGTCACATGACCCAGTTGGCCCATCTAGAGGACATCACATGACCCAGTTGGCTTGTCCTAGAATCCATCGCTTGACATGTCAGGAAACATATGGTGGGTGTTTGAGGAGTTAGTGAAACGTTATTCAAAGTATTTCACATGTCTTTTATAACATCTTTAGAACCCATCATGAGACCTGACCATCATGTATAGAGAGAGTCATGGGATCTTGGTCGATATGCCAAGAGGATGTCATGCGTTGATATGCATTAATTATCTCACAAGACTTGGTTGACAGGTCTAGAAGATGTATCATGTCCTGGATGACTCCCTTGGAGAGAATCTTGAGTCTTGGATAATATATTCTAAGGAAATCATGAGATCCCATTATTATGCCTAGTTTCTTTCGCAAGACCTGGTTGACATGAGCAAGTTCAATTATATGAGTTAGGCGATGCATCCTAAGGACGTCTCGAGGCTTGGGTGTCACATCTATGTCCTTATTTTTAGGAATTTTTATCTTCTATTCTTGGCCTACCATTACCCTTGGGATTACCCTAGGTTCCCCCCTTGAATTTTGATTGAAAATGAGGATTTTTTTGTGGCTAGAACAGGCTGCCCAGTTTGGCCACACAGTTTGGCCGCACGGTTTACTAAATCGTGCGGATAAACTATGCACAATGTCGAAGCGTTAAAAAATGGATTTTGAGCATTTTTTCCTCCCATAAATAAATCTAATGCTTTCCTTTATTCCCTCACTCTACCATTTTAGCGATTGTAGGCTTCCAAACCCCATCAAGATTCCTTGGAACCCATTTCATGGAGAGTTTTTTAGTAGGGAAACATCAAGATTCATCAAGTAAGTGAATCACTTCCTTGTTTCTTCCTTCTCCTTAGGGTTTCTTCCCTCCTTGAGGGTATAAATTTCCAGCTTCTAGGGTTTCACCTATAGTGTTAAATATTGAGTTTCTTGCTTCAATCTCCTTGGTTAGGGTTCATTTTCACTCACTTGAGGTGTGGTTATGGTGAAGTTGAATTTTCACACAATGATTTTGGGTTTTTGATATTCAAGGTAGATGGTTCCATGTGTAAAAATTCTTTGATGAATATATCTTACTTTATTGACCTTTTTATCATGTTCTTCATCCATTGTGTGTGGTGTGAAAACCATTTTTGGTATCATTGATTAAGTGTTTAATTTCAAAGTAACATTTTTGAATGAAAATGAGTGGTTTCTATGTGAAATCCATGTGGTATCATTTGAGGTCATTTTATGATTCACATAATTGGTTTATTAAATGATTATAGGGATTATATTTCTATTTTTGTATGGTATTAGTGTAAATTTGACCTAAAAATAGGGGTTTTGAATGGATTTAATGTGCAAATCCTTGTTATACTTCTTGCATTTTTTTTATAAAAATTTTAAATGGTTTATTGAAATGAATAAAGGATGATAATCATAGTTGGGTGTTTTTGGGTGTGTGTATGATTTAGAAATGGTATTTTTATGTGAAAATGGTATTTTAGAACATGTGGAACTTATTTGAGCACAAGAGGGAAGCTTGGGTATCTAGGTGGGTGGACTAGGACTAGTATGCTAGTGATCCGATAGTGGACTCATCCTTGTTTCACTTAACAAGATTAACGATGACAACACTAAATAACTATAATGATGTTTAGGCAACACTAGGTCATTGGTTTATCCCCTCTTAGTGGATCATTCATGAGAAGTTTATTAGTTATGGTTACTTTTACACTGAGATATGATGTACCTAGGGCCACACAGCTAACTAGTTCCTAGGGGTGTTCCTATGACCAGTGAGCATTGATTATATTGTAATTACCATTGGCATATGGTTTGTTTATATAGTAATTCCAACAGCATGTGTGTTTTATTTAAAATTATTCATTCTTTTAAATTTTCCCTCCTGAAAAATGTTTTCATTTAAAGATGCATCTCTTAGAAATTATTGCTAGCATTTCTTGTTTATGAAAACTTGTAAGATTTTTGTCTCAAAATGGTTTTCACATGGAATATTTTTGGATGGAATCCTATTGGTCTTAGGATCAAACCCTACTTACACCTTTGGGTGTGTGTAGAGTTGTTAATGTTTAACATGGGTAAGGGCAAGGTCCTTGGAGATGGTGGTTTAGGTTGTTGTCCCCCTTTCTCATTGTGGTGTTGTGGAAATGGATTGAGATTTATGTCCCCTTGTCATGTGGTGGTTATTGGGATAGAATTTCTATTCCTTTTGTTATGGTCCTCTTTGGTTTTGGTTTTAAACTTTGTAACTCAATTCTGAATTTTTTTAAGACTTATTTGGCATAAATTTTCATATTTGGTTTATTGATTATTGTGGGTTGTTATAAAATTATAAAATCGGGTAAAATCATTCCCAAACATTATTTATGATACCTGAACACTTATGAAATCCCTTGGGGATTGTGAATTCCCTTCGGGCCTTTCCATGGACCGGGTGGGACGCTGGTTTGGTTGGAGACCAGATATGGTTTGTGATAAGATGGTATCTGAGGATGGTTAAGTTCATTGGGTCATATTATTTGGGATGAGTCCGGTTATACATGAGCTAGGAATGTCAGGGATCAGGGTTCTGGATTTAAGTAGGGTGCATATCCCAGACCTCCCGTGACAGACCTCAAGTCACCATGGGATGTTGGGATTCTTGTTTGGCTTATCTTCCACGTGGTACGTACGGGCCGTAGACTTCATGTGGACATTATTTGGGGGTGAAGTAGTCATTTATTTAATCATTGTTATGAGTTTTATTTATTTATATTTTATGTGATTACTGAAATTTTTCAGAATTTTTGTAGTAATGTTTTCTCTTGTGACGATTGCCTTTTTGTAGCAACATTCCTCCCTAGAAAGCTCCTACGCACCCACAGGAAGAATTCAGAGAGATTTATCCCTCGCTGCTCAATCAGAGGTTGTTAGAAGCAATGGTATGAACAATCCAGGCTCTAGGGTGGATATTGGGTCATGCTTCTTCTCATGTTATAGAAGATGAACCTAGTCCTAGGAAGAAAAAAGCCCAAGAGTTTCTGAATCACAAGCCTCCTACTTTATGAGGTTGCACGGAGTCTCAAGAAGCATAGAAGTGTCTTGAGAAGATCGAATGCATGTTTCATTTCTTTGATACACCTGTGGAGGTCAGGGTTAAATGTTCCTCATTTCTTCTAGAAGGTCCCAGCCACAGGTGGTGTGAATTAGTGCTTCAACCTGGGAAGTATGACCAGATGAGCTAGAAGGACTTCATGGCTATCTTCAATGACTAGTACGGTTCTAAAGTCTTGGATTATTATAGATCCTGAGAGTTTATATATTTCATCAGGGGGATCATTAAGTGATGGATTATGCCAACTGCTTTGCCGAGCTAGTCTGATATGCCCCTATGTTAGTCTCTATTTAAGTTGAATACATATGTAGAGGTGGTTTATCGGGCTTGTATGTTGGAGATTGATCACAAGGGGAGGTATGGTTTCTCTGGGATAATATCAGTGATGGGAAGTGTTAGTTCATAAGAGAAGAAAAGGAAGGGAGAGGAGTAGGGGAAGATGGGAGGTGGTAGTTCAAGCCATCCTCCCTGGCAGTTTTCATCTATGGATTTTGATGGAAGGCCCATTGTGTGCCACTAGTGAAGGAGGCCAGGGCACATCCAACCTGTAGGTATGTCTTCTTAGAGACCTTGTTATCATTGTGGAGTTATGGGGAACGTGCAATGATTTTGCAAGGTGATGAGTCCCCTTCAGAGTGGGGAAGTATCCTTGGCTACTAGGGGAGTGTCAAATCAGTTGGAGCCATCTAGGATGGTGGGATCATGGTTTGGTTGTTGTGGTGGTAGGGAATGATCATCTTATGGGAAGATCCAGTTTAATGTAGATCCACGTGTGATCATCCATTCTTAGGAAGATACTAGGCATCTTCATGTTGTGGATCAGGCATTGGAAGGATCAGATGCAGGACCATTGATTGTTCAAGGTTCCATTTTGATTGCATATTTTATAGCTATTGTTATCTTTGATACTGGTGATTTTGTTTCTTTTATCTATGCTTTTCTTGTGAATATTCTTAATTTTCCAACTGAGTTATTGTATTTTACGATGGATTTGGTAACAACATTTGGTAAGAATAAGGAGCAAGGTATTAGGTGATCATTATTTCCACTTTCTGTATCAGGGGATGAGATGGAGTGGGACCTTCTGTCCTTGTATATGAATGTTTTTGATGCAATCCTCAGTATGGATTGTCTAGTGCACTTTCAATCACATATCGATTGCTATAGGCAGAAGGTGAGTTTTATGGAACCTGATGGGAGTCATCATGTTTTTATTGGGAAATGGGATCCCCGATCGGGTCGTGTGGGACCTCCACTCCCAGAATTAGGAAACCTTATATTCTACGTATAGTCACTCATGATAAAGTAAAATGGTTTTTCTCTTAAGGGTGGATTTCCTCATATAGTGGATGAGTTACTAGAGGTATTTCTAGATTATTTTTCAAGATTTCCTTTAGATAGGGACATGGATTTATCGATTGATTTGGTTATGGGAACACAACTGATATCTCTTCCCTCATATTGTATGGCCTCCACTGAGTTGAGGTAATTAAAGATACAGTTGGATGATTTGGAATCCAAAGGATTCATTCTTCTGAGAGTCTCCCCTTGGGCCACTCCTATTCTTTTTGTGAATAAGGAATATGGGTCCCTTTGGTTGTGCATTGACTACTAGAAGCTGAATAAGGTAACCATCAAGAACAAATATCATTTGCCTCGAATAGATGACTTCTTTCAGCAGTTGAAGGGGGCGATGTGGTCTTCCAAAATAGACTTGTGTTCGGGTTACCACCATATTAGGGTGAGATATTTGGATATCCAAAAATATAGTATTCCCTCATTAATCCATTTCATCCATGGAAGGCTTCTAAGCCCCCTCAAGCTTCCTTGGAACCCATTTTTTGAAGGGGGTTTTGGTGGGGAAACTTCAGGATTCTTCAGGTATGTGAATTCTTTCCTTGTTTTTTACTTATCCTTAGGGTTTCTTACCTCTTTCTTGAGGTTCTAAATTTAAAAAAACTAGTGTTTCATCCCTAGGGTTTAATATTGAGTTTCTTGTTTAAATATTATTAGTTAGGGTTTTTTTCACTCACTTGTAGTGCGGTTGTGGTGTGGTTGAAGTTTTTCACAAATATTTGGGGTTTTTGATATTCAACATAGTTGGTTCCATGTGTAAACATTATTTGATGAATTTATCTTTCTTTATTGACCTATTTATCATGTTCTTCATCCATTTTGTGTAGTGTGAAAATAATTTTTGGTATCATTTATTAACTTCAAATTTTCAAAGTAGCATTTTTTGTATGAAAATGAGTGTTTTCCATGTGAAATTCATGTTGTATTATTTGAGGTGATTTTATTATTCAGGGAATTGGTTTATTAAATTATTCTGGGGATACCATTTTTGTTTTGGTATGGTATTAGTTTTCATTTGTCCTTAAAAGACGGTTTTTAATGTATTTTATGTGAAAAACCTTTTTATACTTCTTGAAATTGTTTTATGAAAATTTTAAATGGTTTATTAAATTATGTAAATAGTGAGAAACATGTTTGGGTTCTTTTTGGTGTGTGTATGATTTAAAAAAGGTATTTTTATGTGAAAATAGTATTTTATAACATGTGTAACTTTTTTGAGCACAAGAGGGAAGCTTTGGTATCTAGGTGGGTGGACTAGGACTAGTATGCTAGTGATTCGATAGTGGCCTCATCCCTATTTCTATTAGCAAGATTGACGATGAAAACACTAACTAAACTATGATGATGTTTTGGGACCACTAGAACATTGGGGTCTCCCCTCCTACTGTCTTGTTCATGATAAGTTTATTGGTTATGGTTACTTTTACATTGAGATATGATGTACTTAGGGCCCCACAACTAGCTAGTGACTAGTGGTGTTCTCGTGACTAGTTCTTATTTGTTATGTTGTACATACCATCAAAATATGGTGTGTTCGGATGGTGATTTCAGCATCATGTGTTTTTTCTTTAAAATATTTCACTCTTTAAAGTTTCCCTCTTGAAAACTATATTCATTTAAAGTTGCATCTATTAGAAATTGTTACTAGCATTTCCTATTTATGAAAACTTGTAAGCTTTTTATCTTAAAATGTTTATCACATGGAATATTTTTGGCTGGAATCCTATTTGGATTAGTCTCATGCACTATTTACACATTTTTTTGTAATTATACTTGGTAATGTTTGACACAAGAAAGGGCAAGGTCCTTGGATACGGTGGTACGGGTTGTTATCTCCCTTTCTAGGTGAGGTGTTGCAGATATGGCTTGAGGGTGATACCCCCTTTCCATGTGGTGGTTCTTGGGACAGACTTGGTGCTACTTTTTATTTTGGTCCTCTTTGGTTTGGTTTTAAACAATGTCACTCAATTCTTAATTTTTTTTAAGACTTATTTGTCGTAAATTTCCAGATTCAGTTTATTGATTATTTTTTGTTGTATTACGATTATAAACTCACGTAAAATAATTCCCAGACTTATTTATGATACTCAGGAAATTTATCCATCCCATGTGGATAGGGAACTCACTTTGGTCCTTACCATGGACCAGGTCGGGCACCGGTTTGGTTGGCGACCAGATCTGGTTCGTGACATTGGATGAAAAGTCCATGGGGAATTCCACGTGACTATGGTGATATGTACAAATAGGTCGTGCAACTTTTCCTTAACATGTCTAGAGGAATTTTTATGAACCAATTAACATGTTTATGGAGTTTAGCAAGATCCAGATGATGTTTCCTGGTGCTATCACGTGTCTTTGGGAGGCTCACGTGAAGTGCACATGGGCTAGCGAACATGTTTTGATTTAATTCCCCCACCTTTAGTATTTCTTCTGTACATTTCCCTATGTATTCCTTAATTTTATTACTTGTCATTTTATCTCTAGTATCGCATGGTCTAGTGGTTGTGTGGGATGTCCTTTTCATATTCCACCATAGACACTTTATGTGATCTATCAATGATCACACGAAGTGTCTCATGCCTGGCACATGACTAATCCGGCAACCCACCGGTATATTACCTTATAGAAGGTTGTTCGATCACTCTCGCATTAGTGTGAGACATCAAGAGTTCTATCATGAGTAGTCATGGTGATCTCTGAGAAAAAAAACCAACCCCTATTTGAGGTTGGGGTGGAGAATTTATAATTCTCTCCAACCCGATTATTCTCCGATTCACACGGTGTATCTGGCATGAATCTAGGCTAGAGCCGGTGAAGGGGTATGACACCACGAAGCTTCATGAGTCTTTACCATGGGTCATTCCCAGTGTGTTTCCTGATTTTCAGGGATCACAATTCTCTTCCATCAACATCTCTTTTATCGGATTATTGTTGATTGATGAATACCTACTTGATCACACAATTATGTCAAAAGACTTTTCATCATGTCCTATGGACAAGACCAATGGCCTTCATTAGGGATCGATTTCTTTCCTAGAATACTTCATGGGGAAAGTTTGGTTTGTTCAGGCATCTTCACGAGATCTAGTTGACTTTTCAGGAGGTCTTGTGGGGCCACTTTGTGGACATCCTGGCAGGTTGAATGTCTTTTAGTGATCATGAGAGCTCCCGCCTCCTCCCTTTTTATCTTCTTTGTTTTATTTTACAAAGTCCAGAGATTATAAAATCTTGTATGAGTAATTTTAGTGATATTTACTTGATTTTTTGATTATGCCTCATGTGAGCAATAAGTTTCATATGAGGATGTATGAGCATGTTGTGGAAAAATCTATACATTTGTCCTTAAAGCACTGAAGGGAAAGCATGGAGTTTCTTAGACATACATAAGGAATTTCATGTGGTGAGGTTGAAAATACAAAGGGCTTTCACAAGATGAGTTAGACATGTCGTCGAGGTATTACGGTGTCTTGCAGGTCACCATGGGCTTGTCACATGTCTTTCAGCAACCGCGAGTACCTTTATCATCCTCCCCTTTATCTCGTTTGTTTTATTATACAATAGTTTGTGGGTATTGTGATTTTTCTTGGATATCATCAATTAATTTTATTCTTCTCAATGTCGATATGACACATAATATTTAAAACCACTAGGGTTTTATCCTTTTGGGTATTATTCCTCCTTATTCTCATAACAATTGTGCATGTTTTGTGAGGCACTTTCCAATGAAAAACCATGTGTCCCGGGGGCACTCAATCGGTTGTCTGGAGAGCCTTTGTAAGAGTATGATGGTTTGTCAAAGGGGGGATCCTCAAGGTTCTTCGTAGGTTATGTATTGCATGCAGAGTCTTCGTGTGACCTTGAAATGGTCATGAAACCACGAGTACCTTGGAGGTTCATACAATCAGCAAGTCTTGGGTCCTTTGTTATTGTGGGGAACGTAATAACCCTATTAAAGTATTTCTAACTTTGTAATTTTTGTTGATTATTATTTGTAAAGAATCAAAAAATCACCCCTTATAATTATATTCATTCTGAATGAAAGGAATCTATTTATAAGGTAAATATAAAACACTTTTTTGTATATCTAAATGATGGTGGATTCCTCTCTAGTACGCTGTCAATGAATGGACCAACTAAACTTTATATGTTGTCATCCAGTATTTTTTCATTCATGATGTGCATGATATTCTATTTCTCCAATATTATGAGAATCTCATATACTACCCATCCTTTTCATATCATCAAACAAACCTAAAAGTATGGATCTTGAGATTTGTTTCAGGAAGCGCTCATGAATTCCCACTAACATGGCATCCCTTACTAATAAATCTATTTCAGTTATATTATAGAATTTGTGTCCCAGGGGGAGAATGCTCTATTATTTGCTGAATCTGATATGATTGGTGAGTATATCTTTACTTTCAAGTCCATGTGGTGGGCCTTACAAGCTTTTTTTATGCTAAATTACCATCGTGATTTATTTTAGGGTTTTTTAGCTTGCACATAGTAATGATTTAGTTTATAGTATTTTAGATCGAACCTTCTATCGCTTTAGTTTAAGGACTTTAGATCAAACTCTATAGAATATGGGATTTAAAGACCTTAGATGAATCAAAAAACTATGGGGTGTTGAGTTCCTCTGTGGTATTGTTATGGATCACAAGGACTGGAGATCCTTTATTACAATGATGAGATGATTTTAGTTGGTGGGTTAAATCCCTTATATATTGAAAGAATAATCAATAAAATATGATCTTCACTCATTTCCATGGGATTATGGGATATTTGTGGGGTGAATATGGTCGAGGGAGAAATAATAGGGAAGCTAGGCCCTCCTAGATAGTTGGAATGTGGGTGATGTAATTCACAAACAAAAAGTTTGATCTAGGTAATATCGAATGGGGAATAAATGTCGAGTAGTTCCCTAATAAAATGGGTTTATAGGTTTCACCACAGTGTCATTGAGGCTCAAAAGGATTAATAAACCCTTTATACTAGGCTATGATGTCTATGGTCGGTGGGTCTAATCCCTTATTCATCAATAGGATGGATGAACTGAGAGATATATTTTCCTTTACAAGGGTTATGAAATATTCATGGAGACTCAAACATATAGACGATGACGTTTGGTGTGGAAGTAAGGATATCCAAAGAAGTGTTCTGGCACCCTAGGGAAACCAGGATCCAATTGAGCAGCTCGATCCCTATGTCCATTGGTTTCAAATCATGGTGTGTGGGACATAAAAAGGGTCATGAATGAAGGGACACATTCGGGTGTTGAGAAAGGTTACAAAATATGGTGATGAAACATCCAGGATATTAGATCCACTTGAATAGTATAATACAGAGATTTTAAATCATATTCCATAGTGCTCAAGTCATGAGAAATGTATGGGATGGCCACACCAAGGATATCTTAAAACACAATGGGGTGAAAAGTTCTATCATGATGACGCTATGCTCATAAGAATCTGAAAGCCTATTATATAGGGCCATGATGTCTTTGTTCAGTGGGTCTGAGCCCTTGCATCAATAGCATGGCCAAGCGGAGAGATCACTTTTCTTTTTCAGGGGAAATAAATGGTTGGCAATGACCTGAGAAGCTTTAGATCATGAAGTTGGATTTATGGAACATATAAGATCCAAGAAGGGTTCAAGCACCCTAAAAGTTTCTCCACCACCTATCGGACATATTCTCATAGTGAGGAAACGTGAAAAATCATTCCTCTAATTCTTTCCTAGACCAAGGGGTCCAACGAGCATATATTTACTTTTACTAGGGATATAAATTAGACCCTATGAGATTTATCCCTTATTTATTTTTTCCCTAGTTTTTTCCTGAAATCTAAAGATGAATATTTTAGTAAGTGAAGAATTTAGTTTTGCTCAGGACACCCTTCATGGGTTTTCAACCTGATAAGTTTTCTGTCTCCTTCACTTAACATTTTAAAGTCTTGCAATTTGACTATTATAGGCTAGAGTTTAAGGTCGTAAAACTTTGACCAAAGTGTAGGCAATTTATGCTCAAGAAACTTGTTGACGTAATATGGGAGATATTACACAAGATCCTAATTTGTATGCCCAGGGTCAAAATTACTCCAACATGCTTATAAGAAATAGGTGAAGGTGTTTTAAATCACAGATTAAGGTTCTCAGGTCATGAGTGATGATATTGGAAAATCATTCTAGGGATAACCTAAAACACAATGGGGTTATAGGTTCTTCTATGGTGATGTTAGAACCACAAGAATCATAAATCCCTTTATGATAGTCCAAGATATCTATAGTCATGGGTCTGAGCCCTTGCATAAATATCGTGGTCAAACAGAGAGATATCTATTCTTTTTCAAGGGAAATGAAATGTAGGTGATAACTCAAGATTCATGAAACATGAAGTATGTTGTATGGATTGGGGTGCTTAAAAATATTATGGAAGCACCTCGTTATCTAGTTGGATGGGGTAAGGATCTCATGGTCCTTTGATAAGAAAGGATGATAAATGATTGTTTTCCAAATTTAATGTCAGGTAGGGGGGAATTACTTTCCTCCGTGAAGTTTAACGTCATGTGGTAAGGATGTTTTCTCATGTAGTTTAACATCATGCAGTAAGGACATAATTCCATGCAGTTTAACATCATGCGGTAAGGATGTACTTCCATACCTTTTAACATCATGTATTAAGGACGTACTTCCATTCAGTTTAACGTCATGTGGTAAGGACTTGGTAACTGATGTGAAAGTGTGGGAATGTCGCAATTGGTCCCAAAGATAGAGACTTGGGTGTCACTATGTAACTCATGATTATGAGAATCAAGCTACATATAGTTCTAAATGAAGTCTCCTACACAGTTCTGAACCATGTTCAGGAAGGTAGGGAATTTTTATATTTTTTTGTTGTGACTAGGCTCAGTGTTGGAAATTTGAACATCACTACGTATCCTATGAGAGAAGGAATCAAGTCACACATAGTTCTTTAAAGGGAAATACTCTACGCAGGTCTGACTCATATATAGAGGTGGGCATTATCTTCTTTGACCGTTGCAGTTGGGCTTTGGATTAGAGATCCAAGAATCACTACGTATCCTATGATGACAGGGATAAAGTTACACATAGTTCATAATGTTCCATGCAGTTTAATTTTATGTAGTGAGGATGAGGGTGAACTAACGTGAATAAATGAAAATGTTGTGGTTGGATCCAAATATGGATGTTCAGGCATCACTATGTATCTCATGAGGGTGATAATAAAACTACACATATTTCTTTGAAATCCCAAAATGTTTAACATCATGTGGTGAGGATGAAGTAAAACCAATGTGAATTGATGGGAATATTGTATTTGGGCCCAAATATGGAAGTTTGGGAGTCACTACATATCTCATGAGAATGAGAATCAAACCACACATAGTTCTGAAGAACCGTATAGTTTAAATTCATGCGAAAAGGACATTGATCATACAGTTTAACATCATGTGGTGACGACTCATGGTATGCCTTTTAAGGTCTTGTATTTAGGACCATAATGGACATGTTGTGTACCGTTATTCATTTTTTATGAGGGTAAGTCCCTGCCGCAATTCCTAAGCTCGCATGAGTTATGCTCAATTTGAGAAACAAGGAATGGAAAGGGTTTCCCTAGAGTGCAGAGATAGTTGAGGGTACAATAAGGGCAGTTTGAATCATGTGGTGGTTGGACCAATATATAGGATCAAGGTGTCCCTATGTATCTCATCGAAATTGAAAATCAACCCACACATAGTTCTAGAATAACTGTAAAGTTTAACATCATGTAGATAAGACATAGGTGACTCGACATTAATAGATATGGATATCACGGATCCATGAAATTTAAATTCATATAGTATGGACATTGGATATGAAGTTTAATGTCTTGTGGTAAGGAATAATTCTGTATAGTTCTACGTCATTTGGTTATGATGAATTATGTATAGTTTAACATCTTGTGTTCAAGATGAATTTTGTACATTTTAACATCATGTGGTCAGAACAAATTCTATATAATTTAACATCAGGTGGTCATAATTAATTCCATATAGTTTAACATCATGTGGTTAGGATGAATTTCGTACATGTTAAGGTCATGTGGTGATGACGAATTTCATGTAGTTTAACATCATGTGGTCAAAACAAATTCTATACAGTTAAATGTCATGTGGTCAGGATAAATTTCATATAGTTTAACATCATGTGGTCAGGATAAATTCTATACAGTTTAACATCATGTGGTTTGGATGAATTCTGTATTGTTTAATTTTATTCAGTTAGGATGAATTCTGTATAGTTTAATGTCATGTGGTATGGATTAATTCCATATAGTTTAACATCATGTGTTCAGAATAAATTCTATACAATTTAATGTCATGTGGTCAAGAGGAGTTCCATACAGTTTTATGTCATGTGGTTTGGAAAAAAATTACCTATTAACATCATGTAGCGAGGATGAAAGATGGGACATACACTGATGTGGGTGCCCTTATATTTCTTCAATGATTGATACATAAGATTGCATCCTCCAGATCTGGATCGGCCAATATGATGGCTGCATTAGCCAATGATTCAGCATAAACATTATGTGATCGGGGAACATGATGTAATGTGGGATTAAAAGGTAACTTTTTTCATCAGTTCCCTCACATATCTAGTGAGAGGGTCAAATTCTTACTTTTTAATGGAATATTATTCATTGGACTACTTTATCACTAACTCTAAATCCGCTTTGATATTCAGGTAGGCTATTTTCATTTTTAGTGATAATTATAAGCCAGTGATGAGGGTTTGTTTTTATACCTCATTATTTGTGAAGCCTTCGGATAGTCAGAATGAGTAGGGAAATACTACTTTGTCTAGAGAGATGAATACGATCCTTAGACCAACCTAGTTTTGCTTCAGGTTTTCCATACTAATGTTGACAATAATTCATGAGGCACAGTAAAAATACATCTCCCATTTCTGTGGAGTGTCATGGGAATATAAGACCTATTCACCTAGACGCTTGGTGTCTTCTAGAGTATTTATTGGGGCAAGATATTCTTCAAGGAAATTAGTCCGGGCATGTACTTTCACTGACTTCTATGACACAAAATAAAAGTCCCATTTCCAAATAATGAACACCCATCGGGCCAAGTTCCCAGTTAGCATCAGACGACCAAGGATGTACTTGAGAGGATTCATATGATAGGCCAATTGAACTTTGTGGTGTTCAAATTAATGCCTTGGATTTTTCACTACAAAGATGAGTGTGAGGCAGTTCTTCTCGAAATAAGGGTATCTAGTCTCGGTATCTTGCATAGTCTAGCTAAGGTGATAGAGACTATTCTCACTTCTTGCATCATTCTTTTGTGTGAGGAGGGAACCCAATGATCATTCCATGGCGGCCAAAAAATATATGATTTGCCTCCCTTCCACTGAAGGCATTAGGACCGGTGGGTGTAGCAGGTATTGCTTGATACTTTCAAAGTATTATTTGAAATAATTATCCATTGGTAGGTGATTTCCTTCTTCATTAGCCTAGTAAAGGGGGGATCTTTTTCACCTAGGTTGGCAAAGAACTGCCGAATGTAATTGAGGTTCCCTTGGATTCCCCTACGTTCTTTGAGATTTCTGGGAGGTTCCATTACTAGGATATCGTTAGCCTTCTCCAATTGGACCTCAATTCCATGGTGTAGTACCAAAAAGCCAAGGAATTTCCATAATGTTACTCTTAAATCACATTTTAGGGAATTCATCTTCAAACTATGTTGTCACAACTTATAAAAAATTGTTTGAAGGTCCATGAAGTGATCACACCATTGTTGGGATTTAACCACCAGGTTGCTGACGTAACATTCAACTATCTTTCCCATGAATGGATTAATGATATGGTTCATGGAACATTGATATGGGGTGTTAGCATTCTTCAAACCAAAGTTCATATCCTGATATAAAAATATCCCCTGAGGAACTCTGAAGGTAGTGGCTTCTTTATCTTTAGGTTCAATCTTTATATAATTGTACCCTAAGTACCCATCCATGAAATAAAGGGATTGGAAACCATCATTTGCATCGATCAAGAGTTCTTTGATCAGCAATGGTAAATCATCCTTCAGGTAATGTTGATTAAATTCCTTGAAATAAATACAGACCCTAATCTACCCATTGTTCTTCTTGAAAGGGGAAATGTTGTTAATCCATCTTGGATATTTCAATTTATCACATGAAACTGAATTTGATCAATTTGTCAACTCTTCCCTCTATATTGGTGTCATGAGAGGGGTGTATCCTCCTGGATCCCTACTTGAAGCCATGATTCTCATCTGGTAACCTGAGGTGGTGCGTTGCTACATCCAGGTTCAGTCTAGGCATTTCTATGTAGTTCTATGGGAACACATATCAATGTTGCTTCATAAATTCTATGTACATCTCTTATTATTTGAGGGGCATGGTAGAACTAACCAATGTAGATCGTGCTTCCTCCTTTTTTCTAATATTTATCTTCCTGAGATCATTTATGGTGGTAGAGACACCTTCCACAAATACTAGAGGAGATTTCGTAATATCATCCTCATCTTCCTCCATATTTAAGCATGTGGAGACATTTCTAAATGAATATGGGAATATAGGGTCTCCATTGTAACTATCAGGGTGAGAGAGGCCATGATATGAGACATTATTATCCCTTGTTATGAGATTCGTTATAGATAGACATCAGAGTTGATAGAATTCGATGATTTCATTAGGGAAAAGAAATTTATGGACATATGGGATCATATTTGTGACCTCGACCAGATTTATGGGGAGCACATGGTCACCATAGAGCATACTCCAGGGATTCACTAGGGTGTCCCCGAAGACATTGGGAGTGGAAACATATATATCATCATCCGCCATTGGTTTTTTCCTCCCTTATTATTAAAATTTTCTTCAACATATGTGGCCCCACAATTTTTTTAGGGATAATTGTCACAATGTAGTATGCTGAATTCCCCATCTGATGTCAACAATGTCTCCTAGGGATCGAGATGCTTCACAATTTACAATCTAGTTATTGGGATGTGTTTCATGTATTTTTTCATCTTGTGGTAGGGATGTGAATATGGTTGTTTAGGATAGGATATAGGATCCATGAATCCCTGTGTATCCCATTGGAAATGAGAATCAATCCATAATTTGATCTTGAATAACCGTGTAGTTTAATGTCATGTAGAAAGGAAATAATACATGTAATTTAATGTCTTGCGGAAAGGACATGATCCATGCAGTTTAATGTCTTATAGTGAGGAATATGGTCGTTAAATTTAACATCTTGTGGAAAGGATGTGAATGTGGGTGACTGGTTTAGGATATAGGATCCAAACATCCCTGTGTATCCCATTGGAAATGAGAATCAGAACATAGGTAGTTCATGAATAATTGTGAATCTTAATGTCATGTAAAAAGAAAATAATCTATGTAGTTTAACATCTTGTAATAAGGAAATGGTCCATGCAGTTTAACGTATTACAGTGAAGTTGGTGGCCATGCAGTTTAACGTTTTTAGTAAATATATTATACGTGCAATTTAACATCTTGCAGTAAAGACAAGATCCATGCATTTTAACAACTTACGGTAAGGAATAATGTTAAATAACCAATCATGAGAGTGGATCTTTCTAATGATATTGGAAAACTCTTATGAAAATTTTGTGAGTTTTCGGGGCTTTTAACTCTATCAATCTTGCAGATAGCTATTCCTCCAACCGATACTTGAATGAAAATCATCTTTTGATTGTCTTCCTGAGACATTGATGGTATAGGAAATAATCATCATGACTTATCAAACGTACCCCATTCATCTTCCTCATTAGTGGGAGCTTCATCAACCCATTTTTTATGGCCTAGTAAAAATATTTAGAGACATGCTTTTGGGGAAGGAATAGGTTTTTTCCAATCTTTCATTCAAATATGGTTGTTTCTCCTTATGAGGTAGGTAACTCATCCACTACTGCACAATTTATGCTCCCTTCTTAGAGTGATAGGATGACTGGATTGGGGATTTATGTGTTGGTGGTTCGAGTATCCCCATGTCTATCTTCACTTGAAGTCATTCTTTAAAGTAAAATACAATCTTATATCATGTACTCGAGATGTTAGTTGTAGGGGAAATGAATTTCATGGCCTACCAACCCTGCCTCATTCGGCTTCCTCATCATCAAGAACTCTATCAAACCACTCTCTATGGAATAGTTTAAATACCTTGGAAAATGTTTGGTTTTGAAGGAATATACTTTGTGTTGCCTATCTTCAAGAGATGGGTGACTAGGAATCTTTCCCCACATGTTATTCATGCCACCATTGGCGCAGGTGTGTGACTAAACCTAGAGCCTGGGGTACAGAATCCTCATAATTATTGGTTTGGGGGAAGGTGATGAAGCATTGGTGGTCTTGGGTGAAAAAGGTTCTTCCCATTGATTAAAAGATTATGACTCTCTTAGATTTTTTGTGGTGAAATCTAAGGACAGATGGCTTCTAGAATATCCCTGATGAGGAGGTGTAAAATATGGAAATGTCCTCATACCTATGGGCTAGGTGAGGTGGAGGAATGTTTGAATCTCTCCTAATGAGAAGATGATAAATATGAAAATATACCCAACCTTATGGGCTGGGTAACTTCACTGTATGGTGATATCCTATAAGAATACATGGTCACATCATCCCTAAGTGGAGATCTCAGAAGTATTCCCATAATTATCTCACAAATATCTCTATTCTCTTATTGTAGTTGAGCCATATGTTCTTTTATGGAAAATTCATTGTCATCCTTAAGGGACTGGCTGGTGGTATCCATGAAAACTCCCCTTCCCCTGTTGGTGGCAGGGTGAGTGGATGATGATGGGAGTTCTAATGTGGATCCTAAAGACAAAATCCACTACTACCACTATCCATACGATTCATTGTCCTTACCTTCTATGATACCAACTTGATCGGTAACACCACCTGTAGATTCCTGGTGGATACCATTGAGCCTTCCTGCTCTTATGTCGGTGATAGATGATAGGAAAAACTGCTATGACTCAGATGTCTGTAGGAATGTATGATTGTATCCTTCAGGACCATGATCATCTAGATTTGATGAGGAGTCTTTAGATATAACTGATATCATATTGAATAATACACAAGTAGGATGGTGCTCCTCCTCTACAAAGTACCTTGTTTGATGAGTTGTGTCTAGTATACCATTCGAGTTATTGGTGCATTTAAGGATTTGGTGCCCATGATTCCATTTAGGGGGTCAGTGCCCATGATGTTGTTTGAGGGGTTGGTGCCCATGATGTTGTTTTGGGGGTTGGTGCCCATGATTCTATTTGGGGTTTCAGTGACCATGATTCTAGTTGAAGGGTCAGTTCCCAAGATGAAGATGATCTTAGGGTAAAACATAATGAAAATCCACCCATACAAATAGGCTAGGGTGTTCTCTAGGATTCTGCAGTCCTTGAGGCTAGATGTGATCAAGTCAAAGGCTCCTGGATAGTGATGATCATCGACTAATTTCGAGCCATTGTCAGGATACATTGATGGGCCTCAGAAATATTGATGATAGTAAGGATATAAGACTGCTCTGGACCTTCATCATTTGGATGCTCTTGGTGGGATCTCATGTTGGATTTCCCAACATGGTATGTTGGTGTAGGCACAACTTCCTCTACAGCTTCCTATGGAATCATGATCATAAGTCAATGCCGATGACCAGGATGGATGGGAGCCCTCCAAGGAAGCTCCTGAGTTTTTGTGATTTCATGTTGATGATATTCATCCACCTTTGTATGGTAGGGAAGTTTTGCACTACTGTGTTGTAGGGATAGTCTCACAAAGTGGTTGAAGGTGGAAACAAGGTCCATTTCCTCTCTTGCGGCATGTCATAGGAAAGGCTTCTGATGGGGGATCAGACTACTATGGATTTCATGACCATATTACAGAGTTGGGATGGATACATTTATGTGGTATTCCTAACCCCATATATTCACTAGTCGATGATATAAGTGTTGTGCTGGTGACCACGTATGTTGGGGATTTAGGATCAAAGAATCTTGTCTAGATATCTCGGGATCTGTTGGCACATTTGATGATGTCATTTTCATTACAAGGAATATGGAAATACTGGATAAAACAAGACACCTTATCAGTGTATCATCATATATAAGAGGAAATTTTTGATCAGTTACATTCACAGTTAATGTATAAAGAGATAATCCCTTCATTTTATGTGAGGTTCAAGGTGGTTAAAAGAAACTTGTCTGGTTCACTGTTTTGTTGTGCAATGATCACAACATAAACTTTCATAAATAAAGTCATGGAAATAAATCCTTTTTTACCAATTAATTGGATGAAACAATTGAAGGATTTCACATCATGTTTACCATTTTGTTTTGTCAGGTTTTAAGGTGTGGAATGGGTTTCTCTTGTTGGGATACCATTGTCACTTTTCCAAAAAACTCTCAATGGTTCTCCCATCTGCATTTGGGTACACACATTCTTTCAAAAGGATGGAATTCATCGGGGTTTTCATTCCAAGTGACTCTTAGGGACTCACATTTGTCAAGATTATGGGAGGTCGGGCACATCACACCCTTTAGGGGGAAATTTTTTACCACTCTAGGACTCTATTGTAGATTTAAGATATGTTCATGAATCTTTTCCTAATCTCGATATGGGACCGATTACCCTAAAAACAATCCTTTGGTTAATTCTCTCATTAAAAAAATAAAGGGAGTCTCATTGATGAATTGTGGGATGTGTGGTCTCATTAGTGAATCCATTTGTATGTGTTAGGGTTTCTTCATCCATTTTCCTAATGGTGAATAGATATTTTATGTACTTAGTCATATGACCAATTTCTTCAGAATGTGTTGACATGCGAGGAGGTTGTTAATATTTCAAGAAGGGTATTAATCCATTATGATTCATCCTACGTATCCTGGTTATTACAAAAATCAAAACCCATATAGTTCGTTCATGCCCTCGGTACTAGCCCCAAGGTTCATACCCTTATATGAGGGGCTTTCATGCCATACCATTCATCTGGTCTTACATTCTAGGATTACCCTAGTTAGTATAAATTCTTGATTCCTAATGAGATTTTCATTTCATCTCCCTAAGCTCATGTGAGCTATTATTGGTGTGAAAAACAAGGGGGAATAGATGACTAGTATCACATCATGTAGATATGGGACTTATGTACTAGGACAATCCTTGGAGTGTTTGGTATAGAGATCGAGCCTTGAGGAGGAGTCCTACATATCTTGAGTATGGTAGGAATCAGATTCATCATAGTTTAGTTATACCTTATCCCGTTGATAGGCTAAGGTGGGAGATCACACTAAGGGACATTAAGATTGTCCTTGAGGTTTTAGGAATGCTAGGGGATTACACTGAGATGGATGCCCTGTTTATTGGGTATATACCATATGATGTTGGTGGTTTGGGATAATTCACTATGGTTTCCCTCATAACCCTGGGGTGTATAGTGAAGATGACATGATTGGTGAAACTCCCTAAGCCCATGTGATCCATGCTCGTTGTGAGAAATAAGGATTAGTAACTGATCAATTTCATTGCTCTAGATAAGGGGATTAAATATTGGGATCCCCGTGGATGACCAGTATAGAACTCAAACCTCGAAGAGGCGGCCTACATATCCTAAATATGGTAGGAATCAGATTCGTCATAGTTCCCTTGATTGGGTATTACACTCTGAGGTTTCTCTTGTGTTTAAGGATTATACATCGGGGATGAACGGGGCTATCAAATCCCGAGATGCCCTGGTGGTCTGTCCTACTTGTCTAGAGGGTGTCACATGAACTAGTTGACCCACACGAAGGACATCGCACAACCTGTTGGCTTGTCCTAGAATCCATCACATGACATGTGTTGACACATATGGTGGTGTCACAAGATTCAGTGTGACATGGTTCAAAAGATGTCATGAGTCTTGGATAAAATCCCTAGAAGCATCTTGAGACTTGAACATCATGTCTGGAGAGCATCATAGGAGCTTGAATCATATACCCAGAGGATGTCGTGAGAGCTAGTTTATTTGATCTAATGCTCTCGTGAGACTTGGTTGACATGTCCAGAGGATGTCTCTTGTTCTGGATAACTCACTTGGATGACATCGTGAGTTCTGGATAATATGTTCATAGGATGTCACGAGATCCCATTGTTATGCATAGGTGATTTCCCAAGACTTGTCTGACATGATCAGGAACCATTACATGAGTTAGTTGATGCATCTGAATGATGTAACAAGGCTTAGAAGACAATTCCTTGGGGACTTTTGTGTGACTACACTGTTATGCCCAAACGGTTCATGTGACTTTTAATTAACATGTCAGACGGTCTTCGTATGACCCAGGTAGCATGATGAAGGATCGTCATAAGATCTGGGCGACGTGTCCCGATGTTATCTTGTGTTTTTGGGAGGCTCATGTGAAGCATGCATGGGTTAGAAAACATATTTTGATTTGATTCTTCCACCTTTTGTCCTTTTTCCTACCTTTTCCTTGCATATTCCTTGGTTTTATTCAGTGTCAGTTTATATCGAGTCTCACATTGTCTAGTGGGCATGTGGTATGTTCTTCCCATATTCCACTAGATACCTTTCACATGATACATGAATGATCACGTGAAGTGTCTCATGTTTGGTGCATGAATACTCCAGCTACTTGCTAGTACATTACTTGATGAAAGGTTGGTCAGTCACATAATCAGTTTCTTTGAGAAATCTGCTCTAGCACTGGTGTGAGACTGCAAGAGTTCTTCCATTCAAAGTTGTAGTGAGATCTATGAGAAAAAAATCCAACCCCTCTTTGAGGTTGGGGTGGGTAATTTATAGTCCTATCCACCTAATTTTTTATTGATTCACACTATGTATCTGGCATAAATCCAAACTGGGGTCAGTGAAGGGGGTTGGCACCATGCGGCTTCATGAGTTTTTATTGAGGGTTTTTCTGAGTGCATCACCTAATTTTCAGTGATCACGAGTCTCTTCCATCAACATATCTTTTATTAGATTATTTCCAATTTATGAAGATTTTCTTGATCACACTGGTATGTCAAAAGAATTTTCATGTTATCCTATATACATGCCTATGGAACTTTGTGAGAGCTCAATGCCTTTCCTAGAATACTTCATGGGGAAAAGGTGGATTCTTCAGGCATCTTCACGGGATCTAGTTGAATTTTTAGGAGGACTTGTGGGCCACTCTATGGACGTCCTAATTCATCACATGTCTTTTAGCAACCGTGATAGCTCTCACCACCTCCCTTTTTTCCCCTTTGTTTTATTTTACAAAGTTTGAGGATTATGTGAGTTTTCTTGTGTAATGTCAAGGATATTTACTCGATTTCTTTATGATGCCTCGCATGACCAATATGAGTCATATGAAGATGTGAGAGCATGTTGTGAAAAAATCTATCAATTTTTCCTTAGAGTGCCAAAGGGGAAGTGCAGAGTTTCTTGGACATACCTGAGGACATCCTCGTGGTGAGGTTGACAAACCAAATAGATTTCATGAGATGAGGTGGATATGTCATTATGGTCTTGTGGTGTCTTTCGGGTCACCAGGGGCGCATCACATGCCTCTTAGAAATTGTGAGTAACTCTCACCTCCTTCCCATTATCTTTTTTTATTCTACAATGTTTTCAGGGTCTTGCGAGTTTTCATAGATATCATTAAGGAATTTTATTTTTCCCAATGATGGTACAAAAAATGAGCTTTACAACCATTGGGGTTCTCTCCCTTTGGGTATTATTACACATTATTCTAAAAAGCATTTAGGATGGTTTTTCAGGCACTTTCCAATGAAAACCATGTGGCCTTGGGGTGATCATTAAGTTGTATGGTGAGACTTCACATGAACAAGAGGGTTCGTCGAAGGGGGGCTTTGTGGGGTTCACCACAGGTTATGTGATGCACATGGAGTCTCCATGTGACTATGAAATGGTAATGAAATTAGGATTCCCTTGGAGGATCATGTGATCCACAAGTCTCGGGTCCTTTTCTTTTAAGGGGAAGGTAATACCCCTATTCAGGCTTTTATTCCTTTTTTATTTTCGTTGATGCTTATTTGGCAGGTGTCAATAGTGATTTTGAACGCTGGGCATAATCTTTTTTAAAATGTGTCTACCCTAGTGTAGTTCCCCTACATATTTTATGAAAGATGCATATGGTTTGTGAAGTGACATGGATGAATCATTAGAATTCATATCATATTCTTCATCACTAAAATGATTAGAAATCATTATTTATTTTTGTCATATTATTCACTATATGCATTTAAGAAAAAAATAGTTAATAATATTTTAGGATTTCTAAAATATTCATCATTAATAATACAAATTTTATAAAAACATTCATGATTAATTTCATTCACTTAAATGAATGTGATAAAAAAATTAGAATTACACACAATTATCCATTTTGTAGCATAAATGAATTTAAAAAATAATGTATCTGGTTTCATCTTTCTTAATAATTCATTGTTTACGAACAAAGATTATCTCATTCAAAAACACTTATATCATTTATAATGATGATTATAATTTAACTACCTTAAGAAGAAAAATTAATTTTCTAAAATATATTTGATCATTAAAATTTTAATTCCACCGTGAACTAATTGAAAATAACACCCACTTTGAGGTGTGACATAAATTTGATTATGTTATATATTATTGTTATTCCATAAATAGAAAATGATAAAATTTCATTTTTCAATATTTCAACTACAGGATAAAATTTTAATAAATATAAATATACTTTAACATGGTGTCAATAGAAATTATTTTCATGTTATCCTTTAAGGGTAAAATATTTTATATTCACCCAATCGTGATTTAAAAAATAGTTACATTCACGGTGGGGAATGAAATGAAACAATTTTAATAAATATTAACATTCACTTTGGGGAATGAAATAACATTATTTAATTATGATTTAAAATTTATTTGATACCAATAATTTGAACACATAATTCAATGTTTTTGTTTATATTTAATAATAGAATATTAAATATACATGTAATAAAGAAAATAAAACCTAAAAAAACATCAAATATTTATTGAAAAGCATTATAAAAATAGTGATAATCTCATTCATGACTTTTTAAAAATTCTCATTATTATCAATACCATATGGTTCACCAAATAATTATAGATATTTAAATTTTTATTTTTTCATAATACTTCATGGTACAGTCTAAAAATATCACTTCAACCCTTTATTAATTAATTGAAAAATAAAATCAGCAAAATGTTTTAGAGTATGATATATACGTGATTAGTGACACTTCATGCGACACTATAAACATTCACTCTCATTATGTCTTGGTTTATCCAAGTGCGAGTTTTCATTTTTTGACCAACTTTGGTGGAATAATTTCTTCTTTGTAGTAAATTTATGAAAAAAATTATAATATTTTCATTTACCTCAACCATATCGATTTTCACTGAAATCTCAACTATAATCACATTATACTCATGATTGAAGTCAAATTATTTTATTTGGTTTTGTGATTTCTATTTATGAGTTAATGATAGTGAAATATTCTGTTACATGATAAGAATAAAAAATAATATTTTTAAAAAAATTATCAAGAAAATTGAGTTTAATAATTTTCAACATAAAATTAAAAATCATTTGTTAATATAAACATTTTAAGTATATTAGAACTTTCATTGATAATTTGTTATGAAACGAAAACAAGATGTTGATTTAAAACATTAATTAATTCAAAATTAGAAACTTGTTATTGATCATGTATGAATTGTGATGTCAATTGAAGGTGAAGATGATAGTGAATGAATACAGGTATGCAACCACAATGCAATGATAATTGAAATATAGATAATAAAATAGGAAGGGATTAATATAGTCCAAATGATATGTAACCTAATATCCAATAAGAAATTTCATGGGAACCTTTTTCAAGGTTTTTGTGTCGAGATCTAAAATCTCCACCAGAAAAAAAAGTTAGAAGGGCTATGAATGGTGGAAATGGAGAATAATGGATAGTTAATGAAGTTAGAACCTAAAGAGAACTTTTCACGGAGAAATATTTCCAGAAGGTGCCACAATGTATTATCAATCCTTTGATAAGTCAAATAATCAATAATGAAAATATTTTTGTAAGATAAAATAACAATACTAAGTATAATTTCATTCATGATGTCTATAGAGTACATGGGGGTGGTTATTTATAACCAAATAGTGATACAAATATCTAAAACCTTATTTTCACAAGTAAAAAAAATACTAAATTGTTTTTAAAAATTTTGGCACATGACCATGAATTTAGGTGATAACCATAACCCCCTAAAAATAATTCCCCTAACAAAGAATTTAAGACAAATAGAACACCAAATTTAAATTTTAATCTAATAATTTTGAATTTGAAGATTTTAGTCCCAAATTTTCTTGAAATTCAAAGCATTCCATGGGTATGGTTTTTAAAAGAATGTTTTCACCTTAATTAGATTAATTGTAGTACTATATGATTCCCCTAAGAAAGGTTGTTTTTTCCTCCTCTAGGATTTTATGATTAATCCATGTAGAGAATCCTTCATTATATTAGACCACTCTCTTATCTATGGGACACCAATTCCTCCCAATGGGTCTTGTGCAAATATGCATATTTTAGCCTCAACATCATGACTACCTCTAACTCCTTGGTGTATATCTATTCCATGATACTTATCATCCCCTCCCTACTCAAAATGATTCATTTCCAAATCTGGATATTCAAAGGTAGAGAGATTAGAAGCATTAAATTTGTCACACACATTTATATACGTATTGGGTACGTCAATATTATGGGAACTATCATTGACCTTTTCTAAAATATGGAAAGAAACAACTCCTTGAGTAAAAGGTTTAGAATTTCTTTTATTGGTAAATTTATCATTTTGTTTGTATATCCATACCAAACCACTAGGATCAAATATAACCTATTTCAAACACTTTATTTCTTTATAGGCGGGCCAATAAGGTAGTGTTTCTCTTAGGAGGAAGTCAATATATTTCTCAATACCCATAAAGGGATGAAATCCTTTGAGGATTTCCTTTGTAATAGCATCACCAAATTCCTGATAAAGTGATAAAAAACTATAATACATAGAAGGGTTAAGAAGATTAGTGGTAAAACATTCTCCCTTGCATAGAATCATGAGAGTCTTCTCCCCCAATAAATATATCTCTATATTTTTTCCAAAAAAAATGACTCACTTTTCCCACAACACTCATGTTTTCACTTTTATTTTCAACTCTTTTATTTCCCTCATTTATTTTGATGTCACTCTTCACTCCTTTTTTCACTCTTGGTTTTTCTACCTTTTTATTCTATCGCTTTTCTTTTTCTCTCTTTTCACAATTTCACTCTATCCTCACTTGGTATTCATAATTTTGATAAGCATGTAATAGTAACTATACTCCCATTATTCTCAAAAGAATAGTTATTAATGTGTCCATCATATGTGAACTTCTTATCATACAGTCATGTCCTTTCCAATATGATATGACTAGTACGCATAGAAATAACATCACATATCAAATTATCTTAATACTTCTCAATAAAAAATGAAATTTTTGATTTCTTAGTCAATTTAACGTATCAAATATTATTAAACATTGTAATTTATAATGTCTAGGATGATTTTTTGTTGGTAAATGCAGTTTATCATCCATCAAACCACTTGATACATTTTTGAAACTAAGGACTGAGATTCTTGGTCATATTATACCCAATTTATCATTCATCCAACCACTTTATACAATTATTATACTACCACCATTAATAATAATACTACATACCTTGTCTTTGATGAGGCATATAGTATGAAAAATGTGCTCCATTTTCTCTTGATCAGGTTCTCTTTTGGGCTGAGCACTCAAATAATTCATTTCCAGAAGAATTTCTCCTTGTACATGGGGCCCTTTATTTCCACATCTCAACATTACTCAAGGGGTGGAATTTCATCTTCACTTAATCTGGAACTTAGAACACATATATCATCTGAAATAATCATGGTTTTCTTATATGAGAATTATGAGAAAACATGTAAAAATCCCTGGAATTTAATACATTTTATATTATGTGATTTGAAAAAAAATCCATATGTTTTACATTTTGATTCTAAAAAAGAATGGTTTTGGCTTGGTAAACTCATTTTATTCTATTTTGTGTTCACATTCATGATATTATGATTGGGATATTTCAACCTAAAATATTTTACAGATTACTTACCATAAAATGTGTCATGTATCATTCTTTCCTTTAATCATCTCTTCGCTTTAATATCCATATGAAGTAGATCCTCCATATCTAAATAGCGGTGCAAATTCATTGTGTCTTGAATGTCATGGTTGAGGCTATTAATAAATAATTATATGGTGTTCTATTGATCTTCATAAATATTTGTCTGAATCATGATGAAATCCATCCCTTTTTGATACTCCTCAACACTGATGGCTCCTTATTTCAAACCCTGTAACTTGAGGATCAAATCATGATAATAGTAGCTATAAATGAACCTATCATGCATTTCCACTTTCCCCTCCTCAAAAGTATGGATTGGTTTTTCTCCATTTCACCAACGACACACTTTTATTTAGTCTTAACAAATACTAGCATAGTTAGTGAATTACACGGATGTCGACTTCACCTTGTTTTCTTCGGAATTGTTATAACAACCAAAAACATGCTTGAACATTCATTCCCATTCCAAGTATGTTTTAGGGTAATTATTGCCTTTGAATGATGGGATACTCACCTTTAAACCTCCAAGGTAATTATTTTTACGCAATGGTTGTTGATTTTGCTTAATTTATGACTCGTGAAAATTAGAGAACTCATCTTCTTCAATGACCATCCTCTTTGGTGGTGCTCTAGAATTCAAAGGGGATTACAATTCATCCATAATCACATTAAATATTTGGAAATATTCTTGAATATACCTCATGGACATATTAAGGTCTATTTAATTGGTGCCACTTCCTCCTTCCATTTGGTAACCCTGAAAAAATTAATAGAAAGAAAAATAAATCTCACACACCCCTCATGTTTTTACACTTGAAAATTTTGTGTTCACTGTTACATCACTCGATTTTTTGATTTTTTTAATAAAATATAACTATCTTAAATTTCACAACTCAACATTATTCCTATAGTGATCTTACTCAATTCCAATAAATCAAAAGGATCATTGAAATGTGAAAATCCAGAAATAGAATTCAAAGATAAAATTAAAATATTGTTATAGAGAAAAAATGTGGTAATGGGAAAGAAAATGGGTCATGAAAATGATTGTGGGATGTAGGATTTAAGGAATTTCATTTTTTTTTTGAGATTTTTTTACCTTTTTATTTATTTTTTGGATCTTTTTTTGAAAAATAATAACAACATCAAATTGAATATTCAGTATGCATACATGAGAGAACTAATAATTTGAGACTCTTAATGAAATAAAACTGAGAGATCCACAAATTTTAAAATTGTAACATCTTGTTACGACATTCAAGTACTACTTAATCATTGTCTTTGATCGCCTGTTGTTTGGGTGCAGTTATGAGTATATTCATAAGATTTTGGTATTTTATATTTTTGGTTTTTATAGGGAGTTGTGTTTCTATGGGAGGGGTTCTGGGGTGGATTGATTTTAGATATGGATCATACCTCAAGGCTATGACATATACAATTTTGGTGCCTCTGCCTTTTTTCTGCATGGTTATAGCATGTGTTGAAATAGTGGGTGCCCTATACCCAACTATTCAGTGCTTTTGATTACCATATCGTGTATAAAGTAAGATATGCATGATGTCATCTTGCCATTAGGGTGTAGAATTTTATATGTCCACTATTGAAATCGTAATTTCCAAAGATTAATTGTCGTATCGAAAGGTTATAGCAGTTCTCAGGCTATAATGAGAACCTCTAAATACTATGACATTAATCTTAAATATATCTTCTATGGACTAGATATATATTACTGATTGGACATAGTAGATGTCTAACCATCAGGTGCTGGGGGCTCATAAGCATTGAGACTTCTTCTCATGAAGTTCGTACTTGGTGATCTCTAGTAGTGAGATCATGAGGACTGACCTGCCAATAGGAACACCACATGTTTTGGGTGTCATTGAATGTTCCTATCTATGATCATGTGTAATGGTCTCCTGACATGAGATCATTACAAATTTATGTCATTTTATTGCGTACTTTGATGAAAGAATAAACCATGGCAATGAAGTCATGGAGAGGTAGTTTGTGTCGGGTGCGTAGTTGGTGGCATGACATTGGTTGAATGGTCAAGAAAGGATTTTTCACTTCTAGGTTATGGAATTAATATATCTCAAGCCACTTTGATATGGATGGAAACACCATTATAAGACCATGGACATGGCAGTCAAGGGTAAATCTGTCCAGTTAAATCAAAAAACTATAAAGCAAGAAAATGGTGATGACATGAGAGTATGTCCTATATTATTAGATATTACTAACAAAGAGATTATATTACACAGTGTGGGTTCGTAGGATGGTGGTTGCTGTTGTGACAATCATTATTTCTTCAGGGGCCATGATGTGTTTCTAGATACCGCTCTGGGTCTGTGAAATCTATTCACTACTATCGGGATAAGGGCCTAGAGGGTCACAAAAAATAGTGTATTCAAGAATTTTTCATATTCATCTGAATAAGAGTTTTGGACATAGTGGGCCCCGCCACAGGGATCCGGGATTTGTCCAGAGTTAAATGATCACCAATTAAATAAATAAATTCATATTATTCAAGTTTAGAATAATCCGTATTGAATTTATTTATTAAATGTATTTACAAGTTTTTAAGTAAATACATAAAAAATATTAATTGACGAATATTAAATTATTCAAGGTTCAATTGATATTTATAGGAGTGACGAGTCAAGTTAATGAGTTAATTATTATCTTTTAATATATTTTAATATATTACAAGTAAGTGATAATAATATTTATGACTCAGTTTAGTAGTCACAAAATGTCGTTGATAGTGCGTTAAGTTTTCAGGGGTCGGGTTGGCATTTCCAGGTAATTAATTACCCACTATAAATATTAGAGGAGAGGAGATTTCTAATTACTATTAATGGGGATATTCTCTCCTCTCCTCTCTCCCATGTTCTAGAGAGAGTGGATCTGGATCCAAGGGCTTTATATCAAGCACTCTCTCAGGCAATGCTGGTGAAGTGATGTGGTGATCATTGGAGCATCGAAGGCATCATCGCAATTCCATGAAAGCACCCGGATTACGACGAACGACGCTCCTGTGGATTCCTTGAAGCATGTGTAGAAGATATAGAGTAATTCAACTTCAGATTCTTCGAGCATAAATTTCCAACGATGAGAAGACATCATGCGCGACTTTGGATCTAAACCATGAATTTTTTTAGAGTTTATTTTGTGCTTAAAATCCTTCACATGTGGTCCCCATATTTTACCGGGATGCTCTTTTTCGACGTTAACTAGTTCACATAGAACGGTGCTACCGTGAGGTGTGGCACACTTGGACCTCAAACAGGAAGGGAGGAGGCCGACAGGTGAGTGTTGGGGTGGCCCGATGTGCCACGGTGGAAGGAAGCAGGCCAGAGGGTGGGGTGACCATCGTCGCCCGTGGCCTATGTGCCACACGACGCGAGGTGGGAAAAAAATCGGGGTTGCTCCCCCCCAGATTTTTTTAAAGGAAGGGGATGGACCATCATGTCATAATTTCAAAAAGACACTTGGGGGGGGGGGGCGAGCACCCCCCCGCTGCTCCATCGTCCCCGCAGAACTAGCGCCACACTAGGCAACACACCAGTAGAAGGCGCATAGTTGCCCACTTCTTAGTTTTCCCGACCACCTTGTCGAACATGGCATCCTCCCCTACAACCTCCCGTTCCAGCTACATCTCCCAATGGAGACCACCAGGAGCGGCGACGGCTGCCCCTCCCATCCTCCAGCCTCGCGTGCACATGGCGGCAACCCACACCCGGTCACCACCCTGGGAACCCCGCCCCTCGACCCCTGCGTGTAGCAGCGCCCAAGGGATGCTCTTCTCCTACCAAGCTGGCACGTACCGCACCCCGGAGCCCTGGCGCCGGACCTCTCCCATGGAGCCACACTCGGTTGGCATCCCTCCCTTGTGGATAGGCGCTGTAGCGCATAGAACCAGGGCACCGCACCCCACGGGCCACTTCGAGGCCACTCATCTGCAGCACCCAGCTCCCCGCACACCAGCCTGCGTCGCAGTCTGGGTCTTGGATCCTCCATGTTGGAGGCGCCCTGCTCTTCCGTGGCCAGCCAGCACCGAGTCCGCACCACACCAGCAGCAACCCGAGACAACCCTCATCACGCTTCATAGGTTGGGTAGCCTCCCCCTAGCGCTCTGCCGACCACTGCCGGCCTACTCCGCTACCCGGCTACCAGCGAGACAGACCTCCTCTGCCACCATAAGGGAAACCCCGACCTCCAGAACCTTTAGCGTGGCACGCACCACCGTGAGGTACCCTTTTGTGGGTTTATTTTGGTATGCAACAAGGGGATTTGCCTCGCCAGGTGATCGGGCGGGTATGCCTAGCTAGAAACGAGCATGGGTGGGCTTTCTCAGTCTAGAACAACCCTAGATGGGGTTGGAATAGCCTAGGTTGGGCCTGCGCAGGTTCGCCCCAACCCGCACAGGCCCTGCCCGATGATTATGGGGCTTCAGTATTTTTTTATTTGAATAAAAATGTAATTAATGTAATTAATTTAATTTCGGGTTATAATTAAATTAATTAAATATTATCTTTGGTTTATAATTTATGCGGAATAATTAATTAATTGGGAAATTAATTAAATTAATTAATTAATTTAATTTTTGTTTTAAAATTAAATTAATTAAATCGGGACCGAATGATGCTAAATTGAATTAAAAACAAGTGTGATGTTTTAAATTTGATTAAATGCCCTCAGAATTTATTTAATGTAGGTTTAATTTTATTCTGCATTTAGTTTATATATACGCGAGTCAAAGCGTTTACTGGTCATGAGTCATGGACCGACCAATGTATGTATGGTGTTTATTTATTTTATTTATTTATTTAATTATTTCATGGTTTTGTAATAATTAATTTAATTAAATAAAAAGGCGATATGTGTGTCGTCTCCGAGTCATTATATGTATAAAAGTCTGTACGCCCATTCTCAGAGTTGTATATTTATACCCCAAGACCCCCTCACCTATATGCGAGTAATATTGTATAATAAAGATATGAGACTTGATGCACTTCGTGCCAAGTGATGGAGACGCACCAGATAAGAGTTAGTTGCATTGGATGAGCAGACGTTTTTGTTCAGGTTCCAAGCCACGCAACTAAATATTCTTACCCCTAGGGTTTCATTTGATCCGTTATTCACTCAACAGATAAGCCAATAGTACCGGCTCATGATCAGGTTTTTCATTTTATGTCTGCATGGTTTAATATTTTGTGAATGTGTAGTTATATCACAATCACATAGAATAATAATAAACAAGCATGCAAGATAAAATGAACATGTGATGTGATCAAATTTCTATTTCTTGCACAGTTAGTTGTGAGTGCGATCACATAGTACATTCTTATAAAAATAGAAAATGATTTCATTCATCACATTAAAAAAACCCTAAAAATATATATTAATTCATAACTGTCTTCCATCATTCAAGTTTAGACAAAACCAGTTGTTTGAGGTATCAGTGATTCCATAGCTGAGGATGCCTCTTACTACTGGGGAGTCCTTATAAGAATGATGGGTTGACTTAACTAAAATTGCAGCAAAGAAATTTCCATAGCTAGATTGTTGTAATTTCAGAGGAATATTTTTAGTAAATAATGTTCTGATTTTAAGAAGCTGGGACTTCACTCAACAGATCTAGGATCCGCAAGTTAAAGCGGTCGGCTAGCCAAAATCCTACCTAGAACCCTCCAAGTGGTGGCGTAGCCATAGCTTGTAGAATATGAGGGGTGATTATGGGATCCTTGCAACTAGAATACTCAAGCGATAGAGTATTCCGATTCTATCATAGAGGGTTCCTAAAATCCAATAATATAGTGGGAGACATTAAATGATTTAAGTAATTAATCAAAAAATGTCTAAACGGTAATCCAGAAAAAAGGCACTAATCTGTTAAAATTTATTTTTATAGAAAAATGGAAAGTTATACCACAAGATTAAAACTGAAATATTATAATGGAAAAAGTAAATTTCCACACTAACATGAGTATCCATGAATAGTACAGACGTGTGCACATAGTACTATGATATAGGAAACTCAAGGTGTCAGTGTCCCCAACACTGTTAAACTACCTCAAGAAGCAAGGGTGAAAAATGCTTACCGGATACTAATGTACAAAACATATGATGGTTATATTATTATGCTTCCATCAATGTCCGTTGTTAGTTGCTGTCACTACACCAGGATATGAATGATATTACATTAAGTCTCATCACCTAGAAGTTTTCAAGGAGAAAGTGAAACAATGATATGAATAAGGCGAAATTTATACTAGAATGTGTAAATTGAAAGATTGATCATGATCTTTAAATATCATTTTCACCACATTACTCAAGTCTCATTTTAAGTTAACAAACCAAACAAGTATTGAGTAAATGGTTCATTACCAATTTATGTATGATTAACCAAGATAATAAGAATAAAAGACAAATAAGTTTTAATTATTATAGAGGATAACATTGAAAGAAAATGTGTAAAGGTCAATGGAATTTAATGTCAATGACACATTCGCAGCGTCCTTCAATTAATGAGGTATTAACAATGGTTATTTGCATTGCATATTATAAAATAATATTATGGAAGTTTAAAAGAAATAAAATTATTTAAAGAATCAAGTTGTCGCTTCTACATTAGGCATATTCATCAATGTAATTTTTTCTTTTACTACTTGGATATTTAATAGCATATACTTTTTACATATGTGTATTTAAATAAAATGACCAAGTAAGTATAGAAACATTACTAGAACTCAGGTGTATTCTCCAAGTGGTTGTAAAAGGGTTAAACTGAGGCCAGTGATGAGAAGTACACTACTTCTTTAATTTCCAAGAGTAAGATTCATGTTGAACTATTAATGATCATAACTAAAAACATTATTATCATGTGTCCTTGGACACAAGGATACATTCTTTCATGTTCCGGAATGAATTTTGGTTTTGGTATATTCAATCACTAGTTCAATAATACATGAATCACATGCAATTAGTGATGAATATAAAAGTAAGACTTATACCCGGATGTGACAAGATAATTTTTTTTCATGTAATACTAAAAGTGAACTTCATAAATATACCAAGTATGGTATTTAGGCTCATCAAAGCTAAATACGTTTGGTATTATAGAAGTCTTTAGTTTGGACAATGGAGCCTTTAGAAATAAAGGTATGTCACAGAGCATTTGGAAATAGTTCAACAAGTAAACATGAACTATTCCAAGTATAAGCTAGAGGTATATATGATTTATAATATTCCATTAAGAAATTAAGTAATAATAGAGTGAATTATTTTCATGTCCATGAGATATGAGTTTCTTCGGGTTGGGATACCGAAGAATATCTTGACCAAGCATTCATCAATCATGATAATGTAGCGTGGAGTAATTCCTAAACTCACATTACCTTATCGACATCATGACATTGATGTTAATGGGGATTATTGATGATCAAGTCTTACATATAAACATTGATCAATAAACATATAGCGTGGAGAAATTCCTAAATGCATATGTTATACATCAAAATTTTGATGTAAGTAATATCAATGTTGCAACTAGCAGAAACTTCCATTGTATTTTATGAAATTATTTGAAAATAACAACGATATCCCACAACCATATTCCAACTCTAACGAAAAATGGATATCATACGAGTCATAGTATGATCTAAATCCATTATTTCATAAGGAAATGTGTTTGGATGCAATAATTTTGTTCAGATACAAACAAACTTGCATCTAGATAAACACATTGTGCATTTAAGGTACTTATCCTAACAATTTCTTTGGATATTACATAAATCTCTAAGATAGAAAATTTGTAGTCAAGTAAGGGACTACATATCTATATAAGTGTCCACACCTCTATTAGAGATAGTGGGAGCTATATTGACTTGTGTTTAGTCAATGCTCAAGATGAACAAAAGAGTTGGCATGGGAACTAGTTCCACAAGAGCATGTGGAACAAAGTATATTTCAGAGACACATACTGTATAGGAAGGATAAAACCATGGTGATGGTTTTTATATTCACCATGGTCATTGATCTATTATTCAATGGGAATAATATTTCCTACAATTAAGAAGTATATGGAAATTAGCTAAAATTAATAAGACCAACTAAAATTCAATTAATGGATTTCGTGTATCAAAGTGAAAAGGGGTTATTATTTTGAATACTGCGGTGGGTATTCAAGTGAGTTGATACATGGATGGTACGATCTTGGTACAAATAATGCTTGACTGATTTGACCAAGTCGTTATGCCTAAATCCGTTATAATTTTACTTATCATAGCTAATATCTATGATCAATTTATTTAGCATTGGAATCATGACCACCAATTTTGGATGGTGTCTATACGACACAACCAGAAAGGGATGGTCATGTGACAGGATGCCAATAAAGGTTGCAGGTTACTAAAATCCGGTTTAGGATTAAAGTAAGAAACATGATCATAGAAAATACATTTTTAAAAATGTTTTCCATGTGTTTATGTAAGGTTAGTGGGAGTATCAATGTTTTCTAAGAAAAATATGTTTAGAAACATATGGAAAAAAGACATTGTTCTCACAATTAGTTAAGACTAAAATAAAATTTACTCTCTAATGATTGACTTAAATTTTCAACCTAAGTTCTAGGGAACATGATATACTAAGGTATATCTATAGGTTGATTGGTCCTAGTCAATTGAACATATAGTGACATTGTATTTAAAAATACATGTTGCAACAATTCAAGAGATGAATTGTTGCCTATATCACAGGGCATAATCTCTCCATGTTGACTTTTCCGTGACATGGGAAGAGATAAATGTGGTGAGTGTAAATCCATATGTCGGAGTGATGGATCAATCACGTATTCCATGATATGTAAAAGAACCAATATTTCCAAGGTATATTTTACAATAGGAAAATATCAGTTATATCTAGGATCACTATAAGGGATGTATTTAGAACTATCTAATTGTACTTCAGCATGTACAAAATATATGTACCTTGTAAGTGGAGAAGAATGGATACTAGTTTTCAAGCGATACAAACTAGTCTTCCATAGATCAATGTGATCTACTATTGTAGTTATGCTAAAGGCGATGAGCGAGTCAAGCTCATATCAGCTAGTGGTGGCCATACATACAAGACTGAGTACATTGCAGCTTCTAAGATATATAAGAAGGAGTTAAATGTAATGATTTGTTCTAGTTCTTGGAATCATACCTGGTGACAAAAGTATTATCATAATTATGATATTATAACTAACCAAGATGTCAAGTTATGACAATGGAAAAAAAAGGTATATACTCAGGATAACATCTCTTGAGATGTTTTACTCAATGATATAAGGTCGCAATAACAGAATAGCCATGCGGCGGAACTGTGGAGGACCTAGTAGCTCAATCTATTACTCAGAAAAAACATGATGTTAATCATGTGAGTAGCTAACAAATTTGGTTAGAAAGTTTTCTCTAGTTCAAGTGGGAGTGTTGAAATAGTGGGTTCCCTAAACCCAACTATTCAGTGCTTTTTATTACCATATCATGTATACAATAAGCTATGTGTGATGTCATCTTACCATTATAGTGTAGAGTTATCTGTATCCACTATTGAAATGGTAATGTCCAAATATTAATTGTCGTATCAAATGGTTATAGTAGTTCCCATGCTACAATTTGAACCCATAGATATTATGACATTAATCTTAAATTTATTTTCTACGGTCTAGATACATATTATGGATTGGACATAGTAGATGTATAATGATCAGGTGCTGGGGGATCATAAGCATTGAGACTTCTTCTCATGAAGTTTTCACTTGGTGATCTCTAGTAGTGAGATCATGAGGATTGACACGCAAATAAGAGCACCATATGTTTAAGGTGTCATTGGATGTTCCTATCTATGATCATGTGTAATGGTATCTTGACATGAGATCATTACCAATGTATTTCATTTGATTGCATACTTTGATGAAAGATGAAAACCATGGCAATAAAGTCGTGGAGAGGAAGTTTGTGTCGGGTGTGTCGTTGGTGGCATGGCATTGGTTGAATGGTCTAGAAAGTATTTTTCACTCTCAGGTTATGGATGTAATATATCTCAGGCCATGTTGATATGGGTGGAAACACCTTTATAAGACCATGGCCATGGCATTCAAGGGAAAATCCATCCCGTTAAATCAAGAAACTATAAAGCAAGAAAAGGGAGATGACACGAGAGTGCGTCATGCTTTATGAGATATTGTTGACAAAGATATTATATTACACAGTGTGTGTTTGTAGGTTGGTTGTCACTGCTGTGACAATCCTTATTTCTTCAGGGGCCATGATGGGTTGCTAGATCCTGCTCTTGGTCTGTGAATACAATTCACTACTGTCAGGATAAGGGCCTAGAGGGTCACCCACAATATATTATTCAAGAATCTGCCCTATTTAGCTGAATATGAGTTTTGGACATATTGGGCCCTGCCACAGGGGTCCGAGATTTGTCCAGAGATAAAAAATCACCAATTTAATAAATAAATTCATATTATTTGAGTTTAGAATAATTAGTATTGAATTTTTTTATTAAATTTATTTATGAGTTTTTATGTAAACACATGAAAAATATTAATTGACGAATACTACATTATTCAAGGTTCAATTAATATTTATGGGAGCCACGAGTTGAGATAATGACTTAATTATTATCATTTAATATATTTTAATATATTAAAATTATGTGATAATAATATTTATGACTCAATTTAGGAGTCATAAAATGTCATTGATAGTGCGTTAAGTATTCGGGGGTTGTGTTGGCATTTCTGAGTAATTAATTAACAACTATAAATATTAGAGTAGAGGATATTTCTAATTACTATTCATGGGTATTATCTCTCCTCTCCTCTCTCCCATGATCGAGAGAGAGAGGCTCTAGATCCAAGGACTTTTGATCGACCACTCTCTCAGTCTTCATTGGTGAAGCGATGCGGTGATCATTGGAGCGTTGAAGGCATCGTTGCAATTCTGCACTAGCACCCAGATTACGACGAACGACGCTCCTGTGGATTCCATAAAGAATGTGTGGACGATCTAGAGGAATTCAACTTTGGATTATTTGAGTAGTGATCTCCAACGACGAGCAGACATCATGTGGGGCTTCAGATCAGGTATTTTTTAGAGTTTATTTTGTGCTTATAATCCTTCACGCGTGGTGCTTAGCTTTGAACGGGCTGCTCTTTGTTGACGTCGACAAGTTCAAATCAAACATCAGTGGAAAATTTTCAAAACCCACCTATTTGGGGCTTCCGCAGCACGCCTAGTTCCAACAGCATGGACCACTAGGCTATGAAATGGTGTGTTTTTAAGCCTTTTCCAAATCAGGTAGGGTTATGTCATAGAGGACTGCTACAAAATAGAGGTGGATGTGGTACCTCTTCCATTTTTAGGGTGTCTGCAACGTAGTTCTTGGGATACGTAGTATCCTTACCCCATGTGAAGTAGATTTGGCGAAGTCTACAACATGTTTTCAATAGGTTGGTTTACCAAGAGGGGTTTTAGCATGGTATGGGGTGGTTTATCTATGGTCTGGATTATTTATACCCTTCCATGTCGTGGTCATGGGGGTTGTAGCATGGTTTGTGATATGCGAACTTTAGAATATTAAACCCCGTTTTAAATTACAACTTCCCTCTTATTTGACCTTAATTAAATTTATTGGATTTGGAGGATTTTATGGACTCTTAAAACCTATCCTCTTTCAAATTGAAGTGTCATTGTATGCGATCAATCCTTTTATGGCAGTTAAATCATCACTTGCATATAATAATATTTTCCCTTCTCTCCTTCTTTAAGAGAAAAAAAATCCTCATATTGTTGATGGATTGGAACCTTGATCTGTTGGGTTGTGTTTCTAGGGATTTCTTCTTGATATTATGTTCCTTTAAATCTTCATTGGTGTCACCATTTCTGTTTGATCATTTGATCTTTTGATTAAAGGTAGGTGGTTCCATAAAGATTTACCATACTATTGAAACTCTATATTTCATGATTTAATTGAAATTAGTTTTCAATTGATTTATAAAAACTTGATTTGATATGATTTGATGTTTTATTTAAAAAGGGCATAGAAATTATAAAAAAACCCATTTTCAATGGAATTGATATTGTTGGGTAGATTTTGGGAAAAATGATGGCTTGAAATTAGGAGTGATTTGATGTTGACTCTTGAAAAAAAGTGTATTAAAATGAAATTTGATTTGAAAGTCTTGAATTTGATGAAAACACGTGATTTAGTTGTGAAATTAAAAGGCGCATGTTGAACTTAAAATTGGAATTTTTAACCATGAATAATGAACTGATTTGAAATGATTGATTTTATCATGATTGATTGATTTAAGCACATGTAAGCATGAGTAGTTAGTGGGTGATTAGGATAAGCCCACCAGGACACCAACTCCCTAGAAAAGGATTGATGATGAAAACTCTAACTTAATATAGTTCAGAATGATTGTATTGATGGGATGTTGATTGATTAATCACATTGTTCTAATCCTTGGGACATGCACACACATACATGATCTGTGATTGATGATTGAGTAGTGTGAGGATCCAAGATCCTGGAACTAACATAACTCAAGGCATATGACCATGGTGATTGGTTTTTAATTGATTATGCATTCCATTGTTTAAAGAACTATTTTATTTGTTCCTACTTCTATATATAAATTTTTTATATAAAATGATCATTTAATACTATTTTGATATATCTTCCACATTTTGATTTGAAATCGTGTTTTGGTTTAAAATGTTTAAATGTCTGGCATGACTTGTTTTATTTAACTTGAAATCATAAATGGTTAAATTTTGATGGAATTGATTATATAACACTTGGTGAGTTCTTACTAGGTTATTTATCTCACACCCTAAATTTTTCTTTGGGAATTTGTGGATTTTGTTATACCCGGTCAAGGTAAAGGGAAGTGCCACTCAGAGGGGGAAGGTGTGCTTGATTCTTGAGATATGGAGCAATAGAGGAGACTGATGGGGATGGTATCCACTTTTTAAATAGGTGTTCTGAGACATGGTCTTGACAAAAATTGTGTTGTCCTTTGGTTTTTGTTTATCTATCTGATTGTGGTACTTTTCTCCTTGAAGAGTGATTGGCATATTGAATGGTCGTTGTTTGTTTCTTCCTTAGTTATATATTGATGGTATGTTTTGTGGAAAAATTGTTATGTTCAATGTTTAATATGATTATATATTCCAGTCTCTAACTCGTGGGGATCAGGAATTCCCTTTGGACTATGTCAGGTTCGGCTCATATATCATCACACCAGGGTGTCCATGACAATTCGTGAGAAAAAATATAAAATCTTTCATAGTAATTGAATCCACCATGTCTCATTATTTATATATTGTATTTTGATGTTTCTAGATGGAGTGGAAATATATGCTTCTCAACTACAATAATGATATATTATACATCCAAAATAATGAAGAAATGAAGTTTATAAATGATAAAAATATGGATCAGAATTGATGTTGGTCTGGTTTCAAGAGAAATAAAGATGTAATAAGACATATGAAATAAAGAAATTTATATCTTTCAAGTGGTATTTGGTACCAAATGATATGTGGCTCAATAAATTCTTATAAATGTCTTAAGAACCTTGTTCAATGTTCTTGTGTCGAGATCCCAGATCTCTATAAGAAAACAAGTAAGATAGGCTATGAATGATAGGAATGGGGGATAATAGAGAGTTGGTCAAGGTAGATCCCTAAGGGAACTTGTCTCTAAGAAATCTAGTCATAAGAGGCCACAAAGGATGAACAAACCTTTGAAAAGTCAAATAATCAAGTAAGAACACATGGTTGAAAAACTCACAAGAGTAGTAATACTTTCATTTATGACATCTTTAGAGTATAAAGGCATTCCTATTTAAGTTCAAAGAGTGATAAAAATGTCTAACACCTGGTTTTAACAAGTAAAAAATCCTAAAAATACTTTTGAAAATTTAGACATGTGCCAATGACTTTAGGAGATAACCAAACCTTCCCTTTTTTATAATAATGAACCTAATAATGACTTTAAGACAACCATCCCATCAATTTTAAAAGTGAATCCTCTAATCTTCAATTTGATGTTTCTAAGATATAATGATATTTAAATTCATAGTGCACAATAAGTTGAGTTTTAAAAGAATTTTTTGAGCCTTAATTTGAGTAACTATAGGCCCAAATGTTTTCCCCAAGCAATGGTGTTGGGCCTCCTCTTGGAGTTTCATGATTAATCCATGCAGATCCTCATTCATTCTATTAATCCACTCACTTATCATTAGGCCTCTAATTCCTTGCAATAGTACTTTTGCAATTATGCACCATCTTTCCTCCACATAATTTCCATCTTTAACTCCTCGATGGATATATGTGTCACGATCCTTCGATTTTATTATCACATCACCACATATCGTTGTAACAGTGGGTTCCCTAGACCCAGCTAAACAGTAATGTTTTTATGACCAGTTCATGTATACAGTTAGATATGCATGATGTATTAATAACATTATAGTGTATATAGTTCTACATCCACTATTTAAATGGTAATTTCCATTGATTAATTTTTGTATCAAAAGGTTATAGCAGATCTCAGGCTATAATGAGAATCTTGAGATACTATGAAATTCATCTTAAACAAAATTCACATGGTCTACATACATTATACTTACTGGAAACAGTAAATGTCTAGCTATCAGGTGTTGGGGGCTCATGATCATTAAGACTTCTTCTCATTATGTTCAGAAATAGTGATCACTGGTAAGTGAGATGATGAGGACAGAACCAAAAATAGGAACACAAGATTTTTTAGCTGTCATTGGTTGTTTTTATCTATGGACATATATATTGGTCTCCAGACTTGATATAATTATCAATGTGTTCCATTTGATCACATACATTGATGCAATGAAAAAACCATGATAATGAAACTATGGTGGGGTAGCTTGTGTTGGGTGTGTTATTGGTGGCGTGACATTGGTTGAATGATCAAGATAAAATTTGTAACTTATGAGTTGAGGAATTAATATATCTTGGGACATATTTATTAGGTTGTAAGTATCTTCATAAATCCATAGACAAGGTAGTCGAAGGTAAATTCATCCAGTTATATCAAGAAATAATAAAGAAATAAAAGATGATGATACAAGTGTGTGCCCTGCTTTATGAGATATCTAAATGAAAATAGATTATATTACACAGCATGTGTTTGTAGGTTGGTTGTTGTTGCTATAACTATTCTTTATCCCTTTAATGGTCATGATGGGTCATTAGATTTCGCTCTTGGTCTATGAATGAAATTTTCTGCTATCCAGATAATGGCCTAGAGGGTCACACACAATAGTGTATTCAAGAATCTTCCATATTCTGGTGAATATGTATATAGGACATGGTGGACTCCTCCACTGGGGTTCGAGATTTTTCCAAGTATGTATGATCACCAAAGAAATAAATAAATTCATATTCTTCAAGTTAATAAATATTGGAATTGAATTTATTTATTAAATAAATTTATCAATTTTAAAATAAATACATATAAAATATTATATGAATGAATATTAGTTTAAAATAATCAAGGTTCATTTAATATTTTTGTGAATGATGAATCAAGTTAATGGATTAGGTTTTATCACATAAAGTATTTATTATATTACAAGAAAGTGATAAAAATATAAATGATATATATGATTTATTGAAATATTCATAATATATCATTAAAATTTTATACATAGTGAGTAATAAATATTTGGGGGGAGCCTTTATTGAGTAATTTCATAACACACTATATATGTCAGGAGAGAAGCTCTCACATGATAACTATTCATGGCTAGATCTTGAGAGCTTCTACTTCCTCTCCCACTTTCTAGAGAGAAACTCTCAATCCAAATGTTCAGATCCAGCTTTCCCTCACACATCATAAGAGGTGTAGTGTGATGATTGTAGAAACATCGAATGCGACATCAGATCATTGTGCTAGAACCCAAAATTCAATGATCAACACACTTGTGGATTTTTTAAGCACATGTGGATGATCTATACGAATTATACTTTGTATTATTTGATCAGTGGTCTATGTGGGAGATGGCTTTACAAAGACGAAACAAATATTTCACGGGAGAAGAAACAAAAGGAAGTGGAAGAGGGAACTCAACAAAAGAGCTTTCAAGCTTTTAATTTTCAGCGGCTATATTTTCCAACGGAATACAAACAATTATTTAGGCAAATTAAAAACAAAATAAATAGAAAAGCATTAAATGAGAGAACAAAAAACAATGCTGAAATAATAAAGCACCACATGTCGTATGGGGAAAAGGAGCAGCCACATGGGGAAACAAGAAGCCGCTGAATGGGGAAGATAAAGAGACTCTTGCTTTGGAAAAAAAACACCTGGAGTTATGGTTTGTATTCCCCACACTCCCTATCAAACCAAAACCGACTACATCCTGAGCATCGTTCTTAATCTATTGATGCATCTGATGGTAATTCCTTTGTGAAAATATCTTCCACCTGTTCTGATGTATGGAAATATTCTAATCTTATCATTTTATGTTTCACATGATCCCTGAGAAAATGAAAATGAGTATTAATGTGTTTGCTTCTCCCATGCAGCACCGGATTTTTGCCTAGATCAATAGTCAACTAGTTATCCACATATATCACTATAGATCCATCCTATGGATGCTTCATCTCCGTCAAAAAATTTCTCAACCAGATTCCCTCACAAACAGTAGATGATGCTGCCACGTATTCTGCTTCACATGTGGATAGAGTGACCACACTTTGTGTCCTTGAATTCCACATGAAAGCAGTAGATCAAAGGAAAAATACATACCTAGTTGTGCCTTTTCATTCATCTTGGTCTCCTCCCCAATCACTGTCTGAGTAACCATATAGCTTTGCTTCTTAATTGTATGGATAAAATTGACCAAAATCCAATATTCCTTTGACATACCTGAGGATTCATTTTTCTTCAAGCCAGTGTGACTCTTTTGATGCCTCCATATACCTACATAGAAGTACAACACTATAGAAAATGTGTAGCCTTGTGATTTTGAGGTACCTAAAGCTTGAAATCAGACTCTTGAATAGAGTCGAGTCCACACTTCTTCCTTCCCCATATTTTTAAATTTTAAGCTCGTTTCTACAGGTTTGTTTACAACACTGAAATTGGACATATTGAATTTTTCAACCAACTCCTTAGCATACCTTTTATGAGAAATATAGATGACTTCATGTTGTTGCTCGACTTCTATGCCCAGAAAGAAGGACATAAGACCTCCATCGGTCATCTCGAACTCCTTGAACATGGCCTCCTTAAAATCATTAACCATCAGTCAATTGTTCCCTATAAACAGAAAATCATCAACATACAAGCATGTAATAAGTATGTCCCCATGATCATTCGTCTTGATGCAAACTACATGCTCATCTGGACATTGGGTGAAGCCGTTTTCTCGAAGATAGTTTTCAATGCATGCATTCTAAGTACGAAGAGAATGATTCAACCCATAAAGTGATTTCTTCAGTCGATACACTTTGTCTTCCTCCCCTTTCATAACAAAACCTTCTTGCTGGTCAATATAGACATCTTCTTCTAGAATTACATTTAGGAACACAGACTTCACATCCAGTTGGTAGAACATCCAACTATGATGGAAAACAAGGGATATAATCATTCTTACAGTGTCAAGGCGAGCAACATGAGCGAATACTTCTTTGTAGTCCACCCCGTACTTCTGTTTGTACCCCATTACTACAAGCCTTGCCTTGTATCGATCAATCACGCCAATAGGATTTCACATTATTTTGTACACCCATTTGAAATTAATGATCTTTTGGATTTTTGGGAGTGTAGTCAACTCCCATGTTCCATTTCACTCTATGGCAAAAATTTCTTCTTCCATAGCCATTCTCCAGCATTCTTTCCTCATGGCTTCCTGAAATGTCAGAGGCTCATGATCTGCATACAAGCAAAAAATATTTACCTCTTTGGTCTTCTCATAAATATCACTCAGATTTTTCATATTCATAGGAGCCATAGGTGAGGATGAGTTGGCCAATTTTTTTTCCAGGAGTGCTTTCAGGAGGGATAAAACATACTCCTGGACTTCTTACAAATTATGATGCACCCAAGGAAGCTGTTGCGAGTGTTTCCTCTGGATAATCATGCCTTATTCAGGATCATCTATCTATACTGGAATATCCTTGTTATATTATTCATCATTCCACTTCCACACTTCTTCCTCACTAAAGACCACATCTCTACTCACCACTAATTTATTGGTTAGTGGATTGTAAAGCATGTAGGCTTTAGAAGCTTCACAATAGCTGATGAAGATTCACTTTTCACCACGATCATAAAGTTTCCTTCTTCTCGCTTCAGGAACTTGAGCGTATGCGACACACCCGAAGATTCTTAGGTGCACCACGCTCGGTTTTTAGCCGCTCCATGCCTCTTGTGGTGTAAAGTTCCTGATGCTCTTCGTTGGACACTTATTGAGCAAGTAGGCAGCACATGTCACTACCTCTGACTAAAAACTCTTTGGTAGCCCTTTCTCCTTCAGCATGGTCCTCGTCACGTCGAGGATAGTGCGGTTCTTCCTTTCAGTGATGTCATTCTATTGTGGCATGAAGGTTGCAGTGTATTTCTCTACGATGACAAGTTCCCTGCAGAAATCTTGAAATTCATTTGAGGTGTCTTCTCCACCTCTATCAGATTTGAGTACTTTGATTCTGTGGACACTTTCAGTTTCAACACGAGATTTGAATGTTTTAAAGATAGTGAAAGCATCTGATTTTTCTGTGATGCAATACACCCACAAGTGATGGTGTTTCATGTGGCCCGCATATATCAATGTGAACCAACTGAAGTGGTTCTGTTGCTCTTATGGACACTCCAGTTGGGAAGGAGTTCCTATGTTGCTTTCCAAGTGTACATGCCTCGCACACATGATTTGGAACTTCAATCGTCGGCAAGCCACGCACCATGCTTGATGATGATAGAAGTTTAAGACCGATAAAATGGAGATTCCCAAAATGAAAATGCCATCTCCAAGAATCATTATTCATGAGCCCAAACAAACACTCCTCGGCCTTCATGTTGATATGCAGCGGAAACATGTGATTCTTCGCTATTTGGACTTGAGTGACAAGTCTCCTGTGAGAATAACTTATAGAAAATGAAGAATTCCCCATGTGTATAACATACCCCTTCTCAAGGATTTTTCCAAGACGAATGATATTTTTTTTCATGTTTGGTACGTAATACACATTATAAATATAATTTGACTCACCATTCTTCAAAAATATTTTTATTTTACCTTTGACAATCATGGATACCTTCGATGAGTCGCCAAAACTCACATCGCCACGAACTTATTTGTTGAGTTCCTCAAACAGCTCTTTATTACCACTCATGTGGTTACCTGCACCCGTGTCTAGATACCATACATCGGGGCGTTCACACGCCTTTTCTTGTGTGGGTAGGAGTGGCATACCTTATTCTTCATGGTGTGACATTTCAGCATAGTTGGATCGTTCATTGTGATCCACCTTACTCCAAAAATCGGATTCAAAATTGCCGAATTTCTTATATCTGTAGCATTGGACATTCATTGTATTTCCATGACCATGCGTGAATCATACTCCTCTATTTCCTCTTCCACGAAAATTGGTAAAGTTGTGTTGCTTTTTTGATGGCTTAGAGGATGTCCACTCCCTCCACCTCTTGCATGACAACCGCCTCATTGCGTTTGGTCATTCTTTTGATTTTGTAGAGTCAACATGGACTCTAAGGCATGCTCTATTGTTTAACCTGCATTCTTCTGCATTTGCTGCTCATGTACTTGCAACAACCCCATCAGTTCTTCAATTGAATTTTTTTCCAAATCTTTCGACTCTTCGATTTCCACAACCATATTTTCGAACTTGGTTGTGAGCAATCGAATTGATTTATCAATAACTCGAATATCCTTCACTTTTTCACCATTCCTTTTCAAAGTGTTAATAATGAAAATCAGGTGTGAGAAGCAATCCGAGATACTCTCACCTTTCTTCATTCTTGCCGCTTCAAACTCCACTTGTAATGTTTGAAGATGGACCTGCTTCACACGATCAACTCCTTTGAAAATTGTTTCAAGTGTATCCCAAGCTTTCTTGCTTGATGTTGTTTCAGCAATCTTTTTGAACGTAGATTCATCCAACCCTTGATAGGGAAGGAATAATTCCTTTTTTTTCTTTCTTCCTTTGGTTTTTAGGGCCTTCATTTCTTCATTCGTGAAGCAGGCTTCTTCCTCCACAGTGGGTACTACATACCCATCAGGGACGATCTTCCATAATTATTGTGACCCGAACAACACCTTCATTTGGATGCCCCACCTCTCATAGTTGTCCTTATACAAGGTCGGAACTTGCGGCTGGATTGCAGTGGCCATCTTTGGATTTTGGAGGATGCCTTCAATATGGCTCTGATACCAGTCTGTTGGTGGGAGATGGCTTTACAAAGACGAAACAAATATTTCACGGCAGAAGAAAAAAAAGGAAGTGGAGGAGGGAAATCAACAAAAGAGCTTGAAAGCTTTTAAATTCTAGTGGATAGATTTTCTAATGGACTACAAACAATTTTTATAGGCAAATGAAAAAAAAATAAACATCAAAGCATTAAATTAGAGAACAAAAAACAAGGCTGAAATAATAAAGCACCGCATGCCGCATGGGGAAAAGGAGTAGCCACATGGGGAAACAAGAAGCCACTACATGGGAAAGATAAAGAGACTCTTTATTTGGAAAAAAACACTCAGCGTTATGGTTTGTATTTACAATAGTTCCTTGGAAGTTACAAGGGTTTTTCTTTACCGAAAATGACGATGTTACATTGATATCTAGTGGAAAAATTTAAAATTCTCATCCCACCATCTTCTGATGTGTGTGTCTGTACCTTCAACTGGTATTTGAGGGATATGTGATGATTTTAAGTTATGAAAAATAAAATTTTAATTAAATTTTAAAGTGGGTGTCATTCTAGTCAATCCTAGAGACCAAATCTTAATCTGACATTGGATGACTAGTGTGTGGTCATCTACAGATTTAAATTGGATTTAAACTAGTTGTTTTTTAGGTTTAAAATAAAAGAACATTTATATTTATGTATATGTTAATATAGTTGGAAATAATTAATTTCTAGTGAAATCCATCACTGGGTTGACTGCATATCAAGGGAATAGTATATTCTATGAGCTAAAATAATAATTTTATTTTTTTAATAATAATAAATTCTTCTAAACCCTAAGGTGTAGGGTGTTTAATTTCTAAATTAAAAAAATACAATTCAATTGATTAAAAAAAGGGCAGTTGGGTGTTTTTTCTTGGGTCCGCAATTGGCGAAAACAAAAGGAAAAAAAATGGAAAAGGGGGGATGCCCCTATCGCCTCTCTCCCTCGGCAGTATCTCTCACCCCAGACACCTGAACCAGCTACCCATAAGCCCTCCCTCTTCAGGGGTCGCAGCTTACTGGCTAAAGCCACCCCCTCCAACAAATCATGCCTCACCTAAAACTAGGTACCGGTTAGCCTCCCTTCCTGGAGTCACACCCTACTATCGACATCTCCTCGTGTCTCCACCTGTGTCACCATGCACTCTCGATTAGCCCTGGTCGAGCATATTTTTTCTCCACCACAACTATGTGGTCCACCCGTAGTAGAACCAATGGATCACCTCCCCTCATCGGCAGCTCGTCCGTAGCGGCCTCGTCCAGCAACTGCCTCTCACTACAGAGCTGGCCCGCAGATGCCCACTGTGGGTCTTCTGTACTCTATATCTGTCTAGCTCTGCTCCTCCTCAGCCCATATTGGTCACTGTCGGACACCTCAGAGCCTCCACCTTGCATTTTAGGTGAAAGGCGGCATTGCGACTGCCACCTTTGCACTACGGCTGAAAGGCGGCACCTGTGATGCCACATCTCCCCTAACAAAAAAATTTATTTTTTTATGTTTTTTTATATATTTATTTATATATATAATTCATAAAAAAATTTCAGGAGGATGCCACCTTTCACCTAATAAAAAAAATTATTATTTTTAATTTTTTTTTTGATTTTTTGTTTTGTTTTGTTTATATTTTTATTTATATATATAATTCATAAAAATTGTAAAAATTATCATTTTTGAAAATTTTATTTTTATTTTTTGTTTTGTTTTGTTTATATATTTATTTATATATATAATTCATAAAAATTGTTCAGAAAAAATAATTTATAAGCTTTCAAACCCGCCAACTTAAAAGTTAAAAATGTTTCAAGTACGTGACTTTGAAAGATTATAAAATATAAACCATATGACCAATATAAACAAAACTTTAAACATTCATTAAACATATAAGAAATTATTGAAAACAAAAAGCATTTCTTAAAAAATGTTCATGAAAAATAATTTATGAGATTTCAAAACCACCTACATGAAACTCAAAAATGTTTCATGTACGTGAATTTGAAAGACTATAAAATATAAACCATATGACCAATACAAACAAAACATTAAAAATTCATTAAACATATAATAAATTATTGAAAACAAATAACATTTCATAAAAATTGTTCATGAAAAATAATTTATATGCTTTCAAAACCGCCTACTTGAATCTTAAAAATGTTTCATGTACGTGACTATAAAAGACTATAAAATATAAACCATGAGACCAATATAAACTAAACTTTATAAATTCATTAAACATATAAGAAATTGTTGAAAACAAAAATCATTTCATAAAAAATGTCCATGAAAAATAATTTATTAGCTTTCAAAACCACCTACTTGAAACTTAAAAATGTTTCAAGTACGTGACTTTGAAAAACTATAAAATATAATCCATAAGACCAACATAAACGAAACATTAAAAATTCATTAAAAATATAAGAGATTATTGAGAACAAAAAAAAATCATAAAAAATGTTCATGAAAAATAATTTATAATCTTTCAAAACTGCCTACTTGAAACTTAAAAATGTTTCAAGTACCTGAATTTGAAAGACTATAAAATATAAACCATAAGACCAATATAAATGAAACATAAAAATTAATTAAACATATATGAAATTGTTGAAAACAAAAATCATTTCATAAAAAATGTTCAAGAAAAACAATTTATAAGCTTTAAAAATCGCCTACTTGAATCAAAAAAATGTTTCAAGTACGTGAATTTGAATGACTATAAAATATAAATCATAAGACCAATATAAATGAAATTTTAAAAATTGATTAAAAATATACGATTTTTTTTTTAAAAAAAATTTCATAAAAACGTTTCTTGAAAAATAATTTATAAGCTTTCAAAATCGCATACTTGAAACTTAAATTTTTTCAAGTATGTGAATTTGAAAGACTATAAAATATAAAACATAAGAACAATATAAAAGAAACTTTAAACATTGATTAAAAATATAATAAATTGTTGGAAAAAGAATCATTTCGTGAAAAATGTTCATGAAAAATATTTTATAAGCATTCAAAACCACCTATATGAAACTTAAAAATGTTTCAAGTACGTGACTTTGAAAGACTATAAAATATAAACCATAAAAAAGTTATAAACCAAAATTTAAACATTGATTAAAAATATATGAAATTGTTGAAAGAAAAAATGATTTCATAAAAAATGTTTATGAAAAAGAATTTATACATGTTAACCCGACATTTGGTGAGGATAGTATGCCCCATGATGTTGAGACTATTCCAAATAATGCAGAAGAGGAAAACCTACTTGATCTCTTGGATATACATGTTAACCCGACATCTGATGAGGAGTTTCGTAATAATGAAATATATGGGGATAATAGTGCTGATGAGGAAGTAACAACGAATGTTTCGAGAAATGCATTAGTTATAAAATAGGATCAACCTATAATAAATCGTATACAACTCTTTGCATCTTGGTCAGAAGCAATGAAACGTGTGCATGAATTTGAAGATAATGTTCTCACACCAGAAACTGAGTTTCTCAGAGTTATACGAGATAAGTTTAGTGAGATGAAAAAAACTTTATATGTTGGAAGGAATTTTCCAAGTAAAGATGCATTAAAATGTATGCTAAATAGATTTCTCATTGAGAGGCAATGTAACTACGTAGTTTACGAATCAGTCCTTAGAAAATATGTCAAACGTTGTGAGAAGTATGGAGATGATTTTAGATTTTGATTGGGGGCGATTCCAGACATTACATTTTGAGGTTGAAGGATCTCGAGGATTGAGGCAGCTCATACTTGCATTCATCCAAGCCTGACATAAGATCATACTTCATTGGATGCAGAATTTGTGTCATCCATTGTTTTTTAGATGATTAGGACATGTCAAGATGTTTCGATAGACCTTGTGCATGATAGGATACAACCGACATTTGGTTATAAGATTTCGTATAATAAGGCATGGACGGCAAAACAGAAGGAAATTGTGAAGGTCTATGGTTATTGGGATGACTCATATCGACTATTTCCACAATTGATAGCTATACTGAGTCATCATAACCAAATTATATTACATATTGATACAAACAAATATGTGTCTCATGATAACAAACTTGATCCATCTCATGTTCAATTTCATTGATTTTTTTTGGGCATTCCTCTCACGTGTCTTCGCATTTTATTTTAGAAAACACTTCATTCAGATTGATGGAATGTTTCTATATGGAAAATACAGGGGTGTATTGTTGATTGAGGCAACCCAAGATGGAATCCATTCACCTCTTCCGCTTGCCTTTGTCATTGTAGATAAAGAAAACTATGAATCACGGAGTTGGGTTATGGCATGTATCAGAAACCATTTCCCCCACATTTGGGGTGTTTGTTTGATGTCTAATCGGCATCGGGAAATTAATGAGGCAATCCATGCAGATACTAATACATGGAGTTACCCAAATTCACATCGTCAGTTCTGCATTAGACGCATTGCTAGAAACATGCATAAATAATTCCACAACGAACCGATGAAGAAGGCAATCACCAGACATGGTACGCATTGTATTTGTTATTTTTTTATATCAACGTAAAGATACATTCAAAATATGTTTAATATCATCTATTCTGTGTAGCATATGAGTCAGATCAATGACGGTTTGAAGAACCTTTCGAACAAATCTATCAGGTTAATGAAGAAGTTTACGATTATATGATGCGAATTCCAAAATAAAAATAGACATTGGCATATGATGGGGGGAAGAGGTACAGACACATGAAAACCAACATTGTAGAGTGCATCAATGGTGTCTTCAAAGGGCATCTCAACCAACCTATGACTACCCTAGTTCAGGAGACATTATATCATTTCGTGAAGTACTTTTTTGATAGAAAAAAACTAGCATCGAACGGAATACATCAGGGGATAACGTACGGAAGAAATTTTCAATGAGAGATTGAAATGAATATTAAAGAAGCTTCTGGTTATCATGTCTTCCTATTTTGATGAGAAGAATATTGATTTGAAGTTCAAGAGAAGTCTAGCCCCATCACAAATAGCATTGGTGAAAAAATGGTTGTATTACTCTAAACGAGGCAATGTTAATGTGGAAACTTTCAGGCCTTATGGTTTCCATGCTCACATGCCATCACAGCATGTGCCTCTGTTAACATATCATGGGAAGCATATGTTGAAACAGTGTTCTGAATGAACACCATTGCTAACTGTTATGTTGCACCATGGATAGCTATTGGCGAGTTTCTTTATTTCCCAACACTCGAAGGTCAGCCGATAGTGGTACCTGATATGAATGAGTTGTGTCCATGTGGGAGACCGTAGGCCAGCATGATGCGAAATGAGATAGACTGGCCTCATGAACAAATACAGAGTTTGAGATGCACCATATGTCATCAAGAATGTCATAATCGGAAACGATGCCCTAACATTGTTTGGTCGAGTTCACACTCTAAGCCACAATGTTGTATTGCCGTTATTGGAAGATTCTCATATTGTAAATTTTATGTTGTTATCTCTTCCTTTTACCTCATTTTTCTTACCCCCAAAACATAAAATCATAACAGTAAACAAAAAAAATCTTCTGTATACCATAATCCTAACATTCTAAACCATAATCCTGAAAATCTTTTCTCAAATCATTAACCTAAACCGTAAAAAGTTAAAAAAAAAATCCAAAAGCATAGATCCAAAAGAACAAATGTGAAACCCTAATATCTAAATCATAAAATCGAATAAATGAACCGTAAACCCAAAAACATCTTCCCTTTACATCGGTTTTCAAAACATTATCTGACTGAGAAAATAATCATGAAACATACAATCATGTGGAAAATCATATATAAATTATAAATCACATCCTTTTCTAATAAACATATATATAAATCAGACAAATTATTTTTATATATAAATATATAAAACCATATCTTACAAAACACCCAATTCTAGGTAAAAGCATATCTTAATAAAACTGTAGTAATATGCTTTGAAACACATGAAGACATGCCCCTTTCTTTCGGTAAAAAAACTTCATAAAACATTGTGAAATACATGAAATGTATTTCATTAAAAAAATCATAATATTTTTCTGATCATGATGTTATATTTATAGTTTAAACTTACAACTCATTTCATTTGTTTATATGCATATGAATGACACCATACTACTCAGTTAGTAGGCTACCCATTGTTCATATGTTGTGATAGAGGGTGGTCTAGATCGATTGATCAGGGAGCGACCAACACACCATTTTCATCACATGGAGCCTCCTCCTTCCATTATACCATACTTGCATCATGCTTCCTTTTATGGTATTGTGGTATCATATTTTACATTTGTAGACCATCACCTGCTAGCTGTACTCGTGGAGAGGTGGAGATCAGAGACACACACATTCCACCTGCCCGAGGGAGAGATGACCATCACCCTCTAGGATGTGGTTGTGCTTCTTGGTCTTCCTATCCAGGGAAGACCTGTTATTGGATCCACTCGTGCATCTTGGACCGACCTTACTCAGCGCTTGTTAGGCATTGACTTTTTGTTCAATTGTAGTGCTACCGATGGAGCATCGATATCACACCCTTGGATGGAGTCACAGATTCTACTTTTATTTGATTATGATGGTGAGAAGATGGTGATGCGTTATGTACATGCATATATATTATGACTTATTGGAGGGACCATGTGTACGGATCATTCAGGGATGCACGTGCACATGATGTATATACCCCTGCTGGAGGACTTTGATCGGGCAGGGATGTACAGTTGGGGTTTTGCCTGCTTGGCATACACAGACACAACATTATGAAGGATATCTAAAAAGCAGCACACAGGTCTTAGGGGATCCGTCATCCTTATTCAGATGTGGGCATGGGAGCACATCCCTGCATTCTGCCATGATTTTGCGGGTCCACCAGTCGAGATCGAGGTGCTGCAGGATGCTCCGCGTGGACGCCAGTACGATCACTCATTTCTATCAGTTTCTGATGCTATTACAATCATTAGTTAACTAATGATTGAATAATTATTAGATAATGATTTAATAACATTTGAATAATGATATGGATATGGACATGGAGGGTGGAAGAATGGATTTCGATGTCCCATGAGTGGAGATATAACATGTTCTCATGCATCAAAGATTATAGATGTATTTGATACTAGCAACACCGTGCATCATATTGATGTGGGGTTTACTCCTATATGTTTAATAAATGTTTAAAGTTTCGTTTCTATTGGTATTATGGTTTATATTTTATAGTCTTTCAATGTCACGTACTTGAAACATTTTTAAGTTTCAAGTAGGCGGTTTTGAAAGTTTATAAATTATTTTTCATGAACATTTTTTATGAAATGTTTTTTTTTCAATAAATTTATATATTTTTAATGATTGTTTAAAATTTATTTTATATTGGTCTTATGGTTTATATTTTATTATCTTTAAAAGTCACATACTTGAAACATTTTTAAGTTTCAAGTAGGTGGTTTTGAAAGCTTATATATTATTGTTCATGAATATTTTTTAAGAAATGATTTTTTTTTCAACAATTTCTTATATTTTTAATGAATGTTTAAATTTTCGTTTATATTGGTCTTATGGTCTATATTTTATAGTCTTTCAAATCACGTAATTGAAACGTTTTTATGTCTCAAGTAGGTGGTTTTGAAAGCTTATAAATTATTTTTCATGAATATTTTTTATGAAATGTTTTTTCTTTTCAATAATTTCTTATATGTTTAATGAATTTTTAAAGTTTCGTTTATATTGGTCTTATGGTATATATTATATAGTCTTTCAAAGCCACGTACTTGATACATTTTTAAGTTTTATGTAAGCGGTTTTGAAAGCTTATAAATTATTTTTTATGAACATTTTTTATGAAATGTTTTTTTTCAATAATTTTTTATATGTTTAATGAATGTTTAATGTTTCGTTTATATTGGTCTTTTGGTTTATATTTTTTATTCTTTCACTTGAAACATTTTTAACTTTCAAGTAGGTTGTTTTGAAAGCTTATAAATTATTTTTCCTGAAGAATTTTTATGAATTATATATAAAAATAAATATATGAACAAAAAACAAAAAAAAAATTCAAAAATGATAATTTTACATTTTTTATGAATTATATATATAAATAAAAATATAAACAAAAAATCAAAAAATCAAAACAATTTTTTTTTAAAAAAAAAATTTGTAGGTGAAAGGCGGCATCCTCCTGAACATTTTTGTTGAATTATATATATAAATAAATGTATAAACAAAACAAAACAAAACATAAAAAAATCATTTTTATTTTTTAGGGGAAAGGAGTTATCGTAGGTGTCGCCTTTCAGCCGTAGTGCAAAGGCGACTGCCGCGATGCCACCTTTCACCCAAAATGCAAAGGCCGCATCACAGATGCCGCCTTTGGGGTGCATTTTGAATTTTTTTCCCTAACCATTTTCTGAAAATATTTTTTTTTTCAAAAAACGTATAAAAAAACTCCTAGATCACACAACTAGACCACCATCTTCCTCACCCTCAGTGTCGCCTCCCTGCCGATCTCGGTCGCCCATTACCCTCAGACCACCTATGCCACCTCCGACTCGCACCGCCCCACGATTGCTGCTGCCATGAGGTCCTGACCGACATCCCTAGCTAACTATTACAAACCTTCATATGTCATGACTATAGTGTGGCCCTGCCCTAGTCGTGTCTCAGTCTATTTCGTGCCCCTACCGACCACCATCCAACTGAAGTAGGCCTTTCCACGACTATATATAGACCTGATTTTTCCCGAAAAAGGATAGGGTAGGAAGGCCCAACCCAGAACATGTCTGGGTGGCCAAGTCTATCTCAAAACACCCCTACACGGGGACTACACCACCTAATATGAGTGTGAGGGTTCAACCCGACAGGCATAGGCCCTAGGCAAGGTTTCGTGGCCCAGTTAATTTTATATAATCAAAAGTTAATTAAATTAAATAACTTAATATTGGTTTTATATTAAATTAATTAGATATTAATTTTTCATTTAGAAACATAATTTTAATATTTAAAGTTAAATTAATTTAATTTAGGTGTTAAATTAGATTAATTAATTAATTTAATTTGTGGCATTAAACATAAATTAACATTGGGACTGGACGATAAAAATTGTTAAATTAAAAATAAGAGTGAAATTTTAATTCAATAAAATTTCCCTTAAAAATAATTTATTGCAGATTTAATTATATGAATTTAATTTATATACATGATTTTAATGCATATTGACTCATGATTACATCATCATTTTATTTTTTTCATGATTTATTGTTTTATGTATGTGTAGTATTTTGTGCGATCACATAGACTAGTAAACAAACATGCATAGATAAAATAATCAAGTGACGAGATGAATGTTTTCTATTTATTTCATGGTTAGTTGTAAGTATGATCACATAGTACATGCTTATAAAATAGAAAATTATTTCATTTCATCATTTAAAAATATAAAACCCTCAAGGAAATATTAAGTTTCAAACATCTTCCATCATTTGAGTTTGACCAAAACTGAGTGTTTGGGGTATTTATCAACAAAAGGATGTCTCCTACTACTGAGGAGTTCTTATGAGAGTGATGGGTTGATTTAATTGAAGTTAGCAACAAATGACTATTCAAAGCTAGATTTCTAAAAATTTATAGGTAAGCGTTGGGTAAATCAATTTTATGGTTTTAGAAGTTGATACTTCACTCAATAGATCAGGTAACTGCGAGTTAATGTGGTTTTTCAGTCAAATACCTACCTTGAACTCTCTAAGTAGTGTTGTGGCCAAATCTTGTAAACTATGAGGGGAGGTTCAAGGATCCTTACCACTAAAATACTCAATTGATATAATATTCTGATTCCAGTATATATGGTTCCTATAATTCAACAAAATAGTTGGAGACATTAATTGATTTATTTAATTAATTATCAATGTCTAAATTTCTAATCAAGAAAAAAAAGTAAAGATCTGCTAGAATTTTAATTTTTATAAAATGTAAAGTAATACAATAATAAATAATGTGAAATCTAATTGAAAAAGTAAATGCCAACAATGGCATGGGTTTCTAAGAGTAGTACATGCATTTTTACAAAATACTACGATATCAGAAATTCAAGGTGCTAGTGTCCCCAAAACATGTTATGTCACCTCAGGAAGTGAGGGTGTTACAAAATTCATACATGAGACTCATGTTTTATTCATATGACGGTTCTATCATAATGCTTTCATCAAAATTTGTTGTACGTTGTTGATACTACATCAAGGTATGGATGATATTACACGTAGTCTCATATATGAGAAGTTTTCAAGGAGAAAGAGAAGCACAAATATGAATAGGTAATGATTACATAAGATTTGTGTAAATTGATATGAGGATTATGATCTTTCAATACATCCTATTATAATATCATTTTCACCCATATTCTCTAGTTTTGTTTAAGATTAAAAAATTAAAAGTTTGGATAAAATTGTTTTGTTATCTTCTTAGTAAGGTTTTCCAAGTAAATAAGAAATTAATTAAAGAATAATATTTAATTCTTATGGAGAAAAAATTGAATGAGAAAGCTAAAAATGGAAAGTGTTGTTCAAAATACACCTTTTCAAAATCATTCAAAGAGAGGTATTAACATGAGGTTATCTGTATCGCATATCATGAAATAAATATATGGAATTTTAAACATAATGAACCGAATTGTACAAGAAAGTTATCTCTTCTTCTGGAATATTCATCAATTATAAGTATCATTTTTGAGACACTTCTTGGGTATTACATAAAATATTCTAATCAAATATTTGTATCAAAATATAGTAACAAATTAATTAATTGAAACATTACAAGAAGTAAGGTGTATTCTTTAAGTGGCTAAGAATGGGTGGTTCTTAAGTCAAGGGTGATAAGTTCACAACTTCTATATTTCCAAGTTTAATGACTCTAATAGAGATTTTATTGAGTGTTAACAAAAAAAATTATCTCACATATCCTTTTTACACAATGAGGCATTGTTTTGATTTTGGAATAATTGTTTTTTGTGGTATTTCATGCTCTATCGATAGTTCAGTGATATGTGAATCATAGGAAATAGTTGATGAATATAAAATGTAAGACTTATATACCAATCTGTGGAAAGATAATTATTTGTGAAGTAAAACTAAAATTTGGCAACAAAGATATACCTAGTATGGTATTTAGACTCGGTGGAGCTAAACACCTTAGGTATTATTGACATATATACTCATATATCCTGGACAAAGAAACCTTTTGAAATAAAGATACGCCACAAAGCTTTCAGAATTAGTTCAGCTAAAGAAAGTGAACTACTCCAAGGGTAATTTAGTGGTAAATATATTTCAAATTATTTCTTTAAACTTATTAAGGAATGTGACATTGAAGTGTAGTATATTCTTGGTCAGAAGAAATGAGATGCTTCGGGATGACATGCCTAAGAATATCTTGACCAAGAATTCATCAATCATTATAATGTAGCATGAAGTAATTCCTAAACACACTTACCTTATCTATAATAGGGATATGATGCTAATAAATAGGATCGATGATGAGTCTGGTAGATTAACATTGATCAATAAAATGTAGAATGGCGAAATTCTTAAACGCATGTTTCCTTACACATCAGAGTCATTATGTATGTATAAGGAACATCAATTTTGACATATACTGCAGAAACATCCATTATATTTCAAGAGTTTCTTTGAAAATAATGGTGATATCCCATAACCATATTCCATGTATAATAAAAAATGGATATAATATGAGTTATAGTATGATATAAATTTAATATGTCATAAGACATGTGTTTATGTGTGAAGATTTCGTTAACACGTAAACAAACTTGCATCAAGTAAAACACAATATGCATCTAAAGTAATTATCCTAAAAGTTTCATAGGATATTAAATAAATAAAAATGATAGAAAATTTATAGTCAAGTGATAGAATAACTTTCTATAAAAGGGTGCACGTCATTAATTGAGATAGTGGGATCCAGATAGAATTGGGTTTAGTCATTGCTAGAGATGTACAAATAGTTGGAAGATGTACATGTTCCATGAGACCATGTGGAATATGTATGTTCCAGAGACACATACTACGTAGGAAGGATAAAACCATGGTGATGGTTTTATATTCACCTTGGATGGTGAAATATTATTCATGGAGAATAAAATTTATTACAAGTAAGAAGTATATAGAAATTAGTTAACATTGACAAGATCAATTAGAATTCAATAATGGATTCCATTTATCAAAGTATAGGGGCCTATTATTTTGAATACTATGGTGGGTATTCAAGTGAGATAGTACATGGATGGTACAAGTGTAGTACCAGTAAGGCTCGATTGGTTATACCAAGTTGTTATGCCTAAATCCAATGGAAGTTTACTTATCATAACACCAATATATGATCTCTTTATTGTGAATTAAATTTTTAGAACACTGATCATGGAAGGTGTCTATACGACAAAACCAGAAAGGTATGGTGACATCATAGAATGCCAATAAGGGGTGAAAGTCACTCAAGTTAAGTTTAGGATTAAATTAAGAAACATGATCTTATAACATTAATTTGGAATGAATATTTTCCTTGTGTCTACCTAAGGTTAGTGGGAGAGCCACCATTTTTCAAGAAAAATTTGTTTAGTGACATATGGAAAACAACTATTGGTCTTATAGTTAACTAAAACAAGATGAAAGAATCTTTCTAGATATTTAATTAATGTAGAAACCTATGTTATAGGGAATAGAATCTAATGAGGTAGATCTAATGGCTTCTTGGACCTATCCAATCATACATATACTGACATAGAATTGAAAAATACAAGTTGGAACAATTCAGGAGAGAATTGTTACCAGTGTCACATGGAATAAATCTCTCTAAGTAGACATGCATGGGAATATGAGTATATTAAAGTGGTGATTTTAGTTACATAAAATTCATTAATGGATCAATCACGTATTCAATGATATGTACAAGAAATGAGATTACCAATATATACTTTATGATAGTAAAATATTAGTTATATCCATAATAACTACAAGGGATGTAGTCATAACTATCCAATAGTAAGAGAGAATATAAAAAAGCATATGTACCTAATATGTAGAGAGGAAGGGATACTAGTTTTTGGGGACACAAACTAGTTTTCCATAGACCAACGTGATCTAATTTCATAGTTAGGTTAAGATTATGAGCGAGAAAAACTCATAAAATCTAGTGGTAGACATATCTATAAATACAGAGTATGTTTCATATTCTGAGGCAGCTAAGAAGTAGTGTATTTAGACATAATGATTTGTTCAAGTTTTTTTAAATTCACCTAGTAAGTATAGTTTTATCATGATAATAATAATTTAAAAGTACTACCCAATATGTCAAGTTATTATAGTAGAAAAAGAGATATACTCGGGGATAACATCTCCTGATAAGTTTTAATCAATGAGGTGAGGACGCACTTAATAGAACTGTCACATAGAGGAATCATGGAAGACCCAACAACTAAATATGTGACTCAGTAGAAATATGATCTTAATCTCGTGATAGCAATAAGGATGATTATCAAGTTAGCTCTAGTGCAAGTGAGAGTGTTGCAATAGTGGGTTCCCTAGGACTAACTAAACAATACTTTTCGATTACCATTTCTTGTTTACAATTATATATTCATGATGCATTCTTACCATTATAGTTTAGACAGTTCTGTATCCACTATCTAAATGGTAATTTCTATAGATTAATTATTGTATCCAAAGGTTATTGAAGATCCCAAGTTATAATGAGAACCTTGAGATGAAATTAATCTTAAAAAAATGTCTTATGGTCTAGATACATCATATTGACTGGACACAATAAGTGTCTGACTATCAGGTGATGGGGGCTCATAATCATTGAGAATTATTCTCATTAAGTTCACACTTGGTGATCTCTGGTAAGTGAGATCACAAGGACATACCCACCAATAGGAACACCACATATTCTTAAGTGTCATTGGTTGTTCCTATCTGTGAACATGTGTATTGGTCTCCTAACTTGAGATCACTGTCATTGTGTGTCATTTGAATTGTGTACTTTGATTCAACGAAACAAATCATGATATTGAAATCATAGAGAGGTATCTTGTGTTGGATTCTCTATTGGTGGTATGACATTGATTAAATTATCAAGATAGAATTTGTCATTTATGAATTAAGGATGTAATATATCTCAGGGAAGTTTGATTAGTATGGAAGTATCTTAAAAAATCATTTTCTATGGCAGTCGAAGATAAATTTGTCCAATTAGATCAACAAATAATAAAGCAAAAAAGGATGATGAGATGGGTTTGCATCCAACTTTATGAGACATCTAAATATAAAGAGATTATATTACACAATACATGTTCGTAGGTTGGTTATCATTGTTATGTATATTCCTTATCTATTTAGGGGCCATGATGGGTTGTTATATTATGATCTTGGTCTGTGAATGGTATTCACTGCTATCGAGATAAGGGCATAGAGGATCACACACAATAGTGTATTCAAGAATATTCCATATTCTGGTGAACAAGTATATAAGATATGGTGTGACCCACCACTAGGGTCAAATATTTGTTCAAGGATGTAAAATCACCAAATGAATAAATAAATTTATATTATTCAAGTTAAGAATAATTGGCATTGAATTTATTTATTAAATATATTTACCAGTTTTAAAGTAAATACATGCACTACTGGAAATTTAGCCTATAGCCATGGTTTGAATCCATGGCTATAAGTCCAAAAACTGTGGCTATAGGTTACAACCACTATTTTATGAACTGTTTCTGATATTGGCATTGCTATAGGGAAAGAACTATAGCCACGGTTCAAATCATGGATAAACACCTAAAGCCATAGTTTGAAACCATGGCAGCAGCTTAAGGCACACAAGGATATATCCACAGTTTCAAACAGTGGCTATAGGTCTATAGCCATGGTTCAAACCAAGGTTATAAGTCTATAACCACAGATTAAAACTGGGACTATATGGTTTTCCATTTCATAAAAAAGCACCCCACCCACCCCAGCAAATCCCCCCCTGTAGTACCACTTCCCCCTATAACACCCCTTCCCTAATGAAAATCCCTCCCTCCACTCCCTCCTAAAAATCCCCCCCTGCATAGTACCCCCCTGGAAAAAACCCATCCCCCCAAGAATAGTCCCCCATGAAAACCCCCACCCCCTTTAGACAACCCCCCAAGACCCTGGACACCCCCCAGACAGACCCTGGATAGACCCCCCCAAGAAGATAGACATCCCCTAGACAGACCCCCCCCAGACCCTGGGCACCCCCAGACCCTATGAACCCCCAGACCCTGGAAACCCCCACCATGGAATGCGCCCACCCCTTTCATAGACCCCCCAGACCCTGGACAGACCCCCCCCCCCTACAACACCCCTTCCCCAATGCAAAGTTACCCCTCTCCCATGGACAGTCCCCAGACCCTATACACCCCCTAGACCCTAAACACCCCGTAGGAAGACCGTAGAGAGACCCCCCCCCCCCACCCAGGACAGACCCTGGACCCCCCCCCCCCCCCACCATACCCTAGACCCCACCACCCACCCAGGACTGCCCCCCTCTAGATAGACCCACCCAGACCCTGAACAGAGCCCCCCAAGACTCTAGACAGACCCCACTGCAACACCCCTTCCCCCATGAAAATTCCCCCTCCCTCATGGACATCCCCCAGACCCTTGACCCCCTCCAGACCCTAGACACCCCCTAGACAGACCCTGGATAGACCCCCCCCCCCCCCGAGACCGACCCTGCAAAACCCCACCCTGGACATCCCCCCCTAGACCCTAGACAGACCCCCACCCCCTGAAGCACCCCTTCCCCCATGCAAGGCCCCCCTCCAATCCCCCTTGGATAGCCCCCACAGACCCTAGACACCCCCCAAGATAGACCCTAAACAGACTCCCCTCCCCCATGACAGACCCTGGACAGCCCCCCCCCCCCCCCCCACTCCTCCATGCCCCCCTTCCCCATGCCCCCTTGCGAGTCCCCCCCCCAAGATAGACCCTGGATACCCCCACCCCCATCCTCCCTTTCCCATGCCCCCTGCCACCCCCCCCCCCCCCCCTTAGGACATACCCTGGACAGACCCCCCTCCCCCAAGGACAAATCCTGGACACCCCCACACACTCCTACCTACCCCCTCCCTTCTCCATTCACCACCTACCAGCCCCCCCAGACCCTGGACAGACTCCCCTCCCCCTAGGACAGACCTTGGACACCCCACCCCCTGCAGCACCCCTTCCCCCATGCAAAGCCCCCCCTAGTCCCACATAAATTATAGGATAAATCCATGATCTTAACAATGGTTATTTTTAACTACAACCATGGTTAAACCATGAATCTGGGTCCCTAATAACACTTTCAAACATTGTTAATAAACATGTAAATTGATTCCTACCCAGTTGTACTTAATCATCAAATGATTCCATAATAGTTGCACCTTATAGAAGTTACACACATCCTCTAGCTACGAGAAATCCCCCCCCCACTCCTCCCTACCCCCCTCCCTTCCCCATGAACCCCATGCCAGTCCCCCCCAGACTCTGGAAAGACTCTCCTCCCCCACAAGACGGACCCTAGACACCCCCACCCCCACCCCTTCCCCCATGCAACGCCCCCACCACTCCCATTGAAATTATAGGATAAATCAATGATATTATCAATGATAATTTTTAACTGCACCCATGGATAAACCATGGATTTGGGTCTCTAATAACAATTTCAAACACAGTTAATAAACATGTAAATTGATTCCTACCCAGCTATACATAATCACAAAATGCTTCCATAATAGCTGCACCTTATAGCAGTTACTCACATCCTCTAGTTACGAGCAAAAAAACACCACCTTTAAAATAAAACTGAACTCAAACATAATACAATATATATCATAAGAATTAAAACTATCTCCAATATAAACAATATAAAATTTCAATGTCAATATCATCCTAATAAAAAAGAACTATTTGATAAAATTAAATGTATAAACCAAGAATATATTTTTCTTCCGAAATGTACCTCAATATCAGCACAACTAGAACCATCATGACCCTCATCATCTCCTATAGAAACACCAACATCATTATCACCTCATCTCAAACCACTTCCACCACAACCACCATCATGATCATTGAAATATTCATTGGTTTATGAACCTAAATTAGTAGAAAGAGCAAAGAATCCTAATAAACATAATTCCTACAAATGAGAACACGTTTCATTAATGAAAACATTCAATGTTTGTATGTTGAATCATATAATATCATTATGTTACCAATAACATACTCAACATAATGAATACAAATGAGAACACATATAATTAATGAAAATCCTTAAAAACCATTCGTGAGGTCTGCCCACTGGCCTGCAGACCTCCCCCCTGCCCCTGCCCCCCCACCCACCCCCTCCCCCTACCCTATAGACCTCCCCCTCCCCCCTCCCTCATGATCCACTTCCCTACAGACCCCCTAAAGACCACCCCCTTCTCCCTTGCACTACAGACCTTCCCCCTGCCCCCTGACCCTGCCACTCACCCCTCCCCCTCCCCCTACCGTACAGACCTCCCCCCTGGCCCTGCCCTGCAGACCACCCCCTACCCTTGCCCTACAGACCTTCCCCCTGCCCCCTCCACCAACCCCTCCCCCCTTGCCCTGAAGACCTCCCCCCTTCCCTTGGCCTACAAACCTGGCCCCTACCATTTCCCCTACCCCATGCCCACTCTACCCTCCCTCACCCCCCTCACCCCTTCCCTGCAGACCTCGCCCCTGCCCATGCCCCTTCCCCCTGCCCCCTCCCCCTCTCCCCTGCCCCCTCCCCCTCCCTACTCCCCCTACACCCTTCCCCTACAATTGGTTCCAAAAACTATCCCCTAATTTGGTGGACCCCCGATTTGAGTATGTGGGGTAGTGTTAAAATCCTAGAAAGAATATAGAGGAAGTAGATCCTGTAATAAATATGTTTCTAAGTTAGTATATAAATCTCCATAGAATTATTATGAACCATTCCATGTCACTAGAATATCTCTTATGGAGTACTAAACCATGTTCTAGCTCTGATTAAGTTGTCCAAACCTAGTAGTCTTCTTTGTAGGGAAAATAATATAAAACACTTTAAGATTCATCATAAACATTATCTTACGTATAAGATGATCATACCCTCATTATATACATACAAACATACTTTGAATATAATATTTAATTTTCGGATGCTGACACATAGGTGAGAGGAAATGCAATACATAGGAAGTCACATAGTTACTGAATGTACCTTTATTAACATGGTTTTTGATTCCTAGTAAAAGGAAGGGCATGTAATGTTTTCATATATCCATGTTTAGATAACTATATAGTCTATCCCAATAGGGTACACTACATATGGGACTGATGAATTACATAGGCGTCTACCGCCATTATACATTGATCCAATCTAACCTAACATAAATATCATGTTTCTCCTTTACACAATGTGGGTGAATCATTAGGGTTAATAGGTGTGTCCTCTTCTAATACCTATGTCATGTTATCGATATCATAAACTGAATATACCCTAGAACACACATCATGTGTGTTTAGGTGAGAAATTGGGGTTTTTACACCTATACGTGCCAGGTTATGTGGTTCGAAAAACACAGTATGTGTCCCCTAGGTACACACCATTTAATATAATAAAAAAATTCCTTCAATAATGATTAGTATACATTTATTCAAAATAAATAAACAATACAATAAATAAGAACAAAATACATAGTTTTATTTGGTCCTTTTATGGCCTATGTGCATGGAAACTGTAAGGATACATGTGGGGCATGTATGTTGAGTTGTCTTTCCATTATTTAATACAAAGGAATAAAATGTGGGATACAATAATTCTGGTTAAGTGTATAGAGTTTGCATGAGTAGTATAAAATTAGGTAGATATGGGTCCCATGGTCCATAAACGATCATGAAAATTGGTCCCGTAGAGGATGCAATCCCTTAAATCTATAATATATGAAATAACCTTGTAATCTATGTAGTATTCATCTATATTCATTCTGTTTAGGACCTCCTCGTATTGGAATAAATTAAACTATGAATATATCCCTATACCCTTGATCATTTGTACTTGTTTCATTGGAAGATGTTATATCCCAAAAAATAAATTAAATATACAATATCAGCCTACATGGATGAATCATGAAAGTATTTTTTGGAGTTTTTATGTATAAAAATGCCTGGATACCCATACCTACAACACCGGGAATAGCTCAATGATATGGAAGTGGAAATTTTCTTGTATATTTTCTTTAGACACCAATATATCTTGGGATGTATTAACACCATTAGATAGATTGTTTTTCACACCTCTAGGAATGTCACCATCACAAATGTTGTTAACCTCACATCAGTATATGATTCATGAATGAGTATTATATGTATTCTTTCCAACATGAAAAATAATATAGCAAGGTGGAATTGAGGATATACATCATGAACTCACTGTATTCAATGGTGGTGGATAGACAAGTAGAATTAAGAAAGTGCCTAAATAAAATTTAAAACATTCTTGAATTAAAGAGGCTAAGAGAGGGACCCTTCCTCAAAGGAGCCAAGCGACACTCGGTGCTCGACACTTTTATCAGCGACAACTCTAAGTTTCTCTAACCATCCTCCGGCCATATACACCTTTGCATATACATAAGGACGCCCTTACCCCTTTGTAAATGTCCACATGGCCTTGAACACACACAAGAGGATCCTTATATATATGCTCACATGCATAATCCTGTTATCACCCACACACATTTGCATTTTCCATATATATACCTAAGAACACCTATCCCCTTATATATAATCGCACTTCCAAGTGAGGATATACATATATCGGGAGAACTTATTATATATATGCTTACCTATGCATATGTGGTGAGTCTCCTTTGACTCTGGATATCACAACACACACGAACGAGTCCTGGGGGACTTCAAACAAATGTTAGTGATCTGATTCTTCATCATTAATGGAACATAAAAATAAAAGTTAGAGAAACATGATTACTAGGAAAGGAAATAATAGGACATGTGATGATGATAATAGAATCAACATGAAGAATCATTAGAAAACAAAAGAATCCTTACCTGAATCCGATGTCGAGATCACTACCTTTGATGGTGGTGGATAGAACCAACCTCATCATAAGAAACCACCTGTAAGTAAATAAGGGGAAAATAAGTGAGATATAATGAATTCTTATATATATGTGATCGGTGTGTCAATTGTACATGATAACTGATACATGACTTCATAACCAACAATTGCTGGTAGAGTGGATTACTAAATGGAAAGTAAAGTAAAATCAATGAATTAAAGATGGGTCAGCATCCAAGGATCAGTTTATGATATTCTATAGAATTTGTATCTTGACTTTCCAATTTCTTCATGTAGTACTCAGACTATACCCTTTTTTAGTGCTCTTCAAAGTTTCACTTTTGGTTTGATTGAATCTTTTAAACTAATCCGGAACAATGGTCTCCCATCAGTTTCTCAAATGTATAGACATGAATCTTATTATATCCTTGAGTTCTCCAAGTTAGATATTATCATGAAAATTTACATGTGTGTAGATGGTCTATTCTATTTTATAGGGAGGACTCTCTAACCAACCCCTCTAGATACCATTTGAGGTACCATATAGAGGTTTGATATGTTTTATGATCCAGAAAACATATATAAAAAATTAAAATCCAAAGTATACCTAAATATAAAATACATAAAAAAACTAATGATATACGTATTCAATACTATAGAGGTAAACCATGAAGCATAGTTTTTATATCAATATCCAATAACGATAACACAATATATAGTTTCAATATCATAAATCTAAACATGCTCTACATCATATTAATAAACATGCTATATATAAAACAAAAAAAATGCTTCACATTGTAGAAATAGACATGTTCTATGTCAAAGTTGTAAACATACCCAATGGGAAAATAGTATACTGGGTCCATGATAAAGTAAATAAACATGCACTAAAATTAAATCATATCGTACATGCTCACCATGTACTATTATAACAACATTCTAGTATGATAAAAATAACCATGACATGTAAATAAGAAAAATATTTTAAACTATCCATAAATAAAATATAATACTACTACAATCAAGCATGATAATCTCAATCCAAATGAAGAATTGGTATGCCATTTTAAATCTTTAAGAAATACTAGGGAGACGTCAAATGAAGTTATAATCATGTCATGCACAACAATATCACACATGGTATAGACAACACAAATGAGGAATAAATTAGAGACCACCTGTGGTGTTGGGAATAAAGTATCAAAACATTGCCAATAATCATAAGTAAAAGGTTGTATGGTATTATTTATCAGAAATGGGTTCGTCGAATGTCCTTCATAAATGTTAATCTAGAATAATATTTTTTAAATCACCACTTGATTAATTTAAGACTTCACCTTTTAAGGAAAAATTATCTTCTATAGAACTCATAATTAAATTATTTTTTATGTTATAAGTGTTCATGACCTAGAAGAATGTTTGGAAACCAACTTCCTCAATCACTGTTTTAATAGTGTTACAACTCATATTTTAGAAATCATTGGTTTAGAAGATAAAAAATAAAAGATAAAAAGGGAAAAGGGCTGAGTTCATTGACAAACACATTTTGATAAAAAATCCAAATGAAAAATTGAGTTTAACTAAGAATTTTTTTTCAAAAGGATTCAATAAAAAAGTGTGGTTTTTAATTAAAACTTCACTCACTTTAAACATTATAAAAACCGTTTTAATTCTCACAATCTAATACATGATGTTAAAACCAAAACCATTAGGATTTTTAGGTCAATTAAAATCCTCACTTAATCGATCCATCCACTACATTGACACTAAATCACTCAACTCTCACTACGACACCTAGGATCCCATGACTATAAGAAATGTTTTAGGAGAGTAAACAATGTATATATTACATCTAATTCATAAGATCCATCATCTATGCTAATACCACCTCCTAACACCATCCATGTGAATCCCCTATAAATGGATAGTATTTATAGAGGTGCCTACTTTTTCATGAAACCCCCTAAGGCACTAACTGGGACTCATTATTTGAAAATAAACAATTCAAATTTGGAAAACTAATTTCAATATATTTAGAAAATTGACCAAGTCATTAAACCATTTTAAAAATACCGGCCATAAGGCTAAAACATTCTTAAAATTTATAATTATTTTAAATAAAACCATTTGGAAGATTACCCAAGTATTTAGTGTATTTTACTTTTCAAAACACACTTAAAATATTTTTCACCGGGTAAAATCCATAGCCACAACTTAATAAACATGAAAAACATAGGGGAGGATAATTTCATGCATCACAATCATTCTACATGATTTATTTACCATGAAAAATCATGAAGAACACCCAATAAAGAACCCACGTAAACCGTGAACACCAAATCATATACCCAATAATGAACCCAAGTAAACTGTGCCTATAAGTCATTTTTCTAGTAGTGGAATATTGTAAAAAGAGTTTATATGAAATCTAAGAGAAAATAATAATAAATTCCCAATAGTTTTTGGATAGATTCACAACGGGTTTTGCTGTTTTTTATTAATTCTACGGTGATTTATTGAAATTTATAGACACTTTGAAAATATAAACCATATCATATACCATAGTGTAACAATGCGACGTCATTCCATTGTTGATTTTTAATCATGGATTATAACACCGCATTGTGGCGAAGGAGATTGAAAAACCTTTATAATATTATTTTATCATACCCAACAACCAAAATAAACCAACCTACCTTTTTCACACTTGAAGGAACAATCCAAACACCTACATTTTTTCTGGGATAAGGTAGAACCTATGAACTATTTTTTTTCCTAGGTTAGCATAACAAATACACTACCTTTTAATGGCTGAAAAACCATGTGTGAGTTGAGTGATTACAAATCGATAAAACTTTACACCACAAACGAGATTCATCATAATGAATACATAATAATAAACCAATCAATGTTGTTGAGAATTATAACTAGTGTAGAATAACTAGATTTGGACCTTCACATAGTAGATATAGAACAATTTAGCTTGGGCATTCCTGTAAGAGAAATGAGTAGATAGAAAGCATTAAAACCCATTGGTAAAATGCATTTAACATTGGTTATCTAAATAACTGTCATTAAATTTTTTTATGTTGATTATAAAATAACTATCATATAAATGCCGATGTGAAATCATATTTTTGTATTTGTGTTGGTAAATACAAAGAATGATCCTCCAAATATCCATTCTATAAGAGGGTATAGCTTTCAATCAACCCAAGATTATTCAATGCCCAAAACATCCATTGTTAAAAAGGAAATTGAAGTGTAACGAATAAATTTTCATTCATATTAAGGTGTTAATGTTGGGTATAAGAATTTATATAGTCAATGGGGAACCAATGACATACCTCAAATCACAAGTGAATAACCAAGCGTAAGTGTGAACTTGTATACTAATGAGCAGGTTTAAATAAAAAATATTTTTAGGAAAATAACCAAAATAATATTAAAATAATTGTAAATAGTTAGTTGAAAGACAAATACAAGTTATATCAAGTAACTCTCTATACTAAGAAAATGAATATTGGAACTTACCTAAGTTTATATTCTTCAATGGGGATCATTATCGATGTCAATATAGAGATATAGAAATATTGTAAGACATCTTGTCTAGGTTAGGGGTAGGGAAATCTTATAGACAATCCCACCCAGGTGCACTTCTAGAGTCAGGTCATAAGCCCATCCCATGGAATGGGGAAGGATTATACAAAGTGGAGCCCTCATCCCATCCCATGGAATAATTGAAGGGGTATACTCATTTATAACTCAAAAACATATCCCATGTAATTTACATGTACATAAATGGATAGAGAACATGCTTAACAATATATAATAAAAAGGAAAAAATATAAACATACCCTTTATATCATGATCATAATCATATACAAGGGTCTTCTATGAATATGGTTGATATAAAAAGGTAACAATTGGATAAGTAAGGTTCTTTAAATAGTGAAGATCCTAAATTTTGGAATTTATGAGTAAAATATCCATCTTATGAATTCTATAAATTTCAGAAATACAAATTCTATTACACAAAACAATTTGAAATAGATTAATAATTCCAGAATAGTAAATAGAAACATAATAATTCTAGAATAGTAAATAGATGAATGAATAGTAAACAGATTAAACCATGAATAACAGAATACCGGATTAATTATGAGAATTAGAATGAAATATAAACCATGAAATACCAGTTAATAACAGTTGATAGAATACCAGTCAACCCACAGAAGCCACAAAATAGTTGACAATAAAAACAAACCCCTCTTGAGGTCCTCTTGAAAACTAAAAACTACCTAAACAGAATAAATATTGCAAAAAATATTCAAATAATCCACAAAATAGGAGCCACAAAATACAAAACTCACCGAAACACAAATAGAATTAATACTGCTAACTAGGAGCCTCAAAACACAAACTCCTCCTGAAAATGAAAAAATTATTCATCCACCTGGGAGCCACAAAACATGTTAAAAAACTTAAAATAGTAGCCACATAATATAATTAAGTAAATTAGTAGGGACAACACACAGTAGGGAAGAGGACGGCCTGAATAAGGGTATGGAGGAGGGGAGGAACCGATCGACTGATGCACTGAATGGATGAAGAACACCCAAACAAGGGTATGGAGGAGGGGAGTACCATGCTAGGGATGGAGCAACCCCAAATGAAGAAGATGGGCGGCGATTGGAGAATTTGTGATATGAATGAAGGAACCACAATAAGGGATGGAGGAACTGAAGCTGGTGAGGATAAACTGGAGAGGACAGTTGTGAGAGTGAGAGAGGACAGTCACGAGGGAAGAGAGGAGGGCATGGTGAGAGAGGTCTTTCGGAGGAGGAGAGTTCATTAGGGGAGGAAGGCACTGTGATGAGGGTCGCGTATTAGGGAAGGAAATCCTGATGAGAATCGAAAAAAAATCGAAACACAAATGTGTAGCCACAGATGAAAATTGAACCATGGGTATAACCAAGCTATAGCCACAGACTTATAAAACCATGGCTATAGGTTCAAGGTTATAGCTTAAGTATCTAGTGGTGATGGAAAACATTATATTAATAAATATTAGTTTAAAATATTCTAGGTTCATTTAATATTTTCAGGAACGATGAGTAATGTTAATGACTCAGGTTTTATCACATAATATATTTATTATATTACAATAAAGTGATAAAAATATAAATGATATATATGATTCATTACAATAGTCATAATATATATTTTATAGTGTATATATAGTGAGTAATAAATATTTTAGGGGTCGGGGAGCCTTTACGGGGTAATTACATAACTCTCTATATATAGGAGGAGAGAATCTCTCACATGACAACTATTCATGGAGATCTCTTAGATGATTCTCTATCCCCTACTACTTTCTAGAGAGTGAAACGTTTGATCCAAGTGTTTGGATTGAGATCTCCATCACTCATCGCAAGAAGAGAGATGTGATGATTGTAGGAATGTCGAAGGCATTATTGGATCTCTTAGCTAGCACCCAGAATTTGACGATCGATACTTCCACTGATTTTTGAATCATGTGTGGATGATGTATAGAAATCCATCTTCATATTATTTGATAAGTGATCATCGGTAATGAATAGATGTCAATCATAGCTTCAAATCAAATTTGGTATTTATGGTTTATTTTTTAGGCTTAAATTTATTCATTTTTTATCCTTGGGCCTTACTTGGGCTGTGCTTCACCAGTGATGACGATTTTACATCGATCTCCGGTAGAAGAATTTTAAATCCTTGAACCATCGAATTCCGCTACGTGCTTCAGTACCTTCACATATAATAGGTTGAAGTATTAAATATTGGAGTTTAGAATCTATGTTAATGATATTAATATATTTTAGAAAATTATTACATTCACATTTATTATTTATTTATAACAACATGCCCCTATTTTATTCATTCTCTTATAGTATCATTCATGAAGCATCCACCAATGCCATTTTTTTTACATAATCCTCACACCAACCCCTAAAATTCCTTCTCTTCTCAATATAGCCCTTTCTCCACTGAATAAGGTAATAGAATCAACATTTCGACACTATTGTACATCGTTGAGATGTTAAATCATGAGGTGGTGTAATTACAATACTAAGCGCAACCAGTGAGAATCAAACCCCAGACGTTAAAGCTTCTTAATGAATGACCCTGAGCATTGGGCCACTCCATAGGGGAAATATCCACCAATACCATACCCCCCAATACTTTGTGTTGGGATAACAGATGTTCGTGGTGAAAAAAACACACAAAACAGAAGAGAGAAATGAAGAACGCACAGGAATTACATGGTTTGAGTATGGTGTCTATGTCCATGGGGGAATGGGGGATTTATATTTCTTCTCTCTAGATAATACATTAGAGTATCATACTAGGATTAAAATTAGTTTTTTCTTTGTTAAAATTCATGGGATTAAATCATGTTATATTGATAAAGGGATTCAACAATTTCAAGGGTTTGTTCGCCAACCCTTGAATTCATCCACCTCTGGCAATTAGACGTCAACTACGATGGATGGGTTGGTTTTCAATTGAAGAAAAAAATTCCCACTGTAGTCACTAATATAAATAGGGCGATTAAAAGAGATATAAATCTCCTTTAACAGTGCTATAAAATCACTATTAATCATGGTGAAGATAAAGGGGAGGTCCCCTTTAACAGCCCAAAAAACGCATATAAAGGCCCCTCTTTATCAATGTTATTTTGAGCATTGATGAATTCCCCCTTTATCAGTACTTAATTAGAATTTATAAAGTCAATGTTTCTTGAGCAAACCCAGTACCTGCACAGAACCTGTACACCTGAGATAACACCTGTACACACAGCACAAAACAACACTTGCACCCAAAATAGCTTCACAAAACAACACCTACACACAAACCAAGCATATAAGAACAAAACAATGCACACAAGAGTTTCACAAGAAATTCTATACACATTTACTTGAAATCGTGAATACAAAAAAACTGCTATATATATTTCAAAAAATGTTTTCTATGGTTACAATTACAATTATCCAATAAAAAGTTAAAAACATTAATGTTTCATTCTTTTTGCATCCGTGATCCCCACTCAAAAATTGTCGTCCATGGTATTAATTGCCGAACAAAGCATCCAAACTTAGGAATAAAATTCCACCTATATAAGAAAACAAATATTATGTTAGTAATAAAATAATTAAATGAATTAAACATTAATATGAAAGAATACATTAATAAAATGTCAATTTTTAATAAAAAAGACACATTTGGGTAGGTAAGGGGCCATAAGACTAGATGATACTTGATACCCGACCTTGATATGGGAACGTAAAAGACCATGATAATATACTAGAGTAATGAAAAGGAAAAAAATCCACAAAGTAGAATAATTAATGATTTTGAGAGGTTTCTTAGTGTACGGACTTGCCCACTTTCTCTTCTTAGTCCTCATAGAGGAAGGAACACCTAAAGTTAACTTGAGGTGCCAAAGGTGTTACTGATGGAGGCCCAAATAGTGTTTCCTTTGGTTAAGAAACAACCACATCCATAAGCTCCATTTGACTTGGTATACCCTAATCATCATCCTCTAAGACACTTTTTGAACCAACTTTGGCCACTATGCCCCTAGGAAAGTAAACTAGAGAGGTGGGAGGTGACCAAATTTTACCAGCCTCTTGAAATATCCAAGAGAAATGAAAGTTAATGATATTCCTAATAATATCAAAGAATATATAAAATTGATGATAAAACTTATATTACATCTTCACTGGAGCCATCCTAGTGTCTCTTATCTTCACTAGTTACCATTATTCTAGGAATTATCATTCTCTAAGATAGGTGTGTGTAATGGTCTTGGCCTTTGACAGAATGAATCACCACACAATGTTCATGGGGAAGTTATTTGACTTCAATGGGCTGTTGTTCATAGAAGATTCCTTTGGGAGTGATCACAGTCTCAAATCCCTCAATCACTATTTCTACATGACAGAACACTCTCTAGACCAATATGGTCAATTTATTACTACTCTAGTTGTTCCGGTACTGGAATGAGATAGGAAACACCACCATAATTAGGGAAGATCCCCCACTGACTAGAAATTATTTCAAAATAACCCCATACATTGTTACCAAATCCGTTGGAACCCTCTTTGTTGATGGTGTTAGATCTAAGTGCCTTGTTTTCTTCTAAGACATCTAGAGAGTTGTGGGTATTTTGGAAGATGTTTTTTTGTCTAGAATCTAAATTTTTTATGATGCCAGAGCCCATGTGTCCTCCTCCTCATCCTCTATTAGAATATCTATGTGCTTTATCACCAATGGAGCCAACTGACCATTCAGGTATGATCAATCCAAGGTATCGACATAAGCCTTAGAGAGGCCAAAACCCACACTATCTCGAGGGAAGGTCACTCAAACCTAATTTTCCTATCAAGTGAAAATTATCCACAATTTGTGAGCCACCATGGGATTCATTTATGAACAGATGTGGGGAGGATATGGGAATTTCATCTGAATGCATTGAACTATCTCCCTAAGTGGTATGGTGCATACCACTAGTAGAATATCTTTTAGTTAATCCAAGTGGATAAAACACCCTCACATATGGATAAAAGATAGGCTTAGGCTATAGGATCACCCTTTACATTATTTTTAATTTCATAGATTGGTACTCCGTATGGTATAAACAAACTGATCATACTGGTTTACATTTCTCTTGATCTCTTAGTTCTTTAGTGTGATTAGCCAAACCCCACTGACACTTTATAGAAATTTTCTAAACTGGTAACTTGGAATGTTGTGAGTATTAAGTAACTCATATCCACTAATGTGGGCCCCCATCCAACTCCACCGCAGTTGGAAGGGGTTGAATATTCTGAATGGGGCATACCCATATAGATGTGGTGAAGTTGGTAATATAACATATCCAACATGGGAAAAAACAAAATGATAATCATACCACCTACAATCACCTATTCTGTCATTAAGGTGGAGACCATAACTCCACCTTTTTTCTTGCATTGTGAATAAGTACTTTCTTAGGTACATTGCGAAGAAGCTTAATAGATGAAGAAGGTTATGGTCCTAGGAGGTGAATGACCATCCCTAGTCATTGAATTAATGCTCTTAAAATATTTTAATGCGATAACCCTCTTCCCCATAGGATTATCATGATGTCCAAGCCTTGGGTTTCTTATTCAGACACTCATGCCGAGTCTTCTTGATGAGCAAGTCAGCCCACTTCTTGAAGGGGATGTCAACCCCTGGATATGGGTCCTTCCCAAGGGATGTTCTATCCAGATTAATGAGATCTTTCATAATGGGAGGATTCTATTCCATGTCATCCCGAGTATATGGGGGATAAATTTACTCATCATACTTGTCGCCTGAAATCATCGCACCATAGATCATCTTAATGTCCCATATACTGACGTTGAACTCACCATACATAAAATTAAACGTGTTCATGTATTGACTCTATAAAATGAACAAGTCTACCATCATAATTTTTCTGCAATAAGTAATGGTTTGGTAAGCCTAAATTGATTCATAATATTCTATCTTTTTCAGCTCAACCACAAACTCTGGCAGTACACTAAACCAAGAAGGGGCAACCCTGGTTCATCCGAAAGCTTCCACCCAATCGAATAACCCAGCCAAATAACCACCCAAAATTCTAATTTGATATATAATTCTACACTTTTGATCTATAAATATGGGTTTTAAGCTCCAAATCATGTTATAACACTTTAAAATCAATCCACATAGGCTTCAAAATTAAGTGTGTGACTTGTTCAAAGTCATGTGATCACGTGACCATAATAGGATCATGTGATCAGATGAACCTCGGAGATTTATATGATTACACAACCATTGAAGATTTATGTGGTCATTTAAATAATACAAGAATACATGAGTCATGGTTCAAGTGAATTAATTTTATTATGTTATTTGTTTATGTGATTTGATCATGTGATGAGATCACACAATTAGTTCACATGAAGCTTTCATACAAAGAATCTTGTGTAACATGATTGCATGAAGATGCTTATGTGAAGTAGAGTAAAAACCTAAGAGTTCTCATAAAGCTATGAAATATTGAGTCATTAGTGAAATGGATTTCCCATTACTCTTTTATCTATAGTAAATTTCATGGAATACCAAGAGTATCTTAGAATACTAAAAGAAAAATTGAATCCCAAGGGAATCAGTTAGGTATTCACTTCCTTATAACAAAGTCCTTTTTTCTTCTTCTGGAATTTGTATGTGAGGTGTGTATGCATTTGGGAGTTGATGTGATGCATGTTCTGTATGAGGTGCGTAGGCACCCATATTTTTATGGGCATGAATATGTATATATGATGTGGGTTTATTTGAGAAATTTTTGAGATGCAAAATCTTTGTACAATGATTTTACTGTGCAAACATCAAGATTATCTCTGTGATTGAGCAGACATAGCATCATTGATCTTCCTGCAAAGGCATGTCACATGGACAAAAATCTTACAAAATAAACTAACCCTACAAGGAATAATGAAAATCAAATCAACATTTCATTATATAATTTTTCATTAAAATAGAGATATTATATCGTAACACTACCTTTATATCTTTCCAAATGGTTTATTTGGTCCAAATATAATATAATAAAAAAACCAATGATTCTTTGTACACTTTACTACTGTTGGTTAACTACCTATTAGCATAGCATCTGATCTGAACTTCCGATCCAGTGTCCCTGTGATGCTCTCATCCGACACCATCTCTATGATATCATCATTCATCTTTCACTTATCCTTATCTTCTTTCACCCATTTACATATTAAATGGGTGTATGAGGAGAAAAAAAAGTGAAAACTTAATGATGATATCATAGAGATGGTTTCGGATGGGAGCATCAAAGGGAAGCTAGATCCGAAGTTCAGATCAGATGCTATGCTAAGCGGTAGTTAACCAACAGTAGTAAAGAATCCTTAGTTTTGTTATTAAATTTGTGATTGGTGCACAACCAATATTCTTCCAGCACACTACATCAGTAGAAAAAACTACATAAATGACCAAAATACATAATATAGATGATCCATACCATCATAGTTTAGGTCTAGTGCTTATGGAAACATAAAAATATAAACTAGTTCATAAGAGTCTCTCATTATGTTATGCTTTACTAGAAAGAAAAATCATTCATAAAACCATTATTCATAACCTAAGGATATAAAACATAATAAAGGGTGATCATATATGCTAAATAAGTATAAAAAAGGGAGATATCAATGATCATATAAGGATAAAATAATTAGTAGGAATTCACCATCATCCTATTTGTGTACAATCTTCAATCAGGTATGCTGCCCATTTGTTTCTAAACACATCTATATCATCTTGTGAATATGAGTTTTTGTGAAAATCATGGTAGTAATAAAAAATATAAATACACAAAGGATTAATAAATATTTTAAATGAAATCATAATTATTTTCAAAAATACCTCTTCAGGGATGAGAGTTTGTTGATGAAATATGATCTCTTTAATAAATTTACAAACATAATAACCACAGTAATTTTTGTTTTTTTTTTCTTTGGACACTACAGAAACATCGAAAAAATAATTAATTTGTTTTGATATGTGTTTGGATAGTGCAATATTATTATATATACCAGGATATTTTTCCATTTTTAGATCTTTTAGGCATTATTGTCATTAGGCCCTGGATTCATTCCATGAAGTAGATGACATTGATACACCGCCCTATCATAACAGAATCCTCATTAAAAGATAATATAAATTATATAAATATATTTTTAGTTGTAAAATATTGGATACAGTGTATTGAAAATTGAAAAATTCCATCATGTGTGGTTGGTTTGTTGCATATCCATGCATTGAATCCATAAAATAAATCTTTGGAGTATCCAAATTGACTGCAATCAGCGTCCAATGCAGTCTAAAAACACAAAAAGAAATAATTAATGAAAGAAATGAAAATATAGTTTATATGATAAAATTGTAGAGTTTTACCCCTAAATCATTGGTATTAAAAAGAGTATGTCATCTGTAATTTTGTTTTCAAACTATTTGAGTGGGGATGAAATTATTCATCCTCTTTATCGGAATTTGTTTCTTCTTTTGAAGAGGTGATGTGAGGACTAATGAGTCCAAATTTTTGTTCATGGGGAAATACCTTCAATTTTTTTCATATATACACCTACAAAAAATATGAAATGTATTTAGTCATAATTATCATAGTATATCAGCTTTTGTAAAATCAAATCATGAAAAAACTCCTCATGTATACATTTACAATTGAGACGCCTAACCATTCATACTTGAGGATTTCATTTACAATTTCAGTACTAATGAAATATTATTTTTCCTCTCCGTGTATATTTTTTTTAATTAACTGTGTGAGAATTTCCGTCTATCAACATTGTATCCCCTTGAGCCTGTAATGATATTAAATGTGGATATAGAATGGGTGGGGTGAAGTTTCTCTCAGTAGATCATTTCAATCGGTTGATTGATCCTTGAGATAGTTTAGAGCTGATATTTTATTTCACCCCCTTCTCCTTTTCTTTATCTAATAACATTCATCATTTCAGACCTTTTTCATTAAATGTTAAAGGTTTAACTTGAAAAATAAATTGGAAATGGATACCTCCTTATTGACATGTTTTTTACAAGAATTGACGGCCATGAAATGAATGTTACAATAGATTTTTCAACTGTATGAATGTCGTCATCATCATTTGGAATAGGTAGCTCAACACTCGGCTCATTAGGCACGTTAATCAACACTCTGACATGATCTGTTGGAAGTTGTCTATTGTGTAGCATGTCGTTCTGCATATTGAACACCGTATACCTCACTACAAGGTGTTAGGTGGGAGTCAATATGTATAAATCATAGTCATTTTCACCATGTAGAATATTAGTACATGAAAGGTATCAGTGTCTATGTGATTCACATTTCACAGAAAAAATTATTATAACATTGATCACCTCAGATAAGTTAGGTTTTTGAGGGGAATGTATCGCCTCAAAGCAAGGGGGATCTTCATGCATGAGTTTTTGTTGAGTTTTTTCATCTGTTTTCCTCCCCCAATCAAACTTACAATCATCTCTCTTTGGTATTGTAATTATTCTTGAAACATAGCTATTGTTTCTCTCATATTTTTCATTTCCTCAGTTTGATCATCCACTTGTTTTCTTTTTGAAAATATGTTCGGGGTGTCACCCCAAAATCTGCACCTCTGACACGACCATACTGTTTTGGATGCTTCAAGTCCATTAAAAGTATGTCTGCATCTCGTGCGGGTGTTTTTGATTCCTGTGACCATGTCAGATAGAAAATATAGGAAAATAAGTATACATTGTTATGTAATAGAGATTTAAAGCAAAGAAAATTTATATTATGCCATACTTACAGATGTTTCTCACACTTTCTATGTGTCTTCATCTATCAGTATCCCCTATTTATTTACACGAGCCTCCTTCCATAGCACATGGCATGAGAAGGAAGTGGATTTCGATTTCGATTCATCAATATGCATATAAATAGAGTAACGTGGTTATGGTGTTGTTTTATGTCACATAAAATTATTGTAGTAGATTTAAAATACGTACCAATTTTTTCTCAAGTGAAGCATGCCCCATCCTTGCTTTATGATAGGGGTATACTGGTTTTTTATCCAATTCTTTATTTTTAGCACTCAGTTGTTGTTTCATAATTAAAAAACTATCAATAAAAGTGATGAATACAAGCAACATCAAACAACATATTACTAGACAAAATGTACCTGAATAATATACTCCCCATGATGGTTGCTAAACGCATCCCACACTCCTTGGAGTATCAAGTGATCATAAATAAGAGGTGGGTGTGGTTTTGTTTTCCCTTCATCATCTTTAAGATGATATTTCGTTAAAATTGTGTGGAAGCCTCTGTGAATCCTTACTGCAACTCTTAATATATATTCCTTATGTGAGGAATATACTATAAATACAATCTGAAATGGATGATGAAGAGTAATAAATTTTTTAGTATTTTATTTTATTTTAACAAATTAAATAATTGATATCATAATGTTACTGTAATCTATTCCCACATTAGTGTCTTAAGCCCAGTGAAAACATGGTGCCACGACTGTACATCAATCGGCACGCGTTGCCGAGTGACGATTCCAATATAGCAACTAAATATGGATTTGTTGGGGTTAACATGTCAGCCTCACTTATTCCATCCCACCTCATATTTGATGCCTTTTTCTTTTTCCTTAAGGATTTTCGATAACAATTTCAAACTATGGTGCACTTGTTTTTTTTTTGCACCATCAGGGTTTCATTTCCTACTATTTCCTCAGAAACATCATCATTATGTTCCTATGAAGCACTAGCATAGACACTAGGACCAACGACAACAGGTTGAAAAACCTTTTGTACCTCATCACTGGGACCAACAGCAATAGGTCGAGAAACCTTTTGTTGCTCTCCATTGGGACCAGCACCAGCAGGTTGAGAGACCTGTTTTGCCTCATGATTGGACACATTAGCAGGTGTAGAATTTATTATCTACAGAAGTGGTTTAACATTTAATTTAGATTACATAAAATCATTAGTTAAAAGATAATAACATAATGTAATACAATGTATATTACAATAAACAAATAACATGATTATTGAACTCTTTTTTTAAAGGATGAAGAGATTTGACCCCTCTATTGACTATATAAATCCCTTCATTTTGGTCTACTCTAACATAAAAAATGACATCTACATTGGGACCACTATGAAATCATTGTAAAGTCCCAATGAAAGGGGCATCCTCTATTGAACTTTCATCTAGACCTTCAGTTGTTTTGGTCGATAACAGAACTGTTGACCATTTTTGGTTTGCGAGATCTGAAACATAAAATACTTGAACTGCCTGTGATGCCATTATAAATAGTCCATATTTCTCCCCTTCCTTACTGTAATCAACTTTCATGAATCTCAATTCATCTATTTTAACAACACTCCTATTTTCAACCCACTTGCATTAAAAAATAGGCCCTTGGAATTTTGTATAATTCAACTCTCATATTTGTTTGATGATGCTAATGTATGACATATTCGCATAAATTGGATTTCTATCCTTAGCACCAAAAACATGCATTGCTTCAACGACAAGTGTGAACCAACTATTATTCATGGTACTATCTTCATCATGTTCATTAGTATAGAATTTATAACCATTAACTACATAATAATTGTAAGATAATACATACACACTTTCTCCTCCGACTAGCCATCAAAGCCGTTTAGAAATTGTGTCCGGATTTTTATCTAACTTCTTAAAAATATGGTCCCAAAACCATCCTATAAAATATCGATTATGTGTATCTGATATACATTTTTCATCCCTAGATGGATTTGAATGCCTAATAATTTCTTTTTGGGTTTGAACATATGGGTCAACGTCGAAACTGTTATACAAAATGTAAAGGGGGGCCTACCCCCGATTTGTAATATTGATTGTGACAACATATCTTCTGGAAATTATTTCACCCTCAAGCTACCCATTGTGATGATATTTAGGTAGGCCAATTATTTCCACACCAGATAGGTATTCGGTACATAATTCAATGGCTTCCTCAACAATATAATGCCCCACAATACAACCCTTTGGGCGACTTCGATTTTTGACACACCCTTTCAAAATATTCATATACCGTTCAATGGGGTATATCCATATATAATGTATAGGACAAAATACTTTAATATCTCTCACCAAATAAACCATCAAATGAACCATCATATCAAATATTTTTGGTGGGAAGAACATTTCCAATTCACATAATATGACGGCAATTTCTTTTTCCATAGTTGGAAATTTTGTTGGGTCTATAACTTTTCAACATATAGCATTGAAGAAGAAATAGAGATTCATTAATGTATGGCATACATTCTTGGATAAAATGCAATGTAAAGAACTAGGAATTAGATCTTGCATCAAAACATGACAGTCATGTGATTTCAGACCCTTTAACTTTAAATCTCTCATCGACATGATGTTCTAGATATTTGATGAATACCCCTATAGAACCTTTACGTCATTCAAGGAGTTTCAAAACTGATATCTCTCATGCCTGGAAAGAGTGTAAGCATTAGGAGGAAGAAATGTTCATTTTTCACCCTTCACTGGTGCCAACTCTTCTTGTATTCCCATCTCAACCATGTCCAATCTATCCTTAATTCCATCAATTGTTTTTTCAGGTGCATTTAGTAGCGTGTTGATGAAACTATCACATACATTTTTTCCACATGCATAACATCAAGAAAATTTCTAAAATATAGACAATTCTAGTATAGTAATTCAAAAAAAAACTGATCTCATTTTCCAACCGGTTTTCATAAGGTTTTTCGAAAATAGTTTACCAAAAGTAGTGTCCACATCTTTTAATTTTTCAAACAATTGATCACCTGTTATTGGAGATGATTTTTTATGTTCTTCTGAACATCCATAAAATGATGTCATCCAAGATCAGTACTTATGTTTTCAGGGTAGTAATATGTGATGTCCTAGAAACACGGTTTCCGAGGAATGTTTCAACCTAATTGATTGTGTACCTTGTTCGCAAATGGGACACCCTTGAGTTCCTGTAATGATATTTCCTGAAAAATCTCATAAGTTGGAAAATCATTTATCATCCCTTAAAACATGGATCTTAATGTGAAATATTCATTTTTGTAATCATCATATAACATAACACCTAAATCTCACAATAATTTCAAATCCTCGATCAATGGAGCCAAATAAACATCAATATCATTACCCGGTTGTTTTGGTCCTGATATTAGCATAGATAACATGATGTATTTTCATTTCTTGCATAACCATGATGGTAAGTTATAATTTTCCAAGATAACCGGCCATGTATTGTGACTACTTCTTTGAAAACCAAAAGGATTCACTCCCTCTGTAGATAACGCAGGACAAAGGTTTCTCGTCTCGTATCCAAATTTATGATACTCATGATCAATTCTCTTCTACTAAGGAGAGTCTATTGGGTGACATATTTTATCATCTTTAATTATTGTATCTTAATGCCATGTCAATTGAGATCAGTCATATTCATGATCTATTTCGTGACAGATCTGATTTTCTTCCAAATCCTCTAGACTAATTTTCTTGAATAAAAAAATGTAAACACAAAAAAATGATTTGAGATCGGTCATATTCATGATCTTTTACAAAATTTATAAACTCTTTCACAACATATTCATACTCTTTTGTCAACCGATTGGCATTCATCATTTCTTTATTCATATTCATCTTATTTGATATAGAAATATTCATATTTAACAAAATAATTACACAAAAGATGTTCATCTAGGATCATCATCCAACTATAATCAATGGAACTAGCTAAGGTAAACAATACCCTTACCTCTCTATGTATTACTCAGGACCAAAGTATATCACACCCATCTTCCCAACCACCTGATCAATAGAACTAGCTATGAGAAGCCCTTTCCCTAGAATGTTTTAGTATCCCACATGTGATCTATGTACATTATTGTAAACCCGTTTTTTAGTGTTTCTCTAAAAACATAATGTCTCTAGTCAAGAAATATGGTACTAAGCTAATAGATGGTATGATCTTCAATAGAGTTCTTGTGGGTGGAAGGATTAATTACACGTGTTGTTATAGTTATTTGACTAGGGTGTCCATAAAGTTTCTCACAGAGTCCTCTAGTGAAGTGGTTTTCTAAGATTTACTGGAATTGCACTAGTAACAAAGTGGTTGTGCCATTGAAATGGGTAAAGTTTGGATTGATATTCAATGGTGGAAGAACTAAATCATGGAAAAAAATGGAATACCAATCATTCCAACAACCTCAACACCATACAAACACACAACGTGCTCACAATCGCAACACCATACAAACCAAACGATCACAAATTCAAATTTTACAAAGCATCCTATATTCAATTACGTTTGTTAATTCAGGGGTCATCACAAAAGATTTATCATCCTATGGAATTCATTCATTAGACAGTTTACGTAAATTACAAATTTTTATATTCAAATGTTTAACAAGAACCAACCAACATGAAATTCATTTATTACGCAAAAAAGGACCACCAACAACCAAAATTGTTAGCGGGGTGATTAGCCATTACATTTCACAACATAACCATCAATATCAAATAGTAATAACATACGAACAAGAGGAAAACAATGAGTAAGAGGAGAAAACTCACTGCGAAGGTGTCTTTCAACACGTAGTAGAGGTGCGTTCATGGAAAAGGAGAGCTGCGCAGCAGAGGAGATTTTCAACTGAAAAAGAAAACATAAAATGAGAACTCTCCTGTTAAACAATTTTTTTGGTCAATAGTGGGTTTTTATTTTCCATCTATGATATCTGCTTCTTGTTTATATACTATTTTGTGTATCTAGTATTTTCCTATATGTTTAACTTATGAATGGGACATGTATGCTATTCAAGAGAAAGATTATTTTTAATTTACTCTAATTTAGGGTTAAAATATTTCACATTAATTTTATTTCTTCCCAAGGGATCATTGCTATCCCATAGGGATCATGAACTCTTCTTGGGTTAGTGGAAAGTTAGGTTAGATGTTGGTTATGATACAAGCCTGGGTTGTATCATTACATTTCCAATAGTAATTGACCCATTTCCATTTAAACATAGGATTTGGGGGGGGGGGGTTAGACACTAATATATAGAAGGAATCCGAGAGGTAATAATTATCCTAGGATCTCCAATACATGTGATGAAAGATGAAACATACACAAGGTGAGCGAGAACCACTCAAGTGGAGAGGAGGGGGAGGTTGGCGTAGCACATATGTGTTATGAACGAGAAAAGGGAAAAAATTCAGTAAAACATAAAAGGTTCAAATGAGAAGGGGGGGTTGTCTGGGGGGGGCTGTAGGGGTGTGGGGGAGGGGTGTGTGGGCTGTCCATGAATGGGGTGGGCTATCCAAGTGGGGGGGGGCTTCAGGGGTGTGGGGGAGGGGTGTGGGTTGTCCAGGGGGTGGGTTGTCCACTATGAAATGACCATTATGGATTCTAAAGAGTGAATTATGATAGGGTAAAATTATGAGGAAGATGGGTGTGGGTGATGGGGTCGAGTGACTAATAAGAAATAGGGGAACCCCATTAAAAAGACTAAAAAACCTATTTTCAATTCAAGAATAGGGTACATTATGGTGTAGCCTAAGGGTCTATTGCATAGTGCACCCTATGATGTCACATTGTTGAATTACCACAAGGTATAAACTACAACACTCATCCCCTAGGCCGAACCATTAAATCTTGATCATGAATTGTGATGTGCCTATATGTCTCATTGAATAACATTCACCCCCCAAAAAACAGTATAGAGGGCATTACATTTCCAACCACCCACATGATCCAAACCATTAACATAAGGTGGGTCCCATGGATAAACTCACATAAATAAAGGAGTACCTAAAGAGGAATAACCAATCTAACCTCTAACACAATCTAAAACACTAATAAAAGGTATTATGCATGGCTAATAATATAAACTAGAAGTGGATATTGAGAAGGTCATAAAAGAACCAACTTACTGCTTGATAAGGACTACCAATGTAAGACAGATCCCTTGGATAAATGACCATAAATAAAGTAGACCATAGGGAGGGTATAACATAGCTAACCTTCAACATAATATGAACCACAAATATAATTTATGTCTTGTGGAAAATTTCATTTACCCCATTATGTAGATCCAAACATAAACATTAAAAAATTTGAAAGAATGTTCACCTTGATGGAGTATCTCTACATTGCAATATCATGGTATCTAGGCCTCATCCTCATCATAGATATATAATAACGATTAAGATATAATGAACAATCATGGAAGATAAGCCTCATCATAGATCATACCTATCCAATGATTGATACCTAGAATCGAGGAGGAGGAGGAGGATGGTCACGGCAGAGGAGGAGGAAAAGTCAGCAACGACGGAGGAGAAGGAGTGGGGATCATTTCCCAACACTGACGTATAATTTCCCTAGTCATGGGATCAATATAAAATAGGGATATCATCCCTAAAATTAATTAATTTAAGATATCAATATTATTGGGTAGTGCATCTCAAACCATTTGAATATTTCATAATTAGTATAGCATCTCAGATCACATTATTATATGGTAAGTGGGAAATGAAACTCATACAACACATCATAGTATCACATCAAGTATATCATCCCATTATTTAGGCATCTTCAACATAAATTTTCATATCATCCCTGTCTGTAGACCATGTCGAAGTGCTTAGGTAGGTCATCCCACACCCAAACAAATATATTAATCAAGGGGAAACACTTCCACCACATAAAAATAGAATTAGTAATGGTAATAGTGTCTTATAGTATATAAACAACATAAAATGGAATAATAAACATCTTAGAAAATAACAAATAAACTATAACCATGTTTTCCTAACATATGACACACTCAATGTTTCTGATTAGTTGATCTACAGATGCCAAACCCATATCCAAATCCAAAAATAGGCTATAACCCACTCATATATTACAGGTCAGAAGGGGGAGGAACACTCACCCCATAACATAGTAAAATAAGTCAAAAAATTCTATGAGGAAACACTAAGTTCCATTTGGGTCAAGGCTCACACTGACCTTGCATAATCCAAACATCTCTTATTCAAGGGAGGCTAAGGTAACCTATTTTGTTCCCTCTATGTTATTTTCTACCAAGAAGTATTACCTATTGGTTATATAGAACATAATTACTATTAATTTAATTTTCAAACTTGGAACATATTGTCCATTGAATCACTCTACATCACATGTAAGGATATAACATAGCCCAACAAGAACTTACCTACTCTTAGGTGGTAAAATAAAAACATCCAAGTAAAAAACTCAAAATGGAATCTATTAATTATACAATCATCCCATATCTAGGATTGAAAAAAGACACTTAACCAAGGTACTAGGAATCATAGAATAACAAAATGGAATCCCCCAAGGGCTCTTGAATGTAATGTTCAATGTATTTTAATTTATTCCAACAACTCCTGATGGTCATGGAATTAAGGAATAATACTCAGAGGGTCCATAACATCCCTAGATGTTTTTCCCAATACATATGGTCAAGGAAAATAATTTGAGTTGATTTAATACCAACTCCACAAGGTTTGAAAGACTACACATCACACAATTCATGAAACAATACATAAAACATTGGTAATAGTTTGAAACCACCAACCTCAAAGTAGATTTCACCACTTAATAATGCTCAGCCACCATATACTAAGAACATTCAGGCTCGATCAAGATCAATCATCCATTTTCAAAACACATGAAAAGGTGGATGCAGCGGGGCAGGATGATTCAGTGGTCGGAGGAGGAGGAGGAGGCAGCAGCGGTGGAGGACGTGGAAAGTAGGGTCACAACAGAGGACGGATCATGGTGGAGGAGGAGGAGATGGCAGTGGAGGAGGAGGATGAGGAGGACAGTGGCGGTGGAGGAGGAGGATAAGGCATTGGTGGCAGCAGAGGAGGAGGCGGGGGGGGGGGGGGTCACAACGCAGGGTTTAGCTTTCATGAAGGCTTGAACGAGTTCGGTGGAGGAGGGGCATGTAGGATTATTTTATAAAAACTGTTGGAACCTTTATCAGTGCTAGTTAAAAGTGCTGATAAAGGTATGTTTTATTAGCACTAAAATAAAAGCGCCGATAAAACATATCTTTATCCATGTTTTTTGAGCGTTGATAATGATAAGCCTTTATCAGGACTAAAAAAGCACTGATAAAGGACCTATTTATCACCACCAACATTTTATCACTAATAAATTGGTATTTTATGAGTGCTATTTTAGCACTGATAAAGGCATATATTTATCAGTCCTAAAATTATAGTGCTGATAAATACTTATTTCAACAGTCCTTTTTAATTATATATATATTTATATATTAAAAAGTATTATATATTAATAAATATAAAAAATATAAAAAATATAATAAATACAATTAATTAATCTAATAAATATAATAAATCTCTAATAAATATTAATATATAATAATTATATTTATTATTTAATGTAATTTATTATAATCTTGTAATTATATAATTATATATATATATATTTATAATATTATAAATTCTTTTTTTAATTAAAACATTATATATATATATTTGAATTATTAAAAAATATATATTAATTATAAAAAATTGTTTTTTATTTAATGCCTTGAAATAAACATTATTTTTTAATTAAAATATAATAATTTTATATAAATTAATAATAAAAACTTTTATCTGCACTTTTAGCTAGTGCTGATAAAGGCCCACCCCTTTATCAGCGCTTTCTGCTTAGCACTGATAAAGGGCAGCACTTCCATTGCCCTGTTTTGTGGTAGTGAGTTGTTTCTAGCAAAAGAAAAAACCATGTTGAAAACTTTGTTTCCTTCCACTAATTTCTCCCAAAATTGGGAGCCCCCCCCCCCACAAATCTCCCCCTCGTGACCAATTATGGGTAGAATCTGGACTAGTAGTATCCTTGAAGGCGACCACTTCTCATTCGGTAGAACCATCATCATCATGTCTTCCCATTATCATTGGTGTGGATTTTTTCAACATTCAACAATCATTCTTCCAACACATTTAAAATCAAGTGATATCACATGTTGATGTGTGTTGGACCTGGAATGAAATGTCTGGTTCCTACTGAGATGAATAACACTATAACTATTGAAAAAGAGAATTTAATTTTTCTATCTCTATCCCATCTTCTATAAAAAAATATCTATCCATAGCATCTCCTTGCATACCTTAGTGACCGGGATATATTCTACTTCTGTGGTAGACAAAGAAACACTTCTGAAGTCATGATTTCCATGAGACTTATCCCCCTCAAATGATAATAGGTACCCGAATATGGATTTCCTCGTGCCTACATCTCCATCCATATCTGCATCTATGTATCATTCTAAAACAGGTTTATCACTTCCAAAACATAAACAATGACTATATGTACCTCGGAGATACCCCAATATCCATTTTACTGTTATCCAATGATTCTTTCCTATATTTGATAAGAATCTTCCCATAAATCCAATACTGTGAGAGATTTCTAGTCTAGTGCACACCATGGAATACATAATCCAACCAATTAATGATTGATAAAGAATATTTTCCAACTCTTATTTCTCCTCTTTATGCGAAGGAATCTAAATTGTCGTAATCCTAAAGTGAATCACAAGTGGAAAACTAACTGGTTTGCCTTGATCATGTTGAATATTTCAAGAAACATCTCAATGTAACGCTCCTAAGGTATCCAAATCTTGTGATTTCTCCTATCATGAGTGATTGTTATACCAAGAATCTGAGTAATGTCTCCCAAGTACTTCATTTCAAAATACATTTTCAAATCCTTCTTCAACCTATCAATATTGGTGATATCTCTACCAATAATCATCATATCATCAACATAAAGCAACAATATAATGAAATCATCATTAAGAAATTGTTTGATGAAAATGTTGTGATCAACAGTCATCCTCTAGTACACATTTTTCTCAATGAATGAGTTGAGTTTTTCATACCATTTCCTCAATGCCTATTTCAAACCATATAAACTTTTCTTAAGCTTGCATACTAGGTTTTATTTACCTTTCACCTAAAATCCCTCTAGCTGCTCCATGTATATGTTCTCATCAATATCACCATGTAAGAACAATGTCTTTACATCCAATTGTTGAACCTCGATGTTCGGAAAAGCTTTCAATCCATGAACTCTGATGAAAGACATTTTAACCATATAAAAAAAATTCATCAAAGTTAATAACTTTATTTTGATTGAATACCTTCACAACCATTATGGATCTATAGTGTGGCTGTGAGATACCATCTTTTACGTTGATTCTATACACCCACTTGTTCTTGAGTGAATTATTTCCATGTGGTAATTACACCAAATCAAATGTACGGTTCTTGTGTAAGGATCTTATCTCCTCTTTCATGTACTTATTTCATTCCATCTTCTTCTAACTCCTAATTAAATCATCATAACTATCTGTCTCTCCCCTGTCAATGAGAATCACATACTCACGTGGTGAGTATTTTTTGTGATCTTAATGGGATCACTTATGTTTGTTCGAAGCAAACACAATAGAAAGGAAGAATATAATTTTACAAATCTAAAAGAAACTGAAAAGGAAATGCAGGAAAGTAAATGGATCCTAGATTATTTACTTGGTTCAAAACTATTAGGTCATAATCCAAGGAAAGAACACCACAATTTTTTTTATAATTATAAAAAAGAAATAATGAACATACAAACAGAGAGTATGAAATAAATAAACCATGAAAGCATACCATAGAAACTATCCGTGAATAGGGAACTCATCACCTTTAGAGCCAACGATGAATCCTGGCTCATAGATAGCAATGTACTCCCCTAAACTGGATGGACTCACACACACAACCCCAAAAACTAGACTGAAAAGAATGCAAGAACATACAACACAGATTCCGAATAAAGAAAAAATGGGCATATCACAAAACCATAACTATCAAAGGGGAAACAACTATTCCAGGGTAAGAAGTTCTTGTATCTGAAGCGGTCAAGTTATAGATTTTGAGTCCTGAGCTCTCCGTCATAGAAGGTAACTAGAACAGGGGGTGTGAAGCCATCGAAGTATAAATCTATCGGGATTCCTACTTTATATCAAAATCTCTCTCCACTCTCGGAATTAATAGATGAATATGAAGAACCACACAACCACTCAAAAGATGGATCCATAGAGAGGTAATAATAGAACAACAAAAGCCAAGGGGACGCAGGCGACTAAAGTGATAGGTGCTGTCAGGAGTGATTTTCAAAGCTTCACATGGTCGGTGGAGTGAGCATGTAAGAATCTATAGGATAAGGCCAATGCAATGGAACGCGGAAAAACCAGGCCATACGGTAGTAGGAAAGTGGATGGTTGGGAGCGACATGAATCATCAAGGGTTCAAACGAGCACAAAATGCATGATGCAGAGTTGTCTGATGGAATCTGATCAGTAGCTAACAGAGCACAGCAGAAGAAGATTTCCAGAGTGAAAAATCAAGATGAAGTGGGCCAGTGAAACAGAGGGCTAAGCTAACAGCCAAGCAGGAATCCTACACACCATATCCCAATAGAGTCCAACAGCTGCATAGGCCATGTAATAAAATTAACAAATTGGCCAACACAAAAGAGCCCAAAACAAAAATATGCATAATAATAAAAACTAAAATAATTTTGTTGGAAAAAATATTTAAACAAAAACTTTTAAATTGAAAATGAAAAACAAAAAATCTCCACCTTTTCAATTTTAAAATTGATAGTGTTCTTGTAATCTCTAACTATCCTACCAGTGGGTTCGGAAAGATTTTATTTAATAGAAAACAAACATAAGGCCATCAAATCCACCCCGCACAGATCCTATTAGTGTGTGCCAAAGTGACACATGGACTCTCTGTACCCACCCTTATACCAGTTAAGAAATTAAAAAACATGTTTATAAGTTAAACAAAGAAATGACATTAAATAGAATAACATACCAACATTACATTTGGATCCAAGGATTCCCTGAACTCCCAAGCATGTAGAAACCTACAAACCAAAAAACCTTCCTTAGGGGTAAAACATAGTGGATAATGAAAACAAATGATCGTATTAATGTAATTTATAATAGGAATTAGAAACACACATCTATGAAAACAACTAGCTGATAGCATAAAAGTCTCTACCTAAGCCTGAATGGCTTAGAACAGCCCACACAAAACCCTCTCTCCCAACTGGGTTACCTCAAAAGGACAAGTTGGGCTATCCCTAAGATCGCAGAAGAGAGACAAAAAAGATTCTATGACTAACTCTAACAATGGTTCTGCTAAATAGGAATTAAAGAAATTCCAAAGTGTTATACCAGTGATATAACATATCGGACTGGTCCATACTATCTCTATTTTTCAAGTCTGGACAGTACCTTTTTATATGGCCGATCTTGGCACACTCAAAAATACCTGAAATTCTTAAATTGGTTATTATCTTTCCTACCTTTATTTTTCATGGGACCCATAATATACATCAACTAAAGTTCACTCTTAACACAATTATGGGTTTCCTTCAAACCATGTGGTTGAAGTTTGTGAGACAATGAAGCAAACTTTACTTACTCAAAAGTGATCAAATCTATTACATACATCAAGGAGTATTTCAATGAATTAAAAGAATCATCAAGAAAATCTGAAATAATTAAATAATTATCCTCATCTTTAACCTCTGTATCTATATTAGCTAAATTCATAACTTTGTAAAACTCATCAATATGAATAAGCACAGAAGAGACAAGAGTCATTTTGAAGTTATATAACCACATTATTTATATAGAAATCCAAGAAAGGATTTGATCATATACAAATTCTCACGTTTAATATGGATTTAGAAGTAGTTCCTTGGGTGACTTCATGCAAAACTTTATCTCCTAAGGTTAAAAAAAGAGAGTACAGTGAGCCTTTTCCAATATACTAGGGTCGACGTCAAATAAGGTTGTGGTGGACTAACCATCGACAAAGACGGTCACTAAAAGTTTTTTATTACCATGAAAATAATCTGAAAGTCCATTGTGGACTAATAAGGCACACATTTTTACTCTCCACAGATTGAAATTGTTTTCACCATCCATGTTTTTTACTTCAAATTTAACAGACATTAATAAAATGATTATAGGATCTGATACAATGTTTTGAGATCATAACAGGTTCACTTATGTTTGTTTAAAGTAAACACAGTAGAAAGGAAGAATAAATTTTAAAGAATCATAATAAAATAGAAAAATAAATGCAGAAAAGTAAAAGGAACATAGATGATTTACATGGTTTGGAACTTTTAGGTCCTACTCCATGGAAAGAACACCACCACAAATTTTATTATTATGAAAAAGAAATAAATCACATAAAAAAATATATGATGAAACAAAAAACCATGCATCCATACCATAGAGACTATCCAATAATAGGGACCTCGTTGCCCCAAGAGCTAGTGATGAATCCTGGCTTGTAGATATCAACGTACTCACCCGAACTAGATGGAATCCCACACGCAATGCCAAGAACCAGACTTAAAAAAGAGCATACAACTTAAAAGCCAAATAAAGAAAAAATGAATAGATCATAAAACAAGAAATATAGAAGTAGAAATGGTTCTCCTATGGTCGAATGTTCTTGAATCTGAAGCCGTCGAAGTAGAAATCTGTCAAGGTTCCTCCTTTCTCTAAAATTCCATCTCAACTATCTGGATCAATAGGAAAAGATGAAGAACCATGCAACCACTGAATATATGGAGTCACGGAGCAATAATAATAGCATAAGAAAAGATGAGGGGGCACAGATGACTGAATTGATGGGTTCATTCGGGAGCGACAGTGGAATTGGACACATGGTCATCGGAGTGAGCGTGGAAGAATCCAAAGGACATGGTTGGTGTAATGAAATGTGGCAAAACCAGACCACGCAGTAGAAGTAAATTAGATGGAATGTGGTGATTCAGGTTGTTGATGGCTCAAATAAGCACAAAATGCATGATGTAAACCCGTCTGATGGAATCCGATCAATGGATAACAGAGAAAGGAAGAATAAAATTTCTTGGGTAGAAATAATGATGAATCAAGCCAGTGAAATAGAGGTCCAAGCAAAAAACCCAATAGTTACCCCACGCACCACGACCCAACAGAGCCTAGCAGCTCTAGAGGCCCAGCAAGAAAAACAACAAAGATTCCCACACAAAATATCCCAAAACAAAAATAAGCATAATAATAATAACTAAACTAATTTTTCATGATATATTATTTAAACAGAAACTTTTAAATTGAAAAAAAATCAACAGTATCTATGAATCGGTTTTCATTATCTGGTAGATCTCCTCAACTGAACATCAGGGAGAATCTGTTCTGGAATATCATATGATGGATACATATCAGGATATAGAGTCATATCACTTGTAGTGATGTATCATTAGTTTTGTGTATCTCTCATAAACTAGATGGAACTGATGGTGGTGAGACTAGTTCTAGATTGATTGTAATTTCCTCAAACTACAACTTCTCCTCATTTTAGGGTCTCTAAAAATCATTAATCATCTGTTATTAAAGAAAAAAATACATTTCTACTTTTAAAAATTCTTATCCTGATAGGAACCTAGACTCTTTATACAAACTCCTCATGTGTGTGTCCCAAAAAGATTCATTTGTTTCTTTTTTCCATCCATATTTTCCTACTCATCTTTTGGAGTGTGAAGAAATCCCCTGTATCCAAATACTCAAGTGTTTGTATGAAACATATTTACCTGTCCAGACACTTTCTTGAACATCATAGTTGAGTGGAACTAATGGATATAGGTTGATGAGATCAATTACAGTCCTCATTACCCCACCAAAAGGTGTTTGGAAGCTTTGCATTTGAGAGCATACATCTGAACCTCTCACAAATTATTTTTCTCATCCTCTTAGCAACACTATTATGTTGTGGCATATTTGGAACTGATTTTTCCATCCTAATATTGAAACTTCTGTAGTACTCCCCAAACGAACCAAAATACTCTCCTCTATTGTTTTCTCACACACACTTTAACCATCTGTCTATTTATCTTTCCACCTTCACATGAAACTACTTGAAACATCACACACTTTATCTTTAGTTTTCAAAGAAACGAACCAAAATTTTCTAGAATGATCATCTAAGAAGGTAACAAAATAAATAGAACCTCCCATTGACTTAGTGCTCATCATGTATACATTAGTTTGAATCAAATATAAAACATTTTCTTTTTTGGATGGTATATAACCATGAAATGATACTCTTTGTTGTTTTCCCATGATGCAATCAACATAAGTATCCAAGTGAGTACCTTTCAGTCCTGGAAAGAGATATTTCTTGGAGAGAATTCATATTCCTCTCTCACTCATGTGACCAAGCTGCTTGTGCCAAAATTCTATAGGAACATCTTTCTGAACTGCATTGACTTCTCCTCCACAAAGTCTGGCATCTGTGAGATAAAGAGAAGTATATTTTTTATCAATTATCATGTTAAATTTGGTAATATTCCAATACCCATCAGTAATGGAAGTGATTTATCGATCATCGTCAAGCATTCTAGTGGATATCAGATTGTGGCTAATATAAGGAACATGCCTCAAATCCATTAACAATAACTTACATACAATATTAGTCCCCAAAAAATATTACCAATACTAGTGATTTTGGATTCACCATCTTTTCTCAACTTCACATGTCCAAAACACATTGAACTATAAGATGAGAATAAATCTCTCCTGGTAGTTACATGGTAGGAGGCACCATAATCGATTACCCTTGTCGAGTCTTGACTTGCAAGACTGGCCTGATTATCATCCTGAACAATAACGATCTCTTCATTGACAACTGTAGCATTGTTATTTTGGTTTATTCCATCCCGATTCCTCTGATATTCCCTCAGTCTTCTACACTCCCAAATGAAGTGTCTAGGCTTTCTATAGTAGCGACACTTCATGTCATATCTCAATCGAGATTTTGATCGCTTCCTCGTTTGAAGACTTTGGTCAAATGGTTCTCTTTCTCTAATTTTCCCTACCATTTTTTCTTCCCATGTCTTCTAATGAAAAGATATTTTGGTTCATGTGTATGTCTATCGTACTTTTTTAAGGAAGATTCATTCAAAATTTTGTCTTTCACCATCTCCATGATGAGTGTTCTACTTGGGGTTGAATTGTTGACTGTAACAACTTGTGTTTCCCACATATTTGGTAAAAAACTCAACATTAAAAGTGTTTGAAACTCATTATCAATCATCATTTTCATGGAATTCAACTAATCAATGGTACCTTGGTACTCGCTCATGTGCTCTGATACATTGTTCTCACCTTTTTTACTTCAAGTTGACAAGACGATGTATCAGGTTTGCTTTGTTATGTATGGTTGTCCTCACATACATCTTTTCCAATTTTCTCCAAATAATGAAAGAATCATCTTCGGTGGAAAAATTTTAGAATATACTCTTATTGATACACTATTTGATTTGGGCAGTACACTTCATGTTGAGCCTAACCCACTCTGCATCAACTGGTGGGGTACTGGTTGATGTCTTCTCAATGGATTGATCTCTTGTTAAGGATTCCTTTACTTGTACTATAATATGTTTTGTGGTCTCTACTATTGGTTTCCAAAAATCTTTAATGTATAAAAGATTCCCTATTTTGGGTTTCCAAATTACATAATTAAAAGAGGTAAGAGATTTCCACATATGAATGTGTCCAGAATGGATGAAATAGATGGAATCGACTCCTAGATCATTGAAAAGGGACCTCAATTGACCAAGATATAGCCAAAACAGTTTCAACGATTCAGATCGACCGGTGATGTGGCACTGACGTGGCTTGCCGGAACAGTCACAAAAAAGTCACCATTGTTGTGAACAGTTCCGTCTTCTTCGACATGGGTACTGTAGCACTCGCGATTGGACCAAAACTTTGACTGGTTATACCAACTTCATTTTAGCACCATTTTTACGCTACTTATGCTGTTGTAATAATCTCGTTGAGAACTCCCTAGATATGGCCTCAAAAAATCTTCCAACAACTTTCAATTTTCTAGTCACCAAAAAAACTTTCTGTTGATTCACCGTTCTGACCTCACTGCCTCTGATACCACTTTGTTGGGAAAGTGAGGTTTCTTGGTGATGAAAAAAATAAAAAATAAAAGAGAGAAATAAATAACACATAAGATTTACATTGTTTGACATTGGTGGCTATGTCCACGGAGAAGGGAACCTTCCTATTTATTTTCTCTGAATAATATTTCATAGGATCGAAATAAGATTACAATGAGTTTTTCTTCTTGTTACAATTCATGAGATTCAATGCCATTATATGGATATATAGATTAAATTATTTCAAGGGTTTTTTCGTGAACCATTGAATTCTTCCACCTCTGGGTGATGCACGTCAATTGCGATGGATGATTTGGTTTCCAACCGAAGAAGAAACTTCTTGGTGTAGTTGTTGATGGCCAAAGAAAAAATTATACTGACGTATTTGATTCCTATTTCTCTCAAAAATAGGAGTGACCCCCACACTTTGTTACAAATGTTTAATGGGCAGCATCGGGTCGAAGCAGGCAAAGCATGCATGGATTGGACATAAAACTATATGAACTGTTTAGGTCCACATTTAATGCGTGATTAAAAAATTTAGTTAGACTAAGTCTAAATTTTAAGCAAACTAGTTTGTGGGTCCTCTTGTATTTGTAATGAAGTTTAAAAATATAAAAAACACTTATTATTAAGAAACATTAAATATTAGATACATAATATTTATCAAATAATTGTAAATATATATATATATATACTTATAACATGGTTTAAAAAATATATCATTGTTATATAAAATTAAAATAAAAAAGGAAAAAAATATATTCTTAACCCTTGGGCTAACGTGAATATTTGAAGCATGGGCTAATTAACTCCACATATTTTTTTCTATAATTCATTTAGACTTATTTTTGTTTTTGTATATTGTTTGAAAAGCGTCTCTCTCAGACTAATTTTGATTCTGCGGTGGTACTCTTTAGGCTACCTCATTCAGCAAGCAAGGGACGTCAGGCCATTTTACTATCTGATTTACATTCGACTTACAATTTTTGACATAGGGAAGGTAGAAACAATGACCTTATTTACATTCAGGGCATATAGATCTCACATTCATGTTTGTGTCACTTTTACGGTGTGCACCGATTTATAGTCAGCAGAAATTCATACTTCTATACAACACAGATGTGAAAAAATAAAACTTTTTGTTTTTGAAGAATCTTTGAAAAATATTTATCTTATGAGAATTTTGAATCTGCGGTGGTACTCTTTCAGCTGGCTCATTCTGTGAGCGAGGGATTTTTTCCTACTCTTTTCACATCTGTTTCTATGTGGAAGTGATGGTTGAAATGGAACAACATCATCTCCAATACCCTGAATAGATGGAATATCTAGTTTACCTGAGATGATTCCATATTTATTAAAAAAAAGTTGTCATTGGATTGAAATGTAATAAAAGAATGCACCTGTCAAAATTTTTACAAAAAACCATTTCTACCGTCTGTTGTTATTACCGCCATAAATCTGTAATACATCATAAAAACAAATTAAAACATTAAAAAATGTATCAAAAACATAAAAAAACATATAAAAAACAAAAACACAGAATAATAAAATTCTATAAAAACTCTATAAATTATAAAAAATTAACATATAAAAACGTTGATATAAAAAACATAAAAATCATTGATACAAAACATAAACATATCAAAACCAACAATTAGATATAAAATTTTTGATATAATTTACAATTTAAAACATATCAATTTATAAAAAATTTATAACATTGAAAAATATAAATTTCCTATAAATTATTATTTTTAAAAATATATCAATTTTTGTATTTCTTAAATACTATTGTAAATAACTATTAATCTTTGCAAGTTTTAAAAAATATTTTTTATAAAATAAATTAAAAACATGTACTTAGAAAAATGTAACCAAATAATATTACATTTATAGGGATAAATAAAAATATTGTTTTGAAATAATAAAATTATCTCAAATAAAAAGAAACTCATTATTTTATAAATGTATAACAATTTTTATGCTATAATTTTTTAGTGGCATAAAATAAATATATTTTATAAGGGAACTAAAAATAAAAAATACCAATTTCAAGAAAAAATCACATTTTTATTTAAAGGAAAAAATTTCAATGAAGAATTTCCATTATAAAAAATAAAAAATAATAAAAAATAAAAGGTGAAAATGTAAATAAAATTTTAAAGAATGTATTTATATTAAATGAAATTACATATAATATGTATTAAATTTTTTACATAAATTTTATAAAAATAATATAATTTACCATTTAAAAATATATATAATACATGAATAAAAATGTAAATAAAATGTATATATTTAGGAAGTTCCAATAGAGGTTCTAGTGGAAGTTCCAGTGAATGTTTTAGTGGAAGTTCTAGTGGATTTTCTAGTTCTAGTGGAGGTTCTAGTGGAGGTTCCAATGGAGGTTCCAGTAGAGGTTCAAGTGGAGGTTCCAGTGGATGTTTCAGGTTCCCGTGGAACTCCATTGGACATTTTAGTAGATGTTCCAGTGGATATTCCAGAAGAAATTTCAGTGGAGGTTCTAGTGGACGTTCCAGTGGAGGTTCTGGTGGAAGTTTCAGTAGAGGTTCTGGTGGAAGTTCCAGTGGAGGTTCCAGTGGAATGTCCAATTGAAGTTAGAATGGATGTTCCACAATACAAAAAAAGTATATATTTATAAAACTATAGAATATATTAATAAAAATTAAACTTTAATAAATATATTTATATTAAATACAATTATATATAATATATGTAATGTATTTTATTCAACATCTATACTAATAATAATTATAAATCTATTAAGAGGAAGTTCTGGTGGAGGTTTCAGTGGAGGTTCTGGTGGAGGTTCTATGTTCTAGTAGAACTTCTAGTGGTTATTTCAGTGGGGGTTCCAGTGGAAGTTCTATTGGAGGTTCCATTGGAGGTTTTAGTGGAGGTTCCATTGGAGGTTCCAGTGGAATTTTCAATTGAAGTTTCAATTGATGTTCCACAATACAACAACAGTATATATTTATAAACCAATAGAATATATTAATAAAAATTAAATTTTAATATAAATATTTATATTAAATGAAATTATATATAATATATGTAATATATTTTATTCAACATCTATACTAATAACAATTATAAATCTATTAAGAGGAATTTCCAGTAGAGGTTCCAGTGCAGGTTCTAGTGGAGGTTCCAGTTTCAGTAGAGGTTCCAATAGAGGTTTCAATGGAGGTTTTGATGGAGGTTCCATGTTCTAGTGGAACTTCTAGTGGATGTTCTAGTGGAGGTTCCAGTGGAGGTTTCAGTGGAGGTTCTAGTGGAGGTTCCAGTGGAGGTTCTAGTGGAACTTCCAATTGAAGTTTCAATGGATGTTCTACAATACAACAAAAGTATATATTTATAAAACTATATAATATATTAATAAAATTTAAATTTTAATAAACATATTTATATTAAATGAAATTATATATAATATATGTAATATATTTTATTCAACATCTATAAAAATAAAAATTATAAATCTATTAACAGGGAATTCTAGTGGAGGTTCTAGTGGACGTTTTAGTGGAGGTTTTAGTGGACGCTGCAGTGGAGGTTCTATTGGACGTTCCAGTAGAGGTTCCACTGGTTGTTTCAGTGAATGTTCTAGGTTCTAGTGGAAGTTCTAGTGAATGTTTCAGTGTAGGTTCTAGTGGAGGTTTCAGAAAAGGTTCTAGTGGAGGTTCCAGTGGACGTTCTAGTGGAGGTTCCAGTGGACATTCAAGTAGAGGTTCCAATGGAGGTTCTAGTGAAGGTTCTAGTGGAATTTCCAAATGAACTTTAAATGTATGTTCCACAATACAACAAAAGTATATATTTATAAAACTATAGAATATATTAATAAAAACTTAATTTTAATTATCATATTTATATTAAATTCAATTATATATGATATATGTAATATATTTTATTCAACATATATACTAATAACAATTATAAATTTATTAAGAAGAAGTTTCAGTGGAACTTAAAAAACAAATATTTCTTATACATTAAAAAAAATTCATGAATTTAAAAATATTAATGAAAATTTATTAGTTTTAATCAAATAATTATAAAACTATCTTTTAAAGATAAATTATTGTCTTTTGTAAATGTCATAAAAAAATTTACACAAAAAATTCATTTCATTTACAATAATAATTGTATTTACAATACAATAAACTCAATATTATTTTACACATTTAAAATAAATCATGACTTTAATGATATCAAATAAAATCAAATAATTTTCTAATAAATGATTAAAAGTCTATTTTTATCCCATATTTTTTAGTTCTTTTTCTAAAAACATAACGTAGTTTTTTAAACAAAAAAATTCATTTAATTTCAAATATGATTTGTTTTAAAACATAATTAACTCATTGATATTTAACATGTTTTTAAAAAATTCACACACTTTAAAATATTAACTAAAATATGTTGACTTTATTCAAATTATAAAAAAATGAAAACAAATATTTTTTGGTCAATTTTAAGAAGTGTGTATTATTTTTCTATATAGAACAAATATAATTTCATTTAAAATTATCTTCAGTTTAAAATATATCACAATTATTATTATTTTTTTAATATATAATATAATATTATAAACTGAAAATAGGGAATTTCATCGATTGGGGAGAGGAAGATCATCTCCCGCAACACTTTTTCCGCAAGACCAATATACCCTTCATTTAGTTCCCTTATCAGATCACGCCATTTGGAAAAAATACCACCTATCATCATCTCAGTGTGTCACCAAAAGATCATTTATTTTGTGGGATTGGAGATAATAACGCTAGAGGTTGAAATACCACATTGATTATTGGTTCCTCTCACTCTAAAGTAGTAGAGATAGTAAAAGTGACTAAAAAATGGATGCAACTTGCATAGAGATCCACGTGGACTCAATGCCAAGAAGGTGATTGTTTCTACCATTCCTATGTCAAATATTGAAAGTCGATTGTAGTTTATTACTCCTGGTTAAAGGGGAAAATTTTACCATCCACCCTTGTTTTTATGTGAGATGAAGTTTTGAATCCATGGGAACAGCAGTTGGCTTACAACCCAAGTAACCGTCATCTTCAAGCAACTGTAGAGTGTAATGACATTAAGGAAGAACAACACCATGATTGGACTTTGCAATTTCAATACCAAGGAAGTACTTTAGACAGCCAATATCTTTGAGCTTAAACTGTGTATGGAGAAACTCTTCGAGCTCAATAATGGTTTGAGATGAAGGACTCGTGAGGATGATATCATCCACATAAACTATAAGAGCAATAAAAGAGGATCCACAACCTTTGGTGAAGAGAGAGTTAACATACTTCGACTGAAGAAATCCAATCATGATCAAAGCTTTAAGTAATTTGGAATACCACTATCGTGAAGCTTTCTTGAGACCATAAATTGACTTATGAAGCTTACATACTAATCTGGGATGAGATGAAGAATACTCCCCCTATCGAGGGTAGTGAAGGCGGATATCCATATAAACTTCTTAAAAAAGATAAACATGTAAAAAATCATTATTAACATCAAGTTGAGTAAGATACCAATTATGTGAGGCAGAAAGTGCAAGCAAAACATTCACAGTCACCAATTTTGACACAGGAGAAAAGGTTTCAAAAGAGTCTAAACCTTCTTGTTGTGTATATTCTTCAGCTACCAAATGATCCTTATGACGCTCAATAGATCCATATTATTTAAGCTTGGTCTTATAAATCCATTTCCACCCAATGTTACCCTTGTTAGGTGGAAGAGGAGTAATATTCCAGGTGAAATTGGCTTCCATAGATTTCAACTATTCATGCATAGCCAATCTCTATTCAGGAATCATCACTGCTTGATGATTGTATTGAGGCTCAACTTGAGAGGATACACTGAGCACAAAGTGTTTGTGAGAATCAGAAAGGTCATGATAAGAAATGTAGTTGGATATTAGATAAGATGAAGTAGTTGAGACATAAGGAGAAGGGATTTAAAGTAAATTAAAATGATAATCCTTCAAGTAATGAGGTTGGAGAATCATTCTGGTAGATTTTCAAAGAACACCACCAATAGACGAAACATCAGCAATTGTTAGAATGTTATCAACTAGAATATCAGCAGGTGGAGCCTCATCCATGAAAAAATATCTTGTAGAATCAGGATGATCAATGGGAACATAAGAAGTAACAAGTGGATCAGGATCATTTGAGGGATCAAAATCCAGAAAATTTGGAATAAAACAAGAATGTAATGAAGAATATGGCAGAACCAAATCTGGAAAGAGATCAATAACTTGATCAGAACTAGTAATAACATGAAAAGAAAACACTTTCTCTTGAAACACTACATCACGTGAAATAAAAACTTGTTTGGTCTATACATCATAGAACTTATAAACTTCCACATGAGGTGGATAACCAAAAAAATACAAACTCGAGCATGAGGCTTAAACATTGTTTGATGAGCATCCAAGATAAAAATAATGGCTAAGTAGCCAAAAACCATGAAAAAGAGTATAACCAGGAGCTATTTTTCATAGTAAATGAAAAGGAGTGTTGTGTACCAATATTGGAGAAGGGGTTTTGTTAATCAATAAATCTGCTGTAAGAACACAATCTGTCCAAAAATAAATTGGAAGCTCGGCTTGAAAAAATAATGATCGGGGCACATTCAACAGGTGTTCATGTTTTCTCTCCACAACTGTGTTTTTTACATTCTATGTACACATGGAAAATGATGTAAAAATCCTTTATCTTGAAAAACATAGTAAAAGATAACTCGAGTTCACTATCATATCAAAAAAGATTGATTTTGGCAGAAAACTGAGTTGAAACCATGTCGAAAAAATTGGTATCACAAAGACAACATCATATTTAATTTTCAAAAAAATAATCCCAAGTAAAATGAGTGAAATCATCAATAAGGGTGAAGAAAAAACGATGTCTATTATAAGATACTATTTTATATGATCCCCAAATATCACAATCCACATGATCAAAATGAAATTTTGACAGATGATTATTAGATTCAAAATGCAGCCTTCTTTGTTTAGAAAGAGGACAAATATTACAAGGATTTGATTTATTCAACTAGTTAAATCACATTTCTACTTTTCTATCAAAGAAACAAGTCTTTTATAAGAAATATGTCCTATCCTATTTTTAAAAATATGATCATAAATGTTATTGAAAAAGGAATTAGAGAAAGAACTCATACAATGAACATTAATAACATAGAGATCATGAACATTGTCACCCCTACCAATCATCGTCTTGGCTGATAGATCTTGGATAACAAAATAGTCAGGAAGAAAACGCACTGTAAGGCCAGTTTCAGTAACTAAAGCATTGACTGAGATCAAATTTAATTTTAATTGGGAGAAAATAATATATCCTTAAGCACAAGATCAGAATGTAGTTTAACATCACCAGAAAAATGAACCAAAATCTGAGAATGATTTGGCAAAGTGACTGTTGTACGATGAATAGGATGTAGAGAAACAAAAACACTGTCTTGTGAAAAAATATATCATGTTGCTCCTGAGTCTACAATCTAGAAATGATTGGATGAAAATAGAGTATTCAGAGACACAGATAAACAAAGACCTACATGACAATTAGGGTCATTGGTGGCCTTTGTTGATATACTAAAATGTGTAGAAAGCACGGACATTACCTGCTGATATTTATAGGAATTTAGATTCTGAACAAAACCTCCAAAATAATTAAACTGATCTGATTTTTCAGAAGTATTTACTAGATGTGCAACAACATTATAATTTTTGTTGGATTTGGACTTAAAATTATGAAGATATCAATGGATCTTGTAGAAATGATCCTCAATATGTCCATGAAACTTGAAATGTGTATAATACATCATGTCTTTTTTCTAATTCTTGGAACCACTAGAACTGAAATTCTGATGTTTTTGATAACCTGATCCATTATATATAGAAGAAACTTTTTTAATAGAAAAATCCATTCTGATATTAGGATTGCTCAAATCAAAAGAAGGAACGAACTTTCTTTGTTGTTCCTCTTGAACAATTTGAAAAAAAACTCAATTGATAGGAGGCATTGGATCCATAAGAAGCAACTGGACACGAATCTAAGAGAAAGAATCATCAATTCCCATTAATAAAGAAATTATGTAATCAATTTCATGATGACTGTTTAAATTTTTAACTCTAGCACAAAATCAATTTCCATAAGAACAATTTGGTCGATCATTACTCATCTCTTCCTATACAACTTTCAGATTTGTGAAGTAAATACTAAAAAATCTATGTTCTTTGTGTAAATTCAACAATTCACATTTAAGTTGAAATATTCTAGGTCCATCCCTTTCTTGAAAATGATCCCTAAGATCACGCCAAATTTTTCATGCAAAAGTATAAAAAATAACACTGGCATAAATTTCTTTTGAAACTGAATTTAAGATCCATGATATAAAAATATTTTTATTGTGAATCCAAGAATTGTGCATATTACTGTCACTAACTTGCGGTTTGGAAAGGGAACCACCAGTAAACCCTAATTTTTTCTTCACATATAGAGAAATTATCATCACACGACTCTAGTTGGTGCAATTCTCACTGATGAGGTGCTGCGAGATAAGTATTTGTCCAGGGTTATTAGAATGATGAAGATATTAGGGATTCAAAGGTTCGAGTATAGAAGACCAATTTGTATTGGTATTCTCCCCTGAATTTTAATCACTCATCAAGGAACGAGTCATCATTACAAGGAAGAGAAGAAGAATCAATGTAGGATGACTCAAACAAGCAAATTTGTAGCAAATCAATTTCACTCTGATACCATATTGAGCTCCTACAAAAGAAGAGTGAAAGAGGTGAGAGTGAGAGACAAGTGAGAGATGCAATTTTTCTTATTTCTATGAAAGTCTATAAAAATTCTATTTATATCCAAGGTTATAGGGAAATAAAAAATAATAATAATATCCTAAATAAACAGTATAAAATAAAACTCTAAAAGACACGTGATAATTTTTCCACTAACAATGAATTTTTTTCCTGTCCCATAATAATAATTTTATTTTAGTGTACTAATAATTAATAGATGTGATGCAGATACAAGATAGAGGCATTCAAAAAAACATGGAGGCTGAACCCTATCGTTTTTCTAGAAATTGGGTCCGACAATACCCTGATCAAAATCATGCTTTTTTACAATCAAGTCTATATTCTTGAAAAACCTTTCCCTTTTATTGTCATTCTGGTTACCCAAGTATGTCAAATATATGACACCTTCCTAATTTATTTTCTTTTCCCCATTCAATTCTATATAAATTTTAGAGTGAGTTAACATTGAAGTTTAATGACTACAATTTCATAGAGAAGAAGTAACATTTTATTTTTCAGTATTTTCATCTTGATTTTCATTAATATTGTTTGATTTTTCACATTCATGTAGTTATGGTGTTTCCCCACTATTTTCGGTTGGGTGGTAAGGGTTTGGGGGTGTTGTGGGAAGGTCGTTGGGTCAAGTCCACAAGGCTTCATATTTACTATGGTTTTTTCCTTGCATTCTGTTCTGTGTTGGGTATGTAATCGGCCTATTATGTGTGGTGCATGGAGTTCCTTGAATTATCAAAAATGGAATGAATTTTGGATTAAGGATGATGCATCCATAAGTATATAATTCAATTAAAATAGAGTTTCACTGTGATTCTAGGTTATGAAAGAGAGTTTAGTGTTAAAGACTACGACTTCATATAGATTAAGATGCATGATAGAGTTAGAACATTTTATGAAAGACAGGTTTTTGATTCACATGATAATTTTATTTCTCTTAGTATTCATGATTCACATAAGAATTTTCTTTGTATTTGTATTCCTGATAACTAGGGATGGGATTTATCTGATTGAGATATGGATAAAAGCTTCAAAGGGTGTATTAACAACAATGAATCGTAAACTCCTTAATAGATTTTATGCATTTATGTGAAACTCGATGATGGGAATAGTGTCCATCACATGTTCTTTGGAATACCATAATCATCCTAAAAAAATTAATACATCGAAGATGAACTTGTGTTATTAAGAAAAGAAGGTTTTTTCGATAAGTTAGAAACATAGAAGCTGAAATTTTAGAAGGCTTATGTTATTTTGGTAAGCATACGTCCAATAATATTCTTGAGTATATTCATACTGACTTGTGGGTCCTCTCTCCAATTGAATCCTGTTAAGGATGCAAATATTTTCTAAAATATTAGGATGAAGTGTTTGTGTTATTCAAGTAATCGAATACCATAATTGAAAAACATATTGATAAGCATGATATGATTCTTAGAACTAATGATGCTCAGAGCTAATAATGACTATGATTATTTGATGAGTTTTGCAGGATACAAGTGATTGTGTGACACCACACCATGCAACAAACATCATGATAGAATGATGTTGAAAAATGCATGTTGAAAAATCCATGCAGCATGTGCAGTGAATGCAATTAAATGCTGGATTTTATAATAAATTTTAGGTAGGATTAATTGATACTACTTGTTATTTTTCATGTATTTTTCCATCAAATACAAATGATATTGTTAAGAGTGTTTAGTTATTTAGGATATGAGTATCGATTAGGTCTATATCATTACCCTTTTCCTTTAGTTTTATTTCAATATTTTGTATCTATTTTGAGTTGTATTTTGTTATCTGTCTCAATAAAATATAGTGTTTCACCCTCATTCAAGAGAAACAGTTTTGGCCCTACTCTTTTGATAGATCTATAAACTCCTCAAGAAGTATCTTATGGAATTTATTATTCTAGCGTACATATATTTGGTTCTTCCGTGTATGGTCATGTTGGTGATGGTAACATTGAGTTTCGACAAATAAAATGCATATTTTTAGAATCTTCTATTGGAGTTACAGGGTAAAAATTATGTTGTACTGAAAATGGTAGAATTTCTAAATTCATTATTAGTAAAGGGGTGGGAAAGGGAGGATCATGATGAGTTTACAAGTAATAAAGATCCAGGTGAAATCCAGTTTAAAGTATATGGGGCCAAAACTCCAAAAAGAGTGAATTCAGATCTTTTTGGTCAGTTCTATTGTTATGTATCTGAGTAGAAAAGAGGGAGAAACATAGGATTTCTATTATTGTCCAGTATAATTACAGAAGAAAAGAAAAAGGAGAAGAAGAAGTGGAGGAAGAAGAATTATTCATTTGGAATGTGCTACTCCCCATGGCAGATGGCCTAACCCATCCGTCCAGCTCTCAAAAGTGAATGCACAATAAAAAAATTGTAACCCCCACCTAAAAGTAACCCCACTATTTAATATTCTCCCACCCACTACATAACAGCTCTAACCAACTAACTAGCCAACTAACAACTATCTATTCTATATTACAATAATCCCCCCATCACCCCCTTGCCTGACAGTCAATAGTTTCCCACTCATACAACCCAACCCCACACAACAACAACATAGCCTGTTGAACCCATTTAATTGTATTTCTGGGTTAAAGGTATTTTTGAGACCCACATCAGATTAATCCACATTGTAATCCTTTTTATCCATCTATAAAAGAATATCATCAACTCGCCTTGAGTTAAAGATAATTCCCCAACTACATGGCATTAAAAGGAAATTTCCAATAAATTTTACTCCCTCCCTTCCTGTTCGATATCTTGACCCGCCCTCCTTGGCGCATCCCTTCCCACCTCCATTGCGGTCTCCTGACACCCACCCTACTCAGTGCTTCCTGATCCACCTTCATCGCGGTCTCCTGGCCCCCTCCCTCCTCAATGATTCCCGACCCTCCTCTTGTGATGGTCTCCCGGCCCACCTCCCTCACGGCGTCCTGACCCCACCTCCTTCGACGTCTTCCGACCTCACCTCTAACGTGGCCTCCCGACCCCCACCCCCTTGTAATTTCTAAACCTCTCCACCAATGTGGTCTCCCACCCCCACTATCCTCGGCATTTCCTGGCCCTACCTCCCGCAGCTATGTTGTGGCCCACCCTCCTTAGTGTTTACTGACCCCACTTCCCTCACAGTCTCCCAACTTGCATCCCTCACGACATCCCAACCCCTCCTATCTCAGTGCCTCCCAGTCCCACCTCCCTATCTGACATCCCGACCTCACCTCCCTCAGCGACTCCTGACCCCGCATATCTCGGTGACTCCTATGATGATCTCCCAACCCCGCCTCCATCAGCAATTTTCGGGCCCTGCTTTCCCGTGACTCTCTCAGTGTCGCACCCCCTTTATTGCATATAGCCCCTTATATTCCCGAATCCTCCCTACACGTGATTCCCACCGAGTGTAACTCTCACCGCCCTACCTCCCTGTCCCAAACCACCCCCGGTGCGGCTTCCCATCCACACCTCCCTCTTGTGTGGACATGCCCCCCCCTCCTAGGTAGGAGCTGCCTGGCCTTCTTCGCTGTCAATCCCTGCCGCTCAGCATCACAATGATGGATCCAACAACACCGACACCCCCCATTCTATCTCACTATAAGAAGACTTCTTAGTGAGCACCTCCTGCGCATCTCCCTCGCCAGTGCGCGGAACTACTCTCCCACTTGGTGCCTCCTACACTGCTCTCCCGACCAACGCCTCCTGCGGTAGCCCCATCTCTAGCATGTATCCCATATGATAACCCTTTAATAGCTCAATCTCTACCTCAGTAGATTTCCCAGTGTCCCCTCGACTGACCTGCCTCCCTAAGGGCCCAACTACTCCTTAATGGTTGGATCTTCCACCTGTGGCCCTCTAAAACCACCTCCAGTCATCGACTCTCGTGAAAGGCCCCCCACCTTAGTTGCCAGCCTTACCGCATGACAAACCCACACTTCATCCCTGCATTTGTGCAACCTTCAGAGTTTCTATCCTGTTCTCCATCATCGGTCCTCCCACAAGGTAGTACCCTTTCCCTGGGACACTCTGCATACCCAAAAATGACTTTATCCTCACCATCATTCAGTACACATTACAAACAGACTCTCTCGAAGGAGGAGATTACATTTATACAATCTTATTAGGCTAATTTTCCACCTTCCTCTTATCCAGCCACCATTATTCAGACTGGTGTCCCTACCGTGTGTATCTCATCAACCGACAGCTTGGATACTTGAATATGGTGCGTCTAAACATCTCATAGGGAATTATGATATGTTCATACATATCATTCGTTTGCTTGTGCCTCTACAACTACTATTTATAATGGATCAAGAATCCCCATTATGGGATTTTACATATGTTCATTGAAATCATCTATTCTCCTGACTTCAATAGCTCATGTTCCTCACAGTTTGTTTAATATTATCTCCATCAACAGACTCACAAAAGTCTTAAATTGTGTTGCTGCTTTCACATCTTATGGTGTTATTTTTCAAGAGTGGTTGAGGAATTGGGAACTTGGTTGATGTCATCATAGGAATTGGGTGTACATGTTTTATATTCCACCATCCCTCTCTTGCTCATCCACCTCTCCTTGTGCCCTCGACCTATATTTTCTCATTGGTCATCAACCGAATTCATTCTTATATAAGCTTGCCCCCAATTCAGTCCACACCTTTCCTTCCATTGTGAATCCTACAAGTTTACTAAACATCATCTGGTGACATATGTTCCTCGACTGGAAACACATGAAACAAATCCTTTCGACCTTGTTCATTCCGATTTATGGGGTCCTTGTACGGTTCCAAGAAAGTTCAGATGTAGTTATTATGCATCCTTTATTGATGACTAATCAAGAATGACATGGTTTCACCATCTTCTTGATCGGTCTGAATCATTTTCTACTTTTCATACCTTTTATCATGAAATCCATACTCAGTTCTCCACCTCCATTAAATGTCTCTACTCCAACAATGGAAGAGAAATTTTATCTACATCCTTAGAGTTTTTTCTCAAGGAAAAAGAAATCATTTATCAATCATCCTGCCCCGATCCACCACAATAGAATGAAGTGGCCGAGTGTAAACATCATCATATCCTAGATACTGCTCATTCCCTCCCATTCCACATGTAGGTGTCTCTTCATTTTTGGGCGAATTCCATTTTTACTGCTACATACATCATCAATCGCCTTCCTTCTTCTATCTTTCAGGGGGAGACTCTTTTTCTGGATCTGTTATACTCTCTCCCTCCCCACCCACTCCCACTCCACATGTTTGAGTGTCTGTGTTATTTCTGTGACACTCGTCCCAACCTCTCCATGTTTTCTTCCAAATCCTTCTATTTCATATTCCTCAAATATTCCTACACTCACCATGGATACCAATTATTCTCTCTGGTCTTACGGTGGTATATCACCTCTGCTGATGTATATTTTGTTGAGATATCTCCTTTCTCTCCTCCCTCTTCCCATCCAGACACCACCATCGATGATTGTCTTCCTCTCATCATCTACCCATCTCTGCTGTTGGTGTTCCAATTTACTGATCACGGGTTTGGCACTATCTACTCTCATAGTCCATCAGATGTGTTCCCCTTACAGGACGAGGACACCATCCCTCCAGCTTCATCTAATGCTCCTTCTTCGGCACAAAACAAATTGCCCATTGCATTGAAAAAGTTACTCATTATTTCTAGAATACTCCTCTTTAGACATCCTCATACAGAGATCTTTTTCTCTCTATAGTCGATATCTATTCCCCACACAGTTGGTGATGCCAAATCTCACCTTGGGAAACTTTAAGCGATGCGGGATGAATTGCAGGCTCTGGATGACAATCATAATTGGAATCTAGTCCCCCTTCGGGTAGGTAAATAGGTGGTCGATAACAAATGTAATTATACGGTCCGTCTCAATGCAGATGACACTCTTTATCGCCCTAAATCCATACTTGTGGCAAAGATATTTTCTCAGACATATGGTGTCTACTATTTTGATACTTTCTCTTTGTTTCCAAATATGAAATCTGTCCAATTATCTATCTCTCTTTCTATTTATCATCATTGGCCTCTTCGTCAACTTGATGAAAAAAATGCCTTTCTCCATGGAATTTCTGTAGAAGAGGTATATTTGCAACAACCTCCTGTATTTTGTGCCTTAGGATCTAAATCTCATGTTTGTAAAATTAATTTCACTATATGGGCTCAAGAACTCTCCTCATGCTTGGTTTGATAGATTCAACACTATCATCACATCATTTGGCCTATCTCATAGTATGAAGGACCACACTGTCTTCTACCACACGATGTTTTACGACTTTATCCTTCTAGTTTTGTATTTTTATGATATCATCATCACTGGGATTGACTCAAATCAAATTTCCCAACTAAAGGGGCATCTTTAGCACCACTTTTAAACCAAAGATCTCAATCCTCTTACATATTTCCTTGGAATTGAGGTTTGCTGTTCTATAGACACCATATTTTTTTCCAACAGAAAGATGCCTTGGGTATCTTATAGGATGCTAGTTTGACTCAGACAACTATCATTGACACTCCTCTTGAGCCTAGGGAATAGTCTCTATATGTCAACATGGAACCATTTTCTCACCCTGATAGGTATCATCTTCTTGTGGGAAAACTCAATTATCTCACTATGACTCTTCTATACATTGCTTGCGCTATTGGAAAAGTCATCCAATTCATGGTCCATCTGAAAAAATATCAGTGGAATGTTTTCCTTCAAATTTACAAATACATCAAGAAAGACCCAGCTCGTGGTCTTCAGTATTCACATCACGATCATTTGAATATTGATCCTTTCTGTAATGCTGACTATTTTGGTTGTCTTACTACCTGGAAGTCTACTTCTGGGTTTTCCATTTTCCTAGCATGTAAACACATCTCGTGGTGCAACAAGAAACAAACTGTCATCTCTAGATCCATTGATGATTCTGAATACCATGCGATGGCGACTTTCACTACAGAGATCCATTGGTTTCGTCATCTCCACCATGGGATTGGTTTCCTGTAGCAGGCGACTGCTCATATTTGGTGTGATAATCACGAAACCCCAAATATTTCTTCCAATATCATCTTCCATGAATGCACAAAGCATATCAAGGTGGACTGTCATTTTCTTCAACATCATCTTGAGCAGTACCATGTCAATTTCATCCACTTACCAACGACAGATTAGCTTTCCAACATCTTCACTAAAGGCCTCCTGGGAGCTCGAATGGACTCTCTTAGTACCAAGCTGTGAATCCACAACATCAGCAACCCATCTTGAGGGGAAGTGTGTATGGACTTGTGTGGCGTCTTCTTTATTTTTTTGTGGGACTCTTGGTTAAAGCTATCATGTACTAGTTAGAGGGGGAGTGTTGAACCTGTTAAATTGTATTTCTCGGTAAAGGGTATTTCTGAGTCCCACATCAGATTAATCCACCTTGCAATACTTTTTATCCATCTATAAAAAAATATCTCTACCTCACCTTGAGGTAAGGGGAATTCACCGACTACATAGTCCAACACTCGGTTCTGACCCAAATTCTTATCATCTATGAATGAGTCGGTTGAACTGTTAGGCATCTGAGAGATCAAGGAGATTGATTAGAAATCCTTTGTGGTATGTTTATTATGAAAGTTTTATTGATACTAATCTAATTTCTTATGTATAGTTTAGAGATGAGTTTATATGAACAATCCCAAAATTTAGTAGGAGAGTGGATAAAGGGATATCATAAAGCTTCTATGTTATATTGATTATGTTTGTTATTTTGAACCTAATCTAATTTCCTATGTCTTGATAGTGGCTAATAATCTTAATTACAATGAACCCAAATCATATTAGGAGTGAATACAGAAAATTTCAAACATGGGTTGAACTTTTTGAGTCCACTTGGAATGTTATACTCTTCTGGGGTGTGATGGTTGAGAGACATTGAATCAGGTCATTAAATAATTCAAGTAAAAAAAGTGAAAATTGTGAAGTGTCTTGAATTATCATACCCAATGTGAATTTCATATGAAGAATGATCAAGTATTTAACGAACTTACCAAGTTAAACCTTCCATGTCATTCTAATTGATCATCCATAGGGCTTGGAGCACATTCCCAATCAGTACCATCTGAAAACAAACACTAGGACATCACACTATAATTATAACTATGTTTGAACAATTTCACCTCAAAATAAAAAAAATAAGCATCGGAAACTAATAGTTAATCCAACATGGTGTGTTCATACATTAGACTTCCATTCATATGAAATAAATAGTTTTAAATAATAATACCAACCAAACTTGGAATAAAAAATATAAACAAACCAAATCGCTTTTAAAATGAATATATAACATCCTCTAAAATTATCAAGGTTAGACACAAAGAAAACCCAAAATACAAATACAATAGCTAACCGAATTGGATGATATAAGAACATCCATGACAACCATAAAACTCAAGATACCATAAGACATCACCATGTGACCCATGGTCACCACCACATCTAGAAAGTTCCATCAACAGACCAACACGAATGGCAGTCAATTCAAGATCACAACCTAAACACCAAAACCATAAAACACAAGATACCACAAGACATCTCCATATGACCCATGGTCACCACGACATACAAAAGATTCCATGAGTGGACCAACATGAATGACATACAATCTGATGTCACAACCTAAACACGTTTTTGAAGATATAAGAGCTACACAAACACATGTGTTTATGTAGTTTGTGAGCTATAACGTCCCGAATTTTTAGAGAGGTAAGAATCCTTTATGTTTCGGTTTAAACCTCTTTTTTTTCTTATAAAAGCGCTTAAGGTTTTTAGGAAGGGTTAGGAGTGTCCGAGCCATGTTCGGAGCTCAGACCTCTGGTTTTCAAAGAAAACATGTGAGGCACACAATTTATTAAAGCATTCTAGGGAGCCGCACGACCGTGTGATAGTGCGGTAGAAAAATGCATAGGAGCCACATGGGCTATGCAGGGTTTGAAAAAAAATGCACCTAGCCAGCACAAAAGTGGTTCTACCCTTGGTAGTGTTGGAACACAGTTTTCCAATTGTGCAACCAACCCACGCCCCCTTTAAAATGTGGGTGAAATTACATCCCTCTTTTCTCCTCCCATTCCACGCACAATAACTTTCCCTCATGTTGAAGCACTCCTTTGGTCATCAAGGTAGGTTTTGAGCTATGTTTGACATCTGATTCTTTTTCCATTCGTCGCGTTGGATAACTAATGGTAATCTCTTTAATCCTTTTCCTCCCTTTCATGGTCAATATCTCCATCTTTAAAATTCATTTTTTGCGAGATAATATTCTCCATTTTTAGGGTGTTCGTCTATTTCTCCATTTTCTTCTGTTATAGCCGGGATTAGAGGCCAATAACGGATGAGGAGTCAACTACCACTCTAAGGTAAGTGTTTTAATGATTTACCCTAAAATTATAGTTGTTTATATATTGATTAGTTGTGTCGTGTTCTAGGATTTCCATGTTTCACTTCGTAAAATTATTTTTTCATATATTAAATGTATGGGAATTGAACTACATGACCCATGAGGCCTATTAACACCATTAGAGGTTGACAACCTCAATTAGAACCACACCATGGATGCGTTTCAATTGGATAAATGATCAAATACTACTTAGGTGATCTAAAAACCTTTTGAGGTGTGTCCTTACCCTTTGTTTTTGGGATGTTATAAATAATAGGATGAAATGTAATGAGAATTAAACAGAAGGGGGAATGGAGAGTCCATGTCCCTTTTCCCTTGGCCTTTTTTATTATTTCTTTATCCTTGACTTGTCCTTTATTAGTGAAAGGGTTAAACTGAAATAAGTAAATTTTAAATGTTATGAGTTGGTTTCAAAGCCATGACCACTTTTATTATTATGCCGAATGCGATACAAGGGTTCCACACTCCCTTTAAAATGTGGGTGAAATTACATTTTTCCCCCTCTTATTTAACTTACATCCTTCTTTTCTCCTCTCATTCCATGCACACTAACTCTCCCTCATGTTGAAGCTCTCCTTTGGTCATTAGGGTGGACTTTCAGCTACGTTAGACATCTAATTCTTTCACTATTTTTTGTATTGGATGACTAATGTTAAGCTCTTCAATCCATTTCCTTTCTTTGTTTATCCATCCATCTTCAGCGTTATTTCAGTGAGAGATAATATTCTCTATTTTTATGATGTTTGTCTATTTCTCTGTTTTCTTCCATTATAGACCACATTAGAGTCCAATAATGAATTTGGAGTCTACAACCCATCTAGGTTTTGTGGTTTAATTATTTTCCCTAAAATTATAGTTGTTTATATATTGATTAGTCATGTCGTGTGCCAGGCTTTCCGTGCGCCACTTCTTAAAATGAGTATTTCATATATTAAATATATTTTAATTGAACTACATGACCCTTGAAGACTATTAACTCCATTGGAGGATGAGAACCTCAATTAGAACCCCCCCTATGGATGCATTTTCAATTGGGTAAATGATAAAATACTACTTATTTAATCTAAATAGTTTTTGAGATGTGTTCCTTACCCTTTGTTTTTTGGATGTTATAAATAATAGAATGAAAAAAAATTAGAATTAAACGGAGGAGGGAATGGAGAGCCCATGTCCCTTGGCCCTTGGAATTTGTTTTTATTTCCATAGCCTTGAGTTTCCCCTTATCAGTGAGAGGGTTAAACTGAATAAGTAAATTTTAAATGGTATGGGTTGGTTGCCAAGCCATGTCCACTTTGATTGTTATGCTAATTACGATAAAAGGGGTTTGAATCAGAATTCCTTGGGCGGACACATAGGTCTTATTGAATATAAAATTCATTATAATTGGAGTTATGTTATGTTATAGGCAACACATGGATTCCTATATGGAATTCCTTGGACGGGCTCACCTAGAGAGTGAAATCACCTTATACCACAAGTTACACTTGGGTTCCCTATGTGGAATGTTTGGGATGAGCTCAAATAGAAGTACCTTATACTATGCTACAAGTATCATTCTTTTAACCTTTCCAAATCCACAAGGTGAGAATTGTTGAAAAAAAACTCTATTATGCTTGAAAATATTGATTTAAATCTTATAAAGACAAAACAAACTTTCCTTCGAAAGCCCCCTTTCAAATCCTCTTTTTATATAAATCAATAGTGAAACCACCACATAGAATAGAAAAAACATTAAAAATGATGGAAGAATATTTTTAAGTCCTTGAAAAAAAACCAAGAGCTTTTCCCCTTTTAAACCCATTCTTAAAAACCTCCTTTCATAAATCAAGTTGGAATATAAACCAAACTATAATAAGAAATATGGTATAACATAAAGCGGGCACCATAATATAAATGAAACAATATATAAATAGATAAAAATAATACCAATGGTGCCACAAAGCCAAGATGAGGGAAAGGGGATACAATAAAAGTGCATCATGGGCAATTCACTAGATCCTAATATGGTATGATCTTTAGAAAACACTCAAGTGGAATCAACTGGTGACTGATGTTACATTCCTAAATAAATAACTACCTGAATTACTCTCACTGGTCTCATTGGGGGATGATAGGTCCCTCACACAAACAAACCATATTGAGTGGACTACTTTGTATATTCTGAAGCTGTGAAGAACCTGAGTTGTAGGAAAGCGGTAGAAGAAAAAGAAATATAAGTGTAAGAAGAAATATAAGAGTGAGAGAAATACTCGAGAGACCCCTTGGTTCTCCCACCCATGTATAAAGTTGAATCTATAACAAAAATAACTCCTCCCCCTCTCTCCATCCATTCCCCTTTTAATAGCCTTTACCTCTACTTTATTCCCTTAATGGGATCCCATAACAAGAAACTCGCTAAAAGTTGTGGCCAGTTGTGTCCTTCCTACATCCCATGTTATATCCCCCTTCTAGAATCTGATTTTCCTGGCTGTGCCGATGTGTTCTGGTCTCTATCACTCACCCCACATTGAGAATCAGTCTTTTCCTCTTGACTGAGGGAAAATTGATTGCAGTTGGTGAATACCTCCTCCCATGCAGCTCCTTCCTCATGATGCCCCTTCCATTTGGTTATCCTTGGGTTCAACGCTACCTTATTCTATTGAGACAAATGCTACACCATATAAATAATTCCACCTCATGGAAAGGAAACAGTTGTCTATGGAATGGATGGAGGTTAACTAAATGCACTCCAAAGTGGAGGTTTCATAACCCTACTATAACTTCTAATGAGCGAATAACCTGGTATTGTTTTTTTTGATGACATCTATGGACTTATTCCGGCCATGAGCATACATGTAAAGAAGATCTGGACCTAAGATCTTTTCCTTGTAACACTTCTTGTCTCCCATGACACCGATTAAGATCATGGGACTCATGATGTTTCCACGCCCATATCCTAGAACCACCTTGTTTCTTCTAACAAGGAAAAATTCAGCACTGATTTAAACAAAACAATTTCCATACTCCTTTTCTTGCTTGCTAATCACTAGACCTAGGTCCATGCCTTGTTCTATACCAACATTTACATTGAGTACTTTAGAATGTTTTTCTAGTTTAGTTAACAATGATTCTGATTCTCCAACGAATAAAATTGTGCTAAGTTCCATGATTTTTATTTTCCAACAAATACAATTGTGTTATGTTCCATGCACTGTTGTCCTGTAGTGCCAAAATCGACAACAACCAGATCATTCAAAGTAGCATCTTTTTTTACATCAAACTTGAGAATCATGTGATTTTTTAGATCCCATGTCGGACTGAACACTCTTCCCTTTAGTAGATGCTCTTCCATATATTTGTATGCTAGCAACATTTGATCCAAAAAATGATATTGTTCTAATATCATCATCATCACAGATTACATTAACTGTATCTTTGTCGCCATGAACTATATTTAAGATACCCTTTAACAAACAAACTTCAAAGGTTGGTTCTACATGTAACACAACTGCCCCTTAGTTTCGTCTATCATCAAGTGCTTCCATCCTATTGAAACACTACATTGGTCCTCGAGGTGAAAAACTGGCCAATATAGATAGAACAACCCCATATTCCATCTTTAGTGATTGAATGTGTTAACCGACAGGGTTGAGTGAAGTTGAATACTTCAAGAATCTTATCACTGCTAGTGTGCACCTGAAGACTACGTGAAGGACATGCCCATGGTGGTGGCTTTGGTAGTGGTTGTGGGAGCAATGCATATTGCTCCAGGGATTTTCCAAAAGCTTCACGCAATCATTTTCTTAAAACAAGAGACTATTTCAGTGCACTAGCTTGAGGGCGATGGTTTGATTCAAGCAGTGGAGTTTTTAGCCTCTAAACAAGAACTTCAGTCGGTACCACTCATTTCTTCAATTATTTTTGCAATTATGTCTTCACCACCATCTTCAATTTTGAAATGATAATCTTTTTTCACAACCGACGGAATAAATATTCCACCCATTGTTGCTTGGGTTGATGTGGGAGTGGTGATTCCAAATACATGAACTGCTTGGAATATTCATGGGTTGTGACAAACATAGGTTACTCTACTCCCTGTGCGATTAGTCCTTGGTATCGCACGATGCCTGCCGCATTCGTAATCTAGACCTCCTAGCAAGACGGGCGCCCCCTCGACATTTCAACTCCCCTAACAAGTGATGGAATTGTCTCTCCATTAATCGTATCTTCTCACACCACTCATCCCCTAGGTGGTGAGGCCTCACGTGGCTCTAGCCTTAGGTGGGGTGACTCCAATCGACACATCAAGGTCATGAATCCTTTTTTCTAGTGGATCGTTGTTGCTGATTCTAGTTGAAAGCATGCCTAAATCCTCTATAATCAATGGTGTCCACTTGTATCCCTCTTATAGACTTGTCATCAGACGAAACATACCCCCAACTATGTATTTTTAAGACTTTTCATATTCATGCTTCTATGTATTACTAGACTCCTTTGCTGCATGGTCTAGCCACATGGTTAACAGTAAAATACTATCTGGTGTAGGATCTTAGTAGAGCTATCAGGTGTAGGATCTTAGTAGAGCTATTAAGGTTTTCTAGAGTTTTCTGTAATGAGAAGTTGTTAATGTAGCCATAAAATAAGACCTGGTTGCTACTGAGTGACTGAAGGATTTTTTTTAAGAAGCTAACTCGGTTCAATAGGATCAAATGAGTAGCATTCCAGAAAGTCTCTGAAGAAGACTCAATAGAAATTGATGAAAAATAAAAATAAAAAGGATAAACATAAAAAAATTTGGAGGAAACTCGAGATGACCATTTTTTAACATGATGTTCCCATAAACACAAATTTGGAATTGTAAGATCACCATATTGATAGATTCTTTAAGGGATCGCAATAGAAGGAACCTGTTTAATATGAAGATGGACTCACTTTGGAAAATCAATTAATTTCTATTTCTCATTGGAATAATTTTTTGTGCACGAACCATGCTTGGTTGGCACTAACTGTGCCACGTGTCTAGTCTTTACCATTTTACAAACCCTCAAACCTACAGCTCCTGAAGAATATTAAAATTTAAAAATAACCCATAATTATATAATATTTATTACAATAGTGACATGAGATAATTCTCTCCTCCATGTCACCACATGCCCGAGACAATCATTGTAAAAAGGTAGAAAACAACGAGTAACAAAGATTTCCGATGAGAAAGGAACATTGGACAAACACATAACTAATCAAAATAACTAATCCACAAACATCATAAAATATCTCCAAGAATAACCCAACACAATAAATAAATATGATTCCTAAATACTACAAATAACTGAAATAGGTCTCCGCACCATTTATAATTCATATAGAATGACGAGACAAAACATCATAGTCCTATGGGAAATAATCTCCAAATAAAACACCTTTCCTTGAATCAACAAGGGGAAATCTAATTCTCCACCAACCACAAACAACCACTCAAGAAACTGGTTTAGAATCCAAAAAGAAATAACAACCCCAAAAAGGATACCCAAAAGACCATAATCAAGGGAAAATGGTCCATCAAAATCCAAAAAAATAGGTATGAAAGAGATATATCAATATAAAACATGTCTCAACATGAAAAACATGGGCTCTAACCTCGGGTCACGTGACTGTTGGGAAAACAATCTAGGACGTTGCTCACGGAACACTAGCCCACAGTGAACTAAACAAAATCTCAACCTAGGCACCGACTAGTGCATAATATAAATTGATGAAGCGCTCGTTCCGATCACCCAAGCACGTACCCAAGGATACCCATGAGCAACTCGTCAAAATTGAAGTCTCACCACGTGGTTACCATCATATATAAACCCCAAGAAGCATAAAAATTTAACGAGGTATGATCATAACTAAAGAAAACCAACACTCCATAAAAATAAGGAAAGATGAGATAATCATAGAATATATCAATAAAGAATCACCTCAAAAGCTTAATCTTCACTAAACACAACCTGCATAAATATCAAAATAGATAGTTACCCAGATCCGGACGGCACCTGATACTTCCTCTTCCTTCATTGATAATTCAACTTACAAATTTTTTTGAAGATGACTCAGATGACTACATCAAATATAGGTCCTCAGAGCATTCAAGAAAGAGGGATTAGAATGCCCAGGTTCCCCACACTAGAAACACACAAGATATCTCTTCTTCTCAAGAAAAAAAAAGATTCAGAGAATAATGTCCCTCATCAACCCATCTAGATGGAATTGAGTCATCAACCAACATAGGCTGTGTTGTCTAATTATTTTTCACTGACAATGCCTTCTCAACCACTTCCTTATGAGATGTCAGGCTGGATTTCAACACCTCGATCCATGGTAAAGGCAAAGACCTCTCAATGAATCGAGATTTTAGAGAGTCATTGGTTACTAACTCGGGAGAGAAGAATACTAACCCTGAAAGACAATCACTATACTCCTTCACTATTTTATCACCTTGATAGACACGTCTAAACTCAATGGCCTTCTCCACCTTTAAGCTCTTGGGATAATTCCACTGAATAAACACGGTCTTCAAGAATTCCCAATACATGTTATCAAGAAATTGAGATGGGAAAATGGTTTCCCACCATACTCAGTTCAGTTCTTCAAAAAATTCTACACCAACATTAACCTTTATGAATTTAAGAGTTTTTAGAGAATTAGATATTCCCCCAACCCTCTCCATCCACTCCATCACTAAAAGTAGAACTTGATCATTGCGGAAAGCTAAAAATGATGATTCAAAAAGTATTGGATGAGGTCTAAGATAGAGAAGATTATGATTCCACTACTCTATCGAGAATCTGGGTAACCACCGGAAGGGTCTCACACAGGCAATGAGGGGAATCACCATATGATTCATCCTTAGAGACAGACTCCCACATTACATTGAGACCTTTTCGGAAAAACTACCTACATAACATGAAACATGAACTCATTTAATTTATGCTTCACAATCTAATCAAACAATTTTAATATAAAGGTATTAAACCCAAAAGCACAAATCACTAATGCGGAACATACTATAAAAACATTCATTTCTTTAAAACCACTAACATTTGATAGAGTATAAAGACTAATTTTAAAAATAATACATACTTTGAAAACATTCCTACTCATCTAGAAATCTATAAGAAAAATAATTTTTACAACTTTACCATGAGTGAAAATACTAACTTTCGTATTGGGAATTCAAAACATTTTCAAAAAATCCACTTTAATTTCAAAACTCTTTTTGAAATCCATTATAAAACCATCCACATTTGAAAATCATTTCATGGGAGTCAAAATACTTTATAAATAAACACTCAAAACTGATTTTAAAATCAAAACAATTATGGAATTATATTTTCACACAAAACCAACCTTTAAAACACAAACCTAAACAACATAAATGCATCACAAAAGTCTCTTTACTTCATTTTCAATAAATGAAAATCACTTTCCAAGAAAATAGTGATTAAAAGAGGTCACTCAAAATTTTTTGGAGGGATATAGAACTGTACATGATTTGGGTGATCGTGCGTTGGCCTTTGTAAATGTTTTTGAACCATGTGCATAGGCTTCGCATGACTTGTCAGACTGTGTTAGCTGACCGCACAACTCAGGTTCTTTTCTACCTTCACCAATAAATTCAAATAAACCCTCAAAATATCTAATTTAACTCAATTAAGATCAAAATACCATTATATTAGATCAAAATACATATGTATAAAAAATAAAAATGGGATTCATGTTCAAGGATCAAATCTCAACTACCCATGACAACTCAAGTTTCATCACAAGATGTGGTGATTAGACACTTACTCAGGACCTTCCTCCTAAGTTCTGATAGTCCTATCTCTATACTACCATGGATCATTCAAATAACACGAGATAATTCTAATACCATTTTGTAGTGAACCGCCCTGAGTCAACCTACTACTAGGTCCTAAGTGTGTTTTCCATGAACTAATGAAAATAACCAGGGCATCACGGTATAGCAAGTGGGAAAGGTTTCATCCTAGAATAGCAATAAATAAGTAATGAAAACTAACCCAAATTTTGACATGGTGTTCCCATAAATTGAAATTTCGTGCATATGAAATAAATAGTTCCATATAATACTACTGACCAAACAAGGCATAAGCAATATAAACCAACCAACTCACATTAATAATGAACACACAACATCATTGATGCATGCTTATTCATAGAGAGTGGAAAAACAATTATTTCCTAAGTTAAAATGATGTAATGTGTTTGACCTTGGATGTCTCCCAAAGAGGACTGCACACAAAACGGGTTGTCACTTTAAAATGGGGGTAAAAATGTTGTGCTTTTGAAAGGAAATTTGAAATTAAAATGATTGAAAACTGTGATATTAAAAGGGTGATTAGGTCGGGGTCAGTTTCCTAATTGTAATAAAATCCTTGTTCAATTTAATTCAAACCTCTTCTTCTTAGTTGATTAAAGTGAGTTTCCACAATCATTTCCTCTCACTTCCTTGGTGAAATTATTATTGTGAGAGAAAACCTTACCAAGATCTCGGTTTGGTCAACTCTCCTTCCATGTGTAAAATAGTTGTATTGAATATCCTTAATTTAAATGGGAAATACCTGATCGATTTTTGTTTATCCCAAACAATAAAGAATATTCAATACACCTTTTACACGTACTGATGATCATCGAGTACTTCACCACTAATTCCTGGTTTATTCCATCGTATATAAACAAGAAATTAGTGGAGGGAGATTATGATTATTTTACCAAGGAAAAAATCAATAACAGAATTATTATTCAAGAACGATCACACTTGATAATAAAATCCTCTATATGAAATTGAAAACAACTTTGAAGAAGAAAGAAAGTTATTTAATTGTGTCCAAGAACTCAAGCATTACAATGTAGAAAACCAACCCTTCCCCAATCACTCCAAATGTTTACCCCACCATGGTAAGGGTAAAAGAGATGAATGGGGAAGAAGAAGGCATTACAAAACTATGAAAAAAAAATTGAAATCTGAAATGTTCTCCTTCTTGGTGTCACAGAAGGAATGGGATGGAGAATGGAATGCTTTGAGAGGGTGGAACTCTCCTCCTTTTATATCCAGAATTTGTCCCTGAAATGTTGACACATTTTTCCCCATTAAATGATATCTTCACGCATTGAGACCTTATTTAATGTTGTTTATAATTGTCTTGGTCATGTCCCCTAAAAATATCAGCGCATTTGGACATGTATTCCGAGAGTTATGGTTGTTTTACTCTGGGCATTTATTCTGCCCATTTAGACTCTCCAAATCGCAAAACTCCGGATTATAGTGATTTAATGACCCCTTAAATGGCCAATTCACACGGCCATTACCTCCTTAAAGATGCTACAAAACTCCTTTCACGTCCCCCCATTGAATATCACAACATTTGGCCGCATGATGAATGCGTTATAGAGCCCACACCAAAACTAGGCAGAACTAAAATCAGTTTTTCTTTTCCCACTTGTGAGCTTCTTTTGAGATTCCATATGGCCGATTCAGGTTTTAGTCAAAAAATAGTAAATTAGGAAATGGATGTGTAGAATCTGGATAAGAAATAATTTTGAAATTTGGTACAGTATAGATATTGTTATGGACAAACTACAGAAATAATTTAAAACTGTTAAAAATCCAAAATGGCCAATTTTTACTATTCAGCTAAAAATAACACCAATATCATAAAAATGAAGCAATTCATCTTAAAGGAACTCTTTTGTGGGTTTAAAACAATGATATTCAATATAAATTAATTGAAAATATTTTCTCTATCAATTCCCCCACACTTAGCACTTGGACTCCTCGACAAGTAAAAGTCAAATCAAATCAAATCCAAAACACATATCAATGAGATCTACCAAATCAATTCCATGAAACAAAAGGATATCATGACTCATAAAAAACAATTTTTTCAAGTTCTCAATTTTATATTTTAATATATTTCCATTTCATTTCTTATCCCATACACACAAAACACTTACCTCACATGAATTTTCTCTCATCACTCAAATGTAAATGCTGAACAAGGCTTTTCTCATCCAAACTCACACAAGAGTCACCATAAACATGATAAATTCCTACTTCTCCACATGATGTGAGTCAAGTACATGTGTTTCATGTGAAGAATTTTCAGGGTTGTTCAGTGGCTTCCGGTTGGTAGGATTAGATGTTAAAAATTCTGAGGCTGAAAAAGGAGGGCTTGTCTCTTTTTGAAGAAAAATTGCAAGATTCTAATTTTCACTCAAGTATGGTCTCCTTCTATTACCCTTTGTAGAAAATAGGTTCTATCATCATTCAATCAGATCAAGATTTCTACAGAAATAATTTCAATCTTTTCAAACATGATTTTTCTTCAAAACTCCAGGTAGGAACAACTTTCTTTTTTCATCAGAAGCTCCAGTAAGGCACAACTTCTCTTATCATGAATGATTTAGAAAAGGCACATATTTTAATAGAATGAAATATTCATCATCTCTTCAACATTTTATATTCCAAAAAAAACTATCACCAAATGAGGTTGTACATCACAATACATCTTCCCCCACACTTAAGTTCAACTAGATCATGCAATTTCACTTGAAGAGCAGGTAGGATAGGGAAAATTGGCTTGTAATGTGGCTAACCTAACATGATATTCATGGATAATAGGGGCTACAATAAAGGATAAATGTAAAGGTGGGCCATAATAAAAAGGATTATTTTAAAAATGGGGCTTAAAACCAAATAAATTCCCCAATCATTTAAAACACATGTACCCCAAACCCTCATGTTTTGAAAGGAATAAATCAAATTCTGGTTAAAGCAAGCATGTTCTGGTTCTCTCAAGAAATGAGGTTAATGAAAAGAATATGAAACAAAAATGGTTCATAAGCCTCACAAGAAAGTGATTTCAAAGATATAAATAGTGAAATATGGCACGGGTTTCAAAAATCAGTGTACTTTTCATGAAATTCCAAAAGATTTGAACTTGAAACAAAGTTATTTCAGCAATAATTTAAGCTCAGTTTCAGGGAATATATTGTTTTACTCATTGAAATGGGTTTCAAAAATTTAAATCATAATCATTTCAGCTCAAAAGATTCAAAAACATGCCAAAAACTGAAAAATCAACACACAGAAATTTGAAAAACAAAAAAAACATATTTTTTCAATTTTTTTTTTTAAAAAAAACACAAAATGAAAATCCTAAACTACCAAGGTTCCCTCCCCAACCCCTAAATGATGTAGTGTACTCAATGAATTCAAGTGGATTTAACATTTAAGTAGATTTATGATTGAATCACAACAACAAGAAAGTGTTAAGGAGACGAACAACCTGATGGATCTTATTGATAAATTGGTTGGAGGAGCGTGATCTCCTCCACTGGCTCTAATGGCAGGGTCCTAAGGAATTTCTTCAACCTATGTCCATTCACAGTGAATGGATCCTGCTCTCCATCCTTCATAATATTCATAGCACCAAAAGGATATACATGAGTAACTATAAATGGACCTTCCCATCTGGAATGAAGTTTACCTGGCATCAGCTTGATTCTTGAGTTGAATAATAACACTTTGTCTCTAGGATAAAAGTATTTTGGTCAGATCATCTTTTCATGGGATACTCTTGTTCTTTATTTGTAAATCCTTGAATTTTTAAATTCTTCCCTTCTTATTTCCTCCAGCTCTTACAACTTCAATCTTCTTTCCTTCCCAGCACTTTCAAGGTCCAAATTCAATTTCCTCATAGCCCAATACGCCTTACTCTCCAATTCCACAGGTATGTGGCAAATTTTCCCATAAATCAGCCTATATGGACTCATTCCAATTAGGGTTTTTTAGGATATCCTATAAGCCCATAAGGTATCATCCAACCTTTGTCTCCAATTCTTATTATTTGGATTAACAGTCTTTACCAAAATTCCCTTGATTTCCATGTTTGAAACATCAGTTTTCCTGTTAGTCTGTGGAGGACAGGGAGTTGATGTTTTATGATGCACCCCATACTTCTTAAGCAAAGTCTCTATTCTTGAATTGAAGAAGTGAGTCCCTTGATCATTGATGATTTCTCTGGGCACTCCAAACCTACAAAATATGGTAGACCTAAAAAATTCACAAACAACTTTAGCATCATCAGTTCTGGTTGCTTTTGTTTCCACCCATTTGGAAACATAATAAACTGCAATCAAGATATAAGATTTTCCAAATGACATTGGGAAAGGTCCCATAAAATCTATCCCCCAAACTTCAAAAATGTCACAAAAATTCAATGTCTTTTGGGGATTTTCTTGTCTCTTTGAAATATTTCCTAAAAACTGACATTTTTCACATATTTTGCAAAATTCATGAGCATCTTTAAAAATGGTGGTCCAATAAATTTATGATTATAAAACCTTCCTTGCTGTCCTTTGAGGTCCAAAGTTTCCTCCACAGGATAAATTGTGACAAAAATCAAAGATAGATTTAACTTCACTTTTAGGTAAACATCTTCTTATTACTTGATCATTGCAAATCTTCCAAAGGAATAGATCATCCCAAATGTAATACCTAGATTTAGCTTTCAGTTTTTGAATTTGGTGAGAATTGAAATGAGATGGGACCTGAGATGTTACCAGAAAATCGACCATGTCTGCATACCAAGGAACTTCTCCTTAAATCAAGTACAAATGCTCTCCGGGAATATGATCATTCAGTGGGTCTCTTTTTGGAACTTCAATTTCAGCAGTGTTTGGCAGTCAACTTAAGTGATCAACCACTTGGTTATCAGATCCCTTATTATCCTTGATTTCTATATTGAACTCTTGCAGTAGTATCATCCATCTCACTAACCTTGGTTTAGCATCATCTTTCTTCATCAAGTACCTCAAAGATGCATTATTAGAAAATACAGTGATTTTACTTCCAAGAATATATGATCTAAATCTTTCTAAAGAAAAAAAACTGCTAAGAAATCTTTTTCTGTGGTTGTGTAATTGAATTAAGACACATCTAAGGTTCTCTAGGAATATGAAATGACTTGTGGTATGCCCTCAATTCGCTGAGAAAGGACTTCTCCAACTGCTTGGTTGGAGGCATCACAGAGTATCTAAAATGGTTCTTCCCAATTTGGCGGCTGTATCACGGGTGGTGAAATCAATCTCTTCTTCAACTCATCAAAGGATTCTCTACACGCACCATTGAAATCAAAATCAGCATATTTCAGAATTAATCTAGAGAGAGGGAGAGAAATCTTACTGAAATATTTGATAAACCTCCTATAGAATCCTGCATGTCCTAAAACTGATCTAACATGTTTCACACAAGTAGGGTAAGGAAATGAATTTATCACTTTAATTTTTGATTTATCCACTTCAATTAAATTTAGAGAAATGACATGACAAAGCACAATTCCTCTTTGAAACATGAAATGAAACTTTTCAAAATTTAAACCAAGATTTTTTTCAATGCTGGTTTTCAAAACTTTTTCCAGATTTTTCAAACAATGATCAAAATATTCTAAAAAAACTTCAAAATCATCTAAGAAAACTTCTAAGAAATTTTCAATGTGATCAGAAAATATACTCACCATGCACCTATGAAATGTACTTAGAGCATTACATAATCCAAATGACATTATTTTATATGAAAAAGTACCAAAAGGGCATGTAAATGTCATCTTCTCTTGATCCTTGGGAGAAATGGGTACCTGGAAGTAACCTAAAATCCATCCAAAAAGAAATAATGAGTTATGCCTTCCAAAACTTCTAACATATTGTAAATTAATGGGATGGGGAAATGATCTTTTCAAGTGACCTGGTTCAATTTCCTAAAATCAATGCACACTCTCCAGCTATTTTGAATTCTCATAGGGATTAACTCCTTCTTTTCATTCCTCACAGTGGTCAAGCCTGTTTTTTTTTGAACGACATGAATAGGGATGGCCCACTGCAAATCTGAAATGGGATAGATGATCCCATCTTTTGAGATCATCTCGATCTCCTTCTTCACAACCTCCATCAAGGTGGGATTCAGTCTCCTTTGGGGCTGTCTAATTGGTTTGGAATCTCCCTCAACAAAAATTCTATTTGAGCATATTTTTGTGTTTATTCGTGGGATATCACCTAAGATCCATCCTATTACATGGAAATTTTCTCTCAAAGTTCAAATCAATGATTTTTCTTGTGTTTTAGAAATATTATTAACAATTATCACTGGTAGTTTCTCTACCTCCCTAAGGTATACATATTTCAAATTAGTGGGGATTGGTTTGAGTTCCAGATTAGGGGTATGCTCAAGGGATGAGACTAAATTGATGTTTTCTACTTCCAAATTTTGGACCTTCTGCTCATAAGAAACCATATCATCTGCCTCATTATTTAAAAAATTATCAAAGAAATCATATTTTAACTCTTCCTCCCACATGAAGTCAGAATCTCCAACATCTTTAGCATCCACATGTTCAATGATATTTCCAAGGGAAGAAGTATCTCCTAATCTAATAATTCATAGAGCATACCTGATTCTTCAATTGGTTCTACACAAACATCATGGGAATGTGAAAAGAGGGAGTGATCATCTGATGGGTGCCTCATGGATTCAAAAATATTGAAGTGGTCTGTGCTCACTCCAAACTCCATGGTGATTGTTCCCTCGTGAACATTGATGATGGTTTTGGCTGTCTTCAAGAAAGGTCTCCCCAAAATGATGTGTGAATGTGACATGATCCTATCTTCTTCCATATTGAGCGTGTAGAAGTCAGCTGGGAATAAGAGATCTTTGACTTTCACAAGGACATCCTCCAAAACTCCTACAAGGAAAACTGTGGATCTGTTTGCGAGCTGGACCACCACTCTTGTGGGCTTCAATTCTCCCATCTGCAATGAAGTGTATACCAAGTGAGGAAATACATTAATTGAAGCACCTAAATCACACAAAGCATTAGTGAAATTTAATGAGCCAATGGTGCATGGAATTGAAAACATCCCTGGATTTTTCCATTTGGTTGGAATCTGCGGCGGGATAAGGGCTGAGACACATCTTCACAAGTTGATTCTTTCATTCCCATGAAGCCTTCTCTTTTTGGTGCAAAGATCTTTCAAAAATTTTGCATAACTTGGAATTTTTTTAACAGCTTCAAGTAGGGGGATATTGATTTCCATTGTATGTAAGGTGCCCAGAATTTCTTTTTGAAGTTCTTCTTCATGAAATTTCTTTGATTTGATCATCCTTGTTGGAAATGGTGATGGTAAGACATTCTTCTCACTTTGTTTTATTTTCATTGGGGTTTATTGTTTCTTATTCTGTGGCCTATCCTTCTTCTCTTCCTCTTCCTTTTCATCTTCTTGGTGGATTTTCACAAGACTTTATGAATCATTCTCCCTCAGAATAGGTGGTATTATTTCAAGTTCTGGGTTGGATGGTGGTGGGATTTCTTTTCCACTTCTTTTTATGATTTCACTAACATTCTCTTTAGGATTTGGCACTGTTTGGGATGGAAGCATCCCTAGATTCTTGGACATGATTTCAACAAGACTTCCCACTGTGTCTACCAGCTTGATAACCTTATCTACTAGGCCCTCATACTTGGATTGCAGTTGTTCCACAGAAGGTTTTGTGCTGGTGGATGGTTGTTCATATGTATTTCTTTAGATTGGTGGTGTCTAAAAAGATTGTTGGAAGGGAGGTGGGTTTTGGTATTACTGCTGGTGGTAAGGAGGTTGACTAGGGTGCTGGTTAAATGGTCTCATCTGGTTTTATTGGTTCCCATATCCTTGTTGGGCTTGGGGTTGATGCAGTTGATTTTGTTGGAATTGTATTGGTTGAAAGTCTGCAACACAGTATTCTGTCCCCTGTATCTCAGGGCACTGGTCAGTATAATGAGTGGAAGAATAACATAAACCACATACCTGAGCTGAATATTGTTTTCCATTTTCTTGTGTTACATCCATTTGAAGGACTAACCTTACAAGGTCATCAAATTTTATTTCAATCAATGTAGATGAATCAAATGTTTTTACCTCATGTATCTCCATGGTTCCCATTTTTCTTAGTCCAAATTTTTGTGAGTTTTGAGAAATATTCTCAATTAGTATTATGATATCTTCAGGCGACTTGTCAATCAGGGACACCCTGATGTGGCATCTAGAATATTTCAATCATTATCCATAATTCCTTGGTAGAAGATCACAATGAATTAGTGTTCCTCCATTTCATGATGTGGGAAGCTGGAACATAGCTTCTTGAAGCACTCCCAGTACTTATAGAGGGTTTCTCTAGTTGAATGTCGTATGATGTAAATCTCCTTCTTGATGGCAGTGCTCCTCGATGTGGGAAAGAATCATTGAATGAAACTTCTTTTTAGGTCTTCCCAATCACTGATCTCCCCTGGTTGCAGGTTGTACAACCATTCTTTAGCTGCTCCATCAAGTGAGAAGGGGAATTCCCTCCACTGAAATTGGTCTTCAGGTGCTCTGCTTGGCCTGAAGCTTGAGCAAGTGTATCTGAATTCTTGCATGTGCCGATTTGGATCTTCTCCTGCAAGACCATGAAACTTTGGAAGCACAGGAATCATATTGACACATAATTCAAAATCATTTGGTTCAGTGCGTGAAATTAGTTGGTTATTTTGAATGGAAAATTGTGTTGCACATAGATCACGAAGGATTTGGTTGGGATTTCTAGCCATGATATCAGGTTCAGAGTGAACACTAAAAGTTACACTTGAATCTGAGAGATCTATTTCATCAAAGATTTCTAGTAGATTTATTTTTCTTAGTTGGGTTAATGTTCTTTCAATTTCAGGATCAAATTTAATTAATGGTTCTTTTGAGTTGCGGGTTATTCAATTTTGAATTTTGTTTGTTGTTGCAATACCTCCTCCGCAACAACGCCAAATTTGACGCATTACTGTCATAGGGCATGGAAAAACAATTATTTACTAAGTTAAAATTTATTAATTTGGTTGACCTAGAATGTCTCTCTAAGAGGGGTGCACACAAAATGGATTGTCACTTTAAAACAGGGGTAAAAAGGTTGTGCTTTTGAAAGGAAATTTGAAATTCAAATGATTGAAAAAATATGATATTAAAAGGGTTATTAGGTCGGGGTAGGTTTCCTAATTTTAATGATATCCTTATTCAATTTAATTCAAAACTCATCTTCTTATTTTATTAAAGTGAGTTTCCACAATCGTTTCCTCTCACTTCCTTTGTGAAATTATTATTGTGAGAGAAAACATTACCAAGACCTCTGTTTGGTCAACTCTCCTTCCATGTGTAAAATAGTTGTATTGAATATCCTTAATTTAAATGGGCAATACTCGATCAGGTTTTGTTTATCCCAAACAATCAATAACATTCAATACACCTTTAACACGTACTGACGATCGTCGAGTACTTCACCACCAATTCCTGGTTTTTTCCATTGTATATAAACAAGAAATTTGTCGAGGAAGATTATGATTATTTTACAAAGGAAAAAATCAATAACGGGATTATTATTCAAGAACGATCACACTTGATAATAAAATCCTCTATAAGAAATTGAAAACAACTTTGAATAAACAAAGAAGTTTATTTAATTGCGTCCAAGAACACAAGCATTATAATGTAGAAAACCAACCCTTCCCCAATCACTCCAAATGTTTACCCCAACATGGTAAGGGTAATAGAGATGAATGGGGAAGAATAAGGAATTAAAAATCTATTAAAAAGAAAATAAATAAAATATAAAGCTGAAAATTTCTCCTTATTGGTGTCCTGGAATGAATGGGATGGAGAATGGAATGCTTTGAGAGGGTGGAGCACTCCTCCTTTTATAGCCATAATTTTTCCCCCGAATGTTGACGCATTTTGGCCCCATTAAACTATATATTAATGCTTTTATCCCTTATTTAATGTTGTTCATTATTATCTTGTCCATGTCCCCTAAAAATCTCAGAGCATTCGGAGATGTATTCCGAGAGTTATAGTCATTTTACTCTAATAATTTATTATGTCTAGTCAGACTCTCCAAATCGAAAACATCTGAATTAGGGTGATTTAATGACCCCTTAAACAGAAAATTCATGCGGACATTCGTCCCTTAAAGATGCTCAAAAACACCTTGCACGTCCACCCACCTAATATCACAACATTTGGCAACACCATGAATGCTTTATGAGTCCCACACCAAAACTAGGCAGAACTGCAAACAATTTTCTTTCTCCCACTTGTGAGCTTCTTTTGAGCTTCCATATGACCGATTCAGCTTTTAGTCCAAAAATAGTTAATTAAGACCTAGATGTTTAGAATCTGGAAAGGAAATAATTTTTCAATTTGGATCATTGTAGATAATGTTATGTCCAAACTACAGAAACAATTTAAAACTATTAAAAATAAAAAATGACCAATTTTTACTATTCATCTCAAAATGACACCAATATCATAAAAATGAAACAATTCATATTAGAGGAACAATTTTGTGGGTTTAAAAAAATGATATTCAATATAAATTAATTAAAAATATTTTCCCTATAAATCATCCACAATAATGCATCACAAGTTCTAACATAAAAAAAACCAGAATATAAATATAGAAGTTGGCTGAATGGGCTGATACAAGAACATCCATGATAACTATAATACCTGAGATACCACAAGACATCTCCATGTGACCCTCTATTACCACTATATCCCAAAACATTCATCAACATACTGACATGAATTACATCTAATTTGAGATCACAACCTGAACACCTGTATGAAGACATAAGTGTTGTACACACACACATGTGTGTGTATGTAGGGTGTGAGATAAACAAGCCCAGTAGGATTTCACCAATGGGCATGCAATTTTATTTTATTAAACATTTCCTAAATTTTAGTTTGAAAATTATTTAGAAAGTAGGTTTTTATAAGAGAAAGTGCAGAGAAAATAATTATCATTCTTTCAACCTTTCCAAATCCGCAGGGTGAAACCTTTTGGAAAACAAAAATGGTATTAGGCTTGGAAACAATGATTTCAAACATAGAAATTAAGAACAAAAATTCCATTGAAATACCCCTTTCAAATCCCCATTTTATAAATAAAATGAGAAACCACCACTTTGAATAGAAAACACTTTAAAAACCTTGGAGGATGACTTCCAAGTCCTTGAATACAAAACCAAGCTATTTCCCCCTTTTAAGACCTTAATAAAAAAAGCATATTTCACAAATCAAGTTGGAATGTAAACCAAACTATAAAGAGAAATAATTTATAACATCAAGCCAGCCCCATAATATCAATGAAACAATATTTAAATAAACAACAATAATACCAATGGTGCCACAAAACCAAGATGAGGGCATGGGGATACAATCAAAGTGTTATGGAAACCCCTAAGATAATATCATCAACAATGTAGAAAGCATTATGGGCAACTCACTAAGTCCTAACGTGAGGCGATCCTAGACAATAGTCAAGTGGAATCAACCATTGACCTTTGTTACATTCCTAAATAAATAACCACCCAAATTACTCTCAGCAATATCATCGGGGGCACTCCCTTAGCAAGGATAAAATCTATATTAGGGGACACTAAGTAGTATATAGTCTAAGCAAGTGTAGCGTAAACCTGGATCTCTCACTTTATTACCCGGTCTTCCCATGATTTAAACAATGTGGAGGTGAGAAAACAAAAAACACATCACATGATCATCATATAAATCAATGATAAACACATAACACCATAATATCAATGAAACAATACATAAATAGAAAAAAAACAATACCAATGGTTCCACAAAGCCAAGATGAGGGCATGGGGATACAATCAAAGTGTAGCAGAAACCCCCAAGATAATATCATTAACAATGTAGCAAGCATCATGGACAACTAACTAAGTCCTAACGTGAGACGATTCTAGACAATACTCATGTGAAATCAATTTTCGGCCTTTGTTGCATTCCTAAAGAAATAACCACCCATATTACTCTCACCAATCTCATTTGGGGCACTCCCATAGAATGGAAGAAATCTTTATTAGTGGGAACTAGCTAGTATATAGTCTAAGCTAATATAGCATAAACCTGAATCTCTCACTTTGTTACCCCAACATTAGATGACATAAAATAGTGGAGGTGTGAAAACAATAAACATATCACATGATTATCACATAAATAAATGATAAATACATAACAAATATACGTCATCTCACCTCTAACACTCTATCAAGAAATATCCCCTTTCACATTTTCATAAGAATCACATAATAATTCATCTCATCCTATAAAGGGAAACATACTATACAAAACATAACATAAAAACCTCATGACTAGGGTGTCACAATCATCAAGAGAAACTATTTTATATTGTGCAAATTGGGCCATTGAAACCAACCTGAAATACCAAGTTATCAAACATCCTTTGAAAGCTAACAAAAATCATCACTTTGAAAAATAGTTCTCCTCTCCAAGGAGTCGATTGAAAACCAAAACTCCTCTTTAATTGAAGAAAGACCCTTGAAACATGAGATACATTATTTTGAAATCAAAATAGGGTCAAAACCCTTCTTGTAGCCTCAAATTCATTTAAAAGAGCCTCTTAGGAATTTATGAAATTGCTTGGCATACATAAAATAATTTTTTTAGAAACAGGGAACTAAAACCCATGAAAACCTATTATATCATGTATAAAAAACATGTATAACATTCCACAATCCCATTAATTGAATCATACGTAGGTATAACTTGATGAAAAAGGAATTTGAAAGGGATCAATAATTTCATTACTTTTTAAATAAAATAATTTCACAAAATCACCTACCTTAAACTCATCGCAACCTTCCTGCCTTCACCAAATATTAAGAGACAAGGAAGAAAGGGATACTCACAAGGCCTAGAACCATAAAATATGAGTTAAGAACCATCATTATCATATAATTGACCTCCATGGCCCAATAGGGAAAAGAAATCGATAAAATAGAAGAAGATTAGCCTAGAAAGAGATGGAGAAAGAAGGTGTTACTTTGAATAAATTCCACCAACACTCCAAAGAAACCACCAAAGGAGCTTGGATGAGGTGAATCCCATTTGGGAGGCACCTATGTTGAATGAATGTGGATGAGGAAAGAGAAATATGTTTAAATTGATCAGGGTGAATGAAAATTTTCATGTTTTAAAATTCTAAGAAAGCCACATAATTTGGGAAATTTGTGTGGTTATCACTAGAAGGAACCCCAATACCAAATTAAATCACACGGTTCGGCCATGCAGTTTTCCAAACCGTGTGATAAGCATGTAAGTTCATCCCATATGTAATGGTAGTATTCACAGTTTAGTTTCATGGATTAGAGAACCGTGCGCCAACTGAGCATATGCTACTGGAAGCTCCTTCCCATCACAAACGGTTTCGATACACTGTTAGTACCAATCATGAGATAATCGTTCCACCAGTCCAATATTCACCACTTTTAAACCTCTTGAACCTCTCCTAAAAACTCTAAAAAATTCAATGCTATCCATAAGTATGTAATATTTAATACAATAGTGGCATGAGTGTCACATAGCATATCTAAATTCATCTAGAAATGTCTAGATGTATCTAAGAGCAAGTGTTAAGGAGAGTCAAAAGGAACATTTAAAACTTTTATTAAATACCATGTTTAGAATTAGTTTTTTGAAATAATCCTCAGTGGACTAGTATGACCATATGATTTTTAGTTTTTTTAATCTTGTCTATTTAGAAACAGTTTCTATATTGTTTCTATTTCATATCCAAACTCTTAGTAAAAGAATTATTCTCTCTACTCATTAATTCCCATCACATTAACCAACCCACGTAAATCTTGTGATCTTGTATATTTTTTACTTTTACTACTATTGAATTTTCAATACCGTGCATATCTTTCAATAGATATTCTTGAAAATTCAACATAGTATACAATTAATTTATAATTTTCACCTATATTTTTTTATTCCTATTAATAATTAATTGGTATATGCACACATAATTAATTACTAATTTAATATAATAAAAGAATCAAATTTTTACAGAAATTTTATGTACCGCATGGCAATGTTTTACTTGTTTTTATTGATAAATAAATGCATAAATGAGTTATTTCATGTTTTATATAAGTCAAATATTATAATATTTCTTAGTATTCATATAAACATGGTGTTTGTTTTTCCATGATGAATTTCAATGGATGACTTTGAGCCTCCAGATATATTTTTATACATTTTTGATCTTCTGCTTTTCCTTTTTTTCACCAAGGGAACTGTGTGGAATATGTAGATAAAGCTACTCTGCAATGAAAACATAAATTCTAGAAATATTATATTTAATCTATTTTCTAAATTTTTTTATTGGTTCTAATTTTAGTAAGCTGATGCGTTGAAGACACACACTGACTTGAAAGTGGTCATTTATTGGGAGGATATAAGAGTTGAAAAATGGGATGCAAAGACATGGATGCAGGAATGAGAAAAGAATGAGGTTAGAATTTCAATAACCACATGACTACTATTAGTTATGAGAAACATGATATCTTTTTATTGTCAAGTATAGGCACTCATTTTTTCCTTTTTTTCCCATCAACATTATTGTTATCATTTCTTTTGTTCCCAAAAATTGATTCTTTTGTAAATGTTTCCCAAATTCATTTATGTTGGCATGATGCTTTCTTTTTGTTCATCAGCCGCTAGAAAACAACCAGAAGCCTCTTGGAATTTCTTTTTGAGTGGTAGGTGGTTCCATTTTCATGTCTTACCTAACCTTCATATGATTATGGTTGTATAAATCAGAGTATATTAGTTATAATTATATTGTATAGCATTAATATAATAATGTCGGTATTTTTAGGCAATAGGGTGCCTAAAAGAGTCGTTCTGATGTATTTCAATTATTCAATATCTAACCCTTCTTTTTTTTATGAGCATTATATTTTTTACATCCTTTGAAATTCCTACACCCCCCTAAGTTAAATCATGTATTTTAGAATTTTTTGTTTATAATATTTGTGCCCAATATAACTTTCCTCACAAGTGTTTTCACTTTGAAAAGGCCATTGAATATTTCCCTTTTTTCAAGAGTGTTTTTTATTAAAAGAGATAAGAAAACCTGACCAAAGTGTAGCATCCCTGTGTTTTTGTCTTTGATTCATGATCTACCTTATATAATTTCTTTTTTGAATGCTTTTCAAAAACAGTTTTCTTTTATATGTTTTTTTGTGTCTTCTTTTATGTGTACTTGTTTCTATAAATTTTAAAAGAAATGGTTTTTTATTGATTGTTTTCCTTTAATATATTTTCTTTCATTTGTTTCAAAAGGTATAATTTTTTTCTTGTTCTTTCATTATGTCAAATAATATTGGTATGTTCAATTTTGATTTTTGAGGTTTGATTTATCAATCCATGTTTACTTAGTGTTTAATAAAATCACTAAGTGAATTTTCTTGAATGACATGATTATTTGCGATTAAGATCGTGATAGACTTGACCCATATACTATTTCAAATTGGTACCCGATCCGAATTTATACATACCCGAAAGGTGTTCCTGATCCCCACTGGCTTGCGACCAACACTCAAGAATCAACAATCAGATGGAATGATTTTTCCCAACCTGACAACATGACACATATACACACACACACACGATGGAAAGAACAACTGAAGAAGAAATAAGTATATATGTCATCAAAGAAAGGAAATAATAGAAGTGATAAAACACAAAAGTTGCTAAACAATTTCCAGAAGAAAAGTAAAACAACAAAGGACAAAAAACCAAAAAAACTACTCCATGAGATAGCATAGGAAACTCTCACCATCTCACCACCAGCTATCTAGACTCAGCTGATAGAATCCTCACTGCCTCACTACGGTGCCTTGTCTTTCCCTGCATCGAAATTCATACAACTACTGAAGGAGTGCATAGAGTGTGAGCTAATAGGCTCAGCAGGATCCCATATGAGAGTTACATAACATGTATTTATAAAAAAATATTAACATTTCAACTTTAAGGAAAATAAGGCATGACAAATAGTTATACAATTTTTATATCAAAAGCTTGACGAAATTTTCAATTTATCTTTATTCCACATTTCTTAATAAAACAGGTATAACGGTTTCAAATAATTTTATATACATCAAACCATCCAAATAAAAGTAAAATATGTATCACATATTACATCAAATCCATGATAGTATAAGCTAAAACAGTACAAGCCAAAGTACAGACAACATCACGCCAATGATCACTACATGTTAGACTAGTTAAGACACTCATACTAAAAACATATACAATCGTGCACATAAAGTCTCTAGATATATACATTGAATATAGAGGGCATAGAAACACCCCATAAAGTGAACGCCCAATTGTTCTATCAAGTCTCTAGATCAAAGAGTTTAGGGAGCAGAGATACACCCCATGAGTGAACCCCCCGACAAATAGACAAGGCCTATTACTACACCTTTCACCCAAGTACCAAAGGCTACCCATGCACTCTATTTTCCAAACCATTTCATCAAAACCATATTTTAAAATCCATTTCAGAAAAAAAAAATTAAAAATAATTTGAAAATTCATTTTCTTTTACCAAAACAAAGTGAAAGCCATCTTTTCTCAAAAACTAATTTCCACACACGCAAATCAAGAAATCACGTCATTCCATTTTGTAAAACAATTTCTTAAAACTATAGTGATATAGTTCATCGAACATAGGCTAGATATGGAACCAACTACCTCAAACTTGGGTCGCACACACCTGCAATGGGATCCACCAACTTGAAAGGAATGAAATGTCTACAACAGATACCCTGAGATTGATTCCCATGTCTTAGAATCATATCCCACAACAAAGAAGATGGCGGGAAGGGTAGATCAAAGAACACACACCCGTCGTACTGCAACCAAAAAAGGATCAGCTCTCATAAGAGGATCACACAACAAATCTTAAACGAGCAACACCACAAGATCAGAAGATCTGAAAAAATAGCCCAACGACACTGTTGTGATCAAGGTAAATGATGAAACAGGCAGATCACTTATCTGAAACGCAACAACCTTAATGATCAATCTCCGAAATGAAATATGAAGTAAAAATTTCTTATATATAGTTGTGGACTTCATAAGGATCATTTATTCTTATGAAATTAAATATAACGTAGAAATTTCACTTAGGTGTGAAAGACCACAGTGAGGTTCATAACGATCATTTCCTCTTTATGCAAAACTACTTTATACATGAAAATCTCACAAAGGAAGAAAATCATTGTACTTCATAAAAACAACTGGTTCACTTTGTAAGGATCATTCTGAGACAAACACTTCGAAATTTTTTGAGACTTTTGAAGAATGAAAAATTAGATGTTTCTTATACTGTGAATTCATGTTTAAAACATCATGATGCTTTATTAATCAAAAATTCAAGATATGTTTTGAGAAAGATAAAGGGAGATGAAATTAAGAAGATATCTATTTAATTAAGATAAGATTTTCAAATTAGAATATCTTAAAATTAATATAGTGATAATTGTTGAAATAATTTGTGGAAATTAAATCTGTTGACGATGGAACTGTATCTGATTGTTTAAAACAACAATAATTTAAAATGATTCAAGATGATTTAATGAGAAAAAGGATCTTCATGACTGATAAATAATATTAAGTGATGATGGATTTTTGAGAAGTTATTTATGCCTTTAATGATGAAATTCTAGATTTAATGAATTTAGAAATTAAATGTGAAGATTCTTGTGTTGTTCTGCAATGAATTAAATATCACAAACCCATTTCTGATTCAAGATAAAAATTGAGAATATCATGAAGTGGAGTTCTCTAATGATCGAACTTGAATCTGGAGATTACATTTTAATTTTAGAGATTTCTACATCTTAAAAAAGTTAAGCCATGATGTAGCTGTGATGCCTGTATATTTTTATATAGTAATTGTCTTGTGTAAATCAGAAAAAGATGAAGTAGCTTCTTGAACATACTAGTATATTTTAAGTAGAGACTTATTTGGATGAGATAAAATGAGAAAGATAAGAGAGTGGGTATTCTTAGAATTTTGCTGGGGATACCGGTTTTAAGGAAAATTGAATAACGATGATCGTGGGAGAGAAACACGTACAAAAATGTTTAGGAAAAATGAGAGGATCACTATATTGATTCGAAGTAGATTTATTATATCTAATATATAAAAAATATTTTTCTGTGACCAATATATAAAAATAATGAGAATAAAGAGAAAGAATGACTCTCACATAGAACTCTCGAAGAAGAAAAACCGAGCGCTTTTTGTAAGTGGGGAATGAGAAGCCGATATGACATTATGAAGAAGATATTTTTGGGTATCAAAGAAGAAAAAGAATCCAACCTGGTTCTAGTGTTTAGATCTATTCAAAATAGGAGAGAATAAGAATAAGTAAGTAAGTCTGATGTGTAGGTAATGCTATATGATATTCATTGGCCATTCAATACCTTAGGGTTTGAGTTGAGAGAAGCCGACAAACAAATTATGAAAATGATATGGGAGAAAGAATGTGAAGCAGAGACCAAGTTACAAGGTATTATTCTTGGAGATTTAAATGTAGTCAAAGACTATTTTGAGTGGAAGGAGATATGATGATGTTGATGTAGTAACATCCAATGCTAAAAGAAGATAAACTTTATGAAGTAGGAAGTTGTTGAAGACTATTAGGAGACAATATATTCCAATGGGATACTGAGTAAGTTCGATATGCACAATAGTTTCAGAATGATACCTAATCCCCATGTAGGGTAAACACTTTGTTATAAGATTACTCATAAGAAACCCACTTTAATTGATGATAATATTATTATTGGAGAATTTATGACTTGGATACCTTGATCACAACAAGGAGTAAGTTTCCTAGGTGGGGCTGAACCTTATAAAAACACAACATTTTTCTTTTACATTAATTTAAACTTTAAATGTTTTTGTTTCATATAGGTTAAATAAAATATCAATCTATATTAACTATAAATATAGGTTTAAATACCGAAGGGAGTACAAATTATAAAAGAAAAATTGAAATTTGGTAAATGATTTGTCACACGTAATTCACTCCCCCTCTCAGGTGTTTGCACATTGATACTATATGAATTTCAACTTGTATAAGATAAATGTTCCCTCTTATTAGATCTATATTTTCTTTTCCTAGTGTTTGTATCAGAATTTTATGAAATGAATATTTTAAAAGGAAGCACCTCACATGGAAAACTTTTTTTGGAGGTTCCGCCCATAAAGTAGAAAAATAATAAAAAGAGAGGAGCAATGCACCCATAGAAGAAGGAAAAATGGAATGAGTATTAATCATTACATGAATATAAATATTGGTAATTATATTATAATTTTTTACAGATAATTACACAAATGAATCCAGTTCAAGCTATGAAAAATATCAAGAGTACATGCATAATGAATCAAATTGTGATTTTTATTCTAAAGAAGTATCTTGAAATGGTTCCCATTGAATCTAATACATACAAACTTTTAAAAATCAAGGGATTACAAGATAAAAAGACACAACTATAATAGGAATCTGGTGTAAGGGAAGATGCATTGGTCAAAAAGGAGAGGGAAATACCCTTAGAAAAATGGTTAATGCCACGAAATAATATGTTTTACATTGTGATGAAAGAGTTTCTTTTATTTTTAATGATTTAACAAAAATATATTTATAAGAATTATGTGTTTAATAATTCTGTTATATAAGTGATCCATGCATTAGAGAAATTACACAAATTCTCCATGAATATCAAAGATTCTCAGTTTGAAGTTAATGAAAAAAAATGAAAGAGTTTTATAATTTTATTGTAGAGAAAAGTCATGAGGATCATATGATGATGTTGAAAAAATATTATGAAGAAAGGGTAAAAATAATTGAAGACAATAAGTACATTCTTACTCTGAAATGTCTAGACTTGGATGTGAAACTGAAGAATCTAGAAAACACCCATGCCAAATATTTACAATTTACTGAGAAGAGAATTGTTTCCACACAAAATTCTAAAAGGATTCATGCTTTTAAAAATAATTAAAATGGTGGAAAATGAGATTGAAATTGTTTCTTGATAACCCCACAACTAGATAATGGAGAAAAGTATCCCATTGTAAAAATAATTTAGTTTTCACTGAATCCATTTTGAAGAATAGTGTAAGACTAAAATAAAAATCTAGACAAATAGGGGGAAATAAATTCTGATAAACTCACCATATCATTAATTTTATAGGTGATTATATCCAAGAATATAACCCCCTTAATAAATCCCAAAATAAGTTTGATTTAACAAAAAAAGCAAAAAATATGGATAAACTACATCTTAAAATAAAATTATGAGATTTATTGGTTACTATTGATGCTATTGAAGGTTCAGATATATGGATATTGATTAATGGATCAATTTTTAAATGAATGAAATATATTTAAGGATTGATGATAGGGGTATTATAACTAAAACCAAGATGAACCCCATTAGATAGAAGAAGATTTCACAATAATATAGGAATCTATCCATGAAAAATAGATTTGGTGTCTTGGAGAAATTATTTGAGTATTGCAATAAATTTAGTCATTATTATAAAGAATTCTAAAATCTACTGGCCTATCAGAACTCACATTATAATATAAAGAGAATACTACAATAGGAAAATAAGATGGTGACGAAAAATGACATGTCTACCTTGATGAGTAAACAAAAGAAGAATGTTGATTCCATAACTCCCATGAAGTCAAATAAGAAAGGTAATGTGGATGTTAAACTAAAGTTGAGATACTTCTACTGTGGTAATAAGGGAACATCATATACTACTTCAATATGACCATGAATTCCAAATCAAAAGGGAGAAATCTAGATTCAATAAAGAAATAGTCAATCCATGAGAGAGACATCAATATTGGCTTATCGGTTGACACCCCTGATAAAGAGTTTAAGAGGTTTTCAAATATCAGTAACCTTAATGTAGTTTAATACATGTGTGTAAGGTGAAAGTAGGCTAGACACAATGATGTCAGATGTATGACATGGTTTACTTGATAGAAGAAACTATTATAAGATAAAGTTAAACAACCAATGACCCCAATAACCAAAATTATTACTATGAAAAGGGTTTCTACAAACATGATTAAGGCTAACCATGTTCTTAATAAGTGTTTAACAATATGGATAACAAAGTTCTAAATGAATAGTAAAATAGTGTAGGCTCAAAAAAGTGAAAGTGCATTTCTAGATAGGGTAAATAAGGGTGTTCAAACTAAGATGAAAGCTAAAAATTAAAATAATCTCATACTAACCATTTAGTAAAGGATTTAGAATATCAATAATGAAGGAATAATTAAGAGATCTAGGTATTTTAGAGCTAAAAAGAAATGATTCACTGGGTTGAGAATCAAGTTTTAGCCCTATTTCCCATATTAAGGAGACTATGGAGACTCACCTTATTCACATATCCTTCTAACATGGAGTTGATGTACTACATTGATCATGGTAATGAAGGCCAAGTATGAAAGGAGAACTTTTTTATGTTGTGACGGTTATATAAATATAAGAATCATATATCTTGGATTACATTGAATTGATGACTCCATATTTCATATCATTTTCATTTTAATTGGTATCAATCTCAACATTTATCAAATGGTTAGAGACTATCTCTAAAGAAAATTAACCATGGTGAAGACTAGTGAAGATAATCCCTTTACGGGGAGCTAAATTAAGTGAAGCTATGAAAATTTTAACTCTTTTGTTAAATATGAAATTCTTGATAGTCCCTATAAAAATGAAGTTGAGGTATTATTTTTTCTCTCTAATTTCGGTTTTGGATCATGTTTAGTATTTCTATCAAAGGGGAGTTATTTTCTAAAAAAATGGTGTGTGGGGGGGGAATCAACTTTCAAATGAATGTATTTATTGGGTTTTTGAATGTTGACTACAAGTTTATACAACTTCTTAAAAATCTATTTGTATAGCCTCTAAGAAATAAAATTTGGGTTGGTATCACATTATGGAAAGAATACAGATGAAATTTTTTTAAACTGATAACCCATATTTTCTATACATGGTTAACCCACATAGACTTAGATTTGATTAGTTTATGACACATTGCTAATAAAATTATGGTACTTCCCTTCTCTCATATGGAAGTGATTGATTCTCTAAATAAATGGGAGAACAAGAAAAGGGAAGAATATATTGTTTCAAATTAAGGAATTTGAGGAGATGTGAATACCTTCCCTTACACCTATGGTTCAAATTATGGGGTGAATATATTTTTTCCATTGAATTTATTATCAATAAGGGGGAGATAAATTAAATTTAATTTAAGAGTAATATTGGTATTGATAACAAATCTAAAGGGAAATATTGATGTGTCTGAATAGATTGATGGGGATAATGTTGTATTTGTTTTTACTAGATTTTTCAATAGATCTTGGAAAAATAATGTCAATATGTTGTGATTATGGGTGATGGAGGAAGAATCCACCCAAATATAGAAGCTAAAGTTACTGCCCATTCCTTTGGGGTAAAAAGAGTTAGGTTTCTGGGTGAGAAGTCCATTAATATGTGATAATTGTTGAGTTGGTATGAAATGTTTCATGAGAAGTGATAAATATTTAGGGCTTCAATATATTAAATACTTTATGGAGAAGTGGAGAAGATGACTGATAGACTATTTGTTAGATAAACTGTATAACTGTGATTAAAAATATTAAAACAAGTTTAATGTTTTGAAATAAGTTGGTTGATGTTAAAGAAACCATCCCAAGGATTTATGGACGAAGATCTGAAGCAAGAGTTTTGGAAAATCCATCCTTATGAAAGGAAGCATGAGGCTACAATAATCTAGATAGATATATCACTTGTATGGAGGTTTGTGATCGATGAATCGAGGTTTAAATTAGAAAGGTAGTGAAGATTCATGAGCATGCTCAAAGTTAAGTTTATATGATTGGGGAGACATTGAAATTTTATCGAAGCACTTCAGTGCATTAATTTGACAATGCTTATATCTATGAATATATGATATAGAATATAGAAAATTGGAAGTGTTATAGACTCCATTGATCTACATAAGCATGATTTAGATGTGGGAATTGACAATGTTCAGGGCTCTATAAGGATCATCCTTGAGAAATATAATGAGAATCACAAATTTATAAGGATGAATAATAGACTTCATAAAGATGGATTTAGAATTCATAAGGATCATCCAAAGGATGATATAAAAGTTCATAAGAATCATATTTTACTCCATAAGGATTATTACTATGCATAAAAATTATCATTAAACTTTGTTAGGATGGATGTGGATTTTATAAGTTTCATTTATCCTTATGAAATGAATGATGAAGTGGAAATTTCAAAATGGAATGGAATATCACAATGACATTTACAAGGATCTTTTTATCCTTATACTAAACTACTTTTTGCCAAAAAATTTCACAAAGGCATGGACCCATAGTGTACATTGAAAGGATGACTGGTGCACTTTGTAAAGATCATTCTATGTCCGAAACATAGAAAATTTGTGTGAATTTTGAAGAAGAAAAATTAGATGTTACAAATTTAACGTAATTAAAGATTATTGAATGATAAAAATGATATTTATATATGATAAAGATGATTAAAGAACAACAAATTCTTGAGAAATTATTTAATCCAAAAATATGGAAATCAGAGATTAAATGAATCTATAAATTAATGGTGAAGATGATTTTTTTCTTCTATAATTGAAATAAATAACAAAAATCCAATTGTGATTGAAGCTTAAAATTGAGAATATTTTCTAGTGGTGTTATCTGATGAAAAAACTTAAATTTGGAGCTTACATTGGAATCTCATATACTTTTACATCATGAATAGTTGAGTCACTCTGAAGTAGTGAGGACAATATATTTTTATACAGAAATGGTGATTGTTCTCTTATGGATGTTGTGAAAATGAGAAAGAAATAAAGATTCCTTTTGATCATGATGGAAGAGTTGATATGAAAACTTATTTTGCTGAGATAAAATGGGGAACAAAAAAGAAAGGGTATTCTTATAATTTTTATGGGGACAATGGTTTTAGGAAAAAGTAATAACCAAGATCATGGGAGACACCCATGTAAAAATAGTAGAGGAAAAATGAGAGGATCACTTTACTGGTTCAAAGAAATTTTTATATATAAAATCTATAGAAAATATATTGCTTTAACTTATATATAAAAAGTCTAAGAAAAAAGAAAGAGAATGACTCACAAAGAACTCTTAAATGATAGAACCCGACAAATCTTTGTAAGTGGAGAATGAGAAGATGATAATAATTTGTGAATAAGATCTTTTCAAGTGTCAAAGAAGAAGAAATATTTAACCTCATACTACTGACCATATCCAGTCAAAGTAGATGGAAATAAGAAGTTGGGAAGGCTAACATGTAGGTACTACTATAGAATATTCACCGGCTATCGAATACCATAGAGTTTGAGTTGAGAGACTCCAACAAATAGATTCTGAGCAAAATTTTGGATAATGATTATGAATCAAATACAGGGATTCATGCTACTGTTCTTGAAGATTTGAAGGTAGTGGAACACTCTGTATAGAGTGGAAGGAGATTAGATAATTATGATAAAGTGAAATTCAATGATGAAAGAATATGTACTTCAAGAAGTTAGATGTTATTGAAGATTATTGAAAAACAATATATTCTAGTGGGATAATGTGCAAGTGTGGGATGAACAATTGAGTTAAGATGATTCCAAACACCCTTTGAAGTTTAGGTTAAACACTTGGGTATAGGATAATCGCTACCCAACCCACTGTAATTGATGATATGATTATTTGTAGTGAACCTCTGTCTCAGACACCCTAATAATAGTGAACATGGTGAAGAGCATAACAAGGACATATAAGCACTGCAGTACAACCCATACCAAGACACCTAGTCCTTCACCTAGTGTCGTCCCATGCTAGGACCCTACATCTCTTCTTTTCAGCCAAGCACCGACCAATTCTTGGCATCCTTTATGCCCCAATGCCAATACTACTATTAATATCAGCCTCCACCTAAAGGTGTCTTGGATACTCTAGTGGGATAATCCCTGAGACTAGCCATATTCTTTAGAACTTCTAATTTCCTTTTCCAAATATTCCTTTTCAAAATATCATTCTTCTTCCTTGGTATTTTTTCTTTTCATACAAAACCCAATATAAGGAAATTGTTTCCTAATTTATTGACAAAAATATCATTATCACTAGATTTTAAATATTCTCTTGATGTTGAATCCAATACTTCCTTGGGATCTAATGATTTCCCATAAATAAATTCCAAAATTTTCCATATATCGTAACAACTAACACATTGAATAGATTGATTGAATACCTCAATATATAGACCATTATTCAATATATTTTTGGTCTCTATATCACGAAATATTTCATCATGCATTCACAAATAAAAAACATGATATATGTATTTCAAAATTTCTTCACCACAAGCTTATAAAAAATAAAGAAAATCCTTCTTCCAGACATCATGTTTGGTGGATTTAAAAATAGGGGGCTTCATCATCATAAATATATGTGTAACGAATCAAAAATAATTTTAAATATTTCATCTAAAATCAGAACGTATGACTCTGACATCACTTGTTGGAACAAAGTTGAATATATACACCCTGGGGGTAAATCAGGGTACTATTTGATTAAATATTTTCCCTTGATCACATTAACTACTTTATTAGATCTTATTCCCTTATTCTAAATAACACATTCAATATCTCAAACTCTATGCAACTCCCACTAAAACATCTAACTCATATACAAAAAAGTAAAACACAAAGCACACAAGGATTTAACTTATTTCACCCACACTAGACTATATCCAAGGAGAATGCACTAATGATGTGTCAATGTGAAAAAAATCCTATACACACTTACTAGGAACAAATTTTATCATGTCCATTTCATGCCAAGGAACAATGCCTTTAAATTGATTAGGGTTTTTTCACTCCCCTAGAAATGGTCACACCCACTTCTTCCACTCTATGCACTACTTCAATGAAGTATTTGTTAGTTTATAGATGTGAGGGTCTCTTCAATAGTTTATATAAATAAATATCTCTTCCATATCAACATAACGTAGTGATTTACCTTGTATAACTAATCTATAATAGATGTTATATTATGATCCACTTCACCATGATCTTCTTCTTCTATACCAGATGAGATCAAATCCTTGTAATGAGTTGAGTATTTGTCTTCTAATACAAGATGAGAATGATCTCATGACATAAAATTTCCTTTCAAATGAATACATCAACAACATTTCATCCTAGATAAAGATATTTCTATACTATAAATATCTTTTTTATTATGTATCTCACCTCTTCAATCAACCAAATATAGCAATGGGATATTATCCTCCATGATCCTTATTCCTTTAATAAATCAGATGTGATTTTTGGAAGTCTTCTATTTCCATCCCGATTTATTCCTCTCTCAAAAAATGTTTATGGAAATATTTTATATATCCTCAATTATTTCTCCCAAATATAGATATTTAATTTCATTATTATTCCATAAAAAATCTATGATTAGTTTTAATAAAAATAATCTAGGAATCCAACCCTATGATCAATGTGTTGGATTAATTCTCTTCCTATAATTTTCCAATATTATGTTATGTGTACAACCCATTTGGAATGGTCAAAATGTGCCTATTTATGTAACACATGATACTTTTATGAGAAATATTTTGTTTTGATGTTATATAAAGAATCAAAGGAATATTTCACTACACACGACACTAACTTGTCTTGCTTTACACGCAATCGTGATCATCCTCGATAGGTTGCATCGTACGCAATACCGAGTTTCACTAAACAACGATATGCTATTAAAATATTACTAAAACTAGCCTTTATGAATAGTAATACCCACTTTTTGAAATTTTGTAAATTTTATTTTTCAAAATGGACTTCATTTTTGGATTTTAAATATCCAAATTAGCCTAGGGTGAAATTTTGGTATTTTTCAGAAAACATTCAATTTTTGATGAATAGTGAAAACACTGAGTTACTATTTAAAAACAGACTTTTTATTTAAATAATTATTTATTTTATTTAAATTTATTTTAGGTCAAAATTGATACATAATACCTTTATAAGTTCAAAGTAATACACTGGAGTCATTTTATTATAATTTTAGATATATAAAAATTTTATCGAACTTTTTACCGTCTTTTACCCACCTCCTAGGAGAATTTGCAAATTTACATAAAACATAATTTTACTGCTTCTGTGAGTGGAATTTCGAAAATACGAGAGACAAGGTTAAAATCAAGGACTAAAATTTGGTTCACTGAGATGAAAATAATTTTTTGTGAATAGAAACTTTTTACTTTTTTTAACACGGTTAAAAGTAAATAGGGAAATTAAGGGTAAAAATGTTATTATTATTACCCTAACACGTGTCCTAATTCTATTGGATAAGTGTAATTCGACCAAAAATAACCTTAGGAATAAAATACAACCATTTAGGCCCACTTGGATTAGATTATGACATTTATTATTAATTTATTTAAAGAAGGGTAAAATAGTTAAAATCAAAGTTTAATAACTAAATCATTTTTAATACCAGGTTATACATAAGATAAATTAGACTATAAATATTCATTAGAAAGATAAAAATATTTCCTACATAATGGTATTTTATTTGTAATTTTTAGACTTAAAATAATTTAATTTATTTATGAAACAATGATGACGCAATAATTATCTTATTAATTAAATATCGACATCATTGATGTTATAAATACCCAAATAAATGTAATTTGAGACTTTTTATGAATTAAAATACTTTTATTTGTTAATATGAAATTTTAGTGTTGATTTAATTAACATTGTTCGAACTAATAATTCTGTTATGATTTTCACAAAAATCATTTACCAAATAGTGTCAAAATTGACATAAAATAGTTTTTTAAAGAAATATTATATTATTAATTGTTATTATATTCATAAAAATATAAGGTTCTTCAAATATTCTTACATCCTGATAGTGGTATCATTAATGGACCACTTGGGGGTCTCTTGGATGTATATGGTAAGTTTATTAACTATATAATATAAAAATACAAAGTGACATGGTAAATGTCAATCTAATTAACTAAGAGTTAAAACTAAAATATAAGGTTAATATAATGACCTAAACTTGTTTAAATTCTATTGGATGAGAGGATTGAGACCCATACTCACCTTATCTTAGAAATAAATCAATTTTGAGCTATTAAAAACCGAATATGACTTTATAATAAAATAATATTTTTAGTTTTTCCTAAGGTGCCCCTCTCCTCCCTTATAAAAGGGCACCTCCTCCCTCTCTTCCTCACACCACTTTGAGCCTTAAAGATCAGCCAACCTCTGAAAAATTATCTTCTCCACTTACCTAGAAACATCCTAGAGGTCCTGGTCTTCTTCAAAGACCAATTTTAGTATCTTAAGTGGAGGTCTCAAAGAGGTGCTTCAAAGAAGAGGTAATGTCCGTTACCAATTCTTTCAACTTTATTTCTGCTTCCACTTCTTCTTATTTAGTTGTTTAATAATGAATTAATAAAATAAGTATCACTCATATACTGGTATTTTATTATAAGTATGAAAAAACCCTATTTCACCATCTATCCATCCTATGGAAAACGAAATCACCGCGCGTGCGTACGTATGGAATACCGTCTCCAGGCCGTGGTGTAATGTATTTTCCATCACCACCTTACTTGGATGGGTATAATGGTGTAAATAATAACTTTATATTATTATTGTAAAGTTATATTGATTATGAAATAGTATACATACAATCCAATATAATTCCACGATCATGGGAACGATATCATTGCTCGTGCGTACGTACGGAATACCATCTCCACGATGTGATGCGACTCATTCTACATGATCTTCATTGCATAATGATTATATAAATGAATTTAATGAATTAATATGATATATATTACACTAATACAATTATATAAGTGAGGTATCTATAACCTAAAGATAAGAATAATAATTTTTTCGACAAAACACGCATAAGAACAAAAAGTAATAAACACCTGAATAACAAATAGCAATGAAATATTACTAATAAGAATCTAAGAATATGGCCATATATGATATCATAACAATGAGTATGATTCTAGAATAATTAAATTACATTATTTAAATCATTATAAAGGAGGTTCGAACACTTATGAAGCAAATTGTACCTAAGGTAAGGGAAAATCTCGCAATCTCAATTTTATCTGAGATTGTATATGCATCAGAATTTACTGGGGGATATTTATCAGCCACATTCATGTTTCCTCAATATTTAATGTTTATATCCTTCTACAATTTTTTATATCCAATTTTACCCTTCGGTATGTTTTTATTAAAATATATGAAAGGAATATTTTGTCGTTTTTCGTACGAGGTACATTTTGACTTTTCTGACAAAAGTACGAGAAGAATATTTTTTTAAAATTATACGACATGAGTGCATTTTTAGAACATTATTTACATGAAGCTTCCTTTACATGTTTTCAAGTTTATTTTTAATCAACTTCATTTAGTTCAAAATTATATGACATGTTGAGAACGGAAAATTGTTTTGAAGTAGAAAGGATATTTTCCTCAAGAATGAAGTTCATTTTTTTATTACAGTTATTTTCCATCTAAGATAATATAGGGTTATGTTTCTATCCCTATTATTACATTGATTTTATTATGTTGTGATGGAATTATTTTTATGATTTCCTTTATCTTATATGAATTGTTTTATGATGTCACGATGTCTAAGAATCCCATTTTTATTTCATGGGTTATGCAATGATGTATGATTTATTATTTTTGTGGAACACATAAGAATGGTTTAATTATGAGATGGGTGGGACCTATATCTCCCTACAATTAATTAGGTAAAGATTTATATCTCGTGAGATAGACATGGCTGGAATGACAGGTTAAACCAATTCAGTGAAACAAGACTGAAATGAGGAGTGAACTCGGTTCAAAAATGGACTTTGTCTACTAAGATTGTCTTGGAAATGAGTCTTGACTAATAAGAAATGATTCTCTATGATTAGGTTTTTATGCCACCAAGTTTCATGTTTTATTTTATGATTATTGGGATTACATTTAACTACTATGATTTATCCCATGTTATAAAATTATGATCTCTTTTGCAGGTTAAGATTTCCAAAATGTTATGTTCTTATGAATATGATGTGATTGATATTTCTTTTGTTTACCCTTACTGAGAATTTGAGCTCACCCTTTTTTATGTTTTCTTTCCCCAGGTCAGGAAGAAGGTTATTAAGTATGATATGCCAAAAGGGACTCTAGATATGATGAAATAATTGGGAGACAATATAGATGCTATATGAACCAGTTGTTTATGTTTCCCAGTTTCTAAAGACACTATACCTATACGGTCCTTTCTTGGTTTTGTTATATGTTGTAATAAGTGTACTTCAATTTAGAATTACTAACAATGTATGTAAAGTATGGGTCACTGTATTTGGTATCAGAGGAAAGGTATAGTCATCCTTTGGAAACTAGGAAGTGAATGCCTTAGTAAGAACCCTAAGGATAAGTCTAAGCATAGAACAAAATATTAGTGTTTTAGAAATGGCCATCAACAACCTATGGTAATACATTAAGTGTGAAATTTTATTATTGATTATTTGGTTTTCCTATTATAATTAGTGTTGCTCACACTATTCTTCTTGGTTTTAGTCAATGGCTAGAACCCGAAGGAACCGTGTTAATGCAGAATGCGACGGGCAAAGCAATGATTGTCCCCCTGAGAAACCAAACGTTTTGGGAGATGGAATGAAAAATATTGTAGCCATGCTCACACAACTTTCTCATGATTTGAATCATACAGGACTTCCAAACGAGCAAAGGAAGGAACCACATTCTGTTGAATCCTTCATGAGGCAGTGTCCACCTTCATTCAGCGGGTCTACTGATCCATTAGTTGCTGAACAATGGATTAGTACTACTGAAAAGATATTTTCAGTTCTTCAATGTTCTGATCATGATAAAGTCATCTTAGTAGTGTATCGTTTGGTAGGAGATGATGATCAATGGTGGAATCCTATTAAGAATATGAGGCAAAGGGATGAAATTGAGTCCATGGAATGGGATGAGTTCAAGAACTTATTTTTCAATAAGTACTTCCCTCGTATTCTCCGAACAAAGATGGAGAAGGAATTTCTTCAACTAAAGCAAAAGGATGATGAATCTGTTGGTACCTACGAAGAGAATTTTACAAGACTTGCAAGGTACGCTTCTGGTATTATTATCCAACCTGAGAGTAAGATCGATCGATTCTTTAGTGGCTTAAAACCAAGTCATCGAAGGGAGTTAGACATAAGGTACTTCAATAGCTAAAAGGAAATCGTTCGATGTGCTCTCAAAGTTGAGATGGAGATTGGAGTAACCCATCAGTCATATGGGTTTGATAAGAAGAGGACAATGGAATTTAGAGGAAAATATAAAGAGCACATTGAAAAGAAGATGAGTTTTCCCTTATGCTCAAAGTGTGGAAAGAAACATGGACAAAATTTCCTTAAGGGGACAAGAAAATGTTATAAGTGTGGAAAAGAAGGTCATCGGGCAATTGAATGTCAAAATAATGGGAAGAAGATTTTTAATGATGCAGACAAAGGAAGGGATACACAGAATGAACCTACTACACTTTAATGTTTCAAGTACAAGGAGATGTGGCATTATGCAAATCAATGCCCAAATCAAAGGGTTGATGATGATGATCGACATCAACAAACTCTTAAGGTCAAAGACAAAGGAATGTCACATGCAATTACTATCGGCGATGTGGAGTACGACAACGAAGTGGTGAGAGGTACACTTACCATCCACTCTAAAGTAGCAAACTTTTTATTTGATCTTGGATCCACCCACTCTTTTATTTCTGAATAATTTTCTAAGGGTATCACCATATTACCTCAACAATTAGATGTTGAGTTAGTTGTGACAACCCCTAATGGCACAACAGTCGCATCAAAAGTTTATAATTCTTCTCCAATTGATGTTTGTGGGAAAGTGCTTCCTGCAAATCTTGTGGTCCTTCCTATAGTGGAATTTGATGCGATTCTTGGCATGGATTGGATTTCATTATATGGATCTCATATCAATTTCCAAAGGAGGGAAGTCACATTTCATATTCCAGATCAATCTATGATCCGCTATTCATGAAAGGATGAACATAACCTTCCAGTGGAAATTTCTTCCATCTTATGGGTCTTGATTCCACTAAATGAAGGTTATTTATCTCAAATGGTTGGTGAGAAACTCACGATTAAGAATATGCCCATTGTACGGGAGTTTGACGATGTCTTTCCGGAGGAATTGTCGGGTCTTCCACCAAATCGTGATGTTGAGTTTTAAATAGAACTCATACCGGGAGCATTGCCTATTTCAAAGACACCTTATAGAATGGCCCTAATTGAGTTAAAGGAATTGAAGAAGCAACTCCAAAAGAATTTTGATAAGGGATTCATACGACCTAGTGCATCACCTTGGGGAGCACCTGTTCTGTTTGCTAAGAAGAAAGATGGATCAATGAGACTCTGCATTGATTATCGAGAACATAACAAGATCACTATCATGAACAAATATCGTCTCTCGTGCATTGATGACTTATTTGACCAACTACGCGGAGCTCAATACTTTTCCAAGATTGATCTTCGTTCAGGGTATCATCAATTAAGGGTTAAAAGGAAGGATATACCAAAGATGACTTTCCGTACAAGGTATGGACACTATGAATTTATAGTGATGTCATTTGGTCTTACTAATGCCCCTGCTATCTTCATGGATCTGATGAATAGAGTCTTTAGAGACTATCTTGATCAGTTTGTGGTAGTCTTTATAGATGATATTCTTGTATATTCAAAGATCAAGGAAGAACATGAAGATCACTTGAGAATTATATTGAAGACCCTGAGAAAGGAGAAGCTTTATGCCAAATTTACCAAGTGTGAATTTTGGATTCAAAAAGTCACATTTATGGGTCACATAATCTCAAAAGAGGGGATATCTGTGGATCCAGCAAAAACAGAGGTTATCGAAAGATGGTTGAGACCAACAACAGTAACCGAGATCCGAAGTTTTCTTGGTTTGGCTGGATATTATCAACGTTTTGTGAAAGTTTTTTCATTATTATGTAATCAACTCACCAGGTTGACTCGAAAAGGAGTTAAGTTTGTTTGGACAGAGGAATGTGAAGAGAATTTCAAGGAGTTGAAAAGAAGGTTATCCAGTGCACCTATACTCACACTTCCTTGTAGTGGATAAAGGTTTGTGATCTACCGTGATGCATCCAAGAAGGGGATGGGGTGTGTTCTTATGAAAAATGATATGGTGATAGCTTACTACTTACGAAAGTTGAAAATCCATGAGCAAAATTACCCAACTCATGATCTGGAGTTAGCTATGGTAATCGTTGCATTAAAGATTTGGAGGCATTATCTTTATGGAGAAAGGTGTGATATTTATACTGATCATAAAAGTTTAAAGTATATTTTCACACAAAAGGAGCTGAATATGCGCCAAAGAAGATGGTTGGAGCTGATTAAGGATTACGACTGCTCAATTCATTACCACCCTGGGAAAGAAAACAAGGTGGAAGATGCATTAAGTCGACAAGACCATTCTAGATTATCCATGATGAGGATCACAAAAGATCCAATATTTATGGATTTACAAAGGATGGATCTTAGAACTATAGTGGAAGGGGAAAAATCGTATCTTCCTCAAATGAATGTTCAACCATCTATACATGTGAAGATTAAAGAGGCACAGAAAGAAGATGTAGAGTTACAAAAGAAGGTGAGAAATGTTCCTGAATTCAACCTTGATTGTGATGGGATAATAATGTTCCGGAATCGGGTTTGTGTTCCTCCCATCCCAGAATTAAAGAAGGAGCTTCTGGATGAGACTCAAATTTCATCATTCTCTGTTCATCCCGGAAGCATGAAGATGTATAGGGACCTGAAAGAGTACTTCTGGTGGGATGGCATGAAAAGAGATGTTGCTGAATATGTCTCTCGATGCTTGGTTTGTCATCAAGTTAAAGCTGAGAGACAAAAGTATAAGGGGATGTTACAACCATTACCCATACCCGAATGGAAATGGGAAAACATCACTATGGACATTGTCACCGGACTTCCTAAAACATCCAAAGGTAATAATTCTATCTGGGTCATAGTTGATCGTCTTACAAAGTCGGCACACTTCATCGCTATTAGAGAGGATTTCTAGATAAGCTTTCCAGGATATATGTAAAGGAAGTGGTAAGATTGCATTGAGTACCACTTTCCATTATATCTAATCGGGATCTAAGATTTACCTCAAAGTTCTGGTGAAGTCTTCAGCATACTCTGGATACAGAGTTGAGTTTCAGCACTGCTTATCATCCTCAGACAGACGGTCAGTCTGAGAGGACAATTCACACTCTAGAAGATATGTTGAGATCTTGATCTATGGATTTAAAAGGTGGTTGGGATCAACACCTACCTTTGGTGGAATTTTCTTATAATAATAGCCTTCACTCCAGTATTCAGATGGCTCCTTATAATGTTCTCTATGGAAAGAAATGCAGGACTCCAACTTCCTGGGATGATGGTGGGGAAAGAAAGCTATTAAGACCTGATCTTTTTGATGAGATGGCAGAAAAGGTCAGATCTATTCAACAAAACATAAGAGCAGCTCAGAGTCAACAAAAATGTTATGCCGACAACTGAAGAAAATACCTAGAGTTTGAAGTTGGTGATAAAGTTTTCTTACGAATATCTCCCCGGAAGAGGGTCATGAGATTTGGAAAGAAGGGAAAGTTGAGCCCTAGATATATCGGTCCTTTTGAAATTATGGATCGTGTTGAGAAGGTAGCTTACCGATTGGCGCTTCCACTGAATATCTCCCAAGTTCATGATGCGTTCCATGTATCTCTCCTTAGAAAGTACATACCTGATCCTTCACATGTACTCAGCTCAGATGTTTTACCGTTGGAGCAAGATCTTTCTTATGAAGAATAGCCGATAAAGATTCTGGATCGTAGCGAAAAAGTCCTACGGAACAAGACCACTCGCTTGGTGAAATTTTTATGGAGGAACCACAAATTTTAATAAGCTACATGGAAGCTTTAGGATATGATGAGAGATAGGTATCCTCATCTGTTTGTTACAAAGTGACGAATTTTGAGGGAAAAATTCATTTTAATGGGGGTAGAATGTAACACTCGATACTTTTATGAGAAATATTTTGTTTTTATGTTATATAAATCATCAAAGGAATCTTTCACTACACACAACACTAGCTTGGATTGCTTTATACGCAATCACGACCTTCCTCGATAGCTTGCGTCGTACACAATACCGAGTTTCACTAAACAACGATATGCTATTAAAATATTACTAAAACTAGCCATTATGAACAGTAATACCCACTTTTTGAAATTTTATTTTTCAAAATTGACTTCATTTTTGGATTCAGAATATCGAAATTAGCCTAGGGTGAAATTTTGGTATTTTTCTGAAAACTTCCATTTTTTGATGAATAGTGAAAACACTAAGTTACTATTTAAAAACCAAATATTTATTTAAATAATTATTTATTTTATTTAAATTTATTTTAGGTCAAAATTGATACATAATACCTTTATAAGTTCAAATTAATTCATTGGAGTCATTTTATAATAATTTTAGATATATACAAATTTTATCGAACTTTTCACCGTCTTTTACCCACCTCCTAGGAGAATTTGAAAATTTACATAAAACTTAATTTTACCGCTTCTGTGAGTGGAATTTAGAAAATCCGAGAGACACAGTTAATATCAAGGACTAAAATTTGGTTCAATGAGATGAAAATAATTTTTGGTGAATAGTAACTTTTTACTTTTTTTACCATGGTTAAAAGTAAATTGGGAAATTAAGGGTAACAATGTTATTATTATTACCCTAACACAAGTTCTAATTCTATTGGATAAGTTTAATTTTACCAAAACATCCTTAAGAATAAAATAAGACTATTTAGGCCCACTTGGATTAGATTAGGACATTTATTATTAATTTATTTAAAGAAGGGTTAAAATAGTTAAAATCAAAGTTTAATAACTAAAATATTTTTAATATAGGGTTATACATAAGATAAATTCGACTAAAAATATTCATTAGAAAAATAAAAAGCTTTCCTACATTATGGTATTTTATTTGTAATTTTTAGACTTAAAATAATTTAATTTATTTATGACACAATGATGATGCAGTAATTATCTTATTAATGAAATATTGACATAATTGATTTATAAATACCAAAATAAATGTAATTTGAGAATTTTTATGAATTACAATAATTTTCTATGTTAATATGACATGTTAGTGTTGATTTAATTATATTTTTTTAACTAATAATTCTTTTATGATTTTCACAAAAATCAATTACCAAATAGTGTCAAAATTGACATAAAATAGTTTTTAAAACAAATATTATATTATTAATTGTTATTATATTCCTAAAAATCTAAGGTTCGTCCAAGATACTTATATAATGATATGTGTATCATTAATGGACCACTTGGGGGTCTATTGGATTTATATGGTGAGTTTATTAACTATATAATATAAAAATACAAAGTGACATGGTAAATGTCAATCTAATTAACTAAGAGTTAAAACTAAAAGATAAGGTTAATATAATGAACTAAACTAGTCTAAATTCTATTTTATGAGATTATTTCGACCCATCCCCACCTTAGATTCGAAATAAATCAATTTGGAGATATTAAAAACCGAATATGACTTTATAATAAAATAATATTTTTAGTTTTTTCTAAGGTGCCCCTCTCCTCCCTTATAAAAGGGCACCTCCTCCCTCCCTTCCTCACACAACTTTGAGCCTTCAAGCTTGGCCAAACCCTACAAAATTCTCTTCTCCACTTCCCTAGAAACATCCTATAGGTCCTCTTCTTCTTCAAAGAGAAATTTTAGTGCCCTAAGAGGAGGTCTCAAAGAGACGTTTCAAAGAAGATGTAATGTCCGTTAATAATTCTTTCAACTTTATTTCTGCTTCCACTTCTTCTTCTATAGTTGTTTCATTAGGAAGTAATAACATCAGTATCACTAATATAATGGTATGTTATTATAAGTATGAAACAACCCTATTTCACCATCTATCCATCCTCCGGAAAATGAAATCACCACGCATGTGTACGTATGGAATATCGTCTCCACGCCGTGGTGTAATCTATTTTCCACCACCACCTTACTTGGATGGGTATAATGGTGTAAATAATAACTATATATGATTATTTTAAAGTGATATTTATTCTGAAATCTTATTCATACACTCCAATACAATTCCACATTCATGGGAACGATATCATCGCTCGTGCGTACGTACGGAATACCGTCTCCACGATGTGATGCGACTCGTTCTACATGATCGTCATTACATAATGATTATATAAATGAAATTAATGAATGAATATGATATATATTACCCTAATACCACTCTGGAAGTGAGGTATCAATAACCTAAAGAGAAGAATAAGAATTTATTCGACAAAACACGCATAAGAACAAAACGTAATAAACACCCGAATAACAAGTAGCAATGAAATATTACTAATAAGAAGCTAAGAATATGGCCATATATGATATCATAACAATGAGTATGATTCTGGAATAAGTAAATGACATTATTTAAATAATTATACAGAAGGTTCAGACACTTACGAAGCAAATCGAACCTAAGGTAAGAGTAAATCTCGCAATCTCATTTTTATCTGAGATTGTTCATACTTTAGAATATACTGGGGAATATTTATCATCCACATCCATGTTTCCTCAATATGTAATATTTATATCCTTATACAATTGTTTATATTCAATTTTACCCTTCGGTAAGTTTTTAGTAAAAGATATGAAAGGAATCTTTGGTTGTTTTTCGTACGAGGTACTTTTTGACTTTTCCGACAAAAGTACGAGAAGAATGTTTTTTTAACTTATACGGCATGAATGAATTTTTAGAACATTATTTCCATGAAGATTATTTTACAAGTTTTCAATTTTATTTTTAATCAACTTCTTTTAGTTCAAAATTATATGACATGTTAAAAAAGGAAAATGTTTTTTAAGTAGAAATGATATTTTCCTCAAGAATGAAGTTCAAGTGTTTTATTAAAAATATTTTCCATCTAAGATAATATAGGGTTCTGTTTCTATCCCTATTATTACATTGATTTGATTATGTTGTGATGGAATTATTTTTATGAATTCCTTTATCTTATATGAATTGTTTTATGATGTCATGATGTTTAAGAATCCCATTTTTATTTCATGGGTTATGCAATGATATATGATTTATGATTTTTTCTGGAACACATAAGAATGGTTTCATTATGAGACGGGTGGGACCTATATCTCCATCCAATGCATTGGGTAAAGATTTATATCTCATGAGATAGACATGGCTGGAATGGCAGGTTAAACCGGTTCAGTGAAAGAGGACTAAAACAAGGAGTGAACTCGGTTCAGAAATGGACTTTGTCCGCTAAGATAGTCTTGGCAATGAGTCTTGACTAATAAGAAATGATTCTCTATGATTATGTGTTTATGCCACAAAGTTTCATGTTTTATGTTATGATTACTGGGATTACATTTCACTACTATTATTTGTCCCATATTATAAAATTATGATCTCTTTTGCAGGTTAAGATTTCCAAAATGTTATGTTCTTATGAATATGATGTGATTGATGTTTCTTTTGTTTACCCTTACTGAGAATTTGAGCTCACCCTTTTGTATGTTTTCTTTCCCCATGTCAGGAAGAAGGTTATTAAGTAGGATATTCCAAAAGGGACTCTAGATATGATGAAATAAATGGGAGACAATGTAGATGCTTTATGAACCAGTTGTTTATGTTTCCCAATTTCTAAAGATGCTATACCTATACGGTCTTTTATTGGTTTTGTTATATGTTGTAATAAGTGTACTTAAAATTTGAAGTACTAACAATGTATGTAAAGTTTGGGTCATTATAATTTATATTGATTCATGCCAAGAATACTGTGTATCAAATTATGACACATTTGATTCTTGCACGTCACACCATTTATTGTTTATCTTCAAGAATTATCTCTGTGAAAATTAACTTAATAAGCATGAGATAAAAATGATAATGAAATTAATTAAGTAATAATAGATTGAGTGATGAGAAAACAATCTAGGCTTGTTTGCTCAGTTTTGGAGATGTGTTGCACATTTTAAACGAAAATGACATTTAAATATTGAAACGAAACACTTAGATTCATACCGGTCACGCCATGCATCGGACTGAGGTGTGGCTGATTACTACACATCCAAAATAACTTATGGATCATTTTCCTAAAACATCAAAACAATTAAAATGTGTTTCCTCAGTTTTGAGTATGTCTCTTGTTTTTTTACTAAAATCTCATTTTAAACTGGATACGCACACTTTGAGTCATACCAGCAACATAGTTTGTGAGTTTGATGTGATACTAATTCCTACATGTCAAAAATGAATTATGAATTATTGTTTTAAATTATCAAGACAATATGAGCATGTTTTTTTAGTTTTCAGTGAGTGACTTTTTGAACTAAAATGTCAATTCTAAACTGATAACGGACACTTTGAGTCATACAAGGGACATCATGTATAAGATTGGGTTGCAGCTAATTCCTACACATCAAAAATGACTTATGTACCATTTTCCAAAAGTATCAAAACAACCCGAATATGTTTTAGCAGTTTTGAGTTTGTCAATTGTCTTTTTTATTAAAATTAATGTCAATGTTAAATAAAAAGACGTGCGTGGAGTCATACCGGTCACACCATGCGTCGGATTAAGGGGAACTTGATTCCTACACATCACAAATGACTTATGTATCTTTTTCCTACAGTATCAAAACAATTTGAATGTGTTTTTTTGGTTTTGAGTACACCACTAGTGTTTTTTACTAAAATATTATTTTAAACCGAAAACACGCACTTTGAGTCATACCAGTCACATCGTGTGTGGGTTTCACATTTGAATTATTCCTACACATCACAAATGAATTATGAATCATTTTTCTAAATTATCAAGGCAATCTGATCGTATTTTCTCAGTTTTCAATGAGTGATTCTTTTTTGTACTAGAATGTCAATTTTAAACTGATAATGGACACTTTGAGTCATACGTGAACATCGTGTATTAAATTTAAGTGTACTGATTCCTACACCTCAAAATTTACTTATGGATCATTTTCCTAATGTATAAAAACAACCTGAATGCGTTTTCTTGATTTTGGGTATGTTAGTTGTTTTTTAGTAAAATTAATGTCAATTTTAAATAAAAAGGCACACTTGGAGTCATATCGGTCACACCACGCATCAGTTTGAGGTTCATCTGATTACTACACGTCCCAAATGACATAGGGATCATTTCTTAAAGTATCAAAATAATCCTAATGTTTTTTCTTGGTTTTGAGTATGCCACTTGTGTTTTTTACTAAAATTCAATTTTAAAATGGAAACACGTATTTTGAGTCACACCGGTCACATCGTGTGTGAGTTTGACATGTGAATGACTAATACACATAAAAAATGAAGTGTTAACAGTTTTCATTAATAATCAAGACAATCTGAGTGTGTTTGCTCAATTTTCAATGAGTGATAATTTTTTGTACAAAAATGTCAATTTTAAACTAATAACAGACACTTTGAGTCATACTAGGCCCATTGTGTATCATATTGAGGTGAAACTGATTACTACACATCAAAAATGACTTATGGATAAATTTCCTAAAGTATATAAAATAATTAGAATGTTTTTGCTCAGTTTTGAGTATGTTAGTTGTCTTTTTTAGTAAAATTAATGTCTATTTTAAATAAAAAGATGCACTTGGAGTCATACCGGTCACACCAAGTGTCATATTGTGATGAAGATTATTCTTACATGTCCCAAATGACTTATGGATCGTTTTTATAAGGTATAAAAACAATCCAAATGTGTTTTCTAGATTTTGAGTATGTAACTTGTGTTTTTTACTAAATCATCAATTTAAATTAGAAACACACACTTTGAGTCATACTGGTCACATAGTGTTTGAGTTTGACATGAGAATGATTCCTACACATCAAAAATTAATTATGAATCATTGTACTAAATTATCAAGACAATCAGATTTTGTTTTCTCTATTTTAAGTTAGTGACACTTTTTCAACAAAAATTTCAATTTTAAATTGTTAATAGACAATTTGAGTCATACCCAGCACATTGTGTATTAGATTGAGATATTGTTGATTCATGCACACAAAAATTGACTTATGGATGATTGTACTAAAGTATAAAAAAAAATATTAACATTTTTCCTTGGTTTTGAGTATGTGATGTGTGTTTTGATATAAAATGTAAATTATAAACTAATAATATACCATTCAAGTCATATCAGACACATCGTGCATCAGATTGAGGTATGACTGATTGAGTATGTGATATATGTTTTTGTTTCAATAATCTTCACCAAGCTAGAAAATAAAGAAATATTCCATTTGGATAGAAGAAGAAACCCCATGCTGCCAAAAACGCCTCATCCGAAAGAACCATGTTCTCTCTTTTTTGGATTGTTGCAGATGATTGAAGGGAAAATATGACTTCCCAAATGATTTGTGAAAAAAAATATTAGATAAAAATGACAAGGAAATTAACTTAAAAATAGTAGATAAAATGGTGATATAATTAACTAAATAAATAGTATAAATTCATCTTTTCATGATGGTTGTATACATTATTAACCCATTTTTTGTTTTTATTATACCGGTTGCAACCTCACACGAGCACGCGCATCTTCGAACAAATCACCCCAACTCTAGAAAAATAGTATACCTATATAGTAAAACAAATATAATGTTAGTAACACTATAAAAAAATAAATTAAACATAGATATGAATTAATACATTAATAAAATGTCAATTTTAAACTGAAACCACGTAATTTGAGTTATACTAGGTACACCATGTATTGATTTGTGGTATAGATGATTCCACTATGTCTTTTATTATACAATGCATTCAACACTTTGGGTTATCTAACAATATTGTAGTTTGATAACCTTGAATGTTGAATGCATTGGAGAATAAAGAGAAAATTGCATTATCATGAGTGAATCATCCTTGTTAAGTGTATGATCATAGTACATGAGTGAATCATCCCTAATCCTAGAAAACATTAACCATTAGTGTAAAACTATCACCATTAATTGATTAATCTTAAATAAATATTTGCATATGAAATTTTATGGAACATAATAAAATTTATCTTGCCCTTTCACCATCATAAATAGTAAAAACTCCATGATAAACCATTTACCTTCTTTAATGGTAAATACTTCAGTGTCAACCATTATGTATTTTTAGAAGACAACAAACCTCATTATAAATTGTTTACCCATTTTTTATAGTATTAAAAGTCTGTATATCCCTTTATAACACCCAAATGATACATAAATGTAGGGAATCCATTAAGTCTTCTTGTATTGTGCTATAGATTAGTATATCATTTTCAATATTATGGGTGATGATAAACTCTAACATAACATCATAATTATGTGTTCATAAAAATGAGAATATCCATATTCTCATGTATTTTTTATTTAGAATGATGATGAGTTTTTGTATTAATGAGCTTGTGAACATGGATCATTTTACACAATGAATGCGTACATGCATAATGAATGTTACTTGTATACATTTCACAAGCATTTTTCATATTATATCATGCATCTAATTGATGATCAAATAGCCCAAACAATTCCACCACCCACCAAAGTGAAACCACTATATTGTTATTTTATAAAAATTCATGATTCAATCGATGATATTTTGTATTTCTTTATTATTTAGAGGTTTTGAATCAAGCAACTAGCTTAGTTTTCAAAGGATTATTCGTTTATATTTTTAGCATTTCATGATTTCATTTGAAGCGAGTTTTTCTGTTTCAGGGATTTCTTCATAAGACAGTTTATTTTCATTTGATTTCATGTTTCCTTTGACACTAGCCCTCTTCAATAACCACAATCTCTCAATGAGGGGGTGTTATGTGTATTAGAATATTAATTTTTTTTATATTTGTATACCAAATCGGTGTGGGTTATTTTTGTGTTATTTTTCTCAACTATAAATTATGCACCCAACCCGTTCTGAGGTACGATTTCCATTTCAACAACATGCTTTAAAACTACTATACCTATTTTATTGGGAAATTTGGAAAAGGAGAAATTAAATATTATACCATGATTTTGATATAAAAATTGTTCAACTGTTTATCATGTCTTGTTTCTGTTAAAGTTGATCATGCTCAAATTTTTGTATAAAGACTTGTTATGGAACACATGGGTGAGATCCAACTAAGCATGTAAGCTCACACCTTGTGCACCCCTTCAGTAGTGTGTAGACCATTGTATGTATTTTGATAAAGAAAAAGGAAATGTGCCACAATGATACAGAGAGGTTTCTTTCAACTTATTCTGGGTAGCTGGTGGTTAGATGGTGAGAGTTTCCCACACTATCGCATGGAGTAACTATTTTGGTTTTTGTTTTCCTTTGATGTTGGGATTATCTCTTGAAGATTGTTGAGCTATTTTTGAGTTGTATCTCTTTTATTGTTTCCTTTAGGTTATTACATATATACTTGTTTTTTCTATCATTTTTCTTTTTGTCATGTATGTATATATATATGTCATGTTGTCTGATTCAGGTTGGTCGAAATAATTCTGTATGGTTTTTGGTGATGACTGGGTGCTAGTCTTCAGTTCGTGGGGACTGGGAACACCCATGGGGTATAAGGAAATTCAGGTCAGGTACTGGTTTGGGAAGGTATTTGGGTCAGGTTCGTTATAGTTTGGTATCATAGGTGATTGTTTTTCCTCAAGATTAATTGACTTGGGATGTTTGATAGACCAAATAAAGTATTGTCGGGACATGAGAGGTAGGTTTTGGTGAGTGTCTGGGAAGCTCTATCCATGAAAAGGCTCATGTTACCATGAGATGTTGGAATGTGTGTCTCCTATTTTGAGTTCCTGATCTTAATCTCTATTTTCACTTATGGTTTTCTATTTTGAATTGAGATTATCCTCTTGTATAACTCTTTCTTATATTTTTGTGCACATCGGTATGCCTTAGAGACGTCTTCCACGGTTTCTCATGAGGGTGAAACAAATGATCAACAAAGGCATCATCCTATATATCAGAATCATATCGAGTCTATCATATAGGCAGTTCATACTTTTGAAAAAATTGTACCACGAGTCTAGAACATAGTTGTTTAGGTACATTTAGGAGCTTTAGGTAAGAGGGATCCCTTCCAACGGGCCGAAGGCCTTAAATGGTTTTTTATTTTTAATAAAACCTCTTTTAAGGGAAGTAGGGGGAACCCAGACATCATAGAAATAAGAAAACTCACAACCCAAAGGTGGGAAAATATTCCCCGACTAAAAACATGGATAAGCCCCTCCCTAGTGTATGAATCGTGATGAAGTTATCCGCCATTACAAGGTTGTTCAGCAAGCTAGTGTCATGTGTCAAAGCATAGGCCTGATCCGATGGCTGTTTCCAAACCCTCTCAAACATCCAAATCTAAATAGCTATGCATAGATGAACTACATACTCTGAACATCCTCTGAGACGTGCTCCAAGTGATCGAGTCCAACAAATGCATTAAAAAATAAAAAAAATCACCATAGAAGATCACCACGCATAGTCCCACCCCACCGATTCCATGAACCACTCTCGACACCACATCAACTATAAATCAAGGGGCAGGCGTTCCATGTTTCATGATGCTAGGATTGTGCCACCTAGGGCTGGAGGGCCTAACAACTACTCCAAAAAACACCACCGGAGAGGGGAACAAAGATGATCTGACCAATAGAACCATTCTAGACTGGAACTGATAAGATCATAGAAAAAGAATAACCCTTTTCGGATGCCAAACCAGATAAACTCATTTCCATAGGTTGGAGAGGAGCCCGCAAAACCAAGAGCAGGGCTTTTCCATCGCCATAAACACCACATACCACCCATAGCATTCAAAATTCAAAAACATAATGGATCCACACAATGAAACCAACACACCGCAACAGAATATCATCCACTGAGAAAACTGAAACATAGATCCCCTCCCCCGAGCCACACTGGAACTTGCAACGAAACCCGCCGGAAACATCGAAGTCACTGTTGAGCCTCGCCAACCATGTCACACCATGATCTAGGCCGGAATTGAAAGCCGAAGCACTGATCCTAAATGGAAAAAGGAATAAGGTCCCATGACAAGCCATGACATACTCCCAGGTCAAACATCGTCGAAGACCGATGAACGCCGAACCACCATAGCCTGGTGAGGACCGAGACTCGCTGATCCACCGAAGTGCTGAGGACATCGAGAACATGACACACCACACCGAGCTCTTGAGGAAGGTCCTTGCAAGGGCCGATGCATGCTAGATTATGGAAGAAGGGAAAAATAGAAAAAAACCTAGCCACCTCGAGAGAGAGGGAACCAGCCGCTTAGAGGCCCCAAAATGAGGGATCGATCATGAGAATTATTATGTGAGAAACCACTATCCTAAGGGTACGAATGAACCTAAAGAGGCATAGAATTAACATGAAAATATTGATCAGAACTTTTACTTCCTCAATTCACCTAAGAGTGTCAAGGTGAAGTGTTAGGCATTCATAATTGAGGGTCTCAAAAAGCATTAGTAGGATTTCATGGTACAGGCAGATAGACATTTGAGCTTGGATTGGAAGGGTTTTAAGACTCTTTTACCACATTTTTTTCTAGATTAATTGATGATAGAAATGTATCTTGACTTCCTCTCTTTTCATCAGGGAGGGCGTTCAATGTCACCATACACCAATCGGTTTGCAGAGCTGGTTTGTTCTGCTATAGAAGTAGTGAATAATGACCACCTGAAGGCTCATAAGTATTAGTAGAGTCTGTGATTGGATATCACATCACATGTATTTATGTTTAATCTTTCAACCTATATAGTGATAGTAGAGTGGAAGATATGAATATAGAAGTCACAGTTGGTTATTCTTCCCCTTCTCTTCAACCCAGTGGCAGCTTCAGCTGTGTGTAGGGGAAAAAGAGGAAGTTGAAAGATTATCGAAGGAGTGATGGAGGTAGATCTCAGCAACATTCCCCCTTTACACCTTCATTTCTAGCTAGTATTTTTCCCCTAACTTTCTATTAGTGAATAAAGGTTGGGCATACCTGACATTCTAGTTAATCACCTTCACAGATGTGTAATGGTTGTGGGTGTTATAGTCATTTGAATCATTTCAATCAAGCTATGTCTATTACATATTATGGTAAGGGATCATTGACTCCAAAGTCTATTGTGGTGAATTTAAATTCTTCAAAGAATACAGGGATCTATCCCCATGCCTTAGGAGTGAAGCACATTCACGTATTATATGAGTTTCTCATGGAGGTAGATGCGGGTCTAGTGATAGTGAGAGGTACCATATTTTTTTCATCTTCAGTAGCGATTGTGTTATTTGATACCGGTTCTTCTCACCCCTTTATATTTGGTTGTTTTCTGATATGCGTAAACTTCAAATGGATCTCATGTCCTTCATTATGAATTTAGTGACACCTCTTGGGAAGAGGAAAGAAAAGGGATTTCAGTTTCCTTCTTGTTCACTATTGATAACCAATGTAGAGTTAGTTTGGGATTTCCTTGTTCTTGATCTAGATTTTTTTTAAGAAATCATCAGGATGGATTGGTTTGTTTCTCATCATGATGAGGTTGATTGTTATCATCAATGTGTATCATTTCTTATGATCGATTGGAGCTCTCAGGTGTTTCAGGGAGAGTGAGATCCGAGCTTTGTTCGTGCAAGACCTTCCTTCCCTAAGCTCAAGAGTTTTTCGTATGTAGTAATAGTCGATACTGAAGGAATTTCTTATGTTGTTGATATTACCACCATTTTTTGGGACTTCCCTAATGTATTATTAGATGATTTCATCGATCTTCCTATGAAGAGGAAGGTAGATTTTACGACTGACCATGTTCCAGTTACAAAACAAATTTTGATACCCTCTTATTGTATGACTCCAATGGAACTGAAAGATCTCAAGATTCATTTGGATGATCTGATGGTGAAAGGTTTTTTTCCTAGTGTTTTGCCTTGGGCAGTGCCTTTTAACTTTTCCAAGAAATAAAATGGTTCACTCTGATTGTGTGTGGACTATCGGATGTTGAACTAGGTAATCGTTAAGGACAAATATCATTTTACTTATGTGGATTATTTTTTTGATTAGTTAAAGGGGGAGAAATGGTTTTCAAAGATTCATCTTTGGTTGAGTTATCATCAACTCAGGGTTTGGGGGTATGATATACCCAATATGGCTTTTAGGATTTGGTATGGCCATTATTAATATCTTGTGTTGCTGTTTGTTCTGACTAATGCTCCTATAGTTTTCATGGATTTGATGAATCGAATATTCCATGAGTATCTAGAAACTTTTGGGGAATAGTTCATAGATGATATTTTGGTTTATTTGAGATCCAGATGTGAGCATGAGCACCATTTGAGTTTGGTTATTGAAATCCTAAGGAGTCACCATTTGTATGGAAGGATTTCAAAATGAAATTTCTGGATCTGAGAAGCATGAGTTCTTGGGGCACGTGATTTCTAAGCTTGAATTATCTATTGATGCATAGAAGGTGAACACTGTTTTGTCTTAGGAAGATCCATGAAATGACTTTGAGATTTGAAGATTACTTGGTCTATCTGTATACTATTAATAGTTCATCAAGGATTTCCCAAAGTTGGTGTCACCATTGATTGCTCTTACTAGGAAAGGGGTAAAATTTATATGGGATGCAAGGTTTTAGCCTTCTTTCGATGAGATAAAATGACTTATGACACTGAATCCTCTTCTGATCATACCCAAGCCCGGTAAGCGGTGTGTGGTTTTCTGTGATGATTTTCATGTTTTTTTGGGTTGCATGATTATACAGGATGATCATGTGGTGTCTTATGGCTCTCTCCATCTTTGATCAAATGAAAATAATTACCCTAATCGTGATTTAGTGATTTTTTTTATACATGTGTTTATGTATTGGAAGAGCAATCTTTTTGAGGAGTAGTTCATAGTCTTATATGACTATAAGAGTCTGAGTTATACCTTTTCTTAGAAAGATATGAATCTTAGATATAGTTTGTGGGTGGAATACCTTCTAATGTTTAACTTATACATTTTCTATACCCCGGGGAATAAGAATTTTGTAGCAGACATTATCAGTAGGAAAATACCATTGCATGCTATATTGGAATCAAAGGAGGAATGAAAATTTATGGGGATCTTTGCTCGGTTTCACCTGAATTCTCAGAAGGATGTTTCAGGTATGGTTCTGACCAGTGTTTAGTTATCATCATCTATCCTTGTGTCTATTCAATAGGGTCAGTAGCAGGATGATGAGTTCAAGAGAATTTGAGAAACCCTATATGTTGGGGTGACCGTTTCTAGTTGGTCCCACTCTTCATATATTATTCTATATTTTGGGAATCAATTTATTAGTTCAGCATTTGTTAGGATCTCAGTTTTTTTTTACTGTCGTATTTCTATAGGGTTTTTTCATCTGGGCACTAGAAATATGTATTCTGACATGATATGATGATTTTGGTGGCTATGTATGAAATGCGACATAATATATTATGTGTTCCACTATTACGCCAGCCAATGGATAGAGGAAGAGAATCAGAAACCTTCTGGTTTGCTCCACCCTCTTCCAATGATGGTTTGGAAATGGGATGAGGTGTCCATAGACTCTGTTTTTGGATAACCGTAGACTCCCAAAGAAATAATTTCTATATGGGTTGTGGTTGATCAGTTGAAGAAATAAAATAACATCATTCTGATTAGGGACACCACAAAAGTATAAGATATTGGAAAAATGTATAAGCAACTTATCATGAGGTCACATGAGGTTTTTTTAGCCATTGTTTCAGACAAGGGTCCTAGACTTACGTCGAGGTTCTGGAGAAGTATCCAAGAGGTGATGGGGACTCGGGTCAGTATTAGTTCAACATAGCATTCACAACCAAACATCCAAACAGAGCATGCTATTTAGATCCTATATGACATGCTCTATTCTTGTGTCTTGGATTTTGGTGGATTACATGATAACCATCATAGATAGGTTGAGTTTTATTATAAAAATAGTTATTAGCCATTGATTAGAATTTCCCCCCTTAGAGGCATTGTATGGTCACCCATGAAGATCACCTCTTTGTTGGGAAGAGGTGGGTGAAGCCTCTTTGGTGGGACCAAGTCCTGTTTTTTAGATATCGGTGAGGATTTTAGATATATATCGGTGTCTGATTACTGATCGGAGTCAAAATAAATCGTATGTAGATCATCATCATCATCCTCTGTAGTTTTCTACAGGTGACTGGGTTTTCTTAATTGTTTATCATTGATTGGGTCACAGTCATCTTGGAAAGTAGGGGAAGTGGTTCTAAGATATGATGGACCATTTAAGGTCACTGGATGGCTTGGGAAGGTTTCTTATCGATTTTCATTTCCGATTTAGTTGATGGTTATTCATGATGTTTTCCACATATCACAACTTAATAAATATCATCATGATCCTTCTCACATTTTGAGATGGGAGGAGATTTAATTACATCTAGCCATTTTTGTTGTGGAGTAGCCAGTGGAGATCATTGACTCTCAAGGGAAATTATTGCATGAGAAATTGATTATATTGGCCATAGTGTTATGGCATAGTGATCAGATTATCAAGAGACGTAAGAATGCGAGTTATTGATAGAGGACCAATGGCCTCACCTATTTCCATAAATATTTCTTCCACATGACTTCTCAGGGATAAAAAGTATTATGGTGAGGTGTTTTTAACACCCCGTTACTCAATTGTAGGTATTTCTATTCTCTATTTTCATTTCCCTTTTTATTTGGGTGCATTTTTTGGGACTCCCAAGGATGAAGAGTGTTTTATGAGGAAAATGAACTAAAGTTTAGGGATGTATGTTTATTAGAATTAATGAAGTCTGTGTATAAATGTATTAAAGTTTTTACGGGGTTCTCCCCGAGTTTGGAGAACTCCAGAGTTGGTTTGGGGTTTTCAGGAGAATTCGTACTATCTGTTGTCTACTGGGAGACTATAAGTTTTGTAATAATTAAACTTCATGTATTGGTTGTTGGGTAGATGTTGTGAGTTGGGTTTAGGGTGTGAAAGTCTTAAATTTCATGTGTTGGTTTCATGACATGCAATGGTCAAAAATCAAAATTTTAATATGAGGTGATGCATTTGTTAGCAGAACTTTTTAATATTTAAATACACTACATGAAAAAATTAAACACTGCATATTGAATAGGGAAGTTGTGTTATAAGGAACTGCATGACTATTTTTTCTTTTTTCATTCAGATGCAGCCTCTTCTCTCTCGACCTAAGAACTGTCCCAAGTGATTTTGGGGATCTAAACTCCTTCTGGATTACTTCATTAGGTGATTGATCATTAGGGTTGTTGCGCTACTATTCTATAGGTAAGTGACCGGACTATTTCTTTGTTTCCCTTGATCACAACATCTCCATTGTGCTGTATATTTAGATTCTTTGATCTTGTGGCATTGTTCCTTCTAGATCTTTTTTGTGATATTCTTCCAAGGGATGATATTTTATTGGTTGTGGTGTGACGAGTGCATATTGTTTGATGTTTTTTTTAATCTACCCTTTTCACCATATTATTTTTTGTGAGATGTGATTCTAATACATGGGAATTAATCGTAGGGTCTCTATTGTTGACCTTGTGTTCTGTTCTGGTTAGTGGATCTCGTTGTTGATGTGTGAGATCTAAGTTTGAGGTAGGTGGTTCCGTTTTTAGCCTATATTTGATGAAATTTACTTCTCTGGTTTTGATAAATTATTTTATTAAATGGAATGGAATGATTGTTTTATTTATTTGGGTATGTAGAAACTAGTTTTTTTTAAAAAATAGTTTCCACTTGTTTTGGAAAAAGAAAATGCATTTTAAAAGTATTTTAAAATAGTTTTTCTGAAATGGTTTCAAAGAATATTTTTGAAGAAATGGTTTGTAAAATAGATCACATGGGAATCTTGGGGTAATTATATGGATGGTGTAGTATTAGGCCTTGTCCATTTTCCTGGGGCATCACTCATGGGGTTTTTCCTATGCTCCCTAGGACCATTGATCTAGGGATTTGATAGTCCTATTATGGGGTTCACATTCTGGGGTGTTCCTTTTCTATCCGGATTTGATAAATATATTTAGATACTTGATGCACATGATTATCTATGTTTTAGGTATGAATGTCCTAGCTATCCAGACCTATGGTGATCATTGGCATGATGTTACCTGTAGTTTTTTTTGTACTATTTTATCTCTTACTTCCATGGATTTGATATGATGTGTGATACATGCTTTTATTTGATTTAACTATTTTTATGCATATGAAATGCTTTGAAATTGTTATTCCTGCTTTATTAGGAAATGTGGAAAAAGGAGAAATAAAATTTTTTACCATGATTTTGATATAAAAACTATTTAACAGTTTATCATGCCTTGTCTATATCTATACTAATGTGGGGTAGTTTCTTGTTCATGTGTCACCCTCTCTTTAATTCTATTAAATATATAATATCCTCCCACTATCATTCCCTCCACATCAACCTTCCCCCACTCACAATTTACCTCTCCTTATCCTAGGGTTACCGCTAAAAATTGATTCCTCCATCCTCGCCTCCGACTATTTCTTCATATTCGACCACTTCTTCTCCCCCATATGCCACTTCTATCGAGTTCCTTCCTCTATACATTGGGTTCTTGTCTTCACCATTAACTCCCTCTACCTCCTCCACTACCCTTGGCTCCTACGGCGTCTCCACCTTCACCTCCACCTCCTCTGCCTTCACCCGTTCCACCTCCTCCGCCTCGGGATCCTCTGCCATCGAATCTTATTCCTCCTCCAATTCTATAGTAGTGACCACAAATTGTAGTGGATTTAAATCTTCTTTAAGAATATATTGTTGGAATCAACTCAGGGTTTATTGGAAATATTGGGTTTCAGTGTATCTAAATTGGAGGGAGAGGAGCTTTGCATCAGCTAATGGCTCAACTCGGTAACCCATTTCTCAGTCATTGAAATTTTCATCAAATTTCATCTTCATTCTAGGTTTCGGTTTGGACATCATCATCAAGACTCAAATTACGGTCTCCAAATCCCATATTCGGTGCTCGAGATTTAATTATTTGAGAATCTTTATCAATCTTGGTTGAAATTGAGAAATTAAACAGTGTTGCATGATTCAAGGTCTTCCTATTGAAATTATTCTAGGTTCATTTTCTCCATGGAGATAGACCCCTGATAACAATGTCGTATTAAGTTTTGGTCAACACCAACTTTGTCATCATAAAAGGTAACATCGATGTTTTGGAAACTTTGGTTGCAAATGAAATAAAATCATTTAGAGAACTTATTCTTAGTCTATCATCATCATTTGTGATTATCTTATTCAACTGGCTTGTAGATCAATTTTCTTTTTAAGAAAGACTACCCTAATCAAGATTCTCTTAGAAGATTCAGCTGGCCTCCACCACTCTTCATTCTGGTTTTTTTTGTAATTGCATACTTTCTTTATTGAACCATTTTTTCATCAGGAGATGGGTTCGCATAGAAGAAAATGTTTTTGAATGGGAAAGTGATGGTTCATTTGAAGTTGGTACCTAGTAATATTGGACTAATTTGTATGTATGCTCATCCAATCCGCTTGAATGATTATTTGTTTGATCTTTTCTTCTCTTTCCGTGCTGTAATTAATCATGATTTTCATATTTGGGCAAGTGGGATGGATCTTTGCTTAACTATGAATTCATGGTTGGGGCTCTTATCCTTTTAATTTATTATATTCATTATTATTTGAATAAAACATCGTGATTTTATTTATTTAGCCTCTTGGAGCCATTACAATCTCATGGCCTATTAGCATCACCTTCAAGTCTCTGCCATGAATGGATTTTAATGGATTGATGTCACTTTTTGATTAAATGTACAGTGAATGAATATAACTATAGGATGTATTACTTGATTTATTAATTAGATTGGTTATTATATACTGTATTCATTGTGGTATATGTCATTGGATAGCTAAAATCATGATGAGTTGTTGTTTTTGGGGAACTCCAGTGGGGACCCTCTTCTGGTTTAGACAAATGTGCACCTTAATGAATAAGTGAATCAGGATAAATAATATATGTTTCATACTAATTAATTTTTCACTTCCATTAATATTAAAAATTAAATGATTACTGCCTTTTATTATTTGTAATTTAGCATGACATAAATCTTCAGTTTATTTGGGTAATCATGTTTCAATTAAGGTATTTCATTGGATTAAAGGGTTCATTTAATTTTCACAATAGCTTTAATGATTTATGCAAACATATTTTATTATTCTTTCTGTATTATTATAATCATTATTCATTATATACACTATTTTTATTAGCAATTTAGTTATTTTATCTCTTCTATTTTTTAATATTTCTATTTTTTAAGAGTTTTTTGATTCCATAATTTTTTCCAATCAAATGATCACTTCCTTCCATTATTATTTCATCTTATTTCATTGATTTTGTTCAGTTTTTTTTATTTTAGGTGAACAAGGATCATAAAAATGTTTCAATGACAACATTTTAGTGGATAAAAGTGTTCATTTAATTTTTACTATATCTTAAATGATTTATGAAAACCTATTTTTTGTGTAGTGGTTTTCATTTATTCTTTCATATTCTCTCTATATTATTATCATTATTCTTCATTTTATTCACTTTGAAAAACATTTGTATTAGAGATTTAATTGTTTTATCTCTTCTATTAAATATTTTGTATTTGTATTTGGTTAATATTTTTGATGTCATTAAAATACAAATGTTCTTCCATTTCATCAATTTCAACAACTACTTCATTCGGTAAGATGATATTTATTCACCTATTTTTTTGTTTAGGGCCCACACTTTGTTCCACCACTTCAAAATGAGATGTAGTTTATGTATACCTAACTTACTTTATTCACTAGACAATATATTTCTTTTTGTATCATGCAAATTTTATGTACTCTTGATTATTGATTTTTATAAAAGTGCTACATTTCATGGATAATGTAATTTCTATCTACCACTACAAATTTTATTATATATTGCATACTCCATAGTTTTTCAATTGTATCTGCTTTTTCAATCAAATGATTTCTTCATTCCATTATTCTATCATCTTAGTTCATCGATTCTCCTTAGTTGTTTTTGATTTTAGGTGAACAAGAATCATTGTTTTATTTGTGTAATCATTTTTAAATGATGGTATTTCAGTGGATAAAAGGGTCCATTTAATTTTTTCTATTACTTTAATGATTTGTGAAAACCTATTTTATTTTTTTTGTGCAGTGTTTTTCATTTAATCATTCATATGATTTCTATATTATTATCATCATTCTTCATTATATACATTGAGAAAAACATTTGTATCATAGATTTAGTTTTTATAACTTTCCATAGACCTTAATGAATCTAAGGTAAATATGACACATGATGACTAGCCAAAGGATAATTAATACATTATTACCCATGAGACCTCCATTATTTGATGGTTTATATTCCTACCATATAATTTGAATGAAAGCTTACTTCAAGAACAATTTAATATAAAAATATACCATTATGATTAAACCTTATGAAATTCATCATTATGATCATGATATATTAAAGGATATTAGTACTATTAGATATGAATTGAAAAAATCATTGATAATTACCATACTTTGATATTTATAATTAAATATCTTTATCCATGTATTTGGTTGTACTAATATATATGATTTTAAAAAAATCTACCAGATCATCATGATTAATAAATAAAATTAAATAACCAAGATGAAAATTCATCAAACTGAGTATCAATTTTTTTAGAATTAAAGTGACAAAAATATTAGATGGGGTGTAACATAGATTCATCAAGATAGTTAACAACATTGATTTCCATGAAGTGGTAATGGATAAATAAACTTTGATCAAAAGTATATTAGGGTAGCTGCATAGAAACTTCAGTTGAAGGCGTTTCACTACAGGATTTGGAGCATTATTCAATATTGTGGTGGCCATCCAAGAGTTTCATTATGAAATAGTGATTCTTGGAAGTTTGTGAATGTATTATTTCATAGTTTTTTTTTGTGATTCTGGTGGTATGGGTGAGACTCGGTAGTGGTATGATTTTTTGGTTTCTCACATTCCACTATTCATGGTGGTGTTCTTATTTATGTATAATTTCATGGATTCAACTTTAGTGATTTGTTATCATGTTGGTGGTGGTTATTTGTGGCTGTGAATTGGTGTCACATTGGTCTTTGTCAGATGGGTTCATTCAGTGATGTGCAAGATGTTTACCAACAAGCATCCGACATAGTGGGTCTTGAGCAGCCATGTCAAACTTAGAGAACAATGGGTCCTACAGAATATAATTGACACAATTCATTGTGCACATATTTCATTATGACAAATCATGTTAAGTACAAAATTATACCATTTATCCTTGCATTTTTCAATTATAATAAACTCATTTACATAAATTATTTCAATATTCATTAATATTTTTTCTTATTTTTAAACATTATAGTGTCTGCATAAAAATGTGTTGGAAGCTTTTGAAGTTGAATATTCAGTAAAAGGTGACATAAAAATTGGTTTGTTCTAAAACTTCAAGTGACTATCAATAACTGATAAACTTTTACAAATAGAAATATCAATATTAATGATTTAATTATTGGTATAATTTTTATCACCATCTATTAAAAATTATCATCTTATCTTTTCTAGTATTGATTATTAAAACCACTATCTTCAATTTTAGTTTTCTATCACTTTTTATTTCATAGTAAAAACAAATGTTATTGTGAATGTTTTTCAAAATGTTGGTTCATTCATGTAATTGAATTCTCCATGTTAAAAATAAATTTTTATTCCCTTAAATTCCTCTTTAATGTTTTATATTATATTGATGATATCTCAATTTTTTCTCTACTTGTATTCCAATATTATACACCACTTATATGTGATTTAAATATATTCAATATTACTGTTAAATATTAACTTTGAAAAACAGTATTCTCTTATTGAAAATATGAATTGTTTTATAGCACTCTGTGAATGAATAGGCGTGTACTAGTTTTCCTTAATGTTGAGCATATTTATATTGTTTTACATAGACTTTTTATGGAACACCTAGGTGGGATCCTATTGATAATGTTAGCTCACACCATTCACACCTCTTTAGAAATTGTACGTCTTTTGATGCAGGGAAAGGCAAGGTGCCGTAGTTTGGCAGTGAGGTTTTTATTATCTAACTTTGGGTAGTCGGTGGTGAGATTCTAGGAGTTTCCCACACTGTCACATGGAGTAGTTTTTTTTGGTTTTTTGTTTTCCTTTTCTATTGGAATTTTATGTTGGATATTGTCTAGCTACTTTGAGTTATACCGCTTCTACTGTTTCACTTCTGTTATGACATATATATACTTGTTTTTTCTTCCACTGTTCTTTTTATCATGTGTGTATATATATACATATATTGACCATTTTTTATGCTCATGGTTTGGGTAAATAATCTCATATGGTTATTGTTGTTTATACATAGGTGCTAGTCTCTAGCCCATGGGGATTGAGAATGCCCTTTGGGTATGTGGTAATTCTAGTCAAGTACCAGTTTGGGAGAGTATTCAGGATGGGGTTGTCATTGCCATAATTAAAAATAAAAAATTCATTCAAAAAAGTTCATTCAGTGATTTTATTGAACAATAGGTAATCATGGATTGATGACCAAAACCTCAAACATCAAAATACAATATAACAAAATTATTTGAAAAAATGAAAGAACAAGAAGAAAATTATACCCTTTAAAACAAATAAAATACAATATTTTAAATGAAAACGATCAATAAAAAACCATTTAATTTAAAATTTATTGAAACAAGTACATATAAAATAAGACATACAAAACATCTAAAAGGAAACTGTATTTGAGAAGCATGCCAAAAAGAACTTATATGAAGTAGATCATGTATCAAACACAAAAACACAAGGATGTTTCACTTTGTCTATATTTTCTTAGCTCTTTTAATAAAAAATCACTTTTGAAAAAAATGGAAATATTCAATGGTCTAATGAAAGTTAAAACACTTGTGAGGAAAGACTTATTGTACACATATAAAATAAAAAAATTCTAAATGACATGATTTAACTTGGGGGGGGGGTGCAGGAATTTCAAATGATGTAAAACATTAAGTGGTATTATGAAAACAAGAAGGGATAAATATTGAATAATGTAAACACATCAAAATGAAACATTTAGTAACCCTATTTCCTAAAAATAGAAACATTAGTATTTTTATTCTATACATTATAATTCTAACAAAAATACTACAATTTATATAACCATAATCTTATAAAGGTTAGGTAGGACATGAAAATTGAACCTCCTGCCACTCAAGAAGAAATTCCAAGGGCCTTATATTTGTTTTCCAGTGGCTGAAGAACACAAAAGAAATATTCATTCCCAATTAAATAAATTTGGGAATTTTTTACAAAATAATCAATTCTCGGAAACAAAAAAAATGATAAAAATAATTTTGAAGGGAAAACAAGAAAAATGAGTGCATATAATTGACAGTAAAAAAGAAAGCTATCTTGTTTCTTAGAATTAATAGAAGTCATGTGGTTATAGAAATGTTAACATCCTGATTTTCTCATTCTTGCATCCATGTCTTTTCATCCCAATTTCAAACTCCTATACCCCCCTAATACATTCCCACTTTTAAGTATATGTGTGTCTTCGACACATCATCTTTAAAAAAGTAGACCTAATAAAAATGTTGAGATAATAGATTAAACATAATATTTCTAGCATTTAAGTTTTGCATTATAGAAAAACTTTATCTACATATGCCACATGGTTTAACCCTTGAAGACAAAAAGTAAAAGCATAAGATCACAAATGTATAAAAATCTATCCATAGGCTCTAAGTCATCCATTGAAATCCATCATGGTAAAAAAATCGCCCAATTTATATGAATACTATAAAATATTAAAATATTTGTATTATATTAAACATGAAATAACCCATTTATGCATTTATTTATCAATAAAACAAGTAAAACATTACCCAATGAAACATAAAATTTCTGTAAAAAATCGATCCTTCCATTACATTAAAGTGGTAATTAATTATTAATAGGAATAAAATAACATAGGTGAAAGTTATAAATTAATTTTATATTGTGTTTAATTTTCAAGAATATATATTAAAGATACACACAATATTGGAAATGAAATAATAGTAAAAGGAAAAAATATATAAGATCGTAAGATTTATGTGGGTATGTTAATGTGATTAGAATTTACAAGTAGAGAGAATAATTATTTTACTATGAGTTTGGATATGAAATACAAACAAACCTAAAACTATCTTTAATCATCCAAGCCTGAAAAAAACTAGAAATCATAAGTAAAAACTGTTCCACTTAGTATTAATTAAAAACACTAATTCTAAACATGAATTTTACTAAAATTTATTTTAAATTCACCTTTTGAATCTCCTTACCATTCACCTGTTGATTCATTTAGACATTTCTAGATGAATTTAAATATTATATATGACACTAATGTCACTATTTTATTAAATTTTACATAATTATGCATTACTTTAATTTTTCTAGAGTTTTTAGGAGAGGTTTGAGAGTTTAAAAATGGGGAAGATTGTATTGGTGGAACGATTAGCTCACAGTTGGTGCTAACCATGCAGTCAGACTATGTTGTATTAGGAGGAGATTCTAGTAGCATATGCATTGTTTTCACATGGTTCTCTAAACCATGAGACCAAAATGTGAAGACTACCATTATTTATTGGATGAACCTACATGGTTAATACATAGTTTGGAAAACTGTATGACTGAACCATGTGATTACTCTTGTATGGGGGTTCCTTCTAGAGATAACCACATGGTCAGCGCACAATTTTCCAAATCGTGCGGCCTTCCTAGAAATTTAAAACTTGAAATTGTTCAATAAATATTACTCAATTTAAATTCATTTCTCTTTACTCATCCCCATTTTTTTATCCTAGGAACATCCCAACCATGGGATTTACCTCCTCCAAGCTCCTTTGGTGGTTTTTTTGGAATGTTAGTGTAATTTATTTAAAGTGACACCTCATTTCACCTTCTCTTTCTAGGAGAATATTCTTATGTTTTCTCTATTTCGTTTCCCTAGTGGTACATGGAGGTCAATTAAATGAATAATGATGGTTCTGAACTCAGATTTTATGGATTCTTGGCCTTGTGAGGATCCCTTTTTCCTTATCTCTTGATATTGGGTGCATGTGGCAGGGTTGCGATGAGTTTAAGGTATGCCTTTTTTTGAAATTATTTTATTTGACAAGTCATGAAATTATTGGTATTTTTAAATTCCTTTTTCATCAAGTTATACCCATGTATAATTCTTTTAATGGGTTTATAAAATTTTATCCATGTTTGTTATACTTTACATAACAATTTTTTATGAGTTTTAGTTCTCTATTTCTAAAAGAATTGTTTTATTATGTGATTCTTATGAAAATGTGAAAGGGGATATTTCTTGAGGATGAGTTGGAGGTGATATTGGGTTAATTTGTTATATATTTATCATTGATTTATTCAATGATCATGTGATATGGTTGTTGTTTTCTTACCCCACTTTGTTTATTTCATGGGAAGTCAGGTTAAAAAAGTGAGAGACCTGGGTTTATATAACACTAGTATAGATTATATACCATCTAGTATTCCTAATATTGTTTTCACCCTTTCTAAGGGAGTTCCCTAGATGAGATTGGTGAGAGTAATTTGGGTGGTTATTTCTTTAGGAATACAACAAAGTCCGACGGTTAATTCCACTTGAGTATTGTTTAGGATCGCCACATATTAGGAATTAGTGAGTTTCCCATGATGCTTGCTACATTGTTGATGATATTATCTTGGGGGTTTATTCTAAAATTTGATTTTATCCCCATTCCATAATATTATATTTATGGAACCATTGGTATTCTTGTTGTCCATTTATATATTTTCTCATTGATATTATGGTGCTCTCCAGATGTTATAATTTCATTATTTTTACATTTTAGTTTATATTCCTACTTGACTTATGAAAGAAGGTTTTTTAGAAAGGTCATAAAAGGGGATAATATATTGTTTTTGTATTCAAGGACATGGATGTAATATTATACATTTTATAAAGTGTTTTCTATTAAAAGTGGTGGTTTATCCTTGGATTTATAAAAAGGGGATTTGAAAGGGGGATTTGAAAGGGGGATTTAAAAGGAATGTTTTTTTAACTTTCTTAGTTTGAAATCATTGTTTCCAAGACAGATACCATTTTTGTTTTCTAAAAGGATTCACCTTGCAGATTTTGAATTGTTAAAAGAATGATATTGGATTTCTCTACACTTTCTCTTATGAAAATATACATTATAAATGATGTTCAAACTAACATTTATGAAATGTTTTATTAAAGAAAATTGCACACATTTTGGCTAAATCCTACTAGGCTTGTTTAGATCACACCCTATATACACACACGTGTGTGTGCGTGTGACTATTATTTATTTAAATAGGTTTTAAAGTTATGATCTCGGATTGGATATCATTCATGTTGGTCTGTTGATGAATGTTTTTGGGTTCTAGTGGTGACCAAGGGTCACATGGAGATATCTTGTGGCATCTTAGGTTTTATAGTTCTCATGGATGTTCTTGTATCAACCAATTTAGTGATCCTCTATAATTTTATTCTATTTTTCTTTATATCATAACTTTTTATGCATTATTGTGGATGATATTGTATGTTTATTTTGAAAGTAAGTTGGTTGGATTATATTGTTTAAGCACTTTTGGTAACTATTATTATTTAGAACTATTTATTTCAAATGCATTATAGTCCAATGTATAGGAGAATGATTTTATATTTTGGGTTGGTTTTCATTTATTATTTATTGTTATTCAAGGAAGAAACCATTTCCACTTTGTTATATTATGATTCCATGGTTCTTATCATCAACTCATGGTAATTGGGAACGTGCTTTGGACCTTGTGGTAGGTTGGATTAGGTCGGTTCACTACTAAATGGTATCAGAGCACACTCTAGTTATTTTAATGATCCATGGTAGTATGGAGATATGATTTTCAAAACTTAGGAGGTTGCTCATGATTAAGTGTCTGGTCACCACATCTTATGATGAAACTTGAGTTTTCATCGGTAGTCAAGATTTCAGCATTGAATTTGAATTCTGTTTTGATTAGTTTTTTATGTTTTTTATATGACATGAAGGTATTTAGATCTTAATTGAGTTAAATCAGATACTTTGGGGATTTCATTGAGTTTTTGGGTGAAATTAGAAAAGAACCAGAGTTGTACAGTAAGATCACACGGGCTGAAAAATCATCCAAAAACTATGAACATGGTTTAAATACCTTTACAAAGGCCATTGCATGATCATCCAAACCGTGCACAGTTCTATATCCCACATAAATTTTTTTGGGACCTATTTTGATCTGTATTTTATCCTAAATTGATTTTTATTTGTTGGAAATGAATCAAAGAGAGTTTTTTGATGCTTTGATGTTGATTGGATTTGTTTTTTAAATGTTTGTTTTCTGTGAAAAGATAGTTCCACAAAGTTTCTTTTATTTTAAAATCAATTTTTGAGTGTTTATTTATAAATGATTTTTACTACCATTAAATAATTTTCAAAATTGGTTGGTTTTATAAGGAAATATATTAATAGTTTTGATATTAAAGTGTATTTATTGAAAATGTTTTGAATTACCAATTGGGAAGTTGGTATATTAACTCTTCATAAAGTTGTGAAAAATATTTGTCTTATAGCTTTCCATATTAGGTGGAATGTTTTCAATGTTCATGTTTTTTTGTGAAATGCAACTTTAGACTATATCAAATGTTAGTGGTCTTAAATAAGGTAATGTTTTTGTAGTGTGTTCCAAATTAGTGATTTCTGTTTTTGGGTTTAACCGCTCAATTATATTGAAATCATTTGATGTTATTGTGAAACATAATTGATTGAGTTCATGTTTCTAATTATTTAGATACGTCTCCTAGAAAGGCCTCAATGGAACATGGAAAGTCTGTCTTTAATTATTATTCTTATGGTTATTCCTCTTGTTTTCTGTGTGAGACCCATGTCATGGTTGACTCTACCTAAATTCTAGATAGAGTAGTGGAATCAGAATCTTCTATGTCTTAGACCACATATAATACTTTTTGAATAATTATTTGTTTTGTTTCAACAGAAATTAAAGTCCTCTTATAGAGATGCATTTATGGAGAGGATTGGGGGAATGTCTAATTATCTTAAAACTATTAAAGCGATGTTGGTTAAAGGTGGTGTAGGCTTGTTTGAAGAACTATTGTTGGAAACTATTTTCCCTTCTCTATTTCATGATAACATGTCTTGGGAGTTCTTCAAGACCATGTTTATTCAGTGGAATTATCTTGAGATTGTGAAGATAGAGAAGGCCATTTAGTTCATAAGTCTCCATCAGGGTGATAAAATAGTTAAGGAGTATGGAAATCATCTTTAGGGGTTAGTATTAATCTTTCCTGATTTAGTAGCCAATGACTCTTTGAAAGATTGATTCTTTGATAGAGTTATTCACTTGGAACATGGATCAGTTGTTTTAAAATCTATCCTAAAATCTTATATATAAGTGTTTGACAAGGATATGTTTTTGGAAACTAATTAGTGGACGTAACATGTGTTGGGTGATGAATCAATTCCATTTGAATGGGTTGATGAGGGGTAGTCTTCTCCAAACCATGTTGTTTCTTGGGAGAGTAAGATATCTCTTGTGTGGTTCTAGTTTGGGGAACCTTTGAATTCTAATCCCTATTTCTTGAAATCTTTTATGAACTATCTTTGATGTTTTTATATAATTCATCTACAAAAAATTATGTAAGTTTAATTAACGATAAAAGAAGAATAAGTCTCAGGTGCATCCTATATCTAGATAATTATCTATTCTGAGATGTATGCAAGTTGATTTTAGAGAAGATTATTATTTTGAGGTAATTATTGATTGATGTATTCTCTAAGTATCTTCTCTATACTTATTTTATAGATTGTTTGTTTTTTTTTCAATTATGCTCATATCTCGTTAATTTTTAAGGATTTTTGGGGTTTATATATGATGTTAGTCATGTGGTGAGACTTTTCTTTTGACAAGTTGCACATGGGAATCCATGGGTACATGATTGGGTCATCGGTAAAAGTGCTTCATCGGTTTAGATTATACACTGGTTGATATCTAGTTCGATATTTTGTCTGGTTTACTGTGGGATAGTTTTCCATGACTAAGGTCCAAGGTTATTTTTCCCTTTAGTTGTGTGACCTGAGGTTAGATCCAATTTTGTTCATGTTGAGGCATGTTTTATATTGATATATATCTTTCTTCTCTATTTTATGGGATGTTATGGGTTTTTTGACCTTGATTATGGTATTTTGGGTATCCTTTTTGGGTTTGTGCTTAGTTTTGGGATTCTAAAATGGTTTCTTGAGTGGTTTAATTTGTATGGTGGGGAATTAGCTTTCCCCTTGCTGATTCGAGGGATGGGGTTTTCTTTTGTGATACTTTCCTATAAGACTGTTATCTTTTATCTCACCATTCTAAATTATTTATAAATGGTGGGGAGACCAATTATAGGTCTTTAAATTATTTAGGATTCATATTTCATTATTATGTCTTGGGTTATGCTTTGAGATTGTCTAATGATGTTTTGGGATTAGTGTTGTTGATTATGAGGATTTAGGTGTTTGTCCACTGCTCCTTTCTTGTAAAAATCTATAATTTTATAAAGAAAAATCCCTTACGATTAAATTAAATGCCTTTTTATGTAATATGATTATAAGAAAAACTTTACTTATTTGGTTTTATTATATTCCATTGGATTTAATGTACCTTTAATATTCTATATTATTAATAAAATATCTATTGAACAGTGATAACATGATTAATATAAATATAGGGTTTTAACAAATCTAATTTACATAGAAAAAGGAAGTGATGACCTCAACCTGTAGGATAATACCTTATAAATCCCATTTATTAGAGATTACAAGGGAGATAGAATAAATATTCTTTTCCCTTGATCAATCCCAATATAAAATTGTAAACGAACATATTTAAAAAATTATTGTCAAAATGTAATTTTTATAAGGGTTTGAAAACTTTTATTGTTAAAAACCAAATATTTCTCAATAAATATGGATTATTATTTTAAAAGTGTAAAAGAACATTTTTATAAAATTATTTAGATAAAAAAATATTTTTGGAATCATAAAATTGAAATTACCCAAATGATAAATTTTTCATAATTTTTCGAGATAATCATATTTTCGGGTAAAAATTAAATACGATATAAATATATGGTGTGTATTATGAAATCACAATGAGCCCAAAATGATGTAATAGATACTAGAATTGGTATACAAGGAAAAATAAATGTTTTCCCTTTAAAATAATGTAATATTAATTTTATTTTATTAATTTTATAAAGCCATTATGATTCCATCAAAACCTATAATATATTTTAAGTTTTTAAAATCATTTCTTTAAGACTATGGCTCACTTCCATATCAGCAAGGGTAATATTTTGATAAGTTATTCCCATATAATTTTTAAATGATGGAATCCAATCCCCTTTGGAAGAAACCATGGGAAAAAATCATGGTAAGGTTTTTGGTTTTGGTTATTTTATTATATAGTGTCCAAAACCTAAGTTTGAGATATAATAAAGAAATCCCCACTCATTTCCTATATAAACCCAACAAAGCTCCGATTTATCTTAAATAGAAATTATAAATACATGTAATTACTATGTACCCCATCTATATATTCCTACCAAATTTCTCCAAACTCTTAAGAAGCTCCTCCCAATCATTTGGAGTCACACTCTCAAGGTAAGGGATCCACCCTTTCTCCCCTTTATTCAAGTATAACATTTTCCTTATGTATTTTATCTTCATTTAATTATGATGATATAGGTTGTTCTATATCCCTATTATTTTTAAATTTATGTATATATTATTATATACCCCTTTCACTCTCATCAATCCCTCCCATGAACATTCATACGCCCCTACTATGCTGCTGAAATTTTACCACGATTTTCCATAAAACAAATTGTGTAGTGAATACCCATAATCATTTCATACCAAGGGTGTTCAAATTTATGATATTATACATATTGATTGGGGAAATATATGTATTCATTACACACTCTGTCATCTTGAAATAAAATATTATGATGAATGAATCCATGTTGTATGATCTATGTGGATCACTTAACCATGATAATTAAATGAAAGTGATGAGTGTCTCATTTATTATATAGCTCTCCAATGCATAGGGTAATGTTTAGTCTCATGATATGTCATGTTGGGACATGGATTAACCTTATTCCTTTGTGATAATTTTTCCATCATGATTTCTTAGAAGTTATCCTTGACCTGTGTTTAAGATTTATTGTTTTAAGTTGTTTCAATATTTCCCATAGTACATTTATGTTATCATGATATATCATGCCATATTATTCATATTTATGATTCTCACCACTTTTCTTCCCATTGATATTCCTATTTTATAACATGTATTAATTTATTCATTTTATTCCATGTTTATTCCCTTACTGAGCTTTATAGATCACCCCTTTCTTATCTATATCCCTAGGTTATCCAATAGAGTTTTAAGTGTGATCATATTAATGAATTTTTCAAGAAAGCTGATGTATTTTTTGTTTTAAGTTGTTATGTAATGCACCTAATTCGAAAATACACTAAAATTATTGATCTTATGGGTTTAATTATGTGTAATATTATGTAATAAATCACGAATTAATGTGAAATAATGAAAAGAGTTGTCATAGTTGGTATCAAAGGTAAAGTTTAGTTTTTGGGTTTATGATTGGAAAACACTAGAAAATGCCTTAAGTTTTAAAAAAATTACAATAAAACATCCCTAAATTTTGATAATTATTAAGTAAGTGGTTTATAATAAAAATACATCAATTTCTGGATACTAAAAGTGGATGGGGCTTTGGAATAGATGTAGATATGGGTAAAACCCAAAAACACCGCATTGAGCTAAACTCGACTAGGAACTAGTGCATGAAAATGGGACGTGCTGCACACCTAATTGACACTCCTAGGGGATATTATTTATCAAATTTACATGCTCATTATGAACCATTATTAAGGGAAAAAAATCCCATAAGTATATATGTTTGGAAATATATCATGGATAATAGATATTCAAGCATAGAAATATATAAGTTTAGGAAATTTATATAATTTATATGTTATCCATTTAATGTAATTTTATCTCCACTTTATGTGTTTAATATTTTAAAATACTCATCTTTAATTTTTTCCATTATTCCATCCAATGTCCATAAATAGGAGGAATTGGGTAAACAACCAATGTGATCGGTAATGTGATGATTGTCCCAAGGAGAGGTCCAACCCAATTGGAATGGGAATCACAACTTTTTGATGAACTCTCTCACCTGACTCAGGTTATGAATAGAAGCATGGATCAAGAGGATCTCCCAAATACCCTTAAGAAATAACATGTTGTAATTGAGAGCTTTATGAAATAATGTCCTCGAACTTTAAAAGGACCATTTTATCCCTTAATCACAAAAAAATGGATCAACTTCATCAAAAAGATATTTTCCATCATTCAATGTTTTGAGAAAGAGAATATTATACCATCATTTTATTTTATAGAAATATATGATGATAAATGGTGGAAATTTATCATGAATATAAACCCTAAGGAAGAGATCAAGCGATTGAGTGGAAAGAATTCCATAAATTATTTTTTGATAAATATTTTCCTCACACTCTCCAACTAAAAATGGAAAGATATTTACTTTACCTCAAGAAAGAAGATGAAGAATCAATCTGTGAATATGATGAAAACATCCCATTAATTTAATGGTATGCCTCTAGCTTTGTCGTTACCTCCAAATGCAAGGTTAACCACTTATTTGGTGGGCTAAAACCTAGTCTATAAAAATACATGGCGATTAGAGACTTTGATAGCTATGAGAATATTTTCTGATGTTCCCTCAGAGTTAAAATAGATATCAGAGAATCTCAAGAGTATCACCAGGATAATAAGAAGAAAGTGGAGTTTAATTTTGTTGGTCTGATGGAAAAATATAATGGTTCCAAGAAATTTCAACATCCCACTTATCATAGGTCTTGAAAGAAGAACCTTAAAAATTTCCTAAGGGGGATGATTAAATACTTTAGGTTTGAGAAGGAAGGAAACCTAACTAATTATTGTCGACAAGAGAGAACCACTAATGTGATGGAGGAAATGAATTCTCCAGTAAAACCTCAATGCATTATTCATTTCTTCAATTTCAAGGAACCATGAAACTTTGAAAACTAATGTACTATGACAAGGGCTTTCAAAAAAACCAACAACCACTAAGGAAGCAAGGGTGAGATTTTACCATCACAACCACTGAGGTGGATCCCAAAAATAAAGTGGTGAAAGGTACACTAGTTATACATTCAATAATAGAGAATTTAATTTTTTATTTTGGTTCTATGCATTCCTTAATATCATAAAATTTTAGTAGAACTATTTAAACACCACGACTATAAAGAATGGAAGTAGAGTTGTCAGTGAAAATGAAAAATGGGGGAATTATTGCATCCCAAGTATATAACTCCTACCCTATTTAAATTTGTGTGATGAACTTCCCAGTGATCCATATAATACTCTCTTTAGTGGAATTTTATGATATTATAGGAATAGATTGAATTTCCATATACAGAGCCAAAATAATTTTCCATGAGAAGGAAATTATTCTCCATATCACAAATTGACCACTGATTCTATATAAGTGAATGGAGGATAATAAATCTTATTTAACATCAACATAATAAGAATGGATATTATTTTCCTACAATAAAGAATAACTAGATCAAATTATTTATTCTAAGAATGGAATCATCCTTGGAGACATTCTCATTTTTAGGGAATACACTGATAATTTTCCCGACGAATTACCTGGTCTTCTACCATGCTGAGAGGTTTAATTTTCAATAAAGCTTATACCTGGGGAATTTACATTATCAATGATTCCATATAGAATGGTTTTTTTTGGAATTCAGGGAGATAAAGAACAACTATAGGAGAATCTCGATAACATACCTCTCATGTGTACTTAATCCATAGAAGGTACCATTGGAGAATGATCTCTCATATAAGGATCATCCAGTAAAGATCTTAGATTGTAGAGAAAAGTTCTATGAAATAAGAGAATGAATCTCGTCAAAGTTATTTGGAGAAAACACATGTTTGAAGAAGTGGTGTGGGAACCATAAAAGGTGATGAAACACAGTTACCCTCATCTGTTTTAGTGTGGGAAATTAAAAAAAATTGGGTGAAATTTTTGAAGGGGGAAGATTGTAACAACCTGGACTTTTATGAATAAAATTTCCCTTATAATTTAATTAAATGTCTTATTATGTAATATGATTATAGAAAATACATGATTTTTTTGATTTTATTATATTCTATTGGATTTAAAATACTGTTAAGAATATTTAGTATTGATAATATAGCTGTTTAATAGTGATCAAATGATTATTATAAATATAGGGTTTCAATAAATCCAATTGACATAGATAAATGAAGTGATGACCTCAACCAGTTGGATCATACCATAAGAAGACCATTTATCAGATCGTTTAAGGGACGTAAAATCACCAAGATTTTATCTTGATCAAGCCAAGCTGAAATCCAACAACATAATCATGAGATAAACCATTTATGGGAGAAGTTTAAGCTCATTGATATCACAACCCAAACCTTGTACACCAAACCACCCCATCAATGTATAACCATCGCACACCTTACCCTTGGGATTTTTTATGCTATATTAAATATATATGTATCAAGATAATAAGAATATGAATATTCATAGTTTATTTTTAATTAAATAATGTTCATATTTTCTTCTTATCGTTACTTTATAAATGATATTGATTTTTATACAATAAAAAACAAATTATATTTTCAATTAGTATTAAATTTCAATAAAGTTTTTTATTTTGATTAATTAATTTATTTTTGAATTAAATAATATTTTAATGAAATATTATTATCAAACAATGGTTCAAAAACTGTTATTGTCAAAAAAAACCCAGCATTTCTCAATAAATTGCGATTTTTATTTTAAAAGTATAAATGAACATATTTATAAAATTATTTAGATAAAATAAATATTATTTTTAGAATTAGAAGTTTTAAATTATCCAATGGTTAATGTTTCATAATTTTCTGAGATAGTTGAATTTTTGGGTGAAAATTAAATACGATATAAATATATAGTGTGTATTATGACATCATAATAACCCAAAAATGATGTAATAAATACTATAATGGGTATCAAAGACAAAATATTTGTTTTACCTGTAAAATAATGTAATATAAACTTTATTTTATTAATTTTATAAATCCATTATGAATCCTCCAAAACCTATAAAATAGTTTTTGGTTTTAAAATCATTTATTTAAGAGTAGGACTCACTTACACATTAACAAGGGTATTATTTTAATAATTTAGACACTTATACTTATAAAATAATGAAAAACACTCCCCTTTGGTAGAAATTAGAGTCAAACACCATAGGAAGTTTTGTGGTTTTGGTTATTTTAGTATGTAGAGTCCAAAACCTATGTTTAAGAAATAATACAGAAATAACCAATAAGCTCCTATATAAACCCTCCCAATATCCCATTTATCCTCACTAAAAATATTTTTATCACATAATGACTCTGCCCTATACTCTATAGATTCCTCCCAAGGTTCCCCCAAGCTCTCAAGAAGCTCCACCCAAGTATTTGGATTCATACTCTCAAGGTAAGGGATCCTTTCTTTTTCCCCTTTATTAAAGTATCTTATTTACCTTATGTATTTTATCTTAATTTAATTATGATGGGATATGTTATTAAACCCCCCTTAATATTCAATATATGTATAAATGATGAGATAACCCTTTCACTTTCATAAATCCCTCCCATGAACATTCTTACGCCCTCATAATGTTGTTGAAATTTCACCACAATTTTCCATGAAAAACAATTGTGTAGTGAATACCCATACCCATTTCCCATAAAGTGTGTTCACCTTTATGTAATTATAATTATTTATTAGGGACTTAAATGTTCTTATTTCACAATAATTGATCATGGAATAAATTATTAGGATGAATGAATCCATGTTGTATGATCTATTTGTCACACTTAAGTGTGAGAATGAAATGAAAGTGATAGGTGCACCCAAAATTATACAGCACTTCAATGCATTGGGTAATGTTTAGTCTCATGAGACGTCATGTTGGATAGGGAGTAAAAATAATTCCTTTTTGGGAAATTTTCTATCATGATGAACTGGTAGTTATCCTTGAAATATGTTTATGATGCATTTTTTAAGTCATTTCTACATTTCCCATGTTGCCTTTATGTTATCATACTATATCATACCTTATTATTAATGTTTATGATTTTAACCCCTTTTATGCCTATTGATATGAATATTTTATAAAATGAATTAATTTATTAATATTATTCCATGTTTATTCTCTTACTAGGTTTTATATCTCACCCCTTTCTTTTGTATGCCCCCAGGTTTCCCACATGGTTTTAAGTGAAAGAATGTTAAAGAATTTTTCAATAAAGATGATCTATTTCCTATTTTAAATTGTTATGTGATATAAATAGTTCCCAAAGACACTATAATTCTCAATATTCTGGTTTGTATTATGTGTAATATTATGTAATAAATCACAAATTAATGTGAAATAAATAGAAGGGTTGTCCTCTTTCTCATCGGACATCTTTGAGTTTTCACAACCCTCCCACCTCGGGTATTCGAATGGAAGGGGGTAGTAGTGTGAGATTTTTTTATATCAAATGCTATGTCTAAAATGGATAGAATTTTATTTGATGAGATAAATCACTTATTCCCACTTGGTTGAATATCTTGGTACTACTGAACCACCATTGGATGAAGGATGTTTTTACTCGTTGTTTTCTATATTTTTAAAGTGAATTTATAGGGATAGGAAGTTACATAAATAAGAGAATTGTCTCATGTAAATATTGCATTAAATATTATATAATTATGGGTTATTTTTAATTTTTAAGAGTTTTCAAGAGCTAGATGTTTAAGGGTTTGTCAAATAAGGAAAACTTGATGGGTGGCATGGTTAGTGATGACCATGCAAGGTTAGTGAAAAAAACCATTATAATGAGAAATATAAATTAATTTATTTTCCAAATTGAGTACTTATTCTTAAAACTCATTAGGTTTATTCTCCTGTAAGTCCTTAAAACATCTCTTAATATGGTGATATTATAATTCCATTTTTTTATGGGGACATCATGTTTAAAAATGGGAATCTCAAGTTTCGTTCAACTATTATTTTTTATTTATCATTTTTATATTTCTTTTTCATCCATTTTTATGATTCATCTTAAATAACTTGTTGTAATTATAGTCACTTAGTCCTCTTGAACTGATTTAGATTCCTAAAAAAATGCATCAGTCACTCAAATACGAGCAGGTATTATTTTGTGGATAATTTAACAAAATTTCATTACAGTGAACTCTAGGAATCTTTAATAGATATAATAAGTTCCTACACCTAATAATATTTTAGTTCAACCCATGAAACCAAAATATAAAATAGAGGTAAGAGATTCTGATGGTATATGGACAGTTGGCGCATGGGTCTCTAAACCATGTAGACTATCCTTACGAATAGGATGACTCTGAATAGTTGTTGCACAATTTAGGTAACCATACATCTGAACTATGTGATCAACCCTTATGTATGGGGGAATCTTCTAGTGTCAACTTTATAGTGGGAACATGGTTTCCTAAACCATGTGTCCTGTCTAGGATTTTAAAACTTGATATTTTTCATTCACTTTTTCTCAATTTAAATTCATTTATCCTTCATCCTCCCCATTAATTTGACCTAGGTGCCTCCCAATCATGATCTTCGCCTCCTCAAATACCCCTTGGTGCTTTATAGGTGATTTCATTAGATTTATAGATAAATTTATTCAAGGTAACACCTCATTTCTCATTCTTTCTCCTTCTGGGCTTTTATTCTACTATTTTTTCTATCTATTTTCACTATTTGGAAATAGAGGCCAAGTATATGACTAGGTATGGTTATTAACTCGTATTTTATAAGTTCTAGGCCGGGGGGTCCATTTCTACCTTATCTCTTGATATTGGGAAAAGGCAGGAGGTTGTAATGAGTTTAAGGTAGGTGTTTTGGTGAAATTATTTTATTTGATAAGTCACGAAATTCTTATGATTTTTTAAATTCCATTTTCATAAATTTTATAATTTATAATACTCTTAAATGGTTTGTAAATAGTTCTCTATGAATTCTATAGTTGGCATAAAGGTTTTTTAATGGTTTTTATTTCTTTACCTCTGAAACAATTGGTTTACATTTTCCTACTATTTTCATAAATGACTAAGAGGATATTTTAAATGAATTTGTGGCTAAAATAAGGGTTTTGACCTTGTTGTGATCTCAAAATAATGTATCCTATGTTTCACGGGGTTTTCTTCAATTAAATAAGAGTTTTTGTGTTCAATCAACTACATGGGTAGGAGACCTTGTTTTTAAAGTGATGATCATTGTTGGCTTTCAAGGGATGTTTTATAAATTGGTTTTCCAAGATGGTTTCGAAAGAAAGGTTTGAAACTTATAAAAAAAGAGTTATAATTGATGATTTTGACACCCAGGTTGTGATCCCCTTGTGTTATTTCATGGATATACGTTTTCCATTTGTGGGATGAGACGAATTATTTTGTGATTCTTATGAAAATATGAAAGGGGTTTTTTCTCTAGAGGGTTTTAGAGGTGAGATTAGGTTTATTTTTCATGTATTTATGATTGATTTATATGATGATCCTATGAAATGTTTTTTTCTTTATCACCTCCACTCTATTTATTTTATTAGAACCTTGGGTAACTAAGTGATAAATCTAAGTTTATACTAAACTAACTTAGATAATGCACTAGATAGTGTCCCCTAGTGTATATTTCTCTCTTTATAGGGGAGTTACACAAATGAGACTAGTGAGAATAATTCATGTGGTTATAAGGGACTGGCCCCAATGATACTAGTGAGAGTAATTCAGATGGTTATAAGGTAGTTCCTATAATAGATACCAGGACACATTAAAATATCATGGAAAACCAGATTCTAGGAATAGGAAAAATATCTTGGGAATCAAGCAAGACATAACTGGTCATAACTAGACACAACTGTTCGGGATATGTTTGTTTTGGGGGGGGGGGTCCCATGTGAAAAATATGGGGGAGGTGGAGGCTATTACAAGGTAAAGGTATAGAGATAGGAGAGGAGTTATTTTGGTTATAGATTAAACTTTGAGTTTGGTAAGGAAAACCAAGGGGTATATCTGGTGTCTCTCACTTTAATATTTATCCTACCTCTTCTATATCTTCTTATTCTTATCCATATTTCTTGTAACTATGGTTCCTAAAAGAATCATTATAAATAACCAGTCCACTAAATGTGGTTTTTTTGGTGTGATGAACCTATCAATTGGTCCGACCAACCAAATACTTATAGGGGGAATTAAAATGGATACGAGGCTATAATATTAACTTGAAGGGATAGAGAATTGAATGAAGCATGTAGAATTAGGAATGGAGTAGCGCATGTGATTCCTTGAATTGACAGTGTTCAAATTGGTGATGATGATGGATAATTCCGCATAGGAGATGAATAATCAAGCTAAATTCTAAAACTCCATTACTAGTAGGGTGAATCAAATTGATCAATCTAGATTATAGAAAGGATTCTGGAAAATAGTGGATCAAATGGAAAAGGAACTGCAATGGGAGGAATCATGTTCTTCATTAACACTAGGTATGTTTTTGATGCATTTAGTGAAGTATGGGAATACATAGAATCATAAACATGTGACGTCTTGAAAATACATAGATGGGGGTATGTGTCATCTGATGAAAATTCTATAAGAGGAATAAAAGAGGACACCATTGATTATGGAGTATCCAGACATATGTCCAGTTAGAATAAAAAATAATTATCCCAAGAAAAATGGAGTCACAACCTTGATGCATCAATTCAAGTGACCCTACCTGAGGATGGAGCCATGTGAGGCTCTGAAATCTAGTGGAGGAGAGGCATGTGAAGCTATGATCAATGGATTGATGACACTAATACTTTTTAGGGGAGTTGAAATGGTTAGGTGGTTACCATCATTCTAGGATTTCTGGATTATTGTTGGCACCAAAATCTGAGCCTTTGAATAAATCAGCAAAGGAACAAGAAAAATTACCAAAAAAGGGTCGCCCCATGAAGCTCCCCCACAAAGCCTTCATCACCACAAAACCACCAGGATTCCACCTCTACGAATGTCGTGGAGGGAGTGATAGACTCTTCTGGTATTCTGATGAACTTGACAGGGGTCGGGATCCACTGTGACCTCCATGGAGGGAGTGAAAGACTCCTCTGTGAGTCCGAGGAACTTGAAAGGAGTTGGGAGCCTCTATGACCGCTAAATAGGGAGTAACAGACTCCTCTATGACTCTGAGAAACATAAAGAATTGACCTCTAGTATTGAATCATGAAATGATTCTAAGAATACCCTCAGTATATCACTCCCCCTGTTGCCTATAAATACCTAGCTCCCCTTACTCAAAGGGGGGACACCCCGACCTTTCACCTTCCGAATTCTCGAATCATGAAGAATCTTATACACTGCAATTCATTGAAAAAATGAATCATCCTAGGTAATTGATATTTGAGAAACCAATTTCCCCATGATCCATTTTACCTCCACTTCAAGTGGGGATGACCTTTATGAATCCTTTTAGACAAATCAAAGGAAGGAGAACTCTTTGGGTAATCGGGTCTTCATGAAGCATGATGTCTTTGTGAAACACCCTCCAAGTACATGTAGACTTCATTCTTGGATTAGTTCACTAGGCTTTTCAAATTACCCTCCTTCATGAAGCCCCTTCTCTTCGTGCAGCATCATACCTTCATGAATCCCCTCTTTATGAGGCCTTCTTCTACGTGAACCCCTCTTCCATGCGGCCCTCCAGGTAAGTACGTAGTGATTTCATGTTCTCTAAGTGGTGTTTCATGTTGTGTTACCCTACCTCATGCTTCTTCTCATAGGAATGCTAACAGCTATTGATTCTTCGCATATCCATGATAATGTGGACCCCTCAATGGATCACTCCACAACCCTATTAATGCATGGAATTTCGGGTACCCTCCCTTCACTAAGGGTTAAAGTGCACTAGTTATGTAAGTCCTAGGGGTGAGGAGTGAATCCTCTTCATTAAAGTTACAAGATGTTAAAATGTGAAGAAACCCCACGTCCTCAATACATTATGTTAAAATGTAATCACCACATCCATGACAATCTCTAAGAGGACCGTAAAGGGGATGTGCACTGGTTCCCTCTCACTCCCCCTCTCCCTCTATTATTTTTCTCCATTCTCACATCAGTTAGTCTCTGTGTAAGCCCCGACCCAACTTGATAGGGTGATCCTTATACGAAGACCATAGACTCCTTATACATCTAGACATCCTCCTTGGGATTCCCTCTTAGAGTAAGCCCTTGTATCCTCTTTGGAATGTTAACCATGAGTAAGCCCCACTCCACTCCCCGTAGATGCACCTTTCACGACGCAATCGTCATGTCTATTGCTACCAATTGCTTCTCATACCACGCAAGAATCACGTGGTCTTAGAGTAAACATCGACCATGACGTCCTCTTTGGGTAGTTAACTATACATAAAACCCCAATCCACTCTATACTAAAATATTTGGACTTTGATCCTTGACCCTTTACTAGTAAGGTACGTAGGAAGCCTCTTTAAGGTTCAATCCCATCACCAATTTGTCCCAACCACTTCATGTTGGTTTGCCCTCATATTTAATGGCGTTAAACTGTATGCCCCTCTTATCCCACATGATGGTAAACTATATAATTTACAACTACATGGGTTTTGATCCTTGTCTCCTAGATAGATTTCGTTGGAGGCCTCCATGTTGTTCAACCACAAACACTGATAAACTTTGGTGTCCCCTTTGTTGGGACCACTATCCTTGGTCCACCCCTTAATGGTGTCAGACCAGTTCCTTGAAATCTAACCATTCATAAGCCCCAAATTTCACCACATTAATCCAACGAATAGTGTCCCTATTTTGATGAGCTGTTAACCATGTGTAAGACCTAACATGTCTCTGGGTTACTTCCCTTTGTGTACACCTTGATTCTATGCCCCACTTCTGAACTACATGGAATTTGATCTCCCCCCCCCTTGAGAAAGGTACATAGGAAGACTCTTTGACTTTAAATCCCATCTCACATGTCCCATCCTAGTATCTTCCTCAACCCTTTTTGTCTCAGGATGATCTTTCCTATTCCCAGAGGCCCTACTTCCTTCAGGTCCCCATACATGCATCCATTCTCACAAGATGACTCCTCAAGAGAATTATTTCCCCATTACATAACTTTGTGGACTCTGATTCCTTTCTATGGGGATATATAAGAAACCTCCCCAAGATTCAAGACCAACACCACTATCCCCATATTGGCTCCATCCCATTCATTCCCTCTTTAGATACTTTCTCATCATCCATCTCGATTCTTACCCAAGCCACCACATCCTGGTGAGGTCATGCTACCTGCCTCCTTGCTGCTCTTAGAAGCACTTGGATAAATATCCATTCATATGACCCCTAAAATAAATATTATCCAATACAAGAGTTCCCCTCTTATGATGGGATGATAACCATGCATAAGACCTAGCATATCCTCAGGGCGTTGTCCTTTGTGTACACCCTAATTTCATCCCTCACCCATTTGAACTCTGTGGATTTTGATACCTTTCTTCCAAAAAGGGTATGTAGGAAGCCTCTTTGTGGTCCAATACTAGCCAATAGTAAACTTTGGTGTCCCATTTGGGTGGATCTACCCTTCTCTCGGATCCGCCATCTGTGGCATCCAAATCAGTCTTCACGGTGTGAAACTTCTCCCTTTGTGGGACACACTATTTGGGGTCCGTCCCCATTGGGTGTTCTGACCCACCCATTAAATAATCTTCCTAAGTGTTACCTAATATGGATGTACCCATATGATCCACTCTCATTTGTGTTCTGATCAGTCCAATATTTCTCTCCAAGATTCTATACTTATGACATACAACATGTTAAACCTGGGATGCCGAGGAAAACCTTAGAGACATGCCTTCGGTATATAATTCCTTGCATTCGATGTGGGATACCTCAGGGTTCCACACCCTCGCGATGCCCTCAGATAAAGTAAAATCTAGGTGTACCAGTGTTTCAGCATCCTGAAATTCCAACAATGCCTCAACGTGACGACTCTCCTGACATAAGGTTGTGGACCTAACTTGAACCCTTGGAATGTCTTGATAGATGTAGTGTAATTAACGATCAACCACAAAGATATGGCCCTGGGAATAGTTTCATGAAAAACATCTTAATATTTAAGGGATACCATTACTAGATGATGAATTATGAGGAGGAATCCATGGAAGGAGAGACTGACATCCTATCACCCCATTTCGATCAAGGAGAAAACATCACTGAAAAAGTGATGAATTACGCCCACCTATGGAAAGAAGGAATGTGGGGAAACAATCAGCGTGTCCTCAGAGAAGACGTGTTCCCTATAGAAAGCATCAAAAATAGAAATGGTGAACCCAACATGAAATTATTCTCCTTAATGTGGGGATTAGTAGCGTTTGGAGAATTAGAAGATGAACGTGTCACTGGATCCTGCTATCTGGAACCAGGTCCCGCCAAGAAAATAGTGGGCCTAGCATGAAAGTCACTTGGATTTGGGGAAGTTAATCATTGGTCATCCCAGCCTGTGACGTTGTTAGTGTGGATATTTCTATCCAACCATGGAATATTGAACAATTCTGGGGAACTGGGCATTGGTTTCCCACTATCTATACTAATGGCTAAATCTTTCTACTTTGTAGGACCCAAACTACAGCTATAGGAAACTGATCACCTCCCACCCACATACACAGGGGTATTGGCAATACAAATGCAGAAATCCCACATGGCTTTATCTATTCTAAGATGAATACCATGACCATAGATACTGGGCGCCCACACCCTATCTGACCCTCCAAATTTATTCAAATAAGGGTGATCGATACCCTTGTTTAATGATCTGAATAGGAGGGGGTCATCCTGATGAGGGATATGGCCCGTCAAGATTCGGAGGCTTCCGTGCCCCACTAACACTGCCGTCCCCAAGGGCCATGTAGGGAGAAACTTATCCCTGCATTGACTTTTAATCATTTTAGGATCCTCTCACTAAAATGCTCTTAGGACTCACTCCCTTACGTTGATGAAGTAAGGGGTGTCTGAGTTCTTCCAGGTGCAACTCCAGCCATGGGACCACAAAGGAGGGCTCCCACTATGCCATGATAATGCTACCAGTCAATCCTGAAGACCGAATAGTAGGTGGTCCATACCCCTACATAGTCTTCCCAAGCTCAGTTGACTTGACGTCAATACTAGACACAATCTCAAAAGGATGTCCTCCAGGGGGAATAATCTTCCATGGATTTAGTGTCCTGAGCCATCACTGACGTGTGTTATCAGCTCCCTATTACTATAGAGAAGGGAACCACTATTCTTGATCAGTATTGAGATCCCAGCCGCCCCCTGGGTAGGCTGGGTCAATTTTTTCAATCACCTGCACATGAAGTAGTCATCATGAACTGATTCGTGGTGGGGACATTCAGTATGGAGGCCCACCCCATACCACCAGCAGTTAGATTGGAGTTTCTCCCCACTCTCATGTTTAGTATAGAGGTCCTCCCTATACTACTATCACTAATCCAGGAAGAGGTCCTCCTCGTCTTGTTGAGCATCAACACAAATGTCCTCCTCATTCCCATGGAATCAGGTATGGAGGTTCTCTCTATATTTCAAGCTATAAATGTGAAGTTCCTCCTCACATAGTCACCAAAACAAGTAGAGGCCCTCCCTACTCTAGAATTCCAAACCATAGAGGTCCTCCCCATGTTCCATTAGACATCTGCCCAGGTGATCCTTGCAACCTAGATCATCAAAGTGGATGTCCTACCCATGTCAAAGATCTAACCTACCCCATGGAATCATCCTTGGGTAGGAGGATGGGTCAGCACCACCATAGGAAGAAACCTGAGAAACCTCAGATCGCAATCAAGCTTGTTTTCTTTTCAAACTCTGAAGAGGAGTGCGATTTGGTGATAGAACCCTCACATGATCTTCTGTATCAGGGTCTACAGTAGGAACTAGATGTATCAGAATTTTCATCCTATAAATTGAGATGCACTAGATCCCCAAATCCCTCCATATATACATATTGGAGGATGAGTATTTTTCTCCTTTCTAGGGTCTTGTTGTGAAATCGTCCTTATCATCACTAGGATCATTCTCTACCTCGACAAGAGATCATAGAGAATTGTTATATGGATTGGTATTCAATGATCACCAGTTGGATCCACCAACAATTACCAACCATCCTGTGTAGGAAGCAGTGGTCAGCAACACCTCCTACAGGGATGTGGTGACACAACCAGTGCATTCTCTGGAAGATAGCCCAATATGTAGTGGTTTTTCAGCTCACACACCGTACTCTCCACTGAATAGTATACCACTACAACGGTCCATGTATATTCCTTTACCGATAACTCAACCACCCCCAGTCGATCAATGGGGAAACCAATGTCTATATCCCGAGTCAGAGCAAAGAAGTTTATGGGATATTCTTGCAGCGGACCATTTCCCTGAGATGTTCTTGCTGATTTCGACTACGAGATTCAACATTCTGGAGTCCCTCACCTAGGAAGAGGTAATGTGCTTCCATAGAACCTTGGGGAAGATGAATTTATATCTCCTTTATTGATGGTTAGATTACCCAAATATCCAAGAACACTTTGACAACATTGGAAAATAATGCTGCCTAGTTGAGTTTGATGCACTCTCAGTGCTTAGCACCCTGTGTTTCCTGGTTATCATTGGACCCTCTAGAAATGATGAGTTCAGAGAATTATAGTTCTCAAAAACGTTATTAAGGAGGATTCTACACATATCCAGATCCATGGATGGGGGAAGTACGATACCTTTCATTTTAGTCCTATCCTGCACCATCCGAGTTCACCCGATGATATCGAGGACATGCCTTTGGCTGTCTTCAAGGTAGAAATGGTTGTTCATGAGATATACCCAGAAGGGGGCATCAGCCTAGGGCCTAGAGAATATAAACAAGCCTCTGGGGTAACACAACACTTGGAAGACCCTACAGGTGTCCACACATTCCAACAAAGAACATTTATTGGCCTTCCTGCACCTTCAAAGTTATTGCCTCTCGGTCAAGACCCTAAAAAGTGTAATGAGCACACTGGGACAATTAAGCCTTTTGATCTGTTTGGTTCAACAAAAAAGAACAAAGAGGATACTGAAAAATCCACAATGTGTCTGCATCTTGCTGAACAGAAAAATATTATTGATGAAATCCTCACCGAGAGTGCTATGGAATAGTTGCCATATTATAGTAATTATCTACTGGGGCAGTAGGGATAGGCAAAGCTCTCCCTCGGCAAGGTGACTCATGGTGATCTTGACAACACTTCCCATCTAGATCAGGTAGAAGTTTAAATTTATGGATAGTGACCATGGTATGAATCACCAAACCCATCCGAGCTACACGATAACCTTCCTCAGGACCCGACTAAGGTTCTACTTGTTGGTCCTCAAGTTCTACCGGTCTCTTCGTAGGTTCCTCTGACGCCCCCTTAGGTCATCCCTCTAGCCACTCCATGAGTCGCTCAGCTAGCTTACCACATTTAAGAACCTCCAATGCATTGTTGGCTAGGGACCCTCACCAACATAGGAATCCTCATCAATATAATCTGAGGGCTACTCTTATTTCTCACCTCAAGGTTCTTGAAACTTTACAGGTGGTAATCCCGCCTGATGGAAAGATATATCCAGTATGAGTAGATGATATTCCAGCACCCCTAAGCTTCAAAAATCCTACATTCTCCCCTTTTAATGGGACATACGATCTGCTGTAGCATCTGGCCCACTTTATTTTAAGGTGTGGACCCATACTAGGAACTACAATGCAACAAGAGGCTGCTAAGATCTAGTGTTTTGTATAGACACTGTAAGGTCCTGCTTTTGTCTAGTATAGCCAGTTACCCATTAGGTCTATATATTGTTGGGAGGATATTCGATGGTAGTTTCTCTACCAGTTCAGTTCCACCACCTAAAATAATATTATTACCGACCTCTTCAAGTGCAAGCAATGGTCAGACGAGTGAGTCGCAGACTTTGTCACCAGGTGGAAGGGACTCACATATTCACTCAACATTTCTCTAACTCAGCAACAACTACTAACAATGTGTATAGGGAATGTGAAGACCAAACTGGTCTCTTCTCTCATCACTCAAGAACTTCTCAGGTGGATTTTAGGATTTCCCTAACAAAGATCATTGTTTAGAATAAGCCTTGTATCAATCCAAGAAGGCACGTCTGTAGCATCATACAGATCCCACAAGAAGAGTCTCCAAGTCCAAGACCACTACTGTTGCAAAAATAGAGTCCCATAGATAGATGGAATTGTTACCGATAGAGCCACTTCAACAACCTCATTGAGGGACACCGCCTCAAGCCCAGCCTTCAGTTCAGAATCACCCTCCTTAGAATCAATAGGATCCACCATGTAACATCCCACCACTGCCTAGGCGAGGAAACCATATTACACCACCTCGCTAGGCTCTATCCCCTCATTGGGGAGAGGCTCCCAATGCCCCTTTCCTTGAATGAAGAAACTAAACCTACTCATTAAATGAGGCTCAAGTCCCCAGTTATTTCTAGAGTGCCTTGGATCAGGGAATCCTATGATTTCTAGAATACAGGAGGCCCAAAGAGTTAGATCTCACTAATCGCCCCAATTACTGCTCTTATCACCAGTTTCTTGGAAACACTATCAAGAAGTTCTATGGGTTCAAAGACCTAATCTAGGACCATGTCAATAACATTGTAGTCAGATTGGGTCCAGTACTAGCACATGTGGAATGTGTGTTTTTGAAGATTGATAGTGATAGTGAGGGTGAGTGGTAGCAGGTCTCTTACTGCGAGTCTCAAAATTATGAAAACCGGATAACACACAATGATTTTGCTTGGTCCCACGGTATTATTCATGCCCATTTGAATCAACCTGACCCATTTGAGGCTACTAATATACCAACAACTACTACCTATGCTTCAACACATCAGATTTCACCATCTTGGGAGAGCATTCATCGATGACGCATGGGAGATTGAAGCCATCAGCCTGTGCCAAATATCTCATGTACTCTTGGAAATTTCATGCCCCCAGAGATAGGGATTTCCACCATAATCCACACAAAAAAAGAGGACTCCATGAGGGATGATCAGGTGTATGCCTCGGTTAATACCATCGAGCTGGTGGACCCTTACATGGTACCCGATAATGAAGAGCATCAGGAAGACCCTCCTAATGTCCCCAGTCAATGCCAACGTTGAATGATCCATGGGTATAAAAATCAATAGAATGTCCAGGATAGTTCTCCCAACCAAGACATTCATGCCACCAAGAACAGACATCAGGATCAGCTCAAAGCTCAACACACACAGCCTTTTCATATTTTTTCTTCAGATTCACCTCCATCGATGTTCGTATTTATTGATCAGGAAGATCCAAAAATAATTCTCTATGATCAGCCGCATTTAGTTGTAGATAGACCTCAGTCATCTAGCCATCAGTAAATGGTCACTCTACATGAACCAATAGACAAAAAGTGGGGTATCCCCAGCACCAGATAAAATCCATTGGTTTGACTAGTAGCACATGTCATGCCTCCTGCTGCTGAGAAACATCTTGTTAGAAGAAGTGTGTACCTCGTGTGAAATTATTATTTACTTAAGAACCTTGATAGTATTCCTAAAAGAATATTGATCCTCGAGTCTCTCTTCCTATATTCAGACATGTGTGAATCCCTCACATATGCTTTAAGAAGCCCCCTCCAGTTTGAAATAGAGGTAACGGCCGTAGAATCCTTCCTTGTTGAGGAAGTGGAGCATACAGAATGCCAGAACATCATTTCATTCTTAGGAGAAGATTAAGGTTCTCTTATACATGGGCACATCCCCCCACTATATATCACTAGTCAGTTCAATCATATGGAAGTACACCATTGTCTTGTCAACACTGGCTCTACGATCAATCTCATCCAAACCCAGACACTCCACAAGATGGGGCTATCTAAAGTAGATTTGGATCCCTCTAAACTAAATATTTAGGGTTATGATAGGAAATAACAGATTCCTGTTGGAAAAATATGCTTGAATACCCAATTCAGTGATCTGATTTCTAGCACATAGTTTATGGTTGTCTTGTAGGACACCACCTACAATGCACGTATGGGTAGACCCTAGCTTCTTCTTCATGTGACAGTCCACTTCTCATATCACCAATGCCTTAAGTACCCCCTTAATGGTCAAGTGGGTCTGCTCCAAGGTGATGTCTCTCCCGTTGACTCTTATGAATCTCACTACATGGTTTCCGACTACTACAAGAACAAGGAAAAGTATATTCTGGCCAATGAGGTTGAGTATACTACCATTGCGGCTAATTCATGGGTAGACCTAGATGATGCCCATATTTTCCCAATTCACTAGTTAGAGGCCACAACCCCCAACATGGGACACTACTTTGTCATCTATGGGATAAGGGGAAAGCTCATTCCCTAGTGTAGGGAATGCAGGAAGATCACTTCGTACTCATACAAAAATTAGGATCGAGTGATCCCAGAGCCCCTCACCCCCATGAGGTATTGGGTTGTTCTCCCCATGGCAACAACAATACGTCATACTTGCTTATTTCACCAAGATGGGTTGAGTCGACTCAAACTGACTCGCCACTACTATTTTGATATCATTAAACGTGGTCCATTGGGTCAAAGGCCTGATGGGATCAAATCAAAAACTTTTGTCTCCATGTTTTCGGCAGTATGAGATCCCTATGGTAAAAACTCCACTACCGCTTTGGATAGCACAAGCATTCCATCAAGTTTAGACAAATCAAAATAATTCTCCCCTGCCGATGAACCTCTTTTTTTGGAAGATGAAGATAATTTGAAGGATTCCCCCCGAATTTGAGGAAGGTGTCTCCACCACCATTTATGAGTTGGTATGGGTGAACCTAGTCACTAAGGCAGATTTGAAACCAAAACTAGTCAGATCATGCATGTCTACAGAGGAGCAACAGTAGTATGTGGATTTGATGAAGATTCATGAAGATGTATTCACCTGGAGTGATGGTGAGATTCTAGGAATGGATCCTTAGGTCATCTTCCATCACCTTGGTCTCGCAACAAACCATCACGGGTTCAAACAATCTCTTAGAAAGGTGAACCCTTCTCATGGTTAAATGGTTGAGGATGAGGTTGATAATCTCATTAAAGTGAACATCATTAAGGAAGTCCAACACCAAAAATTTCTATCCAACATTGTTCCCATCCGAAATAAGAATCAATAGATCAAATTTTTTATCAACTTACAGGATCTCAACTGTCATTGCCTGAAGGATGATTTTCCCCTTCCTATCACAGAGCTGTTGATTGAAGCTACGACTGGATTCTAGGCTCTCTTTTTCATGAATGGGTATTTTGGATATAATCAAATATAAATGGCTCCTGAGGATGAAGAGTATACTTCCTTCAGAACACCACAATGTACTTTATATTACCAAGTAATGCTTTTCAGTATAAAGATTGTAGGTACCACCTATCAACGTTCCATGCACCACATATTCAAGACAATACTCAGGACATTGGTGGAATACTATGTGGATGATTTGGTGGTCAAATCATTCTAGTGTCTGTACCATCTCAAAGATCTCGATAAAGTGTTCAACTTCCTTTTCTCCCATCACCTAAACATGAACCCATTGAAGTGTGCCTTCAGGGTTACCTTTGGAATGTTTCTCAGCTTTTTCGTCAGATATAGAGGCATTTAGATCGATCCATAGAAGATCAATACCATCATTAATATTCCACCTTAGAGCATGATTCGGGAACTCCGAGGCTTTCAAGGCCACTTAGCCTACATATTCTGATTCATTAGGAATCTATAAAGAAAGTTTAATCTCTTTTATCGGCTCATGAAGAAAGGTGATGACTAACCGTGGGATGAAGAGGGTCAGGCAACTTTTGAAGAGATCAAGAAGTATATTATATAGCCTCCAATTATAATTCCCACCATCTTTGAAAAGATTCTAGTCCTTAATGTAACCACCCTAGAATGATCCCTAAGTGCCCTTGTCAATCAAAAGAATAACGAGGTCATGGAGAATAGTTTATACTATCTCAGATGCATGATCCTCAATACAAATACCATATATTCCTCTATCGAGAAGGGATACCTTGCGCTAGTATTCGCAGTCCTGAAATTGTGACATTACTTGTAGCACCATTAGATATAGCTAGTGTACTGTGTGGATCCACTAAATTATATTCTGAACTACCCCATGTTAACATGACATCTAGATCAGTGTATAGTGATCCTTCAATAGTTTGACATCAGGTTTGTCCCCCAAAAAATATATCAAGGTATATGCACTGGAAGACTTCTTTTCTGCCCATTCGGCTCCCACAGAGTATTATCTAGATCATGATTTTCTAGATGTTTAAATCCTCTTGATGGATCAAGTCATTCCATGTTGGTAAAATCACTTCGATGGTTCCTTGCGAAGCCCAACTGGTAGAAGGATCAATTATCCCAGGCTTATCAGGGTTGGCCTGGGTATCATGTTTACCACACCTGCACATGATGTTTTTCCCTATTCATTCCTATTTTTAGAAGGCTTCTCCAACAATGCAAAATAGTATTAGGCTCCCATCACTGGCCTTGAACTAGACCTGATGATAGATTTTCCCCATCTACATCTGAAGGGGGTCTCTGAGCTGGTCATCAAACAAATCAACAGTGACTATATTGTTAGGAAGCCAAAGATCATACCTTTTCTAGAGTGCACTATCCAACTGATGTCCTAGTTCCCCTATCATCCTAAAATTACGCATTTCCCTTGATCATAGAATGATCGAGCTGATTCCGTGGACAACCCTACTACATCTCTTGCAGAGCCTAACTAGAATGACTCGATTATCCATGTGGTGCATCAAAGAGTCATTTCTCCCATCACCCATGATGATAAAGATGAATGGAAGGTAATTTATCTCACCACTGGTGCATCCACAGTGGGACCCCCAACTCCCCCTCTCGCAGCAGTAAAGACCCATGATTGGACAATTCCCTTTTTGATGTATCTCCAACATGGTTATCTCCTGATAGACCGAGTCGAATGTGAGAATGTCCATCAGTGCATAGTGTAGTTCACCCTATAGAGTGGTCCCAATCTTGAGAAGATCCTCTATAAACATGGGTTTGATGGGATTCTCCTCCATTACATTCAAGGAGACAATATTTCTTAGGTTATACAGGAAGTTTACACCAGTTCTTGTGGTGCTTATCAGGCAGGGCCAAAACTCTCTCACCAGATCTAAAGGTTGGGTTATTTATGGTTCACCATGATCCATGACTGAATCAAGTTCTCTAGAAGGTTCCACGAATGCTAGATTCATGCTAATTTTCTGCATTAGCTACAAGAGACCTTTCATGCTGCCAATTACTCTTGGACCTTTGCAGTATGGGGACTCGATGTCATGGGGCCACATCCACTGACGACAACTCGCTAGTGTAGGTTCATCATGACCGCTACATATTTCTTTTCCAAGTGTGCAGAGGAAATTTTCTCAAGAAATTTAAGTCTAGTTCCATTGTTGTTTCTTGAGCTATAATATCATCCACCAATTTGTATTCCCTCATGTCGTCCTCACTAATAAAGACAACAAATTCTAGGCAGTCAAGATAATGAAATTGTATGCCAAGTACAATATCCATTCTAATCATACCTCTCACTATAATGTGAAAGAAAATTGGAAAATAGAGGCATTCAACAAAACCATCTCTAATATATTTTATAAGATGGTTGGTCATAACCAAAATAGTTGGCCGGACAAGCTCCCCAATGCTCTATGGACTTACCGGGTAATGACTCGTAATTCCACCTAGGTGACCCCATATTCCCTAGTGTATGGAACAGAGGTAGTACTGCACATTGAGGTTCAGTTTCCAACACTCTATACCATAGTTTATGATCAGAAAACATCAAAAAAGGTAGTAGGAGTCTGTCTGAAAAAATTGGATGCCCTCGACGAGAACAGGCTTCATGCCTTACAAAATCTATAGAGGCACCAGAATAGGAATAATATATCTTTTAATAAGAAAGTTCATCTCTGTTATTTCCATTAAGGTGACATGGTACTGGCCCTAAGAATGACAATGATACCTAGTAGGAAGCTAAAAAATTTGGATACCAAATGGGAGGTACCTTACATCATTCACAGGGTTTACCCCAACAACAAACACTCACTGGTCACTATGGATGGTGAGTGCATCACTCCTCCTAAGAATTCCAAATTCCTCAAGAAGTAATTTTTATGAGTGATCTTTCATCATTTATGATGATAAACTACAAGTGGAAAACTTATTACAAATGGACCAAGCTCTATGACCTTAAACTAAGATCTCTTTCATCTTTCATGATGATGAACTGAAAGTGGTGAACTTATCACAAATGGTTCGAGCTATAAAACCTTAAAATATGATCTCTTTCATCTTGTAAGATGATACAATGAAAATGGTGAATTCACATTATGGTCTGATCTCTACAACCTTAAACTAAGATCTCTTTAATTTACATGATGATAAACTGCAAGTGGTGAACTTACTAAAAATGGTTCAAGATCTATGACCTTAAACTATGATATATTTCATCCTTCCTGATGATAATCTGAAAGTGGTGAACTTACTAAAAATTGTATATGCTCTGCAACCTGAAACTAAGATCTCTTTTATCCTGCATGATGATAAACGACAAATGGTAAGCTTACCAAAAATGTTTTGAGCTCTATGACCTAAAACTAAGATCTCTTTCATCATGTATTTTGATAAAATAAAAGAGGTGAATTTACTACAAATGGTCTGAGCTCTAAAACCTTAAACTATGATCTATTTCATCCTATATGATGATAAAATACAAGAGGTGAACTTACTACAAATGTTCCAAACTCTACAACCATAAACTAAGACCTCTTTGATCCTGCAAGATGAAAAACTAAAAATGGTGAATACACATTATAGTCCGAGCTCAATGACCATAAACTAAGATCTCTCTTATCCTTTCCGTAATACATTAAACTTCACAAATACTACCACACCTCACATGTCCCTTCATTTGGGTCTTCATCATTTTTCACATCCTAAAGGACCCCATAGAAGCCTGGTCTCATGCCACATTGGCTCACCTACCATTCTGGGCCAATGTCCCGGAGGACCTCAAATGACAATTTGATACAAGTAACACATTGCGAATATGGTAAATAGTCAATGCTTAATTATTTGTTCCCATTCCAGGTCACATGATATGGGAACTATGTTTTGAACATGGTCAAAAATTATCCTCTATCATTATCAACATCCCCATGGTCTCCCAAATATCAGGCACAATGATTCGCCTTCTTCTACCCTTCTTTCTCATGCACACGACATTTAACTGGGCATCTATGGTCTAAGATCTACAACCTTAAACTAATATCTCCCATGTTTCCTTACTGTATGATGTTAAAATGCATGAAATATCCATAACTATGTATGGATTGATTCCCATCCTCATGGGATATGTAGGAATGCCTAGACATTTTGTCTTCGGGTCCAGCCCCAAGTTCCCCATTTTTATTCTTACAGTTTGAAATATCTTTTTTGGAAGCAAGTGTCACTATGTGGACTTCTTTCATTCTCATTCATGTAATTTTTATAGTAGCCACACCATGTACCTTCCTTAGGAATACCCCCTTCCCCTATGTCCTTACCGTATAATGTTAAACTGCATGGCATATCTAGAACTACGTATGGCTTGATTCCCATCCTCATAGGATGCATAGGAAAAACCATAAATTTCATCTTTGGGTCCAGTCCTAGGTCTCTTGATATTTTTAGGCCCCTTTGCCTAAGGTTCCCCTTCGTATTGTGCACAATGGGGTGTGGACTTCTCATGTCCTTATTCATGTCAAGTATGATTTATCACACCATGTGCATTACCTTTATAACCTCATCCTTCCACATGTGTTCTTACCATATAATGTTAAACAACATGGAATTCAAGAACTATGTGTGTCTTGATTCCTTTCCTCGTAGGATATGTAGGAAAATCCATGAATTTTTATCCCTGGTTCCAGCCCAGGCTCCACATATTATCTCTTTCATTTAGCCCTTTTCCCATGGTTCTTATGGTATTATGTGGTGTGGCATGTGGAATTATTTTGTCCCATTCACATCAAATATATAGTATCTATGCCAAGTATTCCCCCCAATGGGATTTTCCCTTTAATATTCATCATTACTTCATGATGTTAAACTCCAAAAAATATTTAGAACTATGTGTGGCTTGATTACCATCCTTATGGGATACGTAGGAACACTCGGAAATTTTGTCTTTAGGTCCTTCCCTAGATTCCTCAACCTTTTTGGACCCTTAATTATTATCTTATGGTCTAACTTCCATGAACTTAAACTAAAATTTCACCCATCCTACATGACATTAAACTATTCTATCCTGCTTTCAAGACATTAAAATTCAAGGAATTCATGGTCCTTTCTGCATGACCTTAAAAGGGTAAGTACCCCTTCATCCTACATGACATTAAACTACACAACACATTTTCACAATCCCCTTATTCAAACCCCTTGGATCAGGTCTCCTCTTGGGAGTGTGTGGTGTGGTATATGGATTCTTTGTCCTCATTCACATTGGGCTACTTTTTTCCATGCCTTACGCATTCCCCTTTGAGACATTCATTTGACATGCATCCTTACCTCATGATATTAAACTACACGACATCACTAGAACTATGTATGGCTTAATTAACCTCCTTATGGGATACTTAGGAACACTCGGTCATTTCGCCTTGGGTCTAGACCCAGGTTCGCTAACCCATTTTACCCTTTTCCTCCACTTTCCTTCTCGAGTTCTCCTCCCTTAGCTGGGCACCTCAACCTTCATTATGACTCATCAGTGTGCTCAGATGTACTATGTTTTAGGACCTAGAGTGTTGGGTCCTACATGAACATGCATTCATTACATCTATATGTTTCATGTGTCCCTTTATTTGGGTCTCCATCATTTCTCACATCTGAAAGAACCCCTAGGTGGTACAAATGGTTAGACTTATGGATGACCTACCATTTTGGTCCAATGTCCTAGAGGATCTCAGATGACATTTGAAACATTCTCCACATCATGAATATGGTCATCAATCAACCTTAACTTGTTTGTTACCATCCCAGTTCACTAGATATGAATACAATGCATCAAATACAGTCGACAATTATCCTCCATCATTATGCCAACCCCATTGTGACCTGAATATTAGATTTGTGATTCACATCCCTTTCCATTTCATAATGTTCATAAATAACCTTGACACCCTCAATGTTATCTCTCCGTTCACCTTTTCACATTGAGATGATGAACCAATTTCATGGGGTAATCTTTGGCTCTACACCTTCACCCCCTACAATGTGCTTCTATTCATTGTAAAGACCTTTTCTGCCCCTGTTCCCTACACCGAGCATGGATCATTTGGGCTTACGGATTTGGGTATGGTTTTTGTCTATATGGAAGAGTCACAATTCCATTTGTTCCAAACTCTATGACCTTGAACTAGGAGCTCTAGTCCCCTAGTCTAGGCATCATGACTTTAAACAATGTGCATTATCCTAGAAATTTGTGATGCGGTGTGGAATACTTTGTCCTCATTCACATCGGGTTGCTTTATGGTTTCATGTCACATATTTTTTCTTTAAGAATATTATCCTTTTGTTCCAAACTCTATTACTTTTAAACTAAGACTTCCAATGTTTTAGTTTTCATGACATTAAACTATGTAATAGCTACGATTTTTCATGACTAAGGGATATCGATTATTTTTGTTATTTTACATCTTCATTACTATCCTTAGGAAATATGTGTGGCTTGATTATTATTCTCATGAGATACACAGTGATTCCTAGAATCTTCATCTAAGGTTCAGTAACAACCCCTTTCATCTTTCCATCCTCTTGGTCCTAGCCCCTTTTAGGAACATGAGGTGTGGTGTGGACTTATTTGTCCTCATTCATGTCAGTATTATGTAATGCACCAAATATCTATCCTTTAGGGTTCCCATGCCCTTCAATGCATGACCTTAAACTATAGCCCCACCATGGTTAAGACCAGGATTCCCCATAACAATTATGGGACACATAAGTTTCCTCTATAGAGAGGATTACCCCCATTAGTGTTTGTTTTTAACATGATATAACTCAAGAACTATGTTTCGCTTGATTCCTGTCCTCATAAGATATGTAGAGACACCTGGACATCTCACCTCAGGTATAGCCACAAGTTTATTAACCCTTCCGGCTATTCTCCCCTGATGACGATCCAAACTATATGACCCTAAATTAGTAATCCACATTCCATGTAACACAACTTTAAACTATTGGCCAGGGTCTAGGCAGTATGACCTTAAACAATATGAAATTTCCCAGTCATATGATGTTAGAATATTTCTTGCATCATCCTCACCATATGATGTTAAAACTACGTGTCTATATTATTCATTTTCATGATGTAAAACTGCAAGGTATTCTAGGTCTTCAGTAGAGAGGTCCCATCTAGAAATAGGTTTGATCATGATTTAGGCTAAAACACCTACCCAATCCACTTTCATCATGATGGTGTAGTTTCAAGTGTGTTGTAATTTATTTTAACAACCCATCATTCCATCACCACGCTTTGTGTTCCCTCTATTTTAGATCCTCATTCCCTTTCAATTTTGAAGGAACCCCTAATGATTAGGATTCTTAGCCTTGAGGATCGCCTACTGTCCGGGGTCAATGTTTCGAAATACATTGAATGAAACATAGATTTTGGACCTATGTTTTCTAATACGGCCAGTGGTTGGCCTTCATTTTCTTATTCCCATTTTAGGTTAGCATTATGAGAATGTTGTGTTTCAAATTTGGTCAATAGTTATCCTCCATCATCATGCCACCTTCATTGTGTTCTGAATATTGGGTATCATGATTCACACATTATATTTCCCTTAATTCAGGTTTATTACAACACCCCTAGCACTATCCCGCTCATGCGATAGAGAATATTGAGATAGGGTAGTTTGGTTGTTTAGAGAACCCTATTCACTAACTAAAACCACCACTCTTTCATCCTAGAAACTCATAGTGGTCATTCAGACCCCAAATGTCTGATTATTTGTTGGTGTTCTCATATTCAAGGTGAATAAATATTTGATCATCCCTTGTTTCTCACACTGGGCACAACCCACGTGATCTTAGAGATTTTTCACTGGTTATTTCACAGATACGATTGAGATGCAATAATCAAAGATGATAATGAGACTCATGCATGTAACCAAAATAATCAAGAATGTATGAACGTATGTTTTTGAGTTTGTGCAAATTACAGCCTCCATGGATTAACCCCTCTGATAAATTGGTTGAACTCTTCAATAGAGCATCCCAACTTCACTACTCTCTAGATTGTGGCGTCCAAGATTTATTGATTCCTGCTAAGCTCCCTCTCTTCTGTATGGTCTATGGGGAATACTTAATCAGCCTTGATATATGCCTGATCCTCATCAGCTCGGATGTTAACCATTTCTTAGGATTCTCGCCTCGTCTGCTCCTCTACCTCTACCAATTATGTTGTCAATTGAAATATGTGTTCCAAATATGATTTGATGAAAGAATAGTGTTCGTTCAATAGTTCCCTCAAGTGTTTGATCTCTTGATCGTCATTCTGAAGTCTCTTAGTGTTGACATACTTCCTCCGCTTCCAGCTGACACTGAGGCCATAGTCATATTCCCATATTTTATCTGGCATGTAATATTAAATGGTCATATTAAGGAATCCGGTATCCACTCCTCTAGTGCATAGTTCATGAAATCAGGAACAAAGTCACCCCATATGGTTTACCTACTTTTATTGTGGGGTGCCCTTGATAAATCACTTGATTAGTTTCCATGACTGATGATAGACAACCTTGTGGTCCTCCTCATTCAAAGCAGTCTTGTCCAGCTCTCTTGGGTTAGCAGGTTCATATTCTGGTAATTCCTCTAGGAATTAATTAGTAGGTTATACCTTTGGTATCATATTATATAGGTTGGGATCCATGTCATGTGGTTGTTCTTCATCACTAGACTCCACCTCGACAATCTCCGGTTCTGTCCCACTAGTCACCCTACTCGTGGCTGCAGTTGCCGGGATTTGTTTATATTGGGCATCCAATTACATTAAAATTGGAAATACCATTAGGAGAGGGGTTCTAGGAGACCCATCCATCCTCCCAAGTATGTCCCATACCATTTTAAGGACTATTCAAATAGAAATATGCAAAGGTTAGTTGGCATGGTTTGACAGAAAATAGTTATGGATTCTGTGAGGGAGGGGGATTACAAAGATCAAATAATTAGTCTTTCCCTAGATTCATTTCCATTAGAACCCTAAGATGTGGCCCACCACCTATGGTTAGAAGTGATAAAGGTTTTAGAAGGTTCACCCTGGTTATCGCATCCCTGCTAGATTATGTTCTCACTGTCATCCCAAGCACAGACCCCGAAGCTACGTCCACTGCTAAGCAAATACGGGTTTTTCGTATAAGGTTCTCATATACAAGTAAAATTTTAGTCAAGAAATCCTAGATTACCTATGTAAGTGTCACATCATAATGTTTTGAAGTTTACCTCAAGAGTCTCAGCAAACTCTTCTAGCTTCGAGGACGAAACATCACCTTCCTCCAAAGGGATCCCTCTGTTAGCATATTCTCCCTAGATTGACCCCTCATATTCTTCATGTAAAGGGAAACACTCCCTAATATCAGTGGTAAACGATTGGGGTGGGACTATTTTATCAAGTAGTACTTTCATCTGGTCCTTTATTAGATGTAGAGTACCCCATGAATGCATGAATTCCTCCATCTCGACGATGTATTGCTCCCCTTCTGCATGAGACACCAGAAATCCAGCCTTGGCAATGATGATCTTTGAAAAATCCATTGCAAGATGGTTGAGGCAGTCCCACATCTAGGAAAGAATGATAAATTTTCTATTGACATCCTAGGTGTCCCAAGCCTTTGAAAAACAACATCCTCGGGCATGTCTATGTGGTGCAGCCGCTTCCCAAGAGTTTGTGTGGATATACTGTGGAAACCTCTTGGTGGAATCCCTTCTTGATAACTCCCCTCATCTGAGATTTCATGTTCCATCATTGATTCTTTCCTCCCACTTGGTACAGGACCTGGAGTTGTTTTACTTTTCACTGCCATATCCCCACCATCATGGCGTGTTCTTACGATTTTCTAACACCGGCCTCAAGGTTGAAGAGGCACCTGATCACTAGCATGGATGGTTCATCGCTTCAACATTTCCCCCGGGTAGGCTGCCTCCCAGATCTTGGAATATTCCTTGACTATCCCATAGACAACTATCGGTGGAGGAAGATCATTATAAATTTATCCATCCTCCCATGTAAACATGATCCACATCATCCTCATCATGCATGTATGATCCTCATGGCATATCCCTAGGTAGACTTTTGGGGTCAATCTTTACATGCACCAGAACTGCCTTGTAAAGCGGTGTGTGGTATATGGCTCATAGAGGGGCTCACAGTTGACCTATTCCACTAGAACTCCACCATGGAAGGCCATGAGATAGGACCAATTCTCCTCCATTCCCTATCCATCATCATTGAATACCCATTTAGGTAGGGGAAACATATGGAAGTTGAATTCATTCACCTTCCAAAATTTGTTCAGCACCAGCGGTGGAGTCATCTTGGCTAGAAATATCCCCACCGCATTCAAGATGGATGATCCAAAGTCTGACCCGAGGGTAGAAATATAGTTCAGATATTTTTATATTCCCATGTGTGCCGCTATCCATCTGTACAGAAAATGGAACGATCCACACACCCTTTGTGACTTCTTCCCCTCACTGATGTGCCATAAAACTTTATACAGATTCTCCATCACTAAGATCCCAAGGTTGACATGTTCCCCCATCCCTAGCATATAATCTATAAAAAAATTGTGCTTGGTTGTACGCCCCTGTTCGTATGCCTGACTGGATGCATCCATCCGCAAGTAAGTATAGAGATAAATCCAACCAGCCTAACCACTAGTTGATACTCAGTGTTGATATTGTACCCCCATAGCTTCCACTAGATATCCTCTATAATTCACTAGTATGATTTTTTTTCTACACTGAGCTCCATTGGGATAGTTGGGAGGTTTTACTAGTATCTTATTAGGTGATTCCTTCCTCTCAGTAGCATGATTTCGTGGGAATTTTATTGAACATCCAAACCACAGCCTAAAATGGAATTCCCGCACCAAGTGTTTGTCAATGCCTGGTACCAAGTCCATTAGTTCCTTTTCCAGCCAGTACATCTACTCTGGATCCTCCCATGTGTTCTTCGTGCAGAGGAACTCATCATAAATCACCCCAGAATGGGAATCCCTAAGATCTGATAGAGATCCCAATGGTCGATGCCAACCTCCCCGTGATGAAGATGGAAAGTGTTGGTCCCTGATGACCACCTTCTTAGAAACTCTGACATCATGTGTTTCGGCTGGTAGATATGGAATTAGGAATCTCACACAGCTTCATACAGGCCTACCCACTTCAACGCTACCCCAAATTCTTCATAGGATGCACAAACATAATAGGCCTAGGCCCAATCATCCATAAAGTTGCCACCATGGAGAAGGTCCCAATAATCAGTCCACACCTTCTTCGGGTTCCCTAAAGCTACCTTAAGGATGGTGTGGTACTGTGGGGGATATAATTCTAGATGAAACACCATCCCATTAAACATTTTTGACATAGTTGTATAGGAATTCAACATTGATAGGAATGTGGTCTTCCAATGTATGACCGTCGGTATCCCTAAACCACTGGTGCTGACATGGCGTAATCGTGAACCAGTAAGCTGATTCATCCTTACTTGCTTTAGGGATGAGAATGCCATCCCTGAGACCAAATCCATACAGTGGAAGTCTCATGCATTGGGGGTAGTTCTTTTTCCCTTTCGATAGTAACACCACTAGGTACTTGTGATAAGAATGGCTTAACACATATTCTATGATCCCTATATTGTCCAACATCTCTTCCATTCAAGCAGAATTTGCAAGGACCTACCAAGTAACTTCTATGTTGTCCTTTCCATCCCAAATACTTTGGTGTTTTTATTTCCTGATCACAGAGCTTGATCATAGAGCTTGATTCTATAAAAAAGTTTCAATGCTACATCACAGAACATGTTCAGAAAATCATGATTTACAGATTGCACGGTCGTACAGCCTAGGACTCGCTGCAGGGGGTAGAGCAAAAAGGGATCACAAAGCCTAGGGACTCGTAAGGAGAAATCACAGAGTGCTGGAACTTTGCAAATCTAGAGCTCAAAAAATGAGTTAACAATGAGAGATTCATACAAAATAGGGGTCCTCACACTCTATTTATAGGCAACAACCCTTTGAGATTCATGGTGCTCTTGGCCATGGTGAGCATCATGGTGTTCTCAACCCACGCTCCGCCTACCTACATCACAACTCCACTTCGTGATCTGCCTAATTTTGGTGATCAGCCCTTAGAATATTACACTTGTTTTCTCCTCAACTCACATTCTGAGGGGGGGATTTTTAGGAACCAAAATCTGAGCCTTGGAATAAATTAGTGATATAACAAGAAAAATTTCCAAAAAATGGTCGGCCTATGAAGCTCCTCCACAAAGCCTCCAGTGCTGCAAAACCACCTAAATTCCACCTCTGTGACCACCGTAGAGGAATTAACAGGCTCCTCTACGAGTATGAGGAACTTGATAGGAGTCGGGAGCCTCTAAAACCACCATGGAGGGAGTGAAACTCTCCTCTATGAGTCTGAGGAACTTGACAGAAGTCGGGAGCCCCTACGACCACTATGGACGGAGTGACAGACTCCTCTATGACACCGAGAAACTTGATGGATCAAAATATAGTTGAAAAGTGAAAATTTACTTGTGGTTATCCCTAAGCACATCATCCCCCCTATATCCTATAAATACCTAGCTCCCCTCACTCTAAGGGTGGGGGAACCCCAAACTTTTTCCTTCCAAAATCTCGAATCGTGAAGCATATTCAACTCTACGATTCATTGAGAAAAATGAATCATCTAAGGTACTTGATATTTGAGAAACCACTTTTTCCTTGCTCCATTTTACCTCCTCTTGAATTGGGGATTCCTTTAACGAAGCCTTTTTTCCATAAAAAAGGAAGGAGACCTCTTTGGGTACTCGGGTCTTTGTGAGCATGTTGCCTTCATGAAACACCCTCCAAGAACATGTAGACTCCACACCTAGATTGGGTCATGATGCTTCATGAATTAACCTACCTCGTGAATCCCCTTCACTTCATGAAGCATCAGATCTTTACAAAACACCTCTCTACGAGGACTTCTACTTCACAAACCCCTCTTCCATGTGGCCCTCCAGGAAAATATGTAGTGATTTCACGGTTCACCAAGTGGTGCTTCATGTTGCATTTCCCTAAATCATACTTCTTCTCATAGGCATTCTAATGAAAATTGCTTCTTTGCATAGCCACACTAATTTGGACCCCTCAATGGATCACTCCACAACCTTGTTAACCCATAGAATTATTGGTACCCTCCCTTCACAAATGGTTAAAGCGCACCAGTTATGTATGTCCTAGGGGTGAGGGGTGAAACATCATCATTTCAGTTGTAGGACGTTAAACTACCAAGAAACCCCACGTCCTTGAAACATGACATTAAACTATGATCACCACATAAATGGAAAGGCCTGAGATGACCATTAAGGGGATGTCCACTAGCGCCCACTTACTCCCCCTCTCCCTCTGTGCTTTGTTTCCATGTGAACTGATTGCGCTATCATGACACGTCAAATTGATTATGTTTTTAAGGTTTATTTATAGTCTAGGGAAGACCATAGGTCATCTATCAAGGAGATTTGGCGGTTTTAGAGTGAGTTTTTAATAAGAAGTACTAAAAGAGGGGGTGGTTTTAAAACAGTTTAAAGAAAATGACATGATTTAAAGAGTTTAATAGTTGATAAATAAAAGTGTTGTTTTAGAATTATTAGATAAGAAGACCATTTCAAGTTCACTCCACATCTTGATGAGTTCATCATTCTGAAAAATACACATGGTTTAATGGAACCCTTTGGTTGAGGGTTTTCAAGATCTCAACTTCTATCTTGCCTCTTAAACGACGCTCAAAGTACCACCCCTTGACACAAAAATCATGTTGTCAAGGTCTGGGTATCAATCATATAAAAGAAAGGATACCAAAAAATACTGAAATCTTATGTATGTGTGAGATAAATAAAACTATTGTCTTGTCCAATTAGAACAACCCAAGATTCCCACATGAAATCTCAACCCAATCGGTGTTGAAATAAAAAGTGTCTCACCTAATAATAACAATAGAAATGAAATTATTGGAAAATAATGTAATTATAAGAAATAATTGAAATATTTAGCACAAAAATTATAAAAAACCATTAGAATAAAAAGTGCCAGAACTCCCTTCCATGTGTGTGTAGCTCCCTCAAAATGACCTCCCACTTTTTAACTCAATATCGGGAGGAGGAGGAAGTTCAGGTGGAACTTTTCCTTCATCCTTGATCATCCTCTGAGGATAGGGGCCTTAAAAACTCATCGGATTATGAGAGGACTCCATTCGGTCTCCAAAATACCAGAGCTTTGAATCTTGGATGAACTTCAAATGGGGAGCCCAAGGTGCCATTTATAGAAAATTAAAAGGTGGTTTTGAGCACACAGATTTCATAAAACCACTTGTCCAATGAGTTTTGACCTTCATAAAGAATTATCTCAATTTGGAGAAAATAAAAAAGTTGTATCCATCCCTCTTTACTATCTCCACATAAATATTTTCACCCTTTAGACAAGTGGAGTGCAAGATATGGATGGATAATAGCACACTTCTTTTGACTTCGTGCAGATTCAGTGTGCTGGACAGATCAGGTCAGTTGGACCACCAGATGGATAAATCAGTCTTGCATTCTTTCATATTAAATGTATACCAATGAATTTTGGACCAGAAAACAAAATTTTAGCCCATTTGGAAGCACTATTCAAGAGAACTGTTTGGATGATTATACTGGTGTGCATGGATCTTGCGTAGTTTGGCTCATTTTTCTTAGACATCATCATGGGTCCTCTCAATCACCTACTCTAGCAATGGAATCCTCAAAAGAAGTAACACTTACCATTCTAATAGTGATAAACAAAAAATAAATGATTCAAACATGGAATTAAATTTGTTATTATTTTTATAATTTTCAATATAAAACAATTTTAGCACAGTGGTGTAAGGGTGAAAATGAAACAGTGAATCGCGGCGGGATCACACCCCCACACCTAAACATTTTCACTACTGGGAAAAGTCATAATTACAAAAATTATGCATGTAGATATTTCAAACTTCAAAAAGATCTAAAATTCAATAAAAATTTAATTCCTGATAGAAATGTGATCAAATAAAAAATCACACCGAGGAGGTATTCCCAGTGATCATGGAAAAAGACATCTCAAAACTTATATCCAAATGAAATTCCAAGAGATGAATTATACCAATAAAAGAAAATAATTAAAAAGTTAATCATGTCACTAATTCTCCACGTGTGTGTGAAAACTATTTCATACTATTCTTTCCAATTTTTATCGAGTAAATATAAGTTATTTTAATAATTGTCTACTTACAAGATCCTTTGCATTGAACTTAATCTATATCCTTTTCAATCATATTTAAAGACTAACTCACTTAAGCATTCCCAAAATTTAAACTGTATGCTCCTGACCTAGATATCACCATATTTTTTTACATTTCATCACTCCCTCATTTATTAATTTTTTAAAAGTGCACTTGGAACATATCTCACAATTATCCCAACCCATGTTTGATCTCTTCATGACACTAATTTTAATAGTAATAACAAGATCAAAGGTCGAGGAATGGTCGTTTTTGACCTGCCCGATATACAACCCCCTTTTTTGTTTTTGTTTTTTTAGGGAATACAACAGTCAGATAACATGTACACACACATAGGTCAATCTGACAGAGTATTGAAATAGATCAGATAAGGAACAAATGTATGGACACATGATTTTGTAAATTAAAGAAAAATTAACCTAACTTATATTTACCTTCCATTATGTAAGACATTTTCACACATCATGGTTGGGTACAAAAATGTGTGGAGAGATTAAGTGACATAATTTTCCCTTAAACTATTCACAAAAGGGCACCATTCTTCTCAAAGGTATCAAATTGATACAACCATTTATATCTTCAAAAAACAACCAAATTTCAAAAGAAAGTCACACCACAATGTTGAATTTTTACAGAAATGCACATTTCATCAGATTTTTTTTGAAAGTTAAAACGACATGAAATATAGAAATTCCACATGCATTCTCAATTACATCCATGATTAAATGGGAATAATTTTATATGATAAAGTGGGAATAATAAAAAAGATATTCCCACAAAAATGTTAGGGGGAGGGAAGGGGTAATGTAACAATAAAATTCTTTAAGAGAAAAAGAGAAAAAGAAGAAATATGATGAAAATTTCTAACTATCCTAGGAATAAACCCACCCCCACACCTAAAGTGTATAGTGTCATCACTGTAATAAAAAGGAATGTGGGAAGGAAGGATAAAACCCGGTGAGTTTCATTCATATATTTCTTCTTGAACATGGAGTTCCTTTATCAGGAGCTCTGGAATGGATTCATATAAGTTCTTCATCTAGTGCGCATTGACAGTAAAGGTTTTCTTGGTTTCTTCATTTTGAACCTGGTCAACACTAAATAGAGAGACATTAGTAACAGTGTGTCGGCCAAACCAGTGGGAACAAAGCTTACATGGATGTAACTTTAGCCTTTCATTGTAAAGGAGGACCTTCTTCCCAATGTGGAACTAGTGATGAAGGATAAGACGGTCGTGGGCAGCCTTGGTATGCTCCTTATAAATCCGGGAATTCTCATATGCATCTCTTCTCATTTCCCCCAGCTCCTGAATCTGCAACATCCTTTTAGAACCTACACAAGAAAGATTATAATTGCACTGTTTTATGGACCAGTAGGCCCGGTGCTCAATCTCAATAGAGAGGTGCCAACTCTTTCCAAACACCAGCCGATATGGTGACATGCCAATGGGGTTTTTGAAAGTAGTACAGTAAGCCCATAATTAATCATCAAGTTTAAGACTCAAATCTTTTCTATTGGGTTGAATCGTTTTTTCAAGAATCTTTTTTACCTCTCTATTTGGCACCTCAGCTTGACCATTGGTCTGTGGGTGATAAGAAGTAGACACTCGATGACCGACCCCATACCAATGCAAAAGTGACTGCACTATTCGGTTACAGAAATGAGAACCCTGGTCACTGATGATGAACCTAGGTAATCCATACCTAGAGAATATTTGGGTTCTCAAAAATTCTACAATAACTTTAGAATCATCATTCCTTGTAGCTCGTGCCTCTACCCATTTTGACACATAATCAAATTCTAGAATAATTTACAAGTTTCCAAAGGAATTGGGAAATGGCCCCATAAAGTCAATACCACAAAAATAAAAAATGTCATGAAGGAGCAATGGTTGTTGTGGCATTTCATTTCTTTTAGAGACATTACTTATTCTAGGACAATGAGGACAATATTTACAAAAATCATGGGCATATAGAAAAAGTGTTTTCCAAAAGAGACCAGAATCGGTGATTTTGAGTGTAGTCTATTGGGGTCCAAATTCCCCCCCACAAGCAAGAGTGTGGAAGTATCTAAGGATGAATTGAAACTCACTATCGGGGTCACAAATCATAAGGACTTGATCACTACATGTGTGCTAGAGGTATGGGTCATCCCAAATGTACCAAAGAGACTCATGTTTTAGACGACTAGCTTGGTTTTTGTTGAAATCAGTAGGAATGAAAGATTATACCAAATAATTTACAATTTCTACATACCAAGGAATAGAATCTTTCACTCAATAAAATTGATAATCAGGAAACATTTTATTTAAGGGAATACAGGGGGACGAGTCAATGTATGAGGATGGGTGGATCCTATTAATATGGTCAGACACCCTTATCTTTAATTTCAATATTGAATTTTTTAAGGAGGATAATCCATCGAATGAGACGTGGTTTGGATTCCAGTTTATTAAGAAGATACCATAGGGCTGCATGGTTTGAGAACACAATGACTTTGAACCATAAAAGGTATGACCTGAATTTTTTCAAGGAAAAAACAATGGAATGGAATTATTTTTTAGTTGTGGTGTAGTTTTCTTGGGAAGGTTCCAAATTACGTGAGACATAGGCAATGACATGTGGACCTTGATTGACCCTTTGTGACAGGACTGCCCCAACTGCATAGTTAGAGGCGTCACACATGACCTCAAATGGTAAATCCCACCGAGGTGGTTGGATTATCGGGGGTGATGTGAGACTCCATTTTAACTTATTAAAATATCCCTCACATAATTTATCAAAAACAAATTATTTTTATTTTTGGAGTAATTGGGAGAGGGGGAGTGAAATTTTACTAAATTCGTGAATGAAAAGACAGTAAAATCCAACATAAAATAGGGAAGAAAGAACATCCCGTACATTTTTGGGGAATGGTAAGGAAGAAATGACATCCACTTTTGATTTATCGACTTGGATACCATCCATAGAAATGAGATTTCTTAAAACTATACCTTGTCACACCATGAAAAGGAATTTCTCATAATTTAGTACAAGATTCTTTTCAATACAGCAACGTAGGACTAAAGAAAGACTACTCAAACATTCATAAAATGATGAGCCATAAACAGTGAAATCATCCATGAATACTTCCATGAAATTATCTAGGTAATCTAAAAAAATACTAACCATACATCGCTAGAATGTACCTGAAGCATTGTAGAGACCAAATGGAATCCTTCTATAAGAAAACGTGCCAAAGAGGAAAGTAAAGGCCATCATTTCCTGGTCCTTATGGGAAATATGGATTTGAAAGTATCCAAAATACCCATCAAGTAAACAGTAGTGGGAATTACCTGATAGCCTCTCTATAATGTGTTCATTGAATGGAAAAGGGAAATGGTCCTTCCTGGTGTGTTGGTTTAGTCAACGATAGTCTATCCAGACATGACAACTATTTCATACATGAGTTAGAACCAATTCATTGTTTTCATTTTTTATTATTGTAAGGCTAGTTTTTTTAGGAACTAATTGAATGGGACTAACCCATTGGCTATCAGAGATTGGGTAAATGATTCCAATATCCAATAATTATGTTACCTCCTTTTTCACACCTTTTTTGAGGTTTGGGTTCAATCGACGTTGTGCATGCCTCACTGGTTTAGCCTCATTATTTACTAAAATATGTTGTGTGAAAATTTATAGGCTAATACCAGGAATGTCAGAAAGTTTCCATCCCAATGATTTTTTATACTTCCTCAAAAGGTCAAGCAGTCACAATTCATGCTCAGGAGGGAGTGAACTAGCAATGATCACGAGCAACTTGCTTCCATTATAAAGATATTAATATTTTAAATCTTTAGGTAACTATTTTAGTTCCAATTCAATTGGATTTTGGATTTATGGGATTGTGTGGGAAAGTGGGAGGTCACTGATCTCATCTATCTACTCAATAGTATCATCCTCAGATGACAAATAAGCTTTTACAAGCTTAGCAGTATCATCGATGGTCATTGGATCCTCAGTGTTCAAGAAATCATCAATTAAAAAACATGCATTACATTTCTCTAGACCACTACAACAATCCATGCATGATTCATTACCAATAATTTCAATCAATGATAAAAACTCAGAAAGGGAATCAAGGGAATGAAATGATGTTTTTTCAAGGTAAGGGAGTACATCAATTGAATTAGAAGAGAGAGGGGAATGTTCTTATGAGGGTTGCTTCATGGAATCAAGGATGTTGAAATAGACTATATAACCACAAAATTCCATAGATAATGTACCATTATGGACATTAATTGTGGTTTTGGTGGTTTTCAAGAAGGGTCTCCCCAATACAATCAGGGCATGTCCATTCATCCTATCATCCTCCATTTTAAGCACATAAAAGTCAGTAGAAAAAAATTAAATTTTGAACCCTCACAAGAATATCCTCTAACACACTAGAGGGGTGTGTGGTACTCTAGTTAGCTAGTTGAACAATAATTCTAGTGGGATTTAGTTCCCCAACCTGAAATGTTGAGTAAATGGAGTGGGGCACACATTTATAGAATCACATAAATCAAGCATAGCATTAGAAAAAGAATACTCCACTATGGTGTACAGAATCGAGAATGTCCCAGGATCATTGCACATGGTGGGAAGTGATGGATCTATTAATGCTGATACTTTCCTCCCCAATATCACCTTTTTATCTCCATGAAGTCACCTTGAGTGTGTACATATATCCTTTGGAAAATTTGCATATCTTGGAGTTTGTTTCACAACATCAATCAAGGGGATGTTTACATGCACTTTTTTGAATGTTTCTAATATTTCCTTATCTAGTTCAGTTTTATTTTTTTTCCTAGGTTGGTTCGGCCTTTGGGGAAATGGAAGAGTAATGGGTTTCCTAGGAGACTCATCGATATACACCCTCTTTCTTTTGGAAGGGATTCTCTCAAGACATGGTTTTTCAACATTTGGAACATTTTTAATTGTTGGGATAGAGGTTTTTGTAGGAGGGGATGACTCTAGTAGAGGATTAATTTTAACTTTTTTTTTGTTTTGCAATCCTAATGGTGATGGTAATCACATTTCCTTTATCTCTAGGGTTTAATAATGGTTGAGATGGTAGTTTACCTGACTTGTGACTTTGAATTTCCCCCACTAAGTTAGCTAGTTGGCCTAATTGGGTTTTGAGGTCTCGTATGGCTATCTGAGTGGTTTTATGGAATTAGAGATTGGTGGAAGACATTTTTTTATCATATCTTATATGCTAAGATCAGGTTTTTCAGGGGTTTGTTGGAAAGGACTTTGGGGTGGTTGGGGATTTCTAGGTGGTGGTGGTGAATGACTACTCTGACCCTATTGGTTCCATTATTGCTGAGGCTGGTTTGAATACCCCCATTGCCTATAGGATTGGTTTTCATTCCACCTAGGGTTGTATGGAGAGTAAGGTTCTTTCTTAAAGGGTTGGTTATAGGGTTGGACTGAAAATATTGACTCAAAACTCTTATAATTTTCTCTCAATTGGGGGAATTGGTTAGAGTAGTGGGTGTTAGAAGAATATATTCCATAATGGTTGGGAGGAGGAGATTGGGATTTCCCTTGGGAAAGAGTAAGTTGTCGAAGAAGGGTAATTATCTCTTCAAACGTTTTGTCCACCTTCCTCTCGAATTCGGTACTTCTCACCTCATGGACACCTCAAATGGGTACATTGGACCATGTACCAAATTATTGAGTTTTTTGTTCCATGTTCTCAATCAGGGTTCTTGCAGCAATTGCGGTCTTATCTACCAGCACACCACCTATAGCAGCATTAATCATATTACTATCAATTAGAATTAAAAATTTATAAAAATACGGAATTAAAAGTTGATCACTTATTTAGTGGTGTGGGAAACTTGAACATAACCTTTTAAAGCATTCCCAATATTCATGTAATCTTTCCCCTTATGATTGCCTTATACCAAAAATTTCTTTCCTTATAATTTCAGTTCGAGAGGCTGGAAAATATTTTTCAAGAAAAAGGTGTTTCATGTCCTCCTAGCCTCTAATTGGTGAATTAACATAGTAAAGCCAGTATTTTTCAGTACCTACTAATGAAAATGGGGATTCTCTATGATTTAATTGTTCTTCATCCATATTTGAAGTTTTTAATGTAGAACACATAGTATGAAATTATTTTAAGTGTTTATGTGGATCTTCTCTAGGAAGTACATGGAATCTGGGTAATAAATGAATTAGACAGGATTTTAGTTCAAAATTGGGTGCCTTGCCTTGCATTTGAATGTTAGTGGGTTGGATATCAACATTAGTCGAGGTTAGTTATTTTAATTTCTAGTTATTTTCAGCCATGTTATGAATGTTTATTTCAGTTTTGATATTGGTTTTATAAGAAAAGTAAGGATCAAGAAGAGTTTCGATGTTTTGTGTGTCCTCCGTCGAAGGGTTCTCTTCTATGTCTCGGTGTTGCTGACGTAGGATCCTCTTCGATTCAGGTTTGAAAGGAGTTAAATATCCTAGATTGGAACACGTCATGCACCAAACATACACAAAAAATAAATCAGAACACAAAAGGATTTAAAAGGTAAATAAATATTCACAAAATTTAAAAATATCTTATAAAAAACTCCCACAAAAACTGAAGCACTCCCTGGAAACGACACCAAAATTTGACCGTGCTGTCATGAAACGTCAAATTGATTATGTTTTTAAGGTTTATTTATAGACTAGGGTAGACCCTAGGTCATATCTCAAGGAGTGTAGGTGGGTTTAGATTGTGTTTTTTTATAAGAAGTACTTAAAGAGGGGGTGGTTTTAAAATAGTTTAAAGAAAATGACTTGATTTAAAGAGTTTAATAGTTGATAAATTAAAGTTTTGTTTTAGAATTATGAGATAAGGAGATAATTTCAAGTTCACTACAAATATTTGTGAGTTCCTAACTCTAAAAAATATACATGGTTTAATGGAATCCTTTGGTTGAGGGTTGTCAAGATCTCAACTTCCCTCTTGTCTCTTAAACGATGCTCAAAGTACCACCCCTTGACACAAGAATCTTTTTGTCAACGTTTAGATATAAAGGATAGAAATAAAGGCTACCAAATCATACTGAAATATTATGTATGTGTGAGATAAATAGGACTCTTTCCTTGTCCAATTGGAACAACCACAGATTTCTACTTGAAATCTCAACCCAATCGGTGTTGAAATAAAAAGTGTTTCACTTAATTATAATAATAGAAATGAAAACATAGGAGAATAATGTCAAGATAAGAAATAATTGAAATATTTAGCACAAAAATTACAAAAAACTAGTAGAAGAACAAGTTCTGGAACTCCCACCCAAGTGTGTGTAGCTCCCTTGAAATGATCGTCCACCGTTTAGCACGACATCAGGAGGAGAAGGAAGCTCAGGTGGAACTTATCTTTCATACTTGATCATACTATGAGGATAGGGGACTCCAGAACTCATTGGATTATAATAGGAATCCTTTGGGTCTCCAAAATACTAGATCTTTTCCTCTTGGACGAACTTACAAATGGGGAGCCCAAGGTGCCATTTTTTAGGAAAATGGGATTGTGGTTTTGAGGAGATATATTTCTTAAAACCACTTGTCACATGGGTTTAGACCTCAATATAGAGTTATCTCTCTTTGTATAAAATAAAAACGTTTTATGCCCACCTCTTGAATATCTCCATTTAATGTTTGGAACCCTTTGGACATGTGGAGCGTGAGACATGGATAGATCAAAACACACCACTTTTGACTTCGTGCAGATTCAGTGTTCTGGAAAGATCGGCTTGGTTGGGCCACCATATAGCCGAATGAGTCTTGGTTTCCTATATTTGAAATGTATTCCAATGAAATTTGGACCAGAAAACAAAATTTAATCCCATTTGGATGCACAGTTCATGATAAGTGTGCAGATGAGTCCACTGGTGTGCATGGATCTTGCACAGTTTGGCCCATTTTTCTTAGACATCATCGTGGGTCCTCCAAATCACCTCCTTCTGCAATGGAATAATCAAAAAAAGTAACATTGAACTTTTTAACAGTGATAAAAAAATAAATTATTCAAACATGGAATGAAATTTGTTATTATTTTTGTAATTTTAAATATATAATAAGTTTAGCACAGTGGTGTAAGGGTGAAAATGAAACAGTGAATCGCGGTGCGATCACACACCTCAGGAAGTCTCTACATAATCCCTGACCCAACTTGATAAGGTTATACTTGTACTAATATCATATAATTCTCATACATATATACATACTCATTAGGTTTCCCTCTCAGAGTAAGCCCTTGTATCCTCTTTGGGCCGCTAACCATGCATAAGCCCCACTCCACTCCTTGCGGACCCACATTTCGTGACATGATCATCAAGTCTATTGATTCCTCTTGTTTCTCACACCGATAATGAATCATATGAGCTTAGAGTAATAATAGGATATGACGTCCTCTTTGGGTATTTAACCATTCTTAAACCCCCAATACCCTCGATACCGAACTACATAGACTTTGATCATTGCCATTTTCAAAGAAAAGTATGTAGGAAGCCTCTTCAAGGTTCAAGCCCATCACCCATCAATCCTGACCACTTCACATCAGTTCACCCTCTTCCCCCATGATGTCAAACTGTATGCACCTCTTGTCTTGTATGATGCTACTTTTGAACTAAATGAGTTTTGATACCTATCTCCTAGACAGAGTATGTAGGAGATCTCTATGAGGTTCAACCCCAAACAATGATAAACTTTGGTGTCCCCTCTGTTGGGACCCCCATCCTTAGTACACCCCTTAGTGGTGTCACACCAGTTTCTGGGAAGATAACCATGCATAAGACCCATACTTCACCACACTCATACAACAAAGAGATTCCCTCTTGTGATGGGATTCTAACCATGTGTATGCCTCATCATATCTCTAGGTTGTTGTCCTTTATGTATACCTTGATTCTATTCCCCACTTATGAACTACATGGTCTTTGATATTTTACCCCTTTTCATAAAGGTATATAAGAAGTCTCCCTGAGGTTCAATCCCATCTCCCATGTCCCATACTAGTCTATCCCTTGAGCCTTTGTGTCTCAGTAATGTCATGCCTCAGCCCAAAGGTCTTACTTTCTTTGGATCCCCATACATGCGTCCATTCTCCTTAGATGCCTCCTCAAGCGACTTATCTCCCCATTCCAGAACTGCTTAAATTTTGATTACCTTCTATGGGGACATGTAGTAATCCTCCATGAGGTTCAATTCCAACATCTCTATCCCTACATAGGTTCCACCCCATTTATTCCCTCTTTTGACACTTCCTCATCATCCATCCTGATTCTTACCCAGGACACCACATCCCAGCGAGGTCATGCTACCCACCTCCTCGTTTCTCCTAGCATCACCTAAGAATCTAACCATGAATATTCCACATAAAATCCATATTCTTCAATCCAAGAGTTCCCCTATTGTGACGGGATCCTAACCATGCGTAAGCCCCAGCATATCCTTGGGGCGTTGTCCTTTGTGTACACCCTGATTTCATGCCTCACCCATTTGAAATACGTGGATTTTGATCCATTTCATCCACATAGGGTGTGTACAATGCCTCTTCAAGGTAAAATCCCATCCAATGGTAAAATTTTGAATCCCATTTGCGTTGATCTACCTTCCTCTCTGATCCGCCCTCTATGGTATCCAAATCAGTCTTCACGGTGTTAAACTTCCCCCTTTGTGGGATATACCATCTGGGGTCCATCCACCTTGGGAATTCTGACCCACAAATCTAGTAATATTCCTATGTGATCCCTCTTAGGGATGTACCCATCTGATCCACTCATCTTAGTGTTCTGATCAGTCTGATCCATGTTCTCTAGATTCTAAACTCGCGGCATACCATATATTAAACATGGGAATCCTAGGAAAACCTTAGAGACATGCATCCAAAATATAATTACCCGTATTCTACATGGGGTTAATTGGGCTTCCACACCCTATAGAATCTCTATAATAAGAGAAAATCTAGGCGTAATTGTGTTTCGGTGTCCAAAAATGCCTGCGATGCCTCAATGTGACTACTCTCTTGACCTAAGGTTGTTGCCCAGACTTGACCCCTTGGAATGTCCTGACAGAAGAAATATAATTAACTTGCATCTTAAATGATATGGAACTAGGAATAGTTTCACAAATAATGTCTTAATATTTAAGGGAGACCCTGACTATGTGATTAATTATGAGGAGGAAACCAGTGAAGGAGAGACTAACATCTCATCATCCTATTTTGATCAAGGAGAAAACATCGCTGAAGAAGTGATAATTTATACCCACCTTTAGAAAGAGGGAATGAAGATAAATAATCAGTGTTTCATTATAGATTATTCAAACCTTGGATAAATCATCATAAACAATTACAAATGGGGGTGGCATCGTCTGATACCACGGACCAATAGCACCGGGAGTGGAGTTACCTATATTTTTCACAAAACGTGAATATTCTGAGAAGTTTACATATTTGGAATTGCCACACCCCCATCAACCCAAGAAAAATTGGGTGGAATAATAATTCCATGGGTTATTAAAAGATATTCTCATATATTAAATGAATACATTAGTGAATACATAACTGTATAAAAAATTGAATATAGGAGTGATACCGACTAAAGTTCTTGTTTGGAGGATAAAAACTCCATTGTTTGAATCAAACCATCATACTTGATCCAGTGAATTAAAATAGTCTCTTGTTTTAGAAAAATACTTAGTTGAATCTTTTGGAAAATTCTCAAATCATGATACAATTATCCCACAACCACTGCCAAATCTACCACCATGGGCATGTACTCCACTGATTCTTTAGGTGCACAATAGTAGTGAAAAAATTTATGAAGTCTTAAACATTAATCAACCCTATTAGTTAATATGTTAAATCACTAAATATGGATTATGGGTTTGGTATTTTTATATTGACATGTTTTTAACCTTGAGGAAAAGGTTTTTTTCAATATGATAGAAGCGTTTATTGATGGACTGAATGAAGGGGTAATTGCATTACTTGTAGGACCAACCATGGATGTTGGTTTTTCAAAAGGTGCCTTAAATATAGTTCATGTAACCAAATATATAGTTAATGTTATAAATGATTATGATGATATTCAATAAATAACATTTTTTGTTCAAATGCTGATAGCATGCACATATATGGAAGATAATCTGTTAAAGGGAATAGCATTTAGTCTAACATGGGAGACAAAAAAAATTCACTATCATATATGATGAAACAAAATCCTATTCTGAATCCTCTAGATTTTGTCATTTTTTCCACTACATGACATTAGTGCATGGCATAGAGAACAATTTTAATTATTATAGAATCAAAATTAATGCACTTAGAAAAATTGTATTTGTTGGAGAATCATAATATTGGTTAATTAAACTAGAAGAACTTAAAAAACTACTCAATGTAAATAATGGTACAAAACTGAGCACATAACTGAGTCTAGTGATTTGAAATAAGGAAAATGAATGTATGGAAATTGTTTCAAATTGTTGTTGAAATCAACACTGAGTTTTTTTGAGATGGAAGAAACAACGTGGTTCCAGTATAGAGACATGGAAACATCATTGGGCCCACTATATTAATTGGTGTTAGGGAACACAAGGAGTTTTATATGGAAAATATCTTTGGTTCGGATATTTTTTTCATGTAGGATGATAGCTTGAAGATAGAAATAGATGTTATAAATAAAAATAAGACAATTTACACACTTATTGGTTGAGAATGCAACCCGGTTCATTGCTCACTGGATGCTATAGTAGTGATATGACACCTCCAATTCAGAGTAGATTTAGTTAAACTCCTTCTAGTTCATAGAAAACTATTTACTTTCCACTAGGTGTAATTATTTATATGTTTTGGTAGTTATTTTCAAAGAATAAGGTAGTGATAACCCCAAGGCTAACCAATTGGAAGGATATTCATGAGGAATTATCTATATAATAGGAATTATTCACCAACTACACTCAATTTTCCTTCATTATTGAGGAAAATACTAATTCTTAAAATGTGGAGAGTGATAGAGGCTAGAAGACATCAACACTTTCAATAAAATAAGATTATAGAAGGGGGATACAACATAAGAAGTAGTCATTCCACAACTGGTCATAGTTGGACACAAATTTTAGGGAGGTTCTTGTCTGGGGATCCCACATGGGAAATAAATGGGAGGTAGATGATGTTAAAAGGGGAAGGGATGAAGAGAGAGGGGAGGATTTAGTTTGATTATAGATTCATCTTTAATCTTGGGTGGGATAACCAGGGGGTATATTGAGTGTTTCTATAACTCTTATATCTCTTCTTCAAATTATATTTCTTTTTCATATCCATATTTACTGAAAATGGGGTTCCTCAAATCTTTAGCATAAAAAAATTAGTACACTAAATATGGTTTGTTGGTGTGAGGTACCTATCAACCACTAATAATACTAGTGAGATTAATTCACATTATTATTTATTTAGGAATTGAACATCAGCTGACAATTGATTCCACGCGATTATTTTCTATCATCATCCCACGTTAGGACCTAGTGAATTTCCCATGATTCACTTTGATGGTATCCCCTTCCACTCATCTTGGATTATGGGTACCATTAGTATTGTTGTTATATATTTATATATATTTTTATTTATATTATGGTTCCTTCTTGATGTTATAACATATTTATTATTATAGTCTGGTTTATATTACAAATTGATTTTTGAAAGAGGGATTTGAAGAATGGTTTTAAAAGGGTAAATAGATTGGTTTGGTTTTCATGGACTTATAAATCCTCTTCCAATGTTTTTAAAGTATTTTCTACTCAAATTGGTGGTTTCTCCTTTGATTTATAAAAAGTGTATTTGAAACAAGTATTTTGAATGATATTTTGTTTTGTCTTTATAAGTTTGAAATCATTATTTTCTATCCTAATAGAGTTTTTGTTTTTCAAAAGGTTTCACCTTACAGATTTGAAAAGTTTAAAATAATGTTACATGTTGTATAATATAAGTAACCTTTATCTGATCCCATCCTTAGAATTTTGCTTTGGGAACCCAATGTCACTCATGGTGGAAGGTTATTTCACATTCTAGGTGATCCCATACAAGGAATTCCATATAGAAATCCTTGTGTTTCCAACATAAAAATGTAACTCTACTAATAATTCATTTTAAATTCAATAATCCTTATGATCCCATCTAATAAATTCCAAGTCAAAACCCTTGAATCACTTTTGGAATACCAATAAATGTGGTCATGGATTAGCAACCAACCCATACTATTTAACAATTTACTTATTTTAGTTTAACCCATTCAATAATAAGGTATAACTCATGGTTAATGAAATAAGAATAATGTACAAGGGCCAAAGGACATTGAATCTTCCTTTCATTTTTTATTTAATTTTCATTACATTTCATTCTATTATTTTAAACATCTGTAAATCATGGGACAAGGAACACACCTTTGAAGGTGTTTAGATCACATAACCATTATTTGATCATTTATAAAATTGAAAATGAATCCATCAGATGGTTCTAATTGAGGCACTAAACATTCAATGGTGTTAATGGCCTCAAGGTTCATCTATGTCTAGGCCCATACATTTAATACATGTAAAATTCATTTTAAGAAGTGGTGAATGGAATCCTTGACCTATGAAACAATTGCACAATATATAAACAACTAGAATTTTAAGGAAAAACATTAAACCACCTACCTTAGATGGGTAATAGACTCATCATCCATTATTGTACTCTAATACAGTCTGGAATGGGAGAAAATACAGAAATTAATGAATTCCATGAAAATAGGGAATATTATATCATATAGAAATAACACTGAAGATGGTTATATAAACCAAGAAATTAAGGAACAGTATGGAAGAACATACCATTATCATTACAATTCAACTAATGGAGAGAGAATCAGATCTCAGACATAGCTCAATGTCATCCTTGATGGAAAAAGGAGAACTTCAACGTGAGGGGGAGTTGTTGTACCCCTTGGTCCCCAAACCCTTAGCACCCCACCACCAATAGTAGGGAAATAACAAAACTACATTAATATGAAAATAAAAACAATATTAATGAAAATCAAGATGAAAATACTAAAAAATAAAATGTTACTTCTTCTCTTTGAAATTTTAATCATTAAACATTAATCAATGTTAACTCACACAAAAACTTATGTTGTATTGAATGATTCCAAAAAAATAAATGAAGAAGGCATCATATATTTGACATACATGGGTCACCAAAATGAATTTTTAGACCAAGAAAATAATAATAAGAGGATAATTTTTTGAAAGAATCTAGCCACGATTTCACAAAAATATAATTGTGATTAGGGTCTTGATAGACCTGGTTTCTAGAAAAATGATAGTGTTCTAGATCTATTATTTTTTGAATGCCTCTATCTGGTAGCTATAGAACATCGGGTAATTATTAGTACACTGGAAGAAAATTATTAGTATAAGGAACGAAAAAAATTCATTGTCAATGAAAAAATAAAACATATTTATTTAAAAAAACCTGGGTGGATGATCATAATTTCTTATATAATCATGATTAAGATGCTATATTATACCTGGAATTTTCAATATAGGGAAGGTAGAAACAAAAAACTTCTCATCATTGAGGGAATGTCAATCTTTATGCTAGTGTCATCCATGTTTTTAGAACTATTTATGAAAAAAATAACCGGTAATATGGAGAAGATAGATTATATCTTGATGTGTGAATTTAATTCAATTCCAAAAAGGTATTGATCCACCACCACTTCTTGGTAAAGGATTATTGGTTGATTTTTACCTTGAGAATTTCACAAAGATTTTTGGGATGAAGGTCACTAAAAAATGACAGCCTCGTGACAATAATTTTGGGAAATTTTATCTGGCGAATTTCGAATTGAAGGAATTAATCTAATAAGTGATCTCATCATCGCTTATTTGTGGGTAAAAATTGGTGTGAATCATAGTAATTTGATCTCACCATTTCATTCAAATAACACATTGAATTGATCAAAATCAGAAAACTCTTGGTGGGGGGAACCTGTTTGAATTTCAAAAAAATGAAATCACACTGTTACGATGTAACAACTCAAGCTTCTATGATACGCTTCTCTTTGAATAATGTAATAGCTTGTGTTGTACGCAACACCGAGTTCTAACACACCACAACCAATCAAACAAGCCGTTATGAATAGTAATACATACTTTTTGAAATTATATATATTTTATATTTGAAAATGGACTTCATTTTTGGATTCAGAATATTGAATTTAGCCGAAGGTGAAATTTTGGTACTTTTTGGATAACTTTTATATTTTGATGAATAGTGAAAATTACTAAATTTTAATTAAAAAAAACTTTTTTAATCGAAATAATTTATATTGATAAATTATGTATTTGAGTGGTTTTAAATTATATTTAGAATATATTTTTACCATTTAATATAATGTTGGTCATTGTACATAATTTTACAAATAAACCAAACATAAACAAGTGTCAATCTTTTGATAGTTATTATCTCTTAAAAACACGCTTTTTGTTTTAACAATGGGAATTAATTTTAAATTAATTTCTTCCACTTATGTGTTTTGAATTTGGAAAAATGGATTCCATATTTGGAATCAGGATGTTCAAATTTAGTAAATATGTAACTTTTATTTTTAGTCATTTTGAATAATTACTTCGGTAAATATTTTATTTACCATGGTTAAAGGCTAAATCTAGTAAATAAGGGTTAAAAAATAATATTATAATAATAAACAATTACCCTAAAACGTGTCCTAACCTTATTGGTTGATACATGGCTGACCATGGGCATCTTTGAGTCGATTTTGGGACCCCATGTAGCCACATGTAGGTGATAGGTACACTTTAGTTTAATTATGTTAAAATGAATACAAAAATGACACAAGCATATATCTTTTAGAAAACCAATTTTTACATAGGGTTATATATGATTTATTTTCGACTATAAATATTAATTAGAAAGATAAAAAGCTTTCCTACATAATTATATTTTATTTATAATTTTTAGACATTAAATAATGTAATTTATTTATGACACAATGATGATGAAGTAATTACCATAATAGTGAAAAATTAAAATAATTGATATTATAAATACCCAAATAAATATAATTTGATACTTTTATTGAATTACACTACTTTTCTAGGTTAATATGACATATTAGGATTGATTTAATTAACTTATTTTGAATTAATAATTCTTATATGAGTTTCACAAATTTCAACTATTGAATAGTGTCAAAATTGACATAAAAGAGTTTTTAAAACAAATATTGTATTATTAATTGATATTAAATTCCTAAAAATCTAATTATCGGCCAAGAGACTTATATAATGATAGGTGTATCATTAATGGACCACTTGGGGGGTCTATTGGTTGTATATAGTAATTTTATTAACTATATAATATAAAAATACAAAGTGACATGGTAAATGTCAAACTAATTAACTAAGAGTTAAAACTAAAATATAAGGTTAATATAATGACCCAAACCTGTATAAATTCTATTGGTTGAATTTTTTTATACCTATCCCCACCTTAATCTTTAAATAATCAACTTTGGAGCCATTAGAAACCGAATATGAATTTATTATAAATTAATATTTCTAGCTTTTCCAAAGGTGCCCCTCACCCCTCTTATAAAAGGGAACTCCTCCTTCTCATTTCTTCACACCTTCAAAGCCTTTTGGATCTTCAAAACCCTGCCCAAATACTCTCCAAACTTCCCTCACTACAACCTAGTGGTCTTATTTTGATCAGAAAGCCAACCTAAGGATCCCTTTTGATCAAATCAAAATGAAGAACCCGAAGAAGAGGTAATGTTTTCACCACCCTTTTTCAAATTCATTTCTTCTTCCACTTCTTCTTTCTTTGTTATTACCATTCTAAAATAATAACTCCAGTATCTTATATATACTTTTATGTTATTAAAAATATGGTACAACCATATTCAGTATTTTATCCACCCTTGGAATAACATGTCACCATACGTGCGTACGTACGGCTTACCGTCTCCACGTCGTGGTGTAATTGTTATTCAATATATTATTATTTGGATGGGTATAATAATGATGTGTAACTCATGTAAATAATAAATATAACATGATAATGATTCTGTATATATGATATACTATCCAATTATATATTATTTTAATATCAAAATAATGATATTGTCGCTCGTGCGTACGTACGGACTACCGTCTCCACGAACGCGATGAGATTCATTCTCTATCGTATCCATTCAAGTATAATTATCATTTGATGATTTAAAAATAATTTTTAAAGACTTGATATCATTCTGGATATGAATAATATACAACCTATCCATGAAAAACATTTCTTACATAACTAAACGTATAAAATAAAATAAGTAAGTTAACACCTGAATTGACGATAATTCTAAGATATTATTAACAAAGAAATGTTAAAAGTTCATATATGATATCATATTAATGTATATGATTATTTAATAATTTAATATCAATTATTTCACCATTATACAAGAGGTTAACCTACCCCCAACAAAGGAAAATTACAAGGTAAGGGGTTTTCATCTCACTCCTTATTCCCGTGAGATTCATGCCATATTGCCACCATTAACTTTTGTGTGGTGTATATACTGCCCATAATTATATTCATTATGTAATAAACTTTAATTTATGTGTATTTACATATTCATTGTATGATACCTCTTTCATTGGTTGTATGTTTTGTAAGTTACCAAATTGGTAAGGGTTTATTTCGCAATCTCTTCATTATCCGAGGTTGTTTATACGTAATAATCTCCTGGGATTTCTTTATCATCCACATCCATGTTTCTACGAAATGTATTTCAGAAAATTATTACTATTTACAAAGATTATGGGTTAAGTTCATTTATACCCTTATGTGTTTTCAAAGGAATCTTTCCGTCGTTTTCCAAACAAGGCACTTTTTACCTTTCGACAAATTTAAGGTAAGAATGTTTTTTTAACTTATACGATGAGTGCGGCTATTTACCGCCGTTATAAAATCGTCAAAGCATACCTTACAAGCTTATAAGAATATTTTCAAAGTAAATGTTTTATTTTATAAATATGTGACTTTTAAATGATTTAAAAATTAATATTTTAAATTTTTTTGAAAGGTACTCTTTATCATGATCATAATTTTAAATGTTTTAAAGATTTTTCATTAATGTCCATATTTTCAAAATGATTTTACGGACTTATTTATATGGACATGAAGGTTTTGAAATGATATTTATTTTAAAAAGTTTCAAAGTGGTATGGGACACTTTGATTCAAAAATCTCTTTTAAATTAATTCCTTTATAAATGTGTGAGTTTTCAATGATTTCGAGAAAAGAGATATTTCTCTCAAATAGTTTTGATTTCATCTATGTCAACATCCATTGATGGATTTTAAGCTTATTTGAAGTTGATTTATTATGATACAAAACTTCTATATTGTATTGAAGGTTTTGTGATATGTTTTACTGTGGATGTGCTATTTTTATACCATTCATTGTTTATGGTGAAAGTATTGACATTTCGTATGATAGTTTTAATACGAATATTTATGTTATGTTTAATCCTTTTCATATGGGAAATGCATTGGATTTAATATGTTGTGGTTGGAGCCCGCTATAGCTCCTCGATGCATCGATAGGTCTCATGAGACAAACTAGTGTCTTGACACAAGGCCTTGGAAAAATCTTATTTGTAGTCTTGGCACAAGGCCTTGGCTATGTGGTTATGATAGTCTGGCATTATGCATTCCATCATTATGAAAGTGGTTATTGATTTTGCTTGTGATTATTCTATTAGTAGAATATCCATGTGAATAAGTAAATGGCATTATTTCATTTTATTTTTTTCATACTATGTTGAAGTTCAGGTTTAAAAGGCTTTTGTTTTAGTTATACATTTCCTTAAATGTTTATGCTTATTTATGAAAGTTTTCGCTGTATTCCTTACCCTTACGGAGCATTGGAGCTCACCCCTTTTCTATGTTTTATTTTTTCCCCAAGATTCCAAGAAGTATATTGTGATTGATAAAGAGGGTTAAGACATGGGAATAATGGAATTCAAAAAGGATTATTTCTGTTGTTTTGTATGTTATGAAGTGTAATGTAACATTCATGTATGTAATCTATTTTCCAAGACTGTTAAACTAATCAGTCCTTTGGGACTTGATTCCCTGTAATCATGCAAATTTATTAAAATAATGCACCGACTCTGGGTAACTGGGGTCGGGGCATTACAGTTGGTATTAGCGGAAGTTTAGCAATAACCTTGGAAAGTAGATTTAGATAAACTCTGATTAGAGCACATAGCCCTATGATAGACTTTGAGGATTAGTATAGAAGAACTTCATAGAATTTTGGTATTGTAGAGATTTTTTGAGTCTTCTGAGCAATACATCCCTGTCTAGGTAGGAGCAGGTAGAGGCGGCTCTGGCATAGATGTACCTAGGGGTAAAACCTGAAAACACCGCTTTGAGATAGACTCGAACGGGAACTGGTGCACGACAACGGGCCTTGTTGCACTCTTGGTTACGACACTCCCGGGATGCTTAGGATAATTCTCATTTTATTTACAAACCATTATGAAGGGATCATGAGTATATACTTACTAAAAGAAAACATTTTTTTTATGATTATGGATTATCTCCATAAACTATTCAATTTGCATTAGGAATCATTTATTGCAATTCATAAACTGACCTAGTTTATGCTATTGTATAGAAATGGCACCCAGTATAAGGAATTTGAACATTAGTAATACGTATTATCCAAAGAGTAAGAAGGATCGTATCTTTCATGGTACTAAGACATCATTTAGAAGGGAAATAGTCTCCCATGTATTATCATCATATGAAGAAATAATATCATGTGTTGATAAGATAAGTAAAGAGTTTAATGAGTCCTATGGCTTTGAAGGGAAGCAAGAGAAGAAAAGTATGGAAGAGAGAAAGATGGATAATGGAAAGAGGGAAAAAATAATTTTTCCATATGTGATAACTGTGGGAAGAAACACCCTGGAACTTGCCTGAAAGGAATGGGAGTTTGTTTTAAGTGTGGAGGAAAATGGCACAATGTACGTGACTGTAAGGGTAAGAAAATGTTTTCAAATGTACAATGCTTCATTTGTAAGGAGTTTGGACACTACGCGAACCTATGTCCCAGTCATCAGACTATGCCACAAATGATTCTATTGTATAATAATCAAGTTATGATACTACCACAGATGAAGAGTAATGATTAGAGTTCTTATGTTGATTATGTCATTTGAGTTTAGTATCAACAATGTACTTGTTAGAATAATTATGGAGTATATAAGGATTGTACTGCAGTACTATTTCATTAAGGACTTGAGATTGTGTGGAACAAAGAAAAGTTACTCAATAGCAGGTTAAATTTTTGGAAAATATATGGTTAAGAGAAAGATAAACCATAATATGGTTCTGATACCGAGGTAGTGATTTTAGAATAATACATGATTGATTTGGATAAATTATATTGGATATTATTGACTACCTTGAAGCTGATTAATGATTTGTATATTCCATCATTGTTGGGCTTTAAACCATTTTTGGATTGATGAAGTATATGCAGCATTCTATATGGAATAAGGGAGAATGAATTTAATCAATAAGGATTATGGTAATTCAAGATGTTTCAGTGTTTTAAAAGAATACATGATGAAGGTATTCATAATCTATTATGGGGTAAAAAGGATCTACATTATGTTTACCTTCCTTATAAATGTTCGATTTTGATTTTGGACAGAAGTATTTTGGATAAATTTTAGTTTGAGATTAATTTTGGATTGCCATAAAAGGACAACCCGGAGGTCGGGTGGCAACCCGTCGCGACCGGCAAGGCCGCGAGACTTGAACCCGCAACCGAAGGGCGACATGGTTGTATCACCTACCACTGGCCCACGAGATGTCCAGGATTAAATAATGTAGTTTTTTTTAAAAGATCTGGTAGATGAGTTATAAATTCGTTTATTTTGGAACCCTATACGAATAGTATAAATATAATTTTTTTTACGTTCTATTATCTTTTAGAGTGAAAGATGAGTTTGTGGTAGAAATTTATTAATGGATAAAACTATAATTATAAAGTTTATATCTCCTTATGATCTTAGCCAATCTCATAAATAAATTCCTCAACATTAATAAAAGGAACTTAGAACAAAAATGTTGTCCTAGATGGTACCTTAAATCATCACTAATTTATGGCTTTGGGACTGTTGGCCTTTTCATAACCATGTTCTCTACCACTCTCCATCAGATAATTGATTGTTAGATTTCTCTTCCATATCCATATTTTCCTACATGGAACCCTAGTATGTGTTATTTTCGGTAATCTTCATACTTTCCACTCTTTATTTTAAATAGAGGCCTCATTAATTCATTTTTTGATGTGGGATTTCAACTAAGATATTTTGAAACGTCAAAAATGTGTTATCCTAATACCTTATGTTTTGTTGAATCGATGGTATTTTAAATCATCATAGATTGATGAATTTAAGGACCTTAATTTTAAACTTGTTTGTGATTGATGACCTCAATCACTACCTATAAATATTTACGTTTTTCCTCCAATTATATGTCTCTAATTTCCACCAATGTTCTCCTAATCGAGATCATAATTTGGTGGTAACCCTTTCATTTCTCTTTTCCTCATATTAAGACTAAATTTTAGTAACCTAATTTCCGATGTGGGTTTTCCCACAAAGATATTTTTTATTTTCAATCTTTTATTTTCGAAGAACAATTTAAAATTGCGAGGACGCAATTTATTAAAGGAGGGGATATTGTAACACCCCAAGCTTCTATGATATGCTTCACTTTGAATAATGTGATAGCGTGTGTTGTACGCAACGCCGAGTTCTAACACACCACAACCAATCAAACAAGCCGTTATTAATAGTAATACCTACTTTTTGAAATTATATATATTTTATATTTCAAAATAGACTTTATTTTTGGATTCGTAATATCGAATTTAGCCTAAGGTGAAATTTTGGTACTTTTCAAATAACTTTTATATTTTGATGAATAGTAAAAATTACTAAATTTTAATTAAAAACAACATTTTTAATCGAAATAATTTATATTGATAAATTATGAATTTGAGTGGTTTTAAAGTATATTTAGAATATATTTTTACCATTTAATATAATTTTGGTCATTGTACATAATTTTACAAATAAACCGAACATAAACAAGTGTCAATCTTTTGATAGTTATTATCTCTTAAAAACACGCTTTTTGTTTTAACAACGGGAATTAATTTCAAATTAATTTCTGCCACTTTTGTGTTTTGAATTTGAAAAAATGGATTACATATTTGGAATCAGGATGTTAAAATTGAGTAAATAGGTAACTTTTATTTTTAAATATTTTGAATAATTACTTCGGTAAATATTTTATTTACCATGGTTAAAGGGTAAATCCGGTAAATAAGGGTTAAAAAATAATATTATAATAATATTAAATTACCCTAAAACGTGTCCTAACCTTATTGGTTGATACGTGGACGACCATGGGCATATCTGGGTCGATTTTGGGACCCCATTGAGCCACTTGTAGGTTATAGGGACACTTTATTTTAATTATGTTAAAATGAATACAAAAATGACACAAGCATAAATATTTTAGAAACCCTAATTTTTATATAGGGTTATATATTTTGGATTTTCGACTATAAATATTAATTATAAATATAAAAAGATTTCCTACATACGGATATTTTATTTATAATTTTTAGACATTAAATAATTTAATTTATTTATGACACAATGATGATGTAGTAATTACCATTAAAGTGAAAATTTAAAATAATTGATATTATAAATACCCAAATAAATATAATTTGAGACTTTTATTGAATTACACTAATTTTATAGGTTAATATGACATATTAGGATTTATTTAATTAACGTTTTTCGAATTAATCATTCTGTTATGAGTTTCACAAAAATCAACTATTGAATAGTGTCAAAATTGACAAAAAAGAGTTTTTAAAACAAATATTATATTATTAATTGATATTAAATTTCTAAAAATTTACGGTTCGGAAAAAAGACTTATATCATGATATGTGTATCATTGATGAACCACTTGAGGGACTCTTGGATGTATATAGTATGTTTATTAACTATATAATATAAAAATACAAAGTGACATGGTAAATGTCAAACTAATTAACTAAGAGTTAAAACTAAAAGATAAGGTTAATATAATAACCCAAACCTGTCTAAATTCTATTGTTTGAATAGTTTTCGACATATCCCCACCTTAACCTTTAAATAATAAACTTTGGATCCATTAGAAACCGAAAATGAATTTATTATAAATTAATATTTCTAGCTTTTCCAAAGGTGACCCTCACCCCTCTTATAAAAGGGCACTCCTCCTTCTCATTTCTTTACACCTACAAAGCCTTTTGGATCGGCCAACCCCTGCCCAAATACTCTCCCAACTTCCCTCACTAAAACCTAGAGTCCTTAGTTTGATCAGAAAGACAACCTAAGGATCCCTTTTGATCAAATCAAAAGGAAGAACCCGAAGAAGTGGTAATGTTTTCACCACCCTTTTTCAAATTCATTTCTTCTTCCACTTCTTCTTTATTTGTTATTACCATTCTAAAATAATAAATCCAGTATATTATATATACTGTGATGTTATTATAAATATGGTACAACCATATTTAGTATTCTATCCACCCTTTGAATAACATGTCACCATACGTATGTACGTACGGCTTACCGTCTCCATGTCGTTGTGTAATTGTTATTCAATATATTATTATTTGTATGGGTATAATAATGATGTGTAACTCCTGTAAATAATAATTATAACATGATAATTATTCTGTATATATGATATACTATCCAATTATATATTATTTTAATATCAAAAGAATGATATTGTCGCTCGTGCGTACGTACGGACTACCGTCTCCACGAATGCGATGAGATTCATTCTCTTTCGTATCCATTCAAGTATAATTATCATTTGATGATTTAAATAGAATTTTTAAATACTTGATATCATCCTGGAAATAAATAATATACAATTTATCCATGAAATACATGGCTTACGCAACAAAACATATAAAATAAAACAAGTAAGTTAACACCCGAAACGACGATAATTCTAAGATATTATTAACAAATCAATGTTAAAAGATCATATATGATATCATATTAATGTATATGATTATTTAATAATATAATAACAATTATTTCACCATTATAAAAGAGGTTAACCTACCCCCAACTAAGGAAAAGTACAAGGTAAGGGGTTTTCATCTCACTCCTTATTCTCGTGAGATTCATGCCATATTTCCACCATCAACTTTTGTGTGGTGTATGTACTTCCCATAATTATTTTCATTGTGTAATAAACCTTAATTTATGTGTATTTACATATTCATTGTATGATACCTCTTTCATGGGTTGTATGTTTTGTAAGTTACCAAATTGGTAAGAGTTTATTTTGCAATCTCTTTATTATCCGAGGTTGTTTATACGTAATAATCTACTGGGATTTCTTTCTCATCAACATCCATGTTTCTTAGAAATGTATTTCAAAACATTATTACTATTTACAAAGAAGATGGTTTAAGTTAATTTATACCCTTATTTGTTTTTAAAGGAATCTTTCCGTCATTTTCCAAACAAGGCACTTTTTACCTTTCGACAAATTTAAGGTAAGAATGTTTTTTAACTTATACGGAGGGTGCGGCTATTTACTGTTGTTATAAAATTGTCAAAGCTTCCCATACAAGATTATAAGTATATTTTCAAAGTAAATGTTTTATTTTATAATTATGTGACTTTTAAATGATTTTAAAATGAATATTTTAAAAAAATTTGAAAGGTACTCTTTATCAAGATCATAATTTTAAATGTTTTAAAGATTTTTAATTAATGTCCATATTTTCAAAATGATTCTAAGGACTTATTTACATGGACATGAAGGTTTTGAAATGATATTTATTTTCAAATGTTTTAAAGTGGTATGGGACACTTTGATTCAAAAATCTCTTTTAAATTACTTCCTTTATAAATGTGTGAATTTTTAATGATTTTGAGAAAAGAGATATTTCTCTCAAATAGGTTTGATTTCATCTATGTAAACATCCTTTGATGGATTTTAAGCTTATTTGACGTTGATTTATTATTATACAGAACTTTTATATTGTTTTGAAGGTTTTGTGATATGTTTGACTGTGGATGTGCTATTTTTATACCATTCATGGTGTATGGTGAAAGTATTTACATTTCATATGCTAGTTTTAATACGAATGTTTATGTTATGTTTAAACCTTTTCATATGGGAATGCATTGGACTTAATATGTGATGGGTAGAGCCCTCTATAGCTCCTCGATGCATCGGTAGGTCTCATGAGACAAACTAGTGTCTTGGCACAAGGCCTTGGAAAAATCTTATTTGTAGTCTTGGCACGTGGCCTTGGCTATGTGGTTATGATAGTCTGGAATTATGCATTCCATCATTATGAATGTTGTTATTTATATTGAATGTGATTATTCGATTAGTAGAATATCCATGTGAATAACTAAATGGCATTATTTCATTTTATTTTTTTCATACCATGTTGACGTTCAGGTTTAAAATGCTTTTGTTTTAGTTATACATTGCCTGAAATGTTTATGCTTATTTATGAAAGTTTCCACTGTATTTCTTACCCTTACGGAGCATTTGAGCTCACCCCTTATCTATGTTTTATTTTATTCCTAGGATTCCAAGAATTATATTGTGATTGGTAATAAGGGTTAAGACAAGGGAATAATGGCATTCATAAAGGATTATTTATGTTGTTTTGTATGTTATGAAGTGTAATGTAACATTCATGTATGTAATCTATTTTACAAGAATGCTAAACTAATCGGTCCTTTGGGACATGATTCCTTGTAATCATGCCAATGTATTAAAATAATGCACCGACTCTGGGTAACTGGGGTCGGGGCGTTACATACGACTAATCACGCTATTAGCCATTTTTTATAAAATATTTTATTTTATTTTAGTTTTATTTTTTGTTTTATTTTGGTATATATATATAAATATATAAATTTTACTAAATATATATATATTTAAAATTCTTCCAAATTATTTAGGAAAATATATATTTTTATTGAAAATACCAATTCCCAAGGTTCCATTTATAAGGGATAAACTATGAATGTAACACCCTGACCCTAGAATCCAGGATCCAATGCATTATTTTAATACATTGGCATGATTACAAGGAATCAATTCCCAATGAACCTATTATTTTAGTAGTCTTGGAAACAAGAAACATACTTAAGTTCAACATATTAACTTGAAAAGAAAAACAACACTAATTTATTCCATTAGAAACATCCAAGCATCGAAGATTATTCTTGAAAGTCACTCATAACTTACTTCTTCATATCTTGGGAAAATGAAACATGAAAAGGGGTGAGATCATATGCTCAGTAAGAGTAAATAATACAGAGGAAGATAAAATAAACATTAGGCATGGTGAATAATTTAAAACACATGCCTTAACGAATAATAAACATGAGCACTTTATGGAAGGAATATGGGCTAAGTAAATAATGCCATAATAAAATATAGTCATGGGTATTATAATAGTTGAATAACCACATGAAATATCAATATCTAATCTCATAATGATGGGATGCATAATTTTGGACATCATAACCACAAATTCAAGTCCTTGTGCCAAGACTAAAAATAAGATTTTATCAAGGCCTTTTGCCAAGACACTAGTTTTTCTCATGAGACCTACTGATGCATCGAGGAGATAGAGTGGGCTCACCCGTCACTTAATAAGTCCAATTAATTCCTCATATGAAAAGTATGAAACATTAGATAAACATTCATATTAAAACTATCAAACAAAATGTCAATACTTTATCCACAAACCATGAATGGTATAAAAATAGAACATCCACAGTCAAACCTAACTCATTCAATACTATATATAAGATTTTATTGTAACAGATTAACCTCAGTCAAGAATAATGAAGTATATTGATATAGATGAAAATAATCATCAAAACTATTTGAGAGAAATATCCCCCTTTTTCTTGAAAACATTCAAAAGTCACACTATTTTTCAAGAAGTCGTTTAAAAATAGATTTTTGAATCAATGTGTCCCATACCATTTTGAAAATTTAAAAAGGAAATTTAATTTTAAAACATTAGTGTCCATATAAATAAATCCTTAAAACCACTTTCAAAACATGGACATTAATGTGAAATATTTAGAAGAGTAAAATTTTAAAACATTTAAAGTGATATTTTAGTTAGTGTTCCTAACCAAATAAGAGATTCTTGAATACAAATAATTGAGGTAATAAAAACTTTATAATATCTTTAGAATAAAGGATTTAATTATATACTATGTCAAAGGATAGTATATACACCATATTAAATTGAATTGGTTCATTACAACAAAGAAGTCTCAAAGGAATTTAAAATGAGATGAAATCCCTTATAAAGACCGTATCCTTAGGTAAAGGGTAAATAAATGACATAATTATGGGTGAAAAATATAAATAAACTCAATATTATTGGATATTAAGTGTAATTCAATCAGAGTACATTCACACATATTCTTGTAAAAACAATACCAATGACTTGGATGTTTAACTAAATGAATGTAAATTGAGTTAAGATCAAGTTTATATCAATGAATTGAGAAATTATCAATGGAGTGATTACGTGTATCAAAAGTATATCCAAAAAAAGGGGAGTGGAAATTACTACATAAATAATAAATAGTGACTCCACAAATAATCTTGGAGTAAAATAATCAATGAAGTATGCAAAAATCCCACTAAGTGGAAATTGAAAATTGAAATTCCCTTACCGATTTGGTAACTTATTAAACATACAACCCATGAAAAAAGTATCATACAATGAAGATGTAAATACCCATAAATTAAGGTATATTAAACCAAGAATACAATCATGGAAATTTAATGTTCCACACAAAAGGAAATAGTGTCCAATATAGCATGAATCTCACGGGAATAAAAGTGAGATGAAAAACCCTTACATCGTTGTAATCAATCAAGTCATTTGACCAAAAGTTAATAACCACCAAATGAATCACAGAATTCCATGAATATAACAAATATAATTATAATATATATCATCTTTCAGTACAAAATACACCACATAAAATAAATATGTGGCGAACAATGGAAATCTCACAGAATTAAAAGTGAGATAAGAAACCCCTTACCTCAAGTCCAACTTGTCTTGTATGTTCCTTGTTCTTCCTGAATAATAAACATAATATAATTTCTACTTGATTAAGAAAATTTTTCAATTTTATTATTCTTTTTATATAACTTATAAACTTTCTCTAAAAATTAGTTAATTATTTGAGTTCATGTTGGATATTTTATCGATGTTCGGAACTTGAGTAAAAAATGAACTTGTTATAATTACAATTTTTCCATGTGGTCAAAATTCCATTTTCTCCAGAATGATATAAATGATTTAGATATCATATATATGTTATATATCCATTATACACATTTATATATCTATTTATAATAGTACATAACATTTGGATATAAGAAATGAAATGTACCGTTCATGGAGACGGTAAGCCGTACGTACGCATGAGCGCTAATTTCATTTCTATTTTGTATTTTAATGGAATTAAAACATAATGATACATAGGTATATTATTATTCCAGTATAATATCATATATAATATCATTAATTCCATCCTTTATATGTCCCACATAGATAATTAACGAGTCATATCATTTTGAGGGGGCGGTAGTCCGCACTTCCTCAAATGAAATTATCGCATTTTACCCACAATAAAAACCATAAAATAATGATATAAATGGAAGATAAAGAAGCTTAAAGAAAACATAAAAAATAATATATATATCATATATAAATACAATTCCATATTAATGGACACTATGATATGAAGTATGATATAATCGAACAATCATCACTTCGTGAGGCGTTAGTTTGTCATCCACAGAAACATTATGTTCTTCACCAATTATATGGAAGTGTGTGTAATTTTAGTTCGAATAATTCTCATAAAAACATCCTTTTATATGTAGTATATTTTTTTAGTTATAAAAGAAAGTAATAAAAAGTGTTTAGGGGGTTGTAGAATTAAAATAAAATAAAATAAAAGAATTTAAGAGAAAGCGTTTCCATTAATTTGGATACCTTCCTTTGGTTTGAACCAAATGGACTTCTTTAAGTGCATTATTCCTAAGGTAAGGCTACTAGGAGGAATGGAGGGATATTTAGAGATTATTTTGGCAGTTTTTGGATGATCCAAGGGGCTTTAGAGGTGTGTGTTATGGGTTAGAAGTGGTGTCCTTTTATAAGGGGGAGGAGGGGCTCTTTAAGAAAGTGTGAAAATATTATTTTATTATATAGTGATATTCGGTTACGAAAGATATAAAACTAATTAAAGTGGAAGAAAATATGACTCATGGTAAAAATAAAATCATCCAATAATAATTGGACAGGTTTTGTATATTATTTTATTATTAATAATCATATTTATTTAAATTATTTATTAATGAGGTACATACTACATCATTATGGTGTCATAAATAATTTAATGTATTTGATGTCTAAAAATTATAAAAATTTACCATAATTTAGGAAATTGTTTTAGATTTCCAATTAATATTTATAGTTGAAAATATGACTTATATAACCCCATGTAAAAATTTATTTACAAAACGATATTTGTTTTTGTCATTTTGGATTTTACTTTAAGTTAATTAAAATAAAGTGTCATTATCATTCATAAGTGGCTCCATGGGGTCCCAAAATCGACCCAAGGATTCCCATGGTCGGCCATGACTCATCCAATAAGGTTAGAACAAGTGTTAATGTAATATTTTATTATTATAATATTCTTTTTACCTTGAATTACCCTATTTACCTTCAACCGCGGTAAATAAAAGTTAGAAGTTATTATTCACCAAAAATTATTTTCATCTTATTGAACCACATTTTATTTACTAATAACATCCATGTATCTGATATTTTATAAATTTAATTCACAGAGGTGGTAAAATTTTATTTAAATGAAAAAGTCAGATTTTTAACTACTATTTAGTGGTTTCCCTATTCATCAAAAATTGATGTTTTTCAGAAAAATACCAAAAATTCAGCCTAAGATATATTTGATATTCCGAATTCAAAAATGATGTATATTTTACCAAATTATAAACATAGAATTTGGATTAATTAATTTTAAATTTAATTTACATTGTCAAAACAAATAGCGTGTTTTTAAGAAACAATAACTATCAAAAGATTGACACTTGTTTATGTATACTTTCAAAGTGAAAATAATTCCAATGACCAAAATTGGATTAAATGTTAAAAATATAATCTAATTACACTTCAAAAAAAAAAATATAATCTAACATTATAAATAAATTAGATTAAAATGATGTTTTGAATTAAAATACTGTATTTCTCACTATTCATAAAAAAAATGAATATTATTAAAAAAATACCAAAACATCATCCAAAGTAAATTTTGATGTCTCGATTCTAAAAAAAGAATTTTATTTTGTCAAATTGAATATGTAAAAGGGTTAGATATTGGATTTAAAAAGGGTTCGCCATTAAAATGTGGTAAAATTGGATTTTTTTGAATAATACATTTTTTATTTGAAAAATTGAATTTGTTCTTATAATATGTCTAAGAAACACATAATACATAATTTAAAATTATATGAAGTATATAAAATTCAAAATCCAGTTAATACTATTCATAACCGCTTTTGAACGGCTAGTTTGGTAAGTCATGGTGCTCTCGAACTTGATTTTTCTTGTAGTGTAAGCTATTGAATTTAAAGAAAATAATGCACCATGAAATCTTGGGGTGTTAAATTTTTTCCCCATTTTGAAATTACATCCTCGCAATTTTAAAATTGGGCTTGGGAACTTTATTTAAAGTCCCACATCTAAAAAAGAGTTAATAAAACTATCACTTTAAAAGAAATAAAGAGAAGTATGCAGGTCACCTGAGATAACCCATACTTGGATTCCATGTAGAAAAACATGAATATGGAAGTTAAACTAAGTGTCGGGTTTTGATGGAGAGTGATAGAAAACATGATCAAGAGAAAGTTAACAACAAGAAAACCATAATCTTGTGATGGGATAAACGGTCATTAGTTTCCCAGTAGGAAAAGTAAACAGACAACATTTTTTGTTTTAAGTTCCATTTTGTATAGATGAGGAATTTATTTATGAGATTTACTAATAACCTAAAGAGATATACTTACTTTTTGAGTATAATTTTATCTTATTATAATTTCCTACCACTAACTCATCTCTATTTTCAAACAATGAGTATTGAAGATGACTTGGTCACACCTAAAGCACTAGAATCAACTTATAGAGTATCAAATGATCCATAAAAGATAAAATATATATTTCTCTTGTCTTTAGAGATTAACCAAAACCAAAATGTTTAGTACAAGATCAGATGATCCCCAAAAAGGATAATATTTTAGAGAAATAAATACTAATCTAAATTTCTAAAATTAAACTAACAATACCCAATGTTTAATAAATAACATTCAATAAACAATTGTCCATAAAATCTTTCAATATAATCCAAAATAATATTGAAACCCAAAACTCAGAAGAATTTTATTACGCAGTCTTCCGTGTTAAATTGTATCTCCAAATAACATTAACTACTCTTAAAGTCACGAACCTAAAATTAATTAACCTAATCACATATTCTCTATGATAGGTAAATCATTTCCATAAATAACCCAAATCGCTATAAATCCACAATAAAAACATAGATAAAAACCCACCATTACTCCTCAAATGAAATACCATAGTATTCTATTCTCATTAGGCATATAGTGTTACCAAAAGAGAGAATATCTTCCAAAATAACATTTATCACTTAATCTCCAAATCCTTTTCCTATAAAAAGGATAAATCATAAGTTCCCAAATTCAACATATTCTTGATCCATAAAATCATTTAACTAAAAAAATAATTAGTCATACTAACCGGGGACTTCACGTAGCCCAATTGTAGGTGATAAATCACAGTCACACTTTAGTTGTGGGTTCTATTCCTGTATCTTTGTCCAATGCGATGGGTTTTCACTCGGTCTTTGTGTTGTCCTTTTTAAAAAACTATATTTTATAACATTCCCTAAATGGGATATATTTCTTAAAATAATCATAACATAATTTAACCACCAATGTTATCTCAAACCTTTCATTTTCATCCCAAAAAATAATAACCTGTAATTTCTTCAAATTTTAGATTCATATAAACATAAATGGTTATTTAAAACAATATCCACAAAAGAAAATATAATTATTCCTCAAATAGAATTTTCACAAAACAAACTACAGGGTTACACATACAAGAGAAATGTCTTCCAAAGTAATCTCATCAACAAAGAGCACAAGTACCTTTAAAAAATTTTCCATCCATTTATTTCCACATAGGTTCTTCCTTGACCAAGAGGTTATCATATAGAATATGGAATTGACATGGGTGATTCCAAGGTCCCTTACATTTACAAAAAATGACCATAATAGGATTCTTAGGATAATTTTTTCTTTCTTTAATATTACTCTTCATTTTTCCTCAGAAATTCTTTACATTATTACCTTCTTCCACACATAGAAAGAATTTATTTGTTCTATTCAGACACTTTCCTATGTGTCTCCTTCCACATTTCGAGCATGATGGAAATTGAGCTTTCTTCTCTCCATGGTCTCTACTTCTGGAGCTCTTATCATTCACCGCCTTTCTCTTCTTTGTTGAGTCCGGGAGTTGTTTAACATATATATTATTGATCATATTTTTGGAAAACCGATTCGGAATGAAGACAATATCTTTTACGCCTATCAACATTCCATTTTGTTTCTCATTTCCACCACTATTCCCACCTTGTACATCATGTTCAATGTTACTATGAATTCCTTGGAATCCAGCCATTAACTAAAACCAAAAATCATTGCGTGAGTAATAATAGTCATAAAATTATTTATAAAATATCATCAGAACTTATTTTCAATCTAAAACACCCTAGGATTAAACAAGGTTATTTATTGTCATCTTATATTAAAATCCTTCAAATCAGTTTGTAATGAAAATGTGAATTTTCCTAAGCATATCCCCCGAGAGTGTCATAACCAAGAGTGCAGCAAGGCCCATTTTCGTGCACCAGTTCTCGTTCGAGTCTAGCTCAAAGTGGTGTTTTTGGGTTTTACCTCTAGGTACATTTGTGTCAGAGCCACCTCTACCTTCTCGTATCCAGATAGGGATGTATTTCTTGGAAAACTCAAAAAATATTTACATTACCAATTTTTTTTGATTTTCTTCTATACTAATCCTCATTGTCTATCTTAGGGTAATGTTCTTTAATCAGAGTTTTTATAAATCTAGTTTTGAATTTTTGTACTAAACTTCCTCTGATACCAACTATAATGCCCCAACCCCAGAATCCAGAATCCAGTGCAGTATTTTAATACATTGGAATGATTACAAGGAATCAAGTCCCAAATGACCGATTAGTTTAGTAGTATTAGAAATAAGATACATACTTAAGTTCAATATTTCAACTTGAAAAGAAAAACAACACTAATTTATTCCATTAGAAACATCCAAGCTTCCAAGACTATTCTTGAAAGCCATTCATAACTGACTTCTTCATATACTTGGAAAATGAAACCTGAAGAGGGGTGAGCTCAGATGCTCAGTAAGAGTAAGAAATACAGCGGAAGATAACATAAACATTAGGCATAGTGAATAATTGAAAACACATTCCTTAACTAATAATAAACATGAGAACATTATGGTAGGAATATGAGTTATGTAAATGATTCCATAATAAAACATATTCATGGGTATTATACTAGTCTAATAACCACGTGAAATATCAATATCTAATCTCATAATGATGGAATGCATAATATCGGACATCATAACCACATAGTCAAGGCCTTATGCTAAGACTACAAATAAGATTTTCCAAGGCCCTGTGCCAAGACACTAGTTTTTCTCATGAGACCTACCGATGCATCGAGGAGTTATAGTGGGCTCCACCGATCAATTATTAAGTCCAATGCATTCCTCATATGAAAAGTTTGAAACATAACATAAACATTTGTATTAAAACTATCATAAAAAATGTGAATACTTTATCTACAAACCATGAATGGTATAAAAATAGCACATCCACAATCAAACATAACTCATTCAATACAATATAGAAGATTTTATTGTAACAGATTAACCTCAATCGAGAATAATGAAGTATTTTGACATAGATGAAAATAATCATCAAAACTATTTGAGAGAAATATCCCCCTTTTTCTTGAAAACATTTAAAAGTCACACTATTTTTCAAGAAGTCGTTTAAAAATAGATTTAGGAATCAAAGTTTCCCATACCAATTTGAAACTTTTAAAAGGACTTTTAATTTTAAAACATTAATGTATATATAAATAAATCCTTAAAACCACTTTACAAACATGACATTAATGAAAAATATTTAGAAGAGTAAATTTTTAAATCATTTAAAATGATATTTTAGTTAGAGATCCTAACCAAATAAGAGATGATTTAATACAAATAATTGAGGTAATAAAAACATTATAATATATTTAGAATAAATTATTTTATTATACACTATTTCAAAGGACAATATATACACCATATGAAAGTTAATTGGTGCATAATAACAAAGAAGTCTCAAAGGAATGTAAATTGAGATAAAATCGCTTACAAAGAAAGTATCCTTAGGTAAAAGATAAATCAATGACATAATTATGTGTGAAAAATATAAATACACTCAATATTATTGGATATTCAGTGTAATTAAATAATAGTACATTCACACATATTCTTGTAAAAATAATACTAATTACTTGGATGTTTAACTCAATGAATGAAAATTGTGTTAAGATCAAGTTTATATCAATGACTTCAGAAATTATCAATGGAGTGATTATGTCTATCAAATGTATATCCTCAAAAATTGGAGTTTAAATTACTACATAAATAATAAATAGTTATTCCACACATAATCTTGGAGTAAAATAATCAATGAAGTATGTGTAAATCCCACTGAGTGGAAATTGAAATTTGAAATTCCCTTACCGATTTGGTAACTTATTAAGCATACAACACATGAAATAAGGATCATACAATGAAGATGTAAAAACCCATAAATTAAATTATATTACACCAAGAATACAATCATGTACCATACATCTTCCACACAAAAGGAAATAGTGTCCAATATAGCATGAATCTCACGAGAATAAAAGTGAGATGAAAAACCCTTCTTTGTAATCAATTGAGTCGTATGACCAAAAGTTAATAACCACACAATGAATCACAGAATAACATGAATATAAAGGGTATAATGATAATATATACCAAAGGGTAGTACAAAATACACCACATCCAATAAATAAGTGGCGAACAATGGAAATCTCACTGAATTAAAAGTGAGATAAGAAACCCATTACCTCATTTTCGACTTGTCTTGTATGTTCCTTGTTCTTCCTAAATAATAAACTTAAGTTAATGTCTAATTGATTAAGAAAAATTTTCAAGTTTATTATTCCTTTTATATCACTTATTAGCTTTCTATAACAATTAATTAATTATTTGAGTTCATGTTGGATATTTTAGCGATTTTCAGAACATGAGTCAAAAAAAAAACTTGTTATAATTAAAAGTTTTCCATGTGGTTGAAAGTCCATTATCTCCAGAATGATATAAATGATTAAGATATCATATATATATTATATATATAATATATATATATATATATATAAGTACATAACATTTGGAGATAAGAAATGAAATGTACCGTTGATGGAGACGGTAATCTGTACGTACGCATGAACACTACTTTCATTTCTATTTTGTATTTTAATGGAATTAAAACATAATGATAAATAGTTATATTATAATTAAATTATAATATAATATATAACATCATTAATCCCATCCTTTATACATACCACATAATTCATTAACGAGTCATATCAATTTGAGGGGGCGGTAGTCCGCAATTCCTCAAATTAAATTATCATGTTTTACCCATAATAGAAAACATAAAATAATGAAATAAAAGGAAAATAAAGAAGCATAAATAAAACATAAAAATAATATATATATCATATATAAATACTGTTCCATATTAATGGCCACCGTGAGAGGCTATATGAGATAATCGAACAATCATCGCTTCGTGAGGTGTTAGTTTTCCATCCATAAAAACAGTATGTTCTTCACCCATTAGATGGAGGTGTGTGTAAGTGTAGTTCGAATAAATATCATAAGAAAATCATAGTTTATTTAATATACTGGGTTTGTTATAAAATAATGTAATAAAAAGTGTTTAGGGGGTTGGAGAAGTAAAATAAAACAGAATAAAACAAAATAATTTAAGAGAAAGAATTACCTTTAATTTGGGTAACTTCTTTTTCATTGAACCAAATGGACTTCTGGAAATTCCTTATACCAAAGGTAAGGCTTATAAGACTAATAGGGGGATATTGAAAGATTATTTGTTCAGGGGTTGGATGATACAAGGGGCATGATAGGTGTGTTTAATGGGTTAGAAGTGGTCTCCTTTTATAAGGGGGAGGAGGGGCTCGTTAAGAAAGTGTGAAAATATTATTTTATTATATAGTGATATTCGGTTTCTAAAGGTCCAAAACTAATTAAAGTAAAATATAAGACTAATCATGGTCTAAATAAAATCATCATATAATAATTGGATAGGTTTTGGTTGTTATTTTAATATTAATAATCATATTTATTTAAATCATTTATTAATGAGGTAAATACTACATCATTATTATGTCATAAATAATTTATTTTATTTGATGTCTAAAAATTATAAAAAATCTACCATAAGGTAGGAAATCATTTTATCTTTCCAATTAATATTTATAGTTGAAAATATGACTTATATAACCCCATGTAAAAATTTATTTACTAAAAGATATTTGTTTATGTCATTTTGGTCTTTACTTTATGTTAATTAAAATAAAGTGTCAGTATCATTCATAAGTGGCTCCATGGGGTCACAAAATAGACCCAAGGATGCCCATGGTCGTCCACGACTCATCCAATAAGGTTAGGACAAGTTTTAAGGTAATTTTTTATTATTATAATATTCTTTTTACCTTGAATTACCCTATTTACCTTCAACCGCGGTAAATAAAAGTCAAAAGTTACTATTCACAACAAACTATTTTCATCTTATTGAACCACATTTTACTTAATAATAACAAAAATGTATCTTGGATTTTAAAAATTCAATTCACAGAAGCGGTAAAATTTAATTTAAATGAAAAATTCATATTTTTAACTACTACTTTTTGGTTTCACTATTTATAAAAAAATTGAAGTTTTTCATAAAAAGACCAAACATTCACCCTAAGATATATTTGATATTCCAAATTATAAAATGATGACTATTTTACCAAATCAAAACATAGAAGTTTGATTAATTAATTTAAAATTTAATTCCCATTATCAAAACAAATAGTGTATTTTTAAGAAACAATAACTATCAAAAGATTGACACTTGTTTATGTATAATTCCAAAGTGAAATTAATTCTAATGACCAAAATTGGAATAAATGGTAAAAATATAATCTAATTACACTTCAAAACCAATTTAAAATATAATCTATCCTTATAAATAAATTATATTAAAATTCAGTTTTGATTTAAAAAACAGTATTTCTCACTATTCATAAAAAAATGGACATTATTAGAAAAATACCAAAAATTCATCCAAAGTAAATTTTGATGTCCTGATTCTAAAAAAGAATTTTATTTTGTAAAATTGAATATTTAAAAGGGTCAGCTATTGGATTTAGAAGGTTTTTCCATTAAAATGTGGTAAAATTGATTTTTTTTAAAATACATTTTTTATCTGAAAAAAATGAATTTATTCTTATAATATGTCTAAGAAACACATAATACATAAGTTAAAATTATATGGAGTATATAAAATTCAAAATCCTGTTAATACTATTCATAACCGCTTTTGAACGTCTATTTTGGTAAGTCGTGGTGCTCTCGAACTCGGTGTTTCATGTAGCGTAAGCTATTGAATTTAAAGAAAATAACTTACTATTAAATCTTGGGGTGTTAAAATGAGAATTATATCATCATTTACAATGTCGTATTCCCATTGTTTTCTACCTCATAATTCCAAGTCAAGGTTGTTTTGATCAATAAAAAAACTTTCTTCATTTTTATTATTATTATAAATGAAATTATAACAATCCCCCACTTTTATTCATAAATATTAATTCTATAGACAACAAGTGATTAATTATATATAATAAACGCATCATTCTATTTAAACCTTTACTAAGTATCAATAACTCAATGTATTATCAGATTTACAAGTTTTTGAATCATTAAACTTGTTAATCAATATTATTACCCAGATATATCATACATACAAATAATTTTTCATCTAATATATCATTTTTTATCACTTTTATGAACATATTCTTATATCCTTTTCATGTACTCTCTAAGGAGTAAACCCATTAACTCCTCTAAGAAGTGAATCCACTTTAAAGTTCACATAGGTAAAATATTACAATTTTATTTCATTATTAGAACACATAAATCATCAAGTATTAATATTTTCTTAAGATTTTATAACTCAACCTCTCGTCATAATAGGCGATATTGACACAAAGTAATTGGGATTATAATTGAAAATATCAACAATCATCTTTGTAACTTGTTTTTACCCATTAAACACTCTGATTGGGATCTAACAAAAGAAATTGTTCGGTTTCCATTACAAAAATGATTTAGTCTATGGGTTTTAACCTCGTATATTTATTAGTTTCATGAATGATTTCTCTCACTAGATATTTTTTAAACAGATCAAAAAGGTTTTTACATGATCTCACATAGACAATTGTTATGGTACCATATTGTAACAATTGTCTCACATAATTGTGTCTCAAACTTATATATATATATATACTTTCCATTGTAAATGTAAATATATACCCATGATAATTTTGCTTCACTATCACAAATGATAGAGATAAAAGGCATCATACTAGGCCACAATCTAATATCCAATAATATATTCCTAATTTATCAAGCTTCCTTTCCAAATTCTGCTAAGGCAATAAACTTTGAATCCATGGTCGAATGTGAAATACATGTTTGTTTCTTACTCACCTAATAAACAGAACAAACTACAAGAGTAAACAACCATCCAAATTTGGATTGGTTATCACCAATACTGGTAATCCATCCCACATCGGTGTATCCTTCTAATATAGCTAGATAATAATTATAGTATAAACTTAAATTTTTGTCTTTATTAAGTTTCCAAATATTCTCGTTATATATCTACAACGATGAAAAACTGGACTACTAGTCTATCTACTAATTTTACATACCATAAAATAAATACCATGTATACTACAATGCATTTCATACACTAAAGAACTTATTACACTTTCATAATCATGTTTTTATATAGATTTTCCCATATTCATAAATATTTTAACACAATAATCAAATAGAGTATTATCATCCTTGAAACAATGATGATCAAATTTATTTAACATTTTTTTCTATATAATGAGAATGACTTAAAGAATAACCCCCACTGTGTTTTCTAACTTTAATACCTATAATAGTATCAACTATTCCAAGATCATTCATTTTAAACATAGAAGATAAATAATTATTTTTCTCATTTACACCAATCATATTGGTTCATAAAACTAACATATTATCCACATATAAACTCACAATAACTCCATATTATTTTTTAAACAATTAATAAACACATTTATACGCATTTTTATGTGTAAATCCTTTATAAAAAATAATAGAATAAAATTTCTCATGCCATTACTTTAGAGCTTGTTTATGGAAATAAAGATATTTAACTAGTTCACACACTTTCTTTTCATTACCTTGTAAAAAACCCCTTCTCATTGTTCCATGTAAATCTATTCATCTATGTATCCATTTAAAAAAGAATTTTTGACATTCATTTAATGGATATACAATTGATTAATTGAAGCTAAATCAAATAAAATACTTATTGAAGTAAAATGAGCTACTAAAGGATAAGTATCAAAATAATCAATCCCTTAATTTTTTCTAAAAACATTAAAAACTAATCAAGATTTAAAATCATGAATGTTAGCATTGTAATCATACTTTTTTTTACAAAAACCTATTTAAAATCAATCTATTTTGAACCTCTTGAAAAATATATATTGACCCAATTATTACTCCCCATAATGGAATCCATTTAATCATTAATTGATTCATTCCAAAAATAAACATATTTAGAAGTCATAGAATCTTTATTTGTTTTTGGGATATCTTCTATAGTCAATAATAAAAGATACTTATTCAGAAAATGATTATTTTAATCTCCATCAACAAGGAATACTATGAAATTAGGAGAAATAAAATCTGGATGTAGATGTTTCCCCATCTAATTATTTTACTTTGTTTAGTTTCAACTCGAGAATCATAATTATTATCTACTATTGTATTTGAACTAGATGGAGTACAAGAGATAAGGGTATGAGTAATAAATTCCTCCATGTCATCTTTATAAAATTTATTTTCAAAAAAATTTACATACCTTGATTCAGTAATTATATTATCTCCAAAATCCATAATTCTATATGCATTTATTTTTCTATATATCCAAAAAAACACCTTTAATTGCTCTAGAATTTTTTTTATTTATTTTAGGATAAAAAATCCATAGTAATATAAATACCCCCACACTTTAAAATAAGAATGTTTGGGTCTTCTACCTTTCCAGATTCCGTAATGGGATAACTTAGTTTTCCTAGAGGTAATCCTTCTATGAATTTGACACACATCCAATAAAGATTAATACCATAAATTTAATGGCAATTTAGATATATTATTCTTGAAATTCACCATTTCTACTAAAGTATGATTTTTTCCTTTCAGCTAAGCAATTTTTCTGAGGTGTTTAAGAAGTAGTGCTTTGATGAATTATACCATTTTATACAAAAAACTATATAAAATCATTCATAAAGTATTCATAACCTTTATCTAAGAATAATACTTTGATCTTTTTATTTAATTGGTTTTCAACTTCTTCTTTATAATTCTTTAAAATATTAAATTCTTCTACTTTGTTCTAAGAAGATATATATGTAAATAACTACAACAATATTCAAAAAAATTAATAAAATTCCATTTTACTCCATGAGTTAATAAACCATTTAATATAATAATGTTAGAATATACTAATTCTAATATATCATAATTTATTCCAACTATATGAAAATTTTTCATAACTATTTTTTATTCTACACATGTTTCAAATTAATTAAAATCATTTCAAAATTTAATTATGTCTAACTTCTTCATTACTTTAAATGAATTATAATTAAAATTTAATAAAAAATAATTTCATAAATTATAGTAATCAATCATGTATTCATAATATTCAGTCATATTATTAATAGATAGTGGATACATTCCATCATTTGAGTGCCCTTTCTATAGAAAATGCCTCCCCTCGACAAGATAACCATGTCAGATTCAAATAAAACCTGAAATCCAATCTTACAAAAAAAATCAATAGAAACTAAATTCTTTCAAATTTTGGGTACTTACAACACATTAAGAAGATTCAAATTCTTCCAAGAAGTAAGGTCTATCTCCTTGCTTCCTTGTCCACTAAAATTGATGCCTATATTATTTTCAAGGTGTACTTGCTTCTTGATAGAAAAATCTCTCTCGGAATGGCCCTAAGGCCTTTTTTTATTCAATTTTGATAATCCCCATTTTAAGGGATAAAGGGAAACCCTTACATAGTTCGTACAATTTTTTACATTACATGACACGAAGGTCTTAGAGGAATTCATCCAGACTAGAACAACATGAAACTGCCCCTACCCATCGTCTACATCATGATGTCAGCTCTCCATCTTCACATGGTTGTTCTTATAGGAACCTTGTGCATTCATAGGTTGGTCTTGATGGAAATTTATATACCCTATCATTATTCCAAATCCATTAGCTCTACTCTGGTGAATTAACCTTCTCTGAATCCTCATCTAAAGCATGTTCCTTGTAGAGTCTTTCCGGTCCATTTAAGCACTATTTCATGTGACCCAAAGGCCTTGAGGTGGATTAAAGGCCTTGAGGTGGCCCCTAATCCTTACTGGATTGAAGTCCTTGGGTGTCTCTAAGGCCTTGAAGGACTCAAGGACCAAAACGATGGCCTCAAAGTCAAAACAGATGAATAGTTATAGCTGTTACAATATCAAACAGAACTTGGTACAATACCTACTACAGTACATGCTATAGTACCTACTACAATACTTCTATATTAACCCAAAAATATGTATCTACCTTGATTTGATCTCCGGTCTCTTGGATGAACTTGCTGAGTCCTCACCAATTAGGATAAGGCTTTTATTCTCTTGATAGTATAATCATCAAATGTTTTGAACATCAAATGATACTTGCACACATGCACTATTTCTCCAAAATCAAGCCACCATTCCATATTCATCAAATTCATATTGACTTCAAATATTATTGAAACTATGTTCACTTCAGTAAATATATTTATAATGGTTTTATAAACTTTCTTTCAATAGTTATATTCCCTTGAAAAATGCTCTAGTTTCTATAGAAAATGCATAATCTTTTCTTCTTGGAAGGAATTTATTTATTTTTGAATTGTTGAATATTTCTATTGAAATATGAGGAAGAGTTTTTTTTCCTATCTCGCAATGATATTAATCTTTTATCAAATTATGAATCCATACGCACATCTCTCAACATGGATTTTTATTTAATGAAAATATGGTATTGTAATTGTTATAAGGGATTATCCTCACTATTTTTAATGAGTGATTTTATAAAATCTTTACTCATAGGTGGAAATTTAGAAATAATTTCACTAACTTGGAATGTTTCTGGTACATCAATCTTAAGGGAATGTAGTTTATTTGCTATAACTTGTAGCACATGAACTTTTTCCAACACCATCTTGTTATAAAATATCTTGAATTTTAGATGGTTTTCAATAAGAAATTTATTTTTTCCTTCTTCCTTGTATTTGTACTTGAACTTGAGTGCATATCATATCTCTCAAGTGAACTTAATTTGGAAAAAATGGTCATAAAGAAGATTTAAAAATGTGTTGAGATTATTTCATCGACACAAAACTTGATCGTCTTCATGTGTCTTCCTCATTGTCCAAATTTGATCAACTTAAGTCACATCAATGGGTGTTCTATTGGGATTTGGAGCATGTTTCTTTGGAATGGTAGGGAGATTATGTTCTAGAATGTAAACAATATTCAACACTATAAGAATAATCTTTATCTTATACTACCATATGGAGAAGTTTTTTCCATCAAAATGGTAAAGTTTGATCGTGTATTAGTTTATCACTTTGAGGGATTCAAAATACATATTCTAGGTTATTCCTTGGGTTCAAACCCTTTTTACTGTTAAAAAAATAATCAAGTAGATGGAGAAGATGGATTGGATCTCGATGAGTGAATTTAATTCACTATACAAAAGGCTTTGATCCAACCCCACTAGTTTATGTAGTTTTATCAATGGAAGTTTCCATTGAGTATTTCACTAAGATTTTGGGGATTATGGTCACCAAAAACTAATAACCCCATAGTACTGATGTTGGGTATTTGTTTTAGATAATTTCAGATTTAAGGAATTAATCTAATAAGTGATCTCTTCATCACTTATTTATTTATAAAATTAGTATGAATCGTACTGATTTTATCTCACCATTTATGTTAAAGAAAACACTAGTTCAACTGAAATGATATAACTCTTGGTCAGGGGAACCCGTTCATATTTTGAAAAAATGAAATCCAACTATTATAACTAATCGCGCAATTAGTCATTTTTTATAAAATATTTTATTTCATTTTTTATTTGTTTTGTTTTGTTATATGTATATAATCAATTTAGTAAATAGATATTTTTTAAAATAATTTTAAATCATTAAAGAAAATATATATATTTTTATTGAAAATAAAAATTCCAATGGTTCCTTTAATAAGGGACGAGCTATGGGAATTCTACCCGCATTTACAATATTGGATTTCCATTATTGTTTACATAATCAATCAAAAAAGGATTTTTTGACTAATAAAACACTTTTTTCATCATTATTATTATTAGGAATAAAATTATAATTCTTTTACCATCCGCACTACTTTACAAATGGAGCAACCAATAATCAATGTTGTATTTCAACCCATGTAAGTAAAAATTCCCACTTCCACATAGAGATGAATGTGAAAAGAGTAAGGATTATATCAATCTTAGAAAAAGGTAGTTGAAATATTAACACCATAGATTCAAAATTTTCCTGATATATTTTTTTTCAAAGAAACCGCAAAAATAAAAAGAGCACCATTTTATGGTAGTGCATGTGACGTCGGGTCATAGTGGAAATACCGTAGTGGTGAAGTAAAGAAATAGACCATAGTACAATAATCCCACACCCTTATTCGTTTTATGGGTTGGGATATTAAAAAAATTATTCCTATTTTAAATAGGTTTATATGGATTATATAATAAATCTGTGGTCTTAATCAGCACATGCTTAAAATATGCATGTTTTCCCACGGCTTAAGAATAGATTTTTTTAGTTTTTTCTTTCAATATTATTTCAATTTATTTTATAATTTTTATAAAAAGATATATTTTTAAAACCATTTTATTAGTATATATATAAATTTAAAATTATTTGAGAAATATTATGTATTTAATATTTAATGTTTCTTAATAATATGTGTTTTTAATATTTTTAATCTTGATTAAAAATATATAATAGACCACATACCAGTCTGCTTAAAATTTAGAATGATTCTAACTAAGTTTTTTGAACCCACATTAAATGCAGACCTAAATGGGTCAGGTGGCTTTCAGCCCAATCCATGGAGGTTTGGCCTGCTTCTCCCCGATCAATCCCATTAAAAATTCGTAGCAAAGTATTGTTGGGGGGGGTTATGTTAATGGTGGATTTTGCCTTTTTGGGTGGCACAATGGTATGGTTTATTCATTGGAATCTTTATAATATGGGGTTTGATTATTTCTGGTTGTGCTTACTGTTGTAATTACACCACCTCTCCATTTAACATCTCAACAATGTAGGTCAGTGTGAAGATGTTGATTTTACCCTATCAGGTCATGGTTCGCATTGGAAACCTAAGTTCTAGTACCAAATTTAGTAGGGGGAGGGATACACCATGAAGAGCATGAATTTTTTTAGGTTTGGGTGAGGTCTCTATACAAATAATGGAATTAGTGGATGCTACCTAAATGATACTATATAAGAATAACAAAATAAGATATTTTTGCTATAAATAAATAATAAATTTGAATGTGATGATTTTCAAAAATCTATTAATTTTACTAAAATATATTCTCAACTTCAATATTTAATATTTCAAACTATTATATATAGTGATGTGATAATAAAATAAAAGGATCATGGTACATATATCCATCAAGGTGTTAAAGATGGACATGATGTGAAGGGAAAAAGGTGCATAATTACACAAGATCCACTGTGAGGAATTAGAGGCCCAATGATAAGTGAGTAGATCAATATAATTAATAAGTTATTACATGGATTAATCATGAAAGTCCAAGAGGTGGACTAACACCCTTGTTTAGGGGAAACAACTGGGCCTATTAATACTCTAATTAAGGCTCAAACATGTTTTTAAAAACCCAACTCATGGTGTTCTACGAATTTCAATCTCATTTTCCAATGGAATATTCAAAGTAAATATTAGAGGACAAAAATTACAAATTTGTGGGATTGTTTTATTAATGTATTTGTTAGGTTCATTATTTTCAAAAGGGAATGACAAGTTGTCTTTTAAAGTCATGGGAACATTTCTAAATTGTCAATAGTATTTTTAGTTATTTTGACTTGTTAAAACTAGTTTATAGACTTTTGTATCACTCTTTGTCCTTAAATAGGGACCCCTTTTACTCTAAATACATAAAAAATGAATGTATTTTTACTCTTGTGAGTATTTAAACCATATGTTCTTACACGATTCTTTGAATTTTCAAAGGATTGTACATCCCTTGTGGCATCTTATGACTAGTGTTCTTGGAGACAAATTCTCTTTGGTATCTACATTGACAAACTCTATATTATCCCTCATTCCCACCATACATATCCTTTCTTACATGTTTTCTTATGAATATTTGGGAGCTTAACACATGAACATTGAACAAGGTTACTAGGACATCTCCATGTTGTTCTTGGGTCATGTATCATTATATACCATATACCACATGAAAAAATTAAAGTTATTTATTTCATATCACTTCTTCCATCTTTATTTCTCTTTAAACCAAAAAAAAACAATTCTGATAATTTTTTTCATCATTTATAGAGTTAATTTCTTTGTTGTTATGGATGTATAACATATCATTATTTTATTTGAGAAGCTTATTTTTCCAATCCATATAGATTCATCAAAATTAAATCTATAAACCCTGAGATATGGTGTATTCAATTTCTGTGAATAATTCTAAATATTTTTTTCATGAACCATCCCAGAAACCCAAGTACACTAATACCTGATCCGACCCTAACATAGTCTGAAGGGAATTACCAATCCCCATGGGTTGTTGACTAGAACCTGGCATTATATCAAACATCTAAGGGAATAGTGTTTCCACAAAATAAACTATCATTGTATAACAATGGAAGAAACAAAAAATAACCATCTAGTATGCTAAAAAATCCTCAAGTAGAAAAGTTCCACATTAATATATATAAATATCCAAAGGTAAACATAAACCAAAGGAAGAAAACAACATATTATAAGACCAAGTCTCATAACACCAATGTAACAAGTGGATTACATCCACACTGGTCACCTCTATCACTCTAGGTCTCATGAATCAAGCACACAAACCACCTTCAAAAGGTGAATTCCCTTTACCTAGACTTGGTGTAACTAAACCTACAAATTCTTTAAGTTAAATGTTGGTTGTGAGCTAAAAAATCTAGTATTACTCACCAAGTGTTCCATAATCAATTCTAAAAAAATTAACCATTTATGATTTCAACTGAAATAAAATAGGGAATGGAATGAAATTTTCATATTTTAATACAAAACATACTTTCAAATCAAAATATATAAGATATATCAAAATAGTATTAAATTATAATTTTATATAAAACATTTATACACATTCGCTGGAATAAATAAAACATTTCTTTAAACAATGGCATGCACAATCAATTTAAAATCTAGAACCGTGGTTATATTCCATTAGTTTCATTAATTATAGGTTGTTGGATACTCACACTACTCAATCATCAGTCTCAGCTCAAGTATGTGTGAACACATCCCTAGTCTCAAGCCAGTGGGACTAATCAATTGACATCCCATAAGGACAATCATGCCAAACTAGGTTTAGTTAGATTTGTCATCATCAATCCATTTCTGGGGAGTTAGAGTCCAATAATGCTTATACTAATCACCCTATAATTACTCAATCTCACATTTTCTTTAGTAAATCAATCAACAAATCATGATAAAACCAAACAACTCAAATCAATTAATTATTCATAGTTCAAAATCACAATTCCATGTTAAATATTCTCTTCTCAATTTCAAAACCAAATCATGTATTTTCATCATATTCATGCTTTTGAAATACTATTTCATTTTAAGATCATTTTACCAAGTTTCAACATCAAATCATTCCTTATTTAAATCCATAATTTTTTTCAATATCTACACAACAATTTCAATTCCATTGAAATTGAAATTTTTCATAATTTACATGACCATTTTAAATCAAACATAAAATCATATAAAATAAATTTTTTATAAATTAATTGAGAACTCATTTCAATTAAATCAATAAATTTAGAGTTTCAATAGTTGGGTAAAGTCTTATGGAACCACATACCTTTATTCACAAGGTGAAATGATCGAACATTATAAATAGAAACACCAATGAATAGTATAAGGAATAGAATATCAAGAAGGAATCCCTAGAAATACAACCCATTAGATCAGGGTTCCAATCCATCAATATAATGAGGATTTATCATTATAAAAGAAGGGGAGAAGAAAAAATAGAGGATTATATATAAGATAATATTCACTTATTTGAGAAGGATCAATCACATCGATCAATACTTTTATTCGCAAGAGGAGATGTTTTAGAAGCCAAGAAATGCCTCCAAAAGGTAAGAAAATTAATTAAGGTAAAATAGGAGGGAAGTTGGATTTTAAAATGGGATTAAATATTTTAAATTATTCATATCATAGACCACAACAGAAGACCCATGACCACAAAATGTAAGAGTAATAATAATCCAGACCATGGTGCAACCACCCCATACCATGCTATAACCCCTCTCAGTCAACCAGCCTCATTAAAACATGCCATAGACCTCACCTGATATTCTTTACATGAGGTAAGGATATGGTATATCCAAATAACCATTCAATAGACACCATAAAAAATGGTAGAGGCACCACATAATCCTCCATGTCATATCTATCCTTTATACTAAAACCCTTCTTAATTTGGAAAAGGTTTAAAAAGACACCACACCACAACAAAGTGGTCCACACTACAGCTATGATGAAAAGGATGTGGAAGAAAAAATTGTCTATTCTATATAATTGAGGTCTACACCATAGATAAAATCACTACACACCACGTCCCCACTCACGATAGTGCAACTCTCTGTAGAAAACCAGAAAAAAAAAATTCCAAAAATTTTAAAAAATACTTAGAACTGCACCCAAACAACTAGTGATCAAAGACAAGGATTAAGTATTACCTAAAATAGGTAATAGGATGTTTCCATTTTAAAATATATGTACCTATCAATTTTATTTCATTGGTATTTTCAAATTATTATTTCGCCCCTATATACATATTGAAAATGAATTTTTTTTAATTATTCAAAAAAAGATCCAAAAAATAAAAAAGGTCAAAAGGTACAAAAAAATATAAAACACCTTAAATAAAACATCCCATCATAATTTTCTTGACATGTTTTCTTTAATATTCCCACATTCTTCCTCTTGAGAACTTTTTTAATTTTATCATTGATTTCTAGTTTAGGTTTGCCACATTTTTTTGATCCTTTATATTCGTTGGAATTGAGTAAGAGAACTATAGGAATCAGGTTGGGTGATAAAATTCAAGATAGTTACATTTTATTGAAAAATAAAAACATATGCAAAATACGAGTGATCACAATATTTTCTAGTTTAAAAACGTGATGGGGTGTGTAAAATTAATTTTTATTTCCCTTCAAATTTTTAGGGTTCCCAAATGGTGGGAGGAAGTTACAAAAATGAAATAGACCTTAAGATGGTCATTAGGGAAATTCAAGATAAATTCCAAATGTTTAATGCGATGATGGATGAATTGTAACCCCCTTTGAATTCTAGAGCACCACCAATAAGGCTGGTCATTGAGAAAATGGAGTTTTCTAATTTTCACAAGTCCTAAATTTAGATAAATAAACCACTGTTGATGCAAATTAATGAACTTGGAGATGTGATCATTCAATAATTAAAAGGTAATAATGATACCAAAACATACTAGGAATGGGATTGAATTTTCGAACATGTTTTTAGTTTATACAACTATTTAGAGGAAAGAAAGGTGAAGTCAGAAGCTATGTAATTCCTTGACATTGCTAGTATATGGTGAGAATAAATAAAAGTGAGTTAATGGTGAAATATATAAAGAACCATCCACACTTGTGGGGAGAAAAAATTGGAAATGCACGAGATGTTCATTTATATCCACAATTACCATGAATTGTTTCTTAAGTTTTAGGGTTTTAAATAAGGATCCATGAGTGTTGAGGAGTATCATAAAGGGATGGTGTTCATCATGATTCAGCCCAATATTGACAAGGAGTTAGAGGCCACTATATAAAGATATTTGAATGTCCTCAACCATGAAATTCAATAAAAAATAAACATGCACCACTATTTGGATATAGAGGATCTACTTCATATGACAACTAAAGTGAAGAGGAAAATAAATAAAAGAATGATGAATTCCACATATTATGGTAATGAAAATATAATATATTTTAAGTTAAAAGACCTCCAATAATAATATCATGAAAGTGAACAAAAAATGGAATCAAAGGGGGTGACGAATCCAAAACCATTTTTTTGGAATTCAAAGGTAAAATATAAGGGAAAAATGTTTCCAAAATCACATGATATAATTTTTTATAAAATGTAGAGGATTCGTATATGTTTCCTTAAAATTTTCAAATAGAGTAACCATTATTATTTTAAATTATAGATATGTTCTTTGTTTTATCTCAAGTGAAGATGAAATTCCACCCCTTGAGGAATGTTCTTATGTGGAAATAAAGAGCCTTGTACATGGAGAAATGATTATGGTAAGGTGTACTTTGAGTGCTCAACCCAAAATAGAACATGATCAATATAAAAGGGAGAATATTTTTTGTACTAGATGAATCATAAAAGATAAGGTATGTAGTATGATTATTTATGGAGTTAGTTTCATAAATAGATCAATTTGTTTGATGGATGATAAATGGGGTTTAGCTATTTTCATGACCCCTCCCTACAAAGATACCACAATAAAGGGAGAGAGATAATGACCCCCGAGTCCCACATCCAGTAGGCCCTGGGACGGAGGCTATCACCAAGGGTATGAAGATTTTATATATGGGAGGCATTACCCTCTATAATATAAAAAGGATTGGGAGATAAGATGGATCATCCTAAAAAAATCCAAGAAACAATATAAAAGAAATCCAAAAACCATCCCACATGCATGTAAAAATATAACTGATACAAATACAATAAAGTCTCAAAACTAAATACCCAAGGTGAATCTAAAGCAGTGGCACAATAATCATCAAGGATATGAGATAGTAAGGTCCAACATGACCAGAGAAATACTACTGGAAACCTGAAAATAGTTTTATATACATAGGGTGATCATGTAAGTATACTTAGTAGGAAAAGAAAAGTCTCTTGTGAACATGTGAAAGAATCATACTAATTCCCCTGTAAGAAAACAACGGAACTGAACAATACCTATCAAGGTATACTAAACATCCCAACCTCACCCAGGCATGCTCACTAAATAATGAAAAAAAAGTAATATAGTATAATAAGATTTACATCGATAAAGGTATCCCGCACCACTTTACCATAGGTATGTTGCTCTGAAACCCAACGTCGTATGTCCGGGAGCTCCCATATCTTTTATATACCACACCACCCACAAGAAAAACACCTCATATTTAGATACCTAGTCTCACCCCCCCCCCCACAAGCACGACCACACACATTTCTCCCAAAAACACCTAGGCTACTACCCCAAAAGCACGGTTATGTCTCGCCCGTAAACACCTGAGCCGTAACAAATTATCCCAAAGGAAACTTTGACACATATAACCTCACCCGAAAACATATGGGATAGTTAATATCACCCAAAGAAACATGGTACATCAAAACCACCATCTAAAGCACTAAAAACCACCGACCATCACAACATGTGCCATACCTACCTCATCTAGAATAGATAACGAGAAAGAGTGAGTACCCAACCATTTGTACCCCCCACCAGATGTTGGAAAAAATACCCCCACATGACTATACAGGTGTTCATCATTTAGTGATCAACATGGGTGGGATTCATATAGAAATCATAAGAATGTATTGTGTATACATATACATAGGGAAAATCATACAATCCCAACCTATAGGTTTAAAAAACTAACCAACTCACATCACCATAAATTTTTCTTCTACCTATAAATGCATTTATTAGTATCTACAACATTCATTTCAAAAGGTGAAGATCCCTAACCATTGGATTCACATTTCCACCACATTTAATAATCATTCATTTAATTATTTATTATCAACCACCTTGAATCATACAACCCATCATTATGTTATTTATTAAAAATTATCATCCCATTAACCAAATTAACCCATGACATTTCAAACTTGATTAAACATTCATTTATTCCATCACTACTTGACAATATAGAATAAAGAAACAACATTCCACAAAAAACTCAACATTCCATCACCTCACTAACCCAAAAGCCTGACCCACAAACTATCACCTCATCGTCCCAAAAGCATGCCCCATAAAATATTGCCTCACCACCCCAAAAGAAAGGCCCAAAAACTATCACATCACATGCCCCGACCACACATCACCATCCCATAAGAAGGAACACACATCACCACACATCAAGATCCATTTACAGATTTAGAAAGGTTATTTTTTCACATTCCACTTTATTTTAGGGGCATTATCCCACAAACCAAAATCCTAGAGAAAACATTTTTATTATCCAAATATACATGGTTAGATAATTTCCATTTTATGGTGATACAAAACAATCAAAATCAAAAATAATAATAGGACACATATCTTGTAAAAAAAATTCCTCAATGACTTAAATTTTCAGTACGGCATCAATTCTGAACATTTCACAATTTCACAAATAGTATCAAAGATCTAATGTACTTGGGGTTTGACTTAGTGGTAAACACCCCTTAATTATACATGGAAAATGGGGGTTTAAAACTCATTGGGTGCAGGTAATGTAGCAGTACTGTAGCAGCAACGACACTGTAGCAATGGCTGGCACTGTAGTTGTGGCAGGGTACTGTAGCAGCAGCGGGTACTGTGCAGTATTGTAGTAGTGCGGGTACTGTAGTGGTACTATTCACAGAATGGGCCTTGGGCCATGTAATGGGCTAAATTCCCTATGGTCCTTCGGGATATGTAATGGGTCTCCCTCTACCCAGTTAAATACGTCTTTGCTTTGCTTTAATAATAAATGAGGCTTCGACCCCAACCTTTAAAAAAAATCAAAGCTCTAAATGCATGTGAATAACATCTCATTATCCCTTTTCAATTAAATTAACCAATTTTATTTACCTTTAATTAATCTATAACCACCCAAATGTATAGGTAAAACAAACCCCTCCCGCATGATGCATAAATAATGAGAAACAAAGGAAATCCTACCTCAAAGAATCTTTACAACTCACTACAAACCATAGGGTGAAGAGGAACGCCCAAAAACCACAACTACACCATGAGGAACCGGAGATAAACCTACACCACATCCTGAGACCATCAAGAACAACCCAACACACACCCCAAACCCAAGAAACACCACCATAATGGATCCCTAGGATAAGAACACAAGAAAAAACCTGATAAAGAAAAAGGAAATCACTAAATATCAAACAAATATTTCCAATGAACATCCACTTGGATTAACAGATTGAAGAGGGATGAAGAAGCGATCTATGAACACCTCGGGGTGCCTAGGGTTTACCCAAAGTGAGAGGAAAAAGAGAGAAAAGAAGAATGAATGTTCATATGAAAAATAATTTTAAAACTGCAATGGATTGGGGTTTTACACAATGTGTAATACCCTTTCACATTGTGTAATACCCAAGGTTTGATTTCTGATGAAAAACACACCACTTATTCATTTTATTGTTTATTTTTAAACCCCAAAATATTACATGTTTTGAAACCCCTCTTCATGTCATGTAAATTGTTTACATGTCATGAAACCCTCTGGACAATCCATGAAATTGAATTTCATGTCATGTTATCCACTTACACGATGTGTAATCTCCCTGATTCCAGTCTTTAGCAACCAGAATTCTCTAAACTCCCTCTAGGCCTCCTACAAACATCTCCAACACTCAAAACTAGAAAAGTAACCGACTGAGAAGGTATATACCATTACATCAGATAACTATTAAATGATTTTCACCCTAGAGAATCAAAAACCAAACCCTGAAGAAAAGTGATCCAAACAACCACCCTAAGAGATACCTCTCAATGCTCTCTTCATTCCTCAAACTCTACCGCCAGCTAAACACACCAACCCAAATGGATACAAACACACTGCACAACCATGTCACCACAACCACACTACCGCACAACTACTGAACAACCATATCTACCACCATGCTACCCAAACCAACAACCACTACAACCAGCAAATCACATCGCCCTGAACACATGAATCAAAAAATTCCATCATCCATGTCAAGATACTCTCTACTTTGGGAAACATCAACTTGCTCGCATGGGTTTAATCTTATTGTTGTTAATGCTCCTCGATTAGGAATTGGTTCCTCCACATTTCATATGTTAGGAATTTATTACACGTCACACCACACACATCACAAACCAAGGAAAATAGATTATCTCATAAAATAACAAGGTCTCAAACATTACATCACAAAGAAATACAGTGTCAAGAAAAACTCAAAACAACTATAGGTACTGGGAACACATCTATGAATATCACTCCCAAGTACTCTCATCCTATACAACATACCTCCACAACAGACGAACCAAAGGAATGGTTCATCCATGCCGAGTCTTTCCTTAACGATCCTAGATCTCTACTAGCCACTCCGCAAAAATTGTGTCATCCTTGATATCCAACTCTCCCATGTCAAGGACATGGGAATCATCATGAAGACACCAAAGAAGTTGAGAGACATGGAAGATGTCTTGGACCCTCTCCAACCATGGTTTCAACACCAACCGATAATCCACCTTTCCAACTCACCCCAAAACCATAAAGGGACCAACATACTTGGGAGAAAGCTTACCCCCTTTCCCAAACCTTTGTTGCCCACGTTGAGGGGAAACCTTCAAGAACACATGGTCCCCAGCCTCGAACTCTAAGGTCCTCCTCATATGATCTACATAAGACTTATGTTGGTCATGTGCTACTTTCATCCTCCCATGAACAAGCTGAACATTCTTTGTCTTGCTCTACAACACATCGGGACCAAAATCTGTTGTCTCCCAAACATCCATCCAGCACAGTGGTGAAAAAAAAGGTATTCCATAAAAATCCTCAAATGGGGCCATGCTAATGGAAGAGTTATATCTATTATTATAAGAAACTAAACTAAGTTAAGGTTTCACACCCAAGATCCACCAAAGTCCAAGATGAATGAATGCAACATATCATCCAACGTCTAGATAGTTTGTTTTATTTGTCCATCTATCTGAGGGTGGAAAGAGGTTCTGAGGCATAAATGAGTTCCAAAATCATGATGGAATCCCCTCCAGACTTGTGAGGTAAAACATGTGTCCTAATTTAAGACAATGGACCTTATAACTCCATGAAACTGCACCACCTAATCCACATACCTCTTAGCCAAAGCATCCACTATACCCAACTCCTTGATCATTAATAAGTGGGACAATTTCATCAACTGATCCTACATCACTCTGATAGCATCACAAACCCCCTAAGATTTAGGTAACCATGTGATGAAATATATTTATATTTCATCCCATTTCCATCCAGGGACATCCACTGGTTAAAAAAACCACTAGGAACATGATTCTTTACCTTCAATTGCCGGAAAACCCAACACCTTGCCACAAACTCTTCCACTACCAATTTCATCTCGGGCCACAAAAACTATACCCTCGGGCCATGGTACATCTTGGAAACTCCTGGGTTTACCGAAAAGGTTATCTATGAAACTCATGATGGAATCCATCACGCATTACTACCATAATAAACAAAATCCCACAAAACAACACCCAATTCTGAAAATCCTCCGACCATCCCTCTGAAGTATCATCATGGCCAACATGATCACGCATCACCTCTACCTCTGAGTCTCCCCATTGAGACTCCTCCACCTGATGCATCATGGTATAACACACCATTATTTTAATCAAATATCCTCTACCACCATCCACTCTTGAATCTAACTGTAAGTTTTCTAACTCCTCTATTTGTCTCTAAGCATCCACCGATTCCCAGAAAACACCTTTCCCCAGCTTCCTGATCAATGATTTGGCCAAAAAAATTTATTCTCCTACGGTGAAAGAGATATAAAAATCATAATACTGAAGAAAATCCATCCCCTTATGCTGCCTCAAGTTAAAATCACACTGAGAAAAGATATACCTCAAACTCTTTTGATCTCTGAAAAGCACAAACCACTCCCCAATGAGGTAATGTCGCCACAAATTTAGTGAAAACACAACTAATGCTAGATATAGATCATGGGTGGCATAGTTACACTCATGGGGATATAACTTCCTAGACCCATAAGAGATCACCACACACTATATCATCATTAAACATCCCAATACTAAATGGGAAGCATCAAAAAATACCTCAAACATCACCCCTTCCTTAGGAAACCGGGGCACAAGAGTATTGAATAAATTCCCATTTAGGTAACCAAAATATTCGTGGAACTGAAAAATCCAAACAAAATATTGGTATTTTCTAGTCAAATATGTCAACTGGGCTAGAACTTAGGATAAATCAGGTACAAACCTATGATAATAGCATACGAGACTAGGAAAACTATGAACCTCTACCATGTTATTGGGTGGTTCCCTAAGAAACAATGACTTCAATATTCAATGGGTCTACTTCCACACCCTACTGAAACAATACATGTCCAAGGAAATGGACCTCTCATGTACAAAACTTACACTTGTAAAACTTTCAATAGAGATGGTGACATCGAAGAACCTTCAAGACAGCTCGAAGATGCTCTACATGCTCCTATTATGTCTATGAGTAGATAAAGATATCATCGATGAATACAGTGATGAACTGATCCTGGAACTCAAGGAATATGGAGTTTATATGTATCATGAACATGGTTGGTGTGTTCGTACACTACCACAAAATAGGGTTTCCGCAGCGCCACCCTTTAAAAACGATAAGAAAGCACTGATAAAGGGGGTTCATTTATCAACACTAAAAAAAGCACTGGTAAAGGGCACTTTTAACAGTGCTAAAAATAGAACTGTTAAAGGCACCCCCTTTATTAGAACTTTATTTAGCGCTATTAAAGCCCCCCCCCTTTATCAGTGATTTTTAAGTAGCACCATTAAAGGGGGATTTATCAGCACTTTTTCTTAGCACTGATAAACTGTATATTTCAAAAATAATAATTTTTCATGAAAAATAATATATTGATATATAAGTATATTTATATTGATATAAATATAATATATATATTTTTAAATATGTTTTAGATAAGTATAAATAGACTATTACATTTAATATATAAAAAATTTAGTAAAAATGGATTTCAAATATTTTAAAAAATATTATTAATTAAATATTTTAAAATTATCATAGACTAATAATAATTTATTAATAATTTCAAGACACAAAAAATAAAAAGAAATTAATAAAATATCTAAAATAAGATGAAAATGTAACTCAAACTTCAAACAGCCATAACTTTTGATATGGGTGTCCGTTTGAACTCTACAGCATATCAAATTGAAGCTTGTGATGAGCTCTACGTGCTGTAACCCAAGGGAACCTTCTGTCACATTTCTTAAGGCCAAAAAAGGCCTATAAGTCATTAAAAACTTAGTTTTTAGTCCGGATACCCAAATGTTTTACCATTCAATGGAATTTAAGCCTCGTTTCAGGGGATCTTTTTTACCTTTTTCATTAGGGACTAAATTTATTCATAGGGGTTACATTTATATTGATATTATGGATTTAAAATTTTATCATTTTTCACAATGTAATATTACTTATAATCAATTATATAACAATATATACATACGGTTTATATATTCACCAATAAAAATTTAATTTTTTTTAAAAATAATTAATCATATTTATATATAATGTATTTCTCTCAATATATAAGGCTTATCTAAATAAAAAACTAACATCCATTTTATTTAAAATAGAAATATATTAATATTTATATACCTATATGATGTGAATGTGTGTGTGTGTGTATTTGTGTGCACCTGTATTGACAAACTGATATATATTATCTATATATTCTAAAAATATGTATATACATATTAATATATAATATTTGTAAATATATATAAATATGTATAATTATACTAACAAAGACACATATAATATATATATGTGTGTGTGTGTGCGTGTTGTATATATGTATTTATTTATTTATTTAATTATTTAATTATACACTCAAAAAAACATATTTTATAAATGCATTTAAAGACGATCTTATAAATATATATTAATATATTAATAAATATATAGATAAAAAATATAACTAAATAGATATCAATATATACCAATATAAAAATAAGTATATAAATATATAAATATTATTATATATATATGTATGTATATATATATATAGTAATATATAAATATATTAATATAGGAATAAATATATATATATATATATATATATATAAATTAATATAACTATATATATATATTAATATAAAAATAACTATAACTATATATATATATATAAATAGATAGATATATCAATAAATGGAGAACAAAGTGAAATGGAGGAGTGGAAAAGTGTTAGGAGCGCATGTGAGGGGTCCCGAGTTTGAATCTCGTGGGAGGCAAGGGCAGCACGCAGGTGGGGATTAAGGCCTAGTGCTGTTAAGGGGGGGTAGGGGCGCTGTTAAAGTCTTGGGGTGTGGATGGGGCATGTGGGATGGGGTATTGAGTGTGGGGTGCTGTTGAAGGGGGCTTCGAGTGCCGTTGAAGCCCCACCCCAAATTGCAGTTTTGTTTACTTTTATTAGCGCTAAAAAAATCTATGATAAAAGAGTCCCTTATCAGCAATTTTTTAGTATTTATAAAAGACCCCTTTTGTTAGCTTTTTTATATCACTGATAAAAGGAGCCTTTAGCATCACTTCTTTGAGCACTGATAAAAAGTACCCCCCTTATCTTTTCCCCGATTAACAATGATTTTCTAGAACTGTTAATGCATTTTTATAGCGCTAATAAAGGCCATATTTGCAGTAGTGGTAACATAGAATGGAATGACTACAAACTCAAAGTTCCCATACCTGCATCTGAAGGGAGTATTTGGGATATCACCATTCTTCACCCTCAAATAATGATATCCAGACCGCAAAATGATCTTAGAAAACCAAATCACCACTCTCAACTGTATGAAAAGATCATATATCCTTGGAAGAGGTTAATGGTTCTTGAACGTAACCTGATTCTACCTATGATAGTCTATACACAACATCATACCGCCATCTTCCTTCTTTTCAAACAACACTGGATCACCCCATAATGACACACTGGGTTGGATAAAACCCTTATGCACCAAATATTCTATCTCAATCCTTAACTCCAAAAACTCAAAAGGTTCCTTCTGATAAGGATCCATCGAAATCAGAGAAGAAATAGGTTGCAAGTCTATCCCTAACTCAACATCACATCAAGGGGTTATTGTTAAAACCTCCTAAAGGATAACATCTAGGAACTCCCTAATGACCCTAGGAATCTCTACCATCTCGTAATCCACTGATTCCCCTAAAAAATAATCCAATAAGGAAAGAAGGGGCTCTATATGCTAACATGCCACCTGATAACTCCATTTTCCATTGAAAACCACATGCTGAACATCCTCATCCAAAAACAAGACTCTCCTTCAGTAGTAGTAAATAATAGCACATACAGAATACAACCATTTTATGCCAAGGATGACCTTGTATGGCTATATATATAGCAAAAAAAGATCCCCACGAGACTGATGCGGCCCCAACATCAGTCTACACACCTAGCACACATCAAACAAGTTATTCTGGCCTCCGACTGGTATAGTCAACACTAGGGGTATGTGAAGACTCTCTACATCTAGTCCTAGAGAATGGGATAGATCAATTGAAACATACAAGTGTGAAACTCTTTAATTAAACATGGAACAAACAAGAGTACATAACAAAATGATCATACCTTTGATGATCTATGGTCCCTATGGAACTTCTGCCTCTACTACATGAAATTGACCATTCCCAACTCCTATGCCTCTCTGATGATAAGAACCTCCATGACCATGCTCGGGTCATAATACATAAACATGAAGAAAATCCTGAGGTCTGCCTCTACTTACTTCATCTCCCCTAAGAAGAGCATAAGCCTTCCACTCCTGCTGCTGAAATGGATTCACTAGAAAATACTGTTGAGGCTCACATAGAACCTATCCACCTCCACAAAATTGAACTTGGGGAACTACTGAGAACTGGTTCTGGTGATGGCCACAAACCCCACAAAAACACATTGGAACAGAACTCCTAGGAAAATAATGGAAACCGATGGCAGTAGAAGGATGGAAAGGAAGCTGTTGAGGTCGACTCCATACCTACCAAAACCTTGAGGGCCCTGGTGTCTGAGACCTTCCACTGACAACTTCACCCATAGAATAACCATCCTAGATCTCATATCACAATAAAAATCCTTGTGAGTGTATCTAATTGATTACCTATTCCTTCTTTTGAACCTATAAATACATTAGCAATGTAAAAGGAGTTACTGAAAACTAGATAAGAGGAGAGAGTGCTTCCTCAGGACATCTCACATGAGACTCTTTATCTGTAAAAATATCTGGTGTAAAATAAAAAAGATCCTTTAACTTTATTCCTAGATCACACACTAGCATGCTCTTGTACTAAAGAGAAAGAATCTCATATATATTTACTACCTTTATGGTCAATGAATGGAACTCTACCTACAAATCCTTTTAGAAGTCAATCCACAAAAAATCTACCTCCTTCTACTCTCATAGATACAATTTCTACCACTAACACACATCCCCTTGCATCAAACTAACTGACAAAGGGACTTAGTACTCCGTCATCCCCCATATAAAACTAAATACGATCTCAAGATCCCCCATCAAGCTCTCTATATCCACATCTAAAACACTACCATCATACTTTCCCAAAGTTTTTCACTGGAAATCACACAGTATTCTCTACCACTAATCATACTCCTCAACTGGATCAACCCTATGAAGATCAACTGGATCTGCCTGTTGAACCTAAACCTCCTAATCCACATGAAAATTATGAATGTAAACCATAACTGAAAGGGAATAAGAATTTTCTAAGCCCGAGTAGTATGTAATTTCATTTAAGATTCATTTTTACTCATTTAATTCATATTTTATTCATTTCAAATTTCCCAAAATAACCCAATTCAAACAAGAACACAAGTCATTATGATGCATGTACCTTTCCTAGGTCTCTACCCTGCAAGTAGGTCCATCTCACTTGGCCACTCAATAAGCTCAGAGTCCATTCACTAGATCTTGGGGGGGCCTAAAATCCAATGTCCTAGCTAGTCTCCATAGCTTATGTCACGTACCAATGTCAACTGGCATTGTTTTCATACCACCCTATGAAATCCTCACTGTGCCTAACTCTAAACTCCATCCTATCTCTCAACCATCACCTATGATACCACTTTGTCATAACCCCCTCCCTGCAAAGACACCACAATGAAGGGAGAGTGATAATGACCCCCTGAGTCCCGCCTCTAGTTGGCCTCATGTTAGAGACTGGCACTAGGGTATGAAAATCTCATATATGGGATGAATTAACCTCGATAATATAAATAGGATCAAAATATAAGATGGATCATCCATAAAAAAATCCATGACACAATATAAAATAAATCGAAAAACCATCCCACAAGCATGTAAAAATAGAACTGATACAAATACAATAAATTCTCTAAAGTAAATGCCCAAGGTAAAGCTAAAGAAGCGATACAACAACTATCAATTATTAGAGCTATTAAGGTCTAGTAAGATCTAAAAAACCTCTAGGAAACCTAAAAATAGTTTTATATACATGTGGTGAGCATATAAGTATAGTCGTTAGAAAAATAAAAGTATCTCATGCACATGTGAAAGAAGCAAACTAATGCTCATGTGAGAAAAAAACAGAACCAAATAGCACCTATCAAGGTATACTAACCACCTGAACCTCACCAAGTCATGATCACTGAATAATGCAAACCAAGTAATATAGTATAGGAAAAATCACATCAATAAGGTTACCCCACACCACTTTCCCATTGTAATGTCCCTCTCACACCCAATGTCATATGTCATGGTGCTCCCATATCTTCCATATACCACACCACAACAAAATCATGGTCATAAAAACCTCACCTGCAGACACCTAGGATTGATTCCCCACAAGCACAACCACATACATCTCACCCAAAAACACAAGGGCTACCACCCCACAAGCATGGTTGCATCTCGCCCGAAAACACTTAGGTTGTCACACCGCATCCCAAAGACACATGGTACACATGTCACCTTGCCTGCAAACACTTGAGATACTGAATATCTCATGAAGAAACATAGGCCATCACAAACACCATCTAAAGCACTACAAAAACACTTACCATCACAACCTATTCCATACCTACCACGCTTGGAAGAGAGAGTGGGAAAGAGTGGTTACACATCCATCTGTACTCCCTATCAGATGTTGGGGAAGACACCACTTGCATGACTATACAAGTGTTTGAAACATAGTTCTCAACATGAGGGGGTGAATATATAAATCACAAGAATGTGAAATGTATACAAAGATATTTAGAAATCTCACAAGACCAACCTATAGGGTTTCAAACAAACTAACCAACTTACATCACCATCACTTTTTTTGCTATATCTATATGCATTTATTAGTATAGTCAATAGTAATTGTATAAGGTGAAGAGCCCCGACCAGTGGCTTCACATTTCCCCCACTTTTAACACTCATTAATTTCATTATTTAGCATCAATACCCTGAATCACATAACCCATCATTAAATTATTTATTAAAAATTATCCTCCAATTAACCAAACCAACCCATTCCATTTTAAACATTATAAACATTCAGTTATTCTATCACTACTTAGATATCTAGTATAAATCAACCACATTCCACAAATAGATCAACATTACATCACCTCTCCACACCAAAATCATGGCCCGTAAACTATCACCTCATTTCCCCAAAAGCACAACCCACAAACTATCTCCTCACCACCCAAAAAGCATGGAACAAAAAATACCACCTCACATGACCCAACCACACATCACCATCCCATAAAAACAACCAAACCTCACAACACATCAAGATCCATTTACATATTTACAAAGGATATTTTATCACATTTTACTTTATTTTAGGGGCATTATCACATGAACCAAAATCCTGGGGAAAGCATTTTTATTAGAAAAATATACATGGTTATACAATTTCCGTTTTAGGGAGATTCCAAACAATCAAAACCAAAATTGTAATCGCAACACACATATTTAGTGTAAAAAAATCTCTCAATGACCAAAGTTTTCAGTAGGGAATCAAGCTTGAACAATTCATAATACCACGAATAGTATAAAAGATATAAAATCATGAAAATTAAACTCCATTATCCCTTTTCAATTCAACTAAACAATTTCATTTACCTTTAATTAATCTAGTATTTCCAAAATCCATAGGTAAAAAAAAGAAACCCCTCCCACATGATGCACAAATAAATGGAAATTAAGGAAATCCTACCTCAAAGAAGATTTCCAACTCACTACACACCGTAGGGTGTAGAATAACTCCTACAAACCACATCCGCACCATGAGGAACCACCTATCACCCTACAACTCATCCTGAGACCATAAAAAACCCCAATGTAGACACAAAACCGAAGAAACACCACCAAAGTAGATCTTCGAGAAAAGAATATAATAAAATGGATGAGAAAGAGAAGATAACTCACCATGGATCAACGAAGGATTGCCAAAAAACATCCACCAAGATCAACAGATCGAAGAGGGATGAATAAGGTCTTAAAGTAAACCTTGGGGAGCCTAGGGTTCTCACAAAGTAATAGGAAGAAGATAGAATAACCAAATGAACGAAACTTTAGCCAAAAAAATTTATAACTTCACTAGATCAGTGTATCACATGATGTGTAATATCGTTTTACATCATATAATACCTAGGGTTCAGTTTCTATCGAAAAACACATCACCTATTCATTTTATTATTTATTTTTAAACCCTGCCATTTTAAACATCATGAAACCCATATTCATCCCATGAAAAATGTTTACAAGTCTTAGAAACATATAAAAAAGTTGTGAAACTAACATTCACATCATGTAATTCACTTACATGACATGTAATCTCCCTGCTTCCAGCCTTTAGCAATCAGACATCTCCAATCTCCATCTGAGCCTCCTCTGAACATCTCCAACACTCAAATTCGGAAAAGTAATAGACCGGGAAGACTTGGACCATTATAACTATGACCAAGCATCCCAATCCTTAGTTTCATAAACATATTAAGTACTTTTATGGATGATAAATTGGGTTTACCTATAACAAAGCATCCCAGTCCTTATAAATTGAAATGGTTAAATAAGAGTGGATATTTTAAAGTGACTAATCAAGAAAAAGTTTTGTTTTATATTGATAAGTATCAAGATAAGGTGATATTAAATGTTTTTCCAATTCATATGAGCCATATATTATTGGGTAGGCCAGGACAGTATAATAAGAAGGTCACCCATGATGGATACATCAAACACTATTCTTTTTAGAATAATGGTAGGATAATAATTATTACACACTTATCAAGATTATATAGTCCAAGTGAGGATTGAGAGTGATTTTGAAAAGAGAGAAAAAGAAGATAGAGAAAATATATATAATTAAAAATGTAGAAAAACAGATATTGAAAAAGGATTGATGAGTGAAATCAAAATAAATAGGAAAATAACAGAGTGGAAAATAAGAGTGAAAACAATAGTATTTAGGGAAAATTTAGTCATATTTATGGGAAAAAATATTGATAGATCTTTAGTTGCGGAGAAAAGTCTCATGCTTCTATGAAAGGGATAATGTTTTACCACTAATTCTCTTAAACCTTTAATGTATTGTGGTATTTTCACACTTTTTAAGAAATTTGCTGATGTATTTCCAAAGGAAATCCTCAATGGATTTCCTCCCTTTCTGGGTATTAACCACTATATTAACTTACTCCTAAGAGAAAAACTTTATAATTTCCCAGCATATCAAGTAATCAAGTGTTTTAAATTGGTTATATTTGATCTAGGCGGATTTGTAGGGTTATACTGACTAACATGTACATTTCCTAACAAAATAAAGTCTAAACTTTTTCCTCAAAAATATGTTACTTTCAATGTTTTAGTAAAGATCAATGACAGTGCCTATAAGATTGACATACCCAATAGGTATGTAAATGTGTGTGGTACCTTTAATGTTGCTAATATATGTACCTTTGAATATAAATATTCAATGATGAATCATTTTTAGGAGGGAGGGGATGATGAAGAACATGGAATATATATGCACCAAGGAGTTAGTGGTAGACATGGTGTATAGGATGAAAGGTTCATAATTGAACAAGACCCATTAAGAGTAATTGGTGGACCAATGATAAGATAATGGACTAATATAATGAAGGACATATATGGATTAATAATAAAATCCAAGTGTAGGGTGAACACCCCTTCTTGGAAGAAGCATGTGGGATTATAATTACACTAATTAAGACCCAAAAATTATTTAAAAAACCCAACCGATGGATTTTTATGAATATCAATCCCTTTTTGTTCTAGAATATTAAAATTCAAATTAATTGTATTAAAATTCAAAATTAGTGGGAAAGTTGTCTTAAATTCTTCGTTAGGTGCATTATTTTTAGGGTTTTCAGTTGTCTTCTAGATCCATGATCATCTTCCAAAATTTTGAAAAGTTTTTTCGGATTTTGACCTATAGAAACAAGGTTTTAGATATCTGTATCACTATTTGGATACAAATAAACACCCCTTTTACTCCAGAGACATCATGAATGAAAGTATTCTTACTATTGTGATTTTAGCTTACAAAACTACGCCCTTTTGTGATTATTTGACTTATCAAATGATTAGTCATCCTTTTTGGTATCTTGTGGATAGAGTTCTCAGTGAAAAGTTATCTTTATGTTTCACCTTGATCATCTCTCCATTATTCCTCATTTCCACCATCCATATCCCTTCTTACATGTTTTATTGTGGATATTTGCGATCTCGACACACAAACATTTAGCAAGGTTCGTAGGACATTGCCTAGTGGGTATTGGCTCATGTGTCCTTTTTAATATATTAATTCCTCCCTTTTTTATTATCCATATTAAAATTATCATTACATTGAGGTTGTATTCTTTCGCTCATTCACTATCATATTCAACTTTGATCGATATCACAATTCATCCAAGTTCGACAACATGTTTCTAGTTTTGAAATACATAATGGTTTAAATTGATGTTTTGATGTAATTTCATAACACATTATCAATATTAGTTATAATATATTGAAATTTTTTATATTAATAGAAAAGTTTAAATTTATATGTTGAACATTATTAAAATTAGTTTCCCTATAAAATTATTAAAAAATATTACTTTTTATTCTTATCATGTTACCAAATATTTCTCTATCACTAAATCCTTAATAGAAATCACACAACTGAATCAAATAATTTTAATTTATTCCCTAGAAATAACATCTTTTGAAATTATATTAATGTATATTTATATTTATTAAAATTTTCTCTTGTAACCAAAATATTCAAAAATGAAATTTTATTATTATGTATTTATGGATTAACAATAATATCTAATGTAATTTATTTGATGTAACCCCTAAAAGTGGGTGTTATTTTCTTTTAGTTCATAGTGGAATCATAAATTTTATGATCAAATATATTTTATACAATTAATTTTGATACCTAAAGTTGTTAAACAATAATCATCATTATTAATAAAATAAGAGTTTTTGATTGAGATAATATTTGTTCCTAAATAATGAATTATTAGGAATGATGAAACCTAAAAAATGATTTTTCAAATTCATTTATACTAAAAACTATATATTTTTGTGTAATTTTAATAGTTTTATGACAATCATATAAGTGAATTAAATTATCCATGTTTTTTTAAAAAATTTCTTTTATTAACAATGAATATTTGAGAAAAAATATAATCTAATTAACTATTTACCCTCAATTCATTATAGTGAATAAGATTTTAAAAATCACTTAATTAATTATAATCATGATAGTGATGAATAATTTGATTTAAATCCTTAATATTTATCCAAATATCTTCTCGAACCCTATGCATGTATCTTAAAATATACAGGGGCACTTCTCCTAATGAGACACATTTTAAAAAAATTGAGCCCAATGTTCAAAACCATAGAATATCTATTGGGAGATGGATCCAACATGTTATGATTATATTATGAATTCATTAGTTTATTATCAATTTCCAAACATGTAAATTATAAAAATTATTACAAATGTGAGTATTTCAGGTTTTCATTTCTTACCATGAATGTGTTAAATATAAAAAATGGATGATCCTGAAGATTTATAATCCTATTTTGAAGAACAACATTTATAAATATTATATTAGTTAAATGACACATAATATTTTTCATATGTTTATTATTAATCAATTCCATGGAATATTTAGTATATGATCATGTAAGTACCCAAACCTCTAGTGTAAAAATTCATCGAAGGCTCTGGAAGAGAAAATATACGACTACTAGGTACCACACAATTTTTAATAAATAATTATTTATTTTATCTTAAGTCTTGATGAAATATATTTATTTTTAATGATATTATTGAAAACATATTACATATGAGGATTATGGATGATGGTGGTATCTAATACATCTATATATAACAAGCATTTATAATAGAAAAATTGATTCCAAATAATTTATTAATAGTTATTTTACTATATATAACTAAGTCAATTGTGAAAAATCATGAATTTACCAATATAAACAAATTATTTATAGGATATTATCATTTTTGTCATGACCTATCCCCAATAAAGCCTATCTTGGTTAGAAATTAATGACATAAGTGACCTCTAGAACCCGCCTTCTACAGGCCATGGGATGGAAACTAATATCGGGGGTATAAAGCAAACATATGGGAGGCGTTAACCAGGAAGGGGGTTATAAAAACATTGAAACTAAGAATATTAGTACATCATAAGATTTTTATCAGTCTATTTTTGATAAATTATTTTATAAAATGAAATGGAATAATTGGTTGGTTGATTTTCATGAGTGGAAATGGGTTTTTGAGAAAATATGGTTTTACGTTTTTCTAGGTAAAAGAAAATATATTTTCAAAGTATTGTGAAATGTTTTTTCTAAAATGTATTTAAAACAATGTTTTGTAAATTAGATCACATGACAAGCTTTGGGTTCTTAGGTGAAAGGTGTAGTAATATGCCTCATCTGTTTGTTAGGAGGTTCACTCATGGGGTGTTCCAATGCTTCTAGGACCCATTGATTTAGGGACTTGATAGACATGATGGGGTTCACTTTCTATAGTGTTTATCTACTCTCAAGATTTGATGCATATATTTAGAGGGTTGATTCACAGTATTTGACCCAAAGATCCTCGGTGCGATGTTACCTTTTCTTTGGATTGTACTTTTTTAGCTTGTACTTCCATGTGTTTGATAAGATATATGATACATTATTATCTTTTATTTGACTGATTTTAAGTATATTAAATGTGTTAATTGTATTAGAATATTAGATATTTTGAATATTTGTATCCCACATTGGTGTGGGTAATGTACATTATTCTTTTTTTATCATTAATAAATTAAGAATCCTACCTCATTGTGAGGTATGGGTTTCCAATTCAACAAGAGGTTTAGTCTTTTCCCCTCGATACACCTATCCAAACCCTGGGTGAAGAAATCATAAACTATATTCCCCGCGAGATTACCCCTCTATGTCTACTCTAAGATCCCATGACAATCATATGATTTCTAGACACTATGGACGTGGATATAGGGAACAAGATAAAGGTCCTCCTCACTGATTGTAGAGGTGAGTTTACATCAATGAAATTTAAAGAATAATATACCGAGTGTGGTGTATAATGACATCTTATAGCTCCCTATTCAAAAAATAAATATAGGTTCATTGATCTATATAATAAACCCACAGTTTCCATGGATCAAAGCATACTAAAGGAAAAGGGCCTTCCTGGGTTGTTCTAGGGTGAGGCTATCTCCATCACCATCTTTATCCCTGATCGAGTGACAACACAAAGACTTGATGAGATGATGTTGAATGAGGCCTGGTATGTCAAACAAATAAGGATGCACTTTCTCCACACCTTTAGCTACATCACGCATGTCATGAATGGGAAGAATCACATTAAGAATCTGGATGACCAGAATATTCCAATGAAATTCATTGGGTAAGAGTTCGGGTCCAAAGAATACTGCGTGTACAACCCCAATGGAATGTGCATGAATGTAACATGATATGTCATCTTTTATGAGGTGATTTAGTGGGATTGTAAGGCTGATGACAAACAATATATGTTGAGTAATGAGGATTCATTCACCACCGATCACACTATGATATATATAACAGGGATGACAGAGACTGAAATCACAATCAGAGACTATAGATCATCTCCCACACCCACTAGCACACGCTTTGCCGACACTACAATACCAGGCATGGTCAAGGAGATGCCTGCATCATCAACTACAATGGAGTTCGCCTCACCGCCATCCAATATGGTGAAATAAATATATTCCATCCATGTTGATATTTATTCTATGAAATAATTGATACCTGGATGTTCTAGGTGTGTAATTTTAGCACCAATTATATACTAACTGTGAACCTTCATCTCCTTGTTGATGTTTATTTTAATCATACCATCTATGGTATCATCAAGCATCACTAATTCCCATTGTGATACTACAATGGTGTGTCTATCCCAACAGTACACCTTATGGGTTATTGAATCAAGTTCCTTAGATCAATTCATTTGGGATGAAGGTATTCTTCAGTTCTATAGATCGACCTCAACTAGAGGTAATATTATTATGGTTGATGGTCAGACATTATAGATTGCTGGTTATGAGAGATGTAAAGTTATGTCTGGCTTAAAACGATCCAATGTTGTCTTTGTTCCTAGTTTTCTATTTAATTTACCACCGTTTAGTAAAATTATAGTTGACTTATAGTGTCAGTACATCTTATCATCTGCTTCAGTTATATTTAAGGAGTATTTGATAACGCTAGTGTTTGGTAGTGGATGTCTTTAGGGTGTTGTGTATGTGATTGACTTGGCCCTAGTTCTTACTAGTCCTTCGAACTCTGATCATTCCCTATAGATTCACTATCTCCTAGGTCATCCACCTACCCCTTTCTTTAAAAACATTTTTTGGACTTGGTTCCAATTCTTACTTTTAAATGTGAATCCTTTTATTATTCAAAGCATCACTAGGTCACCTATGTTCCCCGAGCAATTATCCATGAATCCACTCCATTCTATTTGGTTCATTTTGTTATATGGTTGAATCATCCTATTCCATATAAATTGTGTTATAAATATTTTTTAACTTTCATCTATGATTTTTAATGTATGACTTGGATCTGTTTTTTGAAAAATATTATGAAATCTTTACAGTGTTTCTCTCTTATTATCAAGATATAACCACCCCATTTTCCATTAAACTTCACTATCTCCATTCTAAAAATGGTTATGAATATTTATCTATACCATTATATTATTTTGAAAATGACCATGGTATTATCCATTAGACTTACTATCATGAAACACCTTAAAAAATAGTTTTTCAGAAAGAAATAACCTCCATATGTTAGAAGTTTCTCATGCAATTTAATTTTAGAATAAATTTCCAACCATTTTTTGTGGAGATTCCATTATCACAAACCCATATATTATCAATATACTTCCCTAATATATTATTTAGTGGGATAAACTCTTTCATTAATTATTTTTAATAACATCCCCTAATTCCCTTCCCTAATTCATTTTTGGATGTGCGTGTTATGTTCAAAATATTCTCCCCTCAATTACCATGTTTCATGAATATTATCTAAAATGAATATTTTTGGGATATCCCTATAGCCAATGTGGATATAAATTGTTCTCTCAATATTTGAGTCATTATGTTGCCTTAGATTATTTTCCTTTGTTGAATCATCTGTTATTTCTATTCCCAAGTTCACACCACCATCTACTGTTCTTGATTTTTAAATTATTTTACCATATTCTCTTGATACACCACCACCCCTATCTCTTCCTAGTGATTTTTTTGGATCATGATTTGGATAGGTATATAATTTTAAACATATCATACCTCCCTCCCCAACACATGGTGTTGCTACCACACCTGATGACTCACCTTCTCTTGATCATATATCTCCATTGTTTCTTATTGTTCTTTGCAAAGGCTCATGATATTGTCGATATTATTAGGGATTATCTGTGGCCACCTCTGGAGTTATAGATACCTCGAATTCTCACTAAACATGCCACACTATTTTCCATGGCCATATCTCACCTTATCTTGTTACAGACTATGTAGGATGAACATTATGTTTTAGAATCCATCCATACATGGGATCTTTTCCATATTACTTCAGGAAAGATGGTGGAAGGTTACAAATGGATCTATATAGTACACATAAACTATAAAGAATCTCTTAATCATCTTAAGGATCTCCCTGTTTCCAAAGGTTATGCACAAACATATGGAGTTAATTAATTCAAAACCTTCTCTTCAGTGGAAAAGATGGTCTTAGTTCGCCTGCTTATCTCTCTTGCTGCCTCCTATCACTGTCTTCTCCATTATTTGGATGATAAAATTTTTTTCGTAATTGTTTTCTTAATTAATACATTTATATGAAGAAACCAACTAGGTTTATTGTTTAGGGGGAGTATCGCATAGTTTTTCTCCATCTTTGATCATTGTATTGACTCAAGCAGTCACTGTGTGATTGGTTCTTCCATTTTTGTACCATTATTATTAGAATTGGCATGTTCCAAAGCATAAAAAATTCCTATATTTTATATCATCAATTTGCAGTAGGAATAATTTTTTTGGTTGTGTATATGGATTAACATGTTTTTACTAGAAGTGATGCTACTAACATTGGCCATATCAATTGTTTTCTTCATAAAAATTTTCAAAAAAAATATTTAAGTCCACTATGATTTTTCTTGAGAATTGAGGTCTCTAGATATAAAAAATGAATTTTTATATCTCATAGAAAGTATGTTCTTGATCTACTAGAGGATAATGGAATGTCTTGAGATGACTTGGTTGACTCACCTATTAAACCTAGATAAGTTCACTTCATACTGACAGTGATATTTTTCACCACCATAAAGATTTAGATGGCTTGTTGGGAAGCTTAACAACTTGATGATGACTTGAGCCGATATTTATTGTAAGGTTAGAAAAGTGAGTAATTTTAGGGAATATATAACAAAAAAATTGTGGTAGGCTATTATTCAATTTTTTAGATTTGTAAAAAATAAATTAATTTTAGGTATTCTATATTCTAATCATGGGTATATAGATTTTGAAGAATTGTTTGATGCAGATTATGTTGGATGTCTATTTTTTAGAGATCTACATCTTGTTTTGCAGTATTTTTTGGAGAAAATATGATCTCATGGGAAAGTAAGATGAAAATGGTTAACTCTTGATCAAGTGTAGATTCAGAGTATCAGGTCATGACATAGGTTAATACTGATATTATATTGGAACAATAAATTCTTCAAGAGGTCGAGTCTTCTTCCAAAAAAAAAGCATATATCTAATGTGAAAATCAAGATGTTATAAGGTTTTCCAAAAATACAGTATTCTATGAGTAGGAAAATCATATTGAAGTTGATTTTAATTTAGTTTGAGAAACATTTTAGAAGAAAAATATTTCATTCATCCATGTTCACACTTCTGATCAACTTGCAGATGTTCTTGAAAAATTGTATCTAGACCATGTGTTCAATTTTTGTGTAACACGATGAGTGATAAGTGTATTCCATGAATATATTTTAGGGGTTTTAATGTGTTAATATATGTATTTAATATATATTCTTTCCAATTTTGGAATGGATTAACTTTTTTTATGATTTTTTTTCAAGATACAATGAATATTTGAAAAAGGAACAAAAAAGGGATGTATTTTGGAGCCAAAACACACTTTTCTCATGGCGCGACACCAAATTTTTGAGGATATTAAGGAGATGGAAAACTATATTATCAAAATCAAACAACATGTAATTAAATTACACATCATGAATTCATCTAAATAAGCAATTCCACAAGAAAAATTGTGACCCCGTTACAAACTTTTATTGACAATTACACGTCATGTATTCACATTACATGATGTGACTTTTTTTGAGATAATATTTTGGAGGAAACATGTCGAAATTCATGGAACATGAGAATTAAAGTATTTTATGATGTGTAAAAGTATTACACATCATGTAACAAGTCATGATGAGATTCAACTTTATAGATTCACTATATATTCAATGTTTGAAAAAATCTAAGACTTAGGACCCACCCTAGATGAATTTTTTGAACAATATTTAATTATTTTTATTAATACTAGAGCACCAGGAAGTCCTATAAATAAGAGGCCAAGGATCCACTAAAAGCATTAATTTGGAACCACCACCATCAGGATCAAGCAGTGACACTACTGGGATGAGTAAAATAATATCTTTATTTTCCAACCTTCTCGTGGCTAGCATGTGGGGGTAGACTTTGTGCAAGGAAACTGTAATGAAAGAGGATTGATTGTATTAAGGTATTTTATTCATTAAATTTAATTCATTTTGGGTCTTTTTTTGAAACCCTAAATTTTTAAATTCTCTTCCTCTCCTTTTCATTAATAACCATTGCATTATCGGTGAGGGAGTAATTATTTTAACACAATCTACTAGAGAACGATTCACACCATTCCCATTGGGTGGATTGTCCACTATGTTTAATAATGGTTCTGAGTTACTAGGTCTATGAATACCCAAATTAACATGACCATTGTGAAAAGAGAACTTCAGTGATTTGGGGGGTTTTCTACCATGATCATTGGATTCTACCTAACATGGTCCAGACACCATATGTCTTCAATTTAGTTATATTATACCATAATAAATAATAAAAACTGATTTTCAATTGCTGATAATGTTTTTATATTTTCATAAAACTAAAAATCAAGCATCAACTATCCTTTCAATCATCTAGTTTATATTTCTCTCATAAAATAATTTAGGTTTATTTTATTTAAATGATATTTTATCTAACCCTATCTTTGTGGGATTGAACTCATACATTCAATTCCTATACTACTCAGTATTTTAGTGCTTTTTTTGTTTCATGTTTATAAATTTAGAAATTTGGTAACCTAGTGGGAATTAATGATGCCCTTGTGGCTATCAATGAGCATGATAAATATAAGCTTAATGAGGGGTGTTAAGAGTATTATTATATTATATATTTTTATATTCATATCCCACATCAGTATTATTTATATTTTGTGTTCTTTTTGTCAACTATAAATTAAGTACCCTGCCTCATTGTGAGGTATGGATGTCCATTTCAACAAAATTATTTGAAACTGTAATACATGTTCTATTAGGAAATGTTGAAAAATGAAAAATTAAATTTTATACAATGATTTTGATTGAATTTTTTTAAATTTTTATCATTCCTTATTTTCCTTAAAGTAGATAATGATCATCTTATTTTATAGAGACTTGTTATAGAACACCTGGGTAGGATCTTACTATGCATGTTAGCTCATACCCTACACACCACTTCAGCGGTGGGTAGACCTTTGTATGTATTTTGATTCATGGAAAGGAAAGGAACCACAATGAGGAGGTGTGGTTTTTTTAGATTAGTCTAGGTAGCTTGTGGTGAGATGGTGGGAGTTTCCCACACTACCACGTGGAGTAGCTGTAATGTTTTTTTCCTTTGCTGTTGGACTTGTCTATTGGAGATTGTTTAACTACATTGAGTTGTATCACTTCTACTATTTACTTTATGTTATGACATATATACTCCTTTCCTCTAACGATATTATTTCTATCACATGTGTGTGTGTGTATTTCTTGTTTTCTACTTCAGGTTGGAAAAAATAATTCCCCCATGTTATTTTTGATATCCAGGAGCTGGTCTCCATCCCATAGGGACTGAGAATTCCATTTGGGTAGGTGGAAATTTGGGTCGGGTACTGGTTTGGGATGGTATCTTAGTCTGGTTTGACATATTTTTGTATCAGATGTGTTAGTTTTCCTTCATGAATTCTTGTCTTGGGATGTTTTATAGATTGGATATAGGATTTTTAGGACTTGAGAGGTAGGTTGTGGTGAGTTTCTAACTATCTATCTTCATGATGAGACTCAAGTTACCATGTGATGTTGGGGCGTGTGTCTCCTATTTTGAGTTCTTCAACTTAATATCAATTTTTACTTATGGTTTTATAGTTTGAACTGAGAATATCCTACTTAATAATTTCTTCTTCTGTTTTGGTGTGAAGCGATATTCCTTTGAGACATCTTCTAAGGGTTCCTCTGGAGGGTGAAACCAAATCTCCTCAAGCTAATCCTTCAACAAATCAAAATCTTATCAAGGATATCATGTGGGAAGTTCTTTATGTAAACCAAAATGTATTGTGAGTCCAAAAAATAGTTATTGAGGTACATATAAGAGCTATAGGGGAGTGGGATTAATCAGAAAAGCTCTTGTGTGAGAAGTCACTATCCTTTAAGGGTATGAATAAACATCAATAGGCAGATGACTGGATTGAAAATATTGATCATATTATTAGATTCATGGACACACTTAAGAGTATCAAGGTGAAGTGTGCAATGTTCATACTTGAGTGTCCCAATAAGTGATGGGGGGATTCAATGGTACAGGAAGATAGACATGTGGGATTAAATTGTATGGGTTTTAAGGTTCTCTTCTTCCAATAGTTTTTTCTAGAGTCACTGATGATAGAGAAGTCACTAGAGTTACTCTCTTTACAATAGGGATAGAATTTGATGTAAGGACTCAGACCCAGTTTCCCAGAGTTGGTGCCTTATTTGTTTACATTGGAATATAAACAATGAATATGCATCTCAACGGACTGATTAGTTTAGTATTATTGGAAACAAGATACATACATAAGTTCAACATTACAACTTGAAAAGAAATACAACAAAGAAACTCCTTATACAACATTCATAACTCATAGGTTATGTCAGCATGTCATTCATGATAAAATTCTTTATGTCTAAAAAAATAAAACATATGAAAGGGCTGAGATCAAACTCTCAGTAAGGGTAAAAAATACAGTGGAATCTGTATAAACATTAGGCAAGCTAAAAACATATGCCTTTAACAAAAACATGAACACATTAGGGCATGAAAAAGAGTTGAGTAAATAATTCCATAATAAAACATAATCATGGGTATTCTACTAGTCAAATAACCACATGAACCATCAATACTATTTTCATAATGAGGTAATGCATAATACAGGACATCATCACCATACCGTCAAGGCCTCGTGCCAAGACCATAAATTATCATTTTGTCAAGGCCTTATGCCAATACCGTAGTTTGTCTCATTAGACCTACCGACCAAAAGAGGGGCTATAACAGGCCCCACTCAACAATTTATATGTCCAATTCATTCATAATATGAATGGATAAACATAAACAACATATAAATTCATATTGAAACTAATATATGAAATGAAAATAACTTTCCCGGAACATTAAGCACAAACACTAACTATTCGGAGTAAATTGGTGAATGGTTTTAAGATAGCACATCCACAAAAAAACTAATCATAAACCAAAATATGGTAGATGATAAAACGAAATATTCATCCCAATAATATATAATAACCAACAATACTGTTTAAATAGATGAAGATACTCTTATAAAATCTTTGAGTAATTCTTGAGATAAGTACTCTTTTACTTTGAAAATAATTATTCTTTTGGAAAAATCTTTGTATAAAACCATAATTAATGTAAGATAGTATTTTTATAATAAAATGATTGATTTTATAAAGATAATGGTGTCCCAAAACATATTATATAGTTCCTATGAAAATAGGTAAGAATTTGAGAAATTCCCTTGAATCGGGCTTGTATTTTGGAAACAATTTTGAAAGCTTCTTTTAAAAACATATAAATATTCATAAAATAAGGAAGGGTTATGGTTATTGAACATATATATAACACTCAAATAGAATTTATGAGGATTACATAATAATACACAAGAGTTTCATTGAGTTAATTAGACAATAAAAATAAACCGAATGGAAATGGAGGTTCGGGTGGAAAAACCCTTACCTTAAGTCCGAATGTGTTCAATTCTTGAACATAAGGTCATGGAATATAAAATTAGACCTATTAATAAATTATTTAAGAACCTACTATACATTATTTTATTTTATCATAATTATTTTTAGTTCATTTGTGTCCTTATTGATAAGTTATTATATTGAATTTCATCGTTCCAGAGTGTTCGTTTTCTTGATTTTCATAATCGGTTCAATTGTTTTTAAGTAATGGAGTTCATGAGGAAAGGATGTAGATCTCCAGAATTTAAAATACATATTATTTATGATGACACGGAAGTGTTAATGGTAATTTATATCAATTGGTTAAATGGGAAATCAGATGAATCATTAGATGAATTACTAATGAAATTCACATAGATTATTTTAGCCGTATTTTGATTTTTAGGAAGTATTTTGGTCATATGACTTAATAATATGTATTTATACTAGTTTATGAATATTAATTAGGTTATAATACATATATTATATTCTTTTTCAACCATAAAAATGGTTTCATGACCAATAATTAAGGAGAAATTGAAGAAGGAAACTCCGTCGTCCATGAAGGATATAAATTGGAACCTCATGGGCGTTGATTTCCTTTATAAAATAAAAGGGAGATATTAAGAATATTTATGATGTTACATCCATTAAAATGATATAATTACATTATATATATGATAATTGAGTTATAATGGTCATTTGGACAGAGGAGGTGAAGATAGGATAACAAAAGAAGATAAATTGAAATGAAACTAAATGAAATGAATGGTGCTTTACCTCTTGAAATAACCTCATTAAGGGAAGGGATTTTGGTCTTTTGGAAAGACCAATAGATTCTTGGATGTGGGGAGTGACTAGGGAAGGGTAATTGGGTAGATATTTGTGGAGATTCAAGGCTTATATGTGTGAAGAGAAGAGGGGGTGAGGGGGTATTTATAGTGGAGAAGAGGAGTGAATTTTGAATATTTTATTCATCATATTATTATTTCCATCAAGACAACCAATAGTGTTGTTTAAGGTGACCCCTAATAGTAATAGGTGCATGTGAGTTTGAACCAAGTGTCCTTACATCACTTATGAGGTCATAAATATTGTATTTAACTGATAAATTGAATATACAGTGTTTTACCGTATTTCACTATTTATAAAAAATTCAAGAATTTTAAAAAAATCCAAAAAATTAACCCCTACCATTTTTCAACGTGTAGAATTCAAAAATAAACTTCATTTTTCAAAAATAATTTTCTAAATATTATTAATTTATTTTCTAAATAAAATCATAATTAATTCTAAAAATAATAATTTTAAAGGTATAATTAGTTTTATATCACATTGAAAAATTAATTAATATTTTATTTTCTTATTAAATTAATAAAATAATATAATATAATTATAGAATATTCATAAGGGTCAAATTACTATACATAGGGGTATTCTACTATTCACAAAAAATTAAGTTTGTTCTATCATACTCCAAATGACTTACTGATCACAACTCTAGATTTTCGTTTTTTGAAATTCAAAACATAGTAGAGGAAAAGTTGTGTTTAGTAGCTAGATAAAAAATGTGTTGTTTTATAGGGACATAGTGTTTCATGCATTCAATATTTATTTTTAAAACCTTGGGGTGTTACATTTGATATCTGTGTAAACCAATCGGTTTGTGGAGCTAGTTCATTTTTCTCTTGAGGTAGTGACGAATTACTAGCTCATGGATCAAAAGTACATGCAGGGTTTGTGACCAGATATTAGATCAAAGGTATTTACACTAATGATTTTGAACTATTTAGAGAAATTGGACAGGTTAATGATGGAATAGATGAATATGGATGGAAAAGTTTGTTATTATGACGCTTATCTTCCACCAAGGGGAATATTTAATGGCACGTATGGGAAGAAGAGGAAGTAACAAGATCATCACAAGAGTTGTGGAGGTAGTTCTTAGTAGAAGTCCCCCTATACACCATCAATTCTAGCTAGTATTGTTCCCCTGAATTTTATGTAATGGTCCATGTCTATTCGTTCCATTAATTTTCTAGTTTTTGGAGTTAGAGGTTCTTAGAGGACGAATAGAGTGAGATTGGAAATTTTGGATGCTAAAAATATTGAGGTAGGAGAAATACATGTCGTGTAAAGTCTGCATGATGTGAATTTTGGTTTCATGTCTTGTATAAGGCCAGTTTATGAAGTGTATATTTTTGGGGGTAAATAATAAAAAGGTGATTCATTTCTTGGTGAAACCGAACCCTGAGTATTACACGATGTGAAATGGGATTACACATCATGTAATTCCTCTATGAAGAATGCTTATATGGTTTTAGAGTGCTCAGTTTTTCCTCAAATCCTACTCTCTCTCTCTATTACTAGGTGGATGATAGTTCTCCCTTGAGGTATCATGGGATTCTATTGATAGGGATTGATCCATGGATTCCCTTATTAAATCCTTGGATTCCCTTCTTCAATCTGTGTTGAGTTATACTCTCATTCGCCTTGGTTTCCATCTATTCTTCTTTGGAGTTTCACAAGGGTGGAGTAGTTTGGTTTGGCTTGTGTGATTGGGGAGTGTTTTGATGATACTTGGGTGTGGTATAGGTTGATATTTGGTTTATTATTTTGCGGTTGTGGTTTACAAGGGTTTCTTCTTCTCCCTATGGTGCACAATTAGTTGGAAAGATTCTTTAGGGTAGAGTATCCTCATTATCACTATTTTGTAACAGTTTAGATTTCCCTAGTTCTATTTTTAGAAAATTATTGGGAAAATTATGGGACCAGGTGCTAAGACGGCATGTGATTCTGATGCCTGATGTTCCTGGAATGATCCATTGAAAAATGTTATGTTTTAAATAGAGCGCTTGAGTAGTTTTCATAAAAAAAAAGTATAGTAACTCTTAAACGGGTGCCCGAATCAGAAATCTGAGGGCACTATTGCATTTAGAGCTATGGGTTTACCCTAGGTGCAACTTAAGTTTTGTTGGTGTGGGTATACAGTGAGAAAATAGAAAATTTAATAACCATAAGTAAAATAATTAAATAAAATTATTTTATTTTTTAAGTCCTTATAATTCACAAACAGTGACTCAAATTGAAAATATGAGACCACCGTTGAGCTCTTGAGGGTATTCTTTCCTTAGGCAGAGCCTCACGTTGGTTGGTGCATGCCAACTGTGGAAAGAAGTTTTTGGGATGTGACCATAAATAAAATAATTAAATAAAGAATATTTTATTTTAAAATCCTTATAACTCATAAACGGTAACATAGATTGGAAATCCTAGAGTACCATTGAGATAATGAGGGTGTAATTTCTTTAGGCGGGGACAAACCTTGACAAACGCGGGTCGAGGGTAAAAGTTAATTTTTGGGAGGTTTAAGGAAAAATAAAATAAATATAAGAAAGTTTATTTTATCCAAAAAAAATTTGATGCAACTCAACGTTGAGATGGATGTTTCATTTGATAATTGAAACAACATAGTGGTAGTAAAACTAAATTGTAACATAAACACTATTTCATTTCATAAATTAAACAGTGTAACAACATGGTGACTCAGTGTAACAGAAATGATGAAACATGTTTCCTTCATCTAATTGTTTAACAGTGATACAGAATCATGGGAACAATTCTGGATTTCCTTTTAGGATCTAAAGGAATGGTGTTGGAAAGTGACGAACGATGATGAATGATGAATCACCACAAGTTCCTTCCTTCCCATTTGAAGGATCTCATCATTGATGAGAGTTATGGATCTAAGATTGAAAAACGGGGGCAGAGCGACTCCATTATTCATCGATGAGCGGTCCAATTTTCAGGTAGGGTTTTAAATATTAGTGATTGATTTTCCCCTGTTCTCCCCTCTAAATAAATAATACATATCAACTCTCTGACAAGTTGATCCACAGATGGATTCTCCTTGCGGGATTGGGAAATTTTTATTGTGGGATTGGTTATGGGGATTAAATATTCATGATTTGTTTTTATGATTTGTGATCCTGCTAACAAGAACAATATCAGGCCGACATGAAAAAATGCCAGTTTATTCATTGAGTGTTCTCTGTGATCCCCCCTCTCTCTCCTTATTCTTCGTCGATGAACCCATGAGGTCATGTCGGATATTTGTTGGGGGGATTCCAAATGAGGCTGGACCCCCATAGAATTTGAGAAATGGTGAGGAGTATGCGGCACTGACAATGATGCCCCAAGAAGCCCAGAAATGTAGACAGATCGAGAAATGGAACACCGGAGAAAGTTTGGTGGCCTACAGAAGAGACCTGCGGAAGCGGCTAGTGGTGGGCCGCGTTGCACCCCGGAAGCATGATGAGGTGGTGTAGGGTGGTGATTCCAGTCAGTCACTACATTGGGTGTAGCAGCACATGGGGTGGGCCATAGTGTGCACTGGCACATGACCTATATTGGACCGCGTGTGGAGGGAGGCGGCTGGCCTCAGTGAGCAGTGTGGCTATGCAAACCAGGAACCAGCAGGTGTCCGGGCTAGACCAAAGTTGGCCTACCGATGCTAGTTAGGATGATATAGTAAACTAGTCCACTGGACAACCCAAGATGGAGAAGAACCGGCCCGCCAAATTATGGGGTGGGCCGGATGGGAAACAGGGCCACTGGGCAGCTCGGCTGGTCAGAACAGGTCTGACTAAGTCGGACTAGACCGGATGAGAACTGGTGACCAAATCAGACTGGGTCCAGTAATGCCCAATGGTCCTGGCCACTGGGCCAAGACGGACCTGTTCAGGTTGGTCGGGTCGGTCTGACCAAGTCAGACTGGGCACAGATACAACTTGCCTCTGTTTACTAAAACACCAATAATCTTCAGAATGAGCATCTGATTGATGTGTTGTCTATGGTGTTATGACCCTTGAAATGATACAGTCCATTGGGTATACTCTAAGTGAGACTTTATGGATGTTGAAATGCGATTTATGGCTTGAGGTTTATATTCTCTCAGAATCAAGCATGCTACGACTAGGAATCCTACAACTGGCTATGACATGAAGGATGTGATGAGTGGGAACTTAGTGGTCGAGTATCTGAGAGGACCTCAGTGGTCTAGTAGTCAAGTATACCTTAGTGGTTTAGTATCCGAGTGGAAATCGGTGGTCCAATATTTGATCAGACCTCAATGGTCCAATAGCCAAGCGGACCTCAGTGGTCCCATAGTTGAGCGGACCTCAGTGGTCTAACAATGAAGAAGACCTCAGTAGTCCAGTAGCCCAACGGACCTTAGTGGTCTAGTATCCAATCGTACCTCAATGACTAATCAGGGATGAGTCCCTCAGTAGTACATGGTGATTCATCTTTACGACTGATAATATTACTTTCTATACTTTTAGTTATGCCTGGTGTGAGCTATCTTTCTTTTACGGTGTTGCATTGTGCTCTTTTCATTGTGGTTTTGGGTCCCTACTAGGTATTTTGTTACTCACCCCTGCACGATCTTCTCCCGCACATTTCATATCTCATGAAAGTGATTGACGCTTCGACTAAGACCATGGTGGTCCGCGACTATGTGGTGCTTAGTGAGACGGGACAGAAGGGCGAACTTCTACGGCTGCATACAACTACCCTTCACCTACCCTTTAAGTAGGGTCTTGAGCAGACAGACTATGGTAGTTGTACATTCCTTTATGGTTTTGGGCTTGTATTTTGGCCCCTTTTTACTTCAGTTTGTATTCTACTCTCAGTATTTGTCTCAGTTACAGTTGTGGTTTACTTTGTGTTTACTTTCTTTTGTTTTAGCTTTGTGCATGTGTACAGGTTTAAAGGAAATGCCTTCAATTTTTTGGGATATTCCTACTCAGTACTAGTCGCTAGCCCCTAGCCTATGGAAGGCGGGCTTGGGGTAGTCATGGTACAGGCCCTGGGGGATGGGTCGTGACCAAGTGGTTTCAAAAAATGTCTGTTATACCTTAAAAACCCAGAGTCTACGAGTTTGGTTTTGGGAAACAATGTTAAGTGTTTTGAGTTCAGTTTTAGGTCTATGGAATCTAGCATTGGCGCGGAAGCTGGCGTATCAATACACCAAGACCGTAAATTATACTTTTCAACTTGATTCATGAAAAAACTATTTGCAGGAAAAACGATAGTACATGAATCATATAAGAATGAGTTGAGTTTTTCATGTCCTTCTTGAGTCAGCTCACCAGGTATACTCTATTAATCACGGTACATCTTGTTTTGTTTCAAGATGCTTCCACATAGATATCCAGCTTGGATTCCACCACGTGATCATGAGGATGATCTGTGGGGTGATGATATAGGTATATGGGTTCATACAAAAGAAAGCACCAATTGATGGGGTACCATCTATACCACCACCTGTGGAGTAGAACATGGTGCTCGTAGTACTAGAGGATGAGGTGTTCAGGCTAAGCAGACATCAGGAGTTTCAGAAATAGAGACCCCTCAGGTTCTGAGGTGAGTCTGACTCACAGGCAGCTAAGTACTATCTTGAGGTGGTGACTGGGTTTTTTGTCTAGTTTGGAAACCATTAGATCATATGATGATCCTAACAACGAGCCTTCTATGTGGCTCAGCAGGGCGATGGAAGAGTTTAGATTACCCGATCTTATGATGAGGTGACTCTACTGTGGTCAGAGATTGAGAAACATTCTCAGATATGGGGGATCTTGCTATAAAATCTAAGGGCAATGAGTTCCCAAGTGCTTCTATAGATTTTTAAGGATGACATGTTAGTAGCTTAGTATTCATCGAGGTGTACTGATCTTTCAAGGTACTCAATGAATATGATATGACTAGTGATTCCGGGATTGGTCCTCTGAGTGAGGCATGTTTAGGGACATCCGAGCTAAAACAATTACTCTATGTACTCCTACTTATGCTAGGGTGCTAGAGAGAACCTTTGTGGTTGAATGTCCCTTGGCTGAACGGATATAGCCAGGGGATGTCCACAGTGTGAAAGAAAAAGTATAGACATTAGAAGTAGGAATCCGATATTATTCTTAGAGACTTGGACGTGTGATACATTCTAAAAAGATATCCCAAGACATGGGATTTATAGCTCAGGGCACATAGGATGATCCCAGTCAGTCTATAAGGAGGTACTGTTTTTTAAAAACGGTAGGAGACATCTCAGTAGAGATATTCTATCCCTTTGTGATAACAGTGAAATGGTGGATGGGTCACTAGGGTAGAAACAATGATAGAAACATATGAATTTGTAGGGAAAAATGGGGCAGAGGAGCTGGGAGAGTAGCAGGAGGTGGTATACATTTCGACATGTTACAAACACAACCCCAATTTTCTCCACACTAGGCTTAGGAAGCTGGAGGACAGGGGAAGGAGGTTGCTGCATGCAGTCAAGGAATATGACCCAAGGGCTCTTGGAATGATTCGAGGTATAGTCTGTGTCTACTCTTGGATGCCATATTAATGGACACAATTCCTTTTTATCTCAAATCTTGTTCAAGACCTAGAGTTTCTAGTTAAAATATTTAATTGACCCTTATATATGGAGATAACAATGGGACTATACTAGATAATCACACTTATTCCAATAGTGTGATCTGTCCCTTAAGGTGGGAGTTTCGGTTGGAACCTCTTGGTGGTGGCATCGAGGCCTTAAGACTTTAGTTTGGGTATGGAGTGGTCATCCATAGTTCATGCTCAGATTGACTATTTTAGGAAAAAAATATGCATTATGTCTGCAGCATTGGAATGAGGTTTTCCTTGGTTGGTGAAAAAGAAAAACCAAGGCATCACAAAATAAAATCATGCATAGAAGGATGGAGCTGATCATGATAGAGTCGTCCATCCTTACCCATGTGGCAGTTGATGTTTTGAGTTTTCAGTTCCTAGTAGTAGTGGTGGATTACGGGGACATATTTTTAAAAGAAATTTCTAGGATTTCCTCCCCATAGGGAGATGGAATTATGAATCATTATAAACCCTAAGACAGAGCCGATATCAGCATCAGTATATCAGATGAATTTTTTAGAGTTTCACGAGATGAGGGTGTAGGTGGAGGACTTGTATAATAAGGGATTAGTAAGAACCAGTGTTCAAGGTTATGTGTGGATTACTAACACATTAACCAATTGGTCATGGAGAATGAGTACCCACTACTAAAGGGTCAATGAACACATCGATTAGTTGAAAGGGGAATCCTTTTTCATGGATGGAATGGTACCTATAGGATTTTAAACAATTAAGATAAAGTTTAATGAGTTCCCTGATCATGATTTGACAACAGTAATCTTCACATTGATGATGTGGCAACACTGCATCCATGGGTGAACAATTTACTATCTACTATAAACACAAGAGACTCAAGTATATATTCTCTCAAAAGTATTTGATCTTGAGAAAAATATGGTGGCTGGAGTTACTCTGGTAATATGACTTAGAATTAGACTATACTCCATGTAAGGGGAACATGATAGTGGATTCTCTTAGTAGGAGATCTAATTTATCATTGATGAATGAGGAAACATTGCATTTGGCCTTGTTACAATTATCCTTCATGGATGGGGATGGAGTAGCTTATATCTAGTCATTGGTTGTTACCCGTACACTCTTAAATTAATTAGGGAGGGACAACTTGGTGAAACCGACTGTGAGTCTTTACATTCTTAGTTGTCCACAGGAAATACCAATGATGGAAATTCAAAAGGTGGGGAGCATGTTGTTCTTTTCAGAGGATGAACAGTTGTAGAAGTCACACCTAAAGTGACGAGATGCATCATGGTATGTTTTTGGGTGTCAAGGCAGACACTGGGGATGATGGAATGAGATAAAGTTGGGATTAATAGTTGAGATAAAATTCCAAACGCTTGTATAAATCAGTTTCATGGGTTGTTATTTCTCTTTCTGGGGGTACCAAAAAGGAAGTGGGAAGGGATATCGATGTAATTAATGATGGGTTTACCATGTACATCCAGGATACATGGTACCCTCTAGGTGATTGTTTATCGTCTCACTAAGTCGACCCAATTCTTAACTAACTAGGACAAGAGTTTAGTAGAGGGATGTAGATGCCTCTATGTGATGAAGATTTGACTAGGGAGAGTTGGAAATTTATGTAGGGGAGAATTTTGTTAAGTTTTTAATAGAGATCAAGGATCGACAATAGAGGGCCCTCCATGGGAAATCAATTCCTCTAGTGCGCATTTGGTGGCAGCATAGGAATATCTGAGAGATCAGATGGGAGTGGGAGTCTCAGGTTCATGCTCATACCCTTATCTGTTTGGGAATCCCTTGGTTTTGATTTTGGGGAAGTATATCCTTAAGGTGGGGGTGATGTAACAAATTAGATTTTCCTAGTTCTATTTTTATAAAATTCTTGGGAAAATTACGAGACCAAATGCTTAGACGGCATGAGATTCTAATTCCTAGAGTGCCTGAAATGACATATCAGAAAATGTTAATTTTTAAATAGTGTGTGTGAGTAGTTTTCAAGAAAAAGTGAAATAAATATTAAACAAGTTCTCATATTAGAAATTAGAACGCACCATTGCATTCAAGGTAGTGGGTTTACCCTAGGTGCGACTTAAGTTTAGTCGGTGCTAGTCTCTAGTGAAAAAACCCAAAAATGGCCTAACCATAAATAAAATTATTAAATAAAATTATTTTATTTCTCAAGTCATTAAAACTCATGAATAGTGACTCATATTGAAAATCTAAGACCGCCATTGAGCTCATGAGAGTGTGATTTTCTTAAGAAAAGACTAATATTGGCCAACGCGGGCCAACTGTGTAAAGTAGTTTTTGGGACGTGACCGTAAATTGAATAATTAAATAAATATTATTTTATTTTCAAATCCTTATAACTTATAAATGGTAACTTGGATTGGAAATACAAGAGTTCCATTAAGCTCATGAGGGTGTTCTTTCCTTAGGTGGGGCCTAACCTCGACCAGCACGAGTCGAGGGTAAAGGTTAATTTTAGTGCATTTTAAAGTAAAATAAAATAAACTTAAGAAAGTTTATTTTATCCAAAAATGTTTTTCTACAATGCAATGATGAACTGGATTTTTCATTTAATAATTGAAATAGTATAGCGGTAGTGAAAATGTTGCGTAAGATAAACACTGTTTTATTTCATAAATAAAACTGTATAATGAAGCAACAACTCAGCGTAACAGAAATACTAAAACATGTTTCTTCTATTTAATTGTTTAACAGAGATACATAATCGTGAGCATGATCTTGGATTTTCTTTGAGGCTATGGAGGAATGGTATTGGAAAGCGTTGAATGGTGATGAACGACAAATCGCCACAAGTTCCTTCTTTCCCCTTTAAAGGATCTCGTCATCGATAAGATTTGTGGATCAATGATTGATGAATGGTGGTAGAGAGACTCTATTTTTCATCAAAGAGTGATCCAATTTCCATGTAGGGGTTTAAATCTTAGTGATTGTTTTCCCCCATTCTCCCCTCTAACTGAATAAAACAGATCAACTCTCTAACTAGTTGATCCACTGATGGATTCTCCTTGCGGGATTGGAAATATTTATTATGTGATTGGTTATGGGGATTAAATCTTACTGATTTGTATTTATGATTCATGATCCTACTGATAAGAACAATTTCAATCCAACACAAACAAAGGTTAGTTTGTTCATTGGGTGTTCTATGTGATCCCCCCCTCTCTCATTTCTCTTCACTGATGGACCCATGAGGTCATGTCAGATCTTTGTTGCAGGGGGGGTTCCAAATGAGGACGGACCCTCAAAGCATTGAGAAAATGGCGAGGAGTATGCGTAACTAGCGATGACTCCCTAAGAATCCCGAAAGTGAACACGGAGCAGAAAATGGACCACTAGAGAAATTCTGGTGGCCCATAGAGGAAACTGTCAGTGGTGGCCTACGGTGGCGGCCACGGGCGGGTGGTGTAATTCCATGGTGGAAGAGGCTGCAACCAGTAGGGGTTGCGATGGTGCATGGTGGTGGTGTCGTTCGGGTGTCACGTCAGGTGGTGCGGCCTACAGGGCAGGCCGCAGCATGCGCTGGCATGCGGTCCATGCTGGACTGCATGTAGAGGGTGGTGTCTAGCGTCAGACAGCCACATGGCCACGCGAACCGGATACCTGTAGGCATCTGGGCTAGGTATCATATTCTATCTCTATATCATATATGTTTATGTTATTTTATATACACCCCATCCGAGTTGGGTACCCTTTACTAACGATTGGAGGTTCTAATCTCCATGTTTTTTCTCAAAAATCTAGGTTGGTAGTGATACTAACGGCTGGCTACACCCTCTCTCACACTCTTTGTATAGTAGTGACATGTGGACCTGCTGTATATTGAATATATGTGATGTGTTGGGCCAAGTGTCTTCTAGAGAGTTGTGATATGTTGGCCCAAGTTTCTACATGCGAGATGAGATATGGTTGTGATGTGATATATGGTGGGGGTCATGCATGGTTGGAGGAGGTAATGTGGTAGATTTCCTTCACATTCATGATAGCTACTTCTCTGGTTTTGTATGTGATGTGATGTTTTGCCGATGTGTCTTTAGGAGGGATGTGATGTGATATGCGAGGAAGGGATGGGAATATAAGATGTTTGAAATTGGGGAATGAGAGTGGGAAATCAGTGGGGAATAGGTTGTAGGGTGACTTTATTTCTTATGATCTTGATTCTATATTGTTACATATGATGCATGATTTGGTGAGTAAGACATGGTGAGGCAGGGTTTGGTTGGATGACCTATATAGGTTCTTGTTGGATTCTCTTTTTGTTCACTGGTTCATTAGTATGAACTTTTCATATGTGCACTTGAGGCCTTGGTTATGTCCCTAATGAGTATACCTATTATTCTCACCCTACATATATAAACTATTTTTAGGTTTCTAGGAGGACTTTAGGGACGGAGCTGAACATTACTAGCTGAGTTGGAGTTCATGTTGAGTCACAGTCATATAATTTTCTTTCTGGTATTTACTTTAGAGACTTTTATGTGTATCAGTTTATCTTTACATGCATTTTGATATGTTATTTTGTTTACCTTTATATTTTCTAATGGATTTGTTTGGCGATTTTTATCCTATCTACCAATCATATTTCATTTATATAGGGAAATGCCTCCCATATTGTTAGATTATTATACCCTCAGTGATAGTTTCCAACCTAGGGCCTACTTGAGGCGAGACTCAAGGGTCATTATCTGTCTCCATTCACTATGGTATATTTGGTGAGAGGGTTCCATGACAGAGTGATATTAGAGGTTATGGTTGAGATATAGGATGGATTTTGGAGTTAGGAATAAAGAGGATTGTATGGGTCAGTATGGAAGTAGTTCCGTTGACCTTGGTGTATGACATAGGCCAGGGAGACTGACTAAGACAAGGTATTTTAGGGACTCCAGAATTCAAAGCATGTACATTGAGCTTATTGAATGACTAAGTGATGTGGACCTATTTTCAGGGTAGAAACTTTGGAGAGGTATATGCATCATGATGACTCGGGTTCATGTTTGAGTTGGGTTTTTTTTAAACTTTTTTATAAATTAAAAAATTCTTAATAAAATTTCATGATACCTAGCCTACGATGTTCTCATTTTTTTTAGAAATGGTGAATGTTCATCATCTATGAGTTTCTAGTACATTTTTGGTTCAACAGTATGATATAGCTGATTGTTGGAGAGTTGAACAAAAAAAAGTAGGATGGGGCATGGTAGTGGGCTCTGTGTGCCTTTTAGAAGTAGAGCCTGGCTAAGTATGTGGTGAGTATCTTAGATCTAGAGATGAATCACTAGATATAAGACCTTTAAATAACTTTAGGTATGATCTAAGAACAATCCATGTTTTGGGTTCCATTAGTAGTTATTCAGATGCAGAGAGCGATGCGTCAGTGGTGGATGATGTTTTATGGTGACTGCAAGGAGGTAGATGTATTGTGGCCCGACTTAAAGAGTGAGTTTTGGGTAGAGTTTATATCATTGATGATGAGTTCATCCAAGTGTAAGGACCTTCTCTATTTTTTCTGAGATTATGATCATGTGGGAACTTTGGATTAGGTTCAAGGAGCTCCTGAACCTTTATCCAAATGTTTTCTTGATAAGGATTCTAGAGCATAGAATCTAGGGGAGGCTTTGCGTCAAGTGATCAAGTATGTAGTCACCCCATTTATTCTCTTTATGTATCTAAAGGTTCAAAAAAAATGATGATGTTATTTAGAGGAATCTTAACTTAGTATTTGAACCAAAATAGAGTGTCAAGAAGGGTGTTTCGAGGAGTAGAACTTCAAAAAGTGGGTTGTGGGTGTTCAGGTAGTCAGGGTTGCATTCAGCGTGGAACTGATTATTGTAGTTCCATTAATAAACATTAGGGGAATATGGTTTACAAGAACCATTCAAAGGTTTTCCATTTTCATGCCATATCTATAGTATATATAGGCTCTGCTAGGATCACTGTACAACCACTCAGGGATGACAATTTCATATGGGTGGTTAGGTCCCTTTTTAGTAGTAGTAGTTGCCTCCAAGGATGTTCTAGTGGTATGGACTATAAATTTTTATTCAAAAGCTAAGATTAGGAAGATTTTATAGAGGGAATCCTTGTGATGGTCCTCATCTATAGGGACCCGAGACAGATCATGACTGTTGATTTCAGAAGTAGATATGAGGAGGAGTTGGGAATGGTTAGATGAATGTGTTAGAGATAGCAGCGCCAACAGATCATGGATTTTCTCGATATACGATCAGTTTATCATATACCCTTGTGGGAAATTTGTTTGATTTATGATTCTCACACTCCTTTGCATCTGTTTATTTGGTTTTCATTTTGATACTAGATGAAGATAGGCTTCCAGTTCTCCTTGTGTTATCTACACCGGTTGGAGTTTAGGTTTCGTTTCTTGATGTTTTCCTATTTAGAAAGACTTATGATATGGTAGCACTTGTTAGTGGTGTTCCTCTTCTTTTTGTAGATAAAACCATAACATATTATACTTGGTATGGATGGAATGTATTCCATGTGTACAGCCATTGAATGATTTCCGATAGGGGTCTTTTTTTCGATGTAGAGGTATAACGAGTGGAATTCATTGGCGAGTAAGGTTATTGGTTAGGTGGCAGACAAGTGGAACCTCTTTTTTCACTATTGGGGAATATTTTAGTATAATTTTAGGTTGGGGATTATTCTAGAGTTTTGTAGGAGTTCCTGTTTGATTTTACAGGGGAGGTTATGACACTACCTCCTCGATGTGACATTGATTTCCGGATAGAGTTGCAGTCAGGTGCATCTATGATTTCGATGGATTCTTATTGGGTGGAGACCCTAGGGTTGTGTGAGTTAAGGATTAATGTGGATTATTTGATATAGATGGGTTTTATCTAACTCAGTGTGTCTCCATGGGGTTCTCCCATTTTTTCCAATAAGGAAGACTGTAGTTTTAGTTTGTGCATAGACTGCTGAAGGTTGAACCAGGTAAGGGTCAAGAATCGTTAACCTCTTCTGAAAATCAATGATCTATTCAACTAGTTTAGAGGTGCTATTTGGGCCATAATATCAAAATGAAGTCAATATATCACCAATTTAAAGTGAACGATGATGATATTCTGAAGACTACCTTCAGATGCAGGTATGGTCACTTCAAGTTTTTTTTCTTGTCGTTCGGTACTACAGACATAATAGTCATGTTCATGGGGCTTATAAACTCCATGTTTCATGAGTTCCTGGAATGTTCCAGCATTGTATTCATTGATGACATCTTGGTCTACTCAAATTCAGAAGATTATCATGTCAAGCATGTCAAAAAAAAATTAGGTTCTTAAACACCACCATCTTTATGGGAAGTTGTCCAAGTGTGAGTTCTTGATGTGAGAGGTGGGTTTTATTGGAGATATAATTTCATCCTGACCATCACAACCTATAGTTCCAATAGTAATTTTCCATATGTTATCAAACATATTATACTTGAAAAATAATGGTGCTCCCACTAACCTTTGGTATACACATGGAAATGATTCATTCCAAATGAATATTCTATGATCTTATTGATTGCATGAATCCTAAACTGGATTTTAGTAACATTGACCCCTTATTGGTATTATATGATGTCACCATCCCTTTCTGGTCAAGTCATATAGAAACTTTCCTTGATTGGTGGTATTGACATTTAATTCCCAATATAATGATCATACAAATTGTCCATGACATGTAAAATTCTAAGGAATTTAGGAATAACAAATTGGTATTACCAATCAAGCCTTATTTGTACCATGCTTGTACCACCCATGTATCAAATTTCTTGAATAACCACCATAGTATTCAAAATAATAATCCCCCTTTACTTTGATACATGGAATATATTTTTGAATTTTAATTGATCTTGTTAATTTTATCTAATTTCCATGTATTTCCTAATTGGAGAAATTATTATTCTCACCAACCGTGGTGAATGTAAAACAATCACCATGGTTTTATCCTTCCTATGTATTATGTGTATCTGGAACATTCTCTTCCATAACTCTTGTGGAACTCATTGTTATGTTAACTATTTATGCATCCCAGACATTGACTAAACCCAAATCAATCTTTCTCCCACTATCTCAAATATATATGTGCACCATTTTATAGAAATATATTATATCACTGACTATAACCCATCTATCATATATATTTTTCTAATATCCAATGAAAAATCTTGGATAATTACTATATAGGTTTATTGTGTTTTACTTGATGCAATTTTGTTTATATCCTTAACATACTCTTTGAATCTAAACACATGTTCTTATGAAATACTCGATTTCCATCACACTAAAACTCATATGATATCCATTTTTTAGGATAGATGGAATTTGGTTATGGGAAAAAACTTTTATTTGTGATGAATAATGGATGTATTTGAAATGAATATATGTTTTAACATTGATACTAATTTTACCTAAATCATGAATCTGATGTAAATACATGAATTTTTCATTTAGTAATAACTCCATGCTAAATTATATTGATTTATGAATGCTTGGTCAAGACATTATTCAGCAAGCTATCTCGAAGGACCTCATATCTTTTGACCATTCATATACCATACTTCACTTTCACATTCTTTAAGAACATAAAGGAATCTAATAAAGTATATATATAAATATATACACCACTAGCTTACCCTTGGAATAGTTTGTGCTCTCTAACTTAACTAATTCTGAAATATTTGTGGCATACATTAATTTATAAGGGTTTATTTATCCAAAACTAAGTACATAGATGTGTTGATAACACCTATGGTCTATAACAAAAAAGAACCTAAAACCATACTTGTTATATCCTTAACATCCACATTTAGTTTATCTTGAAAAAGTATTATCTTTCCATAAATGGGTATATGGGTATTATATTTTATATTCATCAGATATTTCCATTGATTCAAGCATTACTGAACTGTTAGTTGATTATTTAAAAGCCAAAAAAAAATTCATTATTAAACTAGAAAATGTATCCCTATTTTCAAAGGAAACATGACATAACTATTTTGGTTATACTAAATAAAATTTTTACTTGAATCATTTAATTGGTAATTAGAAGTTTTGTGCTTCTCACCACTGACTTAGGAACCACGCTTTCTTATCCTCCTAGAGAATACACCTTAATTATAGTATTGTTTCTATAATTAATTGGTTAATTAATTTAAATACACATATGTAATTGAAATATTGTATTTAATTCCCAATAAGTAAAATAGAAAAATTACTTTCAATTGATGAATATACCTAAATAAGAGGTGAATACTTGCTTCTTCGATTCAGTTCATTGCGTTTATAATTCCATAGTTTATTTCATGAAATGAGAAGAAAACAACCTTCAACTTAATACCTATTTTTTTCACGGATGTTATGAAGGTGACTTTAAGATCATGATTTTCATTGGAATTTTCTCCATATATTTCAAATTTTTCATCATAATAAATATATATTAACCTTTTCTGAATGTTATTATTCCTTAGTGAACCTCACCTAGAAGGTAACAAAGAGTTTTTCTCTACAATTTTAGTTTTTTCCTATTTAATGAAACTAGATAAAATGGGTGAGAATTATATGATAAATGGATCCATTGAAAGATCGTGATCTATCTTTCAATTTGCTCTTATCCAGTGTAATATCATCCATTCAAATATTACTTCACTTTCTCCTCGCAAGCATCTTGGAGATGAGATTACATGTGAAATCATCCATGTCCCGATGTTATATCCAAAACTCACATCATGAATTGATGATAACATTATGAAAAAAACATCATATGAATAATTCACGAGTCTCCTGTAATCATTTTTAAACACCCTTCTTCCTTAGGTGCCTTAACAAGTAATGAAGATTCCAATACCTTGAATTTCTAATTCCATTCTATTTTACAAAAGAACCTATAATACTCTTGGAAACTCTTGATGGATAGGAAATTGACTTTTTCCAATAAATATCATAGTCTGTCTTGTGGTATTACTTTTCATTTTCTAAAAAAACTAGCATATTAGTACTTTTATCTTGATTACCGATTTAAGCATTTTGATTATTTAAATCATTAAATGTCACCCACTATTTTATCAAATTTTATAAACCCTATTTAATAGAATTGGAATACTTTTTCGCACAAGTATTGTAGTAGAAAGGATCCATGAACCTTCCCTCGTTGTTTATAAAATTTGGATCGTCCACCACTCATAGAGTTCAAGGTAGGCATTTGGCTAGCCAACCACATTAACTCACGACTCGTAGATCTGTTGAGTGAATTCCCAACTTCAAAAATCAAAAATATGAATTACTCAAAACTTTATTCTAAAGTTGTAACATGATAGTTATGGATACTTATTTGCTGCCAACTTTTGTTAATTCAACCCGTTTATCTCATAAGAACTCCCAAGTAGTAAAAGGTTCCCTCAACTATAGTTGACCAAGCACCCTGAACACCAGGTTGTGTTCAAATTAAAACGACTGAAGGTGTTTGTGACTTAATATTTATTTTAGGGGTTTATTATTACATGAAGATATGTAATCATTTTCTATCTCATAATCACATACTATGTGATTTCACTCACAATTGACCATGCAATAATTAGAAAATATCCACTGCATCACATGTTCATTTTTTTGTGCATGTTTTCCTATTATTTTATATGATAACACAAAAAAACTACACATATATAAAATAATAAACCATGAATAAAAAAAATACAACATGATCATGATTCAATACTAATGGTTGATCCATTGAGTGATTAATGGATCAACCTAGACCATTGGGGTAACTCTGTGAGTCACATCTCTTATGACTCAAGTTACAAAGTTCAGCCATCAAATGAATCAAAATTCTATCCGGTACATCACCATATCTCAGCACAAAGTACATAATTTATTTTCCTAATCATTATATAGACATACCCACATATATCCAAGGGGGTTTCAAGAATGAAGAATATAGATAAAATTTTTATTTGGGCATGCAAGCCCTTATATATATAATGAATCAAAGATAATATAAAGATAGACATTTATTAAAATAATTATTACATAAATCCATTGAAACTATTAAACAAACAAACAAATAAAAAAACACTAGACATTTATTGGTTAGTCTATGGATCATGATCATTCAATACGCATTAAACTTCAATATAAAAATAATTGAATAAATAAAATTAATGCTAGAATAATTTTTATGAGGTTTTTTTAATGAATTAAAACATCACCCTATTTTTTTAATTCAAAAATTTATGTTGTTCTGTCCCGATATTAATTTAATTTCAATGCCAATAAATAAATAAATAATTTAATTTAATTTAATACCTAAATTAAATTAATTTCTCACAGAGTTTTCAAATTAATTTGTATACTAAAAATTAATTTTTAATCAATTTTATTTAAAACAAAAATCAACATAATTACTTGAATTAATTTTTATCATGTAAAATCTTCATGGACCTCGAAAACCTACTCAAGGCATGTGTAGGTTGGTTTAACCCTCACAGGCCCACATTGGGCAGTACATACCCTATGTAGGGGTATTCTGGCCAGCTGAGACACATTCTAGATTGGGTCAACCTGCCCTGGCCTGTTTTGGTGTGCATAATCGTAGTCAGGTGTATCTCACATAGTAGGGTGCTGGGGTTACATCCGTAAGCTGGAAGAAGGCCGATACAGGCACGACCAAGACCAGGGCTGGCATGTTGGTGGGCTGATGAGGCAGTGGGTGCCAATATAGCCGTGGTAGTAGTGGATGTCCAAAAACCTCACAGGAGGTTTCACATGTTATCAGTGGAGGCCCTGCGAGTTCGACCATGACAACGGACGGTGGGCATAGGGTTTGGTCTCATCTGTGGATGATGACAGCTAGATCTAGAAGGGGAAATGACTGTTTTGGAGGGTAGGTGGAGGCGGTTCTCATATCTGAGGTACGGCTGAGGGCAACGCCTGAGGTGTCACCAACTACTCGGACTCGGCCACAACAATGGGAGAGGGAGGCCAGTATCTGAGTGGTGGTGGCTGCCATAGGGAGGAAGATGTGGGAAAGCTTGAGAATCTTGGTTTTTTATTTTTCCAAAATCCCTGAAACTATCTTTTTGAAAACATCACCTCCATTTTAAAATTTCCCCACTTTTGTCTTGCTTATAGATAGGTTGTGGGCCACCCAATTTATTTTGTTTTACTTCTAATTTTCCATATCCAACCCATTTAAACTTATTTTTATTATTATCAAATTAAATAAATTCCACATTATTATGGAATAAAACACACATCCAGAATTTACTATTCCGACCACCAGAATTCTGACCGGTGTTCGGGTTTACTATAAAACACCACTATTGAATGTTTTAGGTATTTATCCATATAAATAAAAATATATATTCTTCAATTTAAAACCTGAAAAATTGCAATTTCAATACAATTTAAAACATCAAACGATAGAAACTTCTCCATCTTATGTTGGATTGAAAATCCATTTGTGGTGTTGGGACCGGAACAAATCCCTATTTAAATTTAAGAAAACTTTAATTATTTCTTGTCTTAAAATACTCACTCATCCCACTAATACCAATTGAAGGTACTATGGTGCACAATATAAGCTTGTAGGCTAGGGATTTAAATTTTCTACCGATGATCGATGTAACGACATCATCATCACTGAAAGTCCACCCTAGTTAATCCCCGAGGGCCTAACTTGAAGTTGTTTAAGAAAACATTAAACAAAAAAATTCTTGGTTTGATCTAAATCCATGCTTTCTTCATCCTCTCATCACCAGTGATTGTTTCTTGAAGAATCCGAAGTTCAATTACTCTCGACCATCCACACATGCTTAAAAAATCTATGAGATCACCGATCATTGAATTCCAAGTGCTAGCATGGAAATATGAAAACATCTTTGATGTTACAATGATCACCACATTGATGTTCTTATGATGCATGAGGGAGAGATTGATTCGATCACCTAAATTGATAGATTGTCTCTCTAGAAATCAAGATAGGAGAGAGGAGCTCTTAAGATCTCATAGTGAATAGTCCGCATGCAAGAGCCTTGCTCCTCATATATATAGTTAGTTATGAAATTACTCAGAAAAGGATCCCTTAACCCCATACATTTGTTATTCACTAAATAAATTATAAATGACATATTATGACTACTGTACTGAATCATTATTAGCATTTATATTTTTATCACTTACTTGTAATATAATAAATATATTCCTCGATAAAATAAATTCATTAACTTGACTAATCATTCCCCCAATAATTAAGTGAACCTTGAATATTTAAATAATATTCAGTCAAATAATATTATCCATATATTTAATTTAATACTTTTAAATAAATTTAATAAATAAATTAATTAATAATTATTCTAATCATTAATAATATGAATTTATTTATTAATTAGTAATCATACAACCTAGGAAAAATCCCAGACCCTAGTGGTGGGGCCCACCATGCCCTATATACATATTCACCAAAATAGGGAAGATTCTTGAATAAGATATTATGTGTGACCTTCTAGACCCTTATCTCAATAATAGGGAATATTATTCATAGACCAAGAATGAATTCTAGAAACAATCAAGGGTCCTAAAGTGAAAAGGACTAGTCATAACGATGATAACCAACCTACAAACACCCGATGTGTAATAGAATCTTCTTATCTTTAGGAATCTCCTAAATTAGGATGAAAATTGTTTCATATTTCTTTCTCACTTTATTATTCTGTTGATCTATCTGGATAGATTTACCTTCGACTACCATGACCATGGATTTATAAAGGTACTTCCATCCTGATCAACTAGAACTGAGATATAACTTCATCAACATAGAAGAAACAAATACTATCTCGACCATTCAACCAATGTCATACCACCAATGACACACCCAACACAAGTTACCTCATCACAATTTCATTATCATGTTTTTTTCCTTACATCACAACACATGATCAAATGGAACACATTTATAATGATTATAAGTTATGAGACCGATACACATGTCTATTGATAGGAACATCCAATGTTACACAAAAAAATGCGGTGTTCCTATTTGTGGGTTTCCCCCATTATCTCACCTATTTGAGATCACCAAATCAAAATTTCATGAGAATAAGTCACAATGCTCATAATACCCCAACACTAGATAGTCATATTTAACTATATCCAGTTAGCATAATGTATCTAGATCATAGGATATTATATTTAAGATTAATGCATTAGTATCTTTAGGTTATCATTATAGCATGAGATCTTATATAACTTTCAATATAAAAAATAATCTATTAATATTACCATTAAATACTAGATGCATAAATATCTACACAATAATGGTAAGTGTACATCATGCATATCTCAATATATACTTGAAATTATAGTTGAAAAGTATTGATAAATTTATGTCTAGGAACCCACATTTATAATAGTTGTTGATGCTAGAGTGCGATTCGCTATCCCATGGGACCGGGAACACCCTTCAGGTATGTGGAAGTTTGGGTTGGGTGCTGGTTTGGGAGGGTATCTAGGTCAGGTTCATCGTAGTCTTAATCACAAATAATCTTTTCATTCAAAAAATTTCACTTAGTGATTTTATTGAACACTAGGTAAACATTAATTGATGACCCAAAACTCAAACATCAGAATATAACATACCAAAATTATTTGTTAGAATGAAAGAAAAAGAATAAAAATACACCCTCTGAAACAAATGAATGAAAATATTTTAAAGGAAAATAATCAATAAAAAACCATGTTTTTTAAAATTTGTAGAAACAAGTACATATAAAATAAGACACAAAAAAACAACTAAAAGGTAACAATATATTACAATAATTCCATAAATATCATATATGAAGTAGATCATAAATTAAAAAAACAAACACAAGTATGTTGGACTTTGGCTAGGTTTTCTTATCTCTTTTTATAAAAAATCACTTTTTTAAAAAATGAAAATATTCAATGGTCTTTTTAAGGAGAAACAATTGTGATGAAAGAAATTTTGTTCATAGATATAATAAAAAATTCCAAATGACATGATTTAACTGGGGGGATGCAGGATTTACAAATGATGTAAAACTTCAAGTTCTCCCATGAAAAAAATAAAGGACAAATATTGAATAAAGGAAACATATGAAAACAACTCTTTGAGGAAACTTATTGCCTAAAAATATAAATAGTCGTATATTTTTACTAGAATTTATAATTATAATGGAACTATTATAATTTATATAACCATAATTATATGAAGGTTAGGTAATATATGAAAAAGGAACCATCTTCCACTCAGGAAGAAATTACAAGAGGCTTCTGTTTTTTTTCAGTGGCTGATGAACACAAAAGAAAGCATCATGCAAACATAAATTAATTTGGAAAATTTTTACAAAATAAAAATGTTTTGGAAATAAAAAAAATTATAAAAATAATTTTGAATGGAAAAGAAAAAAAAATAGTGCATATACTTGATAATAAAAAGAAAGTTATCTTGTTTCTCATATCTAATAGTAGCCATGTGGTTGTAGAAATGCTAACATCATTCTTTTCTCATTCCTACATCCATGTCTTTGCATCCTAGTTTTCAATTACCATATTATCCCAACACATTCCCACTTTCAAGTTAGTGTGTCTATTCAATGAATTTACATGTTAAAATTTGAACCAAGAATTTTTTTGAGATAATAGATTAAACAAAATATTTTTGGAATTTAATTTTTCAATACAGAGCAACTTTATCCACATATACCACAAATTTTAACCCTTAAAGACAAAAAAGGAAAAGCACAAGATAAAAAATGTATAAAAATATATCTGAAGGCTCCAAGGCATCTGTTGAAATACATCATGTAAAGAAAAACACACTATTTATATGAGTAGTATACAATATTAAAATATTTGTATTATATGAAACATGAAATAACTCATTTAAGCATTTATTTATCAATAAACAAGTAAAAAACTTCCCTTTGGTATAAAATTTTTTTATAAAAAATTGACCCTTCCATTATATTAAAGTGATAATTATTTATTTGGGAATATAATAAATAATTATTAACAGGAATAAGAAAACAAAAGTGAAAATTATAAATTAATTGAATATTGTGTTTAATTTTCAAGAATATCTATTGAAATATACCCACGGTATTGAAAATTTGATAATAATAAAAGGAAAAAATAATTAAGATCTTAAGATTTATATTATTTGGTTAATGTGATTAGAATACATGAGCAGAGAGAATAATTATTTTACTATGAGTTTGATACGGAATACAAACAAGCCTAAAAATATCATTAAATAGCCAAGACAAAATAAAAATAGAAGTCATACGACCAGATTGGTCCACTAAGGATTAATTCAAAAAACTAAATCTAAAAATAAATTTTACTAAAACTAAATTTAAATGTGCCTTTTTAATCTCCCTAACACATGCCCTTAGATGTATCTAGACATTTCTAGATGCATTTGGATATCCTATGTGACATTCATGTCACTATTTTATTAAATATTACATAATTATGGATTACTTTTAATTTTTTTATAGTTTTTCAGAAAAGTTTGAGAGATTGAAAAATGGGGAAGATTGGACTGGTGGAATGGTTAGCTCATGATTGGTACTAACCATGAAACCAGACTATGTGAGATGGAGAAGATCTTCCCATAGCTTATTCATGGTTGGAACACAGTTCTCTAAAACCTATGACCAAATTTTGAAGACTACCATTACATATTGGATGAACCTATTTGGTTAGAACATACTTTTTTAAACCATATAGTCAAACCGTGTGATTTACTATTGACGGGGGATACTTCTAGTGATAAACACATAGTCAGTGCACAATTTCCCAAATTGTGTGTCTTTCCTGTAATTTTAAAAATTGAAAATTTTCTTTTTCCCTTACTCAATTTAAACTCATTTCTCTTTCCCCATTCCTATTAATTTAACCTATGTGACTCCCATCCATGGGATTAACCTCCTCTAAGCTCCCTTAGTTGTTTCTTTACAGTGTTAGTTGAATTTCTTCAAAGTAACACCTCCCTTATCCTTCTCATTCTAGGTTACTCTTCTTTTAATTTCAATGTTTCTTTTACCTAGTTGGCCATGGATGTCGTGTATATGACCAAGAATAGTTATTAACACAAATTTTATGGATTCTGGGCCTTTTGAGGACCCCTTTCATTTTTATATCTTGATATTAGGAGTAGGAATCAAGATTGTGACGAGTTTAAGGTAGGTGTTTCTGTGTGACAGGTCATAAAATTATTTGGCCTTTATAAATTAATTTTTTATCAAGTTATACCCATGTATGATGCCTTGAATAGGTTTTTAGAAGGTTCTTCCGGATTTTTTAACTTGACATAATGGGTTTTCATGGGTCTTAGATCCTTATTTATAAAAAAAATTGTTTCAAGTCTGCCAATGATTTTCATAAATTTCTAAGAGGCTCATTTAAATTAATTTGAGGCTAAAATAAGGGTTTTGACCCTATATTGATTTCAAAATAATTTATCTCATGTTTTAAGGTTCTTTCTTAAATTAAAGTGGTGTTTTGGTTTTAAATTGACTCTTTAGAGAGGAGAACCTGTTTTTAAGTGATAATTATTATTGTCTTTCAAAGGAGGCTTTATAACATGGTTTTCCAAGTCGGTTTCAAGGGTCCAATTGGCGCCATATAAAAAATAATTTCTCTTAATGATTATGAAACCCTGTTTGTGAGATCCTATTTTTATGTCTTGTATAGATATTTTCCCTTTGTAGGATGAGATGAATTATTATGTGGTTCTTATAAAAACGAGAATGGGGAAATTTTTTAAGAGGGTGTTGGAGGCAATTTGTGGTTTATTTTCTTTATGTATTTACCATTGATTTATGTGATGATCATATGATATGTTTTTTTTTTCTCACATACACTTCATTTATTTCATGGGAATTCAGGGTAACAATGTAAGATATCCAATTGCATACTACACTATCTTAGACTATATATTAGCTAGTGTACCATAATATAGATATCATCCTTTCTAAGGGAGTACCCTTGATGATATTAGTGAGATTAGTTTTCATGGTTATTTCGTTAGGATATAAAAAAAGGTTGATAGTTGATTCCACTTGAGTATTTTCTAGGATCATCTCATGTTAGGACTTAGTGAGTTTACACTAATGATTTCTACAATGTTAACAATATTATCTTGTGGGTTTTCACTACACTTTGATTTTATCCCCATACCCTCATTTTGGATTTTTGGCTCCACTGGTATTATTATTATCTATTTAAATATTTTTTCATAGATATTATTAGGACAAATTTATGTTATACCTTATTTCATTTTATAGTTCATTTTATATTCCAACATTATTTATGAAAGAGGGTTTTTGAAAAGGAATTAAAAGGTAAAAAAATATTGGTTTTGTATTCATGGACTTGTAAGCCCTCTTCCTATGTTATTAAAGTATTTTCTATTCAAATTGGTTGGTTCTACATTGATTTATACAAAAGATATTTTAATGGTGGATTTAAAAGGAAAGTTAATTTTGAATTTCTATGTTTTATGTCATCGTTTCCAATATTGATACCATTTTTTTCAAAAGGTTTTACCTTGTGGATTTAGAAAGGTTAAAAATATGATACTTGTTTTTTTCACTTTCTCTCATGAAAACCTACTTTCTAAATGATGTTCAAACTAACATTTATGAAATTTAATCTAAATTAAAATTACATACCTCTTTGGTTAAATCCTACTAGGCCTATTTAGTTCACACTCTATGGACACATACATGTGTGTGTACACAACTCATGTGTCTTAATATAGGTGATTAGGTTGTGATCTTGTATTTGATTTCATTCTTGTTGGTCCATTGATGAATGTTTTGGGATATGGTTGAGACCAAGAGTCATGTGGAGATGTATTTTGGCATCTGAGGTTTTATAGTTGTCATGGATGTTCTCGTATAATCCATTTCTTCTAAAAAAATTATTTTTATTTTGGGTTTTCTTTATGTTAGACCTTGTTATGTATTATTTTGGATGATGTTGTTTGTTAATTTTAAAAGTGAGTTGATTGGTTTGTATTACTTATTCCTTTTTTGGTAAGTATTATTATTTGGAACTGTTTATTTCATATGCATGAATTTCCAATGTATGGGAACACTATGAAATATTTTTAGTTAGTTTTCAGTGCATATTTTTTTTATTTGAGGGTGAAACCTTTCCCACTCAGCTGTAGTGTGATTCCCTAGTTCTTGTTGCCAGCTCATGGAAATTTGGAATGTGTTTCAGACATTGTGGTAGGTTGACTCAGGTATGTTCACTTAAAATGAAATCATATAACCCTCTTATTATTTGAAAGATCCATGTTAGTATGAATATAGGTTTTTTGGAACTTAGGAGGTAGGTTACAAGTAAGTTTCTGATCACCACATCTTGTGATGAGACTAGAGTTTTCATGGGTATTCCAGATTTGAGCCTTTAATTTGAAATCTATTTTGATAATTTTTTTATTAATTTTGATCTGATATGATTTTATTTTTATAATAATTGACTTAAATCAGATAATTTGGGGGTTTCATTGAGTTTTTGGGTAAAATTAAAAAATAACTAAAGCTGTACAATTTGATCACATGGTCTAAAACGTTGTGCAAAGCCCTTGAAAATAGTTTAAAAACATTTATAGAGGCCAACACATGGTCATACAAACCATGAATAGTTCTACATCCCTTTTGAACTTGTTCTTAGACATATATAAATATCTATTTACTCCTAAAGTGATTTTTATTTGTCGGAAATGAATAAAAGATATTTTTATAATTCATTGATGATGTTTGGATTTGTGTTTTAAAGGTTTATTTTTGTGTGGCATGAAGTGAATGTATTCAAAGTTTGAATGTAATTATAAAATTAGTATTTAGACTATATCAAATTTTGGTGGTTTTAAATAAAGGAATTTTGTTGCATTGTGTTCTATTGTAAAATTGGGTTCCCTATACACAAAATTGTCACTACTTTTGATTACCATTCCAAGTGTACAATGAGATATTCATGATACTTTCCATTACAGTGTATAAATTTATGTCTCCTCTTTTTAAATGGAAATTTCCATAGATTAATTATCATATAAAAAGGATATAAAAGATCCCAAGCTATAATGAGAACCTAAAGATACTATGAAATTAATCATAGATATATGTTATATGGTTTAGATACATCATTTTTACTGGACATAGTTTATGTCTGACTATCAGGTGTTGGGGGCTCATAAGCCTTGGTAATTCTTCTCATGAAGTATACACTTGATGATCTCTAGTAGTAAGATCATGATGACAAACCCACCAACAGGATCACCACATGTTTTTGGTGTCATTGGTTGTTCCTATCTATTGGCATGTGTATTGGTCTCCTAAATTGAGATCATTATCAATATGTAACATTTTATCCTATACTTTGATACAAGGTAAAAACCATGACAATGAAGTCCTGGAGCATTATTTTTTATTTGGTGTATCATTGGTGGTGAAACATTGGTTGAATAGTCAAGATAGAATTTTTCGCTTTCGAGTTGAGGAAGTGATATCTCTGGCCTTGTTGTTCAAGATGGTGGTAACTTCATTAAATCCATGGCCATGGTAGTTGAAGGTAATTCTGTGCATTTAGATCAAAAAATAATAAACCAAGAAAAGCGGAATGATACAAGTCTGCATCCTACTTTATTGAGATATTTTCTGAAAAATAGATTATTATACATAGTGTGTGTTCGTAGGTTGGTTGTCATTTATATGACTAATCTTTATCTATTTTGGGGCCATGATGGGTTGCTAGATTCTACTCTTGGTCTGTGAATATTATTCACTACTACTGATATAAGGTCTTAGTGGGTCACATACAATAACACACTCAATATTTTATCCTATTCTATAGAATAGGTATATAGAACATGGTGGGACCCACCATGGGGATTTAGAGTTGTACAAGATTTATTAATAACAAATAAATAAAATAAATTCATTATTATTTTAGTATGAAATAATTAGATTGAATTTATTTAATAAAAGTATTAATGAGTGTTTAAGTAAGTACATTAAATAATATTTTTTGAACGAATATTATATTTAATATTTATGGTTCATTCAATATTTTCAGAAATTATGAGTTGAGTTAATAAACCTAGTTTATCACATAATACATCTAATATATATTACAAGTATGTGGTAAAATATAAATAATATTTATGATGCAATAAGTTAATCATATTTATTTATTTATTAACTATTTAGTGGATGAGAAATATACGGGGTTCGGGAACCTTAACTGGGTATTTTTACCATCCTCTATATAAGTAGATGAGGAGCTAATTTTTTATATGAAAGTGAAAGAAACTAATTCCAGTGGATTGAGAGCTCATCTCTCATCCTCCTACGTCCTTGAGAGATAAAGATGTTTAAAAAATTGATCCAAGGACATCTTCACTAGTCATAGGAATAGATTCAAGGTGATCATTGTGACATCGAAGTTCTGTGATACCACTCAAAATTTTATAATCTATATCCATGTAGTTTCTTTAATCATGTGTGGATGATCTAGTGGGGTTGGGGTTCAAATTCATCAAGAAATAATCACTGATGACAAGATGCTTTTAGAAATGCCAAATCAAACATGGTACATGTTTGTTTAATTTAATTTTGTTCTTATTTAATTCACATGAGATAATCAGACCTCTACCAGGGCTTGGATCGTTGGAGATAATGAATTTACATCATTTTTTGATGTAAATTCTAAAATACCTGGCCTATAGGCTTCTTCTACATGACCTAGTAACATAATTTATTATTAATAGATCGTGTCAATTAATACTTTTTTCACATCATAATTTTTTATCGTTTAATATGTATAAGGGTCTTCATGCCCAGATAAAAGTAAATTATCTATATTTGTTACTCTCGAGACCCCCTCCCTATATGTGAGAATTGTTTTTATATGATGAGGACAATGTAAGATGCAAACAGTTCCAAGTCATGGTGATATCTAGATGAGACATGGGCCATAACAAGATGAGTTTCTACGTCTATAAGAGAAGTGGACACATTGGATGGGGGTAAGTTGCATAATGATTCAAGATACAACTAAGGTATGATTCCCCAAGGTCATGGAAGATCCATTAAGTTTAAATAGATCAAACATTATTAGATGCTCAAGACCTATCTGGACAGGGATGGCATCACCGGTCACTCGAGTGGCCTGACCACCAGAACATCCATGCCCCATTGGTCCACCGGGTTGCAAACAGCACCTCCCATTGGCATGTCCCAAGAAGCCCTGCCGCACTCCAATGCCTCCTCCTTCACCAGACGACACCTGGCCACCCTGGCTGCTAACACACAACATTGCCAACCCTATATGCCCATCCCCCCATCGATGTGGAATCGATCGTCTCCCGTGTAATGTTCTAGATGATCCCCATTGTGAACCCCATCATACTAGGATCCACCAACATCGCCTTCTTTGTCCAGTGACATCTTATCCTCATGGCGTACCATCTGCCACTACTCAGGAACTATTGTGGCATCCCCATCCTCCCTGCCACCTAATTTTGACACAATCAATGACCCATTATCACTGGTAATACCATTACCTTTTGAAATGGGTCTAGACTAATATGAAATAGGACAAAAAAGGGTTTGTCCTAACCCAGAACAACCATGTATAGGGTATGAATGACTTGTAATTGCCTTAGGCGAGTTCTACCGTACGTGGGATGGTCCTACACGGGTTCATCCCAACCCACAATGGGTATGGGTTAGAATTTTTGACCCAGGAAATATGTTTTCCAACTATAAATCAATTTAGATAAATAACTTATTTTTAGTATTAAATTAAATTAATTATTTATTAATTTATTAGTTTAAAAAATAATAATTATTTATTATTTAGAATAATTAATTTAGTTATGGTGTTAAATAAAATTAAAAGATTAATTAAATTTTAAAATAAAAAATAAATTAATGGCCATACTAAAGAAAATAAATTATTTTAATTGGTGAATTCATCTAATTTATATTTAATCTCCCAAATTTAAATTTTTTACATTTTATTTTTTCGCACATTAACTTTTCATACCAACTGGTCTTGAGAAATTGACTGAACTCATGTATGTCTAGTTAATTTTATTTAGTTACTTATTATTACATGTCATGTTTGTAATAAGTAGATGATTAATACATTTTCCACATCATCATTTTTTCTCATTTAATATGTATAAGGTTCTACATGCTCAAATAAAAGAAAATTATCTATATTTGGTACTCTCAAGACCCCTCACCTGTGTGTGAGAATTATTTTACTATGACAAGGACAATGTAAGAAGTGAACAATTCCAAGTCTAGGTGATATCCAGATGAGACATGGACCACGCCAAGATGAGGTTCTACCTCTAGACAAGAAGTGGACACAATGGATGGGGGAAAAGCTATATCATGAGTCAAGCTACAACTTAGGTACGATTACCCAAGGTCATGGATTATACATTAAGTTTAAATAGAAAAAACATTATTAGATACTCAAGGCCAGTCTGATATTTTATTTCCTTTATTCTCTATTTATTATTTTATGCCTGCCATTATTTACTGTGAGAACACATAAAAATGATAAACAGATAAAATTCATAAAGGCGTGATAAATGTTTTTCTATTAATGTTTAGTTGAAAGTGTGAAAACATAGTATGATCAAATTAATAAAAGGAGATTGCATTCATAAAAAAATATAAAACCCTCAAAGAAAAATTAAGTCAAAAATTCCTTCCATCGTTCGAATTTGAAGAAAAATATGTGTAAGGAGTGTTTGATAAGCCATAGTTGAGGGCGGATCTTACCACTATAGAGTTATTATGAGATCAGTGGATTGACATAATTTATGTTTTTAGTGAAGGGTTATCCATATTAATCTTATTTCAAATTCATATGAAAGTGTTGAGAAAATAATTTTATGATTTTAGAAGCTGGTAATTCACTAAATAGATAAAGGTGTCGTGAGTTAATGCAGTTGGCCAGTCAAACACAGATCATGAACTCTTTGAGTCATGGCATAACCATATCTTGTAGACTATGAGGGGAGGCTCAAGGATCCTTTACACATGAATACTCAAGTGGTGGGGTATTCTGATTATAGTATAGAGTGTTTATAAAATTTGATAATATAGTGGGAGACATTTGATAATTTTATTAATCAATTATGTCTTATCGGTAATCAAGATAAAAGTATGGATCTACTATATTTTATTATTTTATAAAATAACAAGTAATATCGTAATAAATATAATGTTATAATAAAGTAGAATTAATTTTCCAAACTATATTGAGTTTCTAGAAAGTAGAATAAGAGATTTTGTGAAGTATTAAAATATCAAAAAATCGAGGCACCAGTGTCCCCAATACCTGTTAAGTCACCTCATGAAGCGAGGGTGTTAAAAATGATTATAGGAGATTCATGTATGAAATATATGATAGTTATCTTATGATTCTATCATCAACATCCTATTTAAGTCATGGATACAACACCATGACATGAATGATATTACATGTAGTCTCATATCCAAGAAGCTTATAAGGAGGAAGTGATGCGAGATATGAATGAGTGATGATCACACTAACAATGTATAAAATTGGGAGGCAAATCACAATAATTGAAAACAAACCATTCTTATATCATATTCACCCATTTTCTCTAGTGTCTTTTAGTATTACAAAACAATCAATATGGAAAAAATGATTCGTTACATTCTAAGTAAGGTTTTCCATGAAATAATAACTTAAAAAAAGATTCATGTATTTTTCTTATGGAGAAAAAGCTAAAAGACAAGGTGAAAAGGCCAATGTAATGTGTGATTCCAAAGGCACCTTCAAAATTTCATTCAAATAAAAGAGGTTGGTTATTAAACAATATGTTATTTTATTTGTATATTGTTAAATAAATCTACTGAAGTTTAAATGAAATGGGCTGAATTGAAGATAAAATTATTTGCTTATTTAGGTATATTAATAAAAATAAAAGTAATGTTTTAGTCATACATATTGGGTATTAAATATGCCTTTTACATATATGTATTCCAATATAGTAACTAATTAATAATTGAAATTTTAAAATAAATAATGTGTTTTCTCCAGGAAACTAAAATGGGTGGTTCCTAAATTAATATTGAGAATCATACAACTTCTAATTGCCAAGTTTAATGACTTTAGATGAACTGATGTTAAGTATTTACAAAAAAAATTATCTCATGTGTCCTTTGGAAATAATTAGAAATTATTCTGTGTTCTTGAATTAATTTTATTTGTGGTGTTTAATACTCAACCAATAGTTCACTAATTCTTGAATTATAGGCAATACCCAATGAATATAAAAAATGTATGACTTATATACCTTATTGTGGAAAACTAATAATTTGTCAAGAAAATACTAATTATATATCAAGGATGTATCTATTATGGATATATAATCTTTGGAGTCAAATACTATAGGTATTATCAAGACACTTATGTAGTTAGTTTTGGAAAAATAAAACCTCAGAAAGAAAGGTAAGCCACAAATCATTTAGAATTAGTTCAGCTAGAGAGTGTGAAATATTCTAAGGGTAAGATAGTAGTAAGTATACTTAATAATATTCCTTCAAGTGTTTAAGAAATATCTAAGTGAATTATGATATATGAATGGTAATAAGATATATGTTTTCTTGGGATGGTATGTTGAAGGATATTTTGAACAAGCACTCATCAATCAATATTCTGTGGTGTGGAATAATTCCTAAATTCACATTACCTTATCCATATCATAGTATTAATTAAAATAAAGAGGATCAATGATAATTATAACAATTTAACAATGATCAATGTAATGTAGTGTGGATTAATTCCTAAACATGAATTACCTTATCCACATCACATCATTGATGAAAATAAGGAGGATCAATGATGAGTCTTACATGTTAACATTGATCAATAAAATGTAGCATGGAGAAATTACCGAATGAACATTTCTTTATACAAATAAAATTAATGATATAAGTAAAAGGAGCATCAATGTTAAAACTATTTCATCACATATAATTCTATTTTTCAAGTCATGCATCACAAATAACGGTATTATCCCATAACCATATTCCAACAATACTGACAAATGGATATCATATGACCTATAGTATGATGAAAATCCATTATGTCAAAACAATATATGCTTAGATGTAAAGAGTTTGTTGAGGATATAAATGAACTTACATCAAGAAAAAAACAATGTGAATCTGAGTTAATATCGTAAAGTTTATATTTGATATTATTTAAATCCCCATCATAGAATAGTTATAGTATAGCAGTGGACTATAAGTTTATAAAATAGTGAACATATCTATTTAGGATAGTGGTATAAATATAGACTTGTATTTCTTTGATGCTAGAGATGCACAAATAGTCGACATAGGAAAAATTTCCATAAGACCTTGTGGAAATAGAATGTTTCAAAGACATGTACTACATAGGAAGGTTAAAACCATGGTAATGGTTTTATATACACCATGGATTCTAATATATTATTCATTTATTATAATAAATTCTATAAACAGTATATGACAATTATCTATAATTGAAAAGAACAATTAAAATTCACTAATGGATTCCATATATCAAAGTAAAAGGGGATTATTATTTTGAATATTGTGGTGTGTATTCATGTGAAACTATACATGGATGGTATAAGCCTAGTACTAATAAGTCTCGAATGCTAATACAATGTTTTTATGCCTAAATCCATTAGAGTTTTACTTTTCATAGCTATTTCTGACGCTTTGGTCGAGGCGCGCACATCCGTCATGTAAAGGACACACTGCTATTACCCTGCATTCCCGCTTTCAAAAGGCGGGAAACATCCACTCTTTATTCAGGGACATTTTCTCCTTGATCGAAACGGGATGATGGGATGTCAGTTCTTCCATCTATGGATTCCTCCTCGAACTCGTCACCTAGTCCGGGTCTCCCTTATAGATTTAAGACGTAGTTTGTGAAGCTCTTCCTAGCACCATATCTTCATGGATACCAGTTAATTATGCAACTTTTTTCAGGACCTTCCAAGGGGTCCAGTGAGAGAAGAAACCTTCAGTTAGGAGAGTAGTCATGTTGGGGCATCACTGGCATGTCTTGAAGCTGGGGAATTGGCATGTCTGTCTTCTATCCCTTATTATAGGGCTTCTCGAGAGTGCGGAAGCTCGATGCATCCCACATCGAACGTAGGGAATTGTATGCCATAGGCATGTATTTGAGGTTTTCCATAGCTTATGATGTTTAACACAGGGTATGCTGCAATTTTAACGTCCAACAGAGATGGATTAGACTGATCGGAACACTGGATAGAGTGGATCAGCTTAATGAACCCCTGGGAGGGAATACCGATGTTGGGGTCAACACGTGGGTGGCATCCCAAATGCTCTGACAGGGAATGAGTAATGGAGTGGAATGATCCCACCGGGATGTGGTGGCCTAGGTTAGAATTAATATGGATGATGGATTTTGTCTTGAGCCTTGAAGAGACTTCCTACGTATCCCTGTGGTAGGGAATCAAAGTCAGTGTAGTTCGACGAAGTAATGAAACACCTAAAGAGGCGACCTGTGAGAATGGGGGCATATATGGGACCCAGAGGAAGAAGAACCTCCGGGTTAGGTCATGAGCTTCCTGAGACACGTGGGCTCGAGGGAGAGGTGAGGATGAGACATGGGTGATGGGATTTAGCCTCATGGAGGCCTCCTACGTATCCTTGTGGTGGGGAATCAAAGTCTTCGTAGTTCAGGTGGTGGATACAGTTTAACGTCATGTGGGATGAGTATGATGCTTACACTCTGAGGCAACCCATAGTGATGGAGAACTGACGTGAATGGGGTCGGGACAAACAGGTGGTGGGCTTGAACCACATGGAGGATTCCTACGTACCCTTCCTTAGCACGTATCAAAGTTCCGATAGTTCGGGATGGGTTGGGGAATACACACTGAGGCGGCCCAAGGTGGTGGGGCTCGAACCTCGTGGAGGCTTCATACGTACCATGGCTTATCACGGATCAAATTCCCCGTAGTTCGGGATGGGTTGGGGATTAAACTCTGAGGTGGCCCAAGGTGGTGGGGCTTGAACCTTATGGAGGCTTACTACATACCATGACTTAGCACTGATCAAAGTCCCCATAGTTTAGGTATACATTTTAACATCATGCGGGATGAAGGTTATTGGAAATTTAACGTCCTACAGCTTAGACGAGGGCATTTGGGGCTTACGCTCTAAGGCGACCCAAGGTTTGTCATGGTCGGTGCTTACTCTAAGCTCATGGGAGTCATGCTCGGTCTAAGAAACAAGAGCTAGCAGAGACCTGATAATCACGTTGCGAAGGGTGCGTCCGTGAGAAATGAAGAGGGGATTACATGTTGAGCAGCCTAGGGTGTCGGGACTTACTCCAAGATGGAGGCCCGAGGGTGAAAAAGTGCAATGGGAGAGGGATTTAGGACCGAAGAAAGGAGGATTCCAGTTCCCTATCATGCCCTCTGCTGGCCTTCGCACCGAGGAAGTGAGGAGGAGCAGGGGTGCTGCCTCCTACAAGAAAAGCTAGGGGCTTACACCAGGGTGGCTTCCCTTCCCCATGGACAAACATCACTCTAATAAATCACCCCATGTGAGGGATGATCCCATCCCAGTATATGTGAGTGGGCGTGGAGAATGTCCAAGGTGGGGGGACCCTGCGTGCGAGGCATGGGACCAGGTCACGGTTTAACGTCATGTGTTGAGGACGAGGTGCTTGACAGTTTAACGTCCTGTAGCTCGGACGATGTGGGTTGGCTCCACGCCCTTAGGACTTACATAACCGGTAACCTATGCCCCTTGTGGAAGGGAAGGCATCGGTAAAGCCTTACTGAGGGGGGTGTTGAAGAGCGAACCATCGAGGGGTCCATGTTAGTGTGGCTATGTGAAGAAGCAATAGCTGTTAGCATGCCTGTACAAAGAAGCATAAGGCGAAGCAACACAAAGGGAAGAATTATCCAAGGGACTTTGAATTTACTTCGTACAAGACAAGAAGGTCGCACAGGAAAACCATATATGATGCGGATTCCTAGGGTGCACGAGACACCTGAGAATAGCACCCAGAAGGAGGGCATCGGGCATTCGCGCAAGAGGGCACCCGGGGAGCACCGAGGTCAAGGGATTCAGGGGGATTGCACGCAACCCTTGAGGTTTTAGTGAAATAAAGGGGCCTAGCGAAAAAAGCCCCGAGTTGGCATGAAACCAGTGATGCTCGTGCAAAATAGGGGGGATGATGATTTTCGCGAGACTTGAAGGTATTGCGTGCAAGGGAAGGGATTGTGTACAAGGAAGGGGTATGATCACAAAATAAGTATTGCATGTAGCTGGACGGATTGCATGCCACGGAAGGGATTGCGTGCAAGGGGAAGACCCTGAAGGGGTTGGAGTTTAGTCTATGCCATGGGGATCTCACACGAAGGTGGATCCCGGGGAGACTTGGCGTGAAGAAGAACCATACCTGAAGACCATATTGCGTGCGCCCAAAAAGCAAATTTCGCGCACGAGAGGCGGTTCAAATTCTTCATCCTCGAAAAGTAAGGGGGTCTCCTTCTATTTATAGGCATCTGGTGGTGCAGAATTCAGGGATACGTGAAATAATTATGCGACAGAGGTGGCGGCGCAACATATCAACCTTGCGGGGTGCGGGCATGAAATTATTTCTCCCCTGCGCCAGGGATTCTTCGCAAATCCCAGTACCTTCCATGCGCCACATATTTTTTTCGTGCACTTCACCCTTTTTTGCGCATCACCTCCGGGCCCTCTGGACTGGGTTTCTAGGTCCGAATATGAATTCACATTGTCATTTCGAATCTTCCTTCAACACTTAAGCATTTTTCGACATCTAAAAATTCCCCCCCCCCTCATAATTAGATCGGTGAGGGGTTACAAAGATCGGATTTCGAGGGAAACGCCGAAGTGAAAGACTTCGTGGGTCCACTGCTCGCAAAAATTTTAAGAAGCGTCCAAAACTCTACCAGATGCGGAATCTAATTTTTGCATGGGTGAAGAACCCAGGATTAGCCTATAAAATCCTCTGTGGGTCCCATTCTCCGTACAAAGTTTCTCTCGCGATAATAATTGGGATCTCATGTGCGAAATTTCTTCCGCTCCTGCGTGAAAAACTACTCGGCAACACATAATTCCAATGATATTTGGTGACATTTTATGCGAAAACCCTGGATTTTTTGCACCACAACCTGATATTTCACGACAGTTGTTGATTTTACACGCCGGACTCTCATATTTCACACCAAACTCCTAGATTTCATGCAACACTCTGCAAACACTTTGTTGGAAGAAGATGGCTACACACCAGGCTGGTGAGGGGAAGGCCATTGCTCGCATAGCTGAAATGGCTTCGAATGTGGATTTTTATAGCGCAAAAAGGGTTTTATCCAATAAACACACCCTCTTCAACATGCTAAACCCTGCCTATAAAGAGTACACCTTGTCTGAAAATCTGCCACTATGGGAATTCGGCATTTTGGATGAGGTCCCTCTGCCGGGTTTCGAGGTTGACACACCGCTATCATGGGTGACCCACAAAGACGACCTTACTCAATACAACGTCACCAGTAATGGTCATCCTAATAGAAAAACCAGGAACATGGATGTATCTGTCCTTAATCCCTGGACTAGGACCATTGCTGGGAGTGATCCTGTTGCGGAGAGCCCACCAGCCCTCTACGCGAGCACGTTCCGTCAGAGCGTCACTGACAAGACCAAGGGTTGGCTGTAAGACTGGGATTCACATTCTAGAGGCAACATTACCAGCGAGTGGTCCTGGTCGTATTGGTTTCGACACACGTGAGACCAATTTTGGGCCGATCAGCGGCACATTGGTTTGTTTGAGGTGGTGTGGAAATCGAAATTCCATTTCTAAGAGTATCCTGAGCACAGGCCAAATCTATTCACCCGATGGTCCCCCGACACCAACACGTTCCACATTCATCATAGTGAAGTAGACATTAGTCTCTGGGACAACCACTGCATCGGGGGAATCCCTTTGGAGGTCCATCAATATGATGATTTCCTCCTACTGATGATTATATGGGGTGACAGGTCTCGAACCCCCATACTGACGTGGCATCTGCTAGAGCTAGACAAGAAGAAGTTTGCAGTTAAGGACTTCCTAAAGGACATCACTTACAAGGACTAGTTTAGCCTGTTCCTGGAGAAGGATCTAGAGTTCAAGATTCCAGGTTAGGGAAAATGGTGTCTAACCGCGATTCAGAGGAACAAGAGCGGATCATATTGGAGGATCCTGGAGGCAGGTCAATACCAATCATGGGGCTATAGAATAAATGATGTCTGGGACCCAAATTTCTGGTATGCCGCATTACTCGCCACATTCATGAGCGGATGGCTCTTTCTGGTGTGGGACGCAAGGATGGGCGTCCGTCCAGCGACCCTGGTGATGGCGAGCATCATGGTTACCAACAAGAGGTTCAACATGGGGGGTCTCCATGCTGGCTTGGTTGTACACCATCTTAGGATGAATCTCGAGAGGGGGATCTCCTAGGAGAGTATACGCCCCCTTCCAGATCTTCCATGGATGGGTTGCGGCTCACTGCGGTGGATACACTTTCCTCAATGCCATCCGTCCTCCGGGCAATGGCCTGCGACCCTCTCTGATGAATATTATTGGGGTCATGCTGATGACACTCAATGATGAGGGTGTATAGATCAGAATTGGTAACCATGCCAACTTCGCCTTCATCCCATTCCCCACCCCAACTTTTCAACAGATAGACGACATGCAAGGATCACTGGAGCAGAAGGAGTACTTCCAGAGAATCAGAGGCAGGTTGATTGTTGCCTGGATTAATGGGAAGATTTTATACGATCCTTATGTGCCATCCAGGTTTTCCAGGCAGTTCGGATGCCTCCAGCGAATGCTGAAGAGAGTATATAGAGATGTCCAGGAGGAGAGGCATCCCTGCATTCTTCGACAGCTGTGGATGATGTTCACGACTTACGACTTTGGCGATATCATCACTTTACCTCCTACCGAAGTCAACGCTAGCCTCTCGACTGAGTATGCTGAATATTGGACCATAGCATATCTTGAGGGGATTCTGCAGAAGCGATTTCGGTAGCTCAAATTCACCAGTGAAAACCTCGATGGCAAGAGATAAAGTAGGGTACCGCTAGAGGAGGAGGACCATAAGCACCTCAGAAAACGAGGCATGCACAGGCTAGGACCATAGCAGTGGGGGCATCGCATGGAATAGTCGCGCCCTAATTTTCTAGAGGAGGAGGGCCCCACAGAGTGGCCAGAAAACTTCTTGGGAAGTAGATAAGATACCTGCTTCAACCATCCCACGACGTGATCTTTCATGTGCTATGGTCGGCTTGGATAACCCTGTGGCAGTCAATGAGTATTGAATCCCTCTGGCAGAAGATAGTGCGGGACATGATACAGTTTCCAGAAGTTAGTCTTGTCCGAGTCACCGACAGAGTGATCTTCCATCGACGACATGCATACCAAACAGCCACGGACACGTACTCACGCCAATGTGGTCGGCGTGTGGAGCCACCTCTCTTGGTGAAGGTGCTGCTTGGCCAGGGGCATGATACGGAAAGGTTTCCATCGTGGAAAGATGAAAGTGATGAATCAGAGGGCAGAAAAACAAGAGAGGAGGCAGAAGGAGAAGGGGAAGGTGAAGGAGAAAAAGAAGGGGAACCCGAAGGTGAAGGGTCGCAGGGGGAATCCCACCAAGGGAGTCTCTGTGAGAGTGGTGAGATTGTCGGTTTTGATATGGATGTGACCAAGATGCTCGAGGTATGCTTCGACCCTTATCTTCTCATGTATTCTATTTCCTTTTCAATCATTAACCCACCTTCCTAATATTACTCAGGAGTGCATCGGCGCTGATCAAGCGTCTCTGGCCGAAGGAGGGGTGGAAGCATCAATGGGGCAAGGTGGGGCAGCGAAGGTCATTATTGAGCGGACAAGTGCTGAGGGATCCCCCACCATGAAAGCTCCTGTAGTGGCCAGGGCACTGTAGGCTGATGCCTTGGGTTCCTGTAAGTTCCTTGCCATGGCATCTGTAATTATTATTGGAGGACTCAACTTATCAGGGTACTCCTTGTCTGTATAGTGATCATGGCATTGGAGGCTCGTCGGGTTGCTGACCCCAGACCATCCGTGAGCCTGCCTATGGCAAACTATCACCCCATCCATAACATGCCTCCCAAACTGGGTTGGCTTTGGAAATTGGTGAGCAGGGAGCGGCGGACAATAGTGGTGCTACCGTCGGGGCAGGGCCAAAAGTCGACGAGGGTGCCACCGGGATCGAGGGGAGAGAAGAAAGTCACCCAGGTGATGAGGAGCATGTTCCCTTAGGGGGAATCTCTAAGGAAGACCCTAACGCTACCCTGTTGGATGTATTCCCTATCTATCGGCCCACTGATCTTGAAGAAATTGACGATTCAGATTCGGAAGCGGCCAATGAGAGTCAGATGATGCGACACAAGGGATGGAAGTGCATCCAACGTTTTCTCTATCAACCCCAGGCGGAATGGATGAAGTGAATGGGGTAACTCCACACCTGCATGTTCTTCCTATGTTCTGGAGGGGCGGATGCTCAACGCCTTCATATGACGGTCCGTGAATACATGACCTAGAAGATGCGTGAGATCAGTCGGCACGCTGACATAATCTGGTACCAGGAGGAGTGAGGGAGTTCCCGATCATTTCTAAGTGCGGAGCAGGAGGTATAAAACCTCGAGGAACCGGCGAAAGAACAAGAGATATTCATCGCAAACTTCTCCAGGAACATGGAGCAGTTGAGGGCCCAACTGGCAGATGCTCAAGATCAACTCATAGAAGTGAGTCACCAGATAACTAAGCTCCAAGCCGAACCAGTGCAGGCGTGGGATAGGGTCAGAGAGCTACGCTCCATGTCTATCAATGAAGAAAGGGTCCTCAGGGGACAGGAGGCAATCCTGGGGTCCACCAGTTAAAAAGTGACAACATTAGAGAGATCTATCCAATAAGCCGACCCTTAGGGGCCCTGTTTTGGCCTAACCCATACACTTATCCCGCTTTAATTACCTCGTGTTCTTTTGAAATGTATGTATGAAAAAATTTACTTAATTGACCCTTTTCATAACATACCTTTCCCTTTGGTTTAACAAGATCAACCATAATCCCAAAATAAATAGCAATCCATCCCTAAGCTGACATGGGTCATGAAAAGCAATGGTGGCTCGTACTATCACTTCGTTTGATCATTGGAGAATCAACCAAGCTTTGGGAATTAAAAATTAGAACCATAATTTCCAAGGAGAAGAGGTAGGCCCATCAAAAGGAAGAAGACCTCAGACCAATCGATGTATCGTCTTCTCAATATGCTCTAGCGCACAAGTGGGGCAATGACAGGGGCATTGGAATCAGTCTGAACAAAGGGAAATGAAAAGTGTGAATCACGTTACCCAAATTTGGAACACTATGGGAGGGGCGTGGAAATGAAGGATGACCGTTGAATGTGTTCTAAACACAACATCCTTATCACATTAGCCTGAAACATGAACAAAAAATGAGGGCCGACTGCTAACAATGTTCGCAACACGGGGCCTAACTCAAATATCGTTGATCAGTCTTCCGGAACGTTGGCCTATGACAGAAGGTGGACCATAGGTCAAGCATCCATAATGTTAGGGGGTCCCTTCAAATATGATCAGTCTTCTGGAACGTTGGCCCAGGATAGAAGGCAGAGCATAGGTCGAGCATCCATACTGTTAGGGGGTCCTTTCAAACGTGAAATAGGATGAGGATCGGAATAAAGGGGCCATGAAAAGCATGGAAAGTGAAGTGGTGATATTTTCGTTTATAATCCAACACTCCCAAGATTACGCCACCACGGTGGAAGCACATTAGGCGGCCACATTAATCTGATCATGGATCATCCCTAATTTTAGACAGGACCTCTCTGGTGAGGGAACTGTTGCTTCCCAATTTCATTATGGGGCATCCGGAACTTGCTCAGGGAAAATGCTGCAGTTACACAACTCCCTGAGAATTCAGACCAAGGGACCGACAGTGATGGGGGATGGAATTGGGTATCCCTGGGACTGGACCCGAGACAAAATGTGTGTACGTTCCTACGTATCTCATAAGGATGAGAATCAAGCCGCATGTAGTTCTGGAAAGGGTCTTAGTTTAATGTCTTAGAACTCGGACCACGAGAGTGGTAAGAAATGTAAAAGACACATGGTAAGGTGATTATGAAACTCGACATGAATGAGGACATAAGTCCTACTTACCATGTGTTCCCTGGAGAAGTGTATTGGGCAAGGGACCAAACCTGAAAGCTAGGCTGGGCCCACGAGAAAGTTCTCGGGCGCTCTTAGGTATCTCATGAGGATGAGAATAAAGCCATACGTAGTTATTTGAGGGTGGCACAACATGGTGAGGTGCCAGTGCAAAGGATTAAAGGGGCGTGCGGGTCTATCCCTCGCACCAAAAGAAGTGGCATTTGATGTATCATTTTTTTATTTAAGGTGAATGGTTTTTATTTTATGGAGCGGTCGACCTATGGTAGAAATTCCTAGCATCTCCACAAGAATCAAGCCATGTAAAGGCATTGAAAAATGGTATGTTAAATGACTGATACCCAACGTGATGTCCTCTATGATGACGTCATCATAATTTAGTGCCGTTTTTTATCGTGTGGCCGGGACGATATTATCACAGTTTATGGTCATGTGGTAGAACCAAACAGCATATTTTAAAGTCATATGGCTTGGACATGGAGGAATGCACACGATGCGATAAAACATACTCAACATGAATGCAAACGAGATCTAGATCTTCACCCTGCACACTTCTGGGAAAAGAGCATCGGGCCAAGAGGCCGGCGAGGGTTAGAGGATAAGGGGCGGGAGAGCCTAGATCCCAGCCGATCTGGACCCAGAAGCACGATGTCTAAGTGATCCTACATATCCCATGGGGATGGGGATTGAGCCGCACATATCCCTTAATGAAGATATTAGTTTACGGTCTTAGAGATTGGACCTTGGGAGCCTTGAAGGACGCCGTATTATAGCTTTGTCCCCCTGACATGCAAAGGTGCACTAAGGGGTAGGGAAGAGAGTGTCTAGATTACACCTGGACATGATGGGGTGGAATACAATGTGAATCATGCAACCAACATTCAAGGCCTGAAGGGGCTTGCATGACAACAGAGGATTACTGCTGACCATGTTCGCAACAGAGAATCCTATCGCGTTAGCCTAACATGGGGACAAACAAATGAGCATCGACCACTGACCATTTTCGCAACGTGGGATTTGTATCAGTTTTTTTTCTAAAACCCGCAGGGGAGTTGGCCCGTAATGGTAGGAGAGCCCTTAGGCATGTTATCCATGCCTTTCTTGGGGGTCCCTTCAGGTGTGAAAGATAATGAGGGCCCAAATGAAGGGGAACATGAAGCTTGACAAGTGGATGGAAGCTTGCCCCAGTTGAATCCGACACTCCTGGTCCTAGACTAGAGTACTCTGAACACATTGGCAGACCACTGTAGGGGGTCGAGGAACTCAACATGAGAGCGGCCGAGAGATGACAGATTCCTGGGAGAAGGTGGGGCATGGCACCAAAAACCCAACGTGAAGGAGGGCCTAACCCTGTACCACACCTATATACCCCCCTCATGGAGAGGGATAGGCCAAAGGGCCTAGGTGACCGAGAGATCGTGGGATCTCTATGAGATGGGGTTGGACTCGAAATCTAAACATTCAGGTGGTCGTACGTATCCCATAAGGATGGTAATCAATCCAAATATAGTTCTTGAAGATACAGATTAACTTCATGAGGGACGATATACAGTTTAACGGCATGCGAGATGATATACATTTTAGCGTCATGTGGGACGAGAAGTTTAAGTTCATGTGGGACCATAGGCCAGTTTAAGGTCATGGGGGACCGTGAAGGCCCAAATGTAGGACCAAATGCAATTTAAGGTTGTGCAGGATCACAATGCAGTTTAAGATCATGCGGGACCGTAATTCCGTTTAGGTTCATGCAGGACAATCCAGTTTAAGGTCGTGTAGGACAAGAAAAAAGAGAGAGGAAAGGGGGATGGAATTGGTGATCCTCGGGGATAGACCCGAGATGAAATGTCTGGGTGTTCCTACGTATCTCATAAGTATGAGAATGGAGACACACGTAGTTTTGGAAAGGGTCTTAGTTTAAGTTCTTAAAACATAGACCATGGGGCTTAGGCAAAGTATTTCTTGACGAATTTGGCATTGCTGGGAGGAGTTATACACTCACCATCCATGGTCACTAGGGAGTATACTCCATTGGGATAAACCTTATGAACAATGAGAGGTCCTTCCCATTTGGGCTCCAACTTGGGTGGTTTCTTACCGGGGTCATTGGTGCGCTGAGGGCTAATACGAAATCGCCTTGCAGGAAAGAGTGGAGGTGAACCTTCTTATTGAAATCTCAAGCCATCCTGCTCTGATGCCTTTCTATGTTGTGCGTGGCACAAAGCCTGTACTCGCCCAATGATTCCAATTTGGATAGATGGATTTCATCCATTCTATCTTACACTTCCTAGTCATATACCACTATGTGAAATGAGGGAAACTAAATATCAATGGGCAGAACGTCCTTGGTTCCATAAACAAGAGAATATTGGGTCACCTGGGTGGAATTATGGGTCGTCATCCGATAATCCCAGAGGGCATTGGGGAGATTGTCCGGCCAACACTTCTTGTTATGACCAACCATTTTGTACAGAATGTTAGAGAGGGTTTTATTAAATGCCTCAATCTTTCCATTTTCTTATGCGTGAAAAAAAGAGGTATGGTTGGAGTGAATGTTGTACTTGGCGTACAATTTCTTCAGCTCGGCTACTCGGAAGTTGGTGTCGTTATCTGTGAGGATAGTTTAAAGAACCCCAATCGATAGATGATATTGTAACTCATGAAGTCTACGATAGAATGGGCCTTGACTTCCTTGAGCAAAATTTCCTCTTCCCACTTGGAAAAGAAATCCGTAGTGGTCAAAATGAATCGGTATTTGCGAGCCATTGCCAGTGGGTACGGTCCTACGAAATCTAACCCCCAGACTGCAAATGTCCAAGCATTCTTGGTGGTGTGAAGAAGATCCAGTGGCCGATGCAAAAAAGTTAGCATGAATATGCCATGCATGGCACCTCTGGGTGAACTGGATGCAGTCGTGGATCATGGAGGGCCAAAAATACCCTAATCTCCAAATCTGGTGAGACAGTTTCAGCCCAGACTGATGGGCACCACAAGAACCATCATGAACCTCTTACATAACCTATGTAATCTCGACTCCTTGGATGCAACAGAGGGGAGAAATTCAAATCCACATTTATAGAGGATCTTCTAAAGACTGGGACCTCTATGGAGCACAAAATGTAGTGTATGGCGTCGAATTTTCTCATGCTCAGCCTTATCTGATGGGAGATTACTGTGTTGGGGGTATTCGACCAAGGGTTTCCTCCAATCAAAAACCAATTCGATCACCACATCTGAATGACCCGGGGGGGCTGAAACAGAGGCATAGACGGTAAGAAGGTTGACCTGTGGGTCGTCCTCACCATCCGGGGTAACAAGAGATATGACTCTCCGATTCACCATGTGGATAATCAGATCATCCTACTCGAACTCTGCAAGTAATGCAACCAGGCTGGCCAAAGCATATGCTCGATTGTTCTATGATCGAGGGACGTGGATAACCTCTCGCTTAGAAGGGAAATATGCCATTAGTTGGAGAGTGTGTTCTAACAATGGTACAAACTCTATCTTCTGGACAACATAGTCACCATTGACCTACTTAATAAATATCTTAGTGTTCCCTTTCACATACAAGTGGGGAACGTCGATTTCAAGGGCCAGCTCGAGACCAGTAATTAGGGCCTGAAACTCTACCTCGTTGTTAGTGAAACCCTCTGAAAACAGGAATGATTATAGCAGAATGGCCAACGTTGGGGTGATAAAGACGATACCCAGACCTACTCTATTGAGCCTAGGATCATTGAGCCTCCTACCGGTGGGGCTCCGGGAGGCACCATCAAAGTGAATTTACCAACATGGGACGACCTGATCGACTGAGAGGATTGCCAAATTAGGAAAATCCAGGTCTAGGGACTAGTTTACAGAGGTTGGATGGGAAGCTAGGAAGTCTTCCAATTCCTGTCCCTGATAGCCTTCTGGGGGATGAACCTGATGTCGAACTGTTGGAGGATTACCGCCCACTACGCTAGTCGGCCAGTCAAAATGGGGCGATACAGAATGTACTTTAGAGGTTCCACTCAAGACACTAGATGTACCATGTGGTGCTGTAGGTAATGTCACAACTTCTGTATGGAAAATACAAGCACAAGGAAGCTCTTCTCTATGATGCAGTATCTGGATTCCGTATTGAGGAGCATGAGGCTTACGTAATATAGGTTGTTCTCTATCCCCTCATTGTTATTCTGGGTGATAAGGGCACCGAGGGATCATTCTAGGGCAGTGATATAGAGAATCCGCAGCATCCCAGAGATGGGTGGAAACAAGACCAAAGGTCGGAGTAGATACTGCTTGATTTCATCAAAGACAGCCTGACACTCCTTAGTCCACTCATAAGTGGTGCCCTTCTTCATGAGCTGATAAAAGGGATTATACTTGCCAGCCAGATTCACAATGGACAGACATATGAAGGCTAAGTGGCCTTGGAGACCTCGAAGCTCCCGAATATTGCTCGGGGGAGGCATCTGAATGATGGCCTCTATCTTCTCTGGATCAATCTCAATGCCTCAGTATTAGACAAAAAATCCATGAAACTTCCCCGAAGTGACCCCGAAATCACACATCAACGGGTTCATCTTTAGGTGGCGGGAACGGAGGAAACTAAACACTTTCTTAAGGTCCTTGAGATTGTCTTTGCACTGGTGATATTTGACTACCAGGTTTTCAATATAGCATTCCCCCAACGTTCCCAGGATTGGATTGAATATGCATTGCATGACCCGCTGATATGTGGCACCTGCATTCTTCAGGACAAAGGGCATAACCTGGTAACAAAAAGTATCTTGGGGAACCCTGAAAGCGGTAGAATCCTCATCCTCAGTGGCTATCCAGATATGATTATATCCAGAGAAACCATCCATGAAGGAGAGGGATTTGAATACAACTATAGCGTCGATCAACAATTTTGTCACTGGAAGGGGAAAATCATCCTTCAGACAGTGACATTTGATATCTTAGAAGTCGATGCAGACTCTGATCTGCCTATTCTTCTTCCTAACTGGAAGAATGATGGCTATCCACTTGGGGTACTGGACCTACTTGATGAAGTTGGATCTGAGGAGCTTGTAAACTTCGTCCACGACCATGGCACCGTGAGAAGGGTGCATATTTCTGGGAGGCTGCTTGAACCCGTAACGGTTTGTCAGGAGACCGAGGCGGTGGATGGCTACCTGAGGATCTAGTCCTGGAATCTCATCGTAACTCCAGGAAAACACATAACTGTGCTATTTCAGGAAGTCCACATACCGCTGCTGCTCCTCAAGGTACATGTCAGCACTGACCAATATGGGTATCGGATGGGCCTCGCTTCTGAGGTTCACCTGTACCAACTCGTCGACCATGTATGAGACGCCTTCCTCAAAAGAAGGGGGAGCATCCTCTATATCTTCTTCTCCACTTATAGAGGTATCCTCTGTGGGGGAAGCTTCTTCTGAGCTAACAAACCCTGATGGAAGGCTGCTAATAGCTTGTGCGGCTTTAGTCATTGCATCAGGGAACTCTGGTGCTATTGAGGCCATGGCTATGAAGGTTGTCAACCCAACCCTGTCTGGTATCTGGCCCAAGGGGCCACACTTGACAATATCAAAGCAATAGTGGTGCGTTGGCAAGAGCCAACATATTCCAGCCCAGTGAAAAAGACAAGTATGACGTACTATCGTTGACATGAGCTGGATGTCTCGATACCTGACGGGAGTGGGAGGCTCTGGGATCACTAGATCCTGGTTTGTTTAAGAATATGAAGTGATCTTCCAACGTCGCCTGGATTTGGGATAATGATTCCCCCTTGTCCCAGAAATGACAACGCATTTCCCCATATCAGGGGTCACGGCCTCCAACCGATGGATCGGGAAGACGTAGGCGTCATTCACAAAGTCCCAAGGGTTGGCCATAGCGGCAACGAGCTCAACTTCACTTTCCTTGACTTTCTTATCCTTTCTCTTTAATAATCAGCATCTAAGTAGCAGGCTTCACAAGAGGCAAAAGGAGATGCATCACCTTGGAGTATGCCTAATCGACCATTAAGGGAGTACTTGAGGCATTGGTGATATGATGAGGGGACTGTCGCATGCAGGTTGAGCCATGTTCGGCCCTTCAATGCGTTGTACGCGGTGTCCTGGGAGACAACCATGAACTCAGTGCTAGCAATTAGGCCACCGAACTGGGTCTTCAGATAGATCATGCCGACCATATTCTACTCTATCCTATCATACCCTTGGATCCTTAAATTGGAGGGAGTCAGTTCATCTTCAGATAACCCTAGCTTCCACAGTGTCCTCTTCAGGATAAGGTTGATCCCGGAGCCGGTTCCAACGAGACAATGACGAATCTCCACACCACTGAATTAGCCAGTGATATACAGCGGGCGAATGTTCCCCTAAATGGGGGATCCTTTGTCCTTTCTAGAGAATGAGATGAGAGCTTGACATTTGGCATCCTCAATTGCTTCAGCATGGATGGCCTATGTAGTTGCTACCTCTATCTCAAACTAGAGGGGGATCTTTAAAGCCTTAGCGAGTTCTCTGCGCATATCTGGAAATAGTTGAAGGGATTCAAGGATGGAGAGCCTTGCTGGGATGCTGAAGATGTGTTTTAGAACATCATACTTACACGCCAAGCATGAACGTATTCTTACAGGAGGCCGCTCTGTGATTGGAGGCATAGCGGGCCTTGCCGGGTGGACCGACGGCTGACTAGTACTGGGTATATCTTATTGTTCACTAGTCGAAGCTCATAGAGTAGCTACTGGATGAGGACCAGGCGACTGAGATTGGACTACAGTAGGGAGAAACCGGTCATGGTACAACCGAAGTGGCTCTTCCTAATCCAGTAGCACAAACGGTGGTGGAAGCGGACATGTCGACACCGAATGAAGAGGACATACATGCTGAGTTCTATGATGGACCTGCTGTATGGTCTCAACAGCTTTCACAGCCTGGCTGGAGGTTCCACCTAACGTTCCCCAGTGACCCATATGGTCACAGTTCCACCGACTTTGGCGTCCACTAGGGATGTTAGGGAGGTTCTCCTAGCGCTCCCCCTCGTCGGGAGTCATATAGGGATTTACCAACTTGACGGTGTTAACTGAAGTGTACTCTTGGCTATCACTTGACGAATGACCTACCATTGGGCAGATTCGGGGGGTAATTCCAATCTCTAGGGGCATAAAGTCACCAAGAGTGTGGGACGATGATGACCTTGGCGGGGCGCGTTTCTTCTTCTTGCACCGCTGATGCTTGGTCTTCTGGGAAGAGGCCGGTTGAGATGATGACACAGAAGTGGTGGTCACAGCTTCTGAAGGATTTGGCTGATTCAGGTGTGCCTAAATGATTCCATGGTCATGGGTGACCATCTTGCTAGCGATCCAGTTGTTATACTTCTGGGACCCACGTTCCGAAACCTTCTTCCACCCACCTTCTTCACCGCTACTGTTATCTGATCTCCCAAAGACACCCGCCACTTATGCCAAGGCTGGGCCCAACCTAACTATGTGGTTGTTAATCTAGTCTTGGAGCTAGTCCTTGAACACATTGAATTTCTTGATAGTGTGTCCCAGGATCCAGTGGTAAGGGAAGTAGTTGGGGTGATCAATGAGATGAACCTCTTCTGGATTTCAGCACTTAGGCAATCACACAATTCTCTACTCTAAGGCACTACGGAAGTAGCCAGGGACCTGGGCCTCATCGAATGAGTAGGCCTGATTCCTTATATCCAGAAAGGGGGATATAGGATCCTATCCCCGACAGGGGTCTGGAGGAGCCTTTCGAGGAGGTGGAACTTGATTATCTCACCTAGGTAGTGGTGGCACATTACGTGGGGGCACCTTCTGATTCTGGGGTGGGCGTTGCTGGGTTGGAAATAGTGCCCGTAGTTGTGGACCTCTGCAGGGCTGTAGATCTGGCTCCACTGGTAGCAATTCTACCTGTATGGGGGCCTCTACCTGGTCCACTTTGGTGGGCTCATCTCTATTATCCCTCCTTATCAGGGTTACAGGAGGTAGCAGGCGTGCTTGATTGGCCTGTTGCAGGGCTTCTTTGAGGCGCTGGGCCTTATACGAGAAGTCTTGGAACCCTCTGCGATAGTTCTGAGTGATCAAGGAGGGAACCAGTTCCCTATTGACATTCCCCACACACATCATCATTAATTTCTCCTGAGTCAGTGGCATGTCAAGGGAGTATGTGAGCCCCTTCCACCAGGCGATGATGTTCGTGACTGGCTAATCGGGCCTTTGTTTGCACCTGAAGATGTCTGTGATGTTCGTCTTCTAGGTGGTAGAGCTGAACTGGTAAAGGAACTACCTAGGTAGTTCTTCCCAGCTAGTCACAGATCCAACGTGGAGCTGGCTATACCAAACGAATGTCGGCCCCTCCAGTGTTTGAACAAAGAAACGGAGTTTGGCGGCCTCCTGCTGTGCTGGGGTCCCTAACATAGGCCCACACCTTGAGTTAAAGTGGTCCAGGTGCTACGGCGGGTCCCCCGTCCTGTTAAAGGGGGATAAAGTGGGATTCCCAAATCCCAGGGGTTCCAACATGTCATCCACCCATGTCGGGTATGGCATTCCATAAGGCGGGATAACCACCTGTTATGTTTCCAAAGTCTCGAGGTGGGCGATGAGCGCTGCCATCAGATCGTCTGGATGCGGTTCCCTATCCTGACGAGGATCCCTAACCACGAGTGCATTGTCGGGCTCTTCAATGCGGTAGCCATACTCAGCGGCTCGTGGAGGGGCTGGTGGAGAAAACCTTGGGGATGCCAGAGGAGCCCAAGCGGGGTTCCTTGGATTGTCACACAGTTCGGGAGGGTTCATTGAGACATATTGCACCCTCTTTTCGTGAGCTCCAGCTTCCACTCTGTCCGCAAATATGGCATGATCAGGGTTGCCTGGGAGAATCTCGCTGAGGGGTAGTTGTTCCTGCCCCCACTGACCCGGCCTAGGATCACCGTAGTCGGGTCGCCACACTACAATTCATTCAGCCAAAATTTAATCAACTAACATCATCTGCTAAGTAAGCTGCTAGTGCAGTGTGGCCTTCTTGGGTTCCTCTTCCGTCTTTTGCACTGAGGTGGACGGGTCGGAGTGTTTGATAGCTCCAACGTGCTCTTTTCCCTTGCTAACATTACAACTCAATATCAATTCCTCAGTGGGTGGAGGGAGACCGAGGAGGTTACTCTACAGGAGAGTAATCCTCCCTGATGGGTCCAGTAGTGGGGGAACGTCCTCCGGGAGTAGGTTTCCATCAAGAAGTTCCAGCTCGTTTTCCCCTCCTGACAGATCGGCCATGTTTACTGCCACTCTTCTTGGGGGAATGTCCTCACTATCACCAAGCGATTTAGGCTTCCGGCGAATCGCATTGAAGAGGAGGGCAGTGTACTTCCCCCCTCCACAAACTTACGTGTTTGGGTAGCCTCTTTAATAACATTGCGGAGTACTTGGAAACACTGAACGCATTACTGCTGGAGGGACCTATAGTGGCCAGGTGACTCAGGGTGCTGGACCATGGGGAGTGTGGCTAGGTCAACAAGACAGAATTTCTTTTCGATGTCTTCCAGGTGCTCTTGGATCCCGGGATAAGTCACCCACCAGTGGGGAAGACGGTGGTGAGTCACCCAGAGGGTCAGGTGGAAATATTCAAACTCCTCCAGGGTGAGTGATTATGGCGTATTAAAATTTGACCCAGTGACTGACCAAAACTTCTCAGGGAATTGGCCCACTGTGAGGATGGTCCAGAATCTCCCCGACTCAAATCCATAGTTTGGCCTTTGATTTCCCCACTCATCAAATGAGGGTGGATAAGGAACTGGCAGCGGTGCTGAGGCAGGCCGCTAGGCCGGTGGGCTGGCTGGCAGAGAATACAGCGAGCGGGCTGATTGGCTGCCGAATCTTAGGCCGTCCTCTGAAAGGTTACAGTGACCTTGCCTCCATGTCATGATAGGATGGACCAGAAACCAGGGCCCCTGACGCATCATCAATGTTTACCGTGGGTGGTTTATGCTGCGGATCATCCGCCATTGACCCCACAAAAGATCTCCATGCAGTCTCTAATTGAGGCAGAGGGTGCTTCCGGAGATGCCGGTGGTGACTACGCGGTTGGTCCCTGGGGGTATTCCAAGTTATCGTCCTCCTGGATATACCTTCATAGGGAGGTATTTATCCTATGGATCTCACGTTTGGGGAGTATGAGGCTGGTGCGCCTCATCCCTGCCCCAGCCCATGACTCGGGGGACTGAGGGGAGGGCTCCAGCACTAAGTCATACTCTGCCTTGGAGTCTTATAAGTGGACTTGTCGGATTTCCATTCGACCTTCCCCAGAATTCCTCTTGCGGCGGCGACCACCCGCCTTCCTGCCCCTGGGTGGCTCCTCGGGATAGGGCTGATTTCCTACATGGGGTCTTCTGGCCGCACTGGTGCTGGGGCGGAGAGGGTTTCCACCCGAGAAAGCTAGGGTGTAGGGAGCACCGAGAAAAATATCAAAAGGGACACGGGGAGGACCTCCGTGTTGGGAGTCAGTGAAGTGGGGTTGGCTCCCACCTCTCTAATTACTAGGGAGAGGAGGACCTTCACCAATTAGCACAGGGAAATGGGGAGGACCTCCACGTTAGTGAGTGACCAGACATGTAATGTCTCCATACTCACGGTCCACAGCAGGGTAGTGACCTCGTACCCAGTGTAGTGAGCACAGAAGAGACCCCCACACAGAGTGTTGCTATCATGGGTAAGACCCTTACTTGGGCTGAAGGTGGCATCGGGTAGACCTCTAAGTTGAGTTTGGAAGCAGGTAGGACCCACACCTTTCGTAATGGCATCATGAAGTAGGCCTTCACACTGGGTGGAATTACTGCTGATTGGTCCGTAGCAGCCATCACCTGTACCGGAGACTAGGAGAGTCGACCTAGCCTGCCTGTGGGGTGGTTGGGGCATTGATCCAAGTTGGGCGTATAGCTTCCCCAACTCAACATGTGAAGGGATTTGGTGATAGGAGTCAGCGGTGGCCCGGGACACAGTAATCGCTGACGTCGACGCCCCATAGTGGGCATCTTCTTATGCTCGTTCCCGATTCTGACACCGGGTCAAATGGACTGGAGTCGATGGTGAATGCATGTGGATTACCTTCTCCTTGGCTCGGGGAACCGAGTGGCGACGCTGGCGCGGCCTGGTGGGAGCCCTTGTCAAGAGCCCTTGAAGAGGGACTCCGATTGGGCCAACCCGGACATCCCCTACTTCATCGGAGTAGGGGAGGGTGTTGTCAATGCGCTCGAGGGACAAGCTCCCAAAATGATTGAATGTTGGGGTGGGGAGCAGTGGCCCCCTGTGTGGCCCTCGGGGGCGGCATTGACGATGAGGTGCAGCGGCCTCAAGATCCAAATGGGCCATGTCCCTAGCGGGGATGACCCCCTCCTCCTCGTACCTGCATACAAGGTCATTAATTACCCTTCGCTGGATAATCTCTAATGGGGATAGGTGGAGTGGGTACCCAGTAGTCATGGTGATCGAAGCCATCTTGTAAAAGGCAGAACTGCACGGGGTAGCCGTGTTGATATTTCCCCTTCCCTGCACTAGTGGGCAGGTGAACGAGCTCTGGATGTAACAACTTGATTCATGAAAGCATGGAGATGAACTCATTAATATTTATAGGAAAAGAAATAGACAACTAGTTCCCCATAGCCATTCCTTCTTCCGCGGTCGGTAAGAGGGATCTACGCTGACAACGTTACAGAACGGAATAATCAATGTTTGGACTGTCCCAACTCCTGGAAAGTTTCACATCTGGACTGTTTGGTGGGACCTAGTACTAAATGAAGAGGTTAGATGAAATTCTTGTCCACTAATGCCCAGAATGCTACTAGCCTCAATGCTGAGGAGAGGAGATTCAATTCGGGTTCACCATTTTCTGTTTCCAATGCTTTCTCAGGGTCATGTGCATCCGTTACGCAGAAGACGTGCTATTGTTACCCCGCATTCCTGCTTTCCAAAGGCAGGTGGAATCCTCTCCTTATTCATGGATGTCTGCTCATTGATCGAAATGGGATGATGGGATGTCGGTTCGTCCTTCCATGGATTCCTCCTCAGAACTCGTCAGCCAGTCCAGGTCTCCCTCATAGATTTAAGACTTAGTTCATGAATCTCTTCCCAGCGACATATCTTCATGCACACTAGTTAATTACACCACTTTTGTCAAGACCTTCCAAGGGGTCCAGCCAGGGTAGAAACCTTTGGTTAGGAGATTAGTCATGTTGGGGCATCACTGTCGTGTCTTGACGCTGGGGAATTGGCATGTCTGTCTTCTGTACCTTATTATAGGGCTTCTCGAGGGAACGGAAGCCCGAGGAATCCCACATCGAACGCATGGAATTGTATGCCATAGGCATGTATCTGAGGTTTTCTTCAGCTTCCCATGTCTAACATAGGGTATGCCACAAGTATAATGTCCAGCGGAGATGGATCAGACTGATTGGAACACTGGCTAGAGTGGATCAACTTGAGGAACCCCCTGGAGGGAACGCCGATGTTGGGGCCAACATGTGGGAGGCTTCACGAATTCTGTAACGGGGAATGGGGAATTGATTTGAATTTTCCCACAAGGATATGGTGGCCCATGTTAGAATCAGGATGGATGATGGCTTTAGGCTTGAGCCTTGAAGAGACTTCCTATGTATCCCTGTGGTAGGGAATCAAAGTCTGCATAGTTAGATGAAGCGATGGGACACCTGAAGAGGCAACCTGTGAGAATTGACACATGGATGGGACCTAGAGGAAGTAGAACCTCCAGGTTAGGGAATGAGCTTCCCGAGATGCGTGGGCTTGAGGGAGAGGTCAGGATAAGACATGGGTGATGGGCTTGAGCCTCGTGGAGGCCTCCTACGTATCCCCATCGCGGGTAATCAAAGTCTTCGTAGTTCAAGTGGTGGATACAGTATAACATCATGTGGGATGATTATGGGGCTTACACTCTAAGGTGGACCATGGTGATGGGGAACTAACGTGAATGGGGTCGAGACGATCGGGTGGTGGGCTTGAACCTCATGGAGGCTTCCTACATACCATTCCTTAGCACGGATCAAAGTCCCCGTAGTTTGGGATGGGTTGATGATTACACTCTGAGGCGACCCTTGGTGGTGGGGCTTGAACCTCATTGAGGCTTCCTACGTACCATGCCTTAGCACAGATCAAATTCCTCATAGTTCGGGAGGGGTTGGCGCTTACACTCTGAGGAGGATCAAGGTGGTGGGACTTGAACCTTATAGAGGCTTCCTACGTACCATGACCTAGCACGGATCAAAGTCCCCGTAGTTCGAGTACATAGTTTAACGTCTTGCAGGATGAGGGTGCTTGGCAGTTTAATGTCCTACAGCTCAGATGAGCTCATTTGGGGCTTATTCTCTAAGGCGACCCATGGGTTTTCATGGTAGGTGCTTACTCTAATCTCACCGGAGTCATGATCGGTGTTAGAAACAAGATCTAGCAAAGACCTGATGATCACAACGTGAAGGGTGCATCCATGGGAAATGAGGAGGGGCTTACATGTTGACCGGACCATGGTGCCAGGACTTACTCCAAGATGGAGTCTCGAGGGAAGAAAAGCGCAAAAGGAGAGGGATTTGGGACAGAAGAAAGGAGGAGTCAAGTTCCCTGTCACACCCTCCACTGGCCTTGGCACTGAGGAAGTGAAGAGGAGTAGGGGTACTGGCTCCTGTAAGAAAAGCTAGGGGATTACACCATGATGGATTCCCTTACCCATGGACAAACACCACTCCAATAAATCACCCCCTGTAAGGGATGATCCCATCCCCATGGAGATGAGTTGGTGTGGCGAATGTCTGAGGTGGGGGGACCTTGCTTGTGAGGCATGGGCTAGCTCATAGATTAACATCATGTGTTGAGGATGAGGTGCTTGGCAGTTTAATTTCCTACAGCTCAGACAAGTTGGGTTGGCTCCACACCCCTAGGACATACATAACTAGTACCCTCTGCCCCTTGTGGAAGGGAAGGCATCAGTAATGCTATACTGAGGGGGTGTAGTGGAGCGAACCATCATGGGGTCCATGTTATCATGACTATGCGAAGAATCAATATCCGTTAGCGTTCCAATGCAAAGAAGCATGAGGTGAAGCAACACAATGGGAAGAATTGTCCAAGGGACTTTGAAGTTGCTTAGTACAAGCCTAGAAGGTCACATGGGAAAACCATGTATGATGTGGATGCCCAGGATGCATGAGACACCTGCGAATGGCTCCCAGAAGGAGGGCATCAGGCGTTCGCGCAAGAGGGGGCCTGGGGAGCACCGAGGTGAAGGGCCCCGTGGCGATTGTGCACAACCCTTGAGGTTTGCACGAAATAAAGGAGACCGACGTGAAAATCCCTGGGTTGGTGTGAAACTAGTGATGCTTGCGTGAAATAGGGGGGCTGAAGCTTTGAGCGAGACTCAAATGGATTGCGCGCAAGGAAGGGGTATGTGCGCAAAGGAAGGATTGTGCACAGCTGGCCGACTTGCGTGCCATGGAAGGGATTTCGTGCAAGGGGAAGACCCCAATGTGCTTGGAGGTTAGTCTAAGCCATGGGGATCTTGTGCAAAGGTTGATCCTAGGGCGACTTGGCGTGGAAAATAAACATACCTGAAGTCCATATTGCGCACGTGTGAAAAGCGAATTTTGCGCACGAGAGGCGGTTCGAATTATTCATCCTTGAAAAGGAAGGTGGTCTCCTTCTATTTATAAGAATATGGCGGTGAGGAATTCAGGGATGTGTGAAATAATTTCGTGATGGAGGTGGCAGCGCAAAATATCAACCGTGCGGGGTGCGGGCGCGAAATTATTTCGCACCTGCACCGGGGATGCTTCACGAGTCCCGGTACATTCTGTGCGGCACACATTTTTTTACACACTTTACCCTAGGGAATGAGATATACTAAGGAATATCCAATGATTTCTTGGACCTAATCAATTGTATATATACTAAAATGAATTAAAAATACAAGTTGGGATAATTCAAGAGATAATTATTACTGGTGTAACATGGAATAAATATCTTAAAAAAGACATGTGTTATACATAAGAAGAGATTAATGTGGTAATTTGAATTCCAAATGCTTCTGCAATGGATCAATCACATATTCCATGCTACGTATGAGAAATTATATGGTCAATGTATACTTTATAGTTCAGTTATATCCTGGAGAAATGCATGAGATACAATTAGAACTATATAATTGTACAAGAGAAAGTAAGAATGATATATATAACTAGTGTGTGGAGAAGAAGGGATACTAGTTTCTGAGGGGACACAAACTAGTCTTCCTTGGATCAACATGATCTAATATCATATTCAAGTTAATGTTTTAATGACCAAAACTATGATCAATGGAATTTATCCCATCTTATAGTAATTTCATATAGTATAAATCACATATAATCACTAATGTACCATAATAAAAACCATATAAATGAATAATTAATGAAATAAGAAGTATTTCTAGAAGTTGAGCAACCGATACTGATGTAATAGTAACTTAACCTTAGGAATAGTAATATGAATACTAAATAAGAAAAATAAACAATATCCTTACCTAGGAAAGTATAAATAAAATTTTGGAATCTTATAAGTGAAAATATGATATAATTATATCGTAGTATAAGTAAGTAAATATTTAAAAAATTATTAATTAAGTGTTGGTATTTTTATAATTCATAAATATTTAATTAAAATTTTATGATTAATACAATAATTTAAAATATTTTTTTCATAAAATGTATTCATAAATTAATATTTTGATTTATTATGATTTTAAGATAATTTTATGAGACCTTAAGTATTTTATCAAAGTATTATGAAATCAGTTATAATTTCAAAATATGTATTTTCCAAGTAAATGATGATTTTAATTAAAAATTAAAATAATCATATTCAGAAAATTATTTTCATGAAATGGATTTAGTTTTTTAATTCAACATGTAAAAAAAATTTAGGGTAAATTTTATATTTGTTCTGAATTACATGATTTTTTTTGTGAATATTGAAATACAATAATTTATGGTATAAATACATTATAAGATAAATATATTGTTCAATGATTCATCAATGATGTAAGAAACATTAATTCAAACTCATATGATCTAATTACTACATTTGGTCTCAATAATAAACACTCTTTCTGGTCTTGAGAAAAATAATAAACAAATGAATTAAATAATGAGAAAACACCCCTCTCCTCCATTATAAATACCACCCCTCACACCCTCTTTTCCTCACACCTATCAAGATTTTATCCTTGTAAAAATTCTGAAAAAATCTCTCCCTAAGACCCTGTCCCACGTCTAAGATCTCTTGGTCTCATCAAAATACCAAAAGACATTTCCTAAGGAGGTTCCCAAGGAGGAGATATTTAAGAGGTAAAATCCTCTTCCTTTTTCTTTTAATTTCTTTCCAATTTTTTTCTTTTTCTTATCTTCTACCCACCTTATCATATCCAAAAGTAATGATAACTCTAGTATGTTTGATATAATATAATTATATAATGTTAATTTAATGTACACAACTAAACTAATCTCTCTCCCTATTTTATTATAAAAATGAAATTTTCGCCTGTGATGTGTCAATTTACCAACATCATGGGTGATGCACTTTTATTTTCCTTAAATTCCTTCAAGTATGTTAATAAAACCATTATAATTGTTGAATCATATTATAAATATTATGCTAAAATCCTCTTTTTTTCTAGAACTAACATGTATACATAATACTAAATGATAAACAAAACAAGTTCATTGTGATCGAAAAACTGCCAAAATTAACCTAAAATGATAATCATTAATTTTTATCTAATGATTCATCATCATTCCCTATAACCAAATTATTTATAATACCATTTAAAATTATTTAATATCATTAATAACATATAATAACAATTCTTTATGTTTATCCGCATTTTACATGGACTTCCATTCATGTATACAAGTGAACCAATCATGAAAACCATGAAAATGAATGCCCTGAATGATGAAATTAAAATGTATAAATCATCCAAGATCCAATAAATGAACATAATAAACCCATAATGAATAAAATTAACGTATAAAAGGTTTTTTAATTTTTAATTAATGAATAAAATGTGATTATATATGATATTAAAGTGAAGGAAGTATTCAGACTCAAGGTAAGAGGAATTCTCAAACCCAACTCTATTTCTTTGGATTTCCCTTATTTCACCCAATTTTCTGTTTTTTATTCCTTAAATATAATTTCTTCATCATAATATTAATTTTTAGGGGATATAAATGTTTTTTACTTGAGTTTATGAAAATTAAAATTCTTTCCAAAAGAACTGCTCTTTAAAAAAGCATACATTTTACTTCTTGAGATTGTTTCTTCTTCACTCAAGGTTGATGATTATTTTATCTAGTATATTATTATCTATTTAAATTTGAAACCCAAATTTTTAAGAATTTATGCTTTATGAAATGAAACCCATTCCTTTACATGAGTTATTTTATATTCAATATTGATATATTTTCTATGTGGAATGCATGATAATGTAAATGTTATGATGTGGCGAGTGCACCCAAAATTATATAGAGCAAAGTAAATATTATGTTGTGATGGGTATACCTAAAATTATATAGTTCCCCAGTGCATTGGTTAATGTGATGTATATCATGAGAAAAGTGAAATATTCATGAACATGATGTTATCTTTATTCACAACTATGTGTGGTTGTTAACCACTAAGACATGATGTTTCATTTTTATACATTTCCACATTATAAGCCTTTTATTAATTATTACTCTGATGTTTATGATCCTATAGATTTTTTATGATGATAATTACTATACTCACCCCATGTTATATTGTTTCATGTTCTTATCTATCCCATTACTTGGATTTTATATCATCCATTTTTGATTTATATCCTCAGGTGACTACTTGTACTAATGAGAATTCAAGGGCCAATAAGAAGGTAGATAAGAAGGAATTAAATAAATGCTTATGTATTATTTTGTGAATGTTATGCATGGTCCTAATTTTACGAAGTCACTAAAACATTGGATCCTGTTCATGTAATTTTTTTATGTTGTTTATCATTAAAATGATGTATTAATAATGTAAGAAAAAGTCGGGTCACTATATTTTCTATCAAAGCACGATTTAGTTAATTTGGGAATTAGGATTATAGAACATTAGTGAAAACCCATAGTATGATACTAAGTAAAATTAAGCACCCAATAAGATTTGTTTTCACAAATTCTAAACTAATGGATCCCATAAGATATTCCTTTAGAGTTAAATTATTCATGAATTTTTGACTTATGTTTTTTTATAACCTTTTTTATTTTAGAAAATGGTGGGAACCAAGAAAAATTATGCCAAAAAACCATGTGAGGGACAATATAGTGATTGCCCGAATGACATCCCCAATTATTTGGGAGGTGGAATTCAAAAATTCATGGAAATGCTTACCATTTTATCTTAGGTTATGAATAATAACCTGAATAACATGGAATACCCACCTTCACCTAAGAGGTAAAAACTGGCTGTCAAGTGTTTTATGTGGTAATGACCACCAAATTTTAGTGGATTTTCGATCCAATAGTCATGAAATAATTGGTCATCTCAGCGGAGAATATATTTTCTATTCTTTATTGTTCAGAGATGGAGAAGGCGAGTCTTGATGTTTATCGTCTAGATGGAGAGTCTGATTAATGGTGGGTATTAATTAAGAACATCAAGATGAAGGGTAAAATTGAAGAGATGGTGTGGGAATACTTGTAGATAATGATTATTTACAAGTATTTCCATTAAAATATTCATAAAAATATAGAAATAGAATTCATAGAGCTGAAGAAAAAGGAAGGATAATCTATCATGGACTATGGAGAAAATTTCACAAGGCATGCAAGGTACTCTTTGGGTTTTGTTATCAACAATGATGCGAAAATTTAATAGATTGTTTGTTGGGTTAAAAGTAAACCATAAAAAGGATATTGAAATTCAAGAATTTGGGAGTTATGAAGAAGTTATTCGATGAGATCTCAAAATGGAGATGGAGTTTGGAGAATGGTCCCATGGATATGGCGGTAAGAAAGGAAAGATAGAGTTTTAAGTCAGAGGATCTAATGAGAAAGGTGGAAAGAAAAATCAACCACCCACTTGTCAAAAATGTGGGAAGAAGCATCATGGGAACCACCTAAAAGGGATGGGGAAATGCTTCAAGTTTGGGAGAGAAGGCCACCAAGCTCATGAATGTCGAAAAGATATGAGAAAATAGGATAATGTGGTGGAGGAATGGAGATAACCACCCATGGTCCAATGATACAATTGTAAGGAGCAAGGGTACTATTCAAGTCAGTGCACTAAAAATCGAGTTCTAGAGGGTAATAATAATAATCATCCACCAAATCCAAAGGATAATGGTAAGGATTATCCCATCACTACTACAGAAATAGAGCAATAAAATGAAGTCATACAAGGTACACATACTATGAATTCAATATTGGAAAAAGTATTATTTTATTATAGTTCTACAAATTACTTTATATATTTCATGTTTTCTATAACTATTGAATCAAAGAAATGAAACCTTGAAGTATATATATCTATAAAAATAGTAAGTGGTGAAATCATTGCAACCCAAGTGTTGGACTCTTCTCCTATTGGCGCATCTGGGAAGATTCTACTAGAAAATCTCGTTATACTTCCGTTATTGTAATTAGACTCTATACTAGGAATAGATTGAATCTTGTTATATAGAGCACATATAAAATACTAGTAAAAGGAAATATTTTTTTTTTAAATTATGAACCATCCTATGCTCCTCTGCAAATTCAAGGAAAATCAGGAATCTCCTTTTGAAAATACTTCAAAAGTGCAAGTGTCGATTCCATATAAAGAGGCATACCTCACTCAAATGGTTGATTCAAAGGAAGATATCAACCTAAGGGAAATGCCTATTGTGAGGGAATACCGTGATGTATTTCTTGAATATTTACCTAAAATTCCCCAAGATCCTGAGGTAGAGTTTTCTATAGAGCTCATACTCGAATCTAATCCTATCTCAAAATTTCCCTACAGAATGAACCCTATAGAACTGAAAAAGTTAAATAAGATGTTGAAAAAGAATTTAGTTAAAGGGTTAATACTTCCTAGTGAATCACCTTGGGGTGATCCAATGATCTTTGTCAAGAAGAAGGATGGATCAATGTGGCTGTGTATCGATTATCAGGAACTCAACAAGATCACCATAAATAACAAGTATCCTCTTCCAAGGATTAATGGTTTGTTCGATTAGTTGCGATGAGATCAGTACTTAACAAAGGTGGATCTCTATTCTGAATATCATCAACTAATAGTGAAGAAGGAAGAAATTCAAAATACATCCTTCCGTACAAGGTATGGGAACTACATGTTTTTTGTGATTCCCTTTACACTTTCTAATGCCCTCGCTATCTATATAGATTTGATGAATATAGTCTATAGAAATTACCTCAAAAAAAATTTGGTAGTGTTTATTGATGATATTCTAATCTAATTTAAGAGTAATGGGGATTATGAATAACATATAAGGATTTTGTTGGTGAAATTAAAGAGAAATTATATGCTATGTTCAGCAAGTGTGACTTTTGGATATAGAAAGTCACATTCTTGGGACATGTGATCACAAGTGAGGGAATTTATGTGGACCCTTCAAAAACAAAGGAAATCATAGAATGGATTAGACCTTATAGTGTCACATAAATCCATAGTTTTATTGGATTATCTTATTACTATAGACGTTTTTTGAGAAATTTCTCATGATTTTCAATCCCACTAACTAAGTTAACAAGGAAAGAGGTAAATTATGTCCGAATATAATAATGTGGGGAAAGATTCAAGGAGCTAAATAGAAGGATGATCACCTCATCTATACACACATTACGAAGAAGTTGAGAAAGATTTGTGATATACAGTGATTCTTTAAATAATGTCTTGAGTTGTGTAATCAAGAAAAATGATAATGTGATAGCCTACACATTATAGCAGTTGAAGATCCATGAGAATAACTACCTGATGCATGATCTAGAGCTAGTAGCTATGATTTTTGAGTTGAAAATTTTGCGGCACTACCTCTATGGTGATAAGTTTGAGATATATAACAATCAAAAGATCCAAAATTATATATTCACACAAAAGGAGCTCAACATGTGTTAGAGGAGATGGTTAAAGCTAATTGAAGACTAAAATTTCTCTATTCACTATAATCCTTGCAAGGCAAAAAAGGTAGCTAATGCTCTTAGCAGAAAAGAACTTGCTACTTTATCCATGTTATTGATTGAGATATACCCTATATTATGAGACATTCAAAGGATGGATTTGGAAATCATAATGGTAGGGAATACATCCTAACTTTACCAAATGATTTCCCGACCATCTATCCAATAGAAGATTAAAGAGGCATAAAGGGATGATCCAGAGTTACAAAATAAGGTGAATACAGTAAACAGAGGAAAGCTATAAGAGTTCCATATCAATGATGATGGTGTGATTTGGTTTATAAAGAGGCTTTTTGTGCCTTCATCACTTGGGATAAATATAGATCTATTGGAAAATTCACATATCTCAACTTTCAATATTCATCCTAGGAGTACCAAGATGTACTGTGATATCCAAGAACACTTTTTATGGGACAATATGATTTAGGATATTTCTGAGTATATCTCAAGGTTATTGATATGTCAAAAAGTCAAACAAGTGTGAGAAAAGTATAAAGGGATGATGAAAGCATTTCCTATACCCATGTGGAAATGGGAGAATGTCACTATGGACTTTGTGACGGGTCTCCCGAAGAAATCCAAAGGAAATAATGAGATATGGGTTAGGGTGAAATGACTCACCAAGACTGCTTGAAATATCACTATTCAGGAATATATTTCACTTGAACAACATTTTAAGATATATGCAAATGATGTTATGAGACTGCATGGGGTTCCCCTATCGATTATCTCTGATCGTGATCCTAGGTTCACATAAAAAATATGGAGGAATATTCAACATTCCTTGATTATTGAATTTAATTTCAGGAAAACCTATCACCCCTAAACTGATGGACAATCTAAAAGGAATATTAAGATACTATAATATATTCTAAGATCATGCTCTGCATAATTCAAAGGTGGATGAGATCAGTATCTCCCATTTGTTGAGTTCTCATACAATAATAGCTTCAACTCAAGTATTCTGATGGATACATATGAAGCTCTGTATGGAAAGTGATGTAGAACTGAAACTTATTGGGATGAAGTTGGAGAAAGAAAGTTACTTGGACCTGATCTTGTGCAAGAGATGAAAGAAAAGGTTCAAGCCATCCAGTAGCATATCAAATCTGCCCATAGTCTGCAAAAGAGTTATGCTAACAACCATCAAAGGGACTTGGAGTTCAATGTTAGAGATAAAGTCTTCCTTTTAATATCACCATGGAAGAGAGTCGTTCTATTTAGAAATAAAGGGAAGATAAGTCCAAGGTGCATGCCCCCTTTTAAATCCTTGATAACTCAGAAGTTGTGGCATATCGACTTGAACTTCTAGAGAATATGGCTCAAGTTAATGAAGTGTTCCACATATCTCTCATGAGGAAGTACATACCAGGTCTCTCACATGTACTGAAATCATAGGTCGTATAGCTAGAAGATGATCTCTCTTATGAGGAGCATCTAGTAAAGATTATAGATTAGAGAGATAAGTTTCTATGCAATAAGACAGGATTCCTTGTAAAAGTGTTGTAGAAGAACCATAAATATGAATATGCAACTTGGGAACTGGAGGAGGAGATAAAGGAGAATTACCCTCAATTTTTTATGTAAAACAGAATTTCGAGGGTGAAATTTTAAGGGGGGGGGGGGAGAATGTAACAACCCAAACTTTTATCAATGGAATTTCTACCTTCTTATAGTAATTCATATAGTATAAATCACATATAATCACTTATGGAACATAATAAAAACTTTATAAACAAATAATTAATGAAATAAAAAGTATTTCTATAAGTTAAGAAACCAATACTGATGAAATAATAACTTAACATTAAGAATAGTAATATGACCCTCATGAATAGTAAACCAGCCAAATGAATAGTAGTCTCACCCCTGAAAGTATAAATAAAATTTTGGCATCTTATAAGTGAAAATGTGATATAATTATATCATAGTATAAGTAAGTTAATATTTTAAAAATTATTAATTAAGTGTTCATATTTTTATAAGTCATAAATATTTAATAAATTTTTTTGATTAATTTGTTTAATAATTTAAATGAAAATTTATTTTCATAAAATTTATTCATAAATTAATATTTTTTTGTCTTATGATTTTAAGATAATTTTATGAGACCTTAAGTAGTTTTTCAAAGTGCTATAAAATCAGTTATAATTTTAAAACCTATATTTTCCAAGTAAATGATGATTTTAATTAAAAATTAAATTTCTCACATTTAGAAAAATATTTTTATAATATAGAGTTAATTTTTTAATTCTAAATTTTAAAAAATATTTAGGGTAATGTTTTGGTATTTTTCTGAATTACTTGAATTTTTTTTTGCGAATAGTGAAATACGACAATTTATGGTATATATACATTATAAGTTAAATACACTATTAATTGAGTCATAAATAATGTAAGAATAATTTGTTCGAACTAACATAATCTAATTACTATATTTAGTCTCAATAATCAACACTATTTCTTGTCTTGATCAAAATAATAAACCAATGAATTAAATAAAGAGAAAACACCCCTCTCCTCCACTATAAATACCACCCCTCACACCCTCTTATCCTTAAACCTATAAAACTTTAATAATTTCCAAAATTCAACACAAAACTCTCCCCAAGACCCTACCCCACTTCAAATATCTCTTGTTCTCATCAAAAAACCAAAAACGATTCCCTAAGGAGGTTCTCAAGAAGGATATATTTAAGAGGTAAAATCCTCTTCATTTTCTTCTAATTTATTTTCAATTTCATTAATTTTCTTCTCTTCTCCCCACATTATCATATAAAAAAGTAATGATAACTCCATTATGTATGATATAATTTAATTATATCATTTTAATATAATATCCATAATTAAATTTCTCCCTATTCCTCTTTTATTGTAAAAATGAAATCATCACCCGTGATGTGTCAATTTGCTGACATCATGGGTGATGCACATTCATTTTCCTTAAAATATTTCAAGGATGTTAATAAAACCATTATAATTGATGAAATAGATTATAATGTTTATCTTAAAACCCTATTTATGTTCTTTAACTAACATTTATACAGAATACTAAATGATAAAACAAAACGAGTTCGTTGCGATAAGAAAACCACAAAAATTAACGTAAAACGATCACAAATAATTTTTATATAAATATTCATCTTAATTAAATATAACCAAATTATTTATATGACAATTAAAAAATATGTAATATAATTAATAACATATAATAACAATTCTATATATTTACCCTCATTTTACACAAACTTATATTCATGCATACAAGTGAATCGATCATGAAAACCATAAAAATGAATACTCCCGAACGATGAAATTAAGCTCTATAACTCATAAAAAATCCCATAAATGAACATAATAAAACCATAATTAATCCAAATTATGTATAAAAGGTTTTTTATTTTTTAATTAATAAATCTAATGTTATTATACATGATATTTAAGTGAAGGAAGCATTAAGACTCAAGGTAAGGGGAATTCTCAAACCCAACCCTCTTTCTTTGGGGTTTCCCTCTTTCACCCCATATTCAGTATTATTATTCATCAAATATAATTTCTTCATAATTATATTACCTTTTCTTGGATATACATGTTTTATACTTGAGTTTATTAAAAACACAATGTTTTCCAAAATTACTCTTCTTTCAAAAAGCACACATTTTACTTCTCAAGATTGTTTCTACATCACTCAAGGTTGATGATTCTTATATAAAGTATGTTATTACCTCTTTAATTTGGGAAATTTATTTTATGAATGTATGATTTATGAAATGAAACCCATTCTTTTCCATGGGTTATTTTATGTCCAATATTGTTATATTTTCAATGTTTCATGCATGATAATGTAAATGTTATGATGTAACGGGTGTACTCAGATTTATATAGCACAAAGTAAATGTTATGATGTGATGGGTGTGATTGTAATTATATAGCACTCCAATTAATTGGTTAATATGATGTATCTCATGAGAAAATTGAAATATACCTGAACATGATTCTAGATTTGTTCACAATTATGTGTGGTAGTTAACCACTAAGACATGATGTTTCATTTTTATGCATTACCACATTCTAATACTTTTCTTAATGCTTACTATTATGTTTATAATCTTATGAATATGTTTTGATGATAATGATTTTTCTCACCCCAAGTTATATTGTTTCAATTTATTATCTACCTTCTTACTGGGATTTTATATCACCCCTTTTTGATGTATATCCTCAGGTGACTACTTGTACTAAGGAGAATTAAAGGGCCAATAAGAATCTAGAGTAGAAAGAATTAAATAAATATATATGATTTATTTTTTAAATGTTATGTATGGTCCAAATTTTCACAATACACTAAACCTTTAGATACTGGTCATGTAATGATTTCATGTTTTTTATCATTAAAATGATGTGTTAATTATGTAAGAAGAAGTTGGGTCACTATAAACGTGATGAATGAGACAAGCTCATATAAGCCAATGGAATCCATATCTACAAATATTTAGTGTGTTGTAGCTTTAGTGGTAGCTAAATAAGCTGTATATAATACATAATGATTTCTTGGATTTCTTGGAATTGTATCTACCATGTGATGTATTATCGTAATATATATTATAATAATTATGCTACTAGTACTAGCTAAGATTTCATGTTTTGATAGTGAAAAAAGACATATAACTGGGGATAACATATCTTGGGAATATTTACTCAAGGAGGTGATTTCACATATTGAATAATTTTTACACAATAGAGATGTGGCAGACCCAACAACTAAATCCATTACTTAGAAAAAACAAGATCTTAATCATGTAAGAGATAAAAAACATATTTATCAAGATGGATCTAGTGCAAGAGGGATTGTTATAAAAGTTGGTTCTCTAGACCCAAATTTATCAGTACTTTTGATTACCATTCCTCGTGTATAGTGACATATGCATGATGTATAATAACCATTATAGTGTAAAAATTTCTATATCCACTATTTAAATGGTAATGTTAATAGATTAATTGTAATATTAAAAGGTTATATCATACTACATGCTATAATGAGAACCTCAAGATAGTATAAAATTAATATTAAATATATACTATATGGTTTAGATACATCATACTAAATGGACATATATGATATCTGACTATTAGGTGCCATGGATCATAGGAATTGAGACTTATTCTCATGAAGTTTGCAATTGATGATCTTTATTAGTGAGATCATGAGTATATACCCTCCAATAGGAACACCACATGTTTTGGATATTATTGGTTTTTCATATAAATAGAAATGTGTATTGATCTCTTGATTTGAGATCATTATCAATGTGTACCATTTGATCGCATAATTTAATGTAAGGTGAAAATAATGAAAATAATTTAATGTAAATGCAGTTTATGTTGAGAATGTCATTGGTGGATGACATTATTTGAATGATCAAGATAGAATTTTTCACTTATGAGTTGAGGAAGTGATATATTTTTCTTGTTTGACTAAGATGGTAGTACCTTCCGTAAATCCATGGCCATGGTAGTTGAACATAATTCCATCCAGTTAGATTAATAAAAAATAATTCAAGGAATGGATGATGTCACAAGTTTGCATCTTGATTTATTGAGATATCATTTGAAAAAAATATTATATTACATGGTGTGTGTTCATTGGTTGTTTTTCATTGCTATGGCTACTCCTTATCACATTATAGACCTTGATGTGTTAATAGATTCTGCTCTTGGTTTGTGAATATTATTCACTGCAATTTAGATAAGGTCCTAGAGGGTCACACATAATAGTATATTCAATATTCTTCCCTATTATGTGCAATAGGTATATAGGTCCTAGTGGTCCCCACCATAGGGTCTGAGAATTGTCAAAGATTTATCGATTACCAATAAATAAAAAAATCATTATTATTCAATTATATAATAATTTGATTGAATTAATTTAATAAAATTATTTATGATTGTTTATGTTTATACATGGAATATTATTATATAGATGAATATTATATTTAATATTCACTATTCATTTATTATTTTTAGGAATTACAAGCCGAGTTAATGACATGGGTTTATCAAAAAATATATTTAATATATATTAAAAGTATTTTATGAAGTATAAATAGTATTAAGATTCAGTTATCACATCATAATTATTTATTTATTACTTATTTAGGGTATGATAGATATACGGGGGCCGGGAACCCTATCCAGGTATTTTACACAACCATTATATAAGTAGACGAGGAGATCATTTTCAATGTGAAAGTGCAAGAAACTAATTAAAAAGGATTGAGATCTCATATATCCTCCTCCCACATCCATGATAGAGAGAGATGATGTTCATGAAATTGATCCAAGGATATCTTTATAGATTGTAGGAACAAAGGTAAGGTGATAATTGCGACTTCAAAGGAATCATATATGCTCCACCCTAGAACATGGAATTAGAGGATCATCATTCATGCAGTTTCTTGAAGCATGTGTGGATGATATAGAGGGTTTCAAATTTATATCCATCATACGATGATCACCAATGAAAATTCTATAGTCTAACATTCCAAATTAAGCAAGGTACATGTTTGATTAATTAATTTTTTTTCTTATTTAATTCACACGAGATCCTCAGACCTTTACTGGGGCTCAAATAACTGGAGGCGATAAAGATACATTGTCTTGGTGATGAGAATTATAAAATCCTTGAGCCAAAAACTTCTAATGCGTTCCCCGGTATCTTCATGTTCCAATTTAGTTATTTGTTATTTTGGGATTAATCCCTTGGTTATATTCAAATTGTTTGATTTGATTGTGAATAATGGATTGATTGAGTTTATATTTCATGTTATTTATATATGTATCCTAGAAAGGCCTCAATGGAATATGGAATGTATGTCTCTAAGTATGATTCTTATAGTGATTCCTCTCAAGGTCTGTGTGAGATCCTTTTAGTGGTCGACTCTACCCAGATTCTAGGAAACATAGTGGAATCAGAATCTTATCTATCTTTGACCTCATCAAAGATTTTCTTAAAAATAATTTTTGTTATTTATATAAAAATCAAGGTCTGATTATGGAAATAGAGTGGATAGAGAGGGTTGGGTAAATATCAAATTATCTAAAAACTCATAAATAAAGGAAGGTTCATGCTGGTGTAGGATTGTTTAAAGAAATAAGTTGAGTATGGTATGAAATTGTTGTCACTATCAATTGAATGATAACATGTCTTGGGAATTATTAAAGGCCATGTTTATTCAGTGGAATTATGCTGATATCATGAAGGTGGAGAAGAAAATTGAGTTCATATGTCTCTATCAAGGTGGGAAAACAGTGAAGGAGTTTGGTGATCATATTTCATGGTTAGTATTCATATCTCCCATGTTAGTATCCAATGACACTGTGAAATATTGATTCCTTGAGAGAGGTCATTTCCTAGGCCTTGGATCAACTATTTTTAAATATGGCCTAAAATATTATAAGGAAGTTGTTGAGAAGTCTATGTATGTGGAAACTAATTAGACAACACTACCTATGTTTGGTGATGACTCGATTCCATCTAGACGATTTAATGAGGGGTAGTATTCTATGAACTTTATTGTCTCTTGGAAGTTAGTTTGTTGAAAGGTGTCTTAAATATAGTTCTTGGAACCAATGATATATATGATGTTAACTATGATGATGATGATTATATAAGATAAATATAATTTGTTGGTTCAAATGATTCTAGCATGCACATATATGGAAGAGCATCTGCTGAAGGGAAGAGCATTCAGTCCAACATAGGAGCCAAAAATCATGTGATTGACATTCCTTTTGATTTAATATACATTTAATTTATTTTAGGATAATATTCATTTATTACATGCATTGTAAAAAAATTATTTTCACTTACAAAATAAATTGTATGTACTCTGATCATATTAGTGAATTCTATGATTAAGTTGAATTCCTTGAAAATTAAATAAAAATATACACAATGTATTCAGTTTGTGTTTAATATTTTTTCCTCTATATTCCTCTATTTATTTATGATTTACAAGATATATTATACCCTACAGTACATCTCATTATTATCTAAATATAACAATTGAATCTAATATTGTTGGATTATTTATGATTTTATACGACTTTTTTGATGCAATTATCACTAGGAATTGACATCAATTTTAGTGTAAACTATGAAGGAAACAAAAAATGTAATAAGTTTCATGAGAAATATTAATATTTACTTGAATTTGTTTCATATATTATGATTCATTCTCTATATTGATTTATTTTTATTAATATTTACTTGAATTTGTAATAATTTTTCTCACATTATCAGGGTTTGTTATATCATTTTCAATTTCATTAAATAAAATTTCATTTTTCTCTGGGTTATATCATTTTAAAAAATTACTAATATAATTTATTCAACACCTTATATATATTGTTTCCCATCATTACTTCATTGTATATAACCAGTACTCACTCGTGTGTCTGCATAACGCTATAAAATAATGATTATTTCCAATAAATGAATACTATTTTTCAAAGTTAATAATGAATAGTAATATAGAATATATTTAAATCATATATAAGTGGTATATAATATTTTAATATAAGTGAAGAAATAATCTAGACATCATCAATATAATATAAAACATTAAGGATAAATTTAAAGGAACGAAAATTTATTTTGAGCATGGAGAATTCAATGACATGAGTGAACCTACATTTCAAATAATATTCAAAATAAAATTGGTTTTTATTATGAAATAAAAAGTGATAGGCAACTAAAATAGTAGATAACTAGGTTCGTTATTTTAATTGAATTCTCCATGATAAAAAATTCATTTCTTTAAATTTATCCTTAATTTTTTTCTGTTATATTGATGATGTCTCAATTGTTTCTCCAATTTTATTCCAATATTATATACCAGTTATCTATGATTTAAATATACTCAATATTACTATTCATTAATAAATTTAAAAAATAGTATTCAATTATTAAAAATAATCATTGTATTATAGTGTTGTGTGAACACATGGGTGAGTATTAGTTATTTAGAAGGTGTGGTAGTTGTTTTGATAAAATAAAGAAGTGATGCCCCCAAGGCTATCCAAATGGAAGGGAAATCATAAGGAATGAGATACATGGGAGGATGTATTCACCAAATATAACCAATTTTCCCTCAATATTGAGTACAAGACTAATTCTTAATGTGAGGCGAGTGATAGAGACCATGAAACATCATTATATCTTAGAAAAGTATATTCTAAAAGTGGGATACATCCTGGGAAGCCGACAACCCAGAGCTAGACACACATAGACACAATGTTTAAGGAGTATCTTATTAAGGTATACAACTTTGGAAATAAAAGGTAGGTGGAGACTGTTAGAAGGGGAAGGTATAGAGAGAGAGAGGGTAAGAGTTAGTTTGTTTATAGATTCAACATTGTACTTGGTCAGGAGAACAAGGGGGTCTCTCAAGTGTTTCTCTCACTATTATATTTCTTTTTCCACTTATATTTATTTTTATTCTCACTATTTACTTCAACTAAATTTCATCATAGATTCAAAATAATAACATAGTCCACTCAATATTTTTTTTTGATGTGAGAGACCTATCAACCCCTGATGAGACTAGTGGGAGTAATTCAGGTTGCTATTTCTTTAGGAATACAACACTGGTCGATAGGTTATTCCACATGAGTATTTTATAAGATGGTCCCATGTTAGGACCTAGTGAATTACCCATAATACACTTTTTTATGTCCCCTTTCCATCATATTTTCTTTCTGGAACATTTTGTAATTCCCCGACCCCAACAGCCCGGAGCTGGTGCATTATTTTAATACATTAGCATGATTACAAGTAATCAAGTCCCGAAGGACCGATTAGTTTTGTAGTATTGGAAAATAGATTACATACATGAACGTTAAATTACACATTCAAACATAAAACACAACATAAATAATACGTTGAAAATTACATTATTCCCCTATCTTAACCCTACATATCAAACATAATAAAATTATTGGAATCTTGGGAAAACAAAACATAAGAAAGGGGTGAGCTCAGATGCTTAGTAAGGGTAAATAATTTAGTAGAAGCTATACATTTAAAGGAAAGATGTGTAATAAAAACAAAAACCTTTTAAACATAAAATTGAACATAATATGGATAAAATAAATCAAACATTACCATATAAATATGCACATGGATATTCTACTAGTGGAATAATCACATGTAATAATTAATTCCATAATGAGGGAATTCCTAATGCCTGACATCATTATCACATAGTCAAGGCCTCTTTCCAAGAATACAAATAAAAGTTTTGTCAAGAACTTGTGCAAAGACAATAGTTTGTCTCATTAGACCTTCCGATACATCTATGATCTATAGCGGGCTCCACCCGTCACTTACTAAGTCCAATGCATTCCTCATATGAAAATGTTGAAACATAACATAAACATTCATATTAAAACTAGAAAACAAAATGTCAATACTTTAACCATAAACCATGAATGGTATAAAAATAGCACATCCAGAGTCAAACATATCATAACTCATTCAATAAAATATGGAATAATGTTTTATAATAAATCAACCTCAATCAAAAATAATATCTATTAAATGATGTTGATAAAGTTGAAAATGACCAGTAAAACTCTTTGAGAAAAATATCACTTTTTGTGAAACCATTTAAAAGTCACACATTTATAAAGGATGTAATTTAAAAGATATTTTTGAATAAAATATTCCCATACCAATTTAAACCTTTTGAAAGTAATTATCATTTTAAAACAATCATGTCCATATAAATAAATCCTTAAAATAATTTTTAAAACATGGACATTAATGATAAAGATTTAGAAAAACAAATCATTAAACATTTAAAATGCAGTTCATGATAAAGAGACCCTTACAAAAAACCATAAAATATTCATTTTGAAAAAAAAAATTCATTAAACATGGACATGGATGATAAAAATTTCCCAGTAAATACTTACACATAGACAATCTCAGATAATAATGAGAATGAGGATTTAACCCTTACCTTGTACTTTCCTTTTGTTGAGGGTATGTTTAACCTACTCTACAATGACCATAGTATGTTATCAAATTATAAAAGAATCATATTAATATTTATGATATCATAAATAATTAATTTATGAATTTATACTGCCCATTTAATAATAATTTAAATGTTAAACTAACATTTCGGGTAATAATCTCTTTCTTTATCATACATGTTTTAACTTGTTATTCTTGATCGTATCATTTAGATCATGATTTAAATACTCCAAGGATATAAAACATGATTTATATATAATATATATTTAGGATATAAAAATTTATAATAGATAGATATATGAAATAGAAAACAACATTTATGGAGACGGTAGGCTATACGTACACAAAAACGTTGTTTCTTTTTTTATATCGTATTGAACGGAAGTAAGTGAATAAAATATATTTAATTACATACACACACACAAACACATATATATATATCCAGTAGAATTATTATTTCATATAATACGTACTTATTATTAATATATATTTTTATAATCATCGTTGAATAGTGAACCTAGAAATGAATCTCATCGCGTTGTGGAGACGGTAAGTCGTACACACACACGAGCAACGATATCATTTCATTAATGATTAAAAGGGGTAGAATTAGATGATATATTAATTTTAAAAAGAAATTAGAATGTTATTTTTATTATTTATCTACATATTACTAATCATTATATTCATCCAAATTACATAGTGTTGAATAACAAATTACACCACGGTGTGGAGACAGTAAGTCGTACGTACGCACGCATGGTGGCATTATCATTCATGGGATGGATAGAATAACGAGTATTTCTGTACCATATTTATAATAACATCATAGTACATAGAAGGTAATGGAGTTATTATTTTGGTATGTAAATAACAAAAAAAGAGAAAGTGGAAGAAGAAATGAACTTTTAAAGAGGTGATAAAATAATTACCTCTTCTTTGGGGGTTTCCTTTTGATTTTAACAAAAGGGCTCCTTAAGTTGGCTTTATTCTCAAGGTAAGTCCTATAGGTTGAATTGAGGGAATTTTGGCGGAGATTTGGGATGGTTAAGGCCAATCCAAATGGATTTTGTGGTGTGATTTTGAGAGAAGGGGAAGTACCCTTTTATAAGAGAGATGATGGTCACTTTTGGAAAAGTTTGAAATATTATTTTATTATAAAATCATTTTCAGTTTCTAAAGGCACCAAATTGAAATATTTCAAAGATAAGGTAGGGATGGGTCTAAATACTCTCATCCAATAAAATTTAGACAAGTTTAGGTCACCATATTAACCCTATCTTTTATATTTAACTCTTAGTTAAATAGTGTATCTTTTACCATGTTCTCTTGTATTATTATAACAAATGGTTAATAAACATACAATAAAATGATAATAGAACCCCAAGTGGTTCATTATTGATATATATATAACCTTATATAAGTTCTTTTTCTGATCCTTAGATTTTTAGAAATATTATATCAATTAATAATATAATATTTGTTTTAAAAACTCATTTATGTCAATTTTGATACTATTTGGTATTTTGTTTTTGTAAAGTCATAACAACTTTATATATTCAAAAGAAAATTATTTAATCAATAATAAAATGTCATATTAACCTATAAAATTTGTGGATGGCATCAAAAGCCTCAATTTATATTTTTTTATATTTATAATATTAATTATTTTCATCTTTCATTGATAATGTAATTACTGTATCATCATTGTGTCATAAATAAATTTAATTATTCAATCATTAAAAATTATAAATAAAATTCCATTATGTAGGAAATATTTTTATCTTTATAATGAATATTTATAGTCAAATTTATCTTATGTATAATCCTATATTAAAAATGTCTTAGTTATTAAACATTGAAATTAACACTTTTAACTCTTCTTTAAATAAAATAATAATAAATCTCCTAGTCTAATACAAGTGGACCAAAAGGATCGTATTTTATTCATAAGGTTATTTTTGTTCTAAATACACTTATCAAATAGAATTAGGATATGTGTTAGGGTAATTATAATATCATTTTGACATTTAATTACCCTATTTAGTTTTAACCGTGGTAAATAAAAGTCAAAAGTTACTATTCACCAAAAATAATTTTCATCTTATTGAACAAAATATTAATTACTGATTTCAACTGTGTCTCTTTGATTTTTGAAATTCAATTCAAAGAAGCGGTAAAATTACATTTTATACAAATTTGTAAATGTGCTTAGAGGGTGGGTAAAAGATGTTAAGAAGTTCAATAAACTTTTATAAATCTAATTTTATTATAAAATTACTCCAATTAATTACATTGAAATTATATAGGTATTATATATATGTCTTGAATTAATATAAATTAAAATATAATAAATAATTATTTAAATAAAAAGTCGGTTTTAAAGAATAACGTAGTGTTTTTCACTATTCATCAAAAAATGAAAGTTTTTAAAAAAATTATAAAAATTTACCCTAAGATAATTTTGATATTCCTAATTTAGAAATGAATTCTATTTTACCAAATTCAAAACATATATTTTGCATTAATTAATTTAAAATTAATTCCTGTTGTCAGAACCAAAAAAGTAGGTTTTTAAAAAGTAAAAACTATCAAAAGATTTACATGTGTTTATGTCAAATTTAAATGTGAAATTACATATAATGACCTAAATTGTATTAAATGATAAAAATATAATCTATGTATACTTCCAAACCATTCAAATTAATAATTTAAGACTATAAATTATTTTGATTAAAAAAGTGGTTTTCAATTAAAATTTAGTATTTTTCACAATTCATGAAAATATGAAAGTTATCAGAAAAGTACCAAAAATTTATCCAAACTAAATTTTTTATGTCCTAATTTTAAAGAAGAATTTTATTTCATTGAATTTAATATATAAAATTGTCAAATATTGGTTTTTAAAAGGGTTCCCCAATAATAGGCGGTAAAATTGTATTTTTTGAAAAATACATTTTTTATCTAAAAAAATGAATTTGTTCTTATATTGTGTCTAAGAGACACATAATATGGATTATAAAATTTTGTAAAGTATATAAAATTTAAAATTTACTTAATACTATTCATAACCTCTTTCTGAATGGCTAGTTTGGTAAGTCGTGGTGCGCTCGAATTCGGTGTTGCGTGTAACACAAGTTATTGAATTATTTTGAAGAGATAACGTATTATGAAATATTGGGGTGTTACATTCTATCCTCCATTAATAAATTTCATCCACACAATTTGAAATTGTTCTTCGAAATTAAAAGGTTAAAATTAAAAAAATACCTTTGTGGAAAACCCACATCAGAAACTGGGTTAATAAAATTTGGTCTTAATAAGAGGGAAAGGGAAATGAAAAAATAACCACCAAATTATGATCTCAATTATGATAACATTGGGTCAAATTAAAGACACATATTTTAAGGAAAAACATAAATATTTATAGGGAGTTATTGAGGTCATCAATCACAAACTAGTGTAAAATTGAGGGCCTCAAATCCATCAATCTAAGATGATTTAAAATATCATCAGTTCAACAAAAAATATGGTATTAGGATAACAAATTTTTGGTTTTAAGATCCCCTCTCTAAAGTTTACGAATTAATTTATTCATATAATTGGAGGAAAGTAATATACTTGGCAATTAGAGTTTCATCCTTTAACTAATTCCTACCACAAACTCATATTTCACTCCAAAAGATAATAGAATTCAAAAATATTCTATTTATCCTAATAATATAGGGTTCCAAAAATAATGAATTTTTAATTCATTTGTCAGAGTATTTAAAAAAACTATATTATAAAAACTAAGACATCACGTAGGCAAATGGTAGGTGATGCACCCTTGTCGCCCTTCGGTTGTGGGTTCAAGTCTTGTTGCCTTTCTAGATGTGATGAGTTGTCGCTCGACCTCCCTGTTGTCCTTTTTATAACAATCCAAAAATAATCATAAGAAATGATTTAACCTTAAAAATAGTATCCAATGTCAAACAAAATCCATTATAATCATTAGAGTTATCCAAAATACTTTTTTCCAAACTCACAATCCAAAATTTATAAGGAATTTAAAAAAATGAAGTTCTTTTTTTCCACGTAATAGCATGCAAATAACTTCATCATGTATTCTTTTAAAACAAAGTAACATCCTGAATTACCATAAAACCTTATTTATTACATTAATGCTCCATTATTCCTTATATTATACAAAATATACTACTTAAATCCAAAAATGTTGTAAACTCCAACAATAATGGAATAAACAAACAGTTAATTAGTTTCAAAGTAGTCAATAATATCGAATATCATACATCCAAATCAATCATATCTTATTCTAAAATCACTACCTCAGTATCAGAACCATATTAAGGTTTATCGTTCCTTTAACCATTTATTTTTCAAAAAAATTAACTTGATTTTCGGTCACTTTTATTAGAACCATATAATCTCAAATTCTCAAGAAATAGTACTGCAGTATAATCCTTATTTATTTCCCTAATTCATATAACCAGTACATTATTGATACAACACTCAAATGAAATAATTCTTTAATAACAACATATGAACAATATTCATTCCTCTACATCTGTGGTAGTATCATAAGATGACTATTATCCAATAATATCATTTGGGGCATACTCTGATGATTTGGATATTGACTTGTGTAGTGTCCCAACTCCTTACAGATAAAGCAATGTACGTTTGAAACCTTTTTCTTACCCTTGAAATCACGTACATGGTGCCCTTTTTCTCCACACTTATAACAAACTCCCATTCCCTTCAAGCATTTACCAAGGTGATTCTTTCCACAATTATCACATATGGGAAAATACTTATTTCCCCTCTTCCCTTTATCCATATTTCTCTCTACCATCCTTCTCTTCTCTTTCTTCCCTTCAAAGCCATAGGACTTAGAGAATTCTTTACTTATCTTTTTAACACATGATACTATTTCTTCATATGATGAGAATATGTGGGATACTGTTTCCATTCTAAATTTTTTCTTAATACCATGAAATATATGATCCTTATTACTCTTTGGATCATGCGTATTGATGGATTTTTCATTCCTTCTACTGGGCGCCATTTCTAAACAATGGCATACACTAGGTTAGTTTATGAATCACAGTTCATAATTCCAAACTTTTAAAACATCTAACGTAAATTGAAAATATTATTTATATAATATATAATAATAAAAAATTGTTTTATTTGAGGAATTATTTACTCTTAAATCCTTTATAATGGCTTATAATGAAAATATGAATTATCCTAATCATATCCCCATGGAGTTTCGTAACCAAGAGCACATCAAGGCCTGTTGTCGTGTACCAGAATACCCTGGGTCAAGCCCAAAACTCATTGTCGGAGTTTTCACTCCTAGGTACATTTGTTCTAGAGCTGCCTCTACCTACTTGTATCTATATAGGGATGTAATGCTTGGAAAATACAGAAAATCTCTACATTACCTAAATTCTAGGATTTCTTCTATACTAATCCTCAAAGTCTATCTTAGGGTAATGTTATCTAATCAGAGTTTTTCAAAATATAATTTCCAAGTTTTGACTAAACTTCCTCTAATACCAACTATAATTCTCTAGACCCAAAAGCCTAGAACCAGTGCATTATTTTAATACATTGGCATTATTACAAGGAATCAAGTCCTGAAGGACCAATCCGTTTAGTAGTCTTGAAAAATAGATTACATACATGAACATCACATTACACATTAAAACATAAAACACAACATAAATAATATGTTGAGAACTCCATCATTCCACTAGATTAACCCTGCATATCAAACATAATACACTTCTCGGAATCCTGGGAAAACAAAACATAATAAAGGGGTGAGCTCATATGCTCAGTAAAGGTAAATAATTTAGCAGAAGTTATAAACTTTTAAGGAAAGATGAGTAATAAAAATAAAAACCTTTTAAACATAAACTTGAACATAATATGGATAAAATAAATCAAACATTTCCATATAAACATGCACATGGATATTTTACAATTCGAATAATCACATGTAAGAAAAAATTTCATAACGAGGGAATTCCTAACGCCGAACATCATTAGCACATAGTCATGGCCTCGTGCCAAGACTACAAATAAATTTTTTGTCAAGGCCTAGTGCCAAGACACTAGTTTTTCTCATGAGACCTACTGATACATCTAGGAGGTATAGTGTGCTCCACCCATCACTTACTAAGTCCAATTAATTCCTCATATGAAAATTTTGAAACACAACATAAACATTCGTATTAAAATTAGCAAACTAAATGTCAATAATTTAACCATAAACCATGAATGGTTTACAAATAAGACATCCAAAGTCAAAAATAGCATAACACATTCAATACAACATAGAAGATTTTTTTATAATAAATCAACATCAATAAAGAATAATATCTGGTAAAGGTTGTTGATATAGATGAAAATGATCAGTACAACTCTATGTGGGAAATATCACTTTTTGTGAAATCATTTAAAAGTCACCCATTAATAAAGGTAGTCATTAAAAAATGATTTTTGAATCAAAGTGTCCCATACCACTTTAAAACTTTTGAAAAGAATTATAATTTTAAAACAATCATGTTCATATAAATAAATCCTTAAAATCATTTTTAAAACTTGGACAATAATTAAAAAGATTTAGAAAAATAAATCATTAAAACGTTTAAAATGCTGATCTTGATAAAGAGTCCCTTCCACAAAACCTTAAAATTTTCATTTTGAAAAAAAAATTCATGAAACATGGACATGGATGATAAAAATTTTCCAGTAAATACTTTCACATAAACAATATCTGATAATAATGAGATTGAGGAATCCACCATTACCTTGCACTTTCCTTTGGTCGAGGGTACGTTTAACCTCCTTTATAATGACCATAGTATGTTATTAAATTATACCAGAACCATATTAATTTTTATTATATCATAAATGATTCATTTATGAATTTATAATACCCATTTAATCATAATTTCCATGTTAAATCAACATTTCGGGTAATAATCGCTTTCTTTATCATACGTGTTTTAATATGTTATTCTTGATCGTATCATTTAGATCATGATTTAAATAATCCCAGAATATAAAACATTTTTTATTAATAATATATATTTTTAATATAAATATGTATAATAGATAGATATATGAAATGGAAAACATTGTTTATGGAGACAGTAGGTCATATGTACGCATAAACGATGTTTCTGTTTTAATATCGTATTGAAAAGGTGTAAGACAATAAGATATATATAAGTATATATATATATATATCCAGTATAATTATTACACCATATATTACATAATTATTAATAATATATATTTTTATAATCATCGTTGAATGGTGAACCTGGAAATGAATCTCATCGCGTCGTGGAGACGGTAAGTCGTACGTACACAAGAGAGACGATATCATTTTCTTAATGATTAAAAGGTGTGGAATTGGATTGTATATTAATTGTAAAGAGAAATTATCATGTTTCTTTCATTATTTATATACATATTACTCGTCATTATATCCATCAAAATAACATAGTGTTGAAAAAAAAATTACACCACGACGTGGAGACAGAAAGTTGTACATGTACGTACGCACGCATGATGACATTATTATTCATAGGATAGATAGAATAATGAGTATGGTTGTACCATATTTATAATAAAATCACAGTATGTAAAAGGTACTGGAGTTATTCTTTTGGTATGTAAATAACAAATAAAGAGAAAGTGGAAGAAGAAAAGAACTTTTAAAGAGGTGATAAAATAATTACCTCTTCTTAGGGTGTTTCCTTTTGATTTGAACAAAAGGGCTCCATAGGTTGGATTTATGCTCAAAGGAAGTTATCTAGTTTGAATTATGGGAATTTGGGAGGAGATTTGGGTAGGTATTGGCCAAGAAAAATGTATTTGGAGGTGTGATTTCGAGAGAAGGAGAAGTACCATTTTATAAGAGAGGTGAGGGTCACTTTAGAAAAAGTTTGAAATATTATTTTTTTATAAAATTATTTTTGGTTTCTAATGTCTCTAAATTGATTTATTTCAAATATAAGGTAGGTATGGGACGAAATAATCTGATACAGTAGGTTTTAGACATGTTTAGGTCACCATATTAACCCTATCTTTTAGATTTAACTCTTAGTTAAATAGTTTATCTTTTATCATGTCCTCTTGTATTATTAAAACCAATAGTTAATAAGCATACTATAAAAATCCAATAATACCCAAAGTGGTTAATTATTGATATATATAACCTTATATAAGTCCCTTTTCAAAACCTTATATTTTTAGAAATAATATATCAATTAATAATATAATATTTGTTTTAAAAACTCATTTATTCCAATTTTGAAACTATTTGGTTTTTTGTTTTTATTAAATTCATAATAACTTTATCACAAAAAAAATTATTTAATAAACCATAAAAAGTCATATTAACCTATAAAATTCGTTGATGGAATCAAAATACTCAATTTACATTTATTTTTATATTTATAATATCAATTATTTTAATCTATCATTGATAATGTATTTATCACATTATCATTGTGTCATAAATAAATTTAAATATTTAATAATTAAAAATTATTAATAAAATAACATTATATATGAAATATTTTTATCTTTATAATGAATATTTATAGTCGAATTTATCTTATGTTTATCCTATATTAAAAATGGTTTAGTTATTAAACTTTGAATTTAACACTTGTAACTCTTCTTTAAATAAAATAATAATAAACATCATAATATAATCCAAGTGGACCAAAAGGATCATAATTTATTTATAAGGTTGTTTTTGGTCGAAATACACTTATCCAATAGAATTAAGACATGTGTTAGGGTAATTATAATATCATTTTGACCTTTAATTACCCTATTTAGTTTTAACCGTGGAAAATAAAAGTCAAAAGTCACTATTCCCCAAAAATTAGTTTCATCTTATTGAATCATATGTTAATTACTGATGTCAACCATGTCTCTCGGATTTTTGAAATTCAATTCACAGAAGCGGTAAAATTACATTTTATGCAAATTTGCAAATGTGCCAAGTTGGTGGGTAAAAGACGTTAAAAAGATCGGTAATATTTTATACATCTAATTTTATTATAAAATGACTCCAATTAATTCAATTGAACTTATATAGGTATTATATATACTTTTTAACTTAAAATAAATTTAAATAAAATAAATAATTATTTAAATAAAAAGTTTGTTTTAAACAATAACGCAGTGTTTTTCACTATTCATCGAAAATTGAATGTTTTCAAAAAAATACCAAAAATTCACCCTTATATAATTATGATATTCAGAATTAAAAAATGAATTATATTTTACATAATTCATAAAATATATGTTACATTAATTAATTTAAAATTAATTCCCGTTGTGAAAACCAAAAAGTGCATTTTTAAAAAATTAAAACTATAAAAAGATTGACATGTGTTTATGTCAAATTTAAATGTGAAATTACTTATAATGACCTAAATTATTATAAATGATAAAAATATAATATAATAATACCTCAAAACCAGTCAAATGAAATATTTAGCACTATAAATTATTTCGATTAAAAAAGTTGTTTTCTATTAAAATTTAGTATTTTCACTATTCATCAAAATATGAAAGTTATCAGGAAAGAACAAAAACTTTATTCAAAATGAATTTATATGTCCCAATTCTAAAAAAGAATTCCATTTCATTAAATTTAATATATAAAATTTTCAAATATTGGTTTTAAAAAGGGTTCGCCATTAAAAGGCGGTAAAATTTCATTTTTTGAAAAATTCTTCTTTTATTTGAAAAAAATGAATTTGTTCTTATATCATGTCTATGAAACACAAAATATGGATTCTAAAAATATATGGAGAACATAAAATTCGAAATTCATTTGATACTATTCATAACCACTTTTTGAATGGCTAGTTTAGTAAGTCTTGGTGCGCACGAACTCGGTGTTGTGTGTAGCTCAAGTTACTGAATTAATTTGAAGAGATAACATACAATGAAGTCATAGGGCATTACATTCTACCTTACTATAATAAATTGCGTCCTCTCAATTTGAATTTATTCTTCGAAAATAAAAGGCTAAAAATAGAAAAATACATTTGTGGAAAACCCACATTGGAAATTGGGTTAAAGAAATTTAGTCTTAATAAGAGTGAAATGGAAATGAAAATGTAACCACCAAATTCTGATCTCAAATAGGATAAAATTGGTGTCAATTAGAGGAATATAATTTGAGGAAAAATGTAAATATTTATAGGGAGTGATTGAGGTCATCAATCACAGACAATTGTAAAATTGAGGGCCTCAAATCCATCATTCTGTGTTCATTTAAAATATCATCAGTTCAACAAAACATAAGGTATTAGGATAACACATTTTGGTTTTAAGATTCATTCCCAAAATTTTAAGAATTAATTTATTCATATAATAAGAGGAAAAAAATATAATTGACAAGTAGTGTTTCATTATTCAAATAATTCCTACCACAAACTCATCTTTCACTCAAAAAGACAACAGAATTAAAAAATATTCTATTTATTCTAATATTATAGGGTTCCAAAAATAATGATTTTTAATTCATTTTTTAGACTATTTAAAAAAAACTACATTATAAAAACCAAGGCATCATGTAGCCCAGTGGTAGGTGATGCACCCTTGTCTCCCTTCGATTGTGGGTTCAAGTCTCACGGCCTTGCCGGATGCGACAGGTTGTCGCCCGACCTTCGGGCTATCATTTTTATAAAAATCCAAAAATTATCTTAAGAAATGATTTAACTATAAAAATAATATCCAATGTCAAACTTAATCAATTCAAATCTTTAGTCTTATCCAAAATACTTCTGTGCAAACTCCCAGTCCAAAATTTATAAGGAAGTTAAACACAATGAAGATCTTTTTCTCCACATAATAACATGTGAATATCTTCATCATGTATTCTTTTAAAACATGGTAACATAATGAATTACCATAAAACCTTATTAATTAAATCCATGCTCCCTTATTCCTTGTAGAATACTAGATATACTATTTATATCCAAAAATGTTGTAAACTCCTACAATAATGAAATAATCAAACAATTAATTAGTTTCAAAGTAGCAAAAAATATCGAATATAATTTATCCAAATTAGTCATATATTGTTCCAAAATCACTACCTTAGTATCGAAACCATATTAAGGTTTATATTTCCTTCAACCATGTATTTTATAAAATGTTTAACTTGATATTGAGTCACTTTTCTTAGAACCATATAATCTCAAATCCTCAATGAAATATTACTATAGTGCAATCCATATTTATTTCCATAATTCATATAACCAGTACATCATTGACACAACACTAAAATGAAATAATTATTTAATAAAAACATAAGAACAATAGTCATTCCTATTCAACTTTGGTAGTATCATAACATTATTATTATCCAATATCATTATTTGGGGCATACTCTGATGATTTGGATATTGATTCATGTAGTGTACGAAATCCTTGGAGATGAAGTGTTATACATTTGAACCCTTTTTCTTACCCATGAAATCGCATACTTGGTTCCATTTTTCTCCAAGATTATAACAAACTCCCATTCCCTTCAAGAATTTACCAAGGTGATTCTTTCCACATTTATCACATATAGGAAAATATTTCTTTCCCCTCTTCCCTTTATCTATCTTTTTCTCTACCATCATTTTCTTCTCTTTCTTCCCTTCAAATCCATAGGACTCAGAGAATTATTTACTTATCTTATTAACACATGATACTATTTCTTCATATGATGAGAATATGTGGGAGACTATTTCCCTTCTAAATGTTGGCATAATACCATGAAAGATATGATCCTTATTACTCTTTGGATCATGCGTATTTCTAGAGTTCGTATTCCTTCTACTGGGCGCCATTTCTAAACACTGTCATACATTAGGTTAGTTAATGAATCGAAATTCATAATTCCAAACTTTTAAAATACCTAACATAAATAGAAAATATTATGCATATAATCTATAATCCTAAAAAAAATCTTTAAGGAGGTATTTACTCCTAAATCCTTCATAATGGCTTGTAATGAAAATTTGAATTATCCTAAGCATATACCTCAAGAATTTTGTAACCAAGAGTGCGTAAGGATCGTTGTCATGTACCAGAATACCCTGGGTCATGCCTGAAACTCATTGTCAGAGTTTTCACTTCTAGTTAAATCTGTTCCAGATCCACCTCTACCTGCTCGTATTGAGATAGGGATGTATTTCTTGGAAAATACACAAAATCTCTAAATTACTAAAATTCTAGGAAGTTCTTATATACTAATCATCAAAGTCAATCTTAGGGTAATGTTCTCTAATCATAGTTTTTCTAAATATATTTTCTATGGTTTGTACTAAACTTCCTCTAATACCAACTATAATGCCCCGACCCTAGAATCCCAGAGCCGGTGTATTATTTTAGTACATTGGCATGATTACAAAGAATCAAGTCCCAAAGGACTGATTAGTTTGGTTGTCCTGGAAAATAGATTACATACATGAATGTTACATTACACATTCATACATAAATTAAAAAGAATCCATTTAGAAATCCATTATTCCCACAGCTTAACCCTACATATCAAATATAATACACTTCTTGGAATCCTAGGAAAACAAAACATATGAAAGGGGTGAGCTCAGATTCTCAGTAAGGGTGAATAATTTAGCAGAAGCTATAAAATTTTAATGGAAGATGTGTATTAAAAACAACATCCTTTTAAATATAAAATTTAACATAATGTGGTTAAAATAAATTAAAAATTACCATATAAAAATGCACATGTATATTCTACTAGTAGAATAATCACATGTAATAATTAATTTCATAAAGAGGGAATGCCTAACGCCGAACATCACTACCATATAGTCATGGCCTTGTGCCAAGACTACAAATAAAATTTTTTTCAAGGCCTTGTGCCAAGACACTAGTTTGTCTCATGAGACCTATCGATGCATCGAGGACATATAGTGTGCGCCACCCATCACTTACAAATTCCTCATATGAAAATGTTGAAACATAACATAATATTCGTATTACAACTAGAAAACGAAATGTCAATACTTTAACGATAAGCTATGAATGGTATAAAACTATCACATCCATAGTGAAGCATATCATAACTCATTCAATACATTATGGAAGATTGTATTATAATAAATCAACCTCAATCAAGAATAATATCCAGTAAATGATGTTGATATAGTTGAAAATGATCTATAAAACTCTTTGATAGAAATATCACTTTTTGTGAAATCATTTAAAAGGCATGCATTTATAAAGGAAGTAATTTAAAATATATTTTTGAATAAAAGTGTCCCATGCCACTTTGAAACTTATTAAAGGAATTATCATTTTAAAACAATCGTGTCCATATAAATAAATCCTTAAATTCATTTTTAATACATGGACATTAATTAGAAAGAATTAGAAAAAGGAATCTTTAAAACATTTAAAATGCTGATCTTGATAAAGTGTCACTTCCAAAAAACCTTCAAATTTTAATTTTGAAAACATTTTCATGAAACATGGACATTGATGATAAAAATGTCATAGTAAATAGTTACACATAAACAATCTCGGATAATAATGAGATTGAGGAATTAACCCTTACCTTCCACCTTCCTTTGGTCGAGGGTAAGTTTGACCTCATGTATAATGGACATAGTATGTTATTAAATTATACCAGAACCATATTAATATTTATGATATCATACATGATTCATTTATTAATTTATACTACCCTTTTAATAATAATTTCCATGTTAAATTAACATTTCAGGTAATAATCGCTTTCTTTATCATAAGTTTTATAACTTGTTATTCTTGACTATATCATTTAGATCATGATATAAATACATATTGAATATAAAAAATTATTTATATATAATATATATTTATAATATACATATGTATAATAGATAGATATATGAAATGGAAAACACTATTTATGGAGACGGTTGGATGTACGTACGCATAAACACTGTTTCCGTTTTCATATCGTATTGAACTGAAGTAAGTGAATAAGATATATGTAAGTACACACACACACAGACACACACACACACATATATATATATATCCAGTAGAATTATTATTTAATATATTAAATTCTTATTAATAATATATATTTTTATAATCATCGTTGAAAGGATAACTTGGAAATGAATCGCATTGCATCGTGGAGACGGCAAGTCGTACGTACACAGGAGCGACGATATCATTTCCTTAATGATTTAAAGGCGTGGAATTGGATGGTATATTAATTTTACAGAGAAATTATGATTTTATTTTTATTATTTATATTCATATTACTCATCATTATATCCATCCAAATAACATAGTGTTGAATAACTAATTACACCATGGCGTGGGACAGTAAGTCCTACATATGCACGTATTATTAAATTATCATCAATAGGATGGATATAATAATGAGTATGGTTGTACCATATTTATTATAACATTACAGTATGTAGATGGTACTAGATTTATTATTTTGGTATGTAAATAACAAATAAAAAGAAAAACGAAGAAGATAAGAACTTTTAAAGAGGTGATAAAATAATTATCTCTTCTCTATGTGTTTCCTTTTTATTTGAACAAAAGGGATCCTTAGGTTGGATTTATGATCAATAGAAGGCCTCTAGAATGAAGTGAGGGAAGTTGGGAGGATATTTTGGTAGGGTTTTTCCAAGAAAAATGGCTTTGGATGTCTGATTTTAAGAGAAGGGGACATACTATTTCATAAGAGATGTGAGGGTCACTTTAGGAAAAGTTTGAAATATTATTTTATTATAAATAATTATAGGTTTCTAATGGGTTAAAATTAATTTATTTCTAAGATAAGGTGGTTATGGTTTGAAATTATGTCAACTAATAGGTTTTAGACAAGTTTAGTTCACCATATTAACCCTATCTTTTAGATTTAACGCTTAGTTAAATAGTTTAACTTTTACCATGTCCTCTTGTATTATTATAATAAATGGTTAATAAATATAATATAAAAATAAAATACAACCTTAAGTGGTTCATTATTGATATATCTAACCATATATAAGTCCTTTGACCAAACCATATATTTTTAGAAATATTATATCAATTAATAATAGAGTATTTATTTTAAAAACTCATTTTTCTCAATTTTGACACAATTTGGTATTTTGTTTTTGTTAGTCATAAAAGCTTTATCACTTAAAGATAAATTTATTTAATCAACTAAAACATGTCATATTAACCTATAAAATTCGTGTATGGCATCAAAAGCCTCAATTTATATTTTTTAATATTTATAATATCAATTATTTTAATCTTTCATTGACAAATAAATTACCGCATCATCATTGTGTAATAAATAAATTTAATTACTTAATCATTAAAAATTATAAATAAAATACAATTATGTAGGAAATAATTTATTATTTCTAATGAATATTTATAGTCAAACTTATCTTATGTATAACCTTATATTAAAAATGGTTTAGTTATTAAACTTTGAATTTAACACTTTTAACTTTATTTAAATAAAATAATAATAAATGTCCTAATCTAATCGAAATGGGAAACATGGATAATATTTTATTCCTAAGGTTGGTTTTCGTCTAAATACACATATACAATAGAATTGATACATGTGTTTGGGTAATTATAATATCATTTTGACCTTTAATTACCCTGTTTAGTTTTAACCATGGTAAATAAAAGTCAAAAGTTACTATTCACCAAAAATTATTTTTATCTTATTGAACCAAATTTTACGTACGGATATCAACCGTGTCTCTCAGATTTTTTTAATTCAATTCACAGAAGTGGTAAAATTACTTTTTATGCAAATTTGCAAATGTGCCTAGAAGGTGGGTAAAAGATGCTAAAAAGTTCAATAAAATTTCATACATCTAATTTTAGTATGAAATGAAACCAATGAATTAAATTGAACTTATATAGGAATTATATATCTATTTTATCTTGAAATAAATTTAAATAAAATATAGAATTATTTAAATAAAAATTCAGTTTTAAACAATAACGCAATGTTTTTCACTATTCATCAAAAATTGAAATTTTTCATAAAAATACCAAACATTTACCCTCTGATAATTTTTATATTATTAATTAAAAAGTGAATTATATTTCACCAAATTAAAAACATATAAGTTTCATTAATTAATTTTAAATTAATTTGTATTGTCAAAACCAACAAGTGAGTTTTTAAAAAGTAAAAACTATCAAAAGATTGACAAGTGTTTATGTCAAATTTAAATGTGAAATTACTTATAATGACATAAATTGTATTAAATGATAAAAATATAATATAATTTTACTTCCAAACCATCCAAATTCATAATTTAACACTATAAATTATTTTTATTAAAAAAGTTGTTTTTGATTAAAATTTAGTATTTTTCACTATTCATCAAAATATGAAAGTTATCAGAAAGGTACCAAAAATTTATCCAAACTAAATTTTTAGGTCCCACTTTTAAATAAGAATTTAATTTCATTAAATTGATTATATAAAAGTGTAAAATATTGGTTTTAAAAAGGGTTCTCCATTAAAAGGCGCTAAAATTTCATTTTTTGAAAAATACTTCTTTTATCTAAAATAATGAATTTGTTCTTATATTATGTCTAAAAACAGATAATATGGATTCTAAAATTATATGGATTTTATAAATTCAAAATTCAGTTAATACTATTCGGAACTACGTTTTTAATGACTAGTTTGGTAAGTCGTGATGTGCTTGAACTCGATGTTGCGTGTAACTCAAGTTATTGAATTACTTTGAAAAGATAACGTACTATGAAATCTTGGGGTGTTACACTATTGGTATTATTATTATCTATTTATATAATTTTTTATTTATATTATGGTTTCCAATTTATGTTATACCTTACATCTAATTATAGTTTATTTTATGATCTTATATGATTTATGAAAGGGGTGTTTTTAAGAATGGTTTTAAAAGGGGAAAATAGCTCGGTTTTGTTTTGAAAGAGTGGGAAATCATATTCCATGGTTTATAAATTGTTTTCTTTTCCAATTAGTGATTTCTCCTTTGATTTATAAAAATGGGAATTAAAATGGGTATTTTTAAGGAAAGTTTTTTTTTGTTTTTATAAGTTTGAAATAACCATTTCTAGGTCTAATAGTGTTTTTTTCAAAAGTTTTCAAATTTTCATTTGGGATGGTTTAAAAAATGATACTTGTTGCATAATATAAGGAACCTCTCTCTGATCCAATCCTCAGAACTTTTCATAGGGAACCTAAGTTCCACTCATGGAATAAAGTGATTTCACTCGCTAGGTGAGCCTATCCAAGGTACTCCATATAGAAATCCATTTGTTTCCCATGACATAATGTATCTATACTTATATGTCATTTTAAATTCAATAATCCAAATGATACTATCTGAGGAAATCCGAGTTGTAACCCTTGTATCACCTTCAATATAATAATAAAAGTAGTCATATATTAGGAACCAACCCATACCATTTAAAAATTTACTTATTTTAGTTTAACCCTTTCACTGATAATAGAAAACTCAAGGATAAGTAAATAATAAGAAAGTACAAGGGACAAGGGACGTAGACTCTCCATTCCCTCCTCCATTTAATTCTCAATACATTTCATTCTATTATGTTTAACATTAGATTACATAATAAGTATTTGATCATTTATATAATTGACAATGCATCCATGGGGTAGTTTCAGTTGAGGTTCTCAAACTCCAATAGAGTTAATAGGGCTCAAGGGTCACATATTTCAAGGCCCATACATTTAATATATGAAAAAATCATTTTAAGAAGTGAAAAATGGAAATCCCAGCATGCGACACAACTTCTCAATATTTAAAAAACCATAATTTTATGGATGAGCATTAAACCAACTACCTTATATAGGTAATAGACTCCTCATCCATTATTGGCATCTAATCTAGGAAAGAATGGGAGAAAATAGAGAAATACAAGAACACCCAAAAAAACATGGCATATTATCTCACACAAAAATAATGATGAATATGGATAGGTAAACCAGGAAAGGAAGGAAGAGGATTGAATATATTACCATTAGCCATCTAATGTGATAAATAGTAAAATAATCGAATATCATACATAGCTAAAGGCCCACCTTTATGGATAAAGGAGAGATTCAACATGAGGGAGAGATATTTTTTGTATAATGATGGGATAAAAGAAGATGGTAAGTTAAATAAAAAGGGAAAATGTAATTTCACCCTCATTTTAAAGAGAGAATGGGTTGGCCCCATAGTTGGCAAAAATGGGTGCCAACCATGCATCAACGCTACCTAGGGTAACACACAATAACATGGGCTAGGAACATGGTTTTTAAAACCATGCACAACCTGTGTGTATCCTCTATATTTTTCTGAAGAACTCATGCACGGTCATGCAACTCCCATTCATAGTCTAATAAACCCTACAACTCACATGTTTCCTTTTAAAGCTATTGATCCAAGATTTGAACAATTCCTAGACACTCCTGAAACCTTCCTAAAACCCTTAATAACTTTAATAAGAATAAACAATAGGTTTTAAACAAAATATTAAGGATCCATATCTCTCTAAAAATATCAGATGTTATAGGTGAAAACCTACACACGCACCTATATTTGGGCAGCTCTTATGTCTTCATGTGGGTGTTTATGTTGTGATCTCAGATTAGATGTCATTCATGTTGGTCCATTGATTGAATTTTTAAGATTTTTTGTTAAACATGGGTCTCATGGAGTTTTCTTATGGTATATCAAGTTTTAATGGTTTTTGTGTTTAGGTTTTGATCTTTAATTGGATGCCCTTATTGCTAGTCCATTGATAGAAATTTTTAGATGTGGTGGTGACCATGGGTCAGATGGATATGTCATATGGTATCTCTAGTTTTAGGGTTTTCATGGATATTCTTGTATCAACCAATTTGGCCAAATGATATATTTCAATTTTGGTTTTTCTTGGTGTCGAACCTTGTTAACTATGGATGATGTCGTGTATTCATTTTAAAAGTGAGTTGGTTGTTTTAAATTGTTTATGACCAGTTTGGTTGGTATTATTATTTAAAACTATTTATTTCATATGAATGTAAGTCCAATGTATGAACACACCATGATGGATTCACTATTGGTTTCCAATACTTATTTTTTTTTGTAATTTGTGGGTGAAATAATCCCACTTAGTTATAATTATAGTGTGATGTCCCAGTGTTTGTCATCAACTGATAGCGATTGGGAACACACTTAAGGCCTTATGGTAGATCGACTAGGAAGACATGGTAGGTTGACCCTGGTCAGTTTGTTACATTCTTAGTTTTTTATTTATAAAAATTTACCTTGGGTATGATACTTCAGGACACTTCAAAATTATCACTCTTTTGACTCGAACAATTTAATGACTAGATTCAATGTATCCTGACCATCACACCCCAAAAGGGTCTCACATTCCATGAGAATACAAAAATTTCAAGATGTGTTTTAAATTCTCTATATAAACTCCTAATATGATTTTGGTACATTATAATTAGGATTATTAGATACTTTAAATACATATTAAATTAGATTAGGTGTAAAAGAACTAACATAATCAACATAACATATAGGATTTCTAGTCTCCCTTTGTCCCCTCTGCTACTAATTTTTGTGATTGTTCATCTAATCCCACCACTAAAATAATCATATGAAATTAGATTAGTATCAAAAACAATAATAATAAACATACCCCAAAGGATTTGTAATCATCCTGATTTCTCTGTCAGGTGTTTAACAGTTCGATAGACTCATTCCTGGATGATAAGAACATGGGTCAAAAGCGTGTGTTGGTCTATATTGCTACTGTGTATGGTTTCTCTATCTAAGTGGAAGACTATTGAATTGGGGGGTATTATAATTTTTAATAGATAATAGATAGTTTTCTAGTTAGTAGGTTATAGTTGTTAGGAATTTGTTGGTAGAATATTAAATAGTGGGACTACAGTTTGGTGGGTGGTTACAGTTGTTTTGTTTTTCATTCATTTGGGAGAGATGAATGGGTGAGATCGGCCATTAGCCTTGGGGACCAGCAAATTCCTAAGGAATTATTCTTATTCCTTCAATTCATCATCAAATTCTTCATTTGATCTATAATTCTTCTAAATAATAATAGAGATCCTCCATTTATATCTCTTTTTCACTTCGATACAAATCAATTGAAAAAACCAATAAGATATGAAGTCACTCTTTTGGGAGTTTTAGTCCCATATACTATAAACTAAATAGAATTTTGATCTTTATTACATTAAAATTCATCATGTTCACCCCTTTATCACCCCTTTACTAATAATGAATTTATAAATTCTACCATTTTATATACAACATAATTTTAACCCAATATATCCAATTTCATATTCTAAAAATATACATTTCATTCTACTAAACTCAAACATACCATCACTGACATGAAAACATATGGAACAACCAAATATATGTATTATCGAATAATAAGTGCCATAAAATAGTTATTAAGGAGTTTTTAGATCTATAGAATGAATAGTACCAAAAAATATTTCTCTTAAATGAGGGTGAAATAATCTATTTTATAGTGAAAAATAGAAAAATAAAACTCAATATAGATACAAAATTTTGAATTTAAACAAGAGTAAAAGAGGTTTGAGATAGATCTAAATGATACTCATATCCTAAATAACTAGAAACATTAACAAGATCAATTGATGTTGACGTATATATACATATCAAATAATAAGTAGTATCAATTAATGAAACCACAAATTTATTAGAAATCAAGCATTTAATTTCATGCACTACACATGTGGCATGTATTTTGACTCATTCATTTTGAAAATTTTGTCTATCATGGTGATTGTTGTATATTGTGGTGCCACACAATCACTTATTTCCTATGAAACTCATCAAATAATGGGTTTTAGAATTAAAAGCCATTACTAACTCTAATCATCACTAGTTTTAATTATTATATCATTATTTTCAACAGTTTTTCCATCATGTAATTTCATTCCATGAATAACTCAAACACTTCATCCTTATATTTTAGAAAATATTCTCATTATTTATGGTATTTAATTAGAGAGAGTCCCCACCAGTCAGTATGAATATGGTCAATAATCTTATTGGATGATTTCTTACCAAAATAACAAGAGCCTTCTGAAATTTCAGCCTCTATACTTCTAATTTATCTCACAATCCTTCTTTTTTAAATAATTAAAGTTCATATTTTATGTCTTAATTTTTTAGGATGATTATGGTATTCCAAATAACATGTGATGACCAATATTCCCATCATCGAGTTTCTCATCATGGTATAAACTCTATTGAGTAGTTTACCCTTCATCACTTTCAGTAAACACTTTGAAGCATTGACCAATCAATCTTAGTTAGATTAATCCCTTCCCTAGTTATCAATAATACCCTGAAAAATAAAATTCTTAGGTGAAAAAATAAAACCAAGAGAAATAAAATTCTTATGTGTATATAAAATGCACCTGTCATCAAATGTTCTAACTTCATTGTGCATCTTAATCTGTATGAAGTCGTAACCTTAACACTATAATCTCATTTATCACCTAATATCATAGTGAAAATCTATGTTTTAAATGAAGTAGATAATTCTAGATGAATCATACTTCATCGAAAATTCATAACAGGTATTATAATTCAAGGAACTCTACACACCACACATAATAGGTCGATTACATCTTGAACATGGCACACAACGCAAGGAAAAGAATCATAGCAAACTTGCATCCCTTGGGACTTTAATCCATGACATGCCCTTCAATACCCCAAACCCTTACCACCTCACCACCAATGGTGGGATAATATCATAACTACATAAATATTAAAAACAAAATAATATTAATTAAAATAAATTCTAAAATACTAAAAAATAAAATGTTACTTATTCTCTAAGAAATTGTAATCATTAAACATCAAGAAATGTTAAATCACACAAAAATATATTTATCAATGAATGGGGAAAAAATAAATGAACAAGGAATCATATATTTTGACATACTTGGGTAACCAAAATGACTTGTAGGATCAAGAAAACAACAATATAATAAAAATGTTTTTGAAGAAGATTTGCATGATTTTACAAAAGCATGATTGCGATCAAGGTCTTGCCATACCAAATTTCTATAAAAATGATAGTTTTATGCCTACATGATATTTAAAATGCACATATATGGTAGATATAGAACATCATGATCAGATTTTCCACTTTAACAAGGATTAAGAAAATACAGTCAACTTGAAATTGTTGAAATAGTTAAGGAAGAAACAAGAAACTTAATTTATTTTTGGGAGTGTCAATCACCATGCTAGTGGAATCCATTTTTGAGGAAATTTTTCTATATGTACAACTTTATAGTCGGAGGAACTAATAATCAATATGGTATTTCAACCCTGGTAAGTATAAATTACCAATTAGAAACAAAAAATATGAAAAAAGATTCGGAAAATTTCCCTCACTCATAGATTGAGGTAGTTGAAAGAGTACCACTATAGATTAAAAATTTTCTAGAAAGAAATGTTTTTCAAAGAAACTAAAAAGACCAAAAGAGTGTCATTTTATAAAAGCGAGTGAGACATCAGGTCGTAGTGGCTACACCTTAGGGTATAAGAAAATAAATGATCTAGGATCTGACTATCCTACACCTGTATACATTTTATGGGTTGGGATATTAATAAATTATTCCTATTCTAAATAGGTTTATATGAATTATATAAAAAATTAGCGATCTTAATTAGACCTTTCTTTAAATATGCATGTTATCCCATAACTTAAGAATATTTTATTCTTTTAATATTTTTTCAATTTAATATATCATTTTTATAACAAAGAAATATTTTTAAACCACTTTATAAGTATTTATATAAATTAATAGTTATTTAACAAATATAATGTATTTAATATTTAATGATTCTTAATAATAAGTGTTTTTTATATTTTCAATATTGATTACAACTATAAGATGGCCCCACAGACTAGTCTGCTAAAAATTCAGAATGATTTGGTATAATTTTGTTGAACTCTCATTAAATCCTTACCTAAATGGGTAAAATAGTTTTAAGCCCAATCTATGAGGGTTTGGCCAACTTCACCCCAATCATGTTCATTGAACATTCATAATAGAGTATTGTGGGGGTACGGTATTAGTGGATGTTTCCAATGTGAGGTGGCCTAATGGTTAGGGTCATTCATTGGAATCTTTAGTTTTTGGGGTTTGATTCTTTCTAGTTGCACTTAATATTGTAATTACACCACCTCCTGATTTTACATCTCAAAAATGCAAGGCAGTGTTGAGATGTTGGTTTTTCCCACTCAGGTCATGATTCACATTTGAAACCTAGGGTAGAGTACCTAATTTTGTTTATGGATGGATACACCGAGAAGGGGATGAATTTTATAGGTTGGGGTGAGTTTTATTTATAAAAAATGGAATTTGTTGATAGTGCATGAGTGAAACTATGAGATAATGAAAACAATTGGATTATGTTGTTATAAATAAATAACATACGTGAATGTGTTGATTTTATAAAATATAATAATTTCATTGAAATAAATTATCAACTCTAATATTTTATATTTCAACCTATAATATGTGGTTATATGTTAATAAAATATAAGGATTATGGAACGTATATCCATAGAGGAGTTAAATACACACAAGATGTGGAGGGAAAAAGGTACATAATTTCACAAGACCCAATGTGAGGAATTAGTGTCCCAATAATAAGAGAGTGTATTAATAGAATCAATGAGGTCCTTCATGTATTAATCATGAAATTCCAAAAGGATGCCCAACACCTTTTATTGGGAGAAACATCTAGTCCTATAGTTACTCTAATTAAGGCTCAAACATACTTTTAAAAACCAAAATTATGTTGTGCTACAAATTTCAATATCATTTTATCTTGGAATTCTCAAATTCATTATTAGAGGATTAAAATTCAAAAATGGTGGGATGGGTTTATTAACATACTCTTTAGGTTCATTATTTTAAAAAACGAAGGACTGGTTTTCTATTAAAGTCATGGGAAAATGTCAAAATTGTCAAAATTATTTTAAGGCCATTAGACTTTTTGAAACCAGGTGTTAGACATTTGTATCACTCCATGGCCTTAAATAGACACCCATTTTTTCTTTAAAGAGATCATAAATGAATTTATTATTACTCTTGTGAGTTTTCAAACCATGTGTTATTTATTGATTCTTTGACCTTTTAAAGGATTATTCATCCTTTGTGTCCTCTTAGGACTAGATTTATCAGATAAAAATTCTTTTTGGGCACTTCATTGACCAACTATCTATTATCCTTCATTCCCATAATCAATAACCCTTCCTAATTTTTTTTATTATAGAGATCTGGGAGTTTAACACATGAACCTTGAACAAGTTTAAAAATAAAATTTCAAGCATGTAGTGGGTCATGTATCATTCGGTACCTGATCCCATTTGTAATAAATAAATTTCTTTCTATCATATATCTTCTTCCATATTTATTTCTCTTTAAACCAGGCCAACATCAATTCTAATAAATTTTTTCATCATTTACATACTTTATTTATTCATTATTTTGGATGTATAACATATCATTATTGTAGTTGAGATGATTATATTTTCTCTCCATATAAAATAATAAAAACCCAAGTTATAAAGAATGAGATCTGCTGGATTCAGTTATTTTCAAAATATACTAAAAATGTTTATCATGAACCAGCTTAGAAACAATGGTGCACTGATAAATGATCTAACTCTAACATAGTCTGAAGGGAATTTACCATCCCCATGTGTTAGTGACTAGAACCTGGAATAATATCAAACATTGAAGCAAATTATTATTTCCCAAAACAAACCATCAAGATATAACAACGTAAGAAACAAAAAAGAAACAGTCAGTATTCCAGACACTCCTCCAAGAGAAAAGTGACAAAAGAAGATATATAAATATCCCAAGGTAAACATAAACCAAATTAAAACACAACTTATATCAATACTAAGTCTCATAACACCCATGAAATAGGTGTATCACATCCTCACCAATCACCTCCATCACTCTAGGTCTCACGAATCAAGCACACCCACCACCTCTGAGTATCACCTCCCTTTCCCTAATCCTAGTGTAACAAATCTAAAAATTCACAAAGGAAAATTTAGGGTGTTATATATGCAACCTAGTTGGGACTCACCAAGTGTTCCATAATTAATTCAATAATAATTTAATCATTTATGTTTTCAACTTAAATAAAAAATGGAATGGAAATAAATTTACATATTTTAATCCAAAACATGATTTCAAAATAAAAAGATGGTAGATATATAAAAAATGATCAAATGAAAATTTTGTATAAAAAATTTATATAAAGAAGTTAGAATGAATAAAATAGTTCTTTAATAAATTTAATTCATAATAAATTCAAAACCAAGCACTATGGTAATATTCCCCGAGTTACATTAGTTCCAGGCTCTCGGATCCTCACACTACTCAATCATCAATCATATATTAGGTATGTGGGAACACATCCCTATGCATATGATAAAGAGGCTAATCAATCAACATCCCATTGTTACAATAATTACAAACTAGGTTTAGTTAGAGTTATCATCATTCTAGTGTTAAGGAGTCAAAGTCTTAGCGTGCTTATCCAAATCACCCACTAACTACTCAGGCTCACATGTGCTTCAATAAGTAAATAAATAAATCATGAAAAAATCAATCATTTATAATAAATTAATTGTTCATAGTTCAAATTCCCAATTTCAAGGTCAACATTCCCTTTTTAATTTCAAAAGAAAATCTTGGGTTTTCATCAAATTCATGCCTTTCAAATAATCTTTCATTTCAATCCAATTTTCCAAAGAGATATAATCAAATAATTACTCATTTTAAGCCATAATAATTATGAAAAGACACCCAAAATTTTCAATTCCATTGAAATTGGAGTTAATTTTAAATTTTATACCCTTTTTTAATCAAAAATCAAATCATCTGAAAACAAGGTTTTACGAATCAGTTGAAAAATCATTTAAATTCAATAAAAAAAATTAGAGTTTCAATTGTGGGGTAAATCCTTTTAGAAAAACCTACCTTTAATAAAAATATCAAATGATAAAACACCATAAATGGGAATTCCAATGAATAGTCAAAAGAATAAAATATCAAGAAGGAATCCCTAAAAACACAACCCATTAGATCAAGCTTCCATTCCATCAACATCATGATGTTTTTTCTCTCTCAAATAAGGAGAGGAAAAAAATAGAGGAATATATATGAGAGAAGATTCACTTATAGTAGAAGTATTGATCATATCCTCTAATACATCAATTTGAAATAGGAAGGTTTGGAGATCCAAGAAAACCCTCTAAGATCCAAGGAATTTGATTAGGGTAAAATATGAGGGAAGTTGGAATTTAAAATGGGGTCAAATATTTAAAAGCCTTTATATCATAGACCATGCCACAACCCACATGAAAACAACACATAAGGGTAGAAATAATCTAGACCATGGTGCAACCACCCCATACCATGCCGTAACCCCTCCCGATCAACCTTCCTCTTGGAAACATGCCACAAACTTCTCTAGATATTATTTACATGAGGTAAGGATACAACATAGCCCAAAAACCATGCCAAATCCACCTTAAAAAAGGTAGAGGAACCACATAAACCTCCATGTTGTATCTCTCCTCTATATCACATCCCTTCCTAATTTGGGAAAGTCCTAAAACACACCACACCATATCCTTGTGGTCCACGCTGCAGCTATGATAAAAAATTCAATGACACTAAAATTGGATATGACCTAGCCTTGAAGTCTATTCTATATCTCATATCACTCCACACCATAGACCATATCACCAAACCAAAACAAAACTCCCTATAGAAAACTAGAAAAATAAAATTCCAAAACTTATGAAAATTCTCCAAACTGTACCTAAAGAAATGGTGAACAAAGACAAGAAGTAAGTAGCACCAGAAAGTGGTAACATGATGTTACAATTTTAAAATCTATGAATATATAAATTTTATATAATCTGGAGTTTCAAATTATTACTGATCCAAAATGTACATATTGAAAACTGAATTTTTTGTTGTTATTATTTTTTAAGAAAATATCCAAAAATAAAAAATTGTGAAAAAAGGATTAGAAAAATTGAAACAAATTAAATAATACAAACCATCATCATTTCCTTGATCCTTTTTATTTACAATCGCCATATTCTTCCTTTTAAACACTTTTTTATTTTTTTTAATTCTAGTTCAGGATTTCCACATTTTAGTGATCCTTTAGATTCATTGGAATTTATTTATTGCACTATATGAAGAAAGTTGACTGGTAAAATGGAATAGATTTTCATTTTATTGAAAAATAAAACATTTAGGGAAATATTAGTGAACACGCTATTTTAACTTGTGAAAACATGAGGGAGTGTTTGATATTCATTTTTATTTCCCTTTTTTTCAAGGTTCCCAAATGGCAGGAGGAAGTGACACCAACAAAATTAATCTTATGAAGTTCATGAGTGATGTTAAAGAATAATTCCATGATTTTAATACAAGGACAAATGGATTGTAACCCCATTAAAATTCAAGAACAATGCCATAGAGGATGGTCATTGGATAAGAGGAAGAGTTACCTAATTTTTATGAGTTATCAATTTAGATAAATCAACAAAAATTGAGGAAAATGAATGAACTTAGAAGTTTAAATGAGAGGATACCATCGTTCAAAGTTAATAATGATCCAAAAACATAATAAAAATAGGAATTAAAGGTTGTGCATGTTTTTGGTAGTTATAACTATATAGAGGAAAAAAAGATGAAGTTGGAAGCCATTTAATTCACTGACAATGCTAGAATTTGGAGAGAAAATCTACAAGTAATTCAATGGTGAAATAGAGAAATATCCGTCCACACCTGGGAGGAGAGGAAAATTGAAATGTATGAGAGGTTCATTTATAGTCACTATCACCATGATTTGTTCCTCAAGTTTCAGGGTTTGAAATAAGAATCCATGAGTGCTGAGGAGTATCAAAAATAGATAGAGTTCATCATGGTTTGGGAAAATATTGACGTGGAGTAAGAGGAAACTATATAAATATTTGCGAATGTCCTCAACCATGAAATTCAAGATACAGTGAAAATTCACCACTATTTGGATATTGAGGATATACCTCATATGTATACTAAATAGAAAAAGGAAATTAAAAGAAAGAATGATATATTCCACATATTATGGTAAATAATATATAACATCTTTCATGTTGAATGATTCCCAATAATAATATCATGAAAGTGAACAAAAAATGGAATAAAAGGAGGTGATGGAGCCAAAACCATTCTTTTTTGGAATCCAAAGGTAAAACATAAAGAAAAAAAGGTTTCTAAATCACATAATATAAATGGTTTTAAATGTTAAGGATTTGTACATGTTGACTCACAATTCTTTAATAGGTGAACCACTAATACAAAACACGTCTTTAATAGAACTGACGTTTATCAGTGTTTGAAAAATTGACTAATAAAGTCCATCATTATGAGTGCTAAAATAAACGTTGATAAAGGCGACCCTTTATCAGTGCTAAAAAAGAACTGATAAAGGGCAACCATTATCAGCGACTTTTTAGCACTGATAAAAGGTAACCTTTATCAGCTCTTTATTTTATTGCTGATAAATGAAGCCTTTATCAATGATTTATTTTTATCACTGATAAAAGGTTCCCTTTATCAGTGCATTTGTAGAGCTGATAAAGATCTATAATAAAATGAAAAATTCAACAAATAAAAATAAAATGAGTAAATTAATAAAAATATGAAACATTTTATTAATTAAATAAGTATTAATAATAATGAATAAATTTCATATACATATATATAGATTATAAATATTGATAAATAATATACATTCAATATAGATATATAAAATGAATAAGTATAGTATATATAAAATGTTAATTAAAAACATATTACTTCCTTTTTCATTTTTAATGTTGTTTTTTTTCAATTTAACCTATATCAAATGTTGGGTGTTTCATTTATTTCATGTATATATATATATATATTAATTCATTTTTATAAACAAACACATACATAAATATATTTACACAATATATAGAAACCCATACACCTAATATTTATGTAATTTATTCAAATTTTAGTATATTTTAGAATTTCATTATAACAAGATACATTTAATATATATTGTGTTTTTAATTACTCAATATTATTTATTTATTTTTAATACTATAGTTATGGTTTTCATTTTTAATTTTTTAATTTATTATTTTATTTTTGAAATTGATCATTTTTTATTATTTATTTATAGATATTTATTTACTATGTTTTAGTATTTTCAATATGTTTTCATCCACTTCAATATATATACATATATCCATATTTTTTTAATAATTTATATTTAATTAATGAAAATTTTCAGTTTTTTAAATATTCTTAAAGTGCACTCATTTTGAAAGATTCAATATCACTCATTTTTAAAATGTATGTATTTAAGATTATATATTCATTAATAATGATAAAAATATATTTTTAAATAAATATATGTAAATAAATATATCTATAAGTGTATATTTACTATATTTATAGTTACTATAAATAAATAATAATTATTTTTAAATAATAATTTATATATTTATAATTAAATAATTATATATAATTAAATAATCATAAAATTATAAAAAAATTATTTTAAATAATTACTAAATTATAATAAATTGGTTTAAATAATTTTAATTATAAAACTTTTAATAACTCCTTTTTAGTGCTGATAAAGATCAATGTTTATCAGCGCTAAAACGTTAGCGCTGATAAAGATCGAGATTTATCACCACTAAAAAATCACTGATAAATATTCATTTTATCAGCACTTATAAATTTATTGATAATAAAAGGGATCTTTTTTAGCACTTTTCTTAATGAACTATTAAAATTGTCCCTGGTCAATTTAAAAAAACCCTAACCATGACTCAGTCACTCGTGATTTTTAAGATCTCACAAAACTCCTCTACTTACTGTATGACTCCTTTATATTCTCTTGGATTAATCAAGGCTAGAATCCAATGTATATTATTTTATACTCTTACTTTATCATTTTTTGATGTTTTGGGTTTCGTGTTTTGTATTTTTATTATGTTCTTAAACATGATGAACCATACATCTCTTCTCGTTGCTACTGAAATACAACAAGTGTGGTTCTATTTCAACATTTTCTTCCATATACAATAGTTTCAAAGCAAGAGAAGGATGTTTTCATATGGTAAGGTTAGTAAAAATATGTGTATATGCCTGTATGGATAAATAAAATAGATTTTGGATCAACCCTCTCTATATAAGGAGACCTCTCATCTCCCCTCGGTTTTCTCTTCATTTGAATAATATAAGTTTCCAAAATCTAGGTAGTTTCTCAAATTCAATTCATCTTATATACTAGATTATAGATTCTAAAGAATTAATTATGGGGGTTTTTAAGGATTAGGGGATACCATGTTTTGGACCTCATTTATGGGTGATGAACATATAGGGACCAAGGTAAGTGTAAAAATCATTAAAAAATGTCTTGTGGACTTTGGTTATTCATGTAAATTGTTAAACCATGAAATGGGTTATTTAGATTTATGATTTTGATGACTAATTATTTAGTGAATTAAAAAAAATATTGAATTAATAAGTCACATTCCAAATAATATTTTAGTGATACATGTTGTGAGAGTTTAGTTTTTTTATTAAATCAAGATTATTATTAAACTTTATCCATGGGTTAAAAAGTGTGATGGGGAATTTATTTGGTGAGAAAATTATGATCAACATTTTTTTTAAATTTCCGAGATTGGATAGTGTTGAGAAATCATTTGGTAAATGGACTTAGAAATACACAACAACATATAAATAATGTATTTTGAAAAAGTAAGTTAGTTATCCATGGTTGGATAGTAGATCAAAAAAAATGATGAGATGTGATTTATTAATAGAATTACTAATCAAAATAGTGATATTATTAATTCATAGGATAAATAAATAATTTTAAAAGTCATCTAACATGTTGAATAACTATAGAGAGAATAAAAATTTATAAAATATATTTTTGATGGTTTGAATATTATGTCCTATAAGTCATTTAATTTTTTATCAATTTCCAAAATGCACTAAATAGAGATATCATATTTTATGATATCCCTGAATCATAAATGGAAATTTAATCATATATATACATTTATCATATGGTACAAAAAATAAAAAATGTAGATTTTGGTGTGTCATTAAATATATGATATTGTATGAATGAATTTGGCTAATTCTCCCAAATGATTTCTCAAAGATTATAAATCTTAAGGAGCATCATAGATGGCTTAAAACATTTATTGAAACACTCAATGAAATAAGTACTCCGACGTGATGAAATCATCATTTTCCATGAGACGATGGTCAATTCTCAAGGAACTATTTATTAAATTTAGAGTCCCTATAAAGGAATACAATCCCCCTATTGTAATTAACACTTTGTTACTTTCTATAGACAACCCTATATTCTTATTTGATCACTTTTTATCACAAGGTTAAGGCACTAGCACTCCTTTTTTGATCGAGGGTCCTTAAGAAGACTTGTGTGATTCAAGGATAGTGTAATCTCATAAAAGGCTAGAATACTTTGTTTTTTGATTTAGTCTTATAAATCAAACATATTCCATTGAAGGTTAATGACGGATTCCACCGATTCTATATTAAAAGTGTTCTATAGGTGTTTTTTTCCTTGTTTCTATTTACATTTATCCTTGAGATAAATCAGCCCTTTTTTAGGTTTTTTATCCCTCTAAGGATCAACAGATGATATGCTAAAAATCATAAGTGGTATCCAGGACTTTTTCTTCAAGGAAATAATGTATTAATCTACTAGTTTTTCAAATAAATAAATGTCATATTGTATTATTTCAATATCATATATTTTGATATGAAGGATTTATTTGTTCAGCCATAACATATAGCTATAATATATCATATGGTATAAAATATAGAAAGTCTAATTATTTGAACTATTTTATTATACAATTTATGACATCATAAAAAATTACTCTATCCATGGTTTGTGTGAAAATAGTGGATCAAAGAAAAAATACAATATCACATCAATTGTTAAATATGATAAAAGAAATATGATATCTTCTATAATATTTGGTGAGACTAGTAATGGAATATGATTAAAGTTTCATCATATAATATGATTGAGTTGAGGGGATACACCTCCCTAATATTATATTTTACCACTGATAATATCATCATCAGTTGTAAATTTGGGAACTACTAGAGGTAATTGTTGATCTACTTCAATCTATATGGTATTGAAACTATTGTAATATCTATAGTACCACTATGTTGTGATGGGTATAGTGTATAATATCCTGGGAGACTAGCTACACAATTAAACCCTCCCAAAAAATCACATGAGTGTGGGGATTAAGGTAGCTTATGAGGCGATTTCTTAGTTTCTGGTTCCACTTGATGGTCTGGATATTACAATGATTGAAGATGTTATTGGAGTTTTCATAGAATGGTCATCTAATTTTATAAAGATACATGGGGTACATCTTTAAAAAATATTTTCATATGAAAAAATGTAACAATTGGTAATAAAAGGTTTGAAGTGAGGTATGATATTACAGATGGATAAAGAAATGGAAAAATAAAAGGTTATATCAATAAAATCTAGTACGATTTATGAAATTTGAAAGATATTTCTGGTGTGAAAATTAGTTTTAGAATACTTATATATTATTTTTGATCTCTTTCTCAAGGAGAAGAATACTGGAAGAATTTTTTTTTAAATATCTCTAACTTGGAAACAATAAAATTGTTGGGAAATTCAAAGGTAGATGTGGAGGCCAAGGAAAAGACAGAGGGATAGGTGGATGTGAAGGTAGAGGTAGAGGTAGAGTCAGAGACCAACATGGAGGAGGAGGTTGAGGCAAAGACTAGGGTGGAGACTCAGTTAGGGGAGTATAAGAATCCATGGATTACAAACAATAAAAATGTTGGAAAATTAAGTAGAATATAGATCATACAAGGATTGTGTTTGAGAACAAATGTTTAATAGTGCACAAAACACTTGTCACTTAAGATAAGAGCCATTTTATGTCTTTCCTGTTTAAAATGGCATTTTAGTAAAGAAAATACATGGCATACTCAAAATAGAGAAAAAACATGGATTGTATTGATAATTTGGGATTATGATTCATAATTAATTTATGAAATGTATGAATCAATCTCATGTTAAATCGACTCATGAAGCCACATGTATAGCTCAAAGTTCATGTTTCCAATTTAATATGAAATTTTAGTAAAAAAACACATGGTATACTCAAAACTGAGGAAAAAAATTCTTATTTTTTGATACTTTAGGAAAACAATCCATGATTCAATTGGGATGTGTAGTGTTCAACCGAATCTCAATTCGACATACGGTGTGACTCGTATGACACCAATTGCATCTTTTTATTCAAAATTGATATTAATTTTACCAAAAAATAACTACAATACTAAAAATTTAGAAAACACATTCATATTAATTTGGTACTTTAGTAAAATGATCCATAAATCATTTTTGACATGTAGAGATTAGTTGAAACCTCAATCAGACAAATGTTGTGACCGGTATGACTCCAAGTGTCCATTATGAGTTTAAAATTAACATTTTAAAAGAAAAAATTATCACTCACAGAAAACCAAGAAAAAATTATTGTATTGTCTTAATGATTTGGTAAAATGATTTATAATTCATTTTTAATTTGTATGAAACAGTCTCACATCAAACCTACACACAATACCACTTGTGCGCCTCAAAGTGAGTGTTTCCAGTTTAAAATGACATTTTAGTAAAATACACACATGGCATACTCAAAACTTAGGAAACACATTATTATTGTTTTGATACATTAGTAAAATTATCCATGAGTCATTTGGGACATGTATCATTTAGACTCACCTCAATCAGATGCACGATGTAACCAATATAACTTCAAGTGCGTCATTTTATTCAAAATTAACATTAATGTTAGTGAAAAAAGAACTGACATACTCAAAACCAAGAAAATGCATTCATATTGTTTTGATGATTTTTAAAAATTATCCGAAAATAATTTTTGATGTGTAGGGATCATCCTAACCTCAACCTGATTCACGATGATATCGATATGACTCCAAGTGTCCGTTATTAGTTTAAAATTGACATTATAATACAAAAAAGTGTCACTCACTGAAAACTAAGAAAACATGATCAGATTGATTTGATAATTTGGGAAAATTTAACATGTATGAATTAGTCTCATTTCAAAACCACACACGATTCCACCTGTATGGATCAAAGTGCGTGTTTCTGGTTTAAAATGACATTTTAGTTGAAAACACATGTTACATACTCAAAATTGAGAAAACACATTTACATTATTTTGATACTTTAGGAAAATAGTCCATGATTCATTTTATACATGTATAATTCATCCATGACTCAATTCGATGCACAATGTGACCGGTATGACTCCAAGTGTGTCTTTTTATTAAAAATTGACATTAAATTTAGTGAAAACACAACTGACATACTCATAACTGAGAAAACACATTCAGATTGTTTTTTAGATTTAGAAAATTTATTTATACAAAATTTGTTATGTTTATGGATTAGATAATACTAAATTTGATGCATAGTGTGACAGGTATGACTCCAAGTACCCGTTATCAGTTTAAAATTGACATTTTAATAAAAAAACATTCCACTCATTAAAAACCAAGAAAACATGCTTGGACTATCTTGATAATTTTTAAAAATGATTCATAAATCATTTTTTACATGTATGAATAATATCATGTAAAACCCACACACAATACCACCTATATGGCTCAAAGTACGTGTTTCTAGTTTAAAATGTCATTTTAGTAAAAAAACACTCGCGGCATACCCATAATTGAGGAAACACATTCTGATTGTTTTAATACTTTAATAAAGTGTTACATGAGTAATTTTGGACATGAATCATTCATTAATTCCCCAATATGATGCACATATTGACTGATATGAATCTTAGTGCATCTTTTTATTCAAAATTGTCATTAATTTTAGGGAAAAACAACTGATATACTCAAAACTGAAGAGACACATTAATATTGTTTTGGTACTTTAGAAAAATGATACATATGTCACTTGTGATGCGTATGGATAAATACCACCTCAATCTAAATCATGGTTTGACTGGTATGACTTTAAGTGTTCGTTATCATTTTAAAATTGACATTTTAATACAAAAAAGTGTCACTCATTGAAAATTGAGAAAACAAACTCGGATCGTCTTGATAATTTGGTAAAATGATTCATAATTAATTTTTGAAGTGTATAAATCTGTATCATATAAAACACAAACATTATTCCACTTGTATAGATGGAATTGCATGTTTGTAGTTTAAAATGACATTTTAGTAAAAAACACATGTGGAATTCTCAAAACCAAGGAAAAATATTCGGACTGTTTTGATATTTTGGACAACAAAAAATGATTCATTTGGGATATTTATCATTCATATATGACTCAATATGATGCATTATGTGACTGGTATGAATATAAATGTTCAATTTTATTCAAAATTGACATTAATTTTAGTGAAAAAACAACTACATACCCAAGATTGAGAAAACACATTCAGATTGTTTTGGTACATTAGGAAAATGATACACACATAACTTGTGATGTGTTGGGATCAACCACACCTCAATATTATGCACGGGGTGACCGTTATGATTCAAAATACGTCTTTTTATTCAAAGCTAACATTAATTTTAATAAAAAAACAACTGATATACTCCAAATAGAGCAAACGCATTCCGATTATTTTGGTACTTTAGGAAAATGACCAATAAGTCATTTGTGATGTGTAGGAGTTAGGAACAACTCAATTTGACTCACAGTGTGACTGGTATAACTCCAAGAGTATCTTTTTTATTCAGAATTCACATTAATTTTAGTAAGAAAACAACAGACATACTCTATAATAGTGTTTTCTTTTTCTTTTATTTGTGTTAGAAATTTTATTTCCTTTAAATTCAGTATTTTTATCTTATTTTGGTAATTTTTTGTTTATTACGATGTTGTGTGCTGTTTTAGCACACTGCACTTGTTTCTGGTGATGGAGTGTGTTGTGGCATCACACTATAGTTTTCCACTTTATCAGTGCTACAAAATGCATTTATAACAGTATGATTTATCAGCACTTTTAAATCTACCCTTTATAATCTCTTATAAAGGTAATGATAAATTCTATCTTTATCATCATTTTTAAATTCAATGATAATTCATACTTTTATTAGTGAAAATAAAAGTACTAATAAATCATAATTTTATCAATGCTTATTTTCATTGTAAAAATATAACCTTTATTAGATCTTTTTTACTGCTGATAAAAGCCATGAACTTTTAATGGCTTTAAGGTAGTCAGTGCTTTTCTAGCACTGATAAAGGCCGATTCTAGCACGGTTAAAGTCTTGTTTTTTAGTAGTGAACCATAATTATTTTTTATGATAGATATTTTCTTATTGATAACTCAAGTGAAGATGTATTGAAACCCCTTGAAGAATGTTCATATATAGAAATAAATATCCTCGTACATGGGGAAATTCTTGTGGCAAGGCATGATTTGATCGCTCAACCCAAAAGAGATCATGATCAAAAGAAAAGGGATAACATTTTTTATACTAGATTCCTAATCAAAGATAAGGTATGTAGTATGATTATTTATGGTGGTAGTTTCATAAATGTATCAAGTGGTTTGATGTATAATAAATTGGGTTTAGCTATGACCAAGCACCATATTCCTTAGTTTCATAAACATAGAAAGTGGTATGATGGATGATAAATTAGTTTAAGATATGACCAAAAATCCTACTCGTTATAAATTTAAATGGTTAAACAATAGTGGAGATGAAAATGTGACTAAGAAATAAAAATTTTGGTTTTTTATTGATAATTATCAAGATATGGTGATATGAAATGTTTTTTCTATGCATACTAGTCATATGTTATTGGGAAGGCCATGAAAGTATGATAATAAGGTCGCATGTGATGGATTCATTGATCACTATTCTTTTGAGAATATTGGGAGGGTGGTTATTATTATACACTTATTATGATTATTAAGACCAAGTGAGCATTGAGAGATATTTCTAAAAGAGAGATAAAATAGATAGATTGAAAAAATTAGAAAAACTAAGAGTGAAAAAGGAGTGATGAGTGACATCAGAATAAATGTAGGAAATAAAAGAGTTGAAAATAAGGGTAAAAATAAGTGTATTGATGGAAATTTTAGTCGTTTTTTGTGGGTAAAAAGATAGATATATCTTTAGTGGGGGAGAAAAATTGCATGATTCTATGAAAGGGAGTAGTTTTACCACTAATGATCTTAACCCTTCAATGCATTATTGTATTTTAACACTTTTTTTAGTAATTTGGTGATGTATTTCCAAAGGAAATCCCTAAAATTTTACTCCCTTTATTGGTATTGAACATTATATTAACTTCCTCCTATGCATAACACTTACCAATTGTCCATCCTATCCATAAAGAAAGCGTTTTAAATAGGTTATATTTGATCCAGGTGGTTTGGTATGACTATATCTACTAAAAGATATATTTACCAAAAAAAGAAATCTAAAACATTTTCCTTGAGGATATTTTCGTTTCCATGTTTTAGAAATGATGAATAATAATACCTATAATATTGACATACCCAACATGTATGTAATTTTTTGTGCAACCTTTAATGTTTATAATACATCTACCTATAAATATGAATATTTTCAGTATGAATCCTTTTGAAGGGAGAGGAGATGATGTGGATCATGGTATATATGCACACCAAGGATTCAGAGATGGAAATGGAATAGATGGTGAAAGGTGAATAATTTCAAAAGACCCATTTAGAGGAATTGGTGGAATAATTATAAGAGAGTGCAACAATAACATTAATGATAAAATATATAGATTATCCATAAAATAAAAGAGGAGTGCCAACACCTTTTCTTGGGGGAAGCATATGGTCCTACCCATGGAATGTTGTGAATTTCAAGACCATTTTCACACAGAATCTTGAAAATTAAAATTTAGTGGATTATAATTGAAAATTGGTGGGTTGTCCATCTTAAATTCTTTTTTTAGGTGCATTATTTTTAGGGGGTTTTTGGTTGTCTCCTAAATCCATAGTCACGTGCCAAATTTTTCAAAAGTTTTTTGGATTTTTGACATATCAAAAATAGGTTTTAAACATCTGTATCACTCTTTGGCTATAAATATCTACCCCCTATACTCTATATACATAATTAATGAAATTTTTATTAGTATTTTTATTTTATCTTACAAACATGTTTCATTTCTTGATTATTTTACTTATCAAAGGATTGGTCATCCATTGTGGTGTATTGTATCTAGAGTTCTTAGTGAAAATTTCAATTTAGGTTTCACCATGATCAAATCTCAATTATTCCACATTTCCACCATCTATATCCCTTCTCACTTATTTTATTATGGATATTTGATATCTCAAAACATAAACATCGAACAAGGTTCTTAGGAAATTTCCTAGTAGGTCTTATGTCACATATCATTTGGACTATATTAATTCCACCCTATTTTATTATATATATTTTACTAATGAGTGTATTATGGTTGTAATCCTACATTCATTCAATAATTAAATGTAGGCTTACAACCATAATACACTCATTTGGACTATATTAATTCAACCCCATTTTATAACACATTATCGATATGAGTTATATTATGTCGAAAATGTTTTTTTTGATAGATAATATTTAATTTCAATGTTAAACATTATTAAACTCAGTTTTTCCAATAAAATTATTAAAAAAATATTATTTTTTATTCTTATCATGTTACCAAATAATTCTCTATCATTAAATCTTAAGATAAATCACAAAATCGAATCAAATAAATTGAATTCATTCCATAGAGGGAATGTGATTAGAGTATAGATTACAATGAAAATCGACATGGTTTAGGTAAATACAAATACTATGATAATTTTTTAATACAATGAATAAAAAGAGGGAACAATTCCACCAAATTTGGTCAAATAATGACAAATCACACTTGGATAAACTATGAAATAATTAAGTGAATGTTTTAGGTTTCACATGAAGGGGTACTGATCACTTATATATTATAAAATGAAACCTTTTGTTGATTTTATTTTTCAGTCAATTTAAAAAAGGTTTGAAGTGAGATTTTAATACTAGACCATGAAGAATTATGAAATTATAATAAATTAAAAAATATTTTTTTATTTTTTCATCCATGAGATATTGAGCGTAATGATAATTTCTAAACATTCATGAAGGATATTATCACTATTTTTATAATTATTTTGAATAAATATTTTATGATTTTTATGTTTTATTTTTCTTATTACATGTATATTTTTTATTCTATTATTAAATATAAAAAAATAGTTAATTACATTTTCATGTTTTTGGTATCAATTACATTGTAAATCCCAATTAAATAATTTTATTCCATTCCTCGAAGTGAATGTTAATATTTATTAAAATAGTTTCATTTCATTACCCAATGTGAATGTAAATATTTTTTAAATAAAGGTTGGGTGAGTATGAAATATTCTACCCCTAAAGGAAAATATGAAAATAATTTTTTTCTAAAATTATGTTGAATTATTTTTATATTTTTTAAGATTTTATCCTATCATCTAAATATTGAAAAATGAAATTTTATCATTATATATTTGTGAATTAACAATAATATCTAACGTAATAGAATGGATGTAACCCCTCAAAGTGTGTGTTAGTTTCTTTTAGTTCTTTGTTCAATCATAACTTTTATGACCAAATATATTTTATACAATTAATTTTTATACACGAGGTTGTTAAATGATAACCATCATTATAAATAAAATAGGTCTTTTTGAATGATATAATATTTTTTCCTAAATAATGAATTATTATGAATTATGAAACCTAATAATTGATTTTTAAAATTAATTTATGATACAAAATTGATAATTGTGTGTAATTTTAATAGTTTTATCACATTCATATAATTGAATGAAATTATCTATCAATTTTTCTTATAAAATTTTTATTATTAATGTTGAATTTTGTAGATATCATATAATCTAATTAATGATTTTTCCTTAATTCCTTATAGTGAATAAGTTTACAAAAATAACTTAATTATTTATAATCATGGTAGTGATGAGAAATATCATATGAATCCTAAATATTTAGCCACATCGCTTCTCAAACCATATGCATATGTCTTAAAATATGCAGAGGTGCTTGTCCTTAGTAGACGCATTTTTAAAAAAAATTAACCCGTTGTTTAAAATCAAAGAATATATTATAGGTGATGGGTCTAACATGTTATTATTATGTTATTTATTAATTAATTTTTTTATCAATATAAATACATGGAAATTATAAAAATAATGGAAAATGTGAGTATTTAAAGTTTTCATTGCATTCAAAGAATGTGTTAGATAAGAAAAATGGAAGATCTTGAAGATTTTGTATGTCTAATCATGTGAATGCATTTTACAAATATTATTTTAGTTAAATTACTCCTAAGATTTAAAATATTTTTATTATTAAGTAATGCCCTGAAATAGATGGTATATTCTAATGGAAGTACCTAAACCGCTAGTTCAAAAATTTATCGAAGGCGCTAGAAGAGAAAACATATGACTACTTGGTGTCAAAAAATTATTAATAAATAATTATTTCTTTTATATTGTGTCTTGATGAAATATATTTATTTTTAAAGATATTATTGAAAACATATATCATATGGGGATTTTTGATGATTAAGAAATGGAATATATGTATATATAACAAGCATTTATAATAGAAAAAATTGATTACAAATAATTTTTTAATAATTTTTTAATATAAAAAACAAAATAAATTATGATAAACCCAAAATTTTCTGATACTGACACATTTATTAAGGGATACGTTCATTTGTGGCATGCCATATCCCCACTAAAACCCCTCTTGAGTTGATATTAGAGACATAAGTGACATCCAAAACCTTCCCCCAACATTCCATGGGTTAGAAACTAACATTGAGGGTATAAAACAAACAAATGGGTCGCATATATTGGGAAGGGGGTTATAAAATCACAAGAACTAAGAACCTCAGTGCATTGAAAGATAACACAATATAATTTTAGTGTAGTAAATAGTTGACCTGTGAAACATTCTTTCCTCTACTAACTGTATCATAAGATTGGAAGTATATCCACCTAACTCACCACACAAAGTCAAATCTCACACACACATTGAAGAAAAATATTAGGCATATAAATGGAAATTAGAACCAAAAGAAGAACATAAAAAATAAGATAACATAATTATTTTACATGGTTAATACAAGGTTTCCTACATTCATGGGAGAAACCCTACGAATTTCATTATCAGTGGAATTATAATAATTATAATCAACTGACAGATTTTTCAGTAAGGGAATAATTATAAGGATTAGTCTTTTGTAAATTTTTGAATTGAACCAGGTTTGATTCACTATGAATAATCTGGTACACGTTTCTTGCCACTAATTTATTGTACATGAGGTCCCAAATCTGATTTATATAATTACAAATATGGTCATCCTAATCATATCAACTCCCAAGATTCATGCGATCAATTTATACAAGACACCATGCCTGAGTATCACAATTTATAAGGGATTACATTCTTGAGTATCACAATTTATAAGGGACTCTATGTGCGAGTATCACAATTTAATAGGTATTTCATGATCGAGTAACATAATTTATAAGGGATTTCATGCCGAAGTATCATAATTTATAAGGTACTCTATGTCCATGTGTCATAATTTATAAGGAATTCCATTCCTGAGTATGAAAATTCATAGTAGGAATAATAAAGAGGCTATGTTTAGGACCATGAAAAATCACAATTCAAGTATATAATTTAAGCCATTCCATTTATAATTAATTAATATATACATGGGAAGATCCATTACATTATTAACTTATCATGTGTGATGATTCAAGCATTATGTTAATTAATTAACATAGGACTGGTGTGGATCATTACTATTAATATTTCATTCAATATCAATTGGTCTTTTCATATATAAGGGATGGTTCAAGCATGACATAAATAATGACCTTAAGCTATGTAAGAAACCCCAAAATTTCTTATAATTCATTTAATTCCACTTAACATTTCATTGTGTGAGAGGGAAGGTCAAAAAACCATAAAAATGTGGTTTTAATTCAAAGCCTAAGCATAAAGGTCAAGTAATATGGGAGACAAACTAAAAAGTGGTGGTTGGATTCAAGGTATACATCCTCTAATGGTGAAATTTAAAAGTAAAATAGAAATTTGAATATAGTAATAGGTATTTATGCGTTAAAATTTTCATTTACAAGGTGACGCTCAGAAAGTCCTATGTGTGGAACAATGGCATAGTTTATAAATAGGCTAGAATTTTATGGAAAAGAATGAGACCACCTACCTCAAAATTACGATGCTCTAATCATTCATTACTGAGATATGATTTTAGATTGTTTTAGAAAAATCAATGAAATAAAAAAATACCCTGAAAATATGGAATATGAGCTCACATTTAAATAACATTCAATATAGTAAGATAAACTGAGAAAAGGGGGAAGAGGTATTGGAAAATCATAGTTGGTCATCCAACGTGATGAAGGGATGCTGATTTTGATATCATATGGAAGAGAACCATGGAATCCTATGAGGGGGATATGCATATCAATAATTATACCGTGCATGGGAGAAATGATGGGGCAAGCAAAGGAAAAAAAAACTTAAGGAAGATGCAACGAACTAGCCTGGGATACTATCCAACTCAGCACCCAACCCAGCCTGTCACAAGGCTTTAAGGGTATTTCTAATCCCCAAGGGTTGGCGATAAGTTCATGTGCATCACAAAAACTCCTTGGGGGAATTATTTTTACCAAATCATAGATATAAAATTGAAATAAAAATAAATAAAATAACCATGAACTTAAAAACAAGTGAAATAGGTCAAAACCAACTACAATGATCCAATCCATTTGCATATAAATATAACATATATAATAAAAGTATATATATACTGGCATAATAGACACAAAAAAATCAAAACTAAAACAATAAAAACCAACTTGATATGAACTTGAATAAACTCCATACAACCTTTGATTGCACAACACCACCCAACTAACCTCAAATTCTCCACGATGATCAATCTAAAGAAGATATTCCAACTAAGAACATGGAACATGAAATTTTATAGGTGTGAGCTACATAATCTCAGTAGTTCACCACAAATTTCTAAAACTATTTAATTCATTTCATAAGAAAATTTATCAATTATAGTTTAAAAATAAATCTAGAATGTAAGATTGACATATAAACAACACATGGAAATCAAAACAATTCTGTAATCTAATTTCAAAAAAATTTCCCTTTGTTTTTACAAAAAAAAAATATAATTTGAAAACAAAGTCACTGACCGAGTCCATTCCAAAACCACACACAGAGTTAACATTTCTAAAAAACAAGACACACACTTGTTTTATATAAATAAAAATGGTTTCTTTAAAACATTTCATTGGCCATAATAATATTTAAACCAAAAATTATTTTGAAATACAATTTAAATAACTCACAAAAGAGTCATTAAAATCCCAAAACAGGTTTTCGAAAACATATATAAAAAATCCTTTTCAATGGAAAACAACCCAACACACACAGGTCATATACGGTTGGAAGAAACCATGCATCATAAGTATATATCTATGAAAAATAAACAAGAAAGGAATGATAATAATATAATAAAGGAAAATTATATTATCAATAACTAGATCAACCCCCCCCCCCTCAATCACTAACTAATAAGAAATTGAATGTTTCATGGGATCTACTTTATAAATCTTAACATTCTAAGTGTATGACCATATATGGATAAAAGCACTTGGCCTAGCTAATGACATTCTCTAAGTCCATACACTCATTCCACTATCCCACAAAATCATCTCAACAATGAATAAAACCCACCAATCCCTTATTCTTGGCATGACTCATGGGAAACTAGCAACATGTGAACCAACTAGAAGAACAAGAAAGATCTTCCACTCCATAACAGGAATCCCATGACCAATAAATAAGTGATATGTAAAACCAAACAAGACAAGTATAACACACAAGGAATAACCATATCTGCCCTCCCTTTAATAGTCAATGATGAAATCCTTATATATTGAATACACTAAAGGAATAATAGGAACATTCCCATAAAATGAAAGAAAATAAGCATCACATAGTGATCACACACCCACACAAGGGGTAAACAAGTAAAAGTAAATAAAGGGGAACCAACCACACAAAACATATAAAAATAAATTTATAAATGATCCTTAAACACCGAAGCATGGATCATAATTCAAATCCCTTTCTCATTCCATAAAATAATTTCTAAAACACCATTTGGAAAATGATGGAAAACACCTAATCATTTAAATAATTTCAAAGTCACCCTTACACAAGGGTTATTTTATTTAAAAATACAATATGTGGAAAGGGTATTCATTTCCAACACAATTTTCATAAAGCACCACTTAAAAAAATTAATAGGTTCAATTAAAGCACTCAATTATTTTAAAACATTTCAAGGCCACCCCTCAACAAGGATCTTTCTCTTTGAAAACCAAAACAAGTCCAAAAGGCCAACCATTTACCCTAAAACCATTTAAAACAAGCCACTATGGAATTTCAAAATAGGTTAATTGAACACACATTTCAAATCACCATTTGAAATATACAGAATAACCCCTTTATCAAACCATTTTGAGGTCAAGAGCTCAATTCAAAACCAAATTCCCTTTAATTTTCTTTTTTACTCATTGAAAACAAATCCCAAGTAAAATCCCATTGCACCACATAAATAAAATTTCAAAATTACATAATTACTTTCATAAGAATATTATCATAAAAAACGTTCCATTTAAAATGTGAAAAGATAGAATTCACATGAAAATAAAATTATTCCAAGCTCAAAACGCAATGAAATGGTTTCAAATTTCCATAAAGATACCACATATAATCATAATTTCAATAAAAATAAATGTATAAAACACAATCACACTTGTAATTCCTAAATAAAAAAATTTCATAGTAACATCTACCTTAAAGAAGAAGAATCCAAGCTGAAATGTGTCTCCTTCAATGGAGACCACTACAACAAGAAATAATACCACCTCTATAAACCATAAAAGTCCAAAAAACTGGGTAATAACTACCCCAAACCTCATCCCAAGATTTCACAACGGATAAGGGTTCTAATAGGAAAGGGGTACCTATGAGGGAAGGAAGAAGGGATGGTAGAGGAGGAAGAAAAGAATAAATAACTTAGAATTGCTTGTAGACCACCAAAGGAGCAAGAATCCAAGGAATGAAGAAGATGGTGCCCCTCTATGCCCCCTCATGGTTGGTCGATGAAAATTGAGAGAATAAGGGATGAAAACCTCTTAAAATTGAGGAGATAATTTTGTGAAATCCAAAAAATTTAAACACCCAGATAAGCTTCATGGTTTGACCGCATGGTTTACAAAACTATGTGTCAAACGTGTGCTAGCCACTACCAATGCCAAGTACCTTCTCACATGGTTATACATAGGTAATACACAGTTGACCAAATTATTCTTAAATTGTTCCATCTGGCACTATAAAAAAATACAGGCCCAACTACACACTTTTCACACAGTTTACCAAACTGTGCAAGAGTCATGCACTACACCATAGACACACCAAGGACCTCACATAGTTTATCTTAAGGGATGCACAATTTGAACTTAACCATGTACATCCCATGCTGAAAAATTATGCATAGTTCAAAATGACCTAAAATAGATCCTTTTGAATTTAGGACACACCGTTTCCCTCTAACCATCCACCTTAACCATGAACTAAAGTAAAACCATTAACATTTTCCATGTTCCTATACAAAACTTCATAGGAACTCAAATTGAGTATCTACTTTATGGAGGACCACCAAAATAACAACATTGTGACATGAGGGGTGTCACAAACTCTATATAATTACACTACATACCTCTTGAAAGTATGCGGTCAAAATGAAAGGCATAGAAAATGGAAAATCCTAAAAGGGAACTAATCAATTAATGACTCAACATGTCTTAACCTCAAACCCAAAAAATTATATCCTCAAAATAATCATACCAATCAACCATAAGATACCAAATTTATCAAAACAAGACTAGTATAAGAACCTCAAATGTGATTTCCTATGAAACATGGAAGACCTAACATAATATCCCAACTATTTATAATTACTCCAATATGGTCTCTTAATCATTTAGAGTTCCTATAACATGGTGGAACCAAATAAAATAAACTAAGAAAAACATTCTTGAAAAATGAAAAACCATAGGAGAAACAAACTACTAATAACAAGTACTTCAAATTATAAGGGACGGAGGAGAAAACCACAAGAATACTCAAAATAATTAAAAGATATCTCACCTCAACCCACGACACATGCAGATAACCTAGGGTTAAAACTGGATCACCCTAACACAGTGCATCCTAAATGGCCCAATTCCAAAATACACTAGCATATTGGATCAACTGTTGAATCATGCACCCTTGTTACCCAACCATGTATAAAAAGAACAGTATCATGTCCAAGAAATGATCAAATCAAGGATCAATCAATGGAATGGGTGTGAAAAAAAATCCAAATAAGGCACACCAAAATAATGAGTCTCAACATCATAACTCACATCCAACCATGAAACCACCAAAAAGGGTGGGAGAAGGGGGGAATTATAAAACTGGAACAAAACATTCCAAAACCTCAGAATTCAAACCATCCATCAAAACAACCCAAAAGGAACCATTCAAAATGAACATCCCCAAAGTTAAATCATCTACAAGATCCAACATATAGAGCTACAAACATCGAAGGAATGATCCCATAACCCACACATCCATATAAAGATTACAACAGAGCTATCTTCCGAAAACCCAGCTTATAAAACTTTTAAAGATGACCCAATGGAAACAATAAAAGAAAAACCAAGGAGAATCAATCACTTTCTCCCCTTTCACAACCACAGGAAGGAACCACTAGGAAAACACCATCTATAAATCTCACAAGACACACCCTCACAACACTAAATAGGAATCAATGACTTATACCAAACTCAGCTAAAATTGACCATGAAATCATGAATACATTCACCCACAAATCCTTAGGTTTTCTATGAGAATTGAGGATCACCTCAACCCCTTCTAACCAAATTACCACTTTTATTAACTCTTGATCACAATCTAACGAATATGTATGTTGAATCATGATGTCCAAAATAGGGTATATGCACAAGGAAGGTTCCATGTCCACCACTCCATTTAGAGTATGGGTAGGTACCAGAACCAATGTAACTCTTTTAACCATTTTGGGAGGCATACTAAAAACAACAGAAGACACAAACCACAACAATTCATGAATCAAAGAACAATCCAAATGATTCCATCACTACTCGGAGTCAAGGCTAAAACAATAAGTACTCAAACAAGGTGTGTATAAATTTACCAAGGAATTATGAAATAACCCTCCACTAAGTTACATGATTAACACCAAACCAAAGCATCCTATTAAGAAAAAAACCTTTGTGTAACACACACTTCCCAAAAAAATCATAACACAAAACTCTTTTAAAAATTAGATTTCACATTGAAATCCAGGATCCCGAAGGATACTTGTGAGAACCCATTTCTATTTTATAAATCACTTTTAAAACTTGTTTGAAAAAAGTATCCTTTACAATCTTAAAATGCTTTCAAGAGCAAGTTTTTTAAATAAATTTATTTTGAAAAAACCCAAAGAAGAAAGCTTGATTTTTTTCCAAATACCAAAAGGAATAATCTATTTTATAAGAAATTTTATATAATCATGTTTGAAAATTGTCATTTCAAAAAAAACCTTCCATTTTCCAAATTATGTTTTTAAAACCCATAATACAAAATAACATCAAAATAATTTAAACATGTTTCACATGAACCACCTCCATAAAGGGAATCAAAACACTCCTCATTCCACCTCCACCCAGTGAAACCCATTTTTGGAGAAATCCAAAATCGAGAGGAGTCGAAAATGGATAACATGGAATGGAAAGGAATTGTGCAAAGATTTTCCACATAGGTTGAGAAAATATGTTCCAAATATGAAATATACATTGTAAAATAGTTAGACTAAGACACACGGGCACCCTATGGTTTCCCAGACCGTGTAAGTTATCCGGGAATCTTAGGTGCACCTCAATTTTCCCCTTGAATCTATAAAATAACCCCAGTGTCAATAAAATAGTAAAAGGGGTCCCAAAAAATTTCAATCACATAAACAACCACTATAAAAAGTTAAAAGAAAACTTGAATTCACAATTTAAAACCCAAAAACCCCTGTCATCTTGGGTTTTGGGATGAGTAAGAGCTAGATAGACTCTCCCCACCATTACCTATCAATATCTAAAAACCTTTATATCCCTTCAATATAGGAATCTAAAAATAAAAATAGAAGATTAATAATCTTAGATTCCTACTAAAGGAAAGATAAATGATCTGATACCATTTTATAATGAACTGTATTGAGCTTCCATCTAACTCAGCACCCAACTCATCACATTATAAGTGCCAAAGGTTATTCCTAATCCCCACAGAATAGAGAAAAGTTACATGGAATCATATTAACACTTTATGAGAATAATTTTTCATAAATAATAGATAAAATTATGAAATAAAAATAAATACAAGGTCCAAGAACTGAAAAACATTCGAAATATCTCAAAACCTACTTTAATGATCTAACACATCTGTATAAACACACAAAATCCATAATAAAAATATATATGATAGGTTTAATAGAACAAAATAACCAAAAATAAAGTAAAAACAAACTAATTTAAGTTGATCCAGAACCAACTCCATCCAACCTTTGGTTGCGCACTAACACCCAACTCACCCCATGCCTGCCATGATGATCAAATCAAAGGAGAGATTCCAAATGAGAACTTGGAACCTGAACTTTTACATACTTGATCTAAAAATCACAATAAGACCCAAAAACCCAGCAAAAATATTCCATTCATTTCGTAAGTCAATTCATTAATGCTAGTTTGAAAATTAATTTATAAAGAAAGATTTACATGTAAAACATTTATGGAAATAAAAAATATCCCATAATCCATTTTCAAAAAAATTTCCCTTTTTAAAAAAAATAATAATAAACACATTTTGAAAACAAACCCACTGACCAAATCCATTAAAAAACCAAATACACCGTTAAAATTTCTAAAAAACTACACACACACACACACACTTGTTTTGTCTAAATGAAAAAGGTTTCTTTAGAACATTTAATTGGACATATACATATTTAATCAAAAACCCATTTTGAAATCCACTTTAATGCACTCATACAAGAGTCTTTGAAAATAAAAAATAGGTTTTCATGGATATATTTAGAAAAAAAAAAGTCAAAGGAAAACAACCCAACACATTCGAGTCATATATAGTAAGCATGAACCATGCATCATAAGAATATATTAGTGAAAAATAAACAAGAATAGTTCCATGATAATGGAAGAAAGGTAAATAATACAATTAATCACTAGATAAAACAACCCTCAACCACTAACAAACTAAGAAATTGAATGTTTCATAGGATATACCCTAGAAATTCTAATGTGTGAAGCATCTAACCAAATAAGGGTAAAACAACCCAAACTAGAAACAACATGTTTTAAGTCCATACTATTATCACAATAGCCCACACAATAACCACAATGATAATAAAACCCCACCCATCCCTTATTCCTAACATGAAAGGTGGGAAACTAGTGGCATGAGAACCAACTAAAGGAAGAAGTTATATCTTCCACTTAGTATCCATCATCTCGTCTCCAATAAATAAGTAATGCGTAGATCCAAAAAATACAAGTCTAACAAATAAGGAAAAACCATAGATACGCTCACCCCTAGAAATAAATGATTAAAGACCAATATATAGAATTTACTCATAGAATAACAAGTCCATTCCCATACAAGGGTAGAAAACAATATTCACACAGTGATCACAAACCCACACAAGGGGTAAAAAAGGGGAAATCATGGGGCACCATCCTCATACACCATTTAAAATAAAAGTTTCAAACATGACTTAAACACTAAATCATGGATTAAGATGTCAATCCCTTTCATGTTACATTAAATAATTTCTAAAACACCATTTTGAAATTAATGGAAAACCCAATCATTTAAAACATTTTGTAGTAACCCTTACACAAGGGATCTCTTATTTGAAAATCCAATACATAGTCAAGGGCTTTCATTTACATCACAATTTTTATAAATAACCACTTAAAAATTTTTAATAGGTTCAAAAAATCACCCATTTCTTTTAAAATGTTTCAAGGATACCCATAATCAATGGTCTTTATCTTTTAAAACCAAAACAAGGACAAAAGGCCAACCATTTCCCGTAAAACATTTCAAACAAGACACTATGACATTTCACAAGGGCTAAACCACACAAGAATTTAAAATCGTCATTTAAAATCCACAAAATAACCCCTTTATCAAACCATTTTGAGGTAAAAACCTCAATTAAAAACCAAATTACATTTAAAAACATTGTTTTCACTCATTGAAAACCAAAACTAGGTCAAATACCAATTCACCACATAAAAAACATTTCATAAGGCAACAATTCATTTCAAAAGAATATTAGCATAATAAAAAATCATATTTTACACATGAATACACAAATTTCACATGGAAAATAGATTATTCCAATCTCCAAACTCAAAGATATGTTTTGAAATTAACACAAGGACACCACAAACAACCATAATTTAAAAAAAATGAATTTATAAAACACAAGAACACTCTTAATTCCAAAAGAAAAAAAATTATAGTAACACCTACCTCAAAGAAGTGGAATACAAGTCAAAACATATCTCCTTTAATGGATTCCACACTACCAAGAAAAAGATCTCCTCTACAAACCATAACATACCAAAGACTTGGATTAGAACCACACCAAACCCCATCCCGTGATTTCATAGTATATAAGGGTTCCAATAAGAAATGGAGAACCTAGAAGTGAAGGAATAAAGAGGATTAAAGGATTAGGAAAAGAATAAATACCTTGGAATCGCTTGAAGAACACCAAAGGAGGATAAACAATCCAAGGGAGGAAGAATATGGAGCTCCTATAAACACCCAAGGGGTTGGAGTACAAAAATGGGGAGAAGAGGGGGTGAAACCCACTTAAAACTGAAGATGGCATTTTGGAAAATCCCAAAATATTAAACACATGGATATGTCACAGGATTCGGCCACATGGTTTTCCAACCCATGTACCAACCGTGCATTAGACACTACCTAGGACAAGAACCCTCTAACAAAGTTATCCCTAGGCACTAAAAGATCAAGAAAACTATGCTCTGATCATTCCATCTAGCACTATCACAAAATATATACCCAACCACATTCCTATCATATGGTTTACCAAAATGTGTGTGAGTCATGTGCCACACCACTAACACACCAAGGACCCCACACAGTTTCTATTTGGACCTACATGTTTTGGATTTAACCTGTGAATCCCATGCTAAAAAACGTTGAATAGTTCAAAATTAACTGAAAAGGATCCTCGAGAAGGGAGGTTGTATGGTTTCCATTTAATAGTTAAACTTAATCATTCAAAGTATGAATACCTTAAATTTTTTCCATGTTTTTAGTTGGAACTCCATGGAAAATCAAACTGGGAATCCGCTTCATCAAATAACACAAAAATAAAAACATCCTAACACTAGTGGTGTCATAGAGTAGAGGGGTAAAATTGAATTTTCCCCATAATTAAAATGATTCATGGTTTGGCCGCACGATTTGGCCAAATGGTGCACTAACTATGCACACCTAGTAGCAAAGTGTCAGTAATCGTGCCAGCTAATAAGATCATTTTGAAAAATTGTTCATATCCTATGATCCCATTTGTAGACCCTCTACAACACCTCACATATTTTCCCCTTGAGTGGTTTATGGATTCAACAAACCATGCTCCTATACAATAAGGCCACAAATTTGGGCCACACAGTTAGTACTAACCTTGTTCCAGTTGTATGTCCCTAGATAACTCTCCCAAAATTGAGCATGTAGATCCCAACAGCCCTAAAACTCATCTTAACACCTAATAAACCTATCAGTACTTAAATACAATCTATAAACAACACATTTATGTGTTATAACTCTTATATTTACATTATAAATATTAGTCTAATTTTTTTTCTATCCACCAGAAAAAAAATTATGAACTCCACTAGAAATTCCATCAGGTCCAAAACAAAGTATCTTACACTCCCACACAATAGAAATATAATTGAGGTTGAGTTTCTTCCCAACTATCTTAGATAAACTCCTCTTTTTAATAGGAATCAAACCCATACAATGGATTTTGTTTCTGTAGGAATTTCATATCTATCATCATGTTGATAAAAGGTCATTGTTTGGTTTATAATATCAAATGTAAATTCCATTCCTCAAATATTGATGTGAATTTTATTTTGAGAAATGAAATATGTTCCTAAGATACCATAAAATTCAACCAAAGGGATAATAACACAGTTTTCATAAACAATATTCCCATAAAATTCAACCAACTTGAGTTGAGATCATCATACCACTAGGGGTTTTCACTATAAATTCAACATCTAATCATTAGGTGTAATTTTGATACCATTATTAAATTCATCATATATAAAAGAGTGGGTGGATCCAGAGTCAAATAAGACATTAGAAATTTTATATTGGATGTTAGGTGTACCTTTTCCCATAACGTTATCACACCCCTTTTCAGAAATAGTCATCACATGAGATATCCCTTTGTATTTTAGATTAAGAGGTTGTTGACATCGATAATCATCATTAACCTTTATATTTTGGAACTAGTTAAAATAATTCTCAAACTACTAACATTTGAAACATTATACAGTGGGTGGACTATTCTATGGATATTTCTACATATTCACATAATTTGATAACTTCTTACCAACACTTTGGAAATCACTTTCTCAATGACCTTACTTCCCACTCTTAAAACATTTACTAGTCACCTTAAGATAATTTCCTCCTTGTTTCCTTCCACACTCTTATCATGAATGAATGTTCATCTTCTTTTCTCCATGGTTTTAAGAGTTTACCTTGAATTAAATATTTCTTTACATATAAAAACAATGAGATTTATTGATAATTCCAATCTCTATTTCCACCTTGATAGAACATAGAATAATTTCTCCATATCTACTAAAGTCCCTTATGGTAAAGTCCCTTTAGAGAATTTGTTTCAAGACACAAAATAATTGTTCAAAATTACTTTTAAGTTGGATGATAATACCAGAAGTGTACCTATTAAGTTTTCTAAAATTCACCTTATAAGTTCCAATGTATTTATCATCCTTCTTCTTCAACTCAAGGAATTTATTCTCCATTTTCATTTGAAGAATATGAAAAAATTACTTTTTAAAAAAATAATATTTTAAACTCATCCAATTACATTGATTTAATTTCATATTTTTGAATTGTATTCTTGATAATATTCCACCATTTATATTCTTAAATATTCAAATTATAGACATAAAAAATTATTTTTTCATCCCCTAAACAAAAGAGAATAGAAAACACTTTTTCAATGGTTTTGATCCATTTCTCAGAAACTAGTGGATTAGTGGAACCACTAACAGAAGATGTATGTTTACAAATAAATGACTCAATATTATATTTTTCTCTCATTTTATTATTTTGAGTTTTATTATAATTCATAGCTTGGGAATTTTTTGTGATCATAGAAAAGAGATTTTTCATTCCATCTCACATAATGGTTTTTTTATTAGGAGGAATATCATTTTATTGTCCATTACAATCAGCATTAACATGGTTCTTTCAGGTTCCATTCATTGAATAAAACCAAAAAGTATAGTGTGAGAAATAATAATAATAGTTGGGAGCCACATAATCCCACAAAATCACTTATAGAATTTCTAAATCATGAAACCATTTTTTTAATCTATGACACCTTAGGATTAACCTAGGTCATTCATGGTCATTATTCAAATGTTTCATGATGGCATATAAAGAGTCTGAGAATTTTTTAAAAATATCCCTGATGAGTGTCAAACTAGGTGTACAATGAGGCCCATTGTCATGCACCAAGTGATGATGTAATCAAACTCAATACATCATTTTTCGAGATATTACCCCTAAGTGAAACTGTTCTAGAGACACATTCAATTATAGTATCCATATAGGGATGTAATTTCTCAAAAACATTTATCTATCCTTTACCAAAATTTTTGGATATTTTATTATACATAGACTTATCCTTACAGTTCTCACTAATGTTTTCTCATCCTAGATTTTAAAATATTAACTAAACTTTTAACTGATACCAACTATAGTGACCCGTAATTTTCATACATAAATTTTAAATATTAATAGATTAATATTCATTACATAACATAATTGCTTATGCTAGAATCATTTTTCTCTAGTTACTTTTGAAAAATGAATACATAATCAACTAGTTCATAAGTGAACTATATAATATCCTATTACGTTCTTCATAGTATCCTTTTTATACAAGTCTTAAAAAATAATTTTCTCCATAACTTGGGTAAATAAAACATAAGAAATGCTGAGCTCAGATTCTTAGTAAGGGTAAATAAGTGGGATATCACTATAACATGAGTATAAGGTTATGATAATATGTTAATAACATTTGAAAATTATACCCTATATATCATAGTCTGTAAAGCTGAGCCCTAGAATAAATCTTGGCATTTTATAAGACCTGAATCATAAAGGAATCAAATAGCATAATACATGGAAGCATAATATTGGCATGAAACATTGAATTGTTCCATACATATAAATATAAAAAATAATTTCTTTAGTAGACAATGATCATTTACTAAACTATAATAGTGGATTGGGTTTACTCACCAAACCATTTTAGTAGTCAAGTCTCGCTCTTAAGACTATAAAAGTAGATTGATTTCACTCCACAAACCATCTTAGTAGTCATTGTTCCCTTCAATTATTATCATAGTGTAAAAAGTCCCTTATTGAGTTGGGTTCACTCCACATTCCAATCCTATTTATCTCATGAGATACCAATATTTACCTAATACATTGGATAAAGATATATGTACCAACCATAACATAATTAAAATCATACATACGTGTGCCCCACTATTATAAAATAATCATCATATCAGAACGCATGAAAAGAAATCAGTTTCATAAACATTTAAACATAGAATAACTCATGGAATAGAAACTTATTTCATAATAATTTCGTCATTTTATCAAATAATAACCCATTTTAAATTAATCAGTTTCATAAAAATTTCATCATTTCATCATAGCATGACCCGTGGAAATGGAATGGGTTTTGTAAACCTCTATTCATAATAAACATAAACTATACAGATAAATAAAATGGATTTTCCCCCAGGATAACATCAGTATTAAAGAATAATTAACATTAAAGGATTTCTTATAGGATCGAAAATTATTTTGAAAAATCACTTCGAACATTGATTGGGGAAAATAATATTTTTTACTTTAAAAATTGGATTTACAAAATAAAAAAGTACGCAGAACGTTGTGAAAATTCATTTCCTTGAAAATAACTATTGAAACTTATAAAGGAATCATTACAACATTGCTTGTTCATCGTAGTGGAAATTTTTATTCATTCCATACACGTTAATACACACACTCCATTCACAATTTTGGTAAAATCCAAAATGGCTATATTTGTAAGAAGACATGAATATTACATTAAAACCATTTTTTTAATGTAAAAAATGGGTGAAGATGAATTTTAACCATCATAGTATAATATTAAAAATATTTTTTAAAACATTTTTATATCACATGGATATGGAAGAAATAGGTTTTTCGACCGATGAGATAAAGAAATTTGATTTTTCATTCGAAACATTGTTTTGAATTATATAGTATATAAGAGTGAAAAATTAAATTAAATCATGAAATTTCAATAAATTACCAAAGTAGAAGAATTTTTTTGAATTTATTTAATGGTTGATCATAATATCTCATCATCGGAATCATATCATAAACAATCATGATAAAAAATGAGATTGTAAAATTACACCTTAACCAATATGGTATCTTTTGAATCGTAAGTCTCCTAAAATAAATAAAATTATGTGGATATTTATATTATATAATTATTATTATAATGGTCAAAAATGAAATTATTGGTTAGTATATATAGTACACAATATAATAAGTTTTGTATAATGCATGTGTCCCACAAAAATAAAAGTGAGATGAAAATTATTTACCGCCTTGATAACCTTTTGAATTATAAGACCCATTAATAAATACCATCAAATGAAAAATTAAATATCATTAAAATAACTATATTAATTATATAAAATGAAAAATTGTTCATATATACACCTGATAAAATAATAAAAGTTCATAATATAACATGTGTCCCAAAGAAGCCAATTTTAGATGAAATTCCCTTACCTTAAGTCTCAAATTCCTTCCTACATGTTAAAAAATTCTGAATAATAAATTTTGGATTATTATAAATATCTTATAGAACCATAATCATATGTATCCAACCATATATGATTTATCTATATCCATTTATTATCTATTTATTAACATTTCTATTTTAAAATAATGTTTTGGGTAATAACTGCTTCGATTTTTATGTACGTTTTGATTTTGTATTTTCAGTTTTTCTACTTTTATCATGGTTTCATAATTTTTATTATTTTAACCATGATATAATTATCATATATATATTAATTATATATTTATTTAAAGTAATCCATAAAATTTGGATATATAAAATGAATTACACCATTCAAGGAGATGGTAGGTCACACGTACGCATGAACATTGTTTCCATTTTAAGGGTAGATAGAATGAAAGGAAGATAAATAATATATCAATTTTATATAGTAATTATTATGTCACATATATAACTAATATTCATTAAATTTACCCTTATTACTTTCCATGTAAAACGTAAATCAAAAATGAATCACATCGCTTCGTGAGACAGTAGTCCTCCGTACACACGATCAATATTTTCATATTCCCAAAAAATATAATGTAAGATGGTACATATGATATTATAATTAAATATTCATAATTATGTTATATATATCATATAAACATTTTGAATCCATTATTATATCTATCCATGAGATTCAGTTATGGAAAATGAATTACTTCGATTCGTAAGGTGGTAGTCCGTCAAACACACAATCGACAGTTCCATTTCCACTTGATAGTAGAGGAAATAGATGTGGGTAATAAAATTAGCATGATAAAAAATTATTATGTTGTAGATAATTATTATTTATATCATAATGGTTCTATAATATTTTAAAGAGTTATAGGAAGAAATAAAATGAAAACACATAATTAAATATTATACATCTTCTTTAGGAAACCCCTTTAGGTTTACACCTAAATCCTTTTTAGGAGGGTTTAATAATAAAAATAAGGACTATAGGATGTGGGGATTTAATTAAAGAATATATTTTGGTAGTTATTCTATAGAATAAATATTTATGGGAGTGTGAAGAGTAGAGGAGAGTGGGTGGCCTTTTATAAGTGGGGGAGAGGGCACACATGGGATTTTTGAAAATAAAAAAACATACCCGCATTTTAAAATTAAAAAAGGATCCATCATGGTTAATTAATGAACCTTATATTATATAATATCTCAATATGGGAATACAATAGTAATTGAATAAGTTTTTATTTTATTTTGACCCTTATCTTTTTAGTTTAACCTTAACCTCGATAATTATTTTTTATCACTTTTACTACTCATTTGGCCTCAAATTAAGATGAAATTATTATATTATATTAATTATTATGTTTAAAAACATATAATATAATTTTCCTAATTCCATTAAAATAATTGGAAAATTTTATTTAATATTAAACTCACATATGCATTGAAAAATGGGTTCCCAAAGTGAAAACTTTCTTAAGTACATAATGTTTTAATATCAAAAGTCAATATGAATTTGATTACAATGAACTGGTTTAACTATATAATTATTGAACTAATATTTATTTTAAAAAAGTTTTAAACACGATGAATATTTTTAAATTATTTAAATGAAACTCTAGTTTTTAATAATGATTAATATTATTTTACAATTCATCGAAAAATTAATCTTTTCATAAAACTCTCAAAAACTCACTCAAAGATAATAATGACATTGATATTTCAAAAAATTAAATCTACATTGTAAAATAAATTTTATAAATATATAAAAAATTAAATTCAATATTTTTTCAAAAAGACAAATACAAATATTTTTTTGAGAAAAAGTATTTTCAAAGATTATAAATACTTTCCTAAAAATTAAGTACTTATTTATAAATATATTTAAATAATCTAAAATATTAATAACTAATTTTTAATATAATTTTATTCCTATTCATAACACTAAATTTAATGGCTAGGTTATACTAGTAATGTTTAAAAAAATAATATTAATAGTATATCGTGGTTCATTAAAACTCGATGTTGCATGTTGTATAAGTTATCAGGGAAATTAAATTTATTTAAAACAAATATTTCATAAAATCTCTAGGTTTTACACAACCTTCCAAGTGGTAAATATCATATGATATATAGGTGGAGGTTCCTATCTCTTGAAAAATGATGGAGTATCTTACCTTTGATTATAGGGTGGATATTCCTCCTAAAAAGGTCCTTGATTTTATTCCTAATGATTTAAGTAATTTGAAGAATGATGATCCTTCATTAGCTTGATATCATCAAGACCCAACCTCATAATCTTATATGTTTTTTTTCAAGGTGGCATCATATAGTTTAAAATATATAACCATGTTTATTAAATCAGTCTTGTGTTAACTAACTCAATACATAAATGTAAAATCTGTATTAACCACTAAATATTGTGTGTTTTATTGTAAACATACCCTATAATTGATTAATATGAGTTTTTTAGTCAATTGGAAGATTATAATTGTCCTATAAAATGAATTTTTTGGCCACCCACACCAATGTTGGGTTCCCTGGTCTAAAAAAGGAACTCAAATATTCATGAAACTATTTCTCTAAATTTTACAAACAAATCCTTATAATAATCTTAACTATAAACCCCATCCCTGAGATAAAATAGTAATGATACCACTCTAGCATGACCCAACCTACGATAGCCTATATGGACCATTAATAGGATCACTATTCCACAACATTATTTATTATAATAGGATAGAGGCTAGTGACTAGCACTATTAATGAATATTACACATAGGAGGCTTTTGACTAATTTTTGTAACTATGTGGTTGTGTGTTGGATTTTTTGGCAAAGTATTTTTTGAAAATAAGTGTATATTTCATTAATAGTAAATTAATGTTGTCATTATAAGATTTTGAGGACATGGAGATATGTAAAAATATATATATTGTCACCATTCACTGGAAGAACATTTGTAGAAGTCTCTATAACATTGATAAACAAGAAATTGATGTATGAGGATGATCATGAAATATTTGATGACGAAGTATCAGTGAAACTTTGGTGGATATATGGATATATTTGTGAATAATAAATAAACCAAATTGACATCTATATGTAAAAATGGCATGGAATGTAAAGAATGAATATTTTCAGATATTTCTTATAAGGATGTTGGATATGATAAAATTTTTCAGTTTTGGAATTTCATGGTAGTGGAAGTAGTGTGAGATTGCATGAATTTATTTAGATAAGGATGGAAGTTTTTTGGTGAAGGAATATCACATAATGAAATAATGGTGGTTATCATATCATAATGGTTGTCATGTAAGAATAATATTATTCTACATAAGACTAATTATGGAGAATCCACAATGTAGGAATATATTCCACACCATTATCTATTATATGTAAGAATAATTTGGAGTTTGGTAAGGGTGTTTCATTATGAAGTAATAAACCACATCATAACCTATCATGCATAAGAGAGTACACATAATACATAAATTAATATGGATAAAATTGATGTCTTGAACCATTAAGGAAGAAACCATGCCACAAACAGTCATTTGTAAGAGTAAACCAATACTATATAAGAGTAAAACTCACAAAAAAGGTGAACATAAGAATAACTTAAGGTTGTAAAAGAATATTTTCCTATAGTGAAAACGGACAATAGGTGAAATATTTTCACAATCCATTATAAAGTGAATACATAGTGATAAAGACACACCATAGTGAGAGGCTGGAAAAAATTGGTGAAACTCTACAATGTGATGGTCGGAGGAATCATGTTGCATTGTGTATGAATTTCTATAGTGTTGTGAGAGATAATAAGTTTCATGAAACAATAAAGTTGGTTTTTATATAAAAGATTGATTTTAGTATAATGGATTAAACACTAAAAGGATTTAAACATATGAATTTCCCTATAATTTAAAGAACATTCCACAAGAGTTATAATTATTTATGTAATTTGAGAGGATTATGGTGTGATATTTTAGGGTTTTGAATAAGTTATCTTCAATTCATTTTAAATGATATTTTATTAGATTATGTAGATCTAGATTTTAACTAAGAACCACACTAAAAAAGTACATCATTCCACAAACAATGTGAAGTCGAAACAAAACATCTTGTAGTGAGTAACATCACATTAGGATATGTCCCTTTCTAGATTATCCTGATTATTTGGTTTTGATATTAAAAAAGAGAAGATTTGTCTTTGAGATTTAGGGGATTAACATTAATTAAAGAGGTGTGTTTTAAAAAATCTTAATGGGCGGGACACATGGCATAATATTAGAGGATTAAAGGGATACAATTAATCCCAACCATTAATTAGAGGATTATATTATTTCAAAAACGTTTATAAACAACTTATATAAGTTCTATAGAATAAAAAAATATGTTTTTTTTGCAAGAAAAAATAGAAGAAGAAGGAGAATATATTCCCATGCATATATTTGAGAGAGGAAAAATAGTAGAGAGATATAGAGGAGTTCCAATTATCACATCTAGTTTATTGAAGGATGATTTCTTAAAGAGGATAACATTCCACTAATATATTAGTTGATTTAAGAGTTGAATATAGAGAAATACAAAGCTAATTCTAGTTCATAATTATCTTCATTAGGATGGTTAAATTTTTAATGTTGTATTTGTTTAGAAGAAAATTAATTGACCTTCATGACATGGGGTCATTATTGTATGTATTTAGAAGAAAAATTATCAACTATTTACCAGGATTTGATTTCATAAAATAGTTAATAAGAAGAGAATAGTCAATTGGAGCATAAAAGATAATTTATTTGTGAATTAAGGATACAAGGAGAATCGATACATTATGTTTATATGGAAGATACCTTCATATATATACACTATTCAAGAGGCCCTTGCATCTATAAACTGAAAACCCTTATATAAATAATTTCACTGAGTGAAATAATATAGAGTTCTCATTGGCAGAGGGGTGATTAATTATTAAATATTTAAAGGTAGTTTACCTTAGAATAAAGTATCCATGAATAAAAACTATATATATCAAATTTGATTATAGTGTATTTGAGAACATTGGAAAACAATTAGTGTGTGATAGTTGGACATATTATAGTGTGGGTGAACCAAGTAAAATCCTCATTTCCTTTATACTTTACAATTATGAGTATGTTTTGAATATCTCTATAATGACCCAAACTGTTATAAATAAAATTACCATTTTGATTTAATTAAATGTATTATTATTTAATATGGTTATAGAAAAAACATGAACTTCTTTGGTTTTATTATATTATATTGGATTTAAAATAATTTTAAGCATTATTAACTTTGATAAAACAGCTATTGAACAATGATCATACGATTAATATAAATATAGGATTTTAACAAATCCAATTGACACAGACAAAGGAAGTGATGACCTAAACTAGTAGGATTATACCCTATGAATCCCATTTATCAAAACTTATAATAGAAATAGAATCACTGGGATTTTACCTTGACAAATTCAAAGATGAGATCTAACAACTTAAGCATGATAAAAACCATTTATGGGAGAAGTCCAATCTCACCAAGTTCATGACCCAAACCATGTACACCGAACAACCCCGTGAAAGTCTCACTGTCAAACACCTTACTCTTAGGGAATTAACTGATGTATTAAAGTTATATGTATCAAAATCCTAGAAATATTATTATTTATATTATTTGTTATATAATAATTAATATATATTCATCTTATTATTGTTACTTTAAATTTTTTATTTTAATACAATAAAACACAAATTTTATTTTGGGTAATATTCAAATTCAATTAAAGATTTTCTTTTGATGAATTAATATATGTATGAAATAATTAATATTATAAGAAAATATTATTATTAAATGATTTTTATTACATATAAATGGTCATATAATTTTTATGATGTCAAATGTAATTCTTATAAGGGTTCAAAAACTATTTTTGTAAAAAAACCCCGAATTTCTTAATAAATGTCAATATTTTTTTAAAAGTAAATATTAATATATTTATAAAATTATATTTAAAAATTAATATTATTTTTTTAATTAGAATATTGAAAGTATATAATGGTGAATTTTTCATTTTTTTTGAAACAATCGAATTTTCAGGTAAAAATTAAATACCGTATAAATATACGGTGTGTATTATGATGTTATAATAACCCAAAAGTGATTTAATAAATACAATAAAAGTAATGAAATACCATATATAAGTTATCCCATTAAAATTATGTGATTTTATATTTATTTTATTAATTTTATAAGTCCATTATGAATCCTCCAATACGAATAATATATTATAAGGTTTTAAAATCATTTCGTTAAGAATCTGACTCACTTACAAATAATCAAGGGTATTGTTTTATTAATTTAGGCCATTATAATTATAAAATAATTAAATCCATTATCATTTTGAAGAAACCACATAATTTTTTTTGGTTTTGGTTATTTTATTATATAGAGTAAAAACCCTAAGTTTGAGAGATGATAATGAATTCCCCACTCATTTCCTATATAAACAAAAACAAGATCTCATTTATATTAAATAAAAATCTTTATATCACATACATACTCTTCACTCCACTATCTATAGTCCTCCCAATGTGCCTCTAATCTCTCAAGAAGCTCCTCACAAGTATTTGGAGTCACATCCTTAAATAAGGGATTTCTCTCTTCTCATTTGAATTCAAGAACCTCTTTCAGATTATGTCTCTCAATTTTGAATTTTTTTCATGTTGTGATATGTTCTTCCATATGACCCTTACTTTAAATTTTATTTTTATATTATTATATATCCCTTTCATTCTCATTAATCTCTCCCATGAACCTCTATGTACACTTGTTACCATACCGAAATTTAGTAAGGGTTCTTTTGTTTTCTCTTTATTAAAGTTTCTTTATGCCTTCTATATGAATATATATTTATATGTAAATATTACATCCCATTTTATGTAAAAATGATTATGGACCCATTTCTCTCTCATCAACCCATTTTATAAATTTTTAAGTGATGTTGTTATGTTGCCAAAATTTCCCCGATATTTTCCATGACAAAACAATTATGTAGTGAATACCATACCCATTTTATATCAATGGAATTAAAATTTACACACTTATAATTATTTTAACTGGTACTTAATTATATGTACTAAAAAATCCTTGACCACTTAATAAAATATGATGATAAATGAATTCATGTTGTAAGTTCTATGTGTCACACTTAAGCATTAGAATAAAATGAAAGTGATGGGTGCACCCAGAATTATATAGTGCTCAAATGAATTGGGTCATGTTTATTCATTGAAGACATAATTTTGGGTAAGGGAGTGAACCTGATTACTTTATGGGAATTGTTACATCTTGATTCCTTATTAGTTATCCTTGAATTATGTTTACAATGCAGTTTTTTAAGTCATTTCAACATTTCCAATGTTATGATTATCATGTTATATGATGAATTATTATTTATGTTACTTTTATTACCCAATTATATGATTCTTGTATAACCTATATTAACTTATGCCATTCTTATTCCCTTACTAGGATTTATATCTCCCCCCTTTCTTATGTATGTCACAAGGCTATCCCATGCAGTTTTAAGTGCGAGCATGTAAAAAACGATTTAAATAAAGATGAAATTTTTATTGTTTTAAATTGTTTTGTAATGTAACTAATTCCCAAAGACACTATACTTATCAATATTTTAGGTTATATTATGTGTAAATTTAAATAATAAATCATTTTATAGTGTGAAATAAAGATAATGTTTTCTATAGTTGGTTTCAAAGGGAGGTTTAGTTTTTTTGGGATTAGGATTAGCAAACTATAGAAAAATACTTAGGGATAATACTAAGTATAAGAAAAAAATACATAATTTTTTGTAATTATAGAGTAATTGGTTTATCAGGAAAATACATTCCTTTCTGGATACTACAAGTGGATTTAGTTCTGGAACATATATACCTAGGGGTAATAACTCTAACAAGGTATGTGGAGCATGGCTTGGTGCAACCTGGTACACAACAGCAAGCCTTACCACGCACTTGGTTTGACATTCTCAGAGGTTATGATTTGGTAATATCACAATAACAATACAAACCATTATTAAGGAAAAAATACCCATAATAATATATGTTACAAAATAGATCATGGATAACATCGATTACAACCTAGAAAGCCATAAGTTAAGTAAATAAATGTATGTTTTATGTTATCTATTTAATTTCATCAAATTCCCATTTATGTGTTTAATAGTTTAAAAATAATCATCCCTAATTTTCTCTTTATTCTAGCCAACGGCCAAAAATAGGATGAATTAGATAAATAATCAATGCGACGGGAAATGTGATGACTGGCCCAATCAGATTCCAAACCCGATTGGAGTGGGAATCAAAATATATATGATTATACTCTCTTAACTAACTTAGGTTCTAAATTGAAACCAGGATTAAGAAAATATCCTAAATCCCCCTAAGAAAGAAAATGTTTCAATCGAGTCCTTTATAAAACAAAGACCCCTGAATTTCAATAGATCATCTAATCCCTTAATTACAGAATAATAGATCATATCTATTGAGAAGATCTTCTCCATACCTTAATGTTTTAAACCAGAGAATGTTATATCAGATATTTATCATATCAAGGGAGAAACTAATTAGTAGAAGAAATTGATCAAGAATATGAAGCCCAAAGAAAATATCAAAGATATGGGGTGGAAGTAATTCCATAAAATAATTCCTGATAAATCTTTTCCTTGCACTCCCCAAATTAATATGGAAAGGGATTTCCTTTCCCTCAATAAAAAAGTTGAGGAATCAATAACGGAATATAAAGAAAAATTCACAAGACATACATGATATGACTCTATATTTATTATTACCCCAAAATTTATGGTTTACCACTTATTTTTTGGTCTAAAACCCATTCTATAAAAATCCATGGTGATCGCTGACTTTGATAACTATGAGAAAATTTTCTGATTTTCCCTCAAAGTCAAAATGAAGATAGGTGAATATCAAGAGAAATATTTTTCCATCACAACCACTCAAGTAGATCCAAAAAATTAAGAGGTGATAGGTACACTAGTTATTCATTCATGAATAATGTTCATACTTTTTGATTCTGGTTATATTTATTCCTTTACATCACAAAATTTTAATAAAACAATTCAAAAACCCCCATAAAGCATGCAGTAGAGTTATTAGTGAAAAAGGAAAATGATGAAATTATTGCATCCTAAGTATATAACTCCTCCTCTATCACAATTTGTTGGATAAACTTACTAGGAAACATTTTCATGCTCCCTTTGGTATAATTTGATGCAATTCTATGCATGGATTGGTTTTCCTTATATAGAGAGAACAAAATTTTCTGTAGGAAGGAAATCAATCTCTGTATTGCGAATCATCCATCGATTCTATACAAGTTCAAGGAGGAGGATGAATATTATTTGGTAATAACATCTCAAGAATGTATATTATTTCCCTATGAGAATTTGTATCTAGCTCAAATGATTTATTATAAGTAAAATAACATCTTTGATCACATGCACATTGTGAGGGAATACACTAATTTGTTTCCAAAGGAATTTCTTACTCTTCATCTTAGCCAAGAGGTTGAATTTTAAATCAAACTTATACCAAGGTCATTACCATTATCCAAGATTCTATATGGAATGGATTTTTTGGAACTTGAGGAGATTAATAAACGACAAAATGTTTATTTGGATAAAGGGTTGATACACCCAAGTGATTCACTATGGGGTGAACTGGTCCTCTTCATCAAGAAGAAGGATGAGTCAATGCACCTTTTCATTAATTATCATGTTCTCAACAAGATCCTGATAAAGAAAAAGAATCATATACCATAGATTGATGAATTTTTTGATCATATATGTAGAGTACAATAGTTCTCCAAGGTGTATCTATTGTTGGGATATTACCAAGATAGGATGAAGAAGGATGATATCCCCAAGACTTCTTTTCATACAAGATATGGGCACTATGAGTTCATAGTAATTAAATTCAGAATCTTGAATGATCCAAAATAAATTATGCACTTTATAAATAGAGACTTTAGAGATTACCTTTAAAATTTTATGGTAGTATTTATATATGATATTCTTATATTCTCTTAAACTAAAGAATAGAATGAGGAGTATCTAAGCACAATGCTGAAGACCTCATGAAAGGAGAATAATTAAAAAAGTTTAAATAATTTCATTTTTGGTTCAATTAAGTATCATTATTGGGTAATATCATCACAAGAAATGGGATATCAATGGAAACATCAAAAATAGAAGAAATTAAAGGATGTAAGAGGACAACATCTATGAAAAATATTCATCGTTTCCTTGGAATATATGGGTATTATCTCTGATTTCTGACAAACATATCATGATTGTCAAGCCCTCTAACCAAGATAACTTCAAAAGGGGGTCATGTTTTCTTTGAATAATAAATGTGAATAGAGATTAAAGGTGTTCAAAAGGATGATTATAATTTCACCTATGATCACAATACCCATAAGTGGAGAACTTTTCATAGTATTCAGTAGTGCTTAAAAGAAGGGATTGGGTTGTGTGTCAATACAAAAGGAAAATGTCACAACCTATGCTTCAAGGCAGTTGAAAGTTCATGAACAAAACTACCCATCACATAATCTAGATTTGGATACAATGATCTTCTAATTGAAAATAAATTATCATTATCCATTAGGGGAGAAGTGTAAAATATATACGGATCACAGAATCCCCAAGTATACATTCATACAAAAAGAGATGAATATGAACCAATGAATATGGTTAGATATGATCAAGGACTATGACTGATCAATTAACTATCATCCTAGGAAATATAATAAATTGGTAGACTCTCTATATAAATAGGATACACTAATTATGTCATTTAGGATAATTTAGGGGGATCCTATCTTCTTATATTTATAAATGATGGACATGAGAATTATATTTGAAGGTAAATCATCAATAATTTCAAAAATGATTGGTTATCCTTACCTTATGGAGAGGATAAAGGATTATTAAAGAAATGGTGTGGATATTTAGAATAAATTGAAAACTATAAGAAAAAAAATCCTTAGAGATCAATGTTAATGAAGAAGGTGTTGTAATATTTGTGTCCAGAATACGTGTACTATGAAATCCTTAGTTAAAAAATGATCTGTTGGATGATACAAATATATCAACCTTCTCTATCCATCCTAGAAGCACAAATATGTATCTATATCTCTGATATCACTATTTTTGGTATAGTATTAATAAGGATATCAGATAATATACATAAATATATATTGTATGTTAGCAAGTTAAGGAAGAAAGGAAAACATATAAGGGGATGATGAAACCATTATCCATACTATAATGACCCTACTCTTTATTACACTCTTAAATATGATTTATTAAATAAAATATTCACTTGATAAAACAAAAAATTTCAACATGTCTAGTGTCTTTGGATCTTAGGAACATTTCATAACAACTTAAAACATGAAATAAACAACTTTATTGAAAACTTATTTTACATGACCATACACATTCCTTCGTACTTAGCATTGCATGGGATAACATGAGGACATGCATAAGAAAAAGTTGATCGATAAAGACCAGTAAGGGATTAAAAAAGGAATATCATGAATAATATAGTACATGTTAGGAAATAGGCATATCAATGGAGCATAAGAGAAACATGGACATAAAGGTATGATATAGCATGATTATCATAACATAGAAATGTGGAAATAATATTTAACATGATATTAATATGAACCATGGCCCAATACATAAGGAGAATGAGTAAAAAATCATTGAAATTAAATTAGTATGAGTAAACCCTCATTACACTTGACTTATCATGATACTAATCTTCACCCAATGCATTGGAGCGCTATCAGGTCACACCCTTCTTAGTCATTTCATTTCATATATACGTGTTCCACATGGATCAAACAATATGTAATTATTCAACATCATCATCTATTACATGATAATGTAATGTGGAATACATAAATGAATCTATATAATCAACAAGTAAATGGTCATAAAGGTGAATACCCTTGATAGAGAAATGGAAGTGGTACTCACTACAGAAGGACTTTGTCTTGGAAAATCACGGTGCAATTTCGATAGCATAACAACATGACATAAGAGTTCATAAAAATGGTTGATGACAGAGAAAGGGGTATATCATCATATTTACAATAAATACACAGTAAAGGGGTCGTATAGATACATGTCCCAACATATGTAATGTATTTTAGATTCATAATATAAAAGAAGTGCTTGAATGTAAAGGATGGGAAAGAAACCCCTTATGGAATTTGGGCATAGTAACGGGTGCACATGGGAGGAATTAATGAGAGATAAAGGGGTATCTAATCATTCAAAAATAATGAGGGAAGTATAGGGTAGGTGCTAAATTATACCCCAACATTTTTAATTGAAAAAAATAAAATGGTATAACAAAATAAAAAATTGAGACCAAAATGAGAAAGGATGGAATCCCTTACTTGGATGTGTGATCCCAAAGGCTTGGGAGAGGCTTGAGAGAGTCTTATTGGCTGAAAATTAATTTTTTTATTATGAAAACACATTTGAGGAAAAAGTGAGAAACCAAACATGACATCATTGCCACACCACTACATCAGACCACCACTTCACCACTTACAAACAACAAAATCAAGGCCAAGAAACCATGAACAAAGGCACAAACATCAGACAAGCAGACCAATCCTTAGAGCTTGCCTCCTCAAACATCCACCGGTGTGACCATCGACACCAACCCAAATCCTCCTGTCAGCAAACTCCAGATTGAGTTTGGCCAACCAACCAGTGATGTTAGATGAACCTCCAGGAATAATCCATCCAAAAAAGAACGTTGATGAAACCAAAATGAAGATCAGGCCACCCTGATGCCGCACCCTACTTCGCATACAACTCGTTCGTTCCTCCTTCACCCATCACCACAAAAAATTGCCAGTAGTAGCACCTCCTAGAAAACATCAACAAGAAACCACCATCACATTCAAACCAACTCACCCACAGAAACGAAACAGCAGCAACATCAATGAACAGCCCCCAAAACTAGCAGCAGCCAAGAAAATCAAAACACAAAGCCTTCCCCCTCTTTGCAACTGGAACTGAACCCAATCAGACTGGAGCACGCCATATCTGGCGTCGAGCCGAGATGAAGCTGGTCCGAAAACTCAAAGGCAGATGACAAGCTGTCGATGAGCACGAGGCATCATCGAAGCTAGCAGCGAACACCCCAAATATGATGATGAGTGCACCGCAGCCGCGATGAGATCTAGATGACAGGGTAACGCTGGCACCATCACCGAGAACACCAAGTATGAGGCCAAGCTTCCAAATCCACAAAACGAATCCAGATCTGGAGGGGAGACTGACCACGAGTAGGTATCACAGAACCAGACCACACAGATCCGACGCAAACCAATGCCAAAGAAGGATCCCTAAGCCAGGAGAGACGAGGTCGCCCCTGCACAAAACGGAGTCAACATCGGCCGATCCAAATCCAATGATCAGATCTCGAAGCTCAGAGATGGGCCCAATAGTGTTGTAAACCATCGACGCTATTCCAGGACAAAACACCATCGCAAAGGTCGGACCACGCCAGATGGGGAAGGGAGGAGATCTGGCAGAGAACCCTAGCAGTGCGAGAGGGGGAGATCGTTGTCGCTCTGAGGCGTCCCCGTTCAAGAGAGGCTTATTGGGATATTGGGGTGCCTTGGAAGGATTCTAGAGAGATGAAGAAAGATTTTTTCGAGCTCCAAAACACTTTGAGTGAAGATGAAGTGTGATCATGGGTGGGTTTATATAGAAAAAGGGAGGGAAGTCTTTATTATTTAGGTTTTTGACCCTACAAATTAAACTAATTCAAAACAAAAACCATACCAGGGTTTTTTTCCCAAGGTTTTTGACAAAGGGGAGTGGAAATAATTATATTATAAGGCCAATTACTAAACTTATTAAAATATTAGTCTTGCTTATGTGAAGGTGAGTCAAACTCTCAATGAAATCATTTTAAATAGATAAAATGATTTATAAGTCTTATAGGGTCCACTATGGCTTTTTAAAATAAATAAAATAAACCTAAAATCAGATTATTCTATTGGTAAAACATATATTGGCCAAAAATCCAATTTATAGTGTTTTATTAAATCACTATTGGGTCATTATGATGTCATAATCACATTATATATTTAAACGGTATTTAATTTTTACCCAAAAATTCGACTATCTCGAAAAATTATGAAAAATTCCCCATTGGATAGTTTCAATGTCCTGATTTCAAAAATAATATTCATTTTATCTAAATAATTTTCTAAATATGTTAATTTTTACTTTTAAAATAAAAACTGACATTTATAGAAAATTCATGGGTTTTGACAAATACAACTTTCAAGCCCTAATAAAAATTACAATTGTATACATAAAAATTATTTTATCATTTATATTTAATAAAAATTAACTTAGTAATAATATTTTATTAAAATATTTTTTAATTCAAAAATCCATTAATTCATCAAAAAAGATTTCTTAATTGAATATTAACTAAAAACAATATTTGTTCTTTAAAAACTATTTACAAAGTAACAATAAAAAATTAATTTATATTATCTATAAAAAAATAATGCACATAATCATAGTGATAGGGTCCTATTACATAACCCATTATAACACCCACATATGACCTAAGGGTAAGGTGTGTGATTGTGACAGACTCTTGTGGTAGCTCGGATAACATCACTCGGGTGGTAATCTCTATCAACTTCCACATCTCCTATAGGCGGTTCCATTAAAGCTTAACATGTTAAAGATTAGCTTGGGATTCTTCAAGATAGAAGACCAGTGACAATACCTCCTTTCTGAGCTCTGAAAAATGGGCTTCATATGGAGTGATTAAACTATATGAGGTTGTGACTTCCTATGTCTGAGTAAATTGGATTTGTTAATTCCCTACATTTATAATAATTATGTGACCACTATTTAATGGATATATTAGCAAAGATAAAAATTCTTAATGGTATTTTAAAATAAAAAAAATAAAACCAAGGAAATTCATATTTTATATAACCATTTTACATAATAATACATATAATTAGATCGAGGGGAGTTTTCATTAATTTGGGTCGTTAAAATATTCCACCCTTAAGAAATTTCACCCTCAAAATTTCATTTTCCCATACTAAAAATGATGACGGTAACTCTGCTTCATCACTTCCTCCGATTCCCATATTGCTTCTTCAAACTTTTGGTTTTTCCAAAACACCTTGATGAGGGGAATTGTCTTATTTCGTAGGACTTTTTCCCTACAAACTAAGATCTTCACCGACCTGTCTTCATAGGAGAGGTCATTCTCCAATGGTAACACCTATGGATTGAGTACATGTGATGGGTCAGGTATGTACTTACTCAAGAGTGATACATGGAATACATCATGTACTTGAGATAGGTTCGGTGGGAGTGCTAGTCGACAGGCCACTACTCTAATGCGATAAAGGATCTCAAAAGGGACAATGTAACTTGGAATAAGATTTACCTTCTTCTTAAATATAATAACTTTCTTCCACGATGATATTCCCTGGAAAACCATGTCTCCAACATTAAACTATAGGTCTCATTGACGATTTTCAGCATAGCTATTTTGTTAACTCTAATCAGCTTTAATGTGCTACTCGACAGTCTTAACCTTATCCACCATTTCTTTAACCATTTTGGAACCTAAGATTTTTCTCTCCCCAACTTCATCCAAACATGCTAGTGTTCTGCACCTCTTCCCTTACAAGACTTTATAAGGATCCATTTGGATTCTTGGGTAGAAACTGTTGTTATAAGAGAAATCAACCAGAGGAAGATGTTGATCTGATCCTCCTTTGAAGTCCATTGAGCATGCTATAAACATTTCCTCTTATGTTTGGATAGTCCACTCATATTGGCCATCAGTTTGAGAATGATAATCTGTACTAAAGTTCAGCTCAGTATTCAGAGCATGTTGGAGAATCTTTTATAACTCAGAGGTGAATTTTAGATCTCGATCGGATACAATAGATAGTGGTACTCCCTACAACCTTACCACTTCTTTGATATATATCCATTCCAACTGATCTAATGATAAATCCTCTCAAATTTCAATTAAGTGTGCATCCTTTGTAAGATTATCCATAACAACCCAAATAACATTGTTTCCATTGGATGTATTCGGAATTCCGGTGACAAAGTCCATGGTGATATTCTCCCATTTCCATGATAATATGGCTAATGGTTTCATCATCACCTTAGACTTTTGTCTCTCATCCTTCACTTTCTGACATACTAAACACTTTTATGTATACTCAATGATCTCTTTATTCATGTTATCCCACCAACAATTCTCCTGGATATCTTGATACATCTTTGTGTTTCTTGGATGAATGGAGAAATTCAAACTATGTGCATCATCCAAAAGTTATTTCTTAAACTCCAGAATTGATGGAACATATAATATTTTCTCAAATCCCATATTTTCTTACTCATTAACACTGAACTCTGAGGATTTCCCTTTTAATATATTTTCCACTTTCTTCTGAATTCCCTCATCATAATTTTTATTATCCATTAAGCTTTCAAAAAGATATTGTTGAGAAATAATTTGTTAAAGGATTGATTATTTTCTCATATTTATGATTCTCATGTCAATATTAATCAATTATAAGAATATTGGATCCTTTTCAATTCTCATTAATGATAGAATTGTTGGGTCCTTTCTACTAAGATCATCTACCACCTTGTTCACTTTCCCAGGGTAGTAATGGATTGAGTAGTCATAGTCTTTGATCAGCTCTATCCATCTTCATTAATGTATATTCAACTCTTTCTTTGTGAATATATATTTGAGGCTTTTTTGGCCTATATATATTTCACACTTTTCCCCAAAGAGGTAATGTTTCCAAATTTTTTAAGTTAATATCACCGCAACCAACTCTAGATCATGTGTTGGATAATTCTTCTCATGAACTTTCAATCACATTAATGCATAGGCAATAAATTTTTCATTTTTCATCGACACACAGCCCAATCCATTCTTCAAAGCATCACTAAATACCAAAAAACGTTCTCCAATTGGGGGTAGTGTTATCACATGTGTAGTGATAATCCTCTATTTCAACTCCTTCATAATATCTTCACATTGATCACTCAAAGAAAAACTGACTCCCTTCCAAGTTAGCTTGGTAAGAGGGTTTGGAAATCATGATAAATTTCTCACAAATCGACAATAGTATCTAGCTAACCCCAGAAAGCTATGAATATCTATCATTGATGTTGGCCTTAGACATCCCCCAATTGTATCTATCTTAAATGGATCCACAGATATCCCATTGCTTGTGATGATATTACCCAAGAATGATACCTCCTTCCACCAGAACTCACACTTTATGTACTTTTCATAGATCTTCTCTTTTCACAAGGACTCTAGTACAGTTCTTAGATACTCCCCATGCTCCTCCTTGGTTTTGGAGTATATTAGAATATCGTCTATAACGAATACCACAAATTTGTTGAGGTAATATCTAAAGACTCTATTCATCAAGTCCATGAAGATTTCAAGACCATTAGGGAGTCCTAATGGAATTAATATGAATCCATAGTGCTCATACCTTGTATGGAAAGTATTATTGGGGATATCCTCCTTCTTCACCTTTACTTGGTAATATCCTAACCACAAATCCACCTTGGAGAAGTATTGTGTTCCATGTAGCTGATCGAAAAAGTCATCAATTCAGGTAATAGGATACTTGTTCTTTATTTTGATTTTGTTGAGCTCACGATAATCAATGCAAAGGCGCACTGACCCATCCTTCTTCTTGACGAAGAGGACTGGTGTACCCCATGGGAAGCACATGGACATATAAATCCTTTTATCCAAATTCTCTTATAGTTGTTTTTTCTTCTCCTCAACCTCCATAATCTGCATTCTATATAGAGTCTTGGATATTGGAAATGCCCTCAGTATATGATCAATTGAGAATTCAACATCTCTTCTAGGAGGAAGACCAGATAATTCCTCATGAAATACATCAACGAATTCTCTCACAATAGGCATGTATTCAAGGATGGTTTCTTCCTTAGACTCAATCATATGAACCAGATACGTGTTCTCGTAGGGTATTAAAATCCACACTTGAGATAATGGTGTTAAATAAGATTCATCCTCCTAATTTCACTTGTATATAATCAAGGGTCAATTCACCTTATAGAAAGTGATTTCCCTCTCACGGAAATTTATGATGGCTCTATATAAGGAAATCCAATCCATTCCAAGAATTACATCAAATTCAACCAGATGGTGTATCACAAGGATCAATGGGATGTTCAATACACAAATTATGATAGGGGAGGAGTTATATTCTTGGGATGCATTGATTACCTAGTTTTTCGTACTCATTTACATCTTTACATCCATGATTTTTGGTGGTTTTGGGATTATTATTCTAAAATTTTGGGATATAAAAGAATGTATAAAACTAGAATAAAAAAGTGTGTTCGCTATTATTGAATGATTAACTAGCGCACCTATCACCACTTCGTTGTCGGGGTTCACTTTGGTGGTAGTGATGGAAAAAGATCACCCTTGCTACCTTGGAGGTTATTGGTTGCCTCTGAAAAACCTTGGATTAGGGAACTGGTCAGAAAAGTGCCCTGATTCTTTGTAGTTGAAATAATAAAAAATGTGTTGTGGGCCGAATGGATAATTCCCCTCCTTTGTCTCAGCCGTGGGTTTCTCTTGTCGGTAGTTAATATCCAGGTGGCCTTCTCTTCCACACCTAAAGCATTTCATCATCCCCTTCAAGCAATTTCTGGGGTTCTTTTTTCTGCACCTTTGGCAAGTGGGGTGATGGATTTTCTTAGCACTGTTTGATTTATCCATCAAACCTCCACAATTAAATTCCACCTTACGCTTCGTATCCCTATGATACCCTTGATATTATCCGATCTCCATTTCAAATTTGAGGGCACATCAAACTATTTCCTCATAGCTCTCAAAGTCAAGGATCTCTAGGTCTTTCTATATGATAGGTTTAATCCCACCAAATAAGTGTTCAACCTTTAATTTGGGGGTAACGACAAAGACGGAGGCATATCATGCAAGCCATCTGAATTTTTTCTAGTAAACTCTAACGGATTCGTTATCTTTTTTCTTGAAGGCAAGTAAGTCCCTTTCCATCTTAATTTGGAGGGTGCGTGGAAAGTATTTATCGAAAAAAATAATCCAGAAATCCTTCCATTCCAATGCTTCAATATCCACCTCATGCTTTGTATTTTTGATCAATGTACACCATTGATCAGCCTCACCCTCTATACGATAAGCAGTCAGACAAACCTTCTCTTTTTCGGAACATTGAAGGATGCAAAATAACTTGTCAATGGAGTTGATCCATTGTTCGGTGATTGAGGGATCAGATGATCCATTAAAAGTAGGAGGACTTTGTCTTAGGAAGCTCTTGATTGCAACCTGTTCTTTTTTAGGGGGGTTGAATGTTCCTCTTAACCCATGTTTCTATTCAAAACATGAATTAACTGAGAGAGTATCGGGACAAATTTCGCGATTCCCGCTCCCATCGAATTGAGAAACTCATTAGAACAGTTGTCACTTTGATCTTTGCATCGGTTGTTAGCCTGGGTCCTCCTATTACCATCCATTGACTAGATTAAAAGTAATGTTAGTGGTAACACATAAAGGTTATTCTAAATACAAAACAGATGACTTATAAATTAATTTTATTTCCTTAACTTATGAATTTATAGTCTTTAATATATGTTATCCCCGATCTACCTCCAAACATATATTCTAAGAGGGATTTGTTTAATTCCCTTAATAATGGTTCATACTATGCTTACGAATTTACTAAATCATATCCCATGGGAGTGTCTTAACCAAGAGTGTTGTAGGGCTCATTGTCGTGCACCAATTCCAGTTCAAGTCTAGCTTAAACCGGTGTTTTTGGGTTTTACCCCTAGATACATCTATGCCTGAGTTTCCTCTACCTGCTCATATCTAGACAGGGATATTTTTTTTGATAAACCACTTAATAAATACTCCAAAAAAATTTGGATTGTTTTGATTATACTTAGTATTATCCCAATGGCTTTCACTAGGGTTTTCGAATCCTAGTCCCAAAAATAACTAAACCTATGCCTCAGATACCAACTATAACGACCCACATCTTTAGTACACACTTAAAAATGATTTACTACTTAAAATATTCACTTGATATAACATATAAGATCAATTGTTCTAGTGTATTTGTGGCTTAGAAACATTACATAACAACTTAAAACATGAAATAACCATCTTTTTTGAAAACATATTTTACATGACCATACACATTCTTTTATACATAGCATTGGATGGGATAACCTGAGGACATACCTAAGAAAAAGGTGAGCTATAAATCCCAGTAAGGGAGTAAAAAATTCATAACAGTAATAATATAGTGCATTTTAGGCAATAGGCCTATCAATGGAGTGCAAGAGAAACGTGAACATAAATGCATGATAGAACATGATTATCATAACATGGAAATGTAGAAAAATCATTTAACATGATTCTAATATGATCCAAGTACCATTGAACATGGAGCATGAGTAAACCCTCATTTCACTTGAATTATCATGAGTGAACCCTAATTTCACTTGAAGTATCATGATACTAATCTTTACCTAATGCATTGGATTGCTATCAGGGCGCACCCTTCTTAATCATTTCATTTAATGCATAAGTGTGCCACATGGATCATACAACATGGAATCATTCAATATCTTCATTTATTACAAGATAAAGGAATGTGGATTACATAAATGAAACTATACAATAAATAAGTAAATGTTCATAAAGGTGAATACCCTTGATAGATAAATGGTCATAGTATTCACTACACAGTGACTTTGGCTTGGAAAATCACGATGCAATTTCGATAGCATAACGACGTGACATAAGAGTTCATAAAAATGGTTGATGAGAGATAAAGGGGTATCTCATAATATGTACATGAAATGGATAGTAATGGTGTCATATAGATACATGTCCCAACATATGTAATGGATTTTATATGTATAATATAAAAGAAGTACTTAAATGTAAATGAGGGGAGAGAAACCCCTTACGGAATTTCAGTATAGTAACGTGTGCACATGGGAGACATTAATGAGAGAGAAAGGGGTATCTTGTAATGCCCAAACCCCAGTTACCCAGAGTCAGTGAATTATTACATAACATTGGCATGATCACAAAATATCAAGTCTCGAATGACCGATTATTTTAATAGCCTTAGAATAACTATATACATTCATAAAGATTACAATACATCATAAAGTGAAAACTACAACAACATCTTATCTCCACACTCATATCCCCTTATACTATCCCTGTAGGTAATTCATAAAATAATTCTTCACATCCTGGGAAAAATAAAACATAAAATGGGGTGAGCTCAAATGCTCAGTATGGATAACAATATAGCGAAAACTTTTATAAAAAAGCATAAACATATAAGGCAATGTATAACTAAAAAATCCTTTTAAACTTGAACTTCAGCATAATATGGATAAAATAGAATAAAATAATTCTATTTACTTATTCACATGGATATTATACTAGTCGAATAATCACATACAATATCAATAACCACTTTCATAATGATGAAATGCATAATGCCAGACTATCATAACCACATAGTCAAGACCTTGTGCCAAAAATACAAATAAGATTTTTTCAAGGGCTTGTGCCAAGACACTAGTTTGTCTCATGAGACCTACCGATATATCAAGGAGCTATAGCAGACTCCACCCATCACATACAAAGTCCAATGCATTCCTCATATGAAAAGGTTTGAACATAACATAAACATTCATAATAAAACTATATTACAAAATTTCAATACTTTATTCATAAACCATGAATAGTAAAAAAATAACGCATCCACAGTCAAACAAATCAAAAAACCTTCAATAAAATATGTAAGTTTTGTATCATAATAATTCAACTTCAAATAATCTTAAAATATATCAAATGATGTTGACATAGATGAAATCAAAACTATTTGAGAGAAATATCTCTTTTCTTTAAATCATTTACAAGTCACATAATTATAAAATAAAATATTTACTTTGAAAATATTCTTATAAGCTTTTAAGGGAAGCTTCAATGATTTTATAATGATGTAAAATAGCCACACCCTCTGTATAATTTAAAAAAACATTCTTACCTTAATTTTGTCGAAAAGTTTAAAAAGGACCATGTTTGGAAATTGACGGAAAGATTCATTTATAAACTTCTTATAAAAAGTCAAACAAGGTTATAAATGACTCTAAACAATAGTCTTTAAAATAGTAAGAATGATTTGAAATACATTTTTAAGAAACATGGATGTGGATGATAAAGAGGTCCCAATATATAATTACGAATAAAAAACCTCAGATAATGAAGAGATTGTAAGATAAACCCTTACCTTGTACTTTTCCTTGGTTGAGGGTCGGTTAACCTCCTGTATAATGGTGAAACAATTGTTATTAAATTATACAAGAATCATATAAAGTAATATTATATCATATATGATCTTTTAACATTTCTTTTTTAATAATATCTTAGTACTATCGTCGTTTCGGGTGTTAACTTACTCGTTTTCTTTTATATGTTTTGATACATAAGTCATACTTTTTATGGATAGGTTGTATCTTATTCATATACAGAATGATATCAAGTCCTTAAAAATTATTTTTAATCATCAAATGATAATTAGACTTGCATGGATACGATGAGGAATGTATCTCAGCACGTTTGTGGAGACGGTAGTCCGTACGTACGCACGGGTGACAATATCATTATTTTGATATTAAAATAATATATAATTAAATGGTATATCATATATATAGAATAATTATAATTTTTTATTTTTTATTTATTTCAATTACACATCATTATTATACTCATCCAAATAATAATGTTTTGAATAACAATTATACCATGACATGGAGACGGTAAGCCGTACATATGCACGTATGGTGACATGTCATTTAAAGGATGGATAGATTACTGAATGTGGTTGTACCATATTTATAATAACATCACAGTATATAGAATATATGGGATTTATTATATTATAATGGAAAAAACAAATAATTAATAAGTTGAAGAATAATGGAACTTGAAAGAGGGTGGTGAAAACAATACATCTTCTTCGGGTTCTTCCTTTTGATTTGATCAAAAGGGATACTTAGGTTGGATTTATGATAAAACTAAGGTCTCTAGGTTTAATTAAGGGAAGTTTATAGAATATTTGGGTTGTATTTGGCTGAGCCAAAAGGCTTTGACGGTGTGAATTAGAGGGAAGGGGAAGTTCCCTTTTATAAGAGGGGTGAGGGGCACCTTAAGAAAAGCTAGAAATATTATTTTATAATAAACTCATATTCAGTTTCTAATGGATAGAAAGTATATTATTTAAAGTTTAAGGTGGGGATAGGTCTAAAAAAACTCAACCAATAGGTTTTAGACAGGTTTGGATCACTTTATTAATCTTATATTTTAGTTTTAACTCGTAGTTAATTAGTTTGACATTTACCATGTCTCTTTCTATTTTTATATTAAATGGTTAATAAGCTTGCTATAAACTTCTAAGAGACCCCAAAGTGGTCCAATAATAATACACCTATCATTATATAAGTGTTTTTTCTGATCTATATATTTTTATGAATAGAATATCAATTAATAATATAATATTTGTTTTAAAAACTCCTTTATGTCAATTTTGACACTATTTAATAATTGATTTTTGTTAAAGTCTTAGCTACTCTATTAATTCAAAAAAATATCATTTAAGAAATAATAACATGTCATATTAATCAATAAAATTATTTTATGGCATCAAAACTTCCAAATTATATTTATTTTATCATTTATAATACCAATTATTTGATTCTTTCATTAATAAGGAAAATACTGCATCATTATTGTGTCATAAATAAATTTAATTATTCAATGTCAAAAAATTATAAATAAAATACCATTATGTAGAAAATCTTTTTATATTTATAATTAATAATTATAGTCGAAAATATAACATATATATCCCTATGTAAAAATTGTTTTTAAAAAGATATATGCTTATGTCATTTTTGTATTTACTTTAACTTAATTAATATAAAGTTTCATTATCACTTGAAAGTGGATACATGGTGTCCAAAAATCGACCCAAAGATTTCAATGGTCGTAAATGTATCAAACAATAGGGTTAGGACACGTTTTAGGGTAATTTATTATTATTATAATATTATTTTTTACCCTTATTTACCGGATTTACCCTTCAACCATGGTAAATAAAATATTTACCGAAGTAATTATTCAAAATTTCTAAAAATAAAAGTTACCTATTTACACAATTTGGACATCCTGATTCTAAATTTGGAGTCCATTTTTCTAAATTCAAAACTCATAAGTGGCAGAAATTAATTTAAAATTAATTCTTGTTGTTAAAACAAAAAGCGTGTTTTTAAGAGATAATAACTATTAAAAGATTGGCACTTGCTTATGTCCAGTTTAAATGTGAAATTATGTCCAATGACCATAATTGGATTTAATTTTAAAAATATAATCTAATTATTATCTAAAATCACTCAAATTCGTAATTTATCACTATTAATTATTTCGATTAAAAAAGTTGTTTTTAATTAAAATTGAGTAATTTTCACTATTCATCAAAATATGAAATTTATCTGAAAAGTACCAAAAATTCACCCTAAGATAATTTTGATATTAAAAATCCAAAAATCAAGTACATTTTGAAAGATAAAATGTATAAAATTTTAAAAAGTGGGTATTAATATTCATAACGGCTAGTTTGATTGGTTGTGGTGTGTTAGAACTCGATGTTGCGTACAACGCACTCTACCGTATTATTCAAAGAGAAGCATACCATGTAATCATGGGGTGTTACATCTCTAATCATTAAAACATAATGAGGAATGTATAGGGGAGGTTCGATATCATACCCCAACATTTCTAATTGAAAAAAATGATAGGGTATAACAACGTAAAGAAATTGAGACAAAAATGAGAAAGGATGAAATCCCTTACTTGGAAGAGTGATAAAAAGGATTGGGGGAGGCTTGAGAGAGGATTAATGGGAGATTGGGGTGCCTTTTGAGGATTATAGAGAGATGAGGGAAGAGTTTTTTCAAGCTCCAGAGGCTTTGAGTGAAGAGGAAGTTGGAGCTTGGGTGGTTTTATATAGGAAAAGGGAGGGAATTCTTTATTATTTAGGTTTTGTAACTAACACATTAAACTAATAAAACCCACAAAGCATACCATGGTTTTTTCCCATGTTTTTATAAAAAGGGAGTGGAAATAATTATTTTATGAGTACAATGGCCGAACTTATTAAAATATGAGGCTTGATTATGTGGAGGTGAGTCACACTCTCAAGCAAATCATTTTAAATAGATAAAATGTTTTATAAGTCTTGGAGGGTCCACTAAGGCTTTGTAAAATAAATAAAATAAACCTAAATTCACAGTATTTTAATGTTAAAACATTTATTGGTAGAAAATCCCATTATAGTAATTTATTACATCAATATTAGGTCATTATGATGTCATAAACACATTATATATTCAAACAGTATTTAATATTTACCCAATAATTTGACTGTCTCATAAAATTATGAAAAAATCACCATTGGATAATTTTGACATGCTGATTCCTAATATAACATTAATTTTATCTAAATAATTTTATGAATATTTTAATTTTTTCTTTTTTAAAAAAATTACATTTATCAAAAATTCAGGGGTTTTGATAAAAACAGCTTTTAGGCCTTAATAAAAATTACAATTATATACATAAAAATTATACGATAATTTATATTTACTAAAAAGTAATTTAGTAATAATATTTTATTAAAATATTATTTAATTAAAAAATCCATTAATTCATCAAAAATAGACCTATTAATTGAATATTAACAAAAAATAATATTTTTGCTTTAAAAACTATTTACAAAGTAACAATAATAAAAATAATGTATATTCTCTATACAAAAATAATGCACATAATCATAGTGATAGGGTCTTATTACATAAACCATTATAACAACCGCATATGACCTATGGTTAATGTGTGTGATTGTGAAAGACTCTTGGGGTGGCTTGGATAACATCGCTCAGGTGGTAACCTCTATCAACTTCCACTTCTCTCGTAGGTGATTTTGTTCGAGCTTAACATATTAACTCTCGGATTGGGATTTGTTAAGAGAAAATCCATGTGATGCTACCTCCTTTCTGAGCTCTGAAAAATGGGTTTCATATGGATAAATTCTACTGGATGAGGCCATCGCTTCCTTTTTCTATGTATATTGGATTTGTTAATGCCTTATATTTATACAAATCATGTGATCATTATTCAACGACTATATTAGCAATGGTAACAATTAATAATGGTATTTTAAAATACAAAAACATAAAACCAAGGATGCTCATATTTTATATAACCATTTTACATAATAATACATTTAATTAGATCAAGAGTAATTTTCATTAATTTGGTTCAGTTCACATACCTATATGGAAATATGAAAACATCACCATGGATTTTTTCACCAAACATCCAAAGAAATCCATTCTAAACCATTCTATTGAGTTTATGGTGGATTGTATTATAAAGACTACGCACTTTATTATGGTTCGAGGGGAATTCTCATTGGATGAAGTTTAATAGATATTCACCAAAGAAGTGATGAGGATTCATAGAGCACCACTATAGATTATATCTGAGATTCACCTCCATGTTCTGGAATAGTATCCAACAAGATCTAAATAAAGAGTTGAACTTCATTATAGCTTATCACTCTCAAACTAAGGGAAAATATGAGAGAACTATCCAGACACTTTAGGACATGTTGAGAGCATGATCAATTAACATCAAAGGAGAATGTGATCAACATCTTCCTCTGGTTGAGTTCTCATAGAATAACAGATTCCACTCAATCATCCAAATGGTTCCCTATGAATCCATTTATTGGAAGTAGTGCATAATACCTTCATTTTGGGATGATGCTGGTGAACAAAAACTACTAATTCCTAAAATGGTAGAAGAAATGGTATAAAAGTTTAATACCATTCAATATCACATAAAGGATGCTCAAAGCTGAAAAAATAACTTTACTGACAATCATGTAGAAGACCTTGAGTTTGATGTTGGATACATGGTATTCCTCTATATATCTCCATGGAAGAAAGTGAAAATATTTTGGAATATGGGAAATCTTATTCCAAGATACATCATCCCCTTTGATATCCTTAATTTTATAAGACTAGTGGACTACCAACTTGCACTCCCACAAATATTATCTCAAGTACATGATATATTCCATGTATCCCTCTTGAGAAAGTACATACTTGACCCCTCACATGTACTCAATATAGAGGTGGTTACATTAAATAATGAACTTTCATATGAGGATCAGTCAGTGAAGATTATAGGTCATAGGGACAAAGTTATATGGAATAAGACAATGCACCAAGTCAAAGTGTTGCAGAGAAACCCAAAGTTTGAAGAAGAAATGTTGGAACTAGAGGTGGTGATGAAATAGATTCAACCCCATATATTTTAATGTGGATAAAGAAAAATTTTAGGGAAAAATTTTTTAAGGGGGAAGATTGTAATGACCCAAATAGTTATAAATAAAATTCTCCTTTTTATTTAATTAAATGTATTGTTATGTAATATGGTTAAAGAAAACTGAACATGTTGTCATGAAACATCAAACTGATTATGATTTTGAGGTTGACTTATATTATAGGTAAGACCTTATATCATCTCTCAATGATCATTGATAAGTTTAGACTATGTATTCGAAATACAAATTACTAAAATAGGGGGGTTGTTTTTAAAACAACTTTAAGAAACTAACATAACATAATGATTTTAAAAGTTAATAAATAGTTATATTTTGAAAATATGTGATAATTATGTGATCATTTCTAAGTTAGTACACCACTTTAAAATCTCCTTATTCTTAATTGAATATGAGGTTTTTGGTGTAATCCTTTGATTGAGGGTTGACCAAGATCTTGGGTACCCACAACCCCTAGAATGATGAAACTATGACTAAAACTTGAAATAAAAATCATATAGTCAAGTTCCATACCATTATAATGAATTTAGTTTTGTAAAGTAACAATTAAATATCAATTTTTAGGGGGGGAAATAGGAGTCTTATGTTGTCCAACCAGAACAACACACGTCACACACATAAAATTGCACACTGATTGGTTATGAAATAAAAATTGTTTCAATAAAATGAATAAAAAATTAATATACATATAAAATAACAATTAAAAACCAAAATATACACCAAAAAATTAGATTATTATGTGCTGTAATTCCTTCTTCATGTGTGGGGCTCCCTTACAATTATCACCCACTGCTTAGCTCGACATCAGAGGAGGAGGAAGCTCAGGTGAAACTCTTTATTCAATATTGCCCCCCTTACAAGTATAAAGGACTCCAAAATATCTATGATGAAGTGGAGACTCATCTAGGTCTCCAAAATGGTAGATATTTTATTTTTATTTGAACTTACAAATGAGGTACCCACAGTTCGGTTTTATAGAAAATTGGGAAGTAGTTATGGGAACCTAGTTTTTGAGACACCACTTGTGACATGGTTTGGGATTTGTAAATTACCATATAATAACTTGGAAAATTTTTATAATTATTTGGAATGCCACTTCAATATATCCATCTAAAATTTTGATTCCATTGGACACCTATATTTGAAGATATCAGAAAAATACCAAACCTAACTTTTGAATTCGTTCAGATTCTATCAGATGAATAGATTTGTTTGTATGGACCCCTTATTGGACGAATTTGGGTTCATTGTATTATTATGAGTTGTATCCCATGAAGTTTTGGAGCTGTACACAAAATTTCAGCCAATTTTAGGTCACATATTTCTCTAAATGTGCAAAACAGTGGACATTTGGGCTTGGGACTCCATGCAGTTTGACCCATTTTCCTTCAAGATCATCTCTGGGGCCTCCAAATCACCTCCACCTACAATGAAAATATAAAAAAATTATATTTTACCGTTTTAATAGTGATAAGTATTAAATATTAAAAAAACATTATTTTAAATTTGATATTATATTTTGAATATATGGTGCAAAATCAGTTTAATACAATGTAGTAAGGGTGAAATAAAACAGTGAATCGCAGTGTGATCACACCCCCACACCTAAACATTTTCACTCCTGGGAAAATTTTTACATCAAAAAATTTATGCATGTAGATATTTCCAACATCATAAAGATTTAACATTCAATGAAAATTTAATTCCTAATAGAAATGTGATCAAAGAAAAAATGACACCATGGAGATATTCTCAGTGATCATGAAAAAAGATGTCTCAAAAATCATATTAGAGTGAAATTCCAAGAGATGCATGATACATATCGAAGAATATAATTCAAAAGTTAATTAGGTCACTTAATATACACATGTGTCTGTGATAGCCATTTCATGCTATTCTTTCCACTTTTTATCGAGTAAATATATGTTTTTTTAAAATTATCTACTTACATGATCCTTTCCACCGAACCTTCCCTACATCCTTTATAATAAAATTTCAAGACCCACTCACTTAAGAATTATCATAGGTCAAACCATAATCTCTCAACCTATATATCCTTATATTTTGTACATTTCATCACTCCCCTCAATGTTTATTTATTTTTCTCTTGTGTTTTGGTTTTGTTATTTAGGGCGTACAACAGTCAGATAACAAGTACACACGCATAGGTAAATCTGGTATAGTAATGAAATAGTACAAATAAGGAACAAACATATGGAAAAATCATTTTTGAAGGTAGATAAATATTAACCTAAATTATATTTAACTTCTATTAAGTGAGAAATTTTCATACTTCATGGTTGGGTGCAAATATGTATGGAGAGATTAATTTAATTTTTCTCCCTTAAACTATTTACACAAACGGTACCATTCTTCTAAATGGTTTCAAAATGATAAAACCTTTCATATAATAAAAAAACAACCAAATTTCAAGATAAAATCACATTACAATATTGAATTCTTATTGAAATTCTCATTTCATCAGATTTTTTTTGAATGTTAAAAAAATATGAAATATGAAAATTTCAAATGAATTTTCAATAACTTCCATGATTAAATGAGAATCATTTTTCATGATAAAGCATGAAAAAAAAATATTCCTGCACAAAAGTGTGGGGTAAAACAAGGGGTGGGGAAGTTAAAATACTATACAGCAAGTGAAAAAAAATAAAGATGATGAAAATTCTTAACTAACCCAATAATATACCCATCCCCCAAACCAAAAGTGTGTAGTGTCCTCACTATAATAAAATATTATGTGGGATGGAAGGATAAATCCCGGTTGATGTCATTCATAGAATAATTTTTGAACATGGAGTTCCTCCATCAGGGAATCCAGAATGGATTTGTGGAAGTGCCTCTGTTGTTTCCCATTGACAGTGAATGCTTTCTTGGTTTCTCCATTTTGAACCTGAACGACACTAAATGGAGAGACTTTAGTAAAATTGTATGGTCCAATCCAGGGATAATGAAGCTTACCTAGATGAAAATTCAACCTTTCATTGTAGAGGAGGACCTTCTGCCCAATGTGGAAATGAATATGAAGGATGAGACAGTCATGGGCAGCCTTGGTTCACTCTTTATAAATTCGGGAGCTCTTGTTTGAATCTTTATACATTTCCTCAATCTATTGAATCTACAACATCCTCTGAGCACGTACACCAGAAATATTAGAATTGAATTCTTTAATGACTTAATAGGCTCAGTGATCTATCTCAATAGGGAGATAATAAGTATTTCCAAAAACAATCCTATAAGGTGACATTCCAATTGGAGTTTTAAAGGTAGTATGCTAAGCCCATAATGAATCATGGAGTCTAAGACTCCAATATTTTCTGTTGGGTTGAACCATTTTTTGAAGAATTTTTTTTACCTCTCAATTCGACACCTCTACATGACCATTAGTCTATGGGTGATAAGCAGTAGACACTTGATCATCGAACCCATATCCACGTAGAAGTGATTTCATTGTTCGGTTGCAGACATGAGAACCCTGGTCACTAATGATGAACCTAGGTAATCCAAACCTACAAAAAATTTGGGTTCTAAAAAATTCCACAATAGTCTTGTAATCATTAGTACTTGTGAAGAATTATTCTACCCATTTTGACTCATAATCAACTGCCAGAAGAATTTACATGTTCCCAAATGAATTGGGGAATGGTCCCATAAATTCAATTCCCCAAACATAAAAAAGGTCATGTAATATAAAGGGTTACTATGGAATTTCATTTCTTTTAGAGACATTTCCCATCATTTTACATCAAGGAAAATATTTACTGAAATCCTGGGCATATCTAAATAAAGTTGGCCAAAAGAGACCTGAATTGAGGACCTTACAAGAAGTATGTTGGGGACCAAAGTGCCTCCCACAAGCAAGAGTGTGACAGAACCTAAGGACAGAATGAAACTCTCTATCAAGAATACAATGCCTTAGGACTTGATCACTATATGTGTTCCAAAGGTAGGGGTCATACCAAATGTACCAATGAGACTGATTTTTTAGATGGTCAGCCTGGTTTTTATTAAAATCAGTAGGAATGCAAGATGCTGCCAAAAAAATATACAACTTCCGCATACCGAGGAATAACATCTTACACTTGGTACAATTTCTCATCTGAAACATGTCATTTATGGGAATACAGAGGTATGTGTCAAGGACTGAGGATGGGTCGATACTTCTGATATGGTCAACCACCACATTCTCTGCTTCTTTTTTATCTCTAATTTCTAAATTGAATTCTTGAAGGTGGAGAGTCCAGCGAATGAGATGTGGTTTGGCTTCTAGTATATTAATTAAATACTGGGAGGGCTACATGGTTTGAGAATATAATTAATTTGGAACCCAGAAGGTATGACCTAAATATATACAAGGAAAACACAATGGCATTTTTTTAGTTGTGGTGTAGATTTCTTGGGCAGGATCTAGAGTAGGTGAGGCATAGGCAATGACACAAGGAGATAGATTGACCCTTTTTAATAAGACAACCCTAATTGTATAGTTAGAGACATCACACAAGAGCTCAAATGGTAAATCCCACCGAGGTGGTTGGATTACTAGGGGTGATGTGACAATCCATCTCAATATTTTAAAATCTTCCTCACATTTATTATCAAAAAAAAATTCATTTTATTTTTAGAGAAATTGGGAGGGGTGTAATTTTACTAAAGTCACAAATGAAACAACGGTAAAATACAACATTAACTAGGAAATAACACACATCCTATACATTTTTTTGGAATGGAAGAGAAGAAATGACAAAAAATTTTGATATATTAACTAGGATAAAATCTCCCAAATGACATTTCCCAAAACTATACCATGTCACACCATGAAACATAATTTCTCATAATTTAATACACTATTATTTTCAATACAAAAACATAGGAATTAACCTAAACTACGCAAATAGTCATCAAAAGAGGAGTCATATCTAGTGAAATCATCTATTAATACTTCCCTGAAATTCTATAGGTAATCTAAAACAAACTAACCATGCATCACTAGAAAGTACCTAAAGCATTAGAAAGACCAAATGAAATCATCCTATATGAAAATGTGCAAAAGGGGAAAGTGAAGGTCATATTTTCCAGATCCGGTGAGGAAGTATGGATATTTTTTTATAAGATGTCACCTGGCCAGAAAACCAAGGCACTATAAATATAAAGGAGAAGAGTTACAAAAGTATAAAAGACAGAAACATATTACAATATTTATTATTAAAAGGAAGTAGGTCATCGGGAAGTTCATCAAGCCAGGTGATGTCTTGATTGACTCCCTTGTTTACAAGACCATCAACAACCATGTTAGCTTCACGATAAATATGGGTGATGATGTAGTTGATGTCGTGAAGAACACTAATGCATTCCATCCAATGAGTGGTGATCGGCCACACAAGATGTATCACACCATTCCAAATGGGTTACACAAGATTGGTCGAATCACTCTCAATCCAGAGGATGATCCATCCATGTTGTTTGGAAAAAGAGACGACATGAATCATACCCATCATTTCATCTTCCAGAGAGGGACCAATGCCATAACTACCATAGATGGAACCAACGATCTGACCAGTATGATTCTTGAAGGAGGCACCACAACCTGCAGGACCAGGATTGCCTTTGGAAGCGCCATCCACATTATCATTAATCCATCCTAGAAGAGGGGGATGCCAAAAGACTTAAAAAGTACGGAGAGGATGGAAATAGTTTCCAGTAATACATAAATGTCGAAGGATGCTAAATTCTTGCACCATGTTGTTGCATTGACCCTTTTGGACCGAAGAAGCTTTGTGAATGGTGATGAGAAACCGAGTTTTTCATGCATTAAGATTGGATGAGAATTTATTATGAATAATAGCATTTCTATCATACCAGATCATGTGATGAATCTCAGAGATAGTAGCAAGAAAGAAGTTTTTAATTTGTTGAGAAATATTTAGATCCACACATCTCTTTAATTGAGTTTTAACAGAGTCATGAATCCACCATCTGCAATAAAAAAATGTCAAAAATATAATTCCAAAGAGAAGAAGCAGTGGCACAATAATGAAATAGAAGATTAGCATCTTCTCTGTGCTGATTGTAGAGGCTGCATTTAGAACAGAGTTGAAAATTAGATGATTGCAGACAATCATCAGTGGAAAGTCTGTTATGAGCAAGTCACCATATAAGAGTAAATCTTGAGGGTTTTATCCAAGGTTTGTCAAAAAGTTTTAACCACCCAAAATCACTTTCAGAGTTTCAAAAAAATGGCTGTAAAAGTTTTTAGAACCAAGCATACCATTGTGTGAAGGTTCCCAAACTAAGAAATCATAAGTGTTTGAGAAGGGGTAGGTGTCAATGACATTGATAATGTTATCAGGAAGAGTTTCATTACAAGAATTAAGAACATCTCTAATAGAGAGGTTGGTGTCCCCATGGCTTTGGTCAAGGGAATCCCTAGAAATTAAAGGAGTGCCAGCCCAATTATCTAACTAGAATTTCATGGTGGAGTCTCTGGAGACCATACACCTGGAGTTACTCATGATGGCTGAGGAAGTATGGATATGAGAGTATCTATAATGCTTATAAAGGAAACAATAATGGGACTTCCCTACTAGCCTATCTATAATTCAGTTAATGAATAGTAATCAGAAATGGTCCTACCTGGTTTGTTGGTTTAATTGATGATAGTTTATACAGACACTCCAACTATTGTAACACCACAAGATTCTACGGTATATTTACCTTTGAATAATACAATAGCTTCCATTGTATGAAACTTGGAGTTTTAACACACCACGACCAATCGAACTAGTTGTTATGAATAGTAACACCCACTTTTTGAAATTTTAATTTTTTTTTTCAAAATGGACTTCAGTTTTTAATTCAGAATATCAAAATTAGTTTAGTGTGAATTTTTGGTATTTTTATGAAAACATTAATGTTTGATGAATAGTGGAAAACACTGTGTTATGGTTTAAAACCGACATTTTATTTAAATAATTAGTTATATTATTTGAATTTATATTAGGTAAAAATAGATACATAATACATATTTTTGTTCAATGTAATTTATTGGAGTCATTTTATATGAATATTATATATATACAATTTTATTGAACTTTTTACCGTCTTTTACCCACCTTCTATGAGCATTTGAAAATTAGAATAAATGATAGTTTTACCTCTTATGTGAATTAAATTTCAAAAATCTAAGAGACACGGTTGAAATTATTGAGCGAAATGTGGTTCAATAAGATAAAAATAATTTTAGGTGAATAGTAACTTTTGACTTTTATTTACCACGTTTAAAAGTAAATAGAGTAATTAAAGGTAAAAATGATATTATAATTACCCTAAAACATGTCCTAATTCTATGGATAAGTGTATTTCGACTAAAACCAACCTTATAAATAAAATATGATCCTTTAGGTCCATTTGGATTAGATTAGTACATTTATTATAATTTTATTTGAAGAAGAGTTAAAAGTGTTAAATTCAGAGTTTAATAACTAAACCATTTTTAATATAGGTTTATACATTAGATAATTTCGACTATAAATATTCACTAGAAATATTAATATATTTCCTAGATAATGTTATTTTATTTGTAATTTTTAATTATTAAGTAATTAAATTTATTTATTACACAACGATGATACAGTAATTATCTTATTAATGGAAGATTAAAATAATTGATATTATAATTATCAAAATAAATTTAAATTGATACTTTTGATGCATTCCAAGAATTTAATAGATTAACATGACATTTTAGTGTTGATTAAATGATTTTTTTTTGAAGTAATCATGCTATTATGACTTTCACAGAAACAAAACACCAAATAGTGTCAAAATTGTCATAAATGAATTTTTAAAACAAATATTATATTATTAATTAATATAATATTTCTAAGAATCTAAGGATAAGCCAAAAGATTGATATAAGGTTATATATATTAATAATTAACCACTTGGGGTTCTCTTGGATTTTTATAGTATTTTTATTAATTATTTGTTATAATAATACAAGAATACATGGTAAAAGTTAAACTATTTAACACAGAGTTAAATCTAAAAGATAAGGTAAATATGATGACCTAAACCTATATAAAACCTATTGGTTGAGATTTTTTCTACCCATACCCACCTAATCCTTTAAATAAATTATTTTTGAACCATTATAAACTGAATATGATTGTATAATAAAATAATATTTCAAACTTTTCTTAAAGTGATCCACACATCTCTTATAATAGGGTACTTCCCCTTCTCTCAAAATAACACCTCCAAAGATATTTGTCTCAGAAAAATCCTACCCAAATAATCTCCCAACTACCCTAACTTCTACCTATTGTCCTTAATTTGATCATAAAGTGAACCTAAGGAGCCCTTTTGATCAACTCAAAAGGAAACACCCGAAGAAGAGGTAATAATTTCACCACCTTTTTTCAAAGTTCTTTTCTCCTTCCACTTCCTATTTCTTTGTTGTTTCCATACCAAAATAATAACTCCATTACATTATACATACTTTCATGTTATTATAAATATGGTACAACCATATTCATTATTCTGTCAATACTATTAATGAAATGTCACCATACGTGCGTACGTACGACTTACCGTCTCTAAGTCGTAGTATAGATTGTTATTCAAACACTTTATTATTTAGATGGGAATAATAATGAGTATAAATTATGTAAATAATAAATATAAAATGTTAATTATTATTTATATATTATATACCATCCAATTAAATATGATTTCACCATCAATATAATGATATTTGCACTCGTGCGTACGTACAGATTACCGTCTCCATGAACGCGATGAGATTCATTCCCCATTGTAATCATTCAAGAATAATTTTTATTTTATGATTAAAAATAATGTTTAATAACTTAATATCATTTTGTATATGAATCAAATATATCCTATCCATAATAAACATGGCTTACGTAACCAAGCATGTAAAGGAATACGAATCAGTTAAAAACTGAAACAATGATAATACTGAAATATTATTAACAAAGAAATATTAGAATATCATATATGATATCATATTTATGTACGTGGTTATTTTATAATTTAATAACAATTATTTAAATATTATACAGGATTTATAAGTACCCCCAACCATGTAAAATTACAAGGTAAGTGTTAATTCTATAATCTCTTCATCATCTGAGGTTGTTTATACATGAGTATCCACTGGGACCTCTTTATTATCCACATCTGGGATTCTTAAAAATGTATTTCAAAACATTTTTACTATTTCCTAGACTATGGGTTAAATTAATTTATACCCTTTTTGACTTTTTATAAAATTTATATAAATAAATATTTCCGTTGTTTTCCAAACAATGTCTTTTACGACCTTTTCGACAAAATTAAGGAAAGAATGTTTTTTTAACATATATGGAGGGTGCAGCTATTTTATTCCATTATAACACCTTCAAGTATTCCCTTACAAGCTTATAAAAATATTTCCAAAATTAATGTTTTCTTTTATAATTACATGACTTTTATATGATTTCAAAATAGAAAGATATATTTCTCTCAAACAGTTTTTGATTTCTTCTATGTCAACATCATTTGATGAATTTTATACTTGTTTGAACTTGATTTATTATGATAAAATATTCTATATTGTATTGATGGTTTTTTGATATGTTTTACTATGGATGTGTTATTTTTATACCATTCATGTTTTATGGTTAATGTATTAACATTTCATATGCTTGATTTAATATGAATGTTAATATTTTGTTTTTACCTTTTCATATAAAGAATGTATTGGACTTAGTAAGTGACAGGTGTAGAATGCTATAGCTCTTCAATGCATTTCTAGGTCTCATGAGACAAACTAGTGTCTTAGCACAAGGCCTTGAGAAAATATTATTTGTAGTCTTGGAACAAGGCCTTGACTATGTTGTTAGGAAGTCTGCCATTATGCATTCCATCATTATGAATTTGTCTATTGATATAGCATGAGATTATTCGACTTGTATAATATATATGTGAATAAATAAATGGAATTATTTGATTTATATTAGCAACATTATGCTGAATTTTATGTTTAAAAGGATTATGTTGTAGTCTTATACATTGCCTTAAATGTTAACGCTTATTTATGACAGTTTCCGCTATATTGTTATCCTTAATGAGCATATGAGCTCACCCCTTTCTATGTTTTATCATTCATAGGATGCGAAGAAGAATATTATGACTGACCTGTAGGGATAGTCTAAGGGATATGAATTTTTTCAATGGAGACAATGTTGTTGTTGTTTTTCATTTTATAATTTAATGTAAAACTTATGAATGTATCTAGTGCTTACAAGGTTAATAAATTGATCATTCGTTTGGGACTTGATTCCTTGTAATATTTCCAATTTTAGTAATTAATGCACTGAATCTAGGTAACTAGGGTCGGGGAGTTAGATTTGGTATCATAGGAAGTTTAGTACAAACCTTGGAAACTAGATTTAAAAAACTCTGATTAGAGAACATTTCCCTAAGATAGACTTTGAGGATTAGTATAGAAGAAATTCCTAGAATTTCGGTATTGTAGAGATTTTTTGCATTTTATAATAAATACATCCCTATCTAGATACGATCAGATAGAGGTGGCTCTGGCATAGATGTACCTAGGAGTGAAAACTCCGACAAGGAGTTTTAGGCTTGACCTGGGGTATCCTGGTACATGACAACGGGCCTTGCTACACTATAGGTTACGACACTCCCAGAGGATATGATTATGATAATTTAAATTTTCTTTACAAACTATTATGAAGGATTTATGATTATATACCTCCTCAAAGAAAATATTTTTAGGATTACGGATTATATCCACAAACTGTTCAATTTATGTTAAGTGTTTTACAAGTTTGGAATTATGTATTGTGATTTATAAACTAATCTAGTGTATTAAATTATTTATAAATGGTTCCTAGTGGTAGAAATGGAAACCGTATCAACTCATGTAGTCCATTTTGAGATTTCCCTCATACTCAAGATAATTATAGTAGAGCTGGTGATGCAACTGGTGCTGATCAGCTTATCACTATACTAGGACAACTCACTCAGGTTATGAATAATAACCTTACCCATATGGAGAAACCGTATCCACAACGAGGAGGATCAATATTAGACTAATTCACGATGAAAAAACCACCAATATTCAATGGGACTACAAATCCATTTGTAGCTGATAAATGGATATATTTCATAGAGAAAATGTTTCATACTTTGGGAGTAGTGAAAAGGGAAAAAGTTGTCATGGAGGTTTATCGCCTCACAAGAGATGCAGATCAATAGAGGTCATTAATTCAAAAAAAATGAGGATGAAGAAGTATCAAATTTGGAATATAGGGAGTTTAAGATGATTTTCTTAGAAAAAAAATTTCTTCATGACCATCGAGCGGATATGGAAAGACAATTTTTGAGTCCGAGGAAAAAGGAGGATGAGAATGTCGCATAGTATGAGGCTAACTTTACGAGGTTAGAAAGGCATGCAGTAGATTATATATGTAACCCAAGGAGTAAGATTTAATGATTATTTGATTGGTTAAAACCATTTCACCATCGAGAATTAGTCTCATAATCCTTCTCATTGTACCAAGATATAGTCTCATGTGCTATCAAGATAAAAAAAATAATTCTATAACTCTTACGACTTTTAAGAAAATCAAGAGAAGAAGAGATTTTCTAAACACTCTGGAAATGGAAATAAAGGGAAGAAAGGAAAAGTTGAATATCCATCCTGTAGTAAATGTGGGAAGAAACACCCTGATACTTTCCTGAAGGGAATGAGAGTCTGTTACAAGTGTGGTGAAAAAGGCCACCAAGCTCGTGATTGTAAGGGAAAGAAGGAGGCTATCAATTTTGAATGCTACAATTGTAGAGAAATGGGGAATTATAGAAATTAATCTCCTAAGCACCAAATAAAATTACCTCATAAAAGGACAAGGGAGAAAGGAAAATCTTATGAGATCACTACGACTAAGGTTGAAGCTTCAAAAGATGTGGTGGTAAGTAATTTAATGGTTTCCTCAAGTTTAGACAATGATTTATTTGATTATGGACCATTGCATTGTTTCATATCTTCTCAGTTTTCTAAGAAAATTAGATATTTACAATTTGATTTAACAAGGGAGTTGTCAGTAAAAACTATTAAGGGAAGTATCATTGCAACAAAGTTTTGTGAATCGGTTCCCATTAGGTCATATAAATGTTTTTTATTTTCTGATCTCATCATCATACCCATGATTGAATTTGATATAATCCTCAGAATGGACTGGATTTTAGACCATGATGGAAAAAATTATTATAAGAAGAAGGAGGTTACAATTTTTTTATAATGATAAGGAGTATCTTATCTTTAGAGCATAAATGTCACCACCTAATTTTTATCTAAATCCACCCCCAGTAGCTCAACTAAATTCAATTATTGGGGAGGAAGAGAATGAAATAACTATGGGTGAGGAAACTAATGTTCAAATAGAGTATGTACCTATTGTGTAAGAATATGTTGATGTGTTTCCAGAGGATTTACTTGGACATCCTCCAGAATGAGAAATTCAGTTTTCCATTGATTTAATTCCTGGTTCAAGGCCCATATCAAAGACCCCTTACAGGATGGCGACTGTGGAATTAGTAGAACTTAAGAAAAAACTAGATAAATTGAGTAATAAGGGATTTATTCACCCTAGTGTTTCTCCACGGGGATCCCCTATTCATTTTGTTAAGAATAAATATTGATCTATAAGGTTGTGCATTGAATACAGGGAGAACAATGCTATAACTATAAAGAACATGTATCTCATACCTCTCATTGATGCTTTATTTGACCAAATTCATGGAGGCCAATATTTTTCAAATATTGACCTTTCATCTAGATATCATCATTTGTGTGTGAAGAAGGAAGAAATTCTGAAAACATCATTTCAAACCAGGTACGATCATTACGAGTTTGCAGTAATTCTTTTTGGACTAACTAATGCCCCTTATATTTTCATGGATCTAATGAATAGAGTTTTCAAGGAATATCTTGATGAATTTTTAGTGGTATTTCTTGATGATATCTTGTGTTACTAGAAAAAATACGAAGACCATGAAAATCACTTGTGCACTATTCTGAAAACCCTCAAAAGAAATTAATTATATGGGAATTTTAGAAAGTGTGAATTTTGGCTTAAAGAGATTTCTATTCTTGACCATATTTTCTATAAGGATAAAATCCACTTTGATCCTTCAAATACCATTTCAATCCAAGAATGGTCGGCACCGAAGAGTATAATTGAGGTATGTAGTTTTATTGGTTTAGCAAGTTATTATCGGTGTTTCGTCCAGAATTTTTCCCAATTGGAAAACATATTAACCAAGATAACATGTAAAGGGGTTCAATTTGTTTGTACAAAAGATTTTGAATAATGTTTTGAGGAAATAAATAGAAGATTAGTCAATTCTCCTATCTTGACTCTACCATTGGGGAATGATGGGTTTGTTATTTATAGTGATACATCAAAGGACTTGGTTGTGTCCTTATACAGAATGATATGGTTATTGCCTATGCACCAAAAAAACTAAAAATTCATGAAAAATACTATCCCACTCATGATCTTGAGTTAGAATCTATAATATTTACTCTGAAAATATGGATACATTATCCATATGGTAAAAAATGTGAGATTTATATTGATCACAAGAGTTTGAAGTATATTTTATAACATAAATAAATAAAATGTGGTGTAGAAGATGACTTGAAATACTAAACGATTATGATTGCACTATACACTACCACCCGGGGAAGAAAAATAAGGTGCTAGATACTTTGGGAAGAAAGGGTCATGGATTTTGGAACAAGATGAGAGTTGAAAGGGATCCTATTTTCATGGATCTAGTAAAGATGGATATGGGAATAACCATGGAAGGTTAAACATGAATAATTTTTCAAATAGTTTCCAAACCATCTTTACTAGAAGGGATAATGTGTTCTTAGACTAATGATGAGGAGTTTTAAAAGAATATTAAAGCTGTGAATGATGGGAGTTTGAGTTACTTCGTATATGAAGATGGAATTTTGACATATGGGAAGAGATGTTGGGTTCCCGATATACCTGATCTAAAAAGGGAATTATTGGATGATTCTCATAGTTCCAATTTCTCTATACACCCTGGTAGCACTATGATTTATAGAGATTTGAAGGAACATTTTTGGTGGGACAACATGAAGAGGTAGGTTTCTAATTATGTGTCAAGATGTATAGTTTTTCAACAAGTGAAATCAGAAAGACAACATCTTAGAGGAGTCATGCAACCTCATCCCATACATGAGTGGAAATGATATGATATTATGATGGAATTTTTCATGGGGATACCAAATACTCCTAGAAGGAATGATGCAATATGGGTCATTGTTTATCATCTTATCAAGTCAGCTCATTTTCTTGCTATAAGAAAAAATTTACCACTTGAACATTTAACAAGGATATATATTAATGAAGTTGTAAGACTTTATAGAGTACCCCTATCGATTTTTTATGATCATGATCCCCATTTTACATCAATATTATGGAGAATTATTCAAAAGGCCTTAGATACTGAACTTCATTTGAGCAGTTCATACCACATTCAAACTGATAGAAAATCAGAACAGACTATTCAAACCTTAGAATACATGTTGATATCTTTCTCACATGACTTACAAGGTATGTGAGATCAATATTTACCTTTGGTAGAATTTTCCTATAATAATAGATTCAATTAAATTATTTATATGGCACCATATGAAGCAATATATGGAAAGAGATGTCGCACACCAACGTGTTGGGATGGTTTTGGTGAAAGAAAACTCATAGGCCCAGAAATTGTTGAGGAATCAATAGAAAAGGTGAATATTATCCAAACCCACTTTAAATCATCTCAATGTTGGAAAAATAGATATGCCGATAACCAAGGGAACGATTTATAATTTAAAGTAGTAGATCATGTTTTCTTAAAGGTATCTCTATGAAAGGGTGTTATAAGTTTCAGTAATAAGGGTAAATTAAGTCCCATGTACATCGGTCCTTTTGAAATTCTAGAATGAATTGGAGTTGTAGCTTATAGTTTGGAAATGCCGCAAAGTACCTCCAAAGTTCATGATGTGTTCTACATATCACTGTTAATAAAATACATGCCTAACCAACGCATTTACTCACCTATAAGAAAATTGAAATAGAACCTGGTCTGTCTTATTCTGAAGAGCATATCAAAATTCTTGATACAATAGAACAAGTGTTGAGAAACTAGACGACTCATCTGGTAAAATATCTATGGAGAAATCATAAGATGGAAGAGGCAATGTGGGAACCTGAGGAAATTATGATGAATAACCATCCAAATCTTGTTATGCAGTAATATTATAGAAATTTCTAGGATGAAATTATTTAAAGGTGGGGGAAATGTAACACCCCAAGCTTCTATGATAGGTTTCCCTTTGAATAATACAATAGATTGCGTTGTACGCAACTTGGAGTTTTAACACACCACGACCAATCAAACTAACCATTATGTATAGAAATAACCACTTTTTGAAATTTTATAAATTTTATTTTTCAAAATGGACTTTATTTTTGAATTCGGAATATTGATGTTAGCTTAGGGTGAATTTTTGGTATTTTTTTGAAAACTTTCAATTTTTGATGAATAGAGAAAAAAACTGTGTTATTGTTTAAAATAGAATTAGTATTTAAATAATTAGTTATCTTATTTAAATTTATATTAGGTAGAAATAGATATTTAATACCTATTTATGTTCAATATAATTCATTTGAGTCATTTAATAATAATATTAGATATATAAAATTTTATTGAACTTTTTACCGTCCTTTAACCAACATCAAGGCGCATTTGAAAATTTGCATAAAACGTAATTTTACCGTATTTATGGATTGAATTTAAAAAATTAGAGAGACAAGTTTAAAATCATTATGTAAAATTTGGTTCAATAAGGTAAAAATATTTTTTGTTAAATAGTAACTTTTGACTTTTATTTACACGGGTTTAAAGTAAATAGGGTAATTAAAGGTAAAAATGATATTATAATCACCCCAAAACATGTACTAATTATATTGTATAAGTTTATTTCGACCAAAATCAACCTTAGGAATAAAATATGATCCTTTATGTCCACTTGGATTAGATGAGGACATTTGTTATTATATTATTTGAAGAAGATTTAAAAGTATTAAATTCAATGTTTAATAACTAAACCATTTTTAATATAAGGTTATAGATAAGATAATTTCGACTGAAAATCTTCATTAGAAAGATAAAAAAATTCATAAATAATGGTATTTTATCTATAATTTTTGTACATTAAATAATTAAATTTATTTACAACACAATGATGATGCATTAATTACCTTATTAATGACAAATTAATATAATTGATATTATAAATATCAAAATAAATGTAAATAGATACTTTTGATGCATTACAAGAATTTAATAGATTAATATGAAATGTTAGGGTTGAGTAAATGGATTGATTTTGAAGTGATCATGTTGTTATGACTTTAACAAAAACAAAATACCAAATAGTGTCAAAATTGACATAAATGAGTTTTTAAAAAAAATAATTTATTATTAATTGATATAATTTTACTAAAAATATAAGGCTCAGCCAAATCACTTATATAAGGTTTTATATATTAATAATTAACCACTTGGGGTTATATTGGATTTTTATAGTAATTTTACTAACCATTTATTATAATAATACAAGAATACATGGTAAAAGTTAAACTATTTAACTAAGCATTAAATCTAAAAGATAACAATAATATGGTGACCTAAACCTATCTAAAACCTATTTGTTGAGGGTTTTTAGACCCATCCCCGCCATATAATTGAAATAAATTATTTTTGATCCATTATAAACCGAATATGATTGTATATTAAAATAATATTTCAAGCTTTTCCTAAAGTGACCCTCACCTCTCTTATAAAATGGTACTTCCCCTTCTCTCAAAATCACACCTCCAAAGCCGTTTGGCTCGGTCAAACCCTACCCAAATATCCTCCAAAAAACCCTCACTTCTACATTTTTGAATTAATTTTATCATAAATCCAACCTAAAGAGCCCTTTTGATCAACTCAAAAGGAAACACCAGAAGAAGAGGTAATAATTTCACCACCTTTTTTCAAAGTTCTTTTCTTCTTCCACTTCCTATTTCTTTGTTGTTTCTATACCAAAATAAAAAATTCATTGCCTTATACATAATTTGATGTTCTTATAAATATGGTACAACTTATTCATTATTCTATCCATCCTATGAATGACATGTTTCCATATGTGTGTACGTACGGCTTATCGTCTCCACGTCGTGGTGTAGTTTGTTATTCAAACACTTCATTATTTGAATGGGTATAATAATGAGTATAACTGATGTAAATAATAAATATAAAATGTTTATTATTATTTATAAATAATATACCATCCAATTACATATGATTTCACCATCAATATAATGATATTTTTTCTCGTGCGTACATACGGATTTCTGTCTCCACGAACGCGATGAGATTCATTCCCCATCATAATAATTCAAGAATAATTTCCATTTTATGATTAAAAATAATGTTTAAGAACTTAATTTCATTCTGTATATGAATCAAATACATCTAATACATAAAAAACATGTATTACATAACCAATCATATAAAAGAATATGAATCAGTTAACACCCGAAACAATGATACTACTAAAATATTATTTACAAAGAAATATTAGAAGATCATATATGATATCATATTTATGTATGTGGTTCTAGTATAATTTAATAAGAATAATTTAACAATTATACAAGAGTTAATATACCCTTGACCAAAAAAAAGTACAAGGTAAGTGTTACTTCTACAATCTCTTCATTATCCAAGGTTTTTTATACATGAGTACCCACTGGGACCTCTTTATCATCCACATCTGTGTTTCTTAAAAATGTATTTCAAAACATTTTTAATATTTCCTAGACTATGGGTTAAATTAATCTATACCCTTGTTTGAATTTTTATAAAAAATATATAAAGGAATCTTTCCGTCATTTTCCAAACAAGGTCATTTACGACCTTTTCAGCAAAATTAAGGAAAGAATGTTTTTTTAACTTATATGGTGGGTGAGGATATTTTCAACCATTATAGAAACATCAAAGCTTCCCTTACAATATTATAAGGATATTTTCAAAATTAATGTTTTATTTTATAATTACATGAATTTTAAATGATTTTCAAATTGAAATAAATATTTGTCTCAAACAGTTTCGATTTCATCTATGTCAACATCCTTTGATGGATTTTACACTTGTTTGAAGTTGATTTATTCTAATACAATATTCCATATTTTATTGAAGGTTTTGTGATATGTTTGACTATGGATTTGTTATTTTTATATCATTCATGGTTAATGGTTAATATATTAACATTTCATATGCTAGTTTTAATATGAATGTTTATGTTATGTTTCAACCTTTTCATAGGAGGAATGCATTGGACTTAATAAGTGGCGGGGGGAGCCCGCTATAGCTCTTAGATGCATCAGTAGGTCTCATGAGATAAACTAGTGTCTTGGAACAAGGCCTTGACAAAATATTATTTTATTCTTGGAATGAGGCCTTGAATATGTGGTTATGAAGTCTGGCATTATGCATTCCATCATTATGAAATTGTCTATTGATATTGCATGAGATTATTCGACTAGTAGAATATTCATGTGAATAAATAAATGATATTTTGTGATTTATTTTAGACAAATTATGCTAAAATTTAAGTTTAAAAGGCTTATGTTTTAGTCTTATACATTACCTTAAATGTTTATTCTTATTTATGAAAGTTTCCACTATATTGTTATCATTACTAAGCAACTAAGATCACCCCTTTCTATGTTTTATTTTTCCCAGGATGCGAAGTAGTATATTATGACTAACCTACAGGGATAGTCTAAGGGATATGAATGTGGTCAATGGAGAAAATTTTGTTTTTTTCATTTTATAATGTAATGTAAAAATTATGAATGTATCTAGTACTTCTATGGAAACTAAACTGATCGGTCCTTTGAGATTTTATTCCTTGTAATCATGCTGATGTTATTTAATAATGCACCGAATTTGGGTAACTAGGTTCAGGGTGTTAGAACTATTCTGCACATGAGTTGGAACTAATTCATTATTTTCATTTTTCATTACTGTAAGACTAGTTTTTCTAGGAACCAAATGTACTGGACTGACCCATTAGCTTTCATAGATGGGGTAAATTATTCCAGTAGTTAATAATTTTGTTACCTATATTTGACAACATCTAGGAGGTTTAGGTTCAATCAATGATGTGGATGACTCATTGGTTTAGCCTCATAATTTAACAATATAAGATGTGTTAAAATTTATGGGATAATACCAGGAATGTACAAAAGTGTCTATCTCAAAGCTTTTTGTACTCCCTCAAAAGTTTAAGTAGCCACAATTCATTCTCAGGAGGGAATGAACTAGAAATGATGCCAAGAAACTTGTTTCCATTATCATGATAGGAATATTATAAATTTTGGGGAAGTTGTTTTAGTTAAAATTCTGGGGATTTTGGATTTATGGGAGTGTGTGAAAAATTAGAGTTCACTAATATCATTGAACTGCTCAATGGTATCATCATCAGATGAGTAATGAGTTTTTATAATCATAGCAGTATCATTGATGGTCACGTGATCCTCAGTGTTCAATAAATCATCAATTAATAAACATGCATGACATTTTTCTAGACCAAGACAACAATAAATGAATTATTAATTTCCTATAATTTAAATTAATGAATAAAACATGGAACGAGGATCATGGGAATGAAAGGAAGTTTTTTCAGGGGAAGAGAGTACATCAATAGAGTTAATAGATATAGATTACTGTTATTCTGAGGGGTGATTAATGGAATCAAGGATGTTGGAGTGGACAATGTCACTAAAAAACTCCACAGATAATGTACCATTGTGGATATTAATTGTGTTTTTGGAGGTTTTCAGGAAAGGCCTCCCCAATATAATCGGGTAATGTCTATTCATCATATCATCTTCCATTTTAAGCACATAGAAATAAGCAAGAAAAATTATAATTTTCACCCTCACAAGAATATCCTCTAACACACCAGTGGGGTGTGCTATACTTTGATTTGCAAGTTGAAAAAAAATTCCAGCTAGATTTAGTTCACCGAACTACAATATAGAGTAAATGGAGTGAGGCATCACATTTATAGATGCACCCAAATCAAGTATATCATTAGAAAATTAATAATCTCATATAGTTCACAAAATTGAGAATGTTCCCAAATCATTTCATTTGGGGTGAAGTGATGGATCTATAAATGCTGAGATTTCCCCCCCCCCCTAATATCACCTTCTCATTATCTCAGAGTCTCCTTTGTTGTGTATACATATCCTTGAGAAACTTTTCATATCATAGAATTTTATTCAATACATCAATCAAAGGGATGTTAACCTAAACTTTTTTGAAAGTTTCTGATATTTATTTAACAAGTTCAGTATCTTTTTTTCTTGTTCGGGTGTCCCTTTATGGGAATGTAAGGGAAATTGTTGGGCTAGGTGACTCATCAACATACACACTCTTTCCCAAGGTTTCTCTCAGGACAGGGTTTTACCTCATTAGGACCAATTACAGTGGTTGGGATGGTAGTTTCCTCATGGTCGAAGGACTATATTGAAGGGGTCATTTGGATTTTAAGATGAGTTCCACTCTTAAGGGTGATAAAAACTAACATTTCCCTTATCCATAGGGTTTACTACTGGTTGAAAGGGTATTTTACTCAACCGATGACTTTATATTTCCCCCACAGAGTTAGCGAGTTTGACTAATTCGGTTTTTAGGTCTTGTATGGATACTTGGGTGATTTGTAGGAATAATATATTGTTATCATCCATTTATTTCACCATATATTTTTTGCTATGATCAGGTTTTGGAGGGGGTGGTTGGAAAGGCCTTTATGTTGGTTGAGGATTTCTAGGTGGTGGTGGTTGACTAGTCTTCCCCGGTTGGTTCCATGGTTGTTGAGGTTTATTTGAATACCACCTTTCCTATAGGCTTGGTTGTCTTTATACCCAGGGTTGGATGGATAGTATGGTCCAATCCTAAAGGGTTAGTCATAGGGACATCCTAGAAATATTACCTCACAACTCTCTATAGTTTCTCTCAGTTGGGGGCATTGGTCAGAATAGTGTGTTTCTGAAGAAAATATACCACAATGGATGGGAGGAGATTGGTATTTCCTGTGGGAAATAAAAAAATTTCAAAGAATAGTACTTACCTCTTCAAAATTTGTTTCCATCTTCTTTTTTAATTCATTACTTTTCACCTCTTAGACACATCGAATGGGTACACTAGACCTTTCATCGAATTGTTGAGTGTTTTACACCATGTTTTCAATATAGGTTCTTGTAGAAATTGGGTTTTTATAAACTATTGCACCACCTATAGCAGCATCAATCATATTTCAATCAATAAGAATTGAACCTTCATATGAATACTAAATTAAAATTTGACCACTTATTTGGTGGTGTGGAAATATTAAAAAAATACTTTTAAATCTTTCCCAATATTCATGTAGTTTTTCCCCTTATGATTACTTTATTCCACGTATTTATTTTCTTATTTTTTTATTTTCTAGAGGATGGGAATTATTTATCAAGAAAAAGGAATTTCATGTTCTCCCAACCTCTAATTGGAGAATTGACATAGTAAATCCAATATTTTTAAGTATCATCCAATGAAAAAGGAAATTAACCAATCTTTACTTGTTATCAATACACACGAGAAGGTTTTAAGATTAAACACATAGTTTTAAATTATTTTCAATGCTTGTGTGGATCTTCTCTTGCAAGTCCATGGAATTTTGGTAATAAATTAATTAAACTGGATTTATGTTCAAAATTGGGTGCCTCTCCTTGAATTTGAATATAAGAGGGTTAGATATCAACATCAGATGAGGCTATTTATTTTAAATTTTGATTTTTTTCAGCCATGTTATACATGTTTAGTTTAGTTTTAATGTGTGTTTTAGAAGAATAACAAGGATCAAGAATTTTGTCGATGTTTTGTGAGTCCTCCTTCAGAGGGTTCTCTTGGGTGTCTAGGTCTTTCGAACGTACGATCCTCTCTGGTTTGTGTTCGACTGAAATGGTTTCCTCCAATTAAGATAACATCATTTACAATTCTAAAAAATGATTTATTTCGAAATCATTTAAAAAAAGAAGGAATAATAAAAAAATGAACAAAAAACTAAAAAATACACAATACTTTTATAAAAAACACACATGATAAACAAAAGAACTCCCTGACAACAGTGCAAAAATGTGAATGTGTTGTCATGAAAAGTCAAATTGATTATTATTTTAAGGTGTATTAATAGTATAGGGCGGACCCTAGGTCATCTCTCAAGGAGCGTTGATAGGTTTAGAGTGTGTATTTTTAATAAAAATTACTACAAGAGGGGGTTGTTTTAAAAATATCTTTAAGAAACTAACTTAACTTAAAGAGTTTAATTGTTTTGAAAGAAGTATATTTTGAAAATATATAATAATTATGTGATCATTTATAAGTTACTACAAAACTTGAAAAGTTCCTTATTCTTAATTGATTATTAGGTTTTTGTTGTAATCCTTTGATTGAGGGTTAACCAAGATCTTGGGTACCCACAACCCCTAAAACGATGAAAATAGGAATTAAAATTGACCAAAAAATAATATAGTCCAGTTACAAACCCTTAGAATGAATTAAGGGTTGTCAATGAACACTAGAATTTCAAATGTTTGGGAATGAAGAGGATTCTTATGTTGTCCAATCAGAACAAAACAAGTCACACACTTAAAATTGAACACCGATCAATTATGAAATAAAAAGTGTTTCAATTAAATGCATAAAAAAATAAGATACATATAAAATAAATATTACAAACCATAATATACATGAAACCATTAGATAATTATGTTCCCTAACTCCTTCTTCCAGTGTGTGTAGCTCCCTCGCAATGATCACCCACTGCTTAGCTTGATATCAGGAGGAGGAAAAAGCTTGGGCGGAACTCCTTCAATATTGATCCACCTATGAGGATAGAGGACTACAAAAATTATAGGACGAGGAGGAGGATACTTTAGGAATTCAAAATGGTAGATCTTTCCTTCTGGTTTGAACTTGAAAATGAGGTACACATGGTGCCCTTTTATAGCCAAATTGGGAAGTGGTTTTGGGTACCCAGTTTTCAAGATACCACTTGTGCCTCATATTTGGATTGGTAAACTCCCATATCATGACTTGGAAAAAACATAAAAGTTGTTTTACAACCTCTTTACTATCTCTCTATCATAGTTAGATTCCACTGGACAATTTATTGGGAGATATTGTCAAAATACCGAACCTAACTTTTGAATTCATTCTGATTCTTTCCCTTCGAATGATTGGTTTGGATGATCCCCTTAATGGATGAACTGGGGTTCAATTTATGGATATTAGTTTTAGGACATACAGTTATGCAGAGGCCCCCAAAAATCATCCCGTTTTAAGGCCTTAATTTCACAAAATCAACAAAACAGTGGACAAGTGTACTTGAGAATCCATGCATTTTGGACCATTTTTCTTCTAGATCATCTCTAGGGCCTCCAAATTGCCTCCACTTATAATGAAAATGTCAAAATAAGTAAAATTTTCCTTTTAACAGTGATAAATAATAAATAATGAAAAAATTATGTTCAATTTGATATTATATTTAGAAATTACGATGCAATATCAGTTTAATACAATGGTGTTAGAGTGAAATAAAATAGCGAATCATGGTGCGATAAAAAACACATGAACTTATTTTGTTTAATTATAATATATCATAATTAAAATACTATTAAGAATTATTACCATTGATAATATTGTCATCAAATAGTGATAATATTTTTAGTAAAATTATATGGTTTTAATAAATCATATTGACACTCACAAGGGAACTGTTGGCCTCAACCAGTAGGATTGTACCATATGGATCAAATTTAACAGAGATTCCAAGGGAAATAACATCACAATAAATTTACCTTGACCAATACTAATATGATATCCAATAACTTAAGCATGAGAGAAACCATTTTTGATAGAATTTCAAGCTCATCAAGATCACAACGCAAACCATGTATGTCGAACCACCCCATGAAAGTCTCACCATCACACACCTTACTCTTAAGAGATTATCTAGTGTATTAAAGGGATATTTATCAATACCCTAGAATATGAGTATGTAAATTATTTTTTATATAATAGTGAATATATTTTCATTTTATTATTGTTACATTAAAAATTATTTATATTTCAATAAAATAAAACACAAATTGTATTTTGGGTAATATTCAAATTAAATTAAGGAATCTATTTTGATGAAATAACGATTTTTTCAAATAAATAATATTTTAATAAAATAATATTATTAAATAATTTTTAATAAATATAAATGATCATATAATTTTTATGAAGTCATATGTAATTTTTATAAGGTCTTAAAAACTGTTATTATAAAAAACCCTACATTTATTAATAAATATCGATTTATCTTTAAAAGTGAAAATTCATATATTTAAAAAATTGTTATTATAAAAATAATTTTATTTTTTGAATCATAATTTCAAATTTATACAGTGGTGAATTTTTCATAATTTTCTGAGATAGTCAAATATTTGGGTAAAAATTAAATACCGTAAAAACAAACAATGTGTATTATGACATCGTAATGGCACAAAAGTGAAGTAATAAATAAAATAAAAGGAATAAAAGACCAAATATATGTTTTTACTTTAAAATAATTTGATTTTATGTTTATTTTATTAATTATATAAATCCATTATGAATCCTCCAAAACCATTATTATAGTTTAAGGTTTTAAAATCATTTATTTAAGTGTACGACTCACTTATGCATAATAAAGGGTATTTTTTAATAATATAGTACCTTGGATTTATAAAATAATGTAAAACACTCCCATTCAGAATAAATCATGGGAAAATACCATGGTATGGTTTTTGGTTTTGGTTATTTTATTATATCGAGTTCAAAACCTATGTTTGAGAAATGATAAATAATTCCCCACACATTTCCTAAATAAAACCCAGAAATATCCCATTTATATCCAATAAAAATCTGTTTATATCACAGCCTTAATCTTACCTATCCTCTCTATAGTCCTACAAAGGTACCCCCAAGCTCTCAAAAAATTCCTCCCAATTATTTGGAGTGAGACACTCAAGTGAGGGATTTTTATTTTCTCATTTCAATTTAAGAACATATTTCATGTTATGTCTATCAATTTTAAATTTTTTCATATTGGGATATTTTATTACATTTCCAATTTAATTTAAACAATATTTATATATTATCATATACCCCTTTCCCTCTCATTGATCCCTCTCGTGGACCTTTTTGTACACCCTTTACCATGCCAAAATTTAGTAGGGGTTCTTTCTTTTTACTTTTTATTAAAGATTATTTATTCCATATATTTCCAATTCCTAATGTTGGGATATGTATTTTCATGTAACTATTACCAAAAATGTTATATAAAAATGATTATATACCCCTTTATCTCTTATCAAACCATTTTATAAATCTTTAAGTGAAGTTGTTATGCTGCCAATATTTTACCACGATTTTCCATGCCAAAACAATTGTATAGTGAGTACCATAACTGTTTACTATCAAGGGTATTCAAATTTATACTCTTATAATTATTTGAATTTGGAATTACATGTATTTATCCCACACTCCTTGATCGTGTAATAAAATATGATGATAACCGAATCCATGTTGTAAGATCTATGTGGCACACTTAAGAATGAGAATGAAATTAAAGTGATAGGTGCGCCTAAAATTATATAAAACTTTAATGAATTTGGTAATTTTTAGTCTAATGATAGATCATTTTGGGATATGGAGTGAAACTTATTACTTTATGTGACTTTTTACATCAAGATGTATTGGAAGTTATCCTTGACCAATGTTTATGATGTAGTGTTTTAAGTTGTTTCAGCATTTCCCATGTTATAGTTATTATGCTATATCATGATTTATTATTCATGTTATTTTTATTCCCTATATATATGCATATTGTATAAAATATATTACCTTATTCCATGATTATTACCCTACTAGGATTTATATCTCATCCCTTTCTTATGTATGTTCCCAGGTTATCCCAAACAATTTTAAATGCGAGCATGTGAAGGAAGATTTAAATAAAGATGATGTTTTTCTAATTTTAAATTGTTATATATGTACCTAATTCCAAAATACACCAAACATATAAATATTTCAGGTTTTATTAAGTGTAATTTTATGTAAAAAATTATATATTAATGTTCAATAAAGAGAAAGGTTGTTATAGTTGGTATCAAAGGGAGTTTTAGTTATTTTTGGGATTAGGATTATAAAACTCTCGAAAAATACTTAGGGATAAGACTAAGTATGATAAAACATACCTAAATTTTGTTAAGTATAGAGTAAGTGGTTTATGAGGAAAATACATCCCATTATGGATACTACAAGTGGATGTGGTTCTGGACCATATGTACCTAGTGGTGACAACTCTCACAAGGTATGTTGAGCGTGACTCGAACTACCCTGGTACACACCAACATGCCTTACCACACACCAGGTTTGACACTCTCATGGAATATGAATTGGTAACATCACAAGGTCAATTTAAAATATTATTTAGGGAACAAAAAAATACCTCTAATAATATAGGTTAAGAAATAGATCATGGATAACATAGATTGAAGCCTAGAAATTAATAGTTAGGGAAATAAATGTAAGTTTAAAGTTATAAATTTAACGTCATTAAATTTCCCATTTATGTGTTTAATAGTTTTAAAATACCCATTCCTAATTTTTTCATTATTATATAAAATGGATGGAAATTGGAGGAATTGGGTAAATAATCTATACGATGGGAAATGTAATGACTACCCCAACAAGACGCCCAACCCAATGGGAGTGGGAATAAAAAAATTTATGATGATCCTATCTTAACTGACTTAAGTTCTTAATAAAAACCAGGATTAGGAGGAGAGAAAAAATCTCCCTATGAAAGAACAAGTTTCAATTGAATCCTTTAGGCAACAAAGGCCTCCTAATTTTAATGGATCATGTGATACCTTAATTACATAACAATAGATCAACTCTATTGAAAATATCTTATCCATCCTTCAATGTTCTAAACAAGAGAAGGTTATATTGTATGTTTATCATATTGAGGGAGAATATTATTAGTGGTATACATTTATTAATAACACAATACTTGAGGATGATATCAATGTGATGGGGTGGAAGGAATTCCAGAAAATATTTTATGATAAATATTTTCCTCACACTCTCTGAATTAAAATGGAAAGGAATTTCCTTGCCCTAAAAAATGAGATGAATCTATTAGGGTGTACAAGGAAAAAATCATAATACTTGAATTAAATTACTTTTTCTTTATTATTACCCTCAAATAAAAGGTTGAATTTTTCTTTGGTGGGAAACAAACTAGTCTACAAAAATCCTTGGTGATCTGTGGCTTTGATAGCTATGATAAAATTGTCCAATTTTACCTTAAAGTCAAAATAGAGATAGGTGAATCTCAAGGGAATCATATGGATAATGAGAGGTAAGTGGATTTTAATTATGGTGACCCTATGGAGAAATATAATGGTGCTAAGAAATTTCAACATCATTCTTGTAAAAGGTTTGGATATAAGCACCCAAGAAATTTCATAAGGGGGTGAGGAAATACTTTAGGTGATGGAAGGAAGGGCACCTAGATAGATATTATTGATAGAAGAAACCCACTAATTTTATGGAGGAAAGTAATGATCCATTCAACCTTTATTACATTTTTCATTTCTTCAACTTCAAGGAACCATGGAACTTTGCAAACCAATTCTCTATGTCAAGTGTTTTTAGAGACAACCAACAACCTCCAAGGCTGTAAGGGAACGAATTTTCCAACACAACCACTGAGGTGGATCCTAAATATGAAGATGTGATAGGCACCCTAGTTATATATTCATGAATAAAAAACATAATTTTTTATTCTGGTTATATGTATTCCTTTATATCACAAAAGTTTAATAAAACTATTCAAAACCCCCATAGATCATGGAACTAGAGTTATCCGTGAAAATGGAAAATGGTGAAATTATTGCATACCATGTATATAACTACTCCCCTATCACAATTTATGGGAAAAAAATATTAAAAAACCTTTTCATACTCACTTTTTATGAATTTGATGCAATTATATGAAAGGATTGGCATTCCCTATATAGAGAGGACACAAATTTCCATGAGAAGGAAATCAATCTCTATATTTAGAGTTATCCATCTGTTCTATACAAGTTAAAGGAGGAGGATGGATATTCTTTATCACTAACATCTCATGAATGTATATTAAAACCCTATGAGAATACATATATAGATCAAATTATTTAGTACAAGGAAAATAGCATCCTTGAATACATACCCATTATGAGGGAATACACTGATTTGTTTCCAGAGAAATTTCCTGATCTTTCTCCTAGCCAAGAGGTTAAATTTTAAATCAAGATTATACCTAGGGAATTACCATTATCCAATACTCCATATATAATATATGTTTTGGAACTTGATGAGATAAAAAAACAACTACATGATAATCTAGATAAATGGTTCATATGCCTAAGTGCTTCACCACGGGGTGAACCTGTCCTCTTCATCAATAAGAAAGATGAGTCAATGTGCCTTTGCATTAATTATCGTGTTCTCAACCAGATCATGATAAAGAAAAAGTATATTCTTCCATGGATTGATGAATTTTTTGATCATATACATAGAGAAAAATACTTCTCCAAGGTGGATCTATGGTTTCGATATTACCAAGTTAGGGTGAATAAAAAGGATATCCTCAAGAATACTTTTCATAGAAGATATGGGAACTATGAGTTCATATTAATACCATTGAGACACGAAAATGCAACAAAAATCATTATAGAATTTATAAATAGTTAATTTATACATTAACTTGAAATATTTATTGAAATATTTTTATATGATATTATAATATTCTCCAAAACCATGTAAAATCATGAGGAGTATCTGAGCACTATGCTAAAGACCTCACGAAAGGATAATCTTTATGCAATGTTCAAAAAATTGACTTTTAGTTAAAGGAAGTATCATTTTTTGGTAATGTCATCACAATAAATGAGATAATTATGGAATATTCAAAAATAAAAGAAATATAAGGATGGATTATGCCAACATATATTAAAAATATACATCGTTTCCTTGGAATAGATGGGTATTATCGCTGATTTTTGAGAAAATTCTCATGATTATCAAACCCTCTGACCAAGATAAATTGAAAGGGAGTCAAGTTTTATTAGAATTATGAATATGAAGAGAGATTCAAGGAGTTGAAAATGATGTTTATTACTACACCTATTTTTACACTACCCATAAGTGGAGTACTATTCATAGTATTCAATAGGGCTTCGAAGATGGGATTGGGCTGTGTGTTAATGAAGAACGAAAAATTCATAGACTATGATTCAAGGAATTTGAATGTTTATGAAAAAAACCACCCATCACAAGATTTGGGGATGGATATAGTGATCTTCTATTTGAAAATATGGTATCAATATATCTTTGGAGAGAATTGTGAAATATATACGGATCACAAAAGCCTCAAGTATATATTAACATTGAAAGAGCTGAATATGAACCAATGAATGTTATTAGAGCTGATCAAGGAATATCTCTTCTCAATTAACCACCATTCTAGGAAATAGAATAAAGTGTTATACTCTATATATAAAAAGGATCCAGCCATTCTATAGTAGGTACTATAGCAGGAACTATGTAGTACTGTAGGAGGTACAGTAGCGAGGACTGTAGTATGAACTATTTGGCACTATAGCAGATGGGAATTTGACCCTGTTTGGGCCTTCAGTCCACCAATTCAGTCCTCAATTATTTAATTCATTCGGTCCACCAAAGACATCGAGACAGTAAGGCCTTCTGGCCACCTCAAGGACTTCAGGCTACCATAAGTGCAGATGCAAACCGGAGAACCTACAATGAACAAGGTCTATAAGAGGACGAGTAAGGAGCTTTCACCACAAAAGAAGCTTCATGGATTGAAAGAATTAGAGGATATGGTACATGGCATCGGGACAAGCCTGTGCATGCATGGGATAGCCTAGTCGAACATCTATGCGAAGGTGGAGAGCTGATTTCATGATGAAGATGCTAGGGAGGAGCAGTTCCAAGTAGTTAGTGTGGGTTGTATGTAATGTGTGAAGCCTACGGGCAATGAATTCTTCTAAGGCCTACGGGCCATGTAAAACTTACTCCTATGGGCATCATAAGGGTTCCGAATCACCCCTTGAAAGGTGTATTATCAAAATCAATAAAAAAATAAAGTACTTCAGTCCATTGGATCGATGGAATTGAGAGGGATTAAATCTTCTTATATTTGTAAAGGACGTATATGAGAATCATATTTGAAGGAACATCATCGATACTTTCACAAATTATTGGTCATCCTTACCGTATTTTTATGATAAAGGATTCTCAAAGATATGATGTGGGAATTCAAAAGTGAGTGGAATCTATAAGAAATTAGAAATCTACAGAGTTCAATATTAATAAATAAGGTGTTCTAAGATTTGTGTCCTGAATATGTGTATAGTAAAATCGTTAGTTAAATAAGGATATGTTGGATGATACAAATATATTAACATTCTCTATCCATACAAGAAGAAAAAATATGTATCGATATCTCAGATAAAACTTTTGTTGGGAAAATATGAAGAAGGAGATCATAGAATATACATAAGGATGTCTTGTATGTTAGCAAGTCAATGAGGAAAGGAAAAAATATAAGGGAATGATTAAACCATTATCCATACCTACATGGAAATATGAAATCATCACCATGGAATTTGTCACCGGACATCAAAATACATTGAGAGGAAACAATTCTGTCTAGTTTATGGTAGATTTTCATATAAAGACTACACACTTCATTAAGATTCGAGAGGAATTGTCATTGGATAAATTTTCAAAGATATGAATCAGAGAAGTGAAGAGGTTGCATAGAGTACCACTATCGATTATATCCAATCAAGGTCGAAGATTCACTTCCATGTTCTAGAAAAGTCTCCAACATTCTATAAACATTGAGTATAACTTCATCATAGCTTATCACCCTTAAACTGATGGCTAATCTGAGTGGACTATCTAAACACATTAGGACATGTTGAGTGTATGATAAACTAACATCAAAGGAGGATGGGATCAACAACTTCTTATGGTTGAGTTCTCATACAATAAAAATTTCCACTGAATCATCCAAATGGATCCCTATGAATCCATTTATTAGAATAGGTTTAAAATACCTGGATGTTGGGATAATTTTTTGGAAATAAACTTATAAGTTTTGAAATGATCTTGGAAATGGTAGAAAATGTTAATACCATTTAGTAGCACATCATGGATGCTCAAAGTCAAAAAACAATCTATGTTGAGAATCATCTATAATACCAAGAGTTTTATCTTGGGAACATAGTATTCCTTTGTATATATCCATGGGAACAATGTGATGAGATTTGGGAATAAGGAAAATCTTAGTCCAAGATACATCAACCCCTTTGTGATCATTAATTTCATTGGATAAGTGGTGTACCGACTTGCACTCCCACCTAACCTATCTCAAGTATATGATGTATTCAATGTATCCTTATAGAGAAATTACATACTATACCACTCACATGTACTCAATATAGAGGTGGTTCCATTGGATAATGAACTTTTATATAAGGATTAGTCGGTGGAGATTTTTGATCATAGAGACGATGTTCTATGGAATATGACAATGTACCCAGTAAAAGTGTTGCAGAGAAACCTAACGTTTGAGATGAAATGTGGGAACTTGAGGTGGTGATTAAATATTGTTACACTAATATATTTTAATACGATAAAATAATGTTTTTAGTTTGAGATTTCTTAAGGGGGGAGATTGTAACAACCCAAACTGTTATAAATAAAATTTACCTTTTTATTTAATTTATAGTATTATTAGGTAATATGGTTATATAAAACTGAAAACATTGTCCTAACACATCAAATTTATTTTTATCTTAAGGTTTATTTATATTATTGGGCAGAACCTAGGTCATCTCTCAAGGTGCGTTGATAGGTTTAGGGTGTGTATTCTTAATAAAAATTATTAAAAGAAGGGGGTTGTTTTGAAAATAGATTAAAGAAACTAACTACACATAAAGAGTTTAATATTTGAAAAAGAAGTAGATTTTTAAAATATATGATAATAATGTGATCATTTCTAAGTTACTACACGACTTTAAAAGTTCCTTAATCTTAATTGATTATTCGGTTTTTTTGTAATCCTTTTATTGAGGGTTAACCAAGATCTTAGGTACCCCAACCCCTAAAATGATGAAAATAGGACAAATATATAACATATAAATCATATATTGAAGTTACATACCCTTATAATGAATCATTTTTTTCAAGGAACACTGAAATATAAAATGTTTGGGAAAGAAGATGAGTCTTTTGTTGTCCAATCATAACAATGCAATTCATACACTTAAAATTGCACACCAATCGGTTATGAAATAAAAAGTTTTTAAATTAAATGAATAAATAAATTTAATATAAATATAAAGGTATAATTAAAAACCATAATATGCACCAAAAAATGGATAATTATGTTTCATAACTCCCAATTAAAGTGGGTGGCTCCCTCGTAATGATCACCCACCACTTAGCCCGACATCGGGAGGAGGAGGAAGCTCATGTGGAACTCCATATCATTCTTGATCCCCCTATGAGGATAGGGGCCTAAATATCTTTTAGGATTTGGATGAGAATAATATATGACTCAAAAATTGTAGATTTTTTACTTCTAGTTCGATCTTGCAAATAAGGTACCCTTGGTGCACTTTTATATCCAAATTGGGAAGTGGTTATGGGAAACCAGTTTTCAAGATACCAATTGTTCCTCATTTCTGGATTGGTAAATGGCCATATCATGACTTGTAAAAAATATAAAATTTGTTTTAAGGCCTCTTTATTGTCTCCCTGTCAAATTTTGTGGCTATTGTACTCCTGTATTGGGAGATATTCTCAAAATACCAAACCTTACTTTTGAATTCGTGCAGATTATGTCCCATGGACACATTTGTTCATATAGGCCCCTTAATGAATGAATTGGGGTTCTCTTTCTTGAGATTATTTGTATACCATGATGTTTTGGATCTAACCACAAAATTTTATCCCATTTCAAGGCATAGATGTCATGAAAGGTTCAAAATAGTAGACAACTGTGCTTCAGATTCCATGCAGTTTGGACCAATTTCCTTCTGAATCATCTTTGAGTTCTCCAAATCACCTACACCTACATTTAAAATATAAAAAAAATTATAATTACACATTTTAACTATGATAAATATTAAATAATTAAAAAAATAACTTCAATTTGATATTATATTTGGAAATTACAGTGAAAAATCAGTTTAATACAATGGTGTCATGGTGAAATAAAACAGTGAATCGCGGTGCCACCACACCTTCCACACCTAAATATGTGCACTCCTGGGAAAAGTCCTTTTTCCAAAAATTATGCATGTATATATTTCAAAATTTAAAAAAAATTATTATTCAATTTAAATTTATTTCCTAATAGAAATGTGATCAAAGAAAAAATCACACCGAGGAGTTATTCTCAGTGATCATGGAAAAAGATGTCTCAAAAATTATATCAGAATGAAATTTCAAGAGATGAATGATACCAATCAAAGAAAATAATTCAAAAGTTAAACACATCACTAATTCTTCACATGTGTGTGTGTGACAACCGTTTCATGCTATTCTTTCCACATTCTATCGAGTAAATATTTTTTTTTAATTGTGAACTTACATGATCCTTTTAATTGAAACTACCCTACATATTTTGTAATAAAATTTCAAGACCCACTCACTTAAGCATTCCCAGAAGTCAAACCATAATATCTTGAAATAGATATCTCCATATAATGTACATTTCATCACTCCCCTCAATGATTATTTGTTTTTTAGGGCATACAACAGTCAGATAACAGGTGATCATGCATAGTATAATCTGGTACAGTAATGAAATAGATCATATAAGGAATAATAATATAGAAAAAATAATTCTTGAAGGAAGAGTAAAATTAACCTAACTAATATTTACCTTCTATTAAGTAAGAAATTCGTACACTTCATGGTTGGGTTCAAAGATGTGTGGAGAGATTAAGTGAAACAATTTTCAATTAAAATATTCAGAGAAAGGGTTCTATTCTTCTCAAAGGTTTCAAAATGATACAACCATTTATATCATCAAGAAAACACCAAATTTCAAGAGAAATTCACACCACATAATTGAATTATTTCTGCAATTCATATTTCATCTGATTTTTATAATGTTTAAACAACATGAAATATAAAAATTCCACATGAATTTTTAATAACTTCCATGAATAAATGGGTATCATTTTCTATGATAAAGTGGGAATAAAAAATTAATATTCCTGCAAAAAAAGTGATAGGGGAAATGAGAGGGGGGAGTGGCAATTCTATAAAGAAAGAAAAAAAGATAAAAAGAAATAAAAGTGACGAATATTCCGAACTAACCCCGGAATATACCCACCCCCACACCTAAAGTGTACAGTGTCCTCATTGTAATAAAATAGTAGGTGGGAAGGAAGGATAAAACCTAGTGGGTGTCATTCATATACTGCTTCTCGAACATGGAGTTCCTCCATCGGGGGTACTATGGAATGGCTTCGTGGAAGTGATTTAGCCGCTTCACATTGACCATGATGGTTTGCTTGGTTTTTTCATTTTGAACTGGAACAACACCAAATGAAGAGGAATTATTAATAGTGTATGGTCCAAATTAGTGGTAATGAAGCTTACTTGGATGAAAATTCATCCATACATTATAGAATAGGACCTTATACCTAATGTGAAATTGACGATGAAGCATGATAAGATCATGGGAATCCTTGGTTAGATCCTTTTAAATCATGGAGTTCTCATATGAATCTCTAGGAATTTCCTCAAACTCTTAAATCTGTAACTTCCTTTGAGAAATTCCACTAGAAATATTATAATTTCATTGTTTAATGTCTCGGTAGGCCTAGTGATATATAAAAATAGGTATATGACAACTCTTTCCAAACACAAGACTATATGGTGACATTCCAATGGGAGTTTTAAAGGTAGTACGATAAGTCCACAATGAATCATTGAGTATAAGACTCTAGTCTTTTCTATTGGGTTGTACCATTTTTGAAGAATTTGTTTTACCTATCTGTTTGAAAACTAGGCTTGACCATTAGTCTGTGGGTGATAAGAAGTAGAAACTCGATGCCTGAACCCATATCGATGAAAAGGTGATTACATTGTTTGGATGCTAAAATGAGAACCATGGCCACTAATGATGAACCTAGGTAATCCAAACCTATAAAAAAATTGGGTTATAAAAAATTACACAATGGTCTTAGAAACATCTATCCTTATGGTGCACGGTTATACCCATTTTGACACATAATCAACTTCTAGATGAATGAACAATTTCCCAAATGAATTGGGGAATGGTCCCATAAAGGCAATGCCCCAATCATAAAAAATGTAATGGAAGAGAAAGTGTTGGTGTGGAATTTCATTTATTTTAGATACATTCCCCATTCTTGGACATTAAGGAAAATATCTAAAAAAATCATGGGAATATCGAAATAATTTTGGCCAAAAGGGACCAAAATTGAGGACCTTACAAGTAGTCCATTGGGTACCAAAGTGGACCCCACAAGCAAGAGTGTGACAGAACCTTAGGACAGACTAATATTCACTATTAGGAAAACAATGCCTGAGTACTTGATCACTACATGTTCACCAAATGTAGGGGTTATCCCAAATTTACCAATGAGACTCATGTTTTTTATGGTAAACCTTGTTTTTATTGAAATCAGCAGGAATGAAAGATGATACCAAATAATTTACAATTTCAACATACCAAGGAATAACATCTTGAACTCGGTACAATTTCTCATATGGAAACATGTCATTTATGAGAATACAGAGGGATGATTCAATGTCTAAGGATGGGTGGATCCTATTAATATGGCCATGCACCACATTCTATGATCCTTTTTGCCTATAATTTCTAAATTAAATTCTTAGAGGAACATCCATTAAATGAGACATGGTTTGGATTCTAGTTTCTTATGTATATACCGTAGGGATGAATGGTTTCAGAACACAATGACTTTGATCCCAAGAATGTATGAACTAAATTTATCCAAGGAAAACACAATATAAAGGAATTTTTCTGAGTGGTGGTGTAGTTTTCTTGGGTAGGATCCAAAGTATGTGAGGCATAGGAAATGATATGTGGAGCTCGATCGACCCTTTGTGATAAGACTACCCCAACAACATAGTTAGAGGAATCACACATGATCTCAAATGGTAAATCCCACTGAGGTGGTTGGATTATCAGAGGTGAAGTGAGATTCCATTTTAATTTGTTAGAAGATTTCTCACATTAATTATCAAAAACAAATTCCTTTTATTTTTGGAGAAATTAGGAGAGGGGGGTGCAATTTTACTAAAGTCACAAATGAAAGGATGGTAAAATCCAAAATTTCCTAGAAAATACTGAAAGTACCATACATTTTTGGGTAATGGTAGGGAATAAATGAAATAAACTTTTGATTTATTGACTTGGTTACCATCCCTAGAAATGACATGTTCTAAAACTATACCTTGTCACACTATGAAATGATATTTATCATAATTTAATAAAATATTCTTTTCAAAATAGTGATGTAGGACTAAACCTAAACAACTCAAACATTCATAAAATTAGGAGCCATATACAGAGAAATCATCCAATAATACTTCCATGCAATTCTCTAGGTAATCTAAAAAAATACTAACCATGAATTGCAAGAAAGTACCCAGAGCATTTCACAGACCAAATGGAATCCTCCTATATGAAAATGTACCAAAGGGGAAAGTGAAGGTAATCTTTTCTTGATCCACTAGGGAAGTATGGATATGAAAGTATCCATAATAACCTTGAATCACTACACATGAGTTGGAACCAATTCATTTTTTTCAATTTTTATTACTATAACACCAGTTGTTTTAGGAACCACATGTACTGGACTGACCCATTAGTTGTCAGAGATGGGGTAAATTATTCCAGCAACAAATAATTTCATCACATCTATTTGACAATATCTAGGAGGTTTGGGTTCATTCAATTTTGTTTCTTCCTCACTGGTTTAGCCCCATCATTTAACAATGTATGATGTGTGAAAATTTATGGGATAATATAAGGAATGTCCACAAGTGTCTATCCCAAATCTTTTCTATACTCCCTCCAAACATTAAACATAAAAATTCATGCTCAGGAGGGGGTGAACTAGCAATGATGACAGACAACTTGTTTCTATTCTCAAGATAGGAATATTTTAAACGTTTTGGTAGTTGTTTTTGTTCAAATTTAAGAGATTTTGGATTAATGGGAGTGTTTGTGAAATTAGAGTTCACTAATATTATTGAACAGCTCAATATTATCATCCTCAGATGAGGTATGAACTTTTACAAGATTAGCAGTATCATCGATGTTCATGTGATCCTTAGTGTTAAAAAATAATCAATTAATAATCATGCATGACATTTTTCTAGACCAATACAACAATAAATACACGATTCATTTACTAGAATTTTAATAAATGAAGAAATCTTGGAATAGGGATCATGGGAATGAAAGGAAGTTTTTTAGTGGAAGGGAGTACATCAATGAAATTAAGAGAGAAAGAGGAATGTTCTTCTGAGGGGTGATTCATGGCATCAAGGATGTTGAAGTGAACAATGTCAAAACCAAACATTATAGATAATGTACCATTGTAGGAATTAATTATGTTTTTTGAGGTTTTCAAGAAAGGTCTCCCCAATATAATTGGGGAATGTCTATTCATACTATCATATTCTATTTTCAGCATATAAAAATAAGGAGGAAAAATTAAATTTTTCACCCTCACAAGAACATCGTCTAACACATCAGTGTGGTATGTTGTACTTAGATTTTTGAGTTGAACAAAAATTCTAGTTGTCTTTAGTTCTCAGACCTACAATGTAAAGTAAATGGAGTGAGGAATCACATTCATATATAATACCAAATGAAGCATAGCATTAGAAAATTAATAATCCCCTTCGGTGCACATAATGAAGAATGTTCCAGAATCGTTTCATTTTGTGGGAAGTGATGGATCTATCAATGCTGAGAGGTTCCTCCCCAATATCACCTTCTCATAATCTTAGAGTCTCCTTTGGTATGTATACATATCCTTTAGAAACCTTTTGTATCATGCAATTTTCATCACTACATCAATCAAGGGGATGTTAACCTGCACTTTTTTGAAAGTTTCAAATATTTATTTATTGAGTTCAATTTATTATTATTTTCTTGGGTGGGAATACATTGGTGGAATGGAAGAGGAATGGTTGGGCTAGGTGAATCATCAACATACACACTCTTTCCCAAGGTTTCTCTCAGGACAACGTTTTACCTCATTAGGACCAATTATAGTGGTTGAGATGGTGGTTTTCTTAGGAGGGGATGACAATATTGGATGGGTAATTTTTAATTTTAAGCTGAGTTCCACTCCAAAGGGTGACGGAAGTAACATTTCTCTTATCCCTAGGGTTAACTACTGGTTGATAGGGTAGTTTACTCGACCCATTACTTTGTATTTCCTCCATAGAGTTATCAAGTTTTCCTAATTGGGTTTTTAGGTCTTGTATGTATACTTGGGTGATTTGTTAGAATAAGATATCGTTAGAATCCATTTATTTCTTAATATATTCTAGGCTAGGCTTAGGTTTTGGAGGGGTGGTTGGAAAGGCCTTTATGTTGATTGAGTATTTCTCGATGGTTGTGGTTGACCACTCTACCCCAGTTGGTTCCATGGTTTTTGAGGTTGGTTTGAATACCCCCTTTCCTATAATCTTGGTTGTCTTTCCACATACGGTTAGATGAATAGTGTGGTTCTTTCATAAAAGGTTAGTTATAGAGGAGTCTTGGAAATATTACCTCATAACTCTCAGAAGTTTCTCTCATTTGGGGGAACTGGTCATAATAGTGGGGGTTAAAAGAAGATATACCACAATGGATACGAGGATAATATTGGGATTTTTCTTTGGAAAGAGAAAATTATCAAAGAAGGGTACTTACCACTTCAAAAAAAATCCAACTTCTTCTACAATTCAGTGTTTTTTAACTCATGGGCACATAGAATGGGTACAATAGACCTTGAACTAAATTTTTGAGTATTTTACACCATGTTCTCAATCTTGGTTCTTACAGCAATTGGGTTTTTATCAACTAGTGCAGCACCTATAGAAACATCAATAATATTTCGATAAATATGCATTAAACCTTCATAAAAATACTAAATTAAAAGGTGATCACTTATTTGGTGGTGTGGAAATATTGAACAAAGCCTTTTAAATCTATCCCAATATCCATGAAGTTTTTTCCCTTATGATTACCTTATTCTAAAAATTTCATTTTTTTGTTGCAGTTTGAGAGGCTGGGAATTATTGTTCAATAAAAAGGAATTTCATGTCTTACTAGACTCTAATTGGGGAATTAACATAGTAAATCCAATATTTTTCAGTATCTTCTAATGAAAAAGGTAATTACCTAATCTTTAATTGTTCTTTATCCACATGAGAAGGTTCGAAGGATGAACACACAATGTGATATTCTTTTAAATTCTTGTGTGGATATTCTCCTGTGAGTCCATGGAATCTTGGTAATAAATGAATTAAACTATATTTAAGTTCAAAATTAGGTGCCTCACCTTGAATTTGAATATAATTTAGTTGGATATAAAAACCATATTAGGTTAGTTATTTTAATCTTTGATTTTTTTCTTCCATGTTGTACAAGTTTAATTCAACTTTAATATGAGTTTTAGAAGAAGAATAAGGATCAAGAATTGTGTTGATGTTTTGTGTTTCATCTTTCAAAGGGTTATCTTGTGTGTCTTAGTGATGTTAACGTATGATCCTCTCCAGTTCGTGTTTTAATGAAAGTTTTTCCTACAATGAAGATCACATTATTCACAAGGCCAAAAAATGATTATTTTAGAAATCAATTTAAAAAAATGAAGCAATAAGAAAAAAATGAACAAAAAACTACAAAATAAGCAATAGTTTTATAAAAAATAGACACTAAAAACAAAAATTCTCCCTGGAAACAGTGCCAAAATTTGAACTCATGTCATGAAACATCAAATTAATTATTGTTTTAAGGTTTATTTATATTATATGGCATACCCTAAGTCATATCTCAAGGAGAGTTGATAGGTTTAGAGTATGTATTATTAATAAAAATTACTAAAAGAGGGGGTTGTTTTGAAAAAAAGATTTAAGGATCTAACTTAACTTAAAGTGTTTAATAGTTTAGAAAGAAGTAGATTTTGAAAATATATTATAATTATGTGATCATTGATATGTTACTAAACCACTTGAAAAGTTCCTTGTTCTTAATTGATTATTAGGTTTTTTTGTAATCCTTTGATTGAGGGTTAACCAAGATCTTGGGTACCCACAACCCCTAAAACGATGAAAATATGACTAAAACATGACATAAAATAATATAGTCAAGTTAGATCCCCTTAGAATGAATTAAAGTTTTGTAAAGGAACACGGAAATATAAATTTTTTAGGAAAGAAGAGGAGTCTTATGTTGTCCAATTAGAACAAAACAGGTCACACACTTAAAATTATACACCGATCAATTATGAAATAAAAAGTGTTTCAATTAAATTCATCAAAACAAGTTAATATACATATAAAATAACAATTAAAAACCACAATATAAACAAAATCATTAGATAATTATTTTCCATAACTCCCTATTCAAGTGTGTATCTCCCCCGCAATGATCACCCACTACTTAACTCGACATTGGGAGGATGAGGAAGCTCGGGTGAAACTCCTTCTTAATTCTTGATCCACTAATGAGGATAGGGGACTCCCAAAATTCTAGTTTTATGAGGATAATTCTTTATAAACCTAGAATGTTAGAGATTTTCTTATGATTAAAAATTTCAAATGAGGTACCCATGGTGCCCTTTTATAGCCAAATTGGGAAGCAGTTTTGGGAACCCACGTTTCGAGATACCACTTGTTCCTCAGTTTTGGATTGGTTAACGACCATATCATGACTTGGAAAAAATAGAAAAGTTGTTTTATAGCCTCTCTAATGTTTCCCTAACAGATTTAGAGGCCATTAGACACTTTATTGGAATATAAGTTTAAAATGCTGAACCTAACTTTTGAATTCATTTAGATTTTGTCTCATGGACAGATTTGTTCGGATGTCCCCCTTAATGGATGAATTGGGGCTTGATTTATGGATATTATTTGTATACCATGTAGTTATGGAGAGGCCCACAAAATATCATCCAATTACATGGGAGATAACATCAGTAAAAATTTACCTTGACCAATCCTAAGATGATATCCAATAACTTAAGCATGAGAGAAACCACTTATGGGAGAAGTTCAAGCTCATCAAGATCATGACCCAAACCATATACGCAGAACCACCCCATGAAAGTCACACCATCACACACCTTACTCTTCTGGAATTCTCTGGTGTATTAAAGGGATATTTATCAAGACCCTAAAAATATGAGTATGTAAAGTATTTCGTATATAATATTGAATATATTTACATTTGTTTATTGTTACATTATAAATTATTTATATTTTAATACAATAAAACCCAAATTGTATTTTGGGTAATATTCAAATTAAATTAATAAATCTAATTTTATGAATTAATGGTTTTTTAAATAAATAAAATTTTAATAAAATAATATTATGAATTTTTTTATTAAATATAAATTTTCATATAATTTTTATGAATTCATAAGTAATTTTTATAAGGTTTCAAAAACTGTTATTGTAAAAAACCATACATTTCTTACTAAATATCAATTTTATTCTTAAAAGTAAAAATTCATATATTTATAAAATTATTTTTATAAAATTAATATTAATTTTTGAATCATAATGTAAAAATTATCCAATGGTGAATGTTTCATAATTTTTAGAGATAGTCAAATTTTCGGGTATAAATTAAATATTGTATAAATATACAGTGAGTATTATGATATAATAATTACACAAAAGTGATGTAATAAATACCATAAAAGGAATAAAAGAACAAATATATATTTTTTACTTATAAATAATTTGATTTTAGGTCTATTTGATTAATTTTATAAATGCCTTATAAATCCTCCAAACCCATTATTATAGTTTAAGGTTTTAAAATCATTTATTTAAGAGTATAACTTGATTACAAATAAATAAGGGTATTATTTTATTAATATATTCCCTTGGACTTATAAAATAATTTAAACCACACCCATTTGGAATAAACCATGGGGAAAACCATGGAATGGTTTGTGGTTTTGGTTATTTTATTATATAGAGTCCAAAACCTATGTTTGAGAAATGATAAATAATTCGCCACACATTTCCTAAATAAACCCACCAAATATCCCATTTATATCCAATAAAAATTCTCTTATCACATTATTAATTCTCCCTACCAACTCTATAGTCCTCCCATGGTTCCCCCAAGCTCTAAAAAATATCATTTCAAGCATTCAGAGTTAAACCCTCAAGTAAGGGAGTTCTCTCTTCTCATCTCAATTTAAGAACCTCTTTTATGTTATATCTCTCAATTTTCAATTTGATCATATTGGGATATGTTATTACATATCCCCTATAATTAAAACATCATTTCTATATTATTATATACCCCTTTCACTCTCATTAATCCATCTCATGGACCTTTATTCACACTTGTTACCATGAAAAAATTTAGTGGGGGTTCTTTCTTTTTAACTTTTGTTAAAGTTAATTCATGCATTATATTTATAATTCATAATGTTTGGATATGTATTTACATGTACCTATTAATGAAAAATTGTTATAAAAATTATTATATACCCTTTCTTTTTTATCAATCCATTTTATAAAGTTTTAAGTGACGATGTTATGCTGCCAATATTTCACCACGATTTTCAATGCCAAAACAATTGTGTATTGAGTACCATACATGTTTCTTATCAAGGGTATTAAAATTTATAAATTTATAATTATTTGAATTGGTACTTAAATATATTTATTCAAAACTCATTGATAATTTCATAAAATATGATGATAAATTAATCCATGTTTTATGATCTATGTGGCACACTTAAGAATGACAATGAAATAAAAGTGATGGGTGCACTTGAAATTATATAACACTCCAATGCATTGGGTAATTTTTAGTCCAATAAGAGATTAGTTGGGGATAGGTAGTGAACTTTATTAATTTATGGTACTTTCCCATCATGATTTATTGGCAGTTATCCTTGACCAATGTTTATGATGCAATGTTTTAAGTTGTAGACACATTTCCCATGTTATGATTATCATGCTATATCATGACTTATTATTCATGTTCCATTTATTCCCCACATATATTCCTATTTTATAACATTTATTACCTTATTCCATGGTTATTCCCTTACTAGGATTTATATCTCACCCCTTTCTTATGTATGTACCCAGGCTATCCCATAAAATTTTAAGTGTGAGTATGTTAAGGAATATTTAAATAAAGATGATGTTTATCCTGTTTTAAACGGTTATGTAATGTACCAAATTCAAAAATACACCATACATATCAATATTTAAGTTTATATGAAGTGTAATTTTATGTAAAAAATCATATATTAATTTAAAATAAAAATAAGGGTTGTTATAGTTGGTATCAAAGGGAGTTTTAGTTATTTTTTGGATTAGGATTAGAAAACTCTATAAATAGACTTAGGAATAAGACGAAGTATAAGAAAACATCCCTAAATTTTGTTAAGTATAGAGTAAGTGGTTTATCAGGAAAATAAATCCCTTTCTGGATACTACAAGTGGATGTGGTTTTGGAACATATGTACTTAGGGGTGACAACTCTCACAAGGTATGCCAAGCCTGACTTGGTGTAACCTAGTACACAACAACAGGCCTTACCACACACCTGGTTTGACACTCTCTGGTTATATGATTTTGTAGGATCACAAGATCATTAGAAACCATTATTAAGTGAAAAAATACCCATTATAATATATTTTAGGAAATTGATCATGGATAACATAGATTGAAGCCTAGAAATTCATAAGTTAAGGAAATAAAAGTAATTTTTAAGTTATCCATTTAATGTCATTAAATTCCCATTTATGTGTTTAATAGTTTTAAAATATGAATCCATAATTTTCTCTTTATTATAAAAAATGTCATGAAATTTGAGGAATTAGGTAAATAATCAATGCAACAAGAAATGTAATGACTATCCTAATGAGATTCCCAACATGATGGGAGTGGGAATCAAAAACTTTATGATGATACTCTCTTAGCTGACTCAAGTTCTAAATAGAATCCAAGATCAGGAGGATGTCCCAAATACACCTATTAAAGAACAAGTTTCAATTGAGTCCTTTATGAAACAAGGACCCCCGACTTTCAATGGATCGTGTGATACCATAATTATAGAACAATAGATAAACTCTAATGAGAATATTTTCTCCATTCTTCAATGTTCTAAAAAAGAGAAAGTTATACTGGATGTTTATCATATCAAGGGATAATCTGATCAGTGGTATAAATTTATTAAGAATACGAATCTCAAGGAATATATCAATGTGATGGCATGAAAGTAATTCCAGAAAATATTTTATGATAAATATTTTCCTCAGACTATCAGAATTAAAATGAAAAGGAATTTACTTTCCCTCAAGAAAAAAGGAGACGAATCTATCAGGGTGTATAAGGTAAAATTCACAAGACTTGAATTATATCCCTATATATTTATTATTACCCTAAAATTTAAGGTTGAACACTTCATTGGTGGGATAAGACACAGTCTACCTACATCCTTGGTGATCCGTGGATTTGATAGCTTTGAAAAAATTGTCTGATTTTCCCTCAAAGTAAAAAAAATGATAGGTGAATCTCAAGGGTATAATATGCATAATGATAGGGAAGTAAAGTTTAATTATGGTGGTCCTATAGAGAAATATAATGTTGCCAAAACATTTCAACATCCCACTTGTAAAAGGTGTGGAAGGAAGTACCCTGAAAATTTTATAAGGGGGACGAGAAAATGCTTTAGGTGAGGGAAGGAAGGACAGCTTTCCAGCAATTGTTGATAAGATAAACCCACTAATGTGATATAGGAAAGTAATTATCTATTAAACCCTTAGTAAATTTTACATTTCTTCAACTGCAAGGATCCATGGAACTTCGTAAACCAATTCTCTAAGTCAGGTGTCTTCAGAGACAACCAATAACCTCCAAGGAAGTAAGGGAAAGAACTTTACTTCACAACCACTGAGGTGGATCCTGAAAATGAAGAGGTGATAGGTACCCTAGTTATTAATTCATTAATAACAAGAATAATTTTTTATTCTAGTTATATGCATTTCTTTATATCACAAAAGTTTAATAAAACTACTAAAAACCCCCCATAAAGCATGGAAGTAGAGTTATCAGTGAAAACAGAAAATGGGGATATTATTGCATACCAAGTATATAACTCCTACCCTATCACAATTTGCAGAATTAAATTCTTAGAAAACCTTTTCATACTCCCTTTAGTACTATTTCATGAAATTATTTTCATTGATTGGCTTTCCCTATATAGAGAGAACACAAATTTCCGTGAGGAGGAAATAAATCTCTATATTGTGAGTTATCCATCTATTTTATACAAGTGAAAGGAGGAGGATGAATATTCATTAGAAAAAAAATCTCAAGAATGTATATTAAATACTTATTAGAATATGTATATAGCTAAAATTATTAAGTATAAGTAAAATAACATCCATGAACACATGCCCATTATGAGTTAATACACTGATTTGTTTCAAGAGGAATTTCCTGGCCTTTCTTCTAGCCAAGAGGTTGAATTTTAAATCATGATTATACATTGTGTGTTACCATTATCCAAGACATTGTATATAATCGATGTTTCGAAACATGAGGCGATGAAGAAACAAATATAGGAGAATCTGGATAATGGGTTCATACTCCCAAGTGCTTTACCATGGGGTGCACCAGTCCTCCTAGTTTTGTAGAAGGACGAGTCAAAGAACCTTTTAATTAATTATTGCATTCTTAACAAGATCATGATAAATAAAAAGTATCATATTCCATGGATTAATCAATTGTTTGATCATCTACATAGAGAACAATACTTTTCCAAGGAGGATCTATGGTTGGAATATTACCAAGTTAGGGTGAAGAAGGAGGATATCCCTAAGATTGCTTTTCATATACGATATGGTCACTATGATTTCATAGTAATTACATTCAGAATAACTTATGATCCAAAAATATTTATGGACATTATAAATAGATACATTATATATTACCTTGAAAATTTTATGGAAGTATTTATAGATTATATTATAATATTCTTCAAAACCATGGAAGATCATGAGGAGCATATAAGAACTATGTTAAAGACCTCATGAAAGTAGAATCTTTATGAAAAGTTAAAAAATGAGTTTTGGTTGAAGTAAGTATCATTGTTGGATAATATCATCACAATAAATGGGATATCTATGGAAAATTCAAAAATAGAAGAAATTGAAGGATGGATGATGCCAACATCTATGAAAAATAATCACCATTTCCTTGGAATAGATGTGGTTTATAGTATATTTGTGAGTAACTTATCATGATTATCAAACCCTCTAACCAATATAAATTGAAAGGGGGTCAATTTTTATTAGAATTATGAATTTGAAGAGAGCATCAAGGAGTTGAAAAAGAGTCTTATAACTACACCAATGGTTACACTACCCACAAGTGGATAAATTTTTGTTTTATTAAGCTGGGATTCGAAGAAGGTATTGGGTTGTGTGTTAATGAAAAATGAAAAAGTCACAGCCTATGCTTCAAGGAATTTGAATGTTTATGAAAAAAATACCCATCACATGATCTAGTTTTGGATATAGTGATCTTCTATTTGAAAATATGGCATCACCATCTCTTTGGGGATAAGTGTGAAATATGTATGGATCACAAGAGACTCAAGTATATATTAACATAGAAAGAGATAAATATGAACCAATGAATATGGCTAGAGCTAATCATGGAATATGACCTATTAATTAACTACCATTGTAGGAAATATAATAAAGTGTTATACTCTCTATACAAAAAGGATCCAACACTTTTGTCATTTATGAGAATTGAGAGGGATCCAATCTTTATATATTTGTAAAGGATGGACATGAGAATCGTATTTTAAGGAACATCATCAATACTTTTATAAATGATTGGTCATCCTTACCTTCTATATGGGATAATGGATTCTCAAAGAAATGATGTGGTAATTCATAAGAAAGTTTAAACTATAAGACAATAAAAATCCATAGAGTTCAATGTTAATGAAGGTGTTGTATGATTTGTGTCAAGAATATGTTTACTATCAAATCATTAGTTAAAGAAGGATATGTTGGATGATACAAATAAATCAACCTTTTCTATCCATCCTAGAATGAAAAATCTATATTGATATCTCTGATAACAATATTTTTGGGACAATATGAAGAAAGAGATCATATAATATACATAAAGATGTCTTGTATGTCAGCAAGTCAAGGAGGAAGGGAAAAAATATAAAGGGATGGTGAAACCAATATCCATACCTACATGAAAATATAAAAACATCACAATGGAATTTTTTGTTGTACATCTAAAGACATCTAGAGGAAATAGTTCTATTTGGGTTATGGTGGATTGTCTTATAAAGACTACACACTTCATTATGATTCTAAAGAAATTCTCATTGGATAAAATTTCACGGATATGCATCAGAGAAGTGTTGAGGCTGCATGGAGTACCAATATCGATTATATATGATCGAGATCTGAGATTCTCCTCCAAATTTTGGAAAAGTCTCCAAAATGCTCTAGATATAGAATAGAACTCCAGCATAACATATCTCCTTCAAACTGATGTCCAGTATGAGTGTAATATCTAGACACTTTAGGACTTGTTTAGTGTATGATCAATTAACATAAAAGTAGGATCGGATCAGAATCTTCCTCTAGTTGATTTCTCATACAATAACAGTTTCCACTCAAGAATCCAAATGAATCCCAATGAATCCATTTGTTATAAGATGTTTAGAATACCTGTATGTTGGGATGATGTTGGGGGAAAACTACTATGTCCGTAAATGGTCTAGGAAATGGTAGAGAAAGTTAATACCATTCAATAACACATCGAATCTTCTCAAAGTCGAAAAAAGAGATATGCTGACAGTCATCTATAAGACCAATAGTTTTAACTTGGGGAAATGGTATTCCTCAGTATATCTCAATTGAATAAAGTGATGATATTTGGGAATAAGGGAAATATTATTCCAAGATACATCAACCCCTTTCAGATCATTAATTACATTGGAGAATTGGCCTACTAACTTGCACTCCCACCTAACCTATCTCAAGTACATGATGTATTGCATGTATCATTCTAGAGAAAGTACAAACTAGACTCCTCACATGTACTCAATAAAAAGGTGGTTCCATTAGATAATTATATTTTATATGAGGATTATTCAGTGAATATTTTTGATCATAGAGACAATATTCTATAGAATAAGACAATGAAACTGGTCAAAGTGTTGTAGAGAAACCAAAAGTTTGAAGAAGAAATGTGGGAACTGAAAGTGGTGATGAAATAGAGTTACTCTTATCTATTTTAATGTGGTAAAAGAATATCTTAAGGTGAAATTTATTAAGGGGGAAAGATTTTATTGTCAAAAAATGTTATAAATAAAATTAACCTATTTATTTAATTTAATGTATTATTATGTTATGTGATTATAGAAAACTGAACACGTTGTCATGACATGTCAAATTGATTATGATATTAAGGTTTATTTATAGTATAGGTTAGACCCTAGGTCATCTTTTAAGATGCGTTGATAGGTTTATAGTGTGTATTTTTAATAAAAATTACTAAAAGAGGGGGGTTGTTTTGAAAACAGATTTAAGAAAATAACTTAACTTAAAGATTTTAATAGTTGAGAAAGAAGCATGTTTTTAAAATGTTTGATATGTATGTGATTATTTCTAAGTTACTACACCACTTGAAAAGTTCTTTTTACTTAATTGATTATTAGGTTTTTGGTGTAATCCTTTGATTGAGGGTTAACCAAGATCTTGGGTACCCACAACCCCTAAAATGATGCCAATAGGAAAAAAATTTACATAACAATCATGTAGTAAAGTTCCACCACCTTTTCATGAATTATGATTTTTCATGGAACACTGAAATCTCAAATGTTTGGGAAAGAAGAGGATTCTTATGTTGTCCAATTGGAACAACACAAGTCACATACTTAAAATTGCACACCAATAGGTTATGAAATTAAAAGTGTATCAAATAAATGAATCAAAAATAATTAATATGCATATAAAATAAAAATTCCAAACCACAATATTCACCAAAATAGTATATAATTATGTAACAAAACTCCCTATTCAAGTGTGTATCTCTCTCACAATGATCACCCACCGCTTAGCTTGACATCGGGAGGAGGAAACTTGGGTGGAACAACTTCTTCAATCTTGATAAACCTATGAGGATAGGGGCCTCCAGAACTTATTGTATGAGGATTAGAATCCTTTAGAGCTCCAAAATTTCAAAACATTGATTTTAGTTTGAACTTACAAATAAGGTATCCATGGTTCCCTTTTATTGCTAAATGAGAAGTGATTTTGGGCACCTAGTTTTTGAGATACCACTAGTGCCTTAGTTTTGGATTGGTAAACGACCATATCATGAGTTTTAAAAAATAGAAAAAAATTTAGAAGACCTATTTAATATCTACCAATCAAATTTAGTGACCATATAACACCTGTATTAGTAGATATTATCAGAATACCGAACTGAACTTTTGAATTCATTTATATTCTGTCCCCTGGACAAATTGGTTCAGATGGGCCCATTAGTGGAATAATTGGGGTTAGGTCTATTGATAATAGTTGTATCCTATGAAGTTATGGAGATTCACACAAAATTTCATCCCATTTTAGGGAACTTATTTTGAGAAATGTGCAAAACATTGGACATGTGTGCTTGGGATTACATGTAGTTTGGCCCATTTTCCTTCTGGAACATTTCTGGGACCTTCAAATCACCTCCACCTAAAATGAAAATATAAAAACAATTATAATTGACCCTTTTAAAAGTGTTAAATATTAAATAATTAAAAAAACGAAGTTTAATTTGACATTATATTTTGAATTTATGGTGAAAAATCAGTTTAATTCATCGGTGTTAGGGTGAAATAAAACATTGAATCACAGTGTGATAAAAAAACACATGAACTAATTTGGTTTAATTATATTATATCAGGATTAAAATAATATTAATAATAACTACCATTCATAATATATACATAAAATAGTTATAATATGATTAGTAAAAATATTGGGTTTTAATAAATCTAATTGACATTAACAAAGGAGGTGATGGCCTCAACCAGTAGGATTGTACCCTATGGATCCCATTTATTAGATATTAACATGGTGAAAACATCATAGGGAATTTACCTTTACAAATACCAAGATGATATTAAATAGAATAATCATGATCGAAACCATTTATGAGATAAGTTCAAGCTCATCGAGATCTTGACCCAAACTATGTACGTCGAACCACCCCATGAAAGTCTCACTGTCACACACCTTAATCTTAGGGCGTTCTTTAGTGTATTAAAGGGATATTTATAAATAACCTATAAATATGAGTACGTAAATTATTTTTTATAGAATAATAAATATATTTTCATTCTATTATTGTCACATTATAAAAGATTTCTATTTTAATACAATAAAACAAATATTGTATTTTGGGTAATATTCAAAGTAAATTAAAGAATTTATTTATATGAATTAACGGTTTTTCAAAATAAATTATATTTTCATAGAATATTATTATTAAATAATTTTTGTTAAGTATAAATGATCACATAATTTTTAGGATGTCAAATGTAAATTTTATAAGGTTTCAAAAAACTATTATTATAAAAACCCAAACATTTTTTAATAAATATGAATTTTATTTTTAAAAGTAAAAATTCATATATTTATAAAATTATTTTGGCAAAATTAATATTATTTTTGGAATAAAAATGTCTAAATTATCAAATGGTGAACATTTTATAATTTTCTGAGACAGTCAAATTTGCAGGTAAAAATTAAATACCATATAAATATACAATGTGTTTTATAACATCATAATGACACAAAAGTGAGGTAATGAATACTATTAAAGATCAAAATGACCAAATATTTGTTTTTAATAAAAATAATTTGATTTTATGTTTATTTGATTAATTTTATAAATCCATTATGAATCCTCCAAAACTGTTATTATAGTTCATGGTTTTAAAATCATTTCCTTAAGAGTATGACTCACTTACACATCAGAAAGGGTATTATTTTATTAATATAGTCCCATTCACATATAAAATAATTTAAACCAATCCACTTTGGAATAAACCATGGAGAAAACCCATGGTATGGTTTTTGGTTTTTGTTATTTTATTATAGAGTCCAATACCTATTTTTGAGAAATGATAAAACATTATCAACACATTTCCAATATAAAACCACCTAATATACCATTTATCTTCAATATAAATCCTTGTTTCACATATTTACTCTTATATACTCTCATATATAGTCCTCCCAAGGTGCCCTCAAGCTCTCAAAAAGCTCCTACCAATCATTTTGAGTCATACACTGAAGTTAGGGATTTATCTATTCTAATTTCAATTTAAGAACCTATTTTGTGTTATGTCTCTAAATTTTCAATTTGTTCATATTGAGATATGTTATTACATATCCCAATTAATTAAAATTTAATTTTTATATTATGATAAACCCATTTCACTGTCATTAATCCCTCTCATAGACCTTTATGTACACCCATTACCATGCCAAAATTTAGTAGGGTTTCTTTATTTTTAATTTTTTTTAAAGTTTATTTATGCCTTAAATTTACAATTAATAAATTTTGGATATATCTATACATGTACCTATTATGATTCATTTGATATAAAAATGATTATATTCTCCTTTCTCCCATATAAACTCATTTTATAAATTTTTATGTGACGTTGTGATGTTACTAATATTTTACCACAATATTCAATGACAAAACAATTGTGTAGTGAGTACCATACCCATTTACTATAAAGGATATTAAAATTTATACAATTAAAATTATTTGAATTGGGACTTACATATAGTTATTCCACACTACTTGATCATGTCATAAAATATGATGATAAATGAATCCATGTTATAAGATCTATGTGGCACACTTAAGCATAATAATGAAATGATAGTGATGGGTGCACCTTAAAATATATAATTCTATAATGGATTGGGTAATGATTAGTATCATGAGACACCATTTTAGGATAGGGAGTGAACCATATTACTTTATGGTTCTTTTTTCCATCATGATATATTGGAATTTATCCTTGACATATATTAATGATGTAGTGTTTTAAGTTGATTTCACATTTCCCATGTTTTGATTATCATGCTATATCATTCCTTATTATTCATTTTCCTTTTATTCCCCATATATATTCCTATTTTATAACATATATTACCTTATTCCATGATTATTACCTTATTCATATTTATATCTCACCCATTTCTTATGTATGTCCCCCGGTTATCCCATGTAGTTTTAAGTGCGAGCATGTTAAGGCTGATTTAAATACAGATGATTTTATCATATTTTAAATTATTATGTAATGTACCTAATTCCCAATGACACTATACTTATAAATATTTTGAGGTATATTAAGTGTAATTTTATGTAATAAATCATATTTTAATTTGAAATAAATTTAAATGTTTTCATAGTTGGTATTAAAGGGTGGTTTATTTATTTTTGGGATTTTGATTATAAAAATATAGAAAAGGACTTAGGGGTAAGACTATGTATAATAAAAAATCCCTAAATTTTGGTATGTATAGAGTAAGTAGTTTATTAGTAAAATACATCCCTTTATAGATACTACAACTGGATGTGGTTCTGGAACATATGTTCTCAGGGGTAACAATACTGACAAGGTATGTCAAGTCTGACTCGGCAAAACCTGGTACACAACAACATGCCTTACCAGGCACCTGGTTTAACACTCTAAGGGGATATTCTATTTGTATGATCACATTCTCATTAAAAAAAATTATTAAGGGAACACAAAAAATTCACATAATAATGTATGTTTGAAAATAGATCATGGATAACATAGATTGAATACTAGAAATTAATAAGTTAAAGAAATAAATTTTAGTTTTATGTTATCCATTTAATGTCATTAAATTCACATTTATGTGTTTAATAGTTTAAAAACACTAATTAGTAATTTTCTATTTCTTCTAGACAATGGTTAGAAATATGAGTAATTAGGTAAATAATCCATGTGATGAGAAATGTGATGACTTTTCCAATGAGATTCCCAACCAGATGGGAGTGAGAATCAAAAAGTTTATGAAGATCCTATCTCAGCTTACATAAGTTCTAAATAGAAACTAGGATCAAGAGGAGAGACCAAATCACCCTACGAAATAACATGTTTCAATTGACTCCATTATACAACAAATGCCCTCAACTTTCAATGGATCTTCTGATCCCTTAATTTGAAAACAACGGATCAAATCCATTGAGAAGATATTCTTCATCCTTAAATGTTATAAAAAAGAGAAGTTTCAACTGGCTATTTATCATATTGAGGGAGAATCATATCAATGGTAGAAATTGATCAAGAATATGAAGCTCAAGGAAGATATCAAATGGGTGGTGTGGATGGAATTCCCGAAAATATTTTTTTGTTAAATATTTTCCTCACACTCTCTGAATTAAAATGAGAAGTAATTTCCTTTACCTAAAGAACAAAGGCGACGAATATATCAGAGCATAAAAGGATAACATCACAAGACTTTCATGATACACCTCTACCTTTATTATTTCCCCCAAATTCAAGGTTGACCACTTCTTTGGTGAGATAAAATCCAGTCTAAAAAATCCTTAACAATCTATGTCTTTGATAGCAATGAGAAAATTGTTCAATTTTCTCTCAAAGTAAAAATTTAGATAAATGAATATCATGGATATCATAAGAATAATAATAAGAAATTACATTTTAATTAAGGGGTTATTATGGAGAAATATAATGGGGCCAAGAAATTCCGTCATCCCAGTTGTCAATGGTACGGAATGAAGCACCCTAGAAATATCACAAGGGGGCGAGGAAATGCTTTAGGTGAGGGAAGGAAGAAAACCTAACTTGAATTTATAGATAGGGGAAACCCACTAATGTGATAAAGGAAAGTAATGATCCATTCAAACATTATTTCATTGTTCATTTCTTCAAAAATAAATAACCAACGCAATTTGAAAACCAATTCTCTAGTCAAGGGTTTTGGAGATAACCAAAAACATCCAAGGAAATAAGGGAATGATTTTTCCATCACAACCACTGAGGTGGATCCTGAAAATTAATAGGTGATAGGTATTATAGTTATTCATTCATGAATAAAGAAAATAATTTTTTATTCTATTTATGTACATTCATTTATATCACAAAGGTTTAATAGAACTATTATAAACCTCCCACAAAGCATTTAAGTAGAGTTATCTGTGAAAGTAGAAAATAGTGAAATTATTGCATCCCAAGTATATAAATCCTCCCCTATCACAATTTGTGGGATGAACTTCCTAGAAAACCTTTTCATAATCCATTTGGTATAATTTTATGAAATTATATGTGTGGATTGGATTTCCCTATATAGAGAGAACACACATTTCCATGATAAGGAAATCACTCTTTGTATTGTGAATCTCCCATAAATTCTATATAAGTGAAAGGAGGAGGATGAATATTATTTAGCACTAACATCTCAATAATGTATATTATTTCACTATGATAATGCGTATCTATCTAAAATGATTGAGTATATGGAAAATAACATTCTTGATGACACACCCATTGTGAGGGAATAAACTAATTTGTTTCTAGAGGAATTTCTTGGTCTTTCTCCTAGACAAGAGGTTGAATTTTAAATAAATATTATACCTAGGGCATTACCATTATCTAAGAATCTATATATAATTCATGTTTTTTAACATGAGGAGATGAAGAAAAAACTATAGGAGAATCTAGATAAAGGGTTCATATGCCTAAGTGCTTCACCATGTGGTGCACCATTCCTCTTCATTAGGAGGAAGGATGAGTCAATGCACCATTGCATTAATTATTTTGTTCTCAATAAGATATTGAAAAATAAAAATAATACTCTTCTATGGATTTATGTCTTATTCGATCATCTATGAAGAGAAAAATAATTATCCAAGGTGGATCTATGGTTTAGATATTACCGAGCTATGGTGAATAAGGAGGATATCCCCAAGACTAATTTTCATACAAGATATGGGCATTATGAGTTCATAGTAATTCCATTCAAACTAAAAAATTCTCCAACAAAATTTTTGGGCTTTATAAATAGATTCTATAGTGATTGAATTGAAATTGTTTTGGTAGTATTTATTGATGATATTCTAATATTCTCCAAAACCAGGGAATAGAATGAAGAGCTTCTGATCACTATGATAAATACCCAACGAAAGTACAAGATTTGTAAAAAGGTCAAAAAATTTGTGTTTTGGTTGAAGGAAGTATAATTATTTGTTAATATCATAAAAAGAAATGGGATATCTATAAAACCATCAAAAATAAAATAAATTGACTGATGTATTAGGCTAAAATCTATGAAAAATATTCGTCATTTCCTTAGAATAGTTGGGTATTTTCTCTAATCTGTGAGAAACTTCTCATGATTGTAAAACCCTTTAACCAAGATATCTCGAAAGGGGTCAAGTTTTCTTAGAATTATGAATGTAAATAGATTTTCAAAGAGTTTAAAAGGAGTAATATTACCACACTTGTGCTTACGCTTCCCACAATTGGAGAAAGTTTCATAGTATTTAGTAGTGTTTTGAAGAAGGTATTGGGTTGTGTGTTAATGCAGAATGAAAAAGTAATAGCCTATGCTTCATGGTAGTTGAAAGTTGATGAAAAAAAGTACCCATCACATGATCTGGATTTGGATATAGTGATATTCTCTTTGAAAATTTGGAATCATTATCTCTTTGGGGAGAAGTTTGAAATATATACAAATCATAAAAGACTCATGTATATATTCACACAGAAAGAGCTGAATATGAACCGATGAATATGGTCAGATCTGATCAAGGAATATGACTTATCAATTCACTACCATACTAGGGAATAAAATAAAGTGGTAAAATCTCTATATAAAAAGGATCCATAAATTCTTTCATTTAGGAAAATTTATAGGGATATGATCTTCTTATATTTGGAAAGGATGGACATGAGAATCATATTTGAAGGATTCACAAATGATTGGTCATCCTTTCCTTATAAAGAGGATAAATGATGCTCAATGAGATGATGTGGGGATTCAAAAGAAAGTGGAAACTATAAGAAAAGATAAATTCTTAGAGTTTAATCTAAATGAAGAAGGTGTTGTAAGATTTGTGTGGAGAATATGTACACCATCAAATCCTTAGTAAAATAAGGATCTTTTGGGTGATACAAATAGATCAACATTATCTATACCTCCTAGAAGCACCATGATGTATTAATATCTCTGATAACACTACTTTTGATATAATATGAAGAAGGACATTGTATAATATACATAAAGATGTCTTGTATGCCAGCATCTCAAGGTGGAAAGGAAAAAATATAAGGGGATGATGAAACCATTATCCATACCAAAATGAAAATAAGAAAACATGACCATGTAATTTGTTACTAGACTTCAAAAGACTTCCAGAGGAAAAAATTATATCTGGGTTATGGTGTATTGTCTTACAAAGACTACACACTTCATTATGATTCATGAGGAATTATCATTGGATGAAATTTCATGGATATGCATCAGAGAAGTACTGAGGATGCATGGAGTACCACTATCGAGTATATCTAATGAAGATATGAGATTCACCTACAGGTTCTAAAAAAGTATCCAAAATTCTCTATACATTGAGTTGAACTTATGCATAGATTATCACCCTCAAACTAATGGCCAATATGAGTAGACTATCCAGACACTTTTGAATATGTTGGGAGCATGATCAATTATCATCAAAAGAGGATGGGATCAATGTCTTCCTCTAGTTGAGTTCTTATACAATAATAGTTTCCACTCAAGCATCCAAATGGATATCTCTGAAGCCATTTATTATAAGAGGTGTAGAATAATTACATGGTGGGATGATTTTGGGGAATAAAAACAACTAGGTCTTGAAATGCTTGGGGAAATGGTTGAAAAGGTTAATATCATTCATTAGAAAATCAAGGATACTCAGTGTTGACAAAAGAGCTATGATAACCATCATATAAAATACCTAGAGTTTGATGTTGGGGACATGTTATTCCTCATTATATCTATATAGAATAAAGTGATGAGATTTGGGAATAAGGGAAAGCTTAGTCCATGTTACATCAGCCCCTTTGAGATCTGTAATTACATTATAGTAGTGGCCTACCTACTTTCACTCCTACCCAAACTATCTCAAGTACATGATGTATTCCATGTATGCCTCTAGATAAAGTACATACTAGTTCCCTCTCATGTACTCAATACAGAGGAGATTCCATTGGATAATGACCTTCTATATGAGGATCAATCAGTGAATATTTTAGATCATAGAGACAAAGTTCTATGGAATAAGAAAATGCACCAGGTCAAAGTGTTGTGGAGAAACCAAAAGTTTGAAGAAGAAATGTGGGAACCAGAGGAGGTGATGAAATAGAGTTACCCTCATATGTTTTAATGTGGTAAAAGAAAATTTTTAGGGTGAAATTTCTTAAGGGGGGAAGATTGTAAGGACCCAAACTGTTATAAATAAAATTTCCCTTTTTTATTTAATTAAATTTATTATTATGTAATATTGTTATAGTAAAATGACAACATTGTCATGAAAGGTCAAATTTATTATGATTTTAAGGTTTATTTATGGTATAGGAAAGACCCTAGGTTGTCTCTCAAAGAGAATTGATAGGTTTAAATAGTGTATTTTTTATAAAAATTACTAAAAGAGGGGGGTTGTTTTGAAAACAGATTTAGGAAAAAACTTAACTTAAAGAGTTTAATAGTTGAGAAAGAAGTATATTTTGAAAATATATGATAAGTATGTGATCATTTCTAAGTTACTAAACCACTTTAAAAGTTAAAAGTTATTAATTTATTATTAGGTTTTTTGTGTAATCCTTTGATTGATGGTTAACCAAGATCTTGGGTACCCAAAACCCCTAAAACGATGAAAATAGGACTAAAACGTAAAATAAAAATAATATAGTCAAGTTAAAACCCCTTAAAATAAATTAAGTATTGTAAAGAAACACTAAAATCTCAAATTTTTGGGAAAGAAGCGGATTCTTATATTTCCAATCAAAACACCATAAGGCAGGCACTTAAAACTGCACACTGATTAGTTATGAAATAAAAAGTGTTTCAATTAAATAAATACAAAAAATTTAAGATACATATAAAAGAAAAATTGAAAATTGTAATATACACTATAACAGAAGAGAATTATATGTTGTAACTCCAAATTCAATTGTGTGGCTCCCTCACAATGATCACCCACCGCTTAGCTCGACATCGGGAGGAGGAGGAAGCTCAAGTATAAATCCTTCTTCATTATTGATCTCCCTATGAGGATAGGGTTCTCCATAACTTCTATAATGAGGAGGAGACTCCTCTTGGACTCAAAAATGTCTATGATTTTATTTTGGTTCTAACTATAAAATGAGGCACCCATGATTCCCTTTTATAGCCAAATTGGGATATGGATTTGTTGACGCTCCTTTCGTCACAGAATCTAAAGATCGGAAAAGGGGGAATATCTGAGCTCAATGTGATTCATCCTTTGAAGAAACATCAAAAATCGACAAAGGGATGGAAAAGGAGAACATTGCCCATGTATCACGCAAGTTCCCTCTTGGTCGCGCAAGTATACTTGCGCGCCGCCTCATACTTGCGCGACCCCTCATGGTCGTGCAAGGGACTTGCGCGACAGATCTGGTAACCGCCCAGTAACCGCCCGGGGTCTTCTTTTGCCTATAAATAGACCCTTTGGGCCCCCCATTAAGAGGAGGATCTCTTCCCAGAAACTCGGATCAAAGCTCCCGACGCCCAAGTCTCTTCTCAAAGCTTCCAGAACACTTCTAAGGTAATTTCTTACCTAGAATGGAAGATCTAAAGGGAAGAAGGAAGGCCTAAGTGTTGAAACTTATCAAACACTTGCGCGCCGACTTAATTCCTTCAATATAACTTGCGCGTCCCTCTTCTGGAAGAACCTCAAGAGGATGGGAAAGGGTTTAATAAAGAGTCGCTCAAGTAATTCAACTCTGGTTGAAAATCGCGCAAGTATCCCTTATGTCGCGCAAGTATACTTGCGCGACCAATACTTGCGCGCCGCCGCAGGACTTGCGCGACCTTCAATACTTGCGCGCCCCTATCTTTTTGGGTGCCCATCTTGCCTTTTTTTTCACCCCTCTTAAGCCATTTCACCCTTCCTATTCAAGATTCAGTCTTCAAGATACTCTTCAAAGCCATTTATGGAATGATTTCTTGATTTGACATCCTTATCTGAAAGGAATTATGTGAAATATCTCTCAAAACCTAAATGATTTAAACATCTTTATGTCACCAAAGATTGAGAGTTCATTCATTCAACCTCATCCTTTAAGATGAGAGAATCCTAACCTGGGTTTCCTTTTCAGGAATAATCCCCAGTTATAAAACCTTTAAACTTGGGCATCTTCCTTAAGAATAAGCCCCAATCAAAGTCCTTTAAACTTGGGCATCCTCCTCAAGAGTAAGCCCCAAACCTTAATCCCTAACCTGGGTCTCCTTTTCAGGAATAAAACTCAGTCATAACCTTGGGCTTCCTTTTCAGGAGTAAGCCCCAATTCCCCTAACCTAGGCTTCCTTCTCAGGAATAAGTCCTAGTCATCAATCTTGGGCATCTTTCTTAAGAGTAAGCCCCAAGTCTCTTAAAATTTCTCTTAACCAGTCATAAATTTCCTTTGATTTGGGTTTCCTTTTCAGGAATAAAACCCAATCATAAGTCCCCTCCTAACTTGGGCATCCTCCTTAGGAGTAAGCCCCAAGATTAGAGTATTCAAGTCTCCATGAAGCACATATAACTTTGTGGACCCTGTTCATGGATTTCTCTTCCTAAAAGTAAATCCTAAACCTTCGCCTATCTGGGCAGTCATCTATACATAAGCCCCAAAACAAATTCTTATGATTGCATCTTTTATGGCACAATTGTCTAAATTTTACCAATACCTCTTGTTTCTCACACCGAGCATGACTCACGTGAGCTTAGAGTGTAAAAGTAATTATGACATTCATCTTTGAGCCATCAATCATAAAACATCATATCCCATTCCTCGAACTACGTGGTTTCTGATTCCTTTTTCAAAACAAAGGATACGTAGGTAGCCCATTCATGGGTTCGATCCCAACATTGAAATAATCTATGTCCTTCTGAATGACGATAAACTTCAAGTGCCCCACTGAGTGGCTTTAAAACCAGCCTGGTCATCAAAATGACCAAGAGACTTTTATATAAATGTTTTGAAGGATACCATTGACCAAGAATCTCTAAACAAATATAGATGATTCTATATTGATGAAGAACCTCGAATACATATAAAAGATTCTCTAAATTTCTTGCATATTTAATCATTGATTGTTAAAACTAAAGGAAAGCTCATTTTATACTTGGTAATGTAATAAGGATTCACGAACTTAACTTAAATCTATAAAGAGAGTCCCGGAGTAGACAATAATTCCCCTCAAAAAGGTGTGATGAGTCCGACCTCCCATCCTCTCGACCAATGCAAATTCCTAAGCCTCATTAGCCCACAAGCTAATGAGCGCCTGCCTTTGGAAAGTAGGTCCAAACGGATGTGGAATCATTGGATGTTTCCGGTTCTACGAACAAACCCGTTAGAAACCGATCGGAACGTTTGAATCTCCCGTCCAGGAGGTCATCCCCGGATTCCGCGCGAAACAAAAAATGGTGAACCCGACGTGAATCCTTAACCAAGTTAAAGTGATGTTCTTCTTAGATGTTAGGCCCCTTGGGCCAACAAGGAAATCTTTGACATATGATCATCCAAAAGATGCAGTAGCCGGATTCATCTTGATTATGTCTGTTATATAGAACAGGCACTCTTTTTTCAAGATCTTCTACAAAAAATGGCTTTCCTTAAATTCACCCCTGTGAATACTGCTGCTGAGAACACCTCTACTGTGAGGTCTGCTGCCATGAAAACCAATGCTGCTACTCCTGCTGGAACGTCATCCGCTCTGAGGATGACATCACCAACTCAGCGTCTTCAACGTTGTGTTTCAAATGCACTGGTTAAGGAGTACCGTCGTAACGGTACTATCCCAACTCTGGAGGCCGCTCATCAAGCCCTCCAAGTTAACAATTCTACCTGGTCGTCCGGACAACGGCGACCAGCAATCAAGAAGCAGGCGGTGCTGACTACCGTCTCCAACCGTTTCGGGTCGTTATCCCCGGAACCCAATTTCCATTCACTCCCTTATTCTGAGGAAGTGAATGAGCAGGTCCCGCAGGACCTTAATTCAAAGAGACAGGAGTCCTTCTCAAGGGCTCCCATCAACAATCGCCGCCAGACTCGTGCGGTAGTGCACCCTCAACATGATGAGGGTACCGGCTCCAGGCATTCAGCTCAGGTTCCTCGAACCCGAGCAGGCAAGATGAATCACCAGAGACGGAATCCGGTTAATAATAGGCAGGTTGTCATCCCTGCCATCTCCGGAGAAGTCCACCAACCTAACTTGGTGGCAAATAACGAGCAGGCATACACACCTGTTCGTTTTAATATCGCTGTCCAGCAGACTCGTCTGGCAGCATCAAGCCGATCCCGCCAGGCAATTCCGGCGGAGTACCATAGGCAGGAACATACACCTGCTTATACATCAGCAGTTAGTCAGCAGGCTCGTCTGACTACATATGATGGATCTCGTCAACAGCGTTTGGCGAAGTGTAATCAGCAGGCACATACACCTGCTAATACTAATCAAGCCTACCAACAGTCTCGTTTGGTAGCGCACGGAGAAGTCAGTCGGAAAGCCCCGACGACAAACAGGAGGCAGACTAAACTCTCTGCCTCCACACTTGAGTACTATCAGGATTCACTGACAGGAAAAGGAGGACAGGAGCAGGCACATACACCTACTCCAAGCCCGGAATGGACGTATATCCCTGTTCCGGCGGCTGAAGTCACCAAACATATTTTGTCAATGGTGAAAGAGCAGAAGCAAATTCCTGCTCATATTCTGGATGCTTGCCAGGATATCATAACAGCTTCAGCATCATCTCAGGGACAGACACATAAATCTATCCCTAGCAGTGGAGTGACACATCAACAATTCACTCCGGAACAGACACACACATCTGTTCCAGTCCAAGAGGGTTGTGGGGCCTACTCCCCCATATCATATGGACAACCAAGTCAGGCACATACATCTGATTTGAGCGATGATCGTCAGCCTAACCTGACCATCTTTCCTGATCAGGCACATACACCTGCTCAGAGCAATCACTTTCGTCATCAAGTGATTTCTAAAGCGAGTAAGAAGGCATCTAAGAAAAAGATCCGCCCAGCACAGTCAGGAGATCAAAGGCCAATCTGCAACAAGGCCTTGCTCGATGCTGGAGTTCTTGAAGCCCTCAGACATTTATCTGTCGGAATTCAAGATTCTACTCCCTCAGTTCCCAATAACAGGAACATTAATCCCGAAGGTCTTCAACAGACACTTCCTCATGAAGACTTGCTTCATGAAAATTCGGTCAATCTTGAAGTTTCTTCTTCAGATGAGAACCACAGGAACCCTCTGTGTGGTCAGAAGACCAAGGAGCAAGAGATATCATCTTTTGCTGTAACCCATCATGAAGGTCCTCCTCATGGTGATGAACTTCGCTGCGAAAGTCCTCTCCGCAGTAGTGATTCACATTGTCTCGAAAATTCTTCAGAAGGCAATGTAGTGACGAGAAAGCCCTCCTATCTCGAGGCACTTGCAAACGTAAATCCAGTCATGTCTGAAGTTTTACTATCGGCAGGTGAAACTCTTTCTCCATCAGAAGATAGCTTGGGGTTCAGGTTATTCTCCGAACCTTCCCTAGGTCATTCATCTTCCAGCATGAATAGTGATTCCTCTACCAATCTTGTTGAATCCGATGAAGCAACAAGGAAACACCAACTCTGGTCCAAACAGGTAGAAGAATCTTCATTTAATGATAAAGAGGAAATGCTGAACATGAGGAAAAAAACTGGCAAAAGGTGAAGTACCAGTCATGTTTTGGCCTTTGGCTGATTCACAGTATGACATTCCAAAGATGTTGACGGATGATGGAATCCATGATATTCGTCTTAACATATGGAAAACTCTTTGTCAATTAAAGAAGAAGGTATTATCTTACGATGAATATGAAAATCATCTTAAGATAATAGAAGGGTTACAACGCCAGATTGATTTGGCATCTCTATCAGTCTCTCGGTATCCGAAGGCTGAAAAGCAACAAAGAACCCTTCAACGTTCATGCCTTGGCGCGCTGAGAAAATTGCGTCAGTTAATTTCCAATGCTCCATCTAATGTTCATATCAGAGGATGGGGTATTCACGGAGCACTACATTTCACAGTGCTTTCCGGTCAGCAAAGCCCGCCGAAAATGGTCTCATGCAATGTTATTGCCCATGGCCGGCCACAGTCAATGGGCTTTGTTCATAATCAAAATCTTGCTCGAGATCAAGCTTCAACTAGTTCCTCTCAAAATCAAGTATATAGAGAACAGGTTGTTGAATTTCTCCTACATCAAGCAGGCGAGAATATTGCGCAAGCCTCTCGTCTGGAGCAAACACGTCATCAAATGACAGAAGTTTCGGAAATCATCCAACGGTCTGTTGAACCAGGTGATAAAAGTGGATACAGGTTAATGCATCCAGCTAATTTCCGAACTAAGATCCGCAAGATCAAGAGAGATTTCAAGAAGATCTCAGACATAGCATGTCAAGAGACACCCCAGCTTGCCAGACTGGGGACTTCTCTAACCCAACCCTCAGAATCAACGAATGGGATTCGAGGAGTTGAGCAGAAGCAACAGGAACACCCCCAGTCCACCGGACTGGGGACTTTTTCAAATCTTCAATCCCTCCCTCAGAGAAAGTCAGTATTCTCTCGATTAGGGAATAAGCCTCAAGAGGAACGAAGAGCCAAGATGTCAGGAGATTCTCTCCAAGTGACGGTTCACAAAGAAATTCCTGAGGGGTCAAGTCAACGGAATGCCATGTCTTATCATGGACATAAAAGGAGACAATATCATAGAAATGCTGATAGAAAGGATTTCATGAAATATGCATCCATTAATGTCATCACTGCCGTTGCTGCTGATTCACCAGATGAGGCTCAATCAGAGGGATCAGATGAAGAGGTTCCTGCTCAAGAAGTTGCGCACACAGACCTAAATGAAGAAGGTGTGCGCACACGTAATCAAAGGCTTACCCAAAATTTGGGTATTCCTTCAAGTAACCCACTTCCCCCTCTCCGAAAAGGATCCAATAAGGGGAAAGGAAAGAATCAGGTTACTTCTCACCCTTCCTCTGAAGGAGGTCAATCGCTCTCATTAGAGCAAAGGCTTGCACAACAGGAGGAAGAAATGAAAGAATTAAGAAGGTTGAATGCAGAACTACTTCAGAGTAGTCTTCTTCTTAAGAATGCTGAAGTCCGACAGCCGAAGGAATTTGTTGTAACTACTGAGATGGATCAGGAATATCCTCCTTTATCAGTACACCCACAGAGGTCTAATCCTACGGGTCAAACGCAACAACGGTTGACAGCACTACCATTAGTTGCAGCACCAACCTCCACGGCTGTCCAAGCTCCATTCATTGCACCTACCCAAAACCAAGTTCAACCTGACGTTTCTCAAAAGTTAATAACTACTATTGAGTCATTAACAGCTCGGTTAGAAACTATGGAAGGGAAACGGGCGCAAGTTCAACCTGAAAAGAAAGTTTACCCTGAATGGGTAGATTCAATTTCTCCTCCATCCAGTTTTGGAAACCCTATTTTCCCTACTTTCAATGGATCAGGCGACCCTGAACAACATTTGACGCATTACGTGTCTTGTTGTGATCCTATGATGGGAACTCCAGAACAACAAGAAGCAGTGAAACTCAGATGCTTCGTGCGAACCTTGCAAGGACCAGCTTTTGTCTGGTATACAAGCTTGAAATCCCGGTCAGTCATCGGATGGGAGGATCTTCGTCAAAAATTCCTTCTTCAGTTCAGCTCAACTTTGCCAAAAACGACAGTTTTCGATCTTACAAACTGCAAGCAAAGGGAGAATGAAAGAGTCTCTGATTTCATTGCTCGTTGGAAGGGATTAACGTATTCCTTGAGTTTATCACTCCCTCAGGAGGAATTATTGCCAATCTGTGTGGCAAATTTGCGTGACGAATTACGCACGCCATTGATCCCTGTGAAATACACAGGAGGGTTTCGAGACCTTACTTCAATCGCTCAACAGATTGAAGATTCCCTTATGCAGGCTAAGGTTAAATCTCGTGTAATTCCATCAGCTCTAGGAAGAAGAATGGGTAAAGCAGAAACTGCTACAGTTATGCTTAAACAGGCACCTGTACCTATTTCTACTTCAAAACCTTCATCTTCTCGAAGGGCTCCACCTCCTGAACGCCAACAACAAAGGCTGTTTCGTCCAAATGATCAAAAAGATCAACGACGAAAACAATTTGAGGATATGAAGAGTAAAACATACTCTTTCCGAAGTGAGAAAGTTCCTGGTTACTTCATTTCAGCTCTGGAAAATAATTTGGTTCAATTACCAGTGCCGAAGAGACCAAACAAGGAAGGAGATGAAGACCGTCCCAATTATTGTCCCTTTCATCAAATGTTGGGACATCCCATCTAGGAGTGTTTTGTCTTTAAAGACCTCCTACAAAAGATGGTTGACTTGGGACAAGTCAAATTGAAGGGTTCTTCAGCTCATGTAGCGTGTATTACCGCTACAGATCCAGAGGAAGGAGGCGAGTGGCAGGAAGTCAAAAGAAAAACTGCGAAAAAATATGATGATTGGATGGTCAGAAAGACAATCAATCGGACTCATTCCATTTTGCGAACACAATTGAAGAAACCAATTGTGTCTCCTACAAAAGCTGCAGTAAAGCCTCCATCAAAGGACAAATCCTCAAAAGGGCAGCGTAATTCAAAGAAGAAAGAGGAATCAGAAGAAGATGAGTATGCATCAAAGCCTAAATTGTCTTTGACTCTGGCAGATTTCATGCCATCTACTTCAAAGTCACGGGCACCACCCCATCAAACGGCACAGCCTAAACAGGCTAATCAGGCAGAGTCTTTATCAGACGAAGAGTTAATCTTTGGTTCTGTTTAATCTCAATGGATGGAGAAGACATCACGACTCCAACTAATGCCATATTTCTGAAGAAGTATTTTGTATAAACACAAAATATTGTTCCCAGAACCAAGACTTACAATTGGTTCATACAGAAAAGGTCCGGTATGACCTTAAACTACACAATGGTCCAGTATGACCTTAAACTACAACTTCGTCCAACATGACGTTAAACTGTGTCACCTTCAATGTCCGAGATGACATTAAACTAAATTTTGTCCCTGCAACATGACATTAAACTGTGCAGCACCAATAGTCCTAACTGCAAGACTTTAAACTGCATAGTCCCTGATTTTGTCCTACATGACAATAAACTGTATAGAAGTTCCTATATTTTGTCCGAGATGACATTAAACTATATTTTGTCCTAGCGACATGACATTAAACTGTGTGGCACTTTCATCGTCCAGCATGACGTTAAACTGTGTTAAGTCCCTTATTGTCCTACATGACACTAAACTGTATTTTGTCCGAGATGACATTAAACTATATTGTGTCCTAGCAACATGACATTAAACTGTGCGGCACTTTCATCGTCCAGCATGACGTTAAACTGTGTCAGTTCCCTTATCGTCCAACATGACGTTAAACTGTCACATTGGTTACTAATTCGTCCAGCATGACATTAAACTGTAAAAAAGTCCCCAGAACTGATATCCTCATATTTGTTCACCTTAGTCCAAGCTACATGACTTTAAACTGCACAGCACCAGTTAGTCCTAGCTACATGACTTTAAACTGTACAGTAATGGTCCAGTATGACTTTAAACTGCAACTTCGTCCCACACGACATTAAAACTGTGAAAAAGTTCCATAAACAGTCCAGCATGACCTTAAAACTGCATCATTCCTGGTCCATGTATACGACCATAAACTATTTGCAAATATGTCCAGCAAGACGTTAAATTGTGACGTCCTAACTACATGACGCTAAACTGTATAAAAGTCTCTCACGTCCGGAAAGACGTTAAACTATATAATCATCAAAAGTCCAGCATGACATTAAAACTGCACAATCCCCCTTTCGTCCAATATGACGTTAAACTGTATTGTCCCCATCGTCCTAACTACATGACGCTAAACTGTACAGAAAATCCTTGATATGTCCTACATGACATTAAACTGTGCATCGTTAAGGTTGTTATTACCTCTTGTTTCTCACACCGAGTATGACTCACGTGAGCTTAGAGCGAACATCAACCATAACACTCCCTTTGGGCCACTAACCATGTGTAAGTCCCAACAACATTTTTTTAGATCATTGTCCACAAGAACAACTTGATCATTAATTCATTCTTTAATTGAACTACACAGACTTTGATCCTTGCCCTCCAGGCTGGGTATGTAGGCAACCTCCCAAAGGTTCAAGCCCAAAAACAATCTCTTCACATTGGTTCACCACAATCTCATATGATGATGATTTGTGAAACCACCCTTGGAATCAATATCTTTACATTGATTCACTTTCTTCCTTGTTATATGACGTTAAACTATACAACACTTTTGTCCAGTACGACAATAAACTACAATATTCTTTGATTTCCTCATTTGAGAAGGAACCATTATTAAACATTGATTCTTTTTCAATCATGGTTTTCATTTTCAAAAAGACTACGTACATACATGGTAATGCCTAAACTTTTTATCTTAGGTTAAAACCATCATTGCACTAAAGTCCCTTTTCACCCTTCACATGTACGAACCAAATTTGTACAAAGGGTAGTTTCTAGAACTACGTGGACTTGATTCCCATCTTTATGGGATACGTAGGAACATTCGAGTGTCCCTCGAATCCAGTCCCAAGTCTTTTGGGCCTAACCCCAAATTTCACTTTCAGTCCCTTGGCTGAAAAGTCCTCATGAAAACACACACTGTGTATTCATTATTATGGTCCGAATTTTATGACCCAAAAAACTAAGATCACTCATCCTTTCGTCCTGCACGACGTTAAACTGTATTTCAAGAACTACGTATGGCTTGATTCTCATTCTTATGAGATACGTAGTGAAGTCCAAGTTTCAATTCAGGACCCAGCCACAACATGATTATGGTTTTCATTGACCTATGTATCTCTATATACATTGGAAAATACCCATCTTTATGTATTATAATCCTAACCTTAAATATTTTCAGATCTTCATAACCCTTTTTCATGACTTATGGTCACAAAAATGTCAAACTTCTGAGAATTCTTTTGCCTGACTATGCAGCACGTGCCCATAGGTGGCCTTGCATAAACAGTCCACATAACAGACTTGTCAGCCAAGAGATGCTATTTATTTGACCATGCAGCCAATGCCCATAGGTGGCCCTGCATGTTTTCAACCCCCTAACGGGTTTGTTAAATAATAGTAACTTCATTCTTGGGAAGAATGCCTCTTTTGTCCTTATTTGTCTTAAACGACAGTATGTAAGGATCCGCAAAAATAGCCATCCTTAATGTATTTGTCCCATATCCTTTTTCATGATCTGAAAGTATTCAAGTCTATGGTTTATTCTTCTTCCCTACGTTTGGGTCTGACCTTCGTAGGAGTGATATTCATCCAGTTCTTCGATATTCTTGTTTGGAAATATCTTCTCCATATTCAAGTACCTCTTTCCATACAACAAACTCTATGCTTTAGAAAATTTGAATCTCCATAAACTTTCACTGGCTTTTAGCACTAGGAAAGTAAATTTCTGGGAGTTCTTTTGTCTGACTATGCAGCACGTGCCCATAGGTGGCCTTGCATAAACAGTCCACATAACAGACTTGTCAAGCCAAAAGATGCTATTTTATTTGACTATGCAGCCAATGCCCATAGGTGGCCCTGCATATTTCAACCCCCTAACGGGTTTTGTTAAATAATAGTAACTTCATTCTTGGAAACTACTTCTTCTAATGCCTTTTATCTCTTTTTTCATATCATTCCTCAGATTCAAATATTCTTAAGCCATAGTTTACATTTTTTCTCTCATACTTGAGTATGGTAATTTATTTTCAGATAAATTATCAAGGAATTGAATCCATTTTAATCCTTTTTTCGGTCAAAGCTATTTCGACCTTAAACATTAGCCCCTTTATGTCCGGCATGCATGACTTTAAACTTCCCACAAAAGACAAAGGAAATCTGAATAAAACTCAAGTTCCAGCACACTTGCGCGCTTCCCTCTGTGCACTGAAGACTTGCGCGCCCCCCTTTTCCTTTGAATGGATTCAATTTCCTCAGAGTCAAATCCTCATTTCTTTCCGGATCCAACTCTGAGGGGGGACTTTTGTTGACGCTCCTTTCGTCACAGAATCTAAAGATCGGAAAAGGGGGAATATCTGAGCTCAATGTGATTCATCCTTTGAAGAAACATCAAAAATCGACAAAGGGATGGAAAAGGAGAACATTGCCCATGTATCGCGCAAGTTCCCTCTTGGTCGCGCAAGTATACTTGCGCGCCGCCTCATACTTGCGCGACCCCTCATGGTCGTGCAAGGGACTTGCGCGACAGATCTGGTAACCGCCCAGTAACCGCCCGGGGTCTTCTTTTGCCTATAAATAGACCCTGTGGGCCCCCCATTAAGAGGAGGATCTCTTCCCAGAAACTCGGATCAAAGCTCCCGACGCCCAAGTCTCTTCTCAAAGCTTCCAGAACACTTCTAAGGTAATTTCTTACCTAGAATGGAAGATCTAAAGGGAAGAAGGAAGGCCTAAGTGTTGAAACTTATCAAACACTTGCGCGCCGACTTAATTCCTTCAATATAACTTGCGCGTCCCTCTTCTGGAATAACCTCAAGAGGATGGGAAAGGGTTTAATAAAGAGTCGCTCAAGTAATTCAACTCTGGTTGAAAATCACGCAAGTATCCCTTATGTCGCGCAAGTATACTTGCGCGACCAATACTTGCGCGCCGCCGCAGGACTTGCGCGACCTTCAATACTTGCGCGCCCCTATCTTTTTGGGTGCCCATCTTGCCTTTTTTTTTCACCCCTCTTAAGCCATTTCACCCTTCCTATTCAAGATTCAGTCTTCAAGATACTCTTCAAAGCCATTTATGGCATGATTTCTTGATTTGACATCCTTATCTGAAAGGAATTATGTGAAATATCTCTCAAAACCTAAATGATTTAAACATCTTTATGTCACCAAAGATTGAGAGTTCATTCATTCAACCTCATCCTTTAAGATGAGAGAATCCTAACCTGGGTTTCCTTTTCAGGAATAATCCCCAGTTATAAAACCTTTAAACTTGGGCATCTTCCTTAAGAATAAGCCCCAATCAAAGTCCTTTAAACTTGGGCATCCTCCTCAAGAGTAAGCCCCAAACCTTAATCCCTAACCTGGGTCTCCTTTTCAGGAATAAAACTCAGTCATAACCTTGGGCTTCCTTTTCAGGAGTAAGCCCCAATTCCCCTAACCTAGGCTTCCTTCTCAGGAATAAGTCCTAGTCATCAATCTTGGGCATCTTTCTTAAGAGTAAGCCCCAAGTCTCTTAAAATTTCTCTTAACCAGTCATAAATTTCCTTTGATTTGGGTTTCCTTTTCAGGAATAAAACCCAATCATAAGTCCCCTCCTAACTTGGGCATCCTCCTTAGGAGTAAGCCCCAAGATTAGAGTATTCAAGTCTCCATGAAGCACATATAACTTTGTGGACCCTGTTCATGGATTTTTCTTCCTAAAAGTAAATCCTAAACCTTCGCCTATCTGGGCAGTCATCCATACATAAGCCCCAAAACAAATTCTTATGATTGCATCTTTTATGGCACAATTGTCTAAATTTTACCAATACCTCTTGTTTCTCACACCGAGCATGACTCACATGAGCTTAGAGTGTAAAAGTAATTATGACATTCATCTTTGAGCCATCAATCATAAAACATCATATCCCATTCCTCGAACTACGTGGGTTCTGATTCCTTTTTCAAAAAAAAGGATACGTAGGTAGCCCATTCATGGGTTCGATCCCAACATTGAAATAATCTCTGTCCTTCTGAATGACGATAAACTTCAAGTGCCCCACTGAGTGGCTTTAAAACCAGCCTGGTCATCAAAATGACCAAGAGACTTTTATATAAATGTTTTGAAGGATACCATTGACCAAGAATCTCTAAACAAATATAGATGATTCTATATTGATGAAGAACCTCGAATACATATAAAAGATTCTCTAAATTTCTTGCATATTTAATCATTGATTGTTAAAACTAAAGGAAAGCTCATTTTATACTTGGTAATGTAATAAGGATTCACGAACTTAACTTAAATCTATAAAGAGAGTCCCGGAGTAGACAATAATTCCCCTCAAAAAGGTGTGATGAGTCCGACCTCCCATCCTCTCGACCAATGCAAATTCCTAAGCCTCATTAGCCCACAAGCTAATGAGCGCCTGCCTTTGGAAAGTAGGTCCAAATGGATGTGGAATCATTGGATGTTTCCGGTTCTACGAACAAACCCGTTAGAAACCGATCGGAACGTTTGAATCTCCCGTCCAGGAGGTCATCCCCGGATTCCGCACGAAACAGGATTTAGGGACCTAATTTTTGATATTCCACTTATGGATCAATTTTAGATTGGTAAAAGACCTTATCAAAACTTGGAAAAATTGAAAAGTTATTAGAAGGACTCTTTAATTTCTCCCTATAAAATTTGGAGGCTATTGGACACCTTTTTTGGATATATTGTCAAACTACAGAACCTAACTTTTGAATTCACACAAATTCTGTCCAATGGACATATTAGTTAAGATGAGCCCCTTAATGAACGAATTGGGGTTCATTTTATTGAAAATTATTTCAGAACATGAAGTTATGGAGTGGTCAAAAAAAATTTATCCCATTTTAATGTGTGTGTTTCTTTAAATTTTCAATATAGTGGACATGTGTGCTTGGTATTCCATGTAGTTTGACCCATTTTCATTCTGAATCATCTCTGGGGCCTCCAAATCACCTCCACCTAAAATGAAAATATCAAAACAAGTATAATTTAAACTTTTAACAATGATAAATATTAAACAATTATAAAAAAGCAAGAAGTTCAATTTGATAATATATTTGTAATTTACGGTGAAAAATCAGTTTAATATAAGGGCATTAGGGTGAAATAAAACAGTGAATCACATTGTGATCACACCCCCACACCTAAACATTTTCACTCCTAGGAAAAGTCATATTTACAAAAATTATTCATGTATATATTTATATCTTTATAAATATTTAATATTCAATGAAAAATTAATTTCGGATAGAAATGTGATCATAAAAAAAATTTCACCAATGAGTTATTCTCAACAATCATGGAAAAATACTTCTCAAAAATTGTATCAAATTGAAATTCCAAGAGATAAATGATACAATTATAGAAAATAATTCAAATGTTAATTGAATTACTAATTCTCCACATGTGTGTGTGAAAACCATTTCATGCTATTCTTTCCACTTTCTATTGAGTAAATATAATTTTGTTTAAAAAATTTCTACTTACATGATCCATTCCCCCGAACCTTCCCTACATTCTTTGAAATAAAATTTTTAGACACACACACTTAAGAATTCTCATAAGTCAAAACATAATCTCCCAGCCTAGATATCCCCATATGTTGTAAATTTGATCACTCCCCACAATGTTTATTTATTTATTTTTTTAGGGTGTAAAACAGTTAGGTAATTGGTACACATGCATAGGTCAATCTGATATAGTAACAAAATGGATTGGATAAGGAATAAATATTTGGAAAAATATTTTTTTTAAGGTAGAGAAAAATTAACCTAACTTATATTTAGCTTCTATTAGGTAATAAATTTTCACACTTCATGGTTGGGTGAACTGATGTGTGGAGAGATTAAGTGAAAAAAAATTTCCCTTAAACTATTCACACAAAGGGTACAATTCTTCTAAATGGTTAAAAATGATACAACCATTTATATCATCAAAAATACCAAATTTCAAGAGAAATTCGCACCACAGTTTTGAATTCTTACTGAAATTCATATTTTAGCAGAATTTTTTTTAATGTTAATGAAACCTGAAATATGGAAATTCAACATGAATTTTTAATAACTTCCATGATTAAATGAAAATAATTTTACTTGATAAAGTTTTAATCAAAAAGTAATATTCTTTCACAAAAGTTAATAGGGAAAAGAGGGGGGAGTGATAATACTGTACAACAAGTGAAAAAGAGAAAAAAATATAAAGAAGATGAAAATTACAAACTTAACCAAAAATATACCCATCGTCCCACACCTAAATTGTGTATTATTCTAACTATAATCAAATAGTGTGAGGTAAGGTAGGATAAAACCTTGTGGGTGTCATTTATAGACTTCTTCTTGAACTTGGAGTTCCTCCATCAAGGACTCCAGAATGGCTTTGTACAAGAGATTCAACTGCTACCCATTAATAGTGAAGGTTTTCTTGGTTTATTCATTTTGAACCTGAACAACACTAAATGGAGATAAATTAGTAACAGTGTATGGTTCAAACTAGAAGGAACAAAGAATAACTAAATTCAACTTAAAACATGAATTATAGAGGAGAAAATTCTGCCCAATGTGGAACTAATTATGAGGGATGAGATGGTCGTGGGAAGCCTTGATTTGTTCTTTATAAATCTGGGAGTTCTCATATGAATCTCTACGCATTTCCACCAACTCCTAAACCTAAAAATTCTTTTGGGAACATGAAGCAGAACGATTAAAATCACATTGTTTTATGGCCAAGTAGTCCTTGTGCTATATCTCAATATAGAGATGAAAACTCTTTCCAAACATAAGTTTATAAGGTGATATTCCAATGGCAGTTTTAAAGGCAATATGACAATACCATAATAAATCATTGTGTGTAAGACTCTAATCTTTTCTACTGGGTTGAACCATTTTTACTTAATTTGTTTTACTTCTCTATTCAACAACTCAGCTTGATGATTGGTCTTTGGGTGATAAGCAGTAGACACTTGATGCCCGACCCCATACCGGCACAGAAGTGATTACATTGTTCGGTTGGAGAAATGATAACCCCAGTAAATGATGATAAACCTAGGTAAACCAATCCTATAAAAAATTTAGTTTCTCATAAATTCTACAATAGTATTGGAATCATCAGTCATTTTGACAAGTGATTATACATATTTTGACACATAATCAACTTCCAAAAGAATGTACAAGTTCCCAAATGAATTGGGGGGATGTAACCATAAAGTCAATGACCCAAACATAAAAAATTTCATGGAGGAGAAAGGGTTTATATAGAATTTTATTTCTTTTAGATACATTACCCATTCTTTAAAATTAGAGAAAATATTTACAGAAATCATGGGTATCTCAAAATAATTTCGGCCAAAAGAGACCAGAAACGAGGACCTTACGAGTAGCCTGTTGGGGAAAAAAGTTTCCCCCTCAGGCAAGAGTGTCACAGAACCTAAGGACATACTGAAACTCAATATCAGGAATACAACACCTTAGTACTTGATCACTACATGTGCGCCAAAGTTAGGGGTCATCCCAAATATACCAATGAGACACCTTTTTTAGATGATCGTGCTGATTTTTATTGAAATCAGTAATAATGAAAGATGCTACCAAATAATTTACAATTTTGGCATACCAAGGAATAACATCTTTCACTTGGTACAATTTCTCATCTTGAAACCTTCCATTTATGAGAATATAGTGGGATGAGTCAATGTCCAAAGATGAGTGGATCCTACATATATGGTCAACCACCATATTTCCTGCTCCCCTTTTATCTCAAATTTCTAAATTGAATTCTTGAATGTGGAGCATCCAACGAATGATATGTGGTTTGTCCTCCTTTTTCTTAAGTAGAAACCAGAGGGTTTCATGGTTTGATAAAACATTGAATTTGAACCCTATGTGGTATGATGTAAATTTATCTAAGGATAACATAATGGAAATGAATTATCTTTTAATTATGGTGTAGTTTTCTTGGACATGATCTTGAGTACGTGAGGCATAGGCAATGACATGTGGATCTCGATCGACCCTTTTTGATAAGGCTTCCCCAACTACATAGTTAGAGACATCACATATGTGCTCAAATGGTAAATCCCACTAAGTTAGTTTGATTACCGGGGGTGATGTGAGACTCCATTTTAATTTGTTAAAAGCTTCCTAACATTAATTATTGAAAACAAATTCATTTTATTTTTGGATCAATCGAGATAGGGGGAGTGAAATTTTACTAAAGTCATAATGAAACAATGGTAAAATCCATCATGACATAGGAAAGGACATACATCCTACAAATTTATGGGGAATGGTAGGGAATAAATGACATCCACTTTTTATTTATTGACTTGGATACCACCCCTATAAATGACATGTCCCCAAAACAATACCTTATCGCACCATGAAATGAAATTTCTAATAATTTAATATAAGATTCTTTTGAATATAGTGACTTAGGACTAAACCTAAATTACTCAAACATTCATCAAAACAGGATCAATATATCATGAAATCATCTATGAATAATTCCATTAAATTCTCTAGGTAATCTGAAAAAATACTGACCATGCATCACTAGAAAGTACTCGTTGCATTGCACAAACCAAATATAATCTTACTCTATGAAAAGTTGCTAAAGGGTCAAGTGAATGCCATCTTTTCCTGATCATTGAGTTAAATATGGATCTAAAAGTATCCAGAATACTCATCAAGTAAATAGTAATATGACTTCCCTAATAGCCTCTATAGAATTTGGTCAATGAATGGAAGTGAGAAATGGTATGTACTAGTGTGTTGGTTTAATTTAAAATAGTCTATATAGAAATGAAAACTATTCTGCACACGAGTTGGAACCAATTAATTACTTTCATTTTCTATTACTGTAAGACCAGTTTTTTTAGGAACCAATTATACTGGACTGACCCATTTGCTGTCATAGATGTAATAAATGATTCCAAAATCCAATAATTTTGTTACCTCTATTTGAAAACATCTAGGAGGTGGGGGTTCATTTGAAAATGTTCCCACCTCACTAGTTTAGCCTAATAATTTAACAATATCTGATTTGTGAAAATTGATGGAATAATAACTAGAATGTCTGCAAGTTTCCATCCCAAATATTTGTTATACTCCCTCCAAAGTTCAAGAAGTCCCAATTCATGATCAGGAAAGAGTGAAGTAGGAATGATGACAGGAAATGGTTTACATTCTCAAGATATGAATATTTTAAATCTTTAGGTAGTTGTTTTATTTCCAATTCAGGGGGATTTTGGATATATGGGAGTGTGTGTAAAAGTGAGAGGTCACTAATCTCATATTATTTCTCAATGGTATCATCCTAAGATGAGGAATGAGCTTTTACAAGCTTAGTAGTATCATCGATGGTCATGTGATCCTCAATGTTCACGAAACCATCAATTAATAAACATACATGAAATTTTTCTAGACCACTACAAAAATCAATGCCTGATTAATTTACTAAAATTTCAATCAATGAAGAAAAATTAGAAATGTGATCATGGGAATGAGAGGATGTTTTTTTAGGGGAAGGGAGTACATTGATTGAATTAACAAAGAGAGAGGAATGTTCTTCTAAGGGGTGATTCATGGAATCAAGGATGTTGAAGTGGAAAATTTCACCAAAAAACTCAATAGATAATATACCATTGTGGACATTAATTATAGTTTTGGAAGTTTTCATGAAAGGTATCCCCAATATAATCAAGTAATTTCCATTCATCTTATCATCTTCCATTTTAAGCACATAAAAATTAGTAGGAAAAATTAAATTTGTCACCCTCACAAGAAAATCCTCTAACACACCAGCATGGTGTGTTGTACTTGGTTTTATAAGTTGAAAAAAAATTCAAATTGTCCTTAGATATCCAACCTGTAATTTAGAGTAAATGGATTGAGGCATCACATTTATAGACGCACCCAAACCAAGTATAGCATTGGAAAAGGAATACTCTACTATGGTGCAGAGAATTTAGAATGTTTCAAGATTATTGCATTTGGTGGGAAGTTAAGGCTCTATAAATGTTGAGACGTTCCTCCCCAAGATCACCTTCTCATCACCTCAGAGTCTTCTACAGTGTGTACACATCTCTTTGAGAAAGTATTCATATCGTGGAATTTTCTTCACGATATCAATTAATGGGGTGTTAAGATACACTTTTTTGAAATTTTACAATATTTATTTATCGAGTTTTGTTTCTTTTTGTTTTGTTGGATTGGTTGAATTTTAGGGGAATGGAGGGGGGGATGTTTGGGCTAGGTGACTCATCAATATACATACTCTTTCTTCGGAAAGACTTCTATCAGGACAAGGTTTTACCCCATTTGGACTAATTACAGTGGTTGGGAGAGTGCTTCCATGAAGAGGGGATGAATCTATTAATGGGGTCAGTTGGATTTTATGTTGAGTTCCACTCACAAGGGTTATGTAACTAAAATTTTCCTTATCCATAGGGTTAACTACCAGTTGAGAGGGTAGTTTACCCAACCCATGACTTTGAATATCCCCCCACAGATTTAGCTAGTTGGTCTAATTGGGTTTTTAGGTCTTGTATGGATTCTTGGGTGGTATTTTGGAATTAGATATTGTTTGAATCCATTTTTTCAACATACCTTATAGGGTAGGCTCGAGTTTTTGAGGGGGTGGTTCGAAAAGGCCTTTGTAGTGGTTGAGTTTTTCTGGGTGGTGGTGGTTGACTAATTTTCCATGGTTGGTTCCAAGTTTACTGAGGTTGGTTTGAATACCCCCTTGCCTATAGGATTGGTTGTCTTTCCACCCTCAGTTTGATGGATATTATAGTTCTTTCCTAGTGGTTTGGTTATAGGGGCAGCCCAAAAATATTACCTCAAAAATCATAGAAGTTTTTCTCAGTTGGGTGATTGGTCAGAAATGTGGGTGTAATAAGAATATATACCACAATGGATGGGAGGAGGATAATTTTATTTACCTTTGGAAAGAGAAATTTGTTTAATAAGGGTACTTACCTCTTCAAAATTTGGATCCACCTTCTTCTCAAATTCAGTACTTTATTCCCCATGGGTACATAAAATGGGTAAAATATACCATGAACCAAATTGTTGAGTGTTTTGAGCCATTTTCACAATCAAGGTTCTTCTAATAATTGGGATTTTATAAAGTAGTTCACTACCTGCAGTAGCATCTATCATATTTTGTTCAATATGAATTAAACCTTCATAAAAATCCTAAATTAAAAGTTGATCACTTTTTTGGTGGTGTGGATAGCTTGAAGAAAGCCTTTTAAATATTTCAAAATATTCATGAAGTTTTTCACCTTGTGATTTCCTTATTCCACTAATTTATTTTATTATTATTGTATTTCGATAGGTTGGGAAGTATTTTTCAAGAAAAAGGAATTTCATGTCTGCCCAGCCTCTAATTAGTGAATTTACATAGTAAAGCCAATATTTTTTCAGTATCCTCTAATAAAAAAGGAAATTCCCTAAGCTTTACTTGTTCTCTATCCACATTAGCAGGTTTTACGGTTGAACACACAATTTGAAATTCTTTTAAATTCTTGTGTGGATCTTCTCTCGTGAGTCCATGGAGTCTTTGTAACAAATGAATTAAACCGGATTTAAGTATAAAATTGTGTTCCTTGACTTGAATTTGAATATAAGTGGGTTGGATATCAACAGCAGTTGAGGTCAGTTATTTTAATGTTTGGTTTTTTAATCCATGTTATACAAGTTTAATTCAGTTCTAATGTGTCTTTAAGAAGAAGAATAAGGATCAATAATTGTGTCAATGTTTTGTGTGTCATCCTTCAAAGGGATCTCTTGGGCGTCTCAGTGTTGTTGACATAAGATCCTCTCCAGTTCTTATTCAAATGGAAGTGTTTCCTACAATGAATATCACATAATGAATAAGGCCTATAAAAGATTATTTTATAAATCAACTTAAAAATTGAAGGGAGAAGAAAAAATGAACCAATAACTACAAAATACACAATACATTTATAAAAAACAGAAATTGAAAACAAAATTTCTCCCTAGAAGCAGTGCCAAAATTTGAACATGTTATCATGAAATGTTAAATTGATTATTATTTTAAGGTTTTTTAATAGTATTGGGTAAACCCTAGGTTGTCTCTCTAGGAGATTTCATAGGTTTAGAGTGTGTATTCTTAATAAAAATTACTAAAAGATGGGGGTTTTTATGGAGTGATCTTTAATAAAATAACTTAACATAAAGATTTTAATAGTTGATAAGGAAGTATATTTTGAAAATATATGATAAGTATGTGATCATTTAAAAGTTACTACACCACTTGACAACCTCCTTGCTCTTAATTTATTATTAGGTTTTTGGTGTAATCCTTTGATTGAGGGTTAACCAAGTTCTTGGGTACCCGCAACCCCTAAAATGATGAAAATATAACAAAAACATGACATAAAAATCATATAATAAATTTCAATCCCATTATTATGAATTAATTTTTTTCAAGGAACACTAAATTCTCAAATGTTTGGGAAATAATAGGACTCTTATATTTTCCAATCGTAACAACACAATTAACACACTTAATATTTCACACTAATCAATTATGAAGTAAAATTTTTTCAACTAAATGCATCAAAAAAAAGTTAAGATATATATAAAAGAACAATTAAAAACCACAATATACACCAAACTAGTAGAGAAACCTATGTTGGATCTCCCTCTTCAAGTGTGCAGCTCCCTCGCAATGATCACTCGCCGCTTAGCTCTACATCAGGAGGAGGATGAAGCTTGGGTGGAACTCTTTCTTCATTATTGATCACCCTATGAGGATTGGGGACTCAAGAATTTATAGAATGAGAAGGATAGCCTTTTATGAATCCAAAATAAAGGATCTTTTCTTATGTTTCTAAATTGAAAATGAGGTACTCGTGGTGCCCTTTTATAGCCAAATTGGGAAGTGTCTTTGGGAACCCAATTTCCAGGATAACACTTGAGCCATAATTTTGGATTGGTATAAGGCCATATAACGACCTGAAAAAATATAAAAGTTTTTGGCTGGACACTTTAATGTATACTTGTGAAATTTAGCAGCCATTGTACACCTTTATTAGGAGATATTTTCAAAATAATGAACCTAACTTTTGAACTTGTTCAGATTTTTTCCCCTAGAAAGATTGGTTTGGATGACCCATTAATGGAAGAATTGGAGTTTGGTTTATTAGGATGAGTTGTATACCATGATGTTATAGAGTGTACCAGAATATTTCAGCCCATTTTACGGCATGTATTTCTCGAAATGTGAAAAATAGTGGACAACTCATCTCTGGGGACTCCAAATGAACTCCATATATATTGAAAATATAAAAACAAGTATACTTTCCCCTTTTAAAAGTGATAAATATTAAATAATGAAAAAAAACATGAATTTCAATTTGATATTATATTTGGAATTTACTATACAAAATCAGTTTAATACAATGGAGTTACGGTCAAATAAAATAGTGAATCACGGTGCGATAAAAACACATGAACTTATTTGGTTTTATTATATAATATAAAAATTAAATTGTTGTTAAGAATAATTACCATTGATAATACATCCATCTAATACTGATAATATGATTAGTAAAAATATAGGGTTTTAATAAATACAATTGACACTGACAAAGGAAGTAATGACCTCAACCAGTAGGATTGTACCCTATGGATCTCATTTATCAAAGATTTCAAGGGAGATAACATCACAAGGAATTTACTTTTACCAATACCAATATGATATCCAATAACTCAAACATGAGAGAAACCATTTATGAGAGAAGTTCAAGCTCATCGAGATCATGACCCAAACAATGTATGTTGAACCACCCCATGAAAGTCTTACTATCACACACCTTAATCTTAGGGTGTTCTCTAGTGTATTAAATGGATATTTATCAATACCCTATAAATATGAGTATGTAATTTTTTTTAGAATAATTAATATCTTTTAATTTTATTATTGTTACATTATAAATTATTTTTATTTTAATACAATAAAACACACAATGTAATTTGGGTAATATTCAAATTAAATTATGGAATTTATTTTGATGAATTGTTTGTTTATTTGAAATAAATAATATTTTAATAAAATATTATTATTAAATAATTTTAATTAAATATAAATGATCATATATTTTTTATGATGTCAAATGTATTTTTTATAAGGTTTCAAAAACTTTTATTGTAAAAAACTCAACATTTCTTAATAAATATCGATTTTATTATTAAATGTGAAAATTTAAACATTTAGAAAATTATTTAGATAAAATTAATATTATTTTTGGAATCATAATGTCAAAATTATCCAATGGTGAGTTTTTATTTATTTTCTGAGATAGTCAAATTTTCAGGTAAAAATTAAATACCGTATAAACATACAGTATGTATTTTGACATCATAATGACACCAAAGTGAAGTAATAAATACTGTATAAAAAATAAACGAAAAAATGTATGTTTTTTCTTTAAAATAATTTCATTTTATGTTTATTTTATTAATTTTATAAATCCATTATGAATCCTCCAAAACCATTACTATAGTTTAAGGTTTTAAAATCATTTCTTTAATAGTATGAATCACTTACACATAATAAAGGCTATTATTTTATCAATATAGTCCCTTGTAATTATAAAATAATTTAAACCACTCCCATTTGGAATAAACCATGGGAAAAAAACTATGATAAGGTTTGTGGTTTTGGTTATTTTATTATATAGAATAGAAAATCTATGTTTAAAAAATGATAAATAATTCCCTACATATTTCCTATATAAACCCAAAAAATATCCAATTTATCTTTAATAAAATACTTTTATCACATCCTTACTCTTCCCTTCCCTCACTATAGTCCTCCCAAGGTTCCCCCAAGATCTCAAAAATATCCTCCCAAATAGTTAGAGTCACACACTCAAGTAAGGGATTTCTCTCTTCTCATTTTAATTTAAGAACCTATTTTATATGATGTCTCTCAATTTTGAATTTTTTTATGTATAAACCCCTTTAACTCTCAGTAATACCTATAATGTACTTTTGTATATACTCATTAGCATTCTGAAATTTAGTAGGGGTTCTTTCTTTTTTACTTTTAATTAATGTTTATTTATGCCTTATATTTCCAATTCCTAATGTTGGGATATTTATTTCCATGTAAATATTACTGAAAATTTGATATAAAAATGATTATAGACCAATTTGTATCTTATATACCCGTTTTATAAATTTTTAAGTGACATTGTTATGCTGTATATATTTCACAGTGATTTTCCAGGCCAAAAAACATTGTAGTGAGTACCATACCCATTTTCAAACAAGGGTATTAAAATTTAAACACATATAATTAATTGAATTGGGACTTAAATATATATATTACACACTCTTTGATTGTGTAATAAAACATTATGATGAATGAATCCGTTTTGTAAGATCTATGTGGCACATTTAAGCATGATAATGAAATTAAAGTGATGGGTGTGCCCAAAATTATATAACACTACAATGCATTGGGTAATGTTTAGTCTCAGGAGACTTAATTTTGGGATAGGGAGTGAACCTGATTACATTATGGGAAGTTTTCCATCATGATTTATTGGATGTTATCCTTTCCCTATTTCTATGATGTATTGTTTTATGTTGTTGCCACATTTACCATGTTATGATTATCATGTTATATCATGCATTACTATTCATGTTCTTTTTATTCCCCATTTATATTCCTATTTCAAAACATGTATTACCTTATGCTATGGTTATTCATTTATTGGTATTTATATATCACCCCTTTACTATGTATGTCCCCAGGTTATCCCATGTAGTTTTGAATGAGAGGATATTAAGGAAGATTTAAATAAAGATGATGTTTTTACTGTTTTAAATTGTAATGCAATGTACCTAATTCCCCAAGTCACTATACTTATCAATCTTTTGGGTTATATTATGTGTAAATTTATGTAATAAATCGGATATTAATGTGAAATAAAGAGAAGGGTTATTATAGTTGGTATCAAATAGAGGTTTAGTTATTTTTGGGATTAGGATTTGAAAACTCTAGAAAAAAGACTTAGGGATACGACTAAGTATAAGAAATCATCCCTAAATTTTGTTAAGAATAGAGTAAGTAGTTTATCAGTAAAATACATCTCTTTCTAGACACTACAATTGGATTTGGTTATGGAACATATGTACCCAGGGGTAACAACTCTAACAAGGTATGTTGAGCCTGAATCTGTGTAACCTGGTACACAACAACGAGCCTTACCACACACCTAGTTTGAAACTCTTTGGGGATATGTTTTGATAATATCACAAGAAAATTTAAAACCATTATTAAGGTAATAAAATAATATACATAATAATATATGCTAGGAAATAGATCACAAATAATATACATTGAAGCCTAGAAATTCATAAGTTAAGGAAATAAATAAAAGTTTTAAGTTATCCATTTAATGTCATTAAATTACAATTTATTTATTTAATAGTTGAAAAATAATTATCCCTAATTTTCTATTTATTCTATCCAATGACCGGAAATAATAGGAATTAGGTAAATAATCAATGCGAAGGGCAATGCGACAACTGCCTCAATGAGATTCATAATCTAATAGGAGTGGGAACCAAAAACTTTATAATGATACTGTCTTAGATGACTTCAGTTTTACCTAGAAATCAGGATCAGGAGGAGATCCCAAATCACCCTAATAAAGAAAACATTTCAATTGAGTCTTTTATGAAAAAAAGGCCCCAAATTTCAACGGATTGTGTAATCCCTTAATTTCATAACAGTGGACCAACTTCATTGAGAATATCTTCTCCAACCTTGAATGTTCTAAATAAGAGAAGGTTCTACTAGGTGTTTATCATATTGAGGGGGAAGCTGATAAATGGTAGACATTGATCCAAAATGAGAAGCTCAAGGTAGATATCAAAGCAATGGGATGGAAGAAATTCCAGAAAATATTTTCTAATAAATATTTTCCTTGCACACTCCGAATTAAAATGGAAAGAAATTTCCTTGCCCTAAGAAAAAAAAGGCGAAGAATATATCACAGCGTATAAGGAAAAATTTACAAGAATTGAATGATATGACACTATCTTTATTATTACCCTCAAATTCAAGATTTACCGCTTCTTTAGGGGGATAAAACCCAGGCTAAAAAATCCTTAGCGATCTGTGGATTTGATAGCTATGAGAAAATTTTCTGATTTTCCGTCAATGTAAAAGTGGAGATAGGTGAATCTCAAGGGTATCATAGGGATAAGAAGACGTAAGTGAAGTTTAATTATGGTGGTCTTATGGATAAATATAACAGTTCTAAGAAATTTCAACATCTCACATGTCAAAGGTGTGGAAAGAGTCACCCAAGAAATTTCATAAGGGGGATAAGGAAATGCTTCATGTGAGTGAAGGAGGGAAACCTATCTAGGGATTTTCAATAGGAGAAACCCACTAATGTGATGAAGGAAATTAATGATCCTTTAAACCCTTACTAAATTTTTCATTTCTTCAACTTCAATGAACCATGGCACTTTGCAAACCAATTCTCTAAGTCAAGTGTTTTCGGAGACAACTGAAAACCTCCTAGGGAATAAGGGAAATCTTTTTCCATCACAATCACTAAGGTGGATCCTGAAAATGAAGAGATGATAGTTGCACTAGTTATATATTCATGAATAAAAAAAATAATTTTTGGTTCTGGTTATATTAATTTCTTTTTATCACAAAATATTAATAAAACTATTAAATTTCTCCCTTAAAGCATGGAAGTAGAGTTATCAGTGAAATAGAAAATGGTGAAATTATTGCATCCCAAGTATATAACTCCTCCCTTAAGAAAATTTGTGGGATGAAATTCCTAGAAAACATTTTCATAATCCCTTTGGTAGAATTTGATTCAATTCTATGCATGTATTGGATTTCCCAATATAGAGAGAACCCAAATTGTTGTGAGAATTAAATCTCTCTCGGCACTGCAAATCATCGATCAATTATATAAAATTTTGAGGATGAATATTCATTAGCACTTACATCTCAAAAATGTATATTATTTACCTATGAGAATGTTTATATTGCTAAAATGATTAATTACAAGTAAAATAATATCCTTGAACACATTCCCATTGTCAGGGAATACAATGATTTTTTTCCAAATGAATTTCTTGGTCTTTCTTCTGGCCAAGAGGTTGAATTTAAAATCAAGATTAAATGTAGGGTGTTACCATTATCCAAGACTCTGTGTATAATGGATTTTTTGGAACTCAAGGAAATGAAGGAATAACTACAGGAGAATCTGGATAATGGTTTCATACACCAAAGTGCTTCACCATGCGGTGAACAAGTCCTCTTCGTTAAGAATAAGGATGAGTCATTACACCTTTGTATTAATTATCGTGTTCTCAATAAGATCCTGAAAAAGAAAAAGTATCATCTTCCATGGATTTATGACTGGTTCTATCAGCTACGTAGAGCACAATACATTTATAAGGTGGATCTATGGTTGGGATATTACCAAATGAGGGTGAAGAAGGGGGATATACCCAAAACTACTTTTCATAGAAGATATGGGCACTATGAGTTCATAGTAATTCAATTAAGACTATCTAATTCTTAAAAAAATTTATAGAATTTATGAATAGATACTTTATATATTACCTTGAAAATTTTATGGTAGTATTTATAGATGATATTATAATATTCTCCAAAAACAAGGAAGAGCATGGGGAGAATCTAAGAACTAGTCTAAAGACCTCACTAAAGGAGAAGATTTATGAAAACTTAAAAAAATGTGATTTTGGTTGAGGGAAGTTTCATTCTTTGGTAATATCATAAAAAGAAATGGGATATCTATGGAACCTTCAAAAACATAAGAAATTAAATGGTGGTTGAGTCTAACATCTATGAAAAATAATCATTATTTACTTGGAATGTCTAGGTATTATTGCAGATTTGTGAGAAAATTATCATGATTGTAAAACCCTATAACCAAGATAACTCGAAACGGGTCATGTTTTCTTATAATTATGAATGTGAAGAGTAATTAAAAGAGTTTAAAATGAGGCTTATCACTGCACATGTGCTTACATTACCCACAATCGGAGAACTTTTCATAGTATTCAATAGTAATTCAAAGAAGGGATTGGGATGTGTGTTAATGCAGAATGAAAAGTTCATAGCCTATGATTAAATAAAATTTAATGTTCATGAGAAAAACTGTAACACCCCAAGATTTCATACTGCGTTATCTCATTAAAGTAATTTAATATCTTACGTTATACGCAACACCGAGTTCGAGCACACCACAACTTGTCAAACTTGTCATCCAAAAAGTAGTCATGAATAGTATTAAATGAATTTTGAATCATAAATACTCTATATAATTTTAACCTTTATATTATGGGTTTTCTAGACATATTATAAAAACAAATTCTTTTTTCTGATAAAAGAAGTATTTAAAAAATGAAATTTTACCACCTTTTAAGGGAGAACCCTTTTTAAAACCAATATTTGATACTTTTATATATTAAATTTAATTAAATTAAATTATAATTTATAACCAGGACATAAAAATTTAGTTTGGATAAATTTTACATACTTTTCAGATAAATTTAATATTTTGATGAATAGTAAAAAATACTATGTTTTAATTGAAAACAACTTTTTTAATCCAAATAATTTATAGTGTTAGATTACGTATTTGAATTTTTTTGACATATAATTAGATTATATTTTTATCATTTAATATAATTTAGGTCATTATAAGTAATTTTACATTTAAATTTGACATAAACACATGTCAATCTTTTGATAGTTTTTACTTTTTAAAAACCTGCTTTTTGGCATTGACAACAAGAATTAATTTTAAATTAATTTCTTACACTTTGGTGTTTTGAATTTGGTAAAATGGATTCTATATTTGGAATCATGAGGTCCAAATTGTGTAAATAGGTAACTTTTATTTTTAGACATTATGTATATTTACATTAGTAAATATTTTATTTACCATGGTTAAATGGTAAATCTTGTAAATAAGGGTAAACAAATATTATTATAATAATATTAAATTACCCTAAAATGTGTCTTATTCATATTTTATGATACATTTCCGACCATGGGAATCCTTTAGTTAATTTTGGGACCGCTTGGATCCACTTGAGAGTGGTAATGACACTTTATATTAATTAATTTAAAGTAAATAAAAAATGACATAAACATATATCTTTTAGTAAAACAATTATTAAAAGGTGTTATATAAGTTATCTTTTAGAATATAAATTTTAATTATAAATCTAAAAATATTTCCTACATAATGGTATTTTATTTATAATTTTGAGACATTAAATAATAAAAATTATTTTTGACACAATGATGATCTAGTAATTACCTTCTTAATGAAATATTAAAATAATTGATATTATAAATATCAAAATAAATATAATTTGAGAATTTTTATGAATTACACTAATTTTATAGGTTAATATGAAATGTTAGGGTTGATTGGATAATTTTTTTTAAGTGATAAGGTTGTTATGACTTTCAAAAGAACAATGTACCAAATAGTGTCAAAATTGACGTAAATTAGTTTTTTAAACAAATACTATATTATTGATTGATATAATATTCCTAAAAATATCTGGTTTGGCCAAAGGGATTTAATAATATTATATATGTCATTAAATAACCACTTGAGGTTTTCTTGAATGTTTAGATTATGTTTATTAACCATATAGTGTAAGAATACAAGAAGACCAAGTAAAAGTAAAACTATTTAACTAAGAGTTAATTCTAAATGATAAGGTTAAAATGGAAACCTAATCTTATCTAAAACCTATTTTTTGATAGGATTTAGACCCATAACAACCTAAGGATATAAATAAATTCATTTGGATCCATTTTAAAACGAATATGATTGTATAATAAATTAATATTTTAATATTTTCCTAAAGTGACCCCCACCCCTCTTATAAAAGGGAACTTCCCCTTCTCTCAAAATCACACCTCCAAAGTCTTTTGGATAGGCCAAAACCTACCAAAATATCCTCCTGACTTCTCTTCAAATAAACCTAGAGTCCTTAATTTTATCATAAATCCAACTTAATGATCCCTTCTGAACAACTCAGAAGGAAATACCCGAAGAAGAAGTAATAATTTCACCACCTTCTTTCAAGTTCCTTTCATCTTCCACTTCCTCTTTATTTGTGGTTTCCATACATAAATAATAACTCCAGAACCTAATAAATAATTAATTGTTATTATAAATATGGTTCAACCATATTCATTATTCTAACCATCCTCTAAATGACAAAGTCACCATACGTGCGTACGTACGGCTTGCCGTCTCCACGTCGTGGTGTAGTTTGTTATTCAAACACTTCATTATTTGGATGGGTATAAAAATGAGTATAATTGATGTAAATAATAAATATAAAATGTCAATTATTCTTTATATATGATATACCATCCAATTACAAATGATTTCAACATCAATATAATGATATTGTCCCTCGTAGGTACGTACTGATTACTGTCTCCACAACGCGATGAGATTCATTCCCACGTTCACCATTCAATGATGATTATAAAAATATAAATTATTAATAAGTATTTAATATATTACATAGTAATGATACTGAATATAAATTTATATATTTATTTATTTATTTATTTATTTATTTATTTATGAGCACACATATATCTTATTCACTTACTTCCATTTAATACGATTTGAAAACGGAAACAACATTTATGCGTACGTACGACCTACTGTCTCCATAAATGGTGTCTTCCATTTCATATATCTATCTATTATACATATTTATATTCTAAATATATATGATAAATCATGTGTTATATTCTGGAATTATGTAAATCATGATCTAAATGATACGATCAAGAATAACAAGTAAAAAAATGTACGATAATGAAATCGATTATTACCCAAAATGTTAATTTAACATGGAAATAATTATTAAATGGGTAGCATAATGTCATATATGAATCATTTATTATATAATAAATATGAATATGGTTCTATTATAATTTAATAACATATTATGGTCATTATATAAGAGGTTAAACGTACCCTCGACCAAACGAAAGGGCATGGTAAGGGTTATTTGCTCAATCTCATTATTATCAGAGATTTTTTATGTGTAAGTATTTACTAGAGAATATTTATCATCAATAACCATATTTAATAAAAAAAATCAAATGGAATCTTTTATGTTTTTATGGGAGTGTCTATTTAACTAGATCATCATTTTAAATGTTTTAAAGATTTATCTTTCTAAATCCTTTTAATTAATGTCCTTCTTTTAAAAATGATTTTAAGGATTTATTTATATGGACATGAATGTTTTTAAATGATAATTATTTTAAAAAGTTTCAAAGTGGTATGGGACACTTTGATTCAAAAATATCATTTAAATTACTTCCTTCATAAATGTGTGACTTTTAAATTATTTCCTTAAAAAGGGATATTTCTCTCAAAGAGTTTTACAACTCATTTCCATCTATGTCAACATCCTTTGATAGATTTTAAACTTGTTTGAATTTGATTTATTATGATACAAATATTACATATTTTATTTTAGTTTTTTTGATATATTTGATTGTGGATGTGTTATTTTTATACCATTCATGGTTTATGGTTAAATTATTGCCAATTTTTTTGCTAGTTTTAATACAAATGTTTATGTTATGTTTCAACCTTTTTATATGAGGAATGTATTGGACATAATAAGTGACGGGTGGAGCCTGTTATAGCTCCTTAGTGCATCGGTAGGTGTCATGAGACAATTAGACAAATAATTGGCCGAGGCCTTTCCAAAATCTGATATATGGTTTTGGCTGAGGCCTTAATAATTTTTATACGTCTTGGTTGAGGCCTTGAAAAAATGTTTCAAAATGTCTGGAATTATATATTCCCTCATTATTAAAATATTATTGATGGTTCCTATGGTTATTCGACTAGTAAAATACCCATGGCTATGTTTTATTATGGCATTATTTAATCATCTCATATTACATTCATAAGGTGTTCATTTTTATTATTTTTAAAGGTATGTGTTTTAAATTATTCACCATGCCTAATGTTAATGTTATCTTCGGCTATATTTCTTACCATTACTGAGCATTTGAGCTCACCCCTTTCTTATGTTTTATTTTCCCAGGATTCTAAGAAGGGAATTATGATTGATAAGCAGGGTTAAGCTAGGGTATTAATGGCGTTCTCAAAGGATCATTTATGTTGTATTTTATTTTTCTAATTTGTAATGTAATGTTCATGTATGTAATCTATTTTCCAAGACTGCTAAACTGATAGGTCCTTCGAGACTTATTTCCTTGTAATAATTCCAATGTCTTAAAACAATGCACCAACTCCAGGCTTTTGGGGTCTTGGAATTACAGTTGGTATCAGTGTAAGTTTAGCAACAAGCTTGGAAATATATTTAGATAAACTCTGATTAGAGAATATTACCCTAAAATAGACTTTGAGGATTAGTATAGAAAAACTTCCTAAAATTTTGGTAATGTAGAGATTTTGTGTATTTTCCAAGAAATATATCCCTTTCTAGATACGAGGTGATAGAGGTAACTCTGGCACAAATGTACCTATGAGTAAAAACTACAACAAGGAGTTTTGATCTTGACCCGGGGTATCCTGATACATGAAAATGGGCCTCTATGCACTCTTGGTTACGACACTCTCAAGGGATATGATTTGGATAACTAACATTTTCATTACAAGCCATTATGAAGGATTTAAGAGTAAATCCTTCCTCAATCAAAACATTTTATGATTATAGATTATATGCATAATATTTTAAATTTATGTTAGGTATTTTACAAGTTTGTAATTATGAATTGAGATTCATAAATTAACCTAGTGTATGCGATTTTTTAGAAATGGAACCTAGTAGAAGGAATGATAATTTTAGCAATACGCATAATTGAAATATTAATAAGGATAATATCTTTCATTGTATTAAGACAACATTTAAAAGGGAAATGGTCTCCCATGTATTCTAATCATATGAAGAAATCGTATCATGTGTTAATAAGATAATTAAATAATTATCTGAGTCTTATGGCTTTGAAGGGAAGCAAGAGAAGAAAATGATGGAAGAGAGAAAGATGGATAAATAGAAGAGGGGAAAGAAGGATTTTACAATATGTGATAAATGTGGAAAGAATCCCCTTGGTAATTGCTTGAAGGGAATGGTTTTTTATTATAAGTGTGGAAACAAATGACACCAAGTACGTGATTTTAAGGGTAAGAAAAAGGTTTCAAATGTATAATGATTTTTCTGCAAGGAGTTGGGACACTACATGAAGCAATTTACAAATCATTAAAGTATACCTCAAATGCTGCTATTTGATAATAATCAAGTTATGATACTACTGAAGATGAAGAGAATGATTAGATTTCTTATGTTGTTATTAAAGTATTGTGTCATTTGAGTATTGTATTAATGATGTACATGTTATAAGAATTATAGAGTATTTAAGGATTATACTGTAGTACTATTTCATTAAGTACTTGTGATTGTGTGGAACCACGAAAAGTGACACAATAATAGGTTAAATGTTTTGGAAAATATATGGTTGAGAGAAAGATAAACTATAATATAGTTTTGATACAAAGGTAGTGATTTTGGAATAATATATGATTTATTTGGATAAATTATATTGGATATTCTTGACTACCATGAAACTAATTAATGATTTTTATACTCCTTCATTGTTGGAGTTTACAAAATTTCTGGACATAAGGAGTATATCTAGTATTATATAATGAATAAGGGAGCATGAATGCAATCAATATGGTTTTATGGTAATTTGGGGTGTTTCCCTGTTTTAAAAGAATACACGATGAAGGTATTCACATGTTATTATGTGGAAAAAAAAGATTTTCATTATGTTTACCTTCATTAAATATTTTGGATAGTGAGTTTGGATAGAAGTATTTTGGATAAGTCTAAAGGTTGGAATGGATTAATTTTGGTTTTGGATACTATTGGTAAGGTTAAATCATTTCTTAAGATTTTTTTCATTTTTATAAAAAGGACAAACCAAAGGTCAGGCAACAACCTGTCACGTTCGGCAAGGCCGCAAGACTTGAACCCGCAATCGAAGGGTGACAAGGGTGGATTACCTACCACTGGCATACATGATGTCCTTGTTTGTATAATGTAGTGTTTTTTATATATTCTAACATATTAATTATAAATTCATTTTTTTTGGAACCCTATATGATTAGGATAAATATAATATTTTTGAATTTTATTATCTTTTGGAGTGAAAGATGAGTTTGTGGTAGGAATTAGATGAAAGATAAAACTCTACTTGTCAAGTAAAGTTTTTTCCTCTTAATCTATGAATAAACTAATTATTAAACTTTAGGGAAGGGATCTTTAAACAAAAAATGTGTTATCCTAATACCTTATTTTTTGTTGAACTAATGATATTTTAAATCAACATAGATTGATGGCTTTAAGGCCCTCAATTTTACACTTTTTCTGATTGATGACCTCAATAATTCCCTATAAATATTAATTTTTTCCTCCAATTATGTGTCTCCAATTTCCACCAATGTTATCCTAATCATGAACATAATTTGGTGGTGACTTTTTCATTTCCCTTATCCTCTTATTAAGACTAAATTTTATTAACTCAATTTCTGATGTGGGTTTTCCACATAGGTATTTTTCTATTTTTAACCTTTTATTTTTGAAGGAAAATATCAAATTTCAAGGTAACAATTTATTAAGGGGGGTAATTTAACACCCCAAGGTTTCGTAGTACGTTATCTAATTAAAGTAATTCAATAGCTGATGCTACACGCAACATCGAGTTTGAGCGCATCAAAACTCACTAAACTAGTCGTTCAAAAAGAGTTTAGGAATATTATTAACTTCATTTTGAATCTTATATACTATATATAATTTTAACATCCATATTATGTGTTTCTTAGACATAATATAAGAAAAAATTGATTTTTCAGATAGAAGAAGTATTTTTCAAAAAATGCAATTTTATTTCCTTTTAATGGATAACCCTTTTTAAAACCAATATTTGACAATTTTTTATATTAAATTTAATAAAATTAAATTATATTTTATAATTGGGACATAAAAATTTAGTATGGATAAATTTTTGGTACTTTTATGATAACTTTCAAATTTTGATGAATAGTAAAAAATTCTATGTTTTAATTGAAAACCACTTTTTTAATCGAAATAATTTATAGTGTTAAATTAGGAATTTGAATTGTTTTGAAGTATAATTAGATTATATTTTTATCATTTAACAAAATTTTGGTCATTATAAGTAAATTCACATTTAAATTTTACATAAACACATGTCAATCTTTTGATTGTTTTTACTTTTTAGAAACCAGCTTTTTGGATTTGACAAAGGGAATTAATTTTTAATTTATTTTAGCCACTTTTGTGTTTTGAATTTAGAAAAATGGATTCCATATTTGGAATCAGGATGTCCAAATTTTGTATATAGGTAACTTTTATATTTAGAAATTATGAATATTTACTTTTGTAAATCATTTATTTACCATGGTTAAAGGGTAAATCTTGTAAATAAGGGTAAAAAAATATTATAATAATAATATTACACTACCCTAAAATGTGTTTTATTACTACTGGTTAATACATATCTGACCATGGGAATCCTTGGGTCAATTTTTGGACCACTTGGAGACACTTGAGAGTGATAATGACACTTTATATTAATTAATTTAAAGTAAATACAAAAATGACATAAACATATATCTTTAAGTAAAAAAATATTTACAAGGTGTTATATATATTATATTTTAAAGTATAAATATTTATTAGAAATATAAAGATATTACCTACATAATGGTGTTTTATTTATAATTTTTAGACATTATATAATTAAATTTATTTATGACACAATGATGATGCAGTAATTACCATCTTAATGAAATATTAAAATAATTGATAAAATAAATATCCACATAAATATAAATTGAGACTTTTGAGGAATTACACTAATTTTATAGGTTAATATTACATGTTATGGTTGATTAGATAAATTCGGTTTGATGTGATAAGGTTTTTATGAATTTCACAAAAACAAAATACCAAATAGTGTCAAAATTGACAGAAATTAGTTTTTTAAACAAATACTATATTACTGAGTAATAGAATATTCCTAAAAATATAAGGTTTGGATAAATGGATAATATTATATATTTCATTAATCAATACACTTGAGGTTTTCTTGGAAGTTTAGAGTATGTTTGTTAACCATATAGTTTAAGAATACAAGAAGACACACTAAAAGTCAAACTATTTAACAAAGAGTTAAATCTAAATGATAAGGTTATGATGGTAAACTATACTTGTCTAAAACCTATTTTTTGATAGTATTTATACCCATAACCACTTAAGTCTCTAAATAAATTCATTTGGAGCCATTATAAACAGAATATTATTGTATAATAAATTAATATTTTAATCTTTTCCTAAAGTGACCCTCACCCCTCTTATAAAATGGCACTTCTCCTTCTCTCGAAATCACACCTACAAAGCCATATGGGTCGGTCAAAACCTGCCCAAATATCCTCCCAACTTCCCTCACAGAATCCTATTGTCCTTACATTTATCATAAAGCCAACTTAAGGATCCCTTTTGATCAACTCAAAAGGAAACACCTGAAGAAGAGGTAATTATTTCCCCACCCTCTTTCAAGTTCTTTTCATCTTCCACTTTCACTTTCTTTTTTTCCATAACAAAATAATAACTCTAGTAGCTCATAAATACTGTGATGTTATTATAAATATGTTACAACCATATTATTTTTTCAACCCATCCTCAAAATGACAAAGTCACCATACGTGCGTACGTACGACTTACCGCCTCCACGTCAGGGTGTAGTTTTTTATTCAAAAACTTATTTATTTAGATGGGTATAATAATGATTATAAATGATGTAAATAATAAATATAACATGATAATTATTATTTATATATGATATAACATCCAATTACATACTATTTCACCATCAATATAATGATATTGTCACTCGTGCGTACGTACGGATTACCATCTCCACGACGCGATGAGATTCATTCCCACATTCACCATTCAATGATGATTATAAAAATATATATTATTAATAAGTATATAAGATATGACATAATAATTCTATTTAATATATATATATACATGTGTGTGTATGTACTTACATATATATTATTCAATTACATCGATTCAATATGATATGAAAATGGAAACAACGTTTATGCGTACGTACGGCATAACGTCTCCATAAATGGTGTTTTACATTTCATATATCTATATATTATACATATTTATATTCTGAATATATATGATAAATCATGTGTCATATTCATGAAGTATTTAAATCATTATCTAAATGATATGATCAAGAATAACAAGTTAAAACATGTACGATAAAGAAAGGAATTATTACCCAAAATGTTAATTTAACATGGAAGTCATTATTAAATGGGTAGAATAATGTCAAAAATAAATCATTTATGATATAATAAATTTGAATATTGGTCTGGTATAATATAATAACATACTATGGTAATTATACAGGTGGTTAAATGTACCCTCGACCAAAGGAAAGTGCAAGGTAAGGGTTATTTCCTCAATCTCATTATTATCCAAGATTGTTTATGTGTAAGTATTTACTGAGAAATATTTATCATTGGTACCCATATTTCATAAAAATGTTTCAAAAGGAATATTATAAGGTTTTATGGGAGGGTATATTTAAATATATCATCATTTTAAAAGTTTTAAAGACTTATCTTTCTAAATCCTTTTAATTAATGTCCATGTTTTCAAAATGATTTTAAGGATTTATTTATATGGACATGATTGTTTTGAAATGATAATTATTTTCAAAATTTTCAAAGTGGTATGGGACACTTTGATCAAAAATTTCTTTTAAATTACTTTATAAATGTGTTACTTTAAAAATTCTTTCATGAAAATTGGATTTTTCTTTCAAAGAGTTTTACAAATCAGTTTCATCTATATCAACATCCTTTGATGTATTTTAAACATTTTTGTAGTTGATTTGTTATGATACAAATATTCCATATTGTTTTGAAAGTTTTGTGATTTATTTGACTATGGATGTGTTATTTTTATACCATTCATGGTTTATTTTTAAAGTATCGACATTTAATATACTAGTTTTAATATGAATGCTTATGTTATGTTCCAACCTTTTCATATGAAGAATGTATTAGACTTAGTAAGTAACGGGTGGAGCCCGCTATAGCTCCTCAGGGAATCGGTAGGTCTAATGATACAATTAGATGTTGAATTGGATGAGGCCTTTCCCAAATTTTATATATGGTTTTGGCTAAGGCCTTAATCATTTTTGAACGTCTTAACCGAGGCCTTGACAAAATGTTTCAGAATGTCTAGCATTATACATTCCCTCATTATGGAAATATTATTGATGGTTCATGTGGTTATTTGACTATTATAATACCCATGGATATGTTTTATTATGGAATTATTTACTCATCTCATATTCCTTCCATAAAGTGTTCATTTTTATTATTTTTTAAGGCATGTGTCTTAAATTATTCACCAGGCCTAATGTTTATGTTATCTTCCACTGTATTGATTACCCTTACTGAGCATTTGAGCTCACCCCTTTCTTATGTTTTATTTTTCTAGGATTCCAGGAAGTGTATGATGATTGATAAAGAGGGTTATGCTATGGGATTAATGGCGTTCTCTAAGGATCATTTATGTTGTGTTTTATTTTTCTAATGTTTAATGTAAAGTTAATGTATGTAATATATTTTCCAAAACTGCTAAACTAACCAATTCTTCCGGACATTTTCCCTGTAATCATGCCAATGTATTAAAATAATGCACCTGCTCTGGGCTTCTGGGGTCAAGGAATTATAAAAACTACCCATCACATTATCTATATGGGGATACAGTGATATTCTCTTTGAAAATATGGCATCATTATCTCATTGAGGAGAAGTGTGAAATATATACATATCACCAAATCCTCAAGAATATATTCACACAGAAATAGCTAAATATAAACTAATGAATATGGTTAGAGGTGATCAAATACTATGACTTCTCAATTCACTACCATCCTAGTAAGGAGAATAAAGTGGTAGACTCTATATATAAAAATGGTCCAAAAAATCTATCATTTATGAGAATTTAGAGGGATCTGATCATCTTATATTTGGAAATGAAAGATATGGGAATCAAATTTGAGGGAACATAATCAATACTTTCACAAATGATTGGTAATTCTTCCCTTTTGGAGAAGTTAATGGGTTCTCAAAGAGATTATGTGGGAATTCAGAAGAATGTGGAAACTAGAAGAACTGATAAATCCTTAGAGTTCAATGTTAATGAATTATGTGTTGTAAGATTTGTGTCAAGAATACATGTAGCATAAAATCCTTAGTAAAAGAAGAATCTGTTGGATGATATAAATAGATCAACCTTCTCTATCAATCCTAGAATCAAAAAGACGTATCTATATCTATAATATGGGACAATATAAAGAAGGGTATCATAGAATATACAAAAATATGTCTTGCATGTCATCATGTCAAGGAAGAAAGGAAAAAATATAAGGGGATGATGAAACCATTATCCATATCTACATGGAAATAAGAAAAAATTACCATAGAATTTGTCACTATACTTACAAATACATCCAGAAGAAACAATTATATCTATGTTATAGTAGATTGTCTTACATAGACTGCACACTTTATTGTGATTCAAGAGGAATTCTAATTGGATCAACTTTTACAAATATGCATCAGATAAGTGCTAAGGATTCATGGAATACTGCTATTGATTATATCTGATTGGGATATAAGATTCACCTAAAAGTTCTAGAAAAGTCTCCAACATGATGCAAACACTGAGTTGAACTTCATCATATATTATCACCCTCAAATTGATGGACAATCTAAGAAGACTATCCAAAACGTTTAGGACATGTCGATAGCATGATCAATTAACATTAAAGGAGGATGAGAACAACATCTTATTATGGTTGAGCTCTAATATAATAACAGTTTCTACTCAAGAATCCAAACAGATCCCCATGAAGATATTTATTAGAAGAGGTGCAGAATAAATTCATGTTGGGATGATGTTGGAGAACAGAAACGGATAAGTCTTGAAATGGTCGAGGAAATAGAAGAAAAGGTTAATACCATCTAGTAACACGTCAAGGCTTCTTAAATGTCAACAAAAGAACTATGATAACAATCATCTAGAAGACCCAGAGTTTTATGTTGGGGAAATGGTATTCCTCTTTATATCTCCATGGAATAAATTTATGAGATTTGGGAATAAAGGAAATCTTATTCCAAGATACATCAGCCCCTTTGAGATCATCAATTGCATTGGAGTAGTGATGTAGCGACTTGCACTCCCACCTAACCAATCTCAAGTACATGATGTATTCCATGTATCCCTATAAATAATGTACGTACCAGACCTCTCATATATACTCAATATAGAGGTGTTTCAAATGGAAAATGACCTTTTATATGAGAACTAGTCAATGAATATTTTAGATCACAGAGACAAATTTCTATTGAATAAGACAATGCACCTGGTCAAAGCATTGCAGAGAAACCATAAGTTTAAAGATACATTGTGGGAACTGGACGATGTGATGAAATAAAGTTAACCTCATATTTTGTAATATGGTAAATAAAAATTTTTAGGTCAAAAATATTTAGGGGGGAAGATTATAACGACCCAAACTGTTATAAATAAAATTCACCTTTTTTATTTAATTAAATATATTATTATTTAATATGGATATAGAAAACAGAATGTGTTGTTGTGAAACATCAAATTGATTATGATTTTAAGGTTTATTTATAGGATTGTCCAGACCCTAGGTTGTTTCTTATGGATAGTTGATAGATTTAGAGTGTGTATTCTTAATAAAAATTACTAAAAGAAGGGGGTTATTATGAAAATAGCTCCAAAAAACTAACTTAACATAAATATTTTGATAGTTGAGAAAGAAGTGGATTTTGAAAATATATGATAATTATGTAATCATTTCTAATTTATTACACAACTTAAAAAGTTACTTGTTCTTAATTTATTATTTGGTTTTTGGTGTAATCCTTTGATTGAGGGTTAACCAAGATCTTGGGTACCCACAACCACTAAAATGATTGAAATATGACTAAAACTTGACTTAAAAATCATATAGTCAAGTTATATCCCCTTATAATGAATTAAGATTTTTCAAGGAACATTAAAATATCAAATTTTTGTAAAATAAGAGGAGTATTATGTTGTCCAATCAGAACAACACAAGTCACACACTTAAAATTGCACACTGATCAGTTATGAAATAAAAAGTATTTCAATTCAATTAATAAAAAAAGGTAAGATAAATATAATAGAAAATTTAAAAATAAAATTATACACCAAACCATTAGAGAATTTTGTTTTATAACTCCCACTTCAAGTGTGTGTCTCCCTTGCAATGATCACCCACTGTTAGCTTGACATCAGGAGGAGGAGGAAGCTCGAGTGGAAATCCTTCTTTATTATTGACCCCCATATAAGGATAGGGGCCTCCAAAACTTCTAGGATGAGGAGGATACTTTTATAGAACTCCATAATGTAAGATATTTTCTTCTGGTTCAAACTTTCAAAATGAGGTACCCATGGTTCTATTTTATAGCCAAAATGGGAAGTGGTTTTGGGCACTTAGTTTTAGAGATGCCACTTGTGACTCAATTTTGGATTGGTAAATGGACATATCATGGCTTGTAAAAAATAAAAAAGTTATTTTTTTTCCTATTTAATGTCTCCCTACCAAAGTTTCCAGCCATTGGACACATGTATTGGTAGATATTGTCAAAATACTGAACCTAACTTTTGAATTCGTGCTGATTCTATCCCATGGACAGATTGGTTCGGATGGGACCATTAATGGAAGAATTGTGGTTTGGTTTCTTGAGATGAGTTTCATCCCATGAATTTGTGGAGTGGAACACAACATTTTATCCCATTTATAGCATGGATTTTGTGAAATGTACAAAACGTGGATAGGTTTGCTAGGGATTTCATGCAGTTTGGCCCATTTTTCTTCTAGATCATCTCTGGGGTCTCCAAATCACCTCTACCTACAATGAAATTATAAAAACAAGTATAATTGTACCTTTTAAAAGTGATTAAAAAATAAACATTAAGTTCAATTTGATATTATATTTTTAATTTATTGGGAAATACCAGTTTAATATAATGGTATTTGGGTGAAATTAAATAGTGAATCACGGTACGATCACACCCCCACACCAAAACATTTTCACTCCTAGGGAAGGTCATATTTCCAAAAATTATGTATAAAGATATTTCCTACTTCATAAATGTTTTACATTCAATTAAAATTTAATTACTGATAGAAATGTGACTAAAGAAAAAATCACACCGAGGAATTATTCTCAGTGATCATGGAAAATACGTCTCAGAAATTTTATTAGAATGAAATTCCAAGAGATGAATGATACTAATTAAAAGAAAATAATAAAAAAATTAATAACATCAGTAATTCTACACATGTTTGTGTGACAACCATTTCATTCAATTATTTTCACTTTCTATTGAGTAAATATAAGTTTTTTTATATTGTCTACTTACATGATTCTTTCCAAAAAACCTACCCTACATCCTTTGTAATTAAATTTCAAGTCTCACCCACTTAATCATTTCGAGAAGTCAAACCATAAGCTACCAACCTATATATACACATATATTTTACATTTCATCACTCCCCTCAATGTTTATTTGTTTTTTTAGGGAAAAAAGAGTCAAATAATAGGTACACATGCATAGGTAAATTTGGTACAGTAATGAAATAGATAAGATAAGAAAAATATGTAGGGAAAATCATTTTTGAAGGAAGATAAAAATTAACCTAACTTATATTTACGTTCTATTAAGTTCTAATTTTTCATACTTCATGGTTGGTTGCAAAGATGTGTGGAGATATTAAGTGAAAAAATGTTCCCATAAACTATTAATAAAAAGGGTACCATTCTTATCAAAGGATTAAATATGATACAACCATTTATATCATCAAAAAACAACCAAATTTTAGGATAAATTCACGCCATAGTATTGAATTCCTGCTGAAATTCACATTTCATAAGAATTTTTTTTGAAAGTTAAAACAACATGAAATACAGAAATTCCATATGAATTTTTAATAAATTCCATAATTAAATGGGCATAATTTTCTATGATTTATTGGGCATAAAAAATTCATATTTCAGCATAAAATTGTGGGGGGAAATGAGGGGTTGGGGTGAAAATACTATACAATAACTAAAAAAGAGAAAAAGAAATAAAGATGATGAAAATTCTAATCGAACCAAGGAATATACCCATCAGCCCACTCCTAATGTGTGAAGTTTCCTCACTATAATAAAATAGTATGTGGGAAGGAAGGATAAGACCGGGTGGGTTTCATTCATAAACTGCTTCTTAAACTTGGAGTTCCTCCATCAGGGACTTCGGAATGGCTTAGTGGATGTTCTTTAGCCGCTACCCATTGATAGTTAAGGTTTTCTTCAATTTTTACCTGAACAACACCAAATAGAGAGAAATTAGTAATAATTTATGGTCTTAACCAGTTGGAATGAAGCTTACCTGGATGTGGATTTATCCTTGCATTATAGAGGAGGAACTTATTCCAAATGTGGAACTGATGATGATGGATGAGACGGTCATGGGAAGCCTTGGTTCGCTCTTTATAAATCTATGAGTTCTCATATGAATCACTACACATTTCCTCCAACTCCTAAATATACAACTTCATTTGAGAACCTACACCAGAAAGATTATAATTACATTTTTTAATGGACCAGTTGTCCCGGTGCTTTATCTCAACATGGAGATGATGACTCTTTCCAAACACAATCCTATAAGGTGACATTCCAATAGGAGTTTTAAATACAGTATAGTAAGACCATAATGAATCATCGAGTCTAATACTCTAATATTTTCTGTTTGGTTGAACTTTTTTTTTGAAGAATTTGTTTTCCTCTCTATTAAAAACCTTAGCTTGACCATTATTCTTAGGGTGATAAGCAATAGACACTCGATGCCCGACCCCATACCGATGAAAAAGTGTTTTCATTGTTTGATTATAGAAATGAGAACCCTGGTCACTGATGATGAACCTAGGTAATCCAAACATATAAAAAATTTGGGTTATCAAAAATTACACAATAGTCATGGAATCATCAGTCCTTTTAGAATGTGTTTCTACCCATTTTGACACATAATCAAATTACAGAAGAGTGTACAAGCTCCCAAATGAATTGGGAAATGGTCCCATAAAGTCTATTCCCCAAACATAAAAAATTTCATAGAAGATAAAGGGTTTCTATGACATTTCATTTCTCTTAGAGACATTCTATATTCTTTGACATCGAGGACCAGATTTACAAAAAACATGGGCAAATTAAAATAAAGATGGCCAAAATATAATATAATAGAGGACCTTATGAGAAATCCATTGGGGACCAAAGTGCCCCCCATAAGAAAGAGTGAGACGGAACCTAAGGACATGCTAAAACTTGCTATTGGAAATAAAATCCCTTAGGATTTGATCACCACATGTGCTCCAATGTTATGGGTTATCCCAAATGTACCAACAAGACTAAATTTTAGATGGTTGACCTAGTTTTTATTGAAATTAATATGAATGAATGATGCTAAAAAATAATTTAAAATTTCAGCGTATTATGAAATAACATCTTGCAATCGGTACAATTTCCCATATGAAAACATGTCATTTGTGGGAATACAGGGCGATGAGTCAAGTTCTAAGGATGGGTGGATCCTAATAATATTTTCAGCCACCACATTCTATGATCCTATTTATATATAATTTATAAATTTTATTCTAGAAGGATGTGGATCTAGATAATGAAATGTGGTTGGGATTCTAGTTCATTAAGTAGATACCAGAGGACTGCATAGACAGAGAACATTATGAATTTTTAACCGAGAAGGTATGACCAAAATTTATCGAAGGAAAACACAATGGGAAGTAATTATTTTTCAGTCATGGGGTAGTTTTCTTGTGTAGGATCCATAGTACATGATGCATAGGCAATGACATGTGGAGCTCAATCAACCCTTTGTGATAAGACTTCCCCAACTGCATTGTTAGAGTCATCACACATGATATCAAATGGTAAATCCCTCCGAGGTGGTTGGATTATAGGGGGTTATGTAAGACTCCATTTTAATTTTTTAAAAGCTTCCTCACATTCATTATAAAAAAATTCTTTTTCTTTTTGAAGAAATCGAGAGTGGGGGAGTTCAATTTTACTAAAGTTGCGAATGAAATGATGGTAAAATTTATCATGAACTAGGAAGTACTGCATATCCCATACATTTTTGGAGAATGGTAGGGAATAAATAACATCCAATTTTAATTTATCGACTTCGATACCATCCCTATAAATGGAATTTCACAAAATTATACCTTGGTGCACTATGAAATGACATTTCTCATAATTTAATAAAAAATTATTTTCAACATAGAAATGTTGGACTGAACTTAAACTAATCAAACATTCATCAAAATAGGATCTACATACAGTGAAATCATCCACGAATACATCCATGAAATTATCTAGGTAAACCAAATAAATACTAACCATGCATCTCTAAAAAGCACCTGGATCGTTGAATAGACCAAATGGAATCCTCATATATGCAAATGTTCCAAAGGGGCAAGTAAAGGTCATCCTTTATTGATCCTCAAGGGAATATAGATTTGAAAGTATCCATAATACCCATCAAGGAAATAGTAATGGGAACTTTTTACTAGCATCTCTATCATTTGGTTAATGAATGGAAATAGGAAATGGTGCTTCCTAGTGTGTTGGTTTAATCGATGATATTCTATACATACACACCAACTATTCAATAGAAAAGTTGGAACCAATTCATATTTTTTATTTTTTATTACTGTAAGATCATTTTTTTAGGAACCACTTGTACTAGACTGACCCACTGGCTATTATATATGGGTTTAATGATTCTAGAAGCCAATAATTTTTTTACCCCTATTTGAAAACATCTGGTAGGTTTGGGTTCATTTGACTTTGTGCCTGCCTCACTAGTTTAGCCTCATCATCTAACAATATACGATGTCTGTAAATTGATGGGATAATACCATTAATGTATGAAAGTGTACATATAAAATATTTTTTATACTCCCTCAAAGGTTCAAGTAGTTGTAATTCATGCTCGGGAGGGAGTTAACTAGAAATGATAACATGCAACTTGTTTCCATTATCAAGATAAGAATATTTTAAATCTTGAGGAAATTGTTTCAGTTCCAATTAAGTGGTATTTTCGATTGATTGGAGTGTGTGTGAAAGTAAGAGGTCACCAATATCATATAACTGCTCAATGGTATCAACATAAAATGAGGAATGAACTTTTAAAAGCCTATTAGTATCATATATGGTCATGGTATCCTTAATGTTCAAGAAATCATCAATTAATAAACAAGTATGCCATTTTTTAGACCACTAAAACAATCAATGCATGATTCATTTACTAGAATTTCAATCAATGATGAAAACTGAGAAATGGGATCATGGGAATGAAATGAAGTTTTTATAGTGGAAGGTAGTACATTAATTGAATTAATTGAGAGAGAGAGAGAGGAATGTTCTTCTGAGGGGTGCTTCAGGGAATCAAGGATGTTGATGTGGAAAATTTAACAACCAAAATCCATAGAAAATATACCATTGTGGACATTAATTATGGTTTTGTCAGTTTTCAATAAAGTTCTCCCCAATATAATTATGTAATTTTCATTCATCCTTTCCTCTTCCATTTTAATCACATAAAAACAGCAGGAAAAAATAAATATTGCACCCTCACAAGAACATCCTCTAACACACCAGTGGGGTGTGATATACTTTGATTTTTGAGATGAACAGTAATTAAAGTTGGTTTTAGCTCACTGACATACAATTTTGAGTAAATTCAGTGAGGCATCACATTTATAGAGTCACCCTAATAAATCATAGCATTGGAAAAGGAATACTCCCCTATGGTGCACGGAAATGAGAATGGTCTCGGATTGTTGGATTTGTTGGGAAGTGATGGATCTATCAATATTGAGACGTTCCTCCCCAATATCATCATCTCATAACCTTATATTATCTTTTATTATGTACCCATATCCTTGATAAACTTTGTGTATTGTGGAATTTTCCCCCCAAAATCAATCAAAAAGATGTTAAACTATACTTTTTTTAATGTTTCTAATATTTATTTATTGAGTTCAGTTTCTTTTTGTTTTCTTGGATGGGTGGACCTTTGGTGGAATGGAACAAGAATGGTTGGGATAGGTAACTCATCAACATTCACACTCTATCCATTGGAAATTAGTCTCTCAAGATAATGTTTTACCTCATTTGGACCAATTACAGCGGTTGGGATGGTGGTATCCTTAGGAGGGGATGAATCTATTAGAGAAGTAATTTGAATTTTAAAATGATTTCTAGTCATAAGGGTGATGTAACTAACATTTACCTTATCCCTATTGTTAACTAAAAGTTCAGATAGTAGTTTACCTGATCCATGACTTTTAATTTCCCCCAAACAGTTTGTGAGTTGGACTAATAGGGTTTTTAGGTATTGTATGTATGCTTTGGTGGTTTTTTGTAATTGGAGATTGTTGGAAGCCATTTTTTTCATCATATCTTCTAGGCTAGTCTCGGGTTTTCGAGGGGGTGGTTGGAAAGGCCTTTGTGGTGGTTGAGTATTTATGGGTGGTGGAGGTTAACTACTCTACCCCAGTTGGTTCCAGGGTGGTTGTGGTTGGTTTGAATACCCCCTTGAATATAGACTTGTTCGTCCTTCCAACCAGGGGTGGAAGAATAGTATGGTTCTTGACTAAAGAGTTGGTTATAGGGGAGGCCTAGAAATATTGGCTCACAACTCTTAAAATTTTATCTCAGTTAGAGGAATTAGTCAAAATAGTGGGTGTTAGAAGAACATATACAACAATGGATGGAACGAGGAGATTTTTATTTCTCTTAAGAAAGATAAATTTGTCAAATAATGGTACTTACCTCTTCAAACCGTGTGTCAACCTTCTTCTTGAATTCAGTACTTTTCACCTCATGGATACCTCAAGTGGGTACACTAGACCTTAAACAAAATCGATGATTGTTTTGCTCCATGTTCTCAATCAAGATCTTGAAACAATTTTTTTTTACCAACTAGTGTTCCACCTGTAACAAAATCAATCATATTTTGATCAATTGGAATTAAACCGTCATAAAATATTGAATTAAAAGTTCATCACTTATTTTATGGTGTAGACAACTTGAACAAATCCTTTTAAATCTTTCCCAATATTCATGAATTTTTTCCCCTTGTGATCCCCTTGTTCCACATATTTCTATTCTTATTGGCATATTTCTAGAGGCTGGGAAGTATTTTTCAAGAAAAAGGCGTTTCATGTCCACCAAGACTCTAATTGGTGAATTAACTTAATAAAGCCAATATTTTACTGTATCTTCTAATGAAAAAGGGAATTCCCTAATCATTAATTTTTCTTCATCCACATTAGTTGGTTTTAAGGTTGAACATATAGTGTGAAATTATTTTAACTTCTTGTGTGTATCTTCTCTCGTGAGTCCATCGAATCAAGGTAATAAATAAATTAAACTAGATTTAAGTTCAAAATTGGTTGTATCTACTTGAATTTGAATATAAGTGGGTTGTATATAAACATACGGTTAGTTTAGTTCTTTTATTGTTTGATTTTTTCAGCCATTTTATATAATTTTAATTCAGTTTTAACATGGGTTTCAGAAGAAAAAGAAGGATCAAGAATTGTGTTGATGTTTTGTGTGTCCTCCTACAAAGGGTTCTATTGTGCGTCTCAGTGTCACTAACGTAAGATCATATCTGGTTCATGTTGGAGTGGAAGTTCTTCGTATAATGAATATCACATAATTAACAAGGACTACAAAAGGATAATTTTAGAAATCAACTTGAAAATGAAGGAAGAATAAAAAAAGCACAAATAACTACAAAATACATAATACTTTTATAAAAAAACAAACACTAAAAACAAAACCTCTCACTAGAAATGATGCCAAAATTTAAACACATTTTCATGAAATGTAAAAATAACAATGATTTTATGGTTTATTTATATTTTAGGTCATACCTTGGGTTATATCTCAATGATTTTTGATAGGTTAGGAGTTTGTATTCTTAATAAAAATTACTAAAAGAGGGGGGTTGTTTTGAAAACAGATTTAAGAATCTAACTTAACATAAAGAGTTTGATAGTTGATAAAAAAAGTATATTTTGAAAATATATGATAATTATGTGATCATTTCTAAGTTACTACACCAATATAAAAGTTCCTTGTTCTTATTTTATTATTAGTTTTTTGGTGCAATCCTTTTATTGAGGGTTAACCAAGATCTTGGGTACCAAAAACCCCTAAAATGATGAAAATAGGACAAAAACTATACATAAAAATTATATAGTTAAGTTATAGACCCTTATAATGAATTAAAGTTTGTCAAGGAACACTGAAATCATAGATTTTTGGGAAAGATTAGGAGTTTTATATTCTCTAATCGGAACAACACAAGTCACACACTTAAAATTGCACACTGATTGGTTATGAAATAAAAGGTTCTTCCATTAAATTAATAAAAAAGGATTAAAATAAATATAAAATAACAATTAAAAACAAAAAATATACACCAAAAATATATAGAATTATGTTTTTAACTCCCTCTTCAATTTTTTAGCACCCTCGCAATGATCACCCACCACTTAGCTCGACATCAGAAGGAGGAGGAAGCTCGGGTGGATCTCCTTATTCATTCTAGATCCTACTATGAGTATTGGGGCCTCTATAAATTATAATATGAAGAGGATAATCCTATAGGATTCCAAAATTATAGATCTTTTCTTTTAGTTCTAAATTGAAAATGAGGTACCCATGGTGCACTTTTATAGCCAAATTGGGGAGTGCTTTTGGGCACCCATTTTTTGAGTTACCACTTGTGCCTTAGTTTGGGATTAGTAAACGGGTATATAATGACTTGGAAAAAATATAATAGTTGTTTTAAGGCCTCTTTACTATCTCCCTATCAAATCTAACTACCATTGGAAACGTTTATTGGGATATAATGTCAAAATATCAAACCTAACATCTGAATTCATTCAGATTTTGTCCCCTGTATAGATTGGTTCTTATATGCACATTATTGGACTAATTGGGGTTATATTTCCTGATATGAGCTGTGTTAAATGATTTTTTATAGAGTTCCACAAAATTTTATCCCATTTTAAATCACAGATTTCTCAAAATGTGCAAAATAGTGGACAATAGTGCTTGGGATTCCATGCACTTTGACCCATTTTCCTTCTTGATCATCTCTATGGCCTCTAAATCACATCCATCTACAATGAAAATATCAAAACAAGTATAATTTACCCTTTTAATTGTGAAAAATATTAAAAAATTAAAAAAACTATGAATTCCTATTTGATAGTATATTTGGAATTTACTGTGCAGAATTACTTTAATACATTGGTGTTGGGGTGAAATAAAATAGTGAATCCTGGTGCGATCTAAAACACATGAACTTATTTTATTTTATTGTATTATATCAGAATTAAAATACATTTAATCATCATTAACATTGATAATATAACCATATAATAGTGATAATACGATTAGTAAAAATATAGGTTTTTAATAAATCTAATTGACACCGACAAAGGAAGTGATGACCTCAACCCGTAGGATTGTACCCTATGGATCCCATTTATTAGAGCTTCAAAGAGAGATAACATCACAAGTAATTTACCTTGACCAATCCCAATATGATATAAAATAACTTAAGCATGATAAAAACCATTTATGAGAGAAGTTCAAGCTCATCAAGGTCATGACTCAAACCATGTACGTCGAATCACCTCATGCAAGTCTCATCATCACACACCTTACTCTTAGGGAGTTCTCTAGTGTATCAAAGGGATATTTATTAGGAACATATAAATATGAGTATTTAAATTATTTTTTATATAATAATCAATATATTTTCATTCTATTATTGTTACATTATAAATGATTTCTATTTTAATACAATAAAACACAAATTGTATTTTAGGAAATATTCAAATTAAATTAAGGAATTTATTTTGATGAATTAATGGTTTTTTGAAATAAACAAAATTTTAATAAAAAATTATTATTAAATAATTTTTATTAAATATAAATGATTATATAATTTTTATGAAGTAAAATGTAATTTTTATAAGGTTTTAAAAACTGTTATTTTAAAAAACACAACATTTCATAATAAATATCAATTTTATTTTTAAAAGTAAAAATTTACATAGTTAGAAAATTATTTTTATAAAATAAATATTATTTTTGGAATCATAAAGTCGAAATTATCCAACGTTGAAATTTTCATAATTTTCTGAGATAATCAAATTTTCAGTTAAAAATTAATTACCATATAAATATAAATATTGTATTATGACATTATAATGACATAGAAGTGATGAAATAAATAACATTAAATTAATAAATGAAATTTTAATTTAAAATAATTTTATTTAATGTTTATTTTATTAATTTTATAAATCTATTATGAATTCTCTAAAACCATTATTATTGTGTAATGTTTTTAAATCATTTCTTTAAGAGTATGACTCACATACACATAAGAAAGGGTATTATTTTATTAATATCATCCCTTGGACATATAAAATAATGTAAAACACTCCAATTTGGAATAAACCATGGTTTAAAACCCTGCTAAGGTTTTTGGTTTTGGTTATTTAATTATATTAAGTCCAAAACCTATGTTTGAGAATAATAAATAATTCCCCACACATTTCTAATATAATCCAACCAAATATCCAATTTATATTCAATAAAAATAATTTTATCACATCCTTACTCTCCACTAACCTCTCTATATTCCTCCCATAGTTTCCCCAAGCTCTCAAAAATCTCCTCCCAATCATTTGGAGTCACACACTCAAGTAAGGGATTTATCTCTTCTCATTTCAATTTAATATCCTATTTTATGTTATGTCTCTCGATTTTCAATTTCTTCATATTGGGATATGTTATTAAATACCCCCTTAAATTAAATTTTATTTCTATATTATGATATACCCCTTTCACTCTCATTAATCTCTCTCATGGTCCTTTATGTACACCTGTTACTATGTCGAAATTTAGTAGGGGTACTTTCTTTTTACCTTTTAAATTTTATTTAGGCCTTATATTTCTAATTCCTAATGTTTGAATATTTATTTCCATGTAAATATTACTCAATATTTGATATGAAAATAATTATAGGACCCTTTCTCCCTTATCAAACCATTTTATAAATTTTTAAGTGATGTTGTTGTGCTGTCGATATTTCACCGTGATTTTCCATGCCAAAATAATTGTGTAGTGTGTACCATACCCATTTCCTATTAAATTTATTCAACATTATACACTTATAATTTTTTAAATTGTGACTTACATGTATTTATTCCATACTCCTTAATCGTGTAATAATATATGATGATGAATGAATCCTTTTTGTAAGATCTATGTGGCACACTTAAGCGTGATAATGAAATGAAAGTGTTGGGTGCGCCTAAAATTATATAATGTTCCAATGCATTAGGTAATGTTTAATATCATGAGATGTCATTTTTGGTTAGAAAGTGTTCCTAATTACTTTATGGGAATTTTTCCATCATGATGTGTTGGTAGTTATCCTTGACTTGTGTTTATGATGCAATGTTTTAAGTTTTTGTTACATTTCCCATCTGATGATTATCATGTTATATCATGCCTTATTATTCATGTCCCTTTTATTCCCCATTGATATGACTATTGTCTAAAAATTATCACCTTATTCTATTCTTATTACTTTAATAGGAAATATATATCACCCTTTTCTCATGTATGTCCCTAGATTATCCCATGTAGTTTTAAGTGCGAGCATGTTAAGAATGTTTTCAATAAAGAAGACATTTTTTATTTTATTTTTAAAATTTTCATGTAATGTACCTAATTACAAAAGAATCCAGTCTTATAAATCTTATAGGTTTTATTAAGTGTAATTTAATGTAATAAATCTTTTATTATTGTGAAATAAATAGAAGGGTTGTTACAATTTTTATAAGAGATCCATTGAGAGTTTGAGAGATTTAATGTGTTCCTTCAAATGATGGACCTATATTTGATAAAGGTGAGAATGAGATCATTGGAAAAAAAATTAGTGAGACAAAATAGTGATTCACCCCCTCCTTCTCAGGGTTAATATATTCAACATGGTCTAATAAAGTCATGCTAGAGATATAGGTTTGGATTTGAGGTTCAATATTTATTTATTTATTCAATTTGTTTCACATATGGATTTTATGGAAACGTCCCATGTTTATAATTTCACAAAATATGATGGATGAAATAAGGATATTGTTAATCTTATTTAGGATTGTGGTGAATAAATCACAGAATACATATTTCGTGGTGTTTGTTTGAGAAATAAAGATAAAATAGTTCATGATTTAGAGACCCAAAATATATTGAATAGAGGTATATTAAGATAAGTATTCAAGAAAACTTTTCATTATACTAGTTCTAGTGATATATGTGTTATTTTGGAAATATTTTTAGAAAATAAGTATATCCCAAGGAATTGTTGGAGTCTTCCTTATGAAAGTATAAAAAATCCTATGATAATGATATATCAGAAAAAAATCAGTAGAAATTTTCCTTATGTAAAAAGGAAATAAAAAAAGGATAAGTAAAAATAAATAACCTTGAAAATATAAAATCTATAATAATTATAATTAGCTATTATTCTATTGATAATTATAGTTCAAATAATGTTATAGACGATTCTTGAAAATATAGAAATTAATATCCCCCTTGGAAATTTCAATTGAATTGTGATTCCTATGAAGAAGTGTCAATGACATCAAGTCATCAATATAGAGAATGTTCTTGAAGAAAAAAATATGAGATCAAATCCTTACCCAAAAATGTGGATAGATAGGAAATTATCATTATGGTTCACTATGCATTCAAAACGAAATTGGTGTCATAAAAAGAGGTTGAAAAAGGATTTTTCCTTAAATAAATCCATAATGATAATGGGTCAGCATATTAAAGGTCAAATATATTTACTTAGAGAAAATAAAAATAACTTTGAGGACAAATGTTCATGGAGAAGGAGTTAAAATCATGCATTATCTCTCTCAAGACATAACTTTAGTAGAATATATAATCTAGAAAAGAGGACTGTTCAGGGTTATAAAACATGGATTCCCCAATGAAGTAGAGTGACATGAAGAACAAGGAACTTAAATAGATATTGAAAACCTCAAGTTGAAATATTGAAATATCTTTAAAAGAAACTTCAAACATTTTTTACTCATTGATTTTATATCGATGGTTTTTTGTAAGTATGATTGTGGTCACATAGAGAATTTTGGGAATATGTACATTTCTCAACTTGCATAATATTTGTGGAAGTTGATGAGTGACATGGAGAGTGATAATTTTTTATAATTAAACTCATGATTCCTATAAAATGTTATAAATTATTATGATTAGATTATTTTAAAATTACTCATTGATAATAGGTAAATTAAACCACTAAAATCCTTGAAAGAATATATCAATGGATGAAATATTTAGAAAATTAAAAGAAGATCTGAAAATATTTCTCAGATTGTAATATTAGTCAATCATGTAAATGATTTTCAAGAAATAGTCAAAGACTATAGGTTTTGATAAGGTTTATAGAGATGAAAATTTCAAGAAAATTTCATATAATGATATAAATAAAAATCAAGTTGGAATGTTTTGATGAAAAGAGGTATGAATAAGTGGAGAATAGATCTTAAATATTACAAATAATTTATAGTGATAAATTTGATTTGGATATGGTTGAAAGTTTCGAACAGTGATGAAGATAAATTTATAATGGTTTATAGAGGCTAGATTTTTTGGATGTCAATAATTAGTGTCAAAAGGGGATATGAAAACATACTTTAAAAATGGAGAGTTCTAACTCACATAAATATGGAAAGTGGTGAATTCACTAGATATTGAATGGGCTTTAGAGTACATATCAAAAGGGGATGTTATAATATTTAAATATGCACTTCTAGATAATCCCATTAATTAGGCTAGTTTAAAGCAGAGTATGATGTGAAAATATATGAAAATCTAAAAATATATTTGTGTTAAAAAAGGGGGAATAATTTTAATAAATATAAAATTAATGTTTTTAGTAAAAATGGAAAAAATTTAAAACAAAATATTTAATAAGAATATCCTTTTCATTTTATTCCCAAAGGGTGGTTTAGAAAAATTAACTAAAAATATGTACTTTTATTTTATGAATCTTAAGTTACATGTTTGATTAAGATTTATGGTATAATAAATAAAAAAATCCAAATGTGGAGAATTTTGCAACCAAGAAGTTATCTGTTAGATTTATGTAAAATTTATTTATTTATAATAAGTGTGGGATTTATTGATAGTAAATTAAGGTTGAAATTAAAATAAATTTAATACTTTGATATGTGGATAAAATTATGATGGTAAACATACATAGGAAACACAAGTGGTTAATAATTCATGAAATCTATAAACATGACAATGAATGTTTAGGATGATCACGATAGATATGGTGAGGATGTACTCCAACATCTACATTAAATATCTATAGGAAGTTGTGATTAAAGGAAATTTTAACTTAATATAAATAAATATAAAGTAAATGGAATGTAAATCACAAAGATTATTGAATATAGCTTGAAAGGATGATAGATAAGAAAGAATATGTTTATTCATCCATATTATGGTAATAGAAGTAGTGGGAGTTTTCACAATGCCATTTAGAGATAGATAGTACTATTTTGGTGGAGAAAGAGCACATCATATTTCATTGGTGTTCATAATTCCATAATGGATGTCACATAAGAATAGTATTATTAAATGTAAGATAAATTCTATAAAATCCAAACTGAAATAATAAATTTCATGCTATAATTTGTTCTATGTAAGAATAATCTATATTTCTAGAAGGTAGTTGAACCATAAAGTAATCAACCATGTTGTAACATAGCATGCATAAGATTAGACATAGTTTATGTAAGATTAATTTGGAGATAAACTAGGTCTTTCACCATGAAGTAAGAAACCATGTCTTAATTGGTCCTTCATAAGAGTAAACCAATATTGTGTAATGGTGAACCTCACCAAAGTAGATGAGTGTAATAATTACTCAAGGATGTGTAAAAATAAATTCTTAGACTACCACGCCATAATAGGTTACTTCATGATTTATATATGATGAAGTGAAGACTATAAGATAAATATGTAACACTCTGAGAGGATAGTAATAATTAGAGTATCTTTAAAATATGATGGTAGGAAGAATCTTGGTGCATTGTGTTTGTGTCACACTATGGCGATGCAAGAGAGAATAAGTTTCATGACACAATAAAGGTGGTTAATACATTTAGGGGATATTTACCTAGAATTAATTAAACACCAAGAGGATTTATAAATATGAATCCATATAACAATTACAATACCATTCCATAATAGGTCTATTTTTTAGAGAATTGGAGAATATCATAGTGAGATATTTCATTGGTTTAAATAATATATCTTCCAAGAATTTTAGATGTGATTATATCATAATTTATAAATATAGATTCTGATTAAGTATTATTCTATGGATAATGGAATCACACTAAAATATAAATTAAATTGAGGTGAATCATACACTAATGAGTAACATCATATTGCGATCTATCTATTTCTAGAATGCCTTAAATATTTTGTTGGTATTTTAAAAAGGATAAGATTTGGATCATGATTTTTGGGATTTAATCAACTTAAAGAAGAAAATTTTGAACACTATAAATGAATGGGACACATAAAATAATCTTGGAGGATAATAGGTTGATAATTAATCCCAAACATTGATCGGCGAGGTGAATTCCTAGAAAACATTTACAAAAACTGCTCATAGAAGTTTTGGGGAACATGAAAGGATTTAAATATATATATTTGAGTGAAATAATAGAGGATGAATAATATCATATTTCCAAATACATTTTTGAGAGAAGAATAAGTGTGGATGTAAATATAGGATTTCCAACAATCATATAAAATTCATTTAAGGAATAATCCTCTAGGAGGATATAATTCCATTATTATATTTGGTTGATTGAAGAGTTAAAGATAGACCATAAAAAGATATTTATAGTTTAGAATTATCTTTATCTAGAAGGATTTATTGCCATTTATGTATTTATTTGGATGTGAGAGAGTGGAACTTTATGTTGTGAGATCATTATCATGTTGTATCAGAAGACAAAGGCTCAACTAGTTATAAGGATTTGATGACATCCAGTATAGAATAAGAAGAACATGGTGAGGTGGATCATAATAGACAATCTATTATAGATTAAGGATAAAAGGTTAATCACTATTCTAGGTTTATATAGAAGAGTTATTTATGTATTAAAACTATTTAAGAGACCATCACATCTTTAAACTAACCAATCCATCTATGAAGTAGTGAATGGAGTGGAATAAGTGGGTGCTACCATTTCATGGGAGTGATAAAAAACCATAAATAATTTAAAGGAAGTATTACTTGGCATTTAGTGACCATGATCAAAACATGTTCACACTAAATGTTAGTGCATATGATTTTTTCACATCAATACAACTTCAGTTATTTCTTCTTGGATAAAGTCTATTGTGGGCGAAACAAGTAAAATCCTTGGGTGATTTGTGTTTTAATTTTTTGTCAATGAGTTAGATATTTTAGTGAGAGTCCCAGAGAGATTTTGGGAGATTAAATGTGTCCTTAAAAATTAAGGAATAATATATAAAGAAGTAGTGAATGAAATCAAGGAAAAAAATTTAATCAAATAGTACTTTGTATTACCCCCCATCAGGGTGTATATATTAAACTTTGTTCAAACTAGTGGTATTAGAGTAATAGGTTCTGATTTTAGATGAAATATTTAAATTTATCTTTGATTTGTTACACATATTTATTTTATGATAAATTCCCTTATTTTTAATTTCACCAAGTATGATGTCTATAATAATGAGTTGTTTTATTTTTTATAGGCTTGTGGTTAAGAAATTATGAAATAAATATGTCAAGATATTTATTTGAGAATACATTGAGAAATATTTCATGATGTAGAGACCCAAAATATATTTAATAAAGGTATATATATTGAGGTATTAAATCAATATATTCATTGTGTTAGTGCTTATGATATATGGAAAATTTTGGAAGTTACTTATGGGAAATATTTGGAACCTAATGAATAATTGGAGTGAACATCAAGAGAATATTTTAAATCTAGTGATAATGATATTTATATCAATAAATTAAGAGAAATTTTACCTATTTCAAAAGGAAATAATAAAAAGTAAATGTAATAATATGACTCATGAGAAGATGTACTCTCTAATAAAGGTAAATAATTATGATTTTATTGATAATTTGGCTTATGATAATTTTTTGGAAAATGCATACAAATAAATAAATTCATATTTTCCATTGGAAATTGAGGTAAATAGTGATTTATGTGAATAAGTGGAAATGAAATCTGGTTTTCAATCCAAATAATTTTATTATAACAACTTTTATAATATAAAATCCTTAAATGAAAAAGGTAGATCAACTAGAAATCATATGTATGGTGAAATTTTTATTTATATAATATTTGGTGTTAGAAAAAAAGAGGTTAAAAAAGGAGGACTTGGCCTTAATTGAAGATATATTGAGAATTAGTGAAAAATTTAAGGTTAAACGTTTTTTACTTAGAGAACATAAATATGAGTTGGGAGAAAAAATCACATAGATATGGAGACAAAAGTAAGTATTATCTTCTCAGAAAACAACATGAATAGAGGATTAAATCCATGAAAGTGACTTATTTGAATATAGAGTACATGGATACCTAAATAAAGGAAAATTATGGGAATATCAAGTATCCCGAAGAAAGGTTGAAAATATCAAGTGAAGAGACAAGAATCCCTCCTAAAATAGCCTCAAAAAGTATATCCCATAATGGTATAATTATGGACATGATGAATAGAAGTAAGGTTCTAACTAAATCAGGAAGTAATAAATCTTGAAAAAAGGTAGTCTTAGAATTATACATGTGTAGAATCATGGGATATTCTAGGGATGTATTTCTTGATGCCCAAGGGCTCAATGTTGGAAGAAAATATGTTGCGACATCTCAAATGAGGAATAAATACATGATGTATAAATTTTATGGGATACATTTTTTAAATTATATATAGATATATAGTAAGTAAGGTAATTAAAAAGTGTGAAAAAAATTCCAACAAAAAAACCATCACTCCCATGTTGAGGCTGATGCATGTAAGAAACTAATAAGAATATGTTATATTGAATAATGAACTCACTAGATTGGATAAATCCAATGATGAAACTAAATGAAAGGTTAACCATATACCAATGTTTAATATTGGACAAAAAACATCATAGAGATAATGAAGAAAATAATATATATGGGAAAAATGGAATATTCCTTGGATGTGAAAGTAAATGATCACTGCTTAAAGAAAGATTTTCTAGGGAAAAAAAGTCTAAAGTCATTCCAATGGAAATTGAATAGGAGATGCATGAATACTGCCTATTTTTTCATAAAAATATATCACAATATAAGAATAGTATATTGGAGAAATTTTTATCCTATAGAATATGAATTATAATAAAGTATGTAGTGATTATGCATCGAAGGATGAAATGTGCACATGTGGGATTAGTCTCGCAGTGGAGTTAAAGTTTGGCAGATATAATTAAGGCATTGATTTTTAATTTTAAATTCAATAATTTTAGAGTTTAAGTAATAATTCATGTTTAATTTAATTTCATTTTAATATGTTTTTTTGAGAAAAAAATTATATTGGTCTTTCAAAGAAAATAAAAAATACAAAGGAAGAGGAATGTCAATTTGAAAAAGAATATTTGGAAAAAGAAATTATAATATCCCAAAAATATGGATAGTCGCACGACCTATCCCAAAAGAGTATACAAGATAAATTTAGGTGGAGGAGGATCTAAAAAGTAATACTAGAATGTGGTAATAAATGAATCTCATTGTTTTTTGGTGCTTAGTTAAAAATATGGGAAGTAGAAGCCTAGAATGCGGAGGCACCAGGGGGAGGAGTAGGGGTCTTGGTACGGGGAGGTACCACAGTGATTATCTATCATTGTGAGGACACATCTATATATATGATGAAGTTTCATATTAATAGTTTTTATAATGTGTGACTAAATAAAATAAATATTTTACGTGTTTAAATAAAATATACACATAGTGGTGGGGAAAAAGTCATTTGTGGTTTCTTCTCCATACACTAGGATTGTGCCTTTCTTGTCAATCCCTTCACCATGGAGATCCATGAAGTAAGATAAGAGCTTGAATACACTGCCAATATAAAGCAAGTATGTGATGTACTTGTGAATTCAACATCACATCCATCCGATGTTAGTGGAGAGAAATTTTACTTATGCTATATATTCTTGTTCTCACCATGGTTGTTATGCTTTTCACTGTGTTCATAGTGTATGAAAAGTTAGAGTTTGAGGTGAAATATATTCACACTATGGTGGATGTGGTTCACAGTAGTGAAGGTGATTATTTATTGAGAGATATATGATCCTAAATTGAAAAAATTTTCATTTCACACCATACTACTTTACAATGAATACATGAAGGATATAGAAGTTTGAATGGTGCCGCATCACAATCAAGAAAGGATGACTCACATAACAACCATTATTGAAGTAGTAAAAATATTAAAGGGAAGGAGTTTTTTCACTGAGTACATGGAATTGTAGAAGTTAAATCATGGTGATAAAAATTATTAAATACATAACATATATTTTATGGTGTGTTATATGATATCATTGTTGAGCGTGTCAAATTATATGTTTACTTTTACTAGAATTTCTACAGTATAGTAAGAACCCTAGGTCATCTCTTGAAGGAGGCTTAGATCATTAATCCAAAAATAATTTTTTGATTATGAAAATAATAGGGTAATTATGTTTTAGGAATCTTAGGGAAATTAATTGTTAAATAATTCTAACTAAAATAGAAAGTGATAAAACAAAGCGGGAATTAACATAATTAATTAAGAATGACCAACCCATGGAAATATCATGATGGTCATCATTCATCACTTCAAGATATAGGGTTTAGATATTTTAATCCTCAATTTGAAACTCCCAGAACCATAAATTTACTAATTTTATACTGGGATAACTCATATGGTTTAGTTTAAAATACACAATGATTCACCAGATACCACTGATGATTTGGTGATTTGTATTCCACTTCATAAACAAAACTCACTAAAGAAAAAAATTGAGAACTCGATTCACTTTCCAAGTTTGTGAGTTATTCATTTTTGATACCATGAAATGAATTTACATGAACTTTAAAGTGTTTATGATAGTTCAACTGACCAATATGAACCACACAAACAACACAATTAAAATGGGGAAGAAGAACTGGCGAATGGTGTGTGAAACATCACAAGAAAGGGTACCCCCAAACATGGTCATATGAGTTTGAGAATGACATACCAGTATATAAATAAATTAAATAATAATATAGTATTATGAAAAACAACACACAAACCTATAATTTAAAGGAATACTCAAATATTACAAAAACAAATCTTTGGATTTACATCACATTCCCTCAAGTGATCATAAGGAATTCAGAACTCCATGGGAGGAGATAAAGAAAATAATGATGAAGTAGTACTTACCGTGGCCTAAATAAATTATATCATTTAGTATAGGACTCCTTTGGGGCTAAAAAATGTTATCACCTTTATTATTGGTCTAACTTTCAAAGGGGATGTCCAAGGTATCATTTTATAGGAAAATTAGAAAGTGGTTTTGAGACTCAGATTTCGATAACCAATTGGACCAAGGTTTTCTACCCCCAGAAATTATTATCTAGATTTGGATAAAACTAAAAACTTGTATCCCAACCTATTTAATATCTCTACCTAAAATTTGGAACCATTCATGAAACTATAGCTTGAGATATAGATAAAATACAGAATACCACTTCTGACTTTGTGAACCTTCGATTCCCTAGACAAATTAGTTTATATGGACCTCTAAGTGGAAGAATTGGGATTTGGTTCCTTTATAAGAGTTTTATCCCACAATGTTTTGGATCATAACCCAAAATATCTTCCAAATTGGATACACAAATTAGTAGAAGTGTTTGGTTGAGTCCACCGGTGTGCTTGGATCCTGCCCAGATTGGCCCATTCCTCTTGAACATCGTCATGGTCCCTTCAAATCATCTCCACCTACAATGCAATTATCAAGAAATTAACACTTCCATTTTTAACAGTGATAAACAAAAAAAATTAATTTAATCAAACATGAAGTTAATTTATAATTTTTATTTCATTTTCAATACAAAACTTGTCTAACACATTGGTTTAAGGGTGAAATAAAACAATGAATTGCAGTGATATTATTATACACTCTTGACCCCATGTTCATGAATGCATAGTGAAGTCAGGGGAGTGATAAATAGATGTTCATGATGTGATGTACCATTTCACTCCATGAGATAAATTTCTTCTAGATTTAATAGATTAAAACTTTTCTCTACCTACAATATTACATAAAATTCTCATAGTATTAGTTCATAAACACCTGAGGGGGAATGTTAATTATGTGTGGATAATATTTTACTAAATTTTGATTTAACTTTTAATAATTTTACTCAATTTGGTATTTAAACCTATTTTTATGATTAAAAGATTTTTATATATTATTTAAGAAACATTAAAAAAACATATACAAATAAGTACAATAAACTAAAAGAAATAAACTATGTTTTTATAATATTTTTCCCATCCAATTTAACCCAATCTTTATTGTGATTGGGGTGTCTGAGTAATATGTTCACTACTAATAACAATATCATCAATTACATAGGGATGTTTAGGGATTATCCTATACCAAATTATTTAACCTACACATCAAATGGATTTTATTACCATCCTAAAACCATTTTTTGTCCCATACTTACACAATATCCAACTGAAATATATTGTCTCCCAAAAATCCTCAATAACTTCCATATTATTAAAGTGGATCTTATGTCAGTATTGAATGTCACTATATCAGCATTATATAATCTCCTTCCACTAAATATAGTGTCTTCCACTAATTTCAAATCTATAAGAATAGTGTCAGGAAAACCAGTATTTGATTCACAATATTTCTCATAAATCTTCTTTAGAATCTATATATTGGATCCTCTCAACTCAAACTCTAATCTATTTGTTATCTAGTGAACATTTTATATAATTGTCTCCATGTAATCCTTGATATCTTCTTCATATTATTTCCATCTAAATTGACTAGATATGATCCACAATACTAGGTTGAATACATTTTATTTTTTAACAACCAAAATATTATTATTCAAAATTTATAATCATTTTCTCCTTCTTCACTTACAGAGAGCTCTCGAATTATATTCATTAAGAGTTCAGTGTGATATTCATTGTCACTCTTTTTTCTAATCCTTTTTTATATAGTCTAAAGAAATATATTTTCTATAGATTTTATATATAAATTTTTATTCAAATCAGTACATTTAGCCTCTCATTTTTTCTCAACTATTTGTATGTGGGTGTCTCCCATGATCTTAGTTATTCCTATTACATTAAACATTATCCCCATAAAAAGTTTTAAGAATACTCTTTCTATTTTATACTTCATTTTTTCTGAGAAAAATATTTCTCCATATTAACTCTTCCATCATGATCAAGAATAATATCCATTTCATTCTCAATTTCAAAACATCAGTAATAGAACAATCATCATTTTTTTATAAAAATATAATGTCATCCTAGCTTTGGTGTTACTCAACTCTTCATAATGTGGAAGTATATGAAATTACAATGTATGAACCAAATTATAGTATTTTAATTAGATAAATCCATTAGAAAATATTATGAGTTTTTAGTATCAATTAGAAATGGATTTGTGGTATTTAATTCAATGGAAGAAGACCACAACCATCTTTACCTTTAATTTCTAGATTCATTTAATCTAGAATTTTCACATTTTAAGATAAAGTAATTTCGTAGCAATTCATACTTATCTAATAATATTTCTCATACATAAAGTTACCTATTATCATTCAATAATTTTGAATCACATTACATTTTTTATTTTTAAAATTATCTAAAATATCACTAGCATCAATAGATGTAATTTATACAAATTTATTTGAAAATGATCACCAATTTTGATTTTCAAATATTTTCTGATGAGAATCCTGGATTAATGAAACAATTATATTCTCAATATAAAATTATATTTTCTTCCTTAAAAATTCTTGAATCCTGGATTAACATAGCATCATGATATTTTTATCTTGATTGCACAACATAAGTAACACATAATTTTTTCTTCTTCAAAATTTTCACAATTTTTCTATGTTTTGGACTGAGGATGATCCTCACAAAGTGAACCAGTCATCCTTTCAATGAAAATTATGATTCCAAGCATTTGGGATGTTTTAAGGTATAAATTATTTTTGTGTCAAGATAAAATGGTCCTTATATATTTCATTTTTAGCTTCTATTCCATTGTGAAAATTCCACTTCATAAATCATTTCATAAGGTAAAATGATCCTTATAAATTCCAAATCCATACATACAAAGTTGTATGGTCATTATAATGCGTAGTTATCATCATTATAGAGTTATAGATAGTTCTAATGAATTTTTTTCTCATCCTTTGGATGGTACATATGAATTCCTAAACCATCTTTATAAAGTCTGTGATTAATCCTTATAATGTTTTTATCCTTCTTATATTTCTCAAGGAAAATCCTTATAGAGTCCTTGAATTTTTCAATTACCTCATCTAAATCATAATTATGTAGATTAATGGAGTCTAGGACATAGAAAACTTTTAATATTCTATCTCATATATACACAAAGAGATGAATTTTCAAATTCATGTTCTGAGTCATAGGGTAACTCCTATATAGTCTCTCCTTGAATCATACATAAATCATCAAATCTTAGCTAAAAAAATTAGATCGAACTTTAAATTTCCATTATTATAAGAATAAGTCCAAAATGAATTAAAATTAAATCTACGCCTCTCTAATCACTTAAAGACAACTTCATATGATTTTGGAATCGTAATAATAATTTTTAAGTGATTTCATAAAATTTCAATGTCTCACAAATCATATAAATATAAAATTTATAAAGCTCATGAATCATCCCCTATTTTATAATTTCAAACTAAATTCATTAATAAAAACCCTTCTACCAGGTGATATTTCTTTTTAGATTACAGTATCTTTATGCTTCCTTTCATAAGGATGGATTCTCCACAACTCATTCTTCTTTAAATATTCATTCATAAATACTTGTATGGTTTCTTTTACTTCATCAATATTCTTTCAAAACATTAATCTTGTTTTAATATTTTTTTAAAAAAAATATACAATATACCTAAAAAATAGTCTAGAGGTTAACTTCTCCACTTATCTTTAAAATGTTTTAGATAGAGAAGACTTAAATATTTAGCACTTGCCGTGAAACATTTCATACCATCCAAAAAATTATCAAATTTTAATAGACTGATCACCAAGAATCCTAAATAATCTTTACTGCAAAGGTATCAGAAGAAACTTCAACTCTTATATTTGGGTGGATTATTCCTCCATCACACATTATCACCACACATTGAATTTCTTTTTCCAACCCCTATTGAAAACACTATTAAAAACAAATACAACATCATCTCCATGAATCTATTTAGACATTTCAATATTTCTATTTGGATATATTATCAATACCAATTTTACTCTAAAGTTCAATTATACCCTTATCCCCCTTAATGATAATAAATTCAAAGGAAAAAAATATCTCCAACCCCTAATTGGTACCATAGGTATAAGGGAAGGTATTCAAATCTCCTCAACATACTTAATTTGAATCAATATATTATCCTATTTTCTTATTCATAAATTATTGATAGAATCAATCACTTTTATATGACTGAATGTTGGTACCATATTTTTATTAGAAATGTGTTATCAACTAATAAAATCTATGTCGATTCCAGTTAACCAAGTATAGAAAACAAGAGTGATCAGTTTAAAAAAATGTCATCCATATTCTTTGTATAATGTGATACCAACTCAAATTTATTTTTTTATGGAATATATAAATAGATATTAAATAATTTTTATAAACTTTTACACAACAACAACAAACAAAATAAATAAATTTAATTGAAAGTTTATTTTCTCCCCTTTTTTTTTGAAAGTCACTCACCCTTTATAGGAAGATTAAACATAATCCAAAAAAAAGATAGAGAGTAAAAATAATACTTCATATTTATTTTTTATAGGTAATATGAAGAATTTTTTGTTTTAAAAAAGAGTTAAAATTCCTATAGATTCACTTATTTTAGATCTCTGTAATGGGATTATCTTCATCAATCTTCACCAAGGTTAGTTTTTTATAGAGATAATCTCTGACCATTAGATAAAAGTTAAGATTGATACCAATAGAACTGAAAATGATATGTTATATAGATTCATCAATTAAATGTAATCCATGATAAATGATTATTCTAGTTATATAACAATAACAACATGAAACAGTTCTCTCTATATACTTGAACTTCCTTTCCTTGATCAATGTAGTACATCAACTCCATGATACAAGGATATATGAATAATGTGAGTCTCCATCATCTCCTTAATTTGATAAATATGTCTAATACTTAATTATAAACCCATATAATCCTTTTATTTTAGCTCTAAACTACCTATATCTCTTCATTATTTCATAATTCTTGATATTATAAATCATTTCTTAATTCAGTAGTATGGGACTATTTTAATTTTGGGAATTATTCTTATTTTGAACAACCTTTTTTTACTCTATCATGTAAGGAAAATTAACTCCTTTGATCTTCCTCCATTTTATTATACATTTCCAAATTTTCTATCAATATTTTTAATAACTTATTAATAACATGGGTACCGTTAATATTGTTTGTAGAAACCCTTTTCATAGCATTGATTTTGGTTATTGGAGTAATTGGTTGTTTAAATTTTTTTATAACAATTTATTCTACCAAGAAAACAATGCCATATATATATAATCATTGTGTTTATCCTACTTGTATATTACACACATCTTTTCAACTACTTTTAAGTTAATCTTCTTTGAAAGCCTCTTAAACTCTTTACTAGGGGTGTTACCCACTAATCCAATCTTGATTTCCATCTGATGGATTTTTTCTTTCCTTATTGATTCTAGATTTCTCCATTTTAATTTAATATTCATGGCCATATTGAATTAGTTTATAATTTTTCCATTATTACCACAATATAATCATCTACACTTTAGTTTAACATCCACATTATCTTTCTTATTTGGATAATTGGGAGTTGTAGACTCAACAATATTTTTTTGTTTACTCATTAAGGTAGATATTCCATTTTTATTTTCCTTATCATTTTCCTATTATGGTATTATTTTTATATTATCATGGGAGTTTTTATGTTCGGGTAGATTCTATAATATTTTATAATAATTATCAAATTTTTTGAAATAATCACATAGTTCTCCAAGATATTAAAGATATTTTTCATGGATATATTCCTCTATTTTTTTGAAATAATCTTCTTATCTAATGGGTTTCCGGTTTTTTAGTTCTACCCACTAAATTCAAGCATCAATGTCTTCCATTAACTAAAATACATTTCCATAAATCTATATCCATATGTTTGAAACTCCAATAACATCAATAGTAGACACCAAATCCCATTATTTTATTTGAATATTCAATTTATACCTATTTTGTGCTTGTTGTTGTTTTTTTAATCAAACTTATTTTGAGATTAATTTATGGGGATTATATTATTGGATATGATCACATCCAAAATTAATGATATAGTTGGTTTCTCAGCATTTATCTCCCTCTAAATTTGTGTAGATTTGGACTTCATTCTGGAATTATTTTTTGAAATGGATTCATGGAAAACAAAATTTAATATACAATGTTATAAATTTCTCTTTGATCTTATTTTAGGGTTTTCAAGAGATAATTTCAATAATTTTTTTTCAACCATTATAATTATTTTTAAAATCATGAATCCTTTGAGAAGTTTTTGTAGAAAAACTTTTCTTATCTGTAGATTGTGAAGATTCAACATGGGTGTCTTCTAGATTCTTCAACTAAAAATCCAAATCTATACATTTTAGATTAGGAATGTACTTCAAGAATTCAATTTTTTTCACCATTTGTTCATAATATCTTTTAAACTTCTTCATATGATCCTCATGAACTTGAATTTTCTTTATAATAAAATTATCCAACTCTTTTATTTTATTTATATTAACTTATAAATGAGCATCTTTGACATTCAGGGAGATATTATATAATTTATCTAATGAATGGATCAGTTATATTAAAATACAATTAACAAAAAATTATTATAAATGGATTTTTTTTAAATCATTAAAAATCAAAGAAACTATTTCATCACAAATTAAAAAAAATTACTCCTAGGATTTAACCATTTTTCTGAGGGTATTGCATCTTCTAACCTTTTTTACCTTTATATCTTACCTTTCATGAGATTTTTATTATATTTTTGTCTTTTCATATTTTAATCCTTTAATTTGTAATAGTTTTTATGTAATAGATTCAATGAGATCCATTTCAAGATAATACTTTACTTTAGAATAAAAAACAGAAAGTGGTTTATTAGGCTTGTACTCATCATATTTTTCATATATTGAACCTAATTCATTTGTTGAATTATCTTAAAAAAATTCAGAAATATACTTACCAATCTGAATATTTTCATCATATTTCTAATAATCATTCCCTTTTTTGTTCTTCCATGGATGTTTTGTCCTATATTTTTCTTATTATTCAATTTCTTTAGTGAAACATCTAATTCTGCACAGACAATAATATAAATAAATTTATCTATACAAGGTTCTTCCATTTAAAATATTATTTTCATAAAATTTAGATACAAACACTATGGAAAGAAAATTTATACTCAACCATATGGAACATTTTCTCTAAAACAAGTTTAAATTCTTATGGGTCAAATGTGAAAGAACCAAAGAGGGGGAGTTAATCAGGTGTGACTAATCTCTTACAAAATTCCAATTTACCTTTTAATCCTTTTAATAACTTTGGTATTTAAACCTCTATTTCTAGTTAATATATATTGATATTTTCTTTAATATATAAGAAACATAAAAATTTGAAGTTATAAAGGAATATAAAAGAAAGATGTTGTGTTTTAACAAGGTTCATCCCAAACTAGGAAATTTACTCATTTTGTGATCAAGGTATACAAGTCATAAATTCTCTACTAATCATATTATCACCAATTATAGTGGGATGGGTATATATTATCTTATAAAAATTTATTTACCCAACACTATATATGTGGTTAGGTATCATTCTGAATCCATTGTGAATAACTCAATTAAATAACATCCCATTGGAATATAATGTCTCCTAATAGTCTTCAATAACTTCCAACTTATTAAATTTGTTCTTCTTTTAGAACTGGTTGTTACTTCATCAACATCTTCATATCTCCTTCCACTAAAAATATAGTTTCTAATACCTTTAAATATCTAAGAAAAATTCCATGGAACTTTGTCTCTTCTTCAGATTCTTTCTCCCATATCTTTTTCATTATTTTTTGATGGATTATCAAAACACAAAATCTAAGGCATTCAATGTCCAATGAATATTCTATATAATTACCTACATGTTAGTATTCCTCACTTATTATTCTTCTCTATTTCGGTTTTGACTAGATCTGAACACTAGAACCATGTTGGATTATTTTTCTTCTTCAATACTATTGGAATTTAAGTCCCTTATAAAGGCACAAATGATATGTTTTGGGAAACCCAACCATACATCCCACTCTATAAAAATAATTCTGGAAACAACAAGGTTGGTTTGATCAATATTATTTGCCTGTATGTAAGGTCGGATTATACACGTGTAGATCTTACGTGCTAAATGTGATAAGATTTTTCACTTCATCATCCAAATCTGAAATGATGGAATATTCAAGCGCATGAAAGAAAAAAAATGTGTGTAAGAAATAATGGTTGAATGAAAAAGGTCATTTTATGTGACAAAGGTGATATCAAGGGCTGCATCTAGCATTATCAATTTCTACCAGTGAAGTAGCTAGCTATGCACAAAGGCCTTCCGCAACCCAAATCTTCCATTCCCATCACTGAAGATTTTGGATAGAAAAAGAAGCTCACCCACCTTTTGATCACAGTGACTCTTCAGAAGATGAAACACCACTCTACTATGTGTAAGAGTGATCTTCAATGAGATATGAGAATCATGGAACCCTTAAGGTAGATATTCACGCGCAATAGGTTCCCTGGGGGACAATTTGATGCACCCGTAGTTGAGTTATCCTCACCTAACCTCTTTCAACCCAAGTTAGGTGCATGAAAAGACCCTTCCTCTGTACAACCTTGGACTTGCTTGAAAACCACAATATTTTTCACAAACCTATTTGAGACACCATGTAATCCCCTTGGGTAATAGGAAAATGTTTGAGAAACCTTTGCGCAGAACAACCATACCTTGTGTCCAACCCTCCAAACTTGGGTGCAAAAATTTCATGGTCCCTTGTGAGATGTGCACTATGCCTATAATTTAGGCATTTAAATACCTTTTTCTTCTCAAAATAGGTATGATAATTCCATTATCTTCTCATCATATACATAATAACATGGACCTCATGACTAACCACTCCTCCTCATCATTACACCCTAGCATTTCCAAAGCCATGCCCTTCCCAAAGGCGCATGAGAGATAGTTATATAAGAACAAAGGACAAGGATTAAATCCCACACATCTAATATACATGATGTAAAACTTCCTAGTACCATATCCAAGTAATATGATGCTTAAAATCATGACAACATTCTCAAAACATGACATAAAACTGTAGCCTTACCTCATGCCATAGCCACAAGATTATACATGTGTGGGTGGCATTGGAGGACCTCCAACAAGAAATCCTATGTATCACTCACATGTAATGAGATCCTCCATATGTGTAATGAGATATTCCCCACATGGAACGATATCTCCCTTAGGTAGCTCAATGCATAATCCTCACACCTTTTCTTTTTGGTATATCTTTCATGACACGAGCATCATATCTACTACTTCTTATTGTTTCTCACACCGAGTATTACTCACATGGTCTTAGAGGTTAGTAGTGATTGTGATATCCAACCAATCCCCACCATGGGCCTCTTATATGATGTAATCCCCAATAATCTCTACTCTATTTCACCTCTAATACAGCGTAATCACCACTCATCTCTACTTCAATGAGCCTCCTATGTGATGTAAGACCCAATCATCTCAACTTCAATGGGATGCTCTTACATGTAATCCCCAACCAAATTTTCCATGGGACTCCTACATGGTATAATCCATAACTTATTGAACTATGTGGGATTGGATTCCTAACTAACTAGGATACATAGGAATCCTCACTGAGGTTCAAACCCAACATCCAAATCCACATTGATTTTATCTAGGCTATATATCTTGTAAGATCATGCCTCTCACATGGGAGGCCACTTCTATTCCAGGTTCCCTAGGAAGCTCAATGCATAATCCCCACAAAAACTCCAACCAATAGAAATACTTTTGTGAAGGGAATCTTTGAAACATAAGCCCCACACTATCCCTTGTAGACACTTCAATTACAACGTGATAATCCTTACCACGTGATGTTAAATTGCACAGACTAGTCCTACCACATGACCTAAAACTATGGCACCAAACTACATGTGTTTTGATCACGATATTCTGAATAGGGTACATAGGACACCTCTATGAGGTTCAATCCTTACCATTGGTAAACCTAGGTGCTCCCTCATAAGGATGAACCTCCCTGATCCACCTCAATGGTGTTCTGATAAAACATCATTGTTCTCCCTCATAAGTATGTACCATCATGATGTGACATCTCCCTTTTATGGGAAACACCCCTAGATTCACCTTGATGGGAAATTACAATCGATCCATAGTTAAACCATCATGGTGATCCCTCCTAGGGATGTACCTTCATGGTGTGTAATGTTCCCTTTAAGGGAAATACCCCCTAAATCTACCTCCATAGGGTGTTATGATCCATCCATATGGTGAAACATCACAGTGTTTCCTCTTAAGGATGTACCTTCATGTGTGACATCATTTTTTTATCGGACACATCCCATAGATCCACCGCCATTGGGAGTTCGGATCCATCCATTAGTAAACCTTCATTGTTTTCATTGTAGGGATGTACCTTCATGGTGTGACATCTTTTATTTATGAGAAAAACCCCACATATCTACCCCATGGGATGTTCTGATCCATCCATATGGTAAACATTCATGGTGATCCCTCCCAAGGATGTACCTTAATGGCATGACATATTCCCTTTATGGGAAACACCCCCTGGATTTTCCTCCATGGAGTGTTTTGATCTATCCATCTCGTTTGAAATATTCCCTCCTAGGGAAACACCTCCTATGTCCATAATATGTTAAACCTGTGCCCCAATCCATCTCAACCAGGCATTCAAATTTGCCTCCACCAGACATAGAATTTTTGATAACCCCAAACAGCTACATCATGATAAAAATAAAATATCTAAGGTGAAATACATGGAATATATACATCAGTGATGTAATATACCTCATGATAAACATGGGAAACTATAGTTGAAATCCATGGAAGATATACAGCCATAGAATCAACAATATTATGATAGAAATGGGATTTATGAGGTGAAATCCTTTGAAGATATACAACCCTAACATCAACTACCTCATGATCAATAAGGGATGCCTAAGATGAAATACTTTGAAGATATATTCCCTCAGTGTAAAATACATTGTGATCGACATAGGATTCCTTGGGCTATTCTCCCTAACATGCCACCATGATATGCCCTTTTACAAGGAATAATATTGGTGACCAATGCTTCTAGCATCCAGACATGCACATCGATGCCCTAGGTGAAAACTCTCTTAAATGAAGGTTGATAAAAAGTCTAGAATGGATTATAATTTCAAGATAGAATCAGTGTAATTGACCAACATCCAGAAATATATGAAACAAGTAATGAGTTTAATGATAATGACTTAATCTATGAGGGATAACTAGACTATGCAATGAGCTTCAAGGAGGAATCCATGTAAGGAGAAACCTATATCCCATTATCCCATTTTGATCAGGGAGAATATGTCACCAAAGATGTTGATGACAGCTTCCCACCTTTGGAATGTAATAATGTGAGGTAACAAGAACACCAACACACATTCATATGCAGGTGGTGGCCTCAACAAATGTTTTAGAAATAGAATTGTAGAAATCGGTGTGAATATTTTCTCCTTTAACTATGGGGATTAGTCATGTTGGAATCAACAGATTAGCATGTCACCAGATCCATATATCTAGTGTCCGTTCCCACCAAGGAAATATTGGGCATAACATGGTACTCATTAAAAGTTGGGGTAGTAAACATTGGTAATTACTCGGTCTATGGAATAGTCAGCACAAATATTTCTCTCCATCATTGGAATATTGGATAACAATGGGATATTGGGAATCACTTTTCTTTCATCTGTACTAATAGCATAAGTTTCCTACCTTTTAGGACTTTATATATAAGAAATCATCCACCCAACACCCACAAACACCGGGGTAGGAGAAACATTGATGCGTGAACCCCATACAGTCATGTTTCCCTCGGAATCCGGGGATGACCGCCTTTATAGGAGGTTCAAACGTTCCAATCGGTTTCTAACGGGTTTGTTCATAGAATCGGAAGCATCCAATGATTCCACATCCATTCGGACCTACTTTCCAAAGGTAGGTGCTCATTAGTTTGTGGAATGATGAGGCTTAGGAATTTTCATTGGTTGAGAGGATGGGAGGTCGGACTCATCACACCTTTTTTAGGAGAATTATTATCTACTCTGGGACTCTCTTTATTGATTTAATTTACGTTTGTGAATCCTTATTACATTACCAAATATAAAATGAGTTTTCCTTTAAATCTAACAATCAATGATCGATATGTAGGAAATTTAGAGAATCTTTTGTATGTATTCGAGGTTCTTCATCGATAGAGAATCATCTGTATTTGTTAGAGATTATTGGTCAATGGTACCCTTTGACACATTTAAACAGAAGTCTCTCGGTCATTATGATGATTGTGCTGGTTTTAAAGCCACTCAGTGGGGCACTTGAAGTTTATTGTCATTCAGAAGGACATGGATTATTTTAGAGTTGGGATCGAACCCGCAGATGGGCTACATATGTGGCCTTTGTTTATAAAAGGAATCAGAACCCACGTAGTTCGAGTAAGGGAGTATGATGTTTATGATTGATGGCTCAAAGAAGGATGTCACAATTACTTTTACACTCTAAGCTCGCGTGAGTCATGCTCGGTGTGAGAAACAAGAGGTATTGGCAAAAAAATAGACAATTGTGCCATGAAAGATGCAATCATAAGAAATAATGTGGGGATTATGTATGTATGAATGCCCAGATAAATGAAGGTTAGGATTTAATTTAGGGAAGAAATCCAGGAACAGGGTCCATAAAGGTATATGTGCTTCATAGAGATTTTGAATAATCTAACTTGGGGCTTATTCCTAAAAAGGAGGCCCAAATTAGGAGAAGACTTATGATTGGGTTTTACTCCTGAAGAGGAATCCCAGATCAAAAGGTAAATTAGGACTGGTTAAGAGAGATTATGACTGGGACTTACTCCTGAAAAGGAGGTCCAGGTTAAGGATTGAGGTTTGTGGCTTATTCCTGAGGAGAATTCCCAAATTAGGGAACTGGGGCTTACTCCTAAAAAAGGAATCCCAAGTTAAGGAATCTGGGGATTACTCCTAAGAGGATTCCAAGATTTAAAGACTTATGACTGGGGATTATTCCTGAAAAGGAGACCCAGGTTAAAGATTCTCTCGTCTTAAAGGATGTGGTTGAATGAATGAACTCTCACTTTTTAGTGACATAAAGATATGTAAATCACTAGATTTTGAGAGATATTCCACAGAATTCCTTTCAGATAAGGAAGTCAAATCAAGAAATCATGCCATAAATGGCTTTGAAGAGTGTCTTGAAGACTGAATCTTGAATAGGAAAGGTGTAATTTCTTAATAGGGGTGAAATGGGCAAGAAAGGCACCCAAAAAGGCAGGGGTGCGCAAGTCCTGGCAGGCGCGTAGGTACAGCGTGGGCACGCAAGTCCTGGTCGCGCAGGTCCTGGTCGCGCAGGTATTCTTGTGAGACACATGGTGTACTTGCACGGTAGTGAACCAGAAGGGTAATACTTGAGCGAATCTTCATTAAAGCCTTTATAATCCTCTTGAGGTTTTTTCAGAAGAAGGGCGTGCAAGATATAATGAAGGAGTAAGGTGGCGCACAAGTGTGTCCCTTTTCCCTTAAGGGATGGCCACTTAGGCACGCAAGTGCTGATGAGTTTCAACACTTAGTCCTTCCTCCCCCTCTTTTAGATCTTCCGTTCTAGGTAAGGAATTACCTTAGAAGTGTTCCGGAAGCTTTGAGAAGTGACTAGGGTGCTGAGAGCTCAAATATGGGTTTCTAGAAAAAAATCATCTCGAATGGGGGGCCCACAGGGTCTATTTATAGGCAGGAGAAGACCCCGGGCGGTTACTAGGCGGTTATCACTTAGGTCGCGCAAGTCACTTGCACGACCATACGGCGTCGCGCAAGTGGACTTGCGCGACAGTGATGGAACTTGCGTGGAATAGGTGCTTTTGATCTTTTGTTCATGCCATTGTCAATTTTTTATATTTTATTCAAAGGTTGAATCAATTTGAGCTCAAATATTCCCCTTTTCTAATCTTTAGATTCTGTGATGAAAGGAGCGTCAACAAAAGTCCCCCCTCAGAGTTGGATCCGAAAGAAAATGAAGATTTGACTCTGAGGAAATCGAAGACATCCAAAGGAAAGGGGGCGTGCAAGTCTTGATGGTGCAGAGGCGGCACGCAAGTGCACATCGCGCTGGGATACGACCTTCGATCGCGCAGGGTATGGCGCACAGGGTTCCGGCCGCGTCTATAAATAGAGGGCCTCACTTTCGTACAAGCATCCAGATTTCCGGAATTCATACCTTCGAGCTCTCTCCACGCAGGTCACCTTAGCCACGCAGGTTGCTCTGTTTTCCAGTGTTTTCCTTGATGTCGCGCTACTGTAAAGGTATTTGTACTTGTGCGGTTTATACTTGTGCGTCAAAAACTAGGGTGGAAAAAGAAAACTTGCGCGTCATGTTTAGACTTGCGCGCCTTAGTGCCTTTAGCCATTTTTTCGAATTCTTTCACAAATTTTATGAAAAAATAAACCCATTTAAGAGTTTAATTTATTCAACTTTTGTGCAGATTAAATGGCTCCTAAGGGAATTAAAATGTTTGATGAACTGGCTAGCAAGCGGATTGATGACATGATGAACATCATTGGCCATGATTACTATGATATCTGCGACAACACTCTCCCATATTTGGCTAAGTAATTGAAGAAATATCTTCTTAATTTCCCACAGAGCATCTACCTACCTCTATATGGTCATGGTCATCTGCAAGGAGTCAATGTTCCAGATGCAAAGAACTATACACCTAAAATGCATCTGCACTGCTACTCCTTCATTTCGGTTATGCTGTGCATTAAGGGCAACAACAATGGTGTGAACTTTCAAATTCTTCTTCCATGTCATTTCCTTGAAGATATGAAAATGGCGAACCCATGGGCTGAAATGTTTTCCACTGCCGATTGGTGGAGAGAAGACAAACATGGTATTAGAGCAATATCGGAAAATAGTACTCTCTCCAAATGGCTCTTTACTTCTAATGCTCCATTCTCAAATCCATGTATCCATCTTCCAAGTCTCTTGGACAGAAACAGAGTCACTGTTTGATCAGCCAAAAATTTTCTCAAATCGCACTCAAGAACATCCTTTTACAATTGTTCCAAGAAGAGCTGGTATCACTGCATCTCTTATTGTATCTAGTTGAATGAATGAATTCCAGGTGGTTGTTGATGAAGCTCGGGATGCCATAAATCAAATAAAGAGTTATGTTGAAAGCCTCTTATAATTATTGAAAAAGAGAAGAGACTCCAGTATGTGGATGTCCTTCTAACTCTTATGTATCAATGAAAAACACTTTCACCTTCACTCATTTGTACCTGTATTCTCTTTTACTACATGCTTTAGATTTTACCTAAGGTGATGGGCCTAGTAAGCATAGTTTGATTTTTACTAGGATTAATGTAAATAACCCTACAAACTTCGAACCTTTTAATATCTCAATGTTACCTAAATCATAAAAAAATGTTTGTTTAGTGAGCTGGGAACTTGACTTTTATTCAAATTTCCCCTGTCTTTTGTGGGCAGTTTAAAGTCATGCACGTCGGACATACAAAGGCTAATGTTTAAGGTCGAAATAGATTTGACCAAAATGGATTAGAATTGACTCAATTCCTTGACAACTCATCTGAAAACATAGTACCATACTCAAGTATGAGGGAAAATATGTAAGCTATGACTTAAGAATATTTGAATCTGAGGAATGATATGAAAAAGAGCTAAAAGGCATTAGAAGAAGTAGTTCCCAAGAATGAAGTTACCATTATTTAACAAACCCGTTAGGGGGTTGAATTATGCAGGGCCACCTAAGGGAATTGGATACATAGTTAAATAAAATAGTATCTTTTGGCTAACAAGTCTATTATGTAGACTGTTTATACAAGGCCACCTATGGGAACGTGCTGCATAGTCATGAAAAAGAATTCTCAGAAATTTACTTTCCTAATGCTAAAAGACAATGAAAGTTTATAGAGATTCAAATCTTCCAAAGTATAGAGTTTGCTGTATGGAAGGAGGTACTTGAATATGGAGAAGATATTTCTAAACAAGATTATCGAAGAACTGGATGAATGTCACTCCTACGAAGGTCTGACCCAAATGTTGGGAAGGAGAATATAAACCATAGACTTGAATACTTTCAGATCATGAAAAAGGATATAGGACAAATATGTTAAGGATGGCTATTTTTGCGGATCCCTACATACAGTTATTTAAGAAAAATAAGTACAAAAGAGGCATTCATCCCAAGAATGAAGTTACCACTATCCGAAAAACCTGTTAGGGGTTGAATTATGCAGGTCCACCTAAGGGCATTGGCTGCATAGTCAAATAATAGTATCTTTTGGCTAACAAGTCTTTTATGTAGACTGTTTATGCAAGGCCACCTATGGGCACGTGCTGCACAGTTAGGAAAAATAACTCTCAGAAGTTTGACATTTTTGTGACTAGAAGTCATGAAAAGGGTTATGAGGATCTGGAAATATTTAAGGTTAGGATTATGACACATAAATATGGGTATTTTTTAATGTATACAGAGATACACAGATCAATGCTAACCATAATCATGTTGTGGCTGGGTCCTGAATTGAAATGTTGGACTTCACTACGTATCCCATAAGGATGAGAATCAAGCCATACGTATTTCTTAAACTACAGTTTAACATCGTGTGGGACAAAAGGATTTGAGATCCTTGTTTAGGGTCATAGATCTTGGACCATTGTAAGAAATACACAGTGTGTGTTTTCATGGGGACTTTTCAGCCAAGGGACTGAAAGTGGAATTTGGGGTTAGGCCCAAAGACTTGGGGCTGGATTCGAGGGACACTCAAACGTTCCTACATATCCCATAAGGATGGGAATCAAGCCCACGTAGTTCTAGAAATACCCTTTTTACAAATTTGGATCGTACATATGAAGGTTGAAAGGGGACTTTAGTACAATGATGGTTTAACCCAAGATAAAAGGTTTGGGCGTTTCCATGTATACATGTAGTCTTTGAGATGAAACATGATTGAAAAATCAATGTAAATAATGGTTCCCTCTCAGGTGAGGGTATCAAAGAATATTTTAGTTTACTGTCATACTGGACAAAAGTGTTTTATAGTTTAACGTCGTATAATAAGGACGAATGTGAACCAATGTAAAGATATTGATTATAGGGGCGGTTTCACGAATCAACATCGTATGAGATGAAGGAGAACCGATGTGAAGAAATTGGTTTTGGGATTGAACCTTGAGAGGTTGCCTACATACCCATCATATAAGGCAAGGATCAAAGTCTGTGTAGTTCAATTAAAGAATGAATTAATGATCAAGTTGTTCTTGGGGACAACGACCTAAAAAAATGATGTTGGGACTTACACATGGTTAGCTGCCCAGAGAAAATATTATGGTTGAGGTTTGCTCTAAGCTCACGTGAGTCATCCTTGGTGTGAGAAACAATAGGTAGCAACAACCTTAATGATACACAGTTTAACGTCATGTAGGACGTATGAAGGGACTATGCAATTTAAAGTCTTGCAGTTAGGACTATTGGGGATGCACATTTTAGTGTCATGTAGCAGGGACAAAATACAGTTTAATGTCATGTAGGATGTATCATGAACTTTCTGTACAGTTTAGCATCATGTAGTTAGGATGATGGGGACAATAGAGTTTAACGTCATGTTGGACGAAAGGGGGGGGGGGGCAGTGCAGTTTAATGTCATGCAGTAAGGACAAAAGAGTGCACCATTTTAATGTCATTTTGGACGCATTGGGGATTTTTTCCACAGTATAACGTCATATTGGACGAAAAAGGGACGATACAGTTTAGCATCATGTTGGAAGAAAGTGCGAATAGTTTAAGGTCTTATGCATAGACCGTTGATGGTGAAGTTTAATGTCTTGCTGGACGGTGGTGTAGTTTAAGGTCATACAAGACCTTTGATGATTATGTAGTTTAACTTCTTTCCAGGCATAAGGGACTTTTATACAGTTTAGCATCATGTAGTTAGGACGTCACAATTTAACGTCTTGCTGGACGTAAGGGGCTTGCAAACAGTTTAGGGTCATATGCATGGACCGTTGATGATGCAGTTTAAGGTCATACAGGACCTAGTTGCAGTTTAAGGTCATACTAGACCATTTAGGGAACTTTTTTTCACAGTTTGACGTCATGTGGGACGAGGTTGCAGTTTAAGTTCATACTGGACCATTGTCGTATAGTTTAACGTCATATAGCAAGGACAAACTGGTGCCACACAGTTTAGTGTCATGTTTCAGGGACAAATACACATTTTAACGTCTTGTAGGACATATGAAGGGACTTTCTATACAGTTTAGTGTCTTGTAGTTAGGACGATGGATTTTTCACAGTTTAATGTCGTGTGGGACGAAAGTACAAATAGTTTAAGGTCATATATATGGACCGTTGTCGTGTAGTTTAATGTCATATAGCAAGGACGAACTGCTGCCGCACAGTTCAGTGTCATGTTGCAGGGAAAAAATACATTTTGCAGTTTATACAAAATACGTCTTCAAAAATCTGGCATTGGTTGGAGTAGTGATGAGTTCTCCATCCATTGAGATTAATGAATAAGCTCCATTGGAGTAGACCCTATGTATTGAATAAGGTCCTTCCCATTTTGGCTCAAGATTGGGAGGTTTCTTTCCTGGTATCATTGGAGTTCTGAGAACTAATACCAATTCTCCCTGAGTGAATGAACGAAGACGAACTTTTTTGTTAAAAGCTCGTGCGATTCGATTCTGATAGACTTCCAAGTGGTGCAAAGTGCACAATCTTTTCTCATCTAACCGTTCCAATTCATCCAATAATTTTTGTGATTGTTCATCTGTAGATGATTAATCACAAATGGAAACTCTGAGCGAGGGCAGTTTAACTTCAATGGGCAAGACGGCTTCCGTTCCATATACTAATGAATATGGAGTTGACCGAGTTGCAGTGCGGGTGGTACTCTGATAAGCCCATAAAGCATGAAAGAGTTTATCAGGCCGTGACCTCTTATCTTTATCCACCATCGTTTGCAGTATATTTGAAAGAGTCTTGTTAAAGGCTTCTATCTAGCCGTTGGCTGCTGCATGATACCGAGATGAATGGTTGGATTTGATGTTGTATTCTTGATACAATTTCTTCACCTCGGATGAACAGAAATTGGTTCCATTGTCTGTCAATATGGTATGAGGGACACCAAATCTGGTAATGATGTTAGACTTTATGAAGCTAACAATGCATTTAGAACTGACTTCCTTGAGAGGTATTGCCTCTATCCATTTGGAAAAGAAGTCAGTGGCAGTAAGAATATACTTAAACTTCTTAGACATAGTCGAAGGGTAAGGTCCCACCACATCCATTCCCCATGTAAAAAATGGCCATGAGTATTTAGATGTATGAAGCAACTCTGGAGGCGGATGAATAAAGTTGGAATTTACTTGGCATGAATGACACTTCTTTGTGAAATCGACACAATCTCGTATCATTGAAGGCCAAAAGTATCCAAGCCTTCAAACCTGATCAGATAGTCTATGTCCAGACTGGTGGGCACCACAGACTCCTGCGTGCACTTCTTTCATGACAGCCATTGTCTCTTCACCATCAATGCATCTTTAGAGAACTCCATCAAAATTACGTTTGTAGATAATTTTCTCTAGGTTATATGGGCTATCATAAAGAGTAAAATTGACCACACGTCACCGGATTTGTTCTTTCTCGGCTCTATCAGGTGGAAGTGTTCCATTTTGAATGTATTCCCTGATAGGTGACCTACATCCTGTAGTATGAACATACGGTTCAGGAATGGGACTAATTTCATTAATTTCCTCTGTTCTGATTCGAACAAAAGGTGAAATTGCACGACGGTGGGAAATACAGATGGTTGTCTCATCCCGATTTGGATCTCCCAGAGCTTTGGCTATATTAGCCAATGAATCAACTTGAGCATTTTGTGATCTTGGGACATAAGAAAATGTCGGTTCCAAAGGGAATTCCGCCATTAACTCTCTGACATAATCATACAAAGGGATTAGTTCTTCTTTTCTGATGGCATAATCCCCATTGACTTGTTTGATTACCAGGTCTGAATCACACTTCACCTTTAAGTGATTCACTTGTGCTTGAAGCGCTAATTCGAAGCCTGTGATAAGAGCTTGGTATTCGGCTTCATTATGGGTACCACCTTCCCACAATAAGAAGGAATAAGGTAACACTACCTTTTCTGGAGAAATGAGTACAATTTCTAAGACAACTTTGTTGAATTTAGGATTTTCCATTTTCTTCCCTGTTGGACTTCTAGAAGAACCATCAAAATACATTTCCTATGCTTGAGGACTTTCTTGAATAGAGAAGACTTCCTCATGAGGGAGTTCAATATCTGAAGATGTGTCTTCCACTGAAGGGTGTTTAGCCAAGAAAACAGCCAGATCTTGGCCCTTTATCTCTTTTTGAGACACATATTGAATGTCGAATTGCTTCAAAATAACTTCCCACCTTGCTAGACGTCCTGTAAGCATTGGACGACTAAGGATGAATTTGAGCGGGTTATTGCGAGATACCAATTGGACCTCATGATGTTGCAGGTAATGTCTCAATTTCTGAACTACAAAGATTAATTCCAGGCATCACTTCTCAATACTTGAATACCGGGTTTCTGGTTCAAGCATAGTTCGACTGAGATAGTAGAGGTTGTTTTCATTCCCAGCATCATTCTTTTGAGCAAGAAAGGAACCCAATGATCTATCTAGATTTGTCACATAGAGGATAAGTGGTCTTCTTTCAACAGGTGGCATGAGTACTGGTGGACTCAAGAGGTATTTTTTGATAATATCGAATGCTTCTTGACATTCTTCAGTCCACTGGTAAGTGACTCCCTTATTCATCAATTTGGTAAAGGGTAAACTTTTGCCTGCCAAATTGGTGATGAAGCGCCGAATATAGGCTAAGTGTCCTTGAAGTCCTCTTAATTCTTTCAAATTTTGAGGAGGTGACATACCAAGGATTGACTTGGTCTTCTCAGGATCGACTTCAATACCACGATGGTGTACAACAAAGCTAAGAAATTTTCCTGAGGTTACGCCAAAAGAAAATTTTAAGGGGTTCATCTTCAAATTATGTTGTCGAAGCTTGCAGAATATGACTTCCAAATCATCCAAGTGATTAGAACGTTGTTTGGATTTAACCACCAAATCGTCTACATAGAATTCAACAAATTTCCCTAAGAAGGGTTTGAAGATACGATGCATGGTGCGCTGATATGTTGCACCTGCATTCTTTAAGCCAAAGGGCATTACCCGGTAATAAAACACACCCTGAGGGGATCTGAAGGTTGTGAATTCCTCATCTTCTAGGGCCATTCGAATCTGATTATATCTAGAATATCCATCCATGAAGGAAAGTGCTTCATAGGCAGCTGTTGCATCAATTAGAAGTTCTGTAATCAGAATTGGGAAATCATCCTTAGGACAATGCCGATTAAGATCTCTAAAATCGATGCAAACTCTAATTTGTCCGTTCTTCTTCTTTACAGGGACAATATTAGCCAACCACTTGGGATACTGAACTTCTCTGACGATGTTAGCTTTGATAAGCTTATCCACTTCAGCTTAAAATTTAGAAGCATAAGTTGGGTGTGTTCTTCTTGCGGCTTGCTTAAATCCTTGATATTCTTCTGGTAATCCCAAATGATGAGTAGCAACATCAGGATCAAGCCCGGGAATTTCTGTATAGTTCCAAGCAAAAATATCTCTATTTCTCTTTAGAAAAGAAATATACATCTCTTTCTCTTCAAGGTTCATGGACGCAATGATTAAATTGGGGCATGGATCTTCCTTTGTACCCATATTTATTTCTCTGAGTTCATCCACAGTGGTAGAGATACCCTCTTCAAATGCTGGAGGAGAATCTCTGAGATCTTCCTCTTCTTCTTCATCATGTTTTATTTCTTCCGTGTCTACTTTCATAGTAGATGACAAAGCAGAATTTTCATGATCAGAAGAGATGTCAAAATTTTCATATCTTGAAGAAGAAGCTTCCATTTTCGACTCGATTGATGATGAAGGGTCTTCTTTAGGTAATAAAGAGGAAATGATGGATTGAGAATCGACATCATTTTTCAGCTTTGAGGTTGCTATAACTTCTTCTGGCCTAATTGGCGAAGCATAGACTTGTTGGATTTCAGCAGATGAAATCAAGACGTCACCATTTGTGCTTTCATCACTGCATGGTAGATTACCAATTTCTCCCATGTTGTCTGGCTCGATTGTCGTAGCTGACATTATGGATATTTCCATAAGAGTATTTTGATTTGGGTCTATCTTGTCAATTTGACCGATAGGCAACACATAATCTATACTCACATGTGTAAATGGATTTACTGGAATTTTTTACAAACCATATGGAGCATTAACTTTGGTAATCTCCTTTGTTATGGATTTCTCCCTTTACTTCATGTGATAGAATTATGCCTCAATGTATTGAGACTCACATGTCTTGAATGGGGCCTTATCACCATAAAAAATCCCAACTTGACCATCGAAACAATATTTGAGACATTGATGGTATGAAGAAGGGATAGCCGCATGTTGATGTAACCAAGGTCTTCCAAGCATAATGTTGAAGGCTGAGTCTTGATCAACAACCATGAAATCTGAATTGGATACAAGATCTCCAAACTGAGTTCTGAGTGTAACTTCACCCAGTGGTTCTTGTTCATTTTTATCATATCCCTATAGCATCATAGTGGAGGGAGATAAATTAGATTCTGTGAGGCCTAATCGACGAAGTGTACGAATGGGCATGAGGTTGACTCATGAACCATTGTCAATGAAAACTCTTCGAACATCCACTCCATTGACTTTTCTAGACAAGTACAATGGTCTAATATGTCCATGCACAACATCATCTTCGTCTTTATCAGTAAAGGATATTATTTCATGGCATTCTGCAGGATTATTCTCTATGAGATAGAATTCAGCTGTAGCAATTTGAGTTTCAAACTCCTGAGGACTTGACAAAGCCTAGATGAGTGCTTCCCGGAGATCTTTTGACAGATTGAAAGCATCCAGAATTGTAACTTGGCTGGTACTTGGGCCAAGTGTTTCAATATATCATACTTTTGATCCAGAGGTCTACGTTTCCCAATAGGAATATGAGGTTTAGAAGGTACCTTGGAAGTAGATTCTTTGGAAGTTGATGCATCTTGTATAAGAGTTTGTAATATTCCTGGTTTTGGAAGATTAGACTGATTAGATCCATTTACCTGCTAAGAGGAAGATGATAGAACCTTCAACCGGTCTTCCAAAATAACTGTTCCAAGACTAAATTTGCTATTGGTAGAAGAACTTGTTTGTTCTTGTTGAGCTCGCTGAAGGGATCTACCACAAGTTTCTGCTGCGTGCACAGTTCTAGCAGAGGTAGAATTGGAATAGTGGCTTCTGAAAGATCCACGTCTTCCCCTGTATCTTGAGCCCCTGGAACTTCCTCTGATTCCTCTGTTTGATACAGGGAATTCAGGCTCATTAAAATCGAAATTGCGACTGGCATATGGATCTGTTAATTGAATCATATTAACAGAACCAAAGATCAGCTCTTCATCTGATGAAGACTCTTCCTGATTAGCCTATTTAGGCTATGCCGTTTGGTGGGGCGGTGCCCGTGGCTTTGAAGTAGATGGAATGAAGTCCGCCAAAGTCAAAGACAACTTAGGCTTTGACACATACTCATCTTCTTCTGATTCTTTTTCTTTCTTTGAATCATGCTGTTTCTTTGAGGACTTTCCCTCTGACGAAGAGGGTTTTGCTGTAACATTCATGGAAGAAGACACAATTGGTTTCCTTAATTGTGTTCGCAAAATAGCATGAGTTCAATTGATTGTCTTTCTGACCATCCAATAATCATACTTTTGTGCATTTTTTCTTTTGACTTCCTGCCATTCATCTTCCTCCTCTGGAACTGTAGTAGTGACACAAGATACCTGGGATGACGAGCCTTTCAATGTGACCTATCCCGAGTCGACCATCTTTTTCAGGAGGTATTTGAAGACAAAACACTCTTGGATGGGATGCCCCAACATTTGATGAAAAGGGAAATAATTAGGATGATCTTCATCTCCTTTCTTGTTTGTCCTCTTGGGTATTGGCAGTTGAACCAAATTGTTTTCCAGAGCCGAAATGAAATAACCAGGAACCTGTTCATTTCAGAAAGAGTATGTTTTTCTCTTCAAATCCTCAAATTGTTTCTTCTTTGATCTTTTTGATCGTCTAGATGAAAAGGCCTTTGTTGTTGGTGCTTATAAGGTGGAGCCCTTTGAGAAGATGAAGTTTTTGAGGCTGAAATAGGTACAGGTGCTTGTTTAAGAATAACTATAGCAGTTTCTACTTTATCCATTCTCCTTCCTGGAGCTGATGGAATTACACGAGATTTAGTCTTAGCCTATATAAGGGAATCTTCAATCTGCTGAGCGATTGAAGTAAGGTATCGAAACCCTCCTGTGTATTTCACAGGGATTAATGGCGTGTGTAATTCACCACACAGATTTTCCACACCTATTGGAAAAAATTCTTCTTGAGGGAGTGCTAAAATCAAGGAATATGTTAATCCCTTCCATAGAGCAATGAAATCAGAGACCCTTTCATTCTCCCTTTGCTTACAGTTTGTAAGATCGAAAACTTTTGTCTTTGGTAAAGTTAAGCTAAACTGAAGGAGGAATTTTTGGCAAAGATCCTCCCATCTAGTAATTGACTGGGATTGAAAGCTTGTATACCAAACAAAATCTGGTCCTTGCAAGGTTCACACAAAGCATCTGAGTTTCACTACTTCTTGCTGCTCCGGATTTCCCATCATAGGATCGCAACAAGACATGTAATGCGTCAAATGTTGTTCTGGTTCGCCTGATCCATTGAAAATAGAAAATACAGGGTTCTCAAAACTGGATGGAGGAGAAATTGAATCTACCCATTCAGGGTAAACTTTCTTTTCTGGTTGAACTTGCGCATGCTTCCCTTCCATAGTTTCTAACCGAGCTGTTAATGAATTAATAGTAGTTATTAACTTTTTAGAAACATCCGGTTGAACTTGGACTTGAGTAGATGCAATGACTGAAGCTTGGATAGATGTGGCGATTGGCGCTGCAACTGATGGTAGCACTGCCAACTGTTGTTGCCCTTTACCCATAGGATTAGACCTATGAGGGTGTACTGATAGAGGAGGATATTCTTGATCCATCTCAGTAGCTGCAACAAATTGCTTTGGCTGACTGACTCCAGCATTCTTAAGAAAAAGACTACTCTTAAGTAGTTCTGCATTCAACCTTCTTAATTCCTTCATTTCTTCCTCCTGTTGTGCAAACCTCTACTCTAGTGAGAGCGATTGACCTTCTCCAGAGGAAGGATATGTAACCTGGTTCTTTCCCTTCCCTTTGTTGGATCCTTTTCGGAGAGCGGGAAGTGGGTTACTCAAAGGATTACTTAAGTTCTGAGTAATCCTTTGACTTCGTGTACGCACACCTTCTTCATTTGTGTTGGTGCATACATCTTCTTGAGCAGGAACCTCTTCATCTGAGTCCCCTGAGTGAGCCTCATCTGGTGGATCAGCAACAACGGCATTGATGACATTAATCGATGCATAACTCATTGCATCCCTTCTATCAGCATTTCTGTGATATAGTCTTATTCCATGTCTTTGATGAGACATTTCCTTTTGTTCATTCAATCCCTCATGAACTTCTTGATGAACCGTAATTTGGAGGGAATCTCCTGATAATTTGGCTCTTCGTTCCTCTTGAGGTTTCTTCCCCAATTGATAAAATACCGACTTTCTCTGAGGAGGGGATTGATGATTTGAAAAAGTCCCCAGTCCAATGGACTGGGGTTGTTCCTGTTATTCTCGCTCAACTCCTTGGAACCAATTTTTTGATTCCGAGGGTTGGTTTAAAAGAGTCCCCAGTCTGGCAAGCTGGGGTGGTTCTTGACATGCTATGTCTGAGACTTTCTTGAAAGTCCTCCTGATCTTGTGAAACTTAGTCCGGAAATTAGCTGGATGCATTAATCTGTATCCTCTTTTGTCACCTGGTTCAAAAGACCGTTGGATGATTTCTGACGCATCTGTCATTTGGTGACGTGCTTGCTCCAAACGAGAGGCATGTTCAATATTCTCGTTTGCTTGATGCAAGAGTAATTCAACAACTTGTTCTCTATATTCTTGATTTTGAGAGGAACTAGTTGAAGCCTATTCTTGGGAAAGCTTTTGATTACAAACAAAGCCCATTGATTGTGGCCGGCCATGGGCAATAACATTGCATGAGACCATTTTCGGTGGGCTTTGATGACTGGAGAGCACCGTGAAATGCAGTGCTCCATGAACACCCCATCCTCTGATACGAATACCAGATGGGGCATTGGAAATTAACTGACGAAATATTCTTAGTGCGCCAAAGCATGAAAGTTGAAGGGATCTCTGCTGCTTTTCAGCCTTCGGATATCGATAGACTGATAGAGACGCCAACTCAATCTGACATTGTAACCCTTCTATTATCTTAAGATGATTTTCATATTCATCATAAGATAATACTTTCATTTTCAACTGAAAAAGAGTTTTCCATATGTTGAGATGAATATCATGAATTTCATCTTCTGTCAACATTTCTGGAATATTATACTGAGATTCAGCCAGAGGCCGAAACATAACTGGAACCTCACCTTTCTCCAGTTGTTTTCTCATGTTCAGCATTTCCTCTTTATCATTTGATGAAGATTATTCTACCTGATTTGACCAGATTTGGTGTTTCCTTATTGCTTCATTGGATTCAACAGGATTGGTAGAGAAATCATTGATCAAAATAGAATATGCATGACTTAGGGGTGGTTCGGAGAATGACCTACACCCTGGGCTATCTTCTGATTGAGAAAGTATTTCTCCTGTTAGCGATGAAGCTTCATACATGACTGGATTTGCATTTTCAAGTGCCTCAAGATAAGAGGGCTTTCTCGGCACTACATTGTCCACTAGAGCATTTTCCGGGCAATGTGCATCACTACTGCGGAGAGGACTTTCGTAGAGAAATTCATCATCATGGGGAGGACCACCATAATGGGTTACAACAAAAGATGAGATATCTTTCTCCTTGGTCTTCTAACCACACAGAGGGTTCCTGTGGCTCTCATCTGAAGATGAAACTTTGAGATCGATTGAATTGTCATGAAGCAAGCCTTTATGAGGAAGTGTCTGTTGAAGACCTTCTAAATTAATGTTCCTACTATTGGGAACTGAGGGAGTAGAATATTGAATTCCAACAGATAATTGTCGGAGGGCTTCAAGAACTCTAGCATCGAGCAAGGACTTATTATAGATTGGCACTTGATCTCCTGACTGTACTGGGCGGGTCTTTTTCTTAGATGCCTTCTTACTCGCCTTGGAAACCACTTGTTGACGAAAGTGGCTACTCTGAGTAGGTGTATGTTCCTGATCAGGAAAGATGGCCAGGTTAGGCTGACGATCTCCTCTCAAATCAGGTGTATGTGCCTGACTTGGTCATCCATATGATATGGGGGAGTATGCCCCCATAACCCTCTTGGACTGGAACAGATGTGTGTGTCTGTTCCGGAGTGAATTATTGATGTATCACTCCACTGGTAGGGATAGATTTATGCGTCTTTCCCTGAGATGCTGCTGAAGTTGTTATAATATCCTGGCAGGCATCCAGAATATGAGCAGGGATTTGCTTCTTCTCTTTCACCATTGATAGAATATGCTTGGTGACTTCAGCTTCCGTAACGAGAATATACATCCATTCCGGTCATAGAGAAGGTGTATGTGCCTACTCGTGTCCTCCTTTTCCTATCAATGAATCCTGACAGTACTCAAGTGTGGGGGCAGAGAGTTGAGTCTGCCTCTTATTTGTTATCGGGGCTTTCCGACTAACTTCTCTGAATGCTACCAAGCGAGACTGTTGGTAGGATTGATTAATACTAGCAGGTGTATGTGCCTGCTGATTACACTTCTCTAAACATGGTTGACGAGATCCATCATATGTAGTCAGATGAGCCTACTGACTAGCTGATGGTGTATAAAAAGGTGTATGTTCCTGCCTATAGTACTCCGCCAAAATTTCCTGGCGGGATTGGCGTGATGCTGCCAGATGAGTCTGCTGGACAGTGGAATTAAAACGGGAAGGTGTATGTGCCTGCTCGTTGCTTTCCACCAAGTTAGGTTGGTGGACTTCTCTAGAGATGGCAGAGATGAGAACCTGCTCATTGTTGACCGGATTCTGCCTCTGGTGGTTTGTATTTCTTGCTCAGGTCCGAGGAACCTGAGCCGAACGCCTGGAGTTGGTACCCTCATCATGTTGAGGGTGCACTGCCGCACGAGTCTGACGGCGATTGTTGGTGGGAGCCCTCAGGAAGGACTCCTGTCTGTTTAAATTAAGGTCCCAAGGGACCTACTCATTCACCTCCCCAGAATAAGGGAGTGAATGGAGATTGCGTTCCAGGGATAACGACCCGAAACGGTTGAAGACGATAGTCAGCACCTCCTACTTCATGATCACTGGTTGTCGTTGTACGGATGATCGATGTGAGTTGTTTACTTGGAGGGCTTTTCGGGCAGCCTCTAGAGTTGGGATGGTACCGTGTTGATGGTACTCCTTAACCAGTGCGTTTGATACCTAGCGTTGAAGACGCTGAGTAGGTGATATCGTCCTAAGAGCGGACGACGATCCATCAGGAGTAGCAGCAGTGGAATTTACAGTAGCAGTATTCACAGGTGTGAATTTGAGAGAAGCCATTATAGAAATGCAGAAGATCGTGGAAAAGAGTGCTTGTTTGATATAACAGACGTAATCAAGATAAATCCAGCTACTACATCTTTTGGATGAGCACATATGTTATTGACTATCTTGTTGGCCCTCTCATTGAGTTTAAATAGGGGCCTAACAAATAGGTAAAACATCATTTTTAATTTGGTTAAGGATTCACGTCGGGTTCACCATTTTTATTTCCCTCGGAATCCGGGGATGACCGCCTTGATGGGAGGTTCAAACATTCTGATCGGTTTCTAACGGTTTTGTTCGTAGAACCGGAAACATCCCATGATTCCAAATCTATTTGGACTTACTTTCCAAAGGTAGGTGCTCATTAGTTTGTGGACTGATGAGGATTAAGAATTTTCATTGGTCGAGGGGATGGGAGGTCGGACTCATCACACCTTTTTTAGGGGAATTATTATCTACTCCGGGACTCTCTTTATAGATTTAAGTTTGGTTCATGAATCCTTATTACATTACCAAATATAAAATGAGTTTTCCTTTAAATCTGACAATCAATGATCGATGTGTAGAAAATTTAGAGAATCTTTTGTATGTATTCGAGGTTCTTCATCGATAGAGAATCATCTGTATTTGTTAGAGATTCTTGGTCAATGGTACCCTTCGACACATTTATACAGAAGTCTCTTGGTCATTATGATGACCATGCTGGTTTTAAAGCCACTCAGTGGGGCACTTCAAGTTTATTTTCATTCAGAAGGACATGGATTATTTTAGAGTTGGGATCGAACCCGCAGATGGGATACCTACGTATAATTTGTTTATAAAAGTAATCATAACCCACGTAGTTTGAGTTAGGGAGTATGATGTTTATGATTGATGGCTCAAAGAAGGATGTCACAATTACTTTTACACTCTAAGATCACGTGAGTCATGCTCGGTGTGAGAAACAAGAGGTATTGGTAAAAAAATAGACAATTGTGCCATGAAAGATGCAATCATAAGAAATAATGTATGGATTATGTATGTATGACTGCCCAGATAAATGAAGGTTAGGATTTACTTGAGGGAAGAAATCCAGGAACATGGTCCATAAAGGTATATGTGATTCATGGAGATTTTGAATACTCTAACTTGGGGATTACTCCTTAAAAGGAGGCCCAAATTAGGATAAGACTTATGATTGGGTTTTACTCCTAAAGAGGAATCTCAGATCAAAAGGTAAATTAGGACTGGTTAAGAGAGATTATGACTGGGACTTACTCCTGAAAAGGAGGCCCAGGTTAAGGATTAAGGTTTGGGGCTTATTCCTGAGGAGAATTCTCAAATTAGGGAACTGGGCCTTACTCCTAAAAAAGGAAGCCCAGGTTAAGGGATCTGGGGTTTACTCCTAAGAGGATGCCTAGATTTGAAGACATATGACTGGGGATTATTCCTGAAAAGGAGACCCAGGTTAAAGATTCTCTCATCTTAAAGGATGAGGTTGAATGAATGAACTCTCACTTTTTCGTGAAATATAGATATGTAAATCACTAGGTTTTGAGAGATATTACACATAATTCCTTTCAGATAAGGAAGTCAAATCAAGAAATCACGCCATAAATGGCTTTGAAGAGTGTCTTGAAGACTGAATATTTAATAGGAAAGGTGTAATGTCTTAAGAGGGGTAAAATTGGCAAGAAAGTCACCCAATGAGGTAGGGGCGCGCAAGTCCTGGCAGGCGCACAGGTACTGCTTGGGCGCGCAAGTCCTGGTCGCGCAGGTCCTGGTCGCGTAGGTATGCCTGCGTGACACATGGTGTACTTGCGCGGCAGTGAACCATAAGGGTAATACTTGAGCTAATTTTCATTAAAGCCTTTAGAATCCTCTTGAGGTTTTTTCAGAAGAAGGGCGCACAATATCTAATGAAGGAGTAAGGCGGTGCGCAAGTGTGGCCCTTTTCCCTTAAGGGCTGGCCACTCAAGCGTGCAAGTGTTGATGAGTTTCAACACTTAGGCCTTCCTCCCCCTCTTTTAGATCTTCCTTTCTAGGTAAGAAATTACCTTAGAAGTGTTCCAGAAGCTTTGAGGAGAGACTAGGGCGCCGGGAGCTCAAATATGGGTTTCTGGAAAAAAATCCTCTCGAATGGGGGGCCCACAGGGTCTATTTATAGGTAGGAGAAGACCCAGGGCGGTTATCACTTATGTCACGCAAGTCACTTGCGCAACCATACGGCGTCGCGCAAGTGCACTTGCGCGACAGTGATGGAACTTGCGCGGCATAGGTGCTTTTGATCCTTTGTTCATGCCTTTGTCAATTTTTTGATATTTTCTTCAAAGGTTGAATCACTTTGAGCTCAGATATTCCCCTTTTCTGATCTTTATATTCTGTGACGAAAGGAGCGTCAACACGTCATGCCCATACCACAACATCCATTATTACTTCATCTACCAGGTACCCACTCCCCATCTAACCCTGTGAAATTATCCAAAGGAGGGTGATGGACATACTCATATATCAATATGAGCAGGAGGGGGTCATTCTCTCAAGGGACATGGCACACTAAGACCAGAGAGCTTCAACACCTCACCGACACCACCGCCCCCAAGGTCCACATAGGGATCCACCATTACTAATTCTAACTAAAATCAATTTGAGAGTCTCTCCCTAGTGTGATCCTTAAACTCACTCCCCTACGTTGAGGAGGTGGGGGATGTCCAAGTCACCACAACTATGAATACTGCCCAAGAACCTCCAAGGAGGGATCCCACTAGGTCCCTAAGCACTAAAGACAACCATTACTCCTAGAAAAATATACTAAGGGCCTCATCCTTACTCCATCGATTGTGGTTCAGACCACACAACACCAACATTGGGCATAGGTTTAGGAGAATTCCAAAAAAGTGGCATCATCTTCCACGAATCTATTGGAACTTTACACCACTAACATATTTCTATATACCCTTGTGACCGACAAGAAGGTATCCATATTTAAATAGTTTGAATTGAGACCTCAACCACCTCGCAAGTAGGATGGGTTGACTCTATTAACTATTGTGACCCCAAATATCCAGTAGGGGTCAACCTTTGATAATGAGATGCAATTCATAGGTTCTCCCCATACCATCACCAACAAAAGTGGAGGTCATCCCAACAATCAAAATCAACATGAAGGACCTCCCCATGTCCCCATAGATCAAAGTGGACGTCCTTCCTACTTCATTGACATCTAGTATGGAGGTCATCCCTATGCTATTGTTAGCAGCCAACACGGAGTTCCTACCCATTTCAAAACCAATAATAGTGGAGGTACTCCCCACTCCATCAATAATCAACATAGTGGTCCTCACCATGTCCATTTTAGATAGCATAAAGGTCCTTCTTATGCCCCATCAGACCAACATGGAGGTCCTCCCCATGTTCCCACCAACTAGAGTGGATGTCCTCCCAACATTGATAATAACAGATATAGAGGCCCTCCTTATATCCTAACCAAACTAGGTGAAGGTCCTCCATGCTTCAATACTAACTAGAATTAAGGTACCCCTCTTGATTTAGTTAACCAGTACAAAGGTCCTACCCCTTACTGCCACCACCATCCAACACAGTGGTCCTCCGCATATCGCTACCGATCAAAGAAGAGTTCCTCCCCACTTCAACACGAACCAGCATAGAGGTCCTCCTCATGCCAAAGAAATACCCTACCATAAGGAACCATCCAATGGTATAAGGGTGAAAAATCACCATTAGAGGTGAAATCCTAAGAATATTCAAGTTTCCATTGACATCATTAACCTCTCAAACATAGAGGGGGAATGCGACTCAATGATGGATCCATTACCCTAGTCATCAGCAACAGAGTCTAGGGAAGAAAATGACCAGCTAATGATATCCATCATGGAAGGTGAAATCCACAAAATCCCTAGATCCCTATATAGGTATATGCATGTATAGAATTTTATGTCTCCCTACTAGGGGATCACTGTGTATCCATCGCCATCATCACTAGTTTCCATCTCTACCAGTACATGAGATCACAGAGAGCTATTCTAGTCTGGGTTGAATCCTTCAGATGGAGATCTACCTTAGAACCCGAAAATGAGTTCCATTGTCCTCACACATGAAGAAATGGTGAACACTAAATATTATAACAATGTAATGATACAATTGGAACCACCCTTGAGAGACATTCCAACGTGTAGGGAATAATTTACTCATGCGGAAAATACTCCATTTTCCAGCCTACCACTGCATCGATCTACATCAATTCCACAACCCATTTCTCATCCATCACGGAACGAGACCTAGGCTAACCAAGAAAAAGGTGATTCTTCTAAGCAATAATGCTTTTGGGAGACTCTGGATGTAGTTCATTTGTCTATGGTGTTTTGGCCAAATGCAACTTACAACTTTGATATTTTGGGGTCCCTCACTAAGGGCTAGGCCGCATGATTTTTCAAGACCATTTAGGTAATGATTCAATACCTATGTGTCCATTATTTGGTCTATTCATGAAGCCACGATCAATTTTACAACATTTATCAGTAGTTCTAACTAATTGAGTTTCCAGGGCTCCTAGTGAATCAAACCCCTACATCACCCTACTACCACCGAACAGTCTAACATAGAAGCATCAAGAGACTCATTGTGATATAATGATTCATGAAAGAGGAATATTTTCATGTGAAGATATGGTTATAGGGATATTATTTCTATCTCTATTTCATCCCTATACCATGATAGTTGGACCTACCTTTTGATATCAAGGATTAATTTCCCTCTACGTATGGTTGCAGTGAACATTGTCATCCCCAACCTTCCAGAAATCTAGAAGGATATGGGATCTTATGTAGAGTGTGATGAGAAAAACCAACCTTATAAGGTAGAAAAATATCAAATAGACCCTCATACAGGTTTCCATACTCACCTATAAAGGCCTATGCTCAGCCTCAGAGATCCCTCTACATTGTTTCCCATCGATTGAAACATCAAAAAGGGAAAGGCACATCTTGATCCATTTGATCCATATAATATTGTGTGGATATAATAGGATGATCCCATGATTTCTACCTTACTCCAGTTGCTCATATATCAAAAAAGGATCATTGATGATCTTCTTTTTGAGGAGCACTCAGATTATAGTGCTGAAAAACAGGGTCTCATCCCTCATCCACCGGGGCAGCAACAATTCATCCTTGTTTAGTTGTCTCCATTTTAGCTTATAAATCGAATTCATATAGACAGAGAAGAGGTGGGAGTATATGTCAAGTAGCTGATATATGATTCATCAAACCCTCTTGAGCAGCATAACCACCCTCCTCGGGATCCAGGTCCTGCCACAACACATGTCGTTGAGGATGCTCATTGAGTTGATGAGCCTATCAACAAATAAGTTGTTAGAGATACCCATATAGATTGGGATCCTCACCATGATGAATTGATAGCCACTCTCACTACTTCCCTTGTGTCCTTGGAAATGTGATAGGTGGAAAACCCCTATATGGCAAGCCATACCCATCATGGGTAGTCAAAATGTGAGCACCACCAAATTTTGGAAACCATAGCATAGCCTCATTCAACGAGATGGGTGAACTATTGAAACATTTGGACAACTTCATCTCAAGTTGTGGACCTATGTTAGTACACCTAGAGTAACAAGATACTATCAATATTTGGTGATTCATCTAGACATTAGAAGGATCCTTGTTTTTCTCATACAACCTACTACCCATAGGGTCTATCAATAGTTGGGATGACCATCACATGAAGTTCCTCTACTAGTTTAGCTCCACCACCTGAAAAAAATGCTTGAAGACCTCTTCAAGTGAAAAAAAATCTTGATGAGTGAGTAAAAAACTTCATCACTCGATGGAAGGGCCTTACATATTCACTCAATATCCGCTGAATAAAGTTAACTACTAACAATGTGTTTGGGGAACTTTAAGAATGAGATGTTTCCTACCCTCATCACTCAAAACTTCCCAGGTGGGTTCTAAGTTTTCTCTGACAAAGCCCAACATCTGGGGGAAGCTTTACAGAAGGATTATCTAGCATCCATGTCTCCTCTTCTAGCTCCAATAATAAGGAATGAAAAGGTAGAGACTGACACCGCCATACAAGAATAGTCTCCTGATCCATTATATCTGTTATCCCCTCTTCTTGAAGAGACTCACCAAGGGAAGTATCCATACCAAAAATAGCCTCACCTGATTCATAACTGAAAATCCTAGCCTATCCCTATGAAGAACCATCAGGCTCCACCATAGCAAGCACAACCACTTAGATGTGAGAATGTGGCTCCGACCCCCATCAAGATCTAACCCCTCATTAGGCTCCAGCCCCTCATCAGGGCTAGGATCCAAGGATTTTACTTCCAAAAAAAGGAAAGAGGACCATTATTTCAATGTTTCATAGTTTTCAACTATTTCTTTAGTGCCATGGAGCAGGGGATTTAGAAATTGGTTGAGTAAAAGAAGCCCCATTAATTCAAGCATATTGATCTCCCCAACCATTTACCTTACCACATGATCCTTGGGTATACCATCAAAAAATGCTATGCATTAATGGATTGGATATAGGACCAAGTGAACAATAGAATGATCAATCTAGGTAATGTCCTGGCACAAGTGGAATACATCACCACCGAACCTGAAAATGATAGTGAAGGTGAATGGGAGTAGGTTTCCAACTGATGGAATTAAAATTATGATGACTGGTTGGCCTACAGATCATTTTCTCATGACCACGGTGTCATCTGAACCCACTTAGGTTTTCCTGAACCTCCTAAAGTAATCATACCTTATATGGTTGATGCTTTTGCATCTACATCACAACCTTCCAAGTCTCTAAATGCTAGGTTCTGATGCTATAAGGGAAATAAAATTCCTCCACTAGTACTAAAGATGTCTCCAATATTAGTGATTTTATGCCTTCGGAGTTTGGGATCACCTACAGGGTATGATTATCATTGGAAGACTCCTTTGATAAAGGGCAGAACAATTCATTAATATCAACATCAAGTTAGTGGATCCCTTCATGGTCCCTAACGATGAGGAAATCTTTGAAAACCCCTAAAATGCCTCTAGATGACAACATTAAAGATGAGGTCAAGTATATGTGAACCACTGGAATACTCAGTCTAGTTTCTTAAACCATTCCATGTATACTACCGAGACAAGGGAATAGGTTTTGTAAAAATCTCAGCAGAAAAAGTACTCCCAACCCACCTTATTAGATTCACTGCCACAACTAAGCATATTAACTAACCAGGATAAATATCCATGACCACAATGTGATCATCTGTGTCCAAATAGGGACTAGCCTCAATTAGATGAAAATCAATCGATAGTGGGTTTGGGTAAGTTATCTGGTTATAAACATGATATTTCTAGCACCATCTAGAACCCAATAGTTTAGCCGGAAGTACCCATCATTCCCTCTGCCAAAGATAATCACAATAAGGGAAGAAACATGCACCTGTTGTGGAAGTACAATGTGGGGAAGCTCCTGAATAGTATACCAGTAAGGATGTCGATTATCAAGGCACTCTGTTTATCAAAATAAATGTGTGAGTCCCTTGAATAATCTTTGAAAACCCCCCTTTAGTTTGAAAAATAATTATCTTCTACATAATCCTACTATAAAAAGGAGGTTAATAAAGAAGAATGGAAATCCATCATCTCATTCCATAGAGGTGATGAAGGAAAAATTGTGTAGGGGCATATTCAACCACTGAACATCACTGGATAGTTCAATGGTGGGGAGATCCACCACTACCTAGTCGACACATGTTCTAGGAATAATCTCATACTAACCTATATAATACATAATTTAGGACTAACCAATGTAAATTTGAGTCTATTCTATATGAAATTTTAGTGCTACGAAAGGATCGAGTAGAGACTGTGTGGAAGGATTTCAGTTAATAACCAGTTTGGAGGCATGATTGCAAGTACTGAATTCATGGTATTCTCATAGTATGCCACCTACAACACATTGTTGGGTAGGCCCTGGCATCATTTATATACTATAATTTCATTCTTGTATCATCGATGCCTCAATAACTCCCTCAATATTCGAGTATGAATTCTCCATGGTAAAGCATCTCCCTTCAAATCCTATGAATCTCGCTTACTAAATTTTGATTATTACAAGGGAAATGAAAATTAGGATTATATTAATGATGTTGAGAACAAAAAAGATATGACCAATCCCAGGGAGGACTTGGATGGAACTATTATTCTTTGGATTCATCAGCTACTACCCACAATTCCGAATCTAGGGGTTTTCTTTTTCATCTATGATGGGAAGGGGTATTATACCCCTAAAAGGTAAGAATACATGAATATTTAATTTTAATATTATATAGAACATGACTGGGTGATAATAGAATTCCCTACCCCTATGAGCCACTGATATGTTCTCCCTATAACCACAATTTCATGGTATTCCCACATATTTTGCAGAGTAGGGTTGAATCTCCAAAAAATTACTCTACACCATTGCTTTGATATCAAGTATTAAATCCTATTTAATTTGCATGATGTGATTTTTTCAATAGCCACTATCACCATGATTTCACCAGAGAAAGATCACCCTATCAAGGGTTTTGTATCCACCCAAGAAAACAATAGTTCTCCCCTATAATTAGTTGGTCCAAATGAACCTCCTCCAATTGATCCTACTTCCCTAGATTATGAAGAGGATTTGGAGGTAGATCCTGCCACATTCAAAGAGGGTGTCTCCATCACATTTGATGAGTTGGTTTAGGTGAACCTAGGTACTAAGGATGATTTGAGTCCATTGCTGATCAGTGCAACTATTCCCCTAGAGGAGCAGTTGAAGTATGTGGCTTTCCTGAAGTAACACCACGACATCTTTTATTAGAGATTTGAAAAGATGAAAGGACTAGACCCTTAGGTCAATGTCCATTGTCTAGGCATCCTAGTGATCCATCTTGGTTTTAATAATCCTTCCAAAAAAATTCACCCCACTCATGGTGCTATGGTAAAGGTAAAAGTAGATAAGCTCATCAAAGCCAACTTTGACAAGGAGGTGTGGCATCTCAAGTTTCTAGTCAATATTGTTACATTCAGGAAGAAGAATGGGAAGATCAGAGTCTATATCGACTTTTGGGATCTCAAATTCCACTATCCAAAGTATGATTTCCCCCTTTCCATGTTATAGTTATTGATCGATGCCATAGCTGGGTTCCAAGACCTCTTTTTTCATGGAATGATATTTTGAGTATAATCATATCGAAATATCCCATAAGGATGAGGAGTCTACCACCTTCAAGGAAATTCAAATTACCTTTTTCTATTATTTAATTCTTTCAGTTTGAAGAATTTAGGAGCCACTTATCATTGGTCCATTCATAACATCCCCAAATTCATCCTCGTGATGCTAGTGTAATGTTATGTGGATGATTTGGTGGTCATATCCTTCTAGTGTTAGGACCATCTCAGGGATCTTGAGAAAGAGTTTAGATTTCTATGCTCTAATAAATTGAATATGAACCCCTTATAGTGTGATTTCGAGGTTACCTATTAGAATTTTTGTAGCTTCATAGACCAATATAGAGGCATAAAGATCGACCGAGAGAAGATCAAAGCCATGTGCCATATGCCTCCTTCGAGAAATCTTCAGGATATCTGAGGCCTTTAAGGAAAGATATCCTATATATTCCAGTTCACTATGAATAAGGATGGAAAGTGTAATCTCTTTTCAAAGATCATGAATAAATGTACCATCAACCAATGGGATGAGAAATTCCATGCTTCCTTTGAGGAAATCAAGAAATATCTTCTATAACATCCATTTATGATACCACTAGTCTCTAGGAAGACTCTAGTCCTTTAAAGGACCATCCCAGAATGGTACCTCAACACCCTTCTCACCTAGAATAATAATCAAGGAATAAAGACCTATTTATACTATTTCAATCACATTCTACTTGAAATAGAGTCCAAATAGTCCCCTGTCAAGAAGAGCTGCATCGCACTGGTTTCCACATTATAGAAGTTTTGGTATTACCTACAACATAATGAGATATAGATGGTGTCCTAATTAGACCCTCTATACTATATCCTGAAATTCCCCATGTTGATAGGCCAGTTGGCACGCTGGGCAGTGATCCTCCAATAGTTTGAAATTAGGTTCATTATGAAGAAATTAGTCAAAGTCAAGGCCTTGGAAGACATCCTTTCTGCCCATCTGGGCCATGAATAATTTCCCTTAGAGATTGATTTACTTGATGAAGACATGCTCTCAGTGGACTAGGCTACACCATTTATGGAGATTAATTTCAATGGCGCCTCTTGGATCCCAACCAATAGAAGTCCCAACAATACCAATCTCAACATAGTAGGGTAGGGGATCATCTTCATCAATCCTGTATAGGCTATCCTTCCATATTTGTTCATGCTATCAGTAGGCTACACCAAAAATTAATTATTGTATAATTCTCTCATTATATGTCTCTAGATAGCCATTGGTATTGATTTCCCCCACTTTCATTTGAAGGGAGACTTAGAGTTAGTCATCAAATAGATTAACAGTGAATACATCCTCAGAAATATAGAAATCATGCCCTTTATAGTGTGAACTCATCATCTTATAGACTAGTTCAATTTTCTACTAAAGGTGACTAATGTTAACCAGTTTTAGAATGGCCATGTTTTTTAATTGGCCTATTTAGCCAACTCTCATGTTGAGACCGAACATGATGATTTATTCATTCATGTGGAAAATCAGAGAGTCATCACCCCTTTCATTACAGGTGATGATGATAGACAATAGGTACACTAACTATTCATTGATTCATCCACATCAGGATCTCCAAATCCCTATATAATGGAAGGATCCTCTGATTAGAAAACTTATTTCATAAAGTACCTTCAAATTGTAATTCTCCTACCAGACAGAGTTGAATGTGGGATAATATATAAGTGTTTAGAGTAGTTCAACCTCCAAAGTGGTCCTAACATTGATAAGACTCTCTAAAAACATGGGTTTGATGGAATTATCCTCTGGTACATATAAGGAGATGATATTACCTAGGTTATATAGGAATGTTATGTTGGGTCCTACAGTTCTCATTAGGAAGGGGTGAAACTTTCCCATTTAATTCAAATGCTAGGCTATTTTTGTTCTACCATGATCCAAGATTGCATCATGTTTTCCAAGAGTTCTTACCCATTTTAGATTTACAAAAACTTTGTGCACCAACCACTAGTACCCCTGAATACAACAAAATATTCTTGGACCTTTGTATTATGGGGACTAGATGCTGTGGGGCCATATTTTCTAGCAACAAAACATCAGTGTATGTTTATTCTGACCATGATAGATTTATTCTCCGTGTGGGTAGAAGTGATTCCCCTCAAATAATTCAAGACACAATCTATGAATTAACTTTTGATGCCCCATATCATCCAAAAATTCTGAGTCCCTCATTCCATTCTCATTGCCAATGGCACTAACTTCTGGGTCGATGAGCTGAAAATGTTGTACACCAAGTACAGTATCAGATCTCACAATAATTCCCACTACTATGAAAAAGAAAATGGATAGATCGAGGCATTCAAAAATACCCTTTATAATATTATGTATAATATGGTGGGATAGAATAATAAAATTTGTCTGGAAAAGCTACCCAACGCCCTCTAGGATTATTGGATGAACTCTGGAATTCCACCCAGGTGACTCTATATTCCCTGGTGTATGGAATAAAAGTATTCATGCCCATTTATGTCCAGTAACCATCAATCTAAATTGATTTCTATGACTATAATATTCTATAAATGATGGAGGAATTATGTCAAGATGAGTAGAAGTTCCTCAACGAGAACATTCTTTGGGCCTTGCACTGTGTTGACAGGAACTAAAACAAGATAGAAAGAGCATTCAATAAGAAGTTTCGCCTCTACTCCTTCCTCCAAGGTGACACGGTATGGGATCTCAGAATGATTATGATACCCAGAAAGAATCTACCTAAGTTGTATCCCATCTAGGAATGACCTTACATAATTCACAATCTCTATTCCAGTAGAGCATACTCTTCAATCACTATGGATGAAGATCATATTACTCCTCTAACAAAAGCCATGTTTCTTAAACAATTATTCATGTAAAGTAATCCAGTGCCCTATTTTCATGACATTAAACTATGTGAAAACTATCACCCTAACCATATGATGTTAAACTATGTATCCACATCCCAAGATCATGATGTTAAACTGGGCACTTTTTCCATAAAACAATAACTTGAAATTTTTTCAAAAGGTCCATGTTCTATGATCTTAAACGAGGAATTCCAATCTAAGCATCCCAACATTAAACTGTATACAAGTTTTCTTTGGGATGTGTTATCTGTTTATAGGCCTCCTAGGCCCTCATTCATGTTGGGTTTGTTACTTCAATGTCCTATGCGCATTCCTATACATAATGTACCAACTTTGGTTCGAACTCTATGACCTTAAACTAAGAACCTACATTCCAAGCCACATGACCTTAAGCTATTTACAAAAATTCCAAGTCCCATGGATATAAAATATCTGTAGATCTTCTTAGGTATATGTAGTGTGGTGTTCGGCCTCCCTATTCCTCATTCACATTGGGATTTTCATGACACTTCACTACACATACCCATTTGAAGAACCCCTATTGGTCCAAACTCTATGACCCTAAAATAAAATAATACCATGGTATAATCATTATCATGACCTTAAAATATGTGTGATTTATCTCAGGGGTGTTTTATGTGGCATCAAGTGGCCTCTTAGTCCACTCTATTCACATCAGGTAATTTTCCTCTAATGTCACATGCATTCCTTCGAGACACCCATCATTCAATAAAAAAATCATTGACCTTAAACTAATATCCCTTATGGTCCATACTCTATGACCTTAAATTATGATCCAATGGTCTTTGAGAAATGACCTTAAACTATTTGTAGTAGGTCCAAGAATTATGACCTTAAATAATTTTCAACCACTATAGTCTGAGTTGTATGACAGTAAACAACCAATCCAAACATCCTTAGTGCATGAAAATAAACTATAGTCTTACCTTGTGTGGAAAAAACTAGATGTATCACTTAATAAGTATAAGATGTTTACCCCATCGTAAACCTGAATTCCTCATATGATAAGTAATATATAGTCAATAGTTTTTACCCCATGCTTTGAACATGGGATGCCTTGCGATAGCCATGGGATGTCTCAATTCTATCACTAGGGAGGATTACCTCCACTGGTGTTAGTCTCTTTACACACCATGTTATAGAACTACATGTAGATTTATTATCATACTCATGGGATACATAGCTATGTACAAACTTCTCATCTTCATTCCCAACCACAAAGTCATTAACTCCCTAGCCCCTTGGCCTCATTTATGGTCCAAGAAACACAAAATTAAATGGTATACAGTTATTCTTAAGGTATTCATGTGGTACATGATCCTCCATGGATCTATTCATGATATTTTTTACCTCTTGAATTCCATATATAACCTTGGAGTGAGAATTACCACTATATTTCACGAAGCATGACTTTAAACTATTCACCACCATCCAGACTGTACAACTTTAAACTATGTGAAAATAGTAATGGTAATGTGTGATGTGGTGATGGGACACCTGGTCCTCATTCATGTTGGGTTTTTCAACCCAATGTTCCACACATATCCATTTTTAATTACCTCTCCATAGTTCCAATCCTTATGAACTTAAACTATGAGAATTGACCTCTCATTCACATGGTTTTCTTAGCCCCTAGTAAAGACTATGCCTCCACCAATGTTGTTATCTTACCGCACCATGTTCTAGAACTACGTGTGACTTGATTCTCAATATCATGGGATATGTTGCAATGTCCTGATTTCACATCTCTAGGAAAAGCCACAAACTCATCAAATCCATTCTCTCCTTGTCTCTATCATGGTATGATCATTAAGACACTAAACTAATAGTTCTATGATAGTCCAAACGTCATGAACTTAAACTGTTTATGTGTAATCCAAGGGTTATGGTGTCCACATGAGCCTCCTTGTGATTGATTGATGATGGGTTTTCACCTCCCCCAGATTAAACATATTCACTTAAAATTCATCTCTGGTCAACGTAATACGAGTTTAAACTATTTGAAACACCCAGGTTTGAATCCTACTTCATGATATACCCCTTCGGTTTACCTAAATGTGTTGTGGCATGGAAATAAGAGTGTTAAATCCCACATATAAATTACCTCATTTCATTTCCATACTTCATGTCCTTCTCTATTTGGATCTCCATCATCCATAAAATCTAAATGGACCCTTTAATGGAGATGGTTCCTAGAAAAACATGGATCTCCTCCCATCCTAGTCCAACACCCTAATGGATCTCTGGCATCGAATAACGGATCCCATGTTTCAAACTTTTTCAACTGTAGATCCTGCATTTTATCACCCCATTCTTTATAAGTGTAGTTGTGGACCCCATTTTCAAACAAGTACAATAGTCAAACCCTTCCCATCAATGACCCATTATCTAGATCTTGGAAGTCTTGAATTACTTTCTTCCCACCTCCCAATGTCTTGGTAGCATTCCAACACCCTTGGTGTCACCCATCTGTGCATATGTACACTTTGAGTAAGTAGTTCGGTGTTGTTGGGATATTCCCAACCCAACTTCTTCTTTCTTTATGCTTCCAAGTGTTATGGTAATTCCCTTACCACTTCTTGTTTCCCATGCTGAGCATGAATCATGTGGGATTAGGGGTCTTGGTAGGGTTTTTACCAATGTGGATGAGCTACACAAGACCCAATACAAGCATCAGAACTTTAAACTATGTGAAATATATCTTAATAATATGTTGTGCAGTGTGGGAATTCTTATCCCTCATTCATGTTAGGTTTTTTATTCCAACATGGTACATATATTAATTTTATAAGATCTTATAGTCTAAAATCTATGACCTTAAACTGAGATATTATATCCAAGAATCATGACTATAAACTATACAGTAGTATCCTTAGGAACAAGTGGTGTGGTGGTGGGCCTCCTTGGTCTTCATTCATGTTGAGTTATTGTTATAGCTCAATGTACACACCCTTTAGAATACTTCACCACTTAGTCCAAAATCTAGGAACATAAACTAAGTGATCAAGTCCAAACCTCAAGAATTTAAACAATATTCAAGCCCCCTTAGGAGAATGTGGTGTGGTGTTATGCCTCCTTGGACCACATTCATGTTGGGTTTGTCACTCTGTCACACCACAAATATCCAGTTGGGATAATAAATGTCCTTATCACATGATGTGAAATTGATGTATTACCCTAGATAAGTTCATGATACATATTAAATAAGAGATTATATTTACCCCATTTTAAACTAGGATTCCCCATATGATATGTATGGGATGGTTAAAAATTATCCCCCCATTCTTTGAACATGTGATTCCCCATAATAACCATGGGATGACCCAAATTACCTTGTCATAGAAGACAACCCATTCAATTACCTCAACCCGTCAGTAGGTTGGGTTCCCTTATAGCCTGATATGTAGAAGAAACATCCTCAACACATGATGTTAAACGATATCCTTACCCTGTATCAATACAGGATACCTCATAATTAAGTATGATAAGATTTAATACCCTCTATTAAGAGAGTACCACCTAATAATGTTGGTCTTCTACTGCACCATGATTCAAGTCCAAGCATCATGCCTCTAAAATGTGTGTGAATCCTCCAATGGAAATATTGATTGGATCTGGGCCACTTTGGTCTTCATTAACATTAGGTTTATCGAAAATACATACAACAAATATCTATTTGAATCACATCATGGTTTGATCCTCATAACCTTAAACTAAATCCAAGTTGTATCTAGAGTGATTAGTTTAGTGTTAGGTGGCCTCATAGACCCCTACATTCACATTGGGTTACCTTTTGGGTCCCACACACATTCTTTTAATACCTGTACCCTTGGTTCAAGAATTATGACCATATAATATAGGTGATAAGTCCAAACTCTATGAATTAAAACTAAGAGTATATGTCCAAGAAACACCACCTTAAAATATATGATACCCACCCCGAATTTTTTTCTCGATCCTAGAACGCCTATCATGCTACCCTCGTTTTCCCTTAACTCCTACAGTAGGATGGGTATCATTCATGTTGGTTCCTAACATCCTATTTTTCATGACACTAAACTGTGAATTTACCTCATGGAATGAACACTTTATTTCCTCTTAACCTAACATTAGGGAGAAATAATGGTTAGTTTGCATGAAATTATTATACGCTACATGTCTCAGTCACATGATGTTAAACTATGGGATATATCCTAATCACATGACATTAAAATATACAATAAACCATCCTCACCATATGATGTGAAACTACATGTCCAACATCCTCACTATATGATGTAAAATTTCATGTTTATTGTCTACATTATATGATGTTAAACTACAAGGCATATTAAGAACTTTCTTAAGAAACCCTTCCCCAGTTTCAATTGTCTATCACATTATTCTTTCACTTTTCTCTTGACATTTGATATGAAAATTCTCTTAGAAGACGTGTTTAAACTCTTTTCAGACTAGTATACCCATTCCAATGTGCTCTAATCCATAGTAATTTAGTTCCTAGACTGTTGGGATCTATATGAACAATCCATCACTTCATTTCCTTGATTCCCATGCGCCTTATTTGGATCCTAATCCTCTTCCACGTCTGAAGGGATACCTAATGGCATAGTGTCTAAATAAATCTCACCTACCATCATGGGCCAACACCCTATAATTGTTGAATAAATTATGTGATAGGTTCTATGATTTTAACATGGTTATTAATCAATCCTATTTTTATTGTCCCTTTTCTCCGGCTAAATGGTATGGATAATGTGTTTCAAACATAGTCAATAGTTATCCTCCACCATGACTCCACTCTCCTTGTGTTAAATATTTTTGGAATCATGATTCACACTCCACATTATCCTTTTTTGGGTCAAATTCAACACCTCTAGAGTTATCCTGTTCATGCACCAAAGCACATTGGAAAAGAAAGTTGGCTATTTTGAGAGCCCCATTCTCTAACCACTACCTCCCTTAGCCCATACACTCTCGATGGCCAGTAAATAATAGTATACCTAGGGTGTTTGATAGTTATCTAAAGATCTCATACAAATGAGAAATAACATGGGCATTATAGTGAACTAATATTAATATACATAAATATTACATCATTTTATATGAATATTCAATAAATTACAAAAATATATACCTGAGGTATGTAATAGTTTAGTTTATTTTGAAACTTGGAATAAAATATTATTACATGGAGAAATATCTTTAATGTTTCACACAAATATATTCACCTTTATTAATTATACTTAAAACCTTTATTCGTAACATGTGTAAAGGAAACATAAGAAAATGGTGAGCTTAGATTTTCAGTAAGGGTAAACAAAGGAGATACATAAGCAAAACATAAGAATAAGGGTATGAGAACATGAGAATAAAATTGGAAGATCATACCCTTCATATCAAATATCATATAAATGATTCATTTCACAAATATTCAAAGTTCATAAGACATGAATCACATGGGAATCAAGATAATAATCCATTAAAGAAAAACCTAGGAATAAGACATTGAATTTTTGGGATACAAATAGGCATATAAAATTATTTCCATGGTAGTAAAGGATTATTTCAATTTCCATCTTAATAGTATAGGTTCACTCCCCATACCATATTGGTAGTAATAGTTCACTCCCAAAACCATCTTAGTAGATAAGGTTCACTCCTAGGACCATCTTAGTGGACGAAGTCCTTTACAGAATCAAGTTCACTCCCTATTACATCCATTTCTATTTCATGATATATAAATCTTTACCCAATGAATTTTATGGAGATATAGGTACCACACATTTTAAAATGAAATCATATATACTTGTGCCACTAGATCATAACCATTAATCATACAATAACCCATGAAATGAAATGGGTATCATAAATATGTAATCATATCATAACCTATGAAAAAGAGACATGTTTCATAATGATTTAATCAAATCAAAACCTATGAAAATAAGTAGGTTTCATTAACATATAACCTATAAAATATAAATGGGATTCATAAATATATTACCCTTTAAAAAGAAATGGGTTTTTTAAACACATTACCCATCAAAGAGAAATGGGTTTCATAAACATATAACCCGTGAAAGAGATACATGTTTCACAAACATAATTCTATAAAAGAATAAACCATTTATTGAACGAATATTAATGGATCCCTTGGGTAATTTCCTGATAATTTCATTAGAAACACAAAAATATTTCATCTTATATGGAAAATAATTTTTAAATGTATTTAAAAAACATTTCGTGAGTAAAATATCCTTTCTTCATTGAAAATTTATTTTTAAATCATAAAACTTTTTGAAAACAATTTTCATTTAAAATAAACTTAAAAACACATGAAGGAAGCTAGAAAACCATTTTCCTTGAAAACATATATAAATTATCCTAAAAACATTTTGAAAACCTCTTTCCTTAAAAACATATAAAATAAGATTGAAAACATTTTGAAAACAGTTTTTTGAAAAATTATTAAGGAAGGTTGAATTTTTTTAAAAACCATTTCATTAAAAATGAATATTTAAAAAACAATTAAAACCTTTTTCTTTGAAAATACTTTTAAAAATTATAAATGGAGATTTGAAAATCATTTTAAACAGTTTTTTAAAAATAAAATATTTTTTTGAAAACATTTTTTTGAAAAATACATTTAAAAATAATGAATTTCCAGAATATTAGGGAGATTTTTTTTTAAAAATGAATCATTTAAACATGTGAATAAATATTCCGGGTAAGGATGGTCATGATTTAAGATAAATCCATACATACTATACATTTCTTTTTTACTCTAAAAAGTTTTGAAAAGTACCTCAATCAGAAAATGACTAGAAGATTTCTTTTTAAAAACCATTTTTAAGTAAAAACGTGGGTAAAATGTATTTTAAAGATCAAATGAAAATATTAGAACATTTATTTTAGGAAACAAAATTTTAAAGGAACATGGATTTCTAATTTAAGAGGGAAATAAAGTCATATTTTAATGAAAATAATTTCTTAATTATCTTAAGTAGAAAAGAGTAGTAAAATGGTACTAATACTTGATTATTTAATGAATATCAAGAGGATATGAAAATTATTGAGTGTTCTTGTAATATGGATCATAAGTTTTCATGAATGAAATAATAATCATAAACAACTTTGGTAAATAATGAGATTGTTGAAATAAACTATTACCACTCGGTAACTTTGAATAATACTCCCTACGTAAGAAAATAAAATCACATAAATATTATAATATGAAGAAAATAATGAGATTCATGATATATAATTTCAAATGTAAGTATATAAAACTCATAAAATAATATATGTTCATAATAAAACTTATTCCTTTAAGAAGTAAAATTGAGACAAAACTACCTTACTCATTTGGTAAAATTTGATCCATAAAAATCCATTAAAGGGAGATCTTAAAATGGATATGTAAATACCAAAAAATTTAAGTAAAAGATTCATAATATATATTAATGGGAATTATATAGACCACACAAAATAAATTTGTTAATAAGTCATAAATCTCACAGAAATTAAAGTGAGATGAGAAACCCCTTACCTTATGTGCTGACCCTCATCGTACTCATACAAAATTAATTTATAAGAAATATAATTTTATTATACATATATTAAATAACAATATTATTATATCTAATACCATATATTATTTTATTATGAATTTATATTACATTTTTATTAACAATTCCATGTTAATGTTACGTTACAAGTAATATCTGCATTGTTTTTTCATACATGTTTTGACTTATTATTCTTGATTCTATTACATAGATCATGATTTAATTACTTATATAATGTAAAAAATTATTTATATATCATATATATTCAGTATATAAATATTTATAATAATATATAAAATATATAAATATGAATGGAATACATTGTTCATGGAGACGATAAGCCGTATGTATGCATAAACATTGTTTCTGTTTTATTGTCGTATTAAAAGAAAGAACGTAAATGAAATGTATGTATATATATAATATAATTAAATTATTATTATTATTTCATATATAAAATATAATTTCAATAAACCCATCTTTAATCAATTCCATTTAATGTGTGAATGAATCGCATTGCTTGAGGAGGCGGTGGTCCACACAGCCACAAATGAAGTTATCGTATTCACAAAAAATGGAATGCATGACGGTATGTTTTATATAATAATTAAATAAGAATAAAGACATAATAAATATCATATATATCATATAAAAACATATTTTAAATCCAAATTCCCACCCATTATAGGTGTTAAAAAAACCAACAATATTGTTTCGCAAGGTGGTAGTCTGTCGTACACATGAATGATAAGTTAGTTACCCATTAGATGGAAGTGTGTGTAAGTTTATGTATAACCCATAGAATATAAAATATAATAATATTTTTTATAATTATGATATTATATAATCATGTAATAATAATATTTTAGGGTTTTAGAAAGAAAATAATGCAAGGAAGATTGAGGAAGGATATTACCTCTTCTTTGAGAACTCTTATTAGTTTACACCAAATAGATTCCTTGATTGGATTTTTTTCAAAATATGAGGCTTATAGGATTAAGGTAGGTATTTTGTTAGGATTTTTTGTTAGTATTTTTTGTTAGGATTTTTTTTATCCAATGTGATTTGAGAGGTGTGATGAATTGACAGGGGTGAGTTCCCTTTTATAATAGAGGAGTGGCAGTTTTGTAAATATAAAAAGGAAAACACTATTGAGAGGTCTCCCTAACATATTATATCTCAAATAATAATTAAAATGATATCCAAGAGGTTAATTGGTATAAATATTCCCATAAAATGTATTTTGGACATTTTTCTAGTTCGTTTATACTATTAAGATTAAATTTTAACTATCAAGTAATCTTTTTTTACCTTAATCACTACAATTAACATAAATTACTTTCACTGATATTTTTGGTCAAAAACTAAGTTGAAAATATTAGAAATTATAAATTATTTTTATTCAAAATATGGAATCTATTTTTTTAAATTCTATTAACATAATTGGTATAATTTAATTTAAAATTAACCATACAGACGGGATGAGACAACATGTTTTTAAAGAGGAAGTTGCATAATTTTGAAGTGTTGTTACATCCAATTTCAATGAGAAATAGGTTCTAATGAGATAAATTGGATTATTTTATGTATAATTTATCTAATTATAATTATAACCATATTAAAATATAATTTAACTATACAAATGAATTATACAAAAAATAATTTTTGTATTAAAATTCAATGTTTTTCACTATTCATCAAAAAAGTGAAACCTCTCAGAAAAATACCAAAAATTCACCCAAAGTAATTTATGATATTATTATCTAAAAAATTTAGTTTATTATTTGAAATAAATATTATTAATGTATCAAAAAATCAAATTTAAAATTGGTTCACCATTAAAATGAGGTAAAATTAGCTTTGAGAAGAATATATTTTTTATTTATAAAATATGGATTTATTATTATCTTATACCTATAAAATATATTAGAAGAGCATAAAAATTATTGATTGAGTATATAATATACAAATATAGTTGAAAAACTAATCAAAATTGGATTTTTTAATTTATTTAGATAAAATTGTGTTTTCATATAAAAAAATAGTTTTATTAGAAGAGTAATTTCATTGTTTTCAAATAGTTCTGACATTAACTTCAACTAATTGATAACCAAAGGATTAATTTTATATACATTTTTACATAATATTTTCACAATTTATTTAATCTTATTCATAATTTCCATTTCAATGTATAGGTTTTAGCTATAATAATATTTTCATAATCATATAAATAGTATATTATAGTTTTGTAAAAACTCAGCCTTGCGTGTAACACAAGCTATCAAAGAGACTTAGTACAATCCAAACATAATGTTGTGTGTACCACAAGCTAATATAAGAATTGAATGTAGTTAAATATTAACTTGGTGTTGTGTATAAAGAAGACAAACTTAGTCATTTTATATGAAAAACTATATTATGTGTTGCATGAAATGAAAAATATCAAAAAGATTAAATTAATTTGAAAATAATAATTCACAAAATCTTGGGGTGTTAAATACTACCCCAATTAAAATTAAGTCCACCAATGAAGTTCATATTTATTTTCAATGGTTTAATACTTGAATTTTCCATTCATAGAAACCAACACCGTATAAATGAATTCTGAAACTTTTTTTAAAAAAAGGGAAAGTTAAAAACATAATAGTTACCCAAAGTAACACATAACTTTGTTTCCAAATAGGAGAACATCGGTGGAAGTGAAGAAATAGAAATGGAAGAAAATAATAAATAATCATATATATTGATAATATCACTGATCATAATAAAGTGGGTGATCCATAGAAAGTGAACAGTCACAAAACCATAAACTAAATAAGTGTGAAAGAGGTCATTGATATCATTAAAAATGATGAAAATTAGATATTTTTCTATAACATTTTTCGAAAGTTGAAGGAACTTCATGAGAATATATACTTACATGAACGTAGGACAACCTAAACCTTTGTTATGCCAGGATCAATTCCCAAATCATCTATAATTCCAAGAAATTATGGTTAATTTATCCTTCCTAAAGCACTAACGGATCACAAGATCCATTACAATTCATCCCATATAACTTTAGTTACCACCAAATAAAGTGGTTAGAATAGGTTATCCAATATTCATAAATCCTTTTATGTTTATATAATATTTCAATCTCACAAAATTAATCCAAATTTAAAATTAAACTTTCCATAAATGGATAACCTTATAATATTTTTTGAAGCTAAAAATCCAAGAAATTAGAAATAAGGTCACTAAATATATCAAAAGTAGTTTAGGATTGTTCTCATATATAAAGTAGATATTAGTTGTCAGATACCAAACATGTGAATACCTTCATCATGTTTTCTTTGTAAAATTGGTATTAACTTTTATTACCATAAAACCGTATTGAAAGCAAGCATGTATCATTATTATAAAGTTTATTGGATATATCACCTAAATCCCAAAATATTGTAAACTTCATCAACGATGGCATAAAACACTTGTAAAAAAAATTAATTAGTTCCAAGTTAATCAATAATTTCTAATTTACTTATTAATATCTAACTTATCTTTATCAAAATATCATTATCTTAACATAAGGAACATATTAAGGTTTATCTTTCCCTTAATAATGTGGGTCCCATGAATATCACCTTTAATTTAAATCACTTTTATAGTCCATCAGAACCATTAAATATATTCTTGAAAGTCCCTAGTGAAAAAAACATAAACTAAACTATCCTTATTTATTTTACCATTAATATAACATAATTTTCGAATACAAATACATAAAAACATCAATTATTCCACTTCATCCTCAAGCTATTAATAAAGAAACCTCATCATATAACTTAATACCTCTTTCATTTCATATTTCACCTATAGTATCATCATCATAAGAAATATTTCCATTACTCATACAACCTTGCTGATTCTCTTCATTAGATTTCCACTTGGGACATTGGTTTGAATAATTAACATTCATTCCACACTTAAATAATTAACCTTTTATGATTTATTAGGGAGTAAAATATCCCCTTACATTCTTTTAACCAAGATTTTCATTTTTCATTGGCAGTTAATTGATTTGTGTCCTTTTCCACAGCCAAACCATCTTCTTGTTCCTATAATTCACTCACTTAGGTTTTTATTTCCAAATTCATGACAAAAATAAAATTGAATCTTCTTTCTTCCATGGTCTACATTACCTGAACTCCTAGTGAACGTATTCCTTATATTTTTTTGTGAGTCTGAGTGTTGGTTTAGTTACATGTTATTAATCATGTTATGTGAAAACTGATTTGGCATGATCACAACATTCTTCACTCTAGTGGTCATCTAATTTTAATGCTCATCAAAAAAATTTCCATCACATTAAGTGTTAACCCAGTTCCTTTTACTTCCCACCATTGAATAAGACCATAAAGCATAATGTGATAATCACTTATAATAGTGTAAAACCATATAATCATTAAAAATCACTTCTAGGATGTCAAAATTATGGTACCTTCCTATGAAACCATAGGATTATCCTTACATACATCCTAAGAAATATAATTTGAAATATCCCTAGGGATATCACTAAACTTTTATCACACTATTTTCTAATGGTTAACTAAACCTTTACATTGATACCAACTATAGTGACACAGGATTAACATACATGGATATTACATCATTTTATTTTAATATTCATCTCATTTTGAAAATATATGCCTAAGGACCATAATAATTTAGTGTCTTCGGAAACCTGGAATAAAATATTATAACTCAGTGAAAGCTCTTCCATTTTTCCCACAAATATATTCCTCTTTATTACTTCTAATTAAAACCTTTTGTAGTAACTAGGGTAAAGGAAACATAAGAAATGGGTGATCTCATATACTCAGTAAGGGTAAACAAAAGATATATATAAGAATAACATGAGAATAAGGGTATGAGAACATGGGAATAACATTTGGAGATAATAACCTATACATCAATGATCTTATACATGAGTCATGGAATAAATTTTGGTAGTTCATAAAATATGAATCATAGGGTAATCAAGAGCATAATCCCTGAAATCATAACAAAGGAATAAGGCATTGAATTTTTGGAAGACACATTGGCATATAAAATTATTTTCATAGTAGTAAATAATTATTTATAAGGACATATTAATAGTATGGGTTCACTTTCCATACCATATTGGTAGTCATGGTTCACTCCCATGACCATCTTATTATTCAAGGTTCACTCCCAATACCATCTTAGAGGACAAAGTCTTTTACTGAACTGTGTTCACTTCCAATTCCATCCATGTATGTCTCATGAGATATAAATATTTAACCAATGTATTGTAATGTGATATAGTTCAAACCCATATCATAATGAAATCATACATATGTGCGCCACCAGATCATAAACATTCATAATATCATAACCGATGAAATAAAATGGTTATCATAAACATATAATCATATCATAACATTTGGAAAAGAGACAGGTTTCATAATAATTTCATAAAATAATAACCTATGAAAATAAGTGGGTTTCATAAACATAAAAACAATTTAAAATAAATGTGTTTCATTAACATATAACCTGTGAAAAATAAATGAGTTTCATAAACATATAGCCCTTGAAATAAAAACTGGTTTCATAAACATATAACCCGTAAAAGAGAAACAAGTTTCATAAACATAATTACATAAAAACATAAACCATTTATATAATGAATATAAATGTAACTCATGGATCATTTACCCAGAAGTACATGAGTAACACCAATAGATGTCATCTTATATGGAAAATAATTTTGAAATATCTTTTAATAACATATTTTGATTAAAATATTCTTTCTTATTTGAAAAATGATTTTTAAAACATAAAACCATTTGAAAAACATTTTCATTTAAAATAATCTTGAAAACTTATAAATTAAGTAAGAAAAATATTTTCCTTTGGAAATATAAAATAATTTTGAATACTTTTTGAAAACCATTTTCCTTGAAAACATATAAAATAAGATTGAAAAAATTTTGAAATCCATTTCTTTGGGAACTTGAAAAGGAAGTATAAATCATTTTTGTAAAAAATTTCATTAAAATTGAATCTTGAATAAAAATTAAACCTTTTTCTTTGAAAACTCTTTGAATACTTATAAAATTAGCTTTAAAAATCATTTAAAAAACGTTTTTAAACATATTTTTTTTATTTGAAAATACATTTTAAAAAATTGAATGTACAAAATATTAGGAAAAATATTTTTCCTAAAAATTAATATTTAAAAGTTACCAAGGAATCTTAAAAATAAGTACAGTAAATATGATGGATAAATCCATACATACTAAACATTCCCTTTTTCCATAAAAAAATTAGAAAATCGTATTGATCAGAAAATGAAAAGAAGAATAATTTTTAAAAACCATTTTTTTAAAAGGTAAAACATGGTTAAAAATGAATTTTAAATATCATAGGTTAATATTATAACATTTTTTAAAACATTTAAAGAAAAAATGGTTTTTAAGGAATATAGGTTTCCGACAAAAGAGGGAGATGAAGTCAGATTTTTGTAAAAACAATTTTTTAATTATCTTAAGTACCAAAGAGTGAAAAATGATAATAAGAATTAAATATATCATGACTAAACATAGGATAATAAAAATATTTAGTACTATTAAATTATGTATCATATTTTTTCACCAATTAAATCATAATTATAAATAATCCCAATAAACGATGAGATTGTTGCAATAAACTCTTACCACTCGGTAACTATGAATCATACTCCCAATGTAAAAAAATTAAATTACATGATTTTTATAATATCATTATAAAGTTATATCCATTATATAACATTTTAAATTTAATTATATACACTTCATAAAATAATATATTTATATAACGAAACATGTTCCTTTAAGAAGGCAAATTAAGACAAAACAACCTTACTAATTTGGTAACTTTTGAACCATAAGACACCATGAAAGAGATATCTTGAAATGGATATGTAAATACCAATAAATTTAAGGATAATAGTAATATAATATATTCATGGTCATTATATACACCACACAAAATAAATTAGTGGGTAATAAGGCATAATTCTCACAGAAATAAAAGTGAGTCGAGAAAACCCTTACATTATGTATTGACTCTAGTCATACCAATAAAAACATCATATATAATAAATATAAGTTTGTTATAAATATATTTAAGATACATATTATTATATATAATACCATATATTATTAGATCATGACTTTGTATTACCCATTTATTGACAATTCCATTTTAATGTTACGCTTCAGATAATATCCGCTTTGTTTTTCGTACATGTTTTGGATTATTATTCTTGATCCTCTTACTTAGATAATGAATTAATTATTTAAATAAGGTAAAAAATTATATATGTATCATATATATTCAGTATATAAATATTTATAAAAATCTATAAAATATAGAAATATGAAATAGAATACACCATTCATGGAGACGATAGGTCATACGTATGCATGGATGATGGTTTAGTTTTATTTTATTATTGAAGGAATGAAAGTAAATGAAATATATATATATATATATATAATATTTAAATTAACATTATTATGTCATATATATCATACAGGTTCACTAAAAACTCCCCGAATATAGTTCATGTAAAGTGTGAACGAATCACATCACATTGAGTAGGCGATAGTCCACATGTCCACAAACAATGTTATCATATTTACACAAAATGGAATGTACGAAATTATTTTTATATTCTAATTAAATAAGAATAATTAAATAATAGATATCATATATATCATTTAAAAAATAGTGAACATCATAATTCCCACCCATGAGAGGTTGTAAAGGAAAAACAAACAACATCGTTTCGCGAGGTGATAGTCTTCCGTACACAAGAATGGTAAGTTTGTTACCCATTAGATATAAGTGTGTGTTATTTTAAGTAGAAAAATTACAATAAAAACTATCATTATATTTATGATAATAAGGTTATTATATAATAATGTAATTATAAGAGTTACGGGGGTGGAGAATGAAAATAAAATAAAGGAGTTTGAGGAATGATGTTACCTATTCTTTGGGTAACTCCTCTTGGTTTACACCAAAGGGATTCCATGGATGGATTTATTCCTAAATAGAGGATTTTATGATGAAGGGAGATACATTGGGAGTAAATATGTATATGTTTTTTTTCTGAGAATAAGTGTTTTGAGAGGTGTGAGGATGTGAGGGGGAGTGAGTTCCCCTTTATAATGGAGTAGGAGTGGCATTCTTGTAAATATGAAATGGTAAAAACTATTTAGCAGTCTCCCTTACATCATGTGCCTAAAATAATTGTTTAAAATAGATAAATTTGGGATTTTTTTCAAATATTAATATCTAGTATCTTTTTTACTTGTTTCTAGGTCATTTTTCCACTTATGATAAAAGTTTATCCATTAAGTTATCTTGTTTTTACCTTAATCATTGTAATTAATTTTAATTATTTTCACTAATATTTTTGGTAAAAAAATAAGTTAATATTATTATAAATTATAAATATTTCTAATTAAAAATATGGAATCCATTTTTCCATATTCTAATAGTATAAGTGGAATAAATTAATTTAATGTTAATCCCACAGATGGGATGAGGTGAGAAGTATTTAATGCGAAAATGTCCAAATGATTGAAGTGTTTTTATATCCAATTTCAATGTAAGATTTGTTTTAATAACCTCAATTAGGTTAATTTATCTATAATTTATCTAATTATAATTCCAAAAAAATTAAATATAATATAACTATATAAATAAATTAGATCAAAAGACTTTTTGAATTATAATTCTGTGTTTTCATTATTCCTCAAAAAATGAAACTTTTCAGAAAAATTACAAAAAAATCACCCAAATTAAATTTTGATATTAATAATTAAAAATTTAAGTTCATTTTGTCAAATAAAAATTATAAAAGTGTCAAAAAAAATTTAAAATGGGTTATCCATTAAAAGGTGGTAAAATTACCTTTTATAAAATACATATTTTTATTAATAAAATTGGATATATTCTTATCATATACCTATAAAATATATTGGATAACTATTAAAAATAATTATTTAATATATAATATACAAATTTCATTGAAAAACATTATCAAAAGTGGTTTTTTTAATTTATTGAGATTAAAATGAATTTGTACATAGAAAAATAGTTTTCTAAGAAAAGTAATTTATTTATTTTCAAATAGTTCTTACATTAACTTATAATAATTTATAACCAAAGAAAACATTTTATACACATGTGTAAAACATATTTTCCCAATTTTTTAAATCATATTCGTGACGTTCATTTTAATTACTAGGTGCTAACTATAATAATATATTAATAATCATATTAATAGTATATTGTTGTTCAGTAAAATCTCAACCTTGCATGTAATGAAATATTTTAAAGGGAGTCGTTACAATAAAAACATAGTGTTTCACATAAAAAATCTAATATGATTGTTTCGTGTGCTACAATATTAACTCGGTGTTGTATATAACACAAGTTAAACACATTGATTTTATAAAAAAATATTCAGTGTTTCATGAAATGAAAAATATAAAAAATATTAAATTATTTTGAAAAAAATAATTCACAGAATCTTGAGGTGTTATAATCATCACTAGTTTCTCACATATATCATGAATCATGTGATATTATGGATTGGTAATTGGTTATTTCACAAATATGATCGAAGTGAAATAATTAAGAGTGTAAAATGAAAATATGTCTATGCATGCATAGAGTTTAATCAATTAGACTATGAAACTTAGAAAGGGTCATCCACATGTTGGAGAATATACTATGTCTTGGAAAAATTTCCCCTATGGATCTTCTCTAGCAATAGAGCATTCCAGCTTCGCCAAACTCTAGTGTTTGGCATCAAGAAACCACTATCTCTTTCCAAGATATGATTCCTCTTCATTTTCCATAGGGAGAATTTCATCAGCTCAGATATAATATGGGTTATGTTCAGTTAGGAAATCAGCAATTTTTTAGTTCTTCCTTCTTCATCTACCTCTCATCCTCCTCTATATGATCCTTCAATTAGCTGATAACCTCTACTTGAGAATTAATAAAGGAATCACACTCATTCATTTTCTCCTCTATCCACAAGTTTTCTTGTTGACTTCATAGATATTACCAATTATTTTAGATCTTTTATGGTTCTAGGAAACCACTATGTGTTGACTTACTTCACGCACTCACTTAAAAAGAAATTCATGGACCATTGTATGGAAACTACAAGGTTCAATCCCTCTAGTGCTCTGGTTACACAACCATTGGTGAAGGGACCCCATCTGACTCACTTTTTCCAGTTCTTAGGTTTCGATGACGAATCATTATACATTTTTTCATGCCCTACACTGGACTATGAGGTTTTCTTCAGTATCCTCACGTCTAGAATATTATTTATCTTCAATAGGTCCAAGATCATACTTGGGGAAAGCCGCAAAAAATGGTAGTATAAGGGTCCACCTCCAGCCTACTCTAAAATGGGATGGGCTACAGATCATGAGGATGGTTGTACTCACTTGATTCTACATCAACGACACCATATTCTCCTTCCCTAAGATATTCCCCAACAATGGTGTCACTCACAACTGCAAGAGACCGTTTATTTGGGGATAGTATCAGATCGAATTGGATGAATATCACCTCAAGGACTGGTGAGAATATCATATAAGTACCCCTAGATATCACAAAATCATCTTCTTTCCTAGCACACAACCTTTCTTTAACTTCTCTACATGGAAATGTGTCAGTCAATTTCATTAACAAATGACCAGTTAAATTGATCTGACAATGAGAAACCTACAGGACTTGTGAACTGGAAAATTGTATCCCTGAGACTCAGTACGAAGATCCACCATAGGATACCCTTCATTATTGATTGGTATTTTAACATTCAGCCTCAAATCCTCTGGCATTTATTGAGGGGAGATGCATGGAAAATAAAAAAACTTTGATAAAAAGGATTCATGAAGATATGAATAGGGTCAAGAAACTATGGATATATTCTTATATTGTGGAAGAGGAATATTGATGATAATCTACCCCAAGAATTACTCTTCCTAAGTAGTTGGAACCATTGTATGAATTCCAGGGAGTAGTCCACTATAGATAACATAGAGGACCCAAGGCCCTGAGGTCATCACCCTAACCTCCTCGACTAGCCCACCATCCGCTCCAGCCTTAGGGACATGACCCAAGCTGTACTCTATAGTACTTATTGGTTCACCTTCATCCCCCCAAAATTTAATCATTTCTAATTATCAATAAGATTTTCTTTTATAGGATTGACTTTAGTTAGAGAATCTAGACAATGAAATGGGAAGGCTCAAGAAAGGTAAGTAATATATTACTTACCTCATATAATTTAGCTAATTCTTCTTTAGTGTCTATTATTTCCTAATCACTTGGGGACTCTGTTGATGATATGTTGATCCCCTGGATTCTTTATTTCCAAACTCTAGTGTTTCCTCATTAGTCTCCTCTTCCTCGGGTGAATCATCAATGGGTGGAATCTCCTCATGCCCTTATTCTTCACCCAGCATCACCAAAACTAGGGTGGATGGATTTTCATACTACCATCACTAGAATAAATAGAAATAAATGTCCATTAGATATACACATCTCTAGTGTATTCTCACCCTAACAGTGATTCAAATGGGGTCTAGAAGCTTGATTCTATCTCGTTTCAGCTTTTACCACTGGTCTTCCATTGAAAATGATGCCTGGAGTGTCCTCTAATCCATCTAGAGAGATAGAAATATAGCATTGGTAGTTGGATGTAGTAGTTATCTCATATTCTTTCCAGGATATTGCATTTCCCTACTCATCTATGCATGGGGTCCACTTGCTTTCCTCCTAGGATGCATCTAAAATCCTTCTCCTCTAGGAGGTGGGTGTGAAACTATGCATTGCATTATCCCTACCACAACTCCATCTTAACCATCCCCAAATTCCATGGTTACACTTTGGGGATAATCCCTCATTCTTCATCATTGATATGTTTTTCTCTCGCTTGCTCGACCACCTGAATACACCTCCTCGAAATCGCCTCCAGTTATTCTACCATCTAGTTGATAAAATAATCCATAGACAGGCCAACATCAAAATTGGTTTTCAGAAACAAAAATATTTCCTCTAAGTCCACGTTCACTATCATTGACCCTAGTAGAAAAAGGAAACATGGGTTATTCTCTTCATGTCCCACCATGTAGACTGTAACGACCCGTAAATTTCAAGGAAATTTTTTTTTCTTAATTTTCTTTGGAATTTTACAAGAACGCAGCTTCTGACAGCACCTGATTCCGAGGCTCGGTGTGCCCGGAATCATTTTCCGAAGTTTGGCTCGGGTATGTTCAGTGAACGGACGAGCGGGTTTTTCTAACTTTTGAACCGGTGCCTGGAATCGAATTCCAAGGGCACCGATGGAATTGCAACACCGGTATTTTCTTAGAAACACCTCTTCCGTAGTTTCGTTTGCTCGGGTGTGGTTTTTAATTTTTGGGCTTAAAGTTAAGAAATAAAATAATTTGTACGACAAACTTTATTTTAATTTCACTTAAAGCCACTTGAAATCCACTTAAAGCTGCTTAAGAGGAGTTGATACGGATAGGGTGCTATCCAAAAATATCTTACCCCCTTTGTAGGATATTTGTGAGGTGGGGCCCGCATGAGTCCCACTGTTTCTTTTCCGCTAAGTAACGCACCCACGAAAATCCGTCATCATAAAAGTAAACTGACGCGTTTTCTTAAATTCTCAATACACCAATTAATGGGCGGTTTTATTTTTTGAATTAATTCCATGAATTAATTTAATTGTTTCTTAACCTGTTTTCAATCTGTTGGCGTAATAATAAAATAAGACCAACACACGACTTCTGGAAAAATGTTCGTTGAGAGGATTTGACAGAAACCAAGAGTTCTTCATCCTCCTTCGCGAAGAACGCGAAGAACGCGAAGAACGCAGGCCTCCGACAAAGAACGCCGAACCCACGGAAATTGACGATGCGACGCCGTGTTCCGCGACGCCGACGTTTCCTCTCCCGTGATGTTCTTCTGCGACGTTCCTTCTTCCGCAACAAAATCCTCGATCACCCGTTGAGGTGAGAGATTGCGGTTCTTTAATTTTTCTTGTGGTTTATAACTCAATATGGATTTAATTATTAAATAATTAAATCTGTTGTTTCTTGGTCCTTGGAGTTTGTCGACACAACGCAGGATACCGCGACGACGCGACGGTCCCCTCCTTCCGAGAAGAACGCGTGTGTGACGACTTGACGAGGTAGGGGTTTGTTGTGAAATAATTTATATTCTCGTGATTGTTTCTTTTAAAATAAAGAACCCGGCTTCATTAGAACAATTTTAATTTATTAAAATTGTTATTCGATATGTTGATTATTCTTCCCGGTTGTTATCGCCTAACGCGGAGGGTGCGGGCCAAACGAACACGGCCCGACAACCCTCCGCGGTTCTTCGTTGTTGTGAGGATTTGTCGGGCGACGAAAAAACGTGACGCAAGGGCAATTTGATGTTTCTGCAGTGAAAAACGGGACCCGGGAGGAGCAGCGGCGTAGACGGGAATGAAAACGGACCACCGAAGCAACTCTGGTGGCCCGCGGAAGCCACCGGTGGTGCGGGTCGCCGGCGTGGCGGCACCGACGGCCGGAGGCGGCGGCACCCCGGCGCGCCGCCAGACAGGGCCGCCGCGGCTGTGTCCGGCTCACACGCATGGGACGCGGAAAAATTCCGCGTCCGCTGATTCCAGCATGGCCCCTCGAGGGCCGCGACACTTCCATCCTGCGGGGGCAGCGCCCCGCAGCTGCCACGCTCGACCGCTCGGCCGAGCCGAGCCGGGCCGGCCCGACCGGCCGGGTCGCACCCTGGCCAGACCGGGCCATGCTGAACCGGGTCCGACCCGGATCGGGCCGACCCAGGGGGGGTGGGCCGGGTCTGTCCGGGCCCAGACCCCCCGTCTTCGGACCGTTTTCGGTCTTTTTCCTGTAACATGAGCTACGAGCCTCCGAACGACGCGCCGTCAATGGACATGTGATCCTTGGATCAAGACGGTCGTTTCGGTATATTGCACTCAAGGTTTCGGAATACTTTGGGTTCGGCCGGGTTGGTTCGTACACGAAACCAACCGGGCCCTCGGAGCGGAAACGCTCATATCTTGAGCTTCGGACGTCCGATTGATGTGTCGTCGACTTTGTTGTTTTCCTCTAAGTGAGAAGGATCTTTTTGGCTCACTCCTCCTGGGGTTTGGATGCAGGTGGAGTACGGTCGGGTTGGTTTTGTCTTAAAAACCAACCGGGCCCATGGGATGAAAAGGCCAATAACTCTCAGACCGGGCGTCTGCTTGACGCGCCATCTGCGATGTTGAGTTCCTGTTGTCGATACGGAACTTTTGGATACATAAACTTCGGACTTTGTGTCAGTTGATGTATCAGCCTCTTGGCTCGTGGAGCGGACCCTCCCGAACGAGCTTGCTGTGTGTAGGAACCCTAGAGCTGGTTGCGACTGCTACTGTGACTGCGATGACGACTGTGCAGAGATCCTCAGTGGACTGCGACGACGACTGTGCAGAGATCCTCAGTGGAATGCATCGAAGACTGTGTAGAGATCCTCGGTGGATTCGACTACGACGATGATGAAAACAGTACGGGAATCCTCCGTGTTTTCGGCAGCGACCACTGTGGTACATCTTGGGATACATCAACTCCGAACTACATGTCAGTTGATGCATCGACCTCTTAGCTCGTGGAGTGGACCCTCCTGGAACGAGCATGCTTTGTGCGGAAACCCTAGAGCCGGTTGAGACTTGACGACTGTTGATCGAACGACTCGGTGTGTTATGGATAACAGCACAGGGGAGCGCTTGGTTGTAGCGGAAGACCCACAACAGAGGTGCGCTTGGTTGTAGCGACACAGGGGACCGCTTGGTTGTAGCAGCAGACCCACGATAGAGGTGCGCTTGGTTGTAGCGGCACAGGGGAGCGCTTGGTTGTAGCGGCAGACCCACGACAGAGGTGCGCTTGGTTGTAGCGGAACAGGGGAGCTCTTGTTTGTAGTGGAAGACCCATGATGGAGGAGCGCTTGGTTGTAGCAGTAGGCCCACAGTACCCGATAGGTGGAGTACTACAGCAGACCAAGGTAAGAGTGAAGCGCTTGGTTGTAGCGGTATAACAACTGTACTTGATAGAGAAGGAGTTTCCCAATAGCTTTGGGTTCAACTTCCTGATCGGTCCTATGTAGGTCATTGCGGGGGTTAGTACCTACCGATCCTTTGTGGGTCCGACGGCTTAGATGAATCAGTGGCTACATCTGATCGTCCCTATCGTCATTTGAAGAAGTATACCTGTGTGAGCTAAATCCTGTGTTACTCTCCTTTGTGGATTGTGTTGAACTATCCTGTGTGGATTTACTGTTTACTCTCCTTGTGGATTGTGTTGAACTATCCTGTTTGGATTTACTGTTTGCTCTCCTTTTTGGATTGTGTTGAACTATCCTATGTGGATTTACTATTTACTCTCCTTTGTGGATTGTTTTGAACTATCCTGTGTGGATTTACTGTTTACCTTCCTATGTGGATTACTTTTTCTCTCCTTCGTGGATTGTGTTGTTCTTTTCTGTGTGAGTATACGTTTTTCTTTCTTGTGTGGATTGGGCTGTGCTTGGGCTCGGATGTTGGAGCCGAACGGGAATTGATGACTTAGGTATATGTATGGGCATATACCTAAGCAGTGTCGGTCATTACTTCTTGATTGTATCTTTCCTTTTGGTTTATCCTTTGTGGAATTCAGGAGACCTTTAGGGGTCTCAGGGTCCCTATTGAGTAGCTTATACTCACCCCTGCACGGGCTATGCCCGCACTTCGTTGTGTTGGTTGCAAACGACGGACAGCGCAGCGGAATCGTAGTGGAGGCTTGCGGAGCAAAACGGTACCTGGAGGTGGACCACTGGGCGGGACGTACTTAGAGCGTACGGCTGGACCGAGGAGCTGTGGAGGCTATCTGTGCTCACCCTTCAAGTGGGACTTCCAGAGGACGGCTCGACGCTGCGGTTTTTCATTTCATTTGTTGTTTTCCCCTTTCAGTTGTACTTTACAGTTGGGATTGTATTTCGGACCCCTTTTACTTTCAGCACAGCTTGTTACAGTTTTTACTTAGTGTTTAGTCTTTCCGCTTGCTTACTTTGTGGTGGTTGTTTACTTTACAAAGGCAATTCCTTCCCTGTTTATCGGGATTTATGCCTTGGTGCTTGTCGCCAGCCCCTGGCCTATGGAAGGCGGGCTTGGGGTAGTCACGGCATGGGCCCCGAGGACAGGTCGTGACTAATTGGTATCAGTGGAGGTCGGTTCTACCGCGTACTCTGATATTTTCTATGTGAAGCAATAGTGTTTAGAGTTTGGGTGTGGTTATCAGTCCAGGGAGTCCAGTGTTGGTGCGGCGGCCGACGTATCTGTACACCAGGACCCTGACTTCTGATTTCCGACTTAATGCACGAAAACATTGATTGCATGAGTGTGTCAAGTTTTCTTTGTGATTACTTTATGTCAGCTCACCAAGTATATTGTTCTGACCGTGGTGCACCTGTTTCCTTTTCAGGATGGCCCCACGATAGCAGCCAGTGAGGGTTCTAATCGTTGTGCGTGGCGAGAGCCCACCGAGCGATGAAGACTTGGTACAAGGCCCTTTGACAGCTGAGGCACCGGCGGTACCTATACCCTCCGAGCCACCGATGGTACCTGCCCCAGCCGCTGACGATGCACGTCGCCTTAGTGCACTTCATGAGTTCCAGCGCCAACGACCACCCAGGTTCCGTGGGGAGACGGACCCTCAGGCCACCGAGGACTGGATTGAGGCAGTTGTATAGGTTTTCAGACTAGTGAGGACACCAGCATACCTCATGGTGATCCACGCAGTGAGCCTCCTACACTCGGCAGCAGGCAGATGGTGGAGCTTGATGCTCCAGGTGCACGACGAGACATCTCTCCTCTGAACGGACTTTGAGATCATGTTCAGCCCCAAGTTCGTCCGAGCCACCCTCCATGTGGTGCGTATCCAAGAGCTACTACAGCTACGGCAGGGCATCATGACAGTGGACCAGTACTCAGCGAGATTTACTGATCTCTCACGCTACCCCACAGATATGGTACGGGACCCGTTCTTCCGGGCCCGGACCTTCGAGCAGGGACTGAGGCACGAGATCAGGGCTTCGATGATCTCCCTCAACATTCCGACTCAGGTAGGGGTGTTGGAGCGAGCCCTCTTAGTGGAGAGTTTCCTTGCTGAGCAGTCTCCAGCAGCAGGACCCACCACTTGCCGGCATGTGGCAGAGTCTTCTGCAGCAGGCAGTAGACAGATGAAACAGGGTTCCAAGAGGACTAGACCTACAGGTGGTCGACAGCATGACTCTGGATCATTTGTACGAGGCACTCGGGGTGGACAACGACTTTCCATGAGAGGGCAGTGTTACTCCTGCGGCAGGATTGGTCACATGTCTCGTGACTGTCCGACCCGCCATACGGATGACCAGCAGATGAACAAAGGACCCCCTAGGAAGAGGCAGAGGTTCGAACAGGGCGGGCCGCAAGAAGCAGGCGGCCATGGCAGGGGAGCTGGCCGTACAGTTGGAGGTGGACGACACTTCGGGGTGTTGCCACCACCACCACCGGGAGGTCCACCCCAACCGAAGGGGATAGGAGGACATGGGAGAGCTCAGCTTCAATTAGCTGAGGCCTACAATCATGGAGCTCCGGGAGAAGATGTACAGGAGCGGAACTAGTGGAAACGTCTTTTGTACCTCTAGTTCCTTGTTGTTATGGTGTAGTGTCTTTGTATTATGAGTTGCAATAATAAAAGATGCATACCTTGGTGATGTTTTTATTCCTATCCTCTTTTGTGTTGTTACTAAGAGATTCCGATTTAGACTGTTGACTTGACCCTCACTTGTGAGACATCTACTGGAGGAGACCCAGTTACCACACACTGATGCCGACAGTGTGACTCAACCCTTGGAGGTGAGAGTAACAGTTGGATCTCTTGGTAGTAGCGTCGAGGCCTTACGACGTCATCCTTGGTATGGATTAGTATCATCCATGTCGGGATTGACTGTATTAGGCAAAGGAAGTGGTTCATCCAGGGGATGAGACCAGATTTCTCTTATCGGCAAAGAAGAAATCTTAGCAGTTCTTGTGGGATCGGAGATGGTCCAGGTCATCCAGGAGCAGATGAGTATAGCTCAGAGCCGACAGAAGTCCTAGGCTGTCAGGAGGCGGAGGCCACTTGAGTTCGAGGATGGAGACCGCGTCTTCATACGGGTCTCACCTCGACGTGGATTACGGAGGTTTGGCTGAAGCGGCGAGTTGTCTCCACGCTTCATCGGACCCTTCTAGGTCCTCAGCAGGATTGGCAAGGTGTCTTATCGCCTGGATCTACCACCACAGTTGCGCCGGGTGCACGATGTCTTCCACGTATCTCAGCAGAGGAGATATGTGCATGACCCGATGCAAATATTTGACCATGTAGAGCTGGTCTTTGATGATGGGGTGACTTTTGCGGAGGTCCTAGTGGAGATCGAGGATCGACAGGATCGGGTCCTATGTGGAAGATTGATTCCTCTAGTGTGCTCCAGATGGCATCTCGGGAAACTCCAGGAGAGCACTTGGGAGTGGGAGGCTCAGATGCGTGCTCAGTACTGCCTTTGTATCCCTAAGTTTGTAGTGAAGCTTTACGGGGACGTAAATCCCTGTGGTGGGAGTAATATAAAGACCCATAAATTTCAAGGAAATTTTTTTTTCTTAATTTTCTTTGGAATTTTACAAGAATGTATCTTCTGACGGCACCTGATTCCGAGGCCTGGTGTGCCCGGAATCATTTTCCGAAGTTTGGCCTAGGTATGTTCAGTGAACGGACGAGCGGGTTTTTCTAACTTTTGAACTGGTGCCCGGAATCGAATTCTGAGGGCACCGATGGAATCACAGTGCCGGTATTTGCTTAGAAACTCTTCTTCTGGAGTTGCATTTGCTCGGGTGTGGTTTTTAATTTTTGGGCTTAAAGTTAAGAAATAAAATAATTTGTACGAAAAACTTTATTTTAATTTCACTTAAAGCCACTTGAAATCCACTTAAAGCTTCTTAAGCAGAATTGATACGGATAGGGTGCTATCCAAAAATATCCTACCCCCTTGGTAGGATATTTGTGAGGTGGGGCCCGCACGAGCCCCACTGTTTCTTTTCTGCTAAGTAACGAACCCGCGAAAATCCATCATTATGAAAGTCAACTGACGTGTTTTCTTAAATTATTAACGCACCAATTAATTGGGCGGTTTTATTCGTTGAATTAATTCCATGAATTAATTTAATCGTTTCTTAACCTATTTTCAATCCGTTGGCGTAATAATAAAATAAAACCAACGCACGACTTCTAGGAAAATGTTCGTTGAGAGGATTTGACAGAAACCAAGAGTTCTTCATCCTCCTTCGCGAAGAACGCGAAGAACTCGAAGAACGCCGACCTCCGACGAAGAACGCCGAACCTGCGGAAATCGACGATGCGACACCGTGTGCCGCGACGCCGACGTTTCCTCTCCCGTGACGTTCTTCTACGACGTTCCTTCTTCCGCAACAAAATCTTCGATCACCCGTTAAGGTGAGAGATTGTGGTTCTTTAATTTTTCTTGTGGTTTATAACTCAATATGGATTTAATTATTAAATAATTAAATCTGTTGTTTCTTGGTCCTCGAAGTTCGTCAACGCAACGCCGGATACCGCGACGACGCGACGGTCCCCTCCTTCTGAGAAGAATGTGTGTGCGACGACTTGACGAGGTAGGAGTTTGTTGTGAAATAATTTATATTCCCGTGATTGTTTCTTTTAAAATAAAGAACCCAGCTTCATTAGAACAATTTTAATTTATTAAAATTGTTATTTGATATGTTGATTATTCTTCCCGGTTGTTATCGCCTAACGCGGAGGGTGCGGGCCAAACAAACACGACCTGACAACCCTCCGCAGTTTTTCGTTGTTGTGCGGATTTGGCGGGTGACGACAAAACGTGATGCAAGGGAGATTTGATGTTTGCGCAGTGAAGAACAGGACCTGGGAGGAGCAGCGGCGCAGACAGGAACGAAAACGGACCACCAGAGCAACTCTGGTGGCCCGCAGAAGCCACCGACGGCGCGGGTCGCCGGCGCGGCGGCGGTGGCCAGCGGACCCGCGGTCGCGCGGGTCCGGCTCACATGTACGGGACACGGCAAAATGCTGCGTCCGCTGATTCCAGCGCGGCCCCTCGAGGGCTGCGGCACTTCCATCCCGCAGGGGCAGCGCCCCGCGGCTGCCACACTCGGCCGCTTGGCCGAGCCGAGCCGGGCCAGCCTGACCGGCCAGGTTGCGCCCTGGCCGGACCGGGCCGCGCCGAACCGGGTCCGACCCCGGGGGGGTTGGGCCGGGTCGGTCCGGGCCCAGACCCCCCATCTTCGAACCGTTTTCGTTCTTTTGCCCGTAACTTGAGCTACGTGCCTCCGAACGATGCGCTGTCAGCGGCGATGAGATCCTTGGATTGAGACAGTCGTTTCAGTATATCGCACTCAAGGTTACGGAAAACTTTGGGTTCAGCCGGGTTGGTTCATACACGAAACCAATCGGGCCCTCGGAGTGGAAACGATCATATCTTGAGCTTCGAACGTCTGATTGACGTGCCGTCGACTTTGTTGTTTTCCTCTAAGTGATATGGATCTTTTAGCTCACTTCTCCCGAGGTTTGGACGCAGGTGGAGTATGGTCGGGTTGGTTTTGTCTTAAAAACCAACCGGGCCCCTGAGACGAAAAGGCCAATAACTCTCAGACCGGGCGTCCGATTGACGCGCCGTCTGCGACGTTGAGTTCCTGTTGTCGATACGGAACTTTTGGATACATCCACTTCGGACTTTGTATCAGTTGATGTATCAGACTCTCGGCTCGTGGAGCGGACCCTCCCGAACGAGCTTACTGTGTGCAGGAACCCTAGAGCTGGTTGCGACTGCTACTGTGACTACGACGATGACTGTGCAGAGATCCTCAGTGGACTGCGACGAGGACTGTGCAGAGATCCTCAGTGGACTGCGACGACGACGGTGCAGAGATCCTCATTGGATTCGACTGCGACGATGATGAAAATAGTATGGGAATCCTTCGTGTTTTTGGCAGTGACCACTACGGTACATCTTGGGATACATCAACTCTGGACTGCATGTTAGTTGATGCATCGACCTCTTAGCTCATGGAGTGGACCCTCCAGGAACGAGCATGCTGTGTGCGGAAACCCTAGAGCCAGTTGAGACTTGACGACTGTTGATCGAACGAATTGGTGTGTTATGGATAACGGTATAGGGGAGCGCTTGGTTGTAGCAGCAGACCCACGACATAGGTGCGCTTGGTTGTAGCGGAACAGGGGAGCGCTTGGTTGTAGCGGCAGACCCACGATAGAGGTGTGCTTGGTTGTAGCGGCACAGGGGAGCGCTTGGTTGTAGCGGCAGACCCACGACAGAGGTGCTCTTGGTTGTAGCGGCACAGGGGAGCGCTTGTTTGTAGCGGCAGACCCACGATGGAGGAGTGCTTGGTTGTAGCAGCAGACCCACAGTACCCGATAGGTGGTGTACTACAGCAGTCCAAGGTAAGAGTGAAGCGCTTGGTTGTAGTGGTATAACCACTGTACTTGATGGAGAAGGAGTTTCCCAATAGCTTTGGGTTCAACTTCCTGATCGGTCCTGTGTAGGTCATTGCGGGGGTTAGTACCTACCGATCCTTTGTGGGTCCGACGGCTTAGATGAATCAGTGGCTACATCTGATCATCCCTATCGTCATTTGAAGAAGTATACCTGTGTGAGCTGAATCCTGTGTTACTCTCCTTTGTGTATTGTGTTAAACTATCCTGTGTGGATTTACTGTTTACTCTCCTTGTGGATTTTGTTGAACTATCCTGTGTTGATTTACTATTTACTCTATTTTATGGATTGTGTTGAACTATCCTGTGTGGATTTACTGTTTACCTTCCTATGTGGATTAATTTTTCTCTCCTTCGTGGATTGTGTTGTGCTTTTCTGTGTGAGTATACGTTTTGCTTTCCTGTGTGGATTGGGTTGTGCTTGGGCTCGGATGTTGGAGCCGAACAGGAATTGATGAGTTAGGTATATGTATGGGAATATACCTAAGCAGTGTCGGTCGTTACTTCGTGATTGTTTCTTTCCTTGTGGTTTATCCTTTGTGGATTTCGGGAGACCTTCAGGGGTCTCGGGGTCCCTACTGAGTAGCTTATACTCACCCCTACACGGGCTATGCCCGCACATCGTTGTGTTGGTTGCAGATGACGGACAGTGCAGCGGAATCGTGGTGGAGGCTTGCGGAGCAGGACGGTACCTGGAGGTGGACCACTGGGCGGGACGTACTCGGAGCGGACGGCTGGACCGAGGAGCTATGGAGGCTATCTGTGCTCACCCTTCAGGTGGTACTTCCAGAGGACGGCTCGACGCTGCGGCTTCTCATTTCAGTTGTTGTTTTCCCCTTTTAGTTGTACATTACAGTTGGGCTTATATTTCCGGCCCCTTTTACTTTCAGCACATCTTCTTACAGTTTTTACTTAGTGTTTACTCTTTCTGCTTGCTTACTCTATGGAGGTTGTTTACTTTACAAAGGCAATGCCTTCCCTGTTTATTAGGATTTACGCCTTGGTGCTAGTTGCCAGCCCCTGGCCTATGGAAGGTGGGCTTGGGGTAGTCATGGCACGGGCCCCGAGGACGGGTCATGACATAGACTCTCTTCATCACTTGTTGGAGGCACCCAAACTAATTTAAAAAGAGGGACGATGTGTATGGATCATTGTATAAATGGCCTTCAATACTAGAAACTAGCACTCCACCTATGTAACTCTATAGGTAATCATTTTATCCTCATTTTCCTTGCATGTTATCTACCTTGGGACCGACCAATGCGGAGAAGGGATAGATGTTGAAGTTCTCATGGTTGCTGATTCGAACTGTGATCCCGACCACATCAGAAGTCACTAAACAAACCCTAAAAGTGTTCAAGAGATTTGTACACATACTAAAATTGGGAGGGATGATGGAATTTTGAAAATAATAATTCTTAAAATGTTCTAAAATCTAGTCATATAAAAACTGTAACAACCAACAGGTCCTCCTCAGTGTGTTTCATCTCATAATGTTTCCTATGTAGGCTGCAAAGCCTGGCTGACATAGGCATCACCAGGTCGACCCTATTTCTAGCTTCCAGAATCCCTATGATCACCAAAATCCCTAGGTGTAGGCCCATCTATGTATCCCTGAATGATACTAGGTAAACACTTAGTAAGCTAGTAAAGACTGTGATGTAGTATACCAGTGGATCCCATCTCTCCACCATGTTGTATCCCCACTACACAAATTCCCATTCTTCTATGATCAAACAATTTGATACTAACCTCCCCATCTATGGTGATGTTGGGAACCATTTTTCCTAGATCAACATCCTCACATTTGGGTCCTTCCTTAGAACATGTCAAACCACACTTTGAACAATATGTCCCTATAGAATACCAGAGCATGTTTCTGATCCTACTTCATTGCTTCCAGAAGGTTTTACATAGGGAGAGGATTTTTATTCCTATCTTTATAGGTGTTCTTTTATAGAAGTGACTCTTCATACTATAATCATTCCATAAAAACACCACTAATAGAATGGATTTCTCATAGAATGATGCTGAATTCCCCATAATGAATATGGGACGTGTTCATGTCTGGGGAATATTGGATGAGGATCTATGGAACTAGATCTCATTGATGATAAAAATGGAACTATGATGTACACACCACTTCATAAAGTCCAATATGATATATCTTCTCCCCATAATCTAGGAAGGTGTAGCATACCCATTACACCCATTTCCATTCCCTTACATTGTTTCCACTCAACCATAGTTTCCAACCCTTATAAAATCCTAGGTTTTTGTCCCTCATGCTGCTCTGGAAGATAATGATGAAATGGTTGGGGAGTTGTTTGACCTCTAGATCCTCCCTATGACCATCCTATGAAACTCATTAATCACATAGACAGTGATATCCCCATGATCCCTAGAATGATGGTCGTGGATAGTCATGTTATAGTGATTGAAGCCATCCTTGTGTGTGAACTACGATCATGGTGTATTGACTTCAAGAGAAGGAATGGTGAATTCATCTAGAAGCCCGAAATTTTATAGTGGGAGATATTTTCTCAGTGGATAGATCTTTTGTTCCTCTTTCAAAATTTCCACAAGTACATCATTTTCTAACATGACCCTTATAGATTAAGGGATTTAATGGTTTACAGCTATTTCAACACTATGAGTAGTAGAAAAAACTTCAAATTCAGTTGGGTTATGTTGGTTTGCCATTTTGGGTGTTTCCAATAATTCTAAGGAAGGTACATGTAAAAATTATGTTTTAACATGAAAAAGTCAATGGTGCATGAAAGTCTAAAATAAATGCACTAGATCAAGATCTGGTTGTGGAATCAGGTGTACAAAATGGATGTTCTTCATGAAAGAGGGGGACGAAACTTGGTTTTTCTTAAAAAAAAGAAGACTTATGGGAGAAGAATCATATCACATAGAAATTAAAGGTTTAATAAAATTCCCCCTTATCCTATTTATAGGCACCGACCATGAAGTTTCATGTGTGGATAATATTCTTTTGCGACACACTGTGGTTATTTCATGCACCAAAGGGAAGCGACACCTCTCTTCGATTTTTACCTCATAACCCATACTTATAGTCCCCTTTCAACTCAAATTACAAGGTTTGGGAAATTTTTTGTCATCTAAATACTATAATAAGCCACAAATATATATATTTTTCGAATCCCAATCATGCATTCCACTCCGTGAAAGCATTCTAGAATCAATAAGGATAGTGCATACAAGATTCTGCACCTGCGTGTAATGCTGGATTCTATGCGTAAATCTCTTACGTACTAAAGGAGACAATATTTTTCAGTTTTTCAAATAGATTTGAAAGGATTGAAAATTAAATCTTTCATAAGGAAAATTAACTACGTTCAAACGATAAAGGTTTCACACACAAGTGTGTTTTATGCTCCAAAGGTAACGTCAAAGGCCTTATCCAGCGCACCTGATTTCTAGTGGTGAAGTATCTAGCTGCATGTAAATGCCTTTTGTGACACGAATCTTCCACACCCATAAGCTTGAATATAAATAGAATATCACCCCATTTTCTCTATGTTTTATCTCTAGAAGACAATGTTTTTTTCTATTGTGCGTAAGACCTATCTTTTTCATCATTGCAAAATCATGGAACCCTCAAGGTAGATACTCTTGTGTGATAGGTCACCTAGGAGACTGCAATTTTATGGGCCCATATAGTTGAGTAATCCTCACCTAACCTCTTTCAACCAAAGTTAGGTGCACTCAAAGGACCCACTTATGTGAAACCATGACCTTGAGCACAAACCCTAATCTTCTGCGCACCCCTCTTCGAGACTCCATGACCATCCCATGTTTTAGGGAACCATGTTCAAGAAACCATTTCATAGAACACCCATACCTTTCATGCACCTCCTACATATATCCCTCCAAATATGCACATAACCATTTCATGGTATCTCACGAGATGTCCCCTATGCCTCCAGTGCATGCTTTTCCATACCTTTTTCTTATTAGAAAAAGTATGTTAATGCCTTTTCTTCTTAGCATAGGCATGATAATGTGGAAATAATGACTGACCACTCATCCTCGTCAATATAACCTATAATTTCCAAATCCATACCCCACCCGAAGGTGCATGAGAGATTGTTTTTTAATCTTAAGGGTTGAGGATTGAGTCCCCTAAATCTGAGCTGCATGATGTAAAAATACCTAGTACAACATCATATTCATATGACACTAAAATTCACAACAATGTCCTCATCACATGATGTAAAACTCTTGGTTTACATGATGCCACAAGTAGAAGGTTCTCCATGTGTGAGTGGAATTGGATGAACTCCAACATGACATCCTATGTATCACTCACATTTAATGAGATCCTCATCATAGGGAATGAGATCCTACTCATATAGAATGAGATCCCCCTAGGGCATACCAATGTGTAATCCCCACACCATCTCTTGTTGGAACTTATTTCATGACATGAGCATCAGATCTAACAATTACTCTTGTTTCTCTCACCGAGCATGTCTCACATGAGCTTATATGTTTGTGGTAATAATAACATCCACCCAGTCCCCACCATGGGCCTCCTATACATTGAAATACCCAATCATATCCACTCCAATGGGCCTTCTATACATTGTAATCCTCAATCATCTCCACTCAGTCCCCACCATGGGCCTCTTTATGGTTCAAACCCAACATCCACATCTACCCTTATCTTCTCCATTCCATATATCTATTAAGATCATGCCTCTCACATGGGAGACCACATATATTCTAGGTCCCTTGGTAATTTCAATGCCTAATCCCCACACAAACTCCAACTAAGATAATTTCTCAAGTGACGAGAATATTTCACATGTAATTCCCACACCATCCCTATTCGATGCTCTGATAATGGTGCAATCATACTTACCTCATGATGTTAAACTGCACATACCAGTCCTATCAAACGATCTTAAATTATGGCATTGAACTATGTGGGTTATGATCCATTTCTTCTATATAGTGTACATAGGACACTTATATGTGGTTAAATTATGATCGTTGGAAAAACTTGGTTCTCCCACCTAGGGATTCACCTCCTTGATCCACCTCAATGTTGTCATGATAAACCTTTATGGTGATCCCCCTTAAGGATATACCTTCATGATGTGACTTCTTATCTTTATGGGACACCCCTTAGATCTACCTCCATGTGGCATTCTAATCCATTCATTAGTAAAACATAATGATGCTCCCTCCTACGGATGTACCATCATGGTGTGGAGTCTTTCCTTGGCGGGACACCCCCCAAATCCACCACCAAGGGGTGTTCTAGTACATCCATCTCATAAACCTTCATGATGATCTTTCTAAGGGATGTACCTTCATGGTGTGACATCTTCTCTTTAGGAGACACACCCTTGGATCTTCCCCCATGGGGCGTTTTAATCCATCCACTGGTAAAGCTTCACGGTACTCCTTCCTAGGGATGTACCTTAACTATGTGGAATTTTACCCTTAGGAAAACACCCCTTGATCTTCCCCCATGGGATGTTTGGATCCATCCATATGGTAAAACTTCACAGTGCCCCCTCCAAGGGATGTACCTTCACTGTGTGACATCCTCCCTTTATGGAAAAAATCCCCGGATTGGCCTCCATGGGGAATTATGATTCATCCATCTGGTGTGAAATATACACTCCTAGAGAAACACCTACCATCTACAAAAGATGTTATACTCATGATTGATCCATCTCAACAAGACGTTCTGATCCGTCTCCACAGGGTGTATAACTTTCAATAACATGAAACATCTACCTCATGATAAACATGATATTCTTGAGGCTAACGCCTTAAAATATAAACTCCCTAATATTATCTAACTCATGATTAACATGGGATGACTAAGGTAAAGGCCTTGGAAGATATATTCCCCTATAATTAGCTACCTTATGATAAACATGTGTTCCCTAAGGTGAAATCCTTGGAAGATATAAACATGGGATGTTTATGGTGGAAGCATTGTAAGATACACACCCTTAGCATCAAATACCTTGTGATTGACATGGAATTACTTTGGTTTTACACCCCATGATGCGTCCAGAAGATACCATCCTACAAGGAAGATTATAGGTGACCAATGCTTCTAGTGTCCGAAAATGACTAGAAAATCACAATATGACTCCTCTCCTAACTAAAGTTTGATTCCACGTATATAAAAAATTGGAATGTAAAGATAGAATGAGTGAAATTAACTATCATTATAAATAGATTGCACCAAGAATGAGTTTCAGGAACACGAATTAGTCTATATGGGAGACCCAGTCTAGAAACAATCTCCAAGGAGGAATCCATGGAATGAAGAACTGACATCCCATCATCCCATTTCGACCATGGAGCAGAAGTCACTAATAATGGCAATGAAAGTTTCCCACCTTTGGAATGTGGGAATCCAGGGTAACAAGAATTTTAGTGCACATTCACACATAGGAAATGGACAATAAAAATTCTTCAGAAATGGATAACAATAAATATATTCTTTATAACGTTGTATTATATTCTCCTTCCCCACTTATAGAGCATACTTGTTTTCTCTTCTTTGAGAGTCTATGTGAGATTATTTATTTCTAATTATTCTCATATTTTTTATATATTGGTCATTGAAATATATATTTTTGTATATTTTATATAAAAAATATAATTCAAATCAATATAGTGATCCTGTATTTTTTTCCTAAACATTTTTATATGTGATTCTCTACAATTATCATTGTTATTCATTTTTCCTTACAGTGTCATCCCCAAAAAAAAATCTATGAATACAATATCTCTTTACTTCCTCATTTTTTATCATCCAAACAATTCATTACTTAAAATATTATAGTATGATCGAGTAGCTACTTCATATTTCTCTAATTTAAAAAATATCATTAAAAAATAACCACCATTACTGTATAAAAATATAAAATCATCATAGCTATGACATGGATTGACTATATATGATGTAAAAATATTTGAAATTAAAATGCAATCTCCAGAATCTAGTTTGATCGTTAGAGAAATCCACTGCTTGATCATCTCAATTTTCATTTTTAATCACAATTTGCTTTGTGATATTTAATTTTTTTCAAAACAACACAAGAATATTCACATTTAATTTATAAATTCATTTAATCAAGAATTTCCACATCAAAGGCTTAAATAACTTCTAAAAAATTCATCATACCTTAATATTATATCCCAGTCATAAAGATCCTTTTTCTAATTCACTCATGTCAAATCATGTTTTTTTTATTTTAAACAATATCATATAATACCATCATCAACATATGTAATTTCCACAAATTATTTCAAAAATTATCAACAATATTAATTTTCATATATTATCATTTGAAATCCTAACATAATGACATAGTGATATAATTAATTATATATTACCTTATCTTTATAAAAATAAATCTTGAATCATTGATTAATAAATAATCATGATGTTTTGAACATGGATGAAAAATATAAACATCATATAAATTTTCATTATTCAAAAGTCTCAAAAAATTTATAAGTATTGGTCTCAGAATGATCCTTATGAAGTGAATCAGTCATACTTACAATGAATGATATAATTTTAGGCCTTTATGAGATTTTCATGTATAAATTAGTTTTGTGTAAGGATAAAATGACCCTTATGAACCTCACCATGGGCTTTCATACCATTTTTAAATTTCTACTTCATCTTTCATTTCATAAGGATAAATGATCCTTATGATATACAAAACAATACATAAGAAATTTCTACCTCATCTTTCATTTTGGGGATTGATCATCAGCGTTTTTACATTTTTACTCTCTAGTTAATTGATATAAATGTTTTTTTATTTAACTTTATTATAGCAGCATCGTTGTGCTATGTTTTTAGATCCGTTGATATTGGGTTGTTGTTCCTTATAGATCTGCTATGTGATCTTCTTCTAGGTTCTAATCCATTGTTGTTTGCGATGAAGTGGGTGTCTGTTATTTTTTATTTTTCATAATATACCCTTTATTCCATATTCTTTGTTATGGGATGTTATTCTAAGAAATGAGAATCTATATCTAGGCCTATTTTGCTGACCATGTGTTCCTCTCTGGTTGGTGGATCTTGTTGCGGGCATGTGCGACCTGAGTTTGAGGTAGGTGGTTTCATCTCTAGCCTATGTTGGATGAACTATATGACTCTGGTTTTGATAAATTTTTTAAAAATGAAATGAATTTTTTATTGATTTATTTTCATGTGTAGAAATGGGTTTCTCATAAAATATCATTTCCCCATTATTTTATTAAAAGAAAAGTTATTTTCAAAGTATCATTAAATTATTTTAATAAAATGGTTTTCCAATAATGGTTTTGAGGAAATGGTTTGGAAAATATATCACATAGGAGACCATGGGTAATTAGATAGAAGGTGTAGTAATAGGCATCATCCATTTTTTGGGGGGTTCAATCATTGGGTGTTCCTCTTCTCACAAGGCTCGTTGATATAGGTACTAGATAGACCAATTGGGGGTTCACTTTTTTGAGTGTTCTTGTACTCTCTATATTTGATGTATATATCTAGATACTTGAGGTGCATGATTGTCCATGTTTTAGGTATGAGTATCCGAACTTACATGACCTGTAGTGATCTTTGGCATGATGTTACCTTTGATTTGTCTTGTACTATTTTAGCATGTACTTCCATGGATTTGATATGATATGTGATAAATGTTTTTCTATTATTTGATAGTTTTGATGTATATGAAATGTGTTAAGAGTATTATAATTTTAGATATTTTTAATATTCATATTCCATAGTGGTGTGGGTTATCTATTTCATTCTTTTTATCATCTATAAATTAAAAAACCCTACCTCATTATGAGGTACAAGTTTCCATTTCAACATGAAATCAAAGGTGGTTTAGTGTTTTCCCCACCATACACGTATGTCCCCTCTTATGAAACAAAATTGTATATGCTCTTCCCCTGTTGATGGTTCCTTACACATTTACTCCAAGCACCAGTAGAAATTAGATGCTTTTAGGCCATAGTGGAGGTGGATATAGGGAACAATCTGAAATTCTTCCACACCAACCATGCTAGAGAGTTCACTTCCATGGAATTTGGAAAATATTATATCAAGTGTGGTGTACAACGAAAACTCATGGATCTTAATTCAAAACATCAGAATAGGGTTGTTTAACAACATGATAAGACCATCGTTTCCATAGATTGAAGTATACTGAAGTTAAAGGGACTTACTAGGGTGTTCTGGGGTGAGGTCATATCCAACATCATTGTAACGACCTTAAAATTTGAATAAATTTTGTTTCCTAAACTTTTTGTGTTATTTTATTTTATACTCAACAAAAATATTTAATTTAATAAAATGAGTATAATTAAAATAAGATAGTTGGGTTTCGACTGTTATATGACCATTGGTCATTATGACCGTTGGAAACTAAATGTTGCGATTATTGCCTATAAATACATGTCATCTTGATTAATTTATATAGAAAAAACATTTGATGGCTCCATCCAGTAGTCTCAGGCCGATCGAAGCCCATCTGACAGAGCTCAGGAAGGAGGTAGCACCTTTGGGCTTTGCTTCGGACCAAACCCAAGCTGAACTTCATTATATGAAGCTGGAACAGAATTGTCATCATGAGAAGTTCAAACTGATATAAATCACTACTCGGGAAATATTGGACAAGTCTCCCCAATATTCTATCACCCTAGCACACCTTACTCTTAGGTCATATGCTAGTGTTATAAGGGGCTATGAATCAAGACCATAGTTGCCTTGTGTGTTCCTTTGATTTATATAAAAATTGTGATTTCTTCTTATGGTGAAGTTTGTGAATTTTTAAATGTCTGGATAAATATATTATGCATATTATTGATTAATTTTAGAAAATGGATATTTAAAAAATATTCACATAAACCTTAAATAATTAATAATGTGTAATGATTTTCAAAAAATGGTCTTCTATAGTTATGTTCAGTAAGAAATTTAGAGTCTAATAAGATCAACTTAATTTTTAGTGAATAGTAAATTATGAATAGTGATTTTACACTTAGGATTAGTAATGTGACCAAATGGATTAGTAATCTCACTTAAAGAAATTATTAATATAATTTATTCACCTTGATTAAGTAATGTGATTCAATAAAATACGTAAATAACTATTTCTGAAATTATTAGTTATGTATTAGTTTTTTTGGATGATTAGAGTTTTTTATTTAAAAATTAAATTAAATATATTAAGAAAATTATTTTTATAAAATGGAGTTCATTTTTGAATTCAGAGCATCGATATTATGTTAAGGTGAATTTTTGGGATATTTCTGAAAAAGATGAATTTTCGGTGAACAGTGAATTTTCAATTTAGAGTTTCAGGTGTTTAATGACATCATTAAGGATGTAATAAATATGTAATAATTCTGGTCGACTTATGAATTGTAATATAAGGTATGAGGTGTCCCAAGTGGCCAATACCATGAGAAAATACCATGGGAAATCCCATGGTTTTGACAATACCACCAATGAGGTGTCCCTTGGCCATTAATGCCTTATCCCCTCACTTCCCCTATATTCTCTCATCCTTTCCATTCCAAAATCCTCCTCAACGCATTTATGGTCTCCTTACATCCCAATGAGTCCTCCCAAGGTGCCCTCAAGCCTCCCAAGGTCCCAAAATTCAAGATTTCGAAGTTACTCTTCAAGGTAAGGGATCATATCTCTCTCTTTCTTTTCATGTATTCTCCTTTATGTCATTTATTTTATGATCCATGATCCTATGTTAGGGATGTTATTTTATATTCATAATACTGTATTTTTCATTTTCATATGATGAGATACCCCCTCTTGCTCTCGTCAATTCATTTTAAGTATGTTTAAGTGGCGTCGTTAGGCTGTCGAATTTTGGTAAGGGATTCTTTCACTCTTCCCATTTTCAAAGTTCTACTTTCATGTCAAGTCTTTAAAGTTCCTTTTTCAATGTTGGGGAATAATCTATATATTAATAATACTATCCTTTTATGTTCAAATTATGAGAGACCATATTTAATCTCATCAATTCATTTTTTTTAAGTTTTAAGTGACGCCGATAGGCTGCCAAATTCTTCATAAGAGAAATCTTATTCTTGTCTTCCTCTAAAGTTTTTAATTTCATATAGTATGTCCTTAAAATTTAATTATCATGTTCTTATATAATTTATATTCTGTTCCCCTACTATTTTATGGATCATTTATGAGTGGGTGACCCATGTCCCCTCACTTTTCAATGTTTTCTAAAACCCTGCAACATAGTCATTATGCTGCCGAATTTTCATCTCAAAATATCTCTATATTTTTCTCAAATTATTTTATTTTATTATGTGAATACTCAATAATATTTATTCTATAGAGGTATTCACATATATATCAAAATTTTCTATTTTAAATTCTGGTATTTATATACATGAGACCCACTTTCCTTTTTCGTGGGTTTAAAGTGACATAAAGATCATGTCTTTAAAGCAGATTTTAAAATGTTATGACTATGAAATGAAACCCATTTATTTTATGCTATATGGGTTGTTTATAAAAATTTTTATGATGATATATGTGGCTCAAATGATAATAAATACAAATTAAGGTTGTGCCCTGATAGCGCTCCAATGCATTGGGTAAAGATTTAATCTCTAGAGATGACCATTTTAAGGATACCTTGGTGAATAACCTTGGTAATTTTTAATGACACCTTGGGGATGGACCATGGTGATACAGAAATGTTTGTCTAAGTTAAATGTTGTAGCCACGTATTCAAGTTATGAAACACGCTATTTTTATTATGATATTCCTCCTGATCTTTTTCTCATGCCTTAAAGTTATTTATCATGACTTTATTGATATATCTAAAGTTCACATGTAAAATGTTTCTCTTATTTCCCTTATTGGGCCTTCTGCTCACCCTTTCCTTTGATATATTCTCCCAGGTTATGAGATACTGTAATTAACTTAGTATTAATAATGAATAATCCTTTCAAGTGTTTAAGAAGAATTTTTTTTTATGTTTTCATGTATTAAGTTCCTGGTTTCCAAGACACTAAACCTTAAAGATCCTCATTTTTGTATAATGTAATGAAAGTTTATGTGATAAAAAGGTGGGATTCTATAGTTGGTATCAAATTATGAATTAGTTATCTGTGTAAATTAGGATTTAAAAACATTAAAAGGTTTTTTAATGAAAATATTTAATATAGGGAAACATCCAGGTATTTTGGTGAGGTATTGAGTAAGTGGTTTCAAAAGAAATAAATCTCTGTCTGGATATGAACAAGTAGATGTGGCTATGGCACAGATGTAACTAAGAGTAAAAAATATGACAAGGTGTTTTGAGCTTGACCTGGGGTAACCTAGTTCATGACAACGGGCCTTGCTGCACTATTGTTTTGACACTCCCGGGGGATATGCTTTGGTAAATTCATAAGCTTAGTATGAACCATTATTAATGGAAAAATAATAAAATAAAATAAAGATTAACATAAGAATATATGATCATGGATAACCTAGATTGGAACCTAGGGGATCACAAGTTAGGATATACTTTTCTTCTACAAGTTTATCCTTCAATGCTTAAAGTTTCCTTTTTATGATTATTGCCTAAGTATTTAAGCCCCCTAATTATACTTTATTTTCTTAGTTAATGGCGGGAAATAGAAGAACATGTCCCAACAACCAATGTGATAGTAAATGTGATGATTTACCTATTAATATGACAGAGACGATGAGAGATCAAGTTGAACATATTGTGATTATGCAAAACCGGCTATCAAAAATCACAATTAATAATTGGTACCTAGTTAAATGCCCAAATTCATCTAAGAAGAGGAATATGAAGTCTCAAGGATGCTTATCTGATAAAGGTGATAAGGGAAAGAAGACCCAATTTCCTTTGTGCAAAAAGTGTGGAAAGAGGCACCACGAAAAATGTCACAAAGGAACCGGTAGATGTTTTAAGTGTGGGATGATAGAGCATAAATTAGCCAATTGATTTAAAAAAATGGATAATGTGATGAATGGATATAAGGTTCAATCTAATGTACCTTATACTATTCAATGTCTTAAATTTGGAGAGGTTGGACATTATCCAAGGAAATGCTCTCTTGGAAGGGATGAGAAGCATGATGAGCATCAACAATCTTCAAGGACAAGGGAACAATGCAAGTCCTATGCTGAGATGGATCATGATGACTTAAGTACATGTAACTTCTTCGCAATAATTTTCTAGGACATGTTGTATTTTAGTTCGTGCTCTATGAGAATATCATTAATGTTTTATAAGAACATCGAGTCACTACCTAATATGGTTTTATATCATTAAGTAAAATATTTATTGTTATGTATCACATGTTGATGTTGTAAAGATGTTCTTCTTAAAAAATGATTAGGGTATTAAAAGTTGAATATTATTTTGGAAGATGTTCACTAATTTGGGAACCCTATATGATCAAGGTAAATAGATTACTATGGTATTTTCTTTGAGAAGTAATGGTTGACTTATATTTTGAAGAATCAATGAATTTAAAGTGAACTTATGGAAATTTATGTTACTTATTGAAATGATTAACCTATCTTGGGGAAAATGTGATTAGTTTAGTTACTTTTGTTATAAGATGTTAAGAGTGCCTGCTGTTGTTTGGATATGAACAATAAAGTTTATCTTGGAAGACTATGTTATCAAATCCATATTATATTTGGGTTTTAATATTAGTTTGGTTTATTTTGAAGAGTTTTAAGGACAGTTATTTATCGAATGGTCTATGATGAAATTTGGGTAGTACCGTGGAATTTTGAAGATTAAAAGTAGTTTCCCTTCCTATGGGGTTCTTTCCTTTTGAAGAGTTATTGTATCCTACCATTTCTATTTTTGGGATAATGTTTAAATATAGAAGAAATAGATACTTAATAATTTTTGGATTATGTGATTCTCTATAAGTTGTCTAGAAGTTGATTCTAGTGCTTTAGGTACAAAAAAACAAAATTCATCTTGAACACTCATCATTTGGAGGAAAAGATGGGTTTGCAGTGGAATTTATTAAAGATGGAAACTCTACATGTTATGAAATTAAGTATGTTTCATTATGTTCATATTCTATAAAGTAACATAATTTTTTTTAACTCCAGGGAAAGGATCTTGAAAAATATATATAATAATAATAATAATAATAATAAAGTACTATGCTAGTACTTTTTTCAGATAAATAAAATGGTCCCTTAGATCATCGCAGATTTATGGCTCTATGGTTATAAATTTTCTCCTAATCATATTTTCTATAACTCTCTATCAGAAATTGACCCTTTGTTTTCTCTTCTATATCCATGTTTTTCTACATGGAATCCTAGTATGGTTTAACTCGGGTGACCTTTGTACTTCCCTTTCTTTTTTTTAAAGTAATAATTTTACTGACTCTTTTTCTATTGTGGGACTTTCAACGAATCTTCCAAGCCTAATTTTAAAATTACGAGGATGAAATTTCTAAAGGGGAAAGATTGTAATGACCCGAGATTTTGAATAAATTTTGTTTCATAAACTTTGTGTGTTATTTTATTTTATACTCAACAAAAATATTTCATTTAATAAAATGAGTATAATTAAAATAAGATTGTTGGGTTTCTACTGTTATATGATTGTTGGTCGGTATGACCATTGGAAACTAAATGTTGCGATTATTGTCTATAAATACAAGTGACCTTGATTAATTAATATAGAAAGAAGATTTGATGGCCCCATACAGTAGTCTCAGGCCGATCCAAGCCCATCTGATGGAGATAGGGAAGATGGTAGCACCTTTGGTCTTTACTCTAGACCAAACCCAAGTCGAACTTCATCATGTGAAGTTTGAATGGAATCACCTTCATAGGAAGTTCAAACTGATAGAAATAACTACTCGGGAAATTTTGGCCGAGCCACCCCAAGATTCTATCACCCTATCACACCTTACTCTTAGGTCCTATGCTGGTTTTATAAGGGGATATGTAACTAGATCGTAACTACCTTGTGTAATCCATTGATTTAAATAAAAATTGTGATTTTATATTATGGTGAAGTTTTTGAATTTTCAAATGTCTGGATAAATATAGTATGCATATTATTGATGAATTTTAGAAAAAGGATATTTTATAAATATTTATGTAAACCTTATATAATCAATAATGTGTAATGATTTTCAAAAAATGGTCCTCTATAGTTATATTCAGTAAGAAATTTTTGAGTCTAATGATATCAACTTAATTTTTGGGGAATAGTAAATTATGAATAGTGATTTTATGCTTAGGATTAGTAATGTGACCAAATGGTGTATTAATTTCACTTAAAGAAAGTATTAATATAATTTAGGCACCTTGATTAAGTAATGTGATTCAATAAAATAGGTAAATAACTATTTCAGAAATTTTTTGTTAAGTATTAGTATTTTTGGGTGAATAGTTTTTTTTAATTAAAAATTAAATTAAAAATATTATAATTTTTTTTATAAAATGGAGTTCATTTTTGAATTCATAGCATCGATATTATGTTAAGGTTAATTTTTGGGATTTATTTGAAAATGATGAATTTTCGGTGAATAGTGAATTTTCAGTTTAGAGTTTCGGGTGTTTAATGGCATCATTAAGGATGTAATAATTTTTTAATAATTCTGGTAGACATATTAATAGTAAAATAAGGTATTAGGTGTCCCATGTGGCCAATACTATGGGCAGATACCCTGGGCAAGCCCATGGTTTTGAAAATACCCCCAATGAGGTGTCCCTTGGCCATTAATGCCTTGTCCCCTCACTACCCCTATAAATACCAAGTCATTCTCTCATCCTTTACATTCCAAAATCCTCCTCAACAAATTTATGGCCTTTTTACCTCCAAAGGAGTCCTCCTAAGGTTCCCTCAAGCCTCCCAAGGTCCCAAACATCAATATTTCGAAGTTACTCTTCAAGGTAAGGGATCATACCTCTCTCTTTCTTTTCATGTATTCTCATTTATGTCATTTATTTTGAGCTCCATGTTATTATATTGGGGATGTTATTTTTTATTCATCCTACTTTCCTTTTCATGTTCATATAATGAGATAATCCCTCTTGATCTCATCAATTCATTTTAATAATTTTTAAGTGGCGTTGTTTGGCTGCCGAATTTTTGTAAGGGATTCTTTCACTCTTACCATTTTCAAAGTTCTACTTTCATGTCAAGTCTTTCAAGTTTTTTTCCATGTTGGGGTATTATCTTTATATTCATCATGCTGTCATTTTATTTTCAAATTATTAGAGACCCTATTTAATCTCATCAATTCATTTTTTTTGATGTTTTAAGTGATGTTGTTAGGTGTTGAATTCCTCATAAGAGAAATCTTATTCTTGTCTTCCTTTCATGTTTTTCATTTCATATGGTATGTCCTTAAAATTTCATTACCATGTTCTTATATCCTTTATATTCTGTACCACTACTATTTTATGGATCATTTATGAGTGGGTGACCCATGTCCACTCTATTTTACATGTTTTTAAAACCCAACAACATAGTTGTTATGCAGCCGAATTTTCGTCTCAAAATGTCTCTATCTTTTTCTCATATTCTTTTATTTTATTAAGTTAATACTAACAAATCTTTATTCTACATGGGTATTCACATATATATCAAAATGTTCTATTTTAAATTCTGTGATTTACATACATGAGACCCACTTTCCTTTTTCATGGGTTTAATGTGACATAAAGATCACGTCTTTAAAGCAGTTTTTAAAATGTTATGACTATGAAATGAAACCCATTTCTTTTATTATATATGGTTTTTTTATGAAATTATTTATGATGATATATTTGGATCACATGAAAATAAATAAAAATTAAGGTTCTGCCCTGATAGCGCTCAAATGCATTGGGTAAAGACTTAATCTCTAGAGATGACCATTTTAACGATACATTGGTGAATAACCTTGGTAATTTTTTAATGAAACCTTGGGGATGGACCTTGGTGATACAGAAATGATTGTATAAGTTAAATGTTTTAGCCCCATATTCAAGTTATAAAACACGTTATTTTTATTATTATATTCCTTATGATCTCTTTCTCATGCGTTAAAGTTATTTATCATTACTTTATTGATGTATCTCAAGTTCACATGTAAAATGTGTCTCTTGTTTCTCTTACTGGGAATTCTAATCACCCTTTACTTTGATGTATGCTCCTAGGTTATGAGATGCTGTAATGAACTTAGGATGAACAATGAATAATCCTTTCAAGTGTTAAGAATATTTTTTTATGTTGTCATGTATTAAGTTCCTGGTTTCCAAGACACTAATTCTTAAAGATCCTAGGTTTTGTATAATGTAATGAAAATTTATGTGATAAAAATGCGGGATGGTATAATATACATCATCCTTAATTGATTTTCGACACATAGCCTTAATGCCTCATGAGTCTTGGTATGGAAAATGACCAGTGGTGCACTTTATTCACACCTATGGTTTCATTAAACATGTCACGAATGTGACGCCTCACCAAAGGAAGTTGGATTACCAGAGTATACTGATAAAAAAAATTTGTATGAGTCTAGGTACAAGGTATACCGTATAAATAACCCAAAAAACAAGAATGTGTATGTAATGAAAGACGTCGTCTTTGATAACATGACATAGTGGGATTGCAGTTTATGATAAAAAATGATGTGTTGAGTAGTGGGGAGTCATTCACTATGGAATACACTATAGTATATATAATAGGGATGGAGGAGACTAGAAACATTGTCAAAGACTATATATTTTTACCCACACCTACTAGCACGTTCTCTACAGACACTTCAACACTAGACATGGTCAAGGTGAGGCCTACGCCATCAGCCACATTAGATTTTGTCTCATCTCCTTCCAATATGGAGGAATCTCTACATTCCACCCATTTTTATCTTTCTTGTATTAACTAATTGATTTCTAGATGTTTTAGGTGTTCAATTTTATCACCAATTATCTACCAAAAATGCACCATTAGAACTTCATTGAAAAGAATTTTCAGCACACCATTTATAGAATAATCAATTATTAGTGTTTCCCATGGAGATACTCTAGTGGTGTGTCTATCCCAATGGTGCACATAATAGGTTCTTGACTATGGTTCCTTAGAGAACATCACTAGGCATTAAGGTATTACTTGGTCTTATAGATCGACCTCAACTACATTTAATATTATTGTGTCCAATGGTCAGATAGTGCAGATTGCTAGTTATGGGAGTTGTATGATTATGCTCAGATTAACACTATCCACTATTAGTGGTGTGTATTTTCTTAACTCATCTCCAGCACTCATTAGTCCTTCCACCTCTAATCATACCCTCCAGCTTCATTATCACCTTAGTCATCCACCTACCCCTATTCTTTAAAACATTTTCTCAAACTTGGGTCTTCTTCTTCCTTATGAATATGGATATTGTCATTATAAAAAGAATAAATAGGTCAACAATGTTCCCTGATAAATTTGTTATGAATCAACTCCTTTCCATCTGTTTCATTTTATTATATGGGGGCCTAGTCATAGTCCTTCTAAATTGGGTTATCGATGTTTTTTTTCATTCATAAATGATTTTTCCAAAATGACTTGTGTCTATTTATTAAAAAATAGTTCTAAAATATTTATAGTGTTTTGATCCTATTATCATGAAATTACCATCCAATTTTCCACTAAACATCACTATTTCTATTATGAGAATGGTCATGAATAATTTTCTAGACTGTTCTAGTATTTTTGAGAAGACCGTGATATTATCCATCATACTAATTATCTTGACACACCTCAACCAAATAGTGTTTTTGAATAAAATAACCATTAAATATTAGAATCTTCTCATGAAATTTTATTTCATAAGAATGTTCCAAACATTTTTTGGGGTGATGAAATTCTCACAACTACCTATCTTGTCAAAAAAACTTCCCTCATCTGTTATACATGGGGAAACATCCTTTCATTATTTATTTCCAAAACATCCCCTCATTCCCTACCGCTATGAATTTTGGGTTTTCTAACATTCCATTCCTTCCCGGTTTGTTATATTTCCATTTTTTTGGTGTTGTAGGTTCTTGGAGGAGGCCTAGAGTAGTCTTGAAAGAGTTTAGCTACTAAAATATGCAATTATAGGAAATAAAAGTTTTTGTAAATTTTAGATGATATGAAAGTGGATTTTATAGATTATGAAGGAAGGTTCATAGGGTGTTACAAGATGTGTAAAAAAATTAGTTGTAAAATCCTTCAAGGTAATTAATATTTTGAGAAAAGAGATAAATTTTGGAATCCTGAGGATTACATACAGTGTAATGGTTACACAACATGAAACGTGCAGGATTCTAGGTTTTATGTTCTTTTGTTAAGACGATTCATCATGTATTCATCTTCCTCTATTACTATCTTGTTTTCAGAAAACCCTATCAACCCAAAGGAGAAATTCCATCCCTATTTCTTCCCACTTCGATCCACTAGTTCTAATGGATTCCCTTTGGTGATCCGTGATGAGTTATTCCCCCTTTATTGGGGGTTTTCATTCATTTTTCTCTTGGATATTTGCTGTAGAAATGTTTCTTTGGTTTGTGAGGAGTTTTGGACTTCATTTTGACAACCTTTTGATGTGGTGTAGGTTGATCTGTGGGTTTTTCAAGTGGTTATGGTTTCTGAGAAGTTTCTTCTCCACCCTGTAGTGCACAACGATATCATAAAATTATTTGAGGTTGGAGATCCTCATTCTCACTCATTTATATGCTATGTGTGGGATCTAAATAATTTTTCTTACGTTTGGGTATATAATAATGGTTGGTTTAATCATATAATTACTTGGTAGGTATAAAATTTATGGTTATGGAAAGTTATCACATGCTTTAATACTTTTTTATATTTTCTTTGAGATTTTTATGCATGCTAGTTTACAATTCTGAAAATAACTGTTTTTGGGAGCCATTCTTGTACTGTAGTTGTTATTCTGTGATAGTACATGTTGTGTTTTTGTGTCATCACAGATGAATAAAATGTTAAAGAATATATATTTAGGTAATAATTTTTCTTCCTAGATATCTATTTTGCGTGATAATACCCATACTAATATAAATAAGTAATGTGATAAATCCCCTGAATAAATATAGAAGATGGAATGTGTGTTTTGATGTTTGATTGTTCTTGTTGTGTTTCCATTCATGTTTTGGGATGTTAAGAGATTATAGATGTGATTGGTTGAGCTGTGTAGTGTGCAGGGTAGTTATTTAGTGGTTGGTTGGCATGGATGTGATGCAGGATGTTTTGTGTTGTGGCATAGATGTTGTGGCACATATGTTATAGTGAAAATGTTGTGGTGTTGAGGTTTTGGTGCAGTGGTTTAATTATATTGGTGGTGGTACATGGTGTTTTTCAATATGAAATGTGTGATATGTGTGGTTTTTGTGTGGGGAGATGTCTTGGGTGATGTGGAATGAAAATGATGGTGGATGTGTTGTGTTGTGGTAGTGGTTGTGTGAGTTGGTCGAGTTGTTTGGCATGGTTCTGATAATTTATTAGTTAGACATGAGATAAATGATAATTAATAGTGAAATGAATAGATGAATGGGTTGGTAAATGAACATTAATGAGTTGAAAACAAATATGTGACAAATGATTTAAACTAAATTGAGAGAAATAATGAGTTGTGTAATGTGAAATGAAATGGATGAAGAATAAATGTGGTGACAATTGTAACTGGAGAGTGTAAATGTTTTTTGGTTTGTGTGGTGGTTGTGTGGTGTTATTGGTTAGGATAGTTTATGTGTTTTATGTGGTAGTGATGTGGCGTGGTCTAGTTTGATAACCTTACTAATTCATAGAGGTGACGAGTTCCAAGTATTTTCCCCAACATCCTATATAGTAGTGATATAGATAGTCGAATACCCCCTCACCCACACTCTCCCTTTAGTAGTGATGTGTGGCATGTGTGTTTATGAGTGATATGTGATGTGTTGGTCTAGGTGATTATGGGAGAGATGTGATTTGTTGGCCCAAGTGTTTACAAGAGAGATTTGATGTGTTGGATTAAGTGTCTTCAGGTGAGATGTGTTATGATGTGATATGTGGTGGGGTTTATGCATGGTACAAGGATGGAATGAGGTTGATGTGATTCATGTTCATGATACCCTACTACTTATGTTCTGGATGTGCTATGATGTGTGTCCCATGTTTCTATGGGTAAGATGTTATGTGATGTGATTTGATATGTGGGGAAGTGATTGGAGCATAGGAAATTTGATGTTAGGGAAAGAGAGTGATAAATCAGTAGGGAAGAGGAAACAAGGCACCTATATTTGTTAGGATATTTATGCTATATTATTATACTAGATGTGTGATTTTGTGAGTGATTTATAGCGAGGTTCGGTGTGGTTAGATGATATGTATAGGTTCTTTTTGGTTCTTCTATTTTTCATTGGGTCATTAGAATATTATTTTCACATGTTCACTTGATTACTTGGTTACTGAGTATACCTGTTATGCTCACCCAAAGTTTATAAACTATTTTTATGTTTCTAGGAGGACTCTGAGGACCGAGAAAGACATTACTAGATGGTTTGGAGTTTCTGTTGAGTTGTTACTGTAGGATTTTATTTTTTATATTTACTCTGGATAATTTTATATTTATTAGTTTTATTTATTCATATATTGTGGGATGATTTTTAGTTTACCTTTATTTTTTCTATTGGAGTTGTTTGGTGATTGTTTATCCTATCTCCCGATCTAGTCTTGTTCATAGAGGGTAATGCCTCACATATTGTGAGATTTTTATACCCTCAGTGCTACTCACCGAACAAGGTCCTGCATTAGGTGGTTGTCAGGGGTCATTTTATCTATACTCTCATTTTTATATCTTTGTAGGTAGGGAGTTGTGATAGAGTCCCCATCTCTCAGAGGGTGGAAATTAGTTCTAAGGTGAAATTGGGATAAAAAATTATACTGTAATACCCTCGAGACACATGAGGTAAAATGAGTATCATGATCAGAGATGATGGTCTTAAATACCCCATGAATCCTAACCACAACATCCATGTGCAACCTCACCAAATCATCCATAATAGTCAACTCATGGATCGCCAGAAAGTGAGATAATTTCTTCATCTGATCCACTATCAACCAAACCAAATCACAAAATCCTAGAGACCAAGATAAACCTATAATTAAATCCATCAATATTTCCTCCCATTTCCACTTGAGGACATCCAAGGACTTCAATAAACCTCCCAAGAAACAGTTCCCCACTTTCACCATATGAAAAACCTGACCTCTCACCATAAACTCCACCACTGACCATTTCATCCCCGACCACCAATGTAGTCTCATCAATCCATGATAAATATTTGCCACACCAGGATATACCTATAAAATTGAGCTGTAAAACTAATAGTGAACTCCCTTAATCATCTCATGTGGTGAAAACAACCTCCCTTAGAATGACACTCAATTCTGACCATCCTTTGACAATCCCTCTGGAGCATGACGGTCCTAGCACTGGAGGATATGTTTCTGACATGAGACATGAAATTTGGTGGATCTTGGGTATGACAAAAACCTTTGGTAGAGTTTTATTAAAACAATATATATCACATTCCCATTGGTATGGATCTCTTTGAGATGTTGTACATATAGCCGTTTTGTTCTTTGTTTTGCTGGACAGAGGTGGGAGAGTCATCAGTTCTCAGTCTTGAAGTAGTGTAGATCATGACCAAGAAGATCTAGTTGGTTCATGATTAGATTAGGGTGGTTAAGTACTATCAAATGGCCTATTCTGATCATAGGAGGTGGCCCTTGGAGTTCAAGGTTGTATATCATGTGTTCTTGAGAGTCTCCCCCTCGCATGGACATCATAGTTTTAGTAGGGAAGTGAGCTCTCTCCTAGGTTTTTTGGCCCCTTTGATGTGTTGGGAATGTTTTCAGGGTCATGTATTGTTTGTCATTTCCACCTTGGTTGGAGAGGATCCATGATGTCTTCCATGCGTCTCGATTTCATCGATATCTTGATAATGACTCCCACATTCTTGACTAGGGAGAGTTGGATATCGAGGATGGAAGGATGTTTGTGGAGAATATTATAGAGATCCAATATTGTCGAGAGAAGGTGTTTCGTGGTCATACTATTCCTTTGGTCTATGTTTTATGTTGTTATGGTATCCTAGATAAGAGTACTTGTGATGTAAATATGTAGATGTGTTCCAAGTACCCGAAGTTGATTTAATCTTCGTTTAGTTTTGTTTCAATGATGTGAGGTTTGGATCTTGGTATGTTATGAGATGTAATGTTTCCATTTATGTGTGATTCATGATAAAGTTCCAACATATGGAAAGGGCGGGACCTGATTCCAAATTGAGATGTATTAATTGTTATTTTCATAAACCCATGTTAGTGAGTTAGTGCATACTAGAGAGGATAATATCTTCACATGAAATATAGAATTCCTTAATTTTTGTGATCAGGGTGGTGTGGTTTTTTGGTTGTAGTGTTTTTTGGTTTGGGATGAATGGAGGTTGATAAGGTTATGTGGTTGATTTCATGGTTGTATAGTAATGAGGATCCATGAGATGTTTTTTGGCTATTTCGGTTGCAATTCTTGGATGGTTGTATCATTGAGGTGCAACGAGATCCTTGAGAGGTATATCGTGAGGTGGTTGTTAAACCCACTTTCCTTCAGGAATTATTTTGGATTCCTGAGGGAGAGCATCATTTGATAGGTATCTAATGTAACGTTCTATTCCTTCTCGGTCTATTACATTTCTGGTCTTTGGGGTTGGAGATGCTTAGAGGAGGCCAAGAATTGGCCTGAAGAAGTTTGGCAGCTATAAGAAAGAATCAAAGAAAATACATTCCATGTAAAATTTATATTATGTGAAAGCGGAGTTTACTACTTGTGAAGGATGGTTCATGGGGTGTTACAAGACATGTAACAAATTTGGGTGTTAAATACTTCATGGTGACGTGTTTTTCTGCTAATTCAAGAAATTTTAGAAACCTAAGGAAAACACATAATGTAATGGTTACACCGTGTGAAATCTATGGGATTTAATGTTTAAAGATCTTTTATTTGAATGATTTAAAATTCATTTATCTACCTCTCTTCCTATCTAGTTTTGGGAGAACCCTAGGCACCTTGATGATAATTTCTAGTCATGATCTATTGGCAACAGTAGATGCCTATTGGTAATCAGTGGTCAGTTATTATCTCTTTCTTGGTTGTTTTATTTCATTATTGTATTGGGGATTCACTGTGGTGATGTTTCTTTGCTTTGTGAGGAGTTTGGGGATTCATTTTTAAAACCATTTTATGTTTAGTAGGTTAGTCTATGCATTTTTTTCTAGTGTTTATGGTTTTTATGCAGTTACCTCTCCACCCTACAATGAACAATGATATCAGAAAGATTCTATTGAAGTAGGGTTTCATCATTCTCACTCTTTTATATTCTATGTGTGGGATCTGTATTCTTTTTCTTAACTTTGGATGTATATTAATTTTCAGAGTAATCATATAATTAATTTTAAATCCTAGAATTGATGTGTATGGGTTGTTATCGCATGATTTACAGCATAGTTATATGTTTTTGAGATTTTTATGATTTTCTGTTTCCAATTACGAAAATAACGGTTGTTGGGAGCCTTGATTTCACTGTATTTGCTATGTTGCGATGACCCCTTTTTGTGTTTTTGTTTGATCGCATCTGAATTAAAGGTTAAATAACATATATTTGGCTAATAATTGGTTTCCCATAGATATATGGTTTGTGTGATAATATTCATGATAGAATAAAGAAGTAATGTGATGAAAACCTATAATAAATATGGAAGTTGGAATGGGTTCTGTGATGTGTGATTGTGCTTTTTGTGTTTCCATTCACGGTTTGGGATGTAATGCATTGATAGAAGTGACCATATAGGATATACGGTGTGTGGGGTAGTGATGTAGTGGTTGGTTGTCATGGATATGATGTTGGAATATATGTGTTGTGGTGATGATTTTGTAGCGTAGAGGTTGTGGTGTAGATTTTTGGGAAAAATGGTTGTGGTATAGTTGTTGTGGCACATTGGTCGTGGCGCAGTGGTTGTGGTACATGGAGGATGTAGTTTTGAAATGGATTTGATGCATTTTTTTGGTGTTATGAGATGGATTGGACGATGTGGTGTGATGAAGACATTGTATGTGTGTTGTTGTAGTGGTGGTTGTGTGAGCTAGGCTAGTTGTGTGGTGTGGTTGTGATAGTTTTCCGATTGTCCATAGAATAGATGATAATAAAAAATGAAATGAATAGATGAATGGTGTAACAACCTATGTTTTTATGAACCTTTTTGTGAATAAATTAATTTTCTTTCATATCTTTCATTGAACACTACACTAAGTCAATATTTCTTTATACTCTATACCAATTTAAGCTTTCACTACATGAAACACTGACTTGACTTGCGTTACACACAATACTTAGATCCTACAAAACAAAATTTAATTATATTAATTGTTTAAATGAGATAGTTATATCATAGATTTTAAGCATATTAATATGAATCGTAATAACTAATTTTTAAATATAATTTATGATGGTTTTATATAAATAAATCATATTGATAATAAGATATACAAATTTTAGTAAAGTTTTTATATGTTTGAAAATAATATTTTCTTAAAAGAAATTATTTTATTTCTTTTTGTGAACAGTATTAAAAATAATTTAAACACGTTTAGAAATTGAATTTGATAAAATAAACTTCATTTTTTAATTCATAATTCCAAAATTATCTTAGTGTTAATTTTTGGGCTTTTTTCTGAAAAACATCATTTTTGGATGAATAAGGAAAAATAATTCTTGAATGGCCCAAAGGGCTTTTATTTTATTTTATTTTTGATAATCCCCCTTTAAAGGGATGAGGGGGAACCCTTAAAAGGACTATAGGCTTAATGGATTACATAACTCGAAGGTCTTAGAGGAATTCATTCCAGACATGACTACATAGAAATTCCCCTCCCCAGTGTCTAGATCCTAAAGTCAGATTCCCAACTTTACATTTCTTTTTTGGATAGAAATAGCTATGAAATGGTGTATAGACCTAGTCTCTATGTAAATTTACATACCCTCTCATTCTTCTAAACCAGGATAACTTTAATCTGGTGAAACTACATTTTCTAAGTCCTCATATAGAGAAATTTCCTTTGGTAAATTTAGTTACATCTTGCACTTAATGATCTAAATTATGTGGCCCAAACTCCTTGAGGTGGCCTGAAGTCTTTAAGGTGGCCAAAAATCCTTAACTGTCTCGAAGGCCTTGGTTGGACCAAATTCCTTAAGGAATTCATGCCCAAATTGGTGTCCCAAAGGTCAATAGTTCTGAATCCTATAGTACTAAATAGTACCTACTACAATACCTACTATTGTACTACTAAAATAACCTATAAATATTCCTCTACTCAGATTCGAACCTAGGTCATGTGGATGCACTTGAAGAGTCCTCACGAACTAGGCTAAGTCTCATGTGCGTGAAAAATACTGAATTTTAATTTCAAACTACCATTTAATGTAATTTATTGTTACAGTTAAAATATATTTTAATTTTTATTTAAACTTTAATTAAATTATTTTTTACATCAATTAATCCAATTTAGGTCATTGGAACCAATTTCACTTTAAAATTAGATATAAAAACATCCTAAACTTTTAAAAAAAATTCTTAAAAACATGTTGTCATGACATGTCTGTGGGATTAATTTTAAATTTATTACTACTACTTCTATGATTAGAATTTGAAAAATTGGAATCCATATTTGGAATCAGAATAAAATATATTTTCTAATATGTTCAAATCAGTTTTTAACCAAAAACATTAGTGAAAGTGATTAAAATTAATTATAACGATTAAGAGAAAACACAACTTCACAAAGGACTAAAACTTAAACTTAAGGTCCATAATCACCTAGAAAATTTTCTAAATGTATTTAAATTTTAATATTTCTACCTTTTACTCCCTTGTATCTTATTTGGACCATTATTGGAGCCACTTGACATGGAAAAACATTGGTGAAATTCCCTTTTAAAATATTTACAAGAATGTCGCTCCTCTTCCACTATAAAAAGGAACTCACCCCTCCCAATTATTCACAACTATAAAGACATTTAAATCTTTGAAAATATTCTAAAATAATCTCCTAAAATCTCTCCCTTAATCCTATAATCCCCACTTTTGGATGAAATCCATCCAAGGAATCCCTTTGGTGGGAACCAAAAAAGAGTTACCCAAAGAAGATGTAACATCCTTCCTTAAGCTCCTTTGTTTTATTTTAATTATCCAAAAAAATAAATTATTATTATTCCATGATTAAATAATAAAATAATTATCCTAATTATAATTATATATTTTTATTCTAATTCTTTTAACTACACTTAGACACACTTCAGTCTAATGGGTAACAAACTTACTGTTCTTATGTGCTGCGAACCACTACCTCACGAAACGATATTGTTTTTCTTTCCTTTAACACTTATCATGGTTGGGAATTATGTTGTAAAATATATAGATATATGATATTTAGAAAATTTATGATGTATTTTTGGTTCTATAATTTTTATATAACACATACCTTCATGCTTTCCATTTTTTAAATATGATAATTTCGTTTGGGGAAGTGTGGACTACCGCATCCTCAACGAGATGTGATTCATTCACAATATACATATAATTTATTAAGGATAAGATTATTAAACGTATATGATATATATGAAATAATAATTCTTTTATAATTATCATATATCTATACATATATTTCATTTATATTCTTTGTTTCAGTATGACAAGAAAACAGAAGTGATGTTCATACGTACTTATGACTTATCGTCTCCATGAATGGTGTATTTAATTTTCTATTTCTCTCTATATATACTGAAATAAATATGATATTTATATAATGGTTTACATAATTGAAAATCATGATATATTATGAGTACCAATCATATAAAAAATTAACGCACACGCAAAAAACAAAGAAGTTTTTACCCAAAACATAACATTAACATGGAATTGTTAATAAGTGGGTAATATAAAGTCATATATTATATTAGAAACAATAGTATGGTTCTATGTTATATGTATAATAAAATTATATTTTTTATAAAATATGTTTTAATGAGTAAAAATGGAGTCAATACATAAGGTAAGGGTATTTCTAGGCTCACATTTATTTATGTGAGATTTATGACCTATTCCCCACTCATTTATCTTGTGTAGTTTATATAGTTCCCCTGAATATATTATATAATTAATATACTTATATTTATGGGTATTTACATATCCATTTTACTATCCCTCTTTCATGGGGTTTATGTTTCAAAAGTTCTGAAATCTATAAAGTAGTTTTTTCTTGATTTTCCTTCTTTGAGACACATGCAACAAATTTCAAAAATATTGTTTTAAAAAATGTTTTAAAAAATACTATTTTAAGGTCATTTTCAATGAAAATGGATTTTAAATTTTTTTAGGGTTTCACATATTCCTTTATAATTCTCAAATAAATTTTCAAAGAAAAAGGCTTTATAAAAGGTTTTATGATTTAAAAAGCCTTTTTTCAAAGAAGAAAGAATATTTTCCTCAAGAAATGTTTTTAAATGATATTATCAAAATATTTTCCATCTAATATAACATACATTGGTGTTACTAATTCCTTTATGGAGAAATTATTCAACGGTTTCATTCATATTATTTCTATGAATGGTTTATGTTTTGATGACATGATTATTATGAAACTTGTTTCTCTTTAATGGTTATGCTTATGGAACACAATTCTTTTCATAGGTTATGTTTTGATGAAGTTATTATGAAACCTATATTTCTCCATAGGTTAAGATATTGTTTCATGTTTATGAAGCCTATTTAATTTCATGGGTTATGATATGATTGTATATGATTTTTTAGCACATATATGTATGATTTCATTATAAGATTGGTGGCACCAATATCTCCCTCCAATGTATGGGTAAAGATTTATATCTCATGAGATAATGATTTGAATCATGTTGATGGGATTGATATACTATGGAATATGGGGAAACCTGGTCCAGAATGGAATATGGGGAAACCCGATCCACTATGGGTAGATGGGGAAACCTGATCCACGATGGGAAGATAGGGACACATGGTCCCTTATAAGGAAAGGACTATGACTGGGGATGGTGGTGTGTCTCTCCTAGTAGGTATAGTCCCCATTAAGTGTCCTAATAAGTTTTTTCAAAACACATTGATTTATATGGAATGATATCACCTGTTTATGTTTCTATTACAATTCCATGTATTATTCCTATATTATTCTTCCATGGATTATTCTGTTCATTCCATTTGGATTCATGTATTATTTAATACAAATATTTATTACATGATTCATGTTTACAATATTAGATATGAAGGGTATGATCTTCTAATGTTAGGATCACATTATGATACCCTTATGCCCATATTTATGCTTACATATCTCCCTTTTTTACCCTTATTGACCATCTAATATCCCCCATTTTTATGTTTAATTTCCATAGGTTATGAATATATTTATTATGTATGATATGTATAAGAAGGGTTCTAGTCATGGAGAACCTAGTGGAAGATGATGCAGAACACTTATTTACCAGTTTTTATTTTTCCATGTTTGAAAGGTACTATACAAAATCAATATTTGGGAATCTATTTGTGTGATGTATTAAGTATTATGAAAAAAAATAATACAATGTTAATGTATGAGAATTGAGTTTTTCTGTAGTTGGTATCAGAGAAAAATTCTATTTAACCTTTGGAAACAAGGATGAGAAAACCACAGTGAGAACCCTAAGGACATGTATAAAGATAAGTCTAAGGATAAAGAACAGTATAGGAAAATTTCTTGGAAATTTGGTAGAGGTTAGAGCAAGTGGTTTCCTTGAAATAAATCCCTTTATAGAAACTACAAGGGGATGTATCCATGGCACATATATATATATAGGGGTAACAAACCCAAAAATAATGTATTGATCTAGACTCAAGAGGGAACTGGTGCATAATAATGGGACTTGATAAACACATGGTTTGACATTCCCAAGGGATATGTTTTGGGTATTCAAAAACACTTCATGAACCATCATGAAGTATTTAAATATAATTTTTCTATTAATGACATAGGATAAAACTAAGGTGTTATAGATTAAAGAATGGGTCATAATTTAGACATCTTATAGGTGTTTTTTCATGATTATTTGGTTCCTCACTATGATAACTGTTACTTAATATATGTTTTTTTGGTTTTAGTTAATGGATATAAACGAAAGGAATTACTTTAATGGTGATTATAATGGACAATGAAATATATTTCCTCCTAAGTAACCTAATTCTATGGGAGCGAAAATGAAAAATATCACTGGTATGATCACCCAAATTTATAAAGCTATGAATCATGTTGGACTTCAAAATGAGGAAAGAATAGAACAAAATTTTATTCAGTCCTTCATGAGGAAACATAAACCTTATTTTAGTTGGTCTTCTGATATACTCATATCTTAATAGTGGGTTGATACCAGTTAAAAGATATTTTCCATCCTCCAAAGTTTATTACATGAAAATTAATTCTTGTTTTTTATCATTTAGATTTTGGAGAGGACCCGTGGTGGAATCTAATAAATGATATCAGAATGGAAGATTAAATTGAATCCATGGATTGGGATGAGTTCAAGAAATTATTTTACAATAAGTAATTTATTTATTTTCTTTGTTTGAAGGTGGAAAATGAGTTCCTTGAGTTGAAGCAAAAGAATGATATATCTGTCTATACCTATGAGGAAAATTTCACAATACTTGTGTGGTATGTATCTGATATTATCATTCAACAAGAAAGTAATGTTGATTGATTCTTCATTGGATAAAATCCAAGTCTCAGATGGGAATTATCCATAAGAGACTTTTTGTAGCTATGAAAAGATTGTGCGTTGTGCAATCAATGTTGAAATAGAGGTTGGAGTTGCATATCATTCTCATGGTTTTAACAAGAAAAGTAATAATAAGTTCAAAGGAAAATCTAAAAACCATGAAGATAAGAAGGTGTTACTTCCTTTATTCTCAAATAGTGGAAATAATCATGGAGGAAATTGTATTATGGGTTCTTATAAATATTTTAAGTGTGGAAGGGAAGACCCTAGGGAAATTGATTGCTGAACTAATGGGAAGAATTTTTTTAATCATGAAAATATAGGTAAAGATTCATAGAATGCACCTCATACTATTTAGTGCTTCAAGTGTAAGAAGGATGGGAATGATCTAACCAGTGCCCCAACACGAGGGTTGGTGATGATGATTGGTTTCAGTAACCTCTTAAAATAAAGGAAAAGGGAAAATTTGATGCAATAAATATTTCTAACATACATTTCGATAATGACATGGTGAAAAGTACACATACCATACACTCTAGAACTACTAATTTCTTATTTGATTATGGATCTACCCACTCTTTCATATCTAAATAATTATCAATGGGTATTATGATTCCACCACATTTATTAGATGTGTAATTAGGAATGAAAACTCATAATGGTATGATGATTGAATATCAAGTATATGATTCATCTCTGACTGATGTTTGGGGGAATGTGCTTCTTTCAAGTCATGTCATTCTTCTATTGGTTGAATTTGATTTCATCTTGGAATGGATTGGATTTCTCTATATAAATCCCACATCAATTATCAAGGAAGGAAAGTTATGTTTTATATTTCAAACCTACTAATGATCATATATCAGTGTTATGATTATTATGAACTTACATGGAGATTACATCAAGTGTATGGATCTCAATTCCCATTCATAAGGAACATTTGTCTCCAATGGTTGGGGAGAAACTCGGCATCAATGATATGCCTACTATTCAAGAATTTTTGGATGTGTTCCCAAAATAGTAGACTAGTGTTCCAAAAAAACGTGAAGTTAAGTTCATTATATAACTCATTCCTAGTTCCACCTTAATTTAAAGGAATCTGTATAGAATGTCTTCAATTGAGTTTTAGGAATTGAAGGAGAAACTCCAAAAAATACATGATAAGGGATTCATTAAGCTATGTGCGTCACCTTAGGGCACACTTATTCTTTTTTTGAAAAAAATATGGATTAATGAGAATCTAAATTGATTATTTGGAGTTAAAAAAATCATGATCAAGAACAAGTATCCTCTTCCCTATATTGATGACATGTTTGATCAACTATGCAGAGCTCATTATTTTTCTGTGATTGAACTTCGTTCTTGATTTCATGAATTGTGGTTAAGGAAAAAGGATATACCAAATATGAAACTCCATAAAATGTATGGACACTATGAATATATATTGATTCCTTTTAGTCTTTCTATTTACATTGATATCTTCATGGATTTTATGAATAGAGTCGTTAGATATTACCTCAATCAGTTTTTTGTAGTCTTTATAGATGATATTATTATCAATTCAAAAAGAAAATATGAGTATGAAGATCACTTGATAATTATACTAAAGTCCCTAAAGAAGGAGAAATAGTATGAAAAAATTACAAAGAAATAATTTTGGCTGCAAAAGGTTTCATTTTTGGGTCACATAATCCCAAGATATGGTATAACAATAGATCCCTCAATGATGGAGGCTATTAAATGTTGTCCTAGACCAACCATAGTGACTTAGATCCATAGTTTTATTGTATTAGATGGATATTATTGATGGGTTTTGGATAATTTTTGATGAATATAGAATCCTTTGACCAAGTTAACTCAGAAGGGATCCAAGTTCCTCTGCACATATGAATGTGAGAAAAATTTCAAGGAACTAAAGAGAAGGTTGGTCAATGCACTTATGCTTATTTTAAGCTATAGTGGGGAAGAGTTTTCAATCTATAGCGATTCATTCAATAATGGATTGTTATGTGTTCTTATGTATAATAACATGGTTATCACTTATTCCTCATGAAAATCGAAGACACCTAATAAAAATTACCCAAATCATGATTTGAAGTTAGAAATAGTGATTTTTACATTAAAGATATGAAGACATTGTCTTTATGGAGAAAAGTGTGATATATATACTAATCATAAATTATAAAATATATATTCACATAGATGGATTTGAACATGTTATAGAGAATATGGTTAGAGTAGATAAAGGATTATGAGGGCTAAATATATTACCACCACATGAAAGAGAACAAGGTGGCCAATGCTTTGAGTTAAAAGGATCATGATAGCTTATTCATGATGAAGATCGTAATAGATACAAAATTTATGGATTAAAAAGGGATGGATCTAGAAATACTAAAGGAAGGGGAGAAATATTATCTTGATCAATTGAATGTTCAATCCTCTATCCAAGTAAATATTAAAGATTCAAAAAAGAAATATGTAGAGATATAAAGGAAGGTTTGAAATATTCTGAAGTTTAACCTTCTAGAGCCACATATGTGTTCCTTCCAAACCAAATTTGAAGAAGGATCTATTATAGGAATCTCATAGTTTTTCATTCTCTATTAATCTTGATGTACAAAGATGTATTGAGATTTTAACGAATACTTATGGTGGGATGGAATAAAGAGGGATATCACAGAGTTTGTATCTTGGTTCTTGGTATGCCATCAAGTTAAGGTAGAACAACATAAGTCTAAGGGTATGTTATATCCATTACCCATACCAGAATGGAAATTGAAAACATCACTATCAATTTTTTTAATGGAATCTGCAAAACCTTTACAAGGTTTAATAATAAATTCATGGTAATCGATCACCTTACTAAGTCAGCACACTTCATTACTATCAGATAAGATTTCTCTTTATATCATTTTTTTTAGGATAAACCATAAATTACTGGTAAGGTTGCATGGAGTACCATATTACATTGTATCTGATCAGGATATGAGGTTTACCTAAATGTTATGTAGAAGTATTTATAAAAAAATTGATATAGAATTAAGTTTCAATACTAATTATCATCCTCAAATGGTTGGTCAGTCTGAAAGAAAAATTAAAACCATAGAGGATATATTGAGATCTTATTCTCTATAATTCAAAGGTTGTTGGTATAAACACCTTCCTGTAGATGATTTTTCTTGAAAAAATAGATTTCACTCACTAATTAAGATGGAACCTTATGAATCCATCTATAAGAATAAATTTAGAGCTCCAGTATTCTAGGATTAAGTTAGAGAAATAAAGCTATTAGGACCTAAAATCACTAAAGAAATGGAAGAGAGGTTTAGAACCATTCAACAATATATCAAGGAAGCTCCAAGTTAAAAGAGAAGTTATTCTAATAAATTATGGTGTGATATAGAATTTTAATTTTGTGAGAAAGGGTTTTCTATTAATTTGTTAATGGAATAAGGTAATGAGGCTTTAGAAGAAAGGGAAACTAAGCCCTTGGTATATCGATCCCTTTGAGATTATTGATCATATCAGAATGTCGTCCTATCACTTGGAACTTCCTCAAAATCTCACTCAATTACATGATGTGTTCTATTTATCTCTCCTAAGTAAGTAAATACCATACCCTTCACATGTACTAAACTCATAAATGATACTGTTGGAGCAGGATCCATTCTTACAAGGAACAACCAGTTGAAATTATGGATTGTACAAAGAAAGCTCTACGAAATAAGACCAATCACCTAGTCAAAGTTTGGTAGATAATTCACTGGTTAGAATAATATATGTAAGAACTTTAGGATATAATGAGGCATAAATATCCTCATTTTTTATCGCAATGATGAATTTTAAGGTTGAAATTCATTTTATGGGGGGTAGAATGTAACCCCCTAAATTTTTATGATCCTTTTTTGAATAAATTAATTTTACATGATTTCATTCAATGAACATTAAAATTAGTAAAACTTTATTTCTATACTATACCAACATAATCTTGCACTACACCCAAAACCAACTTATCTTACATTACACACGATAATGAGTTTCTACAAAACAACATTTTATTATATTAATTATTTAAATGGGATAATTAAAACATAGCCATTAAACTTAGTAATATTAATTATAATAAATAATTATTAAATATTATTTATAATTTTTTTATATAATTAATTTATATAAATAATAATACACACAAATTTTAGTAGTCTTTATATGTTTGAAAATAATATTTTCTTAAAAGAACATCTTTTTTTATTCTTACGTGTACAATAATAAAATTTATTTTAGAGAATTTAAGAAATTTAATTTGATAAAATAAAATTTATTTTTTAACTCATAATTTCAACATTATATTAGGGTGTTTTTTGGGGTTTTTCTTGAAAAACATCATTTTTGGATGGATAGTGAATTTTTTTGAATTTTAATACAAACCTATTTATTCGTTTAATTTATTTATATTGTTAAATTTTATTTTAATTTGGTTTTAAATTGAAATTATATTAATTTTACATTATTCAGAACAATTTATTTCATTGGAACCAATTTTACATTAAAATTGGATATAAAAACATCCCAAGCTTTTAAACATTTTTTCTTAAAAACCCATTGTCGCGACATGTTTGTGAGATTAATTTTAAATTAATTTCTACCAAAAATGTGATTATTTTTTGGAAAAATTGTTTTAATATTTTTAATAATCACAATTTATAATTTATAATAAGGTAAAATTAGTTTCTGAAAAAAAATATTAGTGAATGTGACTAAAATCTATTACGACGATTAAGAGAAAATTAGCTTAACAATGGACTAAACCTTAAACTTAAGGCTCAAAATGACCTATAAACTTGTCCAAAATAAATTGGATGTTAAAATTTCTATAGTATACTTTATTTTATAGTATTGTTACCATTATTGGAGCTACATGACATGAGAATAACATGGGTGGATTTTTCTTTCCAAAAATTTACAAGAATTCCACTCCTCCTCCACTATAAAAAGAAACCCACCCCTCAAAATTATTTACACCTATGAATCCATTTATCTCACTAAAAATCTACTCAAATAATCTCAAAATATACCTCCATTCATCCTATAATCCTTAATATTTTCAAAAATCAATCCAAGGAATCCCTTTTGGTGCAAACCAATAAGAGTTTCCCAAAGTAGAGGTAACAACCTTCCTCAAGCTCCTCTATTTTATTTTCATTCTCCATCCCATAAATTATTATTATTATATGATTATATATTAATATAAATATCCTACATATATTGATATTTTTTTATTTTAAGGGTTCTACGTACACTTAAACACACTTCTATCTAATGGGTAACAAACTTACCATTTTTGTGCACGTCGAACTATCGCCTCACGAACTGATGTTGTTTTTTTTCCTTTACCACCTATCATGGTTAATAATTATGATAGAAACTATGTTTTAGAGGATATATATGATATTTAGGATGTATTTGTACTTATTTAATTATTATATAACATATTCCTTCATGCTTTCCATTTTGTGTAAATATGATAATTTCGTTTGGGGAAGTGTGGACTACCACTACCTTAAAGCGATGTAATTCATTCACAATCTACATGGAATGTATTAAGGATTATTTTATTAAAAGTATATAAAATATATAAAATAATAATGGTAAAAAAATTAGTATTTATATATATATATATATATAATTTACTTTTTTTTATTCAATACAACAAGAAAAAGAAAACGATGCTCATGCATATGTACAACCTACCATCTCCGTGAACAAAGTATTTTATTTTATATTTATATGTTTCATAGTTTATAATAAATAAATATATAATAAAATTATATATCATATTTATATCATATTTTACATTCAGAAAATCATGATATTTTATGAGGACCAAATATATAACAAATTAAAGCACATGTGAAAAACAAAGCAGTTATTACTCGAAACATAACATTAACAAGGAATTGTTAATAAGAAGGTAATATAAAGTAAAATAAGTAATTTTAAATAAGAATATGGTTCTTTGGTATATTTATAATAAAATTATATTTTTATATATGATATTTTAATTAGTATGATGAGATTCAAGATATAATGTAGTGGGATTTCAAGTCTCACTTTTATTTCTATGAGATTTATACCTTATTCACTACTCATTTATTTTTTATGGTGTATATAATTACCATGAATATATTCTATGATTATGATCCTTAAATTTATTTTTATTTACATTTCCATTTTATGATCTCTCTTTCATGGGGCTTATGTTTAAAATGGTACCAAATTAGTAATGTATTTTTGTATCAATTTTCCATCTTTGAGACACAGGCCATGAATTTCAAAAACCATGTTTTAAAAAATGTTTCTAATGATGATATTTTTTTCATTTTCAAGGGAAAATTATTTTAATTTTTTTATGGTTTAAAATAATACTTTATAAAATTTCAAAGATATTTTCAAAGAAAAAGGATTTATAAAATTTTAATGATTTAAAAATAATTTTTCATAGAAGAAAAGTTAGTTTTATCACGAAATGTTTTTAAAAGATCATCCAAAATTATTTTCCATATAAGATAACATCCATTGGTGTTACTCATTCATTTATGGGGAAATTATCCAAATGTTCCATTCACATTATTTATCTTAATGGTTTATATTTTGATGGAATGATTATTATGAAACTCATTTCTCTTTCACGGGTTATATGCTTGTGAAACATGCTTATTTTAGTGGGTTGTGATTTGAATAAGAGATTATAAAACCTCTATTTTTACACAGGTTAAGATATGATTTCATATATAGATAATGGCTTCACTCAAAGAGAACGTACCTCACACAACCAAGGATTTTTAAATCCTTCTGCCTGTTTCTGCCACATCATCTCGCTCCACTTTGGAATTCCCGATCTCGAGGTCATTAAATCCAAGGGTTGTGCCTCATGAAGGTGGGTCTTCTTCTCAATAAGTGTCTCTTGATCTCTCCCCCCCCACATTTGTGGTTCCCGGTGCTATATTTCAAATAAGTGCTTTATGGTCTGGGTTTAGGGGTTTTGGATTCATGCATCCCAGAGATCAATCCATTCTCTCACTCAGTGGTGTGGGATGGTTCATACGTTTCTCTATCTTCTCCCTCTTCGACTTTCAACGAGCCACTTTATGGTTTCAAATGGTCGTTAGTGGCATGTTTCGGAGTTAAGAATCCATCGATACCTATTTTCAAATGCTTCATGGAATATTGGGGGTATAGGAGGAGGCCCACATCTCAGTGATTCACAGTTTCTTATTCTATTTGGTGCTTGCTTTAGAGACTGATTTTATCCAGGCTTGGTGTAATTCTCCCCATGTCTTCTGTCGCTGGTCCTTCATCCTCTCTTGATGGTCAATGGAGGTTCATAGGGGAAAGGAAAACCCTCGGGCCTCAGTATGGGTATGTCTTCTTGGCCTGTTGGTTCCACTTCTTAATGTTACCTTTCTCAGGGAAATTAAAGACTCACTATGGGGATTTCTTTGTGTGTATGTGCACACTCATAGAGGTGGTGAGATGACGGACTCTCAGATTTTCGTTGATGTGGACTTCTCATTTCCCATACCGAATAAATTGGCCCTGAAGGTGAATGAATCCATTTTTTTGGTACATTACATAGTTTATAGAGTGTTCCCCAAGTATTGTTCTCCTTTCCTTCTATGGGGGAATTTAGTGTATAATTTTCATAAAAAATGACATAGATTGTGCCCTCAAGTTGTCAAAGGCCACAAGCCAGGTGGCCTGCCTATAACTGTGGGTGAAAAGTCTAGCTCAGCCCTGGTTCAGCTGGTATCCGAAGAATATTTTGGTTCTCTTGGTCACTTCATCACTCCCTCTGTCATTTCTTCTTGTAAGGAGCTAGTCCCTTCTTTCTCAAGTCCAAAGGATCCTCTAGGTATGGATCTGGTACCCTAGAAACTATGATTTAGTCAAATGGTTTCTCTGGAAACTTTATCATGGTCTTTATTTCATCCCCAGATGCTCTTGAAAGGTGTTTTATTGGATAATTTGATGATGTTTTCTCTAATTTTTCTGTATTTTTATTCTCGTGGGTACCCTCATCGTTACTAGCTTCCTGTTCTAGTGTTGAGAATCTTTCCAAGGAGGTTGATCATTAGGAGGCCAGTCTTCATGGAGTGGATCTTATTATTGTCCCCAGGTTGTTGGACAATATTGTTGTTTTGGTGGAAGCTGAATCTCATGGAACTTTCCCTCCTTCAGAATATAGTACAATGGTCAGTACTAGTGGTCCTCATCCATCGAGTGTTAAGGACCTATAGAAACCCAATTCTATGGATTGTTCGCCTCTTCAAGAGGTGAATGGGAAAGACTCAAAGCGCTCATTGAGGATTTCATCCTTATCCTCAGTTTTTTCTGGTACTAGTTTGGGAGTGCGCATGTGGTTGTGTTTGTAGAAGTTTCAGGATAGAGAGTGCTCTATTTCCCAATTTAAAGATACCATGTTTTTTGGGGCCAAATCCGGGCAAGTAATGTTTCCATGACTCCCATAATAATATATAATGCCCGAGGATTCAGGGAGAGAGTCAATACATATTTTATTGCATCGAAAGCTAAGAAGCACAAAGTCAAGGTGGTTTTGATCCTTGAGAACAAGCATAATTATGCAGAGATCAATGATTTCTCTCATAAGGTGAAGCTACATGCATCTATGCAAGTATATCCAACCAATAGGTTTATCTAGATTTTCTGGCATAGGGATTTTTCTATGGAGGTGATCCAATTAGGGGACTAGCATGTAACTATGATGGTGTCCTGTGGCGGTGACACTCTATTTGTTTCCATTGTTTATGGAAGTTGTGATGCTCAGAAGAGGGAGTTGTTATAGAGTAAACTGAATTATTTCAACCTAGGAAATAAACCTTGGGTAGTATGGGAGATTTTAATATTGTAGCAGATACTGATGAGAACAAGGGGAGATGGGTGTTTCCTAGGAGGGCTAGTAGGGCCATCAGTCAGTTTATGGCTGGAAAAGGGTTGATGGGTTTGGGTTATTTAGGGGACCCATACACATGGTGCAATAATCGTTAGGGTGAAATTCATTGTTGGAGCATGCTCGACTGAAGCATAGCCAATGTTCAAGCGATCTCTACGTTTCCAGAAGTGAAGTTTGATCACTTAAACTACAACAACTCTGATCTTTCTATAGTTCTGTTAACTATGAATAGGAGGGAGACTCCATAGTCAGGTTTCAGGTACATGAGCCACTATTCGAGTATTCTGTAATATCACCAGATAGTGGGGAGTAATTGGGAGGAACTAATTCAGGATAACTCTTGGTTATATTTGCATTTCAAGTTGAGGTGTCTCAAGCAAGACCTCCAATCATGGTTTAGGAGTATTCCTCCCTTTTATTAGGAGCTGGATGTTCTCAAATAGGATATCGAACTACTAGAGGCAATTCTGGAAAAGATATTGGATGATGATGTATTTGTGGACCTCTATGAGAAAAAGTAATCCCTTACGGTTATGGTCCTCTCATAACAATGTAGGGTGGAATAATGATTGAGAATAAAATGGATTAAAAAGGGCGATAAGAATACAACTTTTTTTTCATGCATGTATAAGGGAGACGTGGCATGTTTTCAAACTGAACCGAGCTTTAGAAGATGGATCCTTCCTGATGACTAGTAAGTGATTGGGGGATTAGCATTTTCATATTTCAAGGACCTTCTTGAAGGACCAAATCTAAATATTCTCCAAGGGTATCCTTCAGGGGTGATGAGTTTTGGGAGGGGATTACATATCTTTTTTCTACCTATGATAATTAGACGATGGAAGGTATTCCAGATGAGGAGGAGATTCGTGCCACTATGGTGAACCTCAATCATGAGAGTGCCACAGGTCCTGATGGCTTCCCAAGTTCTTTCTTTAGGAGCTTCTAGGAGGTGGTAAAGTGGGATATCATCAACGTCATCCAGGATTTCATCTGAGGGGGTAGACTCCCATGGATAGTGTCTACCAAAACTCTTTTCATATTACCCAAGATCAAGGACCCATCATCCCTTCTTCACTAGAGGCCTGTGAGTATGTGAAACTTTACATATAAAATTTTGGCAAGTATCATTAATAGGATGCTATTTGGGAATCTACCTTGGTGGATCTCCAAGGAACAACATGGTTTTGTGAAGGATCGCTCTATCCAGGGAGCAATAGCATTGGTGCAGGAGAAGCTGAGAGATATTAATATCAAGGATTGTGGTTTGAATTTGGCCATCATGCTCGACATGAATAAAGAATATGATAGGATTGAGTGGGGTTTTATTAATAGGGTCTTGAATAATATGGGTTTCTCCAGATGGACTTGTGATATCAAGTTCAGGTGTTTCAGTTCAGCCTGGATGGATGTGATGTTTATGGGGAGAACTCATAGTTTCTTCAATACAGTTCGAGGAATTAATCAAGGTGACCCCCTATCCCTGAGTATATTCATTCTTATGCAGGATACCATAACCAGACTAATTAACAAAGGTATCTTGAATAGGGATGTTCTTCCTTACCGAAGGAGGTTGAGCCTTCAACCCCTGTCCCATTTGATGTTTGTGGATGATACTTTTATCTTCATCAATGCCAGAAGTTATTTTGTGATGGGTATTATCAAGATCCTTGAGGAGTACTTCCACTGGAGTGGTAAAAAAATAAATAGGGAGAAGAGTGGCTTCTATGTCTCACAAGCATGTACCTCGAGCAGGGTGAATGATATGGGTAATATCTTGGGTATGAGGTTCAGTTTGTTTCCCATGGAATATCTCAGTACCCCTGTGTCTCCAGGTATAATGTGCATCAGTAACTTTGACTTCATGTTGAAGAAAAATTATGGGGCACATTCTCAATTGGAAGAATCATTTTTATCCTTTGGAGGTGATATCACTCTTGTGAATAGTGTCCTCTCAGCCATACCAGTGCATGCTCTATCGTCTCCCAATGTGATGACGGGTTTTATCAGATCCATTGATAGACTTTTTGAAAATTTCAATTGGGAAGCTTCTTCAGAGGGGAATAGACAATGGGTATTTTAGGGTAAGATGGATCGACTCATTTTTGAGGGAGGTATCAATGTTAAAATCATATAGAATACTGTCCATTACATGCAAGTGAAGTTGGAATAGGAGGTCATTGAAGAACGAACTTTGTGGGGGAATCTGATGTTCCGCAGGTACCGTGTCAACAATGAATCTTCACTAGGGAGTGGGTATCCACTATGGTCCTCAGTTTGCAGTATTATTTTGAGCATCCTATACAACTCATAGTGGATTATTGTGGAGGGGAATATTATTTTATGGTATCACAACTGGTCGGGAAGAGTCCTTTCCTATCCAGGGTGCCCATCCCCTTCGATCACTTTCAGGGAGGTGAGTTAGTTCCCCCAATTTTTTAGATAAATCCTAGATGCAAACCAGTAGATGGATTCCAACTCTCTTATCATGAGCATGTAACTGGATCGGTTCATATTCACTCCATCTATCTTGGAAAAATTCAATGCGAAGGATTTCTGACAGATACTCTCTCCCCAGGTCCATAAAGGGGGTTGGTATGGTTTGGTGTGGTGTTAGAGGATCCATAATAAATTCAATTTCTTAACATGGAGGATCCATAACCATGCCCTACCAGCCAAGGATAACAACAAAAATCTCAGAATCAACATAGCACCCTTCTGCCACTGCTGTTTGAACAAACATGAAGAGATTATGACTCGTATCTTCTTCAAAGGTGACTGGACCCGCCAGGTCTGGGATTTCTTTGGGGATTTTATAGGGTACTCCTCCTTTGCATCAAGTTTCAACTCCTTCATGGAGTGTTGGTTCCAAGGGTTTGACGGCTCGAAGAGGGAAATAATGGATAGATCCATCATCTTCAATGTGGGTTGTTGGTGTTTATGGAAATCAAGAAACTAGGCTTGGTTTGAGGGGATATCTTCTACAGGGAGATACATAATGACCAGGGTAAGGTGAATCTTGGTTGATTTGTGTGGCTTCAATGGAAAATGGTTGTAGACTCCCTCTCTCCACAATATTTATGTGTCTAAAGTTGTGGACCATCAGTTAGGTATCAGACAACATGGGAAATGGGTTTTATGGAGCCCTCCTGAAGTTGGGATCAAACTTAATAAATATGGTTCCTTCTTGATGGGTGAAATTCATAGTGGTGGTGTGGTATGGGATTCCATGGGTAGTGTGGTTTTATCATTCATGGTGTATTATAGAAATGAATATTCTTTTCAAGTAGAGGAAAAGGATGTTAATTCAAGTATTACCATCTGCAGGTAGAGGGAGCTTTAAATCTCCCAAGTGGAGACTGATTCCATGATTCTCCACGATGCCTTACATGGGAGAGGTACCATACCCTGGTCTATTGTATACATAATCAGTCAATGAAAATCCCTCATTGATAGTAACACTAGAGTCACCCACAAGTAGAGAGAGGGAAACAAGGTGGTGGATTACTTAGCCTCTACAGCGACCCATGGTACCTCGATCAATTATCGTTCTCATGTTTCTCATTTTAAACTTGAGGGGGTGAACATGATGTTGGGCGATGCTATTGGCCTTCATTATTTAGAGCCCCCCTAGTTATTGGTTTATCATTATTTGTATCTATTTTTGGAATAAAAATGGTAATGTTGATAATGATATTTATTACACCCATTACATCTCATGGGTTAAAATATTTTTTTTTTGATTTTGTGTCACATGTAAATATAATTTCAATATGAGATGGGTGGGACCTATATCACCCTCCAATTCATTGGTTAAATATTTATATCTCAGTATATAATTATTGGAATCAAGTCAAAGGGAATGATTCACTATGAAATATGGGTAAACAAATACACTATGGAAGATGGGGAAACTAGATACACGATGCGCTTTGACTTATAAGTAATGATATCAAATGTTTATGTGTCTACCATAATTCCTTGTTTTATTCCTATATCATGATTTCATGTATTATGATCTTGATTCCCTTTGGATTCATGTCTTATGATCCTCCAATATTTATTCCATGATTCATGTTTATGATCTTTGATATGTAGAGTATGATTTTATGATGTTATGATCACATTCTCATACCCTTATGCTCAATTTTATTCTTACATATCTCCCTATTTTACCTTTAACAACCATATGAGATCACCCTTTTGTATATTTCCTTTCCATAGGTTATGAATATATGTATTATGTATGATATGTCCAAGAATATTTCTTACCATGGATACCATATTGGGAGATAATTTATATCTCTTATGTACCATTGTTTATGTTTCCATGATTTCAAAGACACTAAAATAAAATGGGATTTGGTCATCTTCTGTGTAATGTATTAAGTAGTTTGAAAAAAATTATGTAATTTCAATGTATGAAAAGAGAGGGTTTCTATAAATGGTTTGGTAAATTAATGTGAATGATTTGGAAATAGATATTTGATAAATTGATTAAACTAAACTGAATTAGAGAATGATGTGTGTAATGTAAAATGAAATGGTTGATGAATAAATGTAGTGATACATGTAAGTGGAAAGTGGGAATACTGTTTTTTTTGTGTGGTCGTTTCATGGTGTAACATATAGTGGTGGCATTGGTTGGGATGATTGATGTGTGGTACATGGTATTGATTTGGTGTGTGCTTGTGATATTGATTGTAACCCATAGGTTGGGTATTGTGTGTTATTTATATATCATTTATGGTTATGTTAATTCATATTCACCCCACTTATGTTGGATAACCTTTCCAACAGTCATATTTGATAACTTCCTGGTGTTTTTCCCAACATCCAACATAGTAGTTATAAAGATGGTTGGATACCCCCTCTCCATTTATCTTCCTTAAACAGTGTTGTGTAGACCATGTGTTTATGGGATAGATGTAATTTTTGGGAAAAAGTGTTTACATGCAAGATGTGATGTGTTGGCCGATGTATTTATGGGAAAGATGTGATGTGTTAGCCCAGGTTCCTTTGGGTGAGATGTGGTTTGATGTGATATGTTTTGGGTTTCATTCATGGAAGGAGGAGGGCACATTGTTGATTTCCTTCAAGTTCATGATACCATAAAACTATGGTTCTAGTTGTCTTGTGATATGCGGCTTAGGTGTCTGTGGGAGGGATGTGATATGATGTAATGTAATGTGTAAGGAAGGGTTGGGAGCATAGAACACTCAATGTTAGGGAATGGGAGAGAAAAATAAATCTAGAAGAGTCAACTAGGCACCTTTTTTAATGGTATCGATGTTATCATATTATAATAGACGCATGATTTTCTGAGTGAGCCATGGTGAAGATGGTCTTGGTTAGATGACTTTTATTGTTTCTTTTTGATTATTTTGTTTGTTCACTAGTTCATTAGAAATATGATTTCACATGTGCACTTGATGCCTTGGTTATATATCTACTGAGTATACCTTTTATGTTCACCCTACATATCCAATTTCTTTCAGGTTTCTATGAGGAATTTGGGTACCAATATGAACATTACTAGCTGGGTTGGAGTTTTTGTTGAGATACTGCTGTAGGATTTTCTCCTTGGTATTTACTTAGGAAACTTCTATATATATCAAATTTATTTATTCATGAATTTTGGGATGGTTTTTGGTTTAACATTATTTTATATGCTAGAGTTTTCTGGTGATTGTTAATCCTATCTCTAAATCCTGTTTTATTAATAGAGGTAAATTTCTCCAATATTGTGATATTTTTATACCCTCGGTGCTATTTTCCAACCTAGGGCCGACTGGAGGTGGGATTGGGGTTCATTATCTCTCTCCCTTCATTGCGACATCTTTGGAGGGAGGGGGTCATGACAGGTTTTATATGTTATTTCCAAGATATTCACCCATCTATTACCATGTTTTATGTTCATGCTATAAAATGCATATTTATGATATATTCCAACATCCAACAAGTATAAAGTTGCTTATCTCTATATTTGCATCGTTATGTTGTCTCATACAATGTTTCATTTATTGAATCATCTGTTATTTTTGTTCATTAGTTTCCACCACCATATACTATTATTGATTCTGAAGTTATTTTACCATATTATTTCAATACATCACCACCAATATCTATTTCTAGGGATGTTTTTGTATCATTATTTGGATAGGTATATACTCACTAACCTAGAACACCTACCACCCTGACACCAGATGTTTTTACCACACCAGAAAACTCACTTGCTCCTGATCCTCCATCATCGGGGTTTCCTATTATGATTTGCAAAGGCTCACACTCTTGTCAGTCTTATCCGGGATTATCTATGGATACCTCATGATTTATTAAGATACTATAATCTCACTTGACACCCCACACTATTTCTGATTCCATATCTTAACTTGGCTAGTTATAGGCTATGTGAGACGAAATTCAGGCATTTTAAGACAACCATACTTGTGATCTTGTCCCTCTTCCTTTGGGTAAGCATGTGGTTGGTTTCTAATGGATCTGTAAATTATTAATCAAAACCAATGTATCTATTAATTTCCTCAAGGATCACCTTATTACCAAATATTATGTGCATACATATGGCCTTGATTATTTTAACACATTATTCTCTAGTGAAAAATATGGCCTTGGTTTACTTACTTATCTCTTTTACTACCTCCTTTCACTATCATATCCATTAGTTAGATGTTAAAAATTATTTCCTCATTGTTTTTTTAGTGAATAAGTTTATATGGGGAAACCACTTGGTTTTTTTGTTTAGTGGGATTCCTCCAAGGTTTGTATCCATCATTGATTTCTGTATGAACTCATGTAGTAACCACCTGATTAGTTCATTCATTTTTGCACTATTTCTATTAGATTTTTAATGTACCAAATCTTAAAGGATTCCTCTATTTTATATCGTCCATTTTTATAAATAATCATTGTTTTGGTTATTTATGTGGATGAAATTTTTATTATTGGTAGCGATGCTGCTGATATTGGTCAACTCAAGCCTTTTCTTCATCAAAATTTTCAAAAAAATGATTATGGTCCACTATGATATTTCTTGTGAATTGAGGTCTCCATATGTGAGAAAGGAATTTTTTTATCTTAGAGAATGTATTTTTTTTAATCTAATATAGAAGAATTACATTACTTGAGCTGACTCGGTTGACTCCTCCAACAAACTAGGAGAAATGTCAATTCATATTGAGAGTGAGAGGTTTTCATCACATGATAGATATAGAAGACTCGTTGTAAATCTTAACTACTTGAGATGAATCGACCAGATATTTATTGTGTGGTTAGAAAAGAGGGCCAATTTATGGAATCTAAAAAAATAGTCGGAGAAATCTATTATCATTTTTTGATATCTAGAAAATTAACCAAGTTTTAGGTCTTATATATACAATACTTGGATTATAGATATTGAGGCATTTTTTATATTGATTATGGTAGATGTATCTCTTCTTGGAGATCTTTATCTAGTTTTGAAGTATTTGTTGGAGGAAATTTTATCTCAAGGATATGAAAGAAGTATACGATTATCTCCTTACCAAGTGCAGAGTCCGATATCATGTCATGTAATATGCGACTATAGAGATTATTTAGGCACAACTAATTCTTCAAGAGATTTTGGTATACTTCTAAGAAACAAAAGCATATCTCATGTGACAATCAAGATACTATATATTTTGTCAAAAATCAATTCCCTCATGATTGGACAAATCATATTGAATTTTATAGTCATTTCATTTGAGAAAACATTGTGAAGAAGATTTCCTTCATCCATTTTCAAAACACTGATCAACTTGTAGATGTTCTCTCAAAAGGCGTGTTTGGACCTCATGTCCATTTTTTGTAACAAGATGATTATGATTAATATATATGACCAAGATTAAGGGGGTGTTAAGAGTATTAGAATATTATATATTACTAATATTCATATCCCACATCGGTGTGAGTTATCTATTGTGTTCTTTTTATCATCTATAAATTAGCCACCCGACCTCGTTGTGTGGTACAAGTTTTCATTTTAAGAACATTATTTGAAACACTTATACCTATTTAATTAGTAAGTGTGTAGAAATGATAAATTAAATGTTATACCATGATTTGGATATAATTTTTTAACTATTTATCATTCCTTATTAACCTTAAAGTTGAGCATGTTCATATTGTTGTACAGAGATATATTATGGAACACGTAGGTGGGTGCTACTAAGTCTGTTATCTCACACCCAATGCACCCCTTTGGTGGTGTGTAGAAATTTTTATTTCTTTTGACATAGGGAAAAAAGTCACTACACTGAAGTAGTGAGATTTTGGTCAGCTGAGTCTAGGTAGCTAGTGGAGAGATGGTGGGAGTTTCCCACAATATCACATAGAGTAGATGATTTGGTTTTTGTTTTCTTTCGTCGTTGGACTTTTCTCTTGGATATTTGGAGTTATATCACTTCTATTGTTTCCTTTATATTACGAAAAATATGTATGTTTCTTATTCATTTGTTCTTTATATTGTGTATATATATATATGTGTGTGTGTTATGTTCTCTACTTCATGTTGGAAAAAATCATTCTCTCTTGCTATTTTAGATACTCGGTTGCTAGTCTCCAGCTCCTGGGTATTTGGAATTCTCTTCAAGCATGTGGTAATTAGGACTGAGTATTGGTTTTAGAGGGTATCCAGGTTGGTATCATCACATTTTGGTATCAGAGGTGTTGGTTTTTCCTCAAGAGTCATTGTATTGGGTCATTTGATAGATTGAACACAAGATTTTTGGGACATGGGAGGTTGGTTTTAGTGAGTGTATAACCATCTATTTATATGAAGATACTCAATTAACCATGGTGTTTTGGGATTTTTCTATCCTATTTTGATTTCTTGATCTTATTCATATCTTTTATTTATGGTTTTTTGGTATTAACTGGGTTTATCTGGTTGAATAATCATTTATTTTGTTTTAGTGTGAAGTGGTGTGCCTTCATGACATCTTCCACGGGTTTTTTAAGAGGTCAAAACAGATAATCCTCAAGTAAATCCACTAATAGATCCAAATCATATTGAGGATATCTTGTAAGTAGTTTATGTTTTCTAAAAAATGTACCATGAGTTTAGAACATAGTTTTTGAGGTAAATCTAAGAGCTATAGGGTAGAGGGATTGATCACAGAACTTATTACATTAGAAACCATCATCCTTTAAGGGTATAGAGGAATAAAAATAATAAGAGGATATAATTTAAAATATTGATAAGATATTTGGATTCCTAGATACAAATGAGAGTATCAAGGTGAATTGTGTGGTGTTCAGACTTAAGGGACCCAACAAGCGATGGTGGGAATTCATGGCACAAAAGGATATGCATGTGGGATTAGAATGGATGGGTTTTAAGACTCTCTTCTTCTGATTTTTTTCAAAATTCACTAATGATTGAGAAGTCACTGGAGTTCTTCTCTTTGTAGTAGGGATAACATTCATTGTTAGCATACATTAATTAGTTTTCGGAGCTATATTTTTTCTTTAGAGGTAGTGATGAATGACCAGATGAAGGCTTATAAGTACCTATAGGGTATGAAATTGAATATCAAGTCATAAGTATTTATGATGAATCTTTCATTATATGTAGATATAGTAGATAAGTAAATGACATCATATATGAATATATCCGAAAATGTTGGTTATTTTTCACCTTCTCTATAACTCTATGGAAACTTTAGTGACGCGTAGGGGAAAAAAGATGAAGTGGAAAGAACATAAAAAGAGTTTTGGATGTATTTATTAGAGAAAATACCCATATCTACCTTTAGTTTTAGCTAGTATTGTCCTCATGACTTTATATTAGTGTGTAAATGTTGGGAACACACGATTTTCTAGTTTCGGCCCGATGAATATGTGTAATGGTTGTTGAAATTATGATCATTTTTAGTGTTTCTAAAAAGATATGTATATGCTTCATAATGGCCAAGGATCATTAGACCCAAATACTATTATGGATTATTTGGATGCTTTAGTAGCGATTGTTTTATTTGATAATGGTGCTTATCAATCATTTTTATCTAGTAATTTGATTGATATTCTTATAGTTCCAATGGAGCTCATTTCCTCTATTATGGATTTAGGGATGCCTATTAGGAAGAGGAAAGAGCATGGGTTTTTGTTCACTTGTTCACTATCAATAGATGATGTAGATTTAGTTTGGGATTTTTTTATTCTCATTCTAGATTTATCTGATGTCATTATCTATATGGTTTGGTTTTTTTATCATCATGAATGGTTTTTTTTATCATTGGCATGCCTTGTTTATTTTAGCCGATGTGAGCTCTCAAGTGATTATGGGAGAGTGGGATACAAGTTCTGGTAATGCAAGACCTTCCTACCCAGTTTCCTAGAGTTTTTTCTCTATAATAATAGTTCATCCCAATGGAGATTCTTCTAGTGTTGATCTTTACGTTGTTATTTGGGACTTACATAATGTTTCCCAAATTATTTCTCTAGGATTCCACCAGAGAGGGAGGTAGAGTTTTTGAGTGACTTGTTTTGAGGTATGCATCTGATTTCGATAACTACTTATCATATGGTACCTGTGGAACTGAAAGAGGTCAATATTCCTTTTGACAATCTGATGGTGAAAGTTTTTGTTATCTCCAATTTTTCTCATTTGTTAGTCCCTATTTACATTGGCAAGAATGCATATGGTTCACTCTAATGGTTTGTGAACTATTGAAAGTTGAAAAAGGAAAAAATTAAGAATACGTATCATTTTCCTCATGTGAATTATTTATTTGTTTAGTCAAAGGGGTAAAAGTTTTTTTAAATGACTGATATTTGATTGGGTTATCAATACCTCATATTTTTGGATTCTAATATACCATAGATGGATTTAAGGAGCCAGTATGGATATTATTATTATCTTTTGAATCCATTTTCTCTAACTAAGGCTCTTGAACTTTTCATGGCTTTGATGAATAAGATATTCCATGAGTATCACAAAAATTTTGAGGTAGTGTTCTTAGATGATATTTTGAATTATTTGAAATCCAAATGATATAACGATCTCTATTTGAGTTTGGTTTCAGAAATATTAAAGAGTCACAACATTTATGGATATTTTTTGAAATGAAATTTATGGATATGGGAAGTGATATTCTTGGAGAATGGGATTTCTGAGCATAGCTTATCAGTTGATCCTGATAATTTGAATGTTGTTTTTATTGGGATGAGCCACAAAACAACTTTGATATTCAAAGATTCTATGGCCTTTCTTGACACTATCTATATTTCTTCAAAGATTTATGAATGTTGGAATCACCTATGATTGAACATACTAGGAAAGGGGTAAAATTCATATGGGATGAAAATTGTCATTCTTCTTTTTATGAGTTGAAATGGCTTCTGACATCATCTCATACTATGATCTAACATGATCATAATTTAGGGTATGTGGTATTATATAATGTTTTGAGTGCTGGTTTGGGTTGCATGTGTAACAACCTAAACTATTATAAATAAATTTCCCTTATTATTTAATGTTTTATTATGCAATAAGGTTCTAGAAAAAAAATTCACTTGTTTTTTATATCGAATGCGATTTAAAATACCATTAATAATCTTTACCACTAATATTATAGTTATTAAAAAGTGATCACATGATTAGTATAAATATAGGTATTTATAGATAATCCATTTTTATGTATTTCCTTAGGTTATCCCATGAAGTTTTACGTGAATGCATGTTCAATAAGTTTTCAATAAATATATTGTAATCCATGATTTAATTTGTAATGTAATGTACCTAATTACCAAAGACACTAGACTTACGGATCATTCAGGTTGAATTAAGTGTAATTTTATGTAATAAATCATGTGTTAATGTGTAATAAATGGAAGATTTTTTATAGTTGGTATCAAATGAAAATTTTAGTTATATTTTGGATTAGGATTAGAAAACTCTAGTAAAATACATAAGGATAAGACTAAGTATAAAAAAACATACCTACATTTTGGTTATTATAGGGTAATTGTTTTATCAAGAAAACATACCCCTAGCTATATACTATAAATAAAAATAGTTATAGCATAGATGTACCTAGAAGTAACAACTCCAAAAAGGTGTTCCGGGCCAGGATCAGGGTAACCCGGTACATGACAACGAACCTTACTGCACACCTAGTTTGATACTATCACATGATATGATTTAGTAATTAATAAGATCATTATAAACAATTATTAATGGAGTAAATAATTCCCATAAAAGTATATGTTAGGAAATATATTATGAATAACAAAGACTGAATCCTTGAAATCCATAAGTTAAGGAAATAAATGTAAGTTATAAGTTGCCCCTTCAATGTCATTTATTTCCTATTTATGTGTTTAAGAGTAAAATATAATCATCCATAATTTTCCTTTTATTCTATTAAATGATCATTAATAGGAAGAATTAGTTAAATAATCAATGTGAAGAAAAATATGATGACTACCCCAATTAGATGAACAACCCAACGGGAGTTGGAATCTCACACTTCATGATGATACTCTATCTGGTGACTTGGGTTATAAATAGAATCCTGGATTAGGAGGAGTTTCCAAACCCCCTAAAATATAATAATCCATAATCGAGATCTTCATGAATAAAATGCCTCAAAATTTCAATGGGTTATATGATCCATTAATCAGAGAACACTGGATCAAATCCATTGAAAATATATTCTCTATCCTAAAATGTTATGAACAAGATAATGTCATGTTAGATGTTTATCATATGGAAGGAAAGATGACCAGTGGTTGACATTGATCGTAGATATAAAGCCTAAGGAAGATATTTAATTAATGGGGTGGAAGGTTTTCTGAAAAATGTTTTTCGATAAATATTTTCCTTTCACTATCAATCTTATAATAGAAAAGTATTTCATTACCCTCAAGAAAAAATACGACGAATATATCAGGGCATACGAGGATAACTTCACTAAACTTGCATGATATGACTCTGATTTTTTCATTATCCATGAATGTAAGGTTGATTGCTTATTTTGAGGGATAAAAACCAGTCTATGAAAATACGTGGTGATCCATGACTTTGACAGATATGAGGAAATTATATGATGTTCCCTCAAAGTTGAAATGAAGATGAAAGAGTATCAAGGGTATCATGGGGATAAGAAGGGAAAGTAGATTTTAATTATGGAAGTATGATAGAGAGATATCATGGTGCCAAGAAATTACAACAACCCACGTGTCAAAGGTGTGAAAAGAAGAACCTCGAAAATTACCTAAAGGGGGCGAGGAAATTATTTAGGGGAAGGAAGGAAGGGAAACTATCCAACAATTACCAATAGAAGAAACTCTCTATTGAAATGGAAGAAAGGAATTCTCCGGTCAACCATCAGCATATTGTTCAGTTCTATAACTTCAAGGAACCAAGGTACTTTTCAAACCAATTCACTAAGCCAAGGGTTTTATGAGACAACCAATAACCTCCAAGGAAGAAAGGGCGGGATTTTTCCATCACTACTACAAAAGTGAATCCCAACAATTAATTGGTGACATGTACACTAGTTATTCATTGAATAATAGAGAATGTAATTTTTCTATTCTAGTTCTATGAATTCCTTTATATCACAAGAGTTTAGTAGAACTATCCAAATGCCACAAAAAATAATGGAAGTATATTTTTTGGTGAAAATAGAAAATGGCGAAATTATGTAATCTCAAGTATATAACTCCTCTCCTATAAAACTTTGTAGGTTGAAATTCTCATCAATCTTTTTCATACTCCCTTTGGTGGAATTTTATGAAATTCTAGGCATGAATTGGAGTTCCTTATATTGATCAAACATAAATTTCCATGATAAGTAAATCACACTTTGTATTATGAATTCTCCTCATATTTTTTACAAATGTATGGAGAAAGTGAATCTTCTTTAGTACCATCATCTCAAGAGTGTATATTATTGACCTATGAGTAATAATATCTATCTTAAATGATTGAGTGTAATGACAAATCATCCTTGAATAAATTCCCATTTTGAGTAAATACACTAATATGTTTCCTGGGGAATTTCATGGTCTTACTCCTATCCAAGGGGTTGAGTTTTCTATCAAGATTATACATGGTGTGTTACCATTATCCAAGAATCCCTATAGAATGGATGTTGTGGAAATTTTGGAGATAAAGAAAAAACTATAGTATAATCTAGATAAAGGGTTCATACATGTTTTTGCTTCACTATGGAGTTCACCAGTCCTCTTCATCATGAAGAAAGATGGCTCAATGCTCCTTTGCAACAATTATCATGAGCTCAACAAGATCATGATAAAGAACATGTATACTCTCCCTATTATTGATGACTTTTTTGATAATATATGTAACGACCCAAAGTTTCATTAATGGAAATCCCTCTTGATCTAATTAAATGTCTCTTTATGGTTATATAAAATGTCAACTTCTTGGGTTTTATGTTAAGAATTTTGACCATTTCTAATATAGTCTTTGAACGGTGATCACATGATTAGTATAAATATAGGGCTTTAACGAATCCAATTTACTCAGACAAAAGAAGTGATGGCCTCGTCCAGTAGAATTGCTCCATACAAAGCCCATTTGTTAGAGCTCAGAAAAGAGGTGGCGTCCTTGGGATTCGTTCTTGACCAAGCCCAAGCTGAGCTTCATCATGTCAAGCTCGAACGAGAACGTCTATAGGAGAAGTGGTGTTGATAGAAATTACCACTCGAACGATGTTATTCGAGCCACCCCAAGAGTCTTTCACCATCGCACACCTTACCCTTAGGTCTTATGCGGCTGTTTTAAGGGGTTATGTAACAAATCTCTAGTACTATGTTCATGTATATTATTTCTGTATATAATAATGAAAATACCTCTTTGTCATTTTTGATACATTATAAATAGTTTTTAAAGTACAAATAGTGTTTTTAGTTATTATTTAATTAAGAATTATATTTTATTAAATTATGGGATTTTTTAATTAAATAATATTTTAATAAAATATTATTATTATTATTATTATAATTTTTATTAAATATAAATGATCTTATAATTTTATGAATGCAATTATAATTTTTATTAAGGTTTGAAATCCATTTCTGTCAAAACCCATGAATTTTCGATAAATTTCGATTTTTATTTTAAAAGTGAAAATTAATATATTTAGAAAATTATTTAGATAAAATAAATGTTATTTATTGAATCAGTATGTTGAAATTATCCAATGGTGAATTTTTCATAATTCTATGAGACAGTCAATGTTTTGGGTAAAAATTAAATACCGTTTAAATATATAATGTGTTTTATGACATCATAATGACCCAATAGTGATGTAATAAAATACTATAATCTTTATGTTCGGACAATATATGTTTTTCCATTAAAATAATGTGATTTTGGGTTTTTTTTACTTACTTTTCAAAGCATTAACGGACCCCTGAAGACTTATTAGACACCTTGTCTTTTTAAATTGTTTTCCATGGGAGTGTGACTCACCTCCACATAAACAACCCTATTATTTTAAGAAGTTCAGACTTTGGCCTAATAAAATATTTTTTTCCTCTTCCCTTTTCCAAAATCCATGGGCAAAAACCGTGGTATGGTTTGTTGTTTGGATTAATTTAATATAAGGGGTCCCAAACCTAAATAATAAAGAATTCCCTCACATTTCCTATATAAACCCACCGAAGCTCCCACTTACTCCTCACTCAAATCCCTTGGAGTTCGTCCAACCTCTACCCTAATCTCTCTAGAATCCTCCCAAGGTTCCCCAAGCTCCCAATAATCCTCTCACAAGCCTCTCTCTAGCCTTTGGAAGCACACTTCCAAGTAAGGGTTTTTTCTTCCTTTCTCATTTTTGTCTAATTTTCATTAAGTTGTTTTCCCCTTTTAATTTCAATTATGAATGTTGGGGTATGGTTTCGAACCTCCCTCATACTTTCCTCTTTATGTTTTAATGATGGGATACCCCTTTCTCTCTTGTTAAATTCCTCCCATGTACACCTGTTACTGTGCCGAAATTCCGAAAGGAACTTCTCTCTCCTCATTTTCATTCAAGCAATACTTTTGTATCATGAATCTAAATTCCATTAAAATTGTTTGGAGATGTATATATATGACCCCCCCTACATTACATTACATTTAAGTACTACGAGGAACCCCTTCATCTCTCATCAACCATTTTAATTAATTATTATGTCACGCTGTCGAAATCGCACCAATTTTCTAAGCCAATGTCATTGTGTAGTGAATACCATGCCCATTTTTCCGTCAAGGGTATTCACCTTTATGCACATTTAATTATTGATTATAAAGTTTCATGTATAAATTCTACATTCCTTTATCGTGGAATAAATTATTATGTTTTATGAATCAATGTTTTATGATCCATGTGGCACACTTATGCATGAAATGAAATGTTTAAGAAGGGTGCGCCCTTATAGTGCTCCAATGCATTGGGTAAAGTATAGTATCATGATACGTCATGTGAAATGAGTGTTGACTCATGATAATTCAAGTTAAATGAGAGTTTTACTCGTGCTTCATGTGCAATGAGGGTTTACTCATGCTCCATGTGCAATGAGCCTTAGATCATGCTAATTCCATGTTAAGTGTTGTTGCCACATTTCCATGTTATGATTATCATGATTTATCATGCCTTTATGTTTATGTTTCTCTTGTGATATATCGATATTCCTATTATCTAACATGTATTGTACTTATCATTTTATTCCATGTGTATTCCCTTACTGGGCTTTGTAGCTCACCCTTTACTTATGCATGTCCTTAGGTTATCCCATGCAATACTAAGTACGAGGGAATGTAGTTGTCATGTAAAGGAATTTTTCAATAAAGATGTTGTATTTCATGTTTTAAGTTTTTATGTAATGATCCTAAGCCACAAAGACACTAAACCTCTAAATATTATTTGTTGTATCAAGTGAATTTTTATGTAAAAAATCATGTTTAAGTTTGTAATAAAAGCAGGGTTGTCATAGTTGGTATCAGAGGATAGGTTTAGTTATTTTTGGGATTAGGATTAGAAAACCCTAGTAAAGCCTTAGAGACAAGACTAAGTATAATAAAAACATCCCTATGTTTTGGTAAGTACTGAGTAAGTGGTCTATCAAGCAAATACATCCCTGTCTGGATACGAATAGGTAGAGGTGGCTCTGGCACAGATGTATCCTAGGGGTAAAACCCAAAAACACCGCTTTTAGCTTGACTCGAACGGGAACTGGTGCATGACAATGGGACTTGCTGCACTCTTGGTTACGACACTCTCGGGGGATATGTTTTGATAAATTCACAATCTTATTATGAACCCTTATTAAGGTAATTAAAAAAAATTCCCCTAAGAATATATGTTAGAAAGTAGATCATGAAAAGCCTAGATTGAATCCTATAGACTCATGAGTTAAGGAAATAAAAGTTTATTTATAAGTCATCAACTTTTGTATTTGGATTAACCTTTATGTGTTACCCCTAACTTTCCTTTTATTCCAGACAATGGCTGATAATAGGAGGACTCGGTCTAACAACCGATGTGAAGATCAGTGTGATGATTGTACTAATGAGATGCCCAATCCAATGGGAGCAGGAATCGCGAAATTTGTCATGCTTCTCTCTCAGCTAACTCGTGTTTTGAATAGAAACACAGGTCAAGAGGAACGTTCACCCCCCCCCCCAAGAAATAACAAGTCACTACCGAGAGCTTCAATAGAAAAAGGTCTTCTACTTTTAGTGGATCATATGATCCCACGATCGCTGAACAATGGATCAACTCCATTGAAAAAGATCTTATACATCATTCAATGTTCTGAACAAGATAAGGTTCTCCTGGAGGCTTATCGTATAGAGGGTGAAGCTGATCAATGGTGGACATTGATCAAAAATATGAAGCCTGAGGAGGAGATCGAGGCGTTGGAATGGAAGGATTTCTGGAAGATGTTTTTCGATAAATATTTTCTACGCACCCTCCAGCTTAAGATGGAAAGGGACTTCCTTTCCCTCAAGAAAAAAAGATGAAGAATATGTTGGAGCGTACGAGGAAAACTTCACAAGGATTTCATAATAAGCTTCCGGCTTTGTTGTTACCCCAGAATTCAATGTTGACTGATTCTTTGGTGGGCTGAAGCCTAGCCTGCAGAAAGCATTGGTGATCTGTGACTTCGACAGCTATGAGGAAATTGTCCGATGTGACCTCAAGGTCGAAATGGAGATCAGGGAATCACAGGGGTATCATGAGGACAAGAAGCGTAAGGTGTACTTCAATGCTGGTGGTCTGATGGATAAATCCAACGGTGCTAAGAAGATACAGCACCCCAATTTCCAAAAGAGAGGAAGGATGCACCCTCGAAATTGCCTCAAGGGGATGAGGAAATGCTTTGGGTGTGGAAGAGAAGGGCACCTAGCTGTTAAATGTCGGCAAGAAAGACCCGCAGCTACGACAGAGGAGAGGAACGCTCTGTTCGATCCTCAACACATTGTTCAATTCTACAAATGCAAAGAACCGGGGCATTTTGAAAATCAGTGCCCTAATCCTAGGGTTTTCGGAGGCAACCAACAACCTCCAAGGCAGCAAGGAAGATATTTTTCCATCACTTCTACCGAAGTGAACCCCGAAAATGAAGTGGTGATATGTATGCTAGTTATTAATTCAAGAATACCGAACGTACTTTTTGATTCAGGTTCTACGCATTCTTTTATATCTCAAAAGTTTAGTAGAACAATCCCAGCACCACCGCAAATCATGGAAGTGAAGATGTTGGTGAGTACGGAAAATGGGGAAATCATTGCATCCCATGAATATAAGTCATCCCCTATTTTAATATGTAGATTGAATTTCCCGGAGAACATCTTCATACTCCCTCTGGTGGAATTTGACGCAATTCTTGGCATGGATTGGCTTTCCTTATATAGATCCAACATAAATTGTCGGGATAGGGAAATCACACTCCATATGGAGAATCGACCCCCAATTCTTTACAAGTGTCAGGAGGAAGATGAATCTCCTTTAGCTCCATCATCTCAAGAATGGATATTACTGCCCTATGAGCACTCATATCTGGCTCAGATGATTGATTCCAAGGAAGAAACCATCCTTGAAGAAATGCCTATTGTGAGGGAATTCACTGAAGTGTTTCCTGAGGAACTGCCTGGTCTTCCTCCTAGAAGAGATGTTGAGTTCTCAATTGAACTTATACCTGGGGCGCTAACAATATCCAATACTCTATATATAATGGCTGTCTTTGAGCTTGAAAAGCTGAAGAAACAACTACAGGAGAATGTGGATAAAGGGTTTATACGCCCAAGTGCTTCACCGTGGGTTTCACTAGTCCTCTTCATCAAGAAGAAGGATGGGTCAATGCGTCTTTGCATTGATTATCGTGAACTTAACAAAATCACGATAAAGAACAAGTATCCTCTACCATGGATCGATGACTTGATTAATCAGTTGTGTGGAGCACAATACTTCTCCAAGGTAGATTTGTGGTCGGGATATTATCAAGTAAGGGTGAAGAAGGAAGATGTCCCCACACTACTAAAAAATCGGGCATTACTGACTGCCATTCGCGGTCGCAATAGGCCTATAGAGACCGCCCAGTGACCCCCATTGGCGGTCTCTTCAACTTCTTCGTTCCAGGCCAATAGAGACCGCCAATGGCGGTCACTATAGGTGGCCGAAATTCCGGCCTTAAGCAACCGCTTGGCGGTCGCTACCCTGGGAAATTTTTTTTAAAAAAAATTTCCTACTGAAAGAAATATATATATATGTATATATATATATATATTAAATAATATATATATATATACATATTTATTAAATAAAATATATATATATATATATTAAAGAAAATATTTATATATATATATTATTAAATAAAATATTTTAAATATATATATATATATAATATGTTTTAAATATTTTAATATATATATATATATTAAAGAAATATATATATATATATAATATTAAATAAAATATTTTTCATTTTTGTAATGAAATGTATGAATTGTGTTTTTTTTCTTCACGGTGCAAAATCAGAGATAAAACAAGGTAAAAATCATAAAAAATGGAAAAAAAATTCAAACAGCATAAACATCAAGATCGTCATAAACAATAAATGATAAACATGCTTCAACGATCCGAGCAAGTCCATCCAGTTCAAACTTCTGCTTCAATAAACCTACAATAAGACAAAAAAAACAACAAAACAAAACAAACGTAAATTGGACATAATTATTCAGTTATTATATACATATAATAAAATTAAATCTGACATCAAATCATGGTTCTATAATAATTTTAAACCCCCAATTTAAGAAATTCTATCATTTCAGGTCATTCAGAGCAGGTTTGCTCCGAATTCGACCGTCTCACGCCGTTTCTGGTGTTTTATGACACCAGAAACATGTTTCTGGTCACCACGGTCAAACGACAGCTCCGATTGACGTGTCGTCTACCCGAACATTTCACAAATCACACAACAGCTGTTGTCGTACGGTTTCATGTCATTCTGAGGTCGTTTGGGGGGTTTTGACCTCCCAACACGTCATTTTAGCGCGCGTCGAGCTGCTGAAAACGACACAATCGGTCGTACCGCATGCACCGCATGTCCGATGGGCCTGTCGTATCCTCCTACACATCAAGAATACTATTCCTAATGTTTTCGTGTGGTTTCAGGTCATTCGGAGCACGTTTGCTCCGAATTCGACCGTCTCACGCCGTTTCTAGTGTTTTATGACACCAGAAACGCTTTTTTGGTCACCGCGGTCAAACAAAACCTCTGATTGACGTTCTGTCTACCACACCATTTTACAAATCACACAACGGCTATTTTCTTACAGTTTCATGGCATTCTGAGGTCGTTTGGGTAGTGTTGACCACCCAACGCGCCATTTTAGCGCGCATCGAGCTGCTGAAAACGACACAATCGGCTGTACCACATGCACCGCACGTCCGATGTGCATGTAGTCTCCTCTTAGATGTCACAAATAATATTACTAATGTTTTTGTGTGGTTTCAAGTCATTTGGAGCACATTTGCTCCAAATTCGACCGTCTCACACCGTTTTTTGGTGTATTATGACACCGGAAACGCGTTTCCAATCACCGCGGTCAAACGACACCTCCAATTGACATGCCATTCGCCCGACCATTTCAAAAATCACACAACGGCTTCTGTCGTATGGTTTCATGGCATTACGAGGTCATTCGGGTGGTTTTGACCCCCCAATGCGCCATTTTAGCGCACGCCGAGCTGTTGAAAACGACACAATCGGTCGTACCGCGCGCACCGCATGTTCTATGGGAGTTTAGTCTCCTCCTACACGTCACAAATAATATTCCTAATGTTTTCATGTGGTTTCAGGTCATTCGGAACACGTTTGCTCCGAATCCGACCGTCTCACGCCGTTTCTGGTGTTTTATGACACCGAAAACGTGTTTCTGGTCACCACGATAAAAAAACACCTCCGATTTACATGTCGTCTGCCTGACTATTTCACAAATCACACAACGGCTGTTGTCGTACGGTTTCATGGCATTTCGAGGTCGTTCGGGTGGTTTTGACCCCCCAACGCACCATTTTAGCGCACGTCGAGCTGCTGAAAATGACACAATCGGTCGTACCACGCGCACTGCATGTCCTATGGGCGTTCCATCTCCTCCTACATGTTACGAATAATATTCCTAATGTTTTCGTGTGGTTTCAGGTCATTCGGAGCATGTTTTCTCTGAATTCGACCGTCTCATTCCATTACTGGTGTTTTATGACACCAGAAACGCTTTTCCGGTCACCGTGGTCAAACGACACCTCCGATTGACCTTCCGTCTACCTAACCATTTCACAAATCACACAACGGCTATTGTCGTACGGTTTCATGGCATTCTGAGATCGTTCGGGTGGTTTTGACCCCCCAACGCGTAATTTTTGCGCGCGCCGAGCTGCTGAATATGATACAATCGGTCGTACCGCGCGCACCGCATGTCTGATGGGCGTGTTGTCACCTCCTACACATCATGAATAATATTTCTAATGTTTTTGTGTGGTATCAGGTCATTCGAAGCACGTTTTTTCCGAATTCGATCATCTCACGCCGTTTTTGGTGTTTTATGACACCAGAAAAGCGTTTCCGGTCACCGCGGTCAAACGACACCTCTGATTGATGTGTCGTCTACCCGACCATTTCACAAATCACACAGCGGCTGTTGTCATATGGTTTCATGGAATTCTGAGGTCGTTCGAGTGGTTTTGACCCCCCAGCGCGCCATTTTAGCACGCACTGAGCTGCTGAAAACGACACAATCGGCCGTACTGCGCGTACCGCACGTCCGATGGGCTTTCTGTCTCCTCCTACACGTCAAGAATAATATTCCTAATGTTTTTATGTGGTTTCAAGTCATTAGGAGCACGTTTTCTCCGAATTCGATCGTCTCACGCCGTTTTTGGTGTTTTATGACACCAGAAATGCGTTTTCGGTCACTGCGATCAAACAACACCTCTGATTGATGTGTCGTCTGCCCGACCATTTCCAAAATCACACAACGGCTGTTGTAGTACGGTTTCATGCCATTCTGAGGTCATTCGGGTGGTTTTGACCCCCCCCAACGCGCCATTTTAGAGCGCGCCTAGCAGCTGAAAATGACACAATCAGCCGTACCGCGCACACTGCACGTCCGATGGCTGTGTCGTCTCCTCCTAAACGTCACGAATAATATTTCTAATGTTTTCGTGTGGTTTTAGGTCATTCGGAGCACGTTTTCTCCGAATTCGACCGTCTCACACCATTACTGGTGTTTTGTGACACCGGAAACACGTTTTCGATCACCGCAGTCAAACGACACCTCCGATTGACGTTCTGTCTACCTGACCATTTCACAAATCACACAACGGCTGTTGTTGTACGGTTTCATGGAATTCCGAAGTCGTTCAGGTGGTTTTGACCCCCCAATGCGTCATTTTAGCGCGCGCCGAGCTGCTGAAAATGACACAATCGGCCGTACCACGCGCACCGCATGTCCGATGGGCATTTTGTCTCCTCCTACCCGTCTTGAATAATATTCCTAATGTTTCTGTGTGGTTTCAGGTCATTCTGAGCATGTTTGCTCCGAATTCGACTGTCTCACGCCGTTTCTGGTGTTTTATGACACCGGAAACATGTTTCCAGTCACCATGGTCAAACGACACTTATGATTGACGTGTTGTCTGCCCGAACATTTCACAAATCACACAACAGCTATTGTCGTACGGTTTCATGTCATTATGAGGTCGTTCGTGTGGTTTTCACCCCCCAACACTCCATTTTAACGCGAGTCGAGCTGCTGAAAACGACACAATCGGCCATACCGCACGCACCGCACGTCCAATGGGCGTGTCGTCTCCTCCTACACATCACGAATAATATTCCTAATGTTTTTGTGTGGTTTCAGGTCATTTGGAGCACATTTTCTCCGAATTCGACCGTCTCACGCCGTTTCTGGTGTTTTATGACACCGGAAACGCGTTTCCGGTCACCGCGGTCAAACGACACCTCCGATTGACGTTCCATCTGCCCAAACATTTCCCAAATCACACAACGGAGGTTTTCGTACGGTTTCGTGCCATTCTGAGGTCGTTCGGGTTGTTTTGACCCCCCAACGCGCCATTTTAGCGCGCGCCGAGCTGCTGAAAACGACACAATCAGCCGTACTGCGCGCACCACACATTCTATGGGCGTGACGTCTTCTCCTACATGTCACAAATAATATTCCTAATGTTTTCGTGTGGTTTCAGGTCATTCAGAGCACGTTTTCTCCGAATTCTGCCGTCTCAAGCCGTTTCTGGTGTTTTATGACATCGGAAACGCGTTTCCGGTCACCGCGGTCAAACGACACCTCCTATTGACGTGCCTTCTACCCGACCATTTCACAAATCACACAAAGGCTATTGTATTACGGTTTCATGACATTATGAGGTCATTCGGGTGGTTTTGACACCCCAACGCGCCATTTTAGCGCGCGCCGAGCTGCTGAAAACGACACAATCGGTCGTACCGCACGTACCGCACGTCCGATGGGTGTGTTTTCTCCTCCTACACATCAAGAATAATATTCCTAAGTTTTTTTTGTGTTTTTTCAGGTCATTCAGAGCATGTTTGATCCGAATTCAACCGTCTCACGCCGTTTCTGGTGTTTTATGACACCGGAAACGCGTTTCCGGTCACTACGGTCAAACGACACCTCTGATTAACGTTCTTTCTGCCCAACCATTTTAAAAATCACACAACGGATGTTGTCGTATGGTTTCATGGAATTCCGAGGTCGTTCGGGTGGTTTTGACCCCCCAATGCACCATTTTAGCGTGCGCTGAGCTGCTGAAAACGACACAATCGGCCATACCGCGCGCACCACACGTCCGATGGGCGTTCTGTCTCCTTCTACACATCAAGAATAATATTCCTAATGTTTTTGTGTGCTTTTAGGTCATTCGGAGCATATTTTCTCTGAATTCGACCGTCTCATTCCGTTTCTGGTGTTTTATGACACTAGAAACGTATTTCCGGTCACCGTGGTCAAATGACACCTCCGATTGACGTTCCTTCTACCCGACCATTTTAAAAATCACACAACGGTTGTTTTCGTACGGTTTCATGCCATTCCAAGGTCGTCCGGGTGGTTTTGACCCCCCAATGCGCCATTTTAGTGCCCACCGAGCTGCTGAAAATGACACAATCGGCTGTACGACGCACACCGCACGTCCAATGGGCGTGTCGTCTCCTCCTACACATCAAGAATAATATTACTAATGTTTTCGTGTGGTTTCAAGTCATTTGGAGAATTTTTGCTCTGAATTCGACCATCCACGCACTGGATCAACCCAATTACACATTAACAATATGTACTTGAACCCATGTGTGTATACAACTTCAATGATGTCTATCAATTGACCATAGTAACAACCAGAATCGAAAAATGGACAACCGATGCCACTATTTTTTGTAGATCGTTTGTCGTCAAGATCTTTAATGCGAAATTGAAAACCATTATCATCTATATATTTATAACGACGAGTCGTTATAGATGGACCCTGAGCCAGTTGGATAAATTCTTCAGTTAGTGTGGGGTCCCCTAACTCCCTTAGCTTATGAACCTACATAATTCATAGAATTCAATAATTATATATAAAGAAATAAATTAGTATAATACTTCACTCATAATGAAAACCAACTTATACATACATAATCCTTGAACCAATCATGAAATGACGCATAATGAGACTGTTGAATTTGCAACTCAGTTGCACGATAAATCTCTTATTTTATCTCATTAATCTGTTTCCTGCAAATGATAAACTGATGTTTAAATGATCAACTTATGCAAACAAAACATCTAAAAGTTAAACAATAAAATTTATAAGATACTTACTGCATTAATGGTGCAACTGATGGAGTATTGAACAAGATATATCGATGCACTTGTATCCACTCGATGTTGTCCATATCATATGTGGTTCCTTCTCCAAATGGACCATCCTGAATCCGAGAGGGCTTATCTAATTTTGTTTCAACATCCATAAGATATTCTTCACAAAAATTAGTAAACTCATCCATCAAATAACCATTAGATATTGATGCCTCCGGATGAGATATGTTGCGTACAAATCGTTTCAATGTACTCAAATACCGCTCAATAGGATACATCCACCTGAATTGCACTGGACCATCAACCATTACATCATCATTTAGGTGCACTGTCAAGTGGACCATAACATCGAAAAATGAGGGGGAAATAGTTTCTCAAAGTGACGAAGCGTAAGTACAATTCAGTCCTGTAAACTTTTTAAATCACTCATTCGTTGATTTCTTAAACAAAGATGTCTAAAAAAATTACTCATCTCAATCAATGGCTGAACAAAATTGGGGGATAAACAATCACAAATTGCGATTGGAATCAACTGTTGAAGTAGTATGTGATTGTCATGACTTTTCAACCCTTGCAATGTCTTGCTCGTCAGATTCACACACTTTGAAAAATTATAAGTGTAACCATCAGTCACCTTAAGAATCTTCAAAATAGAAAGAAATGTCTCTTTCTCCTTTGTATTCATTGTATACTGTGAAGCAGGCATATATGCCTTGTTTCCCTCAGCTAACTGTAAATGAAACTATTTCCTTAAACCCATTTCTTCCAAATCACAGTGTGCATTAACATGGTCCTTTTATTTTCCACTGACACCTAAAATGATCCAAAATATGTTATCAAAAAAAATCAATGTTCATGACATCCAAATTATGCCTCGGCATGTTAGTTTTCCAATACGGAAGACTATAAAAAATACTTTTCTTTTTCCAATTGTGACTGCACTGCCTACCCGCAGCTCGAATATTACGTACCGAAGGAGCCACCAAATCCTAAATTTCATATACCATGCGGATGTTTTCTTCCTCAATCTGCGATAACATTACAACTCCTTTCATGATCTTTGGTGCTGGGATGAACTCTCTAGAACCATCAAATGCCACTCTGTCCTTTTTGAACATGTGCTGAGGGGGGAGAAAATGTTTTTGACCCATGTATGCCCATTTTTTGGAATGCTTAAGCCATACATATTTTTTACTTTGGTTGCAACAAGGGAAAGCAAATTCCCATTTCGTACTCCAGCCTGATAAATTTTCATAAGCTGGGAAGTCATTGATTGTCCACAATAAAGTAGCCTGTAGTTTGAACATTTCATTCGTTTCACAGTCATACGTGATCACACCATCTCCCCAAAATTCATTCAACTCATCAATCAATGGCTGAAGGTAAACATCAATATTATCCCCTGGAAATTTAGGTCCATCGATAAGAGTGGAAAGTAATATAAATTGTTTCTTCATACAAATCCATGGAGGAAGATTATATGGAACCAACACCACGGGCCATGTGCTATGAGTTGAACCAACAATAGACTTGAATGGATTGAAACCATCTTCTACCAATCCCAATCGGACATTACAAACATCTTTAGAAAAGTCGGGATGTCTCTTATCAAAATCCTTCCATGCATAAGATTCTGCCGGGTGGGTTAACATATCACTTTCATAAACTCTTTCTGCATTCCATCTCATTAAATTAGAAACTTTAGATGACATAAAAAATCTTTTCAACCTCGGTTTAAGGGGAAAGTAACGCATTTGCTTTATGGAAATCGGTTTCCCCTGTATCGCAATCTGACTTTGATGAGTCTGATTTCCCCTGTTCTCTTTCCACCTAGAAGCACCACAAACTGTACAAATATCCAAATGGGTAGTTTCCCTTCTAAACAACATACAGTTGTTTGAACATGAATCTATGGTCTCATATGTACAACCTAAGTTCTCTGTCAGCTTACGAGCATGGTAATACGAATCGGGAATCGTAGCGTTGACAGGAAGAACCTTTTTCAATAACACCAAAAGCATGTCGAATGATGTGTCTGACCAATTATTCAAAGTCTTCAAATGAAACAACTCCATGATAAACGACAGTTTATTGTAAGAAGTACATCTAGGATATAATTCTGTTTTCGCATTGTCAAGTGCTTCATAAAACATCCTCGAATCATGATCTGCACCAGAGAGAAGATTTATCTCACCAGTCTCAAGATTCTGGATGTCAATGCCTTCAGGGTCAAACCCACGTACCATTTCAGTAAGAATTTCATGCATTGGGTCATTCATCCTTGCATCAAAATTCGTCTGAGCTGCATCCGTATTTTGACAACGAACATATTCTTCTCCATGACAAGTCCAACTCTTATAATTTTTCAGAAATCCATTAAAGAATAGGTGCTCCCTCACAGTATCTCGTGTGAATTGATATTTGTTAGCACATTTTCTACATGGACAACTAATATAGTCACTTTCAAATCCTTTGGTGAAGTCAATAAACTGCATAATTCCGTTGAAATATTCTCTAGACGTTTTATTTGGAATATCAATCCAACTCTTATCCATAATAATATCTTTATAAAAAAATTTACACACTACTTATTACATTTGATTTTTTCAAGTCAACTATATTTAAAATAAATACTAATCATTTTTTATGAACCATTGATAAAATAATAATGTAAGTGAAATCCCATGTCATACCTGATTGCGCTACAAACCTAGAAGGGAGGGGAGCCGAAGGCGGTGCTGCGAGGGAGGGGAGAGGTAGCGAAGGGGAGCCGGAGCCAAAGGCAGTGCGGCGAGGGAGGGGACGGGCGGCGGCGGCGGCGGGTAGCCGGAGGAGAGGAGGAGGTGAGGGGACGGGGGACGGGCTGTGGGGGGGGGGGGTTGTCCGGGGTGTGGGGAGGGGTGTCCAGGGTGCGGGGGGGGGGGGGGCTGTCCGGGGTGCGGGGGGTTGTCCGGGGTGCGAGGGGGTTGTCCGGGGTGCGGGGGCTGTCCGGGGTGGGGGGAGGCCAAGGGGGCGGAGGGCCGAGGTAGGAGGCCGGAGGGCCGAAGGGTAGGAGACGGAGGGGGCGGAGGGCGGAGGGCGAAGGTCGGAGGCTGGAGGGCGGAGGCCAGAGGGTAGAGGGATGCCGGAGGGGAGCAGAGGATGTCTTGAGGAAGGAGGGCGGACGGAGTGGGATGTCCGAGGGTGGAGGGCGCGCGGAGGTCGGAAGCCGACACGGGTGGAGGGTGGAGGGCAGCAATGAGGACAGCAGGGGACGACGCCCAGAGGGAGAGGCAGGGCGGTGGGGGACAGCACCCAGAGGGCGAGGCAGGGAGGCGGGGGATGACGCACGGGGAGGGCGGCGATGGGGGGGGCGATCGAGGGCGACAGGGGGGGCTAGGTCGAGGGAAAAGGGGGGGGGCGCCGAAGACCTTAATTCTTTTTACAAAGGGCAGCGACCACCTTTGGCGGTCGCTAGTGTTTAGGGGCTTCAAATACCAATATTCTAGTAGTGCCAAGACTGCTTTTTGTACAAGATACGGGCACTATGAATTCATAGTAATTCCTTTCAGACTCACTAATGCTCCATCAATCTTCATGGACTTGATGAATAGAGTCTTTAGAGATTACCTAGACAAATTTGTTGTAGTCTTTATAGATGAAATTCTAATATACTCCAAAACCAAGGAGGATCATGAGTATCATTTAAGAACTATACTAGAGAATTTGTGCAAGGAAAAGCTCTATGAAAAGTACAGAAAGTGTGAGTTCTGGTTGAAGGAGGTATCATTCTTGGGCCATATCATCACAACCAATGGGATATCTGTGGACCCCTCCAAAATAGATGCAATTGAGGGATGGATGAGGCCAACATTGGTAATAGATATCCATAGCTTCTTGGTGTTAGCTGGATATTATCGACGATTTGTGAGAAATTTTTCACGATTGTCCAACCCTCTTACCAAGATAACTCAAAAGGGAGTAAAGTTTTCTTGGAGTGATGAATGCGAAGAAAGTTTCAAGGAGTTGAAAAGGAGGCTTATCACTGCGCCCATGCCCACTTTACCCACAAGTGGAGAACCTTTTGTGGTTTTCAGCAATGCTTTAAAGAAGGGCTTAGGTTCTGTGCTGATACAGAATGATAAAGTGATATCCTATGCCTCAAAGCAGTTGAAAATCCATGAGAGAAACTATCCAACGCATGATCTGGAGTTGGCAGCGGTGATCTTTGCCTTGAAAATCTGGCGGCATTATCTTTATGGGGAGAAATGTGAGATATATACTGACCACAAGAGTCTTAAATATATATTCACACAGAAAGAGCTTAATATGCGCCAGAGAAGATGGATAGAGCTCATCAAGGATTATGACTGTTCAATACATTACCACCCTGGGAAAGCGATCAAGGTGGCAGATGCCCTAAGTAGAAAGGACCCGGTGATTCTATCAATGATGATAATTAAGAAGGATCCAATCTTCTTAGACTTGATGAAGATGGACATGGGAATCATAAAGAAGGGAACATCATCAATCCTTTCACAAATAATTTCTCAACCGTCTCTTTTGGAAAGGTTAAAGGATGCTCAAAAGGATGATGTGGGAATTCAGGAAAAAGTGGAAGCTATCAAAAAATGGAAATCCTCGGAGTTTAATGTTAATGAAGAAAGAATTGTGCGATTTGGGAAAAGACTATGCGTTCTATCGAGTCTGGAGCTGAAAGAGGAACTTTTGGATGATGCACATAGTTCAAATTTCTCTATTCACCCAGGGATCACAAAGATGTATCGAGATCTCTGAGAAAACTTTTGGTGGGATAATATGAAAAAGGAGATCGCTGAATATACATCAAAGTGCCTGGTGTGCCAGCAAGTGAAGGCAGAGAGGCAGAAGTCTAAGGGGATGATGAAACCATTTCCCATACTAGAATGGAAATTGGAGAACATCACCATGGACTTTGTCACCAGACTCCCGAGGACATCCAAAGGCAACAATGCAATCTGGGTTGTTGTGGATCGTCTTACAAAGACTGCACACTTCATTGCTATTCAAGAGGATTTCTCATTGGATCAACTAGCACAGATATATATCAGGGAAGTGGTAAGGTTACATGGAGTACCACTATCTATTGTGTCTGACTGAGATCCAAGATTCACCTCTAAGTTTTAGAAGTGTCTTCAACATTCTCTGAATACTGAACTGAACTTCAGTACGGCCTATCATCCTCAAACTGATGGTCAATCCGAGTGGACTATCCAAGCACTTGAGGACATGTTGAGAGCGTGCTCAATGGACTTTAAAGGAGGATTGGATCAACATATTCCTCTGGTTGATTTCTCTTATAATAAAAGTTTCCACTCAAGCATCCAAATGGCACCATATGAAGCCCTATATGGGAAATGGTGCAGAACACCGACATTTTGGGATGAGGTCGGTGAACGTAAGCTTCTTGGACCAGAAATGGTCGAGGAAATGGAGGAGAAGGTGAAAACCATTCAGCAGTATATCAAGGCAGCCTAGAGTCGACAGAAGAGTTATGCAGATAATCGTCGATGGGACCTTGAGTTTAAAGTTGGAGACATGTTTTTTCTACGTATATCTCTGTGGAATAAGGTCATGAGGTTTGGAAAGAATGGGAAGTTAAGTCCAAGGTACATAGGCCCCTTTGAGATTCTTGATCGTGTTGGGGCTATGGCCTATCTACTAACACATCCACCTAACATGGCCAAATTACATGATGTCTTTCATGTATGCCTCTTAAGGAAGTACATATCGGACCCTTCACATGTACTCTCTTCTGAGGTGGTACAGTTGGAGGATGATCTTTCTTATGAGGAGCAACCAGTGAAGATATTAGATTGTAGTGAAAAATTCCTACAAAATAAGACAATGCCCCTCTTCAAGGTGTTGTGGAGAAACCACAAGTTTGAAGAAGCGACTTGGGAATCAGAGGAAATGATGAATCTAAGTTACCCACATCTGTTTTAGTGTGGGAAAAGGAAAATTTCGAGGGTGAAATTTCTTAAGGGGGAATATTGTAACGACCCAAAGTTTCATTAATGGAAATCCCTCTTGATCTAATTAAATGTCTCTTTATGTTTATATAAAATTTCAACTTCTTTGGTTTTATGTTAAGAATTTTGATCATTACTAATATAGTCATTGAACAGTGATCACATGATTAGTATAAATATAGGGCTTTAACGAATCCAATTTACTCAGACAAAAGAAGTGATGGCCTCATCCAGTAGAATTTCTCCATACGAAGCCCATTTGTCGAGGCTCGGAAAAGAGGTGGCATCCTTGGGATTTTCTTTTGACCAATCCCAAGCTGAGCTTCATCATGTCAAGCTCGAACGGGACCGTCTACGGGAGAAGTGGAAGTTGATAGAAATTACCACTCGAGTGATGTTATCCGAGCCACCCCAAGAGTCTGTCACCATCGCACACCTTAACCTTAGGTATTATGCGGCTGTTTTAAGGGGTTATGTAACAACTTTATAGTACTATGTTCATGTATATTTTTTTATATAATAATTAAAATACCTCCTTGTCATTTTTGATACATTATAAATAGTTTTTAAAGTACAAATAGTGTTTTTAGTTATTATTTAATTAAGAATTATATTCTACTAAATTAAGGTATTTTTTAATTAAATAATATTTTAATAAAATATGATTATTATTAAATTAATTTTTATTAAATATAAATTATCATATAATTTTATGAATGCAATTATAATTTTCATTAAGGTTTGAAACCCATTTCTGTCAAAACCTGTGAATTTTCGATAAATGTCGGTTTTTATTTTAAAAGTGAAAATTAAAATATGTAGAAAATTATTTAGATAAAATAAATTTTATTTCTGGAATCAGGATTTCGAAATTATCCAATGGTGAATTTTTCATAATTTTCTGAGACAGTCAAATTTTTGGGTAAAAATTAAATACCGTTTAAATATATAATGTGTTTTATGACATCATAATGACCCAATAGTGATGTAATAAAATACTATAATATTTATGTTCGTCCAATATATGTTTTACCATTAAAATAATGTAATTTTGGGTTTGTTTGATATACTTTTGAAAGCATTAATGGACCCCTCAAGACTTATTAAACACCTTGTCTTTTTAAATTATTTTCCATGGGAGTGTGACTCACCTCCACATAAGAAACCCTATTATTTTTAGAAGTTCAGACTTTGTCCTTATAAAATATTGTTTTACTATTCCCTTTTCAAAAAAACATGGGCAGAAACCATGGGATGGTTTGTGGTTTGGATTAATTTCATATAAGGGGTACCAACCTTAAATAATAAAGAATTCCCTCACCTTTCCTATATAAACCCACACAAGATACCACTTCCTCCTCACTCAAAGAACTTGGAGTTCCTCAAACATCTGCCCTACTCTCTCTATAATCCTCCCAAGGTGCCCCAAGCTCCCAAGAAGCCTCTCTCTAGCCTTTGGAAGCACACTTCCAAGTAAGGGTTTTTTTCTTCCTTTCTCATTTTTGTCCAATTTTCTTTAAGTTGTTTTGCCATTTTAATTTCAATTATGAATGTTGAGGTATGGTTTTGAACCTCCCTCATACTTCCCTATTTATGTTTTAATTATGGGAGACCCATTTCTCCCTCATTAAATGCCTCACATGTGCACCCGTTACTATGAAGAAATTCTGAAAGGAACTTCTCTCTCCTCATTTACATTCAAGAAATACTTTTGTATCATGAATCTAAATTCCATTACAATTGTTTGGGCATGTATCTATATGACCCCCCCCCCTACTGTCCATTACATGTAAATATGATTAGTAACCCATTTCTCTCTCATCAACCATTTTTATGAATTCTTATGTCACGCCGTTACACTTCCGAAATCGCACCGATTTTCTAAGCCAATGTCATTGTGTAGTGAATATCAATCCCATTTCTCCATCAAGGGTATTAACCTTTATTCACATTTACTTATTGATTATAAAGTTTCATGTATGAATTCCACATTCATTTATCATGGAATAAATGATTATGTTTTATAAATACATGTTTTATGATCCATGTGGCACACTTATGCATGAAATGAAATGTTTAAGAAGGGTGTGCCCTTATAGCGCTCCAATGCATTGGGTAAAGTATAGTATCATGATACGTCATGTGAAATGAGTGTTCACTCGTGATAATTCAAGTGCAATGAGGGTTTTACTCATGCTTCATGTGCAATGAGGGTTTACTCATGCTCCATGTGCAATGAGCCTTGGCTCATGCTAATTCCATGTTAAGTGTTGTTGCCACATTTCCATGTTATGATTATCATTCTTTATCATGCCTTTATGTTCATGTTTCTCTTGTACTCTATTGACATGCCTATTTTCTAACATGTATTGTACTTCTCATGTTATTCCATGTGTGTTCCCTTACTGGGCTTTATAGCTCACCCTTTTCTTATGCATGTCCTCAGGTTATCCCATGCAAAGTACGAGGGAATGTAGTGGTCATGTAAAGGAAGTTTTCAATAAAGATGTTTTATTTCATGTTTTAAGTTTTTATGTAATGATCCTAAGCCCCAAAGACACTAAACCTCTTGAACTTTTTTGTTGTATCAAGTGAAGTTTTATGTAATAAATCATGTTTAAGTTTGTAATAAAATCATTGTTGTCATAATATACATATATCACAATACTTCTTCAAAGTGGATGTGTGGTCGAGATATTACCCAGGGTAAAAAAGGAGGATATCCACAAGACTAATTTTCATATAAGGTATGAGAACTATGAGTTCCTAGTGAAGCCTTTCAGAATCACTAATGCACCAACAAACTTCCTGGACTTAATGAATATAATATTTATATATTACCTTGAAAATTTTTTGGTAGTTTTTATAGATGATATTCTAATATACTCTAAAATCATGCAGGAGCATGAGGAGAATCTGAGCACTGTACTAAAAACCTTGAGAAAGGAGAAAATTTAGGTAAAGTACAACAAGTGTGAGTTATATTTGAAGGATTTCCCATTCACGTGGCATTTCATCATAGGAAATGGGATATCTATGGAACCTTCAATGATAGAAGAAATTGAAGGATGGATGAGGCCAAAATCTATGAAAGATATCTATCATTTTCTTGGATTAGCTAGTTATTATCACCAATTTGTGAGAAATTTCTCATGATTGTGAAACCCTCTTACCAAGATAACTGAGAATGGAATAATGTTTTCTTGGAATGATGATTTTGTAGATAACTTTAAAGAGTTGAAAAGGAGGCTTGTAACTAACATTATTCTTACACTACCCTTAAGTGGAGAACTTTTCTTGGTATTCACTGATGTTTCGAAAAAGGTTTTCGATTGTGTGTTAATGAAAAATGAAAAATTCATAGCCTATGCTTCAATGCTGTTGAAATCTCATGAACAGAACTACCAAACACATGATCTAGGTTTTGATGTAGTGATATTCATTTTTAAAATTTTGTGGGATTATCTATTTGGGTAGAAGTGTAAAATATATATGAATAAAAAAACCCTCAAGTATATATTCACACCAAAAGAGATGAATATGCACCAATGAAGATGGTTAAAGATGATCAAAGACTATGACTAATCAATCCACTACCATCCTGGGAAAGTGAATAAAGTGTAATATGCTCTCAACAAAAGGATACAAAAAATTATGTCATTTTTGATAATTTAGAGGGATCCAATATTCTTAGATTTTTTAAGGATGGAAATGTGAAGCATAAAGGAGGGAACATCATCAATCTTTTCACAAATGATTTCTCAACCATCACTTTTGGAGAGGCTAAATGATGATAAAAAAATTTATGTGGGAATTTATAAGAAAGTGGAAGCAATAATGAATGAGAAATATATGAATTTCAATGTTAATGATGAAGGTTTTTGTGATTTGGATCTTGACTATGTGTACCATAAAATCTTGAGTTAAATAAGGATATTTTGGATAATGCTCATAGTTCAACATTCTCCATCCACCCAGGAAGCACAAAGATGTATTGAGATATACAAGGACACTATTGGTAGGAAAATATGAAGAATGAGATCATATAATATACATCAATATGTCTTGAATTTCATCAAGTGAAAGCGGAAAGGAATAAATCAAAGTGGATGAGGAAACCATTCCACATTCCTATATGGAAAAAGGAAAACATCACCATGGACATTGTCATTGATCTTATAAAGACATCAAGAGTAAATAATTATAAATGGGTTGGGGTAGATCATATTACAAAGACCACACACTTCATCGTAATATGAAAGGAATTATTACTAGATCTACTTGCATGGATATAAATTACGGAAGTGGTCAGGTTGCATGGAGTTCCACTATCATTTGTATCTGATCAAGTTTCAAGATTCACCTCCAAGTTCTAGAAAATTATTAAGCAAGCTCTAAACACTAAGTTGAACTTCATCATGTCTTATAAACCTAAAAATTATGACAATCATATAATACTATCCAGAAACCTAAGGATATATTGAGAGCATACTCAATTGACTACAAAGGAGGACAAGATCAACATATTCCTTTGGTTGAGTTATCTTACAATAATAGTTTCCAATCAAGCATAAAAATTGCTCCTAATGAATCCCTTTTGGGGAATAGGTGTAGGAAACCTGCATGCTATAATGATTTTGGGGGAAAACTATTAGGTCCTAAAATGGTCTAGGAAATGGTGGAAAAGGTTGAGACCATTCAGCAGGATATCAATACTGCTCAGAGTCAACAAAAAATCTATGAATAAAATCATCGATGAGACCAATATTTTGATGTTGGAGACATGGTATTCCTCTAAATATCTATATGGAAGAAAGTGATGAGATTTTAGAAGAAAGGAAGGATTAGTCAAAGATAAATCATCCCCTTTGAGATCCTTGATCACATTGGAGTAGAAGCCTATTGACTTGCACTCCAACCTAACCTGTCTCAATTTCATGATATATTCCATGTATCAATCTTGAGAAAGTACATACCTGATCCCTCACACGTACTCCATACATAGGTTGTACCATTAGAGAATGATCATTCCTATGAGGTGAATCCAATGAAGATATTAGATTGTAGAGACAAAGTTCTATAAAACAAGACAATGCACCTTGTAAAAGTTCTATGGACAAACCAAAAGATTGAAGAATAAATGTGGGAACTAGAGAAAATTATGAGGAATAATTACCATTATATGTTTTAAGAGGGTGGAATGAAAATTTTGAGGGTGAAATTTGTCAAGGGGGAAGATGGTAATGACCTGAACTATTATAAATAAATTTCCCTTATGATTTAATGTTTTATTATGTAATATGGTTATAGAAACATATGAAATTTTTTTGTTTTTATATCCAATGGGTTTCAAAATACCGTTAAATATCATTATCATTTATAATATAGCCATTAAAAAGTGATCACGTGATTAATATAAATATAGGGATTTATAGATCATCCGTTTGTTATGTATTTCTTCAGGTTATCCCATGTAATTTGAAGTGTGAATATGTTAAAGAAGTTTTCAATAAAGATGTTGTATTCCCTATTTTAAGTTGTAATGCAATGTACCTAATTATAAAAGACACCAGACTTATCGATCTTTCAGGTTGAATTAAGTGTAATTTTATTTAATAAATAATGTGTTAATGTGTAATAAAAGTAATATTTGTTATATAATGCTTATAAACTATGATCATGGGGTGGATTATGAAACTTTTCCTCTTCAACCACATGGGAAGTATTATCACTCGGGATTTATAGCTTATCATAGTTATGCATGTGTTGAAGTGTTGGTGGCACTATCATTTTGAGGATAGGTTCATGTTATTTTCTGACCATAAGATTCTGATATATGTTTTTTTGTTATATAGAATTTAATCTTAGATAGAGGCAGTGGGTGGAATACCTTCAGAAATTTTACATCCACATAAACTACACCCCAAGGAAGGGGAATGTTATGGAAGACACTCCCAACAAAAAAGTACCATTATAGGCCATTCTAGAATTGAAAGATGAATATAACCTTATGGGGATATTTTCTATGTTACACCTATATGCTTAGGAGGATTTTTTTGGTATGGTTCTGACCAATGTTCAATTATCATTGTCTCTCCTTGTGTATATTCTCTATATTCAGAAGCAGGATGATGAGTTCAATGGAAATCAAGAAACCCTATATGGTGGGGAAAGCGTTTCTGGTTTTTCCATCTATCCATATGGTATTCTATGTTCTGGGGATTGGTTTTTCATTCTAACATCTTTGAGGAGAAAAATATTCTTGTAATATCATAGTTCTTCATGGGTTGTTCATCAGGGCACTATAAATATTTATTATGACATGTGATGGTGATTTTGGTTTCCAGGTATGAAGCGCGACATTGCTGATTATGTGTCCCTCTATTACACCTACCAACAGATAAAGGAATAGAATCTAAAATCTTCTTGTTTGATTGATCTCCTCCAATGTTTATTTGGAAATGGGTTGATTAATTCATTGAATTTATTATTGTATTACCACAGGCTCCCTGAGGGAAAATTCTCTATGGGTGGTGATTCATCAATTCACAAATTCAAATCACTTCATTTTGATCATGGACACCACAAAAATTGAAGATATTGGTAGGCAATATGTATAGGAGATCGTGAGTTCACATGGGGTATATCTGGATATTGTTTCATATAGGGTTCCTAGGTTTACATCAAAGTTCTAGATAATTCTCTAAGAGGTGATGGGGACTTAGGTCATGCTTATCATCCATAGAAAAAATGCTAGAAAGTGCATGATATTTAGATGATAGAGTATATTCTCTATGTCTGTGTCTTCGATTTTGGGGGATCAATATATAGACATATGATACTAGTTGATTTATATTATAACAATAGATATTACTATTCAATCATAATGTATCCCTTTGATGATTTTTTATGGTCTCCCATATAAAACACCTCTTTGATGGGAAGTGGTGTGTTAATCCATTTTGGTGGACCAAGTCTTATTCTGAAGACATCTATGAGGATTCATTATTTATGTCAGTGTCTAGTTACCACTCAGAGTCTACAAAAATAATATGTGGAATGCTGACATCATCCTTTGGATTTTTCAATAGGATAAATGTGTTTTTGAATGTTTCTCCTCGGTTGGGTCACCGTCATCTTGGAAAGTAGGGGAAGTTGGATCTGAGATATTTTGGACCATATTTGGTCACTTAATGACTTGGGAAGTTTTCTTATTGATTTAAATTTATGGTTTATATGAAAGGTATCCATGATGTTTTCTACATATTTAAGCTCATCAAATATATTCCCGATCCCACCCACATTCTGAGATGGGAGGATATTGAGTTAGAGCCAGATGTTTCTATTATTAAGAAACTAGTTGATATCATTTATTATTAAATGAATGTCTTGAATGGTAAGTGGATTATATTGGTTAGAGTGTTATGGACCACATATCAGATTATCAAAAGAATTAAGAACGAGAGTCATTGATGATGGAGCAATGGATAAACCTCTTTTAAGATATCATTCTTCCACACAACTTCCTAGGGATAGAAAATATTATGGTGGGGAGTTTATAACAACATTTTACCCACTTACAGTTATTTATCTTCTATATTTTCATTTCCCAATTTATTTGGGTGCATTTTGGGACCCCTGAGGATGGAGATAATTTTCTATGGAAAATGACCGAATTATTGGGGATGTATGGTTTTTGTAATTAATGGAGTCTAGGAATAAATTTGTTAAATTATTTGTAGGGTTCTCTCCAATTTTAGAGAATTCCAGAGTTGGTTTGGGTTTTTCAAGATAATTGGGATTGTCTGTTGTTATTTGGGAGATTACACATCATGTAATTATTACACACCATGTATTGGATGTTGGGAATTTGACATGAGTTGGGTTCAGGATGGGAAAGGATTAAATATAGTGTATTGGTTTCATGATGTGTAATGGAAAAAAAATTGGAATTTTAATCTAAGGTGATATATTTTTTGGTGGGGATTTTTAATAGGGAAATATAGGGAGTGAAAGCATTACATGTTGTATATTGATCAGGGAAGGTGATTTATAAGGCACTTCATGACCCTTTTTTATTTTTTTCATTGTAAGAACCCTCTTCTCACTTCACCTAGGGGATCTCCCATGTGATTTTAGGGACATATTCTCCTTCCAGGTCACATTATTCAATGATTGAACATCAGGGTTGTTGCACTGAGTGTCTTCGGTTAAGTGATATACATGTTTCTTTATTTCCCTTTATTACAATAGTTCTATTATGATGTGTTTTCATATTCATTAATCTTGTGATGTTTTCCCTTATAGATCTATTGATTGATCTTCTTATAGGGGTCGATACTTTGTTATTTTCAATGTAGAGGGTGCATGTTATTTGATGTTTATCATGATCTACCATTTATACCTTATTCTTTGTTGGGGGATGTGATTCTAATACATTCAAAACAATCTCAGGGTCTATATTGTGGAACTTGTGTTCCTTTCTGGTTGGTGCATCCCATTGCGGGCATGTGCGCCCTGAGTTTGAGGTGAGTGGTTCTGTCTCTATCCTATTTTGAATGAAATTTATTTCTCTAGTATTGATAAATTATTTTATAAATTAAAATGGCACGATTTATTGATTGATTTGTGTGTGTGTGAAAATAGCTTTTTGAAAAAAGTTGGTTCTCCCATTTTTTTGTAAAAGAAACGTTATTTTGAAATTTTTGTGAAATGGTTTTTCTAAAATTATTATCAAAGAATTGTTTTGATTAAATGGTTTGAAAAATAGTTCACATGGGAATACTTGGGGTACTTAAGTGGAAGGTAAAGTAGTAGGCATCATCTTTTTTTCCTAGGGGTTCACTCATTGAGTGTTTCTCTACTCCCTAGGACCATTGATTTAGGGAATTGATAGACCTTTTTGGGGGGTTTGTATTTTGGGGTGTTCTTATGCTCTCTATATTCAATACATATATCTAGAGACTTTATGTACATGATTTTCAATGTTTTAGGAGAAATTTTCCTAGCTATCCCGACCTATAGTGATTCTTGTCATGACGTTACCAATGATTTGGCTTGTACTATTTTAGCTTGTACTTCAATATATTTGATATGATATGTGATACATGATTTATTTTGATTTGAATGCTTTTATGTATATTAAATGCATTAAACTTTTATACTAGTTTTATTAGTAAATGTGGGAAAAGGAGAAATTAAATTTTTTACCATGATTTTGATATAAAATTTGTTTAAATATTTATCATTCCTTGTTTTAATTAAATATGATCATGTTCATGTTTTTGTATTAAGACTTTTTATGTAACACAAATGTGGGATCCTACTGATCTTGTTAGCTTATGCTCTATGAACCCCTTTGGTGGTTGTATGTCTTTCGATGCAGGGAAAGGAGAGGTGATACAGTGAGGTGGCATAGTTTTTGCCAGCTGAGTCTGGGTAGCTGGTGGTGATATGGTGGGATTTTTTTACACTATCACATGGAGTACCTATTTTTAAGTTTTTATTTTCCTTTTCTATTAGACTTGTATCTTGGAGATTGTTTAGCTACTTTTGAGTTTTATCACTTCTGCTATTTCATTTCTTTTAGGAACTATATACTTGTTTCTTTTTCTTATGTTCTTTTTTTCATGTGTATGTATATATATGTATTCTTGTATAATTTGGTTGGTTTAAATCATTCCATTTGGGGATGTTGATTCCCAGGTGCTCACCATCAACCCGTGGGGATTAGGAACACCCTTTGGATATGTGGCAATTTTGGCCAGGTACCAGTTTTAGAGGGTATTTAGGTCGGGTTCTTCACAGTCTAAATCTCAAATAATCATGAAATTTAGAAAATATAACTCAATGATTTTATTGAAAACAAGGTAAACATGGATTTATGACTCAAATATCAAACATAAAAATAGAATATAACAAAATTATATGTATAAAAAAAGAAGAATAATAAAATTATACCCTTTAAAACAATTTAAAGAAAACAATTTAATGGAAATCAATCAATAAAAAACCATCTCATTTTAAATCCATAGAAATAAGTACATATAAAATAAGACACTCTAAAAACATCTAAAAGAAACCTATATTTGAAAAGAAATCTAGAAAGAACTTATATGAAGTAGATCATGAATCAAATACACAAACACAAGGATGTTCTACTTTGGAAATTTCTTCTTGGACATTTTAATAAAAAATCACTTTTGATAAAAGGTAAATACTCAGTTGTATTTTCAAGGTGAAAAAACATGTGATGAAATTCATATTGGGAACTAATATCATAAAACATTCCAAATGACACGATTTAACATGGGTGGGTGTGGTAATTTCAAATGATGTGAAACTTCATGTGCTATAATGAAAACTAGAAGGGACAAATATTGAATAAATGAAAAACATAAAAAAATGACTCTTTCAGGCACCATATTTCATAAAATACCAACATTACTATATTTATACTATACTTTATAATTCTAAGGGAAATATTCTAATTTTTATAACCATGATCATATAAAGGTTAGATAAGATTTAAAAATGGCACTCCTTTCCAACCAGTAAGAAATTTCAAGAGGTTTCTGGTTTTTTTCTAGTGGTTGATGGACACAAACTAAAGAATCTGCTAACTTAAATAAACTTGTGAAATATTTAAAAAAGAATCAAATTTTGGAAACAAAAAATGGTAAAAATATTTGAATGGAAAAAATTGAGTTCATATAAATGACAATAAAAATAAAGTTATCTTGCTTCTTATAACTAACAACGGTTATGTGGTTGTATAAATACAAACATCATACTTTTATCATTCTAGAATTCATGTCTTTTCATCCCCATTGTCAACTCCCATACCCCCCAATACATACAAACTTTCATGTCAGTGTGTATCTTCAATGCATAATCTTTATAAAATTAGAACCAATTTTTTTGGAGATAATATATTAAACATAATGTTTCTATCAATTAGTTTTTCATTAAGGAGTATCTTTATCTACATATTACATATAGTTTAACCCTTGATGACAAAAAGACAAAGAATAAGATCACAAATGTATCAAATTATATATGAATGATCCAAGGAATCCATTGAAATCCATCATGGAAAGAACAACACCCTATTTATATGAATACTATAAAATATTAAAATATTTTTCTTGTGAAAAACATGAAATAACTCATTTATGCATTTATCTATCAATAAGAATAAGTAAAACATCGCCCTATGGTACATGAAATTTCTATAAAAATTTTATCCTTCTGTTATATGAAAGTTTTAATTTATTATTTTTTCATATACTAATTATTTTATAGTAATAAAAAAACATAGTCTCTAATTATAATTTAATTTTATATTGTGTTTAATTTTAGAGAATATATATTGAAAGATACACATGATATTGAAAATGAAATAATATCAAAAGGAAAAAATATATAAGATCAAAATATTTACATGGGTTTGTAAATTTTATTGGAATTCATGAAGAGGGAGAATAATTCTTTTACTATGTGTTTATATATGAAATATAGAAAAACGAAAAATATCTTTAAACAATGAATCTTGAAAAAAACTAGAAATCATATAGCCAGATTGGTCCACTGAGGATTAATTCAAAAAACTTATTCCAAACATCAATTTTACTAAAATTAATTTAAAATGATCCTTTTACCCCTCATTAAAACTTGATCTTATATGAATCTAGAAATTTCTAGATGATTTTTTATATGCTATGTGAAAATCATGTCAATATTGTATTAAATATTATAAAATTTGGATAAGATTGAATTTTATAGAGTTTTTATGTGAGGTTTTAGAGTTTTAAAAATGGAGAAGATGGGCCTAGTAGAAAATTCAGCATATGATTGGTACTAAACATGTATATAGACTGTGCATGATGGGAGGAGCTTCTAGTGTTATATGCAAGGTTGACACATAGTTCTCTAAAACATGCGACCAAACTATGAAGACTACCATTATGTATGGGATGATCCTACATGGTTAGCACATGGTTAGAAAAACCATATATCCAAACTATGTGATTTACTCTTGTATGGGGTTTCTTTCAATTGATAACCACACAATCAATGAACAATTTACCAAATCATCTAGCCTGCAAAGAACTTTAAAACATTAAATTGTTCTTTCAAAATTTCTCAATTTAAAATCATTTCTATTTAATACTCCTCATTCATTCAACTTTGGAACCTCCCATCCATGGGGTTCACCTCTAATTGGATCCCTTGGTGGTTTATTTATAGTGTTAGTGGAATTTATTTAAATTAACAACTCCTTTAACCTTGTCCTTCTAGTCTTATATTCTATTATTTTCAATATATCTTTTATATAGTGGTCCATGGAGGTAAATTATATGACAAAGGATGGTTATTAAGACATATTTTATGGATTCTGGACCTTGTGAGGATTCCTCTCTTCCTTGTATCTTGATATTGGGAGAATAAAACAAGGTTGTGATGAGTTTTAGGTATGTGTATTTGTAAAATAATTTTATTTTACAATTCATAAAATCCTTGGTCCTTTCTAATTTTTTATTTTTTAAGTTATACATATGTATGATACATTTAATGGGTTTGTGGGATGTTCTGGATGATCTTTATACTTAACATTAAAGTTTTTATTGGGTTTCAGTTACTTGTTTCAAAAAATATTGTTCTATGTATGCCAAGAATTTACATAATTTCCTAAAATGATTTTTTAAATGAATTTGAGACTAAAAGAGGGGTTTTGACCATATTTTGATTTCAAAAGAATGAATATCTGGTTTTAAGGTTCTTTCTTCAATTAAAGATGTATTTTTGTTTTCATTAGACTCCCTATATAGGAGACCTTGTTTTCAAAGTGATGATTATTGTTGTATTTAAAAGGATTTTTTATAACTTTCTTCTCTAATTTGGATTCAAGGGTCCGATTGGAACCATATAAAAATGGTTTCTCTTAAATATTGTGACACCCTAGTTGTGAGATCCTTATATAATGTCTTGTATAGGATTTTCCCTTTATAGGATGAGATAAGTTGTTATGAAATGTTAATGAAAAAGTAAAAGGGGATATTTATTGAGAGTGTATTGGAGGTGAGATGAGATTTATTTGTCATGTATTTATCACATTTTTATTTTTTATCACGTGATACGTTTATTGTTTACTCACCTCCACTTCTTTTATGTCATGGAAGGTTAGGGTAACAAAGTGAGAGAGCTGGTGTTATTAGAGTGTTTCTTATATTATATACTAGCCAATGTCCCCTAGTATATATTTCATCTATGATAAGGAAGTTCCCCAATTAGATTAGTGAGAGTTATTTAGGTGGTCATTTATTTTTGAATGAATTAAAAGTTGATGGTTGAATCAACTTGAGTTTGTCTAAGTTTATCTCACATTAGGACATAGTGAGTTTTCCATGATTATTTATATATTGTTAATGATATTATCTTTGGGGATTCTACTACACTTTTATTTTATCCCCATTCCCTTATCATGGATTTGTGTCACTATTGGTATTTTTTTTGTCTATTTATATATTGTTTCATTGATATTATGGTGATCACTTTATGTTATAGCTTCGTTATTTTTATCATTTGGTTTACATTCCAAATTTATTTTTGAAACCACTTCTGTTAGAAATTTCGTAAAAGGGGAAAATAGATTGGCTTTGCATTCAAGTATTTGGAAGTCCTATTCCAAGGTTTTTAATGTATTTTCTATTCAAAGTGTTTGTTTCTCCTTTGATTTATAAAAAGGGTATTTTAAAGGGGGATTATAGAGGAATGTTTTTTTTGAATTTATGTATTTGAAATAATTGTTTCTAAGATGGATACTAATTTTATATTCCAAAAGGTTTCACCCTGTGTATTTGAAAAGGTTAAAAGAATTATACTTGTTTTTTCTACACTTACTTTTATGAAAACTTAGTTTCTAAATTATGTTCAAACTAACATTTTTGAAATGTTTTATAAAATAAAATTGCATACAATTTTGTGAAACCTTATTGGGATTGTTTATCTCACACCCTACACACACATGTTTACTAGGATTTTTTAGGTCACACCCTACACACACACATGTGCGTGTGTACAACTCTTATGTATTCATACAAGTGTTTATGTTGTGATATCAGATTGAATTTTTTTTATGTTGGACCATTGATGAATTTTTTGAGATGGGGTGGTGACCAAGGGTCACATAAGGACATCTTGTGGAATCTGGGGTTTTATATTTGTCATTGATGATCTCGTATTGGACAATTAATCCAGCAACTTTATTTGTATTTTGGGTTTTCTTTATATAGAACATTGTTTTGTATTATTATAAAAGATGATGTTTGTTCATTTTGAAAGTGAGTTGGTTGGTTTATATTTCTTATTCCCAATTTTTTCATTATAATTATTTATAACTAATTATTTCATATGTATTAAATTAAAATGTATGGGATCACCATGCTAGATTATAGGTTATTTTTTTATGTATATTTACTATTATTCAAGGGTGATACCTTTCCCACTTGGTTATAGTATTGTTCCGTGGTCATTTTTAACCGCTGTGGGAAATCAAGAAATCACTTTAGACCATGTGTTGGGTTGACTCATGCTAGTTCACTACAGAATGGTCTTAATGATCCCTCTTGACTTTTGAATGAATTATGGTAGTATAGAGATAAGACTGTTGGAAATTAGGAGATAGGCCAAGATTAAGTATTTGATCACCACATCTTGTGATGAAACTTGAGTTTTCAGGGATAGTCTAGATTTATTTCTTGAATTTCAATTCTTTTATGACTATTTTTTTATGTATTTTGATCTGAGATGATGATATTTTGATCTTAATTATGAATCACATACTTGGAGGGTTTCATTGAGTTTTTATGGTGATAGTAGAAGAGAGTCAGACCTATAAGGTTAGCTCACATTGATTGACCAGTCATGAGAATCCCATGAAAATGGATTAAAAATGTTTATATAGGCCAATGTATGGTCATACAAGCCATGAATAGTTCTACATCCCTCCTGAATTTGTTGTTGGACCTATTTTGATATCTATTTTCTCCTAAAGTTGTTTTCATTTTTTGGAAATGAATCAAAGAGAGTTTTTTGATGCATTTATGTTGTTTAGATTTATTTTTTAATGTTTTTATTTGAATTACATGAAGTGTTTTTATTTTTAGACTACTTTTGAGTGTTAATTTGTAAAGGATTTTGACTCCAATGAAATTATTTTCAAAATTGGTTGTTTTTATAAGGAAACTAAGGAAGGGTTTTTAAAATTAATGTGTATTTTTACAATGTTTTGAATTATAAATATAAAAGTAGGTATTTTAACTCATGGTAACGTTTTGAAAATAATGTTTCTTATATATTTCCATATGAGGTGGAATTTTTTCAAAGTTTTCTTCTTTTTTGTAAAATGTGTGTTTAGACTCTATAAAATTCTAGTGGTTTTAAATAAAGGAATGTTTTTACAGTGTGTTCCACTTTTGTGTTTTTTAATTTTGGGTTTAATACCTTAGATATATTAATTTTTTTTGTATGATTTTTAATATTGAATTTATTGAGTTTATGTTTCATGTTATTTAGATATGTCTCTTGGAAATGTCTCAATGGAAAATGGAAAGCAAGTCTCTAAGGATGATCCCTATGGTGAATCCTCTCATTTTCGATGTGACACCTTTCCATTGGTTGACTCTGCCTGAATTCTAGATAGAGTAGTAGAATCATAATCTAACTTATCTTATACATCATACAAGTATTTTTTCAATCATCATTGGTCTTTGTGAGACCCTTATAGTGTAGGATTGTTTGAATAACTGTGCTAAATATGGTGGGAACTATTTTCACTTCTTAATTGAATTAGAAAATGTCTTGCAAATTCATCAAGACTATGTTTATTTAGTGGAATTATCTTGAGATCATGATGTTGTATAATGAAATTGAGTTCATAATTCTCCATTTGGGTGACAAAACAGTGAAGGGGTATGGAGATCATCTTTCAGGGTTAGTATTATTATTTCTCGTGTTAGTAGCCAATGACTCCCTGAAAGCTCGATTCTCTGTGAGAGGTCATCAATCGAGTCCTGAATATTTTGAGTTGAATTCTGGCCCGAAATCTTTTAAGTAAGTTTTTGAGAAGGTTATATCTGTATAATCTAACCAAACAACACAACTTGTGTTGCGTGATGACTCGATTCCATCGAGATGGGTCAATGAGGGGTAGTATTCTCTGAACTCTATTTATTATCGATAGAAGAATAGATATATTGTGTGTTTCTATAGAAGGTTTCATGTTCATTATAAGCCCTGTTTCTTGAAATATATGAGTATCAAACTTTTATTTGGTTGTAATGTCTCGGCCTGGTATCCACTAAACTAGTGCTCCGAGCAAATTTTCCATAAGACCTCAAGCACGACTCCTTGTATGCCAGAGACTACCAACTAGAAATGGGGGTCTAAGGTGGATCTATGAAGAGACTATACCCCCATATTAGAGTAAAAAACAAGAATTAAATAACCAAATTTCATGCACATCAGAGTAACATAGAATAATAATTAAACTAAAACTGAGAAGTGTTGTAATAAAATGAAAATGTTGTTACGACCTGAAAAGACATGTAATACATTAAACCATGATATACCATTGGTATGATCAAACATACAAAAATAAAAACTAAAAAGTAATACAATATGACCCATTTCAAACACTGACTATTACACATAACCAATTTTCAGTACCCTATCAAACTGCTCCAGCCCAACCAGTAGACTTCACACGAGTGGCCCACTCAACCAAGAAATCTAGGGCCTCTGTCCTATCCCTTTTACATCCGTCATCAACCTAAAAGTAAACAGAAGATTTGTACACACACCAAGGTGCACTTATATGTGAGAGAAACAAATCTCAATTGGACACCCCCAAAAGTGAACCTATAAAATGCTTCCATAAGTCCATTCCGATGTAATATGTGTAGCCTAGATGATATACAATAGGAAAAATATAAATAAAAAACCATCAATCTATAGGTCCAACACCTCGATCAAACATACCTACATAGGCCAATGCTAGAATGTCACTAATCTCATCTCAAGGACTGTGCATCCCAAGCAACTCATGGGATCCATACCCATGGCATCCAAAACCAAACTGAAAAAACCAGAAACCCATCCTTCAGTAGTATTATCCAGTAGAATGCTAATCTAAGCCATAAAATACCATTATATCCTAACCAGATATTCTCTGATACTTGGATCCTCGACACATATATTCCCATTTCCACACAAGTGTACCACCAAACCCAAACCTTTAGCCTAACAACTATCTCATGTATCATAACCATAGTGCACACAACATCATTCCAACACATAAACCATGCATATATTAAATCAACCATTCATGTAGAATCACGCCCTCATCATAAAAATAATTCAATAATTTCATTGGTCGACACACAAGGAACCTCAGTCCGAGTGTCCAATCGAAATCTTGTACACCAGGTCCGGCCATCCCAAACACTAGGTCACATTTCAGCAAATATGGAGCATCAATCCATGAATCCAACATGGAATCTGAATTCCATGTATGACCATACCATCCTCGATATGGAAAGACATGTACATGCCCTTGGGTTCAGGGGAATCAATCCTTCCCTTGAAAACCAAAGTGCATTTGGGAGTGGAGCATCTATCCAACCTCCCAAATCCATTCATCATAAGTCGAAAAACATGGAGGATCAGTCCATGAATCCAATGGGGACTCGGAATTCCATGTCTGACCATCCCCAATAATTCAATACATGGCATCAGTGATTCCTAGATAATTATTCTAGAACTTAAACCAAACTTTAAACTACACCTTTCCTGAGCCTCAATCTAACACCATCCCCATACATGTGATGTCACATCTACTATAGTCAACGGTATAAATCAATGTACCTGGAACCTCATTCCAACACTCAAACCATAAACCATTTACTGATATTGATATATATCTAAAGTCTAAAAATCCTAATCATAGATATCCAGAACCATTCTCATGGATCGTCTTTCTATCTCTCTCAACCATCACTTCCCTTACCAGAAAACCGGGTTCCAAACATGGCTACCCAACTATAATAAACGGCCTTGTGGGATTAATACAAGTCTTATCCTCAACAATTAAAACATGAAAATGGATAGCTATACATCCAACTCAACCAGCAAAATCTTAGCCCCATCAGCTCATACCTCATCCTAGGTCCCAAGGAACACCCATAACTGAACTACATCATCGCATACACCCTCTCAGGGTCATCCTACCAATTCGGACCACAAATGAACCTATGGATCCACATATAAAATGAGACATCCCATCTTGGATCCTCGGAACTAGAACTCTTGAAATGTAATCCCCTATAAAACATGGTAACCACCAACTCTCGAGCCAAGAACTAGCCCAGGGAACATCCTCAAGCAGTCATCATTAGCCGCCAACTGATCCCTGATCAATGACATGCCACCATGACATCTAAAATCAATCCCATGCCACATAGGCATTCTCAGATATCATTCCAATAATATAATGATCACTTAACAAAAAAACTTCCCTTCAAGGGTATCATCAATAGTAACTTAGAATAAACTCATCACTATAATAACACTCTTCCATAAACACAAATCATATGTTGTCAACCTATCTCAAGAGCCTCCCTCCACCCTGATCCTCAAATGTAGGATCTAAACCCCACTTTATCTAACCTCGAGTCACAAGTCTCCATTGGCAAAAAAACCAAGATAATCCAATAGATTATACTCAAATCCTATAATATAGTATTAAACCAAGAAAACTCATGAAAAACAACATGTTATTCTCAGGTCAGATCAAACACTGGTCTCACAACCCTCACCGAGGTCTCCCATCTCCAAACTCAACCAACTAAATGTTTCTTGAATCAAAACATCAAGGAAATCCTCCTTATAAATCAAAGTTTTCTAAAACACCTTTTAGATGAAGTCTATATTTCCAAAGTATCCCACCATTGTGATCTATGTGAAAAAATGGTCATAACGGACTACTCACATTCCCAATTCTAACATCAAGGGCACAAAATACCTAAAACCTCTAAGCTAGAAAATGTACATGGCACATACATTAGAGTACACAACATGTACCGTAATACCTCCTCTTGGACATGTAATTTTACATGGCTAGATAAACATGGGGTTTTTCTGTGTAAAACTACATGGTGTGTACATAAAGTACATGACGTGTACTTTCCAAAAACCATTTTTTCATGTTCTTTTTCACATTACCAGACCAACGGCCCTATACCACCATACGATATTTACTCAGAGTGCATGGAATGTACATGTGAAAATTCATTATTCCCTAAATAATAATAACACTTGGAATGTGTTCTTATAACCACACACCGTGTTTTCATGATTTCCAAATGGGAAATCCCTATAACTTCTCCGAAACCCCCGTTTTTTCCCAAACTAGCATAGATCGACCCCCATGGGATCCTTAGCATTCGTAATAAGGCATTAAAACTTTTAAAAAACTAATATATGGGTATTTGGGGTATAAAACTCAAAACTAGACTACCTCATGGTGTAAACGCCGACACTTTGGGTTTAAATCATCTCCTTGAAGTTGTTTCACCTTGATCCGGTCCAAATCTATGCCAAGGATGAAGTCCAAAGATATCTCCTAAAACTTCCCCCTTCAATCCAGACCTTGTGCATGAGGTAGGATCCTCTCCCCTCCTATTGTGCATGCCAACACACCAATGGGGGGGAAACTCTTTTATGGGTATTGAGCACCGTATTTACATCCTAATAAGAGAAACACATCTTAATTGGTTGTCCTATAAAGTAATAAAGTGTTTGAAAAAAGTTATATTTGATCCAGGTGGTTTGGTATGGATATAATGACTGAATGAAATATTTTTTGACAAAAGAAATTCAAAAAAAATTCCTCAAGGAGATGTTCTTTTCCATGTTTTAGAAAAGATCAATGGTAGTTCATATAATCTTCACATACCTGAAAATTATGTAAATGTGTGTGATACCTTTTCTGTTACAAATATATCTACCTTTGAATATGAATATTTGAGGATGAATTATTTTAGGGATGTAGGCGATAATTAGGATCATGGAATTTATATACACCAAGGATTTAGAGGTGTGCACCACTTAGATGGATAATGGTGCCTAATTGTACAAGACCCATTGAGAGGAATTGGTAACCTAATGATAAGAGAGTGGGACAATAGAATGAATGAGGCCCTATGTGTATTAATCATAAAATCTAGGAGGAGGGCCAAAACACTTTCTTAAGGGAATCATATGGGCCTACAATTACACTAATTAAGGCCCAAACATTCTTTTGAAAACCCAACCCATGACATGATATAAATTTCATGACCATTTTTGGTTTGGAATCTTCAAAATAAATGTTAGTCGATTAAATTTAAAAATTGGTGGGCTAGTTTTCTTAATTTCTTTGTTAGGTTCTTTATTTTTAGGGGGTCCAGTTGTCTCCTAAAGCAACTATCGTCTTCCAAAAGTTTCAATTTTTTTGGATATTTGATTAGATTAAACTAGATTTTAGAAATATATATCACTATTCGAATATAAATAACCACCTCTTATACTCTGGAGACATAATTAATGAAATTATTCTTACCATTACATGTTTAGCTTACAAACCTGTGTTCTTTCTTGATTCTTTTACTTATCAAAGGATTGGTCATCCTTTGTGGTGTGTTGTGGCTACAGTTCTTATTAAAAAGTTCTGTTTTATTCTAGATTGATCAATTTTACATTATTCCTCATTTCCACCATCCATATCCATTCTTATTTTTTTTATTATGGAGATTTTAGATCTCAACATACAAACATTGAACAAGGTTCCTGGGATGTTTCCTAGTAGGTCTTGGGTCCCATATCATTTGTACTATATTTACCCCACCCCGTTTTATTATCAATATTTCAATAATCATTGAATTTTGGTTGTATGCTTGCATTCATTAAATATCGTCTTCACCGTTGATCAACATCGCAATTCATCCATGATTGAAAAGAAGTTTCTAGTTTTTAAATACTTAATGGTTTAAATTGATGTTTTGATGTCATTTCATAACACATTTTCAATGTGAGTTCCAATATATTGAGAATGTTTTTATTAATGAACAAGTTTTTATTTCTATGTTGAACATTATTAAACTCAATTTTCACAATAAAATTATTAAAAATTATTATTTTTTATTCTTATAATATAAAAAAATATTTCTCTATCATTAACTTCTAAATATAAATCACAAAATTGAATAAATTAAATTTCATTCACTCCCTAACATGAATCCGAATATAGTTGAGATTACAATGAAAATCGACATGGTTGAGGCCATTAAAAATATTATGATAAAATTTTTCATACACTTAATACAAATAGGGAATGATTTAACCAAATTTGGTCAAATAATAAAAACTCAGACCTGGATAAAATAATAAATTTTTAAAGTTAATGTTTTCAATGTCATATGAAGGGGAATTCATTATGTATATATCATATACTGAATTTTTATTTTATTTTATTTTTCAATCAATTTAAAAAAAGGGTTTAGTGATATTTTTAGAATATACCTTGAAGTATTATGAAAACATAAAAAATTCAAAATTATCTGATTATTTTTTAAACCCTGAGGTATTTAGCATAATGAGAATTTGTCAACATTCATAAAGGATATTATCACTATTTTTATAATTATTTTCAGCAAATACTATCTCTTTTTTTATGTTTTATTTTGATTCTTATATGTATATGTAATAATATATTATTAAATATAAACAATAATATTGAGTTACATGTTCATGTTATTGGACCTGAATACATTATAAATGCCAATTAAAAAATTTTATTTCATTCCCTTATGTGAATGTTAATATCTATTAAAAAATTATTTCATTTCCCAATGTGAATGTAAATATTTTTCAAATCAAGGATGGGTGAATATAAAATATTTTACCCCTAAAGGATAATATTAAAATAATTAATTTTGACATTATTTTGAAGCGTATTTATAATTATTAATATTTTCTTCTGTAGTTGTAATATTGTAAAATGAAATCTTATAATTATGTATTTATGGATTAACAATAATATCTAACGTACTGAAGTTGATTTCACCCCCCAAGTGAGTGTTATTTTATTTCATTTCATGGTGGAATCATAAATTTTATGATCAAATATATTTTATAAAATTAATTTTGATACCCAAGGTTGTTAAATGATAATCATCATTAAAAATAAAATAAGTGTTTTTGAATGTGATAATATTTTTTCCTGAACAATTAATTATTAAGAATGATGAAACCTAATAAATTATTTTTCAAATTCATTTATTCTAAAAAATGTATAATTTTGTATAATTTTAATATTATTATCACATTCATATAAGTAAATGAAATTATCCATATATTTTTTACAAAATTAGTGTTATTAAAGATGAATATTTGAGAAATCATACAATCTGATTAACTATTTTTTCCTTAATTACTTATAGTGAATAAGATTTAAAAAATCACTTAATTATTTATAATCATGGTAGTGATGAATAATGTGATATAAAAACTAATTATTTATCCACAATTCATTCTTTAAAAAATTAATTGGTCATAAAATATATAGGGGCACTTCTCCCTAGTAGAGACATTTAAAAAAAATTGATCCCAAAGTTCATAATCATAAAATATCTTCTAAGTGATGGGTATAACATGTTATGATTGTATTATTAATTAATTAATTTATTATCAATATCCATACATGTAAATTATAAAAATAATGTCAAATTTTATTATTTCAAGTTTTCATTTCATACCAAAAGTTTGTTCAATATGAAAAATGAAAGATCCTGAAGGATCGCCTCAGAGCGGCGACTACCTTCCTTTTGCACGAGGCTAGAATTTCCTTCAAATAATCACCTCCTCCCCTCCACCGACACATTTCGATGTGGCGAGGTGCCTCTTCTCCGGGTTGGAGTGGCATTGGTGTGGATCGGCATCGGCTTCGGCACTCCAGGTTCGGCGCTCCAACTTCGACTCCGGAGAGACTCGTCATGGTCCAGCTTCCTGGACTGGAGTCAACACGGCTCGGAAAAGGCTCCAGTTCCCTCCCTGCTTTGACCTCTGGTGTATCCTGGCGTCATATATGATTCATCTTGGAGGGGGGAGGATCTATTTTCCTTTTGCAGGTTCGTAAGGGTTTTGTGGCATCGCTACCGCCGGAGGTTCACTGCTCCTCCTCGCTGTCTCTTGCTTCCCGTGTGCGACTCAGATCTATCCTCTATAGGTTGAGTCTAGGGACGGTTGGGGATTTATCATGGATAGTGGTAGGGATTTTTTTTTGTGGTGGATCCTATGATTGGTGCAGGTCTTTTGGTTTACGAGATTCTCTTCATGTACTTCTGCTGGTGATTTTAGTTCTCTTGCGGATGTATTGTTGAAGTTGGATGGACGATTTCTGGAAATTGGATTTTTTTTATGTTTATTATTTGAATTTGATGCTATGTTAAAGGCTTTTCAGTATGAAGGGGTCCCTATAGTGATTGGTGGAAGTTATTTGTGAGTTTGATTTGATCCTGAAGGTTAGAAGTTAGTGCAGCCGGACTCGATCACAGAAATAGACCCTAGAGGAGGATTCAGAGCTGGTGGTTCATCTTTGTAGTTTTTTTTTGGATTTGGTTATTTTAGAGGGTGTGGAATCAGCCATTGGATCAGGCCTATGCTTTGACACAAGACACTTGCTATCCGATTATCCTTGAAACGATGAAAAACTTCAACATGATCAAATGTGTTGGGGAGGGGTGACTCTCTTTGTCAGTCTAGTTTTTCTCCGTTTGTCCTTCAGGAGTGATTTTTTTTTATGTCCTTGTTGTCTTTTGGGTTCCCCCTTATTCCCTTAAAATGGGGCTTTATCTAATAAATAAAAAAATTGAAGTCCTTCGGGCTGTTAGATGAAAGATCCTGAATACTTTATATATCTTTTTTGAAGAACAAGTTTTATAAATTTTATTTTAGTTAATTTCCTCATAATATTTCACATATGTTTATTATTAATCAATTCCCTGGAAGAGTTAGTATATTCTCATGTAAGTACCTAAACTGCTAGTGAAAAAATTCATTTAAGGCTTTGGAAGAGAAAATATATGGCTAGTAGGTATCACACATTTTTAATAAATAATTATTTGTTTTATCTTAAGACTTGATGAAATATATTTATTTTTAAATATATTCTTAAAAACATATATCATATGAGTATTATGGATGAGGGAGGCACTGAATACATCTATATATAACAAGAATTTATAATTGAAAAAAAAATTATTCCAAAGAATTGTTTTATATTTCCTTTACTATATACAACTAAATCAATTATGATAAACCAATAATTTACTGATCCTAACACATTAATTATAAGATATGATCATTTGTTTCATGACCTATCCCCATAAAAACCCCTCTTGGGTCGATTTTAAAGACATTAGTGACCACCAAAACCCGCCACCAACATGACACGGGTTGGAGACTAACATTGAGGGTATAAAACACACATATGGGAGGAACTTATTGGGAAGTGGGTTATATAGTCATAGGAACTAAGAACCTCATTACATCGAAAGATAAAACGCTGGAGGATTAGTGAAATATATAATAGAACAGTGAAACTTTCTTCCCTATACTAAGTGTACCAGAAGATAGGAAGTCTATTCACCCTACTCAATGAACAAAGTAAACTCTCACACACAAATTCATGAAAACTTATAGGCATAAAAATGGAAATTAAAACCAATATAAGAACATAAAAAAATGTGATAACATATTTATTTTACATGTTTTAAGAAAAGGTTTCCTATATCCATGGGAGAAATTATTTTTCCTTCATTATCATTGGAAGTAAAAGAATCAAAATCGACTGAAAGATCAGTCAGTAAGTGAATAATTACAGAGATTATACTTTTTTAATTTTTTTGAACAGAATTGGGTTCGATTCAAAGTTTAGAATCTAGTACACTATTCTTTCCACTTTGTATTGTACATGAGGTACCCACTTCCTTTTATAGAAGTAATCAAGTTGTCATCCTAGTAATGTATACCTCTAAAATTCATGTGATCAATTTATAAGGGATTTTATGCCCTTGTATTAGAATTTATAAGGGAATCCATGACTGAGTATCATAATTAATAAGGGACTCCATACCTGAGTACCATAATTTATTATGGATTTCATGCTTGTGTATCATAATTTATAAGGGATTCGATACCTGAGGAACCTAATTTTTAAGGTACAATATGCTCGAGTATCACAATTTATAAGGAAAATCATGCCCAATTATAACAATTCATAGTAGGAATAATAAAGATTCCATGTCCATGATCATTCCAAAATCACAATTCAAGTATATAAGTTGATCCATTCCATTTATAATTAATTAATAATACCATGTAAATATCCATTCCAATATCAACTTATCATGTGAGACGATTCAATCATTACATTAATTAATTAACATAGGCTAGGTGTGGATCCTTTCCATTAATATTTAGTTTTATATCAATTGGTCATTTCATCTATAAGGGATTGTTTTATAAAAACATAAAAAATCCCCTTAAGTAATGGAAGAAACATGCACACCACTTATCAATCATTTAATTCCACTTAACATCTAATTTCAGGAGTGGTAAAGTCAACACACCACAACAAGGTGGTTTTAAATTTAAGTCTAAGTATAAAGGTTAAGGAATATAAGAAACACACAAAAAATGGGTGGTTCAAATCATGGTAGACATCCTTTAATGGTTAAATTTAAAATGACAATGGAAATATTCATTTAATCATGTGTATTTATGTGTTAAATTTTTCATTTATGAGCCAATTCTCGATAATATCAGTGTGTGTAAAAATATCATAGTTTATAAATAGAGACATAGGAAAAATAATAAGGCCACATAACTCAAGATTATGATTCTTCCCTCAACTATTACCGATATTTTATTTGATATGGTTCAAGATAATGTTAATATATCCAAAAACACTATAAAAATAGGGAATATGATCCCGTATTTAAATAACATTCAATACAATAAGATAAAGTATGAAAAGGGGGAAGAAGTATCATAAAATCACAATAGGCCATCTAACATGAAAAATGGAAACTTATTCTGATCTCAAATAGAGGAGAACAATGGAATCCTAGGAGGATGAGAGGAATCTCGAGTGACCTTCTGTGCATGGTAGAAATGAGGGAGGAAAGAGGAAAAAACATAAAGAGGATGTCACAAACCGGTCGGGGATTCCATCTGAGTCAGCACTTTACCCAGCTCATCATAAGACCTGAAAGGTGATCATGATCCTCATGGTATGGAGACAAATGTCTGGGAATCATTGGAACTCCTTGGGGGAATTATTTTTCCCAAATTATAGATAAAACACTAAATAAAAATAAATATAATAACTAAGAACTAACAAACATGGAAAAAGTTTAAAATCAACAAGAATGATCCAACCCATCTACATATACAAGCATCATCCATAATAGAAAGAGATACAAATAGGCCGACCAAAAACAAACTAACCAAAACTAAAAAAGTAACAATCCAAATCGAGTCGAGCCTAAACTGACTCCATGCATCCTCTAATTGTGTAACAACACCCAAATCACCCCACATTGTCTATGATGATCAAACTGAAGGAGAGATTCCACCTAATAACCTTGAACCTGAAATTTTATATGTGTGAGATAAAAATTCCTAGTAGGTCACCACAACCCTATGAAAATATTTAATTCATTTCATAAGGATATTCATCAATTATAGTTTGAAAATAAATCTGTAACTTAATTTTTACATATAAATGATGTATGAGAATCAAATAAATTCCATAATCCACTTTTAAAAAAATTTCCATTTGTGTTACCAAAATAGAACAAAACATGTTTTGAAAACAAATACATTGTCCTAAGCCATTCCAAAACCACACACACACTGTTAACATTTCTCAAAAATAAAACACACACACACAAACACACTTGTTTTATCTAAATAAAAATGGATACTTTATAAAATTTTACTGGATATATCCATTTTTAAATGAAAAACCATTTTGAAACCCAATATAAAGAACCCACACAAGAGATTTTAAAATCCCAAAACAGGTTTTCACAAAAATCTTTGAAAACCCCTTTTCAAAGGAAAATAGACAAACACACACAGTTTGTATATATAAATTAGGAACCATTCATCATAAGCATATATCAATGAAATGTTACATAATAAAAGAATAAAAGGAAATGATTCAATAAATAACCAGATCAAACTCCCCTCAATCACTAACCAACCAAGAAATTTAATGCATCATGGGATCTAACTTGGAAATCCTAACATTAGAATCATGTAAAAGTATATGGGTAAAACCACTAAAACTGGATATGGGTATAAGCTAAGTCTATATAGCCATAACACAATCCCACACAAGCATCGTAGAGATGTAAAACTCCCACCTATCCCTTGTTCCTAGCATGACTGGTGGGAAACCAATGGCATGAGAACCAACTATTGGAACAAGCTATATATTCCACTTAATACTAGGCATCCCATGAAAAATAAATAAGTGTTTTGTAAAACCATAAAATCCAATTTTAATAAAAAATACATAACCATAGCTACCCTAACCCATAACACTCAATGATGAAAGACCCATATATAGAATGCACTCAAGGAATAACATGAACATCCCCATATAGGGAGAGAAAACAAGAATCACATAGTGATCATGAACCCACACAAGGGGTAAATAAGAAATGGGAAATCAAGGGGAACCATTCACATACACCATTTAAAACCAAATTTACAAATGGCCCTTAAACACCAAAGCATGGATTATAATTCCAAGCCCTTTCTCACTCTATAAAATATATCCAAAACTTCATTTGGAAAATTATGGAAAAACCCAAGAATTTAAAACATTTCAAAGTCATCCTTACAAAAGGGATCTATTCTTTGAAAATACTGATCAAAAATTAATATTATTTTTATTTATTATTGAATCACTTTTAACAGAAAAGTGAGAACCACAGAGTCCATCAAAACAACCAAAATAAGAACATAGAAGACCCCAAAAAAATTTCCGGATTTTCCCCAGTAGTTACATCATGAGTAGTCCCCCACCAAACATGAGCACTCGACAATCAGTCCCATTAAAGGATGCATGGGTATGGAACCAATGGCCATGCCATACCCTCTAAGTCTTCCACTCCAAGTTCCATGCAGAAGTGATGACCTCATGCTATGAAAATATAATACATGGAAAGTGAATTCATTCCCATCACACATTTCATAAATAACCACATAAAACATTTTAATAGGTTCAATGAAATCACCCATTTTTTTTAAAAAAAACAGTTCAAGGCTACCCCTCAACAAGGGCCTTTCTCCTTCAAAACCAAAACCAGGAAAAACTACCAACTATTTCCCCTAAAACCATTTAAAATATTCCACTATGGAATTTAAAAAGGGGTAAACCAAATATAAATTTCAAATAACCATTTGAAAACCACAAAATAAATCCTTTTCAATCCATTTTGTGGTCAAACCCTCAATTAAAAACCAAATTCCCTTCAAAATCATTGTTTTCAATCATTGAAAACAAAAAATCAGGTCAAATACTATTTCACCACATAAAGACAATTTTAAAAGGCCACAAGGCCTTTTATAAGAAGCTTATCATAAAAAAAACATTCCATTTCAATTGTGAAAACATGGAATTAAAAATGAAAAAAGTTATTCCAAGATCAAAACTTTAAAAAATTGAATCAAATTTCCACAAGGATACCACCTATAATCATACTTTCTATAAATAAACTAAAAAACACAATCACACTTTGAATTCAGAAATAAAATAATTTCAAAGTAACATCTACCTTAAATAAGAAGAAACCAAGCCAAAATGTGTCTCCTTAAATCGTGACCACTCCAACAAGTAATAAGACCACCTCTAGAAATAATAAGATACCACATCCCTAGGTTATAACCACCACATACCTCATCCCAATCATGTACAGTGGTTAAGGGTTCCAAGAGGAAAGTGGAAACCTAGGAGAGATGGATGAAGGAGGAGTGTTGGAGGATGAAAAGAAAAAATACCCTATAATAGCTTGAGGAACACCAAAGGGGGAAGAATATTGAGCTTCTATAAGCTCCCTAGGTGTTGTCCAATGAAAATTGTAAAAAAAGGGGGTGAACCCCCCTTAAAACTGAGGATGTAATTTTAGGAAATCCAAAAAATTTAAACACCTAGAAAAGACACACCGTTTTGATTAAAAATTTTCTAAACTATGTGCTGGCCACTGCCTAGGACAAGAACCCCCTAGAATGGTTATCCCTAGGAACTACACGATTGACCAAATTGTGCTTCAACTGTTCCATGTGGCGCTGTAAAAAAATACATATCCAACCAGACACTTTCCATACTATTTACCAAACGATGTGTGAGTCATGCACCACACCAAATACACACAGATAACCCCACAAAGTTTCTCCTAGGGTCTGCACGGTTTCGGAATAACCATTTTTATCCCATGTTGGAAATATGTATGTAGTTCAAAATTAACTAAAAAGGATCATCACAAAGTTAGGCCACATGGTTTCACTGTAACTGTTCTCCTTAACCTTTCACTAAAAAAACACTCAATATTATCCATGTTCTTAGATATAACTCCATAGTAACTCAAATCGGGCATCCAATTCACTAACGACCAAAAAAAAGAAAAACACCATGACATGGGGATGTCACAAAATCTCCATTATGACACTTTCTTCCCCAATAAAGTATGCAGTCAAAATTAAAGTCAATGATAATGAAAAATCCTAAAAGGGAACTAACTAATGAACCACTCAATGAGGCTTAACCTCAAACCCAACAACTGATATCCTCAAAACAATCAAACTAATCAACCATAAGATACTAAATGTATCCAAACACAACCTGTACATGAACCTTAAATATGAAGCCCTATGAAAAATGGGATACCTAACATGGTCTCTCCACTATTTAGAATTCTTGTAACATAGTATCTCCATTATTTATAGTTCCTCTGACTTGGTGGAACCAAAGAAAATCTACCAAGAAACACATCCTCAAATAATGAAAAACCTTGGTAGAAACACACTCCCAATAACAAGTGATTCAATGGATAGGGGAAGGAAGATAAAACCATAAGAAACCTAAAAAATGAAAATAGCTCTCACCTAGGGTTGCGAAACATGTGGATAACCTAGGGTCATAGCTGGATCACCCTCACACGATGAATCCTAAATGGTCCAATCCAAATAACAACTAGCATACTGATTCAACTATTGAATCACAAACCCTAGTTACCCAGTCAGGCACCCAAAGTCCTATCTCATGTCCAAGAAATGAGCATCTCAAGGCTCAATAAAATGAATGGGAGTGACTAAAAACACTCAAGGAAGGTCCACCCAAAAAACAAGGCTCAACAAAAAACTCAAATTCAACCATAATTCCAACAAAAATGGATGGAGAGGGGGAGTCATTATATAAATGAAACAAAACATGAAAAAAAACCCAGAATTCAAACCATCTATCCAAACATCCCTAAAGGGAACCATCCACAAGGAATATACCAAAAGGGAAATCATCCAGAAGATCCAACAATAGAGCCATAACCATCAAAGGAAAGGTCCCCAAACCAACAAATCCATAAAAGGATCACAACTGAGATATATTCAAAAAACACAGCTTTTTATACTTATAAAGTAGACCTAAAGGACACAACAAAGGTGAACTCGAGGAGAATCAATAACTTTCTACCCTTTCACAACCCTAGGAAAGAACCACTTGGAAAACACTATATTGAAATATCTCAAGACACACCCTCCTACCATAGAAGATGAATCATTGAATTCTACCAAACTCAACTAAAATAGACCATTATATCTTGAATAATTTCACCTGAAAATACTCAAGTGTCATAAGATAATTAAGGATCACCCCAATCTCTTCCAACCACCTCAATTCTTCCACTTACTCTTGATCAGAACTGAATAAAGACAAATGATGATTCATGAAGTCTAAAACGGGGTTCAATAACAAGGATGGTTCTATTTCCACCACTTAATTCAGAGTTTGGGTAGGAACTATAATCAAAGTAACTCTTTTGACCATTTTGGGAGGCATACTACAAACAAAAGAGACACAAACCACATCAATTCATGCATCCAAGAATAAGATAAATGATTCCACCACAACTAAGAATAATGGATAAAATGATAAGCACTCAAACAAGGAATAAAAAAATTCAAAAAAGAATTTTGAAATCACCCTAAAGTAAGGTACATTCTTAACACCATACCAAACCATCCTCTTAAGAAAAAAACCTTAGTGGAACACACACTTCCCCAACAAGGCATAACAAAAAGTCTTCAAAATTCCATTTCAAAATGAAAACTAAGAACTCAAAGGACACATGTAAAAACCCATTTCCATATTCCAAAACACTTTTCAAACTTATTTCAAAACAAAATCTCCTTTATAATCTCGAAACACTTTCAAGAAAACATTTTTAAATCAATTTATTTTAAGAAATCCTAAAGAATCAATATTGAAGAAAAAAACATTTTCCAAATGTCATAAGGGAATAAATTGTTTTATAAGACATTTTATATTACCAAGTTTGAAAATAGTAATTTCAAATAAATTAATCCATGTTACAAAATAGGGTTTTAAAACCATAACACACAAGAACTATAAAAGCATTCAAAAAATGTTCACAGAAACTACATCCACAAAGGGAAAAAAATGATCATCATTCCACCGGGAACATGTGAAAATCAATTTTGGGGAAATAAATAATTAAGACTAGTCTAAACCATCTAATCGGAGATGGAAAATAATTATTTGTTGTTTATCCCCATAGGTTGGGAAACTGTTTTCCAAATATGCAATATACTTTGTAAAATAGGTATCCAAAGCCACACGATCACCCTACAATTTATTGGGTTGTAAAAGCTATCCATGAAACTTGTGTACTCCTCCATTTCCACATAAAATCTAGAAAAGAACCCCCAATATTACTAAAATATTCAAATGGGACCCAAAAAAATGTCGATAACATCATCAACCATAATAAAAATATAACAAAAAACTCAAATTTACAATTTGAAACCCAAAAAACCCTGTAAGTTTGAGGTTTGGGATGAGTAAAAGTAAGATAAACTCTCCCCAACCTTACCTATCAAGAAATGACAACATTAATATCCCTTCTACTAGGACATACTCAAATAAAAAAGGGAATATCAATAAGTTTAGGTTCTAACAAAAAGAAAAATAAAATAATTGATACCATTTTGTAATGAACTCTATTGGGCTTCCCTTCGACTCGACCCGTCACAAAGCCTGAAGGGCATTCCTAATCCCCACAAGATAGAGACAAGTTCCGGGTCATCATAGGAACTCCTTGGGGGAATTAATTTCCCCAAATTAGAGATAAAATAGTGAAATAAAAATAAATAAAGGAACCAGGAACTGACAGACATGCCAAACAAGTCAAAACCAACTCTAATGATCTAACCCATCTGCATATACATACAACATCCATAATAGAAAGATACACATAAAGGATGAATATAAAAAATATAAAAAAAACTAAAACATCAAACCAACTCAATCTGAGCCTAAATTAACTCCATGAAACCTCCATTTTTTGTACTACCACCTAACTCACCCCATTCCAACCATGATTATCAAACTGAAGGACAGATTACAACTAAGAACCTAGAAACTAAAATTTTATAAAATGTGAGCTAAAAATCCTATTAGGCTCCCACAACCCTCCAAATAATTTAATTCATTTCACAAGGGAATTTCTCAATTCTAGTTTAAAAATAAAGCTAGAAAGTAATATTTACATAAAAAATGTATGGAAATCAAAACAATTCCATAATACACTTTTAAAAAAAATACTATGTTTTTCCAAAACAAAAAAAAACATGTTTTGAAAAAATCCACTGGCCTAAGCCATTGAAAAAACACAACCACCATTAACATTTCTCAAAAACACACACACACTTGTTTTATCTAAATGAAAATGTATTCTTTAGAACATTTCAATGGTCATATATATATTTAAAAAAAATACATTTTGAAATTCACATTAAATAACCAACATAAGTGTATTTTAAAATCCAAAAATTGGTTTTCATAAACATCATAAAAATACCATTTTTAAAGGAAAACAACCCAACACACATGAGAAATATAAAGGAAGAAGACACCATGCATCATAAGAATATATAAGTGAAAAATAAAGTAGAATGGTTCCAAAACAATCAAATAAAGGGAAATTATATAATAGAGAACTAAATAAAACTCCCCTCAATCACTTACCAATAAATAATTTGAATTTTTCATGGGATATACCCTAGAAATACTAATATGTGAAGCATCTAACCGTATAAGGGTAAAACCAATAGAACTATCTGCAGGATGTGATAAGTCGATACTATCATCCCAATTTCCCACACAAGCGCCACATTAGTGAAGAGCCCCTAGATATACCTTATGACTATCATGATTGGTGGGAAACTACTTGTGTGTGAAATAACTAGAGGAAAAAACTAGGTCTTCCACTTAGTATCCAGTATCCCATGTCCAATAAAGAAGTGATGTGTAGAATAAAACATGCCAATTCTAATACATAAGGAATGACCATATCTACCCTCACCCTAGAACACAATAATTAAATCCCCATGTATATAATTCACGTATGGAATAAAAAGAACATTCCCATACAAGTGGAGAAAACAAGCATCACATAGTGATCACTAACCCACACATAAGGTAAAAAAATACTGGGAAATCAAGGGGCGCCATCCAATACACCATTTAAAACCAAAGTTCCAAACATTCCTTAAACACAAAATCATGGCTCATAATTTAAATACTTTTCACATTATATAAAATAATTTCCAAAAAACCATTTAGAAAATGATGGAAAACACCAAATCATTAAAAACATTTCAAAGCCACCCTTATAAAAGGGATCTCTTCTTTTAAAATCCAATACATGGCCAAGGGAGTTCATTTCCATCAAACATTTCATAAATAACCACTTAAATTATTTTAATAGGTTCAATGAAATCAATCATTTATTTTAAATTTTTTCAAGGATACCCCTCATCAAGGGTCTTTATCCTTTAAAACCAAAATAATGCCAAAAGGCCAACCATTTCCCATCAAACCATTTAAAACAAGCCACAATGGAATTTCACAGGGGTTTAACTACATAGGCATTTCAAATCACTATTTTAAATTTACAAAATAACCCATTTGTTTACTATATTGAGTTTAAAACATCAATTAAAACCCAAATTCCCTTTAAAACCTTTATTTCACTCATTGAAACCCAAAATAGAACTAACATGTTTCGAAAACAACGCCACCAGGCCAATCCATTCAAAATCTATAGACACCATCAAAATTTCTCAAAAACAAAACACAAATTATCTTATCTAAATGAAAATTGATGCTTTAGAAATTTTAAATTTCCATAGACATCTTTAAACCAAACCCCATTTTTAAATCCATTTTAAATCACTCAAGAAAGAGTCTTTAAAAATCCCAAAACATGTTTTCAAAAACAAATTTAAAAACCATTTTCAAACAAAAACAACCCAACACACATGGGTCATATAAAGATAGCATACACCATTAATTATTAGCATATATAAACGTAAAATAAACTATAATGGTTCCATAATAATGGAATAAAGGGAAATGATACAATTAAGAACAAGATCAATATCCACTTAATCATTAATAAACCAAGAAATTGAATGTATCATGGTGTCTACCCTAGAAATACTAATGCATGAACATCTTACCCTATAAGGGTAAAACCACATGAAATAGCTACAACATTCACTAAGTCCATAATGGCATCCCACTAGCCCACACAAGCACGACATTGATGAAGAAACCCCACATAGCCTTTGTGCCTAGCTTGATTGGTGGGAAACTAGTGGCATGTGAACCAACTAGAGAAACATTCTAGATATTCCACTTAGTACTCATCATCCCATGTCCAATAAATAAGTAATGCATAGAACCCAACAAGCCAATTCTAACAAAAAAGTTATGACCATATCTACCATCACCCCTAGAACCCAATGGTAAAATCCCCAAATATATAATGTACTCATGGAATAACAAGATCATTACCATACAAGGGGAGGAAACAAGCATCACATAGTGATTATAGAACCAAAAATGGGTAAACAAATAAATGGAAATCAAGCGGCATCATCCACATACACCATTTAAAACCAAAGTTCCAAATAGGCCATAAACATCCAATAATGGATCATAATTCCAATCCCTTTCTCATTCCATAAAATAATTTACAAAACACCATTTGGAAAATGATTGAAAACACCCACACATTTAAAAAATTTCAAAGTAACCCATAAACAAGGGATTTATTCTTTGAAAATACAATACATAGACAAGGTACTTCATTTCTATCATACATTTTAAAAAGAACCACTTAAAACATTTTAATAGGTTCAATGAAATCACCTATTTATTTTAAAATATATTAAGTAAACCCCTTATCAAGGGTATTTTTATTTGAAAACCAAAAAAATCCAAAAGGAAACCATTTCCTATTAAACCATTTAAAAGAGTCCACTAGGGAATTTCAAAATATTTAAACCACACGCACATTTCAAATCACCATTTAAAATCCAAAAAATGACCACTTTTTCAAACCATTTTGAGGTGAAAACCTCAATTAAAAAATCCCTTTAAAACCTTTGTTTTCTCTCATTGAAACCCAAAAATGGGTCAAAGCCTATTACACAAAATTAAAACCACTTTATACATCCATAAATAATTTCATAATAAGCTTAGAATAATAAAACATTCCATTTTAGAAGTGAAAACATGAAATTCACATAAAAACATATTATGAAAATATCAAACCTCAAATAAATTCTTTCAATTTAACACAATGATGCCACATATAATCATACTTTAAGTAAAAAATAAATTATAACACACAAGTACATGTTGAATTCCAAAATGAAAAAATTACATAGTAATACCTTCCTCAATGAAGTGAAATCCAAACTAAAACATGTCACGTTCAATGATGACCACTCCAATTGGCAAGAAAACCTCCTCTAAAAACCATAATTGACCAAATACCTATATTATAACCACCCCAAATCCAATCCATATCTTTCACAGTAGATAAGGTTTCCAATAGGAAAGGGATATCTCTGGAGAGAAGGAAGGAGTAAAAGATGAAAAAAAGAAGAAATACCTTCAAATTGCTTAAATAACACTAAAGGAGGGGAATAAAAAGAAAAGGGAGGAATAATATAAAGCTCCCCTAAGACCCCTAGGGAATTTCCTATGAAAATGGGGAGAAGAGGGTGTGAAAACCCCAAAAAAACATGAACGTTTTTTGGAAATCCATAAATATTAAACCCTTGTACAAGTTGTACGGTTTAGCCACATGGTCTATCAAACTGGGTGCCGACCATGCACTAGCCACTACCTAGGTCAAGAAACCTCTCACACAGTTAGCCCTAGGCACTACACAATTGAGAAAACCGTGCTTCAATCATGCCATCTAGAACTATTAAAAAATTTAGATCCAACTGCATGCTTGTCGCACAGTTTAACAAAACATGTATGAGTTGTATTCCATACCACATACACACCAAGGACCCCACATAGTTTCTCCTAGGGTCCACATGGTTTGGAATTAACCATGTAAATACCATACTAAAAAATCATGCATATCTAAAAATGAACTAAAAAGTGTCCTTTTGAATGGAGGCTTCTTGGTTTCCCTCTAACCGTGCACCTTAACCGTGTAAAGAAGGAAAACTCTCAAAATTTTCCAAGTTCCAAGCTGAATCTCCATGTAAACTACAAATGGGCCTCCACTTTACCAAATTAACAACACCCTAACAAGGTGGTGTCAAAACGTAGAGGGTGAAAATTTAATTTTCACCACATTTTAATGGGTGTACGGGTTGGCCACATGGTTTGGCCAAACTATGCGCCAACCATATGCACCCACTACCTAAGTGGCACTAACCATGTAGGCTAGGAGGATCATTTTGTAAAATCTTAAACATCTCATGTGCCCCTCTATAGACCCTCTACAGTACCCCACATAGTTTCCCCTAGATTGGTTCATGGTTTCAACAAACCATTCCACTATACAAGAAGGTTTCACAGTTGGGGACACAAGGTTAGTACTAGCCATGAGTCAACCATGCACCCTAGTCCGACTCTACCAAAATTGATCCTTTAGATTATGATACTCTGAAAACTCATCTAACACATAAGAAACCTCTCAGTCCATAAACCCAATGTATAAACAAAACATTTAAGTGTTCCAATTGTTGGACTTACATTCCATCATAGTTTAATATTTTGTCCATCCACTAAATGAAAAATTAGAAACTCTATTGGAAATTCCATCCAGTCCAAAACATAAGATCTTACACTCATGTACAATAGGCATATCACTAATATTGAGTTTCTCCCCAACCCTCTAAGATAAACACCTATTTTTAATAGGAATCAAAACCCATAAAATGGATTTTATTTCCATAAAAATTTCATATCTATCATCATGCTGATAGAATATCCTAGGTTGGTTTAGAATATCTTATATGAAATCCCTTCCTTAAAATTTTATGTGGAATTTATTTAGAGAAATCCAATCTATGAATAAGATAACATTAAATTCAACCATAGAGAGACTAACAAGGTTTGTAGGAAGCATATTACTTTAAACTTAAACTAGAGAAGAATAATAGACTTTAGATGAGATCATCATACCATTATAGATTTTCACTGAAAATTCAACATCTAATCATTGGGTGGCATTTTGATACCCTTAATAAATTTATCAGATTTAAAAGAGTGAGTATATTTATAGTCAAGTAAGACATTAACAATTCTATAGTGGATGGTAAGTATACCTTTCACCACATATTTATTTCAACCCTTATCAGAAATAGTGATCACATATATTTCTTAATGTCTCTCAGATTAAGTGGTTGTTGACATCGATCATCATCATTAACCTTCATATTTTAGAACTAGTTATCATAATTCTCAATCACCTTACATTTGAAATATTGGAGTGTGTGTGGTGAATTCTATAGATATTTTTCTATATTCACATAATTTGATAACTCATTCCCATAACTTCAATAATAAATTGCTCAATGGCCATCTTTCCCACACATATAACATTTACCATCCCACTTATGAAAATTTCCTCCATGTTTCCTTCCACACTTTGGTCACAGAGGAATGATTCTCTTATTTTCTCCATGGTTTTTAGATTTTCCATTAAATTTCATTTTTCTTTTATTATAAAAACCATGAGATTGATTGGTAATTAAAATCTCCATTTCAACCTTGAAAACAAATCGAATGATTTCTTTAGAGATTTCAAATTCACTTTTGGCCAACGCCATTCAAAGACTTGGTTTCAAGCCACTAAAGAATTAATCAACCTTAATTTATGGTTAGATGATATTGCTAGAAGTGTACATAAAAATTCTTTTAAAATTCACCTCATAGGTGCCAATGGATTCATCATCCTTTTATTTTAACTCAAGGAATTCCTTCTATATTTTCATATGAAGAATATGAGGAAAGTAATTTTTGAAAATTAAGTTCTTAAACTCATATAATTTCATTGAGTGAATTTCATCTCGTTGACTTGTATTCTTGATAAAATTCCAACATTGATCTACTTCTCTATCCAAATCATAGACAAACGAAATTAATTTTTCATCATCTGAAACTAGAGAACAGAAAATATCTTTTCAATGGAATCGATCCATTTCTTAGAAAATACTAGATCAGTGGAACCACTAAAATAAGTTGGATGTTGCCTCATGAAGTACACAAAATAATGTTGTTCCATCCTATACTCATTTAGAATTTTATCATGATTCATAGCTTTAGAATGTTTAGTAATAAAATTAATGAGATTTTTCATTCCAGATACCACAATGTTTGGTTTCTTAGGAGGACCAGCATGTTGAGTCAATAATATTCCTTATAAATTTTCCATTCCATTATGTTTTAAAAATAACAAACACATTTTCTTAAATAAAATCATCCTTATCAAAAAAACATTCTCTTAATGAAAAATCTATTTCTCTAAAAATGGTTTTGACCTTACCGATGGTTTTCAACGACTTGTATAATGTTTTCTCAAAACAATACTAATAATATTTTTCTTCAGTAAAAAAATTGGATTTTTATCTAACTCAAAACCTTAAAGTTCTTTTGAATCTGATTTCTCCAGAATGGTGACTCTGATTTCTCTGGAAATCAGACTCCAATTTATTCTAAAATCAAACTACAATTTAATCTGAAATCAGACTTTGATTTCTTCTGAAATCAAACTCCGATTTATCTTGAAGTTAGACTCCGATTTCTACTGAAGCCAAACTCTGATTTCTCCTGAAACCAGAATCCTATTTCTACTGAAATCAGACTCTAATTTCTCCTAAAATCATACTTCGATTTCTATTGAAATTATACTTCGATTTCTATTAAAATCAGACTCTGATTTATCCAAAAATCAAACTATGATTTATTCTAAAATCAATCTCTAGTTTCTTTTGAAATTAGACTCCTATTTCTTTTAAAATCAGACTCTGATTTCTTCTAAAATCAGACTCTGATTTCTTCTGAAATCAGACTTTGATTTCTTCCAAAATCAGAATCTGATTCTCTATTATTTCATAATCCAATTTTTAACTTTTCTTAGACTATGATTATCACTTTATTAAGAATATTATTAATTTTTTTTCTTATAGTTACCTTATTTCCTTAAATAAATGATTCATTTTATCATATCCAATATATGATAATGTTTCATAGACAAGATAATGTTTCTCAAGTTTTCGTACATGGAACGATGACGCACAATATATTTCTAACTAACCATTAGTTTAGTGACACATATAAAGGTACCTCCAAAATTTAAGTGGAAATATGACCATTGGAGGAGGAATTCAACCGTTGGAATTTATTTCTATAAATACACACCCATTTTAATGATGTTCACAGGGAAATCCTACATGATAAATTATAGAGAGAGAATTTGTGCTGCGAGAGCACTGCTCAAACCTGCCTTATGTGAATGTTGAAAACAACTTATTCAAGCTGTGAACATATTATTTAGATTTATTAGTGTGATTATGATTGTTTCTAATCAATCTAGGGCTTCTGTGGATAGGAATATAGAGGCACTGATCAACTTAAAGATCGAGGTCTTCTAGGGATATCAAGAAAATTCCAATATTCTTTTCGAGAGATTACCTTGGTGTGGGTAAGACATACTTTCATGAATGCATAAAGTAAGGGAAATTTATCCAAAGTTTTTGGATACCCTTCTCTTTGGTTTAAAATATTTCTTATACTTTTTTACTTGTCTTTGTTACTAGTTTTCTTAATTTCACTGCATTTAGTTAAATAATTAAAGTGTAACTTTCTTATACTTTATTATATGTGTATACTGTAATATAAATTAGATACTATATTATTTAAGGTATAATATTTCCCTAAATAAACATGTATCAAGTTTCTTTATTGGATCCATATTATAAGATCCAAATCAAGTTAGTTTCTTTGTTAATAACTAAAGCGGTTTTGTAAATCCATCTTGTTTAAATTTGTTAAAAATATATTTTATTAAGGATAAAAATTAATGTTTAAAAACCTACAATTCAACCCTATTATAATTGAAAAATCTAAATATACATTTCGATCCTATAAGGGATTTTATAGTCCATCGCCCTCGACATTAAAATGGTTCCTTCCAGTTACTTTCATTGAATAAAACTACAAAACATAGTGTAAGAAACAATAATCATAGTGGAGAACCACATAATCATAAAAAATCACTTATAGGATGTCTAAATCATGACACCTTCATTTCAGTATTTGAAACCTTAGGATCAACCAAGGCCATTCATAGTCATTATTCAAATCCTTCATAAAGGTTCATAAAGAGTTTTTGAATTTCCAAAACATATCCTCTATGTGTGTCAAACTAGGTATACAACAAGGTCTATTTCCATGAACCAGGTGATGATCAAATCCCTCTCGATGCATCCTTTTTTGAGTCATTACCCCTAATCACAACTCTACTAGAGACACATACACATGTAGTATCTAGAAAGAGACGCAATTTCTTATTAACCACTTTCTATATCCTTCACCAAAATCCTAGGATATTTTCTCATATTTAGATTTATCCTTATGGTTCTCACTAAAGTTTTCTCATCCTAGTTTCTAAAAGTTTATCTAAACCTCACACTTATTCCAAATATAGTGACAAAAATTTTCATAAATATAAACTAAATATTATTATATGAATATTCATCATATAACATAATGATCTATGCTAGAATCAATTAGGTGTAGTTCCATTTGAAACTCGAATACATAAAAAATGGTTCATTATTGAACTATATCATCTCCCACTAAGTTATTCAGAACTAGAAATGTTATTAGACAATTCATGAATAATACCTTTATTAATAACTTGGGGAAATGAAACATAAGAAAGTGTGAGCTCATATTCTCAGTAAGGGTAAATAAGGGAGATATCAATATAATATGAGTATAAAGATATGAGAATATGAGAATAAAATATGAAAACTATACCCTATATATCATAGATAGTAAAAATGAGTCATGAATAAATATTGGTAGTTTATAAGACTTTAATTATAAATTAATAAAATAACGTAAGTCATGGAAGCACAACATTGGCATAAGACATTGAATTATGGAATACACATAAGTATAAAAAATCATTTTCTTAGTAATCAAGGCTTATTTTATAGACTATAATAGTGGATTGGTTTCACTCCCCAAACCCTTTTAGTATCTAAGGTTCACTCCCAGGACTATAATAGTGGATTTAGTCAACTCCCCAAACAATCTTAAGAGTCTTAGTTCCCTCCCATGATTATTATAGTGGATAAAATACCTCACTGAACTGGGTTCACTCCCCATTCTATTCCTTTTTATCTCATGAGATATAAATCATTTCCTATTTCATTTGAGGAATATATAGGTACCACCCATCACATAATGAAAATAATACATATGTGTGCCATAATTTCATAAAATAATCATCATATTAGAACCCATGAAAATAAACATGTTTCATAAACATTTCTGTAACATCCCAGGTAATTAAAGAATAAATAATTTTCATATTTATTAATATTTGAGAATTAAATATGAATTTTAATTAAAAGGGGTTGCTATGTTCGATAGCGTACCCGATACACAACGATGAGTTTCTTTGAAACTTACGTAGCACACTAGTAATATAATAATATTATTTTAAATGTTAGTTAACAAGTAGCCGTTGTACTGGCGGGAATGAATAGAAATAACTAAAATATGAATAGATATGTTTTTAGATGTTTTTACATTTACCCAATAAAAGATAAAGGCTTAAAATACGGAAAGAGTTCACTTTTAGGCTTTTATACTCTAATTTTCACTAAAGGTTCACTTATCACCTTTTAATGGTGAACCGTCATTAAATATAGTTTTGATCACTCTTATACATTCTTTTGGACCAAATAAAACTTTTATTAAGAATTGGGACATCAAATTTTACTTTGTGTAATTTTTGGTACCTTTCTGATAAAGTTCATTTTTTTATGAATAGTGTAAAATGTTGCATTTTAATTCAAAACCTCTTTTTGATCTAATTTATTTATATGATTAGATTATCTTTTGAATTGGTTTTAAAGTGAAATTAGAAAATATTTTTACCATTAAATCCAATAGTGGTCATTGGAATCAATTTCACTTTGAAATTAGACTTAAACTGGTGTCAATCTTTTGATACTTATTGTTTTGTAAAAACGCGCTATTTGCTCTGGCAGCGGGAATTAATTATTAAATTAATTAATGTGACTTATATGATTTGAATTTTGTAAAATGGACTTCATTTTTGAATTCGGAATATCAAATATAGCTTAGGGTGAATTTTTGGTAATTTTCTGAAAAACATCAATTTTTGATGAATAGTGAAACCACTAAGTGGTAATCAAGCAAACTGATTTTTCGGTTAAATGAAATTTTACCACTAATGTGTGTTGAATTTTGAAAATCCGACATACATGGTTATCATTAAGAAGTAAAATGTGGTTCAATGAGATTAAAATAATTTTTTGGTGAATAGTAACTTATTAAGTTCTTAATCGCGATTAGTGGTAATTAGGGTAGTTTAATGTATAAATAACGCTTTAATAATATAAAATGACCTAGACACATGTCCCAACCTCATTGGTTGTGTCATGGCCGACCAAGACAAGCCATGGCCTAACTTGGGGACCCCATGGATCCACTTTTGTTGTGAAATGACATAAAATACTTTTTATTTAATGTTAAAGTGAAAATGACACTAACATAAATTGTTTTACTAAAACAATTTTTAAGTGGGGTTATACAAGTCCCAATTTTGATTATAAATATTAAATGGAAAGCTAAAAAGATTTCCTACATCATAGTAATTTTTTTATAATTTTTAGACATTAAATAAATTTAATTATTTATGACATAATAATGACACAGCGATGACATCATTATTTGACGATTTAAATAAAATAGAAAGATAATGTAAAATATAAAACCTACACATGGCCAAAACCAATTGGATGAGTGGATTTAGATGCCTTATCACATTATCCACGAATTCTATCAATGTGGGACCTTTTAAAACCGAAACACATTTTCAAATAATGTAATGTTTCTTTACTTTCCAAAAGTGCCCCTCCTCTCCTCTTATAAAAGGCCCCCACCTCTACCTCATTTCACACACTCTTCAAGCCATTGGCTCGGCCAACCCCTGCCCATTTGCTCTCTCCACATTCCTCTCCTCATCCTAGAGGATTCCCTTTGGGCAGAATCCTTTCAAAGGAATCCTTTAGGCTCAACTCAAAAGGAGTTACACTTTTTAAGGTAATTCATTCTCTAATGTTCATTTGTTTTATTTTGCTTCTCCAACCCCATAAACTCTTTTTATATACTTCTTTTGTAACAACACCAGTATCATCAATATACTAGGATGTTGTTATAAGATTTATTTGAGCTACACTCTCACACAACTACATCAAATGGTTAAAGAACATACGGTTTCCGTGGATGGCGAAATTCTGCCTCCCGAAACGATGATTGTTCAATACTCATTTAACACCTTCAAAGGTGGCCATTATGATGTCACTATTTTTATATATGATATATATTATGTATATGTTTTCCTTAAGCTTCTGTTTTTCTTCATTTTGGTCATACTTTATGGTTTCCATTATGGGTAAACACGATATCTTCATTTTAGGAAGTGCGGACTACCGCCCCCTAAAAGTGATTTGATTCGTTAATACCATATGTGGGATGTGTAAAGGATAAAGTTAATGATATTATATATGTTATTATACTGGAGTTATAACATACTCTTATACAATTATGAATCCATTCCATGAAATATGAAATAGAAATGGAAGTGGCGTTCATGCGTACGTACGGCTTACCGTCTCCATGAACGGTGCATTTCATTTCTTACCTCTAAATGATTATGTAATACTATAAAGGCATGAATGTACTGGATATATATGACATATATGATATCTACATCATGAATAACATTCTGAATATAATGAATCTTTGACCAAATTAACAACACGTAAGTGTAAGAGGTCTATTTTTGACTTAAGAACCAAATACCGACAAAATGAACATTATTAACTTAACTGATTACATGATGTTCATAACATGGTATAAAAGGAATAATGAACTTGAAAAAGATTCATAATCAAGTAGAGATTAACTCAAGTTTATTATTCAGGAGATTAAAGAACGGTCGGGTCAAGTCAGATACGAGGTATGGGAACTTCTTAACCCAATTTCCATTCTTTGGGTTAATCTCCTACTTTCAAATTATGTCATTATGTTATTATGTCGTATCTTGTATTGGTACTTTATTTATGTGTACTTATAGTAAATACACATAATGTATCTATTTTATTTTAAAAATTATCTTTGTATGGGACTTCGTCTCAATCTCCTTTCGTTGAGGCATATTTTATTTTATACACAACTTTCTTTTATACGGTGTATAAACCCCTTTGACTTTTACGTTTACTCAAAAGGAATCTTTTTTATACGAAGCGTTTACTAAACGACAAAAGGGAATGTTTTTGTCGTACGTATGCGGCGACAACGACTTCTCCGCCGTCGTAACCGTTATTTGAGTTTCGGCTTCCTCTACAAGCCATACCTTTTTTTTAAAAAGAAAAATAAATACCATGTTTTACTTTGGTATTGAAAATGGTTTTCATAATGTTTTTATTATATCAATGTGTTGTATTGATATCTCGTGATTGAAATGTGGAAATGTTATGTTTCCTTTATGCATGTTTTATGTGATATGATTATGTTATGGTTCTTGGGCATTATTATGAAGACGGGTGGTTCCGTGATAAACTAAGGGCGGGTGAGCCCGTTATAGCTCTCCAATGCATTGGGTAACGCGAAGGAGTGAAACATTAAGGTTTCTCCGAAGAGATTTTTAGGGAATATACTGTGATGGGTATTCCAAACGTAACCAAGAGGGTTACTCCCTACGTAAGAATGTTATGAATGCCTCAAGTTACCTTTATGTCTTATGATTTCTATGATTTATTCATGATTTTATGAGGTATGTTAAAGTGATTATGTTTTATGGGTAAAGTATGATTTCACTCTTATGTATGTATGTACCCATGTTTCCTTTCCATGTTTTTATAACCCATACTGAGTTTTTATGCTCATCCCAAGTTTTTGAAATGTTTTTCACAGGTCAAGGGAAAGGTACATGATAAGATGATAGAGTCAAGGATGTGTCAAGAATTAATCCATGTTTTATTTTAAATGTGTGTTCCATTGATGGGAATGAAGAATACTATCTTTATGTAACCACTTTGTTTATATGTGGAATGTAATGCAAGTCTTATGATCTAATTCTCTAAAACTCTAAACCCGAAAAGATCCTCAACGTGTAATCTTGTAATAACTCAAGATTAAGTAAGGTTTAAGGCTGGGGCCTTATAGTTGGTATCAAAGGTCGGTTTAGACAACTTTAGGAGTTAGAAAAGTGTTAAATTATAATATGATTGAAATGATATAGCATTTACGGATTACCATGTTGCTTCGCCTAAGATATTTCCATGTTCAGAATGGTTTTCCGTAGGGGAAACAAAGCAGCTATGTTGGGACGACATCAGGAGGAAGACAACCTTCCAAATCAGCAACCTGAGATGGTTGGAATCGGAACTGAACAGTTTGTTGCAGTGATGGCACAGTTGACTCAGGCTATAAATGGTGGTGGTATCCATGCACGAGATCAGCCAGATCAACCGCATAGGAACATGTCAATGGTGGAACATTTCATGAGGCAAAATCCTCCATCATTCAGAGGATCATCTGACCCTGTGCTAGCTGAAGGGTGGATTAAAGCACTGGAGAAGATTTTTGATGTCATGGGGTGTTCAGACAATCAAAAGGTTAGTCTTGCTATTTACCGTTTGGAGGGTGAAGCAGATCAGTGGTGGTCTATGGTTAAAAATATCAGGGACGCCGATGAGATTGATGCTCTTGACTGGGATGAATTCAAAGGTATGTTTCTTGAGAAGTATTTTCCTAAGGATGTTCGACTTAGGATGGAAAAGAAATTCTTGGAATTGAGGCAAGAGGAAGACTCAGTGGCTGCCTATGAAGAAAGGTTCACTCGATTGGCAAGGTATGCTCCAAATTTTATCCGAGACCTTGATAGTAAAATCAATCGTTTTTACTCAGGATTAAAGCCAAAGTATCGAAGGGCATTAGCTTCTCGTGAGTTTAAAAGTTATGAAAAGCTTGTTCGATGTGCTGAGAAGGTGGAAATGGAGTTTTCTGATGACCAAGTTTTCTATAACAACCAGCAGAAGAAGAGACCGAGGTGGCAGGAGAAAGGTAAGAATTCTTCAAAAAAGTCTGATGGTAAGAAAACTAAGTTTCCAGTTTGTGATAAATGTGGAAAAAGGCATGCTGGGGAATGTCTTCTGAATTCTGTAAAGTGCTACCGATGTGGTAAGATGGGACATAAGGCTCGTGATTGCACTGAAAAGGATCAAGGTGAAGGTAAAAACAAATTTGATTTACAGTTAGTGAAATGTTATAAGTGCAATGAGATGGGTCATTATGCAAATGAGTGTCCGACAAGGAGCTTGAGTGATGGGAAGCAGTTAGACTACAAGCAGAAAGGGGTGGCGAAATCCTTTGCAACTACTTCAGCAGATGTTGGGCCATCGAATGAAGTGGTGTCAGCTCCAGGGAGCTCAGTATTTTTCGAAGATTGACTTGAGGTCGGGGTACCATCAGTTGATAGTAAAAGAAGCAGATGTTCCGAAGATTGTGTTCCGTACTAGATATGTCCACTATGAATTTGTAGTAATGCCTTTTGGGCTAACCAATGCACCTTCTGTATTCATGGACTTAATGAATAAAATTTTCCATGAGTTCTTGGATAAGTTTGTGTTTGTGTTTTGAGGTTTGTGAAGAGGTTATGTGTGCCTTGTGATTCACAGTTGAAGAGAGAGTTGTTATGTGAAGCTCATAGTTCTCCGTTTTCAGTTCATCCGGGCAGTACTAAGATGTATAGAGATCTGCGGGAGTATTACTGGTGGGATGGAATGAAAAGAGATATTGCTGATTTTACTGTGAAGTGTTTGACTTGTCAGTAGGTTAAAGCTGAGCGGCAGTTACCGAAAGGGATGCTTCAGCCTTTACCAGTGCCAGAGTGGAAATGGGAGAATATATCCATGGACTTTGTTGTTGGATTACCGAAGACATCTCGAGGTAATAATGCAATTTGGGTTATTGTTGATCGCTTGACTAAATCTGCTCATTTCCTTTCTATACGAGATACTTTCTATCTAGATCAAATTTCCCGTTTGTATCTTAAGGAGATAGTCAGGTTACATGGAGTTCCTCTCTCCATTGTATCAGATCGTGATCCCAGGTTTACCTCTAACTTTTGGAAAGGCCTTCAGAAGTCGTTGGGTACTGAATTAAATTTTAGTACAGCTTTTCATCCTCAATCAGATGGGCAGTCAGAACGAACAATTCAGACATTGGAGGATATGCTACGAGCTTGTTCTATGGATTATCAGGGAAGTTGGGACCAACATCTTTCTTTGGTTGAGTTTTCATATAATAATAGTTTCCATTCGAGTATACAGATGGCACCATTTCAGGCATTATATGGGAAGCGGTGTCGAACTCCAGCTTTCTGGGATGAAGTGGGTGAAAGAAAGTTGATGGGACCAGAATTGGTAGAAGAGATGGCAGAAAAAGTTCAGTTGATTCAGAAACACATGAGAATAGCTCAGAGTAGGCAGAAGAGTTATGCAGATAACCAGAGGAAGGATCTATCTTTCGAGGTACACAATGTTTTTCACGTTTCGATGTTGAGAAAGAATATGCCAGATCCATCTCATGTTTTGAGTCCAGAGGTAGTTCAGCTGGAAGAGAACCTATCTTATGAGGAACAACCGGTCCAGATTCTTGACCACAGGGAGCAAGTGTTACGGAATAAGGTGATTCACCAGGTAAAGGTTTTGTGGAAAAACCACATGATTGAAGAGGCAACATGGGAATCTGAAAATGCTATGAGGGATAAATACCCCCACTTATTTTGATAAGTGAATAAAATTGCGAGGACGCAATTCCCAAAAGGGGGGAAGGATGTAACATCCCAGGTAATTAAAGAATAAATAATTTTCATATTTATTAATATTTGAGAATTAAATATGAATTTTAATTAAAAGGGGTTGCTATGTTCGATAGCGTACCCGATACACAACGATGAGTTTCTTTGAAACTTACGTAGCACACTAGTAATATAATAATATTATTTTAAATGTTAGTTAACAAGTAGCCGTTGTACTGGCGGGAATGAATAGAAATAACTAAAATATGAATAGATATGTTTTTAGATGTTTTTACATTTACCCAATAAAAGATAAAGGCTTAAAATACGGAAAGAGTTCACTTTTAGGCTTTTATACTCTAATTTTCACTAAAGGTTCACTTATCACCTTTTAATGGTGAACCGTCATTAAATATAGTTTTGATCACTCTTATACATTCTTTTGGACCAAATAAAACTTTTATTAAGAATCGGGACATCAAATTTTACTTTGTGTAATTTTTGGTACCTTTCTGATAAAGTTCATTTTTTTATGAATAGTGTAAAATGTTGCATTTTAATTCAAAACCTCTTTTTGATCTAATTTATTTATATGATTAGATTATCTTTTGAATTGGTTTTAAAGTGAAATTAGAAAATATTTTTACCATTAAATCCAATAGTGGTCATTGGAATCAATTTCACTTTGAAATTAGACTTAAACTGGTGTCAATCTTTTGATACTTATTGTTTTGTAAAAACGCGCTATTTGCTCTGGCAGCGGGAATTAATTATTAAATTAATTAATGTGACTTATATGATTTGAATTTTGTAAAATGGACTTCATTTTTGAATTCGGAATATCAAATATAGCTTAGGGTGAATTTTTGGTAATTTTCTGAAAAACATCAATTTTTGATGAATAGTGAAACCACTAAGTGGTAATCAAGCAAACTGATTTTTCGGTTAAATGAAATTTTACCACTAATGTGTGTTGAATTTTGAAAATCCGACATACATGGTTATCATTAAGAAGTAAAATGTGGTTCAATGAGATTAAAATAATTTTTTGGTGAATAGTAACTTATTAAGTTCTTAATCGCGATTAGTGGTAATTAGGGTAGTTTAATGTATAAATAACGCTTTAATAATATAAAATGACCTAGACACATGTCCCAACCTCATTGGTTGTGTCATGGCCGACCAAGACAAGCCATGGCCTAACTTGGGGACCCCATGGATCCACTTTTGTTGTGAAATGACATAAAATACTTTTTATTTAATGTTAAAGTGAAAATGACACTAACATAAATTGTTTTACTAAAACAATTTTTAAGTGGTGTTATAAAAGTCCAAATTTTGATTATAAATATTCAATGGAAAGCTAAAAAGATTTCCTACATCATAGTAATTTTTTTATAATTTTTAGACATTAAATAAATTTAATTATTTATGACATAATAATGACACAGCGATGACATCATTATTTGACGATTTAAATAAAATAGAAAGATAATGTAAAATATAAAACCTACACATGGCCAAAACCAATTGGATGAGTGGATTTCGATGCCTTATCACATTATCCACGAATTCTATCAATGTGGGACCTTTTAAAACCGAAACACATTTTCAAATAATGTAATGTTTCTTTACTTTCCAAAAGTGCCCCTCCTCTCCTCTTATAAAAGGCCCCCACCTCTACCTCATTTCACACACTCTTCAAGCCATTGGCTCGGCCAACCCCTGCCCATTTGCTCTCTCCACATTCCTCTCCTCATCCTAGAGGATTCCCTTTGGGCAGAATCCTTTCAAAGGAATCCTTTAGGCTCAACTCAAAAGGAGTTACACTTTTTAAGGTAATTCATTCTCTAATGTTCATTTGTTTTATTTTGCTTCTCCAACCCCATAAACTCTTTTTATATACTTCTTTTGTAACAACACCAGTATCATCAATATACTAGGATGTTGTTATAAGATTTATTTGAGCTACACTCTCACACAACTACATCAAATGGTTAAAGAACATACGGTTTCCGTGGATGGCGAAATTCTGCCTCCCGAAACGATGATTGTTCAATACTCATTTAACACCTTCAAAGGTGGCCATTATGATGTCACTATTTTTATATATGATATATATTATGTATATGTTTTCCTTAAGCTTCTGTTTTTCTTCATTTTGGTCATACTTTATGGTTTCCATTATGGGTAAACACGATATCTTCATTTTAGGAAGTGCGGACTACCGCCCCCTAAAAGTGATTTGATTCGTTAATACCATATGTGGGATGTGTAAAGGATAAAGTTAATGATATTATATATGTTATTATACTGGAGTTATAACATACTCTTATACAATTATGAATCCATTCCATGAAATATGAAATAGAAATGGAAGTGGCGTTCATGCGTACGTACGGCTTACCGTCTCCATGAACGGTGCATTTCATTTCTTACCTCTAAATGATTATGTAATACTATAAAGGCATGAATGTACTGGATATATATGACATATATGATATCTACATCATGAATAACATTCTGAATATAATGAATCTTTGACCAAATTAACAACACGTAAGTGTAAGAGGTCTATTTTTGACTTAAGAACCAAATACCGACAAAATGAACATTATTAACTTAACTGATTACATGATGTTCATAACATGGTATAAAAGGAATAATGAACTTGAAAAAGATTCATAATCAAGTAGAGATTAACTCAAGTTTATTATTCAGGAGATTAAAGAACGGTCGGGTCAAGTCAGATACGAGGTATGGGAACTTCTTAACCCAATTTCCATTCTTTGGGTTAATCTCCTACTTTCAAATTATGTCATTATGTTATTATGTCGTATCTTGTATTGGTACTTTATTTATGTGTACTTATAGTAAATACACATAATGTATCTATTTTATTTTAAAAATTATCTTTGTATGGGACTTCGTCTCAATCTCCTTTCGTTGAGGCATATTTTATTTTATACACAACTTTCTTTTATACGGTGTATAAACCCCTTTGACTTTTACGTTTACTCAAAAGGAATCTTTTTTATACGAAGCGTTTACTAAACGACAAAAGGGAATGTTTTTGTCGTACGTATGCGGCGACAACGACTTCTCCGCCGTCGTAACCGTTATTTGAGTTTCGGCTTCCTCTACAAGCCATACCTTTTTTTTAAAAAGAAAAATAAATACCATGTTTTACTTTGGTATTGAAAATGGTTTTCATAATGTTTTTATTATATCAATGTGTTGTATTGATATCTCGTGATTGAAATGCGGAAATGTTATGTTTCCTTTATGCATGTTTTATGTGATATGATTATGTTATGGTTCTTGGGCATTATTATGAAGACGGGTGGTTCCGTGATAAACTAAGGGCGGGTGAGCCCGTTATAGCTCTCCAATGCATTGGGTAACGCGAAGGAGTGAAACATTAAGGTTTCTCCGAAGAGATTTTTAGGGAATATACTGTGATGGGTATTCCAAACGTAACCAAGAGGGTTACTCCCTACGTAAGAATGTTATGAATGCCTCAAGTTACCTTTATGTCTTATGATTTCTATGATTTATTCATGATTTTATGAGGTATGTTAAAGTGATTATGTTTTATGGGTAAAGTATGATTTCACTCTTATGTATGTATGTACCCATGTTTCCTTTCCATGTTTTTATAACCCATACTGAGTTTTTATGCTCATCCCAAGTTTTTGAAATGTTTTTCACAGGTCAAGGGAAAGGTACATGATAAGATGATAGAGTCAAGGATGTGTCAAGAATTAATCCATGTTTTATTTTAAATGTGTGTTCCATTGATGGGAATGAAGAATACTATCTTTATGTAACCACTTTGTTTATATGTGGAATGTAATGCAAGTCTTATGATCTAATTCTCTAAAACTCTAAACCCGAAAAGATCCTCAACGTGTAATCTTGTAATAACTCAAGATTAAGTAAGGTTTAAGGCTGGGGCCTTATAATTTCATTATAGAATAACATGTGTAATAGAAATAGATTTCATTATAATTTCATCATTTTAACATAGAATAACCCAAGGAAAATGAATGAGTTTCATAAAAATTTTATCATTCCACCATAGAATAACCCATGGAAATGGAACAGGTTTCCTAAACATCATATCATTATAAAAATGAAACATCCAGAGAAAGAATGTGGATGTTACCATAGGAACATATCAATATTAAATCTTAAGTAACATCAAAGTATGTAATCTTAAATGAGAAATGACTTTGAGAAATCAATTGGAAAATTTCTTAAGGAAAATAACCTTATCGCATTGAAAATTAACTTTTCAATACCAAAAAAAATCACAAAACAACGTGAAAACCCATTTCTTTGAAAATATCTTTCAAAACTTATAAAGGAAGATTTAAAACATTGGGTGTTAATGGTGGTGGGAAATTTCATTCATTCTGTACACATTAAAATAAGGATTCATTTCACATTTTAGGTAGTATCCAAAAGAGACATATTTATTAAACGACATGAATATTCCTTTAAAACCATTTTTTAAAATGTCAAACATTGGTTAAAATTAATTTGAACAATCATATTATAATCTTGAAAATATTTTTGAAACATTTTTCAAAAACATGGATATGAAAGAAAAGGGGGTTTTGACCGAAGAGAAAAATTAATTTAGTGTTTCCTTAAAAAAAATATTTTGAAATATTTAATATATAAAGAGTGGAAAATTAAATTAAATCATTAAATTTCAGGAAATTACTAAAGTATAAGTAAATTAATGATTTTATTTAAATTTTTATCATAAAATATTATCATTAGAATCATATCTCAAATAATCATGATAAAGAATGAGACTGTAACATTAAACCTTTACCACTTTGGTAACTTTTGAATCATAACTATCATGAAATAATGAAACTTATTTGGATATTTATATTATAAAATTATCATCATGAGTTTAATAAAATACATTAATGACCAGTACATACACCACACAAATGAATAAAGTGTTGTATAATGCATGTGTCCCACAGAAATAAAAGTGAGATGTAAACCCCTTAACACCTTGGTGATATTTTGAATTATATAACCCATTAAAGAATAAAATCACATGAAACTTTAAATATCAATAAAATAATTATATTCATTATATTAATTTTCAAATTTTTAGTATATACACATCATAAAATAATATAGGTTCATTACATATCATATGTCCCAAAGAATCCAAATTGTGAAGAAATTTTCTTACCTTAAGTCTCGACTTCCATTGTACATGTTTGAAACATATGAATAATAAATATAGGTTTATTATAAATCTATTACAAAACCATAATAATATGTATCATACTATATACGATTTTTCCATAACCTTTAATTACCCATTTATTAATAATTTTATTTCAAAATATCACTTCAAGTAATAACTACTTTATTTTTCATGTATGTTTTGATTTTGTATTTTAGGTTCTTTTAATTTGAGAATGGTTATATAATTTATATAATTTTATTCAAGATATAGTTATAATATATATTAATTAAACATGTATTTATATTAATCCATAAAAATTAGAGATATAAAATGAATTACATCATTTATGGAGATGGTAGGTCATACGTACGCATGAACATTGTTTCCATTTTTTGAAGGATGGAATGAAAGGAAGGTAAATAATATATCACCTTTACAGAGTAATTATTATTTCATATATATCACATATAGTCATTAAATTTACTCTTATTACCTTCTATGTAAATCCTAAATGAAAAATGAATCACATCGCTTCGCGAGGCGGTATTCCGTTATACATGTAACGACCCGAAATTTTGAATAAATTTTGTTTCCTAACATTGTGTGTTATTTTATTTTTATACTCAACAAAACTATTTCATTTAATAAAATGAGTATAATTAAAATAAGACCATTGGGTTTTGATTTTTATATGACCATTGGTCAATATGACTATTGGAAACTAAATGTTGCGATTATTGTCTATAAATACAAGTGATCTTGATTAATTAATATAGAAAGAAGATTCGATGGCCCCATCTAGTAGTCTCGGGCCGATCAAAGCCCATCTGATGGAACTCAGGAAGAAGGAAGCACCTTTGGGATTTGCTCTGGACTAAACCCAAGCTGAACTTCATCATTTGAAGCTGGAACGTAAATGCCTTCGCTAGAAGTTCAAGCTGATAGAAATCACTACTCGGGCAATGTTGGTCGAGCCGCCCCAAGATTCTATCACCCTAGCACACCTTACTCTTAGGTCCTATGCTGGTGTTATACGGTGACATGTAAAGAGATTGTAACTGCCTTGTGTAATCCTTTAATTTAAATAAAAATTGTGATTTCTTCTTATGGTGATTTTTGTGAATTTTCAAATGTCCAGATAAATATAGTATGCATATTATTGTTGAATTTTGGAAAAATGAGATATTTTAAAATATTTATGTAAACCTCAAATAATTAATGATGTGTAATGATTTTCAAAAAAATTTCTTCTGCAAATGTGTTTAGTATAAAATTTAGAATCTAATAAGATCGAATTATTTTTTTGTGAATAGTATTTTATGAATAGTGATTTTATGCTTAGGATTAGTAATGTGACCAAATGGATTATTAATCTCACTTAAATAAAGTATTAATATAATTTAGGCACCTTGATTAGGTAATATGATTCAATAAAATAAGTAAATAACTGTTTCAGAAATTATTGGTTAAGTATTAGTTTTTTCAGGTGAATAGTGTTTTTTATTTAAAAATTAAATTAAATATATTTAGAAAATTATTTTCATAAAATGGAGTTCATTTTTGAAATCAGAGCATCAATATTTGGTTACGGTGAATTTTTTAGATTTTTCTGAAACGGTTGAATTTTCAGTGAATAGTGTTTTTATTTAAAAACTAAATTAAAAATATTTAGAAAATTATTTTCATAAAATGGAGTTCATTTTTGAAATCAGAGCATCGATATTTGGTTAAGGTGAAATTTTGGGATTTTTCTGAGAAAGTTGAATTTTCGGTGAATAGTGAAAATACAGTTTTGGAGTTTCTGGTGTTTAATGACATCATTGAAGATGTAATAATTATGAAATAATTCTGGTCGACTTATGAATAGTAAGATAAGTTATTAGGTGTCCCAAGTGGCCAATACCATGGGCAAATACCATGGGAAAGCCCATGGTTTTTTCAATACCATCAATGAGGTGTCCCTTGGCCATTAATGCCTTGTCCCCTCACTTCCCCTATAAATACAAAACAATTCTATCATCCTTTCCATTAAAAAATCCTCCTCAACAAATTTAATTTCTTCTTACCTCCCAAGGAGTCCTCCCAAGGTGCCCTCAAGCTTCCCAAGGTTTCAAACTTCAATATTTCGAAGTTACTCTTCAAGGTAAGGGATCCTACCTCTCTCTTTCTTTTCAAGTACTCTTTTGTATGTCATTTAATTTAAGACCCATGTTCTTATGTTGGGGGATGTTCTTTTATATTCATATTACTTCCCCTTTCATGATAATATTATGATATATCCCCTCTTACTCTCATCATTTCATTTTATGAATGTTTAAGTGGCGCCGTTAGGCTGCTGAATTTTTGTAAAGGATTCTTCCACCCTTCTCATTTTTCAAGTTCTATTTTCATGTCATTTCATTAAATTTACTTTTCTTATGTTGGGGTATGATATTCTATATCTATCATAATTTCTTTTTTATGTTCATATTATAAGAGACCCTATTTTCTCTCATTAATTCATTTTTTGAAATTTTATGTAACGTCGTTAGGCTGCCGAATTTTCATTAGAGAAATCTTATTTTTGTCTTCCTTTCAAGTTCTTCATTTCATATGGTAAATCTTTAAAATTTCATTACCATGTTCATATATTATTTATATTCTGTCCCTCTACTATTTTATGGATCATTTATGAGTGGGTGACCCATGTCCCCTCTGTTTTCAATATTTTCTAAAACCCTGTAACATACCTTTATGCTGCAGAATTTTCGTCTCAAAATTTCTTTCTCTTTTTCTCAAATTCTTTTATTTTATTAAGTTAATACTAAAAAATCTTTCTTCTATAGGGGTATTCACATATATATCAAAATGTTCTATTTTAATTCTGGTATTTACATACATGAAACCCACTTTCCTTTATCTGTGGTTTTAAAGTGACATAAAGATCATGTCTTTAAAGCAGTTTTTAAAAAGTTATGATTATGAAATGAAACCCATTTATTTTATTCTATATGGGTTATTTATGAGATTTTTTATGATGATATATGTTTATCACATTATAATAATGAAAAATTAAGGTTTCACCTTGATAGCGCTTCAATTCATTGGGTAAAGACTTAATCTCTAGAGATGACCATTTTCACGATACCTTGGTGAATAACCTTGGTAATTTTTTAATGACACCATGGGGATGGACCTTGGTGATACAGAAATGATTGTCTAAGTTAAATGTTGTAGCCACATCTTCAATTTATAAAACACGTTAGTTTTATTTTGATATGCCTCATGATCTCTTTCTTATGCCTTAAAGTTATTTATCATGACTTTATTGATGTATCTCAAGTTCACATGTAAAATGTTTCTCTTGTTTCCCTTACTGGGCCTTCTGCTCACCCTTTCCTTTGATGTATTCTCCAAGGTTATTAGATGATGTAATGAACATAGGATGAACAATGAATAATCCTTTTAAGTGTTTAAGAAGAATGTTTTATGTTGTTTTCATGTATAATGTTCCTGATTTCCAAGACACTAGACTTTAAAGATCCTCTGTATGTAAAATGTAATGAAAATTTATGTATTAAAAAGGCGGGATGCTGTAGTTGGTATCAAAGGATAGTTTAGTTATTTATGAAAATTAGGCTGTGAAAACTTTAGGAAGAACCCTATATAAAATTTTAAATATAGGAAAACTTCCTGGTATTTTGGTGTGTATAGAGTTAGCGGTTTATCAAAGAAATACATCCATGTCTGGATATCAGCAGGTAGAGGTGGCTCTGGCACAGATGACATAGGGGTAAAACCCGAAAACACCGCTTTGATCTAGACTCGAACGGGAACTGGTACATGACAATGGGATTTGCTGCACTCTTGGTTACAACACTCTCGGGGGATATGTTTGGTTAAACGCAAGATTTTTATGAATCATTATAAAGGAATTATAGAAAAATGTAATTGTCTAAGCATGAAGTTTTAAGACATAAAATCCTTTTTAGTTAAAATATTCATAAATGAAATAAGTTTCTCATGAAGGATTTATTATTTTAGAAAATTTCCCAATCTCCTAGGAATATGTTGACGTATTTCCTGAGGAGTTACCCGGACCTCCCCCAGAAAGAGAGGTAGAGTTCTCCATTGAACCCTTACCTAGATCTCATCCAATGTCAAAGACCCCCTATAGGATGGAAAATGTGGAGCTAGATGAATTAAAGAAACAACTCTGAGATCTTATGGAGAATGGGTTTATCTGACCAAGTGTGTCTCGTTGGGGAGAACCAGTTCTCTTTGTGAAGAAGAAGGATGGATCGATACAGCTATGCAATAATAACAGAGAACTGAATAGGATCACATTGAAGAAAAAATACTCTCTTCCAAGAATTGATGACTTATTTGACCAACTTCATGGGACTAAATTATTCTTTAAGATTGATCTTCATTCTGGTTATCATCAATTGAGGGTGAAGAATGATGATATTCCAAAAAATGCCTTCCAATCAAGATATGGATATTATGAGTTTTTGGTAATGCCCTTCAGACTGACTAATGCACCTGCTATTTTTATGGATCAAGAATAAGTTGATTTTGGAAACTTATGTTTTATTAAATGGATATCCTTTGTATAGGAAAATGATTTGGTGATTAAATAATAAAGGTTATTTTGGATGATGTTTTCTCTTTTAGAGTACTATTTTCCTAAGCGAAATACAATACTATAGGATTTAAATTGAGGAGGAATGGTTGAATTTTTTTTAGAATTTATGTATTTATTGTGGACGTATGGTGATTTGGGTTATTTCTAGAAAATGATGAACCTAGCATAGAGAATATGTGAATATTTTAATTACACTTTAGTATGAGACTTTAATTGTAGTCAATGTTATTTTGGAGATAAATGTTAAGATTTATTGTGGAAGACTATGTGATTAAATCCTTCTGAGTTTTGGGTTCCAATCTTAGTTTGGTTTTTTTTTGAAGAATTTTAATGATGGTTGTGTATTGAATGGTCTTTCTGGGACTTTGGGTACTTTTGTTGAATTTTGGAGATTAATAGTCATATTTCTTTTTATAAAGGATTATCCTTTTGGGGGATTATATGATCACGTACTAACCTTTTTAGTTTTAGTTGATGACTAAAGACAATGGAAAAATATAGTTATTCGTTTGTAGATTATGTGATTCTCTAGAAGATGATTCTTGTGCTTTTGATGAGACCAAGTCTTTTTGAATGCTCATTGTTTGGATAAAAGATTATTATTGGTGGAAACTTATTAAGGGATGAAACTCTACTTGAAGATAAGTATATTTCCTTATGTTTTTATTCTATGTAGTAAATTAATTCCTCAAAATTATAAAAAGGAATGTAAAACAAAAATTTTATTGGTTTATGTTTCCTACTGGGTAATCAAAAACCGTTTAACACATCTTAAGTTTATGATCTTATTGTGGATAATTTTCTCCTAATCATGTTTTCTATTACTCTCTATCAGAACATGACCCTTTGTTTTCTCTTCCTTATCCATGTTTTTCTACATGGAATCCTAGTATGGGTTAACTCGGGTGACCTTTGTACTTCCCTTCCTTTCTTTTAAAGTAATAGTTTTACTGACTATTTTCTGATGTGGGACTTTCAACGAAATTTCTAAGCCCAATTTTAAAATTGTGAGGATGCAATTTCTTAAGGGGGAAATATTGTAATGACTCGAAATTTTGAATAAATTTTGTTTCTTAACTTGGTGTGTTATTTTATTTTTATACTCAACAAAACTATTTCATTTAATAAAATGAGTATAATTAAAATAAAACCGTTGGGTTTTGATTGTTATATGACTGTTGGTCAATATGAATGTTGGAAACTAAATGCTTCAATTATTTTATATAAATACATGTGATCTTGATTAATTAATATAGAATGAAGATTCGATGGCCCAATCCAGTAGTCTCAGGCTGATGGAAGCCCATGTGACGAAACTCAAGAAGGAGGTATCACCTTTGGGCTTTTATCTGGACCAAACCCAAGCTGAACTTCATCGTGTAAAGCTGGAACGGAATTGCCTTCGCGAGAAGTTCAAGCTAATAGAAATCACTACTTGGGAAATGTTGGTCGAGCCACCCCAAGATTCTATCACCCTAGAAAATGTTATTCTTAGGTTCTATACTGGTGTTATAAGCGGCTATGTAACGAGACCGTAACTTCCTTGTGTAATCCTTTGATTTAAATAAAAATTATGATTTCTTCTTATGGTAAAGTTTATGAATTTTCAAATGTCCAGATAAATATAGTATGCATATTATTGCTTAATTTTGGAAAAAGGAGATATTTTAAAATATTTATGTAAACCTTAAATAATTAATTATGTGTAATGATTTTCAAAAAATGGTCTTTAGGAAATGTGTTCGGTATGAAATTTAGAATCTAATAAGATCAACTTAGTTTTTTTGTGAATAGTAAATTATGAATAGTGATTTTATGCTTATGATTAGTAATGTGACCCAATGGATTAATAATCTCACTTAAATAAAGTATTAATGTAATTTAGGCACCTTGATTAAGTAATTTGATTCAATAAAATAGGTAAATAACTATTTCAAAAATTATTGGTTAAGTATTAGTTTTTTCAGGTGAATAGTGTTTTTTATTTAAAAATTAAATTAAAAATATTTAGAAAATTATTTTCATAAAATGGAGTTCATTTTTGAAATTAGAGCATCGATATTTGGTTACGGTGAATTTTTGAGATTTTTCTGAAACGACTGAATTTTCTGTGAATAGTGTTTTTATTTAAAAATTAAATTAAAAATATTTAGAAAATTATTTTCATAAAATGGAGTTCATTTTTGAAATCAGAGCATCGATATTTGTTTAAGGTGATACTTTTGTATTTTTCTGAGAAAGTTGAATTTTCGGTGAATAGTGAAAATACAGTTTTTGAGTTTCGGGTGTTTAATAACGTCATTAAGGATGTAATAAGTATGCAATAATTCTGGTCGACTTATGAATATTAAGATAAGGTATGAGGTATCCCAAATTTCCAATACCATGGGAAAATACCATGTGCATGCCCATGGTTTTTCCAATACCACCAATGAGGTGTCCCTTGGACATTAATGCCTTGTCCCCTCACTTCCCCTATAAATACCAAACCATTATCTCATACTTTCCATTCTAAAATCCTCCTAAATTAATTTCTGGTCTCATTTCCTCACAAGTATTCCTCCCAAGGTGCCCTAAATCCTCCCATGGTCCCAAACTTCAAGATTTCGAAGTTACTCTTCAAGGTAAGGGATCTTACCTCTCTCTTTCTTTTCAAGTACTCTTTTGTATGTCATTTCATTTAAGCCCCATGTTCTTATGTTGGGGGATGTTCTTTTATATTAATATTACATCCATTTTCATGATCATATGATTATAGATCCCATATTACTCTCATCATTTTGTTTTATGAATGTTTAAGTGGCGCCGTTAGGCTGCCGAATTTTTGTAAGGGATTCTTCCACCCTTATCATTTTTCAAGTTCTATTTTCATGTCATTTCTTTCAAGTTATTTTTCCTATGTTGGGTTATGATCTTATATATATATAATACTTTCATTTTTATTCTCATATGATTATAGACCCTATTTTCTCTCATTAATTCATTTTTTTATGTTTTAAGTAACGCCATTAGGCTGCCGAATTTTCATCAGAGAAATATTATTTTTGTCATCCTTTCAAGTTCTTCATTTCATATGGTATACCTTTCAAATTTCATTACCATGTTCTTATATCCTTTATATTCTATCCCTATACTGTTTTATGGATCATTTATTAGTGGGTGACCCATGTCCCCTCTCTTTTCAATATTTTCTAAAACCATGTAACATACCGCTATGCTGTAGAATTTTCGTCTCAAAATGTCTTTATCTTTTTCTCAAATTCTTTTATTTTATTAAGTGAATACTGAAATATATTTCTTATATATGTGTATTCACATATATATCAAAATGTTATATTTTAATTCTATGATTTACATACATGAAACCCGCTTTCCTTTTTCGGTGGGTTTAAAGTGACATAAAGATCATGTCTTTAAAGCAGTTTTTAAAACGTTATGATTCTGAAATGAAACCCATTTCTTTTATGAAATATGGGTTATTTTGGAGATCTTTGATGATGATATATGTGTCTCACATGGTAATAAAGAAAAATTAAGGGTTCTCCTTGATAGCGCTCCAATGCATTGGGTAAAGTCTTAATCTCTAGAGATGACCATTTTAACGATACCTTGGTGAATAACCTTGGTAAATTTTTAATGACACTTTGGGGATGGACCTTCGTGATACGGAAATGATTGTCTAAGTTAAATGTTGTAGCCACATATTCAAGTTATTAAAAACGTTATTTTTATTATGATATTCCTCATTATCTCTTTCTCGTTCCTTAATGTTATTTATCATGACTTTATTGATGTATCTCAAGTTCACATGTAAAATGTTTCTCTTGTTTCCCTTACTGGGTCTTTTTCTCACCCTTTCCTTTGATGTATGCTCCCAAGTTATGAGATGTTGTAATTAACTTATTATGAACAATGAATAATCCTTTCAAGTGTTTAAGAAGAATGTTTTATGTTGTTTTCATGTATTATGTTCCTGATTTCCAAGACACTATACTTTAAAGATCCTCTATATGTAAAATGTAATGAAAAGTTATATATTAAAAAGGCAGGATGCTATAATACACACGAGTGGTATTATCATATTCCCACAGAATATAAATAAGAAGTTATATGTGATATTATAATTAAATAATTATAATTATGTTATATATTATATAAATATTTTTAATCCATCCTAATATCCATCTATGTGAGTTGGTGATGGAAAATGAATTACATCCGTTTGTAAGGTGGTAGTCCGTTGTACACAAGATTGACGGTTTCATTTCCCACTGATGGAAGAGTAGATAAATGTTGGTCATGATATTAACATAATAAAATATTTTTATATGGGATATATTGATTTTTTATATCATCATGGTTATATAAAATTTGAAGGTTTTAGAGGAATAAATAAAATTAAAATGCACAGTTAATGATAATACCTCTTCTTAAGAGAACCCCTTTAGGTTTACACCTAAATCCATCATATGAGGGTGTCCTAATAATAATAATGACTCTATATGTGGTTAGGTAATGAATTAATTTATTTGGGTCAGTATTTTATAAACAAAAGGGTTTTAAAAATGTGATGAGGAGAGGAGAGTGTGTGGCCTTTTATAAGTTAGGGAGAGGACACACTTGGGATTTTTTATAATAAAAAAGTGTACCCACATTTTAAAATTAAAAAAGGCTCCAAAATAGTTAATTCATGAGCCTTATATTATATGAGGTCGAAATATGTCCATAAAATAGGAATTGGATAAGTTTTTAGTTCATTTTAACCCTTATCCTTTTAGCTTAACCATAACCTCAGTAATTATTATTTTTTTTGTTTTTACAATTAATTTTGACCAAAAATTAAGTTGAACTTATTATATGATATTAATTATTCTAATTCCAAATATGTAACATATTTTTTCAAATTTCATTCAAAGAATTGGGAAATTTATTTAAAATTAAACATATAGACGTAACGAAAAAATGATTTTCTAAAGAGAAATTTTTTTAAGTATAAAATGTTTTAATATTAAAAGTCAATATAAATCTGATTCTAATGAACAAAATTGGTTTAAATATAAAATAATTGAACTAATATTTCTTTTAATTTTTTTAGAAAAGTTGAAATTTGGTAAATTCTTTAAATGAAAAAATAATTTTTAAAAAAAATTTAAAAAATTTAAATATTCATTGAAAAATTAATCATTTCATAAAATTATAAAAAAAATCAATGATAATTTGTACATGTAGATTTCAAAAAAATGAAGATTATATTTTAAAATAAATTTTCTAAAATTGGGAAAAAATTCATTTTTTCACAAATAGAAATACAAATCTTTCTTTTGAGAAAAAATATTTCCAAAGAATATAAATACTTCCCTAAAAATTAAGAAATTATTTATAAATATGTTTACTTTTTTTAAAACCTTCATACTTAATTTTAAAAATGAATTTATTAATACTCATATCACCAAATCTAATGGCTAGGTTATAATAGTAATGTTTGAAAAATAATATTAATAGTATATAATGGTTCATTAAAACTTGGTGTTGCATGTAACACAAGTTATCAAAGAATTTAAATTTATTTGAAAAAAAGTATTTTATAAAATATCATGGTGTTACACATCCCGCTCAGTGGGAACTATATATGCTCTATAGGAAGAGGTTCAAATCACTAGATAAAGGATGAATGATCTTCCCTTGAATTACCAGGGGATAAACCTTCTAATAAGGTCCTTTAATTGATGCCTAATAACTTAAAAAAATTGTATAAAGTCGATCCTTCACTAGATTGGGATCATCAAGAACCAGTCTCATAATTTTATGTGGTTTTTTTTCAAGGTGGAATCATTTTGTTAACAATATAGACCCATGGTTATTGATTCATGCTTGTTTGATATTACTCGATACAGACGTATAAAATCTATATTAAATAGTAAATAATGTGTGTACTGTCCTAAAAATACCATAAAACTAATGACTTGGGGTTTTCAAGTCAATTGGAAGAATAATAGTGTCCTGTAAAATGAATGTGTTGGGCACCCACACCAACGTTGGGTTCCCTAGTTTGAAAACTGAAAAACATATTCTTGAAACTATTTACAAAATTTTTAAAATCCAATACGTATAATAATCCTAATTCTAATCCCCATAACTATGATTGAATAGTAATGATACCACTCTGACATGACCCAATCTAGTAATTCCCTATGTATACCAGTAGTTAAGTTGACCGTGCCACCAAAAATTGATTCTAATAGGCTAAAGGCTAGTGACTAGCACTAATAGAGGATATTACACATGGGAGGCCTTCGAATAATTTTTATAACTATGTAGTTGTGTGTTGGATTTATTATAATTATTTAATTGTATTTGTTATAAGTTTTTTTTAATTCTACTGAATTTTGTTAAAGAAAGAAAGTGTAACTTTCTTATACTTTCTTATACTTGTATACTATGATATAAATAATTTTATATACGCTTAAACATAGTATCTTTCCCTAAATAAACTTTACTTATGTTTCTTTATCAGATCCATCTTATCAGATCCTAAACAAGTTAGTTTATTTGTTAAGAACTAAAGAGGGCTTGTGAATCCATCTTGTTTAACATTTTTAATCATTTATTTTCTTAGGGATAAAAAACGATTTTTTTTAGAACTACAATTCACCCCCTCTTGTAATTAAGCAATATACATATACATTTCTATACTACAATTAGTATCTGAGGAGGTATCTGAAATACATATAATTATATATAAGTTTTCTTGCTCAACTTTACTTTCTACACTTTACTTGTTCAGGTTTTTCTTAATGCCTTTCTTTGTTTATAAACTTTTACTAATAACATATTTTGTGGAAAAGATATTTTTTATTTTCTTATAAGATTATAGGAATAAACATTGGATTAATAGATAATCTAAATCCTACCAGACCACCAATATTTGATGGAAATGACTATGAATGTTGGAGAGAACGAATGAAGACCTTTGTTATTAACACTGGAGTAGAAAACTTTGTAATACTCACTGTAGATTAAAAGATACCCAAAAAGGAAGTTATAACCTTCACAAATCAATAGAAACATTAATATAAACTTAATTACAAGGAAAAAAATACTTTATTTTGTTCCATGACCAATAATATATATAGTCATATGTCTTCATGTGAAGATTTCAATAGGATATGGAAGAAACTTGAAGTTAAACATTATGGAACATCCAAAGTGATTGAAACAAGAAGAGTAATTAATCGATCTAAATATCATGGATTTTTGTTCCCTTATAGAGAACTTGTATAAAAAGTTCAACAATGGTTTATCACTATTGTCAATATCCTTCATTCAATGGGTTAGAAAGGACTTGATGATGAAATTCTTGTGGATATGATAATAGATTTTATTCCCAATGAGTGGGAATCCAAAAGAACATCTATTTATGTGAATAGGAAAGTTTCAAACATAACTCTTGATGAGTTATACGGGATTCTTCTACAACATTAAACTAAGAGGAAGAGAGACGTTGAGATAAATAAGAAAAATAATGGTAATGGTAGTGTTTCTTTTACTACTACATCAAATCATATGAATTCAAAGACTCATGAAAGTGTTACTAGATCAAATGTTATGAAAGTTGTAGTTATATCTGAATCAAGTGATAATGACCATTTTGAGAATGAACTTTCTAATATTGCTTGATAATGAAAAAGATTATGGGAAAGAAATATTTCCATTAAAGATATAAGAAGAAAGAAAAAAATGATAAGAAATGTTCAGAAGTAACTTATTATGAATGAAAGAGGGTAGTTCATATCAGACCAGATTGTCCTATGCTCAAAATAAAATAAAGAAAGGATAGGAATTTTGAAAGAAATAAGAAGAAGTTCTAATATTATAATTCTAAGAATTTCCTGATATATAATGACACATGGAGTAAAGGTGGTGGTGATTATTTTGATGAATCTTATGATATTGAATATTTTGTACAGAAGAATATTGGTCTTATATCTATAATTCTTACAAAAAATAAATGTCTCATGGATAAGGTATATAATGCTGAATCTTTAACCGATATTTCTTTAAATTCTAATTTTCCTAATGAATAATATTATGAATCTTCATATGAAGAATCTTCCTCATCATAAGATAATAGTTTACCTTCTTTTGAAGAAGTATCTATGTTTGATAAGTTACTTGAGAATGAAAATAGTATGATCAAAAAGAAAACTAACAAAGAAAATTTTAGAATTTCTATTGTAACAAAATAAGTATCAGATCTTTCAAAATATCTTGATCAGAAAATCCTTGATTTTGAATATATTTACAAAAACCTTAAGGAAGTTAATTCTGAGAAGGATAAATTTTCTAAGGATCCTTAAAATTGTATTTCTAAGAATTTTTTTTAGAGATTAACTCAAATACTAATGACTATGAGGATAAGAACTTAGTCATCAGACTAAAAACTAAAATTTTTTCCTTGAAGAAACTTTTGTCAAACTTTACTCATGGTAAGGAAGGTTTTCACAAAATGTATCCACAACTTCATCCTTTAAGGAATAGTTTTTTATTTGGTTATACTCATTCAATGCCAGTTTTTAGTCACAACTATTTTGTTCCCCGAAGATGATTATTTTTTACCTAAGTGTCAATGTGGTGGAAATTAAGATAAAAATTGTTCTTTAAATAAAACCCCATACTTATGTTTTCATAAATATTAATTTTATAAGAAAATGTGGATACATAATATTTTAATTTCTAACAATTTTGGATCGAAGAATGTTTGGATTCCAAAAGTCTAACTATTTTATTTTCAGGAAAACAAATGAAGTGCTAGAAAAAATACATGGTACATAGATAGTGGATGTTCCCGATACATGAGTAGTAATAGAAAATACTTTGAAAATATTATCAATATGAAAGGTGGAAAATTAACTTTGTGAGATAATTCTCAGGGAGAAATTTTTGGAATAGGTAACAATATTCTTCTTGGAAAAGCTTTAATTTCAAATGTTTTATTTTTTAAAGGTCTTAAGAACAAACTTATAAGAATAATAGAATTATGTGATGAAGGTTACCTCGTAAATTTTAGTAATGATAAATGTTTAGTACACAATTACAAGGAAGAGGTTATTCTCTATATATATAGGCATGATAATGTTTATACACTTAACTTAGAAGACTTTAAGAGCTAGGACCTACAATGCCTTAGTACAATGGAAGATCAATCTTGGTTATGGAATATAGGACTAGGACATTGTAACCTTAAGAACCTATGAAAACTCTCAAAGAAAAGACTTGTTAAGGATCTACTAAATCTTAGATTTGATTCTTCAAATTTTTTTTAATCCTTTTCAATATGGAAAGAAACATAAGTCAAGATTTAAATCAATTAATGAAGTCTCAAATTCCGATGCAATACATCTAGTTTATATGGATCTTTTAATTCCAAAAAAAACTAGAATTATTTAAAGCAAATACTACATATTGTTTTAGTTAATGACTATACTAGATTTATATGGGTCTATTTTCTAGAAAATAAATTTTAAGACTTTTCTTATTTTAAATATTTTTCAGCTAAAGTTAAAAATGATAAAAACCTTCCAGTAATAACTATTTATAGTGATCATGGGGGAGAAATTGAAAATTCAAATTTTGAAACATTTTTTAGTAAGAAATTAATTACTCATAACTTCTCAGCTCCAATTACTCTTCAAACAAATGGTGTTGTTAAAAGAAGAAACCAAATTATTAAAGAGATAACTAGAACCATTTTTAGTGGATATTCTATTGCTAAACACTTTTAGCTAAAGCTATATGTACTGATTGGTATACTATAAATTGAGTTTTAATCAGACCTTTTCTTAATAAACACCTTATGAATTGTGGACCGGTTGAAAACCTAATGTTTATTACTTCAATGTATTTTGATGTAAAGTATTCATCTTGTATACTAAAGATGACCTACATAAATTCTCACCCAAATATGATGAAAAAAATTTCACAGGCTATTCCACAAATTTAAAGGATTATATGGTTTTTAACAAAAAAATTGTAGTATTGAAGAAACAGTACATGATAAATTTAATAAAACTGATCCTTTTATTTTTAAACAACCCCAACCTACATCTTCAGATGTGTTTTGAAAAACTGATTATCAACCTTTGATAGAAGATTCTTCTAATATAGAAAATACTCAAGAAAATGTTTTTAAGTATTTACCACAGAATATTTTTTTACCTTGTGTTGATGAACATGTTTTACAAAACCCAAATCAGTTGTTTCTTAAGAATCATCCCAATGATAGTATCATTGCCAATGTAAATCAACTTGTAAGGATAAGAAGTTCATTAATAAATGAAGTATAAAATCTAGCATTTATTTCCCAATTATAACCTTAAATAACTAATGAAGCTTTAGGCGACGATGATTAGATTAAATCTATACAAGATGAACTAAATTAATTCGAAAGGAACAAAGTCTTGACCTTAGTTGAAAGTCCAAATGAAACGTCTGTAATTGGAGTAAAATGGGTCTTCAGAAATAAATGTGAGAAAAATGGAATCATTTTAATAAATAAAGAAATATTAGTTGCTAAAGGATATAATCAACAATAAGTAATAGACTATGAAGAAACTCATGCTCCTGAAGAAAGACTTGAATCTATTCATATTCTACCAGCCTATACAACATTATTTAATTTCAAACTTCTTCAAATAGACATTAAGTGTGCTTTCCTTAATAGATATGTTCAAGAGGAATTTTATGTTGCAAAACCCTCATAGTTTTAAAGACACAAACATCCTTAACATGTTTTTAAACATAACAAAGTTTTATATATACTTAAATAGGCCCCTAGAGCCTGGTATGATAGACTTACATGATTTTTGTTACAAAATAATTATGATAATGGAACTACTGATCCAAACATTTTTATAAATAAAGATAAGAAAAAAAATTATTGTTCAAATTTATGTTGATGTCATTATATTTGGATCAACTCAACAATCCTTAACTAATTCATTAGATAATATTATAAAATATGAATTTGAAATGAGTATGGTGGGTGAGTTAACATTTTTCCTTGGTTTTCAAATATCTCAAAAAACCAGAAGGAAATTATATATCTAAACATAAGTATATTAAATATCTTCTTAAGAAGTATGGATATGAAAACACTAAAAGTATAAATACTCCAATCGGTACATATAATACTCTTGATCTTGATGAAGCTGCGAATCCAGTAGATCCAACATATTTTAGAGGTATGATAGGAATTATATTATAATTAATAGTTAGTCCTCTAGACTTAATGTTTTTAGTATACTTATGTGCAAGATATTAATCTAATCCAAAGGAATCTAATTTAAAATAAGTGAAAATAATTTTTTTTATTTAAAGGGAACCATGGATTTATGACTTTTCTATTCTTCTGAAAATAATTTTGTTTTAAAAGGTTTTCGGATTATGAATTTGGTGGATTTAGAATGTATAGTAAACGTACATCCATAACTTTTCATTTCTTAGGATATTCATTGGTTTCTTGGTCATTCAAGAAGCAACACTCAATAACACTTTCCACTACTGAAGCTGAATATGTAGCAGCTAGAATTTGTTGTGCACAAGTGTTATGGATGCAACACACACTCACAGAATATGACATAAGTTTTACCAAAACATAGATAACGTGTGATAATACTAGTTACATTTCCCTAAGAAAAAACTCTATACACCACTCTCATGAAAAACACATATATATTATACATCAGTTTCATAGGGATCACACACTTAAAGGAGATATCATTCTTCAATTTATCAAAACGCAAGACCAACCTACTAACATTTTAACAAAATATTTACCCTCCAATAGATTTGAATACATTAAACAAAAGTTAGGAATGATAATTGTAAGGTAATCATGCATATTAAATTCTTGTTGAAACAATATCCTTACATTAAGTTACTTATTTTCATAGGATGAGTACATATGTTTATTTTTTATATTTCCTTTTCCTTTTTTTTCCAGAACTAAAAATTTTCAGAACTTAATTTTTTTTCTTTCTCTAATAAAAATTTCTAAAACCAAAGATCTTAAAGAAAAACATTATCAAAATTGAAAATTATTTCTGAGCAATTCGGAAGGTATGCTTCATTACTTAAATCTTTATAATTTCATTTTTTACTTGTTGGTGTTTATATCTTGTATGAAGAAAACTTTAACAGATTAAATTTCCTTAAATCCAATTTTTCCTTAAAACCTCAAAAGATTGGAACCTATAAATTCTTATCTATAATTGATATCAACCATCAAATAAGTTCAAGAAAATATCAAACTTTGGATTGATTTTTGAATTTAAACCATCAACTCAAAGACTTTATAAAGGACCCCCTATTCACGTCCCACATCAGTTATCTCATTTTTTTTGCACCAAATCTACGATGATCTTTAAAGTCACTATTTATTTTTCCCTATTTCCTTAAGATCTGAATGTCTCTTGATGTTTCCTCACATACTCTAATGGCCTTAAACAAGGAACACAAGGATTGGATAATTTATAGAGAAATGTTGGTGGATCCAAATTTCTTTGTGTAGTATGATTCTATGATCTGAAAAATCATAAAGAAAAATAGTTGGAAAATTCTATGAATTTCCAAACCGAAGAATCAGGATCTGTTTTATCCTGATCTTCTTATAGAATTCTATGATAAAGTTCATTTTTATGAACAAGGTGGAAGAGAGATGTTTTCATTCAAGAGTTATGAAAAAACATATTCTTTGTATTTAAACTAGGACGCTATTATCTTGGATATTCCTTAAGAAGGATAAGTAATATTTCACTCACAAAAAATTCCAAAAAAGGAAGAAATTTTGAGAATGTTAATTAAATTGAGTGTCTTGGACTTAAAGGGGTAAATTCACCAAATATTTATCATATTTCAACTAATTATAGATTGATCACTCTATGGATACAAGGTTTTCTCATTACAAGAAAGGGATACTAGGAGTCCCTTAAGAAATGTTATATCTTCATGATGGATTTTTTGGTGAATCTAAGGAAGATAAACCTCATCATGTATATTCTTTTGACAACCAAGAATGTTATGAATGGAACCATCACATCTTAGATCATAATGTACACTACGATCTTGTGGAATATAATTGTTTTGTGTTTAGAATAATTAAAAATTAATTAGATCTCAAAGGATGGAGTTTTCAAGATAATGTAGTTAAGGAATGATACCCAGAGAAGAATGAAGATTGGTTTTAGTGTTAAGATAAGATAGTTATTTGAAATTCCTGATAAGATGATCTAGTTGTCAACAAGAAAGGTAAAGTAGGAGAAATTTCCAAGAAAAATCAAAAGAAAAGATAAGAAAAGGAACCAGAACTGAAAGAGAAATCACTAGTACCTGAGTCAGTATCTACTCCACCCAAGACGAAAAAGCAAAAGACTTTCTTTGTTAAAGTGGTAAAAAAATGGAGAGATCATAAGAATAAATATAAAGAAGGAGATTCAGTTTTTGGGTTAAACCCTGTTGAGGCTAAGGCCTTAAAGATTCATGCAGCTGAAGATCTTGAGAAGCAAACTAAAGAGAAGAAGATGATGAAGAACATGTCAGTAGCTAAGATTGTTCAAGATTTTCTTAGAAATATAGAGAAGGCATCTGAACAAGTTTAGGTATCAGAACCCTTCTTGCAAGAACCAATAGAAATTGAAAGGGTGCGATAAGAGAAAGAATGTTATTTCGATTCAAAAACCCATTATTGAAGAAGATGAAGTGAAATAAGAAGAAGAAGAATAATAAGAAGAATAAGTAGTGTAAAGTGATTATGTAATCAGGATGGTGGAATAATATCAAGAGATGGAGAGACCTTCTGGCATGTTTTTTATCAGAACGTCCCAAGCTGAATCCACCAAGATAATTTTAGAAGGTCAATTAGTTCTAAAAAGTGATGATTCTCAATATGAGGTTGATAAACCATAAAATGATGAAATTATTAATCATTATTTTATTTATCTAGATGATGATAAGGAAATTAGTGAAAAAGTTGCTGATAAAGAAGTTGATGATGATGATAAAATAGTCTAAATTTTTTACAGTGATCTTGAGACTCAGAAAGTTGGGAAATAAATATCTAAAGTTGAGAAAGGTAAGAATGTTATTGTTGATTCACCAAATAAAGATAAAGTTTTAAAATATAAGAACCTGTTTTTGTAACATCTAAGGGAAAATAAGATGAGAAAGATAAATTTCCCTCGCCAATAAAGGAATCTGCTTCAGAATCTTCATCTTCCTTAGGAAATTATTTTATTGTTCAATCCCTAAAGAAGATTGTGAATATCATTCCCTTATTTCCAATTATTAATTACAGGTGCCAATTGATTCAATAAACAATCAATTAGAAGTCATATTCAAAAATTATTCTAATAGAAAAGTTTATAAAACTTGAAGCCAATTTTAAGATTTTCAAATCGGTTATGATTCTCATAGGAGATCTTGTAAAGAGATAATCAAGTGGTCTAAGTTAGTGATTGATGATATGAAAATTATGGATGTTTTCAATTATTAAGTCAAGGATGACCTTCATAAGACTGATGAAACTATAGATAACCTTTTAACAAGTCTTTTAGAGAATCTAAATCAAGAGCAAGCTACCTGGATCCAAGAGGATAAAGACCTGAATGGAAATATGATTTCTGTTGCTTTAAATTTGAAAAGAGAAAGGGAAGTCAGGGAATAAATGGCAGAAAAGTTCAAAGAGCAATAATAATTGATAAATTCTCAAGTTATAATTATTAAATCTTAGGAAGACTTAATGAAAGATCTCAAAAAATAAAAATCAGGATCAGGATTAGATGATTAATAAATTTGAAGATGAAAATAAAGAGTTGAATAAGCTGAAGGCAACTCTGAAAAAGATAATTCCAAAATAGAAGAAGAAGGATGAATGAGTTTTTATTAAACTTTGATATTTTGTTTTATTTTCTTTGTAACATTGTTTCTCATCTTAATTAAATTTGTTATTTTCCATTGCTTTGTCTTGTATATTCCCAACCTTTTAGGTACAATTTTTTTCCCTCAATTCCTTTTTTAAAATCACAAAGGGGGAGAAAATAATGATAAAAAAATATTAAGAAAGATATTTATTAAGTAAGGGGATATTACATAAAGAATAAATTCTTAAGTAATAAAGAGTAATTTCTCTATGAAAGATAAGAATACGATCCTTAAGGATTTCAAAACCAAATGGGGAGTTAGTTGTATTCATCATGGACCATAAACAAAGGGAGATAAGTATTTATTTTTATCTTAAAAATGAAAACATTAATCCTTTATATTCTTTAAAGAAAAGTTGTTTTTGATTTTCAAAAAATGGGGAGATTGTTGATTAAATAATTTTCCATATGAATTTTACATTCCTGTATGTTTTGAAAATCACAAAAACATTTTCTTAAGGAAAATTATCCTTTTTAAGAATATATCTCTTAAGGAAAATATTATTTCTCTAAAGATGTTTTTGACTATACCTATGGTTTTCAATGATTTATCTAATGTTTTCTCAAACCAAGACTAACCATATTTTTCTTAAGTAAAAAAATCAAATCCTTATCTAACTCAGAACCTTACAGTTCCATTGAGTCTGATTTCTATAGAATTGGAACTCTGATTTCTCTGGAAATCAAACTCTGATTTCTTATAAAATCAGACACCGATTTCTTCATAAATCATACTCTGATTTATCCTGAAATCAAACTCCAATTTATCCTGAAATCATACACTGATTTCTCCTGAAATAAGAATTTTATTTCTTTTTAAATCAAACTATGATTTCTCCTAAAATCAGAAATTAATTTATCCAGAAATCAAGCTCTGATTTATCCTGAAATCAGACTCTGATTTATCCTGAAATCAAACTCTGATTTCTCCTAAAATTAGACTTTAATTTCACTTGAAATAAAACTCCAATTTCTTCTGAAAGCAGACTCTGATTTCTTCAGAAATCAGAATATGGTTGTTAACTTTTATTAGACTTTTATCATCACTTTTCCAATAATCTGATTAAATTTTTTTCTTACAGTTACATAATTTCCTTAAAGTAATGTTTCATTTTATCAGATCCTAAATGTGATAATATTTCGTACACATGATATTGTTTCTTATGTTTTCATAAATGAAACAATTTCATACAATATGTTTATAACTAATCGTTAGCTGAGTGACACGTATATAGGTCCCTCTGAAATTTAAGAGAAAATATGACCATTGGAGGAGGAAGTCGACTATTGGAATTCATGCCTATAAATACCTAGCCATTTGAATGATTTTTATGTGGAAAACCTACGTGATAAATTCTAGAGAGAGATGCGAGAGATCTCCTCAAACCTGCCTTGTGTGAATGTTGTGAACAACTTATTCATGATGTGAATATCTTTTTCAGCCTGTTTAGTGTGATTCTGATTATTTCTGATCAATAGAGGGCTTCTATGGATAAGAATACATAGGTGTCGATCACCTTAGAGATCGAGAACTTGTAGGGATAGCAAGATAGATTCCAATATTCTTATTGATATCTTACCTTGGTGTGGGTAAGACACAATTTATTAAAAGTATAAATCAAGGGACCATTATCCAAGTTTGTTGGATACCCTTCTATTTGGGTTAAAATATTTATTATACTTGTTTACTTGTCTTTGTTACCTATTTCTTTAATTCCATTACATTTTGTTAAATAAATAAAGTGTAGCTTTATTATACTTTATTATACTTTTATAGTCTGATATAAACAAGATTCAATACAATTTAAGGTAGAATATTTCCCTAAATAAATTTGTCTTATGTTTCTTTATCAAATCCATCTTATCAGATCCTTATCAAGTTAGTTTCTTTGTTAATAACTGAAGAGGGTTTTTGAATCCATCTTGTTTAACCTTCTTAGACATATATTTTCTTAAGAATAAAAATAAAATTTTTTATACCTACAATTCACCCCTTATTATAATTGAGAAATCTACATATACATTTCAATCCTACATAGGATTGAATTTTCCATCAACCTCAACATTAACATGGTTCCTTTAGGTTACTTCCATTGAATAAAACTAAAAATAATAGTGTAAGAAATAATAATCATAGTGGGGAACCACATAATCATGAAAAATCACTTATAGAATGTCTAAACTATGGAACCTTCTTTTCAATCTATGAAACCTTAGGATTATCCAAGGTCATTCATAGTCATTATTCAAATCCTTCATGATGCTTCATAAATATTTTTTGAATTTAAAAAACATATCCTCCATGTGTTTAATACTAGGTATACAACAAGGTTTGTTTCCATGCACTAGGTGATGATCAAATCCATCTCAATGCATCCTTTTTTGAGTCATTACCCCTAAGCACAACTCTATCAGAGACACATGCACATGTAGTATCTTGACAGAGACACAATTTCTTATTAACCACTTTTTTTGTCCTTCACCAAAATCCTGGGATATTTTCCTGTATTTAGATTTATCTTTATGGTTATCACTAATGTTTTCTATTCCTAGTTTCCAAATGTTTATCTAAACCTTTCCATGATTACAAATATAGTGATCCAAATTTTCATAAATAGAAACTAAATCTTATTATATGAATATTCATTATTTAACATAATGATCTATTCTAGAATCGATTAGGTCTAGTTCCATTTGAAACTAGAATATAAACAACTGGTTCATTATTGAACTATATCATCACGCACTAAGTTATTCGTAACTATAAATCTTATTAGACAAGCCATGTATAATACCTTTATACAGAAATTGGCGAAAGAAAACAAAAGACAGGGTGATCTCATATGCTTAGTAAGGGTAAATAAGAGGGATATCAACATAACATGAGTATAAGGATATGAGAACATGAGAATAAAATTCCCAAACCAGACACTATATATCATAGATCATAAAAATGAGTCGTGAATAAATATTGGTAGATTATAATACTTGAATAATAAAGTAATAAAAGAACATAAGTCGTGAAAGGACAACATTGGCATAAGACATTGAATTATGGAATACATATAAGTATAAAAAATCATTTACTTAATAGTCAAGGATTTTTTCCTAGAATAACATAGTGTATTAGATTCACTCCCCAAAACATTTTAGTATCTAAGGTTCACTCCCAAAAATATCATAGTGGATTGAGTTCACTCCCCAAATAATCTTAATAGTCTTGATTCCCTCCCATGATTATCATAGGGGATAAAATAACTCATGGAAATGGGTTCACACCCCATTCAAGTCCTTTTTAGGTCATGAGATATAAATCTTTACCTAATTCATTGGAGGAATATATATGCCCCACCCATAACATAATGAAAATAATATATAAGTGTGTCATAATTTCATAAAATAATAATCATATTAGAACCCATGAAAATAAAATTATTTCATAAATATTTAATTATAGTATAAAATGTGTAAGATAAACATATTTCATTATAATTTCATCATTTTATCATATAATAACCTAAGAAAATGGAATGAGTTTTATAAAAAATTCATCATTCCATCACAGAATAACCCATGGAAATGGAATAGGTTTCATAAACATCTTATCATCATAAACATAAACCATCCAGATAAAGAATATGGATGGTACCATAATAACATATCAATATTAAATCTTAAGTAACATAAATGGATTAAATTTTATATAAAAAATGATTTTGATCAATCAGTTGGAACATTTCTTGAAGAAAATAACCTTTTCACTTTGAAAATTAACTTTTCAATTACAAAAATTTTACAAAACATTGTGAAAACCCATTTCTTTGAAAATAACATTCAAAACATATATAGGATTATTTAAAACATTGGCTGGTCATGTTGGTGAGAAATTTCATTCATTCCTTAAACATTGAAATAAGGATTCTTTTCACATTTTAGGTAAAATCCAAAAGGGGCGCATTTATAAAATGACATGAATATTAATTTAAAACCATTTTTTAAAATGTCATAAATTGGTGAAAATGAATTTAAACCATTATAGTATAATCTTAAAAATATTTTCAAAAACATTTTTAGAAAAACCTGGAGATTAAAGAAAAATGGTTTTTGACCGAAGAGATAAATTAGATCAGTTTTTACTTTAAAAAAATCTTTTGAAATATTTTGTATATAAAGAGTGGAAAATTAAATTAAATAATTAAATTTTAAGAAAATAAAAAAGGAGAAGGAAATTAATGATTTTATTTAAATTTTCATCATAAAATATCATCCTTAAAATCGTATCATAAACAATCACGATAAATAATGAGATTGTAACATTGAACCTTTACCAGTTTGGTAACTTTTGAATCAAAACTATCATGAAATAAAGAACATTATTTAGATATTTATATTATATAATTATCATAATGAGTTTAATAAAATAAATTAATGATCAGTACATACACCACACAAAAGAAGCAAGTGTTGTATAATGCATGTGTCCCACAGAAATAAAAGTTAGATGAAAACCCCTTACCACCTTGGTAATATTTTGAATTGTATTCCCCAATAAAGAATAAAATCAAATGAAACTTTAAATATAATTAAAATAATTATATTTATGATATTAATTTTCATATTTTTAGTATATACACATTATAAAAGAATAAATGTTCATAACATAACATATGTCTTAAAGAAGCCAATTTGAGATGAGATTCTCTTACCTTAAGTCTCAACTTCCATTTTACATGTTTGAAACTTATGTATAATAAATATAGGATTATTATAAATATATTACATAACCATGATAATATTTATCATACCATATATGATTTACCCATAACCTTTAATTACCCATTTATGAACAATTCTATTTTAAAATAACGCTTTGAGTAATAACTACATTATTTTTCATGTATGTTTTGATTTTGAATTTTAGGTTATTTTACTTTGACCATGGTTATATAATATCTATAATTTTATTTAAGATATAGTTTTCATATATATTAATTATACATTTATTTATAGTAATCCATAAAAATTGGAGATATATAATGAATTGCATTGTTTATGGAGATGATACGCTATATGTACGCATAGACATTGTTTCCATTTTCTCTAAGGATCAAATGAAAAGAAGTTAAATAATATATCATATTTAAATATTAATTATTATTTCATATATAACACATATATTAATTTAATTTAATTTTATTATCTTCCATGTAAATCCTAGATGAAAAACGAATTACATCGCTTCGCAGGGTGGTATTCTGCCATACACACGAGCGACATTATCATATTCTCATAGAATATAAATAAGAAGTTATATGTGATATTATACTTAAATAAGTATAATTATTTTATATATCATATAAATATGTTAAATCTATCATAATATCCATCTATGTTAGTCGGTGATGGAAAATGAATTACATCGGTTTGTAAGGTCGTAGTTCATTGTACACACGATTGATGGTTTCATTTCCCACTTGATAGAAGAGTATATAGAGTTAGGTCATGAAATTAACATAATAAAATATTATTATATGATATATATTGATTTTTTATATCGTAATGGTTATATAATATTTGATGATGTTAGAGGAAGAAATAAAATGAAAATGCATAGTTAATGATAATGCCTCTTCTTAAGAGAACACCTTTTAGTTTACACCTAAAGCCATCAGATGAGGGTTTCATAATAAAAAAATTGACTTTATATGTGGTTAGGTAATGAAGGGAGATATTTGGGTCATTCTTTTCTAAACCAAATATTTTTGGAAATGTGAGGAGAAGAGTGTGTGTGGCCTTTTATAAGTGGGGGAGAGGATACACTTGGGATTTTTTAAAATAAAAACGTTTACCCACATTTTAAAATTACAAAAGGATCCAAAATGGTTAATTACTGAACCTTAGATTATATAAGGTCTAAATATATTCATAAAACAGAAACTATATAAGTTTTTAGTTCATTTTAACCCTTATCCTTTTAGCTTAACCATAACCTGAGTAATTATTTTTTTATTATTTTTACAATTAATTTTGAAAAAAAATTAAGTTGAACTTGTTATATGATATTAATTACTAAGATTAAAAATATGGAATACATTTTTTAAAATTTCATTCAAATAATTGGGAAAATTATTTAAAATTAAACCGACAGGCGTAACAAAAAAAACTGTTTTCTAAAGAGAAAATTTTCTTTAGTGTAGAATGTTTTAATATCAAAAGTCAATATGAATTTGATTCCAATGAACTAATTTTGTTTATATATAAGATAATTTTACTAATATTTCTTTTAATTTTTTTAAACATGTTGAAAATTTTAAAATTTTTTAAATGAAAAAACAATTTTTAATAAAAAATTATATTTTTAAATATTCATCAAAAAAATTAATATTTTCATAAAATTATCAAAAAAACTAAATGATAATTTTTACATGTATATTTCAAAAAATGAAGTTTATTTTTTGAAATAAATTTTCTAAAAGTGGAAAAAATTACTTTTATTATTTTTTTACAAATGGAAATACAAATCTTTCTTTTGAGAAAAAATATTTTCCAAGCATATAAAGACTTTCCTAAAAATTAAGAAATTATTTATAAATATATTTACTTTTTCCAAAAAATTAATACTTAATTTTAAAAATGAATTTATTCATACTCATACCATTAAATATAATGGATACGTTATAATATTAATGATTAAAAACGAATATTAATAGTATATCGTGGTTCGTTAAGACTCAGTTTTCCATGTGACACAAGTTATCGAAGAATTTAAATTTATTTGAAAAAAATAATTTCATAAAATCTCGGTGTGTTACACATCCCACTCAGTAGGAACCATCATATTCCTTATAGGTAGAGGTTAAAATCACTAGATAAAGGATGGATGATCTTACCTTGAATTACTAAGGGGATAAACCTCCTAAGAAGGTCCTTGAATTGATTCTTAATAACTTAACTAATTTTCATAAAGTCAATCCTTCACTATATTGGGATCATCAAGAACCAGACTCGTAATTTTATATGTTTTTTTTAAAGTGACATCATATTGTTAAGAAGATAGACCCATGGTTATTAAAGCATGCTTTGGTGATATGACTCGATACAAACATATAAAATCAAGATTAACAACTACTTAATGTGTATATTGTTCGAAACATACCCTACAACTGATGACATGGGGTTTTTGGGTCAATTGGAAGATTATAAGTGTCCTATAAAATGAATGTGTCGGCCACCCACACCAATGTTGGGTTCCTTAGTCAAAAAAAATGGACTAAAATATTATTGAAACTATTTCCTGAAATTTTACAATCCAATCCTTATAATAATCCTAATTTAAATCCCCATCCCTAAGATAGAACAGTAATGATACCACTCTAACATGGCCCAATCTATGAATTCATTATATAAACAAGTAGTTAAGCTGACCATTTCACCACAAGATTGATTATAATATGCTAGAGGATAGTGACTAGCACTAAGAATGAATATTACACATGGGAGGCCTTCAACTAATTTTTATAACTATGTGGTTGTGTGTTGGATTTTTTTGGTAATGTATTTATTGAAGATAATTTTATATATTTTTAATATTAAATTAATGTTTTCATTCTAAGATATTGAGGACTTGGATATGTGTATAAATATATATATGGTCACCATACATTGGAGCCACAATTACATATTGCTATATTAAATTGATAAACATAGAATTGATGGATGAGGATGATCATGACAGATCTAGTGAGGAAGTATTAGTGCCACTATAGTTTTTATATGGAGGATGTTGTGAATAATAAATAAACCACATTAATATCTCTATGTAATAAGTACATGGAATGTAAAGAATAAATATTTTTAAATACGGATTGGAAGGATATTGGATATGATAAAAAAATAGTTTTGGAATATTACGGTATTGGAAGTAGCATGAGACTAAATTAAGTAATTTAGAGAAGGATAAAAGTTTTTTAGTGAAGTAAGAGGACAAAATAACACAATGGTGTTTTTCATGTCATAATGGTTGTCATGTATGAATAATATTATTCTATATAATACTAATTATTGAGAATCCATAATGAAATAATATATGACACAACATAGTCTATTTCATGTAAGAATATATTGGAGTGTTGTAAGGTAGTTTTATTTTGAAGTAATCAACCACATCATAACCTGTCATGCGTAAGAGTGGACATATAGTACATAAATTAATTAGGATAAAAATGAGGTCTTAAACCATTAAGTATGAAACCATGCCACTACCAGTCTTGTGTAAGAGTAAACCAATACTACATAAGAGTAAACCTCACCACAACAGATAAGCATAAGAATAACATAAGGTTGTAGAAGAATAAATTCTCAGAGTTTAAAGATGAAATAGTTGTAATCCTATCTCAATACACGATGAATTGAATACCTTGGGATAAATCCACACCATAGTGAGAGGTTGGTAAAAATTGGGTCAAATATACAATGTGATGGTTTGAGGAATCTTGTCACATTTTGTGTGTATTTCCATAGTGGTGTGAAAGATGAGAAGTTTCACACTACAATAAAGGTGGTAATGATATCGAAGGGAGATTTTTTTAGAATTACTTGAACACCATGAGGATTCAAACATATGAAGTGCCCTATAATTTGAATTACATTCCACAATAGGTCCGATTATTCAGGGAATTTGAGAGGAATTCTGTGTGATATTATAGGGGTTTGAATAATTTATCTTTAAGGAATTTTAAATGATATTATATTATATAATTTATATATAGTGTTTAACTAAGAACCACACCATAAAAAAGGGAATCATCCCATAAACTAGGGGAATCTGAACCAAAATACATTGTAGTGAGTAACATCGCACTTTGATCTATCTCCTTTATGAATATCCTGAGATTTGGTTTTGATATTAAAAAGGAGAATATTTTTCTTGATATTTAGTTGATTGACATGAATTAAAGAGGAATGATTTTACCACTATAAATGGGTGATACATAAGTCATAATAATGGGGAATTAAAGGAATAAAATTGATCCCAACCATTTATTAGAGGATTTCATTCTTCCAAAAACTTTTATCAACCACTTATATAAGTTATATAGAATAAGAAAAAAAATATGTTTCTTTGAGAGAAATAATAGATGAATAAAGATAACATATTTCCATATCTATCTTTGAGGGAGGAAAAATATTAGAGATATGTTGAGGAGTTCTAATAATCACATGTATTGTATTGTAGGAAGAAGTCTCAGAGGATAAAATCCCATTACTACATTTGTTGATTATAGATTTGAAGGAGAGTAAAAAAGATAGTTCCAATGCATAATTATCTTCATCAGGATGGTGGAATTGTTTATGTTGTAAGTAAAAGAATTGACCTTCATGTCATGGGGTAATTCTTGTATGGATTTAGAAGAAAAATACCCAAATCATTACAAGGAGTTGATTTTATCCAATACTGAAGAATAATAGAGTAGTGAAGTGAAGCATAAGATAGGATTTATTATGGAATTAAGGATACAAGGGGAATCAATACCTTTTTTATATGGAAGATATCTTCACATCTATACACTATTTAAGAGGCCCTCGCAACTATAAATTGAAAAATCCTTCCATAAATAATTTCACTTACTGAAATAAGATAGAGTTCCACATGGTTGAGGAGTGATTAATACCTAAATATTTAAAGGCAGTTTACCCTGGAATGAATTCATCATGACTGAAAATAATATATATCAAAATTGAGTATAGTTTATTTGGGAACATTGACACATCATCAGTGTGTGATCCTTGGACATAGACCGGTGTGGGTGAACTAAGAAAAATCCTTATGTGATTTATAATTTACCTTTCTATGTTTGTTTTTAATGTGTTTATGAGAGTTACATTGAATGTTTTAGAGATTTAATTGGTTCCTTTAAATGAGGGAACTGGATTTGATGAAGGGGGGAATGAGATCAATGGAAAAATTTTGTAGTTAGAAAACACCATGATTCCCTCCTTCCTCTTAGGGTTCATATATTCAACTTGGTCCAAAAAAGTGACGTTGAAGCCATAGGTTCTAATTTTAGGTTCAATATTCAAATTCGTTCTAGATTTTTTGCACATATAGTTTTTATTGTAAATCCATATGTTTATAATTTAACTTAATATAGTGGTTGGAAGAAGAAGAAGTTTTATTCTCTATAAGCCTATGGTGAATAAATCATGGAATATTTATGTTGTGATTCTTATTTAATAAATCATGAAAAAATGGTTCATGATTTATGTACCCAAAATATATTAAATACAGTTCTATCTAGATAGTTATTTAAGAAAAAATTTCACTGTACTTGTTCTAATGATATATGTAAAATTTTGGAAGTTATTTATATAAAATCACTAGTTCCCAATGAATTTTTAGATTCTACCATATGAGAAGAAAAAAATATTTTGGTAATGAGATTTAAGTAAAAAATCAGGAGATAATTTCCTTAGGATAAAAGGAAATAAGAAAAAGAAAAGTAAAAAAAATAAGAACCTTGAAAGGTAAAACTCTCCAATAAAGGTAAATAATTCTGGTTCCATTGATAATTGTATTTCAAATAATGTTATAGAAGATGATTGAAAATATAGAAATTCATATCCTCCCTTATAAATTTCAAGTGAACCTTGATTCATATGAAGAAGTGTTAGTGACAAAAAGTCATCAATATATAGAATGTTTGTGCAGTAATATAGATGATATCCAATCCTTACATGAAAATTTTGATCAACAAGAAATCATCATTATGGTGAACTTTGCATTCATTTCACAATTATTGTTATAAAATAATAGGTTTAAGGATTATTTTTTCATAAAATAATACATAATGATAATGGGTCAAAATATTAAAGTTCAAAGATATTTACTCAGAGAACTTACACATGAGTTGGAGAAAAAATGGTCATAGAAAAGGAGTTAAAATCATGTATTATCTATCTCAAAACATAACATAAGAAGAGGATAAAATACAAGAAATATGATTTTTAAGGTATAGAGAACATGGATTCCAAAATTAAGAAGAGTGATGTGAAGAACAAGGTTCTCTAAGAGAAATTTATTGAAATATGAAAACCTATCAAAATGAAACCTCAAAAAGTGAATTCCGCAAAGGTTGAAATCTAGAAATGAAGAATGAAAGGAAGGTTTTAACTAAATATGGGAGTTATGGATCATGGATAAAGGTATTGTAAATGTTATAATATTTTTGAATCATTGGACACACCATGTAAGTGTGTCTATAATCCCAAGAGATCAATAGTGTGAGAAAATATGTTATGATATCGCATCCAAAGAATAACAACATGAGGTATAATTTTAATAAAATCTGTTTTATTTTCACTAAACATGGATATATGGAAAATAAATTTAGTAATAAAGTTAATGATAATTCCATGTGAAGAACCATCGTTCCTATTATGAGGGGAAGGCAAGTAAGGAAAGAATAGACATTTATTACATTGAAAAAAATTCACAATCTTAAAGGAATACAATTATGGAACTCAATGAAAGGTAAACTATACACTAATGGATAATATCAAGAAACAACCATCATGGTGAGGGTAAAAAATATCTCTAGGAAGAAAAGAGAAATTTCCTAAATGTGAAAATGAGAGTAAAATTCTTAAGTAATAACTTACCAAGGATAAGTAGGTCTGAAGTGATTATAATAAAAATTGAAGGGGATAAGCACAAAGAATTCCTAAGTGGTTTCATATAATATACCATAAGAAAATATGTTAATACTTGTGGAAGAGAGTTCTTATGGTAGAGGAACTATGATGAATGATGTAGTGATCATGCATTATAGAAATAAATGTGAATAAGTGGGATTAGTCTCACAATGGACATAAATCCCAATCCATGTAAATAAATAATTTTCACGAAAATATCTGAAGTAAACTTTTTACAAGTTATATCGCTCAAAGGATAACAAATATAGAGTATTTTATGTTATTTGTAAGAAATAGTTGGTTCAAAATGAATAACAACAATCCTCAACCTCAGGATATCAGTATGTACACCTCTCCCCATTTACTTATTTTAATAATTTTTAAGTGGTGTGGGATTAAGGAGGGTATATAATCCAAGTGATTTATTTATTAAAAGGAGATACATGATAGAGTGGTTTTGGAAGAAGAAAAATTGATTCCATATAACAATATGATATAATTTGTGTTTGCTTAAATAATTCCAAGAAGTATCAAACCTCAATATGGAAAATGAAGTAGATCTCTATGAAGTTGGAATTACAAGATTTATTTGAGTTATTAATTGGCATTAGTCATTAATAAAAATTAAAAAAATTATAAAGAAAAATTTTACGATTTAAAAGTTACATTATTATAATTTATATAGTTTTTAACCCTAAAGAAAAGACAAGACAATTTGGTGGATATTTAGAGAAATTCATGAATAAATTGTTGTTTGTTTATCTAATTCAATTTAAAGATAGTAAATATTTTTTGAAATAATAATCCCATGGTTTTCTTTGAAAAGAGGTACCATAGGTTTTAAATGGTTACAAATCTAGAATGAATACATGGGAATATTATTGCTGAAATTTTAATGGCTAATTACCTTATCTAGAATAGATAAAGTACCCTATACTAAAATAGAATCATGTATTTCAAGTAGTATCATGAGTGTATCATAAAAAGTGATAAATTATTATAATAATCTTTATAACTCACACAATTTTTTCATCATTAACATTTTATTGATAGTTTTTCATAAGTCTGATTGTGATCACACAGAGAAATTTGGGAAGAAGTAAATTTTTCAAGTTTGCATGATATTTTTGGAAGTTAATTAGTGGCATGAATAACACCAATGTTTAATAATTGAACAATTATTTCGCATATTGTTTTCTAAACTAGTGGTATTAGAGTATTTTTCTATGAATCATTACTAAGTGGTAAATTCAATCCCTGAAATCATTGAAATAATTTATCAATGGGAGAAAGATTTTGAAAAATAAAAGAACTAGAAATATTTATCAGTAAGTAATATTAGTCAATGGTAGAAATTGTTTTCCAGAAATAGTCAAACCCTATAGGTTTTCCAAAGGTTTAATGAGCTTGAAATTACAAAGAAATTTAAATGGATGCTATAAATGGAAAATAGAGTTAGAATGTTCCAATAAAAAGAGGTATGAATAGGTGTTTAACAGATCTTAAAGATTATAAAGAACTTATAGTGGTATAGTTGATTTGAAAGTGGTTGAAATATCCCAATGGTGATGATGATAACCTTATAATGGTCGATATACAATAGATGTTTTTGATGTCAATAATTTGTGTCAAAAGGGGATATATAAAATATACTTTTGAATGGGAGTGTTATAACTTGTATAAATATGGAAAGTGGTGATTGTACTAGATATTGATAGAGATTTGGGGTTCATATCAAAAGAGGTATCTTCCACTATTTAAATCTATAGTTTTAGAAAATACTAATAATTGGTCTGGTTTTAAGAGGAGTATGAAGTGAACATACCTGAAAATGTAGTAAAATAATTTTTTTTAAAGGGGGAGTACAGTTAATAAATCTACCCTTATAGTGTTCAGTGGAAAGGGAAAAAATGAAAAACAAAATCATTAATAAGAAGATCCTTTTCATTTTATTTTGAATGGGTGGTTGAGAAAAATGTACCATAAATATGTACATTTCTTTAAAGAATTTATTTTCACATGGTTGAGTATGATTTATGGTAGTAATAATAAGAAAATCCAAATATGGATAATGTTGCAACCAAGAAGTTATCTGTTATATTTTTGAAAAATTTATTTATTGAAAATAAGTGTTGGATTTGTTGAAAATAAATTAAGGTTGACATTAAAGTATGTTGAATAATTTGATATGTGGATAAAATGAAGATGGTAAACATACATGGTAACCATAAGTGTCCAATGATGACTAAAATTTATAAAAATGATATTAAAGGATGAGTATTATCATGATAGATATGGTGAAAAAGTACTCAAAGAATCTACAGTGGCTATATGGAGGCAGTTGCGATTAAAGGAATAATTACCTTAATATCAATATATATAGATGAGATATAATTTGAATCATAAAGATATTTGAATACGTCCTGAAAGAATTTTAGATAATATATAATATGTTTATTCTTCCATATTATGGTAGTATAAGTAGTGGGAGTTTTCACAATGTCATTTGGAGAGGAATGGAAGTGTTTTGGTGGATAAAGATCACATCATGTTTCATTGGTCTTTATAATTCCATAATGGAGGCCAAATAAGAATAATATTATTTAATGTAAGATTAATTCTAGAGAAACCACACTATAAGAGTATATTTCTTTCTATAATCTATTATATGTAAGAATAATCTAGATTTATATAAGGGAATTTCACCATGAAGTAATCAGCCATGTTTTAACTTGACATGCATAAAATTAGACATAGAGTACATAAGATTAATTTTGAGATAAACAAGTTCTTGTACCATGAAGTAAAAAAACCATGTGGTAATTGGTCCTTCATTAGAGAAAACCAACACTATGTAAGGGTAAACATCCCCAAAATAGATGATCTTAATAATAAATCAAGGACGTGTAAGAATAACTTCTTATACGACCACATTTTAATAGGTGTATTCATGATATAATTTTTGATGAAGTGAAAAATGTTGTATAAATCTACACTATAGTGAGAGTATAGGAAATATTATTATAACTTACAAATGTGATGGTTAGAAGAATCTTGTTGAAGTGTGTTAGTGTCACACCAAAACACTGTGAGAGATATGTAGTTTCATGACACAATTATAGTGGTTGTGATGTTTAGGGGATATTTATATAGAATGGATTGAACACCAAGAGGATTTAGAAATGTGAATCTACAGCAAAATTAGAAGACCATTCCATAATATGTCCATTTTTTCATGGAATTGTAGAATTTCATGGTGTGATATTTCATGGGATTAAATAAGATATCTTAAATGAATTTTATATTTTATTATATCATATTTTATAAATATAGATTTTGATTGAGGATTATTCCATGAAGAATGAAATCAAACTAAAATCAATGTTAAATTGATAGAAATCATATGGTAATGAGTAACATAATATTATGATCTATCTATTTCTAGAATGACCTAAATATTTTGCTAGAATTTAAAAATGTTGAAGATATGGAAAAGATTTATGGGATTGAATGAACTTAAAGAGGCACATTTTGACCATTCTAAATAGTTGGTACACATAACATAATCATTTAATATTACATGAAATTAATTAATCCAAAACATTGATAGGAGGGTTGTATTTTTATAATTTTTTTATAAAAACATCTCATATAGTTTTTGGGGAATAAGAATGAAATTAAATATCAATATTTGAGATAAATATTTGAGTGTGAAGGAGAAAATATTTCCATATACATTCTTTGATAGAGGAATAAATGGGTATGGACATATAGGATTTACAACAATAACATAGGATCCAAGGATATAGGAGGATAAAATTACATTGTTATATCCACGTGATTGAAGAGTCAAAGATAAAGGATAAAAAGTATATTTTTAGTATAGAATTATCCATATCTAGATGAAGGTATTATTGTTGATGTATTCATTCGGAAGGAAACAAATTGACCTCTATGTCATGAGTTAATTCTCATCTTGTATTAGAAGAAAAATAATCAACTCTTTACAAGGAGTTGATCTCATTTGGTAAAGAATAAGAAGAGCATAGTGATGTGGATCATAATAGAGCATCTATTATAGATTAAGGATACAAGGGGAATCACTACATTAGGTTGATATGGAAGAGACATTTATGTATATAAACAATTGAAGATACCCTCACATCTATAAAATAATAAATCCTTCCAAGTAGTTGATGGAGTGGAATAAGTGGGTGTGACCATTGCGTGGGGAGTGAAAAAAACACCTAAACAATTTAAATGCATTGTTCCTTGGTATGAAGTTACCATGACATAAATTTGTTCCCAAAAAAAGTGAGTGCAGATTATTTTTTAGCATTAAGACATCTTTAATGAATGCTCCTTGGATATATTCTAGTGTGGGTGAAAGAAGTAAAATATTTGGGTGATTTATGTTTTATTTTTTTTTATTAGTAAGATGTTTTAGTGAGAGTTTCATATATAGTTAAGTGGTGAATGTGATCAAGGGAAAAAAAGTAATCAAATAATACCCTGATTTACCACCCTTAGGTTTTATATATTCAACATTGTTCCAACAAGTGGTTTCATAGTCATAGGTTATGATTTGAGATGAAATCATTAAATTTATTTTTGATTTGTTACACATATTTATTTCATGATGGAAAACCCTATTTTTAAAGGTATGAAGTATGATGTCTGGAAGAATGAGTTGTTTCATTTTATATAGGTTTGTGGTGAAGAAATTTTTAAATACATATATCATGAATTTTATTTGAGAATTCATGATATAATAGTTCATGAAGTAGAGACCCATAATATATTGAATATAGGTATGTATATTTAGTCTTTCAATCCATCTATTCAGTGTTCTAGTGCTTGTAATAAATGAAAAATTTTGGAAATTATTTAGGGGAAATAATTGGAACCTAAGGATGTATTGGAGTCAAATTCAAGATAATATTTTAAATCTAGTGATAATGAGATTTCTATGAATAAATTAGGTGAAAATTTCTTTATTTTAAAAGGAAATAATAAAATGAAGAAGTAATATTTTGAATCCTAAGAAGATGTACTCTCCAATAAAATTAAATAATTATGGTTTAATTAACAATTACAATTCTAATAATTTTGTGTAATATTCCTACAAATCAAGAAATTCAGATTGTCTGGTGGAAATTGAAGTAAACTATTATTTATGTGAATAAGTGGAAATGAAATCATGTTTCCATTCCAAAGAATGTTCTTGTAACAACCAATATAAGATATAGTCCATAAATTAAAAATAGGATCAACTATAAATCAGATTTATGGTGGAGTATGCACATATATAAGAGTTTTTTTTTGGAAAAAAGAGGTTGAAGAAGGATGAGTTGGATTTAAATGATTATATAATGAGAATTTGTAAAAAATTAAAGGGTCAAAGTGTTTTACTATGAGAAATTACACATGAGTTGGGAGAACAAATAGACATAGATAATGAGATTAATGTATATATTGTCCTTCTCAAAACACAACGCGAAGAAAGGATAAAATCTATGAAAGTGGCCTATTTCAGGATTGAGTACATGGATACCTAAATGAAGGAAAGGTTTTAAAAGATCAAGGATCTCGAAGAGTGGTTAAAAATTACAATTAGGAAGACAAAAAATTCTCTTAAAATAGCCTCAACAATTGTAGTCCATAAAGGTAGAATTATTTATATGATAAACATAAGTAAGGTTCTAAGTCAGGAATAAATACATCTCGAAATAAGGGAGCATTAAAATTATAAAACATTGAAATTATGGGATATACTGGGGGTGTATGTCTTGAAGCCCCAGGGTTAAATGGTGGAAGAAAATATGTTGAGACATATCTATTGATGAATAACTACATGAGATATAAATTTAATAGGATATGTTTTTTTAACTAATTATGGATATATATTAAGGAAATGAGTAATTAAGGTGATGTAATTTCCAAGAGCATAACCATAACTCTCAATTTGGGGGTGATGAAAGTAATTAATGAATAAGAATCTGTTATACTTAATAAAATATTCACTCTTTTGGAGAAATCCAATGATGAAACTCAATCAAAGATGCACCATGTACCAATTTTTAATCTTATATAGAAACAATAATAGAGATAATTAAAATATATATAGATGAAAAAAGAGAATCTTCCTTATATGTGAAATTAAAAGATAACCGTTTAAAGAAAGACCCACTAAGGAAAAAAAGTCTAAAGTAATTCTAATGGAAATCGAAGAGGAGAATCACAAATCATGCCTAAGTTCTTTCATAAAAATATACCACAACATGAGAATAAAATAACTATATAAGTGTTATCTTATGGAAGTGGAATCATGATAATGGATATAGTGAATGTTCATCAACGGATGATATGTGCATAAGTGATATTAGTCTCACAGTGGAGTTAAATCATGATAGATATAATAAAATTTATTTTTAATTTTAAATTCCATAATTTTAGAGTTTAAATAATAACTCATGTTTAGTTTAATTTCATTTTAATATGTTTTTTATAGAAACATTTATATTGGGATATGTAATTAAAGATAAATTACAAAGGAAGAAGCATCATATTAAACAATTTTCTAATGTGAGACTAAATAAATTTAATATTGTACATGTTTAAATAAAATTTACATAGGGTGGTGAGGAAAAATTCAATTGAGGTTTCTTCTTCATGAACTAGTGTTGTGCCTTTCCTATTAGTGCCTTCAAAATGGTGTTCCATAAAGTAATAGAAGAGCTTGAATTCACTTCCACTCTAAAGAAAGTACATGATGCACCTATGAAGCCCACATCATAACCATCCAAAGTCAGCAAAGATAGATGTTACTTATGCTATATCTTATGGTTCTCACTATGGTTCTTATGCTTCACACAATGTTTAATGTGCATGAGAAGTTATAGTTGGAGGTGAAATATATTCCCACCAAGGTGGATGTGGTTCATAGTAGTGAAGGTGATTACAGATTGAGACATAGCTAAAACTAAAGTGAACAAGGTTCCTATTACACCACACTACATGTCATGGAATACATGAACGATATAGAAGTTTTAATGGTGTTTCATCATTTATCACACCATGTTCATATATGAAGAGTGAAGGGATTTGATTGATAAAGAGGTGTTCATGATGTGAGGTGAATTGTCTAGATATGGTCAAAAGTACCAAGTTGAGTAATTCTTCTTCTATGACAACCAAAATGATATTATTCACAAATTATTATAATCTTATCTTCCTCCACTTATAGATAACTCTCAGGTTCTATTATTTATGAGTTCTATTTGTGAGTCATTGCATCTATTTTTTATCAACATTTTTATATAGAGGTAAAGGAAATATATTTTCTATAGATTTTATATAGAAAATTTTCTTATAAATTCATCATTCTTTAATCATATTTGTGATACATAAAGATATTTTTTATCATTCAGTCATCGTGAATCACATTAAATTTGAGTTATTTTAAGCTATTAGAAATACCACCAACATAAATAGGTATAATTTATACAAATTTATTTGACAATGATCACAAATATTGATTTTTAGATATTTTCATTTGAAAATCTCTACTTAATGAAACAATGATATTATCAATATCATCTTCCTTCATCTTACCCAAAAAAATCTTGAATCATGGATTAACATTACATCACGATATTTTGATCTTGAATTCACAAAATAACTAACATATGATTTTTTCTTCTTCAAAATTCTCAAAAAGTTTCTATGTTTTGGATTGAGAATGATCCTTACAAAGTACACCAGTCATCCTTTTAATGTAAAATATGAGTCCATGCCTTTGTGATGTTTTTAGGTACAAAGTATTTTTGTGTAAGGATACAATGATCCTTATAAATTTCATTGTGAGATTCCATTACTTCATGAAATTTCCACTTCATCATTAATTTCAAAAGGATAAATTGTCCTTATAGAGTCCATATCCATCTATACAAAGTTTTATGATCATTATTATGCATATTCATCATCCTTAGGGAGTTAGAGATGGTTCTTATAAACTTTTCTACATCCATCCATTACTTTGTGAAATTTACACTTCATCATTAATTTCATAAGGATAAATGATCCTTATAAAGACCACATCTATCCATAAAAAGTTCTATAATCATTATTATACATAGTAATCATCATTATAGATTTAGATAAGGTTCTTATAAAATTATCTATCATCATTTGGATGATCCTTATGAATTAAAAATTCATCTTTTTAAAGTATATGATTTATATATACAAATTTTTGATCCTAGTTATATTTGTAAAGGATTATCCTTATAGATGCCAAGACTTTTTCAATTCCTGCATATAAATCATATTTATATAGATGAATGGAGTCTGTGACATATCAAATTTTCTATATTATATATCATATGTACACAAATCTAGGTGTTTTAAAATTAATGCATTGATCCATAGGGTTATTCTTACATAGACTCTCCATAAATATTATATAAATATTCAATACATAGCTAAAAAAGATATAAATTTATATTTTTATAATTCTTAAAATAATTCCAAAATAACTTCAAATCAAATTTGGGAATCTCTAATCACTTAAAAATATCTTAAAATGAATTTAAAATCATATGAATAATTCTAAAGTGCTTTGATAAAATATAAATGACTCCTAAATCATATAAACTTATCTTTTAACATTCTCATGAATCTTCTCTTACTTTTTAATTTCAACCTCAATTCATCAATCACAAACCTTCATCCAAGTGATACTTATTTTTAGATTATAGTATCCTCGTGATTTCATTTATATGGATGGATTTTCCATAACTATTTATTCATAAAATATTCATCCAAAAATCCATTGATGGTTTCTCTAAGTTAAACCAAATTATTTCAAAACATTAAACCTGTTTTAATATTTTTAATCATAGTTATACAATTTATCCAAAAAACAATACAACAGCCATCTTCCCCACTTCTCCATAAAAATTTTTAGATAGAGAACACTTTAATCTTTTTCACTTTTTAGGAAACATTTCATATCATCCCAACAATTATCACGTTTTAATGTAATTATCATCAAGAAACCTAACTCTTATTTACCCAAAAGGTATGGACAGAAAATTGAGATTCTATATTTGGGTGGATTCTTACTCGGTGACCCATCATCACAACACATTGAATTTATTTTTCCAACCTCTATTAAAAACTATATTAAAAATATATAGCATCGTATCCATAAATCCATTTTAACACTTCAATAGTTCTCTTTTTATTTGTTATTAATACCAATTTTACTCTTAAATTCAATTGCGATCTTCTATCCCTTATTGATTTTAAATTCAAAGGAAAAAATATGTTCACCCCCTAATTGGAACCCTAGGTAAGGGAATGTATTCACATCTCCTTAACTTACTTAATTTGAGACAATATATTCTCCCATTTTATTATTCCCCCTTGTTAAGATAATAAATAACATCCATATGAGATAATGGTTGTGTGATATTTTTATTAGAAATGTGTTATCAACTAAACAAATATAATTTTATATGGGTCAACCAAGTATAGAAAACAAGAGTTCAGTTTAAAAAAATTTCATCCATATTCTTTCAATAATGTGATACCAACTAAAATTTATTTTCTTAGGAGATATAAAAATTTATTTTCACAAAGTTTTATAAACCTACACTCAAATTAAAAAAACAATAAATTCATTCAATTGAAAGTTTATTTTTCTCCCCATTTTGTTAGAAAATCACCCCCCCCCCTTGATAGAAAGATTGAAAAAATCCAAATAATAAATTAAAGAGTAAAAATAATAACTCATATTCATTTTTATAGGGCCTATAAATAATCCTATATTTAAAAAAGGAGTTAAAATTCTTTCTCATTCACTTATTTTATCTACATGTAAATATATTCTCTTCATTAATCTTCAATGTGGTTAGTTTTTTAGAGGTAATCTCTAACCATTTAATAAAATTTGACATTGATACCAATTTAAGTGGAAATGATATGATATAGAGAGTCATAAATTAAATGTAATACAAGATAAATGATTCTTCTAGTTATATAACCATCAAAACATACAATAGTTATCTTTTCATACTTGTCCTTTATTTCCCTAATCAATGTAGTACATTAGCTCCATGATAGAAGGATACAAGAATAAGGTGAGTCTCCATAATCTCTTTAATGTGAAAAATAATTATAATACTTTATTCTCAAACAAGAGACTCCATTATTTGTAGATCTAAAATACCCACATATCTTCATTATTCCTTCATTATTGATATTCTAACTCCTTTAGAACATGGGTGGTATGGTATTATTTTAATTTTGATATTTATTCTTATTTTGAATAGCCTTGTTTACTCTATCTATTATTGAACTTTCACTCCTTTGAGACTCATCCATTTTATTATCCATTTCCAACATTTCTAGCCATATTATTAAGAACTTATTAAGAATATGGTTAGAATTATCCATGTTTATAGACACTATTTTTGTATCATTAATTTTGGTTATTGGAGTCATTGGTTATTTAACTTTGTCTTATAATAGTATCTTCTATCAAAAAAACCATGTAATTTATCTAAAACAATTGTGTATATCCTAATTTAACCTTAAAAAATATATTTTACTAATTTTAGGTTAATATTATTTGAAAACCAGTTCAACTCTTTATTAGGGGTGTCAACCACTAAGCCAATCTTGATGTCTCTCTCATAGATTGACTCTTTCCTTATTGATTCTAGATTTCTCCCTTTTGATTTTATATTCATGGACATATTAAAGTGGTCAATGATGTGGACTTTCTTACCATAATAAAATCATCTCCACTTTGGTTTGACATCTACATTATCTTTCTTCATTGAATTCTTGGGTGTTATGGACTCAACATTCTTCTTATTTTTAGTCATCAAGGTAAACATTCCATTTTTCTTTAAATTGTTCTTTTCCTATTATGTTATTCTATTTATATTATCATGGGAGTTTCAATGGAATGGAAGATTATACAATTTCTTATAATAATGACCAAATTTATTTCTATACTCTCAAAATTTCTCAAAGATATCAAATCTATTTTTCAATAATAGATTCCTATTTTTTTGTGAAATATTATTTTATCCAATGGGTTTCCTATTTGTTTTAGTTATACTCCCCATAAATTTAAGCCTTCAATATCATCCATTCATTGAAAAATTGTTCCATAAATCAATATCCATATGTTTGAACCTCCAATAGAATCAAATGTATCCAACAAATATCATTCTTTTATTGGATGATGTAGTTTATCAGTATTTTTGTGCTTGTTTTTTTATTAAATCAATCTTATTTTTGAGATAAATTTTGAGGTATTAAATTATTTTATATTATAACCACTGATATTAATTATATGATGGGTTTCTATCCATTTATCAACCTCTATATTTTTCTATATTTTGAATTTAGTTCGAAACTATTTTTGAAAATAGATTTAGTGAAAAATGAATTAATTATACAACATGATGCCTTTATCCATGAGTTGGTTGTGGGATTAACACGATTTAATTTCAATATCTTTTTCCATCATTTTTATTATTTTTAAAAGTGTGAATAATTTTATAATTTATTTGTGGAAAAAATTCTCTTCTCAGTAGATTCTAAAGATTCAGCATGGGTGTTTTCTAGATTCCTAAACTTCACATACAACTCTTAACATTTCAGATTAAAAAATATACTTTTAGTGTTCAATTGTTTTCACCCTTTATTCATAATATAATTTCAACTTCTTGATATTATTCTCATTCACTTTCCATTTATCTAGAATTTTATTATCCAACTCTTTTATTTACTTTTCATTAAATTCTAATTGAATATCCTTTAAATTCATGGAGAATTTGTGTAATTCATCTAATTCATGGATAACTTCTATAATAACTTTATTAAACACATAATTCTTAAAAATAATTTTTTTGTAAATAATTAAAAATAAAAGAAACTTGTTCATCATAAAGTCAAATGTATTCTTTCTTAGATTTAACCATCTTTCTGACAGTGTTGCATCTTCTCAACTTTTTGACCAATGCATCTTCACTTGCATCAGATTCCTATTATAGTTGTGTCTTTTCACCTTGTATTCCTTTATTTTTAGATATTTTTATGTAATAGATTCAATGGGAACCATTTCATGATACTTATTTACTTTAGAATAAAAATCACCAAGTGATTCACTATTCATGTACTCTTCATATTTTTCTTAGCTCAAACCTAATTCATTTGTGGAATTATCATAAAACAACTATAAATATAATTACCACTGTATTTATTTTCTTCTCAGGTTTGAAAATAATTCCATTTTTAAATATTCCATGGGTTATTTTCTCCACTCTTTTTCTTATTTTTCAATGTCTTGGGAGAAACCTCTAATTATTCACTAATACAGATGGAAACAAAGTTCTTCATTAGAGGTTCTTCCATTTAAAAGATTCATTATATAAAATTTTGATACCAACACTAGGAAAATAAAATCCAGATCCAGTTAGAGGGAACCTTTTATATTATACCAATTGAAATTCCTAATGTATCAATATGAAAACACCTGAGAGTGGGAGATAATCAGGTAAGACTAATCTTTTACCAAATTCTAATTTCTCTAAGAAATTTACTCCCTTTGGTTTTTAAATTTATTTTTCTAATTAATATTGATTGATATTTTCTTTAACCTCTAGGAAACACAAACATTTAAAGTTATAAAGGAATGTAAAATCAACATGTTGTGTTTTTACAAGGTTATTACCCACCTAGGAAACATACTCTTTATTGTGATTAGGGTATTCGAGTCATAAATTATCCACTGATAATATTATCATCAATTATAGTGGGTTGGGTATGGGATATCTTAAACAAAGTATTTACAATGCACTTCAATGGCGATCAAGTATCATTCTAAAACCATTGTTCATATCACACTTACACTGAATCCCATTAGAATATATTGTCTCCCAATAGTCTTCAATAACTTCAAACATTTAAATTTGATCTTATTATATCACTAGATATTACCACATCAACATCATTATATCTCCTTCCACATAAAACATTCTTTGAATACCTTTAAATATCCAAGGACAATACCATGTAACTTAGTCTCTACTTCACATTATTTATCCCATATCTTTTTCATACTTTGTTTGTTGGATTATCTCAACTTAATCTTTAAGTTATTAAATAGCCAAGGAATATTATATAGTATTACCTACACATCATTCTTACTCACTTATTCTTCTTACCTCATTCTGTATTGAATGGATTTGAACACTAGAACCAAGTTGGATTACTTTTCTTCTTCGATACCCATAAATATCTTCCTTATAAAGTCATATCAAATTTTCCTTCCCCACTTACAAAGACCACTCAATTTTTCTCCTTCAAGAGTTATATATGAGAGTCATTATTTCTATTTAATCTCATCATTTTTATATATTGGTCAAAAAATATATATATCTTATATAATTGACATAAAAACTTTTACATCGAATCAATATAGTGATCCTATAATTTTTCCTAAACATTTTTGTATGTGAGTCTCCCCCATGATCCTGGTTATTCATTTTTTCCTTAAACTATTATCCTTAGAAAAATTACAAGAATACACTCTCTTTATTCTTCCTCATTTTATACCATCCAAATAAGTCTACATAAAATCTTCTAGTATGATCAAGAACATTCTTCATATTATTATAATTTACAAAAAAAATATAAGAAAATAATCACCATTACTATATAAAAATATATAGTCATCACATCTATAGAATGGATTAACTTTTTATGATGTATAAATTTCTAAAATTAAAGTGTAATCTCTAGATTCGAGTTTGATCATTATATAACTCCATTGCTTGATATTATCAATTTTAATATTGAATCAAAAATAGGTTTGTGATATTTAATTCAATGCATAAAAGTAAAAGAATATTGAAATTTAATTTCTAAATCCATTTAATCTGAAATTTCCTCATTAAATTCTTAAATTAATTCTCAATAATTCACTATGTCTTAATATTATTTTGTAGTCATGATGATATTTTTTATAGTTATATACTTAATTTTATCTTCTTTTATATTCCTAAAAACAAATCTTGAATCATAAATTAAAAATCATAATGATGTGTTCAACTAGAATGTGAAATATAAGCATCATCTAATTTTTCATTATTCAAAAGTCTCAAAAAATTTATAAGTGTTGGTCTCAGAATGATCCTTACAAAGTAATCCAGTCATACTTATGAATTACATTGATTTTATTTCTTTGTGGTATTTTCATGTATAAATTATCTTTTTATAAGGGTAAAATGATCCTTACAAACCTCAATTCGGGTTATAATACCTCTTTGAAATTTCTACATCAAATTTTATTTCATAAGGATAAATGATCCTTATGAAGTCCAAAACTATACATTAGAAATTTCTACTTCACCTTTAATTTAGGTGATTGATTATCTGTGTTGTTGTGTTACATATCTCAAGGTAACTGATATGTCTATTTATTTGATTTCCTTTATCATTACACTACCATTGCACCTTGTTTTTAGATCTATTGATTTTTTGGTGTTGTTCCTTCTAGATAAAATCTATGACCATCTTCCGAGGATCAATCCTTTGATGGTTATAGTGATTTGGGTGCATGTTACTTAAGGTTTTTCATAATCTACTATTTTTTCCACCTTCTTTGTTGTGGGAAGTGATTCTATGACATTGGAATCAATCTCAGGGCCTCTGTTGTTTTCCTTATGTTTCTCTCGGGTTGGGGATCCCATTACGGGAATGTGCAACCCAAATTTGAGGTAGGTGGTTCCATTTTTAGCGTATGTTATATGAGTTTTATTGCACTAGTTTTGATAAATTGTTTTATAAAATGAAATGAAATTATTGATTGATTGATTTTCATGGGTGGAAATGGGTTTTTGAGAAAAGATGGTTTCCCCCTTGTTTTAGTAATAGAAAATGTATTTTTAATGTATTGTGAAAAGTTTTTTATAGAATGGTTTTCAAATATTTGTTTTTATGAAATGGTTTCAAAAATAGATAACATGGTAATCCTTCGGTACTTAGGTGGAAGGTGTAGAAGTAGCCCTCACCTATTTTTCAGGGGGTTCACTCATGGGGTGTTCCTCTACACCCTAGGATCATTTATCTAGGGACTTAGTAGAAATGTAGGGAGTTCACTTTATTGGGTGTTCCTCTGCTCTCTAGATTCAAAGCGTATTTCGAGAGACTTTATGTGCATAATTATTTATTTTTTAGGTATGAGTTTCCTAACTATCCTGAAATATAGTGATCCTTGGAATTATGTTACCTGTACTTTAGATTGTACAATTTTAGCTTTTACTACCATGAATTTTATATGATATGTGATATGTTATTTTCTTTTATTTGAATTCTCTGATGTAAATGAAATGTGTTAAGAGTATTATAATATTAAGAATTTTTTAAAATTTATATTGCACGTTAGTGTGAGTTAATTGTTTTATTCTATTTATTAGTGTTAAATTAAGTACTCTACCTTATTATGAGGTATGAGTTTCTATTTCAACATTGTATCAAATGAGGTTTATTGTTTTCCCCTCCCTACATGTCTACTCTAAGATCTTGTGGAAATTAGATGCTATCATGCCATAGTGGAGGTGGAGACGGGGTGCAAGATAAAGGTGATCTACACCAACCACGGTGGTGGGTTCACTTCAGTGGAATTAAAAAAATATTGTACCAAGTGTGGTGTATAACGATAGGTCACAAATCCCTATTTAAAAAAGAAAAATAGGATCTTTGAACAACATAATCAGACCATGGTTTCCATGGATGAAATCATACTGAAGGCAAAGGGTCTTACTAAGATGTTCTGGTGTGAGGCCATCTCCACCTTCATCTCCATCTTTAACCAAGTACCTAAACACAACCTTGATGGGATGACACTGTATGAGGACTAGTATGGAACATAACTAGTGGTGAAATTTCTCCGCACCTTTGGTTGCATCATTCATGTTAAGAACATGAAGCCTCACATGAATAATCTAGATGACTAAATTATATTAATGACCTTGATTGGGTATGAGCCTAGGTCCAAGTCACACTATGTGTACAACTCTAACAGTAATCAAGTTAAAGTAACATGAGATGTTATCTTCAATGAGGCATTATAGTGGGATTAAAGTGCTGATGAAAAACAATATGTATAGAGTAATTAGATATATTCTATGTGCTAATTGATACCTAGATGTTCTAGCAGTGCAATTTCAATATCAATTCTCCATGAATTGTGCACCTTAAGTACCTTGTTGAAATTAATTTTCAGCAAATCATCTATGAAATCATCAAGCATTATTGTTTCCCATTATGATACTCTAGGGGTGTGTCTATCCCAATGGTCCACCTCATGGGTTCTTGACTTTGGTTCCTTAGAACACATCACTGGGGATGCATGTATTCTTGAGTCCTATAGATCGACCTCAATTGGATGTAACATTACTATGGTCAATGGTCATACAGTGCAAATTTCTGGTTATGGGAGTTGTACAATTAAACCTATCTTGATAGTATCCTCTGTTGGTGGTGTTTATGTGCTTGAATTATCCCCATCTCTCACCAGTCCTGTCACCTCGTATCATTCCCTCTAGCTTCACTATCACATTTGTTATCCACCTTCACACATTCTTCAAAAATATTTTCTGGACTTGGGTCCTCTTATTCCTTTTGAATGTGAATCCCATCACTACGTAGGGCATCACCAGGTCACCTATGTTCCCCAAGAAATTATCCATGCATGCAATCATTTTCATTTGGTTCATTCTGATATTTGGGGGCCCCTTCCTAATCCATCTAAACTGGGTTATCAATATTATATTACTTTCATTGATGATTTTTCATAGATGAATTGAGTATTTTGAAAAATCTTTCTGAAATATTTATACTGTTTTTCTCCTTGTATCAATAAATTAGCACCCATTTTTCACTAAACTTCATTGTTTCCATTCTAAAAATGAACGTGGATATTTATCTAGATTGTTATAGTCTATTCTAGATGACCATGACATTATCTATAAATCTTATTATCCTAAAAAAACCTCAATAAAATGGTGTTCCTGAATGAAAGAACCATCTGTTAGAAGTTTCACATATACTTTTATTTCAAAAGAAGGGTCCAAATATTTTTTGGGGTGATTCCATTCTCATAACCACCTATCTTACCAACAAATATCCCTTGTGTATTCTTCTGGAGGATACACCCTTTAATTATTTATTTCCAACAATATCCCCTCATTCATTTTTCTTACACATTTGTTTAAATGTGTTATGATCGAGATATTCACCCCTCAATTCCAAAGATTGATGCGCATGATCTAAATTACATCTTTCGTGAATATTATTGCACCCATCATGAATACCAATACTTCAATATAGATATGCATTATTTTTTATCTATGTTGATGTTTCCTTTGTCGAATCATCCAATTTTTCTATTCCCAAGTTCCCTACACCATCTATTATTCATGATTCCAAAGTTATTATTCCAAATAATCTCAATAAACCACCACATCTATCTCGTTCTAGTGATATTGTTAGATAATTATTTGGATAGGTATATACTCACTCTCTTAGCACACCTACCACCCCGACACCTGATGTTGCTACCACAACTAATGAATCACCTTCTCTCGATCCACCATCACCATAGTTACCTATTTCACTTATTAAAGGCTCACACTCCCATCTATTTTATAAGGGATTACTTTCAGCTACATCATGAATTATTGAGAAAATGCTTGATCACTCAACAACCCGTACTTTTTTCGAGGCCATATCTCATATCGGTTGGTTACAGGCTATGCAAGATGAACTTTAATATTTGAAAGCCAACCATACTTGTGATTTTTTCCCTCTTCCTTTGGGTAAGCAGGTGTTTAGTTTCAAATGGATCTATACAGTACATTTAAATTCCTATGGATCTATTAATAATCTAAATTATTTCCTTGTTTCCAAAAGTTACACATAGACATAAAGGGTTAATTATTTTTATAATTTCTCTTTAGTTTCAAAGATAGTCTCAGTTCACCTACTTATCTCTCTTTCTACCTCCTCTCACTGGTCTTTCCCTCAGTGGTATGTTAAAAATGACTTTACTCAACGTTTTCTTAATGAAAAATTTTATATGGAACAACCACCTAGGTTTGTTGTTCACGAGGAGTCCTCCAGGGTTGGACGCCTTCGTCGATCACTATATGGAATCAAGCAGTCATCACATGATTAGTTAGGCCATTTTATCCCTGTTGTGCTTAGCTTTGGAATGTGAAAACGCATAAATGATTCCTCTTTTTTCTATCATCAATCTGTATCAAGATGAATTCTTTTGGTGGTCTATGTGGAAGACATTTTTGTTACTAGAAGTGATGCTACTAACATTGGTCGACTCAAGTATTTTCTTCATCAAAATTTTAAAACAAAATTTTTGGTTACACTATGATATTTCTTGAGAATTGTGGTCTCCATATGTAAAAAAATAATTTTTTATCTCAGAGAAAGTATTTTCTTGATCTATTGCAGGATACAGGCATAACTCAAGCCAACTCAGTTGACTCACCACTTTAACCTGGAGAAAGGTCACTTCATACTGATAGAGATATTTTTTATCACTCGACGTATATAGAAGCATTGTTGGTAATCTTAACTAATTGATGATGACTTGACCTGATATTTCTTGTGTGGTTAGTAAAGTGGTTAATTTTATGGAATATCCAACCTAAACACAATGGAAGGTTGTTATTTGTATTGCTAAATATGTGAAAAATGAACCAAGTTTAGGAATTATATATTCTTTTCAGGAGAATATAGATATTGAGTCATTTTTATGCATATTATGATGGATGTCTCTCTTATAGGAGATCTAGGTCTGATTTTTTAGTATATGTTGGAGGAAATTCAAACACATGTAAAAGCAAGAAGCAGATGGTTATCTCCCAACCAAGTGTAGATTCTGAGTATCATGTCATGGAATATGTGAATTTAGTGATTATTTGGGCACACAAAATTCTCTTAAATATTAGATATACTTAAAATAAATCATCACATGTATGGTGTGATAATCATGTTCTGTCAAAATTTCCACAAATATAGTCTTTCATTAGAGGACAAATCATATTTAAGTTGATTGTAATTTCATTAAATATAACTTTGAAAAGAATAATATCACCTTCAATGATGTTAAAACCTATGATCATCTTGTAGATTTTCTCACAAAATGGGTGTCTGGACCACATGTCTTATTTTTGTTTAACAAGATGAGAATGATAAATATATATATCCCTACATGAGGGTGGTGAAGAGTATTATAATATTAAATATTTTTAATATTAGTATCTCATATCATTGTGGGTTATCTATTGTGTTCTTTTTCTCATCTATAAATTAACCACCCTACCTCATTGCGAGTTATGGGTTTCCATTTCAAAAAAATGCTTTGAAACTGTTATACCTGTTTTTTTGAGAAATATGGAAAATATGCAAATTAAATTTTATACGATGCTTTTGATATAAAATTTGTTTAACTATTTATCATGCCTAATTTTCCTTAAAGTTGAGCACATTCAAAATGAGGTAACAAGGCTTGTTATAGAACACTAGATGGGATCCTACTGATCCTCTTAGCTCACGCCTTGTGCACCCCTTCGGCGGTGCATAGACCTTTGTATGTTTTTTGATGTTGGGAAAGGAAAGGTACCATAATGACATCGTAAGGTTCATATTAGCTAAGTCTGGGTATTTGGTGGTGAGATGGCAAGAGTTTTCCACACTATCACATGGAGTAACTATTATGGTTTTTAATATCCTTTTCTATTAGACTTGTCTCATTGATATTTATTAGTTACTTTGAGTTGTATCACTTCTGTTGTTTTCTTGCTGTTATGAAATATATAATTATTTCTTTTCCATTGTTCTTTTTATCATTTATATATATATATATATCATGTTGTCTACATCAGGTTAGGATAAATTGTTCCCTCCATTTTTTGATGTTTGGGTGATAGTTGCTAGCGTGTGGGGATTGGGAATGCCCTTCAGGTATGTAGAAATTTAGATCAAGTACCATTTTGGGAGGGTATTTTCTCTAGTTCATCACAGTTTGATATCAAAGGAATTGGTTTGTCCTTAAGATTCATTGAATTTGGACATTTTATAGACTGTAGATAGGATTGTAGGTAATTGATAGGTAGGTTGTAGTGAGTGTCTGGCTAGCTCACGATATGAAGAGACTCAAGTTACCATGGGATGTTGGGATGTTTGTACCATGTTTTGATTTATTGATCTCAATCTCAATTTTTTACCTATGGGTTTCTAGTTTGAACTAATATTATCCTATTGTATAATCATTTATTATGTTTAGGTGTGCAATAGTATGGATTCAAGATTTATTCCATAAGTTCCCCATGTGAGAGTTGTCCACACTATCACATGGAGTAGCTATTTTTGTTTTTAATATCCTTTTCTATTAGACTTGCCTCTTGAATATTTTTTAGGTACTTTGAGTGGTATCGCTTCTGTTGTTTTCTTTCCGCTATGAAATATATCATTTTTTCTCTTTTGTTTTTCTTTATATCATGTGTATATATATGTAATGTTGTCTACTTTGGGTTGGGATAAATTATTCCCTCCATTTGTTGATTTTTGTGTGATAGTCACTAGCCCGTGGGGATTGGTAATGCCCTTCAGGTATGTGTAAATTCAGAGGAGGTACTATTTTGGGAGGGTATTTTTCTTTGGTTCATAACAGTTTGATATCAGAGGAATTGGGTTGTCCTTAAGAGTCATTAAATTTAGATGTTTGATAGACTGTAGATAGGATTGTAGGGAATTGAGAGTTAGGTTGCAGTGAGTGTCTGGCTAGCTCATGCTATGAAGAGACTCAAGTTACCATGGGATGTTGGGGTGTTTGTATCATGTTTTGAGTTATTGATCTTAATCTTAGTTTTCTACTTATGGGTTTCTAGTTTGAACTAAGATTATCCTATTGTATACTCATCTCTTCTGTTTAGGTGTGAAATAGTATGGCTTCAAGATTTCTTCCATAGGTTCCCCAGGAGGGTGTAATAGATGATCCTCAAGGGAATCTTCTTATAGATTAGAATTTTATCAAGGCTATTGTTCAGTAATTTCATGATGTCTACCAAAATGTACCATGAGTCTAGAATGTAGTTATTGATGTATATAAAGGATCTATAGGGGAGAGGGATTGATCATGATAGTTTTTACAAGAGAAACCAACATCCTTTAAGGGTAAAAATGAATATTAAGAGGAATAGGATTGGATTGAAAATATTGATCAGATCTTTGGATTCCTGGATACACTTGAGAGTATCAAGGTGAAGTGTATGACATTCAGATTTGAGGGTCCCAACAAGCGATGCTGGGATTTCATGGTACCTGTGGATAGACATGTGGGAATGGATTAAAAGTATTTTAAGACTCTATTGTTGAAGAAATTTTTTCAAAAGTCATTAATAATAGTGAAGTATATGGAGTTCCTCTCATTGTATTAGGAAGACTATTCAGTGTCAGCGTACACCAATCGGTTTGCGGAGCTAGTTCGTTTTGCTTAAAAGGTAGTGAAGAATGACCAGCTGAAGGCTCAGAACGGTTTGTGACCAGATATCATATCACATGTAATTATACTGAGTATTTTGAACTACGTTGAGATGGTAGACATGAAAATGATGGAATAGATAAATATGGAATACATTCTTGGTTATTATTCCCCTTCACTTCCACCCAACGGTAGCTCCAATGGTGATCAGGGTTAAAAGTAGAAGTGGAAAGATCATCACAGGAGTAGTGGAGGTAGTTTATAGTGGTAATCCCCCTAAGCAAATTCATTTACATCTCATATTATGGACCTAACTTTATATCAGTGTGGTAAGGTTGGGCACACCTGATGTCCTTGTTCTCCACCTGTAAAGATGTGTAATGGTTATGTTATGGTCATTTGTAGAATTTTTATTAGGATATGTCTATGCCTCATTATGGATAGGTATTATTAGATCCGAAAGATACTATGACACAGTCAAACACCTCAAAGAATAAAATAATCCTTCCATAGGCCTTAAGAGTGAAGCACCTCCACATAGTATATGAGTTTCTGGAGGAGGTATATGTGGGTCCTGAGATAGTGATAGGTACCAACTTTATTACATATTTAGTAGCTATTGATTTATTTGATACTGGAGAATCCCAATCAATTATATCTATTTGTTCTATTGATATGATTAAACATCCAACATAGCTCATTTCTATTGTTTTGGAGTTAGTGATGCCTCTTGGGAAGAGTAAAGAACATGAGTTTAAATTTTCTTGTTTTCTATTGATAGCTGATGCAGAGTTCATCTAGGATTTCCTCTCTCTCGATCTAGATTTGACTAAAGTCACCATGGTGATGGATTATTTTTATTTCTCATTATTATGAGGTTGGTTTTTATCATCAACATGTCTCATTTCTTGCATCATATAAGAGTTATTGGGTGTTTTTGGGAGAGGGGGAACTGAGTTCTGGTCATGAGAGGCCTTCCCTTCCAAATTTTTGGAGTTTGTTGTCTATAGTAGATTTTAAGCCTGATAAATTTTCTACTATTTTATTTCATCCCACTATTTTTCAAGAATTCCATAACATTTTACTAGAAGATTTCTATGGTCTTCCTCTAGAGATGAAGGTAGAGTTTGTGTTTGACCTGGTGTTGAGAATGAACTATATTTCAGTACCCTATTATCATATGGCACTAGAAAACTTGACAGATCTCAGGATTTAATTTAATGATCTGATGGAGAAGGTTTTTTTATCCCCAGTGTTTCTCCCTGGGTAGCCCCTGTGTACTTTTCCAAGAAGGTAGATGGTTCACTATGACTGTTCATTGACTATCCAAAGTTGAACCAGGTAATGGTTAAGAAAAATTATCATTTTCCTTGTGTGGATGATTTTTTTGATTATTTAAAGTGGGAAAATTAGTTTTTGAAGATTGGTCTTTGGTTAGGTTATCATCGGCTCATATTTAGGAAGTCTGATCTACCGAATATGGATTTCAAGTGTAGGTATGGCCATTATGAATATCTTTTTATGTTGTTTGGTCTAACTAAAATTCCAACAGTTTTCATGGATTTTACAAATCAGATATTCCTTGAGTATCTCACCACTTGTGTGGTAGTGTTCATAGATGATATTTTTGGTTTATTTGAGATCTTAATGTGATCAAGAGCATCATTTTAGTTTGGTTATGGAAATCCTAAGTATTCACCATTTGTATGAAAATATTTTGAAATACACTTTTTGTTAAAGAGAAGTGATGTTTTTGGGGCATGTGATTTCTGAGCACAGATTATCAGTTGATCCTGAGAAGGGGAATTATATTTTTCTTGGTAAGAACCACAATTTTTTTGAGATTTGGAGCTTCCTTGGACTTTTTCGATACTATCAATGGTTCATCGAGGATTTCTCAAAGTTGGAATCACCTTTAACTTCTCTTAATAGGAAAGGGGTAAAATTAATATTGGTTGGAAAGCATTATTGTTATTTTTAAGAGATGAAATGACTTCTCTAATTGAATCCTATTAGAATCTTATTTGATCCCAGTAAGGCGTATGTGGTTTTCTACGATGCTTCATGTACTGGTTTGGGTTAAGTGTTTATACAGGATAATCATGTGGTGGCTTATGACTCTCTCCATCTTTGACCATGTGAAAAGAATTATCCCACTCATGATTTAGATCTTGTCAAGTAAATGCATGAATTTAAGTGTTGGTTTGGCTGATCTTTTTGGGGAGAGGTTCATGATATTTTTTGAACATAAGAGTCTAAGATATATATTTTCCCATAAAGGATTGAATCTCAGATAGTGGAGGTGGGTGGAATACATTCAGACATTTGAAATTAACATCACATAAACCCTAGGGAAGGGTAATGTCATTTCATAATCTCTCAAATGAAAAGTACCATTCCAGGTGGTTTTGGTATAAAAAAAGTAATAGAACCTTTTGTGGATTTTTTCTCAGTTGCACCTAGATGCTCAGAAGTATATTTCGGGTATGAATTTGACTATTGTTAAGTCATCAAGATCTCTCCTTGAATTTATTCTGTAGAGTTATCAATATGATTATGAGTTAAATGGAATTAAAGAAACCCTATATGGTGGGGAGACCATTTTTGGTTGGTCCCTCTATTCATATGGTATTATCTATTTTGGGGATCCATTTTTCGTTCCAGCATCTGTGAGGATTATAGTTTCTTTTTACTATCATAGTTATTCATGGGTCATTCATCTAGGAACTAAAAAGATGTATTATGAAATGAGATGGTGATTCTGGTGTCCAAGTATGAAGCATGACATTGCATATTATGTGTCTCATTATTACACCTACCAATAGATAAAGACAGAGCATCTGATACCTTATAGTTTGATCTAGCCTCTTCCAGTTTCAGTTTTGAAAATGGATGAGTTGTCTATGGACTTTTTTGTTTGATTACTATGGAATCCCTGAGGGATAAATTCTATATGGGGGTGATTAATTTGTTATAAAAATCATCTCACTTCATTCTGATCACAGATACCACAAGAGGTGAACATCTTGGTAAGTTGTATGTACAGGAGATCATGAGGTCAAATGGGGTTCCTTCATCCATTAATTCAAACAGGGGTCCTAGGTTTATGTAAAGTTTATATAAAAGTCTCCATGAGGTTATGGGTACTCATGTCAAGTTGAGTACAACTTATCATCCATAGATAGATGGCCAAAAGAAGCATGCTATTTAGATCCTAGAGGATATGCTCCATGTCTACATCTTGGATTTTGGTAGATCATGGGATAACCATCTGGGACTAGGTTATTTTTCTTATAAAAATTATTAATCATTGATCTGAATGGATCCCTTTGAGGATTTTTGTGGTCACCCATAAAGATCACCGCTTTGTTGGGAAAACGTGGGAGAATCCACTTTTTGTGGGGCTAAGTCTCATTCAGGAGACATCGGTGATGATTTATGATATATATCTTCGTCTGGTTATCACTCAAAGTAGACATAAATCATATTCATATCATCAACATATTCCTTTAGTTTTTCCTTTAGGGGACCAAGTTTTATGAAAAAATTCTCCTTGGTTAGGTCACTATAGGCTTGGAAACTAGGTGAAGTTAACTTCCAGATATGTTGGACCATTTTAGGTCACTTAATTTCTTAGAAAGGTTTCTTATCAATTATCATTTTTGGTTAAGTTGAAAAGTATTAATGATGTTTTCTAAATATCACATATCAAGAAATATCATCCAAGTCCCTCTCATATTTTTAGATGGGATGAGATTGAGTTAGAGCCAAACGTTTTTTGTGTGTGGAGTAGCTAATAGAGATTATTGACTCTCAAGTAAAAAATATTGCATGGGAAGTCAATTATATTGATCAGAGTGTTATAAAACATGGATCATATTCTCACAAGACTTAATTTTAGGAGTCGTTGATAAGGTAGAAATGAACTCACATATATTTAGACATAATTCTTCCACATGACTTCCTTGAGACATAATTTCTTATGGTGGGAAATTTGTAACATCCCATTACCCACTTGTAGTATTTATCTTCTCTCTCTTAATTACCCTCTTTATTTGGGTGCATTTTGGGACTCCTAAGGATGGATAGTTTTAACTAAGTAAAATTACCTAAAGTTTGAGGATATATGTTTTTTGGAATTAATGGAATCTGACTATAAATGTGTTAAAGGATTTGTGGGATTCTCCTTGAGTTCGAAGAATGCTGGAGTCAGTTTGGGTTTTTAAGAAGAATTTGGACTATCTATTTTCTTCTAAGAGATTAAAAATCACATAATTATTACACACCATGTATTGGTTTCTAGGAATATATTGTGAGTTGGGTTTAGTGTGTGAAAGGCTTACATACTGTGTATTGGTTTCATGACATATAATAGTAAAAATGGGAATTTTAATCTGAGGAAACATGTTTTTCAACATGATTTTTTAAATGGTAAATACACAATTTTAAAGGATTACATCACACATATTTATTGAGGAAGGTTCTTTATAAGGACAATCACAACTAATTTTTATTTTTTCATTCGGCTACAACCTCTTTTCCATTGACATAGGAACTATCCCAGGTGATTTTGGGGACCGATGCTTCTTTCAGATCACTTCGTTCGGTGATTTATCATTAGGGTTGTTTCTCTACATCTCTCCAAGTAGGATATATACTTTTTTCTTCATTAACCTTGATTTCAATATCACTTTTTTTACTATGTTTTCATATTCATTAATCTTGTATTATTGTTCCTTCTATATATACTTTGTGATATTCTTCCAGCGGCCGATCCTTTGTTGGTTTCGGTGCAACGGGTGTACTCTCTTTGAGGTTTTTCATGAACTACCATTTAATACACCTTCTTTACTATGGTATTTAATTCAAATACATGGGAATCAATCTCAAAGTCATTGTTTTTAACCTTGTGTTCCTTTCTCATTGGTGGACCCCATTATGGTTGTGTGAAACCTAAGTTTGAGGTTAGTGGTTCTATCTCAATCCTATGTTGGATAAACTATATTTCAATGGTTTTCATAATTTTTTATATTAAATTTAATAGAATTAATGAATTTTTTATTTATTATTTTGTGTGAAAATGAGTTTTATAATAAAAGATGGGTTTCCCCATGTTTTGGTAAAAGAAAATTTATTTTCAAATTATTGTAATTTTTTTCTAAAATGGTTTTAAAATATTGGTTTTGATTAAATGGTTTGGCAAATAGATTGTATGGTAAGCCTTGGGTACTTAGGTGGAAGGTGTAGTAATAGTCCTCATCTATATTTCAGGGGGTTCGCTCATGGGGTGTTACTCTACTCCCTAAGACTGTTGATTTAGGGACTTGATAGACCTGTTGGGGGGTTAAAATTATAGGGTGTTACTCTACTCTCTATATTTAATACATATATCTAGAGACTTGATTTGTATTATTATCTATGTTTTAGATATCAGTTTCCTAGATGACCTGACCTATAGTGATCCTTTGTGTGATGTTACATGTTCTTTGAATTATTCTATTTTAACTTGTACTACCATGAATTTGAAATGATATGTGATACATGCATTTATTTGACTTTATTTATTCGATATATATGAAATTATATGAAAATTTTATACCAATTTTATTATGAAGTATGGAAAAAGTATAAATTAAATATTTTACCATGATTTTGATATGAATATTTTTTAAAGTTTTATCATGCCTTGCTTTATTTAAAGTTGAGCATGATCAAATTGTTGTACAGATACTTTTTATGGAACACCTGGGTGGGATCATATTGATCCAACTAGATTATACCCTACTCACCCCTTTGGAAATTGTATGTATTTTGATGTAGGTAGAGGTAAGGTGCCAAAATGAGGCAAAAAAACTTTCTATAAACTTAGTCTAGGTAGTTGGTTGTGAGATGGAGAGAGTTTCCCATACTATCACCTAGAGTTACTATTTTTTTATCCATTGTTGTTGAACTCGTCTCTTAGAGATTTTTTATCAACTATTGAGTTCTGTCACTTCTGTTGTTTCCTTTCTGTTATGACATATATACTTGTTTCTTCTTCCTTTATTATTTCCATCATGTATGTGTGTGTGTGTGTGTCTATCATGTTTTCAACTTCAAGTTGATAAATATAATTCCATATATTTATTTTTGATTCCCCAGTTCTAGTTTCTATCATCTGGGGATCTAGAACACCCTTTGAGTATGTGGAAATTTGGATCAAGTACTGTTTCGGTGCGGATGTGCGTCGGGTTACGCTGTTCCGCCAGGACGCGTTCGCGCGTGCACCCGTCAACCCGAGGGGATGGGCGCGCGGCTTGTGGTCCCGCAGTCCCGCTTTCCAAGGGCGGGCGGCATCCGTCCCTTATTCAGGGGCGTCTGCTCCTTGATCGAAACCGGGATGATGGGATGTCGGCTTCTCCTTCCTTGGACGTCTCCTCGGAACTTGTCGCCTAATCCGGGTCTCCCTCATCGACTTAAGAATGTTCGTGAATCTCGTTCCCGGCGCCATATCTTCATGGACACCGGTTAATTACGCTGCTTCCGCCCGAACGTTCCAAGGAGTCTGGGCGGGGCAGCAACCTGCGGTGAGAAGGCCGGGTGGCTCTGGGTGCCGGGGGCGTGTCGTAACACTGCGGCTCTGCACGTCTGTCTTCCGTCCCTAATAGGGCTTCTCGAAGGCACGATGGCCTGAGGCATCCCGTACTAGGTGCGGGGAACTGTGTCACCTGAGGTTTTCCTCAGCTTCCCGTGTTTAACACGGGGTATGCCGCGAGTTTAACGTCCAGCGGGGACGGCATCGGACCGATCAACACGAAAAGTGGATCAGATGACAGAACCCCTTGCGGGGAACCTCCGACGCTGGGGCCAGCACATGGGCGGCTTCCCAAGTAACGTGGAGTGAAGTGAAGTGGCATGACCCCACCGGGATGTGGCGGCCCGGGTAAGGATCAGGGTGGATGATGGAGTAAAGAGCTTGGACCCCAGAGGGGCTTCCTACGTACCGCGCGTTAACACGGATCAAAGTCAACGTAGTTCGGGCATACAGTTTAACGTCATGCTGGACGTCGGCAAGCCGACTCACGAAGAGGTCGAGGCCGCCGGGCGGAGGATTGAACCGAACCACCTCGCACGGAGGGGGATGGAACGGCCGGGTGGATCACAGTTTCACGTCATGCTGGACGATAAAAGGGGAAATGGAAAAGGGGGGCTGTGGGGAGGCACCGTGGAGATACACACGGGCAGTCTCCCACAGGGGCGGATTCATAGGTGAATCAACGCAAGCGTGAACCCTGGAGGGGTCCACTGATGGACGAACCGACGTAAATACGACCGGGACGACCAGGTGGTGGGCTTGGACCTCAGGGAGGCTTCCTACGTACCCTGTATAGAAGACAGGGATCAAAGTCCACGTAGTTCATTCTGTCAGGACTTACGCACTTGGGGCAGCCCGGATACTGCAAAACTCAGTTGGAAGGGACTTGGACCGAAAGCAAAAGACACCTCGATCCCAGTCAGACCCTCTACTGGCTTCGGCAGTGGGGAGGTGCAATGGAGATACACATGTGCAGCCTCCCACGAGAAACTAGGGGTTTGTAATACCCTGCCCCCGTAGGGAAAAGCCACTCCCATTAAATCGTCCCAAAAGGGGGACAATCCCGACATCCCTGCAGAGACGAGCGGGTGGGGGCCACGTCCAAACCGGGGGAGACCCTGCGTGCGGAGCACGGGATCAGGTTGCGGACGGTTTAGCGTCTTGCCAGACGAAGTACAGTTTAACGTCATGTGTTGAGGACGAGGCACTTGGCAGTTTAACGTCTTGCAGCACGGACGAAGTACAGTTTAACGTCATGTGTTGAGGACGAGGCACTTGGCAGTTTAACGTCTTGCAGCACGGACGATGGGGGCTAGGCAGTTTAACGTCGTGCAGCTTGGACGGGTGTGCAGTTTAACGTCATGCTAGGCATATGTTGTCGGACGAAGCACTTGGCAGTTTAACGTCTTGCAGCGCGGACGATGTACAGTTTAACGTCGTGCAGGACGTATATGCAGTTTAATGTCATGCTGGACGAGTATGCAGTTTAACGTCATGCTGGACATAGGTGCGTGTCACTTCGCGCAAGCCTGGAGGGCCGCACGGGAAGACAACGCACGGTGCGGGCACCCGGGATGAGAATCATCGGGTGCCACACAGGCGGGTACCCTTAGGAGGTCAACGGGGACGACCCTGGCAGATTGCGCGCAAAAAGGAAGCTTTGCGCGCAATACTGCGGGCCGGCGCGCAATCGGGGCGGCTGGCGCGCAATTGGGCCAGCGCCTTGCGCGCGGATGCTTGAGATTGCTCACACCGGGCTTCGGATAGCGCGCGGGGGCAACGGCTCATTCTTTAACGAATGGCCACTTGAAAGAAGGGGGGGTGCGCGCAATCAGGCCGGATTGCGCGCACCCCGGGGGCAATTGCGCGCAAGCGGGTTCTTTTGCGCGCAAAGGCCTTAGGGTGAATGTTTAGTCAAATGAAAGGAGCCAGCGGGGATTGCGCGCGAAGGCGGACCCCGAGGCTTTCTTGCGCGAAAGAAAGGAGGTTACCTGAAGTTCGTCATTGCGCGCGGAAGGGGTTGAATTGCGCGCACGGGAGACGTTTCGACTTCCAGCAACCCTTGAAACGTTGGGGGTCGCCTTGTATTTATAGGCAACCCCGGGCGCGGAATACAGGGTGCGAGCGCGAAATTCCCCCCCGCGGGCGCGGAATCGGGCGCGGCGCGCAAGGGAGTCGCGCGGACCCGCGGCGCGCAAAATTGCGCGCCGGACCGGCGCATTGCGCGCATCCCGGGGGGTTTGCGCGCGGAACATCACCTTTGCGCGCGGGCCTCTGAAATTCCGCGCAAGGCCTCCGGGCCCTCCGAAACATCCTTCCGACTCCAAATATGACCTCGCTTTCCGCATCCGGAGCTTCGTTTGGGAACAACGGACTTTTCCGGCGTCTACAAAAGCCCCCCCTCGGAATCTGATCGGCGAGAGGTCGCAACGATCGGGTTCCGAGGGAGACGCCGGAATGCCGAAGTCCTGGGCGGCGCGGGACTTAGGCGCGCAAACAGGGGCGCCGGTCGCGCAATTCGCCGCTGCGGTCGCGCAAAGCGCTTTCCGCGCAGCGCGGGCCCGGCCTCGCCTATAAATAGGGGCGCTGGGTTTCTGGAGAAAAGAGGGAGGTCATTCCTAGGAAAGGAGACCTCAGACCTAACCAATGTATCATCCCCCAACTTGTTCCAACACACGAGCGGGACAACGCTAGGGGCGTTGAGATTTTATCCGAACATAGGGAAATGAGAAAAGGTGAATCGCGTGTCCCGAATCCAGACATCCACAACGATCGGCCTTCCAGGAAATGCCCAAGACGGTAGGCGGACAGTGGATCGACCATAACAACTGCAATAGACGGACCGAAAAAGGCCATCATTCATATTGCAGGAGGCGGACCACATGTCATCATGAATACCGCTTTGGGGTTCCTTCAGACACAAGGGTGGAAAATCCAGATCAACAGGGCATGCGAAGCGTGGGGCGAAGTGACGATTTGTTCGGACAGAATCCAACGCTCTCAAAATTGCGCCACCGTGGGGAAAGCGTATTAGGCGGATGCACTAATCTGGCCGTGAGTCACCTCAATTCTCAGACAGCACCTCTCTGACGAGGAAACTGCCGCTTCCCATCATTGCGATGGGGCATCCCGAGCTGAATCGGGGAGAATATCACAACTGCACCACTCTACCCGAAGTCAGGCCAGACGGCCGGCGACGAGGAGGGGCGGGACTTATCGATCCCTGAGGCTGGACCCGAGTCGAAATGCCCGGGCGTTCCTACGTACTCCATCAGGCTGGAGATCAAGCCACACGTAGTTCTGTGAGTGCAGTTTAACGTCATGCAGGACGTAGGACCCCATTTGGGGTAGATCTTAGTTTAGGGTCTTAGAGCTCGGACCATAAGGGCTGGATCTTAGTTTAAGGTCTTAGAGCTCGGACCATAAAGGTGGAGGATCTTAGTTTAAGGTCTTAGAGCTCGGACCATAGGGCTAGAGGATCTTAGTTTAAGGTCTTAGAGCTCGGACCATAAGGGCTAGAGGATCTTAGTTTAAGGTCTTAGAGCTCGGACCATAAGGGCTAGATCTTAGTTTAAGGTCTTAGAGCTCGGACCAGAAGGGGAGATCTTAGTTTAAGGTCTTAGAGCTCGGACCATAAAGGGGGGATCTTAGTTTAAGGTCTTAGAGCTCGGACCATAAGGAGAGATCTTAGTTTAAGGTCTTAGAGCTCGGACCAGAAAGGAGAGATCTTAGTTTAAGGTCTTAGAGCTCGGACCATAAAGGGGGGGATCTTAGTTTAAGGTCTTAGAGCTCGGACCATAAAGGGGGGATCTTAGTTTAAGGTCTTAGAGCTCGGACCATAAAGGGGGGATCTTAGTTTAAGGTCTTAGAGCTCGGACCATAAAGGGGGGATCTTAGTTTAAGGTCTTAGAGCTCGGACCATAAGGAGAGATCTTAGTTTAAGGTCTTAGAGCTCGGACCATAAAGGGGGGATCTTAGTTTAAGGTCTTAGAGCTCGGACCATAAAGGGGGGATCTTAGTTTAAGGTCTTAGAGCTCGGACCATAAAGGGGAGATCTTAGTTTAAGGTCTTAGAGCTCGGACCAGAAAGGGGAGATCTTAGTTTAAGGTCTTAGAGCTCGGACCATAAGGAGAGATCTTAGTTTAAGGTCTTAGAGCTCGGACCATAAGGAGAGATCTTAGTTTAAGGTCTTAGAGCTCGGACCATAAGGAGAGATCTTAGTTTAAGGTCTTAGAGCTCGGACCAGAAAGGAGAGATCTTAGTTTAAGGTCTTAGAGCTCGGACCAGAAAGGAGAGATCTTAGTTTAAGGTCTTAGAGCTCGGACCAGAAAGGAGAGATCTTAGTTTAAGGTCTTAGAGCTCGGACCATAAAGGGGGGATCTTAGTTTAAGGTCTTAGAGCTCGGACCATAAGGAGAGATCTTAGTTTAAGGTCTTAGAGCTCGGACCATAAGGAGAGATCTTAGTTTAAGGTCTTAGAGCTCGGACCAGAAAGGAGAGATCTTAGTTTAAGGTCTTAGAGCTCGGACCATAAGGGCTCAAAGCACGCCACATCGTGGTCATATCCCCTGGATATGCGAAGATGCACTGAGGGATAGTGTCAAGAGTGTCGAGGTTTCGCCTGGTCAGAATGGGAGGTGGAAAATGTGAATCATGCGGCCATTCACTCGAGGACCGGGAGCACCGGCGTGACGATATGAGAATACTGCCGACCGTGGCGGAAAAGCAGCATCAACATCGCACCAACCGTTGGTGGAATGAGGCAGCAAACGAGCATCGACCGCTCAATCGCAGGATTTATATCGATTTGCTGCCCGAGGCCATTGGGGGTACCGGCCCGAGTCGGTGGGAGAGCACTGAGGCATTGTGTCCGAACCGTTCACGGGGGCTCCACCCAGGGCGTAGACGATGGGTCCGAATGAAAGGGAGCACGAAGCCTGAAAAGTGGAGGAAACCTGACCAAGCGGATCCTGACCCTCCTGGCAATAAACCAGAGTACTCTTGACACCGGTGGACCACGGCAAGGGGTCGGGGAACACGCCTTGAGGGTGACCTGAAGACGGCGGATTCCCCAGAGAAGGGGGAATCTCTAAGAGGTGGGGGGCTGGACCCGAAGTTTCAAACATCCGGGCGTTCCTACGTATCCCATAAGGATGGGAATCAAGCCGCACGTAGTTCTTGAAGCGCGGTGCGACACAATCGGGCACCAGCGCGGGGAAGAGTGCGGGTCTGACCCTCGCACACAAAAGGAGCGGCATTTGATATTTCTTGTTTGTCCTTAAAGATGAATGGTTTTTCTTTGTGCGGCGACATGCCCGTGATTGAGAAATCTCTGGCGTCGCCACAATAATCAAGCCATGGAAGGCATTGATGAATGGCGTGGTCATTAACCAGCGCCCAACATGAGTGTCCCCTGAGGAGGACATCACGATGCAGTGCCGTTTCTCGTCGGGCGGCCAAGACGATCACAGTTTACGGTCGTGTGGTAGGACCAGACAACACAGTTTAAGGTCGTGTGGTTCGGACCATGGAGGAACCCGCTTATCGCGGTACGGCGGACACGGCGGAGGTGGGAACATACCCAGCCCTGCGGTCACGCACGATTCCAGGAAAAGAGTCTTGGGATAGGGGTCTGCGTATGTCCATCACCCGAGGGGCAGAGATGCTAGCCTCCAGATATACTGGGCCCAGAACGCAATTGTTCGGGCGACTCCCTCCTCCTTATGGGGACGAGGGTCCAGCTACGCATGGCCCTTAGGGAGGATATCTGCATATATCCTTGGTGCTCAGATCATGGGAGCCTCGAACGACATCATTACCCTGGTTGGTCTGCCTAACGTGTAGAGGCGTACCGGAGGTCGGTATGAAGAGAGTGTCAAGATCCCACTACAACGCACAAAGGCGGAGTGTGATGAGGACTGCGCAACCAATGTTCAGAGCCCGAGAGAGCTGACATGGCGATCAAGGACGTTGCTGACGCATTCGCAACACAACATCCGATCGCGTCAGCCTAAGACGGGGCAAGCAAACGAGCATCAACCGCTCAATCGCAGGATTCATATCGATTTGCGGCCCAAGACCCACCGGTAAATCGACCCGGAGCGGTGGGAGAGCACTGAGGCATCGTACCCAAACCGCTAACGAGGATCCCTTTGAGTGAAGGCTCGAACAAGAGGAAGCGCGAGGCCTGACAAGCAACACAGGACTTGTCGGGATTGAATCTGACACTACAAGTCATAGACCGAAGCACCCAAAACATGTTAACAGATCTCCGGAAAGGGTCGGAGGACTCACCCCGAGAGCAACCGAAGGGGGGCAGATCCCCGCAATCAACCAAGAGACGGGGCTGGACCTGAGACACAAGCGTCCAGGCGGTCCTACGTATCCCATAAGGATGGGAATCAAGCCATACGTAGTTCTGGAAAGGCAGTTTAACGTCATGCAGGACGATGAGGGGTGTGAGGTAGTCCCACACACGGGGGAGGCGTACGGCGCGGCCAGTAGACCGACGCGAATGAGGACATAATCCCCCGCTCACGCGATACGCCTCGCACAAAAAGGAGGGGAACTGGGGCCAGAGGCCCAACGCGGGATAGAGATTCCCGGGGAATGGGGCTGGGCCTGAAACATGATGTCCAGGCGGTCCTACGTATCCCACAAGGATGGGAATCAAGCCATACGTAGTTCTTGAAGTGCAGTTTAACGTCATGCAGGACGATGAGGAAAAAAGAAGGGGGGAGCAGAAGGCATCCCCAAACGTGGAGGGGGGCGTACAGCGTGACGAACAAACCGACGTGAATGAGGGCATAGCCCCGCACTCACACCATACGCCGCACACCCCGGGGCAACTGGGCCAAGGGCCCGAGATGGGATGGAAATTCCCGAAGGATGGGGCTGGGCCTGAAACACGAGGGTTCAGGCGGTCCTACGTATCCCATAAGGATGGGAATCAAGCCATACGTAGTTCTCGAGTGGCAGTTTTACGTCATGCAGGACGAATGCTGAACAGTTTAACGTCTTGTAGCTCGGACGTAGTGCAGTTTAGCGTCATGCGGGACGAAGCACTTGGCAGTTTAACGTCTTGCAGCGCGGACGAATGCTGAACAGTTTAATGTCTTGTAGCCTGGACGAATGCAGTTTAACGTCGTGCAGGACGTGGTGACACTCAGGCAAAGTATTGCTTGAGGAACCTAGCATTGGTGGGAGGAGTGACACGCTCACCATCCATAGTCGCTAGGGAGTACGCGCCATTGGGATAGACCTTGTGGACAACAAAAGGTCCCTCCCACTTGGGCTCCAACTTGGGCGGCTTCCTGCCGGGGATCATTGGTGCTCTTAGGGCTAGCACTAGATCACCCTGCAGGAAGGAGCGGAGGCGAACCTTCTTATTGAAAGCTCGAGCCATCCTGCTTTGGTGCCTCTCCAAGTTGTGCAAAGCGCGAAGTCTATTCTCATCCAATGCTTCCAACTCGACTAGACGGGCTTCAGCAACTCTGTCCGGCGCTTGCTGGTCGTAGACCGCAGTGCGCAAGGACGGTAACTGGATCTCGATGGGCAGGACGGCCTCAGCTCCATACACCAGGGAATAAGGGGTCATCTGGGTGGAATTGCGAGTCGTCGTCCGATAAGCCCAGAGGGCGTTGGGGAGCTTGTCCGGCCAACTCTTCTTGTTCTGACCAACCATCTTTTGCAGAATGTTAGAGAGGGTTTTGTTAAACGCCTCGATCTGTCCATTCGCCTGCGCATGATAGCGAGATGTATGGTTCGAGCGGATGTTATACTTGGCGTACAACTTCTTCAACTCGGCTGCTCGGAAATTGGTTCCGTTATCCGTGAGGATAGCGTGAGGCACTCCAAATCGATAGATGATGTTGGAGGTCACGAAGTCAGCGATCGAACAGGATTTGACCTCTCTGAGCGGAATCGCTTCTGCCCATTTGGAGAAGAAGTCCGTGGCGGTCAGAATGAACCGGCACTGGCGAGCTGTCGCCGGCGGGTAAGGTCCCACAACGTCCAGTCCCCAGACTGCAAAGGGCCAGGAATACCTTGTGGTATGGAGAGGCTCCGGCGGCCGATGCACAAAGTTCGCATGAACCTGGCACGCATGGCACCTTCTGGCGTACTCGATGCAGTCATGGATCATAGAGGGCCAGAAGTATCCCAACCTCCGAATCTGGTGGGACAGCTTCGGCCCAGTTTGGTGGGCGCCGCATGAACCAGCATGAACCTCTTGCATGACTCGTGGGATCTCAACTCCCTGAAGGCAACGGAGGAGAACACCATCAAATCCGCGTTTGTAGAGGATCTGCTCCAGGCCGGGACTGCTCTGGAGGACGAACTGCGATGCGCGGCGTCGAACTCGCTCGCGCTCGGCCCGATCTGACGGAAGAATGCCATGTTGGAGGTACTCAACCAAAGGCGCCCTCCAATCAGGGGCTGATCCGACTGCTATATCCGGGGTACTCGGGGCTCCGGGCATAGGGGCAACCGTGGTGAGATTACTTACCAACGGGCCGCGATCTTCTTCCGGGATAACGGGAGCGATGAGCCTGCGGCGCGTCACGCGGACGATCAGGTTGTCCTGTTCAGGCTCCGCAAGTGACGCAGCCAGGCTGGCCAAAGCATCTGCTCGACCGTTCTGCGACCGGGGAATATGGACAATTTCTGGCCGAGAAGGGAACCGGGCCATCAGAAGGAGGGTGCACTCCAACAATGGCACAAGTTCCGGCTTCCTGACAACATAGTCGCCATTGATCTGCTTAACGACCAGCTCGGAGTCCCCTTTCACGCACAGACGGGGCACGTCGATCTCGAGAGCTAACTCGAGGCCGGTGATGAGGGCATGGTATTCCGCCTCATTGTTGGTACAGCCCTCTGACAACAGGAAAGAGTATGGCAGCACGGCTCGCTCCGGGGTAATGAAGACGATGCCCAAGCCCACTCTATTGAGCTTAGGATTATCGAGTCTTCTACCGGTGGGGCTCCGGGAGGCACCGTCAAAGTGCATCTGCCAGCATGGATCGGCTCGATCAACCGAGAGAATGGTCTCATCAGGAAAGCCTAGATCCAGCGGCTGATCCGCGGAGGTCGGGTGAGCGGCCAGAAAGTCTGCCAACGCTTGCCCTTTGATGGCCTTCTGAGACACATACCTGATGTCGAACTGCTGGAGAATCACAGCCCACCGCGCTAGACGGCCAGTCAACATAGGTCGGCTCAGGATATATTTCAACGGGTCTACCCGAGAAACCAACTGTACCTCATGGTGCTGCAAGTAGTGCCGTAATTTCTGTACGGCAAATACGAGCGCCAGGCAGCTCTTCTCGATGGGGGAATACCTAACCTCCGCATCGAGGAGCATGCGACTGAGGTAATAGAGGCTATTCTCTGTTCCCTCGTTGTTCTTCTGGGCGAGAAGGGCACCCAGGGACCGTTCCAGGGCGGTCACATAAAGGACCAGCGGCTTTCCGGATACGGGCGGCATCAGGACCGGAGGTTGAAGCAGGTACTGCTTGATTTCCTCGAAAGCGGTCTGACACTCTTTATCCCATACATAGGTGGCACCCTTCTTCATAAGCCGAGAAAAGGGCTTACACTTGCCGGCCAGATTCGCGATGAATCGGCGTATATAGGCTAAGTGGCCTTGGAACCCTTGCAGTTCCCGGACGGTACCCGGGGGAGGCATCTGGCTAATCGCCCTGATTTTCTCTGGGTCAATCTCAATACCCCGGTATCTTACCACAAATCCAAGGAACTTTCCGGAGGTGACCCCAAAGGCACACTTCAACGGGTTCATCTTCAGGCAGCGAGACCGGAGGAAGCTGAACACTTTCTCAAGATCTTTGAGATGGTCCTGACGCTGGCGCGATTTGACAACCAAGTCGTCGACGTAGCATTCCACCAGTGTGCCGAGGATTGGCTTGAATATGCGGTGCATCGCCCGTTGGTAGGTGGCACCTGCATTCTTCAGGCCGAAGGGCATGACCCGGTAGCAAAAGGTACCTTGGGGGGCCCTGAAGGCAGTGAACTCCTCATCCTCAGGGGCCATCCGAATTTGGTTGTATCCGGAGTATCCATCCATGAAGGAGAGGGCTTGGAACCCTGCTGTGGCATCAATCAACAGCTCTGTCACTGGAAGGGGAAAATCATCCTTCGGACAGTGGCGGTTGAGATCGCGGAAGTCGATGCAGACTCTAATCTGCCCGTTCTTCTTCCTGACCGACACAATGTTGGCCAGCCATTTGGGGTACTGAACTTCCCTCACGAAGTTGGCTTTGATAAGCTTGTCAACTTCGGCCTCAACCATGGCACCATGGGATGGGTGCATTTTCCTGGGAGGCTGCTTGAACCCGCGATGGTTCGCCGGGAGACCAAGGCGGTGGACGGCTACCTGAGGATCTAGTCCCGGCATCTCGTCATAGCCCCAAGCGAACACATCGCGGTGCTGCCTGAGAAAGTCCACGTACTGCTGCCGCTCCTCAGAGGGCATGGCGGCACTAACCAACGTGGGTCTTGGATCGGCCTCGGTTCCAAGGTTCACCTGTATTAACTCATCGACCGTGGCGGGGACGCCCTCCTCAAAGGCTGGGGGTGCATCTTCCACGTCCTCTCCACTCGGGGAGGGATCGTCCACGGGAGAGACTGCGTTGGCAACTGCATTGGGGCTACCAGATCCTGCTGGGCCACTGGTGCTGGCGCGGGCGGTCGCGGCCATCTCATCAGGAGACTCGCGGACCGTCAAGACCATGGCGACGTCCAACCGGTGAATCGGGAGGACGTAAGCGTCATCCAGACTTGCCCAGGGATCGCTTGCAACAGTGACAGGCTCAACCTCACCTGCCAGGATCTGCTTATCCTTGCTCTTGTAATAGTCCGCGTCCAGATAGCGGGCTTCACATGAGGCAAAAGGAGAGGCATCTCCTTGAAGCACGCCTACTCGACCATTAAGGGAGTATTTGAGGCATTGGTGGTATGACGAGGGAACCGCCGCGTGAAGGTGAAGCCATGGCCTGCCCATCAATGCGTTATACGCAGTGTCCTGAGAGACTACCATGAATTCGGTGTTGGCAACCAAGTCACCGAACTGGGTCTTCAAACGTATCTTGCCGACCGGGGTTTGCTCGGTGCGGTCGTACCCCTGGATCCTGAGGTCGGAGGGAATCAAGTCATCCTCAGACAACCCCAATCTCCGGAGCGTCCGAGTTGGAATCAGATTAATCCCAGACCCCGTGTCGACAAGACAACGCCGGACTTCAAGGCCATTGAACTGGCCAGTGACATACAGCGGACGGATGTGTCCCTGTATAGGAGGGTCCTCATCCTTACCAGAGAACGAGATAACTGCCTGACATTCGGCGTCCTCGATCGTTTCGGCGTGGAAGGCCTCTGCAGCCGCAACCTCTGTCTCGAACTGGAGGGGGCTCTTCAGGGCTTCAGCGAGTGCCTCGCGCATCTCAGATGACATGCGCAGAGCCTCAAGGATGGAGAGCCTTGCTGGGATGTCGGCCAAGTGCTTCAGGACATCATACTTTTTGGCCAAGCGCGAGCTCCTGGTTGCAGGAGATTGCTCTGCGGTTGGTGGCATGACGGGCCTTACCGGTTGGATCGGCGGCCGACTGGTACTTGGCGCATCTCGCTGTTCACTGGTCGCAGTCCGGGAAATGGTCACCGTACTGGAGTCAGGAGGCCGGGATGGACTTGTGGCAGGGCGGAGCTGGTCGCGACGCGGCTGAGGCGGTTCTGCCCGGTCCCATACCACAAACAGTGGCGGAGGCGAATCCGTCATCCCCGGATGGGGAGCCTGCGCACGTTGAGCTCGATCTTGAGCCTGCCGCCTAGTCTCAGTGGCGTGCACGGCCTGGCCGGAGGTACCGACGGCTGTGCCCCGGCGACTCCTGCTGCTGCGGTTCTTCCGACGGTGGCGACGACCGGGGACACTAGGGAGGTCCACCTGGTGTTCTTCAACGTCGGGAACCGAAAAGGGATTTACCAGCTCGACGGTGTTAACCGAAGCGTACCCAAGAAAAACGTGGGGGGAACCCAGGCCATCGACGTCGTGAGACGGAGTGCCCGATTTCCCTTCCCCAGCCCCTGGCGGGTAAGACTGAATGCTTGGCCGGGCAACATGCCGGTCTTCCAACACCTCTGAAAGCTATCGGTCTTCATGTCGAGGAGAAGAGATTCACGTCGGGTTCACCATTTTTCTGTTTCGGTGCGGATGTGCGTCGGGTTACGCTGTTCCGCCAGGACGCGTTCGCGCGTGCACCCGTCAACCCGAGGGGATGGGCGCGCGGCTTGTGGTCCCGCAGTCCCGCTTTCCAAGGGCGGGCGGCATCCGTCCCTTATTCAGGGGCGTCTGCTCCTTGATCGAAACCGGGATGATGGGATGTCGGCTTCTCCTTCCTTGGACGTCTCCTCGGAACTTGTCGCCTAATCCGGGTCTCCCTCATCGACTTAAGAATGTTCGTGAATCTCGTTCCCGGTGCCATATCTTCATGGACACCGGTTAATTACGCTGCTTCCGCCCGAACGTTCCAAGGAGTCTGGGCGGGGCAGCAACCTGCGGTGAGAAGGCCGGGTGGCTCTGGGTGCCGGGGGCGTGTCGTAACACTGCGGCTCTGCACGTCTGTCTTCCGTCCCTAATAGGGCTTCTCGAAGGCACGATGGCCTGAGGCATCCCGTACTAGGTGCGGGGAACTGTGTCACCTGAGGTTTTCCTCAGCTTCCCGTGTTTAACACGGGGTATGCCGCGAGTTTAACGTCCAGCGGGGACGGCATCGGACCGATCAACACGAAAAGTGGATCAGATGACAGAACCCCTTGCGGGGAACCTCCGACGCTGGGGCCAGCACATGGGCGGCTTCCCAAGTAACGTGGAGTGAAGTGAAGTGGCATGACCCCACCGGGATGTGGCGGCCTGGGTAAGGATCAGGGTGGATGATGGAGTAATGAGCTTGGACCCCAGAGGGGCTTCCTACGTACCGCGCGTTAACACGGATCAAAGTCAACGTAGTTCGGGCATACAGTTTAACGTCATGCTGGACGTCGGCAAGCCGACTCACGAAGAGGTCGAGGCCGCCGGGCGGAGGATTGAACCGAACCACCTCGCACGGAGGGGGATGGAACGGCCGGGTGGATCACAGTTTCACGTCATGCTGGACGATAAAAGGGGAAATGGAAAAGGGGGGCTGTGGGGAGGCACCGTGGAGATACACACGGGCAGTCTCCCACAGGGGCGGATTCATAGGTGAATCAACGCAAGCGTGAACCCTGGAGGGGTCCACTGATGGACGAACCGACGTAAATACGACCGGGACGACCAGGTGGTGGGCTTGGACCTCAGGGAGGCTTCCTACGTACCCTGTATAGAAGACAGGGATCAAAGTCCACGTAGTTCATTCTGTCAGGACTTACGCACTTGGGGCAGCCCGGATACTGCAAAACTCAGTTGGAAGGGACTTGGACCGAAAGCAAAAGACACCTCGATCCCAGTCAGACCCTCTACTGGCTTCGGCAGTGGGGAGGTGCAATGGAGATACACATGTGCAGCCTCCCACGAGAAACTAGGGGTTTGTAATACCCTGCCCCCGTAGGGAAAAGCCACTCCCATTAAATCGTCCCAAAAGGGGGACAATCCCGACATCCCTGCAGAGACGAGCGGGTGGGGGCCACGTCCAAACCGGGGGAGACCCTGCGTGCGGAGCACGGGATCAGGTTGCGGACGGTTTAGCGTCTTGCCAGACGAAGTACAGTTTAACGTCATGTGTTGAGGACGAGGCACTTGGCAGTTTAACGTCTTGCAGCACGGACGAAGTACAGTTTAACGTCATGTGTTGAGGACGAGGCACTTGGCAGTTTAACGTCTTGCAGCACGGACGATGGGGGCTAGGCAGTTTAACGTCGTGCAGCTTGGACGGGTGTGCAGTTTAACGTCATGCTAGGCATAGGTTGCCGGACGAAGCACTTGGCAGTTTAACGTCTTGCAGCGCGGACGATGTACAGTTTAACGTCGTGCAGGACGTATATGCAGTTTAACGTCATGCTGGACGAGTATGCAGTTTAACGTCATGCTGGACATAGGTGCGTGTCACTTCGCGCAAGCCTGGAGGGCCGCACGGGAAGACAACGCACGGTGCGGGCACCCGGGATGAGAATCATCGGGTGCCACACAGGCGGGTACCCTTAGGAGGTCAACGGGGATGACCCTGGCAGATTGCGCGCAAAAAGGAAGCTTTGCGCGCAATACTGCGGGCCGGCGCGCAATCGGGGCGGCTGGCGCGCAATTGGGCCAGCGCCTTGCGCGCGGATGCTTGAGATTGCTCACACCGGGCTTCGGATAGCGCGCGGGGGCAACGGCTCATTCTTTAACGAATGGCCACTTGAAAGAAGGGGGGGGTGCGCGCAATCAGGCCGGATTGCGCGCACCCCGGGGGCAATTGCGCGCAAGCGGGTTCTTTTGCGCGCAAAGGCCTTAGGGTGAATGTTTAGTCAAATGAAAGGAGCCAGCGGGGATTGCGCGCGAAGGCGGACCCCGAGGCTTTCTTGCGCGAAAGAAAGGAGGTTACCTGAAGTTCGTCATTGCGCGCGGAAGGGGTTGAATTGCGCGCACGGGAGACGTTTCGACTTCCAGCAACCCTTGAAACGTTGGGGGTCGCCTTGTATTTATAGGCAACCCCGGGCGCGGAATACAGGGTGCGAGCGCGAAATTCCCCCCCGCGGGCGCGGAATCGGGCGCGGCGCGCAAGGGAGTCGCGCGGACCCGCGGCGCGCAAAATTGCGCGCCGGACCGGCGCATTGCGCGCATCCCGGGGGGTTTGCGCGCGGAACATCACCTTTGCGCGCGGGCCTCTGAAATTCCGCGCAAGGCCTCCGGGCCCTCCGAAACATCCTTCCGACTCCAAATATGACCTCGCTTTCCGCATCCGGAGCTTCGTTTGGGAACAACGGACTTTTCCGGCGTCTACAAGTACCATTTTGGGAGAGTATCTAGGATGGGTTCACCATAGTCTTAATAAACAATAGTCTTGTATTCCAAAAGTGTTCTCTCTGTGATTTTATTTATAACTTGGTAAAAATAGATTTATTACTCAAACCTCAGACATAAAAATAGAATATACCAAAATTATTTGATAGACTGAAAGAACAAGAAGAAAATTACACCCTTTGAAACAAATAAATGGGAATATTTTAAAGGAAAACAATCAGTAAAAAACCATGTAATTTAAAATTTGTTGAAACAAGTACATATAAAATAAGTCAAAAAACATATAATAGAAAAAAAAATTTGAAAACCATACAAGAAAAAATTTATATGAAGTAAATCATTCATAATACACACAAACACAAGGGTGTTTTTAATTTTTCAAGGTTTTCTTAGCTCTTTTAATAAAAAATCACTTTTGAAAAAATGAGAAATATTTAATAGATCTTTAAATGTGAAAAGACTTATGAGGAAAGTAATATTGTGCACAAATATTATAAAAAATTCTAAATGACATGATTTATCATAGGGGTATGCAAAAATTTCAAATGATGTAAAACTTCAAATTCTCTCATGAAAATAAGAAGGGGTAAATATTGAATAAAGGAAACAAATCAAGATGACTCTTTCAGGAACCCTATTGCCTAACAATAACAACATTAGTATATTTACACTAGACATTATAATTATAATATAAATCATCCATTTTATATAACCATAATCACATTAAGGTTAGGTAATACATGAAAATGGAACCACCTGACACTTAAGAAGAAATTCCAAGAGGCTTCTGGTTGTTTTCAATTGTCTGAGAAACAAAAAAGAAATCATCATGCCAACTTAAATGAATTTGAGAAACTTTTACAAAAGAATCATCTTTTGAAAACAAAATATAAAAGGAATGTGAAAGGGAAAAAAATGAGTGCATATACGTGAAAATAAAAATAAATTTATCTTATTTATCATAACCAATAGCAGTCATGTAGCTGTAGAAATGTTAACCTCATTATTTTATCATTCCCAGATCCTTGTATTTTCATCCCCGTTGTCAAATCCCATATCCCCCTAATACATACCCATGTTCAGGTCAGTGTGTGTCTTCAACGCATTAGCATGCTAAAATTAAGACCAAGAAAAATTTTAAGATAATATATTAAACATAATATTTCTTTAATTTAAGTTTTCATTATGGAGAGAATTTATCTATATATTCAACATAGTTTAACCCTTGAAAAAAAAGAAAAAGAAAAATATCAAAAATGTATAGAACTCTATCTAAAATCTCCAAGACATCCATTGAAATCCATAATGGTAAGAACAACACTTTATTTATATGAATTCTTAAAAATATTAAAATATTTGTCTTATATAAAACATGAAATAACTCATTTATGAATTTATTTCCATAAAATGAGTTGAAACATTTCCCTATGGTGCATAAAATTTCTGTAAAAAATTGATCCCTCTATTAAATTAAAGTGGTAATTAATTATATGTTCATATAATAGTTAATTATTAATTGAAATAAAAAAACATAGGTTCAAATTATAAATTAATTGTATATTGTGTTTAATTTGCAATAATATCCATCGAAAGATATGCATAGTATTGAAAATGAAATAATAGTAATAGGAAAAAATATATAAGACCAAAGGATTTGTATGGGTTGGTTAATGTGATTGGTATTCATGTGCAGATAGAATAATTATTTTACTATGATTTTGGATATGAAATAAAAACAAGCCTGAAACTTTCTTTAAATAGCTAAGCCAAAAAAAACTAGAAATCATATGACCAAACTGGTCTACTAAGGAATAATTAAAAAATCTAATTCTAAACATGACTTTTACTAAAATTATGCTCCTTTTAACTCTCCTTAACAGTCGCTCTTAGATGTATCTAGAAATTTTTAGATGCATTTGGATATTTTATGTGACACTCATGTCACTGTTGTATTAAATATTACATAATTATGGATAATTTTGAATTTTTTATAGTTTTTAGGAGAGGTTTGAGATTTTGAAAAATGGGGAAGATTAGACCAGTGGCATTGTTACCTCGTGATTGGTACTAACCATGCAGCCATATCATGTGGGATGGGGAGGAGCTTCCAGTAGCATATACACGGTTGGCACATGGTTCTTTAAACCATGAAACCACACTATGAAAACTACCATTATATATTGGATGAACCAATATGGTTAGAACATGATTTGGAAACCCTTATGATTGAACCATGTGATTTACTCTTTTATGGGGGGTTCCTAATAGTGATAACCACATGGTTGGTGCACAGTATCCCAAATCATGTGGCCTGCCTAGAATTTTAAAACATGAAATTTATCTTTCTCTCTTTCTCAATTTAAACTCATTTCTCTTTCCACCTCCCCATTCATTGAACCTAGTCAGCTCCTAGTCATGGGATTCACCTCCTCCAAGCTCCCTTAGTGGTTTCTTTAGAGTTTTTTTGGGATTTCATCAAAGTATAACCACCTTTATCCTTCTCCTTATAGGATAGTTTTTTCTCTATTGCTTTGACCTATTGGTCCATGAAGGTCAATTCTATGACTAAAGATGGTTCTTAACTCATATTTTATGGATTATAAACCTTTTTAGGATCCATTTATTCCTCATATCTTGATATTTTTTCATGAAAACCTCCCTCCAAAGATCCCCCTCCGGAGAAGGAAATGAAGGAAGATAGATAATGACACCTGATTCCCACCTCCAGTAGGCCCTTGGGAGGTCCCCATCACCAAGGGTATACAATATCACAAAATGGGAGGCATTTCCCTTTTTAGAAAAACAAGATTGGGAGATAATATGTATCAACCTCAAAATAACTCCAAGACATATATATATATATAATAAATCCAAATCCATCCCACATGAATTATTAAAACAAAAATGTTACAAATAAAATGAAAACTCCAAAGTAAATACCAAAATAAAGATAATCAATGACATGAAAAATGTCCCAAAATTTTAAGCTAATAAGGTCCAGCACAGTTCATGTAATCTTCTTGGAAACCTAAAAGTAGTTGTATATACATAGGGTGAGCATACAAGTATACTCATTAGGAAAACTAAAGTCTCTCATGCACAAGTGAGAGAAGCATGGTAATGTTCCAACGAGAAAACAACAGAACCAAAAACACCTAACAAGGTATACTAACCATCCGCACCTCACCAAGGCATGCTCACTAAGTAACACAAGTCAAGTAAAGTAATATAGTAAGCACATAGATGATAGGTTACCCTTTACCACTTTCCCAATGATTATCCACTCTCACGCCCTAACAAAAAATTTCATAGTACTCCCACCTCTTCCAAACATATCAAACCACATCCTAACCGCACACACATGGGCCTCACAATGAAAAATCATCCCACTCACAGACACCTAGGCTAAACCACAACACATAATATCTCATCCACACACACATGGTCCATAACCATAACACATACCACCCATAGACACCTGGGCCACAACCACACCTCATCTCGAAGACACATGGGATTCACAACACATCTCATCCTGAATACACTTGGGAAATGAAAATTGCTGACAAACACCTAGGACTCAGGAACCACAACCTTCTAGAAGAATCATGGGCTATCACCACCTGGAAGAGGGAGAAGGGAAGAGTGGGTGGCCATCCATCCATCCTCCCACCAGGATGTTTAGGAAAGACACCCTCCCCCATGACGATAGAAGTTATTGGCACATAGTTCTCAACTAGGGTGGTATGCATATATAAATCACAAGGAAAATTCTATTGATACTTATAGATATAATACCAAACACTCCTACCTAACATATGGGATCTCAAACAAACAACCAACTCATAAAACTGCATTTGATGCTACCTCTAAATGCATAACCACACAACAAGACTCAAAATCAATTCATACACCCAACCAATTCATTATCCAATTCTCGTTATTTATTAAAAAATTCATTTATTCATTCCATATCTACCCGAAAAACTACTAGGAACAACCCACCACAAGACACACAGAACATTCACATAGAGGAATAAGAACCATGGTAAATTAATCCACTTCACATTCCTCTCCATTTAACACTCATTAATGACATAACATACCGATCCTCAGATACGTGGTGGAGATTTATGCATGCTACTCCTGGAGAAACCCCAGAAAAATTACCCAAACCAACCACTACAATCATCATTATTCAAATTCATTCTGCCTAATCCATCCTATCAATACAGTAAACCCACAACTCATAACCACAGATAAGAACACATAACCACACAACTTGATCACAACCATGCTTTACAACACTTCATGTCCATTCCACAATCAATAAATCTCTCAATCTGAGATTCCATTACACCTCCTGAACCACCCCACATCATATAGCCATGCCCACAACCCTACTACATCAAAATTCATAACAAACCCAAAAACAACACACCACCGCATAGACCAAGGAAAAACATATTTAGATTTAATAATGTGTTACTGATTTAATTTCCACTTATTAATTCAAGGGTTATCATATAAATAGTTTGATCCTAGGGCATCCATTTATTAGCCGAGTGTACGTGGTTAACATGTTTTTCATAATAGTGGTTCAATAAAAAAAATCACATGTAACCCACAATCTATTCAGTTCAGAAACAAAGACCCTAACGACCATGATTTTCAGTAGGCATATAACCCATACCATTCACAACATTGATCAAAATATAATAAATAGTACGATTATATGCCACATTCCCTAGGCCTTGTAGATTGATATTAGCTAGTTTAATTATCTTTGATAATCCAAATTCAACTGTGTTCTCAAGAAACATTGATACAACCACCCCACATGATGCAAAGATAAAAGGGAGACAAAAGAAAACCTATTTGGAAGAAGAAGCAATCATCACTTCCTTAATGTTTCAAAGTAGGGGTGCACATGCATTAGAAAAACTCAAGGGGTAAAACTTTGTCCAAGGTCTATATCATAAACATACGAATACTCGAGGAAGAAGGGTTCAGGGTTTGTATCCTACCAAGATAAAGGATAAATAATGAATGAAGGTAAGGACTATGATTTGAAATTATTAGATCTAAAACTTGTGGAAAAGAAATAGTTTTTAAAATCCATTAAAAGTGGATATTGACAAAGACCATATGGTTTGGAAGTCAAAGGATGCTTCAGGTTTTTAAAAGATAGATATGATTTAAAATGGCTCTAAAAACCATTAAATATGGTAATAAACACACTTTACATCAAAGAAAATGTTAAAGGGGTGAAACTGGAAAAACTGGAAGAAAACTGAAATTTTTACAAAGTGCTGGAAAAGAGTCACCAGTTTGAGTCACCGGTGGATGAGTCATTGGTGCAAGTCACGGGTGGATGAGTCACCGATGTAAGTTACCAGTTTGAGTCACTAGTTAAATCTACCTTTGTGACCTATTGGTGTGATTCATCGGTCTGAATAACCACTGAAACACACCATTGGGAGCTACAGTTGTGACTCACCACTGCGACTCACCATCATGACCAACTAGTGCGAGTTACAGTTGTGAGATACCGGTGCAAGTCACCAGGATGAATAACCATTGTGAACTACTATTAGAAAGCTTTATTTTGGAAATCTCTTGAAATGAGTCACTGTGACCTCCCAGAACACTTCAACCACTGTAATTTCACAAAGTAATGGACCGGAGAGGTCTGAACCATTACATCATATACCTATAAAACTATTCTCTCCTTTGAGAATCCAAAACTAAGACCATAAGAATGAGTGGTCTGAAAAACCACCCCACGAGATACCTCTCAAGGGTCTTGCTATACTTGAAACAACGCTACCAACTAAACACATCAAAGTTCAACGATAAACCTCCCTTTATTTTTTGAAATATAAAGTGAAACCTCGGCATCAAAGAACACCTCCCCCAACATCTTCTAACCCATAAAACCACAAGACACACCACACAATCACAACAACCAGAATTTCTATACATGTGAATTAGGGGATTCATTCTCCCATGTCAGGATACTATCAAATCTGGGTGGAATTGACTCACCCACATCAGTTTAATCACATCACAATTAATGTGTATCAATTAAGAATTGGGTCCTCCCCTCTTCACGCATCTGGAATTTATCACACATTATGGAACAAGGAAAAAATCATCACATAGAAAACAAGGTTCAATCATTATATTTCAAAACAAAACAGAACAAGGAAAAACTCCAAAACACTTCAGGTATTGGGAATGCATCTGCGTTTCTCACTCCCAAGTACTCTCCTCTAGGAAACCATGCATACACAACACATTAACCAAAGGATTGGTCTGTCCACGCAAAACCTTCTCCTGGAGATCCTAGATCTCTATTGGCCACTCCATGTACCTCATGTCATCTTTGATATCCAACTCTCCCAAGTCAAGGACATAGGTTTCCTTGTGCAGATACCGAAGAAGTTGAGAGACATGTAAGATGTCATAGATTCTATCCATCTTTGATGGAAACAAAAACTGGTATGTCACTTCACTAAATCGTCTCAATTCCTCGAAGGGTCCAACGAACCTGGGAGAAATCTTTCTCCCTCTTCCAAAACTATGCTTCCTACATCGAGGGTAAACTTTAAAGAATACATGGTCCCTAACCTCAAACTCTAAGGGCCTCTTCCTACTATCAGCATACGACTTCTGTCAGTCTTTCACTGCATTCATCCTCTAATGAACAAGGTGAACCTTCTCACACATACCTTACACCACATCCAGACCAAGAAAAAATATCTCCCCAACCTCTATCTAGCACGAAGGTGAATGACATGATATCATATACAACACTTTAAATAGAGTAGTGATAATGAAATATTGATATATATTATTATAATAGAACTCTACCAAGGATAGGTGATGTACCCAAGATCCACCAAAGTCTAAGATGCATGCTGGAATCATATCCTTTAACGTCTGGACAGTCTCCTCTGTTTTCCCATTTGTCTGTGGCCAGAAAGCATTACTAATGCGTAACCAGGTTATAAAAGCATGCTATAATCCACTCCATACTTGTGAGGTAAAAAGTTTATCTAGATCCAAGAAAATAGATCTTTGAACTACATGAAACCATACCACCTCATCCACATATTTCTTTGCCAAATAATTTACTACACCTTACTCATTAATTTCCAAGAAGTGGGTCGATTTCATCAACCAATCCACTATCACCCAGATAGCATCATATCCTCCCTAAGCTCTGGGTATCCCTATAATGAAATCCATTGAGACGTCACCCCATTTCCACTCGGGGACATCCAAAGGATGCAAAAAATCACTAAGAACATGATGCTTTACCTTTACTTATTGGAATACCAAACATCTTGCTACAAGCTCTGCTACTGCCCACTTCATTCTGACCCACCAAAAATACATCCTCAAGCCACGACACATCTTATAAACTCCTAGGTATAACACTAAAGGTAATCTATGAAACTCACAGAGGACTCTCTCATGCATTGATACTAGAAAAAACAACTTTCCATGATGCAACATCCAGTTCTCAACATCCTATGACCATCCCTCTAGAGCACCACTATATTCAATGTGATCGTGCATCACCTCTACGTCTAAGTCTACCCACTGAGACCCATCCACTTTCTACATCAGGAAAAACTTCACCATCATCTAAAACTAATATCCTCTATAATTTTTCATCCTTGCATGCAAGATAAAGGCTTCCAACTCCTCTATTACCTTCTAAGCATCCACAGACTCCCGAACAACCTCCTTCTACAACTTCCTGTTCAATTCATCATCCATGAGATTCCCCTTTCTTGAGGTGTAGAAGATATTGAAATAATATTCCTAAAGAAACTCCATCCACCTCAATTTTCTCAAGTTTAGATCTTACTGGGAAAAGATATACCTCCGAATCCAGTGATCTGTTAAGACCACAAAGTGCACCCCAATGAGGTAATGATACCACAAATTTAATGAAAACACGACTGTTTCTAGCTCCATATCATGGGTGGAATAGTTACGATTGTGGGGATGTAACTTCCTAGACCCATATGAGATCATTGGACATTGTTTCATCAAGACACATCCCAACCCCCAATGGGAAGAATCACAAAACACCTCGAACAACACACCTTACTCTGGAAACTGAAGCACTGGAGCACTGACCAAAATCTCCTTTAGATTTCCGAACACTGCCTGGAACTTCTCACTCTACACAAAATCTTGGTATTGTATTATCAAAACTATAAAAGGAGTTGAAACATAAGATAAATCAGGTACAGACCTCTAGTAATATCTTGAAATACCAAGAAAATGTTGAAACTCTTCCACATTATTGGATACTATCCAAGACAAAATTTCTTCAACCATATATGGGTCCACTAATACACCCTAATGAAACACCACATGCCCAAGGAAATTCACCTCTTGTGTCCATAAATTACAGTTGCACAGCAATATGTAGAACCGGTGGTGTTGAAGGACTTTCAATACAGTCTTGAGATGTTTGGTATGCTCCTTCTCTGACTTCGAGTATATTAAGATATCGTCGATGAATATGATGATGAACTAGTCTTGGAACTCATGAAATATGGAGTTTATAAGGCCCATGAACATGACCAATGAATTTTTAACATTGAAATACATGAATACAAAATCAAAGTGCTCATACCTACATCTAAAATCAGTCTTCAGGATATCAACTTCCTTCACCCTCAACTGGTGATATACAGACTGCTGATCGATCTTAGAAAACCAAATCACCCCTCTCAATTGGTCAAAAATATCTTCTATCTTCAAAAGAGGGTAACATTTCTTGACCGTTACCTAATTCAACCTTCAGTAGTCTATGAATAACCTCATTCCACTATCCTCCTTCTATGCACACAACACCAGAGCACCCCACAATGACATAATAGGCCGGATAAATCCATTCTTAATTAGGTCATAAATCTAAATCCTTGACTCCCATAACTCAGAAGGTTCCATTAGATAAGGAGCCATCAAAATCTGAGAATCATTGGGCTATAGGTCTATCCCGAACTCAAAATCACGTTGAGGGGGTAGTGTCACAACCTCCTCAGGGAAAACATCCAGGAACTCCCCAATGACTCATGGAACCTCCACCATCCCAACATATACAGATTCTACTGATATCTTAGCCAACAAAGAAAGAAGAGGATTTATATGATGACTTTACATCTGATGTCTCTGCTCACCAATGAAAACCACATGTCGACCATCCACATATGAAAAAATGACTCTCCTTCGGAATTAGTCGATAATAGTACACATGAAACACAACCAGTCAATGATAGGAATGAAATCATATGGCTATATATGTATAAATAAAGGATCCCCGTGAGGTTGATGTGGTCCCATCATCAGTCTACATCCCCGACACACATCAAACAAGTTGGTATGACCTACAAATGGAGTAATCAACACCAGGTTCACGGGAAGCCTCTATACGTCTAGTACCAAAGCATGGGCTAGACTGGATGCAATAAAGGAGTGGGAATCTCCTAAATTAAGAAAATAATAAGGAAGGGTACTAAACAATATGATCATACCTCTCACGATATTTGATCTAGTTGGAACTGCTACCTCTATGGCATGCAACTGACCACTCCCAGCTCATCTTCCCCTCTAATGATGACAACCTCCACAACCACACTCAGTTTGAGGTACCATAAAAACTCCCTGAGGTCGTCCTCTACTCACTCTATCTCCCCTATATGGAGCATGAGCCTACTATCCCTACTACTAAAACGACCTAGCTAGAAACTACTATTGAAATGGCCTAGCTAGAAAATGTTGTTGAGGCTGGTTCAGAACCTGTCCACCTCCACCATACTGAGGTCAAATGTACATTGTACACTGTTTCTAAATATTTCCATGAATCCCACAAAGGAAACACATAGGCCCCAAGCCCATAGGAATGACTTGAGAACTAGAAGGTCAAAACGGGAACTACTGAGGTCGACTCCCCGCCAATAAGAACCTAAAAGGCCCTGGTTCCTAAGACCTTATACTGATGGTCCTTCCTCATATAGAACCCTACTGGCTCCCCTATCACATCATACCTCCTCATGAGTGCATATTCTCAACCACTTCCACCTACATTTGAACCTACAAGTATGTGAAAATGTAAAGGGAGCAACCACATACTAGATAGAAGGATGAATTTCTTCCTATAGAGATATCACAAAAGACTCCTCAAATGAAAAGAGATCTAGGGAAAAGATAAGGAGATCCTTAAACTTAATCCCCACCTCTCGTATCGACATACTCCTCTACTGGAGGGAGAGTAACATCTTCCTCTTCTCAGCCTTCATGGTTTATGAAAGGAATTCTAATTGAAACTCCTTGAAATCGACCCAAAAAACATTAGCCTCCTTACTCTCAACCATATACACAATTCACCACTGATGCACAACTCCTCGTATATAGGTCACTTCCAAAGTAACCTAGTACTCTGTCGAATCCCAGATCAAACTAAAGGTGATCTCAATCTACTAGATCCAGTTCTTCAAATACATGTCCAAAATAATATCCTCATACTTTCCCAAGGCCTATCGCTTGAAAGCATGTAATGTTCTCTACCACTAGTCATACTCCACTAGATCAACCCTCCACCAATCAACTAGATCTTATTGCTGAGCCTCAACTACCCGAGCCACACACAGACGATGACCGAGTGCCATAAATGAAAAGGTAAATAAAGAATCCCTAATCGCCGATAATATAGAATTTTATTAATTTTAACTCATTTAAATCATTATTCATTTTAAATTTTCAAAACCCCTTTCAAACAAGAACACAAGTCATTTTCATGCAAGTACCTTTCCTAGGTTCTCTACCATGAAAATAGTCTAACATCACTTGGTCATTCGGTAGTCTTAGAGTCCTTGCATCGAATCACGAGCCCCCCTAAAATCCCATGTTCAAGCCAGTATTCCATGGCCTATTTCACACACCAAGATCACCTAACACCATTTCCCTACCAACCCATTCAATCCTCCCTATGCCTAACTCCAAACTGCATCCTATCTCTTAACTATCACATCTAATACCATTATCTCACAACCCTCCCTATAAATATGACCCAACTAATATGGTAATGAAGGAGGAGAGGTAATGACCCCAAAGTCTTACCTCTAGTAGCCCTGGGGTGGTGACCAGCACCAAGGGTATATAATTTCACAAAATGAGAGGAATTTCTCTTTTTAGAAAATGAAGATCGGGAGATAAGATGTATCAACCTCAAAAACAACTACAGGATATATATATATATATATATATATATATATAAGAAAGAAAAATCCATCCCACATTCGTGTTTAAAACAAAACTTTTACAAATAAAATGAAAACTCCAAATTAAATACCAAAATAAAGATATGCAGTGACACAACAACAATCCTAAAATTTTGATCTAGTAAGGTCCAGTACGGTTCACATAATCCTCCTAGAAATATGAAAGTCGTTTTATATACATAGGGTGAGAAAAAAACTATTCTCAGTAGGAAAATAAAAGTATATCATGCATAAGTTAGAGAAGCATACTAATGATCCCATGAAAAAATAGTAGAACTGACAACACCTAACAAGGTATACTAACCATCCCCACCTCAATAATTCATGTTCACCAAGTAATATAAGTCACATCAATGATAGGGTACCCCACACTACTTTACCACTGATTATATGCTCTCACACCCTAACAAAAAACATCCCAACACTCACACCTCTTCTGAACATATTAAACCACATAGATCCCACACACACCTAGTCCTCACAACCACAGCACATCCCTCTCACAGACACCTAGGCCACAACCTCAACACATCACATCCCACTCTCACACACTTGGGCTACAACCACAACACATACCACCCTTAAACACCTGGACCACAACCACACATCATCAGAAAGACACCTAAGAAGCTCAACACATCTCATCCCGAAGAATCATGGGAAACACCACTCGCTCATACACACCTGGGACTCACGAACCACAACATGTGCACATAATTTTGGGATATCACCACTTGGAAGAGGAGGTATGGAAGAGTAGGTGGTAGTCATCCATCCTCCCACCAGGATGTTTGGGAAAGACTCCTCCCTTGCGAAGATTGGGGTGATCAGAACATAGTGATCAACTAGGGTGTGGTGCATATAGAAATAATAAGGACAATACAAGTAATACATATAGATATAATACCAAACACTCATATCCAACCTATGGATTATCAAACAAACAATAAACTAACAAAAATACATTTTCTGATACATCTAAATGCACAACCACACAACAACACTCAAAATCAATTCATACCCCCAGCCAATTCATTTTACAATTCTCATTATTTATTAAAAAAAATCATTTATTCATTCCATATATACCTGGAAAACTACTAGGAATAGAACACAAAAATACACATAGAAAAATTCACACAGAGGAAGAATAACCATGGTAAATTTACCCACTTTACATTTCTCTCCAATTAACACCCATTCATGACATGACATACTGATCCCAAGATATGGGGTGGATATTTATGAATTATACTCATGGATAAACCCTAGGTGAATTACCTATACCAAACACCACCAACATCATTATTTAAAGTCATTCCACCCAATCCATCCTCTCAACAGAGCAAACCCCCAACTCACAGCCGCGAAAAACACACATAACCACACAACATGATCACAAACCTACTGTATAACACTTCCCGTCCATTCCAAAATCCATAAATATCTCAACCTAAGATTCCATTACACCACCCAAACCACCCCACATGACACAACCATGCTCAAAACCCTACTACAACACAAGTCATAACAAACCCACACACAACACACCACCGCAAAGACCAAGGAAAAGAATACACTACATTTAACAAGGATTTACTCATTAAATTTACTCTTATTAATTAAAGGGTTATAACATAAATAGTTCAATCCTAGGGAATTAATTTATTTGATGAGTGTATGTAGTTAACATATTTTTCATAATATTAGTTCAAGAGTAAAGAAACAACATGAAAACCACAATCTATTTGGTGCACAAAAAAATAAACCTAATGGATATGAATTTCAGTAAGATTATAGCCCATAAAATTGACAACATTTATCAAAATATCAATAAAACAATATGATCATATGTCACTTTCCAAAGACCCTGTATATTGATCTTAGTTGGTTAAATTATCTTTGTTAATCCGAATTCAACTTTTTTCTCAAGAAACATTGATGCACCCACCCCACATGGTGCACAGATAAAATAGAGATGGAGGAAGAGATACTTATAAAAAAAGTGATCAAAACTTACTTAATGCACCAAAGTAGGGGAAAATGCAGCAGAAAAACTCTTGGGGGGGAAACTCGGTCCAAGGGATATAGTAAAAACACCCGACTCCTTGAGGAATAAGGGTTTTGGGGACATATTGTACTAAGATAAAGGAGAAAGAATGAATAAAGAGAATAGCCACAACTTAGAAAGATTAGATTTCATACATATGGAAAATAAATGGGTTTTAAAATCCATTAAAAGTAGATTTTGACCAAGACCACATGGTTTGGCTCTAAAAGGAAGATTTAGGTTTTTAGAAGATAGAGATGATTCAAAAAAACACTAAAAACCATTAAATATGGAAATAAACAAACTTTAAGTCACAAAAATGTTAAATGGGTGAAACTAAAAAAAACTGGAAGAATTCTAAAATTTTGACAAAGTGCTGGAAAAGAGTCACCAGTGCAAGTCATTGGTGGATGATTCACTGGTGTGAGTTATCGGTGTGAGTCACAAGTGCGAGCTACCGTCGTGACCTATCGGTGTGAGTCACTATTCTGACTCACCACTGTGACTCACCATTTCAATCTACCGTTGCAACTCACCACTATGACTCACCATCATGACCTATCGGTGCGAGTCACCATTGTGAGATACCATGTGAATCATCGTGAAGAATCACCATTGCGATCTACTATTTGTAAACTAGAATTTTTTTAAAATATTATAATGAGTCATCGTGACCTCATAGAACACTTCAAACACTGTATTTTCAAAATTTAATGGTCTAGAGAGGTTCGAGAAATTACATATTTGGTGAAGTCAGAAAGGTTGTGAGGAGTTTAAGGTAGGTGTTTTTGCGAATTTATTTTATATGAAAAGTCATGAAATGCTTGGGAATTTTTAAATTCTATTTTTATCAAGTTATACCTATGTATGATTCCCTTAATGATTTTTTGGAATGTTCTCTATAATTTTTATATTTGAAATAACATATTTTCATGGGTTTTAGTTCCCTATTTCTAAAATAATTGTTTTGTGTATGCCATGCATGTTCATAAATGCCTAAGATTCCCTTTTAACTAAATTTGATTCTAAAATATGGGTTTTGACCCTATTTTGATTTCGAAAGAATTTATCTCGTGTTTCAATGGTATGTCTTCAATTAAAGATGTGATTTGGTTTTAAATAAGCTCATTAGAAAGGAGACCGTTTTTTCAAAGTGATGATTGTTTTTTGCTTTCAAAGGATGTTTTATAACTTGGGTTTTCAAGTTTGTTTCAAGGTCACAATTAGAATCATATAAAAATAGTTTCTCTTGATGATTGTGACACCTGGGGCATGATATCCTTATTTTATATCTTGTATATATTTTCCCTTTAAAAGGATGAGATGAATTATTATGTGATGCTTTTGAAAATGTAAAGAGGTTATTTCTTGAGAGTGTGATGAAGGTGATTAGAGGTTTATTTTTTGTGTCTTTATCATTGATTTAAGTGATTATCACGTGATATGTTTATTGTTTGGTCACCTCTACTTCTTTTATATCATGGTAATTTGGGGTAAAAAAGTGGGACATCCTAGGTTATGTTACACTATCTTTGAATATATACTAGATGAATTCCCCTAATATAATTTTCTTCCTTTCTAATAGAGTGCCCCAGATGATATTTTTTATGGAAATTTGGGTGGTTACTTATTTATAAATTCAACAAAGTATGAAGGTTTATTCCACTTGAGTATTTTCTAAGATCATCTCACTTTATAACTTATTGAGTTTTCCATGATGCTTGCAGCATTGTTAACAATATTATCTTGGGGTTTTCGCTACACTTTGATTGTATCCCTGAACACGTTGTCAGGACACATCAAATTGATTATGACTTCAAGATGGTTTTATAGTCTAGGTATGACCCTTGTTCATATCTCATAGATAATTGATTGGTTTAGAGTGTATATTTTTAATAAAAAATACTAAAATATGGTGGTGGTTTTGAAAATAGTTTTAAGAAATTAACTTAATTAAAAGAGTTTAATAACTGAAAAACCAAGTGGATTTTGAAAAATATGAGTTAAAGGGGTCATGGTGATTTCACTATACACATTTCAAGTTAATTGTTATTATATATTCCTTCAGTTTTTGAGTAATTATTTGGATGAAATTAATTACAATCCCAATTAATTTTTAATCATTTATTTCAATGCTTAAAGAACCAAACAATGACATAGAAATCATTTTTCCAAGGTCCAAAACATTTTCATGGAATAAGAGCTCCCAAATCATATTGAAATAAAAATAATGATGGTACGAAATGTATTCTTGTGTTGTCAAATTGGAAAACTTGAGTCACGCACTCAAAACCTCACACCGATCAGTTATAAATTAAGATCATATTAATCACATGCACTAAAAAATGAATTCAAATTTGAAAAATGTAATAAACATGGAATTAAATTTTTTTTAAACACAAATTACTTCAAACCAGTAGATAATATATGCATGAAAACTCCCTTGACATGTGTGTAGATCCCTCACAACGAACAACCACCATTTATCCGGACATTAAGATGAGGAGAAAGCTCAGGTGGATATCATTCTTCATCCTTGATCCCCCTATGATGATAGCGGACTTTAGAACTTATAGGATGATGAGAGAAACCCTATTGAATTCTAAAATGGCATAATTTCACTCCTTATTTGAACTTACAAATGGGTTACCAAAGGATTCAATTTAAAGGAAAAGTGAAAGGTGGTTTTGGGAACATAGTTTTTGTAAAACCATTTTCGCATAGTTTTTTTACATCTAGATAGTCTTATAACACTTTTTAGAAAACTAAATATTTTTCTCTAAACTTATTGAATATTTATACCAAATAGTTTCATGATTTTGAAGTTTAATGATCCAGATATGAATAAAATATAGCACACCACTTTTAACTTCATTCAGATTCAGTGTCTTATATAGATCAGTTTGATTGGGCCCTTTAATTATTGAATTGATATTTCTTGTATTCATAAGAGTTGTATCTCAATGAATTTTGGATCATATAGAAAAATTTTATCCAAATTTAACATATGGATCATCTGATGTGTCTATTTGAGTCCACTGGTGTTCTTGGAATCTTGCACATTTTGGCCCATTTTTCTTTAACTTCATCTTGGGACCTCCAAATCACCTCCACCTAAAATAAAATAATCCAAAACAGTGAAATTACCATTTTTAAAATTTATTAATAGAAAATAATTCAATCAAACATGATGTAAAATTTATTATTAAAATTTTAATTTATGATACAAAATTAGTTTAACACAATGATGTAAGGGTGAAAATGAATAGTGAATGGCTACATAATCACACCCCCACACCTAAACATTTTCACTCCTGAGAAAATTAACATTTATAAAAATTATTCATGGAGATATTACCAACTTCATGAAGATTTAAAATTTTAATTTTAATTCCTGATAGTAATGTGATCAAATAAAAAATCACATGAAGGTTTTATTCTCAGTGATTATGGAAAGAGATGTCTCATAGATTGTATCATAATGAATTTATAATATATGTATTATAAAAATATTAGATAATAATTAAAAATATAACCATGTAACTAATTATCCATGTGGGTTTGTGAAAAATATTTAATTTTATTCTTTCCACTTTCTATCCAGTAAATATTAGTTATTTTAAAAGATTTCTGCTTAAATGATTATGTGCACTAGAACTGACATACATACTTTGTAGTCAAATTTCAATACCCAGTCACTTAATAATTCTTGGAAGTCAAAACTTGATCTACTGACCAAGATATCCCCATGTGTTTTACATTTCATTCATCCCCTCTTTTATTATTATTATTATTATTTTCAAATTTTGAACATGGAATAAATATCACACTCATAACTCAACCCTTGTTTGATCTCCTCATGACACTAATTGTAATAGTTATAAAAATATCAAAGGTCAAGGAAGAATTATTTCTGAACTTCCTAATACATGACCCATATTTTTTTATTTTAATTTTTTTTATGGCTTACAATAGTTGGATAATAGGTACACACGTTCAGGTCAATCCAGTACAATAAAGGAATAGATTGGATAAGGGAAGAACATATGGAAAAATAATTTAAGAAATTATAGAAACATTAACCTAAAATATATTTACTTTATATTAAGTAAGTAATAACCACACTTCATGGTTAGATAAAAATATATATGGATATATTCAGTGAAACAATTTTCCCATAAACTACTCACATAAAGGGTACCATTATTTGAGAAGGTTTCAAAATGTACATACATTTATATCATATAAAAACAACCAATATACAGGAAAAAGTCACACCTCAATGTCAAATTCATGCCAAAACACACATTCTATTAGTGATTTTTTTTAAAAAAAAAAATTGGGAAATTCCTTATGTATTTTCAATAATTTCATGATTAAGTGGGCATCATTTTCCATTATAATTGGGAATCATTTTCCATGATTAATTGGGCATCATTTATGAATATTCTGACACAAAAGTGAGGGGGAAATGAGGGGGGTAGAAATACTATTCAATAATAAAAAATAAGAAAAAGAATAATGATGATGAAAATTATTATCTAAACTAATAATATACCCATCCCCACACCTAGATAATGTAGTGTCCTCACTATAATAAAATAGAATATGGTAAGGAAGGATAATACCTAGTGGGTTTCATTGGTAGGATTCTTCTTGAAATTGGAGTTCCTCCACCAGGGACTCTTTAATGGCTTCATTAAAGTGCTTCATCTACTGCCCATTGATAGTGAAGGTTTTCTTTTTTTTCTTCATTATGAACCTGAATGACACCAATTGGATAAACATTAGAAAGAGTGTAATAAAAATCTAATGGTAATGAAGCTTTCCTGGATGAATCTTTATCCTAATATTGTAAAGGAGGACATTATTCCTAATGTGTAATTTAATATGAAGGATTATATGGTCATGTGAATCCTTGATTTTCTCTTTATAGATATAAGAGTTTTTATTAGAATCCATACTCATTGCTTCCAGTTCGTAAATATGCAACATCCTTTGATCGCCTACACCAGAAATATTAGAAATGCATTTTTTTATTGGAATGATGCTCTATCTCAACTGAGTGGTGAGGAATCTTTACAAATGTAATCCAATATTGTGACATTCCAATGGGAGTTTTAAAGGAAGTATGATAAGCCCATAATGAATCATCCACTCTAAGAGTCCAATCTTTTCTATTGGGTTGAACCATTTTTTAAGAATCTATTTTACCACTTTATTAGACACCTCACCTTGACCATTATTTTGTGGGTGATATGTAGTAGACACTCGATGCCCAACCCCAAACCAATGCAAATGTGATTGCATTGTTTGGTTGTAGAAATGAGAACCCTAGTCACTGATGATGAACCTAGGTAATCCAAGCCTACAAGAAATTTGGGTTCTCAAAAATTACACAATTATCTTTGAATCATCTATCCTCATGGATCATGCCTCTACCCATTTTGAAACATAGTCAATTGACATAATGATTTTATATGTTTCCAAAAGGAATTGGGAAATGACCCCATAAATTCAATGCCCTATACATTGAAAATGTCATGGAAGAGAAAGGGTTGTTCTGGAATTTAATTTATTTTAGATACATTCCCTATTATTTGATATCATGTACAAGATTTATAGATATAATGGGAATCCCAAAATAATGTTGTCCAAAAAGGCCATAATTGAGGACCTTGTGAGCAGTTCGTTGGGGACCAAAATGGACCCCAAAATTGAGAGTGTGGAAGAAACTAAGGATATACTGGAACTCGCTATCATGAACAAAAAACCTAAGTACATGATCACTACATGTGTGCCAAAGTTAGAGGTCGCCCCAAATGTACCAATGAGACTCATGTTTTAGACGAACAACTTGTTTTTTTTTAAATTAGTAAGAATGAAAGATGATACCTAATAATTTACAATTTTGGAATACCAAGGAATAACATCTTGTACTCAGTACTATATCTCATCAGGAAACATGTCATTTATGGGAATACAAGAGGATGAGTCAATGTTCAAGGATGGGAGGATCCAATTGATATGGCAGCCACCACATTCTTTGCTCATTTTTATCCCTAATTTCTAGATTAAATTTCATAATTAGAAGCATCCAACAAATTAGATGTGGTTTTTATTCCAGTTTCTTAAGGATATAATAGAGGGTTTCATGATCTAAGAATACAATGAATTTAGACCCTAAAAGGTATGACCAAAATTCATCCAAGGGAAACACAATTTCAAGGAATTATTTTTCAGTTTTGGTTTATTTTACTTGGTTAGGGTCCAGTGTATGAGATGTGTAGTCTATGAAATGTATAGCTCAGTTAATACTTTGTGATAAGAATTCCCTAACTGTATAGTTATAGGTGTCACACTTGAGCTAAAATGGTAAATCCCACTGAGGTGGTTGGATTACCAGGGGTGATGTGAGAATCCATTTTAATTTGTTAAAATATTCCTCACATTATTTATCAAAAATAAATTCCTTTTCTTTTTGAATAAATTAGGATATGGGGAGTGCAATCTTACTAAATTCATGAATGAAACTACGGTAAAATCTAGCAAGAGAGAATGCACATCCCACACAGTTTTGGGTAATGGTAGGGAATAAATGAAATTCACTTTTTATTTATCTACTTAGATACAATCCCTAGAAATTACATTCCAAAGTATTATACCTTGTTGCAACATGAAATGAAATTTCTCATAATTTAATATGATATTCATTTCAATACAGTTATTTATGAAAAACCCAATACTACTCAAACTTTCATCAAAATAGGATCCATAAACAATAAAATCATCCCTGAATACTTACATGAAATTATCTAAGTAGTATAAAAAATACTAACTATGCATCATTGGAAAGAACCTGAAGCCTTGCACAGACCAAATGGAATCCTTCTTATATGAAAATGTGCTAAAGGGGAAAGTGAAGGTTATCGTTTCCTTATCCTCAGGGGAAATATGGTTCTAAAAGTATCCAAAATACCCATCAAGGAAATAGTAGTGGGACTTCCCCACCATCCTCTCTATAATATAGTCAATGAACGAAAATTGGAAATGGTCCTTACAAGTGTGTTAGTTTAAATTTAGATAGTCTATACAGACATGCCAACTATTCTGCACATGATTTGGAACAAATTCATTTTTTTTAATACATAATTACTGTAAGACTAGTTTTTTTAGGAATTAATTTCACCGAATTGGCCCATTGGATTTTTTAGATGGGGTAAATGATTCTAGCAGTGAATAATTTAGTTACCTCCTTTTTAACAGCATCTAGGAGGTTTGGGTTCATTTGAAATTATGCCTAACTCATTTGTTTATCCTAATCATTTTACAATATATGATGTGTGAAAGTTTATGGGATAATACTATAAATATTAGAAATTTTCCACCCCAATTCTTGTTTACACTACCTCAAAATTTCAATTAGTCATAATTCATGCTTTTTTGGGAGTGAACTTGCAATGATGAAAGACAAATTTTTTCCATTATAGAGATAAAAATATAATATATCTTGAGTAATTTTTTTAAGTTCCAATTTAAGGGGATTTTGGATTTATGATAGAGAATGTGAAAATTATAGGTCACTGATATCATATAAATGCTCAGTGCTGACATCCTTAGATGAGTAGTGAAATTTTACAAGCTTAATAGTATAATTAATGGTCATTGTATCCTTAGTGTTCAAGAAATCATCAGTTAACAAACATGAATGATATTTTTCTAGCCAAATAAAACATTCAATGCATGATTCATTACCTAGAATTTCTATCAAATATGAAAACTAAAAAAGGGGATTAGGGGAAAGAAAAAATGTTTTTCAAGGGAAGGAAGTACATAAATTGAATTAAATAAATGGGAGGAATTATCTTTTGAGGTGTGCTTCATGGAATCAAGGATGTTTAATTGAAAAATGTGACCACCAAAATCTATAAAATAATTATGGTTTTGTATGTTTTCAAGAAATACATCCCCAATATAATTGGGGCGTGTCCATTAATTATATCATCTTCCATTTTATTTACATAAACATTAGTAGGAAAAATTAATATTTTCATCCTCACAAGAACATTCTTTAACAAACTATTGGGGTGTGACGTACTCTGGTTTCCTAGTTGAACATCAATTCTAGTGGTCTTCAGTTACCTGGCCTATATTTAATAGAAAATGGAGTGAGGAATAAAATTTAAATAAGCACCCAATTCAATCATATTATTGGGAAAGAAATACTCCCCTATAGTACATGGAATTGAGAATTTTCAAGAATCTTTGTATTTGGTTGGAAGTGATGGATCTATTAATAATGATATGTTCCTCCTCAATATCACCTTCTCATACCCTTGAATTTACCTTTAGTGTGTACACATCTTCTTAAAAAAATTAGTTTATCTTGGAATTTTCTTCACAAAATCAATCAAGGAGATGTTAACCTACACTTTTTTAAAATTTTCCAATATTGCTTTATCATATTCATTTTTTTCTTGGATTCATGTCCGTTTGGGGAAATATAAGTGGAATGGTTTTTCTTGGTGTTTTATCAAATTAAACCCTCTTTACATAGTAGGGATTCTCTTAAGGAAAGTTTTTTCCTCATCTGGATCATTTTCAGTGGATGGGATGGTGGTTTAATTAGGATGGGATGGCTCTAATAGAGAGGTCATTTGTATTTTTAATTGTGTTACACTCCTAAGGCTCATGTAACTGACATTTACCTTATCCCTTGGGTTGAATAGTGGTTGAGAGGGTAGTATACCCATGACCTTGGATTCCCCCACCAAGTTGGCAGGTTATCCATATTGGATTTTTAGGTCTTGTATGGAAGTTTGGGTGTTTTTTGAATTAGGGGTTATTTTCAACCATTTTTTTGTTATGTCTTCTAGGCTAGGCTTATCTTTTTTAGGGAGTTATTGGAAAGACCTTTTTGGTGATTGATAATTTCTAGGTGGTGGTGGTGGATGACTACTATTCCTTGGTTGGTTCCATGGTTTATGAGGTTGGTTTGAATACCCCATTTCTTATAGTCTTGGTTTTCTTTCCACCCAGGGTTTGATGGATAGTATGGTTCTTTCCTAATGAGTTGGTTATAGGAGTTTCATGGGGATATTTCCTTACAAATATCTAAATTTTCTCTCAATAAAATCAATTGTTCATAATAATGGGTTTCAATAGGACATATACCATGATTTATAGGAGGAGGATATTGGGATTTCCCTTGGGAAAGATAATGTTTTTTGATAAGGGTACTTACCTCTTCAAACTTTGTGTCCACCTTCTTCATAAACTCAGAACTTTACACCTCATAGACACCTCAAATGGGTACATTGTACCTCAAATTGAATTATTGAGTGTTATGCACTATGTTCTCAATGAGGTTCATTTCATAAATCTGGGTTATATAAAATAGAGCACCACCTACATTATCATCAATTTTGTTTTGATTTATAGGAATTAAACCTTCAAAAAAATATTATAACAAAACTTGATCACTAATTTGATGGTGTGGTAAACTTGAACAAAGCCTTATAAATATTCCCTAGTGTTCATGGACTATTTCACCTTATGGTTTTATTATCCCAAAAATTTATTTTATTATAGTTTTAGTTCAAGAGGTTAGGAAGCGTTTTTCAAGAAAAAGGCAATTCATATCCCCCTAACCTCTAATAGGAGAATTAACATAATACAAACAATATTTTACAGCGTCTTATAATGAAAAACAGAATTACTTAATCTTTACTTGTTCTTCATCCACATTATCAAGTTTTAATGTAGACACAATATATGAAATTATTTTATGTTCTTAGGTGGATCTTTATTTTCGAGTCTATAGAATTGTGGTAATAAGTGGATTCAACTTTATTTAAGTTCAAAATTTAGCATGTCTCCTAATATTTGAATGTATGAAGGTTGGATATAGACATCAGGAAAGTTTAGTTATTTTAATTGTTGGTTATTTTAATCCATTTTATACACATTAAGTTTAGTTTCTTGTTTGGTTCCAGAAGAACAGGGGTTTATAAAAGACTCAAGTTGTGGTGTGTCCTTCTTCATAGGGATGTCATGTTTGTCTTAGTGTCACTAAAATAGGATCCTCTATGGTTCGAGTTTAAAAGGAGGTAAATATCCCAAATTAGAAAGAATAATCCACAAAACCTACACAATAAATAAATCAAAACACAAAAAGATATTAAAAGGTATAACATAAACCAAATAAATATTCACAAAATTTACAAATATCTTATAAAAATGAACTAAAAAATTAAGTGATCCCCCAAAATGGTGCCAAAATTTGAAAATGTTTTCATCAAAACATCATATTTATTATGATTTAAAGATGATTTTATAGTATAGGGAATACCCTAGGTCATATCTTAAAGATAATTTATTGTTTTAGAGTGTCTATTTTTAAGAAAAATTACTAAAAGAGGGGGGGTTGAAAATAGTTTTAAGAAAATAAATTAATTAAAATATTTTAATAATTGAAAACACCAGTGGAATTTGAAAAATATGAGATAATGTGTAAATTTTATATTTCACTTCACACATTTCATGTTCATTGTTCAAATATATCTATTTATATTTGGAGTAATTCTTTGGTTGAAATTAATTGTAATATCAATTAATTCCTAAGCTTTTATTTCAATAATTTAAGAACCAATCCGTGATATAAAAATCATATTTCCAAGGTAAAAAAATTATTCATGGAATAATAGCTTCAAAAAATATTCAAATATAAATAAAATCGGTATTAAAATTATTCTTTTGTTGTACAATTAGAACAACATGAGTCACAGCCTCGTAACTTCAAACCGATCAATTAGAAATTAAGAGCATATTAATAACATGCATCCAAACAAGAATTAATATTTTAAATAATGTAAGATAAATGGAATTAAATGTTTTTAAACCCAAATTAACAAAAAAATAGATAATATATATTTTTTAACTCCATTTACATGTGTGTGGCTCCCTCACAACGAATATCCACCATTTAGCCTAGCGTTGAGATAAAGAAGCTCGGGTGGATCTCCTTCTTCATCCTTGACCCCATATGAGTATAGGGGACTGTATAACATCTATAATAATGAGAGGAACCCTCTATAACTCTAAAATGCTAGCACTTCACTCCATGGCAGAACTTACAAATGGGGTTCCCATGGTGCCAATTTATAGGCAAAGTGGAAGGTGGTTTTGGGAACATGGATTTTGTAAAACCAATTCTACCATGGTTTTAGAAATTCATAGTCTTATATCAATTTATAAAAAAAGATCTTTTTAACAAACTCTTGAATATCTAAATAGAAAATATTTCATCATTTTGAGCTCTAAAACTCGATATGTGGATGAAACACAACACGCTACTTTTTACTTCATGGAGATTCAGTGGCTTGGACAGAAAAGTTTATTTGGACCCTTTAATGGATGAATTGGGATTTTGTGTCATCATAAGAATTGTAGAAAAATGAATTTTGTATCAGATCACTAAATTTCATCCCAATTTATCTCACTCGTCATCTGAAGTTTCGGTTTGAGTCCACTTATGTTCATAGAATCCTGCACATTTTGGACCAATTTTCTTCAACTTCATCTTGGTCCCTTCAAATAACCTCCACCTATAGTGAAATAATCCAAAAAGTGAAATTAAATTTTTTAATAGTGATAAAACAAAGTAATGAATAAAAAATAAAGTTAAATTTTTTATTAAATTTTAAATTTATGATACAAAATCAGTTTAACATAATGATGTAAGGGTGAAAATGAATAGTCAATCACAACAAGATCAATCCCCATGCCCTCATATTGTCTTTATGGTTCCATTGGAATTGTTTTTTTCTATTTATATATTGTTTCATTTATATTATGGTTCTCTCTTGATGTTATACCTTCTTTATTTTTACAGTTTGGTATATATTCCAACTTGATTTATGATAGAGGGTTTTTTAGAAAGGTCTCAAAAGGGGAAAATTGATTGGTTTTGTACTCAAGGACTAGGATTTCCTATTCCAATATTTTATATTCAAAGTGGTGGTTTCACCATTGATTTATAAAAAGGTTATTTGAGAGGTGGATTTTAAAGGAATGTTTGTTTTGACTTTTTATGTTGGAAATCATTATTTCAAAGCCTGATATCATTTTTGTTTTCCAAAAGGTTTCACCTTGCTGATTTGGAAAGGCTAAGAGAATGATACTTGTTTTCTCTTATCTTGTTCTTATAAAATCATCCTTTCTAATTTATGTTAAAACTAAAATTTATTAAATGTTTTATAAAATAAATTTTCATACTCTTTGGTGAAATCATACTAGGTTTTTTGGCTCACACCCTACATACACACACATGTGTGTGTAAAACTCTTATGCATTCAAACAAGTGTTAAGGATGTGATATTGGATTGGATGACATTCATTTTGGTTATTTGATGAACGTTTTGGTATTTAGTGGTGACCGGGGGTCACATGGATATGTCTTGTGGCATCTTGGGTTTTATAGTTGTCATGGATGTTCCTATATCAGGCAATTCATCCAGACACTATATTTTTATTCTAGGTTTTCTTTATGTCATACCTTGTTATGAAATATTGTGGATGATGTTATATGTTAATTTTGTGAGTTGGTTGGTTTATATTTTTTTTCCTTATTTGGTCAGCATTATAATTTGGAACTGTTTATTTTATATGCATAAAAGTCCAATGTATAGGTGTACCATTTCGGATTCATCGGTTATTTTTCACTTATTTTTTACTTTTATTCGAGGGTGAAAACTTTCACACTTGGTTATAGTGTGATTCTATTTTTCTTTTTGTCAACTCCTGGAAATTTAGAACGCGTTATGGACCTTGTAGTAGGTTAAATCAAGATAGATCACTATAAAATAGTATTACAGCACCGTCTTGTTAATTGAATGAGCCATTATAGTATGGAAATAGGACTATTAGAACGTTATATGTAGGTTATGAGTAAGTTTATGACCACCAAAACATGTGATGGAACTTGAGTTTTAATGGGTATTTGAGATTTGAGCCTTGGATTTGAATTTTGTTTTGATTTGTTTTTTGTATTTTTATCTAAGATGTTTTAATTTTGATCTTAATTGTGTAAAATCATATAATTTTAGGGTTTTATTGAGTTTTTGGGTGAAAGTAGAAAATAACTCATGTTTTATGGTTATCTCGCATGGTCTAACAAGTCGTGTGAAGACTATGCACATGGTTTAAAAACTTTTATAGAGTCCAGCACACAATCATCTAAACCATGCACAGTTCTACATTACTCCTGAATTTTTCATTTTCCCTCTTTTCATATCTATTTTCCCCTAAAGTGTTTTTCATTTATTTTAAATGAATAAAAGATATTTTTTTGATGAATTGATGTTTTTTTTCTTTGTGTTTTAAAGGTTAGTTTTGTGTGAAAAGATAATTACATAAATTATTTTTACTTTAAAACCAGTTTTGAGTATTCATTCATAAATTATTTTGACTCCTATGAAATTATTTTCAAAATTGTTTGGTTTTATAATGTAATTCAGGATGATTTTTTAAATTAAAGTATATTTTTCATAAATTTTTTTAATTCCCAATAGGAAAGATGGTATTTTAAATCATGGTAAAGTTGTGAAAAATATATTTTTTATTGATTTCAAGATGATTTAGAATGTTTTTAATGAGGTCATGCTTTCAGAAAATTAATTTTTGACCTTATCAAATGTTAGTGGTTTTAAATAATGAAACTTGTTTTAGTGTGTACCACTTTAGTGATTTGTTATTTTGGGTTTAATCCCTTGGTTATATTGAAATTTTTTGATTTGATTGTGAAGCGTGAATTGATTGAGTTCATGTTTCAGGTTATTTAGATATATCTCTCATAAAGTTATAAATGGAAGAGCATGGGATGTATGTCTCTAAGGGTTATTTTTATGGTGATTCATATCATTCTCTATGTGATACCCTCCCATTGGATGACTCTTCCTAGATTCTAGATAGAGTAGCGGAATTAGAATATTCTCTGTCTTGGACCTCAACCAAGAATTTCTGAATCATTATTTTTTTTATTTATGCAGTGATAAAGGTCCCTTTTTAGATATGGAGTGGATGTATAGGGTTGGGGTAATCTCTAATTATATGAAAACTCTTGAACCCAGGATGGTTAAAGTTGGTGTAGGATTTCTTGAAGAACTAACTCGAGTATAGTGAGAAACTGTTGTCCCTTCTCAATTTCATGATAACATATCTTGGGAATTCTTAATAACCATGTTTATTTAGAGGAATTATCCTAATAGAGTGAATTTATAGAAGGTCACTTAGTTCATAATTATCCATTAGGGTGAGTAAATGGTGAAGGAGTATGGTGATTTTCTTTCGGGGTTAATGTTCTTCTCTCCTAAGTTAGTAGCCAATGACTCTCTAAAATCTTGATTTTTTGAGATAAGTATTCTCCTAGAACTTGGATATGTTGTGTTGAAATTTATCCTAAAATCTTATAAGTGTTTGATAAGGCTATTTCTATGGATAATAATTAGACAATTAAAAATTTTTTGGTTGAGGACTCAATTCGGTCAGGATGGGCTAATGAGGGGAAGTATTCCTTGAACATTATTATTTCTTGAGAGAAGAAGAAATATCTTGTTTGTATCTAGTGTGGGGAACCTAGGAATTATAATACCACTTTATTGAAATACCTAAGGACCCATATTGATATGTTCATATAATTCATCTTTAAAAAAATCTATAAGTTGAATTATTGATGAATGAATAGGAAGTCTCGGGTGTAGCCCAGATCTGAATAATTATCCATTCTAAGATCTATGCATGCTAAGTATGGAGAAAATTAAAATTTTGAGGTAATTATTTATTCATATATTCTTTGAGTGTCTCATCTATCCTTATTTTATGGAGTTTTGTTTTTTATGGTTATTCTCATAGCTCATTAAATTGTTATACTTCTTGGGGTTTATATATGATGTTATCCATGTCACTAGGCTTGGTTTTTGAAGAGCTTCTCATGGGAAGCCTTGGGTATATGATTGCGTGACTGGGATGAGTGCTTCATCAATTTAGATTATGCACTATTCGGTACCTAGTTAGATATTTTTTTTGGTTCACTATGGGGCAGTGCTTCATGAGCAAGGTCCTAGGTTAATTTCCCTTTAGTTGCCTGACCCGATGTTAGAGTCCATGTTGTTCGTGTTGAGGTATGTTTTATATTGATATATATCTTTAATCCATATTTTTTGGGATGTTGATGGATTTTTTTACATTGATTATGGTCTTTTGGGTCTCCTTTTTGGGTTTTTATTTTTTTTGGGATTTTAAACTAGTTTCTTGAGTTGTTGTTTATGGTTGATAGAGTATCATATTTTCCCTAATTCAACGAAAGGTGTTTTATTTGGTGATGCTTTTTCATAAGACTGTTATCTTTTTTCTCATCATTCTAAATGAATTCAAAAAGGCAAGGAGACCTATTGTAGGTATTTTTAGTCTTTAAGATATGTTTTTATTGATTGTGGCTTGAGTTATTCTTGGATATATGTGATGATTCTTGGGGGTTAGTTTCATTTATCTCAAGGAGTTATGTGTTTTTCAAATTCTCCTTGATCACCAATCATCTTTGAGTTTTCACAACCCTCCTACCTCGATCATCTAGATGGAAGGTGTTGGTAGTGTGGGATTATTGTTTATATCAACTAGTATGTCTGAAATAGATAGAATGTTCTTTCATGAGATAAATCACTTGTATCCACTTGGTTGAATATCTTGGTACCAATGAACAATAATTGGTTGAAGGGAGTTTTTCACTCATTCTTTTATACCTTTTTTCAATAAATTTTTGAGGATAAGAAGTGACAAGATGTTGGGAATTTTTTCCTGTAATTATTTTATTAAATATTATATAATTATGGGTTACTTTGAATTTTTAAGAGTTTTAGAGAGCTAGAGGTTTGAAGGTTAGAAAAATGGGGAAGGATGGATTGGTGTTATGGTTAGTGCCAACCATGCATAGTTAGCGCACAAAAAATCATTCCAATTATAAATAGAAATTAATTGATTTTCCAAAGTGAGTTTATTTTCTACAAATTCAACAGGGTTCTTCTCTTGTGAGCTCTTAATACATCTCTCAATATGGAGATCCTTTAATTCCAAATTTTTCACTATGGAAACATTATGTTCAAAAAGGGTCATATCAAGTTTCCTTTAAATCTAATTTTTTTGTTAATTATTTTTCTTTTTCTTTTTCAGTAATTTCTTTGAGTCCTCTTCAATAACTTGCCCAAATGCAACTCATTTGGTCCTCTTGAACAAAATTAGCTTCTTAAAAAAATTCATCAATTTCTCAAAGTTACTAGGTATTATTTTGTGGCTAATTAAAAAACATTTCATTATAGTGAAATATGGAATCATTTAATAGATCTAATAAGTTCATACACCTAATAGTATTTTAGTTCTTACCATAAAACTAGACCATGCAGTAGAGATTTGGGCTTTCAGTGGTATATGTATGGTTGGTGCACGAGTATCTAAACCATGAAGACTATCCTTTTGTATGGGTTGAATCTAAAAAGTTGGTGCATAGTTTATATAAAAATGCATTCGAACAGTGTGATCTACCCTAACATATGTGGGTAGCCTTCCAGTTTCAACCACATGGTGGGCATGCAATTTCTCAGACCATGTGGCTTGCCTAGGATTTTAAAACATGAAATTTCTCTTTCACTCTTGATTAATTTAAACTCATTTCTCCTTTATCCTTCCCATTAGTTCAACCTAGGATCCTCACAATCATGAGACTCACCTTTTCTAAGCACCCTTGGTGCTTCCTAGGTGGTTTACATAGAATTTTAGTCTAATGTATTTAAGGTAAAACCTCATTTGTCCTTCTTTTTACTTATAGGATCTTCTTATTCTATTTTCTATACCTGTTTTCACTAGTTGGACATGGAGGCATGTCTATGACTAGGGGTGGTTCTTAAAGAAGATTTTATGGATTCTAGGCCTGAAAATCCATTTCTCCCTTATCTCTTGATATTGAGTGAAGGCGTCGAGGTTGCGATGAGTTTAAGGTAGGTGTTTCGATATAATTATTTTATTTTAAAATTCATCAAATTATTGGGATTTTTTAAATTTATTTTTCATCAAGATATAACATATGATACTTTTAATTGGTATTAAAAGAGTTCTCCATGAATTAGATACTTGGTATAAAGGGTTTTCATGGGTTTTAGTTCCTTATTTCCAAAATAATTGTTTTATGTATGCTGATTGTTTGTATAAATTCCAAAGAGGCTTCTTTAAATGAATTTGTGGCTAAAATATGGTTTTTGACTATGTTGTGACCTCCAAATAATGTATCCCATGTTTCAAGGGGTTATATTCAATTGAAGAGGTGTTTTGGTTTCCAATCAACTAATTAGGGCGGAGACCTTGTTTTCAAAGTGATGATCATTATTAGCTTTCAAGGGATGTTTTATAAATTGGTTTTCTGAGTTTTTTTAAAAGGAACAATTGGGACTTTATAAAAAAGATCTATAATTGTTGATTGTGACACAATGGTTTTGAGCCCTTCGTGTTATGTCATGGATATACTTTTTTCCTTTTTTTGGATGATGTGAATTATTATTTGATGCTTATACAAATGTGAAAGGGGTTAGTTCTTAAGAGGGTGTTGGAGGTGATATAAAGTTTATTTTCTGTGTCTTTATCATTGATTTATATGATGATCTTGTGACATGTTTATTGTTTGCTCACCTCTACTTCGTTTATGTCATTAGAACTTAGGGTAACTAAGTGATAAATCTTGGTTTGTGCTACACTAGATGAGATTATGCATTGGGTAATGTCCCATAGTGTAGATTTCACTCTTATGAGGGGACTTCACCAAATAAGACTAGTGGAAATAATTCAGGCACACTACTACAAAATAGTCCTTTAACAGCACTGATCTTTATTAGCATTAGAAAAAAGTGCTGATAAAGGTTCCCTTTATCTGTACTTTGTTTTTAGCATTGATAAAGGGTACCCTTTATCAGTACTTCATTGTTTGGGATAATAAATGTCTTGATCGTCGACCAATTTACAAATCAAAATAGCATACGAGAGGGCACTCATTTATATATCATTCTGCCGCATCCATGGCTCGGATGCTCAGTGCGGGGATGGGCTCCCACATACACTACACACACTTATATTGACTCACCATAGGCTCACGTGGGTCTTGTCCCACCCTATACTCAATTAGGGCCTTCAACCACCTTCATATAGGAGTCCTATAGGACTCGACCAGGTCCATTACCATTTTTTATACAAACCAATAAGAAAATAAAATTATTAAAATTATTAACAAAATTGAAATAATTCAACAAATAAAAATTAAAAATGAATAAATTGTTAATTTTTTTAAATAAATAATTATTAATTAATTTAATATATATATATATATATATATATATTATAAATATTAATAAATTTTATATATTAAATATAGATATATGAAATGAATAAAATGAAATAATTAAACAAATAAAAATTATAAATGAGTAAAGTAAGAAACACATTAGAAATATTATTAATTAAATAATTATTGATAAAAATGAATAAATTTAATATACATATATATTGATTATAAATATTAAAAAATATTATATATTGAAGATAGATATATAAAATGAATAAATTTTAATAATTAAACAAAAAATATTAAAAATGAATAAATTACAAATTTATTAACAAATTTATTAATGAAATAATTATTAATAAAAATGAATAAGTTTAATATATATATATATATATTAATTATAAATAGTATAAAATAATATATAATAAATATAAATATTTAAAATGAATAAAATGTAATAATTAAAAACATATTAATGTCTTATTTATTTTGAATGGTTTTTATAGATAATTATTCATTAACACATTTAATATAGAAATATGTTCATATATATTTCTATATATATTTCAATATATATAATCTTTCCTAAAATATTGTTTATATAATAAAAAATATATATTCTTGCATTAAACACGACATATATTTAGTGAAGAATGGTTTATAATTAAAAATTAAAATTAATTAAAATTACTAACCAATTATATCGAGTAATGTAGATTAATTGAGTGTCATTTGATTTTTGAATTTTACATATATCAGAGGTTTTTTATATTGATTTCACACATACATGTATGTAATTAAATTTTTTTATATACAACACATGCACAAAATTATATATGAAATTAATTAAATCTTATATATAAACACATATAGCTTATATTTATGTAATTTATGAATGCTAGTATTCATTTTTGAATTCCATTTAGTAACATGATTCATTTAATATATTATGTTTTTAATTAGTAAATTTTATTTATTTGTTTTTGATATTATTTTAGTTCGATATTATTTATTCATTTATAATATTTTTTTTATTTTTTATTTTTTGAATTCTATAATTTTCTAGTATTTATTTATATATATTTGTTTACTATGTTTTAATATTTCCAAAATGTATTCATATATATATATATATATCCATATTTTATTAATAATTTAAATTTAAATAATAAAAGTTATCCATTTTTTCAATATTTTTATAGTGTACCCATTTTTAATTATTTAATTCACCCATTTTTTACATGTATGTATTTAAGATCATATATTCATCAATAATGTTAAAAACATATTTGTAAATAAATATTTATAAATAAATATATTTATAAATGTATATTTAATATATTTATAAATTTATATATTTATAATTATAAATAAGTAAATATTATTTTTCTAAAAAATATTCATATAATTATAAATAAACAATTGTATATATATTTCAATAATTATAAATTTATAATAAATTAATTTAAACAATGAATATATTTACTATATTTATATTTATATCTACATATATATATTATATATATAATTATATAAATATATATAATTATATAAATAAATATATATATTTTTTAAAAAATATTTATATAATTATAAATAAATAATTATATATTTAAATAATTATAAAATACTAATCATTATATTTAAATAATAAATATGTTTACTATATTTATAATTATATTGACATATACATATTATATATATTTAATTAAATAAATATATAAAATGATATAAATATATTTAAAATTATAAAATTATAATAAATATATTTAAATAATGAATATATTTAGTATATTTATAGTTATATTTATATATATTTATTATATATATTTAATTATAAATATATTTAAAAATATATTTATTTATGAAGACGGTGAGACCATGGGTTAAAAACCTATAACCCTAGAAAATTTATAAATATATATTTACTATATTTCTAAAATTGTATATTTATAATTATAAATAAATAAATATAATTTTGTGAAAAAAGTGCTTATATAATTATGAATAAATAATTATATATTTAAATAATTATAAAATTATAATACAAATATATATATAATGAAAATTATATTATATATATATAATTTTATAAATATATATAATAATATAAATACATTTTTAATCATATTAAAATATTTACAAATATTTTTATTTATAATTATAATTATAAATCCTTTATCATCGCATCTTAATTTAGTGCTGATAAAAGGTACATTTATCAGAGATTTTTTTGAACTGGTGATAAAACCCTCCCCAATATATTTAAAAGAATCCTAACTGTATTGATTTCAGTCGTGATTACCAAGCATTTGTGGGAAGTACACTACATTCAGTGATCCTCCTCTACATTCACTCAAATGAATCAAGCCTCGAATATAAGGTATGTTATTTTTTGACCTCTTTTCTCATTGCTTGTTTGTTCGGGTTCTACGGTTTTCATTTTTGTGGTGTTTTCTTAGCTTATTGCTATTCTGGGTTCCTTGTTTAGGTTATCTACTCCTTCTCATTTGGATGTTATTGATTTCACAATCCAGGTGATGAACCCCCCCCCCCCCTTTGAGTTCAACCAGCCTCTTGCAATTAGTTGGGGTTCCTTCCTTAGACCATCTCCAACACATGATATTGTAGCGTGAAAACGAAAAAATGGTATAGGTATTTTTCTCCAACTAGGCAGCATTCCTCGTGCTATTTTGAAGTAGAGGTATAGTGAAACACCATATTTGGTACTACATGATAGCATCACTATCTACTTTTGGATTTTTATTCCTTTTTTCTCGCTTCGGTTCAAATTTGTATTTATTTTTGTAATGTAAAGATTATAGAATTAAAAATGATGCACCAGTTGGAGGTCATTTCACTATATCTTTGATATTTTAGAGTAGAGGTTTCTATATTTTAGTTCTTTGGGTTGGAGATAGTCTAAGGAATTTTAGTTCTGTAATTGGTTTATTCCTCTTCTTTTTTCTTCCCCTATATAGTGAGTTGTGAAATATTTACATTGCAAATGTACAAAATTTTAAGCATGTTCTTGGGTGGGATTTGGTTGAAAATACTTGGTCATTCAATTTTCATTTTATTTTCTTCATTGTACCACTCTTCATGTATTCTATTGAGACTAGTAGGTAGTCTATCTTTTGGTTGATCTGTTTTTTTGGTTTTTATTACATTCTCACTTTGGAAGATTCTTTGTTTGTCTTGGTGATTTTGTGTGTTGTGATTTTTGTGAAGTTCCCACTAAACCTTTAAAGTGGTTTTCCTAATAATAAAAATATTTAATTTTTTTTGAATGAGGGGGTTACAATAAATAAAATAATTGAGCATATAAATATAAATCCAAATGAGGCATAATCATTACTATTTTAATACCATTATGTTTATCCACACAAGGCATAAGTTATGGTGTATGTATAGTTTAAAGACCAGTAATTTCAATCTAAACAAGATACTAAACACAGAATAATAAATAACTAATGCATACTAGTATTAAACTAGGTAATGTATTAAACATAGCATTATCTATAACCAATGATTATTCATAATAACCTAAAGAAGGGATAAGGTGTGACTAAAGAACCAATTAAGATGTTCTAATATATAAAAAAGAATGATTGTCATTTAAATTATTTTTATACATTTAAAATCCAGTTTAGTAACAACATTTTTTAAGGAAAAGAGTTCATTTAATGTTAATATGCACATGTATAACTCATATTTGATTAAAATAAAGTTTTACACGTTTTATTTTTAAAATATAGAAATAACATGTCCTGTTAGTACTGTAAAATTATTATTTAGTAAAACTTTTTAAGGAATGAAAATAACTAAGGTTGTAGTTTCATGAAAACAGACTATTTATTTAAGTAATTTATATAAAATAAAATATATACATAACTCTTTAAGAAAATACACACATTTAGTGTATACAAAGTTGTTAGTTTAGTTTCAAAAATTAAACAAGTTGATGATACTTCATAAGTTATCATAAACAATAATTCCTCCCCTCATAATCAAACCAGCCATTATCTCATCAACAATGCAATCAATAAATCAAGTTTAAATATTTTTCATTGATATATAATTCATTTAGGTTATAGTGAAAGGAAATTAATTTCTTTGTAATTCAAGAAATGTTATAAAAAGGAATACTTAAATAAGTACAGTCATACCATTTAAACTCATGATTTAAAACTAAATTTCAGTTTAATAAAAGTACTCAAGATATTAGAACATAAATATATACAAAATATTGATTTTATTTCTTGAACAAATGTATAAGACATGTGAATATTCAGGTTAGTTTATTAAAATAAAGTGAGGTAGTATGACCCAAACACATGATGGCTACATTCCTTTATGGATCTTAAAATGATTTGGAGCTTATGGATTTTCAATGCGTGAAGTTATATAAATGAAATAATTTAAATAATTAAAGAACAAATGTCCAATCATTAATTTTATAGAATAAATAATTTTCAAATAAGTAAACATGTTTAACATACATTACATAATAAACCACGCATAAATATATAATAAGAAAAACATGCATGATGTAGTTTACATCTCACCACACCCAATATCATGAAAAAACATTATTCGGTCCCCCTCTAGATACATTTTCACTAAAAATTATTAGTTTCACCTATATATGCACTTTCTAATCACTCTATCACCATTCATAAACAACCCAAATCATCTCATGATCTTCTAAACACCAACAACAATGTAAAAACTTAAAACATTGTGTAACTTCAAGGTTGGTTCCTTTCTAAACAAAAACTGAATCTACTATCGTTCTATAACCCTAGGTACTAGACCACCTCCAATTAGACTCACACTCAGATAAATTCAAATCAAACCTAATCTCTATATGAAACACCTACTCCATCTAACTCCTCATGATATTTTGGAAAATAGTTTTCAATGTCATGATTTTTTTTAAACTTTCTTGTGTTTGGTTCTTGAATAAATTGTATGGTATGTGAAAGAATGGACTTGTGTTTTCTTGTGTGATATTTGATGAAACTGGTTTTTGATAAATGAATTGTCTCGTGATTGAATTTTGAAAGAATCCCATGGGAACCATGGTATTAAGGTAGGTAGTCTAAGACAATGATGTTAGGAATGTTTATCTCTACCTAAAAATGTAAAATATAATGACAACACTATCTAAAAATTTTTTAGGTAAGGAGACACTTGTAGTGGTGGAATCCTACCCCCAAGCTCGTATCCATGGGTTGATTTGGGCACTATGTAGCCATGATAACTAAGAGTGTGAGGATCCTTTATTATTGACCTAACTTACCTGAAAAATATTTTACCATGGTGGTAGGATTTAAATTGTTAATTTACTTCTATCTTATAAAAAGTTTTTTATTCGTGTCAACTTTATAAAATGTTTATGAGATGTTTAATAATCATGCTTTTATTTAGAATGGGTGGTGTCCTACATAAAATTTTTATATTCATCCCTATTTTAAATTTCAGTTTTGAAAAAGGAAGCATGGTTTTAGATTATAAAGTGGTTTTTGAAATGAAAAAATGATGTTTTTTGTTAAAATTATCTAAACTGGATTCAGTGTTTTGAAACACAGGAAGTTATTTCAACGTGAACTTTCAATGTTTTAAATTTTTCAAAGAGTACATAATTACATGGAAATAGTTTTAAATTTTTAATTTATATTTTATGGTTTTTGAATAGGATTTTAAATGTTTTCACTTGATGATAATTATTTTTATATAAAAGGGGGTTTATATCCCATTATGTTTTTTGGATTTTTTTTTCTATTTCTATGCAGAATTTAAAAAAATAGATTAAAATCAGGGTTTTAAAAATTAAAAAAACATATTTTTGAAATTTTAAAGTGATTTTGAGTTGATATTTGGTATTTTAAATTAAGGTGTGGTAATATTAAACGTTTTTACTCTTAAAAAGTATTTTTAAAAGTTTTTCGTTTCAATATGGAATTTAGAAAAAAAATTAATGGTTTTGGTGTTAAAAAATGAGTGATTTATTCATAAAGGACCTAGAAAATTCATTTAAAATAAGGTACCTTATTGTGATGTGTTGATATAAACTTTTTTTCTATTTCTCACCAATACCATGTTTATTTATATATTTTTTCTAGAATAAAATTTACTCTAATTTCCATAAACTAGAGTAATGTGAGTTTATCTTGGCCCCTCAATGAAATGGAAATCTGGTTTCTATAAGCTGAATGTCATAAATTTTAAAATATTTGAATTTTTACCACTAAGAGAGCATATTTTAGCCTTGTTGTAATAATTTTTATATTCAAGGGATAGTGGTTCATATATACTCAAACCAAGGTGATCATGTATCTCAACCTATTAAGAATGGGGAAAGCGGTATAACAACCCTTCCCTTTATTTCACATTAATACATGGTTTATTACATTAAAGGACACTTAATACAACCTGAAAGATTGATAATTCTTGTGTATTTTAGAATTTGGTACATATCATAACATCTTGAAAATGGGAAACAACAATATTATTAAAAACTTCCTTAACATGATTTTAAAATTCCTTGGATTTTAAAGATGCACGAGATAACCTGAGGACATACATAAGAAAGGGGTGAGCTATAAAGCCCAGTAAGGGAATAAACATGGAATAACAAGAATAATTTAATACATGATAGAAAATATGAATATCAAATGGGAATAAAATGAACATGAATAATAAGTCATTATATTATATGATGATCATAACATGGGTAATGTGGTAACGACTTCAAACACTACAACATAAACATAGGTCAAGAATAAACTTCCATGACATAAGGGTGGAATAATTCATAGGTAAAAATAGACACATAAAGTAATTAGGTTCATTACATATCCCAACATGATGTCACATGTGACTAAACATTTCCCAATACATTGGAGCACTATATAATTTCGGGCACACCCGTTACATTCAGTTCATTCTCATGCTTAAAAGTGCCACATAGATCATATAACATGGAATAATTTATCATGAAATTTTATTTCATGAATATTTAATGTGTAATAAATATATATAAGTCCCAATTAAAATAGGTATAAGTTTATAATGGTGAACACCCCTAATAGTAAATGGGTACGGTATTCACTACACAATTTTTTTGCATGGAAAATCATGGTGAAATTTTGGAAGTGTAACGTTGTAATTTCAAGATGCTTGGGAGGGGATTATTGAGTGCTTGGGAGAACATTGGGAGGAATATAGAGAGTGTATTTCAGATTATTTACATGCTCAAATGAGTTTTAGTGAAGGTAAACTTTAGATTGGGTGGGTTTATATAGGAAAAGAGTGGGATTTCTTTGTTATATTTTTTTTAGAATCTACATAATAATATAACCAAAACCACAAACATTCCCATGGTTTTTGTCATGGTTTATTACAAATGGAAGTGGTTTTAATTATTTTATAATTTAAATGGACTATATTAATAAAATAATTCAGTTAGTTATGTGTATGTGTGTCATAATCTTAAAGAAATGATTTTAAAACCTTAAAATATGTTAATGGTTTTTGGAGGATTCATAGTGCCTTTATAAAATTAATCAAATAAACAAAAAAAACATAATTATTTTAAATATATAACATATATTTCTTAATTTAAACCTTTTAAAGTATTTATTACATCAATTTTGTGTGATTATGATGTCATAATACACAAAGTACATTTATACGGTATTTAATTTTTACCCTAAAATTTGACTCTCTCGGAAAATTATGGAAAATTCACCATTGGATAATTTAGAAATTATGATTCCAAAAACAATATTCATTTTATATTAATAATTTTATAAATATTCAAATGTTCACTTTTAAAATAAAATCATCATTTATTAAAAAATGTTGGGTTTTTTATAACAATAGTTTTTGAACCCTTATACAAATTACATTTAACATCATAAATTTTATTGATCATTCTTATTTAATAGAAATTATATAATAATAATATCTTATTAAAATATTATTTATTCCAAAAATCCATTAATTCATATAAATAAATTCCTTAATTGAATTTGAATATTAACAAAAAATACTATTTTTGTTTTATTGAATAAAAATAATTTATAAATTAACAATAATAGGATGAAAATATATTCATAATCCTATAAAAAATAATTTACCAAATAATATTGATAGGGTATTGATATATATCCCTTTAATACACTAGAAAATTAACTAATGGTATGGTGCGCGATGGTGGGAGTTTCATGGGGTGGATCAGTGAACATGGTTTGGGACGTGATCTCAAGGAGATTGAACTTATCCTATAAATGATCTTTCCCATAATTAGGTTGTTGGATATTATCATGGGATTGGTCAAGAAACAAGCCTATAGATTTTATGTCCCTTGGAAGCTCTAATATATGGGCTTCAAAGGGTATGATCCTACGGGTTAAGACCATCACTTCCTTTATTTGTGTCAACTGGACTTGTTAAAATCATATATTTAGACTAATCATGTGATCACTTTTCAATGTCTATATTATCAATTGTAAATATTATTAATGGTTAATTAAATATTATAGGATATAATAAAACCAAAGGAGTTCACATTTTATCTATAACCCTGTTATATAATAAGAAATTTAAATAAATTTCAATTGAAATTTTATTTATAATAGTTAGGGTTGTTATAATATTTCCCAATTAAGAAAATCCACCCTTAAAATTTTCTTTTAATATATTAAAAACATGGGAGTAAATCTATTTCATCACCTCCACTGGTTCCCATGTTGCTTCTTTAGAATTTTATTTCTCCACAGCACTTGGAAATGTGCATTGTCTTATTTTGTAGATCCTTTTCTCTATAATCTAGGATCTTCACCGGCTACTCTTCATAGGAGATATTATTATCCAATTTTACCACCTCTATATTGAGTACATGTGAGGGGTCTCATATGTACTTACTCAAGAGGGATACATGTAATAAATCATGTACTTGATATATGTTCAGTGGGGGAGCTAGTAGATAGACCCCTACTCTAATGCGATCAAGGATCCCAAAGGGGTCGATTTATCTTGGACCAATCTTTACATTATTCCCAAATCTCATATCTTTATTACATAGAGATATGTGGATGAATATTATATATCCAAAATCAAACTCTAGGTCTCATCGATGATTGTAAGCATAGTTCTTTTGTCAACTCCGAGCAGCCTCAATGTGCTGCTAAATGGTCCTAACTTTTCCACCATTTCCTTGAAAATTTCAATACCTATTAGTTTTTGTTCCCAGAATTCATCCCAACATACATGTATTCTTAACCTATTCCCATAAATATCTTCATAGTTATCTATTTGGATGCTCGAGTGGAAACTGATATTGTAATATAACTCGACCATGGGAAGATGTTGGTCCCATCCTCCTTTGAAGTCAATTGAGAATTTTCTCAACATGTCCTCAAGTGTCTGGATAGTTTTCTTAGATTGGACATCTATTTTAGGGTGATAATCCATTTTTATGTTCAACTCAGTATTTAGATCATGTGGGATACTCTTCTAAAACATAGAGGTGAATCTTGGATCTTGATTGGATATAATCAATAGTGGAACTCCATGAAACCTTATCACTTTTCTGATGTATATCCATGAAAGTTTATACAGAGATAAATATTCCTAAATTTAAATGAAGTGAACAATTTTTATAAGATGATCCACTATAACCCATATATAATTATTCCCTCTTGATGTCTTTAGAAGACCAATGACAAATTCCATGGTTATGTTTTCCTATTTCCAGGCAGGTATGGGTAATTATTTCATCATCCCCTTAGATTTTTACCTTTTCACATTTACATACTATTATAAAAGACATCTTGATGTATAATCCATGATATTATTCTTTATATTTTCCCTCCAATAGTGTTATCAAAGATCTGGATATGTTCTTGTGATTTTAGGGTGGATGGAGAAGGCTGAGCTACGTCCATTATCCAAAAAATCCTTCTTTAACTTGGTATTTGATGGTACAAATAGTCTTGACCCAAATATCACAACCCCTTCTTCATTAACATTGAACTCCGAGTGTTTAACTTTTCTTATATTTTTCACTTTCTTCTGAATTCCCACATCATCTCTTTGAGCATCCTTTATCTTCTCCAGAAGAAACAGTTGAGTAATCATTTGTAAAAGGATTATTTATGTTTCTTCCATTATGATTCTCATGTCAATCCTTTCCAAATCTAAGAATATAGGATCCCTATCAATTCTCATCAATGATAGAATTTACGGATCCTCTCTATATAGATATTTTTTTACTTTATTCTCTTTACTAGGATTGTACTCGATTGAGCAGTCATAGTCCTTGATCATCTCCAACCATCTTCTTTGGTGCATATTCATCTATTTCTGTGTGAATATATACTTTGGGATTTTTTGATCTATATATATTTCACACTTCTCCCCAAAGAGGTAATTCTATCATATTTTAAAAGAAAATGTCACTGCATCCAACTCTAGGGCATGCATTAGGTAGTTTTGTTCATGGACTTTCAACTACCTTGAAGCATAGGCTATGAATTTTTAATTATGCATTAACAGACAACCCATTTCTTTATTCTAAGAATCACTTAATACCCAAAAAAATCTCTCCACTTGTGGGTAATGTGAAAAATGGTGTAGTGATAAACCTCCTTTTCAGTTCCTTGAAGCTCTCTTCACATTAATCATTCTAATAAAACTTGAATCCCTTCCGAATTAGCTTGGTTAGAGGGTTTGATAGTCATGAAAAATTTCTCACAAATCTTTGATAGTATCCTTCTAATCTAAGGAAACTACACATATCTATCATAGATATCGGCCTTATCCATCCTTCAATTACTTCTATCATTTAAGGTTCTAAAAATATCCCATTTCTTGTGATGACATGCCCCAAGAATGAGACTTCCTTCAAACAAAAATCATATTTTTTGTACTGAACATAAATCTTCTCCTTTCACAAGGTCTTTAGAAAAGTGATCACATGCTCCTATTTCTCCTTTTTTTGGAGTATATTAGAATATAATTTATAGATACTACCACAAATTTTTTAAGGTAATCTATAAATAATCTATTCATCAAGTTAATGAATATTTCTAGAGAATTAGTGATCCTGAAAGGCATCACTATAAAATCATAATGCCCATACCTTGTATGAAAAACAGTGTGGGGGATATCCTCCTTTTTCACACTAACTTGATAATATACCAACCAAAGATCTACCTTGGAGAAGTATTGTGCTCTATGTATCTGGTATAACAAGTCATCAATATATGGTAGATGATACTTCTTCTTTATTTTGATCATGTTGAGCTCACAATAATCAATGCAAAGGTGCATTGACCCATCCTTCTTCCTAACTAATAGGACTGGTGTATCCCATGGTGAATCATTTGGGCATATGAACCCTTTATCCATATTATCCTATATTTGTTTCTTCAACTCCTCAAGTTCCACAATAACCATTCTATACAGAGTCTTGTATAATGGAAACACTGTAGGTACAAGCTTGATAGAAAATTTATCCTCCCATCTAGGAGAAAGACCATACAATTCCTTAAGAAACACATCACCATATTCCGTCACAATAATCATGTATTTAAGGATGGTATTTCCTTAGACACAATCATTTAAGCTAGATAAACTTTCTCATAGGGTAATAATATAAATTCTTGATATTGTTGTGTTAATTAAGATTCATCCTCCTCCTTACACTTTTATAGAATTGGGGGTTAATTTTCAATACAGAGAGTGATTTCCTTATCATATAAATTTATATCGGGCTTATAAAGGTAAAGAAAATCCATGGATAGAATTGCATCAAATTCCACCAAAGGGAGTATTATAATGTTTTTTAGAAATTTCAGCCCACAAATTTTGATAGGAGAGGAGTTATATACTCAAGATTCCTTAATTGGCCCATTTTCTATTTCCACTGATAACTCCACTTCTAGGATTTGTGGTGGTGTTTGAATAAAACTACTAAACTTTCATGATATAAAGGAATGTGTAAAAACAGAATCAAAAAAGTATGTTCACTATCCTAGAATGAATAAATAGGTTATCTGTCACCACTTCATTATAGGGATCCATCTCAATAGTTGTGATGGAAAATTCTCACCCTTACTTCTATGGAGGTTATTAGTTTTATCTGAAAACCCTTGGATTAGTGAATTGGCTTGAGATGTGCCCTAGATTCTTATAGATGTAGAAATGAACAATGCACTGAGGTTTCATTGATTAATTCCTTTATTCCATTTCATTATTAGGTTTCTCTTGTTGTAAATCATTATCTAAGAACCATTCCTTCCAACACCTAAATAATTTCCTCTCCCCCTTAGGAAATTTCTAGGGTGCTTCTCTCCACACCTTTGAAAAGTGGGATGTTAAAATTTATTGGCACTATTAGATTTATCCATAAAACATACAGAATTAAACTCTTATTTACACTTCTTATCTCTATGATACCCTTGAGGTTTTTTAACCTCTATTTCGACTTTGAGGGAACATTAGAAAATTTGTTTATTGATATCAAAGTCTCGGATCATTAGAGATTTTCATAGACTAGGTTTTACCCCACCAAATAAGCAGTCAAACATGAATTTAGGGGTAATGAAAAATCTAGATGAATATCATGCATGTCTTGTGATTTTTTCCTCATACTCCTCAATAGATTCATCATCTTTTTTTATTAAGGTTAAGAAAATACCATTCAATTTTATGCCAGAGAGTGTAAGGAAAATGTTTATTGAAAAACATTTTCCATAATTCCTTCCTCCCCATCGCATCAATCTCTTACTCTAGATTTGTATTTTTTATCAATGTACACCATTGATTATCTACTCCCTCCATAAAATAAACAACCAGTAGTACCTTATCTTACTCAGAATATTTAATGATGGAGAATATATTCTCAATATAGTTGATCTATTATTCCACAATTAAGGGGTCAGATGATCTATTGAAAGTTGAAGGACTTTTTTCATAAAGGTATTAATTAAAACTTGTTCTCTATTAGGGTTATTTTTGTGCTCCTCTTGATCTAGGTTTCTATTCATAACCCAAGTCATCCAAGATAGTATAATCATAATATTTTTGATTCCTTCTCCCATCAGGTTGAGAATCTCATTAGGGTAGTCATCGCATTTCCCATTACATTGATTGTTTACCTGATTCCACCTCTTTTCAACCATTGGATAGAATAAAAGGAAAATTTGGGACGATTATTTTGAACTATTAAACACATAAAGGGAAATAAAATGATATTAAAGGGATAAATTTTAAATTACATTTATTTCCTAACTAAGGAATTTCTAGGATTAAATCTATGTTATCCCTGACTTATTTCCAATGATATATTCTTATATAAATTTCATTTGGTTAAATTAATAATGGTTCATAATGATATTATGAATTTACCAAAGAATATCAACCAGGGCTTTCTAACCAGTTGCACAGTATGGCCCATTATCGTGTATTGGGTTACACCATGTTAGCCCTGACACAGCCTATCATAGTTGTTACTCCTAGGGGAATTTGTGATAAAACTACATCCACTTTTAGTATCCATATAGAGATATATTTTCTTGATAAACTACTTAATCTATACTTACAAAAATTTAGGGATTTTTTCTTATACTTAGTATTGTCCCTAAGGCTTCCTCTCGAGATTTCTAATTGTAATCCCAAAAATAACTAAACTTTTCCACTAATACCAACTAAAAAAACCCTTCTCTTTATTTCACATTAATACAAGATTTATTACATTAAATTAAACTTAATAAAACCTAAAAGATCAAAAATTATGGTACCTTTTATAATTTGGTACATATCATAACATCATGAACATCAGATACAAAAACATTATTAAAAACTTTCTTAACATGCTTTTAAAATTACATGGATTTTAAAGTTGCACGGGATAACCTGGGGACATACATAAAAAAGGGGTGGGATATGAAGACTAGAGTGGGAATAAACATTGAATAACATAAATAAGGTAATATATCTTATAAAATAGTTATATAAAATGATAATAAAAGTAACATGAATAATAAGGCATGATATAACATGATAATCATAACATGGGAAATGTGGAAATGACTTAAAACACTGCACCATAAACATAGGTTAGGGATAAACCACCAAAAAATAATTGTGAAAAAATAACCATAAAGGAATATTGTTCACTCCCTATCAAAAAATTAAGTCTCGTGATACTAAAAATTATTGAATTAATTAGTGTGCTATATAATTCAGGGCACACTCATCACATTCATTTCGTTCTCATGCTTAAGTGTGCCACATAGATCGTATGACATGGAGTCATTTATCATGAAATTTTATTACATGAATATGTAATGTGGAAAAAATACATGTAATTAAAAAGTAAAATATTTTTAAGTTTATAAAATTGATCACCCTTGATAGGAAATTGTTATTGTATTCATTACACAATTATTTTGGCAAGAAAAATCGTAGTGAGATTTTGGCAGCATAACGACGTCACATAAAAATTCATAAAATTGGTTGATGAGAGAAAAAAAGGAGTATCTCATAATTTGGAAATAATATATTAAGAAATAGGGACATGTAAATACAAATATCAACATAAGTAATTGTAAATATAATTCATGAGATAATAAGAAAACTTTAATAAAGAAGAGAAGGTGAGGATCCCTTACTAAATTTTGGCATGGTAATGGGTGTACATAAGGGTTAATGGGAGGGAATGATGATGGTAAAATGGTTATATAATAATCTATACATAAAATTGATAGTAATGGGGATATTTAATAATATATCCCAAATGAAAAAAAATGAATTTAAGAGACATAACATAAAATAGGTGCTTGATAAAAAGAGGAAAGTGGAATATCCCTTACTTTAGTGTGTGACTCTAAATTCTTAAGATGGGCTTATTGAGAGATTGGGGTGACTTGGAAAGACTATATATAGTCTAGGTAAGATTATGGACATGATTAAAGAAGGTTTAGTGAAGATAAATTTGATCTTTTGTGGGTTTATATAGGAAAAGAAGGGGATTTCTTTATTATTTAGGTTTTGGACTCTATATAATAAAATAACCAAAACCAAAAACCTTCCCTTATTTTTTTCTCATGGTTTATACAAAATAGGAGTGGTTTTAATTATTTTATAATTAAAATGGCCTATATTAATAAAATAATCCCCTTTTATATGTGGAGGTGATTCATACTCTTAAAGAAATGATTTTAAAACCTTAAAATATATTAATGATTTTTGAGGATTCATAATGGATTCATAAAATTAATAAAATAAACTTAAAATATCAATATTTAAAATATAGAACTTATATTTGGTATTGGATACCTTTCATAGTATTTATCACATCACTTTTGATTCAATATGATATCATAATACACAAAGTATATTTATACGGTATTTATTTTTTACCCGAAAATTTGACTATTTCAGAAAATTAAGAAAAATTCACCATTGGATAATTTTAACATTATGATTATAAAAATAATCTAAATTTTATCCAAATAATTTTCTAAAAATTTGAATTTTTACTTTTAAAATAAAATCTATATTTATTAAGAAATGATGGGTTTCTGACAATAACAGTTTTCAAACCCTTATAAAAATTAAATTTAAATTCATAAAATTATATGATCATTTATATTTAAATGAAATTATTTAATAATAATATTTTATTAAAATATTATTTATTTCAAAAATTCATTAATTCATCAAAAATAAATTCTTTAATTGAATTTGAATATTAACCAAAAATATTTTTTGTGTTTTATTGAATAAAAATCACTTATATAGTAATAATAATTGGATGAAAATATATATTCATTATTATATAAAAAATAATGTACATAATCATATTGATAGGGTCTTGATACATATCCCTTTAATATACTAGTAAACCCAAAAAAAGGTAAGGTTTGTGATGGTGGGACTTTCGTGGGGAGGTTCAACGAACATGGTTTGGTCATGATCTCTATGAGCTTGAACTTCTTCCGTAATTGGTTTTGATCATGCTTAAGTTGTTAGATATTAACTTGGTCTTGGTCAAGGGAAAATTCTAGAGATTTTTTCTCCCTAGGAAGCACTAATAAATGGGCTTCATAGGGTACAATCCTACTGGTTGAGGCCATCACTTCCTTTGTCTATGTCAACTAGATTTTTAAAAACCCTATATTTAAACCAAATCCTAGAAAGGGTGATCTTAGATTCTTATTAAGGGTAAATAAGGTAAATATCAACATAGAATGAGTATAAGGGTATTAGAACCTAAAAATAACATTTGAAAACCATAACCTTCATATCATAGATCATAGACGTGAGTCATAGAATAAATAATGTTTGTTTATAAGACATGAATCATAAAGGTATCAAATAATTTAATACATGGAAGCATAACATTGGCATAAGACAATGAATTTTGGCATACATATAAGTATGAAAAATCTTTTCCTGAGTAGTAAAGGTTCATTTTGTATACTATCATAGTGTATTTAGTTCACTTCCCAATCCATCATATTATTCAAGGTTCACTCCCAAGGATATCATAGGTGATTTATTTAACTCCCAAACCACTATAGTATTCATGGTTCCCTCCCATGATTATCATAGTGAATATAATCCCTTACTGAACTAGGATCACTCACCATTATAGTTCTATTTATATAATTAGATATCAGTCATTACCTAATTAATTGTAGGATGTTATAGGTCTCACCCATCACTTAATTAAATAATACATATGTGTGCCATATGATCAAAAAACAATCATCATATCAGAACCCATAAAAAGAAACTTATTTGATAAAAATTTCATCATATCATAACATGTGGGAGATAAAAAAAAATTCATAATCATTTCATCATTTTATCATATAATAACCTATGGAAAATGAATTAGTTTCATAAAAATTTCATCATTTAATCATATAATCACCCTTAAAAATAAATGGGTTCTATAAACATCTTATCATCATAAATATAAACCATTCAGAGAAATAATATGGATGATAGCACATGATCATTTCAATAGTAAATATTATGTAACATCAAAGGAATTCATATTAGATAAAAATTATTTTGAACAATCACTTGGAACATTTATAGAAGAAATAAACCTTTTAACTTTGGAAATTTATTTTTCAAAAACAAAAAATTTCAAAAAACATTGTGAAAATCCTTTTCATTGAAAATAAGTTTCATAAATTATAATGGAAGAATTAAAACGTTGGGTTTTTATGTAAATTGGATATTTTTTATATTTTATACACTTTAAAACATTGATTCCATTAAAATTTTTATAAAATCCAAAAGGAACATATTTGTAAAATGAGATGATGATTCTTTTAAAACAATTTTTAAAAAGTAAAACATTGATGAAAATGAATTTAAAACATCATATTATAATATTAAAACTATTTTTTATTTTTTATATAAATCATGGATATGAAATAAAAATGTTTTTTGACTAAAGATAAAATTAACTTTGGTTTTCCATTTAAAAAATTATTTTGAAATATTTAGAATATAAATAGTGGATTAGTAAGTAAAATCATGTAATTTTAATAAATTAACAATAGAAAATAAAATTCATGAGTTTATTGAAATTTTTATCATAATATATAATCATTGGAAGCATGTCATAAACAATCTTGATAAACAACGAGATTATAGCATTGATCCTTTACCACTTTGGTATATTTTGAATCATAAGTATCAGGAAAGAAAGAAAATTATATTGATTTTTATATTAAATAATTATAATTGTGAGGGTTATGAAAGAAATTAATGGGAAATATATACACCACAAAAAATAATAAGGTGTTGTATAATGCATGTGTCCCATTGACATAAAAGTGAGACAAAAATCTTTTACCATCTTCATAATATTTTTAATCATAAGACCAATTAAGTAATAAAATAAAATAAAACTTTAAATATCATTAAAATAATTTTATATTTGATATAACATGTGAAATGGGTTATAATTCACCTTATAAAATAATATAGGTTAATAACATAACATATGCTCCCAAAAATCCAATTTAAGAGGAAATTATCATACCTTAAGTCTTGAATACCTTCATAGATGTTCAAACCTTTTTCATAAAAAATATAGGTTTATTAAAAATCTATTATAGAACCATAATCACATGTATTATACCATATATTATTAACTTATAACATTTTATTACCCATTTAATAATAGTTCTATTTTAAAATAATGTTTTGATTAATAATTACTTTTTTTCATGTATATTTTGATTTTGTATTTTTAGTTCCTTTACTTTGATCATAGTTACATAATATAAATAGTATTAACCATGATATAATTATCATATATATAAATTATATCTTTATTTAGAGTAATCTATAATATTTAGAGATATAAAATGTATTACACCGTTTATGGAGATGGTAGGCCATACGTACATATGAATGTTGTTTCCATTTTCACGACGGATAGAATGAAAGGAAGGTAAGTAATATATCAACATTAAAAGGTAATAAGTATTTCATATATATAACATATATTGATTAAATTTACCCGTATTACCTTCCATGTAATTCGTAAATGAAAAATTAATCACATCGCTTCACGAGGCGGTAGTCTACTGTACAAATGAGGGACATTACCGTATTCTCACAGAATATAATTTAAGAAGGTATATGTGAAATTATAATTATATAATAATAATTATTTTTTATATGTCATATAAATATGTTAATTACATCATAACATCTAGTTATGACATTCGATGATGGAAAATTAATTACATCGGTTCGTAAGGGGGTAGTTTGTCGTACATACCATCGACGATTTCATTTCCCACTTGATGGAAGAGTATAAAGATGTAGGTCATGAAATTAACACAATAAAATCTTATTATATGGGAGATTATTATTTTTTATAACAACATGGTTATATACTATTTTAAGGGGTTGTAAGAAGAAATAAAATGAAAATGCATAGTTAAAGATTATACCTCTTCTTCAAAGAACCCCTTAAAGTTTAAACCTAAGGCCTTCTTATGAGTATTTACTAATAAAAATAAGGAATCAATTATTTAAGGAGGTAATGAATTAATATATTTGGGTAGTACTTGGATGGATAAAATGGTTTTGGAAAAGGAATAAGAGAGGAAAGTGGGTGGCCTTTTATAATTGGGGGAGAGGACACACTTTGAATTTTTTAAAATAAAAAAACATAACCACATTTTAAAATTTAAAATGTAATAAAAATTGTTAATTCATAAAAACAAATATTATATAAGGTCTACATATTTCCATAAAATTATAATTGGATAAGTGTTTAGTTCATTTTAACCCATATCCACTTAGCATGACCTCGATAATTATTTTTTATTGTTTTAACTATTCATTTTGACCAAAAATTAAGTTAACATTATTACATGATATTAATTATTCTAATTGAAAATATAGAATCCATTTTTAATAATTCAATTAAATTAAGTAGAAAATCTTATTTAAATTTAAACCAGCAGATGCAATGAAAAAACAATGTTCCAAAGAGAAAATTTTCATTAAGTATAGAATGGTTTAATATCAATAGTCTATATGAATTTGATTCTAATGAACGAAATATGTTTAATTATAAAATAAAAAAACTGGTATTTCATTTAAAAATTTTCTAAGCAAGATGAATACATGTAAATTCTTTAAACAAAATACAGTTTTTAGTAAAAATAAATATTTTTTTACTATTGAACAAAAAATTAATCTTTTCATAAAATTATCAAAAAATAAAGAAAAGATAATTTTGACATGTATATTTCAAAAAATAAATTTATTTCATAAAATAAATTTTCTAAAAGTGGAGAAATTAATTTTATTATTTTTTCATAAAAAATAATATAAATTTTTTTAGGAAAAAAGTATTTTTGAAGCATATAAATACTTTCCTAAAAAGTAAGTAATTATTTTTAAATATATTTAATTTATCTAAAACCTTCATACCTAATTTTCAAAATGTATTTATTTCTATTAATACCACTAAAATTAATGTCTAGGTTATAATAGTCATGTTTAAATAATAACATTAATAATATATCAAGGTTTGTTAAAACTCTAAGTTACGGGTAACACAAGTTATTGATGAATTTTAATTTATTTGAAAAAATATTTTTCATAAAATCTTCAGGTGTTACATGTATTTCTTGGTGGGAAGTATCACATACTCTATATTTGGAGGTTCCACCCCTAGATAAATGATGGGGGATCTTCCCTCTGATTATAAAGTGGATATAATTTCTAATAAGGTCCTTGAATTAATGAATAGTAACTTAACTAATTTACAGAAAGATGATACTCGACTAGATTAGGTTCATCATGACCCAGCCTCATAATCTTATATTGTTTTCTTCAAGTTTGCATTATATATTTAACAAGATATACCCATGGTGAATAAATCATGCTTTGGTTATCTGACTTGATACAATCATGTAAAATATGAATTAAAAACTATATAATATGTGTATTTTCATAGACAAACCTTAAAACTAATGACTTGGAGTTTTTTAGTGAATGGGAAGATTATAAGTGTCTTGTAAAATGAATGTGTCGGCCACCCGCACCAATGTTGGGTTCCCTAGTCTTAGAAATCATATCAAATATTCTTAAAGGTTTTTGTCTAATGGTTTCAAACAAATCCTTATAATAATAATAAATCAAAACCCCATACCTAAGATAGAATAGTAATGACACCACTCTAACATGACCCAACCTATGGGATCACTGTAATGAATAGTAGTTAAGTTGATTGTTCCACCACAGGATTTGTTCTAATAGGCCATAGGCTAGTGACTATCACTAAGAAGGAATATTACTCTGGAGAGGCCTTCGACTAATTTTGGTTACTAAGTGATTGTGTGTTAGATTTTTTGGTAATGGATTTATTGAAAATAAGTGAATAATTTTTAATAGTAAATTAATGTTGTAATTATAAGATATTGAAGACTTGGATATGTGTATAAAGATAAATATGGTCAGAATACATTGGAACCACAATTTCAGAAGTTTGTATAGCATCGATTAGCATAGAATTTATGAAGTAGGATGATCATGATAGATCTAGTGAGGGAGTATCGAAGAAACTATTGTGGTTATATAGAGGAATTTTTAAATAATAAATTAAGCACCTTGATATATCTATGAAACAATAACATGAAAGGTAAACCATAAAGTTTTTTAAATATGGATTGGAAGGATGTTGGATATGATAAAAAATTTATTTTTGGAATATTTTGGTAGTGGAAGTAGTATGAGCCTACATGAAGTTATTTAGAGAAGTATATAAGTGTTTTAGTGAAGGAAGGGTACATAATTACTCAATGGTGTTTGTCATGCCATAATAGTTGTCATCTAAAAATAATATTATTCTATATAATACTAATTCTAGAGAATCTAAAATGCAAGAATACATGACACACTGTAATCTATTATATGTATGAATATATTGGAGTGTTGGAAGCATGTTTCATTATGAAGTAATTAGCCACGTCATAACCTGTCATGCATAAGAGTGGGAACATAGTACCTAAATTAATCGGTGTAATCCTATCTCAATCCATGATGATGTGAATACACTAGGATAAATCCACACCATAGTGAGAGGCTGGGAAGAATTGGTGAAACTCTACAATGAGATGGTTGGAAGAATCATGTTTCATTGTGTGTGTCTTTCCATAGTGGGGTGAGAGATAATAAGTTTCGCAATGCATTAATGGAGGTTATGATATATAAGGGACATTTTAGTATAATTAATTAAACATAAAGATGATTTAAACATATGAAGTTCCCTAAAATTTGAAGAAAATTCCCTAATAATTCTAATTATTCATGGAATTTTAGTGGATTTTAGTGTGATATTTGTTTCCAACACTTTCATCTCGGCACACCACCGTGCATGTTACTATGAACAAGCTTAATAATTTTTACCCCTCATCCCTGAAATACAAAGACAAGTATATTTCATCACATTGAATGTATATCTCTAATCCTTGATTTAAATGGGATGATAGGATATATGTTCCTCATTCTAGGGATTCCTCTTTGGAACATGTCATCAAGTATGGGTCTCCCTCATAGAGTTAATTCATGTTTTTGGAACTCCTTCTTAGTGCCATCTATTTATGGAAACTAGTTTATTAATATACTTCTGTCTAGAAATTCCAATAGGCATTGATAGGGAAACAACCTTCTATCAGGTGAGTAGTCATGATGGGTATCACTATCTTGTTTGGAAGATGGGAACATTGGTCACATGTATTCTTCCTCTAAGGAGGGAATCTCATGGAGGCATCTTCGAAATGGAACCCAAGGCATCACATGTCGATCATGAGGTAAATTAAATCAAAGGAGTGTATCTTCCAAAGAATTCACCATTGTAATCCCATGATTTTCATGATTTAGATGAAATCTTGAGAGTATATCATCCAAGGTTTTTACATCAGGCATCCCATATTTTTTATGAGGTATGCATTTGGGGTCACAAGTTTATCATCTTGTGGAGATGGGTTGGGGTATTAGTTTAACATCTTGTGGATAAATATTTGACTGATCAAATTCCTAATAAAGGTAGATTAATGAGTTGTGTCCCATAATGGTAATATTCCACACTATAAATGTTGTTTAGAACACCCCATAGAGGTGAACCCTAGATGGTTGGATCAGAATACCCATGGAGGAAGATCCATGAGGTGTGTCCCAAAAAGGGATGATGTCACAACATGAAGGTGGATTAGAACACCACTGGAGGTGGATCAGGGAGGTACATACCTATGAGGTAGAACTAAGGCTTACCATAGGTCAGGATTGAACCTCAAGGTGATGTCCTATGTACCCTATCTATTATAAAGGGATCTAAACCCACATAGTTCAATGTTACAGTTTAAGGTTTTATGAAAGGACTATTCCATGCTGTTTAGAATATTTTAGTAAGGATGTTCGAGTTATAAATGGTGAACCAATGAGGGTTGGTGTGGGGATTATTCATGTAAGATTCCTGATTCAAGAGGATCACTCTAAGGGTTGTGGTTTGGGGCTTATACATGGAAGCTTCCCATTGGACATGGAGGAGATTACGAGTCCCAAGTGAGTGGTATGATCTTACCTAGGATATGCCCCAGAGGAGATCAGTATGGATGTAAATATTGGGTAGACATTAAGGAGGCTTTATACATATCCTAGTTAATTGGGAATCAAATCCCACATAGTTCAGAAAGAGATATGATTTATTCCTAATAAAGAGGCCCATGTTGTGGAGATTGGTTAGGGATTACACATGGGAGCAGCCCATATGGTGGAGGTTGGTTGGGTATTACACATGGGAGTGGACCATAGGGTTATTAAGAATATGTTAAGGTCATTAATTACCTCTAATACTACAAGAGTCACGATCAATGTGATAAACAAGAAGAAGGAGTAGACCTAATTCTCATGTCGTAGATGAAGTTTCAATGAGAGACGGTGCTGGGATTATGCATGGAATCTTACCATAGAGGATTTTATTCCATATGGGGATGATTTAATTTCATGTAATGAGGATCTCATTCCATGTGAGGGTTGGTGGTATGAAGACCATCCCATTCCACTCACACATGGAAAATCCAACATTTTTTCTCATATGGTAAGCCACAGTTTAATGTCATGTGTTGAGGAATTTGTTACTAGGATGTTTCATGACATGTATCTCAGATGTGTGGGAAATCCTCCTTACCCCATGGGATTACATAACCAATAATCATTCACCTTTGGGAGGGGAATGAATTTATCAATACCATGGTATGATGGTAGGGAGGAGTGACTAGTCACAAGGCCCACATTATCATTCCCATACTGAAAAAAATGTATTATCATACTAATGTGAGAATAAAAGATATGTAAATGCATGAAATAGAGGCGTAGGGGACATCTGATGAGGGTACATAAAATTTGTGTGTGCAAGAATAAACTCTTTCACACAAGACAAGTGTTCAAGGTTGGAGTTTTGTGTGCAAAGGGTGGTCAGGAATGGTTCTTTGACACAAGGTCTAGCTAGGTAGCTTCAAAGAATGGGTGTGTGCCAGTCTGCAGTTTGCATACAAGGTCAAGGGTGCATGCAAGATGATACTTTGTACACATCTGACTTGGGTTGAAATGGGTTGGTAAGGGATTAAAAAACTATGTGTCTAGCCATTGGTGGACACATAGGGAACCTGTCGCATAAGATTTTATACCATCAGGGTTCCATGCCTTTATAATGGTGCAAAAGATCAGTCTTATGCCCAATAGAGTAGTATTTCATCTTATGGAGGATCACCATAGATAAGGGGTGAACTAATATTTGTATCTAAAACCTTCGGCGATGGGCATGCATGATTTTGGTCGTGGAAGGGTTATTCCGAACAACATCATTCTTTTCTGTAACATGTATCCACATATGAAAATGTTTGATATCACCCTTGGTGGGAAAGATGGTTATGGGAGGATTAGATTTCCTTGTGCACAACACTGATATCATTCACATGGTTTCCTTATCCATTCATGTGGCCTCCATAGCTAATAAAAAAATGTTTCTGTATTCAACCTGCAAGCCTCTATGCTTCATTGTTTAACGTAGTGCGTTGAGAACATAGGCACCTATTTTAAGTTCATAGAGTTTGGACTAATGAGGTTTGGTATCCTAAATGAACAAGTTTCATATGGTTCAATGACAAAGCTGATGTGAATGATGTCCAAAGTGACTCACCACCCTACAATATAGTCTAGAGAGAAACTCGCATGCAATTTAATGTGATGATTCTTTTACTTGTTCAGAACAGTTAACAATCATGATTCCTATACAATGGGATGGATATTTGTTTAAGGTCTTAAAGCTAGGACTAGTAAAAAAGTTAAGTTCCTCAAGAGGATATGTGAAGTGTGTCAGGGTAAAAACAATAAGTGAATGAGGACGAATGATGCTCATGTAGTGCTATATAATCTTGATGAGAGTCTTATATCTAGTTTAATGTCATGATTCCTAGACTAGTTATAAACAGTTTAAGGTTATGTTTCTTGGACCACCGTCTCTTAGTTTATGGTCAAAGAGTTTGGACCATAATGGATCTTAGTTTAAGTTCATGGATCTTGGACCATAGAGGATATTAGTTTAAGGTCATAGGGTTTCAATCATATTAAAGGGGCTTCTCAAAATGGGTGAGCTGGCACGGTGTAAGAGAAAACCCAACATGAATGAGGGACAATGAGACCAACCACCATATATGCACCTAAATATGGATTTCATACAATTTATGGTCATAATTCCTAGACCATAACTATGAAAAAGGAACCAAAGGATTAATGAATATGTGGCTGGGATCAAATACTAAATGTATGGTAGTCACTACATATCCCATAAGGATGGGAATCAATCAACATGTAGTTTTGGAAACACAACATAGTGAGAGACCAACATTGGTGAGGGAAACACTCTCTAGTGATCGAAACGAAGCATCCCACAATTATCATGAATCGTCCATTTTTCAAATCATGGGGTAGAGATCATCAATTATATATTTAAGAGGAATCTGAAACTTTTTTAGGTTGGGATAGAAGTATATCAGCATGTGTTGAGGATTTTGAGTCCCAGTTTAATGTCATAGAGTACAAACCATTATTAGGGGATACATTCAATGGTTATGTGTACTGTGGTGATGTGAATGAGGATTGAGGAGGCCCAACGCCACACAACACATCCTAGAGAAAATCCAGCCTATAGTGAAGGAATAATCTTGAACAAAAGGGGTATGTGGGGCACAGGAAGAGTATCCCAACATGAATGTGGACCAAGGAGGCCCATTCCTCACAACACATTCTCAATTAAATTTCTGCATATAGATTATATTCAATATTCTTGTACTTGGTGTTAGTAGATTAAGGTATTGTTTCATAGACCATCACCTATTAGTTTTTTTTCATAGAGTTTAGACTAAATGGGTGTGCTATTTAAAAGGGATATTCATAAATAATTGTAATGAAAAACCCAATTTGAGTGAGTTCCTATGGGGACTACCACCATATACACGTTTTGAGGAGGCTTTTATACATTTTTAATTCATAATGCTTGGATTAAGAACAAATTTTAACATTTTGTTCCCAGTAAGTGGACATGTAGTTTATTATTATAAGATGGGAACTATGATGAATGTGTAGTTTAACATCATGAAACTGGGATGATGGTGCTTTGAATTTTATCAATGTGTGTCTAGGACACTTGTATTTGACTTTTAAAGTCATTGATAGAGGACCTCCAATGCTATGTTTTTTAACGTTGTGTAGCTAAGATGTGGGAGATATAAAGTTTATCATAATGGGTCTAGGATAAATTTCACTTGACATGAAGGATGTATCATCATGGTTGGGCCCATGAATATAGATCTTTCCATCACTGCATAACCTATAAGTGAACTAATAAAGCCACACATAGTTCAAGAATGAAATGTTCATGCGTAATTCTAACCCATACGCATGGAGGGGGAATTTTTTGGGGTGGCTAGACTGGGGTGTAAAATCCAATTATCTCTACATATCATGTGTGGAATGGAATAAAGATACAAATAGTTCTTGAATATGGCATGGTTCATGACTAATGTTGAGTGCGATGTACTCTCAGACGATAACATAATGGTGTTGTCCGGTTTCTTATCATGAAACTAGGATTTTGCTGCTTTGTAATTTATCATCATGAAGCTAGGAATAAAATGGTGTATTTTAAGGTCATGTGATAGGACTAATCCATTTGATTTAATGTCAAGCTATAAAGACATTGTGTGCTTCTCATATGAAGAATTGATTAAGAAACTTGGAATTGGTGGGAGGATTAATTTTCTCTTCATCCATGGTGATTAAAGAGTATGTGACATTAGGATAGACCTTTTGAATGATAAAGGTTCTTCCCACTTGGCCCCCATCATTGGTGGTTTCCTACTAGGTATCATTTTCATTCTGAGATCCTATACCATTTCACCCTAGAGGAAAGAGGGGAGGTGAATCTTCTAATTGAATGATCTTTCTAACCTATTTTTGTGCCTCTCAAGATTATTAAAGGTTCATATCCTATTATATTTTAGGGCTTTTGGCTCATCTATACGGACTTCATCCATTATATCTAGCATCTTCTGATCATAGATAGTTATTTTAACCAATGGAAACTAAATCTTGATGGGTAGGACAACCTCTGTTTTATACAACAGAGAATATGGAGTCACCAGGGTGGAATTTTGATTCATCATCCGATATTCCCATAGGGCATTGGGTATCTTTTTCAACCAAATATTATTTCTCTCTCCCACCAAATCTGGTAGAATGTTTTAGAGGTTTTTGTTGAATTACTTGATCTATCCATTTTCTTTCACAAAATAGCAAGAAGTATGATTATATCCAATTTTGTACTTAGCATACAACTTCTTTAGATCAGATTTCCGGAATCCAGTAAATTTTTTAGTGATATTGGAATGAGGGAATCTGAATTGGTGGATTATGTGGGAGCTCAGTAATTTGATCACTGATTGGGCCTTGAATTCCCTAATAGGAATCAATTTTACCCATTTGGAGAATAAATCTGTCATGGTTAGAATCAAACTATATTGGTTATATTTTTCTAGAAGATAGAGTCCCATGACATCGATCCCCTATAATACAAAGGTCCTAGAATACTTGGTAGTATGAAGTGGCTTCAGCAGTCAATGCATAATGTTGGAATGGATCTGACATGTGTGAAACCTACTAAAGAACCCAATCGAATCATGGAATATAGTGGTATAGAAGTGGCCCAACCTCTAAATCGTTTAGGAGAGCTTCAATCTAGCCTAATGAGCATTACATGACCAACCATGAACATCTTTCATAACCCAAAGAATCTCATATCCTTTTATTCAAAAGAGGATAATTACATCAAATTCATATAGGTATACAGTCTTCTTGAGGGTAGGCCCACTCTGGAGGGTAAACTATGATGTGTGTTGTTGAGTTTCTTCATGTTCAGCTTGATCTGGATGGTGAACTTAGTGTTGGAGATACTCAACAAATGGGATTGTCCAATCAGAGGATTATTCTACTATGGTGGGATCCATTGGTCCTAGCGTTGAACCACTAATAGAAATATGGTTTACCTGTTGTATATCATCATTGTTCGAGATGATAGGAGCAATGAACCTAATATGTGCCACATGAATGAAAAAACCATCTTGGTTAGGAATTGTAATATATATGGATAGGATGAATAAAGAATCATCTCAACCATTCTATGATTGAGGGACATGAGTCACCTCTGTCTGAGAAGGAAACTAGGGAATTAACTGGTAAGTGTGCTCTAGTAAGGGCACATGTTCTAAATCTATAACGATGTAGTAATTGTTTTATCTATTTTATGACTAACTCAAATTATCCCTTCACTTTAAAGAGGGGAATATTAATCTCAAGATACAACTAGAGGCCAGTGATGTGTACCTTATACTCTACCTTGTTATTGGTGGAGCCTTGTGATAATAGAAATAAGTATGGAAAAATATCTTGTGTTGGGGTGATGAAGAAAATCCCCAGGATAACTCTACTGAGCTTGGTATCATTGAAACTTCTACTAGTTTGGATTTTAGATGCACCATATTAATTAATTTTCTATCATGGAATAGCTCATTCCACTACGAGGATAGCCTCGTTTAGGAAATCTACATATAGGGGTAGCTCTTTGGGGGTTGGTTGAGTGTCTAGGATGTTTGGAAACTCATAATCCTTTATGGGATTGATTGAAATAAACTTGATGTAGAACTACTGAAGGTTCACCACCCAATGTGCTAATCATCCTATCAATATATTTCAATTTAGGATATACTTGAGAAGATCCCCACTAGAGGCTAGAAGTATCCCATGATACTACAAATAATGTCCCAACTTCTACACTACAAAACCATCTTGAGGTAACTCTCCTGTATAGGATAGTATCTCACCCATGTGTTAAGGATAATGTGAATGAGATTTTATAAATTGTTCTATATCCCTTTATTGTTCTTCTGGGCAAGAATGGAACCAAGGTATCACTCCAGGATGGTCACATAGGGACTGAATTTTTCCCTGAGATGAGTGTCATCAGAACCAAAGGATGTAGAAGATACTTCTTGATTTCCTCAATGTTTTCCTGACACTCTTCATCCCATTGGTATATGGTACCTTTCATCATGATACTAGAAAAGTTCTTACACTTTCCAGCTAGATTAATAATTAATTATTATATGTAGTCCAAGTGGTCTTGGAGACCTTGGAGCTCCCAAAAGTTTCTTGTAGGAGGCATTTGGATGATGTCCTTTATCTTTTATGAGAAGATCTCAATACCATTTCATCTAATAAATAATCCAACAAACTTCCTAGAGGTAAGATTGAATGAACACATTAATGGGATCATCTTCAAATTATAGGAGCGAAGGAAGAAAAAAAACTTTATTAATATATCTCATATGGTTCTAATGCTGGTGATATTTGACCCCAAAATCATATATGTAGCATTCTACTGACGTCCCAAGTTTCAATTTTAACATATGGTTCATGGTCCACTAATAAGTTGGTCTAGATAAGCTTATCATCCTTGGCCTTGACCATGGAAGCGTAAGAGGGTGAATTTTCCTAGGAGGCTTCTTGAAACCATGATGGTTCACTATGATACAAAGGTGGTGGATGGATACCTAAGGGTCTATTCCTATAATATCATCATAACTCCAAGAAAATGTATTACAATGTTGCTTCCAAAAATATACATACTGCTTCTATTCTTATATAGGCATGGATACACTGATCAACATTGTCCTTGGGTATATCTGAGTACTCAAGTTCACCTACACCAACTCATCGGTAGCAGTGGAGATTATCTCTTCAAATGAGGGAAGAGAATATTTCTAATCCTCTTCATTATCTGGGGTAGGAGAATTTGTGGGAGGAGATTCATACAGACTGACTGATCCTTGGTGACTAGTGGTGACAGCTTGGGTGGTTGTGGAATCATCACAGGGGGAATCCTGCTCTTCTAAAAGCATGGTGATAGAGAATTTTGAGCTGACCCCATCATCCCTTTGACTCTGGATACTATTCTTGATGTTAAATAAATGGTGGGGAGTTGGTTTCTGGTGATTCAAACCATCTTAGAAAAATAAGTGTGTATGACGTAAAATGGTAGTTATGGGGTGAATATATTAATACCTCATAGGGATAGGGATTTATAGTATAACCTAGGCCTATTCTGTGTAAGAGTATGAGTTATTATTCCTATATTACTTATACTTAGGGACACAATTCCCCTTAATATCATAAATGAAAATGAAACTTCCCATGTCTAGTGACATAACCTCTAACTGGTGAATCGGGAGGATGGAAGAAAATCTATCAATGGGTTGGCTATAATAGTGGCATTCTCAACTTCATTGGTCTAAACCTTCTTTTCCTTAATATTGAAATATATAACATCTAGAGAGTGGGATTCATTGGATTCTAAGGGGGATGCATCTCCTTGAAGCACTCCTACTCAAATATTGAGGGAATACTTGAGATGTTGGTGATATGATAAAGGGACTTCTACATGAAGATGGAGACAGGGCCTAACCATCAATGCATTGTAGGTGGTATCCTATGAGACAACCATGAATTCAATGTTTTCTACCAAGCCACCAAAATAGGTCATTAAAAGGATTCTACCACACAATATCTACTTGATCCTATCATAACCATTAATCATCATGTCAGAGGGACATAGGTATTCTTCGGTCAGTCATAGCTTATAGAGTGTTCAGGTCAATATAAAATTGATCCTAGAATCTATGTCCATTATGTAGAAGAGGACTTCCACACTATTAAACTATCCTATGATGTACAAGTGATATATTTTCCCATGCATGAGGGATCCCTCATCTTTTTTGGAGAAATAAATTATATCTTGACATTCTGCTTTCTTGAACTCCTCAACATAATAGGCTTCTATAGTAGATACTTGTGCTTCAAGCTGGAGGGGGATCTTCAAGGCTTCTACAAGTTCCTCATGTATTTATTATGATTGACAGAGGCACTCAAGGATCGAGATCCTTGCAAGTATACTTGTGAGGTGATTCAAAACATTACACTTCCATGCCAAATGTGTATTTCCTCCCATAAGGGGATGCTCTTTGGTAGGAGGCATGATCGGTTCTGCTGGATATACCACCAAATTTTGGCTAGTGGTGGAAATGTACTTCTTCACATTAGCTAACCCTCCCAAAACCACTATTAGGTGACTTTTGGCTGGTTGAGTCATGGATATAGATGGACGTGATCAATCATGTTGTGGTTGTGGCTATTTTTTCTAGTCAGTTAGCATGGTCAGCTGTGGTTATGTGTCTAATGGAGCTGGTTGGGTGGAAATTTCTTGTTGAGCTATGTCTAACACTCACTGTCTGGTATCAGTAGTATCCCCATCTTGGTTTTAAAAACTATCCTGAGTGTTCTGGTGGTTCTCTTATCCTAGAATTACTCTTCAATGGCGTCAATCAGAGGCACTCAGGGGAATGTCCTGATATTCCCCATCATTGGGTACTATTAAGGGATCTACCAAATTAATTATATTCACATAGTCATATTAACAATCATCATCAATGGAGTATTTGAATGTTGGATGGACCCTGGGGGTGATTCCCAACTCGGGAGGCATGAATTCATCGATTGTAAAAAATAGATTTGACACTAGAGGGGGAATCTTCTTTCCATTTTGTTGTCGACACCTAATTTTATGAGACTTAGAAGGCTTCGAGGTGGATGAAGAAGTTTTATCTAGGGAAGGTTTGAAAACTTTAGGAGGTTTGGAATTGACTATGTGGGCACAAATAATACCATGGGTTTGAGTGACTGCTCTCTGGGCCAACCTTCCATCATACTTATCAGTCCTACAGTTGGAAACCTATTTCCATTTGCATAAACCCTCACTCTCACTATCAGTCTCGATAAAGATATATTCCACCTGTGATGTGACATATCCCATATTTAACAAGTTATCATTCATATGGTCCTAAATTCAATCCATGAACACATAACCTTATTTGATGGTGCGTCCAAGGATCCTATGGTAAGGGAAATGGTCAGGGTGGTCAGTACAATCAGCTTCATGGGGATTATTTCACTCTAGAAGATTTAGAATCCCCTTCTCCAAGGAACTGAAGGGAATAACTAGAATCCTATGCATCTTTGAAAGAATATTCTATTTTTCTCTTTTCTAGGAATTTTACTCTAGGAACCTAACCCTGAAAATGGTCTTCAGCTTTATGCGATTTTGGAACCACATTATCACACCTAGGAATCTTTTCTTGGTGAGGTGGTGTCTGCCATTTCGACACTGGACAATGCTAATATTGATGAGTTTTTTGCACTCAGTGTTGTTATTCAGGTGGAGGGGACAAAAACTCTAGCATCTTGTGAGTATCCACCTATACTGGGTTGGGAATCTCAAACTTGGTGTTGCTTATTAAAGGATTTTGGAGAGTTAGTGATTGTTCCATGTTAACCTACTACAAGACTTTCTCTAGGCATTGGGCCTTACCAGAAAAAATCCCATAACCCACCTAAGAAGTTCTAAGTGATGATGTTAGGAACCCATTCAATATTTAGGTTCCCCACAAACATTGTTAGTAGTTTTTCTTTAGTCAGCATCATATCAACTGAATATTTGAGGCCCTTACTCATAGAGAAAAACTCTTCAACACACTCACAAAGAAGTCTCTTGCACAAGAAGAGGTCTTTAATGTATTTATTGCATGTGGTGTAGATGAACTAGTAGAGAAACTACCTATGTAGGTCCTAACAACTAGTGATAGACCATATGGGAAACTGGTTGTACCAGATAAACATAGAACCTTCAAATTTATGAACAAAACATTAGATTTTTATATCCTCCTTTCACTCTGGGGTTCTTAACATGGGCCATAATCTTCAGATAAAGTGGAAAAAATGTTTCATTTCGTCATCCATCTAATTGAAATGGGAAAATCTAGGTTTCCAAAAATATGGGTGCACTCGCGTATCATCCACCCATGCTAAATATATCTTTCCTTCAGATGGGATCACCACCATCCACCTCTCTTGGGCTTCAAGGTGAGTGGTGAGAGTAGCTTTCAAATCATCCTGTAGGGGATCTATGTCTTGATGAGTATTCCTTACCACCAATGCATTTACAAGATCATACAAATATAAGAAGGACTAAATACTTGTGGAGAAGCTCGATCTGGGTCCCCTAGAAGGTTATCATGAAGATAATGCAGATTAAGTGATTCATATCTCCATTACATGCCTTATGATCCTACCACTAAGCTTTTTTGGATGTGTGGGTGCACTGAGACCAACTTAGAGAAACTGGATGATAAGGACTTGTGGGTAACCATGCTTCTCAAGTGAAGAAGGAATGAGATCCTATCAAGGAGAACCATAATCCATGCTCCTCTTAGTAAGGATCTCATCGATGATCTTCTTATGATCTATGGACTTTTAAAGAAGGGAATAATTTTTGGGATCTTCCTCCATATTATGTGAAAAATCGGATGGATCTAGAAACCCAAGATGTCCCTTTTTCTTATTGATATTCTGATTGGTGGGTGAAGACATAGAGGGATCTCTAAGGCCGAGTTTCTACCTATATAGGTGAGTATGAACACCTCTATGAGGGTTTTATTGATATTTTTCTTCCCTAGGGAGGGGATTTCTCTGATAGACCCTAATTTAGTGGCCCCGTCCTTGGATATCTTGGGTAAAACCATATTTACCATAATGATTCCCAGATGAAAATCTTTAATATCAATGTGGAGGTTTGGATATCATAGGATATGGATTAAGTGGAGAACATCATATTATCCCTAGCCACAGATGTACACATATGAAGATGCCTCTTCTACAATTCTTCAAAGCACTATATGGGTTTTGATGCATCTCTATTGGAGGTTTTAGTGATATCTAGGTAATGTATAGTGCTAATCCATTAAGAGTGTTGTGAACTCAACCCTATAAAACTGCTGATCAATATCTTTGTAATATACCCATCTTTTAAGGTAAACCAATTGGCAGTCAAGGAGACAGTGAAGTGTCTCCTAGATAGTTTGAAAAAAGCACACAAACTGGACCTCAATGAGGGACTCTGAATTATTTATGTCGAGGTTACTTTTGGCCAGAACATAACAGACAAAAGATCTATATCTTGATTCCTTCATAGTATTTATTTTATATAATCGGGCCCCCACTCATGGATGGGCCAAGCTTCGATCAGCACTAGCTAAGTGATTGTTGGTGACACAGATATAGATTAGTGCAAGGTCGGTGGAGGAGTAACTACGTGATTTGATTGTTTTCTACATGATGGTTTGTCTCTTGAGGGTCGTACTAACCACATCATTATGCCCTTATATGATAGGGTGTTCACCATGACATCATGTGTGAGGGATTTAATGCTTGTTGGTGGATCAACCAAATGATCATCATCTATCCCATTATTGAATAAATTTATCTGATATTAGGTAGAGTTGGATTGGTAAATTGGCAATGATAGAGGGGGTTTTATTGTGATCCCATACAAGAGATCCAAATCGTCTTCCACCTTTATGTACATATGGAAGGATTTAGTGATTTTTTGGATCTGACCTTTTTGGACGATGAATTTCACCTACCGAAACCCTACCCCAGACTCTAATGCTAATGACTGGGGTGAAGGTTCCATCATTTAATTTATTTCATCCTTGTAATTTGAGAGGTGAATAGTAGTTATGATGATAAGGTGATTCCCAATATTTTTCCTTTGGCAGCAATTATTTTCCCTTATACCCTGAGACAACTCTTCAGAGCATGTAAGTTCTTTGGAAAGAGGAGGACTTCCTTGCTAGTGGGTGATAGCATGGGGAGGACCACTACATTGATTAGATGGGATACTAGAAGGGCCTCTATATTTGTTATTATCATAGTGGGGATGACATCTGCTTTGACTGATGTGGGAGTCAGGAGTACCTCTAATCTGATTGTTGAAGAAGCAGGTAGGACCTCTTCTTTGGTCAGTGGGAACACGGCGAGGACCTACACATTGATTGTGATTGTGGGGAGTACCTATTCTTTGGTGGGTTGAAGGACAAGGTGGTCCTTCACACTGATCAAAATAGTCATGGGGAGGACCTCCATGTTGAGATGTTGTAATGTGGAGAAGACCATCATACTGGTTGTCGATGAATCAGAGAAGACCTTTGCTTTGATTGATGATGAAGTGATGAGAAACTCCAATTGAGATGGTGGAAACATGGAGAGATCCACCAAATTGACCATTGGAGGAGTTGGAATGACCTACAATCTCATTGGCTATGTAACAGAGAGGAACTCCATGTTGGATGACAATGATAGCACAAGAATGAATTATGTGTTATATGTCAATGATTTTAGGAGGACCTCCACTTTGATTGGTGCTAAGATAGGTAGAACATCTGCTTGAGCTGGGAAAGGTGTGAGGAGGACCTTCATGTTGATTGGTTGTGGCATGGGGAGGTCTTCTATGTTGATTGATGGTAGTGGTATAGATATTCCCTCCAAACTTGCTATCTAAGTTGGGAGGACCTCCTCTAAAACTGGGAATGGATTGAGGGGGACCTTCATGCTAATTGTAATAGCAGGGAGTACCTCTGTATGGTTTGGTGACGACATAGGCGGGACCACCTCACTGAAACTCATCATCACAAGTTAGCTCATAATGGCCAATGGTGGTGCCTATGATTGACAGTGCCAACCAATCCTTTCTACGGGGTTGATGAGGTCTCGATCCCAACCATACATGGATGGGTCCCTAGTCATCTATCACACGAATTGGAAAAAATACACTGGAGGTGGAAGGGGTAACTGGAGATATAGAATAGGATTCCTCTTGATGGGCATCATCTCAATATTTTTACTGACATTTAAACCTATTATTATAAACTTGGGCCAGAAGAGCGGGCGTATATTCCACATGATCTTCATTTTGAAGGATCAATAATTGATGGAACTGATAAAGCCAAGTCAGAGACCTTCTAGGTGGTTCCTCATATGTATTAATGACCGTGGTGACTTGGGAATCCCCCACCACCTTAGCATAGGGTACTGAGTCATGGGATCACTACAGGGAGAAACTCCCAAAGTGATATGTTATTTGAATGGGGAGTGGTTACTCCCTGTGTTTCCCTTTGGTCTGGTGGTGTCGGCAAGTTGCCAATTCCTCTAGGTCCTAGCGAGCCATGTACCTTGTAAAAATTCCCCCATCCTTCTTGTACCGACATACGAGGGTGCCCATCACCCTTCTTTGGATAATTTAATAGGGTGAGATGTGGTTTGGGTTCCTGTTAGTAGATGTTGGAGCATAATCTAGGGTGGAGGGGGTGTCATGTGGGATTTCCACATTAACATTTCTCATGCCTCTATTTCAGTAGGAATTGGGTGGCTATTTTCTTATATTTGGGGTTTTTTAATTTAGGAGGATTCATCTATCAGTATAGATATATGGAAATTGATGCCCAGTGCCCCAACATTGTCCAATATTTTATGGTGGGAGAGAGAGGGAGATGCACTGAAAATGTCAAAAACCTGAATAACCAACATTTACCCACCCCAATTTCTGGTGAGTTTCATGTTCGTCCCACCATTTTATTAGTGGGTCCAGGCATCAAATATCCAAATATAGTTACATGATAATTTTTTGATTCCTTGAACTCTACTAGTCCCCATGTTGAGGGGAATATTTTCACATTAGATTCAAAATTTCTTTTTTCAATGCATTTTTCAAGACACAATGCCATGTGTGTTAATGGTACTAGAATCACAATTGTTACCCCTCATTACCACTTTTCAATGGTGGTATGATTTCATCACATTCAATGTTTATGTATGCTCCTCCATCAAACTAGGATGATGGTATACCGGTTCCTCCTTCCATGGATTCCTCCTTAGAACTTGTCTCATAGTCTGGGTCTCCCTCATTGAGTAAATTCATGTTCATGGAACTCATTATCGGTGTTATATTTTTACAGAATCTAGTTAAATACAATAATTATGTCTTGAAATTACAATGGATATTTATGGGGTAGCAACCATCGGTCAGGTGAGTAGTCATGTCAGTCATCATTGGTATGTATAGATGCTGGGAACATTGGTCACCAGTATTTTTTATATGAGGATATAATGTCATGGAGACATCTTAGTCATGGAACCTAAGGCATCCCTTGTTGATCATGTAGTATATACTACTAAATGTGTATATCTTACAAGGATTTTAGCTCATGAATCCCATGTTTTTCATGAGGAAGCTAATGCCATGGGAATATATCTTCCAAAGTATTCACCTCAGGCTTCCCTTATTTTTCATGAGGAATGTATTTGGGATCAAAATTTTAACATTATGTGGATATGGATCGAGGTACATGTTTAACATCTTGTGGAGACAAAACTGATTGATCATGATTCCCCATGGAGGTGGATAGAGGAGGTGGGTACCATAAAGGGAAGATGTCACACCGTGAAGGTTGGTGAGAATGACCCATAGAGGTGAACCCGAGATGGATGGATCAGAATGACCATATAGGCATATCCATGAGGGGTGTCCCATAAAGGGAAGATGTCACACCATTAAGTATGAACATAAAACCTTGGTATTTAGATTAGAGTGGTACAACCATAAGAGTGAGCTCCAATGATTACCATGTGACAGGATTCAACCTCAAGTAGGTGTCCTATGTACCCTATCTAGAAGGCAGGGATCAAAACCCACATAGTTTGATATCATGGTTTAAAGTCATATGATAGTACTAGTTCATGTACTTTAACCTCATGCGGTGAGGATTTTCACATCACAAATGGTGCATCTATGAGGGATGGTGTGGGGATTATTCATGTAAGTTTCCCTATTCAAGATGATCACTCTATGAGAGATGTTGTGGGGCCTGCACATGGAAGCCTCCAAAAAGACCTAGGGGAGATGTGGTCTCCCAAGTGAGTGGAATGATCTTAGTAAGGATAAAACTAAAAGAATATTAGGATGGATTAATATGTTGGGTTTGGATATTAGGGAGGATTCCTACATATCCCAGTTAATTGGGAATCAAATCCCACATAGTTTATAAGGGGGTATGTCTTATACCTACAAAGGAGGCCCATAGAGTGGATAATATCTAAATCATATGCATTTGAGTATCCCAAAGGGTGGAGTTTGGTTGGGACTTACACATGGGAACATCCCATACGGTGATTGGGAATATTTCAAGGTCACCACTAACCTCGAAGCCTATGTGAGTCTTTCTCGGTGTGAGAAACAAGAGGAATAAGTAGACCAAACCCTCATGTCATGAAGGAAGAATCAATGAGAGATAGTGTGGGGATAATACATGGAAGCTACCCATGGAAGATTTCATTCCATGTGGGGAGTATTTAATTCCATGTGAGGAGGATCTCATTCCCTGTGAGGGTAGGTGGTGTGAGAACTATCCCATTCCACTCACACACAGAGCATCTTGTGCATTTCTTATAGGTTATGCTCATAGTTTTGTGTCATGTGCTGAGGAATTTTGTATTAGGCAGTTTAACATCATGTAGATCAGACTTGGAGGGCTCATTTCTTACCAATTGGGCTTACATAAATGGTTTCCATGTAGTTTTTAGAGCTTCAAGGCTTTATAAATGCCAAGGTATAATGAAAGAGATGATTGACCAGTCATGAGGCCCACATTATCATGACCATTATGAAAAGAAAACGGCATTCACATATCTATGCTGAGAAGAAAAATTTATGCCAATGTATTCACTATAGGCATAGAGTACATATTTTGAGGGACCATGCAATTGATGTGATCAATATTGGAAGATTTGAAGTAATATGTGCATTCAAGGTTGGAGTTTTGTTCACAAAGGGTGCTCAAACATGGTACTTTGAAACAAGGGAACACCATGGAGCTTCAATGATGGGGTGTGATCAAGGTTATTGGTTTTTCTGAAACGTCAAGGGTGCACAAAAGATGATACATTTCATGCACCCAACTTATGTTGAAAAAGGTTGGGTGAGTATTACACAACTGGGGGCCCAGTCAGTGGTGGACCCATAAGGAACTAGTCACGCATGATTTATTACCATGAGGGTTCCATTCCTTCATGATGTCATAGAATATTAGTCTTATTATCAATAGAGTAGAGGTATATATTCTAGAGGATCACCCCGAATAAGGGGTGAAATTTTATTTATAGCTGATACCATCAGTCATGGGTGCACCATATTTTGTTCATGAAAGAGGTCTCCCATGAAACTTCTTCCCTTGACGCATCAACCATCCATGGAAGAAAATGTTTGACATCACCTTTGGCATAAAATAGGGTTTCATGTGAATTATATTTCATTCCCCTCAACATCAATATCATTCTCATGGTTTCCTTGGCTGTTTGAGTGGCCTCCCCAGTGGAGATGCAAAATGTCATTGAATTTAGAATACATGACTCTTATATGTGTATTCTGATCTTTCACACATATGATGAAACATGCATGAACCTTATTTTGTGTTCTCGGGATGCTTCATCGAGTCCAATGATAGATTTTTTTTTCAAAATATGTTTATGTGTGGCTTCCGATATAATTTCATCACCCACAATATTTTAGGGGTTTGAGTAAGTTTTATTCAAGTCATTTTAAATGAGATTATATTAGATTGTGTAGATCTAGAATTTAACTATGAACCACACCATAAAAAGGTAATCATTACAAAAACAAAGTGAATCTGAAATAAAACACGATATAGTGGGCAACATCACATCATGATCTATCTCTCTGTAGAATATATTGATGATTTGGTTTTGATATTAAAAAGGATAATATCTGTCTTGAGATTTAGGAGATTGACATGAATTAAAGTTGTTTGTTTTTACCCCTCTAAAATGGTGGTACATAAGGAATAATAATGGATGATTAAAGGAAAAAAGATTGGTCCCAAAAATTTATTAAAGGATTATATTCCTTTAAAATATTTTATAAACCAATTATATAAGTTATAAAAAATAATAAAAAAATTAAATATGTGTCTTTGAGATAATGGATATAGGAAAAAAGAAAAACATATTTCCATATCCATTTATGATAGAGGAAAAATAGCAGAGAGGCATAGAGGTATTCTAATTATATCATCAATATTATTGAATGAAGAAGTCTCAAAGAGGAAAAAATTCCATTACTACATTGATTGATTAAAGAGTTGAAGAAGGAGAATAACAACCTAATTTCAGTGCATAATTATCTCCATTATGATTGTGGCATTCTTAATGTTTTATTTTTTATAAGGGAAATAGTTTACATTAATGAAATGGGGTCATTCTTATCTATATTTATAAGAAAAATAATCAACTCTTTACAAGGATTTGATTTCATCCAATAATATAGAAGAAGGGAATAGTGAAGTGGAGCATAAGAGAGAATCTATTCAGTAATTATGGATACAAGGGGAGTCTATATCTTATGTTTATATGGAAGATACCTTCATATATATACACTATTTAATAGGCCCTCTAATATATAAAATAAAATATCCTTCTATAATGAATTGCACTGAGTGAAATAATATAGAGTGCCTATTGGATAAGGAGTGATTAATTCTTAAACATTGAAATGTAGTTTACCTTGGAATGAAGTGACCATGAATGAAACCTATATATATATATATATATATATTAATTGAGTATATCATATTTGGTCTCATTGACACATAATCAATTTGTGATAATTGGACATATTCCAGCATGGGAGAACTAAGTAAAATCATTATGTGCTTTATACATTAAATTTTTATGTATGTTCTTAATGTGTCAATGAGAGAACCATTAATATTTTGAGATATTTAAAGGTTTCCTTAAAAAGAGGGAACCAGATTTGATAAATGAGAGATTGAGACCAATGGAAAACAGATTTATAAAGACTGCACAATGATTCATCCATCCCTTTCAGGGTGCATATATTCATCTTGGTCCAAAAAGGTGATTTTGGACCCATAGGTTCTTATTTGAGGTTCAGTATTTAAATTTACTTTGTATTTTTTTCACATATGGATTCAATGGTAAAACCAAATTTTTATAATTTTACTAAATATGACATCTAGAAGAATAATATGTTTTATTTTCTATATTCTTGTGGTGAATAAATCATGGAATACATATTTTGTGGTTCATAGTTGAAAAATCATGATAAAATAGTTCATGATTTAGAGACACAAAAGATATTATATTAAGGTCTATCTAGATAGGTTTTCAATAAAACTATTTATTTTACTAGTTCTAATGATATGTGTAAAATATTGGATGTTCTTTATAGAAAACCAGTAGATCCTAAGGAATTGTTGGAGACTGCCTTATGAGAAGATCAAAAATCTTTTGGTAATGATATTTTAATTCAAAATTAGGAGAGAATTTCCTTATTTCAAAAGAAAATAAGAAAAGTAAAAGTAAAAAAACCTTGAAAAGACAAAATATCCAAAAATGTAAAAAAAATTGGAGCTTTATATAACTATAGTTTAAATAATGTTATGAAATATTCTCTAAAATATGAAAATTCATATTCCCCCTTGGAAATTTCAAGTGAATTGTGATTCCGATGAATATTTGACGGTGACATGTATACATAAATATGAAGAATGTTCTTATATCAATAAAGACGATATTGAATCCTTACATGAGAAGGCGGATCAACAAGATATCATCATTATGGTGCACTATGCATTCATAACAGAATTTGTGTTGGTAAATAAGAGGTCAAAGAAGGATTTTCCTTAAATGAATATATAATTTGAGTGGGTCAAAATATTAAAGGTCAAATCTATTTACTCATAAAAATTACACTTGAGTTGGAGAACAAATGGAAATGGAGAAGGAGTTAAAATCATTCATTATATCTCTAAAAATATAACATTATCAGAGGATAAAATAATAGAAAGGGGAATGTTTGGGGATAAAAAACATGGATTCCCAAATGAAGAATATTGATATGAAGAACAAGGTTCTCGATGATAAATTATTTTAAATATAGAAATCTATCAAAAATAAAACTCAAAAATTGTATTCCAAAAAGGTTGAAATATGTAGTTGATGAATGAAATAAAGTTTCTTTATAAATGGGGAAGTAAAAAATTCTTGAATAAAGGTATTCAAAAAGTTTTATTACTGTGGAATCACGGGACACAACATGTATGTGTGTCTAGAAGCCCAAGGGGTCAATTTTAAGGGAAAATATGTTGTAATATATCTTCCAAGGATAACAAAATGAGGTATAATTTAAATGAAATATGTTTTATTTTCACTAAACATGGATATATGGAAATAAAATTTTGTAATAAAGATAATGGTGATGTCAAGAAAAGAATACTCATTCCCATTATTAGGGGAATGTAAGTAAGGAAAGAAGAAACATTTATTATAATGAAAAAAAAATCACCAGTTTGAAGGTATGAAATGATGGAACTCAATAAAAAGAGAAACATACACTAATGTATAATATGAGGAAAAACCATTATTGAGAGAGTGAAAAAAGATCACCAGGATGAATATAGAAGTTTCGTAATTGTGAAAGTGATGGTTAAATGATTAAAGAATGACTCAATGAGGAAAATTTTGTCTAAATTGATTCTAATAACAATTGAAGAGGATAAGAACAATGAATTCCTAAGTGGTTTAATAAATTAAAACACAAGTAAAGAGAATAATACTAGTGTAAGGGATATCTTATTGCAGAGGAAGCATGATGAAGGGTGCAATGATCATGCATCAAAGAAACAAATGTGTATAAGTGTGATTACTCTCAAAATGGACATAAATCCCAACCCAATTAAGTGAATAATGTAACGAAAATATATGAGGTAAATTTTTTACATGTGATATCACTTAATGTATAACCACTGGAAAGGATATTAAGTGATTTAGAAGAATTATTTGATTCATAATGACCAATAAAAATCCTCAATTTGAAGATATCAGGAAGTACCCCTCTCCCTATTTACTGTTTCATATATTTTTTTGAATCAATGTGGGATTAAGAAGGGTATATGATCCATGGTGTCTATATATTGAGATCAGATATATGATAAAGTGGTTTTGGAGAAAGAAAAATTAATTTAAAATTACAATATGAAATAATAAGTGTTAAGTAATTCTAATTAGTGTCAATGCTCAATCTGGAAAACTGAAGTAGGTCCCTATGAAGATGTAATTACAAGATTTATTTGATTTATTAATTGGTAGAAATACTTAATAAAAAATAAAATTATAAAAAAAATTAAGGATTAAAAAGTTACATAAGGAAACATTCAATGGTATCTAATCCAAAAGAACAAAGAAGACAACTAAATGGAGATTTAGAGAAATTCATGAAAAATTATTTTTTTTAATATATAAAAAAGTGGTATCATCTTATTATATTTCAATATACTAAATATTTTTGAATTATTACCCTCATTGTTTGCATTAAAAAAATATCACCATAGGTTATAAATGGTTCCCAAGGTAGAATGAATTCAAGGGAATATAACTACTAAAATTTCAAAGGCTAATTACTGTATCTGGAATAGACAAAGCATCATGTTCTAAAAAGGATCATGGATTTCAAGTGGAATCATGAGTGTATCTTAAAAATTGATAAATTGGTATAGCATGTTTTATAACTCACACATTTTTATTCATTTATTTTTAATTAACGGTTTTATGTAAGTGTGATTGTGACCACATAGATGAATTTGAGAAGAAGTAAATTACTCAAGTTACACAATATTTGTGGATGTTAATGAGTGAAATGGAGAACACTAATGTTTTTTAATTAAATAATTATTTTCTATATCATGTTCTAACTTATTGGGATTAGATTAATGTTCAATAACTCATTGATAAGTGGTAAATTCAATGACTAAAATCCTTGAATTAATCTATAAATGGTTGAAATATTTTGAAAACCAAATGAAGAACTGAAAATATTTCTCAGAAGGTAATATTAGTCAATGGTGGAAATGGACTTCAAGAAATTGTCAAATAATATAGGTTTTCTAAATGTTTAGAGAGACATAAATTTCATGTAAATTTTAATTAATGATACAAATGGAAAATTTAGTTAAAATATTTATATAAAAATAAGTTAGAATAAATGGTTAATATAGCCTAATGATTCTAAAGAATTTTTGGTTATAAATTTGATTTAGAAGTGTCTTAAAGAGCCCAAAAGTGATGAAAATAAACTTATAATGGTTAATAGATCCAAGATTTTTTGGATGTCAATAATTTTTCATAATGGGATATGAAAAATATACATTCAAAAGGGATAGTTCTAACTCGCATAACTATGGAAAGTAATGACAGTACTAGATATTGATAGATATTTGGATTACATATCAAAAGGGGATCTTGGAATATTTATATATGTTATTTTAGATAATCCTAATAATTCAGATAGTTTCAAGAAGAGTATGAAGTGAACATACATGATAATTTATAAAAAAAAATTTCTTAAAAAGGGGGAGTGAAGTTAATAAAGCTATTCTCAGAGTTTAATTAAAAAGAGGTAAAATGGAAAAAAATATTTAATAAGAAGATACATTTCATTTTATTTCTAAAGGGTGGTTAAGAAAACTTCACCATAAATATATACATTTCTGGGAAGAATTTTTTATTACATGGTTTAGTAGGATTTATGGTAGTATTAATAACAAAATCAAAATGTGTAGAATGTTGAAACCAAGAAGTTGTTTGTTAGATTCATGGAAAATTAATCTATTGGAAATAAGTGTTGGATTTATTGATTGTAAATTAAGTTTGACATTGAAAAAAAAAATTGAATACATTGGGATGTAGATAAAATTCAGGTTATAAACATAAATGGGAAACAAAATTGATGAATGAGGCATGGAATTTATAAAAAATGATAGTGAAGTATGATGATGATCAGGATAGATATAGTGATGGAGTAATCAAGCATCTACAATGGATATATATATATATATATTAATTTTTGATTTAATGAAGAATTACCCTAATATTCATACATATAAATTACATGGAATGTAAATCATAAAGATCATTGAATATGGATTCAAAGGATGTTAGATAAGAAAGTATTTGTTTATTCTTCCATATTATAGTAATAGATGTAGTCAGAGTTTTCACGATGTCATTCAGAGAAGGATGAAATTGTTTTAGTGGAGAAAGAGAAAATAATGTATCATTGGTGTTTATAATTCCATAATGGATGTCACATAAGAATAATATTGTTGAATATAATATTAATTCTAGAGAAACCACCCAATAAGAGAATATTTCAATATATAAGCTATTATATGTAAGAATAATCTAAAGTTTTAAAAGGGTGTTGCATCATGAAGTAATCAACCATATTGTAACTTGACATGAATAAGAGTGTACATATAGTAAGTAATATTAATTTGGAAATAAATGTGGTCTTTCACCATGAATGAATAATCCATGTCGTAATTTTTCCTTAATAAGATTAAACCTAGACTGTGTGCGGGTAAACTTCACTAAAATATATAATCATAAGAGTTACTCAAGAATGTGTAAGAATAACTTCTTAGACTACCACGTCATAATATGTTTCGTCATGATATAATATGTAATTAATTGAGGATATTAGGATGAATCCACACTATAGTGGGAGTCTAAGAAAAATTAGTGAAACTTTAGAATGTGATGGTGAAAATAATCTTATTTTAGTGTGTTCTTGTCACACCACAGTAGTGCAAGAAGGAAGATGACACATGAAACAATCAAGGTAGTTTTTGATTATGAGGGGATATTACTCTAGATTGACATGAACACAAAATTGATTTAGAAAAATATATCCACTTCACAATTATAATATCATTCCATAATAGGTCTAATTTTTAGGGAATTAGATAAACCATGGTGTAATATTTCATGGTTTTAAATAATATATAATCAAGGAATTTTAAATGTGATTATATAAAATTTTATAAATCTTGAGTTTGACAGAGGATTATGCTATGAATAATGGAATCACACTAAAATTTATGTTAAATTGAGAAAAATCATGTTTTAATGTGTAACATTATATTTTGGTCTATAAATTTATATAAAGTCTTAAATAAACTATTGGAATTTAGAAAAGGAGAATATTTGGGTCAGGATTTTAGTGATTGAATTAACATGAAGAGGCACATTTGGACCATTATAAATGGGTGGGGTACATAAAATAATCTTTTAGGATTATAAGAAGTGAATTAATTCCAAAAATTTATTGAAGGGTTGAATTCATCGAATAAATTTATAAAAATCACTCATAGATGATATGGGGAAGAGTAATGAAATTAACTATCTATATTTAAAAGAAATAATTTATGATAAAAGATAACATATTTTCATATACATTTTTTAAGAGAGGAATAAGTGAGGATATCCATAGAGGATTTCCAACAATCAAATTTTACTCATTAAAGGGAGAAGGATCTAGGAGGATATAATTACATTGTTATACTTGGTTTATTGAAGAGTAGAATATAGAGAATAAAAATATATTTATAGTATAGATTTTTTTGTATATATAATTATGTATTTTTTTGAAGTATTAATTTTAGAGGGAAAATAATTGATATTTATTTCATGAGATCATTATAATCTTATATTATAATACAATGACTCAACTAATAATAAGGAGTTGATACCATATGATATATAAGAACAAGAGCATGTTGAAGTGGAGAATAAAAGATAATCTATTATATATTAAGGATACAAGGGTAATCACTAAGTTAGGTTGATATGGAAGATATATTTATGACTATAAACCATTTAAGATACCATCACATCAAAAAAATATCAAATCCATACAAGAAGTAATGTATGTTTTGGAAGAAGTGGGTGTGACCATTTCATGGGGATTAAAAAACCTAAACTATTTAATAGAAGCATTATTTTGTACAAAGTGACAATAACCAAAACCTATTCCCGCAAAAAGTTATTTTATAGGATTTTTCACATTAACATGTCATCAGTGCGTGCTCCTTGGATATAGTCTAGTGTGGGTGAAATAAGAAAAATCCTTGGGTGCATTATATTTTACTTTTTTATATATTAATTAGATGTTTTAGTGATAAAACCATAGAGAGTTTGTGAGTATTAATGTGTTCATTAAAATTAAGGAATAATATCTCATAATTTAGTGAATATGACCAAGGGAAGAAATTTAATCAAATAGTTCACCCATTTACCCCCCCCCCCCCAGGGTGTATATATTCAAAAAGTGTTCCATCAAGTGGTATCAGAGTCATATTTTTTTATTTGAGAAGAAATATTTAAATTAATTTTTTAATTTTTACACATATTTATTTGATTATGAATCCCTCAATTCTTAATGGTACTAAGTATGATGTCTGGAAGAATGAGTTGATTTATTTTCTATAGGTTTGTGGTAAAGAAATTATGAAATACATATATCATTAATTTTATTTTAGAATGCATGCTGATATATTTCATGATGTAGAGACCCAAAAAATTATTGAATATAGGTCTATATATTGAGGTATTCCACAAATATATTCATTGTTCTAGTGCTTATGATAAATGTAAAATTTCAGAAGTAATTTATGGGAATTAATAAGAACCTAAGGAATCATTAGAGTCAACTTCAAGATAGTGTTTCAAATCTAGTGATAATTATATTTCTTTCAATAATTTTGTATGAAATTTCCTTATTTCAAAAGAAAATACGAAAAAGTAAAAGTAATAAGGTGATTCATGAGAAGATATACTCTCCAATAAATGTAAATAATTATGGGTTTCTTGATAACTCTACTTCTAATAATTTTGTGGAATTTTCCTAAAAATCTATAAATTCATATTTCCCAAAGGAAATTGATGTAAAATGTGATTTAATTGAAGAAGTGGCAATGAACTCCTATTTCAAATAAAATGAATGTTCATGTAACAATCAATATAATATCCAATCTTTAAATGAAAATGAGCATCAACAATAATTAATATGTATGGTGGACTATGCATTTATAAGAGATTTTTTGTTTTATAATAAGAGGATGAAGAAGGAGGAGTTAGCCTTAAATGAAGATATGATGATAATTACTGAAAATGTGAAGGGTCAAAGTGTTTTATCAGGAGAACTTACATATGATTTGGGTGAAAATTTTCCCATAATTAAGGAATTGAATGTAAGTATTATCATTCTCAAAACCCAAAATGTCATGGAATACATGAAGGATAAAGAAGTTTCAATAGTGGTGCATCATGATCAAGAATGGATGCCTCACATCACAAGCATTTCTGAAGTATTAATTAAAGTAAAGGGAAAGAGTTTTTTCACTGAGTACATGGAACTGTGGGATTTAAATTTTAGTGATACTAAATTATCAATGATATAATGATATTTCATGTTACATAATAAACTCTTCTAAAAATGTTAATGCATGCAGAGTGGAGGTCGTCAAGTGTTAAAGAGGTGTTCATGTTGTGAGGTACTTTGACTGGATATGGTCAGTAGTACCTGGTTGAATACTTATTTTTATTTGACCCCAAAAAGATATTATTCAAAAATTATTATCATCTACACCTCCTCCACTTACACAGATCTCTCAAGTTCCATTATTTAAGATTTTTGTTTTAGAGTCATTGTCTCTCTTTTTTACCAGCCTGTTTATATATAGGTGAAAGGTGTATATTTTCTATAGATTTTTTATAGAAAATTTTCATAGCAATTCATCCATATTTAATCATTTTCTTGACACATAAATATCATTTTAATCATTAAATAATCTTTAAACACATTAAATTTTTTGTGTTTTAAACTATTTGAAATAGAACCATCATTAGTAGATATAATCTTTACAAATGTCTTCTATAATGATCACCAATATTGATTTTCCTATATTTTCATTTAAAAACCCCAGATTAATGAAACCATTATATTCTCAATATCATCCTTCTTCTTCCTAAAAAAACATGAATCATCGATTAACATAGTGTCATGATATTTTGATATTGAATCCACAACATAAGTAACATTTGATTTTTTCTTCCTCAAAGTGAACCAGTCATCCTTCCAATGTACACTATGAGTCCATTCCTTTTTTAGACTTTTAGGATCAAAGTAGTTTTGTGTATGGATAAAATGAACCTTATAAATGTCATTGTGATATTCCATTCCTTTGATAAATTTCCACTTAATCATTCATTTCATAATGATAAATTATCCTTATAATTTATACTACCATACATATAATGTTTTATGATCATTGTTGTGCATATTCATCATCCTTATAGAATTAGAGGTGGTTATTATGAAATTGTCTACATATATCCATTCCATTGTGGAATTTCCACTTCCTCATTCATTTCATAAGGAAAAATGTTCCTTATAATTTCCACATCCATCCATACGAAACTATACAATCATTTTTATGCATAAAAATAATCCTTATGGTGTTAGATATGGTTTTTATGAACTTTTCTATTATCCTATGTATGATCCTTATTAATTACAAAGCCATATTTATGAATTCTATGATTCAACATTAAAAAGTTTTGATCATTATTATATTTCTAAATGATGATCCATATAGAGTGTAGTACTTTGTTAATACATACATCTAAATCATCCATATGTAGGTCAATGGATTCTAAAACATAGCCAATTTTCTATATTTTATCTCATATATACATAGATCCAGGAATTGTCAAATTTAGAAACTGATTCATAAGGTTACTCCTATGCATTCTTTCCTTGAATCTTACATAAATATTCAAGACATAGATAAAAAAATTTATATCTAACTTTATATTTCCAAAACTCTTGATATAAGTTCAAAATCACTTCAAATCAAATATGTTCCTCATAAATTACTTAAAAATACTTCAAATGACTTGAAATGACTTGGAATAAAAGGACTATTTATGAAGTGCTTTGATAAAATTGAAATGTCTCCATAATCAAATAAACTTAAATTCTATCTTTGTCATGAATCATTACTACCTTTCAAATTTCAACCTCGATTTATCAACCACAAGCCTTCATCTAAGTGATATTTATTTTTAAATTACATTATCCTCATGATTCCTTTCATAAGGATTGATTCTCCACAGCTCGTTCATCTTAAAATATTTATCCATAAATCCTTGGATGATTTATTTTTTATTGGTGTATCCTAATCTGTTTGGAATGATGTTGGGAATAATTTTTGTAGCCCATATAGGGCACTAATATACAGCTCTACAGACTTTGGCATGACTATTGTAGCATCTTAGAATTTGGATTCAATGGTACTATAGCTCCACAAACTTCTTTACACAAGCCACTATTTTATCTTGGACTTGGGTGAAAAAAACTGTAGAAATTCAAACTTCCATCCACCTTTCACTATCACACAATGGAATTTATGTGTGGTTGGTGTAACATTCGTTTATCTTACTTATTAACTCATTTTATGCTACAATTTCTATGTGTTTTAAAAAATCTAATATCTCTTTGTTATTTTTCACCCAAATTTCATATTGATGTGATTCTACCTCTACATGGATGTAGGGATTATACTTAAACCACATAAATATATGTGTCACCATATCTTATTCTCGCTCTTTTTTTACCATTTACTCTTCTATGAATCATCTGTTTCTTAATTTCTACCACCATTTGTAAAATAGTTTCATTAACTTTAACCAAATTCTTTCAAAACATTAAACTTATTTTAATCTTCTAAATCATAACTACACAATTTATCTAACAAATAGTCCATTAGTCAGCTTCTCCACTTCTCCATAAAATTTTTTAGATAGTGAAGAATTCAATATTTATATATTTTAATGAAACATTTCATATCATCACAAAAATTATCACATCTTAATGGACTACTCACCATGGAACCTAACTGTTATTTTCCCCAAAGGTGTGGGTAGAAACTTCATATTCTATATTTGGGTGTATTCTTCCTCCATTGCTCATCATCACATCACATTGAATTTTTTTGCTAACCTATATTTAAAACTCTATTAAAACCAAATACCAAATGCAAAATCATCTCCATCAATCCATTTGGACACATCAATATTTCCCTTTTTATTTGATATGAATACCAATTTTTCTCTTAAATTCAATTAAAATTTTCTCTCCCTTATTAGTACTATAGTAAAATGAAAAAAAATCTCCAACCCTTAATTGGTACCATAGGTGTAATTGAATGTATTCAAATCTTATCACCATCCTAAATTTGAAATAAAACATCATCCTCTCCCCACCCCCCATTTTTGATAGTATCAATCACTTACATATGAGAAAAGGGTGGTACCAAAATTTTATTAGCAATGTGTCCTCAAATAATCAAATCTAAGTCTACATGGGTTAACCATGTATAGAAAACAATAATGATTATTTTAAAAACCCATAATCCATATTCTTTCCATAATGTGATACCAACTCAAATTTCATTACATAGGGGCTATAAAAATATATTTTCAATAAGTTGTTTAAACCTTCACTCAACTTCAATGAACACAATAAATAAATTCAATTGAAATATGACTTTTCCCCCATATTTTTTAGAAAATAACTCCCCCTTGATAAAGTTATTAAACATATTCCAAAATAGAAATTAGAGAGTAAAAATCATACATCATATTAATTTTTATAGGGCCTGTCAAGTATTTTAGATTTAAAAAAAGTGTTAAATTTTACATAGCTTCACTTATTTTATCTCTTTGTAAAGGGACTATCTTCATCAATCTTCACCTCAGTTAGTTTTATTTAGATACAATTTCTAAAAATTGGATAAAAGTTGAGATTGATACCAATTGAAATGAAAATGATATGATGTATTGAGTAATCGAATCAATGTAATCTATGATAAATTATTCTTCTTGTTATATAACCATCTATTTTTGTCTTATCTCACCTCAAACTCGATGATATTCAACGACCAATGAATATTCTATATCTTTACCTACACATTATCCTTACTTTATTATTATTTTTATCTTCATTTATTTTTAGTGTATCTGAACACTAAAACCATTTTGGATTCCTTTTCTTCTTCAATACCTGGAAATATCCTCTTCATAAAGTCATATTAGCTTCTCCTTCCCCACTTACAAAGAGAATTCATTTTCTCTTCCTTAATAGTTCTATGTGGGATTCATTCTTTCTATTTATTCTCATTCATTTTATATATTGGTCAAAAAAATATATTTTATATATTTTTTATATAAAAATATATACTTTGAATCAATATAGTGATCCTCTCATTTTTCCTAAACATTTTTGAACGTGAGTCTCTCCCACGATCATGGTTATTCATTTTTCCATAAAACTATTTCCCCCTCAAAAAAAATATAGGAATACTATCTCTATATCATTTTATATCAACCAAATAAGTCTATAATTATAATATTATATTATTTATGATAAGATTCTTTATATTTTTCTAATTCACACAAAATCTATAATACAATAATCGCCATTACTATATAAAAATATCCATGCATTATAGCTATGACATGTCTTAACTCTTTAGTATGTATAAATCAATGAAATTAAAATGTATACTCTAGATTCCAGTTTGATCATTAGAGTACTCCACTACTTGAAATTATCAATTTTAATCACAAATGTTTTTGTGTTAATTAATTAACAGCTAAACAACATAATAATGTTCACATTTAATTTCTAATTTCATTTAATCTAAAATATCTTCATTAAAGTATCAAATAACTTCTAAAAAATTTATCATTACTTAATATTATTTCTCAGTCATGAATATCCTTTTTATAGTGATCTTATTACTTTAATATTCCTTTATCTTCTTTAAAACATATATTTAATCATTCATTAACAGAGGATAATGATGTTTTAAACATGAATTCACAATATAAACATCATCTAAATTTTAATTATTCAAAATTATTGAAAAATCTATTTTTGGGTCTTATAATGATCCTTATTAAATGAGCCAACTATACTTATGAAGTACATTATGATTTTATGCATTTTTGTGATTTTCATGTATAAAGTATTTTTGCATAAGGATAGAATGATCCTTATAAACCTCACGGTGGGATTTCATACCATTGTGAAATTAAAAATTCATCATTAATTTCATTAGGATAAATGATCCTTATGAAGTTCATAGCTATACCTAATAAATTTCTACTTCATCTTTCATTTTTGTGATTGATCATCATGGATGTTGCGTTGTGTCTGTTCGAGTAATTGATCTTCTAGTATCTCTATTTCCCTTGATTGTAGTATCACTAATTTACTATGTTTCCAGATCCATTGATCTTGTGGTTTTATTCCTTCTAGATCCACTATGTGCTCTTTTCTGGGTGATGATCTTTTATTGGTTGTGGTGTGGAGACTGCGTGTTCTTTGGGGGTTATTATGATCCACCCTTTCTGCCATCTTCTTTTTTGTGGGATGTGATTCTATGACACGGTAATCATTCTTAGGGCCTCTATAGTTTTCCTTGTGTTCCTTTCTGGTTGGTGGATTCCATTGCAGGCATTTGGGAACTGAGTTTTAGGTTTGTGGTTCCATATCAATATTATGTTGGTTGAACCATATCACTTTGGTTTTGGTAAATTTATTTATAAAATGAAATCTCATGATTGATTGATTGATTTGGGTTTGTTTGGGGAAATGGGGTTTTTAGAAAAGATGATTTTCTCCTTGTTTTGGTAAAATAACATGTATTTCCAAAGTATTTTGAAATGGTTTTTATGAAATGGTTTTTAAATAAGGGTTTTGATAAAATGGATTGGAAAATAGAGCACATGGTAAGCCTTTGGTACTTATGTGGAAGGTGTAGTAATATTCCTCATTTTTTCAGGTGGTTCACTAATGGGGTATTCCTCTGCACCCTAGGATCATTGATCCAAGGACTTGATTGACCTATTGGGGATTCGTATTCTAGGGTGTTCCTCTTCTCTCTAAATGTGATGCATATATCTAGATACTTGATGTGAAATAATGTCTATGTTTTAGGTATAAGTGTCCTAGATAGCTTTACCTATAGTGATCCTTAGTGTGATGTTACCTGTGCTTTGTCTTGTACTATTTTAGATTGTACTACCATGGATTTTATATGATATTTGATTCATTATTTACATTGATTTTAAATCTTTTATGTATATGAAATGTGTTAAGATCATTAGAATATTATATATATTTAATAATCATGTCTCACATTGGTGTGGGTTATCTTATTTATTATTATTCATTTGTAAATTAAGCACCCTGCCTCATTGTGAAGTACGGGTTTCCATTTCAACATGGTATCAAAGGGGGTTTTGTGTTTTCCTATCCCTAAAAATTTGTGCCCCCTGTACAATGAAATCATGTCATCTCTTCCTAGTGTGAAAACCCTCTACGCATCTTCTCCAAGATCATGGTGGTAATCATACACTTCTAGGAAATAATGGAGATGGTGATAGGGCACAAGCTGAAGGTCTTCCACACTGACCATGTCGGTGAGTTCACTTCAGAGGAAAATGATGAATACTATATTGAGTGTGGAATAAAATGATATCTTGTAGATACCTATTAACAATAGTAGAATAGGTTCATTGAACAACATATTCATACCATGGTTTCCATGTATCTTAGCATAATAAAAGAAAATAGACTTCCCAAGATGTAAGAACCCGGGTTTTTGGAACAGGTCAAAATCCCGACCCTGTTTGAATTTTTGACTGGTTTCTGAGGAAACTGGAGAAAATGCGAAGTTTCTAGAAATTTTCGGACTACACTCCATGTAATTTAAGTACACGTTGTGTATGTGTAGGCGAGTGACCGGCCGTGTACTCATTGAGTACATGTCGTGTAATGATCGTGTAGTATTTTCTTACTACACGGCATGTAGTTATGAAGAGGTCGTGTATACCCCAACCCTGTGAGGCCATACATGGCGTGTAGGCCTGTTGGCTGGGTAGAACCATGGACACACCATGTTCCCTTTCGACACACCATGTATTCTAGCCGTGTATAAGGGAAACACATGGAGTGTGGGTATGTCAGCGAGGAAGAGAAGAGGAACCCGGTACACACCGTGTACCCAGAGGTACACATCGTGTACTCATGTCGGCAGGTTCGGAAAGTAATTCGGTGGAATCCTACCATATTGTGAACAGTTAAATAAATTATACACGGCATGTAGTCCAAAAGTACACATTGTATACTTTCTTTTTTTTTTCGCTTAAAACGGGCAGTAGCCTCATATTGAGGAAGAACCTCATACCCTCCACCCGGATACGTGAACCAGGCCGGCTGAACCCCTTTTCTGCTCCCGATCATCCGTCTAAGACCCGATTCGAGCTCTGATTAGTGCATTGGAACCCCCTCAGTAAGGCCTTGATTCCTATTTGGCCGTTTTGTTTGATTTTCATTCTAGAATAAGTTATAGGTGTTTGAACGGTATTGAATATTTTGTAGATTTACCGCGTTTTAGACCAAATTGGTGGCTGTTACTGGAGGAGTAGCGTCGTACGAGTCTCAGGTAGGTGGTTCATACCTCATTTTGTGTTTTTGTGGTTGTTTGGGTGACGCATCCTTTGGCGTGTTTTCGGGTATTTTGAGCGGGCCCGTTTTATCTGTTATTTCATTTTGAATTGCTTATGGGACCTCTGAGATTCCTTTGGGTATGCCCGGTTACCAATTTGCATGAGCAGGGCCGGGTGAGGGGTCATTGCTCGTCGGGGCATTTTGGCCGGGGAACGCCAAAATGGTTTTAATTGAAATGTTACTGTTATAAACTGTTAGTTTACTTTATTGATGTTTGATATAAATTGTCAGAGGCATTTAAGACCTCAGTTCTGGTATGGGAAAGCACATGGTATAGTGCAATTCAACAATTTACTTTGTTTTTCTGGTTTATGTTTTCTGTTTAAACATGTTATATATGCAATTGCTAGATTACATCTGCTGGACCCCTTTGGGTTGTGTTGGGCTTGGCCGGGTTACGCTTGAGTGATGCTGATCACAGGTTGGGGCTTTGTCCGGGTTACTTTGGGTGGTTTTGACCACTGTATTGGGCATCATGGATGTTGTCTTGAGCCAGTACGACTATCAGGTTGGGCATGACCCGGGTTACTAGGATGCCGATGCCATCGGACTTGAGCGACATGGTCGTAGGGACATGGGGTGTCAGACGTGTTTGTGGCTTAGGGAATATTTTGGTGATTACTGCTCACCCAGGACTTTGAGTAGTGTGCACATAGAGATACTCCGTGATGAGGTGTTTTTGACCACTCGTGTGGGTAGAGTCCCCCGTAGTTGCAGTTAGGTATTTTGGTTGGGGGTGCTTGCCGTAGAAAGACACGTGGGAGGTGAGGAGCCTTCAAGGGATGGGCGTGCCTTCGGGGAGTCGGTACATGAGACACGAGGTGTCAGGAGGCACATGGTGCCGGGTTACTATTCTTGGGCGTGCCTTAGGGACGTCGGTACTTGAGGCACGAGGTGTCAGGAGGCACATGGTGCTGGGTTACTAATTTGGGTGTGTCTTTGGGATGTCGGTACTTGAGACATGAGGTGTCCGGTGGCACATGGTGCTAGGTTACACGACAGAGATTTCGGCGTTGGCTAAAGCAGGTGACACTCTGTGGTGGCTGTTGAGCACCAGTGGAGTTGGTGTTTATTCGTGCACTATATTGTTTACTACTTTCCTTGTAAATGCATGACTGCTTAAACACATATATTTGGTATGCACCGTTGGGTGGTATCCTACTGAGATTTGTCTCACACCCTGCACGGGCCCTTCGGGACGCGTGCATACTTTATGGATTTACGTGCAGGAAAGAGGCCAGCTTCAGGATCTGGGTTACATTAGTTGTTTCATGGATATGGTATGGACCTTGAGGTCATACCTAGCTGGGGTTTACTTTGTTTTTTTTACTTTTCTGTATCAGCATGCTTACTTGTTGTAGCCACTGTTGGTTATCTATTGGCGCCCTTTTTATATTCAGCTGTGTATGACTGCTTTGGATGCATGTTTTACTGTTCAGTAGTAGTTACATGTTATCAGCATGTTGTTGTGTTTATTTCTACTGCTGTTGTTTATATTTATTGCTTCCGCTGTTTATTGTTATTGAATGTGCTTCTTCTATGTGGGTCTGTTTCGAGTCTACTGGATCTTATTCCGCTGCACCTTTACAGTTATACTCATACCAATACCCTTACTATGATCCTCCGAGAGGGTATAGCCTCCCCACTATACCTAATAGACCCTCGCTGCTAGTCGGCATCCTTTGGCGTTCAGGGGAGGTGCGCCTAAGGTAGTGACACCCGACTCGTTCGGCACTGTTCGAGTGGTTGGCCGGGTCCGGGACATTACAAAGTGGTATCAGAGGCGTTCTTGACTAGGATTTAATAACAGTGTTTTCTGGCTACTAATGAGATTGAGACTTCTCTTTTATTTCTGCTGGTTTTACTATTTGGGATATGGTAGACTGGAGATAAGTTGTTGTTACTGGAACTGGGTTCCCAGCTTATGCTTGGGTGCCTACAGCCCCAGGTACGAGGGATAGACCAAGTTTCCATGGGTGGGAATTGTTGTTTGCTTTTTCTCAGATTACGGTTTATATGATTTCCACCTCAGTGGCTCACTTGATGTGTGATGTTCTTGATTGTGATATGAGGCCCTTGACCCGGTATGGTAAGGGAGAATTGGACCTTGGCCCGGTATGGAAAGGCTACTTTTATTGGCTTTTGATAGGCACATTTTTAGGGTATTTCAATTTCACAATTGCACGTATGCTTTATGAAGTGATAATTCCATGTGAATAAAAATTAACTTCCATGCTTAATATGATTTGAAATGTAAATTGGTGAAATTCCTGATAGAATTTCTAGTTGTGCAATGTGTATGTCATGCTTTATATTTTGTAAAAATTGCATGTTGCAAGATATTTGGGTCTGACTCTTGTGAGATACGGCAGGTACTATGACTGAGGCAGAGTAACTATCAGGATTGGGCGACTCGGTCATCGGTTTGAGGCAACGTGAGTTGTCAGGACGGGCATGGTCCGAGGTACTTTTGATACTTGGCTCTGTTGAGTGGGGTAAGGAGGCCATGAGGCTGGGATGCTGTGGGGTATGGGTTTCGGTGAGGGGGAGTAAGGGTAGTTGTTATGCACTGCCTTTTACTTCTTTCCTTATCTGCGTAGAATATATTGTTATATATATGTATGGGTTGTCTGGCCATTTATGGTATTCAGCGGGTTACTCCTTCATGACTCGATGGAGCATCAGGCAGGAGATGGTACAGTACTGCCGGATCAGGGTCAGAATTTGGTACAGGAAGAGCACGAGCTGCAGGTACAGGCTCATGGACAGGATCAGGTTTAGGATCCAGTGCAGGCAGGACAGCAGTCGGGTTTGGCGTCGTTCAGGCCATGGCTCAATGATCAACTCCGAGCGAGCCTGGCACTCATCTTGTAGGGGATTGACTGAGGCGCACAGGGTACGGAGCCATCTATGGCATATCTGACGCGGGAGTTCCAGTCGCAGCACCCGCCACTTTTTTAGGGTGAGGGTGGTCCGTAGTCGGATGAGAACTGGATAGAGATATGCAGATGATCTTCGAGCAGCTCGAGATGCCTCCAGGGCGAAGGGTCAAGCTGGAAACGTACATGCTGATAGGACCGACGAAGCATTGGTGGGATGTACAGGTACAGGCTCGTAGGCACGAGGGACTAGCATAGAAGGACTTCGAGGATAGGCTCTTTGAGCACTTCTACCCAGAGACACTGAGGGTAGAGAGAGCTCCGGAGTTCTTGAGTCTTCAGTAGGGAGACATGTTCGTTATGGACTACGCAGATACTTTCACAGAGTTGTCTCGCTTTTCACCTGGTATGGTGAGTGATGACGCAGCTAGGGTGAGGCGCTTCAAGGATGGCTTATGACATTCCATTCAGGTCTAGGTGAACATCTTCAAGTTGGGTTCCTTCTCTGAGGCGGTGAATCAGGCGCTCATAGCCGAGGGCAACGAGAGAGAGAAATCTTGTTTGGGCAGGGCGACAGCTTCAGGTGATGGTTCAGACAGCAGGAAGCGAGGACGAGATGAGTTCCAGCAGGGCAGTCAGGCTAGGGATTCATCTAGACCACCTCGTGGTAGTTCTTCGGTGATTTTCATTCAGTGTGGATAGCCGGGACATGTTCGGGCTCAGTGCGATAGGCCTCCGAAGGAGTTCCGGGCATGTGGCCAGGACGATCATCTAGAGAGGTTTTGCAGGAAAACTTCTCAAATAGCCGGCAGACAGGGACCAGGACAGACTGCAGTGTCTGGAGTTGGTTCAGGTTCAGTACCCGGAGAGGGTAGTCGAGGTTCAGCTATGTTCGGAGGTCGTGACAGAGATGGTGGGACCCAGCTGAGGGGTCAGTGGCCGGAGACTGGAGTAGCATCAGGAGGTCAGGCGTCAGGCAGTCATGTTTCAGGCCAGGTGCACGCTGTGGAGCTGCCAGAGGCTGAGCAGGCTAGTGAGCCGACGATAGTTAGAGGTACACCACGGTGTGACTGTGATCTCCATGTTTCCTTTTTGGCATGACTTGTAGAGGCATGTCTGTTTTGAGTGCACGTAGTTCACAGGATCTATATGGACTGACTAGATTCTAGTCAGTGGGATTGGCACCATATCGGGTGTGTGATATATATATATATATATATATATATATATATATATATATATATGTATGTATGTATGTATGTATGTATGTATGTATGAGAGGCGTAGCATCAGGGAATCGAAGATGCAGGTTACTTGAGGTGTCTTGGGCATCAGGGCATCGAGGATGCGGGTTACCTGAGGTGTCGTGGGCATCGGGGCATCGAGGATGTGGGTTACTAGAGGTGCTCAGCACCGGGACCTCATGGAGTCGGACACCGATGCGGTGCAGGATACGTTGGGTGTCGAAAGCGACACAGGAGCACCAATGGGGTGCAGGGGTGACGATGCATCACGGGAGGACTATCCATCCGGAAAGAAGGTTAGTGAACCCTGTTTTCTTTACGTTTTGTTGGGTTGAGACCGGGTAAGGTGATTTATAAGGTGGGGATCCCCCTTGAGGAATTTATCTGGAACCTTTGAGATCGAGGGAGTGCGGGTTGTTTGATCGGGGTGGTATATTCGGTGCCATATCCGGGTTTCATTCGGTAGTTCGGGGACGAGCTACGTTAAGGTGGGGTGTTTGTAAGAACCCGGGTTTTTGGAACGGGTCAAAATCCCGACCCTGTTTGAATTTTTTACTGGTTTCTGAGGAAATTGGAGAAAATGCGAAGTTTCTGGAAATTTCTAGACTACACGTAGTGTACTTTATGTACACGCCATGTATGTGTAGGCGAGTGACTGGCCGTGTGCTCGCTGACTATATGTCGTGTAATGACCGTGTGGTATTTTCTTACTACACGGCGTGTAGTTTTGAACACGCTGTGTATACCCCCGACCGTGTGAGGCCATACATGCCGTGTAGGCATGTTGGCCGGGTAGAACCAGGGACACACCGTGTTCCCTTTCGACACGCTGTGTAGTTTTGCCGTCTATAAGGGAAATACATGGCGTGTGGGTATATCGGCGAGGAAGAGAAGAGGAACCCGGTACACGCCATGTACCCAGAGGTACACGTCGTGTACTCATGTCAGCAGGTTCGGAAAGTAAGTCGGCAGAATCCTTCCATCTTATTAATAGTTAAATACATTATACACGGCGTGTAGTCCAAAATTACACACCGTGTACTTTATTTTTTCACTTAAAACGGGCAGTATCCTCTTATTGAGGCAGAACCTCATACCCTCCGCCTGGATACGCGAACCAGGCCAGCCAAACCCCTTTACTCCTCCCAATCATCCTTCCGAGACCTTATTCGAGCTCTGATTAGTGCGTTGGAACCCCCTCGGTAAGGTCTCGATTCCTCTTTGTCTGTTTTGTTTAATTTTCATTCTAGAATAAGTTATAGGCATTTGAACGGTATTGAATCTTTTGTATATTTAACGCGTTTTAGACCGAATTGGCGGATGTTACTGGAGGAGTAGCGTCGTATGAGTCTCGGGTAGGTGGTGCATACCTCATTTTGTGTTTTCGTGGTTGTTTGGGTGATGCGGCCTTCGGCGCGTTTTCGGGTATTTTGAGAGGGACCCATTTTATCTGTTATTTCATTCTGAATTGCTTATGGGACCTCTAAGATGCCTTTGGGTATGCTCGGTTACCAGTTTGGGTGAGCAGGGCTGGGTGAGGGGTCGTTGCTCGTCGACGCATTTTGGTCGGGGAACGCCAAAATGGTTTTAATTGAAATTTTTTTGTTATAAACTTTTAGTTTACTTTATTGATGATTGATATAAATTGTCAAAGGAATTTAAGACCTCGGTGCTGGTATGGGACAGCACCTGGTATAGTCCAATTCAACTGTTTAGTTTGTTTTGCTGGTTTATGTTTTCTGTCTAAACATGTTATATATGCAATTGCTGGATTGCATCTGCTGGACCCCTTTGGGTTGTGTTGGGATTGGCCCAGTTATGCTTGATTGATGCTGATCACAGGTTGGGGCTTTTCCCGGGTTACTTTGGGTGTTTTTGACCACTGGATTGGGCATCATGGACGTCGGTTTGAGGCAGTACGACTGTCAAGTTGGGCATGGCCCGGGTTACTAGGATGGCGATGCCATTGGACTTGAGCGACATGGTCGTAGGGACATGAGGTGTCAGACATGTTTGTGGATTAGGTACTATTTTGGTGATTACCGCTCACCCAAGTCTTTGAGTAGTTTTCACACAAAGATACTCCGTGATGAGGTGGTTTTGACCACTCGTGTGGGTAGAGGTCCTCGTAGTTGCGGTTAGGTATTTTGGTTGGGGGTGCTTGTCGTAGAAAGCCACGTGGGAGGTGAGGAGCCTTCAGGGGATGGGAGTGCCTTCGGGACGTTGGTACTTGAGACACGAGGTGTCAGGAGCACATGGTGTCGGCTTACTATTCTTGGGCGTGCCTTTGAGACATCGGTACTTGAGGCACGAGGTGTTAGGAGGCACATGGTGCCAGGTTACTATTTTGGGCGTGTCTTCGGGACGTCGGTACTTGAGACACAAGGTGTCAGGTGGCACATGGTTCCAGGTTACACGATAGAGATTCCGGTATTGGGCGAAGCAGGTGACACTCTGTGGTGGTTGTTGAGCACTAGTGGAGTTGGTGTTTATTCATGCACTGTACTGTTTACTGCTTTCCTTGTAAATGCATGACTCCTTAAACACATATATTTGGTACGCACCGTTGGGTGGTATCCTACAGAGATTTGTCTCACACCCTGCACGGGCCCTTCAGGACGCGTGCAGACTTTATGGATTTACGTGCAGGAAAGAGGTCAGCTTCAGGAGTTGGGTTACGTTAGTTGTTTCATGGAGATGGTATGGACCTTGAGGTCATGCCTAGCTGGGGTTTACTTTGTTTTGTTTACTTTTCTGTATCGGCATGCTTACTTGTTGTAGCCACTGTTGGTTAGCCATTGGCGCCCTTTTTATATTCAGTTTTGTATGACTGCTTTGGATTCCTGTTTTACTATTCAGTGGTAGTTACATGTTATCAGCATGTTGTTGTATTTATTTCTGCTGTTGTTGTTTATATTGATTGTTTCCGCTATTTATTATTATTGAATTTTCTTCCGTTATGCAGGTCTGGTTCGAGTCTGCTAAGTCTTATTCTGCTGCACCTTTACTGTTATACTTGGATCAGTACCCTTACTATGATCCTCTGAGAGGTTATAGCCTCCCCACTATACCTAACAGACCCTCGCTTCTAGTCGGTAGCCTTTGGCGTTCAGGGGATGTGTGCCTAAGGTTGTGACACCCGACCCGTTCGGCACTGTTCGGGTGGCTGGCCGAGTCTGGGACGTTACACAAGATGTTTTGGGGTGATGTTTTCTCCACCACCATGTTCATACTTAACCAAATACAGACACATAACATTGATTGGATGATGTCATATGAGTCCAATTATGGAAAATGACCATAGGTGAACTTTCTCCACACCTTTGGTTGCATCACACATGTCAAGATAATGAAGACTCGCCAGAATAAGATGGTTGACCAGAGTACACTAATGACCTTTGTTGGGTATGAGTCTGGGTCCGAGGAATACTGTGTGTACAACCTTAATGTCAAGATCATGACTGTAATGTGATATGTCATATTTGACGAGGAAACAAAATGGTATTGCAGTGCTGATGAAAACAAGATGTGTTGAGTAGTGAGTAATCATTCACCATAGAGAACACTATAGTATATTTATTAGGGTTGGCAGAGACTGTTGACACTTTCATAGAACACAGATCATCACCCACACCCACCAGTGCATGCTCTACATACAATGCAATATCAAACATGGTCAAGGGGATGCCCGTGCCATCATCCACAGTGGATTCTACCTCCCCGCCATCCAATATGGTTAATCTCTAGACACCATCCATGTTGATATATATTCTAGGACCTAATTGATTCTTAGATGTTCTAGATGTGAAATTTCTGCACAAATTCTCTACTAACTATGCGCCTTCGTCACCTTTTTGACATGCATTTTTATCACACTATCTTTGGAATTGTCAAACGTCAAATTTCCCCATGGTGATACTCCAGTGGTGTGTCTATTCCAAGGGTTCACCTAAAGGGTTCTTGACTCTGATGCCTCAGATCACATCACTAGGGATTTAGGTATTCTTCATTCCTATAGATCAACCTCAAATAGAAGTGATATTTTTTTTGATGGTCAAATAGTATAGATTGCTGGTTATGGGAGTTGTGAGATTAAACTTGGATTGACACAATCTACTATTGGTGGTGTGTATGTGATTTCCACGACCCCATCCCTTTCCAGTCCTACCACATCTGACCATGCCTTCCAACGTCACTATCACCTTGGTCATCCACCTTACCCCATTATTCAAAAAAAAATCCAGACATGGATCTTCTTCTTCCTATTGAATGTGAATCCCTTTAATACGTAATTCTCTACCATGTCAGTTATGTTCCCCGAACAATTATTTATACATTCACTCCATTTCATTTGGTTCGTTCTAATATCTGAGGCATCATTCCTACTACATCTAAACTGGTTCGTTGATATTTTGTTACTTTCATGGAAAATATTTCACAGATGAATTGGGTATATTTGTTGAAAAAATGCCCTAAAATATTCACTGTGTTTTTCTATTTTTATCGAGAAATAAACACATAGTTTTCTACTAAAATTTACTGTCTCCATTCTCAAAATGAACGTAAATATTTATATAGACTATTCCAGTCTTTCTCAGATGACTATGAATTTATCCATAAAACTTATTTTCCTAACACACCTCAACAAAATAGTGTTTCTGAATGAAAGAACCTCTATCTATTAGAATTTTCTCATACACTATTATTTAAAAAAAAGGTTTGAACCATTTTTGGGGTAATTATATTCTCACAACCACTTATCTTATCAATAGACTTCCCTCATCTATTCATCAGGGGTATACACACCCTTTCATTATTTCCAACAAAATCCCATCATTACCTGACCCAACACATTTTTGGTTATGTGTTTTATGCTTGATATATTCACCCCTAGATTACCATGTTTGATGTGAATGCTCTAAAGGGCATATTTCATTGATATTCCCACACCCAACATGGATATCGGTACTTCTCATCTGATTTTCATCAATATGTTTTCTGTGTTGATATTTCTTTTTTCAAATCATCAGTTATTTCTTTTTCGCAGTTCCCACCACCATCTACTGTTTCAGATTACGATTTTATTTTACCATACTATCTCGATACACCACCTATTGAAATAGTGGGTTCCTTAGACCCAACTATTCAGTAATTTTGATTAAAATATCATGCATACATTTATCTATACATGATGTTGTCTTACCATTATAGTATAGAACTTTCTGCGTCCACTATTGAAATGGTAATGTCTAAAGATTAATTGTCGTATCAAAAGTTTATAGCAGTTCTCATGCTATAATGAGATCCTCGAGATACTATGACATTAATCTTAAAAATGTGTTCTATTTTCTAGATACATCTAACTGATTGGATATAGTAGATGTTTGACTATTAGGTGTTGGGGGATCATAAACGTTGGTACTACTTCTCATGAAGTTCTTACTTGGTGATCTCTAGTAGTGAGATCCTGAGGATTGACCCACCAGTAGGAAAACCACATGTGTCAAGTGTCATGGATGTTCCTATCTACGATCATGTGTATTGGTCTCCTAACGTGAGATCATTACCAATATATATGTCATTTGATAACATACTTTGATGCAAGATGAAAACCGTGGGAATGAAGTTGTGGTGAGGTAGTTTGTGTTGAGTGCATCATTAGTGGCATGTCATTGGTTGAATGGCCAATAAAGGATTTGTCGCTACTGGGTTTTGGAAGTAATATATCTTAGGCCATGTTGATATGGATGGAAGTACCTTTATAAGACCATGGCCATGGAATTTGAGGGTAAATCAATTCAGTTACATCAACAAACAATAAAGCAAGAAAAGGGTGAAGACACGAGAGTGCATCCTTCTTTATGAGATATTACAGACAAAGAGATTGTATTACACATTTCATGTTCGTAGGTTGGTTGCCGCTGTTGTGACAATCCTTGTCTCTTCAAGGGCCATGCTGGGTTGCTAGATGTCACTCTTGGTTTGTGAATACTATTCACTATTATTGAGATAAGGGCCTAGAGGATCACACTCAATAGCGTATTCAAGAATTTGTCATATTCAGTTGAATAGTTGTTTTGGACATGGTGGGCCCCACCACAGGGGTCCGGAATTTGTCTAAGAAAAAAACAATCATCAATGTAATAAATAAATTCATATTATTCGAGTTTAGAATAATGATCATTACATTTATTTATTAAATTTATTTATTGAATTTATTTATTAAATTTATTTACGAATTTTAAGTAAATACATGAAAAATATTAATTAACAAAAATTAAATTATTCAACTTTCAATTAATATTTTTGGGAATGACGAGTCAAGTTTTGGACTTAATTATTATCATGTAATATATTTTAATATATTACAAGTAAATGATAATAATATTTATGACATCGTTTGGTAGTCATAAAATGTCATTGATAGTGCGTTAATTATTCGGGGGCTGGGTTGGTATTTTCAAGTAATTAAATGACACTATAAATATCAGAGGATAGGAGATTGTCAAATACTATTCATGGAGCTTCTCGCTCTTCTCCTCTCTCCAATGATCTAGAGAGAGAGGATCTGGATCCAAGGATCATAGATCAGGCACTCTCTCAGGCATCACTTGCGAAGCGATGCGGTGATCATTGGAGCGTCGAAGGTGTCGTTACAAATCCATGTTAGCACTTGGATTACGACGAAAGGTGCTCCCGCAGATATCTTAAAGCACGTGTGAATGATCTAGATGAGTTCGATGTCAGATTCTTTGAGCAGTTGTAAAGACCCGTAAAATTCAAGGGAAATTTTTTCTTAAATTTCTTTAGAATTTTACAAGAGCGCGGTTTCAGACGGCACCTGATTCCGAGGCCCGGAGTGCCCGGAATTAATTTCCGAAGTTTGGCTCGGGTACGTTCAGTGAACGAACGAGCGAGAATTCCTAACTTTTGATCCGGTGCTCGGAATTGAAATCCGAGGGCACCGATGAACTCGCAGCGCCGATATTCGCTTAAAGAGACCCTTTCGGGAGTTGCGTTTGTTGCGGGACGAAAGTTAGTTTTTGGGAGAATTATAAAAAGTTGAATAAAAAAATGTGGATTCTTTTTTTTTCACTTTTGTAGGTTAACTCCTCTCAAAAGGAGTTGGGGGTGGGACCCACACCCACTTAACCTACTTTGAGAGGATTAAGTGTGGTGGGACCCACACGATCCTAAACCTCTCAACTTCCCCCTTAAACTCCCCTCTCTCCCTCTTAATTGTTTGTAAACTTAACATCAAATTAATTACACATGACATGTTAATTAATTAAGTGTTATGTTTGAATTTTGAAGTTTTGAATTCCTAGGCTTGGTAAATAAAATAAGGAGAGACCTTATTTTATTTTGTTAGCCAACTTGTGTGGATTTCATTTGAGAGCTCCTCCTCCATCTTCTTCATCTTGACGAAGAACGTTCATCTTGACGAAGAACGCTCAAACTCCGACGAAGAACGACGCCTCTCTTCTTCGTCCTCGGTGTCAACAAGAGGGAACGCCGCATCCTCCTCGGGCCTTCTTCGTCGGCAAATGAAGATCCGCCATCAACGTGTCGCATCGGACGTAACTCTTCGTCAACGGATTTGACGAACGACGACCGCGACGCCCGACTTCCGCGACGCCGTCTTCCGCGGAACGTAGAAGATTCTTTGAATCTCAAACCAGAAGTAGGGGTTGTCGAATTTTCTTTTGGATTCCTCATTTTATTCTTGATCGTGCTTTTAGCAAGATTAACGTGTGACATGTTTTTTCTTTAAGTTGCGTTATTATTATTAACGCGAGGGGGGCCGGACCGCACGAACACGGCCGAACCCCCCTCCAACGTTCTTGTTTAATTCTTGCGGTGGAAGCAAAGTGGCGTGGTGCCGTCGCACCACGCGGTTTACCGTGCGTTTAATTTACGCAACGCCGTCGCGCTACGCCGAGGAGAATCTTCAAGAACGCGACGCCGTCGCGCCGCGTTGAAAAGAATCGAAGCACGGCGAAGGGGCGCGGTGCCGACGCACCGCGCCGGATGACGAACGCCGCGGCCGGTTCCGGGCCGCGGCGGGACGAGAAGACCGCGGCCGGTTCCGGGCCGCGGCGGGACGAGAAGACCGCGGCCGGTTCCGGGCCGCGGCGGGACGAGGAGACCGCGGCCGGTTCCGGGCCGCGGCGGAAGGAAAGACCGGCGGCCGGGCCGCCGGCGTCGGAAGACGAGGGCGGGACCGGAATTTCCGGTCCCGTTGGTAAAAACCGGCCGGCCAGCGGGCCGGCCGGATGTCATAAAACCGGGGGAATAAATCCCCCGGCTGGTTCATCAAACCCCCCTCTTAATGAGGGGGGGCGGTTCATTTAAGGAGGGGGGGCAACAGCCCCCCGGTTCGTCCAGCCGGCCCCCACTTGCGGGGGCCGTTTTTTTTTGCAAAGGCACGGCTCAAAGTCGTGCCGCCTTCACAAACAGGGGGGGGGCTTGATTGCCCCCCGCGTGACCCACGTGCGGCGCCAAGCGCCGCCACCGCGGCCCGCCGCCGCCGCCCCCGCGGCCCGCCGCCGCCGCCACCGCGGCCCGCCGCCGCCGCCACCGCGGCCCGCCGCCGCCGCCGCCACCGCGGCCCGCCGCCGCGCCGCCGCCGCCGCGCCTCCGTCGCCGCCGCCGCCGGCCGCCGCGCCGCCCCCGGGGGGGTGGGGGGTCGGGCCGGGTCGGCCCGGACCCGGACCCCCCCGTTTCGAACCAGATTCGGTTTTTGGCTCATAACTTGAGCCTCGGACCTCCGAATGACGAACCGTCTGCGGCAACGCGATCCTTGGATCGAGACGGTCGTTTCGGTATATCGCACTCAAGGTTTCGGTTTACTTTGAGTTCGGCCGGGTTGGTTCGTTCACGAAACCAACCGGGCCTTCGGAGCGGAAACGCTCATATCTTGAGCTACGGACGTCCGATTGACGTGCCGTCAGTCGCGTAGTGTTCCTCTTAGTGAGACAGATCTTTTGGCATACTCCGCCCGAGGTTTGGACGCAGGTGGAGTACGGTCGGGTTGGTTTTTCCTTAAAAACCAACCGGGCCCCGGAGACGAAAATGCCAATAACTCTCAGACCGGGCGTCCGATCGACGCGCCGTCTGTTGCGTTGAGTTCCTGTTGACGATACGGAACTTTTGGATACATCAACTCTGGTCTTTGTGACAGTTGATGTATCAGCCTCTCGGCTCGTGGAGCGGACCCTCCGTACGAGCTTGCTGTGTGCGGGAACCCTAGTGCTGGCTGCGACTGTTCTACTGCTACTGTGACTGCGACGACGACAGTACAGAGATCCTGTGTGGATTTGACGACGACAGTACAGAGATCCTGTGTGGATTTGACGACAGTACAGAGATCCTGTGTGGATTTGACGACGACAGTACAGAGATCCTGTGTGGATTTGACGACGACAGTACAGAGATCCTGTGTGGATTCGACGACGACGACTTCAGCACTCAGCGATCCTACGTGGATCAGTGCTACAGGTCCTGTGTGGGCCCGATCCTGTGTGGGTCCTTGCGCTCAGCGGTTCTGTGTGAGCCAGCGCCTACAGGTCCTGTGTGGGCCCGATCCTGTGTGGGTCATTGCGGGGGTTAGTTACCTATCGATCCTTCGTGGGTCCGACGACTTAGATGGATCAGTGATCATCTTTATCGTCCTTGAAGAAGTATACCTGTGTGAGCTGAATCCTGTTGTTTTCCTGTGTGGATTGTGTTGTGCAATCCTGTGTGGATTATATTTTGCTTCCCTTTGTGGATTACGTATACTTTCCTGCGTGGACTGAGATGTACTTGGGCTCGGAGGTTGGAGCGTATCTGAATTGATGACTTAGGTATATGTATGGGCATATACCTAAGCAGTGTCGGTTGTTACTTCGTGATTGTACTTTTCTTTGTGGTTTATCCTTTGTGGATTTGAGAGACCTTCAGAGGTCTCGGGGTCCTTACTGAGTAGCTTATACTCACCCCTGCACGGGCTTCGCCCGCACTACGTTGTGTTGGTTGCAGACGACGGACAGCGTTGACTTAGCTGAGGCTTGTAGAGCGGGACGGTACCCGGAGGTGGACCACTGGGCGGGACGTGCACGGAGCGGACGGCGGGACCCGGGGAGCAGAGGAGCTATCTGTACCCACCCTTCAGGTGGGATTTCCGGTGGACAGCTCGGAGTAGCGGCTTTTACTTTACAGTTGCTGTTTTTTCCCTTTTCGAGTTGTACTTTACTTTCAGTTTGGGTTTGTATTCTGGCCCATTTACTTTTCCGCACTTTCAGTTGTACTCTGCTTGTTTAGTGTTTACTTTCCGCTTGCTTACTCTGTGGAGTTGGTTACTTTTCAAAGGCAATGCCTTCCCTTTTTACTGGGATTTACGCCTTGGTGCTAGTCGCCAGCCCCTGGCCTATGGAAGGCGGGCTTGGGGTAGTCACGGCACGGACCCCGAGGGCGGGTTGTGACAGCAGTGATAGCCAGTGATGAGAATACGTCGTGCACGACTTCAGAATTAAACCATATATTTTTATAGTTTATTTTTGTTCTTAAAACCCTTCATGTGTGGTCCTCGGCTTTGACCGGGGTGCTATTCACCGACGTCGACATGTTTACGTTGATCGTTGGTGGAAATTTTTTAAAATCTCACATGTTTGGGGCTTCCACTGCATGCCTGGTTCCAACAAGTGGTATGAGTGGGATGCGTGATGATTTCAAGTCAATTAAAAAATCAAATTTGTATTATGTTATGAATAGGGTATCGTTACGGTCCTAACACCGCATATCGCGCATTAATCCGATACCGAATGATCATTCTACGGTCATCTGAAGTTTTATGTTCGGATTAAATCCAGTGAGGATTATTAATTATTATTAATTATTATTATAATTATTATAATAATTTATTATTATAATTATAATTTTACGTTCTCCTCTCTCCATTGTTCACTTCCCTCATCATGGAGCCAAAGTGCAGAAACCTCCCAGAGCCCGCTGCTCAGACCGCCTATGCTCGTTGTCACCACGCAGATCAGGCACCTCCCTCCTTTGCGCATGTCAAAACAACGGCCAGCGGTAAGGCACTCCAAGTGAGTGGCCCCTCCTTAGTCCGCTAGCAGCTCATCTGAGACATGTTGCGCCACACCACCTGGAACTGGCAGCTCCTCCTTGTCCGTTGTCTGGCACCCCGCCTCTCCGGCAGCACTCTCCCATAGCTGCGTGCTGCCCCACTGCCTTGGGCTCTACCCGTCGAACCTCCCTCCTGCTTCGACGAGGCCCCGACTGCCCTTCTCATTGTGCTAATCGGCTACTGGCGAGACTGACCGCCTCGGTCCCCTCCTCCTACTCCCAACCAGCCCCCATGCTGCGACCCCCTAGCCGGCTACCCCTTCTCTGCTGCCCTTGCGAGACCTCCCTACAGCCATCCGCCCTGGAGACCATCAAACATCGATGACACACATAGGCCTTGCTTGGGTTTACAGGTCCCAGTTATTTTTAAATTTAATCAAATGATAATTAAAATAAATAAATTAATTATCTAGATAATTAAATTATTTATTTATTCATTTTTGGTTAAAAATTTAGTTTCGTAATTAATTTAATTTGGAGTTTAACTAAATTAATTAAATAATTTACTTTTTAGTTTTAAAAATAAATTAATTAAATGAGACCGAACACCGTATTAATATTGAATTAAAATTCGATTGAAATTGTAATTCAATAAAATAATTCCCTCGAATTATTTAATGAAAGTTTAATTTTTATTCTGCATTTATTTTATATACACGAGTTAATGGGTATACTGATCATGAGTTGGAGACTGACCAATGTATGTCTTGTTTATTTACTTTTTTAATTAATTTATTTAATTATTGCATACCGGTTTGTAATAATTAGTTTAATATAATCAAAAGGTGATTTGTGTGTCGTCTCAATGTCTTTATATGTATAAGGGCATGCACACCCATTCTTAGAGTTGTAATTTTACTCCCCGAAATCCCCTCGCTTATGTGCGAGTAATTTTGTATAATGAAGAGACGACAAATGATGTACTCCACAACAAGTGACAGCAACACACTAGACATGAGTTGGATGCATTGGATGAGAAGACATTGCTATTCAAGTTGCAAGCCACGCGACTAAAGTTATTGTACCTAGGGTCTCAGTTGGTCCGTTATTCACTCAATGGATCAACCATTAGAATAGGTTCATGATCAGATTTTCATTTTGTTTTGCATGGTTTGTTATTTTTGTGCAAGTGTAGTTAGAGCGCGATCAAAAAGAGTAATAATAAACAAGCATGCAAGATAAAATGAACATGTGACGCAATGGAATTTTTATTTCTTACACGGTCAGTTGTGAGTACGATCACATAGTACGTGGTTATAAAAATAGAAAATGATTTCTTTTGTCACACTAAACATAATAAAACTCTCCAAGATATATTAAGTCTAAACAACCATCCATCATTCAAATTTGGAAAAAACCGACTATATTAGGTGGCAGTCATGCCATAGACGAGGGTGTCTCTTACTACTGAGGAGTTCTTATAAGAATGATGGGTCGACTTAAGTAAAATCGCATAAAAAAAATAGCTATTGCTATCATGTTGTAATTTTAGAGGCAAACATTGAGTTAATCATGTTCTGATTTTAGATGTTGGGACTTCACTCAATAGATCAAGGAACCGCAAGTTAATGCAGTCGGCCAGCCAAAATCCTACCTCGAACCTTCCAAGTAGTTGCATAGTTATAGATTGTAGACTTTAAGGGGTGGTTCCGGAATCCTTTCCACTAGAATACTCAAACAAAAGAGTATTACGATTCTAGTATAGAGGGTTCCTAGATTCCAATAAAATAGTGGGAGATATTAAATGATTTAAGTAATTAATCAAAATGTCTAAACCAGTAATCTATATAAAATGCACTCATCTGCTAAAATTAATTTTTGTAAGAAAATGGCAAGTTTTACCACAAGTTTAAACTGTGATAAATGTCTACACAGACATGAGTATCCCTAAATAGTACATGCACATGCACGTAGTACTATGATATAGGAAACTCAAGGTGCCAGTGTCCCCAACACAGTTATAATACCTCAAAAAGAGAGGGTGAAATTGCATACAAGAGACTAATGTACAAAGCATATGAAAGTTATATCATTATGCTATCATCAACGTCCGGTGTCAGTTGCAGTCGCTACACCAGGACATAAATGATATAACATAAAGTCTCATCTCTGAGAAGTTTGCAGGGAGAAATCAAAGCAATGATATGAATAAAGCGAAGTTTACACCGGCATGTGTAAGTTAAAAGATTGATCGTGATGTTTAAATAGATCCCTTTCTCATATCATTTTCACCTCGTTTACTAATGTTTTTTTATGTTACAAAAAGAACAAGTATTGAGTAAATACCCCATTGCCTATCTAGGTACGGTTTACCAAGTGAATAAGAATAAAAGGCAATTAAGATTTTATTCTTATGGCTAATAAATTGAAAGATAATGTGAAAAGGTCAATGGAATTTAATTCCAATGACACATTCGCTACGTCCTTCAATTAATGAGGTATTAACAAAGGTTATTTTCATTTCATATTATAAAATAATACTATGGATGTTTAAAAGCAATAAATTGATTTAAAAAAGCAAGTTGCCACTTCTACATCAGGAATATTCATCAATTTAATGTTTCAATTTTACTACTTGGGTATTAAATACAATATGGTGGTGACATATGTATTTAAATACAGTTATCATGTATGTATAGACATATTACTATAAGTCAAGTGTATTCTCCATGTGGCTGCGAAAGGGTGATACCCAAGCCGGTGGTGAGGAGTACATGACTTTTTTAATTTCCAAGTGAAAAATTCGTGTTGAACTATCATTGAGTATAACCAAAAACATTAATCTCATGTTTCTTTGGATGCAATGAGACATTCTTTTAGGTTCTAAAATGAATTTTGTTTTTGGTAAACTCAATCACTAGTTCAATGATACATGAATAATGGGCAATGAATGGTGAATATAAATGTAAGACTTATACCCAATTATGACAAGATAATTCTTTGTTAATTAATACTAAAAGTGGATGTCAAGAAAATACCATGTATGGTATTTATGCTCAGCACACCTAAATAGTTTTGGTATTATCGACGTATTTAGTTAGGAAAAAGGATCCTTTAGAAATAAAGGTTTGCCACAAAGCTTTTGGAAATAGTTTAACAAGTAAACATGAACTATTACAAGTATAATCTAGAGGTATATTTAATTTATAAGATTACTTTAAGTAATTAATGAATAAAAAATTGAAGTATATTCATGGTCATAAGATATGAGTTGCTTCGGGTTGGGATACCAAAGAATATCTTGACCAAGCATTCATCAATCATGATAATGTAGCATGGAGAAATTCCAAAATGCACATTACCTTATCAACATCACACCATAGATATTAATAAGGATTATTGAGTATGAAGTCTTACATATTAGCATTGATCAACAAACATGTAGTGTGGAGAAATTCCAAAAATAAATATGTTATACATCAAAATTTTGATGTAAGTAGTATCAATGTTTCACCTTTCAGAAACTTCCATTATATTTCATGACGTGCTTCGAAAATAACAGCGATATCCTACAACCACATTCCAACTATAATGAAAAATGTATAACATACAACTCCTAGTATGATGTAAATCCATTATGTCATAAGGACATGTGTTTGGATGAAAAGAGTTTGTTAGGACATAAATAAACCTGCATCAAGACAAACACATTGTGCATCTAAGGTACTCATCCTAATGATTTCTTAGGATATTTTATAAATACCTAAGATATAAAAGTTATAGTCAAGTGATATACTACATTCTATATGAGGGTGCACATCTCTATTAGAGATAGTTGGAGCTATATGACTTGTGTTTAGTGAATGCTCAAGATGCACAAATAGTTGGCATAGGAACTAGTTCCACAAGCACATGTGGAACAAAGTATGTTCCAGAGACACATACTATGTAGGAAGGATAAAACCATGGTGATGGTTTTTATATTCACCGCAGCTGATGATCTATTATTCAATGTGAATAATATTTCCTACAAGTAATCAACATATGTCAATTCGCTAAAATTGATAAGACCAAATAAAATTCAATTAATTGATTCCATGTATTAAAGTGAAAAGGGGATTATTATTTGGAATACTGCGGTGGTTATTCAAGTGAATTGATACATGGATGGTACAAGTGTAGTACCAATAAGGCTTGATTGGTTTTACCAAGTAATTATGCCTAAATCTGTTAGAATTTTACTTTTCATAGCTAATATTTATGATCAAATTATTTAGCCTTGGATGTCATGACCACCAATCATGGATGGTGTCTATAAGACACAACCATAATGGGATGGACACGTTATAGAATGCTAATAAAGGTTGCAAGTTACTGAAATCTAGTTTAGGATTAAAGTAAGCAACATGATCATATAATATACATTTTCAAAAAATGTTTTCCATCTGTCTATGAGAGGTTACTGGGAGTGTCAATGTTTTCCAAGAAAAATATGTTCAACAATGTATGGAAAGTAGACATTGGTCTTACAGTTAGTTAAGACCAAAATGAAATTTATTCAATAGTGATTGGCTTAATGTAGAAACCTATGTTCTAGGAAACTGGATCTACTAAGATAGATCTGTAGGTTTCTTGGTCCTAGTCAATCATACATATAGCGAGTTTTTATTAAAAAAACAAGTTGGGAAAATTCAAGAGACGAATTGTTGCTTATGTCACAGGGGTATAATCTCTTCAGGTTGACATGTCTGGGACATGGAAAGGGATAAAGGTGGCGACTTGAAGTCCATACGCTTAAGCGATGGATTAATCACATATGCCATGATATGTACAAGAATTGATATTTCCAGGATATGCTTTATAAAAGGCAAATATCATTCATATCTAAGAGCACTGCAAGGGGTGTAGTCAGAACTATCTAATTGTACTTCATAAAGTACAAAAGATATCTACTTGGTAAATGGAGATAGATACTAGTATTTGGGGATAAAAACCAATCATCCATATATCAAAGTGATCTACTATCACAGTTAGGCTAAATATGATGAGAGAGAAAAGCTCATAAAATCCAGTGGTAGCCATTCCTACAAAGACTGAGTACTTTTTAGCTTCTAAGACAGTAAAAAAGCAGATAAAGACAATGATTTGTTCCAATTCTTGGAATCACACCTAGTAAGAAAATTATTATCATAATGAAAATTATGATATTCTTACTAGCCAAGATGTCATGTTATGACAGTGGACAAGTGGGAAATACTCGGGATACCATTTCTTAAGGAGTTTTACTCAATGAGATAAGGTCATAATAGTAGAATTGCCACATGACGGAACCATGGTAGGCACAATGGCTAAAGCCATAACTCAACATAAACATGATTTTCATCATGTGAGTACCTAACATGTTTGGTTAGAAAGTTGGCTCTAGTACACATGGGAGTGTTGAAATAGTGGTTTCCCTAGACCCAAATGTTCAGTTCTATTGAATAACATATCATGTATACAATTATCTATACATGATGTTGTCTTACCATTATAGTATATACCTTTCATCATCCACTATTGAAATGGTAATGTCCAAAGATTAATTGTTGTATCAAAAGGTTATAACAGTTCCTAGGCTATAATGAGAACCTCAAGATACTATGACATTAATCTTAAAAATATGTTCTATTGTCTAGATAAATCTTACTGATTGGACATAGTAGATGTTTGAGTATCAGGTGTTGGGGACTCATAATCATTGAGACTACTTCTCATGAAGTTCTCACTTGGTGATCTCTAGTAGTGAGATCATGAGGACTGACCCGCCAATAGGAACGCCACATGATACATGTGTCATTAAAAGTTCCTATCTATGATCATGTGTAATGGTCTCCTGACTTGATATTATTACCAATATATATGTCATTTGATCACATACTTTGATGAAAGATGAAAACTATGGTAGTAAATTCACGGTGAGGTACTTTGTGTTTGGTGCATTATTGGTGGCATGACATTCGTTGAATGGTTAAGAAAGGATTTGTTGCTTCTGGGTTATAGAAGTAATATATCTCAGGCCATGTCGATATGGATGGTAGTACCTTTATAAGACCATGAACATGGCGGTTAAGGGTAAATCCATCCAATTACATCAACAAACAATAATGCAAGAAAAGGTCGAAGACACGAGTGTGCGTCCTGCATTATGAGATATTACAGACAAAAAGATTATATTACACAGTGCATGTTCGTAGGTTGGTTGTCACTGCTATGAAAATCCTCATCTCTTCAGGGGTCATGAGGGGTTTCTAGATCCCGCTCTTGGTTTGTGAATACTATTCACTACTATCAAGATAAGATCATAAAGGGTCACACACAATAGCGTATTCAAGAATATTCCATATTCAGTTGAATAAGAGTTTTTGACATGGTGGACCCTACCATAGGGGTCTGGGGTTTTTCCAAAAAAAAAAACGATCACCATTTCAATAAATAAATTCATATTATTAGAGTTTAGAATAATGAGCATTGAATTTATTTATTAAATGTATTTATGAGTTTTAAGTAAATACATAAAAAATATTAACTGACAAATATTAAATTATTCAAGGTTCAATTAATATTTATGGGAACGAAGAGTCAAGTTTTGGACTTAATTATTATCACATAATATATTTTAATATATTACATGTAAATTATAATAATATTTATGACTTATTTTATTAGTCATAAAATTTCATTGATAGTGCATTAATTATTCGGGGGATGGGTTGGTATTTCCGAGTAATCAAATGACACTATAAATATAAAAGGAGAGGAGATTTCCAAATACTATTCATGAAGCTTCTCTCTCTTCTCCTCTCTACCATGATCTATAAATAGAGAGAGAGAGAGATGCTCTAGATCCAAGGAGAATGGATCAAGCACTCTCACATGAATCACTTGCAAAGCGATGTAGTGATCGTTGGAGCATCGGAGGTAGCGTCGAAAATCTGCGCTAGCACCAAGATTATGATGAATGAATCTCATGTGGATTTATTGAAGCATGTGTGGAAGATATAGAAGAGTTTGATGTCAGATTATTCAAGTGGCGATCTCCAATGAAGAGTATAAGTCATGCACAACTTTTGAATTAAACTATGTATTTTTACGGTTTATTTTTGTGCTTAAAACCCTTCATGTGTGGTCCTCAGCTTTGACCGGGTTGCTCTTCACCAACGTCAATAAGTTTAAGTTGATCGTTAATGGAAAAATTTAAAATCCCACATAATTGGGGCTTCTGTTGCACGCCTGGTTCTAACACCAACGACCCTATATATTTATAGTGATGTTTTTGGATCACGATTTTTCTAGGTATATACTAGCTGACCTAGCACACCTACCACCCCGAACTCTGATGTTGCTACCACAACTGATGACTCACCAAATCTAGATCCTCCATCACTAGAGTTTTCTACTATGCTTCCCAAAGGATCACTCTAATGTCTGTCTTATGAGATATTTTGTATGGCTACCTCACAAGTTATAGATACATTGGCTTCTCACTCAACACCCCACACTATTTTTGAGTCCACATCTCGTCTCGACTGGTTGCAAGATTGAAAGATGATCTTCAAGATTTAGAATGAAACTATACTTGGGATATTTTCCCTATTTATTTGGGTAAGAAGGTGGTCGTTTTCTAATGAGTCTATATAATATCCATCAACATTGATGTCTCTCTTAATCATCTCAAGGCTAGCCTTATTTCCAAAGTTTATTCACAAAAATATGGAGTTTATTTCATAAAACCTTCTATATAGTTGAAAAGATGGTTTCAGTTCAACTACATATATATCTTATTGGATACTCTCCCTATCATCTCCATCAGTTTGAATGTGAAAAATAATAAAGGATACCTCTAATTTTTATCATCAATCTGTAGTATGAAGCATTATTTTGGTTGTCTATGTGGACGCCATTGTTATTACAGGAAGCGATGCTACTAAAATTAGTTGACTCAAGTCTTTTCTTCATCAATATTTTCAAAAAAAATATCGGGTTCCACTATGATATTTATTGAGAATTGAGGTCCCCATATATAATAATGGAACTTTTCTATCTCAGAGAAAGTATGTTATTGATCTACTATAGGAGACTGATATGAATTGAGTTGACTATGTTGACCCTCCCCTCAAAACTTGAGAAAGGTACCTTCATACCTATAGTGAGATGTTTTCATCACCAGATAGATATATACTACTTGTTGGGAAGCCTAAATACTTGATGATGACTTGACAATATTTTTCCTGTGTGGTTTGAAAAATTAGTCTGTTTATGGAATCTTCAAAAAAACAAAGTGTGAGATTGTTATTCATAATATAAGATATGTGAAAAATGAACCAATTTTATAATTTATATATTTTAATCATGGTAAAATATATATTCAAGCATTTTATAATGAATATTATGTTGGATGACTCTCTACTAAGATATCTACGTATAGTTTTGTAGTATTTGTTTATGGAAATTTGATCTCATGGTGAAGTGAGAAGCAGATAGTTATCTCCTGATCAAGTAAACATCTAGAGTATCATTTCATGACATATGGTAATTTAGATAATATTTGGGCACAAAAAATTCTTCAAGAGATTGTGTATACTACCAAGAAACTGACACATGTCTAGTGTGACAATCAACTTTCTTTTAATATTTCCACAAATATTGTCTTTCATGATTGGACAAGACATATTGAATTTTATTTTCATTTCACTTGAGAAAACATTTAGAAGAAGAATATTTCCTTCATCCATGTTCACACCAATGATAAACTTGAAAATGTTCTCACAAAAGGGATGTCTGGACCACATGTTGGATTTTTTTCTAATAAGCTGAGCATGATAAAAAAACATGTCCCAACATGAGGGGGTGAAGAGTATTATAAGATTATATATTTCTAATATTCATATCCCACATTGATCTAGGTTATCTCTTGTTCTCATTTTCTCATCTCTAAATTAAGCACCCTACCACGTTGTGAGGCATGGGTTTTCATTTCAACAAAATGCTTTGAAAGTCTTATACATATTTTATTGGGAAATATGGAAAGGGGTAAATTAAATGTTTTACCATTATTATTATATAAAAATTGTTAAAATTATTATCATTCATTATTTTCATTAAAATTTTGCATGTTCAGATTGAGGTATAGAGACTTGTTATGGATCACCTGGATGAGATCCTACTAAGTTTGTTAGGTCACACCCTATGCACCCCTTCAGTGGTGCATCGACTATTGTATGTTTTTCATTATAGAGAAATGTAAGGCACTGTAGCGAGCTAGAAAGGTTCTTGTAAGATGATTATATGTAGCTAGTGGTGAGATTTGAGGGTTTCCCACACTATCACATGAAGTAGTTGTTTTGTTTTTTTATTTTCATTTGTTATTAGACATGCCTCTTAGAGATTGTTTAAGTACTTTTGAGTTGTATTGATTCTACTGTTTCCTTTCTGTTATGAGATATATACTTGTTTCTTATTCCGTTTTTATTTTCTTATATATATATATATATATATGTCATGATGTCTACTTTAGGTTAGGTGAAATCATTCCCTCTTGTTTTTTTGATGCTTGATTGCTTGTCTCCAACCCATAGATATTGGGAACGCACTTTGGGTATGTTTCAATTTGGATTGGTTACTGGTTTAAGTGGTAATGAGGGTTAGGTTCATCATAGTTTGGTATCAAAAGTGTTTATTTTTCCTCAATAATACTGGTCTTGGGACATTTTATAGACCGAAGAGAGAATTTTCTGGACATGAAAGGTAGGTTGTGAAAAGTGTCTAGCCATCTCTTTCTATGACGAGACTCAAGTTAACCTGGGATGCTCAGATGTGTGTCTCTTATTTTTGAGTTCTTGATGTTAATATCAGTTTTAATTATTGTTTTTTGGTTGGAACTAAGATTATACTCTTTTATAATCATTTATTCTATTTCGGTGTGTACCAGTATGCCTTTGAGGTGTCTTTTGTGAGTTTCTTGGGAAGGTGTAGTAGATGATCCTCAAGGGAATACAACAATAGATAAGAATAATATTGAGGGTATCACGTGGGATGTTTTTTTGTCCATCAAAATGTATTGTGAGTCCAAAACGTAGTTGTTGAGGTACAACCAGGAGTTATAGGGGAGTGAGATTGATCATGGGAGTTCTTTCCTGGGAAAACACCATCCTTTAAGGGTAAGAATAAACCACAATAAGTACATGACTATTTTGTAAATATTGATCAGATATTTGGATTCTTAGATTCAACTGATATTATGAAGATGAAGTGTAAAGTGTTCAGATAGGAGGGTCCCAACAAACATTGGTGGGATATCATGGTACATGTAGATATACATGTAGGCTTGGATTGGAATGTTTATAAGATTATTATTCTAGATTTTTGGTCCAGATTCATTGATAATAGCGAAGTCTCTAGAGTTCCTCTCATTGTAGTAGAGATAATTTTCAGTGTCAGTGTACACCAATAGGTTTGTGGAGAATTGTCTTTTTTCTCTAGAGGTAGTGAAGAATGACTAGGTGAAGTCTCATAAGGGATTGAGAAAAAAATATCATATCATAGATATTTATATTGATGCTTTCTACCTATACATAGATAGTAGACAAGGAAATTATGGTAGAGATGGATTTGTCATGAAAGGTTAGTTATTCTCCCCCTTCACTTCCAACTAGTTGAAGCCTGTATTGCATGTAATGGAAAAATAGGAAGCAGTAAGATCATCTCATGAGTGGTGGAGGTATTTATTAGTGGTAATACCCCTTTAAAACTTTATTTCTAAAAAGTTTTTTCCCTTGACTTTCTATCAGTGTGGAACAACTTCCATTCTTGTTCATCACCTATGAAAATGTGTAAAGATTGTGTTATGGTCATTTGTAGTGTTTTTATGATGATATGACTATTCCTCATTATAGTCAGGTATCATCAGCTCAAATGGATCCTAAAATGTAGTCATATACTTCAATGTATTTTGGGCTCCATCCAAAGGCCTCATGTGTGATGGACATTCATGAAACATATGAGTTTCTGATGGATGTGGATGCATGTCCAACAATAGTGAGAGGCTCCATCATTATTGCATCTTTAGTAGCGAAAGTTTTATTTGATGTTTTTTATTCTCACTCATTTATATCTATAAATTCTTATAATATTCTATAATTACCAATATAGATCATGTCCTTTATTATATATTTTTAGGCACCAGATGGGAAGAGAAAAGAGAAAGAGTTTTTATATTTTTCTTGTTCTCTATCAATAATTAATGCAGAGTTAGTCTGTGATATCCTCATTCTTGATATAGATTTTTTTGACATCATCATCAAGATAGATTGGTTTTTTTATCATCATGTTAAGGTTTATTGTTATCATCACCATGTATCATTTCTTGTGGTTGATGGGGGATCTTGGGTGTTTCAGGGAGAGTGGGATCTTAGGTTTGGTCATGTGGGACCTTCCTACCTAGAGATCAAGAGTTTTTTGTCTATACTATTAGTTTATCTCAATGATGTTTCTTCTATTGTTGATATTCCCACTATTTTTTGCAACATTTCTAGCATTTTTGAAGTTGATTTCTCCCTACTTCCTCCAAAGAGGGAGGTATAGTTTACAATTGACCCAGTGCCAAGTACGCAGCCGATTCTAATATCCTTCTATCATATAGAACCACAAGAACTGAAAGAGCTCAATATTAATTCATATGATTTGATAGATTTTTTTTGTTTTCCATACTGTTTTGCCTTTGGTATCCCTTATACACTTTCTCATAAAGGTATGTGGTTCCCTCTGATTGTGTGTGTACTATCGGAATTTGTACAAGGTAACGATTAAAAAAAAGTCTCATTGGCCTCATGTGGATTATTTTATTGATTATTTAATGGGATAAAAGTGGTTTTTGAAGATCGATATTCAGTTGGGTTATCATCAGATCAGAGTTCAGAAGCCTAATATACTAAATATGAATTTTTGGAGTAGTTATATCCATTATGAATATCTTGTGATGTTGTGTGGTTTGAATAATGATCTTGTATTTTACATCTCATTGATGAATTAGATATTATTTTATTATCTCACCACTTTTGTAGTAGTTTTCAATGATAACATTTTTATTTATTCTATATTCGAATGAAATCATGAGAACCTTTGAGTTTGGTTATGGAAATCATAATAATTCACCATTTGTATGGACTGATTTTAAAATTCAATTTATGGATCTGATAAATGAAGTTCTTTGAGCACATGATTTCTGATCATTTCTAGTCATTTGATCTTGAGAAGGTGAATATTGTTTTGTCTTGCTATGATCCATGAAATATCTTTGATATTTGGAGCATCCTTGGTCTTACAAGATACTATCGATGATTCATAAAGGATTTCTCAAATTTTGTGTCAACTTAGATTGATCTTACTAAAAAGGTGTGAAATTAATATGGGATTAACAGTATAATCCTTATTTCAAAGATCTAAAATGAATTCCATCTTTGAATATTAATCTGATCTTACCTGATCCTCGAAAAGGGTGTGTGGTTTTCTATGATTCTTCAGGTACTAGTTTGGGTTGTTTGTTTATATATAATGTTCATGTGGTGCCTTAAAACTCCCGCTAGCTTTGAACACATGAGAAGAATTATCCCACTAATGATTAAAATCTAGTAATGTTTATTCAAACATTTATGTATTGAAAAAAATATCATCTTTCAATTAGGTTCATAGTGTTTTTTGACCATAAGAGCCTAAGATATATATTTTTTTGAAAAATACTTGAATCTTAAACAGAGGCGATTAGTGGAATACCTTCAGATGTTCGACTTTGACTTTTCCTCTGTGTTGGGGAAGGAGAATTTCATTCTATATGCTCCCAGTAAGAATGTGCCATCATAGGTAGATCTAGAATCAAAAGAGGAATGGAATATCATGGGGATCTTTGGTAAGTTTTACTAGGATTCTTAGTAGGATGTTTCAGGTATGGTCATTAGTAGTGTTAAGATATCCTAATATATTTACAAGTATATTCTAAAAATTCAGTAGCAGGATGATGTGTTTAAGGAAATTAGAGAAACCCTATATGGTAAGGAGACAATTTATGGTAGGTACCTCTCTTCATATGGTATTCTCTATTTTGTGCATCACTTTATCATTATTTCGTTTGTTTGGAGATTAGTTTTTTTTGACTGTCATAGTTCTTTGTGGTTCATTCATCTAAGAACTACCAAGATTTATTATGACATGAAATAGAGATTCTAATGTCCAATTATGAAGCACGACATTGTAGATTATGTGTCTAATTTTTACACCTTCCAACAGATAAAGAAAGAGCTTCTTAAACCATCTAGTTTTCTCCAACCTCTTCCAGTGCTAGTTGGGAAATGGGATGAGGAATCCATGGAATTTTTTGTTAGGTTACCATGGACTCCTTAAGAGGGAAATTATATATATATGATGATTGATCGGTTGAAGAGGTTATCTCACTTCATATTGATCAAGGACCCCACAAAAGTTGAACATCTTGGTATGTTGTCTATGGAAGATATCAAGAGGTCACATGGGGTTCCATCAACCATTATTTTAAAAAGGGGACCTTGGTTTACATTTATTTCTAGATAAATCCACAAGAGGTTATGGGGATCCAGGTAAAGCTGAGTGCATCTTATCATCCATAAAAAGATGGCCTGATGGATCATTTTATTTAGATCTTGGAGGATATGCTCCATGTTTTCATCATAGATTTTGGTGGTTCATGGGACAACCATATGGGACTGGATGAGTTTCATTATAAAAATATTTATCATTCATCGATCAGAACAGATCCCTTTGAGAATTTGAATTAGCACCCATGCAGATCACCTCTTTGTTGGGCATAGGTGGGAAATGCCTCATTGGTTAGATTGAGTCTCATTCAGGAGATGTTATCTAGGATTTAGGATATATGTCAATGTCTAGGTTCCATTAAAATTTTATATAAATCGTATACTGATCATCGGAATTTTCCATTAGATTTTTCTATAGGTGATCAGGTTTTCTTGAAAGTTTCTCCTTTGTTGGGTCACCGTCATCTTGGAAGGCAGGTGAAGTTTTCTCCGAGATATGTTGGACTATATGAGTTCACTAAATGATTTAAGATGGCTGCTTATTGATTTTAATTTCAAATTCATTTGATAGGTAATCATGATGTTTTCCACATATCACAGCTCAGTAAATATCATATTGATCCCTCTCATGTCCTAAGATGGGATGTGATTGGGTTAGATCCAGATGTTTCAATTGTAAAGAAGCCATTGGAGATCGTTGACTCTCAAGGGAAAATATTGCATGGGAAGTCGATTTTATTAGTCATAGTGTTATAAAACACAGATTATATTCTCACAATACTTAAGAATAAAAATCATTGATAATGTAGAAATAGACTCACCTCTTTCCAGACATCATTCTTCTACATGACTTCCCTAGGATGGAAATTATAATGGTGCGTATTTTTTAAAACCCAGTTACCCAATTGTAGGTATTTAAATTTTCTATTTTCATTCACCTCTTTATTTGGGTTCTTTTTGGGACTCCCAATAAAGGAGAGAATTTTTTTGGGGAAAATGAATTAATATTATGGTATGTATGTTTTTTAGAATTAATAGTGTATGGGTATAAACATGTTAAAGGATTTTCTGGGTTCTCCCGAAGTATGGAGAATTCTACAGTTGGTTTCAGTCTTTCCGGTGAATCTGAACTATATTCTATCTTATGGGATATTACACATCATGTAATTTTGACAAATTGTGTATTGGTTCTTATCCAGATGTCATAATTTTGGGTTTAGGGAAAGAAATATTTACACATTATGTATTGGTTTCATGATATGTAATGGTCAAAAATCACAATTTTAATTAGAGGTTATGCATTTTTCAGTGGGAATTATTAATAGATAAATAAACAATGTGAATGGATTACACATCACATGTTGATCAGGGAATGTGAATTATAAGGCACCACATGGGTGATTTTTCTTTTTTCATTTGGCTACAACCTTCTATCTTAACCCAGGACCTCTCACAGCTGATTTTGGTGACCTCCTATACTTCTGGATATATTTGTTCAAAGAATGATCACTAGTGTTTTTGTGATGAGTCTCTCTAGGTAATTAATCCTCATATTTCTTCATTTCTCTTGATCATAGCAATTTCGTTGCACTATGTTTTCAGATTTATTACCCTTTTGGTTTTTTTTCTTCTAGATCTATTTTCTGATCTTCCTTTAAGAGATAATATTTTATTTGATGTGGTGTTTCAGGTGTATGTTCTATGAGGTATTTCAAAATCTACCCTATCTCCCATATTATTTTTTTTAGGATGTGATTATAAGGTATGGGAATTAATACCAAGGTCTCTTTTGTTGACCTCATGTTTCTTTCTGGTTGGTGGATCCCATTGTGGGTGTGTGGGACCTGAGTTTGATTTAGGTGGTTCTATCTTTAGCCTACATTGGATGAAATGTATTGATATTGATTTGATAAATTGTTTTATAAAATGAAATGACATTATTTATAGATTGGTTATTGTGTGTGGAAATGGGTTTTTGAAAAATGATGTATTTCCCCTTTTTTGGAAAAAGAAAATATATTTTTATAGTATTAAGAAATGGTTTTTTGAATTGGTTATCAAATCATGGTTTTAATGAACTGGTTTGAAAAATAGATCACATGGTAAGCCTTGGGTACTTAGGTGGAAGGTGTAGTAATATTCCTTATCCATTTGTCAGTGGGTTTACTCATGGGGTGTTCATATGCTCTGTAGTTCTGTTGATCTAGGGAGTTGAGAGAAATTTTTGGGGATCACGTTCTAGGGTGTTCCTCTACTCTCTAGATTTTATACATATATCTAGATACTTGATGTGCATGATGTTCTATGTTTTAGGTATGAGTGTCCTAGCTAGTCTGACCTGTAGTGATCCTTGGTGTGATGTTACCTATGCTTTGGCTTCTGCTATTTTAGCTTATACTACCATATATTTGATATGATATATAATAAATTATTTTCATCGATTTGAATTATTTTATGCATATGAAATTCTTCAAAACTATTATATATTTTTTGTTATAAAATATGTGAGGAGGAGAAATTAATTTTTTTACCATGATTTTGATATAAAAACTATATAACTATTTTCCATGTCTTATTTTCCTTAAATTTGAGTATGTTCAGATTGTTTTACCGAGACCTTTTATAGAACACCTAGGTGGGATCCTACTGATCCTGTTAGCTCACACTATGTACACCCCTTCAGTAGTTCTATGTCTATTAATAAAGGGAATGTAATTGCACCATAGTGAGGTGGTGAGGTTTCGATCAACTGATTCTTGGTTGATGGTGGAAAGATAGTGGGGTTTTTTTGAAACTATCGCATGGAGTAGTTGTTTTGGTTTTTGTTGTTCATTTTTGTTGGTCTTGTTTATTAGATATTGTTGAGTTACTTTTGAGTTGTACTAATTTTGTTTTTTTATTTCTATTATGACATATATACTTATTTATTCTTCCATGTTTCTTTCTATTAGGTGTGTGTATATATATATATATTTCATGTTGTCTAATTCATGTTGGGACAAATCAATTCATCTGGTTTTTATTGATGAACAAGTTCTAGTCACCAGCCCATGGGGATTGGGAACACCCTTTAGGTATGTGGAAGTTCGTACCGAGTACCATTTTGGGAGCGTATCTTGGTCAGGTTCATTCCACTCTTAATCATAAATAATCATGTTATCAAAAAAGTTCACCCCATGATTTTATTTGACACCATGTAAACATAGATTGTTGAATCAAACCAAAAACATCAAAATAGGACATACAAAATTTATTTGACAGAACTAAAAAAGAAAATAAATCTCACCCTTTGAAAAAAATAAAAGAAAATATTTTAAAGTAAACCAATCAATAAAAAACTATCTCATTTATATTTTTCAGAAACAAGTAATTATAAAAGAAGACACAAAAAAAAACTAAAATGAAACTATATTTGAAAAGTATTCTAGAAAGAACTTGTATGAAGTGGATCATACAAAAAACACATAAACATAATTTTGTTTAAATTTGTCAAGGTTTCCATGGATCATTAAATAAAAAAAATCACTTTTTAGAAAAAGGGAAATATTCAATGGTCTTTTCCAAATGAAAAACATGTATGGAAATTCATACTGTGCACAAATATCAATAAGAAGGATAAATGATGTGATTTGACATATGGGGAAACATGAATTTTAAAATATTTAAAACATAAATTGCTCCCATGAAAAAAAGAAGGTACGTATATTCAATAAAGGAAATGCATCAAAAAGACTATTTCGGGAACCATATTTCCTAAAAATACCAATATTCATATATTTATGCTAGACATTATAATTATAATGGATATAATATAATTTATATTAATCATATAAAAGTTTGGTAAGACATGGAAAGGCAGCCACCTTCCACTCAGGAAGAAATTCCAAGAGGCTTCTAGTTTTTATCAGTGACTGGCGAACAAAAAAGAAAGATTCATGGCAACTTAAATAGATTTGAATTTTTTTTTAAAAAATAAGCATGTTTGAGAAACAAAAAAATGAAAAAAATAATTTTGAATGGAAAATTAAAAAAATAGTGTATATACTTGAAAATGAAAAGAAATTTATCTTGTTTCTTATAAATAATAGCAGTCATGTGATTGTATAAATAATAACCTCATGATTTTCTTATTCCTACATCCATTTCTTTTCATCCCTGTTTTTTACTCCCATATCCCCTTAATACATGGCCACTTCTAATTCAGTGTGTGTCTTAAATGAATCAACATGCTATAATTTGAACCAAGAATTTTTTTGAGATAGTATATTAATCATAATATTTTTAGAATTTAATTTTTCATTATGGAGGAACTTTATCTACATATTCCACACATTTTAACCCTTTAATACAAAAAGGAAAATCACAAGATCACAAATGTATACAAATCTTTTTGAAGGCTCTAATTCATCTATTGAAATTCATCATGGTAAGAATGGAACCCTATTTATATGAATACTATAAAATATTGATTTTTTTTTATTATATGAAACATAAAATATCCCATTTATACATTTATTTACCAATAAAAATGAGTAAAAAATTTCCCTATGGTACATAAAATATCTATAAAAATTGTCCCTTCATTATATTAAAGTATTAATTAATTATTGTTTCATATAATAATTAATTATTAATAGTAATATAAAAACATTAGTGAAAACAATAACTTAATTAATTATATATTGTGTCAATTTTTTAATAATATCAATTCAAACATATTCATGGTATTTCAAATTCAATATTATTAAAAGGAAAAAATATATAAGATTACAAGATTTATGTGGGTTGGTTAATGTGATTGGAATTAATGAGCAGAGAGAATAATTTTTTATGATGAGTTTGGAGATAAAATAAAAACAATCCATAAACTATATTTCAACAACTAATCCTGAAAAAAACTAGAAATCATTTGAATATACTAATCTATTGAGGATTATTCAAAAACCTAACTCTAAAGGTGACTTTTTCTAAAATTAATTTTAAATTCTCTTTTTGACTATCCTTAACACTCACCATTAGATGCATTATGACATTTCATGAAGCATTTGGATATATTGCGTGACACTCAAGTCACTATTATATTAAATATTATATAATTATGGATAATTTTGAATTTTTTTATTGTTTTCATAAGAGGTTAAAGTGTTTTAAAAATGGGTAAGATTGGATTGGTGGCATGGTGTAACACCCCGACCCTAGAAGCCCGAAGTCGGTGCATTTGTTTAATACATTGACATGATTACAAGGAATCAAGTCTCGAAGGACCGACCGGTTTAGTAGTCTTGGAAAATAGATTACATACATGAACGTTACGTTACACATTCAAACATAAATCACAATATAAATAACCTGTTTAGAACACCATAATTACCAAAGCTTAACCCTGCATATCTAACATAACACACTTCTTGTAATCTTGGGAAAACAAAACATATGAAAGGGGTGAGATCATATGCTCATTAATGGTAAATAATTTAGCAGAAGCTATAAAATTTTAAGGCAAGATGTGTAATAAAAACAAAACCCTTTTAAACATAAACTTGAATATAATATGGAGAAAATAAATAAAAAATTATCATATAAACATGCACATGTATATTCTACATGTCGAATAATCACATGTAATACTTAATTTTTTAATGAGAGAATGCCTAACGTCTGACATCATTACCACATAGTCAAGGCCTCATGCCAATAATACAAATAATATTTTTGTCAAGGCCTTGGTCCAAGACACTAGTTTTTCTAATGAGACCTACTGATACATCAAGGGGTTATAGCGAGCCCCAATAATGACTTATTAAGTCCAGTGCATTCCTCATATGAAAATGTTGAAACATAACATAAAGATTCGTATTAAAACTAGCAAGTGAAATGTCAATATTTCAACCATAAACCATGAAGGGTATAAAAATAACACATATACAGTCAAACATATCATAACTCGTTCGATACAATATGAAAGATTGTATTATAATAAATCAACCTTAATCAAGAATAAATCCAGTAAAGAATGTTTACATAGTTGAAAATGATCAGTAAAACTTTTTGAGAGAAATATCTCTTTTTGTGAAATCATTTAAGAGTCACACATTTAAAAAGGAAGTGATTTAAAAGATATTTTTGAATCAAAGTTTATCATACCACTTTGAATCTTTTGAATGGAATTAACATTTTAAAACAATCATGTCCATATAAATAAATCCTTAAAACCCAATTGAAAACATGGACATTAATGAGAAAGATTTAGAAGAATAAATATTTAAAACATTTAAAATGTTGTTTTAGTTAAATAGTTACTTAAAGGAATAATTTTGAAATTTCTTTTATGAAACATGGAAATGGATAATAAATATATCCCAGAAAATAATTACACATAAACAATCTTGGATAATAATGAGATTGAGGAATTAACCCTTACCTTGCTCTTTCCTTTGGTCGAAGGTATGTTTAAACTCTTGTATAATGACTATAGTATGTTATTAAATTATTCTAGAACCATATTTATATTTATTATATCATAAATGATTCATTTATGACTTTATACTACCCATTTAATAATTATTTCGATATTAAATTTACATTTTAGTTAATAATTGCTTTCTTTATCGTACGTGTTTTAAGTTGATATTCTAGATAGTATCACTTATATCATGATTTAAATACTTACAGAATATAAAACATGTTTTATATATCATATATATTCAGAATATAAATATTCATAATATATAGATTTATGAAATGGAAACACCATTTATGGAGGCGGTAGGCCGTACGTACGCATAAACGTCGTTTCCGTTTTGATATATTATTGAATGAAAGTAAGTGAATGAGATATATGTAAATACACACACACACACACACACACACACATATATATATATATATATATATTTCCAGTAGAATTATTATTTCATATATTACATAATAATTAAATATATACATATTTATAATCATCATTGAATGGTGAACGTGGAAATGAATCACATCGCGTCATGGGGACGATAAGCCGTATGTACACACGAGCGTGATATCATTTATTTAATGATTAAATGGTGTGGAATTGGATGGTATATTAATTTTTCTGAGAAATTATAATGTTATTTTCATTATTTATATACATATTACTCATTATTATATCCATCCAAAAAACATAGTGTTGAATAACAAATCGCACCACGATGTGGAGACGGTAAGCCGTACGTACACACGCATGGTGACATTATCATTCATAGGATAGATATAATAGTGAGTATAGTTGTAACATATTAATAATAACATAAAAATATGTAGAAGTTACTGGAGTTATTATTTTGGTATGGAAATAACAAAGAAAGAGAAAGTGGAAGAAGCAAAGAACTTTGAAAGAGGTGATAAAATAATTACTTCTTCTTTGGGTGTTTTCTTTTGATTTTAACAAAAGGGATATTTAGGTTGGCGTTATGATCAAGGTAATGCCTCTATGTTGAATTGAGAGAAGTTTTTAGGATATTTGGGCATGTTTTGGCCGATCCAAATGGCTTTGGAGGTGTGATTTTGAGAGAAGGGGAAGTACCCTTCTATAAGAGAGGCGAGGGTCACTTTAGGAAATGTTTGAAATATTATTTTATTATAAAATAATTTTCAGTTTATAATGGCTCAAAATTGATTTATTTCGATGATAAGGTGGTTATGGGTCTAAATAATCTCAACCAATAAATTTTAGACAAGTTTAGGTCACCATATTAACTCTATCTTTAAGATTTAACTCTTAGTTAAATAGTTTAACTTTTACCATGTCCTCTTGTATTATTATAATAAATGGTTATAAAAATACTACAAAAAGACACTAGAACCTAAAGTGGTTCATTAATGATATATCCATCATTATATAAGTCATTTGGAATATCCTTATATTTTTTGGACTATAATATAATTTAATAAAATAGTATTTGTTTTACAAACTCATTTATGTCAATTTTGACACTATTTAGTATTTGGTTTTTGATAAAGTCATCACAACTTGATTAATTCAAAAAAAAAATACATTTAAGAGACCCTAAAATGTCATATTCATCTAGATAATTCTTTTATGTCATCAAAAAATTGAAATTATATTTATTTTAATATTTAAAATACTATTTATTTGATTCTTTCATTAATAAGTTTATTACTCCATCATCATTATGTCATAAATAAATTTAATTATTTAATGTCTAAAAATTATAAATAAAATACCATGATGTAGGAAATATTTTTATCTTTCTTATGAATATTTATAGTCAAATTTATCTTATGTATAACCCTATATTAAAAATTTTTTAGTTATGAAAATTTGAATTTAATACTTTTAACTCTTCTTTAAATAAAATAATAATAAATGTCCTAATATAATCCATGTGGAAAAAATATGATTATATTTTATTCCTATGGTTGATTTTGGTTGAAAACCACTTATCTAATAGAATTAGGACATGTTTTTGGATAATTATAATATCATTTTTACCTTTAATTACCCTATTTACTTTTAACTGTGGTAAATAAAATTCAAAAGTTACTATTCACCAAAAATTATTTTCATCCTATTGAACCAAATTTTTACTTAATGATGTCAATCGTGTCTCTCAGATTTTTGAAATTCAATTCACAGAACTGGTAAAATTAGGTTTTTTGCAAATTTGCAAATATACCTAGAAGCTGGGTAAAAGATGGTAAAAAGTTCAATAAAATTTTATACATCTAATATTATTATAAAATGGATCCAATGAATTACATTGAACTTATATATGTATTATCTATCTATTTTTACTTAAAATAAATTTAAATAAAATAAATAATTATTTAAATAAAAAGACAATTTTAAATAATAACGCAGTGTTTTTCACTATTCATCAAAAATTGAAAGTTTTCAGAAAAATACCAAAAATTCACCCTAAGATAATTTTGACATTTATAATTCAAAAATTAAGTCTATTTTACCAAATTTCAAAACATAGAATTTTCATTTATTAATTTAAAAGTAAAAACTATCAAAATATTGACATTTTTTTATGTCCAATTAAAATGTGAAATTACTAATAATGACCTACACTATATTAAATGATAATAATATAATCAAATTAAACTTCAAAAACCTTCAAATATATAATTTATCACTATAAATTATTTTGATTAAAAAAGTTGTTTTCAATTAAAACTTAGCATCTTTCACTATTCATCAAAATATGAAAGTTATCATAAAAACACAAAAAATTTATCCAAACTAAATTTTTATGTCCCAATTCTAAATAATAAGTTTATTTTTTCAAATTTAATATAAAAGTGTGAAATATTTCATTTAAAAAGGGTTCACCATTAATAGGCGGTAAAATTGTATTTTTTTGAAAAATACTTCTTTTATCTGAAAAATTGAATCTATATTTATATTATGTCTAAGAAACACTAAATATGAATGTTAAAATTATATAGTATATATAGAAAATTCAAAATTTGGTTAATACTCTTCATAACTACTTTTAAAAAGGCTAGTTTGATAGGTTGTGATGCGCTTGAACTTAGTGTTGTGTATAGTGCAAGCTATTAAATTACTTTAAAGAGATAACATACTATGAAATATTAGGGTGTTACATTCTCCAATACTTCAATAAATTATGTTCTATCAATTTGAAATTTTTATTCAAAAATAAATGGTTAAAAATAGAAAAATACCTTTGTGGAAAACCCACATCAGAAATTGGGTTAATAAAATTTAGTCTTAATAAGAGAGAAAGGGAAATGAAAAAGACATCAACAACTTATGATCTCTATTAGAATAAAATTGTGGGAAATTAGTGACAAATAATTGGAGGAAAAAAGTAAATATTTATAGGGAGTTATTGAGGTCATCAATCACAAACAAGTGTAATACTAAGAGCCTCAAATCCATTAATCTATGATGATTTAAAATATCATCGGTTCAACAAGACATGAGGTTCTAGGATTACACATTTTTGGTTTTAAGATCCCTTACCTAATGTTTAAGAATTAATTTATTCATAGAATTAGAGAGAAAAATATATACTTGACATGTAGAGTTTCATCCTTCTACTAATTTCCACCACAAACTAATCTTTCACTCCAAAAGATAATAGAATTCAAAAATATTCTATTTATCCTAATCGTATAGGGTTAAAAAAATAATGAATTTATAATTAATTTTTCAAACTATTTAAAAAACTAAATTATTAAAACCAGGAAATCATGTAGGCCAGTGGTAGGTGATGCACCTTTGTCGCCCTTCTGTTGCAGGTTCATGTCTCACGACCTTTTCGGACGTGACGGGTTATCGCTTGACCTCTGGGTTTTCCTTTTTATAACAATCAAAAACTAATTTTAAGAAATTATTTAACCATAACAATAGTATCCAATGTCAAAATTAATCCATTTTAACCTTTAGAATTATCCAAAATTCTTCTGTTCAAACTCACATTCCAAAATTTATAAGGAAGGTAAAGACAATGTAAATATTTTTTCCCATGTAATAACATGTGAATACCTTCATCGTGCATTCTTTTAAAACATCGTAACACCCTGAATTACCATAAAACTATATTGATTACATTCATGCTCCCTTATTCTTTATATAATAATGAATATACTCCTTATATCCAAAAAATGTGTAAACTCCAACAATAATGGAATTAAAAAACAATTAATTAGTTTCAAAGTAGCCAAGAATATAAAATAAAATTTATCCAAATCAATCATATATTATTCCAAAATCACTACCTCGGTATCAGAACCATACTAATGTTTATCTTTCCTTCAACCATTTATTTTCCAAAAATTTTAACTTACTGTTGAGTGACTTTTCTTAGTACTATATAATCACAAATCCTCAATGAAACAGTACAACAGTATAATCCTTATTTAATTCCATAATTTATATAACCAATTCATCTTTGATACAACACTCAATGAAATAATTCTTTAACAACAACATAATAAAACTAGTCCTTCCTCTTCATCTATGGTAGTATCATAACTTTATTATTATCCAATAGCATCATTTTAAGCATACTATGATGATTTGGACATTGATTTGTGTAGTGTCTCAACTCCTTACAGATGAAGCATTGTACATTTGAAACATTTTTTTACCATTGGAATCACGTACTTGGTCTCATTTTTCTCCACACTTATAAAAAAATCACATTCCCTTCAAGAATTTACTAAGGTGATTCTTTCTATAGTTATCACATATGTTAAAATCCTTCTTTCCTCTCTTCCCTTTATCTATCTTTCTCTCTACCATCCTTTTCTTCTCTTGCACCCCCTTAAGGCCATATGACTCAGAGAATTCTTCACATATCTTATTAACACATGATACTATTTCTTCATATGATGAGAATACATGAGAGACTATTTAACTTCTAAATGTTTTATTAATACCATGAAAGATATGGTCCTTCTTAATCTTTGGGTCATTCACATTTCTAGAGTTTTCATTCCTTCTACTGGGCACCATTTCTAAACAATGACATACACTAGGTTAGTTTATGAATTGCAATTCATAATTCCAAACATGTAAAATACCTAATATAAATTGAAATGATTATGCATATAATCTATAATCATAAAAAAATGTTTTCTATGAGGAAGTATTTACTCCTAAATCATTCATAGTGTCTTGTAAAGAAAATGTGAATTATCATAATAATATCCCCCGAGAGTGTCATAACCAGGAGTGCAGCAATGCTCGTTTTCATGTACCAGGATACCCCGTGTCAAGACCAAAACACCTTGTTGGATTTTTCACTCCTATGTACATTTGTTCCAGAGCCACCTCTACCTTCTCATATCCAGACAACAATGTATTTCTTGAAAAATACACAAAATCTCTACAATACCAAAATTATAGGAAGTTATTATATACTAATCCTCAAATTATATCTTAGGGTAATGTTCTATAATCAGAGTTTTTATAAATCTAGCTTCCAAGGTTTTTATTGAACTTCCTCCGATACCAATGGTAATGCCCTGACCGTAGTTACACAGAGTTGGTGCATTATTACATAACATTAACCTAATCATAATAGATCATGTCTCAAAATATTGATCAATTGAGTAGTCTTGGAAAATAGATTACATACATGAACATTACATTACACATTCAAACATAAATCAAAAAATAAATAATCCATTTAGAAAACCATTATTTCAATAGATTAAACCTTTATATCAAACATAATACACTTCCTTGGAATCCTGGGAAAACAAAACATAATAAAGGGGTGAGCTCTGATGCTCAGTAAGGGTAAATAATTTAGCAGAATCTATAAACATTTATGGAAAGATGTGTAATAAAAACAAAAGCCTTTTAAATATAAACTTGAACATACTATGGAGAAAATAAATCAAACATTACCATATAAACATGCACATGGATATTCTACTAGTCGAATAATCACATGTAATAATTAATTTCATAATGAGGTAATGCCTAACGCCGGACATCATTACCACATAGTCAAGGCCTCATGCCATGAATACAACTAATTTTTTTTCAAGGCATTATTCCAAGACACTAATTTGTCTCATTAGACCTACCGATTCATTGGGGGGCTATAGTAGGCCCTATCCGTCACTTACTAAGTCCACTGTATTCCTCATATGAAAAGTTTTAATGTTAACATAAACATTCCTATTAAAACTAGAATATGAAATATCAATACTTAAACCATAAACCATGAAGGGTATAAAAATAGAACATCCACAGTCAAACATATCATATCTCATTAGATAAAATATGGAATATTTTATTATAATAAATCAACCTTAATCAATAATAATATCCAATAAATAATGTTGACATAGTTGAAAATGATCAGTAATATTTTTTGAGAGAAATATCCCTTTTTGTGAAATCATTTAATAGTAAAACATTTATAAAGAAATTCATTTAAAAGAGATTTTTTAATCAAAGTTTCCCATACCACTTTGAAACTTTTTAAAGTAATTAACATTTTAAAACAATCATGCTCATATAAATAAATCCTTAACACCATTTTGAAAACATGGAAATTATTGAGAAAGATTTAGAAGAATAAATATTTAAAACATTTAAAATGATGTTTTAGTTAAAGATTAACTTAAAATAATCGTTTTGAAATGTCTTTTATGAAACATGTAAATGGATAATAAATATTTCCCATAAAATATTTACACATAAACAATCTCAGATAACGATGAGATAGAGGAGTTAACCCTTACCTTACACTTTCCTTTGGGCGAGGGTATGTTTAACCTCCTGTATAATTACCATAGTATGTTATTAAATTATACCATAACAATATTTATATTTATTATATCATACACTATTAATTTAGGACTTTGTACTACCCATTTAATAATTATTTCTATGTTAAATTAACATTTTAGGTAATAATCGCTATCTTTATTGTACATGTTTTAACTTGTTATTCTAGATCGTATCACATAGATCATGATTTACATAATTACAGAATATAAAACAAGATTTATAAATCATATATATTTACAATATAAATATTCATAATAGATATATTTATGAAATGGAAACACCGTTTATAGAGACGGTAGACCGTACGTACGCATAAACGTCATTTCCGTTTTCATATCGTATTGAACGGAAGTAAGTGAATGGGATATATGTAAATTTGAACATATATATATATATATATATATTTCCAGTAGAATTATTATTTCATATATTATATACTTATTAAATATATACATATTTATAATCATCATTGAATAGTGAACATGGAAATGAATCTCATCGCGTCGTGGAGATGGTAAGCCGTACGTACACACGAGCGATGATATCATTTCTTTAATGATTAAAAGGTGTGTAATTGGATGTTATTTTAATTTTAAATAGAAATTAGAATGTTATTTTTCATTATTTATATACATATTGCACATTATTATATCCATCCAAATAGCATAGTGTTGAATAACAAATTACACCATGACGAGGAGATCGTAATCCATACATCCGCACGTATGAGGACATTATCATTAATAGGATAGATAGAATAATAAGTATGGTTGTACCATATTTATAATAAAATAAAAATATGTAAAATTTACTAGAGTTATTATTTTGGTATGGAAATAACAATGAAAGTGAAAGTGTAAGAAGAAAATAACTTTGAAAAATGTTATAAAATAATTACTTATTCTTTGGGTGCTTCATTTTGATTTTAACAAAATGGCTCTTTAGGTTGTATTTATGATCAAGTGAAGGCCTATAGGTTGAATTTAGGGAAGTTAGGAGCATATTTGGGTAAGTTTTGGCTGAGCCAAATGGCTTGGGAGGTGTGATTTTGAGAGAAGGGGAAGTACCATTCTATAAGAGAGATGAGGGCCACTTTAGGAAAAGTTTGAAATATTATTTTATTATAAAATAATTTTCGGTTTATAATGGATAAAAATTGATTTATTTAGAATATAATGTGTGTATGGGTCTAAATTCTCTCAACCAATAGGTTTTAGGTACGTTTAGGTCACCATATTAACCCTATCTTTTAGATTTAACTCTTAGTAAAAGAGTTTAACTTTTACCATGTCCTATTGTATTATTATAATAAATTATAATAAAAATACTATAAAAATCCAAGAGAACTTCAAGTGGTTCATTAATGACATATCCATAATTATATAAGTCATTTTTCCAAACCTTAGATTTTTAGGAATATTAAATAATTTAATAATATAGTATTTGTTTTAAAAACTCATTTATGTCAATTTTGACACTATTTAGTATTTGTTTTTTGTGAAAATCTTCACATATTTATTACTTAAAAAAAATAAATTGAATCGACCCTAACTTTTCATATTCACCTATAAATTTTTTTTATGTCATAAAAACTTTGAAATTATATTTATTTTAACATTTATAATACCATTTATTAGATTCTTTCATTAATGAGGTAATTACTACATCATTAATTTGTCATAAATAAATTTAATTATTTAATTTCCAAAAATAATAAATAAAACACAATTATGTAGGAATTATTTTTATATTTCTAATGAATATTTTTAGTCTAATTTATCTTATGTATATCCCTATATAAAAAATGTTTTAGTTATTAAAATTTGAATTTTACACTTTTAACTCTTCTTTAAATAAAATAATAAAAAATTTCCTAATCTAATCCAAATAAATAAAAAAGGATCATATTTTATTCAAAAGGTTTATTTTGGTCGAAATAAATTTAGCCAATATAATTAGGACATGTGTTAGGGTAATTATAATATCATTTTTACCTTTAATTACTCTATTTACTTTTAACCGTGGTAAATAAAATTCAAAAGTTAATATTCACCAAAAATAATTTTCATAGTATTGAACAAAATTTTAGTTACTTATGTTAACAATGTCTCTCAGATTTTTGGAATTAAATTCACAGAAGCAGTAAAAGTATGTTTTATGCAAATTTGTAAATGTTCCTAGAAGTTGAGTAAAGGACGATAAAAAGTTCAATAAAATTTTATACATTTAATCTTATTATAAAATGGATCCATTGAATTAAATTAAAATTACATAGGAATTTTGTATCTATTTTTACTTAAAATAAATTTAAATAAAATTAATAATTATTTAAATAAAAAGTTAGTTTTAAATAATAACGTAGTGTTTTTCAATATTCATTAAAAATTGAAAGTTTTCCAAAAAATACCAAAAATTCACCCTAAGATAATTTTGATATTACAAATTCAAAAATTAAGTCTATTTTACAAAATTCAAAACATATAAGTTTAATTTATTAATTTAAAATAAATTCTCGTTGTCCAAACCAAAAAACGGGTTTTAAAAAAAGTATAAACTATCAAAGGATTGACAGTTGTTTATGTCCAATTTAAATGTAAAATTACTTATAATGTACTAAATTGTATTAAATAATAAAAATATAATAAAATTAAACTTAAAAACCATTAATATGTATAATTTAAAACTATAAATTATTTTTATTAAAAAATTTGTTTTCAATTAAAATTTAGCATATTTCATTATTCATCAAAATATGAAAGTTATCAGAAAAACACCAAAAATTTATCCAAACTAAATTTTAATTTCTTGATTCTAAATAAGAATTTTATGTTTCAAATTTAATATTTAAGTTTCTAATGTTTCATTTAAAAAGGATTTACCATTTATAGGCGATGAAATTGCATTTTTTTTGAAAAATACCTCATTTATATGAAAAATTGAACTTGTCCTTATATAACATCTAAGAAACACAAAATATGAATGTTAAAATTATATAGTATATACATATAATTCAAAATGTGGTTAATAATTTTCATAACCTCTTTTAAAATGGCTAGTTTGATAGGTTGTGATGTGCTTGATCTCAGTGTTGTGTGTAACACAAGCTATTAACTTACTTTAAAGAGATAATGTACTATAAAATCTTGGGGTGTTACACATGGTTAGCTCACAATTTTATTAGTCATGTAGATGGACTGTGGGGGATGTGAACGATCTTTCAATAGCATGTGCATTATTGGTGCATGATTCTCTTAACCAAGAGACCAAACTATGAAGAATTCCATTACATAAGGGATGATAAATCATGTTTAGTATACAATTTGGAAAACCATAAATCCAAACCATGTGATTTTCTCTTGTATAGGGGGTTTCTTCTAGTGATAACCACACTGTCGGAACAAAGTTTCCCAAATCCCATAGCCTGCCTATAACTTTAAAATATAAAATTGATATTTCTACATTGAAAATTTTAAACACATTTCTCTTTACTCCTCCCCACTCATTCATCCTAGGAACCTCCATTCCATGGTATTAACCTCCTCCGATCTCCCTTTGCGATTTCTTTGGAGTGTTATTGTAATTTATTCAAAGTAACACCACTTTTCTCCTTGTCCTTCTAAGCTACTCTTCTTTTATTTTCTATGTTACATTTTCCTAGTGGACCATGGAGGTCAAGTAAATGACTATGGGTGGTTATAAACTCAGATTTTCTGGATTCTTGGCCTTGTTAGGATCCCTTAATTCCTTTTCTATTGATATTGGGAAATATATTCAAGGTTTTGATGAGTTTAAGGTATGTTTTTTGTGAAATTATTTAATATAACAAGTCATGAAATGATTGGTAATTTTTAAATTCCTTTTTTATCAAATTATACATATATATTATTCTCTTAATGGGTTTATTTAATGTTCTCCATGGTTTTTTTACTTGACATAACAAGTTTTCATGGGTTTTAGTTTCCTAATTATAAAACAGTTGTTTTATGCATTCCAAGAATTTTAATAAATGCCTAAGAAGTAAATTAAAATTATTTTGAGGCTAAAATATGGGTTTTCACTATGTATTGATTTAAAAATCATGTATCTCGTGTTTCAAGTCCCTTTTCTCAATTAAAGAGGTGTTTAGGTTTTCAACCAACTCTTTATAGAGGAGACTATATTTTCGATGTGATGATGATTGTTGTCTTTGAAAGGATTTTTTATAAAATTGTTTTCCAAGTTGGTTTCAAGGTAACAATTGAAACCATGTAATAGATTTTCTACTGATGACTGTGACAACCTGGTCATAAGATCCTTATGTTATGTCATGTACATAATTTTTCCTTTTATAAGATGAGATTCATTATTATGTGATGCTTATAAAAATTTGAAAGGTGATATTTCTTGAGAAAGTTTTGGAGGTGAGATGTGGTTTATTTTTTATATATTTAACATTGATTTGTGTGATGATCCGGTGATATGTTTGTTTTTTTCTCACCTCCACTTCATTTATGTCATGGGAAGTTGGGGTAACAATGTGAGAGAACTGGGTTTATGATACACTATCTTAGACCATGTACTATCCAGTGTCCCCTAATATTGATTTTCTCCTTTCTAAGGAGTCCCCTCGATGAGATTGGTGAAAGTAATTTGGGTAGTTATTTCTTTGGGAATGAAAAAAGGTTGACAGTTGATTCTGATTTAGTATTTTCTAGGTTATCTCACATTATAAATTCATGTCTTTCATATAATTGTTTCTACATTGTTGACGATATATTCTTGGGAGTTTCTGGTACACTTTGATTGTATCCCTATTATCTCATCTTGGATTTGTGGATCCATTAGTATTGTTTTTGTCTATTTATATATTGCTTCATTAATATTATGGTGCTCCCCTGATGTTATACCTTATTTATTTCTGCATTTAGGATTACATTCCAACTCAATTTGTATGTTTGAGTTTTTCAGAAAGGTTTTAAAATGAGAAAGTAGCTTGGGTTTGTATTCAAGGACTTGGAGGTCCTCTTATTAGGTTTTTAAAGAGTTTTATATTCTAAGGGGTGGTTTCACCATTTATTTATAAAAAGTTTATTTGAAAGGGGGATTTAAAATATATTTTTTTAATTTATATGTTTCAAATAATTGTTTCCAATCCTGATACCATTTTTGTTTTCCAAAAGCATCCACCTTGTGAATTTGGAATGGTTTAAAGAATGATACATATTTTTTTTGAACTTTATCCTATAAAAAACTTCTTTATAAATGATTTTAAAAATAAAATTTATTAAATTATTTATAAAATAAAATTTCATTCTCATTGGTGAATTCTTACTAGTCTTGCTTAGGTCACACCCAACAAACACACACATGTGTGTTTGTTAAGATATTATGTCTTCATATAGGTGTTCAGGTTTTCTCTCAGATTGGATGTCATTTGTGTTGGTCCTTTGATAAATGTTTTTGGATGTGGTGGTGACCAAGGGTCACATAGAGGTGTCTTGTGAAATCTTGGGTTTTATTGTTTCCATGGATGTTCATGTATTGGCCAATTTAGAAAGCCGTATTATTTTTATTCTAAGTTTTCATTATGTCATATCTTGTTATGTATTATTATGGATGATGTTATATATTTATTTTGAATGTTAGTTGGTTGGTTTTTATATCTTATTCCTTATTTGATCTGTATTAATATTTGTAACTATTTATTTCATATGAATGAAAATCAAATATATGGGAACACCATGCTATATTATAGTTTAGTTTTCACAATATTTTTATTGTTATTCAAGGGTGAAATATTTCCCACTTGGTTGTATTGTGATTATATGGTTATTTTCATTAGATCATCAAAATCAAGAACAATATTCGAAACTTATGGTAGGTTAAACCAAGAAGGCTCTCTAAAAAATGATATTAGAGCTACCTCTTATTATTTGAATGAGCCAAGATAGTATGGACATTGGACTACCAGAACTTAGGAGGAAAGTCCTGAGTAAGTACCTGATCACCACATCCTATGATGAAACTTGAGTTTTAATGGGTATTTGAGATACTATCCTTGAATTTGAATTCCATTTTAATTATTTTATAATGAATTTTGATATAATATTATGGAATTTTTGATATTAATCAGGGTAAATTAGATTATTTAAAGGTTTAATTGTGATTTTGGGTGAATGTAGAAAAGAAAAAAAGTGGTATGGTTATGTCACATGGTCTTAAAAGTCATGTAAATCCCATGATCAATGTTTAAAAAACTTTACAGAGGCTAGCTCATAGTCATCCAAACCATGAATAGTTATGCGCCTCCTAATTTTTTGTGTGAACAATTTTGATCTCTATCTGCACCTCAATTGATATTCATTTATTTTAAATGAATCAAAAACAATTTTTTGATACATTTATATTATTTATATTAGTGTTTTAAAGGTCATTATTGTGTGAAAATATAGTTATATGAAATTTTTTGATTTTAAAATCATTTTTCATTGTTTACATATAATGGATTTTTACTCCTATGAAATTCTTTTCAAAAGTGGTTGGTTTTATAAGGAAAATTTGGAATAATTTTGAAATTAAAGTGAGTATTTTACAAATATTTGGAATTTCAAATAGGGAATATGGAATTATAATGCATGGTAATCTTGTGAAAATGAATTTTTTATAGATTTATAGATGAAATGGAATTTTTTAAAAGTTCACATTTTTTTTTCTAAAACAAGTCTTTAGAATCTATAAATTTTATTGGTTTTAATGTAATGTTTTGGAAGTGTATTCCAATTTAGTTATTTTTTATCATGGGTTTAATACCTTGTTTATATTGCGATTTTTTTATTTTATTATGAATCATTAATTGATTGAGTTCATGGTTCATTTTATTTAGATATGTCTCCCAAAAAGGTCTCAATGAAACATGTGAAGTCTATCTCTAAGGGTGATTATTCTTATAAAGACCCTCTTTTTTCATACATTAACACATCATCATTTTTTTGGAATACTAAATACATTACACAATAGATTCCCAAAGATTGTATTAGTCTAGTGCCTTTGGAAACATGGAAACATAAAAAGTGGTACATAAATGATCTATATTATCTCCCACTAGGATTTTCATGACTACGACCATTCTTTGACACATCATAAAAAATATGTATCTTCACAACCTGGGGAAATGAAACATAAATAGGGGGTTAGTTTAGATGATTAGAAAGGGTAAAAAAAGGAGATACATAAGTCTAGACATGAGAATAATGTAATGAGAACATGACCCTGACATTAAATGATAATACCCTGCATAAAAAAGATCATAGACATGGCTCATGGCATAAATATTAGTAGTTCATAATACATGAATCATAAGGGAATAAAAACCATAAGCCATGAAATCATAACATAGTAATTAATACATAGAATTGTGGAAGACACATAAGCATATAACATTATTTCCCTAGTAGTAAAGGCATCACTTCCAAATATATAATAGTTGTATGGGTTGACTGCCCATTACATTTTGGTAGTCATGGTTTAGTCCCATGACCATCGTAGTAGTCAAGGTTTACTCCCAAGACCATCTTAGTTGAAAACACCTTTTACAGAACCGAGTTCACTCCTCATTCTAGCCATGTCTATCTCATGAGATATAAATATTTACCCAATTCATTAAATAGAGATATAGGTCTCACCAATCATATAAAGAAATCATACATACGTGTTCCACATGATCATAAATAATCATATCATTACCCATGAAATTATATGGGCATCATAAACATGTAATAATATCATAACTTGTGGAAAATATATAGGTTTAATAATTATTTTATCAAAGAATAAACCATGAAAATAAGTAGGTTTCCTAAGCATATAACCCATGAAATAGAATGGGTTTCAGAAAAACATAACCTATGAAAGAAAAAAAGGTTTCATAAATATCATGCCATAAAAACATAAACCATTAAGAGAAATAATATGAATGGAACCTCTAGATAATTTTCCCATAAAGGAATGAGTAACACCAACAGATGTCATCTTATATGTAAAATAATTTTTTAATATCCTTTAAGTACATTTCATGGGAAAAATAGTATTTGTTCTTTAAAAAATTATTTCTAAAATATAGAACAATTTTGAAATTATTTTTATTTTAAAATAGTTTTGAACAATTATAAAGAAGAATTGAAGACCATAAAAAAATTTAAAATCATTTTCCCTTTAAAATGAGATTAAAAAAATATTTTAAAACATTTTTGGAAACATTTTTTGAAAACATAGTTTTTGAATGAAATAGATTTCAGACCGAAAAGATAAATGAGATCATCTTTTCTTAAAATTATTTTCTTACTTTTATTAATTACTAACATGTAGAAAAAGTGGTAGTAATACATTAATAATCCATAAATAAATAGAGTAGAATAAAATTAATCAGTTTTATTCAGATATGGATAAAAAAATTTCATCAATGGAAGCATAAATTTAAAAAATATTAATAAATGATGAGATTGTTACAATTAACTCTTAGCACTTGGTAACATTAAATAATAATCCCCATATAATAAAATTAAATTAAATGAAGCTTAAAATATCATTAAAAAAATTATATTCATGATATAACATGTCAAATGTAAATTTATACACCTCATAAATGAATATAGGTACATAACAAAACATGTGTCTCAAAGAAAGAAAATTTATATAAAATTACTTAATCGATTTGGTAACTTTGGAAACATAAACCCTATAAAAGAGAGATCATATAATTAATATTTAAATACCCATAAATTTAAGTATAAGATACATATAATATATTAATGAGATATATATACACCCCACATAATAAATGAGTGGTGAATAAGGCATAAATCTCTCATAAATAAAAGTTAGGAAAGAAAACCCTTACCTTATGTATTGACTCTCATATTAATCAAAAAAATGTACAATATAATAAATATAAGTTTATTATAAATCTATTTAATAACCATATTATTATATCTAATACCATATACTATTTTTTCATGACTTTATTTTACCTATTTATTAACAACTCATTGTTAATGTTACATTTTGAGTAATATCTCCTTTATGTTTGGTACATGTTTTACATGTTATTCTTGATCCTATAACATAGATAATAATTTAATTATCTCTTTAATTTATAACATTATTTAAATATCATAAAATTCATTTTATATTTATTTATAATAATATATGATATATTTTAATATGAAATGAAATACACTATTCATTGATACTGTAGGTCGTATGTACGCAAGAATGTTGTTTCTATTATATTGTTGTAGAGAAAGAAAGAAATTAAATGAAATATATGTATATGTATATATAATATCATTCTAGTAGCATTATTATTTCATATATAACATATAATATTTTTTGAAATCCATCCTTAATATATTCCATGTAAATTGTGGAAAAATCACATCACTTTGAGGAGGCAGTACTCCACACATCCACAAATGAAGTTATCATATTTTTAAAAAATAAAAAACATGAAAGTATTTTTATTATAATAATTAAAAAATAAAAAATAAAAAATAAAAATCTTTTATATAATATAAAAATATATTTTTCATCATAATTAACAATAATGGGAGGTGGTAAAGGAAAAAATGTCTTTTTGTGAGGCAGTAGTTCGCCATACACAATAAGGGTATGTTCTTTACACATTAGATGGAGGTGTGTTTAAGTCTAGGTACAAACCTTATAGTAAAGAAATATCATTATATTTATGATACTTGGTTTATCATATAACCATGTAATAATAAGTTTTGATGTGTTTGATAATGAAAATAAAACAAGGGAGCTTGCGGATGGATTTAACACTTCTTTAGGTAATTACTATTAGTTTGCACCAAAGGGATTCCTTGGTAGGATTTATTACTAAATAGAAACTTATATAAAGTATTTAGGGGAGTTTTTATTATATTTTTGATGTTTTTTTTCAGAGATAAAGTGTCTTAAGAGGTGTGAGGAATTCCTGGGGTGAGTTCCCCTTTATAATGGAGGAGGAGTGGCATTCTTTTAAATATAAAAATGTAAACACAATTGAGTTGTATCCCTTGAATAAATTTACTCCAATAACTATTAAAATTCTATAAAATATGTTTATTGGTCTAAATATGTCTATAAAATTTCTTTTTAATTCTTTTTAGGTTTTTTGTTCCCTTAAATTTAAGGTTTAGTCATTTGTTAAGCTAATTTTACTTTTAATCACTTTCATTAATATTATTGATAAAAAAATAAGTTTATATTATTATAATTTATAAATTATGTTTATTAAAAATATATAGTCTATTTTTCAAAATTCAAATCATAGAAGATTCAAAAGTTAATTTAAAATTAATCCCATAGAACTGTAATGACACCTGGTTTCTAATAAAAAATGTTTAAATGTTTGGGATGTTTTTATATCCAATTTCTTTGTGAAATTGGATTAAATGAAATAAATTGGATAAATTTATGTATAAATAATATAATTAAACTTTAAAACCAATAAAAAAATAATGTACATTATAAGTAAATTAGATGAAAAAATAGTTTTGAATTAAAATTTAGTATTTTTCACTATTCAACCAAAAATTACGTTTTTTATAAAATTTCCAAAAATATACCCTAATATAGTTTTAACATAATTAATTAAAAATGTTGTTTATTTAATCAAATTAAATTTCTAAATGGGTCTAAATATAATTTTATTGTTGTTCGTAGAAGGGCATAAAAAGTATTTCATTTGAGAAAAAAGAATTTTCATGCATATAAAGACATTAAAAAAAATTACTAGTTTTATTATAAATGTGTTTTATTTATATTACACCATTATAAATAATATTTAAAATTTATTTATTACTATTCATATTACTAAATTTAATATAAATTTTATGACTATCTATTTTATATAATTATAATAATAAAATGATGTTTCATAGAAACTCAATGTTGCAAGTAACGCAAGCCAAGTCGGTGTTTCATGTAGAGAAAGTCTATTCTTGGTGTATCATATAATGAAATTTTAACATGGTTTACTACGTTACATAATATATCAATGAAAAAAATTATTCGAAAAAAGGTTCATAAAAAATCCAGGTGTTACATTCTACCCCCCTTAATGTGAATCTCATCCTCAAAATTATTCATTCTATTACAAAAATATGAGGATAATTCTTTGAAATCATATACTCAAGTTATAAGATAGATTCCTATGACAAGTGGTTTAACCATAAAACTTTTACTAGGTTAGTAGTATTGTTTCATAGAACTTTTTCTGTATGAGCCAAAATTTCATCTGGTTGTTCCTCATAAGAAAGATCCTACTCTAGTGGTAAGACCTCTAAGTTTAGTACAAATGAAGGGTCAGGTGTGTACTTCCTCGGGAGAGATATTTGGAACTCATCATGGACTTAAGAGAGATTTATAGGAAGTTCTATGTGATATGCTTCAATCCTGTTACGATCAAAAATTTCAAAGGGACCAATATACCTAGGGATTAGTTTCCCTTTATTCTCGAATATCATAACCTTATACCAGGGATATATTCATAGAAAAACCTTCTCAAAAACATTAAAATCTAGATCACACCAATTGTTATCAACATAACTCTTCATCCAACATTGATATTCTTTGATATATTGTGGAATGGATCTTACCTTCTATTCTATTTCGTTAGCTATCTCAGATCCCGATAACATTTTTTCTCCAAATTATTCTCAACACATTGGAGATCTAAATATCATTAAATAGAGGGATTCATAAGTAACCATATGAAATCTTGAGTGAAAGATAGTGTTTAAAAAAAAATAAACTAGAGGAAGGTGATGATTCCAACCACCTTTGAAATCTAAAGAATAATATCTCAACGTATCCTATAGGGTTTGAATTGTTCTTTTAGACTGGAAATACATTTGAGGATGATAAACAGTTCTGAAACTCAATATTATATCAAGTCCTTACTGAAGACTTTACCAGAACATAGAGGTAAACCTTGTATCCTGATCAGATACAATAGAATGTGTTACTCCATGATACCTTAACACCTCCTTAAGGTATATCCTGGAAAGATTATCTAGAGATAAGTCTTCTATGATAGAAATAAATTATTATGAATTAGTAAGGTGATCTAATTCCACCCATATATCATTAAACCCTTCAGAGGTTTTGGGTAGTCTAATGATAAAATTTATAGTGATTTTCTCCATTTTTTATTCTAGTATGGGTAATATATGGAACATCTCCATAGACTTTTTCTTGTTAGCCTTAACTTTCTTGCATACCAACCACTGAGATAAAAACTCTATGATATCTCTATTCATTAAATCCCACCAGAATTGTTCTTTCAAGTCTCAATACATCTTCATACATCTATTATAAAATGGGAATGAAGAAATATGTACTTCCTCTTGTAGATACTTCTTCAAATATGGTATGAAAGGAAAAAATGCACTATTATTGAACCTTATCATTCCATACTAATCAAGGTTAAAATTTGGAACATTTATAACCTTCTTTTGCAGCTTTACATCTTCCTTCTATGACTTTTTAATCTTCACTTGGATAGAGGGTTGAACATTCAATTGAGCAAGATAATGTTTTTCCCCTTCCTTAAATATTTATAGATTCATCCTTTGAAAATCTAGAAATATTGGATATTTTTCAATCCTTGTCATGGATAATCTGGAATGATCTTCTCATCTCAAAGCATCATCCAACTTGTTCTATTTCCCAAGGTGGTAATTTATTTAGTAACTACAATCCAATATCATCACTAACCAACTTATCTAGTGCATGTTCAACTCCTCCTATGTGAATAAATATTTCAATATTTTATGATTTGTATATATATAATAATTTTCTCTATAAAGATAGTGCCTCCATATATTTAAGGAAATGATTACCATATCTAACTCCAAATCATGATTTGGGTAATTTTTCTCATGTATCTTCAACTATCGTGAGGCATAAGCTACAACCATGTTATTATTCATAACAACACATCACAATACCTTCTTCTATGCATTACTACTGATTAAAAACCCTTATCCACTATAAAGTAATGTAATCACCGATGTGCGGACTAACCTTATCTTTGGTTCCTTGAACATTCTCTCACATTCATCTATCAAAAGGAACTTGGAACCATTCTGAGTTAACTTGGTCAGAGAATCATATTGTCATTAGAAATTCTCCACAAACCATTGATAATATCCGGATAAACAAAGAAAAATATAAATCTCAGTTACCATGGTTGGTCTAGGCCAGCATTCAATGCCTCAGTCTTTTTTGGATCTACTGCTATAACCTCTCTTGAGATTATATTACCCAAAAAATGAAACCTTTTGCAGCCAAAATTCACATTTTGTAAATATTTCATATAGCTTCTACTTCCTTGGGTTATTTAGTAAAATTATCAAGTGGTCTTCATGATCATACTTTCTCTTTTAATAGATAAGAATATCATCTAAAAATACTACCAAAAACTGATCACGATAATCTTTGAAGACTCTATTCATCAAATTCATGAAGATAGTAGCTGAATTAATAATACTAAAAGGAATCACTATATATTCATAGTGTCCATACCATGTGTGAAATTTCTTCTTGGGTATATCCTCCTCCTTAACCCTCAATTGATGATATCTATAATATAGTTCAATCTCAAAAAAATTATTCTGCTTTGTGCAATTGATCAAACAAGTCATCAATTCTGGGAAGAGGATAATTTTTCTTGGTTGTGATCTCGTTAAACTCCCAATAATCAATACAGAGTCACATTGATCCATATTCATTTCCAAAATACTAACAAGTTCACCCCAATGTGAAACAAATGGATGAATTAATACCTAATCAATATTTTTTTTGTAGTTTCATCTTCAATTCCTAAAACTCAATTTGGGATATTCTATAGAGAGTATTTAAAATTGGTTTGGAAGCAGATATGATTTATATTGAGAACTCAACTTCTTGTGTTTGTGGAAGACTAGTCAACTCTTTTGGGAGAACATCCACAAATTCTTAAACAATAATCATATCATCGAAGTCATTTTTTCCCTACCATTTGAGATAAAAAAACCCTTCCCAATCAGAATTAATACCCATACACAAGATTTAATTTGCATTAGAAGTTCATATTTATCATCACATTAATAGATTATCATAGGTTGGTTTTAAATATCATGTGTAACTTCTCATCCATGAAAATTGATTTGGGGTTTATGAAGAGAAATCCAATCTATGCCTAAGATGACATCAAACTCAACCAAATGAAAAATGAAAAAAAAATTAGGATGTAAATTCCCATAAACATCAACCAGAGAGGAATCATAGACTTGAGATGAAATCGTCATACCATTAGGGGTTTTCACTACTAACTCTATATCTAATTGTTTTGGTGTAATATTAATACTCTTATAAAATTATTTAAACAAAAAAGAGTTGGTAGATCTAGAATAAAATAAGAAATTAGAAATTCTAGAGTGGATGATAAGCTTTCCTTTTACTACATCATTATCACACAACTATTCAAAAATTATGATTCCATGTGATTTCCATCTGTCCCTTGACCTAATAGGTTGTTGATGCTGATCATCATCACCAACTCTTGGGTTTGGTCCCTAGTTATCATAATGCCCATTCTCCTTACACTTGTGGCACTTAAGTGGGGGAGGAGCATTCTGTGTATTTTTCTCTCCATTCACATTGTTATCTAACTTCTTCCTACCACCTTATAAATCAAATGCTAGATGGCCTTCCCTTCTGCACTTAAAACATTTATTATACCTCTTATGAAAGTTTCCTCGATCCTTCTTTCCATACATAGAGCATCAAGGAAAGATCATATTTTTTGATTCATGGTTTTTAGATTTTACATTGAACTCTATCATCTTTTTTTTCAAAATAATGAGATTGAAACACAAATCCAACCTCTATTTCAACCTTGATTTGACAACGCATAATATTTTTACAACTACTAATGAATCTTATAGAAAATTCCATTATGAGACCTGTCTTTAAGCCACTAAATAACCTATAAACTTTACTTTCAGGTTAGATTATAATACCAAAATCAAACCTCATAAGCCTTGGGAAATTAGCCTCATAGGTACCAATATATTCATCATCATTTTTCTTTAACCCTTGAAACTATTTCCCTATATTTTTACAATTAAAAAAAGGAAATTATTTATTAAAAAAATTAGTTATTGAAATTTTCCCAATCCATGGATTCAATTTCATTCTACTCCCTTGTATTCTTGATTAGAGCCCACCATTGGTCCACTTATCCTTCTAGCTAATAAACAACCAGAATTAATTTCTCTTGTTTTGAACACTGGAAATAAAGAATATCTTTTTAGTGGTACTGATCCATTATTAAATGACAAGAAAAATACTCATTGAACAAAGGTGGACATTTACTCATGCAATAATCAATAGAATGTTGATCCCTCTTTTGATCATTTGGAAGTGTTGTATAATACATAGCTTGGGAAAGCTATGTAAGAAAAGAAATTAGGTTTTTCATTTTATATCCCTTAAAATTTGTATTCGTAGGAGAAAAATCATTTTATTATTTTTACACTCAGCATTGAAGTGGTTCTTTCAGGTTCTAGCCATTTAATAAAACAAAAAATCATAGAGTAAGAAACAATAATAACAGTGGAAAAACACATAATATTGAAAAAACACATATAAAATTTCTAAATTATGAAACCTTATTTAATCTATAATTACATAGGTTTATCTTAGGTTTTCCGTAGTTAACTTCTATTTAAATCCTACATGATGGTTTGTGAAGAGTTTGTAGATTTCCAAATAATATCCCCTGGGAGTGTCAAACCAGGTGTGCATCAAAGCCCATTATTGTGAACCAACTATCAATCAAGTCCACCTCAATATGGTGTTTCTGGGGTTTTTACACCTATGTACATCTATGCTTGAGCCACGTCCAATTTTATTATCCATGTGGTGATGTATTTCTAGGAAACCACTCACTCTATCATTTACCAATATTCCATGACATTTTATTATACTTTTATTTATACATAGACTCATCCTTAGACATGTCCTTAGGGTTATAACTAGGTATTTTCTATCATAGTTTTCAAATTTAACAAATCTTTTTTCTCTGATACCAACTATACAGACCTTAACTTTTCATACATTAACATTTAATTATTTTTAGAGGAATACATAATTCATTACACAACATAATCCCAAAGATAGTATTAGTCTAGTACCTTTAGAAACATGGAAACATAAAAAGTGGTACATAAGTAAGCTACCTTATCTCCCACTAGGTTCTTCATGATAATCACCCTTCTTAGAAACATCATACATAATACATATCTTCATAACCTTGGTAAAGGAAACATAAAACGGGGCAATATCAGATGCTCAGTAATGGTAATAAATAGAGATATATAAGAATAAACATGAGCATAAGGGTATGAGAACATGATAATGACATTAGAAGATCATACCCTTTAGAATAAAGATTATAGAAAAGAGTCATGTAATAATGATTGGAAGTTCATAAAAAATGAATCATAAGGGAATCAAAAGCATAAAACATAAAATCATAACACAATAATTAATAAATATAACTTTTTTCAGACACATAAGAATATAAAATTACTTTCATAGTAGTCAAGTAATCGCTTAAAAATCCATATTAGTAGTATTGGATCACTCTATATACCATATTTGTAGTCATGGTTCACTCCCATAACCATTTTAGTAGTCAAAATTTACTCCCAATACCATCCTAGTTGAAAAATTTCTCTACTGAACTGAGTTCACTCCCTGTTCTAGCCATGTTTATCTCATTATATATAAATCATTACCCAATTCATTGGAGGGAGATATAGGTCCCACCCATCTCATAATTAAATAATATAGACATATTCCACAAGATTATAAAAAATCATATAATAACCCATTAAATAAAATGGATTTCATAAACATGAAATCATATTATAACCTATGGAAGAGAGATAAGTTTCATAATAATTTCAACCAATCATAACCCATGAAAATAATTGGGTTTCATAATCATAAAACCAATGAAATATAAATAAGATTCATAAACATATAACCCATGAAAGATAAATGGGTTTCATAAACATCATGCCATCAAAAAATAAATATTTCAGAGAAAGAATATTAATTGAACTATTGGACCATTTCCCCAAAAAGGAATGAGTAAATCCAACATATGTCATATTATATGGAAAATAATTTTCAAAGTTCCTTTGAATAAATTTCTTTAGAAAAATACCTTTTTTCTTTAAAAAATTATTTTTAAAATACAAAACATTTTTGAATACATTTTTATCTAAAAATAGATTTGAAAACATATAAAATAATATTTTGAAACCATAACACAATTTTAAAATCCTATTTCCTTAAAATTATATTAAAATAAATTTTTTAAACATTTCTGAAAACATTTTTTTGAAAAAAATTGTTTTCGAGTAAAACCGATTTCAAACCAAAAAGAAAAATGAGGTTAGATTTTTTTTTTAAAATATTTTTCTTACTTATATTATATACTAAAGAGTGGAAGAAATGGAATAATAAATGTAAAAATCAGGAATAACCATAGGATAACAAAATTTCAGGATTTTTCGTGAGACATGGATTATAATATTTCATCAATGGAAGCACAAAAATAAATAATATCGATAAATGATCATATTGTTGAAATCATCTCTTACAACTTGGTAACAATGAATCATAATACCCATGTAAGAAAATGAAGTTACATGAGACTTAAATATCAATTAAATAATTATATTCGTGATATAATAAGTAATATTTCAATTTATACACATCATTAATGAATATAGTTTCATAAAAAACTTGTGTCCCAAATAAGGAAAATTGAGAAACAATTAATTAAATGATTTGGTAAATTTTAAAACAAAAAACTCATTAAATAGGTATCAAAAAATGGATATGTAAATACCCATAAATTTAATTATAATATTCATATAAAAAATTCATAGTAATTACACCGCACAAAACAAATGATTGGTGAATAAGGCATAAATCTCACAGAAATAAAAGTTAGACGAGTAAACCATTACTTTATGTGTTAACTCTCATCGTAATCCTAAAAAATCCCAATATAATAAATATTATTTTATTATAAATCTACTAAATATGAATATTATTATATCTAATATCTAATATTATTTTATTATGAATATATATTACATGTTTATTAATATCTCCATGTTATTATTATGTTTTAGGAAATATTCTCTTTTTTCATACATGTTTTGAATTGTTATTCTTGATACGCTTACATAGATCATGATTTAATTATTTATATAATTTAAAACCTTATATAAATATAATATATATTCATTATATATGTATTTATAAAAATATGAAAAATACAGAAATATGAAATGGAATACGTCGTTCATGGAGAGGGTATGCCAAACATATGCACGAACGATGTTTCTGTTATAATACAATATTAAAATAAAGTATGTAAATTACATATATTTATGTATATATATAGATATATAATATAATTAAAGTATAATTATTATTTCATATATATCATATAATTTCACTAAACCCACCCTTAATATATTCCATTTGATGTTTTAATGAATCACATCACTTTGAGGAGACAGACTGAAAATTAAATTTTTTATTATGCAAACACTTTTGAGGAAAAAGTGAGAAACCAAACACGACTTCATTGCCACACCACTACATTAGACCACCACTTCACCACTTCACCATTTCATCACTTCACCACTTACAAACAACAAAATCAAGGCCAAGAAACCATGAACCAAGGCATAAACATCAGACAAGTAGACCAATCCTTAGAGCCACCCTCCACAAAAGTCCACTGGTGCGACCATCGACATCAGCCCAAATCCTCCCATTATCAAACTCCAGACAGAGTTCGCCCAACCTACCAGCGACGTGAGATGAACCTCCAGGAAGAATCCATCTACAAAAGGACGGTATGTTTAATATTATAATTAAATAATTAAAAATACATCACAAATATCATATATATAACATAAAAATATAGTTTCCATCATAATTCCCAACCATGAAATGTTGTAAAGTAAAATTGAACTACACCATTTCATGAGGCGGTAGTTTGCTGTACAAAAGAACGGTAAGTTCATTACCCATTAGATGGAAGTGTGTTTAAGTGTAGGTAAACCCTTAAAATAACAATATATAAGTATATTTAGGATACTTATTTCATTATATAATAATTTAATAAGAATATATTATGTGGTAGAGAATAAAAAAAACAATTGAGCTTGAGGAAAGATGTTACCTCTTCTTTGGGTAACTCCTCTTGGTTTTCACCAAAGAGATTCCTTGGTTGGATTTATGGCCAAATAAATAATTCTAAGGAAAATGTAGTTGATTTTTTAGGATATTTGGGCCATATTGTTTGGATACAAAGTGTATTGAGATGTGTGAGGAAGTGAGGGGGGTGAGTGCCATTTTATAATGGAGGAGGAGTGACACTCTTGTAAATATAAAAGGTAAACACCGTTAAGTAGTCTCCCTTACATAATGTGACAAAAATAATTCTACAAATTATATCAAAGAAGTTAATTGGTTCAAATATATCCATAATTTTTTTACATTTTTATAGCTTATTTGGTTCCTGGAATTTAAGGTTTAGTTCTTTGTTAAGCTAATTTTTCTCTTAATCACTGTAATTAATTTTAACCACTTTCACTAATATTTTTAGTCAAAAATTATGTTTAACATACTATACATTATAAATTATTTTGATTAAAAATATGAAATCCAGTTTTCCATATTAAAATCATAGAAGTGATGGAAATTAATATAAAATCAATCCCATAGAGGTGTCATGACAGCGGGTTTATAAGCAAAAATGTTTATAAGATTGTGATGTTTTTATATAAAATTGCAAGGTAATATGGATTACAATGACCTAAATTAGATTAATTTAAGTAAAATTAATATAATCACACTTTAAAACCAAATTAAATTATAATTTAACAATATAACTAAATTAGATGAAAAAGTAGTTTTGAATTAAAATTCAGTATTTTTCATTATTCATCCAAAAATGATTTCTTTAGAAAATTACCAAATATTTAGCTTATAATAATTTTGAAATTATAAATTAAAAAATTAATACTATTTATGAAATTAAATTTATAAAATTATCTAAAATTAATTTTTTTATTGTTTACAGAAGGGTGTAAAAAGCAGTTTATTTGAGAAAATTTAATTTTCAAACATATAAAGACTTTACATAAAAAATCCTATTTTAGTATCAATATTTTTTATTTGTATAAAAACATTATAAATAATATTTTAAAATTATTTATTACTATTCATATTAATAAGTTTAATAGCTTTGTTATATCTATCTATTTAAAATAATTATAATAATAAAATGATGTTTTCTAGAAACTCATTGTTGTGTGTAACACAAGTCAAGTCGATGTTGTGTGTAGCACAAGTTTTTCATGGTGTAGCATATAAATAAGGTTAAACATGGTGTAACTTGTGATTCAAGACATCAATGATAATAAATTTATTTAAGAAAAATGTTCACAAAAACTCAGGGTGTTCAACTTATGGCGAATCCTCTCATTGTTTGTCTGAGACCCTTATGGCGGTTGACTCTACCCAAACTCTAGACAGAGTAGTGGAATCAGAATATTATACAACTTGGAACTCATCCAATTGTTTTTGAATAATAATTTTTTTATTTTCCATATAAATCACATTCCTCTTTTGGTTATGGAGTGCATAGAGAGAGTTGGGGGAATCTACAATGCTTTGAAAACTCTTGATGCCAGGACCGTTAAAGATGGTGTAGGCTTGTTTGAATAAATTTGTAAAGTTTGATGAGAAAATGTTTTACCATATAAATTTAATGATAAAATGGTTTTTAATTATTAATGTCCATGTTTATTTAGTTGTATTATCTCGAGAGTGTGAATATGGATAAGGCCATTGAGAGCATATGTCTTCATCAGGGTGAGAAAATAATAAATGAATTTTCGGTTGTCTTTTAGGGATAATATTCTTCTTTACTGAGTTAGTAGCCAATGAATCTATTAAATATCAATTCATTGAGATATTTATTTCTTTTAACCACAGATCAGTTGTGTTGAAATACATTCTAACATCTTATAAGTGGTTAAGAAGGCTATATATGTGTAAAAGTATCAAACAATATAACCTGTGTTGGGTGATGACGTCATTCCATATGGGAAAGTGAATGAGGGTATGTATTCTCTAAACCATATTGTTTATACAGATAATAATATCTCACTTATGTAGTTATAGTATGGGGAATATGGGAATTCTTATCCCTCTTTATTTAAATCTTTGAGGACATGTCTTTGATGTGGTCATCCAAGTCATCTTTAAAAAAATTATGTAAGATAAAATATCGATTAAAGTAGAGGAAGTCTCTAGTGTAGTTAGAATTTGGATAATTATCTATTTTTATATTTATTCAAATTGAGTTTAGATATGATTAAGATTTTAAGGTAATTCTTGATTGGTGTATTCTTCGATTATCTTCTCAATCCTTATTTTATGGAGTGTTGGTTTTCATGCTCATACATCATTAATTTGTTATCATTTTCGATATTATATATGATGTTATCATTATAGAGAGACTTTTATTTTGACTAGTTGCTCATGGGACTCCTTGGGGGTATACTTGGGTGACTAGGAAGGGTGCTTCTTCAATTTATATTATTCACTAGTCATTGCCTTTTTTGAATTTTTTTCGAGTTCACCGTGGGCCAATGTTCCATGAGAAAGGTCCTAGGTTATTTTCCCTTAAATTGAATGACCCATGGTTAGAGCCTATGTTTTTATTGTTGATACATGTTTTATATTGATATATCTATTTAATCCCTTTTTTTGGGATATTTATGGATTGTTTGACCTTGATTATGGTATTTTGGGTATCTTTTTTGGGTTAGTGATTTTTTTGGGATTCCAATTAAGTTTCTTGAGTGGTTGTTCTTGGTTGGTGGAGAATTATCTTTTCCCTGATTTAAGGAATGATGCTATTTTTGGTGATTATTTCCCCTAGGATTATTATCTGTTGTGTCATTATTCTAGATTAATTCTAAAAGGAAGAGAAATATTGTAGGTATTTGCAGTCATTTGTCTTGGTATTTATTAATTTTTTATTGAGTTATACATGAAGATATTTTATGATGTTATAGGGTTAGATTTATTTATCTAGAGGAGTTATGTGTTTTTATAATGCCCCATTCTCAATGGAAATATTTGATTTTTCACAACCCTCTCACCTTTGGTATTTAAATAGAAGGGGATGGAACTATGGGATTTTTTTATATCAATTGGTATATCTGAAATAGATAGAATGTTCTGTCATGAGATAGATCACTTATATATACTTGGTTATATATCTTGGTACCACGGAACCACATTTTGGTGAAGGGGGATTTGTTAATCATTTTTTTACCTTTTTCCAATGAATTTTTGAGGATAGAAAGTGACATGGTAGAGACAATTGTATTATGTAACTTTTTTATTAAATATGATATAATTATGGGTTATTTTTAATTTTTAAGAGTTTTTGAGAGATGGAGGTTTGAGGGTTTGTAAAATGGGGAAGAATAGATGGATGGAACAGTTAGTTCCAACCATACATGGTTAGTGCACAAAAAATCACTCCAATGAGAAATATAAATTAATATATTTTCCAAACTAAGTCTATTATCTTTAAATTTAGCATATTCCTTCTCTTTCATTCCCTTAAAACATATCTCAATGTGGTGATCTTTTAATTTTAAACTTGTGTCTATGGGAATATCACATTCAAAAATAGGCATATCAAGTTTCTTCTAAATCTTATTTTTTATTATCCTTTTTATTTTTCTTTCTTATCCATTTCTACGAGTCCTATTCAACAACTTGTTATAATGATACTCATATAGTTTTATTGAACTGATATAGCTTCTTAAAATAACTTCAACAGTCATACATCAGAGACCTTGAATTATTTTGTGGCTAGTTTAACAAATTTACATTATAGAAAACTTTGGAAACCTTTCCCATCTCTAATAAGTTCCTACACATGATATTATTTTAGTTATAACCATGCAGCAAAACCATGAAACGGACGAAGGAGCTTCTTGTGGTATATATATATGGTTAGTGTATGGTTCTATAAACTGTGAAAATTATCCTTATGTGTGGGATTACTCTTCACAGTTGGCACACAATTTAGGAAACTATATAGATGAACTATGTGACTGAACCTTATGTATGGGGGAACCTCATAGTGTCAATAACATGGTGGAAAAACAGTTTCCCAATCCATGTGGCCTACTTAGGATTTTAAGACATGAAATTTTTCATTCACTCTTTCTCTATTTAAACTCATTTATCTTTCATCCTCCCCATTAGTTCAACATAGCTTCCTCCCAATCATTATATTCACCACATACCATCTCCCTTTTTTCTTACTAGGTGTTTTTCTTAGAGTTTTAGTGTAATTTCTTCAAGGTAACACATCATTTCTACTTTTTTTCTCTTTCTAGGATCCTCTTCTTCTATTTTGTCTATCTCTCTACACTAGTTGTACATAGAGATAATGTCTATGACTATGGATGGGGTTTAAATAAAATTTTATATATTTTATAATTGAGGATCCCTTTCTCCCTTATCTCTTGATATTGGGAAAAGGTAGAGAGGTCGTGGAGAGTTTAAGGTTGGTGTTTCGGTGAAATTCATATATTTGAAAAGTCATGAAATGGTTGGGATTTTTTAAATTCATTTTTCATCATGTTATAATGAATGATACTCTTAATTTGGTTTTAAAATGTTCTCCTTGAATTCTATAATTGGTATAGTGGGTTTCATGGGTTTTAGTTCCTTATTTCCAAAACATTTTTTATGCATGCCAAGTGTTTTCATAAATTCCTAAGATGATATTTTAAATGAATTTGAAGATAAGGGATGGTTTTGGACCCTCTTGTAATCTCCAAATAATTTATCCCATGTTTCAATGATTTTTATTCAATTGAATAGCTGTTTTGGTTTTAAATCAACTCCTTAGGTAGGAGACCTTGTATCCAATGTGATGATCAATGATTAATTTCGAAGTAAGTTTTATAAATTGGATTTCCAAGTTGGTTTCAAAGGATCAATTGGGACCTTGTAAAAAAACTTTTACAAATGATGATTATGACACCCTCATTGTGAGCCCGTTGTGATATTTATTGTTTTGAATTTCTTCTTTTTTGGGATGAGGTCAATTATTATGTGATACTTATGAAAATGTGATCTGGGATATTTATCAAGAGGGAATTGGAGGTGAGATAAAGTTTATTTTCTATGTCTTTATCATTGATTTATATGATGATCATTTGAATGTTTTTTCCTCATCTCAACTTTTTTTTATGTCATTAGAACCTTGGGTAAATAAGTGAGAAATCTTGGTTTATGCTAAAGTAGATGAGATTATGAACTCACTAGTGTATCCTATTATAGATTTTACTCTTTCTAAAGAGTATCCAAAATAATACGAGTGGCAATAATTCAAGTTGTTATGAGAGAGTTCCCCCAATGAGACTAGTGAGAGTAATTCAGGTGTTTATAAGGGAGTTACCTTGATAGAGACCTGGACACATCAACATATAACCAGATTCTAGAAAGAGGATAATAGGCTAAGAAGAAAGAATTCTACTATTTTTCACAACTATCCATAGTTTTTAGGGAGATTTTTTGGGGGGGTCCCACATGAAAATTATGGGGGAGTAGAGGAAGTTAAAATTGAAAGGTCATGATAGAGAGGGGATGAGTTAGTTTTATTATAGATTCATAGTTGAGATTGGGTGGAAGAACTAGGGGGTATCTATAGTGTATCTGACTTTTAAATATATCCTTCCTATTAAATTTTTTTCTTCTCCATATTTCCTATAACCTGGGTTCATTATAGTTTCAATATAAATAATGATGTCCACCCAAGGTGGTCTATTGGTGTGATGGACATCAATTAGTCTGACCAACCAGATACTTGAGTCGGGAAATGAAAATGGGGATGAGGCTCTGATCTCATCTATAAGGGACAGAGTGGCCCATGAAGCCTATCGAATTAGGAATAGAGAAGTGAATGGTATGCCTTGAAGTGATAGTATCCAGATTAGTGAAAATAATGGATAATTATGTATAAGAGATGAAGGATCATGATGAATTCTAGAACTCCATTTCTATTAGGGTGGGTTAATGGATAAATATTGATTATGGAAGGATTTTCAGAATCTAGTGCATCAAATGGAAAAGGAACTATAATGGGATGAAGACATGCTCTTCTTTAATTCCAAGTATGTTTATGACACATTTAGTGGATTCTGGTTATATAGAGAAGCATGAACATTCAGAGTCTCATAAATACATAGTTGTGGGTATGCATTGTCTAATGAAAAGGAAATAGGAAGGTGAAAATGGGACCTCGTTGATCAAAGAGGATTTAGGCATGCATTCAGTTTGAATTAGAAACAAGGAGAAACATAAAAATTAATTCATTTCTTTGATGCATCGATTGGAGTCACCCTGCCTAAGTTGGATCCATGGGAGGCTCTGCCACCTAGGGGAGGAGAAACATGAAAAGCTTCGATCAATGTAGAAAATATGTAAGTACATGTTACTAGAGGTGAAATGGATATGGTATTTCCATAATTAGTGTAGGTCTGGATTATGTATGATGCTGACATAGCTCCATATTGAGGAAAATCACAAAGGGAGTGGAGTTACCTGTGTTTTTCACATCCCATGAATTTGGAACACATTTTACATGTCTGACATTTCCAATCCCACATCAACCCAAGAAACAATGGGTGGAATATTCCTTCCATGGTTTCTGAAAACATATTCTTAGCTGTGAATTGAAGATAGTGGTGAAGACATAACTGTGAATAGAATTGATAACATGAGTGGTATCGACTAAGGTTCTTGTTCGGAAGCTAAAAAATATACTGTTTAAATCAAACCATCACTCTCAAGCCAGTGCAATAAAAAAATATCTTGTTTTAAGAAATCAACTAGGTGAATATTTTGGAAAATTTATAGAGCAAGATGCATTACTCCCACAACCACTAACAAATCCACCACCTTGGGCATGTCCTTCACTGTGTCTTTAGGTGCACACTAGCAGTGATAAGATTCTTGAAGTCTCAATATTCAATCAATGTTTCTAGTTGAAACATCCAATAAGATGTAATCACTGGTTTATGGACAAAATGAAGGGGAAGCTACGTTATATACCGAACCAACCCTATAAGTTGGTTCAGAGAAAGGTTACCTAAATATAGTTCATAGTTCCAAAGATATAATTAATGTTATATGTGATAATGATGATTTCAAAGGAATATCATTTTCTAGTTGAAATTCTTATAGTGTTCACATATATGAAAGAGAATATACTAAATGGTATAACATTAAATCCAATATGGGAAAAAAAATCATGTGATTTTCATTTATGATGCAAAAAAAATATTCTACTCTAAATGCTCTACATATTGTTAGTTTTGGAACTACATGATAGTGGTGCATGACATTTATCACAATTGTATTCATTAGTGAATCAAAATTACAGAACTTAACACAATTTAATTTTTTGGAGAATCAAAATCATTTTTAACAAAATTAACATAAGATGTTAATGTACTCAGTAAATACTGGTATAGAACTATGTGTAGATCTGAGTCTAGTGATTATCAAGAAAGGATCATATGTAAATTGTTTTAAAGTGTTATTTAAAGTAGTACAAAGTTTTTACTCGGTTGAAGAAACATCATGAATCCATAATTTAGGCATGGAAACTTCAATGGTCCCACCATTTCAATTGGTTTTATGGGGATAGAGAGTGTTATAAGGAACAAATCTTTGGGACATTTCTTCTTTTTATGAAGGCTGAAATCTTAGATAAATCCATAGTTGTCATTAATAAAAATTAGATCATTTCCACACTCATTAGTCGAACATGAAAACAGGTTCTTTATACATTAGAAATTATAGTAGGGCTATGACACCTCCACTTCAGAGTGCATTTAGTTAACCTCTTTTCATGCTGTAACCAACTAATGAATTGACATGAGGTGGAATTATTTAGAATGTGTGATGGTTTTTTTATATAATAAGGTTGAAATGACCCTAAGGATAACCAAATGGAAAGGGAATCATGAGAAAAGAGATACATGGGAGGAGGTATTCACTAACTACAATCAATTTTACCTCATTATTGAGAAAAATATTTAATATTAATTTGGTGCGGGTGATAGAGTCCATGAAACATCAGAACATTAAGGAAAATCAAATTCTTGAAGTGTGATACATCCTGGGAAGAAGGAAATCCACAATCGGTCATAGGTGGAAATTTTTTTTAGGTAGTTTATTCATGGGGTATCCAATTCATTAATAAAAGGGAAGGTGGTGGAAGTTAATAGGGCGAGGGATAGAGATAGAGGGTAGAATTTTGGTTATAGATTCAGCTTTAAGTTTAGGAAGGGGAATCATGGGTTATCTTGAGTGTTTCTATGACTCTTATGTCTCTTCTTCCACTTATATTTATTTTTCATAACCTACTTTTCTTAAACATTGGTTCCACATTGATTCATCATAAACAAGATAGTCGACTCATGATGGTTTGTTGGTGTGAGGGGCCTATCAACCCCTAATGAGGACTAGTGAGAGTAATTCATGTTTTTCTTTCATTGGGAATGAAAAATTGATCAATAGTTGATTCCAATTAAGTATTATCTAATATCGTATGATGTTAGGACCTAGTGGATTTTTTTATTATGGACTTCGATTGTATCCAATTTCCTTCATCATGGATTTTTGGAACCATTGGTATTGTTGTTATATATATATATATAAATTTATATTATGGTTCCCGATTCACGTTATACCATATTTATTATTATATTTTGGTTTATACTACAATTTTATTTATGAAAGGGGGTTTTAATAATGGTTTTAAGAGGGGAAAATAGCATGGTTTTGTTTTCAAAGACTTTTAAATCATCTTCCAAGGTTTTCAATGTGTTTTATATTCAAAGTTGTAGCCTATCATTTGATTTATGAAAAGAATATTTGAAAAGGGGGTTTTTGGGAATGTTTTCCTTCTATTTATAAGTTTGATTAATAATTTTAAAGCATAATAGAATTGTGTTTTTTCAAAAGTTTTCCCCTCTAGTATTTGGAAAAGATAAAAAATTGTATGTGTGGTATAATATAATTCACTGATCTCTAATCGCATCCTTTGAATTCCCCATTGGGAACCCACGTTTCACTAACTAAAAAGGCGATTTCACTTTACAGGTGATCCCATCGAAGGAATTATATATAGGAATTCTTATGATAACCATAACATAACATGTAACACCCCAAGCTTCCATGGTATTCTTCTCTTTGAATAATACAGTAGTGTGTATTGTACACAACTTCGAGTTCTAACACACACCACAACCAATAAAACTAGCCGTTATAAATAGTAACACCCACTTTTTTAAATTTTATACATTTTATCTTTCAAAATGGACATAATTTTTGGATTCATAATTTAGAAAGAAGATGAGGGTGAATTTTTGGTACTTTTTTGATAACTTTCATATTTTGATGAAAAGTGAAAATTATTAAATTTTAATTAAAAACATCTTTTTTAATCGAAATAATTAATAGTGATAAATTATGAATTTGAGTGGTTTTAAAGTATATTTAGAATATATTTTTACCATTTAATACAATTTTGTTCATTGTACATAGTTTCACATTTAAACCAGACATAAACAAGTCTCAATCTTTTGATAGTTATTATTTCTTAAAAACAAGTTTTTTGTTTTGACAATGGGAATTAATTTTAAATTCATTTCATCCACTTATGTGTTTTGAATTTGAAAAAATGGATTCCATATTTTGAATCATGATTTTAAAACTGTGTAAATAGTTAACTTTTATTATTAGACATTTTGAGTAATTACTTCGGTAAATATTTTATTTACCATGGTTAAAGGGTAAATTCGGTAAATAAGGGTAAAAAAATAATATTATAATAATATTAAATTAACCTAAAACGTGTCCTAAACCTATTTTTTGATATATGTACGACCATGGGAATCTTTGGGTCGATTTTGGAACCCCATGGAGCCACTTGTAAGTGATAATGACACTTTATATTAATTATGTTAAAGTAAATACAAAAATGGCATAATCATATATCTTCTAGAAAAACAATTTTTACATAGGGTTATATATGTTATATTTTTTACTATAAATATTGATTATAAATATGAAAATATTTTCTACATAATTTTATTTTATTTATAAATTTTAGACATTTAATAATTAAATTTATTTATGACACAATAATGATGCAATATTTTCCTTATTAATAAAAAATCAAATAATTGGTATTATAAATGATAAAATAAATATAATTTGAAAGTTTTGATGACATACACAAATTTTATTGGTTAATATTACATGTTATTATAGCTTAAATGAGTTTTGTTTAAATTAATAAATTTGTTAAGACTTTAACAAAAATAAATACTTAAATAGTGTCAAAATTGACATAAAGGAGTTTTTAAAACAAATAGTATATTATAAATTGATATAATATTACTAAAAATATAAGGTTCAGCCAAAGGACTTATATAATTATAGGTGTATCACTAATGTACCACTTGGGGGTAGTTTGGATGTATATAGTATTTTTATTAACTATATAATATAAAAATACAAAGAGATATGGTAAATGTCAAACTAATTAACTAAGAGTTAAAACTAAAAGTTAAGGTTAATAAAGTGACCCAAATCTGTCTAAAACCTATTGGTTGAGTTTTTTTAGACCCATACCCACCTTATACTTTAAATAATATACTTTTTAACCATTATAAACTGAATATGAATTTATTATAAAATTATAGTTCTAGCTTTTCCTAAGGTGCCCCTCACCCCTCTTATAAAAGGCAACTCCCACTTCTCTCTAATTCACAACTTAAAAGCCATTTGGATCGGCCAAAATCTGACCAAATACCCTATAAAATATCCTCAATTTATAATAGAGGCTTTTCTTTTGTCAGAAATCCAACCTAAGGAGTCCTTTTGATCAAATCAATAAGAAGAACCCGAAGAAGAGGTAATGTTTTCACCACCCTCTTTCAAGTTCCTTTCTTCTTCCACTTCCTCTTTCTTTGTTATTTCCATTTTAAAATAATAAATACAGTATATTATATATATTGTGATGTTATTATACATATGTTACAACCATATCCCATATTATATCCATCCTTTTAATGACATGTCACCATACGTGCGTATGTACGGCTTACCGTCTCCACGTCGTGGTGTAATTGTTATTCAAAACATTATTATTTGGATGGGTATAATAATGATGTGTAATTGAAGTAAATAATAAATATAAATTTATAATTATTATGTATATATGATATACGATCCAATTATATACAATTTTAATATCAAAAGAATGATATTGTCGCTCGTGCGTACGTACAGACTACCGTCTCCACGAACACGATGAGATTTATTCCCCATTGTATCCATTAAAGAATAATTCTCATTTGATGATTAAAAATAATGTTTAAAGACTTGATATCATTCTGGATATGAATAAGATACAACCCATCCATAACAAATACGACTCACATAACAAAAAATGTAAAGTAAAATGAATCCGTTAACACTCGAAACAACGATAATACTAAGATATTATTAACAAAGGAATATTAAAAGATCTTATATGATATCATATTAATGTATATGATTCTTGTATATTTTAATAACAATTATTTTACAATTATAAATTAGGTTAACCTACCCTTGACCAAGGAAAAGTACAAGGTAAGGGTTAATTTCACAATCTCTTTATTATCCGAGGTTGTTTTTACATAAGTATCTACTGGGACCCCTTTTATCATCCACATCCATGTTTCTTAAAAATATATTTTAAAACATTTTTACTATTTATTAGACTATCTGTTAAAGTAATTTATTCCCTTGTTTTAATTTTTATAAAATGGTTTTAAAGGAATATTTTCGTCATTTTCCAAACAAGGTCCTTTTTAACCTTTTTCGACAAAATTAAGGTAAGAATGTCTTTTTTAACTTAGACGGCGGGTGCGACTATTTTCCGCCGTTATAACATCATCAAAGCTTCCCTTAAAATCTTATAAGAATATTTTCAAAATAAATTTTTTCTTTATAATTATGTGACTCTTAAATGATTTCAAAATAGAAAGAGATATTTCTTTAAAAAGGGTTTTGATTTCATCTATGTCAACATCCTTTGATGGATTTTAAGTTTATTTGAAGTTGATTTATTATGATACAAAACTTCCATATTGTATTGAAGGTTTTGTGATATGAATGACTATGGATATGCTATTTTTATACCATTCATGGTTTATGGTTAAAGTATTGACATTTCACATGCTATTTTTAATACAAATGTTTATGATATGTTTAAACTTTTTCATATGAGGAATGTATTGGACTTAGTAAGTGACGGGTGGAGCCCACTATAGCTCCTCGATGCATCGGTAGGTCTCATGAGACAAATAGACGTAGAATTGGCCGGGACCCTTTCCCAATTTTATATATGGTTATGGCCGAGACCTTAATCATTTTTAGACATCTTGGCCGAGTCCTTGACAAAATGTTTCAGAATGTCCGACATTATACATTCCCTGATAATGAAAATAATATTGATGGTTCATGTGGTCATTTGACTAGTATAATACCCATGATTATGTTTTATTATGGAATTATTTAGTCAACTCATATTCCTGCATAAAAGTATTCATGTTTATTATTGGTAAAGGCGTGTTGTTTCGATTATTCAACATGCTTAATATTTATGCCATTTTCTACTATATTACTTACCCATACTGAGCATTTGAGCTCAACCCTTTATTATGTTTAATTTTTTGAGGATATGAAGAAGTTAGTTATGAATGACCTGAAGGCATAATCTAGGAGGCTTGGATGTTTATAATGAAATATATTTGTCTTGTATTTCTCTTCAAGCTTTAAAGTTGAACTTTTGTATGAATCTTGTTTCCAATAATACTAAACTGATTGGTTTTTCGAGACATGATTTCCTTGTGATCATGCCAATGTTATTTAATGATCCACTGACTCTAGGAAACTATGGTTGGGGTGTTACAGTTGGTATCAGATGAATTTTAGTAAAAACCTTGGAAACTAGATTTAGATAAACTCTGATTAGAGCACATAGCCCCAAGATAGACTTTGAGGATTAGTATAGAAGAACTTCCTAGAATTTTAGTATTGTAGAGATTTTGTGAGTTTTCCGAGTAGTACATCCCTGTATGGATACGAGAAGGTAGAGGGTGCTCTGACACAGATGTACCTAGGGTTAAAACCCGAAAACACTGCTTTGAGCTAGACTCGAACGAGAACTGGTGCATGATAACGGGCCTTGATACACTCTTGGTTACGACACTCCCGGGGGATATGCTTAGGATAATTCTCATTTTCTTTACAAACCGTTATGAATGGATTTTGAGTGTATACTTACTCAATGAAAACATTTTCAAGATTAAGGATTATATCCATAAACTGATCAATTTACATTAGGTATTTTACATGTTTGGAATTATGTATTTCGATTCATAAACTAATCTAATTTATGCCATTGTTTAGAAATGGAACCTAGTGGAAGGAATGGAAATAGTATCAACGCACGTAATCCATGTAGGAATTTACCTCCTACTCAAGAAAATTATAGTAAAGCTGGTGGTACAATTGGTGCTGATCAACTTATCACTATACTGGGACAACTCACTCAGGTTATGAATAATAACCTTACCCGTATGGAGCACCCAGATCCACGGTGTGGAGGATCAATGTTAGATCGCTTCATTAGGTAACAACCACCAATATTAAATGGGAGTAAAAATCCATTAGTAGATGAGCAATGGATAAATTCTTTAGAGAAAATATTCCATGCCTTGGGGAGTAGTGAAAGGGAAAACATTTTCATGGCAGTTTACCACTTCACTGGAGATGCTGATCAATGGCGGTCATTGATTCAAAACACAAAAGAGGATAAAGAAGTATCAAGTATAGAATGGAGGGAGTTTAAAGAGGTTTTCTTAGAAAAATACTTTCCTCATGACCATCGAACGGATATGGAAAGACAATTTCTCAGTCTGAGGCAAAATGAGGATGAGAATGTTGAAAAGTATGAGGCTAACTTTACAAGGTTAGCAAGTCATGCTGTAGATTATATACATAACCCAAGAAGTAAGATTGATCATTTATTTGATGGGTTAAAACCATTTCTTCATCGATCTTTAGTATCACAATCCTTCTCGTCATATGAAGATATTGTCTCATGTTCTATCAAGACAGAAAAGTAATTCTCTAAATCTTATGACAATAAATTAATGTAAGAGAAGAAGAGAACAGTGGAGCAAGATACAGGTAATGAGAAAAAGGGAAAGAAAGATTTTCCATTATGTGATAATTGTGGGAAGAAACACCCTGGTACTTGCCTAAAAGGAATGAGAGTCTATTACAAGTATGGTGAAAAAGGCCACCAAACTCATGATTACAAGGGAAAAAAAGTTGTTGTCAACGTGGAATGCTATAATTGTAGAGAAATGGGGGATTATGAAAATGAATGTACTAAGCACCAAGGAAACTTACCTCAGAAAAGGCCAAGGGAGAAAGGCCAGTCTTATGCTATTACTACAGTTGAAGTTTAATAATTATTGTATTTGTGTTTTTGGATTCAAGAACTATATTCTGGTTATAAGAATAATGTGATATATATAAGGATTGTACTACAGTACTATTTCATTAAGGACTTGAGATTGTGTGGAACCAAGAAAAGTGACTCAATATCAGGTTATGTTTTTGGAAAATATATGGTTGAGAGAAAGATAAACCATAATAAGGTTCTGATACTGAGGTAGTGATTTTGGAATAATACATGATTGATTTGGATAAATTATATTGGATATTCTTGACTACCTTGAAACTGATTAATGATTTGTATATTCCATCATTGATTGAGTTTACAAAATTTTTGGATATAAGGAGTATCTCCATTATTCTATAATGAATAAGGGAGCATGAATGTAATCAATAAGGTTTTATGGTAATTCAGGATGTTGTAGTGTTTTAAAAGAATACATGATGAAGGTGTCCACATGTTATTTTGTGGAAAAAAGGATCTTCATTGTATTTATCTTCCCTATAAATTTTGGACTATGAGTTTGGAAAGAATTATTTTGGATAATTCTAGTTTTCGATTATTTTTGGATTTCCATAAAAAGGACAACCCGGAGGTTAGGCGGCAACCCGTCACGTCCGGTAAGGCCGCGAGACTTGAACCCGCAACCGAAGGGTGACAAGGTGTATCACCTACCACTGACCCACGTGATGTCCCAGATTGAATAATGTAGTTTTTTTAAGGGTCTGGTTGATGAATTATAAATTCATTTTCTTGGAACCCTATACGAACAGGATAAATAGAATATTTTTTAAGTTCTATTATCTTTTAAAGTGAAAGATGAGTTTATGGTAGAAATTAGTTAAAGGATGAAACTCTACTTTAAAAGTATACATTTTTTATTCTCTTATTCTATGAAGAAATAAATTCTTAAACAATAGGTAAGGAATCTTAAAACAAAAAATGTGTTATCCTAATACCTTACATTTTGTTGAATCGATGGTATTTTAAATCATCATAGATTGGTGGCTTTGAGGCCCACAATTCTACAATTTTTTGTGATTGATGACCTCAATCAATCCCTATAAATATTTACCTTTTCCCTCAAATTATGTGTCTATAATTTCCACCAATGTTATCTTAATAGATATCATAATTTGGTGGTGACTTTTTCATTCCCCTTCTCCTCTTATTAAAACTAAATTTTATTAACCCAATTTCCGATTTGGGTTTTCCCACAAAGGTATTTTCTATTTTCAACCATTTATTTTAAAAGAACAATTTCAAATTGTGAGGATGAAATTTATTGAAGGAGGGGAGAATGTAACACCCCATGCTTCCACGGTATGCTTCTCTTTGAATAATACAGTAGTGTATATTGTACGCAACTTCGAGTTCTAACACACACCACAACCAATCAAACTAGCCGTTATAAATAGTAATACCCACTTTTTTAAATTTTATACATTTTATCTTTCAAAATGGACTTCATTTTTAGATTCATAATTTCGATATAATATTAGGGTGAATTTTTGGTACTTTTTTGATAACTTTCATATTTTGATGAATATTGAAAATTACTAAATTTTTATTAAAAACAACTTTTTTAATCGAAATAATTAATAGTGATAAATTAAGAATTTGAGTGGTTTTAAAGTATATTTAGAATATATTTTTACCATTTAATACAATTTTGGTCATTGGACATAATTTCACATTTAAACCAGACATAAAAAATTGTCAATCTTTTGATAGTTATTATTTCTTAAAAACACGTTTTTTGTTTTGACAGCGGGAATTAATTTTAAATTAATTTCAGCCACTTATATGTTTTGAATTTGGAAAAATGGATTCCATATTTGGAATAAGTATGTCAAAATTGTGTAAATAGGTAACTTTTATTTTTAGACATTTTGAAAAATTACTTCGGTAAATATTTTATTTACCATGGTTAAAGGGTAAATTCGGTAAATAAGGGTAAAAAAATAATATTATAATAATATTAAATTACCCTAAAACGTGTCCTAACCCTATTGGTTGATACATGTCCGATCCTGGGCATATTTGGGTTGATTTTGGGACCCCATGGAGCCACTTGTAAGTGATAATGACACTTTATATTAATTATGTTAAAGTAAATACAAAAATGGCATAAGCATATATCTTCTAGAAAAACAATTTTTTCATAGGGTTATATATGTTATATTTTCGACTATAAATATTAATTAGAAATATAAATAGATTTTCTACAAAATGGTATTTTATTTATAATTTTTAGACATTGAATAATTAAATTTATTTATGACACAATAATGATGCAGTATTTTCCTTATTAATAAAAAATCAAATAATTGGTATTATAAATAATAAAATATATATAATTAGAAAGTTTTGATGCCATAAAAGAATTTTATAGGTTAATATGACATTTTATTATTTATTAAATGAGTTTTTTTAGAATTAATAAAGTTTTTAAGACTTTAATAAAAATAAATTATTAAATAGTGTCAAAATTGACATAAAAAAGTTTTTAAAACAAATATTATATTATAAATTGATATAATATTCATAAAAATATAAGGTTCGGAAAAAGGACTTATATAATTATATGTGTATCATTAATGGACCACTTGGGGGTCTTTTGTATGTATATAGTATGTTTATTAACTATATAATATAAAAATACCAAGAGATATGGTAAATGTAAAACTAATTAACTAAGAGTTAAAACTAAAAGATAATGTTAATAAAGTGACCCAAACCTGTCTAAAACCTATTGGTTGAGTTGTTTTAGACCCATACCCACATTATACTTTAAATAATCCACTTTTTAACCATTATAAACCGAATATGAATTTATTATAAAATTATAGTTCTAGCTTTTCCTAAGGTGCCCCTCACCCCTCTTATAAAAGGGAACTCCCCCTTCTCTCTAATTCACACTTTCAAAGCCATTTGGCTTGTCCAAACTCTGCCCAAATACCCTCTAAACTATCCTCCATTCATCCTAGAGGCCTTCCTTTAGTCAGAAATCCAACTTAAGGAGTCCTTTTGATCAAATCAAAAAGAAGAACCTGAAGAAGAGGTAACGTTTTCACCACCCTCTTTCAAGTTCCTTTGTTCTTCCACTTTCTCTTTCTTTGTTATTTCCATTATAAAATAATAAATACAGTATCTTATATATAATTTAATGTTATTATAAATATTTTACAACCATATTCTGTATTATATCCATCCTTTTAATGACCTGTCACCATACGTGCGTACGTACGACTTACCATCTCCACATCGTGGTGTAATTGTTATTCAAAACATTATTATTTGGATGGATATAATAATGATGTGTAATTAAATTAAATAATAAATATAACATTATAATGATTCTATATATATGATATACCATCCAATTATATATGATTTTAATATCAAAAGAATGACATTGTCGCTCGTGCGCATGTACGGACTACCGTCTCCACGAACGCGATGAGATTCATTCCCCATCGTATCCATTCAAGAATAATTCTCATTTGATGATTAAAAATAATTTTTAAAGACTTTATATCATTCTGGATAAGAATAAGATACATCCCATACATAAAAAATACAACTCACATAACAAATAATATAAAGGAAAACTAATTCGTTAACACTCGAAACAACGATAATACTAAGATATTATTAACAAAAGAATATTAAAAGATCATATATGATATCATATTAATGTATATGATTATTTTATAATTTAATAAAAATTATTCCACCATTATACAGGAGTTTAACCTACTCTCAACCAAGGAAAAGTACAAGGTAAGGGTTAATTTCACAATCTCTTTATTATCCGAGGTTGTTTTTACATAAGTATCTGCTGGGACCCTTTTATCATCCACATCCATGTTTCTTAAAAATATATTTCAAAACATTTTTACTATTTAATAGACTATGGGTTAAATTCATTTATACCCTTGTTTGAATTTTTATAAAATGGTTTGAAAGGAATCTTTCCGTCATTTTCCAAACAAGGTCCTTTTTAACCTTTTCGACAAAATTAAGGTAAGAATGTATTTTTTAACTTATACGGCGGGTGCAGATATTTCCCACCGTTATAACATCATCAAATCTTCCCTTACAATATTTTAATAATATTTTCAAAATAAAAGTTTTCTTTATAATTATGTGACTCTTAAATGATTTCAAAATAGAAAGAGATATTTCTTTAAAAAGGGTTTTGATTTCATCTATGTAAACATCCTTTGATGGATTTTAAGTTTATTTGAAGTTGATTTTTTATGATACAAAACTTCCATATTGTATTGAAGGTTTTGTGATATGAATGACTGTGGATTTTCTATTTTTATACCATTCATGGTTTATGGTTAAAGTATTGACATTTCACATGCTAGTTTTAATACGAATTTTTATGATATGTTTAAACCTTTTCATATGAGGAATGTATTGGACTTAGTAAGTGATGGGTGGAGCCCTTTATAGCTACTCGATGCATCGGAAGGTCTCATGGGACAACTAGATGTGGAATTGGCCGAGGCCCTTTCCCAATTTGATATATGGTTTTGGCCGAGGCCTTAATCATTTTTAGAAGTCTTGGCCGAGGCCTTGACAAAATGTTTCAGAATGTCCGACATTATACATTCCCTCATTATGAAAATAATATTGATGGTTCATGTGGTCATTCGACTAGTAGAATACCCATGATTATGTTTTATTATGGCATTATTTACTCAGCTCATATTCCTTCCATAAAAGTATTCATGTTTATTATTGGTAAAGGCACGTGGTTTCAATTATTCACCATGCTTAATATTTATGTCATTTTCTGCTATATTACTTACCCTTACTGAGCGTTTGATCTCACCCCTTTCTTATGTTTTATTTTCCAAGGATATTAAGAAGCTAGTTATGAATGACCTGTAGGCATAATCGTGGAGGGTTGGATGTTTCTAATGAAATATATTTGTCTTTAATTTTCTCTTCAAGCTATAAAGTTGAACTTATATATGAATCTTGTTTCCAATAATACTAAAATGATTGGTATTTCGAGACATGATTTCCTTGTGATCATGCCAATGTTATGTAATGATACACCGACTTTGGGTAACTAAGGTTAGGGCGTTACATAACATAACTCATATTATAGTTTGTTTCAAATTCAATAAGCCCGATGATCCTATCCAAGGAATTCTAAGTCATAACCATTGTATTGCTTTCGGTATAACAATGAATGTGGTAATTGATTAGTACAAAAATAACACCATTAAACAAAATATTATTTTGGTTTAACCCTTTCCTAGATTAGATAAAAAATAAGGATAAGGAAATAAAAACAAAAGACAAGGGTCAAGGGACATGGAACTCTATTCCCTTTTCCATTTAATTATCATTAAATTTCATTAAATTATTTATAACATCCCCAAACAATGTCCAATTAACACACCTCATAAGGTGTTTAGATCACATAAGAAATATTTGATTATTTCTCTAATTGAAAATTATTTCATGGGATGGTTATAATTGTGGTTATCAACCTCCAATGGTGTTAACAAACCTCAAGGGTCCCATAGGTCAAGGCCCAGACATTTAATATATGAAAAATTAATTTTAATAAGCGACACATAGAAAAACCAGTGAGCGAAATAACTACGCAATATACAAGAAACTATAAATTTAAGTAAAATCATTAATTCACTTAGATTAGACGAGAAGTTGACTCCTTATATTTTATTAGCCTATAATCAAAGATAGAATGAGAGAAAATATATAAATAGATGAATTACCTAAAAATTAGGAATGTTAGCTTGCATATAAATAATGTTGATGATGGAAATATAAACCAAGGAAGGAAGTAAGGGGATTGAAAAGAATACCCTTAATTATCCAATTCGATGAATGGAAAAAGAATCAAACATAGGATGTATATTAAAAATTACCTTGATGGCCACAGGATACCTTCATTTTTAGGTAGAGCTGTTGTGTGTGGAATGGGAGGAGAAAAGAGGTAGGTGAGTTAAATAGAAGGTGGGGAAAATGTAATTTCACCCTCATTCTAAAGGGAGCATGGTTTGGCCACACAGTTGGCCAAACTATACACCAACCATACACCAAAACTGCCAAGGGTATCACCCCCTCACACAGGCTAGGTACATGGTTCTTCAATCTATGTATATCCTATGTGGATCCTCTATTATTTTATGCTTCACTCTCACATGGTCATGTGTCTCCCTTATAGGGTTTAATAAATTGTGGGGCCACCTGTTTCCTCTGAAAACCGGAGCTCTGTGCTCTGAAGAAGACCTAGAATCTCCTAAAACCATCTTAAAATCCTTATAAAAATTTGTGAGAAAAAAGGGGTTTCACCAAAAATAAAAATTATTTGTACCACTTTGAAAATCTCATATGTTACACCACACAACTTATATACACACCTATGTTTTTGTAGGCCTTTATCTTCATAGAGGTGTTTAGGTTGTGATCTAATATTGGATTTCATTCATGTTGGTCCCCTGATAAATTTTTTCAAATGTGGTGGTGACTATGGGTCACATGGATATGTCTTGTGTTAACTCAAGTTTTATGGTTGTGGTGTATAGATTTTGATCTCAGATTGGATTTAATTCATGTTAGTCCATTGATGGAAGTTTCTGGATGTGGTGGTGACCAAGGGTCACATCGAGATGTCTTGTGGTATCTCAATTTTTATGGTTGTAATGGATGTTCTTGTTTTTTCCAACTTGGGAAACTACTCTATTTGTATTTTTGTTTTTCTTCATGCTGAACCTTTTTAATAATGGATGATATTTTATATTCAATTTAAAACTGATTTGGTTGGTTTATATTATTTATGTAATGTTTTTTTGGTATTATTATTTAAAACTATTTATTTTATATGAATGGAACTCAAATGTATGAACAATCCATGATGGATTCACTGTTAGTTTTCACTGTTGTTTTTGTTATTTGAGTGTAAACTATTCCCAATTAGTTATAATTATATTATGATGTCCCAATGTTTGTTTCTATATTTTTACGATTGGGAATGCACTTCATGACTTATGGAATATTGATTAAGATAATGTGGAAGGTTGACCCTGGTTATTTCTTTACATTCTTGGTCGTTATTCATAAAAAAATCACATTGGGTATGATAACTCAACACACTTCACACATTCCACTCTTTTGAACTGAATTATTTAATGTTTATAGTCAATATATCCCAACCACCACACCCTAGATGTGTCTCGCAGTCCACGAGCATTCACAATGTTTAGTCCATGTTTGAAATTCTATGCATCGACTCCTAATATGATTTGGGTTCAACATAACTAAGATTATTGGCCACATTCAAAACATATGAAATTAGATTAGGATCAATAGATCAAACATAATATACATAACCAAGAAAATTTCTAATCTCCCTTTATCCGCCCTACTACTAAATTTTGGGATTGATCTTTTAAACCCCTCTCTAAACAAGACATATTAAATTAGATTATTATAAAAAACGATCATAATAAACATACCAAATCGTCTTTCTAATCACATAGCTTCCTCTCTTAGGTGCCTAATAATTCAAAGGAATCATTCATAAATGATAAGAATGTGGGTCCAAAGAGAGTGTAGGGATATGTTTTTGTTTTGTAGGGTTAGGATGTCTGAGTGGGAGGGTATTAAATTTTGGGTGGAATTATTGTAATACGTAATAGATATAAGATAGTTGGTTAGTTATTAGGTTATACTTTTTAGGTGGTGGGTGGTGGAATATTAAATATTGAGGGTGCAATTATGTTGGGGGTTATGATTATTTTGTTTTTCATTCACTTGTGAGAGTTGAACGGATGGGTTAGGCCATCAGCCTTAGGGAGAAGTAGATTCCATAGTAACTATTCTAATTCCTTCAAGTCATTGTCAACATATTAATTTATTCCAAAATAATACTGGATAATAATAGATATCCTTTGTTTCTCTCTCTTTTCCTCTTGGATACATATCAATATAACTAACCAATAAGAACTGGAGTCGCTCCTTTTGGAGTTTCGGTCCCATATACTATAAAATGGATAGACATGGATCTTTATTACATACAAATTCATCATGCTCCCCCATTTCCTACAACTTTACTAATAATTAATTAATAAATTCTACCATTTTCAGTACAATTTTTTTAACTTGTAACTCTAATTGAATATTCTAAAAATATGCATTAAATTGTGCTAAACTCTATCATACCATCATATACATGACCATACATGGATAACCAAATATATGTAAGATATAATAATAGGTTCTATAAAATAACTCTTGAGGAGTTTTTAGATCAATCAGAATAATATCCCCAAAAAAGTTTCTATTGAATGAGTGTGAAACACTCTTTTATAGGCATATATAAAAAAATACAACTTAAGACAGATACAAAATATCTAATTCAAACTAGGGGAACGTTGAATGAGAGATACCTATTCTATACTCATATCTTAAATAACTGAACACTCTAACAAGATCAACAACAAATGATGAACATATTCATGAAAAATAACAAGTAGTATCTTTTAATCAATACAAAAAATATATTATAAAATAAATAATTTAATTTCATGCACTACACATGTTTCATGATTTTTTAATCATTGATTTTCAACATCATTCTATCATGATGTTTGTTTCATAGTGTGGTCCCACAAAATCACTTGTTTTCTACGAATCTCAACAAAAGATGTATTGTAGAATTTATTCTCATTATTAACTCTAAGAAACATTAGTTCAATGAATCATATCATTCTTGTCAATATGTTTTTCAATCATGGTATTCCATTACTTGAATAACTCAAACACTTAATACTTATATTTTCGAATGTATTTTCATCCTTTACAAGATTCAATTGGAGGGAGGCCACATAAGTCTACATGAATATCCTCAAGAATCTTATTGGATGCATGCTTACCAAAATAACACAAGCCTTGTGAAATTTCACCTTATATGTTTCTAACTTATCAAACAATACATTTTTTTATTAATTACTCAAGTTCATCTTCAATGTAATATTTTTTTATGATGATTATGCTATTCCAAAGAACATGTGATGGAAACTGTTCCCATCATCGAGTTTTTCATCAAAGCATAAAATCTATTGAGGAGTTTGACTTTCATCGCTGTCAATACACCCTTGGAAGCTAATATTCATATATTTTTTCAGATAAATCCCATCCTTGGTTATCAAGAATACAAAGAGAAATAAAATTCTTATGTTAATCAAGAATACCAAGAGAAATAAAATTTTCATGTGAATCAATAACGTGTTGGTCATCAAATGTTCTAACTCTATAATGCATCTTAATCTGTATGAAGCCATATTCTTGAACACCAAACTCTCCTTCATCACCCAATTTAATAGTGAAAATCCATTTTTTAAATGAAGTAAATACTTTTAGGTTCATCATACTTCTTACAAAATTCCTGTCAGGCATGATAATTCAAGTCACTCTATGAACCACACATAATAGGTCAATTATAACCCCCACCATTGAACATAACCTCGGGAAACAAAATCACAGTAAACATGTATCCCCAAGGGCTTGACCCCAAAACCTTCCCCATAGTCCCCAAACCATTACCACACACCACAAATAGTGGGGAAACAATATAACCACCTAAATATGAAAAAACAAACAATACTACTGAAAATAAAGATGAAAATACAAAAAAAATAAAATATTACTTCTTATATAAGAAAATGTAATCACTAAACTTTATCCAATGTTAACACAGAAAGAAGAATTTGTAGAATTTAATGAGGAAAAAAAAGAAGGATTCAAATATTTGACATACTTGGGAAATTAGAATAACTTGTGGGACTAATAAAAAATAAATAAAATTAAAAGGTTTTAGAATAAGATGGGAATGATTGCAAAAAAACATGATTACAATCTGGTGGCTATTGTACATCACTTAATTATGTGAACATTGGATGAAAATTATTAGTACAAGAAATGGAAAAAATCTAATGTCAATGAAAAAAATTAAAATATTTATACATAGAAGCATGGGTGGATGATCAAATTTTCCACTTTAACCAAGAGTAAGAAATTATAGCAGAATTTCAATTTTTTATATAAGGATGGTAGAAACAAGTGGATTATTGGAATTGAGGTAATATTAATCTCTAAGCTTGTGGAATCCATGTTTCAGTCACTTTTACCATATGCACTAATTTATGGTTAGAGTAAATAATAATCAATGAGGTATTTCAACCCTAGAAAGAAGAAATTTCCACTTCCACGCATTGATGAATGTAAAGAGTACGAAAATATCCCTCACTCACAGAATGAGGTAGATAAAATACTACCACCATAGATTCAAAATTAAACTGAAAGAAATAATTTTCAATGAAACTGTAAAAACAAGAAGAGTTTATTTTTTTCATATGGGGTGTAGCTTAGTTGTAGATACCCTTGTGGGTCTAAGAGAGGTATTAAGATTGAGTATCCATATGTACAACCCTACATTGTATTTTTCCTTATTTTATTTATATTATATCCCCTTTCCCCAAATAAACTAAGGCTTCATCTTCAAAATTTAAAAAGAGTTCCATTTTATTGTAGTGAGTGAGACATTGATTCATAGTGGCTACTTAGTAGAGGCTAAGCAAAGAAATTGGACAGTTTCCAACTATCCCACGCACATATGTATTTGATTAGTTTGGATATTAAAAAATTATTACTATTTTAAATGTTTTAGATGAATTATATACAAAAAAATAAAAGCTTAATCAGCTTGTGATAAAAATATGTCTGTTAGTCTATGGATTATGAATAGATTTTTTATTTTTTATTTAAATATTATTTCAATTTAATATATCATTATTATGACAAATATATATTTTGAAAAAAAATTTATAAGTATACATATTAAAAATTATTTGATAAATATTATGTATTTAATATTTAATGTTTGTTAATAATAAATGATTTTTGTATTTTTAATCTTCATTACAAATATAGGATGGCCCATGAACCAGTCTTTTTATAATTTAGACTGATTCAGACTAATGTTTTTGAACCCATATTAAAAGTAGATCAAAATAGGTCATTGATTTTTAGGAAAAATTTGTGCAGGCTTGGAATGATTCATCCCAATCATGCCCATTAAACATTCGTTAATTAGAAACTTTAGTATTTGGGGATTGAGTCATGATGGTTTTGCTTATTTTTTTCATTAAACCACCCATGATTTAACATCTCAATAGTGAATCATAGTGTCAAGATGTTGATTTTTACCACTCTAACCATAGTTCAAATTCAAAACCTAGGGTCCTGTACCCACTTCAATGGGTGGAAGGCTACACCGAGAAAATTAGGAATTGTATGGGTTGGGGTGAGGTTTAGGTAAAAAAAAATTACATTGGTGTATTCTTCATGAATGTTAATATCAAATAATGAATACATATGATCATTTTGTTATAAATAAATAATAAATGTGAATGTGATGGTTTTATAAGATTTATTAACTTCGTTGACATAGATTATCAACTCCAATATTTAACAATTAAAATTATTAAATGTGGTTACATTGTAATAAAATAGAAGGATCATGGAATATATATCCATCTAAGAGTTAAATACAGACATTATATGGAGAGAAAAATTTACATAATTTCACAAGACATGGTTCAAGTAATTAGTGACCCAATGATAAGAGAGTGAATTAATAAAATGAGTGACATCTTACATGGATTAATATGAAATTCCAAGAGGAGGTATAACACCCTTGGTTAGGGGAATCATATGGGCAAACAATTACTCTAATTATGGCTCAAATGTGCTTTAAAAACCCATCATATGGTGTTATATGAATTTAGATATCTTTCTCTATTAGAATCATCAAATTAAATATTATAGTATTAACATTCAAAAGTGTTGGGATGGTTGTCTTAATGACTTTGATAATTTTATTATTTTCAAAATGGAAGGTCAAGTTCTATCTTGATGTCATGGGAACATGTAAAAATTGTCAAATGTTTTTTTATACCAGTTGACATGTTGAAACCAGGTGTTAGACATGTTTATTACACATTGACCTTAAATAATCATCCCTTGTAATATAAAGACATCATAAATGAATGTATTGTTACTCTTGTGAGTTTTCCAACCATGTTTTATTTCTAGAATATTTGTCTTTTCAAAGGATTTGTCATCCTTTATGGATTCATATGACTAGAATTATTTGATACATATTCTCATTGAGATTTACCTTGACTAACTATCTATTATACCTCATTACCACCATCCATTACCATTATTTATTGTTTTCTTTTGGATATCGGGGAGCTCAACATATGGAAGTTGAATATGGTTCCCTGTACATTTCAAAGAAGGTTTTTTTGTCACGTATCATTTGGTATGAATTCCCACTTACAATAAATAATGTTATTTCATTCATATATATTTTCCATATTTATTTCTCTTTATGTTGGGACAACATCAATTTTAATCCATTTTTACATCATTTACGGACATCATTTATTCATTATTTTTTATTTATAAAAAATGATTATTATATTTGAGAAGATCATATTTCCTCTCCATTTTGAATCATAAAAATCCAAGCTATAAAGAGAGAGATATGGTGGATTCAATTCCTACAAAAGATTCAAAAAATTTAATCATGATCTTTCTTAGATACACTAGTACACTGATACCCAAGCCGACCCTGACATAGTCCTAAGGGTGTTCCATATCCCCATGGGTTGGAGACTATTACCTAGTATCATACCAAACATATAAGGGAACATTTTTTCCATAAAAAACCATAAATATATAACAAAAAAAAGAAACAAACAACAACCAGTTGGTTTTCCAAACCCTCATCAAGGATAAAAGTACCAAAATAAGATAGATACACATACCAATATAATCATAAAATAACATAAAACATATTTTCTATCAAGACCAAATCTCAGGAAAAACATGTAATAGATGGATCATATCTCCAATGGTCACCTCTATCACTCCAAGTCTCACGAATTAAGCATACCCAACACCTCCAAGTGGTGCCTTCCCTTTACCTGGACCTAGTATAAAAAAATCTACAAATTCACAAATTAAAACATAAGGTGTGAGATAAACTACCCATTAGGGAATCACCATGTGTTCCCTAACAATTTAACCATTTATGATTTCAACTTCAATAAAATAAGGCATAGAAAGACATTTACATATTTTAATCCAAAACATGACTTCAAATCAAAAGATGGAGGATATATCAAAATATCCTTAAATGAACCTTTTATATAAAAATTTTATATAAATCATTTTGAATGAATGAAACATTTATTTAAATAATGACATATAGAATTAATTCAAAACTAAGAACCATGGTAATATTCCTAGAGTTACATTAGTAATAGGTTCTCAGATCCTCCCACAACTTAGTCATCAATCATGACTCAATTTTTTCTGCACACGTTCTAAGGCTCAGACCAACGGGTATAATAAATCAACATACAATCAATACAATCATTCAAAATTAGGATTAGTTATAGTTTTCATCACCAATCCATTGTTAGTGAGTTAGATTCCTAGTGTTCTTATCCTAATCACCCACAAATTACATAGGCTCAAATGTGATTCAATATATCATGAAAAAAAATCATTTCAAATTAATTATTTATACATAGTTCAAAATCCCAATTTCATGTTCAACATTCCCTTTTAAATTTCTAAACCGAATCATGGATTTTCATCAAATTCATTCCTTCCTAATCACCATTCATTTTAAGACAATTTTATCAATAGTAAACATAAAATCCTTCCTCATTTCAAGCCATCAATTTTCATAAAATCTACCCCAAATTTTAAATTACATTGAAATTGGTATTTTTATAATTTCTATGACCTTTTTAAATCAAACATCAAATCATATCAAATCATGTTTTTATAAATCAATTGAAAAATCATTTAAATTCAGAAATTAAATTTGGAATTTAAATTGTAGGGTAAGGATTTATTTAACCACCTAACTTTAATTACAAGATCAAATGATAAAACAGATATGGGAATTTCAATGAAGAGTCGATGGAGTGGAATATCAGAAGGAATCCCTAGAAACACAGTCCATTAGATCAAGGTTCTGATCCACCAACATCATGAAAATTTGTTTCTCATAGATAAGGAGAAAATAAAAAACATATGATTATATATGAGAGAATATTAAATTATTTGAGAATGATTGATCACATCCATCAGTACTTTGATTCAAAATATGAGAGGTTGGAAGAGCCAATAAAAGCCTCTAAAATCCATGGAATTTGATTTTGGAAATGTTGGAGGGAATCAATAATTTTTAATAGGGTTAAAGATTTTAAAGTATGAATATAAAAGACCACATAAAAACCCCCATGAAAATAGAATTGAGTGGTTTTAATAATCCAAATAATGATGAAACCACCCCCATATGATTCTACAAACCCTCTTTGTCAACTGGCCTCCTAAAAACAAAGCACATACCTCACCCAATCTTCACTACATAGGGTAAGGATATGAGTTATCCCATGTACCATACCATATACACCCTAAAAAATGGTAGATGAAACATATCCACATCCATGTCGTAGCTCCCATATATTTCATAGGCCATACTAATTTAGAAAATGCTTAAAAGTACACCATGCTATAGCCTAGTGGTTCACACTGCTTACATGATGAAAAAGGCAGGGTGGAAAATTGGATATTCCATATCATTAACTTATACACCATAGCTAAACTCACTATACATTGTAAACGCATTGACTATATCAAATCTCATTGTAAAAAACCAGAAAAATTAAATTCCAAAAACTTTTTAAAATACATAGAATTTAACTAAAATAATATGTTATCAAAGATAAGGAGTAAGTAGTACCTAAATGTGGTAATAAGATGTTACAATTCAAAAATCTATATATCCCTAAATTTGATTTAATTTTCAAATTATTACTTATTTCACATATATATAATGAAAATTCAACTATTTGTTGTTATTATTGTTCAAAAAAAAAATATAAAAAAAAACAAAAACTTAAAAAAGGCTAAAAAAATTGAAACACCATAAATCCTACATCCCATCATCATTTTATTATCTTGTTTTATTTCCCATTCCCAAATTATTCCTCTTGGACACTTTATTAATTTTATCATTGAATTATAGATAATGATTTCCACATTTCAACAATCCTTTAGATTCATTGGAATTTAGTAAGAGAACTATAGTAAGAAAGTTTAGTTGTAAAATGTATGAGAGTTACATTTTATGTAAAAATTCAAAAGTAGAGAAAAATATGAGTGAATAAACTATTTATAAGTGTAAAAACCTGAGGGGGTGTGTGAGATTCATTTTTCATTCTCTTCAATTTTTTAAGGTTCCAAAATTGTAGGAGGAAGTGACACCAAGGAAATGGAACTTAATATGTTCATGAGGGATGTTCAAGAACAATTACAAAGATTTTAGGCTAGGATAAATGAATTATAATACCCATAAAATTCTAGATCACAACCAAGGAAGCCAGTCATTGTAGAAGGGGAATTCTCTAATTTTTATGAGTAATAAATTTAGATAAATATACCACCAATGATCTAAAATAATGAACTTGGAGGTTTAAAGGTGAGTATACAATAATTAAAAGGTAAGATTTATCCCAAAATATACTTGGAATGGGAATGAAAGGTTTCACATGTTTTTGGTGGTTAAAACTATTCAGAAGAAAACAAGGTGAAGTCAGAAGCCATGTTGTTATATGACTATGCTAGTATTTGGTGACACCAACTAAAATTTAGTCTATGGTGAAATGGATAATGACCCATCCAAATTTGGGAGGTGAGGAAAGTGGAAATTCATGAGAGGTTCATTTATAGCCACTTTTATTGTGACTTGTTCCTTAATATTCAAGGTTTGAAATAAAAAGCCATGATTATTGACGAGTATCACAAAGAGATGGATTTCATCATAATTAAATCCAATATTGATGAGGAGTAATAGGAAACCATGTAAATATTTTTTAATGGCCTCTATCATTACATTAGAGGCATAATGAACATTCACCACTATTTGGATATGTATGATCTACATCATATGGCCACTATAGTGAAGAGGCACTTTAAATAAATAATGATGCATTCCACATATTATAGTAAGGAATCAATAAGATATTTTTAGTTAAATATTCCCAATAACAAGTTAATTAATGTGAATAAAAAATGGAATCAAAGGATGGGACCAAGCCAAAACCACTCATTTTTTTTGGAATCTAAAGGTAAAATATAAGGAAAGAATGTTTCCAAATCAAATGATATAAAATGTTTTAAATTTCAAGGATTTTGAAATGTTGCCTCACAATTTTTAGATAGAAGAACCGTGATTATTTTAGATGATAGATATGTTCTTAGTTCTAGCTCAACTAATGACAAAATTCCACCCCTTGTGGAATGTTTATATGTGTAAATAAAGACTCGTATATGGAGAAATGCTTATGGAAAGGCATGCATTGAGTTCTCAACCCAAAAGAGAACATGATCAAGATAAAAGGGAGAACATTTTCTATACTATATGCCTCATAAAATATAAGATATGTGGTATGATTATTGATGGTGCTAATATCATAAATATATAAATTGGTTTAATGGATGATAAATTGGGTTTAGCTACAATCAAGAATCATATTCCTTAGTTTCCTAAATGCAGAAATGGGTTTATGGATGATAAATTGGTTTTAGATATGACCAAGAACTATAGTCCTTATAAATTTAAATGGTTAAATAATACTGGAGATGTTAAAGTGACTAAGCATACACAAGCTTCATATTCTATTGAGGAGTATCAAGTTAAGGTGATATGTGATGTTGTTTCTATACACACTAGTAATATCTTATTGGGAATGAAATGTAAGTATGAAAAGAAGGTCACACATGATGGATACATCAACCACTATTCTTTTGACCATAATCAAAGGATGGTGATTATTAAACACTTATCAATATTATGAAGACCAAGTGAGGATTTAGAGCGGTTTTGAAAAGAGATAAAAAGAAAATATATGGAAGATAAATAGAATGAATAAGGTAGAAAAATTGTGAGTTTAAAAGGAGTGATTAGTGACATAATAATAAATGGGGGAAATAAAAGAGTTAAAAACAAGATCAAAAACATAATTGTTGAGAAAAAAGTGAGTCAGGTTTTTTTGGGAGGAAAATACAGATAAAAATTTAGAAGGGGAGAAAAATATCATGATTATATGAAAGGTTAAATTTTTTACCACAAATTATTTTAACCCTTCAATTTATTATATTATTTTAAAACATTTTTAGGAATTTATTGATGTCTGTACATATTAAATCCTCAACATATTTCCTCTTTTTAAGGTTATTTATCACCATATTAACTTCCTCCCAATAGAAACACTTCCAAATTGTCCAACCTATAAAGAAAGAAGGTTTTTTAAATAGGTTATATTATATTCATCTAGTTTGGTATGGCTATACATAATAAAATATATATTTCCTAAAAAAATAAATTCAAAACCATTTCCTTAATAAGATACTTCTTTACATGTTTTATAAATGATAAATGATAATGCCTATAATATTGACATACCCGATAGGAATGTAAATGTGTTTGGTACCTTTAATATTGATGATATCTCTACCATTGAATATTCATATTTGGTGATGAATCCTTTTGATGTGGGAGGGGATGATGAGGATCATGGAATATATATATACTAAGGATTTAGAGGAGGACATAGTGTAGAGGGTGAAAGGATCATAATTACACAAGACTAATTGGGAGGAATTTTTGTCCCAAAGATAATTGAGTATAACAATAGAATGCAGTAGGTTCTATATGGATTTATCATAAAATCAAAGAAGAGGGACAACAACCTTTCTTGGGGGAAGAAAATAGGACACAAATTACTCTAATTAAGGACTAAATATTCTTTTAAAAACCAAACCCATGTAATTCTATTAATTTCAATCCCATTTTGGAATAAAATATTAAAATTAAAAGTTATTGGATTAAAAATAAAAATTTGTGGTCTAGTTTTCTTAAATTATTTTTTAGGTGCATTATTTTTTATGGGAATCTGATTATCTCTTGAATCCATGGTAATGTTCCAAAATTTTCAATGTTTTTTATGATTTTTGACTTTTGGAAACTAGGTTTTAGACATCTGTATCACTCTTTGGCTATACATAACAACCCCTTTCACTCTAGAGACATCATGAATGAATATATTCTTACTATTTTATGTTATGCATAAAAAACCATGTTATTTCTTGATTATTTGTCTTATCAAAGGAATGCTCATCCTTCATGGAACCTTATGAATTGATTTCTTAGTGAAAATTTATCACTAGGTTCCACCTTGATCAAATCTCCATTGTTATTAATTTCCAACATACATAGCCCTTTTTACTTATTTTATTATGAATATTTGAGAGTATGACACACAAAAAATGAACAAGGTTCCCTGGATATTTCCTAGATGGACTTGGGTTGTGTATTATTTTGAATATATTAATCCCTCATTATTTTATTATCTATATTTCAATTATCATTAAATTGTGGTTCTATGATTGAATTCATTCACTATCATCTTCACGTTCAATTAACATTGTAATTCTTCCATATTCAACAACAAGTTTCTTTTTTTGAAATAAATAATGGTTTAAATCGATCTTTTAATGTCATTTTAGAACACATTATAAATGTGAGTTCTAATACGTTGAAAAATATATATTAATATATAAGTTTTAATTTCCATTTTGATCATTATTAAACTCATTTTCCCTATAAAATTATTTAAAAATATTATTTTTTATTCTTATCATGTAACAAAATATCCCTCTATCAATAAATCTTAAAAATTTTACAAAACCAAATCAAATAAATTGATTATTTCTCTAAATAAAATTTGATTATACTTCATATTTTAGTGAAAATTGTCATCATTGAGGTCAATGAAACAATTATGAAAAAAAAATCATACACTAAATGAAAATAGAGAAGGATGCAACCAAATTTAGTCAAACAATGAAAACTCACACCTAGATAAACCAAGACATAATTAAATGGAATGTTTTTAGTTTCTCATGAAGGGGAAATGATCACATATATATCATGGACCGAAAAATTTTATTATTCTATTTTTAAATAAATTAAAAAAAAATTGGAGTGAACTTTGTAGACTAAACCATGAATCATTATGATAACATAATAAATTCAAACATATATACTTATTTTTTTGAACCATAATTTATGAAGCATAATTATAATTTGTAAACATTCATGAAGGATATTATCACTATTATTATAAATATTTTCAATAAATATTTTATGTTTTGTTTCTTATATTTTATTTTTATTCTTAATTGTATATTTTATATTATATTATTAAATATAAACAAAAATATTTATTTACATGTTAATGCTATTAGACTCAAATACATTGTAAATCCTAATTAATAAATTTTATTTCATCCATAAATTGAATGTTAATATTTATTAAAATAATTTCATTTCACTTCCCAATATATGAAAATATTTTTTTAAATCAAGGTTGGGTGAATATGAAATATTTTACCCCAAAAGGATAACATTAAAACAATTCCTTTTGATATTATGTTGAAGTATATCTATATTTATTAAAATTTTATCTTATATTCGAAATACTTAAAAATGAAATATTATCATTTTATACTTATGGATTAACAATAATATATAATGTAATTGAATTGATGTCACCCCTCAAAGAGGATTTTATTTTCTTTTAGTACATAATGGAATTATAAATTTTATGATCAAATATATTTTATACGATTAATTTTAATATCTACGACAATTAAATTATAATCATCATTATAAATAAAAATAGTTTTTTTTAATGATATGTTTTTTTAATAAAAAATGAATTATTAGGAATGATGAAAACTAGTAAATGTTTTTTAAAATTCATTTATGATAAGAAATGGAAAATTGTGTGCAATGTTAATAGTTTTATCACATTCATATAATTGAATGAAATTATCCATGTTTTTTTATAAAATCTTTATTATTAAATATGAATATTTAAGAAATTATATAATCTGATAAACTATATTTTCCATAACTCCATATAGTTAATAAGATAAAAAATATAGCATAATGATTTATAATCATGGTTGTGATGAATAATTTGATATGAATCCAAAACATTTATCTGCATCACTTCTCAAACCATATGCATATGTCTTAAATTATACAAGGGTGATTCTCCTTGGTAGACACATTTTAAAAAATTGAGCACAAAGTTCAAAATCATAGAATAAAAAATAGGTGATGGTTCAAACAAGTTATGATTATATTATGAATTTTATAATTTATGATCAATCTAAATAAATGTAAATTATAAAAATAATGGTGAATGTGAGTATTTCAGGTTTTCATTGTATACCATTAATGTGTCAAATATGAAAAAATAAAGATCTTGACGATTTTATATTTCTATTCTGAAGAATATGTTTTATAAATACTATTTTAGTCAAATTTATCAAAATATTTTACATATGTTTATTATTAACCAATGTCCTAAAAGATTTAGTATACCCTAATCTAAGTACCTAAATCGTTAGTGTAATATTTCATTAAAGGCTATGGATGATAAAATATAAGACTAATAGGTATCACATGCTTTTTTTAATAATTAATACTTTTTTATTTTATGTCTCGATGAAATATATTTATTTTTAAATATATTCTTGAAAACATATATCATATGGGGATTATGTATGTTGGAGGTACCAAACACATTTATAAATAACAAGCCTTTATAATAGAAAAAAAATGATTCCAAAGAATTTGTTAATATTTATTTTACTATATACAACTGAATCAATTATGATAAACCAGAAATTTAATGATCTCAACACATTAATAATAGGATATGATCATTTTTTCCATTACCTATCCCCTATAAAACCCATATTGCATAGATTGTAATGACACAAGTGACCTTTGAAACCCGCCTCTAATAGTCCATGGGTTGGAAAAGAATGTTAAGGGTATATGTAACAATCCGATCATTTATGAATAAAATTACCTTTATTTTGATTTAATAGAATGTCATGTGTATATAGAAAACATATGAACTTCTTCTTATCAAATTAAATTTAAATTACTGTTTAGTATCATTACCGTTGATAATATATTCATTGAATAGAGATCACATGACTAGTACAAATATAGGGTTTTAATAAATCCATTTGACATAGACAAAGGAAGTGATGAACTCAACCAGTAAGATTGTACCCTATAAAGCCTATTTATCGGAGCTTCTGAGTGAGATATCATTTTTGGGATTTTCCCTAGACCAATCCCAATATGAGATCTAACAAATTAAGCATGATCAAAATCTTTTACGGGATAATTTCAAACTCATCAAGATTATAGCCCAAACCATGTTCACCGAATAGCCCCATGAGAGCCCCGCCATAACACACCTAAATATTAGGGAATATGTTTTGTAATAAAGGTATACATAACATGACACTATAATTAGGAATATATAAATTATTTTTATATAAAATAATGAATATATTTTTCCTATTATTGTTACTTTCTAAATGCATTTTAAAGCACAAATAGTATTTTTGGTTAATATTCAAATTCAATTAAGAAATATATTTTGATGAATTAATGTACTTTATAAATAAATAATATTCTAATAAAATATTATTATTAAAATTCTTTTATTAAATATAAATTATCAATTAATTTTTACAACGTCAAATGTAATTTTTATTAAAGTTTGAAAACTATTTTTTTCAAAACACATAAATTTTCAATAAATGTCAGTTTTAATTTTAAAAGTGAAAATTCAAATATTTATAAAATCATTTAGATAAAATGAATATTAATTTTAGAATATAGATGTCAAAATTATCCAATGGTGAACTTTTCATAATTTTCTGAGACAGTCAAATTGTTGGGTGAAAATTAAATACCATGTAAATATATAGTGTTTTTTATGACATCATAATGACCCAATAGAGATATAATAAATACTATAAATGGTATTTTAGTCCAAATAAATATTTTAAATTTAAAATTATTTAATTTTAGATTTATTTTATTTATTTTATAATGCCTTAAAAAATCCTCCATGTCATATAAAATATTTTATGATTTTAAAATTATTTCCTTGAATGTATGAGTCACCTCCACATAAGAAAGGGAAATATTTTTATATATTCTACCCTTTTTATTATAAAATAATTTATTACAATCCCATTTTCTAGAAAACATGGGGAAAAACCATGAAATAGTTTCTTGTTTTGAATATTTTATTGTGTAGTGTCCAAAACCAAAATAATAATGAAATCCACCTCCTTTCCTATATAAACCCACACAAGTTCTCATTTAACTTAACTAAAACTATTTGAAACTAGAAAAAACTATTCTATATACTCAATAGAGTCCTACCAAGGTTACCCCAAGCTCCTAATAATCTTCTTCTAAGCCTCTGTAGTCACACACCCAAGTAAGGGATCTTCTACTCTCCTCTTTTATCAAGCACACCTTTTATAATACGTCTTTTAATTTGAATTTAAATTTGTTCATATATGTTCACACATATTAACTTTAATATAAATATGATTTATAAAAAATTATATATTTATTTCACTATCATTAATTCATCCATTATCCTTTATATACACCAGTTACCATACCAAAATTTTATACGGGATCCACACCTTCCTCTCTCCTTTAAATTCAGGAATCTACTTTGAAATTAGCCTTTTTAATTTCAATTTGTTGTATTTTAATAAGTTTATAATAAATTTCTTAATATAAAATTTATTTTATTTCAATTAGGTATAATTCATCCTCTCCCATTTTTACCCTTACCTAAGTCGTTACTATGTAGAAATTCTGTAAGAGATTTCTCTCTCTCATATTTTTATCAAGCACCTTAATTATGATATGCCCTTTAATTTACAATTTCTTAAGTTGGGTTACATTATTAACTATAAATATTACTGTCCATTTTATAAATAAATTAATATATACCCCTTTAACTATCATTAACCCATTTTAATAATTTCAATTTGATGTTGTCATGCTGTTGAAATTGCATTATGATTATTCATGCCAAAGTCATCATGTAGTGAATACCATACCCATTTATCTATCAAGGGTATTCACCTTTATGCTCATATAATTATTTATTTGGGACTTAATTTATGTATTAAACATTCCTTTATTGTGTAATAACCTATTATGTTGAATGAACTCATGTTATATGATTCATGTGGCACACTTATGCATGAAAATGAAATGATTATGAAGGGTGTGCCCTGATAGCAGTCCAATGAATTGGGTATTATTTATTATCATGATATATCATGTGAAATGAGGGTTTACTCATTATTATTCATGTATAGTGGGTTTTGAATCATGTTACTTCACATTCAATGAGGTTTTACTCATTCTAATTCATGTGCAATGGGTTTTTACTCATGCTATTTTATGTGTTATGAGGGTTTACTCATGATAATTCACGAGCAATGGATTTTTACTCTTGATAATATTATGTTGTATATTTCTTCAAAATTTCCAAGTTATGATTATCATGCTATATCATGGCTTTATATTCATGTTTCATTTATGCTTCATTAGTATGCCTATTTTTAACATGCATTTTCTTCTTCATTTTTTCCTTGCTTAATATCTTAATGGGATTTATAGCTCACCCCTTTCTTATGTACGACCTTAGGTTATCTCATTCAATGTTAAGTACGATAGAATGGTATGGGCATGTAAAATAAGTTTTTAATAAATATTTTGGTTTTCATGTTTTATGTTGTTATGTAATGTTCCTATTTTCCCAAAGACACTAGACCTCTCGATCTTCAGAGATGTATTAAGTGATATTTTATATAATAAATCATGTTTAAATATGAAGTAAAGAGAAGTGTTGTCATATTTGGTATCAGAGGATCGAATTATTTATTTTTGGTATTAGGATTTTAAAACCCTAGTGAAACCCCTTAAGGGTTATACTAAGTGTAAGAAAACATCCCTAAATTTTGTTAAGTATAGGGTAAGTGGTTTTCCAAGAAAATACATCCCTATATGAATACTATAAGTGTACATGGGTCTTCCATAGATGTACCTAGGAGTGACTACTCTGACAAGGTGTTCCGGGATTGAATCAGGGTAACTTGGTACATGACAATGAGCCTTACTGTGCACTTGGTTTGACATTCTTGGGGGATATGCTTTGGTAAATTCATAAACTCATTATAAACCACTATTAAGGGAACAAAAAAACCCAATAGGAATATATGTTAGGAATTAGATCATGGATAACATATATTAAAGCTTACAAATTCATATGTCAATGAGATAAATTTTATTTATATGTAAACCATTTAATGTCATTAGTTTACCCTCTACATGTTTAACTATTTAAGGTACTCATCCCTAATTTTATCTTTTATTCTATAAAATGGATTAAAATAGAAGGAATCATGAAAATAACCGATGTGAAGGGAATTGTGAGGATTTCCCCAATGACATGCCCAACCCGATGGGAGTGGGAGTCACGAATTTTTTCACAATACTCTCTTAGTTAACTCAAATTATGAATATAAACCTGGACCAAGAGGAGAATTCAACCCTCCCCCAAAGAGAGAACAACACGCAGTCGAGAGATTTATGAGATAGAGGCCTCCTACTTTCAATGGATCATTTGATCCCTTACTCGTGGAGTAGTGGATCAATTCCATGGAAATGATATTATCTATCCTTCAATGTTCTAAAAAAGAGAAGGTTCTTCTAGTTATTTATCATATGGTGGGTGAAGAGGATTAGTGGTGAGAATTGATCAAGAATATGATTCATGAGGAAGATATCAAAGAAATGAATTAGAAGGAATTACAGAAAATGTTTTTCAATAAATATTTTCCATGAACCCTCTGTCATAAGATGGAAAGATATTTCCTAGAACTCAAGAAAAATGATGAAGAATATATTGGGGAAAACTAGGAAAACTTCACTAGAATTTCATGATAGTCTTCTAGTTTTTTATTACCCTTGAATTAAAGGTTTACCGCTTTTTTGGTGGGAAAAATCCTAGCCTACAAAAGCCATGAAAATGCATCCCTTTGATAGCTATGAAGAAATTGTCCGATGTGCCCCAAAATTTGAGATGGTGATTGGTCAATATCTGGGGTATCATGGGTATAATAAGAAGAAAGTGGAGATTAATTCTAATAGTTTAATAGAGATATCTAATAATTCTATGAAATTCTAGAACCCCACTAGACAAAGGTGTAGAAAGAAGCACCCATGGAATTGCCTAAGTGGATCAAGGAAATTATTTAGGTGTGAATGATAAGGTAACCTATTTTATAGTTTCTGAAAAGAGAATCCCATCAATGTGATAGAGGAAAGGGATGTTTTGGTCGACTCTCTAAGTGTTCTTCAGCGCTTAAACTACAAGGAACAAGGGTACATTGTGAACTAGTTCCCTAATATTAGGGTTTTTGGAGGCAACCAACAACCTTCAAGGCATCAAGGGAAAGATTCTTCCATCACTACAACCAAAGTGATTCCTAAAAATGAAGTGGTGATAGGTATGATAGTTATTCATTCAAGAATAGCGAACATTATTTTTTATTCTGGTTCTTCAAATTCTTTTAAATACTAAAATTTTAGTAGAACAATCCAAACACCGCCACAAATAATGGAAGTAGAGATGTCGGTTAAATGGAAAATTGTCCAATTATTTCATCCAATGAATATAATTCCCCCTATAACAATTTGGGTATTGAACATCTCAGAGAACCTTTTCATACTTCTCTTGGTGAAAGTTGATGCAATTATGGGAATGGATTGGCTTTCCTTATAATGAGCCATCATAAATTTCTGCGAGAGGGAAATCACTCTCCATATGGGGAATCGAACCTTGATTATATATAAGTGAAAGGAGGATGAGGAATCTTATTTAGAACCATCATACCAATCCTAGATATGACCACCCTATGAGAATGTGTATCTTTCTCAGATGATTGAATCTAAGGAAGAAATCATCCTTGAAGACATTCCTATTATAAGGGAATTCACTAATGTGTTTCCTAAGGAATTGTCTGGTCTTCATCCTGGCAGAGATGGGGAATTATTGATCGATCTTATACATGAGGCGTTTCCAATTTCCAAGACTCCATATATAATGGTTGTTGTGGAACATGAGGAGATAAAGAAATAACTTTGGGGGAATTTTGATAAAGGGTTTATATGCCGAAGTGCCTCACCATGGGGTTCACTAGTCCTCTTCGTCGAGAAGATGGATGGGTCAATGTGCCTTTGAATTGATTATCAGGATCTCAAAAAAATCACAATAAATAAAAAGTATACATTTCCATGAATTGATTGTTCGATAAGGTATGTATAGCACAATACTTATCCAATGTGGATCTGTGGTTGGGATATTACCATGTAAAGGTGAAGAAGGAGGATATCCCCAACACTTCTTTTTGTACATGGTACAGGCACTTTGAGTACATAGTGATTCTATTCGGACTCACCAGTGCTCCAGAAATCTTCATGAACATGATGAGTAGAGTCTCTAGAGATTACCTTGAAAAATTTGTTGTATTCTTTATAGAGGATATTCTTATATACTCAAAAACTGAGGAGGATAATGTGGAGAATATAAGAAATGTGCTAAGAACCTAATGAAAGGATAATCTCTATGAATAGTATAGAAAGTGTGAGTTCTAGTTGAAGGAAGTCTCATTCCTAGGAAATATCATCACAAGCAATGGGATATCTTTGGATCCTTCCAAGACAAAAGAAATTGAGGGATGGTCGAGTCCAATAACCATGACAGATGTTCATAGTTTCCTTGTTTTATTAGGATATTATCACCTATTTGTGATAAACTTCTCATGATTGTGAAACCCTCCTATCAAGATAACTCGTAAGGGAGTCTAATTTTCGTAGAATGGTGAATGTGAAGAAAGATTCATGGAGTTGAAAATGAGTGTTATCACTGGCCCTGTGCTCAAACAACCCACAAGTGGGGATCTTTTCATAATTTTCAGTGATGCTTCAAAGAAGGGATTGGGATGTGTGTTGATAAAAAATGACAAAGTCATTGCTTTCGCCTCAAGTTAGTTGAAAATTCATGAGCAAAAGTATCCCACCCATGATCTAGAGATGGTATATATGATTTTCTCAATGAACATATGGGAAAATTATCTATTTGGGGAGAAGTGTGAAATATATATCGATCACAAATGTCTCAAATATATATTCACACCAAAAGAGATGAATATGAACCAATAAAGATAGTTAGAGCTCATTAAGGATTACGACTGCTAAATATACTACCATCATGAGAAAGTTAACTAGGCAGTAGATGCTCTAAGTAGAAAGAACCCAATAATTCAATCATTAATGAGAATTGAAAATGATATGATCTTATTAGAATTGAAGAAGATGTACATGGGAACCAAAAAGAAAGGAACATCATCAATCCTTTCACAAATGATTGTTCAAACATATATTTTGTAAATGTTGAAGGATGCTAAAAAATTTGATGTGGGAATTTAGGACAAAGTGGAAATTAAAAAAAAATGAAAACACTCAAAGATCAATGTTAATGAAGAAGGAATTTTGAGATTTGGTTCAAGAATATGTGTTCTGTAAAATCCTGAGTTAAAGAAAGAACTTCTTGATGATGAAAATAGTTACACTTTCTCTATTCACTCGAAAAAAAAAGATGTATCAAGATCTCTGAGATCACTATTGGTGGGATAACATGAAGATGGAGATCGCTGAATATACATCAAAGTTTCTAGTATGTCCGCAAGTGAAGGTTGAAAGGTAGAATTCTAATGGGATGATGTAACCATTACCCATACCAATATGGAAATGGGAAAACATAAACATGGACTTTGTTACCTGTATTTCAAATACATCCATGGGAAACAATGATATATGGGTTTTTGTGGACCTTATTACAATTATTGCACACTTTATTGCGATTTGACATGATTTCTCATTGGATCAACTGGAACAGATACACATTAGAGAAGTGGAAAGGCATCATGGAGTACCACCATCGACTGTTTCTGCTCAAGATCCAATTTTCACCTCTAATTTTTAGAAAATACTCAAAAATGATCAAAACAATGAGATGAGCCTTAGTACAACTTATCACTCTCCAACTGATGTCCAATCTGACCAAACTATACAAATACTTGAGGATATGTTGAGAGCTTTCCCAATGGATTTAAAAGGTGTATGTGACCAATGTTTTCTTTTGGTGGATTTCTCTTACAACAATAATTTTCACACAAGAATCCAAATGGAACCCTATGAATCCCTTTATGGGAATAGGTTTATAACACCAACATGTTGGGATGAAGTTAATACATGAAAACTTATAGGTCTGGAAATTTTTGAAGAAATGGCAGTGAAGGTTAAGACCATACAAAAGCACATCCATGATGCTTAGAGTCAAAAAAAGAGCTATGATGATAATCATCGATGAGACCTAGAGATTGATTTTGGAGACATGGTTTTCCTAAAAATATCTCTCTGGAAAAGAGTGATGTTATTTGAGAAAAAGGTAAAGCTTATTCCAAGGTACATCAGCCATTTTTTGATCCCCGATCGCATCAGAGAAGTGGCCTATCGACTAACACTCCCACAGAACCTGTCTCATGTGAATGGTGTATTCCATGTATCTATTTTGATAAATTACATACCAAACCCCTCACATGTACTCAATCTAGAGATGTTACCATTGGATAATGACCTTTTCTATGAGGATCAGCCGGTGAAGATCTTAGATCATCGAGAAAAAGTTATAAAAAATAAGATAATGACCCTTGTCAAGGTGTTGTGGAGAAACAAAAAGTTTGAAGAAGCAACACGGGAACCAAAGGAGGTGATGAAGTAGAATTACCCTCATATATTTTATAAGGGGAAAAATAAATTTTTAGGGTGAAATTTCTTAATAGGTTAAGGTTGTATAGACCCGACCATTTGTGAATAAAAATCTCTTTCTTTTTATTTAATTAAATATCTTGTGGACGTAGAAAACTTATGAACCCATTTTTATCCAATTAAATTTAAATGACCATTTGTTATCATTATCGTTTATAATATAACTCTTGAACAGTGACCACCTGACTAGAATAAATATAGGGTTTTAGCCAATCCTTTTGACACAGACAAAGGAAGTGGTGGCCTCAACATGTAGGATTATACCCTATGGCGCCAATTTATCGGAGATTCGGAGGGATATAGAATTTCAAGCCTTTTCCCTAGACCAATCCAAAGCCTACATCCCACAACATAAGTATGACTGGAATCGTTTACGGGAGAAGTTCATGCTCATCGAGATCAGGACCCAAACCATGTTCACTGAATGGCCCCATGAAAGACCCACCATCATGAACCTTACTCTTAGGGTGTATACGAGTGTAATAAAGGGATATGTAACAAGACCCTAGCATTATAGATTTTTAAATTATATTTTTATTGAATAATGAATATAATTTTCCAATTATTGTTACTTTGGAAATGTTTTTTTAAAGCATAAATATAATTTTTGGTTAATATTCAAATTCAATTAAGAAATAAATTTTTGTGAATTAATGTATTTTTGAAATAAATAATATTTTATTAAAATATTATTATTAAATTAATTTTATTAAATATAAAATATCATATAATATTTATGAATTCAAATATAATTTTTATTAAGGTTTGAAAACTGTTTTTGTCAAAACCCGTCAATTTTCAATAAATGTCACTTTTTATTTTTAAAGTGAAAATTCACATATTTAGAAAATTATTTAGAAAAATGAATATTATTTTTATAATGAGAAAAAAGAAATTATATAATGGTGAATATTTCATAATTTTCTGAGATAGTCGAATATTTTGGTGAAAATTAAATACCATATAAATATATAGTGTGTTTTATGACATCATAATGACCTAATAGTGATGTAATACATAAAATAAAATGGATATTCAGAAAAATACATGTTTAAAATTTAAAATAATTTGGTTTAACTTTTTTTTTTAAATTTTTTTATAGATCCATAGTGAATCCTCCATGACATAAAATATTTTAAGATTTTAAAATCATTTCCTTGAAAGTAGGACTCACCTACACATAATCAAGGGAAATATTGTAATATCTTTGGCCCTTTACCTTATAAAATAATGTATTTAACTCCCCTTTTCTAGAATCCATGGTAAAAAAATTGTTATATGTATTGTGGTTTTGAATATTTTATTGTGTAGTGTCCAAAACCAAAATAATAAATAAACCCCCTACTATCCTATATAAACCCACCCAATCTCCAATTTCTATTCACTAAAACTATTCTAAGCCTGAAAAAACTCTGAAATCTACACCAAATAGTCCTCCCTAGAATCCCCCAAAATCCCAAGAATCCTCTCTTAAGCCTTTGGATTCACACATCCAAGTAAGGGATCTTCCACTCTCCTCTTTTATCAAGCACTCCTTTAATGATTTGTCTTTTAATTTCAATTTTCCTCTATTGGGATATGTTCATAAAAATTCCCCTTACTATAAATATGATTTAAAAATAATGACATCTTTCTTTCACTCTCATTAATCCATCCATGATCCTTTATAAACACCAGGTACCATGTCGAAATTTTATAAGTGATCCTCACATTCCTCTCTCCTTTCAATTCAATAACCTTATTTGAAATTAGTCATTCAAATTTCAATAAGTTATATTTTCACCATTTTATAAAAAATTCTCTACTATAAATTGGATTTTATTTCAATGACGTATCATTCATCCTCCCCCATTTCGACCCTTACCCAAGATGTTACAATACTGAAATTCTGTAAGGGATTTCCATCTCTCCTCATTTTATCAAGCACCTCAATTATGATATGACCATTAGTTTCCAATTTCTTAAGTTTTGATTCAATATTAACTATCCCAATTACTATCCATTTTAGGAATAAATGATTATATACCCCTTTATATCTCATTTACCCATTTAATGAATTTCTATTTGACGTCGTTATGCTGCAGAAATTGTACTATGATTTTCCATGACAAAGATATCATGTAGTTAATACCATACCCATTTCTCTATAAAGGGTATTAACCTTTATGCTCATATACTTATTTATTATGGACTTACATTTATTTATTCCACATTCCATGATCTTTGAATAACCTATTATGTTGAATTAACTCTTGTTATATGATCTATGTGGCACACTTATTCATGAAAATTAAATGATTATGAATGGTGTTCCCTGATAGCACTCCAATGCATTGGGTAATGTTTAGTATCATGGTATTTCATGTGAAATGAGGGTTTATTCATGGTAATTCACGTGTAATGGGATTTTACTCATTATACTACATGTGGAATGAGGGTTTACCCATGCCAATTAATGTGCAATGGGTTTTTACTCATGATACTTCATGTGAAATGAGGGTTTACTCATGATAATTCATGTTCAATGGGTTTTTACACAAGATATTATCATATTGAATGTTGCTTCCACATTTCCAAGTTATGATTATCTTTATATATCATGATTTCATATTCATGTTCCTTTTAATCTCCATTGATATGCCTATTGTCTAACATGTATTGTTTTCTTCATTTTATGCCTTTTTTACTCCCTTACTGGGCTTTATAGCTAAACCCTTACTTTTTTATGACCTCAGGTTATCCCATTCAGTGTTAAGTATGAGGGGATGGTGTGGTCATGTAAAAGAAGTTTCCAATAATGATGTTGTATTTAATGTTTTACGTTTTTATGTAATGTTCCAAATTTCCTAAATAAACTAGACCTCTTGATCTTCTAGGTTGTATTAAGTGAAATTTTATATAATAAATCATGATTAAATATTAAATATAGAGAAGGGTTATTATAGTATAAATCACACATATGGGATGCATATATTGGGAAGTTGGTTGTACAATCACTAGAACCAAGAACCTCAGTATATTTGAAGAAATATATCTCTACGGTTTTGATAAATTATTTTATAAAATGAAATTTCATGATTGATTGATTGATTGATTTGTGTGTGTGGAGATGATTTCTTGATAAATGATGATTTCCCCCTATTTTTGAAAAAAGAATAGTTATTTTCAATGTATTTTGAAATGGTATTTCTAAAATGGTTTTCAAATTATGGTTTTAATGAAATGGTTTTTAAAATAAAGCACATTGGAAGCTTTTGATACATAGGTTGATGGTGTAGTAATAGGAATCATCTGTTTGTCATGGGGTTCACTCATTGGGTATTCCTCTACTCCCTATGTCCAATGATCTATGGACTTGATAGAACTATTGGGGGTTCACTTTTTTATGTGTTCCTCTACTTTCTTAATTTGATGCATATATCTAGAAACTTTATTTACATGATTTTATATGATTTAGGCACAAGTTTCATTTGTGGCATAACCCATAGTAATCCTTGGTGTGATGCTACATGTGCTTTGCATTTTATTATTTTATCTTGTACTGTGAGGTATTTGATATGATATTTGATATAGTATTTTATTTGATTTCACGTATTTTATGTAAATTAAATGTTTTAAGAGTATTAGAATATTAATTTTTTTTTATATTCATATCCCACACCAATTTGGGTTATCTATGAGATTCATTTTATCATTTATAAATTAAGAATCCGACCTCTTTGTGAGTCAGGAGTTTCCATTTCAACATGGTATCAAAGTAGGTTTGGTGTTTTATCCTCCCTTCACATTTTAACCCCTTGTGTGATGAAATCACATTCTCTCTAAGCCACATGATGACACCATGCATGATTAATCCATCATCTAGTGACAATCATACAATTTCAGGACATGGTGGAGGTTGACATTGGGTGAAAGCTAAAGGTCCTTTTCACAAACCGTGGTAGTGAATTCACTATAGTAGAATTCAAAAAATACTATAATGATTGTGGCATACAAAGATAACTTATGGATCTCTATTAACAATAGAATAATAGGGTCATTGAACAACACATTCATACCCCAGTTTCCATGGCCCAAAGCATGCTGATAGAAAAGGGCCTTCTCTGGATATTTTGGGGTGAGGCCGTCTCCACCACCATATTTATCCTTAACTTAGTGCTGAAACACAACCTTGAAGGATATATTGTTCACTTTCATCATAGCTTTTTCCATATTGTTCATGTCATGAATGTGAAGCCTCATCCGAAGAATCTGGATGACCGGAGTCTGCTGATGAACTTCATTAGGTATGAGTCTAAGTCTAAGGAATACCATGTGTACGACCTTAATGGAAAGAACATGCATGTAATGTGACATTTTATCTTTGAAAAGGTGGTGTAGTGGGATTGGTGTGCTGATGAAAAACAAGATGTTTTAAGTAGTGGGGATTCATTCACCATCAATCACATTACAGTAAATATTACAAGGACAATGGAGACTATAAACGCTATCAGAGACCAGAGATTTTCACCCACACCCATTAGTGCATTCACAAAAAATGCTATAACACCAGATGTTTTCAAGTTGATTAATGATCTATAATCAATAGTTGAGTTTTCCACGTATCCATCCAACATGGTGGATACACTATAATCCATCCATTTTGATATTTTAATTGATACCTGGATGTTCTAACTATGAAATTTCAGAACCAAATATCTACCAACTATACACCTTCATCACCTTATTGACTTGTATTTTCAGTACACCATCTATGTCATCATCAAGAGTCACTATTTACTATAGGGATACTCCAATGGTATATCTATCCAAGTGGTAAATCTCATAGTTTCTTGACTATGTTTCTACAAAGAACATCATTGGGGATGTAGGTATTCATCGGTCCTATAGATCGACCTTAATTGGAGGTAATATTACTATGGATAATGGTCAGATAATACATATTGTTAGTTATGTGAGTTGTACGATTACCAATGGATTGACACTATTTATTATTGTCTTTATTCTAAGTTTTCTCTTAAATTTACTATCTATTAGTAAACATACAATTAAATTACATTATCAAACCGTCTTCTCACCTACTTTAGTTATATTTTAGAAGAATTTTATGACTTGGGTTCTTGGTATTAGCTATCTTCAGGGTGGTATGTATGTTCTTGACTTGGACCTAGCTCTCGCGTGTCCATACACCTCTGATCAAACCCTCTAGCTTCACTCTCTCTTTACCTATCCACCAACCACCATTCTTCAAAAACGTTTTCCAAATATGGGTCTTATTCTTCCTTTTTAATGAAAATATCTTCACTATGAAAAGAATAATTAGGTCACCTATGTCCCCCCTATAATTCTCTTTGCATCAACTTATTTTTGATTTAGATGATTAAGATATCTAGGGGCCTAGTCCTATTCCATATAAACTAAATTATTGACATTTTTTACTTAAATTGATGTTTTTTCACAGTTGGTTTGGGTATATTTTTTGGTAAATCATTATCAAATATTTATATTATTTCACTCCTATTATTATGATATCACCACCTAGTTTTATGCTAAAAATAACTATTTCTATTCTAATAATGGTTGTGAATATTTTTATATAATTTTCTAGTTTTTTTATATTGTCACGGAATTATCCATAAGGGTTATTTTGTTGAAATACCTCAATAAAATGGTGTTTATGAAAAAAATAACAGTCATATATTAGAATTTTCTCATGCATTTTATTTCAGAAGAATATTTTAACCATTTTTTGGGGTGATACCATTCTCAGATCCACATATCTTATCTACATACTTCCCTTGTATATTTTTATGGGGGATAAACTACTTCATTCTTCATTTCCAATAACTTCATTTCATTCCCTTAACTATTCATTTTTGGATGTGTTTATTTTTTTCGATATATTTTTTCCTCGATTAACAAGTTTGATGTGCGTTCTTTAAAATGTATTTTTCTTGGATATTCCTACTCCTAGAGTGAATATCGATGTTTATCTCTAGATTTTCATTATTATGTTGTCTTAGCTGCTATTTTATTTATCTAATTAGTAGTAATTTATGTTCTCTAGCTGCCACAATCATATACTTTTCATGATTCTGAGTTTATTTTAGCATATTATATCGATATACCACCACCCATATCTCTTCAAAATGATGTTTTTGGATAAAGATTTAGAAAATTATATAATCTCCAACCAAGAACACCTAACACCCCAATAGCTGATGTTTCTACTGCAACTAAAGACTCGCCTCCTCTTGATCCTCCATCATCAGAGTTGCCTATTTCACTTCACAAAGGCTCACATTCATGTCAGTATTATCATGGATTATCTAAAACACCCTCATGATTTATAGATACGTTGGTTTCTCATTCAACGCCTTACACTATTTCCAAGGCCATATCTCATCTTGACTTGTTATAGGTAATTCATGATGAACTTCAAGCTATATAATCCAGCCATACATTAGATATTGTCCATCCTCCTTCAGGTAAGTAGGAAGTCAGTTGAAAATGGATCTATACAGTACACGTCAATGAAAATGGATCTCTTAATCATCTTAAATCTTTCCTTGTTTCCAAATTTTAGGCACATACATATGGAGTTGATTATTTTGACACATTCTATCCATTGGTAAATTTGGTCTCGGTTCATCTACTTATATTTCATGTTTCATCCTCTCAATGGCCTCTCCATCAATTGAATGTTAAAAATACTATTCTTCATGGTTTTTTAATGATTAATTTTATTTCGAGAAACCAACAATGTTTTCTATTTTGGGGGTGTCCTCTAAGGTTGGTTTCCTTGTTCAATCACTATATGGACTCAAGAAGTCTCCACATGCTTGTTTCATCCATTTTTTCATCATTATGATTAGCTGTAGAAGGTGAAAAGTAATAAAGAATTTTTCTATTTTCTATCATAAATATTCACTAGGATGCATTATTTTTGATGTCTATGTGGATGACATAGATTTTTCTGGAAGTTATTCTTCTAAAATTTGTCAACTAAAGTCTTTTCTTTATCAAAATGTTCAATGGATTTGGGTTCACTATGAATTTTTTTGGGAAATGAGGTCTCCAAATATAAGAAATAAATTTTTCCATCTCCGATAAAGTATGTTATTTATCTACTATAGGAGAATGGCATGAGTCAAATTGACTCAGTTAAATTTCCCTTGATCTTTGATAAATGTCACTTCATACTAACAATGATATTTTTTCATCACCCAGTAGATATAGAAGACTTATTGGGAAGCTTAACCACTTTATGACGTCTCAACATAATATTGCTCATGTGGTTAGAAATGTGAGTCAGTTTATTGAATCTCTAAAAAAGCACGGTGGGAGGCTGTTCTTCGCATTATTAGATATGTAAAAAATGAATTCAGTTTAGGTATTCTATACTATATTCATGGTAATATAGATATTTATGGATATTATGATGGATATTATGATGGATGTATATCTTCTATGAGATACACATCATGTTTTGTAGGGTTTTATAGAAGAAATTAGATCTCATGGTGAGGAATGAAGTATATGGTTATCTCCTAATCAAGTTTAGAGTCAGAGTATCATTTCCTACCATATGTGAAATTAGAGATTATTTGGGAACAATAAACTGTTCAAGATATTGGGTAAACTACCAAGTAAATAGAATATTTTTTGTGTGATAATCAAGTTAGTGTTAATATTTCCACAAATCCAACCTTTCCTGAGTGGAAAATGCATATTGAAGTTGATTTTAATTTTGTTTGAGAAAATATTGAGAAGAATAATATATCATTTTTTTCATATCCATGCCTCATATCAACATTAATATGTTCTCACAAAAGGGGTGTTTGGAAAACTTGTCCAATTCTGGTGTAACAAACTAGTCATGATAAATATATATGCCCCGTTTTGATGGGTGGGGATGTTAAGAGTATTATAATATTAAATATTTTTATTATTAATATCCCACATCGGTGTGGGTTATCTTTTGTGTTATTTTTCTCATCTATAAATTAAGAACCCTACCATCTTTTGAGGTACATGATTCCATTTCAAAAAAACTCTTTGAAACCGTTATACTTATTTTATTAGGAAACATAGAAAAATGGGAAATTAAATGTTATACCTTGATTTTGATATAAAACTATTTAACTATTTACCATGCCTTATTTTCCCTATTATTGAGCATGTTCATATTTTCATACAAAGACTTGTTATGGAACACCTGGGTGGGATCTTATTGAGACTATTATCTCACTCCCTATACACCCCTTTAGTGGTTTATAGACCATTGTATATCCTTTGATGATGGGAAAGGAAAAGAACCATAGTGAGGTGGTGAGGTTTCAATCAGTTGAGTCTGGGTAGCTGGTGGTGAGATGGTCGGAGTTTCCCACACTATCACATAAATTATCTATTTTGGTTTTTTTGTCATTTGATTTTGGACTTATCTCCTATATATTATTTAGCTACTTTTGAGTTTTATCCCTTTTGATGTTTTCTTTATATTATGAAATTCATAATTATTTCTTCTTCCATTTTTATTTCTATCATGTGTGTATATATATATATGTAATTTTGTTTACTTTTGATTTGAAGAAATAATTCCATCTGTTTTTTTGATACCTAAGTACTGGTCATCAGCTTCTGGGGATCGGGAATACCCTGCGGGTATCTATAAATTTGGGTCAGGCACTATTTTGGGAGGGTATCCAGGTTGGGTTCCTCATAGTTTGGTATCAGAGGTTTTGTTTTTTCCACAATATTCTTTGTCTTGGGATGTTTGATAGACCAATGATATTATTTTTGCGACTTGAGAGGTAGGTTGTAGTGAGTTTCTATCTAGTTATTTCCATGAAGAGACTCATGTTACCACGAAATGTTAGGTTTCATGTCTCCCATTTTTATTTCTTGACCTTAATATTAATTTTTACTTACAGTTTTCTAGTCTAAATTTCGATTATAATGTTGTATAGTCATTTCTATTATTTTGGTGTATTGTTGTATTCCTCAAAGTCATCTTCAATAGGTTCCTCAGGAGGGGTGAAACATATGCTCCTCAAGGGAATCCACCTAATGGTCATAATATTATCAAGGATATCATGTGATAAGTTCATACTATCAATAAAAATTTAGCTTCAGTCCATAAAACATTTTTAGGTACATCCTGTAGTTATAGGGGAGAGGGATCAATCATTGGATTTTTTCCCTAAATTCACCATCCTTTAAGGTTACAGATGAACCTCATGGGGTGGAATACTCGATAGATAAGATCGATCAGATATTTGGATTCCTGGATACACCTTAGTGTATCTGAGTGAAGTTTTCAACATTCATAATTGATGTTCCTAGAAAAGGATTTTGGGATTCCATGGACAAGGTGGATTGGCATGTTGGTTTGGATTAAAAGGGTTTTAATATTATCTTCTCCTAGTATTCTTATAGGGTTAATGAGGATAGGTAAGTCTCTGGAGTTTTTATACTTGTAGCATGGAATGAATTCGGTGTTAATTTACACTAATCATTTATTGAAGAAAACTCATTTTACTCCAAAGGTAGTTAATAATGATTAGATGAAGGATCAGAAGTACATGATGGATTTGTGACTAGATATTAGATCACAAGTATTTATTCTAAAGTATTCGACCTACACAGAGAAAGTAGACAGGGAAATGATAGAAGAGATGAATATAGCCTATAAGGCTGGTTACTATAACCCTTATCTTCTACCAATTAGAAGCTTCATAAGTGGGTATGGTAAAATGAGGAAGCAATAAGATCATTATAGGAGTGGTGGAGGTAGTTTTTTTGTAGGATGTCTCCTTTGAACCTTCAGTTCCATATAGTATTTTTCCCTTGAATTTCAATTTTTTTTGGAAATTTTGAGAACAACTGAAGTTCTTTTCATGAACCATCAATGATTTGTAATGGTTGTGGGTGTTACTTTTATTTATTAAATTTCTATCAGGCTATTTCCTAAACTCATTATGGTTAGGTATCATTGAATTCAAATGCTACTTCAGAGTAGTCATAAGGGGTCTAGATATAGGCTTCATGAGTGAATCACCTTCACATAGTAGATGAGTTTCTAATGATGGTAGATACAGGTCCAACAATAGTGATTTGTAATATCTCTATTTTATGTTATGTAGAAATTTTTTTACTTGATATTGGTGCTTATCACTTGTTTATATCTACTCATTTTTTTTAATTTCTTTAATTTCGAAAGGATCTCATGTACTTTGATATGAAGTTATAAACACATCTTGGGAAGAGGAATGAGTAGGGGTTTCAGTGTCCTTGTTATCTATTGATAACTGATGTCTTGTGGGTCTAGAATTTCCTCAATTTCAATCTAGATTTGTTAAATTTTATCATCGGGATGGATTGTTTTGTTTCTCATCATGATGAGGTTGATTTCTATTATTGGTGTGTCTCATTTATCGAGGATGATGGGAGTTCTTAGTTGTTTCATGGAGAGTGGGATTTGAGGTCTGGTTGTGAAAATCCTTCCTACCTAAATTTCATGAGTTTTTTGTCTGAAATAGAAATTGGGACCAATGATGTTTTTTCTATTTTTGATATTATCACAATTTTTCAAGACTACACAAACAATTTCCCAAATGATTTCTCTAGGATTACTCCAGATAAGAAGGTAAATTTAAAAATTGACCTAGTTCCAATTAAACAACTAATTTAGATACCCTCTTATCATATTCCAGCTGCGAAATTGGAATATATAAATAATTAGTTGGATTATCTGATAGAGAACAATTTTGTTACCCTTAATATTTTTCCTTGCGAAACACCTCTGCACTTTTCTAGGAAGGAAGATGATTCACTCCAATTGTTTATGGAATATTGAATGTTTAACTAGGTAATAGTTATGAACAAGTATCATTTTTATTTTTTGGAAGATTTTTTTAGTCATTTAATGGGGGTAAAGTGGTTTTCAAAGATCTTTTTTTGGTTGGGTTATCATTAGCTTTGAGTTTGGGCGTCAAATATACCGAAGATATGTTTCAGGATCAGGTATGGACATTGTAAATATCTTGTTAGACCATTTGGTCTAACCAAACCTCCACTAGTTTTCATGGATTTGATGAATCAAATATTCCATGATTATCTTGAAACTTTCTTGTTAGTGTTTTTATATGATATTTTATTTTATTTTAGATCTGTACCAAGTAAGAGCACCATTTGAGTTTGGTTCTAGAAATCCTAAGGAGTCATCATTTGTTTGGAAAGCTTTTGAATTTAAATTTATGGATATGAGAAGTGAAGTTATTGTGGAATTTTATTTATGATCCTAGTTTATTAGTGGATCCTAAGAAGGTGATTTTTGTTTTTTCTTAGTAGGATCCATGAAACATCTTTGAGATTCAGAGCTTCCTTGTCCTCATTGAATTCTATCGATAATTCATCAAGGATATCTCAAATTTGACGCCACGTTTGAATTATCTTACCAATAATGGGGTGAAATTAAAATGGGATGAAAAATATTAATGCTTATTTCTACAATGTGAGAAAACTTCTGATATCAAATAATATTCTAATATTACTTGAGATCGGTAAGGGGTATGTGGTTTTCTATGATGCTCTGGGTGATAGGTTGGGTTGTGTTATTATATTGGATGATAATGTGGTGCCTTAAGACCATTTACAGCTTTTAATACACATGAATAATTAATCCACTCATGATTTAGATCTTGTTTTGGGTTTTCTTGAGTTTATGTATTGGTGGAACTATCTTTTTGGGTAGAGGTTTATGATCATTTTTTACCATAAGAGTCTAAGCCATGCATTTTCACAGAAAGAATTGAATATAGGATATAGGTGGTGGGTGGAATAACATTAGAATTTTGACTTCGAAATATCCTATATCCTGGGGAAGGGTAATGTCATTATAGATTCTCTCAGCAGGAAAGTGCCATTGTAGGATATTCTGGATTCAAAAGGGGAATAAAACCTTATGTGGGTCTTTGACCAGTTGCACCTAGATACTCATAAATATGTTTCTATTCTGGTTTTGACCAGTGTATAGTTTTTTTAGGACAAATAGGGGCCTATATACCCTGAGAGGGGGGGGGGGGTGAATCAGGGTATGGATATTCTTTTTCAAAGTTCTTCCTACCCCAGTGGATCTTGACCTCTTTATTACAAGGGTCACTTTGTTTGCTCTTGTGTGTAAACTATGACCACTTCTTTACTTATTTATCTAATGATGATGCTTTGAATGCAATTCAGGGAAGCAAACAGGAAGACATGGATATTTTTACTTGGTTTACCCTTACTGGGCTACGTCCAAGGAGAATACGCCGACAAGTTCCCGGTCGTACCAAATTCCACTAATCTTCACTAGATGTGGATACAATGTTCGGGCTAGATCACTTCTATGCCCATGCTCACTGCCTTTACAATGTTTAGGGTCAGATCACTGCTTTCCCAAGGGTCACTCCCTGTTTCTCTCTCTATGGCTCACTGCCAGTGGAGAGGATCACCTTCTTTCTCTTCCTAAGCTCACTACTCTGGAAGGAAATCCACTCACAGTTTATAGACCTGTAGGTCTCTTCATTTGCATTAATGCACGCATCCTTAACTGATGATGGATGCTCTATTAGTGTCCAAATTTCATCCACTGATGAATACCTATTTTCCTCTGAACACTGGGCAATTCCTTTTGGAAACACCTTCGCAAATCACCCTACTTCGTGAAGCTCCCAATTTCACGAAGCTCAAACTAGCCTTCGCGAAGCTCCTGCCTTTTCGCGAAGCACTTTTGCGAAGCACTCTCGTGAAGCTCAAGACGTCGCAAAGCAACGGCCCTTGCGAAGCTTACTGAGCCAACGCGGAGCTCGCAGGTTTCACGGAGCTACAATAGCCGTCACGAAGCTCCTCTTTCGCAAAGCACACTGGCTCCGCGAGCCACCTTCACAATACGAGAGCAAAATATTTTGTCTGAAAATTCTCTCTACTTCTCTCAAGGGGGTCGGCCTCTATTTATAGGTGATTCCACTGACCCTCGTCCCTTCCGTGCGAAGTCAATGCCACGTCATCTCAAATCGTGAAGCTCCAAAGTTTAAGCCAGAATTCTGTCCAAATCGTGAAGCACCACGGAAATTTTCCGTTCGCGGAGCTTGATGTAGTCACGAAGCATTACCGTGAACATTCCTTCATGATTTCGCCGTGAAGATCCCTCGCAAAGCCCTTCACTGCCGCTATGCGCTTCAACTCTGCCGTTCGCGAAGTTTTGACGTAATCGCGAAGCATCACCGCCTCCATTTTTCTGGCCTTCGTGAAATCCAATCCATACATCCTATCTTCGCGAAATTCATGAATTTTCCATATTAAATTATTCTTTTCATGGAAATCCTATTTTCGCGATGCTTACCAAATTCCAAATTTTGTACCCCAAAAATTTGGCAAACACTGGGAAACGACGCCACCTTGTACTGCTGTTTTGTACCGCCTCCAGATCGTCCTTTCCTTTGTCATCGTTCTTTGTTAACAAGGATTGTCAACAAATTCTTGGGAACTAGACAAATATCCATGAAAAACTCCTTTGTCAACAAACACAATCAACAAAAAAAAACTGCAATGTTACCTCGAGTGATTTTTGCCCAACAATCTCCCCCTTTGGGTTTGTTGACAACTCTTCACAATTCTGCTCAGAATAATTTTCTGCACTTTGATACCTCACTGAGTCTTCTTCCAGCCGCTACCACCATTTTCTTCTTGCGATTCTGATAGCATTCAAGGATTCACTTAACACGTACTCTAAGCCCACATGAGAAATGCTCGGCGTGAGAAACAAGAGTAGTATGAAAAGTTCATCAATGAATCACTTCATGTCAAACACCAATTGTCGATTCCAACATGATACCAATTCTTAAATTGATACCAATTGTTGAACCACACTGATCCCAATTGGTGATAGCTGGAAACCTTTCCATACCATTCCAACATCACTGTTCTGCTTTTATCATGATCCTCAGCTGTCGTGATATCTATTCTTTGATCGATCACTTCTAGCATCGTCAGATTTAAAAATCTCCCCCTTTCTCATTTCTCCCCCTATCTGGCTGCTCCACTGGTCAGCTTCTCCCCGTATCAATCATGATTTATCAAATTGCCACACTGTCTCCCCCTTGAACAATCACTATTTTCTCCCCCTTTGTCAACAAACCCAAAGGACACTCCTTTGTAGTCTGTAACATAGTAGAGAACACATATTAGCACATTAGGGAAAAACACATCATACCTCAGGGAGAGGGGGGGGGGGGTGTTTCACATCCACACGATTTTAAGTGAGGGGAATCGAATGAACTCCCAGAGCCAGTCGATGCCTTTCGAATTCTTCCTTGGGTAAGGCCTTTGCCAGAATATTTTGCAACCTGTAAATCTGTAGGCACATACTCCAACTTCACAATTCCCTGCTCAACTTTCTCCTTGATAAAATGATACTTTATCTCAATGTGATTTGTCCTTGAATGATGGACGGGATTTTTCTAAGATTTATAGCACTTGATTTGTCACACTGGATTCCGATCAGAGACTTCACTTCAACACCCATATCATCAAGCTGCTGCTTCATCCACAATAACTGTGTGCATGCTTGAGTGGCCGCAATATACTTAGCTTCTGCGGTGCTCAATGAAATGAAATCTTGCTTCTTGATTAGCCAAGAAATACATAGTCCGCCAATATAGAATGCACCGCATGACGTTGATTTTCTATCATCTGCTGAACCGGCCCAGTCTGCATCAGTATATCCCAATAACTCTGTCTGAGATTTATCAGTATATGTCAAGCCGAAATCCACTATGCCCTGGATATACCGAAGTATTCTTTTCACAGCATGCATGTGTATTTCCTTGGGATTAATCTGATATCTCACTACTTGGCATGTGGCGAATAAATTTTCAGGCTTTTTTGCGGTCAAGTACAGCAAACTGCTGATAATCTGCCTGTTTTTAGTGAAATTAACTGCCCTGCCACTGTCATCTTTTGATGATTTCATCCGGGTAGAAACTCAAGACTTCTTCTCCTTGGAATATTTAATTCCAAATCTCATTTTGAAACATCCTTGGCATATTTGGATTGAGAAATGAATGTTTCATTCCTGCCTTGTGTAACCTGTAAACCAAGGAAAAACATCAGCTCACTAATCATAGACATTTCAAACTCATGTTTCATGAATTCAGAAGATTGTCTCCACTATGCTTCATCTGATCTTCCAAATATTATGTCTTCTTCCTTGACCAGCCTCATCATCCTTTGATTACTATTGTTGTTGAAATAAATATTATAATCAAATCCACCACGCTGAAAACCAATCTTATTAAAATACTGATATTGCCTTCAGTACCATGCTCTTGGTGCTTGTTTCAGCCAATATAACTCCTTCTTCAGCCTGAAAACTTTTTCCTCATCCTCATAAATGAGAAAACCATCTAGATGCTCAATGTACACCTCTTCTTCCAGAAACCCATTTAGAAATGCAGTCTTGACAACCATTTGGAACACTTTAAACTTTCTTTGCACTGCAATGGCTAGGAATAATCTGATTGTCTCCAGCCTTGCAACCGGTGCAAATGTCTCATCAATATCTAAACCCTCAATATGGGAATATCCCTTGCACACTAGCCATGCTTTGTTCCGAATCACTATGCCATCTTCATTCATCTTTTTGTGATAGACTCATTAGTCCCGATGACATTCTTATCTGATGGCCTCAAAACAATCTCCCATGTCTGGTTCTTCTCAATATGATCAAGCTCTTCATTCATAGCCTGAACCCAGTTTTCATCTTCAGCTACATCAACAACGCATTTCGGCTCAACCTGTGATAGTAATGATGTCTACTGTAGTGATTTAATTCTTCTTGTCTGAACTGGAGCTCACTGATCACTAATGATATTCTATCTATCAGTTTCAGCTCAACTCTTTGGCTTCCTTGTAGACACATACTTGACACTTTCTTGTTCATCATCAATGTCTTCTTCTGAATCAGCATCATCCACTTCTTCTCCCTCCATGTTGCATTCTTTCTCAACACTTTTTCCATGAAACTGTTCACTGACTCATTTTTCAGTGGATTCATTTCTTTCAGCTACTTTTCTCTGTGTCATTGTTCAATGACGTCATTTCTTTGAACATCTTCTCTCATATTTTTGTTGACACACCTTTGATTTTCTCTCATAGCTTCTTAGTATCATGAAAGAAGTCAGCTGATACCACATTTTTAGAACAAAATAGATAATCATGAAAACCTGTGTGTTGCTGCTTTTCCACCAATCATTCTTCATGAGCATAAAAATTCATCCTTCATATCATATTAAGATCATGCATCTGATTAGGATATAGAATGCTCCCCCTGTGTTATGCAACTCTTTCCATAGTTAGGCCCAATAGTTTAGACCCATAACTATTCTTTTTCTCCTGCATCATTTGTTCTCATATTCCACTCAGAGTTGAGCCATTAACAAAATCTCTAAGCCTACTGAGTTGATATTCGGTGTAGGAAACAAGAGACAAAGTTAACAACACAATCACATTCTATTGTGCTATGTTGCTCCCTTTCTTCTTCAACTCTGGTACCTGATTTGAATCAATTGAAACTGTAGAGCATATCACATATCCACTTCGCATCCTTAGATGCCACTTCCCCTTAGATCGTATCTCCCTAGAACCTGAAACACATGAATCATCAGTTAATAGAATTTTTATACATAGGGAGAAGGGTGATTCTCGAATCCTCAAAACGAGGATAGTGGTTGATCCTGACGGGTCAACCCTTTGATTTTTTCTTGGAGGTAATCACACTCTTTTCTTGCTTCCTCCAGTTGCCTAGCCAACTTCAACTGTTCTGGCCATATGACTAGGCATTCATTGCATACATTCTGAGCCTTTTTCTGATATGTAGATTTGATAGGCTCGACCTTTCTCACTGCTTGGGGTATAAACCCTCTAGTACACATTTCCTTCTTTGAGGTTCTACCAAAATTACATTTTCCTTGATTATTTCTCTGATTAGGAACCTCTCTATTTGGAATCTTCCCTTTCTTCTTCTCCCATCTTAGGGGTCTTCCTCTTTCTTTCACTTCTCGCTGAGAAACATGACATGTGGATTTTTTGATGCATTCTTTGTTCATCTTTCTTTTATCAGATTTCTGAGTCACCACACTCTTTTTCGCTGGTTGTGAGTCCTCTATTGAACATTCATTCTTCTTCATCACAGCTAGAGTAGATCTCCCCTTAATCTTCCAGGTTTGTTCACATTCTCTCCTTGAGAGAGGTTGTGAGTACGACAGAGGAGGTGATTGATACACCTTTCGTTCACCTCCACGTGATTACCCTGAGGCTCTAAGAATATTTTTCACCTTAACACTTTGTCTCCCAATGTATAATTTATCATTATCTACCACTGGAGTTGGTAATATCTTTCTCGGGTCTTTTTCCTTCCCCGCTTTCTTCTTGCTGCACTGTCTGGCCAAATGACCATGATCAGAACATATGAAACATTTTCTATTAAAGGCATACCTCATTTCATCACTTCTCTACTAAGATGTTGATGCAAATTGTTTTCTTCTTCTGGCATCGATCTCCTGAGCTTCCTGACACATACGCATGGTGTGTCCCATCCTTCCACAGTAAGAACATCTGATGAATGTTCTCCTCTGAGAAACTCTTCTCTCTGATTTATCATGATGCTTCTTCTTATTCTCAGATTTAGTAATGTCTCTATTTTCACAGCCTGAAATGTATTCCAGAGCCTCTGAACAGAAGCTTGATGTGTGGCCATGAATCCCACAGAAATATCACATGTCATCACTACTTTTTGTAACTGTCCTTTTAGGCCTATCTCTAGCACCTATAGGATTTCTTTCACATCTGGAACTGTTCACAGCTCTCTTTCTATCTTGCATGGGAGGGGATTCATCAAATCCGATACCATCTTTTCCGAAACTTGCTGGTCTTTGAGCTGAGAAAATATTATGTTGTTTCTCTTCAGAAATAGAATATCTGTTCTTCATTTTATCATCACTTGTCGAAGGATGATCAAATAGCAAGTGTAAGGCATCCTTCATTTTTGGAATTCCTTTAGCATTGGATTTCTCCACTTCCTTCTTTACTGATTCTAGCTCCTCTTCCAAATTTTGAATCTTCATCTCCCTTGATTCAAGTTGGACATCAAGTTCTCTCTTGAGAAGCTTCCCTCTACTCATCTCATCTTCCAATTCATGTGTCATCTTTTCCACCATGTCACTTTTCTCTTTCACTTTAAATTTTTCTTCTTCAATAGAATCAGTGAAACATGCATTCTCTTGTTGTAGTATTTGATTCTTATGAACTTCTTCAGACAACTGTGTTGCTAGATCACCATTCTAGCTTTCAGATTCTGAACTTCATCTGACTTTTGATTCTCTTCAAAATCACCAGCCTTCTGTTTTCCTTTCATTTTAGCCATCTGTTGTAGTTCTTCGACATGAGAATCATTCTTCTCTGTTAGGTCTGTAACTATGTCAATAAGCCTTTGATTTAAGCCTCTTAGCTTGTTGACCTCAATCTCCAATAATTTGATCTAGATATCTTTAGATTTGACTTCTTTGGTGTTTCCAACGTCACTTGGAATATCAGGTTCTTCGATGCACTTGACTTGATCTTTCACTTTTCTATTCAAGCCATCGATCTCCCTTTTCTGTTCTTCAATCTTAAGCTTATACTCACCAACTATTTCTGAGTTCTCTGGTGCTGATAACTTGAGTTCCTCAATTTTATCCATCAACTCAGACTTCTCTTCTTCCTGCTGCTGCATATAGAGTTTGGCATCGTGAAAAACTTTGTTAGCTTTCTTGGTTTTGGCTCTCCAAACATCTATCTCTTCAAGAGCAGCCTCTAACTTAGCTTTCATATCTATTCTTCCTTCAATTCTTTCTTCTTCATCATCACTTGTTTCAATATCACTCTGATGCTCATGTACTTCACTCATTCCAACATCATGATTGAGTGAATCAATCTTTCCCCTATCAGATTCATCCAGACCTTCCTTCAGTAAGCTGTTTGATTCTTTTAGTTGAATCACACTTTTTCCAAAAACACATCCACACTGAGGGAAATTAACAGACTTCTGATTCTTCTTTGATGCTTTTCCTTTTCCCATGGAAGATTGTGATATGAGAAAACTGTATCTTAAACCACACAAATCGACTACACCAAGTCAGAGAAAACAAATCTGATAAAAACAACCTTCCCTCCGATACCAATTGTTAGGGCCAATAGGGGCCTATATATCCTAAGAGGGGGGGTGAATCAGGGTATGGATATTCTTTTTCAAAGTTCTTCCTACCCCACTGGATCTTGACCTCTTTATTACAAGGGTAACTTTGTTTGCTCCTATGTGTAAACTATGATCACTTCTTTACTTCTTTATCTAATGATAATGCTTTGAATGCAATTCAGGGAAGAAAACAGGAAGACACAGAGATTTTTACTTGGTTCACCCTCACTGGGCTACGTCCAAGGAGCATACACTGACAGGTTCTCGGTCGTACCAAATTTCACTAATCTTGACTAGATGTGGATACAATGTTCGGGCTAGATCACTTCTATGCACAAGATCACCGCCTTTACAATGTTTAGGGTCAGCTCACTGCTTTCCCAAGGGTCACTCCCTGTTTGTCTCTCTATGGCTCACTGCTGGTGGAGAGGATCACCTTCTTTCTCTTCCTAAGCTCACTACTCTGGAAGGAAATCCACTCACTGTTTATAGACCTGTAGGTCTCTTCATTTGCATGAATGCACGCATCCTTAACTGAAGATGGATGCTCTGTTAGCGTCCAAATTTCATCCACTGATGAATACCTCTTTGCCTCTGAACACTAGGGAATTCCTTTTGGAAACACCTTCGCAAAGCACCCTACTTCGCGAAGCTCCCAATTTCGCGAAGCTCAAACTAGACTTCGTGAAGCTCCTGCCTTTTTACGAAGCACTTTCACGAAGCACTCTCGTGAAGCTGAAGACGTCAGAAAGAAACAGACCTCGCGAAGCTTATTGAGTCAATGCGGAGCTCATAGGTTTCACGGAGCTATAATAGCCGTCGCGAAGCTCCTCTTTCGCGAAGCACACTGGCTCTGCGAGCCACCTTCGCAATACGAGAGCAAAATATTTTCTCTGAAAATTCTCTCTACTTCTCTCAAGGGGGTCGACCTCTATTTATAGGCGATTCCACCGACCCTCATCCCTTCCGCGCGAAGTCAACTCCACGTCATCTCAAATCACGAATCTCCAAAGTTTCAGCCGGAATTCTGTCCAAATCGTGAAGCACCACGGAAATTTTCTGTTCGCGGAGCTTGACGTAGTCGCGAAGCATTACCATCAACATTCCTTCGCGCCTTCGCCGCGAAGCTCCCTCACAAAGCCCTTCACCGCCGCTATGCGCTTCAACTCTGCTGTTCGCGAAGCATTGACATAATCTCGAAGCATCACCGCCTCCATTTTTCTGGCCTTCGCGAAATCCAATCCTTACATCCTATCTTCACGAAATTCATGCCTTTGCCATATTAAATTATGCTCTTCATGGAAATCCTATTTTCGCGATGCTCACCAAATTCCAAATTTTGGACCCCAAAAATTTGGCAAACACTGGGAAACGGTGCCACCTTGTACTGCTGTTTTGTACCGCCTCCAGATCGTCCTTTCCTTTGTCATCGTTCTTTGTTAACAAGTATTGTCAACAACTTCTTGGGAACTCGACAAATATCCATGAAAACCTCCTTTGTCAACAAACACAATCAACCAAAAAAAACTGCAATGTTACCTTGAGGGATTTTTTACCAACAGTTTTGATCATCTCTCATTGAGACTATTTTGGAGGGTCAACTGTATGATGATGAGTTCAAGGGAATTCAAGAAATCCCATATAGTGGTGATACCAAATTTATTTTCCCTTAAATTCATATGGTATTATCTATTTTGGGGATCGTTTTGTCATTCAAGTATCTATGTAGATAATAGTTTTTTTTAATTCCATATTTCTTCATGGTTCATTCATCTCGTAACTATGAAGATGAATTATTACATGATTCAAAGATTATGGTGGATAGGTATGAAATTGACATTGAAAATTATGTGTCCTTCTGTTACTCCTACCAATAGATAAAGGTAGATCATCTGAAACCTTCTAGTTTTCTCCAGCCTCTTCCATTGTCAGTTTGTAAATGGGATGATATGTCCATAGAATTTTTTTCGGATTACTATTGATGTTTTGAGGGATAATTTCTATATAGATGGTGATTGATAGTTTGAAAAAGTCATCTCACTTCATTCTGATTAGGCACACCACAAAATTTAAAGATCTTGGTAAACTGTATATGCAGGAGATCATGAGGTCACATGGGGTTCCTTTTACCGTTATTTTAGATAGGGGTCCTAGGTTTACCTAGAGGTTTTGGGTAAGTCTCCAAGAGTAATTGGGAACTCATGTAAAGTTTATTACAAATTATTATCCATAGATAGATGACTATATAGAGAATCCTATTTAGATCTTGGAGGATATTATATATTTCTGTTTATTGGATCATGTGATAGATATCAGGGATTGGTTGAGTTTTCTTATAACAATAGTTATTAATCATCAATTAGAATGGATTCCTTCATGGATTTTTATGGTTACCCATGAAAATCACCTCTTTATTAATAAGAGGTGGGTGAAGTCTCTTTTGTGGGATTTAGTATCATTTAGGTGACAACAACGATATTTTAGGATATATTTCGGTGTTTGGTTACTGCTTAGAGTTGACACAGATTGTACACGGATCATCAGCAACATCCTTTGGAGTTTTCTAGGGGTGAAAGGGTTTTCATGAAGTTTTCTCCTCAGTTGGTTCAATATCATCTTGGATAGAAAGGGAAGTTATCTTCTAGATATTTTGGATTATTTTATAACATTGAATGAATTGGTTAGTTTTCTTATTGATTAGAATTGTAGGTTCAGATGATGGGAATTCATGATGTTTTCCATATATTGTCGGTTAGGAAAATTCATCTTGATCCCACTAATGTTCTAAGATGGGTGGATATTGAGTTAGAGACATACATTTCTATTGTGGAGTAGCAAGTAAAGATCATTGACTCTCAAGAGAAATTATTTCATGTGATGTTTATTATTATGGTCAGAGTGTTGTGGTACCCAGATCAGATTATGATGAAACTAAATAGTGTGGTTCATTGATTTGGGTGAAATAGAATCAAATCTTTCAATAAATAATTATTCCACATAAATTCCTAGGGATATATCATCTTATGGTGGGGATTTTACAACAAACCATTGTTGACTTCCAGGTATTACACTTCTGTCTTTTTTCCCCACTTTATTTGGGTGTGTTTTGGGACTCTTGAGGATGGAGAACATTTTATTGAGAAAATTAACTAATGGTTGGTGATGTATGTTTTTTTGTAATTAATAGAGTCTAGGTAAAAAAAAATTTAAAGTATTTTTAGGGTTTTCCAAGTGTTTGGAGAATTTCAAGGTTGGTTTGGGTTTTTGAAGTGAATTTGGACTTTCTGCTATCTTCTAGGAGATTACACCTCATATAGTTATTACACACTGTGTATTGGTTATTGGGAATATGTGGAGTGTTGGTTTCATGGATTGAATGTATTACAATCCATTTACTAGTTTCATTATGTGTAATGGTCAAAATCATAATTTTAATCCAAGGAGACATATTTTTTTATTGTAAATTTTAAAAGGGAAATACAAGACATAAAAGGATTACATGTTGTGTATTAATCGAGGAAGGTTCATTATAAGAAACTACATGGATGATTTTTTCTTTTCTTATTCAGACGTATCCACTTCTCTCTCAACCTGCGTGCTCTCCCATGAAAATTATGGAACTTCTTCTTCTTCTAGAACACTTTGTTTTATGAGGGATCATCGTGGTTATTGTGTTTCATGTCTCTAAGTAAGTGATATTCCTATTTCTTCAATTCACATGATCACAACAACACTATTGTTCTATGTTTTAAAATTCAATGATCTTATGGTGTTGTTCCTTCTATATCTATTCAACGATCTTCTTCTTTGGGTTAATCCTATACTAGTTGTGGTGAGATTGTTGTGTGTTCTTTGATTTTTCTCATGATATACCCTTTATTCTATCAATCTTGTTGTGAGATATGACTCTAAGACATGGGAATAAATATTAGGGTATTTGTTTTTGACCTTATACCCCTTTTTGGTTATTGGATTCTATTCTTGGAATGTGCTACCTGATATTCAGGTAGGCAGTTCCATCTCTAATCTATATTGGATGAACTATATTTCTCTGTTTTTGATAAAAAAATTTATAAAATAAAACTTCATGATTAATTGATTGATAAGTGTGTGGGGAAACGAGTTATTGAAAAAGATAGTTTCTCCTTATTTGGGTAAAAGAAAACTTGTTTTCAAGGTATTATGAATTGGTTTTTATGAAATTGTTTTAAAATAATGGTTTTTATTAAATGGGATGGAAAAAATATCAAATGGGAAGCCATTGAAACTTATGTGGAAGGTGTAGTAATATGCCTCATTCATTTTTAGGGGAATCAATCATGGGGTGTTCTTTCCCATAGTCCCATTGATCTAGAGGCTCGATAGACCTATTAGGGGTTCACATAATGGGGTTTCCCACTATATATATTTGGTACATATATCTTGAGATGTGATGAGTATGATTATCTATGTTTTAGGTACAATTGTCTAAGCTAGAACAACCTGTAGTAATCATTGGAGTGACGTTACATGGGATTTGTCTTTTATTGCTTTATCTTGTACTTCCATGGATTTGTTAAGATATATGATACATTATTTTATTTTATTTTACTGATTTTATATATATGAAATTATTTGAAATATTTATACCTGTTTTTTTAGGAAATGTTGAAAAAGGAAAAATTAAATATTTTCCCATGCTTTTAATAAAAAAATATTTTACTATTTATCATGCCTTGTTTTCATAAAAGTTGATAATGTTCATATTGTTTTATAGAGAATAATTATGGAACACATGGGTGGGATCCTACTGATCGTGTTAGATAACACCCTGCAAATCCCTATGGTTATTATTTTTCTTTTGATGTAGGGAAAGGAAATGTGTTGTAGTGAGGTGGAGAGGTTTCTATCATCGGAGTCTGGGTAGCTAGTGGTGAGATTGTGGGAATTTCCCAGGCTATCACATAGAGTTTTTTATTTTGGTTCTTGTTTTCTTTTATAGTTGGAATTCTCTCTAAGAGATTGTTTAGATACTTATGAGTTGTATCAATTCTATTGTTTCCTTCCTATTATGACATATATACTTGTTTCTTCTTCCACTTTTATTTCTGCCATGTTTATATATGTGTGTTTCATGTTTTCTAATTTAGGAAGGGTGAAATCATTCCATTTGTCTTTTTTTTGTTTCATGGGTTCTAGTCAATAGCCAGTGGAGATAATGAACAACTTTCCAGAATGTAGTAATTCAGATTGGGTACCTGTTGGGAGAGTATATGGGTCGGATTCATCATAGCTTTAATCACAAAAAAATCATGTAATTGAGAAAATATCACTCTATGATTTTATTAAACTCTAGGTAAACATGGATTGATGAATCAAACCTCAATAATAAAAATAGAGAAAACCAAAATTATTAGACAGAATGAAACAAAAAGAATAAAACTACACCCTTTGAAACAAATGAAAGAAAATATTTTTTGGGAAAATAATCAACAAAAAACCATTTCATTTAAAAAAATTAGAATCAAGTTCATATAAAATAATTAAAAAAAATCTAAAATAAAAATATATTTGATAAGCATTCCAAATATAACTTATATAATGTAGATCATGCATCAAACACACAAACACAAGGATATCTCACTTTGGACTAGTTTTCTTGGATCTTTTAATAAAAAATCACTTTTAAAAACAAGGGAACTATTCAATGACCTTTTAAAAGTCAATACACTTGTGAGTAAGTTCATATTGTGAACATATATCATAAAATAATGTCAAATGACATGATTTAACTTATGGGTATGATATAATTTCAAATGATGTAAAACTTAAAGTGCTCTCATAAAAATAAAAAGTGGTAAATACTGAATAAAAGAAACACATAAAAATGACTTTTTCAATAACCCTATTTCCAAAAAATACCAAAATTAGTATATTTACACTAGAAATTATAATTATTATAGAAATATTCCAATTTATATGACCATAATCATATAAAGGTTATGTAAGACTTGAAAATCAAACCACCTTCACCTTAGGAAGAAATTCTAAGAAGTTTATTCAAGTGGTTAATGAACCTAAAAGAAAGCATCATTCCAACCAAAATGAATATGTGAATATTATAAAAAATAATCATTTTTTGAAACAAAAAATAATAAAAAATGTTAAAGAGTAAAAACAAAAAATGATTTCATATACTTGAAAATAAAAATAAGGTTATCTTTTTTTTATAACTAATATCAATCATGTGGATTTATGAAAGATAAACTCATGGTTATCTCATTCCTACATCCATTTTTTTATTCCTAGGTTTATACTACAACATCCCCCAAATATATTCCAACATTCAAGTCAGCGTGTATCTTTACCACATCAACATGCTAAAATTTGAACCAAGAAAACATTATAGATAGTAGATTAAACAATATATTTCTATAATTTATGTTTTTATTGTGAAGAAACTTTATCTACATATTCCACATAGTTTAACCCTTGAAGAAAAAAAGAAAAATAACAAGATCAAAAATGTATACAACACTATCTAAAGTCTGCAAGGTACCCATTGAAATACATCTTGGAAATAAGCACACCCAATTTATATGAATACTATAAAATATTTAAATATTTCCCTTATATTCAACATTAAATATCTCATTTATGGTTTTTTATCAATAAAAACAAGTAAAACATTGACATATGACACATAAAAATTCTATACAAGTTTGATCCTTCCATTATTTTAATGTTATAACTAATTATTTGTGCATATACTAATTAATAATTAATATGAATAAAAAAACATATTTGAAAATTATAAATTAATTTTTTACTATGTTTAATTTGAACTAATATCTATTGAACGATACACCCATTATTACAAATTAAATAATAATAAAAAGAAAAAATATAAAAGTTCACAATATTTATGTGGTTTGGTTAATGTGATTTGAATTCATGATTAGAGATAATAATTATTTTACTATGATTTTGGATATGAAATACAAAAATCCTAAAACTATCTTTAAACAATCAAGCCTGAAAAAAATAAATTTCATACGGCTATACTAGTCCACTAATGAATAATTCAAAAAATTAATTCTAAACATTAATTTTAATAAAATTAATTTTAATTATGCCTTTTGACTCTCCATAACACTTGATACTATGTGAATAAATACATTTCAAGAAGAATTTTGATATTCTATGTGACACTCATGTCGTTGTTGTGTTAAATATTATATAATTATGGATTATTTTTAATTTTTTAGTGTTTTATGGAGAGATTTGAGAGCTTGAAAAATGGGGAAGATTTGACCAGTGGCATGGTAAGATCACGATTTAAATTAACCATGCACACATACTATTTCTGACACTTTTGTCAGGGCACGCGTGTCCATATTGTTCGAGGATGAAAAGCGCGGTTTCGTTGCCCTGTATTCCTGCTTTCCAGAGGCGGGAGACATCCGTTGCATATTTTGGGACGTTTTCTCATTGATCGAAATATGATGAATGTATGTTTGTTCTTCCTTCCATGGATTCCTCCTTGGAACTCGTCACCTAATCTGGGTATCCCTTATAGATTTAAGACATTGTTCTTGAAACTCTTCCTAGTGCCATATCTTCATGGACACCAGTTAATTACACTGCTTTTTTTGGGACAGTCCAAAGGGTCCGGTCAGGGAAGCAACCTTCGTTCAAGGGAGTAGTCACGTTGGACATCACTGAAATGTCTGGACACTGGAACACTGGCGCATATGGGTTTCTTCCCCTTATTAAAGGTCTTCTCGAGGGTGCGGATGCCCGAGGAATCTCGCATCGAATGCGTGGAATCATATGACCTATGCATGTCTATGAGTTTTTCCTCAAATTCCCATGTTCAACATAGGGTATGATGCAAGTTTATCATCCAACAGAGATGGATTAGACTAATCGAAACACTGACTAGAGTGGATCAGATGAGTGTAACCCCTATAGGATACACTGATGTTGGGGGGTGAGTTGTCCTGACCTCACCAAGATGTGGCGGCTCAGGTAAGAATCAAGATGGATGATGGAGTGTTTGAATGAAGTGGATGGGGGATGGGATGAAACCATTTTGAAGGTGACAATAGTGTTGTTCTTAAGCCTCGAAGAGACTTCCTACGTGTCCCCGTGGCAGGGAATCAAAGTTCGCATAGTTCGGTAGGGCGAAGGGATGCCTAAGGAGGTGGCCCATGAGAATGGAATCATGTATTGGACCTAGAGGAAATGGAACCTCTGGGTTGGTTCCCGACCTTCCTGAAACACATATGCTCGAATAGAAGACCAAGCAATGGACTTCAATTGGGGGCGTACACATAGGACGACAACCTGATGATGTTCATGTGGCTCATGCAAGGTTATTATCCCAAGTTGGTTTGACGTCACTAGGACAGACCAAAGACGAGGGTCCCAATAAATGGGATTACAACAGCTTTCAACTAAGTGGGGGGACGTAATGACTTACTGCTGATTGAGTTCACAACAGCTTACCGCTGGATAGTATCACAACATCTTTCCACCAGATGGGGTCATAACGGCTTACCGCTAGATGGGGTTGATCCTCATGGAAGATTCTTATATACCGTGCCTAGGAGACAAAGATCAAACCCACGTAGTTTTTAGGGGATGGGGGTCGATGGACCAACACAAAGGAGGGCCTGGGGCCCAAATGGATGGAAGGCTTGAACCTTGTAGAGGCTTCCTACGTACCATGCCTTTTCAAAGATCAAAGACCTCATAGTTCATGGAGTAGTTTAGTGAACCGACGTGAAGGGGGTCAGAACCAATGGGTGGTGGGCTTGAACCTCAGGGAGGCTTCCTATGAACCTTGTATTGGAGAGGATCAAAGTCTACGTAGTTCGGATGGTGTGGGAAATGACGTGAAGGGGGTCAGAACCAATGGGTGGTGGTATTGAATCTCAGGGAGACTTCCTACGTACCATGCCTTCATGATGATAAAAGTCCATGTAGTTCAGATGGGTGCAATGGATTACCACTGACTGGGGGAAACAACAACTTACCACTGATCGGGGGAGATAATGACTTATCGCTAATTGAGTTTCAAAGTTTAATGTCATGTAGGTTGGGGGTGAACCAATGTGAAAGAGGACCTAGGACCCAGATAGATGGTGGTCTTGAACCTCGTGGAGGCTTCCTACGCACCTTGCCTTCAAAAGGATCAAAGACCTCGTAGTTTAGGTGGTGGGGGAACTGACGTGAAGGGGGTTGGAACGATTAGGTGTTGGACTTGAACCTCAGGGAGGCTTCCTTTGTACCTTGCCTTGGCATGGATCAAAGACCACGTAGTTTAGGTACAGTTGTGGGGCTTACACTCTAGGATATCCATGGAGGATTTCATGGTCGATGATTTCTCTAAGACCACGTGAGTCATGCTTGGTGTGGGAAACAAGAGACATCAAAGACATGATGTTCACGTTGCAAAAGTTGCATCCGTGGGAAGTAGATTGGGCCCACACGTTGTTAGCGGCCTAATGTGGAAACAGGGGCTTACACATTGTTATTAGCCCAAGTGATGGATATTGGGACTTATTCCAGGGTGGAGGCCCGAATGGTGGAAAAGCCTAGCAGGAGAGAGACTTGGCACGAAAGAGAGGAGGAGCACCATTCCCCACTATTCACTTTGATGGCCTTTGGAACCAGAAAAGAAATGAGGAGTAGGGGTACTACCTCCTACAAGAAAGGCTGGGGGCTTATGGAAAGATGGTTTCCCTTCCCCATGGACAGGCACCACCGTAGCAAAGAGGATTTCATTCCATTTGAGGAAGATTTCACTACCATTGAGACGAGAAGACATGGAGAATGTCCAAGGTGGGGGACTGGTTCACGCCCAAATTTACCCAAGAGAAGAAGGGTAGAACGGTCCTTGTAGTGTAGCTTGGGTTGTCGATTCCACAGAGACCTAAGAAGATACCTAAGATACACAACCTAAGGGATGGATTTTTGGCTATGAAGTGGCCAACTTGGATTGATTTTGGATGGGTTTTAAAGATATCTAAAATATTTAAGTGGATTCAATTTAAAAGAATGAGTTGATCCTAGGTTATCACTCGGGGTGGATTGGACGTATTTTCTTTTTAATGATTTCAATTTCTTAAATTTGAGATGGGTTCATTTAAGGAGATAAAACAACATCATCACTTACTGGTTTAATGCCTAAAACCTCTAATACTAATCACCTATACACTTGAAGGATCAAAGTTTTGAGCACTTCAAGGTAAAGGATCGTATTAGTACTTGAAGTGTGTGGCGTTAAATTCAACAAGGATGATGGAGTTTAAAAATCATCAAATAAAAATCCCAATTAAAGAAGTGATTATACATTAATTAGGTGATAAATAACATCCAATCCAGCCCCTTGCTACTCCCTTGGATCAACCCATAAGTGGGTTAGCCCTCCATTGATCTCATGGTTTCAATGGAAGCGGAAAGTAGACTCATAAAGGAGGAAATGGAGAAGTAAAGAAAACAACAAAAATAAAATGATCACTCCACCGTTGTGTGAATGATTTCACAAGGGTTGGTGTGAATAAATTCACACCTTGATCCAACGGTATCAAAGTGATATTAAGAACAACAGAATAAGAGTAGAAGAAGAACTTTTATTAAGAAACTAAAGAGAATTGAACAACTTACATGTGAAAGACAAAATTGAGGCAACAAAAATGCAGCATAACATTACAATTGAACAAAGCATCCAAGATCTTCAACTCCTTCACCACCACTGCCTTAAATAGGCATTTTGGGAGCCTTGGGTCGAACCACCAACAGTACAAGTCATCCCAATCAATGAGGGTAGGCATAGGTGGTGGAAAGTAGGTGGAGAGGTGACTTCTCCACCCTTGACCCGAGGTGGCAGCCCGTTTTCATCCACCGAACAGACGCGTCTGGAAGACCTTCTAGAAGTCCGAATCAGGGTGGGCCATAGAAGAAGAAAATGGAGCTCCGGATGTCTGATAACCGCCTGTAAAATTTGGGCCCATTTGGAGTTGTTTATTCCGAGATATGATCAAATTGGTGGACTGTTTTTCTGGGCCGCAGAATCTGGCCCAGAATTGTATCTCTAACTTGGGCCGCCTAAATGACCACCATGGAGGCCGAATTAGCATTAACTCCTGAAGAGTGATTTGTTCCTGTACATGTCTTCTAGCATCCCACGAAATTTGGGATTAATTGGGCCTGTATGTTGGGACCCACAGTCTCATCATTGGGCTGGTGTCCAATCTGCCTTCTCCAGAATTGCTTCCTTTCATTGCCAAATATCTCCATCATCCTCCATGAATTCTCCATTGATCCCTGAATCAAACATGATCATATTTAAGTGTAGATAAATTTACAAAAATATCAAATTAAAATATGTATAATTCAATTCCTTAAAATCAGATGAATCATTGGGTACTTTAAATGATGTTCAAAAATGTACCACATAATAGTGCATTTTAAGAAGGTATTACAATCATAATGTGAAATGATGTTCAAAGTGTAAAATGCACTAAAATGGTATTTATGAATAACAAAGAACATGAAAATTAAGTATATTAACAATGAATATTAGCCTCATTTAGTGGCTAATCACACCCCCCAACTTGAGTTTTGCTAGTCCCGAGCAAAATATATCTCATCAAAAATGAAATTCGAATTCCCTTTTCCAAAAACATTTTAATACACAATGATCACCAAAAAACCTTATACCAAACAATCATGAAACCCATCAAAATATTTTAATACGAGATAGTTTCATAAGCAGATCCCAATCCCAAGCCCATTCCTTTGATCAAATCCATCATCATACTTCATCCAACTCAATTAGGTGTAATGATGTGTTGTGAATCACAATAGATATGGGGGTTCATTTTCATTCAAGGGGGAAATCATGGAAGCGCTAGGTGGAATCACATTTAATCCTAATATGAGTATTCTTCATCCCTATTTTTTTTTGATTTGTTTTTTGCAATATTGCTATAGTAATTGAGATTGCAATTAATCAAATTAACCCATGTAGCAAGACTTTGCCGATGACTCCCAGACTCAAAGGCCTTAGGGCACCAAGTGAAGCCCACATACTCGGGCATCGTCTCGAGTTAACTTAATCAAAACAAAGTCATATTACCATAAATAGAGATAGATTGAAAAACTCAGGGCTAGACAACTCTGGAGTCACGATCCCCAAGTGCCGAAAGCCTCACATTTTATCAATCCATTGCTCTACACGCAATTTTTTATTTTATTTTTTTATTTTTTATTTTTTTAATAATAATTTTTTTTTTAATTTTTTTTTGAATACTCATATTATTCATAAAAATAAAACCAGCCTATGCTATTTATTATGGGACCCCAAAAATTCAAATTAGTACCCCACAGTCTAGAGGACGTGCATTGTGGCATTTTTTTATTTGGATGAAAATATAAACGATGAAATATCACATTGGACAGCCACACTTTCCAAAATCTATGCTCATGAAATTATACAAGGATTAAAATCAGAATCAGGGCATGCTAAATTATTTGATATTCAGTTTCAAAGTGTGCAATGTGTATTACCATGTTCAAAGTTAAAGGAATTTGTCCTTCCATTTACTTTTTTTTTTTCAAATCATTCAATTTTTGTTTTTGACACAAAAGCATTTTTTTGTATTTTATCTCCCCCCCAACTTAAAACAACACTGTCCCCAGTGTTTGAAGAAATGAAAAATTAGAAGGAGTAGAGGCAGGGAATAAAAATTGAAAAAGGAAATTGAAAATGAGGATTATGGAATGAAGTCACCTGGCGGTTGAAGTTTGAAGTTCTTGCCGCTCGAATTTATTCCTTTGATATCCATGTCGCTTGCAAAGTTCCCTAGTGGAAAAAGGAAAAAACAAAACAAACAAACAAAACAAACAAAAACAAACAATATATATATATATATATATATTTATATAATAAAGGAAGTAAAATATAAGAATATATATAAAAATTATAGAATAAGGTAGCACAAGAAGCCGCAGGTCAGTGGTAAGCGCGCGCCCCTGTCTCCCTTCGGTCCCGGGTTCGAGTCCCCGCGGCTTCGCCGGTTGTGACGGGGTTTGCCCCACGGCCTATGGCGTGGACTTTTTTTTTTGTATTATTATATATATTTTTCTTAACCTATTGAATAATAAAAACAAAATAAACTGATGATACATTGTCTTCTTTTTAAATTTCTGGGTAAGGTATTACTCAAGGATCACACCACGTGACACGGATGAATATGGTGCTCCTATTTCGTACCCATCCATACTCATAATAGAAGAACAGGTCAAAAGTCTATTTTTTTTTATTTTAAATATAAACATGATTAAGTAATCTTATTTGAAAAATAAAGATGATTCAGAAATATTAGAAACATAAAAACCACGGGTTGCCTCCCGTGCAGCGCTTTGTTTAACGTCGTTAGCTCGACTTAAACCCCTTATTGATTAATTGTTGTTTTTTTTTCATCAAAGGTAGGTTCACTCAGGTCTTCATCAACTTCATGTTTTTGGAATGGTTCTATGAATGGTTTGACTCTATGACCATTAACTTTAAATATTTGACCATTGGTGGGATCTTGAATTTCAACAGCCCCATGGGGGTACACCTTATGCACTATGTATGGACCGGACCATCTAGACCTCAACTTTCCCGGGTGCAAATGAAGTTTAGAACTATACAAAAGCACAGGTTTACCTGGTTCAATGTGTTTAGTTTTAAGATTCCTAGACTGGTAGGCTTGAACTCTAGCTTTATTGATCCTTGAATTTTCATAAGCCTCCATCCTAAGTTCCTCAAGCTCGTTTAGATCCAATTTCCTCTTTATTCCGGCCAAAGAAATGTCAAAGTTCATTTTTTTGATTGCCCAAAAGGCCTTATGCTCAATCTCCACTGGCAAATGACATGATTTACCATAAACCAACCTATATGGGGACATTCCTAGGATAGTTTTAAATGCTGTTCGATATGCCCAAAGAGCATCTAAGAGTTTGCTCGACCAATCTTTCCTAGATGGATTAACAGTTTTCTCAAGAATTTGTTTGATTTCTCGATTGGCTAACTCAGCTTGACCATTGGTTTGTGGATGGTAAGCGGTGGACACTTTGTGAGAAATTCCATACTTCTCCATGAGCGATGAGAATGGGCGATTGCAGAAATGAGTTCCACGATCACTAATGATAGCCCTAGGAATCCCAAATCTAGAGAAGATGTTTTCTTTAAGGAATCTAATCACAGTTTGATGGTCATTGGATTTTGTAGGAATGGCCTCAACCCATTTTGAGACATAATCGACAGCCAAGAGAATGTAAAGATATCCCCTAGAGTTTGGGAAGGGACCCATGAAATCAATTCCCCAACAGTCAAAGATTTCAACCACTAATATTGGAGTGAGAGGCATTTGATTCCTTCTTGTGATGGACCCTACTTGTTGACACCTAGGACAACTTTGACAAAATGTGTAGGAGTCCCTTGAGAGGGTGGGCCAAAAGAGACCACATTGAAGAACCTTGGCAGAAGTTTTCTTGGAGGAAAAGTGACCTCCACAAGCCTCACTATGACAGAACATTAGGATGGACTCTTGTTCGGATTCTGGCACACACCTCCTAATAACTTGGTCAGGACAGAACTTATATAGGTATGGATCATCAAACACATAATGCTTGACATCAGAAAGAAATTTTCTTCTAGCTTGGGTCCCTAAGAATTTTGGAATGACCCCTGAAACTAAGAAGTTGGCTATGTCAGCATACCAAGGGCAATCACTCACAGAATAGAGGTTCTCATCAAGAAATGAATCAGACACAGAAAGGTGATGTGATTTGTCCTTGAATTCCAACCTAGAGAGGTGATCAGCTACAACATTCTCGACACCTTTTTTATCCTTAATGGTTAAATCGAACTCTTGAAGAAGAAGGACCCACCTAATCAATCTAGCCTTTGCATCTTGTTTTTGGAAGAGATATTTTAGAGCTGAATGGTCGGTGAATACAATGATGGGTGATCCTAAGAGGTAGGACCTGAATTTCTCTAAGGCAAACACAATATCAAGTAACTCCTTTTCAGTGGTGGTGTAATTGATTTGGGCATAATTTAAGGATTTGCTTGCATAAGAAATGACATATGGAGTTTTATCACACCGTTGTCCTAACACAGCTCCTACAGCAAAGTCACTGGCATCACACATGAGTTCGAAAGGAAGGTCCCAGTTTGGAGATTTCATAATGGGAGGAGAGGTGAGAGCGGATTTAAGGGTTGAAAATGAACCCTCACAGCTTTCTGTCCAAACAAATGGAGCATCCTTTACTAGGAGAGCACAAAGAGGGCGAGAGATTGAACTAAAGTCCTTAATGAATCTTCTATAGAAACCAGAATGTCCTAAGAAGGACCTCACTTCCTTAACAGTTCTGGGTGATGGAAGGTGACGAATGATGTCAACCTTTGCTTTATCAACTTCAATCCCCCTACTCGAGACCAGATGGCCTAGAACAAGTCCCTCTTTAACCATGAAATGGCATTTTTCCCAGTTTAGGACCAGATTTTTTTCTTCACATCTTGACAAGACTCTATCCACATTCTGCAGACATCCCTCAAAGGTATCCCCAAACATAGAGAAGTCATCCATGAAGACCTCAAGAAAATCCCCTACCATGTCTGAGAAGATTCCCATCATGCACCGCTGGAAGGTTCCAGGGGCATTGCATAACCCGAACGGCATGCGTTTAAAGGCAAAGGTACCGAAAGGACATGTGAATGTAGTCTTCCCTTGATCCTCTAGGGAGACCTCAATTTGATTGTAACCTGAGTACCCATCTAGGAAGCAATAGAATTGATGACCCGCCACTCGCTCGAGGACTTGATCAATAAAGGGCAAGGGAAAATGGTCCTTCTTGGTACAAGAGTTGAGCTTCCTATAGTCAATACAGACTCTCCAGCCACTACTCACCCTAGTTGGAAGAATTTCCCCATCCTTATTAGTGATCACAGTGATTCCAGCTTTCTTTGGGACAACTTGAATTGGGCTTACCCACTCACTCTCAGCTATGGGGTAGATGATACCAGCTTTCAACAACTTAAGAAGTTCTTTCCTTACCACATCCATAAGATTTGGATTGAGTCTCCTCTGAGGTTGACGACATGGTTTGGATTCAGATTCAAGAGTAATCCTATGAGTTCCAATAAGTGGGCTAATCCCAGGAATATCAGACAGGGTCCAACCAATGGCTTTCTTGTGTTTCCTAAGGACATCTAGAAGCATCCCCTCCTGATTGGCTTCAAGAGAAGAAGATATGACTATAGGATGTGTTTGATTTTCCCCTAGGAAGGCATACTTGAGGGAGGTAGGAAGTTCCTTCAATTCAAGATCTGGTTGGTTCAGAATTTCAGCAGAATATTGGGGCATTGGATCAAGATCAAATTTGTTTCCTAGATTTTCAGATTGAATTGATTCCCCATGTGTAGAAGTTTCAGCCACAAGATTGTATTGACCTGGGTTAGGGAAGGGAGTTTGAGTTGTCTCCATGAATGTGTTTTCCTGAAAGGTTTCACTGATTGTTGGTCCTAAGACATCATTATAGGAGCAATTTGAAAATGATTTGAGCCAAGGAGATAAACTTCCTTCATGTGAACAAAGGAAATCAATCTCATTCTGACTTAAACATTCATCAAATATTCCTTGATGTTCCATGGATTCATTATCAATGCTTCCTATCATGTTTACTTCATGAATATCCTCGTCATCCCCTATTTGTGAGCTGGCATTGTAGATGTTCAAGTCTAGACTCATGTTCCCAAAGGTGATGGTCATGTTCCCATTTCGGACTCGGATAACAGAGTTGATTGTTGCAAGGAAAGGACGGCCAAGAATGATTGGAGTTTGATCCCTAGGAACTAAGCTTGGATGATTGTCAAGGACAATGAAGTCAGCAGGGTAGATGAAGTTTTCAACCTTTACCAGAACATCCTTTAAAATACCCTTTGGAACCCTAATGCTACGATCAGCAAGTTGAAGTGTGACAGATGTGGGTTGGAGTTCTTCTAGGCCTAACTGGCAGTACACATCATATGGGATGAGATTGACACTAGCACCTAGGTCACACAAGGCTTTGACAACTTTGCTTTCTCCTAGTTCAACATTGATGTAAGGGCAACCTGGGTCTTTCAACTTAGGAGGAATTGTACCTTGAATGGTGGTACTCACATTAGCAGCCAAAAGGACTTGGTTTTTATGTGAAAATTTTCTTTTAAAAGTGCACAAGTCCTTAAGGTACTTTGAGTAGGCAGGTATGGTTTGGATTGCATCGAGAAGGGGTATGTTCAACTTGACTTGTGAAAATATTTCCCTCAACGTTTCACTCAATTCAGGTTTGGTTTTCCCCCTCATGCGTTGAGGAAATGGTGCATGTTGTGGGGTTGTTTGTTGAAGAGTTGCTTCTTTCACATTGTTATCAGTTTCTTCAGTTTGATCTTGTGGTTCATTTAAATTTTCATCCAAGTTTAAATCTTCAGGTGGGTTCTGAATTAGTTGTTCAGGTTTCTCAATTGATTTCCCACTTCTTAAAACAGTCACAACCTTTAGTTGTTCATGAGTTGTTTGAGCACAACTTGACTCTCCCCTTGAAGTTGAGGACGGCACCGCCTGAGTAGGCATGGGTGCCTTTCCTGTTTTGATGGTTTGAAGTTCTTGTTTTAGGGAAGATACCTCCGAGTTCATCCTCTCCATTTGTTTGCACAGTTGTTCTAGTAGGCTTTGTGGAACAGTTTGGGTTGGTGCTTGAGTAGGTTGGTTTATCCCAGGGGGATATTTTGGAGGTGGGATGGTTTGTTGAAAATGGACCGGTGGTTGTTGGTATTGGATAGGTTGGGTTTGGAACTGGTTATGGTTTTGGTAGTTCTGATGGGGGTAAGGATTTTGTCCCTGTGGTTGGCTAGGTTGTTGGTTATCTTTCCAGCGGAAGCCTGGGTGGTCATTGTACCTTGGATTGAAGGTGTTTTGGTATTGGGGCTTTTGAAAGTTTAGGGCATTGACTTCCGCTGGGGGTCCTCCTAGAAGAACATCCTTGATGGATGGAATGGTTGGGCAGTTGTCTGTTTTATGGTCATGTTTGTCACAAATTGTGCAAACAAGGTCTACATTTTGGATTTCATGGACTTTCCTAAGGTCTATCTCTTCAACCTTCCTAGAGAGTGCTGCGAGTTTAGCCCTAAGGCCTTCCTCTTCTCTAAGTGTATGAATTCCTGTGGTTCTTTGTGGCTTTTCAGAATAAGGTGAAGTTCCCCAAGTTTGGTTTTGTTCAGCCAGACTTTCCAGATACTCGTAAGCATCATTTGGGGCTTTGTTTTTAAAAGTTCCATTACACATCATGTCAATGAATTGTTTATTACCCGGACCCAACCCTTCATAGAAAATTCTCACTTGTTCAGGTATAGAAAACCCATGGTGTGGAACCATGTTTAGGGTGTCTTTGAACCTCTCCCATGTTTCATAGAATGAATCTCCCTCTTTTTCAAAAAAGTTTTGGATGCTCTTTTTAAGTGCAATTGTTTTGTGATGAGGGAAGTATTTTTTGTAGAATTCTCTTTGCAGTTGGTCCCAAGAGTGGATTGATGCAGGTCTCAAGTTGTTTAGCCAATTTTTAGCTCGATCCTTTAATGAAAAAGGAAATAGCCTCATCTTAGCGGATTCTAGTTGATGTGGGGGACACATGGTTTCAACAATGTCGTTGAACTCTTTGACATGAAGGTATGGCATTTCTGACTCCATCCCATGAAAGGTTGGAAGGTGGTTTAGGACACGGGGTTTGAATATGTAGTTGGTGTCTCCTATGGAATTGTGTCTAATGCATGAGGGGGCATTGGTCCAAGCTGGAGTGAGGTAGTCGTTCATGGTTTGATCAACTACATTCCCTAAGTTTGGAGCTTCTTGGTTTTGGTTTCCCATTTGATTCCCCCCAGGGTTTACAATTTGATTTTGTGGATGACCCTCCATTGGACTTGTTTCAAGTTCTGACTTTGGGGTTTCAAGAATATTTAAATCTGATTTAAACAATCCCTTAGGTGCACTTGACTCCCCTATCCCAGGACTTTCAACCCTAACTAGTCTGTTTGAGAAATCGCGGGTGTAGGCGGACATGCGCCAAAAAAAAAAAAAAAAACGAGAAAGGGACAAGATAAGAGATCTTGGGTGAGAGTAGAAGAATGGAGGTGAGGAAAGAAGGTTTTTTTTTTTTGGATCTAAGGTACTTACTTGGTCCCCGGCAACGGCGCCAAAATTTGGTTCACGCCCAAATTTACCCAAGAGAAGAAGGGTAGAACGGTCCTTGTAGTGTAGCTTGGGTTGTCGATTCCACAGAGACCTAAGAAGATACCTAAGATACACAACCTAAGGGATGGATTTTTGGCTATGAAGTGGCCAACTTGGATTGATTTTGGATGGGTTTTAAAGATATCTAAAATATTTAAGTGGATTCAATTTAAAAGAATGAGTTGATCCTAGGTTATCACTCGGGGTGGATTGGACGTATTTTCTTTTTAATGATTTCAATTTCTTAAATTTGAGATGGGTTCATTTAAGGAGATAAAACAACATCATCACTTACTGGTTTAATGCCTAAAACCTCTAATACTAATCACCTATACACTTGAAGGATCAAAGTTTTGAGCACTTCAAGGTAAAGGATCGTATTAGTACTTGAAGTGTGTGGCGTTAAATTCAACAAGGATGATGGAGTTTAAAAATCATCAAATAAAAATCCCAATTAAAGAAGTGATTATACATTAATTAGGTGATAAATAACATCCAATCCAGCCCCTTGCTACTCCCTTGGATCAACCCATAAGTGGGTTAGCCCTCCATTGATCTCATGGTTTCAATGGAAGCGGAAAGTAGACTCATAAAGGAGGAAATGGAGAAGTAAAGAAAACAACAAAAATAAAATGATCACTCCACCATTGTGTGAATGATTTCACAAGGGTTGGTGTGAATAAATTCACACCTTGATCCAACGGTATCAAAGTGATATTAAGAACAACAGAATAAGAGTAGAAGAAGAACTTTTATTAAGAAACTAAAGAGAATTGAACAACTTACATGTGAAAGACAAAATTGAGGCAACAAAAATGCAGCATAACATTACAATTGAACAAAGCATCCAAGATCTTCAACTCCTTCACCACCACTGCCTTAAATAGGCATTTTGGGAGCCTTGGGTCGAACCACCAACAGTACAAGTCATCCCAATCAATGAGGGTAGGCATAGGTGGTGGAAAGTAGGTGGAGAGGTGACTTCTCCACCCTTGACCCGAGGTGGCAGCCCGTTTTCATCCACCGAACAGACGCGTCTGGAAGACCTTCTAGAAGTCCGAATCAGGGTGGGCCATAGAAGAAGAAAATGGAGCTCCGGATGTCTGATAACCGCCTGTAAAATTTGGGCCCATTTGGAGTTGTTTATTCCGAGATATGATCAAATTGGTGGACTGTTTTTATGGGCCGCAGAATCTGGCCCAGAATTGTATCTCTAACTTGGGCCGCCTAAATGACCACCATGGAGGCCGAATTAGCATTAACTCCTGAAGAGTGATTTGTTCCTGTACATGTCTTCTAGCATCCCACGAAATTTGGGATTAATTGGGCCTGTATGTTGGGACCCACAGTCTCATCATTGGGCTGGTGTCCAATCTGCCTTCTCCAGAATTGCTTCCTTTCATTGCCAAATATCTCCATCATCCTCCATGAATTCTCCATTGATCCCTGAATCAAACATGATCATATTTAAGTGTAGATAAATTTACAAAAATATCAAATTAAAATATGTATAATTCAATTCCTTAAAATCAGATGAATCATTGAGTACTTTAAATGATGTTCAAAAATGTACCACATAATAGTGCATTTTAAGAAGGTATTACAATCATAATGTGAAATGATGTTCAAAGTGTAAAATGCACTAAAATGGTATTTATGAATAACAAAGAACATGAAAATTAAGTATATTAACAATGAATATTAGCCTCATTTAGTGGCTAATCAGGGACCCTGCATAGGATGTGTGGGGTGAGGTCACAGTTTAACATCATGTGCTCTGGATGATGGTGCTTGGCAGTTTAACGTCCTGTAGCTTGGATGTGGTGGATTTGCTACCCACCCCTAGGACATCCATAACCGATACCCACCTGCCCATGGGGGAAGGAAGGAATCGGTAATTCCATGACTGGGGGGTGTCTAGAGGTGATCCCCATGGGGGTCTACGTTATCGTGGCTATGCGAAGAAGCAATAGCCGTTAGCATGCCTATGCAAAGAAGCATGAGGCGAAGCAACGCAATGGGAATTATCGTCCAAGGGACTTTGAAATTGCTCTGTGAAAACCTGAAGGGCTGCATAGGAAAAGGAGTTGCAGAGCAGAGGGGTTCATACGTAGAAGCCTCGTGAAGCTCTGGTGCTCTATGAAGTAGAAGGGCTTTATAAAGGGATGCACATCATGAAGTGAAGTCTCCTAGATTAGGCATATGGCATAAGTGAATATGGTAGGAGCTTCGCAAAGAGGAAATTCATTCATGAATCAATGCCTCACGAATCAAGGGATCCTTGCAAGGCATGTTATTGTGAAGTAATGTGCTTCGCAAATCATAGTGACCCTACCTTAGCATGTGGGTCTCATTTGTTCGGAGGGTGTTTCGGGAAGCATAAATACTTCGTGATGGCCCGAGTCCCCATTGGGATATCCTTCCTTCATGAAGGCCCGTGGGCTTCATTAAGGGCATACCTCTTGGAATATGGGTTCAATTAATGCTAGGGGGGAGGCATTTCGCGGTGCAAAGATACCCCGCGTAGATCATGGTTCGTAGAGCAGAGAGTGCTTCGTGATTTGGGTGCTAGGAAGTCGAAAGGTCGGATCATCCATCCTTTGGGATCTAGGGGAGCCCTTTATTTATAGGCAAGAGGCACCGTGAAGCAGAGATACCTAGGCATGAAGATGGATTTTGCTCTGTGGTGGGCTCGTGAACGTTAATGGGGTTCGCGGAGCATCTCGCCTCCTTGATTCGTGGTGGGCTCGTGAACATCAATGGGGTTCGCCGAGTGTTCCGCCTCCTTGCTCCGCGGTAGGATCACGAATGTCAATGGGGATCAAAGAGCGTCTCGCCTCCTTGATCTGCGGTGGGCTCGTGAATGTCAAATTGGATCGTGGAGCCTGCTGCCTCATTGCTCCTCGGTGGGCTCGTGAACGTCAAATTGGCTCGTGAATCCTCCTGCATCCTTGCTCCGTGGCGGGCTCATGAATGTCAAATTGGCTCATGAAGCCTCCCGACTCCTTTCTCAGTGGCGGGATTGTGAATGTCAAATTGGCTCACGGATCCTCCCGCCTCCATGATCTGTGGCAGCTGCGGGGCCATGGGGGCTCCACAAACAGTCTTCCCAAGGCATCCCCTTGATGATTTTGTTTGTACTTATCCACCCACAATTTTGGTATCAAAAAATGTTCCCCCCTCATATTTGGAGCCGAGGAGAAATCAAGGGTCAAAGTTTGAGGGTCAATCTCCAAAATCCCTCGACCATTCGTAATGTTTTCTCACAAAGGAGGCACACAAAGCGGGGAAGTGTTAGGCCAGCTGAGCGCACCACGTAGCTCACTGCAGGTTAGATGCGCCGCGAAGATCTAAAGATCATCACCTTTAAATAGGGGATCTGACCTCTCTTTTGTCTTTTCTAACATTCGTGATTTTGGAATTTAGTACTCTCAATTCGCGAAGCTCTGTATACTCCACGATTTCTCTCTGTGAATCGAGTATTCTTCTCCGTGGCGCACATCAAGCCTTTGAATCTATGACAGTGCTTTGAAATCTTGCACTTGAAGGTTGGGCAGGGGTCCACACTCGCTCATTGCGAACGAGCTCCATGACATTGCTCCGTGACAGGGGCTTCATGAACTGAGTACAGGAAACACCCAAACATCAAACTGAATGGATCATCGGGAGTCTGTTAGGGGGTCCTTGCGGATGCTGACCGGAGAGAGGAGATGGAAAATAGTTTGGGCTTAGGGGAGTTAATTAAGAGCCACTCTGACCATGGTTCATTGGTGGAGATACTATCATAGAGCCAATGGAACTAACCTCTGTGTATAAGGTTGCATCTGTATGGATTCAGGTGGAGAGATGATGTCTTCATCCCAGAAAGAAGTCAGGACGAGCCAGATTACTGGTTCAGGAGCACTCCATGCCGGTGCCGATGGTTCAGGGCGGTAGACAGCCATGCTCGGGAGGACATCAAATCTGTCATCACTGACTTCCTATACAATCACCTGAATAATGTGGATGGGAAGGCATTGAATTCGGATATTTCTCCCCATATATACTAGATGATCTTGAAGGAAACCTTGAGGAACTCGGGGAAGAGATGGTCTAAGGAGTTGGACCTACGCCAAGGTGACAACTTCATAGATGATTGGGCATGGGCCTACTGGGTAGGTTCCTCATGCGAAGAGTTTGGGGTTGAGTTGAGGAGAGGATCTATATGAGGCGGCTTGGGCCTCCCAGTTTCACATCTATCAACCGAAGCAGCTGATGCCAGTGTTGCTGATTAGGTGGTCATCGAGGACCAATACCTTCCACTTACACCATGGGGAGGTCAGTATTAGCTTGTGGGATGTCCACCAGATCTCAAGGGTCTCGATACCGGTGGCTATGTATGATGAATTCCTCCTTGTTATGGGCACATGGGAGGATCCAGAGCAGATGCCGCCACTGGAGATGGCATTGATGAAGCTGGTTCTGGGAGAGGACGAGGATGTCATGAGAGATGTACACTTTAGATAGTGGTTCAAGTAGTTTCTGAACTTTCTGAAAGATAGGAAGTTTCCGGTGTGGCCTCAGACTTTCCCTAAGGGGGATAAATGGGGCAAGGATAACACATACTGGTGGCTCCTGGAAGATATCTAGTGGAAGAACTAGGGATTTAACATTATCACTGAGCATCAGCCGATAGTTAGGCTGGAAGCGTTCATCATGGCTCTTATATATGGTTGGATCCTGTCAGTGAGGGATACAAACATGGTCCTATGACCAAGCACATTCATTATGGCGTCCATGTTGGTGAAAGGAGGGCAAGTAAACCTCGGGATCCCGATGCTCGCCAAGTTATACAAGATTTTGTGGCATATCAGTGAGGGGAAGATTCCACAGAGGATATGTGGGCCATTCCAGCTTCTGTATGGGTGGATAACGGCACATATTAGGGGGATTTTTGAATACTTGAACCCCATCTCACCTCCAGGATCAAACTTCCAACCATCGATCCTGAATGCTGCAGGAAGCTTTCTGGCCAAGCTGACCACGTTGTTAACACTAAACCAGGTGTGTAAGGTGGAATAATTCAAGTTTCACTTGTTTTCGTTGCTAACTGGTTCTTTTACTGACACCGACCAAGGAATAAAATATCACAAGTCTTATCTCCTGGCCTTTCGAGGTGGAGTCCTGGTGGAAAGGGTGGACTGTGATCCCCTCTACGAGCCGTACACCCCACACTGATTTTCCCAAAAATTTCAGTGTATGTAGTGACTGACCCTGAGGTTGTATCTAGGGGTGCGCGATGAAGAAAACCTATGTGTGATAAGGCATATGTGGCTCATGTTTATACGAGAAGATGGGAAGATGAGGAATGAGCATCCTCCACCTACTGCTGCTTTCGGGTTGATAAAGGAGTATGCCCAATGGTGGTAGGCGGCCTACCCAGGGGATATGCTAAAGCATCCAACCGTTCGGGTCAGTGATGGTGAGCCTTCCCAACCTTGGAGTTGGGGCCGGAAGGCGGTAAGGGAATCTCGTGGTGGTGGGGTTGCTGTGGCGGCGGGGCCCACACTAATTGAGGGGGAGGTATTGGAAGCGGATCCAACAACGGTAGTGGACCTGGTGGTCCCTAAAGAACAGGGTTATCTAGAGGGGAGGCCACCGAGAGGATTCCGTAGGCTATCCATCCAGGCTACAAGGAAGTGGTCGCGCCATATAGATATTCTGGAGAATGCTATCTTTCCAGAGGCATAAGACATCTGGGAAGTCAACCGAAAATTCCTTGGCTCGTCTTAGATGTTGCAATCGTAGAACCGCCTCAGGATGGATTTGCCGGGGACAGGCCCTATCAGGGCCGGTTTTGCAGTGTCCCAGGCGGAGGCAGAGCAATACCTAGAAGAGTTGGAGGACTTTGTGCAATTTCGGGGTTCCCCACACCCAATGACAGATTGTGTCAAGGTGTTGCTGGATAGTACGGTACCACCGCAGTTGTCGGCCGCTGAACTCAGAGAGTTCTTCCCTCTACTGGAAGAATCAGACGAGTCCTCCTAGGGGGATGAGGCTGGTAGAGGGAGCCTGTTGGAGGAGGGCAAAGTGGGTGATCAAGACTCAGACCTTAAAGAATTTGCAGAGGCCCTTGAGGTAAAATCCAAAGCCCCTTCTTCAGGGTCTGCTCTCGGGTCATTCTGGACTCCTTCCTAATAATTGAACTGTGGAGGAGAGTCTCATACACAGAACCCGTTCTCATCCCTCAGTGGAAGCAGATACAGGGCCTTCGGGATCCACACCTGCAACTACATCAATTGTTGCGTATAGTAGTGCCAGGACTCCTGAGGTGACCCCTTCAGAGCATTCATATCTTCCAATAATATATGGGGGACCACGCCTCGGGGTCTCGACGACATCAACCCAAGAACGAGACCTAGAATTCAACCTCTAAAGACCCCCTCTGCCAATTTTGTGGCTGTCATCCCCTGACCGTGTTAACTAACATTCATTCTCCCCTTCTTGGTGTGTACAGTTCTTCGATTGGCATGGGCCGCTGCGGAAAGGTTGGTAGGGACTTTTGGAGGCGCCTTTCCCTGGGGAATTCCGGTGATCATGGAGGATGATATCCAGACTAACCGAACTGCGGTGCTCCCGATCTCTGGAGGGACCATCAGAGGGGTTTTTCCTGAGATTATTGAGGTGGGATCCAATGATGAGGATCAATTAGATAGCCCAAGTCCTACCATGCATGATCAAACGCCAGACACGGACCCTGCTGACGAGTTCCTGAGGGCGTTCCCCACATATGAGCTTTCCAACCATGCTGAATGGGATGAAACGACCTCTGATAAAGAGTAAAGAAAAATAGTCTATTACCAACCATGGAAGCTTATTACGTGCTTCATTAATAACACCCCCAAGCACTATGGCTGGATGATATGGACAGACTTCACTCGCGACTACGTGAACTGTGTGTTGGAGGAGTGGATGACCAATATCCTCACATGATCGTCTGAGATCTTATGGCGGAGAAGATTTGTGAGTATGATCATGGACTTGGTGTGGGCTAGTAGCGGAGGAAAGTGGTGAACATCAAGAAGCTCTAGGCGACTGAAAACGATGTTTGGTGACTGCAGGTCCGGGCGGATGAGCAGTCAGCCTCCCTCCAAGTGAAATCAAATCTAATATCATGATTGAAGGCCCAGATGGCAGAGGCCTAAGAGGGAATGAAGCGAGCCTACGAGGAGATGGTTGTTATCTGGACCGACGTAGAGCGGGCATAGACTAAAGCTGATGAATTGCGCCCCATCTCTATAGAGGAGGAATTGGAAGTAAACAGGAGGCAGTGAATCCTGGATGCCATAAGCTAGAGGGTGGCGGAGCTGCAACTTTCTTTTGATGAGATTAACTCGTCCATGGGAGGGATAAACCCTTGGATACTGTAATGAACGTAAATTTTGAATTTACATTAATGATTTTATTATTTTATGCTATCTTTATGCATGAGTTTTGTTATTTGTGTTGGTTTATTGCATTCATGTGACATTCGTGGAGTGTCCATTGATAATTCCCTAAGATCACGTGGGTTAGGCCCGATGTGAGAAACAAGGGACAACCACCATATTAATCCATTCAAACGTGGGAACGTAAAACAAGCTCCAAGTATCTCAGGGTTTGGACAACTGATTTGGATTTCTGAAAAGAAATGGGGGAGAACTGACAGAAGAATGAAGCTCTTAGAATAATCGGATTACCGTTTTCCCAGTGTGTTCTTATGCACGAACGGGGAATCACCATGGGCATTGGAAGTAATCTGAACATAGGGGAGTGGAATGTGTGAATCATGATAGCTAAAACCTGGAACACTACAGGGGTGGTGTGACAACGAAGGATAACTGTTGACCGTGTTCGAAACACAATATCCTAATCACGTTAGCCTAAAATGGGAATAACAAATGAGGGCCTACTACTGACCAAGTTCAAAACATGGGGTCTGACTGAAAATGTTATCCATTAGTCTTACGGAACATTAGACCAGGGTAGTAGGCGAGCCATAGGCTGAGCATCCATACTATTAGGGGGTTTTTTCATATATGAAAGGCGATGAGGGTCCGAATAAAAGGGCACAAAATGCATGGAGTGTGGAGTGATTGGTTGTTCGACTGGAATCCAACACTCTTGAAATTACGCCACTCTAGTGGAGACACATTTGGTGGATGCATTGGTTTGATCTGGGATCAAACATAATTCCAAACAGGACCTCTCTGGTAAGGAACTATAATTATCAGTAGTTTTAAGTCATACCAATACAGATGATGGACATGTAGTTTAATGTCATATGGTGAGGACAATGCACATAGTTTAAAGGTCATACTTCCTGGACCAAGATCGGGGTTGAGGGGCCAGAAGGGTTAATGACCTAGGGGCTAAGCCTAAGGCGGAATTCCTGGGCATTACTATGTATCCCATAAGGATGAGAATCAAGCCAAATGTAGTTCTGAGAGAGCAGTTTAACATAATGCGGGATGAGGAAGGGCATGGATGCACCAGTACACATCCTACCAAAACTACTAAACCCAGATGAGTCGTACTCAATGTGGGAAACAAGAAGCGGTGGTGGGACTTTCCTGACATAGGAAATAACATGTTAGGGTTGAAGGGATGCTCGGTGCATGCCGTCCCAATGATGCTGACACATCCATGTAATGCACCTAGATGTAATAAGAAGTAAAGCCGATTATGTCAGAATTCCACTTGATCATAAGGATGTGGAAATATGTGAATCATGATGCTTGAGATCTGGACCACAATGATGGTGGCATAAAAATAAAGGATAGTTGTTGACCATGTTCGAAACACAGTATCCATATCGCGTTATCCTGGAATGGGGATAGAAAAATGAGGGTCAACTACTGACCATGTTCGAAACACGGGACCTGTCACAAATGTTGTTTGAGATCTTTAGGGACGTTTTCCCGAAACGGTAGGTGAGCCAAGGCAGAATGAGACCAGGCCGTGAATGGGGTCCCTTCAGATGTGGAATAGGATGAGGATCTAAATAAAGGGGTCACGAATCTTGGACATGGAACGAGGGGAATGTCCCCATGAAAATTCCACACTTCAGTCTCTTTTTCAAAATTCATATGAGTACGACAATGAGACATATTAGATAGAGGGAGTCTAGTCCCTTCCTAAGGACAAGGGTCCTAGGGTCGCACACCTTCAACTTAAGGTCCAAGGGTGTACCATTAAGGGGGGATTGTTTTAATGGAATGTGTACAGGGTGGCAAAATAGCCAAATGTGATGCGCAGTTCCCATGGGGAGATCTTAGTTTTGGCTCATAGAACTCATACCAAGCTGTGAAAAGATGTGGGAAGAAGATGGTGCGACTATTGAAAAACCTTACGTGAACGAGAACCTAAGAGGTACTCGTCACACCACATGTTCCCAAATGAGTTCAGGCCGAGGGGCTGAAAAAGAAAGGACAAGATTTGTAGATTCCAGGGGCTGGGCCCAGAGACAAAAATGCTTGGGCATTCCCACATATCCCATGAGGATGGTAATCAAGCTATACATAGTTCTGGAATATGTCGCGTAGTTTAACGTCTTGCAGAAAGAACATGAAGTGGTCTTAGTTTATGGTCATTGATCTTGGACCATAGATTGTAGGAAATAAGATACACACAATGATGTAATTACAAGACCCTACATGAATGATGACATGGTCCAGATCACCGTGCGCTTCTTGGGGGATGTTTCAGGTCATGGGACAGAAAACATATGTTTGGTTGGGCTCGAGGCAATGTGCACAGGCATTTTTATTTATCCCATGCAGTTGGGAATCAATCCACTCGTAGTTTTAAAAGGTCATGTGGGTCTGGACCTTGCACCAAAAGAAGTGGTATTTGATAGATCTTGTCTGTCCTTTAGGATGAATGATTGTTTTTTTTTGTGTAGCGATGGACCTAGGATAGAAAGTCTATGAATCACCACAAAAATCAAGCCATGTTCAGGTGTTGAAAAATGGTATGGTGTATGACCGATACCAAACATGATACCTCTTCATGTGAGGATATCACGGTGCAATGTCGTTTTTATTCATGCGGCCAAGACGATAATGTCACAGATTAGGGTCATGTGATGGGACAAACCATGCATTTTTAACATCGTGCAGGATAGACACAACAATTTAAAGTTGTGTGAGACTAAGCATCATAGTTTAAAGTCATATGGCTCAGACTTATATAGGAGAGATGAGGTTCTAGAGGGGATGTGCATGACATGATAAAGCATACCAGACCTGAATTAGGACAAGGGCTACACCATATCATGTGCAATTCTGAGGAGGAAACCTCGGTCCGAGGGGCCATGAAAGATTAGAGGATGAGGGGATGAAGAAACTAGCTCTCAATTGAGATGGACCTGAAGATGAGATGTCTGGGTGTTCCTACGTATCCCATGAGAATGGGAATCAAGCCACAAGCAGTTCTCAAAGGTGCCTTTTAACGTTGTGCGGGAAAACATACAGTTTAATGTCATGTGGGGCAGAAAGTAGGGGGAATAACTTCTAGAAAGGGGTGTACATGGTGCTACCAATGAAAACCTGAAGTGAATGAGGACATAATACCATACCATGACACGTAGTCCCATAAGTGTTAAAGCCCCGAAGGCATAATAGAAGAGATAAATTAGTGTAACTTGAGTTGGACCCAAAGACAATATTTCTAGATATTCCTATGTATCCCATGGGAATGGGAATCAAGCTGTACGTAGTTATAAAAGAGATCTTAGTTTATGGTCGTAGATATCAGACCAAAGAAGAGAGAAATACTACCAAGTCAATACAGACCTCAACCCAATCCCTAATCCCACGTGAGTCAAACTCAGTGTGCAAAATAAGGGTGGAGGAAGTTTTTACAATACCTAGAATGCACGCCAATGGGAAATCGGTGTGGAGCCCTGAATGATACCTTTACCACAACTTTTTCCCCCTAACGTGTAAACTCACATTGAGGGATAGTACCAGGAGTGTCAAAATTCCACTTGGACATGATAGGGTGCAAAATAATGTGAATCAGGTAACCAACATTCAAGTATTGAGGGGTTTGGCATGAAGATGGAGGATAACTGTTGACCATGTTTGAAACACAACATCCATATCTCGTTAGCCTGAAATGGGGACAAAAAAATGAGCATCAACCACTGACCGTATTCTCAACATGGTACATTTATCGATTTGTTTCCTAAAAACCTCGAGGATGTTGGCCTGTAATGGTAGGAGAGCCCTTAGGCCTAGAATTAATGCCATTTGGGGGTCCCTTCAGGTATGAAAGATTATGGAAGCCCAAATGAAGGGGAACACAAAGCCTAGAAGGTGGGTCAAAGCATTTCCAGGTAAACTCTGACACTCCAGATGCTGAATCAGAGTACTTTTGGGCACATTGGTGAATCACTGAAGAGAGTAAAGGGGATCAACTTGAGAGTGGCCGATTTGAAAATATAAGTATAGAATAAGGGGATAGAGAACTTCTCAAAAGAAAGTGGCACATGGCATGGTTGTTACAGAGCCGATGTTAATGAGGAAATAAGACCATACTACACTATATACCCCTTTCCCTGGGAAAGTGTAGGCCAAGGGCCATGGTGAAAGGTAGATTTCTAAGAGATGAAGCTGGACCCAAAGACTAGATGTTCATGAGGTCCTACGTATCCCATGAGGATGGGAATCAATCTACACATAGTTCTAGAAGAGGGTAACATGCAGTTTACCATCATGCAATAAGGACACAAATGGGTATGATACCCCACACAAAGGAGGTGTACGGTGCGACGAGTAACCCAACTTGAATGAAGACATAATCCCACACTACACCGTACAACCCTAATTGAGAACTTGGGCCAGGGGACTGAGAAGGCCAAGGGGCCTGAGGCTGGGCCTCAGACAGAAAGTCCCTGCCAGTTTTCAGTTTAACGTCATGTAGTAAGGATGAAGGTGATATTAGTTTATGGCCATAGATCTCAGATCGTATATGCCTATTTTAATGTCATATGCTTGGGATGGAAAGGGTGAATCATTATCCTTATGGAATACCACAAAGAAGCAATGATGATTGAAGACAACTATTGACCAGGTTCACAACACAATATCCTCCCTTGTTTGACCGAAATTTAGGGCAAGCAATTGAGCATCAATCATTGACCATATTCACAATATGGGACTTGCATCAACTTTTCACTCACAATCTTCAAGGGCGTTAGGCCGTAATGGTAGGAGATCCCTTGGGCCGAGCATCCATGCCATTCGGGGGCCCTTTTGGTTAGAGAAGGTGACGAAAACCCAAATGATGGGGCTCATGAACCAAGGTAGGGAATGTTATCATGGGACTGATGATAAATTAATAGAGATATATCTCTAGGGGATATGTGTGGTATGGAGAAATAGCCCAACGTGAATGAGGACATGAGTCTGCACTGCACCACACAATCCAAAATGAGAACTTGGGTGAGGGGCCCAAAGGGGTCGAAGGACCTGAGGCTGGGCGTCCCAGTCAACTGTAGCCATATGACCTCTTGTGCAGTTATTGACTCATCACAGCTCCTAATCCCACATGAGCAGTGCTCGGTGTGGGAAACAAGGAGTCAGATTCAGGTTTCCCTTTCATATAAGGGTATGATAGTTGGCATCGCCTGAAGGGAGTCGCAACTCAAAGATAAAAAAGGCAGGATGAACCACTAAACTCAATGTTTGGGATCTATGGAGGTGGTGAGAACAAAAAAAGATAGCCAATGAATATGTTCGAAACAAATATTTCTTATAGATTGACCTGACATAGGAATAACAAATGAGCGTCGACCGCTGACCATATTCGCAATGTGGGACTTGTATCGATTTTTTTCTCAACATCCTCAAGGGTGTTGGCCCAAAGTGGTAGGAGATCCCTTGGGACGAATATCCATGCCAGTCAGGGGTCCTTTTGGTCGTTAAATATGATGGAGTACCAATCAAAGGAGTGGGTGAAGCATAGCTGTTCCCATTTATTTTAATGTTAATAAGGGTGGGGGGAGTGATGGATATCTTCAGGTAGTGTGATGTATGGCAGGATCGAGATGATCTTGATGTGAATTGGGGAAAAAGCCTATACCACCATATGTCACGACCCAAGGAGGGATTCTGATGTTCGGGCTGGGACAACAGAAAAAATGTATGGGCATTACTTCATATCCCATGAGGACGGGAATCAAGTCGTACATAGTTCTTAAAGGCCATGCAGTTTAACGTCATGTGGTGAGGAGGTGGGAGGATAGAATAATGGGTTGGGGGTACATAATGCGACCGTTGTAATCCTGAAATGAGTGGGGCTAAAGAATCCTTAACTACGTCGTGTAAGGATCCTCCAAGAGGTATACCCCTAGAGGGGGATAGTCAAAGACAAAAGTATGGGGGCTAGACTCAGGACCGAGCATCCGAGCATTTATTTGTATCTCATAAGGATGGGAATCAAGCCTTATGTAGTTCTGGAGGACCCATACAGTTTAATGTCTTTCTAGATGATTAATAGTTTAACATCATGAGGGATGAAGCAGTTTAGGGTCATGCAGGACCCGACAATTTTGGGTCATGCAGGATCAGACCGTTTAGGGTCATGCAGGACCATGATGCAATTTAGGGTCGTGCGGGACCATCCAGTTTAAGGTCGTGCATGACCATACAGTTTATGGTCATGTGGGACCCTAGACTTAAGAAAAGTATTACTTTAGGAACTTGTAATTGGTGGGAGGTGTTATACGCTCACCATCCATGGTCACTAGTGAGTACAGACCATTGGGGTAAACCTTGTGAACAACAAAAGGTCCATCCCATTTGGGATCCAACATGGGTGGTTTCCTGCCAGGTATCATTGGTGTCCAGAGGGCCAAAACCAAATAACCTTGTAGGAAAGAGCAGAGGAGAACCTTTTTGTTGAAGGCTTTAGCTATCTTATTTTGATGCCTTTCCAGATTGTGCAGGGCATGAAGCCTATTTTCATAAATTGCTTCAAACTCAGCCAGAATAATTTTAGTTACTTTGTTTGGTATCTTATGATCATAGACCTCTATTCATAATTAAGGAAACTAAATCTCGATAGGTAGGATGGCTTCTATTCCACATACCAGGGAATACAGGGTCACCTATTTGAAATTACAAGTCGTCGTCCGATAAGCCCAGAGGGCATTGGGGAGCTTTTCTGGCAACTCTTCTTGTTCTAACCCACCATTATCTACAAAATGATACAGAGGGTCTTGTTGAATGCCTTGATCTACCCATTTTATTGTTCATGATAGCGGGAGGTATGGTTAGAGCAGATGTTGTAATTGGCGTAAAATTTCTTCAACTCAGCTGCTCGGATGTTGGTGCTGTTATCAGAGAGGACGGTGTGAGGGACTCCAAACTGATAGATGATATTGGAGCTTACAAAGTCAATGATATAATGGGGCTTGAACTCCTTGAGCGGAACTTCCTCTGACCACTTGGAAAATAAATCCGTAGTGGTCAGGATGAACCGACATTGGCGAGCTGTTGTTGGCAGATATGGTCCCACAACATCTAGTCCCCAGACTGAGAAGGGCCAAGAGTACTTGGTAGTGTGGAGAGGCTCTGGTGGCCTATGCATAAAGTTATCATGAATTTCAAATGCATGTAATCTCTTGGTGAACTCGATGTAATCATGGATCATGGAGGGCGAAAAGTACCCTAGTCTCTGGATCTGGTGAGATAGCTTCGGCCCGGTCTGATGGGTGCCGCAAGAATCGACGTGAAATTCCTGTATGACTTGAAAAATCTTGACTCCTTGGATGAAACAGAGGAGAACACCATCAAACCCTCACCTGTAGAGGATATTCTCAAGACTGGGACCATACTGGAGGGTAAAATGTAATGTGTGGCATCGGATTCACTCGTGCTTGGCCCGATCTACCAAGAGATTACCGTGTTGGAGGTATTCAACCAAGGGTATCCTCCAATCGAGAGTCAATTCAGTCATTGCATCCGGGGGACCTAGGGGTCCTGACGTGGAGGAGCTGGCGGTAAGATGGATTACCTGCAGAATGTCATCATCATCTGGAATGATGGGATAAATGACTCTCTGATGTGCCATGGGGATAATCAGGTCATCCTATTCGGGCTCTGTAAGTGATGCCGCTAAGCTGGACAAAGAATCTACTTGACCATTAGGTGAATGAGGGACATGGGTAACCTCTGGCCGATAAGGGAACTAGTCCATTAGCTGGAGAGTGCATTACAACAATGGTACAAGCTCTGGCTTCTTGAATACATAGTCATCGATGATCTGTTTGATGACTAGTTTAGAATCCCCTTTCACATGCAAATGGGGCACGTCGATATCGAGAGCCAGCTTGAGGCCAGTGATGAGAGCCTGATACTTTGCTTCATTATTGGTGCATCCTCCTGACAACAGGAATAAATACGACAGAACGGCTTGCGCTAGGGTAATGAAGATGATACCCAGGCCCACTCTATTGAGTCTGGGGTTATTGAGCCTTCAACTGGTGGGGCTCCAAGATGCACCATCAAAATGCATCTCCCAACACGGGATGACATGATCTACTGAGAGGATTGCCTCATCAGGAAAATCAAGGTCTAGAGATTGGTCTTCTAGGGTTGGATGAGCAGCGAGGAAATCTACTAATGCATGCCCCTTGATATCCTTCTAAGGCACGAACCTAATGTCAAACTGCTGGAGGATCACCACCCACCATGCTAGTCGGCCTGTCAGACTGGGATGGCTCAGGATGTAATTCAGTGGGTCTACTCGGGCACCATCTGTACCTCGTGGTGCTGTAGGTAATGTCAAAACTTCTATACTGTGAATAGAAGCACAAGGAATCTTTTCTCGATGGGGGAGTATATGGTTTGTGTATTGAGGAGCATGCGGTTGAGGTAGTAGAGGCTATTCTCTATCCCCTCATTGTTCTTCTGGGCGATAAGGGAGACGAGAGATCGTTCCAGGGTGGGCACATAAAGGACCAACAGATTTTTGGAGACAAGTTGCATCAAGACCAGGGGATGAAGCAGATACTGCATGATTTCCTCAAAAGAGGTCTGGCTCTCTTCTTCCCATTCGTAGGTGGTGCCTTTCTTCATGAGCCGAGAAAAGGGATTACAGTCTCCATCCAGATTCGCAATGAATCAGTGTATGTATGCCAACTGTGTAATGCCCTGACCCTAGAATCCCAGAGCCGGTGCATTATTTTAATACATTGGTATGATTAAAAGGAATCAAGTCCCCAAGGACCGATCAGTTTAGTAGTCTTGGAAACAATATGCATACATAAGTTGTACACTACATCTTGAAAAGTAAAACAACACTAATTTATTCCATTAGAAACATCCAAGATTCCAAAATTATTTCTGAAAGTCACTCATAAATAACTTCGTCATATCCTAGGAAAATAAAACATGAGAAAGGGGTGAGCTCAAATGCTTAGTAAGAGTAAGAAATACATCAGAAGACAACATAAACATTAGGCATGGTGAATAATTGAAAACACATGCCTTTACAAATAATTAACATGAACACGTTATGGCAATAATATGATCTGAGTAAATAATGCCATAATAAAATATAGTCATGGGTATTCTACTAGTCGAATAACCACATGAAATATCAATAGCTAATCTCATAATTATGGAATTAATAATGACGGACATCATAACCACATAGTCAATGCCTCGTTCCAAGAATACAAATAATATTTTTTCAAGGCCTTGTACCAAGACACTAGTTTATCTTATGAGACCTACTGATACATCGATGAGCTATAACAGGCTCCACCGGTCACTTAATAAGTCCAATTCATTCCTCATATGAAAATTTTGAAACATAACATAAACATTCTTATTAAAACTAGCATACGAAATGTCAATACTTTATCCACAAACCATGAATGGTATAAAAAAATAGCACATCCATAGTCAAACATAACTCATTCAATACAATATAGAAGATTTTATTGTAATAGATTAACCTCAATCTAAAATAATGAAGAATTTTGATATAGATGAAAATAATCATAAAAACTAATAGAGAGAAATATCCCCCCTTTTCTTGAAAACATTTAAAAGTAACACTATTTGTCAAGAAGCCGTTTAAAAATAGATTTTTGAATCAATGTGTCCCATACCACTTTGAAACATTAAAAAGGAATTTTAATTTTAAAACTTTAATGTCCATATAAATAAATCATTAAAACTATTTTTAAAACATGGATATTAATGAGAACGATTTAGAAAAATAAATCTCTAAAACATTTTAAAATGATATTTTAGTTAGAGTTCCTAACCAAAAGAGAGACATTTGCATACAAATAATTGAGGTAATAAAAACATTATAATATCATGGGAATAAAGGGATTCATGATATACTATGTCAAAGTACATTATATACACCATATAAAAGTAAATTGGCGTATAACAACAAAGAAGTCTCAATGGAATGTTAATTGAGATGAAATCTCTTATAAAGACCGTATTCTTAGGTTAAGGATAAATCAACGACATAATTATGTGTGAAAATATATATACACTTAATATTATTGGATATTCAGTGTAAATAAATTAGAGGAAATTCACACATATTCTTGTAAAAACAACACCAACGAAATAGATGTTTAACTCAATAAATGGAGATTGAGTTAAAATTACTCTTATCAAGTTCATATCGATGACTTGAGAATTTATCAATGGAGTGATTATGTGTATCAAAAGTATATCCACAAAAATGGGAGTGAAAATTACTACACAAATAATAAATAGTGATTCCACACATAATAATGGAGTAAAATAATCAATGAAGTATGCGTAAAGATGAATAAGTGGAAATAGAAATTTGAAATTCCCTTACCAATTTAGTAACTTATGAAACATACATCCCATGAAATATGGATCATAAAATGAAGATGCAATTAATTATAAATTAAATTATATTACACAGAGAATACAATCATTGGGCAGTACATACACTACACAAAAGGAAATAGTGGCAGTGTGGCATGAATCTCACGAAAATAGGAAGTGAGATGAAAACCCTTACTTCGTTGTAATCAATCGAGTTGTATGGACAAAAGTTAATAACAACCAAATGAATCACAGAATACCATTAATATAAATAGAATCATGATAATATATATATATATATATATCAAATGAAAATACACAATACACCACATTTAATAAATAAGTGGTGAACAATGGAAATCTCACGAAATTAAAAGTGGGATAAGAAACCCATTACCTCAAGTTGGACTTGTCTTGTATGTTTCTTGTTCTTCCTGAATAATAAACTTAAGTTAATTTCTACTTGATTAAGAAAATTTTTCTAATTTATTATTCCTTTTATATCACTTTATACCATGCAATAACAATCAGTTATTTATTTGAGTTCATAATGGATATTTTATCGATGTTCGGAACTTGAGTAAAAAATGAACTTCTTATAATTACTATTTTTCCATGTGGTCAAAAGTCCATTATCTACAGAATTATATACATGATTTAGATATCATATATATATATTATATATCTAGTATATATATCTATTTATAATAGTACATAATATTTGGATATAAGAAATGAAATGTACCGTTCATGGAGATGGTAAGCCGTACGTATGCATGAACGTTACTTTCATTTCTATTTTGTATTTTTATGGAATTAAAACATAATGATACATAATTATATTATAATTAATGTGTAATATAATATATAATATCATTAATTCCATCCTTTATACAACCCACATAAGGAATTAAAGAGTCATATCATTTTGAGGGGGTGGTAGTCCGCAATTCCTCAAATGAAATTATCGCATTTTACACATAATGGAAACCATAAAATAATGATATTAATGGAAAATACAGAATAATAAATAAAACATGAACATAATATATATGTCATATATAAATATAGTTCTATATTAATGTTCACCATGATATGCGGTAGGAGATAATCGAACAATAATCGTTTCATGAGGCGTTTGTTTGCCATTGACATAAACAGTATGTTCTTCACCCATTAGATGGAGGTGTGTGTAAGTTTAGTTCGAATCATTCTCATAAAAACATCATAGTATAATGAATATACTGTTTTTGTTATAAAATAATGTAATAAAAAGTGTTTAGGGTTTGGATAAGTAAAATAAAACAAAATAAAACAAAAGAATTTAAGAGAAAGCATTACCTTTAATTTGGGTAACTTCCTTCAGATTGAACCAAAAGGACTTCTTGAAGTGCCTTATGCCTAAGGTGAGGATTATAGAAGAAATAGGGGGATCTTGATAGATTATTTTGGCAGGGTTTGGACAAGACAAGGGGCTAGAGAGGTGTGTGTAATGGGTTATAAGTGGTGTCTTTTTATAAAGGGGAGGAGGGGCTCTTTAGGAAAGTGTGAAAATATTATTTTATTGTATAGTGATATTCGGTTTCTAAAGGTCCAAAACTAATTAAAGTCTAAGATAATATGACTAATGGTCGAAATAAAATCATCCAATAATAATTGGACAGGTTTTAGATATTAACTTAATGTTATTAATCATATTTATTGAAATCACTTATTAATGTGGTAAATACTACATCATTATTGTGTCATAAATAAATTAACTTATTTGATGTCTAAAAATTATAAAAAATACCATAATGTAGGAAATATTTTTATCCTTCCAATTATTATTTATAGTTTAAAAGATGATTTATATAACCCCATGTAAAAATTGAGATACTAAAAGATATTTGTTAATGTCATTTTTGTCTTTACTTTAAGTTAATTTAAATAAAGTGTCATTATCATTATTAAGTGTCTCCATGGGGTCCCAAAATTGACCCAAGTATTAACATGGTTGGCCATGAATTATCCAATAAAGTTAGGAAAAGTTTTAAGGTAATTTTATATTATTATAATATTCTTTTTACCTTGAATTACCCTATTTACCTTTAACTGCGGTAAATAAAAGTCAAAAGTTACTATTCACCAAAAAATATTTTAATTTTATTGAACCACATTTTACTTACTAATAACAACCATGTATCTCAGATTTTTGAAATTCAATTCATAGAAGCAATAAAATTTCATTTAAATGAAAAAGTTGGATTTTTAACTACTACTTAATGGTTTCACTATTAATCAAAAATTGATGTTTTTCAAAAAAATACCAAAAATTCAGCCTAATCTATATTTGATGTTACGAATTCAAAAATGATTTCTATTTTACCAAATTAAAAATGTAGAATTTGGATTAATTAATTTAAAATTAATTCCTGTTGTTAAAACAAATAGCGTCTTTTTAAGAAACAATAACTATCAAAACATTGACACTTGTTTATGTATAGTTTCAAAGTGAAATTAATTCCAATGACCAACATTATAATAATGGGTAAAAATATAATCTAATTACACTTCAAAAAAAATTTAAAATATAATCTAACCATATAAATAAATTATATTAAAAGGCAGTTTTGAATTAAAATACATTACTTTTCACTATTAATAAAAAATAAATATGATTAGAAAAATACCAAAAATTTACCCAAAGTAAATTTTGTTGTTCCGATTATAAAGAATAATTTTATTTTTTCAAATAGAACATATAAAAGTGACCAAAAATAGATTTAAAGAGGGTTCTCCATTAAGAGGCGGTAAATCAACCCTTTAAAGTAAATTATGTTTACAATTAGATTCATTAACATTTTAAGCCTCTAACATTTATTGGATAAATGTAAAAACATTTAACAAACACATATAATCATTTTGTAGTTAGTTCTGTTCATTCCTGCCTTTAAAACTTCTTGGTGTTAACTACCATTTAAAATAATAATATTATATTATTAGTGTGCAATGTATGATTACAAAGAAACCCATTGTTGCGTATCAGGTATACCATCAAAGATAGTGTCCCCTTTAAAGTTGAATTAATATTTTGTTTAAAAATATTAATAAATATGAAAAATGTCATGTTCTTTATTTACCTAGGATGTTAAATCCTTCCCCCTTTTGGGAATTGCGTCCTCGAAATTTTAAAACTGGGCTTGGAAACTTCATTAAAAGTCCCACATCGGAAAAGATTCAATAAAACTATCACTTTAAAAGAAAGAAAGAAAATTACAATGGTCACCAGAGATAACCCATACTAGGATTCCATGTAGTAAAACATGGATATGGAAGATAAACTAAGGGTCAAGTTCTGATGGAGAGGGATATAAAACATGTCAGGAGAAAGTTAACAACAAGAAAACCACAAACTTGTGATGGGATAAACTGTCATTAGTTTCCCAGTAGGAAAAGTAAACAGATAATGTTTTTTTTGTTTTAAGTTACATTTCATAATGTTGAGGAATTTATTTATGATATTGACTAAGAACATAAGGAGATATACTTACTTTTTAAGTATAGTTTCATTCTATAATAAATTTCTACCACCAACTCATTTTTTTTCAAATGATGAGTATTCAAGATGACTTGGTCACATCGGAAGATCTAGAATCAACTTTTAGAGTATGAAATGATCCAAAAAGGACAAAAAATATATTTACCTTTTCTTTAGAGATTAAACACCACCAAAATGGTTAGTATAAGATCAGATGATCCCCAAAAAGGATAGTCCTTTAGAGAAAGAAATACTAATCTTAATTTCTAAAATTAAACCAACAATACCCCAAAGTTAAATAAATACCATTCAATAAACAATTTTCCTTAAAATATTTCAATATAATCCAAACTAATATTGAAACCCAACACTAAGAATAATTTGGTTATGTAGTCTTCTACGTTAAATTGTATCTCCAAATGACATCGACTACCCTTAAAGTCACATACTCAAAAGTAATTAACCTAATCACATATTCTCTATGATAAGTTAATAATTTCCATAAATAACCCAAAATATAGATAAAAATACACCATTACTCCTCAAATGAAATTCCATAGTATTCTATTTTCCTTAGGTATATTGTGTTCCCAATAGAGCGAACGTCTTCTAAAATAACATTTATCACTTAATCACCAAATGGTTTTCCTATACTAAGGATATCCATTTGATAAGACATAAGATCCCAAATAAACTTATTATTTATCAATAAAATCATTTAACTAAAAATAATTAGTTACACTAACTAGGTACTTCACGTAGTACAGTGGTATGTGATAAATCTCAATCGCACTATGGTTGTGGGTTCGATTCCCACAACTTTGTCTGACACGACGGGTTGTCACACGGTCTACGTGTTGTCCTTTTTCAAAAACTATATAATTTTATAATATTTCCAAAAATGAGATAGATTCCTCAAAATAACTATAACATAATTTCATCACAAATGTTATCTCATACCTCGCATTTTCATTCCAAAATTTAATAACACGTAATTGCCTCAAAATCAATGATCATATAAAACCAAATTGTTATTTATAACTATATCCACCAGAGAAAAGATAATTATTCCCCAAATATCATTTTCACATGACAAACTACATGGTTACAATTACTAGAGAAAATTCTTCCAAAGTAATCCCATCAACAAATAGAACTAATACTTTTTAAACATTTCTCCATCCATTTATTTCCACATAGATTCTTCCTTGACCAAGAGGATATCCTATAGAATAGTTAATTCACTCGGTTAATGGCCAGGTCCCCTATATTTACGGAAAATGAGTGTAAATGGAATATTGGGACCATTTTTATTTTCTTCCATAGTACCCTTCATTTTTCCTCAGCAATGTTTTACTTTATGTCCTTCATTCCCACACAAAAAGCATTTCTTTGTTCCATTAAGACACCTTCCCAGGTGTCTCCTTCCATATTTATTGAAAGATAAAAAATGATATTTCTTTTCTCCATGGTCTTCACTACTGGAGATATTTTCATTCATCACTTTTCTCTTCCTTGTTGAGTCTCGGAGTTGGTTAATATATATGTTATTGATCATATTTTTGGGAAACTGATTTGACATGAACACGATATCTTTTACACCTATCAACATTCTATTTTTTTCTCTTTTACACCACCATTAAAACCTTGTACATCATTCTCAAAGTTACTATGACTTCCTTGGAATCCATCCATTGACTAAAACTAGAAAGCATTGTGTGAGTAATAATGGTCATAAAATAATTTTTAGATTATCATGACACATTATTTTCAATTTAAAACACCTTAGAATTAACCAAGGTCATTTATTCTCATCTTATATTAAAATCCTCCAAATCAGTTTGTAAAGAAAATGTAAATTATCATAAGCATATCCCCCAGGAGTTTCATAACCAAGAGTTTATCAAGGCCCGTTGTCGTGTACCAAGATACCCCGGGTCAAGTCCGAAACTCCTTGTCAGAGTTTTCACTCATAGGTACATCTGTGCCAGAGCCGCCTCTACCTGGTCATATCCAGACAAGGATGTACTGCTTGGAAAATACACAAAATCTCTACATTACCAAGATTCTATTAAGTTCTTCTATACTAATCCTCAAAGTCTATCTTATGGTAATGTGATCTAATTAGAGTTTATCTAAATGTAGTTTCCAAGGAATGTACTAAACTTACTCTAATACCAACTGTAACGCCTCGATCCCAGAATCCAAGAGCCGATGAATTATTTTAATACATTTTCATGATTACAAGGAATCAAGTCTTGAAGGACCGATTAGTTTAGTAGTCTTGGAAACAATATACATACATAAGTTCAACACTACAACTTGAAAAGAAAAACAACACTAATTTATTCAATTAGAAACATCCAAGCTTCCAAGATTATTCCTGCAAGTCACTCATAACTAACTTCATCATATCCTGGGAAAATAAAACATGAGAAAGTGGTGATCTCAAACACTCACTAAGAGTAAGAAATACAGTGAATGATAATATAAACATTAGGCATGGTGAATAATTAAAAACACATGCCTTTATAAATAATTAACATGAACACTTTATGGTAGGAATATGAGCTGAATAAATAATATCATAATAAAACATATTCATGGGTATTCTACTAGTCGAATAAACACCTGAAATATAAATACCTAATCACATAATTATGGAATGCATAATGCTTGACATCATAACCACATAGTCAAGGCCTCGTTCCAAGACTACAAATAAGATTTTGTCAAGGTCTTGTACCAAGACACTAGTTTGTATCATGAGACCTACTGATGCATCGAAGAGCTATAGCGGGCTCCACTCGTCACTTACTAAGTCTAATTCATTCCTCATATGAAAAGTTTGAAACATAGCATAAACATTCGTATTAAAATTATCATACAAAATGTCAATACTTTATCCACAAACCATGAATGGTATAAAAAAATAGCACATCCACAGTCAAACATAACTCATTCAATACAATATGGAAGATTGTATTGTAACAGATTAACCTCAATTGAAAATAATGAAGGATTTTGACATAGATGAAAATAATCATCAAAAATATTTGGGAGAAATATCCCCCTTTTTCTTGAAAACATTTAAAAGTCACACTATTTGTCAAGAAGCCGTTTAAAAATCGATTTTTGAATCAAAGTGTCCCATACCACTTTGAAACATTTAAAATGAATTTTAATTTTAAAACTTTAATTTCCATATAAATAAATCCTTAAAACCATTTTTAAAACATGGACATTAATGAGAAATATTTATAATAATAAATCTTTAAAACATTTTAAAAAGATATTTTAGTTAGAGTTACTAACCAAAAGAGAGACACTTGCATATAAATAATTGAGGTAATAAAAAATTTATAATATCCTGGGAATAAAGGGATTCATGATATACTATGTCAAAGTACATTATATACACCATATATAAGTTAATTTTCATATAACAACAAAGAAGTCTTAATGAAACGTAAATTAAGATTAATCTCTTATAAAGACCATATCCTTAGGTTAAGGATAAATCAATGACATAATTATGTGTAAAAAATATAAATAAAATCAATATTATTTTATATTCAGGGTAAATCATTTAGAGGACATTCACACATATTCTTGAAAAAACAACACCAATGAATTGGATGTTTAACTTAATAAATGGAGATTGAGTTAAAATTACTTTTATCAAGTTCATATTGATGACTTGAGAATTTATCAATGGAGTGATTATGTGTATCAAAAGTATATCCATATAAAGGGGAGTGTAAATTAATACACAAATAATAAATAGTGATTACACACATAATCATGGAATAAAATAATCAATGAAGTATGTGTAAAGTCGAATGAGTGGAAATTGAAATTTGAAATTCCCTTACCAATTTGGTTACTTACGAAACAAACATCCCATGAATGATGGATCATAAAATGAAGATGTAATTACTCATAAATTAAAGTATATTAAACAAATAATACAATCATTGGGAAATAAATACACCACACAAAAGGAAATAGTGGCAGTATGGCATGGATCTCACGGAAATAGGACGTGAGATGAAAACCCTTACTTCGTTGTAATCAATCGATTCGTATGGCCAAAAGTTAATAACAACCAAATGAATCACATAATACCATGAATATAAAGATAATCATGATAATATATATATATATATATATATATATATCAAATTATAGTACAAAATACACCACATTTAATAAATAAATGGCGAATAATGGAAATCTCACGGAATTAAAAGTGAGATAAGAAACCCCTTACCTCAAGTCGGACTTGTCTTGCATGTTCCTTGTTCTTATTGAATAATTAACTTAAGTTAATTTATACTTGATTAGGAACACTTTTAAAATTTATTATTCCTTTTAAATAACTTATTACCTTTCTATAAAAATTAGTTATTTATTTGAGTTTATAATAGATATTTTATCGATGTTCGGAACTTGAGTAAAAAATGAACTTGTTATAATTACTATTTTTCCATGTGGTCAAAAGTCCATTATCTCCAGAATGATATAAATGATTTATATATCATATATATATATATATATATATTAAATCTAGTATATATATCTATTTATAATAGTACATAACATTTGGAGATAAGAAATGAAATGTATCGTTCATGGAAACGGTAAGTCGTACGTACGCATGAATGCTACTTTCATTTCTATTTTGTATTTTAATTGAATTAAAACATAATTAAAAATGGGTATATTATAATTAAAGTGTAATATCATATATAATATCATTAATTCCATCCTCTATATGTCCCACATAAGTCATTAACAAGTCATATCATTTTGAGGGGGCAGTAGTCCGCACTTCCACAAATGAAATTATTGCGTTTTACCCATAATGGAAACCATAAAATAATGATATTAATGGAAAATAAAGAATAATAACGAAAAAATGAACAAAATATACATATCATATATAAATACAGTCCCATATTAATGTCCACCATGAGAGGCGGTAGGAGATAATCGAACAATCATCGTTTCATGAGGCGTTAGTTTTCCATCCACAGAAACAATATGTTTTTCACCCATTAGATGGAGGTGTGTGTAAGTTTAGTTTGAATCCTTATCATAAAAAAATCCTAGTATATTTAATATAATGTTTTTTTATAAAATAAAGTAATAAAAAGTGTTTATGGGGTTGTAGAAGTAAAATAAAACCAAATAAAACAAAAGAATATAAGAGAAAACATTACCTTTAATTTGGGTAACTTCCTTTAGTTTGAACCAAACGGTCTTCTTGAAGTGCCTTATGCCTAAGGTGAGGCTTCTAGGAGGAAGAGGGGGATATTGATAGATTATTTTGGTAGGGATTGGACAAGCCAAGGGGCTTGAGAGGTGTGTGTAATGGGTTAGAAGTGGTGTCCTTTTATAAGGGAGATGAAGGGCTCTTTAAGAAAGTGTGAAAATATTATTTTATTATATAGTGATATTCAATTTCTAAAGGTCCAAAACTAATTAAAGTTGAATATAAGATTACTCATGGTCTAAATAAAATCATCCAATAAGAATTGGTCAGGTTTTTGATATTAATTTAATATTAATAATCATATTTATTTAAATCATTTATTAATGTGGTAAATACTACATCATTATTGTGTCATAAATAATTTAATTTATTTGATGTCTAAAAATTATAAAAAAATTACCATAATTTAGGATATCTTTTTATATTTCCAATGATTATTTTTAGTTGAAAGTATGACTTATATATCCCCATATAAAAATTGATATACTAAAAGATATTTTTTAATGTAATTTTTGTCTTTACTTTAAGTTAATTAAACTAAAGTGTCATTATCATTCTTAAGTGGCTCCATGGGGTCCCAAAATAGACCCAATGATTCCTATGGTCGGACATGACTCATCCAATATGGTTAAGACATGTTTTAAGGTAATTTTGTATTGTTATAATATTTCCTTAACCTTGAATTACCCTATTTACCTTTAACCGCGGTAAATAAAAGTCATAAGTTACTATTCACCAAAAAATATTTTCATCTTATTAAACCACATTTTACTTAATAATAACAACCATGTATCTTGTATTTTTGAAATTAAATTCACAGAAGCGGTAAAATTTCATTTAAATGAAAAAGTTGGATTTTTAACTACTGCTTAGTGGTTTCGCTATTCATCAAAAATTGAAATTTTCAGAAAAATACCAAAAATTCAGACTAATCTATATTTTATATTTTGAATTCAAAAATGATGTATATTTTACAAAATTCAAAAATTACAATTTGGATTAATTAATTTAAAATTAATTCCCGTTGTCAAAACAAATAGCGTGTTTTTAAGAAACAATAACTATCAAAAGATTGACACTTGTTTATGTAAAATTTCAAAGTGAAATTAATTCCAATGACCAAAATTGGATTAAAAGGTAAAAATATAATCTAATTAAACTTAAAAAACAATTTTAAATATAATATAACCATATAAATAAATTATATTAAAAGGCAATTTTGAGTTAAAATACATTATTTCTCACTATTCATAAAACAAATGAATATTATTAGAAAAATACCAAAAATTTACCCAAAGTAAATTTTGATGTCTTGATTCTAAATAAGAATTTTATTTTGTCAAATGGAACATATAAAAGTGACCAAAACTATATTTAAATAGGGTTCTCCATTAAAAGGCGGTAAATGAACCCTTTAAAGTAAATTATGTTTAAAATTAGATTCATTCACATTTTAAGCCTCTAACCTTTGTTGGATAAATGTAAAAACATTTGACAAACATATATAATCATTTTTTAGTTAGTTATTTTCATTCTATCAATTACAACGACTAGATGTAAACTACCATTTAAAATAATAATATTATATTATTAGTGTGCAACGTAAGATTTCAAAGAATCCCATTGTTGCGTATCAGGTATACCATCGAACATAGTTCCCCCTTTAAAGTTGAATTAATATTTAGTTAAAAAATATTAATAAATATGAAAAATTTCATGTTCATTATTTACCTGGGATGTTACAAAGTGGCATTGGAAGCCCCAACATCCCCAGATGTTGCTCGGGGGAGACATCTAACCGATGGCCTTGATCTTCTTTGGGTCAATCTTGATGACCTGATATCTGAAAACGAAGCCGAGGAACTTCCCAGAGGTGACCTCAAAGGCACACTTCAATGGGTTCATATTCAAGTGGTGAGAACGGAGGAAGCCGAAAACTTTCTCAAGGTCCTTGAGATGGTCCCAGTGCTGGTGATATTTGACCACCAGATGGTCCACATAACATTCCACCAATGTCCCAAGGATTGTATTGAATATGCGATGCATGCCCACTAATAGGTGGCACTTGTTTTTTTTAAGCTGAAGGGCATGAATTTGTAACAAAACGTAACTTTTGGTTCCCTGAAGGCTATAGACTTCTCATCCTCAGGGGCCATCCAGATCTGATTATATCCATAATAACTGTCCATGAAGGAAAGGTCTTGGAACCTAGTCGTAGCGTCAATCAGCAACTCCGTCATCGGAAGAGGAAAATCATCATTTGGGAACTGACGGTTGAGGTCTCAGAAGTTGATGCAGACCCCTATCTGCCCATTCTTCTTCCTGACTGGCACAATGTTGGCTAGCCATTTGGGGTACTAGACCTCCTTAACATTATTTGATCTGATGAGCTGATCGACTTCGGCCACGACCATGGCACCGTGAGAAGGGTGTATCTTTATGGGAGGCTATTTGAACCCACGATGATTTATCGGGAGATAGAGGCGGTGGACGGATACCTAAGGATCTAGTTCTGGCATCTCTTCATAGCTCCGAGTGAAAACATCACGATGATGTTTTAGGAATTCAATGTACTATTTTTGCTCCTTGAAGGACATGGCAGCATTGATCAATGTGGGTCTCGGGTCTGCCATGCTACCGAGGTTTACCTGTACCAACTCATCAACCGTGGTAGAAATGCCCTCTTCAAAGGGAGGGGGAGAAACCTCTAAGTCCTCTTCTTCTCTTATGGAGAAGGGACCCCAGTGGGAAGAGATTTCACTAAGTCGACAGGTCCCGAGGAGAGGCTAGTGCCAGCTTGAGCGGCAGTGGTCACTGCATCGGGAGATTTTGTTGCTACTGAAACCATAACAATGAAGGCTGTTAACCTGATCCCACCTGGTCTTTAGCCCAAGGGGGGAACACATGATAATATCAAACCAATAGTGGTGCGTCGGCTTGAGCCGGATAATTTCAGGCCAGCGGAACAAGTAAGTATGACGTAGTGCCATTGCCATGGGGTAGACATCCCAATACCTTATGGGAGTAGGGGGATCAGGGATCACCGAGGCCAGATTTGTATAAGAATACGAGGTGATCTTATGAAGCCGCCTAGATCTGGGAATGTGGTTACCCATTGTCCCAAATAAAACAAAACATTGACCCATATCAAGGGTCATGGCCTCCAATCAATGGATTGGGAAGACGTAGGCATCATTCAGGCCTACCCAGGGGTCGGTCACAGCCATGACGGGCTCAACCTCACTTGCCTAAATCTGTTTATCCTTGCTCTTGTATTAGTCAACATCCAAATAACAGACTTCACTAGAGGCGAAAGGAGACGCGCCACCTTGGATTATGCCCACTCAACCATTAAGGGAGTACTTGAGGCACTGGTGATACGATGAGGGGACCATTGCATGTAGGTGGATCCATGACCTTCCCATTAATGCATTGTACGTGGTGTCCTGGGAGACAAACATAAACTCGGTGCTGGAAACTAGGCCACCAAACTAGGTCTTTAAATGAATCTTGCTGACTGAGGTCTGCTCTTTCCTATCATAACCATGGATTATTAGGTCAGAGGGAGTCAAGCCATCCTCGGACAACCCCAGTTTCTGCAATTTCCATGTTGGGATAAGGTTGATCCCAGAGCCCGTGTTGACAAGGCAGTGGAAAAATTCCATGCCATTGAACTAGCTGGTAAAATACAATGGGTGAATTTTACACTATATATGAGAAACTTCATATTATCCAGATAATGAGATGATGGAATGACATTTAGCATCCTCTATTGCCTCAACGTGAAAGGCCTCTGCAGCTGCTAACTCCATCTCAAACTGAAGGGGGCTTCTTAAAGCCTCCGCGAGGGATTCACGCATGTATGGAAATAGGTGAAGGGACTAAAGGATGGAGAGCCTTACTAGAATACTGGAAAGATCTTTAAGAACATCATATTTCCATTCCATGCGTGAAATTCTTCTTGAAGGAGGCCGTTCCATGACAGGAGACATGGCGGGCCCTGCCAGCTAGACCGATGGCGGACTGGTGGTGGGAATTTCTTACTTCTCACTAGTCGAATAATACAGAGTGACTACCAGACGGGGGCTAGAAGGATGAGACTGGTCCGTAATGGAGCATGGCAGATCACGGTGAGGTTTGGGGTGGATCTGCCTGATCTAGTAGCACAAACGACGGTGGAGGCAGGCCTGAAGACACCGAATGAGGAGGCTGTGCGTACTGAGCTCTGTGCTAGGCCTGTTGTCTGGTTTCATTGTCATGCACGACCTGCCTAGAGTTTCTAACTAAATTTCTCTAATGACCTATATAGACGTGGCTCTGCCGACGCTGGCGTCGGCTGGGGACGTTGGGGAGATCGTCCTGGCGTTCCCCGTCGTCGGGAGTCGTGTATGGGTTTACCGGCTCCATGGTGTTAACCAAAGCATACCCTTGACTTTCACTTGAAGAGTCATCCACTACTAAGCAGATTCTGGGAGTAATCCCCATATCTAGGGGCATGAAGTCACTGATAGTATGGGACAATGATGGCATTGGCAGGGTGCATTGCTTTCCCTTGCACCGCTGGTGTTTTCTCTTCTGGGAAGAGGCCGACTGAGATGACGATGCAGAAGTGGTGGCCTCAGATTCAAAAGGCTCTAGCCGATTTAAGCATGCACGAATGATACCATGATCATGAACAACCATTTTGAGATCCATCCAATCATCATAATTCTGAGACCCATGATTAGAAACCTGCTACCACTCGCCCTCACTGTCATTGCTGCTGTCTAGCCTTACAATGATGTATGCCACTTGTGCCGGGGTCAGGCCCAACCGGACTATGTTTTTATCGACATGGCCTTAGAGTAAATCTTTGAACACATAGCACTACTTGAGAGTGTTCCCTAGGATCTGGTGATAGGGGTAGTATTTGGGGCGATCAATGAGGTTCGCCTCTTCTGTCCTTCTCCACTCAGGAAAACGCACAATCCCCTGTTCCAAGGCACTTCAGAAATAGCTGGGGACCTGATTCTCGCTGAATGAGTAGGTCCGGTTTCTTCTGTTCAGAAAGGGGGGCCTTGGAGATTGTCCCTAACAAGGAGCTGGAGGAGTTTTTCGATGAGGCGGGGCATGATTGTCCCACTTAGGTGGTGGCGGCACATTACGCGGGGACACCTGCTGATTTTGAGGCGGCCGCTGCTGGGCTGGAGGCTGCACCCATGGTGGCGGGCCTCTACGAGGTTACAAAGGGAGCTCTACTAGTAATAATTCCAGCTATCTAGGGTCCTCTAATTGGGCCACTATGATGGGCTCGGCTCTGGCGGCCCTCCTCACGGGAATTACAGGAGGCAACAAATGTGCCTTGCTGTCTTGTTGGAGGGCTTCTTCTAGGCACTGGGCCTTATCAGAGAAGTCACAAAAACCTCCAGGGTAGTTCTGGGTGACCAGAGAGGGAACCAGTTCCATCTTAAAATTTCTTACACACATCATTAGTAATTGACCCTGAGTCAATGGCATGTCAAGGGAATATGTGAGCCCTTTCCACCAGGTGATAAAGTCCACAACACGCTCATTAAGCCTCTGTTTTCACTTAAAGAGTTCTGTGATACTTGTCTTCTATATGGTGGAGCTGAACTGGTACAGAAACTACCTTCAGGGATCCTCCCATCCCGTGATTGAACCTATAGGGAGTTGGATATAATAGACGAACACAGGCCCTTCCAATGTATCTACAAAACACCCGAGCTTGGTGGCCCCTTGCTGCGACGGGGTTCCCAACATGGGCCCACACCTTGAAGAAAAGTGGGTCAGATGCTGCGGTTGGTCACCCGTCCTATTAAAGGGGGAGAAGGTAGGATTTCTGAAACCTGGGGGTGCTGTCATATCATCCACCCACGCCAGATATGGCTTTCCATTAGGCGGGAGTTACACTTTTTGTGTTTCCAATGCCTCAAGGCGAGAACTGAGTGCTGCCATTAGATCATTTGGATGGGGGTCCCTATCTTGATAGGGATACCTAACCATGAGCACTTTGGCGGTTTCTTCAACATGGTAAGCTGGATCAGTAGCTCGTGGCGCAGCTGGTGGGGAGACCTATAGAGCAGCTGGGGGAACCCGAGTTGGGTTCCATCAATTTTTGCGCCGTTCCAAAGGGTTTGGTAAGACATACAGCGCCCTCTTGCCATAAGTTCTGGCCTCAACTCTATCTGTGGGGGTAGGATGGTTAGGGTCGCCTAGAGGCAGCTCGCCGAGGGGAAGTTGTTCCTACCCCTGCTGCCCTGGCCTAGGATTTCCATAGTCCAGCCATTGCTTTGCAGCGCATTCAGTGAGGAGGTCATTGACCAACTTCTTATATTTGGCAAGTTGTTGGAACAACACAGCCCTCTCAGTATCCTCCTCTATCTTCTGTACTAAGGCGGATTGGTCAGAGTGTTTTGCAGCTCCGAGGTTCTCTTTACCCTTACCATGATTTCGGATAAGGACCAATGCCTTGGTAGGCGCAAGGAGACCTAGTAGATTCCTCTACTGGAAAGTAACTCTTCCCGATGGATCCATTAGTGGTGGGATAGCCTCGGGGGGTACGTCCCCATCAAGAAGCTCCAGCTCATTCTCCTCGTCCACTATGTCATCCATGTTGACCGTGACCCTTCTTGAGGGAATGTCCTCAATTTCTCCTAGTGAGTCGGGCTAATATCAGATAGGATTGAAGAGAAGGGTATCATACTGCCCCCATCCCTGGATTTTCACATGGGGAAAAGCCTCTTTGATAATCTTGCAGAGTACCTTGAAACTCTAAACGCATTGCTGTTGAAGGGCCTTACAACAACTTGGTGACTCGGGGCGTAGGGACACAGGGAGTGTGGCCAAATCAACAAGATGGAATTTCTTGACAATGTATTCAAAATGCTCTTGGCTCCTGGGATAAACCACTCACTGATGATGAAGGAAGAAGTGCGTCGGCCAGAGGGTTTGGCGGAAACACTCAACCTTCTCTAGGGTGAGGGATTCCGGCGCACCGAAATTCAGCGCTGCCACGAGCCATAATATCTCAGGGAAGTAGTCCACTATGAGGATATTCCATAAGCTCCTTGGCTCAGATTTAGGGTATAGACCTTGATTGCCCCATTCGTCAACTAGGGGTGGTTGAGGAACTGTCAATGGTACCGAGGAAGACCGTTGGGAGGGCAGGCTAGCTAGTGGGGAATACGACGAATGGGCTGACTGGCCGCTAAAAATTGGGTTGTTTTCAGAATAGTGTAGCGACTGAGCCACCACATTGTGGTAGAATGGGATGACGACCGCAGTTCCTGTCGTAGGGGCTAGGGCTACTGGCCATTGGTCGTGCTGCTTCTTGCCCTCCATTGGTCCCTAGAATAGCTCTATGTGATCTGTAGTCGAGATATAGAGTGCTTCTTGTGACAATGGTGGTCCTTTGATGACCGTAACCTGCGGGGTTGCCAAATTTTTATCCTCCTAGATATACCTAAAGAGGGAGGCAGGAATATGATGAACCTCACATTTTGGGAGTACTAGGATGATGTTCCTCGTTCCTACCCTAGCCCTTGAGTCAGATGAGCGAGGGGAGGGTTCCCACGTCGAGTCATATTCTGCTTCGAAGTATGAAAAGAGGAATGGTTTGATCTCTGTCTGGACCTTCCCCGAATACTTCTTATGGCAGTGATGACCAGCCTTTGTGCCCCTGGATGGCTCTTCTGGACAGGGTAGATTTCTGACACGAGGAGTTCCTTCGGCCATACTAGTGCTGGGGTAGGGAGGACTTCCACCAGAGAAAGTTGGGGTGTGAGGAGCACTGGGGAAGATATCAAAATCTATATGGGGAGGACCTCTGTGAGAAGTACTAGAGTGGGTAGGATGTCCACTCGATCCCGTAGGAGCATGGGTGGGACACCCATTCTTGTTCCCTTTGATGACATCAATATGAGGAGGGGCCTCGCACTGTTCGATCTGAACATGGGTAGGACCTCCGTGCTGGGCGCTGGTGAGGTGAATTTGGACCTCACTATTCTGATTGCTGCGGTGAGGAGGACCTTCTCTAGCTGATATGAGGTCACGAGGAGGGTCCCCATGTTGAAGAGTGATCGGATGTGCTATGTCCCCATACCAACAGTCTTTGGTGGGAGGAATGACTCCATATCCGGTGTAGTGGGCATGAGAGAGACTTTCATAGTGAGTGGCACTGCCGTGGGGAGGACCCTTGTTTAGACTAAAGGTGGAATGGGGTAGACCTCCATGTCGATCTTGGAAGAGGGGAAGGCCCGCGTTCTCCATGGTAGCAGTACAGGGAGGACCTTCGTACTGGGTGGCATCGATGCGGGTGGGTCCGCGGTGACCACTGCCTGTGCCGGCGACCAAGAGAGTTGACCCTACCAGCCTGTGGGGTGGTTGGGACCTCGATCTAGGTCAGGCGTATGAATTTCCCTGTTCAGAATACATAGGGATTTGGTGATACACGTCAGCAGTGGCTCGAGCTATAATAACTGCTGAGATTGACGCCCCATGGCGGACGTCCTCTTTGGCTTCTGCTCGACACTGGTGTCGGGTCAGATGGACTAGAGCCGATGGTGTATGTAAGTGGCTTACCTCCTCCTCGACTAGTGAGACCGGGCAGCGGTGCTAACATGGCCTGGTGGGGGCCCTCGCTAAGAGTCCTTAGAATGGGACCCTGACTAGGCTGTCCCGGACATCCCCTACCTCATCGGCATAGGGCAGGGAGTTGTCGAAGAGTTCCAGGGACAAGATCTCGAAATAGTTATATATTGAAGTGGGGAGTAGTGGCTCCCTGCGCGGTCCTCGAGGGTGGAATTGAAGATGAGTTGCAGATGCCTCTAAATCCATGTGGGCCATATCTCTCGTAGGGATGATCCCCTCATCCTCTTACCGGCGTACGAGGTCATTGATCACCCTTTATTGGATGACCTCAGACCAGGAGATGGGGCGTGGGTGCCCCATGGTCATGGATGCTGATACCATCACAGAAGAGGCGGAACTGCGCAGGACTGTCATGCTGGTACTGTGCCTGCCCCTACATTGGTGGGAAGGCGGTGACCAAGTTCCAAGTGAAGCATCTTGGTTTCTGAAAGGAGGGATATTAACTCATCAGTGCTGAAAGAAAAAGGAAATTGATGACCAGTTTACCAACACCATTCCATCTTCCATGGCTAGTAAGATGGATCCACGCTGACAATGTCACAGACCGGGATGTCCAACGTTCTACTGCCCCAACTTCTGGTGAGATTCATGCTAGGCCTGCTATTTTCTTGGTGGAACCCGGCACCAGAGAGCTGGAACTAGTGACATTCTAATCCACTGATGTCTCAGACGCTACTAATCTCCATATTGAGGAGAAGACATTCACATAGGGTTAACCATTTCTGTTTCCGATGATTTTTTGGGGGCATGCACGTCCTTCTTATTCGAGGACGAAAGGTGCGGTTTCATTTCCCCGCATTCCCTCTTTCCAAAGGAGGGCAGAATCTATCGCTTATTCAGGGACGTTTTCTCGTTGATCGAAACGGGATGATGGGATGCCAGTTCTTCTTTCCGTGGATTCCTCTTGGGAACTCGTCACCTAGTCTGGGTCACCCTTATAGATTTAAGATGTTGTTCATGAAACTATTCATAGTGACATATCTTCATGGACACCAGTTAATTACACTGCTTCTGTTGGGAAATTACAAAGGGTCTGGTTAGAGCAGCAACCTTCGGTCAGAGGAGTAGTCACGTTGGACATCACTGGCATGTCTGGATTCTAGAACACTGGCACGTATGGGTTTCTTCCCCTTATTATAGGTCTTCTCAAGGTCATTGAATCCCGATGCATCCCACGTCGAATGCGAGGAATCGTATTCCCAAGGCATGTCTCTGAGGTTTTCCTCAGCTTCCCATGTTCAACACAGGGTATTCCGCAAGTTTAATGTCTAGCAGGGATGGATCAGATTGTTCAGAACATTGACTAGAGTGGATCATATGAGTGTAACTCCTAGAGGATACACTAATGTTAGGGGGTGATTTATCATGACCTCACCGGGATGTTGCGTCCCGAGTAAGAATCAAAATGGATGATGGAGTGTTTGAATGAAGTGGATGGGGGATGGGATGGAACTGTCATGAAAGTGATGGTAGTGTTGGTATTGAGCCTCGAATAGACTTCCTATGTATCCCCTTGGTAGGGAATCAAAGTCCGCATAGTTTGGTAGGGTGAAGAGACACCTAAGGAGGTGTCTAGTGAGAATGGACGCATGTATTAGACCTAGAGGAAATGGAACCTATGGGTTGGGGCCCGACCTTCCCGAAACACATAGGCTCGAAGGGAAGAAAAGGAAATGGACTTGAATTGGTGTCATACACATAATATGACAACCTGATGATGTGTATGGGGCTCACGCATGGTTTTCTGCCTATGTTGGTCTGACGCCACTAGGACAGAACAAAGATGAGGTTCCCAGCAAATGGTATTACAACGGATTGCCACTAAGTGGAGGGACACAATGGATTACCACTGATTGAGGTCACAACAACTTATTACTGGATAGGGTCACAACGACATACCGATGGATGGTGTCACAACAACTTACCGCTGGATAGGATTGATCCACATGGAAGATTCCTACATACCCTGCCTAGGAGATAGAGATCAAACCCACGTAGTTCGTATGGGATGAGGGTCTGTAGACCGACACGATGGAGGAACTGGGGTCCAAATGGATGGCGGGATTGAACCTCATGGAGTCTTCCTATGTACCATGACTTGGGAAGGATCAAAGACCTCGTAGTTCATGGAGGAGTTTGGTGAACTGATGATAAGGGGTTTAGAACCAATGGGTGGTGGGCTTGAACCTCAGGGATGCTTCCTACATACCTTGCCTTGGTGAGGATCAAATTCCATGTAGTTTGGATGGTGTGGTAACTGATGAGAAGGGGGTTAGAACCAATTGGAGGTGGGCTTGTACCTCAGGGAGTCTTCTTACATACCTTTCCTTGATTAGGATCAAAGTCCACGTAATTCGGATGGGTGCAACGACTTACTACTGACTAGGGGAAACAACGAATTACCACTGATCGAGGGAGATAATGGCTTGCCGCTAATTGAGGTTCACATTTTAATGTCATGCAGGACTTGGGTGAACCAATGTGAAGGAGGACCTAGGGCCTAGATAGATGGTGGGCTTGAACCTCATGGATGCTTCCTATGTACCTTGCCTTGGAAAGGATCGAAGACCTCGTAGTTCAAGTGGGGTGGGAAATGACGTGAAGGGGGTCGGAATGACCGGTGGTTGGACTTGAACCTCAGGGAGGCTTCCTATGTACCTTGCTTTGGAAAGGATCAAATACCACATAGTTTAGGTATGGTTATGGTGATTACACTATAGGCTACCCAATGAGGATTTCATTGTCGATGCTTGCTCTAAGCCCACATGAGTCATGCTTGGTGTGAGAAACAAGAGATAGAAAAGACATGACGATCACGCCGTGAAAGGTGAATCCATGGGAAGTAGACTGGGGCCATGTGTCGTTGGTGTCCCAAAGAGGAAACAGAGGCTTATGCGTGGTTAAAAACACAAGTGATGGATATTGGGACTTACTCCAGGGTGGAGGCCTAGATGGTGGAAAAGCCCCGTGGGAGAGGGACTTGTCATAGAAGAGAGGAGGAGCATCGTTCCCCACCACACCCTTTTCTAGCCTTTGGCATCGGAAAAGAAAAGAGGAGTAGGGGTACAACCTCTTTCAAGAAAGGCTGGGGGCTTACACCAAGATGGTTTACCTTCCCCATGGACTGGCACCGCCATAGTAAGAGGATCTCATTCCATTTGAGGAAGATTTCACTCTCATTGAGACGAGCAGACATACAGAGTGTCCAAGGTGGGGGACCCCGCATAGGATGCGTGGGGTGATGTCACAATTTAACTTCATGTGCAGAGGATGATGATGCTTGGTAGTTTAACGTCCTATAGCTCAGATGAGGTGAGTTCTCTCCCCACCCTATGACTTACATAACTGATACCTTCCCACCCTTGGGAGAAGGAAGGCATTGGCAATGCCGTGACTGGGGGTGTTGAGAGGTGATCTCATTGGGGGTCCACGTTATCTAGGATATATAAAGAAACAATAGCCGTTAGCATGCCTATGCGAAGAAGCATGAGGCAAAGCAACGCAACGTTCAGTATCGTCTAAGGGACTTTGAAATTTCTCTGTGAAAACCTGAAGGGATGCACGAGAAAAGGAGTTGCAGGGTAGAGGGGTTAATATATAGAAGCCTTGTGAAGCTTTGGTCCTCCATGAAGTGAAATGGATTTGTAAAGGGATGTGATTCACGAAGTGAAGTCTCCTATCCTAGGCATATGGAATAGGTGCATATGGGAGGAGCGTCGCAATGTGGAAAGGCATTCGCGAAGCAAGGGTGGCTCACGAGGCATGGTGTCGTGAAGCAATGTGCTTCGTGAAGCACAATGAACCTGCCTTATCATGTGGGGTGTGTGTGTTCGAAGGGTGTTTCACAAAGCATAAACGCTTCATGACTACCTGATTCCCCATGGGGATCTCCTTCCTTCGTGAAGGCCCATGGGATTCGTGAAGGGAATCCCTCTCGAAAGAGGGGTTCAATTAATGAAAGGGGGGAGGCATTTCGTGATGAAAAAATACCTTGCGTAGCTCATGATTCACAGAGCCGAGAGTGCTTCACGATTTTGAAGCTAGGAAGTTGAAAGGTCAGATCATCCATCCTTTGGGCTCAAGGGGATCCCTACATATATAGGCAAGAGGCACCGCGAAGCAGATCTCGCTTGGCATGAAGATGGATTTTGCTCTGTGGCGGGCTTGCGAATGTCAATGGGGTTCGAGGAGCATACCGCCTTCTTACTTCGCGGTGGTCTCGGGAATGTCAATGGGGCCCGCGAAGCATCCCTCCTCCTTACTCTGTGGCGGGCTTGCGAACGTCAATGGGGATAGTGGAGTTTCCTGCCTCCTTGCTCCGTGGTGGGCTTGCGAATGTCAAATTGGCTTGTGGAGCCTACGTCCTACTTGCTCTGCGGCGGGCTCGCGAATGTCATATTGGTTGGCGGAGCCTCACGCCTCCTTGCTCCGCGGTGGGCTCTCGAATGTCAAATTGGCTCGCGGATCCTCCCTCCTCCTTGCTCTGCGACGGGCTCGCAAACGTCAAATTGGCTCGTGAAGCCTCCTGCCTCCTTGCTTCGTGGTGGCTGTGGGGATATGGGGACTCCACGAACGGTATTCATGAGGCATCCCCTTGACGCTTTCATTTTTACTCCCTTACCCCAATTTTGGAATCAACACATACTATGTGGGATGCATAGGAGTTTCCAGTAGCATACACAAGGTTGTCACACGGTTCTCTAAATCATTAGAAAAAACTATAAATACTATCATTATGTATGGGATGACCCTATATGGTTATCACATGGTTTGGAAAATTGTATAGCTAAACCATGTGATTATCTCTTGTATGGGTGTTCCTTCTAGTGAAAACCCATGGCCAGCTCATAGATACCAAAATCGTGTGGCCTACCTATAATTTTAAAACATGAAATTTCCCTTTCACCCTTGCTCAATTTAAAAAAATTTATATTTCTTCCTATCCATTAGTTCAACCTATGTATGTATCATTCATGAGATTCACCTCCTCCAAGTTCCCTTAGTGGTTTATTTGAAGTGTTAGTGGAATTTATCCAAAGTAACACCACCTTTCTTCTTCTCCCTCTATTGTAGTCTTCTTTTATTTTCTATGTTTCTTTTCCCTAGTGACCCATGGAAGTCAATTCTACAACTATGGATAGTTCTCAACTTAGATTTTATGTATTATAGGCCTTGTGAGGATCCCTTTATTCATTGTATATTGATATTTGGTGATAGAGGAAAGGTTTCGATGAGTTTAAGGTAGATTTTTTATTGAGTTCCTTTATTTGAAAATTCATGAAATGATTTTTCATTTTTAACATCATTTTTTATCAATTTATACCCATGTATGTGTCCCGTAATGGTATTTTGGAATTTTTTACATGTTTTTTATATTTTAAATAATAGGTTTTCATGGGTTTTATTTCCCTATTTCTAAAATAATCATTTCATGTATGTGAAGAACATTCATAAATGAAAAAGGGATATTTTAAATGAATTTGAGGCTAAGAGAAATTTTTTCCATTTTTTTGACTTGAAAAGAATATATCTCACATTTCAATGTGTTTTCATAAATTAAATAGGTGTTTTAGTTTTCAATCAAATAATTAGAGTGGATACCTTATTTTCAAAGTGATGATTATTAATGGATTTCAAAGGATGTTTTATAACTTGATTTTCCAATTTGGTTTCAAGGAAAAAATTGGTACCATATAAAAAATATTGTATCTTAATGATTGTGACACCCTAGTCCTAAGATTGTTATGTTATGTCTTTTATATAATTTTTCCTTTTGTAGGATGAGATGAATTATTATGTGACTATTATGAAAATTTAAAACGGGATATTTCTTGAGAGAGTTTTGGAGTTGAGATAAGGTTTATTTGTTATGTAATTATAATTGATTTATGCAATTATTGTGTGATATGTTTGTTGTCTGGTCACCTCATCTTTATTTATATCATGGGATTTCGGGGTGAAAATGTGAGAGATACAGGTTTATGCTACACTAGATTATACTATATACTAGCTAGTATCCCCTAATATAGTTCTCTTTCTTGCTAAGTGAGTCCCCCTAAGAAGATTGGTGAGAGTAATTTAGGTGTTATTTCTTTGGTAATGTAACAATGATTGATAGATTATTCTACTTGAGTACTATTTGGGATCATCTAAAATTTTTTACTTAGTGTTTTTCCAATGATACTCATTGATGATAATATCTTGGGAGTTTCCACTACACTTTTATTGTATCCCCATGCACTCAACTTGAATTTGTGGCACCATTGGTGTTGTTTTTATCTATTTATATATTGTTCAATTGATATTATGGTGCTTTATTGATGATATAACTTCTTTATTTTTATATTTTGGTTTATATTGAAAAATAATTTATAATAGAGTGTTTTTTAATGGACCTAAAATGTGAAGATAGTTTGGTTTTGAATTAAGGACTCATAAGTCCTCTTCTAATATTTTTAAGGTGTTTTCTATTCAAAGTGTTGGGTTATCCAATGATTTATAAAAATGGGATTTGAAAGGGGGATTTCAAAGATTTGTTTTTTGAATTTATAAGTTTGAAGTCATTGTTTCCATGCCTGATACCATTTTTTATCAAAATGGTTCACCTTGTAGATTTAAAAAAATTAATATAATTATACATGTTTTCTCGGGAAATACTCTTATAAAAACCTATGTTCTAAATTATTTTAAAACTAAAATTTATGAATTTTTTATAATATAAAATCTAATTCTCTATTGTGAAATCCTATTAGTCTTTTTTATCCCACACCCTACCTACACATATGTGTGTGTGTAAAACTCTTATGTCACCATACAAGTGTTTTGGTTATGATCTCGGATTGGAAGTCATTCATATTGGTCTATTGATGAATGTTTTTGGTTGTGGTCGTGACCAAGGGTAATATGTAGTGGTCTTGTGGAATTTTTGTTTTATTATTGTAATGGATTTTCTTGTTTCAACGAATTCATCCAACTACTATATTTGTATTCTAGATTTTATTTATCTTAGACCTTATTATGTATTATTATGGATGATGTTGTAAGTTAATTTTGATTATGAGTTGGTAGGTTTGTATTTATTATTCCATATTTCCCAAGTATTATTTTTTTAAACTTTTTATTTCATATACCTAAAATCATAATGTACGGGCACACCATGCTGAATTATGGTTTAGTTTTATCTAATTATTTATTGTTATTCGAGTGTGAATCCTTTCCCATTTGGTTATAGGGTGATTAAATAATTCATTTCATCATTTTACGGAAATCTAGAACACACTTTGGACCTTGTGGTAGGTTGACTCAAGACAGTTTACTATAAAATTATATTAGAGTGGACTATTTTTATTTTAATGATATTTATTAATATGAATATATAACTTTCAGAACATAGGTGGAAAGTCACGAGTAAGTGTATAATAACCACATCTTCGGATGAAACATGATTTTTCATGGGATTTTGAGATTTGATCCTTGAATTTATATTCAGTTTTCATTATGCTTTATTTATTTTTATCTGAGATGTGTTTATTTAGATCTTATTGGATCTAAATTAGATACTTTGAGGGTTTTACTAAGTTTTTGTGTGAAAGTATAAAAGAACCATAGATTTATATTTATCTTTCATAGTCTAACAAGTCACGTGAAGCCCATGTTTATGATTAGAAAACATTACATAGGCTATTGCGCAATCATCCAAACCATGAACAACTATTTATCCGTTTGGAATTTGTTTTTGGAACTCTTTTGATCTTAATTTTCTCTTTATGTGATTGGTTTTTATTGGAAATGAATAAAAGAGATTTTTGTGAGGCATTGGTGTTGTTTTTCGTTGTGTTTTAATGGTTTGTTTTTTGTGAAAAAATAATTCCACAATGTTTTTTATTTTAAAATTAGTTTTGAGTGTTAATTTATAATGGAATTTGACTCCAATGATATGATTTTTAGAAGTGGTTTGTTTTTTATGGAAATTCAGGAAGAGTTTGGAAATTAATGTGGTTTTTTCAAAAATGTCTTGAATTCCCCATATGGAATTATGTATTATAAATCATAGTAAAGTCTTGGAAATTATTTTTCTTATATCTTTTCATGTGATGTGAATTTTTTTCTTATGTGCATGTGTTTTTTATAAAATAAGTCTTTAGGCTCTATAAAATATTAGTGGTTTTAAAGAATGGAATTTTTTTGCAGTGTTTTACACTTTAGTGATATGTGATTTTCAGTTTAATCCCTTGGTTATGTTGGAAGTTTTTGTATTTTATTATGACACATGAATTTATTGAGTTTATGTTTCATGTTATTTAGATATTTCTCCTGAAAAGGTCTAAATGGAATGTTGGAATTCTATCTATGAGGATGATTCTTATGGTGATTCCTCTCACTGTATGTGTGAGACCATTATGGTGGTTAACTCTACCTAGATTATGGATATAGTAGTGGAATCAGAACCTTAATTTTCTTTTACCTCATCCAATAATTTTTGAGACATCATGTTTCTTATTTCCATAGTAATCAAGGTACTCTTGTGGCGATGGAGTGGATGGAGAGGGCTGAGGGATCTCTAATTCTCTAAATACACTTGAAGACCAAAAGGTTAAATTTTGGTGCATGTGTTACATATATATAGATTATAAATATTAATAAATATTATATATTAAATATTGGTATATGAAAGTAATAAATTGTAATAATTAAAAAAATAAAAATGAATAAATTACAAAATTATTAAAAAATTTAGTACTGAAATAATTATTAATAAAAATGAATAAGTTTAACATATATATATATATATATATTAATTATAAATATTAATAAATAATATATATTAAATATAAATATATAAAATTAACAAAATGTAATAATTAAAAACATATTAATGTTTTGTTCATTTTAATAGATTTTATACATAATTATTCATTAATACATTTAATATTTAAATAATTTCATATATTTTCAATATATATATATATAAATATTTTATTTCATAAAATATTATTTATATAATAAAAAATATTGATTATTACATTAAATAAGTCATATATTTAGTAAAGAATGGTTTATCCTCTAAATCACTTTTTTCATTTTCAAAATAAAAAACCACTTTTATGGATAAGTAAGAACCTCATAAATTCAACCATGACAAAAACACATATCACCATACAAAACACACATTACACCATACAAAAAATAAGAGGCACCAAACCAATTCATAGAACACACACACAAAAATTCAAAAGAATTAAAACCAACACATTACAACATCATCATGGATATAGAGACCCTCAAGAAGCACACCCTACACAACAGTCACCATAATCAACATACCTTCCCTGTCACTGATGAATAACATCGATGGAATCACTGAAAGAAATAACAAACATACTGGAAACACGCTCATCGAAAATTGTTGAGAACAAGTGAACTGGAAATGGTTTATAATTAATCATTAATATTAATTAAAAATACAAACTAATTGCATAGAGTAATGAATATTAATTTAATACCATTGGATTTTTCAATTTAGCATATATCAAACATGTGATACATTGATTTAAAAAAAATATACGTAATTAATGAATATTTATATGCAGTGTACACACCAAAATATTTACATAATTAACGAAATGTTATATTAAAACACATACACCTCATATCTATATAATCTATTCAAATTATAGTATTCATTTTAGACTTTCATTTAGTAACAGGATAAATTTAATACATTGTTTTTTTAATTGGAAAATTTTATTTATTTAATTTTCATATTATTATAGTTAGGTTTTATTTATTCATTTTTTATATTTTATATTTTATATTTTTTATAATTAAATCATTTTATAATATTTATTTATATGTATTATTTACTATGTTTTAATAATTTCAATCTGTATTTATTGTTATTTCAATATATATCCATATTTTTTATTAATTTGAATTTAATTAATAAAAGTTATCCATTTTTTCAGTATTTTTAATGTGTACTTATTTAAAATTATTCAATTTTAATCTTTTCCCCCATGTATGCATTTTAGATCATACATTAATTAATAATGTTAAAAATATATTTATAAATAAATATTTATAAATAAATATATTTATAAATTTTTATATTTATAATTATAAATAAATAAATATTATTAAGACAGGTATTTATATAAATTTATAAATAAATATTTATATATATATTTAAATAATTATAAATTTATAATAAAATTAATTAAATAACGAATATATTTACTATATATATATATAGATTTATATATATATATATTAAATATACGTATAATTATATAAATATATATAATAATATAATAATATTTATAATTATAAAATTATGAAAAATATATTTTAATAATGAATATATTTACTATAATTATAATTATAATTATAATTATGTTTATTTATTAAATATATATATATATATATAATGATATAAATATATTTATAATTAAAAATATGTAATTATAAATATATTTACAAATATATTTATTTATGATGACGGTGTGACCATGGGTTAAAAACCTATGACCCCCAAATATTTATAAATGTATATGTACTATATTTATAAATTTATATATTTATAAATATAAATAAATAAATATAATGTTTTTAAGATAAATATTTATATATTTAAATAAATATAAAATTATAATAAATATATTTAAATAATTAATATTGTAAATATATATATATATATATAATTATATAAATGTATATAATGATATAAATATATTTATAATCATATAAAAATATTTATAAATATTTTTTCAAATATTTTTATTTATAATTATAATTATAAATCTTTTTTTAGTGCTAATATTTTAGCACTCATAAAGAATCCATTTTATCAGCGCTGGTAAAACCCTCCCCGGTCTATTTAAAAAAACCATAGTTACACTGATTTCTGTTTCGATTTGCAAGATTTCTTAGAAGTCCACTGCTGTCGGTGACCCTCCTATACTTTCTCTCAGAAGAATTTAGCCTTGAATCTAAGGTATATTATTTTTCACCTCCTCTCTTGTTGTCTACTTGATCAGGTTCCAAGGTTTACATTTTTACATTGTTTTCTTAGATCAGTGCTACCGTGGTTTAAAAGTTTAGGGTATATTTTCCTTCTCGTTCAACTCTTATTTATTTCACAATCCTATTTGATCAATACCCCCACCCCCATTTGAGTTCAATGAATATCCTATAATTAGTCTGGGTTCTTTCCTTATACCATCTCAAACAGATGGAATTTTAGTGTTGAAACTCTAAAATGTAGAAGGATTTTTTCTCCAATTAGGCATCATTATGTGAGCTATATTGAACTTGATGTACAGTGCAGTGCCATATTGGTCGCCGCACTGCAGTAGTGCTATCTACTTTTTGATTTTTCCCTTTTTCTAGCTTCATTTCAAATTTGAATATATTTTTGTAATATAAATATTATTTTATAAAAAATGATGCACCAGTTAGAGATATATAAGATGCTTTAGAGCATAAGTTACTTCATTTTAGTGTTGTGGGTTGAAGATGGTCTTAGGAATTTTAGGCATGCAATTGGTTTCTTCCTCTCTCTTTTTGTCACTGTATAGTAAGTTGTGAAAAATGTACATTGCTAACGTCAAAAGTTTTAATCATATTCTTTGGTGGTATTTAGTTAGGCCTACTTATCCATTCACTATGGTTTTTGTTTTATTCATTATACTACTCTTCAGGTATTCACTTGAGTCTGGATGTCTATCTATCTTTTGGTTGATCTATTTTTTTGGTTGTTATTACATTCTCAATTGGGAAGATTCTTATTTTGTCTTGGTACTTCTATGTGTGTTTAATTCTACGAGGGTTCCCTCTAACCTTTAAAGATACTTTCCTAATAAAAATATATTTAATTTTCATTGAATGAGTGGGTTAAAATATAGAAATTGTTTGGAATATAAATATAAATACAAATGAGGCATAATCATTAGTTTTAAAACACGTTAATGTTAATCCACACAAGACACAAGCTGTGGTGTATGTATTGTTTAAAAATCACTAATTTCAATAAAAACAAGGTAATAAACACATAATAAGAAACAAATTATTCATATTAGTATTAAAATGTGTAAATTATTAAAAATAACATTAGTTATAATCAATTATTAGTCATAATAACCCATGGAAGGCACAAGGTGTGAGTCAAGAAGCAATTAAAATTTTCTAATAGAAAAAATTTAAATATTATCATTTTAATGAATTTGCTACATTAAAAATCCAATTTATTAAAAAAATCTAAGTAAAAAATTTTATTTTAAGTTTAGAGGCACTTGTATAACTCATATTTTAGGAAAATTAAGTTTTACACTTTTGATAATTAACATATACAGATAACATGTCCTATTTGTAATGTAAAATTATGATTTTGTAAATATTCCCAAAGAATCAAAATACCTAAGGTTTTAGTTTCCTAAAAAAATATTTATTTATGTTATTTATATAAATAAAAATCCATTGATAATTCTTTAATAGAACATTTAAATTTAGTACTTAAAAAGTTTTTAGTTTAGTTTCAAAAAAAAAAAGATGATGATACTTAATAATTTATCATAAAGAATCATCCCTTCCCACTTAATCAACACAACCATTATCTTGTCACTGATTCAATGACTAAATCAAGTCTAATTATTCTTCATTTACTTATAATTAATTTAGTTTATAGTGAAAGTAAATGAATTTATTTGTAATACATGACAATATATTAAATGGAATAAATTATTAAGTATATTCACAAAATTTAAACTCATGATTTAAAACTAAATTAAGGTTTACTAGAAGTACTCAAGATATAATAACATAATTACATAAAAAATAGAATTTTCCTTTCTTTAAAAAAGGTGCATGATATGTGAATAGTCATGTTACTTTATCAAAATAAAGTGAGGAAGCATAATCCAAACACATGATAGCATGGATCTTAAAATTATTTAGATCTTATAGAATTTCTAAACATGAAATTATATAAATAAAAGAGTGTAAATAATTAAAGAACCTAAGTTCAAACATAAATTTCATAGAATAAATAATTTTAAAATAATTAAATATGTCTAACCAACTTTTCAAAACAAACCAAGCATAAATATATGATGTGGATATCACACGTGATGTGGCTTCTATCTCACTACACCCAATCTCCTGGAAAAAAATTATTTGGTCCTCCTCTGGATAAATTTTCAATGAAAATTCTCCATTGAACCTATCAACATGCTATTTAATCACTATATCACAAATCCTATTCAACAAAAATCATCCCATGATCTTATAAACACCCAGAAAAAACTTAGAAACTAAGAACTTGGTGAAGCTTCGTGGTTTGTTCCTTTCCAGAAAAACCAAATCTGCAATAATTCTCTCACCCTGAGTACTAGGGAAACTGTAATTTCACTCACAATGAGGCAAATTCAAATCGAACCTAATCCCAATATAACACACAAACCCCATCTAACACATCAAAATATTTTAGAAAATAGTTTTAAATGACATCAATATCATTAAAACCTTATTGATATTGATTCATGAATAAATTATATCGAATGTGAAAGCATGGATTATTGGATTCTTGTCCGATATTTGATGAAATTAGTTTTCGGTAAATTGGTAGTCACTTTATTGAATATTAAATGAATTCCATCGTAACCTATGTATTTAAGAGGGTATTCTAGAACAATAATTTTAGGAATGTTTAGATCTACTTAACAATAGAATTTATAATAGAAACAATAAATAAACATTGGTGATGTAGGGAGACACTTGTGGTGGTGGAATCCTACACCATAGGCCCATATCTAGAGGGTAATGTGTGAAAGGATCATCCATGGTCACTGGGAGTTTTAGTATACTTGGGCCTTGAAATATCTTACTTGATAAATCCTTTACCATGGTGCTATGATTTAAATTATTAATATACACTTGTCTTCTGAATTTTTTTTATTCATACCATCTTTATAAAATGTTTATGAAATGAGTAATAATTATTCTTTCTATTAGAATAGGTGGTAACCTACTTAGATATTTTATGTGCATCCCTATTTTAAATTTTAGTTTTGAAAAATTAATCATGGTGTTAATTGACAAAGTTGCTTTTGAAATGAAAAAAATAAGGTTTTCGCTTAAAATGAACTAAAATGGATTCGGTGTTTTGGAACCCATGAAGTGGTTTGAAAGTGAAAATTTAAAGTTATAAACATTTCAAAGTGTAAATATTTATATGGAAATAGTTTTAATCATATAATTTATATTTGATGGTTTCTTAATGTGATTTTAAAGTTTTTCACTTGATTCTAATGGTTTTTATATAAAGGGGGTTTTGTTTCCCATTAAGAGTTTTGAAAAAAATTGGTTGATTTTCATGGGGACTTAAAAAAAGTATTTCAAGTAGAGTTTTAAAATTTTAAAAGGCTTCTTTTTAAAATTTTAAAGTGTTTTTGAGATGATATTTGTAATTTTAAATTTATATGTGGTAATTTAAATATAACATTGTCTCTTGAAAAGTGTTTTGTAAAGTGGATTATTTCAACATGGAATTGGGAAAATGTTTAAAAAAAAGGGTTTGGTGTTAAAAAATGAGTGAGTGGTTTCATAAAGGGACCAGGAAAATACATTTAAAAGTAGGTGGTTTATTGTGATGTTTCGATATATTGTTGGTTTATCTTTGTCACTAATCCCAAGTAATGTTTCTCTTTGTTCTGTAGACTAAAAGTGACTATAATTTCCTTGAACTAGACTAATTATAATTTATCTTGGTCCATCATTGGAATGGAATTATAGTTTTTCTATTGTCGATGTCATAAATTTGAAAATGTAAGCATCCATTTCCACTAAGAGAGTATATTTTAGTCTTGGTGCAATAATTATTCTATTTAAGGGATAGTGGTTAATGTCTACTTGAGAAAAGGCGATCATGTATCTCAACGCATTAGGAATAGGTAAAGGGGTATAAACGAATGAGGTCACTATGAAAATTTATTTTATGATCAACACTGCTATCTAACCATTCTGTTCCTGATAAACTTTTCAACTTAGGGAAACATACTACGAAATTTTTTTCGATGCTTCTCCAAATCCAAGCCTGAGAACATTTATATTTAAGAAGACAACTATTAGACTCATAAGCTTCATATCCCAAATAGTTATTATTTTATTTTTTTCTTGAGAATCATCCCCCATATCTTCTAGACAAGCACCTATGAATTGAATAAAAAGTTATAATTCATAATTTTCCATTTTGTTAGTTTTGAAAATCACAAACACTTTCTTAAAACACCTTTGATAACTTTTTTTTGTCTCAATAGTTTTAGAATGTTTTTTATAGAAAACCAAAACTTTTACCATGAATGGAATAAGTTTTAATGTATTATGAATATAAACTTATATTTAATCATTACAATAATCAGAATGAGACTATATCTAATAAACACCAGACTCAATTTTATCATATCACATATTAGACTTTATATATTGTCTTTAGTGCTAATAGTCATAATAATTGGACCAATATCAGTACCAATAATATCAGACTAACACTCATAATGATTATCATATTGACATTGTTAAGGAATCCCATGGGAATAGCTAAGATTGTAATCATAATACAAAAACTTATTTCAAATGTAAGGAAATTTTTTAACACTATAATTATGTTAACCAATGTGATATTGGACATTCAATTATGATGATCTTTCAAGTTCTAGTTGCCTAAAGGAATTGCAAAAAACATAGAAAAATATGAATGTTTGGAGAACACGTGATTTTTGGAAGGATTATAATAAATACGAGGTCATTTGAAAATTTTGGAGTCGTTCTATTACATTCACTCATGAATTTTCAGAATAATACTTAGTGTGAAAATCTTATTCTATATCACTGTATTTCAATAAAGAGTTGTCTTCATAAGGAAACCTTATAAGGTTGTCTCCATAAGAAAATTTTTATTACTGTTACTTGAATATGATAATCATAACGATTAAGGGATTGTAGATATTGGAAGATGGAGAATCCAATCTTCATATTGAGGGATTATTGGGATAGTAAGATAGATCTGGTCATCATGTCGAGGGTTTTTGGGGAAAGGAAGACATAGCAATTACAGTCTTCATATCAAGGGCTTTCCTTGGTAAAGAAATTCATACATTACTGCAAGTATAAACTATTGGATACCTTTATTCATGATTATTAACTACCTTTATCTTAAGGTTAAAAGTGTTATCTTTTTAAATAGATTATAATTAATTATTTATTTTTTAGCTGTTGTATTGCTTGTTGTTTACAAGTTTTATTTTTCGATGCACATTTAATAGAATGTGAGATAGTATATTGATCTTTATATTCTATTTGTTTTATCGTATTAACTATTATTGTGATACATACTTTGGTTAATCGAATCCATAGTGATTAGGATTTTTACCTTGATATAATTAGAAAATCTAGTTCTGATTTTGTAACTTTGTTAATCCGACTGAGGGCCAATTATAATAACCTTACATTAAGACGCTTGTGTATTGTTTTGTTTGATTATTTTAAACTATATTTTTAAACCAAAATTCACCCCTATTATAAGGTGTCTATTTGATTTATTTATTATGATCCACATCATTATTAAATATATAATGATCCAAATATTAGTATTAGAACATGTTACTACTACTCAACCACTTTATGATTTTTTAATTTATTTATTATGTCACATTTGTTAATGTTCTGATATAATATTTCTATTTATAAACTTTTGTTACACTAATGAGTATTTTTGAAAAAATAATTTCAATTTGTTTTTAAATATGGAAGGTATAAAGGCCAGTTATATAGATTATTTGAATCATAAAAGACCTTCTATCATTGATAGTGTTGATTATGAGTACCAGAGAGATAATATGAATTCTTTTGTTATCAATACTAGGGTTGATAATTTTTTCATGTTGAATAGAGATTATAAAATTTATCCTCAGGAATTCACTGCATTTACTCATCAAGAAAAATAAGAATATCAGTTGAATTAAAGAGGAATGAACACTTTGTTATATTATATTATAAGAAGTATATATAGTCAAATATCATCATGTGAATATCTAAATAGTATCTAGAAAAAGTTAAAAGTCAAAAATTTTGAAACATCAAAAGTTTTTGAAACTAGAAGATACATGTTACAAGTCGATTATCAATCTTTTGATTTTTTAGTAGGAGAATAATTTTCTATGATGAACTAGAGGATTATGACCATTATAAATAGTTTAAAAACTATTTGTGAGAAAGGAATTGATGATTATATACTTGTAGAAAAGATAATAGATATTATTCCCAATGAGTGGTAATTAAATAGAACTACTATTGATGAGATAGTAAATTTAAAAAAATCTTAATTTATATGATTTGATTGAGGCCCTTATGTCATATGGGGGTAGAATTGAAAGAGATTCAGAGAAATCCAAAACAAACAGTGGTTCTTCCTTTTCTATAACATCTACCTTAAATCCAAAAGTTCAATCTGTAGATATATTTATTAAATCTTAAATAAAGAATAAAATTATTGTTTAATATTATTCAAGTAATTATGAAAATTTTGAGAATGATTTAGAAAAAATGTCCAAAAGTATGTATAAGATAGTTGGAAAGAAATATTTCCAATATAGATATAAAAAGGTCATAAGGATTGAAGTGAAAATAAAGATAAATAAATTTATAGAAATGTAATAAAACTTGACATATTATACCTGATTGTCCAATGATGAAGAGGAGAGATAGAAAATAAAATATTTCAAAAAGGGGTTCAAATAAATATTACAAATCTAAAACAATGAAAGTGAGAACGTATGTTCACAGCTAGAGTACTAATGCGGGTAATTATTATGAGATATTATCTGATAATAAATGTTTCTGATAGAGAAACAAATGATTTGTTTTCTAAATTAACCATGGTAAATTAATGTTTTATAGAAAAGGTATGAACAACTAAAAACATTAAAAACATTTTTTTAATTACAAACTATTAGGATGAGAAAAAATTCTATATCTCTATATGAATAATATTCATCAGACAGTGATAATAATTCCTTACCCTCTAATGATGAAGTTTCCTATTTTTCTTATCTTTTAGAAAATTAGAATTGTAAAATTTGTAAAAATATTGATAATTATAAGGAAATACATTCTATGGTTGATTCAAGAATAAGTGTTTTGAAAAATGAAATATAAAATCATTCTAAATATCATTATTAAACTAATTAAGAAGAAGATTTGTTTTTAAATATTTAGAGAAATTAGTTTCTGAGAAAATTATTTACAAACATGTTTTGATACACTTAATTTCAAAACAATAACTAAAAAGGATAATAATTTAGTTTTTAATATAATGCATGAATATTCTTATTAGAATATAATTTTATCAAACTTTATTACTGGTAAATAAAATTTAGATAAAATGTACTAACCAATTTATCCTCATGGTACAAGTTTTAGGTTTGGGTTTTCTTATAAATAACCTATTTTTAGTAACAATTTATTTGTTCTTAATAGGGACCCATTTTTCACCCAGTGTCAATGTGGTGGGCATTGGAAAAATAATTGTTCTTTAAAAAAATTAAATCTCTATGTTTTCATAAGGAATAACTTTCTAAACAAATGTGGATTCCAGAATTTGTATTTTCTAACATTACTATACCTAAGAAGGTTTCTATGCTAAAAGACTAATGTTTTTGTTTTCAGGAAAGAAAATATAATACTATCAAAAATAATACTTAGAACATGGATAGTGTATTTTTTAAGAATACTACTGGTAAGAAATAATTTTTAAAGAATATAACCAAAATTAAGGGTGGGAAAGTCACATTATAATATAATGGTAAAAGAGAGATTATCAGAATATGTAATATTGTTATTCTTCATAAAGATTTAATTTCAAATATTTTATTTGTTAAAGGTATTAAGAACAACCTTATAAGAATAATTCAATTATATGGTGAAGGATACCTTGTGAACTTTAATAATGATAAATGTTTAGTAAATATTTCAAAAGATATATTCATTTTTTCTACCGATCAGCATGAGAATGTTTATAAACATAATGTATACGACCATCAGAGACAAGAATTTCCATGAATTAGTGAAATAGTAGATAAATATTAGTTATGGAAGAGAAGGTTAGGAAAATGTACCCTTATAAACATTCCTAAATTTTCTAAGAAAGGACTTGTCAAGGATCTACCTAAACATAGGTTTGATACTTCAAAAGACTATTACCTTTGTCAACATGGTAAGAAACATATGTCATTTTTTAAATCTTTTAGTAAAGCCTCAACTTATTATGATTTATAGTTACTACACATGGATATATTTCTTCCAATAAAAATTGGTTGTATTGGTGGAAAACACTATGTATTTTCTGAGTAGATTATTACACCCAATATACATGGGTTTATTTTCTCACAAAGAAATCTGAAGCCTTTTATTATTTTAAATATTTCATATCCAAGTTAAAAATGAGAAAAATACTCCCTTGATAACTATTAATAATGATCAAGGTGCAGAATATTTAAATTATGATTTTGAAAAACAAATTAGTAATAAATTTATTGAACATAACTTTTAAACACCTAGAATTTCCTAGAAAAATGGATTAATTGAAAGAGGAAATAGAATTTTTAAAGAAATAACTAAAACCATGATTAGTGAATAATCAATTGTTATAAATTTTTGGGATGAAGCAGTTAGTGATTCCTACTATACTATAAATCAAGTTTTAATCAGATCTTTTCTTAATAAAACATCTTATGAGTTGTGGAGATGAGGAAAACCAAAAGTTTATTGTCTCAATGTTTTTTGTTCCAAAATATTCATATTTTATACAAAAGATAGTCTGAATAAATTTTCAACCATATCTATTGAAGTATTGATTTTAGTTCATTCCACTATGTCTACGAAATATAGAGTTTTTAAAAACAATTATTGTACTATTAAGGAAATAGTACCTATTTATTTTGATGAAACTGGCCCTTTTATTCAAACAACCACAACCCACATCCCAAAGTGTTATTTCTAAAACTATTTTTCAAACATTTTTAGAATATTATTCTCATAAGGATGTAACATAATAAATTGTTTCAGAAGTTATTCCCTAGTAATATTTTCTCCCTATTGTTGAAGAAAAAACATTAAAAAATCCAATAATTCATTTGTTTCTTAGGAATCATACTAGTGAAAGTATTAGTGGTGATTTTGATCAACCAGTTAGAATTAAAAGTTATTTAAGAAATTAAATTTAACATATATCTTTATTATACCTATTTGAACATAAAAATATTGGCAAGGATTTAGGTGATGAGGACTGGATTAAGGCTATGTAAGATGAGCTCAACGAATTTGAGAGGAACAAAGTCTATACATTAGTTGAACAACCTAATGAAACTTTTATAATTTGAGTAAAATGGGTTTTTTGGAAAAAAATGTGATAAAAATGGAATTTTTATTAGAAATAAATCAATACTTATGGATAAGGGTTATAATCAATAATAAGGTATAGATTATGAAAAAACCATAGCACTAGTTTCTAAACTTGAAGCTATTTGTATACTACTAGAATTTATAGCATTCTTTAATTACAATCATTTTAAAATAGATGTTAAATGTGAATTTCATGATAGATTTGTTAAGGAGTAAGTTTTTATTGAAAAAACCCTAGTTTTGAAAATACAATACATACTGAATACATTTATAAACATACCAATAGCTTTATATGGACTTAAACAATCCCCTAGAGATTGGTAACATAGGTTAACCAGAATTTTTTTACAAATTAATTTTTTTAAGGATGTTGTGGATCTAACCATTTTTATAAAATAATTTTAAAAAATATTATTATTATACAAATTATTATTGATGACATTATAACCAGTTCAACTAAAAAATCTTCAACAAATTTCTTTTTTATATCTTAGGAAGTCTAAGATTGAAATGGGTATAATGGGTGAGTTAACATATTTTCTTGGTTTCCAAATCCCACAAAAAACAGAAGGAACTTTTATATCTCAACATATGTATATAAAATATATTCTTATGAAATATGGGTATGAAAATAGTAAAATTATTAGTACTTATATTGGTACCTCCAATACCCTTGATCTTGATGAGTCTAGGAAATAAGATAATCAAATTTTTTTTAGAGGTATGATGGGATGTTTACTTTACATAACTGCTAGTCATCCATTTAATGTTTTCTATATACCTCTATGTAGGATATTAAGAAAATAAAAAATACCCCCCTTTAAAAGTCTTTTGATGAATTTTTTATTATCTTAAAGTAACTATGTATTTAGGAATTTATATTCTTCATGAAATATTTTTGAATTAAAAATAATTTTGGATTCTTACTTTGATGGATTTAGAATGGATAGGAAAAACACATCCAGAACCAGCCATTTATTATAAGATTATTTAGTTTCTTGGTCTTATAAGAAACAACAGTTAGTATAACTTCCCACTACTATATCCAAATATGTGGAAGATGTATGTTTTTGTGATAATGTTGTGTGGATTCAACACACACTCACTGCATATGGCTTGAGTGTTACTAAAAATAAAATAATTTGTGACAATACAAGTCTCAATGATTTAAGTAAAAACCCAACACATCACTCATGTGATAGGAAAATTGATATAATACACTATTTAATTAGGAATCACACACTCAATGGAGATACCATTTACAATTTATCAGAATGCAGGAACAACTTGTTGATATTTTTGAAAAAACCTCTTACTTTCAATAGATTTGAATACATTAAATAGAATTTAGAAATTATCTATATAAATTAATCATTCATATCTACTTCTTGTTTACCCAATTCTATACAATAAGTTACTCCACTTCATAATGGGATTAAATATGTTTATTTTTTTCAAAAAAATTTAGTTTTCAAAAAAAAAATCAATGTACTTAGTTTCTCAAACACACACCTCTTTATAAATTTTTTGGATTCTTATTTCTCACAATGATTCAAGAACTCTAAATATGTAAAAACAACCGGACCTAGAACTTCTAAAAAAATCAGATTCAAAACTTTTTGTAATCATGTTTTAAATTTTTTTTACTTATTAAAACTTTATTAATTATTTTTCTACTAAAAACTATCATAATTATTTTTTTACTAAAACTATAATATTTAGTCTTTTAAAAAATATTGTAATCTATTATTTCAAAAAAACGAAGAAGAATAAGTTATTCTTACCGATGGATTTCTTCACTCCAAAAGGTACTCCACTATTCTTTTACTTTTAAACTATTTAATTATTTTAGTTGTTTTAATTGTTATTGTTGTAATTTTACTTTTAAAAATTTATGTATTTTTTTAAAAAAAATTCTTAATCAAATTCATCCTAAATCAGATATATTTTTTAAAAAAATTGAGAGTTCAAAATATTTTTAAAACCTTCTTCAGATTATTTTTTACCATCAAGTCAGAATGGGTTCAATTTTAAATGTTTATTTTCATATGGAAGATGAACCATCACCCGAGTACCTATTTAAAGGATGGACCCCTATGTCCCAAATCATTTCTACAATATATTGCTTCTGAGTTGTTGAGACCTTCAAATTTTCTAGTCTGAAAGATTTTCTTTTTATATGATTCACCGGTTCTAGTTCTAATTATGATGTCTACTATTAATGACTTCAAGAATTATTTTGTATTGATAGAAATATTCATTGAGAGAGATTTATATGAAAATAATGATTCTACTAGGAAGAAGATAATTTCTTTCTAAGAATTGGAATCAGTATATTTTGAGAAACCCAATAAAGATTTTGAATTTTTTATCTTGATATTGTACATGAATTTTATATATTTGTTATTTTTTTAAAGAAGGATGGTAAAGATAAAATTTATTTTATGATGTATGGAATGAGATATAAATTATAACATAATAAACATGAAAATTTGGTTGGAATATCATCTAAATAAGAAGTGTATTGTCCCTCTCAAATGATTTCAAATAATATTGTTACCTTTGATAGGATAAAATCTAAGGACTCATTGTTTTCTAAATATGAAAATGATAGGAAAGTTTCCCATCTCACTCTGGATAATTGATTTGTGGCATTATAGATGCAAGGCTTCCTGATTCAAAGAAAATGTGATTGTGATACACTGAATGTATCTAATATATTTTTCTTGTATTACTTAGTAAAATTTAGAAAGATTAATCTTGTCATGTTTGTTCTTCATACCCAAGAATATATAAAAAAACTATATAAAATCCAATATTATTATGTTTAAATATTTTATCAATAAAATGGTTGTTTAATGTATTGAAATTTTCAAAGTGGCCAAAAAATAATATTCGATGTGTTAAAATATTTATTTTATAAGTGATTATATAATAAGTAGGATGTGATTTGTTTTTTATACAAAGACCAAAAAATTTGTTGAGAAAGATGGTATTGGTGAATCTAAGGGAAAACCATCAAGAATGTCAGAAAAGGGTTATAAGAAAGAGAAAAGAAATGTATATAATTATCCAACAAAAAAGAAAAATAATTAAAAGAAAGTTCCTGGTGATGTTTTTGAAGATTGGATGAAAAATAAAGACAAGAATAAGTAAGGAGATTTGCAGATCAGACTTGACCCTGTTGTGGTTAAGGCATTAAAATTTCATGATGCTGAAACTATTAAAAAACAAAAAAAAAACAAAATAATTGGTTACTAGAAGTTCAGTTGCATGATAATCTTTTGAAATGAGTAAAAAATAATCTAAGAGGGTTTTTATTCTAGAAATATACATTGATTAAGTGAATTCTAAAGATATATTATGTTTTAAAGAAACTTTTATAGTACATTCAGATATTCCAACTATGGATGATAAGGGAAAATGAAATATTATTGAGTAATAATTGGTTCTAATAATTCATGTAAAGAATCAAAACTACAATTTTTTGAAAATGTATATCTTATAACTACGAGAATGTTAGAAAAATAACTTGAAGAGGAGCATGAATATGAATTTCAAGTTGAAAATGTGGATGGAAAAGAATTCAAAGAAAAATTTGGAAATGAAAAATAAGTAGAAAAAAAGAAGGTAGTTTTGGATAAGAATACGAAGCTGAATATTAATAAGTTGAAATAGAATAAGAAGAAGGATTATTGAATGTATCATATAAATAACAAGATAAAAATGAAGAGGCAGATGATAATAAAAAAACAAAATATAATAAGAAAACATCAGATTTATTCGCATAATCTTCATCATCATCATTGTACCTACCTTATATAGATAATAAAGATTAAAAATATGAATGTTATCAAGAAGAATAGTCATCATCAGAATAGGTTAAATCCTCATCTAAGAAATAATAAGGATATCAAAACTCAACACTACTGGAATGTGGGTTTTTCCCCACGGTTACATACCAACGGTTCTATCAAACCGTTGGTAAATGATAAAATAGAGTTTTTTCCCAACGGTTTCTTAGAACCGTTGGGGTAGATTGGTTTTGGGGAGTTTTTCCCAACGGTTCTAGGGAACCGTTGGGATAGGCCTAGTTTTGAGGAGTTTTTCCCAACGGTTCCTTAGAACCGTTGGGGTAGGCCAGTTTTTCCCAACGGTTCCTTAGGAACCGTTGGGAAAAACCTTGTTTTGGGAGTGTTTCCCAACGGTTCTATGGAACCGTTGGGATAGGCCTTGTTTCGGGGAGATATGCCAACGGTTTTAAAAAACCGTTGGCAAAGGTTTTCCCCAAATCACCAGCGGCCCGTTCTCTCCCCCATTCGCGTTACAGAGCCCTAACGGGAGCAGCAGCAGGCGATTTTGGAGTACTGCCGGCCGGACCTTGAAGCTCTTCTTCAGGTTATTCTTCTTCTTTATCTCAAAAGGTATTCAAATTTTTGGATAGTATTGAAACTTATTTTTATTTTTCCCTTCAGTTTAGACGATTTTGGAGCTACTGCCGGCGCCTAAGGGTGAGTTTTCTTGAAAATTCCTTTTTGGATTTTACCCTTTGAACATGGGATGTCATTTGTGAAAGGTTATATAAATCGAATTGATTGTTCGATTTATGAATTGAATTGTAAATTAAATTAATTAAGGGTATTTTATGGTTTGCATTCCCCTTTAACACTTATATTTTATGTTACCATGTTAGATATATTATAACTAATGCATGTGATATCTTTATAGTCTTGTTAGGAGTGTTATATTAAAAATTCCCATGTGAGTGCTTGAATTTTATTTGATTGAGTCGCCATTTTGAGGTGAGTTGTATTAAATACCTTTGTTTTTGACCTTGGTATGTTTAATGAATTGTTTAAATGAAATGAAATTCATTAAATGATTAATAGTAAATAGTGATACATGGATTCTATTAGGATGTCAGGTATATAATCTTGTTTCTATTAACTTATATGCTTTATGTGATAAATGGATTCACAGTGGAATTCCACGGATAGACTCATTTCTTTGAATATTGATTAAGCCATTGGTGATACATGGATCCAAGGGAGGGATTCCATAGATAGACTTATTGAATGTAGAATTATATTCCAATTGATACATGGATTCTTATGATAATTTCATAGATAGACTTATTGAATGTAGAATTATATTCCTATGATATGCGTCTTGTGTGGTGGTGGTGTGGTTTATGTGTTTTATGGTAGTAGTGAAGTGTGTGATTATGTAGTTAATGTGAACCCATAGGTTGAGTATTTTGTGCTATCTATATATCATGTATTTTTATGTTATTTCTACACATTCCCAACCAGAGTTGGATAAACTTACCAACGATCAGAGGTTTTGAGTTATGGGTATTTTTTCTAATATCTAGGATGGTGGTTATATGTTTGGATAGCTACCATGTCTTCCCTACTCTTCCTTAAAAAGTGATTGACCATGTGTTTTTAGGCAAGATGCGATGTGATTGTCCATGTGTCTTCAGGTGAGATGTACTATGATTTCCCTAGTGTTTTTCGGTGAGGTGTGATGTGATAAGGCTATAATAAGATGTGGCATGTGGTTGGGGTCATGTAGGGTAGGAGGATGGCACAAGGTTGATGTTATTCATGTTCATGATACCCTACTAATATGGTTATGGGATGAGTCATGCTGTTATGTGATATAATACATTAAGTTCTTGTTGGTTTTACATTTTTTCAATAACACATTTGTATGTTTTTTTGACATGTGTAGTTGATACCTTGATTATTTTCTTCCTTTATCATTTACTTAAATGTATTTTCTATTATAGTTAATGCCTATTGAATTGTTTATGACAAAATGACTTATATAAATTCTTTTTACAGAATGGACAGAAGTTGGATGTATGAAACCGATCGGATCTCAGACGATTTTCAAAACAATTTGGAGAGCTTTATAGATTTTGCATTTCACAATGCTTCAGATAGTGGTCGCATACACTGCCCATGTTCCAATTGTGTTGGTAGACCTTGGTTGAGCCGTGAAGAAGTCAGCTACCACATAACCAAAAATGGGTTTCAAGCAAACTACTTTCTGTGGTATCACAATGGGGAGAAAACGAAATCTCAAATTGGTGATGATCGAAATGAAAAGACTGGAATGGAGAATTTGTTAGATGATCGGTTTCCGTTTATTCGTCATCATGAAAAAGAAAGGATTTCGACTCAAGAAGACTTCGATATGAGGACAGCTGATGCATCTAGTGAAAATGATGATATTGATAGGGTGAAAAAATTGAATGATGCTGCCACGACTTCAGTATATCGACAATGCGATAAAATGAAAAAGCTGGAATTTTTAATCCGATTATTTCATGGGAAAACTATGTATGGGATTTCTAATACAGCAATCGATTACATTCTTACCCTCTTGAAGGATTTACTTCCAGATGATGCAGATATTCCCTCAAACCACTATATGGCATGGAAGTTAGTTGAGGAACTTGGATTTTCAAGAAACAAAATTCATGCTTGCCCGAAAGATTGCAGTTTATTCTGGGAGGAAACCGCTGAACGAAATGAATGTATAAAATGTGGCACGTCCCGCTGGAAGTCAAAATCTGATGGAACACCATCCCGCGTTCCACAGAAAGTAATGTGGCACTTTCCATTGATCCCCAGACTCCAGAATCTTTTTATGTCTGATGACATATCAATAAAAATGAGATGGCATGATACCGAGAGAAAGAAGAATGATGATGAGTTGGTTCATCCTGCAGATGGATTTGCATGGAAGAGATTTGATGCTCGACATCCTGATTTTGCAGCTGACGTGCGTAATGTGAGGTTGGGTCTTTCATGCGACGGTTTTAATCCGTTTGGGCAGATGCTTACTTCGCACAACACATGGCCCGTTTTTATGCACATTTATAATCTTCCCCCATGGTTGTGTATGAAAAAATCTTTCACTTTCATGAGTATACTCATATCTGGTCCTTCTGATCCCGGCATTGATATTGATGTATACATGCAACCTTTAATAAAAGAGTTGAAGCTTCTTTGGGATGTGGGTGTGCGCACATACGATGCATGTTCGAAAGACATATTTCAGATGCGCGCTGCGCTTATGTGGACAATCAATGATTTTCCGGCTTATGCAATGATGTCTGGATGGAGCACGAAGGGGAAACTGTCATGTCCAGTTTGTATGAAGAATACACGATCCAGAAGACTGAAACATCGTTGTAGTTTCAGTTTTATGGGACATCGACGATTTTTGCCAAAGGATCATCCATATAGAATGAATCGTCGAAGATTTGATAATACTATAGAGACCGATGATCCACCTCAGCGTATGTCTGGAACTGATGTGCTTAATGAATTGAAAGATTTCAGTTTTTCGTTTGGGAAGGGTCAAATGAAATCTGGAAAGAGAAAGAATGTTTCCACAGAAACCTGTTACAATTGGAGGAAGAGGAGTATCTTTTTTGATTTTCCTTATTGGTCAACCAATTTGCTACGTCATTGCTTAGACGTAATGCATATTGAAAAGAATATATGTGAAATGTTGCTTTCAGTTCTTCTAAATGTCAAGGGGAAGACAAAAGATGATTTACGATCTCGACGTGACTTGGTGGATTGGGGCATCAGACCAGAATTGCATCCTGTGCGTATCAGTGAAAATAAATGGCAACTTCCATGTGCTTCTTATGTGATGACACCTACTGAAAAAAAAACAATTTTTGGAAGTATTAGAGACTATTAGAGTTCCTGATGGCTATTCAAGCAACATATCTAAACGGGTCAATAGAAGAGAGTTGAAGCTAAAATCTTTGAAGACTCATGATTATCACGTTCTACTGCATGAGTTGCTTCCAATAGCAATCCGTCATCTTTTGTCCAATAATGTAAGGGTGGGTGTTATTCGGTTGTGCCATTTTTTTAGAGATCTTTGTGCTAAGAAGTTGTCCAAGTCTTTCTTGCAAAAAATGTTGACAGATGCCCCATTAATTTTGTGTGAGTTGGAGAAAATATTTCCCCCATCATTTTTCACATGCATGCTGCATCTGACTGTCCATATTCCAACTGAAATACTTCTCGGAGGACCTGTTTCTTTTCGTTGGATGTATCCAACTGAAAGAAATATGTTCACATTAAAGTCTTATGTTCGAAACAAGAATCATCCCGAAGGTTCTATCGTGAACGGTTACTTAGCTCAAGAATGTATGGATTTCTATTCAATGTATTTGTCTGATCTTACTACAAGAATGAACAGACCAATGAGAAATGAAGAAGAACAATATGAGTAAATTGAACCCAGTTTTCCATCACTTCCTCAAACAGGAGGAATTCCTGGATCATATACATTGAAGACATTAAGCCATGAAGAGCGGGAGATGGCACATCGCACAGTTTTGTTCAACTGTGATTTGTTCGATGACTATATCAGGTAACAAAATTGAATATGTATATATCTTACATATATATCTGTTAAACTATTCATATTTTTTTATCTACAGGGAACATAAAACAATGATAAATAGGAAGCATCGTTCTTTATCTTTGAGAAGGAGAGAGACTTTGCATAGCAAAGAGTTTTCTGCTTGGTTAAAATTAAAGGTAAAAATATTACTGTTTAAATTAATTATTTCAATATTTACTTAAGTTTAACTGTCATTTATATTGCAGGTATTGAGTTTGTCTGCTGACTTTGTCTCTGAGGAAATAAGAGCTTTGGCTTTTGGTCCTAATACCGTGGTTCGTGACTGTAAATCAATTGTTATCAATGGGTACAGATTTATTGTCACTGAACGAGCCAAAAACATGAGAACACAACATGATGGTATTATGGTTACTGCCACAACAGATTGTTATGCCAGTGCATCAGATAGTAGACCGCGACTTGAAAATGTGGGTTATTATGGAGTCGTTGAGAAAATAATAATATTGGATTATTACTCTCATGGACGAGTCACAATGATGAAATTCCATTGGTTTGATTCGATGACGAGACATGGCACATTTATTGATGATTGTGGATTTCGAGTAATTAATATGACCCGCACTCTTGCAACTGAAGAACCATATGTGTTGGCATCAATGGCTAAACAAGTTTTTTATGTCAAAGATCAACTTCAACCAGAATTTGGTGTCGTAGTTGAAGTAATTCCAAGACATATTTTTGATGATGCTGATGATGGAATTGACACTGTCCCTATTGCCATTGGAACCAATCCATTTATTTCTTTTGATGACTCCAATAGCTCAATTGTCAGAGTTGATTGTGAACCTGAAGTTGTGGTTGGAAATATATAGAATCATTCATCCATGTTCTCAATTCTTTTGGTTTACCTCGAGTTGGGTTGTTAAGGTTGGTTGCTGTTTTATTTGAATTGCATTTTCTAATTTGGAATTGAACTGTATTCAAACCAAATCAAACAATATTTCTAACTTGGTGAACATTACAACTTGTATATTTTATTAAATTCATTCAAGCTCTTCTAAAACAATTGATAGCTAAATTACCAATGAATCCCCTCATTCCCTCATATATTTAGTTTTTTGGTTTACACATTAATTTTCTTTTTCTAATTAATTACATATTTGTTTTCCAATGCAGGAAATGAAGCCAATTGAAGAGAGACGAAGAAAAAAAATGGCGGAGAACAATCGTCGGATGGAGGAGATGGGCATTCCACCATTAGTGCCTACAGTGAGTACTTTATTTCAAATATATATATATATTTACAGAATAAATAATGACATGTGATTAATTTTTTTTGTAAACTTTTTTGTAGGATCCACCATTACGTCGACAGTTATTCGACGAGGAGCCTAGTACTGGTCCTAGTACTCAGGCCGGTGGTACGAGGAGGGTTCGTACCAGAGGTGGACATAGAGCTGCGCGTGCCCGACTAGACCCTGCCCCTCCCACTGACATTTCAGCCTTCCCACATTCTGATCCCGGTGTGTCGTTAGGGACACACGGGATATTTAGACCTCCCATGTTTTCGCTACCTTCTGCATCTTCTGCCCCATCATTTTCACATCCCATGATGATTCCCACTCCCCAGTCAGCATCAGGTCATACAGTTGTTCCATCTTCTTTTCCTTCTACTTCTGTCTCTCCGAGCTTTTATATTCCATCGTCTTCGACTCCTGTTCCACCAGAGGGTGTTCCATCAGGTTCTGTGGATCCGGCGCCACTCATTGATCAGACTAGCACAGGTATATTTATAAAACCATATCAAATTTTTATAGCAATATTTATTTTCATTATAACATGTTTTGATAAAATATTTGTTTTTCTTTCATGACAGATACATCTACTGACAGGAGGCGGGGGCGGGGCCGTACACGCATGCGTTCGGTGTGGAACCGTCGCACACAGGTTATGGTGGAATATAATGAAGACAATCAGATGGTTGAGAAAACAGGGCAGCAATGTCGGAGTTTTATGGCGACGCTTGCCAAATACTCCGACATCATTCCCGTCAGCCCGCTGTCGTGGAGACATTTGCCACATGAGGTCAAAGATAGAGCTTGGGCAGAGATATGGGTAAAAAAATCTGTTGTATTTAATGCCATGAATTTTTTTTGTATTTATATAAATTAATATTTTCATTTCAGCTTCGATTTAATTTTCCTGATGGTGAGGGTGCACGACTGGAACGTCTAAAGGATTTAGGCGAGCTTTGGAGAGCCTACAAGCATGAGCTGTATATTGGCTGGCGTGCTAGAGTTGGCACTGAGTTAGAGGCGGTACCAGTCGTGGATGATTGTCCTATAGAGCAGTATCGTCAGATGATTACTCATTGGACGAGTACCCAGTTTAAGGTATGAATTACATTTGAGGTATTTAAATAATAACTTTCAAGTTTTGCATTAAAATTATCCTTTGCATTATCGAATTTTATTTAGGAATCATCTGGAAAAAACAAAAAAAACATTGATGCAAAAAAATACCTCCATACACTAGGACGCACGACGATGCCGGATCATGAGAGGCAGCAGGTATGACAATTGTTTATAAGTTTTCTTTACGACTTACATTTTCTTTTGTTTCCTCAATTATTCAATTATTTTCTGAAGTCTTTATATAAATTTTGTTTTCAATGTCATTGTAGAGGCAAGTACAAAATATTGAAGGACGTGTGCCTCGAGCAAAACTGTTTTGCTCGAGTAGACGAAAAAAGGATGGACGTGCTGTCAACGAAGCGACTCAGCAGCAGATTGTAAGTTTTAATCTGTTGATTTTATATTTTAATATCTATTTCGTAACTTAATATTATATTTATATTTGTAACAGGATGCTTTAGAGGCCCTCGATGCCCAAGAAGCAGACAATTTTGGGCCATCTGATCACTTACATCAGGTGTTGGGAGAGGATCATTCTGGCAGAGTACGCTGCCGACCTAGGATAGCCCCGACGAGGTATTGGCCTGCCTCAGGTACGAGTTGTAGTGCCACCGAGCTGCAGCAAGTTAGGGCACAGGCAGAACAGGCTGAGAAAAGGGCCACAGAGACGGCAGAACAGTCTGCTAGGGCAAACAGTGCATTTATGAAATTTATTGAAGTTCTACGTCCAACACTTCCAGCAGAGGCCAGCCCAGCGATTGATGAATACATGTCGTCGATACATTCTATATATGGTGCACCAGGTGGCAGTTCCAGGGGTGGTCAGGCCGATGTCCAGCTTGAAGATGATGATGGCGAGCAGTCTGATGCGGAAGAGGAGGGAGATGAGGAGGGCGAGGAGGAGGGCGAAGGCGAGGAGGAAGGCGCTGTGGAGGGTGAGGACGATGAGGAGGACGATGACGAGGGCGATGATGATGATGATGATGGAGATGGTGATGCTGATGTGGGACATATTGATCCGTTACATTTTTGACTTGAGATTTGATGTTTAATCTATTCTAGTTGTTGGTTTTATCTAGACTCGTAGTATAGTATTGGAGTTGAGTTATTTTTATATATTGTCTGTTTTTATGGATGTTGTTGTCTTTTAGTGGTTGTGTGTTTGAGAACTCCCTGGACAACCCCCCTCATTCTTGGACCCTGGACAACCCCCCCTCCCCCTTGGACCCCGAACACCCCCCAAACACCCCCCGGACAGCCCCGCGGACAGCCCCCTGGACAGCCCCCTAGACAGCCCCCTGGACAGCCCCCCGTACAGCCCCCAACCCTCCACCCTGGACCCCGGATAGCCCCCCGGACAGCCCCCCGGACAACCCCCCCACCCTCCCCCTTAGACCCCGGACAACCCCCCAAACACCCCCCGGACAACCCCCTGAACAACCCCGGACAACCCACTGAACAACCCCCGGACAGCCCCCCCGGACAGCCCCCTGGACAGCCCCCCGTACAGCCCCCAACCCTCCACCCTAGACCCCGGATAGCCCCCCGGACATCCCCCCGGACAACCCCCCACCCCCCCCCCCCTTGGACCCTGGACAACCCCCCCACCCCCCCCCCCCCTTGGACCCCGGACACCCCCCCAAACACCCCCCGGACAGCCCCCTGAACACCCCCGGACAACCCCCTGAACAACCCCCGGACAGCCCCCTGAACAACCCCGGACAACCCCCTGAACAACTCCCAAACACCCCCCGGACAGACCCCGCACAGCCCCCCCACCCTCCTCCTTGGTCCCCGGACAGCCCCCCGGACACCCACCGGACAGCCCCCCCGGACAGCCCCCCGGACAACCCCTCCACCTTCCTTAATTTCATTAGCTCTGAAATGTTTCATAGCACGATCAACTAAAATCTAATCCATACTAAATATGATATAAAAATATTCTATATGAATTTCCATAAGATTTTAAGTGAAAACAAAAAGTGACATACGAAAAACTGACCAAACGCATTCGAAATGTGTTGATGCTTTAGGACAACGATCCATGGGTCATATGTGACGTGTACGAGTCATCCCCGCCTCAATCCGAGGCGCGGTGTGGTCGGAACAACTCAAAGTGTATGTCTTTTGTTTCAAAAGGACATCATTTTAAGTGAAAACCATCAACTGGCATACGGAAAACTGGCCAAACGCATTCGGATTGTGTTGAAACCGTCTGCGCGTACACGTCACGAATAATAGTTAGAATGTTTCACGGTGGTTTCGGGTGAATCCGTGGTCGTCCGCTATGAATTTGACCGTTGGACGCCCGTTTTGGCCGTTTATGACACCATAACTGCGTTGTCGGTCACCGCGGGCACACGACAAGTCCGATTGACGTGTCGTCTGCTCGACCACTTCATAAATCACTCACCCGTATTTGTCGTCTGATTTCAGGCGATTCCGACATCGTTCGGCCCGTTTGGACCCCCCTCACGCGCGTTTACGAAGCGCGCGCATCACTTAAAACACGAATATTGAGTCGTACCGTGCAAACCGCATGTCCGATTGACGTTCCGTCTGCGCGTACACGTCACGAATAATAGTTAGAATGTTTCACGGTGGTTTCGGGTGAATCCGTGGTCGTCCGCTATGAATTTGACCGTTGGACGCCCGTTTTGGCCGTTTATGACACCATAACTGCGTTGTCGGTCACCGCGGGCACACGGCACGTACGATTGACGTGCCGTCTGCTCGACCACTTCAGAAATCACTCACCCGTATTTGTCGTCTGATTTCAGGCCATTCCGACATCGTTCGGCCCGTTTGGACCCCCCTCACGCGCGTTTACGAAGCGCGCAAATCACATAAAACACGAATATTGAGTCGTACCGTGCAAACCGCATGTCCGATTGACGTGCCGTCTGCGCGTACACATCACGAATAATAATTAGAATGTTTCACGGTGGTTTCGGGTGAATCCGTGGTCGTCCGCTATGAATTTGACCGTTGGACGCCCGTTTTGGCCGTTTATGACACCATAACTGCGTTGTCGGTCACCGTGGGCACACGACAAGTCCGATTGACGTGCCGTCTGCTCGACCACTTCATAAATCACTCACCCGTATTTGTCGTCTGATTTCAGGCGATTCCGACATCGTTCGGCCCGTTTGGACCCCCCTCACGCGCGTTTACGAAGCGCGCGCATCACTTAAAACACGAATATTGAGTCGTACCGTGCAAACCGCATGTCCGATTGACGTGCCGTCTGCGCGTACACATCACGAATAATAATTAGAATGTTTCACGGTGGTTTCGGGTGAATCCGTGGTCGTCCGCTATGAATTTGACCGTTGGACGCCCGTTTTGGCCGTTTATGACACCATAACTGCGTTGTCGGTCACCGCGGGCACACGGCACGTCCGATTGACGCGCCGTCTGCTCGACCACTTCATAAATCACTCACCCGTATTTGTCGTCTGATTTCAGGCCATTCCGACATCGTTCGGCCCGTTTGGACCCCCCTCACGCGCGTTTACGAAGCGCGCGCATTACTTAAAACACGAATATTGAGCCGTACCGTGCAAACCGCATGTCCGATTGACGTGCCGTCTGCGCGTACACGTCACGAATAATAATTAGAATGTTTCACGGTGGTTTCGGGTGAATCCGTGGTCGTCCGCTATGAATTTGACCGTTGGACGCCCGTTTTGGCCGTTTATGACACCATAACTGCGTTGTCGGTCACCGCGGGCACACGGCACGTCCGATTGACGTGCCGTCTGCTCAACCACTTCATAAATCACTCACCCGTATTTGTCGTCTGATTTCAGGCCATTCCGACATCGTTCGGCCCGTTTGGACCCCCCTCACGCGCGTTTCGAAGCGTGCGCATCACTTAAAACACGAATATTGAGCTGTACCGGGCAAACCGCACGTCCGATTGACGTGCCGTCTGCGCGTACACGTCAAAAATAATAATTAGAATGTTGCACGGTGGTTTCGGGTGAATCTCTGGTCGTCCGCTATGAATTTGACCATTTAACGCCCGTTTTGGCCGTTTATGACACCCGAACTGCGTTCTCGGCCACCGCGGGCACAGGTAATGCCCGATTGATGTGCCGTCTGCTCGACCACTTCAGAAATCACTCACCCGTATTTTTCGTCTGATTTCAGGCCATTCCGACATCGTTCGGCCCGTTTGGACCCCCCTCACGCGCGTTTACGAAGCGCGCGCATCACTTAAAACAAGAATATTGAGCCGTACCGGGCAAACCGCACGTCCGATTGACGTGCCGTCTGCGCGTGCACGTCACGAATAATAATTTGAATGTTTCTCGGTGGTTTCAGCTCAATCCGAGGTCGTCCGCTATGAATTTGATCGTTGGACGCCCGTTTTGGCCGTTTATGACACCATAACTGCGTTGTCGGTCACCGCGGGCACACGACAAGTCCGATTGACGTGCCGTCTACTCGACCACTTCAGAAATCACTCACCCGTATTTGTCGTCTGATTTCAGGCCATTCCGACATCGTTCGGCCCGTTTGGACCCCCCTCACGCGCGTTTACGAAGCGCGTGCATCACTTAAAACAAGAATATTGGGCCGTACCGGGCAAACCGCACGTCCGATTGACGTGCCGTCTGCGCATACACGTCACAAATAATAATTAGAATGTTTCACGGTGGTTTCGGGTGAATCCGTGGTCGTCCGCTATGAATTTGACCGTTGGACGCCCGTTTTGGCCGTTTATGACACCATAACTGCGTTGTCAGTCACCGCGGGCACACGGCACGTCCGATTGACGTGCCGTCTGCTCGACCACTTCAGAAATCACTCACCCGTATTTGTCGTCTGATTTCAGGCCATTCCGACATCGTTCGGCCCGTTTGGACCCCCCTCACGCGCGTTTACGAAGCGCGCGCATCACTTAAAACAAGAATATTGAGCCGTACCGGGCAAACCGCACGTCCGATTGACGTGCCGTCTGCGCGTACACGTCAAAAATAATAATTAGAATGTTTCACGGTGGTTTCGGGTGAATCCGTGGTCGTCCGCTATGAATTTGACCGTTGGACGCCCGTTTTGGCCGTTTATGACACCATAACTGCGTTGTCGGTCACCGCGGGCACACGGCACGTCCGATTGACGTGCCGTCTGCTCGACCACTTCAGAAATCACTCACCCGTATTTGTCGTCTGATTTCAGGCCATTCCGACATCGTTCGGCCCGTTTGGACCCCCCTCACGCGCGTTTACGAAGCGCGCGCATCACTTAAAACAAGAATATTGAGCCGTACCGGGAAAACCGCACGTCCGATTGACGTGCCGTCTGCGCGTACACATCACAAATAATAATTAGAATGTTTCACGGTGGTTTCGGGTGAATCCGTGGTCGTCCGCTATGAATTTGACCGTTGGACGCCCGTTTTGGCCGTTTATGACACCATAACTGTGTTGTCGGTCACCGCGGGCACACGGCACGTCCGATTGATGTGCCGTCTGCTCGACCACTTCAGAAATCACTCACCCGTATTTGTCGTCTGATTTCAGGCCATTCCGACATCGTTCGGCCCGTTTGGACCCCCCTCACGCGCGTTTACGAAGCGCGCGCATCACTTAAAACAAGAATATTGAGCCGTACCGGGCAAACCGCACGTCCGATTGACGTGCCGTCTGCGCGTACACGTCACAAATAATAATTAGAATGTTTCACGGTGGTTTCGGGTGAATCCGTGGTCGTCCGCTATGAATTTGACCGTTGGACGCCCGTTTTGGCCGTTTATGACACCATAACTGCGTTGTCGGTCACCGCGGGCACACGGCACGTCCGATTGACGTGCCGTCTGCGCGTACACGTCACGGATAATAATTAGAATGTTTCACGGTGGTTTCAGCTCAATCCGAGGTCGTACGCTATGAATTTGATCGTTGGACGCCCGTTTTGGCCGTTTATGACACCCGAACTGCGTTCTCGGTCACCGCGGGCACAGGTCATGTCCGATTGATGTGCCGTCTGCTCGACCACTTCAGAAATCACTCACCCGTATTTGTCGTCTGATTTCAGGCCATTCCGACATCGTTCGGCCCGTTTGGACCCCCCTCACGCGCGTTTACGAAGCGCGCGCATCACTTAAAACAAGAATATTGAGTCGTACCGTGCAAACCGCATGTCCGATTGACGTGCCGTCTGCGCGTACACGTCACGAATAATAATTAGAATGTTTCACGGTGGTTTCGGGTGAATCCGTGGTCGTCCGCTATGAATTTGACCGTTGGACGCCCGTTTTGGCCGTTTATGACACCATAACTGCGTTGTCGGTCACCGCGGGCACACGGCACGTCCGATTGACGTGCCGTCTACTCGACCACTTCATAAATCACTCACCCGTATTTGTCGTCTGATTTCAGGCCATTACGACATCGTTCGGCCCGTTTGGACCCCCCTCACGCGCGTTTCGAAGCGTGCGCATCACTTAAAACACGAATATTGAGCCGTACCGGGCAAACCGCACGTCCGATTGACGTGCCGTCTGCGCGTACACGTCACGGATAATAATTAGAATGTTTCACGGTGGTTTCAGCTCAATCTGAGGTCGTACGCTATGAATTTGATCGTTGGACGCCCGTTTTGGCCGTTTATGACACCATAACTGCGTTGTCGGTCACCGCGGGCACACGACAAGTCCGATTGACGTGCCGTCTGCTCGACCACTTCAGAAATCACTCACCCGTATTTGTCGTCTGATTTTAGGCCATTCCGACATCGTTCGGCCCGTTTGGACCCCCCTCACGCGCGTTTACGAAGCGCGCGCATCACTTAAAACAAGAATATTGAGCCGTACCGGGCAAACCGCACGTCCGATTGACGTGCCGTCTGCGCGTACACGTCACAAATAATAATTAGAATGTTTCACGGTGGTTTCGGGTGAATCCGTGGTCGTCCGCTATGAATTTGACCGTTGGACGCCCGTTTTGGCCGTTTATGACACCATAACTGCGTTGTCGGTCACCGCGGGCACACGGCACGTCCGATTGACGTGCCGTCTGCGCGTACACGTCACGGATAATAATTAGAATGTTTCACGGTGGTTTCAGCTCAATCCGAGGTCGTACGCTATGAATTTGATCGTTGGACGCCCGTTTTGGCCGTTTATGACACCATAACTGCGTTGTCGGTCACCGCGGGCACACGACAAGTCCGATTGACGTGCCGTCTGCTCGACCACTTCAGAAATCACTCACCCGTATTTTTCGTCTGATTTCAGGCGATTCCGACATCGTTCGGCCCGTTTGGACCCCCCTCACGCGCGTTTACGAAGCGCGCGCATCACTTAAAACACGAATATTGAGTCGTACCGTGCAAACCGCATGTCCGATTGACGTGCCGTCTGTGCGTACACATCACGAATAATAATTAGAATGTTTCACGGTGGTTTCGGGTGAATCCGTGGTCGTCCGCTATGAATTTGACCGTTGGACGCCCGTTTTGGCCGTTTATGACACCATAACTGCGTTGTCGGTCACCGCGGGCACACGGCACGTCCGATTGACGCGCCGTCTGCTCGACCACTTCATAAATCACTCACCCGTATTTGTCGTCTGATTTCAGGCCATTCCGACATCGTTCGGCCCGTTTGGACCCCCCTCACGCGCGTTTCGAAGCGTGCGCATCACTTAAAACACGAATATTGAGCCGTACCGGGCAAACCGCACGTCCGATTGACGTGCCGTCTGCGCGTACACGTCACAAATAATAATTAGAATGTTTCACGGTGGTTTCGGGTGAATCTCTGGTCGTCCGCTATGAATTTGACCGTTTAACGCCCGTTTTGGCCGTTTATGACACCCGAACTGCGTTCTCGGTCACCGCGGGCACAGGTCATGTCCGATTGATGTGCCGTCTACTCGACCACTTCAGAAATCACTCACCCGTATTTGTCGTCTGATTTCAGGCCATTCCGACATCGTTCGGCCCGTTTGGACCCCCCTCACGCGCGTTTACGAAGCGCGCGCATCACTTAAAACAAGAATATTGAGCCGTACCGGGCAAACCGCACGTCCGATTGACGTGCCGTCTGCGCGTACCCGTCACGAATAATAATTAGAATGTTTCTCGGTGGTTTCAGCTCAATCCGAGGTCGTACGCTATGAATTTGACCGTTGGACGCCCGTTTTGGTCGTTTATGACACCATAACTGCGTTGTCGGTCACCGCAGGCACACGGCACGTCCGATTGACGTGCCGTCTGCGCTTACACCTCACGAATAATAATTAGAATGTTTCACGGTGGTTTCGGGTGAATCTGTGGTCGTCCGCTATGAATTTGACCGTTGGACGCCCGTTTTGGCCGTTTATGACACCATAACTGCGTTGTCGGTCACCGCGGGCACACGACAAGTCCGATTGATGTGCCGTATACTCGACCACTTCATAAATCACTCACCCGTACTTGTCGTCTGATTTCAGGCCATTCCGACATCGTTCGGCCCATTTGGACCCCCCTCACGCGCGTTTACGAAGCGCGCGCATTACTTAAAACACGAATATTGAGCCGTACCGTGCAAACCGCATGTCCGATTGACGTGCCGTCTGCGCGTACACGTCACGAATAATAATTAGAATGTTTCACGGTGGTTTCGGGTGAATCCGTGGTCGTCCGCTTTGAATTTGACCGTTGGACGCCCGTTTTGGCCGTTTATGACACCATAACTGCGTTGTCGGTCACCGCAGGCACACGGCACGTCCGATTGACGTGCCGTATGCTCAACCACTTCATAAATCACTCACCCGTATTTGTCGTCTGATTTCAGGCCATTCCGACATCGTTCGGCCCGTTTGGACCCCCCTCACGCGCGTTTCGAAGCGTGCACATCACTTAAAACACGAATATTGAGCTGTACCGGGCAAACCGCACGTCCGATTGACGTGCCGTCTGCGCGTACACGTCACAAATAATAATTAGAATGTTCCACGGTGGTTTCGGGTGAATCTCTGGTCGTCCGCTATGAATTTGACCATTTAACGCCCGTTTTGGCCGTTTATGACACCCGAACTGCGTTCTCGGCCACCGCGGGCACAGGTCATGCCCGATTGATGTGCCGTCTGCTCGACCACTTCAGAAATCACTCACCCGTATTTGTCGTCTGATTTCAGGCCATTCCGACATCGTTCGGCCCGTTTGGACCCCCCTCACGCGCGTTTACGAAGCGCGCGCATCACTTAAAACAAGAATATTGAGCCGTACCGGGCAAACCGCACGTCCGATTGACGTGCCGTCTGCGCGTGCACGTCACGAATAATAATTTGAATGTTTCTCGGTGGTTTCAGCTCAATCCGAGGTCGTCCTCTATGAATTTGACCGTTGGACGCCCGTTTTGGCCGTTTATGACACCAGAACTGCGTTGTCGGTCACCGCGGGCACACGGCACGTCCGATTGACGTGTCGTCTGCGCGTACACGTCACGAATAATAATTATAATGTTGCACAATGGTTTCATCTCAATCCGGAGACGCGGTGTGGCCGGCACCACTCAAAGTGTCCGTCTTTTGTTTCAAAAGGACGTCATTTTAAGTGAAAAGCATCAACTGACATACGGAAAACCGACCAAACGCATTCCGAATCTGTTGATAATTTATCCCAACAATCCATGGGTCATATGTGACGTGTACGAGCCAACCCGGGATGAATCCGAGTCGCGGTGTGGCCGGGATAAGTCTAAGTGGCTCTCTTTTGTTTAAAATGAACACCATTTTAAGTACATACGGAAAAACGAGCAAACGGATTCGGTTTCCATTGAAACTTTAGGAGAACGATCCATGGGTCATATGTGACGTGTACGAATCAACCCCGCCACAATTGGAGACGCGGTGTGGCCAACACCACTCAAAGTGTCGGTCTTTTGTTTCAAAAAGACGTCATTTTAAGTGAAAATCATCAAGTGACATACGAAAAACCGACCAAAGGCATTCGGACTGTGTCGATACTTTAGCACAAGGATCCATGGGTCGTATGTGATGTGTACGAGTCAATCCCGGCTCAATCCTAGGAGCGGTGTGGCCGACACCGTTCTAACTGTGTATCTTTTGTTTAAAATGGACATGATTATAAGTGAAATAAACAACTGGCATACGCAAAACCGACCAAACGCATTCCGAATCTGTTGATAATTTATCACAACGATCCATCAGTCATATGTGACATGTACGAGCCCACTCGGGCTCAATCCGTGTCGCGGTGTGGCCGGGATCAGTCTAAGTGGATCTCTTTTGATTAAAATGGACATCATTTTAAGTACATACGGAAAACCGACCAAACGCATTCGGTTTCTGTTGAAACTTTAGGAGAACGATCCATGGGTCATATGTGAGGTGTACGAGTCATCCCCGACTCAATCCGAGGCGCGGTGTGGCCAACACCGCTCTAACTGTGTCTGTTTTGTTTAAAATGGGTAGTATTATAAGTGAAAAGAACTGGCATACGCAAAACCGACCAAACGCATTCGGTTTCCATTGAAACTTTAGGATAACGATCCATAGTTCATATGTGACGTGTACCAATCATCCCCGTCTCAATCGGATTCCACATATAATTGTCATCTAAATTTTAAATTGAATTATATATGAATTATGTATGTTTATGAATTGTAAATTAATTATGGATGTGTATAGTTTCAGGATCCATTATATGTTAAATGTGTATGAATTTGTTCGTAATTGTATATGTATGTTTTAGTTTATTACAGGTACAAATCGAAAATGAGGTGAGAATGAGGCCTGATGAGATGAGAGGTGGCTGATGTACAGAGCGCTGTGCAAATTGCAGGCTGCTGCAATTTGCAGCCTAGGGTATGCCAACGGTTTTAAACCGTTGGCATAGAATCTTAAAAATATGTTTTTACCAACGGTTCTATGAACCGTTGGTAATAACTCTTTTCCCAACGGTTTAGAACCGTTGGGAAAGAGTTCATCAAAACTATTGGTTTTTCCCAACGGTTTTCAAAACCGTTGGGAAAAACAGTGTTCTGAGTTTTGCCAACGGTTGTCAACCGTTGGGAATGTTTTTTAGTATTTTTCTCCACCTATAACAACGGTTCAATGTAAACCGTTGGGGAATGTTTTTCCCAACGGCTTACTTGCCAACGGTTGGCAGAACCGTTGGTATAACATATACCAACGGTTCCCAGGCCTTTCCCAACGGTTCTAAACCGTTGGGAAATCCTCTATTTCCAGTAGTGCAAAAACCAAAATTTCTCACATAGTTAATACCGATGATGTGGTGATCATGGAATTTTGTGATGAAAATGAAGGTGGAAAAAACAAAATGAGATGATGACTACAAACAATGATAATGAGAGGGAAAAAAGTGTGGAATATGGTACAATCTGAACAAAACCTCTCTAGGCTGATCTATATCAATCAAATTTGGTAAGAACTATTTCCCATAAGGGTTTGATTATGTTGATCATGTTTTGAAAATATTGTATGGAACAATACCATATTTTCCTAGGATTAAATCCATAGGTAATTTAATTTAATAAAAACTCAATTAAAATCGAAATAGATAAAAAATTGAATAGATTCAGTGATTCGTGTTGAGGTATATTTGAAAAAACTTCACGAAATCTCCTAGACTCATAAGAGATATTATAATCAAATGGTGAAGTGGTCTCAAAACGTTTATGTCAATATCAATATGCTTGCTCATGTATTTGATGATATGAATAAACACATGATATAATTTGATGAATCCATCAATTAATTAATGAATGGCATGGCAGAAATAGTGAATATTGTGGAAGAGTCCAGGGACGAAACCAACGATCTCACTGAGGAAATGAATTCTTTAAAATAAAAGATTAGAGACATGGAGTTAGAGATGTTCGAACTCATATCCTATTAGGATGAAGTAATTTTTATAAAATAAACAAAGAGATATCTAAGAAAATTTATATTCAAGAATATAAATTTTTGAATTGAGATAATGACAATTAAAATTTCATGAAGATCAATACTTTTGTGAATACACTAATGAAGAAAGATTAAAATTTTCTTTTGAACTCTCATTTTTAGTTTTTTTGTAAAACATTTAAAAGACCGTTTATTAATGAATTACTACTTCATACAATTATGATTTGTTTGAATGTTTTCCAATTTCAATTTTTTGAATTTTCTTTAATATTTCTTTTGGGGATGAAGAGTTAGTTCATTTTATTTTTTTCATATGTTTTTTTCTCTATCAATTTTCTAAAACTATATATTCATTCTTGATTTATTTTTGAAAATAAAGTGTATTTTTTTATAAAAGGGATAGAAATCATTAAATAAGGAAAAATATTTATTAAAGGGTATATTTATCAACAAATAGGGATTAGAATTGATTAAAGGGGATAATTTTATTTAAGGGGTAGAATGCGATCCTTAGGGGAAGATATTATCCTAATGGGGAGTTAATTGTATTCAACATTATACTCTCTATCATATTCTAATGATTTATAAACTTAGGGGGATTTAAGGATTAATGATTAACTCTAAATATGATGTACATAAATGAAATGGACTGCATGTTTTTTTATGTAAAATTTTTCATTTAAGTTTTGGGGTTTGTACTTTCTAAAAAGGGGGAGATTTTTGAGATAGACATTATACTTATTGATATTTTTACTTATTTTTGGAAGTCAAAAAAACTTTCTTAAAATATGTTTACAAAATTTTGGTGTCTCAAGTATTTTAGAATGTTTTTGTTGAAAAATTTATCTTTTACTATACATATAATAATTTCTAAAGTGTTATTACTATAATATTATATATATTCATTATGATTATCAGAATGAGACTATGTAAGATAACATGAAACTCACCATTATCTGATCATATTTTATAATTTCTATTTTTCTTTAGTACTAATAGTCTTAACAATTAGGGAGATATCGGTAATTATTATATTGGACTAATTATCATAAATATTATTATATAATTTTTTTACGAAAGTACATCAGAATGACTAAGTTCATTATCAAAATAAAAAATCTTAATTCTAAAAGGATTTTTTTATCACTATAATAGTGTTAAACAATATAACATCATACATTCAGTAATGATGGGCCATCATGTGTTAGGGATCTGATGTCGTTTCAAAAAATATGAAAAAATATAACCATCGGGATATCAATATGATCATTGGAAGGATTTATATAAATACCAGGCAATTTAGAAAATCTAGATCTAGTCAACTACATTCTCTCTCGAATTTTTAGAATAATACTTAGTGTAAAAAACTCAATCTTAGTATTTTTATTTCATTAGAGAGTTGTGATCTTAAAAAAACATGTCAGGTTTTCTCCTTAAGAAAAATTCTATAATTTTTACTTGTGTCTGATCATCATAATGGTAGAGGGAATCCAGGGATAGGAAGATGGAGAATCCAATATTCTGATCGAGGTCTTATGGGGATAGTAAGCTAGAGTTGATCATCGTATCAATGTTTTCCAAGGATAAGAAGATAGAGAAATTTCGATCTTTGTATAGAGGGATTTCCTTGTTAAGTAATGAAAAACATTACTATAAGTAGAAAACATTGGATAACTTTAATCAAGGTTGTTTATTGACTACCTTTATCTTAATTTTAAAAGATATTTCACTTTAAATTACTTATATGTCATTCTAACTTTTGTTATCTATTTTATTACTTATTGTTTAAAAGTTTTATTTTTCATATCACATTTAATAGAAAGGTAGACATTATATTAATATTTATATTCTATTTATTTTATTATATTAACTCTGACTATAATACATACGCTGATTAGTCATATTCATAGTGATTATGATTTTTACCCTGATATAATCCAGTTGATCTAGTTCTAATTCTGTAACTTTGTTAATCAGACTGAGGGATGAGTTCGATAACCTTAATTTAAAAGTATTGAGTATTGTTTAGATTAATTATTTTAGTCTATGTTTTTTAAACTACATTTCACCCCTCTTGTAAGTTATTCATATGAGTGAATTCTTAAGACACTAATAAGTATTAAAGATATATTGATCCAACACTATGATGATTGAACTACTCGGAATAGTAGTCATCCCATTCCATGTACCGATGATCATTTTGAGTTCCCCTTATTAAAATTATAAATAACATTCACCTTTGATTATGAATATCTTGTGTGTATTTATGTATTTTTTTGTACAAAATGAATATTTTATACACCTAGTAGGGTGGATATGAATTGAAAACTAGTACAAACTAATTGAAAAAAAAATAGCACAAATATGTATTTAAAGAGTTCATCAAGTTTTCAATAGATAATACATATTACCCTTCTCAAATAATTTTTCTGTGTTTAAATTTTTGTTATTCAATAAAAATTAGTCTAGAAGAGTTGGAATAAAATTTGATTTATCACAAAATACATCAGAGTTATAAATGTTGGAATAAACATGGGGAAAAAGTTAATGTGCACACCGGTTGGGATGATACAGTAGTTTATGGATAATTTTATATGAGTACTGGTGTGAATGATAATGGATATCGCATAGAAGAAATAAAAATATAAATTAAAGATTATTTTTTATTTCCTTGATTTATTTTAGAAATTAAATATTTGTTCTAAGAGACCACTATATATTGGTTATACTACATACACAACATTTTTATCCGTATTGAAGTTATATAACATGAATATTACCACCGAATAGAGAGACACCCATTTTATGGCACTACTTGGTGTCTTAAATGATATGATACTACAAGAAAATGAACTTCCTTTTCGAACACATGACACTAAACTAATTATGCATTCAATGGGCATGATCTAAAAAAGATACATTCTTGTCCAAATGATTGAATATTGTTTCACAAGGACCATGAGTCTCTCATAAAATTCCCTAAGTGTGGAACAGATTGAGAAAATAAATATTAATGAATTAATTTGAAAGTTTTATGGTATTTTCCTATAATTATGTGGCTTAAAAGACTATATGGATATTAGGAAACCATGAGACAATTAACATGGAATGCAGATACTTGAATAAAAGATGGGAGCCAACATCATCCAACAAAATCTCCTCTATGGAGGAAAATTTATTATGAGTATCCTGAATTTTGAAATGAGCAAAGAAACTTATGTATCATGTTATCTACATATATAATAAATAATTTTGGTATACAGAGTAACAAAAATAGTACATGGCATGTCATGTAGGTAAATTATAACTTTACTATAGGTTTCTGAATGAAGCACAAATACATTATGTTGTCTCTACATATATCTAGACCAAAACAACCTGGTAATGATATTGATGTCTATTTGTATCCATTGATTGGAGATCTACAATTTATATAGGATATCGATGTTACATTGTATGATGCTCATAGAATTGAGCAATTCACATTGAGTGAGAAGTTGTATGGGATGCTCGATGACTTTCATTCTTATAAAAAAAATTCAAACTATAGAATTAAATAAATAATGGGATTTCCCATTTGTAAACAATTCACACACTCAGTCTGGTTGAAACATTCCAACAATACTGTGTTTTTATGATGTCAATTTTTTTTACCTGAATGACATAAATACAGATCATTAATGACAAAATTCAAGGGAAATACCAAAAAAGGTACAACACAATCTCCACTAATGGGTGATAAACATTTTTATAAAGTAAAATATATTGAAAATATTTTTGATAAACCATTTTTGGAATACCTTATAAAATCAGGTTGGATAAAGATCAATTTTATTTAAATTACCATATTGTATTTGTTTGTATGACATACATTTTCTTGATTTCACACATGTAGAAAACAATATATTTAACAGTTTTGTTGTAATTTTACTAAATGATACTTGAAAAAAATGATGGTATATATCAAAGATAGGATGGACATGATTGATATGGGTATGTGGGAAGAGTTGGCACCGATGATGGGTAAAGGGAGGTCTGTTCTTTGTCCAGTAGATTACACTCTATCCAGTTAGGAAAAATTGTAATTTTTCATTTTCCTTAATGGTGTAAAATATTTAGAGGTTAATTCATAAAATATCAAGAGTATCATGTCAATGTCTAATTATAAGTTATATGGACTAAAATCACATGACAATCTTGTTTTGATGCATGATTTGGTGCATGTGATAGTACATTTCATTCTTCCAAAAAATGTTTTTAATAGAATAACCATACTTTTCTTCTTTTCCAAATCCATATTTAGCATAGTTATAGACCAGGTGAAGTTGAAAATCATGAATAAAGTGGTTGTAGTCATATTATGAGAATTAGAGATGTTCAACCCACCATCATTCTTATTATAATAGTCCACCTAATTGTTCACATGGTTATAGAGGTTCAAAAACGTGTTCTTGTCTAGTATAGATGGATATATCCCATTGAATGATATATTAAAATTTTTAAATGGTGTGTCAAGAGTGGAAGTTGAACATATTTTTATATTGTAAAAATATATATTGTTGAAGAAGATATTGAATTCTATACCAATTACCTATTATATGTTGACATAATTGGTCTCCCAAATCATCATCACAATAGACACATTATTGGCGAACGAATTTCCTAAAAATATGTTGTTATAATTACCATAACATAGTGGGAGAAAGCACCCCTTTACATTTTACATAATAGTGAATATTTTGATCTATACATTGAATCCCAAAAATAAATTCTTAGAGATTTTAATACATCGAGGGCTGATGGATGAATATCAAATACCCATAATAAATATTTTATAGGATGGTTCCATGAACATATTTAAAAGGAGTTATCTAAAAATCCAAATTCAACGGTCAAATTTCTTCAATGGCTAGCCAGGGGACCAAAATGAAAATGTTATATATTGCAATGGTTTTGTAATTAATGGTTATAAGTTTTATATAGAATAATAAAATGACTGTATTATAATGAAAAAATTGGAGTTACTCTTATGGTGTAAATGATGTAAATATCTGGTTCAATGAATTAAAATCCAATTTATATGAATATGTCATATTTCATCATTATCAAATAGATATACGAGTTGGATTATACAATATTTCAAGTGCCATTTTTCCATTGCAAATGGGTTGACAATATGTGTGTAGTGTTTCATTCATGGCGAGTATCTCAAGGGGGGTTAATTGAGAACACATTAAAAAATTCTTTATAAAATAAGTTTATATAAAATTTCCTAGTTTATGTAAAACATCCCAGTTAGTTAAAATAAAAGATCAATATAAGTTTTTATATTTTAAAAGATTTATCAAAGATTGAACTCTTCCACAGGTGTATAATAGAAAATCTTTTCAGGTCACACATGACCTCTTCCAAAACACTCATGGGAGTAAACAAATACATTTCATGCATGAAATCTTCCACAACACCATTGTAAAACAAATGTAAAGAGAGTTTAAGCAGATATAAAGTATCTTCTAGATCTATAGTAGGAGATTGTGCGACTATTAAAAATAGAGTATATACACATTGCTCATAATTTTAAGAAAATAAATAGACATATTAGATAAAATATGTAAATGAAGTATGTTTCTCAGCCTGATAATCTCTGTAGCTTGTCACTCCTTGAGTGTAGATAGACTGATAGATCGAGTCGAGTTTTTGAAATATATAGTATAAAAATGCATTTTATAATTTTTTTTCTAACTGTAGGAAGTATTCTGAGTGTTCAACGTTGTTAACTTCTTCGATAGTTGATCACTATTATGGTTATTTTGAGTAAGGCATGATAATATTTTTCTGACTATGTGATGTTCACGTCTATCTCTCTATGTGTGTATCTGTATCTCAATTTCGAATTATTTCGATTACACATTTACTTAGGGATTCTACAAAATATTTTAATGGAAGAATGTAGGATGAATCAACTATATATTATATACCTAATACTGGATTTCTAACACATAAATTAATATAACTCTGTGAAACAATTAGGAATAATCAATAAAGTAAGTTTCAGAATTAGATTAAATAATATATCCATTAGAAATAACTAAATCAAAATAATGAAAAATATTGGTGGTGAATCCTTTTAATGGTGAAACAACACTGGCGGTGAGTGAAAATGGCAGTGAGTTAGGCTGGTAGTGACTCATGATGGTGGTGACTAAACTCGACAGTAGGTCATTTCAACACTTTACCAAATTTTTATTCTAGTGGCAATGCATCATAAACGGTGACTCGGGTCTGGCGGTAGCTCTTTCTAACACTTTTATAAATATAGGGTTCAATGGTGAGTTATCAAATGGTGCTGATTATTTCCCATACTTTTCCAAAATTCAATTATAGTAGTGACTCATAGCTAATGGTAGGTTATTCTAGTACTTCGGAAAATCTCAGTCCTAAAGGTGAGACATTTTTAATGGTGACTCAACCTCAAAGGTAATTTATTTCTAATAGTGAGTCATCCTTGGTGGTGGAAAATATTTAATAGTGATAAATTCCTAGACTTAACCAAATTCTCACCAATCTTTCCCATAATGTAAAGTATTACCGCAACACATAAAACTCATTAATTTCATAATAATCATGATTTGGTGAACATTAAAACAAAGGTGTCAACAATCTACCCCTTTTTTATGATCACAAATCATGCCATTTTATAAAAATGGTATCAAAGATAAAAAATAAAAGTTAAATAGGATTCCTATGGTATCAATGATAAAGAAAGGACATATGGTATTAAAAAAAATTAGATATTAAATAGTATAAAATAAAAATAGTATTGAAGAAAGGTATTGTAACGATCCAATCATTCATTAATGAAAATTCGTCTTGATCTAATTAAATGTCTTATTATGTAAAATGGTTATATAAAATACACACTTAATTGGTTTTCTATTTTTTGATTTCAAAATACCATTAAGATCAAGACCATTGCTAATATAGTCGTTAAACAATGATCACATGATTAGAATAAATATTGGATTTTAACAAATCCAATTTACTCAAGAAAAGGAAGAGATGACCTCATTCAGTAGACTTTACCCATATGAAGCTCATTGGTCAAAGCTCAGAAAGAAGGTGGCGTCATTGGGTTTCTCTCTTGACCAAGCCCAAGGTGAGCTTCAACATGTTAAGCTTGAGCGGAACCACCTATGGGAGAAGTAAAAATTGATAGAGATTACCACCCGATTGATGTTATCTGATCCACCCTTGGAGTCTTTCACCATCGCACTCCTTACCCTTCGTTCTTATGCGGGTGTTATAGGGTGTTTTGTAATGATACCCTAGTACTATGGTTAGGTACATTATTTTTTATAGAGAATATACATTCATTTTATTATTTTTACTTTGTAAATAGTTTTTAATGAAAGAATAGCATTTTTAGTTAATTTAGAAATCTATTTTGATAAATTAATAGATTGTTTTAATTAAATAATATTTTAATTAAATATTATTAATAAATTAGTTTTTATTAAATATAAATGACCATATAATTATTATGAAAACAATTGTGATTTTTATTAAGGTTTTAAAGCTATTTTTGTCAAAACCCATGAATTTTTGATAAAGGTCAGTTATTATTTTAAAATTAAAAATTAAAATATTTAGAAAATTATTTAGATAAAATAAATATTATTTTTGGAATCAGGATGTCAAAATTATCCAATGGGATATTTTTCATAATTTTCTGAGATAGTCAATTTTTTTGGTACAAATTAAATATCGTTTAACTATGTAATGTGTTTTATGACATCATAATGACAAAATAGTGATGTAAAAAAATACTATAAACATGATTTTAGGAAAATATATGTTTTAAAATTAACATAATGTGATCTTAGGTATGTTTTTTATTTTACAAAGCTTTAGTGGGCCCTCCAATAATTATAAAACATTTTGTCATTTTAAAATGATTTCCTTGAGAGTGTGACTCACGTCCAAATAAGAAAGCCTAATATTTTAAGAAGTTAGGCCATTGGACTTATAAAATAGTGTTTTTTAATTCCCTTTGTAAAAAACTATGGGCAAATACCATGGTATGGTTTGTGGTTCTGATTAGTTTAATGTGTTGTGCCCAAAACCTAAATAATAAAGAATTCACTCTCCTTTCCTATATAAAGCCACCAAAAATCCCACTTACTCTTTAATCAAAGCCTTTGAAGTGCTTACAACCTCTTCCCTCCTCTCTCTATAATCCTCCTAAGGTTCCTCAATCACCCAAGAATCATCTCCCAATCCTTTGGGACCATACTTCAAAGTAAGGTATTCCTTCCTTTCTCATTTTATCCATGTTTCTTAATATTGTTATGTCCTTGTATTTTCAGTTATAAATATTGGTGTATGATTTATCACCTTTCCCATACTTACCTCTTTATGTTTTAATGATTATAGACCCCTTTAGCTCTCATTAATTCCACCCATGTACACCCGTTACCATGCTGAAATTCCGTAAGTAATTTCTCTCTCCTCATTTACATTCAAGCAATTATTTTGTATTATGAATCTAAAATCCCATTACTTATGTTGGGACATGCATCTATATGAACTCAATACACTCCATTTCATGTACATATTATTTGACACCCATTTCCATCTCATCAACCATTTTTATGAATTCTTATGTCACACCGTTATGCAGTTGAAATTGCACCGTGATTTTCCAAGCCAAAGTCATTTTGCCGTGAATACCATGCCCATTTCTCTATCAAGGGTATTCACTTTTATACACGTTTACATATAGATTATAGAGTTTCATGTATTTATTCCACACTACTTTATTATTGAATAAATTATGATGTTTAATGAATCCATGTTTTATGATCCATTAGGCACACTTATGCATGAAATTAAATGATTAAGAAGGGTGCACCCTGATAGCACTCCAATGCATTGGGTAAAGATTAGTATCATGATACATAAAGTTAAATGAGGGTTTGATAATGACAATTCAAGTTAAATGAGGTTTTACTCATGATAATTCAAGTTCAATGAGGGTTTTCTCATGCTCTATGTGTAATGAGCCTTGGCTCATGCTAATACCATGTTAAGTGTTGTTGTCACGTTTCCATGTTATGATAATCCTATTATACCATGCCTCTATGTTAATGTTTCTATTATTATCCATTGATATTCATATTTCCTAAAATGTTGTCTATTTTTCATGTTATGCCTTTTTTACTCCCTTATTTGGCTTTATAACTCACCCTTTTCTTATGCAAGTCCTTAGGTTATCCCATGAAATGATAAGTTCAAGGAAATGTAGTGGTCATGTAAATGAAGTTTTCAATAAAGATTCTATGTTTCATTTTTTAAGTTGTAATGTAATGTTACTATGCCCCAAATACACAATACATATTTATCTTCTATGTTTTATCCAATTAATATTTTATGTAATAAATCATGTCTAAGTGTGTAATAAAAAGTAGGGTTGTTATAGTTGGTATCAGAGGGACGTTTAGTTATTTTTGGGATTAGGATTAGAAAACCCTAGTGAAATCATTAGGGATAATACTTAGTATAATAAAAAAAACCCTAAATTTTGGTGAGTATTGAGTAAGTGGTTTTTCAATAAAATAAATCCCTGTCTAGATACAAGTAAGTAAAAGCAGCTCTAGAATAAATGTACCTAAGAGTGAAAACTCTGACAAGGAGTTTTGGGCAAAAATTGGAGTATCCTGGTACACAACAATGGGCCTTGATTCACTCTTGGTTATGACACTCCTGTGGGATATGCATTGGTAAATTCAAAATCTTAGTATGAACTGTTGTTAAGGGGAAAAAATTCCCCTAAGAATAAATGTTGGGAAGTAGATCATGGATAACCTAGATTGAAGCCTATAGATTCATAAGTTAAGGAAATAGAATTAATTTATAAGTCACCAATTTTTGTCTTTGGATTACCCTTTATGTGTTACCCCTATGTTTTATTTCTTCCAGCCAATGACCGGTAATAGGAGGGCTTAGGCTAACAACCGATGCGAAGATCAATGCGATGACTATTCTAATGAGATACCCAATCCTATGGGAGCGAGAATCACAAACATTTTCACAATAATCTCTCATTTAACTCAAGATTTGAATAGAATCATGGGTCAAGAGGAACATTCAACCCCCCCCCCCCCTAAAGAAAGAACAACTCTCAATTGAGAGCTTCAAGAGACAAATGCCTCATACTTTTAATGGATCATCCGATCCCTCAATTTTTGAAAAATTGATCAACTCCATTGGAAAGATATTCTCCATCCTTCAATGTTCTGAACAAGAGAAGGTTCTTCTAAATGCTTATCGTATGGAGGGTGAATCCAATCAATGGTGGAAATTATTCAAAAATAAAAATCCTAAAAAGGAGATCGAGGTTTTGGAATGGAAGGATTTATATAAAATGGTTTTTGATAAATATTTTCCTCACACCCTATGACTTAAGAAGGAAAGGGACTTCCTTGCCCTCAAGAAAAAAAGACGACGAATCAATCAGAGCATACAAGAAAAAATTCACAATGCTTGCGCGATATGCCTATGCCTTTGTTGCTACCCCCAAATGTAAGGTTGATTGTTTCTTTGGTGGGCTGAAACCTAGCCTATGGAAATACCTAGAGATCTGTGACTTTGATAGCTATGAGGAAATTGTACGATGTGCCCTCAAGGTCAAAATGGAGATCGGCGAATCTCATGGGTATCATGGGGATATGAATCATAAGGTGGACTTTAATTCTGGAATTTCGATGGATAAATCCAATGATGCTAAGAAAATCCAGCACCCCACTTTCAAAAGGTGAGAAAATAAGCACCCTAGAAATTGCCTGAAGGGGATGAGAAAATACTTTAGTTGTGGAAGATAAGGGCACCAAGATATTAACTACCGACAAGAAAAACCCACGACTATGATAGAGGAGAGGAATGCTCCACTAAAATCTCAACACGTAGTTCATTGCTTCAACTGCAAAAAAGTAGGGAACCTTTCCAATCAGTTCCCAAAACAAGGATTTTTGGAGGCAATCAACAACCTCCAAGGTAGCAACGATGAAATTTTTCCATCACTACCACTGAAGTGAACCTAGAAAAATAAGTGGTGAATGGCTTGCCAGATATTCATTCAAGAATAGTGAATATAATTTTTGATTATGGTTCTATGCATTCTTTTGTATCCCAAAAGTTTAGTATAATAATCCCAACACCGCCACAAATCATTGAAGTAAAGATGTCGGTGGGTACAGAAAATGGGGAAATCATTGCATCCCCTGAATATAACTCCTCCCCTGTCATAATTTTTGGATTGAACTTCTCGGATAACCTCTTCATACTCCCTATGGTGGAATTTGATTCAATTGTCAGCATGGATTGGATTTATTTATATAGAGCCAATATAAATTTCTATGAGAGGAAAATCACTCTGCATATGATGAATCAACCCCAGATTCTATACAAGTGAACGGAGGAAGATGAAACTTCTTTAGAACCATCATCTCAAGTGTATATATTTTTGCCCTATGAGAACATGTATCTAGCTCATATTCTTGAGTCTAAGGAAGCAACCATCCTTGAAGTCATACCTATTATGAGGGAATCTACTGAAGTGTTTCTTGAGGAATTTCCTGATCTTCCTCTTAGAAGAGATGTTGAATTCTCAATTGACATTATACTTGGGGCATTGACAATATCCAATAATCTGTATATAATTGATGTTTTGGAACTTGAGGAGCTGAAGAAATAACTACAGAAGAATCTGGATAACGAGTTTATACGCCCAAGTGATTAACAATGGGGTGTACTAGTCCTCTTCGTCAAGAAGAAGGATGGGTCAATGTGCCTTTACATTGAATATCGTGAGCTCAACAAAATCACGATAAAGAACAAGTATCCTCTACCCCAAATTGATTACCTGTTCGATCAGCTATGTGGAGAACAATACTTCTCCAAGGTGGATCTACGGTTGGGATATTTTCAAGGAAGGGTGAAGAAGGAAGATATCCCCAAGACTTCTTTTCATACAAGATATGAGCACTATGAATTCATAGTAATGACTTTCGGACTCACTAATCCTCCAAAAATCTTCATATAATTAATGAATATAGTCTTTAGTGATTACCTAGACAAATTTTTATTAGTCTTTATAGATGATATTATAATATAATCCAAAATCAAGGGGGATTACGAGGTGAATCTAAGAACTATACTAGAGGCCTTGCGAAAGGAGAAGCTCTTTGAAAAGTAAATAAAGTGTGAGTTCTGGTTGAAGGAGGTCTCATTCTTAGGACATATCATCACAAGCAATGAGATATCTATGTATCCCTCAAAGATAGTTGTAATAGATGGATGTATGAGGCCAACATTAGTAATGGATATCTGTAGCTTCTTGGGGTTATCTGGATATTATCTTTGATTTGTGAGAAACTTTTCATTATTTTCAAACCCTTTTACCAAGCTAACTCTGAAGTGATTCAATTTTTCTTGGAGTGATAAATGAGAATATAGCTTCAAGGAGTTGAAAATGAGGCTTATCATTGTGCTCGTTCTATCATTACCCAAAAGTATAGAACTATTTGTGGTATTTAGTGATGCTCCGAAGAAGGGAATGGGTTTTGTGTTGATGGAGAATGACAAGGTTATTGAATATGCTTCAAGGAAATTGAAATTTCATGAGTAGAACTATCCAACACATGATCTAGAGTAGGTTGTGGTGATCTTTGCTTTAAAAATTTGATGGTATTAACTCTTTATAGAGAAGTGTAAAATATATACAGACCACAACATCCTCAAGTATATATTCACACAAAAAAAGTTAAATATGCACCAATGAATATGGTTAGAGATGATCAAATAATATGACTTCCCAATCCATTACCACCATGGGAAAATGAACAAGGTGGTGTATGCTCTATGTTTAAAGGTCCCAGTGATTCTATCATTGATGAGAATTTAAAAGGATCCAATCTTCTTATATTTGATGAATATAGGAATGAGAATCATAATGAAGGGAACATAATCTACCCTTTCCTAAAATAATTACTCAACCACCTCTTTTGGAAAGGTTAAAGGATGCTCAAAATGATAATGTGGGAGTTCAAAAGAAACTGGAAACTATTAGAAAAGGGAAATCATCGGAGTTCAATGTTAATGAAGACAAATTTTTGAGATTTGGGAAAAGACTATGTGTTCCATCAAGTACAGAGATGAAGAATAAACTTTTGGATGATTCATATAGTTTGAATTTCTCTATTCACCCAAGAATCATAAATATGTATCGAGATATTTGAGAGTATTATTAGTGGGATAACATGAAGAAGGAGATCACTGAGTATACATCAGAGTGCCTAGTATGTTAGCCAGTAAAGGATAAGAGGCAGAAGTCTATGGGGATGATGAAAAGATTACCTATACCATCATGGAAATGGGAGAACATTACCATGGACTTTTTCACCAGACTTCCAAAGACATCTAAAGGAGACAATGCTATCTGGGTTGTTGGGGATCGTCTTACAAAGAGTGCCCATTTCATTGTAATTCAGGAAGATTTTTCATGAGATCAACTGGAAAAAATATACATCAAAGACATGGTAAGGCTGCATGGAGTACCACTATCTATTATAACTGATTGAGATCCAAGATTCACCTCTATGTTTTGGAAAATTCTTAAATATGCTCTGGATACTAAGCTGAACTTCAGTACGGCTTATCATTCTCAAACTGATGGCCAATCTGAGTGGACTATCCAAACACTTGAGGATATGTTGAGAGCATGATCAATGGATTTTAATGGAAGATTATGTAAATAACTTCTTATTTTTGATTTCTCATATAATAACAATTTCCACTCAAGCATCCAAATGGCTCCTTATGAATCCCTATATGGGAAGAGGTGCAGAACACATACATGTTGGGATGATGTTGGGGGGAGAAAACACTTAGTTCCAGAAATTTTTAAAGAAATAGGGGAGAAGTTTAAGACCATCTAGTAGCACATTAAAGATGCTTAGAGTCAACAAAAGAGCTATATTGTTAATAATCTACAAGACCTAGAGTTTGATGTTGGAGACATTGTATTGATTTTCATATCACCGTGGAAGAGAGTTACAAGATTTGGGAAGAATAGAAATCTTAGTCCAAGGTACATTGGTCCTTTTGAGATCCTTGATCACATTGGAGAAGTGTTATATCGACTAGCACTCCCATTGAACCTATGTCATGTACATAATGTATTCCATGTATAACTCGTGAGGAATTACATACCTGTCCCATCACATGTAAAGAAAAACAATCCCGAGGCGGTACCATTGGAGAATGACCTCTCCTATGAAGAGAAGCCAGTGAAGATCTTAGATTATAAAGAAAAAGTTCTATTAAATAATACAATTCCCCTCATCAAGGTGATATGTAGAAACCAAAAGTTTGAAGAGGCAACGTGAGAATCAGAGGAAGTGATGAAACAAAGTTATCCACATCTATTTTAGTGTTTGAAAAGGAAATTTCGAGGGAGAAATTTCTTAATGGAGAGGGGGAGATTGTAACGACCCAAAATTTCATTAATGAAAATTCCTCTTGATTTAATTAAATGTATTATTATGTAAAATGGTTATATGAAATATATAATTATTTGTTTTTATGTTTTTGAATTTTAAAATACCATTAATAATTGTGACTATTTCTAATATAGCAGTTAAACAGTGATAAAATGATTTGTATAAATATAGGGATTTAAAAATAAAATTTACTTAGACAAAGGAAGAAATTGACTCATTCAGTATACTTTCCCCATATGACGCCCATTTGTCATAGCTCGGAAAGGAGGTGGAATCATTGGGCATCACTCTTGATCAATCCCAAGCTGAGTTTCAACATGTTAATCTCGAGTGGAACCACCTACGAGAGAAGTGTAGGTTGATAGAGATTACCACCCAAGCGATGTTATCCGAGCAACCCCACGTGTCTGTCACCATCGCACACCTTACCCTTCGGTCTTATGCGGGTGTCATAAGGGGTTATGTAATGGGACCATAGTACTATGATTTTGTACATTATTGTTTTATAGATAATTTACATTCATTTTAATATTGTTACTTTGTAAATATTTTTTAATGAAAAAATAACATTTTTAGTTTGTTAAGAAATATATTTTGATGAATTAATGGATTTTTGAATTAAACAATATTTTAATTAAATATTATTACTCAATTAATTTATATTAAATATAAATGATTGTATAATTATTATGAATATAATTGTGTTTTTTATTAAGGTTTGAAAGATATTTTTGTCAAAACCCATTAATTTTCGATAAATGTCGGGTTTTTTTGAAAGGTAAACATACACATATATAAAAAATTATTTAGATAAAATGAATATTATTTTTGGAATCAGGATGTCGAAATTATCCAACGGTGATTTTTTCATAATTTTCTAAGATAGTAAAATTTTTGGGTAAAAATTAAATATTGTTTAAATATATATTGTGTTTTATGACATCATAATGACCCAATAGTGATGTAATAAAATAATATAAACATTATGTTTGGGAAATATATATTTTACCATTAAAATAATCTGATTTTAGGTTTTTATTTTTATTTTCCACAACTTTAGTGGACCATTAAAGACTTATAAAACATTTTGTCATTTGAAAATGATTTCCTTGAGAGTGGGACTCATCTCCACATAAGCAGGCCTAATATTTTAAGAAGTTTGGGTATTTTCCATATAAAATAATTTTTTCCACTCCCCTTTGGAAAAAACCATGGGCAATATCCATGGAATGGTTTGTGGTTTTGATTAGTTTAATGTGTGGTGCCCTAGACCTAAATAATAAAGAATTCCCTCTCCTTTCCTGTATAAACCAACACAAGCTCCCTCTTCCTCTTCAGTCAAAGCCTTTTTATTTTCTCTGAAATCTTCCATCCTCTCTCTATAATCCTCCCAAGGCACCACCAATCTTCCAAGAATCCTCTCTCAAGTCTCTCTCGAGCCTTTGGGATCACACTTCCATGTAAGGGTTTCCTTCCTTTATCTTTTTATCCAAGATTATTAATATTGTTATGTCCTTTTATTGTAATTTATAAATGTTGGAGAATGATTTATCACCTCCCCCATACTTCCCTCTTTATGTTTTAATGATGAGAGACCCCTTTATATCTCATTAATTCCACCCATTTACACCCGTTACCATGACGAAATTCTGTAAGGAATTTCTCTATCCTCATTTACATTCAAGCAATTCTTTTGTATTATGAATATGAAATTCCATTACATATGATGGGACATGTATCTATATAAAACAATTACCATCCATTTAATGTACATATCATGAGACACCCCTTTCCCTCTCATCAACCATTTTTATGAATTCTTATGTCACGTCGTTATGCTACCGAAATTTCACCGTGATTTTCCAAGCAAAAGTCATTGTGTCGTGAATGCCATTCCTATTTCTCTATCAAGGGTATTAACCTTTATGCATGTTTACTTATTGATTATAGAGTTTCATGTATAGATTACACATTCCATTATCATGGAATAAATTATTATGTTTAATGATTCCATGTTTTATGATCCATGTGGCACACTTATGTATGAAATGAAATGATTAAGAAAGGTACATCCTGATAGCGATCCAATGTATTGAGTAAAGACTAGTATCACGATACGTCAAGAGAAATGAGGGTTTACTCATTCTAATTCAAGTAAAATGAGGGTTTTTCTCATTCTCCATGTACAATGAGCCTTGGCTCATGCTAATACCACATTAAGTGTTGTCGCCACATTTCCATGTTACTATAATCATGTTATACCATGCCTTTATGTTCATATTTATCTTATGATACATTGATATTTCTATTTACTATCATGTACTATATTCTTCATGTTATTCCTTGTTTACTCCCTTACTGGAATTTATAGCACACACTTTTATTATGCATATCCTCGGGTTAACCCATGCAATGCTAAGTACGAGGGAATGTAATGGTCATGCAAAGGAAGTTTACAATAAAGATGTCGTGTTTCATGTTGTATGTCATCATGTAATGTTCCTAATCTTTAAATACACATGAAATATCTATCTTCTATGTTGTATCAAGTGAATATTTTATATAATAAATCATGTCTATGTTTTTAATAAAAAGTAAGGTTGTTATAGGTATTTAAACATATATGGAAAGGAATACTAGTATAGTGTCAAAGATATACTAATATAAAAATAAAATTTACTTATCCTTATCTCCCTATTGGAATTATCAAAAATTAAATAGAAAAAATAAAATTCATTAAAACAGAATATAATTAAATAGAATAAGAATAACCATAGAATAGTGATTTAGTAAAACTACTGAAAGTACAGTAAAAAAGTTACATAAAGACAACCCACAAAAGGCAAATAGTATATTTATCAATGATTATTAGGATGTTTGGAATGTTACAAAGGTTATTTTCTCTTCCCTTTGTCTCAATCATAAGGTTTGACATCTTAAGATGAAGGTGATCTAGGAAAGGTTGTAGGAACATAAGTTTGAGAAGGAGTCTCTCTGATGATGATCGGTCTTAGGTGTTAAATAGATTCTCTAGAGGAGATAGAAAAAGTATATAAATCGGCTAAAAAGGCTGCATTGGGATATATGGTTATACCAGGCCTAAAGAAATATGGTTCTTAAAAAGAAGGTTTTATATGAGTGGTAACTAGTAAGACATCCTGAGCAACTACAGTAGTTCCATACACATCCAGAAATGGTTTCATCAAATTATTAAATTCATTAATTATGTTCCCACATCTATCAATAACGAAGAAGAAATATTCCTTTCCTTCCATAAGAATATTAAACATAAGGTTCATGTCCTTTAACAGATTAACTTTCTCTTTAAAGGGTTGACTGACTAGATGCATTAGTTCACTGCCAATAACGTGAAATAAGAATTCATCTCATGCTTAGTGTATATCCCTAAAATATAATGCTTGAAAACTTTTATTATGATCTCTCTCTATCAGATTTCATGTATTTCATATATTTCATGACCATCATGTGAATGTGGTCACTATTATTTCTAATTTTTATCAATTTATCCTCCAAAAAGTAAAAAACATCACTTAAAGTATCTTAAATCACTTCTCTCACAACAAATATAATCATCTCAATATCAACAGGTGGATGATAATTATAAGTAGACAATGATGAAGTAATATTCTCCATAAAGCACTTCTCTCACAACAGATCTAATCATCTCAATATCCAGGGGTTCGATCTAATTTTAAACACCATAAAAATCACTCTTGTGATGCCGAAACCTCTATATTTTACCACTATTTCTTCTTAATTATTGACAAAACCTTTGGATTTTAGCATTACAGAAATAAGCATAGGTTAGATTAAGGAATTATAACTTGAAGATGGATTGGTTATTTCAAACATGTGAAGCATTAGATATCTACACCAATTGATCTTATATACCATCTTAATCAGATAGAGAATATAAAAATCTTGATAACCCATGGTATAAAAATATTCTTTCCTAGGGTAATGTGTGGAATTACGCCTTTTTATAACATAACTTTTCATTACCTTTTACAAATAGAGGATCTTTAAAGTCTAGTTTTAGGGAAATCAGGAACAATAAAATATGAAAACAAAAAACATTATTCTAATCCAGCTGTATGGATTTATCATAAGTTCTTCCTAAGTACAATTATTTCATCTCATAATTTGGAGACATACATCAAAGTAAAGGGTGAGCAGAAGGCCCGGTAAGGAAAACAAGAGAATCAGTTTACTTATGATAATAATAAGAACTTGATGAAATACATTAAGATATGAGCAATGGAAGTAGAGAAATAACATAATGAAAAGAATTTGAACCATAACATGAATATGTGGATACAGCATTTAATTTAGACATTAATGAACATATCACCAATGTTCATTCTAAGGTTCCATAAAAAATACCATGGATATTCACCAAGGTATCGTGAAGCTTGTAATCTATAGAGATTAAATTCCTTACCTAATGCATGGGAGCGCTATTAGGGATAACCCTTAATATGTATTTACATTCATGTGATACACATAGATAATAATCAAACATTTCATAAATAACCCAAAGAGAATAAAAGAAATGGGTTTCATTTCAAATTCACGATGTTTTAAAAGTGCTTAAAAATAAGATCATTATATCATTTATAACCCATGGAAAGGGAGTGTGGGTTATATGTCTGTCAATTCCAAAATAAAATATATAATATTTTTGTATTTATGAACACCCATAAAAGCTAAATAGGTCTGGGTATTCACATAAATAAACAAGAGAATTTCATGAGAGAAAGCGAGAGAAATTTTGAGAAACAATTTCTACAGCATAATATCTATATAACATGGTTTTAGAAAACATTGAATAGAGTGGGGGAAAATTCAACCACTCCTAAATAACTCATAACATAGTATGGGTACCTAATAAAAATAAATAAGATCATGGAATGAATATTTGAAGGAAATACCATATGAAAATGAAACTTCAATTAAAAGAGAAGATGCAATTTCTTTTACAAAAAATCTGCAGCCTAACGACATAACTTAAAAATTTAGAAAAATAATTTTATGATAGTGGAAAGGATATCTGATAATTTGGAAAGCAATAGATAGTAATAAGGATATATAAGAACATAACCCAACATAATAATATAGAAACTAGGATCCACAACATAAATGAAGTCATGACGTAAAAGGAGGAGGGTGAAAGAATCCCTTACCTTGAAGAGTAACTTTGAAAGCTTGAAGGTTGGGACCTTGGGGGATTGAGGGAACCTTGGGAGGACTCTTAGAGAGGTAAAAAACCAGATCATTTTTGAGGATGATTTTGGAATGAAATGAATTAGGGAATGGCTTCGTAATTATAGAGAAAGAGAGGGAATATTTAATTAATTTCCAAAGGACACCTCATCGTTGGTATTTACAAAACCATGGACTTGGTCATGGTATTTTCCACTTTGTACACCTCATAAAATATATTTCTATTCACAAGTATACCCAATTTATTAAATCATGATTACATCATCAATTATGTCATTAAATTCTTGAAACTGAAAACTATATTTTTACTATTCACTGAAAATTCAACTGTTCAGAAAAATCCCAAAATTTTTCCATATTCTAAAATCAATGCTCTGAATTCATAAATGAACTCGATTTTATGAAAATAATTTTATAAATAATTTTAGTTTAATTTTAAATAAAATTATTATTTATTCAATAAAAACAACTCTAAAACTATAACTTGTTTTGTAACACCTTGGAAAAGCAATCAAGGTCCTATAAAATTATCGTATAACTATAAGACAATAAAGTAAAAATTTATGATTACATTTTATGAAAATAAATTTCCATTTTAAATTATTAAAATAATTATAAAATTGTATATAAAGTATTTATGACATACAAATATAACTAAACCTATAATATGATCTTTTTTTCACATTTAAGATGTCTAAAATGTTTTTATACATTCTTGGGTAAAGTTTCTATTTTTTTGGCCGATTTACTATTCATTACTATTAATTACTATTCATAAGGGTATGTTACACTTTAATATTCACTAAAAATCAAGTTGATATTATTAGAATCTAAATTTCTTACTGATCACTATTTTTTAAAGACAATTTTTTGAAAATCATTTCACATTATTAATTATTTAATGTATACAAAAATATTTTAGAATACCCCTTTTTCCCAAATTCGTCAATAATATGGAACTTCAACCTACATTTATCCAGACATTTGAAATTCACAAATTTAACATAATAGAAAATAAAAATTTTATTTATACAAATGGATTACACAACCTAACTAAGGTCTCATTACATAGCCCCTTATAACACCTATATATGACCTAACTGTAAGGTGTGCTATAATGATAGAATCTTGGGGCGGCTCAAAAAACATTACCCAAGTGGTGATTTCTATCAGCTTGAAATTCTCCCTTCAGCGATTCCATTCAAGCTTCACTTGTTGAAGCTCAACTTGGGCTTAGTACAGAGAAACGCCCAAGGATGCTACCTCCTTCCCAAGCTCTGACAGATGGGCTTTGTACGTCCTGAGTCTACTAGATGAGACCATCGACTCTTCTTTCAGAATTAACCAAGATCACTTGTATTTATAAACAATAATTGTAACGTAATGAGTTTAGTTTTCAATGGTCATATAATAGTAGAAACCCAACAATCTCATTTAATTATACTCACTTCATTAATTAAAGGATATAGTTTTGTGAAGTATAAAATAAAATAACACACAAATTTAGGAAAAAAATATTATTCAGAAGTTTTGGTCATTATATTCTTCCCCCCTTAAGAAATTTCGTCCCCGAAACATTAACTCACACCCTAAGAAGAGAAAAGGTGTGGGTACTTTTGCCTCATAGACTCCTATAGTTCTCACGTGGATTCTTTTTATTTGTGGTTCCTCCCCAACACCTTAACAAGTTGGGTAGTCTTGTTGTGTAGAACCTTGTCTCTATGATCCCAGATCTCCACTAGCTGCTCGTTATACGAGGGTTCATGTTCCAATTGTACCACCTCTTGATTTAGTATATGTTAAGGGTCAGGTATGTACTTCCTCAAGAGGCATACATTGAAGACATCATGAACTTGTGCTAGATTTGGAGGAAGTGCAAGCCAATAGGCCACTACTCCTATGCGATCTACGATTTCATATGGGCCAATTTACCTAGGGATGAGCTTCCCCTTCTTCCCAAACCTCATGAATCTCTTCCAATGTGAAATTCAAAGAAATAAATTCTCACCAACATCAAACTCCAAGTCCCTTCGATGGTTGTCAGCATAACTCTTTTTTCAACTCTGAGCAGCCTTGATGTGTTGCTGGATGGCATTGACCTTTTATGTCATCTCTTGCACAAGATCATGCCCAAGAAGCTTTCTCCCACAAGGTTCATGAAAAAAAGTAGAATTTCTACATATCTTACCATATAGAGCTTCATAGGGTGCCATTTGAATGCTCAAGTGGAAGCTCTTTTTTTAAGAGAACTCAACTAAAGGGAGATATTGATCCCATTTAAATTCCATTGAGCATGTTCTTAGTATATCCTTGAGTGTTTGAATAGTCCTTTCATATTTTCCATTAGTTTGGGGGTGATAGGTTGTACTGAAATTCAATTTAGTGCTCAGAGCATGTTGAATACTTCTCCAGAATTTTGATGTGAACTTCTGATCATGATTAGATACGATAGAAAGTGGAAGTCTATACAGCCTTACCACTTCCTTCACAAAAATCCTGGCAAGTTGATCAAGAGAGAAATCTTCCCAAATAGAGATAAAATTGATAGTATTGGTGAGACGGTACACAATAACCCATGTCACATTGTTTCCTTTGGAAGTTCTCTGGAGACTAGTGACAAAGTCCATAATGATATTGTCTCACTTCCATTCTGGTATGGGTAGTGGTTGTAATACCCCTTTAGGAAGTTGTCACTCTACCTTCACATGCTGTCATACCAGACACCTTAAAGTGTAGTCAACAATATCCTTTTTCATATTATCCCACCAATAATGATCACAAAGGTATCTATACATTTTCGTGCTTCCTGGATGTATAGAGAATGTAGAGCTATGAGATTCATCCATTATCTTCTTCATTATTTCTAGAATAGATGGAACACAGAGTCTTGTACGAAATTTTAGTACACATTCTTGATCAATATTGAACTTAGGAAACATCCCGTCCTTCATAGCCTCAAAATTCTTCTCTAATAAAGGATATTATTCTTGAGATTTCTTGATCTTCTCTAGTAATGACATTTGAGAAATCATTTGGGTTAGGGTTGATGATGTCCCTTCTCATATAATTACCATGTCTGACTTTACTAGGTCTTTGATCATAGGATCTCTTTGAATCCTCATCATGGAAACAACAACTGGGTCTTTCCTGCTTAATGAATTAGCGACTTTTTTTACTCTTCCAGGATGACAATGAATTAAATAATCATAGTCTTTGAGAAGTTCCAACCATATCCTCTGTCTCATGTTCAATTCCTTTTGTGTGAAAATATACTTCAAACTTTGATGGTGTGTTTATATATCAAATTTCTCCCCATCAATATAGTGCCTCTATATCTTCAGAGAAAAAACTACCGTAACTAGCTTGAGATCATGCATAGGATAGTTATTCTCATGAGTCTTCAACTGTCGAGATGCATAAGCAATGAATTTTTCATTTTGCATGAGTACACACCCAAGACCTTTCCGAGATGCATAACTAAAAATAACAAATTCTTCTCCACTTGAGGGCAGAGTTAAAATGGGTGCAGTAACCAATCTCTTCTTCAGCTCTTGAAAACATTCCTCACACTCCTTTGTCCAGACGAAGTTGACCCCTTTTTGAGATAACTTGGTTAACTGATTATAAATTCATGAAAAGTTTTTCACAAACCTCTTATAATATCCTTCCAATCCAAGGGAAATATGAATTTTAGTTATTGTTGTAGGATGATTCCACTCCTCTACAAGGTTTTTCTTTGTAGGGTTAACTGTGATTTCTTTATTGGTTACAATGTGCCCCAAGAAAGCTACATATTGCAAAAAGAATTCAAATTGGCTTAACTTCCAAAAAACCCTTGCCTTCTGTAGAGTTTTCAAAATAACCCTTAGATGATCCTCATGCTCCCCATGACTTTTGGAATATATCAGAATATCATCAATAAAAAATACCACAATGTTATCAAGGTAGTACTTAAAGACTCTATTCACCAAATCCATAAAAATAGCAGGTGCATTAGTCCATCCTATGGGAATAACAAAAACTCATAATGCCCATATCTTGATTGGAAGGTAGTTTTCAGAATATCTTCTTTCTTCACCCTCAATTAATGATAACTAGATCGAAGATCAATATTAGATAAGAATTGAGCCCCATGAAGTTGGTAAAATAAGTCATCAATTCTTGTAAGAGGGTATTTTTTCTTCACTGTGATCCCATTCAGTTCACTATAATCAAAACATAACTGCATTGATCTGTCCTTATTCTTCACAAAGAAAACTAGTGCTCCCTAAGGAGACACACTCAGTCGGATAAAAACCTTCTCCAAAAGATCTTGGAGTTTATTCTTTAATTCCTCTAGCTCAACATTTTCTATCCTATATGGGGTCTTTGATATCATATGGGATCCAGGTATGAGTTCAATGGAGAACTCAACCTCTCTTTCGGGGGGAGGTTCAAGTAACTCCTTAGGAAATACATCAATGTATTTTGGGATGATGGGGACATTTTCTATCCTCAAACTCTCATTTCCTTCTTCTTCTTCACCGATCAAATCCATAACGAATGATATTGTAGGTTCTTCTAAAAAAATATTAGGTTTTGATATCTATCCTTGGAAGATAACTATAGGTTTTCCATTCAAGACTAACATGATTTCCTTGGTTCTACATTTGATCATAGCATTATACATTGAGATCCAGTCCATCCCTTGTATAATGTCAAATTCCCACATGGGAATGACTACTATATTTTCAATAAGATTGTGCTCACTAATATAAACACTAGAGTTTCTAAACACTATAGATTCTTGGATTATCCCACCAGGAGTCTTAACTGATAACTCTAATTTTAGAAAATCAAGGGTTGATTCTAAATTCTTTGCAAACATGGAGGAAATAAAGGAATGCGTAGAAAAAAAATAAAAAAAAGTACTTGATAGCTTTGAGAGGACAACAAGAGTACTTGTCACCACATCATTTGGTGCTTTCAACTTCGACCATAGTGATTGAAAAAGTAAGACCCTGTTTACTTGGTTGTTGCTGAGGCTGATGATGATTCCCCTCCACTTCCCTTGGATTTGGACAGTGATTGGAAAAGTGCCCAATTTGTCCTCACATATATCATTGGACATCAGGTAGGGCCTTCACTATATTCCCTTTTTCGTTAGTGTTGAGGAGTTGTGTCTTCACCTCACTAGGAAAATTCTGTGCAATGTGGCCATCTCTACCACACTTATAACACTTCCCTCTCCCGAGCAGGCAGTAACCTAAATTCTTTACCCCACATTTATTAAATTTAGGATGTTTTAGTTTCTTACCTCCTCTTCCCTGATCAAAACACCTTTCTAAGATTGACTCCATCAATCTTTTATTTCCATTGGATTTATGAGACCATTGTATCTCACTAAACTGTAGTTCGACTTTCATCGCACATTGCACGATCTCCTCATAACTATTATAATCTTGGTTGGCTAGATTATTCTGCAGATGAGGTCTCAGTCCATCAAAGATTATAACAACCTTAACATTTGGATTCGTGACAAATATAGAGGTGTACCAGAAATCCTTGTGAAGTTCATCTCATAGATTCCAAAATATTCAGTCTCCTTATACTTCCGCTTGAGAAACCCCTTCTCCATTCTTGTTCTCGTCAATCGAAGGAAATACTTATTTAAGAACATCCCAATGAACTCTTCCCACTCCATAGCTTCAATATCAACTATTGGCCTTGTGTTTTTAATCAGTTCCCACCACTGATCATCTTCTACCTCTATGTGATAAACATCCAAGGTAACCTCCTCTTGTTCAGAATAGTAGAGCACAGAAAAGATCTTCTCGATAGAGCTGATCCAATATTTATAAATCACTGAGTCAGTAGATCCACTAATAGTTAGTGGTCATTGACGCATAAAGGATTCAACATAAATTTGTTTAGTTCATAAAGAGATTGGTCTCTCAACTTGATTAAAGTTATTTCACATTTCTTGAGTTGTTGGTTCATCATTCTCATGAATGTTTCCATTCTTGATTCCATCGGAGGGCCATCAGCACATGGTCCATTGCAGTCACTATTTTCACAATTCCTCATATTTTCCGCCATTTTCTAAAATAACAAAACCTTAGTGAGAAACTTATTTGATTTAAGAATATTTTAACTATAAAGGATTTTATGTCTTAAAAATTCATGCTTTAAATAATTACATTTCTCTATAAATCCTACATAATGATTCATAAAAATCTTATGATTAACAAAACATATCCCCCGAGAGTGTCATAATTAAGAGTGCATCAAGGACCATTGTTGTGTACCAGGATACCCCGGGTCAACCTTGAAACTCCTTGTTAGAGTTTTCACTCCTATGTTCATCTGTGCCAGAGCCGCCTCTACCTTCTCGTATCCAAACATGGATGTATTTGTTTGATAAATCACTTACTCAATACTCACCAAAATACCAGGAAGTTTTCCTATATTTAAACATTTTTATAGGGTTATTCCTTAATATTTCATAGCCTAATTTCCATAAATAACTAAATTATCCTTTGATACCAACTATGGAATCCATCCTTTTCGTTACATAACTTTTCATTGCATTTTACAAATAGAAAATCTTTAAAGACTAGTGTCTCGGAAATTTGGAACAATAAAACATGAAAAAATAAAACATTATTTGAATACACTTGTACAAATTCATCATAAGTTCTCCCTAAGTACAATTGTTGAATCTCATAACCTGGAGATGTACATCAAAGGAAAGGGTGAGCATAAGGCCCAGTGAGGAAAGCAAGGGAATCAGTTTACTTGTGATATCAATAAGAACTTGATGAAATACATGAAGACATAAGAAATGGAAGTAGAGGAAAAATATCATGAAACGAACAAGAAAAATTACTTGAATATGTGGCTACAACATTTAATTTAGACATTTATGAACATATCACCAATGTTCATCCCCAAGGTGGCATAAAAATTACTAAGGTTATTCGCCAAGGTATCGTAGAACTTGTCATCTCTAGAGATTAAATTATTTACACAATGCATTGGAGTGATATCAGGGCACACCCATAATATGTATTTACTTTCATATGATCCACATATATAATAATCAATAATTTCATAAATAACCCAAAGAGAATAAAAAAATGGGTTTCATTTATAATCGTGACGTTTTAAAAGTGCCTAAAAATAAGATCATTATGTCATTTATAACACATGGAAATAGAGTGAAGGTTATATTTATGTCAATTATAGAATAAAATATATATATTTTTTGTATTTATGAACACCCATATAAATTAAATAGGTCTGAGTACTCACATAAATAAACAAGAGAATTTCATGAGAGAAAGAGAGAAATTTTGAGACAAAATTTCTACAGCATAACAAATATATGACATGGTTTTAGAAAATATTAAAAAGAGTGGGGAAGAGAGTCACCCACTCATAAATAACTCATAATATAGTATGGGTACATAATAAAAAGAAATAAGATCATGGTATGGATATTTGAAGGAAATACCATATGAAAATGAAACTTGAAGGAAAAGAGAAGATGCGATTTCTTTTATGAAAATTCGGCAGCCTAACGACGTCACTTAAAAATTCAGAAGAATCAGTTTATGATAGTGGAAAGGATCTATCATTATTTGGAAAATAAATTTACAATAATAAGAATATATAATAACTAACCACAACATAATAATATGAAAACTAGATGCCATAACATAAATGAAGTCATGAATGAAAGGAGGAGGGTGAAAGAATCCCTTACCTTGAAGAGTAACTTTGAAAGCATGAAGGTTGGGACCTTGGGGGATTGAGGTAACCTTGGGTAGACTCCTTGGGAGGTAAAAATACCATAGATTTGTTGAGGAGGTTTTTGGAATGAAATGACAGAGTGAATGGCTTTGTATTTATAGAGAAAGAGAGGGAATATTTAATTAATTTCCAAGGGACACCTCATCGGTGGTATTTGCAAAACCATGGGCTTTCTCATGGTATTTTCCCAAGGTATTGTCCAATTGGGACACCTCACAACAAATATTACTATTCAAAAGTTGACCATATTTATTACATCATGATTACATTATCAATTATGTCATTAAGCACCCGAAACTCAAAACTGTATTTTTACTCTTCACCGAAAATTCAACTATTTCAGAAAAATCCCAAAAATTTACCATAACCTAATATAAATGCTCTGAATTAAAAAATGAACTATATTTTAGGAAAATAATTTTTTTAAATTTTAAATTTTTATTTTTAAATAAAATCATTATTTATTCAATAAAAACAACTCTAAAACAATAACTTGTATTACAACACCTTGAAAAAGTAATGAAGGTCCCATAAAACTATCGTATAACCATAAGACAATAAAGTAAAAATTTATGATTACATTTTATGAAAATACATTTCCATTTAAAATTAATTATAAAATTGTAAATTAAGTATTTGTGACATACAAAAATAACAAAAGTTATACTATGATCGTTTTTTCACTTTTAAGACGTGTAAAAAATATTTATAAATTCATGGGTGAAGTTTCTGTTTTTTGGATGATTTAATATTCATTACTATTCATTACTATTCATAAGTGTATGATACTATTCATACTTTACTATTCACTAAAAATTAAGTTGATCTTATTAGACTCTATATTTTTTACTGATCACAATTGTAGAAGATTATTTTTTGAAAATCATTTCACATTATTAATTATTTAAATTATACAAAAATATTTTAAAATACCTCTTTTTCCAAAATTCATCAATAATATAGAACATCATCCTACATTTATCTGGACATTGGAAATTCACAAATTTAACATAATAAGAAATAACAAATTTCTTTATACAAAAGGATTATACAACGTAACTAAGGTCTCGTTAGATAGCCCCTTATAACACCTGCAGAGGATCTAAGTGTAAGGTGTGTTATGGTGATAGAATCTTGGGGAGGATTAGACAACATTGCTCGAGTGGTAATTTCTATCAACTTGGACTTCTCCCTTAAGCGATTCTGTTCATGCTTCACATGTTAAAGCTCAGCTTTGTCTTGGTCCAAAGCAAATCCTAGAGATTATACCTCCTTACCAAGCTCTAACAGATGGGCTTTGTATGACCCGAGTCTACTAGATGAGGCCATCGACTCTTCTTTCTATATTAACCAAGATCACTCGTATTTATAAAAAATAATTATAAAGTAAAGAGTTTAGTTTCCAACGGTCATATAATAGTCAAAACCCAATGGTCTCATTTAATTATACTCACTTAATTAATTAAATGATATAGTTTTGTGGAGTATAAAATTAAATAACACAAAAATTTAGGAAAAAAATATTATTCAAATGTTTGGGTCATTACATAATGTATATACTGAATTAAACTAAAAAGAAACTTGTATTCACCATCAAGTCCAGAGGTAATTGATATTCTTAAAACTCCATATCCTACTAACTCATCCAAATAATTTTCGTAATATGATTTCTCACTAAAATTTGGAATATTTTTTTGATAATCATTTTAAAACCCTTCTATGGAACCTTTAAACATTTTTCCCAATAATTTGATGAAATGAAAACCTTTCATCCATTTATTCTAGTTCGAAACCAGTATTCAATTTATTCAAAATAGAAATCAATAAACTGTTAAAAATGATATACCAACCTATTATAAATGGTATCTTATTAGAATATAACCATTTCATCTATCCTTGGTCTTTGAAATCTTTCAGTAGTAAATACTTGCTCGAGACTGTCCATTTTGATTAAATGTTTTTTCCCATGTACTAAAACCCTGTTTACAGGCTCAGAATTCACAGGATATAGAACATCTGAATGGATGGATTCCCCTTTATTATTCTTTTTGGGATGTGTCTCTTCTAATTAAGAATTATAATCTTACTACATTATGACCATGGAGATCATCTCGATAGGTTCGGGTGAAGGCGGGGGAAGGTCGGCTGTTAAGATAGAAAGGGTCACAAAAAATGGATCGATAGAAAAGCATGAGAAAAGAAGTGAATAGGAATTAAATAGATCATATAATTTATATTATTTAGAAATTTTAGGTCTAATAAATATCAAATGGAAATTATAATAAGATCTAATTAAAAATTAAATAAATAACCTTTCAAAGAAATTTTAAATAGAAGCTTAAAATAAAAATAGTAAAAATTTGACAAAGGCATGAGATTTCCAATGGTGGGTAATACCAACGGCGAGGGAAAACACAATGGTGAGAAAAAATGGGGAGAAAACTAGAATAGTAATAAAAAACAACTTTGAGTGATTCCAAATGTGAGTAAAAATCAGCTGTAGGTAAAACTCAATAGTGGGTAAAACTCAACGGTGGGTAAAAATTAATGTTGAGTCCAAAAAAATTAAACATATCTAAAATTAATCATACTTAAATCACTTTTTATGTAGTTAATTATCTCATAATTTAATGGATTCATTAAAATATAGGTAATATAATGTTTATTACCAATTTATTCAAGAGTGATATCATCCTTTTGAAAACGATCTCTCAATAAGTGGTGTCTTAAATCATTGGGTTTTGTTCTAGAGTGATATACATGATTATTAGAAATATTTATGGCATTTATCTTGACACAATTTATAAGGATGTGTCATAATTGATATCCATAGTGTTGTGATTTGTGTTTCATTATCAAAATTTGAGCACAACAACTACATGCCGCTATATATTTATCTTTAGTAGTAGATAGTGAAAAAGAATTTTTTTATACTACACCATGACTCTAGAGACTTACAAAAAATTTGAAATATTGTAGTTGTTCTTTTTCTATCTAAACTAAAAATATAAAAATAACCATCTAAATAACAAACTAAGTGAAATTCTTTTTCTCTTGGATAGAACAGTCCTAAATTGATATTATATTTGATTTATTTAAAAATACTTTTTATAGAAACTATGTGTTACTCTTTTGGATTTTCTTGAAAGTAAGAACACATACACACACTAAACATAATATCATGTAATCTAGAATTTAAGTATATAATACTTCCAATCATACCTCTATAATTGGTTTGATTCACTGGTTTCTAAGATTCATTAAGATCAAATTTGTAGGTGTTACTCATATGAGTATCACCACTCTCTGTTTTATCCAAACTAAAAGGTTTTAAAATATTTTTTGTATATTAAATTTGATTTAAAATAATTACTTGATTATTTTAAAAAATATGAAGACCAATAAATAATCTATTTTCACCCATTAAAAGCATTTCAAATTATGTTTTTCCATTTTTGAAAAGTTAGAACATAAATAATATTATAGAGATCAAAAAATAATATCATATGAATAAGTACATACAACAAAAACATCTCTTGAGATTATTTTTATAAATAATATAGGATCAATGAAACATTTTTAAAATCCTTTTGAAGAAAAAAAAGAGATCAGCCTATGATACCAAGGTCTAGTATCTTATTTCAAACCATACAAGTCTTTCATTAATTAAAAAAAAGATTTGGGAAATGAGGATTTTGAAATCAAATGGGGTTTTCAACAAAAACATTCTTAACTATATACCCATTTAATAATGCACTTTTTAAAACCATTTTATAGAGTTTGAAATATTAATTTTCTTCATAGGAAATCAGTAATGTAATGACATCATGTTTGGCTACTATTGTAAAGGCTAATTTATAGTCTATACATTCTTCATGACTATACTGGTGTGAAACTATTCTAGCCTTATTCCCTACTATTGTTCTAGATTCATCAACCATGTTTATAGACACCCATTTAGTGCCTATAGTCAAGTTATATTGGGTCTATCCACAAGTTCCCATACTTTATTTCTTTCAAACTAATATAGTTTTTATTGTATATCCATTACCCAAAATTTATTATTGATTGCATCATTGATGTTCTTTGGTTTATGTTATGAAACAAATTCTTGATGTTCAACTTGGTTTCAAAGAGATTATCAAGTCTTTGTACCTGTATCTAGGTCTTAAATAACATCATCAAAATGGTTTCATATAAGAGTCCTAACACCTCTAGAAAAATAATGGTCGGTCACCTTAGGGTTCTCTACAGGTTCTTGTTCAGAATCGGGAAGTTGCTCAAACCTATGTGATTTTTCTACTTTTTTCTTATAGAATTAAAAAGTCTGGAATTTATTTTTTGAGTGGATAAATTATCTTAATAGTTTTCTAAATAAGTCTTAGGCTCATGTGGATCTCTCTCATAAAATTTTACATGAACATTCTCTTACACCATCATCGTTCTTTTGTTTAAAACTCTATAGGATTTATTAGAAGTTGAGTAACCCAGAAAAAATCCTTCATCATTTTTAGATTAAATCTTGTAAATATTGTCCTTTTTGTTAAGAATAAAGAATTTACAACAAAAAAACTCTAAATTAATTAACCTTAGGATTTATACTATTCCAATTTTCATAAAGGGGTTTTCTTTACGATATGTCTAATTAAAACTCTATCGATTATATAAAAGGTTGTATTTATAGCATCTTCCCACAAATAAATGGATAAATAAAATTCATTATGTATAGTCTGGTGTATCTCTTGAAGTGTTATATTTGTTCCTTTTATAACTCCATTATGGTGCGGGGTCCTATGAGAAGAGAAGTTATGACTATAACCACTTTTTCAGAAAGAACATTCAATGTCTTGATTCTCAAACTCATGGCCATGGTCACTTCTTAAGCTCTTAATTCTAAGTCCACTTAAGTTTTATACATATTTATCATACTTGGTAAAATAATAACAAGATTCTATTTTGTGGGATAAAAATAATACCCAATTATACCTAGAAAATTCATCTACAAGTACATAAACATAGTGCTTCCCATTTTGACTTGAAACTCTGATGGTCTAAACAAGTCCATATGAACCATATCAAGATGTTAAAAAGTTGAAACATCTTTATTAAATTTAAAATAAATTATGTGTTGTTTCTCTTTCTAACATGGGTTAAATACATTTTCAATTTTTAATTAATGTTTGGGTAGATCTCTTAGTAACACTTTTATAGTAATATTTCTTAGTGAGTGAATGTTACGATGACATAATATCCTATTATAAATCCAACATTCGATATGAAAGACACTTATGTAGGAAAAATTTTAAGAAATCAAAGAATCAAGATTAATAGAATAAACATTCTCATTTATCAAATCATCAAAAACTAAAGTGTTTTAGAATTATAAACATTACATGCATTGTTTACAAACTTCACATGAAAAACATAATCACATAATTGTTATATTCTAAGAATGTTGTTGTTTAAACCATATAAAATAGTACTTTAAAAATTAAAACTGAGTTAGTGTTACCAATTTTGTGGATTCCAATGATCTGTCTTATAGCATTTTCACCAAAGGTGAAAAAACCATCATCAACCCTTATGATGTTCTTGAAGCTTGAGTATCCTCCAATCATATTCCAAGAAAAATTGTTGTCCAAGAACCATAGATACCTATAGGAGATATTTAATTAGTTTTACTATAAAAAAAAATTTATATGAGAAATTATATTGGTACCTAGTGTTTCTTCATTCCAGATATGTTAAAGATTAAATCTTTAGGAACCCATATTTTCTTAATGGATTTCCTATAATAATATTGAAATTTTTTTTAAGTAAAAACATAAATTGTTCCTTTAGAAAAATAAATTGCAGTAGAATTTCTAGAGTTGTACTTTTGAAAAAATGTGATCTTAACTACTCTTATCTATCTATGTTGATAACCTAGGCCAATAATGTATATATGATCAATTTGTTTTCATTGAATTTGTATAACACACTGACCCCAGTTACCTAGAGTCGGTGCATTATTACATAACATTGGCATGATCACAAAAGATCAAGTCTCGAAAGACTGATTAGTTTAGTAGCCTTCGAAACACTAGATACATTCATAAATGTTAAATTACATCATAAAGTAAAAAACTACAATAACATAGTATCCATAGTCCACACCCATATCCCCTTCAGACCATCCCTGCAGGTCAGTCATAAAATATTTCTTCACATCCTGGGAAAAATAAAACATGGAAAGGGGTGAGCTCAGATGCTCAGTACGGATAACAATATAGAGGAAACTTTCATAAATAAACATAAACATTTAAGGCAATGTATAACTAAAACAAAATCCTTTTAAACTTGAACTTCAGCATAATATGGAAAAAGTAAAATGAAATAATTCCATTTAATTATTCACATGGATATTCTACTAGTCGAATAATCACATGAAATATCAATAACCACTTTTATAATGATGGAATGCATAATGCCAGACTATCATAATCACATAGCCAAGGCCTTGTGCCAAGACTACAAATAATATTTTTTCAAGGCCTTGTGCCAAGACACTAGTTTGTCTTATGAGACCTACCGATGCATCGAGGAGCTATAGCGGGCTCCACCCATCACTTATTAAGTTCAATGCATTCCTTATATGAAAAGGTTTAAACATATCATAAACCATAACATAATCGTATAAAATAAAACATGCATAAAGGAAACATAAAATTTCCACATTTCAATCACAAGATATCAATAAAACACATTTATATAATAAAACCATTTTCAATACCAAAATAAAAGAAAAGTAAAACTTGGTATTTATTTTTCTTTTAAAAAAAGTTCTGTCTTGTAGAGGAAGCCGAAACTCAAATAATGGTCACGGCGGCAGAGAAGTCATTGTCACTGCTTAAGTATGACAAAAAAACATTCCCTTTTATCATTTAGTAAAACTATTCTTATAAATAATATTCCATTTGAATAAACTTAAAAGTCAAAGGGGTTTATACATCGTATAAAAGAAAGTTGTGTATAAAACAAAATATGCCTCAATGAAAGGAGATTGAGACGAAGTCCCTTACCTCATGTCCGACTTGACTCGATCATTATTTAATATCCTGAATAATAAACTAGAGTTAATTTATACTTTGTTAAGAACCTTTTTAAGTTCATTATTCATTTTATATCACTTATTACCATGTTATGAACATTATGTAATTATTTAAGTTAATAACGGTCGTTTTGTCGATCTTTGGTACTTGAGTCAAAAATAAACTTCTTATAATTACAAGTTGTTCATGTGGTAAAATATCCATCATATACAGAATTATATTCATTATGTAGATATCATATATATCATATATATCCAGTATATATATGCATTTATAAAATTACATAACATTTATAGGTAAGAAATGAAATGCACCATTCATGGAGACGGTAAGCCGTACGTACGCATGAACACTACTTTCATTTCTATTTTGTATTTAATGGAATGAAATCATAATGATATAAAGGTATATTATAATTCCAGTATAATATCATATATAACATCATATACTCCATCCTTTATACATCCCACATATGGTATTAACGATTCAAATCACTTTGAGGGGGCGGTAGTCCGCATTTCCTAAAATGAAATTATCATGTATACCCATAATGGAAATCATAAAGGTATGACATAAATGAAAAATAAAGAATCACAAAAAGAACATAAACATAATATATATCATATATAAATATAGTTACATCTTAATGGCCACCATGAGAGGTGTTAAAAGAAGATTGAACAATCATCGTTTCGTGAGGCAGTAATTCTCCACCCATAAAAACAGTATGTTCTTTAACCATTAGACAAAGGTGTGTGTAATTTTAAATCAAATAATTATCATAAAAATAGTCTAGTATATTTAAGATACTGATGTTGTTACAAAATAAAGTAAAAAAAAGTGTTTAAGGGGTTGGAGAAGAAAAATAAAACAAAAGAACATAAGAGAAGACATTACCTTAAAATCAGGTAACTCTTTTTGATTTGAGCCAAAGGATTCCTTGGGAAGACTTATGCCCAAATTGAGGCTTCTATGAGTAATATAGGAAAGTTGGTAGAGTACTTGGGAAGAGGTTGGCCGAGCCAAATGGATTTGAAGGTGTGAATAAGGTGGGGGCCTTTTATAAGAGGAGAGGAGGGGCACTATTGGAAAGTCATGAAATGTTACTTTATTATGAAATGATATTCAGATTTTAAAGGTCCCAAAATGATATATTTCTAGGATAAGGTGATTAGAATTAGAAATAAACCCATACAATTGGCTTTAGACAAATTTAAGTCTTGTATTTTACATTATCTTTTCATTTTATTTAAATCATTCATTAACGAGGTAATCGCTGCATCATCATGGTGTCATAAATAAATTTATTTATTTAATGCTTAAAAATTATAAAAAAATTACAATGATGTAGGAAATATCTTTATATTTCTAATTAATATTTATAGTTTAAAATGTAACTTAAATAACCCCATGTGATAATTGTTTTAGTAAAACAACACATGTTTGTGACAATTTTATTTTTACTTTAAATAAAAAGTTATTAATGTCATTTTCTTACCCAAGTGGCTCCATGGGGTCCCCAAGTTGACCCATGGATTTTCTGGGTTGTCCATGAATCATAAAATAAGGGTAGGACAAGTGTAAAGGTAATTTCATATTATTATAACATTATATTTACCTTAAATTACACTAATTACCTTTAATCGCGATTAATAAAACTTAAAAGTTACTATTCACAAAAAATTATTTTCATCTCATTGAACCACATTTTACTTACTAATGACAAACATGTATGTCAGATTTTTGATATTCAATTCAAAGAAGTGGTACAGTTTCATTTAAATGAAAAATTAGTTATTTAACTACCACTTAGTAGTTTCACTATTCATCAAAAATTGAAGTTTCTCAGAACAATACCAAAAATCCACCCTAATCTATAATTGATATTCCAAATTCAATAATGATGTCTATTTTAAAAAATTCCAAACATATAAGTTGCATTAATTAATTTTATAATTAATTCCCATTGTCAAAACAAATAGCGTGTTTTTAAGAAACTATATCAATCAAAAGATTGACAATTGTTTATGTCCAATTTCAATGGGAAATTAATTCTAATGACCACCATTGGATAAAATGGTAATATTCTATTCTAATTATACTTTAAAACCACTCAATAGTATAATTTATCACTATAAATTATTTTGATTAAAAATGTTCTTTTTAAGTATTTTTCACTATTCATCAAATATTGGAAGTTCTCTGAAAAATACCAAAAATTCAACATAGGATAATTTAGATATTAAGAATACAAAAATGAAGTCCATTATGAAATATAAAATTTATATAATTTCAAAAAGTGGGTATTACTGTTCATAACAGCTACTTTGATTGGTCCTAGTGTGTTAGAATATCGAACTTGCGTATAATGCAAGCTATTGCATTATTGAAAGAGAAGCGTACCATGGAAGCTTGGGGTGTTAAATTCTCCCCTCTTTCAATAAATTGCATCCTCTCAATTTGAAAATGTTCTTTGGAAAGAAAAGGTTGAAAATAGAAAATACCTTTGTGGAAAACCCACATCGGAAATAAGGTTAATAAAATTTAGCCTTAATAAGAGGGAAAGGGAAATGAAAAAGTCACCACCAAATTATGATCTCGATTAGGAGAACATTGGTGTAAATTAGAGACATATAATTGGAGGAAAAACGTAAATATTTATAGGAGTGATTGAGGTCATCAATCACAAACAAGTGTAAAATTGAGGGCCTCAAAGCCTTCAATCTATGTTGACTTAAAATATCATCAGTTCAACAAAACCTAAGGTATTAGGATAACACATTTTTTTGTTTTAATATCCATTTCATAAATTTTAAGAATTAATTTATTCATAGAATAATAGATAGGTATATATATATATATGCTTGACAAGTAGAGTTTCAACCTTCAACTAATTTCTACCACAAACTCATCTTTCACTCAAAAAGATAATAGAACTCAAAAATATTATATTTATCCTAATCGTACAAGGTTCAAAATATTAACAAATACCATTTAGATTGGGAAAACTATTTTTTAATAACCAGGGACTTTTTGTAGGCTAGTGGTAGGTAATAAATGCCTATTGCACTATGGTTGTGGGTTTGATTCCTAAAGCTTTGTCCAACGCGATGGGTTATCCCTCGACCTGTAGGTTGTCCTTTTCCTAAAACTATAGTATTATAATATTCCAAAAATAATATTCAGAAATTTTTTAACCTTAAACAATACTATCCAAAGTTAAACTTAATCCATTCTAACCTTTATAGTTATCCAAAATAAGTCTGTCCAGAATTTCTCTAAAAGGTCTCTAAATTCAAAAATCAATTCATCAGATTCCCCAAACAAAGTAAAGTTTCCCTTATTGTAACATACTAAAAATATGATTACCTTCCTCATATTAAAACCTTAATGAAAACAACAATTACTACAGTACAATACTTATATATATCACATTATTCTTATAACCATTATATAGTTCTTGAGTCCAAAAACAAAAATACAATAATTATTCCACTTCAACTGTAGTAACATCATAAGATTGGCCTTTCTCCCTTGGCCTTTTATGAGGTAAGGTTCCTTGGAGATTAGGGCATTAATTTTCATAATGCCCCATTTCTCTACAATTGTAGCATTCAACATTGACAGCCGCTTTCTTTCCCTTGAAATCACAAGCCTGGTGACCTTTTTCTCTATATTTATAACAAACTCCCATTCCTTTTAGGCAAGTACCAGGGTGATTCTTCCCACAATTATCGCATAATGGAAAATCCTTCTTTCCCTTTTTTCCTTTATCTGTCTCTTGTTCCACCATTCTCTTATTCTTTTGCTTTACTTTATTGTCATAAGATTTAGAGAATTCCTTTTTTGTCTTGATAGAACATGAGACTATATCTTCGTACGTTGAGAAAGATTGTGATACTAAAGCTCTACGGAGAAATGGTTTTAACCCATCAAAGAAACGATCAATATTACTTCTTGGGTTATGTATATAATATATAGCATGCCTCGCTAACCTTGTAAAGTTAGACTCATACTTTACGGCATTCTCATCCTCCTTTTTCCTCAGACTCAGAAATTGCCTTTCCATATCTGCTCGATGGTCATGAGGAAAGTATTTTTATAAGAAATTATCTTTGAACTCCTTCCATTCCATATTCGATACTTCATCATCTTTATTTCTGTTTTGAATCAATGACCACCATTGATCAACATCTCCAGTGAGGCGGTAAACTGCCATGATAACCTTTTCCCTTTCAATACTCCCCAAGGCATAGAATATTTTCTCTATGAAATTTAGACATTGCTCATCTACTAAGGGATTTGTACACCCATATAATGTTGGTGGTTGTTTCCTCATGAAGAGGTATAACATTGATCCTCCACATTGAAGATCATGGTGCTCCATACGAGTAAGGTTATTATTCATAACCTGAGTGAGTTGTCTCAGTATGGTGATAAGTTGATCAGCACCAGTTGTATCACCAGATCCACTATAATTATCTTGAGTAGGAGGGAAATCCCTAAATGGATTGGGTGCATTGATATGGTTTCCATTCCTTCCACTAGGCGCCATTTCTAAACAATGGCATAAACTAGATCAGTTTATGAATCAAAATACATAATTCCATACTTGTAAAACACTTAACATAAATTGAACAGTTTATGGATACAATCCATAATCGTAAAAATGTTTTCTTTGAGGAAGTATATACTAATAAACCCTTCATAATGGTTTGTAAAGAAAATGGGAATTATCCTAAGCATATCCACTGGTATTGTCGTAACCAAGAGTGCACCAAGGCCCGTTGTCGTGCACCAGTTCCCGTTTGAGTCTAGCTCAAAGCGGTGTTTTTAGGTTTTACCCCTAGGTACATCTGTGCCAGACCCGCCTCTACATGCTCGTATCCAGACAGGGATGTATTGCTCGGAAAACTCCCAAAATCTCTATGATACCAAAATTCTAGGAAGTTCTTCTATACTAATACTTAAATTCTATCTTAGGGCTATGTGCTCTAATCAAAGTTTTCCTAAATCTAGCTTCCAAAGTTAGTACAAAACTACTTGTGATACCAACTGTAACACCCCGACCCCAGTTACACAGAGTCGGTGCATTATTACATAACATTGGCGTGATCACAAAAGATCATGTCTCGAAAGACTGATTAGTTTAGTAGCCTTGGAAACACTAGGTACATTCATAAATGTTACATAACATAATAAAGTGAAAAACTACAATAACATGGTCTCCATAGTCCAAATCCATATCCCCTTTGGACCATCCCTATAGGTTATTCATAAAATATTTCTTCACATCATGTAAAAAATAAAACATGGAAAGGGGTGAGCTCAGATTCTCAGTAAGGATAACAATATAGCGGGAACTTTCATAAAAAAACATAAACATTTAATGAAATGTATAACTAAAACAAAAGCCTCTTAAACTTGAAATTCAGCATAATATGGAAAAAGTAAAATGAAATAATTCCATTTACTTATTCACATGGATATTATAATAGTCGAATAATCACATGCAATATGAATAATAACTTTCATAATGATGGAATGCATAATTCCATACTATCATAACCACATAGTCAAGGCCTTGTGCCAAGAGTACAAATAAGATTTTGTCAAGGCCTTGTGCCAAGACACTAGTTTGTCTCTTGAGACCTACCGATGCATCGAGGAGCTATAGCGGGCTCCACCCATCACTTATTAAGTCCAATGCATTCATTATATTAAAAAGTTTAAACATATCATAAACCAAAACATAATCGTATCACAGAAAACATGCATAAAGGAAACATAACATTTCCACATTTCAATCACAAGATATCAATACAACACATTGATATAATAAAACCATTTTCAATACCAAAAGAAAAGAAAAGTAAAACTTGGTATTTGTTTTTCATTTAAAAAAAGTTCTGGCTTGTAGAGGAAGCTGAAACTCAAATAATGGTCCCGGTGGCGGAGAAGTCGTTGTCACCGCATACGTACGATAAAAAAAACATTCCCTTTTGTTGTTTAGTAAAATGATTGATATAAAAAATATTCCTTTTGAATAAACGTAAAAGCCAAAGGGGTTTATACACCGTATAAAAGAAAGTTGTGTATAAATCAAAATATGCCTCAATGAAAGGAGATTGAGACGAAGTCCCTCACCTCGTGTCCAACTTGACTCGATCATTATTTAATCTCCTGAATAATAAACAAAAGTTAATTTATACTTGCTTAAGAACCTTTTTCAAGTTCATTATTCCTTTTATATCACTTATTACCATGTTATGAACATTATTTAATTATTTAAGTTAATAACGGTCGTTTTGTCGATCTTTGGTACTTGAGTCAAAAATAAACTTCTTATAATTACAAGTTGTTCATGTGGTAAAATATCCATTATATCCAGAATTATATTCATGATATAGATATCATATATATCATATATATCCAGTATATATATGCATTTATAATATTACATAACATTTAGAGGTAAGAAATGAAATGCACCGTTCATGGAGACGGTAAGCCGTACGTACGCATGAACGCCACTTTCATTTCTATTTCCTATTTAATGGAATGAAATCATAATGACATAAAGCTATATTATAATTCCAGTATAATATAATATATAACATCATTTAATCCATCCTTTATATGTCCCACATTTGGCATTAATGATTGAAATCACTTTGAGGGGGCGGTAGTCCGCACTTCCTAAAATGAAATTATCGTGTTTACCCATAATGGAAATCATAAAGGTATTCCATAAATGAAAAATACAGAATCATAAAGAAAACATAAAAATAATATATATCATATATAAATATAGTGACATCTTAATGGCCACCATGAGAGGTTTTAAAAGAAGATTGAACAATCATCGTTTTGTGAGGCAGTAATTCGCCACCCATAGAAACAATATGTTTTTTAACCATTAGACGAAGGTGTGTGTAAGTGTAAATCAAATACCTCTCATAAAAATATCATAGTATATTGAAGATACTGGTTTTCTTACAAAATAAAGGAATAAAAAGAGGTTAAGGGGTTGGAGAAGCAAAATAAAACAAAATAACATAAGAGAAGACATTACCTTAAAATCGGGTAACTTTTTTTGATTTGAGCCAAAGGCTTCCTTGGTAAGACTTATGCCCAAATTGAGGCTCCTAGGAGTAATATAGGGAAGTTGGGAGAGTATTTTGGCAGAGGTTGTCTGAGACAAATGGCTTAGAAGGTGTGAATAAGGTGGTAGAGGTGGGGGCCTTTTATAAGAGGAGAGGAGGGGCACTCTTGGAAAGTCATGAAATGTTACTTTATTATGAAATGATTTTCGGATTTTAAAGGTCCAACAATGATATATTTCGAGGATAAGGTGATAAGAGTTCTAATTACACCCATCCAATAGGCTTTTGACAAGTTTAAGTCTTAGATTTTACATTATCTTTTCATTTTATTTAAATCGTTCATTAACGAGGTAATCGCTGCATCATCATGGTGTCATAAATAAATTTATTTATTTAATGCATAAAAATTATAAAAAAATTACGATGATGTATGAAATATTTTTAGCTTTATAATTAATATTTATAGTCCAAAATTTAACTTAAATAACCCCATGTAATATTTTTTTTAGTAAAACAACACATGTTTGTGACAATTTTATTTTTACTTAAAATAAAAAGTTATTTATGTCATTTTCTTTCCCAAGTGGCTCCATGGGGTCCCAAAGTTGACCCATAGATTTTATTGGTCGGCCATGACTCATAAAATAAGGTTAGGAAAAGTTTAAAGGTAATTTAATTTTATTATAACATTATATTTACCTTAAATTACACTAATTACCTTTAATCACGATTAATAAAACTTAAAAGTTACTATTAACCAAAAATTATTTTCATATCATTGAACCAAATTTTAATTACTAATGACAACCATGTATGTCAGAGTTTTGATATTCAATTCACAGAAGTGGTAAAGTTTCATTTAAATGAAAAATTCGTTTTTTAACTACCACTTAGTGGTTTCACTATTCATAAAAAATTGAAGTTTCTCAGAACAATACCAAAAAACCACCCTAAGCTATAATTGATATTACGAATTCAAAAATGATGTCTATTTTAGAAAATTCCAAACATATAAGTTGAATTAATTAATTTTATAATTAATTCCCATTGTCAAAACAAATAGCATGTTTTTGAGAAACAATATCAATCAAAAGATTGACAATTGTTTATGTCCAATTTCAAAGTGAAATTAATTATAATGACCACCATTGGATAAAATGGTAAAATTATATTCTAATTATAATTTAAAACCACTCAATATTTTAATTTATCCCTATAAATTATTTTGATTAAAAATGATGTTTTTAAGTATTTTTCACTATTCATCGAAAATTCGAAGTTCTCGGAAAAATACCAAAACTTCAACATAGGATAATTTTGATATTCCGAATCCAAAAATGAAGTCCATTATGAAATATAAAATTTATATAATTTCAAAAAGTGGGTACTACTATTCATAATGGTAACTTTGATTGGTCGCGGTGTGTTAGAATCTCGATCTTACGTACAATGCAAGCTATTGCATTATTGAAAGAGAAGTGTACCGTGGAAGCTTGGGGTGTTACAATTTGAGTAAGTGTTTCTCTTCCATTAGTGTATCATTCTAAGTATTTCTTAAGATTCTCATTTGAAAGTTTTATTTTAGTATTTTCATTTAACAATTGAACATTATTATCTTTCTTTACATTATGATATGATCAGATTTAATATTAGAAGATAAAACATTATATTTCTTAAGAAAATTATATTTTTCTTCAAGTTCATTAAAACTTTCCTAAAGTAAATTTTATTATTAAAAAATTTATTCTTTATACATATCATCATAATTATCATTTTCATATTAATTATAATTAAGTACACATGATTCAATAGGTACCTTAGAAACATTTTTTAGGAAGCACATGTTTCCTCTATCAGATTTCTCTTCACAAGGTGAGTTGGAGTCACTAGAGATGTATTCAAAGGCACACCATGTGGATTTCATAGATTTATTATATTTTCTATCTATTTCCTCATACTTATTCTTGTATTTAATCTTATTACATTCTTCCTTAACAAGTCCTTTTCACATGAATTCATTTTTAGTAATCTCATTTGAGTTGTAATATTTATTCTAGTACTTTTTTCAGCTTCATTTCCTATCATATTTTACCTCGTAGCTAGGAATTATGAAGAATTTATTCTTCTTATATAAATTCTTTAGTTGTTTTTACAAATGGGATATCTCCTCATCACTATCCGATGGGGATTCATCATTACTAGAAAATTCATATTGAATATTTTCTTTTTATTTTTATTTGGATGCATTTGTCTTGAAAGCTATAGAATTTATTTTAAGTTCATCCTCTTAATTATGGTTGTCTTTATGTTCCTCCTCATACATAAACAAATTTCCAATAAGTTCCTTGATATGTAATTTTATTATGTCATAGGATTCCCTTATTTACAATGATGACCCTCTCCATCTCTCTTGAAGTAATCCTAAAAGTCACATGATTTGGTCTTTGTTAGACACTGGATTTCTCAAGGAGCTCATGGTGTTGATTATCACATTTAACCTAACATAAAAACAAGAAATTAGCGTATCAATTTTCATATTCAAATTATAATATTTAATTTTATAAGTATTCATTCTCATTTCTTTATCATTAGAGGTTTCTTAATGTGAAATAACTGAAGTATTCCAAATCTCAAAATAAGTTTTACCAGAAGATATTATATTGAATTATTCATATCCTAAATCACAATAAATGTAATTCATGTATTTTCAATTATTATTATAGGCATGCTCGATAGCGTCATACCATGAAAATCAAGAAATTGGGGGTTATTCATATCTATCCATTATAGTAGACCAAATTTCAAAACAGATACTTTCTATATGCATTTTCATCTTAATTTTCCACTATTAATTATTATTGTTATTAAATAAAGGAGGTTGGATAGTAGAATAACCTTATTTTATATTACCCATTTAAATAATAAAATATAGATTTGATATAAATTTAATATATTTAAAAAAACTAAAATTACATTTGATTTTTTTTGAAAAACCATTGATACTAAAGATAGGTCATAGTGAGTATCTAAAGAGTGGAGTGAATTGAGAACAATTTTTTTTCTATATAAAATAGTTTTAAATAAAACCCCCCATATTAATTAAAATAGCCAAGTTATTTAAAATATAAGATCAATATATGTTTTAATATTTAAAAAGATTTCTCAAATATTGATTAAGTCTAAATTAAAATAAAATGTGATATTACTTTAACTTCTAAAATTAATTTACTAACTCAAGACCTTATATAAACACTAATTCAAACTATTTATCAATGTAGTGTATTTTTATAGTTTTAAAAAATTATATTTACCGAAAAAAACAAAAAAAAAACACATAGTCAAATAAAAGTAAAAGGTTCAATATCAAATCAAGACTTAATTCTCTCCAAATAGAAATCGCCTGCTACTAAGAATATTATATATCATAATACATGATCCACAAATTGGATTAGGTGTAGAACAACAAATATTTCTATTTCACACATGATCTATTCCATAAAAACCATGGGAATAAACAAAGAAAGGCCACACAGAACCTCTTCCATAATATAGTGGGAAAATGATGTATAGAGAGTTTAAGAAGATATCCCGTATCTTCATGATAAATCTTATGAGATAGTGTGTGTTGAAAAAATAGAGCATACACACACATCATATAATGTAAATAAAATAAACAGATTGAGTAAATAAAATATGTAAAGAAATTATGTTTCTCATTTTTATATGATCTGAAGCTCGTGACTCCTTGAGTGTAACTTGAGTGGTAGCTCGAGTCAAGTTACAAAAATATGTAGTAGAATAATGTGTTGTAAACCCTTTTGTCCTTACTATATAAAGTAGTATGAGTTTTCAATGTGCTTCACTTATTCTATAGTTGATCAGTTGTAATTATGCTTCGAGTAAGGAACATCAATCTTATTTTGATGTTGAAATTTTCAACTCTAGATCCCTATATGTATATGTGTATATAAGTTCTCATTTCTATCTATTACACTATTCATGAGGGACTCTTCTACATCGTTTAATAGCAACATACATGAATAATCATTCAGATATTCTGCACTTCGTACCAGATGTCTGACATAGACATTAATGTAACACTGTAAAATAGTTAAGAATAATAATTAAGATAATTTTTAGCATTAAATTTAATAATATAGATGATATAAATATTGAATTCAAAATAATTAAAAATAATGATGGTGAATCCTATGAATGGTGAGACAAAATTAGAGGTGATTAATGTTTTAAATGAGTCAAGATGGTTGTGACTCGAGCTATAGGTGACTCAACATAGAGGTAACTCATTTCAGACCTTGCCAAATATTCATTCTAGAAGTAGTACATCATCAACAGTGGATCTGATCTAGCATTTATAATTTTTAACACCAAGATGTTTTTCAGGTTTAACGACGAGTCTTTCTCTAGTAGCGATTCATTCCCAAACTTCACCAAAATTTTGTTCTCATGGTGACTCATAGTTGATGGTAGGTTATTCCAGTACTTATTTAAATTTTATTCAAGTTGGTGATACATATCGGGTGGTGACTCAACCTCAACAATGACTCTTACCTAATAGTGAGTCATCCATTGTGGTGGATCATCTTCAATGTTGAGTCTTTCTTAGAATTAACCAAATTTTCTCCAATCTACCTCATAATTTAAAATTCTACCATAACACATAAAACTCATTAATATCATACAAAACATGATTTAGTGATCATTAAAACACAGATTCAAACATAGTAAAAGTTGATAAAATGGGATTTGTTAAGGTTAATTTTAGTGTAGACGGGGAAAAGGATGAGTTTTTCATAATGGAATAACTAGCAGTGAAAGTATTTAATGTCCCATTTCAATAAAAAAATAATTGGTCAATTTTACTACTAGAAACTTAAAAACTATAGGGTCATATGAAAATTCAATTAAGGATTCCCATTTTATTTGAAGATCACCATCCATTCATGGAGGTCCCAATATAGACAATTTCTTTCCCATTATAGGGGCCAAAAATCATGTATTTGGATTATCGATAGAGGATTTGAATCCTTTAAGCATTTAAAAAATAAATTGAGTTCATTAAGAAGGTTATTATTTTAATATACTATATTTCTTCTCATAAAGTTATTTATTCTTTTCTCTATTAGCATAATCTAAATTTAATGTTTTACTACTCATGCAAAAAATGTCTTCTACACATGATTTTGTTACCAATCCTAAGAACTACTATGCCATTAATGCTAAAAATAAATAATTATTAGGGGTTCAATGACATGTTGATGAAAAAACAAAAACGACATAATATTACAGTTTTAACTAAAATTATCATGGTAGGATGTAAGGTAATAAAATTTGAGGTTGGATAGAATCAATATGGACAACCTGTTGACCCCAAAAAGTCAATGTTCATTACTTATGTTATGGTCATAATGAATAGAAATGTTATGATTGAGATGGTGTTGTGGAACCACATCTAGCCTGTAAAGAAAGAAACCCTTTAAGAAGGTATACAAGTAATGTTACGATAACCTTTCTCTATTTTACAAAAAAATATACTTAAACATTTATTTAATTTTGATTATTCTTTAATGAGTTCATTTATTTTAGATGATTTTAATAACAAAAATTTCTTAATGGTTTTTGGGAAATCTAATAGAGGCTTTTAGCATTTTCTTACCAAATTTCATCTGATGGATGTTGAGGGGAATGAAAATCCCCACCCACCATTTAATTATGTCGACATTATAAAACATGAAAGATTGAATTATTTAATTATTCATTACAATGATAAATCATTTCAGGTGAATTATAGTCAATAATATTTTTTTTGAAATTATTTATTTTATCAAATTTGATTCCAAATTGATAATTTATGAAATAAAAAAAGGATAAAAATAAATATCAGGCATCCAAACCAATGTACCTCTATCATAAATCAAGGATTAAGTATGCTTCACTAGAGAAAAAATTATAATGTATTTTAAATTGACAATAAAATTTTTATGTGATTTGAAACAAAATACCTTCTATTTTTTTATATAGATATATGAATCAAAATCTCAATCCACTTTCATCCCACATCATCTGATGTGGAAGGAGGCTCACTTAAATAAAGAGGGTAAACTAGTTTATGAAAGCATAAAAGCGGTATGGGAAACATATATAAGTATGATATAATAGTAATTAATTTTTATTTATAATATTATTGAATAAAAATATCTATTTATGTTCATATGTTTTTTATAAAGTCTAGAGACAAGAATCGACAATGACCATACCTGAATAAAATCTACTTTCAGTAAATTTTAAGAGACCATGACAATAAGGTTTCCTTAGAGGAGTGGGTTTTGGTGTGTCTCCTCAATCATGTTTGGAGCATAAAAAATCAAAAGAGGATACATATAAGATAATGAAATGATTGTAGGAACAAATATATGATTTTCAAGATATTATTGTCAGGTCTAGTATGGAAGACCAATATATGAGAAAGGATCAAAGCTAACTAGTGGTTAAATAAAGATCCACACATGAAGAAAAAAATAAAATACAAGATTTTAGGATAGTCATTCCCCTCAACCGCATACCTTGTGTGATGTAAAAAAACTTACATTAATCTTTTTCCTAAATTTGAATCAAACAACATTAGATAACATTATATTAATAAAATATAGTAGGGTATAATTTAATGTGAGTTATATCTATTAACACCCACACACTACCTTGTTGTGAGGGGTAAATTGTATAATATCCTTGGAGACAAGCTACATAATAAATAAATTCGGAAAGATCACATGTGTCTGGGGTTTGAGGTAGCCCTATATCTGACCATTGATTTTACTATTCCACTTGATGATCTAGATATTACAAATTTTAATGATGTTATTCAAACAGTCATAGAATAATAATATAATCTTATGAAGATACATGAGGTATGTTTGTAAAAAAATTCTAATAAAAAATTTTAATAGTTTATTAAAAATGTTTGATGTGACATATGGAATTATAGAAACATAATGTGATGTGGAAATAGAAGTCCAGATAAAGACAATCTAGTGAATCGACCATGAAATAAAAATGACCTTTGAGGAATACCTTCTCCCCTCTATTTCAACTAAAACATTTATTGTCATTAGAACTTCATGCAGAGACCATATTTAAAGATGAAAATATGTCTTACATTCTATATGAGGAAGAAATATTTTAAACATTCATTATATAGATAGTTGGTATTAAGAGTATAAATGTGATTCTGAAGTTTGAATGTATGGGAGTCTCGGTTGTCAATACATACATAAGGTACATTTTCATAATACATATATCTAAATAAAGATATAATATATTCATTAATGTTAATTACTATTCATATTTTATACTAGTGTTTATATTACTACTATATTAAGAGGAAATAATATGAATAATGATTTTGATTTATTAACCCCTATTTCATTTCTATGAAAAAAACATCTTTGGAGAAGGAAGAAACTAATAAGAAAAAAGATGACATAAATGATTTGATTGAGAAAAAAATAAAAGATGAAATAATATTTTAGAATCCAAAAATGTAGTGTTAAAACTATATATTCTAATCCCACAAAATATATTTTTATTTTTTTCATTACTGATTTGTTTTTGTTCTTTTTGGAAGCACTAAATATTGATCACACTTAATCTGGATACCCCAAATATTTATTTTTTTGATCTGATGCATTGATATCTAAAAAGCTAACCACACATGATGTGTATTGTGATTTTTTAATACACATGAATCAAAATCTTACAAATAAAATTCAAATTGTATGTTTCAGTCTATATTTTAACAAGAATTTTCATATAATAGGGTGGTCACTAAATATAGGAAAAATGACGGCATGAAGTTGGTGACTGAACATAAAATGAATGTGGATTATTTTCAATGGAAAAAATTAAGTTATATATATAAATATTTAAATATAAAAAAATATTTCAAAACAATTTACATATTTTGGACAATGTGTCTACAATTTATGAAGCAAGATAATGGAAATGATTGTGGAAATTATGTTCATACATTTATGAGAGAGATCATAAACCATGGAAAGTCCATCATCCTCAAAAATTTATATTTTAAAAGGTGATTAAAATTTCATTAAAAAAATATTGTTAGTTTTTTTCTATATTTTCCTAATACTCCTAATATTTATGAAAACCTTATGACTCAAAATAATAATTAAAATTGTTTAGTGATGACTGGTTAATGTACATGGTGTGAGAATGACTTCCAAAATTAAATTTAGAAGATTACATGCTATAATTGTGATCTAGTATGAGATATAATCATATAAATATATTTGGGGTGTGGATAATTAGTATCAGGATCATATATATTATTTTTGATCTATTTCTCAAGATAAGTATAATAGAGGAAATCAATTTATTTAGAAACATGTGCACAAAATATAGGGTGTCAAAATGTATACAGGAATCATAAAGAGGTTACTTCCAACTATATATTTTTCTCATTATTTTAGATATTTTTTTTTAAATTTATTTGTCATATTTATTTGATACTATATTTTTTAAATTTACATATTAGCTCAAAACACATGACATATTCTAAAACATTAGAAAACGAGCTGAGATTATTTTTAAACTTAAAGGAAATGATCCATAAGTCATTTGTGATGTGTAATAATTGATCCAATATCAATCTAACACATGATGTAGTTGGTATGATTATAATTATGTGTCATTAAATCAGAAGTATCATTTTCATTTAAAGCATACATAAAATATTAAAAACTGATAAATCAAGCTTGGATTTTTTTTCAAACTTTAGTAAAATTATCCATAATCAATTTTTCATGTGTAGTATTTGACTGCACATAAATATTATATGTGATGTGGTCGATATTACTTTAAATATGTGTTTTCAAAATAAATACACCATTTTAGCTTAAAACACATGTTAAAATAGAAAAACCAACAAAATGATCTTGGATTATTTTCAAACATTACTAAAATGATAAATAATTCATTTTTCACATTTAGGAATTGACTATACATCAATATGATACACTGTGTGATCGGTATTACTCAAACCATGTGGTTTGAGATTAAAATTGACATTAATTTCTGTAAAAAGGAAGGTGACAAACTAAAAACTAAGAAAAGACATTTATATATCATTGATACATTTGGAGAATGACCCCTCATTCATTTTTGAAATATATGGATCAAGCATACCTAAATCCAGTACATAGTTTACCTAGTATGACTCAAATTGTGTGGTTTCAGTTTAACATTTACATTTTATTAATGTATTGTTTCATATTTATGTTTAATTTATTTATTTATATTATTACTTACATAATTTTTTTATTATATAGGTGGATTATTTTTCTTGAGTTGGGGTGGTTTGTTTGAAGTTGCTCATACATGTGAGATGTTGGACTACAAGGCTACAACTAAGATAATGGAAATAAGGAATTAGGTCAATAATGTAAACATACATCATGAAATGGTAATCTAACTATATATTTAGTTTTTTTCACCATTTTAACAACTATTTATATGTTAATTTATTTTTCATTTTTATGTAAAAACTATTTTTTTTATAGATCTTTGGGAAGTCTTATTTTTCTATCAACTATCTACTACAAGCCAGAAATGTGAGAACATATTTCTTTTTTATAAAAGTTTTACATAAAATATGGTTTCCTATTCTATACAAATAGAACATTTATTTCATTTATATATTGGTGTAGATAGATGAAAGAAAAACACACATTACATACTCAATAATCCACACCTAAAACTGATACACAATGTTCTCGGTATGACTCAAATTGTATGTTCTTAGTTTATGATTTACATTTTAGTTCAAAACACACATCACATACTAAAAACTGATAAAACACATCAAAATAGATTTTATACTTTAGGATAATGACCCACATTTCATTTTAATCATATAAGAATAAACCACACCATGATTGGACATATGGTGTGACTATATGACTCCAAGTGTGTCATTTTATTTAAAATTGGCAGTAATTTTAGTAAAATAAACATGTGACATACTCAAAACCAAAAACATTCATTAAAATTATTTTTAAAATTTAGTAAAACAATCCATAACCTATTTTTATGTGTAGGAATCAGACTCACCTCAATATGATTCACAGTGTGTCCGGTATAACTCCAGGTGTATCTTTTTATTTAAAATTGAAATTAATTTTAATTTAAAATAAAATTGACACACTAAAAATGAAGAAAACACATTCATATTCTTTTTATACCTTGGTATAATGATTATTATTTGATTTTTTATTTTTATGAATAATCCGAACTAAAATCTAGTGCACGATGTGCCTGATATATAATAATAAGTTCATTATTAGTTTAAAATTTACATTTTAGTTCAAAAAAATGTGGCACTCACTAAAAACTAACAAAAACCCAATAATATTGTCTTGATAATATAGTAAAACATTTCATAAGTAATTTTGGATGTGTAGGAATCATTCTCTCATCAAACTGACACGCAATGTGAATGATATGACTCAAAGAGCTTGTTTCCAGTTTAAAATGCCATTTTTTTTGAAAAAGACTCTTTACATACTCAAAACTATGAAAACACAATTTTTTTTGATAAATTAGTAAAATAATACATATGTTATATGTGACATATAATAATTAATGTAACCAATGTCCAATTCATGGTGTGACTGATATGACTCTAAATGTGTCTATTAATTTAAAATTGACATTAATTTTAGTAAAAAAGTCATGTGATGTACTCAAAACTGAGAAAATGCATTTTGATTATATTGATACTTTAGGAAAACGATAAATATTTAATTTTGACATGTATGAATTATCAACACCTCAATATGACTTATGGTGATACTGGTATGACTCTAATTTTGTCTTCTTATTTAAAATTTTCATTATTTTTACTAAAAAAGACAGGTGACATACTCAAAACTGAGAAAACACATTCATATTATTATGATACTTAAGTAAAATTATCCATAAGTTTTTGTTTACATTTAAAAATCACTATCACCTCCATCCAATGCATGGTATACCCAGTATGACTCCAAGTATGTCTTTTAATTTAAAATCGATATTAATTTTAGTAAAAAAGACACATGACGTACTCAAAATTGAGAAAACACATTCTGATTGTTTTGATAATTTAAAAAAACAATCCATATGTCATTTTTGACATCTAGGAATCATCCACATCTCAATTATATGCATTTTATGCCTGGTATAATAGGTATGACTCATAGTGTACCTTATTAGTTTTAAATTTTCATTTCAGTTCAAATAGTGTGTCACTCGCTGAGAACCGGGAAAATGTTCTCATATTTTCAAGATAATTTAGAAAATTTATTAATAAGACATTTTTACATTTATAAATTAGTATCATTTCAAATGGAAATACAAGGTAACATTTATGACTTAAAGTATGTGTTTCTAATTTAAAATGACATTTTTGTAAAAAATACATATAACATACTCAAAACCAATAAAATGTATTTGTATTGTTTTTATACCTTAGTAAAATGATACATAATTCATTTTATATGTTCAAGAATCAACCATAACTCAATCTAACATATGGTGTGACCGGTATGACTCTAAGTGTGTCTTTTTATTTAAAATTGACATTAATTTTAGAAACAATGAAAAGTGACATACTCAAACCTAAGAAAACACATTTTTATTATTTTGATACTTCTATAAGATGATACATAAGTCATTTATGACATGTAAGAATCAATTAAAACACAATATGACACATGATGTGACCATTATAACTCCAAGTGTGTCTTTTTATTTAAAATTTCCATTAATTTTATAAAAAAATTCAAGTGATATACTCAAAACCATGAAAACCCATTTATATTGTTTTGATAATTTAGGAAAATGATAAATAATATAGTTTTTTACATGGAGGAATTGTTCGTTGCTCAATATAATGTACAATGTTCGGGGTATAACTCCATGTGTGTCTTTTTATTTAGATTTTATATTAATTTTAGTAAAAAAATGGTCACTGTTAAAATGGGGGAAAAATTTTATATTGTTTTCATACATTAAGAAAATGATCCATAAGTCATTTGTGACATGTAAGAATAATCCTTACCTAAATCTGATACACGTTGTTCCTGGTATTACTCCATCCATGTCTATTTATTAAAAATTGATATTAACATTAGTAAAAAAGAAAATAGACATACTCAAAACTAAGAAAATGCATTAATATTGTTTTGATACTTTAGAAAAACAATCCCTAACACATTTTTGACGTGTAGGAATCATTTAAACCACAATTTAATGCACTGTGTTCCTGGTATAACTCAAAGATTCTATTATCAGTTTTTAATTGACATTTTAGTTCAAAATGTGTGTCACTCACTAAAAACAAATACAATGCACTCATAATTTCTTAATAATTTATGTAAATTATTTATATATCATTTGTGACATATGAGAATTATTTTTACATCAAATTGACACACAATGTGACCAATATTACTCAAAGTTCATGTTTCTAATTTAAAACGAGATATTAATAAAAAAGACATGTGACATATTCAAAACCAATAAAACATAGTCATATTGTTTTTATAAATTAGAAAAATGATACATAATTTGTTTTAAACTTTTATAAATCAAATTCACCTCAATCCTATGCATTGGGTGACCGATATTACTCTCTGTGTGTCTATTATTTTAAATTGACGTTAATTTTAGTAAAAAATAAAAGTGATATACTCAAAACTGAGAAAACACATTCAGATTGTTTTTATAATTTATGAAAATGAAACATAATTCATTTTTCATGTGTAGGAATCATCTACACCTCAATATTACTCCAATTGTGACAGGTATCACTCAAAGTGTATCTTTTTATTTAAAATTGGAATTAATTTTAGTAAAATAGACAAGTGAAATACTCAAAACCGATAACATTCTTTCAAATTGTTTTGATACATTAAAATTATCCATAAGTAATTTTTTATGTGAAGGGATAAATTTCACCTCAATCTGCTACAATGTGTTCCCATAATAACTCAAAGTGTTTGTTATCAGTTTAAAATTGACATTTTTGTTAAAAAAAAGTATGTCACTCACTGAAAACTGGGAAGATGAGCATATATTATCTTGATAATTTAAGAAAAATATTCATAAGTTATTTTTTAATTATTGGAATCCTTCTCATGTCAAATCGAAATACGATGTGACTGGTATGACTCAAAGTGCATGTTTCTAGTTTAAAATGACATTTTAGTAAAAATGAAAAATAACATACTCAAAACTAGGAAAACACATTCTGATTTTTTTATACTTTAGAAAAATTATCCACATGTCAGTTGTGACATGTAATAATCATCCTCACCTCAATCCAATGCATTATGTGACTGGTAAGACTCCAAGGGTAACTTTTTATTGAAAATTGACTTTAATTTTAGTAAAAAAGACAAGTAATATACTCAAAATTTAGAAACTCATTAATATTGTTTTCATACTTTATGAAAATGATCCATAAGTTAGTTGTGATGTCTAAGAGTCACCCATAACTCAATCTAATTCATAGTTTTCCTAGTATGAATCAAAGTGTCTGTTATCAGTTTAAAAAGGACATTTTAGTTCAAAAAGTGTTACTCACTGAAAACCAAGAAAACTCACATAGATTATATTGACAATATAGTAAAATGGTTTGGAAGACATTTTTTATGTGTAGGAATAATTATCATATCAAATCGATATATGATTTGATCGGTATGAGTCAAAGTGTGTGTTTGACTTTTATAATGACATTTTAGTAAAAAACACAGGTGACATCATCAAAACAAAGAAAATTCGTTTGGATTGTTTTTATACTTTAGAAAAATGATCCATAAGTCATTTTTGATGTTTATTAATGAGTCATATGTTAATCCAACACATAGTGTTATGTGTGTGACTAAGAGTTCATGATTTCAATATATATGTTCTATGTTTTTTTAAACACGCATCACATCACCAAAACCATGAAAATGAGCTTAGGTTATTTTCTCATAATTTCATCTCATATTACATAATTAATTTCCTTATCATTTTTATATTATACTTTTTTAGTTAATTTTCATAGATATATTTCTTGAATATGAACAAGAAATTGTGTGGTGTGAATGAATCAACCACAACTCAATATTATATACGGTGTTCTTGGTATGACTCAAAGCATATTTTGAAATTAAAACATTGTTTTTAATTTATTTCCTTATATTATTACCATAATATGAATTGTTTTTATATAAAAGTGAATTATTTTTCTTGAGTTTTGGTGGTTTTTTGGTAATATAATAGCGGTGGTTGGGGGATAAAGAAAAAGGAACATTGATGTTTTTGAATGGAAGTTCTCATTTTTACTTACTCATGTAATTAGAAAAACCAAAATTTGAAATTTATATAATATAGTGTGTATTTTATTATATTTCTATTTTAAATATTATTTAATTCAAAATATGTATCTTTGCCTATTTATTGTACCTATTTCTATAGGGGTTGTGTGCTGTAAATTTAATGGAACACTATAGTATACGCCTTTATTAGTTCGACTAAATGAGATGAAAAATGTTCCCCTTATCAGTGATACTGGGAGCACTGATAAATTTTTCTTTTATCAACACTTCAAAAAGAGAATTTTAAGGGCACCTTAATCATCATTAAAAAAAAACGTTGATAAATGAGGTCCTTTTTAGTGGTGCTAAAATCACTAATATGTAACCCTTAATCAAGTGTTTTTTAATGCTGGTAAAGGATCCCTTTAAATAATATTTTCTAGCATGGATAAAATAATAGGGAGTTGAATCATTCTCTGATAGTCAGTGACTCTTTTTCACTAACAACAATTAATTTTAGTATTGTTAAAGGCATGTTTTGTAGTAGTGGTGATTATAGGGTACTCCCCTAATGATACTAGTGAGAGTAAATAAGGTGGTTATAATGGAGTTCCCCAAATAGAGACCATGAGACATTAAAATATCTCAAAACATCTTATTCTAGAAAGGGGGAAACAACGTGGAAAGTAAGAAAGCCATATCTGCTCACAGTTGGCCAAAGATGTTAGGGAGATGTTTGTTGGGGGTCCCATGCAAAAAAATAAGGGGGATTCTATTAAAAGGGAAATGGAATAATATATAGGGGAGAATTTATTTTGGTTATTTATTTATATTTGAGTTTTGGATGGAAAACTATGGGGTCTCTCTAGTGTATCTTAATTTTACATTACTCTTTTCTCTTCTATTTTTTTCATATTTTATATAACTCTAGTTCCTCACATCATCAGTATAAACAAACCAATCCACTCAATGTGGATTGTTGGTGTGATAGACCTATCAACTGTCCTAACCAACCGGATACTTGAGGGGGATGATAATGGAGATAAGGCTCCATGTTTTTATTGAAGGGATGCAGAACTACTTGAAGAATGTAAAATTAGGAATGGATCATCATATGGGACACCTTGAAGAGACATTGTTTGTATTGGTGATAAATAATGATAGTTCCACACTAGAGATGATAGGTCAAGATAAATTCCTGAAATCTATTACTAGTGGGGTGCATCAAATAGAGAAATATAGATTATGGAAATAATTATGGACTGTTGTGTGTCAAATGGAAAATTCACTACAATAAGAGGAAGCCTACTATTCATAAACCCAAGTTATGTTTTCATCACATTTATTGGAGTCTAGTTATATAAAGAAGAAAGAACCCGAGGATACTTGAAAATGCATAGTTTGGGGTATGTGTTGTATGATGAAATGGATACAGGGGGGAGAATAAGATGTCACTATTGATTACGAAGGATTTAAGAATGTTTTTATATGGAATCAATAACAAGGAGCCACATAAAATGGAGTAACTAAATTTATTAATATATTAGAGTCACCCCTCATAAGGCTAAAGCCACACAAGGATCTTCCACCCAGGAGATGATCAGTGTGTAAAGCTATGATCAATGGAGTGATGATGCTAATACTTGTTAGGGGTGGTGAAATGGTAAGGCGTAACCCATAATGCTTGGACTTAGGGATTATTATTGTGGTTGGCATCATGTGAGATTGACGACCCGTCACATAGGGATTAGACTTACCTATGTTTTTTAAAACCTAAGAATATTACAACCAGTTCAAGCATTAGGAATCACCAATCCCACATCAACCCAAGATACAATGTGTTGAATATTTCCTCCCTGGGTTGTTAAAATTGAACCTCAACTAAAAATTTAAGATAGTAGTGTGTATATAATTTCATATGGAATTGAATACAAGAGTGGTACAAACTAAAGTTCTTGTTCAGAGGCTAAAAACTTCACTATTTTTTATTAAACCATCACTCTCAAGCTAGTGAAGTATAATGGTCTCTTATTTTTTGAAAACACCTTGGTTAATCTTTTGTAAAATGCATATAGAAGGATGAATTATAAGGCCCCAGCCTTAAAACTTACTTAATCTTGAGTTATTACAAGATTACACATTGATGATCTTTTCGGGTTTAGAGTTTTAGAGAATTAGATCATAAAACATTCATTACATTCCACATATAAACAAAGTGGTTACATAAAGTTAGTATTCTTAATTCCCATCAATGGAAACATATTTAAAATAAACATGGAATCTTTCTTGACACTTCCATGACACTATCACCATATCATGTACCTTTCCCTTGACCTGTGAAAAACATTTCAAAAAAACTTGGGATGAGCATAAAAAGCTCAGTAAGGGATATAAAAATATGGAAAGGAAACATGGGTACATATATACATAAGGATGAGATTGTACTTTACCCATAAAACATAAGCACTTTAACATACCTCATCAAATCATGAATAAATCATAGAAATCATAAGACATAAAGGTAACTTGAGGCATTCATAACATTCTTACGTAGGGAGTAACCCTCTTGGTTACGTTTGGAATACCCATCACAGTATATTCCCTAAAATCTCTTCGGAGAAACCTTAACGTTTCACTCCTTCGCGTTACCCAATGCATTGGAGAGCTATATCGGGCTCACCCTCCCTTAGTCTATCACGGAACCACCCGTCTTCATAATAATGCCCAAGAACCATATCATAATCATATCACATAAAACATGCATAAAAGAAACATAACATTTCCACCTTTCAATCACAAGATATCAATACCACACATTGATATAAAAACATTATGAAAACCATTTTCAATACCAAAATAGAAGAAAAGTAAAACATGGTATTTATTTTTCTTTTTAAAAAGAAGGTATGGCTTGTAGAGGAAGCCGAAACTCAAATAACGGTCATGACGGCGGAGAAGTCGTTGTCGCCGCATACATAAGACAAAAACATTCCCTTTTTTCGTTTAGTAAACGCTTCGTATAAAAAAGATTCCTTTTGAATAAACATAAAAGTCAAAGGGGTTTATAGACCGTATAAAAGAAAGTTGTGTATAAAATAAAATATGCCTCAATGAAAGGAGATTGAGACGAAGTCCCATACCTCGGGTCCGACTTGACTCGGTCGTTCTTTAATCTCCTGAATAATAAACTTGAGTTAATCTCTACTTGCTTAAGAACCTTTTTCAAGTTCATTATTCCTTTTATACCATGTTATGAACATCATGTAATCATTTAAGTTAATAATGTTCATTTTGTCGGTATTTGGTTCTTAAGTCAAAAATAGACTTCTTACACTTACATGTTGTTAATTTGGTCAAAGTTTCGTTATATCCAGAATAATATTAATGTTTTGGATAACATATACATCATATATATTCAGCATATACATGTATTTATAATATTACATCACATTTAGAGGTAATAAATGAAATGCACCGTTCATGGAGACGGTAAGCCGTACGTACGCATGAACGCTACTTCCATTTCTATTTCATATTTTATGGAATGGAGTCATAATGATATAAGAGTATATTATAATCCCAGTATAATAACATTTATAATATCATTAACTTTATCCTTTACACATCCCACATATGGTATTAACGAATCAAATCACTTTCAGGGGGCGGTAGTCCGCACTTCCTAAAATGAAGATATCGTGTTCACCAATAATGAAAACAATAATGGTATGCCATAAATGAAAAATACAGAAGATTAAGGAAAGAATAAACATATTATATATCATATATAAAAATAGTGACATCCTAATGGCCACCTTTGAAGGTGTTAAATGAGTATTGAACAATCATCGTTTCGGGAGGCAGAATTTTGCCATCCACAGAAACCGTATGTTCTTTAACCATTTGATGTAGTTGTGTGAGAGTGTAGCTCGAATAAATCTTATAACAACATCATAGTATAATGAAGATACCGGTGTTGTTACAAAAGAAGTAAATAAAAAGAGTTTAGGGGGTTGGAGAAGCAAAATAAAACAAATGAACATGAGAGAATGAATTACCTTTAAAAGTGTAACTCCTTTTTATTTGAGCCTAAAGGATTCCTTTGAAAGGATTATTCCCCAAGGGAATCCTCTAGGATGAGGAGAGGGATGTGGAGAGACAAAATGGGCAGGGGTTGGCTGAGCCAAAGACTTTGGGAGTGTGGGTAAGGAGGTAGAGGTGGGGGCCTTTTATAAGAGGAGAGGAGGGGCACTCTTGGAAAGTAAAGATAAGTTACTTTATTTTAAAATGATTTTCGGATTAAAATGGTCCAACATTGATATAATTCGAGGATAAGGTGATAAGGCTTAGAAATCCACTCATCCAATTGGTTTTGTCCATGTTTAGGTTTTAGATTTTACATTATCTTTCCATTTTATTTAAATAGTTAAATAATGAGGTCATCGCTGCATCATCATGATGTCATAAATAATTTAATTTATTTAAAGTATAAAAATTATAAAAAAATACTATGATGTAAGAAATATTTTTAGCTTTCCAATGACTACTTATAATCAAAAATCTGATCTTTATAACCCCATGTAAAAATTGTTTTTGTAAAACATATTATGTTTGTGTCATTTTTACTTTTACATTAAATAAAAAGTTATTTATGTCATTTCCCAACCAAAGTGGATCCATGGGGTCCCCAAGTTGACCCATGGCTTGTCTTGGTCGGACATGACACAACCAATGAGGGTAGGACATGTGTCAGCTCAGCTCATTTTATTAAAGCATTATTTTTACCTTAAACTACACTAATTACCACTAATCGCGATTAAAAACTTAATGAGTTACTATTCACCAAAAAATTATTTTAATCTCATTGAACCACATTTTACTTCTTAATGACAACCATGTATGTCGGATTTTTGAAATTCAAAACACAATGATGGCAAAATTTCATTTAAACGGAAAAATCAGTTTTTATAAGTACCACTTAGTTGTTTCACTATTCATCAAAAATTGAAGTTTTTCAGAAAATTAACAAAAATTCACCCTAAGCTATATTTGATATTCAAAATTCAAAACTAAAGTCCATTTTACAAAATTCAAAACATATATGTCACATTAATTAATTTAATAATTAATTCCCGCTGTCAGAGCAAATAGCGTGTTTTTATAAAATAATAAGTATCAAAAGATTGACACCAGTTTAAGTCCAATTTCAAAGTAAAACTGATTCAAATGACCACCATTGGATTAAATGGTAAAAATATATTCAGATTACACATTAAGACCAATTCAAAATATAATCTAATCATATAAATAAATTAGATTAAGAAGCAGTTTTGATGTAAAATGCAGTATTTTTCACTATTCATTAAAAAATGAACATTGTCAGAAAAATACCAAAAATCTATCCAATGTAAAATTAAATATCCCAATCATAATGAATATGTTTATTTTGACAAATATAGATTATAAAATTGTCAAAATATTGATTTAAAAATGGTTTTCCATCAAAAGGCAGTAAAACAATCTTTTAAAAATATTAGTGTATTCCATGCTTAAGATTGGATTTATTTTCATTTTAAGCCTCTAAAACACTATCTAATTCATTAATAGACATAGATAAAAAATATCTATTATTAATTACTTACTTGGGATGTTACATGAATTGCTCCCAAAAACCACTACCAAATTTACCAACATGGACATATCCATCATTGAGTCTTCAAGTGAACACATGGAGTGACAAGATTATTTAAGTCTTCATCTTTACTCAACCATATTGGTTAACATATTAAATAACTAAAGACAAATATGGGGTTGGTCTATCTATATCAGTTAGTTTTTCACCTTGAGCACAAGGTGGGTTTTCAAAAGGACATACGTGCTTGTTGATGGACCGAGTAAATAGAAAAATATGTTACTTAATGAACCAACCTTGGAGTTGGTCTGTTGAAGGTTATCTTAAATATAGTTCATGGTTCCAAATATATAGTTAATTATATCTTTAATGATGATAATATCAGGTAAATATAATTTTTTAGTTAAAATATTGCTGGCATTATTATATATAGAAGATAATCTTCTAAAGGGAAGAGCGTTCAGTCTAACATGGGAGCCAAAAATAATTTTATATTCATGTTTAATGAAAAAAATATGCTACTCTGAATGCTCTATATTTTATTGGTTTTGGAATTGTAGAGCATTGGTGCATGGAAAATAGAAAAATTCTATTTGCTCGAGAATAAAAATCATAGAACAAAGAACAATTATATTTGTTAGAGAATCAAAATCTTGGTTAACTAAACTAGAATAACATGCTCAAGTACTCAACATATACTATGGTATATAACTCATCAAAAACCTGGGTCTAGTGATTATAAAGTAAGCAATGTAATGTATGGAAATTTTTTCAAGGTTTTGTAAAAGAAGCATTGAGTTCTTTCTTGATGAAAGAAACATTGTGGTTCCACGATATGGATATTGAAACTTCATGGGTCTGACCATACTAATTGGTGTCAGGGGAGACAAGGTGTTTTTTAAGGACTAGTTATAGGTCCATTTATTTTCATGTATATTTACATCTTTGAGAAGGACCTATATTTCATAAATAAAAATATGACCATTTCCACACCAGTTAGTCGATCATGAAACCAAGTTATTCCCTCATTGGAAGTTATAGTAGGTCTACAACACCTCTACATTGGACTGTATTTAGTAAACCATATTCTGTTTCATATCCAATAGTTTCCTTTACATGAGGTGGAATTTCTTAAAAGGTGTGGCGGTTTGGTTGATAGAATAAGGTAGCGATGAACCATAGGATAACCAAATGGAAGGGGAGTCATGAGGAATGTACTACATGGGAGGAAGTAGTCACAAATATCAATAAAGTTTCCCTTAGTCTTCATTACATGGATGATTATCAATGTAGGGTGAGTGATAGATACTAGGAAACATCCACACATCCAAGAAAAGAAAATTACAGAAGGGGGACACAACCTGGGAAGTAGGAAAGCCATAAATGATCACAATTTTCTACAAAATTTAGGGATTTTTATGTTAGGGGATCCCATATGAGAAATAAAGGGGAGGCAGTGGTTGTTAAAAGGAGAAGGGATTTCTAGATAGGGGAGGGGTTATTTTGTGAATATATTTTACTTTATTATTGTGTATGAGAACTAGGGGGTCTCTAGAGTTTTTTTCACACTCTTATATCTATTCTCCCACTTATATTTATTTTTCTTATCCCTATTTCCTACAGCTTGGGTACCACACAAATTCAGATTAAACAAAGTAGTCCACTCAAGATAGTTTTTTTATTGTGATGGTCCTATCATCCCTCGATTATACTAGGGAGAGTAATTGAGTTTGTTAATTTTTTTGGAATTCAGCATCTGTCGCTAGTTAGTTCCACTTACATATTGTATAAGATCATCCAAAGTTAGGACCTAGTGAATTTTCCATGATTCACATTGATTTTATACTCCTTCCCTCATATTAGATTTTTATCACCATTAGTATTTTTTTATATATTTATATATTGTTTCATTTATATTTTGGTGTGCACTGGATGTTATACCTTATTCCTTTTATAGTACGTTTTATATTCCAACATGATTTATGAAAGGGGGTTTTTAAGAATGGTTTTAAAAGCTTAAAATAGCATGGGTTTTAGAACATGGAAATCATTTTCTACGTGTTTTAATGTGTTTTCTATTCAATGTGGTTGTTTATCCTTTGATTTATAAAAAATGGATTCGAAAGAAGGATTTCGAAGGAAAGTTTGATATGTCGTTATAAGTTTGAAATAATTACTTTTAATCATAATAGAGTTTTTCCTCAAATGGCTTCACCTTGAGGATTTGGAAAAGTTAAATGAATGATACTTGTGCCCTAATATAAGTCACTTATCTCTAATATCATCCTTTTCATTCTACATATGGTACTCGAGTGTCAATCTGGCATAAAGTCATATCACTTTCTATGTGAGATCATCTAAGGAATTTTATATAGGTACGAATGTGTTTCATATGGTAAAACTTAAATCGACTTATAAATCATTTTAAAATCAATAATATAAATGAGTCCATCCAAGATATTCTGAGTTTGAACCCTTGTTTTTTCTTTTGACATAATAGTCAAAGTGACCATTGATTAACTACCAACACATTCCATTTAACAATTTACTTATTTCAGTTTACCCCTTCCACTGATACGGAAAAACTTAGGGATAAAGAAATAAGAACAAATGATAAGGTTAAAGGTACATAAACTCTCTATTCCCTCTTCCATTTAATTTTCACTACATTTCATTCTATTATTTATAACATCCCCAACAAAGGGAAAATGTACACAAATCATTATCTGTTTAGATCACATAAGAAATATTTGATAATTTATCTAATTTAAAATGCATCCATGGGGTGGTAATAATTGAGGTTCTTAACCAAAAATTGTTTTAATACCCCTTAGGGGGCATGTAGGTCATGTACCATATAATAAATATATGAAAAAAATCATTTTAATAAGTGACACATGGAAATCCTAGCATGCGACACAAATACGCAATATGTAAACAACTATAATTTTATGGAAATTCATTAAACCAACTACCTTAGATAAATAATATACTCTTTGTCTATTATTAGACTCTAATCAAAGATAAAATGAGGGAAAAACTAAATATATAAATGCCCAAGAATAGGTCTTATCATCTCACACAAAATAACACTAAATTTGGAAAGATATACTAAGAAAGGAAGGAATTTTATTGAATAGCATACCATTAGATATCCAACGTGATGAATGGTGAAGGAATAAAACATTAGGCATCAATAAAAGCCTACATTGATGGAAAATGGAGATATTCAACGTGAGGGAGAGTTTTTGTGCATAGAATGGTTGGAGAATGGAGGGAGGGAAGTTAAATAGGAGGGGAAAAATAAAATTTCACCCACATTTTAAAGGGATCATGGTTTGGATTCACTGTTGTACAAGTTTTTCACCAACCATGTGCTAGCACTTCCAAGGATAGAACCCCCCATGCATAGGCAAGGTGCCCAAATTTTCAACCCAGGTGTATCCCATGCGGCTCCTTTGCTATTTTCTACAGTACTCCCACATGGTCATACAACTCCCTTTCATGGTATAATATGTGCCTCACATATTTCCTCAAAAAACTAGAGATACATTATCTGAACAAGCCCTATACACTCCCAAAATCTTCTTAAAACCATTATGAACTTTTATAAGAATAAATAAGAGGTTTATACTAAAAAATAATTGATTTTTACCTCTTTTAAAATCATGGTTATTAAATCTCACATCCTATATACACACTTATTTTTTTTTGTAGATCTTATATCTTCATGCATGTGTTTAGGTTGTGATCTAAAATTGTATGTCATTCATGTTAGTCTATTGATGGATGTTCTTAGATGTGGTGGTGACCATGGGTCACATGGATATGTCTTATGGTATCTCTAGTTTTATGTTGGTGGTGTTTAGTTTGTGATCTCAGATTGGATGTCACTTCTGTTGTTCTATTGATGGATGTTTTTGGTTGTGGTGGTGACCATGCATCACAAGGAGATGTCTTCTGGTATCTTGAGTTTTATGGTTTTCTCAGATGTTCTTGTATCATCCAATTAGTCCAGCTGCTGTATTTTTGTTTTGGGTTTTCATTTTTTTGAACCTTTCAAATTTTGGATGATATTTTACATTGACTTTAAAATTGAGTTGGTCATTTTATATTTTTTATGCTCAGTTTCATTGGTATTATTATTTAAAACAATTCATTTTATATGAATATAAGTCCAATATATGAACACAAATTTCTAGATTAAATGTTAGTTTTCACTATTTATTTTTTTATTTGAGGGTGAAACAATTACAAATTAGTTATAATTATAGTGTGATGCACCTGTGTTTTTTCATTAGCTAGTAGTGATTGGGAATCTACTTCAAGCCTTATGGGAGATAGATTAGGATAACATGGAAGGTTGACCTTGGTTAGTTCGTTACATGATTTTTCATTCTTCATAAAAAATTCACATAGGATATGATAATTCAAGACACTTCACAATTTTTAATCTTTTGACTTGAATTATTTAATGACCTGATTCGATGTCTCCCAACCATCACACCATAGAAGGGTCTCACGTTCCACAATCATTCACAAAGTTTATTCTATATTTGAAATTATCTATATCGACTCTTAATATTAATGGGGTTAATTGTAATTAAGATTATTGGCCACTATCAAGACATATGAAATTAGATTAGGATCAAAATAACTAACATAATCAATATAACACATAGGATTTATGATATCCCTTTATCATCTCTACTACTAAATTTTGTGAACATTCATCTAAATCTATCAGTAAACAAAACATATTCCATTAGATTAGTTTTAAAAAAATAACATAATCAGCACACCACAAAGGATTTCCAATCACCCTACTTTCTCTCTTCAGTTCCTAATATTTCAATGGAATCCTTCATAGATGATAATAACTTGGGTCAGAAGCGGGTGTTGGGCTATGTTGTGGATGTGTGGTGTTGGGATGTCTTAGTGGGTGGCTATTAACTATCATGGGTAGTATTGTAATAAGTAATTTATAGTAGTTATTCAAATAGTTATTATGTCATAGTTGTTAGGTGGTGGGTTAGAGAATATTAAATAATGGGGCCTCTTTTAGGTGGGGGTTACATTCTTTTGTTTTTCATTCACTTTTGAGAGATGAACAGATTGGTTATTCCATTAACCTAGGGGAGCATCACATTCCATATAAATTTTTCTTCTTCCTACACTTATTTATCAACTTCTTATTTTGTTTTGTAATTATCATATATAATAATATAAATCCTCTATTTATATTTCTTTTCCACTCATATACATATCAATAGAACCGACCGACAAGATCTAAAGTAACTATTTTTGGAGTTTCGGTCCCATATACTGTAAAATGGAAAACATAAGGATCTTTATTACTAGAAAATTTATCATGCTTCCCCATTTCCACCCCTTTTATTAATAACGAATTTAGTAACTATACCATTTTTAGTATAATATAATTTGTACCCTGTAACACTAATAGTATATTCTAAAAATAATAATTTCATTAAGCTACACTCAAGCATTCCATCACTAACATGATCATACATGGAATAACTGAATACATGTAATATAGAATAATATGTTCCATAAAATAATTATTGAGGATTTTTTAGATCTATCAAAAGAGTAGTCCCAAAAAATATTTCTCTAGAATGAGGTTAAAATGTTATATTTTATAGAGATAGATAAAAAACAGAATAAAAGATAGGTAAAAAAATATTGAATTAAAACTAGAGGGAAAGGGGAATGAGATAGACCTAGTTGATAATCATATAAAAATTTACTAAACACTCTAACAAGACAAATTATAGTTGATGGTGATCGCCTTGTCGAGCGCGTCAAATTAGATGTTTATTTTTAACTAGAATTTCTGCAGTATAGCAGCAACCCTAGGTCGTCTCTCGAAGGAGACTTAGATCATTAATTTAAAAAGAGGGATATTATTATGAAAGTATAAGGTGAATTAGGTTTTGTGAAACTTTGGGGTTTTATGATTAATGTTGAAAATAGAAAATGAAAGTGATATAACAAAATAGAAATTAACAAGATTGATTAAACGTGATCAACCCGGAGAAGTCTCATGATGCTCATCCTTCATCACTTCAAGGGATGGGGTTATGATATTTTAATCCCTGGTTTGTAACACCTATAACTAGAATGTTACTGAGTTTATACTAGGATACCTCCTAGGGTTCAGTCAAAAACACACAATGATTCTTCGGACACCACCGATGATTGGGTGAATTGTGTTTGACTTCATAACCAAAACTCACCAAGGCAACACACGAAAAACTCGATGCGCTATCCATATTTGTATGTTATTTCTTTGTGATACAATGAAATAAATGTACATAGGCTTGATAGTGCTTGTGTGAGTTCAATTGACCAATATAAACCACACAAACACCACAATTGAAAGGGGGAAAGAAAGTGGTGAACGGTGTGTGAAACATCACATGAATGGGTACCCCCAAACATGATCATATGAGTTGAGCATGACATACCAGTACATAAATCAATAAAATAAGAATAGAGGATGAGTAAAAACAACACAACAATCTGGAATTTGAAAGATCATTCAAATATTACAAACATGAAGCTCGGGATGTACATCACGTTCCTCCCCGAGTGATCACAAGGGGTTTAGAAACCCATGGGAGGGGAAGAAGAAGAATATGTTGAAGTAGAACCTCCCAAAACTTCCATAACCTCTAGAGATGTTGAGAAGACTCCTTGGGGACTCCAAAATGGCATCACCTTTCCTCTTAGCCGAACTTGCAAATGGGGAGCCCAAGGTTCCATTTTATAGGAAAATTGGAAGGTGGTTTAGGAACACATATTTCTTCAATCCACTTGTACCACGCATTTCAGCCTTCATACAGTCTTATCTCTCTTTGGAGAAAATAGAAAAGTTTTAGCCCTACCTCTTTAATATCTTCAAAGAAATTTTGGCACCTTTTGGACAACTAAAGCTCAAGATATTGATAAAATACAGAACACCACATTTGACTTGGTCCAAATTCGGTGGCTTGGACAGATTAGTTCGGATGGGCCCCATAGAATCCGAATCAGCATTGGGTTCCTTAATATGAAATGTACCCTATTAAGTTTTGTACAGGACCACAAAATGTAAGCCCATTTGGATGCACGGATTTCGTGTACTATGAAAAACAGTGGAAATATGTCCATGGATCCATGCAACTTTGGCCCATTTTTCTTCCACTTCATCAAAGGCCCTCCAAATCACCTCCACCTACATTGAAAAAATAAAAACAAGTAACATTTCCCATTATAATATTTATTAACATTAATTGATTTATTCAAACATTAAGTGAAATTTATTGTTATATTTTGAATATTCATTACAAAACTAGTTTAAAACTGTGGTGTAAGGGTGGAATAAAACAGTGAATCGTGGTACGATCACACCCCCACACCTAAACATTTGCACTCCTGTGAAAAGTCACATATCCAAATACAATGATTCATATATATATATTGCCAACATTCTGAAGATTTATCATTTTAGGAAATTTTATTTAAAGTAAAGTTATCAATGCACGAACCACACCAAGGAGTTCTTCCTAGTGAAAATAGAAAAAGATGTCTCATAAATCATATCATAGCGAAATTCAAAAAGATTCATGATACCCAATTGAGAAAGGAATTCAGAAGTAAACCATGACACTAAATCTCCATGTGTGTGTGTGAAAACCATTCCATGCTATTCTTTCCACTTGCTATCCAATAAATATATGTTATTTTAATATTTTTTAGCTTAAATGATTTTGTCACCGAACCAGTCCTACATCCTTTGCAATCATATTTCAAGACCCACTAATTTAAGCATTCCCAAAAGTCAAACCATAATCTCTCGACCTTGATATCCCCATATGTTGCACATTTCATCACTCCCCTCATTTCCAAAAAACTACTCACACAAAGGGCATCAATCATCTCAAAGGTTTCACTTAGATACGGCCATTTATATCATTGACAGAAAAACAATTCACTAAAAATCACTCTTTGATGGTAAACTCATATACAAATTCTTTTTAGCCTTCGTTATGGTATTTTTACTTTCCCCACTTTATGGTCGCCACATCATGGAATTTTGAAATTGTTGGCGGGGAGAAATAAAAATACCATAAAGAAGGCCAAAAAGAGAAAACAAAAGGATAAAACGATGAAAAATACTAACTAACCCAGGAATGTATCCACCCCCCACACCTAGAATGTGTAGTGTCCTCACTGAAATAATTGAAAATGTGAGAAGGAAGTATAAAACTTGGTGTGTTTTATTGGTATGATGCATCGAGAAGGTGGATTTCCTCCACCAGATTCTTTGGAAAATCCTCATAGAAGTGTTTAAGTAGCTGCCCATTGACGGTACGACTTCGTCCACTCTGCTCATGCAAAACCTGTATTTCACCAAAAGGGTAAACATTAGTAACAATATAAGGACTGAGCCATCGGGAACGAAGCTTACCTGGGTGGAGTTTAAGCCTGGAATTATACATGAGGACCTTCTCACCAATATAGAACTTCCGCTGGTGAATCATGCTATCATGAATAGCCTTTGTCTTCTCTTTATAGATTCGGGAGTTATCATATGCATCACGTCGAATTTCTTCCAACTCTTGAATCTGCAGCTTTCTTTCCTCACCTGCATCTGAAAGGTTCATATAACATTGTTTAACAACCCAATATGCACGGTGTTCTACCTCCACCGGGAGGTGACAAGATTTTCCAAACACAATCCTATATGGTGAAATTCCGATCGGTGTTTTAAAAGCAGTACGATATGCCCAAAGTTCATCATCCAAGCGCAAAATCCAATCTTTCCTATTGGGTTGTACCGTTTTCTCCAAGATTCGCTTAACTTCCCGATTTGAAATTTCTGCTTGACCGTTAGTTTGGGGATGATATGAAGTGGAGACTTTATGAACAACCCCATAATTACGAAGCAAGTTTTTCATGTTACGATTGCAAAAATGTGAACCCTGATCACTAATGATGAATCTTGGTAGACCAAACCTACTGAAAATCTGGGACCTCACAAAATCAACAACCACTCGAGAGTCATCGGTCCTAGTGGCCTTTACTTCCACCCATTTAGATACATAGTCAACAGCCAATAATATGTACACAAAGACAAATGAATTTGGAAAAGGCCCCATGAAGTTAATGCCCCATGCATCAAAGATCTCACAAAATAACATGGGCTGTTGGGACATTTCATTCCTCTTAGAGATATTCCCTATGAATTGACATCGAGTACATGATTTAAAAAACCTATGGGCATATCTATGTAGTGTTGGCCAATATAATCCAGAGTCAAAGACCTTTCGAGCTGTACGTTGAGAGCCGAAGTGGCCCCCACAGGCCAAGGTGTGGAAGAAGGTCAAAACAGAGGTGAACTCATGGTCAGGGACACACCTATGAACAACCTGGTCACTACATATCCTCCACAAATATGGGTCATCCCAAATGTACCATCAAGAATCATGTTTAAGTCTCTGGGATTGTGAAGTGATAAAATCAATGGGGACCCTAGATGTTGCTAGAAAATTCACAATGTCCGCATACCAGGGGGTAAGGTCCACAACATCACATAGTTTCTCATGAGGGAAGAATTCTCCAATGGGTAGGGGTGAGTCAAAATGATGATCCAATGGTGGAGAAATCCTACTAATGTGGTTAGCTACAACATTATCCACTCCTTTCTTATCTCTAATCTCAAGGTCAAACTCTTGGAGGAGGAGCATCCACCGAATGAGGCGGGGCTTGGCTTCAGGTTTCTTTAGGAGGAAACGAAGGGCAACATGGTCAGAAAACACAATCACTTTTGACCCAAGAAGATATGAATGGAATTTTTACAAGGAAAACACAATAGAAAGGAGTTATTTTTCTGTGGTTGTGTAGTTTACCTGGGCAGGGTCAAGGGTATGTGAGGCATACACAACGACATGAGGAGCCTTTTCAACCCTTTGTGATAAAACTGCCCCAACTGCAAAGTTAGAGGCATCACACATAAGCTTGAAGGGGAGATCCCACCTTGGTGGTTGGATTATGGGAGGTGATGTGAGACTCTTTTTTAGTGAATTGAATGCATCCTCACAATTTTTATCAAACACAAACTCATAACCTTTTTGTAATAACCGAGATAAGGGAAGGGCGATCTTACTAAAGTCTTTAATGAATCGGCGGTAAAAACCAGCATGACCTAAGAAAGACCGCACCTCACGAACACATTTTGGAAATGGAAGGGATGAAATTAATTCAATTTTAGATTTATCAACCTGAATTCCCTTGTTTGAAATGATATTCCCAAGAACTATCCCCCGCTCAACCATGAAATGACATTTTTCATAATTTAAAACAAGATCTTTTTCAATGTAGCGGCGGAGGACAAAACCTAGTTTTTCCAAACAATCATAAAAATAAGAACCATAAATTGTGAAATCATCCATAAATACTTCTATACAACTCTCAAGGTACTCAGAAAAAATACTCAACATACATCGCTGAAAAGTACCAGGAGCATTACATAGATCGATTGGCATCCTTCTGTATGAAAATGTGCCAAATGAACAAGTAAATGTTGTCTTTTCTTGATCCTCAGGGGCTATATAGATTTGGAAATAACCCGAATATCCATCAAGGAAACAATAATGGGACTTACCAGCCAATCGTTCTAACATTTGGTCAATGAAAGGTAAAGGAAAGTGGTCCTTCTGCGTGGCTTGATTCAGTCGACGGTAGTCAATACAGACTCGCCAACTGTTTTGCACAGGTGTTGGAACCAATTCATTCCTTCCATTTAACACAACTGTTATTCCTGTTTTTTAGGCACAATTTGCACCAGGCTAACCCATTTACTATCAGATATAGGATAAATGATCCCTGCAGCAAGTAATTTACTAACTTCCAATTTTACCACTTCAAGAAGAGTGGGATTCAACCGGCATTGAGATTGTCTTACAGGTTTAGCCTCATCATCCAAAAATATATGGTGCATACAAATAGATGGGTTAATCCCAGGAATATCATCCAATGTCCATCCTATTGCCTTTTTACACTCTCTCAAAAGTTTGAGCAGTTTCAATTCCTGTTGTGGAGAGAGTTTATTGGCAATAATGACGGGCAATTGGTCAATACCCTCAAGATATGCATATTTTAAATTAGAAGGAAGTTGTTTAAGTTCCATCACCGGTTGTTTATGGATTGAGGGAGGGGATTTAGGGGGAGTAAGGTCCATGAAACTATCTATCTGCTCATGTTTATTCTCAAAGGAAAGAGAATCTATTGAAATGAGATTTGCAGAATCATCGATAGTCATGGGTACCTCAGAATAAACACACTCATCAATTAAAGCACAAAATTTACATTTTTCTAAACCCACACAACATTCAAAAGAAGAACCAAAACTCAAATCATCCAAGGGTGAAGAAAACAAAAAAGAATCAAAGTTTGGGTTGAGGAGAGAATTGTGTGTGTGTGCATCGTTTGAGAGCACTTCCATCGAATAGACATGAAGAGTGGAGTGCTCTTCAACAGTGTGTTTCATAGCCTCAAGGATGTTAAAAATTACCTTTTCTCCTCCGAATTCCATGGACAATGTACCATTGTGAACATTGATGATCGTCTTTGCTGTTTTAAGGAATGGCATCCCAAGTATGAGAGGGGCATGTCCCTGGGTTCGGGTATTTTCCATCTCAAGAATGTAGAAATCAGTGAGGAAGATGAGATTCTTCACTCTAACAAGGACATCCTCAATCACTTATTTTGGATGCGTTGTACTCCGGTTGGCAAGTTGCACGATAATTCCTGTTGGTTGAAGCTCTCCAACCTGTAGATAAGTATATACGGAGTGAGGCATCACATTAATGGAAGAACCTAAATCTATCATATCATCAGAAAAGAAGGTCACCCCTATGGTACACGGTATCGTGAATGTGCTCGGATCCTTGAATTTGGTTGGCATTGCTGGTTGAATCAAGGCCGAGACATTCCTCCCCAGGTTGACTCTCTCATTCCCCTTCAACCTTCGTCGATGGGTGAAAAGATCTTTAAGAAATTTGGCATAACAGGGAATTTGCTTGACTGCATCCAACAATGGAATATTAACTTGAACTTTTTTAAATGTATCCATTATTTCATTGTCAATCTCATTATAAAAGTTTTTCTTAGATTTAGAGAGTCTTTGAGGGAAAGTAATAGGAATGGATTGTTCATTTGAATCATCAATGAATATTCGATTACCATTTTTGTCTTGTTTTTCTTTACATAAAGTTTTTGAGGGCTGGGAAAGAGATTTTTCAGGAGGGGGACATACCTAATGTGCAGAATCAGTAGAAGGAGAAACTTCTTTACCACTACGAAGTGTAACTGCATATACATTACCTTTGTCCTTTGGATTGGCAATGGGTTGGGATGGTATTTGTCCAGAACCTTGCATCTTAAGCTCACCGATGGTGTTTTCCAATTGTCCCACTTGGGTTCGTAGGTCTTGAATAGCTGATTGTGTGGTCTGTTGGAACTGAAGGTTCTGGGTTTCCATTTTCTTTACTATATCCTCAAGGCTTGGTTCGGACATGGGAGGAGGAGGATTATTTTGAGATGTTTAAGGATAAGAAGGTTTCATACCTTGGCCTTGTTGATACCAATTCTGCTTGGGGTAGCTTGAGTTTCCTCCTTGTCGGTATTGTGGTTGTGCTTGCAACCCGGGGTTTGGATTTGGCCTGAATGGTTCTTGCTTGAAGGGAGGTGCTTGTTGGAATAGACGCCCTGGGAACACAGCTGCACAGGACTCAGATGAATCTTGAAGTTGTGGGCACTGGTTAGAAAAATGAGTGTTATCAGAACAAATACCACAATGCAATGGAATAGAAGTAGAGTGTGAGTTACCTTGTGCTTGAGCTAATTTCCCTAGAAGGGTATGCATCTCATCAAGTTTAGTATCTACCTTTTGTTCTAGGGCTTAATGACTTACCTCATGAACTCCTCGGGTTGGTGCAATAGCTCATGTACCAAATTGTTGTGCATTTTGAGCCATGTTGGCTATTAAGTCACGAGCGGCAGAAGGAGTTTTGTCAACTAGGGCACCACCAGCCACAGCATCAATCATTCCATGATCCATGGGGATAAGTCCCTCATAGAAGTATTGAATTAAAAGTTGTTCACTAATCTGGTGGTGGGGGAATCTTGAGAAAAGTCTTTTGAATCTCTCCCAGTATTCATGAAGGGTCTCTCCTTGTGATTTCCTAATTCCACAGATTTCTTTCCTAATTGATGCAGTTTGGGAGGCAGGGAAGAAATTCTCTAGAAAAAGCCTTTTTAGGTCATTCCAACCCCCAATTTTAGAAGGCAAATAGTATAGCCAATCTTTGGCTACACCATCAAGGGAGAAAGGGAAGACCCTAAACTTAATAAGGTCCTCAGACACATTTTGGGGTTTCATGGTGGAGCACACTATGTGAAACTCCTTTAGATGTTTGTGAGGGTCCTCTCCAGGAAGACCATGAAATTTTGGAAGGAGATGGATGAGGCCTGATCTTAGCTCAAAATTGGCCGCTTCCTCAGGATATTGGATGTACACAGGTTGGTACTCCACATCCGGGGTGGTCAGTTCTTTTAATGTTCTGTTATTTGCAGCCATGATCTCTGGGGTTTGATTTGGTTCAATTTTGGATTGGTTTAGGACCACTTGGGGTTCCACAAGGGGTTCCAAAATGTTACTTGATTGACTTTATTTAGATGCCTTGATTTTTTTGTGAAGTGGCTTTTCAATTTCAGGATCAAATTCAAGTAGTGTACCTTTACCAGATCTTGTCATGCAACAATGATGTCCAGTTTGATTGATTGATTTTTTTTTTTGAAGTTTTTTATTTGAGATGAAAAAAAAACTTAATAATGGTGAAAGAAGAATAGAATGTTATACTATAGAATTAGAGAGGGATATGTGGAAGAAGAGAGAGAGAGAGAGAGAGATAAAGAACACACCAAAAAACAACAAAAAATAAAGACAAAACCCAAAACAAAAAACAATCAAATGGGGGTGGGGTATTTAAAGGATTACTAATTAATAAGTAAAATAACCTAATAAAAGCAAATAAAGAAAAAAAATGATCTTGGATCCCTGGAAACGGCGCCAAAATTTGATCGCGTTGTCGAGCGCGTCAAATTAGATGTTTATTTTTAACTAGAATTTTTGCAGTATAGCAGCAACCCTAGGTCATCTCTCAAAGGATCCTTAGATCATTAATTTAATAATAGGGATCTTATTATGAAAGTATAAGGTGAATTAGGTTTTTTGAAACTTGGGGGTTTTATGATTAATGTTGAAAATAGAAAATGAAAGCGATAAAACAAAATAGAAACGAACAAGATTGATTAAACATGATCAACCCGGGGAAGTCTCGTGATGCTCATCCTTCATCGCTTCAAGGGATGTGGTTATGATATTTTAATCCCAGGTTTGTAACACCTAGAACTAGAATGTTACTGAGTTTATACTAGGATACCTCCTAGGGTTCAGTCAAAAACACATAATGATTCCCCGGACACCGCCGATGATTGGGTGAATTGTGTTTGACTTCATAACCAAAACTCACCAAGGCAACAAACGAAAAACTTGATGCGCTGTCCAGATTTGTATGTTATTTCTTTGTGATACCATGACATAAATTTACATAGCCTTGACAGTGCTTGTTTGAGTTCAATTGACCAATATAAACCACACAAACACCGCAATTGAAAGGGGGAAAGAAAGTGGTGAACGGTGTGTGAAACATCACATGAATGGGTACCCCCAAACATGATCATATGAGTTGAGCATGACATACCAGTACATAAATCAATAAAATAATAATATAGGATGATGAAAAACAACAAAAAAATCTGGAATTTAAAATATCATTCAAATATTACAAACATGAAGCTCAGGATGTACATCACGTTCCTCCCCGGGTGATCACAAGGGGTTTAGAAACCCATGGGAGGGGAAGAAGAAGAAGATGTTGAAGTAGAACCTCCCATAGCTTCCATAACCTCTAGAGATGTTGAGAAGACTACTTGGGGACTCCAAAATGGCATCACCTTGCCTCTTGGCCAAACTTGCAAATGGGGAGCCCAAGGTGCCATTTTATAGGAAAATTGGAAGGTGGTTTAGGCACACAGATATCTTCAATCCAATTGTACCACGTGTTTCGGCCTTTGGACAGTCTTATCTCTCTTTGAAAAAAGTAGAAAAGTTGTATCCCTACCTCTTGAATATCTCAAACGAAAGGTTGGCACCCTTTGGAGAGTTACAGCTCACGATATTGATAAAATACAGAACACCGCATTCGACTTGGTCCAAATTCGGTGGCTTGGACAGATCAGTTCTTATGGGCCCCATAGAAGCCGAATCAGCATTGGGTTCCTTAATATGAAATGTATACTATTCAGTTTTGGACAGGACCACAAAATTTCAGCCCATTTCGATGCCCGGATTTTGTGTAATATGAAAAACAGTGGAAAGATGTCCATGGATCCATGCAACTTTGGCCCATTTTTCTTCCACTTCATCAAAGGCCCTCAAAATCACCTCCACCTACATTGAAACAATAAAAACAAGTAAAATTTACCATTATAATATTTATTAACATTAATTGATTTATTCAAACATGAAGTGCAATTTATTATTATATTTGTAATATTCATTACAAAACTAGTTTAAAACTGCGGTGTAAGGGTGGAATAAAACAGTGAATCGTGGTACGATCAGATGGACATATAAATTTTAAATAACAAGAAATATAAATTAATTCAGGCCAATATTTAATTCAAAACCCATTATTTAATTGAAATCACCACACATGCTGCATGGATTTTGACTCATTCATTTTCCAACATTATTATATCATGATTTTTGTTTCATGGTGTGGTTCAACCCAATCACCTGTTTCCTGTGAAACTCATCAAAAAATGTATTAAAAAATTCATGGTAATTATTATCTCAAAGCATCATTAATTCTATGAATCTTAGCATTCTTTTCAATATGTTTTTTAATAATGGTATTCTATTCCTTTTAAAACTCAAACATGTAATCCTTATATTTTAGAAAATATTTGAATCCTTCATGGGATTTAATGGGAGAGAGACCCCACATGTTTGTATGAATATGATCAAGAATCTTATTAGACATGTGGTTACCAAAATAACACAAGTCTTATTAAAATTTTGTTCCATATTTATCACTTATCAAACAATCATTATTTTTTTAATAATTGAAGTTCATCATAGATGTCATAAATTTTTATGATGAGAATGGTATTTCGATGACCATGTGATGGCCACGGTTCCCATCATCCAGTTTCTCATCAGTGCATAAACTCTATTAAAGAGTTTACATTTCATCATTGTTAATACACCCTTTGACACTTTGATCCATAAATATTAATTAGATAAATCCCATCCCTATTTATCAAGAATACCAAGAAAAAATAAATTATTATGTGAATCTAGTATACCTACTAAAATAAAATTCTCATATGAATCAAAAACATAAAATTCATCAAATTTTCTAACACTATCTTGCATCTTAATATGCATGAGGTTATTGTTTTTACAATTAAACTCTCCTACATCACCCTTAATCGTAGTGAAAATACATTTCTTAAATGAAGTAGATATTTATAGAAACATCATCCTATATCCAACATTCATTCTAGGTATGATAATTCAAGGCACTCCATGCAACACAAATAAGTTTTCAACTACATACTCACTATGGAACACAACACAAGGATACAAATCACAGTAAACATGCAGCCCTAGGGACTTGAAACTGTGACCTCCCCCTCATACCCCAAACCCTTAAAACTCCTCCACCAATAGTTGGAAAACATGAAAAATTATATAAATATAAAAAACCCAAAAATATTAATGAAAATAAAGATGAAAATATTGAAAAATAAAATGTTACTTATTCTATAAGAAGTTGTAATCATTAATACTTAAGCAATGTTAACTCACACAAAAAATTATGGATAATTGAATGGGTCCAAACAATAAATGAAGAAGGAATCATATATTTGGCATACTTGGTTAACTAGAACGACTTATGGGACCAATAAAATTTAAATAAAAGGAGATAGTTTTCTATGAATATATGCATGATTGTGAAAATCATAGTTGTAAATAGGGTATTGTTGGACCTAATTTCCAGAAAAATGATAGTGTTCTGCCTCCATAATTTTTTGAATGGATCAATTTGTTAGCTACACCACATCAAGTAATTATCAGTACACTAGAATAAAATTATCAGTACATGGTAAGAGGAAAATTCATTATCAATGTAAACTATTAATATATGTATACATAAAAACGTGGGTGGATGATCAAAATTTACACATTAACCAAGAGTAAGAAACCATATCCTTCTTTCAATTTTCAACAAAGGTAATGTAGAAACAAAAAACTTCTCATCATTGAGGGAATATGGATCTCCTTGTTGGTGGAATCCTTGTTTGAGGCACTTTTACAGTCTTCACTACTTTACAGTCGGAGGATCCAATAATCATTGTTTTATTTCAACCTTGGGGAGCATAAATTCCCACTCCCACAAAGTAATGGATGTGAAAAGAGTATAGAAATTTCCCTCATTTGCAGAATGAGTATTCTAAATGAGAACCACTATAGATTCCTATTTTTCATGGGATAATTATTTTCAAAGAATCTATAAAAAAAATATTTTAAGGCAGGAAGTGTAACATAGATTCATATCCACTAAACCATAGGGGATAACTAACGAAACAATACAAAAAAAGATTTTGCCACACCTATATGTATTTGATTGGTTAGGATATTAAAAATAATTAATCTTATATTAAAGTGGTTAAATGAATTATATAAAAAATTATGTGGTCTTAGTCATCCCATTCTTAAAATATGCATGTAAGACGGTGACTTAAGAAAAGGTTTTTTTTCTATTTTCTTTTAAAATTATTTCAATGTAATATATAATAGTTATAATAAATATTTATTTTTTAAACCATGTTATAGGTATATATATATTGATAATTATTTGATAAATATAATTTATTTAATATTTATGGTTTCTGAATAATAAGTTTTTTTATACTTTTAATCCTGATTAAAAATATAAGATGGCTCAAAAACCAATACACTTACAATTCAGACTGAGTCTGACAAAGTTTTTTGAAAATACATTAAATGTGGACCAAAACCTTTCAGATAGTTTTAGGTTCAATACATGGGAGCTTGGCCTACTTCCCACTGATCTTGCTGGATAAATAGTCATAATAATGTATTGGGGGTACTGTAATTGCAGATGTTTCCCCACTGGGGTGGCCTAATGGTTACGGTCATTCATTGGATTCTTTAGCATCTATGGTTTGATTCTCACTAGGTTTTTATACCGTAGTAATTACACCACATTGCAATTTAACGTCTCAATTGTACAGGGTTGTGTCGAGATATTGATTTTACCCACTTAGGCATTGGTTCACATTCCAAAAATGGGTTACAGTACCCATTTCAGTTTGGGAAAGTATACAATAAAAATACCATTAATTTTATTGATTGGGGGAGGTTTATGTACAAAAAATGGCAATGTTGGATACTGAATTAATGATACTATGGGAAAATGAAAAAATTGGATCTTATTGTTATAAATAAATAATTAATGTGAATGTTATGATATTATAAAATTTATTAATTTCATTGGTATTCATTCAAAACTCAAATATTTAATATTTCAACCTATTATACGTGGTTATGTGATAATAAAATAGATTGATCATGGAATGTATATCCATCGAGGAGTTAAATATGTGTATGATGATGAGAGAAAAAAAGAACATAATTTCACAAGACTAGGTGCAAGGAATTAGTGGCTCCATGATAAGATAAAGTAAAAATATAACAAATGAGGTCTTACACAGATTAATATTGAAATTCCTCAAAGATAACCAACAACCTTTCTTGGAAGAAACATATGGTCCCACAATTACTACAATTAAGGCACAGACATGATTTTAATAACCCATCATATGGTATGATACAAATTTCAATATTGTTCTCTCTTAGAATATTCAAATCCAATATTAGAGGCTTAAAATTAAAAAGTGGTGGGATGGTTATCTTAAAGACTTTTTTAGGTTCATTATTCTAAATAGGGAACACCTATTTTCCCCCTAAAGTCCTGGGAACATGTCAAAATTTTCAAAAGTGTTTTTAGGAATTTTGACTTGTTGAAAGAAGGTGTTATACATTTTTATCAATATTTGGCTTTAAATAGTAACCCACTTGTAATCTAAAGACATCATAAATTAATGTATTGATACTCTTATAGGTTATTCAAACATTTGTTCTTGATCGATTCATTGAATTTTCAATGGATTGGTCATCCTTTATGAAATCTTATAACTAAATTTCTTAGAGAAAAATTCCCTTTGGGATCTAACATGACCAACTCTCTATTATCCCTCATTCAAACCATCAATAGACCTTCTTACTTACTTTATGAAGGATATATGGAAGCTCGCCGCATGAACATTGTACATGGTTCCTTGTACATTTCTATGTAAGTCTTGGGTCCCATATCATTTGGTACCAGATCCCACTTTCCAAAAATAAAATTATTTATTTCAAATCTCAAATTCCATTTTTATTTCTCTTTAAACAGGTCCAACATCAATTTCTATCCACATATTTTGGAGACTATCACTTTTCATCATATTAAACATTGAAGAGAATACTTTTTATATAAAAAAATCTATCAAGATATAATAATGGAAGAAAGAATCAATAACAATTTATTATTCCAAACACTCCTAAAAGAGATAAGTACCAAAATCAGATAGATAAACACACCAAGTTAAAAATAAACCAAAGGAAAACAAAATTTTTATAAATACAATGTCTCAGAACACCTATGTAATAGGAGGATCACATTCCCACCTATCACTTCAATCACTATAGGTCACACGAATCAGGAACACTTTTCACCTCTAAGTGATTACTTGAATTTACAAAGAAATGGTATAAAACAATCTACAAACATATGAAGGAAAAGTTAGGGTGTGAGATAAACAAACTAGTAGAGAATCTCCAAGTGTTCCATAATCAATTCTATAATAATTTTACCATTCGTGAATTCCGCATAAAAAACAAGGTATGTTAAGGAATTTTCATATTTTTATCCAAAACATTCATTGAAATAAAAATATGGAAGATATATAAAAAGTGTTTTAAATGAAAATTTTATATAAAAAATTTATATAAAGAAGTTAGAATGAATAAAAAATCTTTTTAAACAATGAAATTCATAATCAATTCAAAACCAAGAACCATGGTCATTTTCCCTGAGTTATGTTATTTATAGGCTCTCGAATCCTCACACTACTCAATCATTAATCATAGATCATTTTTTTGTGTACAAATTCTTAGGCTAAGGCTAATGAGACTAATCCATAAACATCATGTTAGGACAATCATGAATAACTAGGTTTCTTTTGATTCTTAATCACCATTCCATTACTTGGGAGTCAATGTTCTATGATACTTATCCTAATCACCCACTAACTAATCAGTATCACATGTTATTCAATCAATCAATCAATCAATCAATCAATCATGAGAAAATATATCATTTTAAATCAATTAATTATTCATAGTTCAAAATCCCAATTTCATGTTCAACATTCACTTTTCAATTTCAAGACCAAATAATGGGTTTTTAGAAAATTTATGCCTTTCAAATCATATTTCATTTTAATCCAATTTTCTCAAGGTCCAACATCAAATAATTCTCATTTTAATACCTCATTGTTCTCAAAATTTACCCAAAACTTTCAATGCCATTGAAATTGGGGTTTTTATAATTTCTCTTCCCTATTTATATCAAACATAAAATCATCTCAAATTATGTTTTTATAAATTATTTTAAAAATCATTTCAATTCAATTAATAAATTTCGAGTTTCTATTGTAGGGTAAACCATTATGGAACCACGTACCTTTAATCACAAGATAAACATGATAAAGGTAAAATGGGAACTCCAATGAATATTTGAAGGAATGGAATTTCGAGAAGGAATACCTAAAAACAAATCCCAATATATCAATGTTTCAATCCATTAACATATGGAGGGTTTGACACTCTCAAAGAAAAATATAAGTAAAATAGATTATTCTATATGAGAAAAGATTTATATACTAGAGAAGGTCTGATCAAATTCACTGGTACATCAAGTCACAAGAGGAGTGTTTTAAGGAGCTTTGAAAACCCTCCAAAAGTTGAGGAATCTGATTATGGTCAAATAGGATGGAAGTTTGAATTTAAAATGGGGTTTGAGATTTTAAATTCTGTATATCATATATCATACCAAAACCCCCATCACCATGACAAATAAGGGTATAAACAATATATACCATGGAACAACCACCCCATACAATGCCAAAAAACCTCCCAATAAATTGGCCTCCTGAAAACATACCAAAGACCTTGCAGATATTTTTTGGACATGGTAGGGATATAAAGTAGTTGAAGCACCACACTACAAACACATAAAAAATGGAAGAGGTCCCAAATATACCTCCATGTCATATATATCATATATTTCATATACCTAACTTATTTGGGATGGGCTTAAAAACATATCACGTCCCATCCTAGTAGTCCATATTGCAGCCATGCTGAAAAGAAGTGGCACCAAAAATTGGCTTTGTCATTTTCATGAGGTCTACATCGTAGATAATCTCACTCCAGACCACATCCCAGCTCACTATAGGACAACTCTCTATAAAATATCAAAAATTGAAATTTCAAAAACATCTAAAAATAATCAGAATCGCACACAAATGATAGGTGATCAAAGACAATGAGTAAGTAATACTTGAAAGTGGTAACATGATGTTAAATTTTTAAAATCTATACATCTATCACATTGATTTCATTGGGTGTTTAAAATTATAACTTCTCTCACATATAAATATTGAAAATTTTATTTTTTGTTATTATTATTTCCTTAAGAAATAGCCAAAAATTTCAAAAAATTAAAAAATGGATCAATTAATTAAAAAAGCTTAAATCCTACACCCCATATTCATTTTATTAAGTTGTTTTATTTCCCATTCCCACATTAATCATCTTGAAGAGATTTTGAATTTTATATTTGAATTATAGTTCATGATTTTCATAGTTAAATGATTTCTTAGATTCTTGAAATTAAGTAAGAGTGAAATAAGAATAAAATTGAGTGGTAAAATGAAAGATAGATACCTTTTGTTGAAAAATAAAAAATTTTGTAAAATATGAGTGAACACACTATCTTCAAGTGTAAAAATTTTTGGGGTGTGTGAAACTCATTTTTCATTATCGTCAATTTTTTTAGTGTTCCCAAATGGTGAGAGGAATTTAAGCTAATTAAATATGCCTTAATATGTTCATGAGGGTTATTAAATAATAATTCCAATGATTTAATATGAGGATTGATGAACTGTAATCCCCTAATAATTAAAGAGAACCACCAATGAGGATGGTCATTGAAGAAAACAAGTTCTTTAATTTTGACAAGTCACGATTTAGAGAATACAACCACCATTGAAGAAAACTAATGACCTTTTTGGTTTAGAGGTGAGGATCCCATAATTTAAACGTAAGAATGATCCCAAAAAATACTTCTAATTGGAATTAACGGTTGATCATGTTTTTTATAAAACTATTCATAGAGAAAAAAGTTAATTTGGAAGCCATGTAATTCATTGACTATTCTAGTATTTAGTGAGACCAAAAATATGTTATTCGATGGTTAAATAGTGAAATAAACATCCAAAAATGGGAGGAGATGAATGTGTAAATGCATGAGAGGTTAATTTATAGCCAAAATTACTGTGATTTGTTCCTCAAGATTTAGGGTTTGAAATAAGGATCCAAGAGTGTTGATGAGTATCAAAAAGAGATAGAGTTCATCATGATTCATGAAAATATTTAAGATTGAGAGACCAACATAAAAATATTTTTAAATGGCCTCAACCATGAAATTTGAGACACAATGAACAAGAAACACTCTTTGGATATGAAGGACATCATTCATATGGCTATTGAAGAGAAGAGGAAATTAAAACAAATAATGATCCATTCCACATATTGTGGTAATTAATATATAATATATTTTATATTTAAATATCCCCAGTCATAAGATAATGAATGTGAACAAAAAAATGGAATAAAAGGTGGTCACCAAGCCAAAACCATTTTTTTTTGGAATCTGAAGGTAAAACCTAGTGAAAAAATGTTTCCATATCACATGATATAAAATTATTTACTTGTAAATTATTTATACATGTTTTCTCAAAATGGCCGAATATGAGAAATATGATTAGTTTGGATGATAGATATGTTCTTAGTGATCAATCAACTGAATATGAAATTCCACTCCTTGAGGAATGTTCATATTTGAAAATGAAGAGAAAATACATTAATATTTTTTTTTGTGAATACATGATTTGTGTGATCAACCCAAAATAAAACATGATTAAGAGAAAAGGGAAAATATTACTCATACTATATTCCTCATTTAAATAAGGTATGTAGTATGATAATTGATAATGGTAGTTTCATAAATGTATCAAGTGGTTTTATGGATGATCAATTGTATTTAGCTACGACCAAGCATCCTAGTCATTAGTTTCATAAACACAGAATGTTGTTTGATGGACGATAATTTTTTTTTATCTATGACCAATTATATTATTGCATATAAATTTCAATGGTTAAAAAATAGTGGATATGTTAATGTGACTAAGCAATCACAAGTTTTGTTTTATATTGAAAAGTATCAAGATAAGGTGATATGTGATATTGCTTATTTGAATAATAGTCATATACTATTTACAAGGCCATAATGGTATGATAAGAAGGTCACATGTGATGGATACATCAAGGAATATTATTTTTATAATAATGGGAATATGGTTATTATTACATCCTTATCATGATTATGAGGATCAAGAGAGGATTTATAATGACTGTGAAAAGAGAGAAAAATAAAAGAGAGAGAAAATATATAAAATAAAAAAATTAGAAATAATAAGAGTGAAAAGGAGTAATTATTTACATAACAAGATATGGGGGAAATAAAATAATTGAAAATAAGAGAGAAAACTAGTGTTTTGAGGGAAACATTATTCATTTTTCTAGGGGAAAAAGACAAATATATCTTTAGTGAGGGAGAAAAATATCATGATTATATATAAGAGAGAATGTTTTATTAATAATTCTATTAATCCTTAAATTTATTATAGTCTTTTTACACTTTTTAGAAATTTTGAAATGGATTTCTGGTGTAAATCCCTGACGGATGTCCTCTCTTTTGGGTGTGAAGCACCAAATTGACTTCTTCTAAATAAAAATACATCTTAATTGGATGACCCATCAAGATAAAAAGTGTTTGAAACATGTTAAATTTGATCCTGGTGGATTTGTATAGATATACTAACTAAAATATATATTTCTAAAAAAATTAAATTTATAACATTTTCCTTGAGAAGATGTTCTTCTCCATGTTTTTGAAAAGATAAAGGATGGAGCCTATAATATTGACATTCCCAACAAGTATGTAATTGTGTGTTATACTATTAATGTTTATAATCTATCTACCAAAGAATGTTAATATTCGGTGATGAATACTTTTGATAAGGGAGGGTATGATGAGGATCATGGAATATATATACACCAAGGAGTTATATGCAGACATGGCATAGAGGAAAAAGGTGTATAATTGCACAAGACCCATTGTGAGGAATTGGTGGCCCAATGATAAAAGAGTGGACCAATATAATGGAGTATTACCTAAATGTATTTGTCCTAAAACCAGGATGATGTCTAACACCCATTATTGGGGTAAGAATATGGGCCAACAATTACTTTAATTAAGGTCCAAACATGCTTTTAAAACCCACAACCCATGGAGTGCTATGAATTTGAAGCCAATTTTGGCTTGGCATATTCAAATTCCAAAATGGTGGACTAAAATTAAAAATTGGGGGGATATTTGTATTAGTTTCTTTGTTAGGTGAATTATTTTTAGGGTGATCTTCTTTTCTCTTAAATCCATAGTAATTTTCATGAATTTTCAAATGTTTTTTAAGATTTTTTACTTATGGAAACTAGGTTTTAGAAATTGATATCACTCTTTGGATATAGAAAACCACCCCTTATACTATAGAGTCATGATGAATGAAATTATACGTACTATTTTTATTTGAGCATACAAAACTATGTTTTTTTCCTATTTTTTAACATATCAAAGGATTAGTCATTCTTTGTGGAACCTTGTGGCTAATGTTTTCGAGGAAAAGTTCTTTTTAGGTTCTACATTGATCAACTCTCCATTATTATTCATTTCCACCATCCATAAGACTTCTTATTTGTTTTATTTTGGATATTTGAGATCTTGATAGAAAAATATTAAACAACATTCCTAGGGAGTTTCCTAGAAAATCTTTGGTCACATATCATTTTGACTATAATAATCAATTCATGTTTTGTTATAGTCTAAATGATATGTTTCCTAGAAAATATTGGGTCACATATCATTTGGACTATAATAATCCATTCATTTGGAATATTAAAAAAGGGTTTAAGTGAACTTTTCAGACTAGACCATGAATTATTATTAGAACATAATAAATTCCAACATATTTGATTATTTTTTAAACCCTCAGATATTGATCATAATGAGAATTTGTAAAAATTCATGAAAGAGATTATCCCGGTTTTAATAATTCTTTTCAATAAAATTTTATATGTTTTTTATGCTTAAATTTTTTTCTTACATGCGTATTTCATATTCTATTATTAAATATAATCGAAAATATTGAATTACATTTTCATGTTATTGGTCCCGAATACATTTTAAAACCAAATTAAATAATTTTATTTAATTCCCCAATGTAAATGTTAATATTTATTAAAATAATTTGATTTCATTCCCAATGTGAAGGTAAATATTTTTTTAAATCAAGGATGGATTAATATGAATTATTTTATAGCAAAATGAAAATAATGAAATAATTTATTTTGGAAATATGTTGATGAATATTTATATTTATAAACATTACCTCCTGTATCTGAAATATTAAAAAATTAAATTTTATTATTATGTATAAATGGGTTAAAAATAACATTCAACTTAATCAAATTGATGTCACCCCTCTAAGTGGGTGTAATTTTCTATTAGTTCATAGTTTAATCAAATATTTTATGATAAAATATTTTTTATACTTTTAATTTTGATACCTACAATAGTTAACCGATAGTCATCATTATAAATAAAATAACAATTTTTGAATGATATATTTTTTGTTTCTAAAGAATGAATTATTATGAATTATGAAACTTCGTAAATGATTTTCCAAATTCATTTATGATACAAAATATAATTGAGTGTAATTATTATAGTTTTATCAAATTTAAATATGTGAATGAAATTATCCATGATTTTTTATAAAATTTTTATTATTAGAGATTAATATTTGATAAATCATAAAACATGATTAACTATATTTTCCTTATTTTACATTAGTGAATAAGATTAAAAAATATCTTAATGATTTATAATCATTGTATCGATGAATAATTTGATACCAATCCAAAATATTTATCCACATTTCTTCTCAAATCATATGAATCAATCTTAAAATATGTAGGGGTGCTTCTCCTTTGAAGACACATTTTAAAAATATTAACCCCAAAATTAAAAATCAGAGAATATCTTCTACATGATGGGTATGGAATATTATGATTTTATTATGAATTCATTAATTTATTATCAATATAAATTCATAGAAATTAAATCAATAATGACAAATGTGAGTATTTTAGATTTTCATTGCATATTGTGAATGTGTTAAATATGAAAAATGGAAGATCTTGAATATTTTTTATGTCTATTTCAAAGTATATGTTATATAAATATTATTTTAGTTAAATGCCTCATATGATATGACATAAGTTTATTATTAATCAAAGATCCAAAAGTTTTTTTTATGGTCATGTAAGTACATAAGCTTCTAGTGTAAAAATTTATCAAAGGCTCTTGAAGAGAGAATATATGACTACTAGGTATCACCCAATTTTTAAAAAATAATAAATATTTTTATCTTAAGTCTTGATGAAATATATTTATTTTTAATGATTTTATTGAAATAATATATCATATGGGGACTACGGATGATGGAGTTACCGAATACATCTATACATAACATACATTTAAAATAGAAAAATATTTATTCCAATGAATTTTTCAATACTTTTTTTACTATATACAACTAAATAAATTATGATAAACTAGGAATTTAACGATCCCAAAACATTAATTATCAGATATGATCGTTTTTTTCTTGATCTATCCCTACAAAAACCAGTCTTGAGTCTATTAAATACATAAGTGGCCTATGAAACCCACCTCCAATAGGTCATGGGTTGGCAAGTTACATTCATGGTATAAAGAACACATACATGAGGCATTTACTGGGAATGGGTTATATAATTGAAACGCACGGACAATTGTCGCCTATCGACCAATCAAGGTTCTGGTGCTTTGCTAATGTGTATAGCAGCACTCGGGTCGAATCCTCAGCGATGATACTTTGTAATAGTCATTTGTTTTTAGTTGATTGCTTTTTGATTAGGGGGGTATGTTTGCAGAGATTAATTTAAATGATTGATTGAATATAATTGATTTAACAAATAAATAAATATTTGGGTGAGTTCATCAATAGGAAGTTAAGCTTGTGATACCCCTGTGATTTTCTTTATATTTCATTTAAATTAATACCCACTTCCCAAGATAACGTTGATCGGAATTCATAAGTGTTAAGGCTTTAATCCAAGACTTAACTTAACTTAGTGTTATAATCATTACCATTATTTGTTTATGGTAGTGTATATATGGTTCCAATAATCCATGGAAACCACATGTTAAACAAAATTGGTCATTAATCCATGACATGTTATGTCCAATATACATGATGTTAAATTAACTAATACTCATCGAGAAAATACTCTCAATCACTTAACATACATAATTTTCGACTCACCCCAATGAGAGACTTACTCAGACATTTGGGTGTTTAATAATCTGGTTATAATAATTATGATGATAAATTAATAATAGAAGAAAAAGAAAGGGAAAAGAAAAGAGTGGTGCGTCGAACACACACACATGAACAATGGTGAGAATTAAAAAAAATGGACATTCGATTGAATGAGGAAGACAAAGAAGGGAAGGGGATTCAATTGTATTTAATTTTTTTAAAAAAAATTAATATTTATCTACATAAAGTGGATGATAATAAGAGATATTGAAGAAGAAACTTTCATTAAAACAGAATTAAAAAACACAAACATATAAGATTACAAACAAAGAACAACACGCTAGTGAAAGGAAACAACGAGATGAGGAAGGGTATCTCATGTGAAAACCTGAGTATGGAAGGTCCTCACAAGCCTTTGGAAGGGATTTGGTCATGCCAATTTATGATCCTATCTTCTGAAATGCCAACCCATTTGAAGGAGAGGAGGGGGATGTATTTATAGCCCAAGGAAGTGGACTGTTTGGATTCCCAATCTGGCCCTCCAATTGGCTTGATGATTTGGACATCCAGAAATTAGAATCTAGAGATATCTCCTTCTTAAAAGTTGTAAATAATAATTTTGTACGGATACTCTCAAAATTTGGACGCATTTGGAACTATGGATCCAAATTTATGTTCGGTTGATTAAACAATTTTAACCTGCCCATTTCAACCCAATCTTTTTAAAGTCCAAAATGTGAAAGGATTTTTAAATATGAAGATACCTTCAATGACGAATTATTTATTGAAATAATCATCTTACTATATATTCTCTTTAACGCTGAAGAATCTCAGATGGAGTTGATTATTACATCATGAGATATGTCATGAATAGTTTCCATGTTTTAATTCCCATCCAAAATGGTGGGCTGGACTTCAAGGAATTAGTTGGGCCCCTTTTTCCTGTAGTTGGACCTTAAATTTTTTTATCAATGATTACTTTGGATAATCTAGTTCACATGGTGGAGTTTTATAAAATTTGGGGAATGGGATTTAGACCAATATCTCAATCATATTTGGTGGTCCAGTTTCATCACAAATTCTTTGGGTCTTCTTGTGGTGACCATATGAGCCCTCAAATAGAATAATTGGCCCATGATTCATTCTAATTATATGTGAGAAATTGAATAATGAATCTTATAAAATATTAACCAAAGAATTTTAACCATTAGGGTGAGTGTTATAAATAAAATAGTAAACTGTTTCAATTGGATTACTTATAAAAATGCTCAAAAATTATACTTAGTATTAAAACATTAATATTTCACAAAAATTATGCACATCTCATATAAAATAAGTAAAGGGAGTATATAATAAGTCATGAAATTATTAATAATATCAACTCCCCCACACTTAGTCTTGTGCATGTCCTCATGTGAAACAAATATAAAAACATAACAATGTCATTTTCACTCACCAAGAAATAGTAAAATTTTGTTCTCTACAATTAGGGGAGGTTTAGACTATTTCACTCATCCATTTTGAATTCCACCACAAGTTGTTACAGAAACAATTTTACAAAACTAATTCATTTTTAATGAAAAAATTTAGAAATTTAAAATTTGGACACTCAAAACTCACACCTCTCATGATGATAAAATTCATTTGTAGAGGTTCACTCTTTCACCAAAAAAGTGAAAATCTTAGAGTTTGAAATAGCTCCCAGCTTCCAATACCTATCCAAAGAGCACAAGAATCAAGAGGTCTTTATAATGGGTTTTCTATGTCTATTGGATGGTTGGAATATAATTTCCATGAGAGAGAATAAGAGGGGTAAAACACTAACATAGAAAAAGCAGTGCACATTTTTTTTGAAATAAAACATGGAAAGAAATGAAAACACATATTTTATAAGGGAATGATTGTGTGATGAAAGACAGGATAGAGGATGAGAATTTTAAGGGGATGAGAAGATGAAATATTTACAAACCAAAAAACTTCTCCAAATGACATAAGAATATAATGCAAGTGTTCTTTTTTTCTTTTATTTTTTCTCTTTTTTCCAAAGTTGAACTTGGAAAAGATCTCACACTCATATCCCAACCGATGATTGATCTCCTCACAACACTAATTGTAATTGTTATAATAAGATCAAAGGTTTAGGAAGAGTGATTTTTGACCTACCAAAGAAACAAACCAATTTTTTTTGTTCATTTTTTTTGATATTTTTTGAACACTTGTCAAAAACATTTACAAAATTACATAAATGAAAGTACATTACATTACCCAAAACACACTGAATGACAACCTCTCCACCACACTGAAATAGATGTATTCCCTCAATCATATTATAACATGGAGAAATCAACTAAGGGTACCCAAAATGAAATCCATCCCCCCACACTTAAATTTCAAAATAAAATTATGCAATGAAAATCCATGTTGATATTGGGTGGGAAAAGGTATTGGGATTGTAATGTGGATATCAAAGAAAATATTTTCATAGGCTCGAAGGGGCTTTGAAAAGGAGGATTAATGTAAGGCAAATGGGAGGCTATTTGGCTATTGTGATTCTCATGTGGTTTCGAAAATTAATTTATCATATTAATGCACACTAAAATAAGAAATTCAGCTCGATGGTCCACAAAATCAAGACTCACTAATGGGGGTGAAAACACACATTTTGAAAATATGGCCATAGGTAGCCCTGGCATGAAATAAAATGTTGTTCTTAACGGTTTTGGAAAATCATTTTCAAAATCAAAAATTGAGCATTCAATTTTTTTTAATTTTGACACAAAATTCTTTATCCAAAGTCATGATGAAAATACAAAATTCTTTAGGTGAAAACATGTCCGTTAACTCCCCAAAAAGTTTGGAAAAAATTTGAAAATTGGAAGGTGAGTAATCATGACTCTTCATTTTTTTGTATATATATATTTTTTGTTATTATGATTCTTTTGTTTTGTTTTTGTATAGGTTTTTTTTAGTTTTTAAAAAGGATACACCCACACAAAAGAGAAAGTGAAAAATAAAGGTTTTGATAAAGAAAGTGGTAAAAAAATGAATGAGAGAGGAAGAATAAGAAATAGGTAGAGAGAGGAAGAGATAGAGAGAGTTAAAGGGAAAGAGGTGCTCCCTGGTTTGGATTTGGCGGGTTTCCATCTCCATATAGTAGTAGGTTGACTGGAGAAGTTGGGGATCCAGTGGAATTTGATGTTGATCCAGGATTGTGCATCCTCTCATGGTGATTCTTTAACTGATGTCCATTAACCATGAATGTACTTTTGGAAGAGGGTTCTTGGACTTGTACTATACCAAATGGGTAAACATTTGTAATAACAAAAGGAACTTCCCAACGAGAATTAAGCTTACCTGGGTGAAGCCGAAATTTTGAATTGAAGAGAATTAACTTTTCACCTTCATGGAATAGTTTTCTCAGAATGTGTTTATCATGGAGTACCTTAGCCTTTCTTTGTACAGATTGGAATTCTCATAGGATTCAAGTCGATGCTCCTCCAGTTTAGCCAATTGCAACAATCTTTCTTCACCAGATTTTTCACAATCAAAATTACTGGTTTTCACTTCCCAAAAAGACTTATGTTTTATCTCAACTGGTAGATGACATTCTTTTCCAAAAACTAGCCTAAAAGGAGAAATCCTAATGGGTGTTTTATAAGAAGTTTGATAATCCCAAAGTGCTTCACCAAGTCTTTCAGGCCAGTATTTTCTAGTGGGTTTTACAATTCTCTCAAGAACTCTTTTCACTTCTCTATTAGCAAGTTCAACCATTCTATTTTTTGGGGGGTGATATGCAGTTGAAGTTTTATGTACAACCCCATTTTTTTCAAAAGAGATTCCATGGTTCTATTACAGGAATGGGTTCCTAAGTCACTTATCAAGGCACATGGTGTGCCAAATCAGTAGAAGATGTATGTATTTAGGAACTCACTAATAGTATGTGAATCATCCTTTCTAGTGGGTTTGGCCTTGACCCACCTAGAAACATAATCAACTGCAAGAAGGATGTATGAGAATCCATTGGAAGTGGGAAATGGTCCCATGAAATCGATTCCCCAAACATCAAAGATCTCATAGAAAATTAATGTTTTTTGAGGAATTTCATTTCTCTTTGAAATTGTATCAAAATTTTGGCCAGTGGGAAATGATTGAAAGAACTCATGTGAGTCCTTGAAGAGTGAAGGCCAGAAGAATCCAGAGTCTAGGACCTTTCGGGAGGTCCTTTGTGGTCCAAAGTGGCCACCTCCGAGAAGTGAGTGACATAATTCTAAGATAGAGGAATACTCATCTTCATCAACACATCTCCTTATTACCATATCATCCTCAGTGTTCCAAAGTTTATTTTCTTCCCAAAAATAGTATTTTGAATCACTTTTCAACTTCATTTTTTGTTCTTTTGAAAACATTTCCGAAAAAACACCAGAAACCAAGTAATTTATAATTGGGGCATACCATGGTATTTTTGGAGTGAGAGATGAAAGGTACTCAGTGGGGAATTCAGGATCTATGATTTCAGAATGATAATAATTAGAAATTCGACTCAAGTGATCAACCATAGGGTTTTATTTTCCTAGTATATGTTTGATTTCAAGGTCAAACTATTGGAGCATTAGGATCCATCTTATTATCCTCGGTTTGGAATCACTTTTCTTGAGTAATAACTTTATAGCAAAATGGTCTATGAAGATGATGATTTTGGAACCTAAGAGACAGGGTCAGAAGTTATCTAAGGCAAAAACCACTGTTAAAAGTTCCTTTTCAGTGACAGTGTAGTGAGATTTAGTTTCACCCAATGTTTTTGAGGCATAATAGATGAAATGAGGAATATTTTCTATTCTTTGAACAAGAATAGCCCCAACGGCTCTATCAGAAGCATCACACATCAACTCAAAGGGTAAGGACCAATCTGGGGGTTGGATTATTGGGGCAGATGTTAGAGCAGTTTTGAGTTCAACAAAGGCTCTCTTACAAACCTCATAAAAATGGAAAGTGACATCATTTTGGAGCAATCAAGTGAGTGGTAGGGAAATCATACTAAAGTTATGGACAAATCTCCAATAGAAACCGAAATGACTGAGAAATGAACGGATGTCTCGAACAGAAGTGGGTTGAGGAAGTGACTGGATCACTTCAATTTTGGCAGGATCGACTTCAATACCATATTTTGAAACTATGTTCCCTAGAACAATACCATTTGCAACCATGAAGTGACATTTATCAAAATTTAACATAAGGTTGCACTTGACACGCTTTTAGAGGACTAGGGAGAGTGAATTTAAACAAGATTCAAATGAATCACCATAAATGGTGAAGTCATCCATGAAGACTTCCATGCAGTGTTCAATAAATTCAGAAAAGATACTCATCATACACCTCTGGAATGTTTCAGGAGTATTGAAAAGGCCGAAAGGCATTCTTCTATATGCATATGTTCCAAAGGGTCATGTGAAAGTAGTCTTTCCTTGGTCCTAAGGTGTGATTGGGATTTGGAAGTAGCCGGTGTATCCATCAAGAAAACAATAGTGAGACTTTCCGGCTAATTGTTCCAAAATTTTATCAAGGAATGAACGTGGGTAGTGATCTTTTCTTGTTTCAACATTCAACATCCTATAGTCGATGCACACACGCCATTTGTTCTTCACTCGAGTTGTGACTACCTCTCCATGTTCATTTGTGACAACAGTTATCCCACCCTTCTTATGTAAAACTTGAATTGGACTAACCCATTCACAATCAGAAATTGGGTAGATAATACCAGCTTTAAGAAGCTTGGTGATCTCTTCCATAACTACCTCAAGTATGATTGGATTGAGTCTTTTTTGTGGTTGTCTAATTGGTTTGGATTACTCCTCAATACGGATGTGATGCATGCAAAGGGCATGGTTGATTCCTGGTATGTCATATAGGGTCCACCCTAAGGCAATTTTGTTTTCCTCTAAAAATTGAACAAGTTTGGACTCTTCGGTTTCAGTAAGTGAAGAAGAGATAATGACAGGATAAGAGTGATCATTGAAAAGGAATTCATATTTCAGGTGTTCAGGAAGAGGTTTTAGATCAGTCTCATCTTTCATTTTTGGGTTAGACAACTCGGGAATAGAATAAGGGACTTCAGTTGCTGCAGATTCATTTTTCTTAATACTTTCCATGGTGGAGCAGTAGAGATCAGAGTTGATGTGGGATTCAAGAGAGTTTTCAAGACCCTCTAGATTGATAGAGTCTATGAATAGAAGGTCCACATCAACATCATTATTCATGACTTTGTTAATCGTTGTACAAATTTCACAAGATCCTTTGTCATTAGAACATGATGAACATGGTGGATTGGGGTTCGATTGACTCTTAGAAGTGTCCTTAGAAGCATGGATTGAGAATGCAGAGTGATCCTCAGATGGGTATCGCATGGATTGGAAAATTTTGAACTTGAACAGTTGGTCACCGAATTCCATGGATAAGATGCCTGAATGGACATCAATATTGGTTCTCAGAGTCATGAGGAATGGTCTTTGTAGAATTAGGGGAGATAGAGAAGAGTTCGTCTCACCTTCCATGTCAAGGACATAGAAATCAGTAGGGAAGATAAGATCATTGACTCGGACAAGGACATACTTAATTATTCCCTCAGGACTGACTGTGCTTCGATTGGTCAATTGAATAACAACACCCATTGGATGTAAGGGACCTAGACCAAGGATTAAGAATATGGATTTGGGCATGACATTAATTGATGCTCCTAGGTCTATGAGTGCATCCTCAAATTTGGAACTTCCAATTTGGCATGGAATCGTAAAGGTCCCAGGATCTTTGCACTTTATGGGAATAGACTGCTGGGTGGAAACATTTTCAAAGGTCCTAAGTTGCCTCTTGTGGGTACAGAACTCCTTGAGAAACTTTCCATACTTAGGAATTTGTTTTATGGCATCTACGAGGGGAAAGTTGACTTCCACACGTCTAAACATGTCGAGCATTTTAGGATCGGGTTCAAAGGACTTATTTGGCTTATAAGCGACTAGGGGAAAAGAAATTGGGTTCTTAAGTGGAATTGAAGGAGGTGAGGGAATGGCTTCAGGTTTCTTTTCACGTTTCTTTTTCTTTTCATTTTATAGGTCAACATTTAAAGGTGGTTTATATGACTTATCTTGAGGTATAAAAATTTTCTTTCCTGATCTAAGTGCAATTGTACTTACATTACCCTCGGGGTTGGGTAAGGGTTGAGCATGGAGTTGGGAAGAATTATATGGCTGCTGCTAACTAAGGTGGGATGCAAGTTGACCAATTTGGGTTTCAATGTTCTTGAGGCTGGAACTAGTGAAGGAGGAAAGATCTTCCACTGCACTTTCCCAAGGTTTTTTGGAAGAAGAAGCTTGTCCCAGATTGGGATTACCTAGGTTTTGGTTCTTGGGAAAGCGATTGTACTGGTTTTGGAATTGGAAAGGCTCACTAGGATAACGGAATCCAGGGGGAGGATTGTTACTTTGAGGTTGAAAAATAAAAGGATATGGTTTTTGGATGTTACCAACACCTTGACCATATTGAAACTGGTTTGGGTTATGAGGAGGGAACTTAGGGGGATGAGATATGGGATTACCATACCTAAGGCCTTGCTTATAGGAAGAAGCGAATGGATCAGAGTGAGGTTGGTTAAAGTTTCTAACAAACTGACCTGATAGTTGGGGGTTGGTGTTCCGCTGAACATATGCTGCATTGAGCTTCAATGGTCTAGATGAATCAGATTGATCCTTTTGATGTTGTGGACAAGTGTCCATTGGATGAGATGAGGAGTTGCAGATTCCACAGTTATTGACAGGTTTAGGAAACATTGATTGCGGAGAAGATGAGGTTGGGGATTTGGTAGCCACAACTAGTTTTCACAGAAGACCTATAAGTTCACTCATACACTCGGTCATCTTGTTCGGCTCAATTGATTGATTATCTTGGGCTTTTTTGACTTGATCATGTGATCAACTATTGAATTGTTGTGTTTTTGCAACCATGTTACTTATGAGATATCTTGCAGCTGTAGGAGTTTTATCAACAAGAGCACCACCATTTGCGATATCAATGAGAGTTCTCTCCATAGCCAATAACCCTTCATAAGAAGTATTAGATCAAGAGTTGGTCAAGAATTTGGTGATGTGGGTAGGTTGAAGCATGTTTTTTAAACCTCTCCCAGTACTCATAGAGTGATTCACTTGGGAACTGACAGATACCACTTATTTCCTTTCGGATAGATGTTGTACGAGAAGCAGGAAAGAATTTCTCTAAGAAGAGTCGCTTCATGTCATTCAATGTGGTTATAGAACTAGGAGAAAGGTAGTAAATTCTTGACTTAGCAGTGTCATCTAGGGAGAAATGGAATGCTTAGAGTTTGATTTGTTTCTCAAAAACCCCTTGAGGCTTCATGGTAGAGCACACTACTTGAAACTCTTTAAGTTGGAGATGTGGATCCTCACCGGCTAGCCCGTGGAAATGAGGGAGAAGATGAATCAAACTCGAATTGAGTTAAACGTCAGCCTCTATGTTTGGATATTGAATACCAAGAGGTTGGTAATTCATATCATGGGCATCAAGTTCTTGAAGTGTTTTTTCCCGAGGATTGACAATATCTAATTCAATTGGTTGGACAAGGAATGATTCTTGAATTATTTGATTATCTCTTATGTTCCTCCTATGTTGGAAAAGTGTTGGCTCAATTTCAGGGTCAAATGAATCTGAGGGATTGTTTGGAAGGCTATTGGGAATTCAGAGATATTTTTGAAGAAAGAGGAAAATGAGTTTTTCTTTTTATTTTTTTAGTTTATGATTTTTATGAGAAGATGAGTTTTTATTTGTGTTTTTTTTCAATGTTTTTTTTAAATTTTATTTTTTTATTTTTTTACAATAACCAGAAACTAATGAATAATTAAATCACCATCCATAGAAATGACTCCATTTCAAAAGCATGGACGATTGTCTCCTATCGACTGGTTAAGGTTTCGGTACTCTGCTAATGTGTATAGCAGCACTCAGGTCGAATCCTCAGCGATGATACTTTGTAATAGTCGTTTGTTTTTTGTTGATTGTATTTTGATTAGGGGTTTATTTGCAGAGATTAATTTAAATGATTTATTGACTATAATTGATTTAACAAATTGATAAATATTGTGATGATTTCATCATTATGGAGTTAAGCTTGTGATATCCTTGAGCTTTTCTTTTATATTGCATTTAAATTAACACCCACTTCACAAGATAACGTTGAATGGAATTCCTAAGTGCTAAGGCTTTAATCCAAGACTTAACTTAACTTTGGGTTCTAATCATTACCATTAATTGTTTATGGTATTGTATTTATGGTTCCAATAATCCATGGAAACCACATGTTAAATTTTTTTTTCATTAATCCATGACATGTTAATTCCAACATACACAATGTTAAATTAACGAATACTCATCAAGAAAATACTCTTAATCACTTAACATCCCTAATTTTTGACTCACCCCAATGATAGATTTACTCATCCATTTGGGTTTTTCATAATCTGATTATAATGATTATGATGATAAATTAAGAATATAAGAAAAATAAAGGGATAAGAAAAGAGTGGTGCGTCGAACACACACACACGAACAACGATGAGAATTAAAAAAAGCGGACTTTCGATTGAATGAGGAAGCAGAAGAAGGGAAGGGGATTCAAATGTATTTAAAATATTTTAAGAACATTAATATTAATCTACAGAAGTTGGATGATAATAAGATATATTAAAGATGAAACTTTCATTAAAACATAATTACAAAACACAAACTTACAAGATTACAAATGAAGAACAACACAAAAGTGAAAGGAAACAACGATATGAGGAAGGGTATCTCAAGTAAAAACATGGATATTTCAGGTCCTCACAAGCCTTTTTAAATGCTTTGGTCATGAAAATTTATTCCCCTCTCTTCTGAAATGCCAACCCCTTTGAAGGAGAGGAGGGGAATGTATTTATAGCCAAAGGAAGTGGACTGTTTGCATTCCCAATATGTCCCTCCAATTGGATTGATGATTTAGACATCCATATAGAATAATATAGAGATATCTCCTTCTTAAAATTTGTATATAATAATGTTTTCCGACTACTCTAAAAATTTGGAGGCATGTGGACCTATGGAGCCGTTGTTATTTCCGATTGATTAAACAATTTTAATCTGTCCATTTCAATCCAATCTTTTTGAAGTCCAAAATTTGAAAGGATTTTTCAATAGGAAGATGCTTTCAAAGCTGAATTATTTATTCCAAAAAGTCGTCCGTATATATCTTCTCTTTCAAACTGCAAAATCTCAGATGAATTTGATGATTACATCATGATATATGTCATGAATAGTTTCTGGATTTTAATTCCCGTCCAGAATGGTGGGCTGGACTTCAAGGCATTAGTTGGGCCCCTTTTTCTTGTAGTTGGACATTAAAATTTTTATCCATGATTCCTTTGCATAATCTCGTACACATGGTGGAGTTTCATAAAATTTTGTCTTCGGTTTTTAGGCCAATAACTCAATCATAATTGATGGTCCAGTTTCATCAAAAAATATTTTGTTTTTCTTGTGTTGACCATATGAGCCCTCAAATGGCAGAATTGGCCCATGATTTTTTCTAATGATATGTGAGAAATTGAATAAGGAATCCTAAAAAACAATAACCACACAATTGGAATCAGTAGGGTGATATTTATAAAGTAAATAGTAAACTAACTCAATCAGACTACTTCTAAAAATGCTCAAAAAATATACTTAGTATTAAAACATTAATATTTCACAAAAATTATCCACATTTCATATAAAATAAGTAAATGAAGTATATAATAAATCATTAAAACATTAATAACATCAATAATCACTATAATTAAGAACATGAGTACATCATAAGAACAATATCACTCTGTTTTTGATAAACAGTTTTATAAAATCAAATGGAATAATTGATTAATTTATTTGTATGTGTGGAAATTGATTTTTGAGAAAATATGGTTTTTCCCATATTTTTTAAAAAATGTAATTTAAAATTATTGTGAAATGGGTTTTCCAAAATGGTTTGAAAAATAGATCACAGAGTAAGCCTTGGATAATTTGGTGGAAGGTGTAGTAATTGGACTCGTTTGTTATTCAAGGGGGGGGGGGGGGGGTTCACTCATTGGTTGTTCCTCTTTTCCATAATCCCATTAATCTAGGGACTTGATAGACCTATTGGGGGTTTAGTTTCTAAGGTGTTCACATTCAATCCATATTTGATGCATATATCTAGAGACTTTATGTGCATGATTGTCTATGTTTTAGGTACAAGTGTCCTAGCTAACCTGACCTGTAGTAATCCTTGGAATGATGTTCCATGTGATTTGGATTGTATTGTTTTAGATTTTACTACTATGACATTTATATGATATGTGATATGTGATATTATTTGACTTTACTACTTTTATTTATATGAAACATGTTAAAAGTATCATAATATTATATATTTTTTATATTCATTTCCCACATCGGTGCGGGTTATCTGTTGTATTCTTTTCTACCATTTATTAATCAATCACCCTACATCGTTGTGAGGTATGGGTTTCCATTTCAACATGGTATCAAAGTAGGTTTAGCATTTTCCCCACACTTCTTGAAGAAAACATTTCCTCTCTTCCCTACATAATGGATCCATTCTCATATAATCTATGATCTAGGGTCAATCAGACGCTTTTAGGCCATAGTGGAGGTGGATACATGTCACAATCCTAAGGTAATCCACACCAATAGTGGCGGGGAGTTAACTTTAGTGGAATTTGGTGATTACTATACCAAGTGTGGTGTAGAATGATAGATTGAAAATCCCTAATCACAATATCAGAATACAGTCATTGAACAACACAATCAGACTGTGTATTCTACGGATCAAGGCATGAAAAAGGAAAATGGACTTCCATGGATGTTCTGGGGTGGGGTCATCTCCATATTCATCTTCATACTTAACCAATTATCAAAACAAAACCCTGATGAGATGACACCATTCGAGGCCTTGTATGGAAAATGACTAGTGGTGGACAATCTATTAACCTTCAGTTGCATCATGTATCTCAAGAATGTGATGCCTCACCTAAAGAGGCTTGATGAATGGAGTACACTAATGACCTTCGTTGGGTATGAGTCCTTGCCCTAGGCATACAGAGTTTACAACCCCAATGGAAAGCATGTTCATGTAACGCGTGATGTCATATTTGAAAAAGAATGACAGTGGGATTAGAATACTGATGAAAAAAATATGTGTTGAGTAGTGAGGATTCATTGAACACCGATCACACTACGATATATATAATAGGGATAATAGAGACCATAAACATTGTCGGAGACTAAAAATCATCACCCACACCCACTGGCACACACAATATAAACATTATAACACAAAAACTAGTTAAAGTGATTCTTGTATGATCAACCACCATGTGGTTCACCACAAAACCATCCAATATGGTGTAAACACTAGACTCCATCCATTTTTAGCATTATTTTATGACCTAATTGATACCTGGATGTTCTATATTTTCAATTTCAACCCCAATTCTCTACCAAAAATTCAACTTCAACACCTTGTTGATGTGTATTTTCTTCACAACATCTATGGGATCATCATGAACCATTGTTACCCATAGAGATATTCTGGCAGTGTGTCTATCCCAATGGCCCACCTCATGGGTTCTTGACCATGGGGCCTCAGAGCACATCACTAGGGATAAATTTATTCTCTAATACTATATATTAACCTTAACTAAAGGTAATATTACTTTGGAAGATGGTTAAAAAGTGAATATTTATGGTAATGTGAGTAGTATGATTATGCCTAGATTGACCCTATCCACTATTGTTTTTCCCAATTGTCACTTTTTTTACTTTCTATTAGTAAAACTAAAACTAAATTACAATGTGAGGACATCTTATCACATACTCCAGTTGAATTGTAGGATCATTCAACGAATTAGGTTCTTAGTAATGATTATCTTCTGGGTGGGGTGTATATTCTTAACTCAATCCCATATCTGGCCTATCATACCACCTCTGATTATACCCTCCATCATCACTATCACCTTGGTCATCCACCTTTCCCCACTGTTGAAAAATATTTTCCAGACTTGGGTCCTCTTCATCATTTTTAATGTGAATCTTATCACTATAAAAATTATCACTGGGTCACATGTGTTCCTTGGGAACTTCTCCATGCATCCACTCATTTTCATTTGGTTCATTCTGATATTTCAGGGCCCATTCCTATTCCATCTAAACTATGTTATCAATATTTTGATATCTTTATTGATGATGTTTCATAGGTGAGTTGGGTATATTTGTTGAAAAATTGTTCACAAAACATTATATTGTTTCGCTCATATTATCAAGAAATCAACCCAATGTTTTCCTCTAAACTTAACTATTTACATTCAAACAATGGTTCTTAATATTTATATAGACCATTCCAATATTTTAAATATGAACATAGAAATATCCATCAGATTTACTATCCTAAAACACCTCAATAAAATGGTTTTGTTGAACAAAATTACCACCATATTTTATAAATTTTTCGTTTAATTTTACTTCATAATAATTTTTTATTCATTTTTTGGGGCTATGAATTTCTCATATCCACCTATTTTATCATCAGACATACCTCATCTATTCTTTAGAGGGAGACACTCATTAATTATTTATTTCCAAAAACATCCCCTCATTCTCTAACCCTTCTCATTTTTGTCTCTATGTGTTATGATAGAGATATTTCCCCTTAACTACCAACATTTATGCGTGTGTTATAAAATGCATCATTCTTGCATATTCCTTCATCCATAAATAATATCTATTATTCTCTCCATATTTTAATCATTATGTTTTCTCATTCGATGTTTTTCTTCTTCTAATAATTTTTAATTTATATTTTAGAGTTCCCATCACCATCTACTAATCGTGATTCCAAAGTTATTTTACTATATATTTTCAATACACCCAATCCTTATCTCTTTATAGTGGTATTTTTGGATCACGATTTGGCTAGGTATATACTCACCTACCTAGAACACCTACCACCCCAATAGCTGATGTGGTTACCACACTTGATGACTCACCTACTCCTGATCCACCATCATTGGAATTTTCTATTGTTCCTCAGAATGGATCACACTATTTTCAATCTTATCAGGGATTATATGTGGCTATGTAATGAGTTATAGAAAAACTAGCTACTCACTTGACACCCAACGCTATTATTGAGGCCATATCTCATCTCGGTTGGTTATGGGCATTACAGGATGAACTTATGGCTTTAGAAGACTCCCATATATGGGATTTTACCATATTCATTGAGGTAATAAAGTGATCATTTTAAATGGATATATATAGTATGTGTCAACATTAATGTCCCTCTTAATCATCTCAAGGCTCACCTTGATTCTAAATGTTATGCATGGACTTATGGAGTTGATTATTTTGACACCTTCACTCTAGTTGAAAAGATTGTCTAAGTTTTACTACTTATCGCAATCTCAACCTCCTCTCATTGGACTTTCCATCAATTGGATGTTAAATAATGCTTTTATTCATGGTTTTCTTAATGATGAAGTTTATATGGAGAAACCACCTTGTTCTGTTATTTAGGGCAAGTCCTCAAAGGTTTTTCATGTTCTTCGATCATTGTATGGACCCAAGAAGTTTCCACATGTTTGGTTTTTCCATTTCAGCACAAGTTTGTTTAGATTTGGAATGTGACAAAGCATAATTGATTCCTATTTTTTTTTATAATCAATTTATTATAGGAATCATTATTTTAGTGGAAAATATTGATCACATTGTTATCACTAGCAGTGATGATGAAAACATTGGTTGAATCAAGTATTTTATTCATAAATTTTTTTAAACAAATGATTATGGTCCACTTTTATATTTATTTATAATTGAGTTCTCCCGATGTAACACATAAATTTTTATATCTCATTAGAAAGTATGTTCTTGATCTACTACACGAGACAAGCATGACTCAAACTGACTCAGATGACTAATAATAAAAAACTAGTGGGATGGGGTGAGGCGGGAAAAGCCCACCTGTGTTTGATCCCATGTGGGTTTGTCCATCATATCCCGAATGTAATTCAAAAAATATTTCAAGCTCTCTTCTCCCCTCATAATCCCATGGGTATCCCTTAGGCTTTCTATCTTTAAAAAATTCTATTTATAATCATTTAAATAAAGTATTTTTTTTTCTAATTTTTAATTGTAATTGTGGGGAGAAGTATGGATTCACAATAAATATGTTTTTAAAGGATGTGATGAAACATATTTTTGTGGGTTAAAGGTGGTATGTGGCAATTCTAATGTGGTGTAGAACTGTTAAAATTCGAAGTAGGTGAGTGATTAGTGAGGGTAGATGAATGATGGCGTTGGTTATTTGGTGATGTGAATGGATTTTTCTATGAATGAATGATGAATATCTATGTAATGATCCGTTTTAGAAGAGGATATTAGGGTTCCCATGATTTCCTTTTTTATTTTATTAATAAGAAAAAAAAATTAAATTGTTGAAAAATTAAATCAAAACATAAAATATTATGATTATAATAACTTATTCCGAATTGAAACCATGCGCATGGGATATGTGTTTTGTTTCTCAAGAGGTGGGATGAACTGCCATGTAAATATAATTAATAATTATTATATAAAAAATATAATATCATTTTAAAAACAATAAATATAGATCTATTTAAAAAACACATGTGAATTAATAGTTAATTAGCATGACCATTATGGTGTGAAATCAAATGTCACGGTTTAATAATGAATTTTTGTTTAAAAAATATAATTTTAATGAATTATATATTGTAAAAAATATTTTTTTAAACCAGGCATTTGGGTAAACACACACCAACATGGGATCAACCCACCTTGGCCTGCACTGGAATAGACTCAATCCATATTGTCCCACACTCTAAACAGTCAAAATTTTGAGGTCTTCCCCACCCTGCATCTTCCCCATACCCATGAAGCCCATAGTCCATAGGATTGTATCATATCACTATAGATCACTAACCCCTTGAACTTGGATAAAGGTCACTTCATGTTTATAGGGATATGTTTTCATCACCCAAAAAACATAGATGATTTTTTGGGAATTTTAGCTACTTGAAAACGACTTGACTTGATATTTCTTGTATAGTTAGGAGTGTGAGTAAGTTAATGGATTATCTAAAAAAATGTAGTGGAATTCTGTTATTCACACTTCTATATATGTGAAAAATAAACCATGTTTTGGTATTCTATTTTTTGATTATCATCATATAGAAATAAAGTCATTTTGTGATGCATATTATGTCGTATTACTCTCTTCAAGGAAATCTACATTTGATTTTAAAGTATTTGTTGGATGGAATTTTATTTCATAGAGATGTAATATATATATAGTTATCCCCTAATCAATTTCATAGTCGTAATATCATATCATGGAATATGTGATGGTAGATATAATTTGTGCACAAAAATATTCTTCAATAGATTGGGTATACTACCAAGAAATCGACACACAACTGGTGTGACAATCAACATACTTTCAAGATTACCATAAATAAAATATTTCATGAGCATAAAATGCATATTGAAGTTGATTTTTATTTAATTCCAGAAAACATTGAGAAGAATAATGACATCTTCATCCTTATTTACAGCTCTAGTCAACATATAAATGTTCTCACAAAAGAGGTTTCTAGACCACATGTCCATTTTTTTGTAACATGATGAGCATGAAAAATATATATATCCCAACTTGAGGGGTGTTTTGAGTGTATTATAATATTATATATTTTAACATTCATATCCCTCATTTTTGTGGGTTATATGTTTTATTCATTTTCTATTGTATAAATTAAGCACCCTAACTTATTATGATGTATGAGATTCCGTTTCAAAAAAATACATCAAACTATTATACTTGTTTTATTCAGAAATGTTGAAAGGGGAAATTAAATGTAATACAATAACTTTGATATGAAAACTATTTATCTATTTATCATGACTTGTTTTTATTAATGGTGATAATCTTTAAGTAGTTGCATAAAGACTTGTTAACAAATACTAGGGTGGGACCTTACTGAACTTGTTAGCTCACACCCTACAGACCCCTTTAGTAGTGTGTTGAATTTTTTATGTATTTAAATTAAGGGAAAGGTGAGGTGATATAGTGATTTGGTGATATTTCTATTTTACGAGTCTTGGTAGATGCTGGTGAGATGGTGAGAGTTTTCCACACTATCACAAGAAGTGTATATTTCAGTTTTTGTTTTCATTTTTTGTTGGAATTGTCTCTTGGATATTGTTTAGCCACTTATGATTAGTAATGATTCTATTGTTTCCTTTATGTTATGACATATATACTTGTTTCTTCATCCATTGTTTTTTTCATTATGTGTGCCTATATATATATATATGATGTTTTTTTCATCAGGATGGTAAAAATAATTCCCTCTTTTTTTGTTGATGCCTTGGTGCAAGTAGCCAGCCGTGAGGAATGGGAATGCCATTCAGGTATGTGAAAATTATGGTTGGGTATTGGTTTGGGATGGTACCTGGGTTAGGTTTAACCTAGTTTGGTATCAGATGTGTTTTTTTTCTTAGATGTTTTTTTTCTTAGGATGTTTGATAGAACAGAGATAGCATTATCGGTACTTGAGAGGCAGGTTACAGTGAGTGTCTGTCCAGCTCTTTCCTTGAAAAGACTCAAGTTACAATGGAATGTTGGGAGGTGTATCTCCTAATTTTTGTTCTCGATCTTAATATGAGTTTTTTATTTATATATTGTTGGTTTGAACTGAGATTATACTATTTTATAATCTTTTATTCTATTTTGGTGTGCAACAATGTGCCTCAGAAACGTCTTCCACAGGTTCATTGGGAGGTTGTAGTAGATGCTCCTCATGGGAATCCAAATATAGATCAGAATATTATTGAGGCTATTGTGTGGGAAGTTCATATTGTAGACCAAAATATATGACGAGTCCAGAACATAGTTGTTGAAGTTCATCTAGGATCTATAGGGGAGAGGGTTAGAACATGATAATTCTTGTGCAAAAATCCACCACCCTTTAAGGGTCTGAATGAACCAAAAGAGGTGGAGGAATATCTTAACAAGATTGATCAAATATATCTATTCCAAGATACACATGATAGTATCAAGGTGAAGTGTGTGACATTTAGACTTGAGGGTCCCAGAAAGCGGTGGTGGGATTCCATGGTACAAGTGGATAGGAATGTGGGCTTTTATTGAAAGGGTTTTCAGACTCACTTCTTCCATAAGTTTTGTGCCGAGTTGTTGTTAATAGAGAAGTCTCTAGAGTTCCACTCTTTGAAGAAGTTAGATTGTTCAGTGTCATAATACACTAATTGGTTTGTGAATCTGGTTTGTTTTGATTGAGATGTAGTGAAGAATGACAAGCTAAAGGCTCAAAATTACCTACAAGGTTTGTGACCAGATATAAAATTTCATGTATTTATACAGAAGATTTTGACCAATGTAGAGAGAGTAGATAGGGAAATTATGGAAGAGAAGAATACGTATTGAAATTTTAGTTATTGTTCCACATCTCTTCCACAAAGTAGAAGATTCAGTGGACCATAGGGGAAAAAGATGAAGGGAAATGATCATCATAGGATTGGTGGAGGTAGTTCTGATTGGAAGGACCCTTCTACACCTTCAGTTCTAGCTTGTATTGTCCCCCTAACTTGATAATAGTGTGGAGAGGTTGGGCATGCTTGACATTCTGATTATAAACCTGTGATGATTTGTAACAGTTGTGGGAGTTATAACCATTTACAGTATTTCTATTTGGATATTCCTAGGCCTAATCATTGTTAGGGATCATCATATCTAAAGGTTATTATAATGTAGTAAGACATGATCCATCCAGAATCCTCAGCTATGAAGTACAGTCATTAATTAGATGATTATATGATGGAGGTAGATGTAGGTCCAGTGATAGTGAGATGTACCATATTTATTACATCTTTAGTAGCGATTGTTTTATTTATTACCAGCGTTTCTCACTCACTTATATCTGGCTATTTTGTTGATATGCTTAAACATCCAATGAATCTCATATCCTTTATTATATAGTTAGAAATACCTATTTTTGGAAGTAAAAATCATGTGTTTTGATGTCCTTGATTGCTTTTGATATTCGATGAAGAGTTACTATAGGTTTTCATCATTCTTGATCTGGATTATTTTGACATCATCAACAAGATATATTTGTTCTTCTCATCATGACGAGGTTGATTATCATCATCCTCATGTATCATTTCTTGCATCCTATGGGAGCTCTTAAGTATTTCAGGGAGAGTGGGTTATGAGGTATGGTCATGAAGGTTCTTCCTACCCCGCATTAATGATTTTTTTATCTGTAGTAGCAGTTGAGCCTGATGAAATCTATTCTATTGTTGATGTTCTTGTAGTTGTTATATACATCCCTAATGTTTTTCCTAATGATTACTCTAGATTTCCTTGAGGGAGGGAGGAATATTTTACAATTGGCCTAGTACCAAGTACGTAGATGATTTTGATACCTTCTTATCATATGGAACCTATGTAACAAAATGTTCTCAAGATTCATTTGGATGGTTGGATGATGAAATGTTTTCTTTTCCCTAGTGTTTCGACTTAGTTATCCCCTATGTACTTCTCCAAGAAGGAATATGGTTCACTCTAATTGTGTGGGGACTATCATATGTAGAAATGTGTAATGGTTAAGAATAATGATCAATTGTCTCAAGTGGATGATTTGTTTGATCAGATAAAGGGGAAACCATTTTTTAAAGATTGATCATTGGTCGAGTTATTATTAGCTCAGATTTCAGGATTCAGATAAAAAAAATATGGATTTTAAGAGAAGGTATGGCCATTACGAATATATTGTGATGTTTTTTGGTCAGACTAACTCTACTACATATTTCATGGATTTTATGAATCAGATATTATTTTAATATATCAACACTTTTGTGGGACTGTTGATAGAAGATATTTTGGTTTATTTGAGATCTGGATGCAATCATGATATCCATTAGAATTTAGTTATGGAAATATAAAGGATTAATCATTTGTATGGAAAGATTTCGAAATGTAATTTCTGGATTAGATAATTGAATTTCATAGTGCACATGATTTATGATCATATATTATAAGTTGATCTTAAGAATGTATATGTTTTTTTTCTTTGAGAAGATCCACCAAACATCTTTGAGATTCAGAGCATCCTTGGTCTTCTGGAAACTATCAAGGGTTCGTCAATGATTTTTCAAAGTTGGTTTCACCTTTAACTGGTCTTAACATGAATGGGGTGAATTTCATATGGTTTGAATATTTTTAATCATATTTTGATGAGTTGAAATGACTTCTAACACTACCTCCTATTATGATCTTATGTGAGCCCGGTATGGGTTATGTGGTTTTCTATGATGTTTCAAGTGTTGGTTGGGTTTTCATGGTTATATTGGACGATAATGTGGTGGATTATTGGTCTTAATATATTATAATACATGAAAAGAATTTCGACACTCATGATTTAGAGCTTATCATGGATATGTATGAATTTATCTGTATGTGACACTATATTTTTGGTTAGAGGTTCACTATGTTTTCTGACTACAAGAGTTTGAGAAATATCTTTTCTAAAAAGGACTTTAATCTTATAAAGATGTAATTTATGGAATACCTATAGTCATCTGAATTCAGCATCGCCTATACCCAAGGGAGGGATCATGTCATTCCAGATTCTCTTAGTATGAAAGTACCATTGTAGGCCCTTCTGAAATGGAAAAAGAAATTGATCCTTATGGGGGAACTTTGATTAGTTTCACCTAAATTCCTAGGAGGATGTTTCAGGTATGGTTTTACTAATGTTCTATTTTCATAATCTCTCCTTGAGTTTCGTCCGACGATTTGGTGGTAGGATGATGAGTTAAGGGGAATTTGAGAAACCTTATATAGATGGGAGACCATTTCTGATTATTCCCTTTCTTCATATGTAATTCTACTTTTTGGGGATCATTTTATAATTTTAGTATCTGTGAGGAACTCTGTTTTTTTTAATTTCATAGTTTTGTATGGTCAATTAATCTAGGTATTATTAAAATGTATTATGACATAATATGATGATTTTAGAGGCCAGGTATGAATTGTGAAATTGTAGATTATCTGTCTCATTGTTACACCTTCGAATAGATAAGGGTAGATCATCTGAAACATTTTAGTTTTCTCCAGCCTCTTCTAGTGCACATTTGAGAAAGGGATTAGGTCTCCATAGAAATTATTTTTGGATTACCATAGACTCCAATAGGGAGAAATTATATATGTATGGTTATTGATTGATTGATAAAGGAATCTCACTTCATTCTAATCAAGAACCCCACAAATGTTGAAGATATTGGTAAGTTATATTTGAAAGAGATCAGAAGGTCACATGGAGTTCTTTCAACCATTGATTCAGAAAGGTGTCCTACATTTACTTCAAGATTGTAGAGATGTCTCCAAGAGGCAATGGGGAGTTTGGTCAAGTAGAGTAAAACTTATCATCCACATATAGATATCTAGACCAGGTGTGCTATTTAGATCCTACATGATATGCTCTGTGACTACATCTTGGAATTTTTGAGATCATGGGATAGATGTTTGTGACAACTCATGTTTTCTTAAAAAAATATTTATCACTAATATATTAGAATGGATCCCTTCGACACTTTGAATGGTTTCCCGTTCAGATCACCTATTTGTTGGGAATATGTGATAAAAGCTTCTCAGGTGGGACTAAGTCTTTTTTTGGATATGTTATTGATGATTTAGGATATATGTTGGTGATTGGTTGTTTATCAGAATTGATAGAAACCATATGTACATTTTCGACGTCATCCTTTGTAATTTTATATATGTTATTGAATTTTATTTATTTTTTCTCCTCAATTGGGTCTTCATTTTATTTCAAAGGAGGTTGAGTTAGCTCAGAGATATGTTATAAAGTTTGAGGTTACTTAATGGCTTGGTTAGGTTTCTTATCAGTTGGAATTATTGGTTCAGTTGATGCATATTTATGATGATTTATACATATCACAACTCAAGAAATATCATCTTTATACCTCTCACATTATGATATGGGATGAGATTGAGTTAGAGACATATGTTTCTACTATAGAGCATCTAGTGGATATTTTTGGCTCTCATGTGGAAGTCTTTCTTGGGAAGTTGATTCTCTTGGTCAAATTTTTATAGAACATAGACCAGACTCTCAAAATACATAAGAGTGTGAGTCATTGATTGGGGAGTAATGGCCTCTCCTAATTTCATACATCATTTCCCATGGATTGAAAGTATTATGGTTACCCCTTTGTAATACCCCCATACCCAATTACATGTATTTATATTCTATATTTTCATTTACCTCTTTATTTGGGTGTGTTTTATGACTCCCATGGATGAGGTGAATTTTCTAGATAAAATACCTAAAATTTGGGGATGTATATTTTTTAGAATTAATGGATTTTGGGTATAAATGTGATAATGGAATTAATGGGTTCTCCCCAAGTTTGGAGAACACTGGAGTTGGTTTGGGGTTTTCAGGAGAATCTGTATTTTTTACTTTCTACTTGGAGATTAAACATCATTTATTGGTTGATGGGAAGATGTTTTGGGTTGGGTTCATGGAGTGAAATGATTTCATTTTGTGTATTGGTTTCACAACCTGTAATGGTCAAAAATCAAAATTTTAATCCTAGCTGCCACATTTTTCATAAGATGTTTTTAGTAGGGAAATACACAATGTTGATGGATTAGACTTCATGTACTGATCGGGGTTGGTGCATTATAAGGCATCGCATGACTGATTTTTCTATTTTCATTAAACTATAACCTATTCTATCTTGACCTAGGAGATCTCTCTAGTGATTTTAGGGACCTCCTCTACTTTTAGACCACTTCATTCAATAACTGGTCGCCAATATTGATTTACTTTATCTCTCTAGGTAATTGATCTTCCTATTTATTTATTTCCCTTGATCGTAACAATGCCATTATGCTATGTTTTTAGATTTTTTGATCATTTGGTGTCGTTGCTTCAAGATCAGCTGTGTGATCTTCATCTGGGGGATGATCCTTTGTTGGTTGGGGTTCGGAAGGTGTGTGTTATTTAAGGTTTTTCATAATCAACCCTTTCTAAATTATTATTTATTTTGGGATTTGATTCTAAGACATGGGAATCAATTTCAAGGTATCTATTATTGACCTCGTATTCCATTCTGGTTCGTGGATCCTATTATGGGAATGTGCGACCCAAGTTTGAGGTAGGTGGTTTTGTCTCAAGCATGTGTTTGATGAAATTTATTTCTCAGATTTTGATAGAAAAATTATTCAATGAAATGGAATGATTGGGTTATTAATTTGTTAGTGTGGAAACATCTTTTTGAAAGATGATTGTTGACCCCTATTTTTAGTAAAAGAAAATCTAATTTCAAAGTATTGTGAAAGGGTTTTTCTGAAATGGTTTTATATGATTGGTTTTAAAGAAATGGTTAGTAAAATATATCACATTTTAAGCCTTGGGTACTTAGGTGTAATGTTTAGTAATATGCCTCATCTAGTTGTTGGGGGGGGGGGGTGGGGGTTCACTCATGGGGTGTTCCTCTACTCCCAAGGCCCATTAATCGAGGGACTTGGTTATCCAATTGGCATCACATTATAGGGTTTTCCTCTACTCCCATGATTCAATACAAATATCATAGACTTTATGCCCATGATTGTCTATGTTTTAGGTATTAGTGTCCTAGCTAGAATGACCTATAATGATACTTGTCGTGATGTTAATTGCGCCTTTTCTTGTACGGTTTTATCTTGTACTACCAAGGATTTGATATGATATTTGTTATATTTTTTTGTTTGACTGATTTGATGTATATGAAATCCATTGAAATTATTACACATATTTAATTAGAAAATGAGAAAAAATGGGAAATTAAGTGTTTCAACATTCTTTTGATAATAAAATCCGTTTAATTTTTTATCATTCCTTATTTTCCTTAAAATTGAGCATGTTCAAAATGATATGAAAAGACTTGTTATAGAACCCAAGAATGTGATCCTATGGAATCTATTTGGTCACACCCTATGAAACCCTTTGATGGTGTGCAGACCATTGTATGTTTTTCGATGCTGGGAAAGGCAAGGTGCTACACTGAGGGAGTGAGGCTTCTTTCAACTTCGTTTGGATAGTTGGTGGTGAGATAGAGGGAGTTACTAAAACTATCACATGGAGTATATGTCTTAGTGTTTTTGGTGTCCTTTTATGTTGTATTTTGTCTCTTGGAGATTCTTTGTCTACATTGGAGTTATATCACTTCTTTTATTTCCTTTATGTGATGAAATATACACTTTTTCATTATTCCACTATTCTTTATATCATTTGTGTGTATGTGTGTGTCATTTTATATACATCAATTAGGTAGTAATCCTTCCATATAGTTTTGATGCTTGATTTCTAGTTGCCATCCCATGGGGATCGGGAACGCCCTTTAGGAATGTGTAAATTCAGGTTAGGTATCAGTTTGGGAGGGCATCTGAGTTGGGTTCGTTGTATTATAAATAAAAAATAATTTTTTATTTAAATTTTTTTACTAAATGATTTTATTGAATACTGGGTAAACATGGATTGATGACTCAAACCTTAAACATCAAAATAAAACAGACAAAAATTATTTTACAGAATGAAATAACAAGAAGATAATTACACACTTTAAATCAAATGATTTTTTAAGGAAATAAATTAGTAAAAAACGCCATCATTTAAAATTTATAGAAACAAGTATAGACAAAATAAGATGCAAATAAACATCAAAAATGAAACTTTATTTGAAAAAAATCTATAAATAATTATATTAAGTAGATCATGCATCAAACACAAAAACAAAAGGATTTTTTTACTTTATCTTAGTTTTCTTGGCTCTTTTAATAAGCACTCTTTTGAAAAAATGAAATATTCAACAGTATTTTCCAAGTGAAAAAATCTATGAGGAAATTCATATTTTGAAAAAATATGATAAAAAAATTTACAAATGACATGATTTATCATGGGGTATGTAGGAATTTAAAATGATTCAAAACATCAAATTCACTCATGGAAACAAGAAGGGATACAATATTGAATAAAGGAAATGTATCAACATGATTCTTTTAGGAACCCCATTTCCTAAAAATTACAAAATTATTATTTTTTCCATTAAATTATAATTCTAACCAAAATCTTCCAATTTATTAAACCATAATCATATAAAGGTTTTATAAGACATGAAAAGGGAACCACCTACCAGTTAGGAAGAAATTCTCATAGCATTCTAATTTTTTTCTAGTGGATAAAGAACACAAAATAAAGCATTACATGAACTTAAATGAATTCAGACAACATTTAAAAAGTAATTATGTATTAGAAGAAAAAATGATAAAAGAATATTGGAGTTAAAAGTAAAAAATGAGTGAATATACTTGAAAATGAAATGAAATTTATCTTATTTATCATAAATAATACGAGTCATGTGATTGTAAAAATACTAAACTCATGGTTCTCTCTTTCAAAAATTCATTTCTTTTCATCACAATTGTCAACTCCCATATCCTCATAATACTTTGCCACATTAAATTCAGAGAGTATCTTCAAAAAATAATCCTTCTAAAATTATAACCAAGAATTTTTTTTCATAATATATCAAATTTAATATTTTTGACATTTATGTTTTCATTATAGAGAAACATTATCTTCATATGCCACACAGTTTAACCCCTAAACATAGAAAGGAAAATCATAGGATCAAAAATGTATAAAACACTATCTGAAGGCTCCGAGCCATCCATTAAAACCATCATATAAATAAAAGAACCCTATTTATAAGAATAATATAAAATATTAAAATAGTTGTCTTATATGAAACATGAAATAAATCATTTTGTGAATTTATTTATAATTAAAAAAGTAAATCATTTCCCATTGGTACATAAAATCTTGGTAAAAAATTGATCCTACCATTATATTAAAGTGTTAAATAATTATTTGTGCTTATACTAATTAATTATTAATAGTAATGAAAAAATACGCGAAAATTATTAATTAACTATATACTATGTTTAATTTGAAATAATATATATTGAAATAAACCCATGGTATTTAAAATTAAATAATAGTAAAAGCAATATATATATATATATAATATCATGAGATTTTCATGGGTTGGTTAATGTGATAGGAATTCACGAGTTGAGATAATAAATTTTTTACTATGAGTTTTTATATTCAATACAAAAAAGCCTAAAACTATCTTTAACATCCAATCCTAAAAAAACTACTAATAATATTTCTAGACTAGTCTATAGAGGATTAATTCAAAAACTACTTCTAAACATGACTTTTGTAAAATTAATTTTAAAGTCACATTTTGACTCTCCTTAACACACTTATAGATGCATCTTGATATTTATTGATGCATTTTGGTGTGATATGTGAAACTCATGTCATTGTGGTATTAAATATAATATAATTATGGATTTTTTTTAATGTTTTAGAGTTTTAATAAGAGGTTTAACCGTTTGAAAATGGGGAAGATTGGACTGGTGGAATGGTTAGCTCATAGTTGACACTAACTATGCTTCCAGACTGGGTGGGATGGTGAGGAGATTACAATAGCATATGCATAGTTGGTGCACAGTTCTCTAAACTAAGAGACCATACTTTGACGAGTACCATTAATTATGGGATGACCCTACATGGTTAGCACATGGTTTAGAAAACCGTATGGCCAAATTGTGTTATTTAATCGTATATGGGGGGTTCTATCTAGTGATAGCCACATGTTTCATGCATACTTTACAAAATTATATGGCCTACCTATATTTTTAAAACATGAAATTTTTCTTTATCCTATACTCAATTTTAATTCATTTCTCTTTCTTTCTCCGTATTTGTTCAACCAGGGTACCTCCCATCCTTGGTTTTCACCTCCCATAAACTCTCTCGATCGTTTCTGTAGAGTGTTAGTCGAATTTCATCAAAGTAACTCATATTTTCTCCCTCTTTTTCTAGGATACTCTTTTTTTATTTTATATATTTCTTTTCAATAATGGGAAATGGTGGTCAATTCTATGACTAAAGATGATTCTTAACTCAAATTTTATGGATTCTAGGCCTTGTGGAGATCCCTTTCTTCATTATATCTTGATATTGGGAGAAGGAGGAAAGGTTAAAATGAGATTAAGGTAGGTGTTTTTTGAAATTATTATATTTGACAAGTCATGAAATGATTAAGCCTTTTTAAATTCAGTTTCATCAAGTTATACTTACGTATGATGCCCATAATGGGTATATGGAATGTTCTCCATGATTTATATACTTTACATATGTAATGTCCCAAAATTTTATCAAAAAAATCCCCTTAATATAATATTTTCATAAATTACATATAATAACAAAAAAACACAATAAGAACTTTATAAATTAATAAATAATTAAACGAATTATATTTCAATATATTAAGGAAACTATACCAATAGAATAGTACTTGAACTTTAGAATAGTAACACAACTGTTAGGAATAATAGCCTGACCAATAGAATAATAACCTCACCTAGGAATGTATAAATATAATTTTGGTATCTTATAAATGAAAATATGATATAATTATATCAGAGTATAAATAAATAAATGTTTTTAAAATGATAAATTTAGTGATGGTGTTTTTGAAAAATGTAAACGGTTATTTCCAATTTTATAATCATTTAAATAAATATTTATTCCCATAAGATATATTCATTTATTAGAATATATTTTATTATAATTATAAGATATTTTTTTAATACCTTAATTAAATAATAAAAGTGTCATAAAATAGGTTATAACCATAAAATTGGTATTTTTCAAATAAATGGTTATTTTAATTAAAAAATAAGTTTTAAAAAATCATTTTCATAAAATTGAGTCTATTTTTGAAACCATCACATCAAAATTGTTCAAGGTTTATTTTTTGGTAAATTTTTGAAATAATTCAATTTCTTAATGAATAGTAAAAAATAGTTTTCACGTAACCGGTGTAACTTAAATTACATAATTTATGATGTATTAGTGAAATAAATGTTTCTATAAAATAAAGTAAGTCTATTATATATTAAATTTTAAAAATAGGCCATTAAAATATAATAAACTCAATTTCTAATCCTAAAAGGTATTTTCAAAAACCTAAAGACAAAAGTGATTACTTAAAATTTCAATTTTCTTATCTTTCCACTTCATTTTTAATAAATTAATAGATTAGAATTATAAATGTGTTTTAAATTCTTATACCAATTAGAATATATTAATATATGATTTATATTTTCAAAAAATAACTATTAAAGTATAAGATTTGATATAATATTTTATTTAATTTTCTATTCTAAAAATACCCATCTCCTCGAGTAAAAATAACCACTCTCCCTTCCCTTGGGAAACCTCTCGTATCACCCTTTCTAATAAAGAAAGTCTAAAAAAATAGTCCCTATTAAGCATCTTAGAAAACCTAGGGATGTTCTAAAGCCATCCAAATCCAATCACTAAGGGAGTTATAGTGTTGTTCAAGAGAAGCCATGTAAAGGAAAGAGTAGGTCTCTGTTAACTCTTTCCTCTTTTCTACTTCTAATTCATCTTTTACCTATTTCATTCAAAACCGTATACTCTAAAAATTAATTATGAAGTAATTTCACATTAAATTATTGTTTTAAACATACTTCGAGTATCATATATATGACATGTATAAATTTCAAACCCCCTTTTCCAACTCTTTTGACAATGTCTCGTTGAAGGCCGGTTAACCACTTATGAAGACATTGAAAATAAACTCGTATAACCACTTTAATGGATGGATATTATATATTATATATAAAATATAAATATTTAACTAATTTTATTCTATTCTTCTGGAATTAATTATACTAATGTATAATTTACATTTAAAAAATAGAGAAATTGAGGCAAAAAGTGAAATTTTTTAGAAAAACTTTATAACACAATTATTCATTTTCATCAAAAAAAATTAAGAGATATAATAAAATGATTATAAATGATAAAGGATTAAATAAATAAATATAATTTACACCATGAACATTTTTTTAATAAATATATTTTTTTTATTCAGGAGGGGAAAAGTGATGTAATTAAGCAAGAATTAAGGTAAGGGGAGTCCTAAACTAAACTTTCTTTCTTTGGGTTTCCCTCTTTCACATAAATTTTACTTACGATGTTACATTAATGTTCCTCATATATCATTTAATTATTCTTCCCTTTTCATTTTGGCTACATACATGTTTTCAACTAATTTTTATGACAAGTATAAAGATTTTTGTTTTTAAAATAACACTTCTTTCTAAAAACACATCTTTTACTTCACTTGAGATTGTTTCTTTTCCATTAAATATTGATATTTATTATGACAAGTATGTTATTACCTTTCTATTTTGGTAACCCAAAATTTTATTCACGAATTTATTCATTATTAAACAAAACCCATTCCTTCCTATGGGTTATTTTAGGTCTAATATTGATATATGTTCTATATAGGATGCATGATTTTGTAAATGTAATGATATGACGGGTGGGTTCATAATTGTATAACACTCCAATTAATTTGGAAATGTGATATATATCATGATATAATGTTCAATATTCATGAACATGATGCTATATTTTCCCGTATTTATGATGTTATGCCTATGCACATATATTATGTGTGAAAATGATGTTATATTTGTTCACAACTATGTATGGAATTTACCACTAAGACACGATGTTTCATTTATATGTATTTATACATCCACTAAATTTATATAATTATTCATCTCATGACATTGAGTATGATCATATTATTATGTTATGATGATGATTAATATGCTCACCACTGTTATATTTATTCATGCTCTTATCTATGCTCTTACTAGGATTTTAGCTCACCCCTTTCTTTGATGACTATCCTCAGGTGATTACTTGTTCTAAGGAGAACACAAGGGACACTAATAAGCTAGATAAGAAGTAATTAAATTAATATTCATCTTCTATTATGTAAAATTTATGTATGGTAATAATTTTGCAAAGATTGTAATCCTTCGAATCTTGGATGTATAATGTTATTATGTTTTTTTCTTCAAAATAGTGTAAAAGTCAAATAAGTAAAATTAGGGTCTCTATAATATATCATGATTTAGTTAATTTGTGAATTAGGATTAGATATCATTAATGAAATCCCTTATAATTCAGATAAGTATATCTAAGTACCTAAAAATCTTTGTTTTATAAAAATAGTAAACATGGGGATCCAATAAAATTTTCCATTAGATTTAATTACATGAAGGAATAAAATATTCATTCATTAATTTTTAACTTATGTTTTTTTCAATCCTTTTCTATTTTGAAAAATGGTGGGAACCAGGAGAAACTAGACCAAAAACCCATGTGAGGGTCAATGCAGAAATTTCCCGAATGACATCCCTAATGCTTTCGGAGGTGGAGTTCAATCTTTCATGGGGATGCTTACCCAACTATCTCAGGATATGAACAATAACTTAAATAATATGGAATTCACTCCTTAACCTAATAGAGAGAAACTGTCTATCAATTATTTTATGGGGAAAAGACCACCAAAATTTAGTGGATCTTCCATTCCACTAGTCATAGAATAGTGGATCAACTAAATGGAAAATATTTTTATGTGATTTAATAATATGATATGAAGAAGGTGAATTTGGTTGTTTATCATTAGGATAGAGAGGTCGATCAATGGTGGGAGTTGATTAAGAACACCAATACAAAGGATGAAATTGAAGAGATGAAGTGGGATGAATTTAAAAAAATGTTTCTTAACATTTATTTCACTCGAACTATTCACACAAAGATGGAGAAAGAATTTATAGAGATGATGAAAAAAGGAAGGTGAATCGTTCATGGATTACTAATAAAATTTTATAAGTATTTTAAGGTACACCTCAGGTTTTTTTAAAAGGATGGGGCTGAAGCCTCATTTTATTATTTAAAGTAAAGTCCTCTTTAGACTGGGTAGATGGAGACCCATTACATAGCCCGAAGGCCCAAGGCCAAGTGGCCTGAATACAAGGCTTGAAAGCCCATTTTTTTGGCCCAAAGAGCCCCACAGTGAATAGTACTTCTACAGTATCTAGGCTGCTATAGTACCGCCGCTGCTACAGCCCCCTGCTACAGTGCCTCCGCCGCTACAATTCTACCGCCGCTACAGTCGCCGCTGCCATAGTATTGCTACAGTGCCCTACTACAATGTTGCTACAGCCCGGAAATTAGTCCCTACCCGGATTTGATCTGGGGTCTTTTGGAAGCCAAGCAGGAGCCTGTACCACTAGGGTACAAGCTCGTTGGTAGGTACACCTTAGGTTATTTCATCAATAATGATAGAAAAAGTGATATATTATTTATTGGTTTAAAACCAAAATATTGAAAGGCTCTATATATTCAAGACATTGGGAGTTATGAATAATTTGGTCAATGTGATATGAAAGAGGAGATGTTGTTTGGAGAATGGTCCCATGGGTATGGGGATAAGAAACAAAATATGGAGTTTCAAGCTATAGGATCTAATGAAAAAGGTTAAAAGAAAACTTAACCACTCACATGTAAAAAATATGGGATGAAGAATCATGGGAACTACATAAAATGGATATGGAAATGCTTCAAGTGTGAGTGATAAGGCCCCCAAGATCATGAATATCTATTTGACGTGAACAATCTAGAAAATATGATGGAGGAAAGGAGAGAACCACCGATGGTTTAAAGATTTAACTAGAGAGAGAATGGGAACAATTCAAGCCAGTGAACTAAAACCTAGAGTCCATGAGGGTAATGAGCATCAGTAGCCACAAAAGTAAAAAAATAAAGGGAAATATTATTCCATCACTACTATTGAGGTGGATCACAATAATGATATGGTGATAGGTACACTGGTTATTCATTAATGAACAATGAAAATTATCTTTGATTCTGGTTCTACTCATTATTTCATATCATTCATGTTTAGTAGATCTATTCAAAAACCACCTCAAAATAATGAGGTTGAGTTATCTATGATAATAGAAAGTTGTGAAATTATTTGATCCAAAGTATATAACTTATCCCTAGTTAATGATTGTTTACTAAACCCCCCCAGAAAAACATGTCTTACATACTTTGGTGGACTTTGATAATATATTGGGAATGGATTGGACATCAATATACAAATCCAATATCAACTATCGAGAAAGTGAGATCAGTATTAAAATCCCGAGGCATCCTATGACGTTGTTCTAGTGTAAGGAGAATGATGAATATCCTTCAGATTTATCATCTTAATTTTTGATATTATTACCTTATTAGAAATCTTATCTAGCTCATTTGATTGAGAACAATTATAGAATCATGCTTTAAGACATTCCCATTGTGAGAAAATACACTGATATATTCCTTAAAGAATTGTCTGGTCTACCTCCCAAATGAGAAGTTGAGTTCTCAATTGAACTTATTCCTCGATCTCTGTCTACATCAAAGAAACCTTATATAATTTCCACCATTTAGTAGGAGTAATTGAATAGGAAATTATAATAGAATCTAAACAAGGGTTTTATACACTCGAGTGATTAACCATGGGGTGTAACAGTCCTCTTCTTCCAAAAAAATGATGGATCGATGCCCTAGATCTATATTGATTATCGTGAGCTCAAAAAAAAAATAATGATATACAAAATTTATCACCCTCTATGGATACATGAATTATTTGATTAATTACATCGGGATAAGTATTTATCTAAGGTAGAACTTTGGTTGGGTTATACCCATTTAAAGGTGAGGAAGGAATATATTCCCAAGACTACATTTCGAACGAGGTATAGGAACTATAAGTTCATATTTATTCTTTTAGGACCCACTAATTCTCTAGAAATATTCATGGAAATATTGAATAGAGTCGTTATAGTTTATATCAACTTATTCTTTGGTAAACTTTATTGATGATATTCTCATATACTCCAAGAACAAACAGGAACATGAGGAGAATGTGAATACTATGATAAATACCTTGAAAGGGGAGAATCTATATGATAAGTACAGTAAATGTGAGTTTTTTATAGAGTAAGTGTCATTATTGGGACATGTTATCACCATCAAAGGAATATGTGTGGAACCGTCTAAGATAAATTCAATCGAAGAGTTGACAAGAACACCATCTATAATAGAGATCTATAGTTTCCTTAGTCTACATAGGTATTACCTATGATTTTTGAATAATTTCTCATGATTGTAAACCCCACTAATAAATCTGACTCTGAATAGAGTAACTTTTTTCGATACTATTAAATGTGAAAACTAATTCAAATAGTTGAAAAGAGCCTTATTATTGCACCAATACTCACACTTCTAACAATTCAAGAGTTATTTGTGGTATACAATGATACTTCAAAGAAGGTATTCAATAGTGTACTAATGAAAAATGATAAAGTGTTCCTTATGCCTTAAGGTAGTTGAAAATTCATAAGCAAAAATTTCTTGCACATGATCTAGAGTTGGAGGCTATGATCTTCGTGTTGAAAATATGGATAAATCATCTCTATGGGGAGAAATGTGAGATATATACTGATCATAAGATCTTCAAATATATATCCACATAGAAGGATCATAATAGGAAGAAGAAAATATGGTTAAATTTTTTCAAGGATTACTACTTCTCAATCCACTACCATCCTTGTAAGTTAAATAAAGTGGGGGATAATCTAAGTATAAAGGATCCTACAACATTATCAAATAATGAGAATTGAGAAGGATCAAATCTTATAACATTTTCAAATGATAGACATGAGAATAATTATGTAATGAGAATCACCAATCCAATATAAAATGATATATCTACTATCTTCCATGAAAGAAATTAAGGATGCTCAAAAAAGTGATGTGGAAATTTAGAAGAAGGTAGAAGCTATCATAAAATAGAAATCCCCATAGTTAAAAATTGACGAGGAAGGAGTCATAAGATTTAGTTCACGACTATTTGTACCATATAATCTAGAGATAAAGAAATAGTTTCTGAAAATGCACATAGATCAACCACCCCTATTCACCCCAAGAGAAAAAATATGTATCAAGATCTTTGAGATAACTATTGGTGGGACAATATTAAGAGGGAGATCATAGAATATACATAAATGTGTCTGAAGTGTCACTAAGTGAAGTATAAAAGACAAAATTCCAAGGGGTGATGTAAACTTTACCCATACCAATATATAAATGGTTAATCAACACCATGGAATTCATCACAAGACTTCCGAAGACATCTATAGGAAATAATGACATATGGGATATTGTGGATCATATTACAAAGGTAGCCCACTTTATCAAAATCTAAGAGGACTTCTCATTGGGTAAACATTCAAAGATATACATTAGATATGTGGTAAGGCTACATGTATTAGCACTATAAATCGTATTTGATTGAGATTCGAGATTCACCTCTTCGTTCTATAAATGTATCCAACATGATCTAAAAATTGAGCTGAAATTCAGCAACACTTATCATCCTCAAAACTGATGGCCAATCAGAGAAAAATATTCAAACACTAGAAGACATGTTGAGATTATGTTCTATGGACTTTAATAAGGGATGAGGTCGACATCTACCTCTTATCGAGTTCTCTTCCAATAATAGTTCCCACTCGAGTATCCAAATGGATCCATATGAATACCTTTATGGGAAAAGATTTAGAACACTTTCATGTTGGGATGAATTCGGTGAACGTAAGATTCTAGGACCTAAAACGGATGAAGAAATGATATAAAAGGTGAAAACCATTCAGTATCACATGAAGGCGGCCCAAATTTAGTATAAGATCTTTGTAGACAATCATCGATGGGACCTAGGGTATATAGTTGAAGACATGATATTTCTCTGCATATCTATATGGAAGAGGATCATGATATTTGGTAAGAAAGAAACGTTAAGACCTAGGTACATTATCCCCTTCATGATTCTTGATCTTGTTAGAGATGTGGCCTATCAACTAACACTCTCACCAACCATGTCTCAAGTACATGATGTATTCCACATATCTCTCTTGAATATGTACATACCAGATATCCCATATGTATTGAATACAAGTGAGTTATATTTGGAAAATGATCTCTCATACTAGGAGAAACTGGTAAAGATCTTATATTGAAGTGAAAAATTCATATGCAACAAGACAACTAACATGGTCAAAGGGTTGTGGAGGAATCATAAATATGAAGAAACTAATTTGTAATCAGAGGTAATAATAAGGGAGAAATACCCTTACCTGTTTATATAACATGAATTTTCAAGGGTGAAACTTAAAAAAGGAGGATGAATATAACAACACAAAATTTTAGAAATGGAAATTATATTCTTATAATAATTCCATAAATAACATAAAATCACATATAAAACAAAATAAAAACATTATAAATAATTAATTAATTAATGAAAATGTATTTCTAGAAAATAAGGAACCTATACCGATGGATTAGTAACTCAAACCTTGAAATATTAACAAGACCATTAAGAATAGTAATCCAGTAAATATAATAGTAACCCCACCTATCAAGGTATAAATATAATTTAGGTAGCTTATAAATGAAAATATGATATAATTATATCACAACATAAGTAAAAAAATGTTTCAAAAAAGATAAATTAAGTGATAATATTCTTTTCCAAAATAAATGTTTATTTACAATTTTATAATTATTGAAATAAAAATTTATTTCCAAAAAATATATTCATTTTTTAATATTTGGTTTTATTATAATAATAAGATATTTTTTCTGACCTTAATTCTTTTTTAAAGTGTCATAAAATCAGTTATAACGTTAAAATCAATATTTTTTTTGAATATGTGGAGATTTTAATTAAAAATTAAATTTGTCATATTTATAAAATTATATTAATAAAATGGAGTCCATTTTTTGAATCATCATGTTGAAATTTTCCAATGGTGACTTTCTGGTAATTTTCTGAAATACGTCAACTTTCTAATGAATATTAAAAATATAGTTTTCATGTAATTGGTGTAACTTAAATTACATAATTCTAGATGTATTAGAGAATTAATGATTTATAGAAATTCATGTTATGATAATATATATTTAATTTGAAAAATTATTCAATAAAATAAAATAAACTCAATTTCCAAACCTAAAAATTATTTTCCAAAACATAGAGTCAAAAGAGATTACTTAAAATATTAATTTTTCCCTCTTTCCACTTTCCTTTTTAATAAATTAATAAATTATATTTATAAATATTTTTTAAAGTCCTAAAACCATTATATAATATTAATATATTATTTATATTGTAATAAAATACAATTATAAGTCAGTCCTTTGATATAATATTTTAGTTAATTTCTTATTCTAAAAATATGCCTCTCATGTATAAATAACCCCTTCCTTCTCTTGTAAAACAACACATATCACCCTTTCCAAAGCCAAATATTTTCCCAAATACTCTATATTAAGACTCTTATAAAACCTAGGGTCATTCTAAATCCATAAAACTTCAATAACCAAGGGTGTTATAGTGTCATGTAAGAGAAGACAGGCTGGTGAAATAGTAAGTCTCCATTAACTCTTCCCTATTTTCTTCCTCTCCTTATTTTAAAAATTACATTAGAAACCATATAATATAAAAATTAATTATGCTATAATTTAACATTAAATTAATTATTTTAACCAAATTCAATTATAAAATATATGAAATATTTAAATTTCATACTCCCTTTTCCCACTCTTTTGACAACGTCCCATTGAATATCAGTTAACCACCTACAAAGATAGAGCCCATAAAATCATATAACCACCATCATGGATAAAAATTATGGATTATATATGACATTTAAATTTTTAATTACTTGTATTCTAGGATTATGTAATTAATTATAAAAACATATAATTTACATTTATCAAAATTGCGAAATCGAGGAAAACATGCAATGTTTAAGGAAAACATGATATCAAAACACTTAAATTTCATCAAATAAATAAATAAATATAATTAAATTATTATAATTAATTAATTATTGTATAAGTGAATATAATTCACTTCTATATCAATTTTTTTAAAAATATATTTTTTATTCAGGTGGTGCAAAAGCGATATAATTAAGAGAGAATTAAGGTAACATGATTCTCAAACGCAACATTCTTTCTTTGGGTTTACAATCACTCAAAAAAATTCAGTTTGTATAGTCCAATAATGTTATTTGTATATTATTTAATTATTCTTCAATTTCATTTTGGGGATATAAATGTTTTCAACTAGAGTTTATGAAAATTATAAATATTTTTATAAATGAACCATTCATTCTAAAAACATATCTTTTAATTAACATGATATTTCTTGTTTCTCATTCAATAATGATTATTATTATACCAAGTATGTTATAACCTTTCTATTTTGGGAACCCCAATGTTTATTCATGAATTTATGATTTTTTATATTATATTAACTCTTTTCTATTAGTTATTTTATGTCTAAGATTGATATATTTTTTATGTGGGATGCATGATTTTGTAAATGATATGATGTGATGGGTTAACCCATTATTATAAAGATCTCCAATGAATTTTTTAATGTGACATATCTAATGAGATATTGTTTGATATGCATGAATATGGCACTATATATTTTTTAAAAATTAGGATGTTATTTATATTCACATAAGTTATGTGTGAACATGATTCTAGATTTGTTCAAAACTATATATGGTATTTGACCAGTAAGATATGGTGTTTTATTTTTTTGAATTGAAAAATTCCTTGAATTTATTTATTTCATCCTCTCGTGATTATGATTATGACCTTAGGATTATGTTATGATGATGATGATTATGCTCACACATTTTATATTTATTAATGCACTTATCAATCCTCTTACTAGGATTTTAGTTCACCCCTTTCTTTGATGTATATCCTCAGCTGATTAATTGGTCTAAAGAGAAAATTAGGGCCACTAAAAATCTAGATAAGAAGGAATTAAATTATTTTTTATGTTTTATTAAGTAAAATTTATTTATGGTCCTAATCTTCCAAAGATAGTAAAACATTGGAACATCTTTGTGTAACATTTTTATATTATTTTTAATTAAAATAATGTAATAATAATGTATGAAAAATTAGGGTCGCTATAACATAACAATTTTTTATTGGTTTTATTTCCCAATTTCTTATAAAATTGTTTTATGTATTCTAGAATTTTCATAAATACCTAATAGGCTCTAATAAAATAATTTGCAGCTAAAAGAAGTGTTTTGACCCTATTTTGATTTGAAAATAATGTATCTCATGTTTCAAGGGTATATCTTCCATTAAATTGATGTTTTGGTTATCAATCAACTATATAGAGAGGATAACTTATTTTCAAAGTGATTATTATCGTTTTATTTAAAAAGATGTTTTATAACTTGGTTTTCCATGTTGGTTTTAAGGGCCTAATTGGAACCATATAAAAAAGAGTTTATCTTGATGATTGTGACACCCTTGTCATGAGCTCATTATGTTATGTCTTGTATATAATTTTTCCCTTTATAGGATGAGATGAATTATTATGTGATGCTTTTTCAAATGTAAAAGGGGATATTTATTTATAATATTTTTCAGTGATATGAGGTTTATTTGTTATTTATTTATCATTGAATTATGCGCTGATGATGTGATGTGTTTTTTTCTCACTTCCACTTCATTTATGTCATGGGATGTTGGGGTAAGAAAGATATAGATATGGGTTTATGAGACACTAGAATAAACTATATACTTGCTATAATCCCATAAAATATATTATTTCCTTACTAAGGAAGTTCCCCTGATGAGATTGTTGAGAGTAATTTGGGTGTTATTTTATTTAGGAATGCAATAAAGGATGAATATTGAATCCACTTGAGTATTATATTGGATTGTATCAAATTAGAACTTAGTGATTTTCCCATGTTTCTTGTTACATTTTTAGGATATTGTCTTGGGGGTTTTCTACTACACTTTGATTGTATCCCCAGGACCTCATCTTGGATTCTTAGATCCATTAGTATTGTTTTCTCCTATTTATTTATAGTTTCCTTGATATTATAGTTCTTTCTTAAAGGTATAAGTTCTTTCTTTTTTACACTTTGGTTTATATTACAACTTGATTTATCAAATACGATTTTTTCAAGAATGGTCTTAAATGGGATAAATGTCTTGGTTTGTTATTCATGTACTTAGAAGCACTATACCAAGGTTTTTAAAGTGTTTTTCATTCAATGCGGTTGTTTCTCCTTTTACATTTAAAAATGTTATTTGAAAGGTGGATTTCAAATAAATGTTTTTTTTGAATTTCTATGTTTGAAATAATTATTTCCAATCTAGATACTATTTTTATTTTCTAAAAAGTTTCACATTGAGGATTTGAAATGGTTAAAAGAATGATACGTGTTTTCACTTCACTTTCTTTTATGAAATCCTATTTTCTAAATGATGCTCAGACTAAAAATTACGAAATGTTTTATAAAATAAAATGATATCCACTTTGTTGAAATCCTATTGGGTTTTTTTAGCTCACACCCTATACACACACATTTGTGGGTGTATAACTATTATGTTCTTATATAGGTGTTCATGTTCTGATATAATATTAGATTTTATTTACTACAGTTCTTTGATGAATTTTTTAGGATGTGGTGGTGAATAAGGGTCACATAGAGATTTCTTGTGGCATATTTGATTTTATAGTTGTCATGGATGCTCTTGAATAATGTAATTAATCTAGTATATGTATTTTTATTCTAGGTTTTCATTATGTTGTACCATTTAATATATTATTGTAGATGATGTTTTATGTTTATTTACAAATAGTGTCTCTTGGTTTATATTTCCTATGCCCTGTTTGGATAGAATTTTTATTTGGAACTATTTATTTCATATGAATGAAATTTCAATGTATTGGCACACCTTTCTAGACTTTAGGTTAGTTTTTCGTGATTATTTATTAAAATTTGAGTGTAAAACCATTCCCACATAGTTGTAGTGTAATTCCCTTATTATTTTTTTAGCTAATGGAAGTTAAGAACACACTTCCAACCATGTGGTAGATTTACTCATGTTTGTTCACTAAAAAAATGGTATCAGAGAACCCTTATAATTTGAATGAGCCATGGTAGCATGAAGATAGGACTATCTAAACATAGGATACAAGTCATGAGTACATGTATGATCACCACATGTTATGATGAAACTTGACTTCTCATGGGTATTAAAGATTTTAACCTTGAATTTTAATTTCAATTTTTTTATGTATGGTAATATGAGATTATGGTTTTTTGATATTAATTGAGAAAATAAGACACTTTTAGGGTGTAATTGTTTTGGGTGAGAGTAAAAAAAGAACCAAAGTTGTATGTTTAGCTAATATAGTCTGAAAAGTCATGTAAATCCCATGCACATGGTTCAAAACTAAATACAAAGGATAGTGCACGGTTGCCCAAACCATTCATAATTTTCCATTCCTCCTAAATTTGTTGTCGTACCACTTTTTATCTCTATTTTTTCTTAAAGGGTGTTAATTTATTGTATATGAATCAAATAGAGTTTTTTGATGCATTGACGTTGTTTGGTTTTTTTAAAGGTTGGATTTGTGTCACATCAAGTGTTTTGATTTTAAAATCTATTTTGAGTGTTAATTTGTAAAGGATTTTGACTCACGTGAAATTATTTTCAAAAGTGGGTGGTTTTATAAGGGAATTTTAGAAGAGTTTTTAAATAAATCTATATTTTTTTCAATTTTTTTGAATTTACAATATGGAATTTTGTATTTTAACTCATTGTAATTTTGGGAAAATTATTTTTTGATTAATTTCCAGGTGAGGTGGAATGTTTTCAAATTGTATGTGTTCCTTTAAAACGGGTCTTTAGACTATATCAAATGTTAGTGGTTTTATAGAAAAGAATTTTTTTCATTGCATTCCACTTTAGTGATTTTTTCTTTTGGGTATAATCCCTTGGTTATATTGAATATGTTTGATTTCATTATGAAGCATGAATTTATTTAGATATTTCTTATTATTTAGATATGTCTCATAGAAAGGTCTCAATGGAACATGGGAATTATATATCTAAGGATGATTCTTATGATGATTCCAATCATTGTTTACGTCAGACCCTTCTAGTGGTTGAATCAGCCCAAATTATAGTTAGAGTAGTATAATTTGAATTTTATCCATCTTGGACCACATCTAATAATTTTTGAATGATCATATTTTTCTTCCCAAAGTGATAAAGTTCATATTGGGGAAATCGAGTAGATGAAGAGGGCCTGGGTAATCTTCAATTCTTAAAAAACTTTAAAATCTAGGAAGTTTTAATCCGGCATGGGATTTTTTTGGAATTGTTCCATGTATGGTGGGAAACAGTTGTCCCTTCTTTATTTATTGTTAACGTGACTTGGAAATTATATTAAACCATGTATATTTAGTGAAATTATCACAAGATAATGATGGTGGAGAATTCCATTGAGTTCATAAGTCCCTATCAGGGTGAGGAAATAGTGAAGGGGAATGACGATCATCTTTTGGGGTTAGTATTCTTCTCTTCTGTTTTAGTATCCAATGAATCTATGAAATATAAATTCATTAATAGAGGAATTTTTCCATAACATGGATCAGTTGTGTTCAAATTTATACTATCATATTATAAGGATGTGGTTAATAAGGATATGTCTATGGAAACTAATCCTACTACACAACCTTTGTTGGGTGATGAATTGATTCTATCTGGATGGGTTAATGAGGGGTAGTCTTCTCCGAACCTTGTTCTTACTCGATATAATAAGAGATCTCTTGTGTGTTTCCAGTTCAGGGTACCTAGGAATTCTAATCCCTCTTAATTGAAATCTATGATGACCTGTATTTGATTTCATCATCTAAGTCACCTTTAAAAAAATTGTAAGCTGAATTATCAATGAAAGAAGAGGAAGTATTGGGTGCCTCCTGGGTTTGGATAATTATCTATTCTTATATTTAGGAATGATATGTTTGGATCATATTAATATTTTTAGGTAATACTTTTTTTATGTATTCTATGAGTTTATCCTCTATCCTTATTTTATGATGTGTTGTTTTTTATACTAATACATAGTTAATTTTTTATGATTATTCGGGTTTATATATGATGTTATACATGTTGTGAGACTTGGATTTTGGTGATTTTATCATTGGAATCCTTGGGTATGTTCTTGGGTGAACGATATGAGTGCTTCATCAATTTAGATTATGCAATGGTTGTGATCATAGTCTGAGACTTTTTTTGTTTCGCGATGGTCCAACGTTACAAGAGAAAGGTCCCATGTTATTTTCCCTTCAGTTGCATGACCCGATGTTAGATCCCATCTTTTTCATGTTGAGAAATTTTTAGAGAAATATATCTATTTTATCTCTATTTTTTGGGATGTTGATGGATTTTTTACCTTGATTATAGTGTTTTGGGTATACTTTTTAGGTTTGTTGTTTGTTTTTGGATTAAAAACTGATTTCTTGAGTGGTTGTTTGTGGTTGGTGGAGAATTATATTTTCTATTTCTAATTCGAGTAATTTTTTTCCTTTTATTATTCATTTCAATAGGACTATTGTCTTTTTTTCTATCCATTCTATATTATTTCTAAATGGTGGGGATGCCTATTAAAGGTCTTTGTAGTCTTTAGGCTTTATATATAGTGACTTTGGCTTGGGTTGTTATAAGAGATATTTTATGATGTTTGAGGATTAGTTTCATTGATCATGAAGAGTTATGTGTTTGTATAATTATAGATTATCATTGTAAATCATTTATTTTTTCACAACCTTCCCACCCCAGGTATCCAAATGGAAGGGGGTGGTAGTGTGGGATTGTTATTTATATCAAATGGTATATCTAAAATGGATAAAATGTTCTCTTATGAGATAAATCACTTGTATTCACTTGGTTTTATATCTTGTTACTACTAAACCATATTTGGGTGAATAAGGTATTATTCATCCTTGTTTTCTACCCTTTTATAATGTCTTTTTAGTAGAAGGAAGTGAAATTGAAGAGATAATTGTCTCAGCTTAAATATTATATAATTAAGGGATATTTATAAATTTTAATAGTTTTAAAGATCTTGAGGTTAGAGGGTTTGAAAAATGGGGAAGAATAGACAGGTGGAGCGGTTAGTGGAAACCATGCATGGATAGTTCTAAAAAGCATTCCAATGAAAAATAGAAATTAATTGATTTTACAAAGTGATTATATATTCTTCAAATTCAAAAGGTTTCTTCTCTTACTCATCCTTAATATAACCCAAAATATAGTGATCATTCAATTCCATATTTGTGTCTACAGGAACATCATATTTAGAAATATACATCTTGAGTTTCTTCTAACTCTTCTTTTTTTTACCATTTTTTATTTTCTTATTAATCCATTTCTCTGATTCCTCTTCAACAACTTACTGGAATGCTACTCATTTTACCCTCTTGAAAAGTATGGGATGATCAAAGATTTTGAAGAGAGGTTGAAATCCACAAGTGGAAAGAAAAAAAAATCCATCCTAAAATAGTCTCAAAATGTGTATTAAATAATGGTATAATTATGGATATAATTAATATAAGTAAATTCCAAACTAAATCAGGATGTAATGGATATCGAAATAAGGCGTCCTTAAAATTCAACAACTCTGGAATCATTGGATATACCATGGATGTATGTATTAAAGCGCAATGGATCAATGTTGTAAGAAAATATGTTCTAGAATCTAAAGTGAGGAATAAATACATGATCTATAACAATAATGGGAATTATTTTTATTCATTATAGACATATATTAAGGATATTTAGTATGAAAGGTGATGGAATTTCCAAGAGAAAAACTATCACTCCAAAGTTGAGGGTGAGGAAAGTAATGAATGAATAATATTATTTTACATTGAATAACAAATTCACTAGTTGGAGAAATTTAATGATTAAACTCAATGAAAGGTTCACCATGTACTAATGTCTAATCTCAGATAGAACCCACCATAGAGATAATGAAAACAAAAATAATGGAAAAAAAATAAAATCTTCCTCATATGTGAAACTAAAAGAAAACTTCTTAAAGAATGGTTCACTAAGGAAAAATAGTATAATGAAATTATAATGTAAATTGAATATTATAATAATTAATCAGGCATAGGTTTTTCATTAAAATATACCAAAATATGATTATAAAAGACAGAGGGAAGTGTTATCCTATGGAAGAAGAATTATGATAAATGATGCAGTGATTGTACATCAAAATATGATATGTACACAAATTGTTTCATAAAAAAATTACACAATATAATTGATGTTTAATTTAATTTCATTTTAATATTTTTTTGGAAGAAAACATTTATATTGGGATTTTAAAGAAAATAAACAATACCATGGAATAAGAATAATATTTTGAAAATGATTTTTTTGGGAAAAGGAAATTAGACGGTCTAAAAAATATGGCAAGTCCCAAGGCCTATCCCACTAAATTATACAATCCACCTTTAGGTGGAAGCTAATATCTATAGTAGGATTGTAATGGGGGGAATAAAGGAAGCCATGTGTTGTTCATTGATCTACTAAAAAGAAGAGAAGTAGGGGCATAACATGGGGAGGCACTAGGTTGGGATGTAGGGGTATTTTCATTGGGTGGTACCACAGTGATTATCTATCATTGGGGGGGGGGGGACATCTAGATATATGAAGTAGTATCATATTAAGAAATTATCTAATGTGATACTAGATAAATTCAATATTTTACAAGTTAAAAAAGTATACAGGGTGGTGAGAAATAAGTCATTTTATGTTTCTTTTCCATGCACTGGGGTTGTGCCTTTCCTGTCACTTCCTTCACCATGGTGTTCCATGATGCAATGGAAGATATTGGATCCAATTCCACACTAAAGAAAGTACATGATAATCCTATGATGTTAAAATCATATCCATCCAATTATAGTGATGATAAAGTTTAGAGAAGCTATATCTTCTAGTTCTCACTATAGTTGTTATGCTCCACACCATTTTCATTATGAATGAAAAATTAGATTTTGAGGTGAAATATATTCACGAAAAGGTGGATGTGGTTTACAATAGTGATGGTGATTCAAGATAGAGGAAAATATAAGTTGAGCATGCACAAGGTCCCTATCATACAACACTATATGTCATGGAACACATGAATGATACAGAATCTTCATTCCATTTGTTTTTCAAAAGACACTTCAGGTTTTGTGGTAACCTTAAATTAACAGTCACACCATAATCACACACAACCCCACAACAAAAAAATTTACATTTCAAAATTTAAATTTCCAAAATCAAATAGATTCCATCATCACCACCTCGATCCTAAACTTCCTCACATCACCCACTATGTCACACATCAAAAACATAATTGACCCCAGTTTTTTGATGATAACCATCAGATGGAATCCAACGTCACCATAAAAACACACAATGAAATTACACGAAGAAAACCAGTTGAAGAAGCTCCAAATTTACCATTAAGATCAATCTCAACGGGGACCCAAAGGTAGAGATAAACATACCATGAGTGATCCCTCCTAGAACACAATTGACCGCCTGAACTACACATCTCAAAACTCTATAAAAACCACTAATCAAGTATGAATAAGAGAAGAGTGGAATAATCCAAGTGATAAATAAGATAATGGAGTGGAAAAAGGCCTTGAAAGTGATCCACAACCAATTTCGTGACCATCAAACTCTACCTTTGGAACAACCACCAAGAAACTAATTCTAGGAAACCACCATCATAATTATTAATGAATCACTGAATAAATCCATCCAACCTATCAATAAGAGAAAATTATTACCATATAATGGAATTAAAAAAGAAAAAAAACACACCTCACAAAATCAACCAAAATATATTAAAAGAAAAGATGACAATATAGAAAACTAGAGAGGTAACTCCCATAGCCATACCAAAAACAACATCCAAAATATCCCCAAAACCCCATAATTCTTAACCAAGTAAAAATATCCAATAACATCCAATTTCTTGATGTAAAAGTTAAGTTATCATTGAATTTCAATGTATCAACATTATCTAATCTCCATCCAAACAATACAGAGTCTTCCAAAACATACAAACATACATAAATAGTGTCATGAAACCCAATATTTGACTCAAAATCTTTATCCTAAATCTTATTCAGAATATATTTTTTAGATTATCTAAACTTAAACTCTAAGGTATCTGATATCTAGTTAATATTCTATAGAAGTATCTGCATCTTATCCTTCTCAACTTATTCTAATTTCCATATACTTTGACTAGATCTGGAAAAAAGTAAAAGGTTGAATACTTCTTCTTCATTGACACCAATAATGGTATTATTCACACATTATGATCATCCTATCATTCTCTACATACAAAGAACTCTTAGGTTCTCTTATTTACGATTTTTTATAGTAATTATCTCTCTTTTTTTCATTAATTTTATATATAGGTCAAAGAAATATATTTTATCCATATTTTATATAGAATATTTTCTAAGCAATTCATCCTATTTTATTCAAATTTCTCAAACATAATGATTATTTTTATCATTCAGTCATCTAGGATAACATTAATTTTTTTATCACCATCATAAATAGATATAATTTATATAAATTTATCAACAATGATCACCAATATTTATTTTCAAATATTCTCATTTGAAAATCCCAGATTAATGAAATTGGATTTTCTCGATATAATATTCTTTAATATTCCTAAAAACAAAAATTGAATCATGGATTAACATAGAATAATTATTTTTTAATCTTGAATGAAAAACATATGTAACATATGATTTTTTTCTTCTTCAAAATTCCTATAATTTTTCTTTGTTTAGAGATCATAATGATCCTAATAAAGTGAACTAGTCATCCTTTCAATATACACAATTTGTCCATGCCTTTGAGATATTTTTAGACATAATGTTGTTTTGTGTAAGGATAAAATGATCCTTATAAATGTTGTTGTGAGATTCCATTCTATTTTGAAATTTCCACTTCATCATTTATTTCTTATGGATAAATGATCCTCATAAAGTTCACATCAATCTATAAAAAAGTTGAATGATCATTCTTATGAATAGTTATCATTCTTATGGAGTTAGATATAGTTTTATGAACTTTTCTATCATCCATTGGATGATCCTTATGGAATCCAAATCCGTATTTATGAATTCTATGATTTATCTTTAAAAATATAAATACTCTTTATATTTCTCAATGATGATCCTTATATTGTCAATGACTTTGTGAATTAGCACATCAAAATCATCCTTATATAGATAAATGGAATCTATGATACAACCAAGTTTCTATATTCTATCTCGTTTATAAAAAGATATAGGAATTGAAAAATTCAAGCACTGATTCATGGGGTTCCTCTTACATAGTCTCTTATGATTGCCCCTTGATCTTTAACTTCATGGAATGGAATTGAAAAGAATATTTAGACTTAGAGATTTTTTCTTGACCTCAACTTTTATTCACTTTAAGGATATAAGTATTTATTTTCTTTATCTTATAATAATCTTGGAAAAGATGAGTGAGAAAATATTGAAGATATTTTTCAATGTTGTTCATATTGAAATTTAAAACGAATATGGGCAAGAAGTGGGGAAGTGATGAAAAAAGAGATTGTTAAATAGTTCAGCTGGGAGTTTCAACCATATAACCTCTAGTTTCTCAATGTAGCCAACACGTTTGACTATGTCAAACCTAGACAATGCACCTTCTCGAAGACTACATTGAAATGGGGCCTTAGATGTCTCAAGATATTATATTTCTATTATTTACTCAAATAAGGCACAAAGATGATAAATCTTGATATCGACATCCATATATTCATGATACTTCATCAATTAACAAGACATAGATGGTAAAATTAAACACTGAACATTGAATGTTACCCTCGAGTATTTATCGTATATAAAGAAATCTTCATCACCCACCTCCTTTATTGGTGGATTAGGTAATGGTGATTCTAGCATGAGATATTTCCATTCATGAAACAGCATGACCCCAAGACTTTTGAAAAATTCATTGATGATACTTCCAGTGAGATGATAATATTTCTCAAATAATGATCATAAGCATAATGTGGATTACAATTATTCTATAATTATAAAAGTTAAGACTATTAGTACTTTTCCTGATTAAAATTTAGGAGATACATAATGAATTTGATTTTATTATGTATCCTGCTATTTTACCATGTCCAAACATCCCCCACTATTGGAATTAGAATGTCTAGTTTATAGGAAATTCTAGTGGAAATATATTACCCTTCTCATAACCCCAACAAGGGTTGGTCTATCTATAATAATGTATTGGTGTAGGAAATCATTCTATAACTATGGGATTATGGCTCCTTGATCCATTGAGTGGACTCCCAAATCTGGGAATCCTTTCTTGGATTTCCTCAAACTTCCCTCCAACTTACACCAAGTCTTGGTAGGGATACCTCTCTTGATATAATATGGTTATTTAAACACATAGCCTTCATAAGAACTCCATGATAAACTTATGTATCCCAACAAGGGTTGGGGAAACATAGTGTTCTATTGATTTTATCCCTAATCTTGTAATGTATGGTCAAATCTAAATTTATTTATTTTGAGGTATTTTATTTTTTATGCATATAAATTATATTATTTTATATTTTACATGTATTTTTGATATCAAGGTTATTTTTCTTAAGGGATTAACCATGTCTTGATAATGTAATTAATGCATAATCTATTTATTTTTATTCCATATTTTCACATTAGTTCAATTATTTATGTGATTATGGTCTTGTATCAAAAAAATAAATAACACATAGGAAAAAAATAAATAAATAAATATATATATATAAACCAATAATGAGATTATCTAATGGTTGTTTTATTGAATAGATAATAAGTCAACCTATAACTGAGTAAAAAAAGACTTATGGTAGGATTGGAATGAGTTACAACATCCCACCTATTGACCTATGTATCACCTAGGTTGTCATCATCTTGGTTATATATTGAAGTGCCTCCATGCACCATAGGATACTCCATTAGTTACATGTATTTATAAATCACATATAGGTGAGGGGGACCAATGGATTGGTTAAGCGGATTTACAAAAATAACTTTTTAAATGTAGGTCCTACATAATAATAGATTGTGGGATTACTTACAGCCCATTATATTTTATTTAATAATTATATAATTTAAAAACCATACAGTAAATTAAATTAAATAAAACCAATGCATACATGGGTATAAAAATCATAAACCATAATTATCGATAATTACAACAAATTAATTGATATTTTCTTGATTTAATTAAAACCATTATTAAATTTTTAAACATCAGGTGCCAATAAATTTAATATGTTTTAATGCTACAATTATTAATTTAATGTTATTCAATTATATCCTTTACTAGGAGACTACATGGGGTGTACTTATGAGCTACACTTTTCATAAAACCGGGAAAAATTTATTGGGCTTCGGTTTTTTCCTCGACTAGACTACACAAGAATTTAATAGCCACTAACACACAATGTATCACACTTTATATGTTTCCAGAAAACTATCAAAATATTTGGAGAGTTGATTAGGAATGGGATCAAACAACATGTAGTCTAACTACACACCACGTGTTCCACTTTTCATGTTTATTCCCTACCCACTTAATAAATTTGAGTGTACTTCAGACATAGGAATTAATTATCAACACTTCATGTATGACAACTAAATTTCGAGAATTTTATAATTCTCTAGGATATCAATATAATGTGGGGTTTGAACTTGTATTTTACCACAAGGTTGGTGTGAATTTTAACACTAAACTATGTAGAATACATGAAATGTATGCTAGCTACACACTATATAATCCAACAAGTTTTTTGTTCGATTGACTTGGTCTATACATGGTGTAAAATAAATTCCCCACATGTAGTTAGTTATTGGATTGTCATGTATCCCAATACATGTATAGGTACAATCAGTTGGGTACATATTTTTTACCCTAACTACATTCCATGTAACCAAGCCTTACCAATGAAAAATCTTGGTACTTCCTAATGCACTCTCTAGTTTTACTTCATTTTTTCATAGTTTGTTAAGAAATTGAAACCCTGATCAATGATAATTATTATGTTAAAAACATTTTAATTACAAAAGTATTAATGAATAAATATCTTAAAACAAAATATCAGACCACTATTGTGTATATCATATCAATAATCAAGTAAATAATTTGAAATTTAAAATGTGACAATATTAATACAACTTGAAAGTTCTAGATGTAGAAAAAGTACTTAAAAGGGAGGTATTTTTTTGAATTTGACATATCATTCTCTAATTTTTCAAGACTTGAAATTAATGAAAAATGAAATATTTCCACTAGATTTTGACATAAGAGAACCTGAAATCTACAAAGGATTTTTCATGTTAAACTAATAATTAATTTATTTAAATCTGAAGAAGGAATACCAATTATGGTGATATTTCTTTGATGAGTTTTTTGGTTGTCTAAATCCCTTTTTGGATTACCTTCATTACGTTCAGAGGATCCATGTGTATAATCCCTCTAGTGGTGATCCAAATATTCTTCTATGATCTTTGAACAATCGCTAATGTAAAATCAGGTTCTAGCATGATGGATTAATAATCTTATGTTTTTATTCTTTATTTATTCATGTTCCTTTATGAATGGAAGATTCTCTCTTGATCTTCTCCTTATTAAGAGGAGGAGAAAAAAAGAAGGAATTTGAGGGAGAATTCTGTTTTATGAAGCTATTGTCAATTCACGATTAACCCTAAAAATTGAAATAACAAACTATATTTTATGATATGGTTCAGGTTAAAATATTATTTAATCATGTACCAGCCCTTAAATTATATAATAATAATAATCAATACCCATATCATATAATAATAATGTAATTATTCTATTGTGTGTGTTAACTACCATAATGATGAAATTTATTTTTCCGATGTGGATATTAGTATTTATCAATGTAAACATTCTTTTTTTCACTCAAAATCGTAGACATTTATTGAATAACAGAATAAATATTTACATATATATTTATTTCATAAATAATTATTTGTAATCGATAAAACATGAATAAATTTATTCTTTTGTATTTAGAATTAAATCTATTCAATTTTCTAACATCAAATATAATTTAATATATATTAATTGAAACACTTATTTTGTGACACTCTTGGATCCTTTCTCATTGGAATTAGGAAAGATTCCTTGAAGTACACAATTACTATCTAGCATCAGGTCAAGGCACCCAATACAAAAACATATAATGTCAAAATGTCGACAACCACATATGAATGCTAAATGTGTTATATAATTCCATTATCATAATATCTAATCCAGAAGATTTTATCACCATGTCATCATACTATGTTCGTGCTATGTCATTATTTAACATCTAAAATAAACCCATTGTTACATGATCCCATGGAATTTAAAAAAATGGTTCTATTCCAATCAAAGTGATGAGATATCAACATTCATAAGGATGGAATGGGAAAATCCACACATGAATTATGAATTAATAAAATGTTATTTGTGATGCACCCAATGTAAAAAAATTCCGATAAATACACATGTTTTTTTAAATAATGAAATTAAGAAGAAATTTGAATATTTGATTTTGGATCCTCATTAGAGGAGAAATAGTATTTTCCCCTAGAATATGATCTCAAATAATTTTTTGACCACTTCTTTGGTTCCAAAATAGGTTTTTTACCCATGGATTGTAGTTTTATTGAATTTTGAGATGTTCAAATTTTCCAGGAACAATTAATATTAAATATTAACTAGTTAAATATTAATTTATTCACACATGTTTGTTCAGTGATATCTTTTCAATAGATAATTTAATTTGGATTCTATCATATCTATTGAGTCTATAATGGGTGTGTTTCCATATGAAAAGAATAAACTCTTGTTGAGCATGAGGGCTAGGCTTGGGCCCCCTTTTCCCATTCATTGCATTTTCTTCATTCTCTTTTCACCCATTCCTTTATTTTACTACCATTGATTCCAAAATATTTCTCCTATGGGATTACCCTTAATGTGACAGAGATATAATTGTAAATTGGGGTGGAGAAGATATATATCTCCATGAAGCTCAGGATGAGCCGAATCATCTTACAATAACCACAAAAAACAAATCTGTAGGAAGCTTCAGGGGATTCTTGCCAAAGGTATTCCATTTTAATGATTTTTAGAGAACCACCTAGATTTAATACATTTTATTTTTAAGTCCATATTATGACTCTGAAGGACCCCCATGGGGGAAATCTATAGCTATTTTAGGGGAAACACAAGTTTTGTGATGATTATAGGGGTTTTCATTCAGGAAAACCAGATCAGACGGCATTGGGATCCATGAAATAATTCCATAAACTATTCATTTGTGTGGAAGATGAATTTTTAAAACTATGTGTTATGTTATTGGGGTACACGACACGTATTATCAGTTGGAATTTGGCTAGGTACATGGCCAAACCACACGTATAGGGGTCCCTAGATATGTACGGTAAATATCCAGACCCTATTTGGGATACACAGCATTTTGAAGTACATGAATAGATAAGAACACATTGAAAGTACATGTGTGGTACAAAGGCATGTAACCTTTGTAGGGGAAATTTTGCGTACATGTTTTACATTCCATTTACAGGGGTTTTATATTCCATGTCGAGTTTAATTATATTCCGAACTAGATATTTGAGATTACATATGTTGTACTCTAGTATAAATATACTGTAAATACTAATTACTAAAATTTTGATATTTTTTATTGTTTTTATACCTCATATTCATATTTGGAAATAAAAGGAATCTATTTTGAGTATTTTTTCAAGTAGATCACGATGGTGGAACCCTTTAGGTGATTGGAAGACTTCTAATTGTGTTTTGGGGTGGGAGGGCAATAATGTATAATTTATTTCTTTAGTAAATGGATTCAATTATCTATTGGGGTGAGAGTTTAGATGATACCACATGAAGGATTTAATAATGATTAGAGGGAATGTAATGATGTTTCCATTTTCCTCAACTGGTGTATCTCAGGATAATACCTACTTAGTGGTATTGGATTGCTAATTGACAAAGAGGATATGTTGGGTGTTTGGAAAAACCTTGAGTGGGACATTGAACTTATATTAGACATGATCTATCTCCCTTTACTGATACATATGAGTATTTTCCATTGAGTTCAACTCCCTTGTGAGATATTTTTCCCCTTGTAGGCCAATCATTGTGGGAGATGGGGTCATGGGATGTGTTCACCCATGGATTTTTGTTTGTAACAAAGAATGACAAGAGGGATGCCGATATCATTCCAATTATCCCAAGAGGGATGCCTACACTTATGATTTAACTTTGAAGATAAAATGGTATGTGTCTTATTTTATTTTCATTCAAGGATCCCAAGTGGTATGCCTCTACATATGTGTGGACCTCATGGATACCATGTATGATGCCTCTACATTGATTGATTTAGGGGGCCTAGTGGTTTCCTCGGTGTTTGGATAACCCTATAAAGTAAATTATGGGTTTGGGTAGATATTGTAATGTACATCAACCAAGAAACCATACCAAACATTTAATCTCATGGGGATGTGGAAGTGGGGATGGGTTTAGGTTTTTATCCATCCTCACTTCTTACTTATGATTTCATATGGTTACTCTTGATATAGATATGATTTCTAGAGGTTCTCCCTATTATTTTTCTGATGAGCTTTACATAATTCGATATTATATGGGGATGCATTGAGATAATTTCTATGATATCGATTATGATCCTATTGATTTATTGTTACATTATCGGTATCTCCACATGTATTATTGGGGTTTTGGAAAATGATCATATTAATTGACTATTACATTATCAAAATTCATAGAGGTACTTCCTAGGATGTAGCTTATGATAATTATTGATTTAGTGGTACTATTATCAGATGTACCATTTGTCATTAGAATTCCTCCCTACATTTGGATAAATATGTTGGTTGTTATGTGAATTTTAGAGCACCTATTTAGTGGTGTAACCTAGTAGATACTACAGGTGATTACCAAAGATAGCTGGGTTGGTGATTTTCCACCAAGCCCTAGATTTGAGATATTCTACATGATTTATAATTATTTCCTTGAGTGATTCCAAGGATGCTCCCTTATATTGTAGTGGGCGTAAAATTACAATATTTCCCAAAAATTCATGGAGATGGGGTTATTTAATCATTTTATAGTTGATCAAGAATTATTATCTTATATTAGTAGATAATTACTTACAGATCGAATATGGGTCACCCCTAGAGTTCATCCATATTCTAATGAAGTGACTACCTATAGAATGAAATCTGGGACTAAGACATTAGAACATGGTATGTCATCTTTCTCAAAATAATATTCAAAGGATATCTATTTGATACTATAAATTCTTCATTATATTATTAGAGTTGAGTTTGTGTGATCCAAGTGATGGACTTGTATCCCCCTGTAGTGATATAGCTTTCCTGGAGAGATTTTTGGTGATGGTCGTAGAAGGTATGGTCAATTTGGATTATGTACCAAATTATCAACTAGATTATACATGACATGAGTTGTATGATATCTATATTTATACAATTATTATAGGAACTTATGTTTATATGTGCATCCCTTCCATATATAGTGTAGGTGACCATTGGTAATCTGAGGGCTAGGAATTCAATCCCCTTATGGAGATGTAGCTCAATTATATACAATTTTGACATTAGATGAACTAGTTATGGTAAATCAGGATCATAGACCCAACGATCCCCCAGATTAGACATGGATCAAGTAGTACGATATTTAGATTAATCCATATTTCACCAGATTCCCAGAAGAATAATTTTACCAACCCAAGGATAGACTATAGATGTATTTTATTTACTTTCTTATAGTTTTGTCTCATTTAGGATGAGAATATTTAATTAGAATGAACTTATGATAGTATATTATAGTTTTACCATTGGGGGATGGCCTACTCAGATTTATTTTTTACCCCATGTACATGCACTTAAATGTGTATACAAGACTTATGTCTTCTTTCAGGTTGAGAGTAGATGCACAATAGATAGGGCGGAAGCACAGAGTTACATGATCAAGTGAAGTCACTCTTGTGGATTCATATGATGAGGATTGAGCATCTCAACAGTGTTATGGAGACCAGTTATGTGATTTGGATGGGATTTAGTAGTGTATCCTTATACTTTTAATTATGTTCCTTTTATTTACTTTTATATAAGTGATCAAAATAGTGGGTGATCAGTGTTGTGTGTATGCCATAGTTTTTTGGGCATTTACTACATTCCATTTTATTATAGTCTTAATGATATTTATTACTTCTACACTTTGATTATTCACTTATATAGATGGTTATTGGTTATTTATGATGTTTATTTATCCAATATGAGGCCATATCCTCACCACTAACACACAATAGGCCCTCAATACTAGTCATCATCCTCTGGCTAATGGGGAACCATTATTATGGCCTTTTCATAAAACAGTCTAGTTATTATTTATTGAGTGATCTAGGTTAGGAGATGAAAATGTGGTTTCATAGTCTTTCCTTTCTTATTGTATTACTATTTGGGATATGGTATACATGGGTATATGAGTGTATCAAATCCTATGATGGATATCGAATTGCTGCATCAAGAAAACTTGATCCAGTAAGAATTCATGTTTTCAAGGGATATTTGATTGTTTTTATTAATATTTTATTTTATATTTTTATATTATTTTTGATTTGAGTGATGAAAATGTGGTGTATATTTCATAATTTATTATGAATATATGGATCTCGGTCTATTGGTGAGAGTCTATTGATTGGTTTTGACTATTGTCTAACAGAGGCAAGAGGAAACTCATGCATCATATTTGGAACATAGGGTCTACAAGTTATAGGACTGATATTGAATTATTCTTCTACATATGTGGATGATAACTATTTAAAGTTTCAAAACCCTAAATGGTGTTTTACCATGTAGGTTGTAGGTGGAATTCTACTCAGTCAGATCGATATATATATATGTATGTGTGTGTGTGTATGGGCGTGTGTGTGTATGTATATATATGTATATATATTCCTATGTAATGGTAGTTCATGTGGATATAAAGTGATAATTTCATGGTGAGAATGATGAATCAGTCCTCCTACAAATGAGATGCAGTGACCCTATTTTGTGGATAGGGAAAATGGTTCCCAATTGTTTAAACCTTCATGAGGTGAATACACTTAGGGTTAGTTATTAAATGTTCCCATAAAAACCAATATGTGGTTTTATAAATCATATCTTGGAATTACAATCTACTTAAATAAACCATGTGAGTAATGTATGGAGGAGATCACTTAATACCTTATTGTGTGTGTACTTTTGACCCTTATAGGCTAGAATTGATAGTTTATTCAATTTTAATGGACCCTTTTAAGGGGTTTCCTTTCCATTCATGGTTAAATAAAGTTCATAACAACCTCCATGGTGTTTTCCCATCTATATTGATTTGATATTTTACATAACTAACCTTTTCTTATGGTTATCTTGTTGGGTTGTCTTCATGCGACTTCAATAGAAACATGAGCACGTATTCTTGAAATGGAACCTCAAGGTGGTATTATCATATAAAAATTTCCAAATAGGGTCATTTACTAATCCTTTTACATTAAATTGTGGCCCTATTGGGAGAATTTACCTATGAGTATTATGGAAAAGTATTAGCTCTTGATAGGCTGATTCTTGGGAGGTGATTCCATTAGAGTCCTTCATTAAGTTAATAGTTACTAATGGGGTGAACTTAAATGGGATTCCAATTAGAACATATAGGGTTTTTACTCTAAAATAGAGAAATAGAAACTTGTGTAATCGAACCCATGTTGTAGAGTTTTTACCCTTTTAGATCATTGTTATTCATATCTCTGGTAGAGGGGATTGGCATGCACGTTATATACCTTGTGTTGAGACGGGTGTCTGGATGAGACCATGTGATATGTGAGCATTATGAGAGGTTTAACCAATGGGCTAAGTGGTAGGACCTAGTGACCCATATTCAGACCTAATTAGAAGAGAATGGTGTGATACAAAGAGGCCCTTATATTTAATCAAAACATAGTGATTTGTTTTCCAGTTTGTTCAAGGGTAACCATAGAGAGGTGTTTGACCAAGGTTATAGATTATTTTTTAGGAAGTGAGTTTTGTTGTAAATTCACATGGATACTAATTTATGGAAGGTGATAAGGTTTTTAGATATAGAAACGATTATTTATTTTGTTTATGAGGATGCACCTGGGGTGCCTATGTGTCAAAATAGAGTTAGATGGGTAATATTTTTTGGGTGCCTCACCCTATTGAAAAATGGTTTTGTGGGTAGAAATATTATCAGATATTGGGTCATAACTCATGACTAGAATGATGTTCTCTGTGGGGTGGTCATTGAATAAATTGTGGCATGGATTATTTTTAAGATTTTTAAGAGGAATTCCATGAGATATTTTGATATTTTAATATCGATTTTCCATGTTCCATAGTAAAATTTTCCTTGATGATGGATGAATCATAGTCAATAGTTATGGTAAAATGATTAATTTCACCCTATTGAAGATGATACATCAAGAATTGAATAGGTGCGGTGGTACGAGCGATATGGCCAAACCCTAGTCAGGTTTTTATAGGATAGAGAGTGTGGATCACTAGTATGGACATTAATTTGGCATTGAAACCATTTAAGGTTTCACTTGAGGGGAAATTTAAGGTATCCTATATGGTTTGGAGTTCAACATCAGTTGTTTGATGATGGAGACACTTGAATTTTTTTGAAATTTAGTTTTTCATTTGGAAACCATTATAAAAAAAATAGGAATTGGTGGGGTTGAAAGGTGGAACTTATGAATGAGTGGTTTTGTACATACCATTCAATTATTTCATTATTGCATGGTGTGTAGGAGTTTTAAATTGGTGATTTGTTTTGAGGTGATAACAAGGATACTCTTTTGGTATGGAGTCCTAGATTAGTAGTGGATGAATGCCTTCTATGTTGGAAGAGTTGTGAACACTATGATATCGGTAGTTTTATTGTCAGGATATAATTGTTGTGAATATTATTGGAATGGGAGTGTGGATATTTATTTACCACTAAGCCTTATCCAATCTAATAAGGTTAATAGTGGAGAGGTTGTAAAGACACATGCTTTTTCAAATCCTGAAATTGAGAAGAAATTCAAATTTTTTCTTTTGAATTCCCCTGAGGGTTAAAGTGGTCATTTTACCCTATAAGATGTTATCATATAATATTTTTTACCACTCTATTGGTCATGATGTTAGGTTTTTACCTCACTATTAGAGTTCAGTGGAATTAAGATCCATTCTAATTTTCATAGAATAAATAACATTTAATATTGATTAATTAAATATTAATTCATTCACATATTTCTATTATGTGATATATTTTAAATGAAGTGTTGATTGAGATTATGTCTTCACTATTGAGTTTTAAATGGGTGGTTTTTCAATTTGAGGCATAAAATCCCACCAAGATTCAGGGCTGAGCTTGGGCCCCTTTCCTTTTTCTTTTTCTACTATTTTTCAGAGTTTTCTTTTACAGCTTTGTATTTCTTTTCCTCACCCATATTCTCATGTGTTCCCCAGGTTGGATTTACATTTTCAAGAGAATGAAAAATAAAGGAGAAAAGAGATAGGGAGGGAAATATAAGAAGGGATTTTTCACCATAGATCATGGGAGGAACCAGATCATCCTGTGGATGCTGTGGAACACAGATTGGTGTGATTCATTGGATGATTCTTCCCAAAGTTACGTTGTTTTAATGTTTTTCCATAAATACCCATATACATAACACTTTATATGTTTTAAGTCCTAATATATTAGTACCCACATGGGTTCAATCTATAATTATTATTGGGAAAACCGTAGTTTTGGTCAAGTTATAGGGGTTCATATTTAGGAAATCTAGATCACGTAGTGTGTGGTTTCATGAACACACATTGTGTACTCTTCTTATTTATAGAAGATGAATTTTTGTATCAATATACTATGAAACTAGATTACACACCCTATACTTTCACTCTTCATATGGAAATTTACATGGCCGGAAAACCTATTTAGGGGTAGTTTGTCATGTAATGTATATAGCCAAACCTTATGCAAGATACACACAATGTATAAGTACATGACCATGTAAGAACACTTGGATAGGCCATCTGTGGTACATGGGAAGGTACCCCATGTAGGTTATATGTTGTGTAAATTTTTTACACACCATAAAATTTTGTTTTATATGCTATATCCCACAAACTTACATTCCTAGACAGATCTGTGAGAGAATACATCTTGTACAAGGGTATGCACATTGTTTAGTTACCCCTTGACAACCTTTTCAGGTTTTCTTCATAGTTGTTCACCCAAAAGTCACAATTGTACATAATATGAGTCTATTTTGAGTATTTTTTGGATATATAATTATATTTGAACCCTTTTGGTAATTTGAATACTTCTAAAAAATTTTGGGGTGAGAGATATATAATAGAGATGTTATTCCTCCAGTTAATGGATTCTGTAAACTCCTGTGAGTGATACCTAACATGAGACCCTCCTATGGGATGTAATAATGACTGGTGGAAATGAGACATGATATTTATTTTACTTTAATGACGTATATTGGGATATTTTATGGTTAACAGGACTAGGTTGTGACTTAGTGGAGAGATTTGGTGTCCAAAATAATCTAGAGTTGGGCCTTGAACTGAGATGGGTTATGAGTAATCTCCCTTTACCAATGCCCATAAGTATTTTCCCTTAATGAAATATCCCTTGTGAGATGTTTAATTTTTCCTAGGATGTCATGAGTCATTAGAGATGGCGTTTCGGGATGGTTTTAACCTAATATTTTATTTTCTAATTGAGGATCCCAATATGGATGCCTCTGCTTATGTAATAACATAGAGGTTAGCATGATGTATTCCTCCTCTATATTTGACATCCATTAGATCCCATGTAGGATACCTATATTTTCATATGCTTTTCGTGGATCCCAAGAGGGATTCCTCTTCTTTGGATCTTACTTAGAGGAACCCTTATGGGATGCCTCTTCTTTATTTCATTTCCAAGGATCCCAATAGTGATGCCACTTTTTTTGTGTGGACATCAAGGATCCCATGTATGATGACTCAAATATTTTTGATTTAGTGTTCCCAGTGGGTGTATTAGTGTATGAATAACCTTAGAAAGTGTGTTATGGTTTATAGTAGATATGGTAGTAGGTGTCACACTAGAACCCATATCAAACATGTAAGACAAAGGGGTTGTGGCAGAAGTGATGGGTGTAGACATTAGACCAACCATACTCATTACTTATCCTTTCAAATTATTAATTTTGATGAATATATGAATTTTAGAGGTATTATTTGGTACATGGATGAGGATGCTATCATGATGTAATATATGAATGATATGCTTGGTGACTCTTCTAGGGATCTAGCTTGTGAGCCTATTGAGTGAATATTACATTATTAGGATGCCCATAGGTACTTCATGAGATATGGACTATGAGAATACTAATTGAATGTTTAATTATTTTCGTTCTTATAGTTACTTCATGGGATCCAAGTTATTATCCTTACATATTGAGAGGTACTATTTCTAGATGTCTTATTTTTCACTTGTATTCTTCCATGTATAGGGGTATAGAGGTCATTTTTCAAGTTAATCCCAGCAGACCTCTTCATTGGCATCACCCAATCGATACTCTAGGTGATGACCGTATATATGTGGGTGGGAAAGTTTCCCCCAAGAAATGGATTTGAGATATTATTATAGATTGAAGATGATATCCTCATGAAATGCATAGGATTATCTCTAGGACTGGGGTAGACTCACCATTACTCAATTTTGAATACGTTAATAGGGGTGTGGATATTTATCCATTTATTGAATTTATAGAGAGTTATTATTTAAATTTATTTGATAATTACTTATATATCTCCTATGGGTCTTCCTTCCAAGGGTTCATTCGAGTTCCAATGTCATGAAAACCGGTGGTCCTGGACCTTTGGACTCAAAAAACTGGAATAGATTTACATGGATTTAGTGGTATGATTTACCAATCAATGGAATATTTATTGGATGTGCATTTAATGTTATGAATCCTTCATTACATTATCAGAGGCCACTATAATAAATCACAGGGCTAGTAGCTTCATCCAATTTTGGTGATGTATCATTCTCAGACACATCTCCCACACCAGCTGAAGTAAGTATGGTCAATCAGTATTATATACCCAAGGATCGACTTGATTATACAAAACTTTAATGGGATGAAATTATACTCCATATATTATTTATCGGACATCTAGTTGATACCTAGACAACTTCCTTATATAGTGGAGGTGAGTAAATTTGATCCTAGGGATAGAAATTTTATCCCCATGTGGCAATGTAGCTTTCTCATAGTCATTTTCAGTGTAGGTCAATGTAGGTGTCATCAATCAGGATTACATACCCAATTATCGACCAAAATACACATGGATTTAGCGGCATGACATCTAGATCACTACATCCTTTAAAAAAGTCCCATAGGACTAGATATATAGATTTAAGGATCAAAAATGGATTTATTTTATTTACATTATTATAGTTATGTCTCAGTTAGTCTAATCATATTTCCTAAGAATGCCCTTACGGTAGTATGTTATAGGTTCACCATTGGTGGTGGATTACTAGGATTTATTTCTCATATTATTCATATGAACCTTAGTGTCCATGAAAACCTTAAATATACTTTAAATTTTATCATATATTCACATTTTATATGGATGAGGCCCAAGGTTACATGATCGATCCGAGTCACTCATGTCGATTTTTATGATCAGGATGGTGTAGCTCGACAATGTCTTGGAAATTGGATACGTGGTTTGGTTAAGAGTCAATAGTATATAATTGTTTGTTTATTTTTTTTCCTTATATTTACTTCTATAAATGTGACTAGCCTATTTGGAGATCATTGATTTTTGTATGAAAAGTATAATTGGGAATTCACATCATTCCAATTTATTATAAACTTAATTACTATTATTTCTTCTGAAATATGATTATTTGTTTCTATGAATTGTAGTTTTTTTTATTTCAGTGTGTGATTAATATGATATTAAGGTGTAGTATCCCCCCTGACATGCCATGGGGCCTCACTATAAGTTTTAATCCTCCACTATATAGGGATTTGTTCTAATATACTTGTTGAAAACTACCCCCATTACTATTTTTAGTGCGAGACGTGTCAAGATTTGATATATCCCAAAAACATATGGAATCATGGTTTTGGTCAGAAAATCTGTGTTCAAAAGTAATGAAATTAATTAATAAAAATATTAATGTTTAAGTACTATTACACTTTCTTGAAAATAGGTAAATATAATGACACTAAAACATGTAAAATTTATACGTGCGGATATGATCTCATTATCATTTATATTATAGATTAACAAGTATGAACTTGTCAATAAGAATACTCACCCACTTAAAAGTACTAAAATCTGACAATCTACAAGAAATGTTCCCTATTATAGTATTTTGTCTAACTATATATCTTTATTTAAGAATATCATCATGGCACTTCAAGGTTCTCTTTATATCAAGGAACTTAGATAGTCATATCAATGTTATAGATACCATAAGAAATTATTACATAAAATTCATGGAAAACAATGAATAATATGTTATAATATTTTTTTATTAATATTCAAATCTTTGAATATTCATGTAATCAAGGTATAATTAGTTGGTTCTAGAATACTAACTCCAATAGTTACCGTAGGTTTCCCTTGAATTGAAAGCTCTCTATCCTCCTATGTAATAAAATAAAATTTATTATAATTATATGAAATTAATAGTTAAATACTTATAGTATCATATATGTTCCATTTCTTACAATTTTATACCCATTTATTAATAATTCCTTATTAAAATTTTCATTTTTGTGTGTTCACTTTTTCATTTATTTTCTTTAGAATTTCGATTCGGTAGTTCCAGTCCTTAAACTTTGATCATGGTTCTATCATCTCCAAAATTTTAATAAAGTTATTAATATAAGGCCCTGACCTTAAACCTTACTTAATATTGAGTTATTACAAGATTACACCTTGAGGATCTTTTCAGGTTTAGAGTTTTAGAGAATTAGAACATAAAACATTCATTACATTCCACATTTAAACAAAGTTGTTACATAAAAGATAGTATTCATTTTTTCCATCAATGGAAACATATTTAAAATAAAACATAGATTCTTTATTGACACTTACTTGACACTATCTTCATATCATGTACCTTTCCCTTGTCCTGTGAAAAACATTTAAAAAAACGTGGGATGTGCATAAAAATCTCAGTAAGGGTTATAAAAATATTGAAAGGAAACATGAGTTCATATATACATAAGAATGAAATCATACTTTACCCATAAAAAATAGGCACTTTAACATACCTCATCAAATCATGAATAAATCATAGAAATCATAAGACATAAAGGTAACTTGAGGCATTCATAACATTCTTACGTAGGGAGTAACCCTCTTGGTTATATTTGGAATACCCATCATAGTATATTACCTAAATCTCTTCGGAGAAACCTTAATGTTTCACTCCTTCGCGTTACCCAATGCACTGGAGAGCTATATCGGGCTCACCCACCCTAAGTTTATCATGGAACCACCTGTCTTCATAATAATACCCAAGAACCATAACATAATCGTATCACATAAAACATACATAAAGGAAGCATAACATTTCCACATTTCAATCACAAGATATCAATAAAAAACATTGATATAATAAAAACATTATGAAAACCATTTTCAATACCAAAATAAAAAAAAATTTAAAACATGGTATTTATTTTTCTTTTAAAAAAAGGTATGGCTTGTAGAGGAAGCCGAAACTCAAATAATGGTCACGGCGGCGGAGAAGTCGTTGTCGCCGCATACGTACGACAAAAACATTCCCTTTTGTCGTTTAGTAAACACTTCGTATAAAAACGATTCTTTTTGGATAAACATAAAAGTAAAAGGGGTTTATACACTGTATAAAAAAAGGTTGTGTATAAAACAAAATATGCCTCAATGAAAGGAGATTGAGACGAAGTCCCATACCTCGTATCCGACTTAACTTGATCGTTCTTTAATCTCCTGAATAATAAACTTGAGTTAATTTCTACTTGTTTAAGAACATTTTTCAAGTTCATTATTCCTTTTATATCACTTATTTCCATGTTATAAACATTATGTAATCATTTAAGTTAATAATGTTTGTTTTGTCGATATTTGGTTCTTAAGTCGAAAGTGGACTTCTTATAATTACATGTTGTTCGTGTGGTCAAAGGTTCTTTATATCCAGAATGACATTACTGATTTGGATATCATATATATCATATATAACTAGCATATACATGTATTTATAATATCACATAATCATTTAGAGGTAAGAAATGAAATGCACCGTTCATGGAGACGGTAAGCCGTACGTACGCATGAACGCTACTTTCATTTATATGTCATATTAATGGAATTAAAACTAAATGAGAGGTATGTGTATTTTAATTCTAGAATTATATTAATCATTTAGATGTAACTTACATCATATATATCCATTATATATATGTACTTATAATAGTACATTATATTTGGGGATAAGAAATGAAATGCACCGTTCATGGAGACGGTAAACCGTACGTACGCATGAACGCTACTTTCATTTCTATCTCATACTTTAATGGAAAGAAATAACAATGATATAAAGGTATATTATAATTCCAGTAGAACATCATATATAATATCATAACTCCATCCTTTATACGCCCCACATATGGTATTAACGAATCAAATCACTTTGAGGGGGCGGTAGTCCGCACTTCCTTAAATGAAGATATCGCGTTTACCCATAATGGAAACCATAAAGGTATGCCAAAAATGAAAAATACATAAGACTAATGAAAACATAAACATATTATATATCATGTATACATATAGTGACATATTAATGGCCACCATTAAAGGTGTTTTAAAGAAGATTGAACAATCATCGTTTCGTGAGGCAGAAATTCGCCAACCACAGAAACAGTATGTTATTTAACCATTAGATGTAGATGTGTGTAAGTGTAGCTCGAAATATTATTATAAAAACATCCTAGTATATTTAAGATACTGGAGCTGTTACAAAAAAATGAATAAAAAGAGTTTAGGGGGTTGGAGAAGCAAAATAAAACAAAGGGAACACAAGTGAAGACATTACCTTAAAATCGGGTAACTCCCTTTGGTTTGAGCTCAAAGGCTTCCTTGGTAATATTTCTGCCCAAAGTGAGGATTCAAGGAGTAAGAGAGGGAAGTGGAGAGACAAACTGGGTAGGGGTTGGCCGAGCCAAAGGCTTCGGATGTGTGGGTAAGGAGGTAGAGGTGTGGGCCTTTTATAAGAGGATAGGAGGGGTACTCTTGGAAAGTAAAGAAAGGTTACTTTATTTTAAAATGAGTTTCGGATTCAAAAGGTCCCACATTGATATAATTCGAGGGTATGGTGATAAGGGTTCTAAATACACCCATCCAATAGGTTTTGGACGTGTGTATGTCATAGATTTTAAATTATCATTTCATTTTATTTAAATCCTTTATTAATGAGGTAATCGCTTCATCATCATGATGTCATAAATAATTTAATTTATTTAATGTTTAAAAATTATAATAAAACTATCATGATGTAGGAATGCCTTTTAGCTTTCTAATTAATATTTATAGTCAAAAATATGACTTGTATAACCCCATGTAAAAATTGTTTTAGTAAAACAACTCATGTTTGTGTCATTTTTATTTTAAATTTAAATAAAAAGATATTAATGTCATTTTCCAACCAAAGTGGCTTCATGGGGTCCCCAAGTTGACCCATGGATTTTCTTGGTCAGCTATGACACATACAATGAGGTTAGTACATGTGTCAAGTTCATTTTATATAATTACAACATTATTTTTACATTAAATTACACTAATTACCTCTAATCGCAATTAAAAACTTAATAAGTTACTATTCACCAAAAAATTATTCTAATCCAATTGAACCAAATTTTACTTCTTAATGACAACCATGTATGTCAGATGTTTTAAATTCAAAACACAGAGGTGGTAAAATTTCATTTAAACGGAAAATCAGTTTTTTTAAGTACCACTTAGTGGTTTCACTATTCATCAAAAATTGATGTTTTTCAGAAAAATACCAAAAATTCACCCTAATCTATATGTGATATTCCGAATTCAAAAATTCAGTTCATTTTACAAAATTCAAAACATATAAGTTTCATTAATTAATTTAATAATTAATTCCCGCTGTCAGAGCAAATGGCGTGTTTTTATGAAACAATAAGTATCAAAAGATTGACACTAGTTTAAGTCCGATTTCAAAGTGAAATTAATTCCAACGACCAATATTGGATTTAATGGTAAAAATATATTCTAATTTCACTTTAAAACCAATTAAAATGATAATCTAAGCATATAAATAAATTAGATTAAAAAGAGGTTTTGAATTAAAATACAACATTTTACACTATTCATTAAAAAATGAACTTTTTCGGAAAAATACCAAAAATTTACACAAAGTAAATTTTGATGTCCCGATTCTAAAGAAGAGTTTTATTTGGTCCAATATAATGTATAAGAGTGAACAAAACAATATTTAATGACAGTTCGTCATCAAAAGGCGATAAGTGAACCTTTAGTGAAAACTAGGGCATATACGCCTAAAATTGAATTCTTTCTGTATTTTAAGCCTTTATCTTTTATTAGATAAAAGTAAAAACATTTAAAAAGCATATATAATCATATTTTAGTTATTTATATCCATTCTCTCCAATACAACGGCTATGTGTTAACTACCATTTAAAATAATTTTATTTTATTAATAGTGTGCAACGTAAGATTTCAAAGAAACTCTTTGTTTCGTATGAGGTACGCTATCGAACATAGCAACCCTTTAAAGTAAAATTAATATTTAATTCGTAAATATTAATAAATATGAAAATGTTTTATTCATTATTTACCTGGGATGTTACATCCTTCCCCCCTTTTGGGAATTGCATCCTCGCAATTTTATTCACTTATCAAAATAAGTGGGGGTATTTATCCCTCATAGCATTTTCAGATTCCCACATTGCCTCTTCCACAATATGGTTTTTCCACAAAACCTTTAACTGGTGAATTACCTTATTTCGCAACACTTTCTCTCTCTTCGGTCAAGAATCTGGACTGGTTGTTCTTCATAAGATAGGTTCTCCTCCAGCTGAACTACCTCCGGACTCAAAACATGAGATGGATCTGACATATACTTCCTCAACATAAAAACATGAAAAACATTGTGTACCTGAGATAAACTAGGAGGTAAAGCCACTTGGTAAGAAACTGATCCAACTCTCTCCAGAATTTCATATGGTCCAATGAACCTTGGACTCAGCTTTCATTTCTTACCAAATCTCACCACACTTTTCCATGGAGAAACATTGAGAAAAACATGATCACCTACCTCGAAAGATAGATCCTTCCTCCGGTTATCCACATAACTCTTCTGCCTGCTTTGAGCTGTTCTCATGTGTTTCTGAATCAACTGAACTTTTTCTGCCATCTCTTCTACCAATTCTGGTCCCATCAAATTCCTTTCACCCACTTCATCCCAGAAAGCTGGAGTTCGACACCGCTTCCCATATAATGCATCAAATGGTGCCATCTGTATACTGGAATGAAAACTGATATTATAAGAAAACTCAACCAAAGAAAGATGTTGGTCCTAACTTCCCTGATAATCCATAGAACAATATCATAGTATATCCTCCAAGGTCTGAATTATTCGTTCTGACTGCCCATCTGATTGTGGATGAAAAGCTGTACTAAAATTTAATTCTGTACCCAACGACTTCTAAAGGCCTTTCCAAAACTTAGAAGTAAACCTGGGATCACGGTCAGATACAATGGAGAGGGGAACTCCATGTAACCTAACTATCTATTTAAGATACAAATGGGAAAGTTGATCTAGGGAAAAAGTATCTCGTATAGCAAGGAAATGAGAAGATTTAGTCAAGCGATCAACAATAACCCATATTGCATTATTACCTCTAGATGTCTTCGGTAATCCCACAACAAAGTCCATGGATATATTTTCCCATTTCCACTCTGGCACTGGTAAAGGCTGAAGCATCCCTTTCGGAAACTGCCGCTCTTCTTTAACCTGCTGACAAGTCAAACACTTCACAGTAAAATCAGCAATATCCCTTTTCATTCCATCCCACTAGTAATACTCCCGCAGATCCCTGTACATCTTAGTACTGCCAGGATGAACTGAAAACGGGGAACTATGAGCCTCACATAACAACTCATTCTTCAACTGTGAATCACAAGGCACACATAATATCTTCCCAAACCTCAAAACACAATCATTATCAATGTTGAATTCAGGCAGGTTACACTTCTGAACCAGCTCTACCTTTTTCTGCAACTCACTGTCTTGCTTCTGTGCTTTCTTGATTCTGTCTGATAGGGAAGATGTCCCTGATACCTAAAACAAAACAGAAGGACTTCCTACACAAACAACTTCCATGCCAAAGTTCATCAAATAAAAAACCAAAGGATCTCGTTCCAAACCCAACATTGTTAATGAAGCATTACTTTTTTCGACTCAAAGCATCAACCACTTTATTTGCTTTTCCCGGATGGTAATGAATTGTACAATCATAATCCTTGATTAATTCCAGCCATCTCCTCTATCTCATGTTCAATTATTTTTGAGTGAATATATACTTTAAACTTTTGTGATCAGTATATATTTCACACTTTACTCCATACAAATGATGCCTCCAAATTTTTAAAGCAAAAACAACAGCAGCTAATTCCAAATCATGTGTAGGGTAATTTACCTCATGAGTTTTCAACTGACGTGAAGCATAAGCAATTACCTGATCATTCTGCATAAGGAAACAACCAAGTCCCTTCATAGAAGCATCACTGTATATAACAAACTCACCATTCCGGAAAGGAAGTGCCAAAACTGGAGCATTCACCAATCTTCTTTTCAACTCCTAAAAACAATCATCACATTCTTTTGTCCAGATGAACTTAACACCCTTACGAGTTAGCATAGTCATTGGACTAGATAACCATTAAAAATTTTCAACAAACCTTCGGTAGTAACCTGAAAAACCAAGAAAACTACGGATCTCGGTTACATTTGTGGGTCTTGGCCATTCTTCAACAACTTTTGTTTGAGCAGGATCAACAGTTATGCCATCTTTTGAAACAATGTGACCCAGGAAAGAAATTTGTTGCAACCAAAACTCACAATTTCTGAATTTCCCATATAGTTTCTTTTCATTTAAGGTTTTCAAGATAACCCTTAAATGACTTTCATGCTCCTCTTTACTTTTAGAAAACACCAAAATATCATCGATGAAAACAACCACAAACTTATCCAAGAACTCAAGGAAAATTCTATTCATAAGGTCCATGAATACAGAAGGTGCATTGGTTAACCCAAAAGGCATAACTACAAATTCATAATGGCCATATCTAGTACAGAACACAGTATTCAGAACGTTTGCTTCTTTTACTTTCAACTGATGGTACCCCGACCTCAAGTCAATCTTCGAAAAATACTGAGCTCCCGGGAGCAGATCAAACAAATCATCGATATGAGGCAAATGACACTTGTTCTTAACAGTAATATTATTCAAGGTTCTATAATCAATGAAAAGTCTCATTGATCCATCTTTCTTTTTAACAAACAAGACAGGAGCACCCCATAGTGATGTGCTAGGTCGAATGAAACCTTTATCTAATAACTCATACAATTTCTTCTTTGACTCTAAAAGTTCAACTTCAGCCATTCGATAAGGGGGTTTTGAAATTGGCTTAGAATCAGGAACTAAGTCAATAGTAAATTCAACTTCCCGATCATGAATAGTACCAGACAACTCATCAGGAAAAACATCAAGATACTCATTTACCACTGGCACATCATTAATCTGAACAGTTCCTTTATTTTCAACAATATATGCAAGGTAACATTCATTTCCATCTTTTACTAGTTTCTCAACTTCCTGATATGTTATCAAAATCAAGGGTTCATTCTTGTATACAAACTAAAAATCTTTCTGAAAGGAAACCATTTTAGCTCTACATTCAATCTTAGCATGATAAACAGAAAGCCAATCCATGCCCAAAATAACATCAAACTCTAATAAAGGGAAAAAATAAGGTTTTCTGGTAGATTCATTCCACACACAAGGATAAGAAGGTTATTATAATTCCTTTTTGTCTCAACGTTCCCTCCGGGTGTTTTTACCATAAGTTCAGGGTTCATATCTTGAGATGGAATTTCCAATTTACTAGAAAACTTCTCAGAAATGAAAGAATGTGTAGACCCTGAATCAAACAAAACACTGGCATAATCTGAACAAACAAACAGTGTACCTGATACTACTTCATTCGATGGCCCAACATCTGCTGAAGTTGTTGCAAAGGATTTCGCCACCCCTTTCTGCTTGTAGTCTGGTTGCTTTCCCCCAGTTGAGTTCTTCGTTAGACACTCATTTGCATAATGACCCATTTCATTACACTTAAAACATCTTAGGGCTGGCTTTTCATTGCCTACTTGATCATCTTCCTTACAGTTATGAGCAATATGACTAGGCTTACCACACCGAAATCACTTATCAGACTTGGATAAACATTCTCCAGGATGTATTTTACAACACTTCTCACGGGATGGATATTTGGTTTTCTTACCTCCTTGCTTCTTTGATGAATTCTTCCCCTTTTCCTGCCAACTGGACCTCTTATTATGTTGTTTTTCATAGAACACCTGATCATCGGCAAACTCCATTTCCACCTTCTTCCCACATCGAACAAGTTTTTCATAACTTTTGAACTCACAAGAAGCTAAATCCCTTCGATACATTGGCTTTAACCCTGAGTAAAAATGGTTTATTTTACTATCAATATCTCGTATGAAGTTTGGAGCATACCTTGCTAATAGAGTGAACTTTGCTTCATAAGTAGCCACTGAGTCATCCTCCCGCCTCAATTCTAAGAACTGTTTTCCATCCAAAGACGAACCACCTTAGGAAAATATTTCTCAAGAAACATACCTTTGAATTCGTCCCAGTGAAGATCATCAATATCATCACTATCCCTGATATTTTTCACCACCGACCACCACTAATCAGCTTCACCTTAAAAACGGTAAACAGCAAGACTAACCTTTTGATGTTCTGAACACCCCATGACATCAAAAATCTTCTCTAATGCTTTAATCCACCCTTCAGCTTGCACAGGGTCAGATGATCCTCTGAATGATGGGGGATGTTGCCTCATGAAATGTTCCACCACTGACATGTTCCTCTGCGGTTGATCTGGATGATCTCATGCATGGATACCACCACCATTTATAGCTTGAGTCAACTGTTCCATCACTGCAACAAACTGTTCAGTTCCGATTCCGACCATCTCAGGTTGCTGATTTGGAAGGTTGTCTTCCTCCTGATGTCATCCCAACACAGCTACTTTGTTTCCTCTTCGGAAAACCATTCTGAACACATAAATATCTTAGGCGAAGCAACATGGTAATCTTTAAATGTAATATCATTTTAATCATACCATAAATTAACTTATAATTTTACACTTTTCTAAATCCAAAAGTTGTCTAAACCGACCTCTGATACCAACTATAAGGACCCTGACTTAAACCTTACTTAATCTTGAGTTATTACAACATTACACCTTGAGGATCTTTTCAGGTTTAGAGTTTTAGAGAATTAGAACATAAAACTTGCATTACATTCCACATTTAAACAAAGTGGTTACATAAAAGATAGTATTCATTTTTTCCAACAATTGAAACATATTTAAAATAAAACATGGATTCTTTCTTTACACTTCCTTGACACTGTCATCATATGATGTACCTTTCCCTTGTCCTGTGAAAAACATTTCAAGAAAACTTGGGATGAGCATAAAAAGCTCAGTAAGGGTTATAAAAATATAGAAAGGAAACATGAGTTCATATATACATAAGAATGAAATCATACTTTACCCATAAAACATAGTAACTTTAACATAACTCATCAAATCATGAATACATCATAGAAATCATAAGACATAAAGGTAACTTGAGGCATTCATAACATTCTTACGTAGGGAGTAACCCTCTTGGTTACGTTTGGAATACCCATCACAGTATATTCCATAAATCTCTTTAGAGAAACCACAACGTTTCACTCCTTCGCGTTACCCAATGCACTAGAGAGCTATATCGGGCTCACCCACCCTTAGTTTATCACGGAACAACCCATCTTCATAATAATGCCCAAGAACCATAACATAATCATATCACATAAAAAATACATAAAGGAAACATAACATTTCCACATTTCAATCACAAGATATCAATAAAACACATTGATATAATAAAAACATTATGAAAACCATTTTCAATACCAAAATAAAAGAAAAGTAAAACATGGTATTTCTTTTTCTTTTTAAAAAAAGTTATGGCTTGTAGAGGAAGCCGAAACTCAAATAATGGTCACGGCGGCGGAGAAGTCGTTGTCGCCGCATACGTACGACAAAAACATTAACTTTTGTCATTTAGTAAACGCTTCATATAAAAAATATTCCTTTTGGATAAATGTAAAAGTCAAAGGGGTTTATACACCGTATAAAATAAGGTTGTGTATAAAACAAAATATTCCTCAATGAAAGGAGATTGAGATGAAGTCCCATTCCTCGTATCTGACTTGACTTGATCGTTCTTTAATCTCCTGAATAATAAACTTGAGTTAATTTCTACATGTTTAAGAACCTTTTTCAAGTTCATTATTCCTTTTATATCACTTATTTCCATGTTATAAACATTATGTAATCATTTAAGTTAATAATGTTTGTTTTGTCGATATTTGGTTCTTAAGTCGAAAGTGGACTTCTTACAATTACATGTTGTTCATGTGGTCAAAGGTTCTTTATATCCAGAATGACATTCCTGATTTGGATATCATATATATCATATATAACTAACATATACATGTATTTATAATATCACATAATCATTTAGAGGTAAGAAATGAAATGCACCGTTCATGGAGACAGTAAGCCGTACGTACGCATGAACGCTACTTTCATTTCTATGTCATATTAATGGAATTAAAACTAAATGATAGGTATGTTTATTTTAATTCCAGAATTATATTAATCATTTAGATGTAACATACATCATATATATCCATTATATATATGTACTTATAATAGTACATTATATTTGGGGATAAGAAATGAAATGCACCGTTCATAGAGACGGTAAGCCGTACGTACGCATGAACGCTACTTTAATTTCTATCTCATACTTTAATGGAAAGAAATAATAATGATATAAAGGTATATTATAATTCCAGTATAAAATCACATATAATATCATAACTCCATCCTTTATATGTCCCACATATGGTATTAACAAATCAAATCACTTTGAGGGGGCGGTAGTCCGCACTTCCTTAAATGAAGATATCACGTTTACCCACAATGGAAACCATAAAGGTATGCCCAAAATGAAAAATACAGAAGATTAAGGAAAACATAAACATATTATAAATCATTTATAAATATAGTGACATCTTAATGTCCACCATTAAAGGTGTTTAAAAGAAGATTGAACAATCATCGTTTCGTGAGGCAGAAATTCGCCAACCACAGAAACAATATGTTCTCTAACCATTAGATGTAGATGTGTGAAAGTGTAGCTCAAAATCTTCTTATAACAACATCCTAGTATATTTAAGATACTGGAGTTGTTACAAAATAAATGAATAAAAAGAGTTTAGGGGGTTGGAGAAGCAAAATAAAACAAAAGAACACAAGTGAAGCCATTACCTTAAAATCAGGTAACTCCCTTTGGTTTGAGCTCAGAGGCTTACTTGGGAGGACTTCTGCCAAAAGTGAGGCTTCAAGTAGTAATAGAGGGATGTGGAGAGACAAAATGGGCAGGGGTTGGCCAATCCAATGACTTTGGAAGTGTGGGTTAGGAGGTAGAGGTGGGGGCCTTTTATAAGAGGAGAGGGGGGGGGGGGGGTACTCTTGGAAAGTAAAGAAAAGTTACTTTATTTTAAAACGAGTTTCTGATTAAAAAGGTCCCAAATTGATATAATTCGATTTTAAGGTGATAAGGGTTCTAAATACACCCATCCAATAGGTTTTGTACATGTGTAGGTCATAGATTGTACATTATCGTTTCATTTTATTTAAATCCTTTATTAATGAGGTAATCGCTGCATCATCATGATGTCATAAATAATTTAATTTATTTAATGTATAAAAATTATAAAAAAACATTCATGATGTATGAAATCATTTTATATTTCTAATGAATATTTATAGTAAAAAATATGACTTTTATAACTCCATGTAAATATTGTTTTAGTAAAACAACTCATGTTTGTGTCATTTTTATTTTAACTTTAAATAAAATGATATTAATGTCATTTTCCAACCAAAGTGGATTCATGGGGTCCCCAAGTTGACCCATGGATTGTCTTGGTCGGCCATGAAACATTTATTGAGGTTAGGACATGTGTCAAGCTCATTTCATATTATTACAAAATTATTTTTACCTTAAATTACACTAATTACCTCTAATCGCGATTAAAAACTTAATAAGTAACTATTCACCAAAAAATCATTTAATCCCATTGAACCACATTTTACTTCTTAATGACAAACATGTATGTTGGATTTTTGAAATTCAAAACACAGAGGTGGTAAAATTTCATTTAAACGAAAAATCAGTTTTTTTAAGTACCACTTAGTGGTTTCACTATTCATCAAAAATTGAAGTTTTTTAGAAAAATACCAAAACATCACCCTAAGCTATATTTGATATTCCGAATTCAAAAATGAAGTCCATTTTACAAAATTCAAAACCTATAAGTTGCATTAATTAATTTAATAATTAATTCCCACTGTCAGAGCAAATAGCGTGGTTTTATGAAACAATATGTATCAAAAGATTGACACTAGTTTAAGTTCGATTTCAAAGTGAAATTAATTCCAACGACCACTATTGGATTTAATGGTAAAAATATTTTCTAATTTCACTTTAAAAAAAATTCAAAAGATAATCTAATCTTATAAATAAATTATATTAAAAAGTGGTTTTGAATTAAAATATAACATTTTACACTATTCATTAAAAAATGAACTTTATCGGAAAAATACCAAAAATTTACAAAAAGATAATTTTGATGTCCCGATTCTAAAGAAGAGTTTTATTTGGTACAATAGAATGTATAAGAGCGAACAAAACTATATTTAATGACGGTTCTCCATCAAAAGGCGACAAGTGAACCTTTAGTGAAAACTAGGGCATATACGCCTAAAATTTAATTCTTTCCGTATTTTAAGCCTTTATCTTTTATTAGATAAAAGTAAAAACATTTGAAAAGCATATATAATCATATTTTAGTTATTTCTATCCATTCCCACCAATAAAACGGCTATGTGTTAACTACCATTTAAAATAATATTATTTTTTTACTAGTGTGCAACGTAAGATTTCAAAGAAACTCTTTGTTGCGTATCAGGTACGCTATCGAACATAACAACCCCTTTAAGGTAAAAATAATATTTAATTCGTGAATATTAATAAATATGAAAATGTTTTATTCATTATTTACCTGGGATGTTACAATTAACATAATATATATTAATTATATATATTTATATTCATCCATAAAGGATATATATAGAAAATAAATTACATCGTTCAGTGAGATGGTAGGATGTACGTATGCATGAACAATGTTTTCACTTTTTGACAGATGGAAAGAAAGAAAGGTAACTAATAATTCACATTTCTTGAATAATTATAAAATCATATATATCATATATATTCATTAAATCTATATTTATTTTCATCCATTTCAATAAAAAAATAAAAAATGAATCCATTCGCTTTGTGGAGGTGGTTACCGAAACGAACGCATGAGTAACATTGTTATTTTCTAATGGACTGGATAATAATAATGTAGATTTGATATTATAATTCAATAAGAATAATTATCTCATATATATCACGTATGAAAATTAATCCCATCATAATAACCATCCATTAATGTTGGTGATGGAGAATGAATTGTTTATCTACATGGAGGCAGTAGTCCAGATGTAAGCATAAGGGATACATTCACTTCCAAATTTTTAGAATAGTGGGTGGATAATTGTGATCCCATAATCATAATAAAATTTATTTATATTGAGGATACTGAATTTATTATATTATGAATAATACCATTTAATTATAGGAGGTATAAGAATAAATAAATTTAAATTGGTTAGGTAAGATGACTACCTCATCTTTTGTAGGTATCATTTAAATCCTATTAAGGACATTTGAAATAGAAATTGAAGAAGGAAAGAATCTATTATTAATGTGTAGGTAATTTTAAGAGATAATTTTTAGGTTTTGGATGAGCAATGCCATTTAATATGGTGTAAATAATAGATATAATTGGTTCCCCTCTATATATGAGGGGAGGGGAACTCTTTGAATTTATTAAAATATCAGAAAATAAAAAATTCATTATCAAGATAGATGATATGAAAATAGAAATTAAATTAAATTAAAAGATTTTATAATTGAAATATCATCTAAAAATGAAATTAAGATATATTATTGTATCATTTTAAACCTTATTATTTGGTTCAACCCCTTGGTTAACCAATGTTAACAATAATTATGGTAACATCTTTTTTTGTTATCAAGTGGTTATAATTATATATATAAGGTAAAAATTAGATCATAAATGGAATAGGGATGAAATTTTAGACCGTATATTATCCACAATGTCCTATTTCAATAGATTAACGATTTCTAAATAATTTAATATTTTTTTCCTAAAATATAATAAAAGTCATTTTTGATATTGTTCACTAAATCCGACGAAAAAGCTTCTAATAAAAATATGAAATTAAAATATAATACTTTAATTAATCCCTAATATGTAATATTTATTTACTATATTCTTGGTAAAAATAATCTAACAATACTTGTTGAACTTTTAATACTTTTAAAATCATTTATTTTTTCCTATTAATTAAAAAATATATTGTCTGTGTTGCATAATCATTTAAGGTAATTATTCAATCACTAAAATTTAGAAAATAAATTACCATGATAAAAAAATTAGTTATTATCTTAATAAATATATTTAAACAAACATATAATTTTTTATACATTTAATAATAATTTATAATAATTCATGTCAAGAGAGTGACATTTTATATTTATCCTTTTATTAAAATAATATAAAGGTCATAATCTAAGAAAGATGAAAAAATGGACTTAAATTTTAGAATTTGAATTAAATGGAAACACTCCAGCCATAAAATAGGATAAAGGCATGATTTGGGTTGATTTTGAGACTTTATATCACAATTTTAACCCTATTTTATCAATTTCACCCTTACCTAGTTTACAAATATTTATCAATATTACTATTTATAATGACCCAAAATAAAATAGTTCTATTAATAATTTTGAATATAATGATTCAAAATACATTATCAATTTTAATGATTCAATCTCTAGAAGTTATAGAAATTAATTTAACATAAAAAATAAAAAATCAATGAAAACCATTTTTTAGAAAAAAAACCTTTTATGTATAAAAATGATTTTATACCACATTTAACCATAAACCCAATTATAATAATTTTGTTTATTACTAATAGTATTAGATAAATAATTTTAATTTGAAATCATTTCAATATAAAATGGAACTTTGTACATGCATCAATAAAAAATATATTTATCAACAAAACTTAAAATTTTCCACTATTTACTTAAGAATCAATATTTCCATTAAAATCTTAAAAATAAAACCTAAGATAATTTTGATAATTTTGTTTCAAAAATATTTTTTATTTTTTAAATAAATTTTATACAATTGAAAAAAATTAAAGATAATATTTTATAAAAAAAGTCATAAAAATCATTTCTAAAGGAAATAAATTTTGTAAGTGACATATAACCTTACTAAAGATTGGATTATTATTTCATAACAACTAGTCAAAACATTTTTACTGAGTAGGATAATTATATACTTAATTCATAATGTGGTTATTCCTATTCATCCCACCAATTTAACTACTAGGTTATAGTGGTAATATTTAGAAACAAATATTTCATGTTTCATATAATCTCATTGTTGTGCGTTGAATACACCATTGAACATAAAGTTATTATTTTAAAATATTGGGGTTTTACATTCAACCCCATTAATAATTTTTTTTGATAATTTTATATTTTTCTACGTAATCAAGGTCTTGATATTTGAAAATTCTAATATTGAAAATACACATTTTAAAAGGGTTAATAAAACATCCACATGAAAAGAGGGAATGGGAAATGCAAAGTACATTTGTAATAACACATAAATAAGTTTCTAAATAAGAGAAAATTAGTGGGGAGTGAAAATATGGACATGATGGAAAAATTAATGTACAAATAATGATGGAGAGTGATATAAAACATTAATCACAATTATTTGAATGATCTTAAAAAAGTTAACAACCATAAAACTATAAATCAATAAGGTGTGAAAATGATAATTGATTAATCAGAGATTAATGATATAGGAAGGAAATTTTGTTTCAAGATCCCTTCCCTGGAGTTGGGTAATTAATTTAAAATTTGGACTAATAAAGGAAATGTACTTACTTTAAAATTAGAATTTAGTCCCTCAATTGATTTCCATCACAAACTCATATTTCTATAAAAATTTGAGTATTCAAGATGTATTTTTCATGCATGAAGAACCAAAATAAAATTATTAATACAAGAAAATGATATAAATATATTCCTTATATAGTTAATTACAATCCCAATATGAACGATTATAAAAAGGTAATATAATATCCAATTTTTATAAACCATACAAATTTACTCCAAAATTTCTACAATAACAATAAAGGATCCAAATATATCATTTAATAAATAAAACTAAACCATAGATAACATCAACATTAATGGATTATTTAACATAAAAGGGGATCTCAAACCTTTCATATTACATCCCCAAAAAATTATTTACTTTCATTCTAAATAATCATTCATGTTAAACTAAGGGTTACATATACCTCAACTCAAAGAAACATGTCCCAAAATATCTTTCACCTCTTTGATAAATATTATAATGTAATAAAATCTACCAAAAAATAATGAATCAAATTTAGATACTAACTGGATTGGTAATCCATAGCCTGACCATAAAAATATCTAAAAATATTTCATTTTTAATGAATCACTATTGAACCATCAAGATGATCTATATCCTACTATATAGTAGATTATAAGTAACTTAACAAGAAATCATATACTAACCCAATGGGTTATTTAATAATAAATATATTATTATTCCTAAAACATGGTAAAAGATTCAAATTACATCAAAATTAATGAACTTAAAACCTCAAAAGGGGTATCCATGACTTTTAACATATGATGAAACTTAAAATTATATACCCATGGTGGTATCCATAACTATTATGTTAATATCAGATGAAGACATATATGATTCCAAAAAATTAACTCAATCCTTATTCCTAATATAGAGTCATATAATCTTGAATATATTCCATAAATCCAAAATTGAATTGAACTATATAAAAGATAACCTAAATCAATTTTTCATCAAATAACTAAATAATTTAATGGTCTCAAATAATATCCCTTTTAATTTTTCAGTTCAATTCATCTCTTTATCCCAACTAAACATTATCACCATACCAACAACTAAATCACTTCTCTTGGTTATCTGTTCCATTCAACATATGTTTTCATGTCCTTAAAGAAAACCTATTTTAGAATAATCCTGATATGTTTCATGAATATTATATTTATAATACCATTAATGTACAACTTATGTAACAAAATTCTCAAATATTAATACATGAAACATTAATCCTTTCACTTAAATTATTTTTATATCATATTTCCTTCCTTAGTATAAGAAATAACCCTTGGATTTGGGAGTTGGATTATATAATTACCATATTCCCCACATATAATACACATATATATATATAAATGGTACCTTAGAATTAAAATCATGTAACTTTATCAAACTCTTCATTTTTCCTCAGTAACTACATCCTCTATTCCACTCATTTATAGATAGAAAACTTCTTATCATTCCTTTGAGACCTTACATTTATTTCTTATTCCCAAAGATACTACATGTAGGGAGATAAATCTTCTTTCCTTCATGGTATTCATGATAATACATATTTATCTTATTAGGAGTCTCAAGAAACTCACCCATGTTGAGGTTGTTAATCATTTAACAGAATAGATGATTAAGCATAATCCCATGGTTTTTTATTCCATACCATGGTTCATTTATTTAATCATATGTATAATCATAAAATTTTACATCAAATTTAGTATTAACATGGTTCCTTTAGGTTCTATCCATTGACCAAAACCAAACATCATAGTGTGAGAAAAAATAATCATCGTGGTAAACCTCATAGTTATGAAAGGTAATTTATAGGATATGTAAATCATAACACAATATTTTTGATCTATGACACATTATGTTGAACCTATGTTATCCATGATCATAATATATTCAAATCCTTTATAATCATTTATATAGAAAATCTGAGTTAATGATAGAAACCCCCCCGAAGTGTCATACTAGATACACAATAAGGAAAAATTCACTGGGAACCAGAATGATAGCTGAGATATACTCTAGAAAATATTTTTAGTATTATTAAACCTATATGCATCTATTCTAAAACCATGTCCACTTGTTGTATCTATATAGGGATGTATTTCAAGTTAACCCAAATAATATATACATTATTAAAACATCATGATATTATTATATACTTATACATATCCCCATAGTTTTCACTATATGTTTCTAACCCTAATGTAACATCCCTGTTAATTAAAGAACACTGCATTTTTCATATTTATTAATATTTTTTAACTAAATATTAATTCAACTTTAAAAGAAACACTATGTTCGATGGTATACCCGATACACAACAATGGGTTTCTTTGAAATCGTACGTTGCACACTAATAATATAATATTATGAGTTTAAATGGTAGTTAACACCTAGACATTGTAATGGAAGGAGTGAACATAACAAACTAAAAAATTATTATATATGTTTGTTAAATGTTTTTAAATTTATCCAATAAAAGTTAGAGGCTTAAATTTTGAATGAATCTACTTTTAAACATAATTTACCTTAAAGGGTTGATTTACCGCCTTTTAATGGAGAACCCTATTTAAATCTAGTTTTTTTCACTTTTATATGTTCCATTTGAAAAAATAAAATTATTCTTTAGAATCGAGACATGAAAATTTATTTTGGGTAAATTGTTTGTATTATTCTAATAATATTCATTTTTTATGAATATTGAGAAATAATGTATTTAATTCCAAACTGCCTTTTAATCTAATTTATTTACATGGTTAAATTATATTTTAAATTGGTTTTGAAGTGTAATTATATTATATTTTTACCTTTTAATCCAATTTTGGTCACTGGAATTAATTTCACTTTGAAATTATACATAAACAAGTGTCAATATTTTGATATTTATTGTATCTTAAAAACACGCTATTTGTTTTGACAACGGGAATTAATTTTAAATTAATTAATCCAACTTATACGTTTTGAATTTGGTAAAATAGACATCATTTTTGAATTCAGAATATCAAATATATCTTAGGATAAATTTTTGGTGTTTTTCTAAAAACCTTCAATTTTTGATGAATAGTGAAACCACTAAGTAGTAGTTAAAAATCAGACTTTTTCATTTAAATGAAAATTTACCATTTCTGTGAATTGAATTTAGAAAATATGAGATACATGGTTGTTATTAGTAAGTAAAATGTGGTTCAATAAGGTGAAAATAATTTTTGGTGAATAGTAACTTTGGACTTCGATTTACCACGGTTAAAGGTAAATAGTGTAATTCAAGGTAAAATGGATATTATAATAATAAAAAATTACCTTAACACTTGTCCTAAACTTATTGAATGAGTCATGGATGACCATGGGAATATTTTGGTCAATTTTGGGACCCCATGGATCCACTTAATAATGATAATGACACTTTATTTTAATTAACTTAATGTAAAGACAAAAATGACATTAACAAATAGATTCTAGTATATCAATTTTTAAATGGGGTTATATAAGCCATATTTTCGACTATAAATAATAATTGGAGATATAAAAATCATTCCGACATTATTTTAATTTTTTTATAATTTTTAGACATCAAATATATTAAATTATTTATGACACAATAATGATGTAATATTTACCTCATTAATAAATGATTTAAATAAATATGATTATTAATATCAAATTAATATCCAAAACCTGTCCAATTCTTATTGGATGATTTTATTTAGACCATGAGTAATCTTATATTCTACTTTAATTATTTTTGGACCATTATAAACCGAATATCACTATATAATAAAATAATATTTTCACACTTTCCTAAAGAGCCACTCCTCCCCCGTATAAAAGGACACCACTTCTAACCCATTCCACACACCTCTCAAGACCCTTGTATAGTCCAAAACCTACCAAAATAATCAATAAATATCCCCCTCATCCTCCTATAAGCCTTACCTTAGGTATAAGGCACTTCAAGAAGTCCTTTTGGTTCAAACCAAAGGAAGTTACCCAAATTAAAGGTAATGATTTCTCTTAAATTATTTTGTTTTATTTTGTTTTGTTTTACTTCTCCAACCCCCTATAAACTTTTTATTACTTTATTTTATAACAAAACCTGTATATTCAACATAATAGTATTTTTATGAGAAGGATTCGAACTACACTTACACACACCTCCATCTAATGGGTGAAGAACATACTATTTCTGTGGATGGAAAACTAACACCACACGAAATGATGATTGTTCGATTATCTCCTACCGCCTATCATGGTGTCCATTACGATGGAACTATATTTTTATATTATATATATATATTATGTTCATGTTTTATTTATGCTTCTTTATTTTCTATTAATATCATTATTTTATGGTTTCCATTATTGGTAAAACGCGATAATTTCATTTGAGGAAGTGCGGACTACCACCCCTCTAAATGATATGACTCATTAATGACTTATGTGTTATTTATAAAGGATGTAATTAATGATATTATATATGATATTAATCTTTTATTTTAATATAACTATGTATTATTTTGTTTTAATTCCATTAAAATATAAAATAGAAATGAAAGTAGCGTTCATGCGTACGTACGACTTACTGTCTCCATGAACGGTACATTTCATTTCTTATCTCCAAATGTTATGTACTATTATAAATAGATATATATACTAGATATATAATATATATATGATATATAAATCATTTATATCATTCTGGAGATAATGGACTTTTTACCACATGAAAAAATAGTAATTATATAAAGTTCATTTTTGATTCAAGTTCCGAACATCGATAAAATATCAATTATGAACTCAAATAAATAACTAATTGTTATAGCAAGGTAATAAGTGATATAAAAGGAATAATAAATTTTTTTTTAATCAATTATAAATTAACTTAAGTTTATTGTTCAGGAAGAACAAGGAACATACAAGACAAGTCCGACTTGAGGTAAGGGGTTTCATATCTCACTTTTAATTCTGCGAGATTTCCATTGTTCACCACTTATTTATTGCATGTGGTGTATTTTGTACTTCAATTTGATATATATCATCATTATTCTCATTATATTCATGGTATTATGTTATTCATTTGGTTTTTATTAACTTTTTTTCATACGACTCTATTTATTACAACAAAGTAAAGGTTTTTCATCTCACTTTTATTCCCGTGAGATTCATTCTATATTGGCCAGTATTTCCTTTTGTGTGGAGTATGTACTTACCATTATTGTATTATTATTGTAATATATTTTAATGTATGGGTATTTACATCTTCATTTTATGATAATTATTTCATGGGGTTTATGTTTCATAAGATACCAAATCGGTAAGGGAATTTCCAATTTTAATTTCCACTCATTGGGCTTTATGCATAATTCATTGATTATTTTACTGCATGATTATGTGTCGATTAACTATTTATTATTTTTGTAGTAATTTAAAATCCACTATCTGTTGATATACTTTTGGTACACATAATCACTCCATTGATAAATTCTCAATTCATTGATATGAACTTGATATGTGTAAATTTAACTAAATCTCCATTTATTGAGTTAAAAATCCAATTCATTATTGTTGTTTTTTCAAGAATATGTGTGAATGTCCTCTTATTGATTTAAAATAAATATCCAATCATATTGAGGGTATTTATATTTATCACTCATAATTATGTCCTTGATTTATCCTTAACCTAAGGATATAGTCTTTATAAGAGATTTCATCTCAATTTACATTCCATTGAGACTTCTTTGTTGTTATACACCAATTCACGTTTATATGGTGTATATAATGTACCTTGGAAAAGTATATCATGCATCCCTTTATTCTCATGATATTATAAAGTTTTGATTACCTAATTATTTGAATTCAAGTGTCTCTCTTTTGGTTAGGAACTCTAACTAAAATATCATTTTAAATTTTTTAAAGATTTATTATTATAAATCTTTATCATTAATGTCCATGTTTTAAAAATGGTTTTAAGGATTTATTTATATGGAAATTAAAATTTTAAAATTAAAATTCCTTTTAAATGTTTCAAATTTTTATGGGACACTTTTATTAAAAAATCTATTTTTAAACGGCTTCTTGACAAATACTGTGACTTTTAAATATTTTCAAGAAAAAGGGGGATATTTCTCTCAAATAGTTTTGATGATTATTTTCATCTATGTCAACATCCTTGACTATTTTCGATTGAGGTTAATCTGTTATAATACAATCTTCTATATTGTATTTAATGAGTTATTTTTTACTGTGGATGTGCTATTTTTTTAAAACAATCATCCTTTGTGGATAAAGTATTGACATTTTTATGCTAGTTTTAATATGAATGTTTATGTTATGTTTAAAACTTTTCATATGAGGAATGCATTAGACTTAGTAAGGGATGGGTGGAGCCCACTATAGCTCCTCGATGCATCGAGAGGTCTCATGAGAGAAACTAGTGTCTTGGCACAAGGCCTTGACAAAATCTTACTTATAGTCTTGGAACAAGGCCTTGACTATGTGGGTATGATGTATGAAATTATGCATTCCATCATTATGATATTAGCTATTGATATTTCATGTGTTTATTCGACTAGTAGAATACCCATGACAATGTTTTATTATGGCATTATTTACTCAACTCATATTCCTACCATAAAGTGTTCATGTTAATTATTTGTAAAGGCATGTGTTTTCAATTATTCACCATGCCTAATGTTTATGTTATCTTTTGCTGTATTTATTACTTTTACAAAGAATTTGAGCTCACCCTTTCTCATGTTTTATTTTCCAAGGATATGATGAAGTTAGTTATGAGTGACTTGCAGGAATAATCTTAGAATCTTGGATGTTTCTAATGGAAATAAATTTGTGTTGTTTTTCTTTTCAAGTTGTAGTATTGAACTTATGTATGCATCTTGTTTCCAAGACTAGAAAACTGATCGGTCCTTCGGGACTGGATTACTTGTAATCGTGCCAATGTATTAAAATAATGCATCAGCTCATGGATTCTAGGGTTGGGTGTTATAGTTGGTATCAGAGGAAGTTTAGTACAAACCTTGGAAACTAGATTTAGATAAACTCTGATTAGAGCACATTACCATAAGAAAGACATTGAAGATTAGTATAGAATAACATCCTAGAATCTTAGTAATGTAGATATTTTGTTTATTTTCCAAGAAGTACATCCCTATCTGGATATGATTAGGTAGAGGTGGCTCTGGCACAAATGTACCTAGTTGTGAAAACTCTGACAAGGAGTTTCGGGCTTGACCCGGGGAATCCTGGTACACAACAACGGGTCTTTCTGCACTCTTGGTTACGACACTCCCAGGGGATACGATTAGGATAATTTACATTTTCTTTTCAAACCAATTTGAATAATTTTAATATAATATGAGAATAAATGACCTTGGATAATCCTAAGGTGTTTTAAATTGAAAATAAGGTGTCATGATATTCTCAAAATTATTTTATGAGTATTATTACTCACACAATGCTTTCTGGTTTTAGTCAATGGATGGATTCTAAGGAATTCATAGTAAATTTTAGCATGATTTACAAGGTTTGAACAGTGGTGTAAAAGAGAAAAAATGGAATGTTGATAGGCGTAAAATATATCATGTTCATGCCGAATCCATTTTTCAAAAATATGATCAATAACATATATATTAACCAACTCCCAGACTCAACAAAGAAGAGAAAAGTGATGAATGATAAGAGCTCCAGTAGTGGAGACCATGGAGAAAAGAAAGTTCATTTTCCATCTTGTAGGAAATGTGTATGGAGAAACCTGGGAAGGTGTCTTAATAGAAAAAATAAATGCTTTTTGTGTGGGAATAAAGGACATAAAGTAATGAATTTCCGAGGAAAAATGAAGGGTACTATGGAAAAAAATTGTCCCAAATATCCATTTACAGTCATTTTCCATAAATGCATGGGACCTGACAATTACCCGAGTGAATGACCTATTCTATATTATATCCTCTTGCTCAAGGAAGAATCTATGTGGAAATAAATGGATGGGGAAATTTTTAAAAAGTATTAGTCCTCTTTGTTGATGGGATTACATTGGGAGACTTTTCTCTTGTAATTGTAACCCTGTAGTTTGTCATGTGAAAATGATATTTGAGGAATAATTATCTTTTCTCTTATGGATATAGTTATAAATAACATTTTGGTTTTATATAATCATTGAGTTTGATGCAATTACAAGCTATTAAATTTTGGAATGAAAATGTGAGGTATGAGAAAACATTTGTGATGAAATTATGTTATATTTATTTTGAGGAATCTATATCATTTTTGGGAATATTATAAAATTATATAGTTTTTGAAAAAGAACAACATGCAGACCGTGTGACAACCCATCGCGTCGGACAATGCTGTGGGAATCAAACCCAAAACCATAGTGTGATTAGGATTTATCGCCTACCACAGGACTACGTGAAGTCCCTTTTTAGTGTGACTAATTCTATTTATTTAAATGATTTTATTGATTATAATAAGTTTATTTGGGATATTATGTCTTATCAAATTGATATCCTTAGTATAGGAAAACAATTTGGTGATTAAGTGGTAAATGTTATTTTGGAAGATGTTCACTCTGTTGGGAAAACTATATACCTAAGGAAAATAGAATACTGCAGGATATCATTTGAAGAGTAATGGTGGATTTTTATCTATATTTTGGGTTATGTATGGAAATCATTAACCTATCCTAGAGAATATGTGATTAGGTTAATTACTTTTGAGTATGTGACTTTAAGGGTAGTCGATGTCATTTGGAGATACAGTTTAACAAGGAAGACTAAATAACCAAATTATTCAATGTTTTGGGTTTCAATATTTTTTTGGATTATATTGAAGGATTTTAAGGACAATTTTTTATTGAATGGTATTTATTTAACATTAGGGTATTGTTGGTTTAATTTTAGAAATTAAGATTAGTATTTCTTTCTTTAAAGGATTATCTTTTTTTTGGGATCATCTGATCTTGTACCAACTATTTTGGTGGTGGTTAATCTCTAAAGATAAGGTAAATATATTTTTTATCCTTTATAGATCATGTGATTCTCTAGAAGTTGATTCTCGCTCTTCTGGTGTGACCAAGTCATCTTGAATACTCATCATTTGAAAAAAAAGATGAGTTGGTGGTAGAAATTTATTAAAGAATGAAACTCTACATAAAAAAGTAAGTATATCTCTTTATGTTCTTAATAAATCTCATAAATAAATTCCTCAACATTACGAAATGTAACTTAAAATAAAAAAAAGTTATCCATTTACTTTTCCTATCGGGAAACTAATGATTATTTATACCATCACAAGTTTGTGGTTTTCTTGTTGTTAACTTTCTCCTGAACATGTTTATAATCCCTCTCCATCAGAACTTGACACTTATTTCATCTTCAATATCCATGTTTTCCTACATGGAATCCTAGTATGGGTTATCTAGGGTGAACTTTGTACTTTTATTTCTTTATTTTAAAGTTATATTTGTACTGACTCTATTCCGATGTGGGACTTTTAATGAAGTTTCCAAGCCCAGTTTTAAAATTGCATGGACGCAATTCCCAAAAGGGGGGAAGGATGTAACATCCAAGGTAAATAAAGAACATGCAATTTTTCATATTTATTAATATTTGTGAACTAAATATTAATTCAAGTTTAATATGGACATAATGTTTGATGGTATACCCAATACACAACAATGGGATTAATTGAAATCTTAAGTTACACACTAATAATATAATATTATTATTTTAAATGGTAGTTAACACATAGTCGTTGTAATGGCGGGAATGAACAGAAGTAACTACAAAATGATTATATATGTTTGTTCAATGTTTTTACATTTATCCAATATAAGTTAGAGGCTTAAAATGTGAATAAATCTAATTTTAAACATAATTTACTTTAAAGGGTTGATTTAACGCCTTTTAATGGAGAACCCTCTTTAAATCTAGTTTTTTTTTCACTTTTATATGTTCAATTTGACAAAATAAAATTCTTATTTAGAATCGGGACATCAAAATTTTCTTTGGGTAAATTTTTTGTATTTTTATAATAATATTCATTTTTTATGAATAGTGAGAAATAATGTATTTTAATTCAAAAATGCCTTTTAAACTAATTTATTTATATGGTTAGATTACATTTTAAATTGGTTTTGAAGTGTAATTAGATTATATTTTTATCATTTAATCTAATTTTGGTAATTAGAATTAATTTCACTTTGAAATTATACATAAACAAGTGTCAATCTTTTGATAGTTATTGTTTCTTAGAAACATGCTATTGGTTTTAACAACGAGAATTAATTTTAATTTAATTAATCCAAATTCTAAGTTTTAAATTTGGTAAAATAGACATCATTTTTGAATTCTGAATATCAAATATAGTTTATGCTTAATTTTTAGTATTTTTCTGAAAAACTTCATTTTTTGATGAATTGTAAAACCAATATGTATTAGTGAAAAAATCGAATTTTTCATTTAAATGAAATTTTACCTCTTCCGTGAATTTAATTTCTAAAATATGAGATACATGGTTGTTATTAATATGTAAAATATGGTTTAATAAGACGAAAATAATTTTTGGTGAATAAGAAATTTTGACCTTTATTTTCTGCGGCTAAAGGTAAAGGGTAATTCAAGGTAAAAGGAATATTATAATAATACAAAATTACCTTAAAACTTGTCCTAACATTACTTTATGAGTCATGGACGACCATGGGAATCCTTGGGTCAATTTTGGTACCCGATGGAGCCACTTATGAACAATAATGACACTTTATTTTAATTAACTGAAAGTGAAGACAAAAATGACATCAACAAATATCTTTTAGTATATCAATTTTTACAAGGGGTTATATAAGTCATATTTTCAACAATAAATAATAATTGTAAATATAAAAATATTTCCTACATTATGGTAATTTTTTTATAATTTTTAGACATCAAATAAATTAAATTATTTATGACATAATAATGATGTAGTATTTACCTCATTAATAAATGATTTAAATAAATATAATTATTAATATTAAACGAATATCCAAAACCTATCCAATTATTATTGGATGATTTTATTTCGACCATGAGTCATCTTATATTAGACTTTAATTAGTTTCATACCTTTATGAACCGAATATCACTATATAATAAGATAATATTTTCACACCTTCCTAAAGAGCCCCCCCCCCTTATAAAAGGACACAACTTCTAACCTATTCCACACACCTCTAAAGCCCCTTGGCTTGTCCAAAACCTAACGAAATAATATATCCAGATCCCCCTCTTTCTCCTAGAAGCCTTATCATAGGAATAAGGCACTTCAATAAGTCCTTTTGGTTCAAACCAAAGAAAGTTACCCAAATTAAAGGTAATGCTTTCTATTAAATTCCTTTGTTTTATTTTATTTCATTTTATTTATCCAACACCCTAAACACTATTTATTAATTTATTTTATAAAAAAACCATTATATTAAATATACTAGGTTTTTTTCATGGGAAGGATTCGAACTACCCTTACACACACCTTCATCTAATTGGTGAAAAACATACTATTTCTGTGGATGGCAAACTGACGCCTCACGAAATGATGATTGTTCGATTATCTCCTACCACCTCTCATGATGGAAATTAAGATGGAATTGTATTTATATATTATATATTATATATATATATATATTATGTTCATGTTTTCTTTATTCTTCTATATTTTCTATTAATATCATTATTTTATGGGTTTCATTATGGGTAAAACGCGATAATTTCATTTGAGGAAGTACGGGCTACCGCCCCGTCAAAATGATATGACTAGTTAATGCCTTTTGTGGGACAAATAAAGGATGGAATTAATGATATTATATATTATATTACACTGTAATTATAATATACATATGTATCATTATGTTTTAATTTCATTAAAATACAAAATAGAAATGAAAGTAGCATTCATGCGTATGTACGACTTACCGTCTCCATGAACAGTACATTTCATTTCTTATCTCCAAATGTTATGTACTATTATAAATAGATATATATGATGGATATATAATATATATGTGATATCTAAATCATGAATTTCATTCTGGAGATAATGGACTTTTGACCACATGGAAAAATAGTAATTATATAAAAAGTTCATTTTTGACTCAAGTTCCGAACATCGATAAAATATCCATTATGAACTCAAATAAATAACTAATTGTTATAGAAAGGTAATAAGTGATATAAAAGGAATAATAAATTTGAAAAATTTTCTTAATCAAGTATAAATTATGTTTAGTTTATTATTCAGGAATAACAAGGAACATACAAGACAAGTCCGACTTGAGGTAAGGGGTTTCTTATCTCACTTTTAATTCAGTGAGATTTCCATTGTTCGCCACTTATTTATTTCATGTGGTGTATTTTTTACTTCCATTTGATATATATTATCATTATTCTCTTTATATTCATGGTATTATGTGATTCATTTTTTGGTTATTAACTTTTTTTCATACGACTCGATTGATTACAACGAATTAAGGGTTTTTCATCTCACATTTATTCCTCTGAGATTCATGCTATATTGGCCACTATTTCATTTTGTGTGGAGTATGTACTTCCCCTTATTGTATTATTTTTGTAATATACTTTAATGTATGAGTATTTAAATATTCATTTTATGATACTTCTTTCATGGGGTGTATGTTTCATAAGTTACAAAATCGGTAAGGAAATTTCAAATTTCAATTTCCACTCATTGGGTTTTACGCATACTTCATTGTTTATTTTACTCCATGATTAACTGTGGAATAACTATTTATTATTTGTGTATTAATTTCGACTCCCCTTTCTGTGGATATACTTTTGATACACATAATCACTCAATTGATAAATTATCAAGTCATCGATATGAACTTGATAAGTGTAATTTTAAATCAATCTCTATTTATTGAGTTAAAAATCCAATTCATTGCTGTTGTTTTTACAAGAGTATATGTGATTGTCCTCTGATTGATTTAAAATTAATATCCAATCATATTGAGTGTATTTATATTTTTCACACATAATTATGTCCTTTATTTATCCTTAACCAAAGGATACGGTCTTTATAAGAGATTTCATCTCAATTTACATTCCATTGAGACTTCTTTATTGTTATACACCAATTCACTTTTATATGGTGTATATAAGGTACTTTGACATAGTATATAATTAATCCCTTTATTCTCATGATATTATAAAGTTTTTATTACCTCAATTATTTGTATTCAAGTATCTCTCTTTTGGTTAGGAACTCTCACTAAAATATCATTTTAAATGTTTTAAAGATTTATTATTCTAAATCATTCTCATTAATGTCCATGTTTTAAAAATTGTTTTATGGTTTTATTTATATAGACATTAAATTTTTAAAATTAAAATTCATTTTAAATTTTTCAATGTGGTATGGGACACTTTGATTCAAAAATCTATTTTTAAACAACTTCTTGATAAATAGTGTGACTTTTAAATGTTTTCAAGAAAAAGGGGATATTTATGTCAAATAGTTTTGATGATTATTTTCATATATGTCAAAATCCTTCATTATTTTTGATTGAGGATAATATTTTATAGTACAATCTTTCATATTGTATTGAATGAGTTATGTTTGACTTTGGATGTGCTATTTTTTTATACCATTCATAGTTTGTGGATAAGGTATTGACATTTTGTATGCTAGTTTTAATACGAATGTTTATGTTACGTTTCGAACTTTTGATACGAGGAATGAATTGGACATATTAAGTAACGGGTGGTGCATGGTATAGCTTCTCGATGCATCAGTAGGTCTCATGAGACAAACTAGTGTCTTAGCACAAGGCCTTGAAAAAATCTTATTTGTATTCTTGGCACGAGGCCTTGACTATGTGGTTATGATGTACAGAATTATGTATTCAATCATTATGAGATTAGCTATTGATGTTTCATGTGGTTATTTGACAAGTAGAATAGCCATGACTATGTTTTATTATGGAATTATTTACTCAGCTCATAAACCTTCCATAAAGCATTCATGTTCATGTGGTTATTCGACAAGTAGAATAGCCATGACTATGTTTTATTATGGCATTATTTACTCAGATCATAAACCTTCCATAAAGAATTCATGTTAGTTATTTGTAAAGACATATGTTTTCAATTATTCACTATGCCTAATGTTTATGTTATCTTCTTCTGTATTACTTACTCTTACTGAATGTTGGAGCTCACCCCTTTCTTATGATTTATTTTCATAGGATATGACAAAGATAGTTATGAGTGAGTTGCAAGAATAATCTTGGAAGCTTAGATGTTTCTAATGGATTAAATTATTGTTGTTTTTCTTTTCAAGTTGTAGTGTTGAACTTATGTATGTATCTTGTTTCCAAGACTACTAAACTGATCAATCCTTCGGGACTTGATTCCTTTTAATCATACCACTATATTAAAATAATGCACCGGATCCTGGATATTGGGGTCGTGGCATTACAGCTAATCACCAAATATTAATAAAACACTTCTATGATAACAATTATTTTGACCTTTAACTTTTATACATAAATATAACTACTTTTTATTTGAATATTCATTAAATTTCATAAATACACACATGAGGACCATAATAGTTTAGTGTATTTGGAGACAAGATACACAATTGTCTTATTTTAGGAAAAATCTCAAGTCATGACCCGTCCCTTGGGGCCCATGTCGTCACTACCCCAAGATCGCCTTCCATAGGCTAGGGGTTATCGACTAGCACCGGAAAGGCATATCCCTAAAATGGGAAGGAATTGACTTTAAACTTGTACAAAAAAATAACCCAATAACAAAACAAGAATCCACCACGAATTTAAACTAATATAGTAAAAGTGTGTACTGAAAGTAAAGGTGCTAGAATACAATCCAAACTGAAAATATAAAAATACAAATGAAATAGAAAAATAAATCCTGAGATCATATATGAAGACTCCTACCAGAATGGTAGATATAGCTTGTCTCCTCATCTCTCTATGTCACCCGTCACCATCACCTCCTTCTAGTTTCAGGTCCTAGCTCCCTGAGTCTCAGTCATGGCTAACCACCATCTACACAAGACACAACAAGGTGTGGGTGAAGCCCGTTAAATGGTGAGTATAAAAATACTCAGTAGGGACCCCGAGACCCCTGAAGGTCTCCAAGAATTCCACAGAGGAATAACACAATAATGATCTTAATCACAAAGCACAAAGAAATAGACAAAGCTCAAACCATGTATAAGTAAATCATATAAGTACACATGATTAGTCGTAAATCTTGATGATCTTATTCTGTCAAGAGAAACTTTTGCTGACAATACGGAGTCTGACCCATACATGATCGATAGGTAATAACCCCCACAAGACCCCCACATGATCTAACACACACAAGATCGGTATACACTAACCCACATAGAATCGTTTAGTGCTGACCCACACATGATTTGACCCACACATGATTGGTATGAGTTGACCCACAAAATATCATTGAGCACTGAACCACATAGAATCTAACCCACACAGGATCTGTGCAGATCCACATAGGATCTCTAGTTAAAAACCTCCATATGATCTGTCTCTAATTTCCACCTCACTACCAACCAATGGATTCCCGCTCATTATACGCATGATTCTGGGAGAAGCGCTCCTCAATCCATTGGTTGAATTTCAATAGGCATGAAGTCCCACAAAGAAGTATCCTAATGATTTGTCACATTATAACGGTTCTAACACAACAGAAGGAACATCAACCAGATGCCCGGTCTGTATGTTATTGGCATTTTAGTGTCGAGGGCACGGTTGGATTTGGAGTTGATCCAACCCAACCATACTCCAAATTCCTACAAAACACTAGTGTCATATATCAAAATTACTGTCTCACTCCAAGGATCCCATCATCATAGACGGTTCATTAAAAGGATGTCTGGTTCGCATGTTACGGCCTTTTAATCATTTCTCGGCCCGAGAGGGGTCCGGGTTTGGTCCGACCTAGCCTGGGCCGACCCGACTCGGTTCACACTAACCCGACCCGGTCCGGGTTGACCAGACCCAATCTAGGTCTGACTCAACCCTGGCTGGACCAGCCTGGTCTGTCCCGATTGGACGGGGCCACGGACCGGCCTGGCCTGCCAAATGGGCGCGGCCAGCTGGGCGCTCTAGCCCACTAGCTAGCACGACACACGTAGGGGTTGCACGGTCACACTACCAAACAAATCAAAGAGTTGGTTGGTTTATCTATCGGTGGTTCCAGGTGGTGCTTCTTTGTCACCCGTAGGACCGGCATGAGGCGTGTCCCTTGCCAGCTCGTCGTGGATTTGAAGCAGCGACTTTCTTTAGCACTGCGCGCAACGGTGCGCTGCCTCCACTTTTATAGTTGGTCGTTGTTGGCCACTAGTATAATCACTACAGAGCCAAGAGGTACCACTCTTCCACCACGGTCAGCGGTTTCCGGTCACTATCTCTTCTTCTGTGGGGTTATGACAATGCCCTGGAGCTCTATTTTCACTTCCGCATGTGTCTAAGGGGTCCTCAGGATTCCGCCATCGCTGCGAGGCCCCAGATTCTAGATTCTGACAAGTTGAAGAATTCCCCCACGAAAACCGCATCAATAATGAAGTGAAAAAGGGTCCAAGCCTTGTTTGTTTGGCTTGTGCCCTCCGCGTTAGAATTATAACCAGTGGTAGATTGTTCAATTCATCATTAATAAATAAACCCCATTCAAATCTCTTGCAACATCTTCCCTAAAATACTAGAATGAGGAAAATGATCGAGTGAATTTCTTGAATTAAATAAGAACCCCTACCTCAAGATACTTTGGAGACATCACGGTGGTGGAAGAAGATTCTGTGTTCGATGAAGTCACCATCATTCGTCGATCCGAGTTCATTGCCATTCGAGTTTCCATCTCCGTCGGTGGAATGCGTCGCATCACATCGCTAGATTTTTCTTTCTTAGTGAAGCTGTGTCAAAACTACACCCTAAGCCTCCATTAAATAGAGGGGTAAAGGGTGAGTAACACACCAATGAATTAATGAGATTCATTAATTGACGCAATTAATGTTCTATATTAATTTCGTTAGGCGTGGTAACACAACAAAAGAGTAACTGGGCATTTCATATCCCATATTTAATGATATGACCACCTCCACGGTCCCCGCCACCACCACACAAAAGGAGGTAAGAAAAAAAATAAAGTAATAATTCCCATGTTATTTTATTATTTCTGTAAAAAGTTGTAAAAACTAACTTTTTAACCCGACCAACTACGGTCGAAGTTAGTCCTCCCTTAAGCGAATACTAGTACAACAGATTCAAAAGTGCTCTCTGATTTTTAATCCAAGCACCAGTTCAAATGATAGAAAACGATGCCCGTGCATTTACCGTGCTTACCTTTAAAAAGTTCAAAAATTTATTTTGGGCACACCAGGCCTCAGAATCAAGAACCGTTAATTTTTGTAGACTCATAATAATCCCAAATAAATTAAGAAAATTACATGTAATATTTAGGTATTTAAATACTCCCAACATTTGGGCTTCTCTTCCCCGAAATCTACAACAAAACTAGTGGAACAAGTGGGGGTACTAAGCACGCATCTGATCCTAAATCTCCCAAGTGATCTCCTGGAGGTCCCCATGCTTCCAAAAAGCTTGCACTAGATGGATCAGTCGCCCAAAAAGAACCTTCCTTTGCCGATCCTCTATCTCCATCGGGAACTCCGCAAACGTCGCCCCAACGCCGATCTCCAACTCACCCCAGATGATAACGTGTAATGGATCATGCACGTATCTCCTCATATATGACATGTGGAATACATTATGCACTCGGTGCATCTATGGGGGAAGAGCTAGACGGTACACTACCTCTCCTACTCTGCTGAGGATTAGGTTAGGTCCGACAAACCTTGGAGATATATTGCCGCCCCAACCAAACCTCTGTAATCCTTGTTGGGGTCCTACCTATAAGAAGACATGGTATCCCTCCTGAAACTCCACGGGCCTCTGTCTTATATTGTTATAAGACTTCTACTAGCTCTGTGTAGTGTTCATCTACTCCTGGATGATATGAACCTTCTCTGTGGTAGCCTATACCAACTCTGGACCCATATGTGCTAACTCCCCTAGGTCTTTCCAGCAAAGAGGTGATCTACATGGTCTCCCTTACAAAGCCTAAAATGGTGCCATGTTGATGGTGGAGTTGTTTTTTTATACAAACTCTTCCAAGGGAAGGTGTTCCTCCCATCAACGACCAAAATTGAGGACACAGGCTTGAAGCATGTCCTCGAGTGTCTGTATGGTCCACTCCGTCTGACCATCTGTCTGAGGGTGAAAGGTGGAGCTCATGCATTGCTGAGTCCCGAAATCCTCCTACAATAACTTCCACAAGTGGGATGTAAAATTTGTGTCATGATCTGAGATGATCGTCATTGGCACCCCGTGTAGCCACACAATCTCATGTACGTAGAGGCGTCCCATTCACTCTACTGATCTGTGCTCTCGAATGGGTAGGAAGTGGGCTGACATGGTGAGTCAGTCAATGATCAACCAGATGGAATCATGGACCCTAGAAATATGTGGTACCCCTATCATGATGTCCAGTGAGATACCTTCCTACATCAACTTCGGTACCTCAAGTGGCTATGATAAGCCCACGGGTACCTGATGCTAGAACATAACTTACTGACAAGTGAGGCATCATGATACATACTTTACCACTGATTTCATCATCTCTGGACACCCGTACTTATGTCGGAGGTCCTGGTACATCTTTTCCACTCCAGGATATACCGATAAAGGGGATGTATGGAACTCCTGTAACACCTCCTCTCATAGAATCACTGGTACCATGGTGTGCCCTCTGAAGAGGATGACCTGCTCCCCATCTTCAAAAAATCCATTAGAAGCCTGTCATGAGGATATTTGAACACACCATGCCTCGAAGTCTACATCCCCAATGTAACACCCCAAGATTTCATAGTACATTATCTCATTAAAGTAATTCAATAACTGGCGCTACATGCAACATCGAGTTCGAGCGCACCACAACTTACCAAACTAGTCGTTCAAAAAGTGGTTATGAATAACATTAACTGCATTTTAAATCTTATATACTCTATATAATTTTAACATATATTATTTGTGTTTCTTAGACATAATATAAGAACGAATTCATTTTTTCAGATAAAAGAAGTATTTTTCAAAAAATAAAATTTTACCGCCTTTTAGTGGAGAACCCATTTTAAAACAAATATTTGACACTTTTATATATTCAATTTAATGAAATTAAATTCTTCTTTAGAATCGGGACATAAAAATTTATTTTGGATTAATTTTTGGTACTTTTCTGATAAATTTCATATTTTGATGAAAAGTGAAACATAATAGGTTTTAATTGAAAACAAATTTTTTAATCAAAATAATTTATAGTGTTAAATTATGAATTTGAATGGTTTTTAAGTATAATTAGATTATATTTTTATCATTTAATACAATTTAGTTCATTATAATTAATTTCAAATTTAAATTTGACATAAACACATGTCAATATTTTGATAGTTTTTAATTTTTAAAAACCCATTTAATGGTTTTGAGAACGAGAATTAATTTTAAATTAACAAATGATACTTAAATGTTTTGAATTTGGGAAAATATAATTCATTTTTGAATTTGGAATCTCAAAATTATATTTGGGTGAATTTTTGTTATTTTTCTAAAAACATTCAATTTTGATGAATAGTAAAAACACTGTGTTATTATTTAAAATAGACTTTTTATTTAAATAATTATTTATTTCATTTAAATTTATATTAAGTCAAAAATAGATATATAATACCAATATATTTTCAATATAATTCATTAGAGACATTTTATAATAAAATTAGATGTATAAAATTTATTGAACTTTTTAACGTTTTTCCCACCTTCTAGGGGTATTTGCAAATTTTTCTAAAAATTAATTTTACAGCTTATGTGAGTCGAATTTCAAAAATATGAGAGACACGGTTTACATCAGTATGTAAAATTTAGTTAAATAAGATGAAAATAATTTTTGGTGAATAGCCACTTTGTAATTTTATTTACCACGATTAAAAGTAAATAGAGTAATTAAGGGTAAAATGATTTTATAATTACCCTAACACAGGTCCTATTATATTGGATAAGTTTAATTTGACCAAAACCAACCATATGAATAAAATATTATCCTATTTGATCTACTAGGATTATATTAGGACATTTTTTATTATTTTATTTAAAGAAGAGTTAAAAGAGTTAAATTCAATGTTTAATAACTAAACCATTTTTAATATATGGTTATACATAAGACAAATTAGACTATAAATATTCATTAGAAATATAAAAATATATCATACATAATTGTATTTTATTTATAATTTTGATACATTAAATTATTTAATTTATTTATGACACAATTATGATGTAATAATTACCTTATTAACGAAAGAATCAAATAAATGGTATTATAAATATTAAAATAAATATAATTTCAATGTTTTTATGACATGAACGAATTTTTTAAGTGGATATGACATGTTAGGGTTGATTTAATGTATCTTTTTCAAATTAATCAAGTTGTGATGACATTCAAAAAAACCAAATACCAAATAATGTCAAAATTGACATAAATTAATTTTTAAAACCAATACTATATTATTGGTTGATATAATATTCCTAAAAATTAATGGTTAGTCCAAAGGTATTAAATAATATTACATATGTCATTAATGAACCACTTGAGGCTCTTTGGGAAGTTTAGAGTAATTTTATTGACCATATAGTATAAGAATACAAGAAGACATTGTAAAAGTTAAAATATTTATCTTAGAGTTAAATCTAAAAGATAAGGTTAATATGGTGACCTAAACCTAGGTAAAGCCTATTGGTTGAGTGTTGTTCGACTCATACCCACCTTATCCTTGAAATAAAACATTTTTGAGCCATTAGAAACTGAAAATGATTTTATTATAAAATAATATTTCAAGATTTTCCTTAAGTGACTCTCACCTCTCTTATAAAAGGGTACTTTCTCTTCTCTCAAAATCACACCTCCAAATCCATTTGGATCAGCCAAAAACTACTCCAATATCCTCCCAACATTACTCACCTCATCCTAGAGGCCTTACTTTGGTCATAAATCCATCCTAAGGATCCCTTTTGATCAAATCAAAAGGAAGAACCCGAAGAAGAGGTAAATATTTCATCACCTATTTCAAGTTCTTTTCTTCTTCCACTTACTCTTTCTTTGTTGTTTACATTATAAAATAATATATATAGTATATTTTATACAGTTTTCTATTATTATAAAAATTTTACAACCATATTAAATTTTATATCCATCATATGAATGACAAAGTCACCATACGTGCGTACGTACGACTTATCGTCTCCAAGTTGTGGTGTAGTTTGTTATTCAAAAAATTCATTATTTTTATGTATATAATAATGTTTATAACTGATGTAAATATTAAATATAACATGTTAATGTTTTTTTATATATGATATATCATATAATTACATGCAATTTCACCATCAATATAATGATATTGTCGCTCGTGCGTACGTACAGATTACCGTCTCCACGAACGCGATGAGATTCATTCCTCATCATAATCATTCAAGAATAATTCTCATTTTATGGTTAAAAATAATGTTTATGAACATAATATAATTCTTTATATGAATCAAATACATCCTATCCATAAAAATCATGGCTTACATAACCAACCATATAATAGAAAACGAATTAGTTGACACCTGAAATGATGATACTACAGAAATATTATTAACAAATAAATATTAGAGGATCATATATGATATCATATTTATGTATATAGTTATTTTATAATTTAATAACAATGTTTTAACTATTATACATTAGGTTAACATACCATCGACTAAAGAAAATTACAAGGCAAGGGTTAATTTCACAATCTTTTTATTATCTGAGGTTGTTTTTACGTATGTATCTATTGGGAAATATTTATTATCCATGTCCATGTTTCATAAAAGTGTGTTCAAAGGGATTATTTTTAAGAGACTTTATATTAAAACATCATTTTAAATGTTTTAAATATTTATTCTTCTAAACCTTTCTCATTAATGTTCCTATGTTCAAAATGCTTTTAAGGATTTATTTATATGGACATGAATGTTTCAAAATGTTAATTCCTTTCTAAAGTTTCCGTGGTATGGGACAATTGGATTAAAAAATTTCATTAAATGTCTTCCTTTATACATTTTGTGACTTTAAATGTTTCCATGAAAAAGGGATATTTCTCTCAAAATGTTATAAAAATCATTTTCATCTATGACAATATCCTTTGATGGATTTTAAACTTGATTGAAGTTGATTTATTATGATAAAAATATTCCATATTTTATTTCAGGTTCTATGATATGTTTGACTATGGATGTGTTATTTTTATACCATTCATGGTTTGTGGATAATGTACTGAAATTTTGTATTCTAGTTTTAATATGAATGTTTTTATTATGTTTAAACCTTTTCATATGAGGAATGTATTGGACCTAGTAAGTGACGGGTGGAGCCTGCTATAGATCCTAGAAGAATTGGTAGGTCTCATGAGACAATTAGACATGGAATTGGATGAGGCCTTTCCCAATTGAATATATGGTTTTGGATGAGGACTTAATCATTTTTAGACTTCATGGCCGAGGCCTTGGAAAAATGTTTCAGAATTTCTGGAATTATACATTCCCTCATTGTGAAAATAATATTGATGCTACATGTGGTTATTCAACTATCAGAATACCCATGAATATGTTTTATTATGGAATTACTTACTCAGATAATATTTCGACCATAAAGTGTTCATGTTTATTATTTTTAAATGTATGTGTTTTTAATTACTCACCATGCATATTGATAATGTTAACTTCCTCTAAATCGTTTACCCTTACTGAGCATCTGAGCTCACCCCTTTTTATGTTATATTTTCCCAGGATTTCCAAGAAGTGTATTATGATTAAACTTCAGGGATAGTCTAAGGGATATGATTGTGGTCAATGGAGACAATGTAGTTGTTGTTTTTCATTTTATAATGTAATGTAACATTCATGTATGTAATCTATTTCAAAGATTGCTAAATCAATTCGTCTTTCAAGGCATGATTACCTTATATCATGCCAATGTATTAAAATAATGCACTGACTCTGGGAAAAAGGGGTCAGGGCATTACAGTTAGTATCAGAGGAAGTTTAGAAATAACCTTGGAAACTATATTTAGATAAACTATGATTGAGAAAAATTATCCTAAGATAGACTTTGAGGATTAATATAGCATAAATTTATAGATGTTTGGTACAGTAGAGATTTTGTGAGTTTTCCAAGAAATACATCCCTTTCTGGATACGAGTAGGTAGAGACTGCTCTGGCACAAATGTAACTAGGTGTAAAACCCAAAAACACCACTTTGAGCTAGACTCAAATAGGAACTAGTGCATGACAACGGGCCTTGATGCACTCTTGGTAACAACACTCCCGGGGGATATGCTTAGGATAATTCACAATTTATTTACAAACCATTATGAAGGATATATGAGTAAATATTCTAGAAAAGAAACAATCTTTATGATTATGAGACTAGATGTGTGAAAATATTCAATTAATGTTGGGAATTTTTCTAGGTTATAGATTATACAGTATGATATGATCTAACCTAGTGTGAGTCATCATTTAGAAATGGCGCCCAGTAGAAGTAATGAGAAATCCCGCAATATGAATGATCCAAAGGGTAAGAATGATCATATCTTTTATAGTCTTAAGCCATTATTTAGAAAGGAAATAGCCTCCCACGTATTCTCATCATATGAAGAAAAAATATCATGTGTTAATAAGATAAGTAAAGAATTCTCTATGTCCTATTTCTTTTAAGGGAAGCAAGAAAAGAAAAGTATAGTATAGAGAAAGATAGATAAAGGGAAGAGGGGAAAGAAGGATTTTACCACATGTGATAACTGCGGAAAGAATCACCTTGGTAAAAATTCTTGAAGGGAATCAGAGTTTATTATTAGTGTAGAAAAAAAGGACACAAAGTACGTGATTGCAAGGGTAAGAAAAAGGTTTCAAATGTAAAATGCTTCATCTACAAGGAGTTGGGATACTATGCGAATCAATGTCCAAATCATCAGAGTATGCCCCAAATGATTCTATTATATAATAATCAAGTTATGATACTACCACAGATGAAGAGGAATGTCTAGTGTTATTATGTTATTATTAAAGAATTATTTCACTTGAGTGTTGTATCAATGATGTACTGGTTATATGAATTACGGAAATAAATAAGGATTGTACTGTAGTACTATTTCATTAGGGATTTGAGATTGTATGGTACCAAGTAAAGTGACAAAGTTTCAGGTTAAAATTATTGTAAAATACATCATTTAAGGAAAGGTAAACCATTATATGGTCATGATATTAAGGTAGTTATTTTGGAATAATATAAGATTGATTTGGATAAATTTTATTGAATATTATTGACTACCTTGAAACATATTAATGGTTTGTTTATTCCATCATTGTTGGAATATTCAAATTTTTTGGATATAAGGAATATATATAGTATTCTATAAGGAATAAGGGAGAATTAATTTAATCAATAAGGTTTTATGGTAATTCATTTAATTAGAGTATTTTAAAAGAATACATGATGAAGTTATTCACATGTTATTATGTGGAAAAAAGATCTTCATTGTGTTTACCATCCTTATAAATTCTAGACTGTGAGTTTGGATAGAAGTATTTTGGATAAGTATAAAGGTTGGAATTGATTAAGTTTGACATTGGATACTATTGTTAAGGTTAAATCATATCTTGAGATTATTTTTCTATTGTCATAAAAAGCACATACTGGATGTCAGCCGACAACCCGTCGCGTCTGGAAAGGCCACGAGACTTAAACCCACAACCGAAGGGCAATAAGGGTGGATCACCTACCACTGGAATACATGATGTCCAGGTTTATATAATGTAGTTTTTTAAATAGTTTTTCCAATGAATTATAAATTCATTTTTTTGAACCCTATACGGTTTAGATAAATAGAATATTTTTGAATTCTGTTGTCTTTTGGTGTGAAAGATGAGTTTGTGGTAGGAATTAGTTGAAGGATGAAACTCAACATGTCAAGTACAATTTTTTTCCGTCTTATTATATGACTAAATTAATACTTAAACTTTAGTGAAGGGATCTTAAAACCAAAAATTTGTTATCATAATACCTTATGTTGAACTAATGATATTTTAAATCATCATAGATTAATGGATTTGAGGCCCTCAAATTCACACTTGTTTGTGATTTATGACCTCAATCACTCCCTATAAATATTTAAATTTTCCCTCTAATTATGTGCCTCTAATTTCCACCCATTTACTTCTAATCGAGATCATAATTTGGTGGTAACTTTTTCATTCCATTTCCCTCATATTAAGACAAAATTTTATTTACCCAATTTCTAATGTGGTTATCCACAAATGTATATTTCTATTTTTTAACATTGTATTTTAGAAGAAAAATTTCAAATTTTGTAGAAGCAATTTATTGAAGGAGGGGAGAAAAAACACCCCATGATTTTGTAGTACGATATCTCCTTAAAGTAATTCAGTAGCTTCCACTACACACATCACCGAGTTTGAGCACATCCCAACATACCAAACCAGCTGTGAAAAAAGTGGTTACGAATAGTATTAATTGAATTTTGAATCTTATATACTCTATATAATTTTAACATCCATATTATGTGTTTATTATAAATAATATAAGAACAAATTAATTTTTTCAGATAAAAGAAGTATTTTTCAGAAAATGTAATTTTACCGACTTTTAATAGAGGACCTTTCTTAAAACCAATATTTGATACTTTTATATATTCAATTTAATGAAATTAAATTCTTCTTTTGAATATGGAAATAAACATTCAATTTGGATAATCTTTTGGTACTATTATGATAACTTTCATATTTTGACGAATAAGGAAAAATACTATGTTTTAATTGAAAACAACTTTTTTAAGCGAAATAATTTATAGTGTTAAATTAGTAATTTGAATGGTTTTGAATTATAATTAGATCATATTTTTATCATTTAATAAAACTTAGGTCATTATAAGTAATTTCACATTTAAATTTGACATACACGTGTCAATTTTTTGATAGTTTTTACTTTTTAAAAACCCGATTTTTGGTTTTGAGAACATGAATTAATTTTAATTTAATAAATACTACTTATATGTTTTGAATTTGGTATAATAGTATTCATTTTTGAATTATAAATATAAAAATTATCTATGGGTGAATTTTTGGTATTTTTATGAAAACATTCAATTTTTGCTGAATAGTGAACAACACTGTGTTATTATTTAAAACATACTTTTTATTTAAATAATTATTTATTTTATTTAAATTTATTTTAAATACAAATAGTTATATACTACCTATCTAAGTTCAATATAATTATTTGGAGTCATTTTATAATTAAATTAGATGTATAAAATTTTATTGAATTTTTTAACGTTTTTTCCCACCTACTAGGGGCACTTGCCGATTTGCATAAAACATAACTTTACCACTTTTGTGAGTTGAATTTCAGAAATCCGGGAGACATGGTTGACATAAGTATGTAAAATGTGGTTCAATAAGATGAAAATATTTTTTGGTGAATAGCAACCTTTTACTTTTATTTACCACAGTTAAAAGTAAATAGGGAAATTAAGGGTAAAAATGATATTATCATTACCCTCACACATGTCATAATTCTATTGGATAAGTTTAATTAGAACAAAAGAAATGTTAGGAATACAATATTATCCTCTTTGGTCCACTTGTATTAGATTAGGAAATTTATTATTATTTTATTTAAAGAAGAGTTAAAAGAGTTAAATTCAATGTTTAATAAATAAACCACTTTTAATTGAGGGTTATAAATAAGATAAATTCGAATATACATATTAATTAGAAAGATAAAAATATTTCCTACATAATGGTATTTTATTTAAAATTTTTTTAAATTAAATAATTAAATTTATTTATGAAAAATTGATGATGCACTAATTAACTTATTAATGAATAAATCAAATAAATTGTACTATAAATATTAAAATAAATATAATTTCAAAGTTTTTATGACATACACGTATTTTATATGTGAATATTATATGTTAGGGTTTATTAAATGTATCTTTTTCAAATTAATCAAGTAGTTATTACTTCCACAAAAACGAAATATCAAATAATGTCAAAATTGACATAAATTAAATTTTAAAACAAATACTCTATTATTGGTTGATATAATATTCCTAAAAATATAACGTTCTGCCAATGGTCTTAAATAATATTATATATGTTATTAATTAAACACTTGAGGTTATCTTGGATGTTTAGAGTATGTTTAATAACCATATAGTGTAAGAATACAAGAAGACACAGTAAAAGTTAAAATATTTAACTATGAGTTAAATCTAAAAGATTAGTTTAATATGGTGACCTTAACCTATCTAAAACCTATTGGTTGATTATTTTTAAACCCATAACTACCTTAGAAAAGAAATAAATAATTTTGGATCCATTAGAAAACGAAAATTATTTTATTACAAAATACTATTTCATGCTTTTCCTAAAGTGACCCTCACCTCTCTTATAAAAGGGTAGTTTTACTTCTCTCAAAATCACACCTAAAAAACCATTTTTCTCAGCCAAATCCTGACCAAATATCCTCCCAACATTCCTCCATTCATCCTAGAGGCGTTAATTTGGTTATAAAGCCAAGCTAAGGATCCCTTTTCATCAAATCAAAAGGAAGAACCCGAAGAAGAGGTAAATATTTAATCACCTCTTTCATGTTATTTTCTTCTTCCACGTCCTCTTTGTTTATTGTTTCCATTCTAACAATATATCTAAGGTATATTATATACAATTTTATTCTTTTATAATAATTTTACAACCATATCCATTATTCTATCCATCATATGAATGACAAAGTCACTATACGCGCGGACGTACGACTTACAATCTCTACGTCGTGGTGTAGTTTGTTATTCAAACACTTCATTATTAATGGGTATAATAATGAGTATAACTAATGTAAATAATAAATATAACATTTTTAGGATTCTTTATATATGATATACCATCCAATTACATATGATTTCACCATCAATACAATGATATTGTCACTCGTGCGTATGCACATATTACCGTCTCCACAAACGTGACAAGATTCATTCCCCATCCTCATCATTCAGGAATAATTTTCATTTTATGATTAAAAATAATTTTTATGAACATGATATTACTCTTTATATGAATAAAATACATCTTATCCATAAAAAAACATGGCTTACATAACCAACCATATAATGGGAAACGAATCAGTTAACACCAGTAATGATGATACTACTAAAATATTATTAAGAAAGAAATATTAGAGGATCATATATGATATCGTATTTATCTATATAGTTATTTTATTATTTAATAATAATGTTTTAACTACTATATAGGAGGTTACCATATCATCGACTAAGTAAAAGTAAAAGGTATGAGTTAATTTCATAATATATTTATTATACGAGGTTTTTTTACATAAGTATCTACTGAGACATATTTATTATCAATGTACATGTTTCATAAAAGTGTGTTAAAATGGATTCTTTTTAAGGGAATTTTTATTAAAACATCATTTTAAATGTTTTAAAGATTTATTCTTATAAACATTTTTCATTATTGTCTATGTGTTTAAAATTGTTTTAAGGATTTATTTATATGGACATGAATGTATTAAAATGTTAATTCCATTCAAAAGATTTAGTGGTATGGGAAACATTGACTAAAAACTGTCTTTAAATATCTTCGTTTCTAAATTGTGTGACTTTAAATGTATTTATGAAAAAGGGATATTTCTCTTAAAGATTTTTACAAATCATTTTCATCTATGTCTACATCCTTTGATGGATTTTAAACTTGTTTGAAGTTGATTTATTATGATACAAATAGTCCATATTGTATTGAAGGTTTGGTGATATGTTTTACTATGGATGTGTTATTTTTATTCTATTTATGGTTTATGGATAAATTATTGACATTTAATATGCTAGTTTTAATACGAATGTTTATGTTATGTTTCAACCTTTTCATATGAGGAATGTATTGGACATAATAAGTGACTGGTGGATCCCAATATAGCTCCTTGATGAATCGGTAGGTCTCATAAGACAATTAGATGTTGACTTGGATGAGGCCTTTCCCATTTTAATATATGTTTTTGGATGAGGCCTAAATTATTTTTAAAGGTCATGGACGATGCCTTGAAAAAATGTTTTAGAATATATAGCATTATACATTACCGAATTATGAATATAATATTGATGGTTCATGTGGTTATTGGACTAGTAGAATACCCATGACTATGTTTTATTATGACATTATTTAATTAGATGAGATTTCTGGTGGCAATGTTCGGATATCTGAAACCCTCTCTTTCTGCCTTCATTCGCTTCGTGGATTCCTGGGGTTTACAGGGGTGGGCTCATGTGTCAGTTCTTTATAGAAGCTCGTTTTATTTTGTTTTCACTTCAGAAGAGGATTTTGTTCATGCGTAATGAAAGGCTCCAAGGGCGTTCGGGCCCTAGTGCTTCATCTTATCCCTCTTATCGATGGAGTTTTATAAGGGGAAGGAGGGTCCCAGTGCTATGATTTGGGTGAGTCTGCTCGGGCTTCCCCTCCAATTTCAGAATGGTGCATTTTTGAAGGTCATTGGAGATGCTCTTAGAGGCTTTCGGTGTGTGGCCGATAGCACGTGTTGTGGTGCAGAGACGTTGGTGGCCAGGGTTTGTGTGGAACTGGATCTATCCTTTTCGGTTCCGGAGAAGGGTAACCTTTTAGTGCCTGGGGCCGTTGAGTGGTCGCAGGCTGTTTTGTTCCCAGTTTCTCCATAGTACTAATCGTTTTTCTCATTATAAGGACACTTATTGCAGTCTTGCCGCAAGTCTCTTGGTATCCATGATCCAACTTCCAGTATCAGGTTCTCTGATCAGCATGCAAAGGCTCGGGAGGGGCTTCCCTCGTCCTCTATTTTTCTCCCGGTGCCGGGTTCATCTGTTTATAGTCCAGTCCCCTACCTTGCAAAGGAATTAGTGTTCCAGTTAGAAAATCCATCATCTCCGGCTATCGGGTTGCGGTTCCTTTCTCTCCTTAGGTGGCCCTGATGGGCTCCAAGGTACCCGTTTTTCGACTACCTCTGGGGGACATGATTGGTTCCTTCTTGAGGAGGTTCGGGGTGGTATCGATCCCCTACTTTGTTCTTCATCTGGGGAGTTATGGTGGAAAACCGGCTTGCGGGGGAGTCGTCTACAAGACACTCTCTTCTTGTTAGCAGAGATCCATGCAGGGGTTTTGGCTCTGAAGGGCGGTTTAAAGGGGGGTCTGACAGTGTGATGGGTTGTGTTTCTCAGGTTTCTCCAAGTAATGTGGAGGTTCGGGGACTAAGGGTGAAAGTTTTCCGGGTAGTTCGAAGAACCGGGAGGCAGGCGAGGATGTCTCTTCTCCTGTCCCCTTCTTTTCTCCTTCAGGTGAGCCAGTCGACAGTCCTGGGGTGTGCACCAGATCTATGAAGAAGAGGTGGGAAGACAGGGGGAGGTCCTTCTCCCCGGTGCGGATGTCCACGTCGCCTAGGGGTAATACTAGGCTACCTTTGGTTTAATGTCACCATTCATATTATGGAAATCATGAGGGATCAGAGCTAGGGTGAAAAATGACTTCATTTCCTCAGAGTCTCAGAAAAAAGTGAAAGTATTTGCGGTTTTTGAGCACAAGTAGAAAGTCGCCAAGATTCATGAGTTCACCCATAAGATAAAGATGCATGTTGCCATGCATGGGGATCCGGTTAAAAACCACATTTGGATTTTCTGGAAGAGAGGTGTTAAGGTGGACCTGGTTCAGGTTGGGGACCAACATTTAATGTCCAAGGTGACCTGTGACAGATATGAGTGTTTCTTGTTGGTGGTTTATAAAATTTGTGATGCACATCATAGGGAGGTGCTATGGTCCGAGATCTTAGGATTCGATCCAGGAGATCTTCCGTGGCTGGTGGGAGGATATTTTAACACTGTATTGAGGCCTGAAGAGAAGAAGGGGTAAGGAGCCTTCCAACATCATGTGAGTCTTTCATTTTCTTAGTATATGGTAATGAAGGGGCTCTTGGATGTGGGTTTCTCAGGTGACCCCTTTACCTGGTGCAATAATCACAGGGGGAGAGTCGATGCTGGAGTAGGCTGCACAGGTGTTTTACAAACTTTCGGGCCATTGAGAGTTTCAATGAGTTGAATGTTATTCATCTTACATGCAGTATCTTAGAACACTCACCTATCCTGCTCTCTTTCGGTAGAAAAAAGGAACCCCAGGAATGCTTCAGGTTTTTCAACCAGTGGGTGAGTAACCCGGACATCCACTGGGTGGTGTTACAGGTCCGGTGTGCACCATCGAGGGTGTACTCTTGGGTGGCCTTCCACTCCAAGTTGAGGAGGTTGAAAAAGGCTCTTCCATGGTGGGTGTTCTCCCTTCCTGCATGGGATCGGGATATGGATTCTATCAAACAGGACACTGAGTACATGGAAGCTATTTTATAGGGTTACTGGGATGCTGATGTGTTTGAATAACTTTTAGTGAAGAAGAATCTTTTGGTGGTGATGGTGCTTTCTCAGGAGCGCAGATCTAGGGACCAGTCCAGAGCGAGGTAGCTTAGGGAAGGGGATAATAACTCAGCATACTTTCATACTTTCATCAGATAGAGGTGATGGGTTGTGAAGCCTAACATGGCCTTGGAGGACCTATATTTCTCGGAGGACAGGGACGTGGTTGGGGGAATTACCCTGGCCCATTTTAAAGATCTCTTGGTAGGACCGACCGAGGGGTTTTCAGGGGGTACCCCTCAGGAGAGGCTCTGTTATGGGAGGAGATTCCGAACCTTGTGTCTGTGAAGGACAATGTTTTGATGGAAGTCGTTCTGGAGGAGGAGGAGGTATAGGTGGTCGTGTGGCACTTGAATCCGGACAGTGCTATTAGGCTGGATGGGTTCCCCAGGGGATTTTTACAGAGTTTGATGGGAGATGGTTAAAGGGGTCTTGGTTCTTGCGATTTAGGATTTTTTCCGCGGGGGTGTCCTTCCTTGGATTTCGGATACAACGTCGGTGGTTATCCTGCCGAAATCCAAAGATCCTTCCTCCCTCAACCACTATCGACCGGTCAATTTGTGCAACTTTCACTACAATGTTTTGGCAGCTTTGATTAACAGAAGGGTGTCCAGTTTTCTGCCTTGGTGGGTGTCCCTAGAGTAACACAGGTTTGTGCATGAGTGGTCAATTTTGGGGGCCACGTCGCTATCCCAAGAGTTGATGGGGGACCTGAACCTAAATACTAGAGGATCTAATGTGGTAGTGAATCTTGATATGAGTAAGGTGTATGACCGTATGGAATGGGGTTTCATTAACAGTGTTATTGGGAAGATTTGATTTTCTGACTCGGCTTGTGATATTATTTTCAGGTGTGTTAGCTCACTGTGGTTGGGGGTGTCTTTCTTAGGGAGAACACATGGTTTTTTCAAGTCGGTTTGTGGTTTGAGTTAAGGAGACCCATTATTCCCAAGAATCTTCATTCCGATGCAGGAAAATCTCATTCAGTTGCTTAATAGAGGAGTGAGTAAGGGGGAAATCTTGCCTTTCTGTAAGAGACATGGTATCCAATCCATATCCCACTTAATGTATGTGAATGATACCATCATTTTTATAAATTCCGGGGGGAGATCCATTCGTGCGGTCAATAACATTCTGAAGGAGTACAACAGATGGAGTGGAAAGATCGTGAGTAGGGAAAAGAGTTTTTTTTCATTGAAAACTCTTGTGGAGAGGGAAGGGTGGAATGGGTAGGCTTCGAGCTAGGCATGGGGAAAGGGTCTCTCCCAATGGAGTACCTGGTTTCTCCGGTTTCCTCTGGTAGGCTCCAGAATAAAGACTTTGATAAGGTGGTGAACAAGATGATGGGCCGCATTCTTGACTGGAAAAACCACTTCTCATCTTTTGGGGGCCGAATTGCATTGGTGAATAGTGTGCTATTTGTTGTCCCTATCCATGTGATGGAATCTACTAGCATCCCCAAGGGGTCATTCTGTCCATTGACAGGGTGATCACCCATTTTATTTGGGATGCCTCGCTGGTGGCGAAGCGACAATGGGTGTCATGGGGGAAGATGGCTCGGCCAATTAGCAAAGGAGGTATTGGAATCAGAAGAATGGTAGAAACGTTTCATGGTTTACATGTGAATCTAGCATGGGAGATCATTTGGGGATGAACTCTATGGGGGGGGGATCATGGTGAAGAAGTATAAAGATTCCTCTGACTCCCTTCCTTCCAGGGGTTCATCTTTGTGGGCCGCGGTCTGCAACATTGTCCTGACGCTTCTTCCTTACTCTCAATGGATTATCAGGGAGAGGCAGATTCATTTCTGGGAACATAACTGGGCAGGATCAGTGCTGGGTTACCCTGGGTGCCCGACCCCTTTGATCTCTCTATGTGAGGCCAGCACATATCCCATGTTTTTCAGATCGATTCTGGATGATGCACAGCATAAGATATTCAATTCAGTTGTGCTTATCCCCAATAAGGATAGGTTCGTGTACACCCCTTCAACAATGGGTAAGTTTAACCTTAAAGAATTTCATAATAGAATTATGGCTTAGGGACATTAGGAGCGCGAGAACATGGGGTGTGGAAGAAGAGTATCCCTACCAAACTTAACTTCCTCACTTGGTGAATCTAGAATAATGTTATCCCTGCAGATGTGAGCATCAAAAGGTTGGGCATCATCCTGGATTCCTATTTCTAGTGTTGTCCTAGAAGAAGGGAGGAGAGTAAGAATCATATATTTTTTGAGGGGGTTTGGGCACGTATGGTGTGGAGTTTCTTTTATCATGTATAAAAAATATTTGTCAAATGTTGATAACCTGTAGCAGTTTATGGAGTAGTGGTTTCAAGGATGTGAAGGTAACCCGATGGACGCTGAGGCCCATTACATTATTTACAATGTAGGTTGTTGGGTAATTTGGCAGGCGAGGAACCGTTCGAGGTTCAAGGGAACCAAGTCTACAGGGAGGATGGTGGTGGAAAGGATAAGGTGCATGTTTATTGACCTAGTGGACCTTCTAGATATTAGGACGGAGGTGTACTAGCTCAGGTTTTTATAGTCCCCCAGGCTGGCGGTAAGATAAAAGGCCTCCAAGGGGTTGGGGAATTGGATTCACTGGATCCCCCCAAAGGATGGTTACAATCTGAATATTGAAAGTTCTTGTGATTTGGACATTACGCGTGGAGGGGGGGGGGGGGGGGGGGGGTTGTGCGGGACCATAGGGGGAGTGTGGTGTTGGCCATCTCAGATTTCTGTGGGAGGGGGAACTCTGTTCGGACGGAGGCTTTGGCAGCCCTCTCTGGGATGTACCTATGTAATCAGAGGTACCTTGACATTGTGAAACTGGAAACCGATTCAAAGATTGTGTATGATTACTTGGAGGGGAATGGAAAAAGGCCATGGATGATTACTTACATTATTATACAATGTAAGGTTCTCATGAACAACAACATAAGGGTCACCCACACTTGGCGGGAAGGGAATAAAGTGGCGGACTACTTGGCTTCTATTACGGTTCCCAGGGAACCAGTGGTTTGTTTTGCTAATGTTACTCTTTTCAAACCAGAGGGGGTGAACTTGATTAGGGGTGATTCCCTCAGTTAACACTATTTTTGACCCCCATTGGAGGGAGACCTTGTTTTTTTACTGCGTATTTATTTTGAATAAAAATCATTGCGATTGGATGGAGTGTGTCTACTACTACATACCCATTCATGAGAGTATAGAATATCTAAAAGTCATAGTCCTTAAAGAACTCTAGACATTATCACAGCCTCTGGTTCAGTTCCTTCTGTGAGAAGATTTACCTGAGAATCTTGTGATCAGAGAGTAAACCATTCACCCATCAAGTAGTACCGCCACATCTTCAGTTCAAAGACTGCTGCTGCTAACTCCAGGTCCTGGGTAGCATAGTTCTACTTATTCTGTCTCAACTATCGTGAGATGTAGGCAATCCCTGCTCACTCTTGCATCAGGACACAACCTAGTCTGGTCCCTGACGTGTCGCAGTAGACTACATACCCAACTCCCTCTTCTGGTAGCCTCAAGATGGGGGCACTCGTCAGTCTCTTCCTCACCTCTTGAAAACTCTGCTGGCACTTCTCTGTCCACTAGAAAAGCTACCCCTTCTATGTCACGACTAACTAGGGTGCCGCTACTTTGGAGAAGTCAGGTACAAATCTTTGGTAGTACCTAGCCAATCCTAGGAAACTCCGCACCTTGGTCACACTCCTGTGTGGATTCTAAGAAAGAACTGCTTCTATCTTTACTAGATCTACTACGAATCGAGTCTCTGAGATAATGTTACCCAAAAAGTGGAATTCCCTTATCTAGAACTGGAACTTTGAGAGATTTCCATAAATCATGTGCTCTCAGAGTGCATCTAGAACTATCTGTAGGTACGTGACATGCTCCTCCTCCAACACAGAGTATATCATGATGTCATCAATGAAGACCACCACGAAGCAATCAAGGTATGGTCAGAATATCCTATTCTCGAGCCCCATGAACAATGCCTGAGCATTGGTCATGCCGAAAGGCATCACCACGAAATCATAATGGCCATACCAACACTTAAAGTTGGTCTTTGGGACATCCTCATCTCATACTGTGAGACGATGATAGCCTAATATGAGGGCTATCTTCGAAAAACATCGAGATCCCTTCATCTATTTTAAGAGATCATCATTACTTGGGAGTGGATACTTGTTCTTCATGGTCACCTAGTTCAGGCTCTGATTGTACACACAAATCCTCAAGCTCCCATCTTCCTTCTTGGAGAACAAGATCAAGGATGCCCATGGAGAAACACTTGGCCTTATGAACCCTTTTCCCTGCAATTCCTCTAGCTGTACCCAAAACTCCCAAAGCTCCAAGGGAGCCATCCAATTTTATTGTATAGATATGAATGTTGTCCTAGGGTATAGGTTGATGTAAAATTCTACCTCTCTACATGGAGTTAGTGTTGAAACATCATTAGGAAAGACATTAGCATACTGATCCACCACTACAGGATAACTCGGACCCCACATGACAAGTTCTCTGAGGGTGAGGCTAGCCAACTGGTGAGTGATCAATTGCACCCTCTTCTAAGAAATCCCATCCTGTGCTACAAGGGGTTCCTTATCCTTGGTGAAGGAAAACCTGATCCCATCCTCGCAAATACACTAAACTTTATGCCTAAAATAGTCGGTATTAGCATGGAATATGGATAGCGAGTCCATACCCAGGATGACGTCGTAAGACAAAGACGCTACTATTAAGAGATCCTAGAAGAATCTGTTGCCTCTTAGAGTAAGCTCACACAGTTTTCCCCAGTGTGTAATCATTGAATCTTCTCCCATAGGAGTCTCTAATCGCAAGGATGGAGCCAAAATCTCTATTAGAATCTCCAAGCTCCAAATGAGTGTCGTGGAAATGAAAGAGTGACTGGAACCTGTGTCTATAATTACTACAGCTAGGGTGGAATAGACATATATAATACCTCTAATCATCTCTAGAGCACCGTGGTCATAGGCCTCTTCTGTATGTAGTTTTTCTCACCCCTATCCGCCTACTCCCTGTGGTCGGTGTGGACCACCTAGTGGTGGTGGAAGTAGAACCTCAAATCGCTGCCCACTGCCTGCTACACAACCTGCTCCTCTGCCTCGCCCACCACCCTATGGACCTCCTCCCTTGAATATATTCCTCTGCCTTAGTGGACCATCGACCGTCCTGTGATGGTTGGTATGGTGGGTCAGGCAGTCGTGATCCATGTTCCCCTACCCGCCGCACATGAAGCACAGTCTGCCACCTAGCTGACCTTCTCTGCCTCGCGAGCTTCGATTCTCCGAACTTACGTCCTGAGGTTATCCACCACTGGGTATGTCCCTCTTGGACCTCTGTGTCATCTGTATACTTCCTCATGAAGATGAATCATCTTCCTATCGTCTGGTGGTGTCTCTCACCATCGGTGCCTACTCATCCCGAAAGCTATCCCCTAAGAATGCTCTCTCGAGCACTCCAGTCTGCATCAGGATATTCAGCGATATCATCGACACTATTATGTCCCACCAGAGACCCGACACAAAGGCCTGGGCCCTAAATAATGGGCCCCACACCATGTTGGTGGAGTATCATGATATGTTAATGAATCTTGCCAAGTATTGGGCTACTATCAGGCTCTCTGCTGTAAGTGCAGGAGCTCCTGAATACGCACAAAGCATAGTGTCACTGGAATGAAATCCTCCCTGAAGAGGCTCTCAAAGTCCGTCCTGGTGAGGGTTGTATTTTCATGTTTCTGGAGAGTTAGGCTCCACCATCTCCCTATTGTGCCCTAGAAATGGCTAGCATCTAGGATAACCATATACTCTACTGGTGTCTCAACTAAGAAAAAAAACTCTAGCCACAGCCTCCAACTAGTCCTCAGATGACTGGGGATCTGTCTCGCCTCGAAACCTCAGAGGCCTCTATCTCTGGAACTTGTGAAACATTCATAGTTACTTTACATAGTCTTCTAGTTTAGCGGGTGGCGTCTGCTTCGCAATGGGTGGTGGTGCAACTGGTGCGCCACCCGATGGTGCTACCATAGTAAAACGAACCTGAATTGAAGCGTTTTCACATAGTGGGTCGTCATCATGTACTCTCTTGGGAATCCTGGCTGGTTGTCTATGTAGTGACCTCTTAAAATTAAACATGTGCACCACTATCTATAAGTTATACCTGATGAGCTGGCTCAAGGGAGATCAAAGTAAAAACATTTCCAAAACACACAAAATCTGTATTTTTGTGCACCGAGTCAGAAATCAGAATTCAGTGTCCTGGTGTATGGATACGTCGACCGACGCACCAACACTGGACTCCTCAAACTGCAATCCACACTCAAAACACCTAAAAATATTGCTCAATTAAAAATATCAAAGTCTTAGTTCTTTGGTAGAACCGAGACCTATGATACCACTTTGTCATGATCATCCCCCGGGGCCCGTGCCGTGACTACCCCAAGCCCGCCTTCCATAGGCCAGGGGATGGATACTAGCACCAGAAAGGTGTATCCCTAAAATGCAATGAGATTTTATTTTAACTTGTATAAAAAAACAGCCCAGGAACACAATATAAAGTAACCACGAAGTAAAACTACAGTATTAAAAGTGTGTACTGAAAGTAAAGGGGATAGAATACAATAATAATGGAAAATATACAGCTGCACCTAAAATAGAAAAACAATTCTTGAGATCATCCACCAGTAATCCTACCTGAAGGGTAGATACAGATCATCTCATCAGCTTTCCACGTCACCCGTCACCATCACCTCCGTCCAATGTCAGGTCCTAGCTCCCCAAGTCAAAGTCAAGGATGCCCGTCGTCTGCACAAGACAGAATAAGGTGCAGGTGAATCCCGTATAGGGGTTTGAATAATAATAATCAGAAAGGACCCTAAGACCCCCAAAGGATTCCCATAATTCCACAGAGGAATAACACCAAGATGATTCCAATCACAAAGCACAAAGAAATAAACAGAGCTCAAACCGGGTATAAGTAAAGCACATAAGTAGATATGATTAGTCGTAAAACATGATCATATTATTATGTCAAGAGGCACTGCAACTAACAGTATGGAGTCTGACCCACACATGATCAATAGGTACTAACCCCCAAAAGACCCACAAAGGATCTGACCCACAAAGGATCAGTATGCGTTGACCCACATCAGATCACTCAGCACAGACCCACATAGGATCTGACCCACACATAATTGGTTCTAATCCACACAGGATCTCTAGGTACTAACCTTCGTATGATCTGCCTCCAACCTCCTCCTCACTGACAGCCTCTGGATCCCCGATCATAGTACGCTTGATAATGGGAGAACTGCTCCTCATGCCATCAGTCATATTTCAACCAGCACGAAGTCCCATGAATAAGTAACCTGATGATATGACACTTCATAAGGGTTTCAATGCAACAAATGACACATCAACCAGATGCCCGGTCTGTAGGTTATTGGCATTTCAGTGTCGAGGTCTCAGTAGGATTTAGAGTCGATCCAACCTATCCATACTCAAAATTTCTTCAAAACTATTTTGGAGTATCTCGAAATAACTGTCTCACTCTAAGGATCCCAACACCACATACGGTTTGTCAAACGGATGTACGGTTTGCATGTTGTATCCTTTTAAGCGTTTATGGGCCTGAGAGGGGTTCGGGCCTAGTCCGACCTGGCAGGGGCCGACCCGACCCGGTACAGATCTGACCTGGCCTAACACAAATTGGCTTGGGATGACCCTATAGGGATGGACGGTGGTGGGAATGGCCTGCTAGGCCACGGACCGGCCTGACCCACCGCGTGGTCCACCTCTTGAATGCCTCAAAGAGCCATTCAATTTTTCAAAGGGTGGCACTAGGTGGTGCCACCTTGTCACCTGCAGGGCCCATAGAAGATAAGTACCTTGCCCACTCACCGTGGCTTTGAAGCTACGACTTCCTTTAGTGCGGCGTGCGACGTTGTGCCGCCTCCACCTCAGCGGATGGACACTACCCGCTGCCTGTCCAACCACAGCAACACTTCTCTTCCACCGCGGTCGCCGGTCGCTGGTCACCACTCTCAACCATAAGCTCTGTTCATTGGCATAGCCACACAGATTCCACCACGATGCTTCTTATGCAGGGCTCTGGCGATGCTCCAAAGCTCCGTTTTCACTTCCACACGCGTCTATGGGCTCCTCGGGATTCCACCGTCACTGGGAGGCCCTCAGATTCTAGATTCAAATGAGTTGAAGTATTTTCCACAAAAGAATGCATCAAGAATGAAGTGAGGGAGGGTTTGGGCCTTGTTAGTTTGGCCAGTTCCCTCCACGTTAGCATTATAACAAGTGAGAGATTATTCAATTCATCTGTAATAAATAAACCTCATTCAAATCCCCTACAACATATACCATAAAATACAAGAATGAGGAAAAGAATCAAGGGAATTTTTTGAATTACATAACAATCCCTACCTTGATATTCTTTGGAGATAACACTGTGGTGGAAGAAGATTATGCATTCTATTAATCCACCGACGTTCATCGATCCTGATTTGTTGCCGCCCGATTTTCCATCTCCATCGGTGTAAGGCATCACATCACTTCACTAGAGGTTTCATTCTTGGTGAAGTTGTGTCAAAAATCCACTCAAATCCTCACTTAAATAGAGGGGGAAAGGGTGGGTAACATACTGAGGAATTAATGAGATTCATTAATTAACATAATTAATGTGCCACATTAATTGATGTAATTAATGTGCCACATTAATTATACGAGGGGTGGTTACACAAAAAAAGAGTAACTGGGCATTTTATATCCCATATTTAAAGGTATGAGCACCTCCATGGTCCCTACCACCGCCGCTCAACAGGTGGTAGGAAAAAAAATAACAATTGCCATGTTATTTTATTATTTCCTTTAAAAGTTGTAGAAACTAACTTTTTCACCCAACCAACTGTGATGGAAGTTAAGCCTCCCTTAAGCGAATCTTGTCACTGTGGATTAAATTATTCTCTCAGATTATTAATCTAAGCACTAGTAAAAAATATAGAAAATGCCGCCATCGCATTTACTGAATGTACCATTAAAAAGTGAAAAAATTAATTCTGGGTACACCGGGCCTCAGAATCAAGTGTCGTCAATTTTTGCAGACTCATAATAATACCAAATAATTTAAAAAAAATATACATGGAATTTTAGAGACTTTACATCTCAAATATGTCCCATAAATATATTCCTACATAAAACTCTCCATAGAAATATCCTACATAAACATTTATTGATAACCAGGGGAAATGAACATAATAAATGTGATATCAGATGGATAGTAATGGTAAAAATGGGATATATTATTCCACGATAACATGAAAGAATAATATTATAATAAGGGTATTTGATCATGAACATAACATAAAAATTTCATACACTATTTATCACAGATCCTTACCATGATTCATGTATTAAATATTGAAAATTCATAAGACATAAATAATAATTCTGATGCATCATCATAAATAAATCATGAACTATATGATCTAATGATAAACATGAAAAATATGTCATAAAAGTGTGTCACCATCATAGGTATTGCAATTATTTCATATTTCATGGTAAGGTACTAAGATATTAAAATCATAATGGATCATGAATCAATACCTATTTATCATTTCATAATGAATTAGTAATCCTTATATATTTTTAATAGTAGATAATGTATATTGACACGTCTAACATAATGGATCTAGCACATCATGACTTATTTCCTATAGTGGATCAAGAACATCGACTTATTTTCAATAATTATCTCATGAGATATTATAATTTACCCAATGCATTGAAGGTATAGATAATTATGCGATCACTCATCACCTAATTAAACCACATATTTTTGTTCCACAGTATCATAACACTACTGGAAAACAAACCTTTACCAACGGTTTTGAACCGTTGGTATAGGCCTCCAAACCGTTGGTATAGCCTATACCAACGGTTTGGAGAACCGTAGCCAAGTAAGCTGTTGGGATAGGTCTATACCAGCGGTTTTCCAAAAACCGTTGGTATATACCTATTCCAATGGTTTTGGAAACCGTTGGTATAGGTAATATGAAATCTATACCAACGGTAATGGAACCGTTGGTATATAAATTCAAAAAATAAAACATCCACTGGGATTTGATCCCAGGACCCCTCGTTTATCATTGAACGACTCAACCACTAACCTAACATGACTTTTGTGATCATAATTACATAAATATATATATGTATTCTCATAAATATTTTAAATTTTGATTTATATAATGTTCTTGGTACGAAGGTCCAATAAAAAATGAAAGTACCTATACCAACGGTTTTAACAACCGTTAGTATAGGTATTTGGTTGTGATTTTCATTCTGTGGAGGATATTGAATTTTGTCCCACTTTTCCCAACAGTTTGGCCAAACCGTTGGGATAGGTCTACCTTTCCCAACGGTTTGGCCAAATCGTTGGGAAAAGTGGCATATTTGGGGACCTTTCCCAACGGTTTGGCCAAACCGTTGGGAAAAGTGGCCAATTTGGGGGGCCTTTCCCAACAGTTTGGCCAAACCGTTGGGAAAGGGGACCTATACCAACGGTTTTCGAAAACCATTGGTATAGAAGCGTTGGGAAAGATCTAATTTCCAGTAGTGTAAAACATACACTATATCATTAAAATATAAATAGTAGAAATAAAGAAAATTTAATTTTCATTTCATCATTGACACATAGCATAAACAATGACAAACAAATGGTATTAATTAAAAATATAATCATAATAACCAAAAAAATACATAGAAATAATAAGTATGGTATAATTATATTATACCCCTAGTAATTCCTAATTAGCATCAAAGGTTGTTATCCAAAATGTAAATTATTTAAAAATATCACAGATTCTATTTTTTTAAAATAACCATTTCATTTTGAAATAATATATTTAAAATATAAAAATTTCCAAAATGTTATATAAAAAATTATTTTAACATAAACATTAAATTTATTTGGGTAATATTAAAATCATTGATTGGTCATGATGGAATGAAATTTCATTCAAGACGAGCGTGTTAAGACAAAGATTCATTTCACATTTTTTCAAAGAGACAAAAATAACTTATTGAAAAAATAAAAATAAGATTCCTTCAAATTTATTTTATGAAAGTAAAATAAGTGTACAAATTAAATTAAACATTAATATAATGTTATTAAAAAAACCTTCAATATATTTGAGAGAAAACAAGGACATGGAAGCAAAAGGATTCCCTTCTGAAGAGAGAAATAAAGAGTGATTTCCTTATAAACTTCTTTTGATCATTTGAATTAATAAAGTATGGAAAATAAATGGAAATAATGTAATATATTGAAATAAATAAATTATAATAAAATGAAATTTATTTATCCGATAACTATCATATAATATTTATAATTTAAATTCAAGCATTAAAAATATGTAAAAAATAGGGTTTGAAATATAATTCTCTTACCAGTTTGGTAACTTTTGAATCATAATCCCCATGAAATAATAACAATTAAATGATACATTAAATATCATAAACATAATTATAATTTTGATATTAAATTTAAAAATTTCCTTATATACACCTCATAAATGAATATAGGTGCATAACAACACCTATGTCCCAAAGAAGACAATTTAAGACAATAAACTATTATCTCAAGTTTAACGTGATTAAAAAAACTATAATCTACTACATAATTAATTCATATTTATTATAATTATATAAAATTATTAATTATAAACATATAATATCTTATTTTATCTATATATAACATCTTAACACCCATTTACTAACAGTTATTTATATATATCATTATTTTCTGGTTTTTAATGTTTTTTTCATGAGAGTTTAGGTTTGGTGCTTCTGATCCTTGTAAATTAATCTTGGTTTCATCATATCCCAAATTTTAGTCCGGATATATGTAAGGACCCGACCCCAGTTACCTGGATTCGATGCCTTATTATATTATATTATCATAAAAATAGGGAATATTCATCCTGAAGGGACAAGTAGTTTAGTAGCCTTTGGAATCAAGATACATATATAATTTAAACATTACATCATGAAATTAAATACAAAATTAATGTATTCCAATAGAAAAATACATTCCTTCTAGATTATACTTGTAATTTATTCACAATTTACTTATTCGTATCCTGGGAAAATGAAACATAAGAAATGGGTGAGTTTAAATGCACAATATGATTGAGAAATACAACAAATGAAAATATAAACATTAGATATGGAGAATAATGTAAAACACATGAATTAAAAATAATCATGAACATAATATGGAAGGAAAATGAACTGAGTAAATATTTCCGGAATATAATGTAATAATGAGTACTATACTAGTCGAATAACCACATTAACTTTCAATTACTAGATTCCTAATGAGGGAAGTGCATATTCTTGAAATTTTGAAACATATTTCCAAGGCCTTGTCCAAAACGTTTAAAAATGATTAAGGCCTTGTCCAAAACCACATCTCAAATTTGGCAAGGCCTTGGCCAAGTCGATGTCAATTTTTCCCATGAGACCTACTGATTAATTAAGGGGCTATAGTGGGCCCCACCTGTCACATAATAATTCCAATGCATTCCTAATATGATTGGGGTTATACATAAACAACATATACATTCATATTTAATCTATGATATGAAGGTTATCTAACTTTCCCCAAACAGTAAACATAAACACCGACCATTCGAAGTAAATTTGGTTAATGGTTTCTGAATAGAACATCCACATTAAAACTATTCATAAAAAATACAATCAAATATTTTATATGAAATCCTAAATGATTAAACCCAATAATACATAAAAATCAAGAAGTGTGTAGAAATAGATGAAAATACTCTTATAAAATCATTAAGTAATTTTTGAGATAAATACACATTTATTTTGAAAAGAAGAGTTCTTTTGGGAAAGTATTTTTATAAAACGAGAACTGTTGTAAGATATTATTTTCACAATAAAATGAGTTATTTTAGAAAGATAATGGTTGATAAAATCATATTATAGAGTTCTTTCGAAAATAAGTATGAATTTGTGAAATTCCCTTGAATCATGCTTATATTTCAGAAATAATTTTTGAAGTTATTTTTAAAATGTGTAACTGCCCATAAAATAATGAAGGATTATGGTTGGTAGAAATATATATAACACTAAAACAGAATTTATGGGGAGTAAATAATAATACATTATAATTTCATTGAGGTGAAAGGACATTAAAAGTAACCCAAACGAAAATGGAGGTTCCGGTAGAAAAACCCTTACCTTAAGTACGAATGTGTTCCGCTCTTGAACATAAGGTCCTAGAATATGAAAATAGACTTATTAATAACTTATTTCAGAACCTATTAGAAATTTATTTTGTTTATTATAATTCTATTTAGTTCATTTATTTCATTATTTATATTTTTTATGTTGAATTTCGTAGTTCTGGAGTGTTCGTTTTTTTATTTTCAAAATCAGTTTAGTATTTCCTACGTAATGGAGTTCATGTGGAATGGATTTAAATCTCAGGAATTAAAATTAAATATTATTTATGAACATATAGAAGTGTTAATGGTAATTTATATCAATTTTTACATGTAAATAGTATGATCATTATATGAAATATTTACGACATTCACATGATTATTTTAGCTATATTTTGAGTATTAGGAACTAGTTTTGTCATACGATTTAATAATATGTACGTATACTAGTTTCTGAATATCAAGTAGGTTATAATAAATGTATTATAGTATTTTTTAACCATAAAAAGGTTCCATGAATAGTAATGAAGGATAAAATGAAGAATTAATCTTCATCGTCCACAAAGTTTATAAATAAGAACCTTAAGTATGTTGACTTCATTTATAAAATAAAAGGAAGAGAGTAATAATATTGATGATGATTCTTCCATTCACATGATATAATTATAATATATAAGTTATAATGGATCTATCATGGTCATTTTTATAGAAGAGGTGAGGTGAGGGTAATAAAATAATATATATTTAAATGAAACTAAATGAAAAAGACAGGTGCTTTACCTCTTGAAATAACCCTTTTGAGAACCTCCTTAAGGGAAGGAATTTTGGTCTTTTGGAAAGAAAAAGAGATTATTGGACGTGGGGAGTGACTATGTGAGGGTATTTGGGATGGACTTTTTGGATCTTTAAGTCATAGAGGAGTGAAGAGTAGATGGAGTGGGGGGGGGGGGTTATAGTGGGGGAGAAGAGGGTTTTCATAATTTTAGAATCATTAGTTTATTAATTTTCCTCAAGACTAGAAATAGGGTTAATTCCATGAAAAAGAATAGAAATAAATTCAGGTGAGTTCTATCCAAGTGGTTTTACAACACTTATGATGTCATAAATAGTGTATTTACTGGATAATTTTAATATACTATATTTTACTGTAACTCACTATTCATCAAAAATTTGTGTATTTCAGAAAAATACCAAAAATTCACCCTAATTTTTTTTTCGAAATGTAGAATCCAAAAACAAAGTGAATTTTTAAAATATAATTTTATAAATATGATTAATTTAAAATTTAATTAAAATAACAATATATCTTAAAAAACATTTTTAAAATGTTTATTTACTTATTCCAAAATATAGGTACATCGTACTTACACTTGAATATTATTTATATAATATCATAGGTATGGTAACTATTCATTAAGTTATATCACTATTCGTAACTGTATGTTACTATTCATAAGGGTAAGTTACTATTCACCAAAAATTAACTTTTTCTTATTAGACTCCAAATAACATACTGATCAAAACCGTTTACGTTAGAATTTTGAAATTCACATCACAGAAGTGAAAAAATTATGTTTAAAGATCACATAGAACATAGCAGTTCATTATTTTTTGATTATATGTGACTATGACATATTTATATTAATGGAATCTCCATTTAAAAAATATTGGGTTTTTACATTCTCCTCTCCTTAAAAAAATTTCGTTCTCAAAATTCACAAAATGTTTCCTAAAAATATTTGGGTATGTATTTGAAATAAGCTCCTCAGGATCCCATGTTTCTTCCTCCATCTTATGGTTACTCCAAAGAAACTTTACCAGACATGTCATCTGATTTCTCTATACTAGGTCTCTGGTATCAAGAATCATGATAGGCTCTTCACAATAAGACATATCGTGCTCAAGTTCTATTTATTCATAGGTGAGTACATGGGTTGGGTCTAAAATGTATTTCCTTAACATTGATACATGGAACACATTGTGAACATTGGAGAGACTTAGCGGAATTCTCAAATGGTAAGCTATAGTTCCAATTTGATCCATAATTTCAAATGTTCTAATGTACTCAGGACTTAATTTTCCCTTCATACCGAATAGTATAATACCCTTCCATGGATATACCTTTAATTAAACATGATATCCTTCTTGAAATTTCAAATCCTTACTTTTGTTATTAGAATAGATATTTTTCTTACATTGATCTCTTTTGATATGGGTTTAGATAATCTTCACCTTTTTCACTATTTCCTCAACATGTTCTGCGCCTACAATCTTTATTTCACCAACATAATCCTAGTGAGTTGGTGTACGACAACTCTTTCCATATGACGCTTCATATGGCGCCATATGAATACTTGAATGAAATATATTGTTATAGAAAAATTCTAAGATAGTTGAATACTGATCCCACATACCTTGAAAGTCATGTGAACATGACCTCAACATGTCTTTCAATGTTTGAATAGTATATTCTAATTGTCCATCAGTTTGTGGGTGGTAGGTAGTGTTCAAATGAAGATCAGTATCTAGGGACTTCTGAATACTTTTCCAGAATTGTCACATAAATTGGGAATCAAAATATGAAACAATTGATAAGGGTATACCATGAAGTCTTAAAACTTCATTAATATATAGACTTCCCTAATGTTCAAGTTGTAAATCTTCTCTTATAGCAAGAAAATGTGTTGATTTTTTAAGATTATCAACAATGACCAATATCGAGTCATTCTTTCTTAGAGTATTTGGTAGCCCCATGAAAAAGTACATTATAATATCATCCCATTTTCACATAGGAATAAGAAGGGGTTTCATTAGTTCTCTAGGATGTTATCTTCCAACCTTCACCTATTGAAAAACCAAACATCTTGACACATAATCAACAATCTCCCTCTTCATGTTTTCCCAAAAAATGTTCTTTTATATCTCTATACATCTTTGGGCTACAACGATGTATAGAGATATTAGATCTATGAGCATTATCCAAAATTTCTCTCTTTAGCTCAGGGATAGTGGGAACACAAAGCCTCTTTCTTAATTTCAAAATTATACCTTCATATACAAATTCAATCAACTTCCCATCATTTAAAGCATTAATTTTCTCATGAAACTACTCATCATCAGCCTGATAATTTTTTTGTCATTTCTAGTAAATAAGGTTTGGAAACCTTTTGAAAAAGTAGTGATGTGTTACCTTCCTTTATAATTATCATATCCATTTTTACTAGATCCATGAACATAGGATCCCTTTCAACTCTCATCTTATTCAGAATTATATGGTCCTTTATACTCAAAGTATTCACCACCTAATTTTCCTTCCCTGAGTGGTAGTGTATTGTACAATCATAATCCTTAAGTAGCTCAATCCATCTCTTATGTCTCATGTTGAGTTCTTTCTGTGAGAATATATATTTCAAACTCTCATGATCTGTATATATCTCACATTATTCTCCAAAAAGGTAATGTATCCAAATATTTAGAACAGAGATTACTAATTCTAACTCAAGGTCATGTGTTGGGTAGTTTTGTTCATTTATTTTTAGCTTCTTAGATGCATAGTAAATAACTCAATCATTCTGAATAAGGACACAACCAAGTCCTTTATCTGATTCATCTCTAAAGATCACAAACCCATCATTACCTAGGGTTAGGGTTAGGATCAAAGAATTCACTAATCTTCTATTTAATTATTTAAAACATTATTCATATTCCTTTTATCCATATGAAATTAAACCCTTTTCGTGCAAGCTTGCTCATTGGGTTGGCTAAATGGGAGAAGTTCTAAATGAAACACCGACAATAACCATTTAAACCACTAAAACTATGTACCTCAGTTATGCTCATTTGAGTTGGCCATTCTTACACAACCTTTGCCTTCGCATGAGATACATATATTCTATCCTTAGAGACAATGTGGACCAGAATGGAAAATGAATGGAGCCAAAACATACACTTTCTAAACTTCCCATATAAGTCATTTTTTCTAAGGGTCTTTAGAATAGTGCACAAGTGATTTTCATGGTCTTCATAACATTTATAGTATACTGAGATATCATCAATAAACACCACTAAAAAGTAATGAAGATATTCCTAGAAATATTTATTCATTAGATCCACTAAAATAGATGGTTCATTAGTCATTCCAAAAGGAATTACTGTAAACTCATAATGTACATACCTTGTTCAAAAAGCTATTTTTGGAATGTCTTCCTTCCTCACAACCAACTAATGATATCCAGTCCGAAGATCAATCTTTGAAAAATATTAGGCTTTATGAAGTTGATGAAATAAATAATCAATGTGAGGTATGGGATACATGTTCTTTATTATTATACCATTGATCACCCTATAGTTAACGCACAACTTCATAGACCGATCATTCTTCTTAATGAAAATAATAGGGGCTCCACAAGGAGAAACACTTGGGAGAATAAATATATTATCACTCAATTCCTCTAGTTATTTCTTTTGTTCTACTAACTCCACAGTGGCCATTCTATAAGGGGTATTTGATATGGTCCTTGAACTAGGAATTATGTCAATAGAAAACTCAATTTCCCACTCTAGAGGATATCCAGGTAAATCCTATGGAAAGACATCAATATATTCTATCACAATAAGTATATATTTTATTTGAACATTATTTTTCTGACCCATAGTTATTTCATTCCCTTCCTCAAAAATAATTGAATTCAGTAGAGATACTGGGGGAGGATCTAGATGGTAATCAGATGACAATGTTTCTTCTCTAAAGAAAAGTGATTCTACACCATTCTCAAAAATTTTAACTTTCTTCTTCTTGCAATAGATCTCTGCCTCATAATTTGATAGCCAATTCATAATGAGGATGATATCAAAGTTAGTAATTGGTAAGATGATAAGGTTAGAAACTAAAGCAAACTTATGTTTTATAAGGGGGACTGATCAACATGAAATTGTTGTAATGATACATCCACTAACAGTTTTGACTGATAACACCTTTATTAAATGAAATTGGACATGTCTAATTTTCTGGGAAAACAAGGAAGATATAAATGAATGAAACAATCCAGAATCAAATAAATCATTGGATAAGTTTGATGCAAGTATTAATATACCTACCACCACTTCTTTATAGAATTCAACCTCTACAATTTTGACCACATAAGCTTATCCCTGCTCCTTTAGCCTTTTCTGTGGCATGTTTCCTTGACGATTTGGACAATCATTAGCATAATGTCCCATCTCCTGATAGTTATATCATTGAACATTAATAGATTCTTTCTTCCCCTTACAATCACAAGCAAGATGGAATATCTAGGCACATTTGTAGCATACTCCTTTTCCTTTTAAGAATATACCAGGGTGTTTTCTTCAACAATGATCAAAAGGTGAAAATTCAATTCTTCCCTTATTCACTGTTTCCTTATTCCCTTTCCTAGAGTTTTCAGAAGTCACTTTCTTCTGTTTAATTCCCTTAAAGTCATAAGACTTAGATAACTTCTGTTCTATATTGATATCACATGAAACTATATCCTCATATGTTGAAAAACTTTATGAAACCAGTGCTTTCCAATGGAATTGCTTTAGGCCATCAAATAATCGATCAATTTTTCTCCTTGGATTTAGTATGTAGTCTAAAACACGTCTTTATAACCATGTGATGCTAGCTTCATAATTTGGAACATTCTCATCATCCTTTTTCTTCAAATTTAGAAACTTCCATTCCATATTATCTCACTATTCACGAGGAAAGTATATCTCTAGGATGATTTCCTTATAGTCCCTCCATTCCATCTCTTCTATCTCTTCCTCCACCTGTGTGTTTAGGATTAATGACCACCATTGATCTGAATCTCTCGATAGATGATAAATTTCAATAATGACATTATCTCTTTCATTACATCCCAAAGTGAGAAATATATTCTCTACGGATCTTATCCACTGCTTATCTACAAATGGGTTTGTAGTCCTATTGAATGTTTGAGGTTGTTGTCACATAAAGTGATCTAATAAAGCTCCTACATGTAGATGATCTGGATGCCCCATATTAATAAGGTTATTATTCATAAACCGAGTAAGTTTTCCAAGTATATTTATAAGTTATTATGAACCAATCGCAGCATGAGAGCCAATATCATTATATCGTGTTGGAGGGAAATCCATACATGGGATAAATATGTTCATGCGGTTTCCATTTCTTCCACTAGGTTCCATTTCTAGATAATTGAATACACTAGATTAGGTTATTAATCACAATTTATAATCTTATCATAGAAAAATACTTATCATAAATTGAAATCCTATGAATGTCTAATCCCATAACTAAAAAAATGATTTTTTTGATGAAAAATTTACATTTCAATCTTTTATATGGGATTGAAAAGAAAATGTGAATTATCTTAAGCATATCCCCCAAGAGTATCAATAACAATAGTGAAGAAAGGCCCAGTTTCATGTACCGGGATACCTAGGGTGAAGCCCGAAACTATTTATTGGAGTATTCACTCTTAGGTACATCTGTTCTAGAGCCACCTCTACCTGTTTGTATGCATACATGGATGTATTTTCTAGAAATATGCACAAAATATATTCCTTACAAAAATAATGGGATGTTATTTTATGATTATACTCAAAGACTATCCTAGGGATTCATTCCCTAATCTACATTTTCAAACTATAGTTTCTAGGTTTTCTAATAAACTTCCTCTAATAAAAACTATAAGGACCTTACCCCAGTTACCTGGAGCCAGTGCCCTGTTTGATTATATTGGAATGTAAATAAGGAATATGAATACCTAAGGGCCATGTATTTTAGTATCCATTGGAAAAAAGATTCATATATAAGTTCAACATTACATAATGAAAAAAATTCAACATTAATTTATTCCATTAGAAACATCAATGCCTCCAAGATTAGGATTAAAAGTCACTCATAATTTACGACTTTATATCCTGGGAAAATGAAACATAAGAAATGGGTGAGATAAAATGATCAGTAAGAGTAAGAAATACAGAGGAAGATAACATAAACATTAGACATGGTGAATAATTGAAAAAACGCGCCTTAAAAATAAACTTGAACATAATATGGCAGAAATATGAGCTGAGTAAATATTTCTATAATATAACATAATCATGAGTATTCTACTTGATGAATAAACACATGAAATTTAAATTAATAGCTTCATAATGATGGATGTTTATATGTTGGACATTCAGAAACATATTTTCAAGGCCTCGTCCAAGTTGTCAAAAAAAGATTAAGGCTTCCGTCAAAACCATATCCCAAATTAGGTAAGACCTCAGCCAAGTCCACGTCTATTTTTCTCATGAGACCTAACGATTCATCAAGGGGATATATAGGTCCCCACCCATCCCATAACAAGTCCAATGCGTTCCTTATATGAGCATGGATAAACATAAACAACATATAAGTTAATATTGAAACTATCATATAAAATGTAACTAACTTTCCCCAAACATTAAACATAAACACAAACCATTCGGAGTAAATTTGGTGAGTGGTTTTAGGATAGAACATTTAAAATAAATCTATTCATAAAAAATATAATCAAATATGGTATATGACACCATAAATGATTAAACCCAATTAAACATAAGAATCAACAAGAGAGTGGAAATAGATTAAAATACTCTTATAAAATCATTAAGTAATTATTTAGATAAATACACTTTTATTTTGAAAAGAGTTCTTTTGGAAACTAATTATTATAAAACCAGAACTTATGCAAGTTATTGTTTTCATAATAAAATCAGTGATTTTAGAAAGATAATTTCTTCTAAAAATAGATTATAGAGTTATTTTTAAAATAGGAGAAGGGTTTTAATAAATTTTTAATCATTTGTTTATTAATATCCTGCATGAAAAAAATAGTGATTATTCCATGAAGAAGAATAGTAAAAAATTCATGTTAGTTTGAAACATGTGGGATTATATCACTTATGAGGTTATAAATAGTGTATTTAACAGATGATTTGTATATACTATATTTTACCATATTTTACTATTCATCAAAAATTCGTGTATTTCAAAAAAATACCACAAATTCACCCTAATCATTTTTCTTCATGTAAAATTCAAAAAAGAAGTGATTTTTTCAAAAATAATTAAAAAAAGGATTAATTTAATATTTAATTAAAATAACAAATTATTCAACAAAAAACAGTTTTAAAACATTTATTTTCTTATTCCAAAACATAGGTACATCATACTTCTACATGAATATTATTTATATACTATTATAGTTAAGGTTAATATTTATTAGGGTATATCACTATTCATAAGGGTATGTTACTATTCATAATGGTATTTTACTATTCAACAAAAATACTGTTTTTCTTATTAGACTCTAAATAACTTACTAATCACAACCGTGTGTGTCAGATTTTCAAAATTCACATCACAGAACTGACAAACCTATGATTAAAGGTCATATAGCACTTAGTAGTTCATTATGTTTTGATTTTATGTGATTATGACATATTTATAAGAAATGAATTTGCATTGAAAAAAAATATTGGGTTGTTACAAAATATATATATATATATATCATATATATTCAATATATATATATATATATATTTAGTTTCATCCATAATGGATAGAGATAGAAAAATTAATTTCACTGTTCACAAATATGGTTGGTCGAACATACACATGAATGATGTTTTCAATTTCCCATTGATGGAATGAAAGAAAGGTAAATAATCATTAAAATTTCTAGAATCATTATTATATCATAAATATCACATATATTAATTAAATCAATCCTTATTACCAACCATGTAAAAAAAATGAAAAACAAATCACATCACTTCGAAGAGGCATTAGTCCACATGTATGCATGAGTGACATTATTGTTTATCAACGGATCATAAGTTAAGAATGTAGATGTGATATTATAATTATAGAAGAATAAAAACTTCATAAATTTCATTTATAAATGTTTAACCCATAATAATAACTATCTATAAATAATGGTGATGGAAAATGAGTTGCAACATTTTGTGGAGCCGATAGTCTATACATATGCATAAGAGATACTTTCAGTTACCATTTAATTGAATATAGGGTGGATTATGGTTATCCCATAATAATAATAACATTTAATTATATTTAAAATACTTAATTTTTTCTATTTTTTTTGAATAACAAAGAACTAGAAAATGTAGAAGAAGAAATAAATTGGAAGAGGTCAGGTATGAAAATTGTATTTTTATATAAAGACTCCATTAGATACTTTCTTAAGGTCTTTTGTAATATTAATTTAAGATTAAAAAAACCAAAAATTATGTCCATTGAAGGTAAAAAATATTTGGGTACGGTTTTTCTGATATTGGTTTCTCAAGATGGTGTAATGAAAAGAGGGAATGAGTTCTCTTTTATAAGTGAGGTGAAGGTTACTCATATAATTTTATAAAATATTAAAATATATTAAATTAATTCCCAAGAAAAATACTTTCAAATGGACATTAATTCAAATAAAAATAGTATATTGAAAAAATAACATAATAAGATTGAATTTAGAGAGGTTTTTGTATCATTTTAAACCTTATCTTTTGATTCAACTCCTTGATTAACCAATTTACTCTTAAACAATAGTAGTGAATATTTCCATATTAAAGGGTTATAATTTTACTTATAATGTGAAAATTGGATAATAAATGGAAAAGGGTGGAATATTTGACGATATATTATCCATAATTTCCTCTTTCAATATTTTTATTATTGTTAAATAATTTGAGGGAATATTATTTCTATAAAATGTCATAATTGAAATTCATGACACTATTACTTTAATTTGGCAATAAACACACTATGATAAAGAAGAAATTTCAATATAATTAATCTGAATTAAATTTTAATATTTATCTAAAAAAATATTATAACCTACTATTTCATCCAATTTTATTCACTTTTAATAATATTAAAATATTAATTATATTTTTCTATTAATTTAATAAATATTGTGTCCATGTTGTATAAGAATTTAAAATAATTATTCAATAAAAAAACTATAAACAAAATACCATGATAAAAAAATTAATTCATATCTAAAATAAATGTTTATAACCTAACTTTTCATCTTTTTATCCATATAAATATTTTGAGTTATTAAAGTCAAGACATTGAAAATTTAAATTTATCAGTTTAATAAAATAACATAATTGTTGGAATCAAAGAAAAATAAGACCCTGTATACATATATTTTGGATATAAATGGTGGAAATAAACTAATAAAATAGGACAAAGTAATGTTTTGTTTTTATTTTGAGACCTTATCTCCTGGTTTTAACCCTAGTTTACCAATCTTCCTTTATCGAGGTGAACACTATTTTCCGAGGTTACTATTAATAATGGATAAAAAGGAAATATTTAACCAATTTAATCCCCCTAATTGCAAATATTGTATCCATTTTTCTATATTCAATCTATAGAGGTGGCATAAATTATTTTAATATGAAAACACGAAATGAAATGAAAAATAAATTATTAGAAATTTTTTTTACGTATAACAATTTTTTATTCCAAATTCAACGAAAAATTTGATTTCTATGAAATTAATTGGATTATTAATAGTATAAAATAACTAAGTATACTTTTAAACCATTTTAATAAAAAAATTATATTTTTTTTACATGCTTGAAACCAAAATATAGTTTTCAATAAAAATTAGTTTTTTCACTATTCACTGGAAAATAAATCATTTTAGAAAAAATCAAAAAATTATCCCTAATATTTTTTGGATATTTATATTTCAAAAATTCATTTAATTTTATCAAATAAATTTTATACTGGTTTTAAAAAATTGAATATAGATTTTTCTCATAATAATCCATAAAAATCATTTTTAATGGAAATGTTTTTTCTAAGAATAATATAAATTTCCAAAAAATTGAATTCTTATTTCATAAGAATTAATAAATAATTTTTTCTTAAGTAATAACTTTATATATATAATTCATAATTTTTTTATTCATATCGAGAACCAAAAAATTCCACGATTTTGTTATAATGGTCATATTTAAATAATAATATTTTTCAATTCATTTTAGCTCAGTGTTACATATCATATATGCTATCGAACATAATCTTATTATTTTAAAATCTCATAGTGTTACAAAAGTTTTATTACTTTTCAAATAAAATATCGAAAATACAATTTCTACCCTCATTTGTAAATATCTTCTCTGTTCTATACTTCATATTGTATTTCCATATATAAGATTTTAAATTTTAATTACTCTTATAAAATAATAATATTTTAGACATAAATTAAATTTCTTCATAAAATATTCTCAGAAATAACATTTAACCCCTCTAATAGATATTATTCATTTTCTATTATCTAGAATTTATTTTATTTTTCATGTCAAGTTGGTAGAATGAAGGGAAAACTCTATGGATCCAAAGGATTCAACTCTTTTATTTTCAAACCCCTCTATCATCATTTATTCTTCATACAATAAATACCATCTTTGAGATAATATATGTCGGTATCTGATCTTAACATTGATATACTGATGAGTTTTTAGTGCCTATTAATTGATGGAAAAAATCACTAATATGATTATTTTTAATGATTATAAAAAATCACTTCAAGTAGTTGATATAGAACCTACAAAAAATGATTTTTGTTTTCTAAATTCCAAAAAAAAACTTCCCTATATATTAATAATGAAAAATATATAGCTTAAATGGATTTTAATTTTTTATTTCACCAAAATTAAAATCTAATGTTAGTGTTGACTGAAGATCCCTCCCACCCCTAATAAACAAATTTAAGCACTTCTTCTTAACTTATTTAGTTTCAGGTAAATCAAATGTCATATAAAAGTTAGAATAAAAAATTGACAAGTATAACTAAAAACATTTATTAATAAAAAACATTTTATATGAGATTACTAAAATGGTCTCCCATAGCTAATATAGTGTTTTATGGTGGATCCTTGACTAAATAAAAAATACTTATATTTTCTCAAGTTATCTTAGGGACCATATTCATATATTAAATTCAATTTGGATCTGTAGAATTATTATTATAAAAATAACATGACCCATGTCCTCTAATCATTACTATGAGCAAGTGATAATTTTGATAAATGTGAGTTACCATATTTTCCAAGCCTAGAAACCATACTTATAGATGTAGGAGAATCATGCACAAAGGAATACTGAGGCTCCTCAATATAAGTATATTGATGGAACTCTCTATAATATCATTTTGATTCAACTATTTAAGAGGTCATGTTTCTATAAATAAAACAAACAAAAAATTATTAAAATATGATACAAAAATAATTTTTACGTATGAAATTTAATAAGAATTTTAAAATTGTATAAAAAATAAATTAAAAAAATATTAATCATAATTGTTAACATTGTTAACTAAAATTATAAAAAATTTTGATACAAATTATGAGATATGAAATGATATATAGAGTAGAAAAAACATATGTAATATTTAAAATGATAAAAATATTTTTATGTAAACAATTTTTTGATACTAAAAAAATAATTTAGCATATTTATTAAAATATGTGACTTAAATAATAAATAAAATTGGAAATAATATATCTCACATTTTGAAAAAATTGGGAATTTAAATAGGAAATAAATATATAGTAACTGTAATACAAGTATATTAGTAAAGTATTTTTCCAAATTATTTTTTTTGATGATCATTTGGTATGGCATGAAACATTTCTAAATTGTGCTCTTCAATATCCTCTAATAATATTTCCATCGATGTAATTATCTCATAAAATTCATTTTCATTAAAAAAATTTTAATTAATAAAATATTTATTTTCCTTGAAAAATGATAGACCACTGAATATATAATGGATCAAGGAGACAAAAAAAATTGGGTTTTATGTATTTCTATGTCAAAAGTTTTATCTATGTGTCATAAACTATTTAGATATACAAGTATCATTCTTAATTAATCATGTTTAACACTATTAATATTGAAAAATAATTAACAGTTAAATGATGTAACATCAAATTAAATACAATAAATATCCCATATATCTTCAATAAATCCATAATATTCAATTATTGAAAATATTTGGGTTTTATATTTTTTACTCAAAATAATCATTTCTTTAGAGAACACCAATAAAATGTTATTCTAAACATCACTTTTATTATCATGGTAATTAGTATAAAATGTATATCCATTAATTGAATACTTTGACCATGTAATCACATATAAATTTTGGTTTTTTCTACCCATAATAATGTTTTAGATACATAATTTTTACCACACACAACCTTTAAAAACCATGAAAAAACATTTTATTATGACCATTAAGTTACCAATTATCTTTCTTCTTTAGATAATACTGTTTTTATGCATTAATTTTCAATATTTTATATTATTTTGTATAATAAATTTTATTTAATATTTATAAACATGAATGCACAATTTTCTCAATAATCAACAAAATTATTTTCAAGCTACATATCTTTTTCTCCCAAAATTGACTCATTCATGGTCAGGTATAGGCCAAATGACATGATCCAATATATAAGTAGTCTTTAAAAAATTATTCTACATCCTCATAAATATTGTTCTCAAAAATAAAGGCTTATGATTGTTTTTTATTCTTAGCATACCCCTTTAATATCTCCATATAACTCTTTTAAGGGTACATCAAATATAAGTATATAGGACCCCATGATTTGTTTCTCACAACAAATGAACAATTACATAGACTAAGATTTAAAAACATATGGTGAAATATACATTTATAGTTGAAAAAGTATATTTAATATATCATTCTATAAATTATTTATTGAATTTAGATTAATCACATTATTAAAAATATAATTGAAAAATAATACAGCTTAATGATAGTTAATCTGAAACAGATGGAAATTATTCTACATAATTATATTCAGCATTATTGCATCATAACATGATAGTCATGGGATTTGATAAATATCAAATTTAAATCTATTAGTGGCACATTTTTTTTCAAATGAAGAATAACCCAAAGGTACCTTGATACCATTGAGGTATTGGAAAAAAATGATATTCCACCTCTTAGAAAATGTATAAAAATATGGTGGTAGGTATATTTATTTTTTATTTTTAAGTGATATGTAACTCTGAACATATTCTCATTGATAATAAGTACAATATTTTATTCAAATCAACTATAGTATTTCATTTGATATATAACAATGATCCAATCAAACTAACAAATATATTTTAAAAAAAATACATCAAATCAATGTTCTTTTTCCTAATGATGTCTAAAATAATCAAGCTCAAAAAATATTTAATATTTCTTAAAAATAATTTTTATCATTACCATATCATTGTTTCTTTACATATTTCACATGAATTATTTTCACCCTCTCAAAATACTGATATGTTTACATAAGATTTAGATGAATATGACATTCTTATGATTCATTGAATCTTATATTAAAATTCTATAAGAGTGACCCATATAAAAAAAAATCTTAAATGACTTATGAAATGTTTTTTATTCTACGTTCTATTTTTATAAAATTAATTCCATTATTAACAATTTGAATAATATTTAAACCTCTTAATATTATATCTAGACAAATTTTCATATGTTTGGAATTCATATATTGTGAACATAATCATTGAATAGAATTGAAAATATTCATTTTTATAGGAATAAAAATCTCAGATAAATTTCACCTATAATGATTTAAAACAATCAATTAATGGTGATAATTACAAATTAATATCATTTCCATGATTTTTTGGTCCGAAATCATTAAACTCAACATGATACATTTTTTCTTCCTTCAAAAAAATAGGAGATGAATAATAAATTTCAAACAAAGATCCAAAAATTAATTTTTTTATGGATTTGATATGGATTCCTTTCATATGGGAGCTATCTATGTTTGATATTTCTAACATCATTTTGAAATATAGGAAGGTACTGATCAATTTTCTTTAATTATAGAAAATCTGTAGAATAACATAATTTTCTTTTATAAATTCACTCGTCTTTATTTATTAAAAACCTTTTGGAATCATTTTAATTTTAAATAAATGTTTCAAATGTGAATATATAGGAAGATATAAAATTTATTTATTAGGATTTTTGGTAAATATTATATTAGATAATGTTTCCTATGTTTTTTCTTTCAACGTATAATATGATATCCCACATTAAGGACACTCTAACCAACCTTAATATTAATTATTTTGTAGCACATTGTCCTTAAGATACAAATATATACTATTATAACCCAATACCATTAGGCATAATATTTTCATCAAATTATAATTTGAATATAGAAGAGTATTTACTTCCGGAAGTATGTCTTTCAACTATAGAAGAAATTATATTGAACTCTTATCACTACATTTATTCTTGGATTTTATGTCCAACAATCTTAAAACTAATTATAAAATGTTAAATTTCATAGAACCAATATATATTTGTTTTTAGCATCACCATATAAGAACTCAATAATCAATGTTTTATATATTTCATTTTCTTCAATATCTTGATTAATTTATTCAATTTGATTAGAATTTCCATCTTTAAAATATTTATTATCAAAAGGTCTTGTATTCAATCTAACTTTGTAACACCCCGAGATTTTATGAAAAATATTATTTTAATTTCATTAATGTCTTGTGTTGTATTCTACACCAAGATTACCTTGCGCTATACGCAACACCGTATTAGCTTGCAGTATACGCAACACTATTCTTGGACCGTGTTACACACAATTTTGATAAGGGTTATTCTACGCAACATTGAGTATATATATATATATATTAAATATATAAATGAAATATGGTTGGATTCTGTTATACGAAACAACAAATGATTCTTTCACAACACGCAAACCTGACTTGGCATTCATTACACGCAATCGCGACCTTCCTCGATAGCGTGTGTTGTACGCAATACTGGGTTTTAATAAAAAATGATATATTATTATAATATTGTCATGAACTAGCCGTTATGAATAGTATTTACTAAATTTTGAATTTTATAACATTATTATTCATCTTACCCATTTTCTAGAACATGGTATAAGAACAAAATAAATTTTTCGGGTAAAATAAGTATTTTTTAAAAAATGCAGTTTTACCGCATTTTGATGGCGCACCCACTTTAAATCTAATTTTTCACATGTTTATATGTTCAATTTGAAAAATTAAAATTATTCTTTTGAATCAGGATGTAAAAATTTACATTAGATAAAGTTTTGATATTTTTCCGATAACTTTAATATTTTAATGAATAGTAAAAAACACGCTATATTTTAATTAAAAACAACTTTTTTCATCATAATATATTATGTGGTTAAATTATAATATAGAATGGTTTTAAAGTATAAATAGAATATATTTTTACTATTTAATATAATGTATGTCATTATCATTGATTTTACCTTGAATTTGTAGGTTAAATCAATTCAATCTTTTGCAATGTTTTAAACAAAAACCCGTTTTTATTCGACAACGGGATTAATTTTAGTTTAATTTCTGCAACTTCTGTGTATTGAATTTTAAAAAATGGATTCCATATTTTGAATCAGTGGGTCCAAATTATGTTAATATGCTACTTTTTATTTTTGGGAATTATGAATAGTAACTACGGTAAATTTTATTTTCCATAGTTAAAGGTAAATCGGGTAATTAAGGGTAAATATAATATTATAAAATTACCCTAACACATGAAAAAATTCTATTTGATGGCTAAAAGTAAACCCATATCAACTAAGGGTCGTATTAGATTCATTTTATGGTATTTTTACCATGAAAATAATTTAATTGTTTTTAAAACCAAAGAAAGTGACAACATGTCACTTTCTTAAATCTTATAAGTATAATAATTTTAACTTAGTGATAAACATTATAAAACATCGAACATGAATAGTATCCAGAAATCTAACAAAATTATCTACATCATGAGAATTTATTTAGATTTTTTTTGGGATTAAATAGTTATCATTAATTGTGACACAATAGTGATGCAGAAATTATTTATCTAGTAAAAAATCAAGAATATAGTTTTTATTAATCTAATAGTGACCATAAAAGGACCAAAACCCTGACCGAAACTTATTGGTCATGTAAATTGAAACTATAATCATCCAATGGTCGAATATTTGACCATTTGGAGTCTTATACAAGCAATTATGACACTTATATTATTTTATTTTAAATGATGCTAAAGTTGTCATCTACATAATTTAATAAATATAACAATTTAAATATTGTGAATTTAAGATGATAAATTCGAGTAATAGTATTATTGTGAAAATTAATATATTTATCTTCATCATAGGATTTTATTTTAAATTTTAATGCAACAAATAAGTATATTAAATAATTATACAAAAATGATGTAGTAATTATTTTATTAAGAGATAAACCAAATAAATGGTTTTAAAAATAATAAAATAAATATTATATGAACTATTTAATGTGATCCACTAATTTTATAGATACATATTACCTTTTATTAATATATTAAAGCTTTTAGTTTGAACATATCTTCTTTATATATTTTATTTAAATTCAAATTAATGAATAGTGTCAAAATTGACACTATTGTTATTTTATAAAAATAACATATTATAAAATTGTTTAAAAATCACAAAAATATTTAAAAATTATAAATTTAAATTTATATGGTCTATAATTTTATAAAGTAAACAATTATGGAAAATTCACAACAAATAAGTAATTATTTGTTATAATTTAAAATTTAGAATTTTATTACCACAAATAAACTTAAATAGATTAAATAAGGATAAATCAAAATGATAAGGTTTAAAATAAGATCCAAACATGTCTAAATTTGATTGGTTGATGAGATTACAACCCTATATCATCTAATATTTGAATATGAGTCATTTTTGGAGGTTTTTAAGTGGGGTTATATTTATTATAAATTAATATTTTTATGAATTCCAAAGGTGCCCCTATCCTCCCTTATAAAAGGGCACCTCCTCCCTCTCTTCCTCACACAACTTTGAGCCTTAAATCTCGGCCAAACCCTGAAAAATTCTCTTCTCCACTTCCCTAGAAACATCCTAGAGGTTCTTGTCTTCCTCAAAGACCAATTGTAGTTCCCTAAGAGGAGGTCTCAAAAAGGCGCTTCAAAGAAGAGGTAATTTCCGTTACCGATTCTTTCACCTTTATTTCTTCTTCCACTTCTTCTTCTTAGGTTATTTCATTATGAAGTAATAACATCAGTATCACTCATATACTGATATGTTATTATAAGTATGAAACAATCCTAATTCACCATCTATCCATCCTACGGAAAACAAAATCACCGCGCGTGCGTACGTACGGAATACCGTCTCCACGCCGTGGTGTAATCTGTTTTTCCACCAACACCTTACATGGATGGGTATTATGGTGTAAAGAATAACTATAAATAGTTATTATAACATCATAATGATTCTGATATATTTTATCATCCACTCCAATTCAATTAAACAATTATAGAAATGATATCATCGCTCGTGCGTACGTACGGACTACCGTCTCCACGACGCGATGAGATTCATTCTCCATGTTAACAATTTAAGAATGATTATAAAGTATATATAAAAAATAATAATGAAATATATGACATTATAAAGATACTGGATTTATGTGTATTTATATTTATGTCATCTACTTAATTCTACTCAATTCAATAAGGAAACGAAAACGGCGTTCATGCGTACATACGGCCTACCGTCTCCATGAATGGTGTATTTCATTCCATTTACTAATTTATTATATATATGTATATTCTGAATATATATTATATATAAATCATGTTTTATATTCTGGAATTAAGTAATTTTGATCTAACCAATCATATGAATAATTACAAGTTAAAACACGAACGACAAATGAGACGATTTTACCCAAAACGCTATTTTAACATGAATTTACAAAGGAACAGGTAATATAAAGTCATAAGTGAACCATATATGATATAATAACAATGAATATGATTCTGTAATAATTCAATGACATTATTTAAATCATTATACAGGAGGTTCAGACACTTACGAAGCAAATCAGACTTAAGTTAAGGGAAATATCACAATCTCATTTTTATCCGAGATTGTTTATTCGTAAGTATTTACTGGGGTGTATTTTATCATCCACATCCATGTTTCATAAATATTTAATATTATTTCCATACACCTACAATTGTTTAAATCCATTTTTACCCTTTGGTGAGTTTTTCAAAAAATAATATGAAAGGAATCTTTTGTCGTTTTTCATACGAGGTACTTTTTGACTTTTCTGACAAAAGTACGAGAAGAATGTTTTCTTTTAACTTATACGACATGAATGGATTTTAAAAACATTATTTCCAAAAACATTTCGTTACAAGTTTTCAAGTTTATTTTTAATCAACTTCTTTTAGTTTAGAATTGTATGACATGTTATGAAAGGAAAAGTGTTTTTGAAGAATAATGGATATTTTCCTCAAGAATGGAGTTCAAGTGTTTTATCAAAATTATTTTCCATCTAAGACGATAAAGGGTTCTGTTTTTATCCCTATTATTACATTGATTTTATTATGTTGTGATGGAATTATTTTTATGAATTCTTTTATCTTATATGAACTGTTTCATGATGTCATGATGTTTAAGATTTCCATTTGTATTACATGGGTTATGCAATGATGTATGATTTATGATTTCGTGGCACACATAATAATGGTATCATTATGAGATGGGTGGGACCTATATCTCCCTCCAATTTATTGGGTAAAGATTTTATATCTCATGAGATAGACATGTCTGGAATGGTAGGTTATACCGATTCAGTGAAACAGGACTGAAACGAGGGTGACTCGGTTCAGAAAGGGACTTTGTACACTAAGATAGTCTTGGCAATGAGTCTTGACTAATAAGAAATGACTCTCTATGATTATGTGTGTATGCCAAAACGTTTAATGTTTTAAGTTATGATTATTGTGATTACATTTCACTGCCATGAGTTATCCCAGGTTATGAAATTATGATCTCTTCTACAGGTTTTGATTTCCAAAAGTTATGTGCTTATGTATATGATGTGATTGATATTTCTTTTGTTTACCCTTACTGAGCATTTGAGCTCACCATTTTATTTTTTCTTTTCCTCAGGATATATAGAAAGGTTTTAGGTAAAAAAAAGGAAGATCTTTATGGGAGATGTTGAAGATCTTTCACCACGATTAGAAGATTATATTCCGAGTTTCCAAAGACACTAAACTATTACGATCCTTGTGTGTGTGTTTTTGTTAGGTACTAAGTATTTCAAAAATGTAATGTAATGTCAATGCACGTCAAGCTTTGGGTCTCTACAGTTGGTATCAGAGTAAAGGTTTAGTCAACCTTTGGAAACTACGACGCGAAAACGTTAGTGAGATCCCTAGAGATATTTCTAAGGTATGTCTAGGGATGTCCCTAAGGATAAGTATACATATAGGATATAGTCCTAGCACTATGATAACGATCTTAGAATTAAACCTAAGATGTTAGATATTGAAGTTAATTCCCCTTTATTATGTTGTTTTACATATCATAATTTTTGTCAGTCACACTATTTTTTTTGGGTTTTAGAAAACGACTGGAAACAAGATGATTCACGATAATAGAGGATATGAGGGACAATGGAATGATTTTATTCATGAGCAACCAAATGAAATGGGATTTGAAAGTCCAAAAATCATTATTATGCCGAATCAGAAATCTCATAATATGATCAATAAACTCAAATTTGGTAAGTTTCCTGACTCGGCTAATAAGAGAAAGATGGAGTTTCATGATGATCATATAGGAAAGAAAGTTCAATTTCCCCTATGTAAATCATGTGGGAAGAGGCATCAAGGAGAATGTATCAAAGGAACTGGAAGATGCTTTGGGTGTGGAAAAGAAGGACACAAAGCCAGTAAGTGCAAAGGAAAAGGTTCAGTTAACACCAGGGATGAGGATAATGGTATTTCTATGACATCAAAAATGGTTAAATGTTTTAAATGTGGAATGTACGGGCATTATGCAAACCAATTCCCTAAGGGAAAGTCTCATGAAGAGAATCAGTATGGTCATATGGGTAGTATTTATGTGGATGATGATGAAGAGACTACAAATGATATGTGAGATGAAATAATTGTTGAAGCTCGGTTAATGGTTTAAGAATGTAGTAGAATGATTACATGTTTATCATGTGTAATGTTGTATAAGTAATCTCATGGTACTATGGAATAAAGAGACATCTAAGGATTGTTACACTGTTGTCTTTCCTTGAGTTTTGAAAGTGTATGATTAATTTTACCAGTATCCATGAAAGGTTATTCAGATATTTTTGGAATGTAGGTGATATGCACATAATGAAGGGATAAGGAAAAAAATTATATGTATTCATGAGCTCATGACTGATATAAGGAAATAGTTATATCATGGTTTGAGTATATAGAATTTTGAGGATTTTGGTATGTGGAAAGTGTTAACTTTTAACTGCATTCATGTTTTCACTAAGGTTCAATGGGTATTCATTCTTCAAGAGAATACATGATTAAGGTATTCACATGTTTGTAATTTGACCAACAAGATATATCTTATGATATACGTGGGATAAATGATGGCATTCACGTGATTGTTCTGTGACATTTCAAGTAATCATTTTCTTTATACTATGAGCTTGGACCGAAGTATTTTAGATAAGCCTAAAGATTAGAATGGATTATGTTGGACATAAGTTAGGATAAAACGTTTTTCGATATTATTTATGGGATGTTATAGTAATATAGCTTTAGAAAAAGGACAACCTGCAGGACGGGCGACAGCCCATCGCGCCGGACAAGGCTGTGGGAATCGAACCCACAACCGAAGTGCGACTAGCCTTTATCGCCTACCACTGACCTATAGGAAGTCCCTGTTTAGTAGAAACTAGTTTTATTATATTAAGCAGTATGATATATGAAGTATAAGTCCATTTTAGGAACCATATATGATTAATCTCACTATAGAATGACTTATGTATATTTAATAACTTTTGATAACCTTTTGTTTGAGACAGATGGAATGACCCGTCATTCTATCACATGATCTGCTAACACTTCACGAATAACAAATTAAACTTCATTTATTTAAGAGATGAAGTGGAAATTGTTCAAGGCACAAAAAACAGTGAGATTGTACCAAAATAAAGTAAGTATTTATTCTAATTCAAATTCTTCAACTTTAGGGAAATGATCTTGAAAACCAAAAATGTTGTCTTAGTGCTCTTATATCTGATTAATCAGATGGTACCTTAGATCGTCACAAATTTATGGCTTTGTGATTGCTAGATTTTCCATAGCCATGTCCTCTACCACTCTCCATCAGAACATGATGGTTAGATTTCTCTTCCATGTCCATATTTTCACCTATGTTCTCCTATGTGGATACCCAGTGATTAGTTAACTTGGGTAACCATTACGTTTTATACTTTAGTTTTTAAAGATAAGTTTTGGTATTCCTTTTTATGATGTGGGTTTCTATCAAAGAAACTTTCACATAGTAAACAATTTATAACCCCGATGAATTTCGAGGGCGAAATATTTTATGAAAAATATTATTTTAATTTCATTAATGTATTGTGTTGTATTCTACACCAATATTACCTTGCGCTCTACGCAACACCGTATTAGCTTTCAGTATACGCAACAGTATTCTTGAACCGTGTTACAAAAAATTTTGATAAGAGTTATTCTACGCAACATTGAGTATATATATATATATATTAAATGTATAAATGAAATATGGTTGGATTTTGTTATACGAAACAACGAAGGATTCTTTTACAACACGCAACCCTTACTTGGCTTTCATTACACGCAATTGCGACCTTCCTCGATAGCGTGTGTTGTACGCAATACCGGGTTTTAATAAACAATGATATATTATTATAATATTGTCATGAACTAGCCGTTATGAATAGTATTAACTAAATTTTTAATTTTATAACATTATTATTCATCTTACCCATTTTCTAGAACATGGTATAAGAACAAAATAAATTTTTCGGGTAAAATAAGTATTTTTCAAAAAATGTAGTTTTGCCGCCTTTTGATGGAACACCCACTTTAAATCTAGTTTTTGACATGTTTATATGTTCAATTTGAAAAAATAAAATTCTTCTTTTGAATCAGGATGTAAAAATTTACATTAGATAAAGTTTTGATATTTTTCTGATAACTTTCATATTTTAATGAATAGTAAAAACATGCTATATTTTAATTAAAAACAACTTTTTTCATCATAATATCTTATGTGGTTAAATTATAATATTGAATGGTTTTAAAGTATAAATAGAATATATTTTTACCATTTAATATAATTTATGTCATTATCATTGATTTTACCTTGAATTCGTAGGTTAAATTAATTCAATCTTTTGCAATGTTTTAAACAAAAACCCGTTTTTATTCGACAACGAGATTAATTTTAATTTAATTTCTGCAACTTCTGTGTATTGAATTTTAAAAAATGGATTCCATATTTGGAATCAGTGGGTCCAAATTATGTTAATAGGCTACTTTTTATTTTTGGGAATTATGAATAGTAACTATGGTAAATTTTATTTACCATAGTTAAAGGTAAATCGGGTAATTAAGGGTAAATATAATACTATAAAATTACCCTACACATGCCAAAATTCTATTTTATGGCTAAAAGTAAACCCATATCAACTAAGGGTCGGATTAGATTCATTTTATGGTCTTTTGACCATGAAAATAATTTAATTATTATTAAAACCAAAGAAAGTGACAACATGTCACTTTCTTAAATCTTATAAGTATAATAATTTTAACTTAGTGATAAACATCATAAAACATAGAACATGAATAGTATCCAGAAATCTAACAAAATTATCTACATCATGAGAATTTATTTATAATTTTTTGGGATTAAATAGTTATCATTAATTATGACACAATAGTGATGCAGAAATTATTTATCTAGTGAAAAATCAAGAATATAGTTTTTATTAAACTAATAGTGACCATAAAAGGCACAAAACCCTGAACAAAACTTATTGGTCATGTAAATGGAAACTATAATCATCCAATGGTCAAAGATTTGACCATTTTGAGTCTTATACAAGCAATTATGACACTTATATTATTTTATTTTAAATGATGCCAAAGTTGTCACCTTCATAATTTGATAAATATAAAAATTTAAATATAGTGATTTTAAGATGATAAATTCGAGTAAAAGTATTATTATGAAAGTTAATATATTGATCTTTATCATAGGATATTATTTTAAATTTTTATGCAACAAATAAGTATATTAAATAATTATACAAAAATGATGTAGTAATTATTTTATAAAGAGATAAAACAAATAAATGGTTTTAAAAATAATAAAATAAATTTTATATGACCTATTTAATGTGATCCACTAATTTTATAGATACATATTACCTTTTATTAATATATTAAAGCTTTTAGTTTGAACATATCTTCTTTATATATTTTATTTAAATTCAAATAAATGAATAGTGTCAAAATTGACACTATTGTTATTTTATAAAAATAACATATTATAAAATTGTTTAGAAATCACAAAAATATTTAAAAATTATAAATTTAAATTTATACGGTCTATAATGTTATAAAGTAAACAATTATGGAATATTCACAACAAATAAGTAATTATTTGTTATAATTTAAAATTTAGAATTTTATTACCACAAATAAACTTAAATAGATTAAATAAGGATAAATCAAAATGATAAGGTTTAAAATAAGATCCAAACATGTCTAAATTTGACTGGATGATGAGATTACAACCCTATCTCATCTAATCTTAGAATATGAGTCATTTTCGGAGGTTTTTAAGTGGGGTTAGATTTATTATAAATTAATATTTTTAAGAATTCCAAAGGTGCCCCTCTCCTCCCTTATAAAAGGGCACCTCCTCCCTCTCTTCCTCACACAAATTTGAGCCTTCAAGCTCGTCCAATCCCTGCCAAATTCTCTTCTCCACTTCCCTAGAAACATCCTAGAGGTTCTGGTATTCCTAAAAGACCAATTTTAGTTCCCTAAGAGGAGGTCTCAAAAAGGCGCTTCAAAGAAGAGGTAATTTCCGTTACCGATTCTTTCACCTTTATTTCTTCTTCCACTTCTTCTTCTTAGGTTGTTTCATTATGAAGTAATAATATCAGTATCACTCATATACTTATATGTTATTATAAGTATGAAACAATCCTAATTCACCATCTATCCATCCTACGAAAAACCAAATCACCGCGCGTGCGTACGTACGGAATACCGTCTCCACACCGCGGTGTAATCTGTTTTTCCACCAACACCTTACATGGATGGGTATTATGGTGTAAAGAATAACTATACATAGTTATTATAACATCATAATGATTCTGATATATTGTATCATCCACTCCAATTCAATTCAATAATTATGGAAATGATATCATCGCTCATGCATACGTACGGACTACCGTCTCCACGACGCGATGAGATTCATTCTCCATGTTAACCATTTAAGAATGATTATAAACTATATATAAGCAATAATAATGAAATATATGACATTATAAAGCTACTGGATTTATGTGTATATATATGTATGTCATCTACTTAATTCCACTCAATTCAATAAGGAAACGAAAACAGCGTTCATGCGTACGTACGGCCTACAGTCTCCATGAACGGTGTATTTATTTCCATTTACTAATTTATTATATATATGTATATTCTGAATATATATTATATATAAATCATGTTTTATATTCTGTAATTAAGTAATTATGATCTAACCAATCATATGAATAATTACATGTTAAAACACGGACGACAAATGAGACGATTTTACCCAAAACGCTACTTTAACATGAATTTACAAAATAACGGGTAATATAAAGTCATAAGTGAACCATATATGATATAATAACGATGAATATGATTCTGTAATAAGTCAATGACATTATTTAAATCATTATACAGGAGGTTCGGACACTTACGAAGAAAATCGGATCTAAGGTAAGGGAAATATCACAATCTCATTTTTATCTGAGATTGTTTATTCGTAAGTATTTACTGGGGTGTATTTTATCATCCACATCCATGTTTCATAAATATGTAATATTATTTCCATCCACCTACGATTGTTTAAATCTATTTTTACCCTTCTGTGAGTTTTTAAAAAAAGGATATGAAAGGAATCTTTTGTCGTTTTTCATACGAGGTACTTTTTGACTTTTTCGACAAAAGTACGAGAAGAATGTTTTATTTTAACTTATACGACATGAATGGATTTTTAAAACATTATTTCCAAAAAGAGTCCATTATAAGTTTTCAAGTTTATTTTTAATCAACTTCTTTTAGTTTAGAATTGTATGACATGTTATGAAAGGAAAAGTGTTTTTGAAGAAGAAAGGATATTTTCCTCAAGAATGGAGTTCAAGTGTTTAATCAAAATTATTTCCCATCTAAGACAATAAAGGGTTCTGTTTTTATCCCTATTATTACATTGATTTTATTATGTTGTGATGGAATTATTTTTATGAATTCTTTTATCTTATATGAACTATTTCATGATGTCATGATGTTTAAGATTCCCATTTGTATTACATGGGTTATGAAATGATGTATGATTTATGATTTTGTGGCACACATAAGAATGGTATCATTATGAGATGGGTGGGACCTATATCTCCCTCCAATGTATTGGGTAAAGATTTTATATCTCATGAGATAGACATGGCTGGAATGGTAGGTTATATCGGTTCAGTGAAACAGGACTGAAACGAGTGTGACTCGGTTCAGAAAGGGACTTTGTCCACAAAGATAGTCTTGACAATGAGTCTTGACTAATAAGAAATGATTCTCTATGATTATGTGTGTATGCCACAAATTTTAATGTTTTAAGTTATGATTATTGTGATTACATTTCACTGCCATGAGTTATCGCAGGTTATGAAATTATGATCTCTTTTATAGGTTAAGATTTCCAAAAGTTATGTTCTTATGTATATGATGTGATTGATATTTCTTTTGTTTACCCTTACTGAGCATTTGAGCTCACCCTTTTATGTTTTCTTTTCCCCAAGATATAAAGAAAGGTTTTAGGTAAAAAAAGGATGATCTTTATGGGAGATGTTGAAGATCTTTCACCACGATTAGAAGATTATATTCCGAGTTTCCAAAGACACTAAACTATTACGATCCTTGTGTGTGTGTTTTTGTTATGTACTAAGTATTCCACAAATGTAATGTAATGTCAATGCACGTCAAGCTTTGGGTCTCTACAAACTTCACCCTAAAAAATCTCAAGATTATAACTCAAATTAACACCATTTAAAATTGAACTACATTTGATTTAACTTATTTGTAAACTTCTCAAATTTAATCATTCCATTCATGGACATAAAAATAGGTCATTGTTTTTAATTGTTTTTAGAGAATTCTTAAAAATCATCAACCTCTTCCTCATATTCATCACTTACTTAGAGAGATTTAATCAAACTATGATTCATTATTACTCATAAAACTATTATATAAATAATATATGTTGTTTAATTTTGAAATTAAAATTTCAGTTTTTTCATGAAAGAGATAAGAAAAAATAGTAATAATAATAATATTTCTAAAAATAGTGTTATTAAAACTTATATTAACAATATTAGTAATATTATGGATATTAACTATGATATTAATAATATTAATATTATTAATATTATTATCATTATCATTAATATACATAACAATAATTTTAACATTATTATTTATAATATCATTGAAATTTTAATTATTATTATTGACATTAACATTAATATTAATAATATTTACATTTACAATAATATTAATACTATTAGTAGAAATATTTATATTAACATTATTAACACTTATAGTAATAGAAATATTAATAACCCTTGTATAAATAACATTAAAATTAACATTCACATTAGTAATATTATCTATAATATTAATATTCATAATATTAAAAGTAATATTAATAACAATAATATTAACACTAATATTATTATTAATAATATTAATAGTAATATTATTAATATTAATAATATCAAAACTGATAAATATGTGGTAGAAAATATATTAATTTTTTCATAAATATTACAATAATATTTATAATAATATTAAAAAATAATTATATATATATATATATTAATTAGAACATAAATAAATTATATCTTATAATTTTAAAAAATTATTCAAAATATAAATTATAAATGAATTGAGAAATATATATACAAATAAAAATTTGTTTTGATGAAAATACATAAGTCAACATTCAAAAAAACAATTATATAAACTAATTTTCTAATTAATCAAAATAAAACTAAAGAATCATCTAAAAAATTAATAAAAAATCACATAAAATCGGAATAATGGAAAACATGTGTTTGATTCAATGGTAACAGTTGACAAAAAATGACGATGGAAGGTGATAAAAGAGGATAGTAAAAGAAAATGTAAGAAAAATAAAGGGCGATAATTGTGGGTGAATGAAAAACAAATGCTGGAAGATGAATGACAAATAATCACAGGATACAAATTTTAGTGTAAATAATGGCTAGAAATAGAGATAAGGTAAGATAAAGGATCTTAAAAGAGGATTTTATTCTGAAGACAGGGTTAGGGTTTGGGTTATAAAAAATTATTGATTTGTCAAATGGATTGAGGGAATAAAAATATGTTTTGAATGAGTATAATTTTTTTTAAATATGATTTTTTACATTGGTTATCTCTATAAGATATTATTAAAATAATTTTTTAACATATAATAAAAAATAAGGATTGTTTAATATTATTCTTTCATATTATTTATAAATAAATAATATTGAAAATTTATTTTAAGAATCAGTTATAAGATAGATGATGTGAAAAACATCATCATATAATTTTTGAAATCAGTTATAAAATAACTAATGCCAAAAATTATTTATAACATCAGTTATAGATTTATGATATCAAAAAATATATATTTTCACACTAATTTTGTACTAGTGATTCTATATCTTTGTATAGTTGGATGAGGTGCCTGAAATTTTTTTAGATGTGTTTTGAATGGAGTATAGAATGGTTGGGTGATATTATGAATGATTTTAGTTGATAATTTTTGAATATTTGACAGTGTATTTACTATATAAGAATAATAATTCTTTTAATAATAATAACCTTATATCATGTAATAATAACTCATAAGTAAGTTCATCATGAACCCAATACTATTTTCTTTTTCAAAATGTCAATTTATCATGTGATTTTATCTCAAAATTTATCAAATGGATGAACAAAATTTGTGTTTCTGAATGAGGCTATGTCAAGTGGAATTTTTATGTAGTATTACATCATGATGCTATATCAGGTGACATCATATTCTACATTATATCATGAAAAGTCATTGGTCATTGATTAGATTATATATTTTTAATATATAAGTATAATATTCACTTTCCTAATAGTAACTGTTTTCACTTGAATAAATAATATATATGGGATATTGTATAGTTGATGCATTATAAAAACTCATATCTATGGAATATTTACTCCAAAATTTCCATAGCTAAGCAAAAAATAACTCCGAAGTTTCGAAGGGTATGTAAGTGTAACATGAAGCAGTGTAATTGTAACATGATTCTTAACTGATCTATAGATGAGTAAATTGATGTTTTATTGGTGTAACTTGAGTATTTCAAAGGATTCATATGAGTCTTTTTAATTTTTCACAAGGTTAATGGTTATTCTTAGGTGACTAACATAACTAAAGAAGATGATTATTTGTTGTCCCAAAATTGATTAATGTCAAATTACATTTAGTTAATATATGATTCCATATATTCTTTATGGTTAATTAAATAATGAAGATATTTTGTATAACCTTTATTAATAATTGCATAAGATTTGAATAAAATATTTTTTCCCATATTGAGTATCACTTTAGTATTATCAAAGAATATTTGATTGGATTAAGGCCATATATTATTTTAATTATCATAATCTATCAATATATTCTAAAGGATTCACATCACATATAATCCATGATAATTATGATATATGTCAAAAATAAATCCCATTGTGGAAAATTATATAATAATAGAGTTAATAGATACTTACAAGTTCTCATAGATGGTGAATGAGATGGTCATGTTAGTGATAAATATCCTACATTGGGTTGATCTGTCTTCATTGGTGGAAGATGAATGTTATGAAATTATACGGAGAAATCATATATTACATTAACATCTACTAATGGTGAGTACGTTTCCCTGTCATAGGGAGCTACACAATTGATGTTAACGAAGACTAAACTTAATGATATGCATGTTACTATTCAGTATCAACTGGTCTTTGGATGTGATAACCAATGTTTTATAAATTTTTCCAAGAATCTAGTGTAATATTCTTGATTAAAAAAAATTATATAATGTGTAATTTATTGAAGGATTGGGTGATTGAAATCACATTGAAACAATTATTTCTTTCATTTAAAGAGAATATTTTTGATATTCTTATAAAAACCCTCCTAATTTAGGATTTTGAGAAGTTGAGACTTCAAATGGGTTTTCATCCCATCCCCCAACATCACTGATGTTTTTTTTAAATTGTTACAAAATTTAGTCATATTTTTTTGTGTACAATGGAATATATAATTTTCAGGGACAGAAACCTACTTGGTTTGGAATTTTTTTTTATCTTTTTTTACTTTAGTGTTGAAAAATCATTCAATTTTATCTAGAAAATTTTTTAAAACTGAGTTTCTATGTTGGTATCACATACTGAATTTATTTTTAAATAGACTTGATGTCTGAATTAATATATCTTATTTTCTATATTGAGATAGATCAATTATATGTACAATTGATTTATTTGTGGATTATTTATTTAAGATGAGAGGATACCATATCTGTCAAGAATATTTTATTATTATTATTAATGAGGAGAAAAAATTTCTTTACATTTCTACTTTATTGGTTGAGGGGGTGAAGAAAAGATTTAAAAATGATTTTTTGATCATATTAAAGGTTTCAGGAAATAATGGTAGTATGTATCATTTCATGATTTTTTTATTTCATTAGTTTACATGGATAATACTCAAAGAACATACTAAAGTAAAATCTAGAATATTCTATTGGGGATCTATCACATTTTATTTATAAATAATTTAAAAGTAATAATTTACTCAAACTGACAATTCGGTTTGATTGATTTAGATGCCTCGATTGTCATCATTGTGGTGAAAATATAATCTTGTATTCCTATTGTTGTATCCATACGTGCTTCATGAATTGATCAACAAGGATCATGGGATTAAAATTACTATAATATATAAACCAAGTGCTTTAAATAATTATCTAACAATAATAACAAGGGATTCTCTTGTTCCCTCTTAGTACTTCAAAGTGAGGGAGGATAATTTTCTTTCTGGATTAAATATAATTCTAAAGAGTTAATCTGTTGTCCATAAGAACTCTCATTCCTAGAAATGATATAAGTTAGAATATATAAATAGAGATAATATTATTTTAGTTATAGAATGTACCTTTATCAGATATTTATTCTATGTAATTCCCTATGTATAATAATAATAATACTAATATTATTTTAAGGCCCAGACATAAAAATTACATAATATTGAGTTAAGTCAATAATTTTACTCTATCACACATTGAGGATCCTTTTAGGTTTAGAGTTTTAGAGAATTATGAAAAACTCATACAATGTTTACCCATACATTACATGTGCATAGTTACACTATTTATCAACTATTTACACAAAAGGAAACCCACCTAAAATAAAACATGATTTATTTTCATGACACATCCTAAATTCATTCATAATGAAATATTCTTTGAACTTGCCAATATTAAGACCTGTGAAAAACTATTTAAAACATGGGATGAGAAAAAAATGCCCAGTAATGGATTCACAATGAATGAAAACAGTCAGTCTTGGGAAAACATGTAAACCATGAATACTTTATCCTAAAGTAAAAAAATTTCACCTTTAAGAGGTAGTAAATAATATACACTCAATATAAGTTCATTGTGTACCGATTTTAATCAAAATATTTTCATAAAACCAATAAAAACCATATATAACATATAAAGCTAACTTGGGACATAATCACAGTTAAATGGAATAACCATACAATCAATTTCCACACATATCACTAAATGGAATAGCCATACAGCTAACTTTCATACCCAATGCATTAGAGGTTATAACATAACCACCCATCCTTGGTTTATCAAAAAACCACCCATATTTTATTTATCATGTAACCACACATATTTGGTTTATCATGTAACCACCTGTAAAATGTCCAAGTACTATTATATAATCAAAAAAAATAAGATATTGCAATTATCAACATTTCACTCAATAAAATTCACTTGCAATCATAAGAAATAATTTCACGATATTGAAATAGTCAATCCTCATTCAAAACCATTTTCAATACCAAAACACCCAAAAAGGTAAAAAATGGATTTATTTTCATTTTAAGAAAACATTAAGTCTTATAGAGGAATCCAAGTATAAAATAATGGTTACAACAGTAGAGAAGTTGTTGTCACTGTATAAGTTAAAAATAAAATTTCGTCTATCTATTGTCAAAACATTCCATATAAAACATTAAAAAGATTAATTTATAAAAAAATTGAATAAAATTTAAAATACATATAAATTTCCTTCAAAATCATTTTGTATCGATAAAAAATATGTAAATTAATATCATGAAGAAAAGTATTTGATAATCAAATATTTAAATGTTGAAAGTGTCCCATGCCACTTTGGACATTTAAATATCCATCTACATGAATTAATATATTTTACCAAAAAATAAATAACATTATTATAGATAAAATATTCTTATTAAATTTTGATGTGGCTATATATAGACCTTATAAAATAATAATGGTGTATGTTACAAAGAAATACTTCAATGAAAGGAGATTGAGACGAAGTCCCTTACCTTGAATTTGATTCATCATGTATGTTTCTTGTTTTCCTTATATAATAAACATAGGTTAATTTATACTTTCTTGAGAACATTTTTCTATTTTATTATTCATTTAATATCAATTATTACCATGTTATCAAAATTACATAATTATTTAAGTTCATGTCCGCTGTTTTATTGATATTTGGTACTTGAGTTGAAAATGAACTTGGTATGATGTAAAAAGTCCTTATGTTCAGGAGTCCATAATATCCAAAATATAAAACATGATATAAATATCTTATATATTCCTTTTATAAGTATTTATAACAATATTTTATGAAAAACTAAAAACACCATTTATGGAGATAGTACGTTGTACGTACGCATGAACGCTATTTTCATTTTCCTTTCGTATTGAAAGAATGTATGTAAATATGTATAAATATATAATATCATTACAATATTATTATTATTTCATTTATATCATAATTTTTACTAAAATAATCCTTAATAAATTCCATGTGATGTGTGAATGAATCACATCATTTGAGGTGGCAGTAGTCCACACATCCCCAAATAAAGTTATCATATAACCAAATTATAGAAAGCATGAATGTATGTTTAATATTAAATTTCAAGAATATTAAATAGGTTATAATAAAAATATAAAAATATTATTTTACTAGTAAAACAGTTTTAAGACCATCCATGAAGGCAGTAATGGAAAAAGAACAAAAACATTATTGACGAAGGCGATTAACCGACATAACTTGGACAATAATTTCGTTTCATTGAATAAGAGGAGGTGAGAAATGAAATGGACATGATATATAAAATTATAAACATAAAATTATAGTATATACATTATTATGGAGTAATCATGCATTTATGGATGAATTAGGTGAGGAGAATGTAGAAAAAGGAAAGAAATTAAGAGAGTTACTTTGATAAAATTCCCTCTTGAAGATCCCCTCCTTGAAAGACCCTTGACGAACTTGGATTTGGTCTTATGGTGAGAAAAAAACACATTGAAATGGGGAGAGTGATGAGGAGATTCCTGGGTAGATATTTTAGGAGTTAAAAGGTTTTTTGAGTTGAAATAGGGAGGTGAGGGTTGTTATTTATACTTGAGGAGAGGTGAGTTCAAGTGATTAATTTTTGTATTATTTTATATTAAAAGATAACCACATAGAGGTGGAATTAAATTCCATGAATATTTCTTTCCATTAATGTTTTATAGGATAGTTAGGTTTGATAAACACCTAAACTACCCCTTAAATATAGTAATTTTTCGGTATGTTAAGCTTTTAACTTTTAACTTTAACCCCTATCAAACTTTTACTTTTTCCATAGTAAATAATTTTTTTACCATGGTAAATTTTTTATTCCTAAACATGAAATTGACCATAAAACCTAGTTTGAACCTTATGATATAAATTTGGAATAAATTTTACTTAATTAAATTAATATAATAGTGGAAATTATATTTAATATTAATTCCATAGAAAAACTAAAAAGTGGGGTTTTAAAGTGAAACATTCAAAAGTTTGAATTGTTTTTATATCTAATGTCAATTTGAAATTAATTAAAATGAAAAAATTTGTATTAAATAGTAAAAAATAGTCTAAATATACTTTAAAACCTATTAAAAATATCTTGTAAAAATATAAATGTATAAAATGAAAAAGCAGTTACGAATTAAAAAGAAGCATTTCTCACTATTCATTAAAATTTGAATTTTATATGAAAAGTACCAAAAATTAATCCAATGTAAATTTTGATGTCCTATATAAAAATAAAAAGTTTATATTTTTTCTAAAAGGTCTTATAAAAGTGTCAAAAACAATATTTAAAATGGGTTTACCATCAAAAGGTAGTAAAAATTCTTTTTAATTACTTCATTTATTCATAAAACTGAATTTCTTTTTATATAATGTCTAGAAAACATATAAGATGAATTTTAAACATCTTATTTAATTTATATTTAATTAATATAATCCAACAAGGCTGATTTTATTATTTTATAAATACAATTTTTTTCACTTAAATAGTTTTTCATAAAAACATATCATTTATATTAAATTGGTTTTTATTTTAATTTCTAATTGATTTTCTAACCAATGAATCATTATATAAACATGTTTAAACCCTATTTTCATATTTTAGTTAATATCATTTTCCCTTGTCATTCTAACGTCTAGGTGATAAGTAAAACATAAAATAATAATATTAATAAATATAAAAATTTATAATTCTTTAATTAGCTGGGATGTAACATCCTTCCCAAATTTTGGAAATTTCATCCTCGCAATTTTAGATTTTTCCATGGTAACTAATGTTTTACTTTCAAAAATCACTTCATTGAAATACAACATCTGAAAAAGATTCAATAAAACTTCCACTTTATATGAAATAAAGTTAAGTACAAAGGTCACCCGAGATAACACATACTAGGATTCTATGTAAGAAACAAGAATATGGAAGAAAAAACTAACCCTCAAATTCTGATTGTGAGTGATAGAAAACATGATCAAGATATAGTTAATAATCAAAAAACCTCAAACTTATGATGGGTTAAGCAGTCATTGATTTCATTGTATGAAAATTAAATGGATAATGTTTTTGTTTTAATATCTTTTTCATTGTGTTTTTTAATTCTTTTACTACATAGAATAAGAACATAAAAAATATACTTACTCAAATAGTAGAGTGTCAATAACTAATCACATTCCACCACAAAATCCACTTCTTCTCTAAACGATGAGTGTTCAAGTCATGTTTTTCATGCCTAAATAACTAAATTCAACTTCTATAGAATAAAATAATCCAAAAAAATATTAACTACCATTTTATCATGACTTGAAACTTTAACCAAAACGAATATGGTAAGGATGAGATAAAAAAATTATCCAAAAATAATAATCAATTGGAAGAAAAAAACTTCTTTTAATCTCCCAAATTCAACTGTAAAACCCAAAGTCCAACATAGACCATTCAAAAAATAACTATCCTAAAAATTACATAAAATACTCCAAATTATTATTGAAACCCAAAATCTTGAAGGATTTGATCCCATAACCATCGAGGATAAATTTTAACATTTATCTCCAAATAACATCAACCACTTTAAATTTATAATACCTGAAAGTAATGAACCTAATTACACATTCTCCAAGATAGGTTAATCATTTCCATAAATAACCCAAATCTCCATAATTCCATAATAAAAATCATAGATTCTTCTAAAATATAAATAAACCATTACTCCTCAATTAAAATACCATAGTATTCTATTTACCTTAATCATATAAAGTTCCCAAAATTGTGAATGTATTGCAAAATTACATTTATCACTTAATTACCAATTCATCTTTTAATACAAAGGATATTCATTTGATAAAACATAAGTTCCCAAAATCATCTTATTCTTATTCCATTAATTTTTTTAACTAAAAATAAAATTCACACTAACTAGGGACTTCACTTAGGCCAGTAGTAGATGATACACCCTCATCATCCTTCAGTTGTGGGTTTGATTCCCCTGACCTTTCTAGACGTGATGTGTTGTCACTCATCCTGCATATTATCTTTTTTCTAAAACTGCATATTTATTATAACATTTCTAGAATGATATATAATCATCAAAAATAACCATAACATATTTTAAGCACAATGTTTATTTCATGACTTTTATTTTTCATCTCAAAATGTAATATCCCATGATTATCTCAAAATCGAAGATCATATAAAACCTAAAGGTTATTCATACAATTATAATTATTCCAATACAAGAAAATATAATTATTACTTGAATAAAATTTTCACATAACAAACTTCAGGATTACAAATACTAGAAAAAGCCTTCCAAATTAATCCCATTATCAAAAGATCATTAATAATTTTAAAAATTTCATCTTCCTACAGTCAATCATAACTATTGAATCATTTATATTTATAGTTTTTAATCATTCATCATTCATGATGATCCTTTAACCAAGATTTTCCATATTATTCTTTAATAAATATTTTCTACAAACAAAATCATGAATCTTGTCATGAGATTCCATAATGTTAAAATAAGAGACTAGAAATAATCCATACCTTTCATAGATTATTTAAGTGTCATCATCTTAAATTGGAATATAATTCAATATTGATAAATATTTATTTGTCTGGCCCTCTTGATTCCATTCATGAACCTTATTGGTTGGATATTGATTTGTATAATGACCATACTCTCCACATTTATAACATTAAATTGACAACTCGAATAAAAATTATTTCAGTTTCCTAGAGTAAACTAAACACATACTTTTTCCATGGATGGTTATTGCTTTATAAACTACATTACCATATCTATGACAACTTTTCATCCCATTAAGACATTCTCCTAGGTGTTTATGTCCACATTCTTAACACATATGTTGTTGAATGTATTTTCTATTATGATCATTGTTACCTGAACTTCCTCATGGATTTATTTCTCTTATATATGATGCGTTAAAAAACTCACTAAGGTTCAAGTGGATAATCATTACTATAAATAGTTGGTTTAGAATAACCATGAGAGTTCTCATTGTAGCTCCCAATTTATTGTTTTCTTATTTAGAGAACCATGACATTTTCCTTCACACCCATTTTTACTTGGGTTCCTACTAGATCCATCCATTTACTAAAAAAAATGTTTAGTGTTAGTATATCAAAAAATCATCGTATATTAGCTTATGAGGAAGATAAATACTAAGATATATTTATTCATGTTAACTCAAACTCATTAAATCTATGTAAAATAACTATGACTATTTCTATTATGCTAAAAATTATGGTTATATATGAATTGTAACTTATGATTAATATCACCCTAACCTCTAAATTTTTCTAAACCATCCTTTGATACCAACTATAAGGCCCCGACCATAAACATTGCATAATCTTGAGTTAAGTCAATAATATGACTTTATCTCACATTGGGGATCTTTTCAGAATTAGATTTTTAGAGGATTTAGACAAAATCATACATGTATACCCAAACATTACATGTGGACAGTTACATAATGTATCCACTTTTCCATAAAAGGAAACCCTTTTAAAATAAAACACGATTTCTTTCAAGGATAGTTCCTCAATTCATTAATACCAATCCTTAGACCCATGAAAAACAATTTAAAACATGGGATGAGTATAAAAAGTCTAGTAAGGGATACACAAAGAAAGAAAAAAGTTATTCTTGTGAAAAAATATAAACCATGAATACTTTATCATAATGTAATACTTTTCACTTTTAAAAAGTAGTAAATACATTTCACTGAATATAAGCTCATTACTTACCCTTTTCATAATCAAAATATTACCATAAAACCAATAAAAATCACATATAACATATAAAGTTAATTGGGGATATAATCATATTTAAATGGAATAACCACATGACCAAATACGACACATATCACTAAATGGAATAGCCATATAGAAGACTTCCATACTTAATGCATTTGAGGTTATAACATAACCACTCATCCTTTGTTTATCACAGAACCACCCATCTTTGGTTTGTATGTAACCGCCAATATTTGGTTTATCAAGTAACAAGTCATCAACATTCCAAGTACCATTATATAATCAAACACCGAAAATATTGTAATTATCAACATTTCACTCATAAAATGTCATTTACAATCACAAGAAATCATTTCAAGATATTGAAATAGTCAATCTACTTTGAAAACCATTTTAAATACAAAAACACCCAAAAAAGGAAATACGTGATTTATTTTCCTTTTAAGAAAATATTATTTCTTATATAGGATTCCAAGTTTCAAATAACAGTTACGACAGCAGAGAAGTTGTTTTCACCGTATAAGTTAAAAATAACATTTTCTTTTTCGTTTGTCAAAATGTTTGGTATAAATGATGTAAATAGATTAATTTTGGAATAATTTGAATTAAATTCAAAATACATTAAAAATTTCCATTAAAATAATTTTTTATCTATATAATAAATATTTAAATTAATATCATGAATAAAAATATTTTATAATTAAATCAAATAACGTTCAAGGTGTCCCATGACATTTTGATCATTTGAATATTAATCTCCATTAATTAATAGATTTTACGGAAACATTAAATAAAATTGTTATAGATAAAATATGGATATTAAATTTCTCAGTGGATATATACACACCTTATAAAACAATAAACGTACATATTATCATGAAATGCCTCGATGAAAGGTGATTGAGACGAAGTCCCTTACCTAGAGTTTGATTCGTCATGTTTGTTCATTATTATTCCTATATAATAAACCAAGGTTAATTTATAATTTCTTGAGAACCTTTTTATATTTTTATTATTCATTTTATATCACTTCTCAACTTGTTATAAAAATTACATAATTATTTATGTTCATGTCGGATGTTTTGTCGATATTATGTACTTGATTGGAAATTGAACATGGTATGATGTCAAAATTCCATGTGGTATTAAGTCCATTATCTACAGAATATAAAAAATTATTTAAATATATTATATATTTATTATATAATTATTTATAATAATATTTTAATAGAAACTAAAAACACTATTTATGGAGACGGTAGACTGTATGTACGCCTGAATGTTATTTTCGGTTTTCCTATCGTATTAAATCAATGTATGTAAATATGTATACATATATAATATAATTATAGTATAAATATTATGTAATTTATAACATATATGTTTACTAAAACAATTCTTAATACATTCCATGTGATATGTGACCAAATTACATCTTTTGAGGAGGTGGTAGTCCGTACGTCCCCAAACAAAGTTATCGTATAACCACATTACAGAAAACATGAAGGTATGCTTAATATAAAATTTAAATAATATTAAATAGGTTATAAAATAAATACTTAAATATTATTTTACCATAAAAAATGTTTTGAGACCATCCATGAATCTTGTAATGGAAAAGAAACAAAAACATTATTCACGGAGGTGATTAACCGACATAACTTGGACAACAATTTCATTTCTTTGAATAAGTGGAGGTGAGAAAGGAAATGGATATGATATATTCAATTAGAAATAAAAAAATACTGTATATAAATTATTATGGTGTAATAATTAATTTATGGATGAAGGAGGTGACTATAAATTAAAAAAAATAAGAGGGGTACTTTGAGAAAATAACCTCTTGAATATCCCCTCCTTGAAAGACCCTTAAAGACATTGGATTTAGCATTTTGGTGATACCAACCACACTTGTAAATGGGGAGATTAAGGATGAGGGGTTTTGGAAGAGATTTTATGGGCTAAAAATCTTTTTGAGTAAAAATGTGGAGGTGGGGGTTTTTATTTATTCTTGAGGAGAGGTGGGTTATAGTGATTAATTTATTGATTATTTTATATTAAAAGATAACCATATAGATGTGTCATTAAACTCAATGACATTGGATTTTAATTAATGTTTTATAGGATGGTTAGGGTCTTGATACACCTCAACTTTATTTTAAATCTAGTATTTTTTAGGTATGTTAATCTTTTATCATTTAACTTCAACCCTTGTCAAAATTTAACTTTTACTATGACAAATAATTTTTTTACCATGGTAACTTTCTTATACCTAAAAATGAAATTTAAATTACAAACTAATTTTTACCTTTTGATTCCAAATATGGAATCCATTTTACCTAAATCAATTAACTCTTTTGGAAAAATTATATTTAATATAATTTAATAGACAAAACTAAAAAGCAGGTTTTTGATGTGAAACATTGAAATGATTGAAATGTTTTTATATATAATTTCAATTTTAAATTGATTAACTTGAAAAACTCATATTAAATGATAAAAAAATTAAACTCAATATAATTTAAAACAATCTAAATGGATCTTATTACAATAGAAATGAATTATATGAAAAAACTGTTTTGAATTAAAATGCAGTATTTCTCACTATTCATAAAAATATGAATTTCATCAAAAAATAGATAAAATTAAACCAAAGTAAAATTTTATGTCAATATTATAGATAATAAGTTTATTTTTTCATAAATTTCTTATAAAACGTTTAAAAACAATATTTAAAATGGGTTCTCCTTTAATGTCGGTAAAAATGCCTTTTTTTGAAAAATAATCATTTTATTCATAAAATTGTATTTATTCTTATACCATGTATATAAAACATATAATATGAATTTTAATCATAATATTTAATTTATTTTTCATTAATATAATCCAATAATAGTGATTTAATTATTTTATAAATATGATTATTTTCACTTATTTTTTTTAATAAAAACACATCCTTTATAGTCAATTTTTTTTATTTTCATTTTTAAATAATTTTCTGACCAATGAATCATTATATAAATATGTGTATACCTTATTTTTATAATTTATTTAATATCATTTATTCCCACCATTCTAACTAATATGCAATAACTTCAACTTAAAATAATAATAATAATAATAAATAAAAATGTCTTATTCTAGAGTTATCTAGGATGTTACAATTATATTCCTGAATACTGGATTAAATAATGGATAAATTTTCCATTTTTAAATTCATTATCTCAACCATTTAATCTCAATTTTTTGAAATATTTAACAAAAAAATATTTTACCTAATAAATATTACTAATTCAATAAATAAATAAATATTATATTCTATAAAAAAATAAATGAATGTTTATTTAAATATTATGGAAAATAAATAATTAAATAAATATATATTAATATTAATATATTAAATAAACTAGTGAATGAATGCATGTTTATTTATTAACTTGTAAATAATTAACAATAGATAAAAATTAGCTCAACGGTTCGAAACTCAAATATCAATTGATTAAATTTATGTGATAAAAAATTTTAGAATAATTATTATTCCACAAGTGAAGAAATATATTTATTATTAATATTAAATTAAATATAATTAAATTATATTTTAGATACACTTAGTTTGAGACCCTTTATGACTCTTTCTTAGTGGAATTAGGTGAACTTATCTAAAATCCAAGCATGACATCTAGAAACACATTAAGGAAACTATAAGGAAAGAAGTTAATTTTTCATTTAAAATAACCTTACAATGAATGTTAGTAGGTTATATAATCCCTTTTTCTAATGATATCACATCATGTAGGGTGCACACATATGTCATCACACTATATAATTGATTTATATATCTTTAAATTACTGAAATTAACTCATCAATCTAACCATTATATCCATTGATTTAATTTGATAGTTCTATTTCAACCAAAGGGACAAATATATATTATTAAATTAATTTATAAGGGATAAATACTTTCCTAACATATTCAATTAATGTCATACCACATATGAAACACCAAATATATGATACTCCTTTGTGATCATTGGTCATGGTTTTCATCTATACATTAATAAATGTGATATATGATATAAATTTATAATAATCTCAAGTATGTGGTCCAATGAGAATGTTCATAGATATAAATATCCAGTTACACATAAAACATGTGGAATTCATATTGTCATGTATATCCTCATTACCTTCCATCTTAGAGATTACTATGTGAAAAATACATGAGAAAAAGTCTCAATGTCTTATTAGCCCTCTAAATCAGATATTCTAACAACATTTGAATCTCATCCAATAGATTTTATCTAGAGAAAATGAAATATCTTAATAATAAAAAACTATAGTTTCCCATTATAATGAGTAAGTTATATAAACTAATGTTACATCCTAGAGAGTGCATATTGGAATTTTTAATAATCACTTATAGTTGTTGATGTAAAATCACATAAGGTGGTTTATGGAAGGACCAAAAATCATTGAGGTAAAATATTATGAATTAAAATTGTTAATTTTTTGACAATGATAACGAAAAATTTCTATACTAAAATTATGAGAAGGATTTTTATTGTGTATTGATGTTATCAAATTATGTTCACAAATATTTTGTGAGAACCCCTAAAGATAGTATATGGAGTAAGCATAAAATTTTGAGCAGATTGGATAAATGCTATAAGTCCAATAATAATGTGTTAAGTTATGATAAGGTTTTTCTTAAGGACGATCTGATTACTATATAAGTTCATGTATTGTTCTTATGATATAGTTTCAATATGTAAAATATAAATGCTTGATATATTTTTTAATAAAATTTGGCATGAATGATTGTATGAATTATCTCGAGGTGGATAAAAAATTTTGGTGAATGAAATCATTATAATGAAATCAACCATACTATAGTGAATATAGATAAGAAAATTTGGTTATATAAATGGATATAGTGGTGTTACTATGGTCATTTTGTATGAAATTTCAATCTGTAATGATTTTACAATAGAACTTGGTTGTTAGAAACAGCATGGAAGACATCGATTTGTTTGAAAATAAAAATATTGTGAAATGTAATGGAGTAAAAAATCATGGTATTTAGTGTATTATAGTAATTATATCATTAATTATCATGAAATATATGGATATTTTTAATTGGAATGAAAATCACATCACTAAACGTTTTCAAGGTCATATTAAAGATATAAATCATTAAATTTGGAGGAAATCGTGATAATTAACATGTAGAGTGAGTCTTGAAAATAAAAATCCTTATGATTTATAGTGAGGAACACTATAGGAATTTTGAAAGCTATAGTGAATCTCATGTGGAATAAAATTTATTTTTAAGGTTGTGAAAATAGGCAGCTGAAAGAAACCACACTATGGAGCTGGGCATGGTGAGTTGATAAAATCATTATGTAAAACTGGATACCTCTCCATGGGAATTCTGGAGGCTTCAGATGTAGAATATTCAAATATCAAGAATATATAGAGTTAAACCATCATGGGTAGGTGAGTGTGCAACTAGGATAATGGAGTGCAGTTTTATAGAAATTTATACTATGGAATGGTATTTCCTAAAAAATTTCATGTATAATTAGTTGTGGATACCAATATTGGTGTTTTAATACGAGGTCATACTATGGATCTTGAATATATAATATTAATTTTAAAAACTATAAATCTATACTTATTTAACTACTTAGTAGTTATAGTCTTAGATTAGATGGGCAAATTTGATTTCGGTGGTGATGAATTGATAGAAGATGATCCAAATGTTATATTTGAAGGATTTTATGTTGTAATATAAATTATATTAAATTATTTAATTTGAAATTCAAATGATAACATAGTTATATTAAATCTCTATATATAATTGAGATAATTAGTAAATAGAGAATGTATGAAATGAGAATAAGATAAGAGGAGGGGAGAAGATGTAGAGTAATTGTGTGTTCCTATAAAGGATAAAGTGATTCTGAGGAACCCAATACCCGAAAAATCAATCAAATTCTAAAATAATATGCATTACACATAGGCTTTGATACCAAGATCGATGAACTAGTTTAAAAATATCTTTGTATTAAATCATTTCCATATGATAAACATCACGTCTCACAATAATCACAGAATCCCAAGAACAGATGGTTTAACTTCTTCAAGGATTAGTTATATAAGCAACATATCTTTAATACTGACAAATATCAATCTATAATATAACCACACAAAAATTCATGGTACACTTATCTTAGGTTATACTCATACTCATAGACTGGTTAATGAAAATATAAGAATTTGGTGAGCTAAAATTCTCATAAAGGGATTACATATCAATATGTTATCAAGGGTTATATCATAATCATATGAGAAACATGAGAAAGGGTGAATAATCTTATGAAAAATAAAATTATATAATAATATTTTTTCATAAGTCTTGATAAAATGACAAGTAATCTTAAATTAATAATCAAATACCATGGAAAAAAGGGTATATCATGGGATAAAAAAAATAATCCATGGAGCATAGTCATAGGAATAAGGATCATAAATGTAACATATCCACGAAGCAAAGTATAACAATGAACAGTGGAATAAACATAATAATATCCAAAATTATACCATTATAAACAATGATAATTTCAATGGTTCATGTTGTGAGCATAGAAAATGGTATAATTTTTATTATTCAGGTCATAAATAAATAGAATTTCCATACTTCATGTTGTGAAAATAAATTTCCTCTCTTCATGTGCTGAACAAACAAAATGCTAAATATTCATGTATTAAACAAAGAAAATGTCCATGATTCATGTTGTGAACAAAAAAAGTATTATATTCATGTTTTGAATGAAACAATACCCATGTTTCATGTTTTGGTTATAAAAAACGTAAAAGGTTCATGTTGTGAATAAAAAAATGTATTTCCTTCATATTGTGAACAAAAAACAATCCCACACTTTATTTTGTGAAGTAAAAATTCTAGAATTAATATCATTATCTCATGAGATACGAATACTTAACTAATGTATTGGAGGTTGATATAACACCTCATCTTTTAATAATACATATATATGGGTTCCACTTGAAATCATTCATCCATCATATCATAAATAACCAATGGAAAGAAAAATGGGATTCTTAATTTTTTTAAATGGTACCCCCAAATATGACCTCAGTAATGTAGATGATTGATAATAAAAATTTAATCACCCAAAAATTACTTTTAAAAATATAATTTCTCAAGTGATTCATGTGAAACAAATTCACAGTATATAGATCCTTTAGGTATATAGAGACAAGTTGAATTGGAACTTTAAAAGAGTTTTTATAAATCACTTTTAACATTATTGTAAAAATAAAGTTACAGGTCACCATTAATGTTCATTTTTAAAACAATGAAATGAATATGATTTAGAAGAAATATATAATTTTAAAAAATATCAGAAATATTAAATCCTTAAAAATTAAATAATTTTTATCTCAAAAAATGTGGAGTAGAAGATAAAAGAGATGATCATGTGGGTTAAATTTTTTATATATTTTAAAATACATTTTCCCATACCCACATCATAAAAATGGATAATAAAAGTTATGTTTGATCATATAATAAGGGAAAAATGAATATCACATGATAGAGAATATAATTGGGATTCCTATTATTTAGGATATCATTAGAGGGAATAGAAAAATATAGGAAATTAGGTGAAACTACTATTAGAGACGTTGATAATTATTCTAAAAAAATGATTTAATTTTTGAGGAAAAAATTCATTAGGGAAAAATATTTTATTTAGAAATTAATTATCATGAGAGAGTAAGAGAATTTTCTATGAAATTAAATATTACGGGTGAATCAACCAGTATTTGAAGAAAAAAGATAAATAACTGGCATTATAACTCAAAAAAGGTAGCAGAGTTAAAAATACCCACACAACATTGGTATCTTTTGGAACAAAATACCATGAATGATTTTTTGTGATATGTTTTTTAAAAAAAATAAATCAAATAAAAATTATGAAAAAAGAAATAAATTTCTAATATATACACAATTAAATGAAGGAAATAGTTAATTTTAATCATATGTCAATAATGAATAATTATGATGTAAAAAATAAATAAAAACATCATATTTTTAAGGAATAATAATTTTAAAAAAAATATGTGAAATAAATATAAATCCAAATACAAAAATATGAAATAAATAATAATACAATCATAGGACAGAACATATCCAATATATATGAATAAATTTCAAAATGTACAATCATAACTCAATGAACAAAAGATGGATTAAACAAAACCGTTACCAATAATCATTCTTAAGTGAATGTTCTATAACCGCCTATATAAAAAATAACTATTTTAATATATTATCTTAGAACCTTAACCATACCAATAACATTTTACATACATAATTTTTAATCATTTATTACATATATATAAGTTAGTAATAATTTATTTTCATCCTCGAATGTTATTAACTTCATTTTTTTGTTCAATATAGTTTCATAATGGGTGTGTTAATAATTTTTTATATATTCAAATTTTATAATTCTGAGTAATAACCTAAGGTTTTAAATGAAATACTATGTTCAATAAAATACAAGATATATATTATAGAGTTTAGATGAACCATGAAATATTAATATATAACAATTATAACCAAGCTATTAAAATGTTCATTATGAATAAGAATAAATACTTTATGAATTCCATGTGAAATTCCTGATAAATATAAATATATTTGTTTATTATTCTGAAATAATAACTCCATTATTATTAATGTCATTTTATGCTTCAAAAATACAATTTCTTTAAGAAAACGTTTTTTATTACTTTTGAGAGAAAATAATATAATAAATTTATAGAAATTTTTAGAAATTGAATATTAAAAAATGAAATTAATTTTTTAAATAAACTTGTAAATATTAACTTTGATCATATTTTTTTATTTTTCTCAGAAGTTTATTTTTCTAATGAAAAATGAAAAATAGTGATTTTCATTGAAAACTGTATTTTCATTTCAAAAAACTAAATAAATCCATTTTATTTTAAAATTATTTCAAAGTAAAATTAGTTATATTATTTTATTAATAACCAAATTATGTATTTTTCAATCAATATGATATTGTAATTTATAATAAAACATTTTTTATACTTTAAAAAGTAATTTTTTTTGAAAAAACAATTATCATCACGTTTTTAGGTTTAATTTTAAAATAAATTAATATGCTTATGTGTTTTGATTATTGAAAAATGAAATCCATATTTTGAATCATTATTTCAATATTTAGTAAATAGATCCATTTTTTTTTTGGTAATTATGATTAGTATCATTTGTAATTTTTTTCACCTCAGTAAGAGTAAATCATGAAACTAAGGGTTAACATAATATGATAATGAATAAATATAACCCTAATACTTTAATTTATCATATTATTTGAGTAAATTTCTTATAAGGAAATTTAATTTTCTAAAAAATGGAAAATTGGTGAAAAAGTTCATTTATTTTTACCTTTATAATATTTACGTGAATATAAAGAAAAAATGTTACACTATTATTATAATAAATTTAATATTTTTTTTGATAGAGATACAAAAAACTAAAGTTTTGTTATAAATATTATTTTTAAATATAATATATTTTAAATCATGTTAATTTACTTTTAATTTTTTGGGATGAAAAAAATTCCTTAAAATAATTTGCAATGCTGACGCAGTAATTAGTCAATTAATTGAAAAATAAAGTAAATTATTATAAAAATATAAAAACTAATATAAGTTGAAGGAATTATTATCTTACAAGAATTTTTTATATTACAATTACATATTATGGGAATATTTGTATTTTATATTATAATTCCTTTGTTTTCTTGATATTATTAATGTCAAGATAAATCAATAGTTCAAAAATTGTGAATAATGACATTTTTTATTAAATTATATTTTTTAAAAATATTTTAAATTAAAAACATTCTCCTAAAAGTGATAGGAATATAGTTTAAAGGATCATCCATGATCCATTTATGGCTTAATTATCATTTCATTATGACAATAATTACCCCTAAAGAGTAAAAACCTCACTATTGTGGTAAATGTCAAAAGGGTTAAAGCGTGTTAAAACAAAGATATATGGTTCAATAAATGATCTACACATTTGAAAATTTAATTTTATGTAATTATTTAGACCCATAAAAATAATATATTTTAATTATATTATTTTGGAGAAAATTTTCCAATAAAAATAATTTATATTTATTTAATAATTTATGAAATTCCAAGACTTTCCCCCTCTCTTATAAAATGGAACATACACTCCTCATTTATTAACACTTAAAAGAAATTTTTTCTAGCCAATAACTATAAAATCACTTCATAACACCCATCCACATTCTCTAGAGACCATATTTTGGAAAACATACCAACCATAGTAGTCTTAATGTGTAATGAGAAGGAGGTTTCTAGAAAAAGAGGTATCATTATTAATCGAGAATTCTGGTTCTATTTCATCTAATGCATCACTAATATTTTCATAAAACATTCTAAAAAATATATAATTAAATAATTCAATATACTAAGATGTTTTTATGTTAATATCATAACCTATATCCATCTCCTCTTCTATCAAATAGGAATGAAATATGTCAATCATGTGTACGATGGAAAATGACTTCACGAACTGATGCTCTTTGGTTTCCAACACCACATATCAAGGCTGGTTATATTGATGTAATAAATATTTATATGTTATATTATTGACATATATATAATTATTAAATTATATTATGTCTTATATTTTCATATAATTCCATTCGTTGATATATGATAATTTCATTCTTGCGTACGTGTGGGCAACCACCTTCACGAAGTGATGTGATTCATTTTTCATCACCTAATCACTTAGATAATATATATAAATATACATTTATTACGAATATAATACTGTATTTATGATAAAATTATTATTCTGAAAAAATAATGTAACACTTACTTTCTTTCAATCATTATTGATTAAATATTGAAATGGTACTCATTTCTATGTATGAACTACTATCTCCATGATTATAACATTGTTAATTATTCAAAAGCATCATTCATGGTTGGTTTAAAAATGAATTTATTTATAAATATTATAATTATTTCATGAATATTATTTTATATATGATGTAACAATGGCTCATTTGACTCCAGTCCACACATTGAAGCTATAATGAATGTTAACAACAAAATGTCTTCTAAATACCTAAGGTGGAATTAATTGATCATGTAATTAAGTATGTTTTAGAAATAAATGGGTTATGTATATGTTATTGAACATATATATTGTTAATAATAAATCAATTAATTTATTTCAGTTTATTATAAAGGAGTTAAAGTGAATATATTAAAATTTTGGACTCAAGGTAATAAATTTTGACACAATTTCCATTCATCAGGGCATATATTAATACTAGGAACCTAATTTATTTTATATGGTGTATATGATAAACCTTTTACATTTTATATCATGAATCCATCATACTTCTTATTTATTTATGTTTCAATTTGAATTATTTTATACAAGGGTATTTTACTTGAAAGATTACAAGGTGTAAAGTGTTTCTTAACAGAATTTACTTTCATTGGGTTATAACTCATCTTGGTTGATATTATTATGATGTGATTATTTGGTAAATTACCTGTAATTTTTATCATTATTTGTTTTAAATCATTTTATATGGATTTAAATTTTTTATACCGAATATCTCCATTGATTAACTCTTAATTCAATGACATGCTTCTTATAAAGGCCATTCTTCTCAAATTCTCTTTCCGTGGGACATATGTTTAATAATATCCACCTATATTTTTTAATTAGGTTATATAATTTCCATTTGACATATAATATAATTAATATACTTAAGTAAATTATATTTAATTTTTCATTGGAAGTTATTATTTCATGTGACTAATGAATGAAAAGTTACCAAAGTGCCAATAGATTTATGTTAAAATATCATTTTTTTCAGGATTGTTTATGTTCAATGATACTTATGGGGAAATCCTATAATATTATCTTCATGGAATAAATATATTTTATTATCCTCCATTTATGAATTTTATTACTTTATTGATTTCCAATTCCCTATTATTGATTTAAGAATATTCATGAATTTTTTTTTGTAAATGATATTGATCTTTTATCTTTTTTTAGATCAAGAATCATTCTCTTCCAAATCCATAATTTATAAAAGTATTTCAATAATGTTATTTTATAAACATAAATTGTTTGTAATGATATTTTAAATAATTATTGAATGAGTTCTAAAAGGTTTTAAAAGAATTATTTTTTTATGACTTATTCATTGGTAACTTTGGACTCTCTTTACAAAATGTTTTCAAAGAATATTTATCTTTAACATTTAAGAAATTAATAGATTTTACCAACATCATGAAAATATTTATTAGAATATTAATTTATAAGTTTATAAGGTTATTTAAATATTAAAAAACTTTTCCAATATCTTGTGTATTTTTATTTTTAACATTATTTTTAATTTAAAAAATGTGTATTTTCCTCAAGATTCTGTTAAATGATATTTTAATGGTATTTACATTCATCAACATCAACAAACCATTATTCACACGGTATCCCATAGAGAAATTTTTCTACAATGACATATTAATTATTTATATAGATTGATAATGATTGTTTCAAAGATATTATCCTAGAATCCATTTCTTTTCCTTGGGGTTATCATGCTTTGAAAGGAATCATGGTTATTCCTTTTGGTTTTATGATGAAATTAATTTTCTATATACTTTATGTATTTTATGGTTCTTGGGAGATGATTATGATAAAATTTGGTTCCATTATAAATTATGGAAAAGTGGTTATGTTATAAACCAAGGATGGGTGTGACGATATAGCACTCTAACAGATTGGGTAATTATATTAGATGTCGACCATATGGATATCACAATTTTTAAGGGTTATACAAGGGTATTATGAATATTATATTCCAAGATACCAACACATTTTATTTATGATTTATAATGGGTTTTAAGGATTCCTTTGATAAATATTTATATCAAATTTCCCATGATGATTTATTATTATGACTCTTGACTTTGATAAAGCATTGTGCTCAATTCTATTTATTATGATCAAGGTATCGATGAATATGAATTCTCTTATGTTTTGATAATAGACATTGATTATTTCATCATACCCTTATTCCCATATTATTCTCATTGATGAAATTCAAATTTTAATGCTTATGTTAACCCTTGTTGAGAATTTGATCTCACCCTTAATATGTTTCCTTTTACCTAGGTCTGAAGAACGGTTTTTATTATTTCATTCATATGAAGGTTGTGAGGGGTAAAAATATTAGTGGGATATGATATAGTTATTTATGAATGGGTTGTTTTTGTAACATACAAATTAAGTAATGAATAATAGATATTTTTATCTATTCCTATTAATGAATTAGATAGTGTTTTAGAGGCTTAAAATGAAAATAAATCCAATCTTAAGCATGAAATACGCTAATATTTTTAAAAGATTGTTTTACTGCCTTTTTATGGAAAACCATTTTTAAATATATATTTTGAAAATTTTATAAGCTATGTTTTTCAAAATAAACTTATTCTTTATGATTGGGACATCAAAATTTACTTTGTGTGAATTTTTGGTATTTTTCCGATAAAGTTCATTTTTTTAATGAATAGTGAAAAAATGTTGTATTTTAATTCAAAACCTCTTTTTAATATAATTTATTTATATGATTAGATAATCTTTTGAATTGTTTTTTAAGTGAAATTAGAATATATTTTTACCATTTAATCCAATAGTGCTCGTTGGAATTAATTTCACGTTGAAATTGGACTTAAACTAGTGTCAATCTTTTGATACTTATTGTTTCATAAAAACACGCTATTTGTCATGACAACGGGACTTAAATATTAAATTAATTAATGTGACTTATATGATTTTAATTTTGTAAAATAGAAATCATTTTTGAATTCAGAATATCAAATATAGCTTAGGGAGAAGTTTTGGTTTTTTTTTCTGAAAAACTTCAATTTTCGATGAATAGTGAAACCGCAAAGTGGTGGTTACAAAATTGGATTTTTCGTTTAAATGGGACTTTACCACTTCTGTGTTTTGAATCTCAAAAATCCAATTTAAATGATTTTCATTATTAAGTAAAATGTGGTTCAATGGGATTAAAATAAATTTTGGTGAATAGTAACTTTTGTGTTTTATTAATCGCGATTAAAGGTAATTAGTGTAATTTAAGGTAAAAATGATATTATAATAAAATGAAAATATCTTTACACTTGTCCTAACCCTATTGGCTGAGTTATGGCCGACCAATAAAACCCATGGGTCGATTTTTGGTACCCTATGGAGCCACTTGGGTATGATAATGACATTTATGCCTTTTATTTAAAGTTAAAGTAAAAATGACACAAACATGAGATGTTTTACTAAACCAATTTTTAAATGGGGTTATACAAGCCATATTTTTGACTATAAATATTCATGGGAAAGCTAAAAAGCTTTCCTACATCATAGTATTTTTTTTATAATTTGTAGACATTAAATAAATTAAATTATTTATGAAACCATGATGATGCAGCGATTACCTCATTATTTAATGATTTAAATAAAATGGAATGATAATGTAAAATATAAGACCTACACATGTCCAAAACCTATTGGATGGGAATATTTCGAACCCTTATCACCTTATCCTATAATTATATCAATATGGGAACTTTTAAATCTGAAACACATTTTTAAATAATGGAACATTTCTTTACTTTCCAAGAGTGCCCCTCCTCTCCTCTTATAAAAGGCCCCCACCTCTACCTCATTACCCACACTTCCAAAGCCTTTGGCTCGACCAAAACCTACTAATTTTGTCTCTCCGCATCCCTATCTAACTCCTTGAAGTCTCACTTTGGGTAGAAGTCTTCCCAAGGAAGTCTTTGAGCTCAAACCAAAGGGAGTTACCCGATTATAAGGCAATGTCTTCACTTGAGTCCTTTTGTTTTATTTTGCTTCTCTAACACCCTAAACACTTTTTATTAATTTATTTTGTAAAAACTCTAGTATCTTACATATACTGGGATGCTGTTATAAGAAGTATTCGAACTACACTTACACACACCTACGTCTAATGGTTAAAGAACATACTGTTTCCGTGGATGGCGAATTTCTGCCTCACGAAACGATGATTGTTCGATATTCTTCTAACAGCTTCAACGGTGGTCATTAAGATGTAAATATATTTATATATGATATATAATATGTTTATGTTTTCCTTAAGCTTCTGTATTTTTCATTTTGGGCATACCTTTATGGTTTCCATTATGGGTAAATGCGATATCTTAATTTAAGGAAGTGCGGACTACCGCCCCCTCAAAGTGATTTGATTCGTTAATGCCATATGTGGGATGTATAAAGGATGGATTTAAAGTTATTATATATGATGTTATACTGGAATTATAATATACCTCTATATCATTTTTATTTCTTTCCATTAATGTATGAGATAGAAATGAAAGTAGTGTTCATGCGTACGTACGGCTTACCGTCTCCATGAACGGTGCATTTCATTTCTTATCAACAAATATAATGTACTATTATAAGTACATATATATAATGGATATATATGATGTAAGTTACATCTAAATGATTAATATAATTCTGGAATTAAAATTTACATACCTCTCATTTAGTTTTAATTCCATTAATATGACATAGAAATCACTATAAGGCCCCGACCTTAAACAATACTTAATATTGAATTAAATGAATAATTCACATTGAGGACCTTTTCAGGTTTAGAGTTTTAGAGAATTAGTACATAACTATTACATCTCAAAAGATTAAAAAGTAGACAATTCTACTATGATTCCATAAAATAAAAACTCTTAAAAAGAAACATGTCTAGTTCCATGTTTTAGATAGCCTGACTTTCCCTTGATCCCATCCTTGACCCTAATCCACATTAAGTCCTGTGAAAAACATTTCAAAAAAAATGGGGTGAGTATAAAAATCTCAGTAAGGGATACAAAAACAATGAAAACTGTTAGTTTTTCAAACATCAAGTAAACCATGTATACTTTATCAAAGTAATACCTTCACCTTCATGAAGTAGTAAAAATTATTCACTGAATAAAATATCATTACTTACCCTTTTGTAACCAAAATATTACCATAAAACCCATAAAAATAACACATAACATATAAAGGTAACTTGGGAGATAAACATACTTAAGTGGAATAACCATACGGTCGACTTCCACATATATCACTTAATGGAATAGCCATTCGGCCAACTTCCATACATACTTAATGGAATAGCCATATGGCCGACTTCCATACCCAATGCATTGGAGGTTATAACGTAACCACCCGTCCTGGTATTCATGGCACCACCCGTCAGAATGTCCAACTACCATTATAAAATCACAAGACATTAAACAAATATAATGGAAAGATAACATTTCCACACTTTGATCGCAATATATCACTTAAATATATTGACATAACAAATCCATTATAAAAACCATTTCAATACCAAAATAAAAGAAAATAAAAACATGGAATTTGTTTTTCATTAAAAGGTAATGGCTTGTAGAGGAAGCCGAATCTCAAATAATGGTCACGGTGGTGGAGAAGTCGTTGTCGCCGCATACGTACGACAAAAACATTACCTTTTGTCGTTTAGTAAAACGCTTCGTATAAAAAGATTACTTTTGAATAAACGTAAAAGTCAAAGGGGTTTATACACCATATAAAAGAAATTTGTGTATAAAACGAAAAATGCCTCAATGAAAGGTGATTGAGACGAAGTCCCTTACATCGGGTCCGACATGACTCGATCGTTCTTTAATGTCCTGAATAATAAACATGAGTTAATTTTTACTTGCTTAAGAACCTTCTTCAAGTTAATTATTACTTTTATATAACTTATTATCATGTTATAAACATTATGTAATCATTTAAGTTAATAATGTTTGTTTTGTCGATATTTGGTTCTTATGTCGAAAGTGGACTTCTTACAATTACATGTTGTTCGTGTGGTCAAAGGTTCAATATATCCAGAATGAAATTCCTGATTTGGATATCATATATATCATATATATCTAGCATATACATGTATTTATAATATCACATAATCATTTAGAGGTATGAAATGAAATGCACCATTCATGGAAATGAAAGTAGCGTTCATGCGTACGTATGGCTTACCGTCTCCATGAACGGTGCATTTCATTTCTTACCTCTAAATGATTATGTGATATTATAAATACATTTATATGCTAGATATATATGATATATATGATATCCAAATCAGGAATTTCATTCTGGATATATAGAACCTTTGACCACACGAACAACATGTAATTGTAAGAAGTCCACTTTCGACTTAAGAACCAAATATCGACAAAACAAACATTATTAACTTAAATGATTACATAATGTTTATAACATGATAATAAGTGATATAAAAGTAATAATGAACTTGAAGAAGGTTCTTAAGCATGTAGAAATTTACTCAAGTTTATTATTCAGGACATTAAAGAATGATCGAGTCAAGTTGGACCTGATGTAAGGCACTTCATCTCAATCACCTTTCATTGAGGAATTTTTTGTTTTATACACAATTTTCATTTATACGGTGTATAAACCCCTTTGAATTTTATGTTTATTCAAAAGGAATCTTTTAATATGAAGCATTTTACTAAATGACAAAAGGGAATGTTTTTTTCGTACGTATGCGGCGACAACGACTTCTCCGCCGCCGTGACCAATATTTGAGATTCGGCTTCCTATAAAATCCATTACCTTTTAATGAAAAATAAATACCATGTTTTTATTTTCTTTTATTTTGGTATTGAAAATGGTTTTCATAATGTATTTGTTATGTCATTATATTTAAGTCATATATTGCGATCAAAGTGTGGAAATGTTTTCTTTCCATTATATTTGTTTAATGTCTTATGATTTTATAATGGTACATGGACATTATGACGGGTGGTGCCGTGAATACCCGGACGAGTTGTTACATTATATCCTCTAATGCATTGGGTATGGAAGTCGGCCATATGGCTATTCCATTAAGTATGTATGGAAGTTGGATGAATGGCTATTCCATTAAGTGATTATTTTGCACGGAATCCGGGGATGACCTACTGGATGGGAGATTCAAACGTTCCGATCGGTTTCTAACGGGTTTGTTCGTAGAACCGGAAACATCCAATGATTCCACATCCATTTGGACCTACTTTCCAAAGGTAGGCGCTCATTAGCTTGTGGGATAATGAGGCTTAGGAATTTTCATTGGTCGAGAGGATGGGAGGTCGGACTCATCACACCTTTTTGAGGGGAATTATTGTCTACTCCGGGACTCTCTTTATAGATTTAAGTTATGTTCGTGAATCCTTATTACATTACCAAGTATAAAATGAGCTTTCCTTCAGTTTAACAATCAATGATTAAATATGTAAGAAATTTATAGAATCTTATATATGTATTATAGGTTCTTCATCAATAGAGAATCATCTGTATCTATTTAGAGATTCTTGGTCAATGGTATCCTTCAAAACATTTATATAAAAGTCTCTTGGTCATTATGATGACCAGGCTGGTTTTAAAGCCACTCAGTGGGGCACTTGAAGTTTATCGTCATTTAGAAGGACAATGAATTACTTCAGATTTGGGATCGAACCCATAAATGGGCTACCTACGTATCCTTTGTTTTGGAAAAGGAATCAGAACCCACGTAGTTCGAGTAAGGGAGTATGACGTTTATGATTGATGGCTCAAAGAAGGATGTCATAATTACTTTTACACTCTAAGCACACGTGAGTCATGCTCGGTGTGAGAAACAAGAGGTATTGGTAAAAAATTAGACAATTGTGCCATGAAAGATGCATTCATAAGAAATGGTTTGGGGCTTATGTATGTATGACTACCCAGATAGATGAAGGTTTAGGATTCACTTTTTGGGAGAAAATCCAGGAACAGGGTCCATAAAGGTTTATGTGCTTCATGGACATTTGAATACTCTAATCTTGGGGCTTACTCCTAAGGAGGATGCCCAAGTTAGGATGGGACTTATGATTGGGTTTTACTCCTGAAAAGGAAACCCAAATCAAGGGTAAATTAGGACTGGTTAAAGAGAAATTAGGGGACTTGGGGCTTATTCCTAAAAAGGAAGCCCAAGATTATAACTGGGTTTTATACTTGAAAAAGGAGACCCAGGTTAGGGATTAAGGTTTGGGGCTTATTCCTGAGGAGGATTCCCAAGTTACGGGACTCAGGGCTTATTCTTAAGGAGGATTACCATATTTGAGATTGGGGCTTACTCCTGAGGAGGATGACCAAGTTAAGGAATTAAGGTTTGGGGCTTACTCCTAAAGAGGATGCCCAAGTTTGGGAACTTTAAGAATTTGGGACTTACTCCTGAGGAAGATGCCCAAGTTAAAGGACTTATAACTAGGGATTATTCCTGAAAAAGAGACCCAAGATAAGGATTCTCTCATCTTAAAGGATGAGGTTGAATGAATGAACTCTCCATATTTAGTGACATAAGGATATTTAAATCACTAGGTTTTGAGAGATATTTCACAGAATTCCTTTCCGATAAGGAAGTCAAATCAAGAAATCATTCCATAAATGGCTTTGAAGAGTGTCTTGAAGACTGAATCTTGAAAAGGAAAGGTGTGATGTCTTAAGAGGGGTAAAATGGGCAAGATGGGCACCCAAAAAGGTAGGGTCGCGCAAGTCTTGAAAGGCGCGCAAGTATTGCGGCGGCGCGCAAGTATTGGTCGCGCAAGTATACTTGCGCGACATGAGGGGTACTTGCGCGATTCTCAAACATCATTAGAATATTTGAGCGACACTTTATAAATCCCTTTAGAATCCTCTTGAGGTTCTTCTAGAAAAGGGATGCGCGAGTTCTATTGAAGGAATAAGGCGGTGCGCAAGTGTTGATGAGTTTCAACACTTAGGCCTTCCTTCTTCTCTTTAAATCTTTTGTTCTAGGTAAGAAATTACCTTTAGAAGTGTTCCGAATGCTTTGAGAAGAGACTTGGGCGTCGGGAGCTTCAATCCGAGTTTCTGGAAAAAGATCCTCTCAAATGGGGGGCCCACAAGGTCTATTTATAGGCAGGAGAAGACCCCGGCCAGTTACCGGGAAGTTATCACTTAGGTCGCGCAAGTCACTTGCGCGCCAAGGTGAGTCGTGCAAGTCCACTTGCGCGACAGTGATATAGCTTGCGCGGTGCAGTTGCTGTTGATCCTTTGTTCATTCCTTTGTAGATTTTTGATATTTTCTTCAAAGGTTGAATCACTTTGAGCTCAGATATTCCCCTTTTCCGATCTTTAGATTCTGTGACGAAAGGAGCGTCAACAAAAGTCCCCCCTCAGAGTTGGATCCGGAGAAAAAATGAGGATTTGACTCTGAGGAAATCGAATCCATCCAAAGGAAAAGGGGGCGCACAGGTCTTTAGGGAATAGAGGGAGGTGCGCATGTTTGCGTCATGCAGGCCTTGAGCGCACTGGGTACGGTGCGCAGATAGTCCTCCTGGCCTATAAATACATGGCTTTTGGCCATGTGTAGCATCTGATCCCGAATTTCTCGAGCTCTCGCCGCACAAGTATTCCTCGCCGCGCAAGTTTCTTTTTTCCAATGTTCCCTCGCTGTCTCGCTACTGTAAAGGTAATAGGGCTTGAGCGGTGATACATGGGTGACAGAAACTTGCGCGGCACATGTAACACTTATGCGACATCTCCATACTTGCGTGCCTTAATGCCTTAGCCATTTTTTTATTTCTTTCACAAAGTTTGTGAAAAATTAATTCATTTATAAATTAATTTATTCAACTCTTTGTGAAGAATTAATGGCTCTTAGACCCGGATTAATTGATGAACTGGCTAGCAAGTAGATAGATGATATGATGAACATTATTGGCCATGATTACTATGATATCTGAAACAACACTCTCTCAGATTTGGCTAAGTATTTGAAGAAATATCGTCCTAATTTTCCACAGAGCATCCATCTGCCTTTGTGTGGTCATGGTCATCTGCAAGGAGTCAATGTTCCAAATGCAAACAATTATACACCTGAGATGCAGCTGCACTGCTACTCCTCTATTTCGGTTATGCTGTGCATTAAGAGCAACAACAATGGTGTGAACTTTCAAATTCTTCCTCCATGTCATTTCCTTACAGATATGAAAATGGCAAACCCATGGGCGGAAATGTTTTCCACTAATGGTTGGTGGAGAGAAGACAAACATGGTATTAGAGCAATATCTGAAAAGAGTACTCTCTCCAAATGGCTCTTTACTTCCAATGCTCCATTCTCAAATCCATGTATCCATCTTCCAAGTCTCTTGGACAGCAACATAGTCACTGTTTGATCAGCAGAAAATTTTCTCAAACCGCACTCAAGAACATTTTTTTACAATTGTTCCAAGAAGAGCTGGTATCACTGCATCTCTTATTGTATCCAGTTGAATGAATGAATTCCATGTGGTTGCTGATGAAGCTTGGGATGCCGTAAATCAAATGAAGTGTTATGTTGAAAGCCTCTTGTAATTCTTGAAAAAGAGAAGAGACTTCAGTCTGTGGATGTCCTTCTAACTCCTGTGTATCAATGAAAAACACTTTCGTCTTCAATTATTTTTACCTGCATTATTTCACTACCTGCTTCAAATTTACATAATCCAATGGGATTATTAAGCATAGTTTGATTTTTACGAGGATTATTACAAATAACCCTACAAACTATGAATCTTTTAATTGCTCAATATTACCTAAATCATACAGAATGTATGTTTAGTGAGCTGGAACTTGACTTTTATTCAGAGTTCCTTTGTCTTTTTGTGGGCAGTTTAAAGTCAAGCACGCCAGACATAAAGGGTATAATGTTTAAGGTCGAAATAGCTTTGACCAAAATGGATTAAAATTGATTCAATTCCTTGACAATTTATCTGAAAACATATTACCATACTCAAGTATGAGAGAAAATATGTAAACTATGGCTTAAGAATATTTGAATCTAAGGAATGATATGAAAAAGAGATAAAAGGAATTAGAAGAAGTAGTTTCCAAGAATGAAGTTACTATTATTTAACAAAACCCGTTAGGGGGTTGAAATATACAGGGCCACCTATAGGCATTGGCTGAATGGTTAAATAAATAGTATCTTTCGGCTGACAAGTCTGTTATGTGGAATTTTTATTCAAGGCCACCTATGGGCACGTGCTGCATAGTCAGGCGAAAAGAACTCTCAAAAATTTACTTTCCTAGTGCTCAAAGCTAGTGAAAGTTTATGGAGATTCAAATTTTCTAAAGTATAGAGTTTGTTGTATGGAAAGAGGTACTTGAATATGGAGAAGATATTTCTGAACAAGAATATCAAAGAACTGGATGAATATCACTCCTACGATGGTCTGACCCAAACGTAGGGAAGAAGAATAAACCGTAGACTTGAATACTTTCAGATCATGAAAAAAAATATGGGACAAATATGTTAAGGATGGCTATTTTTTTGCGGATCCCTACATACTGTTGTTTAAGACAAATAAGTACAAAAGAGGCATTCTTCCCAAGAATGAATTTACCATTATTTAACAAACCCGTTAGGGTGTTGAATTCTGCAGGGCCACCTAAGGGCATTGGCTGCATAGTTAAATAAAATAGTATCTTTTGGCTAACAAGTCTGTTATGTGGACTGTTTATGCAAGGCCACCTATGGGCACGTGCTGCATAGTTAGGCAAAAGAATTCTCAGAAGTTTGACATTTTTGTGACTATAAGTCATGAAAAGGGTTATGAAGATATGAAAATATTTAAGGTTAGGATTATAACACATAAAGATGTCTATTGTCTAATGTATATAGAGATACATAGGTCAATGATAACCATAATCATGTTGTGGATGGGTCCTGAATTGAAATTTTGGACTTCACTACGTATCTCATAAGAATGATAATCAAGCCATATGTAGTTCTTGAAATGCAGTTTAACGTCGTGCATGACAAAAGTATGAGTGATCTTAGTTTAGGGTCATAGAGTTCAGACCATAATAATGAATACACAGTGTGTGTTTTCATGAGGACTTTTCAGCCAAGGGACTGAAAGTGAAATTTGGGGTTAGGCCCAAAAGACTTGGGACTGAATTCGAGGGATACTCGAATGTTCCTACGTATCCCATAGGGATGGGAATCAATTCCACGTAGTTCTAGAACTACCCTTTGTACAAATTTGGTTCGTACATGTGAAGGGTGAAAGGGGAGTTTAGTGCAATGATGGTTTAACCTAAGATAAAAAGTTTAGGCATTACCATGTATGCACGTAGTATTTTGAAAATGAAAACCATGATTGAAAAATCAATGTCAATAATAGTTCTCTCTCAAATGAGGAAATCAAAGAATATTGTGGTTTATTGTCGTACCGGACAAAAGTGTTGCATAGTTTAACGTCATATAAAAAGGACGAAAGTGAATCAATGTAAAGATATTGATTCTAGGTGCGGTTTCATGAATCAACATCATATGAGATGGTGGTGAACCGATGTGAAGAGATTGTTTTCGGGCTTGAACCCTGGGAGGTTGCCTACATACCCAGCCTGAAGGGAAAGGATCAAAGTCTGTGTAGTTCAATTAAAGAATGAATTAATGATCAAGTTGTTCTTGGGGATAATGATCTAATAAAAAATGTTGTTTGTTGGGACTTATACATGGTTAGCGACCCAAAGAGAGTATTACGGTTGAGGTTTTCTCTAAGCTCACGTGAGTCATACTTGGTGTGAGAAACAAGAGGTAACAACAACCTTAACAATTCATAGTTTAATGTCATGTAGGACATAAAAAAGGGACTATGCAGTTTAAAGTCTTGCAATTAGGACTATTGGTGCTGCACAGTTTAGTGTCATGTAGCAGGGACAAAATAACAGTTTAATGTCATGTAGGACATATCAAGGACTTTCTGTACAGTTTAGCGTCATGTAGTTAGGACGATGGGGACAATACAGTTTAACGTCATATTGGACGAAAGGGGGACTGTGCAGTTTAATGTCATGCAGTAAGGACAAAATAACACACCATTTATGTCATGTTGGACGAAAGTGCGAATTGTTTAAGGTCATATGCATCGAACAAGGATGATGCAGTTTAAGGTCATGATGGACAGTTTAGGGAACTTTTTCACAGTTTAACGTCGTGTGGGAAGAAGTTGCAGTTTAAGGTCATACTGGACCATTGATGTATAGTTTAATGTCATATAGCAAGGACGAAATGGTGCTGCACAGTTTAGTGTCATGTTGCGGGGACATCTTCTTTTCTACAATTTAACGTCATGTTGGACGAAAGTGTGAATAGTTTAAGGTCATATGCATGGACCGTGAATGGTGCAATTTAATGTCATACTGGACTATTAAGTGCTTATGTAGTTTAACGTCTTTCCAGACGTAAGGGAATTTCCTACAGTTTAACGTCATGTTGGACGTTGTTGCAGTTTAAGGTCATACTGGACCATTGCTGTATAGTTTAACGTCATATAGCAAGGACGAACTGGTGCCGCACAGTTTAGTGTCATGTTGTGGGGACATCTTGGTGCTTTTATACAGTTTAACGTTATGTTGGACGAAAGTTACAGTTTAAGGTCATGTTGGACGAAAGTTGCAGTTTAGTGTCATGTTGCGGGGACATCTTGGTTCTTTTATACAGTTTAGTGTCATGTTGCAGGGACATCTTGGCTCAAGCTTGGGAGGTTTCTTTCCTGGTATCATTGGAGTTCTGAGAACTAATACCAATTCTCCCTGAATGAATGAACGAAGACGAACTTTTTTGTTAAAAGCTCGTGCTATTCGATTCTGATAGATTTCCAAGTGGTGAAAAGTGCACAATCTTTTCTCATTTAACTATTCCAATTCATTCAATCACTTTTGGGATTGCTCATCTATAGATAACTGATCACAAATGGATACTTTGAGTGAGGGAAATTTAACTTCAATTGGAAAGACTGCTTCTGTTCCATATACCAACGAATATGGAGTTGACCGCGTTGCATTGCGGGTGGTAGTCCGGTAATCCCATAATGCATGAAATAGTTTATCAGGCCATGACCTCTTATTTTTATCCACCATCTTTTGCAGTATATTTGAATGAGTCTTGTTAAAGGGTTCTATTTTTGCATTGGCTGCCGCATGATACCTAGATTAATGGTTGGATTTAATGTTGTATTCTTGATACAATTTATTCACCTCAGAAGAACAAAAGTTGGTGCCGTTGTCCGTCAATATGGTATGAGGGACACCAAATCTAGTAATGATGTTAGACTTGATGAAGCTAAAAATGCATTTAGAACTGACTTCTTTGAGAGGTACTGCTTCTGCCCATTTGGAAAAGAAATCAGTAGCAGTAAGAATGTACTTAAACTGCTTGGCCGTAGCTGAAGGGTAAGGTCCCACCACATCCATTCCCCATGTGGAAAATGGCCATGAATATTTAGCTGTATGAAGCAACTCTGGAGGTTGATGAATGAAGTTGGAATATAATTGACATGAATGACACTTCTTTGTGAAATCAACACAATCTTGTATCATTGAAGGCCAAAAGTATCCAAGCCTTCGAATTTGATCAGACAATCTATGTCCAGACTGGTGGGCACCACATACTCCTACATGCACTTCTTTCATGACAGCCATTGTCTCTTCACCATCAATGCATCTAAAGAGAACTCCATCAAAACCACGTTTGTAGAGAATTTTCTCTAGGTGGTTTGGGCTATCATAAAGAATAAAATTGACCACACGTCACCGGATTTGTTCTTTCTCAGCTCTATCAGGTGGAAGTGTTCCATTTTGAAGGTATTCCCTGATAGGTGTCATCCATCCTATAGTATGACCATACGGTTCAGGAATGGGACTAATTTCATTAATTTCCTCTGTTCTGGCTTGAACATAAGGTGAAATTGCACGACGGTGGGCAATACTGATGGTTGTCTCATCCCGATTTGGATCTGCTAGGGCTGTGGCTATATTAGCCAGTGCATCAGCTTGAGCATTTTGTGATCTTGGGACATAAGAAAATGTCGGTTCTGAAGGGAATTCCGCCATTAACTCTCTGACGTAATCATACAAAGGGATTAATTCTTCTTTTCTGATGGCATAATCCCCATTGACTTTTTGGATTACCAGGTCTGAATCACCTTTCACCTTTAAGTGATTCACTTGTTCTTGGAGAGCTAACTCTAAGCCTGTAATGAGAGCTTGGTATTCAGCTTCATTATTAGTACCACCTTCCCATAATAGAAAGGAATAAGGTAACAATGCATTATCTGGAGAAATGAGTACAATTCCTAAACAAACTTTGTTGAATTTAGGATTTTCCATTTTCTTCCCTTTTGGACTTCTGGAAGCACTATCAAAATTCATTTCCCATGTTTGAGGATTCTCTTGAATAGAGAAAACTTCCTCATCAGGGAGTTCAATATCTGAAGACGTGTATTCTATGGAAGGATGTTCAGCCAGGAAATCAGCCAGAGCTTGACCCTTTATTGCCTTTTGAGACACATACTGAATGTCGAACTGTTGCAAAATAACTGCCCACCTTGCTAGACGTCCTGTAAGCATTGGACGACAAAGGATGAATTTGAGCGGATTATTGCGAGATACCAATTGGACCTCGTGATGTTGCAAGTAGTGTCTCAGTTTATGAACTGCAAAGATTAATTCCAGGCAGCACTTCTCAATACTTGAATACCGGGTTTCTTCTTCAATCATAGTTCTACTGAGATAGTAGAGGCTATTTTCATTCCCAGCATCATTCTTTTGAGCAAGAAAAGCCCCCAATGATCACTCTAGAGCTATCATATAGAGGATAAGTGGTCTTCCTTCAACAGGTGGCATGAGTACTGGTGGACTCAAGAGGTATTTCTTGATAACATTAAATTCTTCTTGACATTCTTCAGTCCACTGGTAAGTGACTCCTTTCTTCAATAATTTGGTAAAGGGTAAACTTTTACCCGCCAAATTGGAAATGAAATGCCGAATATAGGCTAAGTGTCCTTGAAGTCCTCTTAATTCTTTCAAATTCTGAGGAGGTGACATACCAAGGATTGATTTTGTCTTCTCAGGATCAACTTCAATACCACGATGGCGTACAACAAAGCCGAGGAATTTTCCTGAGGTTACCCCAAAAGCACATTTTAGGGGGTTCATCTTCAAATTATGTTGTAGAAGCTTGTGGAATATGACTTCCAAATCAGCCAAGTGATTAGAACGTTGTTTTCATTTAACCACCAAATCGTCTACATAGCATTCAACAAATTTCCCTAAGAAAGGTTTGAAGATACGATGCATGGAGCGTTGATATGTTGCACCTGCATTCTTTAAACCAAAGGGCATCACCCGGTAACAAAACACACCTTGAGGGGCTCTGAAGGCTATAGATTCCTCATCTTCTAGGGCCATTCGTATCTGATTATATCCAGAATATCCATCCATGAAGGAAAGTACTTCATAACCACCCGTCGCATCAATTAAGAGTTCTGTAATCGGAACTGGGAAATCATCTTTAGGACAATACCGATTAAGATCTCTGAAATCGATGCAAACCCTAATTTGTCCGTTCTTTTTCTTTACAGGGACAATATTAGCCAACCACTTGGGATATTGAACTTCTCTGACGAAGTTAGCTTTGATCATCTTATCCACTTCAGCTTCAATTTTGGAAGCATAGGTTGGGTGTGTTCTTCTCGCGGCTTGCTTAAATCCTCGATGTTCTTTTGGTAAACCCAAATGATGAGTAGAAATATCAGGATCAAGCCCAAGAATTTCTGTATAATTCCAAGCAAAAATATCTTTATTTTGCTTTAGAAAAGAAATATACATCTCTTGCTCTTCAAGGGTCATGGATGCACTAATTAAAGTGGGGCATGGATCTTTCTCTGTACCCAGATTTATTTCTCTGAGTTCATCCACAGTGGTAGAGATACCCTCTTCAAATGCTGGAGGAGCATCTCTAAGATCTTCCTCTTCCTCTTCATCATGTACTATTTCTTCCGTTTCTACTTGCATAGTAGATGACAAAACGAAATTTTCATGATCATAAGAGATATCAAAATTTTCACATTTTGAAGAAGAAGCTTCCATTTCCGACCCTATTGATGATAAAGGGCCTTCTTTGGGAAATAAAGAGGAGATGATGGATTGAGAATCGACATCATTATTCACCTCTGGTGTTGCTATAACTTCTTCTGGATTGATTGGAGAAGTATAGACTTGTTGGACTTCAACAGATGAAATGAAAACGTCACCACTTAGGCTTTCATCACTGTTTGGTAGGTTACCAATTTCTCCCATTTTGTCTGGCTCGATTGCCGTAACTGACATTATGAATCTTTCCATAAGAGTATTTTGATTTGGGCCTATTTTGTCAATTTTACTGATAGGTAACACATAATCTGTACTCACATGTGTAAATGGATTTATTGGAATTTTTTCCAAACCATATGGAGCATTAAATTTGGTAATTTCCTTCATTGTAGATTTTTCTCTTCCCTTCATGTGATAAAATTTTGCCTCAATGTATTGAGACTCACATGTCTTGAATGGGGCCTTATCACCATACAATGTTCCAACTTGAACATTGAAACAGTATTTGAGACATTGATGATATGATGAAGGAATAGCTGCATGCTGATGTAGCCAGGGTCTTCCAAGCAAGACGTTGAAAGCTGAGTCTTCATCAACAATCCTAAAATCCGAATTGGATACAAGATCTCCAAACTGGGTTCTGAGTGTAACTTCGCCCAGTGGTTCTTGTTCATTTTTATCATATCCTTGTAACATCATGGTAGAAGGAGATAAATCAGATTCCTTGAGGCCCAATCGACGAAGTGTACGAATGGGCATGAGGTTGACTCTTGATCCATTGTCAATGAAAACTCTTCAGATATCTACACCATTGACTTTGCCAGATAAGTAGAGAGGTTTTATGTGCCCATGCACAACATCATCTTCATCTTTATCAGTAAAAGATATCACTGCATGGCATTCTGCAGGATTATTCTCTATGTGATAGACTTCAGCTGTAGCAATTTCAGCTTCAAACTCCTGAGGACTTGATAAAGCTTCGATGAGTGCTTCCCGAAGATCTTTTGACAGATTCAAAGCATCCAAAATTGATAACATGGCTGGTACTTGGGACAAGTGTTTCAATATATCATACTTTTGATCTAGAGGTCTGCATTTCCCAATAGGAATATGAGGCTTAGCAGGTACCTTGGAAGCAGATGCTTTGGAAGCTGATGCATCTTGTATTGGGATAGAAGTTGGCAACATCCTTGGTTTTGGAAGATTAGACTGATTAGATCCATTTACATGCTGAGATAAAGAAGATGGAACCTTTAATCGGTCTTCCAAAATAACTGTGCCAAAACTGAGTTGGCCATTGGAAGAAGAACTTTCTTGTTATTTTTGAGATCGCTGAAGGGCTCTACCACGAGTTTCTGCTGCATACACAGTGCTAGCAGGGGTAGAATTGGAGTAGTGGCTTCGGAAAGATCCACATCTTCCTCTGTATCCTGAACCTCTGGAACTTCCTCGGATTCCCTTATTTGATACAGGGAATTCAGGCTCATCAAGACTGGAATATGGATCTGTTAATTGAATCATATTAACAGAACCGAAGATTAACTCTTCGTTTGATAAGGACCCTGCCTGACTAGCCTGTTTAGGCTGTGCCGTTTGATGGGGCGGTGCTCGTGGCTTTGAAGTAGATGTAATAAAATCTTCCAGAGTCAAAGACAACTTAGGCATCGATACATACTCATCTTCTTCTGATTCCTCTTTCTTCTTTGAATTGCGCTGCCCTTTTGAGGATTTGTCTTTTGATGAAGGCTTCACTGTAGCTTTTGTAGGAGACACAACTAGCTTCTTCCATTGTGTTCGCAAAATGGCATGGGTCCGATTGATTGTCTTTCTGACCATCCAATCATCATATTTTTGCGCAGTTTTGCTTCTGACTTCCTGCCACTCGCCTCCTTCCTCTGGATCTGTAGCGGTAACACACGCTACATGAGCTGAAGAACCCTTCAATTTGACTTGTCCCAAGTCGACCATCTTTTGCAGGAGGTCTTTAAAGACAAAAGACTCCTTGATGGGATGCCCCAACATTTGATGAAAGGGACAATAATTGGGACGGTCTTCATCTCCTTCCTTGTTTTGCCTCTTGGGCACTGGTAATTGAACCAAATTATTTTCCAGAGCTGAAATGAAGTAACCAGGAACTTGCTCATTTCGGAAAGAGTATGTTTTACTCATCATTTCCTCAAATTGTTTTCTTCGTTGATCTCTTTGATCATTTGGACGAAACGGCCTTTGTTGTTGGCGTTCAGGAGGTGGAGTCCTTCGAGAAGATGAAGGTTTTGAAGTAGATATAGGTACATGTGCTTGTTTAAGCATAACTGTAGCAGTTTCTGCTTTACCCATTCTTCTTCCTGGAGCTGATGGAATTACACGAGATTTAACCTTAGCCTGTATAAGGGAATCTTCAATCTGCTGAGCGATTGAAGTAAGGTCTCGAAACCCTCCTGTGTATTTCACAGGGATCAATGGTGTGCGTAATTCGTCATGCAAATTTTCCACACAGATTGGCAACAGCTCTTCCTGAGGGAGTGCTAAACTCAGGGAATACGTTAATCCCTTCCAGCGAGAAATGAAATCAGAGACACTTTCATTCTCCCTTTGCTTGCAGTTTGTAAGATCGAAAACTGTCGTTTTTGGCAAAGTTGAGCTGAACTGAAGAAGGAATTTTTGACGAAGATCCTCCCATCCGATGATTGACCGGGATTGCAAGCTTGTATACCAGACAAAAGCTGGTCCTTGCAAGGTTCGCACGAAGCATCTGAGTTTCACTGCTTCTTGCTGCTATGATGTTCCCATCATAGGATCACAACAAGACACGTAATGCGTCAAATGTTGTTCAGGGTCACCTGATCCATTGAAAGTAGGGAAAACAGGGTTTCCAAAACTGGATGGAGGAGAAATTGAATCTACCCATTCAGGGTAAACTTTCTTTTCAGGTTGAACTTGCGCCCGTTTCCCTTCCATAGTTTCTAACCGAGCTATTAATGACTCAATAGTAGTTATTAACTTTTGAGAAACATCAGGTTGAACTTGGTTTTGGGTAGGAGCAATGAATGGAGCTTGGACAGATGTGGTGGTTGGTGCTGCAACTGATGGTAGCACTGCCAACCGTTGTTGCGCTTGACCCGTAGGATTAGACCTATGAGGGTGTACTGATAAAGGAGGATATTCTTGATCCATCTCAGTAACTGAAACAAATTCATTCGGCTTTCAAACTTCAACATTCTTAAGAAGAAGACTACTCTGAAGTAGTTCTGCATTCATTCTTCTTAATTCTTTCATTTCTTCCTCCTGTTGTGCAAACCTTTGCTCTAATGAGAGCGACTGACCTTCACCAGAGGAAGGATATGTAACCTGATTCTTTCCCTTCCCTTTTTTGGATACCTTTTGGAGGTAGAGACGTGGATTAACTAGGTTATGAGTAATCCTTTGACTTCGTGTATGTACACCTTCTTCATTTGTATCGGTGCGTACATTTTCTTGAGCAGGACGCTCTTCATCTGAGTCCCCTGAGTGAGTCTCCTCTGGTGGATTAACAACAACGACATTGATGACATTGATTGATGCATAATGCATCGCATCCCTTTTATCAACATTTCTGTGATATTGTCTTCTTTCATATCTTTAATGAGACATTGCCTTTTGTTGATTCAATCTTCCAGGAACTTCTTGACGAGCTATAACTAGGAGGGAATCTCCTGATAATTTGGCTCTTCGTTCCTCTTGTGGCTTCTTCCCCAATCGAGAAAAGACCGACATTATCTGAGAAGGGGATTGATGATTTGAAAGAGTCCCCAGTCTCGTGAACTGGGGATGTTCCTGCTGATTCCGTTCAACTCCTCAAATCCGATTTGTTGACTCTGAGGGTTGGGTTAGAGAAGTCCCCAGTCTGACAAGCGGGGGTGGATCTTGACATGCTACGTCTGAGATCTTCTTAAAATATCTCTTGATCTTGCGAATCTTAGTTCGGAAATTAGCTGGATGCATTAACCTGTATCCACTTTTATCACCTGGTTCAACAGATCGTTGGATGATTTCCGAGACTTCTGTAATTTGATGACGTGTTTGATCTATACGAGAGGCTTGTGAAATATTCTCGCCTGCTTGATGTAGGAGCAATTCAACAACTTGTTCTCTATATGCTTGATTTTGAGAGGAACTAGTTGAAACCTATTCTTGAGCATGCTTTTTATTATGAACAAAGCCCATTGACTGTGGCTGGCCATGGGCAATAACATTGCATGAGACCATTTTCGGCTGGCTTTGGTGACTGGAAAGCACTGTGAAATGTAGTGCTCTGTGAACACCCCATCCTCTGATATGAACATCAGATGGATCATTGGCAATTAACTGACGCAATTTTCTTAGTGCGCCAAGGCTTGAACGTTGAATGGTTCTCTGTTGTTTTTCAGCCTTCGGATACCGAGAGACTGATAGAGATGCCAAATCAATCTGACGTTGTAGCCCTTCTATTATCTTAAGATTATTTTCATATTCATCATAATATAATACCTTCTTCTTTAATTGAAAAAGAGTTTTCCATATGTTGAGACGAATATAATGGATTCCATCATCCATTAATATCTTTGGAATGTCGTACTGGGAGTCAGCCAAAGGCCAAAACATGACTGGTACTTCACCTTTTTCCAGTTTTTTCCTCATGTTCAGCATTTCCTTTTTATCATTAAATGAAGATTCTTCTACCTGTTTTGACCAGAGTTGGTGTTTCCTTGTTGCTTCATCAGATTCAACAAGATTGGTAGAGAGATCATTGGTCAAACTAGAAGATGCATGACTTAGGGGTGGTTCAGAGAATGACCTACACCCTGGGATATCTTCTGATTGAGAAAGTATTTCACTTGTTAGCGATAAAGCATCAGACATGACTGGTTTCACATTTGCAAGTGCCTCAAGATAAGAGGGATTTCTCGGCACTACATTTTCCACTAGAGTATTTTCCAGGCAATGTGAATCACTACTGCGGAGAGGACATTCGCAGTGAAATTCATCATCATGGGGAGGACCACCATAATGGGTTACAACAAAATATGATATCTCCTGCTCCTTGGTCTTCTGACCACACAGAGGGCTCTTGTGGCTCTCATCTGAAGAAGAAACTTCAAGATTGACTGAATTTTCATGAATCAAGTCTTCATGAGGAAGTGTCTGTTGAATACCTTCAGAATTAATGTTCCCGTTATTGGGAACTGAGGGAGTAGAATCTTGAATTCCGACAGATAAATGTCTGAGGGCTTCAAGAACTCCAGCATCGAGTAAGGCCTTGTTATAGATTGGCCTTTGATCTCCTGACTGTGCTGGGCGGATCTTTTTCTTAGATGCCTTCTTACTCACTTTAGAAATCACTTGTTGACGAAAGTGGTTACTCTGAGCAGATGTATATGCCTGATCAGGAAAGATGGTCAGGTTAGGCTGACGATCTTCACTCAAATCAGGTGTATGTGCCTGACTTGGTTGTCCGTATGATATGGGGGAGTATGACCCATGACCCTCTTGGACTGGAACAGATGTCTGTGTCTATTCCGGAGAGAATCATTGATGTGTCACTCCACTGCTAGGGATAGATTTATGTGTCTGTCCCTGAGATGATGCTGAAGCTGTTATGATATCCTGGCCAGCATCCAGAATATGAGCAGGAATTTTTTTCTGCTCTTTCACCATTGATAAAATATGTTTGGTGACTTCAGCCACCGGAACGGGGATATACGTCCGTTCTGGGTTTGGAGTAGGTGTATGTGCCTGCTCCTGTCCTCCTTTTCCTGTCAGTGAATCCTGACAGTACTCAAGTGTGGAGGCAGAGAGTTAAGTCTGCCTCCTGTTTGTCGTCGGGGCTTTCCGACTGACTTCTCTGTGAGCTACCAAGCGAGACTGTTGGTAGGCCTGATTAGTATTAGCAGGTGTATGTGCCTGCTGATTACACTTCGCCAAACGCGGTTGACGAGATCCATCATATGTAGTCAGACAAGCCTGCTGACTAACTGGTGATGTATAAGCAAGTGTATGTTCCTGCCTATAGTACTCCGCCGGATTTGCCTGGCGGGATTGGCTTGATGCTGCCAGACGAGTCTGCTGGACAACGGAATTAAAACGGACAGGTGTGTGTTCCTGCTCGTTGTTTGCCACCAAGTTAGGTTGGTGGAATCCTTCATATGTAGTCAGGCGAGCCTGCTAACTAACTGATGATGCATAAGCAGGTACATGTTCCTGCCTATAGTACTCCGCCGGATTTGCCTGGCAGGATTGGCTTGATGCTGCGAGACGAGTCTGCTGGACAGCGGAATTAAAACGGACAGGTGTGTGTGCCTACTCGTTGTTTGCCACCAAGTTAGGTTGGTGGACTTCTCCGGAGATGGCAGGGATGACAACCTGCCTATTGTTAACTGGATTCCGTCTCTGGTGGTTCATCTTTCCTGCTCGGGTTCGAGGAACCTGAGCTGAATGACTGGAGTCGGTACCCTCATCATGTTGAGGGTGCACTACCGCACGAGTCTGGCGGCGATTGTTGATGGGAGCCCTCCGGAAGGACTCCTGTCTTTTTGAATTAAGGCCCTGTGGGACCTGCTCATTCACTTCCTCAGAGTAAGGGAGTGAATGGAAGTTGCGTTTCAGTGATAACGACCCGAAACTGTTGGAGACGGTAGTATGCACCGTCTGCTTCTTGATCACTGGCCGCCGTTGTATGGACGACTAGGTAGAGTTGTTAACTTGGAGGGCTTGACGAGCGGCCTCCAGAGTTGGGATAGTACCTTTGCGACGATACTCCTTAACCAGTGCGTTAGAAACCCAGTGTTGAAGATGCTAAGTTGGTGATGTCATCCTCAGAGCGGACGACGTTCCAGCAGGAGTAACAACATTGGTTTTCACAGCAGTAGACCTCATAGTAGAGGTGTTTACAGCCGTAGTATTCACAGGGGTGAATTTAAGGAAAGCCATTTTGCAGAAGATCTTGAAAAAAGAGTTCCTGTTCCATATAACAGACATAATCAAGATGAATTCAGCCACTGCATCTTTTGGTTGAGAACATGTCAATGATTTCATTGTTGGCCCAAGGGGCCTAACAAATAATAAGAACATCACTTTAACTTGGTTAAGGTTTCACGTCAGGTTCACCATTTTTTGTTTCACACGGAATCCGGGGATGACCTCCAGGATGGGAGATTCAAACGTTTCGATCGGTTTCTAACGGGTTTGTTCATAGAACCGGAAACATCCAATGATTCCACATCCATTTGGACCTACTTTCCAAAGGTAGGCGCTCATTATCTTGTGGGCTAATGAGGCTTAGGAATTTGCATTGGTCGAGAGGATGGGAGGTCGGACTCATCACACCTTTTTAAGGGGAATTATTGTCTACTACGAGACTCTCTTTATAGATTTAAGTTATATTCGTGAATCCTTATTACATTACCAAGTATAAAATGAGCTTTCCTTCAGTTTAACAATCAATGATTAAATATGTAAGAAATTTAGAGAATCTTTTATATGTATTCGAGGTTCTTCATCAATAAGGAATCATCTGTATCTCTTTAGAGATTCTTGGTCAATGGTATCCTTCAAAACATTTATATAAAAGTCTCTTGGTCATTATGATGACCAGGATGGTTTTAAAGCCACTCAGTGGGGCACTTGAAGTTTATCGTCATTCAGAAGGACAATAAATTACTTCATAGTTGGGATCGAACCCATAAATGGTCCACCTACATATCCTTTGTTTTGGAAAAGGAATCAGAACCCACGTAGTTCGAGTAAGGGAGTATGATGTTTATGATTGATGGCTCAAAGAAGGATGTCATAATTACTTTTACACTCTAAGCTCACGTGAGTCATGCTTGGTGTGAGAAACAAGAGGTATTGGTAAAAAATTAGACAATTGTGCCCTGAAAGATGCAATCATAAGAAATGGTTTGGGGCTTATGTATGTATGACTACCCAGATAGATGAAGGTTTATGATTCACTTTTAGGGAGAAAATCCATGAACAGGGTCCATAAAGGTATATGTGCTTCATGGAGATTTGAATACTCTAATCTTGGGGCTTACTCCTAAGGAGGATGCCCAAGTTAGGAGGGGACTTATGATTGGGTTTTACTCCTGAAAATGAAACCCAAATCAAGGGTCAATTAGGACTGGTTAGAAAGAAATTAGGGGACTTGGGGCTTATTCCTGAAAAGGAAGACCATGATTATAACTGGGTTTTATACTTGAAAAAGGAGACCCAGGTTATGGATTAAGGTTTGGGGCTTATTCCTAAGGAGGATTCCCAAGTTACAGGACTCGGGGCTTATTCCTAAGGAGGATTCCCATATTTGAGATTGGGGCTTACTCCTGAGGAGGATGCCCAAGTTAAGGAATTAAGGTTTGGGGCTTTCTCCTGAGGAGGATGCCCAAGTTTGGGAACTTTAAGAATTTGGGACTTACTCCTAAGGAAGATGCCCAAGTTAAAGGACTTATAACTAGGGATTATTCCTGAAAAGGAGACCCAAGTTAAGGATTCTCTCATCTTAAAGGATGAGGTTGAATGAATGAACTCTCTATATTTAGTGACATAAGGATATTTAAATCACTAGGTTTTGAGAGATATTCCACAGAATTACTTTCAGATAAGGAAGTCAAATCAGGAAATCATGCCATAAATGGATTTGAAGAGTGTCTTGAAGACTGAATCATGAAAAGGAAAGGTGTGATGGCTTAAGAGGGGTAAAATGGGCAAGATGGGCACCCAAAAAGGTAGGGGCGCGCAAGTCTTGAAAGGCGCGCAAGTATTGCGGCGGCGCGCAAGTATTGGTCGCGCAAGTATACTTGCGCGACATGAGGGGTACTTGCGCGATTCTCAAACATCATTAGAATATTTGAGCGACTCTTTATAAATCCCTTTAGAATCATCTTGAGGTTCTTCCAGAAAAGGGACGCGCGAGTTCTATTAAAGGAATAAGGCGGCGCACAAGTGTTGATGAGTTTCAACACTTAGGCCTTCCTTCTTCTCTTTAAATCTTCCGTTCTAGGTAAGAAATTACCTTTAGAAGTGTTCTGGAAGCTTTGAGAAGAGACTTGGGCATCGGGAGCTTCAATCCGAGTTTCTGGAAAAAGATCCTCTCGAATGGGGGGCCCACAGGGTCTATTTATAGGCAGGAGAAGACCCTGGGCGGTTACCAGGCGGTTATCACTTAGGTCGCGCAAGTCAGTTGCGTGCCAAGGTGAGTCGCGCAAGTCCACTTGCGCGACAGTGATATAACTTGCGCGGTGCAGTTGCTGTTGATCCTTTGTTCATGCCTTTGTCGATTTTTGATATTTTCTTCAAAGGTTGAATCACTTTGAGCTCAGATATTCCCCTTTTCTGATCTTTAGATTCTGTGAAGAAAGGAGCGTCAACAGTGACATGTGTGGAAGTAGACCGTATGGTTATTCCACTTAAGTATGTTTATGTCCCAAGTTACCTTTATATGTTATGTGTTCTTTTTATGGGTTTTATGGTAATCTTTTGGTTATAAAAGGGTAAGTAATGATATTTTATCAGTGAGAAATTTTTACTACTTCATAAAGGTGAAGGTATTACATTGTTAAAGTATACATGGTTTACTTGATGTTTGAAAAACTAACAGTTTTCATTGTTTGTGTATCCCTTACTGAGCTTTTAATGCTCACCCCAAGTTTTTTGGAAATGTTTTTCACAGGACTTAATGTGGATTAGGGTTAAGGATGGGATCAAGGGAAAGTCAGGCTATCTAAAACATGGAACTAGACATGTTTCTTTTTAAGAGTTTTTATTTTATGGAATCATAGTAGAGGTGTCTACTTTGTAATCTTTTTAGATGTAATAGTTATGTACTAATTCTCTAAAACTCTAAACCCGAAAAGATCATCAATGTGAATTATTCATTTAATTCAATATTAAGTAATGTTTAAGGCCGGGGCCTTATAGTTGGTATCAGAGGTCGGTTTAGACAACTTTAGGAGTTAGAAAATTGTTAAATTATAAGGTAATTTATGGTATGACTGAAATGATATAGCATTTAAAGATTACCATGTTGCTTCGCCTAAGATATTTCTGTGTTCAGAATGTTTTTCCGCAGAGGAAACAAAGCAGCTATGTTGGGACGACATCAGGAGGAAGACAACCTTCCAAATCAGCAACCTGAGATGGTCGGAATTGGAACTGAACATTTTGTTGCAGTGATGGCACAATTGACTCAGGATATAAATGGTGGTGGTATCCATGCATGAGATCAGCCAGATCAACCGCAGAGGAACATGTCAGTGGTGGAACATTTCATGAGGCAATATCCCCCATCATTCAGAAGATCATCTGACCCCGTACAAGCTGAAGGGTGGATTAAAGCACTGGAGAAGATTTTTGATGTCATGGGGTGTTCAGAACATCAAAAGGTTAGTCTTGTTGTTTACCGTTTTGAAGGTGAATCTGATTAGTGGTGGTCGATGGTAAAAAATATCAGGGATAGTGATGAGATTGATAATCTTAACTAGGATGAATTCAAAGGTATGTTTCTTGAGAAATATTTTCCTAAGGTGGTTTGTCGTAGGATGGAAAAACAATTCATAGAATTGAGGCAGGAGGATGATTCTGGGGCTGCTTATGAAGAAAATTTCACTCGATTGGCAAGGTATGCTCCAAACTTCATATGAGATCTTGATAGTAAAATAAACCGTTTTTACTCAGGTTTAAAGCCAAAGTATCGAAGGGCTTTAGATTCTCGTGAGTTTAAAAGTTATGAAAAACTTGTTCGATGTGCGGAGAAGGTGGAAATGGAATTTTCTGATGATCAGGTGTTCTATGAAAAACAACATAATAAGAGGTCCAGTTGGCAGGAAAAGGGGATGAATTCACCAAAGAAGCAAGGAGGTAAGAAAACCAAATATCCATCCTGTGAGAAGTGTGGTAAAATGCATCCTGGAGAATGTTTATCAAAGTCTAGTAAGTGCTTTCAGTGTGGTAAGTCTAGTCATATTGCTCGTAACTGTAAGGAATATGATCAAGAAGGCAATGAAAAGCCCGTGGTAAGATGTTTTAAGTGTAATGAAATGGGTCATTATGCAAATGACGAAGAACTCGACTGGGGGAAAGCAGCCAGACTACAAGCAGAAAGGGGTGGTGAAATCCTTTGCAACAACTTCAGCAGATGTTGGGCCATCGAATGAAGTAGTATCAGGTACACTGTTTGTTTGTTCAGATTATGCCAATGTGTTGTTTGATTCAGGATCTACACATTCTTTCATTTATGAGAAGTTTTCTAGTAAATTGGAAATTCCATCTCAAGATATGAACCCTAAACTTATGGTAAAAACACCCGGAGGGAACGTTGAGACAAAAAGGAATTATAAGAACCTTTTTATCCTTGTGTGTAGAAAGAATCTACCAACAAACCTTATAGTTTTGCCTATAGTAGAGTTTGATGTTATTTTGGGCATAGATTGGCTTTCTGTTTATCATGCTAAGATTGACTACAGAGCTAAAATGGTTTCTTTTTAGAAAGATTTGCAGTTTGTGTACAAGAATGAACCCTTTCTTTTGATAACATATCAGGAAGTTGAGAAACTAGTAAAAGAATGAAATGAATGTTACCTTGCACATATTGTTGAAAATAAAGGAACTTTTTAGATTAATGATGTTCCAGTGGTAAATGTGTATCTTGATGTTTTTCCTGATGAGTTGCCTGGTATTATTCATGATCGGGAAGTTGAATTTACTGTTGACTTAGTTCTAGATTCTAAGACAATATCAAAACCCCCTTATCGAATGGCTCAAGTTGAACTTTTAGAGTTAAAGAATCAATTACATGAGTTATTAGATAAATGTTTCATTCGACCTAGCACATCACCATGGGGTGCTCCTGTCTTGTTTGTTAAAAAGAAAGATGGCTAAATGAGACTTTACAATGATTATAGGGCCTTGAATAATATTATTGTTAAGAACAAGTATCCTTTGCCTCATATCGATGATTTGTTTGATCAGCTCCAGGGAGCTCAGTATTTTTTGAAGATTGACTTGAGGTCGGGGTACCATCAGTTGAAAGTAAAAGAATCAGACATTCTGAAGACGACATTCCGTACTAGATATGGCCATTATGAATTTTTAGTTATGCCTTTTTGGTTAACCAATGCACTTGCTATATTCATGGACCTTATGAATAGAATTTTCCATGAGTTCTTGGATAAGTTTGTGGTTGTTTTCATTGATGATATTTTGGTGTTTTCTAAAAGTAAAGAGGAGCATGAAAGTCATTTAAGGGTTATCTTGCAAGCCTTAAAAGAAAAGAAACTATATGGAAAATTCAGAAAGTGTTATTTTTGGTTACAAAAAATTTCTTTCCTGGGTCACATTGTTTCAAAAGATGGCATAACTGTTGATCATGCTAAAACAAAAGTTGTTGAAGAATGGCCAAGACGCACAAATGTAACCGAGATCCGTAGTTTCCTTGGTTTGGCAGGTTACTACCAAAGGTTTGTTGAAAAAATTTCACGGTTATCTAGTCCAATGACTAAGATAACTCGGAAGGGTGTTAAGTTTATCTGAACAAAAGAATGTGATGTTTGTTTTTAGGAGTTGAAAAGAAGATTGGTGAATGCTCCAGTTTTGGCACATCCTTCCAGGAATGGTGAGTTCGTTATTTACAGTGATGCTTAGTTGAAGGGACTTGGCTGGGTCCTTATGCAGAATGATCAGGTTATTTCATATGCTTCACGTCAGTTGAAAACTCATGAGGTAAATTACCCTACACATGATTTGGAATTAGCTGCTGTTGTTTTTGCTTTAAATATTTGGAGGAATCATTTGTATGGAGTAAAGTGTGAAATATATACTGATCACAAAATTTTAAAGTATATATTCACTCAGAAATAATTGAACATGAGACAGAGGAGATGGCTGGAATTAATCAACGATTATGATGGTATAATTCACTACCATCCGAGAAAAGCCAATAATGTTTCTGATGCTTTGAGTCGAAAAAGTAATGCTTCATTAACGATGTTGCATTTGGAACTTGATCCTTTGGTTAAGGATTTGATGAACATTGGCATAGAAGTTGTTGGTGCAGGATGTCCATCTGTTTTGTTTCAGGTATCAGCGAGATCTTCTCTATCAGACAGAATCAAGCAAGCACAGAAGCAGGACAGTGAGTTGCAGAAAAAGGTAGAGCTAGTTCAGAAAGGTAAGTTGCATGAATTCAACATTGATAGTGATTGTGTTTTGAGATTTGGGAAGATATTGTGCGTGCCTTGTGATTCACAGTTGAAGATAGAGTTGTTATGTGAAGCTCATATTTCTCCGTATTCAGTTCATCCTGGCAGTACTAAGATGTACAGAGATCTGCGGGAGTATTACTGGTGGGATGGAATGAAAAGAGATATTGCTGATTTTACTGTGAATTGTTTGACTTGTCAGCAGGTTAAAGAAGAGCGACAATTACTGAAAGGGATGCTTCAGCCTCTACCAGTGCCAGAGTGGAAATAGGAGAATATATCCATGGACTTTGTTGTGGGATTACCGAAGACATCTCGAAGTAATAATGCAATCTGAGTTATTGTTGATCTCTTGACTAAATCTTCTCATTTCCTTCCTATAAGAGAAAATTTTTCCCTAGATCAACATTCCAGTTTGTATCTTAAAGAGATAGTCAGGTTACATGGATTTCCTCTCTCCATTGTATCTGACCGTGATCCTAGGTTTACTTCTAACTTTTGGAAAGGCCTTCAGAAGTCATTGGGTACTGAATTAAATTTTAGTACAGCTTTTCATCCGTAATCAGATGGGCAGTCAGAACGAACAATTCAGACCTTGGAGGATATGCTACGAGCTTGTTCGATGGATTATCAGGGAAGTTGGGACCAACATCTTTCTTTGGTTGAGTTTTCATATAATAACAGTTTTCATTCCAGTATACAGATGGCACTATTTGAGGCATTATATGGGAAGCAGTGTCGAACTCCAGCATTTTGGGATGAAGTGGGTGAAAGGAAGCTGATGGGACCAGAATTGGTAGAATATATAGCAGAATAAGTTCAGTTGATTAAGAAACACATGAAATCAACTCAGAGTAGATAGAAGAGTAATGCAGATAACCGGAGGAAGGATCTATCTTTCGAGGTAGGTGATCATGTTTTTCTCAAAGTCTCGCCATGGAAAAGTGTGATGCGATTTGGTAAGAAAGGAAAGCTGAGTCCAAGGTTCATTGGACTATATGAAATTCTGGAGAGAGTTGGATCAGTTGCATACAGAGTGAAATTACCTTCGAGTTTATCTCAGGTACACAATATTTTTCATGTTTTGATGCTGAGAAAGTATATGCCATATCCATCTCATGTTTTGAGTCCAGAGGTAGTTTAGCTGGAAGAGAACCTATCTTATGAGGAACAACCGGTCCAGATTCTTGACCACAGGGAGCAGGTGTTACAGAATAAGGTGATTCATCAGGTAAATGTTTTGTGGAAAAACAATATGATTGAAGAGGCAACATGGGAATCTGAAAATGAAATGAGGGATAAATACCCCCACTTATTCGATAAGTAAATAAATTGCGAGGAAACAATTTTCTAAAGGGGGGAAGGATGTAACATCCCAAGTAAGTAATGAATAATAAATATTTTTATCTATTCTTATTAATGAATTAGATAGTGTTTTAGAGGCTTAAAATGAAAATAAATCCAATCTTAAGCATGAAATACACTAATATTTTTAAAAGATTGTTTTACTGCCTTTTTATGGAAAACCATTTTTAAATATATATTTTGACAATTTTATAAGCTATTTTTGTCAAAATAAACTTATTCTTTATGATTGGGACATCAAAATTTACTTTGTGTGAATTTTTGGTATTTTTCCGATAAAGTTCATTTTTAATGAATAGTGAAAAAATGTTGTATTTTAATTCAAAACCTCTTTTTAATCTAATTTATTTATATTATTAGATATTCTTTTGAATTGTTTTTTAAGTGCAATTAGAATATATTTTTACCATTTAATCCAATATTGGTCGTTGGAATTAATTTCACTTTGAAATTGGACTTAAACTAGTGTCAATCTTTTGATACTTATTGTTTCATAAAAACACGCTATTTGTCATGACAACGGGAATTAATTATTAAATTAATTAATGTGAATTATATGATTTGAATTTTGTAAAATAGACATCATTTTTTAATTCATAATATCAAATATATCTTAGGGAGAAGTTTTGTTTTTTTTTCTATTAAACTTCAATTTTCGATGAATAGTGAAACCGCAAAGTGGTGGTTACAAAATTTGATTTTTCGTTTAAATGGGACTTTACCACTTCTGTGTTTTGAATCTCAAAAATCCAATTTAAATGATTTTCATTATTAAGTAAAATATGGTTCATTGGGATTAAAATAAATTTTGGTGAATAGTAACTTTTATGTTTTATTAATCGCGATTAAAGGTAATTAGTGTAATTTAAGGTAAAAATGATCTTATAATAAACTGAAAATATCTTGAAACTTATCCTAACCCTATTGGTTGAGTTATGGCCGACCAATTCAACCCATGGGTCGATTTTTGGTACCCCATGGAGCCACTTGGGTATGATAATGACATTTATGCCTTTTATTTAATGTTAAAGTAAAAATGACACAAACATGATATGTTTTACTAAAACAATTTTTACAAGGGGTTATACAAGTCATATTTTTGACTATAAATATTCATTGGAAAGATAAAAATATTTCATACATCATAGTAATTTTTTTATAATTTTTAGACATTAAATACAATAAATTATTTATGACACCATGATGATGCAGCGATTACCTCATTATTTAACGATTTAAATAAAATGGAAAGATAATGTAAAATCTAAGACCTACACATGTCCAAAACCTATTGTATGGGTATATTTCGAACCCTTATCACCTTATCCTTGAATTATACCAATATGGGACCTTTTAAATCCGAAACTCATTTTAAAATAATGGAACATTTCTTTACATTCCAAGAGTGCCCCTCCTCTCCTCTTATAAAAGGCCCCCACCTCTACCTCATTACCCACACTTCCAAAGCCTTTGGCTTGACAAACCCCTGCTCATTTTGTCTATACACATCCCTCTCTAACTCATTGAAGCGTCACTTTGGGTAGCAGTCTTCCCAAGGAAGCTTTTGATCTCAAACCAAAGGGAGTTACCCGATTATAAGGTAATGTCTTCACTTGAGTCCTTTTGTTTTATTTTGCTTCTCCAACCCCCTAAACTATTTTTATTCAAATCTTTTGTAACAACTCCAGTATATTACATATACTAGGATGTTTTTATAAGAAATATTAGAGCTACACTTACACACACCTAAGTATAATGGTTAAAGAACATACTGTTTCCGTGGATGGCGAATTTCTGCCTCACGAAACGATGATTGTTCAATATTCTTCTAACACCTTCAAAGGTGGCCATTAAGATGTCACTATATTTATATATGAGATATAATATTTTTATGTCTTTCTTAAGCTTCTGTATTTTTCATTTTGGGCATACTTTTATGGTTTCCATTATGGGTAAATGCGATATCTTCATTTAAGGAAGTGCGGACTACCGCCCCTCAAAGTGATTTGATTCGTTAATGCCATATGTGGGATGTATAAAGGATGGATTTAAAGTTATTATATATAATGTTATACTGGAATTATAATATACCTCTATATCATTATTTTTTTTCCATTAATGTATGAGATAGAAATGAAAGTAGCGTTCATGCGTACGTACGGCTTACCATCTCCATGAACGGTGCATTTTATTTCTTATCCCCAAATGTAATGTACTATTAAGAAATATTCATGGGAGGTTATCTTAATAGTTATAGATACCATATTGTGTTTATATTTTTTAGGTTGATCATATGTCAATTGTTTTAGATGATACTTTTGAAGTTTTATGTGAGGTAATTTTTATGTGTTTAATGATATTGTTTGAGATGTTTTATTAGTTTGAGGTATATGTTACCATTAGGTTTAATATGATGTATTATTTGAGGAAGAATGTGTTTAAATTTTGTAAAAATTAGTTTTAAATGTATTTATAACCTTTAGGGTTTATATGTTATTTTTTTATCAATTTAATTATTTGTTATAACTATTTTGGATCATATGATTTGTCATATAGAAACTAATGGGATTGAAGAGTGATTTCATGATTAAGTTAATAATGTTATTTTGTAAGAGGTTCACTGTAATTTTGGGGACTATTTTGTGATATTATGAAAATGTATTTGAGGAGTCATGGGTTATTTACCTTTCTAAATCATATAATATCTTAATGTGGAATTATTGTGATTCACTTCATTTGTGAAAATGATTATCATATCATTGAGATTACATTATTAAAGAATATACATTTTTCTTATGAGACTTTAATAGTCATTGGTGTTATTTTGTGATAAATCTTAAATTTATCTGGGATGAATATGTGATCAAATCATTCTAATCATTGGACATTTCTATTAAATTTTAGTGAATGAGGTATTATTTCTTTGTATGAAGTTTTATTCATTTTTGGAGTTATCATTACTTTATCTAAAAATATTAGTTTTTTATAATTTATAAATAATGGAGAAATAAATTTTTATCCTTTTTTGTATTATTTTATCTGTTAAAATATGATCCTAGTGATTTAGGCATGAAAAATTCACCTTTAATATTCATTTTCTAGAAAATATGATGAAATTATGGTGAAACCTCATTAGAGGATTAAATTATACATTTAAATTAAGTATATTTATTTATTATTTTAATATATATGTAAAGGGAATTACTTAACTCTAGATAAATATATCTTAAAACAAATTTTTTTTTCTTATTACCATTATTAATAATGAATCAATGGTCTGTTCACCCTTCACATGTTTTTTATTTTGTGGTCTTTAACAAATTCCAAACCATGTTACATATCCCTATATATCAGTACATGGGTGTCAATTTTCTCTAACATGTATATATTTTCACTTCACACTAATTTTATCATATTTCTAAACCCATTTTTCATTATTTTAGATTACCCTCATATTCCCCTTTCCCCCTTTTTAAGAATAAGTTTTACTAACCATTTTGATGATGTGGGTCTCCAAAAAAATTTTGAAATGTAAAACACTTGATTAGGGTTCATAAGAACAAATTTGGAGGAAAAAAGTTATTAAATAATGGGATAATGTAATATAATGAGATTTAAAAATAAATTCTAGGATCAATATCATATATGATACTCAACACTAAGCTTAAAATAACCACAAAATATTATTTTACAGCTATTATAACCTAGATGTTACATTTTTGGGTATGAATAAGATTAAATAATACATTAAATTCATATAAAATATATATTTAATATGAATTTATTCATTAATTCTTAATAAACAAACACTCAATTTTTGTTAAAGTTCTTTTATGCTTTAGAAAGGCATTTTATTCCAAATTGTTTTTTTATTGCTTTTTGTGAGGATATATTATAATTTATTGGTATAAATTATAGATATTTTATTTGATAAAATGAAAATATTTTTTTTAATAATCATGTAAAAATTAACTTATAGTGAATATTTGATATTTTTTAGAAAAGGTTGATTTTCCCATGAATAGTAAAAAATTAATTTTCATTAAAAATTATATTTTTGTTTTACAAAATTTTAAAAGTTTATTCTTATTCTAAAATGATTTAAATGTAAAATTATATCTTTAATATTATTAATAATCTAATCATTTTCATTTGAATAAATTTTATACTTTATTTTTATATAAGTTTTTTAAACATAAAATGTATTTTCAATAAAATAGTTTTTCATTATTTTTACTGGTTTAATTGTTAAATAAACTTGACCACATATCTATTTTGAATTTTTAAAGAAGGATTAATTATTTTGAATCATTATGTAATTTTTTCAAAATATATTACTTTTAATTCTTGGTCAATATGAATAGAAACTTGAATAAATATTTATTACCTCGATGAGGGTAAATCTGGTAAATAAGGGTTAAAAACAATATGGGGGCTAATGATGACAATAACACTTTACTTTATCCTATTGGATGTGTGGTGTTCATACATGACGATACAATTCTAAAAAAGTTGGCCAAATGGTTTTTTATTTCAATGATTTATACCTTTATAGTATTTAAGTGAGTATAAATCTAAAAAGTTCACTCTCTTCCTTTTAAATTTTTTAATAATTTTTGATGGAGATAAAAAAATTATATTTGTTTATAAATAATAATTTGAAATAGAAATTATTTTTTACCATGTCAATTTATTTTAATTTTTTAGTTATGAAAAAATTACATTAAAAGACTATGTAATGCTGATTTAGTAACCAATAAATTAAGAGAAAAATAATTTTTTTAAAAAAATATTAAAATTAAAATTATTTGAATAAATTATTATATTACATGAATATTTTAGATAACCACAACAATTTATGAATATTTAAATTTATTATATTTAAATTACATTGTTTTATTGATGTTATTAAAGTTAAAATAAATGGAGATTTCAAAAATTGACATTAAAAATGTTTTATAGTAAATAATATTTTATTAAATAATTTAAATTTCTAAAAAAATAACTATCCAATTTAGTGTTTCATATATCTTCAATTTTCCATATTTTTTCAAATTACTTTTTATAGTGTCAATATTTACCTATAAATAACAAAAAAATATTATCATGGTAATTGTCAAAAGGGGTTAAAGAGGGAAAAACAAAGAGATAAGGGTAAAAAAATGATTTAAACTTTTCCAAATGTAATTTCATGATATTTTTTAGACCTTTAATATATAAATATTCTAATAATATGTGTTTTTTCATTTTTCAATGAAAATTAACTAATATTAATTCAATAACTTAAGAAATTCCAATATTTCCCTACCCCTCCATTTCAAAAGGGAAGTTACTCTCCACATTAATTCACACATAAAAATAATATTTTTTCTAAGAAGGCCTACCAAAATCCATTCCTAACATACCTCAACACATTACTATGGAATATGTTTTGGAAGATTACAAACCTTGGTGGTCTTGAGGTGTAAAGCGAAGCGGGTTGTCTAAATAAGAGGTCAGTTTCTTAACGAGGAATTCTAGTTTTATTTATTCTTATACCTCCTTAAAATACTTATCCAACATGGTAAAATAATAAAAAAAATATTAAATACACGAAGATGTTTTTATGTTTCTATAATAACATATATCCATCTCCTGTTCCATCAAATTGGAAATGAAAACTTCATTCATGTGTGTGAGAGACTACTGCCCCATAAAATGATCAAATTCATTTTCAATCGCCACCTCCCAAGTGTGGTTATAATGATGGAATTAATATTAATATATGATATTAATTACATATTTAAAATTTCTAAAAGGTAATATATAATATATTTTATTTTTATTCCATTCATTGAAAATGATATTGTCGTTTGTGCATATGTGGGGACCACAACCTCTAAGAAGCGTTATGATTCATTTTTCATCACCACGTCACATGGATGATATATATAAGTTTATCCAAAGATATATTAATATATTATGATAAAATTATCATTATAAAAACATAAATTAATAATTACTTTAATTCCATCACGATCTTTGAAAAATTGAAATGTTACACATGCGTACGTACAACCTATAGTCTCATTGATTTTAACATAGTTAATTTTTTGTAACTATTTTTCTTGGTTGGTTTAAAAACTAATTGATGTATAAAAATTATAATTATTCCATGATTATTATTATTTTGATTATAAAATAAAGAATCCATTGAATATGGTAAAACACCATATAAGTATTCAAAATTATGACTCGAACATCCTCAAAATACCAGAAATGGACATAACATATTAAGTGATTAAATATATCATTAATATAAATTTAATAAATGGCTTAAGTATAATATAATAAAAATTTATAAGTTTATTGAGAAATAAATTAAATTTTATTATTCTATTATGCATGAGTTATTGGATATACATGGAATTTCTAGACTCGTGGTAATGAATTTCATCTCAATTTCCCTTTATTGAGACATATTTTAATGTTATGCACTTAATTTATTTTATATGGTGTATATGATACCCATTTTACATTTTATATCATTAATCATTCATAATCTATGATTTTTATGTTTTGATTTTAGTTATTTTATCTATGGGTATTTTACATGAATGTTACCAAGTAGTATAGGGTTTCAAAACTCAATTTCCTTTCATTAGGTTATAAATATTCTTCATTGACTTTTCTATGAAATTATTATATTTGAATTGGTCTTTAAATTTTTTATTCAATTTTTCAACACTTTTAATATGTATTTATTTTTGTTACACCCAATAGCTCAGTTTATTAACTCTTAATTCAAAAATATAGTCCTTGTATGGGTTATTCATATAAAATTCCCTTTCCCTGAGAATACATTTATTGATATGCACCTATATTTTTTAAAAGGGGTATATACTTCCCCTTATAAATTTTATATTATGATAATAATTATTTGAATGATATTTAAAGATTCATTTGATGTAATTATTTATTATGGATGATGATTGAAAAGTCACCAAAGTTGAAAATGATTTATGATTCAATATCATTTCTTTTCAGGATTATTTATATTGATGTTTCCTTGGGGTATCTAAAGATATTTTTTTCATGAAACACTTATATTTTATTATCCTCTGTTAATAAATATCGTTACATTTTTTAATCCATTTTCCCATTATTGATTAAAGAAATATCAAAAAAATCGTTTGTAAGTGATACATATATTGTATCTTCTTTTAGATCAGTAACATTTCTATTCCAAGTCTATATTGTCTAAATTATTTAAAGAATGTTCCTTTCTAAAAATAAATGAGTTCCTAAATAAATATTAAATGATATTTGACCTAATTTTATATGTTTTTTGAAGTAATTTTCATAATTATTTTAGCATTGGTCACATTTGAATCTATTTACAAAATGTTTAAAAATAATGTTTATTTATAACATTTACAACATGAACAGATTTTTCTACCACCATGACTTTAATATTATTTTAATATTTATTTATTATATTCCTACGTTATTTTCAGTGAAAACTAATTTCACTATATTTCTATTTTATTTTTTACCTTTCAAAATTTATTATTAAAGTAAATTTTTAATTCTCCTCAAGAATATTATAAATGAACATTTAATGGTATTCCCATTCATAAATATTGATAACCCTTGAGGTTACTTATTATTAACAAGAGATATTTTTTACTTATGCCTTCCTCATTCTTTATTTTTTTGTATTAAGTTTTTTTAAATAGATTTTCATACAACTAATTTTTTTCATTGGTATATTAAGTAATGAATGGAATAATAGTTATTATTATGAGTTTTATGAGGAAATTAAATATCTATATACATTAATCATGTTATGATTATTCTAAATTATTTATATTTATGGTTTGTTTAGTTATAAACCATGTATGGGAGGTTATGTTATTTACCATGTATGAGTTTTCCTAGATAGTGTTCCAATGATTTGGATAATTATATTGGAAGTTGACAATATCCTTATTAAAATTAGTAAGGATTATATTAGAGTTTTGCAAGTGTTCTATAATGATTATGTTCCCTGATATGAAAACATTTTTTATGCATTATAAGGGTTTTTATGGAATCCTTTTTTAAATATTGAAATCACATGGCTCATTATTATTCATTCATATGACTCATGCCATTGATAAATATTTTTGTCATGTTACATTTTTTATTATACAATTATTGATGGGTAAGGATTATCATATGATATACTCATGGACATTGATTATTCCATCATCTCCTTATTTTCATATTACTCTAATTGATGAAATTAAAATTTTAATTCTTATGTTTACTCTTACAATGTATTTGAGCCCACCCTTATTTTGTTTCTTTTTCCCAAGGTTGTGAAATTTTTTTTAAGTATGTTTTTCCTAAAAAGGTTACTAGGTATGAATATATCAGTGGGAGATGATATAGATACTTATAATCCATTTTTTATGTGTCTAAGTTTTTATGAAATAATTTTACCTAATTATCTAATACTCTAAAATAAAATGGTCCCTAGGATTTATTGTGATCCAATATTTCTTTTTGATGTTGTATGTGTAGGACAATAGAAAATAGGTCACATTTATTGGTATCAATGAAAGAAATATAATGTTTATGTTTTTAGAACAAGATCTGGGAGTGTGGGTTCTTGAGTGTTATATTTTGAGATCACTATAGGAATTATTATATAATTTTTATAATGATTTATAATATTCTAATTTTATTTCATATGTGTTTTGGTTTTGATTTATGACGACAAATTTGATGAAGAGCATGTTTTTTATAATTTTTATATTGATAGGTGGTATATTTAATTTTTTTTAGATATTAACATTACCATTATTGAAAAAAAATACCTTCATGTTATATTTCAATATGAAAAGAATTTATAATTCCTCAGATACCCTTGATAGAAATTTATAACATTGTTCATGTGGTGGTTAAACCAACTGAAACAAGAACATATAGTAATAAATGGGTGAGTATGTTTTAGAAAGTTATTCCCTGAGAATAATTTCATTATTAAATATGCATAAAAATATTATATATATACTTATAATATATTGAATTATGTAATAACATATTTCCATATACATGAAAAGGATTTAGTTAAAAACAAAATATGTTACTTTCATTGAGGTGGTAGTTCATACGAATGTATGAGTGGCGTTTTAATTTTTCATAGATATGGATGAATATATTTAGTGAATTATAATTTAAGAATATTAATAATTTTATAAAAATCATATTAACATTTTAAATTAAATTTTAGATCCATCTGTGAAAGGAGGTCATTAAAAATAAAGTACTTCATTCAAAGAGGTGGTAATCCACACATATGTATTACGACGTTTTCATTTTCTGAATGGTTGTGAAGGTAGGTAGAAAATGATTTTATAATTAGTATAACAAAATTTAATCATATTACTAATATTGATGTTATCATACTTTCATGGATGGGATAGTTTTGAGGGGGAAATGGATAAAAAGAAATGAATATTAATGAAAAATGATTAATTGATAATGTCACCTTACTCATAAAAGAGAACCTTAGGAAAATGGATTACGGAATCAAGAGGTGTAATTTGGAGAATAAAATAAACAATAAAAATTTATTTGAGTTTTTAAGAGTTATTTGGGGGGATTTTTGTCAAATTCAAGAGGATTGGGTAATGAGGTTAAGTGGGTTGGTGATATATCCTTTTATAAGGGAGAGGACTATCATTTTAAAATATTTAAAAGGTGACATAACAATTAAATGATTAAATAGAGACAATAATAGAAAATAATGGAGTGGGTGGAGTATAATGTGAAGAAATACCCCACCACAAAATTTCAAACGTTTTTTAAAAATGTTTTTAAATGTTTTACACACAGATTTTTAGTTGTACAATTATTGGTTTTTACTTTGGTAACAAAGTTTACCCCTGGTAAATTAATTTTAACACCTAAAACTAAAATGATACTTATAACATAATTTAGACCTAATTATTCCAAAAATAATTTTTTTTTCAAATAAATTATTTATTTGTAATAATTTTTTTTAACATTTCTGCATGAAATGTGTAAAACCCCATTAAAAAAAGGGTATTTTTAAGTGTTAAAATATTATTTAGGATAATTTTTTTTGATATTATGTATTTTAAAGAAATTAATTTGTCTATTAAAAACCAAATAATAGTTTTTAAATTTCATGGTAACCCAAAATATATTTCTACCCTGTGAATAGTATAGAAGAAACATACCCAAAATAATTTTTATTAGAGTAAAATATTACTTATGTTTCAAAAATGATGAACATGGATTTTATGAAAACAATTAATGATATATTTTAATTTATAGATATAAGTTTTTATATATAAAAATAGTTTCATAAAATATTAAATAATTTACTCATTATGAAATTTTTATAAAATTGAAACCGTTGGAAAAATTATATTTTTTAGTATTTACCCAAAAAATAAACCACTTAAAAAAAATTGAAACAATTAATCCTAATATATTCTTAACATGATGAATTCAAAAATGACAATAATATTATAGAATTAAAATACTGAAATGTTTTTTAAATAAATATATAATATATAAATGAAATAATTATTGAATAATGATGTTTTTAAGTGTTCTTGATATTAGTTTATATCAATTTCAAATTTAAAACATGTAAATATATTTGTGAATATATAATGAAATTTTAATATAGGTTAATTTAATATTTTAGGATAAAATGTAGTACACTTTTAAAAAAAATTAATTTATAATAAATTATAATTTTTAATATTAATTCATATTAATTATTTACCCTCTATATGTTTGTAATTTTAGTTAATTTATATTATTTTATTGAACAAATGTTTTAAATTTTCTACAATTTTCTAAATAAGATTCACTAAATATGTCACAGATCATTTTAGTTCTATATTTCATATAAAAACGATATTAAACATTGTATTAATTTAGAGAAATATATATTATGAAATATCAGGTTATTACACCCCCCGAAAGTAGATTACATCAAAACATTTTTAATTATAATATACTAGTGAATTTAGATAATTGTTTGTAAAAGATAGAAATAACTAAATATAAAATGTTTGATTGATGAAATATATCTTTTCCCCCGTAATAGAAATATTCCTAATATTAATTTTTTTTATTCCACAACATGAGTCAAGAAAATATATTTATTTATTATTAGGAACCACATTATATAATTTTATCCTAAAGGGTATTCATAATCATCCATGCATAAATAAACTATTATAGGTTGATATGAAAAGTTATTTCATTATTCAAATAAATAATCTATCCTTAAAGTAGATAGAACTAATACATTTACAAAAAATACCATTAAATTCATCTAAAGGATGTATAATAATATTTTTATCAAGTCACATTCCCATAAACATAAATTTAGGATATAATAATCATAAACTCTATTTTTTCTTTGAAAATACAATATCAAATAATTGATGCAGGGATTTGATGCTCATAGAAAACTTCCTATATGTACATGTGCAGCTAGAACATAATCAAATAAAACATTTAGAAATACTGGGTAGAGGATTAGTTTACCTTAAACCACATAAATATAACAACACACTTCAATAATAGTCATTTCATAGGATTTTCATCATTCTCTTGGATCAGAAGGTTGGGGAGGTTTATAATCCATGATAGGACTTGAACTAGGGAATCTATTTTCATAATTACTAAACTAAATACATTTTATGTATTATATTTTCATCCCATTAAATTAATTAATAGAACATTTTTACCCTATAGTGTCAGTCATGAGTTTGATGTAAAATCCTTCCACCATTGAAACATTTTCTTATTCTTTTTGATACATTTCCTGGGGTTATTATTCAAAGATTCTTAAAATTTTAGATGTTTAATATTTATACCTTTTTAGTATTTATCCATATAAATTCCATGAATCTTCATCATTCCATTATTTGGAGAGTCTAGGATATTATTATTGTTCTGGTTGTTAATCATAAATATCAATATATGTGTATACATTCCCATTTGATATTTTACATTAGTTTCGATCCTATTTAGTTTATCATTGGGAGAATGGATATAGTTTCTCTTTCTCCCATTTTTAACTCTATTCCTATGGGATTTATCTATTAAATTAAAAAAATAATCTCGATGTATGAGAATATTTAAATTCACTATTGTGAATGGAAAAAATATAATCATATAAGGAATAATTTTTAAATGACTTGTATACCCCAATATTGGAATATCTAGTTTTCAATATGGGTTATTTTTAATCATCATCCTATTAAGTCCCCTAATACAAAATATATTATTATCCCTTATAATGGTTATTAAAGGGAATGGTAATTACCGGAGCATATCCCCCATGAGTGTATTTCAATTTATGAAGTCTTATGCTCGCTTATCATACACAATATTAAGTTTTAGTTGATACTCATCTATAATTTTTTATAGGTTATTACCCCTAGGTGAATTTTTTCAAAACCACATCGACATTCTTGTATCTATAAAAGGATTTAATTTAAATGAATCTACACAATATCTACTTTAACAAAACATTATGATGTTATCCTAAACATAGACTCAACTCTATGGGTTTTCACTAATGTTCTATCGTCATCATCCCAAAAAGAATTAACTAATCCTAAAAAATATCAATAAATTTATCTGATACTAGAAAAGGAACCTCATAAATGCACTCCTAGATCTGATTTTAAAAATACATACTTTACACGCTGGTTTTGATACCGAGTGAGGTGATCTAAGCTAAAATTATCTCTATTTTATAGAATTTCTATAATTTAGAAATTATATATCATAATAATGACATAATCCCATGGATGGATGGTTTACTATATTTTAGTATTAGCTAAAAAATAACTTATATTATGATATTTTTAATCATTTATCTTTAATCTAAACAAACTAGACTCCCTTTTAGACTCCTCATAGGCTACACTCATCTCAATAACCTAGAGAATGAAAACATATGAAATGTGTGAGCCCAAAATCTCAATAATTGAAAATTTATAAATAATTCACTGAGAGTTAGATCATAGGTATATGAGAATACCTAATAATGGGAGAAATATCTTATTAAAATGGAAATGAGACAATATTAGTTGTATATAAGTCATAATAGGAGGACATGTAAACTCAAATGAACAAACATATATAATGTAAAAGAGTTCAGAAATCATAAGATAATAAACATGATCTATAGAGGATAATCATTGAAAATGGAAGGGAAATTTAACATGATCATGAATTATAGAATAATAATTAACTTTGGAAACAACATAAACAAATAGAAATTATAGCGTTGTTAACAAATAAAATGGTTATGCATTATATTGGGAATTGGAACCCAGGCTGCTCTTTGCTAATAATGGAGGTTGGTTTGTCTCTGTTGCCAATATGCACATGGATGACTAGGGAGTTTGAAAAGAATAGGGTTATAAATTTGAGGTTGAAAGTAACATTTAAGGCGGTGCAATTTCTAAAATCAGTTTTGAAGGTGGCACAATTTCCCAGTGTTTTGTAAATTTTAGGGCCTAAAAAATTTGGAGTTTAGTAACAGTTTGCAGCAACGATACACGGTGAAGTTGTATGGTATGTGGTGAAGGAATGCAATACACAATGAAGGAATGTGGTACACAGTGAAGGTTCATGGTATGTGGTAAGGGTGAGAAGTATGTGGTGAAGGCATGTCATACGCGTAACAGTGCGCAGAACTGAAAACAGTTCACAATGATGGTACATAGTGAAGGCATGCGGTATGCAAAATGCTACCCAAAATGGTTCACAATGATGGTACATGGTGAAGAGATGTAGTACGAGGACCAACAGACATACAGTATGCAGAAGGTTAACGGTACATGATAAAGGATTACAGTTCAGAGGATTACAGCACGTGGTGGAGGATGATATAACGTAGAGAGATGTTAGTTTACAGTGAATATTATCCCACATTGAAAATTTTGGTAAATGAGATTACCCAAATTTGAGGAGTTATGTTCCTATTTAAGGAGATGTAATACTCTTTATTAAGGGACAAGATTGGAGATTAATATTTTTGGAAGATATTTGGTGATATCTGAAGTGGTACATGGTGGAGAAGACAACACATGGAGAAAATCAACCACGTAAGGAAGACAGTTCGTAGAAGAGAGTGTGGTTTGCACAGGAATCTATTGTAGTACATGGCTAAGCAAGACAGTACACAGAGTAAGATAGTACATGAAGGAGTGTTTCAGTAAGTGGTGTAGGGGAGTAAACAGAGAAGTACAGTTCATAGAGGAGTTTGATGGTACGTGGAAACAACGGTGGTACACAGAAACTACTAGATGATACGCAGAAACGGTAGCATTATGTGGAAACAGTTGGATGGTACATTAAAATAGCAGCAATACACGAAAACATATGTAGTATTCATAACAACCACAGAAGCTTGAAAAGTAGCCAAATTAGTTTGAAAAAATTAATTTCCATAACATATAATTATATGGGGAAATAAATTACATCTATGATTCATTATTGGAATTCAACAGAGCATCCATTTATAGTTGAGGATGCATGACATAATGCCAAACAATTAAAGCAACCTTCAAGTTGTTAAAATGAGTGAATAATCATCCAATTTAGTGAGTAAGGGGGAGTTAACAGAAGTGATATGAGGGATACAGTGTGCAATACCTGATTAGGGGTTTCCTCAGAGCGGCGTCTACTTCCCCTTCTCCCATGCTACTGTTTCCTCTCAGTATGTGTCTCCTCCCCTCCTCCGGCGTACCCTATGCGTCTCGGTGTTAGTTTCATGGATCTCGGCTTGGGGTTAGAGTTTCCTGTCATCGACTTCAGACTTCCTATCGTACTTGTCTCTGCATTAGTATGGCGTTGCGTCAACTTTAGCATGGCCTCGGCTTCGCCTAGATCTCTTCTCAGTGTGGCCTTATCTTTGGATCCGGTGTGGTCTTGGATTGACTCAACCTTGGTTCTGGTGAGGAATTAGTTTCAGCATGGCGTGACTGGTTTTCCGGTGTGGATCAGCGTTGTTCTCGAATCGGTGGTGATGCTGCTTGGAGTTGGCTCCAACGTGGCCTCGGCTTCGTCTCACGGTTTGGATTGTTGTCTACTCCATTGTGGCTTGGAGGGGGGCGAATCATGAGTTCATGGTTTATAATTTTTTAGTTCTACGGCTTAAGGGGTGGTTTCTTCTCCATCGTGTGTTTTGGCTGAAAATCATCTCAATAGTTCTTCTCCGCGATGAGTTCATAGTGGTTGAACCCTCCTGCTGTGGCGATGAAGTATCAAGGCATCTACGACATTGCCGATTCGAGGTCCACGAGTGGAGCACCTGCTTTTGTTCACCAGGATTGGATGGGTTCATGGGTTCGATCTCTTCTTGGAGGTGCAACAAAGTTCTTGTGGTCATATCTGCGGTTTGAGGGTTTAAGAATTGATATGCAGTGTTTTTTTGAGTGCTTTTGGTTTTGATGTGGTCTTCTCCGGTAGTATCAAATGTGGAAACACGTCTTTTTTGGCTCAGTTTTGTTGCGGCGAGCCTTGCTCCCTGCGTATTGTGAATTTAGGAGACCATTCTTGTGGTGATGGTTTTAAGTTTTTATTTTTCGTATTTGTGAATCTGTTTGTTTCTGTGATTCTCAGTATTGTTGTGAATCGGTTCTGTGACTTTGGTATGGTGGTGATTTCTACTATGTGGTTTTTGGTTCAAGGTTCTACTGCCATATTTTCTTCAGGGGCTACTTCAGATGAGGTTTAGAGAAGAATGTTTTCACCGAATCATGGCTATCTAGAATTGGATATTTGTGAGGGTATGGCTCTTTCCATCAATACCAGGCCCATGCATCATTACACGGTACAGCTAGCCGGCAGTGATGAAATGGTGGAAGCTGAACCAATTGTTTTTTATGCTGGGACGGGGCTGCTCTTGTTGATGTGTTCTGGCTTCATGGCCTTTGATCCTTTAGGGCATAGTTTAATTTTTTAAGTCCGGAAGTCATGTTGGGTTCCCCCTTAGCCCTTAAATGGGGTTATGATAATAATAAAAATTTAATTTTTTGTAAGTGTGCAATACCTAAAACCTTGTAATGGAAGTGGGCTCAGAACAAAGTGACTTTTCTTAACTCTTATAATCCACTACTTGTAAAGATTAGTGGTTTTTGGTACAAAAGACACACTGTAGGCATATTCTCCTTGGACGTATCCCTTAGCGGTGAACCAAGTCAATTTTTTTATCACTTCTTTGCATGGGATTGTTTATTTTTTCGCTTCCTATTTAGATAGGTTTAACAGGTTCCGACCAATGTGGGTACAAGATCCTTCATTTTAAAACAATATGTTGAAACCATAATTCATCGATCCCCTCTCAGGGTGGTCTGTGGTCCTTCATACCGCACAAAACAATTCCACACTTCATGATGTGTGAATGAACAAATCCAAGCAGAGGCTGAATTTCCAGGTTACTGTAGCAGTACTGTAGTGGGAACTGTGCAGTACAGTATTAGGTACTGTAGTGGGAAAATTAGCAGGCACTATTTAGCACTGTAGTATCTGGGAATATGCCCCTGTTTGGGACTTCGGGCCACCGATTTGGTCCCTGAGTCTTGTAAGGCCTTCGAGCCACCCAGGACTTCAGGTTAGTAAGGCCTTTGGGCCACCTCAAGGCCTTCAGGCCTCCTTAGTGCAGATGCAAACCAGACAACCTACAAGGAACAAACATTACAAGGAGGATGAGAAATGAGCTTTCACCACAGCAGAATCTAAACGAATTGCAAGAATGAGAGGGCATGACACCTGCCATCGGGACAAGCCTGTGCATGCATGGGAATGCCTAGTCGAACAACCATGCGAAGGTAGAGAGCTGATTTCATGATGAAGATGCTGGGGAGGAGCAGTTCCAATTAGTTAGTCTGAGTTGTATGTAATGTTTGAAGCCTACAGGAAAATAATTCCTCTAAGGCCTACGGGCTATTTAATACCTACGCCTTCGGGCCTTTTAAGTGTTCCACCTCACCCCTTGAAAGGTGGATTATCAAAATCAATAAAAAATGAAGGCCTTCGGGCCATTGGAGGAATAAAATTCATACTTCATGATTTGAATAAAAAATTCGTGTTCATCCCATTATGGATAATAAACATTAATATAATTCACGTTGTGTACAAAAAATGTTCACACTTCATGTTGTAGACTAATAAATTTTACACACCTAAAGTAGTGAATAAACAAAATTATCATTTCATATGTTGTGACCATCGATAATTTCCATGATTAATGCTATGAACAAACAAAATATTCATGCATTAGGTTGTGGAAAAACAAAATTTACATGCTTTAGGTTATGAACAACAAAAATGTACATGCTTCATGTTTTGAACAAAAACAATTTCCACACATAAAATCATTATCACATGAAAAATAAATAATTAACTAGTGAATTGAAGGAAAATATAAGACCCCACCCACCAATCAACCATACGTATGTGTTCTACTTGAAATAAATCATCCACTATATCATAAAGAACCTATTGAAAGAAAATTTATTTTCATAACATTTGTAAATGGTATCACCAAAGTTGACTTCGAGAATATAAATAGTTTATACTCAAAATTAAACCACCCAAAAAGGATACTTAACATATAAATTTAGAGGGTGATTCATGAAATATTATCTCTAAGGATATAAATCCTTTAGATATATTGATTAAAATGAAAGAAGAATCATAAAAACGTATTTAGAAAATGATTTTAACTTATGTATAAAAATGAAGTTGTGGGCCACATTCAAAAGTCATGTATGAAAGGATGAAGTTAATTTTTTAAAATAAATATTTAATCACTAAAAAATTCTTTTATAGTAAAACATAAAAAAATGGAATAATAGTTATCATCATGGAATATGGAGATGATGAAAAAATTAACAATCATCAAAGGAAAAACAATTTTAATATTTTAAAATATATTTATTGAAACCGAAATCATTAAAATGGATAACAAAAAAATCTTTTTCAAATATGGATAAGAAAATTATGAAGAAAAAATGGATATCTAATTTTTTTACAAATAGAAAGGAAAAAGTTGGCACGAATAGAAAAATATGGACAATGAGGGGAAATCATTATTCAAGAGGATTGGAATATTTCTCACCAATACTATACTTTTTCATGAATAAATTCATAAATATAAAATATTTGAATGAAAAATTCATTCCCCTTATAGGTGAAGTTAAATTAACATAATATAATATATTATGGGGGAATAAACTATGTTTGGAAGATATAATTTATATAAGAAGTGGTATAACTTAATGAATGCAGTTAATTCAACAAGGAACCTTCCGAAATTGGTATATTTCAAAAACAATACCACGAAATATTGAATGTGATATAAATTTTCCAATAACATAAATTGAATTAATAATATGATAATATTAAATCCATTAATAATATATACACCACTAAAGTAATTAAGTGGTGAATACATATCAAATCTCAATGAACCCAAATTGATATGTAAAGACCCTTACAAATGTCATATTTTGATGTATTTTAAAGATATTTTATAAGAACTAAAAACAAATCTCCCAAAAAGTAACAAATAAAGAATAATTCATTCATTATGAAGTAAATACCAAAAACATAGTATTAATGTTCCAAAACAACAATTATAACTTAATGAATGATAATTGAGTTAATAAAAATCTATAACATTAATCCCACTAAATTAAGATTTATCTAACATCCTATTTAACAAAAATAGACAGTGTTATCTCCAATTATATAACATTATTCATACATAGGAAAATTTAAAAACATAATTTATAATCATTTATTAAAAATATATTTGGTAGTTATATTTTATTTTCATCATCAGGTGTTATTAGAATTGATTGTTTGTTTTATACTTGTTTTTAATGGAAATGTCAATTATTTTTTATAGATTCAATTATTATAATTTTTTTAAATTATACATATTTTAATATATTTTTTATAATTATTTCCCATTATTATTTTTTATTTCTTATGTATTTTTAATATGATTAGTAATGAAAAAATCAGTGATGATCTTGTTTTTTTAATTTTCATGAACAAGAGGTGGTTTCTTAATAATGTGTTAGATTGTAAGAACGCAGATCTTCATTTCAGTTATGTCTTTCATTTTCCTGGAGTCTTTGAGAAAATAGGAGTTTCTAGAAATTTTTGAAGTACACGCCGTGTACCTTAGGAGTACACGCCGTGTACTCCTTTGCTACTTGAGGCCGTGTGCTAGCCGTGTCCGGGCCACACACAGGGTGTGTAGGAGTGTTGTGGAGGCCGCTTAAAGTGGAGTATGGAAAAACTGAGTACACGCCGTGTACTCAAGAAGCACACACCGTGTATTTTATTTTTTTTCATTAAACGGACTGGGGTTGCGCCTGACGGACATAACTCGCTTCTTCGTCAGGTTCTTCATCTGAGAGAACATGTACGACCGCGAAACTTCTCTAAGCCCCCGTGCCCCCGTCTGTTCTCCGTTTTATCCACCATCGATTGTGTTGGGATCGCCTTAGTATACTCTCTATTTTTATTTGTCGTTGTTCTATGATTTCTCATCTTTCTCAAGATATCGTGGGTTGAGAATTTTGGACGTTTTCTCAAATCTTCGATGTTCTAAGGAGAGTCAATCATCGTGGTTCAAGTATATCGATCTCCTAGCATTGAGGTAGGTGGTTTTCGCCTTTTTGTAGGAAGTCTTTGAATATTTTGTGCAATTCCAGCAATTCCCTTGAACAAGGTGTTGTGTGATTCCTATTTTTTCCACTGTTGTTTTCCTGCTTTGCTTGATTGCTTGAGTAGAGGTCAATGCTTGTGAATAGGGTAATTTTTACTATGCTCTGGATGTTTTTACTTGCATGGTTTTCCTTTTTGGCATTTTTCCAGTTTCCATTCCTAGTTATAGGATAGTGGAACTGTTGTACTATTATGTTGTTGTACCTATGAATGATAGCCAATTAGTTATTGAGGTTTACTTGGGGTGATACGTGTTCTATGAATGTTTGTTTTACATAGGGTTGTGACAACCTAGTGTAGTGGACCACATGGAAAATGGAAATAAGTGCTTCTCTAGAGTGTCTTATTAATTCAATGCAAGACCAAAGGGGTTATTGACGATGAGTGATTCCTCAAAGAGTCTGTAGTTCCTCGACGCGGGCCACAGGGGGAATGAGACGTTGAGTGCTTCCCCAGATAGCCTTTAGAATGATACAATACTATAGGGGGAATTGATGGCGAGTGCTTCCTTAGAGGGTATATTATTCAGCTGAGCTAGAGGGGTGACTGTGTGTGCCTCCCAGAGGGTTTCTTGTACTTGTAGGTTGAACCATAAGGGTTAGGCTGTGAGAACTACCCAGGGGGTTACCTGTTGTTCTACTTGTTGATTGGATGTTACTTGTGTACTTTATATGCTAGACACTATGGATTGTAGCTACTGTGTGCTTTCCTATTTACTGCTTTCTGTACTTTTACTTTCCATGTATTCACTGACTGTTAGGCACAAATCCTTGGGTGGTTTCCTACTGGGACCTTGTCTCACACCCTTTTTGGGCGATGCTTTTGGGCCCAAACAGATTATATTGTTGCAGGTATAGATAAGGGCAAGCTCCCTTCTACTTCAGGTACTTGACATGCTGTGGAGATGGAGATCATGAGACCAAGCTATGGCTTGCGATGATGAGGAGTTTAACTATTTTATTTTTCACTTTGGTTTAGTATTATATTCAGCATTGTGACTTGTTTGGATGATTTCCTAGACATATGTATCATGCATCATTTTATATATATGTTTGTGTGCTGCAATTGTTTACTGTTAGTCTTCCGATGTTTATCATTTACTCTTGTATGGATGGTTACAGTTTCTGCTATTGTCTATTTGTTTTTCTTATTTTATGTACTCTTACAATGAGGGCATATTTTCCCCACTATCACACCCAAGGCCCTCACTGCTATTCGGCAGCATCTGATGTTTGGGGAAATGTGCTTGAGGCCATGTGACCAACCAGGTATGGGGCGCCTCTGGGTGGATTCCAGAACCAGGACATTACAAAGTGGTATTATAGGGGTTTCTTTTCTCTTGATTTACTGTTCGGAGCCTTTAGCTAGGGATATGATGGATTCGGTAATTGGTATTAAGCTGTGCTCGGGAGTAGCTAACCCGTGTATATGGAAAATCCAATCTACCTCGCTTATTAAAGTTTTCTAGTTTTACTATGTTACAGTTGATCTGATTTCACCTACGGTGATTCACATGATTTTTTATGTTATTGTTGTTGATATTGTGGTTCTATTTCGGTCTCAACCCGATGATATGAGGGTATTCTATCTCATGCATCATATAGGCACTTGTTAGAAATAACATACCATGCATTCTTTCCATGCCATCTAGGGTGAATTAGCAATTTCATGTTGTTGTGATAGAAGTTGTGTAGATTATGAATACTATTGTGATAGATTCTTTGATAGAATTCCTGCAGTTTGATAGATAGGTTGTTTGTATTGCACCTTGCTTAAATGAACGTGAAATTTTGGTTCTTGAGGTGTTATGGGCCCTTATGAATTAGAACTTGGTGGATTATTGACTTGTTTCCCTTATATATGATATGTAGGAGATGCCAAGCTTTGATTCAAGGGGAGTATGAGCCCTCACGGATCAGAATGTGGAACCATTATGCTTGTTTTTCAGTGTTTTCTGGGCTTCGGTGCAGTTTCAGAGCTACTGCTCAGAAAAACCCAGAATACACGTTGTGTAATTTATATATACACGCCGTGTAGTTTTTAAACCGCGTCACTGACTGTGTGATCAGAAACATGGGTTGTGAAAAATCTCCAAGAACACTCCGTCTATGGTAGGTACATGCCGTGTAGTAGTGAGATGTGTACCCAGCCGTGTCACTATAAACATGGGTTAGGGAAGCTCGTGTATTACACACTGTTTTTTGTATAAACACGCCGTGTAGCCTTGTTCTAGGTACCTGGCCGTGTCACGAACAACACGGGATGGTTTTATCTCCTCCTATACACTCCGTGTTGTTCGGAACACACCGTGTAAGGGTCGGCAGTGTACCCGGCCGTGTAACCAACAACATGGGTCTGAAAAAATCTTCAAGTACACACTATGTTTGTTTGGAACATGCCATGTAGTCTCAGCTGTGTAATCAGCTGTGTAACTAACAACACGGGTCATTGAAACCTTGTCTACTACACTCCGCGTCCACAGGGAACACATAGTGTATTCTCAGTTTAAGAAGCCCACGTGGGTTAGCTGTGTAAGGAGACTCGGGTAGGGGAATAGAGTTAAGTACACGCCGTGTAGAGTTTATACACACCGTGTAGTCATGTTTTGTAAACCTTTAGTGTTTCCTTCTCCTGTTTCCTTTTTGTACTCATTTTTTCTCTGTCCTGGATATTTCTGATCTAAGGTATACTTTTGATCTTTCAGAGCTATGCCTCCGAGACGTCCTCTGGTTGTACGTCAGTTGCAGGATAGTGATCAAATGCTAGATATGGCTGATCATTGACTTCCTGCCGATCCTCCAGTCGTGCCAGTCTTGGCACTGGCTATCATACCAATTATGGGTGATGATGCACAGTTTAGGGAAGGCTTTATGAGGATGATGTAGACCTTTCAGGAAGCACCTCCTTCTTTCATGACTATGGCAGACTTGACGTGGGTTTTCCAACAGCAGCATCCTCCTACTTTCTAGGGGAATGGAGGACCACAGGCTGTAGAGTCATGGCTGGAAGCCATGTTGACTATCTTTGAGCATCTGTAAATGCCTCCAGAGAGGCGGGTCAAGATCGCTACCTATATGCTACAAGACACCTACAAGAGGTGGTGGGACGTGATCTCACAGGCGGGTCATCAGCAGGTTATAGCTTGGGAGGAGTTCCAGCCCGTGTTTTAGGACTACTTCTACCCGGAGCTGTGAGCTAGGGAGGTTCTGGTTCCAGAGCTAGTATTCCTCCAGTTGATAGTAGGAAGCATCGTATGGAGTCTACGCACGGTTATCTGAGGAGGCAAGATACATCTTCAGGTAGCCAGGTAGTATGATACCAGTGTGGAAGGGCAGGGCACATGAGGCCGCACCGCCAAAGAGACCCAATGGAGTGCCGATCTTGCGGTAAGATGGGTCACCTTTAGCATTTCTACCAGGTTTTCTCACCATTAACTGGTGATAGGGGTTCCTCCATGACTCCTTGTGTAGGAGAAGCACCACCAGTTTCTCTCCAGTTGGGGAACTGGAGTTCTTCCGGCTGTTCGAGCCGAGGTGGAGGTCGAGGCCACGGTGGTCAGTCACCAATCTTTCAACATCATCATGGAGGATTAGCTCAGAGTGTTCAGGGAGGGTCACAGGGCCGCGGGGCAGGCCAGACTTTTGTGGTGGAGTAGGCCTATCAGGAGTAGGATCTCAGACCTTCTACAGTTCGAGGTACAATCTTAGTAGCCTCAGTTTTATATTAATCTCTTTTCAATACTGGTGCTACACATAGATTTATCTTTGTAACTGTCGTGGAGAGCCTTGGGATCTGTATCTTTTCTTCTGCCAACTTTTTGACACTAGAAACACCATTGGGGACGAGGAAATCTAGTGTATGTCAGTGTAGAGAGTGCCCTCTTGAGATTGCAGGGTATCGTTTATTATGGGATCTCTATGTCCTAAATATGACAGAGTATGATGTCATTCTCGAGATGGAATGGTTGGTTCCCTTCTAGGAAGTCGTCGACTGTTATCATCGCAAGGTGAGTGTCAGTTCACCAGAAGGTGAATCTTTTCTTCATAGAGGTGATTGGGATGTTCAGGCGAGTCGAGTAGGACTCGAGCATCATGGGCTAGGAAGGGTTACGAACCAGATTTCTAGCCTTTTTCTGGATGAACAGGGGACTTCACAGCTAGACTTTCCTCCAGTGGTGGATCGTTTCAGAGATGTCTTTCCAGAGGATTTTTTTAGGTTTTTATCCGGAGCGTGAGGTAGACTTCTCTATTGAGCTCACGCCAGGAGCAACACTGGTGTCCATTCCTCCCTATAGGATGGCTACACATGAGTTGAAGGAGATCATGAAGGAGTTGGAGGAGTTGCAGGCAATGGGTTTCATCCGACCCAGTACTTCTCCTTGGGGTTCACCTGTCCTGTTTGCGAAGAAGGTAGACGGTACCCTTAGGATCTGTGTGGATTATGAGAAGCTGAACCAATTGACTGTCAAGAACCGATATCCCTTGCCGGGGATTGATGATATTTTCGATCATCTTTGAGGATCCTAGGTATTATCAAAGATCGATTTGAGGTCCAGTTATCATCAGTTGTACGTTATACCATCAGATATACCTCTGACAGCCTTCAAGAGCAGGTATGGTCTCTACGAGTATATGATTATGCCTTTCGGTCTCATGAATGCGCCATCAGTTTTCATGGCACTGATGAACCGAGTGTTCCTTCCTTACTTGGATTCCTTCGTTGTGGTCATCGTGGACGATATCTTGGAGTACTCTCACGCTCGACACGACCAAGCTACCCATCTTGATATCGTTCTGAGTACACTAAGAGAGCAACAACTTTATGCTAAACTCTCAAAGTGTCAGTTTTGGATGGATTGGATTCACTTCTTGGGTCACATCATCTCTGAGGCATAAGTATCTGTGGACCCAGATAAATTGAGAGCTGTAGTTTCCTGGGAGAATCTGAAGAATGTTTTTGAGGTACAGAGTTTCCTTGTGCTGGCTGGATACTACAAATGCTTTTTTTAGAACATTTCACACCGAGCAGCACCATTGACAGGTTTGACCAAGAAGGGGGGTAATGTTTTTATGGTCAGATTCTTTTGAGTCAGCCTTTCAGTAGTTTAAGGGAAGGATGAAGTCAGCACCGATAATAGTCTTTGTAGAGCTAGGAAAGAGCTATACTGTTTATTATGATGCTTCAGGTATCAGGATGGGCGCAGTGCTTATGCAGGGAGATGGAGTCATTGCATACGGGTCTCGGAAGTTGAGGCCACATTAGAGGAACTACCCGACGCATGATCTGGATTTGGAAGCTGTTGTTCATGCCTTGCACTGTTGGAGACATTACCTTCTGGGAGAGCACGTTGTGGTTTTCACTGAGCACAAGAGTCTCAAGTACATCTTCACTCAGCATGATCTAAATCTGAGATAGTGCAGGTGGGTCGAGTATCTTTAGTATTTTGATTTCGAACTTGCCTATACACTGGGAAAAGGAAACGCAGAGACAGATGTGTTGAGCAGGAGAACTCAGATTCAGGCAGTTCAGGAGGCCAGCAGTGAGTGGTAGCTTATGGCTCTATTGTCTGAGATGCGTCTGGAGATGCACGACAGACAGGGACAGATTTTCCTATATTTTGTAGCTGTTACCTCTACACTTCTTGATTTGTTACGAATGAGGAAGATATCAGACTCAGAAGTCTTAGTCCTACTGGAGAGTGTGTTAGGAGGGGATCCTCTTTCTGGATGGACAGTGGGAGAGGATGAGATCTTGCGTTTCCAGGGCCACGTATGGGTGCCGACAGACATAAGAGAGGAGCTGATGTGGGATTTCCATTCCTCAGTTTGGGATGTTCATCCAGGCGTCACCAAGATGTATCAAGATCTTCATCGCTAGTACTGGTGGCCATGTATGAAAAAAGATTTTTATGGTTTTGTCTTGAGGTGTTCTACTTGTTAGCAGGTGAAGGCGGAGTATTAGGGACCAACATGCCTTTTACAGCATTTACCCATTCCTGAGTGGAAGTGGAACGATGTCGCGATGGATTTCGTGACCGGATTGCCGAGGTTGCCTCGAGGTAACGATGCTGTTTGGGTTGTCGTCGATAGGCTTACGAAGGTTGCTCACTTATTACTGATCAAGGAGACCTTTAGTGTTGATGATATGGGATGACTATACATCTGAGAGATTGTACGTATGCATGGAGTTCTACACTCCATTATTTTAGACATGGATGTGTGCTTTACTTCTCGGTTCAGGTAGGGGATTCAGAGGGCTTTGTGTATATACGTACTTTTGAGTACAGCATACCATCCCCAGACAGATGGCCAGTCCGAGCGTATGATCCAGGTGTTTGAGGATATGACCCGAGATTGCATTCTAGACTTTGGAGGTTCTTGGGATAAGCAAAACACTCTTGTAGAGTTCTCCTACAACAATAGTTTTCAGGAGACTATTTAGATGGAACCTTACGAGGATTTGTACTGTAGGTCATGCTGATCAACTTTTTGCTAGCTGGAGGCAGGAGAGACAGCTTTACCGGGACCTCATCTTGTTCAGGAGACCTCAGAGCAGATAGAATTGATTCGGAAGAGGATGGCTACAACAGAGTCTCGACATAAGTCTTATGCTGATCAGCGGAGACGACCTCTAGAGTTTGAGGTCAGTGATCAGGTTTTCCTTTGTGTCACACCGAGGTTGGGACACAAGAGGATTCAGAGACAGGGTAAGATTTCAATGTGGTACGTCTGGCCATTTGAGGTATTGGAGAGAGTTGGGCCGGTTGCCTATCGGTTGTAGTTACCTCAAAGGTACCAGGACATGCACGACATTTTCCATGTCTCTCAACTCTAATGTTACTTTTCAAACTCGTCTCATGTCTTTCAGCCCGAGGAGGTTGATCTCGAAGTGTATGCATTGTTTGAGGAGCATCCTATCTGGATTGTCGATCGAAGTACGAAGGTTCTCTATGGGAAGTCTGTTACTCTAGTACAGGAGTTATGGCAGCATAGGCGATTACAGGACGAGACCTGGGAGAGGGACGCCAATGTACGATTGTAGTGGCCGGAGCTGTTCGGGGTTTCTTCTTCTACGCCTCATTATGGAAATTTGGGGATGAATTTCTTTAAGAGGGGAATTTTGTAAGAACCCAGATCTTTGTTTTAGGTATTTATTTCCTTTTCCTGGATTCTTTGAGAAAAGAGGAGTTTTTAGAAATTTTTGAAATACACGCCTCGTACTTCATGAGTACACACCATGTACTCTTTTGTCGCTCGAGGCCATGTGCTGGCCATGTCTGGGCCACACACACGGTGTGTTGGGGTGATGTGGAGGCCACTTAAAGCGGAGTAAGGAAAATCTAAGTACACGCCATGTACTCAAGAACTAACCACAGTGTATTTTCTTTTTTTTCCATTAAAAGGACCGGGGTTGCGCCTGATGGACAGAACTCGCTTCTTCTTCAGGTTCTTTGTCCGAGAGAACCTGTACGACCACAAAACTTCTCCGAGCCCCCGTGCCTCCATTCGTTCTCCATTTCAGCGGCCGTTGATTGTGTTGTGATCGCCTCGGTAAGCTATGTCTTCTTCTTTAGCCTTGTTCCATGATTTTCCCTCTTTCTCAATATATCATGGGTTGAGCGTTTTGGACGTTTTCTTAGATCTTCGATGTTCTAAGGAGAATCATTCATCGTGGTTAAAGTATATCGATATCCTAGCATTGAGGTAGGTGGTTTGTAATTTTCTGTAGGAAGTCTTTAAATACTTTGTGAAATTCCACCAATTCCCTTGAATGGGGTATTGTGTGTTTCCTATTTTTTCCCCTGTTGTTTGCCTTATTTGCTTGATTGCTTCAGTAGAGGTCAATGGTTGTGAATAGGGTAATTTTTACTGCGCTATGGATGTTTTGCCTTGCATGTTTTTCCTTTTAGGCATTTTTCAAGTTGTCATGCATAGTTTTAGGATAGCAGAACTATTTTACTATTATACTGTTGTACCTTATAATGATAGCCAAGTAGTTATTGAGGTTTACTTGGGGCGATACATGCACTATGCATGTTTGTTTTACATAGGGCTATGAAAACCTAGTGTAGTTGACCATAAGGAGAATAGACGTAAGGGATTATCTAGAGTGTCTTATTAATTCGATGCAAGACCAAAGGGGGAATTGACGATGAGTGATTCCTCAGAGAGTCTGTAGTTCCTCGACGTAGGCCAAATGGGGAATGAGACGTTGAGTGCTTCCCCAAAGAGCCTTTAGAACGATACGAGACTATATGGGGAATTGACAGTGAGTGATCCATCAGAGGGTCTATTCTTCAGCTGAGCCAGAGGGGTGAGACTGTGTGTGCCTCCCAGAGGGTTGCTAGTACTTGTAGGTTGAACCATACGGGTTCAACTGTGAGAACTACCTAAGGGTTACATGTTGTTCTACTTGTTGATTGGATGTTACTTGAGTACTTTATATGCTTGACACTGTGGATTATAGCTGTTGTGTGCTTTCCTATTTACTGCTTCCTATACTTTTACTTTCCATGTATTCACTGACTATTAGGCACAGATCTTTGGGCGGTTTCCTACTGTGACCTTTTCTCACACCCTATTTGGGCCATGCTTTTGGGCCCAAACAGATTATATTGTTGCAGGTATAGATAAGGGAAAGCGCCCTTCAACTTCAGGTACTTGACTTGTTGTGGAGATGGAGAGCATGGGACCAAGCTATGGCTTGCGATGCTTGGCAGTTTACCTATTTTCTTTTGAAATTTGGTTTAGTATTGTATTCAGCATTGTGAATTGTTTGGCTGCTTTCCTAGATATATGTATCATGCATCATTTTATATATATGTGTGTGTTTTGCAGTTGTTTACTGTTAGTCTTCCACTGTTTATCGTTTACTATTGTATGGATGGTTACGGTTTCTTCTGTTGTCTATTTTTTGTTCTTCTATTGTGTACTCTTCCAATGGGGGCATAGTTTCCCCACTATCACACCCAAGGCCCTCGCTACTAGTCTACAGCCTCTGGTGTTTGGGGAAATGCGCTTGAGGCCATGTGACCAACCGGGTATGGGGAACCTCTTGGTGGATTCTAGAACCATGACATTACATAGATATTACCATTAAAATTATATAAAAATTATTTAATTATTATTCTCCAATATCACCAGTAATTCTATTTCCTTAGTAACACAAAATTGAAAATTTTAACATTTCTCATTTATGTTGTTAAACCGACCTAAACAAGAATATGCTACAATAAATGGGTGAGTACGGATATGAAAGTGAATTCACTAGAATAATATCATTATTAAATAATAATAATTATATATATATATATGTATTTTTTGAGGTGGTAAATTAAGTTAGAATATTGATTTATATAGAAAAAGAGACTAGTTAAAAATAAAATATGTCACATTCATGGAGGTGGTAGTCTACATGTATGCATGAGAGATGTAGTAATTTCACATATATTAGTATGAATATTTAATATGGTTTATAATGTTATAATATTAATAATTTTATGAATATAATACCCTTTCTTTAAATATATTTAAAGGACCATCTTTGTAAGTTTGTGATGAAAAATATAGCACGATGATCCTGGAGGAGGTAGTCTGCATGTACTCATAACAACATCTTCATTTCTAGAATGGTTTCAGTTGAAGGTATAAAATGGATATTACATTATTATAATAACAGTTTATCATATTATTAACACTAATATTATCATAATTTCATACACAGAATATGTTTGACGGGGTATTATAAGAAAGGAATATAAAATGAAGGAAAAAGGAGTAATTGATGTTGTTATCATTACTCCTTGGAATATATATTGTTAAATTGATTAAGGTTTTGGGAGGTGGGAATTTAAGAACAAATTAAAATCTAGTATGTTTATAAGAGTTTTGGGGTGTTAATTGGGTAATTGTTTTTTTAATTCATGGGACGTGGTTATGAAGAGAAGTGGGGTGAATTGGAGGTTTAAGGTACTACAGATGGAGGTAAAACCATCATTTTATGTTGGATTACATAAAAAAGTGTACATAGAGTATCTAGATGGTTTTCATTTATAATATTATTAAGAAAATGAATTTATCAAAACTAGATACATTATTGGATGAATAAAAATTTAAAATCATGGCCTTATAAACTATATTTGTACATAAAGAAGCTTACTTTTTAGTGTGGAAGAGTTGATCATAAACTCTTTATCAAAAAATTTAATTGATCAAATAATGATGTTTCTGGTATATATTGATGATGTAATATTTTGTGGATAAAATTAAGTACAATTTAATAAATTTTTATAATTTATGATTTGTACGTCTGAAATCCCAATAATTTGAGAGTTGGCCTTTTCCCTGGTATTCACATGATACAAGGAAGACTTAGTACAATCATATCACAATAAAAATATTCCAAGGAGGTTCTAAAAAGGATTAAAATGAGAGATTCAAAGGAAATGTAAAACTATATTTATGTCTGAATAAATTTGTTAATGGAATAAGATATAAGATAAGCTAACATCATGGAATAATAGAACATCATTAGGATGTTTTTATAATTAAAAGTGAAACGTCCCGATATAGGGTTTACAATATTCCAAACAAAAAAGAACTCGATTAATCCCAAGAAAATAAACCTATAAGTGGTAAATAAAAGGACATGGTATATCAATTTTAGGTTCTATTTTTTAATTATTTTATAGTGCTCCATTTTAATAGGAGGTTTTAGGATTTACTAATATATATTTTGTTACTTTAGTAAATAATAGAAAGTCAACATCAAGTGGTGCATTCTATCTCATTGGATTATTAATTTATTATCCTAGGAAGAATCTTTATTTCATTTCATATAATACTATAGAAGATGAATATATTTGATCTAGTCAAGCTTACACACAATGCTTTTGGATGAAGTAATAACTTGAGGATAAGGGATGTTAGGTTTAGCCTCTTATCTGAATCAACTGTTAAAAATCAAGTGATATAAATATTTATTAAAATATTATCCATCACTCAAGGAAAAATAAATTTTAAATCATGTATCACCTCATAAATGATAAATATGAGATTATGTTACTGAAAATCGATTATGTTCTTACGTAACATTAAGTAATGAATATCATGAAAAAGGATTTACACATAGAGATGTTTAAGAAATAACAACTATAACTCAATGTAAAATCGACCACCTATACATAAATAGATTGGATAAGGGACCCTTCACCCTAAGGCATGTTTCATTTTACATTCTGTTTCAGATTTTATCCTTCATCTTGTAACCCACAAAGGAGTGACCATTGGATTAATTGACAAAGGGGAGAGATTATTCATGAAAGTTTGAGGGATTTCTCAAACATTTTCTTGTGGTGAGTATCTTTAAAAATATTAAATAACCTAGAGATATATTCAATGTTTGGTCAAGGGGAGAAAAGCTGTCAGTGTTGGGGTAATGAACCAAGTGTTTGTCATACTGAATGAAGCGATTCATCAATAAATATGGTATTTTGTACATATTTATCTAAATGAGCATGACTCATGTGTGGTTAAAGTAAATATTAAGGGAATACATGTCCATTATCTTGAGTTATATAGAGTTTACCTATTTTAATGTATAAGTTAAAATTGTGTTTTCATTAAGACATTTTGGAGTATGAAGTGTTTTCAACAAACCTAATGGGGTAGATTTTTAGTATAAAAAACCATTCATTAATCAATTTATAATTATGAGTTTAAAATAAAGGAATAAATTTTTCTATATTACCCTAATATTTTAGGTTTATATTTTTATAAAATTAATAAAAAACTCTCAGATATTAGGCCCATATCAAACTAAGCGGACACTATTACTCAATATAATTATTTTTTAGAAAAATTAGATACATAATATTATACTAATGTTTCATTCAAAACAATTTTTCTTATTTTAGAAAAAATCTGTATAGAATAAATATAGGCCTTGATATATTTTAAATTCATATTTAATCACTATAAATAATATTGAAAAACATGGGATGAACAAAAATTCTCATTAAGAGATACAAAAAAAATAAATTAATTAGATCATTTGGAAAATCATGAAATCCCATAGAAAATTATAATTTTATATAATTATCCTTTGGAACAAAATAATTATTTAAATACTAATTAAATAAATATCACTTTCCAAATATTTTCATAAAACATCTCACATGAATTCAAAAAATAAAATAAATATCAAAATTGATTTTTATAAAACATGACTAATCATGAAAAAGTTTTTCTGAAAATATTCTTTTTACCATTAAAAGTGGAATAAACATTGATTTAACTATAAATCATTATATTACCTTATGAAATAAAAAAAATTCCATGAAAAATCATTATAATGAATAAATAATTCATCTAGGTACCATGGAAAATCATATTCATATCACTATTATAATCACCTTTATATGAACCCTTACACATGGAATATCCAACTCGATTGATTCAAACATTAATTTCCCAAAGAAAAAAACAATTGCATGATAAACTAAAAAGATATTTTAGTATCACCCATCATAATGAACAATTTAAAAGCACCAAAACATAATTAAAATTATTTTATGATTTCATTTTAATCATTAAAAATTATAAAATACCCTTTTGAACACATATGCAGAGGAACTTATTCATGTAGAAATTCAGTGAAATATATGTTTCCATTGAAAACGATTAATATTAAAAAATTACCAAAATAATGAGAAAGTTTTTTCAAAAAACCCTTGAAATATTTTATAAAAATAATTTTAAATATTATTGGTCTCAGTGGTGGTAAATTATGTTCCTTATACATATATAAAAAATATTCCATTCACACTTTTCAAAAAATAAACCATATAGAAAACATTAAAAATAATCCTTTTTAAAGAACTATAAGGAAAGTCAAATATATATTTTAAATAAATTAAAACAACCAATTTTGAATATATATAACATTTTGTAAACATTTTAATATATATATATATAATGTTTCTTAAATAAATCATTAAAACATTTTAAACAAGGAATTAAAGAATACCCAATGCAACATTAATAAATTTGTAATGAAACAAAATTTTAAAGTAGAGTACATGATAGTTATTTTTAAAACACTTGAATATGAATAAATTAATGATAAAATACACATCTGGTAGTACCTAGTCTACATAAAATAAATATTGTTGTAAAAAAATAAAAACTCAAAGAAAGGAAATTGAGATGAGAAGTATCTTACCTCAGACATCAACTTAGTTAGATGTTGTATAAATTGTTGTATTATAAATTTAAATGTATTATAAATCAATAACGTATATAAAATAATACTTAGATATTATTTATATACAACTTATTATCACCCATTTGTTAATAATTATTTGTTAAAATCAATATGTTGGGTTTAAATTATTTCTCATATATATTTTTGTTTGGAGGTTTTAGTCCTTGCACCTTGGTCAGGGTTTCATCACATAATTTTTTTTTCATTTATAAGAAATATATGTTTATAATATTATTTTAGAGTCCCATTGATATTTCATTGACCTTATGATTATATTTTTTATGAAAAGTTCTAGAATTCCATTTTTTAGAAGTTTTAATTTGATAGCATGAAATGATTGTATTTACAAATAAACATATATTTGGTAAAATTAAATAATTATGAAAATATCACAAATAAAAAATTATTACCTTATATTAACAATACATAACATACATTTATCATTACTTAAAAAATAACTATAATAATGTTCATGTATGAGGTAAAATCAACTCAAACAAGATAATTGTATGATGACTGAGCGAGTAAGAATATTTTATTATATACTATTAATATAACTTTTATAGAAGATTAATAATGTTATATATATATATATATCATATTCATTCATTAAATTCACTCTTATGGAAATCAATGGGAGACAATATTGAAAAACAAATCACATCACTTCGTGGAGGTGGTAGTCCACACTTATGCACACACAACATTATTATTTTCCAATTGATTAATGGTTAATCAGGAAGATAATATATTATATTTAAAATTCATAATAATATAATAAATAAAAAATATGTATATATATAATATAAATCAATATTGATAATTAGACATGAATAGTGGTAATGAAAAATTAAACACATCGCTTTATAGAGGTGGCAGTCCACAAGTACACGTGAGGGATGCATTAATTCTCCATATGATATAAAAAAGAGGGTTTTGTTAGAGTCCAATAACATATATCATATCTATAAGAAGTTACTAAAACCATTTTCTAAGTATATCCCTTGAAAATAATATGAAATCTGTATAAGAACTGAAATAAATAAATACTATACCAACATACCTTATACCAAATAGTGTTTGAATCATTCTGATAATTATCTGATGAATTTGATAAAGAAAATAAATTTGGGAAACTAAATCTTCCCACCTCTATAGTGTATTGATGGGATATCCTAGATCCACATGATGTTGAACTAGGATCCCCCAACTTCCGTGGCATGCTAGCACCTCACATTGCTAAGGAGGAAAATGAAATAGATCAATGGGTTCCGAAGAGTCATTGGGTGAATATCCACAAACCCACACCACCATCATATGGTTGTAGTGTTTATTTATAACCCAAAAATAATCTAGGATGTTGTATAAAATAATTCAATCATTTATAACACATGTATTAATTACCCATAAAATTCAAGCATTATATGCATAAAATAATTTAACTCCCATATGTTTCCCTATATGAAGAATATATATTATTGATAGCCAAGGTGTATAATAATTCGAGTGTCCAAACCCCAAATAACAAATCCAATTCATTTACATGAAATATGGTATATAGGTTATAAATATAGTCCATATTCTCAACAATATCCCACTATAACAAAGACTAATAATCTTTGTGTCATTTCACATTCTATTATATCACATTCAATAAACTATGAAACCATATCCAAAATTCCATTTGTATACCTTTCAAAATAGTTTGGAATTCTATCATTAATTACACCTTGTATTACATCATATCCAATCCCTTTTGAATACCAACCCAAAATTCTTTTGAAATTACTCTTAAACACTTTTAGAGTAACACTCTCTGTTATAATCACTAGTGCAGAAAACGTTTTTTACATCACCATTTTTTACGTCGGTTATATATAACCAACGTGATAATCTGTGAAATGTGGTTTTTTACATCGGTTATTTTATAACCGACGTTAAAAATGCGGAGAGTATATTTTTAACGTCCTTTATTTTAATAACCGATGTTACAAATCAGGCGCGTTCATTTTTTACGTCGGTTATAAAATAACTGACATAAAAAACCAAAGCGCGAGGTTTTTTACCTCGGTTATTTGATAACCGACGTAATAAACGAGATATATCTGAGTTTTTTACGTCGGTTATTTTATAACCAACATAATAAACGCGGATTTTGAGGCCTTTTTGACGTCGGTTATTTCATAACCGACGTAACAAAACAACCTGCATAAGTTTTTTATGTCCGTTATTGTATAACCAATGTAAAAAACTATGATTTCTGATGTGTTTTTTAGGTCGGTTATTCTATAACCGACGTAAAAAACCGACACGCGTATTTTTTTTACGTCGGTTATAAAATAACCGACGTAAAAAAGCCGCCTATGATACATTTATAACGTCGGTTATTATAATATCTGATTTTATAAATGTAAAAAAATAGTTTATAAAGTCGTTTATTAAATAAAATATGTTATAAAAAATTTAAAAAATTAACAAGCCCCGTGGATTGTCATTTACAATTTTTCGATCGACAGTCCGATGACTCGTCTCTCTCGCACGGTAAACCCTAATCGTCTCGTTGATCTCACTGCGTTAAACTCATTTTTCCTTCATCGTTTATCATCTTTACTCTCCTAGGATCTATCATCTCAACTCGCAACATTCAAGTAAGCCTTCCACGAATTTATTTCGTTCATTTTTTTTTCGGAGAGTATATATTTAGGTTTTGCGATTTTTGTGTTTAAACTAGGTAAGATTATTCCATTTCGAACCCTCTTACCTATTTTCTCCATCATCACCTTATTTATCATCCCCAGATCTATTATATCAACTCGTAATATTCACAAAAACCTCAACTACTTCTATTTAGTTTGTTTTTGTTTCACGAATTCCCGACATTGATGGTAATTTTTGTTGTGATTGACAAATAATGATCTCATTTACCTATATTACTACATAGAATGGTTATTGATTAAATTTAAAAATTAAGAAATGATATTTCCTGTGTTGTTGTTGCTTATGTTTATCCTATTTTATATGAGAATCTATTAGACATATAATGTAATGGTTGTTGACCTCTATGGCCGTTAGATGCATCGCTATGTCTCATGATTCCAAATAAAAATGGGTTCTGCTGAGGGCTTACCCTAGTATTTTTTGAGGCCTTGGCCAAGGCCTTGACAATATGTTTAATATTTCTATAATTATCCATTACCTCATTATGATATTAGTTATTGAGAAAACTTGTGATCATTTGACTAGTTGAATATGATTGGTTATTTTTAACTATCATACGATCATTTAAGTAGCCATATTTAATAATATTTAATTCCATCTCTTTCATACTGAAGTATATATTAAATGCATGTGTTTTTAGTTGTTCACCATGCCTAGTTTTTATATGTAAACCATTGTTTGGGGGGTTGTCCGGGGGTGTGGGGGGCTGTCCAGAGGGTTGGGGGGTGTCCAAGGGGGTGTCCAAGGGGGTGTGGGTGTGGGGGGGCTATCCAAGGTGGTGGAGCCTGTCCAGATGGTTTTGGGGGTTGTCCGGGGGGGGGGGGTGTCCGAGGGGGTCGGGGGTGTCCAGTGGGGTTTCCAAGGGGGTGGGGGGTGGGGGTGGTGTCCAGGAGGGGTGGGGGTGCTGTCTAGAGGGGTGGGGGCTGTCCAGGTGGTGGTGGTGGGGGGGGGGGGGCTGTCCAGATGGTTGGGGGGTGTCCTGGGGGGGTGTCGAAGGGGGTGGGTGGGTGTGGGGGGATGTCCAAGGGGGTGGGGGCCTGTCCAGAGGGTTTTGGGGGTTGTCCGGGGTGGGGGGGGGGACTGTCCAGAGGGTTGGGGGTGTCCAAGGGGGTAGAGGGTGTGGGGTGGTGTCCAAGAGGGGTGGGAGGTGATGTCTAGAGGGGTGGGGGGCTGTCCAGAGGGTTGGGGGGTGTCCAAGGGGGTGTCCAAGGGGGTGGGTGGGTGTGGGGGGCTGTCCAAGGGGGTGGAGGCCTGTCCAGAGGGTTTTGGGGGTTGTCCGGGGGTGGGTGGGCTGTCCAGAGGGTTGGGGTGTGTCCATGGGGGTGTCCAAGGGGGTAGGGGGTGGGGGTGGTGTCCAGAAGGGGTGGGAAGTGCTTTCTAGAGGGGTGGGGGCTGTCTAGGGGGTGGGGGATGTCAACAGGGTTGGGGGGTGTCCGGGGGGGGGGGGTGTCCAAGGGGGTGGGTAGGTGTGGGTGGCTGTCCACGGGGGTGGGGGCCTGTCCAGAGGGTTTTGGGGGTTGTCCAGGGGGTGGTGTCCAGGAGGGGTGGGAGGTGCTGTCTAGTGGGGTGGGGGGCTGTCCAGAGGGTTGGTGGGTGTACGGGGGGGGGGGGGGGTGTCCAAGGGGGTGGGTGGGGTGTGGGTGGCTGTCCACGGGGGGTGGGGGCCTGTCCAGAGGGTTTTGGGGGTTGTTCGGGGGGGGGGGGGGGTCGGGGGGGGGGGGGTTTCTAGAGGGTTGGGGGGTGTCCAGGGGGGTGTCCAAGGGGGTAGGGGGTAGGGGTGGTGTCCAGGAGGGGTGGGGGTGATGTCTAGAGGGGTGGCGGGCTATCCAGGGGGTGGGGGGGGGAGCCCAGAGGGTTGGGGGGTGTCCGGGGGGGGGGGGGTCCAAGGGGGTGGGTGGGTGTGGGGGGCTGTCCAAGGGGGTGGGGGCCGGTCTAGAAAGTAATGGGGGTTGTCCGGGGGGTGGGGGTGATTCTCAGGTTTACTCCATTTTCTCCAATTTTCTATCTACCATGTAGGCACCATGGTTTTCTTTGATTCAATCGAATTTAAAACTATTATATCTAACTATATTTTGTTTTCAACATAATATTCAAGCATATGTTTTCAAATACCCATAGATTTATTTTATATTTCAAAATTATTTTACTTTCAAATTACGATATTCTTCATATAAACATATATTTTTCTTATCTTAAATATATATATATTTTTGATATTTGTTATAGGTAATATTGAGTCGAAGTTGGATTACGAAACATCGAATGAGCAATGAATATGAGGAAGGTGTTGATGCCATTTTGGAATTTTCTAAACGAAATGTTCCAAGCAGTGACATTTTTTTCAGTCCAAGCCTGAAATGTTTGAATATGAAGAAGTTGAAAATTAGAGAGATAAAAGATCTTCTGATTTGTCATGGTTTTAATCCGAGTTGCAGCCCTTGGATTTGGCATGGTGAAACTGGATGGAATTTCACTGATGATGATGATTTGCAAGATGGTAACTCTGATGAAATTGAAGAAATGATTCGCGATATTGTAGCATAATAAATTGAGATAGAATCGATAGTTGCACGTCTATATGGTGATTTTGAAAAACCATTATATCATGGTTGTACCGATTTTACGGTTTTTTCGGTGGTGTTAAGATTGATTAACCTAAAGGAGAAACATGGATTGAGTGACAGAAGCTTTATAGAGCTGCTATAATTGATGAAAGAAATTCTTACAAAAGATAACGATCTTACAGATTCACATTACAAGGCCAAGAAAATATTATGCCCGATAGGATTGGGATACAAGAAAATACATGCCTATGTGAATGAATGCATTATATATAGGAAGAAATATGAATTTCAATCAGAGTTTCCTAAATGTGGGACATCACGGTACAAGGTGAAAGAAAAATCACAGGCTGATGTTGAGATTACAAAGCTCCCTTCAAAGGTATTTTGGTATCTTCCTATAATTCATCGTTTCAAACGTTTATTTGCTAATTGACATGATGCAAAAAGGTTAAGATGGTATGATGATGAGCAGGTATGTGATGGAAAAATAAGTCATCCAGCTGATTTTCCACAATGGAAGAAAATTGATGCGCAGTATTCTACATTTGGAAGTGAGATTAGAAATCTCAGACTAGGGTTGTGCACAGATGGAATGAATCCATTCTGAACCCTTAGTAGCACACATAGTTCATGGTCTGTTTTATTGGTAATATACAACCTCTCTCTTGAAGTTTGTATGAAGCGCAAATATGTCATGTTGTGTATAATGATCTCTGGTGCAAAGCAACCCGACAATGATATTGATGTTTACTTGTCACCGTTGATTGATGATTTGAAAATGTTATGGGCTGATGGTATTAGGGTGTATGATTCTTATAAAATGGAATATTTTCAACTATATGCAGTGCTTCTGTTCACTATAAATGACTTCCCAGCATATGGAAATTTTTCTGGATACAGTGTTAAAGGGCATAAAGCATGTAAAATTTGTGAACAACAGACGTCATATTTTCAGTTGCATCATGGGAGGAAAACAGTGTACATGGGTCATCAAAAGTTTTTTCTTATGGATCACCCTTATAGAAGACAAAAAAGGCATTCAATGGCTCATAAGAATTTGATACTACTCCAAAACCTTTATCCCCTGATCTGTATTTTGAGAGGGTGAAAAACCTTGATGTGACATTGGGAAGGACACAAGAATATGGTAATGATAGAAATATTTGGAAGAAAAGGTCAATATTTTTTGAGCTACCATATTGGAGGTATCATGAAGTTAGACATAATATTGATGTCATGCACGTGGAGAAGAATATATGCGATTGTTTGATTGGAACATTGTTAGATATTAAAGGAATGAAAAAAGATGGGTTAAATGCCAGATTATACTTACTATCAATGGGAATACGTTTGGTGTTGGCTCCCACTCCTAAAGGAAGAAGAACATTTCTTCCCCTAGCTTGTCATACATTATCGAAGAGGGAGAAAATTAGATTTTGTCAGTGTCTTCATGATATCAAAGTGCCTCAAGGTTATTCTTCAAATGTAAACAATTTTTTCTCATTGAAGGACTTGAAGTTGATAGGTATGAAATCACATGATTGTCATGTCATGATGCAAAAAATTCTACCAGTTTCATTGCGTGGAATATTTCCCATTCGTGTCAGAAAGACTATAATGAAGTTGTGTTATTTTTTCAATTCAATTTGTAACAAGGCGATTGATGTGAATACTTTGAGCATTTTGGAAAAGGATGCAATTTTTATAATTTGTCAATTGGAAATGTATTTTCCTCTAACTTGTTTTTGATATAATGGTGCATTTAATGATTGATCTGGTTCGAGAAATAATGATTTTTGGACCTGTATATCTTCATTGGATGTATACTTTTGAAAGGTATATGAAAATATTAATGGGGTATGTTAAAAATCCATATCAACCTAAAGCCTCCATTATTGAAAAGTATATTTCTAAGGAGGTAGCAGAGTTTTGTACGAGCTACCTGGCTGCAGCGCGACACATAGAATTTCCTCCATCTCTCCATGAACGAGTTAATAATGAGGGAAAGGAGATTCATGGATTGAAAGTCAAATCATTGTCTGCTGAAGAGATGAAGAAGTTAGAATCATACATCTTGAATAACATATTTGATGCTCAACTTTATATCACATTGCATAATAAGGAGTTGAAACAATGTCATCCAAAGAAGAAAGAAATGTGGATTTTGAATGAGCACAACAATTTTTTTTGTCATGGATTAAAAAGAATTTGCTTGGTAGATCAGATGTATCAGAGACATTAAAATATATAGTAGGTGGTCCATGTTTAAATGTGATAACATGGTCTGGTTATGACATTAATGGCTATACATTTCATACGAAGGCTCAGGAAAATAGAAGTGCAGTTCAGAATAGTGGTGTATTGGTGTTAGAAGAAGCAATGCATTTTTCGAGTGCTAAGGAAAAAAACCCAATTTATGCATCAAGTACATATTATAGAGTTATTGAAGACATATGGGAGGTTGATTACTTTAAAATTAAAGTTTCGGTTTTTAATTGTAAATGGTTTATCGGTAACAACAGTGTCATAGACGATGAATTTGGAATGACACTTGTTAATCAGAATAGATTTGAAGACAAAGCTGATTATTTTATAATGGAAACACATGAAAAACAAATTTTTGATGTAGTAGATCAATCAAATATGCAGTGGGCTATTGTTTTACAAGGAAAAAACAATATGTTGGTGAGGATGAACTTGATTAAGATGATGATTTATGTAAGATCCCTACTTCCATGGAATGATTAACAGAACATAATGATGAGCATGTTGAAGACATGGTCTGTGCCATAAGGAACGATCATGACGAAGGAATTTGGGAAAACAATCCATTTTTACATTCCTAAAATTACAGTTAACATATGTTTATTTCTTTTTTACATTCATTTTTTTCATAAATGTTAGATATTGTAAGTTTTTTATTTATTAAAATATGTTTTAAAACAAAATAAGTATAAGTTTTTGTTTGTTTTGTTTACTTTATCATGTTTATAACCATTATATGAATTATATATCTATTATTTTTGTTTAGTGACAATTACTTTACCATGTTTAACAGGTTTACCATGTTTACCATGTTTAACATCTTGAACATCTTGACTATCTTGACCATTGTTTAACATGCTTACCATATTACCAATGTTTACTATTACGTAACTTAGTACACTTTTCTATTTTCTGATTACAGTATTATTAAAATATTTGAATTTGTATATTTGTGAACTAACATTTGTTTTTTTTGATTTTAAGGATAATGACATATAATTCTGTTGGTCAACCACATGATTTTGGAGAAGGGAATATTGGCCATACCTATGGGGATGAACATTCACATGCTCCTATTACGACAAAGAGTTCAAAGGTTGGTAAATGTGGGTGCCCACGTTTACCAAAATTATCACTTACCCGTACGTAGGATCAGAGGATAGTCATTGAGTTTGATGATGATGATATTCCTAGAGGTCCGAATTCAAAATATTTTAAGAGTTTTATAGCAACTCAGGCTAAGAGAAATGTAAGCATTCTATATGATGACTGAAGAAGTGTGGATAAAGTGATAATCTCTCAGTTGTGGGAGACGATTTTGGTAAGATCTTTTGTTATTGTTTTACTATTCTTTTAATGTTTCTATTATATATAATATTTTTAACCTCTTCTTTATCAGATGACATTTGATATTCCTGACACTGGAGGAGTCAGGAAGAAATGCTAATCGTTGGCTGCCAGGATATGGAGGGATTTCAAATCAACCCTCTCATCTGTTTTCATTTATGGTCATAGGAGTCATGACAATCCATGTCGTATATATTCTTTTATAGATGAAGACACATGGAGACAATTATTTGAAAGTAGAAGAAAAGGGTCATTTTTGGTAAGGGCAGTGTAAACTTTTATAAGATTTCTTATATAAATGATCTTGTTAATGTTTTGTTAATGATTTCTTATTATTAATTTACAACAAACAAGGAATTCTCATCAAGATATCCAATGTAAAAATTTATAACCTCATAGTTTATCTCGGGGAGGGTATGCATTTTTGGAAGAACAAATGACGACAGATAAATTTCAACAACTAAGAGCTGATTCTTCAAGCTCTAGAGAGGTGGCCCCTCCATCCCCTCCATCTAGACATGAAAAATGGAAGAGAGCTCAGAAGGGAAAAAGGGAAATATCTTTCGGAAGAATCAAGAATCGTAGCTGAGAGGATTGTAAGATATCTATTTTATTTATTTAAGTTAACTATTTTCTTCATATAATTTCAATCATTATAGAAATGTTCAATTAAATAATACAGGACTCTCTTGAGGAGCAGAGTTCATAAGGGACATTTACAGCTACTGGGAGGGAAGATATTTTATCTGTAGCATTGGGAAGGCCCGAACATCCTGGTCCTGTAAGAGGATATCCGATAGGTGTATCAGTAAGAAAAGTGTTTCCACGGTCTTTAACTTGTAACGTTGAGGGGGTTTATAAAAAAATAGAATCCTTGGAGGCTGAAGTTTATAATATTAATGCGACAATGGAGGACAAGATTAGAGCGTCGGTGCAGTCTATGTTTGAAGACATGGAAAGAAAAGTTCAGACTACAACTCCCACTCCTCCACCTCAGCCTGCAGACCCCATTATTTATCCTCCACCTCCACCAGTAGCTGCCACTCCCCCACCTCAGCCTGCGGACCCCATTTTTTATCCTACTCCTCCCCCGTAGCTTCCTACATATTGCGTTTTGTATGTTGATGATTGTAAACATCATATAGTAGCATATGGGTTGGTAAATTGTATAAGAGATACAATTCATCATCAACAATTAGAGGTAGAGAATCAGAGGGTCACCGTACAAGATATTATAGATAGATCAGCTCGGGTACCATTACCTATAGATGAGGTGGAGACAGTTGGACATAGTATCAACTATTTTTTAATTTGGCCATCCAGACTTCTTCGACTCATTACCATAGAGGTCTGAATGTTATATCTTTTATTTTATTTTTATATTAATGTTGTTTTATCATTTGAAAACTAATATATTTTTCAATTTATTTTTACAAGAATACTTCAAGTGTAAAGAAATACTGGATAGACAACAACAAAGAAAAATGGCTATGACATCAGATAAAAATTCTAGTAGTCTTGACAGATTGTCAAGATATTCTAATTTTTTTGCGGGTCATTATGAGTTTCCAATGGAAGCTCATGTCCGTGGATGTGAAATAAGTGTGGGGATTATGAAAACTGATATCATGGAGCTTGTTACTGGAGATAAGTTGGGCATCAACGTGGTTCAAATGTTTTCCATGTAAGTCTTAACACCTTTTCCCTACGTTATATTTATTAAAAATGTATACTTATATATGTTTTGTATTAGGTATCTTTATAAAATCTATGAGAGGAATGAGCTGACAGATGTATATGGATTCATAGACCGGCAATTGATTTCCCCTGAAGCATGTGCACTAAATCAAGAACAAATAATGGTTTATATTTCTGAAAGACTTGAAAAGAATAAAGTCACACAATGTTGGATGATGCCTTTTTGTGAGAGGTATTAAACACATCTCTCTGAAATAGTTAATTATCTTTTCACATAAAAAACCACTAACATTAAATTTCATTTTATCAGTGATCATTGGATGTTAGGGATTTTTTTACCAAGGGAGAAAGAACTTTATTAGATATGCTCTATCCATGATGATGTGCGGGAAAGTTTTAAGAATATATTGGAAAAGTAAGTTTCAATTTCTCAATAGTTTTATATATTATAATTAATTTTAAATTTACCCCATTCGTATAATTTTCTAACAGTGCATGGGATTACTTTCGAAAAAACCCAAAGAAAAAGAGTGCAAAGATCAAATATGTAAATTCAAAGGTAAATATCAATTTATAATTTGTACTTTTTGATTTATTAAATAAAAATAATATATTGAATTTACAGTCATTCAAAAAGAATTTTCATGAACAACAAGGCATCATTAAATGAAGATATTATATGTTAAAATTTATGTATGAAATAATAACAACTGGGACAATTGTGAATTTTGACCTGGTAAGATTTACTCGTAAACTTTTCCATAATATTTCAATTTTATTTATTCATTATACACGTTAACTACTATCCTTTTCATTTGTAGCTTTTTGATGACCCTTAACCCTATACTGTTGAAGAAATCAAACACTTACAAGTGGAGTGGTAAAATTATTTTACAAGTTTGATTGAATTTTAGTTGTTTGTAATGTAAAATTTAATTGGATTTAGTTTTTTTGAAGTTGACAGTGTAAGTTTTGAATGTTATATATGTGAATGTTTAATTTTTCTGTACTTCTTGTTTTGGTCTACTTATGATGGTTTTTATGGTATGGATTCTGGTCTGGGGGGGGAGGGGTTCCAAGGGTGTGGGGTGGTGTTCAGTGGGGTTGGGGGGTGTCCAGGGGTCTGGGAGGGCTGTCAGGTGGGGTGGGGTGGGGGCGTGGTAGTCCAGGGGGTGGGAGGGCTGTCCCGGGGTATGGGAGAGCTGTCCAGGGGTGTGGAAGTGTTTTCCAGGGGGTGGGGGTATACATGAGGGTGGGGGGTTGTCCAGGGGTGTTTGGGGTTGTCCAGGGGTGTGGTGGAGGCTCTAATGGTGTGGGGATGGCTGTCCAGGTTGTGGGGAGGTATACATGAGGGTGGGGGGGGGGGGGTTGTCCCTGGGTGTGTGGAGCTGTCCATGGGGTCGGGGGGTAGTCCAGGGGTGTGGTGGGGGATATCAAGTGGGGTGAGGGGGTACTGTTTAGGATTGTGGGGGGGGGGGGGGTGCAGGTTGACGAGGGGTGTTTGGGGTTGTCCAGGGGGTCAGGGGGCAGTACAGGGGTGTAGTGGGGGCTCTAATGGGGTGGGGGGCTGTCATGTGGGGTGAGGGGGTGATGTTAAGGAGGGTGGGGTTGTCGAGGGGTCTTTGGGGCTCTCTAGGGGGTTGGGGGCAGTCTAGGGGTGTGGTGGGGGCTCCAATGGGGTGGGGGATGTCAAGTGGGGTGAGGGGGTGCTGTTCAGGAGGGTGGGGGTTGTCGAGGGGTGTTTGGGGTTATCCAAGGGGTTGGGGGCAGTCCAGGGGTGTCATGGGGGCTCCAATGGGGTGGGGGTTGTCAAGTGGGGTGAGGGGGTGCTGTTCAGGAGGGTGGGGGGTTTTCAAGGGGTGTTTGGGGCTGTCCAGGGGGTCGGGGGCAGTCTAGGGGTGTGGTGGGGGCTTCAATGGGGTGGGGGAGGGCTGTCCAGGGGGAATACCTGATGGTGGGGGCTGTCAAGTGGGGTAAGTTTTATATGTTATCAATGTAAATGCTTAAATTTTCTTTAGTTATTATTTTGATATCCTTCTATTTTTGTGGTATGATTTCTTGATTTGGTTTCTGGTTGATTCTGGGGGAGAGCAGAGGACTCCATTCAATTTTTTTAAAAGAACTTGGCTTCCACGTCGGTTATTTTATAATCGACATGAATAATAAATCGGGAAGGGTTTATCACGTCAGATTTTTAATAACCGATGTGATAAACACCTGTGGAATGGTTTATCCCATCAGTTATTTTATAACCGATGTGATAAATGGCCTGGTAAATTGTTTATCACATCGGTTATTAAATAACTGATGTGATAAAAGGTCTAGGAAATGGTTTATCACGTCGATTATTTATTAACCGACGTGATAAAGCCCCCCAGACTGGTTTAGAACATCGGTTATCATATAACTGACATGATAAACCATCTCCCAGGATTTTATCACGTCAGTTAATTAATAACCGACATGATAAACCGGGGGGGGGGGAGTTTATAACGTCTGTTATTATATAACCAATGTGATAAACCCCCCTGGTTTATGACGACAACTATATAATAACTGATGTTATAAACCCCGCCCACCCGGGTTTTTCACATCGGTTATTAATTAACCGACGTGATAAACATCACAATGTTATGTTTTTTATGTCGGTTTTTAAATAACCGATGTAAAAAACGTTATTTATAACGTCGTCCGTATTAACGTCGACTAAAAACCGATGTAAAAAATGAAAAATAACCAACGTAAAAAACGTTTTCTACACTAGTGAATAAATCCCCATTTTTTCTATAATAATGTGTGACCCTGTGGGACTTTATATAATTGATAATAAATATGAATATTCATATCCACAATGTAATAAAAGAAAAAACTCTAGAAAATCATCAATGTTGCTTAATCTATAAATGGATCTGGCTTGATTTCTATCAAAGAAACACATATTTATACCCGTTTCCACTAGTTTTCATCATATAAAAATATTAATTATCATATTTTCCATTTTTCTAAGACATCGATTAACCATGAGACATCGAAAAATTTAATACCGTATATCCAAATCATTTGATCTCAAATCTCAGAGCGTAGACATAACTATTTATTGAATATATTACATTCCATATATCCTTATGGATAATCACATCACATGTTCTTTATCATGATAGATATATAATATCCAGGTATTAACACATGTTACTATGGTCTATCTCCACCAAGGGACCTAGTTCCTTAATCATCACATGAGAGGAAAAATCCTATCTTGGTTAAGCCCCAACTAATAACATGATCATAAACATATCCAACCACTGATTTATTATCAAGGTCAATATGTTGAATTTCATATATTGGGTATGAATGTATAAAAGTTATCATGCTTGGAATCTCACTAATAAAAGATAATGAGGACTCAAATAAGATCAATAAAACCCTAGTATAACAAAGACAACATTATGAAACTCCATTTGTATACTTAGTATGTCATAATGTGCACATAAATAATATTATCTTTTTTCTTAAAATATAAGAGGACATTTTGCATCCCTATAGAAGAATCCTACTCACTCTAATATTAAAATTGCATCATAAACTAAAATAATCTATGGTGAAATTGGTAATGGGTAAACTCAAATTCATACTTTGAGAGGTTAATTATAATTACACTTTATGAAATATATGTCTATATATACATTTAAGTATTCAATGTGAAATAAAGATAATATTGAGGTTTCCTTTCAATTTGATATGTCTAAATATCATTAAACACATTAAGAATAATTTAAAAAACAAACATAAGAACTGTTTTAATATATCATATATATATATAACTATATATCAACCTTATGATTGCTACACATTATAGTTTTTGGTAACATATTACATTATATTTAATCCCTAACATATTTATATGTGAACATATGACCTAAATCTCCTATGAAGCTCTTTAGTGAGAAAAAAGTGAGCTAGTATGAATAATGACGAGATTTATGAATCATATTCCTAATATTTCAAACTCTTTAACATATTCAAACATCTTAACTTTATAACAATAAATTTGACGATGTAAATTTTTGTTTTCTACATAGATCTCTTTCTATGTTCACTATAATTATTCTTGGAACCCTATTATATTAAAATTTTTCCATGAAATAATGGAACTAAATTCACTGTTATTAACTTTTACTTGTAAAGTATTTTAGGATAAAGTCAAAAACACCTTTTTATGATATCTAATATAAATGTTTAAATTTATAATTATTGTTATAACATATACTATTTTGAGATATTAAATGTATTTCACTTTTTCATTTTGGATGGTATATTCCTTCGAGATATTTTCTATTTTATTTTGCATGATAACTATATATGACTCATTACATTTTACTTTATCATCACATATCCTAAACTATTTTAGGTTATTGATTGAAAAAACAATTTAATGTTATAATGGTATAATCCTCTAGGATGTAAGAATATTTACTTTATAAATGGAAACTAAATATAATAGTTTACATTTCTGTTTACCATCACATGTCCTAAACATTTTAGGATATTAACTGAAAAATAATTTATCTTAATATTTTCGTTTTTATTTTTTTTAATTTTTAAAAATCAATAATTTCAATAATTATTCCACTACCGTATTAAACAAATTATTCTTTTCATAATATATTTCTAAGATGCACATACCATATTATGTGAGGAAATAAAAAATATTTTCTTTTATTGGTAATATTTAATAAATTAACAATTGTTTTCTATATCATTTATGGTATTATATATCTATGGAACTTTTTTAATAAATATTACATTGTTAAAAGATACTATTAATGGGTGGTGGGAACACATTCCCACATATTTTAACAAATAGAATGATAAACATTATATTTTATATAGAACAATTTTGTCTATATCTTCTTCTCAAAACATGTTATTGAAATTAATGAATCATAAACCATTTAAATACAATAAATCATCTCACACTTGTTTACAACAAATCCTTGTAATAAAAAAACTTCTCTTATAATATTAGTGAAATAAAATAAAGATTTTAATTCATTATATAGATTTATTTGACCTTGATAAATTTGTTTACATAAAATGTAGAAACTCATGGATTCCTGCATATAAACTACAAGTTCAAAAAATTAGTCCTTTTATTTTAAACTATTGAATATTTTCCAAACATGTAAAATATATGTGTAGTATTATATACCTTTAAAAGTTGATTATTTCATTTCTATAACATCCATACCTAACATGGAAATTCCATGGAGTTTCACAAAATCCTTCATATATTTCAATTATCCCATTATTTGGAATTATTATTCCTTCTTCATGACATCCTTATGTTTTAAAAACCTTGATTGGATTCTGGAAGAAACATTATTGAAATTTTAAACTAATGTTTATTTTTCTATTTTAATGTTTTCCCCCATTTACTATCCGTACTATACAAAAATCCAAACATTATGTTCTCAGTTCATCCATTCTCATCACTTTGAAAATATCATGTAAAATATTCTTGAATTGAGTCATATTGTCAAAGAAAAAAATTGATAGATATAAATAGGATAAATTCTCTAACCATAATAATATATTTTTCAATGAAATAATTTTAAACCTAGAATTAATCACTCTATTCCTCAATAATCATTGAGATTATCCATTTGAATAATATCATCATTTGGTTATTGAGTAAGTAATTATTTAAAACATAAAATTTACCTTATTAATGTTTCTTAGATCACCAATCTTTCTTAATAATTTTTTTATTTTAGAATTTTAATTATAAGGTTCATTAATGTTATCTTTATAAAGGATTAATCATAATTTTTATCTCTATGGTATTGATTATGATATTATCTACAAAAAAATCTTTTATCAGTTGAGTATAATGCTTCATTATCTATTTAATAATTTATTTTAATAAATTTTCTCCCATTAAAATGATTACCCATTTTTGAAAATTCACTATATCCATTAGTGAAAAAATCAATATTTCACAATGAAATGGGTCCTCTATGGTGTTTATCTCACCACATAATTATTTAGGTAGGGAATAATCCCACTTATATCATATATTATTCTTGGATATCTGAGTGGACAACCCTTTCTCCAATTTTTCGTATGGATAAACATAAATCCATTTTTATAGTATCCTAACTATTAGGGATTCACAACTACTTTAACATAAAGAAAATTACAAGAATAGTATAATAAATGGAAATCAAATAGAACTCAACTATGGAAGAAAACAACTCAGATATGATCTACTGTCGCTCATACATACTTTCCATGCACAAGATAATCTAGGGGAACCCAACTATGGAACTATAATATTCTATTGGATGATTGATTTCCTGAAAAATACCACTTTAGAATGAATCAAAAACATATTATTTTAATATAATTTTAATCTCACTATCTTATTTCATGTTATTCCCTTTTATGTTTTCATTATTCAATTACTTTATTTTGGAATCTTCTTCCATCCACTAAATTATTATGTTCAAACCATTTCGATGTGTAAAACTTTACACAACCCATAATTTTTTGTTTCCACCTAAAAATTAGAAGCCAAACTTATTCAAACAAATATAGATTCTTCAAAATCATAGGTACATTAACACTTCATTTAAAGACATCAAATGATATGAAATTTACAATCTACAAAAGAGTAATCTTGGAGAAATAGATAGCCATCCCCATTTACCTTTCGAGACAAGGAATAAGCCTCCATGTAAGTTGGTAGTCCAACCCAAAGTCCCTTTACTCTAGGATAAATTACTCATGGATTAATCCAATTAGTCATAAATTTAACACCCAATGTGCATAAATTATATTTAAAAACTAATTTTAACCTAATAAATTGTTTAAAAAATTGAGGTAAAGGTAGAGGAAAAATAGAATTCTTTACATTGTCAATATTAGCTTGTAACGTATGTCTCTATCTAATAATTGGTTAAACATTTTAAAATAAATACAAAAAATTATTCAAATTTCATAAAAAGTTTACTAAACAAGAATATAGAATGGAATAACTTTTAAGTAAATTTAAAATTCAAATATTTAGTAATCAGATAACCTTTTATAAATAATTCATTAATAAAAGATAATTATAAACCCTTTTAGATTACTCAGCTCTAATATTATTGATATTAAATAATATTGAGTATAAAAAATTTATATTCATTTCAATATTAACTCTTTCATATTTATTTCATAATTTTGAATAAAAACATGTCATATTCATGAAAATATGGACTATTTTATATTTATCATTATATATAATTTCAATTTTTTAAATATGATATTTAAGGAATTAAAAACTATGTATAGTCCAAATTCTAATATTTTAACATTTTATAACATCTAAACATCATATACGTAAGTATTATATAAACATGGATATTATCATTCATAAAAACTCTTTGTTTATTGTGTTATAAATATTATCCAAATAAGGACCCATTTTTTCTGAATAATTCAATGTAACTAATTATGAATAATTCATAATTTAAATATAATAATATTATATTTTGACATTATAATTTATAAATATAAAAAAATAAATTTCTTATAATTTCATTATAAAATAATTTATTTCAAAATCATAAGATATGTCATATAATTTGGTTAAATAGTATTTCGAATATTAAAGTCTAATATTTCATTATAAAATTTTCCATCCATAATTAATTAACTGTTAAAAATTTATAAGTATTTATTTTATAAAACATTTATAAATTAAAATAACCCAAAATAAATTTTATATTGATTCTATAAACCTTTTATAAATGATTAAAATTAGTCTATATGTTAAAGAAAATTTCTAAAAAAAATTATTCATACCCTTTCGCAGAATCTATATTCTAGTTAAAGGTAATTGTCTTCTACCATTTCATTGACCCATTATGTAAGGGTAAAACATTTCAAGAGATTTTGTATAGGGTTAAAAAATCTGTACCCTTATGAAGACACTATGCATAAGGTTAATAACCTTATGTGAATGATTCACATAATCGTAATCCATGATATATGTTTATGAATCCTTTCGGCTCCACTGAAAAAAGGTAATACTCCATCTAATATTTACATTAATCTAATAAACCTCATTGTTTAAGGGTATAAAATTTTCATAGTAGGCTCACATAAGGTTAAACAACATGTTATTTTTATATATCCCTATTAAAATTTTCATAACATTTATAGATAACCAATTTAAAATTAAGTGACATTTTAAAACCATTATATTTTATTAAATATAAGGGTAATCAATTTAATACCCTTTTGTAAAACCATTACAAATTTTTTTGTATGGGTTATAATATAGACAACATTTATGTGAATAAATGCATGTAAAGGTAGGCCTTGGTTATCATTGATTACATAAGGGTAATTAATTGGTTAGCCATACACATATCAATTGTGTAAGGGTATAGCATTGGTTACAATTATATATACTAGATATGTAACATTAAAAACTCTTAAAACCCAAATTTCTAGAAATACAGTGCACTAACATATTTTCTATTTCTTCATTATTTCAATTAAATATTTCGCAGATCATAAACATGGATCCCTATGATACCACTAAATGGGTTTTTTAGAGTATAGTAACATATATCAAATTACGTGGAGGTGATTAAAACTATTTTCTACGGATCTCAATGCATGATAATATGCATCCTACATAAAAATAAAAATCAGGAATTACTATATAGGGTTACCTTACACCGAAGAGTGCATGAATCCTGTTGATATTTATCATATGAGTTTGATAAAGATCACCAATGTGGATAACTAAAGCATTACACCTCTATAGTGTATCATTGTGATATTCCAGAATAACTCGACTTTTGAGAAGGATCCACTAACCTCCACGATGTGTTATAGTCTCTCAATGCTGATGAGAAAGATAAAAGAGTGAAATGGATTCTTAGGAGCCACTGGCCAAATATCCACATCACCATCACATAATAGTAGGTTTTTTTATAAAACCCACATATTCTCCAATGCATTTTATGTATTAATTACTGAATTTATGACACATGTATTAATTTTTTGATTGTTATATGCATTATATGCATGAATGAATTTGACTCTCACATGTATATCATATATATATATATATATCTGTGTGTGTGTGTATGTCTACATATATCATATATATTTATATAAGTGTTAGGGGATATTCCCATCAGAAAATGAGATGAAAAAAAGGTGTAACATACACATAATAATATTTTATAATATTTATGGTAGATATTTTATTATACCACCATGATTATCATAGTGTTGAGGGTGGTACATGAAGAAATAAACATGAAATATCATGGTTAATAGTTACACCTCTTCATTGGAAAACATCGTTTAGTTTAAACCTTCTTTCTTATTCACTGGTTTTTGGTGATACCAAAACCTATATGATATGGATAAGAATATTAGGGAGGTATTTGGTTAGATCTTGGTCGAACTGAAGTGTTAAATTGGTGTGGATAAGTGAGGATAGGCGGTTCCCTTTTATAAGTGAGGGGAGTTTCACACTTATAACTATTTTTAACATTTAAATGTTATAAGGGTATTAATCATGGTAAAGTAGAACTGAAAATACTAAATTTTTATGAAAAAGTGATAATATTTAAAAAAACCCCATCTAATCATAATTATGATGAAATTTTTTGACCTTATCCTAAAGTTTTAACATCATTATCCCAATTCACCCTTTACCATGGTGATAAATATTTACCATGGTTACTATTCATTATTCAAAAAAATGAAACTATCCAATTTAATATATTTAAAAATCGAAATTCCAAAAATAGAGTTTATTTTTATGAATTTTTATATATATGTTTCAAAAAATAATTTTAATACAAGTGTGTGAAATGCATTATAAACCCGTTTTTAGGAAAAAGTGTTTTCAACAGAAAAATGAACTTATGACAAAATAAAATAAAATATTGGTTTATAGGGAAATAATTATATTTTTTAATGGAATATATCTTATGTTAAACCAAAACTAAATTAAAAATATAATGGTAATATTAAAGTACATTATTTAAATAAAAGAAATGACAGTTTTTCCAAAATCATCATTTTTACTATTCATTCAAAAATAAATGATTTCACAAAATTACAAATAAAAATCAAAAAAATATATTTGATATGAATATATAAAAAAATTCCATTTTATCAAATCATATTTTTATTTTTGGTAGAATTTAATTAAAATATCTTAGCCCAAAATTGAATAAAACCCATTTTTGAAGGAAATCTAATTTTAAAGAAAGAAATGATATTATTCTAATTTCTTACTAAGTAAAAATAATTAAATAAATGTTTATAATTTTATAATATATATAATCTACTAAATTATTTAAAATAATTTATCAATAGTGATTAATTTAATCTATTATGATATAATATGTTGTGCACATAAAAACTGCCTTTATAAAAAAAATACATCTTTTACCTTCAAAAGATTTTTTGTTTAATTTTATCTTATTTATAATAAATGTATGATTGATTATTAGTTTTAAATTTTTTAAATATAATTTATAATTTAGTTACTCATATCAACACCATCCAATTAAGTGGCTATGTTTTAACGGTCATATTTTTATAAGAATATTTTAATAGTATATCACATTTTATTTTAAGTTTAGTATTGTATGTGGTAAATGTAGTTGAAAATAATATATTTTAACATAAAATATCAAGGTGATAAATTCACCCCCAAATATAGAAATTTAATTTTCATAATTTTAATTTGATTCCATCAAAATAAATTTATCATTCCATACTAATAAAATAAAATATATTTTTTACCATATACATTAATTGTTATGTCAAGATCAGGAAACATATTATTTCATACATTTATTTGCCTTTATAAGACTCATACAATCATCCAAGCTTCTAAATTCATACCTTTATAGTTTATTATTACATAATATATTATATTCAATTGATTTGGGAAATTATTTTCCCATTGAGATATATATTTTTAAGAATATATAAGTACATGATTTATTTCAACAACATAAGTGGAATTTCATCCTTCATTTTTTATTTTGATCTGTCTAAATTTAACTCACTTATATTACTATAAGAAAAGAATATAAAAGATGTATTTTTAATTCCTAGTAAACTAAAATCAACTTCTATCTGATAAAATATCTAAAAAGGATAAAAATTTATTTCTCTTATTTTAGAAATTAAGAAAAACCAAAAAGGTTTACAAAAGTTAAGATAATATACAAATAAATAATTACTACACTAATATCTAAATCCTAAATAATAAGAAATACATTTTGACTGAAATAACTCTATAAATAAATAACCTTGCAACTATTAAAAATATTCTTGGCCAATTTCAAAACCCGTAATTCATAAATATTTGATCACATATTGTTTTGAAAGAATTTATCTCCAAACAACATCAATCACTCATATAGTCAGATACCCAAAATTTATATACCCTAGTCATATAATATAAAAAATAAGATAATTGAATCCATAAATAAATTAAATAACTATAAATTCACAATAAAATTATTTATGCCTCTAAATTTTGTTTCAAAAATTGTTCCTCAAATAAAATTAACATTTATATTTACTTTAAACATATAATGTTCCCAAAATATTGATATTCATCAAAAAAATATTTAATCACATAATCATAAATTCATCCTTAAATTTCATTATTATATATATAATTAAAAACATATTCGTAAAATAAAATAATAGTTTTATCAAAATTAACCAATATTACTTCAACAAAAAAGATCATATTAACCTTAAGGGTTATCAATAACTTCTAACTTATTCTAAAAAATATAAAATCATTCTTCACCAAATGAAATTTTACACAAAAATAAAAGTTAATCATATGTGTTATATATACCTAAAAAATTTATTAAAACTAAATAAATGTAACACAAAGTTCTCTCATCACATAAAATATAAAATGGGAATCAATTCCTTTTACATTATGACCTACCTTCTATTCATCAACCCTTACATAAAATAAAAATACATCATATCCTTGAAAACCCAATATGTATACACATAAATCAAAAATCATTATTTATAATTTGATAACAACTAATTATCATCATTTTTTTATAATTCATTTGTATGATAAAAAATACTAATCATGTTATAAGATTCATAAATCTAAATCTAATATTTTTTGAAACTATTAACATAAGAGATTGAGTTAAAATAATCCATATGTTCTATATGTTATTAGAATTTCAATCATTATCTTTTAAAAAACCTTTATTTGTTGGACCTTGTTGATAACATTCCTGAGATTTCCCCCTAGGACATCAAATTTTTGAATTTCATTAATCCCATCACATAAAAATATTTATTTTCTCTTGATACATTTCCATATTTATGTATTCTCAGATTATTTACATGTAGGAAGTTGAATCATTTTTTCCATCAAGATCATTATCACTACAACATCGTTGAAACTCAACTATTTTTCCTTATTTGGTGTTTTCAGAAACTCACATAGGTTTAGGTAGTAAATCATCGCTTGAGATGGAAAGTTAAAAATAACCACAAGTTTTATTCACTATATTTTATTTTCTCATTGGCTTATCATTCTAACACCCATCACAATGTCCATCACAATCATCATTAACTTTGTTATTTACTATTGCATATATTTACTAGAATAAAAATGGAAACAGTTAGTACATAAAATCATAATATACCACCTTATGAATAAAATAAATTCTACGACTTCCTCAAATATTTTAATCCTAACCTCTAATGTTATCTAAAACCATACTCTGATATAAAATATAATAGCCAGTTATGCAATCAAATCATACGTATAAGTTATAGTACAATGAATGTTGTTTCTTTAAATTTTAAGGATCATTTAGTTTAAAGTTTTATATAATTATAAAAAATATTTACATATAAATTCCATACAACAAAACATAGAAAATTCCACACACTATCAATATTTTTCAAATAACTCAATTCTAAAATTTAAAGTCTTATTTCATTTAAAACACATTTTCTTCTTTAAATATGAATCCCCAAAGTGGAATTAATGAAATATCCAAAGTTCTTACTCATCTATAATCCTTTTTAAAAATATCTAAAAACTTTTCATGAGCCCAAAATTCTCAGTAAGGGATATTAAAAGAAAAAACCTTATATTTCATTTCTAGAATCATAGAATTCCATATATAATTTTTTTTATATAATTATAATTGATCTAAAAATATTCATTTAACGAATCAAGAAATAAATATCAATTCCCAATGATTATAAAAAAAATATTAAAATAAACCTTAAATGAAAATATCAATACTGAGTGTTTCTTGTTAACCATGAGTACTCATGAAAACCTTTTCTAGAAAAAACATTATTTTCACACCCAAAAGGGAATAAAAAATATTTTAAATATAATCTCATTAGATAACCTTATTAAATAAAAATAGATTCATCAAAATACATACATGAAAAAAATTTAAACCATTTAAAATTCTTGTAGGTACCATAGTATATAATATTCATATCAATCTTACAATTACTCTTACAAGCACTCTTAAATATGGTGTATCCTACTCGGTTAATTCCAACATACTTTCCTTTGGGAAAAAATTCATTTTTCAAAGAATTAAAGAACTATATTGGGCTCATATATTGTCATCAATATTCTCCATGTACTTAGAAATTTATAAAACAAATAAAATATGGAATTTACTATATCAAAAATCAAAAATTATAATTTTAACCAAATATTCATAAGAACTATTAGTAATTGCCTAATAATTAAGGGAAATATCATTTTCCTTTGATAAATATTAAAAAATAGATCAAATAATGTAAATTAAATTATTATTTTTGAAAAAACATGAAATATTGTATTAGAATCTTATTAAAGAATAACATTCATTATTTTGGGAAATTTTATTTTTCTATATATTTAAAAAATGATTCCATTAACACTTTCTGAAAAATTACCCACATAAAAAGCATTAAAAATATACCTTTTTAAACCACTATAGGAAAAGAAAAATATATTTTTAAATTAATTGGAAAAACCATTTGAGTAAAAGAATAAATTGTTTAAAAATTATAAGAAACAAGGTTATGAAAAAATTGTCATAAAGAAAATAGTAAATCACTTTAAACAATGTTTAAAAAAATATATAATATCTTTAGTAAATTTGGAATAATAATAACATTGAATGAGATAACATGAAAAGGGTTTCTAAAAAATCTAAATTGTTTTATATTATTGAAAAAAAAACATTGATATTGTAGTATAAAAACAGTAATGAATAAAACATGTTGTGAAAATATAATAAATCAAGAAAAATGAAATTGAGATGGGAAAACCCTTACCTTAGAGTTCCATGTATTCAAATGCTCTCTAAATTCTAGTATAATAAATTTAGATTCATTATTAATCTATACTAGAATAACAATCATTCTTATAATAAAATATATGTTTGACATATAAGATTTTTTTACCAATTTATTAACAATTCTTCATTATAATCGATGTTTTGTGTTTTAATTGTTTCTCAAGTATATTTTGGTCTATTAATTCATATCCTTCCACCTTGGTCATAGTTTCAACAATTATAGAATATTGATTATGATTAAATATATATTATTCATATTATTATATAGTCCTATGTATATTTCATGGAACCCATGATAATGGTTCTGATGAAAATATAATTTTTTTAGTTTTTTGATTTTATAGAAAGAATTTATTATATTAAAAAATATATAAATATTAGTTCCAATTCTATTATCTTAAAAACAGAATAAATTCTTCATTATTTCATAACATTACACATACATAAAATTCCTTAATCATTTATGAAATATTTGTTTTAAGATTTTTCAAGTAGGTTATTAAATTGACCCAAAAATGAATTTGTTATACCAGTATAATTCTGATAGGATTCAAAGATATATAAGAATTAAAAAATAAGAATGAATTTCGTTAAGAGTTAAACCTATTATTTTTAAAAAAACTTTTGGATTACTCTATAAGCCTTTAAGGATATTCTTTTTGTGGAACTAGAACAACTAAAACATGGATAGGGAGGTTGGGTAAGGATTTGAGTAGAGAATTATTTAGAGAATGTTCACAATGTGTGTTGATATGTGAGGAGAAGATATGCCCTTTTATTAATGAGGGGAGTGGTACACTTGTAAGTATTATTAAATTTTAAATATTATAAGTGTCTGACTCATGCTCATGTGGCACTAAAAAAATCCATTTTGAGGTTAATGTTATTAGAGTCAAAATATACTCATCGCATAAGTACTAAGATGATATTTTCTAACATTATCATAAATATTTGTCCTTAATTAACCATATTTACTCTTTATCATAATGATAAAAAATTTTCATTCTTATTATACATTATTACCAAAAATGATATTTAAATCATTAATAAATTTAGAAATTTTGATTCCAAATATGAAATATATTTTTCAAGATTAAATTTTTTAAAGCATAGGAAACTAAATTTAATATAATTGTTAAATGGTAATGAAAAATAGTTTTTAGAAAAATGTGTTTGTAAGCATAAAAATAAACTTATTGAAAATAAGTATATAACTAATTTATTTTTAATTAATTAAATTATAATTTATAACATATATATAATGATAATTTTTTAAAAAATAAAAATTAGAATGGAAATTTTAAAGTACACAATTGAAAAGAAATAAATTACCATTTTCCAAAAAGCATTATTTCAACTATTCACTAAAAAACCTTTTTTGAAAATACAAAAGAAAAATTCATCCAAAAAATTATTTTATATGATTATATGAAATATTAATTCCTATTATGAAATATAATTTCTAAAATTTGTAACATTTAATTTTATTATTCATCCACAAAATGCATTGAGAACCATTTTTGTAGAAAATTCATTTTTAAAGCATAAAATGACATTATTCTCGTTCCATTAAAAAAGAAAAATATTAAATTATTTTAAATTAATTTGTTTGTATATATAATCTAATAATTTCATTATAACTATTTATCCATAGTGATTAATTTAATCTATAATGACAGAATAAGTTGCAGAAATTAAAACAATTTTTTTGAGAAATATATATATATATATTACCTTATAAAGAATTTATCTTTATTTATAAAAAATTAATAATCAATATATGATATATTATTATTTTTAATATGAAAAAAATTCTACATGTACTTCATAACATGGTTACTTCTATTACTGACCAATTCACTGGCTATGATATAACAGACTTATTTAAACATTGATATTTTAATAGAATATTAAAGCACATTTTAGGCAAGGTATTATGTGTAGTAGATTCCATCAAACAAAATTTTCTTTTTAAAGTAAAATATAATGGTGTCACATTTTGAAAAATCCCTTAAGATGAATTTATGAAGATTTGGGTTTTTTGTTTCCAAGTCATGTTGAAATTTTTTTAGAGTATACAATACCATAAATTATACATGAACGTAACTTGAAGAGTTTGAAGACTTTTTTAGAATATCCCATAAAAATTAATGAAAAGGGAGAATTATCATGAAATCTATATGGATTATCATAAAGTTGAAGTTGTGTGAATTCATTTATGTATTTTAAATTGAGGATATTTGTTTTCTATAATCATTAATTGTTTTACAATTGATATTTTACTGATTTTTTTTCTTATAAATAGTGAACCCATCTCATCAATATTAGAGACGAACACTTACAAGATCTAAGAACTTTAATTTATATAATGGATTAAATTAAAGATTTTTTGTGTGAATTATTTTATGTGGAAAATAATTTTCACTAGAAGGACATTATGATAATGTGATTTATATGAATAATGTTTACATGAACATTATTTATACCAAATGGGTTTACATGTATGTTATATAAATTAGAAAAAAATTTGTAAAGTGAAATTCATCATTTTGATGAAGTATTTTTTATGACACACTAAATATAGAGTAAAGAGAGTTGACTTACTACACTTATGAATCTCCAATGAATAGTGAGTACACTTCAATTGAGAGATTAGTGAGTTTACAAATTATGTGTAGTGGAAAGCAAAGGGGATAATGAGTCCGCTTCAATCTTATTAATAGTAGTGTGATTTAGTGGGTTTTTTTATATAAATAAAAAATAATTTTATTCTCCTTGGATATATCCCATATTATATGAACAAATAAAAAATTCATATTGAAATTTCATGATTTCATTTCCATCATAAATTATTTCGAGATAAAGAGAGAAGAGTGATTTGTATCTTGATGGAACATGATTAGAAGGGGGAGTGTAATAATTTTCCATAACCTTATCCACCCTATCATATTTTATCTTGTGTAGGGATTAAACTAATGGATGAAAACTCACATCATAAATAAAAACATGATTATGGTAAACAAATTCATATTTTAAAATAATGTACGGATACGGTGATTGAGAAATTGAAACATAAAAATACTGAGAAAATGAATATAATTAATGATATGAATTTTAGTATAAATCGTATATATCTATAGGTTTCTAGGTTAAAAATAATAATTTTTGAATTTGAAAAGTATATGGATAAATTCAATAATAATTACAATATAGTTTTCAGAGGACAAAGTGAAATGTTAATGCTCTAAGAAATTTGAGAAGAAAATTAAAGCTACTAAGTAGTTGATTGAGTATAAAAAATTAAAACTTAAGAAAACATGATGAAAAAAATTATTGAAATAAGTAAGGGAAATTTAATGATTCAAAAAATAAAAAAATCATGTTTTCAAGTGATTTTAATGAAAATAAAATGTCTAAATTAGCTCAAATGTATAAAAGAAAGATAAAAAAATTACATCTAAAAAGAGAAAATTAATTTAAAAATTACCCCCAAATCATAAAATATATGTAAAAGAGTTGCATAAATTTTTTTAGTAAAATCATATCACTAGAGGTCTAAAATTGATTTTAAATAGTTACCCATACAATGGAGTAATGTTTACAAAAATTATATTTATAGTTATTTCTAGTTTTGTAGTGTATTTGGACACACGTATTATTGATTATAGTATAAATGTCTCTACATGAACAAATAAAGGAGGTTCAATCAATGGGGATACAATACTAAATTATAATATATAATTTTTTACAACAATTTAATATAAATATTCAGGTGGAGAACATTTTTGAGAATCTAAAGCGAGGAAGTGAAAGGTGAAATTAAGAAGAAAATTAAGGAGATGAATTTTGTACACTCCTACCATCAAAATTAAATATATATATATATATATAATAGAATAATTTTTATAAAATGAATTGATTCAAACAATAATAAAATATTTTTTATGTTTCACTCAAACAATGAAAATATAATAATTCCTCGATTATGTAAAATGGCCACTCTTCCTATATGATAGGTGAATAAAAACATATAATTTTTTTGAATGACATTAGGTGAAAGCATTACCTTCACCAATGATATCTCATTGAAAATATATGGTAATTGAATGTAGTTATTGGTGATAAATAATGAAACTTTAAAAATGTTCTATTTTTATGGGTTGATGCATTATGTATTAAGTGGATCAAAACTATTTTTGATGATGTAAATAAGTTTATTCTAATAAAAATAGATTTATTTTGAAATTTTTTTATGTTGGGGAAATTATATCTATAGGATTAAGTGAATATGTTCTGTTCTTTGGGTTGGAGAAGAAAACAAAAAATACTACATGAGTATACAAGTTGAGAATAACTTATGGAATTAAAATATTATTCATATTGAATAAAATAGAAGGAATAATTTGATCCGAGAAGAGGCATTGAGAAACATTATAGTTATGAAACAAGACACTATCATAGTTTTTAAAACCTATTAAAAAGTGAATATGTAAAATAAAATTCATATGGGATATATGATTCAATCTAAAAGAAATTGGATTTGGTTCACTTGGATGTTTTTAGAATCATGAAAAAATTTCATCAATTGGATATGAGTTATTAAACTCATTTATATTTACTATACGATAATTACATGAATTATGTTTACATATCATGAATATCAATATTTGATAATGATTAAAATTTACAAGAGACTAGTTGAGAAGTAAACTAGTTTTTATATGTAGAGGCTAAGATCTGAAAATTGAATTGAATTTTTTAGTTTTTATAATATATTGATAAAATTGGAATAAATTATGATTTTAGTAAAATATAAAATACATGTAATAATGGAGTAGTTGGAATGAAAAACAAGATCCTTATTTATATTTATTGAACAATAAAAAATGTCCATGACACTTCAATATATTTTTGGTTGTAAGATTTCACCTCTACTGGAATTATTCAAAATATTCTTCAATAGAGTAAAAATGTGTATATGAGACAATGTGAAATATGATTAAAAAATAATTAAAATATAATAGAGTTTATAGTTTTCAGATTCTATTCTTAATATCTAAAAAAATGTAGTGTAAATTTTGATTATAAAGATGAAGATGGGATATTTCTTGGATATAAACCAAATAGATGTTCTTATAGAGGATATAATAAATAATTTGATAGGATAATTGATTTATATTATTTGATAGCCATTAAAAAGGAATATAAGATCAAAATATCAGTTATGGATTTTGTTGAGGATGATGTTATAATTACATAACAAACTATAAACACTGGAGAAAATATATAAATCAATAATGATAACATATATTATTACTATTCATGTGATGAGGTTGTTTATTTATGAACCACATGAACAAATATAAGACCAGGAAGGCATGTTGGTCTCTAGAATATCACTCGATATCATAATCAAGTGGAAACAATTTGAATAAAATCATAATAGTTTAGAACAATAGTATGTGTTCAAAGGTTTAATAATAAATAGTTGAGGAATAATTTTAGAATAAATATTTAATTGATGACATTAATGAATAAATAAATCAAATTTGAAATTTCTATACATGAGAGCTTATACCTATTCCTAATAAAAATAGAATAATTGGTAGGAAATGATTTTTACAAATAAATTAAATATAAAGGGTAAGTTTATAAGAAATATAGATAGATTTGTCTCTTAGGTATATCCATAAATTAAATAAATTTATTTTGATGATCCATTTCCCCATTAGTCCATAAATGATACAATAAAAGTATTTATTCCCATTACATCATAATGGAATTTTAAAATAAATAAAATACATATAAAGATTGTGTTTCTCAAAGGTGGGACCAATTAATATTCTTATATAGAGAAAATTAATGGTTTTATAACTGATAAAGATAAATTAAATGTGTGTAACCTATGGAAATATATATATTGAATGGTTATATAAATATCTAAGATCTTGGTATTTCAATATTGATGGGTACTTAGGAAGCATGAAATTCAGAAAAGGATATATGATTGGAGAGATCTGCACCCATATTATAATTTGTACTAAAATCCTCCCATCCCTCAATGTGAGCCTCTGGATACATGGGTATAGCATATCCCCAAAACTCAACATGATGGTATTCAGTCCATAATCATATATTCATGGTGATAATTGAAAACATGGGCCCAACAATCTCACCCTCTATATGAGTCGAGTAAATTTGAACCCATGACCTCACTCCGATTTCATGCATATAGACATGTATATTTTTCCTACCATTACTCATTCATTATATTATCCAATCAAGAAACCTTCAAGAAAATATTTTATTCTTAGAAAAACAACCCATCATTGGAAAATTGTTCATGAAAATAGGGGATCTCCATCATTATAATAAAGGTAAGGAAATCCTCTCATGCCCCTATGTGGGACTCACAATAAATAGAACTTGTGTATCCCTAGTTTTCATTGGGAGAGAATTTATTCCCCTATCATAGATTCATGTGGGGAACTAGACAAATGATTACAACATAAAAAACCATCTTGAGGACATTTTATGCATGGATGAATAGAAACATAATTTTCAAATAAGAATTATGTGGCCCTAACTAACATTTTGAGATGTCTATGTCCTAAAAATAGATTATGAGTGTTCTGGTAAAATAACTATATAGATAAAAAAATATCCTAAATTGTTTTTAGTGAACAATGTTTCTCATACAAGATCTAACTAATACATATAATCTATTTGTAATGAATAAGACACTTACTCTTACATGTTCCAAAAAAATAGTGTTTATATATTTACATGAGTTATGAAAATTGAGGCAATTGAAACTTTCTAGATATTTTCGGAATGACTTTAATATTGCACCATTTAAAAGTAAAACCACTATTCAAGTATGATTATCCATAATAAATGTAATTTTATCTCCCTAAGTAATCATTTCCCACTAAATAAAAAATAATAACATGAAAATTGATATATGTTTAGAGAAATAAATAAATAAATAAATAAAATAACAAGATAAATACATGTTGACTATATAAAGAAAATATCATACATCTTTTAACTCACAAAATATATGTGATGTAATAAGGAATTTTCAATTCATAATATTAAAATGCTTTAGAGATTGGAATTTATTGTAATTTTAACAACCAAATTAGATTAAAATTAGGAGATATATCCCTTGAATCAGTTTTACACTCATTTAAATGTAATGTTAGTTAACATAATAAATATACTCTCTGAGTAAAATTAAACTAATATATTTTAGCAGAGTCAACTTCTATTGTAATGAAATCAAAAAAGACCTCTTTTTATGTTGAATTAAAGTAATAAACTTTATTTAAGAAACACCTAGCTTCATAATTAATCTGTTAATTATTTAAATAAATCTTATCAGAATTAACATTAATATCATAACCCATTTTGGTCTCCCCATATCACTTTTAATTAATCTAATTAATAAATTAAATATAAAATAAATTATATATTTTTTTAAAAATAGTTTATGTGTTTAAATCAAAAAACAAATAATTAAATAAATAACTACTCAATTACAATTCATTGAGTATATAATATTGAATTTATTCGAGGATGATTTTTATTTTTTTAATAATTTTCAATAAGGAAGGGATATATTTGAGTTGGTTTAAATATTAATATAGAAGTCCTAAATTATTTTGGAGATGTTTTAAGGTTGTATGAAATGATTTCTAGAATTCAATGGTTTTTGGAGTTGTAAGTTTCTTAAGATTTGAAAAAAGGAATATTTTTATTTGATACATTTTGAAATTAAAATAATATAAAAAAGAGTATCTATGAAAAAGGACTCTAGATACTTAAGGGTTTTCTATTCTTTGATGACTGAAATTTGAAAAGTGCCAAGTCAAATTGTGATACGTGAAATAAATTTTCTTGATATTTTTGGCTTATCATGGTTTTAAAGGTGATTTATGAATGTACATAGAAGTAAGAATGAGAAATAATTTTTTTTGAGTCATAGTATGATACACAACAGTGACTCTATATTTCTAATGCTTTCATAATATTGGATGGAGAGGTATCATGTGAAATTGTAACATGTATGGGCAATCTGGATTTTATGGTACCAAAGTACGAGTTACCGAGTAGTAATAAAGGATGCTTAAGATTCACAGGAATTATATAGTACCTGGATAAGGTTATATAAATCACATATAATGGTAGAAACGTTATACATAATGTATTATTATATTTTCTATTTGAGATTAAAGAGTGAATGATATGGTAAAGAAGATACTTAAAGATTATGATTGCAAAATATTATGATAATTATAGAATTTCAATTTTGATAATTTTGAGTTATTATTTAAGTTATAAATATCAAGATGTTGAAAGGTTGAGTAATGATTAATCCTTGTTTAGAATGAATTGATTGATGAAAAATTAAGGGATTCCACATAATAGAGATTATGGGATTTCAAATATGAATATTTGAGTCATCAGTGATGATTAAATCCAGTGGAATTATTTATAAATATCATTGACATATTTTTATGTTTTGATCATGGGGGTAGTTGAGAAGTTGGTTGAGGATCTGAGAAGGTAGTCCCATGAGACTATTTATGAGTTTATTATGTATTGAGGATCATGTTATTAAGCTCTCATGGTTTCCTTTAGAATTTAAATATTATAGAACCATAGTTAGTATGCTTTAATTATAATTTTCATAATTTAAATATTCATATTAATTTTGATTTAGTCATATGAATATAAGAATGAGAGGAAAAATAAATATTTTTATAAAGAATATTGAACTAATGATTTTTTGGAATGATTTTTGATAATAGAAATACTTGTAGGGATTATTGTAAAATGATATGTAGAGGAAGATAAGCATTAAATAGTCCATTTCTGGATCATGATTAACCCTGTGATCATTATTCAAAATGATTTCTATTATATATATGAGTTAAAAATTGTTACTCTTTCTAAATATATTGGTTTTAGTGACTGTAAGATTCTAAATGACATACCCTCGTTGGTAGTATCATCTTGATAATAAAAGGGATATTTTGTGGGGGGGGGGGGGTAAAAACCACCATAACTGGAGGATTTATTCATCCATATTTGAGGGACACCATATTAAAAAATTTATTGTATCATGTTTTATTTTTATACCACTTTATTTCAGGGATCACCACTAAATAATATAAAGAGTTTTGGTGGATTGAAAATAAAAAAACACCAACACATATTCACCCACCCATATTAGTGATAATCACATCGTCATGTGATCCTAAGAATATGTATATGTGAATAGGGTTTATCTTAATGATATATTATGTTATTGTTATGGATTAATATAAGTACATCAATAGAAAAGTATTATGATCATTTTATAGAAAATGTTTTCAAATTTTTATGTAGATAATGGTTCCATATCATTAATAATTTTTCATGATGTTCAATATATTTTTATTTATGTGTTTATAGTTCAAAATGAGACTACATATTGGTCCCAAATTTATAAGAAAAATGTTCATAATGAAGTTAATGTAGAGAAATAATTATTTTACAAATCATATGAAAGGGATCAAATAAAATTCAGGTGTTATAAAATAGTATAAAATATCTAGAAAAAAACATCATAGAACATATAAAGGATCCAATAATATTAAGTATTATAATTTATAACTTATTAAAAGATAATTTTAATACCTAAAACTGATCGAATATGATGTCATTGATGATTTTATTATAATAGTTATCATGGTTTTTACTACTATTAAAGGTCATAAAGAAACTTTTGAAGACTTCATATGGGTAAATAAACTAAGAATAATTAATTTAATAAAATTAATGAAATAATATCACTTATTATAGATAAATATCATGATGATATTAAAATTTATCAATTAAAAAACACATTAATCCATTATCTTGAAACAGAGATGATATAGAAAGTAAGCCCAATTAATAGAATGTATTTTATTTCCAATCTCATAAGAATTTTATGATTTTATATGAATATAGTAATTCTAATTAAGAAAACAATTTGGAGGGTTGTATTGAAATCCTCTCCCTAATCTAGAGAATCTTCAAGATGGTGAATTTTAGTTATTAATAGAATCACCCCATTAAATATTTTAACTATATAAAATTTTGTCATTTCTTTGGAATATTCCCCATGAAAATTTGAAATGGAAAAAAAGATGATAATGTTGTCAAGACATCCTTACAAAAAAGTTTTTTTCCAGATAAATATATCTCAATTAGTAGGTAAGAAGAGGAATTCATCCAAATTAATCATGAGGTGCTTTCTATCTATTATGTAAGTTATTTTTGATAAATTTGAATGTTCTTATGATTATGAAATTATTAAAGTCACTTCTAAAAAGGTAGTTATAGATGAAGAATAATATGAAAATGATTCATAATATGATGAATCAAAAATTACTATTGAGTTTAGAACTAAATGAGTAATATTACATAGGGATTTCACACTGAAAATATAGATAATGATGTATTTAAGGGAGATTTTATGGAAAAGAAATAATTATTCACATATTAGAAGGAAAGCTGATTAGAATAAACATATCTAATATGAGAAAGAAAGAACTGTTAATGAACATAAAAGACAAAAAATGAGAACAGTAAAAAAATAAAGATTATATATGACATTATCTTCATTGTCATCCTTCTGGATGAGAAGGTTGACATGTTATAGTTGAAAATTTATAAATGTGGGAAGAAATAAGAAAAATTTAACCAGTGTTATAATAGATCTGTTTTAGTATCATATATATGATTTATGAAATATAAAAAGAAAATTAAAGATAATTAGTATTTGAGTGAGGGTTCCAAGTATAAAAAATTATTCATTTTAAATAAACAAGATGATACACATGAATTAGGGAACAATTTTAATTTTATAACTATAAATAAAATCAATATATTACAAGAATCCAGTGAAAAAAATTGGGATTATCTATAAAATCCAATGAAAAATCAGACCTACTTATTTCTATAAGGATATAATTATTGGAAAAATATCCAAACTATCCCCAAATTCCCAAATAAAAAAGTCTGAAAAATAGTTTGGTGAAACTAACTCATTGTAGGTCTTTAGATGATACTGTACAAAAACCTATACAATAATACATTTTCATTTGATTAATAAATTTTAAAGGATAAAACTATTTTCATGGTTTTTTTGGACACAAATATTATAGTTTCTTTTATAACATTCCATTTTAAGAAAAAAGTTATCATGATCTATGGGGTATAAAAATAGTATATATTACATCATCCGCTAAAATTTTTTATGAATAAATTTGAAGTAAAAACATTGTTTTAAGAGTATAAAGGAAGTTTTTTTAAGGTGTGATAATGAACAAAACATCTTAAAAATTTGACTTATAGTCTTACAAGTTTATTTTAATCCTTGTGCTAGAATTGATAAAAAATTCATTTGTGGATTGATTCATGCCTATTGTGGGGAATGGAAAATCAATATTTTAATTACCTTAATATAGCATAATAGTGTATCTGAGGTAGTCTCTTGAAGATGATCTCACACAAAACAAGGTTATCACTTTTTGTTGGTTTTCTGAAAACGATTGGTTTTATTTATTTAAATTATTTTGAGAGAAATAAACATCTTTAATTGATTGGTGCTAACAAATGATAAAGATGGTGATAGGATTGGGTTTGGATATACCTAATGATTTGCGATCATGGTTTTCAAATTTATCCCTTCTCTTTCCTTTAACAGATAAGAGAGAGATTTGTCTACCGAGTCCTCTCTCTCCCTTCAATAGATGGTTATGATGAGAATTTTCATACCCAAAACCTTAGATTGGATTATCCTCATTACACTGTTTGTAGGGTTGAAGAAGGTTTATTGATTAATTATAGAAATACCAAACCTAGAATTTTTGTTCTCTAATAAACCAATATTGCACATGCAAGCAGACAAACGTGATTACTATCGTCAAGCACTCACCACCCAACCCTAATCTTGTTCCACCATATACAGATTATAATTGGGTGGAGGGAGATTTGATCATTAAACAAAGAAATTTATAATAATAGAATCAAAACCTAACACAACCACATTTAGAATTATAAAATTAATTAAGAATTTAAACTAGAATAAGAATGAAGATGGAATTTGATTTATTTCACGAAAAATAACACAAGCACGCACATAAGTCCATCCTCCCATTTTCCCAATCACTCAAATGAAACTACTCCTCCCTGGATGGGGTAAGATATTTAATTTGATATATTAGATACATTTTAATGTAATGAATAAAATAAATAAAAGAAATAAAGAGGAAGGCGATCTCCCTCAAGTGTCCCTTGGATACCTCTTGGCTCTGTGTGTGTTGGATGGATGTTGGAGGTCGATATTTATAGATCTTCTCATCCAAAATCTATGACTATTGCATTTAATTTTTTTTTCTTTTTGTCTACATGTACACGACATGCACTTGGGTTACATGATGTGTACTTCTTTGGGTTTTCCTCCGTCATGTTCATTGAATCCTGCATGAATCTCATATGCTGTTCTGACTATTTAAAATTGGTCAAGTCATGTACTAAAGGTACATGACGTGTAGTTGTGTTTCACAATGTGTTTCTTTTTCAAAACTTATTCAGTGCATATCTACTTCACATGATATGGTCAAGATATGTACTAAAGGTAAACTATATTTATTTATTTTTCTTTATATTTACATTTCTGCTTCTCTCTTTAAAATCTAGTGTCATGCCGACAAAATTTCTCCTATTTTTTTCTCATTTTTCATTAATTCGTCAATTTTTTCCATAAAACATTAAACAAATAAAATAATTCCAAAAATAGAATCATTCCTTATTTAATTACACAAATTAATACATAAAATATGCACATAAATTTGCTCTGTCATTGATCCTTAAACCACCCTAAGAGGGTGGTGTATCAAGGGTGAAAAATTATTTCCAAAAAATATTGAACTTAAATAACTTCCTTAATTTATGTTTATTGAACATATAATATCAGCTAAGATGTATAGATATTTAGAAACCCACCCTAATCACTTCTCTTTTATACTATTCAAATAATTTATGGTAAGAACAACATAGGTATTTTGACAAGTCTTTACATCAATGTGTTAACCTAAGCACCTCCCATGTCAACTCCCATTGAGTAACATATACCCACTACATAATTAATTAAATTTTTTGAGAAAACACTTTTTAATATGATTCTATCCCATGATAAGTAATTATATTATCTCTTACCAGTTACAAAGTTTTTATTTTTCTACTAATCCAATATAATGACCAAACATTTAATGTAGTTCAAAAAAATTCCGGATTCTAAGTATAGTGCCTCTCTATTCGGAATGACATTTTCTGATTCAACTATATCTAATGCACCTCAATATTCATCCTATAAAAGTTCATATAGTTCACCTCAAATAATAGTTCTTCTCTGTAATGACTCTATATGTTGCACCTATTTCCAGTAGCTCTATCAGGTATGTTTTTTCATATAATCTCAATCTGGTATGCATTTTATAATACACCATTATCTCCTAGAGCTCAATCTTGTATGACACTTCATCTTTAAAAAAGTGGATCCTTTATAGGAAACTCTTTCTTTTCTCATAAAAAATGATAACGTTGTATCCTTTTATCACATAAAATAGTTACAAATCAATTATCCTTCACTATAATTATATAGGAATTATTGTAAATATCATGGGGAAATAATGAGCTTCCAAAAATTCAAATTCATATTTTTTCACTCAATTCAACTTTGATAGAATGTCTCTCAAAAAAATATAAAACATTTCAGATATAAACCATCATAAAACTCTCTTTGAAACTCTACATTAGGAAACTCTTCAAACTTATTAATGTTTCAGAATTATTAAATAATATTGAACGATTATCTCAACATCATCATAGTTAAATACTATACAAAGTACTGTAAAGCTTCTAAAAACACCATCAGGAGAAATTTCATCTGATAACTTCATTTACAAATCTTAAATATTGTGTACTATTCCCCTACTCTATATAACATTATTTATCTCCATGTGATGATATATTTAATAACTCCTCCATCTGATGGCCTCATAAATGTTAGTCTAATTACCTTATTAAGAACTCATATCTTTCGTACTATTCTTTAAAATTATCCTCTATCAAATCTAAATATTAGAATTGGATTATTCAATTACACATTGGTTTTATCTCTATAGTTCCCTTAATATATGTCCTCTATCTTATTCACTTCACAAAATCTCTACTGACATGATTTCTCTGATGATTCGACATATCTTCATCTATCTGTTGTACATCCTCTAAAACAACATATAGGAATTGAATCACAAAACAATTTCAGATACAAATTCATAAAAAACATATATAATATTGAATTATATATCTCTATATAATTCTCAATCATTAATTAATACCCTAAAATATTGTCCAGTTATACTTTTGTAAATGTTCACAAGATAGAAATGGAACACTTGATTTGGTAAAAATGCTTATCATTCTCTATCTGACCGCCTTCATATTCCATCCTTATACTTCTTAATATGATGTAATTTTAAAAAATATGTCTACTAGAACTCATTATGGAAAAAATTAAAACATTACTCTCTCTAGTGAAATTCTTGCATCTTGGTATGATGTAATTCTATACTTGTACATCTAATTACATTAATAGATTTCTTATTCTATTAAATATATAAAGTCTCTATTTGAATAAATTTAATTTATCAATAATAAATCACTGTCAAATAATACTATGTTCAATGTAATTGATTCAATAACCTTCATACAAATGTAAATTTTATGACTTCATATACTCAAAAATAATATTTCTTACAACATCAACGATGTAATTTCAGCATCATACAAACTGTTTGAAGGGGAAATTAATGAGGTAACTTCATGATTGTATAATTAATCCCCCTTTGTAAATACTCGCACAAAATAATATATAATCTTCAATATCGTCATGATTTTTAGTAATTCTAATATTATTAGAATATAATATAAATTTTTAATAAATCCTTTTTAACTCCTTCAAATACTAACAATATAAGGTGGAGATCACTTTACACTCATTATGAATGAATAATATTGACTTTATCTAAACATAAATGGGATAACTCTCCCTTGATTATCATGGATTAATTCATTATGGTTCTTTTTTTCTTTTATTTGTTGGATATAAATTAATCCTTGAAATTATACTGATAAGGATGTAATTAATTTTCTTAAATTAATAAGTCATAAATCAACTAAATATATATCTATCTAATGTATTTATATTTATGAAAACAAGGGTGAAAAACTCTGAAATTAAATTTTTTAATGTAATTTACCAATTAAACCAATACTTAGAGAAAAGTTTTAGGAAAAATTTCATCAAATATTCATTCAACATACATTCTTGTATCTATATCAAAAAATAAATAAATAAAAAATTAAGAAAAAAATCAACAAGATTCTCCCCATATGAAATATAATTCATTATTTTTCAACAAAATATTAATTTTCCCCCTTTAAATTTGTATATTTGTTTTAATATGGGGGAGTGAAGATAATTTACCTCAACAATGACAAAATCCATTACTAATAAAGATTTTTTATATCCATAACTTCTTTACATCATCTTGTGATTCATTTTTTACTAATAAAGGTACTTTAGAATCTAGTATTATAAACATTGGTTTTTTTTGGAAATTTTATATATATTTCATATTTATTAGGATTATAAAATACCTAACCATATCTTCACTTAAGAGATCCCATTTTCTCATCTGATAAATAAATAAGTTTAAGAATGTTTTACCACACTTAAAACTTCTTCATCATTTTTTATTTATACCTTCACCAAGATCTTTCTAAGAAGTAATATTCTTGGGTATCATGACTTTCCACTCCATAAATTTTAGTCTTACAAATTTTTTATATTTATTTAAATAATATATAAAATAACATGAAATTTGATTACATTCAACTTCTTATATACTCATTGATTCCTCCAATTAGTTTTGCCACATAACCATGAGAACCTTTGGAGTCTATTCTATGATGATATTCTATTATTGAACCACCACTTCATTTTAAACCATATTAAATTTTATTGATGAACATATCCTATATTTTTAAAAACTTCATAATATTTTAAAAAGTGTATTAATCCATCTTACATCTTCTTAACAACTTTATATATTCCAGTAACTTAAAATTCTGAGGTAACATCCATTGAAATTTACTTTATTCCTCAGAGATGACTTCCACCATTCTAATATATTTGGGTATTTATCATTTTTAATAACATTATTTATTGAGATTCCTTTTTTTGTATTGAACATTTATATAGATATTAGAAAAATCCATGATGAGGATTTTTCTTCCACAGAAGAAGCATCATTTATTGGTAATGGAATCACATGAAAATTTTTTCTCATGTGAACTATTCTTCATTTCTTTTATTTATTTTCACTCTATGGTAGACTTATCACCTGTATGCCTTACATTTTATTTCATCTTTTTTGGAATTATTACCATTGTATTACCTATGTTTTCCTTTATTGAAGTAAACCAGTATGTTTTTTCTCCATGAACATTTATTCCACAATATCCACAAAATTTTTAATGATGCACCAATTTCTAAAATGTTAACACATGATTATCCTTTTTTAAATATTGGTAATACTTATATAAGTTTCTATTTCTTTTAAATTTTTTATCACTTAGTGTTTTCCTTATTTATTATTTATACAATGTCATATTTCACCAACAATCAAAATCCATATTCCCAAACATTCAACAATACCAACAATAACCAATAAGACTTTCATTCCCCCAATAGGTTGTGTTTATGATCCTAGAGAATTATTTATATACATTTTCATCCATATATTTTTTTGTTATCAAAACCATATGGGAATCTCTTCCATTTTTTATATTATTACTTACACTATTTTAGAGGAGTTGGGTTTCTATGTTTTCATCAGACATTTTTTCTATAATTATAGCCTTCACTAAAATTATTGGAGTTAGTGTAAAAGATTGATCTAAATGAGGGTTTTATATTTTGTTCATGTTATCAGATAATTATGCTTATGATGATTTAACATTATTGCTTCCGTTGTATATAGTCTTTATTGATGTTTGAATTTACATTGGAATTTTTATTGAGATTCTTATCTCAACATTTTTGTGATGACTCGACTTTAAATGATTCCCTTTCACTCAGTATTACAACATTCTCAATGTACTTTATATTGAATGAGATCTTTTGATTTTAAAGACTACTCAATTTATATTCATAAAAAATATCAAAATGTTATATCATTTCTTCATGTAGCTTTCTCACCTCATTCAATGAAAGATTAATTTCCTTTACTAAATTTTACATGATCTCTATTTTAGAATTCACATCCTAAATAATTACATTGTGAATATATTCTTTCTCATTAAGCTTTTCCTTTACATCTTTTTGTAACACATCTTCATAACACAATTTCCTCTCTTAAACTTATTCCAAAAGTGTGAATTTTTTTCATAGGATTTTATTGATTGATCCATAAGATCATTGAGTTTATTTAAGGATCCAAATATGAATTCCTTCTGAATTTTTTCAAATGAATTTTACAATCTTACCTTAATGAATTTTAGGGTATTTTATATACCTCATTTTATCATCCAACTATGTGTTATTAACTTAAAAAATAGAATATAGTGCATGGGCTATTTAATTAAAAATTTCCTTTAAAATAGTATTTAAAAAAACATATCTAAAATCACTCTTTTTCATTGTTGAACTTTTCTTGATAAAGTGTCACATTTTCTTCCTTCCCTTCAATGAGCATGTTTAAGGGATTTGAATTCCCAGAACTTGTTTCACTATGCATTATCAATATAATTAATTTCTATCTTTATTTTTGAGATTTATTAATGTTTTAACTCGATATATTTAATTATATATCTAAAAACATAAACTAAGATGTTTCTCTGCTAATCTATGATTTCATAGAAAAAATACTCAATTGTTTCTGTTGGATAATTAACATCATAGTTTTAGTAATACTATTTTATAGGATTAATTTTATCAAATTTATATTAATTCTAACCACACACTTTAATATATGGTGGTGGTGTATCCTCTTTCTATTTCATTTGAGATTCTGACTTCCCCTATATTTGGGCTTCTTTAATGTATTAATTTTTCATGGTTTTTGATAAAACAGCCATGTTTGTATATCCATAAATATCATAAGGTTTATTCATTTAAGGATTAAATTTCTTCACTTCTAATTAAATTCATTATTTAACTTTCGGTAGTAAAATTTACTAATATAAACAAAGGGATCATTATCTATGATACCAACCAAAGTTCCAAGATGGATCAAATATTCACCCTATGGGGGTTGAATCAGGGGTGACTAACTTTTAACTAAAAATATTTAACTTAGATATCATCATTTCTTTATATTGATGAAACCATTACTATATGTTAATTTTTATTAATCATTAGAAACATTCACCCACTAATTCCTCCAAATTTTCTTTAGACAACTTAATGTAAATAGTAAACAAGAATCTTTATATGGTTCGACCTCAGTATGATAACCTACATCCTTACCATGTCAACACTCATTAATTATATAATATCCAATATATAATAAATTTAAAACAGTAATTTGACTCCCTCAAATCTACTTTTATCTCCTAAAAGTAATTATACTAGATTCGACCCAATATAATTTTTTTCTATTTTGATAAAATAATGAAAAAACATTTAATGTAGCTCACAAAAATTTCCTAGAGTATTTTTCCAGTACCACTCTATCCAATATTTCTATGTCTAGTTCATATCTATATGATATACCTCAATATCTATTTAGTATGTTGTCTTATCATTCATTATAAATCATTGCACCTCTTCCTAGTGATTTTTTTAGTTTCTCCTATATTTGGTATCTTGTACTACTATGTTCAATTAGATAATCTCTCTCTGGTAGAATTTCACTAACACACCTTTATTTGATGCACCAATATCCATTTATCTTGTTCAACTTAAACCAGTGGATCCATGGATAATAATTCCATATACTCCCAAAAAATATTATATTAGTGGTTTATTTTTTAGCAAAAAAATGGGTATAACTATTGTGTGCCTTAACCACATTTATATATACACACATCCTCCAAAAATAAATAATAATGAGAAAATTTCTAAAAATTCATATTTATATTTTCTCACTAAATTTAACTTCGATATAATTTCTCTCCAGACTTATAGAACCATATAAAAATAAACCTTCATAAATGTCTCCTTGAAAATAATCATTAAAAAGTATTTAAACATCATTGGATTTTATAATGATTTATGAACATTGAAATAACATCTCAACATCATCATAATTAAAGACATTAAAAAGTTTTTATAACTTTCTCAAAACTCTATCCAGGGAAATTCTGTTTAATAGCCTCATTATAAACTCCCATTTTGTTGTATTATTCCACTGTTTGGTGGAACATGATTATTATATATGTGTTGATCTATGTAAGAACTTAACTATTTGGAGGTCTCACAAATGTCTATATGATTACTTCATTAATAAATCCTCTATTATTTATTTTTATTCATGTATCTACTCTTTCTAATATGAATCATATGATTGGATAAAACCATAAAACTTAGGATTTCTCTCTCTAGTTCAATTCATATCCCTCCTCTATCTGATGAACTTCATTTAAGTTCATCTGATATGACTTGTCTAATGAGTTGGCTTGTCTCCATCTGACCATCATTTGTATGGTCCAACCTAATATATGACTTAGATCATAAAATAATGTCTGGTACAACTTCATCAAAATATATATCCTTTAAAATAATATATATCTATTTGGATGTTTTTTTTTCTATTAATACTCAAGATTCCTAACATGTTGAACTTTTTCACATGATTTTATGATTGAAATGGATTACTCTCTCTAGTATAACTCATTAGATTTCTATTTCTTATCAACTTTAGATTCCTTCCTTAGACTTCTTGGTCTGATGGAATTTAAAAATTCATGTCCATTACAACTCAATTTAGAAACATTAAAAACTTCATTTTGTTTAGTAAACTTCATACATTTCCTTCCAATGTAACAGTGTACATGTAATTTATATAAAATTTAGTGAATTGTTATTCTAGTTGAGACAGAAAGCCTATGTATGCTCACCTTATTATTTCTTCCCTATACTTCTCAGTCTAATCATACTATGTTTGATGGAATCAATTTAGTAACCTTCATAAAATAGGAAGCATATTTACTTTATATCCTTTAAATTCATATAGTTGGAAACATAAACTTTGTAACATTAGTGACATACATACTATTTACCCAAAAACATCATGATATATATTTATGTTTGTATAACTTATCCCCCAGTTTATGAACTCATAAAAACTCATTTAGAGTCATGGATATATTTATGATATTTGGTACATTGATAGTAAACAATGCATATTCTAAATTATTATCGAAAATATACTCCATTAGAACCACAAAATGTAAGGTGAAGATCAACATACACTCCTCAATAATGAATCATAGGGACTTTATCATATCTTTAATGATATTATTCTTTCATAATTATACTAGATTACTTCACAAGTATTCTTCTGATGGTTTAACCTTTGAGTTATCTTTATTATTTAGATATTAAATATTATTATATGTTGGGATTAATATCCTTTAACTTAAAATATCATATATAATTCTTTAATATCTTACAACATTAATAAATATTCATCATCATCACTATACTACATAATTTTCATGGGAACCATTTCAAAAGATACCATTTCCTAAATATTTTCCAAAATAACCTTTTATTAAGGATCCTTATCCAAAGATACCTTTTCCCTTAACTTACTAATTTACATTACTAAATTCTATTAAATAAATAAATAAATTGTCATAATCATATAATAATAGAGACATGATAAATTTTAGAAAGAAAATAATTTTAAATAATAGGTAAATTTTTTTGATGCTTCATTCATGGAATAAAAATTTGAGAATCCATGTATTATATAAAATGGCTGAACTTCCCATAAAAGAGTGAATACGAATAACCAGAATAATGTTGTAATATGTAAAGTGTGAGTGATTACCTTTGGAAATGACATTTCATCGATGTTGAGGGGTGTTAGTGGGCTAAAATTTGGAAGAATCAGATAAACTCCTAACATTTTTTTAATTTGTTGATGGGATGATTCCTGATTTATAATGTGTTTTTTAGTTTTATGATGATGAAAATGGTTATTTTTTGAAATAGTGGTAGTTTTTATAAGATAATAAAAATTGATTTTGGATTAAAATTTCTTTGAGAACCCAAAGAAATTTGTTTCATATTAAATAATCCATAATTGGTGGTATATGTGTATGTAAGATGAGAAAATTTATAGCATAAATGATTTGGTCATTTTGGACAAAAATTAAATAAAAAATATTGACTAGATAATATGATAAGAGGAAAATTATATTTTCAAAAGTGAATATGGTGAATAAATTACATAAAGGAGTAGAGATCCTCCCTTAAAGTCCATTAGATTTGTTTCAATCTAATGTTTGTATAACCATAACCCAGAAGTCATCAAAAAAAAATAATTATTTCATCAAATTTATTTATCAATTTACTATAATTAAATGAATTGTGATTATATCTTAAGAAGACTATGATTTTGTAATGTTTTTTTTCAGGACTATTTTTCAAAAGCAAAGTTCTTTTTACATAAAGTGGAAAATATCATAAAATGGCATTGAGTATGGAAATAGAATATTTTTAGAGCCTCATGATAAACGTGGCATAAAAAATTGGTTTAGTGTACCTCAGAGAACAAAAAAAATTATAATCTAAAATTATAAAAGGAAGTATTATTGATATTTATAGAACTATGATAACTAATCATTAAATATCAATATATTTCCAGTTTCATGCTATCAATGATTTATGAATTAGTCAAAATAGGTTCTTAGAGATTCCCAATTCAAATATGATTATATATAAAATATAGTTTGATAAAAATCGAAATATAATTTAATTTAGTGTTTTTTAAAGTCTATTATTGATTAAAAAAATAGATGTTGTGGAAAGACTCATGAAAAAGGATGAAGAAGTTGTTTTTATTGGTTTTACACCAAATGAAATTTTACAAAGATGTTACAAAAATAAAAATGAAAGGATAGTTGTATGAGATAATGTGATAGCTTTTTAAAATTATGATGATTGAATGAAATAAATCATAAATGATAATGAGGACAATGGTGTAACTAATGAATGAACTTTTACTCATGAATAAAATAAAATAAAATTCCATATAATGATGCATATTCAGCTTATTCAAGTGGGGAAGTTATGGATTTTACAATCATAAAGACAAATTCAGAACTGAAAATGAATTTTAATTCAAATAATATCATAAGGTATTATAATAAAGGTGTATAAATAATATGAAAACCCATGGAAAGTAATCACACAAATCTGATTTCAAATATTGAACCCCACACTATTGAGGGAGATTTTGAGCACAAATAATGGATTCATTGCATGAATAATTTGTTTGATCAAATTGAAAAGAGTGAATGGTAACATGTGTATAGACACACAAATAATAAAATCAGTGTCACAAAATGTATTTTTATGAAAAAATTTAATGAAAATAGTAAAGTCTATATAAATATGTTTTAGATTGTGTGGAAGGGGTACACAAAATAGAACTCATTGATTTTTATAAAACTTTTCCCCTATTCCCATGCTAAAACCTACAATAATGTTTCTTGAACTTTTTCCACAAATAAGTTTCAATGTATTCAGAATGAATTTGAAATATACATTTTTGAGTTGTGAGATGAATGAATAAGTATATATATATAAACATCGATATTTTCTATTTGATTAATATAGTATAATGGTATATATATTAAATATGTCTCCTTATGGGTATAATCATGCCACAATATTTTGATATTTCATATTGGATGAGTACTTGAGGTTTGTGGATTTCAAAAAATGATAGGTGGTATGTAATATATATATATATAAAGAATAGAAACACCACATCACTCATTATGATTATTTATACTGATGAAATTATCTTTTATATAAATGATCAGAATATATGGGAAGGATTTTTCCCCAAAAAAGAAGAAAAAGAATAAAATTTCCTATCTTGGGTGGGTGAAATTTTTATTGGGTTTATAAATTATCCATAACTACTAGAAACATTTTACTTTTACAATAAAAGTTTATCATGTAATTTTTGAATAATACTGGAATAGAAGAATCAAAAAGATTATATATACTCATCCAAGTATGAACTGAGTTGATTAAGGATGATGATGGGAAGTTTGTGAAGGATAATGAATTTAGAAAATTTTATGGAATCACCTTGTACTAAGATTACTTGACATTAATAGTTTCTATGTTATCACTCATTGTACAAAGTATTAATAAAATAATAATGAGTTATATATCATATATGGAACATAATTTTTAGATATATCATAATCATATTTCATTATGGTCTACTTTATGAGAATAAAAAATATATATACATTGATGTCTTATATAAAATTATTTTGGATGGGAATATTGATGGTAAAAATTCTACCTCAGGAGAATAATTCTTACTTAGTGGGAGATGCGAATCAATGAATTACAAGAATTAATCAATTTTCATAATATATTTAACCAAGGATAAGTATACTATTATATCCTAGTTATCAAGGAAAATGATGAGAATAAAAAAATAAACTTGAGGATATGAATGATAATGTTGGGTATCCATTGGTTATTATGTATAACAACCAAATTGATATATATTTAACTAAAAATATATCAAAGATATTCAAAAATAAATATCACTTCTTAAATGATATATTCATTGGATGTATATTAAATATATATTTATTCTATTCCAGGATCTAATTGATGATATTCTAAATAAACAACTTTCAATTGATGCTTTTGAGATGTTCAGATAAAAAATTGGCATTTGGACAATTATCCTACAACATTGAGGTATATTCTATATTAAAATCCCCAATTTTCTTATGATTTTTTTTCAGAGACAAGTGTAATAAAACAATACCCTAAAACTCATTTTTAAAGAATAGTAATCTCAAGAGCTTGTTTAATATTCAACACCATGTTGTAAGTGAATTACTATATATTATTTAAATATTATTATTTAAATGTTACCATTATAACCATGTTGTTGAATTGGTGGGTTTGAATATGAGTGAACTAATTATGAAATATATATGTATAATCATCATAATTAATATAAATGAATCAATTAATTATTATTAAATAAGCACTCAATTTCAAATGAAGTTATTTCATTCATCCAAAATACCCTTTCATAAAAAAATTGTTTTTTTTCATGGGATTTAATATTATAATAAATTTATAAAAATTATAAAAATTATATTTTTTAAAATTGATATCATTTTTTAAATCATCATAAAAAATTTATAATAAGGTGAGACTTTGGGATTTTTCTAACAATATTATTTTTTAGTGAATAGTGACAAAATACAGATTTTATAAAAAAATATATTTTCCATTCATGTATTTACAAATTACTATAATATTTTTAAATGATTTTAAAATTTCATTAGTTATTTTTTCTAAATCAAATTACAATTATTCTCATTGGAATCAATTTTATGATTGATTTTAATATAAAAATAACTGTATACAGAAAAATAATTTTTTTGCAAAACCATTTTTCATATCGTTTTGGGGATGTATTTTAAAGGAAAATTTTTCCACCTATAGGTATTAAATTTTATGAAATGGATTCCAAATTCAACATAAATTTTTAAATTTTATGAATAGTTCAACTACATTTTTAGTCATAATGAACAGTAACCTTGTGAATATATTGTCAATATGATAAGGGTAAAATGGTTTGAACAATGATGAAAAATTACATAAGTCTTAAAAAAGCATCCATAATATTTCCTATATTTTATTTGATTACTTTAATTCTTCTAAAAAATTCAAATCATTAAATCAATGGGATTTTCTATCCATTAATTATTTACAGGGACCTTTATTATCAATTTTCATAAAGGAAAATTTGAAAATGTCACTATCAATCTTATAATTTCCCTTATATGTTCGAATTTAGATAATATGATGTTATAAATGAATATGAAATATTATTTTTAACAAGAATAATTTATTTTTATGATGGTGATTTATTTATTTCTTAGTGGTTGTATAATCCCAATAAATTCATATGCAACGCTGACACAATGCATGTGTAAGTAGTAGAAAAATAAAATCAAATGATTTTACAAACATAAAAAGTAATATAGTTGTTAATAAATTATGGTTTTAGAGATGTTTTTTGGTTAATAATAATTTATAATTGTTGGATAAAGATTATATATTATTACTCCATTCATATCTAGATGTATTAAAATTCAATATATGTGAATAGTTCTTAAAATGGATTTTTATGTTAAAAAATATTTTGATAAATGATTTATGGATAATAAAAATAATTAAATAGGACCTAATTAATGGTATATGGTATAAAATATCCTTACATGACCCTGTTTTATCCAATTATTTCATTAAAAGTAAATATATAACATTTTAAGAATGAAAATTCCATTACCACAATTAATATTAAAACTGCTTAATAAAGGGGTCAATCCAAAAGGTAATGTTTAAAATTATACATAAACCAATCCAAATTTTATTTATTGTATGGATTTAAATATTAAACTAACTTATATATTAATTTTTTCCCACATGGTACAAATTTTACATGAAAAAAATTATTATATTTTTATTCTCTTAGGTAATTCCAAGCGTGTCATTTATTTCTCTATAAAAGACACCACCTATACTCTATAATTCAAAAAACCTTAAGACACTTAGCTCAAATTACCCCTAAAAAAATTCTCAAAATACATATCCTTGTTCTAGTGGGGTTTTTATCCTAAAAAAGACCATCCCTATGGTCTTTAAGAAGAGATACAAAGGAGGTTTCTTAAATATAATGTAATCATCTAAACTAGTCTCCTTCATTTTACTTCTTCTCTTAAATCTGTCAATACTACCCTAAATATTCTAATATAATAAAATTTATATATCCCATATAACGAGAAACTCATATTTAAATTTCATAACTTTTATTCAACTCCTTTAAAGCATGTGATAAATATAATTATCACTCATGCGTACATGTGGACTACCACCTCCATATATCGATATGATTCATTTTTTATCTGTGTATTTTATGAATATAGTTTAGGGTATTTTAAAATATTTATTTCTATAAATAATTTATTGATATTTATAATTTTTTAATATTTTATTTTTTATGTTTTATTGTAGGATACAATATATCTTTAGGAAACAAGAAAAAAATGTAATATATATGAGATAAAAAATAGTTTGCACAGAGAGATTCTATCTATGACCGAAAAAAGATTTTTAATACTATAGTAGATTACATAACTGAAAAAATACCTTTTATATGTCATTTGTTTCTTTAAATGATGTTATTTCATTAGGATATTCTTCCACCTCCTTTGCAAGTCTTGTATACGATAAACGATTTGAAAGTTTAAGACGAAGAAAGATGAAAAGAATTCACTGTTGATGTGTATTACACATTGTGAGAGTTTTTGGAAACTTAAAAAACAGACATATGTGACATTCACTTGTGGATATAGTTGTAAAAAACCCCTTATTAAATGAAACCCTTGACAACACACAAGAGGCATCTTGAAGGGATCCTTGATGAGTGATGCCTGCCATAGGATAGCCACCACTATGAAGACCTACTTTGCTACATTTCTATAGGTTTATCTCTACACTTCTCTACACCCAATTTGGGATATCATGAGGAGGTTATTTCTTCATTATGTTTACTTCATTATTAATAATTATTTAATATATAAGGTATTTTATTTTTTATTTCAATTCTTGTTTGGGTTTAATATTTTTTCTTCAATTCTATCCCATGCCTAATTTCTCTTTGCATGACCATTATGGGTGAGGTTAGGAAGTAGTATTAATTTCATTATTTCATTGATCACGACCATTGAATAAGTTTATTGAATTTTTATTTTTGATGTGGGATCTAGGGATAATACTTCCACCTTGACCATTGGGTTTTTTCATGCACTATGTTTAAATAAGATTTCTCGTTACCCATTCTTTGCTAATCAAAGTACCCAACAATGAAAAAAGAAGAGCTTAGTGTTGAGACTATTGACCACACCATTGGAATTTATAGGAACTAATTATGATCACTACATTAGTTTAAATTAATTATTTTATAACTTTTTATCTCATGAACAAGGATTCATTTTTACCTGACACATTTTTTTATTTTCTTATCCAACATTCTTTCACCAATAAAATTCTCATTAGTTTAGATTCATTTTTTTCGAGGGAGAATGAAGAATATTTCATAAATAGAAGGGATAATGAAGAAGATGCCATGAATTTGAGGGAGATTGAGGAAGATACCATCGATTCGAGGGATACCAAGGAAGATGTCGTTGACTCGAGGTAGACCGAAGAAGATGTTGTCAATTCGAGGGAGACCGATGTGCATTCACCGGAGAGAAAGTGGAAAGTAGGACCAAAGAGGAGGAAACCTAGAGAAGTTGTGCTGACAGGAGAATTGATGGGAGGTAAGGGATAAAAGAAAGAGGGATAATTCTTCCACCAACCCCAAAGAAACGGTTTACAAGTGTAAACCCTAGGCGGAGCAGAGAGCCAGAGGAGAGGAACCGAGAGCGAATGAAGCCATATGATTAGCGATTGTTCTTTTTAGATTTATAGATTTTTGACCTGTTGATTTGTAGGTTGGTTTATTTTTTTCTTAAGGATAGCTTGGGTTTATTTTTTTGTGTTTAAATTTATATTTTAATATTATTTTTGGTTTGAAAAAATTGGTATTGGTTAATCAAATATGGGATTTAAAAATTGAAAACATTGAATATTTTCAAAACATAGTTCGATTTTTGTAAAAATGGGAATCATTTTGGAAAGTGATTTGTTATTTTTGAAGGGTTTTGTGAAAAACTGCTGTGGAGTTTTCTATGGAATTTGGAATTTTTTTGTTTTGAAATGATAAGGAACTACGAAAAATTTATCCTATACCAATGGTTTGAAATTGTTGGGATAACCGCTGAAACTATAGGGATAGGCTATCACAATGGTTCCAAGAACCATTGGTATATGGGTCATTATTGTAGCGATATTCCAATGGTTTCTATAAATCCATTGGTATAAGATGTCTTGATTTACCCTATTCAAAAGGTTTATTGAAGCTGTTGTTTTATCTAGCAGCCAAATCTGTATAGTTATGGTTTTTGGAAAACTGTTGGCATAAATGTATACCAATGGTTCAAGGACCGTGATATAAATATTATCCAACATAACTATATACCAAAATTATACAGAACCTTTCATATACCCACTCCCCAACACGTATATTAGGTCACTAATGGGTTGTGTAACTATTGGTATATCCTCTTCTCCATAAAACAAAAAGTAGGTCCAACATTTACCTCTTCGAGAACCTGCGAACATGAATGCTTTGAATCGTAGCAGTTATGAAAATTTTTCCATGAAAGATATTGTTGGAGAAATTTATAATTCTCAAGAAACATTTTTTTACTTTAATCTCTAGAATTTTCCTTAAAAAAGATTCATTGATAGATCAAGATATTAAAGAGATTTCATAGTAAAAATTTTCACCGGTATACTTCTTTGAAGCTTATTCCATGATAAATTCAATCATTTCAATTAAATATGTTAGTCAACTCCATTGGAATATATCTTGATAAATTATTGTATGAGATGAGGATAAGATATGATATCCATATAACATTTCCACTATATTCATATATTATGCGTTTTAGTACAAAAAAGTCACTCTCTATTACTGTATGATGACCTCTTGATGTAATATATTTCATGATTTTATGGGTTATAAAAAAAATTGGTAATTTTTTAATTTTTTTATTTCATAAAAGTTCCATGATTTGAATAAATTTGATAACACAGAACTCTAGAGGAATAATTCACTGTAATGTATTTTGTTCATATTAGAAGAACCAGAAGATTGAAAATCATCATAACCGTAGATTCAATTATATTTATTGAAAATTTATTCACACATATATCCCGAACTCGTAGTTTATTCAAACTTTTCAAATACTATGACAGGTTCCAATATAATTTATTGTTTTGGATATGCAATTCCGAGAGAAAATTCAGAGTCCATGGATTTTTGTGCCACTATAGAAAATAATTACTATCAAGAATAACCCATCATAAAATTGACCAATTCATCTAACTATTTAGAAGTCCATTAGATAAATTATTTCTTCATAAGTCGAAATATTATAATGGAGACACATTTTTTTTCTATCTAAACAACAAGGGAAAAAGAGAATCATTAACATAATTGTTGGAATGTTTAGATAAACTACATATGAAGTGATTGAAGGATGTGTACCACTTAGGTTATTTTAATAGAGTGAGATATAATATACATACTATAAATTAGACACATTTCCAGACATGGAACATTGAGATAAATCTATATAACTCAAACTATTTTGGGTTTGCATCTATATGGATAACTCAGGGACCAAACGTGTAAATGAAATATCTATTGCTTTATGTTAGAATGGATGAATCCATGTGGTGTTTAATTGATAGTTTAGATTTAGGTTTCAGGATCCATTGATTATTTTTCATGATTTTAACTTCCCAGAGTGACTTTCTAAAATAATTCTCATGAAAGAGTTTTCTAATATGTCTAAAGCTTGCATGTTTAAATGGTTTCTTAATGATATAGGAAATTACCTCATAAATGAATTGAAGTGTAGGTTGATGGAATGAATATTGGTGAGATCATATATCCACTAGGGTATGATAGAGTATTGGTTCATACATATATCGGGAAAAGTGAGGGAAGTTGTATTTTTTAAACACATTGGAATGGGTCTTACGGAATTGTTATTTGGAAAATCAAAGTGGAGAAGGGAGTATGAAGTTATTAGTGAAGAAGGAGGAGATAGGGGAGAGAGGATTAATCCTAAAAATGATGTTTTGATAAATAGGGGAACTTATTCACCACCTAAAAAAATCAGGAGATGGGCTGAGATTGACAAAATCCATATAATGGAGTTACAGGGTTGAGAAACCAGAAATCCAACCCAACAACATTCCCACCTTCATTTTTTCATTTAAATAAAGGACAAGATATAAAAATTTATAACGTTTTCCAAGTAGAGGTGGGATGGAACCTCCAAACCCTACATCATATAGGTAATGGTACCTTAGACTGGATAGTGAACCCAAGAATTCTAGAATTGGGGTGCCTCTAAAATAACTTTTGCTGAGGATTATGGAGTGAATTTAGGGGAGATGCTCCATAGACATGATTATGTTTCCTATCAGAGATATACCATAGAGATTAAGGTTGACTACATGGTGGGTGGGGTTATTTTAGAGAACTCCCTCCCACCCACTACAGTAATTCTCTTCCACCCATGACATCAGGTGCTTATATGGATCTAAGATGCATTACTTAAAGGAGAGGAGGGGCTCCCTTTAATTTCCTTTTCACCTCACTACTCATGAATTATCATTCCCATAGATGATCCCTATTGTGCACTAAATAATAAGATTATATATATTAGGTTGCTTTAGAGGAGTTTTTTAACCCTTTGAGGGTTGGACCATGGAAGAGTGAATCCATGGAATACATTTGGAGATGATTATCTATAAAGATAATATTGGAGAAAGGAATGAAAAAAATGGAGGAAATGATCTCTATCTTATTGAAAATAACATTAAAAACTAGCATGATATGATCAAATTCAATATGTATAGGAATTATTAAGCAATAGTGGCTCATATAGAATACATGAGGAGGATCTACATAGTTTTCCTACATAGTTGGAACATAGAGGATGTATCCCTGAGGTATTTCTATGAATAATGGATTTTTTTTGTTATTTAATAGAAATGGCCAACATTTATGGTATTATCATAGAGTATGGAGTTATTCTTGGTTTAATCGTGGTGTAATTCCATCTAAGAGGGAATCTCATGAAGAACCTACATGTGATGGAATTTAAGGGATGATGGATCTCTTCTTTTTTTGGATTATATAAAGGGATAACACAATAGGGATTCTCATAGAGAAGGGATACATCCTGATATCAAAAAATGACGCCTGAAACATTTTATCACACAAGGAGAGTATTTTAAGGAATATCTGACTCATAGGATAGTGAATGAACTTTATGGGGTTTCATGGAAACTAAAAAGCATGATTTCTTAATCAAGGGAATTTTATAAGGGTTTCTCCAAAACATTGACTAGGAAATCTCCATCCTCATACTTCTCCCTATATATTCATCTATCCTACGGAAATGGTAACCTTTAATATTAATGTGTGAGGATTGGGTGTGGTATTTTTCAAAATGGGAGGCCGTGTATGAGAAGATATGCCATTGTAGAGTATACCTTTTGAGTTTTCATTTATGAGTGATTTACTATTACTATATGGGTTTCCAGATGGTATTTTTTCATTGTGACATGTATTAGTGATTCCCACACACTAAGTGGGTTCCCTCATGGTAAATCTATAGTTGGATCATGTGGGAAGCAAGCCTTTGCACAGTATCCCATTTTCAACCCATGTAGGAAGTAAATTCATGAATGGTCAACCTATCATCAACTAATGTTGGAGGAAATAAATATCATGGTATCCATAAATTAGACACCACATGAACTATGTTCAAACTAGTGAACATACTAGGATATTTCACACTATCTTCTTTTCTTCATCATGTGAAGTCTACTGGTGTTAATACCATTAAAAAAGAATATTCTTTCAATTGTATCCCCCAATGTTTCCATGAGAAAACTATTGTCTTCTAGATTTTTTCCATTTTATAAAGTGATGACCATGTAATAATAAATTTGGTATATTTTATCTTATGATGAAATTAATTTTTTCTCCCTTCACTATTTATTCTTGAAAGTATCACCACTTAATATTTGAAACTGTTTATACATGTTTTGGTGTTTTGAAAGAGTTAGTCAATTATTATATCCATCCATGTAAAATTTAGTTCAGTTTCCATGATTTTTTTCATTGGTTTTTAGGAATCTTTCTAATTTCTCATCACTTATGGTGATTTTATCTTGTTTACCATTATGATGTTTTAAAATAATCATTATTTTATGGTCATTCCCAACATAATTATGAAGATGTTCCGAATCCCTCCCCAGTTATTCTATGTTTCCTAGGCCCTCCCATGATTCATACACAGTAATGACCTAGTTAGAATCTAATATAAGAATGACTAGGATGGAGTAATATGGATGGGATATGCCCATGGGATGTCACATATGTCTAGGTAATAAGGAATCACTACTTGGGAATAATTTCTCCCACAAACAATTAATTAAAACAACATCGTAAAATAAATAAAATTTCGTTATAAAGCATCCCTACATCCGACGTCCATGTCAATGGAAATAAAAACAAAAATAAAAATAAGCAACACATTATAAAGGCATACAAAAATGAAACACACTAATTAATCCCTCCACTACCCTGATCTCCCTCCCCTACAAAGAAAAATTCATAGCCATCTCTAATGAAATTCTAGCCTCTTTACAAAATATAACCACCCTCTATCCCTATAAAGAGGTAAAAGGCCTATGTTTCTGATGCAATAAAGAAAATAAAATAAAAACTATTCTATAACATACATGTGTCCTAATTACTATACAAGTCACCGTCCAACATAAAATAAACACAACACCCCATAGGAAAAATCATGTTTATACAAGAAAAGGGAAATGGATTGATGTTTAATAATGCTAAAATAAATACTATATTCTTATTAATTAAAAATTAATCTTCCTATAAAAGGTATATAATTAGTTTGGCTTGAGTTTCAGATCAATTTGGTTTTTTCAATAAATTATTATTTGGGAAATTTTATTTAAATTTAGTTTTTCTTTTATTTATATATATTAGCCCAAAGAATTTCTTACATTTGGGTTCTAATCGATTTAGATTGATTACATTTGGTTCATAATAGTTTGGTTTAGTTCAGTTTAGTTTATGTGGATTGAGGTCATGTAGGTTATAATTCATTATATTTAGTCTAATTTGATTTATCATTTTTATTATAAGATTATTTAATGATATATTAGTTTGACTTGGTACAATTTAGTTACATTAATTTTTTTATTTGAATTATATTTCATGATTTTGATCATTCTAGATCTATTTTATTTGATCTGACTTACATTTATACTAGTAAGGTTCTGTTAGTTTTTTATTTTTTTTAAATGTTTCTTTATATTTTTTTATTTAGTTTTATTCTATCTATTATGGGGTTGTATAGTGGCACTAAATTTATTTAAACTCATTTTGGGGTTACTCTTCATAATATTTTTTGGTTTGGTATCCTGTGGTTAATCTTGGTTCATTATGTTTGATGAAATCCTAATTGAGGAAATTTAGGAGAGTTCTAACTAGATTATAATTAATATTTATGATTTTCTTTAGTACAACATGTTGAGATTTGTTTTAGATCTTGTCGGTTTTAATTTATTTTCTCAGTATGGGATATTTTTATTTATTGTATATTTATTTAGGTTTATTTAGTTTTAATCTTAATCATTTGATAAAAATCATATTATTTTGGTTTTTACTACTTATATTATTTCATATTTCATTCAATTCATTTTGAATGAGTTCATGTTGTTTTTATTTAATTTGGTTTTGTATTTAATTGGACCATGTTAGGTTGATTCGATTTGATTGAATTTCGTAAACACTTCATTTCATATCAAAAAATTATGATTTGAAATCTATATCATTATTTAGTAGTAGAAAATGCTGTGAAATACAAGAAATCAATGATTATTTAAATTTAAAGGCGAATGCATAAGGAAACCTACCACCAACCCAAGTCAGCCTACTTAAAAATATGACAACTTGAATCATCATTTTACCTCTTCATAACATTTGAACATTCACATATTTATATGCACACCTATCCCATATGTACATATTTTTAATGACCAAATATGTACAATGGGATCCTTACATATATTCTTACACATGCATAAACCCATTTACCTTATACACGTATGCATTTTTCACATATATACATAAACACACCTATCCCCTATATATATATATGTTCATACCACAATGAGTCAATAGATATTTTTGTAGGAACATATATATGTGTATGCCGACTTATGCATACATGTGAAAGTAGCCTTTGAAAACAACAAATCAAAACCATCATAGCATGGTCCAAAATATTCTAGAAAAAAAACTGAAAATACAAAACCCCAAAAGACCAAAATTGAAAAATGGAAAATAATTTAAATAGAACAAAACATACCGGAAACCCATGGAGAATTCTTAGTTTTCCCAAAAAAATGGACACTGGGATAAGGCCAAAAAATTCGACAAAAATTTGTGGGACGGTATTAAAACAAAAAAGAATTAAGTTTCTTTACAATTTATGGACTATCCGAAATATAATGATTAGGGAAAAAAATTTATTTTCTAGGAAATGAGGATGATTGGACCTATTTAATGGATTTGGAATTTAAAACTTCAAGAATTGGTGAGTATATAAATTCAATTGTAGTGATCAAATAATAAAATAAATAGTAGAGAGGTAATAAAAAATATTACATAATTCGATCTTTCATAAATAAAACACATGCTAAATAAAACACTACTCCTTCAAGCATTTTATCATCACTAAAAAATAGAATCACCAAATAACTATGTTTCCATAAAAATAAAAAATATAAATATAATTATATAATCAATACCACCCTCTAAAAATATTATGGAAAAAATTGGCTTAAATATATTCAAACATCTAAAAATGATAACATGAAATAGTAGGCTACATGGAATTAAGATGTAGAGTATAATAAGACATAATTTTTAAACCTATAATAATGAAAATTTATTACAAAATATATAAAATAGATAATCATTTTATTTCTAAAAAATATAATCTAAAAAAATATATATTATGAGAAACGAAACATTCTTTCATTTTGTTATAAAGGCTTTTGAATTTGAAATATGAATCTATAAGAGTAGGTAAATTGGTAGATACCCAAATTTTCATATATTCCTATATATTTTATTGAGATACAATTGTAGATGGGATATCTAATAGATCAAGTACATACCCAATTATTATTTTACATTTTAATATATTGGATAATTAGTAAATCAAGGAAGTATTAAAAATACAGAAGTCTATGATTTATTATTTATCACATCAAGAAAAATAAATGGCCATTCCCTCCTTTGAAATTAATAAATATAAACAATACTAAGTATTTAATAAAATGATAGTACATAACATTAAATAATACATTAATTATGTATTTTATAACAATATAGAGTATAAAAGACATGGTTTAAAATTATAAATTAAAATACTGATAGTGTTTAATAATATATAGTATTGAATTAATGTGTATAATAGTTGAAATAAGGTATGAATTTATTCAAAAATAATTAAATTTTCAAGAGATTAGAGTAGTTATGAAAAATTTATTTTCATATTTTCTTTTTGTTAAAAAGTCCCTTCATGATACTTAATGTGAGTCTTTTTGAATAAGGAAGCCATCAATTGTTGTGTAATATGTGGTGAATTAGAATATGATAGATCATATAAAATAATAAAAAATATATAAATTAATATAAAATAAAAAACATTACAAATTAGAAATATGTATAAGGTCTGAAATTATAATGTTAAAAAATAAAAATATTCAAATCTCAAAAACTACTTGGTTTAGAGACATCAATTAGCTAATAAAATCTCAATACCCTAGCTATATCATCATATGTATAACTACATTAGAAAATGATGGAGAGGATAAAATAGTCACATGGGTTTAATGAGGGTCTCGTATAATTCATAAAATCAATTGAAGTGAAAAAAGTCTATGAAAAAGATAACAGTCAAGTTTCTGTGCAACTTTACACATTTCAATAAATCATTTAAAATATCATTTCAAACATCTCTTAAAAACCAACCATTTCAAAAAAATTGAAAGACATTAAAAAACACATTGATTATACCAAAAAAAATTGGGAAATGAACATTTATCATAAAATCTAAATTGTTTCAAACATTACCCTTTAATTTAATTCATAACCTAAATGGGGTCAAACCATTTGAAACCCTTACATTTCATTTAAAAACAATTATTGAAATATTTTTACAATAGATTAAATTTCAAGTACCTCATGAAATTTCAATTGATACTTTGATAAATAACTATGAAAGCCTAACCATATTTGTAAATTTGAAATAATACTTTCAAAGGCCATTTGAGCAATCTCATAAACTCATTGTGTGACTGGTCACACAAAATTAGATTTATACTGGCCCTTAAAATAGTAAAAACATTCTATTTAAAATAAATCTAATTGAAATAAAACATCATACCATGGGAATCCAATATTCTTAATTAAAATAATAATTTAATAATTAAAACATATGTTCAAAACTCCAAGGAATCAACAGTTTCAAAATTAAAAGTTACGGCATGGTAAAACCAACCATGAATCAATGACTCATGATCCAAAGTACATCATATATGATGGTGGATAAAAAAACCAATAAGAACCTACCATGAACCCTAAACACCCAAGAAACCATAAAAATCATGTCAACCCCTTGAACTCAGGTTCGACCAAACCAAAAATGACAACATGGAAAGAGAAACCCAGAAGGAAAGATGGAAAAGGAACTGGAGACCAAATCCTATAGAGACAAGCCCCAGAGGATTTGATTATTAATAGGGTGGATGTAAGCTAAAACATCAATAGTGGATTTAGAAGGAAGTAGAGCATCAAGGCAGGGTTTCATCTTTGAGTGGGATGAATATGACGGATGGAAGAGGAATCATGGGAGAAGAGGGTTGATGGGGGGGGGAGAGGAGAGGGTTCATTCTAGGGATGATTTTGTTGGATAATGAGGTAGAAGAGGTTTTCAGGTGAGATTAGGGTTTTTAAGGGTTTGTAGGAGAGAGGAGATTTTTGGGGGAGGGGAACGGGGGGATGAGACTTTTAGAATGGAGAATTGAGGGATGGTATAACTATTGTTTCATAAAAACCATAGGGATTAATTTACCAAGAACCTATATCCCAATATATTTTATAAACCATTGGTATAAGTGCATCTTTATAGACCCATTTTACAGCAGTGAAGGGTGGTTATGAAAATTTACTAGGCATGTTTTGAAGAGAAGTTTGGAAATAAGTTTTCCATTCGAACATTGGTATTCATATGGATGATCACATGAATGGATGTCGACATATATTAAATGGATTTTTATTTGTATGTGTGGATGGTTGATTAAGATAGAATAAGGATATATATATATATATATATAATTTTTTGAGGAATTATGGAATACCAATGGTGGTTGTTTGGTTTGTAAGGATTATTATGATTTCGGTAAATGGTTTTCAAAAAGGGGGATTTAAATGTTCTAAAATGTTTGACTATTGTGATGCAATGTTTTTGTGTTTGTAGTTTTCCTTTTTGGGATTTTGAATCACTATGATAGAAGTGTTTTTGAGGAGTTTTTTGAGTTTATTAGTTGATTTTTGATTGGGATATGAAGTTTTTAAATTTGATGAACTATGATTTGGTGTGGGATTATTGTATTGAGATTATTCCATAGAATATTATTAGTAAAGACTGGATGGTTGGTCTCTATAGTACCTTCCTTGGTTGTCTAGGTGATGTTAGATTTTTTGAATCAGTGATGGTTTCATTTAGTTGTTGGGATTTTCAAATTGAGGTTGTTAGATTCATTGATAAAATTTTGAATAAGTGTTTCTCTTGGTATTCCAATGGAATAATCTACCCTGTTATTAGATCAAGTGGTAGATCAAAAGCCTTTCCAGATATTGGAAAACACCCTAGACTTATTGGGTTTTCATATAACTTCATCAGTTGAAAAATGGAGAGTACATATTCCTAGTTATAATACGAGAAGATGTTATATTTGGTGTGTCCATATGGGTGACCCAAAAAAATTATGTGATGCTATTGAAAGAGGAAGTTTAAGCTGGAGGTTTTTATCTCTTGACTATGGGGAATTATATGATTCATGACATTAGGTTTCCAACTATAGGTCTCAAAGTGAAGCTTTTAAATTAGCATATGAGTTTTTAGGAGTGGGGTATGTTGACCCAACCTGTTGTATATGATGTTTTAGTAGAAACTATTTAGGTAACTCCTTGTTGTGGTTTTTATTTTTGAAAATTATTATTTAGAGATCTTGGTGGCATGATTTTCTTGGGATTTCTGTTTTTTTTGAATTTGGGATGTGAATTCCTGAATGGTAATCCATCTTTGGGAGTGGGGTTGGTTTTGGGTGGTTCCTATTTAGAGATTCTATGTCATATGGAATTATGAATCATGATATGGTTTCATTACCATTTTGGGTTTCCTATATAGGGTTTCTTTGTTATACGAACATCCTTTGAGAATTTATATTAGTTGGACCACATTTATAGTTAGTTTCATAATGGTGGGGATACCCACTACGAGACTCAATTTTGTCTTCTCTTAAGCTGGTTGGGTGTGACTCGATATGTTAAAAGGTCACACCGGTGTTAGGGGTTTTTTCTAGACATGTGAGTTATTTGAAATTGGAAAATAAGTGTTTTATCTGAGTCAAAATATGGTGGGGAGGCCACCATATGATGACCTCATGGAAAACTCATCCTTCAAGGTGTTAATGACACGACTGATCATTGCTACTGCCCTGGACGACGTCGATCATAGTGGTGGATGGTTAACTTGGGAAATGGGTTGTGTGATGGATGCTCATGGAGATCATGAATAGACGATGATTGATTTATTTTTTGATTTATGAGTTAAGTGTTGGGGTGTTCCATGTTTAGGTTTTTTTTAGGGATTTGAGATTCTACATTAAATATTTTTCAGGAGGCTTGTGTTTTTGGGTTTTAACTATTCTCACTTCTGGTGTGGGTTTATTATTTTAGAGATAACCTTCCTAGTATTTGTTTTTGTGAAAAGTATTCATGATAATGGTGATTATTATATCTTGGTCTTTGGGTTTTGATAACATTGTATTTTGTAATAGTTTTCTTTTGTCTAATATTGTGACCAGCATAATCATTGGGACTTTCTGGGGGAGGAAAGTCTTACTGTGAGGAGAATTGATACACCATGACCCAACACTATTATATTAATTTAATTATTTTTTGGTTTGTATATATTTAACTTATTTTTGGGTGTTTTTCCCTTGAAATATGTATTTTTGGCATAAAAATCATGTCAAATGGTTAAGGCTCACAGTTTTCCAAACCATATGTCAACTTCTGTAAATATTTATGGACCCAAAAATATAGTTTCACATAGTTTTTCAAACCATGTGGTCAGCTTGTATGGGGTTCCTTGAGAGCATAGTAGAGGGTTCATGGGTTTTCAAATCGTGTAACCCAAACCATGCTTTATATTTCTTTTAAAAAATTATTTTAAATTAAGAAAAATTAAAATATAAAAATGAAAATAAAAAATAAACCTAAACTAATACCTATTTGACCCTCATTCCTCCTATGAACCCCCTCTCCCTTCCCCCCATCACCCTCAAATGACACACTAACCCCATCCCCCTGGTTCATGACACCCTAGATGAAGGGTATTTCCATAAACATGCCATCGCCTCCTCCCATCTCCTTACAACAAATGATTTTGGAGCATATCTCTTGTATGATTTCTATAAGTTGGATTTTTTCCCCTTTTCCTTCTTCCTTTTATATTTCTTGGTTTCCCTTTTCCCTATTACAGTGCACATTCCCTAACCAAACACTGACAAGTTTTGGGGTGGTTTTTTGTTTTCTCTTGGTTCCTAGGGTTTATGAAGACCAATAGAGGACATTTATTTCTATGACCATCGAAGGTAGTGAGTTATTATTTTCTATTGAGTGATTTTTATCCCATCATAATTATTTTCCCCTATTTTATTTTCTGATTTTGTAATTTCTGGTCTTCATATAATTTTCTATAGTACTGTGGACCTCTTTGAGGTTGACTCAAGCCACCATTTTTGAAGGAGACATACATTCCTATGCATATGTAGGCATATCCATATATATGTTACCCCATTATATATATTCACTCATGGAAGTAGGAATATACATATTGGGACTAGGTGTTCTTATATATATATATATATATATTAAAAATGCATACATGTGTAAGTGTAAAAAGTTATATTCAAGCATAGTCATATATATAAGGACCCCTTGTAGATATTCATGGCTAGGAAATATGTACATTGGAAATACATGTCCTTATATATATATTTTAAAGTACATATTCATGTAAATTGAAAATAAAATATTCAAGTGGTCACTGATGAGGGAATCAAGTGCTGAGGTGTTTCAACTTGGTTCTCTCCCTTTTGAGGTACATTACTTATGTCAAAACCATTAATTTGAAATCTATAATTTCTTGATTATTTTAAAAATATGTTTTCATTATTATATATAAATTATAAGATATTCAAATTAGTTTTGGCACTTAGAAATAGTATTTTAATTCAGTTTTTTTAATTTTCCTAAACCTGAAACCTGATATTTTCATGTTAATATATGGTTTCACCCTTGTATTGGAAAAATTAAAGGATTTTAATTTTCTATTGGTTTTGTAAATTAGGTTTCATTAAAAGTGGGAAGGATTTTTTTTGGCTCTTTTGAGTATTTATTGGAATCTTGTTTGGGATTATCATGATGTGTAGGCCTAGTTAGATCCTTAAAAATATTTACTACATGATGGGAACCCCTGTGGTTTTCCTCAAGTTAGGGAGGGTATTTGCATGGACAGTGTTAAGAAATGGGAAATGAATGCACATTGGCACCTGTGTTAGTGTCAAGCATGTGACTACCTCCCCACATCTCCTTTATGGTACTATCATGGGATCCTAGGCATCGTAGTGGGAGTCATGTGACATTTTCTATTTTTTCTTATTTAGATAGACTAGAACCTATGTTAAAAAAGGGCCATGTGGGTTTTTTACTCTGGTGTGGCTAGTTGAGAGGATCCAGGTTGATTATTGAGCATGGATCACATTGATTGTTGAGTTTATGGATTCCAAACCAAGTACATCTCGTGTATCTTCACATAGTGTCTAGGTATATCTCATGATTCATTATTCACATGTATTCTACTTTCACTCATTTTGTTATGTTTTTAATATAATCATTTCATTTCTTATATTTCAACTGGTAGTTCATATAACGACTCTTATTTACCTATAATTTTCTTTCCATTTATTGTTTCTCACCAAGGTATTTCCTCCATCACATGTTCTTCTTCATAAAATTATTTATTTCAAAACTTTCATTCCTTCGAAACTATTTAGGAAAAAGGAGAGGAAAATTGTTCTTTTGAAATTATTATCTTGTTACTTGTTTTAAAAAAGAAATGAAAACATGATATAAAATATATCTATTTTAAACATGTGTGACGTAGTTTTCTTTTTAAAAGAAAACTGTTAGGTAATGGTTCTTATTTTGGAATCCCTAATGAGTATCTTGGTTCTCATTCCTATACTATAGTTTCAGTTTCAGGTTCTTGCAGTTTTAGATCACACTTAGAGAAAGCGTGATTATATGATTGGTGGTGACCCACGATGTCACTTGTAGGTATGTTTATCCATTTTGGTTTATTTATTTTTCTTTCGTAACTTGTTTCTTTATTTTATTCATGTTTATTTATCTTTATTTTATTTGATAAATCATTCTAAATAGAGTTTTATATGATGCTTGACCCTAGTTGTTGGACTAGGAGGATCGAGAATGCATCTTGAGCCTTATTCCATACCATCTCAGGTGACCGATAGGGGGTTTACCTAGGTTGGTTCATGAAAAAAAGTTGAAACTTAATAAATGTAAACATTCATATTAAAAAACAAGCAGATGAAATGTTAATAGTTTTCCGAATCAATAAACACAATCATAAACTATCTACAGTAATATAGAAAATGTAATCAAAATAAGACATCCCCAGTTGATCTGATCATAAACTATCAGGAGAAATAATAATTATGGTATCATTTTAGGGATAAAAATACCGTACAAATTTCAAAAAAAAATTCTTAAGGAAAATAACTTTTTAACTTTGAAAATAACTTTTAAAAACTAAAAATTTTCATAATATTAGGGATTTTTTATTTGAATAGAACCTTGTAAAATTTATAATGAATCCTATAATTTTAGTGTGGTCATGAAATCATCAAATTCTATTCATGTCGAGTATATTAAACCAAATATTACAATTATATTTTTGCAAGAAAAGTTAAAAATTACCTCATTTAGAAAATGATAGAAAGTTTCATTTTAAACTATTTTGAAAGCATATACCATGGGTAAATATTTTTTAAATAATTAGAGAATAATAATAACATTATTGAAAACATTTTTATAAAACATGGTCATAGATGAAAATATACTTGACTATGGAAGAAATAAAGTCTGTTTTTCATAAAAACATTTTTTTGGTCTTTTGTGTACATAAATAGAAAAAATAAATGGAAAACATATAATTTTAAAAAATAACCATATTATAAGAATATTTATTTGGTTTAATATTTATATATCATATATTTTTCCTATCATAACATAAAAATTAAATACCCCAAATAATGATGTGGTTGTGAAATAAACATGTACCACTCTAGTAACTTTCAAATGATAACTCAATAAAATAAATAACCTAAAATGTACATCAAATACCATGAATAAAAATATAATCATGATATAACTTATCAATAATGTAGTAGATAGTTCTCATAAAAGAATATAGGTGTATAAATAAACATATATCCCAAAGAAAATAATCTAAGACAAAGAACCCTTACAATGATCATAACATTGATGTGTTAATTATTCAATGAAGTGATGATGTGAAAAAAATTTAAATCACTAATAAATAAGTTTAAATATAATAAAAGTGAAATAAAGGCCATTTCACACATAATCTTGACAAAATATAATCATTTAATAAATGATATAACCCTATGAAAGTATGTTTAGTTATATAACTATTACTACATAGTAACATTCATGTCAAATACCTACGGATGAAATAAATTAAACTGAAACATAAAATAATGTGATGTATAAAGGATTAAGGATATATAATGTAAAAGGGTTATTATATACCCCATATGAAGGAAATTATGTGCATAACGACCAAATATTTCTCAATGAAGGAAAATTGAGATGAAATCCATTACCCAAGGTCTGAATCATCATGTACATTATTTATCATCCTAAATAATTAACAGTTGTAAATTATATACTTTATTATGAAAATTTTTATTGTTTTTTTAAATTTATTTTAATTATTACCAGGTTATATTTAATTACATAATCAATAAATTTCATGTTAAATGTTTTTAGAATATTCAATTAATATTTCCAAAATGACTTTAGTAGATTGACTGAGGTAAAATATTTCATTGTTGTTTTACAATAGTAATCAGGAGGTTATTATCATTTTCATACATCAATTGTAATTTTCAAACCAACCATGAAATATGGTTCAAAAAAATTATCAATTTTACAATCGTAGAGAAGTTAAGTTGCATGTACGCATGAGTAACATTTCAATTTTTCAACAATAATTATGAAAAAAAGATACATATTATTTTAACTTTATATAATGATCATTGTATATTAAATATCATATTATCACTTTTAATATACTTATATATATCATCCATGTGATGTGGTGATGAAGAAAGAATCATATACCTTTATAGAGGTCGCAGTCCACACATACACATTAAAAATGTTATCATTTTTAGTGAATTGAAAGGTAAGAATGTAATTGATATATTATCCTTATGTAATGATAAATATTTCATTAATATCATATATGTATATATATATACATTAAATCCATCATTGAGGATATCCATAATAGAAGGTGATGGAGAATGATTTACATCTGTTCATGAGGCGATAATCTATTGTACACATGAATGATGGTTTTATTTACCATTTGATGTAGTGTACCATCATGGGTTCCATGCACCAGTGCCCCAAGATGGACAACCACGTGACCTCAATCATGCCTTCCCATATGCTAGAGGATACTTACTAGTAGTGAGGGACATATAAGTTGATTATGGGGAGACTATAACCTCTTTTATCAGAGTAATACACCATTGGAAATAAATAAATAGTATAAGAAGCATATATAACCATAAACAATACAAACATCTCATGATTATCAATGCATGAAATATAATATCCAACTAATGTATAAAAGATTCCATAGTAATGTATGTGTCAGGTGTCTAAAACGAAAACTAAATATAAAGATAGTGATGACTCCCAAGATGGTTCAGAACCACATCTAGTTCCCTCAACCATGCTCCATATCCAAATAATCCATCTAATACATGGACTTTTCTATTAAACAATCCTCTAAAAATAATTCCTATTCAGTTACTGATTGGGTATCCTGAGTAGGGTGTGAGTATAGCTTAGTAGGCCACCACCAATGATGTCTAATACATAACCATTCAATAATATTGTATACAATTATATTATAAAATAAGTGCAATGCATAAATAATAGTTTGTCTCAATTTTTAATATCATCAATTTAACCACCTAAACCCCCAACTTCCGGAGGTCACCTGAACCTCAATACTTCCATTGAAAAGTGGTGGATTCCATTCTATCCCGAAGATATATCATATTTGAGTATCCATATTACCATTCTTAATAAATAGCCTAATTTCTATGTTACCATTCATTGTTTAATATCACATAAATGAATTATAATGTTACTATTCATAATAATTTTCCAAATGTTCATTTTACCAATTAACGTTGAATAACACATAATTGACAACATACTAGGATTACATATATCTCAGAAACTCATTAATTAATTCCAAAATTAATTAATCATACTCACAATTTCAATATGTCACAATTAATTCACAATTTGATTATTCAAATAATACTATAAATATCCCATAATTAATTTTACTATTAGTTATCTCAACTCATGATATCAATATCACATAATTAATTCTAAAATTAATTATTCCAAATTAATAATATAAATATCCTATAATTAATTCTATAATTACTTATCTCAAATAATAATATGAATATCTCATAATAAATTACACCATTAATTATCCAAAATTCATAATATCAATATCACGTAATTAATTTCACCACTAATTATTCCTAAATCCAAAAATTAACAATTTCATCATTAATTAATTCACCCAAGTTAATTAATTTAATGAAAAATTAAGTTTCTAAAAAGTATAGAAATTCTAAAATTTTAACACATTTATTCAAAATCGGGATTATGGTAATTTAATATTATAACTCCAACATCAATTCTTCAAAGAATAAATGTCTAATGGAAATTCCCAAAAATTGAGAGGCACAACAACATAGAATGAGATACAAATATTAGAACTGTAAATAAATGTTAATAAAATAAAGATCTCATAAATCTAGATCTAGATCTTGAATTGTAGATCTTTATCTCAGTAAATATATTTATATCTCACCAAAATAAGGTATTACAACACTAAAAAAAGCAAGAAGAATAGGTGAAGAATAGAAAAAGAACCACAAAAGGATTTACTTACTGGGAGAGGAGAGTACCATTGATATGGGATTTGATTCACAAATAAAAGAGTACGAGAGGGATTTTAATTCATCTGGAAAGCTCAAAATTAATGAAAGTTAATATAGGGATTAATGGGGGTTGAAATAGGTGAGTTTCAGGGGTTTGAGGAATTCTAAAATTAATAATAGGGTGAAAATTAAAATCACGCATGGTTTACTAGGAGGGGGCACAAGGTTTTCCCTAACTATTCCCCTATATTATAGGGCTACATGGTTAATCCTATGTGGGAATACAGTTTGTTAAACCATTCACCAACCTTGAAATTCCCCTCTATCTAGGGTGGCCCATGTTGAGTCAATAATGTTATCTTAGGACTTATCCATTCCATGTGGGTTTAGGTTTTAAAAATCAAAAACACATTTTCTTATGTTCCAAATTTTTCATTTTTCTTTACTTATATTTTTTTCATACTGTTATACTTACATAATACTCATTACGTTTACTTACATAAATCTCTTTCTATTATACTTATAGAATTGTCATTCTGTTATATAAATGAATATGTCATGCTATTCTGTAATACCGATTCTGGTGCAAATGTCATGTTGTTTTATGATACTGATTCTGGTATAAATTTCATGTTGTTTTATGATACCGTTTTCGGTACAAATGTCATACTGTTTTATGATACCGATTCTGGTACAAATGTCATGTTTTTTATGCTACTAATTTAGGTACAAATTTCTTGCTGTTTTATGACACCGATTCTGGTACAAATTTCATGCTGTTTTATGATACTGATTTAGATACAAATTTCATGCCATTTTATGATACTGATTCCGGTTCAAATGTCATACCGTTTTTCATGATACCGATTCTGGTACAAATGTGATACTTTTTTCTCATTCCGATTTGCATTCTCTTATGAATCTATTGTATTAATAATGTTAGAGTTATTTAATGAGTCATTCCAATCTTATCAAAATAAAAGTTTTCTTATACTTAACATTTTTCTCAAACTTATCATCGTTCCTTATACAAGAAACGACGTCGTACAATTTGTTATAAACTAACCGTTATCTATTTGACACGTGTACATGTCCCTCTGAAATTTATGAAAAATATGATCGTTGGATTGAAGATAACTGTTGGGAAGTTTTTCCTATAAATACAAGATCATTTGAATGAGATAACAATAATGATGAACAATGAATAGAAAAGATATCAATGTTTGTGAAGTGATTTATATAGAGAGAGGCTCTTACAAATCTCAGTGCTTCATGCAGATGTTGTGAACAACTTCTTCAGGCGTGAACAATTTGTTTAGACTTGCTTTGTACAGTCTCTAATCATGCTGATCATGGGATTCTAGATTTGGAAGATAGAGGTTCTTATTTCCTTCTAAATCGAGGTCTTTCGGGGATATCAAGACAGATACCAATCTTCGGATTGAGGGATTACGTTGGTTTGAGTAAGACAAACTTTCCTAAAAGTATAAATCAAAGAACCTTTATCCAAGTTTGTAGGATACCCTTCTATTTGGGTTAAAATAATCTTATTGTTACTTGTTTTCTATTTCAAGTTTTTTTTATTCCGATGCTATTTTAACATTGTTAATGTTAGAAAGTATAACTTTCTTATACTTTCTAATTTTATTACTCTGACTATATTAAATATTTTATATTCTTTAAGGTAAAATCTTTCCTATAATAAAATCTATCTTATATTTTTATCTTAAGGTTGTATGTTTAATAAAAGGTTACTTTAAAATGGTTTGTGATTATTATTTTTTATCTTTGTAAAACTAAGAATTCTTAATGTTAAAAGCTAACCAAAAGAAATAAATTTCACTAAGGTTAAGAAACTTTATTTAAGAAAGTTTTATATCAACTTTAAAGGTTCTGAAGGATTTTTTTAAAGTATACAATTCACCCCCTCTTTTTTTGAGCATCTCATTATATATATTCAATCCTACAATTGGTATTAGAGGAGGTTTATGAAATAATTATATTCACATATAAGTTTTCTTGCTCAAGATTTCATTGATCTTAATTCCTTTATATTTTTTCCATTGTTTACTATCATTTACTATTAGCATGTTTTGTGGAAGCAAATCTTCTTTTAAGTATGAAAGGCATTCATGTTGGATATCCAGACAATATCAATCCTACTAGACCACAGATTCTTGATGGAAATGACTATGACTACTAGAGGGACAAAATTAAGACCTTAGTGATAAATACAGGTGTAGAAAACTACATTATGTTAACTGGAGATTATAAGATTCATGTTAAGGAACATAGAACCTTCACTAATCTAAAAAAGGTGGATTACCAACTGAACTGTAAGGTACATAATACTTTGATTTGTTACATGACTAGAAATATATATAGCCAAATTTCACCTTGTGAAGTTGCAAATATCATTTGGAAAAAGCTTGATGTAACCAACTTTGGAACTTCAAAAGTCCTTGAAACTAGAAGAGCCATGCTCATAGCTAAATATCATGGTTTCAGTTTTCCTTATAGAAAACCCTTATGTAAGGTACATAGAAGATTAATGACTATTTTCAACAACTTACAATCAGTGGGTGTGAACGGTTTAGATGATTATATTCTTGTAGAAAAAATTATAGAAATCATGCTTAACAAATGGGAATCCAAGAGGAGAGTTATAGTTGAGAATAGGAAAGTTACTCAGATTTCTCTTGAAGAGCTGTTTGGAACTCTTCTTCAACATGAAACTATAATGAAGAGAGATTATAATAATATTAAGAAGAAGAATATAAATAAAAGTGTTTCTCTTAAAACTACATCGAATCATATAAAATCCAAGACTCCGGAGAGAGTTACAAGATCTAAATCTAAGAAGGTTGTTATTCAAATTGAATCTAGTGAAAATGAAGCTTCAGAAAATGAGTTAGCAATTCATGATCAAAGAATGAACATGATTTTTGGATAGAAGAACATTCAATATAGATACAATAATAAATATGGAAAAGATAAAAAAATATAGAGAAGTGAAATGCTATGAATGTAGAAGCAATAGTCATATTAGACCTAATTTTCCCTTGCATAAGAAAATAGACAAGAAAGGTAGGAATTCTGAAAGGAACAGGAAGAAGTTATATAGATCAATTCATAAGATAGTCTTGAATGCCAATGACCCTTGGAGTGCATGTGGTGGAGTTGTTTTTTAAGATTCTTTAGAATATGAATCTTCTAAGAAAAGTAATATTGGTCTAATACCTAGAACTCTATTTCAAAATCATTTTCTTATGGATAAGTTACGAACTAATGAATCTATAATGACCCATACTTTACATACATTGTTATTACTTCAGAATTTAAGCACACTTATTACAACATATAACAAAACCAGGAAAGGACCGTATAGGTGTAGAATTTTTAAAAACTGGAAAACATAAATAACTAGTTCATAAAGCATCACTTTGCCTCCCATTTATTTCATCATATCTAGAGTCCCTTTTGGAATATCCTACTTAATAACCTTCTTCCTCACCTGGGGAAATAAAAAATACAAAAGGGTGAGCTCAAATGCTCAGTAAGGGTAACCAAAATAAATATCAATCACATCATATACATAAGAACATAACTTTTGGAAATCTTAATCTGCAAAAGAGATCATAATTTCATAACAAGGGATAAATCATAGTAGTGAAATGTAATCCAAATAATCTTAACTTAAAACATGAAACATTGTGGAGTACAAACATAATCATAGAGAATAATTTCTTATTAGTCAAGACTCATTGCCAAGACTATCTTAGTGGACAAAGTCCATTTCTGAACCAAGTTCACTCCTCGTTTCAGTCCTATTTCACTGAACTGGTTTAACCTTCCGTTCCAGCCATGTCTATCTCATGAGATATAAAATCTTTACCCAATGAATTGGAGGGAGATATAGGTCCCACCCATCTCATAATGATACCATTCTTATGTGTGCCACAAAATCATAAATCATACATCATTGCATAACCCATGTAATAAAAATGGGATTCTTAAACCACATAACATCATAAAAAATTTCATATAAGATAAAGTAATTCATAATAATAATTCCATCACAACATAATCAAATCAATGTAATAATAGGGATAGAAACATAACCCTATATTATCTTAGATGGAAAATAATTTCGATAAAACACTTGAACTCCATTCTTGAGGAAAATATCCTTTTTACTTCAAAAACATTTTCCTATCTTAATATGTCATACAATTTTAAACTAAAAGAAGTTGATTAAAAAAACATGAAAACTTGTAAAGTAAGCTTCTTGGAAATAATTTTTTAAAATCCATTCATTCTGTATAAGTTAAAAAACATTCTTCTCGTACTTTTGTCGGAATAGTCAAAAAGTACCTCGTACGAAAAACGAAAAATGATTCCTTTCATATCTTTTACTAAAAACTCACCTAAGGGTAAAATTGGATTTAAACAATTGTAGGTGGATAGAATAAATTTTACATATTGAGGAAACATGGATGTGGATGATAAAATACACCCCAGTAAATACCAAAGTATAAAAAATCTTGGATAAAATGAGATTGTGATATTTTCCCTCACCTTAGGTCTGATTTGCTTCATAAGTGTCCGAACCTCCTCTTCTTTGAAGCGCCTCTTTGAGACCTCCTATTAGGGAACTAAAATTGGTCTTTGAAGAATAAAAAGACCTCTAAGAAGTTTCTAGGGAATTTTAGAAGAGAATTTGGTAGGGGTTGGTCGAGCATGAAGGCTCAAACTGGTGTGAGGAAAAGAGGGAGGATGTGCCCTTTTATAAGGGAGGAGAGGGGCACCTTTGGAATAACTAAAAATATTATTTTATTATAAAGTCAAATTTGGTTTTTAATAGATCCAAATTGATATATTTCTAATATAAGGTGGGTATGGGTCGAAATACTCTCATCCAATAGAATTTAGACAAGTTTAGGCCATTATATTAACCTTATCTTTCAGTTTTAACTCTTAGTTAATTAGGTTGACATTTACCATGTTACTTTGTATTTTTATATTAAATAGTTAATAAACATACCATATACATCCAAGATACCCCCAAGTGGTCCATTAATGATACAACTATAATGATATAAGTATCTCGACCGAACGTTAGATTTTTAGGAATATAATAACAATTAATAATATAATATTTGTTTTAAAAACTATTTTATGTCAATTTTGACACTATTTGGTAATTGATTTCTGTGAAAATCATAAAAGAATGTTTAGTTCGAAAAAATTAATTAAATCAATACTAACATGACATATTAACATATAAAATTATTGTAATTCATAAAAAGTCTCAGATTACATTTATTTGGGTATTTATAACATCAATTATGTCAATATTTCATTAATAAGATAATTACTGCATCATCATTGTATCATAAATAAATTATATTATTTTAAGTCTAAAAATTAAAAATAAAATACCATTATGTTGGAAATTCTTTTAGCTTTCTAATGAATATTTATAGTCTAATTTATCTTATGTATAACCCTATATTAAAAATGATTTAGTTATTAAACTTTGATTTTAACTATTTTAACCCTTCTTTGCATAAATTGATAATAAATGTCCTAATCTAATTCAAGTAGTCCTAAATGGTCATATTTTATTCCTAAGGTTATTTTTTGGTCGAATTACACTTATCCAATACAATTAAGACATGTGTAGGGTAATAATAATAATACTTTTACCCTTAATTACCCGATTTACTTTTAATCGTGGTAAAAAAAGTAAAAAGTTACTATTCACCAAAAATTATTTTCATCTCATTGAACAACATTTTAGTCCTTGATATTAACCGTGTCTCTTGGATTTTCGAAATTCTACTCACAGAAGCGGTAAAATTAAGATTTATGAAAAATTCAGTTTTTTAACTACCACTTAGTGGTTTCACTATTCATCAAAAAATGAAAGTTTCCAGAATAAATACCTAAAATTAGGCCTATGCTATATGTGATATTATGAATTCAAAAATTATGTCTATTTTACCAAATTCAAAACATATCAGTTACATTAACTTATTTAAAAATTAATTCCCATCGTCAAAACAAATAGCGTGTTTTCAAGAGATAATAACTATCAAAAGATTGACACTTGTTTACGTCTGGTTTAAATGTGAAATTACATCCAATGAACAAAATTGTATTAAATTGTAAAAATATATTCTAAATATACTTTAAAACCACTCAAATTAATAATTTATCACTATTAATTATTTCGATTAAAAAAGTTGTTTTTAATTAAAATTTAGTAATTTACACTATTCATCAGAATATGAAAGTAATCCGAAAAGTACCAAAATTTCACCCTAAGCTAATTTCAATATTCCGAATCCAAAAATGAAGTCCATTTTTAAAAATAAAATTTAAAAAATTTCAAAAAAGTGGTTATTACTATTTATAACGACTATTTTTAATAATATTTTAATAGCATATCGTTGTTTAGTGAAACTCGGTATTGCGTATGATGCAAGCTATCGAGGAAGGCCGCAATTGCGTGTAAAGCAAGTCAATCTATTGTTGTGTGTAGTGAAAGATTCCTTTGATGATTTATATAACATAAAAACAAAATATTTCTCATAAAAGTCTTGAGTGTTACATTCTACCCCCCTTAAAATGAATTTCGCCCTCGAAATTCATCACTTTGTAACAAAAAGATGAGGATACCTCTCCATAATCATATCCTCAAGATCCCATGTATCTTCTTCTAATTGGTGGTTCCTACATAAAACTTTCACCAATCGAGTGGTCTTGTTCCGTAGGACTTCTTCACTACGATCCAGAATCTCTATCGGCTGTTCTTCATAAGAAAGATCTTGTTCCAGCGGTACAACTTCTGAGTTGAGTACTTGTGAAGGATCATGTATGTACTTTCTTAGGAGAGATACATGGAACACATCGTGAACTTGGGAGAGATTCGGTGGAAGCTCCAATCGGTAAGCTGCCTTCCCAACATGATCCAGTATTTCGAAAGGACCGATATATCTAGGGCTCAACTTCCCCTTCTTTCTAAATCTCATGACCCTCTTCCAGGGAGATATTCGTAAGAACACTTTATCACCCACTTCAAACTCTAGGTCTTTTATTCGGTTGCCGACATAACTTTTCTGTTGACTCTAAGCTTCTCTTATGTGTTGTTGAATAGATCGGACCTTTTCTGCCATCTCATCAACAAGATCAGGTCCTAATAGCTTTCTTTCCCCAACTTCATCCTAGCATGTTGGAGTATTGCATTTCTTTCCATAGAGAGCTTCATAAGGAGACATATGAATAATGGAGTGAAATATATTATTATAAGAAAATTCCACCATAGGTAGGTGTTGATCCCAACCACCTTTGAAATCCATAGAGAAAGCTCTCAACATATCTTCTAGAGTTTGAATTTTTTCTCTCAGACTGACCGTCTATCTGAGGATGATAAGCAGTGGTGAAACTCAACACTGTATCCAGAGTATGCTGAGGAATTCACCATAACTTCGAGGTAAATATCAGATCCCGATCAGATATAATAGAAAGTGGTACTCCATGAAATCTTACCACTTCCATTACATATATCCCAGCAAGCTAATCCAGAGAGAAATCCTCTCTAATAGCAATGAAGTGTGCAGACTTTGTAAGACGATCTACTATGACCCAGATAGCATTATTTCCTTTGGATGTTTTAGGAAGTCATGTGGCAAAGTCCATAGTGATGTTTTCCCATTTTCATTCGGGTATGGGTAATGGTTGTAACATCCCCTTAGACTTCTATCTCTTAGCTTTAACTTGCTGACAAACCAAGCATCGAGAGACATATTTAGCAACATCTCTTTTCATGTAATCCCACCAAAAGTACTCTTTCAGGTCCCTATACATATTTATTCTTCCAGGATGAATAGAGAATGAAGAACTATGAGCCTCATCCAGCATCTCCTTCATTAATTCGGGGATGGGAGGAAGACAAACCCGATTCCTGAACATTATTATCCCATCACAATCAAGGTTGAATTCGGGAATATTTCTCACCTTCTTTTGTATCTCTATATCTTCTTTCTGTTCCTCTTTAATCGTCACATGTATAGATGGTTGAACATTCATTTGAGAAAGATAATATTTCCCCACTTGCATTATAATTCCAAGATCCATCCTTTGTAAATCCATAAATATTGGATCTTTTGTAATCCTCATCATGGATAATCTAGCATGGTCTTGTTGACTTAATGAATCTGCCACCTTGTTTGCTTTCCCATGGTGGTAATGAATTGAGCAGTCGTAATCCTTAATCAGATCCAACAATCTTCTTTGGCACATATTCATCTCCTTTTGTGTGAAAATATACTTTAAACTTTTATGATCAGTATAAATATCATACTTTTCTCCATAAAGATAATGCCTCCAAATCTTTAATGAAAATATTACCGCAGCTAACTCCAAATCATGATTTGGGTAATTTTTCTCATGGATTTTCAACTATCATGATGCATAAGCTATCACCATATCATTTTGCATAAGAACACACCCAAATCCCTTCATCGATGCAACACTGTAGATCAGAAATCTTTCTCCACTACAAGGAAGTGTGAGTACAGGTGCACTGGATAACCTTCTTTTCAACTCCTTGAAATTCTCTTCACATTCCTCCGTCCAAACAAACTTAACTCCTTTCCGAGTCAACCTGGTGAGTGGATTAGATAATCGTGAAAAATCTTTCACAAAACGTCGATAATATCTAGCCAAACCAAGAAAACATCGGATCTCATTGATCCATCTTTCTTCTTAACAAACAGAACAGGTGCTCCCCAAGGTGATGCACTAGGGCGTATGAATCCCTTATCAAGATTCTCTTGGAGTTTCTTCTTCAATTCCTGTAACTCAATTGGGGACATTCTATAAAGTGTATTTGAAATAGGCAAAGCACCCAGTACGAGTTCTATTGAAAACTCAACTTCACGATTTGGTGGAAGACCCAACAATTCCTCCGGAAAGACATCGTCAAACTCCCGTACAATGGGCATATTCTTAATTGTGAGTTTCTCTCCAGCCATTTGAGATAAATAACCCTCATTTAGTGGAATCAAGACCCATAAGATGGAAGAAATTCCCACTGGAAGGTTATGTTCATCCTTGCATCGATAGACGATCATAGATTGATCTGGAATATGAAATGTGACTTCCTTTCATTGGAAATTGATATGAGATCCATATAAAGAAATCCAATCCGTGCCAAGAATCAAATCAAATTCCACTATAGGAAGGATCACAAGATTTGCAGTAAGCACTTTCCCACACACATAAATCGGGGAAGAATTATAAACTTTTGATGTGACTTTTGTGCCATTAGGTGTTCTCATAGCTAACTCAACATCTAATTGTTGAGGTAATATGGTGATACTATTAGAAAATTCATCAGAAATAAAAGAGTGGGTAGATCCAGAATCAAATAAAACATTTGCTACTTTAGAGTGGATGGTAAGTGTACTTTTCACCACAACGTTATCGTACTCCACATCGCTGATAGAAATTCCATGTGACTTTCCTTTGTCTTTAGCCTTAAGAGTTTATTGACGTCGACCATCATCATCAACCCTTGGATTTGGGCATTGATTGGCATAATTCCTCATCTCCTTTCACATGAAACATTGAAGTTTAGTAGGTTAATTATTTGTATCCCTTAGTTTTTTTGCATCATTAGACATCTTCTTCCCATCATTACGGCATTCAAATGACCGATGACCTTCTTTTCCACATTTGAAACATTTACTTGTCCCTTTAAGACAACTCCCTCCATGTTTCATTCCACACTTTGAGCATAAGGGAAATCTCATCTTCTTTTCAGTGTGCTCCTTAGATTTTCCTTTTAATTCCATTTTCCTCTTCTTATCAAACCCATATGACTGATGGGTTACTCCAATCTCCATCTCAACTTTGAGAGCACATCGAACGATTACCTCGTAGCTATTGAAGTCCCTTATGGATAAAGCCCTTCGAAGACTTGGTTTTAAGCCACTAAAGAATCGATCGATCTTACTCTCAGGTTGGATAATAATACCAGAAGCGTACCTTGAGAGTCTTCAAAAATTTGCTTCATAGGAACCAACAGATTCATCATCCTTTTGCTTTAGTTCAAGAAAATCCTTTTCCATCTTTGTTCGGAGAATACTGGGGAAGTATTTATTGAAAAATAAGTTCTTGAACTCGTCCCATTCCGTGGAATCAATTTCATCCCTTTGCCGCATATTCTTAATGAGATTATACCATTCATCAGCATCTCCTTCCAAACGATACACTGATAGGATGAATTTATCATGTTCAGAACATTGAAGAACTGAAAATATCTTTTTAGTAGTACTAATCCATTTTTCAGAAACTAATGGATCAGTAGACCCGCTGAATGAAGGTGGACGCTGCCTCATGAAGGATTCAACGGAATGTTGCTCCTTCCTTTGCTCGTTTGGAAGTCCTTCATGATTCATAGCTTGCGAAAGTTGTGTGAGCATGGCGTCAAGATTTTGCATTCCAGCTACCATAACGTTTGGTTGCTCAGGGGGATAGTCTTTGCATTGTCCATCGCATTCCGCATTAACACGGTTCCTTCGGGTTCCATCCATTGACTAAAACCAACAATAATAGTGTGACCAAGACTAATTATAATAGAAAAAACACATAATCAAGAATAAAATTTCACACATAAGGTTTTATCATAGGTTATTCATGGCCCTTTCTAAAACACTAAGATTGTGTTCTATGCTTAGACTTATCCTTAGGGTTCTTTCTAAGGCTTTCACATCCTAGTTTCCAAAGGTTGACTATACCTTTCCTCTGATACCAACTATAATGACCCATACTTTACATATATTGTTATTACTTCAGAATTTAAGCACACTTATTACAACATATAACAAAACCATGAAAGGACTGTATTGGTATAGAGTCTTTAGAAACTGGGAATCATAAACAACTGGTTCATAAAGCATCTACTTTGCCTCCCATTTATTTCATCATATCTAGAGTCCCTTTTGGCATATCCTACTTAATAACCTTCTTCCGGAACTGGGGAAATAAAACATACAAAAGGGTGAGCTCAAATGCTCAGTAAGGGTAAAGAAAAGAAATATCAATCACATCATATACATAAGAAGATAACTTTTTGAAATCTTAATCTGCAAAAGAGATCATAATTTCATAACATGGGATAAATCATAGTATTGAAATGTAATCCCAATAATCATAACTTAAAACATGAAACTTTGTGGCATACACACAAAATCATAGAGAATCATTTCTTATTAGTCAAGACTCATTTCCAAGACTATCTTAGTGGACAAAGTCCATTTCTGAACCGAGTTCACTCCTCATTTCAGTCCTATTTCACTGAACCGATTTAACCTGCCGTTCCAGCCATGTCTATCTCATGAGATATAAAATCTTTACCCAATGCATCGGAGGGAGATATAGGTCCCACCCATCTCATAATGATACCATTCTTATGTGTGCCACAAAATCATAAATCATACATCATTGCATAACCCATGTAATAAAAATGGGATTCTTAAACAACATGACATCATAAAACAATTCATATAAGATAAATGAAATCATAAAAATAATTCCATCACAACATAATCAAATAAATGTAATAATAGGGACTGAAACAGAACCCTATATTATCTTATATGGAAAATAATTTTGATAAAACACTTGAACTCCATTCTTGAGGAAAATATCCTTTCTACTTCAAAAACATTTTCCTTTCTTAATAAGTCATTCAATTTTAAACTAAAAGAAGTTAATTAAAAATAAACATGATAACTTGTAAAGGAAGCTTCTTAGAAATAATGTTTAAAAAATACATTCATTCTGTATAAGTTAAAAAAACATTCTTCTCGTAAATTTTTCTGAAAAGTCAAAAAGTACATTGTATGAAAAATGACAAAAGATTCCTTTCATATCTTTTACTAAAAACTCACCGAAGGGTAAAATTGGATTTAAACAACTATAGGTGGATGGAAACAATATTACATATTGAGGAAACATGGATGTAGATGATAAAATACACCCCAGTAAATACCAAAGTATAAACAATCTCGGATAAAATGAGATTGTGATATTTTCCCTTACCTTAGGTTTGATTTTCTTCATAAGTGTCCGAACCTCCTCTTCTTTGAAGTGCCTCTTTGAGACCTCCTCTTAGGGAACTAAAATTAGTCTTTGAAGAAGACCAGGACCTCTAGGATTTTTCTAGGGAAGTGGAGAAGAGAATTTGGCAGGGTTTGGCTGATCTTGAAGGCTCAATGTGGTGTGAGGAAAAGAGGGAGGAGGTACCCTTTTATAAGGGAGGAGAGGGGAACCTTTGGAATAACTAAAAATATTATTTTAATATAAAGTCAAATTCGGTTATTAATAGCTCCAAATTGATATATTTCAAATCTAAGTTGGGGATGAATCGAAATCCTATCATCCAATAAAATTAAGACAAGTTTAGGTCATTATATTAACCTTATCTTTTAGTTTTAACTCTTAGTTAATTAGATTGACATTTACCATGTCACTTTGTATTTTTATATTATATAGTTAATAAACTTACCATATACATCCAATAGACCCCCCAAGTGGTCCATTAATGATACAAATAGCATGATATAAGTATCTTGGCGGAACCTTATATTTTTAGGAATATAATAACAATTAATAATATAATATTTGTTTTAAAAACTATTTTATGTCAATTTTGACACTATTTGGTAATTGATTTTTTGAAAATCATAACAGAATGAATAGTTCGATAAAAATTAATTAAATCAATAATAACATGTCATATTAACATATAAAATTATTTTAATTCATAAAAAGTTTCAAATTACATTTATTTGGGTATTTATAACATCAATTAGGTCAATATTTCATTAATAAGATAATTACTGCATAATCATTGTATCATAAATTAATTAAATTATTTTAAGTCTAAAAATTACAAATAAAATATCATTAGGTTGAAAATATATTTATATTTCTAATGAATATTTATAGTCGAATTTATCTTATGTATATCCCTGTATTAAAAATGATTTAGTTATTAAACTTTGATTTTAACTATATTAACCCTTCTTTAAATAAATTGATAATAAATGTCCTAATCTAATCCAAGTCGGCCTAAACGGTCATATTTTATTCCTAAGGTTTTTTTTGGTCGAATTACACTGATCCAATAGAATTAGAACATGTGTAGGGTAAAAATAATAACACTTTTACCCATAATTACCCTATTACTTTTAACCGTGGTAAAAAAAGTAAAAAGTTCCTATTCACCAAAAATTATTTTCATCTGATTGAACCACATTTTAGTCTTTGATAATAACCATGTACCTCGGATTTTGCGAAATTCTACTCACAGAAGTGGTAAAATTATGTTTTATGAAAAATTCAGTTTTTTTAACAACCACTTAGTGGTTTCACTATTCATCAAAAAATGAAAGTTTCCAGAAAAATACCAAAAATTAGGCCTAAGATATATTTGATATTATGAATTCAAAAATGATGTCTATTTTACCAGATTCAAAACATATCAATTACATTAACTAATTTAAAAATTAATTCTCGTCGTCAAAACAAATAGTGTGTTTTTAAGAGATAATAAGTATCAAAAGATTGCAACTTGTTTATGTCTGGTTTAAATGTGAAATTACATCCAATGAACAACATTGTATTAAATTGTAAAAATATATTCTAAATACACTTTAAAACCACTAAAATTAATAATTTATCAGTATTAATTATATCGATTAAAAATGTTGTTTTTAAATAAAATTTAGTAATTTTCACTATTCATCAGAATATGAAAGTTATCCTAAAAGTACCAAAAATTCACCCTAAGATAATTTCGATATTCCGAATCCAAAAATGATGTCCATTTTGAAAAATAAAATTTACAAATTTTCAAAAAGTGGTTATTACTATTCATAATGGATAGTTTTAATAATATTTTAATAGCATATCATTGTTTAGTGAAACTCGGTATTACGTACAATGCAAGCTATCGAGGAAGGTTGCGGTTGCGTGTAAAGAGAGCCAAGATAGTGTTGTGTGTAGTGAAAGATTCCTTTGATGATTTATATAACATAAAAACAAAATATTTCTCATAAAAGTCTCGGGTGTTACAGAATCCTTACCCAATATGTCATTAAGTGAAAATTTTCTTGATAAAGATTTTTCTCCTGATGAAGAATCCACTTCATCAGATAGAAAAATTGGTTTTCCTTCATATGAGGATGTTTCTTGATTTTCTATGTTGCTTGAAAAGAAAAATTGAAATGTTTCTAAGAATCATGAAAAAGAAAATTCTAGAGTATTTAGTTTAACAAAAGAAATTTCAGATCGTACCAAAGATAATGATAAGAAAAACATTGTTTTAGAAAGTCTTTCTAAAATAAATGAGGAAGTTAATTCTGAGAAGGCCAAACATTTTATGGATCTTAAAAAACCATTTTTAGAAAAATATGCTTTAGAGGATAAACATAAATCTAAATATATTATTCTATAGGATAATAATTTAGTCTTTAGACTAAAATATGAAATATTTGCTTTAATGAAACTTGTTGAAAGTTTTACTTCTGGTAATGAAAATTTTCATAAGATGGATTCTCTGATCCGAACTCATGATAACAATCAAGGATTGAGCTATTCTCATGGAAACCCAATTTTTAGAAACAATTATTTTGTTCCTCAAAGAACATTCTTGTGACCTAAATGTCAATGTGGTGGGAATGGGAAGAAGAACAAGTCTTTTAATAAAGTTCAATCCCTTGGATTTCATAATTCATAATTTTCTAAAAAAATGTGGATAATCAGTATTTTATTATTTAATAATTCCATATCCAATAATGTTTGGATTTCAAAAACCAAACTCATTATTTTTTTGGTTAATTAAGGAAGTACCAAAAACATATGGTATGTGGATAGTGGATGTTCCTGAAACATGAATGTTAACAAAGAATATTTCAAAAAGATATTGAATACTAAATGTGGAAAAGTAACTATTGGGGATAACAATCAAGGCGAAATTGTCGGTGTAAGTATCATTTTTTTCTTGGTAAATCTATTATTTCAAATGTTCTTTTTGTAAAATTCTTTAAGAACAACCTCATTCTCATATGAAAATTATGTGATAAAGTTTACCTTTTCAATTTTAGAAATGATAAATGTATAGTTCATAATTGCAATGATGAGTTTATTCTCTCTTCCCTTCGGCATGAGAATGTGTACACCGTATACCAAGAAGACCTTAGAATTCAAGATCTACTTTTCCTTACTGCATTTGAAGATCAATTTTGTCTTTGTCCTAGATGACTAGGACACAGTAATTTAAGGAATCTTAGTAAACTTCCCAAGAAATAATTTTTTAAGGATCTAGTAGAACATAGGTTTGATTCTTCAAAAGTCGGTGATCCTTGTGAATTTGGAAAGAAACATAAATATAGATTTAAATAAATATGTGAAGTTACAACATATAATTCCTTATAGTTAGTGAACATAGAATTATTTGGTCCTACAAAAACATGACGTATTGGTGGAAAATATTATGTGTTTGTCTTAGTTTATGACTACACTTGATTTACTTGGGTCTATTTTCTTGCAAAGGAATATGAATACATTTCGTATTTCAACTAATTTAGAGCTCAAGTTAAAAATGAGAAAAATCTACCGCTGATAACTATTCATAGTGAACATCGTGGAGAATTTGAAAATTCAGATTTTAAAACTTTCTGTAGTAAAAAGGTATTATTCCAAACTTTTCAACTCTAAGAAATCTTCAACAAAATGGTTCTATTTAAAGAAGAAATTGTATTATCCAAGATATGACTAGAACCATGTTGATTGAATATTATATAGCTAACCATTTTTGGGTTGAAGCTGTATGTACTTCTTGTTATACTCTTAATCGAGTTTTAATAAGGTTATTTCGTAATAAAACACCGTACGAGTTATGGAATGGCCAAAAACCAAAAGTTTCTTACTTCAATGTTTTTGGTTACAAAGTATTCATCTTGAAAACTATTGATAACCTACATAAATCTTAACCCAAATCCATTGAAGTAATTTTATTAGGTTACTCTATTAACTGTAAGGCATATAGAGTTTTTCATAAAAACACTTGTAATGTGGAAGAAGCAATACCTGTTAAATTTGATGAAACTGATCCTTTTATTTTCAATCTACCTGAACTTATTTCTGATATATTTTCCAAAACCGATCACTGAACTTCGATTGAAAATATTTAAGATAAGGAAATTGTTCAGGAAAATAATTATGAAACATTTACCCCTGAAGATTTTTACCCTATGTTGATGAACATGTTTTTCATATCCCATGTCGGTTATTACATAGGAATCATCCCAGTGATAATATCATTGGTAATTTTAATCAACCAGTAAGAACTAGAAGTTCTTTAAGGAATGAAGTTGAACATGTTTCTTTTCATTCCCAATTTGAACCAAAGACTTCTGAAGAAGCCTTGGGTGATGAAGATTGGATAAAGGCCATGCAAGATGAACTCAACAAATTTGTAAGGAATAATGTTTGAACCTTGGTTGAAAAACCCAAGGAAACGTCTGTTATTGGAGAAAAATATATTTTCAAAAATAAATTTCGTGAAAATGGAATTATTGATAGAAATAAGGATATATTCGTTTCTAAAGGATATAATCCTAAAGAAGGAATAAACTATGAAGAAACCTATGCTCTTGTAGCAGGACTCGAATCTATCAGTGTTCTTTTATCCTTTGCAACATTCATTAATTCCAAAAATTATACAATGGATGTGAAGTGTTCTTTCCTTAATGACTATACATAAGAGGAGGTATATGTAGATCAACCCATGGTTTTGAAGATACAAAACATCCTAATCATGTCTACAAACTTATCAAAGCTTTATATGGATTTAAACAAGCCCCTAGAGATTGGTATGGTAGACTTACATGATTTTTGCTTCAAAATAAGTATGTTAAGGGAACCCATGATCCAAAAATTTTCATTAATAATGTCAATGAAGATATTTTGATTATTCAAATTTATGTTTATCACATCATCTTCAGATCAACTCAGTAATCCTTAACTAATTCCTTTACGAATCTTATGAAATATGAGTTCGAGATCAGTATGATGAGTGAGTTAACTTTTCTCCTAGGTGTTCAAATTTGTCAAAAACAAGAAGGAACTTACATATCTCAACATAAGTATATGAAATAAATTATTAAGAAATTTTGGTCTGACAACACTAAGAGTATAATTACTCATGTTGGATCCTCTAATACTCTTGATATTGATGATGCAGGGAAACCTGTGGATCAAACATCTTATAGAGGAATGATAGTAAGTTTACTTTACTTAACATATAGTCAACTATACTTAATGATCTTAGTATGCTTATGTTAAAGATATTAATAAAATCCCAAAGAATCCTATTTAAAGGAAATAAAAATAATTTGTTGGTATTTAAAGGGAACTATAGATTTGGGACTATTTTATTCTTCTGGAAATGATTTTGAACTCAAAAGTTTTTCAGATGTTGAAATTTGGTGGGTGTAAAATGGATAGGAAGAGTATATCCAAAACTAGTCATTTCTTAAGAGATTACATAGTTTCTTGGACTATCAAGAAAAAAATTCAATATCACTTTCCACTATGGAAGATAAATATATAGCAGTTAGAATTTGTTGTGCTCAAGTGTTGTGGATACCACACACACTTACATACTATGGTATGAGTTTTACTAAAACTAAAATAATGTGTGATAACACAAGTGCCATTGACCTATGTAAAAACCTTTCATATCACTCCCATGCAAATCACATAGATATTATACATCACTTTCTTAGGGATCACACACTTAATGGAGATATTATTATTAAATTCATAGGAATGCAAGAACAACATGTTGATATTTTTACAAAACCATTACCATCTGATAGATTTTAATACATTAAAAAGAAGCTTGGAATGATCTCTGTAAGGTAATCATTCATATCTACTTGTTGTTTAAATCATCTCCTAACATTAAGAAACTTTTTATTTCAGGTGGAGTATATATGCTTGTTTATTTTCTTTATTTATCTTTTTATATGAAAATATTCTTTCTTTAAGAAATTATATTGTTCTTTAAGAAAATATAGTTTATCTTTTTCTCTCTGAATTGAAATTCATGGAATTGGAATTATTGGAATTGAAATTCTTGGAATTGACATTCTCGAATTAAAATTCTCTGAATTGACATTCTCGGAATTGAAATCTCAGAATCTAAAACATCGAAGAGAATTATTATTAGACTAATAAACTCTTTAGAGTATTCCAATATATGTACTTTCTTACTATTCATATTTTAATTTTAAATTTCAATTGTTTCTATTTCAAAATTTTCAATTCCGGGTTTACATTACTTTAAAAGATCAGAATTCATTTTTTTCTACAACCACCCTAAATTGTCAGATTAGATCCATTTGTTTTTCAGTCATTTTATTATCTTATAGAAGATGAAAAGTCATAGCTTTGTATATATTAGGGTTGCTTTGTTTATGAGCGCCACACCGTCTTCCCTGATCTTTTTGCCGATGTTTCGTTGCCATCAAAGCCTAATTTCCGATTTCTCTACCACTTTCACTCTGAATGACTCTTGAATCCTCAACAGATCATATGCTGATTAGAAAAGAAATTAATGATTGGGTGGTCTTTATGGAAATACTAATATGTCCTAACTTATTTGCAAAGAATTACTCCCTTATCTCTATGGTAATAAGAACTAACAAATAGGAAAGTGTTTGTGTGGATACAGAGAAAAGTCTGGATCCAGTTTACCCAGGCTTGGTTATTGAATTCTATGAATCTCTTACTTTCTTCCAAAAGGATGGAAAAGAAATGTTCAAGTTCAAATGTTATGAAAAGGATCATTCAGTACTTTATATGAAGGCATCAATTGTTCTCAACATCCCATATGAAAGAGAGGCTACATTGTGCTCTCACATACTTCCCTAGAAGGATGGGTCTTTTGAAAAATACAAGGCTCTTGACTACCTTGGTCTTAATTATCTCAACAATCCAAAGATTACAAATCTTATAACAAACCACAAGCTGGTAGTTCTCTAGATGCAAGGTTTCCATATTCCAAGGAAATGATATAAGGACTCTATAAAGATAAGCGGTATCTTTATGTTATAATTTCTTGTCAATGTAAGGAAGATCAACTTGATCATGTACATATTTCTCACCATCCAAGAAGTAAAAGTCGGATCCATTAGATCTCAGATACTTATATATTCAGTAACCCTCTATAGGATAATTAATATGTGCCTTCAAGAGTTGAATGTACCTTTCCAATTATTCTCAAAGCTATTTAAGATTTTGTTTCTCAACGATGATAATCTAAGGAGAATGAATGTAGAGTTTTTACCAGAATCCAAAAGTTTTGAAGAAATGGTTGTCCAGAACAAGGGTGATGTTCCAGAATCTTCAAAAGTGGTACCCATGAAAAGAAAACATGATGAACCGAGCTTACCATCACTGGTTCATGATGTTTTGGTAGCAGCTCCTCCTCCTATAAAGAATCCAAAATCCTATTCTGATGCAACAGTTTCAAAATGGAGAGAGACTACACCTACCATAAAGGAAGGTGATCCTTCCTTTGGATTAAACACTACTGAGGCTAAGGCCTTCAAAATCCTGCAAGCTGAAAATCTAGAGAAAGAAAAGAAGGAGAAGATCTTGAAGAAGAAATCCTCGAAATCTCAAGTGTGTTAGTCTTTACTGAAAGCTTTATAGAAGAAGTCTCAACAAGTAATCTAACCTCAAGTTGTTCATAAAAAACTCGTTTCCAATCTGGAAATCCAAAAATCCAATAAAGTATTAACATTATCAGAACCTATTCTTGAAATGGAATATCTAGTCATCTAAGAATACATTGATGATGTTTTTAGGGAAGTGGAAGATTACATTAGAACTCCTCAAGGTTTAAATTCTAATTCTGCTTTGGAAAATCATGATATTGAAGAAGAAGTCGGAATGAAAGAAGAGGTTGAAGTTAAAGAAGATGTTGAGGTTGAAGTGGAACAAGAAGAGAAAGATGGGGTTGAACAACAAAGTGATGAAGAGGAAGAGATAACAAAAGAATAAAGGAAATATGGAACATAAGAATAAGATCTTTAAGGGGAACAAGATGAACATGTAGATATTAATGTTATTCAAGTATCAGATGAAAAATCCCCAGATCAAAATCTTATCAAAGGAAATAGTGTTTTGGTTTCCTCATCTGAAAAAAATTCCTCTGAATTATTCAAAAAGGATAGTGAAACTGGAATCCTTAACCTAAGAGGTGTTGAGAAAAGAAAAGATGATTCAGATTCCGAATCCCCATCCTTAGTTAAGTATTAATTTATCATGTCGTCTCTAAGAATGTTGGTTAGTACTATTTTGGTTCTTGAAAATATAGTTTCATGAAGTCAAATGATGCAAGAGACCCTGAATAAAAAGATAGAATCTATCAATATGCTTATGGACATGTTGGTCAGGCATGAAGTGGACATCAATAATATTTTTATTGATTATAAATCTCAGAAGGTGACTTGAAAGAAAGTCTTTAACTTCCCTAAAACCATCAATGAAGATCTTAGACATTTTAGTGAATTCACAGATTCAACAAACATATCATTCAATACATGTGAATCCAAGTTCAAAAAATTCAAGGCATCCATTTCTTAGAATGTTAGCCTACTCAATTCCATTTCCTAGTCTATAATATGTGAGAATGAATTCTAGGCCAAATTAGTGAAAAAGGTGGCTTTTTAGTAAGAGTTCATTAAGAATCAAGATGATAGAATGAAATCTCAAGAAGAAACGATCAAGTACTTATAATAGAAGAATCAAGATCGGGAGATCTTGCTGAAGAAGCTTCAAGAAGATCATAAGTATAAGAAGAAACATAAAACTTTGATAAAGAAAATGTTGTCTGAGTAGAAGAAGTATGGATGATTTTTTTAAATTAAGATGTTTTATTGTAATCTAAACATTATTTCCAAAATTTCATTAAGAAATTTCTTGCATATCTTTATTTTGTTTTCGAATGTATATTTCTTTAACATTAAAGGTACATCATATAAATCTCCATACCTTTTTGAAAATCACAAAGGGGGGGAATTTATTTTGAAGGAAGAATTTAATGATGAATACAAAGAGAAAGAATCTATTGAGGGGGAGTATGGTAAGAAAGAATACTGACTAAGTAAGGGGGAGTTTCATTTAAAAGTGAATGTTTATCTAAGGGGGATATATATTCTTAAGAAAACAAATTGGATGCTAAATATCTAGAATACAATCCTTGGGAAACATAACCGATGGGGGAGTTAGTCGTATTCACCCTTAAATTCTTTCAAAGAAGGAGATTAATTTTATCGTACTTTTTTATCAAACTCAATATATTCTTTCTTAGAAATGTTGTTTGTGATTTCCAAAAATTGGGATATTATTGAGTCAATAAGGTTATCTTATGACTTCTCCACTCCATTTGGTATTATGTTTTGAAAATCACAAACACTTTTTCTTATGTTTCGAATTTTTCATTCTGTTTTACTTATATTTTTGTTATTCTGTTATACTTACAGAATTACCATTACCTTTACTTACAAAAATATCATTTATTTATACTTACAGAATCTTCATTCTGTTATACTTATAAATATGTCATGTTTTTTTATGATACTTATTCTGGTACAAATTCCATACATTATTATGATATCGATTCTGTTATAAATGTCATGCTGTTTTATGATACTGATTCGGGTACAAATGTCACAATGTTTTATGATACGATTCTAATATAATTGTAATGATGTTTTATGATAATGATTCCGGTACAAATGTCATGGTGTTTTATGATAACGATTCCAGTAAAAATGTCATGTTGTTTTATGATACCGATTCTGGTACAAACGTCATGATGTTTTATGATACCGATTTTGATACTAATGTCATACCATTTTTCATTATACTGATTCCGGTACAAATGTGATACTATTTTCTCAAACCTATTTTCATTCTCTTAAGAATATATTTTTCTAATAATGTTAGAGTTGTTTAATTTATCATTCCAATATTACTGGATTCTATGTTTTCTTATACTTAACATTTATCGTACATATAACATAGTTCCTTATACACGAAACAAAATCATACAATTTGTTATAAAATAACCGTTTTCTATTTGAAACATGTCCATGTCCCTCCAAAATTTAATGAAAATATGACCATTTGAGTGGAGAAGACCATTGGGATGTTTTTCCTATAAATACAGGTTCATTTGAACAAGATAATAACAATGACGAACAATTAATAGAAAAGTGATCAAAGTTTGTGAAGTGATTTCTATAGAGAGAGGCTCTTACAACTATTTGTGCTACATTAGGATTTCATAAACAACTTGTTCAGGCTGGAACAACATGTTTAGACTTGCTTTGTGTAGACTCTAATCATGCTGATCGTGGGTTCGAGATTTGGAAGACAGTGGTTCTAATTTCGTTCTAAATAGAGGGCTTGCAGGGATAACTAGATTGATACTAATATTCAGATTGAGGGATTACCTGGGGTTGATTAAGACATACATTCATGAAATTATAAATCAAGGAACCTTTATCCAAGTATTTTTTATACCATTCTCTTTGGTTTAAAAGAATCTTATTGTTACTTGTTATATATTTCATGTTTTTTTTATTCCGCTGCTATTTTATCTTTGTTTAAGTTGGAAAGTATAACATTATTATACTTTTTAATTCTGTTACTCTGATTATATTAAAGATTTTATATACATTAAGGTAGAATATATCCTTTGAAAAAATATTTCTTATGTTTTTATCTTATGGTTGTATGTTTAAGAAAAGGTTTCTTTAAGAGGTTTTGTGAATATTTTGTTTAACTTTGTTAAACTAAGATTTCTTAAAGTTAAAAGCTTACCATAAGAAATAGATTTCTTTATGGTTAATAAACATTCCTTATGAAAGTTTTATATCAACATTAGTGGTTACAAATTAATTTTTTAAAGTATACAATTCACCCACACTTTTATTTGAGCATCTCATTATGAATATTCGATCCTATAACACGGTTAGCTGGTCTGGGGTGAAAATTTTTCCCCAAATGTACGCCAAGTATGCATTTCCCTTTCTCTTTCATTTTTCTCTAAATTCCACCCAAACACACCCCAAGTTATAAAACAATCAAAATGTAGTCAAAAAAGTAAAATAAAGTATATGAAATCAAGTATGAGTCAACTTCAAAAATGGTCAAGATCTTACATTTGATGGTAGATATGATGGATATATGGTATTAAATTAACATAACATATGAATATATGGGATAAACATATTTTATTATATCATTATTGTTGAATAAAATTTCAATGAGCTGGAATAATCATGAAAAACACTTGATTATGAACCATACCTCTTCTTTGGACAACCCCGTAAGGTTTACTCAAAAATAATCCAGAGGATATTTTATGATCAAATAAAGTCCTATAGGACATGGCTAGGTATTTGAGTAAGGTATTTTTTTAATTAATTTCTAATCCAAAAGGTACTTTAAGTGTGAAGAAATGAGGAGAGGAGGTTCTCTTTTATATGTGAGGGAAGTGGAACTTTTAGAATTTTGTAAAGTATTAAATTAATATATGTTATTTATCTTGGAGAAAATACTCTAAAATTATATATTTCTTATATAAGATTATTATTGGTCAAAATAATATCATAAAATAAAATTTGGACATGTTTTTAAATGTCTTTTACCCTTATCTTTTTTAAAGAACCCTAACCTTTTTTGACTATTACATATGTATTAATGTTTTCATTTTTTAGCGGTAAAAAAAGTTACTATAAATGGATAAACGTCCCATAATAAGATAATGGTTGATATTAAAATCCATATCTCATATATATATATATATGATTATAATATATCTAGTAATTTTAAATCATTTAATAAAATAATATTTATTAAATAATATTATTAATATCAATTTTGACATAATTAATTTTAATTGACATTGAAAAAATCAATAAAAAGATGCAATTAGAATATAAACCTTTAAAAGATCCCGAAAAATTTGTTATTTTATAAAAACATTATAGTAAAAAAAATATTCCTGTTATATTACATTAATTATTTTCAAAATCATTTACTTTATTTTCCTTTTAATTTCATAATTACAATGTCGACATTACGTAAGTATCTAAGGTAATTATTTTATCACGAAAAATTAGAAATAAATTAAAATTATAAGTAAAATTTATTTATCCCTAAAATTAATATTTATACCCAAACATACTTCCTTTTTATCTCGATATTAACACATATGATTTTTTTAAAAGTAAGAGAGTGACATTTGTCATTTTCTTTACTTAAATTATAATCAATGCCATAATCTTTGTAATATGCCTCCAAAATGGGGAATTTGATGAAATTATATGATATAGAGTTTAAATATGTTCATAAAATAGATGTTTTTCAAATTTTAGTACATTATAACCATTTTCTATTTAGTTTAACCCCTAGTAAACCTGTTTTACCCTTTACCGTGGGAACATACTTTTACTGTTCTTAATAGTCATTGTGATCAAAAACTGAATATACCATATTAAAAAATATCAATTTTTATGATTCCAAATACTGAATCCAATTTATCAAATTTAATTCACTAAATACCAATAATTTAGTTTAAAACTATACCCACAAAATGTGTCGAAAAACTAGTTTTTAGATAAATGTATTTTTTATGCATATGAAGATCATACATTTACTCCAAGAATAGTAATAATCATAATATGAATTTATATTCAAACATATATATATATATATATATATAATCTAAAAATTTAAATTAAATAATTCCCCATTGGTGGTTATTTATATTTTTTAAAACAGTGTAGAATTATGTAATTAAAAATAACATTTAAAAAATGTGTTTTAAAGCTAAAAATTAACATATAAAAAAATATTATTAAAATATTATTAAAATGTAATAAATATGAATGAATTTTACAGAAGAATACTTATGTTACTATGAAATAAAATTTAATGAGTAATGGTATTTTTAAATTATATAATTTATTGAAAGGAAAGGATATTTTACAAACAGAGTTATTTTCACTATTCATTGAAAAAAAAATCCTTTCAAAGAAATCCCAAAAATTCATCCTAAGATAATTTTTCCTTTTCGATTTCAAAAATTAAGTTCATATTGCAAAATAAAATTTTAAAAATTCATAAAAATTAATTATATTATTTTCTCACAAAGAGATGTAAAAAAGTATTAATGAAAACTTCATTTTTGAAGCATGTAACGAATTTACTTAAAATTCAATCCTTATTTGTCAATATATTTTCATCATATAAAACATTTCTAAATAATTTTTAAAAAGTGGTTATTCCTTTTCATACATAAAAGTTTATCTTCTAGGTTATAATTGTTATGTTTAAATAATATGTCATGGTTTGTTTAGGCTTGCTGTTTTGTGTTTCATACACTATCGAAAATAATATTATTCTTTTAAAATATTGGTTTGTTACTTTCTCCCCACAATAAATAAATTAAATCCACATAATTTAAACTTGTTCTTAGAAAATAATGGATTGGAATTTTAAAATTCATTTTCAAAAAACCAACATCTTAATAGGGTTAATAAAACATCCTTTTAAAAAAGGGAAAAGGAAGTACATTGTTAATCAAGAATAAAAATCCATTGTTTCCAAATTGGATAACATTAATGGGAAGTGATTATATGGACATGGAGGTGAAAAATAATTCTAAAGGACAAGTAGGAAGTGATAGGGAACATTGTGATGATAAATTTAACAAAAAACAAAGGTATAAATCTATGATGGGTGAAAAGACAATAAATTCATCAAAAATGATTGTTATAGAATTACATTTGTTTTAAAAATGCTTTATAATGATTTTAAAATTCATTTAAGAGCTACAATAAGAACATATGTAAATATTATTTGTAACGACCCAAAGTTTCATTAATGGAAATCCCTCTTGATCTAATTAAATGTCTCTTTATGTTTATAAAAAATGTCAACTTATTTGGTTTTATGTTAAGAATTTTGACCGTTGCTAATATAGTCGTTGGACAGTGATGACATGATTAGTATAAATATAGGGCTTTAACAAATCCAATTTACTCAGACAAAGGAAGTGATGGCCTCATCCACTAGAACTTCCCCATATGAAGCCCATTTGTCGGAGCTCAGAAAAGAGGTGGCATCCTTGGGCTTCGCTATTGACCTAGCCCAAGCTGAGATTCATCATGTCAAGCTTGAATGAAACCGTCTATGGGAAAAGTGGAAGTTGATAGAAATTACCACTCGAGCGATGTTATCCGAGCCACCACAAGAGTCTGTCACCATCGCACACATTACCCTTAGGTCTTATGAGGCTGTATTAAGGGGTTATTATAAGGCCCCAGCCTTAAACCTTACTTAATCTTGAGTTATTTCAAGATTACACATTGAAGATCTTTTCGGGTTTAGAGTTTTAGAGAATTAGATCATAAAACTTGCATTACATTCCACATATAAACAAAGTGGTTACATAAATATAGTATTATTCTTTCCCATCAATGGAAACATATTTAAAATAAAACATGGATTCTTTCTTGACACTTCCTTGACACTATCATCATATCATGTACCTTTCCATTGACCTGTGAAAAACATTTCAAAAAAACTTGGGATAAGCATAAAAAGTTCAGTAAGGGATATAAAAATATATGGAAAGGAAACATGGGTACATATATACATAAGAATGAAATCATACTTTACCCATAAAACATAAGCACTTTAACATACCTCATCAAATCATGAATAAATCATTGAAATCATAAGAAATAAAGGTAACTTGAGGCATCCATTACATTCTTACATAGGGAGTAACCCTCTTGGTTACGTTTGGAATACCCATCACAATATATTCCCTAAATCTCTTCGGAGAAACCGTAAAGTTTCACACCTTCGCGTTACCCAATGCATTGGAGAGCTATATCGGGCTCACCCGCCCTTAGTTTATCACAGAACCACTCGTCTTCATAATAATACCCATGAACCTCAACATAATCGTATCACATAAAACATGCATATAGGAAACATAACATTTCCACCTTTCAATCACAAAATATCAATATAACACATTGACATAAAAACATTATTAAAACCATTTTCAATACTAAAATAAAAGAAAAGTAAAACATGGTATTTATTTTTCTTTTTAAAAAAAAGGTATGGCTTGTAGAGGAAGCCGAAATTCAAATAATGGTCACGGCGGTGGAGAAGTCGTTGTCGCCGCATACATATGACAAAAACATTCCCTTTTGTCATTTAGTAAATTCTTCGTATAAAATAAAGATTCCCTTTGAACAAACGTAAAAGTCAAAGGGGTTTATACACTGTATAAAAGAAGGTTGTGTATAAAACAAAATATGCCTCACTGAAAAGAGATTGAGACGAAGTCCCATACCTCGGGTCCGACTTGACTCGATCGTTCTTTAATGTCTGGAATAATAAACATGAGTTAATTTATACTTTCTTAAGAACCTTTTTCAAGTTCATTATTCCTTTTATATCACTTATTTCCATGTCATGAACACTATGTAATTATTTAAGTTAATAACGGTCGTTTTAACGATCATTGGTACTTGAGTCAAAAATAAACCCTTTATAATTACAAGTTGTTCATGTATACATTATATCCATAATTATAATCATGATGTATATATCATATATATCCAGTATATACATGCATTTATAATATTACATAATCATTTAGAGGTAAGAAATGAAATGCACCGTTCATGGAGACGGTAAGCCGTACGTACGCATGAACGCTACTTTCATTTCTATTTCATATTTTATAAAATGGAATCATAATGATATAAAGGTATATTATAATTCCATTATAATATCATATATAATATCATAGTTCCATCCTTTATACGTCCCACATATGGTATTTAACGAATCAAATCACTTTGAGGGGGCGGTAGTCCGCACTTCGTTAAATGAAGATATCGCGTTTACCCATAATGGAAACCATAAAGGTATTCCCAAAATGAAAAATACAGAAGCTTAAGGAAAACATAAACATATTATATTTCATATATAAATATATTGACATCTTAATGGCCACCTATGAAGGTGTTAAAAGAATGTTGAACAATCATCGTTTCTGGAGGCATAAATTCACCATCCACGGAAACAGTATGTCCTTTAACCATTAGATGTGGGTGTGTGTAATTGTAGCTCTAATCCTTATTATAACAACATCCTAGTATATTGAAGAAACTGGAGTTGTTACAAAATAAATGAATAAAAATAGTTTAGGGGGTTGGAGAAGCAAAATAAAACAAAAGGACTCAAGTGAAGACATTACCTTAAAATTGGGTAACTCCCTTTGGTTTGAGATCAAAGGCTTCCTTGGGAAGACTTCTTCCCAATGTGAGGCTTTAAGGAGTAATACAGGGAAGTGGAGAGACAAAATGGGCAGGTTTTGGCCGAGCCAAGGGCTTTGGGAGTGTGGGTAAGGAGGTAGAGGTGGGGGCCTTTTATAAGAGGAGAGGAGGGGCACTCTTGGAAAGTAAAGAAATGTTACTTTATTTGAAAATGATTTTCGGATTCAAAAGGTGTCACATTGATATAATTCGAGGGTAAGGTTATAAGGGTTCGAAATCCACCCATCCAATAGGTTTTGGAAATGTGTAGGTCATAGATTTTACATTATCTTTTCATTTTATTTAAATCATTTATTAATAAGGTAATCGCTGCATCATCATGATGTCATAAATAATTTAAATTATTTAAAGTCTAAAAATTATGAAAAAGATAATATAATGTAAGAAATCTTTTTAGCTTTATAATTAATATTTATAGTCCAAAATTCCCTTTATGTAGACAAAATTAAAAATATTTTACTTAGGTGATACATTCTTTGTCACATTTACCATTCTTTAAAAATAAAAAGATAAAAAGTCACTTTCTCACAAAAAGTGATTCCATGGGGCCCCCAAGTTTGGCACAAGGCATACCATGGTCGGCCATGAGACAACCAGTAGCCTTAGAACACATGTTGTGGTCTTTTCGTATTATTATGATATCATTTTATTATCTTTAACTACCTGATTACTCATTAATCAAGATAATTAAAGATAATTACCATCATTACTATTCATATGTCCAAAAATAAAAGAGTCTTAATTACATAATTTTGAACTTATAATTCCAAATATTTAATCCATTTTACCAAATTCTAAACACATAAATTGCAATAATTGATTTAAAAATAATTCCGATTGTCAAAACAAATAGCGGGTTTTTTTGAAACAATATCTATGAAAAGTTTGGCATTAGTTTATGACCAATTCCAAAGTGAAATTAATTCAAATGACCAATATTGGATTAAATGGTAAAAATATATTCAGATTAAACTTTAAGACAAATTAAAAGGATAATCTAACCATATAATTTAATTAAATGAAAATGCATTTTTGTTGTAAAATGCAGTATTTTTTTCACTATTCATTAAAAAATGAACATTGTCAGAAAAATACCAAAAATTTATCCAATGTAAATTTAAATGTCCCAATAATAATGAATATGTTTATTTTGACAAATATAGATTATATAATTGTCAAAATTTTTATTTAAAAAGGGTTTTCCATCAAAAGGCAGTAAAACAATCTTTTAAGAATATTAGTGTATTCCATGAATAAGATTGTATTTATTTTCATTTTAAGCCTCTAAAACACTATCTTAATCATAAATAGACTTAGATAAACATATATATTATTCATTACTTACTTGGGATGTTACATCCCACCCCACTTTAGAAAATTGTGTCCCCACAATTTATTTACTTATCGAATAAATGGGGGTACTTATCCCTCGTTGCATTTTCAGATTCCCATGTTGCCTCTTCCACCATGTGGTTTTTCCACAAAACCTTTACCTGATAAATCACCTTATTTCGTAACACTTGCTCCCTGTGGTCAAGAATCTAGACTGGTTTTTCCTCATAAGATAGGTTCTCTCCCAGCTGAACTACCTCTGGACTCAAAACATGAGATTGATCTGGCATATACTTTCTCAACATCGAAACATGAAAAACATTGTGTACCTGAGGTAAAATCGGAGGTAAAGCCACTCGGTAAGCAACTGATCCAACTATCTCCAGAATTTCATATGGTCCAATGAACCTTGTACTTAGCTTTTCTTTCTTACCAAATCTCATCACACTTTTCCATGGTGAGACTTTGAGAAAAACATGATTACCTACCTCAAAAGTTAGATCCTTCCTCCTGTTGTCTGCATAACTCTTCTGCCTACTCTGAGCTGTTCTCATGTGTTTCTAAATCAGCTGAACATTTTCTTCCATCTCTTCCACCAATTCTGGTCCCATAAACTTCCTTTCAGCCACTTCATCCCAGAAAGCTGTAGTTCGACACTGATTCCCATATAACGCCTCAAATGGTGCCATCTGTATACTGGAATGAAAACTGTTATTATATGAAAATTCAACCAAAGAAAGATGTTGGTCCCAACTTCCATGATAATCCATCGAACAAGCTCGTAACATATCCTCCAAGGTCTGAATTGTTCGTTCTGACTACCCATCAGATTGAGGATGAAATACTGTATTAAAATTTAATTCATTACCCAACGACTTCTGAAGGCCTTTCCAAAAGTTAGAAGTGAACCTAGGATCACGATCAGATACAATGGAGAGGGGAACTCCATGTAACCTTACTATCTCTTTAAGATACAAATGGGAAAGTTGATCTAGGGAAAAAGTATCTCGTATAGCAAGGAAATGAGTAGATTTAGTCAAGAAATCAACAATAACCCAGATTGCATTATTACCTCGAGATGTCTTCGGTAATCCCACAACAAAGTCCATGGATATATTCTCCCATTTCCACTCTGGCACTGGTAAAGGCTGAAGCATCCTTTTCGGTAACCGCCGCTCTGCTTTAACCTATTGACATGTCAAACACTTCATAGTAAAATCAGCAATATCCCTTTTCATTCCATCCCACCAGTAATACTCCCACAGATCTCTGTACATCTTAGTACTGCCAGGATGAACTGAAAACGGAGAACTATGAGCTTCACATAACAACTCTCTCTTAAAATGTGAATCACAAGTCACACACAATCTCTTCCCAAATCTCAAAACACAATCATTATCAAAGTTGAATTCAGGCAACTTACCTTTCTGAACCATCTCTACCTTTTTCTGCAACTCACTGTCTTTCTTCTGTGCTTTCTTGATTCTATCTGATAGAGATTATCTCACTGATACCTGAAACAAAACAGAAGAACTTCCTGCACCAACAAATTCTATGCCAAAGTTCATCAAATCCTTAACCAAAGGATCACGTTCCAAACGCAACATTGGTAATGAAGCATTACTTTTTCGACTCAAAGCATCATCAACTTTATTTTATTTTCCCGGATAGTAATGAATTGTACAATAATAATCCTTGATTAATTCCATCCATCTCCTCTATATCATTTTTAACTCTTTCTGAGTGAATATACACTTTAAACTTTTGTGATCAGTATATATTTCACACTTTACTCCATACAAATGATGCCTCCAAATTTTTAAAGTGAAAACAACAAAATCTAATTCCAAATCACATGTAGGGTAATTTACCTCATGAGTTTTCAACTGTCATGAAGCATAAGCAATTACCTGATCATTCTGCATTAGGACGCAACCAAGTCCTTTCAATGAAGCATCACTATATATAACAAACTCACCATTCTTGGAAGGTAGTGCCAAAACTGGAGCATTCACCAATCTTCTTTTCAATTCCTGAAAACAATCATCACATTCTTTTGTCTAGATAAACTTAACACCCTTCCGAGTTAGCTTAGTCATTGGACTAGATAACCGTGAAAAATTTCTAACAAACCTTCGGTAATAGCCTTCCAAACCAAGGAATCTACGAATCTCAGTTACATTTGTGGGTCTTGGCCAGTCTTCCACAACTTTTGTTTTTGCAGGATCAACAGTTATCCCATCTTTAGAAACAATGTGACCAAGGAAATAAATTTGTTGCAACCAAAACTCACACTTGCTAAATTTTCTATACAGTTTCTTTTCTTTTAAGGTTTTCAAGATAACCCTTAAATGTCTTTCATGCTCCTCTTTACTTTTATAAAACACCAAAATATCATCAATAAAAACAACCAACATTTTTCACCTGAGTCAACTGATCCATCACTGCAACAAACTATTTAGTTCTGATTCTGACCATCTCAGGATACTGATTTGAAAGGTCATTTCCCTCAGTATGCCTTCCCAAGAAAATCTGTTCCGTTTCCTCTATGAAAAACCATTCTTAACACAGAAATATCTTAGGAGAAGCAACACGGTAATCTTCAAATGATATATCATTTCAAAAAAAATATTTTTGGATAATCATTTAATAGAATTATAACTCCTAAAGTTATCTAAACCGACCTATGATACCAACTATAAGTCCCCAGCCTTAAACCTTACTTAATCTTGAGTTATTACAAGATTACACATTGAGTATCTTTTCGGGTTTAGAGTTTTAGAGAATTAGATCATAAAACTTGCATTATATTCCACATATAAACAAAGTGGTTACATAAAGATAGTATTCTTCTTTCCCATCAACGGAAACATATTTAAAATAAAACATGGATTCATTCTTGACACTTCCTTGACACTATCATCATATCATGTACCTTTCCCTTGACCTGTGAAAAACATTTCAAACAAACTTGGGATGAGCATAAAAAGCTCAGTAAGGGATATAAAAATATATGGAAAGGAAACATGGGTACATATATACATAAGAATGAAATCATACATTACCCATAAAACATAAGCACATTAACATACCTCATCAAATCATGAATAAATCATAGAAATCATAAGACATAAAGGTAACTTGAGGCATTCATAACATTCTTACGTAGAGAGTAACCCTCTTGGTTACGTTTGGAATACCCATCATTGTATATTACCTAAATCTCTTCGGAGAAACCTTAAAGTTTTACTCCTTCACGTTACCCAATGCATTGGAGAGCTATATCGGGCTCACCCACCCTTATTTTATCACGGAACCACCCGTCTTCATAATAATGCCCAAGAACCTCAACATAATCGTATCACATAAAACTTGCATATAGGAAACATAGCATTTCTACCTTTCAATCACAAGATATCAATATAACACATTGATATAAAAACATTATTAAAACTATTTTCAATACTAAAATAAAAGAAAAGTAAAACATGGTATTTATTTTTCTTTTTTAAAAAAAGCTATGGCTTGTAGAGGAAGCCTAAATTCAAATAATGGTCACGGTGGCGGAGAAGTCGTTGTCACCGCATATGTATGAAAAAACAATCCCTTTTGTCATTTAGTAAACGCTTCGTATAAAAAAAAGATTCGTTTTGAATAAATGTAAAAGTCAAAGGGGTTTATACACCGTATAAAAGAAGGTTGTGTATAAAACAAAATATTCCTCAATGAAAAGAGATTGAGACGAAGTCCCATACCTCGGGTCTGACTTGACTCGACCGTTCTTTAATGTCCTGAATAATAAACTTGAGTTAATTTCTACATTCTTATAACCTTTTTCAAGTTCATTATTCCTTTTATATAACTTATTTCAATGTCATGAACACTATGTAATTATTTATGTTAATAACGGTCGTTTTAACGATCATTGGTACTTGAGTCAAAAATAAACCCTTTATAATTACAAGTTGTTCATGTATCCATTATATACAGAATTATAACCATGATCTATATATCATATATATCCAGTATGTACATGCATTTATAATATTACATAATCATTTAGAGGTATGAAATGAAATGCACCGTTCATGGAGACGGTAAGCCGTACGTACGCATGAACCCTACTTTCATTTATATTTCATATTTTATAGAATGGAATCATAATGATATAAAGGTATATTATAATTCCAGTATAATATCATATATAATATCATAGTTCCATCCTTTATACATCCCACATATGGTATTTAACGAATCAAATCACTTTGAGGGGGCGGTAGTCTGAACATCCTTAAATGAAGATATCGCATTTACCCATAATGGAAACCATAAAGGTATGCCCAAAATGAAAAATACAGAAGCTTAAGGAAAAAATTAACATATTATATTTCATATATAAATATAGTGACATCTTAATGTCCACCTTTTAAGGTGTTAAAAGAATGTTGAACAATCATCGTTTCGGGAGGCATAAATTCACCATCCACGGAAACAAAATGTCCTTTAACCATTAGATGTAGGTGTGTGTAAGTGTAGATCGAATCCTTCTTATAAAAACATACTAGTATATTGAAGATACTAGAGTTGTTACAAAATAAATGAATAAAAATAGTTTAGGGGGATGGAGAAGAAAAATAAAACAAAAGGACTCAAGTGAAGACATTCCCTTAAAATCGGGTAACTCACTTTGGTTTGAGCTCAATGGCTTCCTTGGGAAGACTTATGACCAAATTGAGGCTTTAATGAGTAATATAGGGAAGTGGAGAGACAAAATGGGCTGGGGTTGGCCGAGCCAAAGACTTTAAAAGTGTGGGTAAAGAGGTAGAGGTGGGGGCCTTTTATAAGAGGAGAGGTGGGGAACTCTTGGAAAGTAAAGAAATGTTACTTTATTTGAAAATGATTTTCGGATTCAAAAGGTCCCACATTGATATAATTCGAGGTTAAGGTGATAAGGGTTCTAAATCCACCCATCCAATAGGTTTTTGACATGTGTAGGTCATCAATTTTACATTATCATTTCATTTTATTTAAATCCTTTATTAATGAGGTAATCGCTGCATCATCATGATGTCATAAATATTTTTATTTATTTAAATTCTAAAAATTATAAAAAAAATACCATAATTTAGGAAATCGTTTTAGCTATCTAATGAATATTTATAGTCCAAATGATCATTTATTTAGACAAAATTAAAAATATTTTACTTCGGTGATACATTCTTTGTCACATTTAACATTCTTTAAAAATAAAAAGATAAAAAATCACTTTCTCACAAAATTGATTCCATGGGGCCCTCAAGTTTGGAAAAAGGCATCCCATGGTCAGCCATGAGACAACCAGTAGCCTTAGGACACATTTTGTGGTTTTTTGTATTATTATGATATCATTTTATTATCTTTAACTACTTGATTACTCAATAATCAAGATAATTAAAGATAATTACTATCGTTACTATTTATAATGTCCAAAAATAAAAGAGTCTTAATTACATAATTTGGAACTTCTGATTCAAAATATGTATTCCATTTTACCAAATTCCAAACACATAAATTGAAATAATTTATTTAAAAATAATTTTTGTTGTCAAAACAAATAGCGGGTTTTTTTGAAACAATATCTATAAAAAGTTTGGCATTAGTTTATGACCAATTCCAAAGTGAAATTAATCCTAATGACCACTATTGGATTAAATGGTAAAAATATATCCAGATTAAACTTTAAGACCAGTTAAAAGGATAATATAACCATATAATTAAATTAAATGAAAAAGCAGTTTTGATGTATAATGCAGTATTGTTTTCACTATTCATTAAAAAATGAACATTGTCAGAAAAATACCAAAAATTTATCCAATGTAAATTTAAATGTCCCAATCAAAATGAATATGTTTATTTTGACAAATTTAGATTATAAAATTGTCAAAATTTTGATTTGAAAAGGGTTTTCCATCAAAAGGCAGTAAAACAATCTTTTAAGAATATTAGTGTATTCCATGCATAAGATTGTATTTATTTTCATTTTATGCCTCTAAAACACTATATTAATCATTAATAGACATAGATAAAAATATCTATTATTCATTAATTACTTGGGATGTTACAGTTATATAACAAATATCTATTACTATGTTCATGTATACTATTTTTGTATATAATAATGAATATAACCTCCTTGCCATTTTTGATACATTGTAAATAGTTTTTGAAGTACAAATAGTGTTTTTAGTAATTATTTAATTAAGAATTCTATTTTATTAAATTAAGGGATTTTTGAATTAAATAAAATTTTAATAAAATTTTATTATTATTAAATTAATTTTTATTAAATATAAATGATCCTATAATTTTATGACAGCCATTATAATTTTTATTAAGGTTTGAAATCCATTTCTATCAAAACCCATGAATTTTCGATAAATGTCGGTTTTTATTTTAAAAGTGAAAATTAACATATTTAGAAAATTATTTAGATAAAATAAATGTTATTTCTGGAATCAGGATGTCGAAATTGTCCAACGGTGAATTTTTCATAATTTTCTAAGACAGTCAACATTTTGGGTAAAAATTAAATACCGTTTGAATATATAATGTGGTTTATGACATCATAATGACCCAATAGTTATGTAATAAAATACTATAAGCTTTATGTTTGGCCAATATATGTTTCATCATTAAAATAATATGATTTGGGTTTGTTTTACTTACTTCTCAAAGCATTAATGGACCCCTCAAGACTTATTAAACATCTTGTCTTTTTAAATTATTTTCCATGGGAGTGTGACTCACCTCCACATAAGAAACCCCGTTATTTTAAGAAGTTAGAACTTTGGACTTATAAATTATTTTTTTCTCTTCCCTTTTCCAAAAACCATGGGAAAAACCCATGGGATGGTTTGTGGTTGGATTAATTTAATATAAGGGGTCCCAAACCTAAATAATAAAGAATTCCCTCACCTTTCCTATATAAACCCACCCATGCTCCCACTTCCTCCTAACTCAAAGCCTTTAGAGTTCGTCCAACATTTTCCTTACTCTCTCTATAATCCTCCCAAGGTACCCCAAGCTCCCAAGAAGCCTCTCACAAGCCTCTCTATAGCCTTTGGAAGCACACTTCCATGTAAGGGTTTTTTCTTCCTTAATCATTTTTGTCCAATTTTTTTAAGTTGTTTTGCCCTTTTAATTTCAATTATGAATGTTGGGGTATGGTTTTGTACCTCCATCATATTTCCCTCTTTATGTTTGAATTATGGGAGACCTTTTTCTCTCTCATTAAATGCCTCCCATGTACACCCATTAATATGATGAAATTTCGAAAGGAAATTCTCTCTCTTCTTTTATATTCAAGCAATACATTGGTATTGTGAATCTAAATTCCAATACAATTGTTGGGACATGTATATATATGAACTCCTTACTGTACATTACATGTAAATATGATGAGGAACCCATTTCACTCTCATCAACCATTTTTATGAATTCTTATGTCACGCCGTTACACTGCAAAAATCGCACGGATTTTCTAAGCCAATGTCATTGTGTAGTGAATACCATACCCATTTCTCCATCAAGGGTATTCACCTTTATGAACATTTACTTATTGATTATAAAGTTTCATGTATGAATTACACATTCCTTTATCGTGGAATAAATGATTATGTTTTATGAATCCATGTTTTATGATCCATGTGGCACACTTATGCATGAAATGAAATGTTTAAGAAGGCTGCACCCTTATAGCGCTCAAATGCATTGGGTAAAGTATAATAATATGATACGTCATGTGAAATTAGTGTTGAATCATGATAATCCAAGTGTAATGAGGGTTTACTCGTGCTTTATGTGCAATGAGGATTTACTCATGCTCCATGTGCAATGACCCTTGGCTCATGCTAATTCCATGTTAAGTGTTGTTGTCACATTCCCATGTTATGATTATCATGCTTTATCATGACTTTATGTTCATGTTTATATTATGCTCTATTGATATTCCTATTGTCTAAAATGTATATTAATCCTCATGTCATTACATGTGTACTCCCTTGCTGGGCTTTATAGATCACCCTTTTCTTTTGCATGTCCTCAGGTTATCCCATGCAATGCTAAGTACGAGGGAATATAGTGGTCATGTAAAAGAAGTGTTCAATAAAGATGTTGTATTTCATGTTTTACGTTTTTGTGTAATGATCCTAATCCCCAAAGACACTAAAACTCTCAATATTCTTTGTTGTATCAAGTGAATTTTTATGTAATAAATCATGTTTAAGTTTGTAATAAAAGCAGGGTTGTCATATTATTACTTGGTATATTTATATTTTATAATAAGAATTTCATATTTTGGTTTTGCTTCGATCAATTTCTATTTTGTCACTTAATCCAACAAATGAATATCCAATATGAAAATTTTACACCAAATGCACTAAAAATAGCTTTTAAAAACTCATAATATTCATAAAATAATAATAATGTATTCCCCATATCATTAAAATAAAACAAAAATAGAAATGGTTACTATAAGCTAAGAAAATATACAAAATGTATATTCATTCAATTAATGAAATAATATATTTCACATTCAAATTTATATAATAAAACCAAAGGTTATAAATAGATTATTTCAAAAATAAATTAACTTATATACTATTTATCCTCAATAACTAAAACATTAAAGTATTTTTAACCATAAAGATGATCTAATACTATTTAACATACCTTCCAAAAAATTAATTTAATTCATCCAAAATAATCATTCATGTTAGTTAACATGTAAAAACAAAATTTAACATATACTTAAAACCAATGAAGAATACAAAAATATCATTAATCACCATGATAAATCAGAATAAAATATTATAATGTAGTGATCATCATGATTGTATCATGAATCATATTTGAATGCAGTTATGAAAGAAAATCCATATATTGACCACAAATTTCTATGTAAGTATAACTTTTTAAATGAATAACTTCTTAACCACCACGATTATATATATAACACATTATCTAATAGATCATAAAAAATCTTATACTAGTCTAAAGGGTTATTTAAACCTCAAGAGAGTATTTTTCCTAAAACACTATAAAATATCAAAATCACCTTAAAATACCATCACTTAAACCTCACAAGGATATCTAGGACTTTGAACTTTCGATCAACCTTAGACTTATTTATCCATGACGGTATATACAAATAATAAAATATCATCATATGATTCATAAACATAATTTTTTCATGGAATATCCTCAAAATATTTTATTGGTTATGTTTCCTACTCCATGTTTTACTAAATATAGTTACCATGGTTTCTAAAAAAATATATCATATACCAATTATAAAGACCCTGATGCAATTAGACCAAAGTGTGTGGTCACATTATTACATTGGTGTAAGACACAAGATATTTTATCCCAAATGACAGAATATTTTTGTAGTCTTGTTAAACTAGATATATACATAAATCACACTTAATATTTGAAAACAAAAAATAAACTTAATGAATGTAAATATTTTTCATTATTAAACTCATTCAAAGATTTGTTCTTCGTATGTAGGGGAAATGAAAAAAGTTAAGGATGAACTAAAATAATCAGTAAGGGGTACATACAATAGAATAATACAAGATTGAATAATTCATAATCACTATGGAAAGGTAAATAAATAAAACAAATTACATTTAATCAATCACATGAGTATAAAGAATAATATAGTAGGAATACATAATTATTTAATAATTCCATATTACTAATCACATGATCCTAAAAATAATCCATGGATATCATAACTATTCAAACAATCACATTTACATCAATAAATAATCACATGAATATGGAATGTATAATCTCAAATATCATAAACATACTATTATGGCCTCATGCCTAGAAATCATACATAAATGGGTAAGGCCTCAAACTAATACAAAAACTAGTTTGCCTCATGAGACTTACAAATGTATCAAGGAGATATAGAGGGCCCCAACCATCACCAAGTGTAATGAATTTAACCTTTTAAAGTGGTGAAACATTATCAATGTTATCATTTGTATTAAAAAATTAGCCTGTGAAATGTTAATAATTTCCCCAATCAATAAACAACAACATAAACCATCAAGAATAATATGGCAGATAGTATCACAATAAAACATACCTAGTCCAACTGAACAGAAAACATCCCCAGAAATAATAATGATTGTATCATTCAAACATATACCTAGTAGAGAATCCGAAAATTAAGGGTGGTTTTAATTGATGAATATAAATACCATATAAATTTCATTAAAACATTTCTGAAGGAAATACTATTTACAAATGGAAAATCACTTTTAAAAATTAAGAATTTCTAAAATATTAGGGAAAAAATTTTCTTCAAAAAGACCCATATAAAATTATAATATAAGTTTCAAAGCATTGAGTCATCATTTTGGTTAGAAATTTTTTTCCAACTGAGTTCGTTAAATAATTGATTCCTTTCACAATTTTTTAAAAAGTGTCAATAATAAAATTATTCTGAAAATGATAGGAATACTTATTTTAATCCATTTTATAAATGTAAAACATGGATAATAATATAATTAATAAATTATTATAGAATATTAAAAACATTCATTGGGACTATTTTATAAAAAACTGACATAGAATAAAGGATTTCAAAATAAAGAGGAAGTAAATGATCTTTTTCTGAAAAACAAAATTTATCTTCTGTGTACAAAAAAAGAGGAAAATTAATTGAAAACTAATAATTTTAAAAATAAATGAATGAGAAAAAAATACTGGGTTTACAATAAAAAGGATCATATAATTCCCCCTGTGGAAACTTGAATATAAATACCATGAATAATGGTGTGATTGTGAAATAAACTCCTAAAAATCTGGTTCCCATCAAATCATAACCTACATGAAGAAAATAACTTAAAATGAACACTAAATACCATGAATATAATTATATTCATATATAACTTATCAAAGGGGCAGTAGATACACCGCATAAAATAAGATACGTGTATAACATAACCTATTTCGCAAAGAATATAATATAAGATAAAGAATCACCACAATAATGATAATTTTGTAGTGATAATTAATCAATGGCGTTATTATGTGTAAAAAAATTAAATCGAAAAAAATAGAGATAAAAAAAAATTAAAAAGTTCATTTTACACATGAACATAACATTATATAATCATGGAATAAGTTATATAACCAAATGAAAGAATGTTGATCTATGAAACAATTCCCACTTTATATCATTCATGTCAAGTTCTCATGTATGAATTAAATTAAATTTAAATTTGAAATACCATTACATATTAAGGATTTAGGATATAACATATAATATTGGAACTACATACACTATATAAAACAAATTAGGTTCCTATAAATAATATACCCCTATGTAAAGGAAAATTGAGACAAAATCCCTTCACTCATGTCTGACTCACCACACAATTTATTTATCTTTAGGAATAATATTATTTTATTTTATTTATTGCCATGCTATATTTAACTACCTATTTAATTAAGTTCGTGCCAGAATTTTTAATGATATTCAATTAATATTTTCAAAATGATATTGGTAGTTTGAAAATATTAAAAGATTTCATAATTCCATTTGAATAATAATCATGATATAATTATTTTTTTATTGAAAAATTATTATTTTTAAACCAACTCTGAAATATGGTTGTGAAAAATTTACTATGTTACAATCATTGAGATGGTAAGTCCCCTATACACATGAGTAACATTTCAATTTTTTAATGATCACTATAAAAATAAGATAATTAATAGTTTATATTTAATGAAAGATAATTATATCATAAATATCATAAATACCATATTATTTAGTTTTATATACTTATATATATCATCAATATGATGTGATGATGAAAAAAATAACATCTCATGATGGATGTCATAGTCCACACATACACACAAACCTCATTTTAAATTTATAGTGAATGGAAAGGTAAGAAATCTATTGTTATGTTATATTTAAGAATAAAAAATATGTAATTAATGTAATATATATATACATTAAATACATCATTATAACTATTTTTATGAAAAGGTTATGGAAAACTAGTTAAATCAATTTGTGATGCGGTAGTCCTCATTTTACATTAATGATGGTTTTGTTTCTCATCTGATGGATGAGATGATGGATATATGGAATACCATCAATATAAAATCATATACTTTTATGGTATATAACTATCTTGTTATATAATCAAGGAATATTAATATTTTACTGAGTTGGAACAAGAAAGAAAACAAAAAACACTTGATTAAGAACTATACCTCTTCTTCACAAAATTTCTTAAGGTTTTCACCAATGTATTACCTAGGAAGATATTCTGATCAAAAGACAGACTCATGGAAATTGTAATAGATTTAGGAAAGTAACATAAGAAATTGTTGTCCAAACCAAGAGGCTCTTTAATTTAGAAGAAAAGTGGAGTGGAGGTTCCCTTTTATAAGTACCATGTGAGGAACTTTTGGGATTTATTAAATTATTAAATTAATATAAATTTCTTCTCATGGGAAAAGGGATAAACATAGAAATATTTAAAATATATAATGATTATGGGCCGAAATAATATTATAAAGTAAAATTTGGACATGTTTAAACTAGGTTTTACCCTTATCCTTCTATTTGAACCAACTTTAACATTTTTTTTATAATTACTATGGTATTAATGTTTTCACTTTTTAGGGGACTTGAAAGTTATTATTGAAGTAAATAGGTCTATAGTTTTAAAATTTATGATATTATATTACTTAGAACATTTAAATTTCAGAGTATATGATTTTTAGTAATTTTAAATAATTTAACAAAATATTGTTTATTATAAAATATCATTAATTTAAATTTTAAACCTATTCATTTAATTATTCTTTAAAAACACTAAGAAAAATATGTAATAAGAATATATTCCATTAAAAATTCCCTAACATGTTATTATACTCTAAATAATTTTGGAACACACGAATTTATTTAAATTATATGACTTTTAATATATATATATATAATCATTTATTTTATTTTCCTTTTAATTAAATAATTACTGCATTAGTATTTTATAATCATTGTTGTAATTATTTCATAACTAGAAATTATATATAAATTACCATGAAAAATAAAAATTAATTATACCTAAAATAATTTCTTTATCTGAACATACATCTTTTTTGTAATGCCCCAACCCCATCTACCCAGATTCGGTGCATTACTTTGTAACATTGGCATGATCACAAAAGATCAAGTCTCGAAAGTCCGATTAGTTTAGTAGCCTTGGAAACACTAGATACATTCATAAGTCTTTCATTACATCAAAAAGTAAACAAACTACAATAACATGGTCTTCATATTACACACTCATATCCCTTTCTGACTACCCCTGTGGGTCATTCATAAAATACTTCTTCACATCCTGGAAAAATATTAAAACATTGAAAGGGGTGAGCTCAGATGCTCAGTAAGGATAAAAATATTGCGGAAGCTTTCATAAATAAACATAAACATTTAAGGAAATGTATAACTAAAACAAAATCCTTTTAAACTTGAACATAAACATAATATGGAAAAAGTAAAATTAGATAATTCCATTTACTTCTTCACATGGATATTCTACTGGTCGAATAATCACATGAAATATCATTAACCACTTTCATAATGATGGAATGTATAATGCCAGACATTCTGAAACATTTCGTCAAGGCCTCTCCCAAGACGTCTAAAATGATTAAGGCCTCGGCCAAAACCATAAATCAAATTGGGAAAGGGCCTCAGCCAATTCCACTTCTAGTTGTCTCATGAGACCTACCGATGCATCGAGGAGCTATAGCGGGCTCCACCCGTCACTTATTAATTCCAATACATTCCTCATATGAATAGGTTTAAACATATCATAAACCATAACATAATCGTATCACATAAAACATGCATAAAGGAAACATAACATTTCCACATTTCAATCACAAGATATCAATACAACACATTGATATAATAAAAACGCTTTCAAAACCATTTTCAATACCAAAATAAAAGAAAGTTAAAACTTTGTATTTATTTTTCATTAAAAAAATGATGGCTTGTAGAGGAATCCGAAACTCAAATAATGGTCACGATGGTGGAGAAGTCATTGTCACCGCATAAGTACGGAAATAAAAACATTCCCTTTGGTCGTTTAGCAAAACGCTTCGTATAAAAAAGATTCTTTTTGAATAAACGTAAAAGTCAAAGGGGTTTATACACCGTATAAAAGAAAGTTGTGTATAAAACCAAATATGCCTCAATGAAAGGGGATTGAGACGAAGCCCTTAAAAATATCATTTTTTTAAATAAAGTACATCTATAATTTGTATTCACTATAAGTACACATAAATAAAGTACAAATACAAGATATGACATAATAATATCATGACATAATTTGAAAGTAGGAAATTAACCCAAAGAACGGAAGTTGGGTTAAGAAATTCCCTTACAAAGATCATTTTTTTAAATAAAATAGATCTATTATGTGTATTCACTATAAGTACACATAAATAAAGTACAAATACAAGATAAGACATAATAATATCATGATATAATTTGAAAGTAGGAGATTAACCCAAAGAATGGAAGTTGGGTTAAGAAATTCCTTTACCTCGTGTCTGACTTGACTCAACCATTCTTTAACCTCCTGAATACTAAACTAGAGTTAATATATACCTTATTAAGAACCATTTTCAATTTCATTATCCTTTTTATATCACTTATTACAATGATATGAACATTATGTAATTATTTAAGTTAATAACGGTCGTTTTGTCGATCTTTGGTAATTGAGTCAACAATAAACTTCTTATAATTACAAGTTGTTTATGTGGTAGAATATCCATTATATCCAGAATTATATTCATGATTTAGATGTCATATATATCTTATATATCCAGTATATACATTCATTTATAATATTACATAACATTTAGAGGTAAGAAATGAAATGCACCGTTCATGGAGACGGTAAGCCGTACGTACGCATGAACGCTACTTTCATTTCAATTTCATATTTAATGGAACGAAATCATAATGATATAAATGTATAATATAATTCCAGTATAATATAGTGTATTATACCATTTACTCTATCCTTTATACATCCAACATATGGCATTAACGATTCAAATCACTTTGAGGGGGCGGTAGTCCGCACTTCCTAAAATGAAATTATCGCATTTTACCCATAATGGAAATCATAAAGTATGTCATAAATGGGAAATACAGAAGCATAAGTAAAACATAAACATGTTATATATCATATATAAAAATAGTGACATCTTAATGGCCACCTTTGAAGGTGTTATATGAGTGTTGAACAATCATCGTTTCGTGAGGCAGAAATTCACCATCCACAGAAACCGTATGTTCTTTAACCATTAGATGTAGGTGTGTGTAAGTGTAGCTCGAATCCTTCTTATAACAACATCCTAGTATATTTAGGATACTTGTTTTGTTACAAAAGAAATGGATAAAAAGAGTTTAGGGTGTTGGAGAAGAAAAATAAAAAAAAACAACATTCGAGAAGACATTACCTCAAAATCGGGTAACTCTTTTTGATTTGAGCCAAAGGATTCGTTGGGAAGAGTTCATCCCAAAGTGAGGCTTCTAAGAATAATAGGGAGAAGTTGGGAGAGTATTTGGCCAGAGGTTGGCCGAGCCAAATGGCTTAAAGGTGTGAATAAGGTGGGAGTGGTGGGGGCCTTTTATAAGTGGAGAGGAGGGGCACTTTTGGAAAGTAATGAAAAGTCACTTTATTATAAAATGAGTTTCGAATTTTAGAGGTCCCACACTTATATAATTCGAGGATAAGGTGATAAGGGTTCGAAATATCCTCATCCAATAGGCTTTGGACAAGTGTAAGCCTTAGATTTAGCATTATCTTTCCATTTTATTTAAATCGTTAAATAACGAGGTCATCGCTGCATCATCATGATGTCATAACTAATTTAATTTATTTAATGTCTAAAAATTATAAAAAAAATACAATGATGTAGGAAATCCTTTTAACTTTATAATGAATATTTATAATCAAAATTTGGACTTGTGTCACTCCACTTAAAAACTGTTTTAGTAAAACAACTCATGTTTGTGTCAATTTAATTTTTACATTAAATATATATATATATTAATGTCATTTTCCAACCAAAGTGGCTCCATGGGGTCCCCAAGTTTACCCATGGGTTGTATTGGTCGGCCATGACTCATCCAATAGGAGTAGGACAAGTTTTAAGCTCATCTCATATTATTAAAACATTATTTTTACCTTAAACTACACTAATTACCTCTAATCGCGATTAAGAACTTAAAAGTTACTATTCACCAAAAAATTATTTTGATCTCATTGAACCAAATTTTACTTCTAAATTACAACCATGTATGTCGGATTTTTGAAAATCAAATCACAGAAGTGGTAATATTTCATTTAAACGAAAAATCAGTTATTTAATTACCACTTAGTGGTTTCACTATTCATCAAAAATTGAAGTTTTTCAGAACAATGCCAAAATTTCACCCTAAGCTATAATTGATATTACGAATTCAAAAATGATGTCTATTTTACAAAATTCCAATCATATAAGTTGCATTAATTAATTTTATAATTAATTCCCGCTGTTACAACAAATAGCGTGTTTTTAAGAAACAATTTATATCAAAAGATTGGCAATTGTTTATGTCCATTTTCAATGTTAAATTAATTCTAATGACCACCATTGGATAAAATGGTAAAGATATATTCTAATTATACTTTAAAACCACTCATTAGTATAACTTATCACTATAAATTATTTTGATTAAAAAATTTGTTTTATGTATTTTTCACTATTCATAAAAATTTGGAAGTTCTCAGAAAATTACAAAAAATTCAACATAGGCTAATTTCAATATTAGGAATACAAAAAAGAAGTCCATTTTGAAATATAAAATTTCTATAAATTTAAAAAGTGGTTATTACTATTCATAACGGCTACTTTGATTAGTTGCGGTGTGTTAGAACTCAATGTTGCGTACAATGCAAGCTATTGCATTATTGAATGAGATGTGTATCGTGGAATCTCGGAGTGTTACATTCTCCCCTCCTTCAATAAATTGCGTCCTCGCAATTTGAAATTTTTCTTTGAAAATAAAAGGTTGAAAAGAGAAATTACCTTTGAGGAAAACCCACATCGGAATTAAGATTAATAAAATTTAGACTTAATAAGAGGGAAAGGGAAATGAAATAGTCACCACCCAATTATGATCTCGATTAGGAGAACATTGGTGGCAATTAGAGACATATAATTGGAGGAAAAACGTAAATATTTGTAGGGAGTGATTGAGGTCATCAATCACAATCAACTGTCAAATTGAGGGCCTCAAAGCCTTCAATCTATGTTGATTTAAAATATCATCAGTTCAACAAGACATAAAGTATTAGGATAACACATTTTTTGTTTTAATATCTCTTTACTAATGTTTAAGAATTAATTTATTCATTGAATAAGAGATAGGTATATATATATTTATTCTTGACAATTAGAGTTTCAACCATCAACTCATCTTTCACTCAAAAAGATAATAGAACTCAAAAATATTATACTTATCCTAATTGCATAAGGTTCCAAATGTTAAAACATACTATTTAGATTAGTAAAATTATTTTGTAATAAGCAGGGACTTCCTGTAGGCTAGTGGTAGGAAATAAAGGCTTGTCGCACTATGATTGTGGGTTCGATTCCTGCAGCTTTGTCCGACGCGATGGGTTATGCCCCACCCTTCAGGTTGTCCTTTTCCTAAAACTATAGTATTATAATATTCCAAAAATAATATTCAAAAATGATTTTACCTTAAACAATAATATCCAAAGATCAACTTAATCCATTCCAACCATTATAGTTATCCAAAATACTTCTGTCCAACTCACAGTCCAAATTTTATAAGGAAGGTAAACATAATGAAGATCCTTTTTCCCACGTAACAACATGTGAATACCTTCATCATGTATTCTTTTTAAACATACTGAATTACCATGATCCCTTATTCCTTATAGAATACTATATATACTCCTTCTATCCAAAAATGTATACAAAACATCAATCAGTTTCAAGGAAGTTAAGTATATCCAATATAATTTATCCAAATCAATCACGTCTTATTCCAAAATCACAATCTCAGTATCAGAACCATATTATTGTCTATCTTTCTCTCAACCATATATTTTCCAAAAATTTAATCCTACTGTGGAGTCACTTTTCTTGGTTCCACACAATCTCAAGTCCTTAATGAAATAGTACTTCAGTACAATCCTTATATACTCCATAATTATTATAACCAGTACATCATTGATACAACACTGAAATTACAAAATTATTTAATAACAACATAAGAACTCTAATCATTAGTCCTCATCTGTGGTAGTATCATAACTTGATTATTATCCAATAACATCATTTGGGGCATACTATGATGATTTGGACATTGGTTTGCGTAGTGTCCCTAATCCTTGCAGAAGAAGCATTGTACATTTGAAACCATTTTCTTACCCTTGCAGTCACGCACATTGTGTCCTTTTTCTCTACACTTATAACAAACTCCCATTCCCTTTAGGCAAGTTCCATGATGTTTCTTCCACAATTACCACATATTGGAAAATTCTTCTTTCCCCTCATCACTTTATCCATCATTCTCTCTTCCATCCCTTTCGTCTCTTGCTTCGCTTCAAAGCCATAGGACTCAGAGAATTCTTTACTTATCTTATTAACAGATGATACTATTTCTTCATATGTTGAGAACACATGGGAGACTATTTACTTTCTAAATGTTGGCTTAATACCGTGAAAGATACGATCCTTCTTACTCTTTGGATCATACGTACTGCTGGAGTTCACATTCCTTCTACTGGGCGCCATTTCTATACAATGGAATAAACTAGGTTAGTTTATGAAGTACAATGAATAATTCCAAACTTTTAAAATAATTAAAGTAAATTGAATGGTTTATGGATATAATCCATAATCATAAGAATGTTTTCTTTGAGGAAGTATATACTCATAAACCCTACATAGTGGTTTGTAAAGAAAGTGAGAATTATCCTAAGCATATCCCCCGGGAGTGTCGTAACCAAGAGTACAACAAGGCCCATTGTCGTATACCAGTTCCCGTTCGAGTCTAGCTCAAAGCGGTGTTTTCGGGTTTTACCCCTAGGTACATCTGTGCCAGAGCCGCCACTACCTGATCGTATCCAGACAGGGATGTATTGCTCGGAAAACTCACAACATCTCTACAATACCAAAATTCTAGGAAGTTCTTCTATACTAATCCTCAATGTCTATCTTCGGGCTATGTGCTCTAATCAGAGTTTATCTAAATCTAGCATCCAAGGTTAGTACTAAACTGCCTCTGATACCAACTGTAATTCCCCAACCCCAGCTACCTAGAGTCGGTGCATTACTTTGTAACATTGGCATGATCACAAAAGATCAAGTCTCGAAAGACCGATTAGTTTAGTAGCCTTGGAAACACTAGATACATTCATAAGTCTTTCATTACATCAAAAAGTAAATAAAATACAATAACATGGTCTTCATAGTCCACACTCATATCCCTTTCTGACTACCCCTGCAGGTCATTCATAAAATACTTCTTCACATCCTGGAAAAATATTAAAACATTGAAAGGGGTGAGCTCAGATGCTCAGTAAGGATAAAAATATTGTGGAAGCTTTCATAAATAAACATAAACATTTAAGGAAATGTATAACTAAAACAAAAGTCTTTTAAACTTGAACATAAACATAATATGGGAAAAGTAAAATGAGATAATTCCATTTACTTATTCACATGGATATTCTACTGGTCGAATAATCACATGAAATATCATTAACCACTTTCATAATGATGGAATGTATAATGCCAGACATTCTGAAACATTTTGTCAAGGCCTCGGCCAAGACGTCTAAAATGATTAAGGCCTCGGCCAAAACCATAATTCAAATTGGGAAAGGTCCTCGGCCAATTCCACTTCTAGTTGTCTCATGAGACCTATCGATGCATCGAGGAGCTATAGCAGGCTCCACCCGTCACTTATTAAGTCCAATACATTCCTCATATGAATAGGTTTAAACATATCATAAACCATAACATAATCGTATCACATAAAACATGCATAAAGGAAACATAACATTTCCACATTTCAATCACAAGATATCAATACAACACATTGATATAATAAAAACGCTTTCAAAACCATTTTCAATACCAAGATAAAAGAAAGTTAAAACTTTGTATTTATTTTTCATTAAAAAATGATGGCTTGTAGAGGAAGCCGAAACTCAAATAATGGTCACGGCGGCGGAGAATTCGTTGTCACCGCATAAGTACAGAAAGAAAAACATTCCCTTTTGTCGTTTAGCAAAACGCTTCGTATAAAAAAGATTCCTTTTGAATAAACGTAAAAGTCAAAGGGGTTTATACACCGTATAAAAGAATGTTGTGTATAAAACCAAATATGCCTCAATGAAAGAGGATTGAGACGAAGTCCTTAAAAAGATCATTTTTTTAAATAAAGTACATCTATAATGTGTATTCACTATAAGTACACATAAATAAAGTACAAATACAAGATAGGACATAATAATATCATGACATAATTTGAAAGTACGAGATTAACCCAAAGAATGGAAGCTGGGTTAAGAAATTCCCTTACAAAGATCATTTTTTTAAATAAAATAGATCTATTATGTGTATTCACTATAAGTACACATAAATAAAGTACAAATACAAGATAAGACATAATAATATCATGATATAATTTGAAAGTAGGAGATTAACCCAAAGAATGGAAGTTGGGTTAAGAAATTCCCTTACCTCGTGTCTGACTTGACTCAACCATTCTTTAACCTCCTGAATAATAAAATAGAGTTAATATATACCTTATTAAGAACCATTTTGAATTTCATTATACTTTTTATATCACTTATTAAAATGATATTAACATTATGTAATTATTTAAGTTAATAACGGTCGTTTTGCCGATCTTTGGTACTTGAGTCAACAATAAACTTCTTATAATTACAATTTTTTTATGTGTAGAATATCCATTATCTCCAGAATTATATTCATGATTTAGATTTAATATATATTTTATATATCTAGTATATACATTCATTTATAATATTACATAACATTTAGAGGTAAGAAATGAAATGCACCGTTCATGGAGACGGTAAGCCGTACGTACGCATGAACGCTACTTTCATTTCAATTTCATATTTAATGGAACGAAATCATAATGATATAAATGTATAATATAATTCCAGTATAATATAGTGTATGATACCATTTAATCAATCCTTTATACATCCCACATATGGCATTAACGATTCAAATCTCTTTGAGGGGCGGTAGTCCGCACTTCCTAAAATGAAATTATCACGTTTTACCCATAATGGAAATCATAAAGTATGTCATAAATGAAAAATACAGAAGCATAAGTAAAAAATAAACATGTTATATATCATATATAAAAATAGTGACATCTTAATGGCCACCTTTGAAGGTGTTATATGAGTGTTGAACAATCATCGTTTCGTGAGGCAGAAATTCTCCATCCACAGAAACCGTATGTTCTTTAACCATTAGATGTAGGTGTGTGTAAGTGTAGCTCGAATCCTTATTATAACAACATCCTAGTATATTGAGTATAATTTTGTTTTTACAAAAGAAATGAATAAAAAGAGTTTAGGGGGCTAGAGAAGAAAAATAAAACAAAACAACATTAGAGAAGACATTACCTCAAAATCGGGTAACTCTTTTTGATTTGAGCCAAAGGCTTCCTTGGGAAGAGTTATGCCCAAAGTGAGGCTTCTAGGAGTAAGAGGGGGATGTTGGGAGAGTATTTGGGCAGAGGTTGGCCGAGACAAATGGCTTGATGGTGTGAATAAGGTGGGAGTGGTGGGGGCCTTTTATAAGTGGAGAGGAGGGTCACTTTTGGAAAGTAATGAAAAGTCACTTTATTATAAAATGAGTTTCGAATTTTAGAGGTCCCAAAATTATATAATTCGAGGCTAAGGTGATAAGGGTTCGAAATATCCTCATCCAATAGGCTTTGGACAAGTGTAAGCCTTGTATTTTGCATTATCTTCCCATTTTATTTAAATCGTTAAATAACGAGGTCATCGCTGCATCATCATGATGTCATAAATAATTTAATTTATTTAATGTCTAAAAATTATATAAAAAATTCTATGATGTATTAAATCGTTTTATCTTTCTAATGAATATTTATAATCAAAATTTGGACTTTTTTAACTCCACTTAAAAACTGTTTTAGTAAAACAACTCATGTTTGTGTCTATTTAATTTTAACATTAAATATATATATATTAATGTCATTTTACAACCAAAGTGGCTCCATGGGGTCCCCAAGTTGACCCATGGGTTTTATTGGTCGGCCATGACTCATTCAATAGGAGTAGGACAAGTGTCAAGCTCATCTCATATTACTAAAACATTATTTTTACCTTAAACTACACTAATTACCTCTAATCGCGATTAAGAACTTAAAAGTTACTATTCACCAAAAAATTATTTTGATCTCATTGAACCACATTTTTCTTCTTAATGACAACCATGTTTGTCAGATTTTTGAAAATCAAATCACAGAAGTGGTAATATTTCATTTAAACGAAAAATCAGTTATTTAACTACCACTTAGTGGTTTCACTATTCATCAAAAATTGAAGTTTTTCAGAACAATGCCAAAATTTCACCCTAAGCTATAATTGATATTCCGAATTCAAAAATGATGTCTATTTTACAAAATTCCAAACATATAAGTTGCATTAATTAATTTTATAATTAATTCCCACTGTTACAACAAATAGCGTGTTTTTAAGAAACAATTTATATCAAAAGATTGGCAATTGTTTATGTCCATTTTCAATGTTAAATTAATTCTAATGACCACCATTGGATAAAATGGTAAAGATATATTCTAATTATAATTTAAAACCACTCAATATTATAACTTATCACTATAAATTATTTTGATTAAAAAAGTTGTTTTATGTATTTTTCACTATTCATAAAAATTTGGAAGTTCTCAGAAAATTACAAAAAATTCAACATAGGCTAATTTCAATATTAGGAATACAAAATTGAAGTCCATTTTGAAATATAAAATTTCTATAAATTTAAAAAGTGGTTATTACTATTCATAACGGCTACTTTGATTAGTTGCGGTGTGTTAGAACTCAAAGTTGCGTACAATGCAAGCTATTGCATTATTGAATGAGATGCGTATCGTGGAAGCTCGGGGTGTTACATTTTTATCCCTATTTTAAAAAATAAGTTATATGTAAATGTAAGAGAGTGGCATTTTCCTCTTCTTGACATAAATTGATATAATGGTCAAAATCATGGAAATATGGATCGAAAATTGGATATTTTGCATAATTAGATGAGATAGGGTAAAAATATGGCCATAAAATATAAATACGGCATGACATTATGTCTTTGTACCCATTATATATTTATTTTAACACACCATATAATCTTTTTTACATTTAACAATGATAATTTTTTTTTATTTTTACTAGTCATAATGACCAAGAATAATGTTGAATTTGATAGATAATAATAATTATTCAGATTAAAAATGTTTAATAAATTTTTATCAAATTCAATTAACATAAGTTGAAGAATTTAGTATAAAAATGAATATTTAAAACATGTCATCAAAAATATTTTTATGAAATGAATTATTCAAGAATAATATGATCTTATATAAACTCCATGATTAGAAATCAACAATGTATTAATTTAAATTAAAATACTGAGATTTATAATATGTTAACTCAATTTAAATCATTAATTATTAGGGGTTATGTAAATAATTAAAATGGAGAAAAATTATTGACATAAAAAAAGTTTAAAAAATGTATTTTTAAGACTAAAAATAAACTTATAAAAAATTATTGTATAAAGATGATTAAAATGTAATTAATTAGATTAAATATAAAAAAGTAATACCTACGTCCGATAAAATCATATTGAAACAATTAAATTGTTTAATTTATCAAAAGGAAACGATTATTCTACAGAAAATGATATTTTTCCCTAGTAACTGAAAAATCACACTTCTGGAAAATAGAAACATTTCACCTGTTGTTAATTTTTACATATTGATTTTAAAATGGATGTTAATTTGGTATAATAATATTTCAAAAAAAATTATAAATTAATTATGATATTTTCCCATAAATAAATAACAATGTTTTTGTTGAAAAATATATTTTTGAAGGATGTAAAGATATTAATAAAAAATAAATCCTTATTTATGAATATATTTTCTTCATCTAAAATATTAATACATTATTTTAAAAAATTGTATATTATTATTCATACCACCATTTATAATGGATATGTTATAACAATCATTTTTAAATAGCATGTCACGATTCATTTAGGCTCATCATTTTGTGTTTTATACGACATCGAATAAAATGATCTTTTTTTAAAATCTTGAGGTGATAAGTCCACAATAAGGGTAATACGAGTAATATAAGCTTAAAAATATAAAATAAGGATTCAAAAACAACCATAAATTACTTTATATTACATCTTATGAATGTAATGCTACCACAAACAATATTATCAAATATGGAAATTTTGTTCCACTTGTATTGGATAATGCACATGTGCCTCAGCTTATTTGGAGAGGACTCTCTATGTGTATCTATGAATCCCAGGTTTGATTTTGGGAAGAGGCATAATTTTTGGATACTACTGCAGTACTTAAGCAGGTATTGTAGTAGGTATTGTTCGTTACTGTGGTAGTCAGAACTATTGACCTTCAGGCCACCAGTTTGAGCCTAGAGCCCTTAAGTCCTTCGTGCCACCCATGAATTCAGTTCAATAGGGATTTTTGTCCACCTTAAGGACTTCGGGCCACCTCAAGTCCATCGGGCCACCTGATGTACATATAAAAACTAGACAGATTATACAAGGAACAAGCCCTAGAAGAGGATTCAGAGAAAGGCAGATTCACCATAGTATTGCTAATGAAATTTGATGAATGATATGGTATGACATTTAATATAAGTACTCGGCCTGTGCACCACTATAGAGGACAACTATCCATACATCCATGCAAATGTGGAGAATTGATCATGATGTAGATGCTAAGGATGGACAGTTTCAAGTAGTCATAGTCTGTAATGAGTTCTTTTAAGACCTTCAGGTCCTGTAATGTATAAAGACTATGGTCCATGTAAGGGTTTCCCTTAAACCCTTAAATGTGAGATTATTTAAAATGAATAAAAAATGAAGGATTTTGGGCCATTTTAGTAGTAATGTATAAATACCATTACTCTATTTTATGTAATGAAAAATTATAATATACCAAAATATTACTTTTAATTTCTCTTATACATTCATAGAGGAATAAGATGACATTTTTAATGAATGTGAAATTTCATTTTGAACATAGATAATTTATTTTTATGATTAATTTTTTTTTTGTTTTTAGTGATTATACAAATACCTTAAATTTTTATACAACCAAGACAAAGTGCTTGTGCATGAAGTGGGGAAATCAAAGTAAACATTTTTAAGAAAATTTTAAGTAATATTTTTCTAATCATTTATAGATTAAAATTAATTTTAAAAATAATAATAATGTCTATTTTATTTTTAATGAGTCTATATTCAATTTCCATTCACATATTGATGTCTTTAATATCAAAATACATGAATAATTCTTAAAATGACATTAATGGTATTTTATGTTAAATAATATTTTTTATAATGATTAAAAAATAATAAATAACATGAAATAAGACAAGAAGTATGAGATAAGGTCTCAAATTTAATCTATTGACCATTTCGGTCCAAATGTTTTACATTAGAATAAAATTTCTAACCTCTTATGGATGGAAAACTTGTTACTATGGTTAAGGTTATAACTAGTTAATGAAGGATTTAAACCAAAATATAATGTTTAAGATTACACATAAACCTATCAAAATGTTATTGGCTAAAGATATTTAAACCATAAAATATATTAAATTCTAAATTATTCCACTTTTTTCACCTTCACATGAATGGTAATTTAATATATTATTTTATTATGTATTTCAAAGTGTGTCCTTTCCCAAATTATAAAAGGACCCCAACTATCTTATATTATTCATCCCACCTTGAGACACATAACTATAAAATACCCTAAAAACATCTTATAAACATAAATTTAAAACATATAGAGGCTCTATTTTTCTAAATTGACCATCCCTATTGTCCTTAATAAGAGATTAAAATGAGGTTTCTCAAAGAGGATATAATCGTATTAACTAATATCTTTCCTTTTACTTATAATTTTACCCCCAAATATTATATCATAACCATTAAAAAATATTAAAATTTGTACCTCCTATATACTAGTATTTTAAAATGGTGATTTCATAATGTTTATCTCTCTCATTTCCATCAAGGAGGAAAATGAAATTATCATTTGTGCGTATGTATGAGCTACCACCTCCACATAGCGGTAAGATTAATCATCTAAAAACTTATAAAATGTTTGGTTATTATGAAAGACTAAATATTTATATATGATATTTATTATATAATTATTAAATTTTAATTATAATATCTATCTATATTCTTACCGTCCCATCCGTTGGAAGATGATAATCTCCCTTGTGCGTAAGTGTGGACAACCACCTCCATAAAGTGATGTCATTTTTTTAATTTATGATTAAAATGGAAGATAATTATAATTTCTTTAAGGAATATATATGATTTTATGGTTATAATATTAATTCCTTAATGTTAAATTATTATTTAATTTTATTTCATCATATCCATCAAAAAGATGAAATATCACTCGTGCGTACGTATGGTCTACTATCTCTATAATGTAATACAATTAAATTTCCATTAAAAAGTTTTATGAATTGCTAGAAAAGTGAATATGGTGATTAAATATGGTACTTATTAAATAATTAAGATTATGAATATTATGAAACCTTGACCAATTACAATTATTAAAAATATTGTACCAAAAAACAAAATAGTTTTCATAAAGAGATGACAACTTTTATGAGGAATTATTGATAAATGGGTTTCAAAATCATATAATTGGATAATATATGATATTATATTTACATATATAGTTCTATAATATGTATATAATAATTTTATGTTTATTATAAACGAGCTTATAGATTTTAACAAGAATTTTGGATGTGAGATAAGTGTTTTTTGTCTCAATATTGTTTTTTAGGCGTGATTGATGTTATGAACCTATTTATGTATATGAGTTGTATATAATTTCTATTTCAAATATTATATGATATATAATTCTTATCTCTTGTTATTTAAATTTATAATTGATATTACTAAATACAAGGTTTTTTGATCTGGAAGTTACCCAAGGGGTAAGGATTCATCATCTCAAATCATCTTTTTGGGAAGTGTTCTATACACATATATTTTTTATGAGGTATAAAAACTACCCATTTTACCTGATTATATCTTGAATAACATTATTTTCATGATATTTAAAGTTTCATTTAATTTTATTAATCCACGGGGATGAATATTATATTTTTAACAAAGTGATAATGGTTAATTATTCAATATCACTCTTTATTGGGATCATTTATGTTTATATTACCATTTAGAGAATTATAATTATTCACACTTTTAAAATACAATGTAATATTTTATCTTTGGTTAATTATGAATTATTCATATTTTCTTATCATTTAAATCTCTTTGGTACTTGAAGAAAACCAAAATAATATTTCTAAGCTAAATCGAATCTATTTATTCATATGGTTGGGAATCAATTTATTCCATGTCATTGTTTATAGAAATATTTAAAAGAATTTTTTTTAAATATTCCAATAATTTTTTAGTTCATTTATAGTTATGTTTCACATTTTAATTTCTATTTAATATTAATTTTATTTTTTCCCTAACAAGGGACCTTTTGAATTTTTACCATATTATGAAAAGAATATTTTATTAACATACACATCATGAGAAGATGTTTCCACTGCCATAAACCTTATTTTATTTTAAGCTTCCATTATAATTTTCCATGGATATTTTCAAAGAAAGAAATGTTATCAAAATTTTGGTATTTTTTTAATATATAAAAATACATGGAAATTTTCTTCATTTTTAAAAATTATATTTTGAATTTTCATCTTAAAAAATATTCTTGTGTGTCTCCATCCCTTGTTGTATCTTATACTTAACATGGGATATGTTCTTATGATAGAATTTAAATTATTATTTTTGGATAGTTTATGATGATGTGGTAATTGACAAGAAACTAGTTTTCATTTATGGTTTGATTAGTTCATGATAAAAGATTTTATTATTAAAATGAAGAGATGTTTAAAAAACCCATTTATTTTCTATGGGATTTTCTATGATAATATAATGAATATTATTGATGTTGTGGAAAAAATAAGAATTTTTTATGATTTTGTGATTGGTAGGTCAAGGATTATATATTTGGAAAACACATTTGGTAATAAAGGTCGTGTTCAATGGGTGGAAGTTACTCTTAAGAGAATGTTAGAATTGAAAGGCTAGGATTTATGTAATTTTTTTATGACCACTAATAAATGACAGTATTAGTAGTGTGTATTGAAATGTGATTTCTATGAATATGATTATTCTTCATGTTATTCCACTCATTATTTCATGATCATATTCATATGATATGTTCTAATGAATCATGGAATTTGATTCTATTATTATTTATATCTTATGAACTATTAATAATTATTCCATGAATCATGATTAGGATCTATAAATTGTTGGATATGATTTTCTATTATTATCCTCATGTTCATATACTATTATTATCATGTTATTACCAAAAATTATATATGATTTATATCTCATATATTTCCCCTTACCAAGTATTCAATCTCACATTTCTTATCTTTTTCTATTACCTAAGATATGAAGAAATGGTTTATCTATGTTATTCCTAATAATGGTACTAGACATAAAAAATATAGTGGGGGTGATGTAGATTTTTATGAACAATATTTTTATGTATCCAACTTTCCAAATACACTACAACTCTATGGTTTTGTCATGGATCAGAATAATATTTAATAAATATTAATCTAAAATGATATAAAATATATGTATAAAATGCTTGGATACCCACAAATATGAAATATTATGGGGGAAACCTATACAAATTTAAATATTGTTTTTATATTTGTTGCATGAGTATAGGAAAAATGGTAGATATTAGAAAATTAATGTTTGAGAGAGGATACCAAGTTGATATCACTTGTCATACAGTTTATGGAATTATTTGATGTATGAATTAACAACTATTTTTTTCTATATTAATTTATCCTAATTATATATACAATTGTTTTATTCTTGGATAACTTCTTTAAAAGTAGCTTATACTAACCTTATCTCAAACACTGTTTATCTTTTTTAATAAAGGGGTGGAAATAAGTTTCACATTTTAGTATCTCTTCTTGGATTAAGAGGTATAAAATTTGATATTTTTGATATTAACTATTGAAAGAAAAAGGAGAATGAAATGTAAGGTATTATAGTAAATCCAGAGGGGATATTTTTAACTTGTTCAAGGATGATGCTGTATTATTTTCAGAACTTGTGGAGGAGGATGGGATTTATTTCCATTGAGTTAAATATTGATGAAGATATCCTATTTAGGGTTTATGATTTTTTATTTATGGGTTAAAAGTGTACTATAAATCAATTTTTTTTAATTATTTAGGTTTCTAAATAATTGAAAAATGACTCTATATGTATGAATAATTTTGAATATACTGTGTATTTGTAAGAGTGTATCTGAAAAAGTACTATATATATTTAAGGGTTGTCTTAACGTTCAATACTATAAATTAGAAAAGTCCAAAGTCACCCTATGATACATCAAGGTAATTTTATAGATATGTAAATATTATCGTGGTTTTAAATTGGTAATATTACGGTAGTCATATTGAATAATGAGATATTAAAAGATACCAGAGCTACACTGTGACACAAAAGAGTGTCTCTAAATTTTTGGTGCATAATTTAGAGTTGATGAAGTGGTATCTGTAGAAAAGGATACATGTAAGTGTAATCAAGAATTTTCAAAACATATATAATTGTAACCAATAGTTTCAATGGATAGCTGAGAGTATCATGAGTTATACAGTATATGTGAATGGGTAAAAAATTCCTAAATAAGGGAAAACCATATACATAAGTATTGATATAATTTTCCAAATAAGATATAAGAGTGAATTCCATTTTGATTGAGATAAATATTGATTAATAGATATAATTATTGTGACAATTTTTTAATTTCAAATATGAAAAATTTTATTTTTTCTTCAAGTCAAAAATAACATGATGTTGGAAGGTTTAGTTTTGAGTCATGATGTTTAAGAATGAAATGGATGAGGATAAATTATTAGACCACATGGAATTGTTGATTATTCATGGCCATTTTTTGGATTAGAATTTATATTTCCCAAACTACACATAACTACAATGGCATATCATAATTAAAATGTGGGGTCAAACCCATTGGAAAAAATGGTAGGAAAGTAACGTAGTTGTAAGAAACTTTTGAAAGGATTCCTCACAATCACTTTTTCGTTAGGTTTTCCTAAAAAAAATCTTTGGTTTTAATTAAAATGAAAATAAGGGTACATGGTCAATTTTAGGGTTGAGTAAAAAAATAATACTAAATCTATCTTAGGATAGAACTATAGATTATGGTATAAAGCAATGAAAAATTTACCAATTAGACTTGGTCCAACCAATTGGATCAACCAAAGATGTAATAATTATGTGGTCTAGAGATATTCCAAAACATATGTGTAGTAAGCCTAGATTCTAGGAAGAATGTATCATAAGCTATTTTTCCTAGCATGATCAAATCTATCTAGTTTAGGGTCAATTGATTACATCACCCACAACTAGGTTAGTGAAATAAATTAGATAATTTTTTTAGCTTAGATACTATCCATGGGGTTACCGAGTATTGATTTATAGAAACATTACATTAAAACATATCCCTACCATCAACCCCTAATATAAAGGGTATTATCCACATAGGACAATATTAAATGAAATAAGTGAAATAGATGTAATGATCAACATAATAAATAAATATTTTATAATAAATCAATCCAAAATTGAAAAAAAGTAAAAAAAAAACTAACTTGGACAAATAAACAGCGAAGAACATAATGGTAGTTGAAGTTGAATGGAAATTGATACTGAAATAGAGTATTGAAATATGAAATTGGATATGAAATGATAAATATATGTCTATATGAAATAAATAAGTAAAGAAATTAATTTAAAATAGAAAGAAAAGGTTATAAATAATTTTACAGGGTAACAGAAGAGAAATGAAGAATAAAATAAGGGGGTTGTCCATCATGCTCTAAAGTCTTTTTCCATTACGGGGGATCTTGTATTTATATAGAGCCAAGCATTAAATGATTTATAAATGAATCAAATAAAGTAACTTCTTTAAGTGGATTATACATCAAAACATTCATGGTGTCTTACTGTATTTCATATCATATAATTCAGATCATCACTGTCCTCTTAATTTCAAGGATATTTGGATTTCATGTCTTGTATCTTCTACATGATTATGATTTTAATCTTTTCATTCCGTAAAAATGTGTCCATGCTGTGTATCTCACCAGGTTTGATATTTGAGTATTTTCTAACATGTAATTTATATTCACATCATGTACATGGTTCACCTCATGTAAGTGGGATTAATAGATTCTAATTTGTATATAAGGTGTCCCTCTCTTGGGATACATGTTGTGTACTTTGAATTCATGACATGTAATGATGATTTTTTTTTCATTTTTCCATCATTCCTTCTATAATTATTGAATTCCTAGTTCCCCTAAAAGCACATCAAAATTTAATGTATTATAAAATAAAGAACTGTCAAACCTTGAATAATTATATCCAAAAGATTTATATAAAATTATCTTACCATGGAAATAAGAGGATTCTCACACTATAGTTTCTATGTATTCAAGTATGAATATTTAAAACCATTTTAAAGATTAAATTTGGAGGAATTATTGAGAAAAATAATTTGACATATTTTAATGTGATGTTCATGAGTTCATGTGAAATGTTATTTTGGGGATCATGATAAATAGAGCAATGAGATCATTTTTGAGTCTATTATGGATTGGGGTTAATTGTATAAAACACATATGGTTCTTTTAAGAATTTATAAATTCCAAATCCTTTATTTTCATGATTTAATTAAAATTTTCAAAATTTATTTCTTGAATTATTTTTGATTGTTAGCTAAGAATATAAGAATGAGTATCAAAAATAATAATCATGATGAGAAATTATGATGTAATTATTTGAAGGAAGTAACTATTAGAAGAGAACAAACCATGAGTATCATTTTAGAAAGAGAGAAGGAGGAAGTTCCACATTAGGATATCCATTCATAACTTGAACATACAATTGTGATCAATCTTGAATAATTTTTTCCATTCTGATGATTACTAAGTTGGATCTTATTCTGAACTAGTTTGTGTTAGTAATTATAATGGGTCCAAGGATATAACATTCTATATAGCTCCATATTAAAAATAATAGGTGATCTATATGGTGGTGGGGGTGGGTGGGGGTGGATAATAACCACTATAAAATTGGCATTTTGTTATCAATATTGGAGGTAAACCTCATTATAAAACCTATTAAGTAATTTCTTGTTGAACTTCTATGAATGTGAAAAATCTTTCCAAAGAAGTAAGAGATCCCTGAGGGAATGAAAATAAAAAAAATCAATGTTCATTACACCAATTGGTGATGATAACATTTGTATGTGATCCCAACACATAACATTGATAATATGTTTAAACACATACATATTTTATATACCTATAGTTTGACAAAGATAATTATAATAATAAAAATTATTGGAATTTGACATGAAATTATAGATATTTGGTAATACATAAATAATTTTTTACTCACATCTCTAAATATAAACAAGAAATTTGAACCTTCCAATATTAGATCCATGGATTTTATTCCACCCATTATCCTTAATAATATAAAGTATCATATTTACACACAAACCATTTATTGAAAAATCATTATTAGGTATTATATATTGAGGGGAAAGTATAGTATACTGAATGGTAAGGGATATAATATAACATACCATCTATTTTCACTTTAATAACTCGAAAATAATGAATAACTTGATAAAAATATAAAAGAACCACTAATAATAACCCCACATAAATGGTCTTTATGTGTAGGATACAGATTATGATAAAATGTAAGTGATTGGGAAACATAAATATATTAAATACTCAGTTTATATAGGTATGTGGTTAGTGTGAAATGCTAGTGAACCATTCACAATAATCATTAACATTCCCAAATCAATAAAAAATTCTATTTTTCTCTAAAAAATTACAAAAAAACATCATAAAATCAAATATATCTCATATGTGGGTGTTACATTTCAATTATTATCCTCCTCAATCATACTCTCCATAGAACCACAATTATACATAAAATAATATACATTATTGAATACTCTCCCCATGTTTGGGGTTTGTTCATCCTCAATGAAAACCCCCTTTGACTAATACACCTCTCCTGTGGGTTCCTATTTTTTCTCCCACTCAAACACATTTTTGACAACTAAGGATCCTATTTTATATTCCCCTCTCTTAAATCAACTTATTTCATTTGAGAATCATATATCCAACCATCAAATATCTTAACGAGGGAATCAATGTCATGTTATCAAATTTTAAATATATTTTAGGTCAAAACTACCATCCAATAATTACTTATATTTTATATAAAAATATATGGATGTAAGTTAAAAAACGTTTTGGCTATAGAAAAATTCCCATAAATGTATTTCAAGGCTATTTAATGTGATTTTTGTATATATAAATAATTATATCTAAACTAATAAAAGTTTTATAATTAGGAATAGATATATTATAGAGAATAAATATAAATCATCAATAAAGAATTAGACATGACTATGAAATATATATAAAAAAATCAGGGAAACCATTAAAATTTGGAAACCAATCAATAGAATAAGACACCCAATTAAAAGAAAGTAATAATAACATAATTTAGTTAAACTAACATTTATATTAAGTTATAGTGAAACATTAATAATTATATATAGGGGAAACATTAAATATAGATTAAAAAATTCTACCTAGATTTTCATAAAATGTCACAAAAATTTAATAGAGAGTATTATTTAATTTCATTGTATAATTAATCATGTAAAAAATTTCAAAAAGTTCAATATTGTTTCATATAAGGAATAAATTTTTAATAAACTATAATTTTACAACCATTAATGTGTCATAAAATTTTCATATAGAAACCAAAATTTTATTAAATGAATATTAAATAAATTTTATGAAAACATCATAATTGTTATAAAATCTATATCCAAATGTGTAGTATGTTTGGGAAACTACGCACACACATAAGTTATATATAAAATAAATTAAAAAATATTTAAATAATTCTTATTTTCCACCAAAAATTAATTTTATTTCCTTTAGTACATGTATTAACCTATGTATATACATCAATGAAAGGGTATATCTAAAATCATATTGACAGGAGGGATACTATTTAAGGGATAAGAGACCTGAATCAATAATTCATAGGTAATCATAATCATCATCAACATTTCATAATAATGGTATCATCATAACAACCATGAGGGAAATATTTGAAAAAGGCATGGAATGTGGAATATGTATAGTAATGAAACATTATAACATAGTGGTCAAATACAACACTTAGATTTGAACAATGCAGATATCATGTTCATGAGAAACATATTGAATAAATAATAACAACATATTTTTTAATAGATATAGAATAATTTTTTATACATAATACACAAAATATCATGAGATATGATATATCACCAAGGTATTAGAGGGTAATATAATTATGGGCCCACCCTTAACTATATAAAATTCTCATAATCATTCATGACACCTGGAAAGAGAACATATAACAAAAAATTTCATTAAATAACCCAATGAAATAGAATGAGTTTTATTATGATTTTTAAAGAATAATTTAATTAATATCTTTTGGGGTTTGAAAATGAATATGTAAAATAATATTTTGGCATAAAAAAGTCATCTTTATTTAATGTATAATAAAAAATCCCAAGAGGAGTAAATGTGATGTCTTGGAAATTAAATTCAGTTCAAAAAATGATTTTTAAAAGGATTAGAAAACATTTAAAAATCGTAAAAACATGTATATATATGAAAGGAAAAGGTAAAGAATAGAAAAATGACATTTTAAGAACATTATAAGTACATACATATAGAAAATAACGTGAAATAAGTGATAACAAAAAAACATGAATTGGGTTCGAGAATCCCTTAACATTAAATGCCACTTTATTTCATCTTTTTCCATATCTTAAATAAATAACATAAGTTTATTAAATTAAGGATCTAGAATTTAACTATTTTAATTTGTAACTGATGATAACTTATAATAATTTGATTCTATTCATTAATTCCCTTTGATAAAGTTGAATTTTTTTGATATAATATTTCAGTTATAATATACCATATTTATTTTATTAATCAATCATTATTTATAGCTACTTAAAAATTATTGACATTGGCTACATAATCATAGAAAAAAATTTCAAATAAATTTTGGAATTATTGTAATAATCCATAAGGGTGGTAATAAGAAAATAATAAGGAACCTCATTAATAGTGGTTAACAGACCATTAATGGGATATTGTCCCAAGAAGAGGTTAAAGATATATATTTTGTTATTTTATATTAAATAACATTTTTATATGACATTGAAATTATGAAAATTATGTTAAATTTTTAATTATTTTTATATGGTTTTAATTATAAAATAAATGGAATATAGGGAATTTAGAAAAGGAAATCAAAATAAAATATGAATGGACATTACATATTTTTAATTTTGTTCCTTTTCTATGATCCTTAACATCTTGAAATATATGATTTTGATTACTTATGAATGTCCATTAAAATTACTAGGGGATTAAGGGTGAGTGTTTGGTCAGATATTTAGATTTGGAAGTAGAAGGTAATTGGTTTTTAGAGGGAGGAAAGAGGGGTTATTTATACTTGGGTAGAGGGGTTTTTTTTTGATTTATAATATAGAATAAAATATTATATCCAAGATAAAACTTTAAATGGAAATAGTTTTAACATTATTAAATATATTTGAATTAAATATTATAATTTTTAGATTTTAAAAATAGTATTAAACTAATTTATTACATTAATCAAAAGGAAATGTGAAAAATGGTAAAATATTATTTGAATTGAATACTATAGAATTTAGACTTCATTAAATACATTTTAAGTTTTGAAATTATGTTAATTATTTTAAAATGACCCATTTATTTTATTGAATTGAAATTGTGATGAAATAACCTAATTAACATTTTTAAGTCATTATTACATCATCATTATATTATAAAACATGTTGTATTTGAAAATGATTATATTTAGTATTCATGTAAAAATATAATGTTCCTTAAGAAATTATATAAAAATCCCCCCTTTAAAATTTTGGAAAAAATGATTCTAAAAATAGTATTGATCTTATAAAAATATTTTTATATCATTAAAATTTTAATTATTATCATAAAAAAATTATTTTCACAGAATACATTAAAAATAGTTTTTTAAGAATGTGCTAATAGTTTCTTTTATTGTTTAAAATTGATATTTTTTGGGTAATTGTAATATATATAATTTCTTAAACCACTCATGATATTTTTTTGTTCTTTTAAAATTTATTATTTTGAGGTAAAATTACTATCAACACAGTCTAGGTAACTATTCCAATGGTTTGGTAACTATTCAATGGTCATATTACTATTCCAATTATCATATTACATCCTATCAATACCACTTTATTCCTCCATTCAATATTCACTGTGATTCTCACCAAAGTTTTATATTTTCCATTTATAATTTCATTATTAGTTTACAAAAATTCTATTTATTTTCCATAGTGTTGTTCATGGGGTGATTATTATATCTAATTAAGGTGATCTAGATTTTCCCATATGTGTTTCTATATTTTTTATCCCTTTGTAAAATTTAACATATTCACGGGTTTAGGTGTTAGAAAATTTAATAATAACCATTAATGAAATAATTTACTGTTCGTTTTTATTTGTGTTGCATGTTTATAATAGTATATAATATAAATAAAATTTATATAGGAAAAAATGTTCCTAACAGGGTCTTGGTTATTAAATTATTTCCCCCCATATAAATTTCATCCTCGAAATTTCAAATAATATTTTTTGATTGAGAATAGATTAAAGTACTTATGGTTAATTATTTCCTCTTATTCCCATCACACCTCTTCATATTTATTATTCAACCTTAGAACTTTGACAAGTTGAGTTGTATTATTGCACATATATTTTTCTCTACAATATTATATCTTCACTAACCTCTCCTCATAAAAGGGTTCATACCCCAGTTGTACCACCTCTGGAATGATAACTTGTGAAGGATCATGAATATACTTCCTGAATAGAGAAATTTGGACCACATCATGAACATGATCAATGATTATGGGGATTAATAGATTACACTCCACTAATATTATGATATTAAAGAACTAAAAGGGGCTAATATACCTTGGTATAAGATTCACTTTCTTTACAAACTTCATCAATCTCTTCCATGGTTATATTTGAAAGAATATTTTTTCTCAAACTTCAAACTCCAATCCCCTTAGACGGGTTTTATCATAGCATCTATTCCAACTCTCATTATTTTTTTTATTTATTTGGATTTATTTAACCTTTTCTGTCATTTATTTAAAAATATTGAGTCAACGTACCTTTCTTTCACCAACTTCATTCCCAAAATTAGGTTTTTTACATCACTTCCCATATAGAGTTTCATATAGGTCCTTTTGAACACTCGGGTAGAAGAATTTGGTGTATGGGAACTCATCTATTGGGATTTGTTTTTTTATGCTCCTATTAAATTCTATTTAGAAAGACATAAGATTTTCCTTTAGAGTCTAAATGATCTATTCATATTAGTCTTCAGTTATATGGTGAAAATCCATAATATAATTTTATTCAACATTTGGAGCATGGTTATGTTTTATCCAAATTTTAATGTTGATCATTAGATCATGATCAGAGACAATGTAATTTCCCCCCCCCCCCCCCCATGAAACCTCAATGCTTCATGTACGTCTTAGAATATTTTTCATGAAAAAAGCATCCTGAATAGTGATAAAGTGGTTAGTATTGGTGAGTGAATCCACCAACAACCTTATAGAATTTATAATTTTTATTTCTATTATCGACTACTGAAAAGTACACAGTGATATTCTCCCATTTGCACAAGGTTATATGTAAATTTTTTATTATCCCCAAGGACATTTTTTACTCAAATTTAACATTCTGACATACGAAGCACTTCAAGATGTACTCAATGATAACCTTATTCATTTTCTCCAACAAAAAATTCTCTCAAAGATCACTGTACATCTTAGTTATTCTTAGATGGATGGAGAATGAAAAGATTTGTGCATCATTCAAGAGTTATTTATTTATGTTAGGTTATAAAAGAAAAGAAATTTATTTCCAAACTAAATGACACCTTATAAATCAATGTTAAATTCAAGAAGCGTCCATGCCTTTATTGCTTTCACCTTCTTTTGAATCTCCAGTTCATCTATTTGTGCATCCTTTATCTACTCTTGGATATATGATTGGGAAATAATTTTGGAAATTTAGGATGAATTCCTTACCATTATTATTTATAGATTCATTGGTTTCATATCCATAAAGATAAGGTCTTTCTCAATTCACATCATAAAGAGTGTTGTAGGTTCTTTTCTACTAATACCATCATCTACCATGTTCGAATGTCTAGAATGATGGTGAATAAAGAAATCATTTTAAATTATGAGATATAACATGTAACACCCCGAGATTTTATGAAAAATATTATCTTAATTTCATTAATGTCTTATGTTGTATTCTACACCATGATTACCTTGCTCTATATGCAACACCGTATTAGCTTGCAGTATATGCAACACTATTCTGGGATCGTGTTACACACAATTTTGATAATAGTTATTCTACACAACATTGAGCCTTCAAGCTCGGCCAACCCCTTCCAAATTCTCTTCTCCACTTCCCTAGAAACATCCTAGAGGTTCTGGTCTTTCTCAAAGACCAATTTTAGTGCCCTAAAAGGAGGTCTCAAAGAAGCACTTCAAAGAAGAGGTAATACCCATTACCGATCCTTTTCAATTTCTTTCTTCTTAAACTTCTTATTCTTTAGGTGTTTAATGATAAAGTAATAACATAAGTATTTCTTATATACAGATATGTTATTATAAATATGAAACAACTCTAATTAACCTTCTATCCATCCTACGGAAAAAGGAAATCACCGCGCGTGCGTACGTACGGAATACCGTCTCCACGCCGTGGTGTAATCTGTTTTTCCACCAACACCTTACATGGATGGGTATTATGGTGTAAAGAATAACTATACATAGTATTATAACATCATAATGATTCTTATATAATGTATCATCCACTACAATTCAATTCAATAATTATGGAAATGATATCATCGCTCGTGCGTACGTACGGACTACCGTCTCCACGACGCGATGAGATTCATTCTCCATGTTAACCATTTAAGAATGATTATAAAGTATATATAAGCAATAATAATGAAATATATGACATTATAAAGCTACTGGATTTATCTGTATAAGTATGTATGTCATCTACTTAATTCCACTCAATTCAATAAGGAAACGAAAACAACATTCATGCGTACGTACGGCCTACCGTCTCCATGAACGGTGTATTTATTTCCATTTATCGATCCATTATATATATGTATATTCTGAATATATATTATAAATCATGTTTTATATTCTATAATTAAGTAATAATGACCTAAGTAATCATATGAATAATTACAAGTTAAAACACGAACGACAAATGAGACGATTTTACCCAAAACACTACTTTAACATGAATTTACAAAAGAACGGGTAATATAAAGTCATAAGTGAACCATATATGATATCATAACAATGAATATGATTATGTAATAAGTCAATGACATTATTTAAATCATTATACAGGAGGTTAGGAAACTTACAAAGCAAGTCGGACCTAAGGTAAGGGAAATATCACAATCTCATTTTTATCCGAGATTGTTTATTCTTTGAAATTTACTGGGGTGTATTTTATCATCCAGATCCATGTTTCCTCAATATGTAATGTTATTTCCATCCACCTACAATTGTTTAAATCCATTTTTACCCTTCGGTGAGTTTTTAGTAATATGTATGAAAGGAATCGTTTGTCGTTTTTCATACGAGGTACTTTTTGACTTTTCCGACAAAAGTACGAAGAATGTTTTTTTTAACTTATACGGCATGAATGTATTTTTAAAACATTATTTACAAGAAGCTTCCTTTACAAGTTTTCAAGTTTATTTTTAATCAACTTCTTTTAGTTTAATGTTGTATGACATGTTAAGAAAGGAAAAATGTTTTTGAAGTAGAAAGGATATTTTCCTCAAGAATGAAGTTCAAGTATTTTATCAAAATTATTTTCCATATAAGATAATAAAAGGGTTCTATTTTTATCCCTATTATTACATGGATTTCATTATGTTGTGATGGAAATATTTTTATGAATTCCTTTATCTTATATGAATTGTTTTATGATGTCATGATGTTTAAGAATCCCATTTTTATTACATGGGTTACGCTATGATGTATGGTTTATGATTATGTGGCAAACATAAGAAAGGATTCATTATAAGATGGGTGGGACCTATATATCCCTCCAATGCATTGGGTAAAGATTTTATATCTCATGAGATAGACATGGCTGGAATGGGAGGTTATACCGGTTCAGTGAAACAGGACTGAAACGAGGGTTACTCGATTCAGAAAGGGACTTTGTCCACTAAGATAGTCTTGGCAATGAGTCTTGACTAACAAGAAATGATTCTCTATGATTATGTGTGAATGACACAAAGTTTCATGTTTTATGTTATGATTATTGTTATTACATTTCACTGCCATGATTTATCCCATGTTATGAAATTATGCTCTCTTTTGCAGGTTATGATTTCCAAAAAGTTATGTTCTTATGAATATGATGTGATTGATTTTCTTTTGCTTACCCTTACTGAGCATTTGAGCTCACCCTTTTATGTTTTCTTTTCCCCAGGATATAAAGAAAGGTTTTAGGTAAAAAAAGGGGAAGATCTTTATGGGAGATATTGAAGATCTTTCACCACGATTAGAAGATTACGTTCCGAGTTTCCAAAGACACTAAACTATTACGATCCTTGTGTGTGTGTTTTTGTTATGTACTAAGTATTCTGCAAATGTAATGTAATGTCAATGTATGTCAGGCTTCGGGTCTCTACAGTTGGTAATAGAGGAAAGGTTTAGTCAACCTTTGGAAACTAGGATGCGAGAACTTTAGTGAGATCCCTAGAGATATTTATAAGGTATGTCTAGGGATGTCCCTAAGGATAAGTATACGTATAGGATACAGTCCTAGAACTACGGTAACGATCATTGAATTTAACCTAATATGTTAGATATTGAAGGTACTCCCCCTTTATTATATTGTTTTCCCTAGCATGATTTTTTCCTCTCACACTATTATTTTTGGGTTTTAGACGATGGCTGGAACCCGAAGGAACCGTGTTGATCAATGCAATGGACAATGCAATGATTTTCCTCCTGAAAAAAACAAATGTTATGAGAGATAGAGTGCAAAATCTTATTGCTATACATACACAAGCTATGAATCATTCTGGACTTCCAAATGAGCAGAGAAGGGAACAGTATTCTATTGAGTCCTTCATGAGGCAACGTCCACCTTCTTTCAGTGCGTCTTCTGATCCACTTGTTGCTGAACAATGGATCAGTACCACTGAAAAGATATTTTCAGTTCTTCAATGTTCTGAGCATGATAAATTCATCTTAGCAGTATATCGTTTGGAAGGTGAAGCTGATCAATGGTGGAATCTTATAAAGAATACGAGGCCAAGAGATGAAATTGAGTCCATAGAATGGGACGAGTTCAAGAACATGTTTTTGAGTAAGTACTTCCCTCGTATTCTTTGAACAAAGATGGAAAAGGAGTTTCTTGATCTGAATCAGAAGGATGATGAATCTGTTGGTATATATGAAGCAAATTTTACAAGACTTGCAAGGTATGCATCTGGCATTATCATCCAACCTGAAAGTAAAGTTGATCGATTTTTCAGTGGCTTAAAACCAAGTCTTCGAAGGGCATTAGCTATAAGAGACTTTAGTAGCTATGAAGAAATTTTTCATTGTGCTATCAAGGTAGAAATGGAAGTTGGTGTCACATTTCCATCTCATGGTTTTGACAAGAAACGAAAGATGGAGTTCAAGGAGAAATCTCAGAATAATGGTGAAAAGAATATGAATGTTTCCTTATGCTCAAAGTGTGGAAAGAAGCATGGTGGAGATTGTCTTAAAGGGACTAGAAAATGTTTTAAGTGTGGAAAAGAAGGTCATCGAGAAGCTGAGTGTCGAAGTAATGGAAAAAGGGTTTCTAATGATGTGAATAAAGAAAACACTGCAGAGAACGCACCACCAACACTTCAATGCTTCAAGTGCAAGGAAATGGGGAATTATGCTAATAAATGCCCTAATCCAAGGGTTAGTGATGATCAACATGAGCAACCACTGAAGGAAAAGGACAAAGGGAAGTCACATGCGATCACTATTGGCAATGTTGAATATGACAACGATGTGGTGGAATGATTAAGTGTTTATGTAATGGGATTCCAAAATAATATTGTATCATGGAGTATCGGAATATTTATGTATTGGTATAATGTGGTATTCAAAGTAATTGAGATATTTTTGGAAATAAGATGATATGCGCATAATGAAGGGAAAACGAGAAAATGAAATGTTTAACAGTATTCATGAGCTCATGATTGATATAAGGACTAAGTGATATCATGGTTTGAGTATATAGAATTTTGAGGATTTTGGTATGTGGAAAGTGTTAAATTTTAACTGCATTCATGTTTTCACTAAGGTTCGATGGGTATTCAAGATAATACATGATTAAGGCCTTTGAATGTTTGGAATGTGACCAACAAAACATATCTTATGATATATGGGGATCAACGATGGTATTAAATCTCTGGTAATCGTTTTCACTATGTTATGAGAGTGGACTGCAGTATTATGGATAAGCCTAAAGATTGGAATGGATTATGTTGGACATAAGTTAGTATTGTTTAAGGATAGAAGTTTTTTTTTGATATTATTGATGGGATGTTATAGTAATATAGTTTTAGAAAAAGGACAACCTGCAGAATGGGCGACAACCCATCGCATCGGACAAGGCTGTGGGAATCGAACCCACAACCGAAGTGCGACTGGCCTTTATCGCCTACCACTGGCCTACATGAAGTCCCTGTTTAGTAGAAACTAGTTTTATTATATTAAGAAGTATGATATATGAAGTATAAGCCCATTTTAGGAACCATATATGATTAATCCCACTATAGATCGACTTATGTATATAAATTTTTCTAACCTTTTGAGACAGATGGAATGACCCGTCATTCTATCACATGATCTGCTAACACTTCACGAATAACAAATTCAACTTCATTTATTTAAGAGATTAAGTGGAAATTGTTAAAGGCACGAACAACAGTGAGATTGTACCAAAATAAAGTAATTATTTATTCTAATTCTAATTCTTCAACATTAGGGAAACGATCTTGAAAACCAAAAATGTTGTCCTAGTGCTCTTATATCTGATTAATCAGATGGTACCTTAGATCATCACAAATTTATGGATTTGTGAGTGTTGGCTTTTCCATAACCATGTTCTCTACCACTCTCCATCAGAACATGATGGTTAGATTTATCTTCCATATCCATATTTTAACCTATGATAAAACCCAGTGATTAGTTTATTTGGGTAACAGTTAAGCTTCATACTTTCGTTTTTAAAGATTGGTTTTGGTATTCCTTTTTACGATGTGGGTTTCTATCAAAGAAACTTTAAAATAGTAAACAATTTATAACCCCGACAAATTTCGAGGGCAAAATTCATTTTAAGAAGGGTAGAATGTAACACCCCGAGATTTTATGAAAAATATTATTTTAATTTCATTAATGTCTTATGTTGTATTCTACACCAAGATTACCTTGCACTATATGCAACACCGTATTAGCTTGCAGTATACGCAACACTATTCTTGGACCGTGTTACACACAATGTTGATAATAGTTATTCTACACAACATTGAGCCTTCAAGCTCAGCCAACCCCTGCCAAATTCTCTTCTCCACTTCCCGAGAAACATCCTAGAGGTTCTGGTCTTTCTCAAAGACCAATTTTAGTGCCCTAAAAGGAGGTCTCAAAGAAGCACTTCAAAGAAGAGGTAATACCCATTACTGATCCTTTTCAATTTATTTCTTCTTCAACTTCTTCTTCTTTATTTGTTTCATGATAAAGTAATAACATCAGTATTTCTTATATACTGATATGTTATTATAAATATGAAACAACTCTAATTAACCTTCTATCCATCCTATGGAAAAAGGAAATCACCGCGCGTGCGTACGTACGGAATATCGTCTCCACGCCGTGGTGTAATCTGTTTTTCCACCAACACCTTACATGGATGGGTATTATGGTGTAAAGAATAACCATACATAGTTATTATAACATCATAATGATTCTTATATAATGTATCATCCACTCCAATTCAATTCAATAATTATGGAAATGATATCATCGCTCGTGCGTACGTACGGACTACCATCTCCACGACGCGATGAGATTCATTCTCCATGTTAACCATTTAAGAATGATTATAAAGTATATATAATTAATAATAATGAAATATATGACATTATAAAGCTACTGGATTTATGTGTATATGTATGTATGTCATCTACTTAATTCCACTCAATTCAATAAGGAAACGAAAACAGCGTTCATGCGTACGTACGGCCTACCGTCTCCATGAACGGTGTATTTCTTTCCATTTATCGATCCATTATATATATGTATATTCTGAATATATATTATAAATCATGTTTTATATTCTATAATTAAGTAATAATGATCTAAGTAATCATATGAATAATTACAAGTTAAAACACGAACGACAAATGAGACGATTTTACCCAAAACACTACTTGAACATGAATTTACAAAAGAACGGGTAATATAAAGTCATAAGTGAACCATATATGATATCATAACAATGAATATGATTATGTAATCAGTCAATGACATTATTTAAATCATTATACAGGAGGTTAGGACACTTACAAAGCAAGTCGGACCTAAGGTAAGGGAAATATCACAATCTCATTTTTATCTGAGATTGTTTATTCTTTGAAATTTACTGGGGTGTATTTTATCATCCACATCCATGTTTCCACAATATGTAATGTTATTTCCACCCACCTACAATTTTTTAAATCCATTTTTACCCTTCGGTGAGTTTTTAGTAATATGTATGAAAGGAATCTTTTGTCGTTTTTCATACGAGGTACTTTTTGACTTTTCCGACAAAAGTACGAAGAATTTTTTTTTAACTTATACGGCATGAATGGATTTTTAAAACATTATTTCCAAGAAGCTTCATTTAAAAGTTTTCAAGTTTATTTTTAATCAAATTCTTTTAGTTTAAAGTTGTATGACATGTTAAGAAAGGAAAAATGTTTTTGAAGTAGAAAGGATATTTTCCTCAAGAATGGAGTTCAAGTATTTTATCAAAATTATTTTCCATCTAAGATAATAAAAGGGTTCTGTTTTTATCCCTATTATTACATGGATTTGATTATGTTGTGATGGAAATATTTTTATGAATTCCTTTATCTTTTATGAATTGTTTTATGATGTCATGATGTTTAAGAATCCCATTTTTATTACATGGGTTACGCTATGATGTATGGTTTATGATTATGTGGCACACATAAGAAAGGATTCATTATAAGATGGGTGGGACCTATATCTCCCTCCAATGCATTGGGTAAAGATTTTATATCTCATGAGATAGACATGGCTGGAATGGTAGGTTATACCGGTTCAGTGAAACAGGACTGAAACAAGGGTTACTCGATTCAGAAAGGGACTTTGTCCACTAAGATAGTCTTGTCAATGAGTCTTGACTAACAAGAAATGATTCTCTATGATTATGTGTGAATGACACAAAGTTTAATGTTTTAAGTTATGATTATTGTGATTACATTTCACTTCCATGATTTATCCCATGTTATTAAATTATGCTCTCTTTTGCAGGTTATGATTTCCAAAAATTTATGTTCTTATGAATATGATGTGATTGATTTTATTTTGTTTACCCTTACTGAGCATTTGAGCTCACACTTTTATGTTTTCTTTTCCCCAGGATATAAATAAAGGTTTTAGGTAAAAAAAGGGGAAGATCTTTATGGGAGATATTGAAGATCTTTCACCACGATTAGAAGATTACGTTCCGAGTTTCCAAAGACACTAAACTATTACGATCCTTGTGTGTGTGTTTTTGTTATGTACTAAGTATTCCGCAAATGTAATGTAATGTCAATGTACGTCAGGCTTCGGGTCTCTACATAACTATATTTTTTATGCATGTTTATCTATTTCTATATGAATATATACTTTAGACTCTTTTGATCTATATATATGTCACACTTCTCACTATTGAGGTAGTACTCCAAATATTTAATGACAAGATCAAAACTTCTAACTCTAGATCATGTGTTAGGTAGTTCATCTCATGGATCCTCAACGATCACGATGAATAAGCTATCACATTCCAATTTTCATGAGCACACAACCCAATACTTTATTTGAAACATATGTGTGTGTAAAAAATCCTTCCCCACTTAAGGGTAGCGTTAGTACAAACATGGTGATTAGCATTTTCTTTAGATCCTTACATATTTCCTCACATTCTTGTATACTAACATATTTTACCCATTTCTGTGTTAAAATAGTTACCAGGTTAAAAAATAATGATAAATTTCTCACCAATTTTTATTATTACCCATAAAATCTAATAAAACTATAGATTTTGAAGACAGTTGAGGTTATGGGACATCTTCAATTTCCTTTTCCTTCTAACGGTCCATAGAAATTACCTCACTTCTGATCACATTCCACAAGAATGTAACTTTATTCATCCAAAAGTCAAAGTTTACAGAACAAATCATACATTTTCCCTTTTTATAATGTCTCTAATAAAATCCTTATACTCTATTCATGTTCCAAATTTCTCTTGGATTAAAAGATATTTTCATCCATAAATACTACCAATTTTTTTAAGATAGTTTCTAAATAATATATTCATCATATACATGTAGATTACCAAGGAATTAATATGTACAAATGACATTATTATGAACTCATAATGTCTATATCTCATACAGAAATTTAACTTATGAATATATTCCAACTTTATCTTAATTAGATGGTATCTAAAAAATCCACCATTAAGAAGTATTGATCTCATTAATGTTGATCAAATAAATCATAAATCCTTGGAAGGTGATACTTTTTATTTATGTAGATCTTATTGATCACTTTATAATTGATACATAACCATATTATTCCAACATTTTTCTTGAAAAAGTTTATTGTTTCTCCCTATGGTCATGTACTATGTTTATGCACCCGTTTTCCAAATTCCCTTTCAACTAATTCTTCAACTCTTCAAATTTGATTGAGGCCATCATAATAAGGAATTTTTATATAGTAGTGGTCATGTTTATAAGATCTATAGAGAAATATACCTCACAATATGGGGGAAGGCTATGCAAATATTTAGTAAATACATTATTATATTCCCTTATAATAGAAATTTCTTCGCAGTTGATACATTATTAGGACTCAACCATTTGAGAATGGTATGATTATTATCTAGGTATCACCACCCACATCATTTAGGTATTTTCAAAATGATATTTTTCAACTTCCATGAATTTATAAAGGAGAGTGACATTGTTCCGAATATATAAATATGTTCCCTTTTCCTGCAAATTATGTGATCTTTATATGATGACTCTCTATCTTTACCTAGTACAGAATCAAATTCAACCTTGGGAAGGATTATGAAATTTTCTGGAAGAATATTCCCACAAACACTAATAGGATATGTTTACAAAACCTGGGTTATATTGATCTCAACACTAGGTGTTTTCATGGATGTCATAACTTTAAGGTATTATAATTTTTATTCAATAGTTATAGAAAATTTTCAGGATATAACGGAATGTGTAAAAACCAAAATCATATAAAACATTTTCTATTATTGACTAAACAGGAAGTGTATTAGTATGATATGATTTTAAATATCCACTTATTTAATGGTAATAGATTAAGGATTTATTTACTCCCTCTACTTTGTATTTTTCTGACATAGATTACCCTCAATGATCATGATTAGGTTTACTAGCTGGTATATTTCCCTTGATCCCAATAGTTAAAGCATTGAACCATGGGTGGGGCATTGGGAGGTTCCTTCATTTCCTCCATCATGTTGGTCTTCTTTTTCCTATCTCTCTAATATTCTTGATATTGGTCCCCTTTCCTCTCAAAAATAGTTAATTTTTGTGTCCGTTTGATTAAATTGCCATGATACTTCTTCCTACATTTTTACATGTGTGTGGTTGGGTTTTTTTCATCTTTTTTCATTCAATCACACAGCATGAAGGTCCGTATATATATTCTTATCTCTATAACCACTCGTCTATTCTCCAAAATCTATATCTACATTTAGATCACATAGAATAACTTCTCCATTCCTCCCAAAGTATCAAATATCAAGAGCCTTCCGAGGTATGGTTTCCAGCCACCAAATAATCATTCTAGTTTTCTATCATTGTTTATAACAAAACCAAAGGCATATCATGATTTTTTTTGTGATTTTCCTCATATGTCATGACACATTCATCCAATTATTATTTAACTCTTCATAATTATATCTACATCTTTATTCAAATAGTTTAGGATAAATACTTTTTAAGAAAAAATTCATAAATTCAACCCTCTCCATTTATTCCATATCATATTTTTGTTTGGTATTATTTTTCATTGGTCACCATTGATCAAACTATCCATTTAAATGATATGTGGATAGAATTACACTATCCTTATCAGAATAATGGAAAAAAATTAACTTTTCTATTGAGTTCACCAACTATTTCCTGATAATTGGTTCAGAAGCATAAAGGAATCGATAGATATTTGACCCACGGGTAAAGGTGAATATTCCACATTGTTTAGGTTATTTTTTATAGACTTATATAGTTAGGAATGCATCTCCATCATGTTTTTAAATATATGTCCAATTAGAATGGACATATCATTTAGACCATCATTGAAATTTCCCTCACCTATGTTTTCAATATAATATCACCTAAGTCCCACCATTTTCTAAAACAAAAAAGGTTTGAACAAAAAAATTCATGAAAGAATGATTAGTTAATAAATTATTATGGTAAATTTAAATATAAATTCATATATTAGTGGATGAATTCATTTTAAATTTTTATCAAATTAATCTTCTAGTTTAATGTAATTTAATCATTTTCTTACATTAAAAGAAATAAATACATTATATATATATATATATCCTTTATAATGGTTTTTATAGATTTTCTAATTAACTAGATAATATCCCCTTAGAGTGTTAAACTAGGTCTGCAGAAATGAATATTTATTATGTACCAGCTAATGATTGAGTTAATTCATAGTCCCCCCTTTTGGAGTTATTATCCCTAAGTACAAGTATTCTTGATTCACATCCTCTTATAGTATCCAAAAAAGTATTTAATGTCTTGGAAACCATACACTCATATAATTTACAAAAAATATGATTTTTACCTATAATTAGTCTTATCCCTATGGTTTTCACTAATTATTTATAATACTAATTCGAAAATTAACAAGACTATGCTATGATACCATATATAGAGACACAATTTTTTATTACATGAATATTACATCATTTTTATGATATAAAACATAATAGTTACCAAATCTAGGATATAAATTTTTAGTATGTTGGGAAAATTAGTCTCATACATCACCTGTATATAATAAACCATAAACATTATTAAAATCCCTATTATTTTTCTATCTAAAATATATCACATTATACTTATTAAATGTATCTTCCTTAGGTTATAAATCAAATAAAATGGTAATCTAAAATATCAGTAAGGTGTGGGATACCATAAAAGGAATAAGAGACATGAATCAATTGTTAATGGGTGAGCATAATCATCATTATCCTTTCATAAGCGTGGGATCATCGTTATAAACTTTTTGAAATCATTTTATAATGGAGTGGAATTTGGAATATACATAATAATGAAACTTCATAACATAGTAGTAAAATGACACACATAACTGTGAATAAATCTAACATCACATTCATTCATGACATATGTGAAAAAATCATAACATTGTAATTGTGAATAAAGATATAATCATGGCCAGGAATAATACACTTAATATAATGTGATACATCACATTACCCAATGAATTATATGGATATATAATTTGTTTCCCACCTATCACATTATAAAATTTTCATAATCATGTGTGCCACATGGATAGTGAACGTATAATTATCATAGTCATGAAATAAACCCATAGGATGGAATTGGGGTTTTATAGAGGTTTTATAAATTATTATTTCATTAATAAACATTTTGGTTCAAAAATGAATAAGTTAAATAATATTATGGAATAAAACACCATCAATCGTTATTATATAAGAAATAAGTAAATATGAGTTAATGTGATGTCATTAAAATTAAAAACTGCCGAAAAAGAAGAACTATAATTATCGTAATTTTTTTTGAAATGGTAGAAAAAGGTATATAATTGAAGTTAAAAGGTAAAGTACAGTAAAAGGACGTTTTTATAACCTTATAAAAACATCAATATTTAAATTAATATGAAGATATGACAACAAAAAAGGGAATTAGGTTCAATAATCCCTTTACCTTAAATTCTTCTTTATCTCGTCTATTTTTGATCTCCTGAATAATACACATGGTTTTATTAATACTTGAAACCAAAAGAAAATTATATTTACTTTTTAACTATTTATAATTTAAAATAATTGGATTGTATTCTTAAATTCCTTTTTAAATGGTTATATGTTTTGATGTCATATTTTCTGTAAAATATCCCATTTTACGTTGATTAAATGATATTACATTATTTCTACTGATAAAATATTATTATTTTATCCCTAAGATTATACATAAATTTATTTAAACATTTATATATTATAAATAATTTTTTTATAATAATCCATAGGTGTGGTGATAAGAAATTAATTGGAAACTTCCTCACTAGAGGTTAACAGAATGTTAAAAAAATATTTTCCAAAGAGGATGTTTGGGATATATATTATGTGAGTAAATTTAATATAACATTTTAATAGTTCATTAAAATTATAAATATAATGTTATTATATAATGTTATTATTTTAATATGTTTTTAATTAAAAGAATATTTATTATAGGGAGATTATAAATTGAAAACAAAATAAAAGATATCGGGACATTACCTCTTTCTTGAAGTTGTTCCCTTTATACGACCCAAAAATTCATGAAAGCGTGGATTTTGATTACTCTAGAATTTTACTAAAGATTCTAAGGGGATTAATATATGGAAATTGGTAAGATATGTTTCTTTTTAAAGTGAATGGTAACTGGATTTCCAAGGTAGGGGTGAGGGGTTACTCTTATTGGATGAGATGGGTAATTTTGTGTTATAATATTGAATAAAATATTATATCAAAGGAAAACCTTTCAATAGTATTATTTTTAACATTATTAAATATATTTGAATTAAATAAAATTCTAAAAAACATTATAAATAGAATTATTAATTTAATCAATAGAATAGTTGACATAATGATAAAATAAATTCTTAATGGAATGCTTTAGAGTTTAGACTTTGGAAAATATTCTTTTTTATTTTGAAATAATATGTATAATTTTAAAAATAACCATTAATATTATTAATATTATTTTGGGCCTAAATTAAAAAAATTAACATTTATAAATTCATTATTTCATCATCATTATGTCATAAAACATGTGGTATTTGAAAAACAATATTTTTACTATTCACTAAAAATTAATGCCTCTGGAAAATTATCAAAAACTTACCCTTGAGAAATTTTAAAATTATAATTATAATAATGATATAAATTTTATCAAAATAACTTTCTATTGTATATAATTTATTTATTAACATAAATATTCTGATTTTTTTGAAATACATTAAAATATTGTTTATAAAAAATGTTCTTATAGTTTCTTTGATTTTGAAAATCTTAATAATTATCTTATGGAATTATAATAGATATATTCTTTGAAATTAATCATCAAAAATATTATTTATATTGAATATTATTATTTTAAGTTAGAATTACTATTCCCAACTCTTATGTTACAATTCCTAATGGTCAGGTAATTATTTTAACATTCATGTTACTATTACAATGATTATATTCATATTCTAACAGTTATATTACCTTCTACAAATACCATATAATTATATCATTAAAATTTTTCACTAATTCCATCAATGTTTATGTATTTTCCTTTTCTAAAATTTTTATTGGTTCACTAATATTCTATTTCATTTCCATAGTCTTTTTCATGAGTGTGACAATTCTAATATATCAGGGTGATCCAAATATTTCAATTATAGTTTTTATATTTTTTTATTTTTTATCCCCTTGTAATATTTTACATTTTAAGTGTATTATTTCTTCACAAATTTAATGATATCCATTATTAAAATAAAGTGTTGTTCATTTTACTATGTTTTTTAAGTTTATATTACTATATAATATAATGAACATTGATTTAGGAAACTTATGTTATTAATAATGTATGGGTAGTTACATTTCATTGAATAATAACATAAGAAGTGAATATTTACACATAGAATTAGTATCCTTGTAATTTTTGGGTTAGTTAGGGATGGAATTTTGAGAGATTATTTTTTTTATAATGAGAAAAACAATAAAAAATAAAATTTACATATTTGTGTGTAAATGTATATATTTGTATGTGTTTGTATGATTGTGTGTGTGTGTGAAGTGTTATTTATAAAATTTATTATATCATAAAAATATTAGTAAATAATTGTAATTTTTTTAAATATTATTATTAATTTGATTGAAAAATAACACAAGGAAGAAACAAAAACGGTTTCTATTAATATTTATATAGTCACATGTTAATTAATTGGGATCATAAATTATAAATTAATATCGATAATATAAGATCATGAAAAAAATAATGAACTTTTTTTACAAAAAAACATACTTTGATTATATAATCCCCCACCCTCAATGGGAACCCATCCCGAACCTTCAGCAAAGAGAGGAGTGACCCACAAATCTTATCACTAATAGGTCATAGGTCAGCAACATAAACTAAGGTATAAAATGCATAAAATGGGTGGAATTAACATCAATATATAACTTGGGATAATAGATAATATACAAAAAAATATCTATACGTGAAATTATTTATAAACCATCTCAATTCATGAATGAAATATCATATAACCTAAAAAAAATTGAAGAAAATATGAAAAAATCATTGGTCGTGGCAAAGAAATCCATTATCTTGTGAAAAAAACCATGAACTAGAAAAAAAATCAATCACCAACCAACTCATATTGATCTGAAATTTTTTATATATAGGGGTGAGAATATAAAAAAATTCAGTAGGATATATCTCAAAATATCTCACGGAGATGTGAAAGAAGCATGATAAATCCCAGTGAAGAAACAAAAGAAACAAGAAAGTTTCCTAAATCAGGTGAACTACATACCAACCTAATATTTGATCAATAACTATGTAATGTAAAAATTAATGTAATATAATATCAAAATCAAATCTATATGTGAGTGGTACCATGTACCCAATTGCCTACTGGTTTGTATCCCCCAAGCTCCAATACCAAATTCCATATTCTTCAATCTATTCCATTCTCATAACATCTTAGTATATAGATAGTATTGTCATCACACAATCCTACACATCATTCATCCTATCACAACCACGTCACTAAAACTCATAGTCAAGAAGTATTTTGGAATCCATTATAGCCTGTGAAAGTAAACATATATTCACCACTGCCACTCTTGTTGAAATACATGTACATGTTTTGACATCAAGCCACTACTTCCCACCCATACATGTATAGTAAGGCTAAATAAAATAATAGTCCATGTTAGAATGTGACCTATACCTCAATCCATTATATACTGGTTAAATATTCACACCATGCTACATATGAAGGGAGAGAATATGAGGGGTGTAGTCAGCCACCTTTTCCTTTTTATCCTGGATATTATAGAAAATTAGAAGAACCCAAAACATTTTTTCGTAAATCTCCCTTCCAACTAATTTTTCATAATGTATAAAAAAATATACCATAATGATATATAACTCACTAAAAACTATATTAAAATACATAACTGTAGATTTTAACTACATATATAATCCCATGTGACAACTTCACTACAACTACTAAGGTCTGGAAAGATAAATCACGTTTAAACATAAAATTATCAAGGCCCACCATTCTATAAATTTATTTAGTAATTAGAAATTAATATTAACATCACATAAATCATTTATTAATTATACTTTTACTATTTTAATTAACTATAAAAATCTAAATATATTTTATAATTCATTATTTAAATCTTATTCTTATTTCATACTCTTAGAACCTTTAATCCAACCAATTAGATGGAATTATGTTAACATATCCCTTTTATCATCAAACATTCCCATAATTTTATTTTTCTATTACCATTCCATATTTTCTATGAGGTTTAATACTCAACCTAAGATACCATAATAAATATTCACTTTCATTACATTGACGAATTGTAGCAGGTACCAGGAAATCACAATAATCAATCTTCTAGAAAACAATGCATGAAACTAAAAATATTATTCTAAATAGACCTTATAAACCAATGAATCAACAGTCCCAAAAAAACATCTAGAATAATTAAACATCAAATCTAAACCTATTCAATTTGTCTCAAAACCATCCACATAAAACCACTTCCACATCTAATGCTATTGGTCTATCTTGCACCGAATATATCAACAATACTATGTTTCATAAAAAAAGAAAAGGATCTAAAATCCTATATAATAAAAATTTCATTAAAACATAATCTCATAATAATAAATTTAGTGAGAAACTAAGGTCATCAAAACAAAAAAATCTTGGAAAACAAGGCATAACAGTAGGGCTAGGAAAAAAAATTCCCAAAACATTTAATTTCAACAGTCACAATTACCCAATAACATATTGAATAAATTGTTTAATTATGAAAATAAATTAGTAATAAGAAAATAATAAATATATAATATATCAATGGATATGATTAAAACATGGTTATACTCCTAGATACACACTAATGGTTAGTCAGTTTTATGAAAAAACAGCAAATAAATTCACATGCATCATTCAACATTAACATCATTTTACCAACATTTCAATTTTTAACCAATATTAATTATATTAGTTATTATAAGAAAAAAAAATATTCATGTTAAAAAAACTTCATTATATCTATAAAACATCAATATCCATACACTAAGCATATAATATAGAATATTGGATTACATCCCCCTTTCCAATATGCTTGAATTTATAATTTTGTATTATAATCTTCATTAAGGTAATTTATGGAAATTTATCCATTGAGAATAGATATTTTTAATACAACATAAACACATAAAATATTTATAAGTTATAGATCCACAACCTCAATAGGAATATTTCAATATTCATAAAATGGAAGTAAAAGAATCATTGTAGATCTCTAATCATATCTCCGAAAAAGAACCCAAATTTCTAAAGGATTTCAAACCAAAACGAATATTTCATCAATAATAAACCATAAATAAAATACCATAAGGTTATATAAGGACCTAGACATAAAAATTACTTAATCTTGAGATAAGTTAATAATTTGACTTTAATTCATATTGAGGATCTTTTTAGGTTTATTTCTTTAGATAATTAGTTCATAACTTATATATAACATCTGGAATATTATAAATATAAACTTATACTACCTATCCTTTTTTAAAATAAATAAAATATTTAAAAAAAATATATCAACATTTCATGTTTTAAAATCATAAATTTTACTTGGTCCCTTCCTTGGCTCTATTCTTCTTTATATCCTGTGAAAAAAAATTTAAAACATGGGATGATCATAAAAATCTCAATAAGTGATACATAAAGAAAGAAAATTTAAGTTTTTTTTAAAAACATGAAAACCATGAAAACTTTATCAAAATTTAAAACATTTCACATTTAAGAAGTAGGAAAAACACTTCACTGAATATAAGATAATTTATTACCCTTTATGAATCCATAATATTACTATAAATCCCATAGAAATCAACCTACAACATATATAGTTGACTTGGGAGATAAATATACTTAAATGGAATAACAATACGGTTGACTTCCACGCATATCAACAGATGGAAAATCCATATAGATGACTTCAATACCCAATCCATTAGTGGTTATAACGTAACCACCCATATTTGGATTATCATGGAACCACTTATGATTTGGTTTGTCACGTAACCATCTGTCATTGGTTTATCTTGTAACCACCCTTCAAATGTCCAAGTACCATTAGATAATCATAACACATGAAATATTTAAAATATAATCATTTCACTAATAATAATTCATTTGAAATAACAAGAAATAATTTCAATATATTGAAATAATAAATACATTTCAAAAACAATTTTCAATACCAAAACACAAACAAATGGAATAAGGTATTTCTTTAACATTTAAAAACATTAAGGCTTATAGAGGAAGCCAAATAACTATAACTACGATGAAGAGTTCATTTCCACCGCATACGTTTAAAACATTCCTTTTGTAATTTATTAAAATGATTCGTGGAGAAAAATATTCCATTTTAATGAAATTAAAATGAAATGGGTTTTATTATACACCATATAAAAGAGGGAGGTGGATATTATCAAAATATGACTCAATGAATGGATATTGAGACAAAGTCCCTTAAAAATATCATTTTGTTAATAAAATTGATCAATTATGTGTATTCACGATAAATAGACATAAAAAATGTATAAATAGAAGATATGATATCAAAATTTATCTCTCACATAATCATATCACGACAAAATCAAGAAGTGGATGATTAACCCAATGAATGGAAATTGGGTTAAGAAGTTCCCTTACCTTGCGCCCGTCTCATTACGTCTGTTCCTTGTTCATCTAGAATAATATACCAAAGTTAATTTCTACTCACATGAGAACAATTTTCAGGTTTTTTATTTATTTTATATAACTTATTACAATTTTATAAAAATTACATAATTATTTAAGTTAATATATGTCATTTTTTCGATATTCGGTACTATATTCAAAAATGAACTTTTTTTATGTAAATTATACATGTAGTAAATATAAAATCATCTTAAAAATGGTATTAATGATTTAAATATAATATATATCTATTATATATATATTTATATTAGTCAATAACATTTAGAGATAATAAATTAAATGCACCGTTCAGGGAGATGGTAGGTCATACACACACATGAACACTACTTTCATTTCATTGTCTTACTAAAAGAATAATAAAAAAATGTGTATTATAATACAAGTATTATAATTTTTTATGTATGTATCATAGGTTTAATAAAACCATCCTTTATACGTTCTATGAATATCATGAACGAGTCATATCACATTGAGGGGGTGATAGTCCATATTTCCTCAAATTAAATTATCGTAATTACACATCAAAAAAAGAATAAAGGTATATTGTAAATAAAAATTACAGAATCATGTAGAAAAAATAAATATAATTTATATCATATATAAAAATAGTTCCATCATAATTTCCACCATGAGAGGTGGTAGAAGAAAATCGAACAACCATTGTTTCATGAGTAAGTAGTTCTCCGTACACAGAAATAGTATGTTCATATACATTAGATGGATGTGTGTGCAAGTGTAGTTTGAATACATGTCATAACAACATTATAGTATATTTAGGATACTGGTGTAGTTATTTAATCATATAATAATAATAGAATTGGGATTAAATAATTAAAATAATGGAAAGGAAGTTTAGAGAAGATGATACCTCTTAAAATGTGAAACTCTCATTGATTTGAGCCAGAAGGATTTCATGAATTTACTTAAACCTATGGTAAGGCTTATAGGAGGAAGGTAGGGGTGTTGGGATCTTATTTGGGTAGATTTTTGATGATCCAAGAGGCTTGGGAGGTGTGATTAAATGGGTTGAGGTGATTCCCTTTTATAAGAGGGGGGATGGGAATTTTACGAAGGCATTGATATATTATTTTATTATAAAATTATTTTTTGTTTCAAATGGTCCCAAAGTCATTTATTTAAAATATATGATTCTTTTGGGTGGAAAAACTCTAAAAAAGGTTTTGGACAAGTCTAGGTCACAAATTTAACCATATATTTTTTGCTTTAACCCTTAGATAAAAACAGTAACTCTAACCATGTCTTCATTCATTTTCATAATTGATGGTTACTGTAGTCACTATAAAATTTCAAGAAAAAAACAATAGGTTCAATATGGAATTTTCAACATTATCTAATCCATTTTTAATAATATTATATTTTTTGTACTATTATATCATTTAATAAAATAGTATTTATTTTAAAAACACATTTATGTCAATTTTTATACTATTCATATCATGAATTTTTTAAAAACCCATAAAAACGTGATTCATTAAAATATTCTTCATTTATTAAAAGATAAAAAGTCATAATCTTCCATAGAATTAGTGGATTGCATAAAATGTTATGAAATACTTTTTATCTGAATTTATAATATCATTTATTTAAATCATTCATTAATAATGTAATCACTACATCATCATTGCGTCCTAAATAAATTTATTTATTTAATGTGTAAAAATTATAAATATAATATCATTATGTAGAAAATATTTTTATCTTTATAATTAATATTTATTGTTGAAAAGATAACTTATATAACCCCATATAATTTTTTTTATTAAAAGATACATGTTTATGATACATTTTTCTTTACATTAAATTAATTTTTATAAAATGTCAATTTCTCATCCAAGTTGCTCAATGGGGTCCAAAAATAGATCTAAGGATACCCATTGCCGTATATATCTCATCCAATAGGATTAGGACACATTTTTGGGTAGTTTAATATTATTATATGTTTTTTACCCTTATTTACTAGATTAACCCTTTAACCATGCTAAATAAAGTAACTACTGAAGTTACTATTCAAAATGTCTAAAAATAAAAGATCACTTTTTAGAAAATTTGAACCTCTAGATTGTAAATATGGAATCTATTTTTATAAATTCAAAACACATAATTGGCATAAATTATTTTAAAATTAATTCCCGTTGTCAAAACAGAAAAAACTGGTTTTTATGATATAATAAGTATCAAAGGATTAACATGTGTTTATGTCCAATTTAAAAGTGAAATTACATCCAATTAACATAACTGGATTAAATGATAAAAACATAATCCAATTACACTTTAAAACCAATTAAAATAATAATATAACAATATGAATAAATTATATTGAAAGGCAGTTTTGAAATAAAACGCAGTATTTTTCATTATTCATTAATGAATGAACATTATCAGAAAAATACCAAAACTTCATGCAATGTAAATGTTTATTTCACGATTCTAAAGAAGAATTTTATTTTGTAAAATTGAAAATATTAAAGTAACAATAAAAATATTTAAAAAGGGTTCTATATCAAAAGGCTGTAAAAGGAAATTTTAAAAATATTAGAATATTTCATGCTTAAAATCAGATTCATTCTTATTTTAAGCCTCTAAAATTTATTGGATAATTGTAAAGACATTTAACAAACATGTATAATCATATTTTAGTTATTTATTTTCATTCCATTCAATACAATGGCTATGAACTAACATTCATTTAAAATAATAATATTATTATATTATTTTTCGGTATAACTCGATGTTGTGTGAAATGTAAGATTTCAAAGAAACCCATTTTTGCGTGTTGAGTAATCTATCAGACAAAGTGTCCTATTTAACATAAATTTAATATGATATTGATAATTTAAAATTTATTATTCTATAAATACCTGGGTTGTTTCATCCTTCCCCCTTTTATAGATCGTGTCTTTGCAATTTTTAAATTAAGCTCGGAAACGTCATTGAAAATCCAACATCCGAAGAAGAGTCAATAAAACTATCACTTATAAAGAAATAAAGATAAGTAAAAAAGTCAGATAAAATAAAAAATACAAGGATTCTATGTAAAAAAATTGATATGAAAGAGAAAACTAACCATTAAGTTTTTATAGAAAATGACAGAAAACATGATCAAGAGAATGCTGACCACTAGAAAACAAAAAACTTGTGATAGGTTAAGCGGTCTGGATTTCATAATAGGAACGGTAAATGGAACAAAATTTTGTTTTAGGTTTATTTTCATAAAGATGATGAATTTTATTACAATATAGACTTAGATTATAAGAAATTATTCTTACATGATATTTAGTGCTTCATCCTTTATTAAATTTCTACCACAAACTCATCTTTTCTCCAAATGATGAGTATTCAAGATGAAATGGTCATAACTAAAGTGCTAGAATCAAATTTTAGGGAATCATATAATCCCAAAAGATGAAATATATATTTCCTCTATATTTATACATTAACCAAAACCATAATTGTTGGTATAAGATCAGATAATCCCTAAAAACGATAATCCTTTATTGAAAGAAATACAACTCTTAATCTCTATAATTTAGAAAACAATACCAAAAGTTCAAATAAAACCATTCAACAAACAATTGTCCTGAAAATTATTCAAAATAATCCAAACTATGTTTGAAACAAAAAATTTAGAAGGATTCTATCCCATAGGCTTCTACCAAAAAATATTAACATTTATCTCCAAATAACATCGACTACTCTTAATGTCTCATATTGAAAAGTAATTAACCTAATCACATATTTTCTATGATAGGTTAATCATTTCCATAAATAAACCAAATCACTATAAGTCCACAATAATAACATAGATTCATCCAAAATAAAATTCCACAATTACACCTCAAATGAAATACCATAGTATTCTATTTTCCTTAGGTATATAGTGTTCTCAAAATAGTGAGCCTCTTCCAAAATAACATTTATTACATAATCACCTAATCATTTTCCTATAGTATCGATATCCACTTGATAAAACAAAAGTTCCCAAAATCATCTAATTATTGATCCATAAAATCATTTAACTAAAAATAATTATTTATACTAACCCGGGACATCACGTAGTCCAGTGGAAAGAGATAAATCCCAGTCGCACATTGGTTGTGGGTTTGATTCCCACAGCTTTGTCCGATGCGACATGTTATCACACAGTCTGCATGTTGCCCTCTTTCAAATACCATATAATTATAATAACATTAAAAAAATGTGATAAAATACATAAAAATATCCATAACATGATTTAACCTCAAAGTTATTTTATAACACATATTTTTCATATAAAAAAACTAATAACCCATAATTTACTTAAATTTAGGGATCACATAAACCCTAATGGTTCATTATATCTATATCCCCAAAATAATTGATAATCATTCCTCAATTAACATTTTTATATATCAAATATAGGGGTTAAAAATATTAGAAGTCTCATAATGTAATCCCATCAATAATTCACTTAAACAAAACATCATCCATAGATCCAACATAACTATTTAATTATTAACATGTTAAAATCTTAATCATCAAACATTATTCATGATACATTATCCATTTTTTTAATATTATTCATTTATACTTATTTCATTCCAAAATATCATGCATATCATACTAATATTTCAATAATGTCAAAACATGAGCTTAGAAATAATCAATAACTTTGATAGGTCATTTCTAGTTTCCTCATCTTCAATTGGAATGACATTAGGTATTGGTAAACATAAATTTGTATGGTCCGAAAGATCTCATTCCCAGACCTTCTTTATAGGACATCTATTTGTATAATGGCCAAGCACATCACATTTAAAACATTCAATTGATCCCTCAGAAAGAACTTATTTACCTTTCTTGGAGTCAACTGGATGCTTCCATTTTCTATGCCAGGTTATTGCTTTATGAACTTCATTACCACATCTATAACATCTTCTCATCCCATTGAATCATTTTTCTATGTGTTTATTTCCATATACTTGATACATTGGTTTTTGAATATATTTTCCTTTATGATTATTACCTAAACTTCTATGGGGATTTTTTTCTTGCATACATGATTCCTTAGAAAATTCACCAAGGTTAAAGTGGTCAATCATGATTCTAGATAGTTGGTTAAGAATTACCACATGATTTCTCATTGTCACCCCCATTTCATTTAGTATATCATTCCGGAAATAGTCTTGTTATCTTAAACTAATTAAATTTATCTAAAATAACATTGACTCTTTCTAATTTTCTAACCACTTTGGTTATTTCATTTTTTGTTAAATAACACTCTGGCCCTTAAAGTTATCTAAACCGACCTTTGATACCAACTATATGGCCCCAGCATTAAACATTACTTAATCGTGAGATAACTTGATAATTTGAATTTAATTCACATCAAGGATATTTTTATGTCTAGGTATTTATATAATGAGTTCATAACTTATACAAAACATCTTAAATATTACAAATAAACACTTCTACTCACTATCCTTTTTTAAACAAAAAACTCTTTAAAACGAAATGTGTCATCATTTCTTGTTTTAATGACACAAATTTTCCAAGATCTCATCCTTAAATCTATTCTTATTTATGTCATGTGAAAAACATTTCAAAACTTGGGATGACCATAAAAAATCTTAGAAAGGGATACATAAAGAAAGAAAACTGTTAGTTTTTCAAAAACATGTAAACCGTGAAAACATTATCAAAAAGTAATATATTTTACCTTTAAAAAGTAGCAAAAACACTTCACTGAATATAAGATAATTTATTACCCTTTTTTAACCAAAATATTACCATAAAACCCATAGAAATAAATATAAAACATATAAAGGTAACTTGGGACATAAACATACTTAGATGGAATAACCATATGGTCGACTTCCACACATATCACTAAATGGAATAGCCGTACAACCGAATTACATACTCAATTCAATGGAGGTTATAACATAAACACCTATCCATGGTCCATCATAGAACCACCTGTCATTTGTTTTATCATTTAACCATCCATCATTGGTTTATCATGTAACCACCCATCCAATGTCCATGTACCATTAAATAATCATAACACATAAAATATAGTAAATATCATCATTTCACCAATAACATTTCATTTTCAATCATAATAAATAATTTCAAGATATTGAAATACTCAATCCATGTAAAAAACCATTTTCATTAATAAAACACCAAAAAAGGGAATAAGGGATTTCTTTTCCTTTTAAAACATTAAGGCTTATAGAGGGAGAAAAATAAGGATTACTGTGGTGGAGAGGTTATTGTCGCTGTATACATCAAATGAATTAATTTTTTCATTTAGTAAAATTCTTCATGGAAAAAATATTCCCTTTGAATGAAATTAAAAGTCAAAGGGTTTTATTATACATTGTATAAAAGAAGGAGGTGTGTATTATCAAAATATGCCCCAATGAATTGAGATTGAAAAGGATCCCCTTACGAAGATCATTTTGTTAATAAAATTGATCGATTATGTGTATTAGCTACAAATAGACATAAACCAAGTATAAATACAAGATAAGATATCAAAAGTAATTTTTTACATAATCATATCACGACATAATCAAGAAGTATAAGATTATCCTAAAGAATAGACATTGGGTTTATAAGTTCCCTTCCCTTGTATCCATATCATCATGTTTGTTCATTTTCATCCTGAATAATATACATAATTTGATTTATACATGCTTTAGTACCTTTTTCAAGTTTATTAATAATTTTATATAACTTATTACAATGTTATAAAAATTACATAATTATTTAAGTTAATATCGTTCGTTTTGTCGATATTCAGTACTTGAGTCAAAAATGAACTTGTTTGATGTAAATTGTAACTTTAGTAAAGATTAAATCATATTCATAATGATATTAACGATTTAAATATCATATATATATAGTTTATATGTATTTATAATAGTCAATAAATTTGGATATAAGAAATGAAATGCACTATTCAAGGGGATGTTAGGTCGTGCTTACGCATGAATGCTACTTTCATGTATTTTTCATAAAAAAAGAACAATAACAATATGATATAAATGAATATTATAGTACCAGTATTAAATTTATGTCATGTATATCTCATAGTTTTAATTAAACCATCCTTTATACATTCCAGGTATAGCATGAATAAGCCATATCACTTTGAGGGGGTGGTAGTCCGCACTTCCTCAAATGAAATTATCGTATTTAAAAATCCGGGAAAGCCTAAATTTATATATAAATAAAAATTATTGAATTAGGGAGACAATATAAATATAATATATATCATCTAAAAATAATTTTCTATCATATTGTCCACCATGAGAGGTGGTAGGAGAAAATGTAACAATCATTGTTTCATGAGGCAGCAGTTTGCTGTACGTAGAAACTGTATGTTCGTATCCATTATATGAAGGTGTTTGTAAGTGTAGTTTGAATTCCTCTCATAAAAAATTTCTAGTATATTTATGATACTATTGTTTTTATTTAATTAATGAATATGAATATAATAGGGACTTAAGATGTAAACTAATGGAATGGAACTTTAGAGAATAAACTACCTCTTAAAACATGTATCTCCCATTGATTTGAGCCAAAAGGATTTCTTCAATTTCCATATGTCTAGGGTAAAGATTCTAAATGGAAGTTAGGGATTTTGGGGGATTTTTTAGGAAGAGTTTAGATGAATCAAGAGTCATGAGAGGTTTGAGTAAATGGGTATAGTTGATGCTCTTTTATAAGAGGGGGGATGAGTATTTTAGGAAGGCATTGAAATATTATTTTATTATAAAATTATTTTTTGTTTCGAATGATCCAAAAGTCATTTATTTAAAATATAATATTATTTTCGGTAGAAAACATCTCAACCAATAGGTTTTATATAATTCTAGGTAATATATTTAACCAGATCTTTTTTTCTTTAACCCTTAGTTAAAATCATTAACTCTTTCCATGTCTTCTTTCATTTTCATAATTTATGGTCACTATAGTTACTATAAAATTACATGATAATAACAAGTGGTTCGTTAATAAAATTTTAAACATTATATAACCCCATTTTATGAATCTTAGTTAATTTTGACTATTGTATCAATTAATAAAATAGACTTTTTTTTAAAACACCATTTATGTCAATTTATATACTATTCATATCAGCATTTTTTTTTAAAATCCATAAAAACTTGATTAATTAGAAAAAGATTATTTAATTAAAATATAACAAGTCATACTGTTCCTTAAAATCCTTGGATGTCATAAATAGTTAAATAATAAATTTATTTTAATATTTATAATTTCATTTACTTATATCATTCATTAATAAGGTAATCACTATATCATCATTGTGTCAGTAATAAATTTATTTACTTAATGTATAAAAATAATAAATAAAATTTCATGATGTAGGAAATATTTTTACCTTTATAATTAATTTTTATAGTCGAAATTATAACTTATATAACCCTATATAAATCTTTTTTACTAAAAGATACATGTTCATATTACATTTTTCTTTACCTTAAATTAATTCTTATAAAATTTCATATTCCAATCCATGTGGCCCCATGGGGTCCTAAAATATACCCAAGGATACCTATGGTCATAAATATCTCATTAAATTTGATAAGGACATGTTTTAGAATAGTTTAATATTATTATAATATTATTTTTTCCTTATTTACCATATTTACCCTTTAACCTAGCTAAATAAAATAATTACATATGTTACTATTCATAATGTCTAAAAATAAAATGTACCTATTTAACCAATTTGAACCTCATAATTCCAAATATGAAATATATTTTTCCAAATTCAAAACACAGAATTGGAAGAAGTTAATTTAAAATTTATTCTCGTTGTCAAAACAAAAAAAGCAGGTTTCCAAGAAGTAATAACTATCAAAAGTTTTACATGTGTTTATATCCAATTTAAAAGTGAAGTTACATACAATTACCATAATTATATTAAATGATAAAAACATAATCCAATTACACTTTAAAACAAATTAAAATAATAATCTTACCATATAAATAAATTATATTAAATGTTAGTTTGGAATTAAAATGCAGTATTTTTCACTTTTCATTAAAAAATGAATATTATCAGAAAAATACCAAAATTTCATCTAAAGTAAATGTTGATGTCCTGATTCAAAAAAATAATTTTATTTTTTCAAATATAACATATAAAAGTGAAAAAAAAAACTTTATTTAAAAATGGTTCTCTATTAGATGGTGAAAAAACTACCTTTTAAAAATATAAGAGTATGTCATCTTTAAAATCAGATTCCGTCTTATATTAAGCCTCTAAATTTGTTTGGGTAAATTTAAAGACATTGAAAAAACTTGTATAATATTATTGTAGTTATTTCTGTTCATTCCTGCCAATAAAATGGCTAGTGTCACGACCCGTCCTCAGGGCCTGTGCCGTGACTACCCCAAGCCCGCCTTCCATAGGCCAAGGGCTGGCGACTAGCACCAAGGCGTAAATCCCGATAAAAAGGAAAGGCATTGCCTATGTAAAGTAAACAAACACCACAGAGCAAGCAAACAGTAGAAGTAAACACTAAGTAAAAACAGAGTACAATAGTAAGTGCGGAAAGTAAGTGGGCCAGTATACAAACTCAAACTGAATGTAATGTACAACTGGAAAGGGAAAACAAAAACTGAAAAGTAAAGCCGCAACGTTGAGCTGTCCACTAGAAATCCCACCTGAAGGGTGGGTATATATAGCCTCTACTGCTCCTCGGGTCCAGCCGACCGCTCCGAGTACGTCCTGTCCAGTGGTCCACCTCCAGGGACCGTCCTGTTGTACAAGCCTCATCCACGATCAGCGTTGTCCGTCGTCTACAACCAAAACAACGTAGTGCGGGCATAGCCTGTGCATGGGTGAGTATAAGCTACTCAGTAAGGACCCCGAGACCCCCGAATGTCTCCCTAAATCCACAAAGGAAAAAATACAATCATGAAGTAACATCCGAAACTGCTTAGGTATATTCCCATACATATACCTAAGTCTTCAATTCTCGTTCGGCACCAACATCCGAACTCAAGTACAACCCAGTCCACACTGGAAAGCAAAATGTAAATCCACACAGGATATCACAACACAATCCACAAAGGAAAGAAAACAGGATTCAGCTCACACAGGTATACTTCTTCGTATGACGATAGAGATGATCAGATATATCCACTGATTCATCTAAGTCGTCAGACCCACAAAGGATCGATAGGTACTAACCCCCGCAGTGACCCAGGAAGGGTTTAACCCACAAAGGATCGATAGGTAACTAACCCCCGCAAAGACCCACACAGGATCGGACCCACACTGGATCTGTAGGTGATGGCTCACACAAAACCGCTGAGCGCTGACCCACACAGGATCAGACCCACACAGGATCGGTATCACTGATCCATGTAGGATCGTTGAGTGCTGTAGTCGTCGCGGTCGAATCCACTGAGGATCTCTGTACAGTCGTCATCGTCACAGTAGCAAACACAACCAGCACTAGGGTTCCCGCACATAGCAAGATCATTCGGGAGGGTCCGCTCCACGAGTCGAGAGGTTGATATATCAAATGACACATAGTCCATATTTGATGTATCCAAAATTTCTGTATCGTCAACAGGAACTCAACGTCGTAGACGATGCGTCAATCGGACGGCCGGTCTGTGAGTTATTGGCTTTTTCGTCCAAGGGGCCCGATTGGTTTTTAAGGAAAAACCAAGATGACCGTACTCCACCTACGTCCAAACCTCGAGCGCAGTTAGCCAAAAGATCCGTCTCACTAAGAGGAATCCAACAAAGTTGACGACACGTCAATCGGACGTCCGAAGCTTAAGATATGAGCGTTTCTGCTCTGAGGGCCCAGTTGGTTTCGTGTACGAACCAACACAGCCAAACCCAAATTATTTTGAAACCTTGAGTGCAATATACTAAAACGACTGTCTCGATCCAAGGATCGCATCGCCGCTGACGGCGCATCGATCGGAGGTCAGTAGCCCGAGATATGGGCAAAAGACCAAAAAGGGTCAGAAAACGGGGGTTTCAGGCCTGGACCGACCCGGCCCAGTCCGGCGGCCCGGCGCGCTGGCACGCGACGCCAGCTGGCTCGGCCGAACGACCGAGCCGTTCGGTTATGCGGGGGGGGGGGGGGGGAGGCGCTGCCCCCCGCCGTTCGGAAACCGCGACCCCAATTAAGGGGTCGCTCAGCTGGCCAGCCGGGGGTTTTGACCCCCGTCTCTTTCACTATCTGGCCGGCCCGCCCTGGCCGGCCGGTTGTTGCTCCACGGGACCTACAACGGCCGGTCCCCTCCTGGTTCCGATGCCGGCGGCCTGTCTCCGGCCGCCGGTCACCCTGCTTCGCCGCGGCCCGGAACCGGCTGCGACCTTGGTCGTTCGGTGTGGCGCGACGACACTGTGCTCTTCCACCGCGGCCCTGCTCCGACCGCGGTGTCTTCGGGTTTCTCCGACGCGACGCGATGGAATCGTGTCCTTGTTCATTTCCATGGCGCGACGCGACAGCACCGCGCATTCCTTGTCGCACGATCACACCCGGTGCGACGGCACCGCGCCATACTCGTTTCTAACCACAAAGAAACAAACACACGGATAAGGGAGGAGGGTCGGTCGTGTTTGTGCGGTCCGGCCCCCTCTCATTAATCGATAGCATTTGGTCATAATTTCATGAAGAACGACAAAGTGGTAAACACGAACAAAATAATTAAATAACCCCTACCTTGAGCGTAGCTAGAACGGGGGTTTGCTGCGGAAAATGACGTCGCGAGGTGAAGCTCTGTATGTTGACGGAGAACGTCTGAGGAGGAAGTGGCATCTCCTTTTCTTTGACACGGGAAGAAGATCGAAAGAGGGTGCATCATCGATCTTCGGAAAAAGGGGTCACACCCCGGCTGCGGAGAGGAAAAGAGACGGCACGTCGATCTCTTCTTACGGTGATGACGTTCTTCGTCGAATTCTTGGTGTTCTTCGTGATGAATATGAAAACACCCAAGAGCTCTCTCCTCAATTTTCCACAGACAACAACCAACCAAAATAAAATAAGGCTCATCCTTATTTTATTAACTCATGCCACAATTCAAAAATTCAAAACTTAATTTAATTAATTGAATTGGTGAGTTGGAATACTTAAAGAGAGGAGAGGAAAATTCACCCAAAATAAATTAAGCTCTCACTTAATTTATTAACTAGAAAAGAGTTTGAATTTCAAACCTACACACACAATAAACTCACCTCATTAATAACATAAGTTATTAATTCTTAAGTTATCAAATTTAATCAAGAGTTGAGGGAGTTAAGGAATGTGAATGGGCGAGGTTCGTGTGGGAACCACCACCCTCATAACCTTCCTTGGAAAGTTGGGTAGTTACCCAACTTCCACCCAAAGCTAAAAACTATCAAGAGGAAATAAAAATTGTAGTTTAATTATGTACTAAACTTCCACAATTTTTATTATCTTCTCTCGTGAAAATGCAACTCCGGAACAGGTCTTCCTAAGAAATTACCGGCGCTGCGGTTCCATCGGTTCCCTTGGAATTCGATTTCGAGCACTAGTTCAAAAGATTGGAAAACCCGCTCGTTCGTTCACTGAACATACCCGAGCTAAACATCAGATAGAAATTCCAGGCACACCAGGCCTCGGAATCAAGTGATGTCAGAAACTACGTTCTTGAAAAAATCCCAAAGAAAATTAAGAAAAATATTCCCTTGAATTTTATGGGTCTTTACATTACTCCTACTTCAGGGCTTTACATCCCTGTAAAGATACATCATAAGCTAGAGAAACAAATGTGGGTACTAAGCATGCATCTGAGCCTCCTGCTCCCAAGTGCTCTCCTGGAGGTTCCCGTGCTGCCATCTGATGCCCACTAAAGGAATCGACCGTCCACGTAGGACCCGCTCCTGTCGATCCTCGATCTCCACTGGAACCTCCATAAAAGTCGCCCCATCATCAACGTCAAGCTCCCCATGGTCAATGATATGCGCCAGGTCATGCACGTATCTCCTCAGCTGATATACGTGGAAGACGTCGTGCACCCGGTGCAACTGAGGTGGTAGAGCCAGGTGATAAGCCACCTCGCCAATCCTGATGAGGACCTGGAATGGTCCGATGAAGCGTGGAGACAACTTGCTGCCTCAGCCAAATCTTTGTAATCCACATCGAGGTGAGACACGCAAGAAGACGTGGTCGCCATCCTCGAACTCTAGTGGCCTCCTACTCCTGTCAGCATATGACTTCTGCCGGCTCTGAGCTGTCCTCATCCGCTCTTGGATGACCTGGACCTTCACTGTCGTGGCCTAGACCATCTCTGGTCCCACAAGTGCTGACTCCCCAGGGTCTATCCAGCACAAAGGAGATCTGCAAGGTCGACTGTACAACCCCTCGTATGGTGCCATCCCGATGGTTGAGTGGTGGCTGTTGTTGTACGCGAACTCCACCAAGGGTAGGTGGTACTCCCAGTTGTGACCAAAGTTGAGGATACATGCGCGGAGCATGTCCTCGAGAGTCTGAATGGTCCTCTCCGTCTGACCATCTGTCTGAGGGTGAAAGGCTGTGCTCAAACGTAGCTGTGTCCCAAACGCCTCCTACAACCCCTTCCAAAGCCGGTAAGTAAAGCGAGCATCTTGATCGGAGACGATAGATGATGGCACACCATGAAGTCATACAATCTCCTAAACGTAATGTCGTCCCAAGCTCTCCACTGAGCCCTACTCTCGGATGGGTAATAAGTGTGCCGACTTGGTGAGTCGGTCGACAATCACCCAAATGGAGTCGTGACCTCTGGAAGTACATGGAAGTCTAGCCACGGAGTCCATAGATATCCCGTCCCACATCCACTCCGGGACCTCTAAGGGTTGTACCAAGCCTACTGGTACCTGGTGCTCTGGCTTCACCTTCTGGCAGGTGAGGCATCGAGAAACGAACTCTGCCACAACCTTCTTCATGCCCGGCCACCAGTGCTGTCGTCTGAGATCCTGGTACATCTTTTCCACTCCAGGATGTACCACCAATGGAGAAGTGTGAAACTCTCTCAACACCTCCTCCCGTAAGTCAACTGGTACCAAGGTACGTCCTCTGAAAAGGACGTTGTGCTCTGCTCCAAAGGAGAAACCATCAGGTGCCTGTCTTGAGGATATCTGTGCACTATGCGTCTCACAGTCAGTGTCCCTATGTTGTGCCACTCTGACCTGCGGCAGTAGTGGAGGAGTGACTATGAGAGACTGACGGAAGGTTGGTCCATATCTATCTACAAAGGATATCTTCAAAGAGGCTAGCTTCTCTATCGCCTCCTCAAGTAGCTGAATGCTCATCCTCCTTCTGAGAGTATCGGCTACCACGTTCCCCTTCCCATGAGTATAGACTATCTGAAAGTCATATTCCTGGAGGAACTGAAGCCATCGCCACTGTCTCAGATTTAGGTTCTTTTGAGAGATGATGTATCTGAGACTCTGATGGTCAGAAAAGACTGCAAAACGCTCGCCCATCAGGTAGTGTCTCCATGTATTCAGAGCGAAAACTACTGCTGCTAACTCTAGGTTGTGGGTAACGTAGTTTTGCTCATGCGGCCTCAACTGACATGATCCATAGGCGATCACGGCCCGCTCCTACATCAGGACACATCCGAGTCCTGTTCCTAATGCATCACAGTAGACTACATACCCTACTCCTTCCTCAAGTTACCTCAAGATAGGTGCGCTGGTCAAACTCTGTCTCAGCTCCTGGAAGCTCTGTTGACATATGTCTGACCACACGAAGGGTTTCCCCTTCCTCCTTAATGTTCTACAAAGATGCAATGATTTCTCCTTTGCCGAAAAGGGAAATCTGGTCTCATCCTCTGGATGAACCACGTTCCTTGCCTAATATAGTCAATCCCGTCATGATTAGTTATTTCATGGCATGGATGACGTCATAAGGCCGCGACGCTGCTACCAAGAGATCCAACCATTACCCTCGCCTCCAAGGGTTGATTCACACTGTCGGCATCAGTGTGTGGTCACTGGGTCTCCTCCAGTAAGAATCTCGCAAGTGAGGGTCAAGTCAATAATTTTTAACCGGCACCTCTTAGTATTAACAAACAAAAGACAAGAAAGCAAACGTAACTATTGCAAGCGTCTTTTATTACTTCAAGTTAAAGTACAAGGACAGAAGGCAACACAAACAAAGAAGTTAGAGGTATTATGGTCAAGGGCCTTTATGCCTGGAGCTAGTCCCGCACTTGTCCACCCACTTCCGGAGCTCTATGATCATAGGCATCAGCTGCCTGAAGTTGTGCTCTCCCCTGAGATCAGGGTGGACCTCCTGGTGGTGGTGGTGGTAGAGCCTCAAAGCGTCACCCACCACCTGCTGCTCGGCCAGCTTTTCTGCCTCTCTGCCTCATCCGCCTACTCCCTACGGACCGCCATGGTCGAACCTCTGCCTCTGCCTAGGTGGTTCCTCAACCGTCTTCTGCTTCTCTGCATGGCGGGTCGGGCAGTCACGAGCCATGTGGCCCTTCCCGCCGCATGCATAACATTGTCTTCCACTCGTAAGACTGGCTCTACTGCGTGTGCCTCGCACCTCCGAGCCAGTATCTTGTGGTCGTCCGCCCGTTGGCCTGGCTCGCTTGGACCTCTGCAACATCTTTCTACTGCCGGCTGCAGAAGACTCCGCCACGTGTCGCCCTGCGGTAGGTCTCGCTGATGGTGTAGACTCAGCAAGAAAACTCCCGATGAGAAGAGCTTGCTCCAGTACTCCTGCCTAAGTCGGAATGATGAGGGAGATCAGTGATGCCCTGATCTCATGCCTCAATCCCTACTCAAAGGTCCGGGCCCGGAAGAATGGGTCCCGTACCATTTCGGTCGAGTAGCGTGAGAGATCGGTAAATCTCGCCGAGTACTGGGCGATTGTCAAACTGCCCTGCCACAGCTAAAGAAGCTCCTGGATGCGCACCGCACGGAGGGTGGCTGGGATGAACTCCAAGTAGAAGAGGCTCTCAAAGTCCATCCAGAGAAGAGATGCCTCAACGTGCACCTGGAGCATCAAGCTCTACCACCGGCCCGCTGTCGCGTGTAGTAGGCTCGCTGCGAGGATCACCATGAGGTCTGCTGGGGTCCTCACTAACCGAAAAAACTCGTACCACTGCCTCCAGCCAGTCCTTGGGTGCCTGGGGGTCCGTCTCCCAATGGAACCTGGGCGGTCGCTGGTGCTGGAACTCATGCAGTGCACTAAGGCGACACGAATCGTCAGCGGCTGGGTCTGGAAACATCGGTGGCTCGGCAGGTAAAGGTACCGGCGGTGCCTCAGCTGTCAAAGGGCCCTACACCGAGGCCTCGTCGCTCGATGGGCTGTCGTCACACTCAGCTCTCGGAACCCTAGCTGGTTGCCATCATGGGGACATCCTGAAAAGAAACAGGTGTGCCACGATCAAATAGTATACCTGGTGAGCTGACACAAGTAATCACATAGAAAACTTGAAACACACATGCAATCAATGTTTTCGTGCATTAAGTCGGAAATCAGAAGTCAGGGTCCTGGTGTACGGATACGTCGGCTGCCGCACCAACACTAGACTCCCTGGACTGATAACCACACCTAATACGCTTAACACTATTGTTTCACATTGAAAAAGATTAGAGTCCCATGTTCTGTGGTAGAACCGAACTCCTCTGATACCAATTTGTCAGGACTCGTACTTGGGGCCCATACCGTGACTACCCCAATCCCGCCTTCCCCAGGCCAGGGGCTGGAGACTAGCACCAAGGCGTAAATCCCGGTAAAAAGGGAAGGCATTTCCTATGTAAAGTAAACAAACACCATAGAGCAAGAAAGCAGTAGAAGTAAACACTAAGTAAAAATAGAGTACAATAGTAAGTGCAGAAAGTAAGTGGGCCAGTATACAAACCCAAACTGAATGTAATATACAAGTAGAAAGGGAAAAACAACAACTGAAAAGTAAATCCACAACGTCGAGCTGTCCACTAGAAATCCCACCTGAAGGGTGGGTACAGATAGCTTCCACTACTCCTCGGGTCCAACCGACCGCTCCGAGTACGTCCCGTCTAGTGGTCCACCTCCAGGCATCGTCCTGCTCCGCAAGCCTCATCCACGATCAGCGTTGTCCGTCATCTACAACCAACACAACGTAGTGCAGGAATAACCCACGCAGGGGTGAGTATAAGCTACTCAGTAGGGACCCCAAGACCCCCGAAGGTCTCCCTAAATCCACAAAGGAAAAATACAATCACAAAGTAACATCTGCCACTGCTTAGGTATATTCCCATACATATACCTAAGTCTTCAATTCACGTTCGGCCCCAACATCCGAACTCAAGTACAACCCAGTCCACATAGGAAATCAAAACTTAAATCCACACAGGATAGCACAACACAATCCACAAAGGAAAGAAAACAGGATTCATCTCACATAGGTATACTTCTTCGTATGATGATAGAGATGATCATATATATCCACTGATTCATCTATGTCATCGGACCCACAAAGTATCGATAGGTACTAACCCCCGCAATGACCCAGGAAGGGTCTGACCCACATAGGATCAATAGGTAACTAACCCCCGCAAAGACCCGCACAGGATCAGACCCACATAGGATCTGTAGGCGCTGGCTCACATAGAACCGCTGAGCGCTGACCCACACAAGATCGGACCGACACAGGATTGGTAGCACTGATCCACGTAGAATCGCTGAGTGCTTTAGTCGTCGCCGTCGAATCCACTGAGGATCTCTGTACAGTCGTCGTCGTCATAGTAGCAAACGAAGCCAGCACTTGGGTTCCCGCACACAGGAAGATCGTTCGGGAGGGTCCGCTCCATGAGTCGAGAGGCTGATGCATCAAATGACACATAGTTCAGTTTTGATGTATCCAGAAGTTCATTATCGTCAACAGGAACTCAACGTCACAGACGACGTGTCAATCGGACTCCCGGTCTGTGAGTTATTGGCTTTTTCGTCCCAGGGGCGCGGTTGGGTTTTAAGGAAAAACCAACACGACTATACTCCACCTGCATCCAAACCGCGGGTAGAGTTATCCAAAACATCCGTCTCACTAAGAGGTATCCAACAAAGTCGACGGCACGTCAATTGGACGTCCAGAGCTTAAGATATGAGCGTTTCCGCTCCGAGGGCCCAGTTGGTTTGGTGTACGAACCAACCCGGCCAAACCCAAAGTATTCCGAAACCTTGAGTGAGATATACCGAAACGACCATCTCGATCCAAGGATTGCATCTCCGCTGACGGCGCGTCGATCGGAGGTCTGTAGCCAGAGATATGGGAAAAAGACAAAAAAGGGTCTGAAAATGGGGCTTTCGGGCCCGGCCGAATGGCCGAGCCGTTCGGTTATGTGGGGGGGGGGTGCGCTGACCCCCGCCGTTCCGAAACTGCGACCCCAATTAAGGGGTCGCTCAGCTAGCCAGCCGGGGGTTTTCACCCCCAGCTCTTTCCCTGTCTGGCCAGCATGCCCTGGCCCGCCGGTTCTTGCTCTACGGGACCGGCAACGGCCGGTCCCCTCCTTGTTCCGATGCTAGCGGCCCGTCTCCGGCCGCCGGTCACCCTGCTTCGCCACGGCCCGGAACCGACCGCAGCCTTGGTCGTCCGGTGTGGCGCGACGACGCCGTGCTCTTCCACTGCAGCCCCGCTCCGACCGCGGTGTCTTCGGGTTTCTCCGACGCGGCGTGACGGCGTCGTCTCCTTGTTCGTTTCCACGGTGCGGCGCGACGACACCGCGAATTCCTTGTCACACGATCACACGCAGTGCGACGACACCACACCATACTCGTTTCAAACCACAAATAAACAAACACATGGATAAGGGAGGAGGGTCGGCCGTGTTTGTGTGGTCCGGCCCCCTCTTGTTAATCGATAGCATTTGGTCGTAATTTCATGAAGAACGACAAAGTGGTAAACACGAACAAAATAACTAAATAACCCCTACCTTGAGCGTAGCAAGAACGAGGGTTCGCCGCGGAAAATGACGTCATGAGGTGAAGCTCCGTATGTTGACGGAGAACATCCGAGGAGGAAGTGGCATCTCCTTTTTCTTGACACAGGAAGAAAATCAAAAGATGGTGCGTCGTCGATCTTCGGAAAAAGGGGTCACACCCCGGCTGCGGAGAGGAGAAGAGACGGCACGTCGATCTCTTCTTATGGTGGCAGCGTTCTTCGTCGAAGTCTTGGTGTTCTTCGTGATGAAGATGAAAACACCCAAGAGCTCTCTCCTCAATTTTCCACACACAACAACCAACCAAAATAAATTAAGGCTCATCCTTAATTTATTAGCTCATGCCACAATTCAAAAATTCAAAACATAATTTAATTAATTGAATTGGTGAGTTGGCATACTTAAATAGAGGAGAGGGAAAGTCACCCAAAATAAATTAAGCTCTCACTTAATTTATTAACTAGACACGAGTTTGAATTTCAAACCTACACACACGTTAAAATCACCTCATTAATAACATAAGTTATTAATTCTTAAGTAATCAAATTTAAACAAGAGTTGAGGGAGTTAAGGAATGTGAAGGGGTGGGATTCGTGTGGGCCCCACCACCCTCATAACCTCCCTTGGGAAGTTGGGTAGTTACCCAACTTCCACCCAAAGCTAAAAACTATCAAGAGGAAATAAAAAATGTAGTTTAATTATTAACTAAACTTCCACAATTTTTATTATCTACTCTCGTAAAAATGAAACTCCGGAACAGGTCTTCCAAAGAAATTACTTTTGCTGCGGTTCCATCAGTGCCCTCAGAATTCGATTTCGAGCACCGGTTCAAAAGATAGGAAAACCTGCTCGTTCGTTCACTGAACGTACCTGAGCTAAACTTCAGATAGAAATTCAGGGCACACTGGGCCTCAGAATCAAGTGCCTTCAGAAACTGCGTTCTTGAAAAAATCCCAAAGAAAATTAAGAAAAAAATTTCCTTGAATTTTACGGGTCTTTACAGCTAGTTTATAACTCCCATTTAAAATAATAATATTTTTATATTATTTTTGAGTATAACTTGAAGTTGTGTGAAATGTAAGATTTCAAAGAAATCTATTGTTGCGTGTTGAGTATGCTATCAGAAAGAGTGTACTGTTTAATAGAAAATTAATATCTTATTCATAATTCAAAATTTATTATTCTATAAATACATGGGTCATTACATCCTTCCCCCCTTTTGGAAATTCTTTCCTCATAATTTTAAAATTGGGCTTAAAAACTTCATTGAAATCCCACATCGGAAAAAGTGTCCATTAAACTATCACTTAAAAATAAAGAAAGTGATGTAAAAAGGTCACACGTGATAAAAAATACTAAGATTTCATGTAGGAAAACATGGATATGGAAGAGAAAACTATCATTTATGTTCTGATGGAGAGTGATAGAAAACATAATTAGGAGAATGTTAACCACCAGAAAACCACAAAGTTGTGATATGTTAAATGGTCTTGATTTCATAATAGAACAAGTAAATTGAAAACAATTTTTTATTTTTATTTTAATAATGTTGAGTAATTTAATTACTATCTATACTATTATCATAAGGAAATATACATACTTGAAATGTAGTATTTCATCCTTTATTAAATTTCTACCACATACTCATATTTTCTCGAAACGATGAGTATTCAAGACGACATGGTTATAATTGAAGTGCTAGAATCAAATTCTAGAGAATCACATAATCAACAAAAGATGAACTATATATTTACCCTATCTTTAGAAGTTAACCAAAACCAAAATGGTTCATACAAGATCAGATAATCCCAAAAAAGGTTAATCCTTTATAGAAATAAATACTACTCTTAATCTAAAAAATTCGACAAACAGTCCCCAAAGTTCAACAAAGACCATTTGATAAAAAATTGTCTTTAAAATAATTCAAAATAACCCACACTATGTTCGAAACCCAAAATTCAGAAGGATTCTATCACATAGTCTTCCGCAAAAAACATTAACATTTATCTCCAAATAACTTATGCCACTCTTAAAGTCGCATACAGAAACATAAATAACCTAATCACATATTCTCAATGATAGGTTAATCATTTCCATAAATAACCCAAATTACTATAAGTCCACAATAAAAACATAGATTCTTCCAAAATAAGTTCCATATTTACTCCCCAAAATAAATCCCATAGTATTTTATTTTCCATTGACTTATAGTGTTCCAAAAAGAGCAAACCTCTTCCAAAATAATATTTATCACCTAATCACTAAATCATTTTCCTATAATATGGATATCCATTTGATAAGAAATAAGTTCCCAAAATCATATTATTCTTGTTCTATAATATCATTTAACTAAAAATAATTTGTCATACTAACCCGATACTTCACATAGTCAAGTGGAAGATGATAAATCTCAGTCGCACTTTGGTTGCGGGTTCGATTCCCACAACTTTGTCTGATGTGTTGGGTTGTCACATGATCTACATGTTGTTCGTTTTCAAAAACCATACATTTATAATAACATTAACAAAATGATATAAAATCCATAAAAATATCCACAACACTTTTAACCACAAACATTTTTTGTTACCAAAAATTTTGCATCCCAAAAACTAATAACCCATAATTGCCTCAAATTTGGGGATCATATAATCTCTAATGGTTCATTAACACTATATCCAAAAAAGAGAAGATAATTTTTCCACTATTAAAATTTTTATATTACAAAATTAAGGGTTATGAAAACTAGAAGTATTCTAATGTAATCCCATCAGTAATACATTTAAATATATCATCACCCATAGATCCAACATAACTCTTCAATTAATAAAATATTGAAATATTAATCATCAAACATTCTTCATTATCCTTTATCCATGTTTTTTCATCTTATTCTTTTATACTTATTTTCTACAAACAAAATCATGCATAGAATCCAAGGATTAATATAATTTTAAAGCATGATCTAAGAAATAATTCATACATTTCATAGGTCATTTTCAGTTCCCTCATCATCAATTGGAATGGGTTTAAGTGTTGGTAAAAATATATTTGAATGGTTCTTCTGATCCCATTATTTGACCTTCTTCATAGGACATCTATTTGAATAATGACCATGCACCCGAAATTTAAAACATTCAATTTATCACTCGTAAAGAACTTCTTTCCCTTTCCTATTGTCAACTGGATGATTCCTTTTTTTCCCTCGAAGGTTATTGATTTATGAACATAATTACCACATTAATAATATATTAATTTCCCTTTGAAGCATTTTTCTAGGTGTTTCTTTCCACATCATTGACACAAAGGTGTTTCAATATACTTACCTTTAGGATTATTACCTGAACTTCCATATGGATTCGTTTATGAATAACCACAAGAGTTAATATCACATCTTCCATTTCATTCGGTTTCTCATTCAGAAAAAAGTCATAGTTTAATTTGTATCCATTTTTACTTTGGTTCCTTCTAGAACCATCCTTTTACTAAAACAAAAAAGGTCAGTGTGAGTATATCATTACAATCGTTATAGACTATCGTATGAGTTGGGTAAAAACTTATTCATGTTATCGTAAACTCATTAAATTTATCTAAAATGACTATGATTTTTTCTAATATGCCAACTAATATGGTTATTTCACTTTTTATTAAATAATACCCTAACCTATAAAGTTATCTAAACTGATCTTTGATACCAAATATAAGGCCCCATCCATAAACATTACTAAATCTTGAGATAAGTTGTTAATTTGACTTTATTTCACATTGAGGATATTTTTAGGTTTACAGATTTTGAAAATTAGGTCATGATATATACATAACATCTTGAATATTATAAATAGACACTTCTACTCACTATCAATTTTTTATAAAACAAAAACTCTTTAAAAAAATCATGTCATCATTTCATGTTTTAACAAAATAACTTTTCCAAGATCCCATCCTTAACTCTATTCTTCTTTATGTCCTGTGAAAAACATTTCATAACTTAGGATGAGTGTAAAAAAGCTCAGTAAGGGATATATAAATAAATAAAACTATTAGTTTTTCAAAAACATGTAAACCATGAAAACTTTATCATAAAACTATACTTTTCACCTATAAGAAGTATAAAAAATACTTCACTAAATATAATCTAATTGCTTAACCTTTTTTTAACCAAATTATTACCATAAATCCCATAAAAAGAAACATATAACATATAAATGTAGCTTGGGACACAAACAAACTTACATGGAATAACTATATGGTCGACTTTCACACATATCACTATAGGGAATAACTATATGGCCCAATTCTATACCCAATGAATTAAAGGTATAACGTAACCACACATCCTTAGATTATCAAGAAACCACCTATCATTTAGTTTATCGTGTAACCACCCATCATTGGTTTATCAAATTAGTACCTGTAAAATGTTCATGTACCATTATATAATCATAACACCTAAAATATTGAAAATATCAACATTTCACTAATAACACTTCATTTTCAATCACAATAAATCATTTCAAGATATTGAAATACTCAATACATTTCAGAAATCATTTTCAATACCAATACACTAAAAAAGGGTATAAGGTATTTCTTTTCCTTTTAAAATCATTAAGGATATAGAAGATGCCAAATAATGATTTCTATGGCGGAGAGGTCATTGTCACCGCACATGTTGAAAACATTCCTTATTGCTATTAGTAAAACAATTCATGTAAAAACTATTCCCTTTGAATGAAATTAAAAGGAACATGGTTTTATTATATATCTTATAAAAGAAGGAGGTGTATATTATCAAAATATTCCTCAATGAAAAGAGATTGAGACAAGCTCCCTTACGAAGATCATTTTTTTAATAAAATAAATAGATTATGTGTATTCAATATAAATATTTAAATAGAAAGTATATATAAAAGATATAATATAAAAACGTATTTCTCACATAATCATAGTAGGTCAAAATCATGAAGTAGAATATTAAACCAATGAATGGAAATTGGGTTTAGATCTTCCTTTACCTTGCGTCTGTCTCGTCACGTTTGTTTCTTATTCTTGCTAAATATTATACTTAAGTAAATTTATACTTGATTGAGAACATTTTTCATGTTTCTTATTCATTTAATAACACTTATTACCATGTTATAAACATTCCATAATTATTTAAGTTAATATCGGTCGTTTTGCTGATATTCGGTACTTGAGTCGAAAATGAACTAGTTAGTTTTAAATTGTACACGTAGTCAAAATTACATCATATCTAGAATGATATTAATGATTTAAATATCATATATATATATGTATATATTATATGTATTTATAATATTCAATAAATTTTGGAGATAAGAAATGAAATTCACCGTTCATTTAGACGGTAGGTCGTACTTACGAATGAATGTCGCTTTTATTTCATTTTCATACTAAAAGAATAATAATAAAATGATATAAATATATATTATAGTAACAGAATTATATTTATTTCTTTTATGTTTCATAGGTTTAATAAAACAATCCTTTATACGTTACATGTATAGCATGAATGATTCAGATCAATTTGAGAGGGTGGTAGTCCACACTTCCTCAAATGAAATTATTGTATGTACACATCATGGAAAGTATAAGGGTATGTGTTAAATAAAAAATTTTGAATCATGGAGAAAATATAAATATAATATATATCATATATAAATACAGTTCCATTATAATGGCCTCCATGAGAGGTGGTAGGAGAAAATCGAACAATCATATTTTCATGAGGCATTAGTTCACCGTACACAGAAATTTTATGTTCGTATCCATTAGATGGAGGTGTTTGTAAGTGTAGTTATAATCCTTCTAATAAAAACATCATATTATATTTAGTATACTATTTTTGTGATGTAATAAAATAATAATAATAGTATAGGGAGTGAAGAAGTAAAATAATGGAAAGGAACTTTAGAGAAGACACTACCTCTTGAAATGTGAAAATACCTTTGATTTGAGCCAAAATGCTTTCTTGAATTTCATTATTCATAAGGTAAGTATTCTTGGAGGAAGGGAGGGATGTTGGGAAATTATTTACGGCAAGGTTGGATGGTCCAAGAGGCTTGATAGGTGTGAGTAAATGGGTAGTGGTGATTCCCTTTTATAAGAGTTAGGAGGGGCGTTTTTGGAAGGCATTGAAATATTATTTTATTATAAAATGATTTTCAGTTTCAAATGGTCCCAAAGTAATATTTTTCTATCATTTTATTCTGTTGGGTAGAAAAAATGTCAACCAATTGGTTTTAGACAAGTCTAGGTCAAAAAATTTACAATATTATTTTTTCTTTAACCCTTAGATAAAAACATTAACTCTTACCATGTCTTCTATCATTTTCTTAATTTATGTTTACTCTAGTATATATTAAATTACAAGATAACCAAAACAGGTTCATTGATGAAATGTTAAAAGTTATCTAATTTATTTGGATGAATCATATATTTTTTGGACTATTATATCAATTAATAAAATTTTATTTTTTTAGAAACTCATATTTGTTAATTTTTACACTATTCAAGTCATGAATTTGTTAAAATTCCATAACAACTTGATTCATTCAAAAAAGATTCATTAATTCAAATATAACAAGTCATAATCACCCATAAAATTTTTGGATGGCATAAAAAGTAAAAAAATAAATTTATTTTAATATTTATTTTCAAGAACCGAATCTGGTCGCTATCAAAACTAGCACCATACCCGGACTATGAAAAGCCCCGAAGGGAATTACCTATCCCAATAGGCTATAAAAAGTTTCTAGGTATCAAAAACTGGAACTTTGGAAAGATTTACCTGAATTTATAATCTTAAAAGCAATCAATGAATCCAATAAAATGAATCTGGATTTTTTCAAAAAAAATCATATTTTAAAAAATTTCAGAATTTAATTAAACAATTTAAAACAATGTTAATATACCATTACAACAGTTAAAAACCAAACATGATATCCCAAGAAACTCTTCATGGAAAGAGTCACCACCCTCTGGCCATCTCTACAACACGTCTTCGTGATGGAGCATTAAAAACCTGAACCATTGGCACAAAAGTTGTACCCAAATATATGACAAAAAAAATAAGAAAGTATAATTACCCCAAAACCTGTAAGTAGGGTTTCAGACAAGTACAAATAGGATACCACCACTAACAAATTCAATTTGATAAACATTCAAATATGAAAATCTAGAAAATTTTGGTAAACAATAAATGATAGTTATAATTTCTAAAGGATGAAACTTTAAATAAAAACCATTATCAAGTGGGATATTTGAAATAATAAAAACATTTAAATAAAATACCACTACTACTATATTTTCCAGCCCAACATACTTTAAGCCTATGGTATGAATAAATCATCCAATGAACACAAGAAATAGGAAATAACCCCTAGGAACTAACTCATTGCGGGTCCCTAGTACCTCGTATCTCTGTGAAAGTAACCACCGAAAATTTACATTCTCATGCACGAGCCACTAGAAGGGAACATACCCATAACCTAGTGGTACACAATAATCATTATAATATTTTATCTTGTGTTGTAATCATCAAACATACTATGTGAAAATGAGGCCAAACCCCACAGGATCACAAGCATACCAGTACACGTCCACCCACCCAGATACTCGAGTTTCCCATTTGTGCTCAAACAACTTCAACTGGCCATGAAATATAATTTTCACATGAAAATACCACTTTGACATCACACATTTACCAAATATCCCACATGTACATCACACAAGCCACATTATCCCCATTTTCAATCAAATTGATTTTGAAATCAAACTCACACCAAAATAGCCCACAACATATTTTTTATATCTTTCACAGTTCAAAAATTCCTATAAAAATTTTCTAAATTTTTTCCCAAGATGATAGACATCACATAACATCCCACTCACATGTTACATAATAATTTTTTCATAAAAAAATCCTTTTTTCACATCACACTCACACATAACATCCCACAAACAAGTTTCGCACCCACATCAAAATTTCATAAACCACCTCAAAAAATTACAAAACATTATGAAAATGTTTGACATCACAACTGACCACACTATCTTTAAAAAACTCATTTTAGGTGAACAAACTCACCCAAACTGTATATATAAATCTTTTTCCCACTTTCATTAACCCAATAAAACATTTTCAATTTTTATAAAACAATCCCAAGGGGTATAAATATGTTTTTCACAGAAAAACGATTTCAAAACCCTATTTCAAAGCTAAAATCACACCCAACCCAATAATAATTAGAATTATAATCCCTAAAAATAATTATTAAAACCCTCTCAAGTATTTTAAAAATCACCTCGAATAATACCACAAAAGATGCACATAAAAAACACACATTTTCATAAAACACTTTCAAGAGGCATAACATGGGTTTACACATAAAACCCATTAAAACCCATATTTGGAAGCCCACATGACACCAAATCATTAACAAAAAAGAATTTTTATCCCCTTTCAACACTAAAAAATCACTTTCATATGTTATGAAATACACCCAATTATTACCCCAAGAGCCACACATGAAAAGCACCCAATTTCAAGCTAAAATGAAACTATAAAATTAAATGATCAACTAAATCTATAAAAAATAGTTTTCATACTAGAAAAAACACATGAGGAACAAGAAAAATAAGTAAATCAAGCATTCTTAGTCATCAATTAATTTATACACTTGGAATCACCTACCTTTTCTATCGAAACCCTCCAAGCGTGGTGGGAAACATCAACTGCACCACTTTCGCAACACAAGGGTATAAAACCAACCTAAAACCCCAAAAATTTACCCAAAAGAAAAGAAGATAAACCCTTGGTACGAATCCAAAATCATGGTCATTTTAGAAATCATGAAAGTTTGAAATAAACCCTAAGGAAAGTGAAGAAATCAAAGAGAGAAGGACATACTTGCACAGTTTTGATGTTTCACCCATCAAATGTCCCTTCAATGTTGTGGTCATAGGGAGGGTGAGAGACCGTGGAGGCTTTCCATAGATGTAGGTCATGAAATTGGGAAGAATGGGGTGGGTTTGGGTTTATTCTGGAATAGAAAATTTGGAAATTGAAATTGTTTTTAATGACCTGGACACCATTCCATGGTTTTCCTTCACGGTTTAGTAAACCATGATTCTTAAATATACAGCTTGTTCTGGCCACCCAAAAACCATAAATTCTCCTCCAATTTCAAGGAGTTCCTATGAGAAAACCTTGGGGGAAAGATAGTCCAAGGATAAGTAAAAAAAATTCCCAAAATAAACCATCCTCTTCACCCAAAATCTCATCCAACTCAAGGGCACAAACCACCTAAACAACTTATACCACAAGTGGTGCCACTAGGAGTGTCACAAAACCAACTCCAAAACACCATAACCTAATAACATAATTTTGAAAAAATAGGAGGATAATTAACATACAATACCCCAAGACCAAGTTCATAGATCAAGAACATAGGAGACACCAAAATTTCAAACCCGGAACACCAAGAAACCATGAAAAAGGTAAGAAATGAAAGAGGGTGTGAACCAAATCATGGAATTGAAAATACAGGTGCAAAAATTCTCCCCACCATAAATCATTCCACAACTATAAATCCACAATTGGTCCAAAAAAACAAAACCCAACTGAGAATACAAGATGTACTCTTTTTCCAAGCTTCACCACAAAAGGCCAAAACACATCCAGTGATCAATTCAGGAAGGAATACTATTCCAAAAACTACATAAATGAATTTATTTAAATGATCAAGCACATTCAAACATTATCCCAAAAGAAATCATCTCAAACACTATCCAAACAAGACTCAAGAAATTCACCAAAATGAACAACAACAATGAACAAGGTTACACTTACCTTGATTTAACAAAACCATTAGGCGCTCTCCAATCCCAACGTTCACCCAAGGAAGATGTTGGTATCAAGATAACTCTAAAAGAGACCACTAAAAACCAAGACAAGACTAAGTAGAAATATGAGTTACTAGTATAGGGAGACCAAAATGGTCTCCCCGCTATAAGAGACAACATAAATTTCCCCAAGAAGGGATTGGGACACAAAGAGGGAAGGCTCGAACGGACTCCCCGATAGAAGGGATAAACTTACAATTGAAATTTCCAAAGGAATAGACATGAGAATCATAGTGGATATCCCTACCATAACAACCAACCATATTAATTGAGCATCATGGGATTGCATAGGGAGACCCAAAATTTAAAGTGTTGGGATGGTATCACGGTTAATGTGCATAGTTTGGGAAACCGTGCACTAACCATGTGAATCCATCTACTTATATGGTTTTTCTGGGGAATGGTTACTACTAACCATGTGTAAACCATGTGAAAAACCTATCTATCCAAATTCCAAACGATACTCCAAAAACTTACTAAAACCCAAAGGGGAGAAGAATGACATTCAGTGATAATATGGGCATGAGTCCCTCTACCTCTTTCCACATAACGAGTACAACAGAGTCCTGACGATGACACCAGAGGTTTAACCTATTCCCATATTTCATACTGAGGAAATGAATACGTGGAAGGGTTTTAATGACCCTGAAATTTACCTTGACTACACCCTATATTCACTCAAGGGCCTATGGTTGGAGCCCAAAAGATTGAAGCATCTTCAGCCTCGCAGTTAAGCTTTGGAAACCCCTGTATAGAACTTCTTCTTTCAGTGCACAAATAACTAAACCAAAATTGCAGATAGGTTTTCCAAGACATAACACATTCCAAAACTCACCTAACAGTAACCTGAAATTTCACTGAAACAATGGTTTAGAATATATACACACATCACACCTTGTTTCTTCGGGTGAGATACAACATAAGGAAAAGACACATATAAACACCTTCCTCTGGAACAGAGGATTTTGATGTTTTTCCAAGGGATACATAATCCCAACAAAACAAAGACTCTTAGAGGATTGCACAAACTTCACCTTTACTATCAAACGAGCACATTCTACCACAAGGAGTCACCAAACATGACCATTGCGACTGATTGAAACAATAAAATGAAAGGGATATAATGCCAAGTCCAAAATAGCACACGATTCTAGGAAGTGTCCATAATATCTACTCATGAATAGATTTCTTATGCTGGTGGTTTAACCTGAACTCATGCTTCGACGAGATTATGAAGGACCCATAGGCCCTCTTAGACACCATCCAGAGACTTATCCACATGAACAACCCCAGACTACTTCCACCTTGGAAGAATCAGGTAACTTAAAATACTAAGGTTTCTTTCAACCATCCAAGAGTAGTCTCCCGCTAAAAGTTGATCTAAAAAACCCAAAAGTAATGGGTGTTTAATCATTCTAAAAATATAATGAAAATATTCCTTATGTTTCTCAACTGAAGGATTTTGCAATGGTGAAACAATCCAGGTTGCACTTCATTCGGGCACTAACCCTTAATGGAGGTATACTTTATCCAATGAGAAAACCCAAGGACACAACCCAGTTGGTCCATTGGTCAATACATGCCGAAAACCATATCCTAACACAAGAAGGGAACCACCATAAAGGCATCTTGAAACATTTCTCAAGATAGATCACTAACCAGCCGTTTAACCCAGCTCCCCGACCAAACACAATCCCAAAACATAGTTCAAAAAAGAGGGGTTCTTGGACTAAAAACCTCCCACACATCAACAATTTTAAAAAACACATAATACACACCATCCCAAACAAGTTATCAAGACATCATGTTTTCTTTTAAAAACATTTAGTCGAAAACAAATGATTTAGCGGTTAGTATATCCACCAATGGTACCCCATGGGCCTCACACATGCATGTTTCTATGCCACACCCAGCACCCTCCTCATATCTAATCCCGCACTCATCCATTAATTCCACTAACCATCCATCATCCCATATAACCCCATGCATGTGGTCGCTCACAGAAATACCAAAGGTTTAAATAAAAAATATTTCCGCTTTTCAAAACCAAAACAATTAACCAATAATTTTTTTCTCAAGACAACTAACAATGAAATAAAAATAACAATCATTCAAATGAATACTCACTTTTATGTAATATACATCAATTTCAAAACATATCATCCCATTATAACACCATTCATTAGTTTAGAAAACTCTATTGGGAACAGTTTTTCAAAACAAACTTTAATATAATTTCATGATTTCAAAAGAGGTGTAAACACACCATTTTCCATTTCAAAAAAAATTCTGAAAATCTAGTTCCAACATTTCACAAATCAAACCATTCCCTATTTATTATAAAATTATTTCACAAAAACATTACGCTTCATAAAACCATGTCATTTTTTCTTAAAAAATGAACCTCCATGATTTAAAAACTAAAGGACACAAGACAATGCGGGAGGAAACTAGTTTCAATGGGAGACTTTGACATATTGTTGGCGGCCATACACCAATCACTTAACCATTAAAAAGAGAGTGTTCTTGGGAAATTTCCCTAGATCCACCTGGCTTTCCAGGCCCTGCGAGCTCAATGAAACCATTAACCCAATTCCCTTTTCATTTCCTCTAATCATCATCAAACCACGAGAACCAAAGGACTCATATAAATCTTGACTTCTCCGAATGACTTGAATACCATCATGAGGTGAGCTTTCTAGGCAAACTACCCATAACTGGAATCTCATGTCCCCAAAATCCTAGCTCTATACTATCCCGACTCCTCCCTAGATAACATAACCCAAAGAGATTGAACCTCCCCTGATACCATTTTGTCACGAATCGAATCTGGTCACCATCAAAACTGGCACCATATCCAGCCCATGAGAAGGCCCGAAAGGCGTTCCTGATCCCCACAGGCTGGGACAAGTTCCCAGGTATCTAGGTGGGTAGACATGTACTAGAATTCTAGTGATCATGTGGAGTTTGGAATTAGTTTCATTTAGTAAGTCTGACACTTGGAACACTAAATAATCTATGATGAAGATGATGGGGGACCACTGGGTTATGGGTATGTCCCGTAATAGTGGCTGGTCCATGTGAACAAATATTTCTGATATTTACTTTCTCGTAGATACGAGGTTCCTCAGACCCACATGGAGATAGTGCCAAGGGGTTATTTCTTGTTGCGTGTGCTCATTGGATGATTTATGCATACCATCGGCATGCGGTGTGATGGGATATAAAATTAAGTAGCTATGGTATTTTATTAAAAGTGTTGATTATTTGAAATATCCCACTTGAAAATGGTTTTTATTTAAATCTTAATCATTTATAAATTGTTACTAGCATTTCTTGTTTACCAAAACATGGAAATTGTTCATCTTTGAATTTTTATCACATGGAATCTCTTAGGGGTGGTATGCTACAACGATTTGGCTCACACCCTAATTAAACCTTTGGGTGTAAGTAGAATTTCTTATTTTGTTGTCGGAGGTTTGGGTATAACTTTTGTGCTAATAGTTTAGGTTTCTAGTGGCCCTTCAAGATGATGGGTTATAGAGATGACTTGAGGGTGGAGCCTCTTGCCATGAGGAGGTTCATGGGCTGTAATTTTTGGTTTTTTACCTTTATAATGGTCATTGAACATTGTTTTAAATTGTGTAATTAAATTATGAAATTTTTTAAAAGATGTTTTTGTTTGAAAAATCCAGATTCGTTTTATTGGATTCGTTGGTAGTTTTTATGTTTATAAACTTGGGTAAATAATTCCCAATTTTTGATTTTTTACTCACAGGCACTTGTGCCTGCCCATGAGGATCGGTAACGCCCTTCCGACCTTCTCACGGGCCGGTTATGGTGCTAGTTTTGATGGCGACCACATTCGGTTCATGACATTTATAATCTCATTTATTTAAATCATTCATTAATAAGGTAATCACTACATCATCATTGTGTCATAAATAAAATTATTTATTTAATTTCTAAAATTTTAAATAAAATATCACGATGTAGGAAATATTATTTTATTTCTAGTGACTCTTTGTAGTCAAAAAGATAATTTATAAAACCCAACATAAAAATTGTTTTACTAAAAGATATATGTTTATGTTACATTTTTCTTTACATTAAATTAATTCTTATAAAATGTCATTTTTACATCCAAGTTCTTCCATGGGGTCCCAATATCAAACCAAGGTTACGCATGGTCAGAAAGATCTCATCCAATAGGATTTTGACATGTGTTAGGGTACTTTGATATTATTATAATATTTTTTACCCTTATTTACCAAATTTATCCTTTAACCATGGTAAATAAAATAATTACTAAAATTACTATTCAAAATTCCAAAAAATAATAGGTACATATTTAAACAATTTAGACCACCTGATTCTAAATAAGGAATCAATTTTTCCGAAATCAAAACACATAATTGGCAGAAATTAATTTAAAATTAATTTTTGTTTTCAAAACTAAAAAAACGGGATTTTAAGAAGTAGAAACTACCAAAAGATTGACATTTGTTTATGTCTAATTTAAAAGTGAATGTACTTAAAAATACCATAATTGGATTAAATGATAAAACCCTATTCCAATTACACTTTAAAACCATTTAAAATAATAATCCATCTTTATAAATAAATTAGATTAAAATGCAGTTTTGAATTAAAATGCAGTATTTTTCACTATTCATTAAAAAAGTGAACTTTATCATAAAATACCAAAATTTCATCCAAAGAAAATTTTGATATTCCACTTCTAAAGAAGAAATTTATTTTGTAATACAGAATATATAAAATTGACAAAAATGATATTTAAAAAGGGTTCGTCGTTAAAAGGCGGTAAAACAACCATTTAAAAATATTAGAGTATTTGATTCATAAAATCAAATTCATTCTTATTTTAAGCCACTAAAATTTATTGGATAAATTTAAATATATTTAAAAAACATATATAATCATATTTTAGTTAGTTTTATTAATTCTGACCAATACAACCTCTAGGCGCTAACTACTATTTAAAATAATAATATTATTATATTTTTTCTATATAACTCGAAGTTGTTTGCAACGTGTTATTTCAAAGAAACACATTGTTTCATGTTGAGTATGCTATTATATAGTGTGTCCTATTTAACATAAAATTAATATCTTATTCATAATTTAAAATTTATTACTCTATAAATACCTGGTTCATTACAGAAACTCAATTCACATCACTTAATAATTGATATTTTATATTCGGAGGGGGGATAATGCTAATCCAAGGGGATTAAGGGTCTTTGAAATATATTATATATTTTCTTTAGGGTTTAAGTAAGGTGAAATAAATAATAGAAATGATAAAAGACTTATGAATTTGTAAAGGATATAATTTTAATAACACCACTATATAATAGCTCTTGCTATACAATAATGGTTAGTTTTTTTAATGAAACCAAAGCACAAAAAAGTTAGAGATCAAACAATGGGTCCAATTCAATAATACATATGTAAATTAGAGTAAAAATACCCTCCATAACTACACCCATTAAATTCAGTTAAACCCCATCCTCTGATATACTATATGAAATTCTATAGTTACACTGAGACACCACTCTACAGTGGTCACTAAATCGGTAGATCCAAGTGTTCCCACATTCAGGACTCTATTTTGTAGCACATTTATCAAACCACATAGACCCTTAAGAAGAAAAATACAACTAACCTAGACCTTGAGATACATGTAAAATCTCGGGCACCGAGGAATATGAGTCTCTAATATGGAAAAATCGTCAAACCATCCACCCGAGGATCCATGACATAGATTCCATGGCTATTCCACAGAAGGTTATTTATTGAAAACTTCAATAAACATGATAAAACTATAGCACACAAAAATTGAAATAATCAAAATGAAATTACCCTCCTTCAACTCAAATTTCCAATTATCTACACTTCTAATGTAATAGTCTTTCCCTGATATCTATAATCACCAGAAAACATAAAGGGATCAAGAAGTATTGAGTCTTTATATTAGATACATCTAAGAAGATTATCATCCTCCAAAATCAAAATCAAATCAAGGAAGGAATGTAATGTAAAGGAAAATAACAAACACTGAATGTGATTCCTATAAAGGACCTCACTATAAACGAAGAGAAAAACTAACTCACTATAAGAAGGGTAATATAGTCACACATCATCATCAACATCATAATTAAATCAAGCATATATAAGTAATCCAAAAAATGAAACATTAAAAAACTCAGGATATTGAGCATGCATTAGTGAATAATAGTTCAAAGTACACTCCTCTAGGCCACTTTTCTTCTCCAAGAAATGAATTAATGTAATTGTAATCACTTATATAGACTTCTCCTAATGTTAATTAATCTTAACTGGTAATTAAATGAACATCACATCATATTTTAATTCAAACCAACCTTGGTCAATGAAATGTGAATAATTATTATGATATTGAGGAAATTATGATAACAGGAGGATGTCATAGATCTAGTTCGTCTATAAAGGATGTACTAAAAGATACACAATATCTACAACATGCACCGACCCTCGTATGGTCTAAAAAACTAGAGAGAAATCAAACTCTTAGGTCTTGTCCATTTTTCCCCATGATAAGGATATACAATAAAGAACACACAATCTCCAATGTTAAACACTATAGGCCTACACCTATGACCATTATAGGGATTTTAAAGATCTAATGATAGCTTAATTTTCCTATGAATCACATGCACCTTCTTTTTCACCATCAATACCATTTTAGGTATGAGAATTATAGAATATACATCCTTAATACAACGTAATGGATATTAATAAGGTCATATAATTAGATCTTTCAAAAGATTCATAAAAATAGTGGAGTGATGAAATTTATTGAAAATAAAATCTACCAAGGCTAGGTGCCTCACCCACAAACCACTGATATTTAGAACACTTTTTTGAATCATTTCATTTAATGTCTGGATAGTCCTCCCTTTCTAACCATATTCCTATGATTGATTACCATATATAGGGAATACATGAGATCCAAAATCATGTGGGGGATATATCTATACCTGGTAGGTGAAACATGGATCACTATCAAATATATTTATCTTTGGGACCCCCTGAAACCTCACCACCTCATCCAGGTATGTCCCCAGAAATGAATCCATTGATACCGAATCCTTAATTGATAATAAGTGATATTACGTCTTTAAGAATTTAATGATCACCTATACGACATCACATCCTACCTGATCCAAGGAAATAGAAAGATGAATTATATAAAGATATCCTCCCACTTCAACAGAGGAATATTATACAAATGAATAAACCCACCAACAACATAGTGTATATATTTTAACCTTTGAAAAAACAAACAATAATAAAAATATATGAAACAAATCTATTCTTCCCACACTCAAAAAATGAACTATTAAGGGAAAATACATTTTATTTGTTATAGTATCTATTGAAAAAGGTGACTATGGAACTCATGTAGACACAACTTGATCATCATCATAGGAACTAAGATAATCCTCTAGAGAAACACTATATACGGATGATCATTAGAACATCCCTTGGGAGAATAACCAAAAGCAACTAAATCTCAGAATCCTCTACACCAGAATCCCATAGTTGGGACTCCTCCACCCGTTTCACCAAGTGAGACAACACATTAAACTATTGAAGACATCATTTACCATCCACAACTCTTATATCAAGGTTAATTGTGGATTTATCCCCTCTCAATATTCAAATATCTACAAACTCCAAAAAATCACCATGCAACATCCTGCTCAATACATCAACCACAAATTTCCTTTCGGAGGTGTGTATAAAATATTGAAGTCATAAAACTATAATAATTTCATCAACTAGATTTGTTACAAATTAAAATTAAACTGATATATGATATAACTCATGATATTATTATTTCTAAAGACAAAAAAGAATTCTCCAATGATGAATTTATTCCATAAATTTAGAGAAATCTGAAATACAACATGCTCAAGATCATGGGTGGCATAATTATATTAATAAGGTGATAAATATTGGGCCCCATGGAGATAAATTCAATATGATACATCAAAATTAACCCCAAACCAATAAACAATGCTTCACAAAAAAACTCAATCGGTACTCTGTCCTCATAAAAACAAAGAATGAGATAAATAATCAGCTTCCCCTTAAAATTCTCAAATACATTCTATAAATATTATTTCCAAGAAAAAGAATTATCCTTTCACGTTAATATTTTTATAGGACTCATAATCCAAAAAATTCTTACATGAACCTCATATAATTTCATATAATATCATGGAAACATTGAACCTCCCCAATAATCTGGGGGACTAACTAATATATAATGTCTAGATCATTGAATGATCAATGGATACTATACACATAGGAATATCATGTACTAATAAATTTACCCAAGAGGTCCACAAAATATACTTAGATAGATTCAAAAATTGATAATGATGATAATGAATCCCTAAAATAGATCAAATATTCTCTCTAAGGTCCTCCTAAGACTCATAATACATATGGACATCATCGAAGAAATCTAACCTTGACTGATATAGAAATTCCAAAAATAAATAATTTCTCTATCCCATGGACATGATAGTGGCGCATGTGACACTGAATGACATTACCATAAAAACATAATTTCTATAATGATATTGAAAGGAAGGATCTGGAATATCCCCATCCTTCACCCATATACAATGATATCCTGGACACAAATTAGTCTTCAATAATCAACTAGTTCCATTTTCCTGATTGAATAGATCTTCTATCTATGGAATGAGATAACAGTTCTTGAATATCACATAATTCAGGTAAAGATAAACAATATAAAGTTATAGACCTCTATTTTATTTTATGATAAATATAATTTAAACACCCAAAGGCAACTCACGTGGATGAATAAATCATCTCTATTAAATATTAAAATTTATAATCCATTTCTCTTGTAACTCAGAAAGTCCCATACGCTAAATATACAACGATATTCGAGAGTATTTTTTTGTAACTCTATCCCAAACTCAATCTCACGTAGAGGAGGTATTATTAAAACCACTTATAAAAATTCATTAGTGTACTCTTCTACAACAATCATATATACCACTAGATAATCCTGCACTAAAAAGAATATCATCTTAATCATCATGAAAGACAATAACTCAATATGAATCTAACCCATCTAAGGGTTTCACAAACCAACAAAGACAACATTCCCAACATAAGTATCATGGAATATAACCCACTACCTGAAGTAATCAACAATAGAATATAATGAATATAGATAGTTCATGACGAGGATGATTTTTTATAGTTTTATCTATAAATAATGGAAATATCTGTGGATAAAATTTTATCTAGAATCATATCACAGTCTCTAAACACATCATATAAGTTATCTCAATATCTAACTAGGGAATTAATCACCAATGGCACTGAAATACTCCTCATCTAAATTTAAAAAGCATAGACTTAGGAAGATGAAATAAATGAGTTCATAGATCTTGAATAAAGATATACATACACCCCAGTGAAAAATAAGTATATAATACCTCTCATGATGTATGAATAATATTTAACTGAAACTATATAGAATGAATATGAGAATTTCTAAGTCTATGACCTATCAATCCCTACGAGTGACCACCTCTTTGGTCATGCACTTCTCACTATTCCTAATGAAAAGGTTGATCATGGGGTTATCCTCTACCCACCCCTTCTCCTATATGATGATAATAACCTAGATCACCATTTTATTTTTTTCTCTGAGGTTATTTATTAAATAATAGAACATGAATAGGGACACCAACTTTATATTGAATTTCAAGGAAGGTTGGTAACTCTTTCTTTTGATGGTCAGGACCTAAACATGAAAAATAAACATTTGATCCTCTAGTAGGGTCCAAGAAGTTCCAGGACAAGTGAAATGGGATGAAGTGGGGTGGAACCAACTATCCTCTTAATGAATCTTCATCAAATAAAGAAACTAAGAATCTATGGATAATTCTCTTACCCATGGAGAGTTATAATGAATCATCTCTTATGATGATTTGGTCTTAGATAAAATCCTCTTCATAACCTCTACCTTCACTAGAACATCAATATATGTGAGGAACATGAATGTGGTTACCTATTGCTAAATTTCAATACAAAAATCCTAATTAAAATGTCTCTCTAAAGAATTATAATCAATGAGAATTTATAAACAGTAATTCAAGAGGATATTTAAATGAATTCCAAACTCTAAAACACTAAAACACCCTTAATGATAGAAGGAATCTCATGTTGACAAGATTCATTTACATTTGATGAAATAAACTCATATGGAAACTGATCACAAAACTTCTCCCATGAAATTAATTAATAATCATGGTATTTAAGGAATATAAACCATCACTATAAAGAAATTCTACATATCATATTGAGAACCAACATAATCTAGTGATCCCTCCAAGCATGGATCAAACTGATATAAAGATTTAACTACTTCAACTAGGAAAAAATGTCTTGATCTAAAATATTTTCTTTCATAATTATAGTGGATCTAGTGATTAAAATCTTGAAATATATACCTCCATGAATATTCACCTTCAATGTTGAATCTTCAAATAATTTTTAGAACATATTGATTGAAATCATTAGAATACCATTGATGGGGGCATCAACCAAGATCCAAACATGAATAACCGAACAATTTTAGGAACTCTTTAATCCTAGAATATAGAATACATAATATTAATTAATTTCAAATTTATATTAATGTCTCATCATCAACCCAATTCTTTCATAGTCCTAACAAATCAGGATTCTTGATCCTTACATTGGTACTTACCCTAAAATTAACATAACATTTCATGGAACATTTGGAAAACTTAAAATCCTTTGGCAGGATCATTGGGGCCTTAAAATCTTGTGTCATATCCAATCACCCTTACTTACTTAATATATTATATTCTTCTAATATTTTTCCATTCTATATCCATTAATCACCACCATTTCTTATACCCATGATTCATCCTATCACATAACCAAATTCATTATTACTACTCTATCAAGACCCCCCACCCTACACCAGTACCCCTCCTAGGATTTCATTGGAGAGAGGATTTTTCCCCAAAGACCACCTCTTTTAGGTCATGGGATGGAGACTATGACTAAGGGTATAAAATGTAAATGAATGGGAGGAATTATGATCAATATATAATCTAGGATAAGAGAGATAATCTTCCAATCAAATATAGAATAGAAAATATAAACCATCCCAATACAAGAATTTAATTTCAAAGATGTATTAATAGCTAAAAATAGAAAGAAAAAAATCCTAGGATGCAACCACAGAAGCCATCATCTTTTGAACAACCACTGTGAGTAAGAAACACCCTACTCAATCGCTAACCACCTCATGACGTCATGGAAAATAATTTATATATAAAGATATGATCATATAATTATACTTAGTATCATACTACTAAAAACCACTCAAACAAATGTGAATGAATCATGTTAAATCCAAATGAATAAATATAGGAAACCAATTTGTTACCTAAATAAGGTGAAAAATATCTCATCCTCAGTAATGCTCATTCACTAAGTAACACATAGTAGTAGGATAAAAAATATCATAATTATGTATATATATAAAAGGTACCCCACATCCCATTCCCCAATAGTTTTTCATTATCACAACCAAACATTGAATATTTTGTTCTTTAATACCTGTCAGACCTATGAATTTACACAATATACATAGTCTTATTATCATCCTATTCCATAACTGGTGTATCCCATCACAACCACATCACTTCATATAATAATCAATAAGAAGAATAGATTCCATTAATGTTCAAGTTAGTACACCAATAATGACTATAGTCACTACATCTAGAATACATTTATATGTGATAAAATCAAGTTGATGCATCCCACACATACATGTATAGTCAAACTGATAGCTATCTCATCCTGCATAAGAATGTGACCTATACCATAATCTATTAATTGTGGTTACATTTATCCACCATGCTATACTTGAAGGAAAAGTGGGGGAGAGAGATAAGTCAGACATATGTTCCCTCACAAACTTGGTTTTTGGGGAAAATAAACAGTACCCAAATCATTTGATCATCATCTACACTATCATCTAATATGGTGGAAAATATGAAATAATATAACCTAATTATATATTTCACAGAATCTAACTAAGGGAAACTATTTAACCATATAATCAAAATGTATCCATAATCCCATATGAAAAACCATCTACCACCCCCAATGTCACGAAAACTAGAGATCATATATCAATACAATTATCAATGTTCAAAATCGTCATAATTCATTTATTAATTTTAAATAAAAATTTTCATCAAATAAAAAATTAATAAATTCTAATTTAACCATTTAAGTTAATTTTAAAAATCCATGTTTCTTTTTTAATTATTTTTTTAAAACACAGAATCCATTCCATACTCAGGGAATTTATCCCAAGCAGTTTTAGGGTTTTTAATTAGGGTATCATCTTAATCATCACCCATTCCCATCAATTTATTATTCAATGACCTTTCCATATTTTCTATGTATTCTATGACTCAAATTGATCTAACACTAGAAATATTCACTTGAAGTGCATTATACCAACTACACTTGGAAAAAAAATTATTGAAAAAAAAGAATCATGAAAATCAGACACTGTATCAAAATATACAAAAATAAAATAAAATTACAGCTATCAAACCTTACCAACCAACTAATCAATAGACCCAAAAATTCATCTATAAATACTTAATACTTTCTCTCAATATGTTCCATATATCACAACACCATCCATGTTGAACCACACCAGGTTTCAAAGAAAACACTATAAGGTATATACCATCATATGGAATAAAAATGGCAGTGAAACATATTTTCAATGAAAAATATTTAGGTGGAAATTAAGATGATCAAAAAACATAAAAAATTAAAAAAATTAAATATTTGTAAAGGAAGGCTCATGAAACTATAAAATTTTAATTATGGAAATCTTAATTAAACATTACAATTTTAAATTAACTAATTAATTATATGTAGATTTTAGAAATAATAAATACATATCTTCCTCATTTGTCAATGTATAAGTGTCAATCTTGTGAATACTTCTGAAAACTCCATCATGTTTTGTAGGTTTTAAGGAAGAATGGTAATTAAATTCTATTACATAAATAATCATTCAGTTTTTACCAATTATATGTTATTTAACATATTTAAGGTCTATTAATCATGATAAAGAATAATTTTAATCATAGGATATGGATTTCAAATTCTATAGGTAATATTATGAGCCATTCACTATGTATAGAATTAATTGTGTGAAATCATATGACACTTTCAAATACCAATCAATTATAAATTCGTGATAATTATCTTTGATAAGGTCAATTATATTTGTATACCCATTGGGGATAATGAAAGGTAATCATACAGAAATAAATAAAATAATTTGAAGTTATGAATCCCTAATATCAATATAAAGCTTTCAATACTCCCCATATACAAACTAAAGAATGGGTATAGATATCCAATCACCACTCCCATGAGGAACCCAAGATTCCTAAGGTTCTCATATCAATAAAAATCCTAAATCTATCACTAAGAGATAACCACATGTATAAATAGAAAAAATTACCATAGCAAGGAATGAGGGAATTAGAGAGAGTGAGAACCAATGAGGAAGAAGGAAAAACACATCAGATGACCTATTAATCAATCTTTATAAGTCAGCGGCAAAATATATGAAATGGGGATCAAGAGTCTTCGAAGGAGACTATATGGTCAACTAGTATTCTATAGAAGAGGGATAAATTAGAATAATTTAAAGGGGATTTAAAATTTAAACAGGCTATAATCTAAAAAAATCTATGTCATAAAAGGTCTAGCCAACTTTTTAATGGTCAGGTTTTTACCAAAACAACATAAAAATATTGGATATCACACTATAGTGAGTCTGATTCAAAAATCCTTTTAGAAATCAGGGTATATATCTCTATCATATATCCACCAATTAATTAAATCAATCTAACCACATCTAATATACGTGGAGATACTACAAGGCATAGCCAAAACACCATACTGTAGTGGTCCCCAAATCGGCAATGACATATATCCCAATCTCCAAGGCTCTTTAACGCTACCCATTCCCCATGCCACATATACCATTAATGAAATGAAAAAGAACCTTTACAATGATCTACATGGAACAGCTTGAGAACCATGATGAATGGGTCTACAAAATGGAATAACCACTCAATCTATCGCCCATGTCTCAATAATATAGAGTCCATTACTATGCTTCAATGGCCATTCATGTAAAGATTCAATAAACCCTCTAAAACTAAACCATTCCTTGATAGGAAGAACCACCCCACAATGCCCAACATCTAGCTAAAATTTCATCTACCTCTATACTTCTACTTTTTCATCCTTTTCCCAACACCACTAATCTTTGGAAAATAAAGAAGAATTGAATAGGATGGACTAATTCCTTAAACATTATATGTTATAAAAAAATAATTGTTAAATTACAACCTTAATAAATTCTAAATAAAATTATTGATAATGGTCAACATTTTCAAATGATTTTTTAGAACAGGTAAATTTCTCCCTTTATCATTGATTTTCTTTATCACTAATGCAGGCTTCCCATTATCAATGCTCTTTTAGAACCGATAAAGGATTCCTTGTATAATATAATTCATATATGAATATTTTTATATTCATAAAAATGATTTATACAAAAAAATATATTTATATAAATAATGTATATATATATTCATTTAAATTTACTTATAATTATATACTTAATTATAATTACATATGCATTTATATATGTATTAAAATATAGTAATAAAAGATAAATAAATAAATATTAAAATACATGAAATGTAGTTAATATTAAATGATGTATATTTAATTTCTTATTATATAATTTATAATTTGGTTATTCATATAATTATAATTATATGTATGTGTATGTTTATATCTATATTTATTTATATAATTATTTATTATTTATATACATTATAAAATATAAAAATATTTACTATATAAAAATAAGAATATAAATATATTGAAATATATTTTCAAATAAAATGTATATTTAAATATTAAAATCATAATAGAACTAAAAATTATTATCAAATTTATTTTTAGAACTTATATAGATATATATATATATATATATATATATTACAACAAATATATATGTGTTTATAAGTATATATCTATGTGTGTGTGTTTATATATGTCTAGGTTTTGTGTGTGTGTGTGTTTATAAATATATGTTTGTTTTTCTATGTGTACAGATGTGTGTATATATAAATATATAAATATATTTTTGGGTGTGTGTGTTTATATATATTTAAATCTATGTGTACATTTGGAAATATATACAAATTAAAACATTTTTATATACATATGTATAAAAATATATACATTTTTTAACAAATATATATGTTCAAACACAAGTGTTTTTATGTGTGTTTATATATAAATTTTTCAAAAATGTTATACATTCCTCAATAATTTATTTAGCACTAATAAATACATATTTTATCAGCACCAATATAACAGCGTTGAAAATATATTTATCAATTTATATGAGGTCTGATATGTATATACCTTGATTTTAATGAAATCTTTGTAACACTAGTGTTTTAATACATAAATTAATTAATCATTAAAATTATAGAAATTTTTAAATAATTTATATATATATTAATAATAATATATATATGAGCTACATTTATATATAGTAATTATATTAGTTTATTTTATAAAGAAATATAATAAATTAATATTATATGTATAGATTATGGTAAGATATACACACATATCTATTTGGCTCACCCATGCTTGCACGTATCCTTCGATTCTTCAAAGAGACACACACAAAGACACATATAAATGTATTTGAATACAGACGACCATATATGTAAATCAGTAATTGTAAAAAAACATTAAATAGTAAAATTAATTTATTAAATTAATTCATATTTCTAATCTTGGTAGTTTTATAGTTAGAAAATTTTATATATAATTGTAATAAAACAACTATTTGTTAATATTTTCAATTATGTATTTAGTAATATTTATTTGTTTTTATTCTTTCGGTTTGTATGTATTTAATTATTTATGAATATAATTATGAAATTAAATATGTATTTATATATTTTAAAAAATAAATATCCATTTATAAAATAATAATATATTAAATTATATTTAAAAATTAATTAAATTGTTTTATAAAATATAAAAATATATTCATCAATAATTAGTAATAATAATATATTCATTTATTAAAAAATCTACACAAATTTTGGAATAGATTAATTTACCTACATAATGGGTAAGGTTAGCACTGAAAAATTCCTTTTTGTAAGATTAAACTAAATCTATGTAGGAATTACTCAATACATATCATTTATTTGGACTTGTATAGTGACATTTATAAGTGGTAAATTTAGCATAGATAAATCTACTTATATCAGTGCTAAGTATTGAGTCAATAAGGTTTTGTTATGAATTTTCCATTCCTCTATGTTTTGAAAATCACAAACACTTTATCTTAAGAAAAATTATATTTTTCCTTATGGATTATTTTCATAAGAAAAATTTCCATTCTCTACGGAATTTTTTTCCTTATATTTTTTTTCATTTTTATTTTCATAATTTCTATAAATATAAATAATTTTCTTCATAAGGCTAAAATTAATTTCACATCTAAGACCTCATAATCTTATAAATCTTTGGTTATACAGTATTCTATTTTTAGGATCCGAATTCTCTGAAATTCAGACTCTGAATTCTCTGAAATTCAGATTTTGAATTCCATGAAAATCAGACTCTGAATTTTATAAAATTTGGATTATGAATTCCTCATAATTAAGACTATGAATTCTTCAGAATTCAGAATCCAAATTCCTCTTAATTCAGACTCTTAATTCCGTAGAATTGAGACTACGAATTCTTCATATTTCAAAATTCAAATTCTTTAGAATTGTGACTCTGAATTCCGCAGTATTCGGACTCTGAATTCTCATGAATTTCAACTCTGAATTCCTTAAAATTTATACTCTGAATTCTTCAGAATTTAGACTCTCAATCCCTTAGAATTCAGACACTGAATTCTTCAAAATTCAGATTCCGAATTCATTGGAATTCAGACTCTGAACTCTATACAATTCAGATTCCAAATTCTTTGTAATAAATAATCTGATTATCCATGTCTTATAGACTCCAAATGATTATTTCATTAGACTCACAATTATATTTTTTCCATAGACTCTGAAAAATAGATTTAATTAAACAAATTCTTTCTCTAAACACTTGTTACTTTTATGGAACGATGTCGTTCAATTTGTTTCTAACTAACCGTTGTTTGAGTGACATGTGTATAGGTCCCTCTGAAATTCAAGTAAAAATATTACCATTGGATGAGGAAGCTAACCATTACAGAAGTTCCTGTATATAAGAGCTCATTTGAACGAGTTCATTACCATTCCATCAATCTAGAGATTACATGATGTGAAGTGATTTCTAAAGAGAGAGACTCTCATGCTTTGTGTGGATATGAACAACATGTTCAGCTTGCTCTGTTCATTTATAATTTTTGATGAGTACAATCGAGGGCATACAGGGATAGGAAGATAGAGGTTCCCAATACATTAATGTTCAATGACTTACAGAGATAGAAAGATAGAGGTTCCGACTACATTAATTCTCAAGGTATTGCCGGGATAACAAGACAGATTCCAATTTTATTATCGAGGGCGTACCCTAGAGTGGGTAAGATAGACTTCCATGAATGTATAAATAATGGGACCTTTATCCAAGGTTGTTGGATACCCTTCTCTATAGGTTAAAAGATTTCATACTTGTTGCATGTTGTGTTTCAAGGTTATTTTTACTCTATTTTGATAAAGGAAGAAATTATTACCTTCTTGTAATTTCATATTCTTTTATGTACTCGGATAAGTTAGATTCAATAAGCTTTAAGGTATAATATTCTCAATATGTAAACATTCATTCAGTTTCATTTTAAGATCCATATTTTTGGAACCTAGTAAGTTTGTCTTATAGAACTATTTTAGGGTTTGTGAATTTACCTTGTTTAACTTTGTTAAACGTAGTTTTCCTTGTGCTTAAAAACTAATGTTTCTATACTTACAATTCACTCCCACTCTTGTAATTGAGCATATACATTCTTATTTTGATCCTAAAATTGGTATCAATGTAGGTATCTGAAATACTAAAATTCACATATAAGTTTTCTTGATTAAGTATCCATTGTTATAAATATTTCTTACTTAAATTTTCTTTATTATATTTTGACTGAGATTTTTATCTTTGTTTACAAATTTTTACTATTAACAAGTTTTTTAGGTATAATTTTTTTATAGAATTCCTGGAATAAATGAATGTTCAATTGATAATCAAAATCCTATTAAAAACCTATTTTTGATTATAATGATTATGAGTACTAGATAGATCGTATTAAGATGTTTTTTATTAATACTAGAGTAGGAAACTTTATTATGCTTACTGGAGATTACAAAATTCCTAACAAGGAAGTCAAAACCGTTAAAAATCAAGAGAAATCATATTATCAAGTAAATTACAAGGAATGTAATACTTTTTTTGTTCCATGAATAGTAATATATAGAGTTAAATTTCTTATTTTGAAGCTTCCAACAGCATCTAGAAGAAACATGAAGTTACAAATTTTTGAACTTCCAAAGTTATAGAAACTAGAAGAGCTATGCTTAGTATATAATAACATGAATTTCTATTTCATTATAGAGAACCAGTATGTAAGGTGAAACGAAGGTTTATGAATATCATAAATAGTATACAATCTATGGGAGAAAAAGGTTTATATGATGAAGCTCTTGTGGATATGATTATAGATATTATGCCTAATGCGTGGGAATCTAAGAGAACAGTTACTGATGAGAATATGAAAGTATCTCAAATTACTCTTGATGAGCCTTTTGGAACTCTTATTCAAAATGAGACATGAATGAAAATAGATGTTGATATGAATAATAAGAAGAATGGAAATGGAACTGTAACATTTAATAATACTAAATTCAAGACTCATGAAAGGGTTACAAAATCCAAGTCCAAGAAGGTCACCATATTTTCTGAATCTAGTGAAACTGAATATTCTGGGAATGAGCTACCAAATCATTCTTGAAGGATAAACAAGATAGTTGTAAGGAAAGACTCTCTATATAGATATAATAAGAAATAAATAAAAGATAAGAAATACTCAGAATTTAATTGCTATGAATGCAAAAGAACAGGGCATATAAGGCTGAATTGTCATATGCTTAAGAAAATAGATAGGACGGGAAAAATTCTAAGAAAAATAGAATGACGTATTACATGTCTACGGATAAGAATGTATTGAAGGCTAATTAAACCTCGAGTGCCAGTGGTGGTGACTCATCTAATGAATCTTCAGATTATGAACCTTATGGTCAGAAGAATCTTAGTCTACCAACTAGACTACCCATAGAAAATCATTGTCTAATGGACAAGGTACACAATGACGAATTTATCACTAATGTATATTTGAATGAAAATTATAATAATGATAAATATTATGATTTTTCAAATGATGAATCATCCTCATCATAATACAATACCTTACCTTTTTATGAAAAAGTGTATATTTTCTAAACTTCTTGAGTATAAAAATTCTAAACTAAAAAACATGATAAGGAAAATTCAAGAATTTCTATTTTAACTAAAAAAGTATCAGATATTTATAAAGATATTGATAAGAAAATTTTTTATTTTGAAAGTGTTTCTAGAAACCATTAGGAATTTAATTCTGAGAAGGGTAAACATTCTAAGGATCTTTAAAATGAAAATTCTATGAAAAATATTTTAAAGGATATATCTAGTTATAAAACAAATGTTTTTGAATTAAAAAATTGATTATTAAAATAAATTCATAAATATTTTCCTTAATGAAATGTCTGTCAAACATTACCTCTGGTAAGAAAATCTTTTTACAAGATGTATTCCCAAATTCTACCTTTAAGAAATCATTCGGGATTTAGTAATACCTATTCTAAACCAGGATTTAGTAATAAATATTTTTTTCCTGAAAGTGATCCATTTTTTACTAAATGTCAGTGTGGTGGACATTGGGAGAAAAATTGGTCATTAAATAAAACTCAGTCTTTAGGTTTTCATAAAGCTTACTTTTAGGAAAAAATCTGGATTCCGAAACATTTCCATTCGGAAATTTATGTATCCAAGAATGTTTGGATTCCAAAAGTATAACACTTTTATTTTTAGAAAAATAAGGAATGTACCAGAAACAATACATGGTACATGGATAGTGGAATTTACCATCAAATGAATGGTAATAAAAACGTCTTTGAAAATATTATCAAGACGAAAGGAGGATAAGTAACTTTCAGAGATAATGCTCAGTGAGAATTTTTTGGTATACGTAACATTGTTATTCTTATAAATACATTAATTTAAAATGTTTTATTTATTAAGAATCGTAATCACAACCTCATTAGTATAATTCAATTATGTGATGTAGGTTACCTTGTGAATTTTAGGAATGAAAAATTTTTAGTACACAATTCCAAGGAAGAGATTATTCTTTCTTCCCAAAGGGAAGAGAATCTATTCACAGGAAATTTGAAAGCCCTTTGGATTCGAGATCTACCATGCCTTTGTGCAATGGATGGTCAATCTTGGTTGTGGAATAAATTTTTAGGGCACAGTAACCTTAGGAAACTATGAAAACTCTCAAATAAAATACTTGTTAAGGATCTACCGGACCTTAGATTTGATTTGTAAAAATTTTGTGATCCTTGTCAACATGGAAAGCAACATAAATCAAGTTTTAAATCAATTAGGGGAGTCTCAACTTTTGATTCATTACACTTAGTGCATATGGATATTTTGGGTCCAACATAAACTGGATGTATTGGTGGATAATATTAAGTATTTGTCCTAGTTGATGTTTACATTAGATTTACATGGGTCTATTTTCTAACAAAAAAGTATGAAGATTTTTCTTATTTTAAATATTTCAGAGACCATGTTAAAAATGAGAAAAACCTTCCACTGATAACTATTTATAGTGATCATAGAGGGGAATTTAAAATTTCACATTTTGAATCTTTTTGTATTAAAAAGGCATTTCTCAGAAATTCTTATCTTGAAGAACTCCTCAACAAAATGTTGTTGTTGAAAGAAGAAATTATATTCTTCAAGAGATAACTAGAACCATGTTTAGTGAATATTCTATTGCTAAACACTTTTGGTATGAAGCTTTATGTAATTGTTTTTATACTATAAATTAAGTTTTGATTAGGAATGTTCTTAAAAAACCTCTTATTAATTGTGGAATGGTAGAAAAAATAGACTTTCCAACTTCAAGGTATTTGGTTGAAAAGTATTCATTAAGAATACTAAAGTTAATTTACATAAATTCTCACCCAAATTTGATGATGGAATTCTCCTAGGGTACTCCATAACTTCTATTTCTTATAGTTTTTTTTAATAAAAAAACTTGTCTAGTTGATGAAACGGATCATTTTTTTTCTCAAAAAACCCAACCTACATCTTTGGATGTGTTTTCAAAAACTGATTTTCAACCCTTGATTAAATATCCTTCTGATTAATATTTTTTTTTTGAAAATATTTATGAAGTATTTACCCTAGAAGATTTCTTACCATATGTTGATGAACATGTTTTAAAAAACCCAAATCAGTCTTTTCATAAGAATCATCCCAGTGATAGTATCATTGGTGATGTAAATCAGCCTGTATGGACTATAAGTTCTTTAATAAATAAAGCTGAGCATCTAGCATTCCTTTCCCAATTAGAACAAAAAATCACTGAGGAAGCTTTTGGTGATTTTTATTGGATTAAAGTCATGCAAGATGAGTTGAATGAATTTTAAAGGAATAATGTCTGGACGTTGGTTAAAAGACCTAAGGAAACTTGTGTAATTGGAGTTAAATGGGTTTTTAGAGAAAAGTGTCATGAAAATGGAATCATTGTGTGAAATAAAGATAGATTATTTGGTAAATTCTATAATAAACAAGAAGGAATATACTATGAAGAAACCTATTCTCTAGTACCTAGACATGAATCTATTCTCATTTTCTTGAATTTGCAGTATTATATAATTTTAATTTATTTCATATGGTTGTAACGTGTGATTTATTTAATGGATATGTTCAGGAGGATGTTTATGTTGAACAATGTCATATTATTGAAGACAAAAAATATCCTAAAGATTTTTTCAAACATACCAAATCTTTATATCAACATAAACAAGACCCTAGATCCAAGTATGGTATACTTACAAGATTTTTGCTACAAAACAACTGTATTAAGGGAACTGCTAATACAAATCTTTTTATAAAAAAATGAAAAGAAAAATGTTTTGATTATTTAAATTTATGTTGATGAAATTATATTTGGTTCAACTCAGCAATCTTTAACTAATTCGTTTGCGAGTCTAGTGATATTTGAGTTTGAAATGAGTATGATGGGTGATTTAACATTTTTCCTAGGTTTTCAAATTTCTAAAAACCCAGAAGGAACTCATATATCTCAACATTTGTATATTAAAGATCATATTAAAAAGTAAGGATATAACAAAACTAATAGTATAAGTACTCCAATCGGTAAATCAAATTCTCTTGATCATGAGTAAGTTGGGAAACTAGTAGATCAAACATCATTTAGAGGTATGATAGGAAGATTACTATACATGATAGCTAGTCATCCAGATTTAATGTTTTCAGCATGATTATGTGCCAGATATCTATCTAATCCAACATAATATCATTTAAAATCAGTACAAAGGATTTAATGTTATTTAAAGGGAAGCATGGATTTAATACATTTCTATACTTCTGTAATTGATTTTGTTTTAAAAAGTTTTTTGGTTTCGGATTTCATTGGTAGTAAAATATATAGAAAAAGTACATTCAGAACATGTCATTTCTTTGGAGATTAATTAGTTTCTTGGTCATAAATAAATAAACACTCAGTAGTAAATTTCTCTGCTAAAGCTGAATATTTAGCACCTTGAAGTTGTTGCATGCAAGTGTTGTGGATGCCACACACACTCACAGTCTATGACATGAGTTTTATGATAAAACAAATAATGTGTGATAATACTAGTGCCATTGATTTAAGAAAAAACCATGCACATCACTCCTGTGAAAAACACATGGATATTAGGCATCACTTTTTTAGAGGTCACACACTTAAGAGAGATATCATTATTCAATTTATTGGAATGGAAGATCAACATGCTAACATTTTCTCAAAATCATTACCATATGATAGATTTTAATACATTAAACATAATTTAGGAATGATAACCATAAGGTAATATTCCTTGTTAACTTTTTTTTAAGATCTATCTATTTTTATTAAGAAACTATTTTCATAGGGGGAGTACATTTTCTTGATTAATCAATTTTTTTTCAAAATCAAATTATTTGTTGTCAAATTTTTCTTGTAATAAAATTGTCTTTATAATAAAAAAAAATTTAGTCAAATTTTCTTTTGTAAACCAATTGTTTTGGAACACAAAATTTCAGAACCTAATTTATGTTTACTTACTAACATTTTTTGGTATCAAAGACATCCTTTCTTTAAAAATTTTTGGAATCTAAAAGTTCTTTAAGATTATTTTTCCCCGTTAATGATAATTTTCTTAACAATCCAGAAGGTATGTTTCCTTACATAAATTTTCATATTAATTTTTTTTCTTATTGGTATTTTTAACTTGTTTTAAGAAAATATTTTGGATTCACTTTCCCTAAAATCAAATTTTTACCTTAAAACCTCAAAATATTGAAACCTATAAAAAATCCTTCTTCGAATTTCATCTCCACCGTCCGATAAAATTTCTTTGGTTTCAACCATTAGATCAATATGGGAATATGAACTATTGGCTCAAAGCCTATATAAAGGCCCCACTAATGGTTTGCCCACATCATTTTTCATTCTCTTGCATGCTTAAGCTATGCCTCTCTATTTAAGGTTCATTATGAATTTTCTAGTTTTCCCAAATCCAAATTTCTTTGGACGCATCCCCTCATAAGAAAATTCCACCAGTTAATGAAATTTATGAATGGAAGATCAATAGAGAGAGGATAGTAGATCTGATGTTTTTTTGCTATGTATGATTCTCTTATTTCAATGAATAGTAAGTTTAATGGTTGAGAGAGTCTGTGTGTATCAAAACCAAAGGCACATGATCAACTTTATCCATTGTTTCTTGTAGAATTTTATGAGACCGTATGTTTTTTTGTTAAATATAGGAAAAATAAAATTTATTTTTAAGAGTTATGGGATAACTTATTCCCTTTCCTTTAGCTTAGCTACAAACATTATAGGAATTCTATATGAGGGGGAAGCTGATTTCTGTTCCCACAAGCTACCGAATACATCTGGATGTTTTGATAATGAGAATGATTTAGAGTGCCTTGGTTTATCAGGGGTAAAGACACTAATGATTAATCATCTCTCTACAAATTTTTGGATTCTAGAGTTATGGGTTCAAGTATTTCTCATTATGAGAAATAGTTATAAGTACACATTGAAAAAGAGTGATATCTACACTATGGATTTTCTAATGATCCTTTGGAAGATTAATCTGGCGAAGTATGTCTTGCTTATAATTCTGAATATCAAGAATGAGACCCTCAAATCGAAAATCATTATGTATCTGGTTATTTTTTCCCTGATCATAGTCATTTATCAAGATTTTTTTAAAATTCTATGCAGTTATAAGCCTATAAATTTAAATGTTATGTTTCTATGTGATGAAACGCTAAGATAGATGATGTTTGGATTTAAAAGAAAATAAAGAGAATTATATTACTTGTCTGAAATTGAGATCTATACATTATCCAAGAATCTAGAAGTAATTGAGACTTCTAAGAAAGGAGGCAAGAAGAGAAACTAAAGGAACTGAAAGTAAAAAAAAATAAAAACTCTTATAGTCTAGGAAACCCAATCGACACCTTCAAAACCAAAGATGAAAAATATGTATCCCGATTAATTTGTTTTTAAGTGGAGAGAAGATAAAAAATAATATGAAGGAAGGATAACCTAGCTTTGGCTTGGATCCTACTAAGGAAAAACCTATAAAGTTTAAGGCTACTGAGGAGTAAGAAAAAAAATTAAATGGGAAGAAGAAAAGGAAGAAGATTTATGAGGCTGAAATGATTCAATCTCTTCTCAAAGACACAAAAAAATCCTCTGAACATATCCAGGTACCAGAATCATTTTTACAAGAATCACTTCCAGTGACTCCAAGAAACAAAATTGTCATTCTGGTACATAAAGAAGAGGAATAGATTGTACAGGAAGAGGAAGTGGAAGATGAATAAGGGTAAGGAAGTGATGATATTGATGATATGATAAGAAAAGTTGAAGAAGATTGTGGGAGAGAGAGAGCCTTTATGGAAAATTGTCAGTCCAGAAATCCCATGCCAAATCTACTAAACTTCCTACCGCAAGAAAAGATGAAGAGGGTCAGGAAGAAGTAAAAAATCATCATAAGATGAGAGAAAAAACCTTGAATTGGTTCAACCATAGGATCTGGAGGCAGATGCTGAAAAGAAAAAGGTTGAGGAAGATAAAATAGTCCAACAATTAGATAGTGAACATGAATCACTAAAGGCTACTGAGATCATTCTGAGAGATGATAAAGGAAAATAGTTGTTAACTGATACACCTAAGAAGTCCATAGTGTCTAAGAAATATGTTAGTGGATATTTTAAAATATATAATGATGATATTGAGAAAGAATCATCACCAACATGAGAATATTATCCAGAAGCATCATTTATGGGTCATGATTTTTTAGTCCAATCCTTGAAGAAATGTGCTTATACGATTCCATTGTTTCCAAGTATTGACTTGAGATGTCAGATTCTTCAACATTATTTTAATTAGAAATCGTATTTTGGTTCCATGGTTTTTGGAAATTTCATCAGGATTAATACCGATTTTAAATCTTTCTACATTGGTTATGATGCTCACAGGAGATTGTGCAATGAAAACACTAAATAGTCCAAGAAGACAATTAAATATATGGGAATATTTGATGGAATTCAAGATAATATGAAATATTATTTTTGATAACAAATATAACAATATAAAATATCTTGCTACAAGTTTTAATGAGAAACTCAATCTTGAACAAATAGCTCGGAAGCAGGAAAATGAGGATCTGAAGGGGAAACATAATTCAGTTTCATTGAATCTGAAAATGGAAAGTTGTCTCTGAATCATGTTCAAAGAAAAGTTCAATAAAAAATAAGAGCTTTTGAAGACTCAGGGATAAATTCTTAAGGCTCAGGATGAAAAGATCAATGTACTAGAAAAGAAAAATATAGATCAGGATCAACTGCTCAAACGTCTTGAAGAGGATCATAAAAAGGATACAAAGCCAAAGACCCCTCTTAAGAATCTTGTGTTGAAGGAAAAAATAAGGTTTATTTTTTTCATTAACCACAATATTTTGTTGTATTACCTTTCTTGTACAAATTTTTCGAATCACATTGAAAACCTTGGATGTTCTTCATGTTTTTTGTTGTATAGTACTATTATTTCAGGTCCCATATTTATTTCCATTCTCTCTATTCATTTTTTTAAATCAAAAAGGGGGAGAATGTAATGATGAAAAAAATACGAAGTAATGAAGAAAATTCCCTATGTAAGGGAGAGTCTATATAAGGGGGAGTCTATCTAAGGGGGTGTTTTATCAAAGAATATTTTCTTATGAAAGAAAAGGCAAAATCTTTTTATGTTTGTAAATAATATGACCCTTATTAATCTCAAGACCTAAGGGGGAGTTATTTGTATTCACCATGTTTCATAATTAAAGGGATATAATTTTTTACTTTAAGTTAAAAAAGTAAAATTCTTAGTCCTGATATTCTTTTTCATAAGGATGTTTGTGGTTTCCAAAATGGGGTATATTGTTGAGTCAATAATGTTTCCTTATGACTTTTCCATTACTCTATGTTTTGAATATAACAAACACATTATCTAAATACAAATTATATTTTTCCCTAGGGATTAATTTCATAATGAAAAATTCTATTCTCTATGGAAATTTGTATCCTTATCTTTTTTTTTCATTTTTCATTTAATAATCTCCCTAAAAATAAATCATTTTATACATACTTCTAAAATAAGTTTCACATTTATAACCCCAGAATCCTATAAATCCTTGTATATAGAGTATTGTATTTTTAGGATCTGAATTCTCTGAAATTCAGACTCTGAATTCTCTGAAATTCATATATCAAATTATTTAAAATTTAGACTCAGAATTCTATGAAATTCATAATCCTAATTCCTCGGAATTCATACTCTAAATTCCTTAGAATTCAGAATCTGAATTCCTCTGAATTTATACTTCGAATTATTCATAATTCAGAATTCAAATTCATCTAAATTCCAACTCCAAATTCTATAGAATTCTGAATCCAAACTCAGACTTTGAATTCTTTATAATTTAGACTCTGAATCCCTCAAAATTCAGTCTCTGAATTCCATAGATTTATGATTCTGAATTCATTTGAATTTAGACTCCAAAATCTATAGAATTCAGATTCTGAATTCTTTATAAAATGGAATCCAGATATCCTTGTCTTATAGACTCTGAATGTTTATTTGGTTAGACTCCGAATTCTATTTTTCCATAGTATTAAAAAAAATATTTGATAAAACAACTTATTTTTCCTAACACTTTTTATTGTTATGAAATGATGTTATCCAAAAAAAATTCTAACTAACCATTTTTTGAGTGACATCTACAGAGTTCCCTCTGAGATTCAAGGTAAAATATGACTATTGGTGGAGGGAGTCAACCATTAGTTAAGTGCCTATAAATATGATCTCATTTGATTGATCTCATTGTTGTTATATCAATCTAGAGATTACATGTTGTGATGTTATTTCTAGAGAGAGATACTCCCATTCTTTTTGCGGATCTGAACATCTTGTTCGGCTTGCTTCGTGCTACTCCGATTGTTTCTAATAACAATCGAGGGTTTCCAAGGATAAGAAGATAGAGGTGTCGACTACTTTAATGTTTGAGGACTTCCGAGGAAAGGAAGATAAAGGTTCTGACTACCTTAAATCTCGAGGTCTTGTGGGGATAGCAAGACATATTTTTATTTTGTTATCAAGGGCATACCTTGGTTTGAGTAAGACAAACTTTCTTGAAAGTATAAATCAAGGGACCTTTATCCATGGTTGTTGGATACCCTTCTCTTTTGATTAAAATATATCATACTTGTTACGTGTTATGTTTCATGTTTATTTCTTCTGTATTTTGATAAAAGAAGAAAGTATAACACTCTTATATTTTCATATTCATTTATTTACTCTGATAATTAAGATTTTATATGCTTTAAGGTAGAATCTTTTTCTTAATTAAACATTCTTTAAGTTTCGTTTCGGGAACCATATTTCCAGAACCTATAAAGTTTTTCTTATAGACCTATTTTAGGGTTTGTGAATTTACCTTGTTTAACGTTGTTAAACATATTTTTCTTTATGGTTAAAAACAAAAGTCTTTAAACTTACAATTCACCCCCTCTTGTAATTGAGTATCTACATTCTTATTTTGATCCTACCCTAAGGTTAGCATTGGTTAAGGCCATTGAGTATAATTATACCAGAGATAGCTAATAATTACATAGTTCACATATTTTTTTTATAATATAAACATATCTTTACAATCATTAATTTTAGTTCGAATAAGTCTACCAAATTTTTTTTTCTGAAGTTAGTGATGATAAATATATTTGAGTAATATTAAACTAAAGATGTAGTTGAAATATTTCTTCCACACCATTGGATATTATTAAATAATGGAATTTATCAATTCTTACATTAGTGTTGATATATGTGGATTTACCAATGCTAAAATTACCATTCATATAGGTAGATTTATCAAGGTTTAGGATTTTACTATTGAAAAAAACCACTTTTATCGATGCTTTTTTATTAACCAATGATAAATCCATTACAAAATTTTTAAATTAACCCTAACTGCGATATAGATCATACCCATCATTCATACTTTTATGGAAGGTGTACTCTTACACTCCACACTCACATTATTTTGTGAATTATTCGATTTTTCAAATCAAATGTATGAAATCTCTTCAAATCACGATGTGTTATTTAGTGATTTTTTAGATTGTTCTCTATGTAAAACTATTTTATGCTATTTTAGACCACCCTTTTAAAATCCGATTATTTGTTTTATTTTACAATTAAACCATTATTTTTATCATTCTTTGTTTGGGTATTATGATAGGTTATTTTGCGTGAAATATTTATGTTTTAAGGTTTTATTGTCCATACACAATTAGTTCAATGTTTTCCCAAATCATGTGCCCCTTTAGTGAAAAACATGAAACCCTTAATTGTGTGGTTTTAATGTTTAGTGAACATTTTGAGAAACTATTCACCCACCTACTATAAACCATGCTCATTTGGCAGTGGTTCCATAGGTGGAGCATGGTTTGGGAACATGGTTTTCTTAATAGTGCAACCCTCTATAGGAAACTGTGTGTTTGGGAAATATTTTTTCCAAAAAATATTTTAAAATTTCCCCAACCCTTGTTTAAGATCCCATTACCACTATTATGACCATATATCAAATCGTAGGGTTGATAAGACTCCATAGAAGTATTTTTTTCTCTTCTAAAAACATCTATTGGTGGATCAAAGCATGGGGGATCACATTCGATATCTTATGGGTAAGTGATTATCCTCTTGCGTGTATTCTCCCACTATCTCTTTCTCTCCTCTTTAGAGATTGTTAGAACCCTGTTTTGTTGATAGAACTAAACTACATTTTATTGAATCTTGATTATAGTTTTCTGTAAGAACACAAACCTTCCTTTCAGGTATGTCTTTTTTTCCTGGAGTTTTTTAGAAGAGATGAGTTTCTAGAAATTTTCTAAGTACACGCAGTGTACTTTATGAGTACATACCGTGTACTTCCTTGCTGCAGTAGGCTGTGTGCTGGCCATGTCATAGACACACACACATCCATGTGAGAGTGACATGGAGGGCACTTAAAGTAGAGTATAGAAAATTTGAGTACATGACGTGTACTTATAAATTACACGTCGTGTATTTTCTATTTGTCATTAAACACACCGAGGCCGCGTCTAATAACCAGAACAAACTTCTTTTTGGTTCTGTTCTTCCAAGGGCACTGATCAGCCATAGATCGTAGACGAGCCCCTGAGCCTCCATTCATCCTCCGATTTGAACAATATTGATTTTTTTGGAATCACATCGGTCAGTTCTCTCTTTTACTAGAACCTCTTTTCATGATTCCTCTTCTTTTCCAAGTTATCGTGGGTTGAATGTTTTGGACGTTTTCTTAGATCTATGGTGTTATAAGGAGATTCAAGCTTCTTGGTTCTACTATATTGATCTCCTAACCCCGAGGTAGGTGGTTTTTGCATTTTTGTTCGAAGTCTTTGAGTATTATGTACAAATTCCACCAATACCATTGAATGGGGTGTTGCATGTTTACCGTTTACCCCTGTTGATTTCCTGGCATGATTATAGGCCTATTTAGAGGTAATTTGGATATGAATTGGGTTTATTGCTATGATTTGGACTTTTTTCCCATGCTTTGTTCTGTTTACGACCGTTTGGTCCTATTTAGCCTTTGGCTACCTTGATTTTTTTTCCATTCCTGTTGCTATAGGATGGAGAATTGTATTCTGACATTCTTGTTATTCTGTAGACTATTAGCCAAGTAGTTATGTAAGTTTAATTTTTCTATATTACCTTACTATGCTTGTTTAATTATATAGGTCCATGAGAACCAGTTGTAGTAGACTATAAGGGGAATCGACCGGGTGAGCTTCCTCAGAGAGTCTTTGAGCACATTTGGATATAAGGGGGATTGAACGAGTGAGTATCCTTAGAGAGCCTATAACCACTTGCGGATATAAGGGGGATTGATCGAGTGATATTCCATTGAGATTCCTATATTGATTTAGACTATAAGGGTATTGACCGCGTGAGCTTCATCAGAGATTCTTTGATTGAATTGAAAAACCTGGGCTCTAAGGGGAATTGACCGAGTGAGCTTCCTAGGAGAGTCATTGTCTACCTTAGACTATGCGAGGAATGGAATGTGTGAGCTTCCTTAGAGAGTCTTGTTTTACATAGACTATAAGGTGAATGGACTGTGTGAGATTCCTCAGAGAGTCTTTCTTTGACTTTGACTATAAGGGGATAGACTTTGAGCGCATATTCAAAGAGTCTTATTAATTCCTATATAGAAACTGAGGGGTTAGACCGAGTGTGCTTCCTAAAGGGTTGCTTGTAATTTTTAGGTAGGACCAGAGAGGATGGATTCGAGTACTTCCCAGAGGGTTACCTGTTTGTGGCTTAGATGGTTTCTTCATTCTTGCTTGAGATTGATCTGTGGATTGTTTACTAATGAGTACTATTCTTTTTACTATTTATTGTTTACTTTTTATTGTACTTTTTCCTGCCATATACTCACTGACTGTTAGGCACAAATCATCAGGTGGTTGCCTACTGGGATATAGCCTCACACCCTTTTTCGGTCATGCTTTTGGGCCTTAATAGATTATATTGTTGCAGGTATAGATAAGGGCAAGCACCCTTGTACTACAGCAACTTGACTTACTATGGAGTTGGAGAGCATGGGACCAAGCATGTGCTCACCATGCTGAAGAGCAATTTATCATTTATTTTGAAATTTGTTTTAGTACTTTCAGTATTCCAGCATTGTGACTTGTTTGGCTGCTTTTCTAGACATATGTATCATGCATCATTTATATATATGTGCTCGAGTTGTTTTATAATTCCAATCATCCCATGATTACTGTTGTTAGATATTTACTACTTCCGATATTGTATGTGTTGTTTACTTCCGCTGTGTACTCTACCAATGACAAAATAGTTTCCCCACTATCACACCCAAGACCCTCATTACTAGTCGACAGCCTCTAGCATTCAGGGAAATGCGCTTGAGGCCATGTGACCAACCGAGTTTGGGGAACCTCTAGGTGGTCTGGAACCAGGACGTTACAAATTGGTATCAGAGGATTTCTTTTTTCTTGACTTACTTTTTGGAGCCTTTAGCCTGAGATAGGATGGAATGGGTATTTGGTAATAAGCTGTGCCCGTGAGTATCTAACCAGTGTTTTGGGAAAATCCAATCTACCTCCTTAATTGAAATTTTTCTGGTTTTTCAATTATTATAGTTGATTTGATTTCACCTAGAGTGATGCACATGATTTGTGTTGTTGTTGTTGATATTATTGTGGTTCTATTTCTGTTACAACCTGATGAGATGAGGGTATTCCATCTCATGCATCATATAGACACTTTCTAGAAATCACATGTCATGAATTTTTACCATGCCATCTAGGATGAATTAGTGATTGCATGTTGTTGTGATAGATGATGCATAAAATATGCGTGCTGTTGTGATAGTTTCCTTGATATAAATACCTACTGTTTGATATGGTATTATTGTATAGAGATTTTCTTGAATGAATGCCAAATTTTGGTTCTTGAGGTGTTATGGGCCCTCATGGACCGGAATTTGGTAGATCATTGTCTTGTTTTCCCTGACATAGGTTGTATAAGATGCCAAACATTGATTTGCGGAGAGTATGGGCCCTCACAAATAGGAATTTGGAACATTCAATTCTTGTTTCAGTGTTTTCTAGGTTCTGAAGTAGTTTCTGAGGCTTACTATCAGGAAAAACCCAGAATACACACTGTGTAATGTTGAGTACACGTCGTGTGTTCTTCTGTTCGGCAAGAAACCGTTTTTATTAAGTACACGCCGTGTAATTTATGTACACACCGTGTACTCTCTAAATCGTGTCATAGGCTGTGTGGGCAGAGACACAGGATGTGAAAACTCTGGTTTAACACACCGTGTACCCATCAAACACGTCATGTAGTGTCGAACCCATGCCCACCCGTGTCACTAACAACACAGGTTGTCAGAGGCGTGTCTAATACATGCCTTGTGCCATCTAAACAGGTTTTTTAGTCTGACCTAGGTACCCGGCCATGTCATGAACAACACAGACTAGTGTTACCCTTGTTGTACACACCGTGTCCACCTTGAACACGCCGTGTAGTCTGACCCCGGTACCCGGCCGTGTCACGAACAACACAGTCTAGTGTTATGCTTTCTCGTACATGCCATGTCCATCTAGAACATGACGTGTAGTTTGATTCATATGTCAGACTATGTCACTAACAACACGGTCCAGATGATGCTTGTCTACTACACGCCTCGTAGGTATGTTACATACCGTGTTGTCTTGCCATAGGAGAGTCGTGTGGATTTGTCGTGTAGAAGGACTCGGGCAGGGAAAAAGGATTTAAGTACACGCCATGTGTTATGAAAACACACCGTGTGTCTGGGGCGTTACACGACCAGGTTAGGTAGGAGTACACGTCGGTGTAAATTACTTCAGGCAACACACTGTGTAGTAAATGTAAACGCTGTGTTGTCATGTTTTGTAAAACATGAATGCTTTCTTCCCTTGTTCCCTTCTTACAATATTTGTTTTCAGTCCTTGATAATCGTGATCTAAGGTGTGTGCTTGACTTTGTAGAGTCAATCCATCGAGACGTCCTCCGGTTGTGCGCCAGTTTCTAGACGGTGATCCGACCCTAGACATGGCCAATCAGGGACCACCTGTAGATCCTCCCGTTGTGACAGCCTTGTAACTAGCCATTGTACCTAACAAAGGTGTTGAAAAACTATTCAAGGAAGGATTTCTGAGGATGACGCATACTTTTTAGGGAGCACCGCCTCCTACCCCATTGATGGATGACTTGATGCGGGTCTTCCAGCAGCATCATCCTCCCACTTTCATAGTGGAAGGAGGACCTCAGGCTGCTAAGTCATGGCTAGAGGCCACACTGATGATTTTCGAGAATTTGGAGATACCTCCAGAGAGGAGGGTGAATCTTACTACCTACATGATCCGAGAATCCTCCAAGAGATGGTGGGATGTGGTCTCAAAGGTGGGACACCAGTAGAATATATCTTGGGATAAGTTTCAACGCATCTTGTACAATTACTTCTATCCAGAAACCTTGAGGGCCGATCAATCCTGGGAGTTCATGAGTTTGGAGTAGGGTACTCTTTTTGTTATGGAGTATTCATCTCGCTTCACAGAGCTACATCGTTTCACTCCTATTCCAGGTGGTGATGAGTTGTTCCTTAAATAGAATATTAAGGATGGTCTGAGGAATGACCTCTGGTCATAGGTGACCATCTTCAGGATGACTTCAATATCTTCTATTGTCAAGTAGGTGCTGATGAAAGAGCACAATCTGAAGGATTATTGTGCTACAAGTTAGGGTGGTTCAGCATCCAGAGTTAGTGCTTCGCCAACTGATAGCAGGAAGTGCCGTAGGGAGGCTGCATGAGGAGATTAGAGCAGGCAGGGTGCATCTTTTGGTATCTAGGTCGTGTGCTACCAGTGTGGGAAAATCAGGAATACAAGGCAATGTTTATCAAGATACCCAGTGGAGTTCTGATCTTCTGGAAAGATGGGTCACCCTCAGCACTTTTGTCAGTTCTTCTCACCAGAAACTGGTGAAAGGGGTTCTTCTATGATTCCTCATTCGGGAGTAGCACCACCAGTTTCTCACTAGTCTGGGAACTGGAGTTATTATGGTCATTCAGTTTGAGGTAAAGGTCATGGAAGTGATATCCAGTCGCCTTGTTTTTAGCGACATCAGGGTGGATTAGATCAGAGTGGTTAGGCAGGGCCATAGGTCCACGGTACTGGCCGGACTTTTGCAGTGGAGCATACCCAGCAGGAGCAGGATCCCAGACCTTCTATCGTTTGAGGTATTATCTTAGTATACTCAGTTTTATCTTCTTCTTTTTTGATACAGAGGATTCCCATAGCTTTATATGTGTTTCTATCATGGAGAGCCTTGAGCTCTGCATCTTTTCATCTATTGATATCTTGACTCTAGACACTTTGTTGGGCACTAGAACGGCTAGTGTACATCAGTGTAGATAGTTCCCTCTACCGGTTGGTGGATTCCACCTCTTATGGGACCTCTATGTCATAGAGATGACATGATATGATGTCATTCTTAGGATGGAGTGGTTAGTTCCATTCTAGGAATTTATCTACTATTATCTCCGCAGGGAGAGTTTAATATCACCAGAGGGTGGATCCTTCCTTCATAGGGGCGAATGGGATGTCCAGGCGTGCAGAGCGGGTCCAGAGCATCATGATTTGGGAGGAGTTATAGCCCAGATTGCTAGTATTTATCTGGATGATGAGGGGAATTCATAGTTAGACTTTCGTCTACTGGTGGATTGTTTCAGAGATGTCTTTTTGAGGACTTTTTGGGTTTTCCTCCAGAGCGTGAGGTAGACTTATCGACTGAGCTTGTGGAAAGAGTGGAACTAGTGTCCATTCCTCATTATATTAAGGCTACACATAAGTTTTAGGAGCTCAAGAAGTAGTTGGAGGAGTTGTAGGAAAATGGTTTTGTCTGACCTAGTACTTCTCCTTGGGGTTCTCCTGTCCTATTTGTAAAGAAGGCAGATGACACCGTCAGGCTTTGTGTAGACTATCAAATGGTGAACCGTTTGATGGTTAAGAACCGATATCCCTTTCTGAATATTGATGATCTATTTGATCAACTTTGAAGAGCCTGAGTGTTCTCGAAGATTGTCCTGAGATCAGTTTATCATCAGTTGCACATTAGACCATCATATATATCTCTTACAGCCTTCAAGAGTAGTTATAGTCTATACAAGTACTTGGTTATGTCGTTAGATCTCACGAACGCTCTTACAGTTTTCATGGCACAGATGAACCGAGACTCCCATCCATACATGTATTCTTTAATGGTGGTTTTTGTGGATGATATCTTGGTGTACTATCACACTCGACATGACCATTCTACCCATCTTCAGATCATTTTGAGTGCACTGAGGGAGCATCAATTATATGATAATCTCTCAAAGTGACACTTTTGGATGGATCAGATTCACTTCTTGGGTCATGTTATCTCAGAGGCAGGAGTATCAGTAGACACAAAAAAAGTGAGAGCTGTAGTTTCATGGGAGCAGCCGAAGAATGTCTTTGATTTGCATAGTTTTCTTGGGTTGGATAGATACTACAGACGTCTTATTCATGAATTTTCACACTTAGTAGCACTGCTGACAGGTCTGACGAATAATGGTGTGATGTTCTTGTGGTCAGATACTTGTGAGTCAGCCATTCGGGAGCTGAAAGGGAGGTTAACTTCAACACCGATACTAGTATTTCTGGATCTAGGAAAGAGATATACTATTTAATGTGATGCATCAGGTATCGGGCTGGGATCTATGCTTATATAGGGTGATGGAGTTTTTGCCTATGGGTCTCGGCAGTTGCGGCCACCCGAGAGGAATTACCTGATGCATGATTTGGAGTAGGCAGTTGTTGTTCATGCCCTACGTTATTGGAGACATTATCTTCTGGGAGAGAACATGTGGTTTTCACCAACTAAAAGAGTCTCAAGTACATCTTCACTTCTCATGATCTAAAATTGAGACTGTGAAGATGGGTTGAGTACCTTCAGTCTTTTGACATTGAGCTTTCCAATACGCTTGGGAAAGGCAACATAGTGGCTGATGCATTGAGTAGGAGGACTCGGATATAGGCAGTTTGGGAGGCTAGAAGTGAGTGGAAACTTATATCTCTGTTCTCTGAGATGCATTTGGAGGTGCATGACAGACAGGGGAAGACTTCTCTATCTTCTGTAGCAATTACTTATACTCTTCTTGATTGAGTTCGAATGAGGTACCTATCAGATTCTGAAGGCCTAGTATTAAGTGAAAGCGTGTCAGGAGATGACCCTATTCCTGGATGGACCATAGGAGAGGATGAGATCTTGTGTTTCCAGGGACACGTATGGGTGCCAACAGATATACGTGAGGATCCGATGTAGGATTTTCATTCCTCGGTTTGGGCAGTTCATCCTTGCGTCAACAAGATGTATCTTCATCTACACCATTAGTATTGGTGGCCAGGTATGAAGAGGGGCGTTGTTGGTTTCATCATGAGGTGTTCCACTTGTCAATATGTGATGGTAGAACCTCAGCGACCAGAAAGTATTTTACAGCAGCTACCCATACCCGAGTGGATGTGGAATGATTTCGCGATGGACTTTGTGTGCAGTTTTCTGAGGTCGCCTCGAGGGAATGACGTAGTTTGGGTTGTCATTGATAGACTCACGAAGGTTTCCCACATCTTGTCGATCAAGGAGACCTTCAGTGTTGATGAGTTGGGATAGTTGTACATCTGTGAGATTGTACATCTTCATGGAGTTCCACACTCCATTGTTTTAGACAGGGATGCACGTTTTACTTCTCGGTTCTGGCAGGGGCTTCAGAAGGCTTTGGGTACACAGGTACTTTTGAGTACAACTTACCACCCCCAGAAAGAAGGCATGTCTGAGCGTATGATTCAGGTGCTAGAGGATATGCTCCGAGCCTACATTCTTGATTTTGGAGGTTCTTGGGAGAAGCTTGTACCTCTTTTGGAGTATTCCTACAACAATAGTTTTCAAGAAAATATTCTGATGGCACCTTATGAGGATGTGTGCGGTTAGCCATGCTTATCACCCTTATGTTGGATGGAGGCAGGAGAGGAAGCTTTGTTGGGACCTCATCTGGTTCACTAGACCACAGAGTAGATAGAGTTGATTCGGAAGAGGATGGATACTACACAGTCTCGACAGAAGTCTTATGTTGATCATCGGAGATGACCCATGGAGTTTGAGTTCGAGGATCATGGTTTCCTGCGTGTCACATCAAGTTTGGGACACAAGAAGATTGAGAGATAGGGTATGATTTTTCCAAGGTACATCAGGCTGTTTGGGGTGTTGGAGAGAGTTGGACCGGTTTCCTATCGGTTGCATTTACCTCATAGGTACCGAGATATGCATGACATCTTCCATGTTTCTTATCTTCGACGTTACTTTTCAAACCTGTCTCATGACTTTAAACCTGAGGAGGTTGAGCTCAAAGTGGATGCATCATTTGAGTATCATCCTATTCGTAGTGTGAACCACAGTAAAAAGGTTATCCATTGTCGGTCTGTTCCCTTGGTACGAGTGCTTTGGCAACACGGATGGGTGCAGGATGAGACTTGGGAGAGGGGGGCCGATGTACGATCACAGTGGCTGGAACTGTTCAAGGTTTCTTCTTCTACACAACACTAGGGAAATTCGGGGATGAATTTCATTAAGGGATTATGTTTGTAAGAACCTGGATCTTCTTATCAAGTATGTATTTTTTTCTGGAGTTTTTGAGAAAATAAGAGTTTCTGGAAATTTTCGAAGTACACGTAGTTTACTTTATGAGTAAATTCCATGTACTTCTTTGCCACAATAAGCTCTGTGCTGGACATGTAATAACCACACACACAGCCGTGTGAGAGTGACTTGGAGCCTCTTAAAATGGATTATGGAAAAGGCCAGTACATGCCATGTACTTCAAAAGTATATGCCGTGTATTTTCATTTTTTTCATTAAACATACCAGGGCCACACCTAATCACCAGAACAAACTTATTTTTGGTCCTGTTGATCCGAGAGCACTAAATATCCATGGATCTTTGATAATCCCTTGATCCTCCATCCGTCCTCCGATTTGAACACCGTTTATTGCGTTGGAATTGCATCGGTGAGTTCTCTATTCTGCTGGAACCACTTTTCATGATTCTTCTTCTTTTCCAAGTTATCGTGGGTTCAATGTTTTGGACATTTTCTTAGATATATGGATTTATAAAGAGATTCATGGTTCGTGGTTAAAATATATTGATCTCCTAACCCCTAGGTAGGTGGTTTGTCCCTTTTCATTTGAATTCTTTTAGCATTATGTGAAAATTCAACCAATACCCTTGAACGGAGTGTGGCATGTTTACTATTTTACCACTGTTGATTTTCTGCCATGATTTTAGGCCTATGTAGAGGTAATTTGGATATTCATTGGGATGATTTCTGTGCTCTGGATGTGTTTTTATCATGATTTGTTATGTTTACGACCGTTTGGTCCTATTTGGCCTTTGGCTGCCTTGCCTGTTTTCCATGCCTGTTGCTGTGGGATGGAGAATTGTATTCTGACATGATTGTTATGTTGTATACAGTTAGCCAAGTAGATCTGTAGGTTTACATTGGATATGTTACCCTGCTATGCTTGTTGACTTACACAAGGCTATGAGAACCTGGTGTAGTAAACTATAGGGGGATTTGACTGGGTGAGCTTCCTGAGAGAGTCTTTGAGAACTTTTGGCTATAAGGGGGATTGACCGAGTGAGCATCCTTATAGAGACTATAACAACTTAGGGATATAAGGGGGATTGACCAAGTGATATTTGTCATAGAGTCCTTGATTTATTTAGACTATAAAGGGATTGACAGCATGAGCTTCTTCAGAGAGTCTTTGTTTGAATTGAATGACCTGGACTATAAGGGGAATTGACTGAGTGAGCTTCCTCAGAGAGTCCTAATCCTTGGGGCTATAAGGGGAATTGATGAGTGAGCTTTCTCGGAGAGTCCCTGACAACCATAGACTATGTGGGGAATGGACTGTGTGAGCTTCCTCAGAGAGCCTTTCTTTACCTGGACAATACAGGGAATGGACTGTGTGAGCTTCCTTAGAGAGTCTTGCTTTGCCTTTGACTATAAGGGGATAGACTGTGAGCGTTTCCTCAGAGAGTCTTATTAATTCCTATAAAGAACCAGAGGGGTTAGACCAAGTGTTCTGCCAAAAGGGTTGCTTGTACATTTTAGGTTGGACCAGAGGGGATGACTGTGAGTAATTCCCAGAGGGTTACCTATTTTTGGATTAGCTAGTTGCTTCACTTTTCATTGAGATTGATCTGTGGATTGTTTACTGTTGTGTAATATTCTGTTTACTCTTTACTGTTTACTATTTATTGTAGTTTTACCTGCCATATACTCACTAATTGTTAGGCATAGATCTTCGGGTGGTTGCCTACTGGGATTTATTCTCACACCCTGTTTGGGTCATGCTCTTGTACCCAAACAAAATATATTTTTGTAGGTATAGATAAGGTAAAGTTCCCTTCTACTTCAAGTACATGACATGCTGTGGAGCTGGAGAGCATGGGACCAAGCATGTGATTGCGATGCTAAGGAGCTATTTATCTTTTATTTTGTACTTTGGTTTAGTACCTTTTGTATTCTAACATTGTGACTTGTTTGGATGTTTTCCTAGACATATGTACCTTGAATAATTTATATATATGTGCTCCAGTTGTTTTATTATTCTACTCTTCCGCTGTTTACTATTGTTGGATATTTACTGCTTCCACTATTGTACATGTTGTTTACTTCTACTGTGTACTCTTCCAATGAGGGCATAGTTTCCCCACTATCACATCCAAGGCCCTCACTGCTAGTCGGCAGCCTCTGGCATTCGGGGAAATGCGCTTGAGGCCGTGTGAACAACCGGTCATGGGGAACCTCTGGGTGGCTTCCGGAACAAGGACGCTACAGTTTGATTTATTGTTCTGTGTTTTCTTCATTCTTTGTTGGAATTTCTCATTGTGGTCATTGTGTGTTGTGTTTCTGTGATTAAAGGTCGGTGGTTCTATTTGGTATTTTCCAAATAATTAAACATGGATTTTATTTTCTTTCATATATATATTTAAATTGATTTAAGAAAACCCAATTAAATACGAATTCATATTTGAATTTTCAATGGAATGGATTTTGGGAAAACTCGTATTTCAAATTGAATTAGAATTTGAGGTGTATTTTAAAATTGATGGAATTGATGAGATGATTTGAGGATTGATTTTAGAAAATAGACTAAATTGAAATAATGAAAACCTATAATAGGTTTTGTATTGAAAAGGCATAAATTTATGAAAAGCCTTGTTTTCGTTGGGAAATATAATTGAAATATTGAAACTTAATATGGTCAATTAAATTGTAAGTGATGATGAATTTGAAATGTAATGAATTGAACATTGTTTATTGATTTATTGAACACATACTAGTTGGGGTTATCAGTGGGTTATTTGGGACAAGATTGATAGGATGATTATTCACTAGAAATGGATAGATAATGAAAACTCTATAAAAACATAGTTTGATTAATATTATACCAAATGGGATGTTGAATATTTTTATTTGGCTAGAGCATGAGGGACGTGTGTACACATACTTTCTACGATCACTGATATGAGAGGTGTCAGGATCTGATAACTGGAATCTATTATACTGCAGGGAAGATGACCATGGTTCTTATTATAATTATTTTGATATATATTAAACTAATTATAAAACTATTTTATGCAAGACATTTTATTTATATAAAATTATTTAAATGAAATTCTTATTTAATCTATGTTTGAAATGTTTTCCATTATTTTGAAATGAAGGCATGTTTTTTATTTAAATATTAAATTGTATCACCATGCTCAATTTTTTATTTAAATTTATATCATGATATTATTTATTATTAACTAATATATTATGTTGAAATTGGTGACAGTTACTTGAATTTATATCTTACAACCAACGTTTTTCATCAGGCTTTAATATATTTCTTTCAACCAGGTATGAGAAAAGGGAAAGTTTCTCTTGGAGGAGGTGGATGTTCTTGACCCTTTTGACTTGGAATTATGGTTACATTGGGATTTTTTTCTTTCATTTGAGTACTTTAAATGTGTAATATTGGGTATTAATATACCACTATGGTTTTTGATATTTATTAATTTTTGTGGGTTGATCATACTAAGTTGTTTCTTTATCATCCGCTATTTTTGTAGAACAAATTGTTCCATATTTTATATTGTATGGTTCTATGTGCTAGTCACCAAACTGTGGGAATCAAGAACAACCTTCAAACCATGTCATTTCCTATTTGGGTATCATAGAACCAGGATATCTAGGCTGGTTCATGAAAAAGTGGAATCAAAGGTGAAGGTTAAGAATCATTCCTTTATTTCAATATGAGGTTTGGAATATTTTTTCAGGACATAGGAGGAAGTTGCAAGTGAGTGTCTGACCATATCTCATTTTAATGAGACTTATGTCTATATAGGTTGTTCGGGAATGTTGTCATAAGGTAAATTTTATCTAATTTTATTATTTTACCATATATTTATCTAGATAGGTTTAAATCAATATCTTGCTATATTATCTGATGGGATTAATTTTCGTATTTATCTTGTTTGAAATGTTGATCTACGTAATCTTCTAATGTATTAAATATAGTTTACTGAGGTAATATAGCATCATGTCTCCAAGAATATGTGTGAATAGGATCTAGGAGAAATATTTTGATGAACCAAAATGAGAGAATACTCCCATGGACAAGAATCTAGTTGAGATTATTTTGCTTGTTGTCTGAGCTCTGGAATATAATCCTACACTTCTTCCCACTTATTCTACAATTTTGGAACCTCCAAGGGATTAATCCTAGAATCTTACTTAGGAGTTACTTCACCAGAATCCACCAGTGTCCCATGAACTAATGATCCTTAAGAGGCAAATGATTGGTTGAGAAAGATAGAGGTTCTATTTGAATTCTTGAAATCCCAAGATTAAATTAAAATAAAATGTTTATATTCAAAAAAGAGGTACCTAATAGGAGATGTTGGAAATCCATGTTGATGGTGAAGAATCATGGAAAATTAGATTGAAAGGGATTGAAAGTTCTTTTCATTGGTCTATTCTGCCTAGAGTCTATGGCGTTGGCTTACATTATGGAGTTTTTTAAACTCTAGCAGGCTGAGAGGACTGTGAGGGATAATAAAAACCGCTATTCTAATCTTGTGCAGTTTACACATAAGATTCTATCAAATCAAGTGATGAAGAATCGATGGATATAGATGGTAATTTGATCCAATATTCATTCTCATGAGTTCTCTATGAATCTTTCTTCTTATGCTGATGTGTGGGATAAAGCGTTGATGATTACACATGACTAGAATGGAACATCATAATTGAAGGGAGTTCTTTTTTATCCAAGTGGAAGTTATGTGTGTTTCATTAAATGAAAATGAAAAATTGATGAGTTTCATGGTGGTTATCGATATAGGGTTATTCTAGACCTCCTACATTTCGTGAAAGAGACCCTTTGACTTGTCTCTAGTGTGGATATCTTGGGAATTCAAAATGCGTTTGTGCAAAACCATGTAATATCTATAGTTCTTGTGGATGCATAAGTTCTTTTCAAAAGTTTTATTATATCTTCTTCCCCACTTAGATTCATGAGCTAAAAAACACAAAATCTTACTATGGTGAATTCATATTATTCATGTATAATGTTGTTCCAACCACAGTAATTCAGAATAAAGATTATTCATGTTGTGGAAGAGTCTCCAGAGGAAGTAGATATGAGTCTAGAAATCGTGAGAGGTATCATCATTGTAACTTCATCTATAGTGAAAAAATTATTTTTTCCTTAATGAATCTCATTCATTTATATTGACTCATATTGTGAACTTTGAAAATCTTACAACATAGATTTTATCTTATGTGATGGTTATTGCTACGCCCCTCAAAATAAAGAGGGAGTTGGTTCCTCGTTGTCCACCATGTGTTTTCTCTTTATGAGAAATTGATTTAATATGGGATTTTATGGTTCAAAACATGAAACCCCTAGACCTCACATCTTGGACGGATTTGGTCCTTGCTAGTAGGGCTTGAATTGACTTCTATCTTTGAAAGGTCTATTTTACCGTGCCCAATGGGGTGTTTCATATATTTCATGGGGAATGCAACCCAATGTTGAGTAGAGTTATAACTTATTCTCTAGAGTTTGGATAACTAATATCCATGTTTTATTTTGACCTATATATATAATATTTGAGAAATTATCTCCCTCTAATTATTTTTAAGTTTCCAGATGTGTTTCTTTATAATTTCACTAGTTTACGACAGGAAAGAGAGGTTGATTTTTCTTTTGATTTAGAACTTAGAACTCAGCCTATATATATATACCTTATTATCATATGGAACCAATAGAAATAAAATATGTCAATAATCAATTCGATGATCTGTTAGAGAAAGGATTTACACACCCGACTATGTCACCTTGTGCAGTGCATGTAACACCCCGAGATTTTATGAAAAATATTCTTTTTAATTTCATTAATGTCTTGTGTTATACGCTACACCAAAAGGAGATTTCACAACACACATCTCTAACCTGGCTTGAATTACACGCAATCACGACCTTCCATGATAGCGTGTGTTGTACGCAACACCAAGTTTCGCTAAACAACGATATGCTATTAAGATATTATTAAAACTAGTCGTTATGAATATTACTAACCACTTTATGAAATTTTGTAAATTTTATTTTTCAAAATGGACTTCATTTATGGATTCGGAATATCGAAATTAGCTTAGGGTGAAATTTTGGTGATTTTCGGATAAATTTCATATTTTGATGAATAGTGAAAATTGCTAAGTTTTAATTAAAAACAACTTTTTCAATCGAAATAATTAATAGTGATAAATTATTAATTTGAGTGGTTTTAAAGTATATTTAGAATATATTTTTACAATTTAATACAATTTTGGTCATTGGATGCAATTTCACATTTAAACGAGTTATAAACAAGTGTCAATATTTTGATAGTTATTATCTCTTAAAAACACGCACTTGTTTTGACGACGGGAATTAATTTTTAAATTAATTAATTCAACTGATATGTTTTGAATTTGGTAAAATAGAAATCATTTTTGAGTTCATAATATCAAATATAGCTTAGGCATAATTTTTGGTATTTTTCTGAAAACTTTCAATTTTTGATGAATAGTGAAACCACTAAGTGGTAGTTAAAAAAACTGAATTTTTCATAAAACATAATTTTACCGCTTCTGTGAGTGGAATTTCAAAACTCTGAGAGACACGGTTGATGTCAGTAAGTAAAATGTGGTTCAATGAGATGAAAATAATTTTTGGTGAATAGTAACTTTTTACTTTTATTTACCACGGTTAAAAGTAAATAGGGTAATTAAGGGTAAAAATGATATTATTATTACCCTAACACATGTCCTAATTCTATTGGATAAGTGTAATTTGACCAAAAACAACCTTATGAATAAAATATGACCATTTAGGCCCACTTGAATTAGATTAGGACATTTATTATTATTTAATTCAAAGAAGAGTTAAAAGAGTTAAAATCAAAGTTTATTTAATAAAACATTTTTAATATAGGGTTATACTAAAGATAAATTCGACTATAAATATTAATTAGAAAGATAAAAATATTTCCTACATAATGGTAGTTTATTTGTAATTTTTAGACATTAAATAATTTAATTTATTTATGACACAATGATGATGCAGTAATTATCTTATTAATGAAATATTGACATAATTGATGTTATAAATACTCAAATAAATATAATTTGAGACTTTTTATGAATTACAATAATTTTCTAGGTTAATATGACATGTTAGTATTGATTTAATTAACCTTTTTATAACTTTTCGTTCTGTTATGAGTTTTACAAAGATCAATTACTAAATAGTGTCAAAATTGACATAAAATAGTTTTTAAAACAAATATTATATTATTAATTGTTATTTTATTCCTAAAAATCTGAGGTTTGGCCAAATGACTTAGATAAGGTTATATATAATAATAATAAACAACTTGGGGTTCTTTTGGCTTCTTATAGTAAGTTTATTAACCTTATAGTATAAGAACACAAGAAGACATGGTAAAAGTAAAATTATTTAACTTAATGTTAAATCTAAATGATAAGGTTAAAATAGGAACCTAAACTTGTCTAAATTCTATTGGATTAGAGGATTTCGACCCATCCCCGCCTTAGCATCTAAATAAATCAATTTGGAGCTATTTAAAATCGAACTTGACTTTATAATAAAATAATATTTTTGGTTATTCCAAAGGTGCCCCTCTCCTCCCTTATAAAAGGGCACCTCCTCCCTCTCTTCCTCACACAACTTTGAGCCTTCAAGCTCGGCCAATCCCTACCAAATTCTCCTCTCCACTTCCCTAGAAACATCCTAGAGGTTTTGGTCTTCCTCAAAGACCAATTTTAGTTCCCTAAGAGGAGGTCTCAAAGAGGCACTTCAAAGAAGAGGTAATTTCCGTTACCAATTCTTTCACCTTTATTTCTTCTTCCACTTCTTCTTCTTAGGTTGTTTCATTATGAATTAATAACATCAGTATAACTCATATACCGATATGTTATTATAAGTATGAAACAACCCTATTTCACCATCTATCCATCCTACGGAAAACAAAATCACCGCGCGTGTGTACGTATGGAATACCGTCTACACGCCGTGGTGTAATCTGTTTTTCCACCAACACCTTACATGGATGGGTATTATGGTGTAAAGAATAACTATACATCATTATTATAAAATCATATTGATTTTGATATATTGTATCATCCACTCTAATTCAATTCAATAATTATGGAAATGATATCATCGCTCGTGCGTACGTACGGACTACCGTCTCCACGACACGATGAGATTCATTTTCCATGTTAACCATTTAAGAATGATTATAAAGTATATATAAGCAATAATAATGAAATATATGAAATTATAAAGCTACTGGATTTATTTGTATATATATGTATGTCATCTACTTAATTCCACTCAATTCAATAAGGAAACGAAAACAGAGTTCATGTGTACGTACGACCTACCGTCTCCATGAACGGTGTATTTCTTTCCATTTATCGATCCATTATATATATGTATATTCTGAATATATATTATATATAAATCATGTTTCATATTCTATAATTAAGTAATAATGATCTATGTAATCATATGAATAATTACAAGTTAAAACATGAACGACAAATGAGACGATTTTACCCAAAATGCTAATTTAACATGAATTTACAAAAGAACGGGTAATATAAAGTCATAAGTGAACCATATATGATATAATAACAATGAATATGATTCTGAAATAAGTAAATGACATTATTTAAATCATTATATAGGAGGTTCGTACACTTACGAAGCAAATCAGACCTAAGGTAAGGGAAAATATCACAATCTCATTTTTATCCGAGATTGTTTATACTTTGGTATTTATTGGGGTGTATTTTATCATCCACATCCATGTTCCCTCAATATGTAATGTTATTTCCATCCACCTACAATTTTTTAAATCTAAATTTACTCTTCAGTGAGTTTTTAGTAAAAGATATGAAAGGAATCTTTTTTTGTTTTTCGTACGAGGTACTTTATGACTTTTCTGACAAATGTACGAAGAATGTTTTTTTAACTTATACAGCACGAACGGATTTTTACGGTTTTATAAAGCCTTATTTTCATGTAGCTTCCTCAAAAATATTTCATGACTATTTTCAATAAAATATCTTTCTTTTAAAATTGCATGATGTTTTGTGAAAAGAAATTGATTTTGAAGAATAAAGGATATTTTCCTCAAGAATTCATTTCAAGTGTTTTATCAAAATTATTTTCCATCTAAGATAACATAGGGTTCTGTTTCTATCCCTATTATTACATTGATTTGGTTATGTTGGGATGGAATTATTTTTATGAATTCCTTTATCTTATATGAATTGTTTTATGATGTCATGATGTTTAAGATTCCCATTTGTATTACATGGGTTATGCAAGGATGTATGATTTATGATTTTGCGGCATACATAAGAATGGTATCATTATGAGATGGGTGGGACCTATATCTCCCTCTAATGCATTGGGTAAAGATTTTATATCTCATGAGATAGACATGGCTGGAATGGTAGGTTATACCGGTTCAGTGAAACAGGACTGAAACGAGGGTGACTCGGTTCAGAAAGGGACTTTGTCCACTAAGATAGTCTTGGCAATGAGTCTTGACTAACAAGAAATGATTCTCTATGATTATGTGTGTATTCCAAAAAGCTTCATGTTTTAATTTATGATTATTGTTATTACATTTCACTGCCATGATTTATCCCATGTTATGAAATTATGCTCTCTTTTGCAGGTTAAGATTTTCAAAATGTTATGTTCTTATGATGTGATTGATATTTCTTTTGTTTACCCTTACTGAGCAATTGAGCTCACCCTTTTATGTTTTCTTTTCCCCAGGATATAAAGAAAGGTTTTAGGTATAAAAAAAAGGTAGATCTTTATGGGAGATGTTGAAGATCTTTCAACAGTATTAGAAGATTATATTCCAAGTTTCCAAAGACACTAAACTAATACGATCCTTGTGTGTGTATTTTTGTTATGTACTAAGTATTCTGAAAATGTAATGTAATGTCAATGTACGTCAATCTTTGGGTCTCTACAGTTGGTATCAGAGGAAAGGTTTAGTCAACCTTTGGAAACTAGGATGCGAAAACCTTAGTGAGATCCCTAGAGATATTTCTAAGGTATGTCTAAGTCTAGGGATGTCCCTAAGGTTAAGTATACGTATAGGTTATAGTACTAGAATTACGCTAACGATCATAGAATTTAACCTAAGAAGTTAGATATTGAGGATACTCCCCCTTTATAATATTGTTTTCCCTAGCATGATTTTTTCCTCTCACACTATTCTTTTTGGGTTTTAGACGATGGCTGGAACCTGAAGTAACCGTGTTGATCAATGCAATGGACAATGCAATGATTGTCCTCCTGAAAAAACAAATGTTATGGGAGATGGAGTGCAAAATCTTATTGCTATACTTACACAATCTATGAATCATTCTGGACTTCCAAATGAGCAGAGAAGGGAACAATATTCTATTGAGTTCTTCATGAGGCAATGTCCACATTCTTTCAGTGGGTCTTCTGATCCACTTGTTGCTAAACAATGGATCAGTACCACTGAAATGATATTTTCAGTTCTTCAATGTTCTGAACATGATAAATTCATCTTAGCAGTATATCGTTTGGAAGGTGAAGCTGATCAATGGTGGAATCTTATCAAGAATATGAGGCCAAGAGATGAAATTGAGTCCATGGAATGGGACGAGTTCAAGAACTTGTTTTTCAGTAAGTACTTCCCTCGTATTCTTCGAAAAAATATGGAAAAGGAGTTTCTTGAGCTGAAGCAGAAGGATGATGAATCTGTTGGTATATACGAAGCGAATTTTACAAGACTAGCAAGGTATGCATCTGGCATTATCATCCAACCTAAAAGTAAAGTTGATCGATTTTTCAGTGGCTTAAAACCAAGTCTTCGAAGGGCATTAGCTATAAGAGACTTCAGTAGCTATGAAGAAATTGTGCGTTGTGCTATCAAGGTAGAAATGGAAGTTGTTGTTACATATCCATCTCATGGTTTTGACAAGAAACGAAATATGGAGTTCAAAGAGAAATCTCAGAATAATGGTGAAAAGAAGATGAATGTTTCCTTATGCACAAAGTGCGGAAAGAAGCATGGTGGAGATTTTCTTAAAGGGACTAGAAAATGTTTTAAGTGTGGAAAAGAAGGTCACCGAGTAGATGAGTGTCAAAGTAATGGAAAAAGTGTTTCTAATGATGTGAATAAAGAAAACACTGCAGAGAACGCACCACCAACACTTCAATGCTTCAAGTGCAAGGAAATGGGGAATTATACTAATAAATGCCCTAATCCAAGGGTTAGTGATGATCGACATGAGAAAACGCTTAAGGAAAAGGACAAAGGGAAGTCATATGTGATCACTATTGGTGATGTTGAATATGACAACGATGTGGTGGAATGATTATGTGTTTATGTAATGGGATTCCAAAATAATGTTGTATCATAAAGTATTGGAATATTTATGTATTGGTCTAATGTGGTATTCAAAGTGATTGAGATATTTTTGGAAATAAGATGATATGCGCATAATGAAGGGAAAACGAGAAAACGAAATGTTTAACAGTATTCATGAGCTCTTGATTGATATAAGGACTAAGTGATATCATGGTTTGAGTATATAGAATTTTGAGGATTTTGGTATGTGGAAAGTGTTAACTTTTAACTGCATTCATTTTTTCATTAAGGTTCAATGGGTATTCATTCTTCAAGAGAATACATGATTAAGGTATTCACATGTTTGTAATTTAACCAACAAGATATATCTTATGATATATGGGGGATAAATGATGGCATTCACGTGATTGTTCTATGACATTTCAAGTAATCATTTTCTTTATACTATGAGTTTGGACCAAAGTATTTTAGATAAGCTTAAAGATTAGAATGGATAAAACGTTTTTCGATATTATTGATGGGATGTTATAGTATTATAGCTTTAGAAAAAGGATAGCCTGCAGGACGGGCGACAACCCATCGCGTCGGACAAGGCTGTGGGAATCGAACCCACAACCGAAGTGCGACTGTCCTTTATCACCTACCACTGGCCTACAAGAAGTCCTTGTTTAGTAGACACTAGTTTTATTATATTAAGCAGTATGATATATGATGTATAACTCCATTTTAGGAACCATATATGATTAATCTCACTAAAGAATGACTTATGTATATTTAATAACTTTTGCTAACATTTTTTTTGAGACAGATGGAATGACCTGTCATACTAACACTTCACGAATAACAAATTCAACTTCATTTATTTAAGAGATGAAGTGGAAATTGTTCAAGCCATGAACAACAGTGAGATTGTACAAAAATAAAGTAAGTATTTATTCTAATTCAAATTCTTCAACTTTAGGGAAACAATCTTGAAAACCAAAAATGTTGTCCTAGTGCTCTTATATCTGATTAATTAGATGGTACCTTAGATCGTCACAGATTTATGGATTTGTGATTTCTAGCTTTTCCATAGCCATGTTCTCTACCACTCTCCATCAGAACATGATGGTTAAATTTCTCTTCCATATCCATATTTGCACCTATGTGGAAACCCAGTGATTAGTTTATTTGGGTAACCGTTACGTTTCATACTTTTATTTTTAAAGATTGGTTTTGGTATTCCTTTTTACGATGTGGGTTTCGATTAAAGAAACTTTCGAATAGTAAACCATTTATAACCCCGACGAATTTCGAGGGTGAAATTCATTTTAAGGGGGGTAGAATGTAACACCCCGAGATTTTATGAAAAATATTCTTTTTAATTTCATTAATGTCTTGTGTTATACGCTACACCAAAAGGAGCTATCACAACACACATCTCTGACCTGGCTTAAATTACACGCAATCGCGACCTTCCACGATAGCGTGTGTTGTACGCAACACCAAGTTTCGCTAAACAACGATATGCTATTAAGATATTATTAAAACTAGCCATTATGAATAGTAATAACCACTTTTTAAAATTTTGTAAATTTTATTTTTCAAAATGGACTTCATTTATGGATTCGGAATATTGAAATTAGCTTAGGGTGAAATTTTGGTGATTTTCAGATAACTTTCATATTTTGATGAATAGAGAAAATTACTAAATTTTAATTAAAAACAACTTTTTCAATCGAAATAATTAATAGTGATAAATTATTAATTTGAGTGGTTTTAAAGTATATTTAGAATATATTTTTACAATTTAATACAATTTTGTTCATTGGATGTAATTTCACATTTAATCCAGTTATAAACAAGTGTCAATCTTTTGATAGTTATTATATCTTAAAAACACGCCTTTTGTTTTGACGACGGGAATTAATTTTTAAATTAATTAATGCAACTGATATGTTTTGAATTTGGTAAAATAGAAATCATTTTTCAGTTCATAATATCAAATATAGCTTAGGCCTAATTTTTGGTATTTTTCTGAAAACTTTCATTTTTTGATGAATAGTGAAACCACTAAGTGGTAGTTAAAAAAACTGAATTTTTCATAAAACTTAATTTTACCGCTTCTGTGAGTGGAATTTCAAAAATCCGAGAGACACGGTTGATGTCAGTAAGTAAAATGTGGTCCAATGAGATGAAAATAATTTTTGGTGAATAGTAACTTTTTACTTTTATTTACCACGGTTAAAAGTAAATAGGGTAATTAAGGGTAAAAATGATATTATTATTACCCTAACACATGTCCTAATTCTATTGGATAAGTTTAATTCGACCAAAAACAACCTTAGGAATAAAATATGACCATTTAGGCCCACTTGAATAAGATTCGGACATTTATTATTATTTAATTCAAAGAAGAGTTAAAAGAGTTAAAATCAAAGTTTATTTAATAAAACATTTTTAATATAGGGTTATACATACGATATATTCGACTATAAATATTCATTATAAATATAAAAAGATTTCCTACATAATGATATTTTATATGTAATTTTTAGACATTAAATAATTTAAGTTATTTATGACACAACGATGATGCAGTAATTATCTTATTAATGAAATATTGACATAATTGATGTTATAAATACTAAAATAAATATAATTTGAGACTTTTTATGAATTACACTAATTTTCTAAGTTAATATGACATGTTAGTATTGATTTAATTAACTTTTTTCGAACTTATCATTCTGTTATGAGTTTTACAAAAATCAATTACTAAATAGTGTCAAAATTGACATAAAATAGATTTTATAACAAATATTATATTATTAATTGTTATTTTATTCCTAAAAATATTAGGTTCGGCCAAATGACTTAGATAAGGTTATATATATTAATAATAAACAACTTGGGGTTCTTTTGGCTTCTTATAGTATGTTTATTAACCTTATAGTATAAGAACACAAGAAGACATGGTAAAAGTAAAATTATTTAACTTAATGTTAAATCTAAATGATAAGGTTAAAATAGGAACCTAAACTTGTATAAATTATATTGGATGAGATTATTTCGACCCATCCCCACCTTAGCATCGAAATAAATCAATTTGGAGCTATTTAAAACCGAACGTGACTTTATAATAAAATAATATTTTTTGGTTATTCCAAAGGTGCCCCTCTCCTCCCTTATAAAAGGGAACCTCCTCCCTCTCTTCCTCACACAACTTTGAGCCTCCAAGCTCGTCCAATCCCTGCCATATTCTCTTCTCCACTTCCCTAGAAACATCCTAGAGGTTCTGGTCTTCCTCAAAGACCAATTTTAGTGCCCTAAGAGGAGGTCTCAAAGAGGCGCTTCAAAGAAGAGGTAATTTCCGTTACTGATTCTTTCACCTTTATTTCTTCTTCCACTTCTTCTTCTTAGGTTTTTTCATTATGAATTAATAACATCAGTATCACTCATATACTGATATGTTATTATAAGTATTAAACAACCCTATTTCACCATCTATCCATCCTACGGAAAACAAAATCACCGCGCGTGCGTACGTACGGAATACCGTCTCCACGCCGTGGTGTAATCTGTTTTTCCACCAACACCTTACATGGATGGGTATTATGGTGTAAAGAATAACTATACATAGTTATTAGAACATCATATTGATTCTGATATATTGTATCATCCACTCCAATTCAATTCAATAATTATGCAAAATGATATCATCGTTCGTGCGTACGTACGGACTACCGTCTCCACGACGTGATGAGATTCATTCTCCATGTTAACCATTTAAGAATGATTATAAAGTATATATAAGCAATAATAATGAAATATATGAAATTATAAAGCTACTGTATTTATGTGTATATATATGTATGTCATCTACTTAATTCCACTCAATTCAATAAGGAAACGAAAACAGCGTTCATGCGTACGTACGGCCTACCATCTCCATAAACGGTGTATTTCTTTCCATTTATCGATCCATTATATATATGTATATTCTGAATATATATTATATATAAGTCATGTTTTATATTCTATAATTATGTAATAATGATCTACGTAATCATATGAATAATTACAAGTTAAAACACGAATGACAAATGAGACGATTTTACCCAAAATTCTACTTTAACATGAATTTACAAAAGAACGGGTAATATAAAGTCATAAGTGAACCATATATGATATAATAACAATGAATATGATTCTGAAATAAGTCAATGACATTATTTAAATCATTATACGGGAGGTTCAGACACTTACGAAGCAAATCGGGCCTAAGGTAAGGGAAAATATCACAATCTCATTCTAATCTGAGATTGTTTATACTTTGGTATTTACTGGGGTGTATTTTATCATCCACATCCATGTTCCCTCAATATGTAATGTTATTTCCATCCACCTACAATTGTTTAAATCTAAATTTACCCTTCGGTGAGTTTTTAGTAAATGATATGAAAGGAATCTTTTTTCGTTTTTCGTACGAGGTACTTTTTGACTTTTCCGACAAAAGTACAAAGAATGTTTTTTTAACTTATACGGAACGAACGGATTTTTACGGTTTTATAAAGCCTTATTTTCATGAAGCTTCCTCCAAAATATTTCATTACTATTTTCAATAAAATATCTTTCTTTTAAAATTGCATGACGTTTTGTGAAAAGAAATTGATTTTGAAGAATAAAGGATATTTTCCTCAAGAATTCATTTCAAGTGTTTTATCAAAATTATTTTCCATCTAAGATAACATAGGGTTCTGTTTCTATCCCTATTATTACATTGATTTGGTTATGTTGGGATGGAATTATTTTTATGAATTCCTTTATCTTATATGAATTGTTTTATGATGTCATGATGTTTAAGATTCCAATTTGTATTACATGTGTTATGCAATGATGTATGATTTATGATTTTGTGGCACACATAAGAATGGTACCATTATGAGATGGGTGGGACCTATATCTCCCTCCAATGCATTGGGTAATGATTTTATATCTCATGAGATAGACATGGCTGGAATGGTAGGTTATACCGGTTCAGTGAAACAGGACTGAAACGAGGGTGACTCGGTTCAGAAAGGGACTTTGTCCACTAAGATAGTCTTGGAAATGAGTTTTGACTAACAAGAAATGATTCTCTATGATTATGTGTGTATTCCACAAAGTTTCATGTTTTAAGTTATGATTATTGTGATTACATTTCACTGCCATGATTTATCCCATGTTATGAAATTATTCTCTCTTTTGCAGGTTACGATTTTCAAAATATTATGTTCTTATGATGTGATTGATATTTCTTTTGTTTACCCTTACTGAGCATTTGAGCTCACCATTTTATGTTTTCTTTTCCCCAGGATATAAAGAAAGGTTTTAGGTATAAAAAAGGAATATCTTTATGGGAGATGTTAAAGATCTTTCAACAGGATTAGAAGATTATATTCCGAGTTTCCAAAGACACTAAACTAACACGATCCTTGTGTGTGTGTTTTTGTTATGTACTAAGTATTCCGAAAATGTAATGTAATGTCAATGTACGTCAAGCTTCGGGTCTCTACAGTTCATGATCTATTTTCTAATAATGCGAATGAAACACTTTTACTATGTGTTGATTACTACAAACTCAACTAATTTATGGTATAGAATAAGTATATATTTTTGTTTGTCGATTTTATGTTTGAACAATTAAATGGGAAGATGAGTTTCTCAAATAATGATTATTTATCTGGTTACCAATAGTTGAGAATAAAACAATTTTACATTCAATAACTGCCTTACAGAGTAGGTATGGACACTATCAATACATTTTCATGCTATTTGGTCTAATCAATTCTAATTTAGTGTGTATAGCTTTGATGAAACAGATTTTCTATGGTATTTTTGTTATGTTTATGGTGGTATTTATTGATGAAATTATCATTTCCTCTAATCATTGGAGGATCATGTGTGACAACTGAGAGCAGTTCTATAATTTTATAGAAATCACCAACTTTATTCTAATCTATCAAAATTTGATTTTTTGGATCTGGGAATTGAATTTCTTAGGAAATGTGTTCCTGTAACATGGTATCTCAATTGATCTTGAGAAGGTGACATATATTATAAAATCTAAGTAAAAACATATTATTTTTAGTTTTTGAGATTCTTGATTCTATTTGGGAATTATCACCAATTTCTAAGGGACTTATCAAAGTTGGATCCTCTAATGGACACTCTCAGTTGGGTGGTTGTCATGTTTTATTATAATGAAAATTGCCAATGTTTTTTTATTTATGTGAGACATTTTTTGAATTCTACAGTGATGTAGACTTTTCCCACGGTCGATTATGGCTATACAGTATTCTGTAATGCATCAGGTTTGGGTTGGGGCTATGTTCTTATATTGGGTGATCATGTCGTTTCCTACATCACAAAGATTATTAGGATAGAAGAGAAAAATTATCATACCCACAACCTCGAACTACCAAACATGATGATTGTGCTTAAGAGTTTGCGGAATTAATTTTTTTGATAAATTTTTTCCATGTATTTTGACGACAAATGTCTAAGCTATATCTTATGTCAACAATATTTGAATCTTCACGTGAGGTGTTCGGTGGATTACCAATAATGTTATGATTCTAATGTAGACTATATATCATGGTAAATGTAGTGTCATTATTAACACTTTGATCATGTAACTTTTTATGCATTCCATGAAAGAATCATCAGAATTGTAGAACATGGAAGCTCTTTTTTCACGGAAGTATATAGGACTTCAAAAAATAGGTTCAAAGGTTGTTTTTGATAGTAATTAGATTAACTCTAAAATTAACAGAACTATTTTTCTATAGTAGTATCATAGTTATGAATTCTCTAGAATTAAAGACTCTCTATATTTTGGGGAAATTGTCTCTATGTGTTCATTCTCTACAGTGGGTGTTCAATGTTTTCGAAATCAATTTGTTGTGCTTTTAGAAAGGAGAAAGTCTTTGATGGGGGTCTTTGTAATTTATTGTAGGATTTCCACCCAAGAACCATAAATATGATATTTGATATGTGGCATTGACTCTAGGGGCCATGTACGAGACAAGACATTACTGAATTTGTTTTACATTTTTATACCTACCTACAGGTCAAGTTAAAACACTCGATACCTTTAGTGTTTTTTCAGTCACTTTTAGTGTCAATATGAAAGTGGGATGAAATTAATAAAGAATTTGTGGTTGGATTTCTACATACCCCATGGAAGAGAAATTTGATATGGGTTTTTATCAACAGTCTGACCATATCGGATCACTTTATACCCAGTCATGATACAACCAAAGTTGTGGAGTTGAGAAATCTCTATGTTAAAAATATTTTTCATTTTCTTGAAGTTATATCTATTATAGTATTTGGTTGAGATCCCTATTTTACTTACAATTTTTTATTTAGGACTCTAGGAGGTAATGGGATATCATGTTTATTTGGGTTTTCATACCATCATAAGAAATATGTCCACACATAGAGGGATATAATTTTTTTTAAAGATGTACTTCGTGTCAGCATCCTCATCTTTAGTGGATCTTGGGATGACCATTTGGGAATGGTTTATTTAAATTATGAAAATATTTACCATTACATGATCAAAAGGAATAATTTTTTCCTTATATGGTTGGAATTGTAGATATCTATTTTTTGGGTCATAGATTGGATAATGTTTTTTTGTTGAACTGAGATTAGTTAAAGTGACAAAAATAATTATTCAGTTGGTTAATCAAAGAATATTGGTGGTACAAAGAAGTTATAAATCTTATGTTGATCATTATCATAGATTGATTGAGTTTTCATTATGTGGCCTTGTTGCTTAGAATGTTATACCTTGTTTAGGTAATCAATGGCTTGGGAGTCAAGGGAACCTCACTCCTAGTTTTTTGAGTCCTTTGGTGGGGGTTAATAAGGTGCATAAATTATATTACTATTTATTAATTCCACCATAGTTTAAGTCGATACATAATTTGTTTTCTGTATCACAACTTCATAAGTATCATTCTGACATATATCATGTCTTGATATGGCAGGATCATGATGTTGATCCTGATTTATCTGTGATTGAGCATTGAGTCAGTATAGTTGATTATAATACAAAGGTACTTTGTGAGAGGATGATACCTTTGGTCTGTGTACTATGGTAGCAAATTTCTGATTCTCAAAAGTCTTAGGAGAGGGAGGTACTAATGATAGGGTTGTGGGATCATTTTTTTATATGGATAATTCTTATCATGCATTATTTGTGAATAAAGTTCTTAAGTTGGGGAGGTTTTAACATTCATTTACTTGTTTTCAGGTACTCTTTGACCTTGTTTTAATATTTATTTGGTTGGGGATTTTATTAGTTTGTTTCTTGAGAAATTTTGAATTTTTTGGTGGTTTTCTAGGCTATGTACAGTTGGCACACAATTTTCCCAAACTATGCACCCCTTAAGTAAAAACCATGCAACCCTAGATAGTGGGGGTTATCACAGTTAGAACATGGTTTATAAACCCTTGAACCCACCTAATAGAAATAACATACCTTGGTTAATGTGTTTATTGGGTATGAACGAATAGGGAGTTAAATTTTTCTATCTATTCGACCCTTTATAGTAAACTATGCGTGAATGATATTTTTATTTTGAAAATTATTTTAAAATTCCCCAAACCCCTATTTAAGATCATGAAACCACTTACTCAACCCTATCTAAAATTACAAGATTGAGAATGCTCTATAGAATCATTTTGGATCCTCCATACCCTTTCCTTGGTGGATCTCATTCGATATCCTCCTAGTATGTGATTCACCTCTCATGTGACATCTCATACTCTCTCTTTCTCTCATACTTATAGAGTGTTATATTTTCATGTTGTTGATGGATCAAAACTCTGTTTGATTGAATATTGATTCTAGGTTTGGTTTTTTGTTCTGTGTCACCTTCTTTCTTGTTGGTGTTCCCCATTGTGGATGTTGTGCATTTTGATTCTGTGATTGAAGGTTGGTGGTTCCATTTGAGAGTTTCCAAATAATTAAATATTTGTTTTCTTGATTATTTTATATATCATTAAATTGATGTATGATAAAAAAATTTGAAATAAATTGGTATTTGAATTTAAACGGCATGGATTTTTGAAAAAAAACCCAAATTCAAATGGAATTGGAATCTGGTATATATTTTGAAACTGATGGAATTGGTGAGACAATTTAAGGATTGATTTAATAAAATGGATAAAATTGAATTCATGAAAAAATATGATTGTTTTTATTGAAAAGGAAATAATTTTTGAAAACCATTTTTGGTTTTGAAAATGAAAATTTGGAAATTTAATTATTTTTTATGACTTATTTGAAATGTAATTAATTTTTCATTATTGGTTGATTGATTGAAAACATGAAACCATAGGTAGTTAGTGGGATATGAAGGACATAAAATTCCTGGATTGTGATTCCCCAGAAACGTATTGACAAAGAAAACTCTAACAAAACCCTAGTTTAGTTTGTCTTCTCCCTGATGAGATGTTGATGAGTCATATTTAGCCTAAGCATGAGGGACATGTGTACACATACTTACTGTGATAACTGATATGAGAGTTGTGAGTATCCTATAACTGGAATCTATCGTACCTCAGGGCAGATGAACATAATTATTATTTTAAGTATGTTGATATATACACTATTGATTATATATATATTTTATTCATTCCAGTTGATTGATATAAAATATTTTATATAATTTTTTTACTTAACCCATGTTTGAAAATTTTCCCACCATTTTGAAAAGAAAGAATGTTTTTTATTTGAATATAAAATTGTATCAACATGCCCTATTTTCTATAAATTGAAATAAGGATTTGGTTTATTATTATGAAATCTATTATGTGAAACTATGTGAGAACCTACTAGGATTTGTAGCTCACACCCTACCTTTTACTTCAAGAATTTGTAGATTTCCTTCTTCCATGTCCATGCAAAGGGAAAGCACCTCTGGGAGGGGATATATTTTCTTGATCATTTAGTCTTGGAGTGATGGTCACTTTGGGATGTTTTTATTTATTATACATAATTTTATTATGTACTATCTTGGTTTCTGATATACCTATTTTATTTCTGGTGCATTCTCCTTTTAGATTGTTGTTCATAGTGACTTTATTCCTTATCTTATGCTATTTTCCTGGAAACAATGTTACCCCAAACATTTTGTATGATTCTAGGTGCAAGTCAGAAACCCATGTGGATCAGAAATTCACTTTTGGACATGTTAATTTCATCTCGAGTATCATGGTACCAGGGTATTCGAGATGGTTCGCAAAAACCTTCAAGATAATAATTTATAAATTTTAAGTCTGTGTTTATTTTTTTTCAGAAATTTGTCATGAAAATAGTCATGGAGTGTTTTATATATGATTTTATAATTTAAATTACATTTTGGTTTTAATTTGGGTGAAGTTTTTTTAATGAATATATTTTGAAAAAATTTATTAATGAAGCATTGTATCCTTAAGAATGATTTAAATTTTCTGTTTTCATTCATGTGTGTTATATGTTTGTTTTTAAGGTTATTTTTTAATAATAAGGCCATGTTTTGTTTTTGGTTTATTTTTTAAAATGATTATTTTTAGAATGTATTATTTTTTATTATATTTTTTATTAATTTTTAAGTAGTTTTTATTAGAGCAAGTGATTTTTTGGTGTTTAAGGCTTCATTTTGTTTTCATTTTAATTAAAAAAATTTACTTTCATAAAGAATTATTAAAGTTATGTTATAATGGAATTGGGATGAATATTTATTTGATTTAATTTATTTATACCTCTTTTAGATATTAAGGAGGTGATTTTTTTTCGTAATTTATTTCATGTAAGTGTTTATTTTGAACTAATTTTTTAATTTTTATAGTTATATTTTTTTTGAGTGGCACAAAGAGTCAAAATATTTAATTTATGTTTTTTATCTCATGTAATATTATTAAATAGGAATATTGTGAATTTTTTTTGTTGTTTTCAATATAATAGTGAACATATTAAGGTATTTAGTCTATAATTGATCATAACCAAAGAAAACTCTTAATAATATAAATAAAGGATACTATATGAAAAAATATCTTCTATCATATATATGTTTAAATTTAAATGTTCTTAATCTAAATATGATTTCTAAATTTGTTATCTAATTAAAAAAGACTAAAAATATAACTAACAAAATTTTTCTACATCAGGTCAATTTATATCCATGTTTCTAATATTTAAAGAGAGGTGTTTGTCATAGTAGGACACTCAAGTGGGGGGTTAATTTAATTCCTATAAAAATTTATGTTATGTGGTTTGCTTAAAGGATTCCCGCAATTAAAAATAAAAATAGACCAGTTACTCAAGGTAGGAAATTATTATAGTTTGACTATTAAAATAGTTTATCGAAATATTGATTAATTCTCAGTTAAACTAATATGAGGTGTTGAGAAAAAATTTTAAACTCCTCCAATAAGGAAAATTAGTTATAACTACTATCCAAGACTAACTATCAATGTAAAATATAGTTTTTGGAAATATAATATAAAATAGAAAAAAATAAATTGAATGACCGAGAATAAAAAAAGTGGTTCAATAAAAAGACAAGAACTAATCATTTAAACTTGGTGACCTCTTAAAGGTGATAAATGTATATAAAAATATTTGATCCACACACTAGATAGGGATTTACAATAGTACACCAGATTGTCCAAGTCACAAGACCTCTTCCATTATTCGACGTGGGAAAACTAACAACTAGGTCACAAATGACCTATTTTATTGTTATAAGTGGGTGAAAAAAAGTGTAAGAATTTATTTGAGTGAGGATATATTATATCCTCCAGTTTGGCGAAGGAGAAAATTTGTTTATTGATACAGATACAAACACTTATTCAAAATTAATAAAAACAGTACCCAACATATCCAAGATAATGATAAGGGATTAGAAATTATCTGAATGTTGTTCTATGCAGCTCTGGACTTATAGTATGCAACATATGTGATTTCCCAGTCCACTAATATAAAGAGAGAGTTGTGAGTTTCATGTTCTAGTTTTCAGATCGATGAGATGTGCTTTGTAGCCCTTGATCTCTTTAGAGATGCTGCTACCATGATGTTTAGATTTTGATCTACAATAGTTCATCCACTAAGAATTGAGTGTTCTTTATTTTTTTTCATAGTGTATGTTTGTACATTCATGGGTTCTACTCTTTTTTTATGCAGCCCGCTACACGACTTCTTAATCAAGTGCCACACTTTTCTTTCTTATTTCGGGTGCAGGTGTTGGAGCTGACAGGGAGCACAATCTCTATAACTCATACCTCGTACAATATGTGAACTGTACTATAACAGAAAATTAATTATATCAGGGTCATTAAATGACTCAAATATGAACATTATAAATAACTTTTAAATTAAATTAAAAAATACCGAAAAATAGTTAAGTATGGGATGGTGTCACAGTTTTGGTGAGATAGTCACAGTGTGACAATCGCAGTGAGACAGCCACAGAGAAATAGCCACAGTGCCACTTGGAATGATTCCTTATGCTTTGGATTTGAGCGGTATCACTGGAGTAGTGTCTGGTCATTTGTCAATTGTGTAATCAGTAGAAAGACTATCATGTCAGATAAGTGGTGTCTCAAGTAATGATGTATAGTACTTTTTCAAAATTCTGAACGACTTCTTGTTACGGTGTCTTAGAAATGGTAGCATGGAAACTGTGTCTGGTCCTCTATGGTAATCTGGAACCGGTAGTAAGCTTATGGTGTCACTGCCTTTGTGAATATATGTATGCTATCTTAAGAAGCAATATACACTATATGAATTAAAATTAAACATAATGACACTGAAACATAATAGAACAATATTAGACATAGTTTACAAGATTCATACTTGATATTTGATTTGTTAAACACGATTAACTTGATTTGTGAGCTATAAAACATGATTAACATGATTTTTGAGCATTAAAACACGATTAACAATATTTTTGAGCATTAAAACATGAAGAGTCCAACAATATCCTCCTTCTTGATGATCACATATCCTGTCCTTTATAATCCATATATTTTAGTAAAGACACGAAATTTTAGTATGTAAGTGATAGGCAATATAAAAATTATTCTTCTCCCATGAAGATCCTTTTTCCATAAATGCTTCCATAAATACCTTGTCTTAATTCTTTCCCTTTTGAAATTTTCAAAAAAGAAGAAAAAGAAAATCTAAATGAAAGAAATTAAGAGAATAAACCACAACAATGCACATTACATTAAATAAAATTAGGTAGTTCATTACAAGTATGAGAAAAAATACAATACATCCTTATCAAAATAAAATCTTTACTTCTCTTTAGAGCCATTAGTTTTTCCTCACTACAAAAAAATAGTACATTAGAGGGGGTTATTTAGAGGGGGTTATACACAACCCCCTCTAAATTTATTTTTTGTAACATTAGAGGGGGTTCTGCACAACCCCATGTAATCATCGAATTTAGAGGGGGTTCACAACCCCCTCTAAAATTTTCATCATTTTTTAAATATTTAGTAGGATTTTAGAGATGGTTATGTAAAAACTGTCACTACTTTTAATAATTAGTATTGCTTTATATTTAGCCACAAACACTATATATTCGGTTAGAGGTTCTAGATACATACATACATACATACATACATACATAAATAAATAAATAAATACATACATACATACATGCATACATGCATACATACATACATACATACAAACATACATACATACATACATACATACATACATACATACATACACACATACACACACACACATACATACAAGCATAAATACATAAATAAATAAATAAATAAATACATACATACATACATACATACATACATACATATATACATACATACATATATATATATATATATATCATTTGGATTTTAGAGGTGTTATATATATATGTGTGTGTCTATTATACAGAAATTTGTTTTTTCAAAAAATAGTTGGGGTTCATAACCCCCTCTAATGTGAGACATTAGTGGGGGTTCAAAGCCCCCTCTAATGTGAGAAATTAGTGGGGGTTCAAACCCCCCCCCCCTTGAATCCCCACTAATGTCTCACATTAGAGGCGGTTTTTCAACCCCCTCTAATGTCTTACATTAGAGGGGGTTCATAACCCCCTCTTATATTAGAGATCAGAGGAGTTGTGAGCCCCTGCTATTTCCTTAAAAAAATTTACAATATATATAGTATATATTGTATATATGTATGAATGTATTTATACAATGTATAATATATTATATTCGTATAAATATGTAATATATATATATATATGATATTATACGTGTATGCAAATAAATATAAACAATTACAAATAAATATATAAATTCACATTTTCATTTGTGTGTGTCTGATATAAATGTATTTATAAATACATACACACATAATTTTATTTAAATATATGTAAATATATAATTTATAGAGTTGTGCAGAAAATACATACATACATACATATATATATATATAGATACATGTTATTTATTTAATTTATTTAAATATATTATGCAAATAATTTTTATCTTAATAAATATATTAATATATATATAATTACAATAATATATAAATTATATGAATAAATTTGTTAATATATATATGTTTATTAATATATATTCTTATTTCAATAAACTTATTATACGTATTTAGATATATTGTTTTAATAATGGTAATTTTAATAAACGTGTTAATATATGTAAATATAATAATATATAAATTATGCGTAAATTTGTTAATATATATATGTTTATTAACATATATAAAAAATTTAATATATAAATTATATTTGTAAATTTGTAAATATTTATATGTTTATTGATATATAAGCATATTTTAATAAACATATTTTATTTATTTAAATATATTGTTTTAATAATGTTTATTTTCATAAACATATTAATATATATAAATACAATAATGTATAAATTATGTGTAAATTTGTTAATATATATATGTTTATTAATATATATAAATACAATAATATATAAATTATATGTGTAAATTTGTTAATATATATATGTTTATTAATATATATGATTATTTTAATAAACTTATTATACGTATTTACATATATTGTTTTAATAATTTTTATTTTAATAAACATATTAATATATATAAATACAACAATATATAAATTATCTGTAAATTTGTTAATATATATATGTTTATTAATATATATAAATATAATTATATATAAATTATATGTGTAAATTTGTTAATATATATATGTTTATTAATATATATTCTTATTTTAATAAACTTATTATATGTATTTAAATATATTGTTTTAATAATTTTTATTTTAATAAACATATATATATATATAAATACAATAATATATAAATTATGTGTAAATTTGTTAATATATTTATGTTTATTAATATATATATATACAAATTTTAATAAAAGTTATATATTTATTTAAATATATTATAAAAATAATTTATATTGTAATAAACTTATCGATATATAAAAATAGAATAATATATGTAATATATAAACCAAAAAAGGGTTGGGGTGGTGGTTTAAGAGCAGAACTAATATTCAGTAGAATAGTGGTTCGAATCCCCACTAGGTAAACATATTTTAGAAGCACTCCGAATTCTAGGACCTAGAAGAGACTGGGACACCACTCAGGAGACACTAACAAGGAGGGGCGGAGACTAGGGACCTAGACACGCACACGTGAGGACTGTTGGGCTGGCTGGATGGGGATACGCATGCGCAGAGACTGGTGGCGATGCTCGACTGGGACATGCACATGGGGGACCGGGGGCTGGGTGAGGGACACCAGAGACCGGGGGGACCGGGGAGCGAGGGGCAGACACTGGAGACCGTGGGGGACCAGGGGACAGACACCGAAATGGGGGGACACAGAAAACAAGGGGAGACCAATAGAGAAGACCCTGAGACAGGACACACCATACAGGAGACATCGGGGGGGACTGGGGACAGGGAGGGGAGGATACAGATACTACACGGGGGACAGGAGGAGAGGTAGTGCGGGGGACAAAAGCAGAGAACATGAGAGGAGAGAGAGGCAACGGGGACAGGAGCATAGACTGGGTATAGGGACGAGAACATGAATGGGGGGTGACGTGCGGATTTGTGTTTTTTAATAAAAAAAAGAGAAACATTTGGGGAAGTTTTGTAGAACCGCCCCTAATGCAATCAATAATTAGGGGCAATTAAAACCGCCCCTAATCTACCAAATAGAGGCAGCTGGGTTTATAACCGCCCCTAGTGACAACCATTTCTGGTAAACTTTGGACAATATTAGAGGGGGTTTAAACCCCCTCTAATGTAACTGCCGCTAAATTCAACATACATTTACAAGCGCTTCTTTAAAACTGCCACTACTAACAGTAGGCAGGAACATTAGCGGTGGATCTTCATAACCTCCGTTATTGCCTTTATAAGGGGTTATAACCCCTTCTAATGTCAAAAATAACCCCTTCTACTATGGTCATTTTTTTAGTTCCTTTTCAATTGGTAGAAATGTCAGGAGGATCCATAAAAGAATAAGTATAATTTGTATAAGGGATCGATCCAAATATGAGAGAAGGAAAAATCACTCCTTCAATGACGGAGGGTGAAATAGATGTTTTGGTGGAATTCTGAGGAAATGGTTACTCAATAATAATATATCATATCTAACAAAGATCTTGAGATATTGACATGGTAGTAGGAGAAAAGGTAGTGGAGGAGGATGGAGTTGCACAAGGCCACAAAGGGGCAGCTACAAGAGCCACAATGTCATTACTTTGAATATATAGATAGTGATTCAACAACATAATAAAATTAGTGATGATCTTACCTCCACACTATATAGCCTTCTCAAATTCATCTGTAAAGACTCATAAAATTGAAGGGAACTTTTTTCTTAATTTTCTTTGGGATTTTACAAGAATGCAGTTTTAGATGGCACTTGATTCCAAGGCCCGGTGTGCCCAGAATTTCTATCCGAAGTTTAGCTCGGGTACGTTCAGTGAACGAACGAGCGTGAAATTCTAACTTTTGAACCGGTGCTCAGAATCGAATTCTAAGGGCACCGATGGAACCGTAGCGCCGGTAATTGCTTAGGAATGCCTTTTCTGGAGTTTCTTTTGCTAGTTTTGAATTGTTTAAATTTGTGGATGAAGTGTTAGTGAAATAAAATTTTCATTAAGAATTTTATTTCCCTTTCCATGAGTTAGAACCTAAGTGTAGGAGTTAGGGTGGGACCCACTGTTTGTTAGTTTTTTTTGAGTGGATTAAAGGTGAGGTGGGGCCCACACGAGCCCCCACCTTTTCAAATCCCTTAACTTCCTAACTCCTCTTAACCCCCCACTTAATTTGTGTAACTCTTATAACTTTTTAACTTCCCATTAATTGGGTGACTTTACCTCTCCTCTCATTAAGTGTGCCAACACCCAATTCAATTATTTAATATAAGTTTTGAATTTTTTAATTGTGGAATAAGTTAATAAAATAAGGATGAGCATTATTTTATTTTGGTTGGATGTTGTGTGTGGACAATTGAGGAGAGAGATCTTCATCTTCATCACGAAGAACACCAAGACTTCGACGAAGAACACCAAGACTTCGACGAGGAACGTCGTCACCGTAAGAAGAGATCGACGTGCCGTCTCGTCTCCTCTTTGCAGCCGGTGTGTTTCCGAAGATCGACGACACACCATCTTTCGATCTTCTTCCTATGTCAACGAAAAGGAGACGCCACTTCCTCCTCGGGCGTTCTCCGTCAACTTACGGAGCTTCACCTCGCGAAGTCTTTTTCTGCGGCAAACCCCCGTTTTAGCTATGCTCAAGTAGGGGTTTATTTAATTATTTTCATTCGTGAATTCTACTTTATCATCCTTCGTGAATTTACGACCAATTGCTATCGATTAACCAGAGGGTGCCGGACTGCACAAACACGGCCGATCCTCCTCCAATTTGAATTTTTTTTCTAATATGGTTGGGACAGAATGGCATGGTGTCATCACACCACGCGGGATCGTACGACAAGTAATGTGCGGCACTGTCGCGCCGCGCCGTGAAGTTGAACAAGGACGCGAAGCCGTCGCGCCACGTCGAAGAAAGCCGATGACACCGCGGCCAAAGCGGGGCCGCGGAGGAGGGGCACGATGTCGTCGCACCACGCCAGACAAACCAGGACGCGGCCGGTTTCGGGCCGCAGCGGAGCAGAGTGACCGGCAGCCGGTTCCGGGCCGCCGGTGTCGGCGATGGAGGAAGGACCGGCCGTCACCGGTCCTTGTTGGCAGAACCGGCCGGTACAGGCCGGCCGGACAAAGGGAAATTGGGAGAATTAATTCCCCTGGCCACCCAAGCAAAGCGGCCCCATTAATAAGGTCGCGGTAAAAGGAAAACCGGGGGGGCAGCCCCCCCCCCCCCCCCCCCGTGAGCCGGAACGGCTTGGCCGCTTGGCCGAGAAAGCTGGCACCAGCGTGCTGGGTTTCCGGCCGGGCTGGGCCGGGCCGACCTGGACCCGGGTCGGGTCGACCCGGTTTGGGCCGACCGAGGGGTCTCAGGCCGGATCGGTCCGGGCCCGAAACCCCATTTTCAGACCATATTCGGTCTTTTGCCCATAACATGGGCTACAGACCTCCGACCGACACACCGTCAGTTGCGATGTGATCCTTGGATCGAGACGGTCGTTTCGGTGTATCCCACACAAGGTTTCGGAATACTTTGGGTTCGTCCGAGTTGGTTCGTACATGAAACCAACCGGGCCCTAGGAGCGGAAACGCTCATATCTTGAGTTTCGGACGTCCGATTGATGTGCCGACGACTTTGTTGAATTCCTCGAAGTGAGATGGATCTTTTGGTTTACTCCACCCAAGGTTTGGACGCAGGTGGAGTACGGTCGGGTTGGTTTTGCCTTAAAAACCAACCGGGCCCCCGGGACGAAAAAGCCAATAACTCTCAGACCGGGCGTCTGATTGACGCGCCGTCTGCGACGTTGTGTTCCTGTTGACGATACAGAACTTTTGGATACATCAATTCTAGACTATGTGTCAGTTGATGTATCAGCCTCTTGGCTCGTGGAGCGGACCCTCCCGAACGAGCTTGTTGTGTGCGAGGACCCTAGAGCTGGCTACGACTACTTCTACTTCAACGACTGTACAAAGATCCTCAGTGGATTCGACGACGACGACTACAACACTCAGCGATCCTATGTGGATCAGTGCTACCGATCCTGTGTGGGTCCGATCCTGTGTGGGTCAGCGCTCAACGGTTCTTTGTGAGCCAGCGCCTACAGATCCTGTGTGGGTCCGATCCTGTGTGGGTCTTTGCTGGGGTTGATTACCTATCGAGCCTGTGTGGGTCCGATCCTGTGTGGGTCTTTGCGGGGGTTAGTTACCTATCGATCCTTTGTGGGTCAGATCCTATGTGGGTCATTGCGGGGGTTAGTACCTATCGATCCTTTGTGGGTCTGACGACTTAGATGAATCAGTGGATATATCTGATCATCTCTATCGTTTTTCGAAGAAGTATATCTGTGTGAGCTGAATCTTGTTTTTCTTTCCTATGTGGATTGTGCTGTGCTATCCTGTGTGGATTTACATTTTTCTTTCATGTGTGGACTAGGTTGTACTTGGGCTCGGATGTTGGAGTCAAACAAGAATTGATGACTTAGGTATATATATGGGCATATACCTAAGCAGTGTCGGATGTTACTTCATGATTGTAACTTTCCTTTGTGGATTATCCATTGTGGATTCTGGGAGACTTTCAGGGGTCTCGGGGTCCCTACTGAGTAGCTTATACTCACCCCTTCACGGGCTATGCCCGCACTACGTTGTGTTGGTTGCAGACGACGGACAGTGCTGATCGTGGTTGAGGCTTGCGAAGCAGGACGGTACCTGGAGGTGGACCACTGGACGGGACGTACTCGGAGCAGTTGGCTAGACCCGAGGAGTAGAGGAGGCTATCTATACACACCCTTTAGGTTGGATTTCTAGTGGATATCTCGGTGTTGCGGCTTTACTTTTTAGTTGTTGTTTTCCCTTCCAGTTGTACTTTACTTTCAGTTTTGGTTTGTATACTGTCCACTTACTTTTTTGCACTTACTCTTGTACCAGCTTTTACATAGTGCTCACTTCTTCTACTTGTTTACTCAGTAGTGTTTTTTACTTTACAAAGGCAATTCCTTCCCTTTTTACCAGGATTTACGCCTTGGTGATAGTCGCCAGCCCCTGGCCTATGGAAGGCGGGCTTGGGGTAGTCACGGCACGGGCCCCTAGGACGGGTCGTGACAAATTGGTATCAGAGGAGTTCGGTTCTACCACAGAACTTGGGAATCTGATATTTTTCTATGTGAAGCAATAGTTTTTAGCGTATTGGGTGTGGTTATCAGTCCAGGGAGTCCAGTGTTGGTGCGGCGGCCGACGTATACGTACACCAGGACCTTGACATCTGATTTCCGACTTAATGCACGAAAACATTGATTGCATTTGTGTTTCATGTTTTCTTTGTGATTACTTTGTGTCAGCTCACCAGGTATACTGTTTTGACTGTGGCGCACCTGTTTCCTTTTCAGGATGGCCCCACGATGGTAGCCAGCTAGGGTTCCGAGAGTTGAGCATGACGACAACCCATCAAGCGATGAGGCCTCGGTGCAGGGCCCTTTGTTAGCAGTGGCACCAGCAGTACCTCTACCCGCCGAGCCACTGATGCTTCCAGCACCAGCCGCTGACGATGCACGTCGTCTCAATGCACTACATGAGTTCTAGCGCCAGCGACCGCCCAGGTTCCGTGGGGAGACGGACGCCCAGGCAGCCGAGGACTGGCTGGATGCAGTGGTGACAGTTTTCAGGTTAGTGAGGACACCAGAAGACCTCATTGTGATCCTCGCAGCGAGCCTACTACACGCAGTAGCAGGGCGATGGTGGAGCTTGATGCTCCAGGTGCATGATGAGGCATCTCTTCTCTGGATTGACTTTGAGAGTCTCTTCCACTCGGAGTTCGTCCCATCCACCCTCCGTGCGGTGCGCATCCAGGAGCTTCTACAACTGCGGCAGGGCAGCATGACGGTCGCCCAGTACTCGGCGAGATTTACTGATCTCTCGCACTACTCGATAGACATGGTACGAGACCCATTCTTCCGGGCCCGGACCTTTGAGCAGGGATTGAGACACGAGATCATGGCATCGCTGATCTCCCTCAGCATTCCGACACAGACAGGAGTACTAGAGCGAGCCCTTTTGATCGAGAGTTTTCTTGCTGAGTCTACACCAGTGCCGAGACCCACCGCATGGCGGCACGTAGCAGAGTCTTCTGCAGCTGGAAGTCGACGGATGACTCATGGGTCCAGGAAGACCAGACCCTCAGGAAGATGACCTCAGGAAACTAGCTCAGCAGTGCGGGGCACACAACACAGAGCCAGTCTTTCGAGAGGCAGGCAGTGCTACTCGTGCGGCGGGCAGGGCCACATGGCTCGTGATTGCCCGACCCGCCGTGCCGAGGAGCAGCAGACGGTTGAGGTACCACTGAGGCAGAGGCAGAGGGTCGACCGTGGAGGTCCGCAGGGAGCAGGCGGACGAGGTAGAGGAGCTAGCCGAGCAGCAGGTGGTGGGCGACGCTTTGAGACCCGTAAAATTAAGAAATTTTTTTCCTTGAAGCAGAGCATGATGTCCTTTTCAGAGGACATTCCTTGGTACTAGTTGCCTTACAGGAGGAGGTACTGAGAAATTTTTACACTTCTCCTTTAGCGGTACATCCTGGAGTGGCGAAGATGTACCAGGACCTCAGACGACAGCACTGGTGGCCGGGCATGAAGAAGGTTGTGGCAGAGTTCGTTTCACGATGCCTCACCTGCCAGCAGGTGAAGGAAGAGCATCAGGTACCAGCTGGCTTGGTACAACCCTTGGAGGTCCCGGAGTGGAAGTGGGATAGGATATCTATGGACTTCGTGACTGGACATCCACACACTTCCAGAGGTCACGACTCCATTTGGGTGATTGTCGACCGACTCACCAAGGCGGCACACTTCTTACCCATCAGAGAGCAGGGATCAGTGGAGAGCATGGAACATATCTACGTTCAAGAGATTGTACGGCTTCATGGTGTTCCATCATCTATCATCTCCGATCGAGATGCTCGCTTTACTTCCCGGCCTTGGAAGGGGTTGCAGGAGGCGTTCGGGGCACAGCTACGTCTGAGCACAGCCTTTAACCCTCAGACGGATGGTCAGACGGAGAGGAACATTCAGACTCTCGAGGACATGCTCCGCGCATGTATCCTCGACTTTGGTCGTAGCTGGGAGGACCACCTACCCTTGGTGGAGTTTGCATACAACAATAGTTACCACTCCACCATCGGGATGGCACCATACAAGGCATTGTACGGACGACCTTGCAGATCTTCTTTGTGCTAGACAGACCCCGGGGAGTCAGCACTTATGGGACCGGAGATGGTCCAGGCCACGACAGAGAAGGTCTAGGTCATCCAGGAGCGGATGAGGATAACTCAGAGCTGGTATAAGTCTTATGGTGACAGGAGGAGGAGGCCACTAGAGTTCGAGGATGGAGACCACGTCTTCTTGCGTGTCTCACCTCGACGTGGATTACAGAGATTTGGCCGAGGCGGCAATTTGTCTCCACGCTTCATCGAACCCTTCTAGGTCCTCAACGGGATTGGAGAGGTGTCTTATCGCCTGGCTCTACCACCTCAGTTGCACCGGGTGCACGACGTCTTCCACATATCGCAGATGAGGAGATACATGCATGACCCGACGCATATCATTGACCCTGGGGAGTTTGACGTTGATGATGGGGCGACTTTTGCGGAGGTTCCAGTGGAGATCGAGGATCGATAGGAGCGGGTCCTACGAGGACGGTCGATTCCTCTTGTGCACATCATATGGCAGCACGGGAACCTCCAGGAGAGCACTTGGGAGCGGGAGGCTCAGATGCGTGCTCAGTAACCACATTTGTTTCCCTAGCTTATGATGTATCATTACGGGGACGTAAAGACCTGAGGTGGGAGTAATGTAAAGACCCGTAAAATTCAAGGGAAATTATTTCTTCATTTTCTTTGGGATTTTACAAGAATGTAGTTTCAGACGGCACTTGATTCCAAGGCCCGGAGTGCCCGGAATTTCTATCCGAAGTTTAGCTCTGGTACGTTCAGTGAACGAACGAGCGTGAAATTCTAACTTTTGAACCGGTGCTAGGAATCGAATTCCGAGGGCACCGATGGAACCGTAGCGCCAGTAATTACTTAGGAATGCCTTTTCTAGAGTTGTGTTTGCTCGTTTTGAATTGTTTAAATTTGTGGATTAAGTGTTAGTGAAATAAAATTTTCGTTAAGAATTTTATTTCCCTTTCCATGAGTTAGAACCTAAGTGTAGGAGTTACGGTGGGACCCACTGTTTGTTAGTTTTTCTTGAGTGGATTAAAGGTGAGGTGGGGACCACACGATCCCCCACCTTTTCAAATCCCTTAACTCCCTAACTCATATTAACCCCCCACTTAAGTTGTGAAACTCTTATAACTTTTTAACTTCCCATTAATTGGGTGACTTTACCTCTCCTCTCATTAAGTATTCCAACACCCAATTCAATTATTTAATTTATGTTTTGAATTTTTTAATTGTGGCTTAAGTTAATAAAATAAGGGTGAGCCTTATTTTATTTTGGTTGGATGTTGTGTGTGGGAAATTGAGGAGAGAGGTCTTCATCTTCATCACGAAGAACACCAAGACTTCGACGAAGAACACCAAGACTTCGACGAGGAACGTCGTCACTGTAAGAAGAGATCGACGTGCCATATCTTCTCCTCTTTGCAGCCGGTGTGTTTCCGAAGATCGACAACACACCCTCTTTAGATCTTCTTCCCGTGTCAACAAAAAGGAGACGCCACTTCCTCCTCGGGCGTTCTCCGTCAACTTACGGAGCTTCACCTCGCGATGTCTTTTTCCGCTGCGAACCCCCGTTCTAGCTACGCTCAAGTAGGGGTTTATTTAATTATTTTCGTTCGTGAATTCTACTTTGTCGTCCTTGGTGAATTTACGACCAGTTGTTATTGATTAACGAGAGGGGGCCGGACCGTACAAACATGGCCGACCCTCCTCCAATTTGAATGTTGTTTCTAATATGGTTGGGACGGAATGGCATGGTGCCGTCGCACCACGTGGGATCGTACGACAAGTAATGTGCGGCGTGGTCGCGCCGCGCCGTGAAGTTGAACAAGGACGCGATGCCGTCACGCCGCGTCAAAGAAAGCTGAAGACACTGCAGCCAGAGCGGGGCCGCGGTGGAGGGGCGCGGTGTCATCGCACCGCGCCGGACGAACCAGGACGCGGCCGGTTCCGGGCCGCGGCGGTTCCAGGTAGCCGATGTCGGCGATGGAGGAAGATTCGGCTGTGGCCGGTCCTTGTTGGCAGAACCGACCGGCTGGTGCGGGCCGGCCGGACAAAAGGAAACTGGGAGAATTAATACCCCCGGCCTGCCAAGCAAAGCGGCCCTATTAATGGGGCCGCGGTTAAAGGAAAACCGGGGGGGGGCAGCCCCCCCCCCCCCCCCCCCCGCGAGCCGGAACGGCTCGACCGCTTGGCCGAGCCAGCCGACGCCAACGCGCCGGGTCGCCGGCTGGGCAGGGTCGGGCCGACCCGGACCCGAGTCGGGTCGACTCGGTTTGGGACGTCGGGGGGGGGGGGGGGGGGGGGGGTTTGGGCCGGGTTTGTCCGGGGCCGAAACCCCCTTTTCGGACCATCTTCGGTATTTTTCCCATAACATGGGCTACGGACCTCCGATCGATACACCGTCAGTTGCGATGCGATCCTTGTATCGAGACGGTCGTTTTGGTGTATCACACCTATGGTTTCGGAATACTGTGGGTTTGTCCGAGTTGGTTCGTACACGAAACCAACCGGGCCCTCGGAGCGGAAATGCTCATATCTTGAGCTTCGAACGTCCGATTGACGTGTCGACGACTTTGTTGAATTCCTCTAAGTGAGACTGATCTTTTGGTTTACTCCGCCCGAGGTTTGGACGCAGGTGGAGTACGGTCGGGTTGGTTTTGCCTTAAAAACCAACCGGGCCCCCGGGACGAAAAGGCCAATAACTCTCAGACCGGGCGTCCGATTGACACGCCGTCTGCGACGTTGAGTTCCTGTTGACGATACAGAACTTTTGGATACATCAACTCTGGACTATGTGTCAGTTGATGTATCAGCCTCTCGGCTCGTGGAGCGGACCCTCCCGAACGAGCTTATTGTGTGCAGGGACCCTAAAGCTGGCTGCGACTACTGCTACTTCGACGACTGTACAGAGATCCTCAGTGGATTCGACGGCGACGACTACAACACTCAGCAATCCTATGTGGATCAGTGCTACCGATCCTATGTGGGTCCGATCCTGTGTGGGTCAGCGCTCAGCGGTTCTTTGTGAGCCAGCGCCTACAGATCCTGTGTGGGTCCGATCCTGTGTGGGTCTTTGCGGGGGTTAGTTACATATCGATCCTGTGTGGGTCCGATCATGTGTGGGTTTTTGCGGGGGTTAGTTACCTATCGATCCTTTGTGGGTCAGATCCTATGTGGGTCATTGCGGGGGTTAGTACCTATCGATCCATTGTGGGTCCGACGACTTAGATGAATCAGTGGATATATCTGATCATCTCTATCGTCTTTCGAAGAAGTATATCTGTGTGACCTGAATCTTGTTTTGCTTTCCAATGTGGATTGTGTTGTGCTATCCTGTGTGGATTTACATTTTGATTTCATGTGTGGACTGGGTTGTACTTGGGCTCGGATGTTGGAGCCGAATGAGAATTGATGACTTAGGTATATGTATGGGCATATACCTAAGCAGTGTCGGATGTTACGTCATGATTGTAACTTTCCTTTGTGGATTATCCATTGTGGATTCTGGGAGACCTTCGGGGGTCTCGGGGTCCCTACTAAGTAGCTTATACTCACCCCTGCACGTGCTATGCCCGCACTACGTTGTGTTGGTTGCAGACGACGGACAACGCTGATCGTGGTTGAGGCTTGCGGAGCAGGATGGTACCTGGAGGTGGACCACTAGACGGGACGTACTCGGAGCGGTCGGCTGGACCCGAGGAGCAGAGGAGGCTATCTGTACCCACCCTTCAAGTGGGATTTCCAGTGGACAGCTCAGCGTTGCGGCTTTACTTTTCAGTTGTTGTTTTCCCTTCTAGTTGTACTTTACTTTCAGTTTTGGTTTGTATACTGTCCCACTTACTTTTCCGCACTTACTCTTGTAGTAGCTTTTACTTAGTGCTCACTTCTTCTGCTTGTTTACTCTGTAGTGTTTTTTTACTTTACAAAAGCTATGTGTTCCCTTTTTACTGGGATTTACACCTTGATGATAGTCGCCATCCCCTGGCCTATGGAAGGCGGGCTTGGGGTAGTCACGACACGGGCCCCGAGGACGGGTCGTGACATCATCTTTGTTATCCAAGAATTTTTCAAATAGTGGAGTGAAGTATTTCAACTTCTGAACTTGAGTATTGAATGATTGAGTGACATGAAGAATTTTCAAATTTTATATAAGATACTTGAAGTGATTTTTTAGATCATGATTAGAATAAATTCTATTAAAGTAGAAGTACACTTTTTTAGAGATTTATTCTTGGACATCATTTCCAATATTTGAATGGATCCTTACCAAATCAGGCACTCAGTCACTATTCCTAATGATAATTCAAAAACATTCCTTATAAATGTCACTCAGCATAGATTAAAGATCTTCTTTGAAAATTGTTCTGATAAATTCATTATCCATATTTTGAGATTTATTTCTAGAGGTAGGTGAAGCTGTAAAAAAACTGATGTGAGAGAATTAAGTTGATTTATAATATTTTATAGACATCCTTTATACTCATATGTTATCTTATTAGGTCCAACAAAAAGTGACCAGATCTCATTAACTATCTTGTTGTTTCTCTCAACCACATTATCATATACTATAACCATGTTTGGTTGAATTATAGATACAACATTTTATGGGATCTAATCACCAACATACTCAACAGGATGAGAAACAAAAGCTTTTCCAAATTGAAATACTTTCTTTATATCTAAAATCGTAGACTTCAGAGGCTTCACCTCATTACTCAACATTTTTTATCAATCTAAACTTCATGTATTTCATGAGTCATCTTCATTTGAATATGCAATATAATTTTATCTAATAGTATGGATATATCTCATTCATTGAGATTAGTCATAGGAGTAGGTTGGGACATTAACAGCTTCCCACAACCAGACAACAAGTTATCTCCAAAAACATTTATATCACCATGACTCAAAAAATCAGATGATTTTTGAGATGGTTCCATAATACTAACTAATAAAAGTTCATATTCCTTATAACGAGATACGTCTTTAGAAAGAATTGGTTTTAATTGAAATGCGGTGGAAAGATCTATTCATTTTACTGTGTCCTCTTTTGAATTATCCACAGCAAAATAATAGAGAAACCTATACCAAGTATCTATAGAACATTGGTAAACAAGATTTGGATGTTGAACACCTTCAAAGCTGGGGTTATTCTCCCCCTCAATAGGTTCATCTCTTCTAGGACGAAGAGATTTAGTCTCTTGACCCATTTCTGAATTTTCATTTTTTTTCAAGAGCACCCATCTATTTTCTAGCTAGCTGAAAGGACTATTAAATTATTTCTATAGAATATTATATAATTTCAGGTTTATCTTATTCTTTGGACTATTCAACAGGATAAGTCTCAACCTCAAAAATAGTCTCTTCTTCATCAGTAAGTTTTTCGTCAACAATATGCGCTTCTTCAATGAAAACACTTCCTTTTGCAGCAGCTACACCTTTTTCATCTACCTTTTTTGGGACAGGTAGGCCACGGTATTCTTGGTCTATGATAGTTCCATACTCAAGTGCAACAACTGCATCTTCCACCTCTCCATTTGAATATTCAACAACTTCATCATGTTCTAATCCAGGGTCAGATACACTCTTAGGTTTCGAAGGGTTTTCAATAGGGTTGAACGATTTATAAATTATTTCATTATCTCCACCCACGATTTGTTCCATGGGTTTCATCTAATTCTTATTATTGTAAATATATCATTTGAAATAAAAAATTCATAATCTTCAATTACTTCTTCATTCGGACCAACTACTCCCTTTTCAACCAACATTGTAGAAATTAACCTTGTATAAAATAGTGATGTTCATTTTGAAGTTTTCTTGATTATCTCACTTATGTGATGTATAATATAGTTATAAAGAATGATCTTGTGCCAATTCATCAAAATATGTATCATGAAATCATCTTGATATTTAAGAGTGAAAAATACCCTTTTCTTTCACAAATATGATGTTGAATAAATTTAAATAACAATCTTATTTATCCATCCAAATCAACAGAAATTTCCCTTATCTTCATCTTATTTCCATTTAAACTTTGAAGGGCCTCTTCATAGATAAAAACATAACTCAGTGGAGGAGTACCTATTTAGTAATCTTTAAATATTCCTCCATGAGGTATTCTTAGGATGCCAACCCACAACCTGAAAAAAGAGGTACAAATTTGACCATTAACCCAACATACTACTACAAAATCATTTTCATATTTGAACATGAAATTATCATATTGATAAAACTGATAAACTAGATTCAGATAAATCAATATTTTCACTTTTGTGAATACTTTCAACTATCTCTTTCCATCTAATACTTTCAAAACAAGTTACTTACTTGTCAACATCCACTTCTGAAAAACTTATTTCTCTCACACAACAATTTGATTATCAAGACCTGGATTTACCTGTTTCTTAGGTATGATTATTAGATTATTTTTTACTATCTATGAGATCTATGCTTATTTGGAGTATATGAAGATTGATTCTTTATTCTGTCCATCCAATGCGGGTTTGAGAAATGTGAAATGTTGAAAGGGGGCTAACGGTTTGAGAGATAGGTGTTTCGGTTTTAAGAGAAGAGAGCTCGAGGGAAGAGAGGAGTGAAAAATATCAGTTTTTTTACCATTTAGGGATTTAAAACATCACAAACACAAATACAGGGTACAAAATAAATTAAATAATTGATACATCATTATTGGAAAGAAAAATATAAAAATAGAAATCTGAGTCATTATGGTGAGACCAGAATATGTAGTCACGATGTCAGAATTACAGTGTGACTCCAAACGGTGTGACCATATCATGGAGACAATAAGTATGAAACTGTAACTAAAAGACAGTAAATATGAGACCATAAGTATGAGATAGTAACTACTAGACAGTAACTTGTGAAACCATAAATAGTGAAATAGTAAACTATTCATATAATTATTATCATCCCTAACTCATGAATGATATAATTTATCCTTTTAGAATTTAATGGATTATTAAATATATCAACAAGTTGATGTTTAGTGCCAATGAATTCCAAATTAATATCACATTTTGGATAATGACCTCACAAAAAGTAATGTCTTACATCAATATGATTATTTCTATAATTTGAAATAGGATTCTTTGAATTGTTAATAACACTTGTATTTTCATAATTTATAGGTACATGTCTGAATTGATATCCATAATCTTGTTGAGTGTATTTTATCAAGAAAATTTGTACAAAACATCTACGAGCAGCAATGTATTCAACTTCAAAAGTAGATAATGCAAGTGAATTTTACATTTTACTACACCGTGATACTAGAGACTTCCCTAAAATGGGACATGTTTTAGAGGTTTTTTCTATCTAACTAACAACCCCCAAAATCAGCATTTGAATAGCTAACCATGTCAAATTATTTTCATATAGGATAAAATTGTCCTAAATTTGTTGTATTTTTGAAATATTTAAAAATTATTTTATCATCAAGAAGATGTGACTCTTTGGGATTTTATTTAAAACATGAAAACATGAAAACAGAAAATATAATATCATGCCTACTAGTATTTAAGTAGAGTAATCATCCAATAATTCCTCTATAAATGGTGTGATCAACATATTTACTATTTTCATCAAGATCCAACTAATAGGTGGTACTCATTGGAGTATCACTAATTTTAGTGTTATCCAAGACAACAAAATTTATGAGATTATTTGTATATTTTCATTAATTAAAAATAATACCTTCTTTGTTTTAAAAAATTTGAAATCCAAGGAAAAATTTGAGTTCACCCATTAGACTCATTTAAAATTCATTTTTCATCATTTTTGAAAAATTTGTACATAGATAATTTTTTGAAGATCCATAAAAAATTTCACCTACATATATTTGAACAACTAATACATCTTTATAAATTCCTATTATGAAATTAGTAGGATATTCTATACCTTTTGTAAAACCTTTGGAAATAAGAAAACTACTTAATCTACCATACCAAGCTCTTGGATATTTATTTAAACAATAAAAAGCTCTTGTTAATTTAAAAATATGATTTGTAATATAAGGGTTTCTAAAACAAAGGGTTGTTCAATAAAAAAAAATCCTCAACTATATATCCATTTAAGAATTCTCTCTTGACATCCTTTGTATAAAGTTTGAAATTAAGATGTGCTGCATAAGAAAGCATGATTCTAATGGATTCATGTCTAGAAATTCATGAAAAAGTTTCCTCATAGTCAATTCTTCATATTGACTATATCCTTATGCAACCGATATAGATTTATTTCTAACTGTGTTACCAGCATCATCTACTCTATTCCTGAACACCTATTTGGTGCCTATGGTCATGGTGTATTTGGGTCTATCAACAAGTTTCAAAACTTTATTCCTATCAAACTGATTTAGTTATTCTTGTATAGCCATCACAACAAATTCATTATTTATTGCATGATTGATGATTTTAGGTTCAATATGTGACACAAAAGCTTTATGTTCAACATCATTTATAAGAGAATCTCTAGTTTGTGTACTTTTATCTAATTCTCCAACTATTACATATAAAGGATGGTTTTTAAGTCTTCTAGCTGATCTACAAAAATAAGGGCTACTTATTTCAGATTCATTACATTTTTTGGGTTCATTATGGCTCGAATTTAGATAATTTCCAAAACTGGATGTTTTAATAGATTCCTTCATATGATGGTTAATAGATTCCTTCATATGATGTTTAATGGATTTATCATTAATGTCCACATTTGGCATATCATCCTCAATATTATCTTGGGAGTTCATTGGTTCATGAGGATATATTTCATCATATTTGACTTGTATAGATACTTCCACACATTTGGTTCTATTTTTAAATACACTATAGGATTTACTAGAGATTTACTATCCTAGAAAAATTCCTTTATCACTCTTGGATGTAAACATATCAATATTATCCTTAGTATTAATAATATAGACATTGAAACCAAAAATAGTGGAGTAATTGACCTTGGGTTTTCTATTGTTCCACAACTAATAAGGAGTTCATTTAAGAATGGGTCTAATTATTTCTTTGTTAATAATATATTATGTTGTATTGATAGTGTCAACCCAAAAATAAATAGGTAGTTCCTACTCACTATGCAGGGTTCTAGAAATATCTTGTAAAATTATATTCTATCTTTCTACGACCCCATTTAGTTGAGGTGTCCATGGGGAAAAGAACATATGAATATAGACATTTTTTAGCAAAAGGATTAAAAATCTTGGTTTTCAAACTCACGGTCATGGTCACTTATTAAGGATTTAATTCTATGACAACTATGATTTTTTTTAGTCCTAGAATAATTTGTAAAATGAGTGAATTCCTCACTATTTTGATACAAAAAAACATCCAAGTATATTTAGAATAGTAATCTACAAGAACATAAACATAGTGATTACTATTTAAACTATAAAAAATTTATGGTCCAAAGAAATCCATGTGAACCAACTTGAGCGGATGAGAAATTCAAACATTCTTCTTTGGTTTGAAAGAGATTTTTTTGTCTACCCTTTTGATAAGGATTATAAACTTTATCATTTAGAAACTCATTTTTGGGTAGATCTTTGACTAACCATTTTCTAGTAATATTTCTAAGGGAGTCTATATTACAGTGTCCTAGTTTTCTATTCCCAAGCCAAGACTCTTTGTGAAATAAACTTAAGCATGAAACATTATGAGAGATTAAGAAATTTATGTAAACATTATAAACATTTTCATTTCTAAAAGAAGAATGTATTAGTTCAATTTTAGAGTTAAAAACATTATAATCATTATTTTAAAATTTAACATGAAAGACATCAGCAAATAGAGTTCAAATACTAAGTATATTATATTTTTATCCATAAAAACGGTACTTTTGAAAGCAAAACTGAGTTAGAGTTATCAATATGGCCAAGGCCAATTATTTTTCTTTTAGCATTAGCACTGAAGGTGACATGCACACCATAAATCTTTATTAAATTCTTGAAGTATTACTAATCTTCTAACATGTGTCTTGAACCTCCACTATCCAAGTACTATAAACATTTTCAGGAGCTGTTCAAACAGTTTTCCTACAAAATGATCAAACCAAAATAGATTTTGGTACCCAAATTTGTTTTGGTCCAGTAGCATAAGTAATTAGTTATTTAGGAACCGACATCCAATTTATGGATTTCCTATAAGAATTATGCAAAAAAATTGGTAAAATAGACTCAATTTAGTCCTAAAAAACTTGAAGTAGTAAAAGACATTCTAGAATAGGAACTAGCAGCTGAACCTTCATTTTTAGGTAGAAAAAAATATTTTCCATATTTGGATACAAACTTATTTTTTGGTGACATTTATTATCCCAGGTTGGTATCCATTTATATAGGGTATCTAGGAGAAATTGGTTTACAAAGAATCTATGTAATTGTATTTTTCCCACTGGTAAAACTTTCTAGGTCATTTTTCAATTGAAAATTAGATAAATTATGTTCATTGTTCTTTTTGATTAATTAAACATTATTCTATTTCTTGATAGAATGTTCAGATTTTGCAGTAGTATTAAAAAAATGTTGTTTCATTAAAGATTTTTATTTGTCTTTTAGATCCTTACTTGTATCTTCAAGCATATTACAATATTCAAATAATTGTTCTCTATTTATATTTTCATAATTAACTTTATCTCCAAAATAATAGATGTTGTGTATAGGAGACTCAAGGGTTACCTCAGATGTGTTTTCCATAAAGCACATATTTTTTTTTTAGGATTTTCATTATGTGGATACTCTAATTCACTTGAGTTTTCCTCAGAAAAACTCCATGTTGCCTTCATTGCCTCTTTATACATTCTATATTTATCGTCACACCTCTACAATTTTTTTAGCTTGGGGTAGAAAACCATTACATGTCCCTTTATCTTACATTCATAGCTGTTTATTTCATCATATTTTTCACTACTTTTCCAATCTTTCTTCAAGTTTCCCTCATGATCAGATCTTACTTTGAAGTTCGTAATTTTGAAAAATTTATTACTTTTATAAAACATCTTAAATCATATGGATAATTGATCTATTTCATCATCACTATCAGGTGATGATTGTTCACTATTAGAACATTTTTTTGGGGCTTTTAATTTTTCCTTTTCCGTGTGTTTAGATGTAGTAGTCTTGAATGCTGTATATTTACTGTTTGGTTTATCCTTCTCTTTTTTTTCACTTTTAATTCTTCCTCACACATCATCAACTTTCCTGTTATGTCCTTGATTAGATGTTTACTAATATCCCAATATTCCTTAATTGAGAAATATTCCCCTCTCTATCTATCTTATAAGCATATAATAATCTCATGATTTGATCCTTGGATGTAACATCTCTTCCTAGAGAGATCGTAGTGTTCACAATTTCATTAAATCTTAGATACATGTCAGAAATATTCTTATCAGGCTTAATATTAATTTTATCATATTTTATAGTATATGTGTTAAGTCTCATTTTCTTAGCACTGTAGGTTCCTTCACATGAAATAGATAAAGTATCCCAAATTTCATGGGCTATTTCACATGGAGAAATTCTGTTAAACTCTTCATATAATAAAGAATGGTATAGGGAATTTCAGGATTTACAATTATTATTATATGTAGACTTAGTTAGGTCATCCAAATTGTTTTTAGCAGTAAGAGGAATCTTATATTAATCTATAATTGAAGACCAATTCTCCAAATCCATATTTTCTAGGTGAAATTTCATGTTAATCTTCTATTTTGCATAATTTGTTCCATTAATGAATAGAGGTCTGTCGGTAGCAGAACCTTCCAATAAATTATACATGATAAATAAATTATATTTTAAAAAACTCTAAATTTAGAAATAATATAAATATTTAGATCTTTAAAACTCAACTAATATCACAGTTGAAAAAGATTTTAAATAAATTATTTTTTTTAGAAATAGGGATATTAAAAACTCTTCTAATACCAAATTTTTGTCAAATTAGGACAATCAAAAGGGGGGTTAATTGTGTTCTTAAAAAAAATCTGGTTAAAATTTTATTTAAAAGATTCCCCCAATTAGAAATAAAAACATCCCAGTAACTCAATGTAATAAAATTATAATAGATTGAATTTTTAAATAGTTTCTTTGAAAATTTATTAATTCACAGTTATACTAATATGAGTTATTGGTACAACTTTTGAAAAAACTATAATAATTAAAAATAGTTATAACTACTACGTAATTCTAACTATCAAAGTAAAATTTCATTTTTTAAATATAACTTAAAATAGAAAAATACTCAATTGAATGACACAAAGGATAAAAAAGTGGTTCGGTCTCAAGATGAGACCTAATCCACTCCACTTGTTGATCAACTTACGTCGAGAAATATATATATAAAAAGCATTGATTCAAACCCTGGATTAGGGTTAACAATAGTATACAAGACGGTCCGGGTCACAAGACCTCTTCCATTATTCTACATGGAAAAACTATCAACCGGGTCACACATGACCTCTTCCATAGTTATACATGGGTGAAAAAAATTGTAGGATAATGTTTGAGTGAAGATATCTTTTATACTTTAGTTTTGTGTAGGATGTTTTGTGTGTTTTTATACAGATACACACACTACTCAAAACGTAATAAAAATTATACGCAATAGAGAAAAGATAATGATAAGGGATTATAAATGCTCTGAGTGTTGTTCTATGAAGATCTGTAATTAAAGGATATAGAAGATTTGATTTTCGATCCCCCTTGTAAAAATAGAGTGTCGTGAGTCTCATGTTCTAGTTTTCATTTCGATGAGATGTGATATGTAGATTCTATTCTCCTTAGAGCTGTTACTACGAGGAAGTTTTGATTTTGATCTACAATAGTTCAACTACCAGGAATCAAGAGTTATCCTAGTGTTATTTTGTGTATGTTCGTGCATTCATTAGTTCTACACTTTTTTTCCATGCGGTCAAAAAATGACCTATCGATCCAGTTTCATGCATTTCTTTTTTATTTCGGGTGCATGTGTCAGAGCGGAGAGGGATCACGATATCTTTACCTCATACCTTGTACTATCTGTTGACATGACTGCAAAAGAACATTAATTATATAAGTGTCATTAAATGACTCAAATATGACCATTAATAATAACTTTTTTATTAAATTATAAAAGAAGTATTGAATGGTGTCACAGTTGCAGTGAGACAGTCATGGTGAGAGTTATGGTGAGACAGTCACGATGCCACTTGTGAAGGTGTCTTCTGCTTTTTCCATTGAGTGGTATGATTGGATAAATGTTCGGTAATTTTTCATTTGTGGAATTGGTAGTGATATTATGGTATCATATTAGCTATGTCTTAGGTAACAGTGTCTAGTCCTTTGTCAAAATTCTGAATAACATCTTGTTACAATGTCATGGAAATGGTAGCAAGGAAACAATGTCTAGCTCTCGATAAAAATATGGAAAACGTAGACTTTCTAAAAATTTGTAATCTATCTTAAGAATCAATATTCATAGAATGGATAAAAATTAAACATAATCACACTAAAACACAATAAAACAAGATTAAACATAGTTATAAGATTCATACATGATTTGTGATATGTTAAACATGATTAACATGATTTGCGAGAATTAAAACAAGATTAAAAAGTTATTTGGGAATTAATAAATTATTAAAATGATTTGTGAGAATTAAAACACAGGGAGTCCAACAATAAAAAATTGTTATAATTTAGAACATTAAATTTTAAATGAAATCCCATAAGTTCAAGGCTTAAAACGTGTTTTAAATCAATTAAATCAAGAAAACACTTAATAAATATTAACTATATATTAATAATTTTCTAGAAATTAGAGATATTACTTGTAAACATATTTTTACTTAATCAAAAAAAATTAAGGGGATATAAACCAAACATTAAAAAAATCCATTAAACATATTTAAACCATTTGAATATTTATAAAACTTCTAAACATGAAACTTTCAATATATAAGCTTTCAAGAAAATAGTGAACACCATAAAACATGTTTAGTTAAAGAAACATTGAATTATAAAACCATAAAACATTATTAATAGCCCTTACATAAGAAACCATAAATAAACAATTAATATAAATAAGTTATTCATGGAAGATAGTACGTTAACAAATTATAAAACCTATATAAGAGTAGGCATCAGCATAACAACCGGTAGATATATAAAAAACATTTTAACATACTTGAATTTTCTTTTTCAAATTAAACATAAATATGAATAACAAAATCCTTACCAAAAAACAACTTTTCACAAGGCACAAATACATAGTTTTAAAGATATAAAGACCAAATAAAAAACAATCACATGTGTTCAAGTCAAATTCTGTTGAAATACTTTATCATGAATTATCAAAATATTTTTGAAAACAACCAATTAAAATACCATTAAATTTTATTATATTAAATGGGTTATATAAAATATATCACATATGTTTTTACTGTAATTTATAATAATATTTTTTGAAGTTATAATTTATATAATTTACACATGTAAAACATAATACGTCATATACATACTCTCTATGCATTTGTTTGTTTTTTAAATATGAATATTTTTATATAAATATGATGAATATGAATGGGTAATGGATGGATTAAAATAATATGATAGTATATTTTGAGGATGGTATTAAATAGTTGAAAAAAATTTCAATGTAGAATTGAAATGAAAATTCTAAAATCTTTTCTCTATGTTTACATTGTTGTTATTCAATATTAATTCATCAAGATGAGTTGGAAAAAAAATGTGATATATCATAGAATATAAAAAAGATTTAAATACTTTACTAAATAGAGGGAATAACTAAATATAACAGGTGATTGGGATAATTATTTATCTATCTAAAAAATGACCCGTGATGGAGGTGAAAAATCCTTTCAACCTTTAAAGAGATAATGTTTTCAATATAAAGATCGAATGTGTCTATTTAATTATTTTTATTTATATAATGTGTTTCATGATAATATTATGTGTAAACATCTATATTTATATATTCTAAATTAAAATTTTAATTACTTTTGTAGATAATGGAATCTACAATAGTCGATTTAACCAATCTCATTGAATAATATAATAGTGATTTTTAAAATTAGTAAAAGTTCAGATATTGGAAATCATTGTAGAGGTGAAAAATAAGATGAAGGTAAGAAAGTAGGAAAATGAGATATGGTTGAAAAAAAATATAGGGTGTAGTGTGAAATTGTAATTTCAAAAAAAATTGAGGTGAAATGTAATGTTAAAAAATGAAAAGTTCTACAGTATGAACATTTCAAACCTATTGACCCAACAAAGTCCAATTTCATTAATTACATATTGGGTTCTTTACTTTAATGCATGTGTTGATTGATATTGATACATGGATCAATGTTGTTACTATATTGAAGGAAATAATCTAGGGTGACATTAGGGTAACATTATGATATAATTTATTTAGTTCACCGAGAAATCAAATAATGAAATGTTGATTTAATCTTCATTACCCCTTTTATGAAACATTTATATTTGAATATTATTGAATAAAATTCATAAAAATGGTTAATGTAAATGATTATAGATAATTTCAAAAACTACTTATGAAACATCATCTTACGGATATTGAGGGGGAAGTAAAATCCCACCCAATAGTTATATACATACACATAATAATCCAAGAAAAATGTGATACTTTCATTGGTTGTCAGGTGGTGGATGTATTTATAATACATATTAATTCACATTATTTTATTCAAAATTACATGTATTAGTCAATTAGATTGATAATTTTTAATTTTTGAAATAGCAAATAAGTATAAAAAATTTCAAACCTTCATCTAAACCACTATACCCTTACTATAAAACAGGGATGAGGTACATAATACTCTAATAAAAAATCATTGGTATTTTAAATATAATGTAAAAAATTTATGTGATATGTAATAATAACATAATTATGTTCCCTTATATATATATATTATTATTATTGACAATATAAATCCACTCTCATTCCACAACACATTCTATGAAATTAGGTTTATGTAAAATTGTCAACGAGCCTATACCCAAGTTCTAAAGGCTCTTTCTTGGCATCCAAAAAAATCCAGGATCAATTCCAAGAAGGGACGAAATTAACAGTACTATAGAAGTGGAAGGACTATAGTGTCAGAGATACATTAGAGGTCATTGTATTGTAGCAGCCACGGTACTGTAGCAGTATTATTCACTAGAGGGCCCTTTGGGCCAAAAATGGGTTTTCATGCCCCTGGGCCTTCAGGCCATGTAATGGGTCTCCCTCTTCCCTGTTAAAAGCGGTCTATTCTTTCCTTTAATAATAAAACAAAACATCAGCCCCAACCTTTTAAAAATGATAATGAAAAATTAAATGGAAAATTGTAGATAAAAACAAACAAAAGTTATGGGAATCATGTGTACGGATGACATTATAAAAAACTCATCTCTAAAATAGCATTTAATAATAATGAATAGCTATTTTTTGTATAATTTTTATCTAGTTTAGACATAATAGTTGAAATTCATTATTACTAAATAAAACTAATTTCAATAGATTTTAATCATCTAGATTAATATACTATTGTTAGACATACACTATTTGAGTGTCACCATAAGATTAATTTCATAAATCTAAGATATAAGGGGAAATAAATGATAAAATAAAAAATATATAGGAAAATAATGATTCTATAACTGAAGAATTTAGTTGATAGAATGATGTGATAAATGTTTTTTTCAATGTGATCTATGAGAAAAATAAACCCCCCAACATTGATAACATGAAGAGACACTCCCCAAACCCTTTTTGAGGATAGATATTCCCATAAAAGGCCTTAATTGTCCAAGATAATCTATTTTTTGATAATATCTTTTAGTAAATGTGAATCAAACAATTATTGTTCCCATTCATGTACTAAACTTATACAGGGTGAAATTTATTTTTATTAATATCTATCATCACCCACTCATATCCTTTTCGATTGAGGTACACTGTACGATATACCATGTGATATTATTCATAACAAAAAACATCAAAAATATCAAATTAGGGTATGGATTAACATACCCCATGAACCAAAAATGGATCTAACTATTCTCTTTAATGATATATATTTCCACATTGTCAAATTTTTTATTGTAACATTTATAACATGGTCATTTAATATAAAAATGATTCATGATGATATTGAGGTATGTCCTTTTTAATTAATTTTATATGCAAACCTTTTAAAATTAATGAAAAAATTTGAAACTAAGGAAATTTATTATAAAATGTGAAATCGAATTAGAAATTGAAGGATCAGTCCTGAAAATATTGATGATCAACTAAAATATCAAAAGGACCTTCTAAGAGTAACTTTACCCCACTAAATGAACTATCCCATTTATAATGTTTCATGTTTAATCAGTTAAAATTTTCATAATTAATAATATTACCAACATGGAATATAAATAAAAACTATATAGAGAGGTGATTACTCATATTTTTTTTTGAGTATGTAGATTTAATTCTCAAGAATTAATGGTTGGGAGTCTCAGTTGTGAAAATACATGATGTATGTTTGTAGAATCTTTTTTCCCAATAATTGATCTATTATTCTAGTAATATATTAGTATTATTAATATTTTTTATAGGTTTATATATCACCCCAACATAATGGGAAGTCCCTATGAATAAAAATTAGGATTTAATAGTCATTATGTAACTTATATAGAAAAAATCAATGGATGAAGATAGAATTTTATAAAGTACACAACAAGTATCCACAATAGCTTAAAATATAAAAATATATGGAAGGATCCCCATAATACATATAATGAATGGGAAAAACTCAACAATCTAATTGTATAAAAATATTTTTATTTTTTTGAATTACATATTCCTTTTTAAGGAATCCCAAAATTCTATTTATGATTAATTTTTAAAATCCAATGATATAATTTTTTGGATCTAATGCATGCATATCCAATAAATCAAAAAACAATGTCATACCATATAAATTTATAGTAAACAAAAGTAAATAATATACAAGTAAAAATAAAATTAAGTTTTTTATGTTAATTTTTAACATGTATTTTTTTATGAAAGGGTGTTGGCTATTTATCATAAAAACCATGATGTACGGATCGAGAATTTTTTTAAGAAGCTGATGGATTTATACAATTGGATAAGTGTTAGGGTTTATATAACAATATTTAAAAATGAAAAAATATATAATAACATATTATTTAATTTTCTTAAATATTTAGTGTCTAAAAAAATTTATTCATATCAATTTTGGTAATTATATTTTAAAATTTATAAGTAAAGTCGAATTTTATCCACAAAATAGCATCCAGGAACGGGAATTTTTTGAATGTAATTATAATTTCATTTAAAATATTTATTAAATAATTATTTATAAATATATTTATAGTACTAACAGGACTTATATAAATCTATATACTTTTGAAATGAAATATATTTATTTTTGTGTGAGTGAGCAACGTAAATGGTGTTAAAATGTTTATAGACACCATAACGTAGTGGTTTTCTATAATGTTTTTTGTTTTCTTATTTCACATAGTTCATGAAGATGTGGTTTAAATATTTCTTATAAATTAATTTTAATCTCATTTTAAATATAGTCATATATATAAACTTTTAAAATTGATAGGTATTTGTTTTATTTGAGATAAGATAGAATGCATAGAGTGTCCTTTTATGAAATTATTGTATAGTAATGTTCTTTATATGTGATTGAGAGACCATGTTATTTAAAAATTTGATCATTTTGGATATTTATTCACATTGTTTATATGTGATGGATATATTAATTCATATCTGTCCAATAGTATTCCAAATAGATGTATAGAATATTGAAAGTATTATATGTTTCTTTATGATCAAAAATTTTCTTAGAAATTGAAGTGTAAATATTATAAGACTATTATTAGACAATATGTCCTATTTGGTAGCGAGTGTTAACATTTTATGATACACCTTGAAAATTAATTAGGGTATAATAAATGAAAACGTTAATGTTGACATTTTGGAAAACAATTATAGATAAGATTTTAAATGAATGTGTTTAAGAAAAAAATTATTATTGTATTTAATTGAAATGAATAATACTAATACTATATTAGAATATTTTATACACATTATACGAATACTTCATAAATTACTTATTAATTGGGTAATATTAATGAAAAATACACTTATTTAAAATAGTATTATTACTCCTAAAAGGAAATTTTAGATTAAAATGGTAGTCATAAGCTCAAAATTAAGAAAACATACAAAGACTATCTTGATAAATAATGAAAATGATAGTTGATTCATTTTTAATGTATAGGAATCCATTTCATGCAAATTTTGGACTTAATGTAGATGGTATCGATTAAAGAGCACGTTTCCAAATTTAAAGTAACATTTTATTTCACAACATAGATCACATACTCAAATATGAAAAAATATTCCTATATTGTCATGATACATAAGGAATACGATTAAGAATTCATTTTTTATGTGTAGAAATTAATCTTTCATAAATCTGGGATATGATGTGACCAATAAAACTAAAAGAACATGTTTTTTGTTTAAAAGTGATATTTTAGTTCCAAAGTTTTGTCACATACTCAAAATTTGGAAAATGAACATATATTGTCTTGATACCATTGTAAAAAAGATCAACAATTCATTTTTCACATATTGGAAATAACCTCCCATAAATCCTACACACGGTGAAGATGATATGACTATAATTTTGTGTTTTCATTTAAAAGTTTTTATTTGTTAAAAATGTGCATCACATACTCAAAAATGAGAAACAAATCTTAGATTATCATAATAATTTACGAAAAATATGTATTTAATTTGTGATGTATATGAATTTAGTGAATTTAAATTTAACAGACATTATGGTTAATATGAATGAATGGGTGGTTTTTCATTTAAAAGTGTCATTTTAGTTCAAAGCATGTATAATATAGTAAAAACTAATTAAATAAATTCGTATTTTCATAATATTTTCGGAAAAAATATTGAAAATTAATTTTTGAAATGTAGGAATTAGTCACATGTCAACTCGTCGTAATATGTGGTAGGTATACTAAAAAGTATTATCCTCATTTAGAAGTTACTATTTACTTCCAAACATGTGTCACAAAGGAAAAACCAAGTAAATTATCTCAAATTATAATAATATTTTAGAAATATGATCTTTTATTTATTTTTGATCTATAATGTTTTACCATACATCAATCTAACTTGCGATGTGACAGGTATAACTTAAAGTACATACTTTAAATTTAAAATTTGAATTATAGTTCAAAACACTATTCACATAATCAAAACAAATAAAGTATGATTAGATTTTCATGATAATTTAGGAAAGAGTCTAGTTAACCATTTTGAACATGTATGACATGACATGACCCACCATGACCCAATCCAGACCTATTATAGGACATGAGTGGAACCCCACACTCGCCTCTAACAAGCCAAGGGACGGTGACCGACATCGGGTAGGAATATCACACATTATGGGAGGCCTTAGCTTAATTTACACTCGTAAAATACACATATCCAAATCATATTCCATAGTTTAGGATGGTGAAGTAAAACTAAATGCAATATTAATAATGCATGTGATAAACACAGGGATCTAAAATGTTAATATAGGTCACAAACTATAATGAAGAATAAGAAAAATACATTTCCATTATCCAAAAAGGAAACTAACAAAAACTAGTAAATCAATAAGGTAGTCATAGTAGGATGTATCTATAAATGAATATTACCCACTACCTCTACCAACAATTACAACCAAGCATTTCCAATTTTGTGTTTTCTAGGGTCACCACTAGGAATCACCTCTAAACAAGTGAAACTATCTCAATGTACACCAAGAATATCTACGACCTATGTACTAACAAAAAAAACATAATGTGTTAAACATATCCAATGAAAAGTGGATTATAAACATACTTAATTTAAATCTCTAAAAACAAAAAATTATTATCTATTAAGAAGTTGGATCAAACTCAAATAATGAGATATTATTAGGAAGGAAGTGATGTGGAAATCAAAAAACAGCAAGTCATCTTAAATCTCCTAGTACCATAGGTCAATGTAAATGTTTAAAAGAGACAACCAACTGAAATTCCAATGGAAAAAGTAACTTTATGAAGTCAATAATAAACCATATATCCTATAAAACCCTAATTAATAAAGACCCAATAGAGGCTCAATCATAATTATCCCAATTCATAAATTATTTTCTTGACCATTTTGACAAAAACCAAAAAATTTATGAATATAATGAGTTTTAATGGTAATACATAGAGTACTATAAATCCAAAAAGAAGTCTAAACTCTCTATCCCACCATATATTTCATCTCAAAGGTAAAAATAGTTTGAATTAGGAGTTAAAAGCCTCAAAATTAATGTACTAATCCAGCCTTTCAAACCACCAAATTGTACCCAAAATTCAAGGGGAGACTACTCTACTAAAGGACTCTTCTTTATTGAAGGAGTACCACATCCTCTAGTCAATCTATACCATTAAATCGATAAATAATTCATTAGTAAATCTAGAAATAAGGATAAGTGTTCGCCAATTAAAAACTAACACCCAATGTTATAACCACCTTGGAAATCCATAAAACCCACTTAACATCATATACAATAGTAGAGGGGACCCACACCACTACAAACAAATAGTATCTGTTGTGGGAAATAAGTGTTCATAATGGATGACCCTCATTAAAGTAATATATTGAAAATTGGTAATTGATATAACTTCAAAGATATTGAACTCTCATGCTAAGTAGAAAATTATAAACAAATAGTAAATATTGGTATCCTATAGCTAGAGGGAAAAAGAGATTTCACTCTGTTGGTAATGAGTACCCCATACCTCATCGTGTGGAACACAGTAGATTTGGGAGGCCCATGGGACATCTTAATTATATAATTGACACTCTTGAACCCCATCATGGTTCTTATCAAGAAGGAATATCATTCGGTCAATAAAATCTCACAAAGTACATCAAATGGATGAATAGATTGTACCATTATGATCTACCTGAATAAACACTCAAGATAGGCAATTAATTTACTAAAAATGTTTATCAAAAGAAAAACAAACACTTTATCACAAAAAATATAAGAGGCATTACATGTCAGAGCTTAGGACCATGTCATGATTCAGAATTCAATATCATATATTGGTCTTAAATAGCTAATCTTAATGTATGGGTTGAGATGTTATAGATGAACAACTAATATGCAATATTGATAAAATGTTACAACAAAAAAGAGTTAATAATGTAAATAATAACAATATTATTGTTATTATTATTATTTTCACTAATACTAATACTTATACTATAAAACATATTTTATATTCTGTGTATAATAAAAAAGTTATGGCCATCATGATACCCCACTCACCATCACACATAATGGGGTTTATATTCCCTTATCTCATACATGATTATGACTTCTTCAACACCCCCACTATCTCTCAATCATATCAATTTATTTAGTTAATTATTTAAAATAAATAACCCTCCCCGCATTATTCTCTTTAAAAATAAGCAAACATGCCTCTTTCTCTTATTGAGGTGAATTTAATTTAATTAATTTATAAACTTATTTTATATTTATTTATAATATTTATACTGGTTAGTGGGTTCTTGAACACATTCCTCCTAGATGGTTCACACTAACAAACGATTTCTACCACCACTACCCAATATTCTTTATCAGTAAAATTTCATTTCCCCCCTCATTCATTACCTTTAATATTCTGAGATATCCCATGTCATCACCCTATATGTTAACCCCCACTATGTTGTCTCTTGATGAGGCACTGCATCACCCATCACCCCCACTAGCCAACACTGGGGTTGGAGGCTGTCATCCATACTCAGGAGGGATGAAAAGGATGTGTGGTTAGAGAGAAATAAATAAAGAGTAGAATAATAATATGAAATATTCTTCATCAATCATCAATGTTGTGAGGAAAAGCATTACAATAACTATTTCATGTGAGGGTTTACTAACAACTCATAAAGCATGAGAGTCATTATTATAAGGAAACCAGAAGTTCATGAAGAATTAATAAGTCACATCTAAAATTGATGTAATCTAAAATGTGTAAATAACTTCATAATTTTATTTAATTCTATTGATTAATCTCAAATAATGGACCATAAGATAGATCATGAAGCCATACCTCAAGAGTAGATTGACTATTGGAGAAGAATGAATTTTCATCAATATTTTTACTATTTCCATGAAATATAACATTAATCCTAATAATTACTTTTGATCCCTTTTCATGACTTTTCTATTGGTGGATCCTCTCAAATATCTCATGGTTTTTCATCAACATCGTTAGTGGTTCCATGAAATATGACATTAATCCTTGTAATTGCATCTAATCCCTTTCCATGCCTTCACTATTATTGGATCCCCCAAAATCTCTCAAGGTTATTTTGTTATCCCTATATATTTTTTAAAGAGAGGTCAAAATAGTGGCCTTCTTGGTTAAATTATTAAATTTTATTTTGATAAGTTATTTAATTTACAACCCTATAAATATTTAAATTAATGAACTATCATTGAACATGATGTGACCAAAATATATATCATTACTAGGTTAAAATACATGTTTTACACTCAATTATGATGTTAGTGTCCCCATATGATTCCACATTCATGAGATATAAGGGTTTTATCACAAATATGTTCATCTGGGATAAAAAAAATAATATTTTTATACTTAATATATTTTTTTCAAGTCCCCAAAATGATCTAGATTCCATGAAAACTCACATCCGAAGTAAATACCATGCCCTAGAATTAACCGAACCGTTAGATATTTTTTCTATAGTCCTCTACATTGGTAAATTTACCATTTTACCCTTACAATTGGCATATAATCAGACCCTCAAAATTGATCCATGCCTCATTCAACAAAAAATTGGGTCTTTACACCCCCCACTATAAATCCTTTTCATCCATAAAATTAAAAAAGTTGATCATGCCAAAAAATTGTATAACTTCGTGTAGAAAACAACACACCTTCACTGATATTCATTTATATTTTGGGGTCTGGACCTAAACAAGATTATTATGACACGAGACTAGAATGAAACATTCTTTCCCATATCTAATGTCATTGAATATATATCATCTCAAGAATATAATTAATGGAAGGAGACATATGGTATATGCAAGTCTTTCTAAGGCTCAACACTCAAAACCTTTTCTCAATCAAAGGTTATCCAACCACATTGAACAAACGGAAACCGCAAACCATCAATACCCATATCTCTAGGGATTCCTGACAAGGATATAAATATTGGGAGTTCCTCACTCCCCTCATTTAAAGAGTTTTCTTTAATGTAGTCATATGAGAACTAACCATAAATTTTTCACACAACACTAAGTGCTTCAAAAAATTCTAAACGTACACCAAAATGGTTACAATGATGTAAAATCTATTGATATGATATAAGCTCATCATAGGGAACCTACTAGTAAGGAATAGTCACCTATATCCCTAGATCATGACATCAAGGTGGTAAAAGATACTTTTTAAATAACACTAATGGTTATGGAAATCATTCATGAACATCCTAATTCTATGATTATTTCATAATCACTATCAAATATACCATGACTGTGTTTCAAAATATATTTTCTGAATGATACTGATAATAACTATAGCCTACAAATAAACCTATATCAACTATTTATCATGACTCCAATTATTTTTAGGTGGTCTAATCTACCAAAATCCTAATTGGATACTCTAGTCCATTAAAATTACCATGATCTCTCATCCACTGACCCCAAGATAACACATACTTGAGTGAAAAAATCCATAACCAAAGAAGATAATCTCTTCCTCCACAACATATCAAGGGTTTCCATGTAATGGGAATTTCGAAAATTATCCTTATGATATACATCACTAAGGTTGAAATTTTACTAGGGTAGTCCCCTCTCAGTATTTCCATCTAGATATTCACCATGAACACTAAGGAAAACATGTTATCCACTTTAATATGTGATGGAAGGTATCCCTATAATCAGGAAAACCCATTAGGTCCATTTTTGAGAGAAAACCTATACAAAAAGGGATACTAAAATTGATAACAACATAATTGATTTATCACATAATAGATGATAGTGAGGCCTCCAATTTTTGGTGAATGATGAGCTACGTCTCCCTCTCTGTGCTTGAAATAATATCCCTAAAACTAGGTACTCCACAATCAACACTATTTTCAGACATATATAATTCTACATAGTGAATAAACAATCATTCCTTTACAATGATACTTTTAAATCACTTATTACCATTGATTTATCATCACGAATACCCACTTTACCCCCATTAACTTCTATTCAATACTACGAGAGTTTACAACACAATTATCACTCTCATGGAAAGACAAAAGAAAACCCTTAGATTCTGAATAAGACTCTCCACAAACCAATTATTTGATTTTTTTTTCAAAATTCCCCTAAAATCCATTAGTGTACTAATTATCCCTCTTAGTAACATTTTAACATCATCCTCAGAATGAAAGATGATGCATAATTTAACTATTAGACAATGTTCAACCATGAATTTCCCTTTAAAAAATTAGTGAATTCCTCAATACTCCTAGAAATAGAATACAAATAGACACATATACCACACCAAGACTCACTAACCTCTTACGAACTAGCTGTTATTAACTACCAACAAGTTGACCTTCCCGCCTCATTGAAGGGGGCCCACCCACTATTGGGAGTGTAAAAAGATTCATTTACTCAACTCTACATCACCACACAGTATTAGATGTTTCAAAATATTTATACTATGGTGGGTACTATTGATCACCATATATTCCATCGAGGAATCTCAAAAAATACATTTTTCCTTTTAAGATAAACTCACTTTATTAGATAAGTGAGTAAAAGAAGGTTAATTCCTGTGGAATCTCTCTATCTGAAATGTGTTTTCTTAGGAGTCCCACTAGAATATTTAAATCCTAAATATAAGATACATAATGAATATGTCCCATATATTCCACCCATTATTGGGGTTTATAAAGATAGGAATTGAATTATACCCTAAACATTACCCATCAGTTTCTATATATAAATATCCATCACATGCATCTACCCATATTCAAAACTATATGTAATTTATGCATGAGAGCTACTATAAAATGGTGGTGTTCATGTGATTGTATAGATGCATCATATATCTTCAATTTCTCCCACACCACTAGATCATCCACAAAATATTTTACCTATAGAAAACATGGATTACAAGAAAAAGGCCTCTAGTCCCATAACCATATTTAGTTTAGAGATACAACCAATTCACCCATATTGATGTTTTTAGAAAAAATTCCTATTATCCCACCAATCAAAGAGAATTTAACAAATAATACTCAAGATATAAATAATTTATTATGGGACATTTATATTGGTGGTGTCATTTGAAAAAAACAATATCTTAACCCTTCCTCACTTGGATTATCTACATGAAGCATTGATATAGAATAATACAACCTTAATAAATGTCTAGGAATCACCATATAATGTATGTGGGCCGCAAAGCATACTCAAACAAGGTGATATATCCTTAAAAATGGGGAATATCCTTATATAAGACCCCGTCCCAATAATTAAATCAAACACCATCCCCAATAGAGCTGCCCTATCACAATATTGGATGAAAAATAATCCACTATCGGTACATAATATCAAACATGAAAATCTATGTAAGAATCATCATTTAGTTGAAACATGTCCAAACCATATAGAAATATAGGTCTGAAACTCCATTTGAACCTAATTTCTTATGTAATAGTATTTACTTGTTTATTAAAATGCACATAACACATACAATCATTGATATTTTCATACCACTGATCACAAACTACAAAACACTATAAAAAGAAGCTTTCACCAATCATAAAGGGACGATGAGATTCTCTATATCATAGGAAAATAAAATCTCTCAATTAATCCATGAAAACAATTCCTCATCAACCATCTAAAAATTTAAAGGGGAACCTACACCTCATCAAATAGAAGACAAAAAATGAGGGTGTCACACAATAATTGGTTATATAAAGTAGATCTTACACCTCATAATATCACATGATGTAGAGGAGGGTGGTATATAAGAAGAAGTTGTATAATGATGATCATGTTCCCCTTAGAAGTTCACATTGTAGATATGGGGGGCCACAATAGTTATTTGTATCAAATAAGAAAAGAAAGCCACACAGTATAATGGGAATAGATACCAGACCCCGTAACAAATGATTCATCACCCTGTTAGTCAATGAATATAAGGTCAATCATTGGTACATTTACACCATTTCCCTACATTGAAATATTAGATGTCTACCTATATGGTGGGGTCCAAAAATAATCAAGGTAAAAAAAATAAACAAATTAAATATGGGGCATTGAATCAAGAAGGAAAAAAATCAATGACTCATTCTTCTATGATGAATGTGGAATTATTGTTTATTAAAATGGATGCCTCAGTGTACCATTTCAACAAGAAGGTAATAAGTGTCCTGGTGAATTAATTTGTTGGAAACCACACTATTAATGTGTTTCCTATCCTGAAATCCAATATTGATATTTAATAACACCATTTCCCTAAATTTCCATATTTAATAACATAAACCAAACTCTAAACTCTATTCATTAGAGAAAACTACTTTGTTGCCCTGTTAAAAATGTCTCGACCTACCAGAGCCTTACTCGGGTAAGAGATAGTCCAAGAATGCCATCCCAATCCCACCTTTAATATGGTAATGGTTTGTTACAAGCACCAAGTATGCATATCACTCATGATTTGAGGCCTTATACTATTGCAAGATAATAAAACACACTTCACCTCATAGGACATAATAATGTAGCAAATATAAGTAAATCTATCTATAATATAAATAATTCATGTGTAAAATTATAGGATACACAAAGGTAATATATGTAAAAATCCATAAAGAAGAAAGGGAAAAAACACACCAAATATAAAAAAGGGAAAATAACATAAAAATTTAAAATGAAGAGGTTCTCACAACAAGTTACCTCCAAACCCGAACATCACCCCTACCACTACTGCTACCTCATAACATTAGGGTCCACGAATAGTGTTTTTATAAAGGTATATATTAAGAATCATCTCCAAAAAATCCATTTAATATCTGTGTAAAATAATACCATATATGACTTATGTCCTCACTTCATAGGAACATCACATATGGGAATAGAGCCCATGCATATTTGAGTACAAGAAAACCCAGTGGGAATGCTGAAAACAACAATGAAAAACTTTAGTAACAAGTTAGATCAATATTCTCAAAAGGGTGATTATCTGGATATAGACAAAGGTGTAGGATCCATAAAAATCAATTTTTGTGGAATCTCCCAGTGCTATAAGGAAACTAGAAGGATGAAAAGGAATATACAACTCAAACTCCACTATAATAATGAATCCATAGGATGAAAATGATATCCCAGATATACTCTAAAAAAGTAAATGGAATACATGGGAGGCCTAATGATCAATGTTCCAATCTGTGAAGGTCCATCGTAATCATCTCAAGAACAACCCCTGAAGTTATGAATCTCACAAGTAACAATGGTGATACCTAGAGTACTGTAAATCCAACCAAAAATATATAGTCTATATCCCAACATATGTTTCATCTCAAGAGAATCCACATGGTACCACATGAGTCACATGCCTCAAAGAAGTCTAAAATTCTATATTCCTTCTCATCACTAAATATAAAAAAGAATACTTTAGGTATTTCTCTAACAAATAACACTTTTTTGTTAAAGGAGTGTTTCATCCTCTATTCCATCTATACAATAGCATCGATCATGAAACCTTTAGGGAATCCCACAAATAAGATAAATTTTATCAAGTGAAGAAATAACCCCCATTACTATAGCAGACCGATCCCTTTGTAAACAAAATTCCATATCCTAAATAACCATTTTGGGGGAATAATGCCTCATTATGGAAGAGTATCAGTCAAGGAGGGGAATAACCATCCTTAATAGAATACCTAAACAATAGTTGAACATAGAAAATGGGGATATTATCTGACTTCATAGATTGAAAACTCAAACCTTGAGGAGCACACAGAATTCACATAATAAATGGGGGTACTAAACATCATATGGAAGAAAGTGAGTTTTCCCTATGAGTAATGCATGCACCCCATATCTTATCACATGGAATATAGTTGAAAAGGTTAACACACAGTCAATGATAGATTGGCACTGAACCTCTAAATATTTTTATAGTTATATCTAAACCATATCATGGATCCCATGAGGCTCAAATAATAATGTACCATTATCACAATTTAAATAACCTTGTATGACTAAATAGAATATTTCATTTATATCTATATATAAAAAACACATTATAGACTATTCATTTTCTAAAAAATATACACCATATGAGAAAAACATTTTATCAAAACACATTTGATGGAAATTAGGTGTCATGACCCAAGCCCTTACCATGATTTATTATTAATATAATATTTTAGTCTCTAACCGCACATATTAATGTATATACTGTGAAGTTGTATACAAATAATTAATCTGACATCTTAGTAAAATGTTACCACTATAATGAGGGAATAATAACAATGAAATTAATATTAATAAGAATATTTTGATTTTTATTATAATTATAAAAAGATATATATATAATTATCTATGAATATAATTAAGGGGTGGGGGTCATGCTACCCCCACTCACTTTCATTCATTAAAGGGTTTCCATGACTTTATCACTTAGGCACTCCGGGATTCATTAGTGCTACCCACACTTCTCTCATAATAATTTATCTACTGAATTAATTAAAAACAATCCCCCTAATATAGTGATTATCATATATTAAGAGATGTAACATCCACTAACTATGGTGAATTTTAATTAATTAAATCATTAATATTTTCTTAATTTCACACATTTATATTGGTTTGTAGAATCCCTCACAAGTTCCCTCTATATTTGATATGCCAACCCACTATGCCTAGCACAGTATCCAAGGACTCCCCATCAACATTGTGTCATTATCCATATTGTGTTCATCCTATACACACCTAAGCTACCTCAATAACCCCCCTACATGCTAACCCCCACTGTTGAGTATCCCAATGAGCCACCGCTTCAATACTCACCATCATTGGACAACCCTAGGGATGGTGTTCATTGGAAACACATGAGATGGAACAAAATAGGGATTTTTCAGAGAGGGAGTGAGTATAAGAATAATCTAAGTGATTCAAATTTTATTATCACCACCATAAAGAAAATTTTTAGAATAATGACATCATGTGAGGGTTCTCTAATATTTCATGAAGGAAGATAGTAATTACTATATTGAGACTCTGAGAAGTTCACGAAGAATGAAGAACTCACATATATAATAGAAATAATCCATAAAGGACAAGTAACTCAATTTTTCTAAAAATGTTTTATTGGTAATAAGAAAGAATGAAACATAAGATAGTTCATGAATACCTATCGCAAAAGTATATTGATTATTAGTGAAGAATGTATTTTTACTAACATAAATAGTGTTATTTTGAAATCTTTCATCGATATCACAAATTAACTTTGGTCTCATGATAAGGATTATACAATGGTATCTTCCCACTAATATATCATGTTTATGAAAATGTGCCATGATATTTTACTAAGTGAGGAATAAATAGAGGTTTTCTTGGTCAAAGTATTAATAGATAAATTTCATTAATAACCTTCTAAATTCCCCCATAAATATGTATTATTGTGAAACCAGATGAAAACAAAATGTAGAACATGCTTACAGTAAAATCTGAATTTCATACTCAACTATATTATTGGTGTACCTATATGATCCCCAAATCAAGATATATAAAATTCTCATCACAAACCCATGAATCATTACTAAAAAATAATATTTTTATTATTAATATATTTTTTAAGGCCTCATTATGCACTAATGTTTCCCAAAAATCACACTCATTGTAATTTTATGACAAATGTGGTTGATACATGTTTTGAAAATATGTTTCCAAATTATGTAATTCAAATACATTTAATTTTCTCTATGTTTTCTAAATTTTTAGACATATAGTTTCGAAGTTGATTTTGTGGAAAAGGGAGGTTTCTCGCATATTATGTTTTTAGATCACATTGCTACTATTCAAAACTGTCAATGAGATTTGCAGCCATTCAAAAATTGAATAGTTAGTATATAGTGACTATAAAGTGATCTATCAAATTGATTGGATTATTTGTGGAAATTTATTCTTGGAAAATCAAAGGATATAACATAGTATAATTGTTATGAAAATCACATAGAATATATGTGAATCCACAAAGTGAAAAATTGATAAATGTATTCTGACCATATAGTAGCTATGTTATGAGAACCACAAAGTAAAATTTTTATTTTTAGTAAAATCTAGTGATTCATATTACTCTTTATAGAATGATTACACTACAAACTGAACTGAATGAGTGCTACATGGTATACACTATTTAGAAAGGTCATAAGTATAATTTTAATTTAGGATTATAAAATATATGATCAAATGTAAAAAAAGAAGAGAAGCATGATATAATAGTAGATGTTAAAAAGTTCAAATCCTCAAGGCTGTAAAACTCAACCAAGGTCATTGTGTATAAGATCATGGTTGAATAATAGATATGGGTTATCAATGATCTGATAAAAAATTATTATATCAAGTTAAATGTTTCATAAAAAAATTTATTAAATTTTCATCATGTGATTAAATGTTGAAGATAAAAAACTACTAACTCTAAGTATGACATTGGGAAATAATATCTCACTTGTGGATGAAAGAGTTAAATAAATTTTTTTTTATAAAATTCAGTATTGGTCCACTAGTAGAAGAAAAATTCATATGAAAATGACATGGCTGGTATGTACCTTGATCAATAATATAAAATAGTGCTAGTTGATGCCAGACCCCTTTCACTTTCTTTGAAATTAATAGTTGATTTCAGTATGGAAAATAATTTGAGAACCTAGGGGAAAACCGATATTTTATTTATTAAACATTGGAATAAACCTCACAATAGGTGTTATTATTATTGAATGATGGGGAATTCCAAAATTGTTTTTCCATATCCAAGAGGTACTTAAGGGAAAAATAAAAACAAAGGAAGATGGGAATATTTCAATATTTTATTGATAATTTTTATGGTCACTATTATTTGTGTGGATGATTTGGAAAAGTGGTTAGATATTAGTCATTAAAAATGAATAGGAATATGATAAATCACACCATATGTGATTGTATATAATATATCAAGGAATATTCAATTTATATGAGAACAGATAAATAATTTTCATCATTATCAGATGAATTTGTTCCATCTTACTCTGAATAAGAAATATAATGTCAATTGACTCCAGGTGTGAATCCAAACATATAGGTCAATAAGGGATGATATGATTTGGAATTGGTTGTAAATATTCCCCTAAAAGAAGCAGATCATACTAGTTCATTGATCATTGATAGTGGATTTACCTCTCATAGGATAAGGAATCAAGTTCTTGACGTGGTAATTAAAAATGATAAGAAAGGTATCATCAAATTCAGTAATGATAAAGGTATAATGATTATTTTATTCAGGATATATAAATTTGTAGATAGAGGTAAGAGATGTAAATATTTTTGGATTGATTAAGGTCTCAATCACAACATTCCTAGTGTTAGTCAATTATGTGACTAAAGGAATGAAATAAGATTTATCAGGAAGATGTGTAACTTCAATTGAAAAGAGGGTGTAGTGGTGATATAGGGGAATCACATGAAGTTTAATCTTTAACTAGTGAGTTGAGAAGAATATAAGTGATTTAAATTTTCAGAATTGGAGAATAGGTTGAGTTATAATTTTCTTAGTCATTCAATCCATCTATATTTGGAAGATCAGGTGAAAAGTGATGGAGTTTGAGATCTCCCAAAGATATAATTTTATAGTACACAAACATGTGATGTTTTACAAAAAGGAAGTATTACTCAAAATGAATACAAGGAAAAATAATGGAAGTAAAAAAGAGTTTAAAATTAGTATATATTGATGTGTGTGGACCTATATTCCAATGAGATGTTAATTGAAATAGATACTATATTTTATTCATTGAAGACTATAGTAGGATAGTGTGAATATTTTTCATTATTCACAAGATTCATGCACTTAGTTGCATTAATCAATTTTGGAGAGAGGATGAATGGATTATTAGACCAAAAATTTAATGTTTCCAAACAAAAAAATTCATTAATTATACTAATAGATGGGTGGAATATTGTCTTGACGAATATGTGATTTACCACCAATTGTTATTAGGGAGAATTCCTCATCAAAATTGTGTGGTTTAGAGGAGATACCAAATCATAGAAAACATTAAAAGAAAAATGATTATTGAGAAAGTCATAATAGATATGTTTTATAATGAGTTAGTATTTTCATAGATATATATACCTAATACAGATTTATTATTTATAAGGGTTCATAGATGTAGTTTTATTGAAATAATATGATGTATAATTACATTCATTTAATGAAAAGTTAGTGTTTTATTCTAAAAAATACATGGATTATTTGAATTAGATAGAGATAAATGGATATTAATTTAATATTCATGGAAAATAAATAACAGAAATGATTCAATAAGAATATAGGAAAGGTTATAGTGAGAAATTGAGTTCTTCTGATGGAAAATGAGAAGATTCCTCAATAAAATATGTTACTGATTCAACATGGTAATGATGAATATGTAAGAAGATCAGGAGGATTGGAAGTGATTAAAGAAGATTTAGAATAATTCAATAATAATGGGAAAAATAAATTCAGATTTTTTTCTATACAGAATCAAAAAAGGGGTTTGAAACTGATAGGAATAATATCATTAATGATCAAACATCATTAATGTAGATGAGGAAAATGTATTAGGTATAATATAAAACCTTCTTATCATAGGTAGAGTTTTTTTTTGAATAATATACTATAGATGAGAATTAGGTTTATGTTATGAATGTGGATTTTGATCAAGTTTAATATAATCAAATGTCGTAAATTTTTCCATGGTCAGAAGATATGAACTTCATCCAGAAAAAATGGGTATTCTAGAATAAATAAAACTATGATAAAATGGTTATTCAAAACAAAGCATTACTAGTGTGCAATGGGAATACTCAAACATATGTAATTCACACTGATGATTCATGTTCACCTATTCCTAGGATAGAGACAAGTTAGATATTCATATACATTATAGTGAAAAGGAAAATCAATGTTTTCTAGATGGATTTAAAATCCAAATTTTAGAATAATGATATGGACGAAGAGTATTATACTAAAAACATGTATTTTTTTCATATATATTAAGATGAGGAAAAAGTTTATCGATTAAAAAATTAATTGTATAAATTGAATGATGAACTAAAAACACTGTATTAATGGATTGATCCTTATTTTATGAAGGTCATTTTATAGAATGGGGGAATTTATTAAAATATATACGTTAACAATGAGTGTAATCAAAGAATGACTGTTTTAGGTCATGTTGAAGATAGAATATTTAGTTATTCGAATAAAGTATAGTGATTTTTTCTGAAAAATTCATAAAATATTATTTCAAAATGTCAATGATCGAGGAATTGTTATTTTTATATGGAATTAAAGATACATAATTAAAGCATGGTATGTACATTTCTCAATCTAAATATTCTGTATTTGTTCTGAGAATATTTGGAATAAAAAATTATAAATAGACGACAACTAAGGTTTTTGCCCATATGAAATTTCTAAGGGATGTTGAGGGAAATATAGTTAATTTAAATAAATATTCATATATCATTTGAAGGTTTTTTAACATAACAGTGACATAAAATGAAACATTATTTTTTAAATGAAATGAAAAATGGTATAAAATTACTACCATAGAAATCCACTTACTTACTCTGAAAATAATAATTCGGTGTATAAAATTCATGGAGATTTTAGTTTTTCATATAATGAAAACTATTAGAAAGAGTTATAGGGTTATAAAAATATCATTATTCAAGTTCATTAGATGATATAAATTCAACATCATGTGTTTCATTCTATCTTGGAATACTATTTATTTCTTTAGAAAGAAAGAGATAATATTTCACATCTCTGAGTGCTATAGAAGACTAATATATTTTTGTCACCCAAGACTTCTCAAAATTATTGTGGATGAAGTAGTGGATTGAATATAAAGGTTTTTAAGTGGAATATTTGATTAAAAAATATTATAATAATTCATGTGTTATAAATATAAGAAAAAAAATTCCATTACACAAAAATCAAGAACTTTATAATCAAACATCATTTTTCTGAGTAAAAATTGTAGCAAGATATTATGAATCTAGATTATGTGACTATAACAAAAATTTGTTGATATTATCACAAATTCCATACCCAAAATATGTTCTGATCGATACTGGTTAGCCCTTGGAATCCGATCAACTCTCCACAGTTAAATAGCGTGGATATGGTAAATTTCTCCCTATGGTGTTGTATATTTTTACAAATGTGATGAATTTTTTTCATTACCTTATTGTAAAATTAAAATGACAGACCTTTGGGTTTACTGAAAATTAAGGAGAATTCATTTTAATGATTTGGGGAAAAGCCTATAGGGTGAGAAGAGAAACATGGGACATTTTGTTAAACTTGATGATGCTGAATAAGTTTATTTAATGAAGATAAATAATTAATGGGGTTCCTAACTATTGTATTTAAGATGTGTTTCTGAAGAATCATATATTCATATGTGGCATGAACTTTCCAGTAAATAGTATGGATCCTTAAAAAAATCAACATTTGGTATTTTCTTTGATGAACATATTGGAGTCGAGAAATGATCTTCATGTAGTATCAAGAACGAAGTGGTTCCCTAATGGAATTTGAATAATGAACTTGTTTATCATGCCATTCATAGATCATGTGTGCTTATAGTATGTGTTGATTAAATATTTAATCACTTTTTGGAGCTATAAAGTGCAAGTAGTTGTTAAATAAGAATTTGTATAGTTGTTTATCAATAGTATTTTTGAAATGGTTTCGTAGTGTTTTCAACAAACCCAAAGGCGATATTATTGGCATAAAATCCTTCTTATTGTTTTTCTATTTCATTTATTGAAAAATACGGTTAAAAAATTACAGTATGTTTTTCCCAAGTATTTTTTTTGAAGGTGGTGTATTTTCTCGGTGTTCGTTTAATTTTTGGGTGTGAAATTTTAGAGCTAATATTGTGGGAATGAGAGTATTTTCATATATAATATTTGCACACCCTATATTAGATATGTGAAATAAAAAATTATGTTTTTAGTCATTCAAAAACATCATAAAAAATATGTGATTACCAAAAATGTATCTTGGTAAATTTATAGGATGTTCATGGGAGAGGAATTTTTGAAAATGAATGGAGTTCGTATAGGAGTAGCACTATGAAAACTGAAATGCATGCACATAATTCCATAAAAGAAATGTTTTCAAAGGCATTAAGACTATATAGTATTTGTGTCATGTGAACTATAAAATAAGGTATTAATTTGTAGTAGAAATACTGTGATTCAGTGGTCACCATAGAAGATATTTCAACTACATGAGCTATATAGCAAGGGCAGCACACAGTGGAGGCTATTTATAAAGGGATTAAGAGTAATTTTGAATATCTATTTTTTATATTATTTTTATATATAAATTACCCATAATAACTTCATTAATCTACAAAACATAAATAGAAAAATAATTTTGATGGATGTTATTTGACAAAGTATAAAGGGGTTTACAAAGCATAAACTATAAAGGAATTTTTTCTAAAAAGTATTGGCATTAATGAATGAATATGGCCCATTAAATAGTTGTGTTTTTAAATAATTTTCAGTTTTTTTAAGAACAGTATCTCACAAAATAGATTTAGTTTTTGGTGTGTTATAACTTGAATATATAGGTTGTTCATTTCATCCCTGAAGAAAAGTGAATTAATGAAGAACTTGTGCTATATTTCTTATAAGTAGTCTTTAAAGGGATAAAGGCATTATACAAAGGGATAAAAAATTAAATAGGTATTTCTGCAATGAAAACATTTCAATGTAAAATGGTTTTCATCTCTAAAGTGAAAATGGGTGTTCATGGAACAATCATACATGTGAACCAATTTGATGGTGATTCATATCAATGAAAGGATATTCTGGAAGATCAGTTAATTTTCTAAAGTTGATAGAGTAATTAGTATTCAATATGAGAATTTTTATAAACCAAGGGGACAATGAGTCCTCTTCAAACATTTTAAGATAAGTGTGTTATATTGGTTTTGGTATATTATAACATCTTCTTTTTTTACTCCTAATACCTACCTAGTTAATGGTAAACCAAGTAAAATTCCAAGGCCTCATTCTTTTTTTCATTCCATCGTGTATATTTTTTGTCAAGGGGAGAGAATTGAATATTGTTAAATAAAGAAGAATGATCCAAAAGGGAATTGTTTTATTCAATCATACCCTTATTCAGCCCTAGGGTACATAAAATAGTGGGTCCTACATTGTAGTTCTACGGTGAACTGTACTAGGGGTTAAAATCATTCCCTAGAGTTAACATAATAATCAAATATTTGTATGAAGTTTAATGTTATGGTATATTAACCATTTTATCCCTAGAGAGGTCTAGGACTATGAAACTCAAAATTTAGTTAAGTCTCGCTTGGAAAAAACTTGTTAATTTAAATATAGTAATTAATCACTTCTCGGTCTAGAATGTGGTGTGACTAATTTGTCTAAATGGTCATTAGATACTCAAAATAGAAAAAAAACCATGGTGGTTTCATATTATATTTTAATATTTTTTTATTTCGGTATTATGTTAACTTTTTATTTATGTGTTATGTTTTATCATTCATGTTTTCCTTTTTTTATTCCCAATTTATACATTATTATATCATATTTATGTTTTATTTATTTATTTATAGTATTACTAAAATAATAATATTTTTTATAGGTACATGCATATTTTCTTGGGGCTGGGGGTATTGTGTTTGACATTTGGTCACATAATCTGGCACTATTGAAAGGGGGTCCTAAGGGTCTTATAATATTATTCCACCTGTTATCCTTCGAGTTGTATTATTTTTTAGTTTTTATTTGGAATTGTAAACATTTATAAAAATAATCACATATAAATTTAATTATAAATTTTTGAAAATTAAATTTATTTATATTTTTAATTTATTATAATGTGAATTTATTTTTAATTTATTCAAGTTTAATTTATTTTTTATTGTATTAGTAGCACAATTCTATAATAGATTAGATATTTTATTACTGTTAGAGATAGTAACAAAAAAGTTACTTTTATCAATGTAAAAACTAGCACAGGTAAGAAATAAATTTTATCAATGTTGACTCTGGCATTGATAAAAGCTCCAAACATTTATCCATGCTAACAATATTAATACTTTTTTAGCACTGATAAAGTCAATTTTATTATATAATTTTTTTTATTAGTGAAGATACCATATGAATATAATATAGTACACCAACCCATGAATATTTTCTTACCTCATTTTCACTATGAAGATACAATTTCTTCATGAGTTTCATTTTGATAAATATTATCGATATATTTCCAAACCTATAAAAAATAAAATTGGAATTGAAATAAAATGAAAAGGATATTAAAAAATACCAAGAGTAAAAATATTTTTGTTACATGAGAATATATTTTATTTCTTTTTATAAAAAAACATAAATTATGTTAGTTTTCTTTCTAATAATTGTCAATTTCTATAAAGAAATAAATATTTATTTTCAAATTCATTTTTTTTATTTTTTATTCATGTGAACAATTCATTTTTTATATTTTTTAAGAAATATATAAAACAGTTTATTATATACTAAATATGTTGTAATTTTATATATCATATCACAAAGAACATATATATAAGAACTTATACCATATAATCAATGTTTTTTATTCATTTTTAAGACTTTATTAAAAATTACTTACAATATTCATCGCATTTAAAAAAATATTTTTGTAGACTTTAAACAATACCATACAATATACATGTTGTAAATCATATTAAATATGATGTGATCATAAACCACATTTATTCTATATATTTCATTTTTAAAACAAATATTTTTACCTCAGTGGTATTGTTGTTTGTTAGACCATTAAAAAGTAAATATAAATTCCTTATGGAACCGCTTTTAATTTTGCGGAATAACTTATACTACTCGAAAACAATCCCATGCGTAAAATAATTAATATCTTATTGAATTAATGAAAAAATTGTTATATTTATTAAAACACCTAAAAGAAATTTAACGAACTAATTAACTATGGTGAATCAATAAAATCTAGTGGACATGTTCTCTAAGCTTCATTTTTTTTAAAAAATGAAACCATTCAAACTCTATAACAATATTTTTAATAGATACTTTTTATTTTTCTATCATTGAAAATGATAATGAAAAATATACTCCCACTCAATATAATATAAATAACAATCTTAAATTTTCTTACATAATAATTAAATTAATGAATGAAGAAAAGTTAATATTCAAAGGGATTAACCTCTTATAATGTCCAGAACAATGTTATTAGACTAAATGTCCAAAAAAAATGTTTATATGAAATTATTTTCCATAAAAACAATGTTTAAATTTTTTTTCTGAAATGAAACAAAATGAGTAGAGAAATATCATTAAAATATGAAAATAAAGTTTTGACCAAAAGAAATGTTGAATTAATTAATTTTATAAAATTTATTATATATATGTAACCAGATAATTAGATAAAATTTTATAAAATGATGTTAAAATTGTATTGGTAAGAATGAAACTGCATTCTAGTTCAATATAGAATGACTATTAGCAATGATTATTATCAAATTGGTGATAACAATGAATCCATTTAACAGTGGGAACTCATTGAAATAAACCACATTCATGTACTTACTTCATTAATTACTCCAATTATATATGTATGATAAGATAAATATTCAATTATGGTGATTTCATATCCTATGATTGGACATATCTAAAAAATTTACATAATTGAGGGAAAGAAAATTTAAATATTTTGAGAATTATAAACTACACTCCATTAACTCATCTTGGGGAATGCACAAGGTCTTATGTTCCAAAAATAATTTATATAATTTCAAATAGGACTTAAAAAATATTGTAATTTGAAAAGGAAAAATGAAATCAATAGAAACATTCATATATTTTATTATTGTTAACATGATAAATAATGAAGATCTTATAAATATAAATTTAAGAAGAGAAATAATCACAGAAGTTATAAGTTAATGTTGAGAATATAACATATTTTTTTATTGTATTACGGGAAGAATTTCGGACCAAGATTATGTTATAGTGAACAATATATATATGATTCCAGTGTTATCTTATTCATTTGTGGTCCTCTTTATACCTCATCCCAAAATATATGAGTTTTATTATTTATATAGTAGCTAAGGAAATGGAAAATTATTGACTATTTATTTTTCATGACATTTATATATAATAATATATTTAAAAATGTGTATCATTATATATCATAAATAAGAAAAAAGGGTAAAAATAAATATAAAAATAATAAATTAAAATTATCATTACAAGTTAGCATAAATTCTCAAAAAATTTAATATAATATAATGTCAATGAAAAAGTTATTTAAAAAATTTATTATAAAAAAACCTATATTTCTATAGGTTTATCATCACATCATCTTTTAAAAGAATATGTCAATAAAATTACCCAGAATATCATGTTTCTTGGTAATAGAAACATTGATAGTGGGATATACATGACTCAAGAACCCTAATCAAATGAATATAATTATATAGACCCACAAATCTCATACATATATATCACATCTTAATATATTAATATTTATTACACAAAATAGTGATTTACACCATAATTATATATGTATAGTGCCCTTGGAGTATTGGACACATAAACAATTGGTTCATACATGACATATATTATATCACTATATGTTCTTCATAACTTGAACCCTTCTCAGACATATTATACTTAAAAAATTTCTTCATAACTTGGTAAAAACATAAGAAAGGGTAGTTTCAGACAATCAGTAAGTGTAAACAAGGGAGATATCAATGACCACTTGAGATAACATAAATATAAGGGTATCAGAACACGATTATAACACTTTGGGATCATAATATACCTATAATAATTCATAATATTGAGTCATGGAATAATTCTTAGCAATTCATAAGACATGAATCACAATGTCATTAAAGAATATGATCCATGGGGGAATTACATTGTAATAAGCCCTATTTTTTCGAATACACATAATCTTAGAAAATAATTTACATAATATTCAAGTTTTAATTACAATAAAATCATAGTGGAATGGGTTCACTCCCTAAACAATTTCAGTAGTTAGGGTTTACTCCTAATACTGTCGTGGTGGACAATGTTTCTTATTAAACTGAGTTCACTCTACATTCTAGTCATGTTTATCGCATGAGATATAAATCATTACATAATTAATTTTAGGGTGACAAAGGTAAAACCGATAAATTAATGGAAATAATACATATGTCTACCACATGATCATAAATAATTCATCATATTATAACCCATGAAAATAAATGGTTTTAATAAACATTTCATCATAACATAACACATATAAAATAAATTAGCTTCATAAATACTTCAGCATTTCATCACAACATAACCCATGGAAAATAAACATGTTTCATAAACATCATTTCATCATATTCATAAAACATTTACATAAATAATAATTATGGTATCCTTAGATCATATCCCCACCAAATCAAAACTTAAATCATGTCAGGTTGTATTTTATGAATAAAAATTCAATTAAAATATAATTAAAGCATTCTTGAGGAAAACAACCCTTCCATTTTTAAATCAATTATTTAAAAAAATTACATTTATTAAGGGAATATTTTCATTTAAAAGAACCGTGTAAACTTGTAATGGAATAATCAAATATAAAATTACCCATTACTGCAGAAAAATAAGTTCATGTTGTATGAGATAAAAACAATTCCATCCATACATTTTATAAGAATGTCACAAAGTAATCCATTCAAGAAATGAAGAAAAGATTCAATTAAAAGATTTTCATAAAAAAATAAAACATGGATAAAAATTACAACAAATAATAATAGGATAATATTAAATCCTTATTTAAAACATGTTTAGAAAACATAGAAATGGATGAAAAAGGATTTTCGACTGAAGAAATAAATGAAGTCAATTTTCTTTAAAAACATATTTGTGGTCCCCTGAAAGATAAAATGAGGATAATGAATGTAAAACAAGGATATTAAAGAAAAAATCATAGGATAATAATATTTACGTGTATCTTCATAATTTTATCACGATATTTCAATATCATAACTTAATCATAAAAAATCCTAATAAACTGTGATATTGTAACATAAAACACCCAACCACTTTAGAAAATTTAGAATCATAAGTCTCATAAAATTAATATTCATGTATGTATATTTAAATCCACATAATTTTCATAATAGTCATCATAAAATACATTCATGGGAAATACATACACCTCAACAAATAAACAAGTTCTGTATAAGGAATGTGTCCAATAAAAATAAATGTGAGATTAAAATATCATACATTAGGTAGGAAGTCTTTCTTACATGGTGGAATATCATAACTAATAAATATATGTTTATTACACATATAATAGGGAAACATAATCATATATACCATACCATATATTATTTAATAATAATTATTTATCAACTTTTTATTAATAATTATTTATTAAAATCAATGATCTAATTGATATCTGCTTCATTTTTTCACGTATGTTTTGATTCAGAAATTTTAGTCCTTGTATCTTAATCATGGTTCCATCGTATCCAAAATTTTCACAATTAAATAAATATTATATATATAAATTATATACATTTGTATAGTCATTCATAAAAATAGAGATATAAAAATGAACAACACTGTTTATGGAGATGGTAGGTCATACGTAAAATGAATGTTGTTTCCTTTTTCGACGACAGAATGGAAAGAAAGATAAATAAAAAACTCACCTTTTAAGAATATTTATTATAATATATATATCATATATATATATATATATTCATTAAATACATCCTTATTACCATCCATGAAAATAGAAATGAAAATGGAATCACATCTCTTCCTAAAGGTGGTAGTCCACATGTACTCACGATTGATATCATCATTTTCCTACAGTTTGGAAGGTAAAGACCTAGATTTGATATTAAAATTCCCAAAGTATAATTTTTTCTTAATTATCATATATAAAAATTAAAACCATCAAAATACCCCTCTATTAAATAAAGTGATGAAAAAATAAATTATATTGCTATGTGGATACGGTAAGTCGTACATAGGAATGAGGGATACTTTCACTTATAATTTGAGGGGAAAGGTGGTTCATAATGGTGTTTTAATAATCCTAAAAACATTAAAATATATTTATTATAATGTAGTTATTTTTAATGATAAATACCATATATTTATAGTATGTAAAGAAGAGTAAAAAAGAATATAAGTAGTTAAAGTGATTAAGTTTACTTTGAAATGAGTCCTTTATATCTCATATAAAAGGGCCTATGGTTAGTCATTTGGGAAGGTCATAATGTTAATATTATGTATAGGTAAATTTATAATAGGAATTTATAGATTTATGTTGACCTATAAGGGTCAAATTGGTGTAAATTTACTGTCTCAGATATTTTATGTATTATTTTTAAATATTATATGTAATTATTTCGAGACCAGGATTCGAGACGATGTGCGATTCTGAGGCCCAGAGTTCCCATAATAAATGTTTGAAATAAATAATAATTTTCTATAGTGTGCAAGAGTAGTTTCTTGAAAAATTGGAATAACTTTTAAATGAGTACCTAGATCAAAGATCTGAGGGCACCGTTGTGTTCATATCAGTGACATTACCTTAAGCGGTGCCTGACATCAAAGAGTGCGGGTCTACTGTAAAAGTTAATTTTTAGACATTTTAAAGGAAATAAAATAAATTAATAATTTATTTCATTTTAAGAATTTCAATTAATGAAACAACATGTTTGTTGGATTTAAATAACTAGGAACCCATAGTTAGTCTCATAACCTAGGAAATCATTCCTTATATGCTCTGGAGTTTTGGTGGGTTGAAATCCTTGGATGAATCTTGATGAATGATGATGAGTGAAGACACGTGGATCATTGCACAATGATCAAATCCCAACTGAATATTGATCTCCCTCTTCGTTGAAAATTGAGGTAGGGGTTGTTGTTTTGATTTCATTTTCCCCATTATTTGATTAAATGAAAAATGCATATCAACCCACGAATAGGTTGATCCGTGGATCATTCGTTCTTCTGGGAGAGTAATTTCTCAAGTTTATTTTGGGGAATTGATCCATGTTTTATTAGATTCATATTTTTGTTTTCTCTATTTGATCATTCTAATATAATAGAATTAACACCATGATGAACAGTGGTGGTGGTTCATTCCTCGATTCATTATTTGAATTTCTTCTCCCCTTCTTCTTACACGTTCTTTGTGTTCTTCATTGGGATATGAACAATGGATCGCTGCACATTTGTCTTACAATTCCATAGTCCCAAACTGGAGATCAGATATCATGATGACCTTGAGGTTATGCGATGATGATGGTGGGTGATGAATAAACCGAGATCAAAAGAAACCGTTCTTTGACTATTCTTCACACATATGACCAAAACACATTCTTGGAGCCGATCAAAGGCCTAAAACCTACCATTTCATTATTACCATGACATGGAGACTTCATATATTATTTTTTTGAGACATTTGGATGGACGAATAAATAGATTCAAGATCACCGGAGGCGTGTCGGCGAAGAACTGGAGTTCTAGAAATTCTTGATGAACACAGCGTGTTCTCCGAAGAACATGGTGTGTGGGGCCTGCCCTACGGTGTCTAGGGTTTTGAAATACATTAAGTGATGAAATGGAATGTGGAAACTATCACACAACATTTGTGTCCTTATGCGGGACATGGAATGTATCTTGAATGATACACAGATACAGGGTGGAGTATATGACATGTACTCCACCACACAGCTAGACCATTCCAGATACGCGGGTCACCCTATATACCATTACACAGCTTGGCAGACACTAGTTGAAGCCGGGTAGGGAAACATGACCAACGTACACTAATCCACCCTTGAATAATAATACATGTCATTCCATGATCTTACACCCCATGTATATCTCGTTATGCACAACCGGCTCTTCGACACAGGTGGTTGTACACGGGCAGTACCCAGGGTTAGAGGACACAGTGTGTGACTATTCTACATATCATGTACTTTCATGTACTTGGATTGATCTCCTTTTCCACTATACCTTGTACAAGTTTTTTTGGGTTGTAACCACCTTTCTCGTTCCTCTAAAGGTCAGTTTTCATTTCCATCTACAGGTGTATTATCCCTTCAAAAATACTTTCTGGATAAAGTTAGAGTCCAACCAATAGGCTCAAAGAAAGATCCTCTACCCATTAATTTTCTATAGGTAGAGTCAAGTATTGACATGACCAATCCTACAGGTCAAAAATCCTATACTTAGAAGGTGAATCTAGATGTGTTTTGTTATACACACAGGCCCTAAAAGTGATCCTGATCTATGTATAGCGATCTTTACCCACTCATGAGTGAGATCTCTTAAAATGAGTGCATCTGTTCTCTCATTAGATCGATCAAATTATATATATCTCTCTCTCATGACACTTCCGGATTAATGGTACTTAATGGATGAATGTCATCAGAGCTATCAGACTCGAAGAGTGAGTTCTCTAAGACAAGTGTTTCATGGATTCTTTAGACTAAATTCCTAGAGTGGGTATACGGGTTATTATCACTTACCTCTAGACCACATGTCTGGGTTTTGAGTATATCTAGATGTTATTCCTGTTAACGTTTTTAGAGACATATACTGTGTAGATATGACTATACATTTACTTTATGTTTTCTTTGTGTTTTTTGGGTTCATATACTAAAAATTGTTATACTCACCCCTATAAGGGCTTTGACCGCACCTGTCGTGTCTTGTGCAAATGAGAAGCCTTTTGATGGATTTTAGGGAGGACTAGGAATGAACAATGATTTGTGATTTTCCATATAGGCCGAGGTGTTCCTATGGCTATGATAAATAGTTTGAGTAACTATTTTATTCTTTCAAGTTAGAATTTTTAGTTTTTAGACCCTTTCTTTGTGTGGGATTGTATTCTAGAGCATTTTATTTTTGGGAATTTATATTCCATTGTAATCTATTGGTTGGGTTTAGTTGTATGCATGAATTTTGTTGATTATTGTTTTTGTTACATTTTTTCATTTGTGGGATTAAAGATGTGTGTGTGTGTGAAAACGTACTTAATCAATGCCTTCCATGTTAGTGAAATGCCTACTCGGTGCTAGTCGTCGGCCCTTGACCTATTGAATGTATGCTTGGGGAGTCGCGGCACGAGCCCCAATGGGACGGGTGATGACAGAGTGGTATCATAGGTGGTTGGTTATAACTTAGGACCAAGAGTCGATGCGGTTGGTTTGGGGAAACAATATTAAGTGTTTGGAGATCTTCTATCAGGCTAGTGACTCCATTGTTGGTATGGGTGGCTGATGTATCCATATTCCAAGACTCTGGTAACTTTCTTTTTGACTTAGTACATGAGAATACTAGTTGCAGGGAAACAAATGAATGGTACATTAATCATATAAGAATGGTTTGTTTTTTTCATGTCCATTAGTGTCAGCTATCCAGATATACTCTTTGAATGTGGTAAATCTTGTTTTCTTATAGAATACCTCCATGATGCATACTAGTTAGGGATCAATATCTCAGTTACGAGGATAACCCCATCATTTTCAAGGATTCGATTCAGGGACAAATTCCCTAGGTGTTACCTCCGGGTGGTGCACCTAATATACCACCACTAATGAAGTAGCATGTGGTACCTGCAGTACAAGTAGACAAGGAGTGTAGGATGAGCTCACTCCATGAGTTTAAAAGATAAAGACACCTCAAGTTCTAAGGTGAGCCTAACCCTCTGGTGGCCGAGGACTAGCTTGAGGTGGTGACCAATGTTTTCTGTCTAGTGAGGACACCATTAGATGAGATGATGATCCTAGGAGAGAGCATTATTTAGGGTTCTATAGGACTATGTTGGAGTTGGAACATGCAGACTCATGATATGGAGACTCTATCATGGACGGAGTTTGGGTGATTCATTAGGGAGGTTCTCTCTTCGGTTACGGTGAGATCAGTGCGTATTTAGGAGCTTCTTCAGCTTCAACAGTGTAGTTTAACAGTGGTTGACTATTCATCGAGGTTAACCAACCTCACCAGGTACTCAATGTTTTTGTTCATGGATCAATACATCGGAGCTTAGACCTTCCAGTGAGATCTAAAATAGGAAATCTGAGCTAATGTCAGGGCTCTATGAATTTCGACTTATGAAGGAATCCTCAAGAGATATCTTGTGGTCTATAGCTTATTGGATGAGCAGAGACAGCCAGTGGTAGTTAGCAACAGGAAGAAAGGTGTAGAGACTATAACAATAGAGATCTAACATCAGGAACATGGATTGGGATGTGGGAAACGTCACAGGAGGACCCAAGATAGGGGATCTGTGGTCCAGGGATATCTGGATGGATCCAGTCAGCTGAGGGAGAGGCAATTATACTTGTGCGACGACATGCGACATCTCACTAGAGATTTACCAACCTATATAACTACTAATAGGATGGTGGTGGATGAAGCACCTAGGAAGAGAAAAAGAGTGGAGTAGGCATATCCACCAGGCGGTGGACGTGGAAGGGGAGCATGGATAGTTGTAGGAGGTGGTAGATGTTTTGTCCAACTTCCACCACCACCACCATGAGGTCTGCACTAGGCTTAGGGAGATGAGGGATAGGGGTGGGGGAATAAATATGTGGTCAAGGCGTACTACCCAAGGACTCCAAGGATGATATGAGTTAAGATTTATGTCTTTTCTACCTTATTTTTTATACTTAAAGAGAACAGTGCAAGTCATTCTTGCCACACCACATGTCTTTTACGAAACCATGAGATTTCAGTGGATCCATTGACCTGAACCTTATGCATAGAGACATCTATGTTTGGTGACTCGATGATCATGAATCTTTTATGACTATGTGATCTTACCCTTATAGGTGATAGATTCAGTTGGAACCCCTTAGTTGAAGCATCAAGGCCTTACAATTCATTCTCAGTATTGATTGGTTATCTTTGGTCCATGCCCAAATTGAATTCCTTAGGTGAAGAGTGAGGTGTGTCCGTAGGGATGGAATGAGGCTTTCTATTGTTGGTGAAAGGGAAGCCCAGGAAGTACAACATGGGCTCATGCTTATGAGGGTGAAGTTGATCACTCATGAGTAGGCCAGCTTTACCCCCGGAGTAGCAGATGTTGGGAGCTTTCAATTCCTAGTAGTAGTGTCAAAGTACAAGGTAATATGCCCAAAATATGTTCTAGGACCACCTCCCTACTAATAGATTAACTTCTTCATCGACTTACACCCAAGGAAGACACTGATATCCCCACCAATGTATTAGATGGCTGAAGTAAAGCAACACAAGATGAGGGTGTATTTGGAGGATTTTTAGAGGTACGGGTTTGTGAGACCCAAAATATCACCCTGGGTGACCCCAGTTTTTTTGTCAAGAATCCATATGATAGTTTGAGGTTGTGCATGGATTACTAATTCCTGAACTAGGTAACGGTGAAGAACAAATATCCACAACTAAGGATTAAAGAACTATTCAATTAGATGGTAAAGTAATGATTGTTCTCTAAGGTTGACCTTCAATCGAGTTACCAACAGTTATGAGTATGAGATTAGGATATACCAAAGACGATTTTTAGATGTCGTTACAGTCACTACGAGTACTTGGTGATTCCATTTGGCATGACAAATGAACCAAAAATGTTCATGGAACTTATGAACCAGATATTCTAGATGTACTTAGACCAGTTCATAGTCGTCTTCATAGATAACATCCTTTTGTACTTAACATCAGAGGAGTAGCATTTGAGACACCTGCGGATGGTTCTAGACATACACTGAGAGAATAAGCTTTTTGGGAATCTCTAGAAGTTCCAGTTCCTGATACAGGAGGTCCATATCCTGGGACATGTCTTTTCAGCAGATGGAGTAGTAGTGGACCCAGCCAGGGTCGAGGCAGTGTTAGCATGGAATCCACCTTAGAGTGTGACAGATATGCAGAGTTTCCTTGGGTTGGAAGGATTCTACCATAGATTTATGATTTCTTTCGAATATCAGCACTGATGATAGCCTTGACCTAGAAGGGGAAAAATTTCGTAGGGATTAAGAAATACCAGCATTCTTTCTATTTGTTCAGGAAGAGTTTGACGAGCACACTGATCTTGAGATTTCCATAAGAGGGTGTCGAGTACATAGTTTTCTATGATGCATCAACGACTAGTCATGGTTATGTTCTAATGCATAGATTGGTAGGGATTACTTATGGTTCATTCTAGCTAAGGTCGTATGAGAAGAACTACATGACCCATTATATTGATTTGATAGTGGTAGTCTTCGAATTGAATATGTGAAAAAACAACATGGTGGGAAAGTGGTTTATTGTCTACTATGACCACAAGAGCCTCAAGTACATCTTCTCGCATAAGTATCTAAATCCAAGGAATAGTATATGGCTGAAGTTCCTCTAGGATTATAAATTTGATATCATCTATAATCTGTGGAAGGGGAACATAGTAGTTGAAGCTCACAGTCAGAGATCAATTCCACAGTTGCTGAGAGAGGCGTCAGTGCAGTTAGCCTTGCTACAGTTATCCTTCGTAGATAGAGATAATGCATCTCATATCTAGTCAATGGTTGTCACCCCTCCACTCTTATGAAGTGTCAGTGAGGCTTAGCTAGGGGATGTCGACTGTGAGACTTTATGTGCTCATTTATCAAAAGGAAAATCTCTAGAGGGTTTTAACAAGGTGGGGAGCACATCATACTTTTAACAGGATGCATAGTTGTGCCAGTGGTGTTTTGGGAAATAGTTTTGAGGGAATTTCTTACATCCCACTAGGTTTTACATCCTAGAGTGGTGAAAATGAACCAGGACCTCTGATGTTAGTTCTGGTGCACAGGGATGAAGAAGGCAGTAGTAGAGTTCATTTCAGGATGCCTTACATGCTAGAAGGTGAATGCTGAGAACTATGTTCCAATTGTGTTAGCTCACCCCCTAAAAGTGTCGGAGTAAAAATTGGATGGAATATAGATGTATTCTGGGATGGGCTTACCATGAATGTCTAGAGGACATGATTCCATCTGGGTGATCATTGAAGGACTCACCATGTCAGCCCAATTCCTATCTATCAGGGAGAAAAGTTCCGCTGAGAGCTTGAGATGTCTCTACATGTAGGAGATAGTTCAACTTCATGGAGTCCCCTCAACGTTAGTCTCAGATCATGATGCTCATTTCACATCTCACTTGTGGAAGGGATTACAGTAGGCATTTGGGACTCATCTAAAATTGAGCATAACCTTCCATCCCTAGATAGATGGTCAGATGGAGAGAACCAGTCAGGTTCTGAATGATATGTTTTGGGCCTATATCTTGGACTTCAGTTGCAATTTGGAGGACCACCGACCATTGGTGGAGTTTGCGTATGACAACAACTACTACTCAACCATCAATATACCACAATTTGAAGCTTTATATGGGAGATGCTTTTGGTCGCTGCTTTTCTAGACCAACCCTAGAGAGTCCGCACTCATGGGTCTAGAGTTGGTGCGAGCTACCACTGAGAAGGTGTAGATCATCTTAGAGGTGATGAAGATTTCATATTGCTGAGATAAGTCTTACACTGATCGATGGATGATACCTATGCTGTTCAAAGAGGTAGACCATGTTTGTTTCGGGTCTCACATCGACAAGGGTTGCAGGGATTGGTTCATGGCAGAAAGTTGTCTTCGAGGTTCATCATCCCATTTTAGATAGTGTGAAGAGTTGATGAGGTTGCGTACCACCTTGATCTTCCACCATAGTTTCATTGGGTACATGATGTCTTCCACATGTCGTAGCCGAGGAGGTACATTCATGACCCATCACAAGTCATCGAATGGGGTGATCTAAACATAGAGGCTGGAGTGAACATCATATAGTACCAAATGTAGATTGAGGATTGATAGTAGAGGATCCTTTGTGGATGATTGATTCTATAGGTGCATGTCCAGTGGTAGAATAAGAATCTTTAAGAGATAACGTGGTAGTGGGAGGCTCATATTCATGCGTAGTACCCATATCAGTTGGAGTATCCTTTTATTTTAACTTTTCAGGAATCTAAAATCCCGATGGTGGGGAGAGTTCAATGTCTCATATTTTACTTGTATTATTATTAAATATTATATGGAATTATTTTTAGAGCAGTCTTCATGACATCATGTGATTCTGAGACCCATAGTGTTAGGATTAATTGTTTGAAATAAATTAATCTTTTAAATAGAGCAAAAAACCTGTTTTCTTGAAAATGTGGAATAACATTTAAATGGGTTACTGGATTAGAAATATGAGGACACCATTGCATTCAGAGTAGAGAATTTTTTTTTAGGTGGGTCATAACATCGAATGGCGTGATTTAGATATAAAAGTTAATTTATGGACAATTTATAGGAAATAAATAGATTAATAATTTATTTTCATTTAAAAATATAACTAATGAAACGACAAATTTTATGGTTTTAAATAACCAGGAGCCTAGGGTTAAGATAAAAACCTTGGAAAACCTCCCTGAAAACTCTAGAGTTTTGTAGAAGATCTATCCTTGGAGGAATCTTAAAGAAGACGGCGAGTGACGATGCATGGATAGTTGCATAGTGAGATTGAATCCTCACCGAAGACCGCTCCCCCTCTTCGTCGATGATCAATGTCGGGGTTGTTGTTTTGATTTCATTTTTCCCCATTATTTGATTAAACGAATAATGCAGATCATCCCACGAACAGTTTGACCCACAGATCATTCATTATTGTGGGAGGTTATTTAATCATGTTTATTTTAGGGAGTTGATACACGATTGATTTGATTAATATTTTTATTTTGTTAGTTTGAACCGTATAATGGGAGAGAATCAACATCGTGACAAATGAAGGTGTAGGTTCATTACTCGATTTTATTTTTCTATTTCTTCTCCCCTTCATCCTAGCACGTTATTCGCATTCTCTGTAGGGATATGAACAACAAATTATTGTGCATCTTTCTCAGAAATAAACAATCCCAGACTAGATATACAACTTCATGATGAGCCAATGGTGGTGCGACAATGATGGTTGGTGGTAAATCAAGCTATATTACAAGAAATATTTCTTTGGTAGTTCGTTGAACGGACAATCAAAACATGTTCTTGGAGACGATCGAAGGCCTAATTCCTACCATTTCGGTGTTATCATGGAAGTAAGTCTATATATCTTCATTTTTGAGGTGATCAGACGACCGAATATAGGGATGAAATATCACTTGAGGAACATTAGTGAAGAAATAGAGTTCTATAAATTCATATAGAACATGTCATGTTCTCCAAAGAACACAGTGTGTGGGTCTGACACTATGGTGGCTAGGGTTTCTCGATGCTGGAATCGATGACACTGCATGAGACAATTTTCACATGGTGTGTGGGTCCTTAAATGGGACACGGTGTGTATCCCAGATGACACATAGAGATAGGGTGGAATAAATGGCATGTACTCTACCACATGGCCATACCAGGCTGGATATGCGGGTTGGAAGAAACTGGTTAAACGCATGTACGGGCACTCGATCAACATACATGGAGACTCCCCAGAATAATAGGACACACCATGCTATTCTCTTACATACTATGTATATCTCTCTCTATACAACACGTTCTTTGACACAGTCCATTGTACATGGGCAGTACATGTGGTTAGAGGACACGATGCGTGACCTTTCTACACGTTGTGTACTTTCTTGTACATGGATTGATATTCTTTTACAATGTAACTTGGATACGGTTTTTTTAGGTTATCACCCCTTTCTTGGTCCCCAAAAGTTCAAGTATCATTTACATCTATAGGTGTATTCTCCCTTCAACAGAACATTATTGATAGAGTTAGTGTCCCTCCAAGAGGCCCAGAGCGAGATCCTATACCCATTCTTGGCCCTAGGTAATGTTAGGTATTAACGTGACCAATCCTACAAGATGTCGATACTCTACTTAGTAGGTGAATCAGGATGAGTCGTGGTATACGGAAAGGCCCTGACAGTGATCCTCATCTGTGTATCATGATCTTTCCACACTAAAGAGTGAGTTCTACCAGAATGAGTGAATATTCTCTCTCTTCATATCTGTCAACATATCTCTCTATCTCTCATGACACTTCCTGATTAATGGTACATCTTGAACAGGTGTCATCAGAGCTATCTGACTCGTAGAGTGAGTTCTCCCAGATGAGTTTTTTGTGGAATATTCGCACTAAATCCCATGTTTGGGTATGAAGGATGTAGTGACATACCTCTATAATATGGGTCTAGGTATCAATATATAATGATGTATCTCTTGTTATATGATTTGGAGGCATATACTATATAGAGCTGACTGTGCCTTTACTTTGTGTTTTACTTTGTAGTTTTCAAGGTCCTCTACTGAATATTGTTATAATCACCCCTGAATGGGATTTTCGCCCACGTGTCATGTCTTTTATAGATGAGTGTCCATTTGAAAGACTCTAGGGGGGACCAGGACCAGAACAAGATTTTTGAGCTTCATTACAGGCCGAGGTGTTCCGAAGTCTATGATAAGTAGTCCTAGTAACTATTTCTTCCATACAATTTATACTTTGTTAGTTGTAGACTCATTATTTTGGTGAGCTTGTATTCTAGACCAGTTTACATTCTACACATTACATTCCATTGTACTTATTTGTTGGGTTTAGTTATAGGCATGCATTTTCATCCTTAGTGGTTTTTTACATTTCAGCATTTGTGGGCATAAATATGTGTGTGTTTTTGTACCGGTACTTAGGAAATGTCTCCCCTGTTAATGATATTCCTGCTCGGTGCTAGTCACCAGCTCCTAGACTATTGGAGGTGAGCTTGGGGAGTCTTGGCATGGGATTCCCTGGGATGGGTTATGATAGTAAATATGTGACAGGGGAGGTTCCCTTTTATAGTAACGGTAGGGAGAACTTCATGATTTCATTAAAAGAGTAAATTATAATAAATTTATTCTCTATTGAAAATTTTCCAAATGAATAGGGATTATAAGATATGGTATGATATCATTATAATACCATCTACCAATATAATTCATACAAGTTTTTTTTGTCATTTTAAGCCTTATAATTTTGATGAACCCTTTGGTTAATCAATTTTTATTTTAATTATAGTATAATTTTTTTTTCAATAATAAAGTGTTAAAATTTTACTTATAATATTAGAATTGGCCCATAAATGGAAAATTTATAAAATTTTAGCCATATAATATCCAATTTATCTTTTTAAAATATTTTTCTAATTTTAAATAATTTAAAAAAATATTACTGTGATAAAATATCAATATTATTGATTTGGACACTATTCATTTAATTTGACATAAATTAAATAAAGAAAAAGTTTTAATTCTAGTATAATTATTTGAAACTAAACTAATATTTAATATACACATATATAATTCTCTGATAACTATAATTTTTTCATATTATATCAATTTTAACATTCAAAAAAAATTATTTAATTTTTTAATTAATTGAATAAATATATTTTTGGCATTAAGTAATAATTTTTTGTAATTACATGATACTTAAAATTATAAATAAATTTAAATAATGAATATAATTTCATTATACACAAAATTAATATTAATATTTATTCACAACTATTTTCCCTACGTTAAAAGGAATGGATACTTAAAACTAAGAGATTGGCATTTTGTAACTTTCTTTGATTAAAATAACATATAAGTCATTTTTAGGGATAAGTGTCAATTAAAAAACTAAATTTTGAGAATATTTTGGTCAGATTCTAATTAATTTCATCTAATAATAATTAACATGTAAACTTATGGCCCTATAATTTAGATTTAACCTATATTAACATGATTTTCAATTTAGTTAGGTGATAAATTTTTCCACGGACACTATTCATATCAGTCTAAAATAAAAGGGGAAATTTACCAAATTTTAACCTCTTAATTTGAAATATGGAATCAGTTTAATCAAATATAATACATATATATGGCATAAATTAATTTAAAAATAAGCGTGCAAAACATGATGAAAACCACTTTTTGAAATAATACAATTTTAATCAAAAATGTCATTTTATTCTTATCCCACACTTATAAAATTATTAAATTAATATTAAAAAATTTGATTGAATATATAATATATAAATTTTATTAAAATATTCACCACTATGGATTAATTTAATTTATTATTAAAAAACAAATTTCATGATTAAAAACATGTTTTTTCAGAAAAAGAAATGATTTTTAGATAAAAAAATTTACTCAACAAATTCAAGGTTAAAATTCATTATATTAAACAAAATTTGATCATTTAAAATATAGAAGATATAATTTTACGTTGAAACAAAATAGTTTTTTTTTACATTCTTGAACCAAATATATATTTTTTAATTAGAAATATATATTTTTAACTATTCACTAAGAAAATTAATCTTTTCACAAGAATCCAAGAAATCCCCCCCTAAGATAATTTAGACATTAGGATTTCAAAAAATTATTAATTTTTTTGAAATAAATTTTTAAAGGTTTCAAAAATGAAATCTAATGTTTTTTGAAAAAACTATAAAAAACCTTTTCGAGGAAATCTATTTTTAAGCAGAATATAAGTTTTTAAAAATTGAAATCTTATTTCCTAATAATAAGTAAATAAATTTATATTATGTTGGACTTTTTATTATATATGATAAATTATTTAATCTTATTCCTACCCTCTAATTTAACAGCTAGGTTATATAATTAAATTTTTATAATATATGGCAGTTCATTTAAACTCAGGGTTGTGTGTAACACAATCAATCAAAGAAATATAATTATTTAAATATAAATATTTTTCTAAAATCTCAATGGACTACAATATTGATATAAAATTTTAAGGAATGGTGAATTTATATATAATGGGTAGTGATATGGGTATATCTATGTAAAAATTATTATTTAAAAAATTATTTGGAAAAATAAATACATAATTTATTAAATATTTCACAATTATAAAATAAAAATAATATAAATTTTCATATTAGAATATATAAAACTATTTTATTATTTAATATTTTATTTCAAAATAAAATAAAATATTTAATTTAATGACAAATATTTGAGTTGTACATTTATTTATTTTCTTATTGAAAATTTATACATATGAATTATTTATATTATGAATATAAGTATGTTTTAATTTAACATATTTAAATTTCATCACATGAATATTATTTAATTAATTTTAATAATTTGATGTATTGTTTAATATGAGATTTAATTTTCATCAACAAATTTGTTGGATTTCATTTTTTAATTCTAAAACTAGAATTTATTATAACTATTTAAACATTTTTTGTTTAAGAATGTTTTGGAGTTTGGATCTTTCATGAGTAATAATTTATTGATAATGGGACTTTGGGAAATACTTACAAAAGAAAGGATACTTAATTTCAATCTATAATAGTGGGGTTGGAAACCAATCGCACTATATAAGCTCTTTACAAATATTTTTTGTTTCGTATGATTTTAATCCATTACATGAAAGAGTCATATTTACTAATACATGATATATATTTGGATATGTGTTAAATATTATAATTAAAATTTTCATTATACATTTATAAATCAAATAAATAATCTTAAATGAGTTATAAATTAGTTTTTCTGAAACATTTTTATTGGGTTTAAGATGTTATATATATATATATATTAAATGATTTTAAACACAAATATATATAAAAAATGCATAAGACGTATAACAACCCATTTTTCTAATATATTTTATTTAATTAATTTTAATATAAATATGCATATAATATCACCCAATAAAATTAAAGGACCTGGTGTCTTGAGAGATTAGATATATTAAATATTAATTTAAAAAATACAACATCCTTTTTTAAAACATCATTATGTGATTATAGTTTCCTATGAACTCTTAATAATACACATGGTATCCTAGAGACATAAAAATGAATTGGTGAGATATAAATTCCAATAAGGTAATAATAAAATCATAGAATGATGAAAATTAATACATGTAATTCAAGAGGTATATAATAATAGAAAAAAGGTTAGAATCACACGTACTCACGTAGAAGAGAGGTATAAAAAGACAACAACAAAATATTATGGTATCATATGAATGTCGAAAAAATATAAAAAATGACATCCTAAGATTAATTTTAGGATAAACTATAATACATAATAATATATTCATCTTATTTTAACTTCCCATGTACCATATATGGTATCTAATGAGATAAAAACATTTACCAATAAATTCGAGTGCTATCAGGGTGAAACTTTTATATTTTCTAACATTATGTGTGCATCTTCGATCATATAATATAAGAACCTATTTCATAATTTTAATCCCAAGATAATGGAATGTGGGTATATTATATGTAATTCCCCATTCAATGAAGGATAGTTATATCTTGTTGAATAGCCCTGAATGAAAATATACTGGGTGTTCACAACTGAAAGGTGTGCCATGGAAAATCGAGTGATAATTTTGATAGCATAATAGGTGTAAATATATGTTAATGTAAGGGATTGATGATATAGAATATGGATCAATCATCACTTTTGAATCTTACATATATAGAATTAATTTACATAATGAAATGAAAAAATTACTGATAGATAATCAAACGTCTTAATATAAATAATGTTCTTGAATGGAAAAGAAGAGGGATAAAAAATTTACCCTGAGAGGTTGTCTTTAGAATCATCATAGGATATAATGAAGAACATATAGACACCTTTTTAGGACTTTAGAGAGGTAAAATGAGAGAAACCTCGTGATTTAAGGCTTTATAGTGAATAGGAATGGGAGAATGGTAGTTTATTTATGTGATAACCGGTGTTTTTATGTGGTATAGATCCATTATTATTTATCATTTGAATGCCTAAATATTGCCTTATGTGAGTGACCAACATTATTATAGGTGTTTTGGAGGTATCAGAGGCTTGTTCGGAGCTCAGAATTATTTTTTAGGATCCTTTTAGCATGGAACGTGGTTAGTACAAACCATGCGGTGCAGAACACATGGTTTGACTAAATAATTAAAAGTTGGACATATGGGTCGTAAAGGCCACAGTGTTTCTGGAAAATGTGTGGGAAGATGAGTATACCCATGTGACAAGTTCTATAGTCTTTTCAGAACATGATAGACTGTTTTCCCATGGTTTTCACATAATTTTCAAATTATGCTGGTAAACCATGCAGTTTCCCCTTTGCCTACAGGAACTGTGAATGGTTGGCGCATGGTTTTCTAAACCACACTCCCAAATCGTGCGACCCACGCTATTTTAAGAAATTTAAATTTTAAAATTAAATTAAAAACGTTTGAAACTTAACATTTCACCCATTCATCATATGCACACCAAGGGTGGATTTGGGGTGCTCTCAAGGGTGGATAACTTAGGAGTTTAGGTCTACTTTTCGTCTGACATCCGATTAGATTATTGAGTGTCTCGTCAGATCTACATATGTAATTCCTAAATTCATTTTTAGTAATTCTTAATTATTCTATCAATTGATTGTGCTATTTCGATTTAGGCTCATAGGCCTTAATTACTCGTACTTCAGCCATTCTTCATGTTTCTCCAAAACCAAGTCGAATCAGGAATTGATATTGTATGGGAATTCTACTACTGAGCTAAGGTATATATTCTATACTTTCCATTCAACTTTGAGTGCTCTATAAGGGTATACACTATTATTCCTCCCACCATACCTTCTAGAATGACCTCAAAATTTAACCGACTAATTGAATAAAATGAAATAGGCCCTATTAGGAATGCCTATAGTTTCCTTGAAAAGTGTTGGTGGTTCTTTCCCCAACTCAATGCCACCCATGGGATGTTCCATGGCATTGATTTAGTCTTGAACATTAATGAACCACCGAATGGGTGTGTCATTTAGTTTTCTAAGTTTAATGAATCTCAATGATAATCAAATGGTATTTAATTACAAACATAAGAGATTTTCTACCTCCTTGAATTCAGTTATTATAATATTCCATGAATAACATTATTAAATAACATAAATGGAATTTGTTAAATGTGTGGGTATACTCATTGGTTTTTTTAATTGGTTAAATTGATTTTTAGCAATTTTGTTAAATGGGTGGGTATACATATGTGTCTTTTTTAATAGTTAATTATAATTAATGGGTGGGTATACCCATGTGATTTATTTATTGGAAAATGGTGATAAATTTGTGGGTATACCCATCGGAATTTATTACATGGGAACAGAATACATGAATGTGTATAATCATGATATTTAAATGATTATATGAGTTTATATACTCATTGAATGGAATTTAATTTAATTATTTAGATGAGTTGGTAGACTCATATGGAATTGAATTTTTCCATGGTATGAAATGGATGAATGGTTTTATAGATGCCATGGATGGATATCCATGGACCTGGAATGCGATAGTGGATTCCTTGAGTATAATTTCTTCTTGGGTCTTCATTATGTGGGTTACCTTGGATTTTTCTAACCCATGGATTCATCATTATTAGAGTCACATAGGACTTATTGGTATACATGTTCCTAAGACTGAAATTAGTACCTATATTGTGTTTCCATCGAGACTTTCCTAGGAATCGTTGAGGATGCCTTGGACATCCACACCACGGATTCTGCCCTTCATGGTCCGACACATTGGTTATTACAAAATTTCTTTGGGAATGTGATTCACTTCATTACATGGCAGAATCATAGAATTTATGAAAATATCTATTGTAAGGAAAAGTCATGGGATATTGATATGGTTTAATTATATAGAAAACACGTGGGGAGTTGACACATATGAGAGTACAGTGAGGCCATGTTGTTTATTCATTTTTCTTATAGATCCCTTGTTAGGAGTTAACTCTTATTTTAGGGAGCCTTAACAGGATATTAGGTATTACATGTTTGTATTGGTTATATGCCTTGGGAATTCACACATACATTAGTGCTTACTTACACTTGATCAGCTTATTGAATTGTGTATCTTAGAACTGTATAGATCTATCGATGGTTTCATCCTGGGATGTTTATCTCACACCCTCTTTGGGCCACCATGGGGACCCAAACCGATTATATGGTTGCAGGTATTGATAATGGAAGGAACATGACCATGGGTTTTTGATTTACTGCTTGGGAACAATAGAGCATAGGACCAAGTTGAGGCTTGAAATGCTACTAGGATACCTTTTTTATTTCTTTTCTATTTTCTTTTGTCTTTTTGGATACTTGTGTTGTACGTTACTTCCATATACTTATTTTGGGTGTCTTTTAGGTACATGTATTATCATCATCATATATTGTGAGACTGTATATGGGTTGTGATATATTCATGTACTACTTATTTAGTTATCATTTATCTTCTTGTATTATTTTATTTGTTGGATATTATTAATTTATATTATATTACACTTTGGTAATGAGGGAATATACTCCACATGGACACACCAATTCCCTCGCTACTAGTCTGTAGCCTCTGGAGGTTTTGGAAATGCAGTTGAGGCCATGAAGCCAATCGGGCTCGGGGAACTATTAGGTGGAATCATGGTCTTGGATGTAACTAAGTGGTATCAAAGGGTGAATTTTATGTGTTTCTTTACTATTTGGAAAAAATTTGCAATAATATGAAGTAAATAAAGATTGGTAATGAGATATTATCAGGCATATATAACCTGTGTATCTGGAAATTATAAATTGAATTGACTGGATTGTTTTTTATGAATTTTGACAATTACAGTTGATTTGATTACACTGTTGGGTGATTCACTTGTGTTGTGTTATTATTATTTATATGATTGTGGTTCTATTTCTATTACAAGGTGATGAGATGAGGGTATTGTACTCATGCATCATATATGCACCTTTCTAGAAATCATATGTCATGCATTATTTCATTCCATTTATGATGCATTACTTGATGCATGCTACTGTGATTGGTGATGTGATAGTTGTGACTTCTATTTGGGTAAAATTTGAGCAATGTATAGAGAAGATATGATATCTTTAAATTTATAAGGTGTATGGGTCCTTATTGTCTAGAAAATGATGCACCCATTGACACTTTTATTTAAAGTGAACTGAGTAAGATATGGTTTGTATTATAAGGGAATATAATTTTGGTTCATGAGGTGTTATGATCCCTCATGGATTGAAACTTGGTGAATCATTAGTTAAGTCACTCGAAAAAATGAATGTTAAATGAAAATTTAATGGAATAGAAAATAAAAAATTGACATAGAACCATATTTAGAGTGGGAAAGAGGCAGAATCTCAAGTGGTTTTTGGTGAATGATCTTTCTACAGTCCTGGATTTAAGAGAAAATTTTGGGTTATGAATTGATTTTAGGAGGGTTTTAATGTATCCTACACTTTTGATCTACAAAAATGATTTCATCGTTTTTTTGAGGCATGCATTTGACATTGTAGAGGCATTCCAGCATGATGAAATTTAGTTTCACATTGTGTGGGAGGCGATCACCGCACATCAGAGATGTGTCTTGATACTATGATATAGAAATTTGAGTATCTTTGAGACTCCTACTAATAAGAGGGTCAATCTCACCACATATATTATTCATATAGAATAAAAGAATGGGTGTGATGTAATGCACTAGGATAACAGTCTGCGAGAAATGGGTTGGACTGATTTCTAGTTCTACTTCTGTGACTATTTCTACACCATGATTCTATGTGAAGAGTGGGCTAGTGATTTTATGTGTCTAGAGTAAGGTGAGATGAATGTTATGGAGTACTCATCATGCTTTATAGAGCTGTTTCATTTTCCACAAAGTACCTTTTTAATGAGCTATCAAGGGTGAGATGCTTCAAGGAAAGTCTCCAACATTATATCAAATATCATTTTAATGTGTTCATATTTACCTCTATCACTAAGATTGTGAATCAATAACTAATTACAAAGCAAAACATGACAGAAGAAGGAGGTGTAGACTATGATAGTACTTTCTCTTGACCTAGGGGTTCATCATCTTTAGGCAAGAAGCATCATTTTGAGGCTTTTTGAGAGATGAGGGATAGTCAAGCTTGTGTTTTTTTATTAAGTGTGGAGGATAGGGAAACATTAATAATCTGTTAAATCTTGACCCAATCATGTTCCATGATTGTAGCAAGATGTGGAATATGCCGCAGTTTTACAGGACCTTCCCTCCAACTACAAGTTGTAGGGGTTAGCTCCAACACCAGGTATAGGAGCAGGATTCTTAGTAACGCATGATGCCGGGAGCTAGAGTAGAGTTGGAAAATTAGGCCTTGGTAGTAGTGGTTATGGTAGGGGTAACTGGATACTAGTTACACCAAGACATCAGAGTGGATCTACTCTTGTCAGTGAGGTTGTGTCACATAGTCATGGTTTAGGTCAGATCTATTTTTTACAACCTACCCCAAGGAGCAGGGTGCCTAATCGTCTATTTTGACATGTATTATCTTAGTAGACTCTAATATATCGTCTTATTGTTTTGATATAGGTGCATATAATAGTTTCATATATGCACCTGTGGTTAAAATCCTTGATCTTATGATTTTTGTCTTCTAAGAGCATTACAATGCTAGACACTACATTGGGGATTAGAATGGAGGGTGTACACTAGTGAAGGGAGTTCCCCTTAAGGTTGGTGGGTGGCTTTTCATCTAGCTTCGGTATGTCCTCAAGATGACAGATTTTGATTTCATTATTGGGATGAACTATCTAGTTGATTATCAATATTATGTTGACAACAATCATTGAAGGGTAAATTTTACATCGATAAATGGTGTAGTGTATACTCCCATGGGTGAATGGGATGTATAGGCGAGCCGATCTGGACTGAAACATCATGGGATGTGGGGAATAACAACCCAAATCGCTAGTTTGTATCTAGTTTATAATTGAGTGATCCAGGAATAATTTTCCCTAATGGTTGATTTCTTTAGGGATTTATTTCCTAATGACTTTTCTAGGTTACCTCCTAAGAGAGAGGTTGAGTTCTCCAATAATCTAGTGACATGTATTGCACTGGTATCCTTTCCTTCTTATAGGATATATATTATGTAGTTGCAAGAGCTCAATAGGTATATAAAGGATTATAATAAAAAGGGTGAATCAAACCCTGTACTTATCTTTAGGGTTCTCCAGTCATTTTTTATGTTATATTGTTCCCTTAGGCTATGCATGGATTATTGAATGATGAACAAGTTAATGACTAAGAACCGATATAGCATACCATGGATAGATGATCTATTTGATCAACTTTTAGGAGCTCAAGTGTTCCTGAAAATTAATTTGAGTTCCGGATATCACCAGGGATGTGTTCAACCTACAAACATGCCTTTTATACCCCTTTGTGAGAGGTGTGGTTTATATGATTATCTGGCTATTTCATTTGGTGACACGAATGCCCCAACAGTTTTCCAAGTGCTGATGAACCAAGAGTTTCATTCTTACTTGGACACTTTTTTGGTGGTTTTTATGGGAATATCATGGTGTATTCTCAAAATCAACATGACCGTTCCAACCATATTGAGATCATTTTGAATACATTGGTAGATTATTAGTTATATTATATTTTCACCAAGTGAGACTCTTGGATGGATCATAGTCACATCCTAGGTCACATTATCTCAGAGAAAAAAGTATCAATTGACCTAGAGAAGGTGTGAGCTATAGTTTCTTGGGATCATCCCAAAAATGTTTTTGACATTCAGAGTTTTTTAGGCCTATCTGGTTACTACAGGTCATTCATATTAGAATTCTCAAACACAGCAATTCAAATTACGAGATTGACTAAAAAGTGTGTAAATATTGTATGTATGGATTCTTGTGATACATCAATTGAGGATCATAAAATAATATTGAAATCCGCTCCAGTCCTGATACATCAATTATTGGGAAAAAGCTATATTGTGTATTGTGACACATCAAGTATTGGGTTAGGTATAGTGTTGATGTAGGGGGAGAGTCATGGTGTATGAGTCTTGGTAACTAAGGCCACATGAGAGGAATTACATGAAACATGGTCTTGAGATAGCTACAATTGTTCATTTTTTATGCTGTTGGAGACAGTACATACAAAGAGAGAATTTTTTGGTGTACACTGAGCACAAAATACTCAATTACATATTTACACAACGTGATCTGAATCAGAGGTTATGATGATGGGTGGAGTATGTGTAGAATTTAAAATTTTATCTGGCCTACATTCCTTGTAAAGGTAATACAGTGGATGATGAACTAAGCAGGAGGACTTAGATACATGCATTGTAGAAGGATATTAGTGAGTGGAATCTTAGGTGTTGTTATCTGAGATGCATTTAGAGGAGCATGATAGTCTTGGGGAGTCTTGTCTATCATCCTTAGCTATAAACTATACCCTATTGGATAGAGTACAGATGAGGTAGATATCAGATTCAGTCATCCTAGTTCTATAGGAGAGTGAGGCAGTTGAGGACTGTCATCCAAGATATACCATAGGTGAAGATGAGATCCTTTGTATCAGTGGATGTGTTTGGGTTTTAAGGGATGTACGTGAGGAGTTGATGTAGGAGTTTCAATCCTCAATAGTGGCAGTGCATCCTAGATTGACCAAGATGTATCGTGACTTATTCCGTCAGTATTGGTGGCTAGGTATAATGCATGAGGTTTCTAGTTATGTTACAATATGTTCCACCTATCAGTAGGTGAATGTAGAAAATAATTGACTGAACATATTTTTATAGAATTTTCCGATTACAAAGTGGAAATGAGATGATTCCAAAATGTATTTCATGACCGATTTACCGAGGTCACCTCGAGGTAATGATATTGTGTGGGTTTTTATTGATAGCCTCATGAATATTTCTCATTTATTGCCAATAAAGGAGTCCTTCAGTGTTGATGATATTGGGAGGTTTTATATCTGTTAGATAGTATGACTTCATGGGGGCTCATGCACTATCATTTCAGATAGAGATGCAAATTTTATGTCTTGTTTCTGGAAGATTTTTCAGAGGTCACTAGGTACACAGGTTCTTCAGATCACATCATGTCACCCCAAAAACTATCAGTCAGGTGGAGAGTATGATACAGGTGCTAGAGTAAATTTTGTGAGTATGCATCCTAGGTTTTTGGGCCTTCTGAAAGACATATATAACCCCTATCGAGTTTATCTACAATAATAGTTTTCATTAAATGATACATATGACACCTTACGTGGCATTGTATTATAGGCCAAGAAGTTCACCCAAGTCCTTTTTAAAGGATAGTGATCTAGCTTTACTGGGACTGCGTATTATGCAGGAGACTTTTGAGTTGGTCTAGTTGATTTAGAAGTAGATGGGTACTCTACAATCTCATCATAAAGCATACGTCGATCTCCACAAGAGAGATCTAGAGTTTTATGTTGGGGATCAAGTCTTCCTTCATGTTTCACTGAGGCTATGACACTAGAGAATCAGAAGATAGGGTAATATTTCACTATGATATGTCAGTTGTTTCGAGATTCTGAAGAGAGTCGGGTCAGTAGACTATCAATTGTAGTTACTTCAGAGGTACCTTTCCATGTGTGATGTATTCCATGTATCTAAACCGTTCAACTATATTTTGGACATGTCTCACACTTTTCAGAATGAGGAGGATGAGTTTAAGATAGATTCATACTTTAGAGGCATCTGATATATATCATTGATAGTAGCCCAAAGTTTTTTAGAGTCGAGTCCATTCCTCTAGTATGGGTGCTTTCGAATAATGACTATTTATAGGATGAGACTTGGGAGTGGGAGGCTGAAGTACATTCTATGTGGCCATAGTTATTTTCCGATGAATTTGGGCACCCCTTTAGAGGGAAATTAAAAGAAAAAATTAAATAACAGGGAAGATGATAAGAATGAATGTTTTCATATGAGATATAAATCACTTATTTTCACATTTTGAATTCCTAAATATGGCCTTATGTGAATGAAAAACTTGATCACAGGTGTTTTGGTGGTGTTCAGGGCTTGTTCAGAGCTTGGAACCAGCTATTGGGGCATTTTTATCCTGGCCCATGGTTAGTAAAAACCATTCAAAGTTGGAAATAAGGGGCGTATAGGTTGAAAAGTTTAAAAACCTATGTGGGAAGAGGTGCATGCTCGTGTGACTAGGTATTTGGTTTTTCCCAACACAATAGAAGATCTTTACATAGTTTCCCTATAGTTTTCAACCTGTGTGGGTAAATCGTGTAGGTACCCCTTAGTATATAGGAAACTTTGAACGGCTGGCACACATTTTTCCAAAATGTGTTCCTAAACCGTGCGACCCATGCTGTTTTGTGAAATTTTATATTTTTTTATTAAAATAAAAAATTATAAACATATTATTTCACCCTTTAATCATACGCACAACAAGGGTAGCTAACCTTGGAATTCAGATGTACTCTTCATCTGACCACTAATTTGAGTGAGGTTTGTCTCATCAGTTCGACATCAATATGATCTAAATTCTATTTTACTCGTTCTCTATTCTTCTAGATATCGATTTTGCTATTTGGATTTAGGCTCATATACCATAATTTCTCATTATTTTTTCATTCTTCATATTTATCCTAAACCAAGATGAATCGGGACTTGATACTTGAAGAGCACTCCAATGGTGAGATAATGTAGGTGGTCTATACTTTTCTTTTAGATTTTTAGGCCTTATAGACCTATCAGCCAATATTCTTCCTGTAGTAACTTCTGGTAGAATCCTGAAATTGAACACACTAATTGAATTAATAAGAAATAGGATATATTAAGGATTCCCAAAGGTTCTTTGAGATGTGTTGGTGTTTTTCCCAACCCAAGGACACACATATGGTACTCCATGCCTTTTCTTTGGGTTTGACCTTTGATGAACCTTTCATGGGGTGTGTACTTGAGTTTTCCTAGTTTATGAAGGATCAATTATAATTAAATAGGATTGAATTACATGCTTAGAAGATGATATACCTCCTTCCCTTGAGTTAACATAATATTCCATACCTATCTTGATTAAATGACTTAAATGGAATTTGTTAAATGGGTGGGTATACTCATTGGTCATTTTTGAATTTCGTTAATTAATTTTTTATCAATTGTGTTAAATTGGTAGGTATACCCATGTCACTTGTTTGATAGTGATTGTTGATTAATGGGTGGGTTTATCCATTTGATGTGTTAAATATAAATTGGTGTTAAATGGGTGAGTATACCCATCTGACTTGATGAAATGGGAACAAATACATGAGTTAGTATACTCATGAGATGTAATAGAATCTATGAGAGTGTATACTCAATTAATGGAATTGAATGTAATTGATTGTATGATTGGGTAGACTCATATGTAATGGAATTTTTAAATTGTATGAATTAGATGAATGGTTGTAAAGATACCATGGATGAATCTCTAGGAGTATGGAACATGGTAGTGGACACCTTGACTTTTATTGCCTCTTAGTTCATTATTCCATGGGATTACTTGGCCTATTCTAACCATTGGATCTTCCTTTCTTGGAATCAGGTAAGACATGTTGGTATACATGATCCTAAAAATCCAACCAGTGCCTATACTGAGTTTCCATTAATATGATCCATCGAATTATTGGGGATGTGTTGGTCTTCAACACCTTGGATATAGCCCTTCATGGTCTGATACAATGGTTATTATGATCTGAAAGTGGGAATGTGATTCACTTCATTATATGGAATGACCATTGAAGTTATGGAAAGCATGGCTGTATGATAATGTCATAGGATATTGATATGGTTTAATTATAAACCAAGGCTATGGGGACATGATATATATGGTATTACAGAGAGTCTATTGTTAATTTATTTTCCATGTAGCTTCTTTTTTAGGACCTGACACTTATTATAGGGATCCTTGAGAGGGTTTTTATTATTACTTGTTTGTAGTTGTTATATGCCTTTGGTAATTCACACTTAAATTACTATTTACTTACAGTTGTTTACATTATTGCATTGGGATTATTAGTACTGTATAGATCCATGGGTGGTTACCTACTAGGATGTTTATCTCACACCATATTTAGGCCACATAGGGGACCCAAACAGATTATATTGTTGCCGGAATTGATAAGGGAATTAACCCTGACATAGGTTGTTGATTTTATGCTTAGGAGCATTGGATCATAGGATTAAGCTGAGGTTTCCAATGCTATTGGGAAAAAATTTGGTTCTCTTTTATTTTGGATACTTTTATTATAGTGTAATACGATGTACCTATTTTGGTTATTTTCTTGGTACATGTATTATCATCATCGTCTATTGTGCGAATGATTTTTCATTGTGATATATTCATGTCCTGCTTATTTAGTTTTCAATTTTCATCGTATTGTATTTTCTTCTATTATTTACTATTGTTAATTTTATCTATGTTACACTCTATTAATGAGGGAATAGTCTCCCAAAAGACACACCTTAGACCTCGCTACTTGTCAAAAAACTCTGGTTTTTTGGGATATGACCATGAGGCAATGTATCCAATGGGTCTTAGGGAACTTTTGAGTGGAATATGAGTCCAAGACATTATGATTTATTGAAAAAGTGAGGGGGGTTTCTTTATTAGTTTTTAAAAATATATTAGTACTACATCTTATAAAATAATCAAAACCATTGGAAATCCCATGGTTTTTTCTAATTCGATGTTTTTTAGGTATTTTGATGAATCATGGGACAAAATTCTTTAAATAATGTCATTAATGTCATGGAAGTGGTTTATGATCATAAAGAATATTTCTAAAACATCATATATCCTTTAGGTTTTGGAAGGTTCTTTATAAGTTTGGAAAAATTAATATTATCACATTAAAATACATCATCTTAATGAAAAACACTATTTTTGATTAGTAAAACTCTTTACATCAATTATTACATCATTTTTAGTACATTAATATGTCATAATTTCTGTAGTATATTTATAATATATTTAATTTCCACCAAAAAGACTTATATCTCACAAGTTTTTAAAAAAATACATCAATGTCTATTTTAAATATACCAAATTCAAAAATGATTTGAGTTGTATTAAAATAATTATCAAAATATTATAATTTAAATTTTTATAATAACATTATTATTTATCAAAAATTACAAATTATATTATATGATCAAATTTTCAATCAATAGGAAACTAACTTATAATTAAATAAAATCATTTTATTATTTATAAATTTGGGAATACTAATTATTATCACATTTATATGAAAATAAAAATTTATTCCAAATTCTGGAATTTATAATAAAAATACATTTTAACAAAAAGTAAAGACACATATTTTTTTAAATATAGAATTTTATATTCTAGGTATCAAACATAAATTCTATCATTTAGATTCCCTATTAAAGTATATTTTTATGTATATAATTGATAAGAAGGAAATTATATTGGAAAAAGTATTGTTTCATTAAAAGTGGAATCTATATATATACTAATGCCGGGTATTTTCCTATAAATGTGTCAAACTCCTTCCACATCGATCCCAAAAATATCTTTTCCACAATTTCATCAATTCTTCACCCCTCCCACCCATGAATTCTATCACCTCAATCAAGGGTTCCAATAAAAATCCACAGGCAAACCTTCAATCAACCTCCTTGACTCTGATCTCCTCCTCTACCTCCCTCCGCAACTCTATCTCTTCTAGGATTCATCCTAAACTACCCTCTCATGCTCCCCTCCTCAACTCCCTTCTCTTTCTCCCCTCCCCGATTCTTCTATCAAACCACGTGTCCACCTCCACCTGAAGGCTCTGCCCCCACATACACCTCTACCTATGACCCACTCCTTAACCTCTCTTCTCCTTGCTCTATGGCCTATGATTCATTTGAGTCCACTCTCCATCTCAATAACTCCACTCCACACCTCTGCCTTCCTTTAAGGCTCCCTCTATTCCCAACTCCCTCCCCAACTCCACACTCATAGTCCCCTCCCAAACGACCCTCTACAAGCCGGCCTCTGCCCCCAACCCTACCCTTCCCCCGTCACGCCCCCTCTTACACCTTTGGATTCCACCTATATGGATCTCTATGTATCCTCCTAGGGACCCTACAACATCTGTTTTCCTCTTTGAGAATGTCGACAAATTAATTTTCTTTATCACCCCACCATTAATTTTTAGTAGTTTTATCCCTATTTCCATGTCACAACATGCATCACTTCTCTCATACACCCTATGATTCCACTACTGTTGTTTTTCAATTTCCCTAATATAGTTACTATATTCAATTAGTCGTGATTTTATTCATAATCACGTTTTTCAAGGATCCATTATTCATTTTCCCAGTAGACCATAAGCACTAATAGTATAGGTAACCCTGACTAAAATTATTAACTACCTCCTTAAAAAACTATTTTATTACATTGTTGTTCCATAATTCCATAACCACTTGAATTATAGTTAATCTTTAATGAAATTATATAATAATTCATTCAAACAATTTTTTTTCATTTCATTTTATGCATTTATTCTTCAATTGGTTAGCCGTATAATGTTAATTTCATTGAATTATCTATTTGTTTATTTTAAAATTAAGGAAAATGATTGTTTTTTCAAAAATTAATTTACATTATCTATTTATTATTTCACTTACATATTGTTCAGATAAAGATTACATTATTTTCTTTATGTGATCTCAATAAGTGAACCAACTTTAATTCAGGGGTCAAGAATGAACAACGAGATTCCCTTCAAAATTTTAATTTTAATTTTAATTTTTTTGGAATTTATTTTTGTAATTTTATTTGATCTTCTCATTTCATATCTTTATTCACTTTTTTAGATTGATTTTTTCACAAATATATTTTTATATCGCATCACATTATGATAAAATTGGAGGTCGGATATCAATTGAGTTCCACTATATATATTAATTAATGTATTTTGGTAATTTCATAAATTTTGAAACTTGTTATTCCATAAATACAATATATTATAATTTATTTGTTTTTGTCATTTTACACCTTTTTAATCTTTTTATTCTTTTCTATTAGTTTTTTTTCTACAATAAAATGTATCATCTCTTTTAAAAAAGTTTATATTATTATAAAAAAATTACATTTCTTGATAATGATAATGTTTCTAATGCATGTTTCTTTTCATCCCTACTCATCAAATTTTCATATGGGATTCATGGGTTTTTTATGTAATAAATATGTTATATCCTACAATGACATGTATTTTGTGTGTTTGAAATCACCACTGATTAAAACTATCTTCAATTGGATTCTAATTTTTGGTAGGTTCTCATACAGTTACTTTTTATTATTATTTATAAGAAATGTATTTTTATTTAGTTTTTCTATGAGTGCTTGAAATCATCATCTATTAAAACAAGGATTGTCCAATTACACTCTCACTTAATATTAATAATTTGTAAGAAATGTTAAACCATATTATAATGTTTTTATAAAAAGAATTTGTATGAAATTTAAATAATTTTTAGCTCATCATTTTCTTTTTATTTTATTTAAGGATATGGTATTTTTTAAATTCATATTTTGTTTATTTCATTTTTATTCTACATGGGTTGAAGACCAAAATTTCAAATTGATGATATTATGTGATTTCTTTCAGACTTCTAATTTTATATTTTAAATTTAGTTTTTACTCTTCCATGATATATTTTCATCTTACATGTTTCTTTATTTCAATTTTTCTATGAAAACACTTTTTCTTGTATAAATTTATTCTATATTAATGTCACTAAATGTAAGAAATTTAATTATAGTATCCCTCTAAGTTTAAAAAAATTGATTCTTTAACCATTGTTTTATAAAACCATGTGAATTCATATATGAGTACCAGTTTTATATACAATTAGGTTATAAATATATAATCCATTACATCACCAACCGTATCCCTAAAAGACAGGTGTGTGATGATAGTACCTTCTTATAGTGGTTTGGAAAACATAGTTTGTTCAGGGAACCCTATATGCTTTAAATTCTCTGATGAACAGTTCCACTTTAGTTCCAATTGTTGAATCTCATCATGGACTAGTTGACGGGTGAATCCTAGTGATTCCATATCCCTTAGAAACTATGATTAATGATCCACAAATGGTTTTATTCTAATGGTTGTGGCCATTTTTTATTCCTTTCATATCAATTGGATTTTATTATAACCATTAATATATTTTAATTTCTATGATCATTGTATAAAAACTATATTAATAATTTTCATGACATGTAATAAAAATTATTCTCAACAATCATATTATCGATATATTTTATAGTGGTCTAAAATAATAATAAAATAATTTTTTTGAGAATTATATAACCACATCAGTTAATGAATAATATATTCAGTCAAAAGGAAATTTCATTTATAAATGCTTAGGTCATTATATTCTTCCCCCGTTAAGAAATTTTTCCCTCAACGCTACATTCTATACAAAAAAATAGTTGACGGTACTTCGATTTCATTGATTATTATGATTTAAATGATTCCTCCTCAAACTTTTTGATTTAGCATAGTACATTAACCATTTGAGTTTTCTTGTTTCTTAAATTTTTTTTTCTCTATGATAAAATATATTCACCAGCTACTACTCATATGAATGATCATTCTACAATGATTCCACATATAGATTAATTCATGTGAGGGGTCTGTTATGAACTTATTTAATAAGGATACATGGAACACATAAGTACTTGAGATAGTTTGGGTAAGAGTGATAGTCTATAGGAAATAACTCAAATGTGATCAATAATTTAAAAGGGGGATATATTTATAGGGCATAGATTTCCCTCCTTCCCCAACCTCATTAGTTTTTTCTATAGTGATATATAAAGGAACACATTCTCTCCAAACTCAAACTATTGGTCTCATAAATGATTATCATTATATATTTTATGTTGGAATTATAATTATTTATTAGGAAATATAATGGTTTGAAAATTCTCTTATAACTTTTGGACATGATTTGGTCTTATTAGATTCATTTATCCAATATTATCCCAACTAGTCGAAATCTGAATCCTCTTCCCATATAGAGCCTCCCAAAGTTCAATTTGAATGAAAGAGTATAATATTTTGTTAAATGAGAACTCTACTAAGGGAATGCATTGATCCCAATATCCTTAAAAATCATTGAAATGATCTCAAAATATCCTTTAGTGTTTTAATGGTTCTCTAAGACTAACCATCCATCTATGGGTGATAAGTATCACTGAAGCTCAGGTCAATATCCAACTCTTATTGAAGGATATTTTATAACCTTGAGGTAAATATCATATTTTAATCGGTTAAAAAATAGAGTGTTAATCTATATATCCTATTACTTTTTCTTATGTATATCACAATTTATTTTTTTAGAGAGAAATATCCCTTGATAGTAATGTAATGTGCTAATGTAGTATGGTGATCAACTACCACCCAAATGGAATAATGGAATTTATATGTCTTGGGGAGCCCTGTGAAAAAATACAACGTTTTTCCCATTTCCATAATGGTATGGGAAATGGTTGAATCATACCATTAGACTTATTTTGTTCATATTTGAAATACTAGAATACTAATAATCGAGATATAAATTTCAAAATATTCCACATCTTGTTTCCCATGAGATATTTTTCTTTAGATCTCTATAAATCTTGGTTTCCCTTGAGACATATAGATGGGTGAGTTATTTTCATCATACAAAAACTCCAAATTCATTTAATATAGGACACATATCAGGGATCCAAACCTTATTACTCTGTCTTTAGAAATGCTTAAATCCAAAATATTTACTGACTTTCTCTATAGCACCACATCACTATTTTGGGCCCCCATAAAAATCTCTAGAATGGGTAATTGAAAATTTATCTTATCCAGGTAGAATGATAATCCTTTGATTATACCCATTTCCATCCTTTGTTTATTAATCAATATTGGATCCCTCTTAATCCTCATCATGGATAAGGTTATAGGATCTATTCTACTCATAGAATCTGCCACTTTAATCTTCTTTCCTAAATTATAACGCATTGAAGAGTCATAATCTTGGATCATATCTAACCTACTTCATTGGTTCATAATATAGAACTTTTATGTAAATATGTAAATGAGGCTCTTATGATATGTTTATATATTTCAACATTTTTATTATAGAGGAAATATTTCAAAATCAATTATATGGTGATTACTATATGAAAATCTATATCATTTTTATGATATTTATAATCTTTCACCTTCAACTGTATAGAGGTATAGACTATCACTTTATCATTTTTCAAAAGTAAATAACCCCAGACCCTCTTTAAAGAACCCTTTTAGATCACAAATCCTTCACCAAAGGTGATTATTTAATGTAAAAGTGTAGTTACTATACTCTTCTTCAAATAATTCAATCACTCTTCACATTTATTAGTTTATAAAAATTTTACACCCTTCTGAGTTAGATTGGTTTGTAGGTTCCCCAATCATGAATATTTTAACAAAAATAAATAATACCTCATGAATTTGAGGAAACTAAAAATATCTTTTAATGATTTTAAACTAGGAAATTTTTGAATCACCTTTATTTTTGAAATACCCATGGATATACCACCATCTATGATTACATGACCTAAAAAAGATACTTCTTATAGCCAATTCTCTCTCTTGATTAACTTGGAATAAAATTTACCCTTTCATAAACTCATCTACATAGTATTCAAAATCACCTTATGTTACCCCTTTGTTTTGGAGTATAAGAAAATGTCATCTATAAAGACTATAATTGATTTATTCAAGTAATCATTGAAGTCTATACTCCTAAAATAAATGAATATTTCTAGAAATTAGTGAGTCCAAATAGAATTACTATGTACTTAGTGTATAAATCTTGTACGAATAGAAGACTTTGTAATTTATTCATTATTTACCTTTATGTAACAATATCTTGAATGAACATTCAACATATAGAATTAATGGGATCCATGTAGGTAATAAAACAATTCATTACCTCATTCTAGGGGATACGTTTTCATTATATTGATCCTGTTGAGTTTACGATAGTTGATGCAGTGACAAATTAACCCATCCCTTTTTATGAGAAGGATCAATGTTCCCCATAGTGTATTACATGGGTATATAAACCCTTTTTTGATATTTTATTATGGGTGATTCTTCATAATGTCATGTTCAATATGGGCTATTTGATATAGATTCCTTGATATTTATAGGGCTCCATGTATGAGCTTGATTGAGAAATCAAGGTCTTGGTTAAGAGGAATACCATGATAATCATTGGGGTACAAATGAACACACTCTATTACAATGGGAATCTCATCAAGGTTGGAATTTTCCTTGGTCTCAATATTTTGATCTAGATATAATTTCTTATATGGAAATAATTTCCACTATTGAGTTTTGAATTTTAAATAATACTCATCAATCACTGTACATTAATATTAAATTTAAGGGTGATTCCGGATAAGTATTGTGATCTCATTATCCTAACAATTTATGTATGATCTATACAAGGATAGACAATACATTCCTAGAATAGTATCCAATTCCACTAAAGGGGGTATCACAAGGTTCACTGGGAAATTTATCCAAAAAATATATACGGATGAGGAGTTATATCCCTAGGATTCAATAATTTCAAAATTTGATGTTTTCACTAATAATTCAAATTCAATGTTTTGAGGTGGATTTTAAATAGTTTTGCTGAACTTACATGATATGCGAGAATGGGTATATATGGAATATTATAGTTTTTTTTCTATTATAGAATGAATATCTTTTTTATAATTCACCACTTTCTTTTTTGGGACCAACTTTTTAATTTTTATAGAATATTCTCATTATTACTCTTCATGAATTGGAAATTGTGATTAATGATTATCATTAAATATCTGGGGTTTTTTTATTTTTTCATGCTTTTTAAATTTATTATATTTAAAAAACATATACCAAGGGATGAGAATTCAAAAACCCCTCTTTTTAACTATAACATTAGTGGTCTTATTCATCTCATTAAATCAATCATTAGTTTGATGCTCTTTTGTTCTTTAATTGAAGGACCTATTTATTCCCATAAGAAATATTTTAGGATATTTCTTCCCATACATATGATATGTGGAACTTTGGTTCTCTGGATACCATTGGTATTTTTATATTATCATTTTTAGTTAAAATTTATCCCATACTTCATATATATTTTCACACTGTTTTATTAAGAATCACCAATCTCTATTACAATATTAATGTAATTTAATAAAATTCTTCATGTATGTCAATGTCTCAAATTGATAAAGATTGTCATATCCTCAACTTTGACCCACTAAATTGGTGGCCAATATTACTTCAATGGTTAATGAAAAATTGGAAGGCATATAAAAAAATCCTTAATATGTTTTCTTCACATGCCCTGATGAACACATCCTCTTTTTGATTAAGTCTAGGGAATTACCTATCCATTTTGATATGGAGAGTATGAGAAAAATATTTATTGAAAAATATTTTCTTAATTTCATTCCAATTTAAAGCCACACAATTTTCCATCAATTTTTTATAATTGATTAGTGTCAACCAAAAATATTCTTCTCCCTATAATAGATAAATAGAATACTAAAAAAAAGTATGAACTTTCTTATTTAGTGCATTAGATTACAATGAATATATTATCAATAGATGTAAAAAAAATTGGTAATTAGGGGGTCAAAAAACACATTAAAATTTGGAGGAATTTTTCACTTAAATGTATCCACCATAAAATTCTCTTTCAAAAGGGGAAGTGGAAATTCCACATGATTAAAATTATTTTTTAATTAGATTACAATGAACTACCAAAAAGTTCTTAACAGCTTCTCACATGCAATTAGACATCTAATTTGGGAAATTGTCACATTACCCATCACATTGGTTGTTTCCATAGTTACTGTTATTTCATGTTTATGACTAAAAAAAGAAAAAATAGGGATGATTTTTTTAAAAAATTAGCCATATTAAAAAGAAACTATGATCATAAAATGTATAACTAATAAAATAAATTATAACCACATCTCATGAAATTTAAATATTTATTATTGGATTTACATTTTCAATATACTATAATAAAATTTCATAAAATTTCTCCTAGTTTCCTTTCATAATGATTTATAAAAATTATATTATTAATCAGAGAATATCCCCTAGGAGTCCCTGGATATGTGTATAGTATTAGGAATATTTTTCATGCCCCAATTAGAGGTTATGTTAATTCCCAATGATCACTTTCAGGGTTATTACCCCTATGTACATCTGTTCCACAACCACATCCACTTTCCATCATCTAAAAAAGTAAATATTTTCTAAAAAAATAATACACTCTAGACACTATAAAAATTTAGGGAGACTTACTATATTTAGAGTTATACCTATGGTTTCTACTATGATTTCTAGTCCTACACCCAAAAAAACAAGACCTTTCTCTTATAAAAACTATTAAAACCCATATTAATTGTAAAATTTATTTAATAAATTTTAACAAAAGGAATTGTATAATACAAAACAATAAAATTTAGATGCATAATGACTTTAGTTCCTCAAAACTATCTAGATTCCTTAGTTCACTGATACCCATACCAGTCCATACAAACTTATAATGGAGTTGATGATCCCTATTGGTTGGAAACAAGAACCAAAAATCACAAAAGAATAAAAACGTATTGATTTTTCAAAAAAAATTGCATATGTTAAACAATACAAGTTGGTATGAAAACACTTCTCAAAAACAATATTAAATAATCAAATAAGTAAAATAATACCAAAACAATACATCATAAAAGGTATAACAACTGAAAAAGGATCATAAAATCCATGTAACCATTAGATCACATCTCCATCAGTCACCTCTATCACTCTAGGTCCCACAAACCAAGTACAACCACCACCTAAAAGTGTAACATTATCTTTTATTTGACATGACATAAGATAATTTACAAGCATCTAAAGGAAAAGGTCAGGTATGAGAAAAAGAGTCTAGTAAGATACGACCAAAGATTCCATAATATATTCCTTAATAATAAACTATTTACTTTATAAATTTAATTAAAACAATTAATGTAATTGTATTTAAATATTTTCAAAAAAATAATTGTCAACAAAAATATGGCAGATATATAGAAATAGGCTAAAATGATCATTTTATATTAAAAATTTATATATAAAAGTTGACATGCATACAATATTTCTACAATCAATGGAATTTTATGAAATATGAAAACATTTCATAGAACCATGTCATAAGAAATAAGGTATGTTAGTTTCTAGTTATATGATCTTGACACTTCTCAATTTTTTAACAATGCTTATGTGTGTCCACATCCCATGACTCTTGGCAATGAGACGAACACCCCATCTGGGGGAAGTCATAGTGAATAGGCTTTTATAGATTTTTAATTTTAAATCCATTTATAAGGAGTTAGAGTCCTATAATTTTTGTCTCATTCACTACCATCTATCCATGATAACATGTTCTTCAAACAACCAAACAATCAGTTAGGGAAAAATAAATCATTGTAATTCATTTCACTATTCACTGCTCAATTTCTTAAATTCAGTTTCTAAATGACTTTAAATTTCCAAATCAAATTATTAATTTTCATCAAATTAATTCCCTTTAACAAAATATTTCATTTTTAATCCAATTTTCCAAAGAATCAACATATAATCATTTCATAAAATGCCCTTTCTAATAATGCCATAATATTTTTTCAGAAATCTACCCAAAAATTTCAATTCCATTAATATTGGGGGGGTCAAAATTTCATACTTTTTTAAAATAATCAATCAAATTATCTCAAATATAGGTTTATAAAACAATTAAAAACGAATTTCAAATAAATCAAGCAATATATGGTTTCAATTATTTGGTAAAGCCTTATAGAACCACCTATATTTAATAAAAAATATCTAAAAAACTCAACACCTATAGAGGGATCCTCCAATGAAGAACGAAATATTAAGAGATGAATAAATCAATCCTAGAATTGAGATATATAAAAAATATTATATATGTAAATAACATGATGATCTATCACTATTCAAGAATAAAAGAAGAGGAGACCAGGAGAATCCAAATGAAAGGAGATCTACTTACTGGAATGAGATCAGATATTCCTTCGGCACTTCAATTCATAAGATGGGATGTTTGGAGAGACAATAAATCATATATAAGTAAATAAAACAGATAATGGTTGAAAATGTGGTATTAGGAATATTAAATAGATGTCCCATGATTTTTAAATATTTTTTTGGAGTTAAAAACCCAAGAGAATGAATTTTTTATTAGGGACACATGGCTAGTAGTAACCATGATCCCTAACTATATGCCACATCTAAACTTATGAATGGGCTTCACAGTTTGGTGGGGTTTCCACATAGTTTTGAAAAATAATGTACCAATATCTAGACCCTATCAAAAGGGATAATGGCTTGTTTGGACAAACTACAGAGTTTTCCTAAATCGTGCACTAACCCTGAATTACCCAAATAGCTAAATTGTTTTCCAAAACATAACCCAAAATGGCCCGATACAATCCTAAACCAATGTATGATAAAAAATATTCATGAAGTACATGAATGAAGGTAATGGTATGTGAAAACATCCCCACCATAAAAACATTATTTACCCAAAATGCATATCAATAAAATTCCAAATCAAATAGATGAGGCCCCTAATCTCTCATTAGGGCATCACACTCTCAAGTCTCATGGGAATCTTAAATATATTTCAATAGCACACTAACCAAAGGCATCATCTTCACATGAAGAACCTTTATCTCAAAATAAAAAATCATCACTAGATACTCAGTAATGAATAAATTTGGTTCAAAATCACAATCATTCCATATTAGGACAAGATAATGGTCAGAAAGATACTTCCTAAGATGAACAACATGAAATATTTTGTGTTTTTTAGTCACCTATAATGGAATTTCAAAATAATAATCACCTTTATCCATCTACTAAATAATCTCTAAAGTACCCAAAAACCATGGTGAAATCATTCCCTGTTTCTCAAGAGGATGATGTACCAACCATGTTAAAACTATCAATAACACTTGAAAATAAACATAAAACTCCAATGGTTGTTGATTAAAATCAGAATAGGATTTATGTTGGCTTAGTGCCATAAAAAATCTCTAATGAATCTACTAAATCATCCCTATAGACTATTATACCAACCCGGTCCCAGCCAAGTAAGGTTCACCAATCTATGACCAACACAATATAGATTTAAAAGGGTAGCCATAAATGGTCTCAAAAGGAGCCATTATAATTATGAAATTTTAACTATTATTTTATAAAAAAAAATCTACCAGCCCCAAATGGAAATGCTAAGCTCCACTAAGGTCAAGAACACAATCACATAGCACATATTTAAGAATATGTATAGCCTATTTTTTTACTCCATCCATATGTCGATGATATTCCATGCTCAAATATACCTAGGGCCTCATTTTATCATGGAGTCCTCTCTAAAATTACAACTTAAATAGGTATCCCAATATAAGACTAAAGAAGAAAGAATTCAATGAAAATGAACAATCACATTCACATAGAGACTTCCCAAAACATAAAAATGTTAGCATCTATAATAGATATAAAGTGAGCAAGTTTAGTCAACCTATCAATAAAATACCACATTTCATTCCTACTTTGAGGGGTATGTAGTATCCCAACCCTAAATTCTATTGAACTAGCATCTAACTTCTATGTTATCAGTAGATGTGGATAAAGAAAAATCAAAGGTCTTTGCTGCTTTTCTTTGACATATTGACAGGTATAATCATGGGAAATAATGTTCACGATGTCTCCTATAATATCTAGAAATCATAATTATCCCCACATATCATTGAATTTCTTTTTGGTTCAGAGGTGCATCTCCCACCAAGAATTATGGAAATACAATATCATAGAATTTTTCATCAGAAAATCTAAAACATATCATTTCATAAAAAATAATATTACATCTAAAGATAATGAATACTCACCAATTGTCTCACCACTATATATAGGGTCCCAAATTCTTTGGAATTAATCATCAAGATGTGGATCCCGAAGAATCATATTGAGAAGAGTGGAGGTCAATTGAAAAATTGCCAGAATAATCATAGTTCTATACCCCCAAACTCTTAAATGAAATTGAGAAAAAATAGAAATCAAATTACACTCTTATGATTATTACTTCATAGCCTAGGTCATATTTTTCCTACTCAATGAATCAGTGATGTAATTATCTATACTAGGGGTGTAGGTAATGTCAAAATCAAATGATTGCAGGTACTACATTAAATTACTCTTTCAAATATTGGATATTTTTTAGATATGATATAACTTGATATTTTGTGGTCAGAATAAATGGTAATTATTTCTATAAAAATGTATCACTAAAAACTAATAAGACATTACATCATTGCAGTGAGCACAAGATCATGGTTTGGGAAATTATTCTCATGTGGACTAATAATTCTAGAACCATATTCTACCATTTGATCACCTTATATAAGGATGTAGTGAAAACCCAAACCTAATGTATACAAAAATAATTCATAGCCCTATTCAGCCTCTGGAAGATTCAACACTGGCATATAAGTCAACGAATATTTTGACTCATCAATGTAATTCTGGAATTTCACATCCCACATGAACTTCAATCCTTTTTGAGTGAGATTTTCCATCAAAGAATCCTAATTTGAGAAATCATTAATGAACTAGATGTAGTACTCTTACAAGACAAAGAAGCTATGTACATTGAAAATATTAAACAATTTCTCCCATGTTAAAAAAAGTTATCAACTTCCCAGGATCGATTGAAACACTATGCTCTAACACCACATGCCCCAATAACATCACTACTGAAATATATAAATTCAATTTTGAATCCTTCACAAAATTCCAGTGATATCTAAAAATCAACATAACATCTCTCAAATGATGTGCTTGATCCTCCATGGTCTTGATGTAAACCAAGATTTCATCAAAAATGCTACAATGAATGAGACAATGTACTCATGGAATAGTGTTTTTATCAACACCATGAACCCTATAAGAGCATTGGTCAGAACAAAATCCCAAACAAGATACTCATAACAGACATACCTACTCCAAAAGTATGTCTTCAAAATGTTATATTCATTAATTCCAAACTGGTGATAACCCGATCAATGATAAATCATTGAGGACTAATTTCCCCCTTTTGACTGAACAAACTTGCGATCAATCCATAGAAATGGTAATTTTTTATTTACCATGACTCAATTGAGTTTTTTGGTAATAAATACCAAGGAAAAGTGTCCCAATATCTTTATTTGATAATAGAATAAGAACCGCCCATGGTGACACACTCTATCATTTAATGCCTTTATTTAGTAGATCATCCAACCATGTTTTAAAATTGTTCTCTTAATCTTGTGACATATGGTAAGATGGAAGAGAACCTAGATGAGTACCAGGTAATTAATCAATGGATAACTCTTCCTCTGTTATTAAGCAAAAACTAGATATATCATTTGTAATCATGTAAGAATGGTCAGTGATAACTATAGGGAGTTCACCGCTCAAAAATTATCACTCCAAGTCAAAAGAAAAAATTGATATTACCCAACCCAACTCTAGAAAATATTGTCTATATCTACTCGACCATGGGTCCCACTTTCCTTGAAAAACACAACACACTCCATCAAGTTTAGTAATGAAGTCCCACTTAAGATAACATTCAATCTAAGACATATGAGGAATAAATAAATCCATCCCAAAAACTAAATCAATTGGTTTCATGTATAGAAACATAAAATTATAATTAATATCAATATTTAATAGTGAGAAAACAGAAGTGTGTAAATGGAGATTATTTTCTCACTTCATTTAGAGTGGCGTAGTAATACCCCTCACATAATAAAAAACCTCAATAATATGAATTACTCAGTTCACAATTATAGTTAATATACACAAGTTGGATGAACTAGTATCAAATCTACCAGTACCTAAAGAGGAATCTATAGTGATGGTACCAATTATTGTCCCTATACACACATCAACTTCATCTGGATACTCTTCCACTATGCAAATAACCTTCATTGTGGATTCCTATAGTGAGAAACCCTTAGTTCTTGAAGCATTTGGTTTCACCACTGTACTTTTAGTATCTAATGAGCCCGTGTTACTTAGTAGAGTAGGAAATACATGAAAACAATTCTATCGGTGAACTAGGCATCTGTATGAACTATAGGTCTTGGGTGACTCAGTGAAAAACCATCTCAAATTCCCGACCATACCACATTAAAATGAAGTCACAAGTCATCTTCAATGAACTTCAAAAGATATGGATGTTTCTTTCTATCAATATCCACCATGAGAATCATCATGATTTTTCTTTCATTTAAAATAACTAAAAGAAATTCTTCTGGGAGTAAAAGGAACTCCCATCAACCCTCAATTACTGGCAGGGTAAGGATAAACCATCAAAGCTCTATCTATTTTTTCAACATTAGAATTGAGCTTCAACATAAGGGTTAGAGATCCAATATACGATTGAAGAATCATCTCAATCCATCGACACTCTAGTTTCACATTTATATTCTCCTCAAGGTAAAACTAAAAAATATTTATAAAATTGTTCGCATACTATATAATTGTCCTGTTACCCTATTGGATTCTAGGAAACTCCATGTACTTCACTAAAACCATCTACTCTAGATATAACTAATATGTGAAAATAACTCTAATATATTTTCACACTAATCCATTATGTTTCTTCTAAATCACCATAAATTCCCACCATTTCTTACAATTACCTTCTTTATTAAAGGAGGAAAAAATCAGCATTATACATTTTGGAATTTCCAAGAACCCAAAAAGTTGTTCGATCTTTTCAATCAGTCCTCTATAACTTGAGGAACAATATATCCTTAGAAATATGGGGTAATATTATAACTAAACTCTTTAGACTGATTCTGAGATTCATCCCTTAAATGTTACACTATCGAATCCAAAACGAGAATGGGTAAAGGTACTTATCCCATAGATTGGACATCATGCACTAGTATCCCAAAAATATTATGGTCCATTAGATGATTCACCTATTCTGGTTCACCAATAGCTTCCTCCTATGTCCTGTTAAAACATCATCAAAGAAGAATGATGCTATATAATTTCAATAGACAACATTAAAACAAAATACAGGATACATAGATCAATAACATAAATAAGGGATATATTAAAATATTATAATTCAATAGAATTCAAGTATGGGATTACAGTAAAATAAAATCCAAGGATGGTAAAAGACATTAATTAGATTAAAAATTCTAAATGGATACTTTTTTCAAATACCGATGGTGGATTAAATTATTTCATGATGAGACATGGCTTGGAAATTCCTCGCAAATACCTCATAAGTCCTGAAAATATTACCTCATGTCTACAAGGATAACGAAAATTGCATATCAGCCTCATTGAAAGATGCCTAACCTGCACCATTGATACCCCTTTGATAGAAATCATCCTGGATACCGTTGTACACTAATAATTGATCAGGTCCTTACATAGCCCAAATGTCAATCCCATTCTCCACATGTTTTAAACTAGAACCTGGAATCACACAATAATAAAAAAGGGAATAATTTAGCAACAAACTAATTGAAGATAAATGATACTAGTCAGTATTCCGTCACTCCGAATGGATAAAGTACTAGAATCAGATACGAAAAAAATACCAAAATATTACATCATCATATGTAAAAAAAACTAACTAAATAAGGCTAAAAAACTCATGTAAGTGGTCTATTAAATCAACACTAGTAACCTCCATCATTCCTGGTCCCATGAATAAAGAACACGCACCACCTCTAAATGGAATTTTTAGCATTTCAAGTACTATAAATTATACAATCTACAAACCCTTGATGGAAATGGTAGGGAATGAGAAGAAGATCCCAGTACGATACAACCAAAGATTCTATAATAAATTCCATAACAATAAAGCATTTGTTATTTCAATTTAATTAATATAAGGCATGACATGAAATTTATATATTTTCATAAAAACATACTTTCAAGAGAAAAATATGGAAGAAATATCAAAACATTCTTAAATAAAAAAATTTAAATAAACATGTTTTATAAAATAGTGGCCATGAATTAACATTTTTATAATTAGTGGCATGTAATCATAAATAAAATAATTTAATAGTACCATATCATAATCCATGAAATAATTTATTTTTTGTTTCATGGATACCCATACATCTCAATTGGTGACCTTAGATCATGTGTCAAAAAATCCATTGGGAAATTTCAATGGGATAAACTCCCCATAAAGAGAAAATCATACCAAAAAGGTTTTGTTATAGTTTCCATCATCAGTCCATTACTGGGGAGTCATATTCCTAGAATTATTGTACTATTAACCACTAACTATCCTATATTACATGTTATTCAAATAAAAATAATATAAATCATTATAAAATTAATCATTTAAAATCATTTCATCATTAACATTTCAATTTCCCAATTTCAATTTCAATATGACTTTTCATTTCAAAAAAAAATCGTATATTTACATCAAATTAAATATATTTCACATAATTTTACATTATATGAAAATTATATCTAAAATAAAAATAAAATAATTTAATTAAAACCACTATAAAATAAAACTAAAAAAATCTAAAAAATACACCTAGTAATTTATATTTAATTAAAATTGGGGATTGTCCCAATTCCAATCATTTTTTAAATTAACCATGAAATCATCTCAAATATAGGATTCCAAATCAATTAAAAAACATTTCAAATTAATCAAGCAATATATGGATTTAAAAAATGGTCGAAGCCTTATATAACCACCAACCTTTAATCACAATATTTAAACAACCCAATACCCATAGTGGGATATTCCAATGAAGAATGAAAGACTAGATGATCAGAAAATCAGACCTATAATCAAGATCCTTGAAAATTGAGATTATATCCATAAATAACAATATGATGTAACAATTCTTATAATGTAAAGAGGTTTAGGTCAAAAGAAACCAAATGATAGGATATTCACTAATTATAAGGGAATTAGAGCTTCCAATATCATGTATATTTTCAATAGATGAGTTTTTGAGAGGTAAATAATCCTCTATAGAACCTTTTAAAGTAAAGTAGACTTATTAGTGCTGAAAATGGGGTGTTATATTTATTAAACAGGGGTCCTGTGATTTTTAAATAAAATTTTGGTGAGTCAAAAACCCACACAAACATATTTTTAGGTAGGGTCACACAGTTGGTGGTAAACATGCACCCAAATTGTGTCCCATGTTGGACTTCTCCATAGGCTGCACCTTTTTTCCACGCGAATTGTTTAACCATGTATAAACCATGAAAAAACTCACTATTCAATGTTATATATTGTGGATGGGTGGTAGTACAATTTTAAAAAATATTGTGCTACCCTTGAACACCTTTAAGACCCTCTCACAAGGGCATACAATCTGCTATGACAAATAATATGGGTTTCCCTAATCGTTCACCAACCATTCATAGCACCAAGGGCTTCCAAAATATCTCTAAATTAACCTGAAACAACCTCAGACAAAAATAATCCATTTTACAATAAGAAAATTTAAGAAATACTTGAATAAATATTACAAGATGTTACATTGGGGAAATTAGATACATAAACAAATAACAAAAAATAAAATAAAAGACTATTTTTTAAAACACCATAGTGTTCTCTTAGTTTCTTTTAAACTCTTATTAATGCAAATGGTATCCTGGGGCCATAAAAAAAGAAGATGTCAGCTATAAATCCCAATATAGGAATAATAAAATCATAACATGATGAAAATGATACATGTTCATCAAAGCACATATCATCACGACATAGAGATTTATGAATCACACATACTAAAATGGAATAATGAAATGAGAAAACATCATTAATAAATCATCATGTCATATTAATTTAGAAATAATTTAAAACATGAAATAATAATCATAAGTCTAGGATAACCACCGGGAAATCATAACATAGTGTTCTTAGGATAAAAACCCATGAACCATAAATGGTATCTCTTGAGATGAAAACATTACCCAATTCATTGAAGTGCTATCAGGGAACAACCTTCATATTTTCTAATTTCAAGTGTGTGACTTAAATCATATAACATAATAAAATATTTAATAATTATAAATCCTTGATAATGATTTTTTTTAAAAAAAATGTATTTCCCAAATTAATTATGGATAGTTACATATTGGTTAATTCACTTTAATGAAAATTGGTTTGGATATTTACAACACAAAGGTATGTAATGGAAAATTATGGGATAATTTTAGAAGTATATTGGGAATAAATTAATTTTAAGGGATGATATTAATCATAGAGAGAGTTATTTGGTCTCTTATAACTTTATAATCCTATTGATATTAATGGAATTTTAAAAAACAGAAGAAAATGTAACCAATATTGAATTATTATGGTTATTATAGGGAATGTAATTGAATAGAAAATTAGAAAGATAGAACTATTACCTTTATATATTTCTTCTAAAATAATTGGAGAAGAACTATAAGAACTTGTGGACTCCATTTGTGGTCTTTATATTTGAGTAATGTGAGAACAATATTGGTCAAATACTTTGGAGTGAAGATGAGTGAGATAATGTGTGGGTATTTATAGAAAAACTAAGGGGTTGTTATTAAATTATAAACATTGTTTTTGACTCTATATTAAAAAGTATTCATCAAAATTGGATCTCTCATGTTTTTTATCATGTTAGTTGGTTTTAAGTAATTTATTTGGAAATGGAATAAATTTATTTAAATTAATTCATTTAGGATGTGTGTGTGAGTAATGTTCATGAATTGTTTTTCTAAACATTGAAATTTTCTTTTAGGTTTTGGTGGTAAATTATAAGTTTTATAAAATAATATTACCTAATTAAAATAAAATCCTTTAATTAAAACAATATTTATAGTCTATAAAGACCATTATATAAATTATTAGAACATTTTGGGAAATTATGATGTTATTATACATTCTATATATTTATATTGTATTTAATTTTAAACCAAATGTTCCACTATCTTAGAAAACTATGAAAAATTAACTATTGGAAATATTTGTTGTGTTGAATTCAATATTTATATTTATTTTATTAGAAGAATTTTATAAACAATTAGAAATTTAATTTTTAACATTAATTTATTACAGATTAAAATTACTAATTATATAACAAGATTGAATTTATAATATTTATAAAAAACTCTTATGATTACATAAAGTCATTTTATTATTTATAAATGAGTAAAGACTAACATTTTTAACATTTATATGAAAATAAAAATTTATTTCAATTAACACAATTTATCGTAAAAAATGTTTTAATAAAAATTAAATATATATATTTTTCTAATTTTTTTTGTTACCATGTATCAAAAATCAATTCTATCAGTTACATCCTGTATTTAAATTTATTTTGTTTTATTAACATGGATCATAAGAAAAAAAGATATTGGGTAAAATAATATTTCATTAAAATAAATAATTTACATTCTATTAAGATGTAGAAACATAACCCTTTATTACACTACCATACACCCTGAGGGAAATATGCATGGTAGTAATACATTCTTAGGGTTGTTTAAAATACATAGTTTGGGAGTTGATATTTATAAATGTCAACTTCTCTAATAGATGGTTCGATAAGATTTTATTTTGTTGAATATTAACATGGTCTTTATCATGGGAGAAGTCTAGTGATTCCATCTCCCACGAATGCTCTAATAAATGAGTCTCATGAGGTTTGATCCTACTAGTTCAGGTCATCATTATTTCTTATGCATCGATTAGACTTTATGAAATCCCTTAATATAAAATAATCTTAATGGTCACACTATCATGGATATATTACCAATGCTCAGGATTCTTAATATTTATTTGGATAATAATTTCATTATATATAAATTTTATAGTGGTCCAAAATAATAATGAAATATTGTGAATAAATTTTATAAAATCACATTAATTAATATGGAATATATTTTTTCTGAAAGAAATTTCATTTATATATGTTTGGGTTGTTACAAGATGAAAATAATAAATAATTATCTCTATAAAAAACATTAAATTTAAAGGTGTTAGATTCCTTATAATGTAAATAATAATAAATACATCGACTATTTTGTATTGGTAACCCTAATGGTTAGGTATTAATGAATTATATTTTTTAAGATGAGAATATTATAGGTGAATATAATGGTATGTTATCTAATGTGAATATTTGGTTACATATATATGGGAACCCCTAATAGTTATGTTCCTACAGGAATGAAGTCGAGATAATTCTTTCAATGAACATAGGGAAAGGTCATATCCACCCAACAATAAAAGAGTTATATGTGATATAATGAACATTTCTGTATAAATAAATAGTTATGTGAAGAGAGAAACACAATAGATAAAATTTGTTATTATTAAATATGGATCCTAGATCAGAAATAGATATGATGTTTCTTTTCATAAATTTTATTCGAGTATATTCAATAAAATTTACTATTTGATACTTTATAAATTGTAAAACTACCTCGGTTAATATTCAAAATTATAAAATAAAATGGAATTAAATATATTTTTTATATTTAATATTATTTATTGAATAATACTATAACATCAAAATAATACTCTATTATAAGTAGAAATAACATGAGAATATATAATTTTTTGTTGTTAGAATAATTTGTTAAAATTATAAATCATGATTATTATATATTACCTATTCATCAAACATTTCTATTGATGTACACAGAATAAAAAATATAAGATAATTGTATGAGGAAGATATAAATATAAATATTAAAAATGGAATAAATTATTTTACATTGGTGTTAGACACATATGACCAACATCTACAAAGTGGATTTGCATTGGAATTAAAAAACTCTTATTCTTTTTATTCTACAAATTTAAATTTGATTTATGCTTATTATTTATATAATAATGTGTTTTATTTTATGGTTAAGAATAATAATTCTCCAATATACATGAATTATATAATTTATAACATAATAAATATTGATAGTTTAATTTCATTTATTTATTTTTATTATTAATTTTATCAAATAATTGGGTATTTTTATGTATTTTATTTTTTTTATTTTTAATTGGTATGGAACCATTTGATTTTGAGTTTATTATATATTTTAAAAAATATTTTTTAAAATATAGAATTTTTAATTCATATGATTCATCCTTAAGGATCCTTTTTCATTCAAGTTGAAATATGGGGAATCATCTCAGATAGGATAAAAAGGCATGTAGATGGATATGTCAACATCAACAAATCAAGGGTTGGTAGCGGTGGAAGAAATAAATCCTGATTTGTGAATGATGTATAATAATAACACTCCATTGAGATCTTTTTAGATTAAAACAATGGGTAATGATGATATATCAGGTGATCTTAGTGATATATCATATTCAATTACATCATGAACCATTCAACACATTGGAAAGGATAAATGCATTTAAGATTAATCAATAGTTTCTCTTGTTCATTCAAGATTAATTTGAAACCATGTCAGACCATATAATAATGACAATACTATTCTACCACATTATATTAAACTAATAAAATCCAGCTAAGTGTTATTAAATAGAATAATATAAGTAGTTAAAAATGTGTTTGGTAATATTACACTATGATATCCAATATCCATGGAAATAGGTTGAGATTCCATTATGAAATATTGATTCATGGTACATTATATTTCTCATTGAAGGATATAAAGTGCTGGAGATAGTGAATATCCTAATGGAAATAATCTTATATTGTGAAGATTATTTATATGATAAGGAAGTTATTGTTTAAAGATTTTTTATTTAATAATATATTAAATGAGATTTGGAGATGATATTAGTGGAGGAGATATGGGTTATTCCATGAGAATAAAAATTTATAAAAAAAATTGATGGGATAAAATATTATTCTTATTCTATAAACACAACTATTATGTTATAAATTATATATCTATTGATATAATTAATATTAATAGGCTTCCAATTTTTTGAGAGATATTTTGAGATAATTTTTTAGCTGGTAAATGTGATTCACTACTTGTTTTTAAAATCCTATTAATAAAAAATTAAAATTATCACGAAATAAAGAAGATATAATGAACGATATTATATATACATAGAGATTCAAAGGATGTGATTCTATTCTTATATATAAAGGTTTGTGTTATGCAAATAGAATTAAATATTTCTAAAAGGTTCAAAATTAGGGGTTGTTTTAAGGTTTAATGTACATAATTTTTGGTTACTTTTTAGTTTTATAACATTCTAATTTCTAGAATAAAGGGTAAATTTATTTTTTCTACGTTTTGTATTGAATGCAGATTGATTTTTTGTGTTTATTTTATTGTTATAGGTATTTTTATTGTGTTTTTATTCATCCTTCCTAACAAATATTTTCTTCTAACATTGAGAATGATCATTATCTCATTGTTTATAGAATTATCATTAGATGCATTAATCTATACATAGATTTAATCTTTAACAGAGATTTAGTTATGTTGTATTGTTCAATATGTTTATGTATACTCTGATTTATAAATTAATAAATGTATTTTTTCCATAATAAATTGTGAGGTTAGTGATTAGAGAGTGATTACCAAGACTAATTATTTAGGTAGATTTAATTTTGATAGATACATTATTATTCATCATTAATTTTATTCTTAAATATTTCATGATCCATGATTTTTATGTCTTAGTGTACCTACAACATTTAATGTTTTATTTATGAAAAATTATTTCATTTTCATTTATATTTTTCATCGATGATATTTAATTTGGATTTATAAGATAATTAATTTTCATTGGGATTTTATCTTGGACTTAACTATGTTTTATGATTTTTATGTTGTGATTAGGGAAGTTAAATAAAAATTTATAAACATGATAGACCATGAGAATTAATAACAACTCATGGAAATCCAATTTTTAGTGTTATTCATGAGGGATTGGAATTAGTACGAGACTTTGATTTGATATATCATGAAAAATAATTTTCATATTTTATTCTATTTTTAGGATTTATGTTAGTTATTATTTTTATACTTTTATATAATTTTTAATTTCTAGTTGTGACGGTATGTTTTTATTATATCAGTACTAAACAAATCCACTTTTACATATATGTAATGGATCTTTCACGTCCAATTGATCAACACAATGAGAAGATACAAAGGTAAACCGTGTGTGTCCCACAACCATTCCAATGTGTTGATTATGTACTAATATATGGAATAGATCAAGTATTAAAAAACCGTTTTGATAATTAGAGTTAATATAAATACAAAAAGATCAATCAATGTAATTATCCAAAGTAGAATCCAGATTTTAGGAAAAACATGAGGATAAATTTGAAGGTGATATTGACAATGAGGTTGAATAAAATGATAATTTTAATGATGAATATTAATATGATATATAACCCAAGGATTTAATAATAAAAATTTCTAAAAATTAGGGGAAACAATAATAAAAATACATTATAAAAGAATAAAATATATAATATCATGCAAAGACTTTATAAATAAAGAATAACAATGCCCATTTTGAAGTGGATAAGAAATAATATATTGTAAAGGAGGAGTACTACTATGTTTAGTAAGTCCATGAATTATTTTTTAAATCATTATGTTATATCAATTTTGGTATTCACCTAATGGATGGATCAGTATAGTTTAAATGAAAATTATAGTAAATATATCTTTGGATTTGTAGAATTTTAGGTCATTATTAAATCTTGATCATGTAACTTATTTATACCCTCCAATTAGGTGATTTAAGTGTTATTTTATTGTCTATAGATACTAAATTAAACCAAAAACATATGTGTCAAAATATAAATTTTTATTTCATTATTAAAAATTTTAATATATTTATTTTAAGATTTTATTTTAATCAAGATTCAATCACCTGTTTTTGAGATTTTTTATTGAATATTTTTAAATCACTTAGTTGTTTTTTATTTTTTAGTTATATTATGATAATTGAAGGAAAAAAATTAAAACAATAAGTAAATAAAATAACTAATAATAATGATAATATTTAATTTGATGACTCATGGTTTGGGAAGATTTATTGGATAAAGAAGATGAAATTCCTCATAGGTTTGTATGATTTGACTTTATAATTTCATTGTTGATTGATTTATTATTTTTATTCATCCCATGAGTTATTTTATATTTTTTCCTTATCCTTAGAGGTATTCTAAACCATTTTTTCATATTCTTTCAAATTACCTCTTTCTTATGAGATTATGAGGATATACATCACTACTAGTATTTTTTATCATGTAGAATCATGGAAATTTTAAACCATATTAAGTATATTTAAGACATCAAGTGATTATTTATAAATACCATTTTATCATGAGACATACCTTATATATTAAATTTTTTAAATCCACAGATATCATGGATTAGCTTGTTAGGAAGCCACATTACATGCTGATTTATCCTTCGAAAACTTATTACTTATTATTATTACAAGATTATCATTTTGAGTTTTTAGTGCTGTATTTTGTAAATTCAGGGTGCTAAAAAGTGATATTCACATGAATAAGTGTGGGGGAGTATCTATTACTCACTTATAGATAAGGGTTAAAATGATATATTTCATTATTTCTATGTGGTTCCCTGATTGTTTCAAAATGGAAGTAAAATGATAATATTTTAAGAAGACAAATTCCTTAAAAGATGTGAAAAATATATGAAAGAAGTTAATGTTCAGTATAGAAGCCAATAACTACATAGGACAAGGATTGGTGATAATATATTTTGAATGAAAGTTTGAGGACGAAGTATAATTCAATAAAATTTTAAAAATATCATGCATTGTGAATAAATATGAGTTCCACTTTTCACATCATTACCTACCATCCCAAAACCGTAGGTTTATTATAGCCTTATATAAATTCCAATTTATTTTTACTTTTTTAATTTATAATGCGATATTGAGATATCATGCAAGCATATGGATACAATGTGTACACTTGAGATTGAGAAAAGTGCAATATCAAATGATCTTAAGGGATGGTATAACATTTTTATTGTAATTTAGACAGTAATTATTCATGAATACTAATAATATGTTTAAAGATATGAATGTAAGTCAATTCAAGTGTCATCATTTCAAAAGGAAAAGTAAAATACAAGGTATATTGGTTTTCTTGAGAAGTGATGGGTTGAATCAATATATCATATGTGAATCTTGAAATTATATAATTTATTGATAATTATGTGGTTTTATTTTATATTGTGTTTAATAATTATATAGTACGAGTTTCCTTTGTTATTATGTTTATATTTTATACTTGAGGACCGTAAAGGGATTAAATGTGGGGGGATATGATGGCTTAATTTCATGAAAGTATTTTTGTTAAAAATTCTACTGATTAATTAAGTATTTTCTTATAATTATAATTTTTTATTCTTGATTAGAAGGGAATAATTTAATTTATATTTTGGGGTATTTTTTGATGAAATTAAATATGAAAAAAGTTTTACCTTTATAAGATTCATTTACGAGGAACCTTGCTCATATAAGGTGCACTACTAGGGAAACATCTTGTGTATGATTGAAAAGCATGGAAGAGGTTGTATCAAAATCAACAAAGCATGGGTTGGAAACTTTGTATGATTGAATTTTCGTTCTAGGGAAGTCATGTAAATATATTACTTTCATTCTTGGTATCACATTAGAATAAATATATGGGTATTGACGTTATGATAGGTGAGACCAATACCTAATCTGATTTGATTACATTATGACCCTTTCATCACAATGTGATAGAGAACCATATTAAAGATTAATTTAGAGTTATATATGCTCATATTGGATTATTTTAGAACTATGATATCCCATGTGAGAATAATAAGATGATGTTTTCATGTGGGATTAAGCTTACCAATTCCAACCATGAGAAATTATATTTAATAAGATAAATGGTTTATATATCAACTAGTACTGTTGTGTGGGGAGTTTTTGTATTCATTAGAATAGATCATGATTCTTTGAAGTAATACTATTCCATGGTTCTTAAAATATTTCCACCAAGCGTATTAAGTGGTTGATAGAGGTAAAATATTAATAATCCTTTAACGAAGATTATGATGTAATTCTTCTGTTGTGATGAAAGAATGTTCTTATTCAATATTTCAAGTGTTGAAGAAGATAGTTCATGAAATAAGAATATCGTTTTAGAATGGGAACAAATGTGTTTTTTCTTGACAATGAAAAGTAATGAAATAAGGAATTAAATTAAGTATTACAATTGGGTCATGAAATGTTCTATAATAGTATGGATTTTTTTCAATTAATATAATGACGATTCTTGGGTTTTCTATTTTTAATGCATATCTTTTTGTATATATTTATGAGATAAAGGTGATTCTCTACTCATTTTTCGAATTCTATCTAGAATGTGTTAGAGTTTGAATGAAATAAAGAAGATATAAGGAATTATTTATGAAGCTACATATAGAATCAATGCAATTTTTTCTTTTATTATATATAAATGTTAGTGATGAAAACATGGAATTCAGTATTTTTGGGAGATCAATTTTGGGGATTAGATGGAGGTTTTATGCCTAGAGTTCCTCAATTATTATTGGTTTTATACCTCTCTCGTGGATAACATGAGGGTTTAAATTATTTTATGTCATGTTTTTTTAATTTAGGGGGAATGAATATTGATGTTTAATTCATTTTTAAGTATTTTTTAATTTTCTCATTTATCCTTCCATATATATCTTTTATTCATTATTTGAAAATGTACATCTATCTTTGATTGAGTATATTACATTTAATACACTAAATATTTGTTATCTTTTTTCCTTGACCATAGATTGAGTAATATGACATGTTTAAATAAGTGTTTGGATTACCTATATTCTAAAGAAAACTGATGTATTTGACAATAATAATGGGGGAGTTTAGTGATTATAGTGTGATGGAAAAGTCCTTGTCTTCATATATATTCAATCTTTACAACTGAATGATTATTCATTATTCCTTTTTATGATTTAATATTTCATGATTGTGGATTTGATAAGACTTGGTCCACTAACATCATTCATTTTTTTCATTATTCAATTTATACTACATATTTATTTAAATTTTTCATATTGGAAATTGAATTTGAGATTTTAAAGATATGCACTAATATATGTGTGTTTGAACTCAAACATTACCATGTTTTTCTCTTTTGAAGTTACTATTAGGCAAGTGCGATATAAATTTCCAAAAATCATTCAATAGGAAATTTAATGATAAATAATGGGAGTTAAAATATGATTAATGGTTTATAAATTCATGATATGTATAATCTATTATAAAACATTATAAATAATAAAAATTAAATTAAATTACTCAAATAATAGTTACTTTTCACAATATCACCATATATATATGTGAAATATTTATAAATAATTCATAGAGATGTATTTTTTGCATCATTTGACTATGAATCATTTGATACACGTGAATTAATTTTATAAGAAAAAATAAATAAAAAAATTCACTAGAAGAGGTGAAAATTTTAGCAGGATATTAGATTTAATATATAGTGATGTGTGTATGTTGATGAGAAAAAAATATTATAGTGGATATAAGTCCTTTGTAATAATGACTGATGAATATATTTTGTATGGTGATTTTTTTTATGAATAGAACGTCTGAAACCATTGAAATATACAAGGTGTAAAAAAATGAAGTACCAAATCAACTTTTCAAAAGTCTTAAGACAACCTAATTTAATCGAGCTGATGAATTCTTGTGTCAAGAGATTATTTATATTTTTACATATTGTGTAATTGTTTCACAACACTATTTTTTATGTACATCTCAGTTTAATGGTTTATTTGAAAGGATAAATCAAACACTATTAGACATGGTTCAATTAATGACATATGAATTTAGCATTCCAATATCTTCTTGTGGTTAGGACATAAAAATACATATTTTCCTATTTAATTAAATTCCTTATAATTAATTTTCAAAGACACTATATCAGATATAAACGTAAAAATATTAAAAAAAATCATTCATGAGAATTTGAGGTGTGAATCTTATGTTAAGAGAAACATTTATGAAATACATGGACTTAAATATAACATGTTTCTTTTTATGGGATATTCCAAAGAAATCATGGGTTATTATTTTAATAATTCATTATATTATAAAGTGTTTGTGTCTTTATAAGGATTATTTCATGGTAATGAGTATATTACTGAAGAAATAACTGTTATATGTAATATAGTAATAATTTACTACAATTTATTCCTTTATAAATTCTATTTCAGTTTTTAAAATAATATTTGAGATAACTTAGTGAACATATAATGTAACACAAATAGTTTCCATTAAAAGCTCACATTTTAGAAAAATAAAAATATTAATCAAATATTAAAAAATTTACCAATAAAAAATTTAATAATAAATGAAAAAGGAAAGAATATAATAATATACAACACTATATGGTTAGACTATAATATAGATACACCTACCATGAAAATAATTAAACAATATTACCTATTTAATGCTCATGATGGGAAATAAGTAGATTAGATTTTTAGTAAGCTATATCCAAGAAACATGAGTTCAATTATCCACTTTTATGAAATATCAAACGATCTAGTCTCTTGATGCATAAAAAATATAGATAAATAGATGAGAACCTGGATTAAAAGGAGTCCCCTTACTATATTATAAATAACAGAGACCAAAACATTAACTCGATTGAAGAATTAACACTATAGAGAGGAGGATAAATAAGAACCCAACATGGGATCCAAAATGTAAAGGATAACCATGTTAGGATAGAAGTTTCATATTAATATAGATTAAAAATATTCCGAGATTAAAATACAATTATGACATTACTAAACTGTATACCTAGTTCCACCACTGGTGTGCTGTTGTGCCTCAATAATGGGTCGATGGTCCACTGGTTTACCGGTAATAGACTAACGACTTTCATATAAGTGAAAACATAATGTCTGCACCTATATGTGTTCCACATTCTATAAAATAGCACTTGAAATGGTGTGGTGGTTCTACCAATCAACACCAGTTAGTAGGTACCCTCTGCTGGCTAGTCAGTGGCCTCATACGGTCACCAAAGAGCCAAAACCATATTCGAGAATAAAAAAGTCCCAAAACTAGAAAATATAAAAACAAAAATATCATCATTCATAGTTTCACAGATATATTTGTGATAGATATTATGTAAAATTATTCACGTTCTTAGCCATACTCACCCATTAATTAAAACATTTTCTTGTATTGGTTGGTTTTCCCACCTATATGAATAATTAAATAAATGTCTACCACATATTACTATATAAAAATAAATACTAATATTATTATAAATAAATAATAAAATAATATTTAGTTTTTGATTTTGGAACTTTTATATTAGTTTTTAATCCATTATTAATATACCACCCTTTCTTCACAAAAAGTTACCAAAACAGGTGCACCATTGATTTCATATCCAAGATCCATAAGTAAAATTATCATAGAATGAAATTTGGAATGTATAAGAAATTATAATAAATATATTCCAGTACCTTAAATAATATATAAATTAAGAACATGGTATCAATTACTGGTGATCAATATTAATGTTACCAAGCATATGAAAACAGTTAAAAATTAAAAATATTTAATGATTCAAATAAACTATAATTATTTAGTAAATTTGTAATAAAAAATTATTATATTTGAATATAGAAGGTAATTGATATGAATAAGGATATTAAATACATTATAAAGAGATTTATCATTATTATATATGATGTTATATCATGTTTTACTAAATGGGAATAAAATGAAAGGGGTTTTCATAACTCAATTTTCTTTATCTAAGTTAAAATAAATACCCTTGAAACACATTTTGATAAGTTGATTTATTTTATAGTATGATTTTATAAAATATTAATTTCACTTTATCTTTTATTTATTTCTAATTATTTCTCATGAATATATTTTTTGATGTATTATTACTTTAATAATTATGATATTTTTATTGGTGTTGCATCTCAATTTTCATTCTTTGGGACAATTTTGTTTTATGTACATAATTTAATGTAAATGGTGATTATAATACCTATTGGATATATAATATCAATAAATATATTTTATTCTTATTATTTGAAATTTAATATCATGTTATCCCTATAAAAGGGTTTCTATCAAAAAGTCTCATAATTTATAAGGGATTTCCTTGGCTCGACATTATTTTTAAATTTATAATTATCCCAATTTGACTATGGTTTTACAAAATAGTTCTATTACATTCTATAATTATATTTTAATACGAATTATTTTTATTTTAAAGGTAATAAAATTGATTTATTTCATCCTTCTGAAAATTTGAGGATGTATATAATAATTGTTATTCTCTCTAAATGAGATGTTTTTCTACAACATCCATATTGACTCTTACCAATAATGTCATCCATTTTTATTCTGAAATCCAAATATGTTTTATTTTTTATGATGTTCAAAAATTTTTTTACTTCTTTTCAAAAGGATTATTTATCATTCTTATTATTATGTGGGATTAAATAGAGGTATTTCCAAAATATATAAAAATATAATTCTTTCATGTTTTTATTTTTATTTTCCACTCTACAAGGAAAACTATTAGGTATTTTTTAAGGTTCAGTTATCTATATTTATTTTAAATTGGTATTTTAAAATACGTTTTATGTTGACCTATTGAAAATGATTTAAAAAAATGAAATTATCATTCTGATTGATTAAACATGTCATACTAATTGACCTTATTTTGAAATCAAAATATTTGTACCATATGAAATTTAATGAACCCCATTTTAATTCATTGTGTTTTCGTGGTAAGTTAAATTATTGATATCATGTGATAGAAATATGTATGGATAATGATAGTTGGTGTCCTATATTATAGTAAAATTCATTGGTTATGGTTTTATAAATCATGAGATTAGAAGGTTTTTCATGGACATGATTGTGTTATATAAGATTTGTTCATAAGGTTGTTTGTAGATATAAATAAGTTTTTCATATCTCACAAGGTTCTGCACGAACATTATAACACTATGTTTTGTTTACATAACGGTGTATTTATTTAATGACCTAGGATTTATTAATGATATTTCTTTCCTAAATAAATGCATGGTATATTATATATAATTTTACAAATACAAAACATATAAAAAAATATTTTAATAATGGAGACTGCTACTTTATTCTATAACCAAACCCAAGAAAATGGAAAATATTATAAGGGTACAAAAGTAGAAAAGAGAAAAAACCACATTGGGTAAATTTTAATAACCACAATCTATATGAATCATCACCCCATGAACAACACTATGGAAAATAAATATAATATTAGTAAACAAATATAAATATTAAAAAATGAAAATAGAATATCATTGGTTGAATTTTAGTGAATATTGAATGAATGAATGAAGTGGTATTTATAGGAGGCAATATAACTATTGGAATAATAATGTGACTATTAAGAATACTAACCTGATCCTTATGAATAGTAACTTGATCATTAGAATAGTAATTTGAGCTCTAAATAATAAAATTTAATATAAATAATATTCATCATGTGTAATTTAAGAATATATAAATATTTTAGTTCTATAAAATAAATATCTTGATTAAGAACTCAATGAAACTGTAATCTCATTTTTAATAAACTATATTTCATTATATTGAGAAAAACAATAAGTTTTATGTTAATAAATTAAATTAGATATAAGAGAAAATTATTTTGATAAAATGAATTTCAATTTTAGAGTAAGAATGATGAAATTTCATAAGGGTAAATTTTTTATCATTTTCTCAGGAACTTCTTTTTTTTATGAATTTTAAAATATATGTTTTTCAAATACAATAATGTTTTATGACACAATGATGGTGTAATAATGGATTAATAAATGTTAATTTGTTTATTTCATCCCTAATTCAATTTATTATGATAAATGGGTAATTTGAAAATAATAATCTTAACTATCAATCCTCATAATAATTATTCATAGTCAAATGTCAAAATTAATCCATTAAAATAATATATTTCATTTTTAGACAATTCCTTTAGATTAAACTAATAAATTTGGGTTATAAATTGTTTAAAAGTATTTAAATCATTTTATTTTATTGAAAAATATTTTATAATGTTAAAAATATTATTGTTGAAAGGTTTACCTCAGATATAATATTTTATTCAATATTATAACTCAAAAACACTCTTCTCCTCAGGTATAAATAACCCCTCACTTGGAAAACCACTTACCTTACACTTTCCATATCCCAAGATCTTCCCAATTACCATCTCTCAATACCATCATTCCTAAGGGACATTATGAAATAATCAAACTACATGATTTCACTAGTTTAAGGGTCATAGAAAAGTAAAAACATCCATAAAATGGTAATATCCTTTCCTTTATTATTTTTTCCCATTAAAAAACATTCAATCCTCATTTAAATTTCTAATACTAACATTATTAAAACAATTAAATATTTTTTTAACTTGATATTTAAAATTTTAATTTCCTACTTTAATTTTATTTTTAAAATAATAACATAATATAAATCTCTCACCACTAGTATTGAAAATGTCCTATTAATGGCCAGTTAACCACTTATGAGACATTTCCAATTATAGAAAGACTAAAATTATGGGAGAAAATAACAACTTTTCCTAGAACTCATTATCCACTCTAAAGAATAAATGTTTAAAGGATCCTTGCACATAAATTATATAAAGGATGGGGCTAATCAATTATATTAAAGAATGATCCAAGATGGAATTAAAGAGAATCGAAGAGTATAGATCAATAAACAAGGCCACATTTTGGTGTCAGCATTCAATGGAAATAAGGTCAATATGGAAGAATACAACCAAACATGGGATAAGTTGGCCAAAAATTTTGAATAAATTCTCAAAGAAGAATTAAAAACTAAGGTAAATAATTTACAATGGGGTTTATATAGAGTGATTGGTTCTAAAAATATCAACTGTTTCCAGGCTTTTGTGATTTCTTTTAGTGTGAATTTATAAGTATGTATAAAGTAATATCATTAAATTTAATTACAGTGGCATATTTTAGGAAAATATGTTATCAAAATATTTGACCTTTAGAAAATAGAATTAAGGATTAACATCAAATGATTATAATTAATCAATAGTGAAAAAATTAATGTGATTCAATTTTGGTTACGTGTTTCAATAAACCTAATTTTTTTCTATGTTTTAATAAACCTAATTTGGTTGTATGTTTTAATATACCTAATTTTAAATACCACATGTTTTATAAAATAATAATGATGTAATAATAACATAATAAATGTTAATTTTGTTATTTCAAAAAATATTAAACATAATAAGATTAATGGGTCATTTAAAAAAAATAAAATTTATATCCAATTCTAAAAATTGTTTTCTAATGTCAAAAGTGAAATGTACTTCATTTAAATAATATTTGGCTAGTTTTTAAAAATTTATTTTTGATGAAACAAATAAATTTAGTGTATAAAGTGTATGAAATTCATAAAATCATGTTATTTAATTTATATATATTTAATAATTAAAAAACTATTATAATTTAAAATATTTTTAGTGGAAATTATATTTTATTCAATATTATAATTCAAAAATACCCCTCTCCTTATTTTTAAATAACCCCTCACCACTCTCATGAAAAAACACTTCCCTTACAATTTAAAAATATAAATTTCCTCCCAATTACTATCTATTAAGACAAATATAATTATTAGGGACATTCTGTAGGAATCAAAATCTTATATTTCATGAAGTCAAGGGATGTATAAAACGAACAACATCAAGAAAGAGGTAATGAACTTTTGTCTTTTATTTGGTTTTTTTTTCTAAACCCCCTAAACTTATTTTATATTATAATAATAACCTTATTTAAATTACTAAATAGTATATTAAAATTATTATAAAAATGTAAATTTCCTATACAAATTTTATTTTTAGTATAATGATATAATATTTATCTCGCACCCCCTCTTTGGTTAATGTCCCATTAACAGTCTGTTAACTGACAATGGGGATATTAACTATTAGTTTCTTATTCTACATTTATAGATGAATATATTAAATTATTCTCAATATATAATTTTTTAAATAAATATAATTTTAAAATTATGGATCCAATCGCAATAATGTATAAGTAAAATTTAATAAAAGAGTGTTAAATCGAATCCGGATAGGATATTTTAAGGAAAATATAATATAAAAATTTATCACCTTTTAAAATAGAATTATGGAACAGAGTCTGATGATTAGAATTGATCAATATTATAAAATTTATCATAATTTAATTTTGGCTCAATTTTTTTCAAACCTAATTTTATTATTTGGGAGGAAGAAAAGTGATGTAATAATGTGGGATTTATGGTTGGGGATTCTCGAACCCAATTCCTTCTTTTTTGGTTTATCTACTCTTTAAATTTTTTTCTATGGGTATGTTCTTATAATGTAAATTAAATTTTCTTTGATTATCCATTAAGTTTTATTTTTATGGATATGCATGTTTCTATACCTTGGAAATATTTTCTAAGGCATTTATAGATATTTTTTGAAAAGACATTAATTTTCAATACATCACGTTGACAACTATTTATTTGTTTTTTATCCACTCAAAAGTGATGATTTTTTATTCTAAGATATCATTTACCTTATTTATTTTTGAATCATTCATGTTATTCATTAAATTATTATTCATAAAACTTTGTGAAACTCATTCATTTCCATGGTTTTATTTCAATATTACGGTTGTTATATGCTCTTTTTCTATGTGGAATGCATGATTATGATCATTTTTTGATGTGAGGGGTGGGCCGAGAATAATATATCCTAGTAATACATTATCAAATGTGATATATCTCTTAATAATATATTTATTAAGCATAAACATTATTTTATCTTTGTTCAAAATTGTGATTTTATGATTTATGCACATATGTTTTTCATGAACATGATGTTATTTGTGTTCACAACTTTGTGTGGTATTTAACCACTATATTATCATGTTTCATAATTATTCATATGCCACATTCCATTCCTATGTGTAATTATTGACTTATGATTATAATGATGATCAAATTCTTATTACATGATTATAATGATTATTCTCACTCATGTATTACTGATCCATGTCTCTTATTTCACTAATATTATCCCTCCCCTAACTAGGATTTTAGCTCATCAAATTTTTGGATGTATATACTTAGGTGAATAAATGTAATAAAAATAATGAAATATATTTATGGAGGAAAAGTAGAGTAATTTAAATAATATTTATTTTTTATTATGTATATGTGATGTATGAGACCAATTTTCCCAATATAATAAACCCAAAGATCCTTGAATGTATTAATATTAGATTTTTTATCTTAAAAATTTTGTAACAGTCATTTAATAAAACATTGGGTTGCTATAATGATCATGATTATATATATATATATATTTATTCACCTTAATATGTGTGGACTTGATCAAAAATAGATTTTTTCACAAGATTGTGTGTGCTCATAGTCATGTTTTTATTTGTTCACAAGATTGTGCCTAGACATGATTTCTCTTATCATTATTCAAAATATTATAATTTTATATGCCTATAATTACTCCACATTTTGATTTCATATACCTATAATTATTCTACATTTATCATTTTTATCATCTCACTCTTATACGATGGTTATGATTTTTCATTTGAGATTACATGTCCTTATATTGTGAATTATGGAAAACTTATAAAGTTACATGTTATTTTTAATAAGATATTTTTACCCTACTCATATTTGCTTATATTCTTATGATCAAACCATTGATGAATTGATGATGATTTATCCCTTATTGAGTATTCAATATCACAACATTATTATGTTCCCATTCCCTAGGATATAAAGAAGAATACAACATAAGAGATGAATAGAAGGGGTTCTCATGTGGCTCAGTTATAAAGAAATGTTCTCAGGTATTTTGAAATAATGTTCTTATATAGGTTATACAAAAATTCATTAAAAATTGTATTCATTGGATTATGTGTTTATTATAATGTATAATGTTTAAATTACTAAATTATATATATATGTTTAGGTTTGGAAATCTCAATTGATATAAAATACAATAATAATAGTTTTTTTAGCATTGGACTTCAGAGTGTGAGTCAGGGGTGGGTTGGTTGGAATTGGAGTACGGGTTAGTTATTTTTGAGGATTAATGCACTTATTTTGGGGATTAAGATGATATAACTTTATTGAAACCCATAAGGGTATTTCTCATTATAGGATAAAGTCCCATAATTTTAGTAATTGTTTTAGTATATTGTTTTCCTATGAATTATATCTCTATATGGATACAAGAAAGTAAATATGTTTGTAGAAAATATAGACATATGGGTAATCACCCTGAAAAATACTTGTTGAGTATCAACTCAATCATCACTCAAGGCCTAAGGATTGGTCCTAAGAATGCACACCTTTCGAGACACTCTAGATGAATATGAATTAGTTAATTAAAATTATATTTATGAATCATTAGGAAAATATTTAAATAGAATTTGAGTATATAATACAGACCAAGTAACATTTTAGATCCTAATTGGAAAATGACCATGTAAAACCTATGTTCAACTAAAAGAGTTATAGGTTGATCCAATTATGTCATTGTTGAAATGAAAGTATCATGGGTTGAAATGAAGGTTTCATCAGAGAAGATATCATAGGATTATCTTTTCTTATTCACATAATCATGTAATTAGTTTTTTATTTTATCATAACCATTATTTATTAAGTATTTGGTTTGAAATATGATCAATAAAATGTTGTTGTAAAATTTAAATCTCTATAAAATCATATAACAAACCAAGGAAGTATATTTGGTTCAAATATTTTAGATAATGTGAAATCTCAATACTTGATTGTTATTTGAGAAATGTTGATTCTCCATGTTTCCAAGACTTTAGGTTGGTCTCTTAGTAGAAAATATATCTTTACTTTCTTATAGATCCTTTAACATCCTTCATAAATAAAGGATTGTTAAAATAATGAGAATGAAATTTATTTAATTAAGGGAGAATGTAATAACCTTATATTTTACTATATACCCTCACTTTAAATTAATATAATATGATCAATAGATTGTTCAACACCCAAAATTGAATTAAAATGATCGAAAACATATTAATAGAAATTATTAAAAAAATTATAATAATAATAAAACCTCTTGTAAATAAAGTGATATTAATATAACACCCTAAGACATTTGTATTAATTTTTATTTAAGTAAGTAATTGTTTCAATAGATTTTATCCCTTTACAGCAATAATAAAAGGTCATTGGTGATGAATTGATAAATTTATTTCTAAAATATAACATCGAAAAAAAATTATTTTAATACTAAAATAGTTTATATGATTATGAAAAGTTGAATATAATGAAAAAATTGAATGTTAACATAAAATAATCCCTCATACATCATAAGTATCATTACAAGATGAAATAATAAATGACAATTAACACAGAAAAAATGAATAATATTTTGGGGAAATAAAATTTATTATATAAACTAAGAGTACTTTGGATAAATAAATGAAAAGGAATATAAAAATTAAATGGATCAAGAACATATCATCATAATAACCCATAAAAGTTTATTCTCAAAATATGGCTACGTGAAGAATGTAAACAAGTGAAAGTGTAGGAATAATTTTGAAAATTAAAATAATAAGATAAGATTCATTGGTATTTAAATTATAAAAATGACTTTTTGTGAGTATTTTCAAGTCCACTAGTAACCATTGGGTTAAAATATTACAAGACACTTATTCAAATAAAGAACAAACCTTTGTAAAATAATCACTACTTTAACAAAAATCTATAACACTCTGAGATATTAAGATATATATTTTCTAAATAAATCATTATTTTTTGATATTATGCATTAAACACAACAACAAGTTTAAATGAACTGTGATCTACTATTAAAGTATTATTTAAAAGTTATCATTATAACCTAGAATTTAAAATTTGTGAGTCTGAATAAGACTAGATAAATTATGAGAAATTTATATTTTCTACACATTAAAAATTAATCCATGAGTTTTCAATTTATAATAAATTAAAACAAAAATCATTTTAATGAAAAATATATGTTTTTCTGAATAAAGCTTATTATGCACACAATGGGTTTTTATATTAATAACTTAAAATGATTAATATTCATGATTGATTTTAAGGAATTATATTTATATTATATATTTAATAAAAAAAATTAACATCCACCTATTAGTTTTTATCAGCAATAGGTATGAATAAATTTAGTTTTACACTTAAAAATGTATTTTAATAAAATACTATTTTCATCAAGTTTTGAAAAAATATTTTAAAATTAATTTATTCCATCTATAAAAATTTAATAATAATTTTTTTATTATGTATCATAAATTAGGTGGATAATATTTGGTCAATAATTTCCTTTTATGTTTTGTTATTATGAATAGTAACCTTAGTAAGTTTTTTTCATTTTAATAAGGGTAAAACTGGTAAAATGGGGTTAATAATTTGCAGTAAGGATTTAAGATTTCTATAATATATGAATTTTAACCTATTTGGAGTGTTTTTTCATCCATTTCAAATAAATATTTTAATATAAGGCAACTTATTGTCATTTTTCTTTGATATTGTCCTTTTTTTATCAAGTAACAAAAATTAAAAAATGGGACTCAATTGACATTAATTATATTTTTTATGTACACACGAGGATTAAAAGAAGCTTTTAATGAATATTAAATGTCATTATATGCATCATTAATTTATTTTAACTATGGTAATTTATTTCTAATTTTTAGATAATATATAATTACCATAAATTCTAGCACAACAATAATACAATATTAATTTAATTAATGGAAAAATAAAATAAATGAATTATAAAATAATAAAAGAAATAAAAATTTGGAAGAATTATTATTGTACATGAGTTTTTAGATTAATATATATTATTATATATGTGTGACAGGATTATATACAAATTATACCTTTCTCAAGATGTATTTAATGAAAAATTAAATTAACAGTTTCAAAATGACAGTAATAAAATTTTATGAGGAAAAAATATTTATTAAATTTTTTAAAAATTATATAAATATTGGAAGAGGATAATAGAGACTACATATGGTTTAAAAATCTACCCCTTAAAAATTAATGTGATAATCTGTAACTTATAAGTAAAATTATTACCTTTAATATTAAAAATGAAATATCACTATTAATATTAAAATTAATTAACCAAGGGTTTGAACAAAAATGTATGGCTTAAAATGACATAAAATCCTATTTAATTTATTTGCATGTTTATATTTAGATCTTATACTATTTTTAATATAATATATGTCCATTTTTAATTATTTTTTCTAAGGGTTACATTATTATATATTTAATCACTTTTATAATTCGGAGTGTGTTATTTCCCTCCCTAATAAATGGAAAAACATCCCCTATATTATTTATATTAATTTTAGAATACTATATCAAAAAATAAATAAACATTTATCTTATTTACATAATAATACAATTTCAAGAGGTTTTGGAAATTTCCAAAAGACCAACGCTATTTTCCTTATGAGGATATATAAAGAACTTCTTTCAAACTGATCACTTTCTTTTTACTTATTATTTTATCTCCTTTAAATATGTGGTATTTATCATAAAATTATGAATTAATTTTATAAATATAATTAAATTTTATTATTAATATGAAACTACCATTATCCAAAATCTATTCCATCATATGGGATGTTAAAGTATCACATGTACGTACGTATGGCTTACCATCTCCATATAAAGATACAATTCATTTTTCATCGCCATATTTTTTTGGATGAATATTACTATGTGAAAAATGTTTATATTTGAGATTTATGATATAATTATGCTTCACTAATTACAATATTACATGATAACATCTCTTGTGAATTTTTGTGGACTACCACCTCTATGAAGTGATGTGATTCGTTGTTAATTTCTAATTTAAAAGGATAGAAATAAGGATAAATTTAATAAAAATATAAGATATATATTTTATAAAAATTATTCTATAATATATTTTTTTAATAATGTTTCATTATATCTACCGAAAATAGAAAACTGTGTTCATGTGTACATACAACTTACAATCTTCGTAAATGGTGTAATTCATTTTTTGATCTATATATTTTGCGCATGAATGAAAATAAATATATAATGAAATTAAATTATATTTATATCATTATTTAAACTATAGAGATTATTTCACCATGATCACAATGTAAGGACCACAACTACTAAACTGAAACACACATAAAATATGAAGCGATTGTTACCCTGAACAATGATTTTGATAAGGAATTTTAAATAAATAGGTGAAAAAATGTTATAAGTAAATCATATATGGAATAATATATGTGATTTTGTTTATGTAATAGAATTATAATAAATATATATTTATGATAATATATGTTTAGATTCATATAAATGAAGTCAGAGTTGTGGTAAGAGTTTATTTTACAATCTGATTATTATTCAAGATTATTTATGTTGAAGTTTCCACTAGGGAAATCATTTTTTTATATCCTAAACCCAATATATTTTATTATACTCATTTTATTTCTATAAATTATTATGTTTTATTTAATTTTCATCTCTTTATGTACTAAAGATACCAAAATAATGTTTTAAAGGATAACATGCAATATTTTTTAACTCGGTCAAGAATCTTTTTATTCCATATCTATATTTTCCATAAAATGTATAAAATAAAGGTTTTACTATTCTCTAATTATTTTTAAAATAATTTTTTACTCATTTATTAATTTTTAAAATATATAAAAGTAATATTCTTTTCATTTTTTGAATGAGGTACTTTTTACTTTTTTCTTAAAAGGTGAAACAAATCCGTATTTTAACGTACATGACATGAACTGAATTTCTCACCATTTTGACGGCCTAATTCTTAGAATATTAAATTACAAGTTACAATTTTTCTTTAAAAATAAAATGTATTCCTTAATTTCTTGGTGTTTTTTTAAATAATATATTTCAACGTGAAAATGGTATTTTCGTAAACAAATACAATGATATTTATAAATTATATTTCAACTATGTCAACATATTTTATTGAATATTATTCATTAATAAGGATGTACTGTAATAATACCTACACCTATATTTCTTTAGAGGGTTTATAATCATTTTGACTTGGGAAAGTATTGAAATTATGAATGTTAGTTCTTCCAATATAGATATTTATTGATTTTAGGTCACATTGATTATTTTTTATTGTTTATTAATAAAATTAATACATTAGAATTATTTAGTGAATACCGGAGCCTAGAATTATATAGCCCTTCAATGAATTGATAGGTATCATGAGATAAAACAGTTCGTCAATTTTTCATGGCCTTACCCATTTTTGGTAGATGCCTTAGAAAAAGGACTTGACGATGTTTTTAAATTTCTGGGAACAAGTCCTTGATGATAAGTTTCAAATGTTTGGATTTACGCATTCCATTATTGTAAAATTAGTTATTGATGAGATTATTTGAATAGATTTCATATACATGTATATTTTTTAAGATCAAGTTATAATTTATAAGGAATTGTTTTATAATTATTTATTCATTCTATATTATCCATGTCTTATTTAACTTATGTTGTATGAATTACCTTAAAGGGTATATGATCCCACCCATTTATTATGTTTCCATTCCCCAGGATGCTAGGATGTGTAGTGTGATTGACAATAAGGGATATTCTTTGGAGAATAATATTTTTCACAAATAAAATACTATATTTTATTTTTATGTTTTCAAATTCAATGTGAGATTCATGTATGTATCTAGTTTTTCAAGCCTAATAAACTATTCGGTTCTTTAGGATGTGATTTATTATATCTAGTACCAATTTAATAATTCAACCACAAGAATCGGGCTTCTAGGATTTTGGTCATTGTATATAGTATGAAAATAATTTTAGTAAAATTTTTGGAGACTAGATGTATTAATACATTGATTAGGGAACATAACCCTACGACTCACTTTGAGGATAAAAATAAGTGTATTATAACATCCTAATGTTTTTTCAAGTTATATAATATGTAATTTTCTCAAAAATACATAATTATTTTGATAATATACATGTATGTATTTAAGAATAGTTTCATCTTGGGTAATAACCCTTAAAAGAGTTTTTAAGTGTATCTCATCCATCATTATAGATACTATTGAGTGTTCCCTTACAATGCACCTGTTTTACACTCTTAGTGGTTATTATTGGGTAAATTTGGTTTTTATATACAATTCATTATATATGATTTGAAACTATTTATATGATTTGAGAATATTCTCAAAGAAACTATGATTATTATTTAGATATTAACAATGAAATAATTTATACTTTACGATAAGTGATTCACTAGTTTCAAAATTATACATTATTATTCAAAATGTAATGATATAATCTAGTAAATTCAATTGTTTATAAATGGTTCATAGTTTAAACAATGATTACTACATCAATACATCTAATCCATGTAGGTATTTCTCTCTTGGGTGTGATAATGAAGTAGGAGCTACATATGTAGCCAAAGATATAAAAATTATAACTATATTGGGGAAACCAACTTGGGTTAGATCAATAAACACTCTTATATATAAAAGTATTTTGATCCATAATGTGATGTAAAAATGTTTGGATGCTTTATTTGTTGGAAACCTACATCATTCAATGGGAATGAAAATCTATTTATAGATGAGAAATGGATAATTTTCATAGAGAACATATTTCTTACTTTGAAATGTAATGAAATTTAGAAGGTTTTATTTGAAATTTGACATCACTAAATAGATTTGGATCAAGGGTGTTCATTGATTCAAATCCCTATAGATAGGGGTGATATGGTACTAGTGTCCGAAACAAATTCATCATTTTTTGACATATTATCATGTGTTATTAAGATTGAGAAGGAATTATATAAGTCTTATGGATTCAATGGAAACAAATAGAATAAGAGGATCATTGAGAAAAAATGTATACGAGGATGAATTTAAATATGAATTATAAACATGTGATACTTGTGGAAGGAAATTCCATGGTACTTGCTTATACAGAAATGTATTTTGTTTCGAGTGAACAAAAAAAAGACCATTATCCTCACGAATGCAAGGATAAGGTGGAATCCATCAAATTATAGTGATTTAATATGTGGTATTATTCCAACCAATTATCCATATATCATGGTAACATATCATAAAATAATATAAGGGGATGAGGCCAAGCTCATAAAATTACATAGCTGTAGTTGATGTACTTAAAAACGTGGTGAACGGTATACTTATCATTTACTCTATGATTAAATGTGTTTTATTGGATTCTGATTTAACACCCACTTTTATATATTAATAAATTTTTATGGATTTCACATCACCACCACAATGACTATATATTGAGTTGGCGGTTAAAACTCTTAAATATAGGATGACCACATCTCGATTCTATAGATCCTCTCTAATAGATGTCTACGGGAATATTATTCCTTCAAACATTGTTATTCTTCCTCTAATTTAATTTTATGTAATTTTGAATATGTATTGGATCTCTTAGTATAGAGACCATATCATCTTTTTAGGAAGGGAAGTTACATTCAATATTCAAAATTAACCTTCAATCATTTATCATCGTAAGGATAAACATGAATTTCTAATGGAAATTAGTTCCATTATATGGGTTCTTCTACCAAATAATGAGGTATAATTATCCCAAATGGTTGGGGATAATCTCAACATTTAAAATGTTATGATTTTTCATGAATATGATGATATATTTCTAGAGTACTTTCTTAATTTAAATTGAATTATTACGTTGAGTGTTAAATAGAATGCATACCTAGTGGTACACCTATTTCAAGGAGTCCATATAGAATGGAACCAATTTAGTTTTAGAAATTATAGGAAAAGATGAAAGAGAATTTAGATAAGGGATTCATTCATCCTTATAATTCTCCATGGGGTGAGAATTTTCTTTTTATAAAGAAGAAAGAGAGTCAATTCATCTTTTCATTGATTATTAGGATCCTTACAAGATCATTATTATGAACAATTGTCCTCTACCCCATATCACTGATTTGTTTGATCAATTAAGTAGAGGTTAATGTCTTTTATTGATTTAACATTGATTTAGATATCATTAGTTAAGGATCAAGAAGGAGGTTATATCGAACACTTCCTTCCGAATGAGGTATGGTCACTATAAATTAAGTGTAATTCAATTTAGAATTATTAATGATCCCATTATCGTCATGAATTAAATGAACATAGCCATTAGATATCATGTTGATCATTTTTTGGTATTTCTTATAGTTTTTATTTTGATATATACAATGATTAATGATGATAATGAAAAAATTAGATAATTGTGTTGAAGACCTTGATAAAAGAGGGTTTTATGACAATTTTTTCATGTGCAGATTTCATGTTTAGAATGTTTCATTCTTAGGTATCATAATACCATGTGAGGGTATATCAATGGATCCTTCAAAGAAAAAATTTAATATGAAATAGACTAGAAACCCCACGATAACTAAGATCTATAGTATTCTTGGTTTGGTTGGATACTACTGATGTTATTTGAGATATTTATTAAAGCAATCTAATCTACTTAAAATATTGACTTTGTAGGGTGTTAAGTTTTTTTGGATAGATGAATAATAAGGGAGTTTAAAGGAACTGAAGAGAAGGTTGGTTTGTATGCATTTTCTTATAATTCAGAAAAGTATAGAAGGGTTCTTGATAGATAGTTATTCGTCAATGAAGTTATTGGGATGCATTCTCATGTATAATTTCTTGTTGATAGCATATATCTCCCTTAAATAATAAATTCATGATAGAAAGTTACTAATTCATGATTTGGATTTGGAAATAATAATTTTTGCACATAAAATATAGAGGCATTATCTATATGGTGAATGGTGTGATATATATATATATATCATGAAATAATTTAATATATATTTATATGGATAGAGTCAAATATTCACCACTGAAATGGCTAGATTAGATCAGGGATTATGATTTCCGGACACATTACCAACATGGGAAACATGCTTGTTTTTGTATGATGAGGATTGAAAGATGTCAAAAATTTAAATATTCGTAGAATATTTATATTAAAATAGTAAATAAAGGGTAATGATCATATATTTATCAAATTAATGTTCAACCATCCATCAATAAGTGTATTAATAAGGTGTAGAAGGAATATGTGTAATTAGGCCAAAAGGTGAGGAATTATTAGAGATCTATCATGATCATGATAGAATGATAAGGTTTTTAAACTATGTGTGTATTACATAAATAACATATTTTTGGAAGTATTTTTTTTAATCTTCCATTAAATCATTCTATATTTATCCAAAAAGAAATTTTTTTTATTGAAATACGAAAGTGTATTTCTGGTGGGACAACATGAAAATAAATATATCAAAGTATGCATCTCTATTCTTGTTTTTCCATAAAATTGAGTCTAAGAGATATAATTCTAAGGGGATTTTAGAGCCTTTGTCCATAATAAAATGAAAATGGGAAAACATAACCTTTTATTTTATCATTGGACTCCACAAAGCATTAAAATGCCATAGTATTATTTGAGTTATAGTAGATCTCCTTATAATGTTAGCACACATAGATTATTTTAGGGAACATTTCTCACTTGTTTAGATTTCCAAAATATACATTAAGGAAGAATAATGGTTTCTTGAAGTACCACATTCAATTATATCTGATAAGGATATGGGGTTTACCTCAATGTTCTAGTGAATTCTTTAAAAATCTCTAGATACAGAGTCGATTTTCAACAATATTTATCATCCTCAAATAGATAGTAAGTATGAGAGTACTATTTAAACTATATAATACATATTGATATCTTAGTATATAGATTTCAAAGGTAATTTGAATCTACACTTTCTTTAATGTAAATTTCACAAATCCATAGCTTTCACTCAATATTTCATATGCCTCCATGTGAGTCTCTCTGTGGAAGAAAGTGAAAAACCCTGACATGTGGGGATGTAGTTGGAGAAAAAATGCTATTAAGACCTAGTATAGCTGATAAAATTATAAATAAGGTTATATACATTCATCAACACATGAGGGAATCTTAAATATGACAAACAATTTGCACCAAAAATCATAAAATATATTTAGAGTTTGAAGATAATATCAAGGTATTCCTATGAATATCTCCTAGGAAAAAGGATACGAGATTTATAAAGAAGGGTATGATGATCCCTAGATTTTTCTGTCCCTTTGAAATTATTGATTATAATTGGATGGTTGATTATCACATAGTGATTCCACATTATCACTCTCAACTTCATGATGTGTTCCAAGTATCTCATTAGTGAATGAACATACTTGATAATTTATATATATTGAACTCAGATGTTATACCATTAGAGACAGATCTCTATTATGAGTAATTACCGATGGAGATTCTATATCATAGAGAAAAAGTTCTTCAAAACCAGAAAAATAACTTGGTTAATGTTTTTTTGCAAAATCATAAAAATTAAAAAAGCAACATGGGAACCTGGGGATGTGATGAGGCAGAAGAATCCATTATTATTTGTATCAGAGTGATATAATTTCAAGGGAAATTTATTTTAATTTGGGATAATGTAATTTCCTATGATTTTATGATACATATATTTAAAATTTATTTCATTTCATTGATGGCTAATGTGAAATGAAATAGTGATTTAAAAAATAGTGATTTATTATTAAAATATTAATTAAATGTTTCCATTATAACTTAGCCATTAAAACTAGAGATTATTAATATGACTTACCAAAGTTTGAAATATTTATGGTTTATACATGAATAAAAGTAATTCAATATTTAAAAATTTACTATAAGTTAAATAAAATACATTTGAATTCAAAGGATATATTTTTTTGAAAAAATATTTTTTCATGCAATCCATTTTCTATTAATAAATTAAATTTATCATTATAGGTTAATAATTTTAATGAAATATATATATATATTATATACTCAATAATTTTTTTTAAAATTAATATAAATTTTTTTCATATAATTTATTAATAAAAAATCCAGTTTTATACTTAAAATTGTTTTTGTCTAAAAAATAGTTTTTATCATGTTTTTTCACACATATTTTAAAATTAATTTCTTCCACTTATAAAAAATAAATATAGAAAAATGGGTTCTATATTTTGAATCATAATGGTATATATATTAAATAAGTCATTTTTATTTTTTGTCATTATGAATAATAACCATGGTAAATATTATTCATCGTTGTATGTGTAAGTGGTTAAAATATGGTTAAAAAATTGGAATAAGGCTTTAAATTTCTCTAACAATTAACATTATGTTATTTTATAAGCATATTTTGTATATTTCTATCCATTTATTAAAACTATGTCTACTTTGTTCTGTTCTTCTTTGATATTTACCATTATATTATTATACGTAAATAAAAATAACAAATGCCACTTTTTTGACATTAGAAATATTTTCTATGTTTACATAGTGATAAAAATAATTTATAAAAGAATAATAATAGGTTTTTCAAATAATGAAATTATTTTTAATATGGTAATTTATTTCTAATATTTTGTTATTATATAATTACATTAAAAAAATTCACAAAGACGACACATTATTTCTCAATTAATGGAATAAAACAAATGTTTTTAAAAATATAAAAATTGAAACAATTTAGAGAAATTATTATTTTCAAGGAATTTTACAGTTTAATATATCATATTAGGGTTGTTTGGAAGCATTATATTCTACTTCCATATTTTTCTAGATGTATTTAAATTCAAATTAAATGAATATTTCCAAAAATGAAAATAATGGTATTTTATGAAAAAGATATTTATTTAATTGTTTAGAAATCATTAAAATATTAAAACAGGAAAAGTGTGATAATATATGGTCTAAAATTTCATTCATTTCAATTTTTGAGCTAATATTTACCTCATAAGTAAAATTATAAACCTTTAATATTAAAAAGTCATTACCATATTTAATATTAAAATTATTTAACCAAGGTTTAATCCAATATGTAAGGTCAAAAATGACATCAAATCTATATAAATTTTATTAGATGGAAAAATTTCAACTTTAGACTCTTTTTCTTCAAATACTTGACCATTTATAAAGAATTGTTCTTGAGAATAACTTAATTTTACTTTATGTTTTTGGTAATTCCATGTCTGTCTTTTTCTTCCATTATGATAGGAAACACATTACCTCTTTTAATTACACTACATTGGGAGGCATAACTATACCATGACCAACTAAAATCTCTTATAAAAATACTTATTCATGTTCTATAGGTTCTATTCTTCATAAAAGATCAACCCTAGTGTCCTTAATTTGAGATATAAAGGAGTTCTTTCAAAGATGATGTAGCCACCTTAACAGACACCTTTTTTTACATCATATTTTAAAAACTATAAATATGGGTTATTTATCATAAGATAATATAGTAAGTGTAATAAATAAACATAAATTTTATTGTTCTTATTAAAAGACCATTATCCACCCCATTATCCATCAATTGTGATGTGAATGTATCACTCATGCGTACGTACAATTTCCCATCTTCACATAGTGATACAATTAATTTTTCATAACCATATATTATGGATGTGTATTACGATGCGTTAAATGTTTATATATAATTATTATGAAATAATTATGATTATTTATTTATAATATCATTTCTACCTTATTAAATTCAAAACAATTGGAAAATGGAAATGTCGCTTGTGAGTATGTGTGGATTACCACCTCAATAAAAGCTATGTTATCAGTTTTTCATTTCCAATTTTAAGGGATGGTAATAAGGATGTATGTAATAAGAATAATATATATATATATATATATGATATAAAAGTGATTCTGTAATGTGGGATTATTATTTAACTTTCCATAATATATAACCGTTGAAAAATGAAATCAATATTCTTGTGTACGTACAACTTTCCACCTCAATGAACGATGATATTCATTTTTATATATCTACCATTAATGGATGACGATAAATAAATATATAATTAATATTTATGATATTTTTATCATTGTTAAAATTTTGGAGTTGATGTAATAATGATCAAGATACAAGGACCCCATCTACTGAACCAAAACATTCACAAAAAATGAGGAACTTATCACCAGGAACATTGATTTTAATAAAGAATTTCTAATTAATAGGATATAAAAGGTTAGAAGTAAATAATATATAGTATGATATATATTAGTATGATTTTTTAATAGATGTATAATGAATATATATTTATTTTATAATATTTTCAAACACATATGAATGAAGTCAGACCTATGGTAAGGATTTATTTAACAGTCTCATCATTATTCAGGATTATTTATGATTATGTCTATATAGCAGTAATTATTTAATTTTTATCCCTTAAACCAAATATATTTTTTTATAAAATAATCATTTAAACGAATTTCATGTTTTCCTTGAATTTTATTTCTGTTAATGTGTACAATATTTTGAAATAATAATTTTAGGAAAACTATCATTGTTTTTCTACTTGATGGGGAATTATTTTCTTCCTTTTCCATATTTTTCATAAAATGTATAAAATAATGTTTTTAATATTATACAATGATTTCTTAAATAATATTTCTTCAATGTCTCAATTTAAAAAATTAAAATAAAATGAACATCATTAATAATATCTAAATGATGTAATTTTTTCTTATTATAAAAATTTGGAAAATAATTATTTCTTTATTGTACTGTGAATTGGTGTAATTTACGTTTATCACGAATTCCCAATGTTTTGGATATTCCTTTAAAATATTGAATTTTTCTTTTAAAATAATTTTTTTTCATTATTATTTGGTTAATTTTTATATTGTTAATATGTGATTTATAAGTGAAAAGGGAATTTTACTCAATACATTTTACAATGAAATTATTAATGTATTTTCATCTAGGTAAACTACCTTTATTAAATCTTCTAATTTTTTAAGGATATACCATAATGGTAATATCTAATATTATTTTTGGGATGTATTATGATCATTTTTACGAGGTGAAGTATATAAATTTTATACTCTAGTTAATCCAATATTTACTATTATTAAATATTAAGGAATTTGGATTAAGTTTCATGGTTTATACATATGATGAAGACATTGGAATTATAAAGTGATTGTTGGGAACCAAAATTATATATCCCCTCGATGCGTCGATAGGTTTCATACGATGAGATATGTTGGGTATTTGTCTGAGGCCTAACTAAATTATATAAATGTATTAGTTTAATGCCATGATGGTATTTTCTGCTGTCTTGGCACAATGCCTCAATGGTAAGTTTTAGATATCTGACATTATGCATTCCATCATTATAAAATCAGTTACTAATGATATTATTTGAATATTTTTGATATCTTTGGATATTTTTAAATCCTAGTTGATTATTTATATTTTATTATTTTATTATCATTGATTCCTTTAATGTCATGCATTTCACATTTATATTCCACTCTATGCATTCCCTTACAGAACATATAAGCTCAAAAAATTATTATTTATTCTTTCCCTATGATGCTACGAAGTGTAATATGACTGATAAGAAATGATATTCTAAAGAGAATAATGATTTTCTCAAAGAAAATATTATGTTGTATTTTATGATTTGAAATCTATTGTGAGATTCATGTATGTTTCTAATTTTCCAAGACTATTATACTATTTGGTCATTTTGGAGGTGATCACTAGTATCTAGTGAAAATATAACAATGTAACCCCTAGATCTGGGATTATAGGGTCAGGGTATTTATAATAAGTTATATTTAATGAGTTACCATTTCAAAATATTTTCTTTAATCCATATTAGTATTTATTTAATGACGTGTTACGAAGTAGACATATGGGTAAAAAATAATTATTAGTAATTTAGAATTAAATGATGATAAATGATAATAATTAATATATATTTTACTACAATATTTAGGAATTTAGAAATTATGGTAAATTTTAAATATCAATTTTAAAATATTATATAAACTAAAATTAAAATAAATATTATTATTGATAATATAGAATTTACCATTGTGAATTTATTTAACATAATTATATAATATAGTTTGACAAATTTATATGTTACAATTAATTATTAATTATAAATTAACATATTTAGTAATGGTCATCAATTAAAATAGAAATATAATGTTTTATAAGAGATATAAAAATTGTGAAATCATATATTCTTTTGAAAAAAATATAGTAGAAACTGAAATGAATAAATTTATTTATATTTATATGTCGTAATAGTAATTTAAAATTTATTGAATGACATAAATACTATTATATAGAAAAATTAATGGAACTATTTAAAATTATTTTTATATAATTTGATTTAATTATATAATTATAAAATTATATGTAGTTTAGTAAATAGAAATATAAAATCATAGTAATTTATATATACATTAATAATATTATAGAATTAATCTTTTTAGATTTATAATTCATTTAATAATTTATATTCACATATTGTTATTTAAATGATTTATTTTTTTCCAAATCATAAGACAAACCATCCTAAGAATCCACACATCCCCATGGGACATCCGACCAAGATTTAAGGCTAGTTCATCCTAGACCAGTTTTGTAGATGCATAGTGATTTTTTCACCTACACATGGGAAGGTAATGAAAAGAGGGATCACATGGGAAGGAGTGCATAGGTAGATGAGGGTGTTTACTAGTGATTTGGGTGGTTGAACGATAAAGGGTAAACACCCAAACTCTATGGATTTAATTTCCATTATGGTGTCACATTCAGGATTATAAGGGAGTGAATGATAGAGGTGTTGTCCGATGTGAGTTTCAGTAAGTGGGTACAATTCATCCCATTTCAATGTAACTGACACATTTGAAATTAAAAACACACACCACCTTCATCTCCTTTCTCCTTCATGTATAATTAAAAAGTATAACCCTTATACTACCACTATTACAATATATAAAGAGAAAGATTTGAATGATTCATGATAAAAGGAAGACCAAAAAGCTATTAATATGGCTTAAGATATGTTATTTTGTTCAATTTATTTAATCACTACTATGGTATACTGAGGTAATTCCCATATAGATTGAGAGATATATATTACCTCACATTGAAGTATCAATGGACCCACGTGATGTTTAATGATTAAAAAATGTTTAGAATAAGATCACAGGCCAAAACAGTGGTCTAAGATATCATATCCTTCTAAACCATGACAATAGTAGGGTATTTACTTGTTATATATATATATATAACATAATCACTATGATATCATGGAATGAAATATGAGATAAAATTATTAAACGTGTTATAATAGGTGTATTGGGTCATCCTACTCCTAGTTAAAACTATTGATAGGTTGACTATAGGTTATGTTTAAATATTTGGATTCACAGGAACAACCATATCATATTTGAATAATAAAATCTTATTAGTAAGATCATTGAAGGTAGAATAGAAAGGGTTCATAAATATATGGTAGACACATAGTAGTAAAAGATGAAAATGCTCATATTTTGGGGTCTTTATGCCCATTTCTCTCTAGAAAATGTCTTGTTAACTATATCACTAAATTTATCATTAGAATGATGGTTTATAAATATGGACATTTTATTATCACCTATAGAGGCATTGACACCCTAACCCCCTTCCCCCCCCACCAATTTGGATTAGATTCACACATATAGAGAGATAGTGAGATAGATTTTTTTTGGTATTACCTTCAAGATGGTATTATTCAATTGAATTATAGGGATTCTTAATTTCCATCATGTAATCGAAATCATTCTAAATTAAAATTTCATTTAAAATTCATAGAAAAAACTCATTGTTTTTTAAAATGTGTTTTTTAGGATTATTATTTTATATAAGGAATAGAAATGTATTTTAAAAAAATATATGATCTTAATTATATTTTATGATGTTTTTATTTTTATGGATAATAGATAATATGTTTCAAAATTAAATTTTTAAAATTTATAAAATCATTTATTTGTTTTAAATGTTAATTCTTATTTTAATATGGTTTTAAATATTTTTCTAAAAATATTATCATGTCATGTGTTAGAGAAAAATTATTTTTATTTATAGTATTTTATTTTTAACACTTTCTTTTTATGGGAATATTTTTATTAAAAAATATATATTTGAAATTTCTACTTTAAGTTTTGTAGTCATTTTTTCACGAGGGGAGACTTTTTTCCCTCAAATTTCAGTTTTAAATTATCCAAGAGCCTATTTGAAAGGGCATTGTTTAAAAAATATATATTTTTTTCAAATATGGTTTTATGGTTTCTATAGTTAAGATATTATGTATAAAATATTTTTATTAAATCATATTTTCTCCAAATGGTACCTTATCTTCATGAATAAATTTATTTCTTTTACCATGGATTTCATTTATATTTGATTTATTGTTTGGACATGGAGTATTTTATTTTCAATAGTGTTCCATGTTATTTAAAAAACCATATCTCATAAATAATTTTCTTAACTATTTATTTTGAGGGATTTTTTTTTAATTCATACCCGTGTCAGTGCTTCTTAATTAATTAATTTATTTTTAAAATAATTATTCACCATTTTTATAACCTTGATTAACCATGAATATATATATATATATATATATATTCTTTTTCTATAAATAAATTTTAAACACTAATGTAATAATTTTTCCTGTAATGTTTTTTTAAAAACCACTAAAAATGGGGAAAACTTTATTTTTTTTAAATCGTTCTCGAACATTTTAAAAATATGAGGAATGAGGAGTAAACCCAAACCCCAAGGGACTTAGTCCACGAGGTGATGGGTATTACCTATATATTCATCACATATTTCTATTCACCGCATATTTTTGTTTTCAATGCTCTTAAAAACTATTTATGAAAAAAATCCCTAGATTAATTCTATAAGGGAATATTTTGAAATTATAAAAAAATATTAGATTATATTTTTAAATGGATGTCTTGAATTTTTACATTATTAAAGTTTTTAAATTAAATATAGTTTTACAATATTATCAAAATATTTCCAATGAAATATTTTGATAAAATATATTTCTCCATATTCAATTTTATAAAAAAAATTCATAAATCTTTTTTACATTCATGAAGAAAATTAAATTTTAATAAAAAAATATTTTTTAAATTTAATTTATTCTATTTTGAATAATACAATTTTAAATATATTTCAATTATATAAAATTATGTTTTTTTTAAAACCACTAAATGATATTTTTTTATTATCCGATGTTAAAAAAAATTCACACGGATTAGTGCAGATTCGAAGCTATTATGATGATAGTATTAGGTTGATTGATGTTATGGTTGCATTCAGAGTGTTTTTAATAGTAATGAAAATAAAATACCCCATTATAATTATCATGAGTTTTAGTTGTAATAGAATATCACAATTACCTAATACTATTGACCTAATAAGATCCTATGATATGTGGTGAATCATCATGTGGACTTGAGAATGAAATTTTATATTATTAATTTTAAGTCACTTCTTATAAATACCCTTTAAATAAATAAAAGGTAAAATATTTTATGGTTTTTTTGGAAAGATACCTAGGATAGTGCGTTTGGGGCATCACATTATGTATCAAATGAAACTTTTAGATAAAATTTAATATTATGATGATATCGATTGAGGATAATTTAAGAGTTCCAAATAGTTTTTTAAGGTATTTAGTTGTATGAATTTTAAGTTGATTCATAAAAATAGGGTTATATAAATTATGAAGAGACCTTGTGATCAAGGGATTTTTTTTCAAAAAGGGTTATCTTTACTAAAATATAAGAAAATAATAATTGGGGAATTAGATATTTATTTTTCACATAATTAGTCGGTGGTATTTATCATAAAAAATATTTTTATATAACATTTATAGATTGAGGATTATATCAAATATGGAAGGTGAATCTCAAACAAATTTCCACTCTCTCCCAGTTGATACACATGAAATCATTATTTCAATGTAATTCACTCGTAATGTTAAAAACATTTCCAATCAAAAACATTTATTGAAAGTAGTTATATAACATATCAATTACCTTCTATACACACTTAAATCACCATGGATTAGTGATTTTATTTAATGAAAATTTAAATTCCCAATTCCTTAATTTCTAAGGAGAAGGGAGGTATCAAGAAAAGATTTTTTAATAGTTAACCATGAAATAATATTTTAAAACCTATATTGATTTTAGAGTATCCATAAAAGAGGGGACCCCTTGTTTGAACTATATATACCAATTTTGGCTTGTTTAGTTTATGGGAACAAAATGAATATTTTAGAGGGATCACTAATCGAATGCTCAAAAATAACATCTATCATCTTGTTTCACAAAAATTAAGTCATTTATAATGTCTTGAAATTATATGTTATGAATTATTAATTCCTAAAATTTCATTATTATATTCATCTATATGATAATTATTTTGTATGATGTCTTTGAGAAAAAGAAGCAGAGAACTTTCAGAAATCACTGAAACATTATTGCATGACATGAACCATAATCCTTTGTTGATGAATTAACATTGATGCTTGGGATATTCCATGATAAAAGTTATATAAATATTGGAATAAGATAATATATATTTTAAAATAATCATAATATATTGGTATGATGTATGGATATTTAAAATTGTGAGTTCAAAACTTATTTGAGGGGGAGAATGTAACACCCATTTTTGTTTGAATTAGTTTTCCTCTAAATACGTGTTTATTTCTATAGATTTGATTAATTTGAACTAACCATTAATAAATGAAATTGGTGATGAATTTATAAATATAGGTATTGAAAATAACATCTAAGGATTTTATAAAAATTACATTATAGTTTTTATAATTAGGATAACTAAACTACGATTCATTACTTAGATGTTTAAATAAAACTATCCCATATTTATTACAAGTTGATAATTTCATTATGAAAAAAAACAATCCAAACATAGATGAAATAAATAAAATTATCTCGCAAGAATATTACTAACCATAATGAAGAGCACTTGGGGACAATAAATGAAAATAAACATAAAATGATAATGTTGAAGAATTCTTCATTAGGGTCGGACAAGAAAACTATTGTTCTAAAGAATGAAAACTGAAAGAATACAAACAATAGAAAATATTGGTATAATTTTTAGAATTAAAAAATATTCGAGGCTTTAATATTTAAGGGAAAAATGACCTGTGTGAGTAGTTTCAGGGACAGTAATAGTCATTGGTGGTGAATTAATAAAAGGCCCATTTTTTAATAAGGAATAAACTAATCTAAAATATTCCCCAAAATTACTATATTTTATATTTAATGCATTAGTGTTTTAAAATATATTCTTTAACCAATATTAGTATTTATTTAATGAGTTGTTATGAAGTTAACTTATGGGTAATAAAATAGTTCTTAGTAATTTTTAATTCAATGATGGTTAATTATAATAATAAATATATATTTTACTACAAAAATTACATATATAGATATTATGTTAATACATATATATGTAGTTGTAAGAAGACAAAATTAAAAAATTAAAAAAAAAACATTTATAATAATATAGTATTTATATAGTTCCATAATTTAATGTAAATATAAAATGATTCTTAAGAAATATAAATCTTATAAATAAATATTAATTAGAAATTAATTTTTTTTAATAATAATCATAAAGTCCACTTATAATATAATGATAACAAACAGTCAAAAAATTTATGAATATTATATTAGTTTAGAATAAATTTATTGGAAATTAAAATTAATATATTTATTAATAGTTATAAGTTGTAATAGTAATATAATATTTACTTAAGAACATAAACATTAGTATATATAATAAATAATGACACCCTTTAATATTGATTGTATAAAATTATATGTAATAACAGAATTAAAAAATTACAAGTAGATTGGTATTATAAATATAACATCTTATTGATTTATATATACTTAGATAATATAATATTATTAATATATTTTGATATATCATTAGACCAGTGAGTTGTATTCTTAGTTTTCTTTTTTAAGTGATGGGAAAATTTGGCATGTCATAAGCTAAACCATTCGAAGTAGCCAGTTATCCCATGGGCAATGTAACACCCAGAGATTTTATGAAAAGATATTTTGTTTTTATATATTATGTTATACGCAACACCAAATGAATCTTTCACTACACACAACACTGTCTTGGCTTGTGTTACACGCAAGATCAGCCTTCCTCGATATCTTGCGTTGTACACAATACTGAGTTTCACTAAACAACGATATGTTATTAAAATATTATATAATCTAGCCGTTATGAATAGTAATACCCACTTTTTGAAATTTTATAAATTTTATCTTTCAAAATGGACTTCATATTTGGATTCGGAATATCGAAATTAGCTTAGGGTAGATTTTTTGTATTTTTCTGAAAACTTTCAATTTTTGATGAGTAGTGAAAAACGCTGAGTTGTTGTTTAAAACCAAATTTTTATTTTAATAATTATGTATTTTATTTAAATTTATTTTAGGTCAAAATAGGTACATAAAACCTATATATGTTCAATATAATTAATTTGAGTAACTTTAGCATAATTTTATATATATAAAAATTTTATTGAACTTTTTACCGTCTTTTACGACCTCCTAGGAGAATTTGAAAATTTACATAAAACATAATTTTAACACATCGATGAGAGGAATTTTAAAAGTACGAGAGACAATGTTGATATCAATAAGTAAAATGTGGTTCAATAAGATAAAAATAATTTTTGTTGAATAGTAACTTTTTACTTTAATTTACCACAGTTAAAAGTAAATAGGGTAAATATGGGCAAAAATGAAATTATTATTACCCTAAAACATGTCTTAATTCTATTAGATAAGTGTAATTCGACCAAAAACAACATTTGGAATAAAATATGACCATTTAGCTCCACTTGGATTAGATTAGGACATTTATTATTATTTAATTCAAAGAAGAGTTAAAAGAGTTAAAATTAATGTTTAATAAGTAAAATATTTTCAATATAGGGGTATACATAAGATAAATTCTATTATAAATACTAATTAGAAATCTAAAAATATTAGCTACATAATTGTATTTTATTTATGATTTTTATACATTAAATAATTTAATTTAATTATGACACAATGATGATGCAGTAATTAACTTATTAATGAAATATTAACATAATTGATATTATAAATACCCAACTAAATGTTATTTAACACTTTTTATGAATTAAAACTAATTTTATATGTTAATATAACATATTATGGTTGGTTATATGATTTTTTAGATGTAATAATTCAGTTATGAATTTAGAAAATACAAAATACAAAATAGTGTCAAAATTGACATAAAAGAGTTTTTAAAACAAATATTAAATTATTAAATGATATTATATTCCTAAAAATATAAAATACGGAAAAAGACTTTTAAAATAATATATATGAAATTAATGATCTATTTGGGGTTTCATTGTCAATTTATAGTAAATTTATTAACCATATAGTGTAAGAATACATGAAGACACAGTAAAAGTTAAATTATTTATCTTAGAGTTAAATCTAAATGATAAGGTTAAAATGGTAACCTAAATTTGTATAAAACCTATTGGTTGAGAGGATTGCAACCCATCCCCACCCTATCCTCTAAATACATCACTTTTGAGCCATTATAAACCGAATATTAATTTATTATAAAATAATATTTTAAGTGTTTCCTAAGGTACCCCTCACCCCTCTTATAAAAGGCACTCCCCCATCTCTCCAATTCACACATCCAAATCCATTTTTCTCGGACAAAACCTTCCCAAATACCCTCTCAACTTTCCTCCATTAATTCTAGAGTCCTTCTTTTTTCCATAAATCCAACCTAAGGATCCTTTTTGATCAAATCAAAAGGAAGAACCCGAGGAAAGGTAAATATCTCACCACTTATTTCAAGTTCCTTTCTTCTTCCACTTCATCCTTATTTGACGTTTACATTCTAAAATAATAAATCCAGTATATTATATATACAGTGATGTTATTATAAAAATCGTACAATCATATTATTTATTTTATCCATCTTATGAATGAAAAAGTCACCAAATGTGTGTATGTACGGCTTACCGTCTCCACGTCATGGTGTAGTTTGTTATTCAAACATTTTATCATTTGGATGGGTATAATAATGAGTATAAATGATATAAATAATAAATATAAAGTTATTATGATTATGTATATATGATATACCATCCAATTATATACTATTTTAATATCAAAAGAATGATATTATTGCTCGTGCGTATGCACGACCTACCGTCTCCACGATGTGATGCTACTCATTCTACATGATCTTCATTGAATAATGATTGTATAAATTAATTTAATGAATAAATATGATATATATTACACTACTAACATTATTTAAATTAGATATCTATAACCTAAAAAAGAGGAATAAGAATTTATTCGACAAAACATGCATAATAACATAAAGCAATGAACACCTGAATAACAAGTAGCAATGAAATATTACTAATAAGAAGATAAGAATATGACCATATATGATATCATAACAATTAATATGATTCTATAATAAGTCAATCAAATTATTTAAATCATTATACAGGAGGTTAGGATACATACGAAGCATATCGGTCCTATGGTAAGGGAAAATCTCACAATCTCATTTTTTTCTGAGATTGTTTGTACTTTAGAATTTACTGGGGAATATGTATCATCCACATACATGTTTTTTCAATATGTAATATTATTTCTATCCTCAAAAAAAATTTTAAATCGAATTTTACCTTTTGGGGAATTTTTAGTAAAATATATGAAAGGAATATTTTATCTTTTTCAGTGCGAGATAATTTTGACTTTTCTGACCAAATTATGAGAATAATGTTTTTTAACTTATACGGAATAAATGGATTTTTATGATTTTATAGAAAATTATTTCCATGAGGATTCATTTACATGTTTTCAATATTATTTTTAATTAACTTCCTTTAGTTTAAAATTGTATGACATGTTAAGAAAGGAAAAAAAATTGAAGTAGAAAAGATATTTTCCTCAAGAATGGAGTTCAAGTGTTTTATCAAAATTATTTTCCATCTAAGATAATATTGGTTTCTGTTTATATCCTTATTTTTACATTGATTTGATTATGTTATGATGGAATTATTTTTTTGAAGTCCTTTTATCTTATATGTATTTTTTTATGATGGAATGATGTTTAAGAATCCCATTTTTATTCCATGGGTCATGCTATGATATACGATTTATGATTTTTGGAACACATAAGAATGGTTTCATTATGAGATGGGTGGGACATATATCTCCCTCAAATGTGTTGGGTAAATATTTATATCTCATGATATAGACATGGCTGGAACGGAAAGTTAATCTGGTTCAGTGATACAAGACTATAACGAGGAGTGAACTGGGTTCAGAAATGGACATTGTCCGCTATGATAGTCTTGGAAATGAGTCTTGAATAATATGAAATGATTTTATATGATTTTTTTGTGTATGACACAATGTTTCATGTTTTGTGTTACGATTATTGGTATTACATTTCGCTACTATGATTTATCCCATTTATGATATTATGATCTCTTTTGCTGGTTATGATTTTCAAAATGTTATGTTCTTATGAATATGATGTGATTGATATTTCTTTTTTTTACCCTTACTGAGCATTTGAGATCGTCCTTTTGTATGTTTTTTTCCCTGTGTCAGGAAGAAGGGTATTAATTAGTATATTCCAGAAGGGACTCTAGATATGATGAAATAAATATGAGACAATGTAGATGATTTATGAACCAGTTGTTTATGTTTCCCAGTTTCTAAAGACATTATACCTATACAGTCCTATCATGGTTTTGTTATATGTTGTAATAAGTATGATTCAATTATGAAGTAATAACAATGTATGTACAGTATGGGTCATTATAGTTGGTATAAGAGGAAAGGTGTAGTCAACCATTGGAAATTAGGATGTGAAATCCATAGTAAGAACCCTAAGGATATGTCTAAGCATAGAACGCAATATTAGTGTTTTAGAAATTGCTATGAATAACTTATGATAATACATAAAGTGTGAAATTTTATTCTTGATTATGTGGTTTTCCTATTATGATTAGTGTTTCTCACATTATGCTTATTGGTTTTAGTCAATGGCTAGAACCTGAAGGTATCGTGTTAATGATGAATGCGACGGGAAATTCAATGATTGTCCCCCTGAGCAACCAAATGTTATGGGAGATGGAATGAAAAATCTTGTATCCATGCTCACACAACATTCTCAAGATATGAATCATACTGGACTTCCTAACGAGTCAAGGAAGGAGAAATATTCTGTTGAATCCTTCACGATGCAGTGTCCACACTCATTCAGCGGGTCTACTGATCCATTAGTGGCTGAACAATGGATCAGTACCACTGAAAAGATATTTTCAGTTCTTCAATGTTCTGAGCAGGATAAATTCATCTTAGCAGCGTATCATTTGGAAGGTGAAGCTAATCAATGTTGGAATCATATTAAGAATACAAGGCAAAGAGACGAAATTGAGTCCATGGAATGTGACGATTTCAAGAACATATTTTTCAATAAGTACGTCCCTCGTATTCTTCTAATAAAGATGGGGAAGGAGTATCTTAAACTAAAGAAAAATGATGATGAATCTGTTGGTACCTATGAAGAAAATTTTACAAGACTTGCAAGGTATGAATCCGGAATTATTATCCAACATGATAGTAAGATCGATCGATTCTTTAGTGTCTTAAAACCAAGTCTTCGAAGGGCATTAGCCATAAGGGACTTCAATAGCTACAAGGAAGTTGTTTGATGTGCTCTCAAGATTGAGATGGAGATTGGAGTAACCCATCAGTCATATGGGTTTGATAAGAAGGGGAAAATGGAATTCAAAGGGAAATCTAAAGACCACGCTAAAAAGAAGATGAGTTTTCCCTTATGCTCAATGTGTGGAAAGAATCATGGAGGTAATTGTCTTAAAGGGACAAGTAAATGTTTCAAACGTGGAAAAGAAGGTCATCAGGCATTTGAATGCCAAAATGATGGGAAAAAGTTTTCTAGTGATGCGAACAAAGAAAAGGCTACACAGGATGCACCTCTTAAACTTCAATGTTACAAGTGCAAGGAAATGGGGCATTATACTAATAAATTCCCCAATCCAAGGGTTGTTGATGATTATCAACGTCAACAAACTCTTAAGGCCAATGAAAAGTAAATTCATATGAAATTTTGATCGGCAACGTGGAGTATGATAATGAAGTGGTGAAAGGTACACTTACTATCCACTCTAAAGTAGAAAATGTTTTATTTGATTTTGGATCCACCCACTCTTTTATTTCGGAAGAATTTTCTACGGGTATCGTCATACCACTATAACAATTAGCTGTTGAGTTAATGTGACAACTCATAATGGCACAATGGTTGCATCAACAATTTATAATTCTTCTCCAATTGACGTTTGTGGGAAAGTGCTTTCTGTAAATCTTGTGATCCTTCCTATAGTGGAATTTGAGGTGATTCTTGGCATGGATTAGCCTTCCTTATATAAAGATAATATCAATTTCCAAAGAAGGGAGGTCCCATTTCATATTGTTGGTCAATCTATGATCATCTATCGATGCAAGGATAAATATAACCTTAAAGTCAAAATTTCTTCCATATTATGGGTCTTGATTCCAATAAATGAAGATTATTTATCTCAAATGGTTGGAGAGAAACTCAGGATTAAAAATAGGCTTATTGTACGGGAGTTTGATGATGCCTTTCCAGAGGAATTTCCAGGTCTTCCACCAAATCGTGAAGTTGAGTTTTCAATAGAACTCATACCGGGTGCTATGCCCATTTCAAAGACACCTTATAGAATGGCCCCAATTGAGTTGCTAGAATTAAAGAAGAAACTCCAAGATAATCTTGATAAGGGATTCATATGCCCTAGTGCATCACCTTAGGGTGCACCTGTTCTATTTTTTAAGAAGAAAGTTGGATCAATGAGACTCTGCGTTGATTATCGAGAACGTAACAAGATCACTATCAAAAAAAATATCCTCTCCAGCGCATTGATGACATATTTTTTCAACTATGAAGAGCTCAATACTTTCCAAGATTAATCTTCATTCAAGGTATCATCAATTAAGGGTCAAAAGGGATGATATACCAAAGACGAATTTCCATACAAAGTATGGACACTATAAATTTATAGTGATGCCAGTTGTTCTTACTAACGCCCCTTATATCTTCATTGATCTAATGAATAGAGTCTTTAGAGACTATACTGATCAGTTTGAGGTAGTCTTTATAGATGATATTCTTGTCTATTCAAAGATAAAGGAAGATTATGAAGATCACTTGAGAATTGTATTAAGAACCCTAAGAAATGAGAAGCTTTATGCCAAATTTACCAACTGTGAATTTTGGATTCAAAAAGTTTCATTTGTGGGTCACTTAATCTCAAAAGAGGGGATATATGTGGATCCAGAAAAATCATAGGTTATCGAAATATGGTCAAGACCAACAAAAGTAACTGAGATCCAAATTTTTCTTGGTTTGGCTGGATATTAACGACATTTTGTGAATGATTTTTCATGATTATCTAATCCCCTCACCAGGTTGACTCGAAAAGGAGTTAAGTCAATTTGGACAGAGGAGTGTGAAGAGAATTTCAAGGAGTTAAAAATGAGGTTATCTAGTGCACCTATGATCACACTAAAATTTAGTGGATAATGGTTTGTGATATATAGTGTTGCATCCAAGAACTTATTGGGGTGAGTTCTCTAGCAAAATGATATGGTGATAGCTTCTGCCTCACGACAGTTGAAAATCCATCAGCCAAATTACCGAACTCAGGATTTGGAATTTGCTGTGGTAATATTTGAATTAAAGATTTGGATGCATTGTCTTTATGGTGAAAGGTGTGATATTTATACTGATCATAAAATTTTAAAGTATATTTTTACACAAAAGGAGATGAATATGCACCAAAGAATATGGTTTGAGCTGATTTAGGATTACAACTCCTCAATTCATTACCACCCTAAGAAATCAAAGAAGGTGGCAGATGCATTAAGTCGACAAGACCGTGCTCGCTTATCCATGATTAAGATCACAAAAGATCCAATAGTTATGTATTTACAAAGTATAGATCTTGGAATTATAATAGAAGTGGAAAAATATTATCCTTCTCAAATGAATGTTCAACCATCTATATATGTGAAGATTAAAGAGGCACAGAAAGAAGATGTAGATTTACAAAAGATGTTGAGAAATGTTCCTGAATTCCACATTGATTGTGATGAAATAATAAGGTTTAGGAATCGGGTTTGTGTTCCTCCCATCCCAGAATTAAAGAAGGATATATTGGAGGAAGCTCATAGTTCTTCATTTTCTATTCAACCTGGAAGTAAGAAGATGTATACGGACCTGGAGGAGTACTTCTGGTGGGATGGAATGAAAAGAGATGTTGCTGAATATGTCTATCGATGCTTGGTGTGTCAGCAATTTAAAGCTGAGAGACAAAAGTCTAGGGGGATGTTACAACCATTAACCATACCATAATAGAAATGGGAAAACCTCACTATGGACTTTGTCACTGGACTTCTTAAAACATCCAAAGGAAATAATGCTATCTGGGTTATAGTTGATCGTCTTATGAAGTCGGCACACTTCATTGCTAATATAGAAGATTTCTCTATTGATCCGCTTGATAGGATATATATGAAGGAAGTGGTAAGATTGCTTGGAGTACCACTTTCCATTATATCTGATCGGGATCTGAGGTTTACCTCGAAGTTTTGGCGAAGTTTTCAGCATAATCTAGATACATAGTTGAGTTTCATCACTGCTTGTCATCCTCAGATAGATGGTCAATCGGAGAGGACAATTCAAAATCTAAAAGACATGTTGAGAGCTTTCTCTATGGATTTAAAAGGTTGTTGGTATCAACACCTACCTTTGGTGTAATTTTCTTATAATAATTTACTTCACTCCAGTATTCAGAAGGATCTTTATAAAGCTCTCTATTGAATGAAATGCAGAACTCTAACTTTCTGGGATGAAGTTGGGGAAAGAAAGCTATTAGGAGCTGATCTTATTGATTAGATGGTAGAAAAGGTAAAATCTATTCAACAACACATAAGACCAGCTTAGAGTTGACAAAATATTTATGTCGACAACCTAAGAAAAGACCTACAGTTAGAAGTGGGTGATAAAGTGTTCTTATGAATATCTCCTTGGAAGAGAGTAATGAGATTTGGAAAGAAGGGTAAGCTGAGCCCCAGGTATATTGGTCCTTTTGAAATACTGGATCATGTTGGGAAGGTTGCTTACAGATTTGCACTTCAGCCGAATTTCACTCAAGTTCATGATGTGTTCCATGTATCTCTCCTGAGAAAGTACATACCCAATCCATCACATGTACTAATCTCAGAAGTTGTACTGATGGACCAAGATCTTTCTTATGAAGAACAGCCAATAGAGATTCTAGATCGCAGGGAAAAAGTTTTTTGAAAAAAGACCACTCGCAATGGATAAAGTTTTATGGAGAAAACACAAATTAGAAGAAGCTACATGGGAACTTAACGATATGATGAGGGAGAGGTATCCTCATTTGTTTGTTACAATGTGACGAATTTCTAGTGAGAAATTCTTTTTAAGGGGCGTAGAATGTAACACCTAGAGATTTTATGAGAAATATTTTGTTTTTATGTATTATGTTATACAAAACACTAAAGTAATCTTTCACTACACACAACACTATCTTGTCTTGCGTTACACGCAAGAGGAACCTTCCTTGATAGCTTGCATTGTACGTAATACCGAGTTTTACTAAACAACGATATGTTATTAAAATATTATTTAACTAGCTGTTATGAATAGTAATACCCAATTTTTGAATTTTTTTTAAATTTTATCTTTCAAAATGGACTTCATTTTTGGATTCATAATATCAAAATTACCTTAGGGTGATATTTTGGTATTTTTCTAAAAACATTCAATTTTTGATGAATAGTGAAAAACACTAAGTTATATTTAAAACCGAATTTTTATTTAAATAATTATTTATTTTATTTCAATTTATATTAAGTAAAAATAGATACATAATACCTATATAAGTTCAATTTAATTCATTGGAGTCATCTTATAATAATTTTAGACGTATAAAAATTTTATTGAACTTTTTACCATCTTTTACCCACCTCCTAGGAGAATTAGAAAATCTACATAAAACATAATTTTACCACTTTTGTGAGTGAAATTTAAAAATTCTGAGAGACAAGGTTGATATCAGTAAGTAAAATGTGGTTCAATAAGATAAAAATATTTTTTGGTGAATAGTAACTTTTTAATTTTATTTACCACGGTTGAAGTAAACAGGGTAATTAAGGGTAAAAATGATATTATTATTTCCCTAACACATGTCCTAAATCTATTAGATATGTTTAATTCGACCAAAAACAACCTTGGGAAAAAAATGTGACAATTTAGGTCCACTTGGATTAGATTAGGACATTTATTATTATTTAATTCAAATAAGAGTTAAAAGAGTTAAAATCAATGTTTAATAAGAAAAACATTTTTAATATAGGGTTATGCATAAGATAAATTCAAATATAAATTTTCTTTAGAAATCTAAAAATATTCCCTACATAATGGTATTTTATTTATGATTTTTAGACATTAAATAATTTAATTTATTTATGACACAATGATGATGCAATAATTACCTTATTAATGAAATATTAACATAATTGATATTTCAAATACCCAAAAATGTAATTTAAGACTTTTTATGAATTAAAATAATTTTATAGGTTAATATAACATATTAGGGTTGGTTAGATGGATTTTTTCTATGTAATAATGCTGTTATGAATTTACCAAAAACAAAATACCAAATAGTGTCAAAATTGACATAAAAGTGTTTTTAAAAAAAATATTAAATTATTAGTTGATATTCTATTCGAAAAAATCTATGTTTAAGACAAAAGACTTATATAATAATATATATGACATTAATGAACCAATTGGGGTTTTATGGGAAATTTATAGTAAGTTTATTAACCATATAGTGTAAGAATACAAGAAGACACAGTAAAAGTTAAATTATTTAACTTAGAGTTATATCTAAATGATAAGGTTAAAATGGTAACCTAAACTTGTCTGAAACAAATTGGTTTAAAGGATTGCGACTCATCCCCACCCTATACTCTAAATAAGTAACTTTGGATCCATTATAAACTAAATATGAATTTATTTTAAAATAATGTTTTATGTTTTTTCTAAGGTTCCCCTCACCCCTCTTATAAAAGGGCACTCCCCCTTCTATCTAATTCACACTTCCAAATCCATTTGGCTCGGCCAAACCCTTCCCAGATAACCCTTAAACTATCCTCCATTAATCCTAGTGGCCTTACATTAGTCATAAAGCCATCCTAAGGAGCCCTTTTGATCAAATAAAAAGTAATAACCCGAGGAAGAGGTAAATATCTCACCACCAATTCCAAGTTCCTTCCTTCTTCCACTTCTTCCTTCTTTGTTGTTTCCATTCTAAAATAATAAATTCAGTATATTCTATATAATGTTATGTTATTATAGAAATGGTACGACTATATTAGTTATTTTATCCATCCTATGAATGAAAATGTCACCACACGTGCGTACGTATGGCTTTCCGTCTCCACGTCGTGGTGTAGTTTCTTATTCTAACATTTCATCATTTGGATGGGTATAATAATGAGTATGAATGATATAAACAATAAATATAACATTATTATGATTCTTTATATATGATATACCATCCAATTATATACTATTTTAATATCAAAAGAATGATATCATCGCTCGTGTGTACGTACGGCCTACCATCTCCACAATGTGATGCGAATCGTTCTATATGATCTTCATTGAATAATGATTATATAAATTATTGAATGAATAAATATGATATATATTACACTAATACCATTTGTAAATGAGTTATCTATAACCTAAAAAGAGGAATACAAATTTATTTGACAAAACATGCATAAGAACATAAAGCAATGAACACTCGAATAACAAGTACCAGTGAAATAGTACTAATAATAAGATAAGAATATGACCATATATGATATAATAACAATGAATATGATTCTATCATAAGTCAATGACATTATTTAAATCATTATATAGGAGGTTCGGATACGTACAAAGCATATTGTACTTAAGGTAAGGGAAAATCTCACAATCTCATTTTTATCCGAGATTGTTTATACTTCAGAATTTACTGGGGAATATTTATCATCCACATCCATGTTTCCTCAATATGTAATATTATTTCTATCCTCTATAAATTTGTTAATCAAAATTTACCTATTTGTGAATTTTTAGTAAATGATATGAAATAAATCTTTTGTCGTTTTCAGTACGAGATACTTTTTGACTTTTCCTGAAAAAGTTCGAGAAGAGTGTTTTTTAACCTATATGGCATAAATGGATCTTTATGATTTCATAGGACATTATTTACATGAAGCTTACTTTACAAGTTTTTGAGTTTATTTTTAATTAAATTATTTTAGTATAAAATTGTAGGACATGTTAAGAAAGGAAAAATGTTTTTGAAGTATAAAGGATATTTTCCTCAAGAATGGAGTTCAAGTGTTTTATCAAGATTATTTTCCATATAAGATAATATAGGATTCAGTTTCTATCGCTATTTTTACATTTATTTGATTATGTTATGATGGAATTATTTTTATGAAGTCCTTTTATCTTATATGGATTATGTTATGATGACATGAAGTTTAATAATCTCATTTTTATTACATGGGTTATGTTGTGGTATATGATTTATGATTTTGTGGAACACATAAAAATGGTTTCATAATGAGATGGGTGTGACCTATATTTCCCTCCAATGCATTGGGTAAAGATTTATATCTCATGAGATAGACATGGCTGGAACGGAATGTTAATCCGGTTCAATGATACCGGACTGGAAGGAGAAGTGAACTCGGTTCAGAAATGGACTTTGTCCACTATGATAGTTTTGGAAATGAGTATTGACTAATAGAAATGATTTTCTATGATTATATGTGTATTCCATAAAGTTTCATGTTTTATGTTATGATTATTGGGATTACATTTCACTACTATGATTTGTCCCATGTTATGATATTATGATCTCTTTTGTAGGTTAAAATTTTCAAAATTTTATGTTCTTATGAATATGATATGATTGATATTTCCTTTTTTACCCTTATTGAGCATTTGAGCACACCCATTTGTATGTTTTATTTTCCCCAAGTCAGGAAGAAGGCTATTAAGTAGGATATGCCAAAAGGGACTCTAGATATTATGAAATAAATAGGAGCCAATGTAGATACTTTATGAACCAGTTGTTTATGTTTCCTAGTTTCTAAATACACTATACATATACGGTCCTATCATGGTTTTGTTTTATTTTTTAATATGTATGATTCAATTCTGAATTAATAACATTTTAAGTAAATTATGGTTCGTTATAGGGAAAATTCATCCAATAATAAGGACCAATTAGGATTTGAAAAGCTGTAGAGATGTAAAGGTCAAGAAGTTTCTTCCCATGGGTAGTAAAGGGTGAAAAGGTTCGTGTAGATAGAAATGTAAGAGTTGGATGAGGGTGGTTAGCAGTGCTCTGGGGGTTAGAACAAGAGATTGGGATTGAACACTAACACCCTGTGAATTTAATTTCCATGGTGATTCTATATCCATTCTTTCAAGGGATTTCAATATAGAGTAGTGGTCTGATGTGGGATATAGTAAGTGGGTAGTTTTTATCACATTTAAAATTAAAATGCACATTTTAATTTAAATGAATTAACTTCTTTCATCCCATTACTAATTTTCATGTAACTCGGAAAAACACTAACACTTACATTGTTTTTGGTATATCAAGGGGGAAGGATTTGAATTAAGAGTGATTGAAAGAAGGTTCCATATCCAATAATATGGATCAATATGTGTCACCATATACCAATTTTTCACTCATTATTTTAAAATATTAACAAAATAAATGTCATGAACTAGACATGAATGTCATCCAACCTGAAATCTGGCCTCATCCAACAAATAGTATGAAGGGAATTCCTGATGCCCATAGGCTGACAACTACTGTCGAACATAAAATTAACCACTAAGGGTTATGATTTTTTCCCTATAAACTACGATAAAAAAATACTCTAAACAAATTGAATAGTCAACAATAACTAAATCTCAAGTAAATATATATACAGGTTCCATTACAATAGTTGAACAAAGCATAAAATAAAAGAAATACTGAAATAGAACCACACAACCATGACCTTTAAGTGACCTCTTGGTCCCCACCAACTTTAGTACCGATCTACTCCAAAAGAGATAAACCAAACCTGGAACATGAACCTGCAAAACAGCTTGGGTCTACTAACACCAAATAGTACAAGTAACGTGTAAGCCTCACAGATAAGTAGGTAACCACTATATAATCCATACATTTACTTTATCGAAAATATTTCATTAACACTAGTTTAAAATAAAAATATAAAAATAGGTTGTTCTCATTTTAATAAATAAGTAAATCTCTCCCTTTTATAAAACAAAGCACACCATATTCCCATTTTCAAATCAGGTTACCATCTTAAAACAAAAACCAAAACCAAAATCTAGAAAAATAAATACAAAGTTGAGTTGAAAATATTTAAGTGATGTAGAAAAGAAAACAAGTTGCATTGGTATATACGAAATCACTAACATATATCAAACCATGGGAATTTTTTTAAAAACCCTCGATCGATCCATGAATGTACTCGAATCGGACTCACATACCATTGTATGTTGTTTATCTATAGTAAATAACATACTAGCCTCTCTAAATTGGCCAATCAAGTAGTGTGCCTCACCTGGCCCAATAAAATTCTAGGGGATTCCAACTCATCTAATCGCATTAGAAAAGAAACCATCATTTGAACCCCTATAAGGTACATAGGAAAACCATTGTAAAAGTTCACTAGGTAAGTAGGAGGCCCTCTCACATGTGAATCACCTTATATGCCACCATCACACATTCCTACACGAAAAACTTACACCTCCATGTGATAACCCACATGTGGAAATACTCCATAGGGGTTCCCATCATATAAAAAACCATTCACAAGTACCAACTAGTCCATCACATCACGTGATCTTTAAAACCATTTCTCAAAACACATTATGTTTCCAAATGGGTATGTATATTTCCAAAACCACAATCATTTCACAAACACCAAAAAATGCCAATCAAGCATTAACCATTCCAAACTCAATCCACATACTTGAATATTTCTATACCATTTCTAAAAATCCTTGTTAAAACATGACATAGACATAGAAAGTTACAAACATTCCATTATATCAAATCCTTTATAAAAAAATAATAAAAGATGCAAAACTAGAAATTTTTAAAGAATTACATTGATGTTATATTTTTATGTTTCTAGGAGAAACACATAACCATTTGGAAATCGGGAAACAATTTAAGGAAAAAGTGTAAGAGGTAGGAAATGATAATTGTTTTGAAAAATAAAGTCATAATGAAATTATCATTTCTAAGTTCCATCATCATTTAAAGGTCCACCCTTGTGTGATATTCATGCACCTATGGATATAACAACATCCAATGAAATAATTCAAGAGTCTATGGAGTCATCTTAAATCCATTTTCAAGAAATATTATATCCCTTCAAACTAGCTCAACAAGTCAGACAATAAAAAGATCATTAAAAAACATTAAATACTAGAGGAACCATTCCAAAGAATTTACTATAATTTCTTCTAGCCATAATAAGGATTTCCAACCACATAATATGTCCATATTATAACTAAAACCATTATCCCAGATATAATCAAGTACAAACTCCACCACAAGTGATCAATTTCATTGTAAGAAAAAATAGACATTTTAACAAGCATTTGTGTGCATCACTACATGCCATTATTAAGGAAACACCTTTAAACCCTCATCCAAAAATTGTTTCCGACATAAAAACACCATAACAATCCCAGAAAATATACCCCAAGGATGTGAAACACATTTATATATTATTTAAAAATACTCAAGTGTCAAAAGGAATATATCATAAAGGGAACAGACGAAATAACCTACCTCAACAGAGTGTGGATGTGACAAAACATCAAGAAAAGGAATAATAGGCCCCAAGGAATAATCCAAACACCCTAGATTGAAATAAAAATAACCCATCACATTAACCCTAATCTATATTGTTCATCAAAAAGTGAAAACACATTAAGAGGGACTAAGAACTCAAGAGGGGAAGGGGAAGAGAGTAGAAAAACAACAAAAATCCAAACAATGCACATTAGGAACCTTAAAAGAGAATAAATGGTAGTTGTAGATAAAGGTATAGGGGTTTGGTGAAGCCCCATGGTGCACCTAGGTTAGATAAGTAGATGAAAACCTGGAATGGGGTTAATAACAGTGAGGTGTAAACATGAAATTTCAAAATTTTATGAAACATGGTGGATTGAATGGATATTCTACATGATTTCACCAACCATGTGGAATCCATGTGGTATCCACTATCCAAATGGACATAACCTCTTGAATGGTTTCCACATGGTTTCCCAAAACAAGTGAATCCCATGCACAATAATCCTAGCCCCCCCAAACCAGCCACATGGTTACCGAGTCAAAGCCGCATGGTTTACCGTAATCATGTGATGCTCGTGTGTCCCTTTCTTTCCATCCTAAAACTTCAATGTTTCAACAAAAAGTCAATAATTTAAACTGTAAGTCATCTCAAACCTCAATAAAAGGATCCAAATTGAATAAAATAATAAAATAAAATTGTTTGAAAGGCCGAGGTGTGAATATTTTCTCCACTTCAAACATTTTCTTCCCCCATAAAGTCAATCACCTAAAAGGTAGAAAAAACATGGTCCTAAGAAAAAATAAACGAATGAAACTACAATCCTCAGGGTGATTTTTACCTCACAAGTCAAAACATACCATCACTAGAGGAAACCAAAATATAAAAGAGGATGCAAGAACATGAGGGGGTTCTCCCCACCAAAAAAACTCAACTACCACCTTAGCACGACCTCAAATAAGCCCAGTGAGGGAAATATCAACACTACTAACCCAATCTTCTTTGTAAAATCTAAACAAAGCTGCCACCATGACTAAAAATATCCTACACACACCAAAACTTCCAGCACTATAATGAAACCCATGAATGTAACAAGAACTAGATGGAAAATTTGGACACAAGATACAATTAAACACTCTGCAATGATCAAAATATCTAAATAAGTAGAAACTAAAACCGAAACTAAACTGTGCAATGGCTAAGCCCACCAAAAGGGGAATAATTCATTTAATGATACACATACAAAGAAAAAAACATGACACCGATTTAATTCTTTCATGATGAATAAAACTATTCAAATTTTAAGAGAAAAAACAACTGAACTCGTTGCAACAATGAAGAATATAAAACAAAAAGAGAAAAAATGAAAATAACATAAATCGTATGCACTCCAACCCTAGGGAAAGAGAGTCGGATAGAATTTTCTTCACCCCTAGAGATTCCTGAAAGTGTGTGAGCTTCACTATGAGGCATGTTGCAGGAGCCCTGATGACTAAAGAATCAAATGATTCATAGTCAACCACTAGTATCCTCTAACAAAAACCATTGATTTGGGAAACGCATCCTAAAAAACATATTCTAGTGATCCAAATTATCAAAATAGCAGAAATTATTCTGAGGATTTCGACACAATGACTTCGAATGTCTGAACCAACTACACTAGTGGAATAAAAATAAATTATCTAATGAACCGGAAGACTTTACTGACAAAAGATACTTTTTAGAAATAAGTTCTTCAATCACAAACCTCTCTCCATATGGGGAACCTTCACGAGATCCGACTACCACTAACTGTACCCTGAGAACCAACTCATTTATGAATGCTCATCCCCCAACTTTTCGAAAAAGGTATCATCAGATGAGAGAACTTTTATTAATCTCTAGATGAAGACAGAAAACAAAAAGATTATCTTTAAAAAAATTCTTTGAAATTACCTCTAGAGGGAAGGAAACAATCTCTTTAATGAGGTCTATATAAGCTTTCACTAACTACAGGCCCTATCGTAGTTCTTCTAACTTCTTCGTATTCACCACTTTAGGTGTAAAAGTTTTGACAAAAGAGGTATTAATGATTTCCCATGTCATCCCAAAATGAAAAGATGATGGGACAACCATATTACCCTGATCTAGAGATGGACCCTCAAATAAACCCAGAAAAACATAGAATCTAACATCTTTTGGAGTTCCCAATGAGCCGAAGACACATTCAACTTTCTCAATCCACCACAAGTCCTATAACGTACCTAGATCACCCTGATAGATATGAAACAGTAGAGATGAAACTGATATTAAGATATATTCACTGGGAAACATGGGGACATTTTTAGGAGGCATATTTTGAACAACATCCAAACCCAAATAAAAAGATCAACATCCACGCAAAACACAACCCAATGACCATGACAGGCCCAAACAACTGGCTCCAAATCCAAACACATAAAAACACAACCAAAGATCCTCTTTTTCAAAGACCGCTATTTCATTTCAGTTTTAAATCCTCCTTCTTCCAAGGCCCATTTTTATAAAAACCCACATATTTGGAAGAAAACCCAATTCCTGAAATCATTTTTCCTTCCAAAAACCATCATTGGAAGACCAAGTCAACCTTTAATTTTGAAAAACCACCCATAGAACCCTATGAACTATCCCATGTGTGTCCATACACTTGTTCTCACATCATCCATGAACACGTGCCAACATGTACTTCCCATGCATACCCACTAATATGAAAACATCCATAAGGAATACCAAGGGTCACATAAACAATTTCATTATTAGAACCCAAGGATTTACCAAATTTAAATCCAAAAAATTTTCTTTTAAAACACATTATTACAATTAGAAACCATTTGAAAGAATTCATTTTCATTTCTAAAAACCATTTTCAATTTAAATGATCACTTACATGAATTGAGACCAAAACAAAACATGACCTGAACAAAACCATCAGAATGAGGAACTAGTGTCTATGAATAACATAGTTACATGGTAGTATTCCATTCCCAAAGTATAAATCAATAATAATATGACCTTGAATCGTTCACTTGGACTCCACATGGGTCAAAACACAATGTGATGTAACAACATGACACCGACTCACCTCAATTTTCATTCCTCACCCAAAATAATCCAAAATAAACAATAAAAACTCAAAAACCACCGTACCCCTAGAAAATCAAGGATCATAATGATCAAGATTTAATTTCACTCTTCTTTTACCTACCTACCGAGTCTCGACAATTCAAATATCCAATCTACCTGACCATCCAAATAAAAAGGTCTTTCTCTGATAACATTTTTCATGAACCAAACCAGAACTCTATCCAACCCTAAAATTATCCCGGTATGAGACATGTCCTGAAGAGCTTTCCTTATCCCCACTAGATGAAAACTACTAGCATACATCAATTTAATCACTAATTGGATGTATTTTTTCATATAAACCAGGATCAAAATAAAATACACTAAAAAATTAAAAGATCCAAAAAATAACTGAATATTGAATAAATATATATATATATATAGGTTTAGTTACAAGAGATAAACAATGAAAAAAAAGACTGAAACTAAAACACACTACCATGATATCTATGCGACCTCTTTTCCACCACCATCCTCGGTACTGACCATCTCCAAATGTGAGAAATCGTACCAGGAACCTGAACCAAAAAAACAACGTGGGCCTATCAACACTGAATGATACAAGTATGGTGTGAGCCTCACAACTTAGTAGGTAACCACCACAGAATCCATTCGTCTCCATTCCCCAAAATATTTAATTATCTTTAGTTTGAAATACATATATACAAATAGTTTGTTCTCATTTTAATAAACAAGTACAACATTCCCTTTTACAAAACAAAGAACACCACATTCCCATTTTCAAATCTAGTTTCTATTTTAAAACTAAAACCCAAACTAAATTCCAACCAAGGAAATACCAAGTCCATGTGAAAATAAATGAGCAGTGTAATAAGGAAAAAATAGAACAGGAGTGTATACACAAGCACAAACAGATAGTAATCCATGGAAATTTCTTAAACATCTATAGAGTGATCCCTAGATAGACTCGAATCAGAATCACCTTTCAGTGTATGGTGTAGCTCCATATTAAAATAACAAATGGCCACCCTAAAATAGCCAATCCAATGGCATATCCCATCTATTCCTAGAAATTCTTCGGGGTGTCAAACCATCTAATGAGGGTCAACAAGACACCATGAATAAAACCAACAAAATATGCCTAAAAAACCCATGGTAAATGTACATTGTGTAAGTTAGACACTAATAAAAACGATGAGTTTTTAGGGGGTTATTTGGACATTAGAATGGGTTATAACCACTTCTAAAGGCATTAGAGGTAGTTATGATCAACCGCCACTAATTTGCATGCCTATTATTATTGGGGGTAGTTTTGAGGAAGCTCTGGTAAATCCAATGTGATTTTAGAGGTAGTTAAATTAGAGGTGGTTTAAACCACCTCAAATTTGGAAATAAATTTCCCTGAAACACCTCATATAATGAAGGTTACTATCACAACTTCATCTAATAGAGGGAATTAGGGGCGGTTTTAACTTCCCCAAATTTTGATTACATTTGGGGCGGTTGTGGAAACTTCCTCTAAGGCTTCTGTTTTATTTATTTTCCAAACATAGTTCATACCGTCTCACCTGTGTTACCCCCCCATGCTACGCCCTTGCCTCTATCTCATTCTCCTATCACCTGATTTCCCTCAATTTCCTGTGGGATACTCTCCCCTGCCATCCAGTTCCCCTACGCTACCCCACCCCCTACTGTTCTCGGACCACATCCCACCGCAGTTCCATATCACCAATGCCTGCAACCCTATTGTTCCCAGCCAACGTCCTACCACAGTTCCTTGTCATCTCCACAGTTCCCAGCCCACATCCCGCCATATTAATTTATCACTGATGTGCACCCCCACCCCCTGTAATTCCCAGCCCACACCTCCCATGCCTTTTCTAAAATGCATGACGTAGGGTTCGAATTTGGGTGAGTAGAATAAACATCCAACGCCTCTACCACAAGGCCATCCAAGACATTGTAATTAATTTACACATTAATATATTTATATATATTATAAAGATAATTTATATAAATATTATATGAATAAATATATAAATATATATATACACATAACATATATTTATTTATATAAATTAATATAATTTTTTTATATTATTATTTTATGTATTTATATAATCTCTCATTTATATTACATTTAATTTATAAATTTATATAAACTATATATTTTATATGTGTATTTATAAACATTGGACAAAAAAATATTTTAGAATTATACTTTTTTATATACACTTATATTTTTATAGTTATAAATATATATATATATAAACTATTTATTTACTTAAATACATATTTATATAATATATATTTATTTGTAAAATTGTAAAATATTATATATATTGAATATATAATTAATCATATATTAAATACATATATATATAATACAATTTATACAAATATCTATATTGTATATATTTGATATTATATGAAATACAAGTTATACAAATATTATATATGAACTAAATTTTATACAAATATTTATCTAATGTTATACATAATATAATTTATACAAATATTTATATAACATATTTTAATACTTATATTTAATATTATGCACGTTAATATGTATCTATTTTAATAAATATTATTATTTAATATTATGTCCATTAATATATATTTATTTCAAAAATATAATTATATAATGTTGTATAAATTAATATATAGTTATTTGTATAAATTATATATTATATAATATTAGTTATATATAATATAAAATCATAAACATATTATTTAGAAATATATTTACTATTAATAAAATATAAATTATAAAAACAACATTCTTGGGATTTTATATTATATATTTTTGGAATGCATTATATTTATGTATATATTTATATAATATATATTAGTCATTTGGGAGTATAATTATACAAAAATGCACATAATCCAATATGTATTTCTATAATATGTTTATGAATTTATATTATATACAATTAATATTATATGAAATAAAATTTACATAAATAAATATATATTAATGTACATAAACTTATACTATTATATTTATGTTTACATATAAAAACAATTAAAAAATTATATAAATAATTTATATAATATTTCATATAATGTTTTAAAAAAAATTATATATAGTGTTTTAATTATATATATACACATATATTATGGAATTTTTTTAAAGAGTTTGGGTTCATAACCCCCTCTAATCTCTTAAATTAATCGAGGTTATTAACCCCCTCTAAATTAAATACCTTTGAGGGGGTTTCAACCCCATTTAATTTAATACATTATAGGGGATTTCAAACCCCTTTAATTTAAGACATTACAGTGGGTTTTGAACCCCTATAATTTAAGACATTAGAGGGGGGGGGTTTGAACCACCTCATGTTTAATAACCTTAGAGGGGGTTTTTGAAACCCCTTTAATTTAATACATTGGGGTGGTGGGGGGGGTTAACCACCTCAAATTTAAGACATTAAAGTGGGTTTTGAACAACCATTAATTTAAGATATTTGAGGTGGTTGTGAACCACCACTAATCTCATTTATTAAAGACTGACATGAAGCCCCTATATTTTCATAAATTAGATGATGTTGAAAACCCTGTATAAAATCCCTCCAGATATTAAAAAATAATGTTAAAAACTAGAGGGGGTTCAAAACCCTCATTGATTTGAGAAATTAACATGGGTTCATAACCCCCTCTAAATTTAATGATTGGAATGATTCACACCTATCCCATGTTAATTTTTATAGAAAATGAATTTAGAGGGGGTTTTACCAAACCCCCTCTAATTATACAGAAAATGAATTTAGAGGGATTTGTTCATAACCCCCAAAAATAACCCCCTCTAATGTAATTTTTTTATCGTGGGGGGGGGGCTCACATGCAAGACTAACCTTACCTACCTCCACTGCACTTTCCTACCCAAAAAACTCACACCACCCACAAGATAACCCACATGGATAAATTCTCCATAGGGGTTCCCATCATATAACAAACGATTCCCAAGTACCAAGTGGTCCATCACATCACACAATCTTTCAAACCACTTATCAAAACACATTATGTTTCCAATCAGGCATTTATATTTAAAAAACAAAATCATTTCCCAAAGACCACAAAAGGACAACTGGTCCTTTACAATTTAAAATTCTATCAATTTCCAAGAATATTTCTAAAAAAATATAAAAATACAAGGTAAAACATACCATATACTCGGAAAGTGACAATGAAAAACAACCAAACACATTAACCCTAATATATAGGGTTCATCCAAAAAAGAACCCCCATCAATAGAGATCAATAACTCAATAGGGGAAGGATAAAAGAGAAGAAAAACAATCAAAATAAAAATAACTGACTGTTGGAATCTTTAATGAGCATCAATAGAGATTGGGGAGAAAGAAAGAGGGGTTTGGTGAATCCCCTAGTGTTCCTTGGTTAGAAGAGGGGAGAAAACCCAAAATGCAGTAAAAACACAGAGGGGTAAACATAGAATTTACCAATTTTATGAAACTAGGAAGATCACATGGTTAGTCTGCACAATTTGACATATTCTGTACAAATCATGTGGTTGACACTATCCAAATGGATAAAACCTCTAACATAGTTTTTGTATAGTTTCCTAAACCATAATTATCTTGTGTGGATTACCACTCAACCTCCAAAGTATCCACACTAATTATTGGGTGAATACACATGGTTTACCTTAACCATGCACTACTCATGTTCCCCTTTCTTCAAAGCCCAAAACATCAATTTTTCAAAAAAAATCTCAAAAATATAAAATGTGACTCAACCCAAAACTCAGTCAAATGATCAAAATAATTTAAAACATTAATATAAAATAGTTTCAAAGGTAGTGGTGTGATAATAAATATTTACCTACATACATATATATATATATATATATATATATATATATTAACTCACATTGAAAGATCAATGGACCTAGGTGATGCAAGATTATTGGAAAAAGTTTGGAGGAAGCTCACTAGGCCGGAACATATTCTTAATCTATCATCTTATCTTCCATCAAGACAGTAATAGGGTATTTAAAAGTTATGTGTGTGTGTGTGTGTTTCTGTGTGTGTGTTTGTTTTTTGTGTGTGTATTTTTATGATCACTATGATATCATGTGTTGTAATGAAGAGATAAAATGCTTACATGCTTTAGAGATTGTATAACTCTTCATGCACCTTAAGGTTGAAATTTTTGCTTGGTCGTATATATATAGTTTTATGGACCCACAGTTTTGGATATATTTTAAATAAATCCTACATAATCTAATGATTTTTATACCAACTATAGATTACCATATATAATAATCCCATAATTGAATAAAATAAAGAAACTATTTCATTACATTCATTAACAAAACCTTTTAGGTTTATAGATTTTGGGAAGTATAAAAAAATTGAACTCATAATTACAATTTATTTCTTATAAAATGGAAATATCTTCTATGATAATAAGAAACTAATTAATCCATAATAATTTTTCATCATATCCAACAAATTCTATACATGTGTTATTCTGTTAGGAATATCATGTTTAATATATTTATTTATAACATAGGAAAATGGATCCATAAGAATTGATGATCTTAAATTATCAGTAAGGGAAACCTAAGAGATGATAATAAAATATCATATTTGAGCATAAGATGAGTAAAAATAATAAGGAAGGAAAAGATTAATAAAAATTATTCAAGAATAAAATGAAAAGGAAAGAAACATTTATCCATGGATAATAATGGAAAAAAATAAGACCACTATTAGGAAATTAACATGTTCCTTGTTTAAGAAATACATGATTTGAGAAAGTTAATTTTATTACATATTATAAGATGTCATGATATTATAGTCGAGGACTAGTGACCATGAAATATTTATTTTTAGGTAGAAATCAACCTAAATAGAGAAGTTATTTTATGTCATAAGACTTACCAATGCATCAAGGGGTTATTTTGGATCTCACTAATAATTAAATATGTCTTATTAATTCATTATATAAAGTAATTAAAAAATATACAATACATACCCAGCTTTCCATAGTAATCAATAATCATATTTATTTGAATAATAATTATATAAACTATTAATATTTCTTTATTCAATAAATTGAATAGGTTTATATGTAAGAATCCTTAAAAATATAAATATATATATATATGGGTATAGGATTAGGGAAAAAATTTCACATAATCAATAGATGTATGGACTTTATGTTTTCACTATTAAACTAAAGGATGAAAATACAAAATTCCCATAGTGGGAATATAGCTCCTCAAACATTCACTCCCGAATCCAGTGAAAAAAAAACACAAACATTACAAACTTTCTTTGATACCAACTATATATTCTAAGATATAACTATCCCCTAATTAAATATATTAATGTAAAATTTTCATTTTATAGATTACCAATACCTATTAAGCATATGCCTTTTTTGAGTTAAGATAAGTCATAAACTAGTAAATTGAATGTATTTCTCAACTAATGGACATATTTATACTCTATAAAAAACTAATTAATCTCTAATAATTCTTCAACATCTCCCACAAATTCTCCATGGAATACATTTTTTAGACATATCATGTGTAATAAATATCAATATAATATAGATAAATTGAAACATAAGAAGTGGTGAGATGAAACTATAATAAATGGTAAATGTAAGAGATAATAATAAAATATCAAAATTTAGTATAATATTACCATAAATATTATGGTAGGAATATATAACAAAATATATGGTCAAAATATAAAAAAATTTAAAGTATAATATATCCATAGACAATGGTGGAAATAAAATGATCACATGGAAAAAAATAACTAGTTCCTTGGAAATGAAATTTATAATTTTCAATATATATTTCTATACACTAAGCCAAGACATCATGATCATATTCATCATGATATTTCCATCAATTCCCAATTTTTAAGCAATGTTATTTTTGGTTTGGTATACACTAAAATACCTATGCTGGTTTTTTTCTTAAGACCTATTGATTCCTTAATAGGATATTACAGACCCCCTTAGTCACTAATTAAGACAAATAAATTCATAATATAATGTATGGAATGAAATATATAATACATTAATTACATATATTAGTAATATATATATATATATATACATATATTGAAATTACAAGTATAAATATTTTCAATATTTCCCCAAAAAATAAATGGAATTTATTTCCATGTAAGAATCCTTAAAAATAACAATGTATATTTTTTGGGTTATATGGTTAAGTCAATAATATCTCAAATTAATAGATTTATGGAATCTAGGGAAACCCCTTTAATCAACGTAAGTAAATATTTAGTTTTTATAGAGGAAATATATTGGGAAAAATTGTTTTTATAATTATTCATTGCTTATGATAAATAAATGCAGTAATGGTTCATTTAATTAAAAAAATAACATTACATGAAAAATATTTTAAAATAAGGTGTGTGTTATTATTATAATAATTTACTCAATTAAACACTATAAATTTCATGTAATTAATATTTAAATGATTTTTTTTTGAATTTTTAGAAAAAGAATTTAAGAAATAAGAAATATCCTTGAGCTTTTGAAATAATTTTAAGATAAATATTTTATAAAACTAAAATAAAAATTATATTTTTTATAAGACTTGTATATTTAGTGAAAATGTTTCATATATAATTATAAATGTATCCGGAATATGTTTTTTTTCATGTAAAATTTTAAAAATACATCATTCTTACACTTATAGAAAAAGTTATGAATATATATATTTTATTTAAATGATAGAGTAGTATAAAATGAACATAGTAAATTATTAAATATTATGTGAGTTCATTCTCAAATATTCTCTTTAATATAGACATGGGAGAAATTTGGTTCCTAATCAAGAATAAAAGATAGGGTGGATTTTTATATAACGGGTGGATTATGGGCCATGAAGTAAAATGAAATAGGTAGAAGAAAAATAAAAACCCAAAAATGACCATAAGAGAATAAAATAAAAGGGGTTTTGGATATAAAAGTTTAAAAATTTAACATATGGATTGTAATTAAAAATTAATCATTATTTGAAAATATGATTGGTGAAAAAATCTACACGATATCATCAGGTAGGAATAAAAAAATATTGTCTGAGAGGTCCTGAAATGGAAATTATAATATCATTAAATGGAAAATATTTTCATATATGAAATAAATATGTAATATTATTCCCCATATAATATAAATGATAGTTCACAATATAAAACATGTCACTTGGAATTTGAAATAGAGAAAAATAACAGTAAAAACATTGCAAATAATCAAATCAAAACAACTTGAAGGATATAATTTCAAATGAAACATTAAATATCATGAATACTGATATAGTAATGATATAAAATATTAAATGGTTATTATATAAATAATTATAAAGAATATATAATGTATAATAAGGAATATGTTTCAAGGGGTAAATATCTAAGACAAGAAACCCTTTCAACTTGAGTATCATCTAAGTCCAAACCCTTGAAGGAAAAGGGCATGAAACTAAAATTAAAATACCGTGAATTATATTTCATGATATAGTATAACAATTTGGTGGTATATAAAATATATAAATTTAAATTGGTTTACTAAAATAATCTTGTCTCGAGAAATTGGAATTGAGGCCAAGAAACCCATTTCATGTAATATAAATCATCGAGGTAAGAATAATTCGACAATGGAGTTTTAAGGAAGAATTTTAGAATCTTAATAAATATAGATGAAATTAAAAAAAATCATTTTTTATAATACCTCATACTTAGAAGAATATATTTTAATAACAATGGTAGTAACTCAATAGAAGAAAATTAGGTTAACATAAAGGCTTACTTTGATTTCCGACTTAGTTGTTATCAATATAAGCTTTTTAATAAAAAACATAGAAATCATAGTATCTTATTAAATAACTATATTCATATCTATAAACTTTTATATACTTTGTTAATAATTATTATTTATATGTATATTTGTTAGTTGGTATCTATTTTAATTATTTGGTGTGAGTAATGTTGATCGTTTTGAACATGTTTCATAATAACGATGTTGTCCATCATTACTCTCCCAAATTTAATGATTAAAAGATCATATAAGTTACTGAGATTAAATCTATATAATTATTTCTAATTTTATCACTTCATTATTTTTTATTTTTTATCATATTTAAAAATGAAATCAACGATGAACTTGTTTCAAGGATTTTTAACGAAGATATATTGGTATCTTAGTTAATGAGTTTAATATTAAATTTTCCATAAAAAAATTCAAATGATTATTTAATTATTTATATATTATGTTATAAATAATTAATTTAGCATTTTCATCCATGATATTACTTTATAACATTGTTAAAGTTGTTTGTTTTAATGACTCAAACATTAACACCCCATAACTAATTGGTGATTAATATAATGAAAGTGGTTTATTTTGGAATAATATACTTAATTATAAGTATAATGATATTATTTCAATATGATTTTCTTGTTGAATCATATTTTTAGATAATTTAATAAATAATAAATAATATAGATGAAAAAGTAGTTTTGTTACTTTAGAGAAGTGGTAGTCTACAAAATGAAAGGTTAATATTTTCATTTCTCAAAGAAATAGAGGGAATGAAGTTAGATTAAATTATTTCAATACATAATCATAATTATATTATATATGTAAGATTTATTATTCAATTTAAATCTTATAAATATCTAATAGATGTTGTGGGGAAAACAGAAGTTATCACTTTGTGGAGACGATAGTCTACACATCACATGAATGATGATTTCATTTTTATTAATAGAGAAAATTGGAAAAGTTGTTAATAGTTATTAAATTATTATAATTAAATTATTAATAAATATTTCCAATTTAATTATATCATAATTATAATGTTAAAATTAACAAGCTATGTCAAAAAAGGAAAAGATGTTAGAAAATTTTAGTACACAAGTCCAAATTTCAATGTTTTCCTTAAAGGATTCTTATGAAATGGAGAAATTATGAAAATAAATTGTGAATAGAGGTGAAAGAAAATGAATTTAATTATTATTAAATAAAAAATTATATATATTTTTAATATGACACAAATTTTTTGAGTGGTCTTGACTGGGTGGTGAGAGGAACATTTTATAAGTGGTGAGAATGACATCCTCCAATGGCCTGAAGGCCTTCATTTTTTATTTGATTGATAATATATCTTTCAAGGGATTAGGTGGAACCCTATTACATGCCCGTAGGCCATTTTTAGGAACCAATGCCTGTAGGCACAAACATACCATACAACCCAGACAAACAACTTAGAACTTGCTCCTCCCCAACATCTTCATCTTTGAAATCATCTCTTCACCTCTGCATGGCTGTTCGGCTAGGCATTCCCGTGCATGCACAGGCTTGTCCCGATGGCAGGTTCCATACCCTCTCATTCTTGCAATCCGTTAGCTCCTGCTGTAGTGAAAACTCCTTTTTCCCATCCTCCTTGTAGAGCTTGTTCCATGTAGTTTTTGGTCTGGTTTTTGTATCTGCAGGTGACCCGAAGGCCATATGGATAGCCCGAAGGCCCAACTGACCCAAAGGCCTGGGTGCCCGAAGGCCAATGAAGGACTCGGGAACCAAATCTGATGCCCGAAGGCCCAAACGGGGGCATATTCCCGGCTGCTACAGTTCCAAATAGTGCCTGCTACAGTACCAGAAATCCTACCTCCGCCTGGTTTTGATCCCTGGTCGCCTGGATGCACCATCAGAGACCTTGCCAACCGGGCTAAGGCTCATGTGCGTGAGAATGACATTGTTATAAATACTTCAACCTAATATAAAGAAATAAAATGTTTCACATGTTAAGAAAACTGAATAATGTACATTAATGTAGTGGTGATGATATATGGTCGATAATCTATCAACCATTATTTTAAACATAAGTTTTAAACTTGTTTCTGAAACCGTTACCAATAGATTTTTTATTCTTTCCATTTTTTGGTTAAGCAATGGTAACTATTTTCTTCTTAAGTAATTTAATTTTCATTTATAAAAAAAATGAACCATATTATATAATTTTATTCTATTAATTTAAAATATTAAATTATTTTTATGATAAAAAATGTACATCTATATAAAAATAAAATTTTAATATTAGACCATTCAACACATAAAAACCCATTTTTAGAAATGATGTATTTTCAGACTAAAATTGTATATGTCACAAATTTTTATCAATATATTCGATATTCTTGATATAAATTGGTTTATTATAAAAATATAAAATTTATGTGCATTTCAAAGAAATAAAAAATAGAATTTTATGAAAAATATATTTAATTAAAATAGAAGAACCGAAAAAATATTTTATAGAGAATATAACTTATGTTCATAAAATATTTCTAATATATTTCATAAATCATTGATTTTTTATTTAAATATATTTAGTACAAATTAAATATGTATTTTATCATCCATAAGGTTTTATAAACTACAACACCATGTTTATCTAATAAAAAGTTCAAAAAATTTGTTGTTTGGTAAAAACACCTTATTCACTATTCACCTTAAAATAAACTATTTCATATATATATATATATAATTTAGTTATTATAAAAAAATTAATTCAATTTTTTCATATTCAAATTCTAATACATGATTGTTTTGATTTTCTATAAAAACATAAAATATAATGAGAACTGTTTTAATAGAAAATAATTTCTTAAAATATTAACAATTTTTATTCCTTTTTTTCAATCAATGACAAATGAAATTTTCTGAAAACATATTATTCATATAAAAAATCTCTTATATTTTACTTATTATCATGAAATATTCTCTATAAAAGCTAATTTTAAATGGGTTTCATTTAATGTTATAAAGAAGATTTATTGGTTATTTTGCCACACAAATTGGTTTTCTTCAACACCTTAGTAATAATAATGATTTATTTATTTCTAAAGATTTCTCATAATTATATTATCTTTATTTTTATCCAAACAATATATGGCCATATTTTAACGTCTATAAACATTCCACAATTAATTTTGGTTCTTTGTTCCATGTAAATAAATCTTCTGAGCACATTATGATTTTTGAAGGAAACAAATATAATTCAAATTATTAGGGTGTTACATCCACCCACCCAAAATAAATAATGTCTACCCAATTTTAACAATAAATCACTAATAAAAATAGTTAGGTTATCAAAACTATAGTCATAATTCATGACAAAATTTCAAATAGGGTGTCTACCTTAATATCTTATGTATGACTAGAAGATACATATTTTCCTTCCATCATATTAACCAATTGTTTCATCTTTCCTTAAATTTTTTTGACCTATTCCTTCCTTTTACAAAGAAAAATAATTGTCCAAATCCTTTGAGACATTCCCCTAGGTTATTCTTATAACATTTTTATATAAATAAATAAAAAATCCTTCATCATTATCTTCATCTAGACTTTTGAGGGACTACATCCATCTCTTTTTGGTTTGACTAAAAAAGTAACAAAAATCATGTTGTTAATCATATTTATTGATAGTTAGTCTTAAAAAATCAAAATATTTCTCACTCCCGCTCTTATCTAGTTAGTTTTATCATTAGTAAAGTCTATGAATTGTCTAGTATAACCATTCTTAACTAGGTATCTTCGATCATTAACCATTACTAAAATCAAATATATTCAATCATGTTTGTTGAAAAATTAACCCCATATGAGTATTATTTTAAGATAATGTCATGAAATATTAAATGTCAAAATTACTTATTCTTAAAAATTATTACATTAGATTTTATTTCAACCTAAATCACTCTGAGTTTTATCAAGTTTTATTTAGTCTGGGATCTCATATATTTCGTAGCCTAATTACTTAAATTAATAAATACATTATAATATCTTGTAAAGAAAGTGTTTTTTTTTATAAATAAAATTTTCTTGGATAACCACATAATCTCTACATTTCCAAAACATCGGGATGTTATCCTATACATAGGCATATCCCTTAGACTTATGCCTAGGATTTTCACTAAATTTATCTTATCATAATCCCTAAAATCCTCAATATTACCTTAAATAACTAAAATGGTTATCTACATAGTTTAAATTATGAAAACCATTAACTTATCAATCTTTAATGACATTTATATCCCAAACTGATTACATCTTAATATATGACATTATCTAAAACTTTATTAGATACTAACTATAGGGCAACGAACCCATATTCACATATATGATGCTAAAACACATAATTTAAAATCTTTCTTAAATACCATATACAAATTCCAAGACATAACTATCTTATAAATAAATGAATTAATGAAAATAGTTCACTTAAAACATTTATAATAACTTTTAGGATTAGGGATGTAAGTAGTTATGAAAAATTCATAAACTAATAAATCCCATATCTTTCTCAAATAATAGACATTTCATCCATTAAATATGAAACAACTATGTCCATAATAAGTCACAAATATCTATCACAAAATACCCACACTATATATTCTATTAGACATATAATGTGTAATAAAATTCATTATAACTAAGAAAAATTGAAACATAAGAAGTGGTAATCATAAATGCCCAGAAAGATTAAACATGATAGATTACAATCGATGATCATAAAAAAGCATAATATGATCAAAAATAATATGTATGGAATAGATAACAAAAAATAACAGAATAATAGAAGAAAACAAAAATTCATAATATACCCATTGATAATTATAGAAATGAAAAGATCACATGTATAATAATAACTGGTTCTTTAGAGATAAAATTCATAATTCTGGATAGCTAATTCCATTCTATATTCTTATATATCGTGATCTTATACATCATGATCTAAAAATCAAGGCCATGTGTTGAAGAATTTTTTTCTGAAGGTATACAGAAAAATACCCAATATAGTTCCCTCTCTTGAGACCTATCAATTCTTCGAGGGGATATTATAGGACCCACCCATCAAAAAATTAATTCGAATTCATTCATATTGTAGAGGAATGAATAAAATATACAATACTAAACTAATAACCCCTATTAATCAATCCACATCCTCATTATGATAACATGTATACCGATATTCAATATTTATCCAATCAATTAATGGAATAGATTTCTATGTCAGTGTCCCTAAAACTAATAACATATATAGTAAGGGATATAAAATTAAGTGAATAATATCCCCAATCAATCTACATATCGAATCATGCTAAACAAGATTTTATGAAAATGAATGAAGATTGTTCCCAGAGGATAGTCATTGGAAGATAAAATATGTTTCTAAATGTTCAATTATTAGGAAAGAAAAAGGTAGTTGTTGATCATTTCATTGATAAAAATTAACACGATCCATATAGAGAAAAATGAATATGTCATCGATTAATAACAATACAAGTCAAATAATGGTGACCTAGATGAAAAACGCCATTTATATTTTTAGAGAAAATCACGTAGTAAATAGGAAATATATACAATCTTTTGAAATAATTCGGAGAATAATATTGTATAAAACTAGTCTAAATATAATTCATTTTTTAAAATATGAAAAATTTATAAATAAAGTTTCATATAAGAGGACAAAGGAATTGAATTTATTTTTTCAATATAAAATGATGAAAAGATATTATTTTCATGCATTGATGAAAACTACCCATACCAAAAATGATAAAAATTTCTTTAAATTTTTTTAAATAAGTTATGTAGTAGAAAATGAACTAAATCAATTATTTTGTAATAGATAAATAAATTTTGAAAAGCATCCAATGAATGTGGAAATGGAAAAATGTAGGTTCTTGATATAAAAGGAAATATAGGGTCATATTCCTTATAACTGTTAAATAATGATCCAAGGGTGAAATAAAACAGATAATTAAAACCATAATAATGCCCAGAGGAGAATACAATTATAGGTTTTTTGAATATAAATTATATAAATCCATTTTTTTAAATCATCCATTATTAGAAATGTTTATTGGAAATAAAATCCTCACTCTATTGGCGACATACGAATCCAGATATCTTGAGATGGATATCATGAAATGGACATTAAAATTAATTAAATATATTATATTTTGAAACATGAAAGTAGTAAGGAATTTAATATACTATATAAAATAAATTATAGTAAAAAATATCAAACATGTCTTATATAATTAAAAATATGTATAAATAACACTCACGACTTTAGAAACTATTGAATAAAAATACCTTGAAGGATACAATTTCAAATTAATCATTAATTTCAATGAATAATGGTACTATCTTGATCCAAAATATTAATGTGTTATTATAAACACCATTTCAACGAAATCATGGTGTATAATAAAGAATATGTCTCATGGGGTGAAACTTTTTGATGAGAAACCTTTACGGATTGAGTATCGTCTTTCTAAAACCCATGAAAAAGAAATCTATTCTAAATAAACAGCATATACTATGGTATATAATTTCTTATATAATATAAAAATAGGTATTATATACAACATATAAAATTAAATTGGTCCAGAACAAGAAGCACAAATCAATAAATCTAAATTGAGGCCAAGCAACTCCATTTGAGTAATATAATTCTTCGAGGATAGAATCATTTAATCATGTGTTTATAATAAATGATTATATAACACAATAAAATAAAGAGGAATTAACCTAAAAATTATTTATTTGGTATAATAATTCAATCATTGGATAATATTGGTCAATAATAATGTTTGTAACTCAGTGGAAAAAAATTGAGGTATGATAAACTATCACAATTAATTCTGATGTATTTGATCGTGCTCTATGATCCAATATAAAAAATATATATCATAATATAATATTTTATAAATTTATTTATATCTACATGATTTTAATAAAATTAATTTATAGTTGTTATTTACATGCTTATTAGTTAGTTATTATTTATTTTCAAGATGGCGTGTGAGTAAACTTGATCAGTTTGGACTAATTTCATAAGAGTGGTGTTTTTATTCCTTACAAATTTAACCATTTACAGATTGTAAAAGGTATTTAAATTGAATATTTTGAGTTATTTATAATATTAGAATTTCATTCAATTGTGTTTACGTTACCATCCATAATGATGAAATCAGTAATAAGCATGTATCAATGATTTTTAATGAAGATACATTGGTATATTAATTAATGGGTTTAATATTAATTATAGAACTCCAAAACCAAAATTAAATGATTTATTACTTCTTTATATAATATATTTTTTATTATCAATTTATCATATGATTCCATGATATTAATTTATATCAATGTTCAGGTAGGTGGTCAGATAAACCCACACATGAACATAACATAATTAATGGATTATTTTGACTATAAATGTTATTTATTTATACATAACATAGTTATTAAATAGGAATAATTTTATTATTATGATACTTTATTTATTTATCATACTTTAATATATTTTAATAAATATTATTGAAGATATATGAAAAAGGAGAAATGTTACTTCATGGAGCTATAAGTCCCCACAACGCATGGTTAACATTTTAATTTATATAATAATAAATGGGAAAGAAGGTGGATTATAATTTTATTATTAATTATCATGATTAAATTATATATTTCACATTTATTATTTAATTTCACCTTTATAACTATTTATGAGTGGCGGTGGTAGAAAAATAGTAGTCGTTGCTTCATAGAGGTGGTAGTCTGCAGAACATATGAATGCATGTTTTTTCTTAATAGAAAAGAGGAAATATTATTAATAATAATTATTTTATAATAATAAAATCTAATATAAAAATAATACTAATATTTTAAGAAGTAAGATATAAAAGAAAAGAATTTAGGAAAAATGAGTGTCCATGTTGAGATCTTTGCATTTTCCTTGGAGGATTCCTTGGAATTGGATGTCTTATATAATATATTGATAAAAATGTCTCAATAGGAAATTAATATGATTATATGTTAATTTAAAATGTTATATTTGACATGGGAAACATATTCTTGGGATTTTACAAGAAGGGGTGGTCAGAGGCCCCTTTTATAAGTGGTGAGAAAGGAATTTTTGTAAATATTTCAAATTAATATAAAGAGAACACATTTTTTAAATGAAATGAAGACTCAAAAATAAAAAATAATGGATAATGGGTGATATAAGGTCAATAATACCTCAAATATTGATTTATAAAAATAATTAAACATGAATTTAAGTCAATTAATCATAAAGTTTTCAGTTTTACCATTTTTGGTTTTACTGTGGTAACTATTTTTTTACCCCAGTAATTTAATTCTATTACCAAATTATAAAATGAAAATTATTATATAATTCCTACATATGGATTACAAATTTAAAATATATTTTATCATATAAAATTTCATTCTTCAATAATGTAAATTTTTAATATTATCATGTTTAACACCTAAAGACCCATTTTTTAAAAAATTGTATTTTTAATTCACAACAATTATTTGTAGGATAAAATTATCAATGTCATTTATTTTAATGATATAAATTAGTATATTAAATATAAAATTAAAATAATTTGTCTTTTAATTCAATAAAAAAATATATTTTTACCAAAATAATATTTAATTAAATGAATGGACCAAAATTTTTTAATTTTATTTGAAAATATTACTTAAGTTCTTAAATTGTTACTAATATGTTTTCTAAATCAATAATTATATTATTTAAATCTATATTTTTACTACATAAATAAATATTTGATCAATTAAAAGGTTTTATAAACTTCTTGGTTTTATTTTTCTAGGGATAAATTCTTAATATTTATTATTTTAGAAAAATCTGAATTTTTCACTATTCACTTAAAAATCAAATATTTCAGAAAAAATACAAAATATAATACTTGGGTAATTTGTTTTATAAATAAATAATAAATTAAATGTTATAACATTAAAATTCGATATTTTGATCATTTAAATTTTAATCAAATACTAAAAATTATAATGAAAACTAATTTCAATGAAGAAATATCTTTTTAAATATATTATCTATTCTTAATCTGATTTCCTTTAAATTACTTATCAAATTTTTAATAAATTTATTATTCATATGAATAATATATTTTATAATATATTTAGTATCTAAAAATAAATTATATAATATATAATTTTAGAAGGGTGACATTTCAAATCATAAATCACTATTATTATTTATTTAGATACACTAATTTAATATTTATCAATATTTTCGTATTATTAATCACATTTTTTTATTTATACATATATATAATAATAATTTTAAATCTATCTATACAATTTATTATTTATTCATCGATATTTTAATGGATATATAACATTCCATGGTTTTTTTTGTTTGATACAGAATGTTAATTAATCTATTGAACACATCATGTTTTTAATTGAAAAAAATATATAGTTAAAATCCTCAAGGTGTTATAGGAAATTAATTAGAAGAAAAATAATGTCGATAATAATGGGTTATTTTTAAAGAAAAATGTAATGATAGATAAAATTATTTATCAAAAATAAAATGAAATTATCTATATACAGAAAGATGGTGTATAATAACATTTTAAGAATATATTAGATCAAGCATAATATATTGCATAGGATATTGAGTTAGATGAAAAAAACATTTTATGATTTTTGGAAACATCACTTTAGAAAAAATTGATATACTTGATCTTATGAAATAATTTTAGAATATATATTTTAAAAAACGTGGAGAAAAATAATTTCATTTAGAAGACAAATATTCATAGATATAATGTTTCCTATAAAATTATAACGATGGTGGAAATATGCGTTCACAAAAAAAATAAACAGAGATTCATTTCACACTATGAAAAAAATAAACCATAAATAAAAAGTTTAATATATATTTTAAAATCTTAAATAAACTAATGTGGTAATAAATGACCTTATTCCATTATTTGGGAATAAAAATGAACATTTGAATAAAATTCTTATGAATATAGACTTTGAAAAAAGGAGGTCCCCTACTAAAATGAAGAAGTAGGCTTGGTTTCTTTACATCGGTTAGGTAATGTCCCAGGGTGGAAAATGAAATAGGGAGAATAAAAGTAAAAACCCACGAATGAAGAGAGGTGAATAAAATTCTAAGTGGTTTAGATAGAAAATTACATAGATTTTCTATATGGATTGTCTTTGAATGGAAATCTATATTGGAAAATGAGATTGGTGATAAAACTGTCACGGTATTGATATCATAATATTCCGAAGATATTGAGAGGATGATAATGATATTAATATTAAAATATCATAAAATTGGATATTCTTCATAAATAAAATCAATAGGGAAAGTAATACACTATATAAAATTAATAATAGCATGCAATATCAAACATGCCTCATGAAAATGAAATTTGACACAAAACCCCCCTTACAACATTGGAAACATTAGAGTAAAAAATACTTGAAGGATATTATTTTAAATTAAACATTAATTGCTATGAATATTATATGATTATAATGATAAATATTAAATGGGTATTAGATATACTATTCCAAATAAAACATGGTGTATAATACGAAATATGTCTCAAGGTGTAAAATTAAAAGACAAGAAACCTATACCGTAATTCTGACTTCCTCTGAAGAACATGAATCTATTATATAGAAAATTACTATTTTATTAACCTATAAAAGGATATTTGTAATATCTATAATCTTTTATAGACTTAATTAATAATTATTATCTAGATTTATATCAGTATTTTATCATCAAACATCAATGCCTAGTGTGAGAAACCTCCATTGCTTTGAACTAGTTTCGTAATAGTGTTGTGGTTATTCATTATTTTACTAAATTTAATCATTAAAAATTAATAGAATGTACTAAATTTTATTTTTCATAATTATTTATAATGTTATAAATTCATTTGATGTGATTTTTTGTTATGATTTTAAAAGATGAAATCGACGGTGAGTATGTTTCAATGATTTTTAATGAACAAATGTCCGTATCATAATTAATAAGTTTAATATTAATGTTACTATTTTATTACAAAAATATCGTCATTATTTAATTTTTAATATCTTATTTTATTAATATTTTAATTTCTCATATTCATAAAAAATATTATTTTATAGAATTTTTCAAGTAGGTTGTTAGATCAACCTAAACATGAACATAACATAATTAATGGATGATTATGATTGTGAAAGTGAGTTATTTTCAAAATAATATAATTATTAGTGAATAATAAATATATTATTTAGATAATTTAAATGGTTTTAATCATATTTTATGATGTTTTACTAAATAATAAAATAAATAGACAAACAATACATACATTACTTCGTGGGGATGGTAATCCACACAATGCGATGTTAATACTTTCATTTTAACAAATATTCATATGTAAAATAATTTTTATAATTTTTATATTTTAATCATAAAAAATTATATATTTAACATTTATTCTTCAATTTAACCCTTATAAATATTTAACAGAGGTACTGATAAAAAATAAAAAGATTCAGTTTGTGGAGGTGGTAGTTCGCCCAACAAATGAATGACGGTTTCTTTTTTCAATAAAAAAGAGGAAAGATGATTAATTTTTTTTAAATAAGAATAAAAAAACTGTAAAAATATTTATTTATTTCCTTGTGTAGTCATTAGACAATTATATTTTCAAATGTATGAATGAATAAAATTAAATTAGAAAAAAAAACACTCGTGTTGAGGAGTTTGGCATTCCATTGGAAGTCCCTGTGGAAATGGTGGGTATATTCCCTTATATATTTACTATAGTCTCAAAGAAATAGAATAGGATTATATATTAATGGAAAAAATTTATATTTAAAATAGTAAAAATAAATTTTAGGGTGTTCTTGATGGGGTGGTCGGAGGACCTTTTGTGAGTAGTGAGAATGAATTTTTGTGTGAATATTTCAGATTAATATTTAGAGAGAACATTTTTTTCATTCTAATAAGATTCCAAAAATAAAATTAATGACGATATAGATGAGATATCTTCAATAATACTTCAATAATTCATTTTAAAAGTTTTTTTAAACATGTTTTAAATCCTTTACTCTTTTAATTTTTCCATTTACCATTTTTGGTTTTGTTGTGGGAACTTGTTTTTTCCTTATTAAAAATTTGTTTATCCCTAAAATAAAATAAAACATATTTCATAATTTGTACCTACTAATTTAAAATATGAATTATATTATATCAGATAAAATCTCCATGTGAATGAAAAAATAATTCTAACATGAGCGCATGTAATGTGTAAAAATTTGTTTTTAAGAAAATTTCTATTTTTTAGCATAAAATTTTTGTGTAGGATAAAATTATCATTGTATAGTATTTTCATGATATAAATTGATTTTTTATAAAAAAATAAAATTTATTTGTTTTCAAATAAAATCCAAAACTAAATTTTACTAAAATATCCTTTAGTAAAAAAGAAAGATAAAAAATATTTTTTATTGGAAAATATTTCTTATGCCCTTAAAATATTAGTCATCGATTTTTAAAATTGAAATAATTATATTGAAATTGTATAGTTTTATATCATAAATAAATTTTTTAAAAATAAAAAGGTTTTATAAATTTATAGAACCAGTTTATATACTGATAGATTCATAAAATATACAATTTTTATAAAGAACTATATTTTTTCACTATTCACCTAAAATCTAATATTTCACAAAATTAAAAAAAATCATACTAATATAACTTTTTTATAAATAAAAAATTTCATTAAATTTATTAAAATTCAAATTCTAGGGTTTTAGTATCTAAATTTTTTATAAAAACATAAATATGTAATTAAAACAATTTTCATTGGAAAGTAACATTTTTAATCTGATAAATATTATTCATCCAATTTCCTATCAATTACTAATAAAATTTTATGTAAGGATAATTATGCATATATATACTATATTTTATATAGAATATATTTAGAATACTAAAATTAAGTGTATAAAAGATATTTTTATAATGGTTTCATTTTAAAGCATAAATCAGTCTTATTAGTTATTTATCAACACTAATTGAATTGTTTTCAATGAATTAACATTAATAATATACATAGTTTTTGTTTATATATATGATTGTATTTTAATTATCATTATTTTCACCCACCAATAACACAACTACATCATAATGGTTATATAAAATTTCGTAGTTCTGTTTGTTTTTTTGTTTCATGGAATGAAAGCAATCGAACACATTTGGTTTTAATGGAAAATATAATTGTAGATCTCATGGTGTTACATTATCCCCCCCCCCCCTCAAATAAATTTCATTATTGAAACATTTAGTATAACATACTAATAAAATAATTAAATAGTATATAAATATATATATATAACTCAAGTTATGTTTTCAAATATGGCATCTAACTTAATATATTTAGTACAACTAAGGAATAGAATATTTTCCTCTCATCGTGGTAACTGATTGCTTCATTTTATCCCTCTAAATCTTGTTTCTATATGACCTAATTTTTCACACACATATAATCTTTCATTTTCTTTGAGATATTTTCTTTAGTTCTTCTTCCCATATTTTTGAAATTTATGAAATTGAACATTATTCCTTTTATCATCTCCATTACTCTAACTTCCTTGAAATTCCATCCTTCTCTTTGTTGGTATATTTTTGAATAAACAATGTTAACATTTTTAAACATAATTATTGATATCTAGTTTTGTATAATCACATGTTTACCCACTTATATTCTTATTCTAATAGGTTTTATGATTGTTGAATCTTTTCCTCGTTTATGTAATCTATTGTTAACATTATTCATTCAAGCTTCATCTAATAAAAAAACTAAAAGGTGTAAATAGAAGTGAAAAAACAAAATTTAGAATTATTATTAGATAATTACATGATAAATTAAACATTCAAATTTATTACTATTCAAAATTATTACATTAGATTTTAGTTCAACCAAAATTACCCTTTTTTCAATCTAGTGTCCTTCAGGTTAGGTTTTCACATTTTAATTAACCAAATTCCTTAACATAATAAATAATTTCTAATTTAGTGAAAAGTTCATGTGATTAAATAATCAATATAACATGGGAGTATCAAACAAGGTGTTTAATTAGGAATATTTTTCAGGAATTGGGTGACAATTTAGTTAATACTCAATTGGTCTTTTTCGGTGTTATTACCCCTAGGTTAATCTATGTGAGAGCCTACATCCACATATGATATCTATAAACAAATTCTATTTCTAGGAAAAGCATGGAATATCCACTTTAGAAAAAATTTAGGTTGTTTTCCAATACATATTCTTAGCCTTTATTCTTATCCATAGGGGTTACACTAAATTTCTTATATCCTAATTCCAAAAATATTCTATATTTCCTCAATTAACTGAAATAGTTGTCTATAATTTTGAAACTATGATCAAATATAACATATCAATCCTAAAATTATCTTAAACTAGCATCTTGGTAGCTGATATTATCTAAAACCTTCTCTGATGCTAATTATAGATCCCTAGTCCCACATGCACTGGTCTGGTGTAAATAAAATATACTTTATATATTCTATTTTATACCAACTATAGATTCAGAAACATAACTACCTGATAATTTAATGACTTAAAGAAAATATTCTATTACATTCATTACCAATACAATTTAGATTTATTACTTCATATAATTAGGAAAAATATATATTAATAAATCCAATATATTTCACATCCAATGGAAATTTTTTCCCATTAAAATGATAAACTAATTATTCTAAAAAATGTCATCAAAATCTCCCAAAAATTCTCTAAAAAATCAATTATATTAATCATTTCATTTGTAAAACATTTCTTCACAACTTATAAAATGGAATATTAGGAATGTCTGAGTTCAAATGCTATGAAAGGTTAAACAAAATATATAACAATGAGATATCATAATTTATCATAATATGTGCATAAATATTATGGAAATTATAGATAATTAAAAATAATGTCATTATATAATGAAAATGAAAGTATTTTATATCCATGAATGACAATAGAAATTAAAATATCATATTGATAACAATAATAGTATCTTTAGTGATTTAATTTATGATTTGAGACATCAAATTCTCTTCCATAAGCTAGGACATCGTGATCTTATTGTCAAGGCCTCAGGTCAAGGTAATATTTTTTCTGGGTAGGCATACACCAAAATAAACAAGATAGTTTATCTCATGAGGCCTATAAATGAATCAATGTGATATTATGGGCCCCAACTATCACTAATTAAATATAATTTATTCATCATATTATGTAATGAATAAACTCCACAATTCAAAACCAACTTGCCTTAGTGACCAATAGATATCCACATTAAAATAATGAATATACATATTGTCAATATTTATACAATAAGTAAATGAAATAAATTTATATTTAAGAATACTTTTTTCTTACACTATATTGAAAAAATGTGATATTTATTATCCAATAATTTACCAAATCAATTGACATATGGAATCTAGTTGAAAACACCTCAATCAAAAGAAATAAATATAGTGCTCAAAGTGGAAATGCATTTAAATAACAATCATGCCTAAAACATTGGATTATTTGGAAATTCTAGAGAAGAGTTGGATCATATCGTTGATTCAAAATAACATTAAATAATTCGTCCATATAAATACGATTTATGGAATCATTTGAATAATATAATTTATTAGTCATAAGATATGTATATAAGGTTAATTACTTAGATGAAAAATAGTTTTTAAGAGTCTTGCAAAAATACATTTGGAAATATGAAATATCCTTAAAATCTGGAAATCATTTTAAAATAATTATTTTTTTAAAATTATGATAATTATAATTCATTTTAGAAATTATAATATGATTGAAAAGTTTTTCCTATAAAACGATAGAGGCGGTGGAAAGCTATGTTCACATGGAAAATGTTAAAGAGTGATACTTTCCATAATTTAATGAGAAAACACTATACAAAAAACATTAAAAATATCATTAAAATATTTAATAAAGGTCAGATAGTATAAAATGAATATAATTAATTATTGAGGAATAGATAAAGATATACACAAAAGAATCCATTGAATATGTACATAGAAAATAGGAGTCCCCCAACCAAAAAAATTAGGGTTGGTTTCATTAGAATTGGTAAGTAATGTTCTAAGAGGGAAAATGATATTAGGGTAAGACATGTAAAACAAAAATAATGAGAATCTGATAATAAATTTATATTTTATTATAGATAAAATTAATTAACATTTCTTAGATGGATTATGTTTTAAAATATATTTCTTTTTAATATTAGAATATCTAAAAAACCCTCATAGTATTGGTAAAGTAATAATAAAAGGATCTTGATAGGAAGACTATGAAATGATAATTAAATTATCATTAAATGGAATATATTTATTAAATAAAATCAAACGGGTATTTAATTAACCCTCAAAATTAAAATAATTTTTCTGAAATATCAAACAAGTCTTGTGAAATTAAATTTGAGACAAAAAACCACTTACAAAAATAGAAAATTTCAATTCAAACCCCATTGAAGGATATGATTTAAATTAAAATATTAATTAACATGAATAATGAGTGGATAATTATGAAATAAATTAATGTTTTATTAGATACACCATTTTAAATATCAAGCTATGTATAATAAAAAATATATCTCAAGGCTCAAAAAATTGAGATAACAAACTCTTATATTAATTCATGAAAAACACTAAAGAACTTGAATATCATGTATAAAAATAATAACTATCTTAATCACCTATTTAAAAAAATTTTCTATACTTATAACAATTTATAATATGAATTTATATTTTCCATATACATTTGCATTAGATAATTATTATCAACATTCAATATTGAGTGTGATTAATCTTGGTTGTCTTGTACTATTTTCATAATAGTAGTATTCTTCATCATTATTATCCAAAATTTCATCATTACTATGTTATAAATGGTACCTTAATTGATGTTTTATAATTTATTTTAATTTTATAATTTCATTAAAATGAGCTTTATATGTGATACTTATAGGTAAAATCATTGATGAGCATGCTTCATATATTTTTAATGAATGGAGGTTAGTATATTAATTAATGAGTTTAATATTTTTTTACTATTAAAAAATAATTATTTACATATTAAAAAAATATATTATCAGTATTTAAGTTCTAATAGTAATATATTATATTATTTTATATGATTTTTCAAGTATGTGGTTAGACCGTCCCAAACATTCGCTTACTATATTTAACTGACGATTATGATTACGAAATATATTTTTTTGGGGATAATATCATTATTATAAAATAATATTAGAATTATTTATATAATTTAATTATTTTTAATAATATTAAGAGGATTTTTCATAAATAATAAAGAAAATTTATTAAAAACTAGATACTTTACTTCTTAGAGGCGGTAGTCTGCACAAGACATGGTTAATGTTTTCATTTCTCAATAAATGAGAGGGAAAAATATATATATTAAAATCTTAAATTCATAAAAATAATTCTAATATCTATGTGACATTTATTATTTAATTTATTCTTTATTACTTGTGGAGATAGGTTTTGGTGGAATAATAAAGTTATCTTTTCGTCTAAAAGGTAGTCCATACAATGAATAAATGACAGTTTCATTTTTTGTAATAGAAATGAGGAAAGATAGTTAAAATATAGTTCCTTATAATAATAAAATTATTTTTAAAAATATGGATTTAATTAAATAGTAATTATAAAATAATATTTTGGAATGTAATAATAAAAATAATGTAAGTCAAGGAAGAAAATATACTCATGTTGAGGACTTTGGGTTTCCCTATTTAAACTACTTTGAAATTTTGGTCCTAGAAAAATATATTGTAACTATATGATCAGGTAAAAGTAATATGACTCTAGGTTAGGGAATAATTTCTAATTTTCAATAGGAAAACAAATTTTTAGGGTGGTATTGTAGGCGTCCTAAGAGGAACCTTTTATAAGTGGTGAGAATATAATTTTTTTCAATATTTTAACATAATATAAAGAGAGAATATGTTTCACAGGAAACAAAGACTCATAAAATTGAAAATAATGCGTTTAGGATTTTTAAGGAAAATAATACCTCAAACACTCATTTTAAAATACCTTTTAACTAGGTTTTAAAATTTCATTAATCTTAATGTTTAACTTTTATCGATTTTTGATTTACTATAATTACTAATTTTTATTTATATAAATATATTTTTTTTGAATAAAAATATAATAAACACAATTATATAATTTTAACCAATATAAATAGGAAATCCATTTTATCATCTAGAAATTTTATGTGCCTAAAAATTTTATTTTAACATTAGCGCATGTAATATGTTAAAACCAGTTTATAGAAAATTTGTATTTTTAAGATTAAAATTTACGTGTAGGATAAAAATATCATTTTATTATACTTTCATGGTATAAATTTTTTTAGTATAAATTTTTTTTTGACTCATTAAAATTAATATGAAACCAAATTTTACCCAAATAATATTTAATAAAAAGGAACGATTTAAAATAGTTTAAATATGAAAATTTTACTTAAGTGCATAAAATTATAATCATAGGTTATCAAAATAAAACCTAATATTTTTTAAATTTATAGTTTTATATATTAAATACATATTTTACTAATTAAAATATTTTAAAAACATTTATGTCTTTTAAAAAAATGATAAAGTAGCAAACTTTATAGTTTTTGTGAAAAACTTTATTTGCATTATTAACCTAAAAAATCACTATTTTAGAACAAATACTAAAATATATAAATATAAGATTTTGTTATTATAAATAAAAAATTAATTCAATTTAGTAAAATTAAAACTATATTATTTGTGAATTTAAATTTTAAATGAAAAAATAAATAAAAATTGAAACCGTTTTCATGGGAAAATAACATTTTACAAAAAAATAACTATTATTATTCTTATTTCCTATCAATTAAAAATAATATTTTTTGTACAACTATTATTCATCAAAATAATATGTTTTATCCTTAATCTATTTATTATCCTAATATAAATCATGTGAAATACAATTTTGGAGTTTTTACATTTTATTAAATAAATTAATTTTATTAGTGTGTAGATAAATTATTGAATTTAAGGAATGAATTAGTATTAATAATAAACTCTATATTTATTTATATATATAAATTTATTAATTTTATTATCACTATTTTTACCTTCTAGTTTTTAGACAGAATATTGATGGTCATATAAAGGTATGTCGTTCATTAATTTTTGTTTTTTCAAGTGAAGCATGATATTGAACACATTAGGTTTTAAATGGAAATTAAATTTTAGATCTTGAGGTGTTACAACATAGTTTTTATTTAAAATTTTTTATTTTCTGGAACCACCACATTAGTATTATATAATTAAATATCATGGATTACGCATCAATGATAGAACGAATAGTGGTCAAAAAGATATAATATTCATACAACTATAGAAGAAGAATGTGATCTTATTTATGGGTCTTCACACATACATTGGTAAAACTAAAATTAATTATTAATTAAACAATTCAATCTCATATTATGAGTATGGTTTATAAATATGGACATGTTTTTCTTAGTTGTGGAGGAATCAATACCCTTATCCCCCTCATTAGAAATAAAGTTACAGAGAGAGTGTGTGTGTCTAGGCGTAGTGAATTTTTGGTATTTACTTTAAGAGGGTGCTATATAATATATGTTTATAGAGTCTAGATTAGTATTAGGTAAGGGAAATTATTTTTAAATAAAATTATGTTTTAAATATTCTAAAAAACTCTCTTTGGTTTTAGAAATTCAGTGTTGTTTTTAAGATTACTATTTTATATAAGGGAATAGAAAAATGTTTTCTGAAACGTAAAATAAAATAAAATTTGATTTGAAATTTCTTTTAAGATGTTTTTAAATTATATGAAAAAGAGTTTTTTAATTTAAATTTTTAAAATTTAATGAATAATGAAATTATTTTAAAAAATATTTCTTATTTCAAGTTGGTTGTACATATTTTTTAATAAGATTTTTGTTTCTTGTCAAAAGTGGAAATTGTTTTAATTAAATGGATTTTCTTTTTAACAATTCCTTTATATGGGAATATTTCATTCTAAATTGATGTTTTAAATTTCTGATTTATGTTTTTTTATCCTTCTTTTTAAGGGGAAATCTATTTTACTGAAAAAAAATTATATTTTCAAAAACCCTCTCTGTAAAGAATTTTTTTTAAATATTAATATTTTTTTCAATTATATTTTAATATTTTTTTCAATTATATTTTAATATTTTATAGTTATATTATTATGTATTATATTATTTTTAAAAAGAATATTCTCATAAAAAATTATCTTCTTAAATCAGTTTATTTCCTTTACCATGTATTCTATTTATGGTTGATGTATTGTATGGACATAAACTATTTAATTCTTATTAGTACTCCCTGTTATTTAAAAAACATATCCCATAAACTTATATTTTAAAGATTTACTTCTCTAAATTTTTCATGAATTCTAACCCATGTAAATTATTCATGTAATATGTGTATTTATTTTAAAAATATATTCACTATTTTTTTTGCCTTTAATATCTATGATAATAATAATATACATTCCTTTTTTGTAAATTAATTTTAAACACTTATGTTTAAATTTTGAAATTAATATTTTTTTCTCTGGAAATCCCAATGAAAAAGGGGTAATCTATAAATTTTTTTATATAAATTTTGTACTCAAACATTTTAAAATGATAATGAATTGTGATTGGACATAAAAAAAGATTATTTTTCCACAAATTAATGGGTAAGACCTAAATACCTTTTTATGTTCTATGTTGTGACATGGTCTTGTAATCTACAATTGCAACAAATATTTTTTTTGAAAAATCACTATAATTATTCGATAAGGTAGTATTTTAAACTATATTTAAAAGTAATTATTTTCAGTAAAAATGGATTTCGTGAATTTATATATTATTGAAGTTTTCTATTAAATTTTTTTATATAATTTCAAATTTTTTATCAAGGAAATATTTTTATAATATATCCTCCTCCTTATGCAAGTCAATATTTTTTTTATAGAAAACCCTTTTGCTTTGAAATTATAAATTTATTTTTATTCTAATTTTTTTTATTAATTTTAATGTATTATATTTTAATGAATTTTTTTTCAATGAATTTAAAATTATTCTAAAATATGTCTATTTTAGGAACCCCCACTAAAAAATTACATAATCACCCAAATTTTTCAATTTTTTTCAAAGGGAATAATAATGAGTATGAGTTATAATAAAGAAAAGATTGACTTGAAAAAATATATAGAATCATTCGATGAGTTTGTAATAGTAATGAAAATAAAATAACCATTTATAATTATCTTTATTTTTATTTTTAATAAAATATCCTAATTCTTAAAAACTCTATACCTGAAATGATCTTCATATATTTGGTGACTCACCATTCAAACATGAGGATGTAATTTTATATTGTTATTTTTTATTCAATTCTTCTAAATATATCTTATATAATAAAATGAAAAAAATATATATTGTGTTTTTATAACCATATTTGAGAGTGTGGATTATGGGTATCATAAGTACTCAACTAAAATTTCTCCCATTTAAAGAATACATAATTAAATTGATTTAATTTCAAAATGGAATTTTCCTTCTAAAATAATAATTTTTTAAAGTGGTGTATATTTTATTTAAATAAATTAAATTGAACACATTTAGAATACTATTATATATGAACCAATAAATTAAAATTCATTAAGTAGAAACTCATTTGAAATAATATTAGGAATATATAAAATATCATTTACAAATAAAGAAATTATTTATATTTTTTGTTTTCATTTAAAACAAAATTTATTAATTTTGAATTTAAATTTTATATAATTAGTTAAATTTTTTAATTCATCATAAGAATTTATCATAATGTGATTTTTAGAGATTTTCCTGAAAAAAGGTTTTTTTAATAGTGAAAAATTACTTTTTCAGAAACTTTAGGAATTTTATGAAAAATTTTGGATTTAAGAAAAGAATTAAAATTTATGAAACCATTTCAATAATAAAATTTTTATTTAATAGAAACAATTGAATGTTTAAAATATAGTGTTTAATTAAGAGAACATATGTGAGTCATTATTGAACTCAAATAATATTTTATTCCTATAAAAATTACTTTTGGAATTTTCATTCAATTAAATATTCAAATTGTGGATTTTAATTTTGAATTAATTTAAAAGACCCATAACTCTTATTTTTTTAATAATAAACTTAGTAATTAAATTTAAATCTGCAAAAATAATAATTTTATCCTAATCATTGTTTTTACACCTAAAAAAATATTTTCTCTAAATATGGGTTTACGTGTTTTGTGAACAAACATTAAAATAAATTTTCATACCCAAAGTAATTTTATTTGAAAAGTTAAATTTATTTGTATTCATTATTTTCAAATTATGTAACAATGAACATTTAATTTATACACATAAAATATAAATTACATAGGTGAAAATTTAACTACCATGGAAAATCCAAAAAATGTTAAATGTGAAAATATAAGATTAAAAGACAAAAAAATGTTTAAAACGTGTGTGAAAATGGTTTTTTATGGATTATGAACCTTAAAACTTCTCTCAATCCTTTTTTGTTGATTATTGGATCCATTTAATCCATGGATATTGACCTTTCCTATATATTATTAAAAAATGCTAGTCTTTTCAGTTGTGAAAGAAGACTTCCACCAAAACTTCAAGGGATCTATAATTTTTAATTTCTATTTAACCCAACATTGTTTCCTTTAACTTTATCCACCACCCACATTTTTTAGTGTCATTTTGCTTGTAAAACCTGCAAGTCCCCCATTTCCACAAACTACTTCAAGAGAAATATTAAATTATCAATATAAATAATAATATCTTTGTATTCATTTTCCTTATCTATATTAATCCTACAAAAAATATATTACACATTATAAAATTATGGAATTATTATTTCATTGATACTTATATTTTATTTTCATGTGATTAAAATTATCTACCCCTTCCCCATTATAAAAATAAGGATATCATAGTGTATATATGCAGGCTACCACCTCTATGAATGAAATGTTTGATTTTTAATCACTACCTCTAATATTTCGTTAAAATTAGGTATTTAATGTATTAATGTTATATTTAAAATATTATATTGTTTCTGAAATTATAAACTTTCCCATATCATCCTCCTAATCTATTTAAATTAATATTTCACCTATTCATACATTCAGACTACAACATCCACAAGGCATCCTATTTTTCATATATTCTTTTCTTATTAATACAAATATTTATAAATCTATTTTACCACCATATAAATATATATATAATATAATTTTATTTTTATAATAATCACGTCATTATAAATTAAATAATTTTTTAACCATACTCACCCATCGATTATTGTGTATTATTGTATGGGTCAGATTAACCACCTAAGAAAATAATGCTAAAATATTTTATCATGAATGACAATGTAATCATAATTAATTATATTATTAAAATTATATGATAAAATAATATTTGGTTTTAGGTTATTTAAATTTTATATTAATGTTTAACACAATATTAATATATCAATTTTCACTAAAGATTACTAAAACAGGGACACAACTGATTCTATCTTCAGGAACCATAACTAAAAAACTCATGAAATTAAATTAGAATGTTATAAGTAATTATCAAACTTATATTTAAATACCATAAATAAATTCTAAATTATTAAATTAGTATTCAATTTTTTTATAATTATTTCTCATGAACTCCTTTCTAAATTATTATTACTTCATTTAATATGATGTTCATAAGGGTGTTTTGTCTAAATTTACTTTATTCAAGAAATTTTTTTATAAACAAAATTTCATTTAAATGGTGGGTATACTAAATCATGGATATATAATTACATGTAAATATCATATATTCATGTTATTTTATGTTTAATTGCATTCTTTCCCTTTCAAGGGGTATCTACTAAAACCTTCTTAAGTTGTACGGGGCATTCTAACTCAGATTCCTTTCTTATGTAAAAATTATTCCTTTTTTGTAAGTTTTTACTAGATTGTTATATTATATTATATGAAAATGTTTTAATTCATTTCCTACTTATATTTTTTGTAATTATATTTATGTATTTCCTTCTTCATAAAATTTGAATATGTTAAGAATAATTCTTATTCTCTCCATATGAGCTCATTTTCATCCATGTCAATATTCACTCATACCACTAATGATCCCCATTTAATTTAGAAATTCAAATATTTTTTATTCTTAGTGATTTTAAAAATTATCCTCAATAGCTTTTCAAAATTATGATTTATCACTCTTATTATTATGTGAATTTCAGTAAATTTATTTTCAAAATATCAAAATGGATTTCCCTTTCATGTCTGTATTTTTATTTTCCTCTCCACAAGGAAATAATTTATATATTTCTCAAGCAACCATGATATGGTTTTCATTTAAGGTTTTTAAAAAAACATGTAACCTTAATGAAAATGATTTTTGAAAGTGATTCATAACTTATTCTTTTATAATAATGATAACAAATGTTTTATGAAGACACGTTTAAGTTTAATTCCCCTTCTCCACATTAAGTGATCTTACTCTATTGGAGTAATGTTAAAGTAATAATATTCTAAATGGATTAATAAAATACTCTATTTGGGTGGTTGAACTTTTTGTACCAACTGATCTATATTAGATATCACATTACTTGATACTATATGAAAATGTTATGAAACACATTTTCATTCCATAGGTTTTAATGATATGTTGAATGATTCATATATTTTTGCAAACATATGTCTAATTGATGATGATTGGAGTCTTATATAACCTTATAATGTATTTTTTATGTTTTTATAGCTCATAGGATAATTTTTCGTTCATGGGAATGGTCATGTTACGCTTCGTTCACAAGGTTTTTCATGGACATGATCATGTTTTTCTTTGTTCAAAATGGTTTTTCTATACATGATTGCATTATTCCTTGTTCAAAAAATTTTATGTGAACAAGACCATGTTATAAATTTTTGGCAAGATGGTTCCTGGAAATTATCATATATATCTTTTTTTTCATATGATGGTGTATAAAAATTGTTTCATATTAATTTATTCAAATGATTATGTGTGGACATGATCGTGCATTGTTTTTTCAAAAAAAAATTGGTCATGCTTTCTCTTAAAATTATTCATAATAACATTATTTGTTATTACTATCATTATTCCCTAATCTTATGTCATATAACTATTATTATTCTACATTGATCAGGTTTAGTATATCGTACTCTTATTGGATGGGGTGTTATTATTCATTTGAGAATACATGTCCTTCTATCTTGGCTTATGGACAATTTATATTGTTCCACGATATTTTTAATAAATTATTTCTACCTTGATCATGTTTTCTCATATTCCTATTATGAAACCCTTGATAAATTTTTGATGAGTTTATCCCTTACTAATTTTTCCAAATAAAACCATTATTATCATTCCATTCCCCAAGTTAGTAAGATTACTATAACTCATGATCAGTCTAGAAGTGTGGCTAAATTATGGAGAAATGATCACAAATATCATTAAATATATTTCTTATATAGTTTATCCTCAAAGAAAAAAACAATATATTATAGGATTTTTTGTTTATTGTGATATTTACTTTTTAAATTATCTAACTATATGTATGTTTAATTTGAAACATATCACTTGTAATTGAATGCATCCGTAAAAGTCCATCTTTTTATAATCAAATAGAGGAGTGCGAGTATGAGTGTCCTCAATAAAAATATGAAACAACATTAATTTCTATACCAACAAAGAATGGTAATTCTAGATTTCAAAATTAATTTAGTACCATGATATATTATAAAAAAATAAAATGGTGGAAATATCACAAGAACCTCATATCCCTTTTTGGATACTTCACGAGTGTGATAGATACGGATTTATTGTGGAAAATTATGATATGGATAAACATATACAATATATTCCTAATTTTTATCTATAACATATAAGGTGTTAAAATTTAGTTAAATTGTTATAATCATTGAAATTTGAAATATACTATATATACATGACTCATGATTATAAGATTATTTCACTGCCTGATGGGGTTAAACCCATATGGTTTAAATGGGTTATTAGAATGAAAATTATTATGAGTTGTAAAGTGAAAAAATAAAAAACATTCCTCTCATGAGGGGTTATTGAAAAATATAGCATAATAACTATGAATAAATATTTCCAATGGAGGGTAAGAAATATTCCATTTGTGTTTTTCATTACAAATTATCTTATTATGATAATGAGATTTAATAAATGGATGTCAAAATGAATTTTATTAAATAAAATATCTTCGAAAAATTAAATAAGATTCAAACAAAGGTTTCTAATTATTTGAATAATGTTGTTAGGTTATGAATATTATATCTCTCCATTTATGAGTTTATATAAGAATATTATAGTTAGAATATCAATTTTGATAATGTATTTAAATATTTTTATTTCATATAAAATGTAGATAAATCATATGAATATAAATGGGATGGTGGAGGAACTATTTTATTTTTGTTTTTTATGTGGATGGAATTCTACTTATTGGAAATGATATCTCTAATTTGAATATATAAAATGATTGGTTGGAAAATACTTATCAATTATACATAGGTTAATTAACCTACATATTGGATATAAAGATCTATATAGGTTTTTAAGAGGTTTCATGGTTAAAGTTGACTACATATATTGGTCAAGTGCTAAATAGGTTCAACATAGTGAAGTATTATAATAGTTTTTTATTATTTTTTTGTAGTTTCTCTATTATAAAGGACATGTTTCCTTCTATAAAGATAAAAATGAAACACATGAGTGATATTCTTTATTCTTTTAAATAGGACCAATCATGTATGTTGTATTATCCGGTCTACCTGATGTATTTTTTTCAATAAGAGAAACTATTTGATACCAAAAAATCTTGTTTACAATAAATATATTATGTTAAATAAAATACTTAAGTCCTTGAGAATGAATAAAGTTGTATTCTTGGACATTATATATGATAAAAAAATCATTATAATTGTTTAGATTGATTTCAAAATCCAAACTAACAAAGATGATTCAAAATATCAATCTAGGTTTTTGTTTACATAAATATTGATTTCATTAGCTAAAAATTTCTATTAATTCAAGAATATTGGTTATAAATTAAAATTAGAGTATTTAATCACATTTAAACCTACTAATGAAGTAGTTTTAATCAATAGTTTTATTATTTAACTAGGTGTGGTTCGTATCTTATCAGCTACAAAAAAGTAATTTTATGATAATAAGAAGGTATAATGAGATTAAAGGAACTTTTAGATCATATAAAACATAATAAACTCTTTATAAATACCATATATTTAGAAAAATAATTAATAGGCAAATTTAAAATCCTTAGGTATTTGATATATAAAGGATTTAATTGAATGTATTTGGTTTTGTATTAATCATAAATCTTGTGTATATTATCTAATTGTTGACATTATAAAATATATGATGGAATTATTATTAATTTAAAATTTCACATTATCATTCATTATAGTTGGTTACACTTAATATATTATAGTGGTATAAAAATTAAACGCTTAGTAAAAATATCAATGTTTTCAATAATCAATGTTTGCTGTGTAAAGTCTTTGGTTGTAAAAAAAAGTTAAGATTATTATAGTCAGAGGCTCATATATAGATAAATATCATAGTCATGAGTAAATATTATGACTTATTTTCTAGATTATATTACTAAAATATATTAAATTATTTTTAAATATAATATTTTGATAATACTAGGGGTACAAAATATATTTATCCCCATCAAATGAGGTTAACAAGGTACTCTACATGAAATCCTTCATTCTTTGGAATTTGTTTCTTCCAACCTTTTATTTGATCTAATCTAGGGCTGTTTGGGTTCATTTTTATCATGTTAAAGGTCTTTTAAAATAAATATTAGACATATCCTCTTATATGTTAGGATTAATGTACCAACAAATTTACCCATGTTCTAGCCCAATCTAGAATACCATTTGACCTCAATCATCCCTCCCCTTATGTCTTATGATGACGACAAGCCATGTGGATTGAATAAAAAATGATATAGAGATTATACCATTAATATCATAACCATATAATATTGATAAATGAAATGAATATTAATAAAATAGATAAAAACATCAATGTAATATATAATCACAATAAAAGGATAACCATAATAAATAATATACACCTTGCTATAAAAAATTTACCCATATCATAACTTAATAGTCATGAATTATAAAATGGACCTCATAGGGGATTATTCATATGTAACGAATAATAAAATGGAAGTAGTAAAAAAAGGGATACTCAGATACAAGGACCTCTATATTGCTTCAGTACTATCTCTACATTCATGTTGATATCATCTAGCTCATCCACTGTCCTTGGAATGTGTCTTTACCTACATCTTATACATGAGGGTTTAAAATACTCCTAGGTATACAATAAGGGTGTGATTATAAAACTAAATATGAAACTGCCAATAATCCCAAAATATAGTCTCCAATATATTTTCATGTATGTATAGTGTAAAATGAAAGAGGTAAAAACATTTGTTTCATGATAGAACAATTAAAATATTATCTATGTTGATGGGCCAAAACCATGGTAGTAGTTCTTTAAAAAGTGGTCATATACCATGTTCATGATCGACATAAATCATGGGTTCTATTTTCATTGGCATATCATTAGTAATGTGTAGAAAATTGAGATTGTAATCATAGGTTTTCTATAGCCACATTTCAAACTGTAGCCATGTGATGTATAGGACCATAGTCTTGACCATGGTCGTAGTCTGAATGATATGTCAATGGAAGTCTCATCCTCGTTCCATATGAACCATGAATATAGGAAACAAACTTTTTTAAGGGCCTATTTTCATGGTTTCATATTGTGGCCTTTTTGTTCCAAGTAGATCATGGTTGTGCAGATATCATCTAGCCATGGTATATATAGACTGTAGTTGTATCCCATATTTATAGATTCCAACATCCATGGTCAATGTAGACCATGGTAGTAGGGGTCCCCTATAGCCATTATCAATACGTATTATGCCTATATCCCATCCCCACAAAGTCCTACCACCACATGCGATGTAAGATATGGTTGTAACCAATTACAACAACTTTATTACATATATAAGGTGTTTCAATTATCCACTTAACAGAAAATACTATGTGGAACATAGTTATAGTCCCTTATCATGTGGGTATATACCCACGATCCCCATAAATCATTACCTCTGGCTAACACGGGTGGTCTTATGGCCACTCTCTCTATTTGACCATGGATTTATGCTACCATACATCCATGGTTCTTCCAACTATGAATATATAACTATAGTTGAATTAAATTTGTATAGTAGTGTAGGCTTATCATTTAATGATCACATATCCAATATAATGTTTGACACTACCTTCTTGAGATATTTCCAATAGATATGATTTTGATTCCTTGGACCATTTTCTATAGATCATTGTGGTACCACCATAGGTAATAGATTTCTCATAGTTTCAAAAATGGTCCACATATGGATTAGTCATGTGAATTTATCTTACTATAGTGATATTCTAATCTTAGATAATATGATAGGATCCAACGAGCTTGTACCCGAGTGGTAAGGGCTCCTGCTTGGCATCCAAGAGACCCAGGTTGAAAACAGGGTGGACACGAATTTTCCAGTTACTGTAGCAGTACTGTAGTAGGTACAGTTTGGTACTGTAGCAGTCGGAACTATTCGCCCAATTTGTGCTTTTGGGCCACCAGTTTGGGCCTACGGGTCTCAAGGACCTCTGTGCCATCAAAGGTCTTCGGGCCACAGGGCCTTCAGGCCATTTAAGACAATAAAGTAGCCCAGTTCTCATAGAGAAGACCCCAGAAAAGGATCAGAGCACTAGTAACAGTCACCAGAAGCATAGCTAATCAGATTGAAAGAATGAGAGGGTATGGAAACTTCCATCGGGACCAGGCACCGTGTAATTTTGTACGGGGAAATGCAAGCCATTCAGAAATGCAGGTGGGGAGCTAAAGGCGATCAATGATGTAGAAACTTGGGAGGGGCAGTTCTAGTGGGCTCGACCTACGGGTCATGTTATGGGGATGGTATACTGACTGAAAATTAAATTTTTATTCCAAAAGAACTTTTGAGGAAAAAGTGGGAAACCAGAAAGACATCAAATACTTAAAAACAACCGTGCCTCCACGGGCCACAATTGTCAAGACAAAAACAATCCAATTCATGAGTAATGAAAAATTACACCCTAGCAATAAAAACAATATGATTAGCATCCCCCATCCCATCGCTGCTCGGCTAGCAGTCTCGTGAAAGGATGCATGAGCATGGTACCGATGACAAATGTCATACCCTCTCCAAACCTCCAATTCTAGATAGTGGTGAAAAGGAGAATGCTTCCTACTTTGAACCTCTTTTGAAGAAATCCCTAGCAAGTAAACTGGATGCGGTGTCTCATGGAGCAAGACCACAATGACACAAACAAACACACAAAATTCAAACCAACATAAGCCAAACCAACCTTCCTAGTGTCATAATACATCCATGTTGTATCCTTCAAAAGCCATAAGGCAACTTTAATAAAACCATATCACCAATAAAATCAATCCACCACTGAAACCAAAGGCACCGTCGGTTCCACTAAAAGACCACACATCAGGCACCACCACATTTACATAAAAATCATGCCTACAATAAACCCTCACCTTTGCGGCTTCAAATTCCCATTCACCCAGATTCACTAAATCCATGAACAATTCCCGGATAAACTCTTCCACACTACGGCTACAACACCGATGACGCCACCGGACCAAAACAAGAACAAACCTTGGCAGCCCAACAAAAGCCTCTGAATATAAAAAATCAAGAAAAACATGCATCCAAGCACCAGAATCCATCACGAACAGCAAAACCAGAACCAAAAATTCTGAAATCCAACTACATTATCACTAACAGCATAATAGGTCAAGACAAAAAGAAGAAACAAAATAGAATCCCGAAGACAGCCGCAAGACCTTGCCGCAAACTATAACAAGATCCCATCGTTGCCTTCTCCTACTTACCTGAAGACCACCTCAAACCACTGTTTATGCTTCCATCCAACACAGAACCACGCACTGACCCATTTCCAGGAGAAGTTGGAACAACGACCGCCAGATTCACCATGACACCAGATGAGACCCTACCTAGAAAAGATATGGTAGAGCGGGAGAAGGCTGGAAAACTGTCAGAAGTGTCATGTTGGCCGCACCTTCGAAGACAACTCCGCCTCTGAGTTTGCTGACACGATAGCACCGAGAAGTAGTGACAAGAAGGAAATTAGAGTCCGATCTGAGGAAGAGCGAAGAGAGGCAGTGACAGGGGAAACCCTAACAAAAAAGCGCCCCTTACATGCTCATCCACTCATATCTATTTGGCAATGGTATGCCTTTGGGCCTTCGAGTCATGTATTACGGGTCATGTGCTGCCTTTTGCCATGGGACTACGGGTCATGTACGAGTTCCCCCTCAACCATTATAAGAGGGATTATCTATAATAAAAATAATAAAAGGAAGTCCTTCGGGCCATTCGGAGATAATATGATTGGAACCATCATATACTCAATCAACCTACGGATGAGGTGACATGGACATACTATCATATCAAATATAATACATTAGTATTTAGCCTTCGTGAACCTAAAGAAGAGTATAAATTAAAATACTATCATACTAAATATAGTACTCTCAAATATATCCTTAGTCAACCTGTGAATTAGTCATGTGAATGAATCCAATAATAGTGGCATGCTACCAAATAAAATATTATTAGATCGAGTATATCATAAGGACCCAGTCTTATTATATTAAATAATATTGAATTTAGTAAATAAATCACTTCCTTTCACATTGAGGATCTTCTCAAGTTTATATATTTTGAGAAAAGGGACACAACACATTCATAACAATACACATTAATACAGATTTGATACTACAATGAATATATTATTTTCTTCCAAAAATATAAAACATTTCAATTAAAACAAGATCTCATTCAAAACTCTTAAAACATTTAACTTGGATTCCTTTTTGGGATTAAAAATCCTTATTACCTATAAAGTCATTTAAAAACATGGGATGAGCAAAAAAAGCTCAGTAAGGGATAACAAATAAGAAAATAGCACATTAGTCCCCGAACACTTGTAACATATGAAATCATTTTCAAAAGTCATACATGCCACCCATATATACATAATTTGTGAAACATGAGATATCCACAAGATTCACACATAACATAAGAACATAAATATAACCATAAAGGTATCTTGTGGAATTACTTACATAATCTTGTAACCCTCTCAACTACCTTAAAAATTGTAACCCTCATGGTTACCTTACAATTTTTGTAACCATCGCAGTTACACATGGCGTAACTATATGGATAAACTCTAAAATAAATATAATAAATGAATTTGAAGGAGATATAGGACCCACCCTTCATCATAAACAATTCTCAGGAACCAGAAAACAATCATACAATATAAATAAATTCATAAAAACATTTCTTTTGAATTTTGTAAAACATAATTCAAAAAGAGGATTTTAAAAGAAAAGTCCCTTATCAACATCATATAATTAAATTGAGACTTATTAAAGTGGGAGGAATATGTATATACAATGTAAATAAACCTAATTATACATAATATAAACTAAATTAGTAACAAAAATAATTTTAATACCATATAAATAATAAAGTAGAAGGTTAACCCAAATAATGGAAATTGGGTTAAGAATTACCGTATCCTGAGTTTGTCTTAACTAAAACATGTTTAAACCTACTGTATAATGGTTAAAAGTGTGTAATTAATATCTTAAAAATATATATTAATGTTTATAATACCTTATAAGATCATTTCATTACATCATTTCTCCCTTTAATTGTTAGTATTTTGTTCATTCCATTGTTTTGGGTGTGTTCTTTACATGATTTCCATGATCGGTTCATGATGGATATTCTTGACGAATGGAAGTGAAAATCCAGAATTAGAATGGAATGGTATTTACATATTTCTAGAACCATACATTTTACCATTTATCATTTTGAATTATTAAATGAGGATGATTCATAAGTTAAAACATTATTGATATTTGTTTATGTCATTTTGGCGATTCTTCGATCATAATGAACTCATTTTCTTTTATAAATTAATCACCTTTGTAAAAAAAGATTCCATAACCTTATATAAGATATAATATAGAAATTATAATCTGTTTAAAACATAAAAAAGGTTTAATGACATGCATTTTATGAATTAAAGTAAATTGAAATCATATCATCTACGATGTTGGTAAATCGACACATCATGGATGGTGTTTTAATTTCATGAATAAGTGTGAGAGGAGAAGAAGTATAATGGTGAGTCATCCAAAAACATGATGAAATAAATAATATCTAAGATACAGCATCTTTCATGTCTCTTTGAAAAGTTTAGGATAGGAAATAAGAATAAAATAAAAGAACTCGAAATAATAGAATAGTTGAGGAATCCCTTATGAACATTCGGCAGCATAACGACTATGCAACATGGTTTTAGAAAAAAATAAAAAGAAAGGGGAAAGGGTTAAACAATAAATAAATTAATAATAATAAAATATAGAGATATTATAAAATTTAAATAAGAACATGGTATGGAATTTTGAAAGTTATACCATAGAAAAGAGAACTTGAATGGATAAAGAAAGAAACTGAGAATTCTATTACCTTGTAGAGTAACTACTATGACATGAAGATAGGAAACTTGGGGGATATAGGAAACCTTTGGAGGACTAATAGGGAGGTAATAGGACTAGATATTAGTTTAGGAGGAATTTGGAATGAATGAAATGAAGGAATGGGTTGGTATTTACAACAAAAATGAGGGAATATTTTATTAATTTACAAGGGACACCACATTAGTGGTATTTGAAAAACAACAAGTTTTCCCAAGGTATTTGAATCTTGGGAAACCTCATAAAATATTTTACACAACACAATTATACTAGAATTATTACATCATTAATACATCATTAATGGTGTCATTAAACATAGCGAAACACAAAACTGTAATTTTACTATTCACCGAAATTTCAATTGTTTCAGTAAAATCCCAAAAATTCACCCTAAACATTTTTAGACTTATAGAAATAAAAAATGAACTCTATTTTTTGAAAATAATATTCTAAATATTATTTATTTAATTTTCAAATTAAATCATAATTTATTCAAAAATAACAATTTCAAATCTATAAATTTTTTTAACACCTTGAAAAAAATAATCGACATCTCATTATCTTGTATCATTAATAAAATAAAATATTAATAATATATACTATTCATAAGGGTCATATCACTATTCATAAGGGTATGTTACTATTCATCAAAAATTATGATTTTCTTATCAGACTCTAAATATCTAACTGATCACAATTGTAGATGATCATTTTTGGAAATTCAAAACATTGGAGTGGAAAAATTAAGTTTAAAGGCTAGTTATAAATATCTACCTAAAATAAGTTTTGTGCATTTCAATTTATTTTTATAAAAAAACATATGATGTTACATTATCCCCACCTTTCATAAATTGCATCCTCGCAATTTTATTTAATTATTAAACAAGTGAGGGTGCCTTGATCATAGTGTCCACCTGGTTTCATCATCATCTTGCTCACGTAACTGGAAGGTCCATGCATTTCCACAATGATTTATAGATCCTTAAAAAAATTATTTCTTTTATCCAAATACACCTTTCACAACTTGGGAGATATGGTTGTTAAAAAAATAGTTTCAGAAAATAATCATGTATGACATATAATTTCAAAACTTCTGATAAAACATGATTTTTATAAAATAGCCAGATTGAGTTTGAGTTGAAATATTCAATACATGGTCCTTTTAAAATAACATAAGTTTATGTTGAAATATAATATTTTAAAAAGATAATATAAATAGGTTTCACAATGGTCTCCTTCTTCCGTACCTTTTTCAAAATCATAATATTCTTCAAAATCTTGTGATCAGGTAAAATATTTGAAAATTCCTTGATAACATTTACCTTTATATAAAATATGAGACTATTTTGAATATATAATTTGATTAAATACAACCCATGATCCATGATAGTATTGAGGTATAATGGAGGTGTTTTATATCTCAAAAAATTTCATACAAGTGAGTTGTATGTTAGAAAATGCTTCAGAATCGTCAAGATATGACTTTGTAATAATTATTACAAGTAAGTCATCAGGAAGAGATAGAAATTTCATTTAAGATCCTTTTAATTTCATTTGTAACTGACTTTCCTTGATCTGAAAAAATTATATAACATGGAATTAACATAATGAATAGACATATAGACTAAAATATTTTTAATGAAAACACCTAATCCCTAAAGTTATCTAAACCATTCCTCTGATACCAATTGTAAGGACCCAACCTTATTACATTATTTACTCCTAAATTTAGTCAAGAAATAAATTCCTTTCACATTGAGGATCTTTTCATGTTTATGGATTCAAAGAAAAGAGACATAACAAATTCATATCATTACACATTAATATAAAGTGGAAACCATCATGACAGTATTATTTTCATCCAAAATATAAAATATTTAAATTAAAACATGGTATCATTGAAAACTACAAATACATTTAAATGGCTTCCTTATTTTACTTAAACATCCTTATAACCGATGAAAATAAATTAAAAACATTGGATGAGCACAAAAATCTCAGTAAGGGATATAAAAAGAATTAAATAACACATTAGTCCATGAATACTTGTAATGTTTAAATCATTTTCAAAATACATACTTATTACCCATATATACATACTTTGTGAAAATTGATATATCCAAAAGATTACCACAAAATATAATAACATAAATACAATCATAAAGTTATATTGAGGCATTAATGACATAATCTTGTAACCCCCTCCGCTACCATAAAATTTGTAACTCTCACAGCAACCTTACAATTTTTGTAACCATTGAAGTAACACTTGGAGTAACCATACAACCGAACATAAAAATACACATACCCAATTCATTGGAGGAATATTTATTTCCTAACCTTCATTATAAAAAATTTTCAAGAAGCAATACATAATCATACAACATGAATAATTGTATAAAAAATTTTCATTTGAATTTTGTAAAATAGAATATTAAAAAAGAATTTTAAAACAAAGGTCCCTTATAAATATCATAAAATTAAAGTGAGACATATTAAAATAGATGGAATAAGTACATAAAATGTAAATACACATAATTATACATAATATAGCCATAATTAGTCACACAAACAATTTTAATACAACATAAATAATGAAGAAGAAGGTTAACCCAAAGAATCGAAATCTGGTTACGAATTACATTACCTTGGGTTTGTCTTACTTAAAACATATTTAAAACTCCTTTAAAATAGTTAAAAGAGTTTCATTAATATCTTAATGAAACATATTCATTTTAATAATACCTTATAAGATCATTTGATTACATTATTTTACCCTTTAATTATTAGTATTTTTTCTTCCATTGTTTTGGGTGTGTTTTTTACAAGATTTCCATGATCAGTTCATGATAAATATTCTTGATGATTGGATGTGAAACTACATAATTGGATTGGAATTGTATTTAAATATTTCAAATACCATAAATTATAACATTTATCATTTTTAACTCTGACATGTGGAGGATTCATTCATTAAAACATTATTGATATTTGTTTTGATCATTTTGGCGATTCTTCGATTGTAATGAAATCATTTTGTTTTATAAATTAATCACATGTGTACCAAAAGATTATAGAACCCTATATAAGATATAATAAATAAATTATAATCTTATTCAACCATAAAAATGGTTTCATGAATAGTGTTTAATGATGTATAATAAATTGAAAGCACATCGTCCACAATGTTTGTAAATTGACACATCACGGACGATGTTTTAATTTCTTGAATAAGTGGGAGAGGATACGAATTATAATGGTGAACATTCAATAAAATTGATTAAATACAGAATATATAATACATTGTATCATTCATGTATCTTGGATATATGGGTTGTGGAAATAAGGGGAAAATAAATGAGCTCAAAATAATAAAATAGTTGAGAAAATCTCTTACGAAAATTCGGCAGCATAACAGCCATGAAACATGGTTTTAGAAAACATTAAAAAGAGAGGAGACAGAGGTCACCCATCCATAAATTAATTATAATAAAATATAGATATACAATAGATTTTAAATAATAACTTGGTATGGAAACATGAATGTTATACCACATAAAAGATAACTTTTATGGAAAAACAAATAAGTTGAGAACTCTCTTACCTTATGGAGTAACTCTTATGACATGAAGGTTGGGACATTGGTTGATTGAGGACACCTTGAGTGGAATAATAGGGAGGTAATAAGACCATATATTTGTTGAGGAGGAATTTTTAATGAATACAATTAAGGAATGGGTTGGTATTTGTAGAAAAATTGAGGAAATATTTTATTAATTTCCATGGGACCCCTCATCAGTGGTATTTGCAAAACTATGGGCTTACATATGGTATTTTCCATGGTATTGTCCAAATAGAACTCATAATAACATATTTTTCTATATGCAAGTTGACCAGAATTATTCAATCATTATTTCGTCATTAATGATGTCATTAAACACACTGATACTCAGAACAATTTTTTTACTCTTCCCTAAAAATTCAATTGTATCAGAAAAATCCCAAAAATTTACCCTAATATTTAATTGATGTGTGGAATTAAAAATTAAATTCCATTTATGGAAAATAATTTTCTAAATATTATAAATTAAATTTTTATGTAAAATCAAAATTTATTCAAAAATAACAGTTTTAAATCTGTAACTCTTTTTTAACACCTTGAAAAAAATAATTAACATATCATTATCTTATTTCCTTAATAAAATAAAATAATAATATGATTTACTATTCATAAAGATCGTATTAATATTCATAAGGGTATGATACTATTCATCAAATATTACATTTTCTTATCAGACTCTAAATATATAACTAATCACTATTGTAGATGGCAGTTTTCTGAAATTCAAAATATAGAAGTGGAAAAGTTAAGTTTAAAGGCTAGTTATAAATATCTACTTAGAAAAAAGTTTCATGTATTTCAATTTAATTTTTTGAAACATGGGATGTTACAAATAGTTTCATTCACCCTATATTTAAATAATCTATATTCATTCAACTATAGATACATACTATCATAACAAATATAGTGGGTTCTATCTCAATGAACTTTTAGAGGATTCTAGTAAATGCATCCAACTATAGGGACATACTATCAAATAAAATATGTTAGGATCGGGTCTAACCTCATTTTAATATTAGATGAGTTAAGTGAACACATCCTACTACAAGTATATACTATAATGTATATGGTTGGATTGGGTTTGGCCTCTATTAGTCATTGAATGAATCATAAGGGACACACTATTATATCAAATATGGTAGGCTAGGATCAAGATTTGGTAAACCATTAAATTAGTTAAATGAACTCATATAATTATAGAGATGTTCTGTCATATCAAATATAGTTGGATTGATTATATACTTGGTTATCATTGGAACAAGGGGTTATAATATTTGCATTCATCCTCTAGTAATGAATGATATATCACACAGAAGATAAAAATATCAGGATTATAATAATTAAAACTTATGGAATCAAACAATCCATTATCCAAACCCATGGTAAATAACCCCATCACATCTCATGAATCTATTATTGGGAATTATAGATTTAATATCTCTTATTTATCTCATCTATCATAAAACTTGTGTTATATATCATATGGAACTGGATTTATACCTTAGAAACCCAAATCTTAGCCCACAAACATTGATTATAAACTCTCTAATGACATAGAAATTAGGCCATAACTTGTTTCATCCAAGTCTAATGGTCATGAGGTTAAAAAAATACCTAATAAATAAAATGATACACTAACCTTGAAAATTTATCTATCACTATCATAGGATCCTACTCTAGATCTATACAAATAGCTCAAAGTTTATCATAATTCACCACTAAATTTTTGAATTATCCTATATGAATCATATTTAACAAATAAATCACATAAATCTCCAATGAAAATAGATTATATAGATGATAACAAGACTATTATACCCGCAATACATTTCCCCTTATAATAGAAATTGATAATAAAAAATTCATAATATACATATATAATATATTATTTTACACAAATATACATTACATCTCATAATAAATCACAAAGCAAGAAAATATAGATTTAGTTTCTTTTGATATTAGATATATCACCAAATATTTTTTCGAAAATTATTTAATATCTCATAAAAATATTGTTTACACATCATAAACTTCTATAAAAAACATAAATAATACCATTCTTCGTAACCTAATGAATGGAAACATCAGAAAGGGGTGATACATATATATACTAATGGTAAACATAAGATATACAAATTAAAGATAAAAGTGATTATATGATGAAAATAAAATAATGATGACATGATCATTATGCTTGAATATATTATAATAAAATCATACCCAAAAAACATAGAAAATAAATCATAAGTTATGACATATTTATTTTGAAATAATATAATGAAATGAGTACCAGGGGTGTAAGAACATGAGTCAATATTTTAGATACATGAAAATATAACTCAATAATGTTTTTAAACATAGAGATATTTCATAAGAGTGATATGTATCTATAAGAATAGATAATCATTTATTATGTGAAGGCTCGTCTCCAATGACATCATCACATATTGAATAGAGTTCTGTAGTTCTCATGAACTGGCCTGAGAACCTTGGTAACCTGATAATCGATCCGACCTTAACATGGCCCTTAGTGTGTTATCAATCCCAAAGGGGTTGCAACTAGCACCTAGAATAAAAATAAGCATGTGGGAATGAATTTTCCACAAAAAATCATGGAAGAAAAAAAACAAGATAGTAGGACTAACAAATTAAGCTCTGGTAGGAGTAAAGTACCAAAATATAACGAGGCATAGAAATCCCATTGTACTGTAACCCAGGTACTGAAAACTGAGAAAACATCCCTATGGTCCCTATAAACACAACTCACTATATCCAAAGATCAACTGCTAGATCCACCTCTAAGTGATCCATTTCCTTTTCTTGGACCTGGAAGAAGATTGTCTACAAACACCCAAAGGCAAAATTATAGTGTGAACCTAAGCCCAAAAGGATACCACCAAAGATTCCATAATAGATTACAACTTTTTATTAACTAAAATAAATTATTCAAATTTTTAAAAATAAATATTCTTGGAATTTCAAAATCACATTTATACAAAACATGTTATAAATTTTAAATTGATGTAAAATAATTTTAAATCAAGGGACTTAATTTACAAGAGATGGATATTTCTAAAATAATGGATTCGGTAAAACATTTACTTAAAATAGATTATATAAATTTATAAGGTGTGTGAAGCAGTTCAGACAACATTTTCATAGATTTATATCTCAAATATAAATAAACAACCGAGTAACATGGTCATCTACCAAAATATAGGATATTATTAACTAGGTATAGGATTCTGCACTCTCTAGGTTATCATAGAAAAATAAGTATACTCGCATCCCCCTAACACTGGCCAGAGGCGACTTGTCACTCTCTCATTAGAGATGTGACATGCTTCATGTGTGTTTTAGAATTTTTTCATATAGTAGAGTGTATCCAAATAAATCACAAACTACCTAAAATTTCCATGTTGTCTTACATGATAAGAAATTTAATTTAATACTTCTTAAAATAAAATAAATTCCATTCTTCCATTTAGAAAATTCATTTTTTTCCCATTTAAAACCAAAATAGGTTTTATTTAAAGACATTCCTCTTTCGCAAAATAAAACCACTGGGTTTCTTTTAAATCATTTTAATCCATTATCATGTGTTCTAAATACATTCAAAACCAATTCCATCAATTCCACAATTAATTTTCACAATTAAATTCAAAATTTTAATTGAAAATATTATTATAAAAATCCAAAATTTAAATTCAACAATTTAAATATTCCAATTTCAACAAACCCACCCCAATTCAATGCAATTGGGGGTTGTCCAAATTTCTATGCCAAAACCATTTCAAATCTCCCAATTGACTAGAGTTATGTTTTATCAATGAAATTGAAATATATTTTATGTAATTGAATTTAAATCAAAAATTGAAATAAATCATGAAATATAATGGTAATCAAATTGGCTAAATCAGGATGGAACCTCATACATCTTCCTAAAATACATCACTCACCACATCACCAGTCAAAGAGAAATGAGGTATAAAAACCTTGAAACTCAACCTAGAAGTAATATTTAACACTATATGGTAGTGATCCATTAATTCTTAGATGATCTATCGGAAACCCAAGATTAGAGAAAGAGAAAAACTCAAATAACAAGGGAAAAAACATACCTATGCATCATACTGCAAGAAAAAGGATGATCAAAAGTCAAATAAGGAGATCCTGATGGAGGGGCGCATATGAAAAAAATCCTAGGAAGGGTTTTCGTTTTAGAGATAAGAGGTATGAAATAAAGACTGAGAAAAACTACCATACAATTGACTTAAACTAAGGTGTGGCCCGAGTCATGATGTGTACACCATGGGTACGACGTGTAGTCCTTTCTGGACAAGTTACACCAAAAAACCCATCGTCGTGGATTAGAAACTACCATTTTCTCCATTCATGTCTTGTAGCACCCGATCACGACATGTACCCTAGGTATACGATGTGTACAACAGGTACATGACATGTACCTATTATTCCTCCTGGAGAAAACCATAAATCCTCTTATAAGGACATTAAACCAAAATAAAACATAGAAAAAAGGGAAAACATACTTGACCCAGGTAACAAGATGTTACAACCTCCCCACCATAAATACTTTCTACCCCCAAAAATATTATGAATAATATTCCATGAAAAAGAGATGAGGCCACTACTCCCTCATGTTATGTATTGACGTCGGCTGCGGTGGAAGTTATAAAGAGTATGTAACCTTCCCCACCTTCTCAACAACCTCAAATGGTCCCATAATGCAAGGAGAAAGCTTCAATTATCTTAGCTCTATTTTTTCAGCATCCTCTGACGAATTTTCTAAATCTTACCTAACATCACTTGCACTGTGTTTGGTCCAACCAAGGAACCTTCAACCACCTCCAACCAATAAAATAGATATTTATAAGGCCAACCATACATGGCCTAAAAAGGTTGCATTCTGATCACATACTGATAACTATTATTGAAAGAATACTCAACCTACGCTAAGTGATCATCCCAAGATGCACTGAAATTGATAACATAGGCGCGAAGCATATCATCAAGCATTTGTATAGCTCTTTCTACATGGCCATATATTTTTGGATGGTAGGTCGTGATCATACGGACCTGAGATCCCAATGCTTCTTGAAGACTTCACCAAAATTGAGAAGTAAATTTAGGATCCCTATCATAGTCAATAATAGATGTAACTCCAGGGAAAAAAACCTCTTTCTAGTAGAGACTTCTCAACCTTGGCTATATCTCGAATGGGTATAAAGTTAGCCAACTTGTTCCACGTGTTGATCACAACACAAATTTCGGTGTTATTTCTAGGGGTATGTTGAATCCCAAACACAAAGTCCATAGAGATCACATCCCACTTCTAAGTAGGAACTGTAATTAGCTGAAGTAAACCAAATGGTTTCTAATGCTTGACCTTAAACTGTTGACATGTTTAGAAATGAGAGAGAAACGCAGAAATGTAACATATTATTCCCTTCCACCAGAACAGTTGTTCCACATCATAGAACATTTTTTCAATTCCTAGGTGCACAACCCATTAAGAGTTCTATAAATCTCCCATCATAGCCTTACTTAATGATAAAGACACAACAAAGTGGATTTGATAATATTTAACAACCTTTTTGGAGAATGACCATATGGACACTATCTCCCAACATAAATGGATTATCTAATGCTACAGAACACATTATCAAGCTATTGATCATGAATAATAAACTCAATAAGAAAAGATGTCAACTAAACGCTAGAGAAAGAAACCTTTTCCCCTAAATCCTGAACTCCAATATGAAAATATGCTAAGAGATCCCTAAAATTCCACTCTTCTGAGGATTCTTTCACTTCTAGGTATGTACTTTTCCTACTCAATTCAACTACAACAACATTACCTTTCTCTAGGTAATAGGTAATGCCACTGTTAAAAGACATTAAGTACTCCAACCAATGCCTCTATCAAATATTCAAATCTTTTTGAGAGAATATATAACTATGGATTTTTTGGAATGAATACACTGTAAACATTTATCCAAAAAGGTAGTGTTGCCAACCCTTATGTGAGTGCATCACTTTTTTAAGTACTAGGTCATGGGTAGGATAATCATTCTCTTGTTTCCCAAGTTAATGAGATCCATATGCTACTACATTATCACCCTGCATTAGAACATATCCCAAACCTAAACTTGATGCATCACAAAAAACAACATATCCCTTCCCGAATTCTAGAAGAGTCAATACAAGTGTAGTAGTCAACATACATTTCAACTTGAAAAAAAAATCTGACATTTATTATTCCACACAATATTTACCCCTTCCAAGTCAGACGAGTAATCAAAGAATCTAGATTCAAGAAGTATTTCATGAACCTCTGGTAATATACAACTAATCCCAAGAAGCTCTAGATCTTGAAAACATTTTTTGGGTTTTCCCAAGTCATGATAGCCTTCACCTTCTCAGGATCAACTGATATAACTTTTTCAAACACCATGTGTCCCAAATATTTCACTTCTTGAATCCATAAATAAAACTATGAAATCTTAACATAAAGGCACTGATTTTTCAGTGGACTCTGAACTTTTCTTAGATGTTGCACATTATCCTCCTTCGACATGGAGTGGAAAATTATTTCATCCATAAAGACCGCCACAAAGGTATCCAGATACTCATGGAAAATATTCTTCATTAAGGCCATGAAAATTACATGATCATTTGTTAAACCAAAGGGAATAACAAGGTACTCATAGTACACATACCTACTCTGAAATTTGGTTTTCTTAATGTCATATTCTTTTATCCTTAGCTGATGGTAACCAAATATAAGGTCGATCTTCGAAAACCACTTCACCTATTTCAGATGATCAAAAGGATTGTAAATCCACCGAAACATATATTTTTTCTTTATCATAACTCTATTAAGATTTCTATAATCGACAGATAGGTGAAGAGAACTAGCACTACCCAAGGTGACACACTAAGGTGAATAAATCATTTATCCAGAAGATCATCCAACTGGGACTTCAACTCTTTCAATTCATCTTGAGTCATTCAGTAAGAGGGAAAAGAGACTTTTTGAGTTCAAATAATTAATTCGATAGAAAACTGAGCATCTCTCACTCGTGTAAGAATAGAGAAATCTAAAAGGAAACACATAAAAAAACTCAATGAAGACTGGAGGTAGATCACCACTCATTGAATCCCACTCCAAAGAAAAAGAATATAATGATATCAATTTTTATAATTCTGGATAATAAGGTCCAAATCTTCTCAAACTTAGGTCATAATCTTCATGAAAAACATGAGGCACACCATTGGGTGTGGTAATGTAGACATGTTGAAGATAATAATCAATTCAGGCTTTGTTGGCTATGAACCAATCCATCCTAAATATATCATCAAGATATTTCATATCAAGAACTAGAATACTCCAAGATAACTTATTATATGAAGAATAGAATACCTAAGAATGATTACGGTGACCCTTCTCTCTCTTCTTACCAAGCGTTGTAGTAATATCCATTGCAAAAGATTGCTGCTCCATAGGAAGTTTAATCAGATAATGGATACAATTTGAAATGAAAGAGTGAGATTCCCTAGTGTCAAAAGGGTTGTCACTAATAATGATGATATAGTAATGGTACCTCTCACAGTTACTGGACCCATGTCTTCTTCCTCTTGAGACTCTTATACTACGTGAAGAAACTTCATTTCAGATGCTTGTGGATGGAACCCTTTTGAATGTGAAGCACATGATTTCCCATATTTTTTGGAGGAGATGATGATCTTGTCCCATTACTCAGAGTAGATAAGTGGCGAAAGAAAATTTTTAAGTGTCCTAAATGAACATTGGAAATATAGTCCATAGCTTCCTCAGTGAAAAACCCCTTACAATGTCTTGGATTTTCACACTGATAGAAATCCAAATAACTTCCTCCTAGAGTAATAGGTGGTCTAAAATGAATCTTTTATTGAGAACAACCATGAGAATAATCATGCTTCCATTTTACTTTGAAGTAACAAATGATACTGCTGGGAGGAAAAGGAACTCCCATCAACCCTAACTTCTCATCTAGGTTCATCTCAACCATCATCACCATATCTAGCACATCAACATAAGTGGGAAGATTCAGCAAGAATACCTGATAACAGATATCCAATATAATTCCCATTTCAAACCATTGGGAATTCATCCTCTCATTAGATACAATCTCAGGATAAAACTACACCAATTTAGAAAAGAAATTTGAATACTCAATCACGGTTATGTTGGCCATATCATTCTTGAAGAACTCCATAACCATAGACAACACCATTGAATATGGATAGAACTGGTTGGTGAAAAGAACATTTATGTATTTCCACTCTAAGCCCTCATGTTCCCTATCATCCCCATCATTTCCAACACTATAATGCTCATTCCTTATAGAACGAAGGTGGAATACTTCTCCTTGATCGCATATGGTGTCTCCAAGAACTCAAACTAACATTCTATCTTGCTCAACCATTCCTCCTTATGTTGTGGGTCAGTGGATCCCTCAAAGATTGGTGGATTATAGAAAATTAACTCTTGAGAATGATTCTAAATAAAACCCCCATGAGGATCCATGGATGAATCTTAGGCAGGAACTGGAAGTTGTTCCTATCCTAGAGGTTAGACAGTGCGCACAATCACCTCAACTAGACTCGGATCAAAAATAGGATTTTCTTAGTGAGGTTCAGCGGCAACCATTCTCTATATCTGATTCACACAGCTCCTCATAGGAACGATGCTACACCAAATCAGAAGATAAAAGGAAAACATTAGATTAATAATCAAATTGAGTATCAAAAGAGAATAAAAAATATCCACATATGAAACAAATATGATTTGGATTTCTCTCTATCCAAATACCAATAGGGAAAATACTAGAACTAATCCATAAGATATCGTTCCCTAACCTCCCCTAGTGAATTAATGTTCATTATGGTGATATCTATCCAGAACCTCAATTGTGACTACCTCCTAATTCCTGACAAGATACACAAATATACATTGTCATCAAAGAAAGATGTGTAACCACCCCTTTGATACCATTTTTCACGGACCAGCCCGGGTACCATGGTATCCTGATAACTGAACCATCCCAAACAAGGCTCAAAGGGAGTTCCAAATCCCCACAATTTGGTGACTAGCACCTGGAATCATACAACATGCATGTGGGGATGAATTATCCACAAAACATCACTGAAGAAAAAGAAACAAGAAAGTATGAATAAAAAAGGAATATCCACTAGAATTAAAGTACTAAAATACAATATGGCATAGAAATCCAAAAGTAGTACAACCCAAGTACTAAATATAGGGAAAATAACCCCAAGGTCCCTAACCACACAAATCACCAAGTAAAAATCTCAATAGATGGAATATTTCTAAAACAATGGCTTAGTTAAAAGATTTATATAAAATGGTTTATATAAATTCAGAAGTCATGTATAGTTGATCAGACAATATTGGCATATATTTATATCATAAACATAAATAGACAAGTAATAAACATGGTCTTATACTAAAAGGTATGATATTATTAACTAGCTATATGATTTTTTACTCTATGTGATCTTAACAAAATTAGTATACTCAAATCCCCCTAACATGTGCCGGAGGCAACTCATCACCCTACCATCAGAGATGTTATCTACTGAATATTTGTTTTTGAACAATATCATATCACAGAGTGTATCCAAATTACTCACCAACTTCCTAAGGCTTGTATGTGCTCTTATATGATGGGAAATTTTGTTTATGACTTCTTAAAAGACAATAAATCCAATTCTTCCCTTTAAAAAATTCAAATTTATTTTCTTTTAAAAACAAAACTGGTTTTATTCAAAAACATGCCTCTTTCATAAGATAAAACCACCAGGTTTCCATCAAAATATTTTAATCCATTTTCATGATCTTGAAATACATTCAAAACCAATTACATCCTTTCAACAGTTCATTTTCACAATTAAATTCAAAAAAAAATTGAAAACATTTCCATCAAAGACACAATTAAAATTCAGCAATTTAAATAAACTAGTTTACACAAGCACACCAAAATTCAATGGAATTACTTATTTTCCAAATTTCCATTCCAAAACCATTTAAAATCTCTAAATTCACTAAAGTCATGTTTTATCAAAGAAATTGATTGAAAGTTTAAGAAATTGAAATTAAATCAGTAATTCAAATAATTCAAGTGATACAATGGTAATAAAATTAGCTAAATGAGGATGGAACCACCTACCTCTTTCTAAAATAAAAAACATTCAATGGAACCCATCAATGAGAAAAAAAAGGTGTATAAGACCTCAAAACTCAACATAGAAGCAAGATATAACACCACAAGTTAGATATATATCAATTACTAGTTAATCCACTAAAACCCAAGAGAGGAAAAAGAGATAAAATCAAATAATGAGGGAGAAAACTTACCCTAGAATGACACTACAAGATAAAGGATGATCGAAATCCAAAGGAGAGGATTCAGAATGAGGGGAACCTATGAAAAATTCCAATGAAGGGTTCTAGTTTGAAATCCAAGAGGTGTAGAAAGAAAAGACTGAGCGAAATTGTCAAACGTGTGACTTAAATCTGGGCACGAGGTGAGTCGTGACGTGAACTCTTGGTCATGATGTGTAATAAACATTGGATATGTTATGCCAAAAAACCTGTCACCTCTGGTTAAAATGTAACATTTTTTCCAGTCACATCATGTAGGCCTCGATCATAACATGTACCTCTAGTAAACGACTGATGCCTATTTTTCAACCTACAAAAAAACTAGAAAACCACTTCTAAAGAAATTGAACCAAAATTGAACATAAAAAAGGGAAAAGTAACCCAATCAAGGTAACATAATGTTACAACAGTGAATTAAGTTTCATCCATATTCCCATAAACATAGTGGATAGAGACACGTAGTGGATTGGGATCACTCCCGTGTTCCTTAAATTACATATCATGTGATATAAATTTATACCTAATGTATTGGATATCTATACAATTTAGGTCCGGACAATAACATAATGAAATATCATATATATTTTTTCTATATGAACATGGAAACAGTCAGATTTCTATCATACCATAAATATGATCTGTGAAAGAAACAGGTTTCAGGAAAACTTCCACTAAACATGATCAAAGGCTATATAGATAAAGATTCACATCCAATATATATCATAATAAATTTTATTAGATATTTACATATGTCAAAATAATTCATAAGAGTACAACAAGAATAGTTTGAAAAATAATTATAAAATATTTTACTTTGATAAATTTTACTTTAAAAGTAAATAATTAATATAAAAATTTTCTTTAGAAGAAAATTAGAAAGTAAGTAAAAAATTAATTTGGAATGAAATGAAAATTTTTTAATTAATATTCATAAATAAAAACAAATAAAATAATTTGTGAAAGAGATAATCTATAAAAAAAATAAAAATATATTCCTTTTAATCTTTTATAAATAAACACATGTCAATATATAAATTTTCAATGTGGAAAATCATAAAAAGAGATCAATTTGATGATTTTTTAAAGATATTAAAATTCAACATAAAGTGGACTTAATTAATCATAGAAGTAGAGGTAATATAGCCATTAAAAATATAATTAATATGTACATGGAGGAAAATTTTTATAACTAAAAAATGGCTTAAGTTCGGCTCCACTTATAAAATACTTTTCCATTGAGTTTTGAAACAAAGGAAGTTATAATGGTAAAAATACATGTAAAATTTGAAATAATAATTGGAGAAGAAAATATATGGGGTTTTCGAGATAATAAAACAAGATTTACTCTGATATAAATTTAATCAATTTTTTTATTTTAAAATGAGATAAAAAATAAAACCATTATCATTAATATATACATACAGAAAGGTTCCTTAACATCTTGTATAATACATTTATGTTTATAATTAACAGTTATAAGATCCCTTTATGTATTTATATTACTTAATACAATTAATTTATTATTATTTATTACCTGCATCTTATATGTTTATTGGTAAAATTAATATCTGAGTGATAATTGATCTTTTTTCCCATACATATGTTAGTTTGGAGATTTTATTTTGTGTTCTATGATTATATGTTAATTAGATATATAATGTTCATGAATTATAGTATATGTTTTCAATATATTTTTGGATTACCATGGTTAATTCATAGAACTTATGGTTACAGTTCTGCTATAGCACTAAATAATAACCCTTTTAGTAATTTTTGAGTTGTCAAAATAATTGAATTAAATAATGACTACAAATTCAAATATTACCATAAAAAATTATCTAAAAAATTAAATTTGTAATTATTACATCATATTACTAGATTTTCTATTTTTTTATTCATTAATGATGTAAATTTTATAACACAATTTATGTAAATGTTAAAATTGACAAAAATAAGAACACATTATAATTGATGGACTAAGAAAAGTAACACCTCCTTAAATTTATAAATATGAATAATTTAACATTAAATTAAAATAAAAACTATATAGAAAAAACTGTTTTTATATATTAATTATTTTTTAATAATTTCTTATTTTTATATTATTCAATATAAATTACTAATTAAATGAGTTTTAATCCATCATTTTATATAGTAAACCCTTAAATTTTATTATAATCACCCTTTAAAATTGATCAATATAATTTATTAAAATTAAAATAAATAATACATAGAAATAATTCATGAAAAATATGAATTTTGACATTAAATATTTTCAATAAAATACTATTAGAATTAATTATTTATATTTATACAATTAAATTATATCAATTGATTTATTTTTGAATATTAATTTAAATTTTATAAACACATCAAATAATTCATTAATATGAAAAATTATAATGGAAAAATACATATTTTTTTATAATAAAATATTATCTTTTCATTCTAATTTTTTACTATATATGTACTACATTTTTTTAATTTATCACTAACTATTGCACAACTTCAATGTACCTATTAGATAAAATTATATCCAACAGCCATATATCCAATGCTAATATACCCAATGACTATATGTATAATAATAATATTATATTCCAATATATAGCCTTAAATACATCTCTAAAATAATTCATTATATTCTCTAATTACATGGTCAAGAAGATTATTATATTACTAATGTGTTATATTATTTCTATCATCAATGATATGATCTTCATGGTAGATCAGGATAATAATAATTTCAACCTTATAGTAGTTTTATTTACTTCTGGTTTTATTTCTTCAGTAATTTTTCTTATCATTATTTTTATATATCAATGTATTTTATCTTGTATTTCAATATACTACCATAATAAAATAATTCCTTGACCATTTCAGTTCAGTGTTCCATGTATCCGATGTTATAAAACACATAATATTTTTCTAAAGTATAATACATACTAAAATTAATAGGGGTTACATTATACCCCCTTAAAATTTATTCTCTCTCAATTGTTTTCTTATAATAATTTCAAATGTGGTTAGTTGTTCTTCATTAAATTTTTGGTACCATATCTTCTCCTCAAATATATGATCCCTCTAAAGATAATTAACTAGGTGAGTAGTCTATTTTCATAGTACTTCATCTCTAGGATCTAATATTTCTTCCAATTGTTCCTCATAAGATAGACCATGTTCTAGTTGTACTACATCAGCGATTGGTACATATGAAGGTTCATGTATGTGCTTCAGAAAAAGTGATGTAGGTAATACATCATGCACTTTTGTATGGTTCATTTGAAGAGAAATATAAAAATCTATCATCCCTATAAAATCCAAATTTTCCAAGGATCCAATGTATCTAGGGCTTAACAGACATTTCTTCCAAAAATGAAATAACCCTTTATCATGGTGATGTTTCAAGGAATACTTTATCTTAGACTTCAAACTCAAAATATCATTGATGATTAATTTTATAGATCATTTTTCATATTTGTGAAATTTTAGTGTTTTGTTGCATGGTTTAAATCTGTTTAAACATATCTTGAGAAAGATCGAGCCCCATCCTCTTATTTATTCTAACTTTATCCGAACATGTTTGATTTTGGAACCTTTTCCCGTAGATATCATCACATTGATACATTTGAATGGTATAATTGAAACTTTTTTTATATGATAACTCTACCTAGGTAAGGTATTGTTCCCCATATCTGTTGAAATTCATTGATAAGTATCCCAGTATATCCTTTAGGATATGAATGGTCCTTTTAGATTTTACATCGATCTGAAAATGATATATTTGATAAATCATTGTTTTTTATCCAAAAACATATTGAATATTTCTCTAAAACATTGTGGTAAACCTCAAACCTTAGTTAGATTCTATTTATAGTGGAACTCCATGTATTCTTAGCACTACATTTATATATATCCAAGAATGTTGATTCACCAAAAAACCTTCTAAAATAGAAATTAAATTCAATAACTTTTTAAGGATATCAACTAAAAAATAAAAATAATTATTTCCTTTAATTGTTTTAAGAATACATACAATGAAATTTATGGTGATGTTCTATCATTTTCATACAAGTATGGTTACTGGTTGCATCATCCCCTAATAGTTCTTTTTTTTATACTTAACTTGTTGAAAAATTAAGTATCTATATATTTACTCTATAATCACTTTCTTTTTTTATATCACTAGAAATTATTCTTGAGATATAAATAGAACATCATGTTTTTAGTATATGTTGATAATTATGAATTAAGTTCAACATAAAATAGTTACTTCTTAAATTATAGAAAAGAAGGGACACCAATTCATTTCATGAATCTTATAATTCTTTCATTAACAAATTAAACTCAATAATTTTCCCTACATTATTCTATACCTTTATATCCTCTATTTTTTCCACATTCATCGACAAATGGATTTATGTATAAGAAAACTCTTTGAAAACAATCAATTTCTCCCTTTACATTATGATTTCAAGGTCTATCCTTACAAAATTAATGTGTATTGGTTCTCTTTCAATACTAATCATGGATAAGGTAGAATAATCCTTCCTACATATGGAATCCACAAAATTTTCATCTTCATAGAGTGGTAATGTTATGATCATTCATAGTCATTGATTAACACCAACTACCTACTTTGGTGCATGTTCAACTCCTATGTGAGTATATACTCTATGAATTTTTTTAAAAATATATATAAAAAATAATAGATATAATGACTATATTGTTAATGAAAATGTTATTTATATTAACCCTATATCATGTGTCAATTGATTTTTCTCATGGACCTTTAATTGGTGTGAGTCATATGCTACCACCATGTCATTTTTCATAATGAAACATCATAATCCATTCATTGACGCATAACTGTATATCATAAAAATTTCCCACTATATGGTTGTGTATTTAAAATTATATTGATCAAACTTATCTTAAACTCCATAAAATTATCTCTGATTCATCTTTCTAAAGTAACTTCACTCACCTATAGGTTAACATGGTTATTGTGTTTTATAGTAGTGATAAATTTATCACAAAGAATTGATAATATCTATGTGGTCTAAGAAAATAAATATCTCTTACAATGGTTTTTTGGGTCCATTTTAAAATCACTAATATCCTAGAATGATCTTTAGATATACCCTCTCTTGTAATTATATAACCACAAAACGATACATTTTATAACTAAAAAACACAGTTTTTCATTTGGATTATAGTTTCTCATTTCACATGGTATTTTGCACAGTCCTAAAATAAACTTTATTATATTCCATTATAGTTGAAAATATAATAATATCATATATAATGACTGCCAAAAATTGATTAACTTAATCCTTAAATACTCTTCTCATTATATCCATGGCGATTAAAGGATATTTTCATGTCTGAATAGAATATCTAGGACATCAAAGTGTCCAAATCATGTATGAAATGTTTTTTTGGGTATGTCCTCTCTTTTAAAAATTAATTGACAATATCTAGATCATGGTTCTATAATTGGGAAGTATTTATCTACTCATAATAAATGAAACAAGTCATAAATATGGGATAGAGGATACTTGTTCTTGATCATTATGTATTCATGTTCATGATAATTAATATAAAGATGCATTGATCAATATTTATTCTTAAAAAATAGGATTGGTACAACTCATTGTGAATAACTAGAGAATATGAAACCCCTATCCATGTTCTATTATTATTACTTATTCAATTCATCTTATTCAATCAAGACCATTATATATGGAGCATTTGATATTTTTATAGAAATTGGTATGGCTTCTATAAAAAATCAATCTCACGATCTAACGTAAGACTAGGAAGCTCTTCAAGAACAACCTCAAAATTATAATATCCCAAATATTGAGTTTTTCCCATAAAATTTGAGAAAGAAACCCTTCATGATTAGGTAATGAGACCTATAAAATGTGGTAACTTCAACAAGGATTTAGCATTCATCCTTGTTCTAATAGATGATCATAAGTTGATTTGGGGTCTATAATGTGACTAAATTTTACTATCAATGAATATGGGATCTATACATAGATATCTAATCCATTAAATATCACTTAAAATTCAACCAAGGGTTGAATCAAAAAAATTATAGGAATAGAATATCAAAAATCTTATATTACATAATATTTTTGGATTTGGATGAAATCATAATACCACAAAGACTTTTAATTGATAATTCCATATCAAGAACATGGGTGGTGATTTTATGATCTTATGAAAAAAAATTAAATTTGATGGATTGGGTAGAACTAAAATCAAATAATAAATATGTTGTTATTAAGCTGATTTTGAGTAGTAATTTCACCAACTCGTTTTCTTGACCAACTTCAATATTTATTATTATTTAGGATTTCCCTTTTTCTGTTGGATTTAGAGCTTACTAAAATTGATTTTCATAATTAAACTATTGATTGGTGCACTGGTTAACATAATATCTTTACTCATTTTAATTGATGAATTATAGTGTGGGTGATGAATTATGTTTAAATTTATTTTCATCTATTTCATTATATAGCCTCTTCGTATGTCTTCAAAATTCCTGTTCTTGATGGTTTTTTCTTCCCCAATTGAATCATTTAATTTTTCCATTGATTTAACTCCCCATATTCTTCTTTCCATATTTTTGGAATGTAAGAATATGATTCATATTTTCTCCATGGGTTATATCATTTGAGTTTCCATGAAAATTCTTTTTTCTCTTCTCCCAAAAACCATGAGAATAATGGGAGTCTCCTAATTCTTTCTCTAGATTTAAAACACATAAAACAATTTCTTCACTACAACCAAATCCTCTAATAACGAATTTACTTTAGAAAATTGTTTTAATCCACTAAAATGGTCTATTTTACAAATAGGGTGTAACAATTAGAAATATTATATATGAAATTTCTTCGTTTTTAATGAATAAATGAATTATTATGTAATTTAGTTATTGAAAAAACATCCACTACCTTTAGTTATTTTTTAATATTATTTCCAATAATATTTAAAAGAATTTTAAACATCTTAACTATTGATAATAGAATCCTAAAATAGTGATCTTATGTTTTGTATATATAAAGGGTTATGAAATATTCAATTGACAGAGACAATGAAAGTGATGACCACTACCAGTATGAGCATAGCCTATATATCACATTTATCAGAGCATATGGGGGAGATAAAATCTCTAGGATTTTACATTTACCAATTTCAAACCATAATTCAATAACAAAATTATGGGAGAAACCATTTATAATATAATTTTATTCTCATGGGGATCACGACCCAAACCATGTTCGTCGAACCATCCCATGAAAGTATCATCATTGCACACCTTACCCATAGGGTGTTCGTTGATGTAATAAAAGGATATATATCTAGACCCTAATAGTATGAATCAATATATGTTACTTTCTATGAAATAATAATTATATTTATTCTTTACTTATTTTACTTTATAAATGATTAAATAATGATTTTGACAAGATGTATTTTTCAATAAAGAAAACTATAATTGTATTTTTGAGTAATAAAAAACTTCTATTTAAAATTTAATCTTAATGAATTTTTGAATTTTAAAATATCATAATACTTTTATAAAATATAATTATTAAGTAATATTTATGAATTATATTCAATAGTATAATTTTACAAGTTCAAATATAATTTTTATTTGGGTTAGAAAAAAAATTATTTTTAAAAAAAGAAGTATTATTCAATAAGCAGATATTTGATTTAAAAATATAAATTATCATAATTAAGGAATTATATTATTGGAATAAATATTATATTTGGATTCATAAAATTTAAATTATCTAATGGTTATTTTGAACATAATTTTCCATGGTATTCTAATTTTTGATAAAAATTAAATACGGTATAAATATATGGTATGTATTATGACATCATCATAACCTACAAGTGATTTAATAAGTGAGATCATGTGTTTTCATGTGAGTTATGGATATTTTTTGGGTTTCAATTCATGTTTTTCACTAAATGTGAATGATAAATGAGATCATAGATGTTTTGGGGGTGTCCATGGATTGTTTGGAGCCCGAAACTGGACTATTGGAAAAAAAACTAGGCGAAACTGTTAGAAGAAACTATGTGACCCCAGAAGAATAGTTAATAATAAATATATGAGTCTAGAAAAATGGGATATAGAGTCCCTCAAAATTTTTTAAACTATGAAACCATGGGCGCACACCCATGCAGGTAGTTCTTCTATTTTATAAGATGTTTGAAGCACGGGTTGGGAACAACTTCTCAAATCGTGTCCATGAACCATGTAGAGTCTTTTTGTAGGTGATAAGTAGTGCATGGTTGGATCATGGTTTGGCCCACCGTGTGGAAAAAGTGTGTGACCTGGTTATTTGGGTGAATATATCATTTTTCCTTTAATGAGTTTAAATTTTAAACACTAATATTTTCCCCCTATTCTCCTCCAATAAAAGCCCTTTCTCCTCCCATTGGTTAGTTCTTCAAGCCATGAGGTAGGATTTTCTCCCATTTCTTCATATAAGGCTCGATTCAAATACTATATTAGTCATTGGATCTATACAGGTTTTTTTTCATTACTCTTTTATCTTTCTTTGTTTGACATCGAAACAATGATTTTATTTTGTTGAAAGCTAATTTTATCTCTTAAAAAGATTTTATTCCATTCATCATTTTCCTTCATATCTGGAACAAATCAGAGTCTGATTTTGGATGAGTGTTCTACTATTGGCCTACAAATGGTGGTATATACTATTCCCTTAATGTTGGGTGTGTTAAAATCATTGTTTTGGTTATTCCACACATCAGAATTTCTGAAATTTCCCTTAATTTAAATGAATACCTTTATTAAATTGTTTTGTAACTCTTAGGTTACCCATTTATTACCATTGTGATTTTTGGAGGTTGTTTCCCCATCCTAGGCCACCCATGGAGTGCGTTTTTGTATCATTTATATGTTGTACCACCCCATTGGGTGCATGTGAGCTCACCAATAATAAGGGTATCTATCATTAGAATATAAAGGGGTTTTAGGGTTCTTATCACCTTTTTTAACTGATCATTATATGTAAAAGTAATGATGTAAATCAAATTTATTAGAGAAGGTTGTTGCCTCATTTTCTTTTCATGGAATGTGATCATAATGGATAATTTTTTTATTTGGAAAATTTTGAATGTGGTGGATGAAATCATTGGTTATTAAATGATTAATGAAATGTGATAATGATATGATTATGGTAGTGGATACCTAGGATGGGCTCCTTGGATCCCAGTTCCAAAGGAATACATGTAAATTTCTATAATGTGGGTCTTATTTATGGTGGTGGATGACATGGAATTGTTTAATCCTTGTATTCTGATTCTATATGATTTTAAGGATCTTGATACCCCATGGATATGACTTTCTTAGAATCAAAGTGAACATGATTCGTGGACTCAACCCAATTCATTATCGAATTTTCATCAAGATGCTTCGAGGACTCAATATGGATACCTTAGTCTTCTATTCCTTGGATATGACCCCTCATAGTCTGACACATGATTACATGGAATCTATGATGTGGATTTTATAAATTGGATTAAATAGAATGATCTTTTTTTATATTTTTTTGTGCTTACAGATAGCCGTAACATGGGTATCAGATTAGATTTATTATACTAGACCACATTGTATCTATTTTTTTGGATTTATAACTACCCATGTTTATGGGAGCTTGACAATTTTTCATTGTTAGACATGTTTGGATAGATAGGATCAGCTTTACTATGACACTTTACTTGCATTAATTTTGTACCTTTGATATATTGCACATTTCTTCGGTTGATATTACATAGACGTGAGTTTTTATAGACATAATTTGTGGTGGCATACTGAGTGTTATCTCACACCTCGTTCGGTATATCATTGGGTACCTAAACAGACTTCATGGATTCATGTAGGGATTAGGGAAAGTTCATGCTATATGATTCTTGACTAGATTTTTCTTATAGTAAGGGGAGAACATGACTGAGCTAGACTCATAATTCTGCCTAGAGACAATCATTTTTCATCTTATTTTTATTTTGATTAATTTGTGGTAATTGTTTTCCAAATACCTACTTACCCACTTTGTAGATACATTACATGATCTCCATATTGTATGTGACCATTTATAGTTTATTGATTATTCTCATATCACTTCCTCAAATTTATGATTCCTCCAAAAAACATTAACTACGTGAGAATTCTAGTTTCCTAGTACTTTATCTCTATAATTGAATTTTTCTAACAATTTTTACTCATAAGATAGATTATGTTATAGTTGTACTACCTCATAGACTGGTACATATGAATGTTCATGTATGTTCATACTAAAAAGTGATACATATAATTCATCATGTACTTGGTCTACGTTCATTGAAAGCGATGTATTATAAGATATCATCCCCATAAAATCAAAATTTTCAAAGGATCCAATGTATTTAGTGATTAAAATTCCTTTCCTCCAAAAATATCATAACCCTTTTTCATGATGATATTTCAAGGAATAATTAATCTTCAATTTCATAATCCAAGTCTCATTGATGATTATTAGAATAGATCATTTTTCTTAACTATATAATTTTAATTTATTTTGGAATGGTTTTAATCTTTTCTAACATAACTTGATAAATATCTAGTCCCGTACTCCTTTTCCCTCTAACATTATCAAAACATTTTGAAGTTATGGACCTATTCCAATAGAGATCCTAACAATGTTCCAATTGAATGGTATAATGGAAAATGTAGTTATATGATAACTCTTCCCAAGTAAGGTGTTTATCCTAATATCCTTTGAAACCCATTGAGAAGTATATCACTGTATCTTCTAGGATAGGAATAGTCTTTTTGGATTTTCCATGAATTGGAAAATTATATGTTATACAAAATCTAATCATTTTATCCAATAAACATGGAATATTTCTCCATAAATTTGATGTATACCTCATATATTGATTAGATATAATTGGGATTGGAACTCCATGTATCCTTAACACATCATTTATATATATCTTGGAATTTTGATTGACCAAGAAATCGTATCAAATAGTAATGAAATGTGTTGAAATTGTAAGGATAACAAGTACAAGCCACATAGAATTATGGCCCTTAATGAACTTAAAAAAATAAAATTAAATTTACGGTTATGTTATCTCACATTCCCACAATTATGGGTAATGGTTTCATTATCACCTCAGAATTATGTAGTTTGACCTTAACTTGTTGAAAAATCAAGTATCATGAAATTTACTCTATAATCGTCTTCATGTGTTTATCACACCCAAAATTATTCTTGATATATTTATACAGAATTATTCTTTAATGATAGATATATAATGATAAACTTGGTCCATACTATAATATTTACTTATTCAATTATAGCATAGAATGAAAAATATTCAATTTATTAATATTATAATTCTTTAAATATCAAATTGGAACTCTATAATATTCCTTTCATTCTTCTGTAGCATGATATCCTCTCTCTCTATGCCTCTTTGATCTTTGCATTGATTGATGGATAGGAAATGCCAAAAACAAAGATAGGACATATCACCGTAACCCATGATTTCAATTACCATCCTTCAAAAATCCAAGTGTATTGGTTATCTTTTAATCCTTAACATGGATTAGGTGGCATAATCCTTACTACATAGGGAATCTACCATTTGTTCTGCTTCCCATTGTTGTAATGTATTTAGAATTCATACTCCTCGATGAAGTCCAACTATCTACATTGATGCATGTTCAAATCCTCCTATGTGAATATATACTTCATATTTTTTTTCAGTATATCTATAATTAAAATCATCATAGTGGTAATACCTATTATTTTTTTAATGCTAATATTTCAACTTTTATCTCTATCTCATGCATCAATTAATTTTTCTCATGGTCCTTTAATTGACGTGAGTCATATGGTACCACCATGTGATTTTTCATGATAAAAAAACCCAATCCCTTAATTGATACATAATTTTATATCACAAACACTTTCCCACTGTACGGTAGTTTGAGTAAAAATTTAGTGATCAAACATGTCGTAAAATCCATAAAATTCTATTAAAACTCATTTTTTCAATGGAAATTTACTACCTTCTAGGTTAACAAAGTAAGTGGATTTTAAATAAGTGTTAAATTTCTAAAAAATCATTGATAATATCTATTAAATACAATAAAACAATGGATATTTCTTATAGTTTCTGTTTTGGGACATTTCACTTTCACCAATGTCTTTGAATGATCTATAGATTTACCCATGTTGTGTTTAGATAACCCAAAAATAATACATTCTAAAATGAAAACTCACACATTCAAAATTTGCCTTATAGTTTTTAATGTATCAGGGTATTTGTCATTATCCATAAAGTATATTTATTATCTTTTATGATATTAGAATATATGATAATATTATCTATAATTAATACCACAAATTAATTTAGACAATCTATAAAGACTTAACTCATTAGATCCATGGGGAATGAAGATAAATTTTAAGTATGAATGGAATAACTTGGAAATCATAGTGCCCATATCTTGTATGAAATTTTTTTGGTTAGATCTATTATTTTCAACATTAATTTATGATATCTATATCAAATTTCAATATTTGAGATGTATTGGGTCCCTCACAGTTGATCAAACCAGTCATCAGTTTAGAGTACATGATACTTATTCTAGATAATGATCTTTTTAAGATCATGATAATCAATGTAGAGATACACGGATCCATCTTTATTATTAAAAAATAGGATTGGTATGACCTATATTTAATAATTAGGGAATATAAACCCCATATCTGTGTTCTATTTTTTAACTTCTTGAATTTATCTTATTCAATTAGGGCCATTCTTTTTGTAGTATTTGATATACTCGTGGAAATGGGTATGAGTTCATTGGAAAACTAAACCTCAAGATTAGAGGGAGGGCTCATAAATTATTCTATAAAAACCTCAATATCATCATATTCTCAATATTGACTTTCTCTCCAAAAATTTGATCAAAATAGTCCCCATTTTTTGGAAACAAGATCCATAATAGGACGTAAGTTCAACAAGGAGTTCACATTCATCATTTCACTAATAAATGATCACAAGTTTATTTGAGGAATGGAATGTGACTTATTTATACTAGAAATGAATACAGGATCTATATAGAGATATCCAATACACTCCCAAAATCACTTCAAATTAAACTAAATTTAGAATAATAAGATTTAAAAGCAGTGTATTCCTGAAATATCCTATCACAGAAGAAATATTGAAATTGGGTGGAATGATTATGACCCTAAGATATTTCTCCGATAATTTAATATTGAGAAGATGAGGTGGTAATTTTATGATTTTAGAAAACTTTTTAGAAATTTTGGAGTAGCTAGAACTTGAATCAAATAATTAATTTATTTTTATTACTTAAATTATGAGTGTAACTTTCACTACATTTTTTTGATGACCTACTTCCATATTTATGTTTGTATATAATTTCCTATTCTCCCTTGGAGATAGAGGTTCCTTACATTGATTATAATAATTAAATATTTAATTGGTTAACTATTTAGCATAATCTCTTTACTCATTACAATCGAATCATTAGAGTGTGTGTGGTGAATTTAGGTGAGATTTATTTCCTTCAGATTCATTAGATGGACTCTTCATATCTCTTCAAAATTAATGATCTAGATGGAATTACCTTCCAAAATTGAATCATTTACCTTTTAATTTGAGATAATTACCCCTATAATAATTCCCAAATTATTGGAATGTAATAATATGTATAATCTTTTCTCCATGAATTTTATAATTTGAGTTTCCATGAAAATATTTTCCTCACATATTGTCCAAAAACTATTAGAATAAAGGGAGTCTTCTAATTACTTCTCCATATTGATAACAGATAAAACAATTTATTCATAGCTACTGAATCCGAAAATAGCCAATTTAGTTCAGACACATGCTTTTATGCCACTAAAAAGTAATCTATTTCACTTTTAGGGTGTAATGGCATGATGTTTTTTTTAATGAAATTCCTTCTCTTTGAGAGAATAAATTCAATATTATTTAATGTAGTTATAGACTATAGTTTAACTACCATTTATTTTTTTAGAATATTATATCCTATTTGATTTAAATTACTCTCAAGCATTATAAATTTTGATAATATGACCATTAAATAGTAATCTTTTGATTATTACATATTAAGGGTTATAAAAAATCCAATTGACATTGAAAAAGGAAGTGATGAACTATACTAGTAAGAAAAAACCTTATAAAGATTGTTTATCAATGATTTTGAGAGAGATAGAATTTATTTTGATATCCTTTGTCCAATCCAAATCCATGATTCAACAATAACATCATGAGGGAAACCATATATGGGAAAAGTTCAAATTCATCAAGATTACAACTCAAACCATGTTCTTCGAACCACCCCTTGAAAACTCAATATCGCACACCTTACCCATAGGGCATTCAATGACATAAAAAAGGACATGTATCTAGACCTTAGTAGAATGAATATGTATATTTTATTTTCTATCAAATAAGTATTAGCTTTATTCCTTATTCATTTTACATTTTAATGATTAAATAATGAGTTTGAAAAAAACTATTTTCCAATACGATATAACACGAAATGTATATTTTTCTAATAAAATTTTTAATTTAAAAATTACTTCTAAATTATTCAATAAATGTAAAAATAAATTATATTTTTATAAAATATAATTATTAGGTAAGAATTATTTTGTTTAGTAGATAATATAATTTTATTAATTAAATAATAATTTTTACAAGGGTCAAAAAACAGTTATTGTAAAAAATGAATATTATTCAACAAATGGGGATTCTGAGTAAAAAATAAAAATTCTTATAAATGGAGAACTATTTTTATAAAATAATAATTATTTTATAATTTATCTCATCAAACTAATCAAATAGTTATTTTTTCATAACTTCCAACAATAGTTTAATTTTTTGGTAAAAATTTAATATGGTATAAATATACAATATGTATTATGACATCAAAATAACCCTAAAGTGATGTAAAGTGTAATATCTTGGGTTTTAAGATGAGTTATGAATATTTTTTTCATTTTAAATTATTTATTTTTACCTAATGTGAGTGATAAATGAGATCACAGATGTTTTTGGGGGAGTCATGGCATTGTTTAAACCCAGGAGCCCGACTTTTGTAGAAATATTGATGGGCCTAATGGATTGGAGAAATCATGTGCATGAAGTCACATTTTTATGATCAACCATGTAAGGAAGGATAATAGGATTCCAATGGATTCAATATTTTTGGAAACCATGAAACTGGAGATGCATGCCCATGCGTGTAGCTCTTTAGTTTTAGCATATATGTGTAACATAGTTTTCACATTGTTTCCCAAATTGTGTGCATGAACATTGTGAGATGTACTTTGAGAATGTAAGGGGAGTATGGTTTTTTCATGGTTCATCCAACTATGGGAACCCATGTCTTTCAGAGAATTTACCTATTTTATCTTAATGTGTTGAAATGTTAAATGCACATGTTTTCTCGTATTATCTTGCAGTTGTTTCCCTTTCATCTCCCATTTGAGTGTTATTTAATCCTTGAGGTATAATTTTTTCCAAGTCCTTCATATAATCTTAGATTTAAACATTTTTCATCTCATTTGATTCATTCTAGTATGTTCTTCATTTCTATTTTTTTCATAATTTATCTTTTCTTTATCTTCATTTGACTTCGCATCAATGGTGTTATTTTGGTGTAAGCAAATTTCCCATATTTCTAGGATTTTCTTAGATTCATAGTCTTTAATTTTATATGTATCAAATCAAACATATATACATGATTATTAATATACTAAGGACTTATGGTAGGTGTTATATACATTTTCCTTCAGTTTTGGTGTATTACAAGCATAGATGACGTTGTGTGGCACACAAAAATTTCTGGCATATCCCTAAAATTAAATGAATACCTTGATTAAATTATTTGGGACCTTTTAGGATTCCCGTTGAGTACCATTGTGATTTCTAGAGGTTTTTTCACAACCTAGGTCACCCATAGGGTGTGTATTTTTATCTTACATTTTTTGTACCACTGTGTTGGGTGCATGTGAGTTTGATAATCTTAATGGGAGAAATAATGAGAATGTATTGGATTGTTTAAGGTTGTTAGAACCTTGTTTTACATGTTCAATTTACATGAAATTAATTATATAAATTTAATTGATATGATAAGATTTTTACCTTCTTTTCATGTTATGGAATATAATTAAAATGGATAAATGTTTTATTTTGTAAAATGTTTAATAATTTGGAAGAAATCCATTTTTTTATTAAATGATTAATGAAATGAGATGATTATTTGATTATGGTAGTGGATTTCATGAATGTTCTTGCAGGATCCTGATTCCATTGGCCGACATAGTAATTTATACTTTGTGGGTCTTGTTTATGGTAGAGGGAGCCTTGGACTAGTTTACTCCTTAGATTCTGATTCTGTAGGATGTTAAGGGCCTTATTAACCCTTATATCCATATTTCTTGGTATTAGACTATAAATGATCTATTGTCATGATCCTTGGACTCCAACTAATTCATTACCGAGTGTCCAGCTCGATAATCTCAGGACTATATGTTGATTAGTTCGTCTTTTATACATTATATCTGACTCTTTGCGGTATAACACTTGATTACATGGTATGGACGATGTGGCTGTTATATTTCTGAAAACATGGAATAAACAATGTGGATATTTTCCTTTTCTTACAAATAACCCTAGTATGGGTATCAAATTACAGTTATTAGACCGTTCCATCATTCACCAGCCTTATTTGTACTTTACAGCTACCCCTGTTTATGGGAGCTTGATTTTTGTTCCTAGGTTTCCATGTTTGGATATACATGATGAACTTTACTCAAACACTTTAAGTCCAATAATTCTATACATGTGATATATTGCACACTTCTTTGGTTTATATTACACATATATGCCTTGTTATAGACACCATTACTTGCGGCCTATTTAGTGTAATCTCTCAACCACTCTAGGATGTTGTTGGGTTCCTGGAGAGACTTCATGGATATAGGTAGGGACCAAGGAAAGAACCCACTATACGATGCTTGATTTGATTGTTCTTAGAGGCAGGGGAGCATAGGATCAAGTAATACTCCTAATGCTATTTCAAGATAGTCATTTTCAGTTTTTTGTTCTTTTGAGTCATGTATTGTACTAGTTTTCTAAATACATGCTTTCCTACATTGTAGAGACATGACATGATCATGATACTGTATGTGATTGTTTTTGGTTTATTAAAGGTAACAAGTAGAAATATCTATAATATTTTGCGATTAGAAGGTCCAAATATCAATATAATCAAGAAAGTTATAGGAATTTTCATACACATCAATAGAGGAATATTATAAACGTGAATAAAAACTAGCTATGTGCTGTGAGCTGTAAGTATCTAACCAAACAGATTAAAACCATCATAGGATAGACCAAACCTAACATTACACACCTTAAATACAAAATCATGATGTTTTTCATCAAATTCCATCCATTATAATCCATCTTTAGGATGAACCAACTCCTCATTATCTTTAATTCAATCAGCATCATTTCGTCCCATATTAAATGACATTTCTACAGACATGAAGAGATTTTGAAGCCTTGGAATAACTAGAAAGTACCACATGACTTTACGAGCCACATTAAATAGTGTTACATCAATATTTTTCTTCCATAAGGATGTATCACATTCTTTATAGTCATTAAGATCAGTTGTTTCCTCCAAAAAATAATCCACAATATTTTAAATAATCATGAACTTTATTAGAATAATATCAAAGCTTCTAAATTAACTTCCATGCATTATAATGATTTGATGGAATATATACACCATAAGGAAGACAGTCCTTCAAAAATATAATAATATAATCAATGGAAGTATTATAAATTCCATACATGGTTTTTCCATGATATAAATGCATTATAAATTCTAAATTTTTCATTTTATTACATTCCTGATATACTGGAGTTCTAGAGTCATCCATTAATTTTTCCACACTCTTGACATCATCATTATCAATATTTTCCTTCTGTGTATTTATATCACAGCCTTCTTACACTGGAATACTAGCTCTCTCATAAGGATTCACAAATGAAACCCATCAAATATTAAATTCTCCATACCAATTCATTCTTTTTGTTCAAAAACATTATAAGATTATCGTGTATCTCCATGGTGATACCAAACATAATTCTTTTTTTAAACATCATTTATTATAGGGTATATAACTTATTCCCAACTTAACCAAGGTCTTTAAATAGAATTATAGCATTTACACTATATACAACCTCCATCATAAGCATTTTTAAATAAAAAAATCTAAAAAAATAAAAAATATTTTGAAACTCTGTTGAAATTCGATTGGTATGATACATACAGCTTTTATCCACACTATTATAAGGAGAAAAGTTATTTGTCAATAAAACATGTCAACTATAATTAAAAAATTCATCACAATAAATTTTAATATTAAATTCATCAAATCATACTAGTAGCTATAAAAATAAAGAATAAGAGATATAACATATGCTATAAGTGATGACTATAAATAATGAACCAAGGGGGTATCCATGATATTTAATAATTCACTATCATGGTCACTATCCAATCATCTCGTTAGGAAGATCAATAGGTGTAGAAAACCATAATGAAATAAAGAAATAAAATTTTTTCATAAGGGTTTATGAAATGAAATGAAAACACATCAAAAGAGTGTTAAAAGTATTTTCCAATATTTTCATTAAATAGTAAAAAGAACATGGAAATTTTTTCCCCAACCAATACCTAATTTAGAAACCCAATTTTAATGATTCAGTTTAAAATCATATCAAAAACACCCCTTTATAAAATATTAATTTCTAACTCAAAATACGATTCTAACATCAAAATTTCTTCCAAATGATCTTGGAAAAATATCATTTCCATAAAACATGAAACATTTTTAAAAAATACTATTTTTAAAACCAAAACACAGTCATAGTTTTATTAAATAACAAAACATACTTTCTAATGAAATATATTCCAACACTTATTTGGAAACAATGTTTTACACTTTAATGAACACACCCTTTCAAAATCATTTACTAAATAGTTTGAAATAACTATATGATTACACAATATCTTTTTCATTGAATTTTTTTAAAAAATAACCATTCAAAACATAAGTATGTAAATAAATATAAAATAATAAGTAATCATAATGATAGGAACCACTTCGTCAATCCCCACAAAAGGGTAAAAAGTAATAACAAAGGTTCTAAAAACCAAATCTAAGAATAATGGTATGTAATCAATATACAAGATAAATCCCCTAAATTGGTCATAAAATAGATCTCAGTGTCATGGATCTGACAAATGGGTTCTACAATGTCTTAGAATAACTGTAGGTTCTAGAATCACACTGCATGACTATATAATTTGGAAGCTCACCCAGTATCTAGGAGAAATTTCTACTCTATAGGATCCTTTGGTCCTGGTCTATATTCCGTGAAAACATAATTCTAGGTTATGCAATCAACCTCCTAATACAACTACCCCATTCTACAATGTTTACCATTAAAATTAAAAGTAGTTGAGAACAGTAAATCAATTACATAGATCAACTATAAACCATTTTAAATGACACATTCCTCACCTACTACATCTGAATAAAGAAGAATACCCATTTATTTAAAAACAAAATTAGGATATAAGAATGTATCAATAAAAAAATTCCCACATAAGAAATCATCATCATAAAAGATTGAAAATGGGAACAAGAGGGCCTCAAACCTTTTATAAAAATCCAATCCTCATAAAGTACCAATAGTCCTTCACATTAAACAAACATGCTTGGAATGAAAAGTTAACCGACATATTAAAAATAAATATCAACTCACTCTTGAGACTGATTTTATTAAAAAAACATCTTGAAACTCAATGGGAACCTACACTTCCCTTTACACAAACTTGTAAAACATTCCCATCAACTAATGAGTTTGAAAAAATAATCCACATGGGATAACTCACCCTTTGGAAATCAAACAACCCATTTTTAATTTTTAATGATGTTTTAAATAAAAAAAATTGATTTATAAATAAAAATATATTAAAGAAATTTTCTAATATATATTATATGGGTTAACACAATAATTTTAAAATTTAAAAAACCTTCCATGTTAAATAATTTAAACAATTTCAAAACATCCAAGAACTATGTTTTAAAATCGTTTAAAAACACTTTTCTAAACCTAATGCTAGTTCTCACCACTAAATCTTTAAACAAAAAAATATTCATCAAAAATCAATTTAAGAGTTTTCACAAACAATTTTCATGGATTATTTTCTAATTTAATGATTTAAAGCCACCTTTAAATTAACTTGGTCATTCATGGGTAACACATATAGGATTAATTTAAAATAAAACCCAGTTTATAATGAAGTGTTCAACAAGGGGTTAAATGGAATGTTAAGAAATGGAACAACTCTAACCTAATGGTCACATCATTCATATAAGGGAGTTTATATGTAAATACATAAAACACCATCCCATATTGATTCCAATATAATACATGGCTCGGATGATTCCATGATATAATCAGAATAATAAATACACCCTAAATGACAAATGTATTCACCCTAGGTTCTTTCCATGACAAAAACAACTACAAAAATGGTATCTGGAAGACACTACATATGGTAATACATATTCCATATATCACTTAAATGTTCCAAAGGAACCATCAATAAGTGTTATCAACCAATTAATTACCAAATAAAATAATTAACCATACTTCCTCAAGATAAAACTTCTCTAATCTCAATGATTATAACCCCAAAAATGGTATGTCCTCCAAAAGAGAAAAAAGATATAAACTAAAATTGAAAATCATGTATCTTTAATTTAAACACTTGAAAAATATTATAAAACTATTGAGAATAAATATAAGGTGGTAAAAAAATTTATAACTAAAATATCACAACAAAAAAAATTACGACAAATAGAGGAAGAACACTTTGGACGGGTGCAGTTTTTCCTAGGGTATGCCAAAATATGCTGAGGAGGGATGTGGGGTGGGAGAATTCACCTAAAGAGGGGAGGGGATACCAAATATTCTTGGGGAGGGGAGGGAGGAGGCTAAAAAAATTCAGGGGAGTGGGGATGCATGGACTCATGGGAGGAACTAGGGTTTGTATGAGGAGGGGAGTTGGAGCCTGAGCATTCCTCCCTATCTAATTATCAATACCAATTGTTTTTAAAAACTGTTGGTATAGACCACCATATACCAACAGTTTTTAAAAAATTTTGGCATTTTCTTACTGAAAAATACTATACCCATTATTTATAAAAATCATGGGTATATCTCCATTGGTATGGGGTCACTTTTGAGTAGTTTCATTTCATGAATCACTCACATTGATATATTATCATAAGTTTTGATGAAATTTGATCATAGTGAAGTTGGGAACATTGGGTACATAACAAATGATATGTTATTAATAAATAATTCATGGAACGAATTATCCTTTATATCCTTATAGAATTTGATATCTCAACCCTTTGATTGAAATGGAACTATTTAATTAGATTTCTTGTCCATTGTGTATATGTGAGTTAATTTCAGATTTTAAAATAAAGACATATCAAGCATATAGGCTGATGACATGGGGGTGCATCCTACATGATTATATGTCATGAAAAAATTATAATATTATGTAGTGAGAATTTCTATGTGGCTTTTTCATTAGGACATATCATATTCATTTATGGGTTCCTTAACCCATTTCTAGACAATAATCATGGGATTTAGGAAATCCCATTTAATTCCACTAAGTAAGAAGAGTAGATTGTCACACACATAGTGTTTTCTTCAATATTGTTAAATGTTATCTATATTTTACAATTTAAATAACTATTATTCACTATAATGAGAATTAATGTTTATTGAACATTTATTAAATGGGTATAAATATTAAATAAATATTTATTCGTAAGTAAATTGTTTAATTTCCAAAATAAAAAATATTTTTTATCACTTATTATTCATGTTGTTATAACTAATTTTTTATTTATTAAATAAAATATTATTTAGTTACCTGAATATCAAATATATATTTATTCACCAGCCTGTGAATAAAATATTTATTTATTTAATGAATAATATTTATTGGAATCTTATACGAGAATTCAATAAATGTTGAGGAGGATGATCGATCTAGATTCTTTCCCGGGATAAATATTATAAATCTATATTCTAAAATAAATATTTTTTTTCACGTTAGAAAGAACCATAAAATAAAATAAAATAATTGTATTATTTTATGGAATGGGTTTATATTTGGATTAATATATTTTTAAAGGAATTTTTTGTAATTAATTAAATATTAAACCCTAATTATAGGTCTATAAATTTACTATTATGTCAATTAAAAAGAGGTTAATCATTGTGCACACCAATTTTTAATCAAGATCTACCTCATGCACTCTTCCTATCAAGAATGTGAAAAAAATATAGAAATTACTTCAAGAACAAATGAATTTGAATCAATCAAGGAGAGCATCGAATGAATATCAATTGGTCATTCTAGCACCCGAAGGTTCATCGATGATGTTCATAGATCAAAGGAGCATGTGTGAGTCACCACTAGAGGAGATCCAATTTTGATCCTCAAAAAAAAAGACAAGACCCTAATTGGAGTCATAATATCTACATAATTAATAAATAAATATCTCTAGACAAAGATAATCTTTATTCTTGTGCTTTTAAATTTAATATAAATAAACATAAAAATGTCCACTCTCTCAGTTCTTATAAAATCGTCTGTCAAAATTACTTAAAAAATTGTGCATAGAATTCATTTCATGTTTATTGTGAGTGATCTATTTAATTTAAAAATGTCAAGTTGGTCATAGGCCCAATAGGAGCCTTCGTTACATCCCAAAAAAACATGTGGTATCAGATAATTCATGTTTAATTTATAAATATTGATTTTTTATCGCTTACGTAAAAAAAGGTTTGTTTTGATTTTAAGAAACTCATTATTATAATTTGATCATTGAGATCGCTTTTTCACCAATCTATTCTCACTCATTTAATCCAAATTTGATTAAATATTAACGAAGAATATCCAAATATCCCATTTAAAGTTGATGGAAATTCTGGTCTGATAACAGAAGAGAACTTGATGTGTGTCCCTAAGGTGCACGTTGTATACCCACGTTCAATATGCCTGAATGACTCTTGAATTGATTTAGAGTGACGTGTTTTAAATACACATGGAATTATTTGAATTACCACAACATGTTGATTGGTCAAGGATATCAAAAATCTCACCAGACTACAGATTTAGTAACTAGTTTACATGTTATATAGTCCATGTGATTTTATAATGGATAACATATGGTGCAATTCATGGTGTTCAATTATCACAAAACCTGAGGAATATAAATCACGTAATAAAGAGGTTACTAAAAATGTCTATGTATAAATACACACTGATTCCCTATACATGTATCTTGAATATAATCGGATAAATATACACAATATGTAGCTATATCTTCACATATTTTACTCACCCTATTTATAATAAAAAATTTAAAATAATTCATTACTCTTTAAATCTCATCATTCTGTTTTTTTGTGTTATTTATTGACTCGTATGCACCATATAATAGGTTATATATGATATTAAATGCTTAAATTATTTATTTATAAAATATGAACTATATACCATGTATAATCACAATAAGTTTAAAACTTTACATCCATTAAAATCATTACTTAATCGATTAACTAACATATATTCTTTGTTCCATTTAATTAAATTGTACATTCCAGATAATTTTGTGATGAAATTTTTATTCTAAATGTCACATGATTGTATTGTATATGATCTTAATATATATCAAGTAGTTCAAAATGGTAGTCACCGATTTTATTTCAAGTACAAGATATATACCAATTATATTATGTTTTAAATATAATTAATGTATTTAATTTATTTGAAGTCACAAGAGATGATAATCTTCATGATAAATTGGATATAGATTAATATTAATTCATTTAATTGGTTAACTAGATAATTAATCTAATTAATTCACATGTGTTAATCATAATAAAATAACAATTCAAAATGATTTTATAAAAATTATTTTAAATTTTTATTCCTTACACTAATGGATAATCATGATCTTATATTATTCTATGTATGTGTATGGTTTCTCTTAATTTAATTATTTCATTTATTTTAATAATTATTTTATAAGATTAAATTGATGATGAATGAGTCCTATCCCCCACCTAATTATGTATGACCCTATATGTACTTGTTTTCATTTATATAAAATTTCATTATAGTTCCCTTGACCTCTGAGTGATGTAAAATTATTATCAGGATGGAGCTCCCAATCTCATAGAGTTGGTTTGATATGGAGCTGAGGTTAATCATTACCGAGGAGATACATATAAAAATGGTAGAATGCTACAAACTAGATCCCAGACAACCTCATAGAGTTTTTCCCTAGGATGAATGTATTTTTATTATCAAATAAATAAATAATATTCTATTTAAATATCATGATCACATCATGATTTATTTATTTTATTTTTTCCAATGCATGATTAATTTTATGGATACAATACCTTAGTATCATAAATAAATGAATTAATATGAGAAAGATAGATTTAAATTAAAAATATTATGCGTATATATTTTATCAATACTTTGTTAATCACTTAAGTAAGATCAATTTAATATTTACAGGGCATGTAAATGATAAAATTATAAAATTTACTCATACTAAAAATATATATCAAGATAATTTTAACTCATTATACCTTCCATTATCTAATTTAACATGAAATATAACACTATGACTCCAATAACCCAAATCCATTTCTTAATTTATTACATTACAAAAATATAAAAGGGATCACAACATGTAGCATCAAACTTCATAGAATTCATAGAAAATTTGATACATTTTTGATTCAAATATTACATTTTAAATTGAAAATAACATAAGATACATCTAGGCATCATTTAAATCAATCCAAATATCCTCATTTATTTCCTATCTAAAGAGAAAAACAAATATTGAGATAATATACTCAGAATAGGTCACTTATAGAGGAATCTATCATGTGTAAATAAGGAATAATCAGTACAGAAATGTGCATAATCAAAACACATTCCATTAAATCAATAACTTGAGTTCAATGTAAATCCATCGATAATATCAATTTAATAATCACATTAATAATTGAAAAAAATTCTCAATAAATAAATTTTTTAAAACCAAAAAAATTCACAATCTTTCTAAAAAGAAATAAACCTTGATATCTTGAATCACACCATCAAGGCATAATCCATATAATGATTCTTAATAAATAGGTAGGTGTAAACTATATACCCATCTAATATAAGATACTTATAGTTTTTCACATGATACCTTTCAACGCATCATGTGTTTATCTATAATTGGGCCCCAACCATCACTTTCATGTCTGATTTATTCCTTAATATTGAATGATCAATTCAATTTATTCTCAATATTCCTTATGAATAAAATATTATCCATATTGAATCAATATTGAAAAATATTTACTTAGTCTATGAAATAAAATAACATGATCATAAGCTATCTAGAAAAATAAAGTGAACGTTATCATTATATTATATTCCTAGTAAATCATAAAAGTTGTAAAAGGATATATTCCTAGATGAAAATAAAATTAAAATAATATTCTAAGTTTTCATTGAAAACATGATAAAAATATCATTTATTTTTTTCACATTTTAAATAAAATATCGAAAATATCTTGAAAATCATTTATTTAAAAATATCCATGGAAACTTGTAAAATTGCTTGATAATAAATAATGGGTATGATAGTAGTATTTTTTTGTCAATATGTGTACATTAATATTATATCCTTTCTTTAATTTTGTAAAAAGATAAAAATAACTCATAAAAAATTGTTCAAAATATTCCTATTAATTATTTATAAATAATGAAAAAATATATTGAATGTTAACTTTATAAAAATCATAATAATAACTAATAACACTCTTTTAACATTTTAAACCTCAATATGGAAGAATATAGTTGGAAGGAATAATTTAGAACAACAGTTTTTAAAAGAAAGTCCCTTGAATGTAACTTACTTGTTTAATTTTTATCAAAAAAGGGAATAAATAGTAAAAAAATATAAACCAAAAACATGAAAAATGGATAAGAAAATAAAAGTGTGTTAATATATTATTAACATATAATTTTACCAAATTAAATCTTAACTTAAACATTCCTGAAATATAAAGTGATTGTAATAGAAATCTATTATTGATTTAATTTTTTTAAATGAAATTACCTTAAAAGAGTAAATATAAATTGAAACATTAAATACAATGATTAAGGATGAATTAGTTATATAATATTTCAATGTTTAAAAATATACATCATATAAATGAAACTTGTTTCAAAATATAAACATGGCTCATTGAAGTTAATTGAGATAAATTTGTATTACCTTAGTTATTTTTTTAGTTGTACATGTTTGATCCTCCTATATAATGATTTTTAATTTATTAAAAAAAATTTATGAACCATTTTCATAAATATTATATTTTTTCCATTATTTTTTAATAATTTTAAATCCATTAATTTAATAGTTCTTGATAACATCAACCACATATGGTTGTTCAGTTAATTTCTCAAAAAAAAAACAAAATATTGTTCATTGTTAAAAAATGTTATGAAATAGTTTCATCATATACATAATGTTAATAATGTAATTAATATTATTTTTATGTATTATATATAATTTCATAATCATCCATTCATGGTGGTAATAGAAGACAAAACCATATATATCTATGGAGGTGTTATTCCACACGTACGGACAAACACTGTTATTATTTCCCAATGGAAATATGGGTGAGAAGTAAGATGATATATCATATTTAGAGAATAATAATTATGTAATAACTATCACATATGTTCATTAATTATACCTTTATTATTATCCATGTGAATTAGTGATTAAGAAATAATAACACCACTACATGGAAACGATAGGTCGTATGTATGCACATGCCATCTTTTGGTTTTCTGTAAGATGTCAAACAAGTGTAAAATGGTTATACAATAATCATAATAAAATTTAATTATATTATTGATAACTGAGTAATTATTTTATTGTAGATAAAATATATTTATATTAATAATAATAATAAATACACTTTGAAAATTTTGGATAAGACGATTACTTATTCTTTGAGGCACCTCTATTAGCTTACAACTTAAGCCTTCATTGGATGGTCTTAGGGTAAGACCACGAGCTCAAGAATGAAGTTAAAGAATATATATTTTTATTGGTTAGTTACTGTCTGATATAGAGGAATCATATTTTTTGAATAAGGGGGGGGGGAAGTGGTATATATTTATATGTGAGGGTAGGGACACAAATGGAAATGATTAAAATATGTTAATATTATAAAGTTACGTTCTTATACATTTTGCATAAAAAAATTCAATGATTAAAAAACAAAAACGTTAAGGTTTAAATAAAACCAACCAATTATATTTTAGAAATTTTTTTATCTTAAATCCTTATCCCTTTATTTTTTAACCCTTTTAACTCATTTTACCATTAACTGAGGTGATAAATACTTAACATTGTTACTATTCATTATGATAAGAAATTATCTTAGCCTTACCACAAAATTTCAATTATTATGATTAAAAATATGGAATAAATTTTACTTGATTCAAAACATATAAGTGGATGAAATTTCATTTAATATAAGTTTGAAAAATGCAATGAAAACTATTTTTAAAAAATAATTGTTTTAGGAATAAAAATTATTTTACAACAAAATAAATTTTGATTTGGATTAAAATGGGCCTAATATACTTATTAATTATTAAATAATTCTTCTTTTCTTTAAAACCAAACCCAAAAAAAATTAACCTTATAAATACTAGATTAAGTGAAAATAAATAAAAACTGTTTTTATTTCAACTACTTTACTTATATTTCCAAAATATTAAGAAAATATTACTATGTTTAACATTTGATTATTATATTAATTATATTAATTTTGTAATATATATATATATATATATATATATATTATAAATAAATTCATAAAAAATCAAGTTATTCTAATATCATTATAATTTCATAAAAGTGATAATTTTTTTGAAAAATCAGTATTTTTAACTATTCACCCAAAATCAACTATTTCTTGAGAAATATAAATATTTCACCATAAGGTAATTATAACATTGTGATTTAAAAAATCAAAATCATTTCATAAAATTAAATATGTTAAATTATTTAATTTTGGTTTTAATCATGTTATTTAATAAAACTATTCAAATTTTTCTATTGTTTTTTTAAAATGAAAAGTATACATACTATAATTGATGTTTGAGTGTTACAATTTTACCACTTTAAAAAATTTAATACCTGAAATTCCTAAAATTTCAAGTTATTTATAGATGTGGGTAGTTATTCATCAAATCTTCTTCATTTTCTAAATTTTCCCCTTCAATTTTATTATTTCTCCACAGTAATTTCACTAATCGAGTTGTAAAATAATACAACACTTGTTCTCTATTATCGTAAATATAGATATTATCCTCATAGAAAGAAAAAAAATATTCAAATTATTTTTTTTATAGTTTATCTCATGCATTGGTTTTATAAATTACTTCCTTAATTAATGTTTGTTGAGAACATCATGAACATTATTGAGACTAGTTTTCATAGCCAAATGGTAATTCGTGGTTACAATTCTTTCAAAAATTCCAAAAGTTCTAATGTTCCTTGTATTTAGGTTCCCTTTCTTTCCAAACCATATAACACATTTACAGGGAGATACCTTCAATAAAACATGATATCCTACTTTAAATTATAATTCCTTTGGTTATAAGCACAATTATTTTATCAACTTTGATCAGCCTTTTTATGATTTTGAATAGTATTTAATTTCACAATTTTCTACTCATCAATTTTTGGTCCTAAAAGCTTCCTTTTAGCAACGTCATCCAAACATATTAGAGTACAACGTATTTTCCCACATAACAATTTATATTCTTCTATTTTAATTCATGAATGAAAGCTATTATTATAATAAATTTTAACCAAAAGTAATTATAGATCCTAAATATCTTGAAATTAAAGTGAGAACAACCTCATAATGTCTTAAAATTTTTCAAATGTTATTTTAGATTATCTATCTACTTGAGGATTATAATAAATTCTAAAACATAGCATTGTGTTGAGATCCTTTTGAATTGTTTTTGAGAATTTTGATGTAAATTGTTTGTCATGTTCAGATATAATAAAAATAAGTGTGTTATGATGTCACAAAACATCATTAATATATAGTTTTGTATAGAACTCAAGAGGTTGATCTTCCCTTATAGTGATTAAATATAAATAAATAGTATATAAATCAATAATAACCCATATAGAATCATTCTATCTAGGAGTCTTTGGTAATTTATGGAAAATTCTATATTAATATCATCTCATTTACACACAAGAATAGAAAGTGGTTTCATGAATAATTTTTTTTATTTCCTCTCAACCTTTATATATAGAAAACCAATCATCTAGATAAGTAGTATGAAATTTCCAATTTAATATTATCCGCTAAAAATGTTCCTTCAAATCACGATACATTTTGGTGAAACTAGGGTGTGTAGAGAAACTTGTGCTATGAAATTCTTCTAATAATTCATTTCATAGATCAGGAATAGACATAACACATATACTCTATCCATATTTAAATATAAAATATTTATATATGAAGTCTAAAGAATTCACATCATTCATGAATTTGACTTTAATTTTAATATTCTTATCATAAATCTTGGAAGGTTTTTATTTCTACAGTAAATATGATATGGAAATAATTTGGAATGGATGTGTTGTTCCCCATTCCTTAATAGTTACTATACCCAAATTTACTAAATCCATTAATATGGGATATCTTTTAACACTTATTTAATCCAAAATCCCATGATATTTCTTGCTCAATTCTTTAGTAATCTTATAGGACTTCCTATGGTTTTAGTTTATTGAGAAATAATAATCCTTTTGTAATTCTATCCATCGCATCTGTATAATCTAAAATTTTTTGAGAATATGTATTTAAAATTATTTTTATCAGAATATATTTTTTATATTTTTTACCATAAAGGTAGTAACTCCATATCACAATGTATATATTTTGACTTCCAACTCAATATCATTGGTTGGATATTTATATTAAATAATGTTTAACTACCATTATTCTTAGGTAACAACTATATCATTATGTATAATCACACATCCAAGTACCTTCTCTAATGAATCACTATATATCACAAATCCATCCCCTCTCAGTGCTAATATCAATATTTTTTACATTTACCAATCTTCTATTTAATTATTTAAAACCTCCTTTATAATATTCAAACCATATAAGCTAACAACTTTACATATCATCTTGTTTAACATGTTATCTAACAAAGAAACATATTAAACCAATCATTGATTTTAACCTAGTAATCCAAGTAAACTACGTAGCTCAGTTATATCTATTAGTGGTGGTCATTCCATCACTTCATTTTTATTTTAAGGATAAACTAACATTCTATCCTTGGATACAATGCAGCCATGAAATTAAATTTCATGAAGTAGGAAGTCACATTTGATAAATTCTCCATATAACTCATGTTTTCTATGAGTCTTAAAAATGATTAAAAAATAACTGTTATAATCATCTTTGCATTTTGAGTATAATAAGATATCATTAGTAAATACCATAATATAATTATTAATATAATCATTGAATATTTAGTTGATCATATCCATTAAAATATGGATGGATTAGTAAATTGAAAATAATTTCTATAAATTCTCAATGTCCATACCTCATAAAAAATGTATTCTTTTTAATATCATCCTTATTTACTCATATTTCATGATACCCATAACAAACATAGATATTTGAAAAATATTATTCTATTTTTAGTTGATGTAACAATTCATCAATGTTGGGTAGAGGATAGTTATTATTTATAGTAAGCATTTATTTCCCTATAATCAATACACAACCTTATAGACCCATCATTATTCTTAATAAAAGATAGATTCCCCCATGGAAAAACACTAGAGAATATAAATCCCTTATCATGCAACTCATGTAGTTGATACTTCAATTCCACTTTGGAAATCATGTAGGGAGTATTATATATATGGTTTTCATCAAGGATAATATTAATGTAAAACTCAACCTCACACTCAGGTGGATGTCTAGGATGTTCTTTAGGAAAAAAAATAAATGTATTCCTGCACAATAGTTACATCCTCTATTATATGGATACCATTCCCCTTCATAAGTTGTGTTTACTCTTATTATATGGTAACTTAATTAAGGGGAGGTACTAAAACATGTTCCATACATGATTTGGATGATGTAATATTCCCTATTAAGATAATAGATTTCATATCCCTATCATGAATCATAGTATCCTTTTCTTTCAAATAAATTTTTTAATAAAAATTTGAAATCCAATCCATAATAAGAATTATATGAAAGTCAACCATAGTTATAATAATAAAGATTTCATATATGGTATATCTATGTTTAATAATGTTAACTAACCAACACATCAATGTTATAATTATATTTCCATTAGAAAACATGATTGTAAACTACCTTCTTAAGGTTATGGGGACATTTCTTTTTTTTAATAAACACATAAGATATCAAATAGTGATGAGATCAAGACTAAAATAAATTATTATATAAATTTTAATTTATGATCAAAGTACCTTCCACCACATCTCAAAAAATTCAACCATAGTTTTTAGTAATTATATACTCTTAGACTTCTGCCCTTAAGTTATTCTATAAGATATTCCCCTGATATTTGTGACATAATTTGGAATAATTCCCCATATCTTTATAGATAAATCACTAGATATTAGTAGTATATTTATTTGTATAGAATTCATGAGCTTGAAAACCCATTTATATACACATCATGTTCCACTTAAGTAATTACCTATGTATTTATTTCCATAATTATCACATTTTTTAAATTCCATATTCCCTTTATTCTTCTTTGAAATATTTATCTTTTCTTTTTTTTCACTCTACCTCTTGTTTTCTTAATTTTCCTTGAATATATAAGACCTGAAAAAATTATTTCTAAGTATTGATGAAACATTGTAAAATATAATAATATAATGAAAACTTATGGGATATAGTTCCCTTTGGATAATCATAATAATATTGTCAATGAAATGGTCAACATTTCATTTCTGATTATTTATGCACTCAATAAAATTTCTGACTAATATTATAAATTCAGCCTCATACTCCATGATACTCATTCTATATTCTTATTTAAATTAATTCACTTCCCATAAATTTCATATCCCTTCTCTCAAAAAATTATTTCTAAAACATATCACTTTAAAAGCTCTCCATTCTATACATTCTATTTCACCAACCACTTTAGTGTTTTGGACCAATTATTTAATGGTGTTGGTTCCCTATAACTAACTTGTGTGTGCTTTATGATATCATTGTTTTCTTGGTTTTGAATGTTTATAAACTACTTATCACATCATTATTTTTATTTTGTGTAACATTGTATGTGATAATGTCCCAAGTGTAGATATCTCACAAAAAGGTAATAGTAGTTCCCTACTATGATGTAAACCTATAAATGCTACAACACTATTCTTAAATATTTGTTCAGTATCCAGATGAAATCATTTGAGGGACACAAATGATATAGGCTATCAGGTATGGAGACTCATAGGAATTGAGTCACCTTCTCAGGGTGCACGCCCTTGGTAATATCCATTAGGATATTATGAGAATGACACCTACCCGTAGAAATTCCACCTTTCTATGTGTATTTTTGTAACGCCCCGACTCCAGTTACCCAGAGTCGGTGCATTATTTCATAACATTGGAATGATCACAAGAAAGATCAAGTCTCGAAAGACCGATTAGTTCAGTATCCTTGGAAACACTAGATATATTCATAACGTTTTACATTACATCATAAAAATGAAAACTACAACAACATAGTCTCCATATTCCACACTCTTATCCCCTCATACTATCCCTGAAGGTCATTCATAATTTTCTTCTTCACATCTTGGGAAAAATAAAACATAGAAAAGGGGTGAGCGCAAATGCCCAGTAAGGATAACAATATAGTAGAAACTTCCATAAATAAGAATAAACATTTAAGGCAATGTATAACTAAAACAAAAGCCTTTTAAACTTGAACTTCAACATAGTATAGAAAAAATAAAATGAAATAATTCCATTTACTTATTCACATGGATATTCTACTAATCGAATAATCACATGAAATATCAATAACCACTTTCATAATGATGGAATGCATAATGTGAGACTATCATAACCACATAGCCAAGGCCTCGTTCCAAGACTACAAATAAGATTTTGCCAAGGCCTTGTGCCAAGACACTAGTTTGTCTCATGAGACCTATCGATGCATCAAGGAGATATAGCGGGCTCTAGTCGTCACTTACTAAGTCCAATGCATTCCTCATATGAAAATTTTGAAATATGACATAAATATTCGTATTAAAACTAGCATACGAAATGTTAACACTTTATCCACAAACCATGAATGGTATAAAAATAGCACATCCACAGTCAAAAAGAACTCATTCGATAGAATATGGAATATTTTATTATATCATATTAACCACAATCAGGAATGATGAAGGATATTGACATAGATTAAAATAATCATCAAAACAATTAGAGTGAAATATCCCCCTTTTCTTGAAATCATTTAAAAGTCACACTATTTGTCAAGAATCCATTTAAAAAATATTTTAGAATCAAAGTGTCCCATACTAATTTGAAACTTTTAAAATAAATTTTGATTTTAAAACATTAATGTTCATATAAATAAATCCTTAATACCATTTTTAATACATGGACATTAATGAGAAATATTTAGAAGAATAAGTCTTTAAAACATTTAAAAAATGGTATTTTAGTTAGAGTTTCTATCAAAAGAGAGAAACTTGAATACAAATAATTGAGGTAATCAAAACTTTTTAATATCATGAGAATAAAGTGATTCATGATATACTATGTCAAAGTACGTTATATACACCACATAAAAGTGATTTGGTGTATAACAACAAAGAAGTCTCAATGGAATGTAAATTGAGATAAAATCTCCCATAAAGGTCGTATCCTTAGGTTAAGGATAAATCAATGACATAATTATGTGTGAAAAATATAAATACACTAAATATTATTGGATATTCAGTTTAAAACAATCAAAGTACATTCACACATATTCTTGTAAAAACAACACCAATGAATTGGATGTTTATCTCAACAAATCGAGATTGAGTAAACATTACTCTTATCATGTTCATACCGATGACTTGAGAATTTATCCGTGGAGTGATTATGTGTATAAAAAGTATATCCAGAGAAAGGGGACTGTAAATTATGACATAATCAAATGAATAGTGATTCCACACAGAATCTTGGAGTAAAATAATCAATGAAGTATGCGTAAAGCCGAATGAGTGGAAAATGAAATTTCAAATTCCATTATCAATTAGGTAACTTATGAAACATACACCCATGAAAGAAGGATCTTAAAATAATGATGTAAATACCCATAAATTAAATTATATTACACAATGAATACAATCATGGTCAGTGCACACACCACATGCAATAAATAAGTGGTGAACAATGGAATTCTCAAGAAATTAAGAGTGAGATAAGAAAACCCCTTACTTTGTACATTTTCCTTGGTCGACGGTAGGTTAAACTCCTTTATAATGGTGACATAATTGTTACTGAATTATACAAGAATCATTTACATTAATATGATATCATATATGATATTTTAACATTGATTTGTTAATAATATCATAGTATTATCGTTGTTTCGGGTGTTTACTTACTCATTTTCTTTTATATTTTTTGTTATGTAATCCATGTTTTTCATGGATAGGTTGTATATTATTCATATCCAGAATTATATCAAGTCCTTAAAAATTATTTTTAAATAATAAAATGATAATTATACTTGAATGGATACGATAGAGAATGAATCTCATCACGTTCGTGGAGACGGTAGTCCGTACGTACGCACGAGCGACAATATCATTCTTTTGATGTTAAAATAATATATAATTTGATGGTATAACATATAGACAGAATAATTATCATGTTATATTTATTATTTACATGAATTAAACATCATTATCATACCCATCCAAATAATAATTTATTTAATGACAATTACACCATGACGTGGATACGGTAAGTCGTACGTACGCACGTATGGTGACATGTTATTCAAAGGATGGATAGAATACTGAATATGGTTGTACCAAATTTATAATAACATCACAGTATATATAAGATACTGAAATTATTATTTTATAATGGTAATAACAAAGAAGGAATAAGTGGAAGAAGAAAGGAACTTGAAAAAGGGTGGTGAAAACATTACCTCTTCTTCGGATTTTTTATTTTGATTTGATCAAAAGGGCTCCTTAGGTTGGCTTTATGACTAATTGAGGGCCTCTAAGATGAAGTGAGTGAAGTTTAGAGAGTATTTGGGAAGGGTTTGGCCGAACCAAAAGGCTTTGTAGGTGTGAATTAATGTGAAGGGAGAGTGCCCTTTTATAAGAGGGGTGAGGGCACCTTTGGAAAAGATAGAAATATTATTTTATAATAAATTCATATTCGGTTTCTAAGGGCTCCAAAGTGGATTATTTATATTTTAAGGTGGGGATGGGTCGAAAACCCCTCAACCAATAGAATTTAGATAGTTTTGGGTTACTATATTAACCTTATCATTAAGTATTAACTCTTAGTTAATTAGTTCCACTTTTACAATGTCTCTTTGTGTTTTTATATTATATGGTTAATAAACATACAATATACATCCAAGAGACCCTAAAGTGGTCCATTAATGATACACCTATCATGATATAAGTCTCTTGGCCGAACCTTATATTTTTTAGTAATATAATATCAATTAATAATATAATATTTGTTTTAAAACTCTTTTATATCAATTTTGACACTATTCAAAAATTGATTTTTTTAAAAGTAATAACAGAATGATTACTTCCAAAAACGTTAATTAAATCATTCCTAACATGTCATATTAACCTTTAAAATTAGTTTAATTCATAAAAAGTCTCAAATTATATTTATTTGGGTATCTAAAATATCAATCATTTTATTTTATCACAATTATGGTAATTACTGCATCACCATTGTGTCAAAAATAAATTAAATTATTTAATGTCTAAAAATTATAAATAAAATACCATTATGTCGGAAAACTTTTTATCTTTCTAATGAATATTTATAGTAGAAAATCCAACATATATAACCCTATGTAAAATTTTTTGTTCTAAACGATATATGCTTGTGTCATTTTTGTATTCATTTTAACTTAATTAAAATAAAGTGTCCCTATCACTTACAAGTGGCACCATGGGGTCCCAAAATCGACCCCAAGATGCCCGTGGTCAGACATGTATCAACCAATAATGTTAGGACACGTTTTAATGTAATTTGTTATTATTATAATATTATTTGTTTACCCTTATTTACCGGATTTACCCTTTAACCATGGTAAATAAAATATTTACCGAAATAATTATTCAAAATGTCTAAAAATAAAAGTTACAGATTTACAAAATTTGAACATCATGATTCAAAATATGGAATCCATTTTTTCAAATTCCAAACACATAAGTGGCAGAAATTAATTTAAAATTAATTCCCGTTGTCAAAACAAAAAGTGTGTTTTTAAGAGATAATAACTATCAAATGATTGGCACTTGTTTATGTCTGGTTTAATTGTGAAATTATGTCCAATGATAAAAATTGAATTAAATGGTAAAAATATATTCTAAATATACTTTAAAACCACTCAAATTCATAATTTATCAATATTAATTATTTCTATTAAAAAAGGTGTTTTTAATTAAAATTTAGTAATTTTCACTATTCATCAAAATTTGAAAGTTATCCGAAAAGTACCAAAATTTCACCCTAGGATAATTTCGATATTCCGAATCCAAAAATGAAGTCCATTTTGAGAGATATAATTTATAAAATTTCAAAATGTAGGTATTACTATTCATAATGGCTAGTTTGATTGGTTATGGTGTGTTAGAATCTCAAAGTTGCATACAATGCACGCTAATGCATTATTCAAAGGGAAATGTACTGTGGAATCTTGGTGTGTTACAATTTTTATGTTCTTATTTGTAGACCTGTGTATTGGTCCTTAAACATTAATATTATTATTAATGAGTATTATGAGTCATTTACATTGATGTATTGAAAAAAACTATGATATCAAATTATCACAACAAAGTTGGATACGTTGGGTGTCTCAAAATTAATTTTTCATTACTAAATAATGTAAGAAAGGATTTTTCCCTTTTTTTCTTTAATTAAAGTTGATATCTCATTCCCTTTTATTGAAATGATGAAGCCTAAATAAATCCATGCCCATTGTGTTCTATAGGAAAGTTCAATTTTCAAGAAGTCAATGAATTAATCATCGAGAACATAGGTTGATGGAACCATCATTTAACCTAATGGATTAGAGATATAATGATAAAGGGATTATATTTCATAGTTATTGTTCGTATGCGGTATCATGTCATTGTGGCATTAACTTGTTTCTATATGTGTACCTTAGCAGGTTTCTAGATGCTGACGTTGGACTTTATGATGATTCTTCTAATGCTAGTGGGAAAGAGTCCTTGAGAGTCGCACACTAAGTGTATCCAAAATCTTAGTTAAATAATATTTTATTATTTTTTATTTAATAATTTTAATGTATATTATTCACGCATGTGGTTTAATAATTATTCATGTATGCTTGATCACATAAATCTCATCATTAGTTATTCGAGAGTATATAATGTGAACGGAATATTTAATAAATATTTATTTTCTATTTAGTGAATATAATATTTATTTATTTATTGGAGAATAATTAAGTGGTACTTATTTATGAAATCAATAATCATTTTTAAAGGCCTGATAAATATTGGGGATGAATGGAGGTCCGATTTTAAATGGTCATACGAGGAACAAAAAATATTGAATATTATTTGACTAAAAAATATTTAATTTTAAATAAAAATTAATGAACATGTCAATAAATAATAATAACAATAATATTCTTATTTTAAATAGGTTTTCTCTATGATTAAATAAATAATTTAGGGTACATGTGAAATTGTTTTATTTTAACCCTGGTGATATATAAACCTGGTTGTGTTGTATTCTCAATAAACAAATTCATTTGTTTGTGTTGTGCACAAAAATTCTGGAAAATCATCTCAAGACCAATAGAGCTCATTTATCCATGAATTATCCCACGAACGGAGAGCAATCTTCCTCCATTAGATTCATGAGAACGCTTTAGAAGTGAATCTTATAGCTATCAAAGTAGGACGACACAAGCGCAAGGATTTTCCATGCTAGCACCCAGACATTCCTTCAGTTACTTATATAGATTCATAGAACGCGTGTGGATCACCACTAGAGGGAATATGCACTTGATTCCTAAAAATAAATGAAGGTCCACTGCAGATCTGTCACCAAAATCATTAACGAAGAAAGAATTCCAATAAAGGTAAATCATTAATTAAATAAATTAATTATAAATAATATATGATGATCCAACCTATGGTTTTATCATTATTACCCTTATCTGATTTTCTTGATCCAATTCCATTGATCATGGAGTTTATTAGCTTGGAGATCTTAGATTGGTCATCGATCTTGAAAAAAAATCAATTTTGGGAATCACCCATTGCACGGTTCCATTGTGCCTGGAACCTAAAAGTTGTATCAAAGGGGTAAAATAATTATTTATAGTTATTTAATTATTATTGATAATTTATGTATTTTAATTTATGTTTTTAATTCATGTTTTATCATTAATTTAATCAGATTCATGATATTTACCTTTTCCTCTTTCGTTTTCCATATATCTCACTGATATGATTAATTTTATGATTAAAAAAATATAGGAACTCATTTGGAGGTTACAAGGTTTCTGGATGGATAAAACAGAAGTACAAACTGTGTAATCGGAGTCACATTCCATATACTCTTGTTCAATCCACCATGAATTAATTTGGTAGTTAATTCAATGTTTGTTCATTGATGAAACATGATGCAGTTAATTCTTACAATGAGTGTTTACCAAGACATATTAGGGCATGATGAACTGGAGTACATACCATGTATCCCACATACACATCATATAGTCCATTTGAGTCAAAAAAGGATTGTGTATTTGAATACAAAACCTACCCAACTGGTGACCACGTAATTTAGAGATCACACATCATGTAGCCCATTGGACATGTTGTGTACTCTAGTTTCTGAGACATAATTTACATTTCTAGTATCTGGGGGTGTGCACAAGATAGATAGTAAGAGATGTACATATTGTGTATCTCTTATGTATACGTTGTTTACTTATACCAAATTATATAGATTTAAAATTTATATTTTTTAATACGTAAATCTTGAGACATGTACTGGTGTGTAGTTGTAAAGATAGGACACACCATGTTACAGGTTTTAATATACATAGATAATTAAATTATAATTATTATTTATGTGATGTTCATATCTATATATCATGTATGAGTCATATTAAAAGTTGTTACTCTATGTGCATTGATGCATAACACATGACCAAAAAATCATGTAATTCAAGTAATCATTGATGAATTAAAAGTTGTGAAATTATGTGATATGTCGTGTCTTCCATAAGTCTTAAGAGTAAAATAGTATATGAGTATAATACATATTGGGAATAATTGGATAAGTATTTACCATGTTTACTCTAAGGTACATTTATGTACATAGTTAATTTTAAATAAATTTATTTTTTAGTTTTTTTAATATTATAATGGTTGATAATCTCATGGAAATTCGGATTATAATTAAGATAAAATATGTGATTAATTAAATATTATAAATAATTGATTCGAGTGTGACTTATCTTAAATTAGAACAATTAAGAATTTCATGCTAGTTTTATTATATGAATTATTTGTTTCATGCATGTGGATTACGATGAGCATAGACTGGACATTTATATGTGATTGGATTCATTGAATTTTTTATTAAATTAAATTTCTGGCCGGTGTGACTCTTGTCCTCTTATTATATAGGGAAGGTGTTCCCATTGTTACTTTTATGTAAACTCCTTTTATCCTCACCTACCTGTGACTAAAAGCTTATGTAATGGATGGATATCTCAAGCTAGTGGGGGTGGTTCAAGTAAGGAGTTGAGGCGAAACAAATCTAAGAGAGATGTATAATTGAACAGGTGGAATGCTGTAACAGAAATCATAACTGGTTCAAGGTGTTTTCTCCCTAGGTCAACGATTAGTTTATCAACAACTAGATAAACTAACCATTAGTAAATATCATGATCATACCACTTTATTATTATTTTTTATTAAAAGTATCATGTTTATTCCATTATTTATGTTTTTGTCAGAGTCACATAATTAATGAATTAACAAGCATGCATGATAGAAGTAAAATAAACTTGATTATGCGTAAATATTTTCTAAGGCATGGTTAGTAACTTAAGTAATCCCACATGACATTAACTATCATGTTTTAAATATTATAATTGTAAATTTCTGTATATAGGAAAAAATACCTCAATAAAATATTAAGTCAGTATAGCCCTCCATTACATAGGCTATAATAGAACCATAGTTCAAAGTAAAAGATCAGACAACGTTGACGTTCTTTTAATTATCGGGGATTCTAACATGAATTCTTGTATTGAATTAACATATTTAACATCAAGGGTTTCCTACTGAAGCCAGAATTATTGTACGTGAGAGGAAAATGTTGATGAAATCCAATTACGTGTTTCTGTATTGGGGGTTCCACTCAACATGTCAAGGAACTATGAGTTTATGCAATTTGAAATTTTATTTCCTACCTAAAACCATTCAAGTTTCTTTACCAACCAAATTTATGGTAATGAGAAATGAAATATGGATCATTTCCACTTGAATATATATGAAAGATGATATTTCAAAGCCAATGGTGAGGGAAATTGGGTTTCAATAACGTAGTGGACAACTAATAAATATAATAATTATTTATTTGTCTAAATTTTATCTGATAATGTACTAAAATTTTTCTCATCTAATTTTGTAAAAAAAATTGAAATGGAACCAAACATATCATTGTGATCCATACTTGATAAGTACAATATTTTCACTGACACAAATTTCCAAGAGTGGAAAAGAAACCTATGTGTCATCTTTCTCCATGATGGAGAATTATATATGCTAGAAGAACCTTAACCTAAGGCACCTCGTAATGAGGCTAGTGATGAATAGTTAAAAATCTATGATAAAATTTTGATTGATTCCACTTATGTTCAAAATTTCATGCTATCATCCATGTCCAATGATATTTTAAAGAATCATGAAGATGTGGGTGCTTATAACATGGTGTCCCAGCTTCTGGATCTCTATCAAGAGAAGGTGAGATAAGAGAGGTATTAGATCTCCAATGCTTTATTTAAAACTATACTCAGAAACTTTGTGCCAGCAAGGCCTCATGTAGCCAATATTGTTGGCTACATTGAACACATGGATATATTTGGGGTTAAATTCCCAGATGACTTTCATTTAGGTATCATACTTTAATCACTTCCCAATACCTTCTACAGGTTTATTATTAATTACAATATGATCAATAATGAGAATAGTCCTTAGAAACGTCTTACTTTTATTCTGAAATAGGGTAAGGACAAGAGTTGTGATAAATATGTAGTCCTTATGGTGAATAAGAATATGATGAAAAAGTAAAAGGGGCCCAAGACTTACAAATAGTTTAAATCTCTCAAGCACCATCCTTTATAGAAGAAGAAGATCTAGAGGAAAGGTAAGAAAAAGGAGGCAGTATGTTTTTCATGTGGAAATCTAGGCCACTAAAAGTGAATCTTTTCCCTAAATAAAGTAGAAGCTAACATTGTGTTTGTTTTTTAGTATAATATTTCAATATCTACACATTGGGTATTAGATATAGCTTTTGGGACTCAAATATGTATCCTAATGCAAGAGATAAGTAGATTTAAAAAGATTTATATAGGATATATGGATCTAAGAATTGCGAATGGATTGGTTCAAGATTCCCTACACATTGATGTCTACCACCTTTCATTACAAGTGGGAATGATTTTGGTTTTGAATGATTTTTATTGTGTACCAATGGTTACCAATAACATAATTTCTTTATCGTGTTTGGATGAAAATGGTTTTGCTTTCATGATTGGAAATAAAAAGTTTTCCTTGATTTGGAGAACATTTTTTATTATATGTGGAATTTAAATAATGGTCTTTATTTATTAAATTACCAAAATCATGTGTTGGAAATTGACAATGAACCATGTTCGCATGACTCATATAACACTCAGATATGGAATCCTCATCTTGGTTATATAAACAAGAGTAATTTGAAAAATATAAATCAAGATGGCTATTTAGAATCTTCTGAGCTAAAACCACTTAAAATATTTCATGATTTTTTACTAATAAAAATGACCAAACCACCATTTTGTGGATAGGTTGAAAAGGCCACAGAGATTATAGGATTGGTAGACACTGATGTGTATGGGGAATTTCTAGTAGAATCTAGTGGTGGATATTCTTACTTCATATCTTTTACAAATTAATGTAGTAGATATGGCTATGTATAATTAATGAGGTATATTTCTATGTCATTTGGGAAATTTATGGATTTCAAAACTAAGTAGGGAATAAACATGGTATGAAGATAAAGAAGTATAAATTGGATCGAGGTGGTGAGTATCTTAAAAAAATTATCATCTTCTTATGGGAGTTTTGGATTCTTTCTCAACTCACCCCACCTTATACACCATAGTGGACTGGTGTTAGATAAAGGTTTACCTTTACCTTGCTAGAAATTGTAAGGTTGATAATGATTCATGAAGATATTATATTTTTCTTTTGATGATATGCTTTACAAACTACCGAATACACATTAAACTGAGTACCAACTAAAGTGAAAAATGGAATTACCATTGAGTTATAGAGTGGAATGAAACCTGTTTTTTCACATGAATGTGTATGGGGTTATAAGGCATTTGTTAAGTTATTCTCAAGAAACAAACTGGAACCCTATGGCACAAAATGTATCTTTAAAGGGTATCCCAATAAAATAAATGGATACTGCTTATAAAACACTTCATACAAGAAAGTGATTATCTCCAAACAATCTATATTTCATGATAAGGAGAACATCCTCGTAAAGGATAGTTGGATGAAGATTTACTTAGAGAATTTTTAGGCTCAATGTACATAAGAGTTGGTACAAGAAAAAGTTCCATATGTCCCAATAAATAAATAGTTCATGAAACACATATACTATGTAGGAATGAAAGATAGGTAATAGAACTAGAGTGGTATGATTTTCTAGTCATCGAAGATGGTGACTTATTATTAGTTGAAAATAATTAACTTTTGTCCTACAAGGAGGTAGTACAGAGATGTGATGTTACAATATAGAAAGAGGAATGAATTATAAAGTGGATTCCATGTATCCGAGCCATGTTTTGGTTCTAGTCAATACTTGAGTAGATTTCAAGCTTATTGGATTGAATTGGGTATTCGAGAGAAAAATAGACTTGGAAGGTAAAGAAAATACCTATAAAGAAACGATAGTGGATAGAGGGTTTAGATAGAATCCAAGAATTGACTATGATGAAACCTTTTTAGTAGTTTCCATTTATAAATCCATCAGAATTATACATTCTATAGCATCATACCATGACTATGTGATTTGGAAGATGGGTGTCAAGACTACATTCCATAATGGGGACCTTTAGGAATATGTCTATATGACCCAACCAGAAGGGTTTGCAACTCCAGGTTATGACAAAAGGATTTGTAATTTTCATAAATCTATTTATGAATTAATGGAAGCATAACATTCTTGGAACATTAGATTCGATGAATCCATAAAAGAAATTGGTTTTATTAAGAATGAATGAGTGTCCTATGTTTAGAATAGGTTTGGTGGGAATGTGGTCATTATCTTAGTAGTATATGTTGATGACATATTACTTATTGGAAATGACATACAAGTAATACAATATTTTAAGGACTGGTTAAACAAATGCTTTTCTATGAAAGACATAGGTGAAGTAGCATACATTATAGTGATCAAGATCATTCATGATAGATCTAAGAGGCTTATTAGACTAAATCAATGTATATATATTAAACAAATACTAAAAATATTTAGTATGGAAAAATACAAGGTGGATTTGTTCCAATGTCACATAGTTTACATTGTTCTAATAAAATGTTTCATCATACTAAACAAGAGAAATAGAGAATGAGTACAATCTCTTACACTTCATTGATAGGATAAATCGTGTATTGCATGTTATGTATTAGACATGATGTTGCCTATGCATTGAGAATGGTTAGAAGACATAAAGCAGATCCAGGAGAATAACATTGGATTACTATTAATGTTATCCTTAAGTATCTGAGAGGAAATAAGGATATGTTCCTCGTGTATGGAATAGATGATGATCTAGTCATAAGTGGTTATATTAATTCTAGTTTTTAAAAATATCAGAATGATATGAAGTTGTAATCAGGATATTTTTCTCTCTCAATAGAGGATTTGTGAGCTAGAAGACTTCCAAATAGTCAGTTGTTACTAATTTTACAGTCGATTCCAAGAATATAGTATCTTTTGATGAAGCTAAGGGGTCATTTTGGAATTAAAAATTTGTCCAAGATCTTGAAAAGGTACCTAGAAGTAAAGATCTCATCACATTTTATTATGATAATACTACATTGGTGCATATTTCAAGAGAACCAAGGACACATCAATGGATAAAGAATATACTCTGGAAGTATCACCTCTTGAGGGATTTCTATCATAGGGGTGAAGTTATAGTAAATAATGTACCCTTATAAGATAATGTGGTGGATCCCTTGACTAAAGTCATATCTTAGTAGAAGAATGAGTATTATGTGATAGCTAATAGATTGAAGGTTGTTAGTAGTTGGCTCTAGTGCAAGTGGGAGTATGTTGGAGTTGGTTCCCTAGAACCAAATTCTGTGTACTTTATGATAACCATGAATTCATGGTTTTGAATATTTGTAAAGTACATATCACATATTTGTTGTTCTTATTCATGAGATTCTTTGTGATAATATCCCAAGAGTATATCTCACGCTAAAAGGGCATAGCAGTTACCTGCTATAGTGAGAACCCAAAAGTGCTACAACACTATTCTTAAATATATGCTCTATAGCTGAGTTATATCATTTGAGGGATAAAAATGATACCATATATCAAGGGAGGAGACTCATAGGTCTTTGAATCGCCTTATCACGGTGTATTCCCTTAGATATATCTTGTACGATATTATGAGAATGAGACCTGCCAGTAGGAAGTCCACATTTATATGTGTCCTTGGATGATCTTATCTATGGACGTGTGTATTGGTCCTTAGACTTTGTGATTATTATTAATGAGTACTACGAGTCACATACGTTGATGTATTGATGAAAACTATAATGATGGATCTTCATGGTGAGGTAGGATACATTGGGTACGTCACGATTAATATTGCATTAATGAATAATGTGATAATGGATTTGTCCCTTCTATTCATTAATGGAAGTTTATATCTCAGGCCCTTCAATAGAAATGATATAGCCTAAATAAATACATTTCCATCATGTCCTATATAAATGTTCAATTTCATAGATGTCAATTGAAGAAACGTCGAGCACATAGGTTGATTGTACCAGCAATCAACATGCTTGATTTGAGATATCATGATAAATGGATTATATTACACAGTAAGCATCCGTATGAGGTATCATGTCATTACAGTATTAAATCCCTACTCTATAGGATCCTTGGACTATTTCTAGATCATAACCTTGGAATTTAGGTTGTTTCACCGAATTCCACTTAAAAAGAGGCCTAGAGGGAAACACAGTATGCTTATCCAGAATCTCAGTTAAATAATAAAATATTATTTATTATTTAACATGTTAAATAAATATTATTCACACATGTATATTCATAATTATTTATTTATTATTGATTACATATATCTCATCCCTAGTTATTCAAGTTAATATAATGTGAGTAGAGTATTTAATAAATATTTATTTTTTATTAAGTTAATATAATATTTACTTATTAATTACATAATAATGCAATGATATTTATTTAATAAATAAATAGTCATTATTCTAGGCCTGATTAATATTGTTGAGGAATAGTGGACCGAGCTTAAATGATCAAATGATAAATAATAAACATTGAATATTATTTAATTAAATAATATTTAATTTTAATTTTCATGTTAAGAGAATATCGAGAAATATTATTATTATTATTATTTGACATTAGGTTTTCACTATGATTAAATAAATAATTAATGTAACTTGTGAAATTATTTTATTTTAACCCTATAAATATATAAACCAAGTTATGTTATTTTCTCAATAAGAAAATTCAGTTGTTTTTGCTGTGCACAACAATTTTAGAGAATCCTCTAAATCCATAGAGAGCTCTCTTCTCCAAGAATGCTACCAAGAACAGAGAAAAATATTCCAACGAAAAATTAAGGATAACACTTTGGAATATATTCTCATAGATATCAAAGGAGGATGGAATAATCACAAGGACTGTTATGCTAAAACCATAAGATTCCTTCGGTAATGTCTAAAGAATAATGGAACACATGTGGATCACCACAGTAGGGAATCTTCACTTTATTCGTACAATGCAATTAAGGTTCACCAAAAATTATTCACAAGATCCATCAATGATGAAAATTTCCATCAAAGGTAATTATTTAATTTATTAAATTAATTATAAATAATATGTGATTATCTTCCCTCTCCTTCCAGTGTGATTACCCTTATCTGATTTCATTGATTCAATTTCATATATCACAAAATTTATCATCGTGTAGATCTCATATTGGTTATCAATCATGAAAAAAAATCAATGTTGGGCACCACCCATTTCATGATTCCATTCCATCTGGAACCTACATTATGAACATTAATGATTATCTCCCTTTAATCAATACACTACCAGAATAACCTTATCCCTTTCATTAAATCCCAATGTTATAATTATCTTTTTAATGGACTTAATCCATTATTGTGCTACCAATACATTAGAAGTTCCATTATACGATGAAATATTCTTCCATATTAAGTGATATAAGATAGGGTAATTATGTTGGGGAACACCAAGTTTCTCTATACGAGAATTCTTATTTTTTATAACCCGGTTTATTTCCTCTAATATCTCAATATTTTCTCAACTGCAACACCATTTGTATTGGTTTTCTTATATGGGGAATCCCTATAATGACTATAAGTGTTTATTTCCTTCCTTATTATAGGTTACATATCTATACAATGGAACACATTAAGATATATTATAATAATTATGAATATTTATCCATAAAATAAAAGTACATATGATTCTCAAATACCCTAATGGGCCATCATAATTCTCATGTTTGTTATGCTCATTTAAAATATTATTTTGTGGGTTCCTTCTAAACATTATTTGATAACAACTTTAACACCCCAAATATAGTAGCCCAGATCCAGTTTATAATTTATTAAATTGGTAAAATATAAAAGGGATCACACTATATAGGATCAATGTATTTTGAAGTCTTGGAAAACAAGATACATACTTGACTCTCATATTACATTTGAAATGTAAAAAAACGTTTAGGAAACAATCTTGCATCCTTGAAACTGATAAAGAACTCATTCATATCTGGTGGAAAGGGAAACATAAAAAGGATAAGATTATATGATCTATAATGGGTATATATAACAAAAAATATCATTAGTAAATAATTCATATTCAATATGGTAGAGTGGGTAATTAAAACACATTACTTTAAATCAATAAACTGATTTCAATGTGAATCCATAGATAATATCAATATAGTAGTCACATGGATAATGGAAAATAAATTATAAATAATGGAAATACATAAATTCTACCATTCATGACATTTCCATCAATCCCCCCAAACCAAATTATCATGAATCTTACCATCAACACAATGACTAAGACATCATTCTTAATAAATGGGTTTGTGAAAACTAGATACCCATATAATATAAAATACCTAATATTTTGTTTCATTATAATTATCTATGAATTAAAGGGATATGTATAACTAGTCCTCATCCATCATTTTTATATCTATTTCATTCCATATATACTGAATTATATATATAATTAATTATCAAAATTTCTTATAAATAAACTATTATGTGTATTGAATAAAGAATATAGCTAATTTACCCAATCAATGAAATAAAACAACATAATCATAAGATATATAGAGAAAGGCGGTGGATTATATCATTAGATTATATTACTATTAAATCATAAGAATCATCAAATGTTTTTGAAATGGATAAAAAATTTAAAATAATATTCAAGGATTTCATTGAAAACATAAAGAAATCATTTTTTATAAAATTTCAAATAAAAAATTCTTAAATGTTGAGGAAATACATTTCATTTAAATTAACTATGGAAAATTTTAATGGAATATTAATAACCTATAATTGATATGATGGTGGGAAAGGTCAGTAAATTTGTATACTTTAAAAAAGAAATCATTTCTTACTTGTGTAAAATGTTGAAATTTATCCGTACCTAAAATTGTAAAAATTATATTTTTGAGTACTTTGTAAATAAAGTAAAAAATAGTAGAAAATTAACATTATAAATCTTGGAATAATAAATAATAACATTAAAAAAATATTTAAAATGACCTTGATATAGAAGGAAAGTAGTTATGGGGAAGACATTAAAACAAGATATTTTAAAAAAATATCTTACATGTAATCTATTAATTGATTCCTAATCCAAAAAGATAATAAGTGGAAAATAAACCTATAAACCAAACAAAAATAACCAAATTAAAATTAATTATATGTGTTTTATGATATTAGTATCATATAATTTTCCCAAATAAAATCTGAACATTATCATTCCCAAAATAAAATGAGCTTGTGACCCAATTTTGTTACGACATTAATAACTTTTGAATCAAAGACCTTTACAATATTAAATATGAATTTGAACATTAAATACCATGAATAAATAGTAATTAATTATATAATAAGTCAATTTGGTGGTATATACACCATATATATTAAATTATTTTCATAATATAAACATTTCTCATTGAAGTGGATGTGAGACAAAACTTACCCTTACGTTGGGTCTCTGAGTAGTCTTGCATATTTAGTCCTCTGATATAATGAATTTAAAGTAAATAAATAGTTTATTAATAAAAATTTTCCTATATATACCATTTTAGTCCTTTTTAATGAATTTAAATCCATTCATTGAATACTTCATGCTTACATTGACCATTTAATTTTGTATTGTTAATTTAAGTCAAATATATTTAGAATATTGTTTAGGGTTAAAGGGGTTATAAAATTCTTCCATCATCACTAGAAATTTAATTATTTCAAGGATATAATTTTTAAACGGCATATACAATTTTCTAGTCATCCATACATAGTGTAAGTATACTAACAAAACATATTATTTTGTGGATGTGGTAGTCAACATGTATTCATGAGAGACAATATCATTTTCTAATTTATTGAAGGGTAATATGGTATATTATATATTATATTTATAGAATCATAATTATTTCATAAATATGATATATATTCATTAATTTCACCATTATTACCATCCATAGAATGTGTTGATGAAAAATGAATTACACTCTTATGTGGAGAGGGTAAACAATACATAAGCATGACCAGTGTTTACATTTTCCATGGGAAGGAACGAAAATGAAAATGGTTGTCTTGTAATCATAATAAAATCTCATTATGTTAGTGATACTATTGTTATTAATTTAAGATAGATACAACATATTTAGGGAATCTAAAAGAATAAAAGAACATTAAAATAGTCGAGTAAGATGATTACATATTCATTGAGATGCCTCCTTTAGCAGACATGTTAAACCTTATTAGGATGGTCTTAGTGTCAGACTAGGAGATCAAAAACTAAGGTAAGGAATCTAGGATGGTTTTTTAATAGGTCATGGATTTCCTAAATGGATAAATTTATATGAATAATTTCGGATAAAAGGTTTCCTTTAATAATTGAGGGGAGAGACACACATGGAATTACATAAAATATTTAATTAATTTAATGTCATTTTCTTACTGAAATGGAAACAATTTTCATATCTTATAATATTATAAGGGGAAGGTTTAAATACAACTAACTAATGAGTCTTAATAAAGTGTTTTGTGTTATCATAAAGTCTTGTCCTTTAATTTCTTAACTCTTTTACTCATTTTACCCTTAACTAAGGTGATAAATATCTTCCATGGTTTTTATTCAATATGAAAAAAATAAAGTTGACATTGTAACGATCCTAAATTCTAAATAAAATTTTTAAATAAGTATTATGTTAATAGCTTATTCTTCACGCAACACTAAATTGAAAGAAATTATGGAAAAATATATAACCATTATAATGAAACTATTAAGTTGGTGGGTATAAATAGAGGTAACCAGTTTATAAAATATATATATAAATAAATATCATTTTTAGTGTATTTAGATAACTAATAATATCACCTTATGGTTAAAAATGTATTATTTATAAAATTATTTTTTATGTGGTTTATTTTATGAAAGAAAGTATATAATAAAAAAAAATTATTTTTATATGAATAATATATTTTTTGATATGAATAATATAATAACACTAATTTTATTATTAATTGATAGAAAATAATAATAATAATGGTTATGTTATTTTACAAAAAAATCATTAAATTTTATAATTCTATTTCAAAGTTAAATTCTGAAATTCTAGAATTTAATTTTATGAGATTAACTTCATATTTTCATTTTTAATATTATTACTAATTTAATATGAATATTTGAGTTTTTTCTTAAATAATTTTCATTTATGTTTATAGTAAAGAATATTAATTTTTATAAACAATATCGCTTTTATAATAAAATAATGAATTAATTGTTTAAGAAATAAATTTTAACTAAAATATATATATATATAATAATTTAGATAAGTAATTTAAAAATATGCTATTGATTTTATAAAACACATGTTTAATATTTTTGAATCTCAAGTAATATTTCACACTAAAAACTATTTTTACATTCTTATATTAAAAATCAGGCATTAATACTTATAGAAATTAAATGTAAAAATATTTATCCTATTCGAGTTCAAAATTCTACATTAGTTAACAGGTTCAATTTCATTTTTAATAATAAATAAAATATTAGTAATATTAATGTTAATTACTATAACAATAGAAAAATAGTTTCTTTTAATAACTTATTTTATTAGTATTGTGTGATTTTTATCAAATTAATAAAATTAACCAAATTTAAATTATAAATAAAATATTTTTTTAAACCTATATAAAAATATATTAAAACTCATTCAAGTATTAATAAATACTAAATAATGTTAACAACATAACATGTTCGAAATTCACTTTTCTATAAAAATGTTCTTTTGTAAATTATATATTTAAATTTAAATGTATATTTACTCATATTTATAAATTGAATTAGAATAAATTTAGACTAAATTGATGTTCAAAAAAATATTAATATATGATACCTTATATTTTTATATTAAATATAAATTACTTAGTTAAAAACTAGTTACTATAAAAAATAAAAAAGTAAAAAAGTAAAAACATGATGTAAAAGACTTGAAAAAAGTTTTGAACTTATGTAAAAACTCATGGTTGAGAATTTATTGACCCAATATCACCCAAAATTCCATTATAATGAAATTTTGAGGCCACTGAACATTTAATATTGTAATGATATCATGAAAGTGTAAAGAGTATTCCCAAAAATTCCATTTACTTCACTTATAAATGGTAATCAATTACACCCCTCTATTGTTACATTTCTAATTCTATTTTCACACAATACTCTACCCAAAATAAATATCGTAGAATTTATTTATTAATCTAAAATACCCTAGTCTCAAGATATTATCTTATGGTCTTCTCTCCAATAAGACCTCTAAGAGAATATTAAATTTATGACATAAGTATTACCTTCTTCGTAACATTTTCTCTTAAATATTTCAATTACAAATATCTTAATTACAAAAAAAATATAATTAAATAAGTGTAATTATTAAATTTATATTATATTATATAAATTAAATTACCATTATTTGTTTCTTTTGTCCTATAATAAAAACTGAAGCATCATTACGGTGTTGCGCAGACTACCGCATCTATAGAAAGATGTATTATATTCTTCATAACTACATCTCATGGTTGGTTTCAATAGTGTTATTGATGATAAAGATAATATATAAAATAAAAATATTATTATTAAAACTAAAATTTTAATTTAATTGATTTTACCCACATTCATTGAGAAATGGAAACATTAATGGTGCGTATGTGCAAACTACAACCATCATGAGCAATGTGTTTCATTTGTTTTCAATACCCATCAAAAATGTCTTTAATATTGTATTTAATAAAATAAAATTATGTTCATACAACTATAAATATTTTGGATCATATGAAACAATTTTATGAAACTTTTTGCCATGGTCAACATGCATAATGAGTTTTGGAAAAATTGAATGAACAATTTAAAGTTACTGATGTAAGTATATAAACTGTATAAAAAATAAATATAATTTTATGATAATTTTTTCATTTTAAATTAAGTATTAAAAATTAAGGTTCCTAAGAAGGTATAACATAAAATGAATTTGATTATTCAAGAAGTTAGGTATGTCTGTAGAATGAATCTAGAATAAGGCTTTCATCTCCATATCTCCATATTTGAGAAACATTTTCTTTTATACACCTAATATATTATAAATTTTCTATATATTAACCATTAGATATATAATGTAGTGTATTATATTTATTCATGGTCATTGAACTTTAACTTCAATATTTATCTCTTTTAATGAGTTTTTATTACAATTCAAACTCTCTTCTCTTTTTAGGGGTGTTTATTAAAAAATTTATTAGGTTGTGAGGGTTTCCATATCAACCACCCTTTAAGGATTAATTCTTTGATATTATGAAACAATATTATTTTTTTAGTGGAACTACTTCTACCATGGATTATAATATCATAAATTATTATTTAACATGGAAAATTCACTTCTATTCCTGATCCACCTTATTGTGGGCTTGGATTAATGTGTTCCCTAGAATTTAAGAGTCTTCATAACACAATATAATTTTTTGGTATAATTTTATCCCTGTGTTTCGTCTTAAATTTATAATTTTATAACCTATTTATATCCTAAGAGAATAATTTTGATTCAAATATTATTTAATGAAGAGTTATAATCCGTCTTGAAAAAAGAACTTTGTTAAGAATAATTTCTATTATTTTAAATGATGGTTTCCCCTCCTAACACACAATTCCCTTTCCCCACAATGTTCTCCTTTTTTAATTTGAAGTATAATTATGTGGTTCTAATGTGAAACTCATATTTACCTTCACATATATTAAAAATAAGGTTTTTTTATACTTTGTATACTATGGGTTTTCATTAAATATTTTTTAAAACATAAAGGGGATCTTCAAAAAAACACCCTTACTATAGAGACCCCAAACTCTATAACCTAGAGCTGGTCCCTAAATTATTACATTAGAATAAGATTCAAGAGATCACATCCCAAAGGACATACTATTTTCTTAATGTTTGTAAAATTCATATATACATTCTTTCCATATTATATTTGAATACAAAAATTATAACATAACTTTTTCGAGAATATTATTATTCCCTCTAACATGTCATTGCATATCATTTGTAGTACACTTCCATGATTTATAGCAAAGTAATCACAATCAAGGTGAGATTAAAATCATAGAAATTATTGATTACATTAGAATATATCTTGAATCAATATGGAAATTTAAATAATTTACCACACGTGTCAATTAAATAAATTGACTATCATGATTAGATAGGTCATTATGAATATATAAAGGTAATTATATGAACACACATTCCATTAAGTAAATAACCTTCCTATCATGATTACATAAGGAATAATAAATATATAAATGTAAATATATAAACACACATTCCATTTAATCAATAACTTTACTATCATGATTAGAGAATTCATAATCAATATTTAAATATAAACAACTGAAAACACCTTCCCTTAAATCAATAAACTGAGAATGAAATTTATCGATAAATAAAATCATTATAAAAAATATCATGGATAATAATAAATGAATTCTTAATGAAGGAAGTAATTAATTATTGTATGTCTTGATCTTAGGTATCATGGTACCGTTATTGTCAATGTCATTTATAAGATAGTTTAAAAAAGATGGCTAGGTAAACACTAAAAACACATTTAGCTAAGGGTAACTAAATAATTCATCTCATGAGACTACCAATGAATTAAAGGGATATATATACTAGAACACACAATCAAAAAATAACTGTATCGAGTAGGGAAAGTAGATTAATAATAATTTCCCCAATCAATCATGTCACTTTTAAATTAAATTATTTTATATAAAAATGATATATGGTTAATGTAATAAGTATATCCATGAAACAAAAATGGTTATTTATAGTCAAGTTAATATCTGATGATGAAAAGAAAGTAAATATTTCACGGAAAAGTTTGTTAATTCAAAATTTAATCAATAAAGATAATTTCAATACATACCCTAGTCAAACTGGTCATTGACCATCCAATGAAATAATAAGGATGGTATCAATACAATAGGTACCTATTGTATCATTATTATAATAAATAGTTCACATCATTGATGAGTATAAATAGAAAGAAATAATTAAAAACATTCTTGAGAAAAATAAACGTTTCTATTTGAAAATATTTTTTCAAAACTAAAATTTCACAGAATATTTTAAAAATAATGTTCTTTGAAAATAACAGTTGAAACAATTTATGTATTCTTTAAAAAATTTATTGGTCAATCCAGCATGAAATTATTTATAGGTTTTACACATTAAAGCAAATATAATTTTTAATGTTTTAGTAAAAGGAAAATAGTCCTTGTTTGGAAAAAAAATGAAGATTCCTTTGAAAAAACTTTGTAAAAATTATAATATGTTTAAAATTTTATTTAATGAATTATTTATATTATTTTAAAATCATTTATGAAAACATTTATAGAAAAATGGATTTGGAAGAAAAATGGTTTTCAACTGAAGATTGAAATGAGGCTATATTTTATTTAAAACAATTACTCAATCATTTTAACTACCAAATAGTTAAATATAGTAATATTATATGAAAAAATAATGAATAAATATAGTATAATAAAATGAAATTGTTTTATTATATAATTATCCAATAATTTCCTTTAATATAAATTCAAGTATAAACAATTCAGATTAACATGAGATTGTAAAATAAACCCTTACAATGATCCTAATGTTGAAGTGAGAATTAATAAATGGATCAATTATAAATATCAAATTTAAATACACATAAAAAAAGTAGAAATAAAACATAATGTAGTAAAAATTATTTTCATGAATAATCTTATATTGTCCAAGACAATAATGATTTAATATAACCCAATGAAATGAAATTGAGTTATGAAGTCATTTTCTACCTGATAATTAGCAAGTCAAACCCCCATAGATTAAATAATTCAAGTAAACACTTAAAATAAAAATATATTTTAATTTTTAATGATATTAAAAGAAAAATGGATAGTATATACACTATTTAAAAGAAACTAGGTGCATAACATTACAATATGCCTCAATGAATTGAAACTCAGATGAAGTCAACTATATCATTCTCCCTTTTGGTTGAACATGATTTAACCTCATATATAATGATTTTAATAATTTTATTAATTTATAAAAGAACAATATTCATAATTATGATATCATATATTATCCCCTTATAACATTTTACCACCCATTTGTTAATAATATTCCCTTATTTTAATTATTTCGGGTGATAATTGCTTTCTTTTCTCAATCGTGTTTTTTATGAATGTTCCAGTTCTTGTGAATATTATATATTTTAATAATATAAATATGAAATTTATGTTATTAAAATAATTATTTCTATTAGATACATTTTTAAAATCATTATTGAAATTTGATCATCGAGAATAGATAGCATCACTTCGTGCAGATGGTATGTCATACACACGCATGAGCAATGTTATCATTTACTTAATAGGTTAATGGATAAAAAATTTGGTTATATATTTATTTTAAAAAACCAATATAATGATATATATATCACATATATTCAAAAAAAAGTATCCATATTACCTTTCCTGTAAATCATAAGTGAAAATGTATCACATCACATTGTGAGGCGGTAGTCCTCCACACACATGAGTAACGTTATCATATTTTAAACAGAATGGAACATAAAAATGTATACGTGATATTAAAATTTAAAAAGTATGATAATATCATAAATAACATATACATCTGTTAAATCTATAATTATATGCATCTTTGAAAATTGGTGATGGAAAAATGAATTACATCTGTTCGGGAGGCGGTAGTCCTCCGTACACACGATCAACAGTTTCATTTCCCATTTGATGGAAGTGGAGATGGATATAGGTAATTAAATTAATATATAAATTCTTAGTATGTGTAATATAATTAGAATATTATATAATTCAGGTTTAATAATATTTTTTTGGGGTCAATAGGGAATAAAATAAAAAAGCTCATTTAAGAACGTCACATATTCTTTAGACAACTTCAGTAGTTTTTCACCAAAATCCTTCCAAGGTTGTCATTCTAATCATACTAAGGGATCTAGGATGTTTTTAGAGGATTAATTAATTTATCTGTGTAGGTATTTTAGGAAACAAATGGATTTTTATGTGTTAATATGGGAAGAGAGGGTGGTCTTTTATAAGTCGGGGAGAGGATACATGGAATTTTTGAAAAGAATCAATTACACCCATGTTTTTATCATGAACAAACATTAATAATGGGTCTTTATAAAATATTATAGGTTATAAGGTCCAAATATGGACATATAATGGGTGTTGGATAATATTTTAGTTCATTTTAATTCTTATCATTTTAGTTTAACACCCCATTAAATCAGTATTCACTTTAACCTCTACATTTAATTTTTAATCCTTTAACTATTCATGATGGTAAAAAATTATGTCAAATTTTTTAAATAATATAAATAATTTTGATTCCAAATATTTAATCCATTCTGATAAATTAAATTCACAAAATTTTAATAATATAATTTAAAATTATTCCCTCAAATGTGAGAAAAAAGGTGGTTTCCAAAGAGAAAATTCTCATAAGTGTAGAATGTTTTAATATCAAAATTCATTACGAAATTTATTCCACCTTAGATATATTAATTATAATATAATTATACTAATTTTAATTTTAAATAAATTTAATCAATAATTTAATTATGTAAATAATTTTCGTGAGAAGGAAGTTTTCAACAAAAAAAATCATTTTTTTCACTACACTACAAGAAAATAGTGTTTTAGCGATGGTTTTTACGCAGCGGTTTTTAAAAACGCCGAATTGTTTTAAAAAAAATATTTCTTATAGATTTCTTAAAATATTTTCTAAAAAATTTCAGTTTTCAGCAGCGGTTGTTTAAAAAACCGTGTGAAATAGCGACGGTTGTTTAAAAACCCGCCGCAAATTTTAAGAAAATTTAAAAAATTAATTATTTATTATTAATTATTTACAATCAAATATAGTTTATTATTTATAATTATAAATATTTATAATGTTTCTATTAATTAATATTTATAATTATTATTTAATAATATTTTTTAAATGAACACAAATCTTTAATAAGTATAAGAACAATCTTCGGCATCATATGACCATAATTTCTGATATGAGAGTCCATTTCAACCCCACAACTAGCCAAGTTGAATTTTATCAAATGAGAAAAACTCAAGTCAAATTCAAATCATGTGATAATCAAAGGAAACATAAATATTCAAAATTCAAACTCCATAAATCGAACTCAAACTTCAAAAGACCATTACTTTTAAACCGGGTGTTCGTTTGGGCATTACCACATATCAAATCAAAGCCTATGACGAGATCTACATCGCATAGGTATGGTAATGTCTCCTTAAGTATTGTAACTTTATTATTGCACTAGAAATGCCCATAAGGCCTCTGAAATAGAGGTTTTAGTTGAAGACACTGATTTCTAAACATTCAAACGGTTATAACTTTCAATCCAAGTGTTTGTTAGTTCTTTACGACATATTATATCAAATCTCGTTTTATGATCTTCAATTTGACTAGTTGTGGTACTAAAAAGGAGTCTCAGATCATATTTTATGGCAATTTTAGTGTTTTCAGGGTTTTAAGAGGTTCTTAACCTTTTATGACTTATTTATTTATTCATTTATTTATTTATATAATATTTATTTATTTATTATTAGTTATTATCTATTTATATATTATTTATTATTTATTATTTATTATATATTATTTTTTATGAAATTTTTAATATTTATTTTCTTATTAATTATTTAGTTATTATATAAACATTAATTGTTAATTTATTTCTAATTTTTTAATTATTTAATTACTAATTATTAATTATTAGTTTATTTTTAATTTAATATTTATTTATCATTTATTTATTTATTTATTTATTCTTTGTTAATTAAGTATTAATTAATTAATTATTTCTTTATTTATAAATTATTTATTAAATATTGAATATTGAATGCTAAATATTAGCTTTTAATCATTAGTGATTATTTATTAATTATTAATTATCAATTATTACTTATTAGTTATTATTAATTATTAATTATTAGTTACTAGTTATTATTAATTATTTATTATTTATTATTTATTTATATATCTATTTATTTAGCTATTTATTTATTTATTATTCATTATACATTATTTATTATTTATTATTTATTATTTATTATTTATTATTTATTATTTATTATTTATTATTTATTACGTATTAATTTATTTTTAATTTAATAAATATTAATTTATTATTAGTTTATTATTCATTTATTATTTATTTATTTATTATTTATTCAGTATTTATTGATTATTTATTAATTAAATATTAATTATTTGATAATTATTTACTAAATATTAATTATTTAATATTGAATATTAAAAAATAAATATTAATTTTTAATTAAGAATTATTAATTTTATAAATTTCAATTTTTAATTTTTAGTTTTTATTAATCATAAATTATTTATTAATATTTGTTTATCGATTTATTTATTTATGTATTTATTTATTTCTTTTTAATTCTCTATTCCTTATACTTCATTCTTTATTATTTATTATTTATTAATTTATTTTTAATTTACAAAATATTAATTTATTATTATTTTATTATTCATTTATTTATTATTTATTTATTTATTCAATATTCATTAATTATTAATTATTAAATAATTCTATATTAATAATTTATAAATTATTTCTAAATTTATGAATATTAATTTTTAATTTTTAATTTTTAATTTATAATGGTCAATTATTAATCATTAGTTATTATTAATTATTAATTAATTATTATTTATTTATTATTTATTTACTTATCTACTTTTTATTAATATTTTACTGTTTTCTTATTTATTTATCATATATTAAATTATTTTCTAATGAATTTATTATTTATACATTATTGATATATTATATGTTATATGTTATATGTTATATGTTATATGTTATATATTTTATATTTTATTTTATATTTTATATTTTATATATTATATATTATCTATTATCTATTATCTATTATATATTAAATATTATGAATTATGTATTATATGTTATATATTATATATTATGCAATATACAATATACAATATACAATATATAATATATAATTAATATTATGTATTATGTATTATGTATTATATATTATGTCTTATATGTGATATGTTATATATTATATGTCATATGTTATATATTATATATTATTGATTACTGATTACTGATTATTGATTATTGATTAATCATTGTTGATTCGTAATTATTGATTAATAATTATTTATTATGTATCAATTTGTTATGTATTATGTTTTTTATTTTTTTATATATATATATATATATATAAGTATATTAAATTCGATTTACTGACTACATGGAGGGCCTGCTAGAGTTGTAAAGTCTTTGGATAATAAGCAAGAGTTTAGTGGCTCAAATCTCACCGAACATAGAATTTCTATATACAACATGGGCATGTGCATGGACAGCGACTTATGGATAGAGATGGGTATGAGCGTGGTAATAGTAAATAAATAAATAAATAAACTACCAAAATATAAAATTAAATAATTAAATATAAGAATATATATATATATATTGTGATAATATAAAAGAATTTAAAAAATAAAAAATGATTTCGTGACGGATTAAACTGCAGCTAAATCGTTCTACCACACTTTTAAAAACTACGGCTAATTATATTTTGACACACGATTTAGCGGACGTTTTTCAAAATTATTACAGAGTGATTTAGCAGTGGTTAAACCACCTCTAAATACAAATTTTGGTGTAGTGTTATTTATCAAAAAATTAACTTTTACAACAAATTATCAAAAATTAATACAAAGAAAATTTTAACATAGAAATTAAAGAAATAAAATTTATTTTTTCAAATAAATTTTCTAAAATTGGTAAAAACTAATTTAAAATTACATGTGAAAAGAATGAAAAAACCACCTTTTAGAAAGAAAAATAAATAATTTTTCAGAAAATATTACTTTTTTCAGATGATTTTTATTTTAATTCAAATCAATTGATTACCAATGAATTATTTTGTACATGTTCATTCCATATAATTTTCATAATTTAGTTAGTACAATTCGTACCCACCTATTTATTATCTAGGTTATAATAGTATTATATATTAAGGTTCATTTAGACTCAGGGTTGCATGTTTCATAACATATCGAAGAGATCAAATTTATTTTAAAATAAATATATCATAATGATTTGGGGTGTTGCATTTTTATCTATGATTTGTGTTTCATGTCATAAATTCTACTGAACCTAATTTTCTTATTTTAAAATCTCAGGGTGTCACACATTCTCTATCTTTTTCTCCCTTTTTCATAATATTATTATCATGTAATCATTACATATGTTTTATATATGTTCCATAGAAGTGTTACAAATTTTTTGTCATCATATCCCAACCCACCAAGGCCTTCATAGATTCTAGTAATCTAAGAGAGACTCCCAAATAATATAACACCCCAATATTGTTTTGGAAATCATTTCAAATAAATGTAATTTTTTATATGGCTTATGTTACATGCAACAATGAGTTTTAATAAATCTGGATATACTATTAATATTATTATTTAAACTTACATGTTATAACCAAGCCATTAAATTTTGTAGCATGATTAGGAATAAAAAAATTTCTTAACTAATTATAGAGGTTTTAGATAAGTAAAATATTTTTATAAATTGGAACTTACTTTTTAGTATATTCATTATACGCATCGAAAATATCATTTCTCAAAAAATAGTTTTTTATTGATTTTTGTAAGAAAAATTATTTTTTTGAAACTTTTATAAAATTTTCTTAAAAAACTTAATTTCATTTTTTTAATCAATATGTAAATGTTATATTAGGTTTGATTTTTAATAATTTTCTAATGAGATTAATTATTTGGTGAATTATAAAAAATACTGATTTTTATTAAAAAAAATGTCTCTTTGTTTAAAGAATTTAAAAAATTTTGTATTGTTTAAAATTGTATTAAAAGTAAAATTAGTTTAATTACATATTTATTCACCCAATATATATCATTTTAATCAATTTCATATTTAATTTTTATATTAAACCTTTCGATATTTATGAAAATGTTCTCATTGGAAAACACATTTTTTCGCCACGCCTGTGGGTTTAATTTTAAATTAAAAATTTCCACTTCAATGAATGGAATTAAAAAAAACATGTATTCCATATTTTAAATCATAATAAAATAATATTATATAATAAGGATGACTTAATTTTTATTCAAAATGAATAGTAACAAATAGTAAATATTAATTACCATGGTTATGGTTAAAACTGGTTTATTAGGGGATTAAAGTAAAAGGATAAGGGCTAAAATGAAATAGAAAACATTATAATTCCTATTTAATGGAATTATTTAAACCCTTATTACCTTTTTTCTATTCATATGTGATTGTGGGACACTATTATATGAAATTCACCAATGTAATAATTTAAGTAAAGAAAAAAGATAAAATGTCACCCACTTGCTTTTAAATTACAATTATGTGTTCAAATAGGGACAAAAGCAAGATGTGAAGGTCCATTGATGTTCATTTTTAGAATAATTAAATTAATTTCTTTGTTTTTTTGTTATTAGTAATTATATAATTACTTTAAATGCTTAAGAAATGGCCATACAGTTGTTATTTAATTAATAGAAAAATAAAATAATTGATACTAGAAATGTTAAAAGTAATATAAATTGAATGAATTATCATATTCCATAATTGTTTTGGATGAATATAAACTGATAGATATTTTTAAAAATGTTTTATTTTAATTCCACCTTTTTCATGATGTTTTTATATAAAATTAAATGAATTGTGTAATAATTAACATTAATGTTATTTTATAACAAAGATATTTTATTACCTGATTTAAAATTATTGAAAAAAATTTCCTCTAAAAATATATTCGTGTATATATAAAAATATAAAAATAATAACATTTATCTAATAATGTTGCTTTTATAAAAATTATATTGACCCGTAAATAGTAAAAACTTTGTTACCCTGGTAATGGGGAAAACGCGGTTTTGTGATTTTCAGGTGTTTGTGTTAAAATTAATCTTCTACCCAAATAGGGTTTTTATTATATAAATTAAATTTTAATATTTTTAACCAATATGTTCAAATTAAATAATAAGGATCATTTTATTTCTTGTCTTAAATGATAAATTACGTATATGAAAATGCTAGTTATCATAGTGAGAACTAAAATGATAAAAGTAAGAAAACATTGATGTTAAGGAACAACATGTTTAAAACATGTGTTTTTTTGTGTGTTAGTGGTCTAAATTTACTATATAATCCTTAAAATCATTTATTTATCAATTTTTATCTACTTGGTGTGATATTTACGTCTTATTACTAAATATTTTTGGGTGTTTACAGAAAATTATAATCCTCCCCGATTATAAACGATCACCTCCTCCCCCCACTTCCTCGCACCTCTTAATCCATTTGGTTCAAAAAACCCTAAAAACATTAATCCAAAACATACATATCTATTTAATATACCTTATGTAAATCCCAAAATACCAACCCTAGGGTCATTAATAAGATATCTGAAGGGTTTTGTTCTAAGCGAATGTAATTGTCTTCTCTAAACCCTTTTTTTAAATTGTATTTCCACCTTTATTAAGCTTATAATAATTGCAGCATAATATCACCAGTATATGAAATATAATAAGACTTTATTATTTTTATGTCACAACCTATATCCCTCTCCTCATCCATAAAATGGAAAACAAAACTGTCGATTGTGATTTTCTTGGACTACCACATCACGAACTGATATAATTCGTTTTCCATCACCACCTCTCACTGATGGATATACTAATGAAGTTAGTATTTATATATTACATTTTTTATATTTATTATCTTATTATAATTCTTGATTTATAATATCACATATAACTTCTTACATTCACCTTTTTGGAAATGTGATATCACCACTTATTTGTACAACAGACTACCACTTCATGAAGAAATGTGATTCATTTTTCTCTTAGGCTTTATATAGAATATAATAAGGATGCATTTAATGAATATATGTGTTATATATTACAATAAAATGATTCGTTGAAGGTAATATTTTGTTTAAATTTCTTTTATTTCATTCGTTAATAAAAAAGAAGTAGTATTCATGCATATATATGGCCTAACTTCTCCATGAACTGTGTAATTCATTTTCTATATCTGAATATAATCAATTAATATAAATAATTATATAATAAAAATAAATTATATTAATATCATGGTTAAAATTCTTTATATGACATACCCCTGATAAAAATGAAAGTACCAAAGATACAAAATCAAACCATACATGGAAAACGAAGCAGTTATTGTGCGAAACATGATTTTAATAAATAATTACTAATAAATGGTTAATAAAATGTCGTATTTAAATCATATATGGTATTATAAATATTATTATGGTTATATAATAGATGTATAATATAATTATATTTTTTATTAAAGAGGTTCAAACATGCACTAAGTAATTTGATTCTTAAGGTAAGCGGAGTTCATCTCAAATTGTCTTCTTCAGGATATATCTTATGTTATGAACATATCTTTTATTAAGAGGTTTATATAAAATCTCTATTACATGATATATCATGAATTTTTTTATTTTTATGATATTTATAGTTTTATTTAAATTTATTCTTTCATGGGACTTATTATTGAGAATATACCCAACTAGTAAAAGCTCTGTGTTACAATCTCATTATTTATCAGGATTATTTATAATTAATGATTCAATGATGAAGTATTGTGATCTACCCCTAAAAAGAGATATTTTATTATAATATATTTATTTCATGAAAATACATTTTTAATTTAATTTTTCTCTTTTTGTGTCATTATGATTCCAAAATGATGTTTTTAAGGGAAAACCTCAATTTATATCTCTCTTTGATCGAAAACGCTTTTTCTTCCAGGTATATGTTTTACAAAAATATTTTAAGGATTTTTTTAAAATTATCCAATTATTTTTTAAAGATATTTTTACAAGTTTTTTAATTCATTAAAAATGGTTTAATATTATTCTTCATTTTTTTCCAAATAAGGACATTTTGGCTTTTACAAAAAAAAGAAGGAATATTTGTTTAAAAATGTAAGACATGGATGGTATTTCCTTTCATCATGACCACTTAATGCATTAAAACTTATATTATATTCTATAAATATTATTTTCAAAGAAAATTATATTCAAAAAATTTGGTGAATATTTAGTTTTAAAAATGTTGTTTTAAATGTGAAAATGTTAATTTCCTCAAAAAAAATTCCAAGTGATCTTTCAAAATTATTTTCCAACTAATATGAAATCATTTTTTGATACACATGCTTTATTAGGGATATGAACCAATTATACCATTATTTTTTCACTTAATGGTTTATGTTTATGATGATAACATGTTAATGATACTAGTTCCTTTTTCCATGAGTTATGTTATGGTGAAATTATGATGTTTTTATAAAACCCATTTCTTTTTATGTATTCTGATATGATAATTTTTTTATGATATTGTGGAATAGATATGTATGAGTTTTATTATCTAATGGGTGATACCTATATCTCCATCCAATGGATTGGGTAATGATTAATGTTATATGTACTCAAAGGGTACACGTGGGGCTATCCCAAACCCAAAAGATAATACACGGGAGGTTATCCCAAGCCTGAGTGAGGGAGCATGGGAGGTTATTCATCATTGAAAGTTGGTACATGTGTGCTTATCCCAAGCTTAATATTTTATGAATGCCTTGGTGGATATCCTTGAGATTATATTTTCTATGCATCTATGTATGCCAAAAATCTATATCTTACGTCAATTTTATGAGATAATAGATCATGTTATTTAATTATTTTATGATTAATGTCTAATGAACTTCCATGATTTATATCATGAATCAAGTTTATGATCTATTATATGCATTGTATAGTTTTTTTCAAATATTATTCTCATGTTCTCAAACCCTTACACTCATGTTATGTTTATGTGTTCATTAATATCTCACTTTTTTACCCTTAATGAGAATAAGAGCACACCATTTCTTATGTTTACATTCCCTAGGTCATGAAGAAAGGTTTTAAGTGGAGTATTTCTTAGAATAATGATATGTGGGAAGATAATATGGGGATATGATGAATATATATCAAGAAATAAGAAGATTTTGTATCAAGTCTCCCAAGACACTAAATATTTATGGTCCTCAGGAAAGTTCTTTTGATGTGTATTGAATATTATCTAAAAAGATGTAATATTTATGTATATAAATCATTGGACACTATTTTTGATATCAAAGTAAATGTTTAATTATCTTTTTGAAATAATGATGAGAAAAATTTTGTGAGATCACTAATGAAATTCCTATGTATTTTTATGAGGGTATATTTATGTATATCTCTAAGGAAAATTCTAAGGATGCTTCTAATTATAAAAAAATATCCTAGAATTTTGGTCATGATAAAGAAAGAGGTTTCCAAGAAACAACATCTTCAGAAAATTATTTATTTTCTTATAATATATTGAAATATTTCTATATATATTTTCAGAGCCAGACACTGAGAGGGTGTGTGATTCAAAGGCCCAATGTTCCTAGAATTAATTTCTATTAAAATATTACATATATTTTAAATCATGTTCCTGATGTTTCATAATGAAAATGGGATAAATCTTTAATGGAATCTCAAATCAGAAATTTGATACCATAGTTGAGTTTGGGATATGATTTTTATCTTATACTTGAACTAAAATTGGTCAGTGCGGACTATCCAAAAAAATAACGACTATTAGTGGGTACGTTTAGTTAAAATGTATAATTAAATTTATTTATATTAATTAAATTAACCAAATAAAAAATTCATATAAATCACCCATTATAGAGACTCCTCCAATGCCATCTGTATAAACCCTAGGTGGATCGAGAGACATGTTTCCTCTTCTTCCATTAGCAACTTGAATCAAACTACGATGAGACTAAAGATTAAATAACATTGAATGTAATGACTCGTATCAATCACTGGAAATAACATTATTAGAAAATGAATGTTCCAATATCCAGGCAAGGATCATCATTTTTTTATGCCCTTTTTAATTAAATTGATTGAGTATGATCAATTCTTCTACTTTTATTTGAGATAATTGAACCTTGGAATACACCTATTAACTTGTTTAATTAAATTATTCAATTTTTTACTACCCCAAATATTCTATTTCATGTTCATTGGCTAATAATGGTTTGAAATTATATACAAAACATTTTTTGATTCCTTTCTCTAATAAGTTCTTTGTATTAGTCATCATTGGGACACATGGTTTTGAGTCGATATTTATGAGAAGGACTGAGCCAGATCAAACCCACGGATTGATAATGATTTCACATCAAATGAATGGATTGGTAATAAAGTAAAGATTTGAGGATGGAATAACTAGATAATGGGTGTTGTTTCTCATGGATTTGATATTCGATACTGATGGTGGTGACAATATTTAGTGGAAGTGTGGTAGTGTGAATGAGTTCACATAGGAAGATCTAGGATTTGATTTCTAGTAGCCGGATGGCTGAAATATGCCAGCTAGAGTTAGATCCATAATTTTTAGGAATAAATAATTCTAAATACTAAGGTGGAGACATCAGATCTAGCACACAGCTAGTGGATCTAATGTTTTGATTAAATCCTGCCTATATGATGTGTAGTCCAAAGAATACATGTCGTGTATGTCTTTGGATACAGTGGGTAGGCCTTAGAGTGAGTTAATTATCACACTCCATGTGGGTCACCCGCATTGCATATTAATTTTTTATTTAAAACCTCTATGTACTCTTAGAGTACACGGTCATGGAAAAAACAAGACACATGTCTTGTACTGAAGTACATGGACATGACCATTGTGCATGGACAGGGACCTCGAGTAGTTTGGACACATTGTGTAGACTCCCTATACACTGTGTAATGCTACATAGTTAATGATCCGTGTAACTCTATGGAAATGGAGAGGAAATTGAGTTATACCACACACTTTGTGTGTCCCCTTACACACCATATACCCCTTGGTTCCTTTTTATGAAACTTCAAAACCTCGTATATCTTTTGTTTGGACTCGGATTTTGGACCATAAGTATCATATCCTATGTTTGTTTTCTTCATGGAGTATAATGGTTAACACTATTGTGGATTTTGGGATACAATTTGATATGTTTCAGGTGTTTTTATTATTTTTGTGGCACCAAACGATGACATTAATCTGGAAGCGGAGCACTAAAGACTATAGAGTAAACCCCCCCCTATTTTCTTGGGTATGGGTCCTCTATCTATTGACTGAACCGCCTTATCAAATAGGGTTCGGGTCCTTGTGACACAATATTCAAACCCCTTGAAGGACTAGGGCATGGGTCCTTGACCTATAGAGTGGAACCCCCTGTCATCTTGGGAATGGGTCCTCTGTCTGCTGAGTGGAAAACCACAATTTGATAGGGTTCACGCCCTCATGAAACTAGAGTGAAATCCCCCTAACAAACCAGGGAACAAGTACTTGACCTATAGAGATTATCCCCCCCATCATATGGGGAATTAGTCCTCTATCTGCTGAGTGAAACCCCCTGTCGAATAGGGTGTGGGTCCTTCTGACACTAAAGTAGAACCCCCCATGTCACCTTAGGGTGTGGTTCCTCTACCCATAGAGTGGAACACCACTTACACATTAGAGAATTGTTCTTATATGGATACATACTGAGTGTTACCCACTAATTCACTAGGTCGTGGGTTATCTTATTTGATATTTTCTTCCTAAATTGTTTGTCATAGTATAGATTAGTGTGTTGACTTGGATGTTTTCTTCTGGGCAGGTGCATGAAGTGTTGGGAATTGTTAATGGGATTTTTGAATAATTGAAAATATTTTCTTGGGATGGGCTATGAGATGGAGACACCCTACTCTAAAATTTGGGTTTCATTGGTTTGAGAATATACATATAAATCCATGTTGTGGTATTTTGTTACTCTCTTGATATGGATGGTAGAGATGTGATGTGAAGTCCACCTACACAACATGTTGAGATCCCTGTTGTTGGATGAGGATACCTAATTTCTTTGGGATGATCGATTCAATAGTTACTATCTTCTATATATCCATTTTTACTATGTCTCTTGGTGATTCCCTTTCAAATTTTGGGGCATCCTACAGGGTATGTATATAATAACGTCTCCATGGGTTTTCCCACACGTGTCGTGTCTTATGCATACTGAACGCGTTGTCATGATACGTCAAATTGATTATGATTTTAAGGTTGATTTGTAGTCTATGGAAGACCGCATTTTCTCTCTCAAGGAGTGTAGGTGGGTTTAGAATCTGTGTTTTTAATAATAATTACTAAAATATGTGGTGGTTTTGAAAATAGTTTTAAGATGAAATGGAGTAATCAAAAGCTTAAATATTGAGAAACCAAATGGATTTTGAAAAATATGAGATAAAAGGATTCATTGTGATTTCACTACACACATTTCAAGTTCATTTTTCAAAGATATTCATTTAGGTTTGGAGTAATTCCATGGTTGAAATTAATTAGAATCTCGATTAATTACTAAAATTTAATTTCAATGCATAATGAACTAAACCGTGACATATCAATCATATTGTCAAGGTCCTAAAATTATGCATGGAATACTAGTATACAAAGAATATTTAAATATCAATAATTCGGGTATTAAAAATAATTTTGTGTTGTCTAATCAGAACAACACAAGTCAAGCACTCAAAAACTCACACCGATCATTTTGAAATTAAGAGTATCTTAATCACATGCATCAAAAAAAGAATTAAAATATGGAATTATGTAAGATACATTGAAGGAAATGTTTTCACACCCAAATTACTCCAAACCAGTAGCTAAAATAAGAATAAAAACTCTCCTGACATGTGTGTAGTTCCCTCACAATGAACGCCCACCGTTTAGCTCGACATCGGGAGGAGGAAGCTCGGGTTGAACTCCTTCTTCATTATTGATCCCCCTATGAGGATATGGTCAACCATAACATCAAGGATGATGATTAGATTCCTCTAGGACATAAAAATGTCAAAGATTATCTTCTTTTTCGATTCAAAAAATTGGGAGCCCAAAGTTATCTTTTATAGCCAAAATAGGGGGTGGTTTTGGGCACCCTGATTTCGAGAAACAAATTGTCTCATTTTTTTGTCCACTAGAAAGTCTTATCTCACTTTTGAGAAAACTAAATAGTTTTATCCCCACCTATTTACTATCTCCACCGAATGTTTGGCACCATTTGGACAACTACAACTTGATATATTGATAAAATACATAACACTGCATTTGACTTTGTGAAGATTTGATTATTTATACAGATCAATTTGGATGGGCATAGTAGAGGTGGAATAAGTCTTTTTTACTTAATATTAAATGTATTCCATTACATTTTGTACCATCCCACAAAAGTTTTTCACATTTGGATGCACGTTTTAGTATAAATATGTGGTTGACTCCACTAGTGTGCATGGATCTTGCGCAATTTGGCACATTTTTCGTGGACATCATCATGTGCCCTCCAAATCACCTCCACCTTCAATGAGATTATAAAAACAAGCATAATTTCTATTTTTAACGGTAACAAATAAAAAATAATTGAATCAAACATAAACAGAACTTTTTTATTATTTTTATAATTTTCAATACAAAACTAGTTTCGCATAGTGGTGTAAGGGTGAAAATGAAACAATGAATCATAGCGTGATCACACCCCAATACCTAAACATTTTCACTCTTAGGAAATGTTAAATTTTAAGAAATTATTCATGTGGATATTTACAACTTCATAAATATTTAACATTCAATTAAAATTTAATTCATGATAGAAATGTAATCAAAACAAAAACACACAGTCAGGAGTTATTCTCAATGATGATTGAAAAAGAAATCACAAAAATTGTATCCAAATGACATTCCAAGATATGCATGATACCAATCAAATAAGATAATTTAAATGTTAATTAAATCACCAATTCTCTACATGTGTGTGTGACAACCATTTCCTTCTATTCTTTCAACTTTCTATCGTGTAAATATAAGTTATTTTAATAATTCTCTACTAATAAGATCCTTTCCACTAAACTTTCCCCACATCCTTTGAAATTAAATTTCAAAACCCACTCACTTAAGAATTACAAGAAGTCAAACCATAATATCCCGACCTAGATATCCCCATATGATATACATTTCATCACTCCCATCATTTATTATTTTTTTTTTCAAAAGTTTCACTTGGAACAAATATCACACTATTATTCCAAACCTTGTTTGACATCATCACAAAACTAATTGTAAAAGTTATAACAAGATCAAAAGTCAAGGATGGGTGGTTTTTGACCTGACCAATATACAACCATTTTTTTTAGGGTGTAGACCAGTCATATAATAGGTACACACGCATAGGTCAATCTGGTACAATAATGAAATAGATCGAATAAGGAATGAATGTATGGAAAAATAATTTCAGATAGTAGAGAAAAATCATCCTAACATATATTTACTTTCCATTAAGTAAGAAATTTTCACACATCATGGTTGGGTGAAAAAAAAATTTGGAAAGATTACGTGACACAATTTTCCATTAAACTATTCACAAAAGGTCACTATTCTTCTCAAAGGTTTCAAAATTATACAACCATTTATATCATTGACAAAAAATCAAATTTTGAAAGAATTTTACACCACAGTATTGAATTTGTAATGAAATGCACATTTCATCAGAATTTTTTTTGAATGTTAAAACAACCTGAAATACATATATTCCACATGAATTTTCAATAACTTCCATAATTAAATGGGAATCATTTTCCATGATTAAGTGGGCAGAAAAAATGTAATATTCCAGAAAAAAGGTGAGGGGAAGGGAAGGGGGAAAGTAACAATACAATTAAGCAAGATAAAAAGAGAAAAAGAACAAAGATGATGAAAACTCTCCCTAACTAACCCAGAAATATACCCACCCCCACACCTAAAGTGTGAAGTATACTCACTATAATAAAAGAGAATGTTGGAAGGAAGGATAAAACCCGGTGAGTGTCATTTATATATTTCTTCTTGAACATGGAGTTCCTCCATCAGGAACTCTGGAAGGACTTTGTGGAAGTTCTTCAGTCACCACCCATTGAAAGTGAAGGTTTGCTTGGTTTCATCATTTTGAACCTCACCAACACCAAATGTAGATACATTTGTAATAGTGTATGGGCCAAACCAGTGGGAATGAAGAATACATAGATACAACTTCAACCATTCATTGTAAAATAGTACTTTCTTCCCAATGTGGAACTAGTGATGAAGGATAAGACAATCGTGGGAAACCTTGGTTCTCTCTTTATAAATTCTGATTTTCTCATATACATCACTTATCATTTCCTCCAGCTCCTGAATCTACAATATCCTTTGATCACCTATAACATAAAGATTATAATTTCAATGTTTGATGGCCTAGTAGTCTCAATGCTCAATCTCAACAGGCAGCTGACAACTCTTTCCAAACACAAGATGATAGGGTGACATTCCAATAAAATTTTTCAAAGTAGTATGGTAAACCCATAAGGAATCATTGATTCTAAGACTCTAATCTTTTCAATTAGGTTGAATTATATTTTCAGAAATCTTTTTTACCTCTCTATTTGGCACCTCATCTTGACCATTGGTCTGTGGGTTATATGAATTAGACACTCTTTGACCGACCCCATATCGATGGAAAAGTGATTTAGTTGTTCATTTTTAGAAATGAGAACCCTGGTTACTGATAATGAACTTAGGAAAGCCAAACCTATAGAAGATTTGGGTTCTCAAAAATTATACAACTACCATATAACCATCTATCCATATAGCTCATGCCTCTACCCAATTTGAAACATAATCCACTTCCAATAGAATTTACATGTTACAAAATGGATTGGGGAATGGTCCTATAAAGTCAATGCCCCACACATCGAAAATGTCATGAAACATAATGGGTTTTTGTGGCATGTCATTTCTTTTAGATACATTCCCCATTCTTGGATAGTGAGGAGAATATTTACAAAAGTCATGGGCATCCTAAAACAATGTGGTCTAAAAGATACTAGAATAAAGGTCCTTGGAAGCAATCTGTTGGGGATTAAAGTGGCCCCCACAAGCAATATTGTGGCAGAACCTAAAGACGGACTAAAACTAACTATTGGGAACACAACCCCTGAGGGCATGATCCCTATAGGTTCATGAAAGGTTGGGGTCATCCCAAATATAACAATGGGACTCATGTTTTAGATGGTTGGCCTAGTTTTTGTTGAAATCAATAGGAATTCAAGATGGTTCCAAATAATTTATAATTCCATCATACCAAGGAATAACATCTTGAACTTGGTACAGTTGCTTAGCAGGAAAAGTTTCATTTATGGGAATACAGGGGGATGATTCAATATCTGAGGGTGGGTGAATCCTAATGATATAGTCAAACACTACATTTTCTACTCTTTTTTATCTCTAATTTCTATATTGAATTCTTGAATGAGGATCATCCAGCGATTGAGACATGGTTTGGCTTCCAGTTTCTTAAGGAGATACCAGAGGGTTGCATGGTCTGATAATACAATGAATTTAGACCCTAAAAGACATGACATAAATTTATCCATGTAAAAACACATTAGAATGAAATTATTTTTTATTTGGGGTGTAGTTTTATTAGGCAGGGTCCAATGTATGTAAGGCATTGGCAATGGCATGGGGAGCTCGATTAAACCTATATGACCAAACTACCCCAACTACATAGTTAGAGGCGTCACACATGAGATCAAATGGTAAATCCCACCAAGGTGGTTGGATTACAAAGGGTGACGTGAGACTCCATTTTAACTTATTAATATATTCATCAAATTCTTTATCAAAAGAAATTCTTTTTCTTTTTTGAGTAATTGGGAGAGGGAGAGTGCAATTTTACTAAATTGACGAATGAAACAATGGTAAAATATACCATGACCTAGGAAAGACCGCACATACTATATATTTATTGGGAATGGTAGGGAATAAATGACATCCAATTTTGATTTATTTAATTAGACTCCATCCCCATTAATGACATGTCCCAAAACTATACCATGTCTCACCATGAAATGGAATTTATCATAGTTTAATACGAGATTATTTTCAATACAACGACATATGACTAAAGAAAGACTACTCAAACATTCATCAAAAGAGGAGACATAAATACTGAAATCATCCATGAATACTTCCATGAAATTCATTAGGTTATCAAAACAAAATACTAACTACGCATCACTAGAAAGTACCTGGAGCATTGAACAGACCAAATGGGATCCTCCTATATAAAAATTTTCCAAAGGGGAAAGTGAATGTCATCTTTTCTGAATCCTCGGGGGCAATATGGATTTGAAACTATCTTGAATACCCATCATGAAAATAGTAATGGGACTTCCCTTTTAGCCTCTCAAGCATTTGGTCAATGAATGGAAATAGAAAATGGTCCTTCCAAGTGTGTTGGTTTAGTCGGCAATAGATTATGCAGACACAACAATTATTCTTTACACCAGTTAGAACCAATTCATTGTTTTCCTTTTTGATTACTGTAAGGCCAGAATTTTAAGAACTAATTGAATGGGACTGACCCATTGGCTGTCAGAGATGGGGTAAATGATTCCAGTAGCCAATAATTTTGTTAGCTTTTTTTCACAACTTCAAGGAAGTTTGGGTTCAGTCAATATTGTGCCTACCTCACTAGTTTAGCCTCATCATTTAATAAAATATTATGTGTGCAAAATGATGGTATCATACCAAGAATGTCAGCAAGTATATATCCCAAAGCTTGTCTATAGTCCTTATAAATTTCAAGCAGTTGCAATTCCTACTCAGGAGGCAGTGAACTAGAAATGATAACAGGCAACTTGTTTCCATTCTCAAGATATGAATATTTTAAATATTGAGGCAGTTCTTTCAGTTCTAATTCAGGTGGATTTTGGATTGATGAAAGTGTGTGTAAAATTTAGAAGTCACTAATATCATCTAACTACTCAATGGTATCATCCTCATATGAATAATGAGCTTTTAAAAGCTTAGTAGTATCATTGATGGTCAGTGGATCTTCAGTGTTCAAGCAATCATCAATCAACAAACATGCATTATATTTCTCAGAGCACTAAAAAAATCAATGCATGATTCATTACCATGAATTTCAATCAAGGAAAAAAACTCAAAATGGGGATCAAGGTCATGATAACAATTGTCTTCATGAGAATAGAGTACATCAATTGAATTAATAGAGAGAGGGGAATGTTCTTCTGAGGGGTGCTTCATGGCCTCAAGGATGTTGAAATGGTCTATGCCACCACGAAAATCCATAGATAATATTCCATTATGAACATTAATTAAGGTTTATGTGATTTTCAAGAAATTTCACCCCAATATAATTGGGTCATGTCCATTCATCCTATCAGCTTCCATTTTAAGAACATAAAAATTAGAAGGAAAAATTAAATTTTGAACCCTCAAAAAACATTCTCTTGCACACTTGAAAGGTGTATTGTGCTCTAATTTTCTAGCTGAATTACTATCCCAGTTGGCTTCAATTATCCAACATGAAATTAAAAGTAAATGGAGTGATGAATCACATTTATAAAAGCACCTAAATCAATCATAGCATTGGAAAATTAATACTCTTCTATGGTGTATATAATCGAGAAGTTTCTAGGAAAATTGCATTTGGTAGGCAGTGATAGTTCTATCAATGCTGAAACATTCCTCACCTAGCCTGCCTTATCACCACCTCAAAGTCACATTCAGTGTGTAGACATATCCTTTAGAAACTTGTCATATCTTGGAAAGTGCTTCACCACATCAATCAAATGAATGGTAACCTATACTCTTTGAATGTTTCCAATATTTCCTTATCATGTTCAGTTTCCTTTTGTATTATAGTTTGGGTAGACCTTTTGTAAAATTTATGAGGAATGGGTTGGCTAGGAGACTCATCAATATAAACCCTCTTTCCTTTGGAAGGGCTTCGCTCAGGATAAGGACTATATTCTCTTGGACAATTTTCAGCAGTTGGGATGGTGGTTTCCTTAGGAGTGGACGAATATAATAGAGGGTTCATTTGGGTTTTAATTTTTTTCCCACTCCTAAGGGTGATGGAACTAACATTTATCTTATCTCTAGGGTTAACTACTAGTTAAGAGGGTAGTTTACCCGACCCATGACTTTGAATTTCCCCCACCGAGTTAGCTAGTTGGCCTAATAAGGTTTTTAGGTCTTGTATGGAAACTTGGGTGGTTTGTTGGAATTAAATATTTTTGAATCCATTTGTTTCATCATATCTTATATGCTAAGCTCAGGTTTGGGAGGGGCAGTTGTAATGGCCATTGGGGTGGTTGAGGATTTATGGGTGGTGGTGGTAGATGACAACTCTATCCATATTGGTTCCATGGCTGATGAGGCTGGTTTGAATACCCCCTTTCCTATAATCTTGTCTTTCTTTCCATCCAGAGTTGGATGGATAATATGGTTCTTGCCTAAAGGGTTTGTTATAGGGGCATCTTGGGAATATTACCTCACAACTCTCAGAAGTTTCTCTCAATTGAGGTCATTGGTTAGAATATGGTGTCAGAAGAGCAGATTACATAATGAATGGGAGGAAGAGATTGATATTTGTCTTGGGAGAGAGGGAGTTATCGTAAAAGGGTACTTACCTATTCAAGCTTTGTGTCCACCTTCTTCTCAAATTTAGAACATTTTACCTCATGAAAACCTTGAATGGGTACGCTGGACCTTGTACCAAATTGTTGAGTGTTTTTCACCATGTTCTGAATTAGGTTTCTTGCTGCTATTGGGGTTTTATCTACTAGTGAACCACCTACAATAGCATCAATCATGTTATGATCAATTTGTAATTAAACCATCATAAAAATACTATATTAAAAGTTTATCGCTTATTTGGTTGTTTGGAAAACATGAACATAATCTTTTAAATATTCCCCAATATTCATGAAGTTTTTTTCCTTGATATTTTCTTATACCACATATTTGTTTCCTTATTGTTGTAGTTCGAGTGCCTGGGAAATACTTTTCAAGAAAAATTTTTTTCATGTCCTATCAGGCTCTTATTGGGGAGTTAACATAATAAAGCCAATATTTTGCAGTATCTTCTAAAGAAAAGTGTAATTATCATAGCTTTACTTGTTCCCCAACCATATTATAAGGTTTTAATTTTGATAAAATAGTGTGAAATTCTTTTAAATGCTTATGTGGATCCTCTCCAAGAAGTCCATGGAATATTGGTAATAGAAGAATTAAAATAGATTTTAGTTCAACATTCAGTGCCTCGCCTTGTAATTGAATGTATGAGGGTTGGATGTTGAAAATAGTTGAGGTTAGTTATTTTAGTGTTCTATTGTTTTTATCCATGTTATACAATTTTATTTCAGTTTTTATGTAGGTTCCAGAAGAAGAAGATGAAGGATCCAGAAGAGTGTTTTTGTCTTGTGTGTCCTCCTTGAAAGGGTTCTCTTGTGCGTCTCGTGGTCTTTGATATAAGATCCTCTCTAGTTTGGGTTCAAAAGGTCGTAAATATCTTGGATTTGAATGTGTTTTAAATAAAACCTACAAAATAAATACATCAGAACACAAAAATATAAGTAATGGTATAAGATAAAACCAATAAATATTCCTAAAATTCACAAGAATCTTATAAAAAAACACACACTTAAAAGCCAAAGTGATCCCTATCAATGGAGCCAAAATTGGAACACGCTATCATGAAACATCAAATTAATTATTATTTTATGGTTGATTTATAGTATAGGGAGGACCCCAGGTCATCTCTCAAGGATATTTTGTGGGTTTAGAGTGTGAGTTTTTAATAAGAAGTACTAAAATAGGTGTGGTTTTGAAAATAGTTTTTGGATGAAATGACTTAATTGAAAGCTTAAAAGTTGAGATACCAAATGGATTTTGAAAAATATGAGATAAAAGGGTTCATTGTGATTTTACTACACACATTTCAATTTCATTGTTCATATATTTTCATTTTGTTTTGGAGTAATTCCTTGGTTGAAATTAATTGGAATCCTGATTAATTCCTAAGATTTTACTTCAATGCTTAAAGAACCAATCCTTGACATAACAATCATATTAACAAGTTCTAGAACATATTCATAGAATAATAGATTCCAAATAATATTGAAATCTCAAGAAGGTGGGTATGAAAAGGATTCTTGTGTTTTCCAATCGGAACAACACAAGTCACACACTCAAAACCTAACACTGATCAGTTAGAAAATAAGAGTATCACAATCACATGAATCAAAACAATAATTAAAATATAGAATTATGTAATATACATGGAAATAAATTTTTTCGAACCTAAATTACTCCAAAATAGTAGAAAAAATAAGAATCGGAACTCCTTTGACATATGTGTAGCTCTCTCACAACGAATGCCCACCGTTTAGCTCGACATCGGGAGGAGGAGGAATCTATGGTGGAACTCCTTCTTCATGCTTGATCCCCCTATGAGGATACAGTCATATAGAACTTCAAGTTTTATTAAGAGAATCATATAGGAATTCAAACTGTCATATTTTCACTTTTGGTTCAAACTATAAAATGGGGAGCCAAAGGTTCACTTTTATATCCAAAAGGGGAGGAGGTTTTGGGCACCCTGATTTCGAGAAACCATTTGTATCATTTTTTCAGCCACTAGAAAGTATTATCTAGGTTTTAATAAAACTATAACAGTGTATCCGTACCTATTTAATATCTCCACCAAATTTTTTGAACCATTTGGACAACTACAGGTCGAGATATTTATAAAATACAAACACCATATTTGACTTTATGAAGATTTGATTATTTGGACAGATCAGTACGAATGGGAATAGTAGAGGCCAAACGAGGCTTCGGTTCCTGAATATTAAATGTATCCCATTAAAATATGGACCAGAACACAGAATTTTATCCCATTTTGATGCATGGGTTGATATAAATATGCGGTTGAGTCCACTGGTGTGCATGGATCCAGCGTAGTTTGGCCCATTTTTCATGGACATCATTATGGGCCCTCCAAATCACCTCCACCTTCAATGAGATTATCAAAAAAAGAATCATTTACATTTATAATAGTAATAAATACAAAATAATTTAATCAAACATGATGTTTGATTTTATATTATTTTTATAATTTTCTATACAAAACTAGTTTAGCATAGCGGTGTAAGGGAGAAAATGAAACAGTGAATCGTAGTGTGATCGCATACGAAGGATAACTCATTGGTTATTATATTGGATCTTATGGATATGTGGTTCATTGTAATTCATACATTGGTTGATGATTGGAGATTAGGATTTGGGATCCATTAGCACATTTAACTTTCTTCTTTTTCATGTTGGTACATCTTTATGTTTGGGCATGTATTTTCCACTATAATTTTCAGTTTCAACTATCATACTCTTGTACACCCTGAAGGGTTTTCATGATTGGTTTATATTATAGAAATTATATATTTTAATTATTATTATTCTGCTGAGATGGTAAGGTGTGTCTATGTGGGTTCATTAGGAAAAGGCCTCCCCTTTAGGACATGCATTTCGACACTTTTTACTACCCCCTGACCAATGGATGCAGGCTTGAGTTAGTTGCAGCTCAAGCCCCGATTAGTGTAAGTTTAGGATAGATTGGTATCATATCATTTCATTCAATGGTACAGTGTTTTTTTATTCATGATATTATGTTTTAAGGGGATTTTGGGTAAAGGTGTCAAAGTTTATTGAGTGTGGATCTCAGGGAAGAGAATCCAATTATGGTATGGGCAGCCAAAATATCCATTCTTCAAGAAATTAACTACCTTGTTTTCGACTCGACATACTGAGACATTGGTTATAGAGATCAATAGTACATGATCATATAGGATTGAGTCTTTGATAGTTATTTTATGTAATTTCACCAATGGATATATATATATATATATATATATATTCTCATTTGAAAATGGTATATCTGGGATAAAATTTCAAGATACCTCTATGAAAACAGCCATCCAGGATAGTAGTTTTGGATCATGATTACGATATGAGGAGTGATGAGGCATAGGTTCAGGGTCCATCCCACGAGATCCTTCCTCCATGTGGATAGGTAGTAGTAACCCAACTTATTGAGTAGCATATCACACTAGTAGGGATGGTTGAGGATACACACACACTTTGAGTACTCCATGAGTTCCAACACCAGAGGCTGTTGAGGTTCCATGGAGAGCCATATCCTTATGAATTGTTGGATTATATATAGTCAATGGATCATGTTTTTAGGATCATAAGTAAAATTAGGTATTGGGTGGTCTCTATGGTAGTTATCCTTTTCCACAAAGTAGGTGGGTTCCTATTTAGTCAAGTAACATAGCTGCACAATGAGTTGATACTCTCATAACCTGACTTACAGTAGCTATTTCATGAGAAGTATTACCCCTCATATTTATGATCATTTAATATTTAGGTTCTTATAGAGAATCAGTAGAGATGGATTATAGTGGGTGACAATTTCACATGTTTCACCAACCTTACACGTTAATCCCTCAACATGATATGGGATGGCTACTTCAAATAACAAATTTTTGAGCAGTGACTCCACAAAGTGACCCATAATAGCATAGTGACCTTGTGCATTAGCACCTATGTTGGGGGTTGAAGTTAGAACCAGTGAAAAATACATTAAGGGTACATGGACTCCATGTATCTAGAGATGGCAATGGGAATTATAGGGATGAGTCTTCTACAACAGATAGCATGCATTATTTAATGGGGTCTCAGAACAGGAGACCACCCCATGATAAGAATCAGGAATGTGGTTTGGGGAAGCAAAGAGGACCATGGAAGTCATAAGAGGGGAGGTGCTATTATTTTTATGGGTGAGGTCACATTTCACATGACTTTCCAACTAGACATGTCGAGGAGCACAAGAAGATAGCCTATGGCCCGCCACAGAATAGGCAACATCTTGATCAGGGATCTCCCAATAGTGGGCAGGGATACACCTAAGGAGTATGATCATACATTGTAGTAGGTGGATATCTAGGAGGAGAAATTTTGGGTTGAGGAAGATTCTATGATATCCGTCCACCACCTCTACTAGGTGGCCCATGTTAGGCTCATGGAGCCAGTGATCAGGGCCATGTCTAGCTGTAGTCGAGGGACACTTACGATCCAGTGGAACGTGAGATGACTAGAGGTATGGTATGTGTTTACTATAATATGTACTAAGTATTAGTAGAAATAAGTTTGATTCATACCTTCATATTTATATTCTTTGTGCACGAGTTAGATCTCCCAGTTCAGGCGTTATCCCAACATCATTTTCTTGAGGTACTTATGGGGAACACTTCTTCTGAATCTTTTATCATCCAATAGTATTAGATATCTATTTGTGGAGAGAGGTTACCATGGGAACTTTTTTTGTCATTATGGAACCCTATAAAGTCATATTGGGTATGTATTGGTTGTCAGTGGACTTATCCCAGATTGATTTTCATTTCAGATGTGTTAAATGCCTTCACACTAATGGGATGAGATTACCCTTCATGGGAAAGAGAGATACCACAGTGGGATGGGTGGGTTCTATGAGATGGAGGCTACAAACCATCCTTGATCAGTTAGTGAGTATATCCATTGGTATAATAGTCTCTTTATTCATTTGGATTCCATCAGTTATGGAGGATTTTATGGAATTATTTTCTAAGGACATTCTGGGACAACCTTTAAGGTGGGAGATAGAGTTTTGCATTGAATTGAATCCTAAAACCACTATGATATCTTCTAAGGCCTATCATAGGTCCCTACCAATTTTCATGAGATTCAATTTCTATTTGGGTATATTTGAGATAAGGTCTTTACCATGCAAAGTGTGTCCCCATGGGGAGCTCTAGTGTTGTTCGTGGAAAAGGCAGATGAGATCTTGTAGCTTTACGTTGATTATCATCACTTTAATCAGGATATAATAAAAAAACTTCCCCTTTCCATGGATATATGTCCTATTTTACTAGTTGGGAGGCATGATATGGTTATAGAAAATTGATATCAAGTATAGATACTTCCAATTTGTGGTTCATGAGGCTGATATTCTAATTTTGGCATTTCGATGTCGCTATAGACATAATGATTTACTGGTGATTCCCTTTAGTTTGACTAATGACCCTACCATGTTTATTGATCTGATAATCCAGGTTTTCTATCTATACATGGAGTAGTTTTTGGTTGTCCTCATTGATTACATACTCTTATGCACTTTCTTAGATGAGGATTATGCATAGAACTTGAGGATGGTCCTATATTTTCTTCGGGGTCACTAGATTTATGGAAATATCTCAAAGTGTGAGTTATGAATTAATAAGCTTCACTTACTTGGAAATTTCATTTTTGATAATAGATTGTCCATATACCTAGTGATGATCCATGTAGTGATTTCTTGGGAACCACATAAGAGTTTTTTAGATGTGTCAAGTTTCCTTATCTTGGTAGGGTACCATTAGATGTTTGTGGAAGACTTCTCTAAGATTGAATTCCCTTTGACCACCTTGACATAGAAAGCAAATTATTTTACTTAGTTTGAGCACATCCAAAGGTACTTCAAGGAGTTGGGCCTAAGGAATATGAATGATCAAGTGTTGAGACTATAGAAGGTGGGTGTGGAGTAGGTAGTGTATTGTGATGCCTCAAGATTTGGGCCCAGATTCATATTGATGAAGAGGAAGGTAGTTATCACATACAGGTTGAGGCAGTTGAGACCCCACGAGCAGAATTACATGACACACAACATAGATCTAGAAGAAAATGTCATCACCCTAAGGATGTAAAGACACTATCTTCTGGGAGATCTCTGTGTGGTTTACTCATACCATCAGACACTTAGGTACATCTTCTTGTAGAGAGTCTTGAACTTATGAAAGTAGCATTGATTGGAGTTACAATCAGAATATAAATTAGATATAGTATCTACTCTAGGGAAGGTAAATGTGGTAGAAAAGTAACTTAGTAGGAAGTTTTAGACTCATTTGGTGTAGGAGTCTTTTGAGTGATTAGCTTAAATTCAGCTGACCCTGGTGAAGCTGGAGGGTGAGACTTCATTCGATGGTGTTGAATCTTACAGTACATCAATTTTTGAGAGAGTCCCAGTTGGGATACATTGATTATGAGTCATTTCATGTCCATATATTCATATAAGATTCACCAGCAAGATATTTTGAATGAGGGAATCAATTCACCATCTTACGTGGATGAAAGGAGCACCTATTCACAATGTGGGAGGACGTGATGCGAGAGTTCCACACATCCCCTTTGGTTTTATATCCTACTGTGGGGAAGATGTATAGAGACCTTTAGCGGTATTTTTAGTGGTCTGAAATGTGAGGGGTCATGGTTGGGTTTGTTTCAAGTTTCCTTACCTTTCATGAGGTGAAGATTGTGTACTAGGTTCTGTAAGGTTTATTACATCCCCTTAAGCTCCCAATGTGGATGTGGGATGACATATCCAATGACCTTTTGATGGGGATTCCATAGATAGTGAAGGGAAATGATTCCATATGGGTGATAGTGTACAAACTCAAGAAATATGCACATTTACTTTCTATTAAGGAGTAGAGTTTAGTGTAGAGTTTCGGGATTATTTACATATGGGGGACTGTTCTCCTTCATGGATTAACCTCGATTATTATCTCTAACTCTGTTGTGTGTTTTACATCATGGTTTTCGAGAGGACTGCATGAGGCATTCAGGACCCATTTTAGGATGAGATAGGAAGACCTATTGCACTATCTAGTTGTTGGAGGATATGCTAAGGTTTTGTGAGTTAGAATTCATCTAGAGCTGGGAGGATAATTTTACCTTGGTAGAGTTTTCAAACCATAAGAGACACCACTCTAATATGGTAATGACACCATTCAAGGCCCTATATATGAGACCTTGTAGGTCACCCATGTTTTGGAAATAGATCATAATGAAATATCTTTTGGGTCTAGATATTGGTTGTGTGATGATGGATAAGGTCCATGTCATTAACAAGAAGAAGAGGACAACTTAGAGCAAGAGGAAATATTATGAAAACCACTATCATTGGCCCTTGGGTTTCATGTAAGGAGGAAACATTTTTATAAGAGTCTCTCCATGATGAGAATTTCATAGATTCATCTATGATGTCAAGATACCCCTAATGTTCATTGGGCCATTCAAGATCCTTCAGAGGGTTGGAGAGGTTCCTAACCTCCTCGCTCTACCCCCACATTTGAAGTGGGTTCACAACATCTTAAGCATATCATATATAATGATATACTTGCGTAAACTCATAGAAATTATTTACTGGGGAGATATTGACATTAATAATGGATCCACTTTTTCAGAGCACCTGCTGGAGATTGAGGATTAGAAGGAGAGGACCCTAAAAGGATGGACCATCCCCTTGGTTCGTGTGTTATCGAAGCATGAGAGTGTGTAAGAGATATCCTAGGAGTGAGAGAGACAAATTCAAGATCAGTATTCTATATTTTTTTAGTTTGTGTTTTTAAGGATGAAATTATTAAATGAAGGAATGATTTTGAGGCCTATTTTTTTCATGTAGGGAATTGACATAATTATACATATATTTTCAGATCCATGCTCTAAGATGATGTGCGGTTCCAATTCATGTTGTAGCAATAATGAATTTTTATAAAAATATTTTATATATTTTATATTATTCATGCACAATTTATTAAATAAAAAGGGATTATTATTAAAAGGAATCATTGATCAGAAATATGATACAATATTTGAGTTTATAAGAAAATGATTACCTCAGCCATAACCTAAAATGGGTCTACGTGGGATGTTAATAAATAGTGACCATTGATGGGTACATTTAGTTAAAATAAATAATTTAATTAATTTAATTTAATTTAATTAATCAAAACTAAAATTTAAATAATTCTATTATTATGGAGAATCCTCTAGGGTTACTAGAATTAACCCTAGGAGGATTGAGATATGTTCTTCCTCTCATTCCCTTAGTGAATAGATTCAGAAAATGATGAGACTCTAGATCAAATCGAATTGAATAAAAATGAATGAAATGACTCCAATAAATCATTGGATTGAAATTTCATCAATATTGAATCATCCAATATTCAGTTATGACTCTTTAATTTTTGGTTTACACCCTTTTTCAATTAAATTTATTGAGCCTGATCGATTATTCTCTTTTGATCTATGGTAATTGAACCTTAGAATGCACATATGAACCCGTTTAATTTGATTATTCTATTTTTTTCTCACCCTGGATATCCTTGTTCATGACCTTTGGCCAAGAAAACATGGAAATGATTGATAAACCTTTTTTATTCCTTTATCCCAAAATTTCTTTGTGTTAGTCATCATTGGACCACGGGGTCACAATTCGACATTGCTTGGCGGGACTGAGCTCGATCGGACCCCCTGATTCATGAAGATTTCACATTCAAAGAATGGATCAATGATAAAGAATGGATTTGGAGATGGAATCATGGGATAATTGGTTTTTTTGTTGTGTATTTGAGATTTGAGGTCAACGAAGGAGATGGGATCAATCATAGGTGCAACGAGGCATAAAAGTTCACATAAGAAGAACTAATATTCAATTTATGGCCATCGCATGGTCAACAATACTCTAAATAAAGATAGATATATGATTTTTTGGGAATAAACAAGGATAGATCTAAATTTTTAAACATCGAATCTAGTGTACAGAGATTGAATCTACAGTTTTGGAATAATTATGACTACACACTATGTAGTCTGAAGAACATAGGGCGTGTAGGTCCCTGGTTGTGGAGGATTTTGTTTTGGGTGAGTTAAATATCACACGTTGTGTGGGTCCCCCACACTCTATGTGAATTTATACTAGAAAAAATAGCGTGTACTCCAGGAGTACATGGGCATGGGCATGACCAAGCACACATTGTATACCAAAGTGCATATAAATGTCCAAGGTGCACAAGAAGGGACCCCAAGTGGCTTGGACACACCATGTACACTCCCCAAACACCATGTAGTTCAACATGGTTAGTGAGTTGTGTAACTCCAGGGACATAGCTAGGTGATGCAGCGGGTCCACACATCTTGTGGGTCCCCTCACACAACATGTACCCCTTGGTTCTTTTTGAGGAATCATTAAAATATCATATATTCTTTGTTCAAATTTGGATTTCTTCATACGAGTAACTTCTCATAATTTTTTTTCATGTATAACTTAATGGTGACCTATGTTGTAGATTTTGGGATAGTATGTGAGATGTTCCAAACATGATGCTTATTTAGGAAGCACCTTATGATGGCAGTGATCAGGCAGAAGATCATCATTGACTATAGGGTGAAACCCCCACCACCATGGGCGTGGGTACTCTATCTACCGAGTGGAACCACCTTTCAGATAGGGATTGGGTACTTGTGACACTAGAGTGGACCACCCAAATAGATTAGGGAATGGGTCCTCGACTAATATAGTAGACCCCCCCCCCATTCATCTTGGGTGTGGGTCCTCTATCATCCGAGTGGAACCCCCTATCAGATAGGGTGAGGGTCCTCATGACACTATAGTGGACCTCCTAATGAACCAGGGTGTGGGTACTCAGTCTATTGAGTGGAACTGCCATAATATTGGGTGTGGGTCCTCTATCTACTAAGTGTAACCCTCTATAAATAAGGCACAAGTCCTTGTGACACCTGAGTGGACAGTCCCTGTTAGATCAGGGCATGATTCCTCTACCTATAGAGTGGTACCCCCTTACACAACATAGTGAAATTCCTCTAGGAATACTTATTGAGTGGTGCCTCTATATGAACTAGGGTGTGGTTCCACTACTTTGAGATTGTTTCCCCTTGACTGTTTTGCACTGTGGTTAGGTGTGTTTTTACTTGGATGTTTTTGGGGGTAGATGTGTCAGATGTTGGACATCATTGATGGACTTTTGGAACTGATGTCACTCTTTTTTTGTGATATGATGTGATATGGTGATCCCCGTCTCACTCATTAGGGATTATTTTGATTGATAATATATATATGTATGTATGTATGTATCCATATTTGTTGAATTTTTTAATCTCTTGTTATGGGTGGAATAGAAATGACATGTTGAGCTCCCTAAGGTTGGATGAGGTTTCCTACTTTCTATGGATTAATGTTTCCATTGTTTACTATCTTCTCTATTTATATTCCTATTATGTCTCTTATTTCTCCACATTGATATTTTTGGTCTCCCTTCTTTTTATTTATATACTCACCCCTACACGAGACTTTCCAAAATGTGTCATGTCTTATGAATACAATAGATTGGTCGATGGTGATTATATAGGATCTTAGGGATACTTGTTGAATTTGACTGTGCATAGTGGTCAGAGCATAGAGAACAAGTGTTGGGATCTCTCAACACTTTTACGTTCCATTTTTTCAGGTTGGTACATAATTCTATTTGGGAATGTATTTTTTCCTTTACATTTCAATTTTCATTGTCATACTCTTGTACACCATAGAGGTTTTTCATGGTTTGTTTATATTTTAGTTGTGAAATATTTATTTATTGTCCCTATTCACTTTGATATTGAGATGGTTGGGTTTGTTCATATAGTTACATTAGTAAATATAATCCCATTTAGGATATTCATTTTGACGCTTGTCTCCCCTGGCCTATGAAGGTATGATTGAGGTGGTTGAAGCTCAGGACCAGGTTAGGGTCAGATTGTGACACGTTTATATTCATGTTTTCTCATCTTTTAATGTTATTCATCTGCACTTCTGCACTGAGATGGTCAGGTGTGTTCATATAGGTATATTAGGAAAATTCCTCTCATTTAGTATATGTCTTTCGGTGATTATCACCACCCCCTATACAATGGAGGCAGGCTTGGTGTAGTTGCAGATCAATCCCCGGTTAGGGTTGGGTAATAATAACATTCTTATATGGATGATACAAGTGGATGTGGCTCTGTCAAATTAGTACTTATGGGGTAATAACTCTGAAAAGTGAACATTGTTCTAGACTCGATCATCACCTAATACATTACAAGAGTCCTTGTGGAACACCTGGTTTGGCACTCCTTGAGGATATGCTTTATAAATTCACAAACTCTTTATCAACTATCCGAAAGGATTTAAACAGATGCTCACAATGAATAGACAAGCTTAAACCTAAGGTTTCTTATATTGAAAATTGGGTTTCATTGTTTAAAAATACTAAAATTATTTTTCATGATTATGTGGATTTCCACTATGAATATTGTTTCTCACACAATGATTTCTTTTGGGCCAACGACATGATCAAAATGAATTAGGTTAACATTGAATTTGAAAGTTAATGTTTTGATGAGAATATAAATGAGATGATGTATGGAGTGAATGATATTATGTTTTTGGCTAAATATTAATCAGTATATATGATTAAAAACATACACATTAACAAACTTTTAGACTCACCAAAGAAGAGAAGGATAGAGATTGTTGAGAGTTTGGGTGATGGATACCATCGAGGAAAGAAGATTTAGTTTCTTATACATTGATAATGCTGTAAGAAGTACTCCATAGAATGTATCAAAGGAATTAGAATATGTTTCAGGTGTGGAGAAGAGTAAAATAGAGTAATCTTTGGCTGAGGAAAAAAATGAAAATTTCAATTAACACAAAGGATGAGAATAATGGTTTACCTAAGGCATCATCAATGGTTGAATATTATAAATGTCATGAGTATATTTGTTATAAAAATTTATTTACTATGGGTAAATCTCAAAAAGAGGATCAACAAGGTGGTAAAAGTAAATATTTTTATTAATGATTATGAGACTACAAATTACATATGAAAAGAATGAGGTATTAAGGAATAAGATGGTAAATCCTAGCTAATAGTTTAATTATTGGAGTGAATTTTTATTAGAACTTAGAAATTATGAAATATATAATAAATTTCTTGTAGAAGACTTTCATTAAGGATGTAAAAGAAGATGTTTAATGGGTACTCATGAACTAAAAAGGAAATTTAATGTAAAGGTGATATTTCAAGGAAAACACTTGATTAATGGAAATATCTCCCTTAATATGTTCTTATTGTTGAGAAAATGATATTGGGATAAATATATGATTTATATGGATAATTTAAATTAGACTTTATTATTTTCCTTATAATAGATTAGTTATTTGATGAAAAAAGCGGTTTATGTTGTCATTGATGGAGTTTACATCATTTTAAGATTTAAGGAATATATCAAATAATATGTGGTTTTATTTAAGGAATGAGGAAACATGTATTTATATTTTTAGATGTTATAGTAGTTATTTTTTTTACCATGTTTCAGAATAATATACGACCAAGTTATTTAGGCAGTTGGTATGTGATAATTAATACCATGCTTATGATTTTTTGGGGAATATATTAAGTCAAAATTTTGATACCTTCTTTATAAATTTATTAATTTCAGAAGTTTATTAAGGTTAATAATTTTTTGGAATGGTTTAAGTTGATCATTGGATGTGGTTTTAGATATTAATGTTTTATTTCACCATATAAAGTTTATACATATTTGATAATTGTAACATCCCAGATCCGGGTGCCACCAAAAGGTTCCCCGTAGCTGGTGGTCACATGGACTCAAGTGAATTTCCCCAAATGTCAGAGGCTACCGACTAGCAGTGAGGGTCTTGGCTGTGCTAGTGGGGAAACTATTCCCTCATTAGTAGAGTAACACAAAGTAAACAAATAGTACCCAATAGTGGAAGAAGTAATGCCATACAAATAAAGTTAATAATGTAAGACTAATAGTATAAACAACTATAACATATATATAAATAAATGGTGCATGTCACATGTATTTAGGAAAGTATCCAAGGAATCTACAATACTAGAAATACAATACTAAAACCAATGTATTGAAAGGTAAGTGAAATCCAACAGCATTGCAAGCCTCAGTTTGGTCCCATGTCATCCCGCTCCACAACAATCAAGTACCTGATGATGAAGGCCTATTTCCCTTATCTATACATTCAACCATATAATCTATTTGGTTCTAAAATCATAACCCAAAAAGGGTGTGAGATGAATCCCAGCAGGGAACCACCGAAATATTTGTTCCTAACTGTCAGTGAATATATATATAGCATGAAATATGAAAAATGTGGAAATAAACTAGGAAGTACTCAAAAGTAACAATCCTACAGTTTTCAATTACATTAATTTAAATTTATTAATTATTCAAAAGTATGAATAATATAACCTTGATATTTCACCTAAGATCTGTATCCCTCTATATAACAATAATAGAAGATGTCTCAAAACCCCATCTAAACATGTAAGGTTGAGTCTAAGATTGATCTTTGGCTTATTAGACTCGTCAAAGTAAATCCATCAATCACATGAAACCCTCTGGGAAAGTTCTTGGAGTCTTACCCCTATGGTTCAACATTTCATCATTTCCATAAATAATATTGACCCTCAAGGAAAACTCTCATAGTCTAAACCCTTTGGTCACACATGGAAATAATCAAATACAAACGAACACTTGGGTAGCTCTGAATAGTCAATACCCCTTGGTTTGCATAGAAATAATAATTATAATGACCATCTGGAATCTCTCAAAGTCAATGACCTATGGTCCAATCTACATTTAATAACGACCCTCTAGGTAGCTTTCAGGGTCTTACCCCTCTGGTCAATGACCCCATGGTAGCTCTCACAGTCAATGCCTCTGGTCAACTATAACAACTATTGTATTTAAATAACCCCATATCGGGAAGCTCTCATGGTCAATTGCCTCTTGGTGAACTTTCAAAATGCAAAAAACATGCATCTCATATTACAACAACTCCATCCTAACTACACTAGGCATGGTAAATAAAGAAATCCTAATAAGGAATTATAGACCAAATGGCCATAATCAATCAAACATGGGAAACACATCCATAATCAAGGTATTAAACCTTATTCTTAAGAATATAACACCTTTCTCAATAAACTAACCATAACTTGTATTAAAAAGGGTTATATTCCATAACACGCAATACCCTAAACATGAGTATTAGGAAATTTTATCATATATAATCCAAATATAACCAAATTAAGTCACAAACCACCTACCTAGATGTTGTACGATGAACAATCTTGAACGTCGGCTCTTGAATCGACCTAGAACATTGTAGATCTACAAAAAAAGTCAAAAATGCTCAACTTTGAATAAATCAAGAGAGAGAATAAATCAGAATGAGAGGCTCTAGGAGAAGAGAAAACTCCCTGATGGGAATCCAATTCACCCACTGGTGTCTTGATTAGAGCTCGGATAGTGGAATGGTAGGGGTTCGAATATTCTTGGTCATACGTCGCTCTCCTATATGAGACGCAAATAGAATAGATGTGTTCTGGAGATGAGATGTGACCCCCATCTTATTAATAAAATAAAAAATAAAAGTATATGGCATGTTCATTTAATGTACATGTTGTGTACTAGCCTCAATAGACCCCTGCTTTAGGCGGTCCACACAGCCATGTACTTGGCTGTTACATGGCCAGTACATAGCTACATGCGACAACTAGGTACACAGCATGTACTTAAGTGTACATGGTGTGTAATTAGAAAATTTACAAATGGTCCTTTTTCCATAAAAACAAACCAAAAAAAAGATCCATACCCGAAATAGAGATCTGAATTCTTAGAAAATTTCCCCCTTAAAGAAATTCATCCCTGAATTTTTTATTCCAAGGGTGGAGAAGAAGGAACTTTAAACAATTCTAGACACTATGATCACATGTTGGAATCCGTCTACCAAGTATCATTCTGTACTCACCCGTGCTACCATATAACATGTAATAAAGGAACATAATGGCCATAAAGAACCTCTATAATGTGATCCACAATCTGAATAGGGTTCTCCTCAAAGGATGCATCCACCTCCAACTCAACCTCCTCGGGTTGAAAAATGTGAGACGGGTATGAAAAGTAACATCGTTTCTTAGAAACATGGAATATGTCATGCATAGACCAATTCATCAAAGGTAAGTTAAACTGATAGGAAACTTGCCCAACTCTCTCCAAAACCTCAAACGGCCCGATGTATCTTGGTGAATGCTTCCCAAGTCTCATAATCCTCATGTGTCCCAATCTTTATGTGACACTTAAGAAATCATGATCTCTGACCTCGAACTCTAGAGGTCATCTCTGTCGATCAAAATAAGTTTTTCTCTGAGACTGTGCAGTAGCCATATTCTTCTGAATCAACTCTACCTACTCAGTGGTCTCCTAGACAAGACAAGGTCCTAGCATAACTTCGTCTCCAACCTCCATCCAATATAAGGGTGATCGACATGACCTACCGTGAAAATCCCCATAATGTGTCATCTAAATTATCACCTAGAAACAGTTATTGCAGGAAAAATCCACTATGGGTATATGTCTCTCCTAGGAACCCCCTAAATCTAGGACACATGCTCGAAGAATGTCCTCTAAAACTTGAATCGTGCAGTCCGACTAGCCCTCAGTCTGGGGATGGAAATTTGTACTCAGAAGTACTTGTGTACCCAAAAACCTATATAGTCCCTTCCATACACAAAGAAGTAAAAATGTGTGTCCCAATATGAAATGATAGAGTGTGAAACCCCATGCAAACATAAAATCTCTCAGATGTACAACCTTCCCAGTTCATCAACACTAAAGGATTTCTTAATAGACAAGAAATGTGCATCCTTCGTTAGTCTGTCAACAATAACCCAATCTTCATTATTCCCATGAGGTTACCTCAGTAACCCTGTCACGAAATCCATCAAAACATCATTTTACTTCTACTCAAGAATTTGTAACTACTATAGAAGCCATTTCGGTCGCTGATTCTCTACCTTCACCTTCTGATAGGTGGAACATCTCATAAAAAAATCAGCAACATCTCTCTTGATACCTATCCCCCAATACTAAATGTATAGATCTAAATAAATCTTGGTGACACCAGGATGAACTTCCCAAACTGAGGAATGAAAATTACACATCAAATCCTCCAGTGTTTCTACTGACACTCATATAAATCCATGAAAATGTAGTACTTTGTCCATGCTTATGGTCCACCTAAGAGAAGGGTCCTCTCCTAACACACTTTCCCACAGGTCTAGGCCTTCGGTGTCTGATAGTTGCCTCATACACACTGGATCTAGAAGAGTAGTTGTAATAGCTACAGAAGAAAGGAACAATTTCCCATATCTATAAAGAACCTCCAAATAAATCTCAGAGAACATATCCATAAGCTACCACTCACTTCTAGCCTTCTGAATTGCCGGTATATGAGTCCTCCCGATCTATGCATCTTCCATTGGATTGCCTTTCCATGGTGTGTAGGAAGGATCAAAGTCAAAAGACTGAAAGTACTCAACACACCTTCATTGTCTCAAATTTAGATCACACTGAGTAAACATATACATGATATATTTGTGGTTAGTGAAACCAAAAAATGATCTCCCAAAAGATAATGCCTCTAATAGTGTAAAGCATGTATAACTGCAGCTAACTCAATATCATGAATCAAGCAATTACTCGCTTGTGGCCTCAACTATTGAGACCTATACACAACGACTCTTTATCCATGTATGATAACTGCTCCCAGCCTGATACCTGATGCATCATAGTATATTGTGAAAATATTTCCTGGTTCTGGAAAAACTTTTAACGGTGCTGAAGTCAATATCCCTTTTAGCTTTTGAAGGGATGAATCGTAGGAATATTCCAAAAAGTACATCACACCCTTCTTAGTCATGCCTGTAAGTGGCGCTGCTAAGCATGAAAAGCCTTTTCTAAAGTGGTTGTAGTAACCATCCAGCCCTAGAAATCTTCGTACCTCAAAGACGTTCTTCAGCTGCTTCCATGAAACTACTAATCTCAATGTATATGGGTCTACTGATACTCCTATCTCTGAGATAACATGATCCAAGAAGTGAATTTGGTCAATCTAAAAGTGGCATTTTGAGATCACGGAATATAACTGATGCTCAAACAGTGTACTCAAAATGATCTAAATATGGGTGGTATGGTCATGTTGAGTTTGTGAGTACACCAAGATATCATCCATGAAGACAAACATAATAGAATCCTTGTAAGGATGGAACACTTGATTCATCAGTTCCATGAAAATTTTAGGTGCATTCATGAGACCGAATGACATAAACAAATACTTGTATATACCATACCTGCCCTGAAAGGCTATAAGGGGTATGTTAGATGGTCTAATGCGCAACTGATGATAATAAGATCTCAAGTAAATATTTGAGAACACCCAAGATCCTTTAAGATGATCAAAGGGATCATCAATATTCAGAAAGGTATATTAGTTCTTGACTGTCAACTGGTTCAACTTCTGATAATCCACACAAAGCCTAAGGGTATCGTCTACCTTCTTTGCAAAGAGAATAGGCAAACTTCGAGAAGAAGTACTGGGTTGGATGAAACCCTTTTCCTGCAACTCCTCTAACTACTTCTTGAGCTCCTGTAACTCTAGTGTAGACATTCTATAAAGAGGAATGGACACCAGTGCCACTCCTGGAACAATTTCAATAGAGAAATATACCTCACTCTCCAGAGGTAAACCTAAAAATCCATATATAAATACATCCTCAAAATGATCCACCACTAGAGGAAATTTCATTTATGAATTCCCTTGGTCATCTAGAAATAAACTAGCAAATTGGGCTATAATTCCTCCCAACCCATGATTCCTGGGTCCATTTATGCTCTCCTAGACATCCCATTCTCCCTTGTGTAGAAAAGAACCACCCTTTGGTGACTTGACACCCACCCTATAGTGGTATTAGTCAACAAAGGCCTGGAAAGAGACTAACCAGTCCATTTTGAGGATGACATTGTAATCCATCATCATTAAGACATAGAGGTCCCATAAGAAGTGACACCTTCCAACCTCAATAGGACACTCCTTGAACTGACATACAGTAGTTGTCCTAATACCCAACAGAGTGTCTAGATTCATAGCCTCCTCATACATAAAGATACAGATCCCAAGGCACTTCACAATGGAAACATATATAAAACTATGGGAATCCCTTGTATCAAAAAGATTATAATCTCAAACTAAGGAAACTAAAATCATACCTCTAACCGTAGAGAGTCTGGGATCCTTCTCCAGCGGGGTCTGCTCCACTACAAAATTCTAACTTGTATAGCGGTCCTTGGACAACGTCTGAACAACCTGAGCTGATCCACCCTATTATCACTAAAAACCTACTGTCTGCCCACCACGGCCATGACCACCTCCTCAAACTGAATGGCCTGACGAACTATAGTTCCCTGACTGATGAGAAACTGGTGCTCCTGCTCTTGAATGTGGAATCATAGAAGAACCCTGATCACCAGCTTCTGGTAAGATAACTCGGCAAAAATGTTGAATATAGACTATATTTTTACTAGATCAGCACTCAGTAGGGTCTCTTGAGCATTGAGGTCTCATATTCCCTCTATTACCATAATGGTAGCATACCACCTGGCTACCTAAAGAAACATCACATGAAGGCTCCATGCGGTAATTCCAACTATCTATCAAAGGAGTACCAACCCCGGATGCTGAACCACCCTGGCTCATAGCTCCAAACCCCCTCGGATTATGCACGCTAATTAGTGCCCGGTTCACTATATCTATCACTGAAGTCAGCTTGAATACATTCACCTTTGATCGGATGTTATACCTGAGACCATTCATAAATTTCATAGACAACGATAAATCATCACCTCCCAGAATAGGTGTGAAGTGTTGATGATTTGTAATACAGGATGAGTATTCCATTACTGAAAGAGGACCCTCCTCAAAATAAATGAACTCTTGAGCTCGATCGGCCCTCAACATCTTGGGGTAGAAGTAATCATAGAAGATCATCTACAACTCTTCCCATACCATATCATGGTGACGTCTCACCTCTGAGATAACATCTGATCATCCCTTGGATGAATCAAGTAATATGTACTTAACAAGATTCACCCTCCTCTCCAGAGGTGTATCCCGATTCTCAAATATAGATAGCATGGCCTCCAACCATGACTCTACAGCATGTGGTCCTCCATCCACTAAAAAAGTGGGAGTATGTTGCTGCTGGAACACCTGTGTCAGCTCTATCATAGATGAGATAAGATGCGGTGCTACTTGAATGGTCTGTATCATCCTCATAAGGCCTTCATGAAAATGTGCATCAACACCTGTGTCTGGTATAATACGTAGTTCCAAGATAGGCACAATGGGAGGATCTGTTGGAAGTCCCTAAACTATTCTTTCCGATGTCTGGTCATCACCTTGCACCTATCATACAATCGGAGGATGTCTCGTTGGCATGACTCTGCAAGGTCAATCTCACACTTGAGTTATAGATTATCAAGGACAAAAACATAGAAATTCAAGAATCAGAAGGAGAAGAAACATTCATGTTTAACAAAACATGGTTACACGATGTGTATAAAACCCACATGGTGTGTTCCCTTAAGCTTTTAATGTGGCGTGTTCCTCTACCAAACCTAGTCATCTAACACCCATACACATGGTGTGTTTCTCTCAAGACACACGTGCACTTGAATTTTCTATCCTTACCAAGTACTTCTACATGACTAAACCACGTGGGGTCTACCGGTGTAACACTACATGGCGTTTTCACCTTAGACACAGCGTGTACTAGGTATGTGCCATCGACCCGTGTCATTAGTCACACGGGCGGAGACACGTTCAACTCTACATAGCATGTAAGAATCGGTCATGACATGTAAAACCTATGTTTTATCCACCTATGTCGTTAGTCACAATGCCAGACACACAGTCTTTACAACACGACATGTAATCCCAGTACACGGTTTCTTCTACCCAAGACTTCTCAACCCCATGTCTCTACTAACACAATGAGTCACACAGTTAAAGACTATACGCCGTCTATATACAATACATGGTGTGTACTTATGAAAAGTTGTTTCTTCTAGAAGATAATAACACATGGTGTGTGTTCATAACACCACATGTCGTGTTGTCAAGGTATCTATATAGTAGATGTACAAACCTCTATGGAACCCATAAAAACAAATTTTTTTCCAATTTATGAAAAATTCTGTCATGTGATAGTCTATACTCCCCTAAATCAATGTTTGTAATCCTTTTCCACATTACAACTTGACAAAATTATACTAAAGTTCATACATGATCCGCCAAATTACGATCCAAGAGGGACCATAACACCTCCGAGACAAAAGTTTGACATCCATCCAAATTAAACGTTACATATTCTGATACCCTATCAAAATAGTAGGCATTATATCAAGGAATATATCAAAACAACATGCATATCTATCACAACATCTATCACAACATCATGTAATCAGTAATGCACCCTAAATGACATGACAAGAATTCATGAAATGTGATCCCTATCATGTGCCTATATGATGCATGAGATTTAATACCCTCATCTCATCGGGTTTCAACATAAATATAACTTCAATAATACCAATGAAAAAATCACAATACAAGTGAATCACCAAATGGTGAAATCAAATCAATTGTAACAATTGCAAAACCAGAATATTGCAATATTCATGGTAACTTTTATTTTCCCTGTACATGGGTTAACTAATCCCATGAACAACTTATTACCAACTAAATATTTCTTCCTATCCGTGTCTGTAGCCTCTTAATAGTAAGACAAAGAATAAAAGAACCTACTTTGATACCACTTTGTAACGGCCTAGATCTGGGTGCCCCCCAAAGGTTCCCCATACCCAATGGTCACATGGACCCAAGATAATTTCCCCAAACACTAAAGGCAGTCAACTAGAAGCGAGGGCCTTGGGTATGATAGTGGGGAAACTATGCCCTCATTAGAAGAGTGACATAGTAGAAACAAATAGAAAATAGTAGTGGAAGTAGTAATACCATACAACATAAGTAAACATCGGAAGACTGATGGTATAATCAACTACAAAATATATATAAATAAGTGATTCACATAACATGTATCGAGGAAAGTATCCAAAAAATTCACAATGTTGTAAATACAATACTAAAACCAAAATAATGAAATGTAAGTATACTCTAATAGCATCTCAGGACTTATCTTGGCCTCATGATCTCCCCCTCCATAGTAATCAAGTACCTAATTATAAAGGGTGATTTCCCTTATCTATACCTGCAACCATATAATCTTTTTAGGTCCAAAATCATGATTCATATAGGGTGTAAAAGGAATCCCATAAGGCAACCACCAAAAGATCTATTCTTAACTGTCAGTGAATATATATATATATATATATATTAGGAAATATGAAAAATGATGCAATAAACTTGGAAGTACTCAAAAGTAACAATCCTACAATTTTAAATTACATTCATTTAAATTTATTAATTATTTAAACCATTGAATAATGTAACCGTGGGATCTAGCCTAAGATATGTATCCACATATATAACAACAACAACAGACATCTCAAAAGGCCATCTAAACTAGTAAGACTGAGTCCAAAGCTTGTGCTTTGGCTTCGCAGGCTCGTCACAATCAATCAATCCTTCACAAGAAACCCTCTGGGAAAGTTCTCACAGTCTAACCCCTATGGTTCAACATAACATCAATTCCATAAATAATAGTGACCCTCTGGGAAACCTCTTATAGTCTAACCCCTTTGGTCCCAAATGGAAACAATCAAATACAAATGACCACCTAGGTAGCTCTCACGGCCAATACCCCTTGGTCTGCATAACAATAATAATTATAATGAACCTCTAGAAGCTCTCATAGTCAATTACCTAATGTCCAAAGTTGTTTTAATAATGAACCTATGGGTAGATATTGTAGTCTAACCCCTCTCTTCAATGACCCCATGGCATCTATCACAATCAATGCCTCTAGTCAACGATAACAACAATTGTACTTAAATGACCTACATCAAGAATCTCTCATAGTAAATTCCCTTTTGTTCAACTTTCACAATGTGAAACACGTGTATCTCTTATTACAATAATTCCATCCTAAAAACACTATTCATGGAAGACAAAGAAATCCTAATTGGAAATTCTAGACCAAACGTCCATAATAAATCAAACATGGGAAACACACCTGTAATCAAGGTATGAAACCTTAGGCATAAGAAAATAACCCCTTTATCAATAAACAAACCATAAAAGGTATTAAACATGGTTAAATTCCATAAGACACAGTACCCTAAACATGGGTATGGGTCACTTTTAGCATATATAATCTAAAGAAAACCAAATTAAGGCACAAACCACCTACCTCGATGTTGTATGATGAACACTCTTGAACTTCGGCCCTTGAATCGGCTTGGAATATCATAGATCTAAAAAAAGGTAAAAAATGGTCAACCTTTAATAACTCAAGAGGGAGGATAAATCATGAAGACATAATCTATGGGAAGAGAGAACTCACTGGTGGGAATTCAACACACCCAGTGACTTCTTGATCAGAGCTCGAGTGGAGGAACGATAGGTGTTCTATGATTAAAAACTGTATGTTTCTCTCATGTACGAGACATGGAGAGAATAGATCTCTTATGGGGATGAGATGCGACCCTGGTCGAATTAATCAAATAAAAAGAAAAGTACATTGCGTTTTCGTTTAATGTACACACCATGTACTAGCCTCAACTGATCCCCGCTTTAGGCAGTCCACACAGCCACGTTCTCGGCCGGTACATGACCCGTACATGGCTATATGAAGCAACCGGGTACATGGCATGTAAATGAGAGTACACGGTGTGTATAGAGAAAATTTCTAAGTACTACTTTTTCCTTAAAAACAAACTGAAACAACGATCCATACCTAAAATGGAGATCCATGTTATTACAATAACATATGATAAACCTTATGGTTTTAATGATAACCAGATATGAAAGGATTTAATTCTCATTATTTTAAGGATCTTATTATCCTTTAGTGCTTCAAGAATGAAAAATAAAATTAATCACCTTCACTTCGTGGAAAGAGAGATGAATTTGAAAGTGATCGATGCACAAAAAAAGGATGAGATTGTGATTTTGAAATGGAAATAAATCAATTTAGAAGATCTTTTCATGTTCTATATTGTGGTAGTAAAGATTCCCAAATATATAGGAAAGAGGATCATGTTGCAAAAAAATTGTCTTATTACTTTCATTTCTGTTCAATCAATAGTATTTTAACCCATTCTGGATTTATGGTTTTATGTTTGTTACCTTTATCATGATCATGTCCTCCATCCCTCAATATTAGTATTTGGGTATCAGTTATCTATTACATGTCCATATTTTCAATTCCCACCAATTCTATCCTATTTTTTAACCTAGTTATGTGTTCAACTTTATAATTTATATTCCCACCTTTCAAGAGAAAATTTTATTGACCCTTTTTACGATGTGGGTTTTCCATGAAGGAATTTGTAAATGAAAAAACAATGATTATAAATATCACGTTCAAATTTTGAGGATGAATTTTATTTAATGGGTTAGAATGTTACACCTTGACATTTTATGAAAAAATTCAAATAAATGTAATTTCATTAATGGATTTAATTACACTCAACGCTGATTTTAAAACAATCATTACATACTATTAATATTATTTTTTAAACATGACAACTATAACCTAGCCATTAAATTTCATGGTATGAATATGAATATCAACATTCTGAAAATTAATTATATTTTTTAGATTAATAGAATTAATTTATAAATTAGTACTTAATTTATAGTAAGGTCTTTATATCCATTTAAAATACAATTTATCAAAATATGAATTTTTTTATTTTTTGTGAAAAATTAATTAAACACTTTTTGGAAACTTTTAGAAAATTTATTTGACAAAAAATATTTTTTTTTTTGTTAATAAAATTTTAAATATCATATTAGGGTAATTTTTTATAATTTTTTTAGTTATTAATTTTCGAGTGAAAAGTGAAAAATATGGATTTTTCATTAATAAATTGTCTCTTTGTTTAAATAATTTATAAAGTTTCATATTTTTCAAAATATTTTCAAAAGAAAAATTTGTTTAAATGTATATTGATAGATAAAATTTATATTTTTGTAATCAATTTCATGTTGTGTTTTGATACTAAAAATTTCTATACTTATGAAAATTTCCACTCCGGAAAACCATTTTTTCATCACACCTACAAGTTTAATAATAAATTAAATTGTTTTAAATATAGGAATAAGATTATAAAAAATGGATCATATATTTATAAAAGTAATAATTAATATAGAAAAATTTCAACTTAATATTTGGTCATAATTAATAGTAAAAATAGTAAATTTTAATTATCATGGTTAAGGTCAAAATGGGTTTAACTGGTGTTAAACTAAAAGGATAAGAGTTAAAATGTTCTAATTTTATTCCAATTATTTTTTTTTGGGATATTTTAACCATTTTTATCTTAGCCTTGATTTTTATGTGATTCTGGGTCACTTTTTCATAAAAGTGACCAGTGTAGTAATTTATGTAATGAAAAAAAGACAAAATGTCACCCACATGCTCTTAAATTTTAATTTTGTGTTCACACAGGAAAAAATAATGTTGTAAATGAATATTGATGTTAATTTTTAGAATAATGAAATGTATTTCATGCGGGAATTTTATTTATAATTTTTTTTTATTTATATAACTACTTAAAATGCTTAAGAAACGACAGAAAAATAATTATTTAATAAATATAAAAAAATAATAATAATAATTTTATATGAAATATAAATTTAATTAATTATTGTATTCATAAATTTTTTTATATAAATATAAAATGATACATAGGTGTTTAAGTGATATATTCTAATTAAACTGATGTCTTGATGTATTTAAAGTAAATTTAAATTAATAGTGTAAAACTTGACATTAATGTTATTTTACAATAAATAATACTTTATTAAATGATTTAAAATTATTAAAATTATTAACCTCTAAAATTGGTTGGTATATATCTAAGAATATCAAGAATAGACTATTCATTGACTTGTGGTCCATTTATAATAATTACATTGACCCTTAAATAGTAAAAGATTTTATATTATGGTAAAGGGTAAAATGGGGTTTTCTGTGTTTCATGCATTTGGGTTGAAAATAAATTTCCACACACATTGGTTTTTTATTTTATAAGTTTTATTTTATATTTTGAACCAAAGGGTACAAATTGTTTAATTAAGATCATTTTATTTTAATTCTTAAATGATAAATTACCTAGATAAAAAGACTAGTTATCATAGTGAAAACTAAAATTATAAAATAAAACATAGAAGTTAAGGAACAAATTGTTTAAAACCCGTGATTTATTTATATGGGGGAGGTTTTAATTGGACATATCGTCCATTGTAACGACCCAAAATTTTATTAATTAAAACTCCTCTCAACCTTATTAAATGTCTTATTATGTAAAATGGTTATATAAAATATAAACTTCATTAGTTTTAGGATTTTTTTTATTTCATAATACCATTAAAAATTATTGATGTTGCTAATATAGAAGTTAAATAGTGATCACATGATTAGTATAAATATAGGGCTTTAGCAAATCCAAATTACCCAGACCAAGGAAGTGATGGCCTCATCCCGTAGAATTGATCCATATGAAGCCCATTTGTCGGAGCTTGTAAAGAAGGTGGCATCACTGGGCTTCACTCTTGACCAAGCCCAAGCTGAGCTTCAACACATTAATCTTGGACGGAACTACCTACTGGAGTAGTGGAAGTTAATAGAGATTACCACCTCACCAATGTTATCTGGTCCACCACAAGAGTTTTTCACCATTGCACACCATACCCTTATGTCTTATGAAGGTGTTATAAGGGGTTATGTAAAAAGGCCCTAGAACAATTATTATGTGAATTATTTCTTTATATAATAATGAATATACATTTTTTTATTATTGCTACTTTGTAAAAAAAATCTAAATCATAAAGAGTATTTTTAGTTAATATTCAATTATGAAATCTAGTTTGACGAATTATTGGATTTTTGAATTAAAAAATATTTCAATAAAATATTATTACTAAATTAATTTTTATTAAATATAAATTATCATATAATTTTTATGAATACAATTGTAATTTTTATTAAGGTATGAAAGCTATTTTAGTCAAAACCATGAATTTTCGATAAATGTTAGTTTTTATTTTAAAAGTAAATAATTCATATATTTAGAAAACTGTTTACATAAAATTAATATTATTTTTGGATTCATGACGTCAAAATTATCTAATGGTTAATTTTTCATAATTTTTTGAGATAGTCCAATTTTTGGGTAAAAATTAAATACCATTTAAATATATAATTCATTTTATGACATCATAATGACCCAATAGTGATTTAATAAAAAACTATAAATGGGATTTCCCGCCAATATATGTTTTAAATTAAAAAAATGTGATTTTAGGTTTTTTTTATTTATTTTACAAAGCCATAGTGGAATCTACAAGACTTATAAATAATTTTAACATATTAAAATGATTTCCTTGAGAGTGTGACTCGCCTCCTCCAAATAAAGCCTAATATTTTAAAAATTTCTACCATTGGCCTTATAAAATAATGTTTTCCACACACCTTTGGCAGAAACCATGGGGAAAAACAATGGTTTGGTTTGTGGTTTTGATTAGTTTAATGTGTGGTGTCCAAAACCTAAATAATAAAGAATTCCCTCTCCTTTCATATATAAACCCACTCAATCTCCCATTCCTCTCCACTAAAACAATTTTCAGATCGAAAAAACCTCTTCAATATTCTCTTTATAATCCTCCCATGGCACCCCAATCTCCCAAGAAGCCTCTCTAAAGCCTTTGGATCACACTTCTATGTAAGGGATTTCTTCCTCTCTCATTTTTTTCCAAGTATTTTATGTTCTATACCCTTTTGTTTTCAATTAAAAATGTTGGGGTACGATTTTGAACCTCCCTTATAATTCCTTAGTTATGTTTTAATTATGAGATACCTCTTTATCTCTCATTAATTCATCCCATGCACACCCGTTACCATGCTAAAATTCCGTAAGAAATTTCTCTCTTCTCATTTCAATTTAAGCAATTATTTTATATTATGCATCTAAATTCCATTAAATATGTTGGGATATGTATCTATATGAACCCCTTAATTTCCATTTCATGTAAATATTATGAGATACACCTTTCTCTCTTATCAACCATTTTCATGAAATCTTATGTCAGGCTGTTATGCCTCCAAAATTGCATCACAATTCTCCATGTCAAAGTTATTAGATAGTGAATACCATGCACATTTATCTATCAAGGGTATTCACCTTTATAAACATTTAATTATTTATTATATTGTTTAATATATGAATTCCACATTATTTTATCATGAAATAAATGATGATGTTTAATTAATCCATGTTATATGATCTATGTGGCAAACTTATGCATGAAGTGAAATGATTAAGAAGGGTGCACCCTGATAGCACTCCAATGCATTGGGTAAAGACTAGTATCGTGATACATCAAGTGAATTGAGGGTTTAATCGTGATAATTAAAGTTAAATTAGGGTTTAATCATTCTCCACGTGTAATGATCCTTTTATCATGATAATATCATGTTAAATGTTGTTTAAACATTTACATGTTATGATAACCATGCTATATCATGCCTTTATGTTCATGTTTCTCTTGTTCTCCATTGATATGCCTATTTACTAAAATGTATAATATTTTTCATGTTATGCCTTTTTTACTACCTTACTAGGCTTTATATCTAACCCTTTTCTTATTCATGTTTTCAGGTTATCCCTTGCAATGCTAAGTACGAAGGAGTATTGTGGTCATGTAAAAGAAGTTTTCAATAAAGATGTTGTGTTTTATATTCTAAGTTGTTATGTAATGTTCCTAATACCCAAAGACACTAGACCTCTCAATCTTTTATGTTTTATCAAGAGAAAATTATATTTAATAAATCAAATTTAAGTCAAAAATAATGAGATGTGTTGTTGTATCCATCAACTCCTTTATTTCTAAAATTTTTAGGGACTTTTGGTGAGAGTGACTTCCCATTATTGGATAGATTTGGGTATTTACAAAAATTTCAATCCTCCCCCATTAAAAAATTCCACCACCTCCCCTCACTTATTCACCCCTCTTAATCACTTTTTTCACAAAAACGTACCAAAATACCTCCCTAAAATAATTATTTATGTTTTATATCTTCTTTTTATTCGAAAATACCAACCCTAAGGGTCCTTACTAAGAGGTCTAAATGGGCTTGTTCTAATATAAGGTAATTGTATTCACTAAACATGTTATTTTTAAATATTCTATTACCACCTTCATTCATGTTATATTAAATAATATATAATAGAACCAATATATATCATATACTGATATTTCATTATATTGATATGAAAACCTATATTCGTCTCCTATTTCATCAAATGGAAAAACAAATCATCGATTGTGTGTATGGTGGACTATTGTTTCGTGAACTGATATAATTCATTTTCCATAACCACATGTCATAGATAAATATAATGTTGGGTTAAAGTATATGTATAATATTTATGATATTATTACACTTCTAGAATTAAAACATCACATATACCTTCTAACATTCCATTCCAGGAAAATATGATGATGTTGCATGTGTTTATGGTTTACTACCACCTTGGGAAGCAATTTGATTCATTTTTCACTTAATATTTATATGGAAGTTAATAAGGGTAAAATTATTGAATATATGATATATTTATTACATAAAAATTATTATTTAAAGGTAATATATTTTTTAACCTTCTTTCATTTCCTCCATTATGAAAATGGAACATTTTTCACACGTACGTACAACCTACCATCTCCATGAATGATGTAATTTATTTTCTTTCTCTAAATTTATTGGATTACTATAAATAATTATATAATGGATATATATGATATTTATATCATTGATAAAATTATGGAGATGTTGTAACAAAGATAAAAATTAAAGGATTGAACACACCAAACCAAAACATACATGAAAAATGAAGTAGACATTACCTGAAATGTGATTTTAAAAAACAATTTTTAATAAATAGGTAATAAAAGGTCATAATTACATAATATATGGTACAATAGATAATTATATGTTTATATAATAGATATTAATAAAAATAAATTTATTATATATGAGTTTTGAATTTGTATGAAGGAAGCCTAGACTTTAGGTAAGGGAATTTTATCTCAAATTATCTTCTTTGTGACATATGTTATGCTATGAAGATATCTTCTTTTAAGAGGTTTATATAAATAAATTGTTAAATTTTTATCATGGATTTAATTTTCATAATGATATTAAAATTTTAATTTAAATAAATTCGGTCATGGGGTATATGGTTCTAGAATCCTTTTTTATTTTCAAATGATACTTTTAAAGGATAATTGTGAACCCTAACAACTTTAGCCAATAAAAATCATTAAAAGAAAAGAAATTAAAGATGATGACTATAAGAAAATACCCTCCCCAGTGAAAACATCATTATGTTATGCCTTTTTCATTGCATGACCACTCAACTAGTTGTCCCGTGCAAGGTTTCAAGGGACTTTTACTAATAACAAAAGTTATACCCTCTCGATCTTCCAAATATCGATGGCCAAGATCTGTTGAATGCTTCCTATTCTGAAAACTCATATGAATCTATTACTTATATATTTTTTTAGAATCTTTCACATTATATAATCAAAATATCACTAAATACCAACAATGTCATCACAATCAATGAATAGTCATGCACGGGAAGACTTAAAATTTAAAAATTGATGGAAAACCAGTATTGGGAAGCAACAGAGATGAAGCCACCACAAGATGTCGATGATCACTCTCCCTCACATCCAAAACACCATGAGTAACAACACATGGATCCTCTTAGGAGAGAGTGGTAGAATCTTGGAGAAAGAGAAGTGGAACATGCTACCAAATCCCTTGATGGAGCTCGTCTCTATGACCCCCCAATGTCGATGGCCACCATGCCAGAGTAAGAAGATTCTCCATCGATCAAATATAAAACAAACCAAAAATAAGAAAAACAAAATGATCCACAAAAATATTAAGAAAATTTTAAAAAAGGTGACCATCATGGAATCACTTATCCAATAAACATTTTTACACTCAAACTCACAATCCCAAAACCTCTAAGAGATCACCACACTAGACCGACTATAATGGGAGCGGTGAACCAGGACGTCAGAGCAGTCTTGAGTAGAAAAAATCTTGGTAGTTGTCCATTCCATACATAGGGAACCAAGAAAAAATAAACTAGATGAAAACCCCAATAATCAAACCAAGTCAGCAGTGATGAATGCCCTTAAAATAGATCCATGACATCAGAATCAATGAGCTTATCTCCTTTCGGGTAGTGTCCCTTGGCCCAATTATTTCCAACACCAAATTTCCCAAAAACAATGTTATCAGGATGGAAGATCTTCCCATAGGGATCAATTTGAACATTATCCCACCTGAATCCTTTAACACAATCTGAGGAACAAACCTTCCACATGATGCCACATAATAGTACACATTAACATACTCTTGTTGAAAATTAGAGGTACCGATTTGTCTTATAGTGGGATCAATACCATGTTTTTCGCACACAAAAACCCCAAACATTGAACTAATCTAGTTCCCAGACTGACCACCCTATGATACAGTAGAAATCTTAACCCACGAGCCACTACCTTACACTAGGTCTGAAGATATATGGTGCCCAACCATCCAATGCTACTGTTGAATCCAGTACTGGAAAATATGAACAGTATTTCCCACCATCATGACCACTCAATATTTTAAATATTAATTTATAATTTGAAAATATTGTTTCCAAAGAAAATTATTTTCATAGTATTTTGTGCACTTATAGTTTTAAAATGATGATTTTCAGTTAAAAAGGTTATTTTCCTCAAGAAATGTTTCATGTGATATTTCAAAATCATTTTCTATCTAAGATGATGTCCTTTGATATTACCCATGATTAAAAAAGGATATAAACCAATAATATCATTATTTTTATTTATTTGAATTTTTTATATTTAAGATGAAAATATGTTTATGAAACCCATTACTTTTCCACAGGGTTATGTTATAATGAAATGATGAAGTGTTTATGAATCCAATTTTTTCATCACTTCTGATATGATGATTTTTTATAATCTTATGGAACATGTATGTATGATTTTCATTCTATAATGGGTAGGACCAATATCACCCTACAATTCATTGGGTAATTATTAATGTCATATGTGCTCAAAGGGTACACAGAAGGTTCTCCCAAGCCTGAAAGAGGGAACATGGGAGGTTATCCCAAGCCTGAAATAGGGTACACAAGAGGTTATCCCTAACCCATAGTAGGTACACCAGTGGTTATCCAAATACAAACATGTCATGAATGTCTTTGTGCATATCATTGAAATATGATTTTCCATTCTTATGTGTATGCCATAAGTATATATCTTATGTAGATTTTATGATTTTATGGCCCATGTTCGTTGATTCCTTTATAATTCAGGTCGTATGTATTAGAAAAATTTATTCCATGACTCATGTTAATGATCTATGATATACTTGTTAAGGTTTTTTTTCATATTTTATTCTCATGTTCTTATAACCATATGCTCATGTTATTCTTGTGCGATCATTGATATATCCATTTTTACCCTTACTAACTATATGAGCTCACCTTTTCTTATATTTTCGTTACCTAGGTTATGAAGAAAGGTTTTATGTAGGGTGTGTCTAATAAGAATACAATGTGTGAACAAAATTATGGTAGATGTTGATGATCTTTCAAGAAATAAGAGGATTGTGTGTCTAGTCTCCAAATACACTAAACATTTACAGTCCTCCAGTGATATTTTGTGACATTTATTTAATTTTCATCTAAAAATGTAATATTTATACATGTGAATCTAGAGATACTATAATTACTACCTCTAATAGGGAAGGGGTGGTGACTAATACTGTTAAAGAAGTATTAAAATGAGAGGCCCCATCCTATGTACTAGTATTCATGCCCACAACCATCTCTATACAAAAGTGCAGAGATATTAAATAAAAAGAAAATATATTTAGGGTTATCATGCATGAAAAACCTTTAGGAAAAGATCATTGCATAGTAGAATAAAGAAACAAAAATATATGACCAACTTGAAATGCGGTCTCAACCTACTAACAACTGGATGAGGGAAAACTGAAGAGATATTGACACACAATATCCAAGGATGACCATCAAACACAGTTAGCATCAAGATCCACTATGCTCCCTTGAAATTAGGTCCACTAATATTACCACTAATCTATATTCTGTCTATATAAGGCTCAACATGTGTTTGAATTACCATGTAAGGTTGATTATATACAAACCTATTAGCCACTACAAAATCACCAAACACAAATAATCAGGAGAGAGTGGTCATATCAACCCCACAAATGCATTAGAGTCAAATCCCGAGAGAAAAAAATTATAACCTATATTTCTCAACATAGAACCAAGTGAGAGAGAAAGGTGATCTCTATCACTATAGCCTGGCTAAGAATGATGAGTTAGCTTACAACTCCAAATTTCCATGTCTTATTCCCTACAATACATGAAGCCTCACCAATATCCATTTGGATGTCCCACACTATGACACCACTATCAATATCTGATGGGGTGTTATCTTTAGTGGATGTCATGTGTAACCACATAAGATATAGATTGGAGGGATCTCACCACACCACTAAATGTCACAATCGAGGCAAAACTATCTCATAGCCATTCATCTCATGTAATATCTAAATAAATATTATGGATGACCCACACCCCACCACTATTCTATAAAAACAAAGGGTAAATAATATCAATAGGAGGACATAATCCCACCATAGATTGAAAATGAGGGGTTCCACTTTGTAGATTTAGGAAGACACCCATTATAGTAATAGGGGTTTCTAGCCCTACCTATAAAGAGTTTGGGGGACCCACACCCTGGTGTGACAAGGGGTATTCTATTAATAGTAACACTATAATGATTACACATGATCACTCTTATGTTTGAAAATACTATATAGGACATATGCCCAAGTGTGGCAGTAGGGTATCCAACTCTGTAGCCTCTCTAAGGATCAAAATCAATCATTGTCATTGGGTAAGCATCACTGAGGGAAGTTTCATTCTTATAACACCTTGTGGAATATCTCTGATGACAAAAAAGGCCACCATCACATTTTATGTGGACGAAATTTCTTGATAGGAAACTCATGAACCCAAATCTGAGCCCTAAGGAAAGAGACACGAGAGGATAAATTATATGAAATTAGTACATAGTGTATCCTCATTGGGTACATGGTGTGTCTCATGAGGTAAAACATTGGGCATGTCCCCTTATAGTAATTGATGTGTATAATAAAATAACATGGAATCTATACTATGTCACATGGAATGTGACCTCTCCTAGACACCTAGTTGTGTCCTCACTTGCATAAGGATTGGTTGGCCAAGTGAATATGTATGAAATGTATATGGAGTACATGGAATGTAACTACTCCTAGAAACTTATGTTTGTAATCTCCTGTACATGGACCTATTAGTCATGTGGTCCTACATAAAGTTTACATTGAGTGCACAACATGTATTGTCTAGCCGATCTAAAGCTTGTGTACATCAGCCTGTGTTTGTGTACATCGGCCCATGCCCGTGTATGTCAGTTGTGCCTATGCACACCAGAGGTATGGCCATGACCTCTTAACCTGGGGTTTTTACCCATGTGCACATTCACATGACCATTTTCCACTACATATACTGTACTCTGATCACATGGTGTGTAGTCCCCAAAACTATGTATTATTTTAATGGGAAGAAAAAATGAGTTGTGCTCCTGAGCAGTATGCAATGTGATCGGGATTTACAAATGGAAAATCCCAATGAACATACTTAAATCCCTATTTTCCCTAATTAATATCATATTGACCCTTATTGGGCCCTTGGAAGTGATAAAAGGGATTCAAAACCATTAAAACACATATACGGGGATTGGGACATAAAAATAATAAAATCGCCTACCTCAAGGTGAAAATTCTAATGCTTCAGGTCCCAAGTCATTCTAAAAATCCATTGAATCCTTATCTAATCTTGATAACCATAAAGGATAAAGTATGAAATTACCTCCTTCCCTCAGTTTGTCCATTTTGTAAGGGGGAAACCCTCTCCCTTCATTCCATGTGTGGGAAGGAAAATATGAGAGGATTATTATTTTACTCTTTTTAATTAATTAATTAATTATCACATCCACTAATGGAATCCTTCCCCATAATTCCCAAATTTGCCTAAATTTATGTCACGCCTAAGGTAAATCTCATGTCTCGTAATCATCCATGGTCTCAGATTTACTATATGAGGTCCCCATTAATGGGAAAACTATGAAACCCAAAAAGTCACATTTGTGTACTTTACTATATATTAATATTCTTAATATATTAATTTTGGGGTCCTGCATCACCCAAACACAACTCTAGATCTAAGGAAAAATTTGGGGTTATATATTGAAGTAATCAAACTATGAAATCCATAAAACTGAAGTTATTACATTCTACACTACATCATGTCTTTTTACACTAAAAAGTATAAATCAATAAATAATATGGGGGGAATTGAGCATCTGATTATTTATCAAATTCCAAAGAGATCTCTTATATTCTCTCTGGTTTCAAAAGTACTATAATCAAAGGAATATTTCATCCATTTAGGAACCTATCTTGTCAATCCTTGATCTCCACTGGGTACTTTCAATGGTTGGATCCATCCTCTATTTCTAGCTTTACTCAATTGATAATGTGTGAAGGTTCGTGAAATTATATCCTTAGCTCTGACACATGGGAAACATCATGCACTCATCTCAGCTGTGGAGGTAAGGAAAAGTTCTAATAAACCTCACCAACCCTAGAAAGGATCTTGAATGGTCTGATGAACTTATAAGATAACTTGTTTCTTTAAACACACCTCTAGAATCTTCATCATTGAGAGATTATCAAGATAAATCTAGCATCCCTGATCGAACTCCAATGGTATATAGAATCAATCTGTGTACAATTTATTTTATACCTAGGCCATCCAAACATTCTTGTGGATCACCTAAACCTTATCTATCATCACCTACACTATCTTTGTCCCATCAATATATGTCTCTCCAATTTCAGTCCAGCATAACGATAACCCACAAGGTCTCCCTTACAGGGCCTCAAATGGTACTATGTTGATAGTAAAGTGATATCTATTATCATAATAAAATTATTCCTATGTAAATTTATCCTCCCATCCTAGACAAGGTCCAACACATAGGCTCTTAGTATAACCATGAAAACCTAAATAGTTCTTATGGTCTTCCTATCCTCTTGGAGGTGGAACATTGTTCTCATCCTCAATTTGATTCCAAATGCCTCCTTCAAGCCTCTAAAAAACAATGACATGATCTGAGAATCCTAGTCAGATAAAATCACTATGGTTTCCCTATAATTCCATTCAATCTTCTACACGTACAACTACCCAAAACTCAAAACTGAACTCTGCTATCACATGACAACATAATGTGCCATCTAGGTGAGTTGATCAAAAAATACCCATACAATGTCATGGAATCTCACTACCTATGGGATACCCATCACCAAAACCATATATATTTCATCCCACTTCCATTCTAGGATCGTAAAGGGTTTGTTCAATCCTATTGGAATCTAATGTTTTTCCTTCACTAGATAACATGTAAGGCACCAAAATATAAAATCGATAATGTTATACCTCATTTCAGCCCACCAATAAGGCCACTAAATGAATTATACATCTAAAAATAACTTGGATGTACATCCAGGGGGATGTTTGAAACTCTCTCAACACATCCTTTCGAAACATGACCTAAACCAACATTTATCCATAGTAAAGGGTGATGTGCTCCCCTCCTTCAAGATAATACATATGGTAAATCTCTTGAGGATATCTAGTCATGTAGAACCTAAAAATACATGTATCCCTACTAAGACTATATCACATGAAAAGAAAGTGGTAGAGTCACCCGCGTTGACTGGATATAAGTTGTATACTTCTCATCTGCCAGGTTTAGCTTTAAAGAATACAACTTATTTGACACCTCCTTCACCATGAAGGGATGATACTTACTACCAAGGTATATTAATACCAAGTTTCCCTTCATAGGAATATACACTATCTCAAATTCATAATCCTATAGATTATCTAACGAAAATATCTTTCTCAGATCATGATCACTTGAAAATAAGATGTACCTGAGACCTAGTTGGTCTGAACAAACAACAAAATGCTCACCCAAGATGTAACACTTATACATCTCCAAGTTGAATACTACCTCTTACAAAATCAATCTGATCATTTAGACCTACTTATATGGCTCAACTTCCATGACCCATAATAAATTGAGGTCTTATTTTTCATAAACACACATTTGATAGATGTTTTTAAGGCATCACAAAACACTACGCAGTTGACTCCCTCATCTAGAAGTCTCAACACCTGAGCACTAGACAAGCTCTTCATTACCTCCTCATAGGCTCCCGCATTGTTTTGGATAATAAAACAACTATCATATCTATGTTAAGTTAGTATAATGGTATACTATCAAGGAAAATTCAACCACAATCCTAAAAAAAGGCTTCAAAATAGAGGAAACTCTCCATCTCCACCACAGTCATGGGTGTCTCAAAATAAATCAATGTAGGAAACTTTATTGAGACTACTATCTCACACATTGAAAAGAAGTAATATTCAAATAAGTGGGGATCAAAGAACTATAAAAAAATTTCAATATCTTAATCTAACTTTAAAACCCTCAGAGCATGTCTAGAATTGTCCACAAGTGTCTCATATGATCCACGTCTCATATTTAATACATAAGTATGTAATTGATCAAGACTTCCATGAACTGTTCTAAGAAGTGTTGAAGGACCCAACTCATAAGTCTCGCCACCACCACTAGGGTTTCTAACACACTAAAAGGTGTATCCATTAACTCAAGGAAACTGTAATAGCTTTTGGAAGATATAAATAATATATCCTCCTCCTAATCTTGGAGCTAGTGATAACACATATCGAGGTCACCTTCAAGAACCACCAAGCCCCAAACCACTATGTGACGAGGTTGATCCTTAGGGGTGGGTAATATTTCTTAAATTGCACATAATTTAGATGAAGTTAGTGAACTCATAACATTTATCTCTCATACTCCTTATGGGTGAGAAACACAAGGTTTACTAGGGAAACACACTAGTTTTAACAATGATCATATTTTGTATATTATATAAACACACCATTCGCTATCACAGCTACATTGGGTCATCTGAAAAACTAGGATGGATATCAGGAAATCCCTATTTATTATCTATATAGAAGATGTAGTTTTTATTTGAGGTAAACATGGAACATCATCAAGAAAGATGTACTCATGAACCTCCAACACCATAAGAAACTGAATTTTCATAGCATCTGAAACTCCAAGGGTTATATTATCCATCTAAAAAAATGGTTCTATCATACTATTCATGAGATCATCTTTCTCTAGCTAGTATTCTTTCTTAGATGTGAAGTAAACTTCCATCCCACTATCCCAATCACAATACCACCCTTAACATTAGTATTAAATATGGGAATTTATAGTAGAAAACTACCTTATATTGAGGAAAAAATTATAGGGCCTCACCACCAGCAACAGAAATATTCGATGTGAGTCTCTATCTCCTCTCGGAGTTAAGTCGCCCTATCAATAGAAGCATTTGATCATTGATACTTCTCTATTAGATCCACTAAACAAAAGGATTGAGAAAAATTTACTCCACTGGCACCAAAAGGTCTTACAAAAGTGTTTCATTTATGGTTAAGGCTTGCCTCTATGTTTAAAAACTACAACTGGGGTAGATAATACATAGTCCATACTTAAAAACATTTCCAATGCCTTCTGATCATAATCCCCAACCCCCTAAAGAAATCATTCCCCTTATCTACATGTTCTCCACAACCAGGGATTTATATGACACCTCATTACATCAAAACGACCCGAAACATACAAGACAATGGGACTCAACCATCATACCATGACATTATCTACTTTGGTAGGCACTGACTCACCCACATAGTCTTCAATCATTTCATATAAATTCATCGTGTTGGGGGTATTTTTCCCACTTCTTCACATGTACAAAGATACATAAAAAAATCATTACTACGGGGAACCACTAACACCGTACATCTTCTTGGGGATGTTTCAATACCAGGACCACCATCAATTGGGGTCCTAACCAAGGACACTCACACCATAGGCTTATGTCAGTCCTCTATCAATTGAGAAGGTGGGTCTCTGTCTTTATAAAACCTAGGTGATCTCTTTCCTAGAAACTTGTGATGTGATATCAGTACAAGTGCATCAACAATTATTATCACCAAAACCAACTACATATCCATGAATAATAATGGTTGCGAGCACAACTATCTAATCGGTCAGGGTGAAAACAAGCTTGAAAACCCATAAAACTTTCTCGAGACAAACATCCACTATATAAGGGTCCAAGTCACCAAGAAACCTCAAATGTCTATTAGTAAGACTTAGGTAATGTGTTAAATAAACATGTATAATCATTTTAACCTTTTAGTGATATTAGATACACAGAAATTCATAAATCACCCACCTGTTGTGTTGGAGGTGTATTTGTGAATTACTCAACAGGTGGTAGTACTACTCTATGTCCGCCTGGAGGAAACACTTCATCAGTGGGTCTATAAACTGATGCCCCATCACTTAACTAGTAATATTCATGATTATATCTCATAATACTACTTGGTTTTTAATATAGAATAATCTATAAAGTTATCAGTATATACCATGGTCAAATATAATATTTAATTAGATGACTAATGAATTATATGGAAACTAAAATCTATTTATATATGCTTCATGTACCAATGTTGTCCCTACAACCAGTGATTAAACGTGTATATTCAACAAGTAGGATATCAGAGTCCTTGTGGATAGATATGTTTTCCACCTCATAAACACTGGGTTCCCTATTATGAAATCAAAACTCAAGAAACTATAATAGAGTTTCCCCAATTCCCAAACCAAAAACACTATAGTTAGACAATTCAAAACTTTACTCCTAAGATGAACCGCTCTGATACCACATTATTTTTGACCTGAACCGTCAGGGCTCACTTGGCCCACAGTATTCTTAGTGAGACACCCTAATCTAACTTTCAATAGGCTAGGGGATACAGAATAGCATTGAGAAGACAATGCTAAAATGGGAGGCCTTTCCCTAAGTATGTGTACGCACACACACAACCTTCTCCATAAAACAATAAATAGATATAAAATTAAAAAAAACATCTATATTGTATCCATCAATGAAACAACCACTAGGAAAACATTATAGTATAGTAGTATAAAGGGGAAAGTATATGCACAACTAGAAATAAGGTCCCAACATGCTAAAAACTAGAAGAGGAAAAAATTGAAGAGGGATCGACTCACAAATTTCCAAGGCTGACCACCAAAAACTATCATCATCAAGAACCACTATTATCCCTAAAATACCAGGTCCACCTACATCACCATTGATATTCCTATCATCTGTATAAGATATAACACATGCATAGAAATACCATGTAGGTTTGAGTGTATACATACCTAGTAGGCGTTACAAAATCACCCTACATAAAGAATCAATATATAGTAGTCAAACCAATATAAAAAAATTATATCAATTAGATCCTGATACAAAACTATAATAACCCATATATGCTTAAAATAAAACCAAATGAGTGAGAAATGGGATATCTGTCTCCACATACCTACTAAAAATGTTAATCCAACCTATAGCTCCAAGGTTCCTTGTCTGATTCCCAACACCACACGAAACCTATCTATAATCCATTTGGATTTATAACACTAAACCACTAATCTCAAAAGATGAGGGGGTTTATATCCTATGGTGGTCCTATGTAACCATATAAGATACATAATGGAGGTCCCTCTCTATGCCATAGTGTGTCACAACTGATGGGGAACTATCTCCTAGCCATTCATCTCTTGTTACCTATAAATAAAGGGTCTGGAGGACTTAGACTTAACCACTATTATACACAAATGATGAGGAACAATATCTAGTGGAGGACCTAGTCCCACAAGAGCTCAAAGATGCGGGGGGACTACTTTGTAGATAGAGGACATGTTCCCTATGCACTTATGGGTGTTGAAGACCCTACCTATAAAGAGTATGGGGGCCTACATCCTAGTCCGATACGAGTGTTTCTAACCCCGATAACATTATGATGATCACACTGATCACAAATACCTATAGAATGAGTGTAGGGAACTCATTCCCAAGTGAGAAAATTGGGTTTCCAACCCCGGTGCCTCTCTAATGATCATACCAGATCACTGTCATCACTAAGAATCATTAAAGGTATATTCATGCTCATAAAACATCGTTGCATACCTTTGATGCCAAAAAATAATTCCACCATCACGTTTTATGTAGAAAACTTCCAAGGATATACTACTCACGGGCCCAAATCTGAGTATCTAATAAGAAAATATGTATGTAAGAAATATGTAAGTAGAGTAGATAACATTTCTTCCATGAGTACATGATGTGTCTCATGAGGCCGAACCCTATTTGTGTTCCCTCATGGTACTTGAAATGTATGAGAAAAGTTCCCAACATGTACACTGTGTCACATAGGGCATTACCTCACATAGAAACCTAGGCATGTCCACGACTATACACAACTTCACCGACCATGTGAATATACAAGGAACATATATGGATTACATGTAATGTAACCTCTCTTGAATACCTAGGCATGTCTTCACCCACACACAACCCGACTAGACATGTGGTCCTACATAGCATGTACATAGAGTACACAATGTATAGTGTCTAGCCTAGCCTGAGACCGTTTCCATTAGCCTGTACCTATGTAAATTGGCCCGTGACCATTTTTATCAGTCATTCCCATTTACAGCGAGGGACTGGTCATGTACTTCTACATGGCCATGTTCACTTAACATGGGGTATCTTCCCATGTACTCAACCACATGGCCTACTACCACCACACAACGTGTACTCTAAGTACACGGGGTGTAGACCTCAAATGTCCATGCTCCCCCCAACTGGAAGAACACATGACATGTTCTCTAGAATATAATGTCATGTGATTAGGATTTCTCAATGGGATATCTCTTCGAACATCCTAAAATCCCCAATTTTCAACAATTAAGAATGGATCAACACCAAAAGATCCACAGAATTCATAAATGGGATTCAAAAACATTAAAAACAGATGTAGGGATCAAGACATAGAACACAAAAAACATCCTTCTTCGTGGCATAAACACCAAAGAATTATTCCCAAATCCATTCTTGATTGTTCTTGTACCTCAATTTGATCATGATTTCTATTAGGGATGAAGTACAAAGTCACCTCATCTCCTCATTTTGGACTTCAAATTATAGAGAAACCCTTCCCTTAATCTCATTCATGGGATGGAAAATGGTATGGGATGATTATTTTACAACTTTTAAGTAATTATTTAGTTGTGAATAATTAATTATCACATCTACTAACATTATCCTTCCATTGAACACCCATGTATGAACAAATTTATGCCACGCCTAGGTTAAATTATACATCTTGAAATCAACTACGGCCTTGGATTTCCCATCAGAGGTCCCCATCAATGGGAAAATCATGAAACCTGAAAAAATGTGTGTGCATGATTTAATATAAATTAATATTTTATATATTTTAATTCAGGGTCCTACAACCCCCAAACACCATGAAAATTTTGAGGAAAAATTATGGATATATATTGAAATATCCAAAGAACTAAACCAAAAAAATTAGATACATTAAAATTATACCTTTATTTTTTGGGTTTAATACATTTTTTTTGTTTTTTTGTTCAAATTTACTACTTTTAAGTAAACTCAATGATAGAGAACCTTATGACTTATTAATTCATGAAATGTGTCATTTACATAATTTTTTTAACCATGAATATATTTTAAAAAAGTATAATTAATTTATTTAAAATGATATTAGTTCAATTATGGTCTAAATGGATTTAATTAAATATTCCCTTTTTTAAAATATCCTTTAATCGTTTCAAAAAGAATCACTTATGATGTTCATTTTTATTATTACTTTTCCTTGATCCTTCCAATGAATTATCCAACATTGGAATTCAATGTTAATGAACTATTTTTATTTATTAAAATATGAAAATTTAAAATGATTGAATTCTATCTTTTCATGGGAATCCCTATGATATAACCTTTGGTTATTTTTTGAGATAAGATTATGAAACAAACTTCTTTATCATATATTTTATCATGTTTATACTTTATGTATGGCATATTTTTCTCTTATGGAACAAATATGCAAGTACATGTTATGATTCTCATTATGTGATATTTTGACCTAGAATTATATTTCGCTCCAATGTGATGGGATATGATTTCATCTCATGGAATACCCTGTATAGTGTACAAGAAATTAGCCTAAGCACATTATGTTATGTGGCAGGTGGTTCTAGTATTATATAGCCCTCAAATGAATTAGTTAAAGATTTATATCACTTGAAATGTTTTGTATGGATTGAGTAGTGAACAAAAACCACCAAGGTACTTTTTCCACTATTTTTATGGGATTTAAGTGTAAACTCAATCACCACATGCGACTTTTTCCACTATGTCTTTGGGATTGAGGAGTGAACTCAATCCACCATGGGAATTTTTACACTATGTTTAAGGGAATGGGGTGTGAACCCAATCCACCTTGGGAATCAGTTTACTCTTATAGTCTTGAAAGAGAACCTTGATTTTAGATGATGATTTCATGTTTTATATTTTCTCCAAATATTTATGATTCTGTGATCTTACGATATCATTTAATTATACCATATTTCCATGATTATCTCACACTCGTATACCTTAGTATATAATTATTCTTTTGAGATTACATGTCACTCAATCACGATTTCTGAAAAATATTATTTTTACAAATTATTTTAAAAATATATTTCTCCATACCCATATTTTATCATCTTCTTATGGTATTACCCACTATGACGTGTTGATAAATTTTCCCTTACTGGGTATTTGAGTTCACCTGTGTCTTATGTTTCCCCTACCTATATATAATGATATGTATAAATTATGTGAAGTATATAAGAGGGTATAAAATAGTTATATTATTTAGAAAAGTTCACGTGTTTTAAAAAATTTGTTTCCTATGTAACTATTCCTACAATACACAAAAAAAAGGTTCTCTGAGCTATGTGATAATATTGTGATATATAGTGTTAAAATTAGGGAAATGATGTAAAATAAAGATATGTTTAGAATTGATTTTCATAGAACTTATTAACTCTTATTAATTATGTTGAGTCAAAATATGGAATATATTTTACATGATTCAACTCCTAAAGTGGCCGAAGTTACTTTTAATATAAGTTCTTAAAATGCAATGAAATCATTTTTTATAAAATTTATTATTTTAAGAATAAATAATATTTTACACAAAAATAAAGTATATTGTCAATTCAAATGGGATTAGTTAGAATATATTAAATAAAAGAAGAGATATTTTTATTTAAACCCAAACAAAAATTTAAATAAACCTTCTAAATTCTTGATAAATAAAAGTAACTAAAAATGGTTTTTATTTGAACAAAAACATTACGTTTATTTCCAAAATTTTCAACACATATTTCTAAGTTTAACACTAAATTTTTACATAAATTATCTTAATTTATATATACTTATTTATTTATTTTATAAAAAAATTCTTAAAAAAATTAAATATATTCTTATTTCATTATAATTTAAAAAAAGTGACATTTTTGGTAAAATTGGCATTTTTTACAATTCACCCAAAAATAAATTATTTTTAAAAAATCACAAAAAATTACCGAAATATAATTTTTACGTGATAACTAAAAAAATAAAATTAATTTTATTAAATTCTATTTATAAAAATTATAAATTTAGGTTTTAATAATATTATTGATTAATGATATGTGCGTTGATATACTGTTTCTTTAAATAGAAATGGTTACTTAATATAATTAAATATCGGGTGTTATAAGAACTATAGTTAAAATGACAGTTAAGGACATAGTTAGGGGAAAAATTAATTATCAGGGATTATTAACTAAGATTATTTGTTGAATTAACCTAAATTGTATTGAATTTAATTTTCATAATCTATCTAATAAAAATTTAATGGAAAGTGTTAAGAAAATCTAAGTCAAGATTTCAAGATTGGGGAGTTCTGTCAATAGAAAAAGGAACTATAAACCCATAGTTCGTAAGACCACCTTCATAAATACCTTTTTATGGTTTTCAAGGTCATTTTATGGATCATAAAGATGGAAATATAGACCATTTCCATTATAATGCCTAAATTTTGGGGACATTCAAAGTTTAATAGTGAAGATCATCGACACATGATAAAATAATGGGATATTAAGTAAAAATTAAAATTAATATGTCCCACATATTTTGTAATCAAGAAGGGTACCAATAACAGCTCTATTATTAACTTGTAATAATGAATAGTTATCTAACCTCATTATCCTTGTGATCAATTGGGGAGAAAGACCATTTATTTACTATGACTTCTAGGTATGTTTTATACTCTTAAGAGTTGTGTGGTGTCTTGAAAATAAATATTAAATACTATAATCATTACTCCTTGATCCACATACTAAGTATTCTGGTGAGGAGGTGTTTTTTCTATGAAAAACACTTGATATATTTTCTAAATGTTCAATATTAAATTTTTTTAACTATGACTAGAAAATACAGAAAGTCATACAAGAACATGGATACATAGAGAATAATCTAGAATCACTATGAAATTTATTATTATAGAGCTAGATAGTAATGGTTTGTGATATAAAAGGTATTCGTTAAGAGAAAACTTGGAGAATGTACACCAGTTGGGCCTTGCATATTCAAATCCCTTAGCTACAATGAGTGTCTTGAGAGTTTGGTTTAAAATACCTGAGTAACTACACACAGATCTCATTATTTCATCACTCCTTCAGAACTTCTCTAGATTTTCTATAAATTTCATTTTTATAAAATTTTTATGTGACTCTCAGATCTTCTCCCTCTACTTCACCAAGTTGATAAGGATATCAAGAAAGAATAACCAATTATTCTTTTGGTGAATAAAATTAAATTCTAGGATAATATCTATAAGACTATATCTAAGTATAAATATTTTTCATAGCACCCCTTCCAACAATATGAGGGCCAAGGGGAAATGAAGGGAACAATATGTTGTTTATTTTTCATTTAGAAAGAAGAAACAGTATAAGAAAAAATAATCCTAGAAAAATAAGTGAGGGGAAGTTTCAAGTGTGTTGGTTATTGACTATAATTTATCCATCTCATCAAATTGGGTATTAGATTAAGCATTTGTTTCTCACATATGTATTAAAATACAAGAACAAATCAAATTATGAAAAAAACTATATGGTGAGGTGGATATACAAGAATCAAATGAATCCAAACTTGTTATTATTCCTATTGAATATTACCACTACACATTTCCAATTTGATTGTTATTTTTTTTTAAATATCATTATTATGTTCTTTTAGTTACAAAAAATATTATTTATTTTTCAAGACTTCATAGAGATGGATTTAATTTCGAATTTGGAAATAATTTTTTCATCGTTTATAAAAGAAATCATTTTATATGGTAAGGAATAATTAAATAATGTTATTTACATGTTGAATGACATAAAGCATGTAATATAAAACCATAATGAAGATTGTTCACATGGATCATACCGCACCCAACTATTGAATCATTGAAAAAGTCTTGTAAAAAAAAGGTGTTTTACTATAATATACCATATTGTATATTTGGATTCCTTTAAAATAAAATTACTTGGTGTATATCATGAATTGTTTCATGTAAAAATGTCCAATCCCCCATTTAGTGGAAAAGGTGAAAGGGACACTTGTTTTCTTAAGTTGGTTCATACTGATTTGTGTGTAACATGTCCAATTTAATCCACAGGCAGGTAATCATACTTCATAACATTTATGGATTACATTAGTATATATAGATATGTCTACTAAATGAAGTATATGTCAGATTCCTTTGAAATATTCATGGAATATAATGATGAATTTTAGAACCATAGTAGTAAAAAAATTATTAAACTATGATCTAATCATATAGGATAATATCTTAATCAAGACTTTATTGATTATTTATGGGTGTTTGGGATTTTATATTATCTCACTCTTCCATACACACCAAAATGGAATGGTGTAAGTTAAATGATAGACTAGAAACTATAATACATGGTAAGAGCAATGATGAGTCATGAGAATCTTCCATTATTCTTTTGTGGATACATATTACAGACAACATCATATATTCTAAACCGAGTGCTAAATGAAATAGAAACTTGTATTATATATCATCTTTGGTATAGATATAAGCTCATGTTATTGAATGAATGATTTTGGGGTTGTAAATAATTTTTATGTTTTTTTATCAGGGAACAAACTTTCACCTTGAGGCAATAAATGTATCTTTATATGGTATTTTAAGTAATATAATGGAAACTTCCTATACTATCCTTCATATAAAAATATTTTGGTTAAAAATGTCCCACCTTTCTTAAAAGAGATAAAAAACTATAAATGATATAGTGGGTGTGCGATAAACATTGATAAAGTTCTGTATCTAAATATATAAGAGTTGGAACATGAATAGTTCCTTTGAATCCCCATAATAGAGGATATTTTGGAGACACGTGTACTATTTAAGAGTATGAGATAGGTTATAAGACTAGAATGATATGGATTTCTAGTCACTGAGGATTATTACTAATTAGTAGTTAATAATTATGATCTTGTAACCTATATAGAATTTGTAGTTGGAATATTATTTTCCAAATTGAAAGAAGCTATGAATTATAAAATGGATCCCATGTACCATAATCTTGTTCAGGTTTTGGTATATTCTCTTTTGGGAGTAAATTACACTAGTTATAGATGGGTATTCAATAACAAACCTGACATGGATGGAAAATCCAGTACCTATAAGGCATGAATGCTTGAAAAATATTTTAAATAGAATAAATTAATAGACTACAGTGAATTTTTTTTACAATTAATATAATAAAATAAATCAGAATTCTACCTTCCATATCAGCTTATAATGACTATGCTAATTTTTTAAAGTTTTTCAAAATATTTTTCCATAATGGGAACCTTCTAGAAATATGTCTATATAACCAAACCAGAAAGGGTTATAACTCCAATGAATTCCAAAAATGTATGAAAGTTTTAGAGATCCATTTTTTGATTCAAACAAGAATCTAGGCCATGGAAAATTCGGTTTCATGAATCCATAATGAAATTTGATTTCATATATAACGAATTTATTCCTTGTGTCAATACGTTAATTCATTGGAGTGTGATCCTTTTATTAATAATTTATGGTAATGGAATAATACTTATTGGAAATGAAATACTGGTCATATAGTCCATCAAGGCCTAGTTATACACTTTATTATACATGAATAAATTTGGAAAATAAGTATATATATTTCGGATCAAAAACCTTTTTTATAGATCCATGAGGATTCTTGGACGAAGAGGAGTTATATGCATGGATAAGATACTAACGATATTTAGTAAAAGAAAATTTTTAGGGGATTTTTTCATCTTTAAAATGGAATTAATCTTTCTAAGAAAATTTATACCCAAATATAGGAGGAAAGAAATAGGATGGAAATGATTCCATATATATTAGTGATCAGGTAAGTCATTTATGTTATGTTATGTTATGTAAAATGTTATATGTCTCCTACACCTTAAGATTGGTAGGAAGATATCAAGATGATCTAGGTGATAGTCATTGTATGGAAGTCAAGACTAACCTTAAGTATCTAAGGAGTGTTATGGATATGTTCTTGATCTAAGGAAGTTATTTGGAACTAGTAATCAAGGAATATTCATATACTAGTTTCAAAACATATCATGAAAATCTGAAATCATAGTTAGGATATATCTTCACTCTCAATAGAGGTGTTATAAGATGAATGATCTCAAAGAAATACATGTTTTTTGATTATATAGTGGACTCTGAGTACATTAAAGACTCCATGGAAACTGAATAATCAGTTTTTATTCAAGACTTATTCTAATATCATGATGTGGTTCATATTGATAGAGACCCCATCATAATCCATTATGATAAAACTACAATGGTGGCTCTTACAAATGATTCAAGGTCACATTAGTGGATGAAACACATAATTTGGGAATATATTCTCTTGATATATTATTTCCAATTAGTTGATTTTACTATGAGATGAGTTTCTATGAATTAAAATGTGGAAAACCCCTTAAATAATGAATTTTCTCAGGAGAAACATGATCATAATGTGAGATCTCTAAGACTAAAAGTTGTTATTAGCTGGCTCCAATCCAAGTGGGAATCTATTAGAGTTAGTTTCCTAGAAATGACTGTATGTATTATATATTACATTAATATTCAAATATGTGATTAATAATTAACTATATTACTAAATACTATTCTTCTATCTCTGTGAATTTAATGTAATAATTTCCCATAGTATCATTCACATTGATAAGGGAATAATAGTTCCCCACTATGATGAGAACCATGAAATTACATGAAGATATTCTTAAACTTTGTTATTTGATCTGATAAAATTCTATGATATTTTCCATAGTATTTTTATTGTCACGTGAGGGTACTCATAAACCATGAGACTTCATCTCAAGAAGTTCAAAAAAATTATTCTCTAAGATGGGGGACTAGGAGAATAAACCCACCTATAGGAAATCCACGTGTTTATATTTCATTGTATATTTCTTTCTACAAGTGTGTGTAATTTTCCTTATACATTAAGAGTAATATAAATACATATAATAATTCATTAATTTTGATTTATTTTCATAAAAAAATGATGAAATGTGATCTTGGTGAAGTTGGATACGTTGAATGTATCATGAATGATATGTTTATAGTGAATCAGTTAAGGAATTATTTACCCTGTCACGAACAAACCCGGGTCAACCCTGAACTGGTAACCTGAGTCGATCTGTGGCTAGGCCAGAGAGGCATTCCTGATCCTCCCGGGCTAGAAACAAGTGCCAGCGCATTGAAAGAGTTACGATGGGAATGGTTTCTCCTAGTATAAATAAATAAAACAAGTGGAAATAATAAAGAGTATTTCAAAATAAATAAACCGAAAAAATGAATAAACAATAACTGAAGAAGATAAAACTAACCGAACACGATGACTGAACTAACACCATATGACCCCACAGGAAACTCTCTGACTCAATGATCAAACATTTCCTAAGGCAAATGCACCAAAGCTAGAACATGCACAGGGGAAAAAACATAAAATAACTATAGGTGTGAGTATTAAAACTCAGTAGCCTATCCTGATATACTATTTCCCAATTCACTTCCTCTAAAATACAAGAAAAATAAATTCCAAGTTTGAACTACAATATATTAAAGTATGAATTTCTATAGTTTTCACCTAAAATTAATTTAATATTTATTTCCCCTCATCCTTTTCAAAACCAGATTATAACATTATGTATTACTATACTATTTCAAAGGGAAAGTGATGACCTTAAATAAAACCGGCACTAAGAGTTTGAAACAAATTTTCTTTTGGAAAACATTCTTTATAAGATTTAGGATACTAGAACATTACTTTCCTTGAAAAACACCACACAATAGTACCATGAAATTTGTATATAAAGTGAAATATAAATAGGTATACAAGTATCTCAACACAGTTCAAATAGATAAAATCCACTAGACATAGGAAAACACGGTAGATCTATAATAATCCAGACGACACTAATACATGTGACCCCATCTATAGTAGCATGCCACATACGATAAAATCTAATGCTCTAAATTCTCATCCACCATTTCTCAAGACAAGATAAGGTAAAATACCATAGCAATGAACCCAAACATATCCGCTTACTATGGGCCACTGGTCAGTACCATAACCTACCAGGGAAGCACTCATCTCAGACAATTCTCTCAATATGTCGGGTTCCTATGTCACAAGTGTTAGAGGATATGATCCAACAGATTCCAGGTGAGCAAAAAATCACAATGTATATAATAATAATTCCAAAGTAGGCCTCACCCCAAGTCTCCCCTAGGATCATTCCCAAGCCTTAAAATCAAACAATTATAAAGGGTTACAACCAAAGAACCCTAACAATGGATCTTGAGAATCCCCAATAAGGACCTCCCACCCATTGCATGCAATCGAGGCATGAGGAACACACAATGATAATTTTCATAATAAAAACTTTTAACTAATTTCATGAAATGGTGAAACAAGCCCTTAAATATTAAAAAAAACCTTATCTCAAAATGAAAACACTTTTCAAAAGTGGTGTCAAGAACACCATTTACACTCAAAAACATTGATAACACTCTTCTTAATATACTCATATTACACACTCAAGACTCAATCATTTTTAATAAAAATTCCTATACATTCTAAAACACAATACACACATTTTTGTAAAATCCAAACCACTTGGTAAACCACACAAAGAACCCAAAACATTGTTCATTGGGCTGATTATACATTTGTAAACCCCAAAAATTCATTTTTACACTACACTTTTCTCCTAAAAGCCAATCATGAATTTTATAAAGAACACAAGGAATGCAATGTTTAATAAAACAATTTTCAATTTAACTCTCAAAAAATTATGAACATCAATTTATATGCCATAATTTTTTTAAATTGATAATCCTTGTTTTAAACTTCACACACCTTGTGCGTAAAACGCCCGGTGTTCAAAACTCAATAAAATACACCATACATTCAAAATCTAATTGTTTTTTAAACAAAACGCACTCCATAAATACTAATGTTCATGTTTCTCACTACCCAAATAATTTAATAAATGTTTCATTAATTTATAAAACATCAAAAATAGAAAATGAGGTTGTACACCAGACACATCAAATTTTACACACAAATTCTACTATGGAATTTATTGAATATCAGACCACATAAAACATGATTTCTAACATGATTCTCATACCAAGAAACAAATTATAATGTTGTTAAAAAAGGTTTATCATGTATACAAAGTGCAGAAATCATGAAATTATAGTTTCATAAATTAAAAGGGTCGGTGTAATAGAATTCCTACATTGGAACCAAGGTGGGATGACAACACAAACTCAAAACTACTCCGCGAGGGTTTCAAAAATCCTAAACCCATCAAAATAAACCTTAATGAATAAAACTATTAACAAACCTGAAAGCAAAAACACACCCCAATGGAGGGGGTGTATACCAGAGGGCTATGAAATCCAGAAGAAGGGGATACAACCACAGGCGGGATGTTAGAGAGGGTCATCGGAGGTGTGCAAGGGTGATGGTCGGAGGAGGGGTTGGCTGTGGGGGTAGCTTTGCACGGCTGGAGGGGCACCGATAGAGGATGTGTCGAGGACAGCATATCTGTGTAGGGAGGTCAGGGACCGGTCATCCGATGTTGTGTGCGCAAGAATGGAGAGGGCGTCGGGCTGTGGCGGTGCCAGTTAAAGTAGAAGGGAGCAGTGTAGGTTGGATGATGAGCAGGGGAGACTGTCATGATGAGGGGAAGGGTTCTGAGTGTGCTGTGAAGGAGAAGGAGTTTGTGGCGGCAACAACTAGGGTGTTTGGAGTGATGGAGGCTGAGGTATGAGGGGGTTTAGTCGCTATAGAGGAGGAGGTGGCATCTGGGAGGCTTCTTGTTCAACACATACACAAAGAGGGGGGTGGGTGCTAATTGGAGAGATGAAGGATTTTCACCAGAAACCCTAAAAAAGTGTAAAACAAATAAAAAAACTAATTACACGTATTAGAAAGATGATAATAATAATTAGAATAATAATAATAATAATAATCATCATCATCATCATCATCATCACAAATTTAACAATTTTAGTTTCTATCTAAAACAAAAAAAAATATTTAAATTTCAAATAATCAATGATAGTCAACATTGTTTTAGTTAAAAAAAATTCTCGTTTTAATTTTCTGAAGACAGTAGAAATGTGCAATTACCTAGGTGAATCCACGTGGAATCACACTCTGACCGTGTGCCTGAAAATTTCAAACCGAAAGCATGAACTTTTTAACATAATCTCAAAAAAATTATGTTTGACTCAACCCGAATCCCAGAAAAAAGTATTTAAGGCCAAATAAATAATAAAATAAAATAACCAAATAGGTCGGGGTGTGAAAATTCTCCCAACCATGTTGCTTTCCACCCCCATAAATCCACAACACTATCCAGCTGATCGATCAACACCTAAGGGTTCCACATAAACAAGATCCAACCTATTAACCCAATTACATTCCATCGACCACCTATGGGACTCAACCTCATTTCCAGAAATACATCACCAGCAGAGGGGAGAACTGAACGGACTCCCCAACATAAGAATTCAACTAGCATTTGATAATGACTTAATAGAAAACTCATGGAGACTCACGGTGGGTCTCCCAACTATAAAGAACCTACCTAAAATCAGCCAAATGGAAATCCAACTTAATCCCAAACCAATCCTTACCCAAGATAAACGGAATACATCATGAAAATTTAAACCATCAACTCCCTTTTTACCTAAGGACAAATAAAAAACAAGGCCTCACCCAATTCACATGGGCAGTCCCCACAAGGACGTTGACCAGAAATTCTCATGTAAGTACGTATGACCATGGACACTGTGTGCAGGGTAAGTCCAGCACACTCTTTGAGACAAGAGGATATTCACAACGATGGAGAAACCACAATAGAAACACTAAAATTGTCTTATAGCAATGATAGAGGAACAACCTAAACCAAATTCCATAACATTCAGGGTTCCTGACTACGCACCAGCTTCACTCCGAGGACTTTTGGCTGGAGCTCTGATGGATGAATAATATCCTACCTCTTAGTCAAGTTATGATAATCCTAATATGAGAAATAATTTTTTTTTTGACAAATGAAAGGACAAAATTTTGAACAGAAAACCACACTGTAATTGAGAACTGAAGTTCATCAAAAAGACCCACGAAATCCCATACATTTCATAACCCAAAACAACATATATACAACTGCAATGATAAAAAAATCCCTTGCACTAGAAGGAAAAATACGCAAGAAACATTAAAAAAAACCCAACAATGCATCAATTCTGAGAATTTATTCTGAAACTCTTTCTAGAAACCCATCGAATGAATCGCCACAAGTGACCCAAACATCTACAATCCTGGAAGGTCTTCATAGAATTTGTACAATACATATTTTTGTGACCCTAGATTCCACACTGATAACACACGAGGATCTCTCTCTCCATAGAGGTTGATGAAAGATCTCGAGGCCTTTTTATTCCATGAATTTCACTATCAACATTCAATCACTTCCTCATCTCCTTGCCAGAATCCTCACCACCACTCCTAGGAATTGAAAGAGGGAGGAATACTTTGAGAACTTCTTCCATCACAACTTCAACATGAAAATAATTTCTCACCATAGTGGAAAATGTTGTAAGGTTGGATGTTGACACCCTTGACTACAAATCAGGATGGAGACCTGCCTCAAAATGTTGAGCCTTCATGGAGTCAATTGTGGCATACCTTGAATTATAAGGGACTAGGACCATGAATCACTGGAAATACTCCCACATTGATCCATCACCATGATGCATAGAACACATCTCCATCCCCTTTATCACCCTTAATTTTTTAGATAAATACTTGTGAATGAACAAATCATTGAAAAACTCCCAAGTCAGCTCTTGACAAGGCTTGTTCCGAGACACTGACTTCCACCACATCCACGATGAACATTCAAGAAGAAAGTTTTCAAACTTGACCTTTAATGACTCCGACATCTCAAGAAGGTTGAATCCCCTATTGATATTTCGCATCCACTACTCCAATATAGAAGGTTCTACATGACCATAAATGAGAGGTGGATCCAGCTTCCGAAACTCAAGCATAGAATCCTTAGGTTTATCAATCTCACTATGATCACCTATCGAAGCTTCAAGGGGAAAACCATTGGACAAGATTAGTAAAGAACCCAATAAAGTCCAACTAAATAATAAAATCCTCAAGATTAGACACCCCATTGGTAAAAAACTCTAAACACAACAAATAAAGCTGTTATAAAATCAATAGTTTCCTTTTTGAAAAAATAATTAATTTAAAACAAGCTTGGGGGTTAAACCCTCACCATTGGTATTCTTTAGAGTATCACTGACATGCATGATTTCGTGCCACCTTGGGAATCTATCGACCATACCATACATCCATTCATATTCCCACAAACCACTATGCATGTAAGAATCCATAGAAACACCAAGGCCAAAAAAACAACATCATTTCCTAAAAATATATCATTCATGCCATTTCTTTTACAAAAATCCACAAATAAAACATGTCATTTCAAACAACCATTTTTTTAAACCAATTTGTATTATTCAAACACTTTTCAGAAGTTAGAGGGGACTAAAAAAACTGAATGAGGGAACTAGTGTCGGGGGTGACTTGACCATATGGGTGGAGGCCATATGTTAAACACGCCACCAAAATCGATAGCCTTTTAAGACCATGCCTCTAGCTCCACATGGCTTGTTTGTCCATGAGGGATTAAAAGGACTATTAGCCCAACTCCCCTTGTCGTATCCCAATCAAAAAAAATTCCCAAAAGAACTGAAATATTTAACAAAAAACTAGACATCCCATGGAAACCTGAGGATCAGAATGAGTAAGAGTTCCTGACGCTATTCCCGCACCTACCCCTCGAGTCTCGAAAATCCTACTCCTTCTACTATGAAAACCCAAATAACAAAGGGAACTCTGAAAAGTTTTGTCCTCTAATATACAACCTAATCTAATACCATTTTTTCATGAACAATCTCGGGTTGACCCTGAACTGATCACCCGTTCCAATCCACAGCAAGGCACAAGAGTCGTTCCTGATCCTCCCTGGTCATCGATAATCACCAGGGCATCAACATACGGATGATGGGAACAATATTTCCTAATATAAATATATAAAAGAAGTGGAAATAATAAAGAGTAATTCAAAATAAATAAACAAAACAAATGACTAAACAAGAACTGGAGAAGAAAAAAATAAGTGAAATCGACAATCGAACTAACCCCATGTAACCACGTGGGTCACTCTCCCACTCAACAATCAAATGTTTCCCAAGGATACTGCACCCAAGATAAAACCTTCACAAGGAATAAAAATAGAATATAATTATAGGTGTGAGTATTAAAACTCAGTAGGCTAGCCTAATATGCAATTTCCCAATTCACTTCCTCTAAAATAAAAGAAACATCAATTCCAATTTTGAACTATAATATATTAATGTATGAATTTCTAAAGTTATTTCTTAAAATCAATGTACAATCCATTTCCTTTAATCATTTGAAAAACCAGATTCTAACCTTAAGTGTTAACATACTATATCAAAGGGAGAGTGAATAACTCAATTAAAACTAGCAATAAGTGTTTGAAACATATTTTCTTTTGAAAAACATTGTTTTATAAGAGTTAAGAAGCCAGAAAATTACTTTCCTTGAAAAACAAAACAGTACCAAGGATGTCATATAGAAAGGGAAATGTAAATAGGTATACAAGTATCTCAACATAGTTCAAACAGCTAAAATCCACTATACATAGGAAAACATGGGAGATCGCGAATAATCCAGACGACACTTATACCTATGACCCCATCTACAGTATCATGCCACATACAATGAAATATAACACTCTAAATTATCATTCACCATTTATTAGGATAGGATGATGGAAAATCCCATTGAAATGAACCCAAAAATATCCACCTACTATAGCCCATTGTTCAGTACTATAACCTACCAGTTCATCACTCATCTCATACAGTTATCTCAATATGCCAGGTTCCAATGTCACAAGAATTAAAGGAGGTGATCCAAAAGATTCTAGACGAGCATCAAATAACAATGTATATAATAATAATAATCCCATAGCAGACCTCACCCCGAGTGTCACCGAGGATCATTCTCATGCCTTAAGATAAAATAGTTATAAAGGGTTCTAACCAAAGAACCCTAACAATGGATCCCAAGAATCCCAAACAAGGACCTCCCACCAATTGCATGCAAGTGAGGCATGAGAAACACCTAGCGAGGGTTCTCATAATAAACACTTTTAACTAATTTCATGAAGTTGAAAAATGGGCCCTTAAACATTCACAAACAATGAATTATCTCAAAATGAAAATTCATTCCAAAAGTGGTGTCAAAACACCATTTCAACTAAAAAACATTGATAAAACACTTCTTAATATACTCAGATTACACCCTCAACACCTGACCATTTTTAATAAAAATTCCAGAAAAGATAAAACACAATACACACATTTTTTAAAATCCAAACCACTTGGGAAACGACATAAAGAACCCAAAACATTTTTTTGTGCACTGTTGATACGTTTTTAAACCCAAAAAATAATTTTTACACCACACTTTATATAAGGCCCCAGCCTTAAACCTTACTTAATCTTGAGTTATTACAAGATTACACGTTGAGGATCTTTTCGGGTTTAGAGTTTTAGAGAATTAGATCATAAGACTTGCATTACATTCCACATATAAACAAAGTGGTTACATAAAGATAGTATTCTTCATTCCCATCAATGGAACACACATTTAAAATAAAACATGGATTAATTCTTGAAACATCCTTGACTCTATCATCTTATCATGTACCTTTCCCTTGACCTGTGAAAAACATTTCAAAAACTTGGGATGAGCATAAAAACTCAGTATGGGTTATAAAAACATGGAAAGGAAACATGGGTACATACATACATAAGAGTGAAATCATACTTTACCCATAAAACATAATCACTTTAACATACCTCATAAAATCATGAATAAATCATAGAAATCATAAGACATAAAGGTAACTTGAGGCATTCATAACATTCTTACGTAGGGAGTAACCCTCTTGGTTACGTTTGGAATACCCATCACAGTATATTCCCTAAAAATCTCTTCGGAGAAACCTTAATGCTTCACTCCTTCGCGTTACCCAATGCATTGGAGAGCTATAACGGGCTCACCCGCCCTTAGTTTATCACGGAACCACCCGTCTTCATAATAATGCCCAAGAACCATAACATAATCATATCACATAAAACATGCATAAAGGAAACATAACATTTCCACATTTCAATCACGAGATATCAATACAACACATTGATATAATAAAAACATTATGAAAACCATTTTCAATACCAAAGTAAAACATGGTATTTATTTTTCTTTTAAAAAAAAGGTATGGCTTGTAGAGGAAGCCAAAACTCAAATAACGGTTACGACGGCGGAGAAGTCGTTGTCGCCGCATACGTACGACAAAAACATTCCCTTTTGTCGTTTAGTAAACGCTTCGTATAAAAAAAGATTCCTTTTGAATAAACGTAAAAGTCAAAGGGGTTTATACACCGTATAAAAGAAAGTTGTGTATAAAATAAAATATGCCTCAACGAAAGGAGATTGAGACGAAGTCCCATACAATGATCATTTTTAAATAAAATAGATCTATTATGTGTATTCACTATATGTACACATAAAGAAGGTATAAACACAAGATAAGACATAACAATATCAGGACAAAATTTGAAAGTAGGATATTAACCCAAAGAACGGAAATTGGGTTAAGAAGTTCCCATACCTCGTATCTGACTTGACCCGACCGTTCTTTAAACTCCTGAATAATAAACTTTAGTTAATCTCTACTTGATTATGAATCTTTTCCAAGTTCATTATTTCTTTTATACCATGTTATGAACATCATGAAATCATTTAAGTTAATAATGTTCATTTTGTCGGTATTTGGTTCTTAAGTCAAAAATAGACTTCTTACACTTACATGTTGTTAATTTGGTCAATGTTTCATTATATCCAGAATGGTATTCATGATGTAGATATCATATATTTCATATATATCCAGTACATACATGTATTTAAAATATTACATAATCATTTAGAGGTAAGAAATGAAATGCACCGTTCATGGAGACGGTAAGCCGTACGTACGCATGAACGCTACTTTCATTTCTTTGTCATATTAACGGAATTAAAACTAAATGAGACTTATGTATATTTTAATTCCAGAATTATATTCATCATTTAGATATATCATTAATTTTATATATCCATTATATACATGTACTTTTAATAGTACATTACATTTGGGGATAAGAAATGAAATGCACCGTTCATGGAGACGGTAGTCCGTACGTACGCATGAACGCTACTTTCATTTCTATCTCATACTTTAATGGAAATAAATGATAATGATATATATAGGTATATTATAATTCCAGTATAACATCATATATAATAACTTTAAATCCATCCTTTACACGTCCCACATATGGCATTAACGAATCACATCACTTTGAGGGGGCGGTAGTCCGCACTTCCTTAAGTGAAGATATCGCGTATACCCATAATGGAAGCCATAAAGGTAAGACAAAAATGAAAAATACAGAAGCATAAGTAAAACATAAACATATTACATATCATATATAAAAATAGTGACATCATAATGGCCACCTTTGAAGGTGTTAAATGAGTATTGAACAATCATCGTTTCGGGAGGCAGAATTTCGCCATCCACGGAAACCGTATGTTCTTTAACCATTTGATGTAGTTGTGTGAGAGTGTAGCTCAAATAAATCTTATAACAACATCCTAGTATATTGAAGATACTGGTGTTGTTACAAAAGAAGTAAATAAAAAGAGTTTAGGGGGTTGGAGAAGAAAAATAAAACAAATGAACATGAGAGAATGAAATACCTTAAAAAGTGTAACTTCTTTTGGTTTGAGCCTAAAGGCTTCCTTTGAAAGGATTCTGCCCAAAGGGAATCCTCTAGGATGAGGATAGGGATGTGGAGAGAGCAAATGGGCAGGGGTTGGCCGAGCCAATGGCTTGAAGAGTGTGTGAAATGAGGTAGAGGTGGGGGCCTTTTATAAGAGGAGAGGAGGGGCACTTTTGGAAAGTAAAGGAACATTACATTATTTGAAAATGTGTTTCGGTTTTAAAATGTCCCACATTGATAGAATTCGTGGATAAGGTGATAAGGCTTAGCAATCCACTCATCCAATTGGTTTTGGCCATGTGTAGGTTTTAGATTTTACATTATCTTTCCATTTTATTTTAATCGTTAAATAATGATGTCATCACTGCATCATTATTATGTCGTAAATAATTTAATTTATTTAATGTCTAAAAATTATAAAAAAAATACTATGATATAGGAAATCTTTTTAGCTTTCCAATGACTATTTATAATCAAAATTTGGGCTTGTATAACCCCACTTAAAAATTGTTTTCGCAAAACATATTATGTTTGTGTCACTTTCACTTTAACATTAAATAAAAATATATTATTGTCATTTTCCAACTAAAGTGGATACATGGGGTCCCCAAGTTAGGCCATGGCTTGTCTTGGTCGGCCATGACACAACCAATGAGGTTGGGACATGTGTCTAGGTCATTTTATATTATTAAAGTATTATTTATACCATAAACTACACTAATTACCACTAATCGCGATTAAAAACTTAATAAGTTACTATTCACCAAAAAATTATTATAATCTCATTGAACCACATTTTACTTCTTAATGACAACCATGTATGTCGGATTTTCAAAATTCAATACACATTAGTGGTAAACTTTCATTTAACTGAAAAATCAGTTTGCTTGATTACCACTTAGTGGTTTCACTATTAATCAAAAATTGAAGTTTTTCAGAAAATTACCAAAAATTCACCCTAAGCTATATTTGATATTCCGAATTCAAAAATGAAGTCTATTTTACAAAATTCAAATCATATAAGTCACATTAATTAATTTAATAATTAATTCCCGCTGCCAGAGCAAATAGCGTGTTTTTACAAAACAATAAGTATCAAAAGATTGACACCAGTTTAAGTCTAATTTCAAATCGAAATTGATTCCAATGACCACCATTGGATAAAATGGTAAAAATATATTCTAATTTCACTTTAAAACCAATTCAAAAGATAATCTAATCATATAAATAAATTAGATCAAAAAGAGGTTTTGAATTAAAATGCAACATTTTACACTATTCATAAAAAAAAATGAACTTTATCAGAAAGGTACCAAAAATTACACAAAGTAAAATTTGATATCCCGATTCTTAATAAAAGTTTTATTTGGTCCAAAAGAATGTATAAGAGTGATCAAAACTATATTTAATGACGGTTCACCATTAAAAGGTGATAAGTGAACCTTTAGTGAAAATTAGAGTATAAAAGCCTAAAATTGAACTCTTTCCGTATTTTAAGCCTTTATCTTTTATTGGGTAAATGTAAAAACATCTAAAAACATATCTATTCATATTTTAGTTATTTCTATTCATTCCCGCCAGTACAATGGCTACTTGTTAACTAACATTTAAAATAATATTATTATATTACTAGTGTGCTACGTAAGTTTCAAAGAAACTCATCGTTGTGTATCGGGTACGCTATCGAACATAGCAACCCCTTTTAATTAAAATTCATATTTAATTCTCAAATATTAATAAATATGAAAATTATTTATTCTTTAATTACCTGGGATGTTACATCCTTCCCCCCTTTTGGGAATTGCGTCCTCGCAATTTTATTCACTTATCAAAATAAGTGGGGGTATTTATCCCTCATAGCATTTTCAGATTCCCATGTTGCCTCTTCAATCATGTGGTTTTTCCACAAAACCTTTACCTGGTGAATCACCTTATTCCGTAACACTTGCTCCCTGTGGTCAAGAATCTGGACCGGTTGTTCCTCATAAGATAGGTTCTCTTCCAGCTGAACTACCTCTGGACTCAAAACATGAGATGGATCTGGCATATTCTTTCTCAACATCGAAACGTGAAAAACATTGTGTACCTCGAAAGATAGATCCTTCCTCTGGTTATCTGCATAACTCTTCTGCCTACTCTGAGCTATTCTCATGTGTTTCTGAATCAGCTGAACTTTTTATGCCATCTCTTCTACCAATTCTGGTCCCATCAACTTTCTTTCACCCACTTCATCCCAGAAAGCTGGAGTTCGACACCGCTTCCCATATAATGCCTGAAATGGTGCCATCTGTATACTGGAATGAAAACTGTTATTATATGAAAACTCAACCAAAGAAAGATGCTGGTCCCAACTTCCCTGATAATCCATAGAACAAGCTCATAGCATATCCTCCAATGTCTGAATTGTTCGTTCTGACTGCCCATCTGATTGAGGATGAAAAGCTGTACTAAAATGTAATTCAGTACCCAACGACTTCTGAAGGCCTTTCCAAAAGTTAGAGGTAAACCTGGGATCACGATCTGATACAATGGAGAGGGGAACTCCATGTAACCTGACTATCTCTTTAAGATACAAACGGGAAAGTTGATCAAGAGAGAAAGTATCTCGTATAGCAAGGAAATGAGCAGATTTGGTCAAGCGATCAACAATAACCCAGATTGCATTATTACCTCGAGATGTCTTCGGTAATCCAACAACAAAGTCCATGGATATATTCTCCCATTTCCACTCTGGCACTGGTAAAGGCTGAAGCATCCCTTTCGGTAACTGCCGCACAGCTTTAACCTGCTGACAAGTCAAACACTTCACAGTAAAATCAGCAATATCTTTTTTCATTCCATCCCACCAGTAATACTCCCGCAGATATCTATACATCTTAGTACTGCCCGGATGAACTGAAAACGGAGAACTATGAGCTTCACATAACAACTCTCTCTTCAACTGTGAATCACAAGGCACACATAACCTCTTCACAAACCTCAAAACACAAACACAAACTTATCCAAGAACTCATGGAAAATTTTATTCATAAGGTCCATGAATACAGTAGGTGCATTTGTTAACCCCAAAGGCATAACTACAAATTCATAATGGCCATATCTCGTACGGAAAGCGGTCTTCGGAACATCTGCTTCTTTTACTTTCAACTGATGGTACCCCGACCTCAAGTCAATCTTCGAAAAATACTGAGCTCCCTGGAGCTGACACCACTTCATTCGATGGCCCAACATCTGCTGAAGTAGTTGCAAAGGATTTCACCACCCCTTTCTGCTTGTAGTCTAACTGCTTCCCATCACTCAAGCTCCTTGTCGGACACTCGTTTGCATAGTGACCCATCTCATTGCACTTATAACACTTCACTAACTGTAAATCAAATTTGTTCTTACCTTCAGCTTGATCCTTTTCAGTGCAATCACGAGCCTTATGTCCCATCTTACCACATCGGTAGCACTTCCCAGAATTCAGAAGACATTCCCCAGCATGCCTTTTGCCACATTTATCACAAACTGGAAACTTAGTTTTCTTACCATCAGACTTTTTTGAAGAATTCTTACCTTTCTCCTGCCACCTCGGTCTCTTCTTCTGCTGGTTGCTATAGAACACTTGGTCATCGGCAAACTCCATTTCCACCTTCTCAGCACATCGAACAAGCTTTTCATAACTTTTAAACTCACGAGAAGCTAATGCCCTTCGATACTTTGGCTTTAATCCTGAGTAAAAACGATTGATTTTACTATCAAGGTCCCGGATAAAATTTGGAGCATACCTTGCCAATCGAGTGAACCTTTCTTCATAGGCAGCCACTGAGTCTTCCTCTTGCCTCAATTCCAAGAATTGCTTTTCCATCCTAAGTCGAACAGCCTTAGGAAAATACTTCTCAAGAAACATACCTTTGAAGTCATCCCAGTCAAGAGCATCAATCTCATCGGCATCCCTGGTATTTTTAACCATAGACCACCACTGATCTGCTTCACCCTCCAGACGGTAAATAGCAAGACTAACCTTTTGATTGTCTGAACAGCCCATGACAACAAAAATCTTCTCCAGTGCTTTAATCCACCCTTCAGCTAGCACAGGGTCAGATGATCCTCTGAATGATGGGGGATGTTGCCTCATGAAATGTTCCACCATTGACATGTTCCTATGCGGTTGATCTGGCTGATCTCGTGCATGGATACCACCACCATTTATAGCCTGAGTCAACTGTGCCATCACTGCAACAAACTGTTCAGTTCCGATTCCAACCATCTCAGGTTGCTGATTTGGAAGGTTGTCTTCCTCCTGATGTCGTCCCAACATAGCTGCTTTGTTTCCCCTACGGAAAACCATTCTGAACATGGAAATATCTTAGGTGAAGCAACATGGTAATCCGTAAATGCTATATCATTTCAATCATATTATAATTTAACACTTTTCTAACTCCTAAAGTTGTCTAAACCGACCTTTGATACCAACTATAAGGCCCCAGCCTTAAACCTTACTTAATCTTGAGTTATTACAAGATTACACGTTGAGGATCTTTTCGGGTTTAGAGTTTTAGAGAATTAGATCATAAGACTTGCATTACATTCCACATATAAACAAAGTGGTTACATAAAGATAGTATTCTTCATTCCCATCAATGGAACACACATTTAAAATAAAACATGGATTAATTCTTGACACATCCTTGACTCTATCATCTTATCATGTACCTTTCCCTTGACCTGTGAAAAACATTTCAAAAACTTGGGATGAGCATAAAAACTCAGTATGGGTTATAAAAACATGGAAAGGAAACATGGGTACATACATACATAAGAGTGAAATCATACTTTACCCATAAAACATAATCACTTTAACATACCTCATAAAATCATGAATAAATCATAGAAATCATAAGACATAAAGGTAACTTGAGGCATTCATAACATTCTTACGTAGGGAGTAACCCTCTTGGTTACGTTTGGAATACCCATCACAGTATATTCCCTAAAAATCTCTTCGGAGAAACCTTAATGCTTCACTCCTTCGCGTTACCCAATGCATTGGAGAGCTATAACGGGCTCACCCGCCCTTAGTTTATCACGGAACCACCCGTCTTCATAATAATGCCCAAGAACCATAACATAATCATATCACATAAAACATGCATAAAGGAAACATAACATTTCCACATTTCAATCACGAGATATCAATACAACACATTGATATAATAAAAACATTATGAAAACCATTTTCAATACCAAAGTAAAACATGGTATTTATTTTTCTTTTAAAAAAAGGTATGGCTTGTAGAGGAAGCCAAAACTCGAATAACGGTTACGACGGCGGAGAAGTCGTTGTCGCCGCATACGTACGACAAAAACATTCCCTTTTGTCGTTTAGTAAACGCTTCGTATAAAAAAAGATTCCTTTTGAATAAACGTAAAAGTCAAAGGGGTTTATACACCGTATAAAAGAAAGTTGTGTATAAAATAAAATATGCCTCAACGAAAGGAGATTGAGACGAAGTCCCATACAATGATCATTTTTAAATAAAATAGATCTATTATGTGTATTCACTATATGTACACATAAAGAAGGTATAAACACAAGATAAGACATAACAATATCAGGACAAAATTTGAAAGTAGGATATTAACCCAAAGAACGGAAATTGGGTTAAGAAGTTCCCATACCTCGTATCTGACTTGACCCGACCGTTCTTTAAACTCCTGAATAATAAACTTTAGTTAATCTCTACTTGATTATGAATCTTTTCCAAGTTCATTATTTCTTTTATACCATGTTATGAACATCATGAAATCATTTAAGTTAATAATGTTCATTTTGTCGGTATTTGGTTCTTAAGTCAAAAATAGACTTCTTACACTTACATGTTGTTAATTTGGTCAATGTTTCATTATATCCAGAATGGTATTCATGATGTAGATATCATATATTTCATATATATCCAGTACATACATGTATTTAAAATATTACATAATCATTTAGAGGTAAGAAATGAAATGCACCGTTCATGGAGACGGTAAGCCGTACGTACGCATGAACGCTACTTTCATTTCTTTGTCATATTAACGGAATTAAAACTAAATGAGACTTATGTATATTTTAATTCCAGAATTATATTCATCATTTAGATATATCATTAATTTTATATATCCATTATATACATGTACTTTTAATAGTACATTACATTTGGGGATAAGAAATGAAATGCACCGTTCATGGAGACGGTAGTCCGTACGTACGCATGAACGCTACTTTCATTTCTATCTCATACTTTAATGGAAATAAATGATAATGATATATATAGGTATATTATAATTCCAGTATAACATCATATATAATAACTTTAAATCCATCCTTTACACGTCCCACATATGGCATTAACGAATCACATCACTTTGAGGGGGCGGTAGTCCGCACTTCCTTAAGTGAAGATATCGCGTATACCCATAATGGAAGCCATAAAGGTAAGACAAAAATGAAAAATACAGAAGCATAAGTAAAACATAAACATATTACATATCATATATAAAAATAGTGACATCATAATGGCCACCTTTGAAGGTGTTAAATGAGTATTGAACAATCATCGTTTCGGGAGGCAGAATTTCGCCATCCACGGAAACCGTATGTTCTTTAACCATTTGATGTAGTTGTGTGAGAGTGTAGCTCAAATAAATCTTATAACAACATCCTAGTATATTGAAGATACTGGTGTTGTTACAAAAGAAGTAAATAAAAAGAGTTTAGGGGGTTGGAGAAGAAAAATAAAACAAATGAACATGAGAGAATGAAATACCTTAAAAAGTGTAACTTCTTTTGGTTTGAGCCTAAAGGCTTCCTTTGAAAGGATTCTGCCCAAAGGGAATCCTCTAGGATGAGGAGAGGGATGTGGAGAGAGCAAATGGGCAGGGGTTGGCCGAGCCAATGGCTTTAAGAGTGTGTGAAATGAGGTAGAGGTGGGGGCCTTTTATAAGAGGAGAGGAGGGGCACTTTTGGAAAGTAAAGGAACATTACATTATTTGAAAATGTGTTTCGGTTTTAAAATGTCCCACATTGATAGAATTCGTGGATAAGGTGATAAGGATTAGAAATCCACTCATCCAATTGGTTTTGGCCATGTGTAGGTTTTAGATTTTACATTATCTTTCCATTTTATTTTAATCGTTAAATAATGATGTCATCACTGCATCATTATTATGTCGTAAATAATTTAATTTATTTAATGTCTAAAAATTATAAAAAAAATACTATGATATAGGAAATCTTTTTAGCTTTCCAATGACTATTTATAATCAAAATTTGGGCTTGTATAACCCCACTTAAAAATTGTTTTCGCAAAACATATTATGTTTGTGTCACTTTCACTTTAACATTAAATAAAAATATATTATTGTCATTTTCCAACTAAAGTGGATACATGGGGTCCCCAAGTTAGGCCATGGCTTGTCTTGGTCGGCCATGACACAACCAATGAGGTTGGGACATGTGTCTAGGTCATTTTATATTATTAAAGTATTATTTATACCATAAACTACACTAATTACCACTAATCGCGATTAAAAACTTAATAAGTTACTATTCACCAAAAAATTATTATAATCTCATTGAACCACATTTTACTTCTTAATGACAACCATGTATGTCGGATTTTCAAAATTCAATACACATTAGTGGTAAACTTTCATTTAACTGGAAAATCAGTTTGCTTGATTACCACTTAGTGGTTTCACTATTCATCAAAAATTGAAGTTTTTCAGAAAATTACCAAAAATTCACCCTAAGCTATATTTGATATTCCGAATTCAAAAATGAAGTCTATTTTACAAAATTCAAATCATATAAGTCACATTAATTAATTTAATAATTAATTCCCGCTGCCAGAGCAAATAGCGTGTTTTTACAAAACAATAAGTATCAAAAGATTGACACCAGTTTAAGTCTAATTTCAAATCGAAATTGATTCCAATGACCACCATTGGATAAAATGGTAAAAATATATTCTAATTTCACTTTAAAACCAATTCAAAAGATAATCTAATCATATAAATAAATTAGATCAAAAAGAGGTTTTGAATTAAAATGCAACATTTTACACTATTCATAAAAAAAAATGAACTTTATCAGAAAGGTACCAAAAATTACACAAAGTAAAATTTGATATCCCGATTCTTAATAAAAGTTTTATTTGGTCCAAAAGAATGTATAAGAGTGATCAAAACTATATTTAATGATGGTTCACCATTAAAAGGTGATAAGTGAACCTTTAGTGAAAATTAGAGTATAAAAGCCTAAAATTGAACTCTTTCCGTATTTTAAGCCTTTATCTTTTATTGGGTAAATGTAAAAACATCTAAAAACATATCTATTCATATTTTAGTTATTTATATTCATTCCCGCCAGTACAACGGCTACTTGTTAACTAACATTTAAAATAATATTATTATATTACTAGTGTGCTACGTAAGTTTCAAAGAAACTCATCGTTGTGTATCGGGTACGCTATCGAACATAGCAACCCCTTTTAATTAAAATTCATATTTAATTCTCAAATATTAATAAATATGAAAATTATTTATTCTTTAATTACCTGGGATGTTACACTTTACCTATAAAGATAATAAGTAATTTTATAAAGAACACAAGGCATTCCATGTTTAATAAAACAAATATCAATTTAATTATCAACAAATTATGAATATAAATATGTATGCCATAATTTTATGTAAATTGTTAAACCTTGTTTTAATCATTCCATACCATATGTGTAAAACACCATGTGTCCACAAATCAACAAAATACACCTCACATTCAAAATCTATTTTTTTAAAATAAAATGCACTCCATAATTCTAATTTTCATGTTTCTCACTACCCAAAAAATTTAATAAATTTTTAATTAATTTATAAAACAACAACAAGAGACACAATGAGGTTGTACACTAAAACGCGTCAAATATTAAACAAAAATACTTCTTCCAAATTTATTTCACAGAAGACCACATGAAACATGATTTCAAACATAATTTGTATACTAAGAAACTAATTAGAAGGTTGTGAAAAAAATTTTAGCATGTATACAAAGTTATAAAATCATGAAATTAGAGTTTCGTAAATTAAATGGGTTAATGTAAGGGTATTCCTACCTCAAAACCAAGGTGCGACGACAACGCAAACATGAAACTACTCTGCAAGGATTTCAAAAATCCTAAGCCTATCAAAATAAACCATAATGAATAAAACCCTTAAAAACGAAGGTAAAAACACATCCCAGTAGAGGGGGTATACCGAAGGGATGCGCACGCTAGAAGATGTGACTGTGATAGGAGTCGGGCTACTAGATAGGGGTGTTGGAGGTGTGTAAGGGTGCAGGTCAGAGGAGGGGTCGACCAAGGGGGTAGGTTCGCATGGCTGGAAGGGAACTGACAGAGGAGGAGGTCGGGACGGCGCTGCCGAGTAGGGAGTCCAAGGACCAGTCAGCCAGTGTTGTGTGTGACGGTAGGCAGAGGGTGTCATGATGAAGCGGTGCGAGTGCAAGTAGGAGGCGAAGCAACCTTGGATGTCCTCCGAGCAGGGGAGACAGTCGCGATGAGGGGAAGGGCTTCGGGTATTCTAGTAAGGAGTAGGACTTCGCGGCAGCACCAGTTGGTGTGGTCAAAGAGAGGGAGGCCAAGGCCCAAGCGGGGTTCTTTACAACAGAGGATAAAGAGGCGTTTGGGGGGCTTCTCATGTTGCACACACCAAGAGAGCAGGGTGTTAATTGGAGAGAGGAATTTTTTTCACTGAAAACCCTAAAAATTTGTATAAAAAATCTAAAAAACTAATTAGACATATTAACAAAATAATAATAATAATAATATTAATATTAATAATAATAATAATAATAATAACAAGGATTAGGATAATAATAATAATAATCATAATCATAATCATAATCATAATCATAATAATAAAATTAAAAAATTTAGTATTCATCTAAAACAAAATTATTAAAATTACTAATAACAAATTATAGTTAATATTGTTTTAATTACAAAATATGCTCGTTTAAATTTTTTGATGACAGATGGGATATACAATTACCTGTTTGAAGTTTTTCTGTATCACGCTCTTCCTATGAACCCAATGAATTTGAACCCAAAACATGAACTTTTTAACATAATCTCAAAAAAATTCACCCAATACTCAACCCGAACCACAGAAAATATATTTACGGCCAAAGTAATAATAAAATAAAATAACCACACAGGTCAGGGTGTGACATAATACTTACATCTTAATGGAAGTTAATATCTATGAAATTTGATTAGAATGGAATAATTTCATTAAATTCCATGTCCATTTACTATAGGTGAGTTCATTTCAGAGATTCGATGATAGATGTACCAATCATACATGTTGATAATATGGGTCTGCAAATTACTTGATGAGATGTAATGATAAAGGGATTATATTTCATAGTTAAAATTCTTATTTGGTCTTATAATTATGACATATATTATTTCCTTATGGATTCCATGACCCATTACTATTTAATAATATTGTAATTTTGTAAATCTTACTCAATTATACTAAAGAAGTGGCCAAGAGGTTTACACAAAACGTGTTTCCTTTGATCTTATTCCAATATTATTTATATCTAAAAACTGGAATAAATATTGTTCTCTGGGATGAGAAGTAATATTTATTAAAGATTTATTAAATGATCCCAAATATTAAATATTTATTTATTCAAAAGTTAATTTTTTTTATTACTTGAATATATAATATTTACTTATCTCTTGTTATTCACACCATAAAAAATAAATAATTATTTATTAAATAAGTATTTTATTTACATATGTTAATATCAAAACAATATTTATACACCGACTATGAATAAAATATTTATATATTGAATGAATGAATAATAGTTATTTAAATATTTATTAAATAATGCAATAAATGTTGAAGAGGATGAGCATACAATATTTTATTTGGTAATGTATATTTATTTACTATGTTATGAAATAAGTATTAATTATTATATGGGTTAGCTAATGCCACAAAATAAAATAATATTATTCTTTTATTACATTGAATGGGGTTCTTTTTGGGTTTAATATATTAATAATTCCCCTTTTAAAATTAATTAAATATTAAAACCTATCTATAGGCCTATAAATTGATTGTTATTTCAATTGGAGAAAGTTTAATCATTTTGCTTAACAATTTCAACTCAAACCCTCTTTCCTCCCATCCTCCCTTCAAAAATATATATAAAAACAAAAATTCATTCAATCCTGAAGGAATATTTAGTTATCAAGTCAAATAATGCAATACAATCAATCAGATAAGCTATCTCCCAATGGTTCATCATTGTTGTTCGGAGATCGAAGGAGCATGTGTAGATCACTGCTAGAGAGGCTCTACTTTGGGTCATTACAATGAAACAAAAAAAATTATTGGGGTCAAAAGATTAACACCATAAATGAAGAAATATATCAAGAATGAGGTAATATTTATGCTATTATTTTTAAATTAATCATAAATAAACTAGTAAACATCCCCCTTGTTTATGATAAAGTTATTTTTTAATATTATTTTGAAAAAATTCATTGACCATTGCATTCACATCATGTACATTGTGTATATTCCATTAAATATAAAAATTTCTGGGTTACCCATAATCTCACAATTTTATTCCACTATGTCAATAACCAATAAGAGAAACATTACATAACAAAGTATAAATTTCAACACAATGTACATTTTTTCAATAGAAACATGTAATTAATTTCTCACTACTATTTCATTCTTGAAACACTTCCTTCATTCAAAGTAAATTTTTTTATTTGAATCAAGACTTCATAATAGATCCTAATAATCATTAGTACATTTGAAAGAATAATTAAAATGTATGATGATAAAAAAAAGTGATTATAAATGGATATGAAAATAAAGGAAACCCATTATTCATGTGAAAATAATTAAAACCGATGACAATGTTTACCTTTTTAATAATAAAAACTTGAGTATATAAATAAAACATAAAAACATGAGAAAAAACTTTTTCTTACTAAAAACCTTATAAACCACTTAGAAATCATAATAAAACCATAAAGGAATCATGAGAAACATGAGAACTCGTGAAAATAAGTTTTCATGAAAAAAAACCTTTCAATTCTTAAATCTCATGTACCTTCTTCTTGAAATCAAATTATTTCCATTAAAACCAATTATAATTATTTAAAACCATATAGGAACATTTGAAAATCATATTAAATTCCATGTTCAGTCATTTTAAACCCATTTCAGAATAATTGATGCTTACTAAATTCCGTAGTTGTAACCTACCTTGTTATCTCCTCCATTTTTTTCCTCAAAACCTATTAATTACCTAATTAATTGGAGAGTTATATTGGACTAACCCATCATCAGGCACTATATCAAGCTCAAATTTCATCATATATAATGTCAAAGTATCATAACATGAAGATAAAATTAATATTATTACATATTTTTATAATTAAAGACTTGAAAAAACTCATTCTAACCCATAAACCAAATTACTTCCATTTTCACATAAAAATGAAGAGATTTATCCCTTTTAAAAATTAATAAAAAAGAAAAATCCCACAAATAAATTGTTAATTAATTTACTTTATAATTATATGAAAACATGAAGAGGAGTCTTTATAGTAGACAAGGTTCATGGTGGTGTAAAAATCTCTTCATGTCGACATTATTTTTATACTTTTGTAATGAAATCCAAAAATGAAATTTATTGAACATGTTGAAAAAAATATATTTAAAACCCTTAAAAAGTAATTCAAATTAGTTGATATATAATTATCACAAACTGTTATTTATTAATTATAAGATAATTGAAATATTTAGAATAATAACCTTAAATAAAACGTGTTTAACACATTAAGAACAATTTTTTAAAGAAAATACTCTTATGAATTTCATAACTTTAAAAAAAGGAGGCTAAATAAATGAAATTGTAATGAATTTTTAAATAAAATTAATTCATTTAAATGAATGATAAAAAATTCATAAGGACGTTTATACACTGGGAAAATAAAACATCTGGTGAAAATGGAATAAGTCTCAACAGATGAAATTTTAGATGAGAAATCCCTTACCTCGAGATTTATCTAGATTTGAATATTCTCTAAAAAAATAATAAAATTATATTAGTTACCTTCTTGTTTCAGAACCTTTCATGTTTATTACATTATTTTCATACCCTCTAGGTATGGGTACACTCTCTTTTTATGGTTTAAGAGTTAGCTCTTTGAGTTCCAAGGATGTTGAATGTAATTTAATGTTTTTTCTTAATTTTAGAAGGGGATACACTATGGAGGGTAGGGACTGTGGAATGGTGATTATGGATCTATAATGGAAAATATGGTAGTAAAATATAGTCAAAGAGGATTATTTTTAGGGCTGTTGATATTATTTGGATAGTTTCGTCGTGGATATAGGCTGTATTGCCAGACGACTGACCACTAGGATAGGCAATTGCGGTGTACTAGCATCAAGGTCAAATTAGATTGGTTATTCCCAATTAAAAACCCTTGTAGTATGGATCTAGGATGCACTATAGCCCTATTAGGTTCTTTAACATGGTGTTTTTGTCTACTCTTTAGTCCCCTCTCTTGGAAAATAGGATAAACACAATAGTTCTCTAACACTATTTTTACCAGATAGGTTGTGGTACGGTCTCTCACATTTTTTCATATTACCTACTATGTATTCCATTTTTGTTCCATTGTTTAGGAGGTTACAACATGGTCTAGCCATCCTATGTCATAGTATTCCAAGTGGCTTAATGGTATTCTATTTTTTAGACTACCTATAAATACCTCAAACTCTCTATGAATCAATTTTTACTCAGATTTTGGATCTTGAATCATTGAATCCCAAGAGAGATTTTTCAAGGTCATGAAGCTCCTTTTTTATTGCATTAAACCCCAAGCTTTGGTAGATCAATTTCTTTTCTTTCTACTCCATTCCTGAGGTAGGTGTTTAAAATTAGTTTATAACTAATTTATTTCATGATGTTCTTGGGAATTCATTTAGTTTTATATATTAAAATGATGGATTTGATATCAAATTATAATTTATTCATGAAATCATGGGTTTTAATGTTGTTTTGAATTAAAAAAATATTGCCCTTTGATGGAATTCCCAAATGGTGTATTTGTTTCTAAGATGGACTTTTATTCATGGAAGTGGTAATTATTTACTATGAAAAATTATTTATAAATATTGATAAAGGTTTTTAAATAGGTTTTGAAAATATTTTCACATTGGGAACCTTGGGTGCATCTGGAATTGTAAAATTTTCCTTAGTGTGTGTGCTTCACCACTAACAGATCTCTTTTTTGTATTGAAAGATTGTGTAAGGAATCGATATCAGTTATATCCATGTTATTCATGGTTTAGGCTTCTTTTTGTGTCTAGTATATATTTATATAGGCGGGATCCCAATCTTGTTCATTGTCCTTTATTCTTGGTTTTACACATGATGGTATGTTTCATGGTTTCTTCCTCGCTTGTTAACATATAGTGTATCCATGGGTGTGATTTCTTACGCCCACATTATTTCTTATATATACTTTTCATATTCCTTACTTGTATTAATATGAAATAATTTTATGAAAAAAGGATGTTTAATAGAAATGATTCTCTTTTAAACCACATTATAAACTAGATTTTGTTTCTAAATCTAGAATTGATATTTTCATTATATTATAATTTTTATCAACTATTTGGTGAAATACTACTGGGATTTGTGCTAACACCCTACCTTTTCCATTGGAAATTTTTAGATGTAGTTTTTTAGTACACATGTAAAGGGATAGGCTTCATGTGGTTCACTAGATTATCATGAGTGTCATCTTATTCTTTATGAGGTGGTTTGGTAGTGACGAATGGTCACATGGTGTTTTGGATTTTTTCCTTATCTCAATGTACATTTTTCTTTATCCATTTTGGTATGATTTTGAATGTCGCATTGATATGTACTCTTCTTCCGCATTATACTCTGTTTGTTCTTCGGTTATAAATGAGACTTGTGTTTCTCACCATGTGGTGGAACATATTGGGTGAATTTTCTACTTGACCTAAACTGGTTCATTATATTTACTATTTTCTTTATATTTCATTTATTACCATTCTTTATTTATTTACCAAATCGGTTAAGTTTACTTTGGATGTATTTGGTTGTTTGGTTCATATTGTCTAAAATAGATATGGTATGTTGATCATGGTCCAAGGGTTTATGGATATATCATCTAAAAAATATTAATAATGATATAACTATAATTATTATATGTTTAATATAATTTTAGAACCATAAATTTAAAGTGTCCATGAAAAATGAATTACATTATTTCATTGATAAAGTGGTCCACATGCATGCATGAGTGATGTTTCCACTTTTCTAATAGATAAAAATGAAATGAAATAGATAAATTTATAATTTTATAGAACCAAAATCATATTATAAATATCACATTTTCTCAATATATCCATTCATATGAATATACATGTAAAGAGGAAATGAAAAAAGAAATTACATAAATTCATGGAGGTGGTAGTCCACACGTATGCATGAGGGATGTTATCATTTTACAATAGATAAAAGGGTAGAAAGGTAAATAATATATTATCTTTAAAGGAGAATAATTATTTCTCATATTTCATATATATTTATTGAATATATAAAAATAACCTTCCATAATATGAGATAGTGAAAAAAAATTTATCTCCATGTGAAGGCAGTAGTTCGTATGTACACATCAGTGATGATTTAATCATCCATTATCTGGAAAAGAAGTTTAAAATGAGTTATACCATAAACATTAAAATATATAATTATATTTTATATTTTTATGTTATAATATCATCAAGGTTATGAAATTTTTGAATGTGGTAGAAGAAGAAATAAACATGAAAGAACTTGGTTAAAATTTATACCTATTCTTTGGAAAACCAATTTTGGCTTACACCTAAGCCTTATAAGTTGGGTTTTTAGTTTGAAAAAGACAAATAAGATATGATGTGGTACTTTAGTTGGTCATTTAAGTAAGTATTGGTTGATATAAATGGATAAAATGTTGTTAATAATAGAGGAGGGGAGGTTCCCTTTTATCAGTGAGGGGAGTGGCAATTTTGTAATTATTCAATGTTCTAAAATAATATTAAGTCACTCTCATGGTCAATTGGAATGTAGAAAAATAAATTTAAAATCTAAGTTGATAATGATTTAAATAATCTCATCCAATATTAATTTCAATATTATTTTGTGACCCTATCAGTTAGTTTTATCCTTAATTAACTGATTTTTCCCTTTACCTTGGTGACCACATTTTACCAGGGTTACTATTCATTAGAAAAAAATGAAATTAACCTCATTAATAAATTTAAACCCTCTGATTAACAATATAAAATCATTTTTCAAGAATAAACTAGTATAATTGGTATAAATCAATTTTAAAAAAATAATGTAAAAAAGCAATGAAAAACAATGTTTATCGAAAAATATTATTTTAGCTTAAAAATGAACTTTTACCAATATAAAATATAATTCCAATTTATATAAAATTAAATATATTATTTTAAATTAAATATATTTTGAGTTATTTAAAAGCCAATCCCAAAATATATTGGGTATTTTAAATTTCTTTATTTAAAAAAAATAAAAGTTTTCCCCAAATCGGTATTTTTCACTATTCCCCAAAAATCATCATTTTTTGAAAAATAAAAATAGCATCTTAAAATTATTTTTACATTATTAATTAAATAATTATTTCCATTTTATTAAATAAAATTTCAAAATTTTGTAGAAATTAATTGTAATATTCACACACAAATTACAATGAAACCCATTTTCAAAGAAGATATATTTTTGACGAATAAAATTACATTATTATCTTTAAATGACTAACAAATAAAATGAAATGAATGTTAATTAATTTTATTGAATATATAATCTATTAATTTCATTAGTATAATTTATAAACAGTGATTAAATAAAAATATTAATATCAAATTATAATTTTTATTAATAAAATAGTTTTAGGAAAAATAGCTCTTTTGTTGAAAATATTTTATTTTAATTTATAATGAATTGATAATCAATTTATGAAAAATTATTAGTTTTATTATATAAAAACATTCTAAATATATTTCATAATTTCTTTCTAATTGTTATACCCATCAATAGAATGGCTTGCTTATAATGGTCATACTGAAATAAATATATTTCTATTGTATAATATCATTTGTTTAAGCTCAGTGTTTTGTATACCACACTCTATAAAAAATAGAATTATTAAAATAAAATTCATTCTAAAAACTTAGTTAGTTACATTCTACAACAATACTTAAATTTTAACCTTAAAATTTTAATTTTATTCTCTCAAAAATTAGTGCATTCTAATAGAGTAATAAAACCACAGATATATTTTCTATTGAACATTAATTTATAGGTTAAGACAAAAAAACAAATTATTTAATAGATGAATTTTCATCTATAAGAATCATACATTCATAATATATTCTAAAGGAAAATCTTGAAAATTGGGAGTTACTTTCCGTATAAGACTCAATAAAATTGATAAATTATTTTACCATTAAGATTGATATTTTAATAAAATATGCATACCTGATTTCTTTCTGCTTCATAAGTGTAATTTTATCCTTCATTTTCTCTTAAATAAGTTTCCACTTATATCAATTATATTACTTCAATAAATGAATATACAAGATTAATTTATCATTCCTGAAACACTAAAATCAACCTCTAGTGGACCACATGATCCATAAAAGGATAAAAATTTATTTATCTTATTATTATCTCTTGACCAAAACAAAAATGGTTAGCCAAATTTATGATAATATCTAATATTAATAATCTTTCTTATGAATAAATAATACAAAATTCTCTAAAAACTCACTTATAACTCCATTTTTTTTACATACATCATTCCATAAATAATTAACCTTAAAACATTATACAATATGCTAGACCAAAATTGAAACTAAAATTTTAGAATGATGTGATCACATTTTTTTCCAATATAAACTCAACATTTATCTCCAAATAAAATCAATCATTTAAAAATTCACATGCCAAAAATGTATATTCCATAATCATATATTCCCTGACATGTGCTAATATTTTCTATTAGTAACCTGAATCACTATAAGTCCATATAAATTCATATATACATCCAAAATATAATTTAACATTTTTTCCTTAAATAAAATCCCATCTTAGAAAATAATATTATATTTACCTTAATCATGTAATGTTCCCAATATGTAATAACCCTTTTATCCTAATTAACGATAATAGCCTCAACACCAAATATTGTATTAAACCTAATGTTTATCTATACTTATCAACTAATGTACAAAAAATAAAATATGATTCTTCCTTAATTAAACTTTTCACTAAAACACCTATTAAACTTAAGGGTTATATATACCCCATTTATCTATTTAAACTCAATAAATGTCACTCAAAATATCATTAATCACCATTTAATATAGTCATATAAGTCTCAGAAAGATTATTTATTCCTGGGAAATTATGATCCTCATTAAACTTATCAATCCTTAAATAAAATACCAATACAACAAAACTATTTTACCCTTACATGTAGATACTTTAATCACATAACTTTAGAAACATCTAATTGTGATTTGATGTATTATTCCTTTATAATTTCTTCCTAAAAGTAAAAATTAAAATCATATCCCAAGATTCATTAATCTCCAAACGTAATCCAAAAAATTAAATCAAACCTCATATATTTCCTTTTCAGTTTCATCTATTTTATCATATGATCATGATAAAACAATATTTATACAACGTTTTTTATCCTATTAATTATTTTTCCAACTAGAGAATTTATTTTCATAATGACCATACTTTCCGCACATAAAGAATTCAACTCATTCCTTTGGAATAAATTTATTACCCTTTATTACATTAAGTGTACTGTTCATTTATCCTCCGTAATCACTATTACAAACAGAGGTTTTCCTAATAGACAAATATCAATGGTTTTGCCAAAACATTGGGATAATATTATATACTGAAGGCTATCAAAACTATTTCTTAAAAATAGTTGTTATAAAATAGTATATGTCCACAGTTTTTTTAAAACTATTGGTATAGGGATTCCCCAATTTTCCCTAAATCCATCACTCCCCTCACGATGCCCCTTCTCCAATCCTGAATCCTAACATCCCCTCTCCCCTCCTCCAATTCCCTACCCAAGAATGCGGCTCCCCTCCTCCCATCTCGAGCAATTGCAGTGCTCCCCTTGAATTCCAATACTGGTACCGTAGCGGCGTGCACCCCTCCTCTTCGAAAACGGTAACCGCTCCTCTTCTTCCCACCTGGTGATCTATCCTTGGTTGATCCCCCTTAGTGCTCCCCTCAAAATCCAATATCTAGACTATAATGGTGTGAACCCCTCTTCTTACCAGCTAGTGACTACTTCTCTTCTTCCAATTCGGTGATCCATCCTTTCTTTAAGTAATTTGGTTTCTTCCACTTCAAACTAGTGAGTTTGAAATGTGTTATATATTCTTCCTAGACTTATTTTTCCTTTTTATCTATTATTTTTAGTTTCATTCCACATTTTTTTTCAGTCTATCCATTTTGGATTTAATTTTATTATTCTTGAATATAAAATTCGCATGTTAAAAATACTACATAAGTTGAACTATCACATATAATTTAGTATGCAATGTATTATTATTATTATTTATTTAAAATTTACGACATAGTTTTTAAATTATGTTATTTTAAAATTTATGTTATTTAATTTTAATTTCTTATAATTTGTTTTTTATGTGAATAAAATTATCTGTTTCATTAGAATTTAAAATATATGATATATTTTGTTTTTTAAAAATCTTTAAAATGGTTTTTCATGTGTGATATTTTTAAGAGATTTGATTTTTGATTGAATTGGGGTATAATTTTTGTATTTTTATAATATTTTTAATATGGTGGTTTATGTGAATAAGTGTTATTTATAAGTGAAGTTGTTTTTGTTATATTATTTTAACTATATTTTATTATTGTAACAATATATTAGTTATATATGGTTATTTTTTTGTAATCATAGTGAGAAATATCTATTTCTATTCTACTAACCCTTTCATTGAGTTAAGAAATACACTAATATTTTATTCCCTAATGATGTTGTGTTATAAAGGGAAGTCACATTCCTGATGATTTTATAATGTGGTGATGGATGATCTAATGGTTTTTGACCAATGAGGACTAAAAATTATACTTTGTGTATTGTAAAAGGAATCCATTATATTTTTTATTTCTGAGATATTAATCCTTGATGTAAAATATGTTCAAATAAGTTGTTTATGACTTTTTATTTAAATTTTTTATTTTATTTATTAATCCAAATATGCATTAATATTCTACATCAACATTTGAAATATGTTATTCTTGTTATATAAAATAAAAAATCATTCTTTTAAAATTTTATACTATTTTTTCATGAAGAATTTAATATTCTTCATCAGGATTGAAAAAGTATAGGGGGTTGTTTATTTATCAAGATATAAAAATATGATGTAGCATTGGGAGTCCTAGACAATGTGAGTAACAATTATATAAAATGAGATGGTTATCTGACCCAAGTAGATGGGAGTAGACCTGAACTACACTAAACTACATCAAAATAAGCTAAAATAAAATGGAGTAGATGAAATTGAACCTAACTAAAATAAATTCAATTGTTATGATAAAAAAAGAATCGAATTGAACAATATTTAATGAAACCCTAATAAGAATTCACCAACCCAATCCGAATAAAAAAACTAACCCAACCAAACAAAATCAACCAGAACTAAACTAATCATAAATAAACAGAACTATCCAAAACCAATACAAATAAAATAGAAGATGGTTACCTTGAACTAGTAATCTTTTATAAATGAATTTATTGAATTAGTATAACATTAGTTAAAAAGTGAATAGAAGAAGAGAAAAAAGAATCAATTATAAACACAATTGTGTGTAGTATTATTTATAGTTATTACTCATTGATATAATACAATTAAATATCAGGGTTTTATATTTATAGTATATTATTACATAAATAGTATTTTTTGATATAACATTATTATTCTGACAAATAAGATTTTTTATATAATGGATAGAATTTGGATGTATGAAACTGGTTGGATGTCAAGCGATTTACAAAATAGGTTGGAGAGATTTTTCGATTTTTCATTTGACAATGCTCTAGATAGTGAGGTTATAATTGTGTTTAAAGAACTTGGTGGAGCCGTGAATTAGTTATCTACTATATTATCAAATATTATTTTCAAAAAAACAAATTTTTGTGGTATCACAATGGGGATAAAATGAAATGTCAATATTCTCCTGATCTAAATGAGAGGATTGGATTAGAGATTATTTTAGATGAATTGGTTCCATTTATTCATCATCAGGAGAAGAAAGAGATACTCTATAACACCCTAAGGTTTTCAAAATAGATATAGAATGCTGTTTTATAATCTATCCATTAATCACAACTTTGCCTCTTCTATGTTTTGAATTTCAAAAAATGGTCATCTAGAGTTGTGTTCATTAAGTCATTTGGAGTCTAATAGAACAAACATGTTTTTTGGTGAATAGTAACAAACCCCTATGAATAGTAATATGAATAGTAATATGACCCTTATGAATAGTAAATAATATTAATATTTTATTTTCTTAAGTAAATAAGATAATGAGATTATAATTAGTTTTTCAATGAGAAATAAAACTAATTGCACTTTAAGATTGTTATTTTTAGAATTAACTATGACTTTATTTAAAAATTAAATTAATAATATTTAGAAAATTAATTTTTAAAAATGGAGTTCATTTTTGAAATCTAAACATCGAAATATCGTAAGGGTTAATTTTAGGGATTTTTCTGAAATTCTAGAATTTTTTATGAATAGTGAAATACGATAAAATATCGTATATACAAATTATCAGTTAAATACACTATTCATGACATCAAAAGTGATTCAAGGACACTTGGTTCAAACTCAAATGCACTTAATACTATAAGGGGTCACATGAAACAACACTTTTGGTTGTCTTGAGGGAAATAATAAAATAATGAATTAAATATTCAAAATTTACCCCTCTCCTCCACTATAAAAAACCCTTCACCACTCCCTCTTTTCATCACTCCTCTCAAGCCTTGTGCCTTCTCCAAATTATGTCCAAATACCCTAACAACCTCATATCCCACGTCCATCAAGCTTTGGTATCATAAAAATTCCAAAAACTCTCCCTTAAAGAGGCTCTCAAGGAAGTTTGGTTCAAGAGGTAAATTCCTCTTTTCAATTCTTTGTCTTTCCTTTCAAGTTCTTTTGTTTCCTTTTTCTATTACCTCTCCTTGTCCAAATTTTGTGATAAATCTAGTACCATATATTTACGGGAATTTGTTCATGATAGTGGAATAATTTATCATCATCTCCCCCTATTTACCTTCTTTTATACTAGTAGTAAGAACACCATCTGAGATGTGTCAATTTTACACATTCAAGGATGATGGACTTTCGATTTCTATTATCATTCTCAATTATGGTCATGAAACCATTCTTGTTATGGTTTAACCAGATTATTATATATAATATAACCTATTTAAGATTTTGTAATCCCTTCGTACAAATGGTATTGGGTTATAAAGAAAAATGAGTTCGTTGTAATCAAAACCCACCAAGTAACCGAAACAATTATCATTAAAGTTCTATATAATAATTCATCCCCATTACATGTAACCAAGTTATATAAATGACAAATAACACCTATTTATGTTCATAAATAATATATAATTTCAATTCTGGAGCTTTACATCCATTCTACATACTTAAAAACAAGTTAACCGAAGATGAAAATAAAGAAAATGAAAACTCTAAAGCGATGGGATTCAATACAATAACTTACCAATAAAAACATAGATGAACTGACCATAACTATGATAAAATAAATACATGTATAATAAGTTATTAATAAGTATAATTTCATATTCCAGGAGCTTAAGTTCGATAGAGGAACACGTTTGGAGTTAAGTTAAGGGTTTTTCCACCCGAACTTCCATTTTCATTCAGGATACTTTTATTATCTAATTTCCTCGATGAAATTCTAATGTATTGTTATGTACCCATCATAAATTATGTTTGAGTAATCTATATATGTACACTAACTATAATCCTACCCTATTTTCTGGATAGTTACATGTTTTAAAAGAAGTTCTCAAAACTGTTTCCTAAAATACGAGCCCAATACAAGGGAATTTCTCAAATTCATATCTATTTTCAAGGGAAATATGTAATATATTTTTGGAAACCATTATCCTTTTAAAAACACTCATTTTATCAAGAAATTATATATTACTTTAATTCTGGTTTTATACAAAGATTTTTCCAAAAGTACTCTTCTTTTTCAAAATAAAATAGTATTTAACACAATAATTGCTTAATGATTTTAGAAGATTATTCTCGTTGGATTAAACACCCTTATTTATTATTATGTATTGTTGTGGTTAATCATTTATGATTTCATATACCATATTTTATTGAATGTTTTATGACTAACTATATTGTGGATGAACTATACTAAATCCATTCACCACATAATTCCGATTGGTCCGGAGTAGCAGCCACCAGATACAGAGCTAACTGGATTGGAAGAATGAAAGGGTATGGCAGCCGCCATTAGGACCAGGCACCGTGCAGCTTTGTATGTGGAAATACTATTAAATTGGAAATTCATGGTGGGATCTAGGTGATCAATGACGTAGAAAGATGGGTAGGGGCAGTTCTAGTGGGCTGGGCCTATGGGTCATGTACTAGGCATGGTATGCCTATGGGCCTTCGGGTCATGTATTATGGTTTTGTCGGGCCTTGTGCCTTGGGCCTACAAGTCATGTACAGGTTCCCTTTCAACCCTTAAAAGGGGTATTATCCATAATAAAATAAAAAATAAGGCTTTCGGCCCATTCGGAGTAGTTACATTTCATATGATAGTTTCAATATAAATGTATATGTTGTTTATGTTTATCCCCACTCATATGATGAATGAATTGGACTTATTATGTGATGGGTGGGGCCCGCTATTGCCCCTTGATGCATCGGTAGGTCTCATGAGTCAACTAGACATGGAATTGGCAGAGACCCTTCCCAATGTGATATAGACTTTGGCCGAGGCCTTAATCATTAGACGTCTTGGACAATGCCATGAAAAAATGTTTCAGAATGTCCAGAATATGAACTTCCCTCATTATGAAGCTAGTAATAGAAATTTCATGTGGTTATTCGAGTAGTAGAATAAACATTATTATGTTTTATTATGGAATTTTTTACTTAGATCATATTCTTACCATAATGTGCCCAAATTTATTATTAAAGGCATGTGTTTTCAATTATTCACCATGTCTAATGTTTATATTATCTTCCACTGTATTGCTTACTCTTACTGGGAATTTGAGCTCACCCCTTTCTTATTTTTTATTTTCTCATGACATGAAGAAGTAATTTATGAATGAATTTTAATCATAATCTAGGAGACGTTTTCTTTCTAGTGGAATAAATTAGTGTAGTTTTTTCCTTCATGTTGTAATGTTAAACTTATGTATGTAACTTGTTTCCAATAATACTGAACTACTCAGTCCTTCGGGATTCGTATTCCTCATATTTATGCCAATGTAGTCAAATAAGGCAATGGCTCTGAGAAACTTGGGTTGGGTCCTTACAGTTGGTATCAGAGGAGGTTTAGTAGAATACTTAGAAACAAGATTTTGAAAACATAGAATTAGAGAAGAGTCCCTATGTTAGTCATTGAGGATATAAATACAATAACATCTTGGTATTTTGGTAAGGAATAGATTACGTGGATCTTTCAAGAAATACATCCCTCTCTGGATCTGAGCAGGTAGAGGCAGATCTGGCACAAATCTATCTAGGGTTAAAACCCGAAAACACCGCTTTAAGTTAGACTCTAACGGGAACTGGTGCACGACAATGGGCCTTGCTGCACTCTTGGTTACGACACTCCCGGGGGGTATGCTTAAGATAATTCCCTTTTTCTTTACAAGACATTATGAAGGATTGAAATGTAAAATATTCCTCAAAGAAACCATATTTGTGAATATAATATTATCCATTCATAGAATCTCAATTATTTCTAAGTAGTTTGTTAAGTTAAGATTATACATTATAATTCATAACTTAATCTAGTATATGCCATTATCTGGAGATGGCGCCAAGTGGAAATAATGGAAACTGCATGAACCCACGTGTCCCTTGTAGGAATTTTCCTCCGATGCAAGATAATGATGTTGGCTCCGGTGTTGTGCCTGGTGCTGAGAAACTCATAACTATACTGGGACAACTTACTCAGGTTATGAATAATAACCTTACTTGTATAGAGCATCCGGATCCACCATGTGGAGGAGCTATGTTGGATCGCTTTATGTGACAATAGCCTCCATCATTCAATTGTACTACAAACCCAATTATAGCTGAGCGGTGGATAAGATCCCTCGAGAAGATATTTCTTTCTTTGGGATGTAATGAAAGAGATAAGGTTGTCATGGCAGTATATCGTTTATCAGGAGATGCGGATCAATGGTGGTCATTAATCCAAAACACAACGGAGGAGGAAGAGATAGAAGAGATGGAATGGAGGGATTTTAAATAAATCGTCTTAGAAAAATATTTCCCTCATGTGCAGCGAGAAGATATGGAGAGACAATTCTTGAATCTGAGGCAGAAGGAGGATGAAAATTTTTCCAAGTATGAAGCCAACTTCACAGGGTTAGTGAGGCATGCTGTGGACTATATACGAAATCCAAGGAGCAAAATTGATCGATTATTTGATGGTCTAAAGCCATTCCTCTTGTGGGCACTGGTCTTCCAATGTTTTTCATCATATAAGGATATAGTTTGATGTTCTATCAAAATAGAAAAAAAATTATTTAAGTCTTATGAATTTAAGGGAAAGCAATAAAATAAGAGAGCTACTGAAAACCCTGGGAAAGGAAATAAGGAAACGGGGAAGAAGGGAATAGTTTAATATCCACCATGTGACAATTTTAAAAGGAAACACCCTGGTGCATGCTTAAAAATAAAAAGGAGTATGCTAAAATGTGTTCAGAAAGTCCATCTTGCTAGTGATTTCAAAGGGAAGAAGGAAGTGAATGATTTTCAATGCTATATTTGTCAGGATATGGGACACTATGCTAATGATTGTCCAAAGCATCATGGAAATATGCTCCAGAAAAGGCCAAGGGATTAGGGACAAGCTTATGCAATCACAAATGCAGAGGTTGAAGTTCCTAATGACATGGTGGTAGGTACTTTAATCATTTCCACAAATTTAGCCAATACTTTATTTGATTTTGGATCATTGCATTCATTTATATCATCCATGTTTTCTAAGAAAATTTGATACATCCAATTTAATTTAATAAAGGAGTTATCATTCAAAACTTTTAGTGGATGTATCATTGTAACAAAGGAATGTCGATTATTCCCCCTCTAGATACCAAAATTTCCTCTAGTTTCTGACCTTATCATCATACCAATGACTAAATTTGATATAATTCTCCGTATGTATTGGATGTAAAATTATGATGCGATGATTTATTGTAAGAAGAAAGAAGTTACAGTTTTTGAAAATGGTGTAGAATCCCTTATCTTTAGGGAAGAAACTTCGCCACCTGATTCTTATCTAGAACCACCCCCAATATATCTACCGAATACAATACTTGGAGAGGAAGATAAACCAATATCTATGGGCATGGAAAGAAATAATCAAATTGAGGATGTGCACATAGTTAAAGAGTACATTTTTGTATTTCCATAGGATTTACCTAGACATCCTCTAGAGTAGGAAGTTGAGTTCTCTATTGATTTAATTCCTGATGAAAGTCATATATCAAAGAATCCCTATAGAATAGCCACTATGGAATTAGTAGATCTAAATAAACAACTAGAGGATTTGAGTGAAAAAGAATTTATTCGAACTAATTTTTCTCCATGGGGATCCCCTGTCCTCTTTGTCAAGAAGAAAGATGGATTCATGAGGCTTTGCATTGATTACAGGGAAATCAATGCTATTACAATAAAGAATAAGTATCATCTACCTCATATTAATGATTTATTTGACCAAATTCCGGGATCTCAATACTTTTTGAAGACTGACCTGTGATCTGGATATCATCAGTTGCGTCTGAGGAAGGATGATATTTATAATACAACATTTCAGACCGGGTATGGGCATTACGAGTTTACAGTGATGCCTTTTGGACTAACAAATGCACCCTCTATTTTTCATGGATTTAATGAATCGAGTATTCAAGTAATATCTTGATAACTGTGTTGTAGTATTCATCGATTATATCCTCATGTACTCAAAAATATTTGAAGACCATAAGAATCACTTGCGGGTTATTCTGAGAACTCTTAGAAGAAATAAATTATATGGGAAGTTTATCAAGTGCGAATTCTGGCTTCAATTAGTTTCTTTTCATGGCCATATTGTCTCTAAGTATGGAATCCTAGTTGATCCGGTGAAGACAAAGGCAATCCAAGATTGGCCCATGCCAACAAATATAACTAAGTTATGTAGTTTTATTGTCTTAGTAGGTTATTATTGACATTTTATTCAGAATTTTGCAAGACTGGCTAACCCACTAACCAATCTCACATGTAAAGGAGTTAAGCATTTATAGACAAAAGAATGTACATAATGGTTCGATTAATTGAAAAGAATATTGGTCAATGCTCCAATTTTGAATCTTCCATCTGGAAGTGATGGATTTGTAATATACAGTGATGCATCAAAGAATGGACTGGGTTGCATCCTTATGAAAAAAAATAAATTTATTGCTTATGCAGCAAGATAATTGAAGAATCATGAGAAAAATTATCCAACTCATGATCTTGATTTAGCACCTGTAATCTTTTCTCTGAAAATATGGAGGCATTATCTCTACGGGGAGAGATGTGAGATTTATAGGGACCACAAGAGTTTGAAATATATTTTCACACAAAAAGAACTCAACATGAGGAAAATAATATGGCTTTAGTTACTCCAAGATTACTATTGATCAATACATTACCACCCAGGAAAGGCGAATAAGGTGGCAGATGCATTAAGCAGAAATGATCATGGACTTCTGACTCAAATGAGGATTGAAATAGAACCTATATTCATGGATCTAGTGAAGATGGATATGGGAATTTTTAAGGAAGGGGAAACATCACTCCTCTTTCAAATTATTGCTAAACCATCTTTACTAGAGAAGATAAAAGTTTATCAATATGATGATGATAATATAGGCAAGAAAATTAATGCAGTTAAGGATGGGATACTGGCTGACTTCGTGTATGAAGAAGGAGTTAAAAAGTTTGGGAAGAGGTTATGTGTTCCATCAGTACCTGAGCTAAAAAAGGGAACTATTAGATGATGCTCATAGCTCAAATTTCTCTATACACTCAGGTAGCAACAAGATTTATTGAGATCTGAAGGAACATTTTTGGTGGGAAAACATGAAGAGGGAGATTTCTGATTACGTTTCGAGATATTTAGTTTTTCAACAGGTGAAGGCAGGAAGATGACCTCCTGGTGGAGTCATGCAACCCCTTTTTATACCTATGTGGAAATGTGATGATACTACGATGGAATTTTTCATGGGGCTACCAAGGACTCCAAGAAAGAATGATACGATATGGGTCATTGTTGACCGTCTTATAAAATCTGCACATTTTCTTGCTATAAGGGAAGATTTACCACTTGAACATTTAGTAAGAATATATATTAATGAAGTTGTAAGACTTCATGGTGTAGCCTCATCAATTGTTTCTGATCGTGATCTCCATTTTACATCATGATTCTGTAAGAGTATTCAGATGTCCCCAGATACTGATCTTCGTTTTAGCACTACCTTCCACCCACGAACTGATGGACAATCAGAACAGACTATTAAAACATTGGAAGATATTTTGAGGTATTGTTCACATAATTTTCAAATAATGTGGGATCAGTATTTACCTCTCGAATAATTTTCCTACAATAATATCTTCTAATCAAGTTTTCATATGTCTCCCTATGAAGCATTATATGGGAGGAGATGTTGTACACCAACTTACTGGGATGATGTTGGTTAAAGAAAGATCATGGGCCCAGAACTAGTTGAAGAAACAATGCAAAAGGTGAAAATTATCCATAACCATGTCAAAATAGTTCGAAGTAGGCAAAAGATCTATACTGATAAACGAATAAAGGATTTGGAATTTCAAGAATGTGATCACGTTTTCTTAAATGTATCTCTAAGGAAGGGTATTATATGATTCTGTAAGAAGGGAAAATTAATTCCCAGGTACATCAGACCTTTTAAAATTTTGGACCGAATTGGAGTCGTAGCGTACCGTTTGGAAGTGCCGCCAAGTCTCTCCAAGGTTCACAATGTGTTCCATGTGTCAATGTTAAAAAAGTACATGCCAGACCCAACACATGCACTCACTTATGAAGAAGTAGAACTTGAACCCGATCTATCTTATTGTGAAGAGCCTATCAAGATTATTTATACTAGAGAAAAAGTATTGAGAAATCAGAAAACTCATCTGGTAAAGGTTCTTTGGAGGAACCATAAGATGGAGGAAGCAACATAGGAGCTTGAGGAGCTTATGTTAAAGACATACCCGAATCATTTTAGGTAATATTTTGTGAATTTCAAGGATGAAATTTTTGTAAAGAGGAGAGAATCTAAGACCCCAAGGTTTTGAAAATAGATATAGAATGCGATTTTATAATCTAGCCATTAAACACAACTTTGCCTCTTCTATGTTTTTAATTTCGAAAAATGGTCATCTAGAGTTGTTTTCAGTAAGTCATTTGGAGTCTAATAGAACAAACTTGATTTTTGGTGAATAGTAACATACCCTTATGAATAGTAATATGAATAGTAATATGACCCTTATGAATAGTAAATAATATTATTATTTTATATTCTTAAGGTAATAAGATAATGAGATATTAATTAGTTTTTCAATGAGAAATAAAACTAATTGCACTTTAAGATTGTTCTTTTTCGAATTAACTATGAATTTATTTAAAAATTAAATTAATAATATTTAAAAAATTAATTTTGAAAAATGGAGTTCATTTTTGAATTCTACACGTCAAAAAATGGATAGGGTAAATTTTTTGGGTTTTTCTGAAATTCTAGAATTTTTTATGAATAGTGAAATACGATGAAATACCGTATATACAAATTATCAGTTAAATACACTATTCATGACATCAAAAGTGATTCAAGGCCACTTGGTTCGAACTCAAATTCACTTCTTACTGTTAGGGGTCACATGAAACAATACTATTGGTTGTATTGAGGGAAATAATAAAATAATGAATTAAATATTCAACATTTACCCCTCTCCTCCACTATAAAAACCCCCTCACCACTCCTTCTTTTCTTCACTCATCTCAAGCCTTGTACCTTCTCCAAATTATGTCCAAATACCCTCCCAACCTCCTCTCCCACGTCCATAAAGCTTTGGTCTCATAAAAATACCAAAACCTCTCCCTTAATGAGGCTCTCAAGGAAGTTTGGTTCAAAAGGTAAATTCTTCTTTTCAATTCTTTGTATTTCCCTTCAAGTTATTTTGTTTCCTTTTTATATTACCTCTCACTATCCAAATTTTGTGATGACTCTATTACCTTATATGTACTGGAATTTTTTCATGATAGTGGAATAAGTTATCATTATCTCCCCATTTTTACATTCTTTTATACTAGTAGCAAAAAAACCATCTGAGATGTGTCCATTTTATACATTCATGGACGATGGACTTTCGATTTCTATTATCATTCTCAATTATGGTCATGAAGCCATTCTTGTTATGGTTTAACCAGATTATTATTTATAATATAACCTATTTAATATTTTGTAATCCCTTCGTACAAATGTTATTAAGTTATAAAGAAAAATGAGTTCGTTGTAATCAAAACCCACAAATTAACTGAAACATTTATCATTAATGTTCTATATAATAATTCATCCTATTTCCATGTAACCAAGTTATATAAATGACCAATAAAACCTATTTATGTTCATAAATAATATATAATTTCAATTATGGAGATTTATATCCATTCCACATACATAAAAACAAGTGAACTGAAGATGAAAATAAAGAAAATGAACACTCTGAAGCAACAGAATTCAATACAATAAATTATCAATAAGAACATAAATGAACTAAAAAAAACTATGATAAACTAAATAAATTTCTAATAATTTATTAAATAATTTATTAATAAGTATAATTTAATATTCCAGGAGCATAGTTCGAGAGAGGAACACGTTTAGAGTTAAGGTAAGCATTTTCCCACCCCAACTTCTATATTCATTCGGGCTACTTTTATTGTATAATTTCCTTGATGAAATTATTATGTATTATTATTTAATCCTCATAAATTCTGTATGAGTATTCTATATATGTTCACCAAACAGAGTCTTACCCTAATTTCTTGATAATTACATGTTTTAAAAGACGTTCTCAAAACTGTTTCCAAAAACACGAGCCCGATAGAAGGGAATTTCTAAAATTCATATCAATATTCAAGGGAAATATATAATCTATTTTTGGAAACCATTATCCTTATAAAAACAATCATTTTATCATTAAATTATATCTTACTTTACTTATGGATTTATACTAATATTTTTATAAAAGAACTCTTCTTTTCAAAATAAAAGAGTATTTATCACAAGAATTGCTTAATGATTTCTGAAGATTATTCTCGTTTGATTCAACACAATTGTTGATTCTTATATATTTTTGGGGTTAATCATTTATTATGTCATATAGCATATTTTATTTAATGGTTTATGACTAACTCTATTATGGATGAACTATCCTAAAACCATTCACCATATTATTCCGAATTGTTGGTGTTTATGTTCAATAATTGGAGAAAATTAGTTACATTTCATATGATTGTTTCAATATGAATGTATATATTTTTTATGTTTATCCCCACTCATATGAGGAATTTATTGGACTTATTATGTGATGGTTGGGGCCCAAAATAGCCCCACGATGCATCGGTAGGTCTCATGAGACAACTAGACGTGGAATTGTTTGAGGCCTTTCCCAATGTTATATGGATTTTGGTTGAGGCCTTAATCATTATACGACTTGGACGAGGCCATGAAAAATTGTTTTAGAATGTCTGGAATATGAAATTCCCTCATCATGAAGCTAGAAATTTAATGTTCATGTGGTTATTCGACTAGTAAAATACCCATGATTATGTTTTAATATGGCATTATTTATTCAGCTCATATTCCTGCCATAATGTGCACAAATTTAATATTAAAGGAATTTTTTTTCAATTATTCATCATATCTAATGTTTATATTATCTTCTGCTATATTTCTTACTCTTACTGATCCTTTGATCTTACCCCTTTCTTATGATTCATTTTCTCAGGACCTGAAGAATTAATTTATGAATGATTTGCAAGCATAATCTGGGAGAGGTGATGTTTCTAGTGGAATAAATTAGTGTTGTTTTTCCCTTAATAATGTAATGTTAAACATATGAATGTAACTTGTTTCCAATAACACTAAAATACTCGTTCCTTCAGGATTCGTATTCCTTGTTTGTATGCCAATGTAATCAAATAAGGCACTGGCTCTGGGCACCTGGGGTCGGATCCTTATATATTGACCTAAGAAGACATTGATATGATCACACATGATGCATCTAATAAAAATGATGATATTAATAGGATGAAAAAATTGAATGATGGTGACACTACTCTAGTATATCAGTATTATGGTAAAATGAAGGAAATGGAATTTGTAATCATATTTTTTCTTGGTAAAATAATGTATGGGATTTCTAATACTTCCATCAATTACAATCTTACCATTTTGAAGCAATTTCTTCCATATGATTCATATATTACCTCAAACCACTATATAGAAAGGAAGTTAGTTGTGGAACATGAATTTTCAAAAAAAATCCATGCTTTCCCAAAATATTGAAGCTTATTCTGGGCAGAAGCTACCAAATGGAATGATTCTATTAAAAGTGGGACATCCTGATGGAAGCTAAAAGTTGATTAAACCCCATCTTGTGTTCCATAGAAAGTAATGTGTCACTTTACATTGCTCCACAAACTCCAGAATCATTTCATGTTTGAAAAAATAGAAATAAAAATGAATTGTAATTAAACTGAGATAAAGAAGAATAATGTTGAGTTGGTTTACACTATAGATAGATTTTCATGGAAGATATTTGATGATTGATATCATGATTTCACAACTGACATGTAAAATGTGAGGTTGGGTATTTCAAGTGACAGTTTTAATCCATTTGGGAAGAATTATACATTACACATCACATGGCTAGTTATCATATACATTTATATCCTCCCTACATGTATTTGTATGATAAAACCATTAACATTCATGATTATATTAATATCAGGGCATTCTGATCCTAACAATGATATATATGTATATTTGCAACCTTTAATAGCCTGAATGGCTTGAAGGCCTTCATTTTTATTGAATTTTGATAACCCCCCTTTCAAGGGATGAGGGGGAACCCTTACAAGGCCTGTAGGATCAAAGATTACATGGCTCGTAAGCTTAGGATATTAAATAACCTGAAGGTATTAGAAAATTAAACCAGACTATCTACATGGAATTGCCCCTCCCCTGCATCTACATCATGATAAGAGCTCTCTACCTTTTCATGGTCGTCTGGATAGGCTTCCCGTGCAAGCACAGTCTGGTCCTGATGGCTAAGCCAAACCCTCTCATTATAAAAAATCCATTTGGTTTTCCTCTGCTGAGTGCACCTAATCTAAATTCTCTTCTAGGGCTGCTCCTTTTTTGTAGTGTGTCTAGGAAAATTTCATGTGGCCCGAAGGCCTTGAGGTAGCCCAAAGGCCTTAAAGGTGGCCCCAAATCCTTACTAACACGAAGGCCTGGGTGGCCCGAAATCCTTAAGGACTCCAAGCCCAAACTAGTGGCCTAAGGTGAATAGTTCTAGCTACTACAGTACCGAACAATACCTACTACAGTAAATGATACAGTTCCTGCTACAGTACCCACACAATGTACAGTTCTACTACAGTACCTGTACAGTGTACAATTCTGCTATAGTACCGCACAATGTATAGTCTACTACAGTACTACTAAAGTTCCTACTACATTACTTGCTACAGTACTGCTAAAGTTCCTACTATATTACTTGCTATAGTACTGCTACAGTACCTCGAAATATGCCTCTACCTGGTTTTGAACCTAGGTCTTGTGGATGCACTTAAGGATACCTCACCAACCGGGCTGAGGCTCATGTGCATATTCAACCATTAATAAAATAGTTGAAACTTTTATTTAATGTGGGTGTGCACACATATGATTCATATTCAAAATGTATATTCCATATGCATGATGAATTTATGTGGGGACCCTTGATGATCAAGAACCTAAAAACTTATTATTCAATTTTTGAATTTTAGTGGGTTATTCCACTTCTAATAGTCCTATATGAAAATATTATGATCTTATTTATTCAATATCATTTCCATTCATAGAAGTTATTTCCATGAAACATTATATTGGATGAATTTTAGATAGTATTTTAATTTTATCTTAATTTATCTCATTGTAATAATTTATAATGTCATTTCAGAGGGTGGTTTTAAATATTGAGGAATGTGTACCTAGTGAAAAACTTTTTTTCTCGAGTGGAAATAAAAAAATGGAAGTGTGGTCAATTAACAAACACAATAGAAAATTATATCTTTTACTTTTTTATTTCAATTTTTAATATCTTATTTTTAACTTAATAGTCTATTTATATTTGTAATAGTCTGATTTGGAGGCCCTTCGTGCTGAGGAACCTGAAAACATTGTCCCAAATAATCACTTATATCATGTTTGGGGAGATGAGGACCATTGAAGAGTACACGGTTGACCAGGGAAGATTATTTTCCTGAAGATTTATTAGCCCACTTTAGGTGTAGGTTCTAGTAACACCAATTTGGAATGGGTGGCGCAGTCTAAGGATAATGCTGAAAAGGTTGTAAAAAGGGCTATATAGGTGGAAGAACTGGATCAAACAGAAAAGCCAAAATTTATGAAAGTGATGAAAGTATTACGTCCATCACTTCCACCAGAGACCATCATAGATTGTGATGCATATATGCTGATGATGTGTACTTTATATATTTCATCAAGATGTTTTTATTGTTTTGGTAGAGATGATGACATTCTTAGTGATAGGGATGGAGAGTATGACTGTGAGGAAGAGGGAGGTGATGATGGAGAGGAAGAAGGTGGGGATGATGGCCAGGAAGAGGGTAGGTATGATGGTGAGGAAGAGGGTAGAGACTATAGAGAGAAAAGGGTGGGGCTGAGGACAAGGATGATGATGAGGTTGAGGATGAGGCTAAGGATAATGGTGATGATAGTGATGATGATGAGAGACATATTTATTAGTTACATTTTTTACATAAATAATGAAATTTTTATTGATGATTTAGTGTAAATAAATATATGTGATATTTTTTTTATGTTGTTTATCATTGGTTAAATGAATCAATTGATTTAATCTATTATCATTATTTCTTTATTTTTTTTGTTTCTATTTGAGGATGATCTATTGGTTTTATTGAAGGATCTATGTATTGATTATGTTATATTTATTTCATTATAGGTTGAGTATGTTCTATTTTGATTGCAGTAGTCCTAGTGGTGTTCTGTTTTCATTAAAGTTGTTTTATGAATTGAGTATTTTTATGATGTTTTGATTTAAGATTCTTGTAGGTACAGTAGGGATGTTGTTGGATGGTGAGTTGGGGGGTCTATACCAATAGATATAAAATAGTTGGTATACCACTCTTATAATGGTTAAAACATTATATCCCCATATACCAACGGTTCACAATGAACCATTGTTAATTTTAAATCCTAACCACCCTATACCAATGGTTCACTGTAAGCCATTGGTAAAGGGTTATCTTGATGGCCCATATACCAATGGTTTCAGGGTGTATCCAAATTGTTTGAAACTATTGGGATAGGTAATATTTTTAGTAGTTAATTCATCATTATATTCTTGTTTTACATCATATTAACCATATTTATGTTTCATTGAGACATTTCCATGGGTGATTATTCTTACATTCTTGACCCATAGAACTTTGAGACTTTTTTACTTTTATGATGTTTGTCATCTAAACATCATAAAAATCTATTTTCCTCTTATTTAGTACATTATGAAACTCACCTAAATTGAGGTAGTTAATCATGAATCAAGATAGACGGTTAATAATAACTACAAGATTTTTCATTATAACTCTAATCCCATTCAGTGGATTATTATAACAACCACATTAGTTTCCTTCACATCCATTATAATCTTTTTTCATATTAGTTTCATCCATTTACTAAAAAAAATTTAGTGTGGGTATATCAAATAAAATCATAATAAGCAATTTTATGAGGTGGATAAACACTAATATAAGCTTAACCATGCCATATTTTATTCAACTCTTTTGATTATACCTAAAATAACTATAATTTTCCAAAATGTAATAATCACTTAAGGTTATATAATACTTTTAACTTATGTTTAAAAAACATCATAACCTATAAAATTACATAAAAATTTCATTTGATGCCAACTATACCACTCTATAAGTTTAACAACCCATAAAAACATGTCATATAAAAAGGGTTGAACATTCATAAATATTGAGGATCTTTTAGTTTTATAGTTTTTGATAATTGGGGAAAATATAACATAATAAAGTGAACATTTACACATGGTGTACATTATTTCCACCAAAATATGTTCTAATGTTTTTACTATTATTTCATTCATGAAACACATTCCTCATTCAAGGACAATTTTTTTATTCAGAACTATAATTCCTAATAGTTCCTTCTCATCTTTAATCCCTATAAAAAATTGTTGAAAAAATGAGATAACTAAAACAAATTTTAGTAAGAGACACTAAAATATAAGAATATCATTATTATAGTAATGAAAACTTGAAAATTATTGAAATATTTTACCTATATCACAATAAAAACATGAACATAAAAATTAAACATATAATCATGATAAAATCAAAATTTTCTCAAAAAAAACCTTTAAAACCTTTAAAAATAATAGGAAAACCATGAAGGCATCATAAGAAACATGAGAACTCATGAAAATTAATTTTCTTGAAAACTAAACCCTCAGTTTTAAAGGCATGTATACATTCTTCTTGAAATAAACTAATTTCCACTAAAACTCATTTCAATCATTCAAAACAAGGTAGGTGCCATGGAGCATAATTTTTGAACTGGTATTCAATTCTATTTAACCCATGTTCAAATAGAAAATTCCTAGTCAATTCCATAGTACTAACCTAATTAGTTATCTCCATCATTTTCCATCATCAAAGACTATTCAATACCTAATGCATTAGAGAGATATATTGGGATCACCCATCATCATGGGAAATATCAAGATCACTCATCATCATATATAATGACCATGTAACATACCACAAAGAGAAATTTTATAATATTTAACTTTTTCATCCACAAACCCTTGAAAACTCATTTAAAACATAAGTAATTCCATTTTTTCATTTTTCTAAAAAAATTGATAAATATCCCTTTATTTTTAAAATTTATAAAAAATAAAAATTATATAAAATAATGATAAATGAATTTACTTTTTAAATCCAAGAAGACTTGAATTTAAATCTTTATAATGAAGAAAATTAAAGATTTTGGTAAAATATATTCACACTGTATAAGTTAAAAAACAAGATTCTTATACTTTTTTAAAGAAAATAAAATTTTACACTTATATAAAACATTGAAAAGATTAATTTTAGAAACATTAAAAAATAAGTAAAAAGTAGTTTAAATTGATTTTCATCAATATTAGAAGTATAAAAAAATAACATTTTTTGATAATAAAAATTGTAAGGGATATCTAAACCCCTTTAATTTCAATAAATTCATGATTAAAACATCAATACAGTAGTTCATACACCAAAAAAATAAAACATGTGGTGAAAATGTCATAAGACTCAACAAAAGGAAATTAATATAGGAAATAACTTACCACCAGTTATGACCAGATTTGTAAACTCCCTAACTCATGAATAATAAAATTATATTATTTATCTACATGATTCAGAACCATTTTCATTTTTATTTCTTTATTATTATTATTTTTTATTTCATTTATTATCCAACATTATTTAGATACTAAATCGGTTAAGTTTACAATAGATGTTTTGAGGTAGATTAGTTCATAATCTATAAAATAAATTTAGAAGTTTTAATGCCTCTCAAAAATCAAAAAAAAATATAATTACCATTTTTTAAAATTATATATACTTGTAGAACCATCCATGTAATGTGGTCCAGAAAAATGAATTACATCATTTCATGGAGATGGTATTCTATAATTATGCATGATTGATGTTCCCAATTTTCAAATGGATAAAAAGTAAATAAAATAGATAAAGATTTAATTTTTAAAAGTTGTAATAATATTATAAATATCATATTTATTCCTTATATCCATTCTTATAACCATACAAGAAAATTGGAAATTAAAAACAAATCACATCGCTTTATGGAGGTGGTCGTTCACGCATACCCATAAGGGATTTAATCATTTTTCAATGGATGGAAGGGTAAGAAGGTAAGTAATATATTATACATATATTATCATAATTATTTCATAAATTATATATATATATATATATATATATTAAATTCATCCTAATAACCAACCATATGACGTGGTGATGAAATACCAAATTACATCTCTATGTTGTTATGTTGTGCATACGTATTCATGAGCGATGATTTCATTTTCCATTGGATGGAAAGGAAGATTAAAAAGGTTTATAATATAAACATATAAAAATTAAAATATATTATATATAATTATATTATAAAATAATCATTATTATTAAATTTTTTAATGATGTATAAGAAGATATACATATAAAAGAACCTGGTTAAGAGTTATACCTCTTCTTTGGAAAACCTCATTTTTCTTACACATTAAACCTTGTATGTTGGTATTTTGGAGATATGAGGGACACTAAGATATAGGTATGGATGTTTATAAGGTATTTGGTTAGGAAATGGTTTATATAAATTACTAAAGTGGTTTAAATAAGAGATTATGGGAGGTTCCCATCTATAATTTATAGGAGTGAAACTTTTGTAATTATTCAAAGTTTTCAAATAATATTTACTCACCCTCATGATAAAGTTTCCCATAAATAATTAAAATTAAAATATATTGTGATAATGATTTATATAATATCATCCAATAATAATTAAGATAATATTGTATGATCTTATCACATAGTTTTATCCTTAATTAACTTATTTAACCATTTTCCATGGTGACAACTGTTTACCATGATTACTATTCATTATATATGGAAATGAAATAAACTTTATTAGTATATATAAACCTCGTGATTAAAAATGGAAAAAATTTATTATGATTCAATTTTTATAATTATCATCAATCAGTTTTAATAAAAGAACGTGAAATGCATTGAAAACTATTCTTTTAAATACATTTTAATCCTAAAAATGAACTTATAAAAAATCAAATAGATTAAGTATTCCCATAGAATTAATTATATTATTTAAAATTAAAAGGATATTATACTACATTAAAACAATATAAAATGTATAAAATTACTTTTAAATTTATTTACTTAATGGAGAAAATGACCACTTTAAAAACATCTATATTTTCAATATTCACCCAAAAATCGTCATTTTTAGAAAAATATCATAAATTTATCTTAATATTATTTTTAAATTATTACTAAAAAATTGAATTTAATTTTATAAAATATAATTTCTTAAAATTTTGACAAATTTATTTTAAAATCTGCGCACAAAATGCAACAAAACCCACTTTCGAATAAAATATATTTTTTGAGCATAAATTCACATTATTTCTATTCCTTTCTTAATAACTACAATTTTGAGAATATAATTTAATTTTATTAGATATAAAATATAGTGATTTAATTATAATCATTTATCAATAGTAACGAATTTAATATATTAAGATAAAAATACAATGCACACATAAAAGTGGTTTTATGAAAAATACCCATTTTTTCCTTCAAAAGATTTTATCATTATTAATAACCAATTAATAAAAAATTATTGTTGATTATTAATTTAATATTTAAAAACATTATTCATATATTTCATAATGAGATATTTCAAGTTTATACCCGACAATCTAACAACTATGTTAGAATGATAATATTTAAATAATAATATTTCTATATTAAATCATGGATTGTTTAAGATTAGTGCTGAATATACTAGATTCCATAAAATGTAGTTTTATTTAAATAAAATAAATTATAAAATCATGGTGTGTTATAATTAAATAACCCGCATACCCTATTTCTTTCACCTTGGTCACACAACACCCCTTTACCCCCCCTAGCTCCTCGCTTCCATTGTTTTTTCATCTATTTGTGATAAGAATAACATGAAGTCTATACAAAGGACCTTATATGGTAAGTCTAACCTATATCCTTTATATATTTTATTTTTTTCTTGTTTTCCCTTATTATTCAAAAAAATATATAATTTATTGCTTTATATCAGGAATTTATATTTTATCTGATTTCTTCAAAGTCTATATAGATTAAAGAGCCAAGTGAGGGGTCCTTATCATACCTTGATGCTGGGAATCATTGTTCAAACTTAATATAGTTGTGAAATTTCCCCCATCATATATATTTGTGATGTTTTATAGACACATTGCAATGACCCTTATGAGATGGGTAGATTTATGGGACCATACATTTTGGTAAATAGATGATAGCTTATTCACATGTATTTTAAACTCTGAGGTGATGAATAATTCAATTTTAATTATTTATTTAGTAATTTATCATTCATATTAATTCATAAATTAGGGTAAATAATTCAATTTAATTATTTAATTGGTGATCTATCATTCATTTCTTTATTATAGGTTGGTGAAATTTCGTTTTCCTTCGTATCGATCTTGGTGGTATATCATCCACCCATAATTGTGAAGTCAGTTATAAATCATTCACCATGAATGTTACATTGGTGGAATATTATCAAAATTTATTATTATTTTGTTGGTAAATTATCCACCTATGTTAATGTTTGAGGTGACAGATTAGTCTTCCAATTTTTATTCTATTATGGTGTATCATCCACCCTTATTGTGAGTATAAGTATTAAATCATTCACCTTGAGTAGTTATACCAATGTTACATCATTCACCTTACATATGGATTTAGCAGTGCAACATCCATCCTCTTTTATGAGTATATAGATACATCATTACCCTTCTAATGTGGTTTGATAGTACATCATCCACCCTTTATAAATTCATATGGGTATGAATCATTCACAAATAAAGTATAGGTGGTGATGTTAAAAATATTTCTATAGATGAGTTGATGATACAAAATTCACTTTGACTCATGTATAGGTGATAAATCATTCACCATGGTGTTGCGATATGACGATACCTCATTTGCATGTAATCATTATACAATTATATATCATTTTCCCTATGTGATATAATAGTGATATACTTTATACATTGTATAATTTTAGGGTGATAACCCATTCACCGCGATTATTCATATGAGTGGAGATAGATCGTTCACCCTCATGTTTTGTTCATTCCATGGGAGAATCATCCCTTTCTGACCATAGATGAAGTAATTATGATCATTTATTTGATTTTATTTTAAGAATTATATTATTCTAAGAATATTTTTATGCTTGTTTGTTTATCATACCATATCATTAATACACTTATATATTCTATATTATTTAGGTACCTCATTGGTGTTCATCTATTGAGTTGTACTCACACCCTTCAGGGGAATCATAGGGCGTATAAAGATTTTATGATCTAGGATATATGTGGGGTAAAGGTCCATGATGTCGATAGTTAAGATAGGAAACAATTCAAAGTAAAAGGATGAAATAATTAGGGCTTCAGGTCATGTTATTTTGTATAAATTTCTACCATATTGTATATTTTGGATAAATATATATATGATTAGTACAAATGCGATCTAACCCTTGATGTACGCATATATAAAACTCTAGTGTAATATATTTTGTTAAATCATGTGTTGATTATTTTTACAGGGTATAATTATTTGTTTAATGTATTTATTATGATAATTATAATATAAAATTATTTATCTTTATATTTTATTTTATTTATTATTACTTGATAAATGGTATAGTCTCCCAATGAGTCACTATTGACCCTCACTACTAAGGGGAAGCCACTGGTATATAAGGAGGTGTATCTACCATCATGTAACTCACCCGTTCGAAGATTTTCAAGATGATTAAATCATGGATTCAATAATTTTATGGTGATTAGATGATATTAAATATCCAAAAAATTATTTAAATGTTATATAGATAATCATAATGATGAATTGAGAGTTAAAAATAGGTGTAACTTATGAAACATACATAAAAAATTACATTCAACCAGTGGAACGTTTGAAAAACATTTGATATATTTTAAGACCATATAAATAGACTTATTATTTATAAATGTAATATATTTAAAATTTTATACCATAATTTGATCATTGTGAGAAACCACATAGTTATGGATCTTTCTCTAATCTTAGGTTTTAGTAAATTGTGAGGAAGAGAGGATCCTTCCAGATCATTGGGAGATTCACACAACCCATGGATGCCCAATAAGGATGGAGACCAATGGATTATTATCAATGATTCCTATCAAGTAAATGTTGATGAATATTTTACATAATGGATCATAAATTAAAATTTACGTGTTCTTATTTATTTTATTCACTTAAAATAGAATGATATATTTTAATAAAATGGTTTTTAGTTGATTTTTTCACTACGACTGGAAAAGGGTTGTCCCCTCCAAAATACCTTAATGTTCACATTACTCTTTCACTAAAACTATATTAAAATATTTGTATTAATCATTTATTATCCTCCTTTAGATACTATTAATAAAAAACAAATCATTGTGGAGTAATTTTACCATGCTCTTAAAAATAAACTCAAATACCTTAAATAGAGAATCAACACATCCTGATTGACCATGGATCAATAGAAGATATATTAAGTAATAAGAATCAAGGGGGATAGTTTCCCCCATTGTTTGATTGGTTAGAGATTAATAACTCTCGATGGGTTTATAAAAAATACCCCTAAAGTAACATCCCCCCCAATTTCTGGGAGGGATAGCCCAAACCACTAGTCTCCCATTCAACCCCCACTGAATGTTATATGGGACACCAGGTTCCTGATAATAGGGTCAGTAGTACTAAACAACATCCCAATCCACCATATTTTCAATGGATTTATATAAGTGTTTTAATTTTTGTATTTTTAAATCTATTATCCATGGTTTCTCCAATAGTATTAATTGATCTATCTCACTTGTATTTTTATAAAAATTATTACTTGTTCAGTACCACCATTTAAAATTCATGGACACACAAAATCAAACCCATATATTGGTCTAATTCAAAACAAATCACCCCAAATTCTTCTCCACTATAATCTAATATATCTCAATTTAACCAATAATAAATAACATGGTTCTTTATATTAGGTATGACATATGGTTCATTGATTAAAATTAATTAACAAAATTAAAGGTCATTATTATTTAAGTGACATCTGATACACTCATCCAATAAGATGGATGATATTTAGTACATTAATTTGTAATGGTAAACCATTTTTAGGAGAACCAAAAATGTTTGTGTTATCCAAAATTTGATATAAGTGTTCCATGTCATGTAGATATACCTAATTTTTTGCAAAAATATATTATATAAGTATGCGTGTGATATATTTAGATGTATCTAGAAGTAATGTTTTTATGTAGATATATATATTTGATAGAGAACATGTCATCTCATTTTATATTGTGAGTAGAATTAATTATTTATTATTTTTCACTCTTTTCTTATAGTCTTGAATTAAGAATTCAAACTCATTTTCAATTTAATAATGGTCCACATGGTCACACTTAAGGTTGTGTAATGGGGATTTTTTTTGTATAAATATTTTATCCAAAATAAGATAACTTGTGATAATTTACTCAAAATAGTTTGGATATAATTTCAAAAGTTTTTGTGAATTGTTCATTAATTGTATGATAACTTAGTGAAAGTGGGAGATTAAAAGTAATATACACATAATGTCCGTATCAAAGGTTGGTATATATGTTATATTAATGATCATGATATAGGATATTATAAGGGGTGATATACATGTTACATAAGAAATTAGTTGGGTGGTATTTTGTGCTTCTTATACTAAACTACCTTTTTAAATGGCTTAAACATCATGTAATTATTTACTTCACGAAATATAACCACTTAAGAGTTTAATGATGAATTTTGATAAATAAATAACACTGTGTATTATATAATGTAAATAGTCAATGAGTTTTCCAATAATTTATGAAATTATAGAACATAATGAGCTGCCTTCATGAATTAAGGAGTCTTATAATAGGGATTTCAAGACTTTATTTGTGATATATGAAAATGCTGGTATAATATATTATTTACATTAAACAGTGTTATTTATTTTTTCTCTTTTAATTGTTAGAAAAAAATAGCATATATTTGAAATAAAAAGTGGTTTCATCCAAAGATTATATGATCTGACTGAAGATAATCATAACATAAATAATAAATTGATTTCCTTATTTTAATAATACATCACTCAAAGAGTCACACAACCTGATAACTGAAATGTTTAGTATGACAAAACTGCTCTTTATTACACACTTAAACATGATTTATTACAAAAATGTCACTTGATACAACATAGAATATCTAGAGGTCTAGTGTCTATGGGGCTTAGGATCTTTACATAACAACTTAGAATATGAAATACAATATCTTTATTGAAAACTTCCTTTACATGACCACTACATTCCTTCGTACATAGCATTACATAGGATAACATGAATACATTAATGAAAAAAGGGTGAGATATAAAGACCAGTAATGGAATAAACATGGAATAACATGAGGAATATAGTACATGTTAGACAATAGGCATATCAATGGAGCATAAGAGAAACATTAACATAAAGGAATGATAAAGCATGATAATCTTAATATGGAAATGCGGCAAAAACATTTAACATGTTTTTAGCATGATCCAAGGATAATTGCACATGTAGCATGAGTAAACCCTCATTGAAAATGAATTAGAATGATTAAACCCTCATTTCAGTTGACGTATCATGATACATATCTTTACCCAATGCATTGGAGCGCTATCAAGGCACACCCTTCATAGACATTTCATTTCATGCATAAATGTGTCACATGGATCATATAACATGGATTCATTAAACCTAATAATTTATTAAATGATAATGTAAATGTGGAATTCATATATGAAACAATATAATCAATAATTAAATGTTCATAATGGTTAATACCCTTGAAAGGTAAATGGGCATGGTATTCACTACACAATAACATTGCCTTGGAAAATTGCAGTGCAATTTCAGCAGCGTAACAACGTGACATAGAAATTTGTAAAAATGTTTGATGATAGAGGAATGGGTGTATAATAATATATAATTGAAATGAAAATTAATTGGTTCATATAGATAAATTTCCCAACATAAGTAATGGAATTTATATTCACAATACAAAAGAATTGCTTGAATGTAAATGAGGAGAGAGAGATTCCTTACAGAATTTTGGCATGGTAACGGGTGTACATGAGGGAAATTTAATGAGGAATAAATGGGTATATAATCGTTAAAACATAGATAGGGTAGTATGGGGGATGTGTGAAATAATACCCCCGACATTTTTAATTGAAAAGAAGGGTATAATAACTTAAAGAAATTTAAAAAAAATGAGAAAGGAATAAATCCCTTAATTGGAAGTGTGATCCCAAAGGCTTGTGAGGGGCTTGAGGGATTCTTTTTCGGAGCTTGGGGAACCTTGGGAAGATTCTAGAGAGAGGAGGGAAAAGGTTGGACGAACTGAAGAGGCTTTGACAGAAGATAAATTGGGAGATTGGGTGGGTTTATATAGGAAAGGAGAGGGAATTTTTTAATATTTTGGTTTGGGCCACCACTTAAAAAACTAATCTATTTCACAAAATAGCCCATGGTTTTTTCCCTTGGTTTTTACCAAAGGAGAGTGGAAAAAAATATTTTAAAAGTGCAATGGACGAAATTCTTAAATTATTGAGGGTTCTTATGTGGAGGTGAGTCTCACTCTCAAGGAAATTCATTTAAAAAGTGAAAATGTTTTATAACTCTTGGAGGGTCCACTAAAATTTTGTGAAATAAATCAAACAAACCTAAAATCACATTATTTTAATGATAAAACATATATTTTTCGAAAATAACATTTATAGTATTTTATTACATCACTATTGGGTCATTATGATGTCATAAAACACATTATAAATTTAAACGGTATTTAATTTTTACCCAAAAATTCGACGGTCTCAGAAAATTATAAAAAATTCACCATTGGATAATTTTGACATCTTGATTTAAAAAATAATATTCATTTTATTTAAATAATTTTCTAAATATGTGAATTTTTCTTTTAAAATAAAATACTCCATTTATCGAAAATTCATGGGCTTTGACAAAAACAGCTTTCAAACCATAATAAAAATTACAATTGTATTAATAAAATTATATGATCATTTATATTTAATAAAAATTAATTTAATTATAATAATATTTTATTAAAATATTATATTAATTCAAAAATACCTTATTTCATCAAAATAGATTTCTTAGTTGAATATTAACTAAAATTATTATTTGTTCTTTAAAAAATATTTACAAAGTAAAAATAATAAAATGAATGCACATTATTTATACAAAAATAATGTAAATAGAAATAGTTCTGGGGTATTGTTATATACCCCTTATAACTCCAGCATAAGACTAAAGGGTAAGGTTTGTGATGGTGACAGACTCTTGGGGTGGCTCGGATAACATCGCTCAGGAGGTAATCTCTATTAACATCCACTTCTCCCATAGTTGATTCCGCTCAAGCTTAACATGTTCAAGCTCGGTTTGGGATTGGTCAAGAGCAAAGACCAATGACGCCACCTCCTTTCCGAGCTTCGAAAAATGGGCTTAATATGAGGCAAGTCTACCGGATTAGGCCATCACTTCCTTTGTTTGAGTAAATTGGATTTGTTAAAGCCCTATATTTAATCTAATCATGTGATTACTATTCAATGGATATATTAGAAATAACCAAAATTCATAAGGGTATTTTAAAATCCAAAAACATATAACCATTGAAGTTCACATTTAATATAACCATAATAATACATTTAATTAGATCAAGATGGATTTACATTTAAAGAAATTTTGGGTCATTACAATCTTTACCCTTAAGAAATTTCGCCCTCGAAATTTCCTTTTACCACACTAAAATAGATGTGGGTAACTCTGCTTCATTACTTCCTCTGATTCTCATATCTCTTCTTAAAACTTGTGGTTTCTCCACAACACCTTGATGAGGGGAATTATCTTATTTCATTGAAGTTTTTCTCTACGATATAAGATCTTCACCGGTTTCTCCACATAAGAAAGATCATCCTCCAACTGTACAACCTATGAAGATATTACATGTGAAGGGTATGGTATGTACTTCTTTAAGATGGATACATGAAAGAAATCACGTAATTTGTCCATGGTATGAGGAAGTTCTAGTCGATAGGCCACAACCCCGACACGATCAAGAATTTCGAAGTGGCTGATGTACCTAGGACTTAACTTTCATTTCCTTCCAAACCTCAAGACCTTATTCCATAGAGATATGCATAGAAATACCATATCTCTAACTTTAAACTCAAGGTCTCATTGATATTTATCTACATAACTATCATGTTGACTCTGGGCTGCCTTGATATGCTGCTAAATGGTTTTCATCTTCTCTACCATATCTTCGACCATTTTTGGTCCTAGAAGCTTACGATCACCAACTTCATCCCAACATGTCATTTTTCTACACCTTTTCCCATTAAGGGATTCATATGGTGCCCTTTGGATGCTTAATTGCAAACTGTTATTGTAATAGAATTCAACCAGTGGAAGATGTTGGTCCCATCCATATTTGAAGTCCATTGAGAAAGCTCTCAACATGTCCTCAAGTGTTTGGATACTCTCCTCGGATTTGCCATCTGTTTGAGGATGATAGGTCGTACTAAAGTTTAGTTTAGTTTCCGGAGTATGTTGAAGAATATTCCATAACTTAGAGGTAAATCTTGGATCTCGATCAAATATAATAGATAGTGGTACTCCATGAAGCCTTACCACTTCCCTGATATATTTCTGTTCCAGTTGATCAAGTGAGAAATCCTCCTGAATAGCAATAAAGTGTGCAGACTTAGAAACACGATCCACTACAACCAAAATTGAATTGTTTCCTTTGGATGTTTTTGGAAGTCTAGTGACAATGTCTATGGTGATGTTCTCCCATTTCCATGCTAGTATGGGTAATGGTTGCATCATCCCCTTAGGCTTTTTCCTCTCCGCCTTCACTGGATGACACACCAGGCACATGGATGTAAAGTCTACAATCTCTATTTTCCTATTGTCCCACTAAATTTTTTCTCGGAGATCTCAATACATCTTTGTGATCCCTAGGTGAATATAGAAGGTTGAGCTATGTGATTCATCCAGAAGCTCCTTATTTATCTTTGGATCAGATGGTACCCATAATTGTGACCCAAATATCACAATTTCATCCTTTTCAACCATGAGTTCTGAGGATTTTCCATTTCTAATAGCTTCCACCCTTTTCAAAATTTCCACATCCTTTATTTAAGCATCCTTTATTTTCTCTAAAAGATATGGTTGAGAAATTATTTATTACAGGATTGATGATTTTACCTTTTTTATGATTCCCATGTCCATCTTCATCAAATCTAAGCAGATTGGATCCTTGTCAATTCTCATCAATGATAGAATCACTGGGTCCTTTCTACTTAGAGCATCTTCCACCTTGATTTCTTTCCCAGGGTGGTAATGGATTGAGCAGTCATAGTATTTGATTAGCTCTAACCATCTTCATTGGCGCATTTTCGACTCCATCAGTGTGAATATATACTTGAGGCTTCTGTGGCCGTATATATTTCACACTTATCCCCAAAGAGATAATGCCATCAAATTTTTTAAGTGAAGATCACCACAGCCAACTCAAGATCATGTGTTAGATAATTCTTCTCATGATGTTTCAATTGCCTCGAATCATAGGAAATGACTATCAATTTGCATCAACACACATCCTAGGCCCTTCTTTCAAAGCATAACTAAGCACCACAAAAAGTTAACCACTTGTGGTGTAAAGTGAGCACGGGTGCAGTGATAAGCATCCTTTTCAACTCCATGAAGTTTTCTTCACATTCACCACTCCAAGAAAACTTTACTCTCTTCCGAGTTAGCTTGGTAAGTGGTTTGGACAATCGTGAGAAATATTTCACAAATAGTTGATAATATCCTAACAATCCCAAAAATATACGGATATTTGTTACCGATGTTGGCCTTGTCCATCCCACTATTGCAGCTATTTTGGAGGGATCCACATATATCCCATTAATTTTAATGATATGGCCTAATAATGATACCTCCTTCAACTAGAACTTACACTTGATGTACTTTGAAAAGAGCTTCTCCTTCTTTAAGGTCTCTAGAACAGTTCTTAGATGATCCTCGTCATCCTCCTTGGTTTTGTAGTATATTAGAATATCATCTATAAATACTACCAAAAAACATGTTGAGTTAATCTCTAAAGACTCTATTCATCAATTCCATGAATATTTATGTAGAATTAGTGAGTCCTAAAGGCATTACTATGAATTCATAGGGCCTATATCTTGTATGAAAAGAAGTCTTGGGGATATCTTCCTTATTCACCTTTACTTGATAATATCCCGACCACAAATACACATTGATGAAGTATTGTGCTCCACGCAGCTAATCGAAAAATTCATAAATTCATGGGAGAGGATACTTTTTCTTTATTGTTATTTTGTTAAGCTCGCAATAATTGATTCCAAGGCGCATTGATCCATCCTTCTTCTTGACAAAGAGGACTGGTGCACCCCATGGTGAAGCACTTGTGTGTATAATCCCATTATCTAGATTATCCTGTAGTTGTTTCTTCAACTTCTCAATCTCCACAACAGCTATTCTATATGGATTCTAGGATATTGGAAACTCCCCAGGTATAAGATCAATTTAGAATTCAACATCTCTTTTAGGAGGAAGACTAGAAAATCTCTTGAGAAACACTTCAGCGAATTACCTCACAATAGTCATGTCTTTATCGATGGTTTCTTCCTTGGACTCAATCATCTCATCCAGAAACATGTGCTCATAGGGCAGTAATATCCATGCTTTAGATGATGGAGATAAATAAGATTCATCTTCCTCCTTGCACTTGTATAGAATCGGGGGTCGATTATCCACATGGAGAGTGATTTCCCTCTCACGACAATTTATGTTGGATTTATATAAGGAAAGACAATCCATTCCAATAATTGAATCAATTTCTACTATAGGGATTATAAAAAGGTTTTCCGAGAATTTCAATCCACAAATTATGATAGGGGAGGAGTTATATACACAGAATGCAATGATTTCCCCATTTTCCGTACACACCGACATCATTACTACCATGATTTGTGGTGGTTTTGGGATTTTTCTACTAAACATTATGGATATATAAGAATGTGTAAAACTAGTATCAAAAAATCCATTTTCAATTCTTGAAGGAATGACTAGTTTACCTGTCACCACTTCGTTGTCGGGGTTCACTTCGGCGGTGGTGATGGTAAAAGCTCACCCCTGCTACCTTAGAGGTTGGGGGTTCCCTCTGAAAACCCTTGGCTTAGAGAACTGATTTGAAAAGTTCCTTAGTTCATTACATTTGAAGCAATGAACAATGCGTTGAGGTTTTAGAGGAGTGTTCCTCTCCTCTGTCACAGCTGTGGGTTTTTCTTGCTGATAGCTAACATCTAGGTGCCCTTATCTTCCACACCTAAATCATTTCCCCATCCCCTTCAGGAAATTTCCGGGGTTCTTCTTTCCGCAACTTTGGAAAATGGGGTGTTGGATCTTCTTAGAACCATTGTATTTATCCATCAGACTACTAGAATTGAATTCCACTTTATGATTCTTATCCCCATGATACCCTTGAGATTCTCTGATCTCCATTTTGATCTTGAGGGCACATCAGACAATTTCTTCATAGCTGTCGAAGTCTCGGATCACCAGCGCTTTCCGTAGGCTAGGTATCAGCCCTCCAAAGAAGCGATCAACCTTTTATTCGGGGGTAATGAAAAAGTCGGAGGTGTATCATGAAATCCTTGTGAATTTTTCCTCATAGTTCTGATAGATTCGTTATCATTTTTCTTGAGAGTATGGAAGTCTCTTTCCATCTTATGTCGAAGGGTGCGTGGAAAATATTTATCGAAAAACATTTTCTAGAAATCCTTTCATTCCAATGCCTCGATCTCCTCCTCAGGCTTTGTATTTTTTATCAATGTCCACAATTGATCAGCTTCACCCCCCATACGATAAGAATCTAGGGGAAACTTCTCTTGTTGAGAACATTGAAGGATGGAGAAGATTTTTTCAATGGAGTTGATCCATTGTTAGATGATTGAGGGATTGGACGATCCAATAAAAGTATGAGGACTTTGTCTCATGAATCTCTTGATAGAAACTTGTTCTTTATTAGGGGGGTTGAACATTTCTTTTGACCCATGTTTCTATTCAAAGCTTGAGTTAACTGAGAGAGAATCGTGACAGAGTTCGTGATTCCTGCTCCCTTCGGATTGGGCCTCTCATTAGAACAATCATCACATTGATCTTCAAATCGGTTGTTAGCAATAGTCATCCTATTACCATCCATTGGATAAAATAAAAGGAAATTTAGGGGTAACACATAAAGGGTAATCCAAAGACAAAATGAAGGGCATATACATTACTTTTATTTCCTTAACCTCGGAATCTATAGGTTTCAATCTATGTTATCCATGATCTACATTCCAATATATATTCTTAGGGGTATTTTTCTAATAATGGTTCATACTAAACATGTGAATTTACCAAAGTATATCCCTCAGGATTGTCTTGACCAAGAGTTCAGTAAGGCCCATTGTCGTGCACCAATTCCCATTTGAGTCTATCTCAAAGTGGTGTTTCCAGGTTTTACCCCTAGGATACATATGTTCCAGAGCCACCTCTACCGGCTCGTATCCAGACAGAGATGTATATGCTTTATAAGACACTTACTCAGCACTCACCAATACTTAGGGATGTTTTTATTATACTTATTCTTGTCTCTAAGTATTCACTAGGGTTTTCTAATCATAATCCCAAAAATAACTAAATCTATCCTCTGATACCAACTATGACAACCCTTCTCTTTATTACACACATAAACATTTTTTATTACATAAAATTCACTTGATACAACATAGAAAATTTATAGGTCTAGTGTATTTGGGGATTATGATCTTTACATAAAAACATAAAACATGAAATAGACCATCTTTATTGAAAACTTCCTTTACAAGACCACTACATTCCCTCGTACTTAGCATTGAATGGGATAACCTGAGGACATGCATGAGAAAAGGGTGAGCTATAAAGCCCAGTAATCGAATAAACATGGAATAATCCAAGGATAATTTCACATGGAGCATGAGTAAACCCTCATTGCACTTGAATTAGAATGAGTAAACCCTCATTTCACTTGACGCATCATGATACTAATCTTTACCCAATGCATTGGAGCGCTATCAGGGTGCACCCTTCTTAAACATTTGATTTCATGCATAAATGTGCCACATGGATCATATAACATGGATTCATTAAACCTCATAATTTATTGAAAGATAAAGTAAATATGGAATTAATACATGAAACACTATAATAAATAATTAAATGTGCATAAAGGTGAATACCCTTGATAGGGAAATGGGCATGGTATTCACTACACAATGGCATTGGCTTGGAAAATCGTGGTGCAATTTCGGCCACATAATGACGTGACATAGAAATTCGTAAAAATGGTTGATGAGAGTTAAATGGGTGTATCATCATATGTACATTAAATGGAAAGTAAGTTGGTCATATAGATGCATTTCCCATCATAATTAATGGAATTTATATTCACAATACTATAGAATTTCTTGAATGTAAATGAGGAGAGGGAGATTCCTTATGGAATTTCAGCATCGTAAAGGGTGTACATGAGGGGCATTTAATGAGAGAGAAAGGGGTCTCTCATCATTAAAAAATAAAGAGGTAAGTATGGGGGTGAGAAATAGTACCCCAATATTTGTAATTGAAAACAAAACGGCATAACAACTTAAAGAAAATTCGACAAAAATGAGAACGGAAGAAATCCATTATGTGGAAGTGTGATCCCAAAGGCTTGGGAGTGGCTTGAGAGAGGATTCTTGAAATCTTGGGGCACCTTGGGAGGATTCTAGAGAGAGTAGAGAAGATTTTGGATGAACTCCAAAGGCTTTGAGTGAAGAGGAAGTGGGATATTGGGTGGGTTTATATAAGAAATATGAGGGAATTCTTTATTATTTAGGATTGGGTCACCACATAAAAAACTAATCAATACCACAAACCATATCATGGTTTTTGCCCATAGTTTTTTCCAAAGGGGAGTGGAAAATAAATATTTAATAAGGATAATGGCCAAAATTCTTAAAATATTGAGGGTGCTTATGTGGAGGTGAGTCAAACTCTCAAGGAGATTCTTTTAAAAAGTGGAAATGTTTTATAACTCTTGGAGGGTCCACAAAAGTTTTGTAAATTAAATCAAAAAAACCTAAAATCAAATTATTTTAATTGTAAAAAATATATTGTCCAAACATATAATTTATAGTATTTTATTATAACACTATTGGGTCATCATGATGTCATAAAACACATTATATATTTAAATGGTATTAAATTTTTACCCAAAAATTCGGCAGTCTCAAAAATTATGGAAATTTCACTGTTGGATAATTTTGATGTCCTGACTCCAAAAATAATATTAATTTTATTTAAATAAATTTATAAATATATTAATTTTTACTTTTCAAATAATAACCATCATTTATTGAAAATTCATGGGTTTTGATAAAAACGGCATTCAAACCATAATAAAAATTACAATCGCATTAATAAAATTATATGATCATTTATATTTGATAAAAATTAATTTAATTATAATAATATTTAATTAAAATATTATTTAATTAAAAAAATTCATTAATTCATTAAAATATATTTCTTAGTTGAATATTAACTAAAAATACTATTTGTGCTTTAAAATTTATTTACAAAGTAATGATAATAAAATGAATGAAATTTATTTATACAAAAAAATGTACATAGTCATAGTGATAGGGTCTTGTTACATAACCCATTATAATACTCGGATAAGACCGAAGGGTAAGGTGTGCGATGGTGACAGACTCTTGGGGTGGCTTGGATAACATCGCTTGGGTGGTAATCTCTATTAACTTCCACTTCTCACACAGTCGGTTCTGCTCAAGCTTAATGTGTTCAAGATAGGACTGGGCTTGGACAAGAGTGAAGCCCAATGATGCAACCTCCATTTCAAGATATGACAAATGGGCTTCGTATGGGGAAAGTGTATTGGATGAGGACATTGCTTCCTTTGTTTGAGTAAATTGGATTTGTTAAATCCCTATATATATACCAATCATGTGATCACTTTCCAATGGCTATATTATACACGGTCAAAATTCAAAACGGTATTTTAAAATCTAGAAACATCAAAACATTGAATTTCACATTTTATATAACAATAATAAGACATTTAATTAGATCAAGAGGGATTTCCATTAATGAAATTTTGGGTTGTTACATTTAGGGTTTTTCAAATTATCTTTGTAATTAATATATTTTAAAAAACATGTGAAAAATATTCTATAATCATGATCCTATATTACCTTTTCTAGATATCTCACATGATATAATCGTATTCACAACCTAGGTATTCTAAACATAATAAATGAGTTCTCATAGATTCTGAGCAAGGTAAGGACATATCATAATGTATCAGATCATAAATTGGAAGAATAATATGAGGAGGAGGATAAATGTCATATTAAAAGAACATAAGAGAATATATGATAATAATTAAATAAGTTAGATTAACATATTAACATAAAAATATTGTTAAGGAAGCATAAAATTTAAGACATGTCTTGAAATACATCTCAGTAATAATAAAACATGTGAGCATGTCATAAAAATGTGAAGTACATTAAAAATCAAGATTAATCATGAAAACAATACATATCATGGAAGTTAACTGCATCTTGAAATTTTTTCATAACTTGATAAACATATAGTAAATATGTCCTTACCATTATCGCAGCGAAACCGTTGTGAGAAAACATGTCATTCCCATGAATATGTGAACAAAATCAGTATGTTCACACATAAAAATGTAACCATCCCCATCATGTCCATACCTATGTGAAAAACCCATTATGTCCACGCAGGAGAATATCAGGAGATATAAAATTAAACCAATGGATTGATTTATGATATAAGAACCCATCCATCATTATCCAAAAACATTTTTTCAACCTAAAATCAACCAGAATCAAATCTTAAATAACCAATGGAAAAATAATAGATTTCTTGATTTTCTTAAAAACAAAAAATAACATGAACTTAAGAAAAAATATATTGACAAAAATATTATTTTTTAAATTAATCATATCATAATAACATATATAGTGTGTTCAAAATATCACATCATATGATATATTCATTAGATGAAAAATAGAAATGAAATACAAAAGCTTTTACAAAATTTTTTTTAAAAAAAATTAAAAATTTGAAGTGAAAATTAATTCCAAATAAACAATTTTTACAGGAAATGGATTAAGTTTTACATACTTATTATACGGATTTAAAATTAAATTTCCTTGAAAAAAACAAAAACATCATAACATTCCTGACCCAGAAGCCACTAAATTGGTGCCCAGATTCGAGTCGTCACATAACCTCAAGTTCACCTCCACATACACCAAAGGCTTCTAACTAGTAATGAGGGTCCAATAGGTCATGTGGGGAGACTATACCATCTTTACCAGATTAATCCACAACATATCACAGTATAAATAGTGAAAAAATTATGAAACAAGCAATAAAATGCATAGCCAAACATCTGCAAAACTAGGTACACTCCACAAGAAACAATATATATGTCATGTCATGATACAATTCCAAATTAATAAAACACAAAATAATGAAAAATAGTGGAATCCACCAAAATTCCATGACTCTAAGTCTAGAACATCATCCATGCAAGTCCAGTTTCCAACTCAACTCCCTAGCATAGGTTCCCTTCCCTTGTTCTAACCTGCAAGTATAAAATCTACTCAGATACTAAATGGCAGCCTGGGCAGGGTGTCAGTAAGACTCAGTATGCCACCACCAATAGTGTCTACAAATATCTATCTAATAGATAGTGAATGAATGTATAAATAAATAATAGGCAGAGTACTAAATATATAGGTCCACTAGTTCAAAATCTCTACTTAGCTACACTAACCAAGGTCTCAATTCATTATACATCTATCATTACTAGTTCTTCATCAATCACACAAGGTTCATGGAATACAACATTTTCTTAAGAGAATAAGTAAGTCCCTAAATCACTAGAGATACTATATCAAGTAACAACCACACATACCTTAGAGAATAAATCTATGTAATTTTATTGAATACATCCATTGGGGGCATTGAGCATCAGTCTGACTCCCCAACCCATGCATTCCAAGGTAGTTTAGAGCATCAGTCCAACCCTACCCGTGGGAGGAGAGTCAGTACTTTATCCCACCAGTAATCTGTGTAAACATTATTATTTATTCATTCACCACACACAAACCATATAATAACCAATACAACAAATCAATATAATAATCGGGATTCACAACAATCAACATGGGATTCAATGTTATACCACAGCCAATTCACAATTACATTTTACAATACATAAACCATTATACAAATTTTATTTCCCTTGCCTCATCCCATTAACCCTATTCATCAACTGATAATCCATCACAAATCCCACATGTTCAACATTTCATATTCTCTAACCCTCTAAGGGTTGTCGACATATTTCATTATCCACAAGGCACAATCCCCATTTGACTAATTGAACCTAATTTTTATTACAGTGAAAAACAATCCCATAATCTATTACTATGCATATGCACATTACAATAATTAATTTTCACTCCCATTATACATCTCAACATTATTATCAAAGGTTATACATTGTCACATGAAATCCTTGCTCATACTTATCTAACTTCTATGATTGGAAGGTATTGATGCACGCCATGGGTGGACCTACATGGTCAAGTCACCTCTACATGTCCCATGGGGACCATGAGGGTTTTCATTCATCATTTATACATTCAGTATACCAAATATCATCAAAATATCAAAATCACAACAAGGGGGAACCAAAAAATAAATCCAAACATGCAAAAATCTCAAACGAAACTATGGGATGCAACTTATAGTTCACCTATCTTGAATCTGTTAATGAACACACATCTAATAGAGGCATTGGATAATGATTAGACACACATTTGATGCCTCAAACTAAATCTCCCTGGAAAAGATGGTTTTTAGAGCTTTGGAATGAGATAAATAATAAATATGACTCCTAAAGTAAAAAAGAGAAGCAAGAGATGGAGTAGCATTACTCGGATCTTCGATTGGCAACTGACGACACTCCAAACAACCTAGAGATGATGGAGAATCACCATGGGAAGTCGTTGTTAGCTCTTCCTCCTCCCTAGGGAGGTAAGGGGAAATAATGGAGGAAATCCTGATTTGGGTATAAAATCCCATAATTTAATTTTTGTATAATTCTTAACTTTATTGGTTTTCATAGTTTACCTACAAAGTTTGACAAACTCTGAAAAAACAGTTCAAGATCTACTGTCCCAAAATCCTCCTTTCGAATTGTTTCCTGGGAATTACACATGGTTTACTTAACCATGTGGTAACGATGGTAAATCCTATGTCCAAGGATATATGGTTACCTGGTATGATTCTCATAGTTTACTTTATCCGTGCGCAAACCATGTAGTATGCCCAAAAACACCTCTTTCCTCCATTTCCATGTCTCAAACCCCTGGAAAACCCCTAAGCCTTCTCATGAACTTTGTTAAAAACTTATTTCACCAAAATAATGTAAATAAACTAAAATATATACAAAATAATTCTTTAAAAAAATATGGTATCTTACAACCTCCCCACCTTAGGATAGTTCGTCCCCGAGATGCTCTTCCCGATCATCATAGGGTTTCTGAAGCCAGGAAATTGGGCCACTTTGCCTACATATCAGATTCTCATTCATATGTTTCTTCCTGGTCATTTCCATGCTTCCATAGAACATGAACCATAGGTAAATCCTTGCCCCGCAAAACCTTCTCACTATGATATAAAATATGAATTGGATTCTCCTCAAAGGATGCATCAGGATCCACCTTAAGATCATCCACTTTTATAACATGAGATGGATCAAGATGATACTTATGAAGTAGTAAAACCTGAAAAATATCTTGAATATCACTATACCATTGTGGAAGATAAAATCGGTAAGCCATCGGTCTTATCCTCTCCATAATCTCAAATAGCCCCACGAACTTGGGCACAAACTTGCCCTCTCTCCAAATTTGATGGTGACCCAACCTTGGTGACACCCAAAGAAACACACTATCCCCCAACACAAACTCATGAGTTCTACGATTCCAATCCACATATGACTTTTTCATACTCTGATTCATCATCCTGTGCTTCTTAATCAAACAAACTTTCTCTTAAATCTCTTACACGACACTCGGTCCAAATATCTCAGAATCCCCAACCTATAACAAACACAGAAGAGATTTACATAGTCTCCCATAGAGTTCCTTGAAAGGAACTATCTGAATCATCATTAGGAAGCCATTATTTTAAGAAAAATCAATGAGTGATAAGTTATTTTCTCATAAACCACCTAATTCTAGGACAAAATCTATCAACATGTCCTCTAATACTTAAATCTTATGCTCAGACTGCCCATCCATATGAAGGTGATAAGACGTACTCAACAACACCCAGGTACTAAGTGCCTTCTATAATCCCTTCCTAAAGCATAATGTGAAATGTGGATCATGATCTGAAACCATGGTTCTTGGCACACCATGCATTCATTCTATTTTTTGGACATACAACTCACCCAACTGATCAACTATGTAAGTCTCTTGGATCGGTATGAAATGAAACACTTTAGTCAGCCAATCCAAAATCACCTGAATTGCATCACTCTTCTGATACATCATCAGAAGTCCCACTACAAATTCCATTGTTACATCATTAAATTTAAATTTCAAAATGGGAAATGACTATAGAAAATCAAATGGACGATGATGCTCAGACTTCACCTGTTGACAAGTAAGTCATCACACCAAAAAACCTGCAACTTCTGTCTTCATTCCCAACCACCAGTACAATCGATGAAGATCAGGATTAATTTTATCCAATCCAAGATGTAATACCCACTTTTAGGCCTGGAACTCATGCATCAATTCTTCTCGCACACCTGTTAACACTAAAACACAGCCTTAAACATTGGAAACTCATTCAAAACCAACATACCAACTAGAAGGTGACTCCCCACCTTTAAGGATTTACTTCATATCAAAACACTTAGTATCCTCCAGCCAACTCTTCTTTACTTGACTCAAATGCATGGAATCAAACACTATGGATGCAAGTGTCATTTTTCTATTCCCATTCTAAACCTCCAAGAGAATATCATCAAGAAAAGATACCATTCTTCATTTAGATTTAGATTCTTGAACAGCTTTATTCTAAGTCATTTAGATCATAGTATACACAATAATGTTCCCTTTTATAATTGTGTAAACCAACTCCAAATAAATGGATTGCAGGTGCTCAACCCACCTTCACTGCCGAAGATTTAAATCATGTTGAGTGTAGATATATTTTAATCATTTATTATAATAAATCATCATGAATCATTCTCCTAATAAGTACTGCCTCCAAAAAATTAAATCATATACTAAAACAAATAGCTCAAGATCATGAGTAGGGTAATTTATTTCATGTCGCGTCAATTATCTCAACTAGTAAGCTACAATTTGATCATCCTACGTCAACACTACCCCGATTTCGATACCATAGGCATCACAAAACAAATCTTACTTCTTAGTAGGTTCAGCTAATATTATAATTGGTGTGGTAGTATAGTGCTTATTTAATTATTGAAACACAATTTTTCACTCCTTAGACCACTCATAGATAAAAACCTTCTTGGTTAAGCATGAAAGTAGTTCCTCTAGACGATAGAAATCCTTAATGAACCCCTAATAATAGCTGCCCAAACCCAAAAATCTATGAAAATCAGAAACACTCTTCAGATTCTCCCAAGACAACACAACCTACACCTCCTCTAGATCTACCAACAAACATGACTCATAAAATATGTGTCCTAAGAAATTCACATTATCAAACCAGAATTGACACTTTGATAACATGACATAAAGCTTATTATCTGTTAGTGTACTGAAGATGATGTCAAGATGTTGGGCATTGTCTCTTAGAGTTTGTGAATACACCAAGATGTAATAAAAAAATACAACCAAGAACTGATCTAGATAGGGGCGAATTATTTGGTTCATTATCACCATAAATATAGGCAATGGATTGGTCAACCAGAACGGCATCACCATAAATTCATACAACTTTTACCTGCTCTGGAAGGTTGTCCTCGGTATGTCAGAAGGTCTCACCCTCAACTGATGGTATCCTGATCTCAAATATATCTTAGAAAGCATAGAGGAATCCCTAATTTGGTAAAATATATCATTAATTCTAAGAAGAAAGTATCATTTCTTAACCTTCATCTTATTCAACTTCCAATAATCAGAACATAGCCTCAACAATCTGTCTTTCATCTTGTAAAAAAGCACAGGAGATCCCCAAGCTAATGTACTAGGATAGATAAATCCTTTATGCTTTAACTCCTCTAACCAAACCATCAGTTCTGGGAGTTCTTTCGGCACCATTCGATATGGTAGAATGAAAACAGGTTCTTCCCCTAGAAGCAACATGATCAAAAACTCAAAATCTCTCTCAGGTGGTATCCCTAACAAATCCCCAGGAAACACATCCTGAAACATATCCACCATAGGATGAAATACATGTTTCTCCACTTCTCCATCATCAAAAACAAGGCATGCCAGTTGGTCCATGAGCTCTCCAAACTACTAACAAAATTTTCTGGCACGGCTTGCTCGAACATCCCACTCAACACGAAGGACATAAGTGTATAGATTGGGATAAATAAACATTACTTGACATCAATAATAATCGATATGGGATTGATACTCTACTAAATAATGCATACCCACGATCAAGTCAAAACTTGACTTCTCCAGAACAAACAGATCCCTTAGGAAACGATATCCACCGACCTCTAACGCACAAACTTTACACTGCCTTATATTCTCAACTTGTTCCCCCAAAGGAGTGTCAACTAACATAACACCACATTTACTTTCCATAGTTAGGCCCAACACTACTACAAGCTATGATGAAATAAAAGAATGTGTGAAACATGTGTCATATAGAGCATTTGAAAGTGTGGAATCTATAAGAATCGTACCTCGAATAGTAGAAGGTCCATCTTTTCCACCTCCATGTGTATATTGAAATGTGTGTAGATGTCATATCCCTCTACCCTGTGGTCCAACCTGACTACCATGCATTGCATTTCACTTCTAGTGCGGATGGTCTCCTCTCGGAGTTCTACATCCACCACCCCTACCAGTATGGCATGTGGAGCACCAACTACCTACCTGATATGGGGTGGTCGATCCACTTATTGCACTCTGCACTAATCTTTTTCCTCCAAAAAATTATAACTATCATGGGTTATTACAGAACCTCTTCCCATGGCCCATTTTTTCACATGATTTGCACTCAACATGTGGTTGGGAATGCCAACTTCACACATGCCCCGGACTACCACTATAATAGTAGAAAACTTGATCACTAACCTAAGATACCGGTTCCCTTTTATGGTTGGGATGTCCACTGTTATCCTAGTGGAAACTCTCAAAGTAGTGATTCCTACTATCAAAATTCGCACAATTGGTTCCCCCCATCAGAACCGCTTGTATGCTTCAGGAGGACTCTTTGAGTTTTCCTATTGAGATAAGGGCCTAATCCATCACCTCATCAAAACTATTCATCTGAAAGATCTTTACATGGGATCTGATCTCATTCCAAATTCCATCTTGAATGTGCCTTTCCATAGCTGCCTCATCTCCCACTAATGTAGGAACAAAATGTTGAATGTTCATGAATCGGCCGGCATACTCCATTACTGACAACAACCCCTATGTAAAACTCATAAAATCGATATCCATCTCCTTCTATATGGTTTATGGGTAGTAATAATCGAGAAAGGTTTCTTAGAATCTCTTCCAAATAATTCCCTCTATTTGTTTTGTTTGAGCTAAGATATCCCACCAACACTTTTCATGGCCCCGTAACATATAGGCTTTCATCTTAACTCACTTCTTAGAAGGAATCTCCAAATGTTAAAGAATTTTATGGATGGAATATATCTATAACACTGCTTCCTCTAGCCCACCCTCACTGATAAAGGTCAGAGGGTGATGTAGCTATAACTCCCTAGTCAATTATAACATGCTTAGTGTCACCCGACCTGGGTCCCTCTCCATCATCTGTCTAAAACGACAAAATTTATCATAGAACTGCGCTTTCCTATCATCCTAAACCACTAGGTTATGTTTCCTCACTACTAGGGGATAATTATTGGCAACATCCTCTTGTCTCTCAACTGGCACATGCCTTCATGGTGGAGTTTCTCTACAATGCCAAACATGAACTTTTTAGAACACAACCAGGAAAATATCATAAAGTATAAGGACAGGATCCTCACTAGACATAAAAATTCCTTCTTCATACCCTACCCATTGGTATTAATTAAATATGGTGCACTACCCTCAACCATAAATTATAAGGCCAGGGCTGGCATGGGGTAACTAACTCACTTGGTTACAAACCCTACCTTATACACCTTTTTTAAAACAATTTTCATATCCCAATTTACTACCACCACATTTTAATTACCTTAACTTTATTTATCAATCATAATTTATTATTATTTAACATTTTTCTCCCCTTTTATCCCATTTTTATTTCTTCATTTGACAAAATTATCACCACTTCTAAGAATGTAAAATGTAATGTACTCTTTATGTTCCACACACCCTTCACATGTGTTTGTGCCTACAATGATGCATGCCAATTATATACCTAGGTTCCTAGAATGATGAATGAATGCACAACCTCATTCCATTTCATCCATGAGAAAATATAAAAAAACTATCTCATCACACCAAATGTTCATCACCCAATGGTGAAATATCATTAAATGTACCAACACACAATTAAGAACAACAATTTCCTCCCAGGGTGACTTGGGTTTTCCCCCATACTTGGGTTATATATTCCTAGGAATGAGCTCATTACTAAGGATAGAGACTATCCTTATATCTTTTATATCATCCCCGAATAGTAATAAATAGAAAATAACTTCCTTCTAATACCACTTTGTAACATCCCTATCCTAGAATCCACTAAATTGGTGCCCCGAGTCAAGTCGTCACATAACCTCATGCTTGCCTCCCCACATGCCAGAGGTTGTTGACCAGAAGAGAGGGTACAACAGGTCATGTGTGGATAATATAACCTTTTTACTAGATTAATTCATATAATATCACAATATAAATTGCAGAAACATTAAAAAACAACCAATAAATTGCATATCCAAATATATCCCAAATTGAGCACAGTCCATAAGAAATAGTAAATATATCATGTCATGCTATAGTTACAAGTGAATAAAACCCAAAATAATGAAAAATAGGAGAATCCCCTAAATTTTTCTAAATAAATGTTTCGAATCCCATCCATGCAATGTCCCATGTCCAACTCAACCCCCTAGCATAGGGCCATTTCCCTTTTCCTGGCCTATAAGCATGAAATATGCTTGGGTAACAAAAGGAAGCCCAGGCTGGGTGTGAGTAAAACTCATATAGCCACCACCTACAGTGTCTAAAACTATATTGTCTAATATATAGTTCATGCCGGTATAAATAAATAATAGTTAGAATAAAGACAATTCAGGGATACTAGTTCACAGTCTCTACTTAACTACACTAACTAAGGTTCTAATTCATTATTTATCTATCATTACCAGTTCATCATCAATCACACAAGGTTCACGGAATATATCATTTTCATAAGAGAATAAGTAATTCCATAAATCACTAGGGATAATATATCAAGTAATCATTACACTTACCTTAGGGCCCCAGTCCAGGAATTTAAATTGAATACAACTATTGGGGGGATAGAGAATTAGTCTGACTCCCGAGCCCATAAATTCATGGGTAGGTTAGATCATCAATACAACCCTACCAGTGGGATGAGCTTCAGTCCTTTATCTCGACACTAATCCATGTGAACTTACTTATTTATCCATTCACCACACATAAACCATATCACAACCAATACAACCAATAAATATAATAATCATGATTCACACAACTCAACATGGGATTCAGTGGCACTCCATAGCTCATTCATAATGCCATTTTACAATAAATAACCCATTAGCCCAATTATCCTTCCCATGTATCATCCCATTAACCATATTCATCAACTCTCAATCCATAAACAGTCCCACGTGTTCAGAATTTCATACAAACCAACCCTCTTAGGGTTTTTAACATAATTCATTAGGCACAAGGCACAATACCTATTTAACTAATTGAACCAAATTTTTATTACCATTCCAAACAATACATTAAGCCATTACTAAGAATAGGAACATTCCAATAATTAAATTTCACTCCCATTGAATATTTCAACATGAATATCAAAGTATCTACATTGTTACATGAGAACCTTTCTCATACTTAGCTAACTTTTATGCCTGGAAGGTATCAGCGCACCCCATGGGTGGCCCTACAAGGTCATCTCACCTCTATGTGTCTCATGAGGATCATGAAGGGTACCATTAATCATGTATAAATTCATTATACCAAATAACATCAATGTATCAAAATCATAACATGGTGGAACTAATTAATAAACCCAAACATGCATAAATCTCAAACGAAACTATGGGATGTAACTTGAAGACCACCTACCATGAATCCATTGACGAACTCAAACCTAATGGAGTCCATAGATCCCAATTAAATAACCCCTTTAATCATCAACCTAGATATCACTGAAAAAAAGTTTTTTTAGAGATTAAATAGTAGATAAAGAAGAAATTTAAACCCTAAACCAAAAAGAGAAGAAAGAGGTGGGTTATCTTTACTCATGTCTTTGAATCGCAACCGACAACACTCCAAATGATCTAAAGAGGAGGGTGAATCTCACTTGTAAGATATTAGGTGATCTTCATCATCACTAGTGTTACAAGGGGTAATAAAGGAGGAAATATTCAGTTGGGGATAAAAATAATTTAATTTAATTTAATTTTTATAAATTACTCAACCATATTGGGTTGCACGGTTTACCTACATAATTTGACAAACTGTGTGAAAACCGTGTGAGAGATACTATCACAAAATCCCCCATTCAGATGGTTTTATATGAATTATGAACAGTTAGATTAATCATGCAATAATTATGCACAAGCCTTTATCCAAGGCTGGATGGTCACTTGTGATGACCTTTATGGTTTACAAAAACTGTTCAAAACTCGTTCAACGTGTCCAGAAATTCCTTTTTCCTCCATTTTCATATCCTAAAACCCTAGAACACCTCTGATCCTTCTCATGAAATTTGGGAAACAAATATTTGAACAAAATAAATTAAATAAACAAAAAAACAAACAAAAACATACCTTATAAACAAAATGGAATCTCACAATCGTTCTAATAAATTGGGAGTGGTAAATGAGGAAAAGAAATCATTTTATTATTATTTTTAGCGAATTTTAAAAAAATCAAAGAAACATTGAAAAACATTAATTTCATAAAAAAAATTAAGAATAAAATGAATAATATAAAATATAATACATACTAGTATTTATTTAAAAACACTTTTAATATAAAAAACAAGAACAAGGATGAAAAGATCCATTGATAAGAATGGGAATTATTCTTACCAATGTTATGATTTTATCTCAAGAAAAAAAATACATCAAATAAGTGGTCATTAATGATGATAATTATTTTACCAAGAGAAAAAGAGGATATAAAATATAAAATATAGTAAATGTTAGAATCAAATAAAGCTTGAAAAATTATATTCTAGTAATAAGGACTATGGACTGATGAATCGGGAATTGAGTAGATGAAACCCTTACCTTGAATTCTCACTTAATTGATCTCACTTTAACCTCCTATATAATAAGAATAACAATCCTAGTCTTATAAATTAGAACCATATTAATATCCATAACATTTCATATATATCTTTTATAATTATTCTCTATATGTATATAATTTTTTATTATATATTTTAAATATTATGTGTGAGTAATCTTGATCATTTTGCACTACTTTCATAATCACAGTGTTGTTATTCATTTTTCTCTAAAGTTCTATATTCCTAGAAAATATAAGCTAGTGTAATTTATTTTTTAGGATATTTAAATGTGTTATGGTTACATTCTATGAAAGTTTTAATTACAATTCTTATAGATGAAATTTGTGACAAGCATGTTTCAGTGAATTTTTTAACAAATCAATAGTGGTATCTTAATTAAAAAATTTAATTTTTATATTAAAAATATAGATCCAAAAAAATCAGTATTTACTTATAAATATCCACTATTAATTTTCCAATACTATACATGATAAAAATTTAAATCATTTTTCATGTTGGTTGTTAAACCGACCCAACAAGAATATACATTAATCTGTGTGAGAGTATGGCAATGAAAGAGATTCTATTATTATAATATGACTATTAGAAAAGTACAATGAAAAAATTTAGATTGAATTTAGTTGATGAATCATAATTTGGAATAATATAAATGAAAAAAATAGTTTTCAATTATAAATAACCCACTTTTCCTCTTTGTATATTCATTTTACGTGGTTAGTTTTACAATGATCGTTTACAGCTAATATTACATATAGAATGCCTAATTTATATTTCCTAAATATAAATAATGATGTAAATAAATTATCTATTCACCTAACCCACTTATATAACCATTTTTTAATGGTGGTGATGAAAAATGAATTTTGTTTATTCATGGATGTAGTAGTCTACACACACACATGAGTAACAATTTCAATTTTCTAATTGAATTAGAGAAGATCGGATTTCAGTTATACCATCAATATAATAAAATTTCAGTAAATTAAAAACAATTATGACATTATATATATATATATGTTTGTGTGTTTGTTTGTGTGTGTGGTTATATTTTTTTGATGTATTGTTGATGAGAATGATAAATAATTGAAGGAAACGAATAAGTAATATTTACAATTGGGATTTGGATCTTCTCTTGATTTATCCTTAAGAAATAAAGGACATGATTTACTCTGTTGAGGATAGGGGATCCAAATTTTATGGAATGGATCTAGAATAATTAAACTGACTATATATTAATTTGAAATTTAAATAATAGGTGTGCCTTTTAAAGGTGGAAGTGATATCTTTTTTTTGGTGAAAATGAGAAACAAATCATCGGAAGAGAATTTTGGGTAAGGGGTATGAAGGGAATTGCATTAGAGTTATGTGATTTAGGTGGGGATATGTTTTTTGAGACATATAGGTATTAATTTAAATCCTAAAAAGGTATTATATAAGGTCTAAGAGTAAAATTGATTTAGAAAACATTGAGCCACATAATATTACCCATTTTAACACTTATAAATCTTGATTGAAATTTTATCCACGGGAATTATAATACCACAAAAAATATAATATAACACTTATTGCCAAATTTCAATGTGATAAATATGAATTTTGACTCCATTTAATGTATTTCAATTTCTAAATATAATAGAACTAATTTTTATGATAAAACATATAATGTTTTGAAAAACATTTTATATAGAAAAATGGTGTTTTAATCATTAAGTGTACTTATTTTTATTTGAAATTGATTTAAAATTAAATTAGTGTTAATTATTTTTATATATGTTTAAAAAACATATTATATTCAAATATTTCCATTTAATTAAAAAACTAATTTTAAAATTATCATCATAATATAACTATTTTACTGTTGTAAATAATATTTACCTAGGTAACATAATTTTAATCCTAAAATAAAATTGAACACATTAAATAATTTGATAATGATGATTAAAAATTTGAAAATAATTTTATATGATTCAATTTGTAAAAGAGGTAAAAATTAATTTTAATATAATCATGCATAATGTATAAAGACAATTTTTGAAGCATATATCTTTTAAGCATTAAATGAACTTTGTTTCATTGTACCCTTTAAATATTTTTTGTAAGGTGTCGATGTCTAGTAATACCCAAAAATTTAATATCACTAATATAATGGAAATATTTAATTAATTTTTTATATCAACATGATTTTTTCATTTTAGTTTAGTATTTTACGAAAGACAAGCTACTCACATTGTATTTAATTATGGAAAATTATTTACTAAAATCATGGGACATTACATTATACCCCCATTAAAAATAATTTTGTCATCCAATTTTTTTTACATTGGGGAAAACAGGTGAGGGTACTTTTCTCTCATCACATCCTTAAGTACCCATGTAGCCTCATCAAATTTATGATTCTTTCAAAGAACATTGATTATATGGGTGGTATTGTTCTTTATAACCTTATCTCTTCAACCCTAGATTTCCACATGTTTTTCTCCATATGAAAGTTCATGTTTCAAATATATATTATAAGATCTTAGTAAATGTGATGGATCTAGAATATACTTCCTCAAAAGAGATACATGGAAAAAATTATGCACCTGAGAGAGGTGTGGAGGGATTGATAAGTGTTAATCTATTTCCCCCAATAAGATAAAGGATATTGAATGGACTGATGTATCTAGGGATCATATTCCCTTTATTCTAAAATATAATGACTAGATTCCATGGAGATATTCAAATCAGTAGCATATCACAAACTTAAAACAATAGTTCTCATCAATGATTATCTATATAACTCTTCTGTCAACTTTGTGAAGCCTTCATATGTCGCTAAATATTGAGATAATTCTCAATCGTTTCTTGGAAAATGTTAAGACATATTATCTTCCTCTCTCTAACTTAATCTATGAATTTTGGAGTCCTATATCTCTTAACATAAAGAGCCACACATTGCATCATTATTATTATAGATTGGAAACTATTTTTATGTGAGAACTCTACTAGAGGGCGGTGTTGGTCCCAAAATCCTTGTAAATTCATTGTAGAAGATATCATAAAATCCTCTAGAGTTTGAATATTTCTATCAAACAGATCATTTTTTGAGGGAGATAAGTTGTGTAAAAACTCATATTTATCCCCAATTATTTAAGAATACTCCTCCAAAACATTGTGTTAAAACTCAAATCATAATAGGAAATAATGGAGAGTGGTACTCTATGAAACCTTACCACATACCTTATGTATATCTTTGTGAGTTGGTCAAGAGACAAATATTCATTAACACAAATAAAAAATGATGAATTTATAAGGAAAATGTCTTTAAAACAAATAAAATTAAGTCCTTTAGACATTTTGGGAGTCCTGTGATGAAGTCCATAGTGATGTTTTCCCATTTCTATATTAATATGGTTAATGGTTTCAATATACCTGTATAATGTTTCTAATCAACCTTAACTTATGGGAATACAAAACATTGAGGTATAAATTCTACAATTTCTATCTTCTTATTATCCCACCATAATATTTTTTTCATAACACTATATAAATTAATAACTTCTTGGATGTATAGAGAAGGATAATCTATGTTTATCATCCAGAATTTCTTTCCTCAATTCCATATTATATGGTTCCCATTTTTGGCTTCCAAGCCTTCTAACTCCAAATTTATTAAATTTTTTCTCCAGAATATTCACTACCTTTTTTTGAAACTATACAATTTTATTTTGGGATTATATAATCTTTATGCAGATATAAGGTTGATCAATAATTTGTAAAAGACATTATTTCTCTCCTAGCATTATTACTTCAAGATTAATTTTCTACAAATCCATTAGTATTAGGTCTTTTTCAATACTCACAATGAATAGAGTAGCATGGTATCTCCGATTTAGAGCATTAGTTTCCTTATTTTACTTCCTCAAGTGTTAATGTATTTAACAATCATAAAATTTTATCATTTCCAACCATATATTTTAGTACACATTTATCTCTATATTTCATGATTTTATGGTTAGTATTTATATCATACATTTCTATATAGAGATAAAACTTTCAAATCATTTTTTTAAAGATCCCCATAAATAACTCCAAATCATGTTTATGGTAATTTTTTTCATGTGTATTTAATTGGAGTGAGAGGTAAGTAGTTACCTTATCATCCTTCATGAGGAAAGAACCCAAAACATTTTTCCAAACAACAATGTATATTACAAACCTTTACCTGCTATATGTTATAGTAATTATATGACCACTGACCAACCAATTTTTTAGTTTCTAAAAAATATCATCACATTCCACTATAAAAAGGAACTTCACTCCATTCTAGGTTAATCTGGTTAATGGGTTTGATAGTCTAGGGAAATTTCTCAAAATGTTTTAATAATATCCTACAGACCCTATAAAACTATAGATCTTTGTCGTAGTGGTTTCTATAGACCATTTCTTGATAACTTCAATCTTTGATAAATCTACTAATATGCATTTTCTTATGATTACATGTCATAAGAATGATACTCTCTATAATAATAATCCACACATGATAAATATAGAATTAATTTTTTATTTTCTCAAGGTATTTAACACAATCTACAAATGAGATTCACACTCTTCTTTACCCTTCAAATATATAAAAATATTATCTACTAAGACAACCAAATATTTATTATGGAAATCTATAAAGAATCTATACATTTGATCCATGAAGATAGAATGATTATTTTTAATTCCATAGGTCATCATTACAAATTCATAGTTTTTATACCATAAATGAAAAAATATCTTGAAAAAATCCTATTATTTTACCCTAAACAGATGGTATCCAAATCAAAGGTCAATCTTTAAGAAGTATTGAGATCCATGAATTCGATAGAATATATCATCGATACAGGATATAGAACACTTGTTTTTTATCATGATTTTATTTATTTCACATTAATCAATGCAAAGAATAAATTTCCCATCCTTCGTTGTGATAAAGATGATTGGTGCACCCCACATCAAAGCACTAAAGTATATAAAACCCTTTTTACAATTATCTTGTAGTTTATTATTTAATTTATACAATTAAATGTTATCCTTTATATAGTTATTTTGAGATATTCATGGATCCAAGTTTGAGCTTAACTAAAAATTTGACCTTATGCTGTAGTGGAAGACAAGGTCGTTCAACCAGAAATACATCTGTGGATTATTATAAAATATAGAACAAAGCGAGATTTTGTGACATATTTTTTTCAAATATATTTAATTATTTAATAAAATTCCACAAAAAACTGAGATTATATTTCATTACATGAAACACTGAGTTTATATTGTGTTACATGAAACACTGAGTTTAAATGAAACACAACATACTGTTAACATATTATTATTTAATATAATAACTATAGACTAGCCATTGGAATGGTAGATATAAATATGAATAAATAAATATTGAAAATACATGGTTTACGCATGTATATAAAATGGGTTCTTTGGTTAGCATTAAAATTTAAATGAAAATAAAAACCATTTTATTGTAAAGAAAATCATTTCGTGAAAAAAAAAATTACACACATAAACTTGTTCTATCTCAATAAATTAAATAAATCACTTTTGGTGAATGATTTTAATAAGTTTTATATTTTATTTATTCAATAAAATGTTTTAAAATTAATATTATGTGTTTTTTAGACAAGGGATAAGAATAAATCCAATTTTATTCTTAACACTGTATTTTCCTAAAAAGAAGTTTTTCCCTTTTTTTCACACTAATTTTAAAATTATTTCTTTCCATTTTTATAAAAAAATTAAAAAAATTAAGTTCATTTTTGAAATCATAATACCTAAATTATATTGGGGCCAATGTTTTATAATTTTCTAGAAAATATAAAATTTTCAATGAATAGTGAAAATAATAGTTTTTATTAAAAACCACTTTTTCATTCAAATAATTTACAAGATTATTTTTATTAATATGGTTTTAAAAGTAACATTAGTTCAATTATATATTTATCAATCCAATTTATGACATTTTAATCAATTTCATATTTAAGTTTTATATTAAAACTTTTAAAACTTTTTAACATTTTCTTTTTGGAAACCTAATGTTTCATCAAGTATGAAGGATTAATTCTAAATTAAATTTTTCCAATTTTGTGAATGGAATTTGGAAAAAATGGTTTCCATGTTTTTAATTTGTATAATTTATATTTTATAATATGTAAACTTAATTTTTTACCATTATTAATTGTAAAATTAAGAAAAAAGTAATTATCGCATTTGGGGTGAAAATGGGTTTACCCTATAGGGAAAACTAAAAAAATATAGGGTAAAATTACCCAAAAACATTTCCAAAACCAATTTTGTATTTATTTTAGACCCTATAACCTATAATTTCTTTTAATGTCCCATTTTTTGTCCTTTTTCAAGTTAAAAATTTGTGTACACCTTTTTCTTTCCAAAAATTTTATGTTTCCCACTCACCTCACTTATAAAAGTCAACCCCCTATTCTCTCCTCTTCACACTTCCAAAACAACTTGGTTTACCTTTGAATTTCCCATATGTATTCCATAAATTGATCCCCACATCTTAGAGGGATTTATGAAATCATAAATCCAACATAGAAAGGCATTAGGTTAAACCTAAATAGGTTGTCCGAAGAAGAGGTAAAGTTTTAAACTCTGCATTTTCATTTTACTTCCTATTATAAATCATAAAAATATTATTAAATTATGTTTATATAATAAATATAATATAATACATGTAATTATATGTTATTATGTTTATTTAGTAACCTAAATACATCTCCTCTTCTATCCAATGGGTTACGAAATCATCACTCGTGTGTGCGGAAGACTACCACCTCACGAGTCGATGTTATTCATTTTCCATCTCCACCTATCACATATGGATATACTGATGAATTTAATATTTATATATGCTATTTATGATATTTTTATACCTCAGGAATTATAATAACATATCTATATTCTTATCTCCAAACCCATTATAAAAAAAATAACATCGCTCGTGTGTACGGTGGACTACCGCATAGCAAACTGATGTGATGTGTTTCTCATTTATATTTTACTTTATATGGTAATAAGGGTAGATTAAATAAATATATATGATATTGGGAAAATATTTTTACTTATTTAATTATGATATCTCATATACCTTTTTATTTTATATTCTGTGAGAATATGATAATGTCACTCATGTGAACGACTGACTACCACCTCGCAAAGTGATGTTATTCATTCTTCACATATGATTTATATGAAAGATAATAAATAAGGGTTTAAATAAAAATATGTGATATATATGAAAAAAATAATTATTCTTTAATTTTAATATATTATTTACCCTTTTTCATTTAATCAATCTATAAAATGGAAACAGAGTTCATGCATGCATATGACTTACAGTCATCGTGAATGGTGTATTTTATTTTATATCTCTATCATTTTGGGATTAATATAAAAATATATATATAATAAATAAATATTATATTTATATAATGGTTTAAATTATTTATATTATGTAAACATGATCAATGTAAGAGAACCAGAAATAATAAATCAAAACATACATGAAAAAAAATCAGCTATTACTCGAAGCATGACTTTAACATGGAATTATTTATAAATGGGTAATAAAATGTCATTAGTAAAAAAAAAATATGCTATGCTATGATATGTATATGTATGGTTATATAATAGATTTATAATAAAATTATACTTATTATATATGAGTTTTCAATATGTATGATGGAATTCCAGACTTAAGGTAAGGGATTTATAGTCTCTCTTTTATTTTTGGGAGACTTATGTCATATTCACCTCTCGTTTATTATTTGTGGTGTATATACCACCCCTTTGACATTTTATTTCTTGAATATAATTATTTCCATGATATTTAATGTTTTATTTTATTTTAATATTTAATGAGGCTTATGATTATTGAGATTACATAATTGGTAAAGTATTTTTTTTCTTGATTTATCTTATTTGGGACATACATTATGTTATACACCTTTAATATTTTATGAGATGTATAGATATACCATTTGACATTTAATATCATGAATTTATTTATTCTCATTATATTATAACTTCTATTTATTTTATTCTTTCAGGTGTCTTATAATTAAATGTTACCAAAGTGGTAATGGTTTTTTGATACAGTCTTATTGTTTATCAGGATTATTTATGATTATGCTTTCATTGATGAAATAATATTATTTTTATCTCAATAAACTCATGAATTTTATCTCTTATGGTAATGTCCTGAGAATACATGTTTTCCCTTCATTTTTCCTTCATTATGTTCTAAATATTCATAAATAATGTTTTTAATGTAAAACAACTTTATTTCTCTCATTATTCAAAAAAATATTCATCCATATCCATGTTTTATATAAATATTTTCCAAAATGTATTAACATTCCCCAAATAATTTATTAAATACATTTTCACCATTTTACTATTTAAAAAGTGTTTAAAATGAATCTTCATGTCATTCTCGAAATAAGGAATGTTTTGATTTTACTAAAAATGTCAAGGGAATAATTGTTTTTAAAGTGTACAACATTTACCACCATCATAAAAACTCAATGTTTTAAATATTATTTTATAATATTCAAAATTTATTGAAATGAAACCAATTTTTCTCTGGTTTATTTTTATAAATTAATTGGAAAAATTATAAGACCCGTCACTAAGACGATATGAGGTTCTGAGGTCAGGTGTTCTTGGAACAAATATTTGAATAAAGTTCATTTTGTAATTAAAAATGCTTGGTTGGATAACTTTAAACTTTGACAAATTCTAAATCGATGCCCAGATCAGAAATCTAAGAGAAATATTGTGTTTAGAACAGTGAATTTACCTTAGGCGGGGCCTAACATTGACCAGTACGGGTTGACTAAGAAAGATAATTTTTCGACATTTTAAAGGAAAATAAAATAAAATTAAAAAGTTTATTTTTTTTATTTAGACATTTCAATGTTTCATAGAAATGCTACGATTCCATGACAGGGCATCCTATTTTCTTTCATAAATGAAACAGCGTGGTGACGCTGCAACATAGCGAAGCTGCAATTCTGAAACATTTTTTCTTCATTTAATATCTAGGAAAGGATACATGATTAGATTCAAAATTCTGGAGAAATAACCTAGAATCTCTATAGAATAAATTCATTGGTGAATCCTCTCATTGGAAAATAACGAACAATGACAAGAAGATGAATTGTGATCTCCCTTGGATGGATCTTCAGCAAAGGCAAATGTTCCTTACCGATCGATCCATACTCCAGGTAGGGTCCAAGTTTTAATTTGATCTTCCTCCACCATTCATTATCCCTAAGATGATTATGGATTAGTTAATGAACAAACTAATCCACATATTTTGTGATATGCAGGATGAGATGATTATGTTATGGGGTTTGTTTTGGGGTGTATCCATTTTTATACTTGATTTATTTTAACCCTCCATTCTTCAATTCTAACGTGTGCGGATCATGTCTGACATGAAAAAATACTAGATCTTATCATTTTGGGTGTTCATTAATTTTCACCATTTTCCATGTTCTTCATTCTTCATACATTTTGCAATCCAAGACAATGTGCCTGAAGCTGCAATGTCACATGGTGGCGAAAACATGAGGGGTCATAGGTAGAGGCTTTAGACATTCAGGTGGTGTGCAGTAAAGAAAGGTTGTAAGAGGGGTGACTAGTGGAGGAGGCGGCATTGGCCCAGGGTCGCGACTGGGCTAGGCAGACCCAGTAGGATGGTCTCCATCTCGACAGTCGGCTATGGTGGCATGCCGCAGTCCAGGCGGGTTTATGTTAGAGGGATGGCCTATGGCCGGTAGGCCACAGGAAGCATCGTAAAATCCCTCCATCTTGAATTTTGGTGGTTGGCGGAGGTGGACGATCATGTAAAGTGGCATCAGCGGTTGAAGAACATGGCTCAATGGATCCCATTGGAGTGGGGTGACAGTCACGTCATGTGGCTCATCGTGTTGACTAGAAGGCTGGGATAATAGGACACACCCCTCTTGGGTCCAGAAAGTCCCGCAGTCTAATAGGTCCAATGGTCCGGTTCGGGCTTACCCAGACCAACCGGGTCGGATCGGGTCGGTCTAGATCTAGACCCATCTGGGCCCTTTTATAAAAAGCGTCGTAAATTTCAAAAGAAAGGTCAGTTTGATGAGTCTAATATGGCGTTGGGACCCTTGTGATGAGGTAGTACTTTTGAGAAGGCTTAGTGTGTTTTTATTATGGACCAATTTAGGTGCATAATTTCCCTTATTTCTTTCCTTGTGAGTTCAGTGAGGAATTTCATCCACATCACAGGACAGAAATCCACTCAAGATGTAGAGTCCTGGACATAGTTGTGGAATCCCTCCTTGAGAATAGAGCAATCCACTATAAATCATGATAGAGTTTTGTGGGAATTGTCATGGCCTCCAAGCATAGGTAGTTAACCTTCAATCTAATGACCTACATCAGTAGGGTTCTCAGTATTCTCAATGGAGAATCCCCTACGTTATGACCCACATCAGTAGAGTTGTCGGTATTCTCTAAAAAGAATACCATACGTTGTGAATTAATACAGATTGGGTTATCTGTATTCTATGGGAATAATCCTCTCCTTGTATATCATGTCCTTGAATGGTTTTTTATCTTTGGTATGGTCCCAAATTAGTAGGACCTCTTTGTAATAATCCTTGATGACATCAACGATTGAGGAGTGATTTCTCCTTGAACAACCATGCCTCAAACAACATCTTATTGCTGACAATTGGTTGTAATATACCCTCTTTACATTGTGGTTAGTTATGATTATATCTAAATAATCATGGTATATATGATATAGGCATATACCTATATAGAGATGTATGTGCATTCCTTTGTGGTTTTCCCTTTTGGTTTGTCCTTTGTGGTTTTGGGGTTTCCTACTGAGTACTGTTTTACTCACCCCTATATGGTCTTTTATTGAATGTCTTGTGTCTTGTGTATAAAATCGATGTTTTTATTGAGACTTGGGTGGGCCAGGACATGGTGGTTCATAGATTGATCAAAAATAAAAGGCATGATTCAAAGAATTCTAATAGCTGACCCACACCTACCCTTTAGGTAGGGTTTTTTGCGGATGAGCTTAAAGGACTTGTGTGTGTACTTATGTTTAGTATTTTGGGTGGGCTTGTATAATGGCCTGATTTACCATCATGTACTTTACACTCCTATTGTACCTTATGGTTGTTTTAGTGTATAAATGCATAGTTGTTGGTGGTTCCCTTTCCATATTTGGGTGCATGTGTACAGGTACTTAGGAAAATGCCTCCCATTTATGGGATATGACTACTTGGTTCTAGTCTCCAACCTCTGACCTATCAGACACAGGCTTAGGGTAGTCACGGGGTGGGCCCCACTGGGACAGTTTTTGATAGTTATTTTCAAATAAAAGGTTTTTTATAAAATTTTAGGTTTTAAATATTATTTATTAAATTAGAAAGGATATTTTCCTCAATAAATGATGAAAATGATTTTTAATTATTCCATTATATGTTTCCAAGTTTATTTTCAAAGAAAATTTTCAAAATGTTTTATGTTTTGAAAAGTGTTTTTAAAAATGAATTATTGTTTTACCCATGAAATGTTGCAAGATATGTTTCAAAAATATTTCCATCTATGATGAAATCATTTTATGTTACTTATTCATAACTAGGGATATGACTAAAGAACACCATTCTTATTCTTTTTGTGAATGGTTAATGTTTATGATGAGAAGATGTTTATGAAAATCATTTCTCTTCCATGGGTTATACCATGATAAAATCAGTATGAAACCCACTTCTTCTCCTTGGGTTTCTCTTTGATGAAATGACTAAATGATTATAAAACCTATTCCCTTTCCATAGGTTATACTATGATGAAATTTTTTTGAAACCCATTTCATTTAATGGGTTATGATATGGTAAATGTTTTATAATCTTGTGGCACACATATTTATGACTTTAATTATATGATTGGTGGGAAATATATCACCCTCTAATGCATTAGGTAAAGCCTTTATATATCATGAGATAAATAGGAATTGAATGGGGAGTGAACCTAGCTTGTTGTGGGACCCAATCCACTATGATATCCTTTGAAGTGAACCTTAAAACTATGATAGTTTAGGGAGTGAACTCATTACATTATGATAGTCTTGGAAATTAGCCTTTTCTACTATGTAAATGATTTTATATGCTTATGTGTATGCCACAAATCTATGATTTATGAAAAATGTTTGTTCTCAGGGTTCATGTTCTTTGAATACAATATGAATCATGTATTTTGAACAACCAGGATTTACTCCATGACTCATGTTTATGATCAGTGATATGCAGGGTGTGGTTTTCATTTTTTATTATCATGTTATTATACCCTTATGCTCGTGATATGTATATTAATGTTGATAGTTATGAAAAACATAGTGGTATATGATGTAGCTCACTTATAGACCAGTTTTTATGGTCTATGCTTCTAAAGGGATTATAACTATTTGATTTTAGCATGGATTACTATGTTTTGTAATGAATATTAATCTTTTTATATGTAATTTTTATGTATGAGAATTTTGGTTCTCTATAGATGGTATTAGGGAAAGGGTTCATTAACCTTTGGAAACTTGGATGAGAAAACATTACTGATATCCTTAGGATATTTCTAAGAATATTTCTAGGGATACATTTAAGGATAAATATAAGGACGATTCAAACTATTGGAAAATGTCTTGGAATTTGGGTAAAGTATAGAGTGAGTGGTTTCCAAGAAATTATATCTCTATCTAGATACTACAAGTAGATTTGGCTCTAGAATAGGGGTACCTAGGGGTAATAACTCTAAAATGGAACATTGATCACGACTCAAACATCACATAGTGCATGAAAATTATTCTTGTTGCACACTTGGTTTTACACTACCAGGGGATATAATTTGGGAGTTCAAAAACTCTTTATGAACCATCATGAAGGGTTTGAATAATGAACTTGGTTAAACCTAAAGTGTCATAGATTGAAAATAAGGTGTCATTATATATAGATAATCTAATAAATTTCTCATGATAATGTGGATTCTCACTATCAATATCGTTTCGCACACTATGCTTTTCCATTTTATTCAATGGTGGGAGCTAGAAGAAACTAGGTTAACATTAAATGTGGTAGAAAATGTGTTTATGAGAAACCAAATGGGTTGATGACTAGAGTGAAGGATATTATGATTTTAATAATCATTCTGCATGATATATGATTAAAAAAATCCATCTAAACCAACTATTAGACTCACTAAAGAAGATAATAAAAGAGTTCACTGAGATATTGGGTGGTGGAGACCATGGTAGAAATGAAATTAAGATATATATATATATATGTTGATAATGTGGGAAGAATCACCCAAGTGACTGTCTCAGAGTAACAAGAAGATGTTTTCAGTGTGGAAAATAAGGACACAAATCAAGTAATGTATGATGAAAAATGAAAAGTTTCGTTAATGAAATTTAGGAGAATAATGGTATCACTAATGTATCATAGATAGTCTAATTTTTTAAACATTAAAAGTATGGTAATTATGTTAATTGGTGTCATGGGGGGGAATATTATAAAGAAGATTAGAAAGGTTGTATGAGTAATTGTTATATTACTGATGATGAAGAGATCGCAAATGACATATAAAAGGTATGGGTTGTTCTAACTATATTTTTTGTATTCTTCATAAGAAGAATTATATAATTGAGGTCTATAAATGTTAATACATGATTTATATTTCATATTATAGGAATGAAGTATTAGAAAATAAAATGATGAATCCTAGTTCATGGTTTAAAAGTTAAGTGGGATGATTAAAGTGTTTATGTATTATAATTCAAGAATTATGTGATATGAATCATGAAATATATAAGAATTTTTTGGAAAAAAAATCATTAAGGATTTTCGAGAATATATTGATCAGTAATAATGAACATGAAAAGTGAACTATTAAAAAAAAGATATTTTATGGAAAATAAATGATTATGGGAAATATAACCCTTAATATGTTCCACATGTTGAGATAAAGATGATGGGAAAAAAGAGATGATTGATATGGATAAATTAAATAGGACAGAATTAATTACCTTGGAACAACTTATTGACTTTATCACAAGGTTCCTTATGTTATCATTGATAGAGATTATAATATTTTTGATTTATAGGACATATCCAATAATCTATATTGTAAGGAATAAGGAATTTTTTATGTTTTAAATAATGTTTTACTATAATTCAGGTTATTACAATGCTTCAATAGAATACATGATTAAGGTATTAACATGTTTGGTATAATAAAAATACTATCTACTTTTTGATATCTCGTGGATTAATGTTAAGTTGATTTTGAGAAATTAATGGAGTTATTTATAAATTTTTAAATTTTGGATGGGTTTTAAGGTTAACTATTCCTAAAATGGATTAATTTTTACTTTAGATGTTATTGGATAACCTTTACTAATAATTATATTTTTGATAATAAATAGATAAATACAGAATGACTTATCATTCATTTATGGATATTATGATCCACTAGTTCTTCAGGCATAAGAAAATTCATCTTCATATCATAATGGAAGATATGAAGTGAATATTGATCGAAGCACAACAAAATAATGAAATTTTTATTATATTACAAAGGAAATAAAAGACGTAGGTATATCAGTACCTTTGAAAATTTTAATCATATCTGGATGGTAGCTGATAGATTGGATCTTCCTCCAAAGTTATCTCATGTTCATGATATTTTCCATGTATTTCTCCTGATGTAGTACATACCTCATCCATTACATATATTGAACTCAAAAGTCATAACTTTAGAGCATCGTATTTTTTATAAAGAACAACTGGTAGAGATTATGGATCATACTGAGAAATTTCTATAAAATAATTCCCCTCACCTAGTCAATTTTTTGTGGTGAAAACATTAGCATGTAGACGCTATGTGGGATACTGATGATGTAATGAGGAAGAATTATCCTCATTTTTTGGAACCAACGTGACAAATTTTGAGACCTAAATTCATTTAAAGGTGGGTATAATATAACACCCATAGATTTTGTGAATTATTGTTTTCAAATATATTTAGTATTTTTAATGTTTTTCATTACACACAACACCAATCTTAGCCTACATTGTAGGAAACATTGATTTTATCTTGTTTTACATGCAACACCGAGTTAAAACGAAGTGTGATATAATTTTCAAATATTATTATTTAATATGATAGTTATCACCTAGAAGTTGGAATAGTAGAGATAAAGAGGATTAACTGAATTATGAATATATATGGTCAATAAATTTATATAAAATTAATTAACTAGTGACTATTTAAATTTAAATTAAAAAACCCCATTCTAAAATAAAGGGAATCATTTTCATAAGAATTTTTTTTACATATAGAAACACGCTTTATTTCATTAAATTAAATAAATCACTTCTGGTGAATTATTTTAAAGAATTTTATATATTATTTATTCAATAAATTTTTTTAACATTAATCGAATTTATTTTCTAGATATCATATAAGAATAAATCTAATTTTAGACTTAAAAACATTATTTTTCCAAAAAAAAATCGCATTTTGGCGAATTATATTAAAATTATGTTTTAAAATTTCTAGAAAATTTATTTTAAAAAAATAAAATTCACTGTTCAAATCAAAATTTCAGAATTTTTTTTAGGTTAATTTTGGATAATTATCTGAAAAAATAAATTTTCCTGTTAATAGTGAAAATTTCTGGTTTTTATTAAAAAACTACCTTTTCATTCAAAGAATTTATATGATAAATTTTATTTTAATATAGATTTAAATTAAAAAAATAGTTCAATTATATATCTATTAACCCAATTTATTTCATTGGAATCAATTACAAAATCAATTTTGATATAATTTTTTTAAAACTTTTAAAACTTTTTTCTTTGGAAAACTTTTTTTTCATCACATATGTGAAATTAATTTTAAATTAAATTTGGGTATTTATATAAATGTAATTTAGGGAAAATTATTCCATATTTTTAATCAGAATAATTTATATTGTATAATAATTTAAACATAACTTTTTACCATTATGAATAGTAAAAGCAGTAAAAATTAATTATCAAGGTTAAGGTTAAAATAGGTCTATCAGGGGTTAAAATGAAATGATAAAAGGTAAAATGACCTATAAACTTGTCCAAATAAAATTTTATGGATATATTTTATAACGTCCGAGATCTAGGTGCTTCCCAATGGTGCCCCGAACCCGGTTGGTCACATACCCTCAAACACATGTCCCCATTGCTAGAGGTTGCCGACTAGCAGTGAGGGTCAAAGGGGGATAATGGGGAAACTATTCCCTCATTAACAGAGTATACATAGAGAAGAAATTTTTTTTAACAATATTAGAAGCAGTAATACCATACAAGAGAATTAAACCACAGAAAACTGATAGTAATAAAACAATTGGAGCATATATATAAATGATGCATCTCACATGTGTCTAGGAAATCAGCCAAACAAGTCATAATGATAGTAATACAATATAAAAACTATGTGTAAAAAAACATGTAAACTCTGACATCATTGCAAGCCTCAGCTTGGTATCATGCTCTCCAACTTCAACAGCAATCAAGTACCGGATGAATAAGGGTGGTTGGCCTTATTTATACCTGCAATCATATAATCTGTTTGGATCTAAAACATAACCCAAACAAAGTGTCAAATTAATCTTAGTAGGCAACCACAAAATTATGTGCCTAACTATCAGTGAATATATATATCAAGTAATATTCATAAATAAAGCAATAAATGAGGAAGTACTCAAAAGTAAACAATTCTACAGTTTTCAATTACGTTCATTTAAATTTTACAATTATTCAATCCATTGAATCATTAAACCCCAAGATCTAGCCTAAGATCTATTTCCCCTTGTGTAATAGTAACAAAACAGACATCTCAGAAGACTATTTAAACAATCATGTAAGACTGAGTCAAAGCTTTTTCTTTGGCTTGGTAGACTCGTCACAATCATTCAATCATTCATAAACAACCTTATGGAAAATCTCTCACGAACTAACCCATTTTGGTTCCACATAGTGTTTATCAATTATTAACGACCTCCTAGGTAGCTCTCACGATCAATATCCCAGGGTCAATATAGAATAAATAAATTATAAACAAAATCCTGGGTAGCTCTCATGATCAATACCCATGGTTCAATCATCTACACCAAGGCTCTAATTGTTCTGTGTAAATATACATGGAAACCCACATAGTTTTCCTGGTCTAAGGATCTCATAGTCTATTCGAAAATAAACATGGATACCCCCATAGTTTTCTTGGTCCAAGGCTCTCATGGTCCATTGGAAACATATAGTGCATAAAATATCAAAGAATCTCAGGTAATCTATAACTAATACATGTCTAACATTCACAATGCATATCACAGGCATTTCACATAATCATTTAAATTCCATCCTAATCAAACAAGACATGGAATACATGGTATAACTTATAGGAAACCTAGACCAAATGGCCATAAAAAATCAATCAAGGGGAAACTTGCCCATGGGTTGTCCCATAAATAACGCATCTAACCTTACACATAAGCAATAACCATTTATCAATCAAGAAAACCATAATGGATAATAAAGAGGGTTAAATTTCAATTCATGTAATACCCCAAATGTGGGTATGCGGAAATTTTAGCATATATATTCCAAAGACAAGCAAAGAAAGTCACAAACCACATACCTCAATGTCATACGATCGATATACTAGAAAATCAGCCCTTCAATTTGAATAGATCTACAAAAATGTAAAAAACACTCAAGATTGAATAATTCATGAGAGAAGAAGAATCAAGAAGTAAGGCTCTAGAGGATTCGAGAACTCATTGGTGGGATTCCAATGCACTCGATGGTGTCTCAATCGAAGCTTAGAAGTAGAATCTAGAGTTCGATATTGGTTAGTCATTCCCGATTACTCCTATATGAAACATGAAAAGAATAATTTGTTTTTAGACATAAGACACGACTCTGCTCTGATATATCAATTAAAAATAAAAATACATGGCGTGTTCATTAAAACTATACATCATGTATTAGCATCAACATTCCCCTAAATTAAGCGGTCTGCCAGGTCACCACACGGCCATGTACTCAGCTGTTACACGGCCAGTACGTGGTTGTATGTTGCAATTGGGTACACCCCGTGTACATGGAAGTACACAACATGTATTCAGAAAAAAAAATTATTTCTTCCTTTTTCCTAAAAAACAATATTAAATCAAGATCCATCCCTGAAATGAAGCTTTGGGTTCTTACAAACTTACCCCTTACATAAATTCTTCCCTGAATTTCCCTTCTAAAGGTGGTGGAGAAGAATTTGCAGAAAACTCAAGCTACAACGATTGCACATTGGCCTCCTCTCGCAAGTCTTATCATGAACTCACATCTGCTCCCATAGAACCCATAATAGAGGAACATATCGAGTAAGAACAACATTCAAATTGCGATCCACAATCTGAATAGGGTGCTCCTTGAAGGATGTATCCACCTCCAACTCAACTTCCTCTAGTTGGAGAATATGATACAGGTATGAATAGTAACATCATAGTTGAGAAACAAGAAAGACATCGTGCATAGCTCGGTACCTATGAGGTAACTAGAACCAATAGGCAACAGGACTAACTCTCTCCAAAACCTAGAGTAGCCTGATGTATCTTGGTGAAAGCTTCTCATGTATCCTGATCCTCCTATTTCCCAACCTCGGTGTGACACACAAGAAAACCTGATCCCAATCCTTAAACTCCAGAGGTCCTCTATGTCGATCAGCATAATATTTCTGGAGAGATTCTGCAGTAGCCATCATCTTCTGAATTAACTCTACTTGTTCAGTGGTCTTATAGACACGACGATGTCCCAATTTAGTTTCCTCTCCCACCACCAGTTAACATAGGGTTGATCGTTATGTCCTACCGTACAAAACCTCATAAGGTGACATCTGAATTGTTACTTAAAAACTGTTATTGTAGGCAAACTCAAATATGGGTGTGTGTCTCTCTCAAGATCCCCTAAAATCTAGGATGCATGCTCAAATAATTTCCTCCAAAACCTGAATGGTGTGATTTGATTGTCCATCTTTATGGTGATGATAATAAGTACTTAGTATTACCTATATACCCAAAGATTTTTATAGTCCCTGCCAGACATGAGAAGTAAAATCGACATTCTTGTCTGAAACGATGGAGTGTGGGACCCCATGAAAACGTACTACCTATTGGATGTAAAACCTTCCAAGATCATCCACATTGAAGTTTTCCTTGATCTTTATGAAATTAAAAACCTTCATGAGTCTTTCAACAACAACCCATACATCATAATTTCCTTGAAGATACCTTGGTAAACCCATCACAAAATCTATCACAACATCATTTCATTTTTACTCAAGAATGGGTAACTTCTATAATATCCCATTCAGTCGTTGATGCTTCACTTTCACCTGCTAACAGGTGGAAAATCTCATAACAAACCCAGATACATCCTTCTTCATACCTGGCCACCAATACTGGCGATGTAAATCTCCATACATCTTAGTGATACCAGGATGAACTTACCATACTGAGGCATGAAAATCTCACATCAACTCCTCACATATGTTTTCTGACACCCAAATGTTCCCATGAAAATGAAAAACTACATCCTTTCTTATAGTCCACCCAGGACTAGGGTCCACTCCTAACACACTCACCCATAGGACTAGTCCTTCATAATCTAATAGCTACCCCATTTTCACTCGATTCAGTAGAGTAATGGGAATAGTTATAGATGAAAGAAACATCTAACCCTATCTACCATGCACCTCTAAATGCATCTAGAGAACAGATCCATAAGCTTCCACTCACTACTGGCCTCCTAAAATTCATGTATCTGAGTCCTTTTTCTCAACGTATTAGCCACTAAGTTTCCTTTTCTAGGAGTGTAGGTAAGCTCAATTTCAAAAAACTGATGGTACATAACCCATCTTTGTTGTCTCAAATTAAGATCTCATTGAGTAAATATATACTTGAGGATCTTGTGGTGTGTGTATACCATAAAATGATATCCCAAAAGATAATGTCTCCAATAGTAAAAAGCATGCATAACTACAACTAACTCGAGATGGTACGTCATGTAATTCCTCTCATGTGGCCTCAACTACTGAGACTCATATGCAATAAGTCCTTCCCTCTGCAAAGAACTACTCCAAGCCTGATACCTTATGTGTCATAGTAAATGGTGTAACTGTTTCTCGGTTCTAGAAAAATTAGTGTCAGTGCTGAATTCATCCTTCCATTTATCTCATGAAAGACTGAATCATAGGAATCTGTCCACAAGTACTATATACCCTTCTTAGTCAGTCCCATTAGTCGCACTTCTAAGAGTGAAAAGTCTTTTATAAATAATATTTAGTAACCATCCATCCCCAAAAAACTCTGTACCTCAAGGACGTTCTTCGTCTAGTCCTAGGAAACTACTGCTCACACTTTCTATGGGTCTACTAATACTCATGTATCTGAGATGAAATGAAACAAGAATTGAATCTATTGCATCCAAAAGTGGCGCTTTGATAGCATAACATATAACTTATTCTCTCTCATTATACTCAATACGATCTCAAGATGAATAGAATGATTGGGTCTAGTGTGAGAGTACACCAAGATATTGTCTTTAATTACTACCATAATAGAATCCAATTAAGGATGGAACACTTGGCTCATTGATGCCATGAAAACTGTCATCACATTTTTTAGACTGAATGGAATAACCAAATACTCATATAGACCATACCTACTCCAAAAGGATGTAAGAGTTATATATGATTGTCTAACACACAACTGATGATAACCGGATCTCAAGTCAATATTTGAGAACACCTCAGCTCCTCAAATCCAATCAAAGAAATCATCAATAGTTAGAAAGGTATATCAGTTCTTGACTATAAGTTGGTTCAACTTTTGATAATCCACACAATGTCTGAGGGTACCATCCTCCTTCTTTTCAAAAAGGACAGACAAACCCTAAGGAGAAGTGATGGGTTAGATGAAACCCTTTTCCTACAACTCCTATAACTGCTTCTTGAGATATTGTAACTCTAGTGTAGCCATCCTATAATGAGAAATGGACACTGGTGCTACTCCCAACACAAGATCAATAGAGAAATATACCTCTCGTTCCAAAGGTAAACCTAAAAAGTCATCTCAAAATACATCTATAATATGATCCACCACTAGAGGAAAGTCCATATGTAATGTCCCATGGTCATCAAGTTATAAACTAGTCATATGGGCTCTAATTTATCCCAATACATGATGCTCAAGTCCATCTCTACTGGCCTGGACATCCCATTCTCCATTGTGTAGAAATGCTTCCTCCTTTGGTGACGTAAAAATCAACCTGCAGAGATAGTAGTCGAAAAAGGTATGAAAGGAGACAAACCATTCATTTCTGATAATGACATAGAATCATATAATCTTTAAGAAAAATAGGTCCTATAAGAAGTGACACCCACCAACCTCAATAGGAAACTCTTGCACTGATGTACACTAGTCGTCATAATCCCCAACAGAGTGTCTAGTATCATAACATCATCAGAAGTAAAGATATAGAGCCCAAGGTATCTACAGTGACAATAGATGAAAAATTATGGGAAGACCCCATATCAAAATGAGAAGAAGTTAAAACGGAGGCCACTATAATCATACCTCTAACATTAGAGGGTATGAGACCCTATTCTTGTTGGGTCTGTTCCATCTCAAATGTCTAACCTGTACCGTGGCCCGAGGACCCTACCTGGATACCCTGATCTAGTCCCCCCTACAATCACTGAAAACCCATCATTTGGATACCATGGCCATGATCAAATCCTCGTCCTAAACAGATTGATGAACTCCAGTTCTATGACTGATGAGAAATGGGTGGTGCTACTCCTGAACGTGGAGTCATAACAAATCTTTTCTCACTTTTTTTTGGTGAGAACATCTTAAAAAAATGTTGAAGATGACCCATCTTTTTGTAAGATTAAAACTCAACTGGTTCTCTCAGGAACTGAGGTCTCATATTCTAATTCTTATAACACTGGTATCATACCACTTGGCTACTTGAAGAATCATCCCATATGATAGAAGAACCATAGCGTGTAAACTCTCTGGGGCACTTCCTACTATTGGTTGAAGGAGTATCATCCTTATATACTGAACTTCATAGGCTCACGACTCAAAACTCCCTCAGATTGTGCTTGGTAATTAGTGCCCAGTTTACTATAGAACTCACCAAAGTCAACCTGAAAACATTCACCAAATATAAGATATCATACCTGAGATCATCCTTAAATCTCCTAGCCAGTGACTTGTCACCTCCAAAAATAGGTGTAAAGCACCGATTCTCTATAAAAGGAGAAGAATAACCCATCACTAAAAGAGCGCCCTGCTCCAAATGTATGAACTCCCAGGCTCAGTCGTCCCTCAACATCTTGGGGTAGAAGTAATAATAGAAGGTCCTCTGAAACTCTTCCCAAGTCATATCTCAATGATGTCCCACCTATGAGATAACATCTAAACATATCTAGGTGGAATAATGTAGCATGTAAGTATTGATCTTCACCCTTCTATTCTCTAGATGCTCAAAGATAGAAAGCATAGCCTTCAACCATGACTCTACATCCTGAGGTCCTCCATCCCCGGAAAATGTGGGATGGTGCTTCTATTGGAACATCCACCTCAACTCTTCAATAGTCGGGGCAGGATGTGGTGCTCCATGAAATGAATGAATCATCCTCAAAAAAATTTCAGAGAACTTTTCATCAGAACATATGTATGGTATAATAGTTGGTTCCAAGACATACATGATGGGAGGATCTACTGGTAATCCTTGATCTACCATATCTGGTTCCTGATCAACACCCTGTCCTTGGGGTACAACATGACTCTACAAGGTCAAGTGCACAACTTAGTTCAATATTATCAAGGAATAAAACTTATAAGTTCAATAACGGAATATGATAAAGAAAGCATTCATGTTTTATAAAAGAAGGTTACAGGGCATGTAGAACCACTACATGGTGTGTTCCCTTAAGCCTTAACATGGGCATGTACCTCTTCCAACCTGGTCGTGTAACACCCCATACACATGGTGTGTTCCTACCAAGAAATGGAATGTACTTAAATATTCCCTTATACCCAATTCTTATACATGGATAAAACTACACGGTTCTCTCCTGGTTTAACTCTACATGGTCTGAACACTCTAGACACAGTGTGCACACAGACGTTCCATCTACATGTGTCGGTAATCACATCGCAGGATACATAGTTGATTACTACATTATGTGTATAAGCTAGAAACTCTATGTTCAACCCATGTATCATCCACCCATATCATTAGTCACACGGTTGGATACATTGTATTTTATAGCACAACGTGTACTCCCATTACACAACGTGTTCTACCAAATGTTTATCAAACCCATGTCTCTACTCACACAGTCAATCACATGGTCAACCAGTGCACAGTGTGTACATATAGTACATAATGTGTACTTAATAAAATTTATTTCTTCCTAAATAAAAGAACACATGTCATGTGTTCATAATATCACATGTTGTGTTGCCTGGGTTTCTAGATAGTAAGCCTTTGAAACTTCTCCAAAACCCATGAATCTTAAAATTTTCGCCGAGGAATTTCATGTTCTAATCTGTGAGAGACCATACTCCCCTAAAATAAAAGTTTAATCCTTATTTATATCATATATTAAAATAATTAAATTAAATTTTGTACATGATTCACCACAATTCTATCTAAGAGGGCACATAACACCTTAAGGACCAAAGCTTGGAGTTTATCCAAATGAAACATTACATATACCAATACCCTATCAAAATAGTGGGTATTATATCATGGCATATATTCCAATAGCATTAATATCTTTCACAACATCTATCATAACAACACAAAATCAGTAATTCACCCAAAATGGCATGACAAGAATGCATGACATGTGATCTCAAGAAAGTTCCAAAATAATGCATGAGTTGGAATGCCCTCATCTCATTGGGTTGAAACAAAAATAGAACCACAATGATATAAATAATAATAGCACAAAACAAGTGAATGACCCAATGGTGAAATTAAATCAACAGTAGCAATTGTAAAACAACAAAAAAATCAATATTCGAGGTAAATTGGATTTTTTCTGTACATGGGTTAGATACTCCTGAGTACAGCTTATTACCAACTACTTGTTCCTTCCTATCCCAGTCTATTAGATCCAAATAGTAAGGCATGGAAGAAAATAAAATCCTCTGATACCACTTTTTAATGGCTCAATCTAGTCCATGATCATGATATTGTCTGCTTTGGGCCTAGCCCGAACAGTTTTTCTTTCCCTGGACTCTAGCCCTCAAGAATCCCCTAGGAAAACGACTCATGATGAGAGTGGTATCCACAACACATTATAAATGGGTTCTTCATTATCCTACTCCTTAGATGTGGGATAGCCATTATCCACCCCTAGAATGTCCCATCTTCCATGATATCACATCGAATAGACACTACCTCTAATACAACTTTGTAACGTCATGGATCCGGGTGTCGCCCAATGGTGCCCTGAACCTGGTTGGTCACATAACCTCAAACGCATTTCCCCAATGCTAGAGGTTTCCATCTAGCATTGAGGGACAAGGTGTGATAATGGAAAAAGTATGCCCTCCTTGGTAGAGTATGCATAGTCAATAACTAGTAACAATAATGGCAGCAGTAATACCCTACAACAGAAGTAAACAACATAAGACTGGTAGTAATAAAAAAAAATTGGAGGATATATATAAATGATTCAGGTCACATGTGTCTAGGAAACCATACAATAAATTCACAATGATTTAAATACAATGTAGAAACCAAGTACAAAAAAACTAGTAAACTCCAATAGTATCGGAAGCCTTAGCTTGGTCACATGCTCTCCATCTCTAAAAGTAATCAGGTACCAAATGAAGATGGGATCTTTCCCTTATCTATACATGCAATCATATAATCTTCTTGTCTAAAAACATGACCCAAATAGGGTGTGTGATGAATCCCAGTATGCAACAATCAAAATATTTGTACCTCACTATTAGTGAATATATATAGCAGGTAATATGCATAAATGAAGCAATAAATTATGAAGTAATCAAAAGTAAACAATCCTAAAGTTTTCAATTACATTCATTTACATTTAGAAATTATTCAATCCTTTGAATCATGAAAACCCAAGATCTAGCCTTTATTCTATGTCTCCCTATGTAATAGTAACAAAATAGATGTCTTAGAAGATCATATAAACAATAAATTAAGACTGAGTCCAAGCTTATACTTTATCTTGGAAGACTCGTCACAATCATTCAATCATTCATAAACAACCCTCTCGGAAATATCTCACAGTCTAACCCATTTTGGTTCCACATAGTATAGATCAATTATAAACGACGTCCTTGGTAGCTCTCACGATCAATACCCATAGGTCTATATATATAAGTGACATATTTGGTAGCTCTCACAATTAATACCCCTGGGTTAATCATCTACACCAAGGATCTCATAGACCAGTGTAAATAAACATTGAAACCCCCACTATTTTCCTAGTCCAAGGCTCTCACGGTCCATTGGAAACATAGTGCATATAACATATCAAATAAACTCATGTAATCTATAACTACTACATGGATAACATTCAAAATTCATATCACAAGAATTTCACATAATCATTTAAACTCCATCCTAATAAAACAAGACATGGAAAACAAGTCATGCCTTATAAGAACCCTAGAACAAATTGACATAAACAATCAATCAAGGGTAAATTCACCTATGGGGTGTCCCATAAACAAGGTATCTAACCTTGATCATAAGCAACAACCCTTTATCAATTTACCAAACCATAACAGATAATAATAAGTTTTAAATTCGAAATCGTGAAATACCCCAAACGTGGGTATGTGGAACTATTAGCATATATAATTCAAATAAAAAAAAGGCACAAACCACCTACCTTGATGTTTTATGATTGATATACATGAATTCCAACCCTTCAACCAGCCTAGATCAGCATAGATCTATAAAAGGGAGAAAAATTCTCAACCTTGAATAACTCACAAGAGATGAAGAATCAAGAAAAAAGGCTCTAGAGGATTCTAGAACTCACCAGTGGGATTCCAATGCACCAAATAGTGTCTCAATAAGATCTCGGTTGAAGAATCCAAAGTTAGATCTTCATTCAACGTTCTTGAGCACTCTTGTACAAAACATGGGAAGAATAATTCATTTTTGGACATAAGACGTGACCTCGCTCTGATATATCAATTAAAAAAATATGTGTCTTGTTCATTAAAACTACACATTGTGTATTAGCCTCAAATGTCCCCCGAATTAAACTTTTTTCTAGTTCACCACATGGCCATGTACTCAGTCATTACACGGCTAGTATGCGGATGTATGTGACAACCGAGTACCCGATGTGTACTCAAAAAAATCCTCATTTCTTATTTTTTCTTAAAAAAATATGAAATCAAGATCCATATCTAAAAAAAAGATCTGGTTTAATACATATTTATACATTCACACATATAATTATTTATTTTTCATGTGAAAAACATGGGTTTATCTTTCTCTTTTAAAAAATTACAAGTGTTTCACTCACCTCGCTTATAAAAGGCCACAGCCTCTCCAATCCTCTTCCAACATCCAAAACCATTCTATTATGAAAATACCTAAAAAATGAATTCCTTAATTATATAAAAACATCCTAGTTTCCTTGGTGAGATCATAAATCCAATCTAGTAAGGCTTTATGTTAAACATAAAGTGGTTTTTTGAAGAAGAGGTAAAGGTTTAAACTATGTGTTTTTGTTTTAATTGATATTCTAACTCTGTAAAATATGATACAATTATGATGATATAATAAAAAAAGAATATAAAATATTATTTTAATTTATTATTTTAATTTAATAATCTAAATACATCTACTCTTCCATCAAATGGGATATGAAATCATCATTCGTGTGTATAACGGACTCCCACCTCGCGAAGAGATGTTATTCATTTTCCATCACCACCTTTCATGGATGGATATAATAATGGATTTAATGTTTATATATGATATTTATGATATATATATACCTATAGAATTATAATACCATGTATACATTTTTTACCTTTAAAATTTTTGGAAAACAATAATGACACTTGTTTGTACAACGGACTACCGCCTTAGGAGCCGATGTGATGTGTTTTTCATTTATATTTTAATTTGGATTGAAATAAGGATATATTAAATAAATATATATGGTATTTTTAAATTATTAATGCCTCTGAAATTATAATATCACATATACCTCTTTACTTTCTTTTCTGTGGGAATACGATAACATTGCTTATGTGTGTGGAGGACTACCACCTCGAGAAGCAATGTGATTTTTTATTCATGTATGCTTTATATAGATAATAATAAGGATATGTTTAATTAGAAATATTTTATATTTATAACAAAAAAATTTATTCTATAATGGAAATATATTTTTTACCCTTATTTCTTTTAATCAATTTACAAAATGGAAATAATGCTCATGCAAACGTATGACCTACCATCTCCATAAACTGTGTATTTCATTCTATATCTCAAAATTTTATGAATTAAAATAAATAAATATATAATGAATTTATATGATATTTGTATCATGTTTAAAATTTTTGTATATGATGGAACCATGATCAAATTAAGAGGACAAAAAATAACAAATCAAAACTTTCATGAAAAACAAAGTTCTCATTTCCCAACATGTGACTTTAACATGGAATTGTTAATAAAAGGGAAATAAAATGTCATAAGTAAAACATATATGATATTATATGTATAATTAAGGTACTATAATATATTTATAATATTCATATATCTATTATAAATTATTTTTAAACTTGTACAAAGGAAGTCAAGACTTAAGGTAAGGTATTTCTAGTGTCCCTTTTAACTCTAGGATACTTGTTCCATATTCAATACTCGTTTATTTTTCATGGTGTACATACTAACCATATAAAATTTTATATCATTAATATAATGATTTTAATCATATTTAATCTTTTATTTTATGTTATTCTTTAATGGGTATTATGATTCAAGATATTAACAACGTGTTAAAGGATTGTTTTCTCAATTTTTCATCTTTGGGACATATGTTATGTTATGGACCTATTCTCTTTAATGAGGTGTATATACAAACCTTTTGAAACTCAATTTCATGAATTAATTTATTCAATATATATTCTATGTTTTATTTAATGTTATTTTTTTGTGTTACTTTTGATTCAAATTTACCCAAGTAGCCACTGTTTAACGACACAATCTCATCATTTATCAGTATTGTTTATGATTATGCTTCAAATGGTAATATATTTTGATATATATCATAATAAATTCATGAATTTTCTTCTAATATAGTTATTTATTTATAATACATATTTTACCTTCATTTTAATCTCTTCTGGTACTCTGGTTTATGAAATACCGTTTTCAAAGTAAACTGACTTTATTTCTCTCCTTGGTTGAAAAAATCATTCTCTTCCTTGTACATGTTTTCTAAAAAAATACAGTTTTTTTAACATTACCCATATGATTTAGTAAATAATTTTTACACATATTTTAATTTTTAAAAAGTGTTTTATAAGTAATTTTCATTTTATTTTCAAAACAAGGCTCATTTGTCTTTTACCAAAAATGTGAAAGGAAAAATAGTTTTTAATGTGTATTGAATTTCACACCATCATGACCACTGAATTTTTTAAAGATTTATTTATAAGTTTTGAAGGATATATTAAAATTATTGTATTTTGGAGAAAAAATTCTATTTCAAAAAGTTTTTTTCAAAGTGGAAAGGTTATTTTTTCAAGAAATCTATTAAATGATTTTTAAAGAATCCTATATTTGTTTCCAAGGTTATTATAAGGACCCATCCATAAACATCACATAATCATGAATTTTATTCAAGAATTTAGTTTGTTTTACATTTATGATATTATTAGGTTTGTATTTTTAGATATTTGGGTCGTAACCAATACATTATAAAATTATAAAATAAAAAGTGGACACTTTAGATCGGTATCCATTTTCCCACTCTATAATTCTTTTTTAAAAAAATATTTATTTCCATGAAATCACATCATTAATTTCAACATGAATTCATAATTTCTCTTACCCAACCTGTAAATTTTTTTAAAAACTTTTTAATGATCATAAAATCTTAGTAAGGGATCTAAAAAGAATGGAAATAGTTAGTTCATTAAAAAATGAAAACCCATGAAATATTTAACTTTAAATTAATTTTCCTTGAGAAAAAGCAATAAAATATTTTCACATGAAAAACAAAAACTTTTTTTAAAAAATAGATACTTTAAACCCCAAAGAATGAAATTAAACCTTTTCTTGGTAACTTAGAGTATCACATTCATAACCTGTTTTAAATATATGTCAGATGTAACAGGAGACCAGATAAATTTGTAGAAGAAATCCTTTGGTAAATCCATTTTGATTTCTTATTAAGACAAGTAAAATTACTAAATTCATTGGATCAATATCTACTTAAACCCACTATTTAATTTATAATTGTCTCACCCTGCATTATCTGGGTTACCCCATCATATAAGTTATAATGTTATCACCTAACTCTATATCGGTAAACCCATTTTTGATTTATAATTTTCAAGTACCATATAGTGAATAAATAATTTTTATTACTTCACTTTTCTGTCATTAAAATTTTTAAAAACTATTTTAAACTTGTAATAAAATCACTTTTTGATATCAAAATACCCTTCATTTTTGAAACCCCATTTTCAAAATAAGAATACCCATTTTTTAAAAAACCATTTTCAATACCAAAATACCCAAAAAAATAAAAGTTGGGTTTTTCATTAAAGGATACACGAAATCTTGAAATGGAATCTAGAAATAAAATAATTCTTATAGTGATGGAAACGTTTTTATCATCATGTATGTCCAAAATAGAACATTTTTTTCATTTGTGAAAACGTTCCATATAAAATGTGTAAAAATATTCCTTTTGAAAACATTTTAAAATAATTTAAAAAGATGCATAAAATTTATTTTTAAAACATTTTATTTCCATATAAAAAATTACATAAAATTACTTTAAAAACATGGACATTAAATATAAAGATAGTTTGAAGGAAAAAATTTAAGAGGTTTTCTTTAAAGAAGTCCCTTATCAATTTAGAAAAATTTGAATCACAATCCTATTGAAAAGTAACATTAAAGAAAACATTAAATACCATGAAGATAGATAAATTAATGATATAAAATTTTAAATGGTATTAATATACACCTTATAAAATAATTAAGTTTCATAACATTAATATATGCCTTAATAGAATGAAATTGAGATAAAGTCCCTTACCTTGAGTCAGATTCATCATGTGTGTATTTATATTCTGGAATAATAAACCTATGTTTGTTATTTAATTAATTCATAAAATTTTTAAAGTTTATTATTACTTTTATTTCAGTTATTACCAAGTTATATATGATTACTTAGTCAATTATGTTTATGTCATATGTTTCGTAGATAAATTAATTTTATATCCAAAATTAATTTGGTATGTAGATTATGGTAAAATAGGTTATTATTTAAACATATAGAGAATAATAATCATGATATAATTATCATATTTATACATCAATTATAATTTTAAGACCAATCCGAAATTTTGGTTTTGAGAAATAAGGTATGTTACGATCTTGGTGATAGTTGGCTATACATATGCATGAGTAATGTTTTTATTTCTTGATAATCATTATAGATAGACTGTATGTAATATTTTATCTTTAAAAATGATCATAATATTATATATACCCTATTATTTCTATAAATATACCTATAAATATCATCTGTGTGGTTTGGTGATGAAAAGATAGGCACATCGCTTCGTGATGGCATAGTCCTCACATACACGAACGATGTTATCACTTTTTTATTGAGTGAAAAGGTAATAAATAAAATGATATATTATATTTAAATAAATGTAAATATTTTATCAATATAATTATTTTCAAATTTATATCATATATATGTTATCTTTAAAGTTATTACCTTCTATGTTATGCATTAGTGAAAAACAAATCACATCACTTCAGGAGCCGGTAGTCCATCATATAGACGAGCGATATTATCGTATCCCTTATAAAATGGAATATAAAAAGGTATATATTATATAATGACTTAATACGAATAATTATGCTATTAATACCATATAGATACTTTACCAATCATCATACCCATCCATGATAGTTGGTAATGGAAAAACATATTACATCAGTTTGTGATGTGGTAGTCCATCGTACACACAAATGATAATTTCGTAACCCATTTGATGGAAGAGGTAAAATGTTTAGGTTATTAAATTCAAATAGTAAAATATCAGTATATATATGATAATTAAGTTATTATATAATAATATTTTAATAACAATTTAAGGGGTGGAGGAAGAAATAAAATAAAAATGCTCATTAGAGAAAGTTACCTCTTCTTCGGGAAACTCTTTTAGGTATGCACCAAAGGTCTTTCTTTGTTAGTTTTGTGCCCAAAATAAAGCTTCAAATATTATAGGATGAAATTTTTTAAATTTATTTGGGTAGGTATTTGATGAACCAATGGATTTTTATGGTGTTAATAGGGGAGTATAGGGTGGCCTTTTATAAGTGCGGGAGAGGACACAATTGGTATTTTTGATGAATTGAGTGGTCCCATGTTTTCATATGTCACAAGGGTAAAAATGAGAAATTATAAAACATAATAGGTTAAATAGTATAAATATTTCTCTAAAATAGTTTTTAGACAAGTTTATAGGTCATTTTACCCTTATCTTTTTAGTTTAACCCCCACGTAAATAAATTTTTACCTTAACAGTGGTAATTAATTTTTTTTACTTTTCACTATTCATTTTGTTAAAAAATTAAGTTATCATTATTAGAAATTATATATTATTAGGATAAAAAATTGGAATCCATTTTTTAAAATTCAATTCAAATAATTATAAAATTTTAATTTAATATTAATCTTGCTGACGTTGTGAGAAAATGGATTTCTATGACGAGTATTTTTTAGTAAAAGATTATTCTACTTTAACTCTGTGAATAATAATAATCATTGGATGAAAATAAATTAATATTTAATTATATATAATCTATAAATTTCATTTCAAAAACTTACTATTATGTATTATTTTAAATAATTAAAATCAAAGAAGCATTGTGCATTTTAAAATAGTTTTTAGAAAAAAAAATATTTTAATCCAAAAAACAAATTTGTATAAAAATCCAATATAAATTTGATTCAAAAATAATTATTGGATAAAATTTAACTAAATTAACCTTATTTTAATTTAAGAAATATTAAAATAGAATTTTTACCATTAAATTACTTAATATACTTAAATAAAAATACATTTTAAAAAAATCGTTATTTTCACTATTCACCGGAAAATCAATTTTTTCTAAAAAATATAGAAATTTTACCCAATGTATAATTAGATAAAATTATTTAAAAAATATAATAATTTTATCAAATTAAAATTCTAAAATTTATAAATTAAACTTTTAAATCAATCCTTATAAGAAAAGTGTTTAATTAGAAATCTTTCCATTTTGATAAAAAAATTACATGATATTTTTATAATTAATATAACTTTATAATTCATACTAATTAATATTAAAATGACTTATTCTATTTTTACCTAGTGTTTTACATTCTTCATCCATTTTATTAATTGTGTCCTATCAATTTTATTCAATTATTAAACAAGTGGGGTTGTCTTTCTGTCATAGTATTTTCTGATTCCCATGTTGCCTCTTCAACCATATGGGTTTTCCATAAAACCTCAATCTGGAGAATCACTTTATTATATATGGTCAATAATATATATAGTTTTTTATTGAAACTAAATTTTCTCTTCCAACTTAACTACTTCCAAACTCAAAACATGACATGAATCCGGCACAAAATTCTTTAAAATCGAGACATGAAAAATGTTGTGTACCTAGGATAAACTCGGATGAAAATCCACTCATTGGTAAAATGATCCAACCATATCTATGATTTTTATTTGGTAAAATTAACCACAAACATATAGATCCTTTATTTATAAAATTAATAACAATTTTCCATGGAGAAACTTTGAGAAAGATATAATCGCCTTTCTTAAAAGAAAGATCTTTTCTTTAGTTATTCACATTACTTTTATGTTTAATATGAACTATCCTCTTGTGTTTTTGAATCAAATTCACCTTATCAGCCATTTATTATATTAAATATGGTCCCATAAACCTATATTCTACAACATCATCCTAAAAAAGTTTTTTTCTAAAACTACTTTATATATAATGCCTCAAATGGTGTCATCTGTATGCTAGAATGAAATATGTAATTATAAGAAAAATAAAACAAATAAAGTTTTTGATCCCAAATTCCATGGTAATCCATTGAATAAGAATTAATCATATCTTCCATGTTCTAAATTTTCCACTTAGGATTTCTATCATATTGAGGATGGAAAGTTGTACTGAAATTCAATTCAGCGCCCAACCAGTTCTAAAGTCCATTTCAAAAATTTGATGTGAACCTGGGATCAGGTTTTTCTATAATGGATATAGACACTCCATATAACATGAATATCTCCTTTATATATATTAATGAAATATTACCAAAATAAATTTTATCTCAAATGGGGAGGAAATGTTTATATTTAGTAAATGAATCAATAATAACTAAAATCACATTATTACCTTGAGATGTGTTTGGAAATCCTACCACGAAATACATTGATATATTTCCCCATTTCCACTTCAACACTATAAAAGTTTGAAGAATCTACTTCACTAGTTATCATTCTTATTTAACCTAATGACACTTAAAACACTTCTTGGTGAATTTATCAATATCCATTTTCATTTCATCCCATCTGTAATACTCTGGAAGGCCTTTGTACTTCTTAGTTAATTCTAGATGAATGAAAAATGGATAACTATAAGCTTCACTCAATAACTCTTTCCTAAAATAAGAGTCACAATGCAAGCAGAATCATTTTCCAAATCAAAAAACACCTTTTTCATCAATATTTAAATTAGGAAAATTACGATTTTTAATGGATTCTTCCATTTTCTGCAAATATTAATCCCCCTTATGAACTTATATAATTCTTTATAAAAAATTAATTTTTACTAAAACCTAAAAAAATAGAGATATCCATACATCCACAAATTCTATGACAAAATTTAACAAATCATTAAACAAAGTGTCACATTCCCAATGTAACATGGTTAATATAGAATTATTTTTTTGACTCAAAGCATTGTCCACATTGTTTTCTTTTACAAGATAGTAATAAATTTTGAAACCATAATCCTTGATAAATTCAATCCATCTTCTCTGTCTCATGTTCAATTATTTCTGAGTAAATACATACTTCAATTTTATTAATAGTATATATTTTACACATTACTCTATAAAAATCATTCATCTATGTTTTAAAAGAAAAAAATCATAGTATCTAATTCCAAGCCATGTATAGGGTAATTTAAATCATGGTATTTAAAATTCGTTTAAGCATAATAATTTACCTAATCATTCTATATTAGTATGTAACTATAACCATTCAATGAAGCATCATTTTAGATGAACAATTCACTATTTCAAGAAGGTAGGACCAAATCTGGAGCATTTACCAATCTTCTTTTTAGTCACTTAAAAGATTAATCACATTATTTTTTCTAGGTGTATTTGAATCCCTTTTGAGTTAACTTATTTAATGAGCTATAAAACTAAGAAACATTTTAAACAAACCACTAGTATTAAACAATAAATCTTAGAAAACTATGAATCCTTGTGATATTTTTGGAACTTTACCATTATTAAAAAACTTTGGTTTAATAGGTTCCACACTTATTCCATATTTATAAATAATATTGCATGGAAAGAAATTTGTTACAACAAAAATTCAAACTTTCCAAATTTCCCATATAGTTTTTTCTTTTAAGGTTTGAAAGAAAATTCTTAGGTCCCTTTCATGTTCCTCATAAATTTTAGAATATAAAAAAATGTAATTAATAAAAAAACCACAAACATATCCAAGAAATCATGAAAACACTATTCATAAGGTCCATAAATACATTAGGTAAATTAGACAACCCAAATGATATAACTACAAACTAATAGTTCTCTTATCTAATCTGAAACACAGTCTTTTGAATTTATGCTTCCTTCACTTTTAAATGACGGTACCCCAATCTCAATTCAGCCTTCAAAAAATATTAAGGTTTATGGAGTTGATCAAAAAAATCATCAATATGATTCAAAGGATAAATATTATTGTTATTCAAGTCTCTACAATCAATGAAAAGTATCATTAAACCATATTTTTTTAACAGGAGGATGCAATGGTGAAATTCAAAGTCTGAAGAACTCATTATCTAATAACTCCTCCAATTGATTTCTAAATTCTATAAGTTATAATTGAGCCATTTAATAAAAGGGTTTTGAAATAGGCTTATTATCTAGTGGTAAGATAATAATAAAATCAACCTCATGGTCAAGAATAACACTATCAAAATCATTAAGAAAAACATTCACGTATTTATTTACTAATAGAGCCTCACTAATTTGAATAGTTTCTTTATTTTCAACAATATGAGTTAGGAAACGTTCACTTTACCTTATAATAATTTTCTTAGCTTTATGATATATTATCAGAGGAATCAAATCATTGAACATAACGTTATTTTCTATACAATCTATCTCAGAATAATAAAATGTAATCTAATACACACCAATAATGATATCAAACTCTACTATGGTAAGTTAAAAAATATTTTAAAAAAATACCAACCCACTTATAACATTAGGAAGATTCCAATAAATATTGGTTGCTTTAATATGTTCACCCAGATTCTTCACTAAAAATTATATCTTCTTTTCATGTGTTGGTATTCCAAATCTACTTGAAACATTATAAAAAATTAAAGAATATGATGATCTAGATTAAAATAATGCATTGAAATAATTTTAATACCCAAGTAACATATATGTTACTCCTTAATTTGATGGCCCAACATTAGATGTAGTAGTAGGAAAAGATTTTCCACACCCTTTTCCTTCTAATCTTGATGATTTCCCACCCCTAAGTTGATAAATTAGGGAACATATCAACATAATGACCAAACTCATTGAAACTAAAAAAATTATCATTGTATGGTTATTAGTTACCCAATTATTTGATTGTTCGAGACACGTTTCTTTATAGTCACTAGCCATTTGACCAAACAAACCACATCAAAAACACATACCAAATATTTCTAAACATTTCATGAAATATCGTTTTCCATATTTGGACCATTTTGAGGACTTTCCTCAAAACTTATTAGTTGTTTGTTTCTTTATTTACATCCACCTTTACCTTTTCTTATTATTTTTATATCATATAATATACATGTTAGAAAACTTTGACTCAACATTTTTTGCACAAAAAACCAATTTCTCATAAAATTTACATTCTCATGCACCTAATTCTCATCTTAAACATTGTTTCAAACCCTAATAAAATATATTGATTTTACTATTACTTTCCCAAGTAAGATTCATCACATACCTAGACAATCTTATGAAGTTTACTTCTTATGAGGCTATAGAATATTTACTTTTTTACCAGAATTACAAGAACTTTTTTCCCATCCAGAGTAAAACAACCTTTGTGAAATATTTATCCTGGGAAATATACTTCTATTTTTTACATTACATAGAATGAAGATCATATTTATATTTTGTATTTTTACTAAAGAACAATATATATTAACTTCACGATTAAAATGATAAACAAAAAGAGTTACCTTTAGACATCATGGACATCCGATGACATTATGTATCTTCTCTATAGAATTAATCCATCCTTTCGATATCACATGGTCATATGATCTAATAAATTATGGGGGATGTTTCCACATGAAATTATAAACAATAAACATGGTCCTTTATGGTAGATTGGGTTCCTCTCTAGTATGGATACCACCACTGTTAATAGATTTGGTTAGCTGAAACATCACTTCAACAAACTATTCTGGTCTAATTCCATCCTTCTCAGGATCCTTATTTTGAAGGATATTTTATTCTTGTTTCATTCCTATTACATATTCCATATTTCCACTATGGAAACCCACTCTAAAAAGAATTATTTTATATGAATCACCATTATAATCTTTAAATTCTATATCATTTCAACTTAACCATAAGGTAAAACCCTATGTGGGTATTATCATTATACTAAACTCTAAAGTTATCTAAACTGACTTATAATGCCTAAAATAAGGGCCCAGCATTATAAATAATATATTCTTGTGTTTTATTCAAAAAAATATTTTATTTCTATTTGAGGATATTTTTAAGTTTAGAGTTATAGATAATTAGTTCATAAAACGTACATTACAAAACCATATAATATAAAGTGAACACTTCTAATCAGGATCCATTTTTGACATATAAAAATATTTAAAATAAAACATTATTTATTTCTTTGATAAATCATCAAAGATTTCAACATGGCATCATAAATTTCCATAAACATCCTATTAAAACATTTTAAAACTTTATATGAGAAAAAACAATAAGTAAGGGATATAAAAATAATTGAAACTATTTTTCCAGTCAAAAAATGAAATCCCCGGGAATATTTACCTTTTCATCAATGTTATTTGATCAAAAGAAATAAAATATTTTTACATGAAAAAATCATATATATTTTTATCAAATAAATCCTTTAAAACTCATTAAAATAAATTAAAACCCTTATTGATAACATAGAACATCACATTTATAACCCATTTTAAACTCATGTCAAAAAGTAACTGGAGTCTGGTTAAATCCATAATATAAAACCTTTAGTAACTCCCTCCTTCATTCCTGTTATAAAACAAATCCTTACCTAATCCATTTGACAACTATCTGGGCACACCCATCATTTAAAATATAATGGGATCTCTTAATGCTATTTGGGCCACCCCATTGTATTAGTTATAATTGGCTCACCATGAATAATTCGGGTGCAACCATTTCTCATTTATAATGCGCAAGTACCAAAACATGAATAATTTTTTTTTTAAAAAAAATTCTATAATTAGAAATTTTAAAAATACTTTTAGACTAATAATAAAATCATGAGATTTGATTAATAAAATCCAAGCATATAGTGATCTTTACATATGACTATTTGAAAACCTATTCTTATTATAATGCTACAGAAACTACGGATCCTGATCAAGTTGATGAAGTGGTATTGATACGTTATTTTCAATAATTGGACTTTCATTAAGAGATTATCAAATTTAGAATGTGAGGTCAAAGATCTAAAACAATTATTTTGAAAAAAAATTCAAGAAAAAACACATTCTCAACTTTCTTGTCCAATAAAAAGTAAAATATTTTTTAAAAAAAATACCATTATCTTTTAAAAACCCATTTTCAAAATAAAAATACCCCCTTTTTTAGAAAAACGTTTCAATACCAAAACACCCAAAAAATAAAAAATATGTATTTCGTGTAAGGAAAAATTAAATATTTTAACGGAATCCAGAATTAAAATAATTTTCATGGTGCTGGAAAATTTATTTTTATGGTGTACATTAAGAGTTAAACATTAATTTTGTTGTTTTTTCAAAACGTTCTGTATAAAATTCATAAAAAGGTTACATTTGAAAAACATTGAGAATAAAATAAAAAGAGAAAAAAATGTAATTTATAAAATTTTTTAGTACATATGAAAATTTCCATACAATTATTTTAATAACATGGACTTTGAAGAGAAATAGAGTTTGAAGGAAAACGTTAAAAGAGGATTTTTTTTAAAGAAAAGTCTCTTATCACTTTATAAATATTTTAATCATAAGTACTGTAAAATAGTAACATTTAAAAAACATTAAATAACATCAGTATAGATAAATTAATTATATAACATTTCAAAGGGTCTATATATACACCTTATAAAATAAATAAATGTGCATAACATCAAAATATGCATCAATGAAAGGAAGTTGAGACAAAGTCCCTTACCCTGAGTCTGATTTGTCATGTGTGTCATTATATTCCTGAATAATTAAATTATGTGAATTAATTAATTTCTTGAGAAACTTTTTAAAGTTTATTATTACTTTTATTAGATTTATTACCATTTTATTTATTATTACTTAATCATTTAATTATACATTGGATGTTTCTTCTATAGTTGGATTTTGTGTCAAAAATGACTTTGGTAGGTTCATGAGGTCATTATTTAAAAATATATAGAATAATAAGAATTAAATTATTATCATATTTATATGTAAATTATACTTTTAAAACTAATCATTAATTTGTTTTGAGAAATAAATTATGTTACGATAATGGAGATGATAGGTCATATATACGCATGAGTAAAGTTTCAATTTTTCAATATTAATTATGTAAAATAGGTATATAATATTTTATATATCAAAGATGATAATAATATAATATATACCATATTTTTCCTTTAAATATACTTATACGTATCATTTAAGTGGTTTTGTGGTGAAAATAGTGTCAGAGCACTTTGTGACGGTGGTAGTCCACATATACATGAATGAAGTTATCACTTTTTTAGTGAGTGGAATGGTAAGAAATAAAATGATATATTATATTTAAATAATGATAAATATTTAATGATTATTATAATTATGTAATTTCCATCATATATATTCATTATCTTTTCCCTTATTACCTTCCATTTTATGCGTTAGTGAACAATAAATCGCATCACTTCGCGAGACTGTAGTCCTCCGTACACATGAATGACCATATCATATCCCTTACGAAATATAATGTAAAAATTTATATATGATATAATGACTCCATAGGTATAATTATGTTATAAATATCATATATATTTTTTATTTATCATCATTCTCAATTATGGGAGGTGGTAAGGGAAAAATGAATGACATTAGTTCTCGAGGTGGTAGTCCGCCATACACATGAATTATAATTTTGTAACCCATTTGATCTAAGTGGAAAATGATTTAGGTTATAATATTAAAATAATAAAATATTTATATATTTAAAATAATTAGGATATTATATAATCATGGTTGAAGAATAATTGAAGGTGGTGGAGTAAGAAATTAAATAAAAATTCTCATTGGAGAACATTAACCCTTCTTTAGGTAACTCTTTTTTGTTCTCACAAAAAGTATTATTTTTTGGATTTTTTCCAAAAACCGTCTTTTAGAATGATATGAGGTAAGTTTCAAAGTGATTTGGGTAGGTATTGTCTGAAACAATGTTTCTTTAATGTGTTAATCATGGAGGATATGGGTGGCCTTTTATAAGTGGGAAAGAGGGTATACATGGTACTTTTGAAAAGAATTATGTTCTCCCACATTTTTCATAAGTCAAAATGGTAAAAAAATTGGGACATTATATAAATTTAAAGGTTTAATGGTATAAATATTTCCTTCCAATAGTTTTTAGAAATTTTTACGGGTCATTTTAGCCTTATATTTTAGTTTGACCCCTGATAAACCCATTTTTATATTAATGGTGGTAATTAATTTTTAATATTTTCTCTATTAATTTTTTTTCCAAAATTAAGTTTAAGTTATTAAAAAAATAAATTATACTGATTATAAATAAGGAATCTTTTTTTTTGAAATTTAATTTATAAAATTGTAAAATATGAATTTAATATTAATCCCCCTGACGTAGTGAGAAAAAAGGTTTTTAAAAAGTGTATTTTTTTAGAAAAAGTGGATTTAATATTAACTATAAGAAAAATAATTATCATTGTATGAAAATAAATTAAAATTTAATGATATATTATCTATACATTTCATTAAAAATAATCAACATTTGTTATTATTTTAATTACATAAAATTGATAACCATTATGCATTTTAAAACTATTTTTAGAAAAATATTTTTTATATTTAGAATCAAAATTATACTAAAAAACAATATAAAGTTGGTTAAAAAGTAATTAATTGGATTAAATATAAATAAACAATTCTTATATTATTTTAAAATATATTCAAAAAAATATTGTAACTTTTAAATTACATAATATTTTTAAAAGAAAACACTTTTTTCCAATAATCAATATATTTCACAATCGAATGAAAAATCATTTTTTTCCAAACAATTCCAAAATTTAAACCAAATTTATTTGTTATATTCTTTATTTAAAGAGGATATTAATTTTACAAATTCAAATTATAAAATTTATAAATTAAACTTTTAAATGAATCCTTATAAGAAATGTATTTAAGTTGGACTACTTCCTTTTTTATTTTAAAATTACTTAATATTTTTATAACTAATATGATAATCTAATTCATATTAATTAATATGAAAATGATTTAATTTATCATTTTTTGGGCTGTTATAGTTATTTTCGAAGAAAAGTATTTTGAAAAAATATTATGTTTTAAAAAGTGTTTTTCTATTTGGAAATGTTATTTTCCTCAATAAATGTTCTAAGTGATCTTTCAAAATAATTTTCTATATAAGATAACATAATTTAATATAAATTATGATTTATTGGGGATATGATCCAAGTAAACCATTCTTATTATTTCATTGAATGGTTTATGTTTATGATGAAAATATGCTTATGAAACCAGTTTCTATTCCATAGGTTATACCATAGAAAAATTATTATGAACATCGATTCTTTTTCTATGGGTTATGATTTGATGAAATGATGAAATGATGAAATTATTATTAAACATATTCATTTTCCAAAATTTATATTTTTGAAAATTTTATGAAATTAATTTATTTACATGGGTTCTGGTATATGGCACACATATATATGATTTTCATTATGTGATGGGTGAGACCAATATATATATTCAATGAATTGGGTAAAGATTTATATTTCATGAGATAAATAGGACTAGAATATGGAGTTAACTTAGTTTAGTAATGGAATTTATCCACAATAATATTCTGAGAGTTAACCTTGACTGCTATGATGGTTTGAGGAGTGATCTCATTCCACTATGATAGCCATGGAAATGAGCCATGGCTATTGTGTAAATGATTTTATTTTCATAACTATCTGCCAAAAACCTATGCCTTATGAAAATGTTTTTGTAACATCCTAAATTTTTGAAATAAAAGATTATGTTCAATATCATAAAATATAAGCAACACTGATCATAAACAAACAAATAAATATTATTATTATGTGCTTGTTACAACCTAGAAGATAAATTGGAATAAATTAATAGTATTAACCAAATTATGAAATATAAAATGTTCATACACATTAATAGTATATAAATTATTTTTTACAAAAATAAACACTTAATCTTAGTAAAGTCATTTTATTCTTCAAATACACTTTTTCATGGATTATTTTTATTGTTTTTGTGAGAAAAAATATAATTAATTTATGTAAATTTTATAATTTTATTTACTAAAATTAATCTTATTTTTTAAATAATCATGTCAAAATTATCTTATGCTGAAATTTTGAAAATATTCAGAAAAGTTTGATTTTTCAAAGAATAGTTAAAATAACAATTTTTATTGAAATTTTTCTTTTATTTTCAAGTATTTATGAATTAAAATTATATTTCATATTAGTTTGAATATTTAGTTTCTTCATTTTTATTTAAAATAATCCAATTATGCTTTTTCAAGTTGATTTTATACATGAATTTAATATGAAAATATTTTATGTTAAAAAAGGGAAATTGTTTGAAAAATAGGTTTTTGTTATGTTTTTTCAATTTAATTTTAAATGAAATGATAATAATTATTTATGTTGAATTTTTAAAAATGTATTCCATATTTTGAATTGGGAGGTCCAAATTTAGTTAATATGTCACTTTTATTTTTGGATAATATGAATTGTAACCTTAAAAAAATTTGTTACTAACGTAAAAGGTAAATTGGGTAACTAAGTGTAAAAATAAAATTATAAGGACAATAAAATGACTTTAATATGTTAGGAAGGTATTAAAATAACTAGTTTTGAAGTTATCTTGTTTTTTTGATATTTTTAAATGTCAAAGTAATGAATAGTGTCAAAATTGATATTAATGAAATTTTAAAGTAATAATATTTTATTAAATGATATAAAATTCCCAAAAATATTTAATATGGCCAAATTATTAGGATAAGGTTAAAAATATCAACCATGATCCAATTATTGGTCATTTTAAATTTTATAGCAACAATATTGGAACTTAATGCATAAAAATCAGTGATGTCACGGTAAGAGTTAAAGGGGTTGTATAATGGATTAAAAATGATAAGGGTAATAAATTGACCTAAATTTATCAAAAAATTATTTTCTGAGAGTATTTAGACCCATAATCATATTAAATTTGAAAGAAACCACCCTGTATCCATTTGGAATTAAAAATAAATTTATATTAAATTATTATTTTGAGAAATTTCAAGATTGTCGCCCCTCTCCTATAAAAGGGAATCTCTTCTTCCAATTTCAGTAAACTTCGAAACCTTTTTTTCAACCAATATCTACCCATATATCATTACTAAAATACCTATAATATTTATATATTCATTAGTTTAAGAATAACACCAACCTTAGTGGCCTTAGGGTGTTAAAAAAAGGAGGTTTTCTGGAAAAGAGGAATCATTTTACTCAAGCGTGTCTGTTTTATTTCTTCCTCTAAATCCTTAAAATATTCTTAAAATAGAATAAAATAATAAATAATGTTTTCTAAATATAATAACAATATGTTATTATGTTATTATTTTTAAGCGTATCAATATCTATATCACGACCCATCCTCGGGGCCCGTGCCGTGACTACCCCAAGCCCGCCTTCTATAGGTCAGGGGCTGGCGACTAGCACCAAAGGCATAAATCCTAATAAATAGGGAAGGCATTGCCTTTATAAAAGTAAAAAACACAATAGATTACGCAACAGAAGAAGGCACTAAATAATACTGAATACAAAAGTATGTGCTGAAAGGAAAGAGGCCGGAAATACAAGTCCAATAGTAAGTATAGTACAACTGAAAATATAGTACAGCAATAGTAAAGTAGAACAGAAACCACTGAGTCATCCTCTGGGTATCCCACCTGAAGGGTGGGTAAAGATGGCCTCCTTAGCACCTCGGGTCTGGCCGTCCGCTCTGTGTATGTCTCACCAAGTGATCCACCTCCGGGTACCATCCATCTCTACAAGCCTCTACCTAGATCTGTGTTGTCTGTCATCTGCATCCAACAAATGTAGTGCAGGCATATCCCGTGAAGGGGTGAGTATACGATACTCAGTAGGGACCCTGAGACCCCTGAAGGTCTCCCAAAATCCACAAAGGATAAACCACATAAGAAATAAACAGTCATGAAGTATCAACCAGCTCTACTTAGGTATATGCCCATACATATACCTAAGTAATCAATCAGTTCGGCTCTAACTCTCGAGCCCAAGCACAACCTAGTCCACATTGGAAAGCAAGTCAATCACATTGATGATAATGATTGAAAGTCAAGACATATCTCAAATATGTATACATCTTTCGTATAGTGATAGAGATGATCAGATGTAATCACTGATTCATCTAATATGTCGAACCCACGTAGGATACGAGACCAGCTAAGCTGTCAGACCCACGTTGGATACTAGACCAGCTAATCTGTCAGACCCACATAGGATACTAGAACAGAAGTCAAACTATCAGACCCACTTAGGATGCAAGTACAGTAGTCATCGTTTTCAAACCCTCAGAGGATTCTACTACGGTTGTTGTCGTCGTCGAACCCACAAAGGATTCCAGTACGATAGTCGTTGCAGTCGCAACCAGCTCTTGGGCTCCCGCACACAGCACGCTCAATCTCGAGAAGGTCCGCACCTCGAGTAAAGGGTTCATTACATCAACAATCATGAAGTCAAGAGTTGATGTACCCTGAAGTTCTGTCTCGTCAAAAAGAACCCAACGCGACAGACGGCACGTCAATCGGACGCCCGGTCTGAGAGATATTGGTTTTTCCGTTCCAGGGGCTCGGTTGGAAATGCGCTCATTCCAAACCCGAACGTTTTAAAAAGTTTTCCAAAACTCACTTAGAGTATTGCAAAATGACCGCTTCATCATGAGGGTCCTAGTTCCGTAGACGGTGCATCAATCGGATGCACATTCGTGAAGTTATTCATATTTAAGAGAAATGGGCTTGGCCCGTTAAGCCCAGTGGGATGGCGGGTTGGACCGTTCTGGTTCGGAGGGTTTGACCCGGCTAAGGGGTCGGCCTAGCCAGTTGATGCGTGGCCCGGCCCGGCTGGCGCGGGCCGGCCCACTGTTGGACGCAGCTCGACCAACTAGCCAAGCAACATGGAGTGGGGGGCGACTTTCCGAACCGGCGATGTCGATCGGCGCCTCCCTCCTGCCCAGCCGGTCGAAGCCGGCCGACTTCTCTAGCTAGAGCGGCCCCCTTGGGTGGGCCGCTGTCCATAGCACGTGGTGCCAGGAAGCGTTGCGGCCTCCTCCAACCAGGCTGGTTCTTCTTCGGCCGAGCGGCCCCCAATTGCGGGCCGCAGTTCTTCCGCACGCGGTTGGCGCATAGCCGCTGCCTTCGCTCGTCACTGCCTCTTTCAACACACCTCTATTTCGAATACAATCAGAAAACATCGGAGGGTCGTCAGGCCATGTTTTTTCGGCACGTTCCCTCCACGTTAGGGGGTAGCATTTGGTCGATGACATTCCAACGGATTATTCATGAACGAGATAGTTTATTCACAAAGATGTATACAAAACCCCTAATTCGTAATTGACGTCGCACGTCGACAAGCCGTGGAAGATGAGGGTCGAGGTAGTCGGGCGTCGCAGAAGATGGCATCGCGGGGAACGGTTTCATCTCATAAACGTTGGAGGACGAGTCGTTGACATAGGAGACACTTCTTGCGAGTGGTGTCTTCTCCCTTAACGCGGAGGAAGAAGAAGTTTGGAGAAGTCGTGGAGCATTCTTCGCTGAGATATGATGATGTTCTTCATGGAAGAATGAAGCTCCTCTAATTCTCCAAAGGTTCCCCACAAAAATATTTTCTAAGGAAAATATTATAATAGACTTCTCGAATTTTAAATAATTTCCAAGAAAATCAAATTAATTCAAATGAGATGTGCCAATTAATTATTAAGGTTATTAATTAAATGGGTTGGCATCATCAATGTTTGGGAGGTGGAGAGGCTCCACCATAATTAGGGGAGGATTTAATTAATTAAGGGGGTTTTTAAGGGAGTTAAGGAGAGATGTAAGGATTAGGGCTCGTGTGGGCCCCAAAACACTAAATCCTCTCATGGAAGGTTATGTGGTGTGGGACCCACCTCTAACTCCTCTTGGGAGGAAATAACTGCCACTAAATAATAAAATTGTGTACCAACAATTTTATTAATTTAGTATGAATTCCTTAAAAAATAACTTTCAACCCGCATAAAATGCAATTGTGGTAAAGGTCCCCTTAAGCGAATATCAGCACTGTGAGTTCATCGGTGTCCTCGGTTATCAATTCCGAGCACTGGTTCAAAAGATAGAAAACCCGGCAAGTACGTTCACTGAACGTACCCGAGCAAAACTTCAGAAATTGATTCTGGGAATACCGGGCCTCAGAAAAAGGTGACGTCAGAAACCACAGACTCATAAAATTCCAAAGTATTTAAGAAAAACATATTCCTTGAAATTTATGGGTCTTTACATTACTCCCACCTCAGAGATTTATGTCCCAGTAATGCTACAACACACACTAAGGAAACAAAAGTGGGTATTGTGCTTGCATCTGAGCCTCCCGCTCCCATGTTCTCTCCTGGAGGTTCCCATGCTCCCAGCAAATGCGCACCAGAGGAATCAACCATCCACATAGGACTCGCTCATGTCGATCCTCGATCTCCACCAGGACCTCCATGAAAGTCACCCCGTCATCGATGTCCAGATCCATGTGGTCAATGATGTGGGACGGGTCATGCACGTATCACCTCAGCTGAGATACATGGAAGACGTCATGCAACTGATGCAACTAAGGTGGAAGGTCCAGGCGGTAAGCCACCTCACCTACTCTGTTGAGGACCAGGAACGGTCCGATGAAATGCGGAGATAACTTGCCACCCTGACCAAATCTTTGTAGACCTCATCGAGGTGAGAACCATAGGAAGACTTGGTCGCCATCCTCAAACTCCTGTGGTCTTCGTCTCCTATTAGCATATGACTTTTGTCTTCTCTTTGCTATCTTCATCCACTCTTGGATGATCTGCACCTTCTCCATCGTATCCTAATCCATCTATGGTCCAACAAGTGTTGACTCCCCTGGGTCATTCTAGCACAGAGGTTATCTGCAAGGTCGACCGTACAGTGCCTCGTAAGGGGTCATACCAACGGTGGATTGGTAGCTATTGTTTTACACAAACTCCACCAAGGGTAGGTGATCCTCCCAGCTACGACCAAAGTCAAGGACACATGCACGGAGCATGTCCTTGAGAGTATGAATGATCCTCTCTATCTGACCGTCCGTCTAAGGATGGAAGGCGGTGCTCCGATGTTGTTGCGTCCCAAAGGCCTCATATAACCCCATCCATAGTCTGGAAGTGAATCGAGCATCTTGATCAGAAACGATAGATGATGTCACACCATGAATCCATACGATCTTTTAAATGTAGAGGTGTCCCAAGCTGACTACCGATCCCTGATCTCTGATCGGTAGGAAGAGGGCCGACTTGGTGAGTCGGTCTATGATCACCCAAATAGAGTCATGTCCTCTAGATGTACGTGGAATACCCATCATGAAATCCATGTATATCTCATCCCACTTCCACTCTGGGACCTCTAAAGGTTGTACCAAGCCTGCTCGTACCTGGTGATCTGCCTTCACTTGCTGACAAGTGAGGCATCGTGATACAAACTCTACTACAACCTTCTTCATACCCAGCCACCAGTGCTATCGTTTGAGGTCCTGATACATCTTCGCCACTTCTGGATGTACCACAAGAAGGGAAGTGTGAAACTCCCACATCACTTCCTCATGTAGTGCAACTGGTACCATAGTACTTCCTCTGAAGAGGATGACATGCTCCCCTCCTTTAGAAAATCCATCAGGCACCCACCCTGTGGATATCTGAGCACGTTGCGTCTCACAGTCAACGCCCCCACACTCTGCCTCCCTAAATCACTGAAGAAGTGGAGGAGAGACTGTGAGAGACTGAAGAAAGGATGATCCATCTATATCCACAAAGGATATCTGCAACACGGCCAGCTACTCTGTCACCTCTCCTAGCATCTGAATGCCCGATCTCTTACTGAGAGCATCTGCTACATCATTCCCCTTTCCAGGAGTATAGACTATCTCAAATTCATAGTCCTTAAGGAACTCAAGCCATCGCCGCTGTCTCAAGTTCTGGTCCTTTTGCGAGAAGATGTACCTGAGACTCTGGTGGTGAGAATAGACTATAAAGCGCTCACCCATTAGATAGTGTCGCCACATCTTCAAGGCAAAGACCAGTACTGCAAACACCAAGTCATGGGTAACATAGTTCCACTCATTCTTTCTCAACTGTCGTGATCCATACGCGATCACTGCTCACTCATGCATCAGGACACACCCGATTCTGGTCCCTGATGTGTCGCAGTAAACTACGTACCCTATGCCCTCCTCTAGTAGCCTCAAGATGGGAGCACTGTTCAATCTCTGTCTCGGCTCCTGAAAGCTCTGATGGCATCTATCTGACCACATGAATGGTATCCCCTTCTTCATCAAAGCTTAACGAGGTGCTGCAACTTTGGAGAAGTCTGGCACAAATCTCCGATAGTACCCAGCTAGACCCAGGAAACTCTGCACCTCCATCATGCTCCTAGGTGGCTCCCAAGTGAGTACTGCCTCGATCTTCGCTGGATCCACTGCAACTCCAGCCTCCGAGATGATGTGTCCCAAGAAATGAACCTCTCTAATCCCAAACTGGCACTTCAAGAGATTACCATAAAGCTCGTGCTCTCAGAGTGTATCCAGTACAACCCGCAAGTGGTAGGTGTGCTCCTCCAGAGTAGTCGAGTAAATCAGTATGTCGTTGATGAAGTGTATGAAAAATTGATCAGGGTGAGGCTAGAAGATCCTTTTCATGAGACTCATCAACACTTCTGGAGCATTGGTTACTCCGAAGGGAATAACCAAGAACTTGTAGCGGCCATACCGAGACCTGAAGGTCGTCTTCTGCACATCCTCGTCTCGAACTCTGAGCTAGTGATAGTCTGAACTGAGGTTTATCTACGAGAACCATCATTATCCCTTGAGCTAATCAAAGAGGTCTTCAATCCTCAGAAGCGGGTACTTTTTCTTCACGGTCACCAGATTTAGGCGACAGTAGTCGATACATATTCTCAAGCTCCCATCCGCCATCTTGGAGAACAAGATTGGAGATGCCCAGTGTGAAACAATGGGTCTGATAAACCCCTTTCCCTACAAGTCCTCCAGCTGTACCTATAGCTCACGAAGCTCATCGGGAGCCATCCGATATGCTGGAGTAGATATCGGTGATGTCCCGAGGTACAGGTCAATATAGAAGTCTACCTCTCTGCGAGGAGGTAGTACTGGAACATCATTAGGAAAAACATCCGCATACTGATCCACCACAACAGTAAAACTCGGACTTTGCACATCAACCTCTCCGAGGATGTGACTAGCCAACTGATGTGTGATTGGATGCCCTCTCCTCTGCGTAAGTCTATCCCATGCTGCAGAGGCTCCCTTATCGTCGGTGAAGGTGAACCCGGTCTCATCCGTGCGGACACATCACACTTTGCGCATAATACAGTCGATCTGAGCAGGGACTGTAGACAACCACCCCATACCCAAGATGATGTCGTAAGGCCTCAACGCCACTACAAGAAGATCCCATCCAAAGCTGTCGCCTCCTAGAGTAAGCTCCCACTATCGGCACCAGTGCAGAATCGTCAATTCTTCTCTTATTGGAGTCTCTAGCCATAAGGATCGAGCCAATGGCTCTGTCGGAATCTCTGTGCTCCGAACAAGGGAAGTGGCAATAAAATAATGACTCACACCTGTGTCGATAAGTACAACTGAAAGGGTGGAGTAGACACAAATAGTACCAAGAATCATCTCAGGTGCACCGTGGTTGTAGGCCTCGACTGCCTGGAGCTGAGCCTTCCCCTGTCTGCCAACTCCCTGTGGTCGAGGTGGTCCTCCTGGTGGTGGTGGTGGTAGAGCCTCGAATCTTCATCTACCACCCGTGCTCAGCCAGCTCATCTGCCTTGTCCGCCTGCTCCAGGCGGACCACCACGGTTGAACCTATGCCTCTTCCTGGGAGGTCCATCTACTGTGTACTGCTCATCCGCATGGCGGGTCGGGCAGTCCCGAGCCATGTGACCCTACCCGCCGCATGCATAGCACTGCCTGCTCCTCGTATAGTTGGCTCTGTTCCATGTTCCCTGCACAACCGAACCTATATCTTGAGGTCGCCCACCTGATGTCTTGGTCTGCTTGGACCACTGTGTCATCTGTCTACTACCGGTTGCAGAAGACTCCGGTACATGTCGCCTTGTGGTGGGTCTCGCTACTGGAGACTGCTCAGCGAGGAATCTCTCTACTAGAAGGTCTCGCTCCAGCACCCCTTCCTGCATCAAGATGCTGAGGGGAATCGTCGAAGCCCTGATCTCCTACCTCTGTCCCTACTCGATGGTCCGTGCCCTGAAAAACATGTCTCATACTATATCTGTGGAGTAGCGTGAGAGGTGAGTGAACCTCGCTGAGTACTGAGCTACTATCATACTACCCTGCTGGAGATGAAGTAACTCCTGAATCCGCATCACACGGAGGGTGGCTCGAATAGACTCCGAGTAGAAGAGGCTCTCGAAGTCCTTATAGGGTAAAGATGCCTCGTCATGCACCTGGAGCATCAGGCTCCACCATCTGCCTAATGCTGCATGCAGAAGACTCGCAGCAAGGATCAACATAAGGTCGGCTAGTGTCCCTACCAATCTAAAAACACTGATGACAGCCTCGGGCCAATCCTCAACTGCCCGGGTTCGTCTCTCTGCGGAACATGGGCGGCCTCTGTCATTGGAACTCGTGCAACGCATTCAGGTGGCGTGCACTCTCTACTGTTGGGGCTAGTGGTATCGGTTGCCCAGAGGGTAGTGGTACCGCTGGTCCCTCCGTTGTGATGGGGCCCTGCACTGAGGCCTTGTTACTCGGTGGGCTACCATCCCGTACGTAACTCGGAACCCCAGCTGGCTGCCTTCATGGGGCCATCCTGAAAGGAAATAGGTGTGCCACGGTCAAACAGTATACCTGGTGGGCTGATACAAAGTAATCACAAATAAAACTTTTCAAAGGAAACACACACGCAATAATTGTTTTTGTGCACTGAGTTGGAAATCAAAGGTTAGGGTCCTGGTCTATGGATACGTCGGTCTCCGCTCCAACACTGGACTCCTTGGACTGAAAAACAAAATCAATACTCTTAACACTATTTCTTCAACGAAAGGAATGATTAGATTCATGAGTTCTATGGTACAACCTCCCTCTAATACCAACTTGTCACGACCTGTCCTCAGGGCCCGTTTCATGACTACCCCAAACCCGCATTTCATAGGCCAGGGTCTAGCGACTACCACCAAAGGCGTAAATCCTGATAAAAAGGGAATTCATTTCCTTTATAAAAGTAAAAAAACAAAACAGAGTATGCAACAAAAGAAAGAACTAAGTAATACTGAATACAAAAGTAAGTGCTGAAAGGAAAGGGTCTGGAAATACAAGCCCAATAATAAGTACAGTACAATTGAAAATCTAGTACAACTGCAATAAAGTAAAACTGAAACCACTAAGTCATCCTCTGGGAATCCCACCAGAAGGGTGGGTACATATGGCCTCCTCAGCACCTCGGGTCTGGTCGTCTGCTCTGTGTATGTCTCGTCAAGTGGTCGACCTCCGAGTATCGTCCAGCTCTACAAGCCTCTACCTCGATCAGTGTTGTCCGTTGTCTACATCCAACACAACATAGTGCGGGCATAGTCCATACAGGGGTGAGTATACGATACTCAGTAGGGACCCCGAGACCCCTGAAGGTCTCCGAGAATCCACAAAGGATAAACCACAGAAGAAAGATACAATCACAAAGTATCAACCAACTCTACTTTGGTATATTCCCATACATATACCTATGTTATCAATCAGTTCGTCTCCAACTCTCGAGCCCAAGAACAACCCAATCCACACAGGAAAGAAAGTTAATCACATCGATGATAATGATTGAAAGTCAAGACTCAGCTCACATAGGTATACATCTTTCATATAGCGATAGAGATGATCAGATGTAATCACTGATTCATCTAAGCTGTCGGACCCACGTAGAATACTAGACCAGCTAAGTTGTCGGACCTACATAGGAGACAAGACCGGCTACACTGTCGGACCCACGTAGGATACTAGAATAGTAGTCAAACTGTCAGACCAACTTAGGATTCAAGTACAGTATTCATCGCTGTCGAACCCTTGTAGAATTCCAGTACAGTTGTTGTCGTCGTCGAACCCACAGAGGATTCTAGTATTGTAGTCGTCTCAGTCGCAGCCAGCTCTAGGGTTCCTGCACACAGCACACTCGATTCCAAGAAGGTCCACTCCTCAAGAAAAGGATTAATTACATCAACTATCATGAAATCCAATTTTTATGTGCCTAGAAGTTCCGTCTCGTCAAAAGGAACCCAACGCAGCAGACAGCGCGTCAATCTGATGTCTGGTCTGAGAGATATTGGCTTTTCCGTTCTAGGGGCCCGGTTAAAAATACACTCGTTCCAAACCCGGTTGTTTCCCAAAGTTGTCCAAAACTCACTTAGAGTATCTCAAAAGGACAAATTCATCATGAGGGTCCCAGTGCCGCAGACAACATGTCGATCGGACGCACGGTGGTGATGTTATTCGCATTGAAGCGAAACGGGCCCGGCCCGTCAAGCCCGGTGGGCTGGTGAGTCGGCCCGTTCTAGTTCGAAGGGTCCGACCCAGCTAAGGGGTTGGCCCGACCCGTTATTGCATGGCCCGGCCGGGTAGGGCGTGGCTCGGCCTGTGGCAGGCAGCCCAGCCCGCATAAGGGCACGGCCCGGCCCGGTGGGGCGCGGCCTGGCCAGCTGTTGGTCACGGCTTGGACAACTGGCCAAGCGACGCGGAGCGAGGGGGGGGTGGGCACGTCACCCCAAATTTCTGAACCAGTGGCGCCGGCCTCCTTCCCGAATGGCTTCTCCAGCACGAGCGGCCTGCTTGGGTGGGTCGTTGTCCACCACACACGGCGCCAGGCGGTGTCATGGCCTCCTCCAACCCGGACAGCCGACGTGCTGGATGGTTCACCTGTCGAAGCGGGTCATGGACCTCCATAGCGTGGTGCCTTGGGGCGTCGCAGTTCCACCAACCCAGCCGGCTACAGCCGGCCGGTTCTTCTTCGGCCGAGCGGCCCGAGGTTGTGGGCCGCGGTTCTTCCACACGCGGTCGGTGTGTGGCCACCGCCTTCTCTCATCGCCTCATCTTTCAACACACCTCTATAGAGAATAAAATCAGGAAACATCAGAGGGTCGTCGGCCCGTGTTTGTTCGTCCTGCGGCCTCCGTGTTAGGCAGTAGCAGTTAGCCGAAGACTTTCCAACATATTCAACATGAACTAGATAATTTATTGACGTAGAATTATACAAAACCCCTACTTCGTAATTAATGTGGCACATCGACAAGTAGCGGAAGACGAGAGTCACGATAGTCGGGCATCGTGGAAGATGGTGTCGCGGAAAATGGTGTCGTCCCGTCAATGTTGGAATAAGAGTCGTTGACGTAGGTGATGCTTCTCGCGGGCGGTGTCTTCTCCCATGACACGAAGGAAGAAGAAGGTAGGAGAAGTCGTAGAGCGTTCTTCGCCGAGAGAGGATGATGTTCTTCGTGGAAGAATGAAGCTCCTCTAATTCTCCAAAGGTTCCCCACCAAAATATTTTCTAAAGAAAATATTATAATAGACATCTCAAATTTTAAATAATTTCCTTGAAATAAAATTAATTCAAATGAGAGGTGACAATTAATTAATAAGGTTATTAATTAAATGGGTTTGCATCATCAATGTTTGGGAGGTGGGGAGGCTCTACTATAATGAGGGGAGGAGTTAATTAATTAAGGGGGGTTTAAGGGAGTTAAGGGGAGATGAAAGGATTAGGGCTCGTGTGGGCCCCACCACACTAAATCCTCTCATGGGAGGTTATATGGGTGTGGGACCCACCTCTAACTCCTCTTGGGAGGAAATAACCGCCACTAAATAATAAAATTGTGTACCAAAAATTTTATTAATTTAATATGAATTTCTCAAAAAGAATATCTTTCAACCCGCATAAAACACAACTGCGGTAAAGGTCCCCTTAAGCGAATTATGGCGCGGTGAGTTTATCAGTGTCATCAATTTTCAATTCCGAGCACCAGTTCAAAAGATAGAAAAACCTGCATGTACATTCACTGAATGTACCTGAAAAAAACATTAGAAAATGATTCAAGGCACACCGGGCGTCGGAATCAGGTATCGTTAGAAACCACAAACTCGTAAAATTCAAAAGTATTTTAGAAAAAATATTTCCTTAAAATTTCCGGGTCTTTACAAACTACTTCCATCAAAATCGAAAATAATTCGCCATTTGTGTGTACAGCGGACAACCGCCTTGCGAATCGATGTGATTCATTTTTCATAATCCCCTCTCATGATTGGTTATAATGATGTAATTAATGTTTATAAATGATATTGATTTCATATTTATCATTATTAAAAGATAATATATCATTTACCTTCCGTCCATTCTATTTACTAAAAATTGATAATGTTGTTCGTGTGTACGAGTGTAGTCTCACCTCCATAAAGTGATGTGATTTGTTTTTCATCACCAAATCACATGGATGATATATATAAGTATATTTAAAAAATAACATTATATATATGATATTATGATCATTATTTTAAGATAAAATTATACTTACCTTTTTCGCATAATGATCATTGAAAAATAAAAAGGTTACTCATGCGTATGTACGACCTACTATTACTATAATGGAAATGTAGTTCATTTTTCATAACCATATTTTGTGGTTGTATTTAAAAGTGTAATTAATTTATTAAATTGATAATTATGTCAAGAATATTATTCTGTAGATTACGTTATACTAATCTCTTTTACCATATTCATCATACCAAAGTCATTCTGGACATATGAACCAAATATCGTTAAAGCAACCGATGTGAACTTAAATAATTATGTATGTTTTATAAAATGGTAATAAGTGATATAAAATGAATAATAAAACATAATTTTTTTAAAAAAAATTATAAATTATATTAATTTTATTATTTTTGGAGATAAATATTGTACATGACAAGCCAGACTTAAGGTAAGGAACTCTTTATCTAAAAAAACTTATTTTAAATGTTTTAATGATTTATTTTCAAAATATTTATCATTAATATCCAAATTTTTTAAATGATTGAGATTAATTTATTTATATATTATTTAATTTTAAAAAAAAATTTTGAATTAATCTCAATTTTTTTCAACAAAAAATATTTTTAAGGTTATATGTAAGATACTTTATTTTTAAAAATTACTTGAAATTCATATTTTAAAAGATAAAAAAATTTAACCTATATGGGATGAGATTATTTTCCTTAATTCATGACACTTAAAATATTTGAATTTTTCTTTTTCATTTTTTAGGATTATTTTTAAATAATTTGGTTTCATTATTATGTGCAAAGTTTTTCAATTTTAATGTAATTTTTTAAAAAAAATGGTATTTTGAAATACAAAAGTTATTTGCTTAAAAATTTAAAATTAATTTAAAATTTTTTGATGATGTAAAAATGAATGAAATTATATTTATTCATGATATTTTACTAGAACATTATATATCAAATTTTTGATCTAGTTACAGCCTGTACGATGGGTCCACAAAGATAACGTCGGGTGAGCCCATTATAACTTATTTTTTGGGTTTACCTAGATAGAATCGGGTGAGCCTGTTATTTATTTGGATGCACCATGATAGTTCTCCAATGAATTAGGTAATGTGCCAAGTCTTTTAAGATAATATGGAGGGTGTTTCCAAAGGGTTTCTCCTAGGTATTTGACTGGGCTCCAATAATTTCTATCACGGGTTTAAAATGGGTTTTGAATTTCATGCTCTATATTTCCAAAAAGGGATTTAATTTTATTTATATATTTTTTAGTGATTATATTTGACATAAAAGTTTGTTTTTTCTTCATGTGGAAATTATTTATTTTAATAGATCAAAGAAATTTGAGATATAGGTAAATATGATAGTGGTTTTCAAGTTTTTCACTAGACTGATGGTTTTATTTATTTATGTCCCTTTCTGATATTTTAATTCTCATACCACATTTTCAAATGATTATAAATGTAATTTAAGTAGGATTAGGGAAAAGGATGTTGTCAAGATAAAAAATCTTGAAGACAGATCAATGAAAAATAAAACATGTTTTATTTTAAAATAGTCGTGTTTGTTAGAAAAACGGTTACTAAGTATAAGTATTAACCTGTAACGTATGGGTTTGTTATGTATGTGTTATAAAATAATTCTCTAAAACTATAAACCTAAAAGATATTTGGTAAAATAAAGTGATTTATAATTATAAAATAACTAGAATATGTATTATCTAAGGCTGATCCATTATAGTTGGTATCCGAGCAGGGTTTAGATAACTTTTGTGGTTATGATATTTTACTGAGAGGTTTTCTAAAGTTTTATGGATTTAATCATAGGTTTTTAATCTTAAGTTTGATCATAAGTTAAATTTTTGACATACCCATTTTGAGACATTTAGTTATTAAATTTTAAAATGACTTATTATATTTTGGGAGACATTTTTTAGGTAATTATGTGTTATTACATTTTGAGTTGAAAAATGAATATTATGAGATAAATTTTGTGGTTAAAACATTTATTTAATATTGGAAGTGTTAATGGTATTTTGAGTATTTTATCCTATTTTTTGTAATTTTATAATAATTATATAGTTTTATAAATGAAAAAATCACAGATCATGTGAAAACTCGTTGCATTCTAAAAGGATGTGAGGTTTGAACCTACAACTGAAGGGTGATTAGGGTTCATCACCTACCACTGGCCTACATAAAGTCCCAGTTTGTATGAATCATTTTTAGTTAAATTTTTTTATGGATAAAGAATAATTTAATTTTGATAAAAAGTGTATTAGCGTATAGAATACAATGGGATTGAATGTTTACTTGGTTATTAAGTTATTAATGTCCTTTTGGAATAAGATTACTATTATTTTGGGAAGTATTATAGGAATAAGGTAAATAGAAAATTATGGGATTTTGTTGAGGAATAAGGGTTGAATTATCTTTTTATGGATTTATGGTGTATGGAAATGATGAAGATATCTTAGAGATTACATGATTTGTGTATATACATTTCTGTAAGAGAGTAATTGATGTTATTTGAAGATAAATATTAAAATTATCTTGGAAGACTATGTGATAAAATCATTATAAATTTTGGGTTTCAATCTTATTTTGGACTATTTTTAGGAATTTTAAGTGTAGTTATTTATTGAATGATCTTTGTTGAACTTTGGGTAATACTATTGAATTTTGGAGATTAAATTAGCTTTTTTTCACAAAATTTTTAATTATTTTGGGTAATTATCTTATCCTATCCTCAACATTTTTTTGATAATTCCTAAAGACAAAAATAATATATTTTCATCATTTTTTGGATTTACTGATCCATAAAAATTGATTCTAATGCTTTAGGATTGAAAAATACATCTTGAATACATATCGTTTAGAGAAAAAAATGAGATTGTTAAAGAAATAGATTAAAGGATGAAATTCAACATTTCATGTAATTATATTTCCTTATGTTCTTAGTAAAGTATGTAAAATAATTCTTCAACTCTATTAAAAATATCTTGAAACAAAAAAAAATTATCCGCTTACTTTTCTTACCAATAAATCAATAACCTTTAAACCCCTCAAAAATTTATGGTTTTGTGATGGTTCACTTTTTACTGACCATGTTCTATATCATTATATATCAGTAACTGTATATAGATTTTATCTTGCATGTCTATGTTTTACTAAATATAAATTTAGTTATTTTTTATTCTAGATGACCTTCATTCTTCCTTTCATTTTTCTTTTAATTGGTAGTTTTATTAATCCTTTTTTATGTGGGATTTCAAAATATGTATTCTGAAAAGACAATCATTATTTACAGAGCCTGAATTCAAAATTTCAAGGATTAACTTCAAAAAGGGGGGATGTAACTTCCATGGTTTTTAAATAGAAAGGCAATGTTCGATAGTATACAAGATACGCAACACTGAACTTAAATGAACAACAAATTATTGTTATTATGTGACTGTTATAACCTATATGTTAAATTGTTGGGCATGTATATTATTAAATGAATTGTAAAATTTAATATGGTATTAATAATTAATAATGTTTTAATTATTGTTTTTATAATTAATCACTTAATTTCATTAATGTCAATTTAGTCTTCAAATAAACATCAATCAAGAATGATTTTTATTATTTTTGTGATAAAACTATATAATTAATCTTCAAAAAAATTAAAACAATATTTAAATGAAACTAATATAATTTTTTAAATCATAATATATAAATTATCTTATATTAAAATTTTGATAATTTTCTGAGCAGTTTTATTTTTCAATGAATAGTGAAAAATATTAGTTTTATCAAATATTGCATTTTCATTTCAAGTATTTACATATTCAACTTATATTTTAGATTAGTTTTAAAAATTATTTTTCCCTTTTTTTATAATAATCCAATTATGATTTTTAAATGGATTTTATACTTGAATTTAGTATAAACACATTTTATGTTTAAAAGAGCATTTTTTTTTGAAAAACTATTTCCCATTGCATTTTTCTGATTTAATTTTAAATTAAATTCTGAAAAATTATGTGTTTTTTATTTTAAAAAATAGATTCCATATTTTTATTCATAAGTTACAAATTTAGTGAATAGTTCAGTTTTATTTTTGGAAAATGTGAATAGTAAACTTAGTAATTTGTGTTACCACTGTAAAGGATAAATTGGGTATTTAAGGGTAAAAATAAATTTATAATGACTATAAAATGATCGTGACATATTTTCCAATTTATTTGAATAATTAATATTCATAATTAATCATTAGAGGTTTGGTTATATGGCCATTTATTACCATTTGGATTAGATTATGACCCTCATAATATTTTTTTTAATGAAAATCCAAACATGTCACACTCTTTTTTTAATAAGTATAATATTTTCAACATGGTATTATCCAGAAGATATATTTGACTATAAATATTATTTTCAAATAAAATATATTTATATTAAACATGGAAATTTATTTTTTAAATTTTTAAAATAAATAATTATCTTAAATGCTTTCACAACACTAATGCATTAATTATTTAATTAATGAAAAAATAAAATAAATGGTTCTAGAAACATTAAAATGAATATAATATGAGATAATAAATGTAATAAAAAATTATATATTATTTTAACTTCTTAGGTATCTATTAAATATTTTTTGGAAGTTACCTTTTTTAATTGTTATTTTTAAATGTCAAAGTAATGAATAGTTCCAAAATTGACATTATTGATATATTAAAAAACAATATTTTATTAAAAGATATTAAATTACAAAAAATATTTCATTCAAAAACATTACTAAGATAAAATTTAAAATATCAACCATGATCAAATTATGGGTCTTTTGGAATTTCATAGTTACAATATTGATTCTCAGAGAGTGAAAATCAATGTTGTCATCACAAGAGTCAAAGAGGTTAAATAAGGCTTAAACATGAATGATAATGGTAAGAAAGTGACCTAAATTTGTCAAAAAATTATTGGATGAGATTATATAGGCTAATAATAATATTATATAAAAAATAACCCTCTTTTTATTTTTTAAAATTAAAAATTAATTTATATTAATTTATTATTTTGAGAAATTCCAAGAGTGCCCCTCCCCTATCCTATAAAAGGGAACCTCTTCTTCTTATTTGAAAACATATAAAAACTATTATTTCCTAATATATGACCAAATATCATTACTAAATTACCTATCATCATTCTAGAGGCCTTAGTTTTGGTAGGGCACCAACCTTAGTGGTCTTAAGGTGTTATGAAATGGAGGTTGTTTGAAGAAGAGGTATCATTTTAATCAAGCATCTCTATTTTATTTCTTATTCCACCTCCCTCGTATTTTCTTCAACCATGATAAAATAATAAATCAATTATCCTTCACATACTAAGATAGTATTATGTTAGTGGCATGAACTATATCCATCTCGACTTCCATCAAATTGAAAAAGAATTCATTATTCATGTGTACGGCAGACTACCTCCTCACAAATTGATGTGATTCATTTTCCATCACCATCTCACATGATTTTTTATATTTATGGAATTAATGTTCATAAATTATTTACATGACATATTTATCATTATGAAAATATAATTTATCATTTACCTTCTACCTATTTCATGTACTGAAAAGGATAATGTTTTTTTATGTGTACTTGTGAATTATCACCTCCTTGAAGTGATGAGATTTATTTTTCATCACCACATCACATGGATGATATATATAAGTATATTTAAGGAAATAATATTATATATGTGATTTTATTATAATTATTTGAATATAAAATAATACATACCTTATTTTCATAATGATCATTGAAAAATGAAAATGTTACTCATGCGTACGTATAACCTACCACCTCAATGATTGTAATGTAGTTATTTTATCATAAAAAAAAATTAATGGTTTTATTTAAAAGCGTAATTAATGTATAAAAGTATTATTTATTTTAGAAATATTATTCTTGAAATTATTTAATTATGATCTATTTGACCATAGTCAACCTACCAAAGTCATTCTGGTCATATGAACTGAATATTGTTAAAGTTTCCAACGTGAACTTAAGTAATAAATTAGTTTTTATAACATGTTAATAAGTGATATTAAAGGAATAATAAACACAAAAAATTTATTAAATAATTATAAATTAACTTCTGTTTATTATTTAGGAAGATAAATATTGTACGTAATGAGTTAGACTCAACATAAGGGACTCTAACTAAATAAGCACTTTTCAAATACATTAACAATTTATTTTCAAAATATTTATCTTTAGTTTCCATGTTTTTTAAAATAATTTTGATGAATATATTTATATTGAAATGAATTTTTTAGAAATGGAATTTTCAAATTTCTCTAATATTGTTTAAAAAAATATTTTTTAGGTTTTACCTAAGGGACTTTCTTTTAAAAATTCTATTTTACATTTCCCCTTTATAAAAGACAAAAAAATGTTTGGTAACTTATATGAAATGATAATATTTTCTCAATTTCAGGACACCCCAAAGAAATTAAGTTATCTTTAAATGTTTTCAGGGTTATTTTCAAATAAATTGGTTTATTTTTATTATGCGTTGTTTTTCAATTATAAAGTCATTTTTATGGAAAATGGTATTTTGATATCCAAAAGTGATTTTTTTTATAAAAAATATAAAATATATTTTAAAATATTTTATGATGTAAAAGTACAATGATAATTATTTTTTATTCATTATATTGTACATGAAAATTATATGAGAAATGGGAGAGCATGTTATCATCGGGTGATCCCGTTATAGATTATATGTTGTGTGTTCCCAGATAGTACCGCGTGAGCCCGTTATAGATTTAGGTGTTCCCAAATTGTACTCTAATGCATTGAATAATGTAACTTATCATTCAAGGAAAGAATAAGGGAGTTATTGAAGGGTTTCTCTTATGGATTTCATTACTCTCTATCCACTACTATAAGTAGTACCTATAACAACTGAGTTATACCCATGGTTTTCTAAAATCATTGGTATAAAAATGTTTCTTAAGACTATACCAACAACATTATCAAATCATTAGTATAGCCTCATAAATATATCTCTATACCAAAGGTTTTAAAAAACTGTTGGTATAGGGTGATATATACCTTTTTTTAAACCATTTATATTGAAATGTTATACCAATGGTTTTAAAGAACCATTGGTATTGGCTTTCCCAAAATACCATAGGCTCCTCCCTCCCTCATATCTCCATCCATAGAATGTGAGCCCCTTCCATCAGTGTTCTGCCTTCTTCCCCACTGGTAGTGATATATTATCTCTTCTTATTTTAATTCCATTATTTATCATTAATAAATCCATGACTTCAAAATCATTTAGATATTGTGACAAACATATATTTATCTTTATTCTATATCTATAACACCATGTTAGATTCTCTTTTTTGTTTGAATTCAATTGCTTCTGATAAGTTTAAATCTTCTTATGGGTGTTGAAACAATGGTTTTCATCATTTAATTTTTTTTTATCCCAATTATTAGGTTTGATTTAGCGTTTCCTATATTTTTTCATATATTTTTATCTTATTTCAAACAAGTTTGGTTTATTTTAGATTTATTCAGTTCAATTTTGATTGGTTCATTATAGTTTGTTTTTATTCATTTTTGTTTTGTTTGGTTTCATTTAGTTTAGTCCAATTTTATTTGATTCAAGTGTTATTCAGATATGATTTTATGATACTGGTACAAATCATATTAAATATAAACTCATGTTTATAAATTTCTATGATAGGGGAACTATTGGTGGTTTCATTTTGAGTTATAATATCTCACCCTACATATGAATCTCTATGTTTATGTAGTATAAAATACATAATTGAATAAATGAATTATTACATATATTTTTCCAGGGTTATGTTATATTTTGTTCGTAGGTTATACTCTATTAATACATAGAGTATTGGTCTATGGAATTAACATGTAGGGTTTTGGGAAAATTTGTATGTCATTATAGTTTTATTATATTTGTGATTTCTACTATTATATAATTCCATCGGTATATTATTAAGTTATATGTTGAGATTAATATATATATATATATATATGGGATATATATTAATGTTTTCTTCAAAATATTATCAATGATTGTTGGGAACCCCCTGTCATATAGGTGGATATTTTATTTCAATAAAATCTTTAGATACAGATAGATCATTCTATATTTTTAATAGAATTAATCATTCATCTTGAATGTCTTTAGAAACTGGTAAAATTTTATCTAATGATAAACCCATACTATTGGTGCTACAATACATACCACTGTGAATGGGAAAAACACACTGGGTATGTTGTAGTCTAATTTTAGTCAATGGATGATTCAAGACACACAATTTTAATGTGGTATTGTTGTATTGTTTGGGGATCATATTAACTTTGTAGATATAAAATATAATGGTTTTGAGACACAAAAAATGACCTGAAATGAAATTTTGTCAATCTATTTATAGTTTTATTTCATGTTATTATGGTTATTCAAATATGAAAAAGGCTTCATATAGATGAGTGATATTTTGGGTTGAATATCACGAGTACATACTAGTTGAAATTGGGAATAAGTCATTGGCCATTCAAGTATAGGGATTTTTCATTTTTTTCAGACATCATATTTGGTATATATGTCTACATCAAATATTCCTTAATGTGTGTGATTTTTAAAATTTTATTTTCCTAAATATCTTTGAAAAATTATTCAGAAATTGTTTTTTAGAAACTAATTTTTGTTTTAGGAATTTAGTTAAATAATTCAACAATGGGAAATTTTTTAGTTTTTTTATGAATAATTTATTTGTGGTGCTTTACCAAACTAACCCAAATTTAATAGAACAGAACTATGCCAAATTGAACTAAACCATATCAAATAACCTCGAAACAATCCAAATATAATTAATTTGAACCAAACCAAATATAACTAATTTGAACCAAACCAAATAGAACTAATTTGAACCAAACTACCCCACTTTGAATACCTCACCACTCCTCTTCAAAATTCCTTATCACTCCTCTTTAAAATTAGATATATCACTTATTCCAAAGCCCACTAAATGAACACTGACCACATTGGAAATATTCCATAATAGACAGTGTTAAATCACATGTTCTCCACCTGACATTTACCTATTTATAGTCATTTTCAACCATACCATTGAAAACTAGAAAATAAAAAGCCTACATGGTTAAGTATTCAAATTTTTCTTTCATAAAAACCATCATTGATACCATGGTACCTCTACTAAAGGTTAGTTACTTATAAAAATCCAAGGCATAATTATGCCTACAACATATATAGAAGCACCTTTATTGGATTGAACTCAAAGTAAGCAGGTACTCAATTTATCATCCATCAATATGAGAAACCACTAATTATGGATTTATCCAACATAACTTCATAATTTATTTTTGGTGTAGAATACTGTTACCAAAAAATAGTAATATTTTATATATGAATTTATAGAATAATAATAAAATTAGTTAAAAAGTGAATTTAAAAAGAGAAAAAATAAAAACAATAATTATAAAAAAAATTCCTTAGAGTTATAAATCATTGATATAATGGAATTAAATATCATAGTTTTATATTTATATTATTTTGTTATATATATAGTTTTTTTTCATTTATATTATTATTCTCATATAGACTAGTGGGTCATTTTTGGTTTCATATAAATTGAACAGTTCTCAATTCCTAAAATATATTTTCGATTTACCTTCAATATTATTTCATTATTTTTACGATATGACACATAATTTTTTTTACAAAATGGATAGAAGTTGGATGTATGAAACTAATAAAATCTCAAGTGATTTCCAAAACATGTTAGAGGTATTTTTAGATTTTTTATTTAACAATTCTTGAGATGGTGGTCATATACACTTCCCAATTTATAATTGTATTGGAAGACCATGTTATTTCATGAAGAAGGTAGATATCATATAACTAAATATGGTTTTTTGAAAAAACTTATATGTATGCTATCACAATGGGGAGAAAAAGAAATCTAAAAATTTTCATTATCTGAATGATAGGAATAGATCAGAGAATTTATTATATAACAAGTTTCAATTTATTCTTAATCAAAATAAGGAAATGATTCAATGCCACAAAGAGTTTTATAAGAGCACACATGATGCATGTAATGAAAATGATGATGTTGATATGGTGAAATGGTTGAATGATTCTTCCAAGACTCTAGTTTATTGCCAATATGGTAAAATGAAATAGCTGGAGTGTTTAGTTTAACTGTTTCATCCAAAAACAATATATGGGATTTCTAATACTTCCATCGATTACATTATTACAATTATAAATAAATTGTTTACATATGATTCAAGTATTTCCTCAAACCATTATATGGCATGGTTGTTAGTTGGGGAACCTATATTTTCTAAAAATGAAATTCATGCTTTCTCAAAATATTACATGTTATTATGAAAGGAAACTACTGAAGGAAATTATTGTATAAAATTAGACACATCTTGATGGAAGCCAAATGCTGATAGAACTCCACCTCCTATGAAATATAAAGTAATGTGGAAAATTCCATTTATTCTAGGAATCCAAAATAATTTCATATCTAATGAAATATCAATAAAAATGTAAAGGAATTATACCAAGAGAAAGAATGATATTGATGAGTTTGTCCATCCTAAAAATTTATTTTCTTGGCAGACATTTGAGGCTCGATATCTTGATTTTGTAGTTAATGTGCGTAATGTGATGTTGGGTCTTTCATGTGATGGTTTTAATCTATTTGGGAATATGCTTACATCACACAAAACATGGCCAATGTTTATACACATTTATAACCATCCTCTTTGTATGTGTATAAAATAACATTTAACTTTTATGAGTATACTCATATATGGACCTTATGATCTATGCAATGATATATATTTATATATGAAACCTTTAATAAAAGAGTTTAAGTTTCTTTGTAATGCGGGTGTCTGCATATACGATGTATGTTTGAAAGTCATATTTTATATTAATGTTGCGCTTATGTGGATGATAAATGATTTTACTACATGTGAAATGATGTCTGGATGGAGCGTGAAGGGAAAAATATCATGTCCAATTTTTAGGAAGAATAAATGATCTATGAGACATAAATATAGATGTAGTTTCTATTTTATGGGTCATCAATTATTCTTTCCAATGGATCATCCATATATGAATAATCCTCAAAGGTTTGACAATATCATAGAGACTCATAGTCCACCACATCTTATGTTTGGAACTGATGTGCTTAATGAATTACATGATGTAAATTTTTCATTTAGGAAGGGTCAGTTGAAATCTATAAATAGTAAGAATGTATTCACTCAAACCAATTACAATTGGAAGAATAAATTTATATTCTTGGAGTTTCATTTTTGATCAAAAATTTTTTACATCATTGTTTAGACATAAATCACGTTGAAATATATATAAATAAAATGTTACTTTAAATTCTTATAAATGTAAAGGGAAAGACAAAACATGATTTACGATCATGGAATGACTTAGTGAATTGGAGTGTTAGGCCAAAATTTCATATTATATGTATAAGTGAAAATAAATGAAAAGTTATGTGTAATTCTTATATAATGACATCTGTAAAAAAATTAGTTTTTGGAATTACTAGAGACGGTTAATATTCCTGATGTCTATTAAATAAACATATTAAAATAGGTCAACGGAATAGATTTGAAGCTAAAATCCTTGAAGACTCATGATTATCACATCCTTCTACATGAGTTTATTCCAAAATCAATTTTTCATCTTCTTTCCAATAATGTAAGGGTTCTAGTTATTTGGTTGTTCCTTTTTATAGAGATCTTTTTTCTAAGAAGTTTTCTAAGTCATTCTTGTGAAAAATGTTGTCAGAGGGACTACTAATTTTTTGTGACTTAGAGAAAATATTTTCTCCATCATTTTTCACCTGAATTTTGCATCTAACTATCTATATTTTAACCAAAATTCATCTTGGAGGATTAGTTTCTTTTCATTGGATGTGTCCAAATCAAATAAATATGTACACACTGAAGACTTATTTCTAGAACATGAATTATCTCAATGGTCCAATTGGGAAAGGTTAACTGGATTGAGAATGTATGTATTTCTATTAAATATATTTGTCTAATGTGACAATTAGATGGAACAAACTAATGAAAAATTAATAACAATGGTATTGTCACGAACCAGCCTGAGTCGACCCTGAACCGGTCACAAGGGCCAGCCCGCGACAAGTCCTGAGAGGCGTTATCGATCCTCCCAGGATGGTGAAAAGAACCAAGTGAATCAATAGAGTACACAAGGTAATGATATCGCCCATATATAAACAATCAAACAAATAGTGGAATGAAAATGATAGCCCAAAATACATTTTTATAAAAACTAAACTGAACATTATTTTTACAAGAAACTGAAAGTACAACTAAACCAACAACACAACTAACAAAACCTGATAACTGACTAACTCCATGTGACAGACTGGTCACTATCCAACATAATGATCTAATGTATCCCAAGGCAATCAAACTCAAGCTGAAACCTTACCAAGGGCTAAAAATTGAAGAAGACTATAAGTGTGAGTATTACAACTCAGTAGGTTAGCCCGATATTTTATTCCCCATGAACACCCATTAAAATAAACGAAACATAAATTTCAATTTTTATATAAAAATATAAAGTTATGTTTTCCAAATTAGGTCCCATGCAATAAAAAAATTACCAGACAAAAACTTGCGTGTTTTATAAACAAGAATGCTAGTAACAATTTTCAAAGAGGTGCAACTTCAAAATGAAACTAGTTTTCAAGAGGGGTTATTTAAAGAATGTAAACTTTTGAATAAATCACCCACACTTCTGAAATTTACCAACAAAACACACCGTATGCCATAGATGAGTACAAAATAGCCAATGAGCATAAGTCACAGGAACACCCCTAGGCACTAGTTAGTTGTGAGCCCTAGGTAACTCGTATCTCGGTGAAAGTAACCATAATAAATATATGTTCTCATGAAAACGAGCCACTATTAGGGAGAATAAACATAACCTAGTGGTCCCCCTACATCATATTCATCATATTTTAGTTATTTTTCTCATCTTCAAACTTTCTACGTGAAACAGGGGCCAAACCCCATGGGATCACTAGCATACTAGTACACGTCTTCCCACCTTGATTCCTGGGATTCCCTTTAGTGATCAATAAAGTTACACATATTATAAAATATACTTTTCACATAAAAATTCCATTACCAAATCTTATGCACACAAACAGACCACAAACATGCTTCACATTTCTTTCACAAATCAAAAAACTAATAAAAAGTTTCGTAAAACAATTTCAAGGAGTATAACGAGGCCTTGCACCTAAAATCCAATACGAATTGCTCTTTTATGGCCAGAAAACCATCAATAACATAACAAACAAGATTTTTAATCCCCAAAACCAATTAATAAATCACTTTCATTGACCATAAAATGGCCCCAAAAGATAGAACATGAAATGCAGATGGAAACCATTTTTACAAAAAAAATGCCAAATGGGCCTTTAAGCCTTTCTCAAAACTAACATTTGACCAAGGTATGCATTTTGATTTTATTAAGTGGGTTTATACACAACATTTACAGTATCAAAACACAATCATAAATCCCTTGAATTACTCAGGTTACATATTCAAAACACAACCATTTTCATAAGGATTTGAAACGTGCAATTTTCTTAGAACTCGAGTCAAAACATGTTGTAAACCCAAACCCATTTGTTTGTAAAACAAAATCCAAATTGGAAATCAATATAAGGACCCCAAAATACCATTTATCAATCTTAAAATTAAATTTTAAATCCAAATAAATAATTTGTTAAATCACAAATCACACATAAAATTCAATCGGTCAATTTACTGAACACATGACATGCCCTTTTTAAAGAAAACAATTTATTTTAACACTTGAAAAGGAATAAAACACCACTTTCATGCCATATTTTATTATAGATACTGTAAAATGTTAAAAATACCATAAAACAGGTTTTAAACCTCAAAAATAGTTGCGAAATATAGCGTAACATTTAAACAAACACTTGGTGTCCACTTTTATGACAAAACAACTCTACCTTTCACAAAACAAGGCTTAAACAACCATTTTTTACACCAATAAAATTTTCAAAAGGAATAAAAACAATAATAAAAATATATATCAGAAATGAACAATAATAAAATGATGAAACTTAAATGATAAAGACCTGTTCAAGGGATATCCTTCCTCAAATCCTTTGCGTAATGGAAAAGCACACACAATATCACCATCCTTGGGTTTATAGACCCTAAACCTTCGACTACCTTCCCCAAACAAACAAAACTCCAATAAAAAACATCGTATAACATAAACATAGGTCTAATGTGACTAGGAAATTTTATAAAACTAAGAAATAATGAAAGGAGGAGGAAGAGGAAGGAGAAATGAGAAGGAATCTCACCATACCTCTTTGAAAACTCTTCGTCTTACAGAATATCTGAAACCATAGAGAGATACGAATGGCTTGTAACTTATTAGAGAGGATCCTAATATCTGGAAGAACTAGGGAAAGAATATATTTGGGAAAAATAGTACGAATTGAATGGCTTATGGGTGAAACGATTTACCTACTCAATTCTGGACGTTTTGAGGAATCCAAAGAACTTTCGACCTAATAAGTGATTCCAATGAGCTCCAAAAAGGTAAAATATATAATTTGGGTGAGTATAGGTATGTTTTATTTGGGTGGAAGGTGTAATCACTAAAAAATATTAAAAATGAAAAAGATATAAAATAAACAATTTAATTTTTTTAAAAACTGGAAATGGGCCCATGGGCTAGCCCATTACCTAATTAAGTAACCCCAATTCAGAATTTTATGAATTTAAAAGGGGTCCAAAAGGATATGGAAGTATTAACATGTCACTGTAAGATAATTTTGAAGTGTAAGTAATGAAAAATGTTGAAAAAGAAAGGATTAATTAAAGAAACAAATTTAGTTTTTAAAACATCAAATGGGCTCACGGTTGGCCCAAATCATGAAGTAACCACCCTTTCTCCAAAAACTCCTAAACAAGAAATGGGGAACCCAAATTAGGGTGATAAGAAATATATGGAAGTTCAAAACTAAGAATTAAACTCACCCAAAAACAAATAAAAGGATCCATATTTTCAATGAACAGGATCAAAACTATGACATTAAAAGAAAAAATTTGTTGTGACAATTCTCCCACCATTAAACCTTTCCACCCCCAGAAAGCCATAACGCTTTTAAACTAACAGAATAACACATAAGGATTCCTTATCGATATAATAAAGTCTCTAAACCTAACTAAATATTATCAACCAACAATGTAAATTAATACACTAGCCCAAACAGAACACTAACTGACAACCACTTCTGGAGAATCAAGGGAAAGATCAAGCCACCATGTCCACAACCAAACTAAGAAATAGATTGTTGGAACTTCTCTTAATGAACCCAATGATCCCCCAAACCATAGTTCACTCAAAAAATCTAATGACATGGGGTGGAGTCTGTAATGGGCTCCCCATAATGAAATCAAAACTAACATTCGACGAATCCTAAAGGAAAGATATTTGAGACCCGTAGTGGGTCTACACTCCATTAGAGACCAACTAGAAATGGACAAAGAAAAGAATTCAAAATGATATATAATTGGACCTCACCTATCCAAGACCACCAAAATTCTCCCATAACAACCCACAAACCAATGTTAATAGGGTTACAACATAAACATCTAAAGCACCCACTCCCGAACGGAGGGGATAAGAACTGGACCAACACTTTTGGCATGAATCTAGACCCCCACAACTTAGGGAGGGGAGGGAAGGGGACCCAATAATTAGGCTACTGAAACCAAAATTGAATCAAACGAACTACCCAAAACTCTCCACCTATGAATAGGTTACACCAAGACCACGCCAGATTTTTCCTGGTGGTCTATACAATGACATTGATCAAAAACCCACATCCATGAAGGCATAACCATAGAAACTGTGTGAAGGGTAAGACCACCATGATTGTTTCAAAAAAGGGAAATTCACAGAAATGAGGAACCATAATAGAGACATAGAAACTACCATACCATAATGGTGGAGGTAGGAGCTTCGTCATTCTCCCCACACCTCTGGATATTTCCTAACTACGTGAAAAGCTTCACTCTGAGGCCTATGGCTGGAGCCCTTATTCTTGAAGCATCTGTTGCACAGTAGTTAGGGCGCTAATGATCACACCACTAAAAAAATAACATGCTCAACAAAACACCTTCATATAAATAGGAACTCATAGATACAAATCAAAATTCTGTCTCACTCTGAATAAGGGGAAGAATGGACCAAGAATATAGAGAAACACATCAACATCACTGAACACAACTGCTATGTCTAAAAGAATTATCACAACCTGGAAGAACCTTAAATTGATCCAAAACAGCTCTCTATTCCAAATAACAGGCTGAGGCATCATCCAAAGATGTTTATTTAACATTTTAAATGAATCCTTAGGTTGATCGATAGGAAATATTTCCAACAGAGAACTATCCATGGCCACATCACAACAGCAAAAACATCTTCAGAAACCCAGTGAACATTACTCCAAAACCAAGCCACCAACAAGATCTCATCTCAAGATACAATAAGACCGTGACATCTAGATCACAAGGAAACATACTGAATAAACAACTCTTATAATACATTGAAAAAACTAACCACATAACCATTGTTTTATGAACAAAGGCCACAATTTTTCCATCTAAAAACACTTTTGAAAAACAAACTAAATTGGTGGGTTTCCACATTCACCAATGGTGTTTCATCGAGTCTCACACAAAGGAACATTTCTATTCCACCCCAGGCACCCATCCACCATTCCATATAGGCCATCCTTCTAGATATATATAAAACCATGCATGTGAGAACACATGAAAACACAAATGGGTAAAACAAAACAACATCATTCCAAAAATCATGTACCTTCACAAGGAACACCAACCACCAAGTCAAAAACACCTTTAATATTTCAAAAAACAAACCACACTTCATCAAAAACATTTTCTTAAAAACCTACCCCTTTAACTTTTTAAAAACTTTTAAAAAAACCAAGCTACTCCAAACAACCCCTTCCCATTTTCTAAAATTCAGCACGGTATCTTTTCATAATCTAACAACCACAAAGGCCAAAACCCCTTTCCAAAAAAAACACCAACAACTCAAAACAAAATTTCTAAAACCAATTCATCTGATTCAAACACTTTTAAACAGCCTAAAACACACCATTTAAAAACAACGTTTCATAATTACATTAAAATTATTCACACTTTAAAAACATTTTATTTCAACAAACCACAAGTTTAGATTTGGGAAAATCCAATCCCATTAAATCATTTCAACTTCCTCCCCAAAATTTATTTTAAAAAAAACCTTCCCAAAACCATTCTTATATTTAATTTTTGAAAACCCCTTTTCCACTTTTCCAAAATCCAATCCTTATTTTAAAACCCATTTCTGTAATTCTCATACATGGATTTTCAAAACCAAAATTCAGAATTCAAGAAAGGTCCAAGAAACCCACAAAAGGGAACTAGTGTCAGTGGGTGACTTGACCATATGGTTGGCGGCCATATGTCAAACACAACACCAACACAGAGAAACTTATTAGGACCATGCGCCAGATCCACATGGCTTTCCAGGCCTTGGGATCTCACAGAGTCTATTAGTCAGACTACCCTTTTCATATCCCAACATCAAACAATTAACAAGAACAAAATAAAGAAATAAAACTGGACTTCCCATGGAAACCCAAGTATCAGAACGAGAAAGAGTTCGTGATGATCCTCCCACAATTACCCCTCAAGTCCCAACAATCCTACTCCATATACCTTGACATCCGCCAAATAACAAGGGATCTCTAAAAAAGGTCTGCTAAGAGCCGACCTCCTCTGATACCATTTTTTCACGAACCAGCCCGAGTCGACCCTAAACCGGTCACAAGGGCCAGCCCGTGACAAGTCCCGAGAGGCCTTCTCGATCATCCTGAGATTGTAACAAGCACCAAGGGCATCAATAGAGTACACAACGGAACGATTTCTCCCATATATAAACAATCAAACAAATAGCGAAAAGAAAAAGATATCCCAAAATACATTTATAAAAAAACCGAACTGAACATTATTTTTACAAGAAATTGAATTACAACTAAACCAAAAACACAACTGAACAACCTGATAACCAACTTATACCATGTGACTAGCTGGTCACTATCCAACATAATGATCACACGTCTCCTAAGGCAATCAAACTCAAGCTAAAACCTACACAAGGGATAAAACAGAAGAATACTATAGGCATGGGTATTAAAACTCAGTAGGCTAGCATGATATTCTATTCCAAATGAACATGCTTTAAAATAAAAGAAACATCAATTTCAAGTTTTAAATAAAAATATAAAGGTATGTTTTCCAAATGAGGTCCCATACTATAAAAAATTACCAAACAAAAACTTGCATGTTTTATAAACAAGAATGCTAGTAACAGTTCTCAAAGAGGTGAAACTTCAAAATGAAACTAGTTTTCAAGAGGTATTATTTAAAAAATGTACAAATTTAAATAAATCACCGACACTTCTAAATTTACAAAACAGACACAATGTATGCCAACGATGAGTACAAAATAGCCAATGATCACAAGTCCTGGGAACACCCCTAGGAACTAGTTAGTTTTGATCCCCAAGTACCTCTTATCTCGGTGAAAGTAACCATAATAAATATCCATTCTTGTGAACATGAGGCACTAGTAAGGATCATACCCATAACCTAGTGGTCCACCAACATCATCATCATCATAGTTTAGTTAGGTTTTTCATTTTCAATCTTTCTATGCGAAATAGGGGTCAAACCCCATGAGATCACTAGCATAAAAGTACATGTCCACCCACACATATACCCAAGATTACCATTAGTTCTAAATAAATTTACAAACATTATAAAATAAACTTTTCAAATAAAAATTACATTACCAAATAATATACATAAAAAACATCCCGCAAACAAGCTTCCCATTTCACTCACAAATCAAGAAACCACTAAAAAGTTTCGTAAAACAATTTCAAGGAGTATAACGAGGCCTTACACATAAAATCCATTCAAAAATGATATTTTAAGGCCAGAAACCCATCAATAACATAACAAAATAGATTTGGATGTCCAAAAACCAATTAAAAAATAAATTTTATGGACCATAAAATGTTCCCAAAAGATAGAACATGAAATGCATATAGAAATCATTTTTACAAAAAAAATGCCAAACATGCCTTTATGCCTTTATCAAAACTAACATTTGACCAAGGTATGCATTTAAATTTTATTAAGTATGTTCATAAAAACAATTTATAGTATCAAAACACATTCATAAATCTCTTGAATCACTCAGGTTACATATTCAAAACACAACCAGTTCTATAAGGATGTGAAACGGGCCACTTTCCAACAACTCGGGCCAAAACATGTTGTAAACCAAAACCCATTTGTTTGTAAAACTAAACACAAACTGTAAATCCATATAACGAACCAAAAATAACATTTATAATTCTTCTAATTCATTTGTAAAACCAAAAATAATAATTTTTTAAATAAAAAATCTCACATAAAAGCCAACCGGGCAATTTACCGAACACATGACATGCCCATTTTAAAGAAAACAATTTCTTCTAAAATTTGACAAGGAATAAAACACCAATTTCATTCTATATTTTGTTAGAGATACTATAAAATGTTCAAAATACCAAAGTCCAGGTTTTAAACCTGAGAAAATGGTTTCGAAAGATAGCCGAACATTTAAAAAAACACATGGTGTGCACTTTTATGCAAAAACAACTCTACCTTTAAAAAAATGAGGCCTAAACAACCATTTTTCACACCAATAAAATTATACAAGGGATTAAAAACAATTATAAACATATATATCAGAAGTTAATATTAATAAAATCAAGAAACTTAAATGAAAAAGTCATGTTCAAGGGATATCCCACCTCAAATCCTTGGCGTAATGGAAATGCACACCCAATATCACCATCTGAGGGTTTATAAACCCTAAATATATGACAACTAGCCCCATACAAACAAAACACAAATAAAAAATCATGTTATAATATAAAAATAGGTCTAACGTGACTAGGAGAGAATAGCAAACTAAGAAATAATTAAAGAAGGAGGAAGAGGAAGGAGAAAGGAGAAGGAATCTAACCATGCCACCTAGAAAACTCTTCGTATTCTATTAGATCGGAAACCATAGAGAGAATGGAATGTCTTGTAACTTCTTTGAGATTCTCCTAAGATTTGGAAGAACTGGGTTAATAAGATTTTTGGGAAAAAGAGTTTGAATTTAATGACTAATGGCTGAAACAATTTACCTTATCAATTCTGGATGTTTTGAGGAAACCAAATAATTTTCTACCTAATAAGTGATTCAAATGATCTCCAAAGAGGTAAAATAGATAATTGGGGAGAGTATAGGTATGTTGGATTCTAGTGGGAGGTGGAATAAACTAAAAATATTATAAAATGAAAATGATATAAAATAAACAATATATTTTTTGAAAACTGGAAATGGGTCTTTGGGCTGGCCCCTTACCTAATTAAGTAACCCAAATTCACCATGTTTTTTAATTTATAAGGGGCCCAAAAGGATATGGTAGTATTAATATGTCATTGGAGACCATGTGGGAAGTGGAATGAATGACAAATGTTGAAAAAATGAGTTATTAAAGAAACAAATTTTGTTTTTAAAACTAAAAATGGGCTCATGGTTGGCCCAAATCATTAAATAACCACCCATTCTCCAAAAACTCCTAAACAAGCAATGGGGAACCCAAATTAAGGTGATTATACATATATTGATATTAAAAACTAAAAATTAATCTCACATAAAACCAAAGAAAATGATCTGTATTTTCAATGAATCGGATCAAAACCATGACATGAAAAGAAAAAAACGGTTGTGACAATTTTCCCAACCATTAAAGCATTCCACCCCCGGAAAGCCATAATGATTTTCAACTGATAGAATAACACCTGAGGATTCCTTATCAACATAATACAGACTCTAAATATAAAGAAATATCCATCACCAAAAATGTAACTTAATACACTTTCCCGAACAAAACACCAACTCACAACCACTTCCAGAGAATCAACAGAAAGATCAAGCCACCACCTCCACAACCAATCCAAGAAATAGACTGTTGGGCCTTCTCCCATTGAACCAAATGATCCCCCAAACCATAGTTCACTCAAAAAATCAAATGTCATGGAGTGGAGGCTAGAATGTGCTCCCCACCATTAAATCAAAACTCTCATCTGACAAATCCTTAAGGAAAGATCCTTGAGACCCACAGTAGGTCTCCACACCATTAGAGACCGATAAGAAATGGACAAAAAAAGAATTCAAAATGAAATATAATTGGGCCAAACCTACCCAAGACCACCAAAACTCTCCCACAACAACCCACAAACCCATGTTAATAGGGTTAAAACATAAAAATCTAAAGCACTCACTCCCAAATAGAGGGGACAAGAACTGGTCCAATACTTTCGGCATAGATCTAATCCCCCCACCACTCAGGGAGGGGAGGGAATGGGACCCAATAATTAGGCTACTGAAACCAAATTGAAACAAATGAACTACCCAACACTCTCCACCTATGAATAGGTTACACCAAGACCACACCCGATTTTCACAGGGAGTCCACACAAAGAAATTTATTGAAAACCCACATCCATGAAGGCATAACCATAGAAACTGTGTGAGGGGTAAGTCCACCACTCTTGTTGCGGAAAAGGGAAATTCATAGAAATGAGGAACCAAAATAGAGACATAGAATCCACTATACCACATTGGTATAGATAGGAGCTTATTCATGATCCCCACATCTCTGGAGATTTCCAAACTATGTGAAAAGCTTTAATTTGAGGCCTATGGCTAGAGCCCTGATTTTTGAAGCATCTGCTACACCGTAGTCAGGGTGCTAAGGATCACACCACTCAAAAAACTCACATGCTCAACAAAACACCATCATATAAATAGTAACTCATAGATACAAATCAAAATTCTATCTCACTCCGAACAAGGGGTAGAATGAACTAGGAATATGGTGAAACACATCAAAATCACCGAACATAAATGCTATGGCTAAAAGAATAATCACCATTGGGAAGCACTTTAAATTGATCCCAAACATCTCTCTATTCCAACAAATAGGCTGAAGCATTATCTTAATATGTGGATTTAACATTTTAAATGAATTATTAGGTTTATCGATATGAAATATTTCCAACGGAGAACTATCCATAGCCACATCGCAATGTTAAACACGTCTTTAGAATCCCATTGAACATTACTCCAAAACTGAGCCACCAACAAGATCTTATCTCAAGATACAACAAGAGAATGCCTTCTAGATCACAAGGAAACTTACTGAATAAACTAATATTCTAAAACATAGAAAAAAAACCACATAATTATTGGTTTATGAACAAAGGACACAATTTTTTTAGCTCAAAACACTTTTGAAAAACAAACTAACTTGGTGGGTTTCCACATTCACCAATGGTGTTTCATCAAGTCTCACCCACATGCACATTTCTATGTCACCCCAGGCACCCAACCACCATTCTATATAGCCCATACTTCTAGATATTAATAAAACCATGAATGTGAGCACCCATGAAACACCAATGGCTAAAAAAACATCATCATTCCAAAAATCATTTACCTTCACAAGGAACACCAACCACCAAGTCAAAAAACCTTTTCATAATTCAAAAAACAAACCACACTTCATCCAGAACCATTTCCTTAAAAACCTAACCCTTTTCATTTTTAACAGCTTTTAAAACAACCAAGATACTTTAAACAACCCCTTCCCATTTTCTAAAATTCAGCAAGTTATCATTTCATAATCTGACAAACAAAAAGGCCAAAACCCCTTTCCAAAAAAACACTATCTGCTCAAAACAAATTTCCAAAACCAATTAATCAGATTAAAACACTTTTCAACAGCCCAAAACACTCTATTTAAAACAAAGTTTCAGAATTACTTTAAAATGATTCACATTTTCAAAACATTTTATTTCAAAAAACCACATGTTTAGATTAGGGAAAATCCAATCCCGTTAAATCATTTCCACTTCTTCCCCAACATTTATTTTAAAAAATACACAACCTTCCCAAAACCATTCTTATATTTAATTTTTGAAAACCCCTTTTCCACTTTCCCAAAATCCAATCATTCCTTTAAAACCCATTTCTGTAATTCTCACAAAAGGTTTTTGAAAAAAAAAATTCAGAATTCAAGAAAGGTCTAAGAAACCAACAAAAGGGAACTAGTGTCGTTGGGTGACTTGACCATATGGTTGGCGGCCATATGTCAAACACAGCACCAAAATGGAGAGACTTATTAGGGCCACACACCACCTCCACATGGCTTTATAGACCATGCAAGATCATATAGGCCATTAGTTAGACTCTCCTTGTCATATCCCAACACCAAACAATCAACAAGAACAAAATAGACTAATAAAACTGGACTTCTGATGGAAACTCGAGGATCAAAACAAGAAAGAGTTCATGAAGATCTTCCCACACTTACCCCTTAAGTCCCAAAAATCCTACTTCATATACCTTAACATCCCCCAAATAACAAGGGATCTCTAAAAATGGTCTGCTAAGAGCCAACCTACTCTGATACCATTTTGTCACAAACCAGCCCGAGTCGACCTTGAACTGGTCACAAGGGGCAGCCCGTGATAAGTCCCAAGTGGCATTCCCAATCCTCCCGGGATGGTGACAAGAACTAAGGGAATAAATAGAGTAAACAAGGGAATGATTTCTCCCATATATAAAAAATCAAACAAACAATGGAATGAAAAATATAGCCCAAAATACATTTATATAAAAATTGAACTGAAAATTATTTTTACAATAAACTGAAAGTACAACTAAACCAACAATAGAACTGAAAAATCCTGAGAACCAACTAACTCCATGTGACCTTCTGGTCACTATCCAACATAATTATTACACGTCTCCCAAGGTGATCTAACTCAAGCTAAAACTTTAACAAGGGATAAAAATAGAAGATGACTATAGGCATGAGTATTAAAACTCAATAGGTTACCCTGATATTCTATTCCCAATTCACATACATTAAAATAAAAGAAACATCAATTTCAAGTTTTAAATAAAAATATAAAGGTATGTTTTCCAATTTAGGTTGCATGCTATAAAAAAATTACCAGCCAGCAACTTGCATGTTTTATAAACAAGAATTCTAGTAACAATTTTCAAAGAGGTGAAACGTCAAAATGAAACTAGTTTTCAAGAGGGATTATTTAAAGAATGTGTACTTTTAAATAAATAACACACACTTCTTAATTTACCAACCAAACACACTATATTCCAATGATGAGTACAAAATAGTCAGTGAGCACAAGTCACGGTAACTCCCCTAGGCTCTAGTTTGTTGTGAGCCCGAGGTACCTCATTTCTTGGTGAAAGTAACCATAAATATCCGTTCTCATGCACACGATCCACTAGTAGGGAGAATACTAATAACCTAGTGGTCCCCCAACATTATCATCATCATATATTAGTAATTTATATCATCGTCAAACTTTCTACGTGAAACAGGGGCCAAACCCCACAGGATCACTAGCAAATTAGTACACATCTGCCCACCTAGATACACGGGATTCCCTTTAGTGCTCAATAAAGTTAAAAATATTATCAAATAAACTTATCAAATCAAAATTCAATTACCAAAAAATATACACACAAACATCCTTCAAAAATTCTTCACATTTCTTTCACAAATCAATATACCATTAAAATGTTCTGTAAAACAATTTCAAGGAGTATAACGAGACCATGCACATAAAATCCATTTAAAAATGCTCTTTTAAGTGAAGAAACCCATAAAAACATAAAAAACCAGATTTGGAATCCCCAAAACCAATTAATAAATCACTTTAATGGACCATAAAATGGCCCCAAATGATAGAACATGAAATGCCGATGGAAACCATTTTTACAAAAAAACAATGCCAAAAGGGCCTTTAAGCCTTTCTCAAAACTAACATTTAACCAAGGTATGCATTTAAATTTTATTTAGGAGGTGTATACACACCATTTAAAGAATCAAACCACATTCATAAATCCCTTAAATCACTCATGTTACATATTCAAAACACAACCACTTTCATATGGATGTGAAACAGGCTATTTTCTAACAACTTGGGCCAAACCATGTTGTAAACCGAAACCCATTTGTTTGTAAAACAAAATACAAATTGGAAAGACATATAAAGACCCAAAAATAAAATTTATAATTCATCCAATTCATTTTTAAATCCAAAAAAATATTTTTTAAAATCACAAATCACACAAAAAAAGCCAACCGAGCAATTCACTGAACACATGACATGGCCTTTTTAAAGAAAAAAAAATTATTTTAAAATAAGAAAAGGAATAAAACACCAATTTCATTCCATATTTTATTATAGATACTATAACATGTCCAAAATATCATAAACAATGTTTTAAACCTCACAAAATAGTTGCAAAAGATAGCAGAACATTTAAACAAACACTTGGTGTGCACTTTTATGACAAAACAATTCTACCTTTCACAAAACAAGGCTTAAACAACAATTTTTCACACAAATAAAATTATCCAAATGATGAAAAACAATAATAAACATATATATAATAATTTAAAAATAATAAAATGATTAAACTTCAATAATAAATACATGTGAAAGGGATATCCTACCTCAAATCCTTGGCGTAATGGAAACACACACTCAATATCACCATCTAATGGTTTATAAACCCTAAACATATGATGAACAGCCCCAAAAGAAAAAAACCCCAATTAAAAATAATGGTATAATATAAAACTAGGTCTAATGTGACTAGGGGAGAATAGAAAACCAATAAATAATGAAAGAAGGGGGTAGAGGAAAGAGAAAGGAGAAGGAATCTCACCATGCCACCTAGAAAACTCTTCATCTATCATTAGTTATACAACAATAGAGAGAAGGGAATAGATTGTAAGTTCTCAGAGATCCTCCTATGATCTATAAGAACTAGGGAAATAATATTTTTGGGAAATATATAACAAATTTAATGACTTATGGGTGAAACAATTTACCTTCTCAATTCAGGACGTTTTAAGGAAACCAAAGAACTTTATACCTAATAAGTTATTACAATGAGCTCCAAATTGGTACAATAGATAATGGGGGTGAGGTTAGGTATGTTGGATTTTAGTGGTAGGTGGAATCACCAAAATATATTAACAAATGAAAATGATATAAAATAAACAATTTATTTTTTTAAAACTGGAAATGGGCCCATGGGCTGGACCATTACCTAAATAAGTAACCAAAATTCACCATGTTTATGAATTTATGAGGGGTACAAGAGGATAGATTAAAATTAATATGTTAGTAGAGTCCAAGTGGGAATTTTAATGAATGAAAAATGTTGAAAAAAAATGAGTTATTAAAGAAACAAATTTGGTTTTTAAAATAGCAAATGGGCTCATGGTTGGCCCAAATCATGAAATAACCACCCTTTCTCCAAAAACTCCTAAAAAAGCATTGGGGAACCAAAAATAGGATGATTAGACTTATATGAAAGTTCAAAACTCAAAATTAATCTCACCCAAAACCCTTGAAAATGATCTAGATTTTCAATGAACCGGATCAATACTATGACATGAAAAGAAAAAAAACAGTTGTGGAAAGTATGATCAAATTGAACCTAGTTTTCCATTACTTCCTAAAATAGGGGGAATTACTAGATCTTATACATTGACCATGTTAAACCATTAAGAGAAAGATATAGAACATCACACTGTTTTGTTTAACTATGATTTTTTTGATGACTACATCAATTAAGTAAATTGAATATATATATATATATATATATATATGTATGTATGTATGTATATTAGCTAATATCATTCAATTTTAAAAATCTATTGAATTATTTCTATTTTTCTGTAGGGAACATAAATAAATGAAAAATATAAATCATTGTTCTTTATCTTTGAGAAGGGGATATACTTTTCATGGTAAATAGTTTTTCGCTTTGTTGAAATTGAAGGTAGAATTATTAATATAATAAATTAATAAAATAAATATTTAATATATTTTAATTATAATTTATATTTTAGGTATTGATTTTACTTACAGACTTTGTCTTTTAGGAAATAAGATATTTGTCTTTTGGTCCTAATTTTGTGGTTTGTGAATGTATATCAATTTTGGTCATTGGGAACATATTTATTATCAGAAATGAACATAAGAATAAAACATGATAATGTTATGGTAACTGTCAAAATATACTATTATAACAATGCATCAGATATTATAACTTAATTTGAATATGTATCTTACTATAGAGTCATTGAGAAAATACAAACATTAGATTATTAATCTCATGGTCGGTCACTATAACGAAATGAAAGATGATTGATTCGATGATAAGTCATGGAACATTTATTGATGATTATGGATTTTGAGTTATTGGCATTACTCTCACTCTTCCTATCGATCATCCATATATATTAGCATTAATGTAAAAGAAATTCTTTTATGTGAAATATCATCTTCGACTAGAATTTGGTATCATTATTGAAGTGATCTCAAGAAATATTTTTTATGATGATGATGATGATGGAATTGACACCATCCCTACTCCCATTAGACCTAATCGATTTATTAATTAGGATGAATCCAATTGTTCAATTATCAAATTTGATTTTGAACCTAAAGTTATGGTGTGAAATATATAGAAGCATACATCTATGTTCTCAGTTCTTTTGGTTTAACTCAACTTGGGTTGATATGGTTGGTACTATTCAAATTGTTTTACTATTGATTATAGATATTTTTTTAAGAAACATGACCTTCATGTTCATTTTCAATATATACTTTTGGGCGCCAAGATTTTGGACAGAGAAGAAGCCAAAACAAAGGCACCATTGACTGCATCGCGAAGCAATTTTGCGGAGTCCCCCTAGCACTGTAGCTGCCACGAAGCAAGGAGGTGGGCCGCTCCACGAACGCATTTGACATTCGCGAGCCTTCCACGAAGCAAGGATGTGGGACGCTCCGCGAACACAGTTGATGTTTGTGAGCCTGCCGTGAAGCAAGAAGGCAGGACGCTCCGCGAATGCAGTTGATGTTTGCGAGCCCGCCGTGAAGCATGGAGGTGGGATGCTCCACAACCGCATTTGACGTTTGTGAGCCCGCTACGAGGCAAAGAGGCGGGACGCTCCGCGAACGAAGTTCACGTTCGCGAGCCCGCCATGAGGCAAGGATACGGGATGCTCTATGAATGAATTTGACGTTCGTGATCCCACCACGAAGCAACCAAGTCCCTCTTCGCACCGCATAAGCTCTGCTTCATGGTTGCTCTTGCCTATAAATATCATGCTCCCCCTAAGCCCAGAGGATGGACAATATGATCTTTCGACTTCCCAGCTCTCGAATCATGAAGCATCCTTCTGCTCTGCGAACAATTGAGCTGTACGATGTACTTCTGCTCCGCGAAGTGCATCCCCTTTGTCTCGTTTTGATACCGTCATCCGAGAGGGATCACTCTCACAAATCCTAAGGGCCTTCGAGAAGGAAGTGGGTCCACAAGGGGACCTGGGTCATCACGGAGGTTTTATACTTCATGAAACACCCTTAATTTACACATGATCCCCATGATAAGGCAGGGTCACTGTACTTATCAAAGCACATTGCTTCACGACACCTTGTTTCACGAGGCACCTATGCTCCGTGAGGAAGTGCTCCGTGAATGCCTTTACACTTCGTGAAGAACCTACCATTTGCACCTTTACCCTTTGGTTAGGCTAAGGAACCCCACTTCACAAAGAACACCCCTTCGCAAGTTCCCTCCGCCACGCGGAACAACAGAGATTCACAAGGCCCCTTCCTATGAACACCTCTTCTTGGAAATTCTTTTTCCCGTGCGACCCTCCAGGTTTTCAGGATGTCACTTCAAAGTCCCTTGGACGATACTGCCCATTGCATTACTTCACCTCATGCTTCTTCGCATAGTCATGCTAATGGCTATTGCTTCTTCACATAGACACGCTAACGTGGGCCCCTTGATGGTTCTCTCCGTGACAACCCCTCACTACGGATTTTCATGTACCCTCTCTGCACCAAGGAGCAGAGGGTACCGATTATGTTAGTCCTAGTGGTGCAGAGAAAACCCACCTTGTACGAGCTGCAGGATTTTAAACTTCCAAGCACCCTCGTCCTCAACACATGACGTTAATCAATGACCTCACCTCATGCCTCGCACACGGGGTACCCCCTGGACATTCTCCATGCCCACTGGTCTCCATATGGGACGATATCCTCCTTATGGGAGTGACGTTTGTCGATGGGGGAAGGGAGACCATCTCGGTGTAAGCCCCTAGCTTTCCTATAGGAGGAAGCATATCTACTCCTCCTTTCATCTTCGGTCCCCAGGGCCAGCGAAGGGTGTGGTAGGGAACAGTGCTTCTCCTTTCATCTTTCCCAAGTCCCTCTCCTGCTATGCTTTGTCACCATCAGGCCTCCATCCTAGAGTAAGTCCCGACTCTTTGGGCTTCTAACCATGCATAAGCTCCTATTTCCTCTTTGGAATGCTAACCACATGTAAGCCCCACTTCACTTCCCACGGACGCACCTTTCACGACGTGATCGTCGGGTCTCTTCTATCTCTCGTCTCTCACACCGAGCATGACTCATGTGGGCTTAGAGTGAGCATCGACCATGAAATCCACCCTGGTCAGCCTAGAGTGTAAGCCCCACACCACCATCTGAACTATGAGGACTTCGATCCTTCCCAAGGGAGGGTGCTTAGGAAGCCTCCATGAGGCTCAATCCCACCACCATCTATTGGACCCCAAGTCTTCCTCCACGTCGGTTCACCGACACCCTGGTAGCCTAGAGTGTAAGCCCAACACCTCCATTTGAACTAAGAGGACTTTGATCCTTGCCAAGGAAAGGTACGTAGGAAGCCTCCCTGAGGATCAAGACCACCACTCCGGCCGATCTGACCTCTTTCACGTTGTTTCACCCCCATCCTTCATGACGTTAAACTGTATCCAACCATCCGAACAACGAGGACTTTGATACTTTCTAAGGCTGGGTACATAGAAAACCTCCCTAAGGTTCATGCCCACCACCATCCATTGGTCCCAACCATCTTCACATCGGTGCACCAAGACCAATAACCATTGGACCCCAGGTCCACCTTCATGTCGGTTTTCCCCTATCCCGCATGATGTTAAACTATATCCAACCATCCGAACTATGAGGACTTTGATCCTTTCCAATGCAGGGTACATAGGAAACTTCCCTAAGGTTAAATCCCACCACTATCCCTTGGTCTCTAAAATCTTCACATCGGTGCACCAAGCCCACCAACACCCAGAAATTCTGACCCCCTTCACGTCGGTTCACCCCATCCCGCATGACATTAAACTATGGACCTCTTTCAGAGGCAAGCCGTTTTCACTCCACTCAGCGTTAAGCTGATGTCACTACGTTTGGTGGTAAGCCATTGTCACCTCAATCAGTGGTAAGCCGTTGAAACCATATTCAGCGGTAATCCATTGTCACCTCAATCAACGGTAAGCTGTTGAAACCCTATTCAGTGGTAATTCGTTGTCACCTCAATCAGAAGTAAGTCGTTGAAACCCTATCCAGGGGTAATCCGTTGTGACCTCAATCAGTGGTAATCCGTTGACACCCCTATCAAGTGGTAAGCCGTTGCGACCTCATCCAGTGGTAAGCCATTGTGACCTCAATCAACGGTAAGCAGTTGACACCCCTATCTGGCGGTAAGTCATTGCGAACTCATCTAGCGGTAAGCTGTTGAAAACCCCAATTGGTCATAAGACATCATTAGATGAACTACGTGGACTTTTAATCCTTACCACGAGGATACGTAGGAAGCCTCTTCAAGGATCAAGCCCAAAACCATCGTCATCCCAATGACAGTTCCATCCCATTCACCATACCCTTCATAGAACCTTTCATTATCCATCCTGATTCTTACCCAGGCCGCCACATCCCAGTGCGATCATGCCACCTCATTCCCCATTCCCACTAAAAACATTCAAGAGGCCACCCACGTGATTGCCCCAGTATTGGTGTTCCCTCTAGGGGGTTCCTCCATCTGATCCACTCTATTCAATGTTCTGATCAGCTTGATCTATCTCTTCTAGATGTTAAACTTCTGGCATACCCTCTGTTAAACATGGGAAGCTGAGGAAAACCTCAGATACATTCCCATGGAATATGATTCCCCGCGTTCGATGTGGGATGCCTTATGATTTCATGCCCTAGAGAAGCCCTATAATAAGGGACATACGATAGACACACCAATCCCTAGTGTCCAGACACGCTAGTGATGCCCAGCATGACTACTCCCATAACTGAAGGTTGTTGCCCGGACTGGACCCCTCAGAATGTACAGACAGAAGAAGCGTAATTAACTGGTGTCCATGAAGATATGGCACCAGGAAGAGTTTCACTAACAACGCCTTAAGTCAATGAGGGAGACCCGGACTAGGTGACGAGTTCTGAGGAAGAATCTATATAAGGAAGAACTAACATCCCATCATCCTGTTTCAATCAAGGAGAATACATCCCTGAATAAGGAGAGGATGACGTCTGCCTTTGGAAACCGGGAATGTGGGGAAACAAAAAACCTCATCTATCATCCCCGAACGAGACGGACGTGTGCACCCTAGTGAAAGAATCAAAAACAGAAATGGTGAACCCGACGTGGAATTCTTCTCCTCAATATGGAGATTAGTAGCACTCGAGACATCAATTGATTGACGTGTCACCAGATCCAGAAATCCAGTGCCGGGTCCCGCCAAGAAAATAGTAGTCCTTGCATGAAACTCACCAGAATTTGGGGCAGTAGAATGTTGGACATCCCGTTCTGTGACGTTGTCAGCATGGATCCCTCTTACCAATCACGGAATACGGGATGGCACTAGGGCATTGGTCGTTGATTCCTTTTTCTTTTAACACTGATGAGTTCATCTCCCTACTTCTGAGGATTCTGGTTGCCACCTCAGGAACGCGATCACTGCCTGCCCATCTACGCAGGGGCAGGGGAAACACCGGCACAGCCGCTCCACGTGGCTTCACCACTTCCGCGATGGCCTCTGCGTCCACAACTGTGGGGCGCCCATGCCCCATCTCCCCATTGGAAGTTATCCAACTAAGGGTAATTAACAACCTCGTGTGTCGTTACGAGGAAAAGGGAATAATCCAAACTCGGGATATGGCCCGCCGGGATATGGAGGCATCTACGCCATTCCATCAATGTCGCCCCCAAGGGACGCGCAGGGAGCCATTGCTCCCCACTCCGACATACAACCACTTTGGGAGCCTATCCCCGGAGCGCTTTGATGACTCCCTGCCTTACACTGATGAATTAGGTGATGTCTGGCCTAGCCCAGTCAGAGTACCGATCCAAGGGATCCCAGCAAGGGCTCCCACCCGGCCGCGTCAGCGCCGCCGCCCGGTCTTGCCGAAGGAGGAGTAGGTATGCTATGCACCTACACCACCAGCCCCAGCTTGTTTGACTCGACGCCAGCGTCGGGCACGAGCTGAAGAGGACACCCGCCAAGGGGCGTCAACGTCGACAGCTACAATGGACCGATCCACCACCGACCCATACCATCAGGTCCTTGCATACACTGAGTAGGGGCGCTTATATGCCCAATTGGTATCAAGGCCCCAACCGCCCCACAGGCAGGCTGAGTAGACTCTCCTGGTCAGAGGCGTGAGCAGTGGTTGCCACGAACCAAGCCACAGTGATACCACCCCATATAGAGGTCCTCCCTGTATCACTACCACATAGAGTGTAGGCCATCCCCGCTTCGAGTCTTGGCATGGAGGTACGCCTCGTGCTTCCCCCAATCCGAATGAGGGTCTGCCCCACGACAGTGATGCTCGACACGGAAGCCTCTCCCATTCCAATTACACTGGTTATGGAGTCACTCCTCCTTCTCTCGATCACTGTCATAGGGACGTTTCCTATCCAGCCTCTCTACAATGTGGGGATCCTCCCTAGATATTCTCCGTAGCTGGTGAAGGTCCTCCTTGCTCCAACAACCTGAGGGGTGAAGGCCAACCTCGTTCCACCCACACCAAGCATGGAGGTCCTCCCCAAGATCCTACCTGTCTCAGCGGAGGTTTCTCCCACTCTAGTGCTATCCATAGAGGTCCTCCCCATATACCCTTTGACATTTGTCCCGGTGCTCCTCGCACCCCGGATTTCTCGTGTGGAAACCCTCTCCGCCCCAGCACCAGTTTCATCAAAGGACCCCATATCAGAAATCAACCCTCTCCCGAGGAGTCTCCCAGGGGTAGGAAGGAGGGTCGTCTCCACCACAAGAAGAATCTTGGGAAGACCCAGATAGAGGTCAAACTGGTCCGCTTCTTAGTCTCTGAATCGGAGTACGACTCAGCTCGGGAACCAGCCCCTCGATCATCTGAGTCAAGGGTCGAGGCAGGGATGTGGCGCATCAGCCTGGTGCTCCCGGAATGTGTGGTCCATAGGATTCCTGCCTTCCTACACAAGTATATCCAAGAGGATGAAAATTTGGCGGCCCCACAAGTTACGGACATTCAATCACCACCATCTTCACTGGAAGCGCTTTCTTCCTCCACAAGAGATCACAAAGAGCTATTTTGGGGACCAATGGAAGGTGAGCAGCATCGCAGCCTATCACAAGCAGCCCTGGCCCTGATCCAGGAATGGAAGTTGTTAGACCCTCTTATCGCGATGTAGCGGCCCGGTCAATACACTCTTCAGAGGACAACTTGAGAATCGGTAGCCAGTCAGCCATGCTCGCCATACTCTCCACCAGCTAGCCTGCCATCCTAGCAGTCTACCTCAGTACCACTGCATGTTCCTTAACCACCCCTACTGCTGAGTGGGAAAATCTAGGGCCAGACCCTGAATTTGAGCCTAGGAGCCTTTGGAGCATCCTTGCAATGGACCACTCCCCCGAGAAGTTCTGGCCTGTGGCAGCACAGAATTTATACATACTGGAATCCCTCACTACGGAAAAAGTTGATTGTTTCTGATATACCCTCTAGGAAACACATTTCAATCTTAGTCATCAACGTGTGGTTTATCCAAGGATACAAAAACATTTCGAAGAAATCAGTGAGCAGTGTCGTCTAATCGATCTAGCCACACTCCCTGTGGCCCAGTGCCCCGAGTCACCAGGTCGTTGTGAAGCTCTCTAGCAGCAATGCGTTCAGAATATCAAGGTACTCCATAAAATTATCAGGGAGGCTACCCCCCCCCCCATGTGAAAATCCATGGCTGGGGATAGTATGTTTCCCTTCTCTTCAGTCATATCCGGTGGCAGCCCGACTCACTATCCGATATTGAGTACATTCCCCCAGGAAGGGTCACGGTCAACATGGCCGATATAGTGGACGAGGAGGACGAGTTGGAGCTTCTCAATGGAGACTTACCCCCTAAGGGTGTGCCACCACTGTTGGACCCATCAGGGAGGATTACTCGTCAATAGAAGAACGTCCTAGATCTCCCTATGCCCACCGAGGCGTTGGTACTTAGCATGAATGCCAGTAAGGGCAAAGAGAATGTCGGAGCTGCCAAGAACTCTGACATGTCTGCCTCAGTGCAAAGGATGAAGGGGGAACCCGAGAAGGCCATGATGTTCTAGCAACTTGCTGGTCAGAAGAGGTTAGTCGAAGAACTCATGGTTGAACACGCTGAAGAGAGACCACCTGACTACGGTGATCCTAGACCGGGGAAGCATGGGAAGGAACAACTACCCCTCAACGAGATGCCCCCAGGAAGCCCTGATCATACCACTCCTACGGATAGGGATGAAGCTGGAGATCATGACAATAGGGCGCAATATGTCTTGTCAAACCCTCCCAAACGACATGTAAATCCATGGAATCCGGCTTGGGTTCCCCCAGCCTCCCCACAAGTCGCTCCACCAACCGCTCCACGAATCGTTGACGCAGTCTACCGTGTTGAAGAACCCGAAAACACGCTCATGGTTAGGGATCCCCGTCAAGATAGGGACCCCCACCCAGATGATTGTTTGGAAGCACTCATAACCCACCTTGAGGCTTTGTAAACACAACAGGTGGAAATCCCACCTGATGGAAAGCCTTACCCAGCATTGGTGGATGATATTTCGGCGCCTCTGGGTTTCGGGTATCCCACCTTCTACCCCTTTAATGGGACGGGGGACCCGCCGCAGCACCTGGACCACTTTAACTCAATGTGTGGGACCATGTTAGGGACTCCATCACATCAGGAGGCTGCCAAGATCCACTGTTTTGTTCAGATATTGGAGGGGCCAACATTTATCTAGTATAACCAGCTCCTCGTCGGATCTGTAACCAGCTGGGAGGACCTTTGCAGGAAATTCCTATACCAGTTCTGCTCTACCACCTAGAAAATGAGAATCGCAGACCTCTTCAAGTGTGAGAAAAGGCCTAATGAGTGAGTCCATGACTTTATCGCCTGGTGGAAGGGGCTCACATACTCCTTTGATATTCCACTGACTTAGGAGAAACTACTAACGATGTGTATAGGGAACATCAAGATGGAACTGGTTCCTTCTATGATCACCTAGAACTACCTTGGAGGATTCCGAGACATCTCCAATAAGGCCGAGTTCCTGGAGGAAGCCCTACAACCGGCCATCCAGGCACGTCTGTTGCCCCCTGTAATTCCAGCGAGGAGAGCTCCAGAGCTGAGCCCGCTGCGATGGCCCAAATAGAATCCCCCGGATAGCTAGAGTTACTACCAGTGGCATTGGCCCCACAGCCTAGTAGACGCCCTCCTCTTCAAGCGCAGCCTCCAGCTCAGCAGCGTCCTCATAATCAGCAAGCACCCCCGTGGAATGCACCACCATCGCCTAGGCGGGACAATCAGGGTCTGCTTCCTTGATAGGACCCTCCGACTCCTCATCACAGCCAGGCTCCAAGGCCCCCCTTTCCAGAAATAAGAAACCAGGCTTACTCGTTCATTGAGAATCAGGTCCCCAGTTACTTCTGTAGTTCCCTATTGCAGGGGATTGTACGCTTTCCTGAGTGCAGAAGGACGGAAGAGGTGAATCTCACTGATCTCCCCAACTACTGCCCCTATCATTGAATTCTGGGGCACACCCTCAAGCAATGCTATGTGTTCAATGAATGGATTCAAGACCATGTCGATAACAACATTGTCTGTCTAGGTCCAGCCCCGGCACAAGTGGCGGGTGTCTTTGTAAGGCCAGATAGCATTAGCGACAGTGAAGGCGAGTGGCAGTAGGTTTCTAACCGCGTGTTGCAGAAGTACGATGACTGGATGGCACGCAAGTTTGTTCCTCATGCCCATGGAATCATTCAGGCGTGTATGAATTAGACGGAGCCTTCAGAAGTTGCAGCCACCACTTCTGCATCATCATCTCAGTCGGCCTTTTCCCAGAAGAGAAAGCATCAATGACGCAAGAAAAACAATCGCGCCCCGCCAATGCCATCATCATCCCACACTCTCGTTGACATCATGCCCCCTTAGACGGGGATCCCTCCCAGAATCTGCCTAGTAGTGGATGAATCTTAAAGTGACAGTTAAGGGTATGATTCGGTTAATACCATGGAGTTGGTAAATCCCTATATGACTCCCAACGAGGGGGAGCACCGGGCAAACTTCCCCAACGTCCCCAACTGAGGCCAATGTCGGAGGAACCACGATCATATGGGCCATCGGGGAACATCAGTTGGCACCTTCAGCCAGGCTATGCATTCCACTGAGACGAGATAGTAGGCCCAATGTAAAGCTCAGCACACGCAGCCTCTTCATCTGGTGTCATCAGGACCGCCTCCACCATCGTTTGTGCTTGAAACACACGGCCGATAGTCACCTATCGACCGGTCAAAGTTCCGGTGCTCTGCTAATGTGTATAGCAGCACTCGGGTCGAATCCTAAGCGATGGTACTTCGTAATAGTCAATTGTTTTTAGTTGATTGTATTTTGATTGGGGGGGGGGTTGTCTCCAGAGCTTACTTGAAATGTTTAATGAATGATGTTTAATTTAACAAGTTGATAAAGATTGGGGTAAGTTCATCATTAGGTTAGTTAACTTGTGATATCCTTGAGCTTTTCTTTATATTGCATTTAAATTAACACCAATGTCACAAGATGATGTTGATTAGAATTCCTAAGTGTTAAGGCTTTAATCCAAGCCTTAAATTAACTTAGGGTTCTAATATTGATCAAATATTGTTTATGGTAGTGTATTTATGGTTCCAATAATCCATGGAAACCACACGTTAAACAAATCAAGTCATTAATCCATGACATGCTAAGTCCAACATACACAATGTTAATTCAACGAATACTCATCGAGCAAAAGCTCTCAATCGCTTAACATACCTAAATTAAAACTCACCCCAATGAGAGATTTACTCATCCATTATGATGTTTATTAATCTGGTAATATATGTTTATGGTGATGAATTATAAAGAGAAGAAAAAAAAAGGGACAATATAAGCGTAGTGTGCCGAACACACACACGAAATATTTTGAGAATCAAAAATGAAATTTCGATTGAATGAGGAAGCAAGATAAGGTACTGTAATTTAAAATGATTCAAACTATTTTAAGACCATGAATATTATAATACAGAAGTCGGAGGAGAATAAGAGATATTGAAGAAGAAACTTTCATTAAAACAGAATTACAAAATAAAGGACATACAAAATTACAAAAATGAAGAACACAAAAGTAAGTGAAAACAAAGAGAGGAGGAAAGGTCTCTCAAGTGAAAACTTGAGTATGAAAGGTCCTCCCAAGCCTTTGGAAAAGATTTGGTCATGCCAATATGATCTCCTCTCTTCTGAAATGCCAACCCCTCTCAAGGAGAGAAGGGGAGATTATTTATAGCCCAAGGAGTGGACTGTTTGCATTCCTAATCTGTCCCTCCACTTGTATCGCCAATTTGGCTAATCAGACAGCCGAATCTCCAAATATCTCCTTCTTCAAAGTTGTATCTAATACAGTTTTCCGACTACTGTCAAAATATGGAGGCATTTGGACAAGTGTATCAAAGGTTATGGCGGTTTTATGAAACAAATGTAAACTGTCCATTTTTATCCATGCCTTTTCGATGGCCAAAATGTGAATGGATTTTGGAACAGGAATATGCCTTCAAATCCGAATGACTTATTCAACAAAGTCAGCCGCCTCTATCTTCTATTTCCCACTGAAAAATCTCAGCTCGATTTGATGCTTACATCATGAGATATGTCATGAATAGTATACTGATTTTAATTCTCGGACAGAATGGTGGGCTGGACTTAAAAGCTTCATTTGGGCCCCTTGTACTTGGATTTGGGCCATGAAATATTTATCCAAGATGAAAAGTAGTGTCACAAGAATTATGGTTGAGATTTAATGTTTTTGGACTTCTGTATTGAGCCCAGTAAATCAATCTTCAAGGCTGGTCCAGTTTTTTCACAGATTCTTTGGTCTTGTTTGTGAGGACCATATGACCCTTCAAATGACAGAATTGGATCATGGTTCCTTCTAATGAAATGTTTTATATTGAAAGGAGAATCCTAAAAAACAAGAACAAAACAATTAAGATCAGTATAGGGACAGTTATAATTAAAACATTAAACTGACTCAATTGGACTACTTCTAAAAATGCTCAAATATTATACTTAATATTAAAACATTAATATTTCACACAAATTATGCACATTTCATATAAAATAAGTAAAGGGGGAATATAATAAGTCATGAAAATATTAATAACATCAACTCCCCCACACTTAGATTTGCGCGTGTCCTCATGTGCAACAGATATAAAAAACATGACAAAATCATTTTCACTCACCAACAAATATTAAAATTTTGTTTTCTCCAATCAGGGGAGGTTTAGACTATTTCACTCATCCATATTAAATTCCATCACAAATTTGGTTCACAATAATGCATCAGAAACAATTCATTTTTTCATGTTCAAGGTTTGAATTGGAAAATGTAGGCACTCAAAACTTACTCCTCTCAAGATGATAAAAATATATTTTAGGAGGTTCACTCATTCACCAACAAAAAGTGAAAATCAAGAGTTTGTAAGAGCTCTAAGCTTCCATTCTCAAATATAATTTGTACAAGAATCAAGAGGTCTTTTAAGGGGTTTTTAAGTGGCTATGGGACGGTAGGTATATAACGTCCAAAGGAAAAGAGGGGTTAAAAACACCAACATGGAAAAATCAATGCACATTTTTTTTGAAATTTGATTTGAAAGGAAATAGAAACACATATTTACAAGGGCATGAATGTGTGATGAATGAAAAGTGAGGGAGATAGAAAATGGAATAGGGTGAGATGATGGAATATGTACAACATGGAAGACTTCTAATAATGACACAATACAAGATGATTCAAGTGTTCTTTTTTTCTCTTTTTGCTCTTTTTTTCGAAAGTTGTGCTTGAAACAAGTCTCACAGTCATCTCCCAACCCATGTTTGATCTTCTCATTGAACTAATTTTAGTAGTTATAACACGATCAATGGTTGATGATGAATGATTTTTGACCCACCCAAGACATAACCCATTCCTTTTTTTCATTTTTTTTAATATAATTTTTTTTCATTTTTTTGAACACTTTTCAATGACTTTTGTACAAATGAAAATTACACATATACACCCCAAATCTCACATAATTACAACCTCTCCCCCACACTTGAATGGATGCTTTCCCTCAAGCATATGATGACACATTGGAAATCAATGAAAGTACGCCTAAAAATGAAGTCCATTCCCCCCCACACTTAAATTTCAATAAATTGTACAATGAAAATCCATGAAGATGTTGGGTGGGACAAGGTATTAGGCTTGTAATGTGGCTATCAAAAGAAAGGTTTTCATAGGCTCAAAGGGGCTTTAAAAAGTAGGATCAATGTAAGGGTAACAGGAGGCTATTTGGCTATTCTGATTCTCATGTGGCTTAGAAAATGCCTCTATCATATTAATGCACACAAAAGATGGAAATTCAGCTCGAAGGTCCACAAACTCAAGACTCACAATCAGTGGTGAAGACACACAATGAAAAAGATGGCCATAGATGACCTTGGCATGAAGGCTAATGTTATTCCTCACGGTAGGGGAGAATCATTTTCCACCAAAAAGTTTTCATTCAAAATGTTTGTTATTGACACAAAATTGTTTACCCATGTTTGAGATAAAAATTCAATATATTTGAGTTTAAAACAAGCCTTTTGACTCCCCAAAATGGTTGGACAGAATTTCAATATTGAATGATTAGTAATTATGACACCCTTTGTTTTGTTAATTTTTAATTTTTTTAATTAATTTTTTTAAATTTTTTTTATTTTTAATGACACATCCACACAAAAGAGAAAATAGAAAAAAAAGGTTGTGGAAGAATGTTGTAAAAAAAATGAGAGGGAGAGAGGAAGAAGAAGAAATAGAGAGAAGAAGAGAGGGAAGAGATATTGAGGAGAGAGAGAGTTAAAGGGAAAGAGGTGCCCCCTGGTTTGGATTTGGTGGGTTGCCATTTCCATCTAGTGGTGGGTCAATGGAAGTCGATGTGGAACCTGAAGTGAATGGCCTCTCATGGTGATGCTTTAACCGGTGTCCATTTACCGTGAATGTTCTTTTTGAAGAAGGGTCTTGGACTTGCACTGCACCAAATGTGTAAACATTAGTAATAATAAAAGGTCCATCCCAACAAGAATTGAGCTTACCTGGGTGAAGTTGAAATCGAGAATTGAAGAGCATTACCTTTTCACCTTCATGAAATACCTTTCAAAGAATGTGCTTGTCATGGAGTGACTTTGCCTTTTCTTTGTAGAGAATGGAGTTCTCATACGAATCGAGTCGAAGCTCCTCCAATTCAGTCAACTGCAACAATCTTTCTTCACCAGATTTTTCACAATCAAAATTACATGTTTTGACAGCCCAAAATGACTTATGTTGGATTTCAACTGGTAAATGACAGGCTTTACCAAAAACTTGCCTAAATGGAGACATCCCAATGGGTGTCTTATAGGCTGTTCGATAGGCCCAAAGTGCTTCACCAAGTCTATCGGGCCAGTCTTTTCTTGTGGGCTTAACAATTCTTTCAAGCACTCTTTTCACTTCTCTATTAGAAAGTTCAGCCATTCCATTTGTTTGAGGGTGATATGCAGTGGATGTTTTATGTACAACCCCATTCTTTTTCAAAAGTGACTCCATGGTTCTATTATAGAAATGAGTTCCTAAGTCACTTATCAAATCACGTGGTGTTCCGAATCGATGGAGGATATGGGTTTTGAGGAACTCACTCACAACTTGAGCATCATCTTTCCTAGTGGGTTTGGCCTCGACCCACCTAGAAACATAGTCAACAGCAAGGAGAATGTAGGATAATCCATTGGAAGGGGGGAAAGGCCCCATGAAATCGATGCCCCAAACATCGAAAAGCTCACAGAAGATTAATGGCTTTTGAGGCATTTCGTTTCTTTTGGAAATTGTGCCAAACTTTTGGCAAGTGGGACATGATTGAAAGAACTCGTGTGAGTCCTTGAAGAGTGAAGGCCAAAAGAATCTAGAATCTAGGACCTTTCGAGAAGTCCTTTGTGGTCCAAAGTGGCCACCTCCAGGCATTGAGTGGAAGAATTCCAAGATGGAGGATTGTTCGGTTTCATCAACACATCTCATAATTACCATGTCATCCCCAGTTTTCCAAAGTTTATTATCTTCCCAAAAATAATGCTTTGAATCACTTTCCATCTTTTATTTTTGTTCTTTTGAAAAATATTCAGGGAAAACACCAGAAACCAAGTAATTGACAATTGGGGCATACCATGGTAACTTTGGAGTGAGAGATGAGAGGTGTTCAGTTGGAAATTCAGGATCAATTATTTCAGAATGAGAAGAATTAGAAATTCTGCTCAGGTGGCCAGCCACAGGGTTTTCTTTTCCAGGTTTATCTTTTATCACATGGTCAAACTCTTGGAGCATTAAAATCCATCTTATTAGCCTTGGTTTGGAATCACTTTTCTTAAGTAAGAACTTTAATGTTGAGTGGTCCGTGAAGATGATGATTTTGGCACCTAAGAGATAGGGCCGGAATTTATCCAAGGCAAAAACCACAGCTAAAAGTTCTTTTTCAGTCACAGTGTAGTGTGATTGAGTTTCATCCAATGTTTTTGAGGCATAAAAGATGACATGAGGAATGTTTTCTCTTCTTTGACCAAGAACAGCCCCAATGGCCCTATCAGAAGCATCACACATCAATTAAAATGGTAAGGACCAATCTGGGGGTTGGATTATTGGAGCATATGTGAGAGCAGATTTGAGTTCAATGAAGGCTCTCTTGCAAGCCTCATCAAAATTGAATGTGACATCATTTTGAAGTAAACGATTGAGTGGGAGGGAAATCTTGTTGAAGTTCTGAATGAATCGCCGATAGAAACCGGCATGACCAAGGAAAGACCGAATGTCTCGAACTGATTTGGGTTCAGGAAGTGATTGGATCACCTCAATTTTGTCTGGATCAACTTGGATACCCTCTTGAGAAATTATGTGCCCTAGAACAATCCCACTTGAAACCATGAAGTGACATTTTTCAAAATTCAGCACAAGGTTTCACTTGACACACTTTTGAAGGACCAAAGAGAGTGAATGTAAGCAAGATTCAAATGAATCGCCATAAATGGTAAAGTCATCCATGAAGACCTCCATGCAATTCTCAATGAATTCAGAAAAGATACTCATCATACACCGCTGGAATGTTGCAGGAGTATTACAAAGGCCAAAATGCATTCGCCTATAGGCATAGGTTCCAAAGGGGCAAGTGAATGTGGTCTTTTCTTGGTCTTGAGGTGAGATTGGGATTTGAAAATAGCCGGTGTATCCATCAAGAATGAAATAGTTTGACTTTCCGGCTAATCTTTCTAGCATTTGATCAAGGAATGGAAGAGGGTAGTGATCTTTTCGTGTTTCAGCATTCAATTTTCGATAATCGATGCATACACGCCATTTGTTTTTCACTCGAGTTGTGACCACTTCTCCATGTTCATTTGTGACAACTGTTATCCCGCCCTTCTTAGGAACGACTTGAATTGGACTAAAACATTCACTATCAGAAATTGGGTAGATAATACCAGCTTGAAGAAGCTTGGTAATCTCTTCCCTAACTACCTCATGTATGAGTGGATTGAGTCTTCTTTGAGGTTGCCTAATTGGTTTGGATGATTCCTCTAGTTGGATGTGATGCATGCAAAGGGCAAGGTTGATTCCTGGAATATCCTCTAGGGTCCAACCTAAGGAATTTTTGTTTTCCTCTAACACTTGAACAAGTTGGGACTCCTCAGTTTCAGAAAGTGAAGCAGAGATAATGATAGGGTAGGAGGGATCATGGAAAAGGAATGCATACTTGAGGTGTGAAGGAAGTGGTTTTAGATCAGTTTCAGCCTTGATTTGAGAGATAGACAAGTTAGGAGCAGGAGAAGGGATTCCATATGGGTTTGGATCATTTTCCTCAACACTGTCCAAGGTGGAGCAGTAGAGATCAGAGTTGATGTGGGATTCAAGAGAGTTTTCAAGTTCCTCTAGATTGATGGAGTCTATGAATGAGAGGTCCACATCAACTTCACCATTTATGACTTTGTTAATCATGGTGCAGATTTCACAAGATTTTTTATCATTAGAACATGAAGAACATGGTGGATTGGGGTTCGATTGAATCTTAGAAGTTTCCTCAAAAGCATGGATTGAGAATGCAGAGTGATCCTCAGATGGGTATCTCATGGCTTGGAAAATGTTGAACTTGACCAGTTGGTCACCGAATTCCATGGATAAGATGCCTGAATGGACATCAATCTTGGTTCTCGTAGTCATGAGGAATGGTCTTCCTAGAATTAGGGGAGATCAAGAAAAGTTCGTCTCACCTTCCATGTCAAGGACATAGAAATCAGCAGGGAAGATAAGATCATTGACTCGGACAAGGACATCCTCAATTATTTCCTCAGGACTGGTTGTGCTTCGATTGGCTAACTGAATGAAAACACCCATTGGGTGAAAGGGACCTAGACCAAGGTTGGAGAAAATGGATTTGGACATGACATTTATTGAGGCTCCAAGGTCTATGAGTGCATCATCAAAGTTGGAACTTCCTATTTGACATGGAACCGTAAAGATCCCTGGATCTTTGCACTTCATGGGAATGGACTGTTGGGTTGAAACATTTTCAATGTTCCTAAGTTGCCTCTTATTGGTGCACAATTCCTTAAGAAACTTGGCATACTTAGGGATTTGTTTTATGGAATCTAAGAGGGGGATGTTCACTTCAACACGTCTAAACATGTCAATCATTTCAGGATCAGGTTCAAAGGACTTATTAGGCTTGGAGATGGCTTGAGGAAAAGGAATTGTGTTCCTTAGAGGAATGGAAGGAGGTGATGGAGTGGATTCAAGTTCCTTTTCAATATTTTTGTTCTTTTAATTTTCTAGATCAACATCGAAAGGGGAGGTAGAGAAATCAGCATGGGGCATAGCAATTTGATTTCCTGATCTAAGTGCAATTGCACTTACATTACCCTTAGGGTTGGGTAATGGTTGAGCTGGGAGTTGGGATGAATTGGATGGTTGTTGCTGGCTAAGGTGGGATGCAAGTTGACCTATTTGGGTTTCAATGTTCTTGAGGCTAGAACGGGTGAAAGAAGAAAGATCCTCTACAGCACTTTCCCAAGGTTGTTTAGAAGAAGAGGCTTGTCCCAAATTGGGTTGGCCTTGATTTTGGTTCTTGGGAAAGCGATTGTAATGGGTGGGGAATTGGGAAGGCTCATTAGGATAGTGGAGTCCAGGAGGAGGATTGTTCCTTTGAGGTTGAGGGACAAAAGGGTAAGGTTGTTGGAAGTTACCAACACCTTGACTGTATTCAAACTGGTTTCGGTTTTGAGGAGGGAATTGAGGGGGATGAGAGACGGGATTACCATACCTCAATCCTTGGTTAAAGTTAGAGGAGAAAGGATCAGAGTGAGGTTGGTTGAAGTTTCTAACAAACCTGATTGTTGAGGATTGGTGTTTCGCTGAGCATATGCTGCATTGAGCTCCATTGGTCAGGATGAATCAGATTGATCCTCTTGAAGTTGTGGACATGTGTCTGTTGGATGAGCTGGGGAGCTACAGATTCCAAAATTCTTGATAGGTCCAGGGAATAGTGACTGTGGAGAAGATGAGGTTGGGGCTTTGGTAGCCACCTCTAGTTGAGGCACAAGACCTGTAAGTTCACTCATCCACTCAGTCATCTTGTTAGGATCTATGGATTGATTATCTTGGGCTTGTTTGACTTGAGCATGTGCTCGTGTATGGAATTGTTGTGTGTTTGCAGCCATGTTACTTATGAGATCTCTTGCAGCTGCAGGAGTTTTATCAACAAGAGCACCGCCACTTGCGGCATCTATGAGAGTTCTCTCCATAGCCAATAACCCCTCATAGAAGTATTGGATCAAGAGTTGGTCAGGAATTTGGTGGTGTGGGCAGGTTGCAACAAGCTTTTTGAACCTCTCCCAATACTCATGGAGTGATTCATTAGGGAATTGACGGATGCCCCTTATTTCCTTTCGGATAGAATCTGTTCTGGAAGCGGGAAAGAACTTCTCAAGGAAAAGTCTCTTCATGTCAACCCATGAGTTTATGGAACCAGGTGGGAGGTAGTAGAGCCAAGACTTGGCAGAATCCGCTAGGGAAAAGGGGAAAGCTCTAAGCTTGATTTGTTCTTCAGAAACCCCTTGAGGCTTCATGGTAGAGCATAATACCTGGAACTCTTTAAGGTGAATATGTGGATCCTCACCGGCTAGCCCGTGAAAACGAGGGAGAAGATGAATCAAACCCGATTTGAGTTCGAAGTCAGCTTCAATGTTTGGATATTGAATACCAAGAGGTTGGTAATTCATATCAGGGGCAGCAAGTTCTTTCAATGTTTGTTCCCTAGGATTCGCCATATCTAATTCAATTGGTAGGGCAATGATTGGTTCTTGGGTGATTTGGTTATCCCTAATGGTCCTCCTAAGTCGACGAAGAGTTCTATCAATTTCAGGGTCAAATAAATCCGAGGGATTGTTTGGGAGGCTGCGGGGCATTCAGAGAGATTTATAAAAGATGATGAAGACTGGTTTTCCTTTTTATTTTTTCAGTTTATGATTTTTAAGAGGAAGACGAGTTTTTCTTTGTGTTTTTTTTCAATTTTTTTCAAAAATTTTGATTTTTTTTTTGGTTTTTTTTACAATAACCAGAAACTAATGACTACTTAAAGCACCATCCCCGGCAACGGATCCATTTGAAACACGCGTCCGATTGTCACCTATCGACCGGTCAAAGTTCTGGTGCTCTGCTATTGTGTATAGCAGCACTCAGGTCGAATCCTCGGCGATGGTACTTCGTAATAGTCGATTGTTTTTAGTTGATTGTATTTTGATTGGGGGGTTTTTTTGCAGAGCTTAATTGAAATGTTTAATGAATGATGTTTAATTTAACAAGTTGATAAAGATTGGGGTGAGTTCTTCATTAGGTTAGTTAAGCTTGTGATATCCTTGAGCTTTGCTTTATATTGCATTTAAATTAACACCCATGTCACAAGATGATGTTGATTAGAATTCCTAAGTGTTAAGGCTTTAATCCAAGCCTTAAATTAACTTAGGATTCTAATCTTGATCAAATATTTTTTATGGTAGTGTATTTATGGTTCAAATAATCCCTGGAAACCACACGTTAAACAAATCAAGTCATTAATCCATGACAAGCTAAGTCCAACATACACAATGTTAGTTCAACGAATACTCATCGAGCAAAAGCTCTCAATCTCTTAACATACCTAAATTAAAACTCACCCCAATGAAAGATTTACTCAGCCATTATGATGTTTATTAATCTGGAAATATATGTTTATGGTGATGAATTATAAATAGAAGAAAAAGAAAGGGACAAGATAAGAGTAGTGTGCCGAACACACACACGAAATATTTTGAGAATCAAAAATGGAATTTCGATTGAATGAGACAAAAAGATAAGGTAATGTAATTTAAAATGATTCAAACTATTTTAAGACCATGAATATTATACTACAGAAGTTGGAGGAGAATAAGAGATATTGATGAAGAAACTTTCATTAAAACAGAATTACAAAATAAAGGACTTACAAAATTACAAAAATGAAGAACACAAAAGTAAGTGAAAACAAAGAGAGGAGGAAAGGTCTATCAAGTGAAAACTTGAGTATGGAAGGTCCTCCCAAGACTTTGTCAAAGCATTGGTCGTGCCAATATGATCTTCTATCTTCTGAAATGCCAACCTCTCTCAAGGAGAGAATGGGACAGTATTTATAGCCCAAGGAGTGGACTGTTTGCATTCCTAAACTGTCCTTCCACTTGCATTGCCAATTTGGCTATTCAGACATCCGAATATCCAAATATCGACTTCTTCAAAGTTGTAGATAATAAAGTTTTCCGACTACTGTCAAAATATGGAGGCATTTGGACAAGTGGATCAAATTTTATATCGGTTTTATTAAACAAAGGTAAACTGTCTATTTCTATCCATGCTTTTTCGATGGCCAAAATGTGAATGGATTTTTGAACAGGAATATGCCTTCAAATCCGAATGACTTCTTCAAAAAAGTCGGCCGCCTATATCCCCTATTTCCCACTGAAAACTATAAGCTCTATTTGATTCTTACATCATGAGATATGTCATGAATAGTATACTGATTGTAATTCTCGGACAGAATGGTGGGCTGGACTTCAAAGCTTCATTTGGGCCCCTTGTACTTGGATTTGGGCCATGAAATTTTTATCCAAGATGACATGTAGTGTCACCCGAATTATGGTGGAGAGTTAATGTTTTTGGACATCTTTATTTAGCCCAGTAAATCAATCTTCAAGGCTGGTCCAGTTTGTTCACAGATTCTTTGGTCTTGTTTGTGAGGACCATATGACCCTTAAAATGGCAGAATTGGATCATGGTTCCTTCTAATTAAATGTTTTATATTGAAAGTAGAAACCTAAAAAATAAGAACCACACAATTTGGATCAGTATAGTGACAGTTATAATTAAAAAATTAAACTGAATCAATTGGACTACTTCTAAAAATGCTCAAATATTATACTTAATATTAAAACATTAATATTTCACAGAAATTATGCACATTTCATATAAAATAAGTAAAGGGGGAATATAATAAGTCATGAAAATATTAATAACATCAACTCTCCCACACTTAGATTTGCGCGTGTCCTCATGTCTAACAAATATAAAAACATGACAAAATCATTTTCACTCACCAACAAATATTAAAATTTTGTTTTCTCCAATCAGGGGAGGTATAGACTATTTCACTCATCCATATTGAATTCCATCACAAATTTGGTTCACAATAATGCATCAGAAGCAATTCATTTTTTCATGTTCAAGGTTTTAATTGGAAAATGTAGGCACTCAAAAATTACTCCTCTCAAGATGATAAAAATGTATTTTAGGAGGTTCACTCATTCACCAACAAAAAGTGAAAATCAAGAGTTTGTAAGATCTCTCAGCTTCCATTCCCAAATCTAATGTGTACAAGAATCAAGAGGTCTTTTAAGGGGTTTTTCAGTGGCTATGGGACGGTAGGTATATAATGTCCAAAGGAAAAGAGGGGTTAAAAACACCAACATGGAAAAATCAATGCACATTTTTTTTGAAATTTGATTTGAAAGGAAATAGAAACACATATTTACAAGGGCATGAATGTGTGATGAATGAAAAGTGAGGGAGATAGAAAATGGAATAGGGTGAGATGATGGAATATGTACAACATGGAATACTTCCAATAATGACACAATACAAGATGATTCAAGTGTTCTTTTTTTTCCTCTTTTTGCTGTTTTTTTTTCGAAAGTTGTGCTTGAAACAAGTCTCACAGTCATCTCCCAAACCATGTTTGATCTTCCCATGGAACTAATTTTAGTAGTTATAACACAATCAAAGGTTGATGATGAATGATTTTTGACCCACCCAAGACACAACCCATTCCTTTTTTTCATTTTTTTTAATATAATTTTTTTTCATTTTTTTGAACACTTTTCAATGACTTTTGTACAAATGAAAATTACACATATACACCCCAAATCTCACAGAATTACAACCTCTCCCCCACACTTGAATGGATGATTTCCCTCAAGCATATGATGACACATTAGAAATCAATGAAAGTACGCCTAAAAATGAAGTCCATTCCCCCCACACTTAAATTTCAATAAATTGTACAATGAAAATCCATGAAGATGTTGGGTGGGACAAGGTATTAGGATTGTAATGTGGCTGTCAAAAGAAAGGTTTTCATAGGCTCAAAGGGGATTTCAAAAGTAGGATCAATGTAAGGGTAACAGGAGGCTATTTGGTTATTCTGATTCTCATGTGGCTTAGAAAATGCCTCTATCATATTAATGCACACAAAAGATGGAAATTCAGCTCGAAGGTCCAAAAACTCAAGACTCACAATCAGTGGTGAAGACACACAATGAAAAAGATGGCCATAGATGACCTTGTCATGAAGGCTAATGTTATTCCTCACGGTAGGGGAGAATCATTTTCCACCAAAAATTGTTCATTCAAAATGTTTGTTATTGACACAAAATTGTTTACCCAAGTTTGAGATAAAAATTCAATATATTTTAGTTTAAAACAAGCCTTCTGACTCCCCAAAATGGTTGGACAGAATTTCAATATTGGATGATTAGTAATTATGACACCCTTTTTTTGTTAATTTTCATTTTTTTTTAATTAAATTTTTTTAAATTTTTTTTATTTTTAATGACACATCCACACAAAAGAGAAAATAGAAAAAAAAAGGTTGTGGAAGAATGTTGTAAAAAAAATGAGAGGGAGAGAGGAAGAAGAAGAAATAGAGAGAAGAAGAGAGGGAAGAGAGATTGAGGAGAGAGAGAGTTAAAGGGAAAGTGGTGCCCCCTGGTTTGGATTTGGTGGGTTGCCATTTCCATCTAGTGGGGGGTCAATGGAAGTCGATGTGGAACCTGAAGTGAATGGCCTATTATGGTGATGCTTTAACCGGTGTCCATTTACTGTGAATGTTCTTTTTGAAGAAGGGTCTTGGACTTGCACTGCACCAAATGTGTAAACATTAGTAATAATAAAAGGTCCATCCCAACGAGAATTGAGCTTACCTGGGTGAAGTCGAAATCGAGAATTGAAGAGCATTACCTTTTCACCTTCATGAAATACCATTCGAAGAATGTGCTTGTCATGGAGTGACTTTACCTTTTCTTTGTAGAGAATTGAGTTCTCATACGAATTGAGTCAAAGCTCCTCCAATTCAGTCAACTGCAACAATCTTTCTTCACCAGATTTTTCACAATCAAAATTACAAGTTTTGACAGGCCAAAATGACTTATGTTGGATTTCAACTGGTAAATGACATGCTTTACCAAAAACTATCCTAGATGGAGACATCCCAATGGGTGTCTTATAGGCTGTTCGATAGGCCCAAAGTGCTTCACCAAGTCTATCGGGCCAGTCTTTTCTTGTGGGCTTAAAAATTCTTTCAAGCACTCTTTTCACTTCTCTGTTAGAAAGTTCAGCCATTCCATTTGTTTGAGGGTGATATGCAGTGGATGTTTTATGTACAACCCCATTCTTTTTCAAAAGTGACTCCATGGTTCTATTACAGAAATGTGTTCCTAAGTCACTTATCAAAGCACGTGGTGTTCCGAATCGATGGAGGATATGGGTTTTGAGGAACTCACTCACAGTTTGAGCATCATCTTTCCTAGTGGGTTTGGCCTCGCCCCACCTAGAAACATAGTCAACAGCAAGGAGAATGTAGGATAATCCATTGGAAGTGGGAAAAGGTCCCATGAAATCGATGCCCCAAACATCAAAAAGCTCACAGAAGATTAATGGCTTTTGAGGCATTTCGTTTCTTTTGGAAATTGTGCCAAACTTTTGGCAAGTGGGACATGATTGACAGAACTCGTGTGAGTCCTTGAAGAGTGAAGGCCAAAAGAATCTAGAATCTAGGACCTTTCGAGAATTCCTTTGTGGTTCAAAGTGGCCACCTCCAGGCATTGAGTGGCAGAATTCCTAGATGGAGGATTGTTTGGTTTCATCAACACATCTCCTAATTACCATGTCAGCCCCAGTTTTCCAAAGTTTATTATCTTCCCAAAAATAATGCTTTGAATCACTTTTCATCTTTTCTTTTTGTTCTTTTGAAAAATATTCAGGGAAAACACCAGAAACCAAGTAATTGACAATTGGGGCATACCATGGTAACTTTGGAGTGAGAGATGAGAGGTGTTCAGTTGGAAATTCCGGATCAATTATTTCAGAATGAGAAGAATTAGAAATTCTACTCATGTGGCCAGCCACAGGGTTTTCTTTTCTAGGTTTATCTTTTATCACAAGGTCAAACTCTTGGAGCATTAAAATCTATATTATTAGCATTGGTTTGGAATCACTTTTCTTAAGTAAGAACTTTAATGTTGAGTGGTCCGTGAAGATGATGATTTTGGCACCTAAGAGATAGGGCCAGAATTTATCCAAGGCAAAAACCACAGCTAAAAGTTCTTTTTCAGTCACAGTGTAGTGTGATTTAGTTTCATCCAATGTTTTTGAGGCATAAAAGATGACATGAGGAATGTTTTCTCTTCTTTGACCAAGAACATCCCCAATGGCCCTATCAGAAGCATCACACATCAATTCAAATGGTAAGGACCAATCTGGGGGTTGGATTAATGGAGCAGATGTGAGAGCATATTTGAGTTCAATGAAGGCTCTCTTGCAAGCCTCATCAAAATTGAATGTGACATCATTTTGAAGTAAACGAGTGAGTGGGAGGGAAATCTTGCTGAAGTTCTGAATGAATCGCCAATAGAAACCGGCATGACCAAGGAAGGACCGAATGTCTCGAACTGATTTGGGTTCAAGAAGTGATTGGATCACCTCAATTTTGGCTGGATCAACTTGGATACCCTCTTGAGAAATTATGTGCCCTAGAAAAATCCCATTTGAAACCATGAAGTGACATTTTTCAGAATTCAGCACAAGGTTGCACTTGACACACTTTTGAAGGACCAAAGAGAGTGAATGTAAGCAAGATTCAAATGACTCGCCATAAATGGTAAAGTCATCCATGAAGACCTCCATGCAATTCTCAATGAATTCAGAAAAGATACTCATCATACACCGCTGGAATGTTGCAGGAGCATTACAAAGGACAAAAGGCATTCGCCTATAGGCATAGGTTCCAAAGGGGCAAGTGAATGTGGTCTTTTCTTTGTCTTGAGGTGCGATTGGGATTTGAAAATAGCTGGTGTATCCATCAAGAAAGCAATAGTGTGACTTTTCAGCTAATCTTTCTAGCATTTGATCAAGGAATGGAAGAGTGTAGTGATCTTTTCGTGTTTCAGCATTCAATTTTCGATAATTGATGCATACACGCCATTTGTTTTTCACTCAAGTTGTGACCACTTCTCCATGTTCATTTGTGACAACTGTTATCCCGCCCTTCTTAGGAACGACTTGAATTGGACTAACCCATTCACTATCAGAAATTGGGTAGATAATACCAGCTTGAAGAAGCTTGGTAATCTCTTCCCTAACTACCTCAAGTATGAGTGGATTGAGTCTTCTTTGAGGTTGCCTAATTGGTTTGGATGATTCCTCTAGATGGATGTGATGCATGCAAAGGGCAGGGTTGATTCCTGGAATATCCTCTAGGGTCCAACCTAAGGCATTTTTGTTTTCCTCTAACACTTGAACAAGTTGGGACTCCTTAGTTTCAGAAAGTGAAGCAGAGATAATGACAGGGTAGGAGGGATCATGGAAAAGGAATGGATACTTGAGGTGTGAAGGAAGTGGTTTTAGATCAGTTTCAGCCTTGATTTGAGAGCTAGACAAGTTAGGAGCAGTAGAAGGGATTCTAGATGGGTTTGGATCATTTTCCTCAACACTGTCCAAGGTGGAGCAGTAGAGATCAGAGTTGATGTGGGATTCAAGAGAGTTTTCAAGTTCCTCTAGATTGATGGAGTCTATGAATGAGAGGTCCACATCAACTTCACCATTTATGACTTTGTTAATCGTGGTGCAGATTTCACAAGATCCTTTATCATTAGAACATGAATAACATGGTGGATTGGGGTTCGATTGAATCTTATAAGTGTCCTCAAAAGCATGGATTGAGAATGCCGAGTGATCCTCAGATGGGTATTGCATGGCTTGGAAAATGTTGAACTTGACCAGTTGGTCACCGAATTCCATGGATAAGATGCCCGAATGGACATCAATCTTGGTTCTCAAAGTCATAAGGAATGGTCTTCCTAGAATTAGGGGAGATCGAGAAAAGTTCGTCTCACCTTCCATGTCAAGGACATAGAAATCAGCAGGGAAGATAAGATCATTGACTCGGACAAGGACATCCTCAATTATTCCCTCAGGACTTGTTGTGGTTCGATTGGATAACTGAATGACAACACCCGTTGGGTGCAAGGGACCTAGACCAAGGTTGGAGAAAATGGATTTGGGCATGACATTTATTGAGGCTCCAAGGTCTATGAGTGCATCATCAAAGTTGGAACTTCCTATTTGAGATGGAACCGTAAAGGTCCCTGGATCTTTGCACTTCATGGGAATGGACTGTTGGGTTGAAACATTTTCAATGTTCCTAAGTTGCCTCTTATGGGTGCACAATTCCTTAAGAAACTTGGCATACTTAGGTATTTGTTTGATGGCATCTAAGAGGGGGATGTTCACTTCAACACGTCTAAACATGTCAAGCATTTCAGGATCAGGTTCAAAGGACTTCTTAGTCTTGGAGATGGCTTGAGGAAAAGGAATTGGGTTCCTTAGAGGAATGGAAGGAGGTGAAGGAGTGGATTCAAGTTCCTTTTCCATCTTTTTGTTCTTTTCATTTTCTAGATCAACATCGAAAGGGGAGGTAGAGCAATCAGCATGGGGCATAGAAATTTGCTTTCCCGATCTAAGTGAAATTGCACTTACATTACCCTTAGGGTTTGGTAATGGTTGAGATGGGAGTTGGGATGAATTGGATGGTTGTTGCTGGCTAAGGTGGGATGCAAGTTGACCTATTTTGGTTTCAATGTTCTTGAGGCTAGAACGGGTGAAGGAAGCAAGATCCTCTACAGCACTTTCCCATGGTTGTTTAGAAGAAGAGGCTTGTCCCAAATTGGGTTGGCCTTGATTTTGGTTCTTGGGAAAGCGATTGTAATGGGTGGGGAATTGGGAAGGATCGTTTGGATAGTGGAATCCAGGAGGAGGATTGTTCCTTTGAGGTTGAGGGACAAAAGGGTTAGGTTGTTGGAAGTTACCAACACCTTGACTGTATTCAAACTGGTTTGGGTTTTGAGGAGGGAATTGAGGGGGATGAGAGACGGGATTACCATACCTCAATCCTTGGTTAAAGTTAGAGGAGAAGGGATCAGAGTGAGGTTGGTTGAAGTTTCTAACAAACTAACCTGATTGTTGAGGATTGGTGTTCCGCTGAGCATATGCTGCATTGAGCTCCATTGGTCCGGATGAATCAGATTGATCCTCTTGAAGTTGTGGACATGTGTCTGTTGGATGAGCTGGGGAGCTACAGATTCCACAATTCTTGATAAGTCCAGGGAATAGTGACTGTGGAGAAGATTAGGTTGGGGCTTTGGTAGCCACCGCTAGTTGATGCACAAGACCTGTAAGTTCACTCATCCACCCAGTCATGTTGTTAGGCTCTATGGATTGATTATCTTGGGCTTGTTTGACTTGAGCATGTGCTCGTGTATGGAATTGTTGTGTGTTTGCAGCCATGTTACTTATGAGATCTCTTGCAGCTGCAGGAGTTTTATCAACAAGAGCACCGCCACTTGCGGCATCTATGAGAGTTCTCTCCATAGCCAATAAACCCTCATAGAAGTATTGGATCAAGAGTTGGTCAGGAATTTGGTGGTGTGGGAAGGTTGCAACAAGCTTTTTGAACCTCTCCCAATACTCATGGAGTGATTCATTATGGAATTGACGGATGCCGCTTATTTCCTTTCGGATAGAAGCTGTTCGGGAAGCGGGAAAGAACTTCTCAAGGAAAAGTCTCTTCATGTCAACCCATGAGTTTATAGAACCAGGTGGGAGGTAGTAGAGCCAAGACTTGGCAGAATCCGCTAGGGAAAAGGGGAAAGCTCTAATATTGATTTGTTCTTCAGAAATCCCTTGAGGCTTCATGGTAGAGCATACTACTTGGAACTCTTTAAGGTGGAGATGTGGATCCTCACCGGCTAGCCTGTGAAAATGAGGGAGAAGATGAATCAAACCCGATTTGAGTTCGAAGTCAGCTTCAATGTTTGGATACTGAATACCAAGAGGTTGGTAATTCATATCAGGGGTAGCAAGTTCTTTCAATGTTTGTTCCCTAGGATTGGCCATATCTAATTCAATTGGTAGGGCAATGATTGGTTCTTGGGTGATTTGGTTATCCCTAATGGTCCTCCTAAGTCGACGAAGAGTTCTATCAATTTCAGGGTCAAACAAATCCGAGAGATTTTTTGGGAGGCTGCGGGGCATTCAGAGAGATTTATAAAGGATGAGGAAGATGGGTTTTCCTTTTTATTTTTTCAGTTTATGATTTTTAAGAGGAAGACAGGGTTTTCTTTGTGTTTTTTTTCAATTTTTTTCAAAAATTTTGAATTTTTTTTTGGTTTTTTTTACAATAAACAGAAACTAATGACTACTTAAAGCACCATCCTCGGCAACGACGCCATTTGAAACGCGCGTCCGATTGTCGCCTATCAACCGGTCAAAGTTCCGGTGCTCTGCTAATGTGTATAGCAGCACTCGGGTCAAATCCTCGGCGATGGTACTTCGTAATAGTCGATTGTTTTTAGTTGATTGTATTTTGATTGGGGGGGTTTGTTTGCAGAGCTTAATTGAAATGTTTAATGAATGATGTTTAATTTAACAAGTTGATAAATATTGGGGTGAGTACATCATTAGGTTAGTTAATCTTGTGATATCCTTGAGCTTTGCTTTATATTGCATTTAAATTAACACCCATGTCACAAGATGATGTTGATTAGAATTCCTAAGTGTTAAGGCTTTAATCCAAGCCTTAAATTAACATAGAGTTCTAATCTTGATAAAATATTGTTTATGGTAGTGTAATTATGGTTCCAATAATCCATGGAAACCACACGTTAAACAAATCAAGTCATTAATCCATGACAAGCTAAGTCCAACATACACAATGTTAATTCAACGAATACTCATCGAGCAAAAGCTCTCAATCGCTTAACATACATAAATTAAAACTCACCCCAATGAGAGATTTACTCAAAAATTATGATGTTTATTAATCTGGTAATATATGTTTATGGTGATGAATTATAAAGAGAAGAAAAAGAAAGGGACAAGATAAGAGTAGTGTGCCGAACACACACACGAAATATTTTGAGAATCAAAAATGGAATTTTGATTGAATGAGGAAGCAAGATAAGGTACTGTAATTTAAAATGATTCAAACTATTTTAAGACCATGAATATTATATTACAGAAGTTGGAGGAGAATAAGAGATATTGAAGAAGAAACATTCATTAAAACAGAATTACAAAATAAAGGACTTACAAAATTACAAAAATGAAGAACACAAAAGTAAGTGAAAACAAAGAGAGGAGGAAGGGTCTCTAAAGTGAAAACTTGAGTATGGAAGGTCCTCCCAAGCCTTTGGAAAAGCTTTGGTCGTGCCAATATTATCTCCTCTCTTCTAAAATGCCAACCCCTCTCAAGGAGATAAGGGGAGAGTATTTATAGCCCAAGGAGTGGACTGTTTGCATTCATAATCTGTCCCTCCACTTGCATCGCTAATTTGGCTATTCAGACAGCCGAATATCCAAATATATCCTTCTTCAAAGTTGTAGATAATAAAGTTTTCAGACTACGGTCAAAATATGGAGGCATTTGGACAAGTGGATAAAATGTTATGGCGGTTTTATTAAACAAAGGTAAACTGTCCATTTCTATCCATTCTTTTTCGATGGCCAGAATGTGAATGTATTTTTGAACAGGAATATGCCATCAAATCCGAATGACTTCTTCAACAATGTCGGCTGCCTATATCTCCTATTTCCCACTGAAAAATATCAGCTCGATTTGATGCTTACATCATGAGATATGTCATGAATAGTATACTGATTTTAATTCTCGGACAGAATGGTGGGCTGGACTTCAAAGCTTCATTTGGGCCCCTTGTACTTGGATTTGGGCCATGAAATTTTTATCCAAGATGACATGTAGTGTCACCTGAATTATGGTGGAGATTTAATGTTTTTGGACTTCTTTATTGAGCCCAGTAAATCAATCTTCAAGGCTGGTCCAGTTTGTTCACAGATTCTTTGGTCTTGTTTGTGAGGACCATATGACCCTTCATATGGCAGAATTGGATCATGGTTCCTTCTAATGAAATGTTGTATATTGAAAGGAGAATCCTAAAAAACAAGAACCACACAATTTGGATCAGTATAGTGACAGTTATAATTAAAACATTAAACTCACTCAATTGGACTACTTCTAAAAATGCTCAAATATTATACTTAATATTAAAACATTAATATTTCACACAAATTATGCACATTTCATATAAAATAAGTAAAGGGGGAATATACTAATTCATGAAAATATTAATAACATCAGTTCTAATGGATCAGGTAGAGCTAACTCGTCCAGGCCGTGACCTACCTCGCCTGAATACAGGCCGATCTCAGTCATCTGGTCCTCATCCGACAGCTACTCTTCAGGCTTCGACTAGTAAACAACGGGACATGCCCAGCACCAGCCAGCCGCCAGTCCAGTCGGCAGGGCCTGCCATGCCTCCAATCGCAGAGCGGCTTCCTGTAAGCAGAATTTCACACCTAGCATGGAAGTAAGATGTCATCAAGCATCCTTCCGACATCCCAGCGAGGCTTTCCATCCTCGATGCCCTTCGCCTGTTGTCGGATATGTGCGAGGCCCTCACTGAGGCTTTAAGAAGCCCCCTCCAGTTTGAGACGGAGGTATCAGCTGCAGAAGCCTTTCATGCTGAAATAGTTGAGAATGCTAAATGCAAGGACATCATTTCGTTCTCAAGAGAAGATAAAGGCTCTCCCATACAGGGGCACATCCGCCTATTGTAAATCACCGGCCAATTTAACGGCATGGAGGTTCACTGTTGTCTTGTTGAAACTGGCTCCGGGATCAACCTTATCCCGACACGGACACTACAGAAGCTGGGGTTATCTAAAGATGACATGACTCCCTCCAATTTAATAATCTAGGGATATGATAGGATTGAGCAACCCCCGGTTGGAAATATCCATTTGAAGACCCAGTTCAGTTGACTAGTTTCCAGTACTGCGTTTATGGTTGTCTACCAGGACACTGCGTACAATGCATTGATGGGAAGATGATGGCTCCACCTACACACCGCAGTTCCCTCGTCGTATCACCAATGCCTCATGTAATCCCTCAATGGTAGAGTAGGCATACTCCATGTTGATGCATCTCATTTCACCTCTTTTGAAGCCCATTACCTAGATTCTGACTATTACAAGAGTAAGGATAAGCAGATTCTAGCAAGTGAGGTTCAGCCCGCCATGGTCACAACTGACCCCTGAGTAGGTCTGGATGACGCCTACGTCTTCCCGATCCATTGATTGGAGGCCATGACCCCCCAACATGGGGCAATGATTTTTTATCTCTGGTACAAGAGGAAGACATATTCCCAAGTCCAAGTGACGGTAGAAAATCACCTCATACTCCTACACAAACCAGGATCAGGTTATCCTGGATCCTCCTACCCCTGTATGATATCAGGATGTCTTCCCTATGGAAACGGAAGTATGTCATACGTGTCTGTTTCTCCAGGTTGGGGTTAACCGGATCAAGACAATGTTCCACTATTGCTATAATATCATCAAGAATAGCCCCTTGGGCCGAAGACCAGATGAGAATAAATTGACTGCATTCATCGCTATGGTCTCAGTGTCACGTGAATCTCTTGATATGTTGTCCACTGCTGTCCAGGCTGGTAACAGCCTCCTGTCAGGTTCTTCCGACCCAGAGTAAGCTTCACCCACTGGTAATCCCTCCTCCACAAGTGAAAAAGAGGATCTGTAGGTTTCTACCCCCGCCTTTGAAGAAGGTGTTTCCACCATGGTCGATGAACTAGTACAGGTGAACCTTGGTAGTGAGGAAGATCTGAGATCCACATTGATCAGTGCCGCCATGCCCCTCAAAGAGCAGTAGTGGTATATGGACTTCCTTAAATAGAAACGTGATGTATTCTCCTAGATTTATGATGAGATTCTAGGACTAGATCCTCATGTATCCGTCCAACACCTCGGTCTCTCGACAAATCATCGTGGGTTCAAGCACCCTCCCAGAAAGATGCACCCTTATCACGGTGCCATGGTCGAGGTCGAGGTTGACAAGATCATCAAAGCCAACTTCATCAAGGAGTTATAGTACCCCAAGTGGCTTTCCAACATTGTTCTAGTTAGGAAGAAGAACGAACAGATCAATGTCTGCATCAACTTTTGAGATCTCAATCGTCACTGTTCGAACGATGATTTCCCTCTTCCAGTGACAGAATTGTTGATCAACGCTACTACTGGGTTCCAAGCCCTCTTTCTCATAGATGGTTACTATGGATATAATTATATCTAGGTGGCCCCTGAGGATGAAGAGTCCACATATTCCAGGGCACCCCGAGGTTCTTTCTGTTACCAGGTTATGCCCTTCGGCATGAAGAATGCAGGTGCCACCTATCAGCAGGCCATACACTGAATATTCAAGCCAATCCTTGGGACATTGGTGGAATTCTATTTGGACGATCTGGTGGTCAAATCTCGCCAGCGCCAAGACCATCTCAAGGACCTTGAGAAACTGTTCATCTTCCTCCGCTCCCGCCAACTGAAGATGAACCCGCTGAAATGTGCCTTCAGGGTCACCTTTGGGATGTTTGTTGGCTTTGTTGTCAGGTACCGGGGTATTGAGATCAACCCAGAGAAGATCAAGTCCATCAGTCAGATGCCTCCCTTGAGTAACATCCAGGAGCTTCAAGGTTTCCAATTCCACTTAGCCTATATATGCTGATTCATTACGAATTTGTCTGGTAAGTGTAAGCCATTTTCCAGGCTCATGAAGAAAGGCTCTGCCTATGAGTGAGACGAAGAGTGTCAGACTACGTTCTAGGAAATCGAGAAGTATTTGCTCCAGCATTCGGTCTTGATGCCACCCATCTCCTAAAAACCGCAGATCCTATATGTGACTACCCTAGAATGGTTTCTCAGCACCCTTCTCACTCAGAAGAACAATGAGGGGATAAAAAATAGTCTCCACTACCTCAGTCACATGCTCCTCGATACGGAGACTGGATACTCCCCCATTTAAAATAGATTCTTTGTGCTGGTATTCGCAATACAGAAGTTGCGACACTACTTGTACCACAACGAGGTACGGCTGGTCTCTCGGGTAGACCTGCTGAAGTACATCCTGAACCACCCCATGTTGACGGGCCAACTAGCATGGTGGGTAGTAATTCTCCAGCAGTTCGACATCAGTTTCATCCCTCAAAAATCTATCAAGGGACAGGCATTGGTAGACTTTCTTGTTTCCCATCCGACCTCTGCAGACCAGTCCCTGGACATGGATTTTCCCGACGAGGAAATCCTCTCAATAGATCATGTCATCCCATGTTGGCAGATGCACTTTGATGGTGCCTCCTGAAGCCCCATTGGTAGGAGGCTCAATGATTCCATACTTAACAAAGTATGCTTGGGTATTGTCTTTATTACCCCGATGCAATCCATTCTACCGTATTCATTCCTATTTTCATAAGGCTGCACCAACAACAAGGTAGAGTATCAGGCTCTTATCACTGTCCTTGAGTAGTCCCTCGAGATCGATATACCCCATTTGCATGTGAAAGGGGATTCCGAACTAGTCATCAAGAAATTCAACGGTGGATATGTTGTCAGAAAGACAAAGCTCATACCATTGTTAGAGCGCACCCTTCAGCTAATGGCCCTGTTTCCATCTTGACCGGAAGTTACACATGTCCCTCCATCTTAGAATGGTCAGGACGATGCTCTGGTCAGTCTGGCTACATCACTTGCAGAACCCGAGTAGGATGATCTGATTATACACGTGGCACATCGGAGATTCATTTCCCCTGTCACCCCAGAGGATGAAGACGACCTGCGAGTAAGCCATCATACCATCGGATCCTCCACGTCAAGACCCCTAGGTTCTTCAGATGTAGTGGTTGAAGCGACTCCCATCCGGAGAACCCCCTTTTTTGAGTATCTACAAAATGGTTTCCTCTCGGCTGATTGGGCTGAGCATGAGCGAATCTGATGCCACGCACTGCAGTTTACCCTTCATAGTGGTCCCAGTCTTGACCAGATCCTCTACAAGTGCGGGTTCGATGGTGTTCTCTTCCGTTGCATCTAAGGAGTCAATATTTCTCATGTCATACAGGAGGTTCATTCCGGTTCCTGCGGTGCCCACCAAGATGGGCCAAAGCTGTCCCATGAGATCCAAAGACTAGGGTACTTCTAGCCCTCCATGATCCACGATTGCATCGAGTTCACCAAGAGATGTCGCGTTTTCCAAATTCATGATAACTTCATGCATCGTACGCCAGATCCTCTCCACTCCACCAAGTACTCTTGGTCATTCACGGTACGAAGACTCGATGTCATGGGACCATACCCACCGACAACAGCTCACCAGTGTAGGTTCATCTTAACCGCCACAGATTTCTTTTCCAAGTGGGCAGAAGCAGTTCTGCTCAAGGAGGTCAGGGCTCGTCCTATCATTGACTTCATGATCTCCAACATCATCCACTGGTTTGGAGTCCCTCACATTTTCATTATCAGTAACGACACCAACTTCTGAGCAGCCGAGCTGAAAAAAATTATACACCAAGTACAACATCTGTTTGAACCATACCTCCCGCTATCATGCACAGGCGAATGGGCAGATCGAGGAGTTCAAAAAAACCCTTCCTAAAATTTTGCAGAAAATGGTTGGTCAGAACAAGAAGAGTTGTTCGGACAAGCTCCCCAATGCCCTATGGGCCTATCAGATGACGACTCAAAATTCCACCTAGGTGAATCTATATTCCCTAGTGTATGGAGATGAGGTCGTCCTGCCCATCGAGATCCAGCTGCCCTCATTATGCATAGTGGTCTATGACCAGCAGGCACCAGATAAGGTGGCTGGAATTCATCTGGCTAAATTGGAAGCACTTGAAAAGAATAGGATTCATGCCCTATACGATCTACAAAGGCATCAGAATAAGATAGCTAGAGACTTCAACAAAAAGGTTCGCCTCTGTTCTTTCTTTCAAGGCAACTTGGTATTAGCCCTCCGAGCGACAATCATCCCTAGTAGGAATCCACCCAAGTTGGAGCCCAAATGGGAAGTACCTTACATAGTCCACTGGGTTTACCCAAATGGAGCATACTCCCTGGTGACCATAGATGGTGAGCATATAACTCCTCCCACCAATGCCAAGTTACTCAAGAAATACTTTGCATAAGCTTACTGGTCATGCTCGACCTTAAACTGGATCGTCATGTATGAACCTAAACTACAAGCCGGTCCCGCATGACCTTAAACTATCCAGTCCTACACGACTTTAAACTGTTTATCGTCATGCATTACATTAAATTGCATCTTGAGAACTACGTATTTCTTGATTCACATCCACATGGGATATGTAGGAATGCTCAGATTCCTCGTCTTGATCCCAGCCCCCGAACTCTTCTCTTTGACTATCCCCCCTCGGTATAGTTCTCTCGGAGGATCCTTGCATGATATGGTGTAGTATTCCTTATCCCCACTCATGCAAGGATTATAATGGCCGCACCATGTGCCCACTCCCCATTATTCTATTCTCCCGCATCCTCACCGCATGACATTAAACTGCATGGCCATCAAGAACTACGTATGGATTGATTCCCATCCTTATGGGATATGTAGAAATGCTTCGACATTTTGTCTGTTGTCCCATCCCAAATGCCAGAATCTTCCCCTTGGGTCAATACATATGGTAGGGGTGTAGACTTTTTCCCTAATTCACAGTGAGCTAACCTCGATCCGACTATACGTCCTGCTCCCTGGATACATTCACCTCTTTCATATATGGGTACAGTTATGCTTCACCCCCTACTTTGATTGGGACTCCATCATCTTCCCTGTCCAAAAGGGCCCCCGAATGGTATTGATGCTTGGGCTAAGGTCTCTCTTACCACTTCGGGCCAATGCCCTCGAGGATGTTGAGAAACGAGCTGATACAAGTCCCGTGCTTCGAATATGGTCAGCGGTCGATGCTCATTTGTTGCTCCCATTTCAGGTCACTATAGGGATGATGTGTTTTGAATATGGTCAGCAGTTGTCCTGTGATGTTAGAACCACCCCAAGATGGCCCAAACATTGAGTGTAGTAGTTCATTCTACCTCGTTGTATCTCAAAGCGATGAACTCCAATTGGGAAATGCTAGCTATTAGACCCCATATGACGGGGAGATCCAAGACCAGCTCCTTGTTTCCCACACCAAGAATTGATCATGTGGGCTTAGGAATTGTGATGAGGCTGTAACCGTACAAGAGGACGTATTTCCTTTCAATCCTAGGCCTAGCCTCAGGACCCTTGGCCACTTCGGGTCCCCGTCCAAGGTTCTTTATTATTGGATTGTACGGTGTGGTATGGGATTATGTCCTCATTCACGTCGGGTTATTCTTCGTGCTGTACACATCCCGTGTGTGGGACATCTACTCCCCTATTCATCTTCACTGCAAGATGTTAAACTGCAAACCGGTTGGTCCTTTATGATCGAGGCCCAGCCTCAGGCCCCTTGACCTTTTCGGTCCCCCGACCCAAGTTCCTATTTAGGGTTGTACAGCGTGGTATGAGAATATGTCCTCATTCACATCGGGTTACTTTCCACGTCATACACCCCCCTCATTAGGGTATCATACCCCCTATTTGAACCTTGAGGAACTACGTGTGGCTTGATTCCAATCCTCATGGGATATGTAGGACCGCCCGTATGTCTAGACTTCGGGTCCAGCCCCATCTCTCAGAAATCTCCCTTTCACCTTAGCCCTGTGGCCTACCCTTTCTCAGGGAGGAGATTATATGGTATGGTATGGTATTATGTCCACATTCATGTAGGGTTTGTAATGACCCCCCACGTACCTCTCCCTACTAGGAATTCTCTATCCCCTATTCTAAACGCATCCCTTTAAATCGGTTACTATCAAGTTGAGCACCCTCGTTGACCCTCTTCGGCAATTCACCAATGTTCCTAAGGGTACTCTAGTTTAGTACCTGGAATGTCGGACTCTACTTAGACATGCTTTCACCCATTTCTCAGGCTTCATTTTCTCCCTCATTAGGGATTCCATCACCTTTAACACCCAAAGGGACCCCCAAATGGCATAGATTCCAGGCTTAAGGTCTCTCCTAAAAATAAGGTCCAACGTCCTCTAGGGTCGCGAACAAAAAATTGATACAAAAATCGCATTTTGAATATGGTCCGCGGTCGATGCTCATTTGATTGTCCCCATTTCAGGCTAACATGATATGGATGTTGTGTTTCGAACACGGCCAACATTCATCCTCCATCATCACTCCAACCCCATTAAGACCAAAATTTCGGTTACATGATTCACATCCTTCTCCACATCATCATGTCCAAGTAGAACTTAGAAACTATTTGTATTATTCCTCAGTCTGCATCTGTGCGTTAGGAGGAAAAAATCCGTGATAAGGAAATCGCTCGGGGCTTCACTGGTTTTCCCTTTGTTTGTATTTCACGTATTTTGTATACTTTATCTGCCCTTTTTTCCTACACCTAGTTTAACTCAAGTAGGATCAGGGATTTGGTTAAGGTCTTCCTTTACTGGGAATAGTCCTGCTTCTCTATGGTCCGAGTTCTAAGACCTTAAACTAATATATTTTCATATGTCCCCTTCATGAGAAATACGTATAGCTTGATTCCCATCCTTATGGTATACGTAGGACCACCCAGACATCTCATTTTCAGGTCCAACTCAATTGGGAGCTAGTTTCTTTTACCCCTTACCCTCTTACCTCTATTTAGGCCCCTTGGCCTGAGGTTCCTTTCTCAGAATTGCGTATGTTTTGGAATAGGATTATGTCCCCATTCACGTTGGGTATGTTTTATTGCACCGTACACATTCCCCACTTAGAATCGTCTCTACTACGTCTGGGTCGCACGGCGTTAAAATGCATGTCTGGTCCTATCACATGACCCTAAACTATGACATTATTATCCTGGCCGCACGACGAAAAACAAAACTGCATCCTGAAGTCTTTAATCAAGGGGACACCATGTTTGGTATTAGTCACACACCATAACATTTTTCAATGCCTGCTACAGCTTGATTCTTGTGGTGATTCCAGGGCTTTCTATCCTAGGCCTGTCCCTTCACAAAAAAAAATTCACCTTAAAGGACAAACAAGATACATCAAATACCGCTTCTTTTGGTGCGAGGGCCACACCCATGCACACCTTTGATCCCTAGCACTGGTACCTTACCGTTCCACCTCTAGAAATACGTGTAGCTTGATCCCCATCCTCATGGGTTACATAAGAACGTCTGTGCACCTTGCCTCGGGCCCAACATAACTCTCGTTTCTGGTCTCTTGACATAAAATCTTCCCATGGAACACATGGTGGTTGGAACACCATGTTCCCATTCACATTGGATTTTATAATTACCCCATCATGTGTCTCCTGTGTTTCCTACCATCCATGGTCTGACTTCTATGACCCTAAACTAAGATCTCCCTACAGGAAAGGCATCAACTCCCTCGATCTAATATGTCTCGTTGTCATATTCAGATGCGTTTTGACACAGATCCCGAAGATTGGAATTTTCGTGGGGACATTCCCCTTGTTCCGTGTCCAGGCTTCATGAGCTTACTATTTGGATCCTCATCCTCTTCCACATCTGGAGGGACCTCCTTCACGGTCTGGTCTTGTGCCGCCTCAGTTCACCTATCATTTCGGGCCAACTTCCCTAAATATCTTGGACGACATTTGCGACTTGTCTCGTGTTTCGAACATGGTCAGTGATCGACCCTCATTTGTTTTTCCCCATTCTAGGATAACGCGATATGGATTCTATTTTTTGATTACGGTCAATAGTTATCCCTCCATCATCACGTCACCATCATTGTGATCCATATTTTGAGCATCATGATTCACACATTTCCACTTCCTCGTGATCAAGTGGAATTCTGACATACTCGGCTTTACTTCTTCACGCATCTAGGTGTGCTACATGGACGGGTTAGCATCATTGGGACGATATTACCCGAGAGTCCCTTCACCGTAACATGTTCTTTCCTGTTTCAGGAAAGTCCCACCACTACTTCTTGTTTCCCACATCGAGCATGAATCAAGTGGGCTTAGTAGTTTTTGTAGGATGTGCACCGGTGCAGCCAGGCTTTTCATCATCCCGCATGATATTAAACTATGATTCCAGAACTACGTACGACTTGATTCACATCCTCATGGGATACGTAGAGACACCCAATCATTTCACCTAGGGTCTTTCCCCAGGAATCATAAATCAGTTCCTCTTCATTTTCGGCCCCTGTCCTGACCCCTTGTGGGGAACCATGTAACTGCATTATTGCCCTGAACAAGTTCGGAATTCCCCAAGAAGACATTGGGAAGCGACGAATCCCTTTCCAGAGATGTCCTGTATAAAATAATAAATGATCCATGATCAGACTGATGCGTCCATCTAATTTGTTTTCACCATGGTGGCGTAATTTTGAGAGTGTTGGATTCTGTTTGAACAAACTATCACTCCACATTCCACGATTTGTGTGCCCCTTATTCGGACCCTCGTCCTCTTTCATGTCTAAGGGAACCCCCTAATAGTATGGATGGTTGGCCTATGTCCTGTATATTGTCCTGGGCCAACTTTTAGGAAGATAAATGGATGAAATTTTGAGTCAGGCCCCATGTTTCAAACATGGTCAGCGGTCGACCATCATTTGTTATCCCCACTCCAGGATAATATAATAAGAAAATTGTGTTTCGAATGCGGTAAACAGTTATTATTTATTGTCATGACACCCCTACAATGTTCCTAATCCGGGGCATCGTGATTGACACCTCCCATTCCCATCTGTTCGGATTGATTTCAGCTCCACTGGTGTTACCCCGTTCGAGCACAAGAGCACACTGGGAAAACATTAATTCGGCTATTCTGAGATCTTCATTCGATAGTCAGGTCTCTCCCATTTCCTCTTGGAAATATGGACCGATAGTTCAAACCCCGGATTCCCAAAACCTGGTTTTCACTTCTATGTTTGTATGGGGTGATAAGGTGGTCATCCCTTGTTTCTCACATTGGGCCCGACCCACATGAGTTTAGGGAATTATCGCTGGATGCTCCACAAATATCACGAGGATGCAATAAACCAATGGAACAATGGAACTCATGAATGTTGTCGCATCAAAAAATCAATGCATGAAAGTATTTTTAAGGGTTTTTAATCATTACATCACCCAGGGGTCGACTCCCCCCACTAACGGATTGACCTCATCAAAGGAACGTTGCAGCTCCTCGACCCTCTGGCTGGTGGCATCCAGGAGTTATTGTCGCCTATTCAGCTCCCGCTCCTCCCTAGCAGCGAGAGGGCGCAAGTTGTTGGCCGCAATCTTGGCCCGCTCCACACTGGTCCGTATAACAGCCATCTCCTCAGGGGCTCGCTTCATGCCCTCTTCGGCCTCCACTGGCTGGGATTTCAGTCATGAGATGAGCTCTGATTGCACATCAATAGATGCATAATGCTCATCCTCCTGGGCCTGAAACCATTCAATCTCATTTTCGGTCTCCTGGAGCCTCTTGATGTTCACAGCCTTCCTCCGCTGCCTGCCCACACAGAGGCCACGTTCATACTCATGAATATATTCCTCCATGAGATCTTGGATGAGCATGTGAGGGAACTAAGCATCCACTCCCCCAGCGCACAGTTCGCATATCCAAAAGAAAAGTCTATCCATCTCATCCAAACATAATGCTTGGGGGTGTTATTGATGAAGTGTGTGATCAGCTTCCATGATCGGTGATAGACTATTTTTCTATCCTCCTCATCAGAGGCCATCTTTTCCCAGTTGGCGCGGTTGGTAGGCTCATATGAAGGGAATTCCCTAGGAACTCCTCAGCTGGGACCACCTCTGGCATTGGATCAGGCTTGGCGGGGCCTGAACTGTTTGGTTGATCCTCATTATCGGATCCCACCTCAATAACCTCAGGCGCAGTCCCACTGGTGTTCCATCCAGTGATCGAAAGCACTGTAGTTCGGTCAGGGTGGATGTCCACCTTCACGAACATTGGCATGCCTATGGTAAGGGAGCTACCAGAAGTCCCAACCAACTTCTCCGCAGCAGCCCAGGCCAATTGAAGGACTGCACACACAAAAAAAGGGGACGTGAATGTCAGTTAATGTGGTCAGGGGATGGCAGTCATAAATTCAGTAGAGGAGACTTACAGAGATCAAATTGTTGGTCTCACTCTTGGGCTGATGTCATTGGGACCATGAGACGTGGCCCCCCGTATATTGTTGGAAGGTTTCGAGACTCCGGGGGAGCCACCTCAATTGTCCTATCTCTTCTAGACACGGAAGTTGATCCATCCATGGATGTGGATCCTGAAGGTCCCGCGTCGGCAGCCACTGAGGGGAGAGAATGAGGTATATGTACAAGGTCCTCATACACATCGCAGATGCTGATAAGGGATCCAGAGTAACCTAAGAGGTGACCATGAGGAAGGAACTTGGGATTTTTCCTTGAGGGCCTCCGTGAAATCTTCGAGATCCGAGGACTGCTCGCCGAATTCACCCTCCTCCAATGGACTCCCTCTACGGGCCTCGTCTCCCCCGGAGGACTCTTCTGATTCTTCTGGTAGAGGGAAGCGCTCCCTCAGGTCAGCAACTGATAGTTTCGGAGGGACCGTACGATCTAACAACACTGTGACCCAGTCTGTCATCAGGCGTGGGGCACCCTGGGAGTAGATAAATTCTTCCAGTTTGGCCATGTATTTCTCTGCCTCCACCTGGGATTCTGCAAAACCGGCTTTTATAGGGACAATTTCCAGTAAGTCCATCCTAAGGTGGTTAAGGTGCTTCTATAACTTAGATGCGACGAGGAATTTCCGTTTGACTTCCCAGATGTCCCAGGCCTCCGAGAAGACAACATTATTCGGCATGTCAATATGTCACAAACCTTTCCACAGGGCCTGAGTAGAAATCCTATGGAATCCTCTAGGCGGCTAACCCTCCGGATGACTATGTTCTCCAGGGAGCACTGGGTCCACTGCCGCTGCCGGATCCACCACCACTGCTTCCCCCTCAATTGGTGCAGGCGTCGCCACTATAGCAGCCCCGCCATTACAGGATTCCCTTTCCACCTTCCAGCCTTGAACCTGAGGTCGGGGAAGCTCACCATCACCGACTAGAATGGTTGTATGCTTTAACATCTCCCATGGGTAGGACACCTCCCAACTCTGGCCATAGTCCTTTACGAGCCCACGGATGGCAGTCGGTGGAGGTAGTTCATTCTGCATCATCATGTCTTCCCACGCGAACATGAGCCACATCTTCCTCATCACACACGGGTGCTCCTCGTGATCCACCTCCATGTAGACCTATGGGGTCAGTCACTACAGGAACTAGAATTTCCTTGCAAACCGGTGTGGGGTGTATGGCTTGCAAAGGTGCTCGCGGTCCACCCAGGCCACCAAGACTCCACCTCGAAAGGCCACGAGGTAGGCCCAATTCTCTTCTGCACCCTGACCATTATCTGTGAAGGCCCTTTTCGGCAACATGAAAGGATAGAAGTTGAACTCTTCTACCTTCAAAACTCAAGTTAATACCGATGATATGGTCAGCTTGGCCAGAAAACTCCCCACAACGTTAAGAATCGATGGGCAGAAGTTCGACCCTGAAGGCGAGATGGGGTTCGGATAATCACAGATCCCCCTGATGTGTGCCGCTATCCACCCGTACAGAAGGTGGAATGGCCCGCATATCCTCTGTGTCCTATTCCCATCGCTGATGTGCCAAAACATCTTATACAACTTGGTGAGAATCGAGATCCCTAGGTTAACCTGCCCCTCTATCGCCAATGTGGATGCCATGATGAAAGTGCTTGGTCACACTCCCATGTTGGTATCCCTCACCAGTAGGGTGCAAGATTAGATGAGATCTGTGATGAATGCTACCAGCCTGACTATTGGTTGTTGATCAGTGCTGACACTGAACCCCCAATTCATCCACTAGCTATTCTCCAACAGCCGCCTGTATGAGTGTTCCTTACTCTGGGTCCCCTTTGGGAAAGTTCGAGGCCACGCTAGGAACTGACGGTCTATCGGGAAGTTCAGAAACTTTTTGAACGAATTCTTGAAGTGGAAATCCCTTACTGCCTCCTTATCCTCTCCTAACACAAGCTCCATCAATGTCATCGCTAGACAAGGCATCTACTCCGGGTCCTCCCACAAGCCCATAACAGGGAGAAATTTGTCGTACATCTCCCCCAATATCGGGACCCCCAAGATCTGATGCATTTCCCATAATCTGAAGCTAACCACCATATGATGCAGGTGGATGTTATTGGTCCCTGGTGACCACCGTCTCAACAGCTCCGGCATTATCTGCTTCGGCTGATAGATGTGAAACTGGGAATTTCAAGATGCCTCATACAGGCCCACTCTTCCCAGCTCCACCCAAAACTCCTCACACAAGGCGCCTACCCACTATGACCAGGCCCAATCATCCATGAAGTTGTCGCCCTGGAACATATCCCATTCCTCAGACCACCCCTTTTTCAGGTTCCCCAGCGCCGCCTTGAGGATAGTTCAGTATAGAGGAGGGGACCTCTCCGGGTATAATTCATTCCCGTCAAAGTTGTTTAGATGGTTGTATAAGTAGTTGGAAAAGACGAGCGTGAAGTCCTCCTGGGCATGATCGTCGGCCGCCCTAAACCATCGGTGCTGACCCAGTATGCTCCGGAACCGGTAAGCTAGCTCGTCCATACTTACTTCAAGGATGGATATGTCATCCCTCAGCCTGAAGCCATATAAGGGAAACCTCCTACACAACAGGTAGTTCTTCTGGCTCTCCGATAGTAGCTCCACCAATGAATTATGGTCCGAGTGGCTACGGACCAACTCTCCTAGTCTTAGAATGTTCTCCATCTCATCCATTCAGGCAGCATCAGCATGGACCCCCTAGGCAGCTTCTTGGTGGGCCATTCAGTTCTGGAACATGGATGATTTCTGGGTTGGTTCGTGGAGCTCGTTCGCAGAGCACATTCGCGAAGAATCTTCACAAAGACTGTTCACAGAGCACTACCTAGGCGTTCAAGCACTGAATCGAAAAGCCCAAACATAGAGTCGAGGACCCATTGTGTGCCGTGAAAACTCGATTCACAGAGAACACTCACAGAGTATGTAGAGCTTCAAAAATCGAGAGTGCAAAAGTATAAATTCATAGAAAAGGTAATGGACAAAAGAGATGGCATCCCCCCTATTTATAGGTGATGACCTTCGGAGCTTCGTAGCACGATCGACCCACGCATCCCCTATCCGCCTCACGATCCCTCTTTGCAAGCCAGCATTGCAAACAGCCAAGGATTTTGGTGATTACCATCAGACTTCGACCCTTGATCTCTCTATGGCTCCAAGTATGGGGGGGGGGGGAATTTGTTGGTTCCAAAATTCGGGACAGAGAAGAATCCAAAACGAAGGCACCATTGACTGCCTCGCGAAGCCATTTCACAGAGTCCCCCCAGCACCGCGGCCGCCGCGAAGAAAGTAGGCAGGCCACTCTACAAACACGTTTAACGTTCGCGAGCCTGTCTCAAAGTAAGGAGGTGGGAAGATCTGTGAATGCATTTGACGTTCGCGAGCCCGCTGTGAAGCAAGGAGGTAGGAAACTTCGTGAATGCAGTTGATGTTAGCTAGCCCACCACGAATCAAAGAAGTAGGATGTTCTGCAACCGCATTTGACATTCGCAAGCCCGCCACGAAGCAAGGAGGTGGGACGCTCCGTGAACGCAGTTGATGTTCGTGAGCCCACTGCAAACCAAGGAGGTGGGATGCTCTACAAATGCACTTGACGTTCGCGAGCCCTCCGCGAAGCAACCAAGTCCCTCTTCGCGTTTCCTAAGATCTACTTCACGGGGCCTCTTGCCTATAAATACCGGGCTCTCCCTTAGCCCAAAGGAATGACAATCTGACCTTTCTGCTTCCCAGCTCTCGAATCGTGAAGCATCCTCCTTCTTTGCGAACCATGAGCTGTGCGAGGTACTTATACTCCGCGAAGTGCCTCCCCTTTGTCTCGTTTTGATCCCCTCTTCTGAGAGGGATTCCTTTCGCGAAGCCTAAGGGCCTTCGCGAAGGAAGGGGATCCCCAAGGGGACCCGAGTCGTCGCGGACAGTTTATGCTTCACAAAACACCCTTCATGTACACATGATCCCCATGCTAAGGAAGGGTCACTGTACTTCGCAAAGCACATTGCTTCGCGACACCTTGCTTCACGAGGCACCTGTGCTCCATGAGGTAGTGCTTTGTGAATGCCTTTCCACTTCACGAAGCACCTCCCATATGCACCTCTACCCTATGCTTAGGCTAAGGCACCCCACTTCGCGAAGCACACCCCTTCGCAAGGGCCCTCCGCCACGTGGAACAACAAAGCTTCACAAGGCCCCGACTTATGAACCCCTATACTTGGCAATTCATTTTCCCATACGACCCTCCAGGTTTTCACGATGTGAATTCAAAGTCCCGTGGACGATACTACCCATTGTGTTTCTTTTCCTCATGCTTCTTCGCATAGGCATGCTAATGGATATTGCTTCTTTGCATAGCCATGCTAACGTGGGCCCCTTAATTGTTCGCTTCATGACACCCCCTCACTACGGCTTTTCATGTCCCCTCTCTGCACCAAGGAGTAGAGGGTACCAGTTATGTATGTCCTAGGGGTGCGAAGCAAACCAACCTCGTCTGAGCTGCAGGACGTTAAACTACCAAGCACCCTCGTCCTCAACACATGACGTTAAATTGTGACCTCCCCCCATGCCTCACACGCGGGGTACCCCCACCTTGGACATTCTCCACAACCACTGGTCTCCATAGAGGATGATATCCTCCTTATGGGAGTGGCGTTTGTCCGTGGGAGAAGGGTGGCCATCTCAGTGTAAGCCCCTAGCTTTCATATAGGAGGAAGAATCCCTGCTCTTCCTTTCATCTTCGGTCCCCAGGGCCAGCGAAGGGCATGGTAGGGAATAGTGATTCTCCTTTCTTCGGTCCCAAGTCTTACTCCAACTGCGATTTTTCTCCATCGGGCCTCCATCCTGGAGTAAGTCCCCACTCTTTGGGTTACTATCCATGCATAATCCCTCGTTTCCTCTTTGGGCCACTAACCACGTGTAAGCCTCACTTTCCTTCCCATGGATGCACCCTTCATGACGTGATCGCCAGGTCTCTGTTATCTATTGTTTCTCACACCGAGCATGACTCACGTGGGCTTAGAGTGAGCACTGACCATGACATCTACCCTGTGCAGCCTAGAGAGTAAGCCCCACACCACCATCCGAACTACAAGGACTTTGATCCTTGCCAAGTTCGGGTATGTAGGAAGCCTCCATGAGATTCAAGCCCACCACTATCTATTGGACCCCGGGTCCTCCTCCATGTCGGTTCACTGACACCCTGGGCAGCCTAGAGTGTAAGCCCCACACCACCATCTGAACTATGAGGTCTTTGATACTTGCCAAGCCATGGTATGTAGAAAGCCTCCCTGAGGATTGAGACCACCACTCGGGTTGCTCTGACCTCTTTCACATCGGTTCATCCCTGTCTCGCATGACGTTAAACTGTATCCAACCATCCGAACTGTGATGAAGTTGATCCTGGCCAAGGTAGGGTACGTATGAAACCTCCCCGAGGTTCAAACCCACCACCATCCACTTCTCCCAACCATATTCACATCAGTTCACTAAGCCCAACAACCATTGGACCCCAGGTCCACCTTCACGTTGGTTCTCCCCCGTCCCACATGACGTTAAACTGTATCCAACCATCAAAACTATGAGGACTTTGATACTTGCCAAGGTATGGTACGTAGGAAACCTTCCTGAGGTTCAAGCCCACCACCATCCATTGGTCCCAACCCTCTTCACGTCAGTGCACCAAGCCCAACAACACCCAGCTGTTCTGACCCCCTTCAAGTCGGTTCACCCCGTCCCGCATGACATTAAACTATGGACCTCTTTCCATGGAAAGCCATTGTCAATACATTCAGTGGTAAGTCCTTGTCACTCCATTCAGCGGTAAGCCATTGTCACCTCAATCAGTGGTAATTCATTGAAACCCTATTCAACTGTAAGTTGTTGTCACCTCAATCAGTGGTAAGTCGTTGAAACCCTATCCAGCAGTAAGCTGTTGTGACCTCAATCAGCGGTAAGGTGTTGACACCCCTATCCAACGGTAAGCCGTTGAGACCTCATCCAGCGGTAAGCTGTTGTGACCTTAATCAGCGATAAGCCATGGACACCCCTATCTGGCGGTAATCCGTTGTGACCTCATCCAGTGGTAAGCCGTTGAAAACCCCAATTGGCGGTAATCCCTCATCAGATGAACTACATGGACTTTGATTCTCTACCACGGGGATACGTATGAATCCTCTTCAAGGATCAAACCCAAAACCATCGCCATTCCCATGACGGTTCCATCCCATTCACCATCCCCTTCACAGAACCTTCCATCATCCATCCCGATTCTTACGCGAGTCGCCACATCCCGGAGGGATCATGCCACCCCATTCCCCATTCCCACTAACAGCATTCGGGAGGCCACCCACATGATGGACCCAGTATCGGTGTTCCCACTAGGGGGTTCCTCCATCTGATCCACTCTAGTTAGTTTTCTGATCAGCCCGATCTGTCTCTACTAGACGTTAAACTTGCAGCATACCCTGTGTTAAACATGGGAAGCTGAGAAAAACCCCAGATACATGCCCATGGCATATGATTCCCCGCATTCGATGTGGGATTCCTTGGTATTCCACACCCTTGAGAAGCCCTATAATAAGGGATAGAAGATAGACACACCAATCCCCAGTGTCCAGACACACCAGTGATGCCCAACTTGACTAATCCCCTAACCGAAGGATGCTGCCCTGATCGGATGGCTTGGAATGTCCGGACAAAAGAAGCATAATTAACTAGTTTCCATGAAGATATGGCGCCAGGAAGAGTTTCAAGAACAATGTCTTAAGTATATGAGGGAGACCTGGACTAGGTGACGAGTTCCGAGGAGGAATCCATGGAAGGAAGAACTGACATACCATCATCCCATTTTGATCAAGGAACAGACGTCCCTGAATAAGGAGAGGATGTTGCCCACCTTTGGAAAGCTGGAATGCGGGGTAAAAAAATTGTATCTCTCATCCCCGAACAAGATGGACGTGCGTGCCCTGGTGAAAGCATCGGAAACAATACTGGTTGAAATTTTCTATGAGTTTTATTTTCTAATATTAAATTAAACTATATTAGAACCTACCAGACCAATAAAAATTGAGACAATTAAATTGGAACAAAAAAACAAGATGAGTTGAATTGGGCACACTAAACTAATTAATATGAGAATCAAAACCAATGAAAATAGTGACCTAACCAAAAAATGGAAAAAATGAAAGAACCCAAAATATGATCCAAATGACCTAAGATAAATAAAATTGGATAAATGACCTAATTAATTAAGAAAAATTCAACAAATGACCTAAGATAAATAAAAATAGACAAATGATCTATTCAATTGACCAAAATAAACCAAATGACCTGACCAAAATTGAATTTGATCGAATTGAAAATTGAAGAACACTATATCATACCCATGTTAAAAATGCTATGTTGAATGTATTGACTTTTTTATAACATTTATTTTATGTTTTGATATTCATTCAACTAAATATAAAATTCATTTGTTATATAACTACATATCCTTTATTTGTTTTGAAAATTGGTATTCCTTAGCTATGTCATATCTCATATTATTTCTTGTTTTTAATACACATTTGTTATGGATTTGTAATTTATTCCATATTTGTTTTCAAATTCCTAAAATGAAGTATATTAAATAGATAAGAAGAAAAAGGATAGAATAAAATAATCACATAATGAGATAGATGGACGTCCCTCCTTTAGTGTCTGTTGTGAGTATTATATATATATATATATATATATCAATTACATATAATGTCATGTGATAATTTTTTTAATATTTAATTAGGATCCACCACATACACAATATTTTTTCTGTAACTAGGAAAGTGGTACCATTGGTTAGCCAGATGATATGAGGGGGTGGTACTAGAGCGACACACTCCACTCGGTGTACCCGATCACACCCTATCCCTTCCTCTAACATAGAGTCTAGAACACTTTTTGATCCCATTGTTTCATTATAGACACCTAGGATATTTATTTTTCCTATGTTTTCACTACTATTATCATCTAATCCTCCACCCCTATCTTTCCCTTATCTAATGATGGCTCCTGCATCCCATCCATATTATGCATTTCCACAGGAATCTATGACATAATCTTTTCATTCTACTTCCTTATCCCTGATCTTGCACATTCATGCTTCTTTGACTTCTACTCTAACACATTCTGAGCCTGCAATACATACATTAGATCCCACTCAGAGCTTTGGGATCTAGCAACACCCACTAATCAGACTAACTTAGGTATATTTATTGAACCCCAATAATTTTTTTAACCATAGTTAATTTTGATTATAAGATATATTGATATAATATATTATTTTATTCTCTAATAGAAAGATCTTCCTCTAAGAATCATGGGAATACATGAATGCGTGTAGTGTGGAAACACCACACACAACTGATGGTTTAGTACAAAAAGGACAATCAAATAATTGAAAAAAAAAGGAAATATTGTGGAAGTTTTATAGTGAAACTTTCCAAATACTCTAACATCATTTCAATTAGGCCACTCTATTAGACACACCTTCTAAAAAAATAATTCATGAGAAAAAGTATAGGTAAGAAAATTCTTTTAATTTAATCTTATGTTATTATTATATTTATATGAATTGATATTTTGGTGAGAGATTCGTTTTTATTTTCCCTATGGTGAGGCTATGAGGACAACATGGATCATGGAATTAGGTGATATATGTATAGAATATAAGCATGAGTTATATAGTGGATAGCATGCAAGAGTTGGTACAAATTTTGAGGCCACGCCTATCATGAATGAGTGTCCAATATAATATTATCGGGACATGATTGATTATTGTATGAGTACCAAGTTCAAGGTATTAAAACAATTTGAGGTTTTTGAATGAAAATTGCCCTGATTTGAATCAATACATATATTTTTATTATTGAAACTTATTTTTTAAGAAGCAGTAGAAAGAAATAAAAAACATCGATATTTTGAAATTCCTCCACACTTTGGGGTGCCCTATGATGTTAGACCATGATAGAAAGTAGGTATGATGCTCATTTATAATTTTTGTTTCCTTTATATTTCATTCCATCTCTAATTCTAATAGATAAATGATCATTTATTCTTTATTTTATTATTGAAAGTCTTTAGGGTGTACTAAAATTTCAAGATTAGAATTGTTATGTTTGTGAGAATTTTGTGAAATTTTTTATTTTATATGAATATTATGTATCAAAATAAACCATTAAAATAAAACTCATAACATATTTATACCCTATAAAAGTTGAGTGAAACATCCAACCTGGTAGTTTCTCCCCTTCCTCCTATTTAACATAGGTGGTACCCCTTTTGTGCCCAGTTGAAAGACACAGTATAATGAAAATTATCAATCCATTATATAATATGTTTTTATAAATGGGATAATCAACTATGATCTATGGAACAACATGTATAATCTACTCATTTGATGCCTTATTATTTATTGAAATTAGAAATGTAATGATAGACTTCCACTATAATGGTCAAAATTTTAATCAAGATATGGTAATAAATTTATGAAACTCATTTCCCCAAGTTTCAATACTTTTTGAGTATTCAATGCAATTTTTTCAATATACATTGGGTTTCCATGAGGGATTGGTGACACTATATTTAATTTATTTCAAAAGGGAGGTGAATTCCTCTTCTAGATAAGTCTTTCCAAATTTTTGATTCCTTGACATCTCAATCTACATGATGGCTCTTTCCATATCAACCCCATACACCGTTTATAAGGCATGATATTTATAAAAGTATACAAGTTCCTAACCATTGGATTATCTTATGATCCTCCTATAACCTAAGGGTATTAAGCATCCCTTTACAACACAATCTATTTTTATTTTCATTCAGCCATCACATCAAGGCTGCTAGATATCTAGGATGAATCTAGTATACCATCTCAATTTTCCTAAATTCCAATATTGTTGAATATAGATAAGTTTCATGTGTAGTTGTCTTCTAAGATAGTTTAATGTTCATTTTCAAACATAATAATAATAAACAATTTGTTCATGTAAATTCTAAGGATCATTTCTCTATTGTTGAATCTAACTATATTTATGATCCACCAAATATGGTAGTAGAATTCAGTGGTTTCATCCAAAAAGTAGTTCTTGAGATGCACTAAACCACTCATTTTATAGAATCCATATAAAGATTCTAAGAAACAATAATCCCTATATTCCTTTATTTCAAAGAGATTAAAGGTCCTGAACCATAATGACTTTAAAAAAAATATAAAAAATAATGACTGATAGAATATATTTCATGTTTGAAAAATTTGTACATTTAGGAATGACTCATTTGATAATATTTTTAATGGTCAAGTTTCGCGGAATTCATTCCACACCGTGAAAGCTTTTCCCCTTTTTATTTTTTAAAGGACATGAACCTTATGTATTCCACATGATTTGAAGTGGTCCTTTCAACATCAACTAAAATAACACTTATATATAGAATATACATCTCTATGGGAAAAGAATGAACCTTTAAATATCTATTATGGACTCTTAAGTGTTACTGTGTTCAATAGGCTGAAATACTCCCTTGTATTAACGGCATGACTATTACACATTACTTTCTCCACAGGTTTGAAGTGAATGAATGATAATCAAGTAAAATAGATAAAAAATAACTCAAAACTAACATATCAAATGAACCCCTATAACTGAAAAAACATAAAATGACAAATCCAAAGTGAATAAAATAGAATCCAAGAAAGATAAACTAATTTGAAACAGTTAGATATGAAAAAAACCAAAGAAAAATAAAAAAACTGAAAAATTCAACTAGAATAGAATTTAATTGTATTGAATCAAACCGAATAGGCCCTAGAATCCCAACACAAATTACAAAAAATAGAATCCATCATTAAAGAATTAAATTTCATTATACTTAAAAAAATATCAACATTATAAAAAGAAAATGAAACATTACTACAATAAGTTTAATCAATACAAACTTAATATAGATTACTTAACTAGCCCTAAATCAACCAAAACTTAATGAATTTGATACTCAAAAAACCAATAATGAAGGAAAAAACCAAATAAATTCATCATGAACCAATAAATCCTAAACATAATTAAATAAATAATGAAACAAATTAATAATAAAAAATTCAAATAACCAGAATCGGATGAATCATAACCAATCTAACTAGAAGAGAAACCGACATGAAAAGAAGAAAACTAAATGTATTATTCTGAACATGATCTAAAAAAGTGAATAAAAATGAAATAAATCACTCTAAAAAATAAAATTGATTTGATTTGATTTTAAATAAATCAAATGAAAGCTAACTTAACTAAATAAATATAATGTAACATATACCAAACTGAATCATATCAGGGATGACCATACTAAGTCAAATTTAAATGAAAAGTTATAAAAAAAATATAAATAAATAAAAATAAATAAATCTAATCCAAAATAACCCAAAATGACCTAAGATAAAAAAGTAAGCCAAACATAATAAAATTATACCTTATTAATATAAATTTTATATAATTCAACCAAACTGAATTCAGTTGAACCATACTTAAAAAAATTGAATTAAAAAAAAATAAATAAAATTTTACCATGTAAAACTAAATAAGAAAAGTAAGGATCAAAACCAAGATGAACTTAAATACTCTTATGCTAACTAAACATTAACATTCTTTAACCAAATAAATAATGAATCATATTCTTTCATGTGTCTTTTTAACAAAAAAACACCTATATTGACTATATGTTTCCATTAATATCCATCAATGAATAATTTACCTTGATTTTCCATATTTTAACCCCTTTCAAATTAAATCATATAAAAATAGAAAACAAAATAGGAACGCATCTATCATAAATTTTGTAATGACCCAAACATTTAGAAATAAAATTCCCCTTCTGATATAATTAAATTTATTATTATGTATTATGGTTGTAGAAAACATAAGCACTTATTTAATTTTGTTGTATTTAATAGTATTTAAAATACTGTTAAGAATCATAACCGTTGATAATATATCCTTTGAGTAGCGAACATATGATTTGTATAAATATAGGATTTTAACAAATCTAATTGACACAAACAAAGTAATTGATAGCCTCATCCAATAGGATCATACCCTATGAATCCAATTTACCGGAGATTCCAAGGTAGATAGAATCACTATAATTTTTCCATGACCAATCCCATGTTGAGATCCAACAAATTAAGCATGAGAAAAATGAATTATAGGAAATGTTCAAGCACATTGAGATAACGACCCAAACCATGTACACTGAATCACCCAATGAAATCTACACAATCGTGCACCTTAATTTAAGGCGTTTTCTGGTGAATTGAAGGGATATGTATGAAGACCCAAAAAATATGAATATATATATATATTATTTTCAATATTATAATGGTTATACTTACTTCTCATTTTCATTTTATAAATGATTTCAAATTTGATATAATAAGACACAACTTTTATTTCTGGGTAATATTTGAATTCAGCTAAAGAATTTATTTTAATTAATTAATGGATTTTTGGAAAAACAATTATTGCATTGTTTTGTTAAATAATTTTTATTAAATATAAATTATCATATAATTTTTATGAATTCAATTTTAATTTTTATAAGCATTCAAAAACTATTTTTTTAAGACCCAACGTTTCTCAATAAATGTTTATTAATATTTTCAAAGAAATAATTGTTATATTTAAAAATTTATTTTGATAAAATGAATATTATTTTCTGAATCATAATTAAAAAATTATAAAATGCTAAATTTTTTATAATTTTTTGAGATAGATGAATTTTGAAGAAAAAATTAAATACGGTATAAATGTGTGATGTGTATTATGACATCATAATCACTCATAAATGATGTAATAAATACTATAATAGAAATACATAACCAAATATATTTTTCCCATTTAAAATATTGTAATATTAACATTATTTTATTAATTTTATAAATCCTTTATGAATCCTCCAAAACCTATAATATATTTTAAGGTTTAAAAATAATTTCATTAAAAGTATGACTCACCTCTACTGCACCAAGGGTGATATTTTATTAATTTCATCCCTTGGAATTAAAAAAATAATTAAAAAACCTATTTGGTATAAACTATTTGAAAAACCATGGGTTTTTTGTTGTTTTTTTATTATATAGAGTCCAAAACCTAAGTTTGAGAAATAATAAATAATTCTCCTCTCTTACCATACATAAACAAACTCAAGATCCCATTTCTCTTCACTAAAAATATTTGGGTAATGTCCTTACTATGACCCCCCCCCCCCCACAAATATATATTCCTCCCAATGTTCCCCCATTCTCTAAATAATCTCCTCCCAATCATTTGAAATCATGCTCTCAAGGTAAGAGATCCTTTTACTCTCCTTTTTATTCAAGTTTCTTCATTATCTTATGATTTTTATTTCTAATTCATATTATTGGGATATGTTTTCCCATGTCATTAATATTTATCATTTTATTCCCAAATGATGAGGGAGCCATTTATCTCTCATCAACACATTTTATGAATCTTTATGTGATGTTGTTATTATAATAAACTTTCACCGCAATTTTTCATGACAAACAGTCATGCAGTGAATACCCATACCCATTTCCTATCAAGTGTGTTCAAATTTATGAAATTATACTTATTTATTGGGGAAATACATGTATTTATTCAACACACCTTGATAATTGAAGAAAATTATATGATTAATGAATCCATGTTGTATGATCTATGTGGAGAACATAATAATGAGAATAAAATGAAGGTGATAGGTGCAGCCAGAATTATATAGGGCTCAAATGAAATTCGTAATTCTTTAGTATCATGAGAAATTATTAAAGGGATTAGGGAGTGAACCTAATCTATAAATTTACTTTTTAAAACATTATCTCTTGGAAATTATCCTTGACCTATGTTTTTTATGCATTTTTTAAGTTATTTCTACATTTCCCAACTTGCCTTTATGATTATCATACGATATCATGCCTTAGTGTTCATGTTTATGATTATAACTCCTTTTATGACCCATTTATATACCTATTTTCTAAAATATATTTCTTTCTTCATTTTATTCCATGTTTATTCCCTTACTGGTCTTTATTTATCACCCATTTCCTATTTATGTCCCTAGTTTATCCTATACAATATTATGAACGTGCATGTTAAGGAAGATTTCGATAAAGATTATGTATTTCCTATTTTAAGTTGTCATGTAGTGTTTATAATTCTAAAATAAGATGGAATTATATATCTTAAAAGTTTTATTATGTGTAATGTTATGTAATAAATCATTTAACAATGTGTAATAAAGAGTAGGGTTTTTATAATTGGTATCAAATAAAAAGTTAAGTTATTTTTTAGATTTTGATTAGAAAGAACTAGTGAAATACTTAGGGATAAAACTAATTATAAGAAAAAATCTCTAAATTTTTGTAAAGTATAGAGTAATTGGTTTAACAATAAAATACATCACTTTATGGATACTATAAGGGGATGTGGATCTAGCGCATATGTACATAAGGTTAGACACTGAAAACGCCATGTTGAGCTAAACTAGACTAGGAATTGGTACATGAAAATAGGCCTTGATTCACACATGGTTTGCTCCTATGGGATATGATTTGGTAAATTCATAATCTCATTATAAACCATTATTAACCAAATAGAAAATTCACATAAGAATATATGCTAGGAAATAGATCACGGAAAACATAAATTGAAGCCTAGAAATTCATAAGTTAAGGAAATAAATGTAATATATAATTTTTCTCTTTAATGTCATTGGATTCATGTTTATGTGTTTAATAGTTTAAAAATAATCATCCCTAGTTTTCAATTTAATGTATAAAATGGTGGGAAATAGTTAGAATTAGGTAAACAACCAATTTGATGGGAAATGTGATTATTTACCCAACAAGATACCCAACCCAATCGGAGTGGGAATCATGAACTTTATGATGATATTCTCTTAGTTGAATTGGGTTATAAATATAAACCTAGATTAGGAGGAGTTCTCAAATCCACTAATAAAGAACAAGTTGCAAGTGATTGATTTATGTGAGAAATACGTCCAAATTTTAGTGGATCATTTGATCCCTTAATCGTAGAAAAATGGATCTACTCCATTGAAAAGATCTTCTCTATCGTTCAGTGTTACGAGAAAGAGAAGGTTTCACTGTATGTTTATCATGTAGAGGGATAATTTGATTAGTGGTGGAAATTGATCAAGAATACAAATCTTGAAGAGGATATCAAATGAATTGGGTGGAAGGAATTCAAAAAAAATGTTTTTCAAAAAATATTTTCCTCTCACTATCCTTCTTAAATCAGAAATAGATTATTTTTTCCTCAAAAAAAGATAATGAATCTATCAGGTACTATAAGGAAAACTTTACAAGACATGCATGATATACTGCTATCTTTTTCATTACCCTAGAGTTCATGGTTGATGAACAAGCCGAAGTTCGTCACAGTCCTCAAAATTACCATTATTACTTCTACACTAGTATAGTAGTGCATGGTCGATCCACAGAGATGGAAGATAAGTGATTTCAATGGTTTTTGAATTTTAAACCCCCACTGTTGTCAGAAATGGGAAAAAATCTTCTTACTTTTCTTATATATTTTTTAATTTTATTGATGAAATGAAAACAGAACGAGGAAACAATATTTTCTACAATGAAACTAAAATTTACACTAAGTACTTTTAAACTAAATAATTTTAGCAAACTAACAATAAGTTGCGAAGAAAAGGTGATCATATCAACAAAAGTCACTCTGGAAATATAATCTACTATTTGATATAGTTTTCTTCATCTAAACTTTTTGCTGAAACACACCTCAACACAAACCTGATGAATCTCCCTTGCCAAGAAATTCAACAGGAAAAGGATTAAATCTTGGAGTTCTCCGCACAAAAACATAACCGGACTGCTAAGAATTTTAAAAAAGATTAAATTTGTAAATAAACTCACCATAAATTTTCAAAGTTAATGAAATTAAAGTTCTTATAGATGCATTAAAAAACAACCTCGCCAGTCGAAATTGAATTATTAATGTTTAAATTAATTGATAGGTGATTCAACAGAACATAGAATCATAATTCAATCTCGCTGATTGATTGTGATTCTGAAAAATGTAAAGTAAATGAAGAATTTTTTTAAGATAAACCAGAATAATTGAATTCCAAAGTTATGAAAACATTAACCTCTGATCAACTTGATTAAAGAATTGAAAATCAATTGATCATAGAGTACTATGAAATTAAATACAAGAAGGGAAAAGAACTCCCTTAGTGATACTCTGTTCTTGGGCTCCTTCATCTCCTACTCTGTTCAGATGCGGAACCCGGAAGTCTTCGCTCTCGGATGGATGTGATCATGGAATCAATAATGAGAGAGTCCTCAGATCTTCTCTCCAATGTGTGTCTGTCGAATCAGAATGAGCATACCCCTCCAAATTCTGCTGCTTGCTCTGTTTTATATCCTCCGCCATCTGCTGCTTTTCACCGACCAATTCAAACGACATCAAATGTCCCTCAGTTGTGCACTGCACAGGTTGGTTTTTTTGCGACATTCACTTCGCACTAGTATTTCCCTCATAACTAACTTCTGGTGAGCTAGTTAAATGAATATGGACGTGTTTTGGTCTCGTGAATGAACCTGCAATGTTAGAACAGAAAAATAAATGAATAAATTAGCGTTTAAAATGTTAACTTTTATAAACAAATAAAAGTTTCATTAAAGAATGATTTGATGTTATTAAAAATAAATTAAAATTTATTAGTTATTATTTAAATTGTTAGTTAACATATTTTATTTAATTTTTTTTACAGGTTATTGTTTATAAAATTAATTTATGAAGGTGATTTATTATTTGGTAGATTAAAAAAGAGTTTAGTAATTATTAGATTATTAGACTTTAGTTTTTTTCATTTTGAATATTAATTATTACAATTTATAAAATTATAAAAAGTTTTTATATTTTATAATTATATGGTTAATAAACATGTTAATTTATAATTAATTTTTTTATTGAAGTATTAAATTTACTTACTTTAATTTAATTATTAGATTAAACATTAGAATTAATATAATTAATTAATTTTGTATTTGATTCTATTATTATTAATTTTTATTATTATTATTATTATATTTATAGTTATTTATTATTAATTCATTTTTAAATTATTTTTAGTTTAGTTTTTTTAATTTCATTTAATCCCTCCCCCAATCCACGCTGCACAGCAGAGAGTAAGAGTTTGAGGTTTTTTTATTCCTTTTCCCCCCGAAGGTCGAGGTGACTTCCTCCTCTGCAAACTGTGGTGATGCGAATTAGCCTTGCACATCAGCGATGACGACAGATTCAAGAGGTGCATGCAGTTCTAGCGGTATCCCCCTTCTGTCTGGCTAGATCCGGGCTTCATCGACGACACACCTCCTCTCTGGTTGTGACATTACCAGATCCACCAGCGGTGCGGCTTTGACAACAGGTCTCCTCGGCTTCATCTCCAGAGGAACTCCTATTTCAGTTTCACCTCATCATCCTCGAACCATCCTCGAAAAGGTGAAATCAACAAGGAGATTTTGCGGTAGGCGATACTCATCTTCTTCCATCGAAAACAATTTGGGTTTTTTTCCAGGTCCAGTGAAGAAATGTGATTAGGGTAAAATTGATTCTTTGATATTGTAAATCTGGTTTGCAGTGAGTGGCTTAAATCTATTGAGAAAAAGATTTAGTGACAATTTTGTTGCACGTAATTGCTGGTTGAGTATACATATTCTCTTCTAATCTCAAACGAAGCTTCATGGAAAGGGAAACAGTGCGAGGATAGTTGCAATTTTGGTGCGTTGCAGGAGTCAAGTGGATGATGTGCAAGGAAGGAGGGGGAAGCATTGGAACAGTTTGGAAATGGTGACAGTGATAATTGGTTTGAAAAATATTTGTTCCCTGAAATTGCGGAGCGTGAGGAAGGAAATGGTGAGACCGTGAAATTGAAGAGGTGGGGACCGATGTATGGTGTTACAGTGACACTGTAATGATACGGTGGGTGAGGCTTGAGGTGACACCGTAAAGATACGGTGCGTCCGTGACAAAGGGTTTCGGTAGCAAGAGATTGAGACAACGTAAGGGGGTGTTACGGTGAGACAGTAAGAGAGATTAACAGTTTCACCGTGAATTAGGTTAGGGTGAGACCGTAAATAGAAGAAACGGTGCGTGGAGACACTGTGACCGTGAACGAGATGAAACCGTTTACCTGCAAAATAATCATAGTAAATAAAATAAATTGAACCTTAAATAAAACTGAATGAAATAATTAATAATAACTAAAAATTAATTAAAACATATGCAAAGAAATTTACTCATAAATTTAAATAAACTTTTTAAAACCAAATTAACTTCAGTTAAATTATTAACATTAAAATATAAAACTAAAATTGTTACCATACTAAACTAAAAATAAAGAAGAAAATAAATTATTAATAGTAAATATTAAAAGAATTATAAAACAAAGTTTAATTATTTATAAAAGACTACTGTTTAAAATTAAATTAATTAATGAAATTAAATAACTATTATTTTATTAATCAATTTATGTTAATTAATGAAATCAAATTAAAGAGAGGCAAAGAGTTTGTAAAGTTAAATTTATAAAAATTGAATTGTTAAAAGAGAACTAAAAATTAGATTATGTTATATTAATTAATATTAATACATGAAATGTTAAATAAAAGCTTCATTATCTATATGCAGATGAAGAATTAATTAATTAGCTAATTAATGTTAAATTATTAACTATGCAGACAAAACCATCAAAGTAAATAAAAAATCACTAGACTATAAAATTAAAGCAGGAGATAATTTAATTATTTTAAAGCTTATAATACACAATTAATTACAAAAAGTGATTAATTATAAAAATTAATAATAAAAATACATATGTGCCATTATTTATTAAAAAGTTTTAAAATAAATAATTAAATTGATAAAAATCAATTAAAAAGATGTGGTAAAACATGTGTTTTTAAGGACACATCAAATTACCCCACAATTAAGCATTGTTTTTCCTCAAACAATCCCAATTTTTATTATAAGAATAAAATAGAAAAATTGTTCTTATTGAATTGCTCAAGATGTAACATGTACAAAACATCCAGCAAAGGACTTCAAGGCTTTCATTAGGATTAGAAAATAATTTTCTCATAAGAATCTTGCTTAGAAAAAATACTCAAAGGTAGTTAAGGAAAATATGAACCATCAAGCAATGAAGATTTCATTCCTCATATGTGACACAACTTAGAGACTCATTTCAATCCAAACTCAGTTTCTAATTCTATGAATTACAGGAGATAAAATATCAATGGAATTAAGACATTAACCAAGGAACTTTGTACCTTGACAGAATCCTAGGTTCCAGAAATAAATAATTTTTTTTCAAATCACCTTTTTTATACAACATAAATGATTTCCACAAAAACCAACTGACCCCTTCTTCATTTGGCGTTCATCATTCCTCTCACCTTAATGAGATCATTTTTTACCTTAGACACTTTATTTATTTTTTCCAAGACATGTATCATTGTGATAAGAACTGTGAAAATGTACGTATTCAAAGTGTATAGAGGCTTTAAAGTTAACAGAAACGCACCCAACATCTACGGTCTTAGAGACTCTCCGTGGGATCCCAGATGCCCAAATTACTCCAGTTCCAAAAGATTTATATCAAAAATCATTCACATTGGATCATTAAAGCAATTACCTTTAATAATTAAAAGATGATAGAGGTCCCTAGAATCAGAATAAAAATTACAGTTCCAAGGGTTATGATCATAACTCCATTAAAAGGGTACCCATATCACTTTCAGAAGTCGACTCTAAACAGAATTTCTATCAAATCACTAAGTAAGATCACTCAGAAATCATCCATTATCATCAATTTTAGGTTCAAAGCAGTTCTTACTAATAACAAAGAACTTGTCCTAAGGAAAAACCCATTTGAGTAAAATGTAAAGCCTAAAATTATGCACGAATTTTGAAAATATTTAACCATTTTTTTACAAAAAGTTTGAGTTGAAGTGGGAATTGATGGGATTTCAATAAAGAATTGTTTATCACAGTCAAGAATTGACCTCCTCCCCTACACATAAAACCCAACTTTGTCCCAAAGTTGACTTCTAAATATAGAGAAGAACAATTTATCAATTGAAGTTCAAAATAGATTTTCATTTAAGTATATTTATGACATGTTTAAAGGGTCTCAATGATGTTCAAAAATATAGTTTTCCAAAAAATATAAATAATCAGCAGGTTCATTAGCAAGTATATTCATTAACATTTATGTCCAGTTAAATATAAGGTGTGGGTGCACAATCAATAGGGTGTAAGCATGTTTAGCTAAATTTATTCAGTTAGATATTCAATAAAGTAGAGAAAGTTCATGCTAAACACCCCAACCTAAAGCAGATTCAATACATATTTTCCTTTAGCCTGTAAGTACCTCCCCTACACTTAATTCCAAGCAATGGAAAATCATTTCAATATTTATCAATGAATTAAAATTTATAGCAAGAGGCACATGCATAATTTTTAAGCAAAACATTGTGACATGCAGCAAAAGTTTTTTTAAAATATGCAATATATGCATCTGATTTTTAGCAAATATGTAGCAGAATTTTTTATACAAGCAGAATTTTTTAAAAAAAAATGAAATTTTTTTTAATGAAAAACATGTAGAAGATTTTATCTTTAAAGTCAATAAGAGCAGAAAAATTATATGCAGAAATTATGAATTAAGTACTTCCCAGAATATATTTGTCAATTTCCCTCCAGTATGGGAACTCCACTCCTTAAAGAAACCAACCGCATCATCCTAAAAATACAAATCATGAACACCAAAGTCAAATAACTAGCATAGACAGTGCAAACAGAAAGCATCACAACAGAACTTTATTAAATGTAAAATAAAAACAGAAACAAAAGTAAACACAAAAGAAAGAATATGGGTTGACTCCCATGAAGCACTGAATTTAAAGTCTTCAGTTAAACTTTATTTAATCACGTTTTTATTTATTAACACAAAAAAAACCATGGGTTGCCTCCCATTCAGTGCTTGGTTTATAGTCCTTAGCCAGAGTCACCTAGAAACTAACCATAATCACTAGGTGGATGTGGTTTCCTCAATAGGAACCACCACATATGTTTGGAATAATTATTTTTAACAGAAAGATGAGATTTGTGGGCAATAAGACTCGAGTAGACTAAAACCAAACTCTCATTAGCTGCATATATCCCTAAACAGAACCCATTAGCATTTATGGACATAGTTCTCTCAACTACCATTATTGTTTCATATTTGAAAATATTAACATTTTTAGGTAGTGGAAGCAATGTATTAGGCACTTTAAAGGCTATGAAAATGTCCTCATAGCTATCTTCTTCAACTTCAACACTAACAGGTTCATATTCAAGGGTGAAAATGGTTGAATATTGAATAGTATGTTCAAGAAGAAATTCAATAGAGTGATAAATAGAATCATGTACAATGAAACTCAAGTATGATTCTCCCTCTAGACTACTATCAATATCATGAAAAGGCCCATCACCCTTCACAGGTGAGGATGGAAGTGATAGGAAAGGAAGAGAATTTATTTTATCACCAACAGATTCAGGTTTAACAATGTTGTAAATCTCTTCCAAAATTTCCTCATCTGTTAACTCACACTGAACATCTACTACTTCTAACAAATCAGTTCTGCAACCATCATCTTATGTGTGTTCAACCACATTTTCATGTTCAAGTTCAAAAGGCTCATTTTCTAAAACAAGTTCTATAGTGTGTTCCATGAAGTTGAAATCAGGGGGAGTAATGTTTAATTCAGCTTCAATAAATTCAATTTCCATATTTTTCAAGTTTAAACATTTAACCCCATGTAAAACATCACTGTTTTCAATTTCGGAACACTCAATTTATATCAAACAATCAATCTGAGAAAATGAAGATGAAATCTCATCATTCAATCTTTCTTCAAACATCATTCCCTTCTCCTCTAAATTATCCAACATCAATTCAGAAATAGATGGATTTGAAGTTTCAAAACATGGAAGAGAAGAGTTCAGTTCAAGTTAAAAGATTTCAGATTCTATGTTTTCCAGCATAAGGTTTTCATCCAAAGTGTTCCAAATATTTTGTTTAGACTCATTATTCACAAATTCAGAAAAGTTGGGTGAAGAGTTTTTAACATTCAAGTTTTCAGTTTCAAGTTTTTCTTCAACCCGAGTGACTTCATTATCAAAGCTTAAAAATATTGATTTTTCTCCAATGTAGGAATGATGAAACGAACTGGGAAATCTTTTTTCAATCTATTTCAACTCATCTTCGAAATTATCTAACTCAGAAGCATTAAAACTCTTTTTGGAATTTTCAATGTTATTCTCTTAACTCAGTGAGTTGGTTATTTCCAGATTTAGTTTAACAGAATCAAAGTTTTCAAAGTGAATGGTTTCTTATCCAATTTCACAGTCACACTCTTCTTCAACTTGATTTCAAACATTTTATAAACATTTTTCCTTTTCTTTTTCTTCAAATTCTTCTTGTTCTTTAACCCTCTATTGTAACTCCAAGAGCATTTTTTCCAATCTTTTCATTCTTTGATCTCTCTCTTGAGAATCTCTAAGTTGAATTTCATGGGTTTTACTTAACCAACTGTTAATTAGTTCCACACTAACATCCAATTTAGAATCAATCAGGTCAATTTTAGCTAGAGTGTCAGGACTAGACTCATATTGTTCATTTTGATCAGTGTAAAAATCCTGTTGTGGATGGTTAATGACACACTGCTAGGCAGTATGTCCATAATCTCCACAAAAATCACAGCAAGGTCTCATGCAGTAGTTTGAGCCTTCAAAACATTCCGTTTTTGAAAATTTTCAGATTAAACACACAGAGTTTCACAGTTGATGCATATTTTTTCAAAAACAACACATACAGTAGGTTTCAGTTCAAAGTAGTTTTTTTTAAATCATATTTTTTCTATATAATTTTTTATGTTTTTTTAAATTATTTTTTAAAAAAAATCTAAAACTTAGAACACTCAGGGCGTGCCTTCCCCAACAGTGGCACCAAATTTTGAATAAGATGGAGGTCATCACAGCCCTCAAAATTACATTTATTACTCATACACTAGTATAGTAGTGCTAGGTTGATCCACAGAGAAGGAAGATGAGTGATTTCTAAGGTTTTTGAATTTTAAACCCCCCACTGTTATCAGCAGTGGTGAAAACATCTTCTTACATTATATATATATATATATTATTTATGAAATGGAAACAGAACGAGGAAATAAGATTTTCTACAATGAAAATAAAATTTACACTAAGTACGGTTAAACTAAATAATTATAGCAAACTAACAATAAGTTGCGAAGACAAGGAGCTCAAATCAACAAAAGTCACTGTGGAAATCTAATCTACTGGTTGATATAGTTTTCTTCATTAAAACTTTTGGATGAAACATACCTCAACACAAAACTGATGAATCTCCCTCACCAAGAAATTCAATAGGCAGAGGATTAAATCTTGGAGTTCGCCACACCAAAACATAACCGAACTGGTAAGAATTATGAAAAAGATTAAATTTGGAAATAAACTCACCGTAAATTTCCAAAGTTAATGACATTAATGTTCTGAAAGATGCATTCAAAAACAACCTCTCCAGTATAAATTGAATTATTAATTTTGAAGTCAATTGAGAGGTGATTCAAATGAACAGAGAATCAGAATTCAATCTCACTGATTGATTATGGTTCTGAAAAATGTAAAGTAATTGAAGAAGTTTTGAAGATAAACCAGAAAAATTGAATTCCAAAGATATGAAAACATTAACCCATGATCATCATTATTAAAGAATCGAAAATCAATTGATTATAGAGTACTATGAAATTAAGTAAAAGAAGGGAAAAGAATTCCCCTAGTGATACTCTATTCTCGAGCTCCTTCATCTCTTACTCTGCTCAGATGCTACTCCTGGAATTATTCACTCTCTGATGGATGTGATCGTGGAATAAATAATGAGAGAGTCCTCAGATCTTCTCTCCAATGTGTGTGCGTCGAATCAGAATGATCATACCCCTCCAAATTCAGTTTCTTGCTCTGTTTTATATCCTCTGCCATCTGCTGCTTGTCACCTACCAATTCAACCAACTTCAAAAGTCCCTCAGTTTTGCACCGCACACGTGCGTTTTTTCGCGACAGGCATGTCGCACTAGTATTTCCCTCGTAACTAACTCCCGGTGAGTTAGTTAAATGAATATGGATGCATTTTAGTCCCTTGAATGAACCTGCAATGTTAGAATAGAAAAATAAATGAATAAATCAGCATTTTAAATGTTAACTTTTATAAACAAATAAAATTTTCACTAAAAATGCTTAGATGTTATTAAATTTAAATTAACATTTGTTAGTTATTATTTAAATTGTTAGTTGACTTATTTTATTTAATGTCATTTACATGTTATTATTTATAAAATTAATTTATGAAGGTGATTTATTATTAGGTAGATTAAAAAAAGTCTAGTAATTATTAGATTATTAGAGTTTAGTTTTTTTTTCATTTTGAATATTAATTATTAAAATTTATAATATTATAATAAGTTGTTATATTTTATATTTATATTGTTCATAAACAAGTTAATTTATAATTACTTTATTCATTGAAGTATTAAATTTACTTACTTTAATTTAATTATTAGATTAAACATTAGAATTAATTTAATTAATTTATTTTGTATTCGATTAAATTATTATTAATTTATTTTATTATTATTATTATATCTATTGTTATTTATTATTAATTCAGTTTTAAATTATTTTTAGTTTACTTCTTTTTAATTTCATTTAACCCCTCCCCCAATCCACGCTGCGCAGCAGAGAGGAGGGGTTTGAGGTTTTTTTATTCCTTTTCCTCCCAAAGGTCAAGGCAGCTTCCTCCTCTATAAATCGTGGTGATGCGAATCGGCCTTGCGCATCAGTGATGGTGACAACTTCAAGAGGTGCAGGAAGTTATAGCGGTATCCTCCTTCTGTCTGGCTAGATCCGGGCTTCATCGACAGCACACCTTCTCTCTGGTTGCGGCATTACTAGATCCACCAGCAGTGCCGCTTTGACAGCAGATATCCTCGGCTTCATCTCCATAGGAAATCCTTTTTCAGCTTCACCTCATCATCCTCGAACTGGCTTCGGCAAGGTGAAATCAACAATGAGATTCTGCGGCAGGCGATACTCATCTTCTTCCATCGAAAAAAATTCGGGTTTGTTTCTATGTATAGTAAAGAAATGTGATTAGGGTAAAATTGATTCTTTGAAATTGTAAATCTGGTTTGCGGTGAGTGGGTTAAATCTATTGAGAACAAGATTTCGTGACAATGTTTTTGCACTTAATTTCTATTTGAGTCTGCGTCTTATCTTCTAATCTCAAATGAAGCTTCATGGAAAGGGAAACAGTGCGAGGATAGTTGCAATGTTGGTGCATTGCAGGAGTGAAGTGGATGTTGTGCAAGGAAGGAGGAGGAAGCATTGGAACAGTTTGGAAATGGTGATAGTAAGAATTGGTTTGAAAAGGATACGTTCTGTGAAATTGCGGAGAGTGAGTAAAGAAACAGTGAGAACATGACATTGAAGAGGCAGGGACCGGTGTATGGTGTTACGGTGACACCATAAAGATACGGTGGGTGAGGATTGTGGTGATACCGTAAAGATATGGTGCGTTCGTGACAAAGGGTTTCGGTAGTAAGAGAGTGAGACACCGTAAGGGGGTGTTACATTGAGACAGTAAGAGAGATTGACGATGGCACCATAAATTAGGTTAGGGTGAGACTGTAAATGGAAGAAATGGTGCGTGGAGACACTGTGACCATGACCAGGATGAAACCGTTTACATTCAAAATAATAATAGTAAATAAAATAAATTGAAACTTAAATAAAACCTAATGAAATAATTAATAATAACTAAAAATTAATAAAAACATATGCAAATAAATTTACTCATAAATTTAAATAAACATTTTAAAACCAAATTAACTTATGTTAAATTATTAACTTTAAAATATAAAACTATAATTGTGACAAAATTAAACTGAAAATAAAGAATCAAATAAATTATTAGTAGTCAATATCAAAACAATTATAAAACAAAGTTTAATTATTTATAAAAGACTACTGTTTCAAATTAAATTAATTAAAGAAATTAGATAACTATTATTTTATTAATAAATTTATGTTAGTTAATGGAATCAAATTAAAGAGAGGCAAAGAGTTTGTAAAGTTAAATTTATAAAAATTGAATTGTTAAAAGACAACTAAAAATTAGATTTTTTTATATTAATTAACATTTAGTACATACAATGTTAAATAAAAGCTTCATTATCTAGATGTAAATGTACAATTAATTAATTAGCTAATTAATGTTAAATTATTAATTATGTAGAAAAAATCGTCAATGTAAATAAAAAATCACTAGACTATAAAATTAAACAAGAGATAAATTAATTATTTTAAAGCTTATAATACACGATTAATTACAAAAATTGATTAATTATTAAATTTAATAATAAAAGTACAAATGAGCCATTATTTATTAAAAAGTGTTAAAATAAATAATTAAATTGATAAAAATCAATTAAAAAGATGTGGCAAAACATGTGTTTTTAAGGCCACATCTATTGACCACTTCTTTGGTGGGATAAAACCTAGTCTACAGAAATTCCTTACGATATGATACATTGATATCTATGAGGAAATTTCTTGATGTTCCCTTAAAGTGAAAATAAATATTTGACAAATATCAGAGGTATTGTGGGGTAAGAATAAGATATTGAAGTTTACTTATGGTTGTCTGATAGAGAAATATAACGGTTCTGTGAAGTTTCAACATACCACTTCTGAAAAGTGAGGAAAGAAGAATCCCCAAAATTGCCTAAGGGGGCAAGAAAAAGTCATTAGGTGTGGGAAGGAAGGACACCTAGTTTTTGATTAGTGATGGTAGATCCACACTAATGTTTTGGAGGAAAGGAATGATCCAATGAACCCTAATTTCATTTCTCATTATTTCAAATGTAAGGAACCAAGTCACTTTTCAAACCAATATACTAATCTAAGGGTTTCGGTGACAACAAACAGCCTCCAAGGTAACAAGGGGGGGCTTTCTCCATCAAAAAAACGGAGATAGATCCCAAAAAGAAAGTGGTGATAAGTGTTCTTGTTATTATTTAAATAATAGCTAACATATTTTGTAATTATTTGTCAACATATTCTTTCATGTCACAGAATTTTAGTATAACTATTCAAACACCACCAAAAATCATTGAAGTAGAGCTATTGGTGAAAATGAAAAATTTGAAAATTACTACATCCTAAGTATATTATTCCTTCCCTATCAAAATTTGTGGGTTGAATTTCCCAGAAAACCATATGATACTCCCTTTGGTGGAATTTTTGGAATTTTTTGGTAGGGATTGGCTTTCGCTATATAAATCTAACATAAATCACTATGATAAGTAAATCACACTTTGTATCGTAAATCGACCCTAGATTCTGTACAAGTACATGGAGGAGGATGAATCTTATTTCGTGCCAAAATCTCAATCATGGATATTATATCCCTAAAATCAATAATATAAAGATAAAATGATTGATTATAAGGTAATAATAATACTTGAATACAAGTTCGTTGTTAGTGAATACAGTGATGTGTTTCTTGAATTATTTTTTGGTCTTCCTCTTAGTCGAGTGGTTGAATTTTCAATCGATATTATACCTGGGGTGTTGAAATTATCAAGACTCCATATGGAATTGTTTTTGTGGAAATTAAAGAACTAGAGAAATAGTTACATCAGAATCTAGATGAAGGGTTCATATGCCCATGTGCTTCACCATGGGGTGCACTAGTCGTCTTCATCAAGAAGAAGGATGGTTTAATGCGCCTTTTAATTTTCAATCACGTAATAAACAAGTTCACGATAAATAAAAATTATTATATACCATGGATTGATGAATTTTTTATCATCTACGTAGATCACAATACTTATCCATGGTAGAACTGTGGTTGTGGTATTACCATGTTAGGGTGATGAAGGAGGATATCCCCAAGACTACTTTTCGTATAAGTTATAGGAATTATAAGTTCATAGTAATTCCATTCAGACTCACTGATGTTCCATCAATGTTAACATAATTAATGAATAGAGTCTTTAGATATTACCTCAAAAAAAATTTGGTAGTCTTTATAGGCGATATTTTAATATACCCGAAAAGAAAGGGGGATCATTTGGAGCATCTGATTATTATGTTAAAGACCTTATGAAAGGAGAATATTTCTTCCAAGTATAGAAAATGTGAGTTCTGATTAAAGTAATTGTCATTATTGGGGAATATTATCACAAGAAATGGGATATATATAGACCATTCAAAGATAAAATCACTTGAAGGATGGATAAGGCTAACATCTATGATATATATCCACATTTTCTTCAAAGTTGTTGGGTATTATCGTCGATTTGTGAGAAATTTCCCGCAATTTTCAAACCCTCTAACCAAGATAACTCATAAGGGAGTAAATTTTTCTTAGAATTATGAATGTGAATATAGATTCAAGGATTTAAAAAAAAGGATTATCACTGAGCATGTACTCAAACTACACACAAGTGGAGACCTTTTCATGGTATTCAGTGATTCATTGAAGAAGTAGTTGGAGTGTGTGTTAATATAGAATTAAAATGTAATAGCCCATGCCTCATGGAAATTGAAATTTCATGAATAGAACATCCCAAAACATGATATAGAGTTGGATGATGTGATATTAGTGTTTAAAATCTAGAAGCATTGCCTCTTTGGGGAGAAGTGTGAAATATATATGGATCACCAGAGACTCAAGTATAAATTCACATAGAAATAGATGAATATGTGTCGGTGGTGATGGTTAGATATACTCAAGGACTATCACTGCTCAATCAATTTCCATCCTGGGAAAGTAAATAAAGTGGAATATTCTCTACCTAGAAAGGATCCACCTATATTATCATTGATGAGAATTGAGAAGGATCTAATTTTCTTAAATTTGAAAAGGATGGGTATGGGAATCATAAAGGAAGAAACATCATGAATACTTTCACAAATGATTTCTCAACCATCCATTCTAGATAGGATGAAGGACGATCAATGAGATGTTGTAGTAATTAAAAAGAAAATATAAATAATAATAATATGAAAATCATTGGATTTTAATGTTAATAAAGAAGGATGTGTGAGATTTGGTTCAAGACTATGTGTACCATCAAATCCTAAGTTAAAGAAAGATTTGTTGGATGATGCAAATAGATTAAACATATCCATCCATCCAAGAAGCACAAATACGTAAAAATTTCTATGAGAACACTATTGTGGGGACAATTTGAAGAAGTAGATCAGGGAATATACATCATGATATCTTGTTTGTCAGCAAGTGAAAGTGGAAAGGAAAAAATCCAAGGGGATGATACGACCCCTACCCATACCTATACTGAAATGGAAAAATTACCATGGAAATTATCACTGTTCTTCTAAAGATATAAAGAAGAAATAATTTTATATGGTTTTTTTGGAACATCTTACAAATACTGGTCACTTCATTTCATTTCGAGAGGATTTCACACTTGATCAAATTGCAAGGATATACATTAGAGAAGTGGTGAGGCTGTATGGAACACCACTATCAATTGTATCTAATCTAGAACCAATATTTACCTCTATGTTCTAAAAGAGCCTCTAACTTGGTTTGAATACTAAGTTGAACTCCAGCATGACTTATCACCCACAAACCGATGTCCAGTCTAATAAGACTATCCAGACACTTGAGGACATGTTGATAGCATTCTCAATTGACTTCAAAGTAGGATGTGATCAACATATTCTTCTGGTCAAGTTCTCATACAATAAAAGTTTCCAATCAAGCATCCAAATGGATCACTATGAAGACCTTTATGGGAATAGGTTCAAAACACCTTTATATAGGGATGAAGTTGGGTAATGAAAACAGTTTGGTCCATAAATGGTTAAGGAAATAGTGGAAAAGGTTAAGACTATTGAATATCACAACAAGGATTATAAGAGTCAAAAAAGATTTATGTTGACAATCATCAACACTACCTAGACTTTGATGTTGGAGACATGGTATTCCTCTACATATGTCAATGGAATAAAGTCATGAGATTTGGGAATAAGGTAAATATTGGTGCAAGATATGTCGATCCATTTGAGATCCTTGATCACATTAGAGTAGTGGCCTATCAACTAGAACTCCCACATAACCTATCTAATGTATGTGATGTATTGCATGTATCATTATTGAGAAATTAAATACTAGACTTCTAAAATTCACTCAATATAGAGTTTGTACCATTGGAGAATGATCTCTCATATAAGAGCTTGTAAAGAGCTTAGATTATACTGACAACGTTCTACAAAATAATAAAATTCACCTGGTCAAAGTGTTGTGGATAAACCAAAGGTTTTATGAATAAACATGGGAACTAGAGGAGGTGATAAAATAGAGTTACCCTCATCTGTTATAGTGTGTGAAATGAAAATTTTTAGGGTGAAATTTTGGAAGGGGTGATTGTTATGACCTAAACCTTTTTATAAATAAAATTCCCCTTGTGATTTAATTAAATGCCTTATTATGTATTATGGTTATTGAAAACACATGCACTTATTTGGTTTTATTATATCCTGTTATATTTAAAAGATTGTTAAGAATCATAAACATTGATAATATAGTCATTGAATAGTGAACATATTATTAGTATAAATATAGGGTTTTAACAAATCTAATTGACATGTAAAAATGAAGTGATGGTCTCAACTATAAGGATTGTACCCTATGAAGCCCTTTTATCAGAGCTTGCACTAGAGATATCATCACAAGTATTTTCCCCAAAAAAAACCCAAGCAGTGATCCAATAACATGAGAATGAACAAAATCGTTTATGAGATATGTTCAAGATCATAGAGATCATGGCCCATACCATATACGATGAACCACCCCATGAAAGTCTCACCATCATAAACCGTACTCTTTGGGAGTTTTCTAGTGTATTAAAGGGATATGTATCAAGACCCTAACTATATGAATATTTATATATTATTTTCAATATAACAATGGTTATATATACTTTGTATTATTATTTTATAAATTATTTTTCTTTTGATACAATTAATCACAATTGTATTTTTTGTTAATATTCAAATTCAATTAAGGAATTGATTTTTGATGAATTAATATATTTTTTAAATAAAAAATATTTTATTGAAATATTATTGTTAAATAATTTTTTTAAATATAATTTATAATTTATTTTTTTATAAATTCTAATGAAATTTTTATGAGGGTTCAAAATTATTATTGTCAAAAAAACCAAATTTTCCCAATAGACTTCATTTCTTATTTTAAAAGTTAAAATTCCCAAATTTAGAAAAACAAATTTATAAAATGAATATTATTTTTGGAATCATAACTTTAAAATAATCTATTGGTGGATTTTTCATAATTTTTTGAGGCACTCAAATTTTTGGGTAAAAATTCAATATGGTATAAATATACTATGTGTATTATGACATCATAATGACCTAAAAATGATGTGATAAATATTATAATATTTTTCTATTAGGGTTATCATCGAGCAAGGAAGTGTTATGCTCAGTCGGTCATGCCCTAGCTGATGATGACCTGTGTTCCAGCCCTTCCCCCCTCTGTAGGGGAGGGTCCTTCGACATCTTTAGAAGATAGTCAACCCAAGTCATTTACCCCTTTCTCAAACCCTGATTTTATCACCTCCTATCCTAGGATAGATCTCAGTCTGAATGTTTCAGATGTCCTCAATGGAGCACTGCAAGTTCCAATTTTTATTAAGGAGTTCACTGAAGCTTCTTCTTTTCTGCAAATGACTTTGATTTTAGGTTTCAAGCTTCGACTACCATTAGTGGATGTGTTTTACTACTTATTCTTTGATTCATGGGGTCTTTAGGAGCACCCGAAAGTCTCAATTCTCGATTCTAAAAGCTTCATGATCAAGTTTTTTTTAGAGGATGCTTTTATCTTGGCTTTGTCGAGTGATCCTCATTCCAGTAATGGTTCTTTCTTCCTCCTCTTCAAATAGTTATACGACTATCATATGAAATGGGATTTTTCTTCAATGGTAGTTTGGGTAAAGATTATCGAACTTCCCCTTCCCTTACAAAACCCTCCAATCCTCTTTATGCTTGGAAATTCGATAGGCTGTTAACTTTTCTCAGATAGCAAAACTAGAGTTGTATGCCACCCTATTTCACTATGATTTCGTGTTGAGATTTATTTGTTTATGGCACATTTTGAATTTTTCTGGATCAATATTGGAGAAGATTTTAGGAATAAACAAACTGTAATTTTTGAAACATGGATTCATTTTTGTTCCTTGTGTAAGAAACTGGGACATGGAGAGACGGTAGGCAGGCGTGCATTACTGAATGATTCTGAATTTCCTACTTCTCAGACCGAGTTGGTGCTAGATGGGGTGTATGTTTCTCAAGGTAGTACTTCGGGTGTGAATTTCTCTACCATGGGTTATGAGATGGTGGAGTCTAAGAAGCTCCCTTGGAAGAATAATGGTTCGGAATTGGTATTGAATGTTATGTGTAATGTTTCCTTAGAAAATTATGATGGAAGTGAAGCCAATCAGGTAAGGATGAATCCATCTAAGATTTTACCTTATGATCTGAAGGTTAAGGATGTCTTTACCAGGTTTCTAGGTGATATTATGGTACTGAACAATCCAGTGGTATAGGCTCCTCAAGGTAATACATTGGGCTTGGATGCTCTCACTGATTTTGATGATGCTTGTCATTCTGGGGTGTAAAGGGTGATAGATCCAGTAGATTTGGAGGAAAAAACATTTATTCTCGACTCTTTTTGGTCTAGGAATGACCATTAGATGATGTAAACAGAGTGTTGGACACTAAGGTGATGGATCTGAAGACAACTGATGGTGCACAGGGTATCTATACATAGAAGGAAGGACATTCGGTTGAATTACACTATCAGCAACATGAGGATATTCAAATATCCAACCATTTTTCAAGTCTGGAGGGCTTGGTCCAAGATCAAGAAAAGGCCCTTGAAGATTAAACATTATGAGGGAAAATAGGTATGAGATTCTCCCTAGAAGGGATTTTGGAGATATCATCTTGTCTACATGGAAGAAAAAAAGGTCACATGGATTACTCATACCTTATAAATCTAATAGAGACTAGGTCAGTTATAAAAACTAAATCAAAAGAGTTATAATGTAATTATGTTTCTCATATGTAGGGAAGTCTTGTGGCTGACTCGAGTGAGGTTGGTGAGGTCAAAGATGGTGCGGAGAAATAAGTTAGCAAGAAACCCATGGTATTTATTGTATATTCAGAAGAAGAAATGGTGGAGGAGTTTCTTTATATCAATGTTACACAAGAAGAGGCTGACAATATGATGGGTAGGGCACTCTGGTTGGATGTCAATAGTGATCAGGCTATATGATCCCACAAGAAAGACCTTATTTTGATGAGGGGTTTTAATGAAGAGATGATAAGTAAAGAGGAGTACTCTAAAACATGGGACAATTTGGTGGATCACTTTGAAGACATCATCCTTTAAAATCTAGATACTCAAAAGCACACCGTTACCTGGAAATTATTTAGGGAGCAATCTTCTAATAGTATTAAGTTATGTTTCAATAATTATGTAATTTATTATGACTTTTGTTCTCCTGGTTGAACTTTACAGTTTATCAATTTCTTTTAAAAGTGTTTTATAATAAAAAATTAATTTTCAATCAGTGTTTCTGTGAGAAAATATATGTTTTATCTTTAGAATAATGTATTATTTAGTTTATTTGATTAATTTTATAAATTGTTTTTGAATCCACCAAAACCTATAATATATTTTAAGGTTTTAAAATCATTTCATTAAGAGTATGACTCCCCAAAACATAACCAAGGGTGATAATTTAATAAGTTCAGACCATAGACATGTAAATTAATTAAAATCACCCCTATTTGGAATAATCCATTTAAAAAATCCATGGGAATGTTTTTGGTTTTGTTTATTTTATTATATAGAATCTAAAACAGATGTTTCAGAAATAATAATGGATTCCCCTCTCTTTTCCTATATAAACCCACCTAATATCCCATTTCTCTTAACTAAAAATCCTTGTAAAACATCCTTAATCTACCCTCCCTTATATATTTTTTCCAAAGTGCCCCCAATCTCTCAAGAATCTCCTCCCAAGTATTTGGTATCATACTCTCACGGTAAGGAATCCTTTTCCTCTCCCCTTTATTCAAGTTTATTCATTATATTATGCCATCTATTTACAGTTACTATTATTGGTATATCTTTCTATATGTCCCTATTATTATCAATTTGATGAAAAAATTATGAGAGACACAATTATCTCTCATCAAACCATTTTATGAATATTTATGTGACACTGTTATGCTGCCAAAATTTCACCATGATTTTTCATGCCAATCAATTGTGTAGTGAATACCCGTACCCATTTATTATCAAGGGTGTTCACCTTTATGAACATATACTTCATGATTGGGGATTTACATTTATTTATTCCAAAATCAAAAATCATGGAATAAAATATGATGATGAATGAATCCAAGTTTCATGATCTATGTGTCACACTTAATCATGGGAATGAAATGAATGTTCCAGGTGCGCTTGAAATTATATAGATTTCTAATGCATTAGGAAATATTTTAGTCTCATGTGACATCATTCAAGGGATTAGGGAGTGATTATAATCTATCACAAGAATTTTTCTAGTATGATGTCTTGGTAGTTATCCTTGACCTATGGTTATGATGCAGTGTTTTAAGTTGTTTTTAAATTTGCCATGTTGCATTTATGATTATCATGATATATCATGCCTTAGTGTCAATGTTTATAATTATCACTACTTTTATGACCCATTGAAATTCCTATTATCTAACATGTATTAATTTCTTCATGTTATGCCATGTTTATTCCCATACTGGTCTTTTTAGCTCACCCCTTTCTTATGTATGTCCCCAAGTTATCCTATGTAGTTTTAAGTATGACCATGTTAAGAATGTTCTTAATAAAGATAATATATTTCCTTTTTTAAGTTGTTATGTAATGTACCAAATTCCTAAATACACTAAAATTTTTATATTCTGAGTTTTATTATATATAATATTATATAATAAATCGTGGCCTAATGTTTAAAAAAGATTAGGGTTTTCATACATTTCACCTTTCAATTTTACCATATTATACATGTATTTCATCTTGATTAGATTTTATCAACAAATACATTTCATTTCCAATATTCAATAATTAAATTTCCCTTATATTCACTGAAGTAATATATATAAACAAGTATCCTTAAATTAATATTGAAGTTAATTTAACAAATCCTTGTTTAATAATATTCTCAATTCTCCCAATTTATTAAATAAAATTTCTTTCATTAACCAACTCATATCATACTATCACAAAGTAATCAATCATTATAGGAAATAATTTTGAATCATCAAATATATCCATTTGATTTTAGTTATGAAATTAATTATTAATAAAAACATAAATTATGGTTTCCTATATTCAATTTCATTACAGATGGGAGGTTTGGAATATTATAGGATGTGTGCCTAAAGAAAAATTATTCTGCTCGAGAAGAAAACGGAAAGATGGATGTATGGTAAACGAACCGAAACCGCTGTATATAGAAAATTTTATTTTTTTCAAATCTTAATATATATTTTATAACAAAATAGTACATTTATATTTGTAACAGTGTGTTTTGGTGGCCCTTGATGAGCAGGAAGCTGACAAATTTGGGGCAAATGATTACTTATATCATGTTTTGGGAGATTATCACCATGGTAGAATACACTGTATACTAGGAAAGAGTATTATCCCAACTAAATTTTGGTCCACTTAAGGTGCTAGTTCTAGTATCACAATGTTGGAAAAAACTAATGCACAGGGAGCACTGGCTCCTGCCTAGGTAGAAAAGGTAGATAAAATGGGCATATAAGAGCATGAACATTGTCAAAGGGCCAATGATAAATTTAAGAAATGTTTGGAAGTATTATGTCCATCACATCCACCAAATAACACTATGAATTGTTATTCATATATTTTAAAGATGTGTACATTATATAGTGAACCGAGTAGTGGTCCTAGTGGTGTTCAGGATGGAGACGTTTCTAGTGATGGGAATGGTGATGGTGAGGATGATGGTATGGATGGCAGTGAGGATGAAGATGATGATAGTGATGGGGATGAGGGATAGATTGATCATTTACATTTTTTACTTATATTTATGACATTTTATGTTTGATTATTATTTCTAAATGAAGATATGTGATGTTTTTAATGTGTGTTATCAATGGTTGAATGCATTGATTGGTTTATTATGTTATAATTATTTGTATATTGGTTGGTGATGTCTGTTTGCAGGTGATTGACCAAGGTTGGGTGATGGTGTGGATTCTGGTGTCTATTTGAGTAGGTTTTACTGGTTGATGTAGGTTTGATGGGTAGAGTGAGGATGTTGCAGGTCTGTGAACTTTGGGGGGGGGGTCTATACCAATTGTTCAAAATTTTGGTATAGTTCTATACCAATGGTTCCATGTAAACCATTGGTTAAACCAAAATTCTATTAGCCATGTACCAATGGTTCACTAAAAACCATTGGTATAGGCCTTTCCCAACATCAATATTTCCAACAGTTTGGAGATCTATTGGAATAGGATATAAAAATAGTTCTCTAGCCTATTCCAAATGATTCTGAATAGTTTTTATTGGAAAAAAATCTTGTATTTAGTTATTTTTTACATGAGTTTAAAATGGGTTATGAATGTCATGCTCTATGATTCCAAAAAGGGTTCAATTTTCTTTCTGTAGGTTTTAGATATTTTATCTAAGCTAAAAGTGTGTGTTTTTTCTTATGAAAATGATTTATTTAAATTGATTAAAGAACATTGTGATAAAGGTAAATATTACATAGGTTTTCTTATTTTTCACTAAACAAACAGTTTTCTTTCTTTATATCCATTACTGAGATTTTTTTTATCCCACATTTTAAAATTTCTTTCATAGGAATTTAAGGATGATTAGGAAAAATGATTATGTCAAGATCAAGATTGAAAATATGTTTCAATGAAAAGAAAAAATGTTTTATTCTAAAAAAGTCTTATTTTATGGGGGAAATGGAAATTGAGTAAAATTATTCACATGTACTATATTGTTTTTTTATGTATGAGTTATTCTGTAACTCTCTGAAACTCTAAACCTAAAATATCTCTAAGAAAATAAAGTGATTTCTAGTTTTTAAATAACAAGAATATTTATTATTTAAGTTCATTTCCTTATAATTATGTTCTCATGGTTCATGTTCTTTGATTCCTTTATGATTCATGTCTTATGAACTTCCAAAATTTATTTCATGACTCATTTTTTATGATATATGATATGCAAGGTGTTTTTTAAAATGTTATTATCATGTTCCCATACACTTATTCTCATGACATGTTGATATCTTTCTTTTTTACCCTTACTGGTCATATGTGCTCATCCTTTCTTATGTTTACTTTCCCTAGGTTATGATGAAAGGTATTATGTATGATATGTTATCAATGGTGCTAATTATGAATAAAAAAGTGGGAGATGATGTAATGACCTAAAATTTTATCAATGGAAATTTACTTCTTATAATAGTTTCATAAATCACATAAAATTGCATATAAATCACAATAAAACCCATATAAATGAATAAAAAAATTAAATAAAATGTATTTCTAGAAATTAAGGAACCTATAATGATGGAATAGAAACTTGACCCTTGGAATAGTAACATGAATATTAATAATATTAATTTATCCAATATAATAGTACCCTTGCCCATGAAAGAATAAATATAATTTAGGTATCTTATAAATGAAAATATGATATAATTATATCATAGTATACTCAAATAAATGTTTTAGAAATGATAAATTAAGTGCTGGTATTTTTGTAAAACAGAAATATTTATTTAACATTATATAATGATTTAAAATAAAATTTACTCCCATAAAATATATTCATTGATAAATATATATTTTTATTATATTTATATGATATTTTTATAAGACCTTAATTAATTTTTAAAAGTGTCATAACATCAGTTATATCATTAAATTCTATATTTTTAAAAAAATGAGGATTTTAATTAAAAATTAAAAATTTCCTATTTAGAAACATATTTCCATAAAATGGAGTCTATTTTTAATTTTATAAACTTGAAACCTTCCAATGGTGATTTTATAATAACTTTCTGAAATGCTTTTATTTTTCAATGAATTGTAAAAATTCAGTTTTCATGTTACCGATGGAACATAAATTACATCATTCATGATGTTTTAGTGACATAATGAATTCTATAACTTCAATTTAGGATATTATATATTTAATTTTAAAACATATTCATTAAAATTCAATAAACTCAATTTCTAAACCAAAAAAAAAAATATTTTCCAAAACATAATGTCAAAAGTGATTACTTAAAATACCAAATTTTCTCTCTTTCCACTTCCCTTTTTAATAAATTAATTAATTTGAATTATAATGTTGTTTTAAAATCTTAAACCCATTATATTATATTTATATATGAATTATATTGTCAAAAAACCACTATTAGAAGTCTAACTTTTTAAATAATATTTTATTTATTTTTTATTCTAAAAACTCCCACTCTCCTCAGGTATAAATAACCCCTCTCCCTTCCCTTGGAAAACAACTCATATCACCCTTTATAGAGACAAATATCTACCCAATTACTCCGTATTGATCCTCTTATAAAACCTATGAATGTTATGGTGCCATCTAACTTTAATCACTAAGGGAGTTATAGTGTCGTACATGAGAAGCAATGTCGAGGAAAGAGTAAGTCTCCATTAACTCTTCCATATTTTCTTCTTCTCCTTTTTTTACCAATTCTTTTCAATACCATATACTCTAAAAATTAATTATTCATTAATTTGAAATTTAATTAATGATTTTAACCTACTTTAACTATCATATAAATTACATATATAAATTTCATATTCTATCCTCTTGCTCTTTCAACAACATCTCGTTGAAGGTCGGTTAACTACATTTGTAGACATTCCCCAAGAAAAATATTATAACCACATTCATGGATGAAAAATATGGATTATATATAACATATAAATATTCAATTACATGTATTCTATTCTTTTGGAAATAATTATGCTAATTTATATTCTACATTTAACAAAATAGAGAAATCAAGGCAAAACATGAAATTTTTAAGAAAACATGATATCAGAATACTTCAATTTCATCAATAAAAATTAAGAAATTTAGTACAATGAATATAATTTATAATTTATTTTTTAAATGACTATAATTTACTTATGGATAAGTTTTTTAATAATTATTTTTTTTATTCCAGAGGTGCAAAAGCGACATAATTAAGTGAGAATTAAGGTAAGGGGATTCTCAGCCCCAACTTTATTTCTTTGGGTTTCCCTCCTTCATACCAATTTCAGTTTGGATGTTCCATTAATGTACCATATATATAATTTCATTGATCTTCCCTTTTCCTTTCAAGGATATACATGTTTTTAACTAGATTGTATAATAAGTATAAGGATTTTTTCAAAAGAGCTCATCTTTCTAAAAACACATCTTTTACTTCACTTGAGATTGTTTTTTCTTTACTCAATATCGATGATTCTTATTCCAATTATGTTATTCCCTTTCTGTTTTGGGAACTAAAAAGTTTTTTCATGAATTTATTATTTATTAAATGAAACCCATTCCATCCCATGGGTTATTTTATATCTATGATTTATATATGTTCTATGTGGCATGCATGATTATGTAGATGTTAGGATTTGATGGGTACACCTAGAATTATATAGAACTCTAATGAATTTGGTAATGGGGTGGATCTTGTGAGATAAGGTGAAATATGCATGAAAATGATGTTATCTTTCTTCATAATTATGATGTTATGAATATGTACATATGTTATGCGTGAACATGATACTAGATTTTTTTACAACTTTGTGTGGTATATGACCACTAAGACATGATGTTTCCTTTTTATGCATTGAAAAATTCATTATCTTTATCGAATTATATCTATCATGATTATGATGATGAACCTAATATTATTTTATGATGATGATGATGATGATGATGTTCACTCATATTATATTTATTCATTCTCTTATTTATTATCTTAAAAGTCTTTTAGCTCACCCCTTTCATTGATGCATATCTTCAGTTGATTACTTGTTCTATGTAGAAAAATATGGCTACTAAAATCTAGAGAATAAGGAATTAAATGAATGTTTAATTTTTATTATTTAAAATTTATGTATAGTCCTGATTTTTTCAAGAAAATAAACCTTTGGATCATGGTCATGTAATGTTTTTATGTTTTTTTCTTTAAAATGGTGTAATAGTCATGTAAGATAAAGTAAGGTCTCTAGAATTTGTATCATAGCGTGGTTTACATAATTTTGAAATTATGATTAGATAACATTAGTGAAAAACCTTTGTATGAGACTAAATATATTTAACCACCCAAAAATATTTTTTTTATAAAAATGATAAACATATGGATCCCATAAGATATGACTTTAGAGTTAATTTTGTAAAGGAATAAATTATGTATTCACAACTTGTTAACATATGTTTTGTTAGGACCTTTTCTATTTTTGAAAATGGTTGGAACCAGGAGAATCTACGCCAATAACCTATGTGACGTATAATGCAATGATTTCCCAAACAAAATCTCTAATGCCTTTGGAGGTGAAGTTCAAAATATAATAGCAATTCTTACCTAGTTGTCTTAGGATATGAACAGTAACCTAAATAATGTGGAACATCCTAATTTACCTAAGAGGGAGAAATTGACTATCAAGACTTTTATATGAAAAATACCACCGACATTTGGTGGATGTTCTGATACAATAGTTTTTGAACAATGGGTGAACTCAATAGAGAAGATAATTTTTATGCTTTACTATTCTGAGACAGAGAAGGTGACTCAAGCAATTTATCATTAAGATAGAGAGGATGATCAATGGTGGGAATTTATTCATAACACCAATCCAAAGGAGGAAATTGAGGAGATGGAGTTGGAAGACTTTAAGGAAATGTTTCTTGACATTTATTTCCATCGAAAACTTCATATGAAGTTGGAGAGAGAATTTATAGAGTTGAAACAAAGGGAATGTAAATCAATCACAGATTATGAATAAAATTTCACAAGTTTTTCAATGTAAACAACAGTTTTTTTATCAATGATGATAAAAAAATTGATAGATTCTTTAGTTGTTTAAAACAACACCTTCAAAAGGGTCTAACTATTCAAGACTTTAGGAGTTATGAAGAAGTTGTTTGATGTTGTATCAAAATGGAGATGGAGTTTTGAGAATGTTCCCATGGTTATGGAGATAAGAAATGAATGTTGGAGTTTCAAGATATTGGATATAATGAAAATGGTGGAAAAAAAATAAACCACTCCTGTGTCAAAAATGTGGGAATAAGCATCATGGGAACTGCCTCAAAGGGATGGGAAAATACTTCAAGTGTGGGAGATATGGACAACAATCTCATGAATATCAACTATACATGAAGAATCTGGCCAATATGATGGAGAAAAAGATAGAACCACCCATGGTTCAATTATTCAAATGTAGGGATAAAGTGCACTATACAATCCATTTAACTAAACCTATACTCCATGAGGCTAATCAGCATCAGCAGTCACTAAGTCCCAAAGGGAAAGGGAATGGTTATGTTGTTACTTCTAATAAGGTGGATCCTAAAAATGATGTCATGAAAGGTACGCTGGTTATTCATTCAAGATTAGAGAATTTACTAATAGATTATATTTCTATTCATTATTTCAAATCTTGAATGTTTAATATAACTATTCAAACACCACATCAAAATATGGAGGTTGATTTATCTGTGAGAGTATAAAATGGAAAAATATTTCATGTAAAGTATATAACTCCTCCCTGGTTAATGTTTGTGAACTGAACCTCCCAAAAAATAATTTATTACTTTATTTGGTGGATTTTCAAGCTATATTAGGAAAGGATTGGATATCTTTATACAATTCTAACCTCAACTATCGAGAAATGGAGATCAATCTTCATATCCTAAGGAATCCTCCAATTATGTACAAGTGTAAGGGGGATGATGAATATACTTAATATTTATCATATCAATTGTGGATATTATTTCCATATGAGAAATAATATCAATTTAAAATTATTAATACAAATGAGAGAATCATTCTTGAAGTCATGCCCATTATGAGGAACTACACTAATGTGTTCCCTAAATAATTATCTAGTCTTCCTCCTGACCAAGAGGTTGAGTTCACAATTAAACTTATTTCTGGATTTCTTACTATATCAAATATACCTTATAGAATGTCCGCCATTGAGTTTGAGGAATATAAGACGTAGTTACAAGAGGATATGGACAAGGGATTTATATGTCCGAGTGCATTGTCATGGGGTGTGCTAGTCCACATCATCAAGAAGAAGGATGGATTGATGCACCTCTATATTGATTATCATGAGCTCAAAAAATCATGATAAAGAACAAGTATCCCCTTCCATGGATAGATTAATTGTTTAATCAACTGTATAGGGATAAGTATTTATCTAATGTGGACCTTCTGTCGGGATATCACGAATTAAAGGTGAGGAAGGAAGATACTCCCAAGACTGACTTTTAAACATGGTATGTACACTATGAGTTCATAGTAACACCTTTTAGACTCACTATTTCTTCATCAATATTCATGGAAATAATGAATATAGTCTTTAAAGATTACCTCGTCAAATTTTTTGTAGTATTTATTGATATTATTTTGATATACTCTATGGGAAAGGAGGAACATGAAGAGCATTTCAATACTATAAAAAAGACTATGCCAAGGGAGAAGCTATATGAGAAGTACAGTAAATGTGAGTTTTGGATAGAGGAAGTATCATTTTTAGGGAATTGTATCCCCAACAAAGGAATATTTGTTGACCCTTCCAAGAAAAATGCAATCAAATAGTGGCCAATGATAACATTTGTAATGGAGATCCCTGTTTTCCTTGGTCTAGCTAGGTATAACTAGTGATTTGTGAATATTTTCTCATTATTTCCCAAACCACTAAACAAGATGAATAGGAAGGAAGTAAAGTATTTTTGGATCATTGAATGTGAAGAATGCTTCAAAGAGTTGAAAGAGATGTTTATCATTGCACCAGTACTCACACTTTTGGTAAGTGGAGAAATATTTGTTATATACAGTGGTGCTTTAAAAATGTGTTAAAGTTTTTTGTTGATTAAAAATTCTTAAGTGATATCTTACGCCTCATTGTAGTTAATAATTCATGAGTAAAACTATCCAACACATGATCTAGAGAAGGAGTTTGTGATCTTCATGTTGAAAATATGGTTTCATTATCTCTATGGGAAGAAGTGTGAGATATATACTGATTATAGGAGCCTAAAATATATATTCACATAGAATGATCTCAATATGTGATAGTTAATATTTTTAGATCTCATCAAGGATTACAACTTCTCAATCAACTACTATATTGTAAAGTAAAATATAGTTGTAGATTCTCTAAGTAGAAATTATCTTGAAACATTATCAATGATGAGAATTTAGAATGAGCAATTCTTTGTAGATTTTTAAAGGATGGACATGTAAATCATTATGCAAGGAACTTCACCAATCCTTTCTCAAATGATTGCTCAACCATACCTCATGGAGAAAATTAATAATGCTCAAATAATTGATGTGAAAAATCAAAATAAGGCAGAAGATATCAGAAAATAGAAATCCTCAGAGTTCAAAATTTACAAAGAAGGAGTCATAAGATTTGGGTCCTGACTATGTGTATCATACAATCCAAAGATAAATAAATAGATTTTGAATGATGCATATAGCTAAAACTTCTCTATTTACCCTAGGAGTATAAAGATATACCTATATCACTAAGATAAAAATTGATGAGATAATATTAAGGGATAGATCACGGAATATACATCAGAGTTCCTGGTGGTTAGTAAGTGAGGGATGAAAGAAAAAAAATTAAGCAGATGATGAAACCATTACCAATACCAGCATAGAAATGGGAAAGCATCACCATGGTCTTCTTCACCATACTTCTGAAGAAATCCAGAAGAAACAATCCTATATGTGTTTTTATTAATCATATTACAATGATATCTCACTTTATCATAATCTAAGTAGACTTCTCATTGGATAAAATTGCATGAATATATGTTAGAGAAGTTATAAGGATGTATGGAGTATTACTATCGAATGTATCCGATTGAGATTTGATATACACCTCCATGTTTTGGAAAATTATCCAACTTTCTCTAAAAACAGAGATGAACTTTAAGACAACTTATCATCCTCAAACTTATATCGAATCTAAGAAAACTATTGAAACACTAGAATACATTTTGAGAGCATGTTAAATTGACTTCAATGGAGGGTGGGACCAACATCTACCTTTGGTTGAGTTCTCTTACAACAAAAATTTACACTCAAGCATCCAACTGACTCCATATGGAGACCTTTATAGGAAAAGATGCAGAACATTGGCATGTTGGATTGAATTCCAGGAATGTAAGCAACTGGGACCTGAAATTGTCAAAGAAATGGTAGAAAAGGTGAAAACCATTCAGCAGTACATCATGGTAGTCCAAATTCGACAGAATATCCTTATAGATAATCTTCCATGGTACCTGGTGTTTAATATAGGATAAATTTAATTTCTCCACATATCTCAATGGAAGAGGGTCATGATATTTGGGAAGAAATGAAAGCTAAGTCCTAGGTTTATTGGCCCAATTTAGATTATTGATTTTGTCTGAAATTTAGCCAATCAACTAGAACTTCCACCAACCATGTCTCAAGTACACAATGTATTACATGTATCCCTCTTATGGAATTACATAACATATCCCTCACATGTGTCGAATTCAATGTTGGTACAGTTGGAAAATTATCTCTCTTACGAGGAGTAGTTGGTAAAGATCATAGACTAAAGAGATAAAATATTATGAAATAAGGCAACTCATATTGTTAAAGTGTTGTGGAGGAATCATAAATATGAAGAATTGACTTGGGAACTAGTATAAATTGTGAGGGAGAAACACCCTCACTTATTTATGTAAAATGAAATTTTGAGGGTAAATTTTCAAAAGGGGGAAGAATATAATGACCAAACTTTTATCAATGGAAATTCACTTCTTTTTATAATGTAATAAATTAAATAAAATCACATAGAAAAATCAATACAAACTTTATAAATTAATAAATAATTAAATATAAGTTATTTCAAGAAATTAAAGAACCTATACCAATGGAATTGTAACACGAACCTTAGACTAGTAGCATGATCATTAGGAATATTTTTCAATAAAATATAATAATAACCTCAACAATGAAAAAATAAATAAAATTTAGGCATATTTTAAATTAAAATACCATATAATTATATCATAAAATAAGAAAATAAATGTTTTAAAAACGATAAATTATGTGCTGGTATTTGTGAAAAATGTAAATGTTTTTTTACAATTTTATAACGATTAAAAATAATATTTATTCCCAAAAAATGTATTGATTGATTAATATTTATTTATATTATAAATATATGATATTTCTATAAAAACATAATTACTTTTTTGAAGTGTCATAAAATCAGTTACAACTTTAAAATCGGAATTTTTTGAATAAATTATGATTTTAATTAAAAATTAAATTTCTCATATTTAGAAAATTGTTTTCATAAAAAGGATTCCATTTTTGAAATCATAATATCTAAACTGTCTAAGGTTTATTTTCTGGTAACTTTTTTTAAATATTTCAATTTTATGATGAATAGTAAAAATACCGTTTTCACCTAACTTGTGTATCTTAAATTACATCCATCATGATGTATTAGTGACATAATGATTTATAGAACATAAATTTTGGATATTATATATTCAATTTGAAAAATTATTCATTAAAATACATTAAACTAAATTTCTAAACCTAAAAAAATTCCAAAACATAATGTCAAATGTGATTACTTAAAATATCAATTTTTTTATCCTTCCACTTTCCATTTTAATAAATTAATGAATTATAATTAAAAGATTTTTAATGTCATAACACCATTAAATTATATCAATATATGATTTATATTATCAAAAATTAAATATTATAAGTCTAACCTTTGATATAATATTTTTTTAATTTCATATTCTAAAAACACCCCTCTCCTCAAGTATAAATAACCACTCTCCCTTCCCTTGGAAAGCCACACATATCACCCTTTATAAAGATAATAATCTTAAACAATAATCCATATTAATACTATTATAAAACTAAAGAATATTATAGATCCATACAACACCAATCACAAATTTATTTACAGTGTTGTGTAAGAGAAGTCGCATCGAGGAAAGAGTAAGTCTCCATTAACAACTCCCTATTTTCTTATTCTCCTTCTTATTTTACAGATTACTTTAAAACCCATATACTCTAAAAATTAATAATGTTGTAATTTAACATAAAATTAATGATTTTAACCTAATTCAAGTATTATATATATGAAATATAAAAAATTCATACTCCATTTTCCTGCTCTTTCGATAACGTCCTGATGAAGGTCAGTTAACAACCTAGAGAGACATTATCAAAACAATTATTATAACTAAATTCATGGATGTTTGTTATGAATTATATATAACATATAGATATTTAATTAAATTTATTTTATGATTTTGTAATTAATTATACTAATTTATAATTTATATTTAACAAAATAGTAAAATCGAGGAAAAACGGGAAATTTTCAAAAACAACATGATATCAAAACACTTCAATTTCATTGAAAATAATTAAGAAATATAATACACAGATTATAATTGATAAATTATTGTATAAATTAATATAATTTACTTCATTATAAGTTTTTTAATAAATATAAGTTCTCTATTTAGGAGGCACAAAAGAGATATAATTAAGAATGAATTGAGGTAAGGGGATTCTCGAACCCAACTTTATTCCTTTGGGTTCTCCCTCTTTCAGACTAATTTTAGTTTTTATTTTCCATTAATGTTACTTATATATCATTTCATCATTATTCTCCTTTCCTTTATTGAATATACCTATGTTCAACTAGAGTTTATGACAAGTATAAAGATTTTTTCAAAATAAACCTTATTTCTAAAAACACATCTTTTACTTCGCTTGAGATTGTTTCTTTTTCACTAGAGAGTGATGATTCTTATAAAAAGAAAGTTTTGAAATTTATCATTTGGTAAAACAAATGTTCTTCCATGCTTTTTTAAATTAAAATCATTCCTTTAAATGGGTTATTTTATGTCTAATATTGTTATATTCTCTATGTGGCATGCATGATTGTGTAAATGTTATGATGTGACGGGTGGGCCCGGAATTATGTAACACTGCAATGCATTGGGTAATGTGATTTATATCATGAGATAAGGTGAAATATTCCTAAAAAATATTCTATACTTGTTCATAGTGATGATGTTATGACTATACACATATTTTATGCGTTAACATGATGTTATCTTTGTTTTCACCTATGCATAGTATTTGACCACTAAGATGTGATGTTTAATTTTTTTCCATTTACACATTCCTTGACATTATATAATGATTTATCTCATGACTATGATTATTAAAGTGTGATTATGTTATAATAACGATGATTATTATCACCCATGTTACATTTATTCATGCTCATATCTATCATACTATTGGGATTCTAGCTCACAACTTTATTTAATGTAGATCCTCAAGTGAATACTGGTTCTAAGGAGAACATGAAGGCCACTGAGAAACTATATAATATAAAATTAAATTAATTTTTATGTTTTTTATGTAAATATTATGTATGGATTTATTTTTTCTGAGACACTAAACCTTTAGATCCTGATTGTGTAACGTTTTTATGTTTCTTTTATTTAAAATGATGTAATAATCGTGTAAAAAATAAGAGTCTCTATAGATGGTTGAGCTACATTATAGACTAGTTTTTTATGTTTCCAAGTCTCTAAAGTAACTATACATAATATATTATGGTTTTTATTTTTAAGTTATGTAATGAATAATCATATTTTAAGATGTAATATCTATGTGTGAGACATTGGGGTATCTATATAATAGGTGTGTCATTATGTTTGTTTTTTTATAATTATTTGAGTCAAGATTCCCTCATTGTTGGGTATCATAACACATACTATATAATTTTCATCCATAGGGAGTTTATAATCATCATTTTATTATTACTTGATAACAATATTATATGTTATGTGAAATTATATTTCATTATCCTAATAGCTGATTGGTTCTTTATGTTGAGAAATCCAATCTATGCCCAAAATTAAGTTAAATTTAACCAAAGGAATACTAAATAGATATTTAGGGAGTATCTTCCCAAAAATCCAAATCGGGTAAGATTTATATATATTAATTGTGATAATTATTCAACCTAGGGTTTTCATAGATGGTAAATTATCCAATTATTAGGGTGTTGATTCTATATTATTATACAACTTGTATGATATAGAATAATTTATTTAATTAGAGTCAAATTAGGCATTAATATATCTAGAAAATAGGTGAGGTTTACCTCGTATCACATCCTTATTGTGATCTACCTCAGCATTAGTGATCATGGGATCCCTTCCTGGTTTTCTCAATTTGGTAAGTATTGGGTGGTACTTTCTTCATTGTCCAAAGGGTTACGGAATTGAATTGAATAATTTATAATATTCTTATACATGAAACATTTCTATTTTGGTGCATCATTATCTGGGATTTTCCTATCTTTTGTTCAATTAATCGGCCTCTTATCCTTAATTTTATAGTTTTTGACTTCATTCCTACTTCAAAACACTTAATACGATTCCTTGATCCCCGAAATAAATTTCATGGTAAATTTCTCCCACATTTAGTTCAAGCATACAATTTCACTTTCTTCCCACCATGTGTCTATCCCTAGGGTTTTCACTAGGTTTATCTAAACTAATCCCTAATATAAGTAAACTAATATCCATGAATAATTATACCCTTCTCTAATATGAAATTATGTCACCCACTCTAAACATAAATTAAATAATAAATTAATTTTAATATTTAAATAATACATCACTTAAAAATATTACAACTGAATAACCGAATGGTTTAGCATCATGGAGATTAGCTACATAATCATGTTATTTTATAAAACTTGAAATAATTTATCAATAATAATTCTTCGTTTGACTCATGACTAGATATCTCACATGATATAATCATATCCACAACCTAGGTATTATAAACATAAGAAATTCATAAGCTTATTTTCTTAGTAAGGGAAACAATATCATAATATATCAGATCATATACACGAAGGAGAACGTGAGGAAGATGATAAATATATTATTAAAAGACCATAATAAAATAGATTATAATTATAAAAAATCTTATAGAAATATAATATCATAATAATATCATTACAGAATCATAAAAGTAACAAAATGCCTCAAAATACATATCGATAATAATAAATCATGTGAACATGGCATAAAAGTGTGAAATTCTTGAAAATGATGATTAATCATGAAAAAAATTATTTTCATGGAAATGAGATGAATATTTAAAATACATAATAACTATATAAAAAACTTATAAATATGGTACAACCATAATCATAGGAAAATAATTTTGAGAAAACCCATCATACCCATGCCTATGTGAATAAACTAATTGTGCCCACCCCTAAAAATGTGAGAAAACCCAAAAAGACCACACCCATGTTAACAAAATAATTATATAAATTCCAAGATATATCATGATATATAAAAATAAACCAATGAATTGGATAGTGGTATAGTACCTCACCCATCATAATCTATACAGATGTGTGACACTTAAAATCAATCATAATCATATCTTAAAGAACCTATGAAAAAAAATGGTTTTTTGAAAAAATTCAAAAAAAAAATCACATAACATGAATTTATGAAGTAATAGGATCTAAAAAAATTAATTTTACAAAATTAATCAAATCATAATAACATATATAATATTATAGAAACATTACTTAATGATAGATAAACCATTAAGGAAAGATATTAGTGAAATAAAAAAGATTTTTCAAAACATTTTAAAAATTGTTTTAAAAGATTAATTGTAAATTAATTTCAAAAATAATTATAGGAAAATGTAAATTTTTTTAAAAACATATTATAATTAGTTCCAAATAAATTATCCTTTAATAAAAAAATTATTCCAATAAAATGGGAGTGGTAAATAATGAAAATAAATGCCTTAATTGGGTTATTTAATCCATTTAAAAAATCTAATTAGAGGGATATTGAAATATTTCACTTCATAAAAGATATAAAGTTAAATTTTAAGAATAAAAAAACAATTCATACTTTAATTACATTAAGTAAAACAATTTCAATAGAAAACAAATTACATAGAAGAAAAGTCCCCTTGGTAAGAATGGGGATTATTCTTAAAAATTTATGCTCTTATTCAGAAAAAACAATTCATTAAATGAGCGGTAATTAATGATAAAAAAGTAATTTATTTGTAGAAAATGATTAATTACCTTATAAACTAAGGGAAAATTATGGATCAAATAAATATATAATTAGAATATTCATGTGAGAAAATATATTACAAAATAAATTATAAATTGAATCGATGAAACCCTTACCTATTATTCTGGATTAGTTGATCACACTCTAACCTCCCATATAAAAAATAATAACTATCGTATTCACCTCATTTATAACATTTTTCATAAACATAAAATTCCATATACTTAATTTATAATTATTCTCTATATTCATAGTTGTTATTTATTATATATTTTCAATATGGTGTTGGAGTAATCTTGAAAATTCTGTACTAGTTTCATATTTTATAAATTAATAGCTCCATTTTATGCTAGTTTAAGTTATGCTTCTTATAGATGATATTATTAACAAGTATGTTTTGGTTATTTTTTACAAATAAATAGTGGTGTATTAATTAATGATTTTAATTTTATATCACTAATATAAAACAAAAAAAATCATTATTTACTTATTAACATTCAATATTATGTTTCCAATTCCATACCGAGTATAAATTATATATTTTTTCATATTGGTGGTTAAACTGACCAAACACGACTATGCATCAATTTATGTGTGAGTATGGTTATAGAAGTGATTTTTTTTATAATATCACAATAAAAAAACTAGACTAAAATTATTTAAATTTTATTATGGTGATTAATAATAATTTTTAATTGTTGTAAGTTATAAAATGAAAATAGGTTTTCACTTATAAATAAACTAATTTTACTATTAGTATATTTTTTTTAGGAGGTTATTATTAAAATGATTATTTACTATTAATATTACTTATAGAATAACTAATTTATATTTCTAGAATATAAATAATGGAATATATAAAATATTTATTCACTAAACCCATTTTCAGAACTATCCTTGAATAGTGGTGACGAAAAAAATGTGTCATTCATAGAGGCATTAGTGGGCACAAGCGCATGAGCAACATTTTCACTTTTTTGATCAAATAGGAAGGGAATATATAATGGTTATTTAATAAATATAATAAATTTTCATTATATTACTTAAAAATTTCATTATATACATATTCATATATTTTTTTGGAGGATGGTGGATGATAACAATAAATAATGGAAGTAAATAAGTAAGTAATACATATGTTGGATATTTAAATATCCTATTAAAGTATCCTTCGAAAATGAAGTACATTAGGAACTTTTTGGGATATAGGATACCATAGATGTATAGAGTCTCTATAAATAGTTAATTCGGAATATTTTCAATGGAATTTTTAATTGTATATCTATCTTAAAAACGATGGGAGTGAGATCCATTTATAGGTGAAAAGGAAGGATAAATCATTAGAGAAGAATGTTGGGAAAGCGGTAAGAATGGTATAGCATGAGAGTTATGTGATTCATGTGGGAAAATATTTTTGAGAAATGTAGGTATGACTTTTCAACCAAACAATGTTATTATATAAGTTCTATATTCTAAATTTATTTAGTAGAATTCAATCCACGTTAGATTCACATTTTAACACTTACTAATCTTGATTAAAATTAAAACCATAAAAACTATATTTCACTAAAATTATAATATTACCCTTCTTTCCAAAAATATTTATGTGATGAATACAAAATTAGAATCAATTTAATCTAATTTAATTTTAAAATATAAAAAATCACTTTTAAGTTAAAACATATGATGTGTTGAAAAACTTATTTTTTAGAAAATGTCATTTTAATCATTATGTGTTATTGATCATATTTAACATTTATTACCCATAAAATGTGTTTTAATTAATTTATATATATATGTTTAAACATCATATTAGAGTCTTAATTGAAAATATATCTATCTAATAAAAACCATAATATTTAGAGAAGTATCATAAAAAATAATGGTTTTACCACACTAACTAATATTTACCGTGGAAAGTTAATTTTATACCTAAAAATAAAATTGAACATAATAATTAATTTGATCATGATAATTAAAAATATGTAAAATCATTTTTTCCAATTTAATTTTAAAATGTGGAAAAATAAATTTTCATATAATCATGCATAATCTATAAAAAAAAGTTTAAGAAACATATATATTCTAACATAAAATGTCTTTTATTTTATTATAGCCATTTATATAGTATTTATAAGGTGGTTACTTCTAGTTATACCCAACAATTTAACTATTATAATATAATTTTAACATTTAATAATTATATTAAGTTAACACGATTCTTTTCATTTTAGTTTAGTGTTTCATGCAAGAAAAGATACTCATATATTACTTAATTAAGGAAAAGTAAATAGTAAAATAATAATTCATACATTGTTGGAGATTCTATAGAAATTATATTAGTTATAAAGGATAAAAATTAATGTTTTTTAGTAAGTGATCACAATTATCTACATATACTAAAGATATTGAATAAAAGGAATGTTCTATTTATATTCTTCCTGCTCAATATGATTTTAATCCATTTGGGAATAAAAAATGTCTCTACAATAAGGTTTTTCATTAGTAAGTTTTTATTTTTACGGTCATATATCAATAACAGGTTGTTGCGTAAAATATTATTATAACTATGGATAACTGTGATCGAACATCAGAATTTAGTTATGATGAACCTATTTTCATGACAATCACCACAATTAATAATTTCCACTGAAAATAGAATATATAAAAAAGTTTCATACATTGAAAAATAAATCACAAATATATTTTATTAATATTTCTGATGGTTTCCAAAATTAAATTATATCATGACATTAATTTTTAGAGACATTGTAATCCATACCTAAAAATTACATTTTAAACAAGCATGGGTGATAACAATTTTATATCCATAAATATATTTCATCAAAAAATCCTCTATAATAATTCACCACAAAGAATAATAATAAATAATAATAAATATAAAATATAAAAAATTATCAATGATAAACATTAATTAAAAATTTATTTAAATTTATCTAAATATTTAAAATAATATTACATATTTAGTTTAAATATAAACATTATTAATAAATCAATCACCATAGAGGATAATCATCTGGAGAAGAGGGATGGGAATAAAAAGTAACATCACTAAGAGGTAGTATAGGAAACTCCATCCCTAATCCAATTTCATGCCTCCACATGTACTCTAACACTTGATAAAATTGATGTTATTGATTTTCATAAAAATCTTCATTATATATGTGGTCATAATCTGAATGATCTTCTCTTAAAATATTAATCTCAATTTATATTAGGAAATAGAAAACATGATGGCCCCATTTGAAGTACTTTTTATTCATATAATGAAGAAATCATTATAATTCCATGAAATTGGTCTTCAGTAATTTTGAACCTTTCTTGATTACCAGATCTTTCCTGGTATTAGTTTTCTAAAGCCATTTATCATCATTAAAGTGTAGTCAGTATGATCTCTAAACCACATAAATAATTTCCTCACTTTCGGATTCATATCGACTCTCCTATATATGAGGGGTCACTGCCTAATATACCTCCTATGAAAAATTAGTGATAAAAAATTAATAAAATTAATATATATATATATATATATATATTATAATTTTAAGTAAGAAAAAACCCACAATCTTTCATTATCTCTCTCTTGTAACCTATAGGGTTTTATGCTCATATGCGTCCTCCTGTACACATCAAATTTCATAACAAAGGATCTATAATTGTTTAAATAAAGTAATAAAATTCATTTGATATAAAAATAAAATATAATTAATATGTAAAATAAATTAGTAAATATATGTACCGTCGATTGATGGTAATGACAAAAATAATGACTCTTATCTCTATGATTCATATCCTATTTTTTTAGCAATATCTAGAAGTGTATGGTCTCTTATTAAAAGGAATTTCTTTCTAGTGGGTACATAACCCCTCCCATGTCTGGCAGGGAAAATATTCATGTTGATGAGACACATAGGAACCATCAAACATTGTCAAGGAATCTCTCTACAAAGATTTACTATAAATGTATTGCAAAAAAAATAGATGAAATATTATAGTAATTCAAGTCACTCATACATCCTATATGGATGGTCTAATGTAATCCCTAAAAAGATATCATAGACCCCACATAGAATTAACAAAAATAACTTAGAAAATAATTGTATTTATAGAAAATAATAATAATAACTTATTTTTATATCAACCAGTTATTGAGAAAATGGTGTGCATATCCATGGGAACTTGATCTCATAACAACCAAGGAACAAAACCATAGTTTCTCAATTCCATAGAAACAATACTAATGTCCTAATATAAAAATATTAAGAAAATAAATTAAACATATAAATTCAAAAAAATTATGGATGAAATAACATAATGATAATATATATATATATATATATTAACTTACTAACTTGTATGTGGATGAAAATCAAGATATGGAAATCACTTTCAAATAGTTTCTTAGATCATCAACTAGGTAGAAAAATTACCCAATCTAGATGATACAACACTTGTATGCTAACCATAATTATCCAATGATGGAGTATAGATTTCATTATGGAGTAATAAAGTTTTATCCATCTTATAAAGATACTCCAATATGTCATTTAGATATATCTAAAAATTAAATATATATGATAATATAGATTATTAATTGTCAAAAACAAAATATAAACTGGAAAAATAATGAATAATTATTGAAATAATTTAATATAATTATCATAATTTTTTTATTTAACACCCTAATATTTATCTTTTAATTCTAAATTATAATCTTATTATTGTTTTTATTCTATATCTATATAAATTTCTATAAAAACATAATATTTTTATTTTTTTTCAAAGTCATTAATAAATATATCATCACTAATTTTATCACCTTAAATCTTTAACTACAAAGTATCATAAGTTATATATATATCATCAATAAAGAGATTTATTTTGTGATGTTACTTAAAAAATGTAATTATTTTTAAACTCAATAAAGGTACATTTATTTTCAAAACACTAATTGTCACGTGATTTAATTTTTATTACACTTTTATAATATATTATGTCTCTTATAGAATCACAATAATTTTAATAATAATTATGATATTCTTGATGTGATAACATAAATGGTTTTTTTGATACAATTGAAACTTATACATTATTTCAATAACTATGTGTCAGGGATTAATGAGAAAACCTTGATAAATATAAAATTTAATAACATTAAAAAACATTGAAAAGTTGTTTCCCCCAAAATTATTTTATCCAACATTATAAAGAAATTAATTTCACATTCTCTATTATAAATACCTTTTCAATAAACACAATTTTTTATTGACTTCTTTAACTCTTCATACATTAATTTATGAAATTTAAAATCCATTAACCATAATAATATTATATACTTTTCCAATTTAGAGGGTGGATTATTGATTGCATATAATTAAGTAACAATTTTATTGTTATAATCTAAAACCTTAAAGAACATTACTATTTCCTTTAAATTTCATATTGATTCTGTATTCATATAACTAAAAAATTAACAAATAAATCTTTGAAACAATAACATAAAATTTCATTATCTATATTAATTAAGAGATCTTAAACTAATGTGAGAAGATTTATTTCTAATATAATCCTAATATAATCTAAAGAAATAAAAAAAATCAAAAATATAATGATAAAAAAAAATAATAGTTTACATTATGATATGTACATATTCATTTTTAATAGTTTATTTTAACATATATATGAGATCATTGTTATTACTCATATGAAATTCAAAATTCATGTTTCCTTTCCAAAACAAGTACCTATTGAATAAATATTAATAATTGATTACATGTATCTTTATATGAATTTTCCTTACTATGAAACATCATATTATATTTTGAAGAATATTCTAACTGAAAATAATAGCAACATTAAATTGAAATTTTCTTCTATAAATATGCCTATATGATTGTTCCTTCAACTAATAATTTCTTATATAGCTTCTTATTTAACTATTAGAGGTATTTATTAAATATTTTCATCCATACATATTTTATTTACCCCCGCATAATTTTACTTAATATGACTAAAATAGTAATAAATTGTGCATTGAATCAATCAAGTTTAGTGCAAATAATTTATATAATATATATAATCTCATAAAAAAATTCATGTTATAAATTACTCAAAAACTTGTTGTTTGTTGTTTAGAAATAAATACCATAAAAAAAACATGATGTTTTGGTCAAAACATCCAAAATTAAAGAAGAAAACAAGCTTCTAAGACAAACAATAAATAATCATTCCATTATGACATGGTAGTCATGAATTTTTAACCCAAGGATATAATAATTTCTAACATACCATACTAAATTAGAATCATTCTCACATGGTAAAAAATATATTTATAATCCATAAAAAAATAATTAAAAATTATTTTGTAATTTAATAAGTTTTTTTAGTTGAATTAAAATTTTAGATCTTTTATTTTCATCTAATTATAGTTATGGGAGCCAATAAATTTAAAAATATCAAATTGTACCATGATGGTATATTTCATCTTATTAGTCATGTATAATATAATATAAATATTTTTTCATATAAATTATTCTCAATGTATATTAATTAAAAATGTGATGGACTAGAAAATCATGCTAATATAGTAAATCCTAAAAGATAGTTGGCTTTATCAAATTTTAATTTTACCAATTATTATTATATATATTCTATTTGATTAAAAAATAATTTAAGGTAATAAAGTCACAAAATGAATATTTTACATTCAATTTCATCAAAAGGTAAACACTCCAAAACATAATCTAATATACTAGTACTTAATGACTATAATTGAGGTATCCATCAAAATAATGGTAGTTATTTCCTCTAAAAACAACTTATCTCTAGCTAACATACAATATCATCCACAATAGAATAAATTAATAACTAATAATGTAATTTAAAGAATGTATATATATATAAATAGTCTTCATAATATAATATAATATAATATAATATAATAAATATATAAATAAAAATAACACATATTAAATGGATGTAATTAGACATATAACTAAATATGGGAAAAAACTGTTATGGTCACACTTATAAAGACTCCCAGACATAAACTACTATCTCCCATCAGTCTTCATTATCCAAGACTATTCACCAAATATTCCTATTAATCTATATAAATATAGGATTATAAAATTCATGAGTATTAATGTAGGGTTGATTAATAATAAATGGTATAGTCATCCCTAGAATTTACAAGACTCCCACAAACCAATAATGTCCATTAACATCATTAATATATAAAATTTAAACACAACCAATCACCTCTAAATATATCATCAATGGTCAAACTAATATAAATGGTTCATTTTATATCTTATCTTCCCATCACTCGCCATAATCATGTGTTAAAAATATGTATTCGAAGATCGAACCATGATCTGGTGGTATAATTAATGTCGTAGTTTAAGATAGTGTAAACCATGATGTAATGAGGGTCATTACACCATGTTTTAGTGCATAACAATTTATGAAATATGAAATAATTCAGGATAATTTCTTATTTTTTTGACTATATTGAATTATGTTCCATTTTATCATTATGTAATGATGATTTGATGAGTTCAAACATCCAATTAAATTATTTAAATGATAAAAAAATTATTTTCATATATGATAAGATGTTGTAATGTGTTGTGAAATCATGAAATTTCTGTAAAAAGTTTCATTGATTGCTAAACATTTGAGAAATGTATATTTACAAGGAATGACCTTACATGTACTGTATAAAGAGTATCATTGTTTGTGGATTACTTGGTGATATTATGATTTGATCACTAAATATTATTAATCTAAAAAGTTATCACTCTATCTCTCTCTCTTCTATTTCAAGGTTATGACAGATCTTAAAGAAGAGGAGTTTCTTACTAAGCATTGGAATAATCACATAACCTATAGATACCATAAGAGGAAGAACTCTTTTCTCTTATTCTAAGAGATCCATATCAATTTCTTGTTGAAGAGTATTAGTCAACTCGAATAATAAAAGAAATTATTTTTTATCTTCATTTATCTTATTTGGTTTAAATAAATAGAAGATCCATTCCGTATAAACTAGTTTATTTAGGTTTCTTTATTTTATGAAATTTCTATAAATAATTTACATATTATAATATTTTTATAATTATTTATTTATTAATTGTTTATAAATTTTTTATCTCATGTATAAATCTCATTCCATGCATATATGGAGTTTCATCGTAGGTAAGATAAAAGATTTAGTTATTTTTTATCATGAATATGATATTTTGTGAGTTATGAAATTAAAATAATAGATTTATTGGGATTTATATGTATTATGTGTTAGTATTTTATTGGAATTATAGTTTCAATTGTGTATAGATCCATGGATAACGGTCATTTGGGTTATACTTATCACTAGCCTAGGAGCCTAGGATTTTTTCTATAAAAATGATAGTTGGGTACCTAGAACATCATTCCTACTCTTATATGGATTTTGGTTAATGTGATTATAAATAATTATATAAAAGGGATTTATATATCTTATTCATGAGAAGTATTGGGATATTCATGAATATAATTTGAATTTATTTTTAGATAAGTGAAATAAAAAAATACATTGTATAATGTTTTATTTATTGATAAGTTTTGAAAAAAATTATTTACTGAAAGGTATTGAATACTAAGAACTAGATCATTATAAGAATACACGTATAAATTGAATACATGAGATAAGAGAGTGATATTTAAAATCAATTAAAATACAAAGTATTAAATTTATTATACAGAAATATTTTAAATGGACTCAATCATCCAATTGGGTTGGTTCTATTATATTATGGTTTATGTTATTCATTTATTTATAACTTTTTATTTACTATCATTACTTATTTTCAATGAAAAGTTAATAACTTGTGTGAAATTTCATGTTTTAATATTAAATATAATTTTCAGCATTAATTTTATTAATCCATATTTGAGTCATTTTTCTATATTAATTATAATTCTCACCCTACTTATCCAAATTGTGTGATTATTGTTTTTTAGGGTTTCTAATTCAATTTTCTACAAATTAGTAAACTATACTTGGAAAAATTCATCCATTTAAAGTGACATATATTCCATATAAGAAGGAGCAAATGATCTGTCAAAGAAACTAGACCATCCAAGATGATTGAATTTTTTGGCTCAATGAAGAATCCAATGTTTCATGAAACTCTATAATTTATTCCTGAATAACCAAAATAATCATGAATAAAAATTTAAAGTCATAAAACCACCATAAAGCGGCTCAATTGATGCTTTAAAGTCCATCCCACCATTCTGACCAGGAATTAATAATATCCCACCATTCTTAATGTTTATCCCAATACATTTGTCTAATTGAGATTAGATTTTGTGGTGTAAAATATAATATATATACAGATGAATTTTTAGAATAAATGGTTCGTATTTGATGGCATATTCTTGACCAAAAATACATTAAAATATAGACCAATGATAAATTGATAGAAAAATGTACATAATGACATTATTTAGTAAAATATCCATAACTTTGGCAAAAAATATACAATGGGGGATAAATTTTGTGGGATGAAATTAAAAATAAATATCTATAACTTTTATAAATAATATATCTCTATATTCATTTGTTTGTATTTCCAATTTTTCAATCCAAGTGGAGGGGTAGATTTGGAATGTAAACATTCCACCACCTTGGGCTATAAAAACATCCCCCTTTTCTCCAATCATGGGTTTGAATTTCCAGAAAATAGTAGGATACATTGGTATGACCAAATCATTTCCAAATGTTTTGGAAGACATTCAAAACTCAAGTTTTTTACTTGAGAGACCCTTCCTACTGTCATTGTTTTCATGTTATTGTGGGTTCTTCTTCATTTATAATCATGTTAGTTTGTTTTCATTTCAATTTAATTTTAATGGATGTTTCTTATTTATCATCTCATATTATCATACACCTTATTTTTTATAACATTAATGGTATTAAAATAGTTTAAATAAATCAAAATAAACCCTTTCCTCATTTTATTTCTCATTCAATCGAATTTCCATGTTTAATTTTCTTCATTGTTCATGTGTGTGTTTGAAGCACTACTCTTATCTTGTGCCAATGTTTTTCTTCTATTTTTAAGTAATTATGATAAAAATATTAAACCATATTAGTAACCATATCAATGGATATTTAAATATCCCATTGGGGTGGGTCATAATTTTCGGATGTTAAATGATTGATATCATTTGCTGGAATAATATTCATTAAATTAATATTGTGTATGTTGAACTTAAAATGTCTTGGATTAATAATAGGTTCTGTTTAAATTTTTGATTCCATGGATTATTGGAACCAAAATTAAACATGGGTTTTGGAAATATTTTACCTTCCATCAACAACAATTGATTGAGATCAATACTCTAGTTTAGGATTGGATTAAATCCAAAAAATTTTGGAATTATGATAAAAAAATATCTTATAAAGTGGATGTTAATTTAAGGAAATATAAATCAAAGCATAAGAATATCAAAAGTTTAACTCCCTAATGATTAAATCACCCAAATCATTATTAAATTTTTAAATAAATATTCATTAATCAATCATTTCATCTAAGATCTAAAAAACATGATCAAAATAAAAATAATAGACTCTAAAATGTGTACCATCACCAAGGATTCAACCTGAGTGCTATTATACACATTATAATAGCATTGTACCTTTGAATGTTCGATAGGTGACAGTCAGTCATGATTAAAATTCTTTCATTACAAGTGATGTGCAACTATTAGTCAGTATTTTTTAATTTTTTTAAAAAATTAAAAAATAAAATAAACCAAAAAAGTCAGAAAAAAACAGAAAGAAAAACCCACCTTATCTTAAAAATCATAACTAGAAAAAACCATAAAGAAAAAACAACATTCATCATCCTTTAAAAACTTCTCTGAATGCCCCATAGCATCCTAAATAATCCATCTTATTTTTTTGACCCATAAATTGATTAAAATCTTCGTTGAATTAGGAGGAAAATTAGAGATAATCAAGTCACTCCAGGCCCATTCATTTTCCATCTGATTGTTCAAGATATAGATAATCCTATAGAAAAAAATCTTAAAAGAAATCACTTCCCATGATATGAATTAACAAACCCTTGGTATTCAATATAAAAATATTGAGTCTGATTTTGATTTAAAATCATGTTAGATCCATCTTATACTTCATTTCCATTGGCTAGCCGATGAGGATCCACAACTTCATCTTAAATAGTTCTAAGTGGTGTGATCTACCATGAAGCTTTAAGGGGGTTTCTAAAGAAAAAAAATAAAACTTTGATCATTCCCTTTCTCCCTAAATAACTCTACCATGTCATGGATCTATTATGTCCCACTTGGTTTCATAACCACATGTAATGAAATGAAGAGACTCTTCTTAGAGAAATTATTTCATGCTTCTTAAACTAATTCTATTTAAAAGGAAATAAATTTTATCCTTAAATTCCCAAATGATTCACTCCATTAGTATTGGGAGGGGTTCAAAAATCTTTTGGAAACATTTCCACACCACAAAATCATTGACCAACTCTTGATCCAAAACATCTATGAGGGGTTATTAGCTAAGGAGAGAACTTTAATTAACATCAGAAGTGGTGATGATCTTTTTGATAAAACTTATATGGCTGACCAAGATCTCATAATAAATATGGCTGAAAATACACAACAACTACATACTCAAGTCAAAAAATTCCAAGATAATCAAACCACAGAGTCCAGCAAGATGACCGAGTAGATGAGTGGACTTAAAGTCTTGTTAGTCAACTAGCTCTGGCTTCCAAATATCGAAACTCGTCTTCTCCACAATATATATTCCCCAGACTTATCAGAAATTGTGGAATATACATCTCACCAGCTCATCCAATTGATAAATTTCCATATCATCAAGATGAACCATCCAATCCATATAGTCTAATAGAGGTCAATGAAACATGTGATCAGAGAAACACCAACCCTCATCAATTAGGTCAGTTCATTAGAAACATCAACCAACCCCACTCTAGGCCAATCTCTTCTATCTATAACCTAGGATTGAGGTATGGTAATCTCATCTCATATCCCCCTCAGTTACCTCCTCAAAATACAGACCAATTCCAATATATTCAAGGTGGTGCTAACATCCAACAGCCTTATTCATTTGTTCCTCAACCTCAATGGATCAATCCTCCTCTTTCTCCTCCTATATTCCATTATCCTAATGAACCCTCCCAATTCCCCTACCAATAATATCACTTTACCAATATACCAAAATCAAAGTAATACTAATGTAGGAAATGCCTCTTCTTCAAAGAAACCATGGGAAATCATTGTAGAATATCCTTCTACATTCACCATTTCTAGCCTTTAAAACATTGAAACCCAAATTGTTCAATATGCATCCTACCTAAGTCAATAAGAACAAAAAAATTCTTCCCAAATCACAACTCATTCATTTCCCAAATCCAAGGGCAATGTAAGTGAAATTTTACTTTGGTGGGGAAGAAAATATCCATAACTCATGATGGATCCTCAAATTAACCTCTAAATATTGAGATTGAAAATGAAAATAATAATAAACTAGAAAAATAACTTGAAGCAACTCCCTCATCAAATTTCATCCCAATAAGGAACCCAATTCCTCTTCTTAAAGTTTTCATTAATCCATGGATGTCCTTTGAACGCAATCTTGAAATGATGTACATGTTTTGACATGTTGAATTCATCATTCCCCTCTTAAATTCCATAAAAATCAAAATGTATGAAAATATTTTTAAGGAGTTGTGCATCCATAAGAGACAAATTATAACCATTCAAAATGTTTCAACCCAGTAGTCCATACCCATGAAGTGAAAAGACCATGGGATATTTACTGTTTCATTCCAATTAGAGAGTTCCAGCTTTGATTATGCACTCATAAAACTAGGTGAATTGATACATTTCATGCCTAAATCCATCTTCTTCATCCTTGGTCTAGGTCCATTGAACCCAGTGAGTGTTTTCATCCAGTTATCCAATCAAAGCACAACCAGTCCTCAGGGAATAACTGAGGATTTCCTTGTCTGATTTAATGATCTTATCTTCCCAGATGATTTCTATGTACTTGACATGGAAGGTGAGACGACCTCTTCTTGATTTCCTCTATTTCTTGGAAGACCATTCCTATTGACGGCTAGAAAAAATATTTATTTCCATAAAGACATCTTTCCTTGGAATTTTCTGACCAACTCGTCAACTTTAACATTTTTCAAGCCTTGAGATACCCATATGATGATCACTCTACCTTCTCAATCCATGATTCTGAGGAAACTTTTGAGAGTGGATTCACCCCCATTTCATCATGTTCATTATGTTCTAATGGGATGGGATTTTGTGATATTTTCCCTATGATTAACCAAGTCATAAATGAGGAAGTTGATGTTGACCTATAATTCATAGACTCTGTCAATCTAAGGAATCATGAAAACTTTCTTGAATCCCATCTCAAATATAATCTATATTGTTACACCTTGGACAATATTGAGAAAAAATTGATCAAACCAAACTGAAATCCTTTCCTCCATTCCTAAGTTGTTTATCCCACAAATAATAGATGAGACTGATCTGAAACCACTTCCTGCAAACCCAAAATATTCATTCCTTTACCTTGGTCACACTTAGCTTTTCATTTTCTCTCCTGCACTTACTAAAACTGAGGAGTCTAAACTTGTTTAGGTGTTAGAGGAAAACTAAAGGGCATGATGTCGGAAATTATATGGGATACCAAGAACAAACCCTTCCCTTTTTATGAATCACATATACCATGAGGAATCATCCAAACCAATCATACAACCAAAAAGAAGACTCAATCCACTCATAATTTACGTAGTTAGAGAATAGATCACCAAGCTTCATCAATCTGGTATTGTCTACCCAATTTATGATAGTGAATGTGTTATTCTAGTTCAAGGGATACCTAATAGTGGTGGGATAACTGTTGTCACAAATTAACATGTAGAGGTGGTCATAACTCAAGTGAAAAACAAATGGTGTGTGTGAATCGATTATCAAAAATCGAATGCCAAAAACACAAAAAAATTAATACTATATTCCTTTCCTTTATCAAATACTATAATGATTATGTGTAAAGTCAAATTATATCTTTCTTTATGGATACACTAGATACATACAAAACCCAATTGCACCTCATGTTAAAGAAAAGACTATATTCACTTTCCCCTTTGAAACATATGCATATATGTATATATGATTATTTCTTTGGTCTTTCCAATGCTCCTACAACATTCAAGAGGTGTATGCTCGGTATCTTCTATGAATTCATTGAGAATTTCATAGAGGTATTCATGGGTAACTTTACAATTTTTGGTGATCCATTTGAATCATTCTTTCATTAACTCTCTCTAGTCCTTAAAAAGGGTTCCAAATTTAACCTTATGCAAAAATAGGAAAAATGTCTGTTAATGGTTACTAATGGGATTATTCTAGGGAACATAATTTCAAAATATTGTATTCCTTTTGATTCTACCAAAAATGTGGTGATCCAATTACTTTATGAACTTATAATAGTTCTAAACATATGTTCATTACTTGTTCATGCCAATTTTTATCGGTTATTTATCCATAACATTAGTAGGATTTGCCTCCCACTCACTCGGCTACTCCATAATTATGTTACATTCCATTTCGATGAGACTTGAAAAAGATCCTTCACCGAACTCAATGTTGTTCTTGAATCTTCCCTAATAATCCAACCCCCAGATTGTCCCTTACCCTTTTAATTGATATATTATGCATTTGATAGGTCCATTGGGGCCGTTCTTGGTCAAAGGAGAGAAAATATTCCTCATGTATTGTATTCTATCTCAAAAACATTAGATGAAACTCAACCTCACTACAGTGTGACTGAAAATGAACTGTTAGATTTTGTTTTTTCCTTGGATAAATTCTATACCTATGTATTAGGCACCAAAATAATCATTTTTATAGACTATTTATATTTTAAGTTCTTACTAAATAAAAGTTATTCCAAACTAAGGCTAATAAGATGGATCTTAATGCTCTATGATTTTGAAATTGTGATTAAATATAGACCTGGAAATGAAAACCCTATGGATGATCAATTAAGTAGAGTTTATACTTCTAATAATTCTGAAATAATTGATCCTGAATTTCTAAATGAACACGTCTCATCTATCACTCCAAAGTTACCATGGTATACCCCAATTGTAATCTACTTGGTTTCTGGTGTGTTTTTTTTTGAAATTTTTTCAAATTAAAAAAAAAAGTGAACCTGAAAAGTGATTCAAAAATCTATTTTATGGAAGATAATAAACATTGGAAAACTAGGGATGACATGGCAATTAAGATATGTGTTGATGAATAGGAACATTCCCCCATCTTATAATTCTCTCACTCAATTCCTAGTAGTGGGGACTTTGGACCACAAAGTACCACCCAAAAGGTCCTTGACTCGGGATTCTTATGGACTTCACTCTTCAAGGACTCACATGAGTTTTTTAACTCAGGTCCAACTTGCCAAAATATTGGTATAATTTCCAAATGAAATGAAACTTCTTGAAATCCCTTAGAATTTTATGGGATATTTTATGTTTGGGGCATCGATTTCATGGGGCCATTTCCCCACTCCAATGGATTATCATATATTCTTCTTGTGATCAATAATGTTTCTAGTTGGGTCGAGGGTAAAACCAATATAAAGGATGACTCATATAATGTTATTTAGTTCATAAGAACCTAGATATTCCATCTATTTGGAACACCCCATGACTTTATAAGTTACTTAGGAACTCATTTATGTAATCAAACCATGGAATGTCTTTTGAAAAATAATGGGGTTTCACATGAAACTTAATCTTCATATCACCCCCAAAAAAATGGAATGGAATAACTTTCTAACATAAAGGTGAAAATATTTCTTGGGATAGTTGTATAACCCACCAGAAAATACTGGAATCAATGAATTAGTGAAGTGCTTTGGGATTATCGAACTACCTATAAAACAGATTGGGATATCTCTATTTAGGATAGTTTTTGGTAAAGTGTGTCATTTACCAATAAAAATCCATCATAAGTCATTTTGGACTATTAAAACTTGTAATTTCGATTGTAAAAAAACTAGAGAAGAAAAACGGTTGCAGTTGAATGAATTGGAGGATATTTGAATATATTCATATAAGAATTCAAATCTCTACAAAGAAAAGGATAAGGCACTCCATGAAAAAAAACATCATGTGAAAGGGATTACATGAATGTGATAAGCTAACGATCTTCAAGTCTTGATTTTGTCTTCTCCAAGTTAATCTTAATTCTTATTGGGAAGTTCTTTTTATTATTACTAATGTTTACCCATTTGGTGCAGTGTAAGTCCAAGACCCCACTTCCAAAAGTAAATTCTTGGTTAATGGATATTTTTTATAGAATAAACCTGAGAGGACACACATCTTGGGAACCACATTGACTCCCATAGAACTCACAACCACTCTAATAGACCCAAAACTAGATAGAGACAGTGACCCAACAAATCCGAACCAGGGGAACCTCTTTCCCTTTAACTATCTCTCCCTTTCTCCCTCTCTCCCTTTATTTATCCCTTTCTTCTTCTTCATCTCTCGTTCTCATTTTTACCACTTTATTCATCAAGTATTTTTTCCTTATTTCTCTTTCGTGTGGGTGTGTATTTTAAAAACACTAAGAAAACTAAAAAATAAAAAAACATAATTACTCACCATTAAATTTGGAAAAAAATTTCAATTTGTTTAGGTATTATGATGAATTTTTTCTATCTCAAACATTTTTTATTGTCATTATAAATTTGGGAAAATAATTTTTGGTTAACAATAATAAATTTTTAATGGTAATTTTTTTATTTATAAAATTATTCTTCCCCAACCATGAAGAATAACAACATATTTGATGTCAAGGAAACCCATGGCCATCTTTTCACAATGTGTGATTTTTTCTCCCCCGATTGTGAGTCTTGAGTTTACAGAACATTGATCTGAATTTCTTACTTTTGTGTATCTTAATATGATATAGGTACTTTCTGAACTACATGAGAATAAAAATAGCCAAATGGCCTCCAATTACCCTTACATTAATCCTCCATTTTATATTACCTTCAAGCCTATTAATACATTATTTTTGATAACCACATTACAAGCCCAATACCTAATCCCACCCAACATCTACATGGATTTTTATTTCATAATTTATTGAAATTTAAGTGTGGGGGGAATGGATTTCATTTTATGTACCATTTCCCTATTTTCAAAGTGTCATCATATACTTGAGTGCAATAATCAATTTAAGTGTGGGGGATAGGTTATCATTTAGTGAGTTTTGGTAATGGATTGATGTTTATGTAATTTTGTACATGTTATTGAAAAGAGTTCAAAAAATGAAAAAATAAATAAATAAAATAATGGTTTTTGTCTTGGGAAGGTCAAAAATCACTCTTCCTCAACCCTCGATCATGTTAGGGATATTACATTTTGTTTTTTAAGGAGATAAACCCTAGTTTGGTAGATTAGTGAGAGATTTTGAAAAAAGAAAAAAAATAAGAAATGAACACATGCATCATATATTATTATGTCATTGGGAATTTTTTTTGTTTTTTACAAATTTCGTCTTTTCCTTTCTGTCTATTATTTAAATTGAAACATTATATCCTTGTAGATGTGTGTTTCCAGAACATTCCATGTCTTATTTCAAAAATTGAGCAGAGATTTTTCCAATTTGGTGTTTTAACCCTCTTTTACTATGATTTAGTCATTATATTCCTTCCATTCCATAACCACAAAAACCCCCTAAAAATAACTATTGATTATTTGTACCATTATGATAGAGAATGGAAGCTGAGAGCTCTTTCCAAATCTTATATTTTCTCTTTTGGTTGGTCAATGAATGAACCTCTAGAAATAAATTTTTATCATCTTGGGAGGAGTAAGTTCTGAGTTCCTATATTTTACATTTCTAATTTTGGGCATAAAAATGATTTTTTTAACATTATTTCTATAGAAATTTTTTGTGGAATTATTTATGGATGAGTGAATTATTCTAGGCCCCCCTTATTGGTGAAAACAAAATTTTAATATTTTTGGTGAGTGAAAATGATTTAGTTATATTTTTATATTTCTTGTACATGAGGACATGCACAGGACTAAGTGTGGGTGAGTTGATGTAATTCATTTATTCATAACTTTTCATTTACTCCCTTTAATTATTTTCAAGTAAAAGTCAATAATTTTTGTGAAATACTCTTGTTTTAATATTAAATATAATTTTTGAGCATTATTTTTATTACTCCAGATTCAATTTAATTTAATATATTAATTATAAATATCACCCTACTTATCTAAATTGTGTGATATAAATTTTTTATGGTTCATTATTAAATTTACTAAAAATCATTAAACTCTATATTGGGACAATTCATATGTTTGGAGGGTCATATGGTCCATACAAAAAGGACCAAAGAATCTATCAAAGAAACTAGACCAGCTATGATGATTGAATTTATGGGGTCAATCTAGATAACCTAATTGGATTAAACTCAAAAAGTTATTCTTGAATATCCAAAAGAGTTTTGAATAAAAATTTTAAGGCCCAAGTCCACCAAAAAGGGGCACAACTGAAGATTTGAAGTCTATCCCACCATTCTTTTCGAGAATTAAAAACTGCCCATGATTCTTAACTTTTCTCTTGATCCAATTGTCAAAATGAGACTAGATTTTTGGTGGGAAATATAATATATTAAAGTATAAATTTAAATAATAAATGGATTGTATTTTACTGAATATTCCTGACCTAAAATTCATTCACATTTATACTAATAAAAAATTCGACAAAAAAATGAATAGAATGACATTGTTTACTAAAATAACAATAAGTATAGATAAAAAGGTCCAATGGATGAAAAAAAATTAGGTTTCATAGAAAAAATAAATATATAAAATATTGTAAAATAATATATCTAAATATTCAGATTTCTTAATGGACAAATGTTTAAGAAGAATGGAATGGAATATTTGGAATGAAAATAGTACCACCTTGGGAAATAAATACATCCCCCTCTTCTCTATGCAAGGGTATGGGATATCAAAATATAGAAGGATGCATTGGAATGATAAAATCATTTCTAAAGGCATTTTAGGACCTTACAAACTCATGTTTCCAATTGAGATACCCTTTCTCCTCTATATGTTTTCATGTTGTTTTGTGTTCTTCTTCATTTGTCCAAAGCCTTTTTCAATTTCTAAAAAGACGGTTTAAGGGTTACTGGTAACCGTACAGAAAAATGAAGTACCCAACATTCCACACACATTTCAAATTTCAAAAACCAAAATTTTCATGAAATCAAATTTCAAGTGAAAACTTGACCAAACCCATGCCACACGGCCACCTCACGTCGCACAACTACATCGAGCTGTGAACCTCGCACGTCTCCAATCAGAGAAGGTCTCCAGTGAGAACAGAATTGACATCGTCACCAGCACGTCGTCAACACGTTGACACTCACCCTGATCATCATCTTCATCACTAGAAACTGGAAACCACCATCTTCTTTGAGGAAGCATCACCCCAAACCTAGGAAGAAAGAACCAACACCGCTAGAGCTCCTCTGGAATGGTGTCGGCTGCTCGAACAAAACCTCCCAAAGCCTCTTTCTGAACCATCACACCAGAACAACTCAGACGGTAGCATAGAACATTGAATCCAAAGAATAGTTGAGAGGAAACCATCTTGAACACCACCAGAATGATGAAAATCACAGAAACCACAACAAAAAATCTCCAACAGATCCAGACAAACAGCCACTAGGGCCACCGAACAAACATCCCAACAGAACAACAAAACCCATCAACAGAACCATCTGAATCCACTGACTCATCTTCATACTAAAAATGACCAAAACAAAAAGCAAAACTGTGGATGCGAATAGATACCACCGGAAAGGAGAAACAAAACTGGGGATGAAACCCTGATGAAAGCTGGGAAGAACCCTAAAAGGAAAAAAAACATGAAGACCTAAATGTATGGCCCAAAACCCCTCTGTAACCATCTCTCTAACTCCAACCTAGAGAGGAGCGGTGGAAAATTGGTTCAGAGCTAGTTGGGCGACTGGGAATGAAACGAAGTGAACAAAAGGACTGACTCCAGTAGCGTTAGAAACCCACTATCTGCCACACTTAAAATCCCAAAGCCTCAATGTAAACACCACCCCAACTTTGACCAGGAGAGGCACAGAGCAACTTGAGGCCAGAGCGGGGTACAACGACAGAGGTCATCCACAGCACGTACCTTTCTCGGAAGAGGAAAAGTCACGGAGAAAGCCCACGGCGATGAGCACCAGAGGAGAGGTCGAGAACGATGGGGAGAATCAGATAAAGGGGCTCGGAAACCCTAGAGGGGAGGAGAAGAGGAGAGCAGGGAGCGCTCTGTGTAGAGAGCACAGAGAGCACTCCCATTTTCTTTATTTGTAGTCGTGTAACATTTTCTTCATTTCAATTTAATTTTAATGAATATTTCTTATTTATAATATCCTATTACCATCCACCTTTTTGTATAATATTGATGGTTTTAAAATAGATTAAATCTATAAAAATAAACCCTTTCCTCTTCTTAATTCTCATTCAATGGAGAGTCTGTGTTTAATTTTTGTCATCGTTTGTGTGTGTGTTTAGTGCACTGGTCTTATCTTGTCCCATTATTTTTCATCTATTTTTATCTCATTATGCTAAAAAACAAAAACCATATTACAAACCATCTAAATATTTGAGTAAATATCTCATTTGTGTTAGTCATAATTTGGGGATGTTAAGCGATTGAGATCTTTTTCTCTATAAATATTCTTCAAATTAATACTTTCTATGTTGAACATAAAATGTCATGTATTAAGGACATGCTTTGTTTTACATGTTTATTACAAGGATTATTGGAACCACAAGTGAATATATATTCATTACATATTTGACCTTACATTAAAATGAATTTTTTGAGGTTAATACCCTAGTTTAGTGTTAGATTAAAGCCAAAAAATTGGAAATTCTGACCAAAAATCATCTTGTGAAGTGGATGTTAATTTAATGAAATATATAGAAAAGAAAAAGGACATAAAAATCTTAAATCACTAATGATTAACTCACCCCAATAATTATTAAATTGTTAAATAAATCTTCATTATTAAATCAATTCATATAACCTCTGTAAAAAAATCCCAATCAAAAGATAAACGATTATCAACAATCAACTCTAAAATTTGTACCATCAATGAGGATTCAACCTGAGTGTTGATATACACATTAGAAGAGCACGAGACCTTTGAAAAGATGATTATAGAAAATTGGGAGTGCTTTAAATGGTGTTATTTCCAGGTATTAGTCAACTAGTAGTTGGGAGTTTCTGATTTAAAAAAATAAAATATAATAAAATATAATAAAAGAAAAAAATATTAAAAAAACACAAATAAAAAACGGCATTCTGATAAAAATCATAAAACAGAGAAAACCACAATTAAAACCCCACCTTCCTCATCCTTTCCAAACTTCTCTAAATTTCTTATTGACTCCCAAAGAATCCATCAGATTTTTTTGTCCCAAAAATCGAGTGAACTCTTCACCAGCATATAAGGAAAATTAGAGATGATAAAATCACTCCATACCCATTAATTTCTCATTCGGTTGTTCTAGATATGGATAATCCTAGGGGAAAACCATAAATGATCTCTCTACCCCTGATATAAATTAAAAACCCATTGGTATTCAATATCCAAATATTGAGGCTGATTTCAAACTTAAATTGAGTTTGATTCATCTTCTACCTCATTTCCATGGGCTTGCCAGTGAGGATCCACATCTTCATCTCAAAGAGTTCCAAGTAGTGTGCTCTAACATAAATCCTCAAGGGGATTTTGAAGAAAAAAATCAAACTTCAACCATTTGTAACTCCACATAAGACTATTCCAAGTCATGGGTCTACTACCTCTATCTTGGTTTCATAACCACATGGAATGAAATTAAGAGACTCTTCTTTGAGAAATTCTTTCCTACTTCTCAAACTGCTTCTATTCGAAAGGAAATAATTGTTCTCTATCAATTGCATAATTTATCACTCCATGAGTACTAGGAGTGGTTAAAAATTCTGGTGTAAACTTTCCCACACCACCAAATCCCTAACCAACTCTTGATCCAACACTTATATGAGTGGTTATTAACTATGGAGTAAACTCTGATTGATGTCCCAGGAGGAGGTGCTCTTGTTGATAAAACTCATGTGGATGAATGCGATCTCATAAGAAATATGGTTGCAAACACATAAAAATTTCTTACTCAATCACATTTTCAAGTCAAACTACTCAATGAGAATCTATCTATAGATCCCAACAAGATGACTAAGTGGGTGAGTGAACTTACAGGCCTTGTACATCAACCAGTTGTGGCTTCCAAATCCCCAAACTCATATTCTTCACAATCTATGATCCTTTGACCTATTAAAAATTGTGAAATCTTCATCTAATCAACCCAACCAACCAGCACATTTCCATAGCTTCAGGATGAACTATCTGATCCTTTTAGTCCAATGGAGCTCCATGTATCATATGCTCAGAGGAACACCAACCCCCAAAAATTAGTTTATTTAATTAGAAACTTCAACCAACCACACTCTGAGCCCTTATCTTCTACCTTTAACCTAGGCTTGAGGTATGGTAATCCCATTTCTCATCCCCCTTAGTTCCCTCCTCAAAATCCAAACCAATTCCAATATGGTCAAGGCATTGTTAACTTCCAACAACCTTATCCTTTTTTTCCTCAACCTCCAAGTATCAATCTACCTCTAGATCTTCATAGATTTCATTATCCTAATGATATTTTCCAATTCCAAACTCAATACAAGCACATTCCCAAGAACCAAAATCAAGATAATCCCAATGTGGGACATACCTCTTTTTCAAAGAACCCATGGGAAAGTGCTTTAGAATATCTTTCATCATTCACCAGTTCTGTCCTTAAAAACATTTAAACCCAATTTGGTCAACCTGTATCCCATCTAAGTGAACAAAAACAAAACAATTCATCCCAAATCCCAACTCAACCATTTCCCAACATCAAGGGTAATGTAAGTGAAATTTCACTTCGATCAGGAAAACAAATGTCTATACCTCGTGATAGATCCTCAAATACAACATTAAATTTTGAAGTCGAAAATGAAAAGAAAAAATCTAGAAAAATAATATGAAGAAACTACCTCACATCTTTCCATCCCTCTAAGAAATCCAATTACTTTTTATTAAAGTCTTTTCTAAGACAAGGAAGTCATTTGAACCTAATAATGAAATGATCGACATGTTTATATGTTCTTAAGTCAACATTCCCCTCTTAGATGACATTAAAAAAAATCTCTAATCATGAAAACTTTCTTATGTATTTTTTCACCTATAAGAGACAACTTAGGACCGTTGATAATGTCTCAACCTTGTTGTCCATACCCATGAACTGCGATTACCCAGGGACATTTATTTTTCCATTCCAAATAGGGAGTTCCAACCTCAATAATGTACATAGACCTAGGATCCTAGACAAATTTCATGCCTAAATCCATCTTCCACAACCTTGGTCTAGGTCTTTTTCACCCAAAGAGTGTTGTTATCTAGTTATCCAATCAAATCATTGACAGTCCTGAGGGAATAATTAATGATGTATTTGTTTGAGTGAATGATCTTATCTTCCCAGTTGATTTATATGACCTCGACATGGAAGGTGAGATGATCTTTTCTCAATCTCCCCTAATTCTATGAATAACATTCCTCATAATGGATATAACTAATATTGATGTCCATGAAGGCATCTTATCCATGGAATTTGGTGACAGACAAGTTAAATTTAACATTTTTCAATCCATGAGATACCCATAAAATGATCACTTTTCCTTCTCAATCCATGCTTCTGGGTACACTTATAAGAGTGGATCACCCCCATTTCTTCATGTTCATAATTTTTAAATGATATGTGATCTTGTAATATTTTCCCCATGATTAACCAATCCATAAATGGGGAAGTTGATGTTGACCTCTTATTCATAGACTCCATCAATCTAGAGGATCTTGAAAACTCTATTAAATCCCATATAAACTCTGATATTTGTTGTTATTCCTTCTACAATATTGAATAAATTGAATCAAAACCAACTAAAAGACATTCCTCCATTTCTAAGTTGTCTAGAGCATAGCTGAAAGATGAGACTGATCTAAAAAATCTTCCCACACACCTGAAATATGAATTCATTTTCCATGATAACTCTTATCATGTCATTTTCTCTGCCACTCTTACTAAAACATTGGAGTTTAAACTTGTTCAAGTGTTAGAGAAAAATAAAAAGGCCTTATATTGGAACTTATATGACATACCGAGAATCAACCCTACTCTTTTTGTGCATTGTATCCATCTTGAGGAATTATCCAACTAAATTTTTCAACCATAAAGAAGACTCAATCCCCTCATAATTGAGGTAGTTAGGGAAGAGATCACCAAGGTTATTCAATATGGTTTTATATACCAAATTTCTGATAGTAAATGCACTATTCTAATTCAAGGATTACCTAAGAATGGTGGTATAATTGTTATCACAAATGAACATGGAGAGGTGGTCACAACTTAAGTGAAAAAAATGGTGTGTGTATAGATTATTAGAAATTTTATGCCTTAATGCAAAAAGATCACTACCCTCTTCCTTTCCTTGATCAAATTATAGAACGATTATCTTGAAATTCAGATTGCTTATTTTTTTTATGGATACACTGGATACTTCAAAATCACAATTTCACCTCAGGACCAAGAAAAGACTACATTATTTATCCCCTTTATAACATATGCATATAAGATAATTCCCCTTTCCCTTGGTAATTATCTTGAAACATTCTATAGGTGTATGATTAGTATCTTTTATGAATTCATTGAAAATTGAATAGATTTATTCGTGTATCAGATTACCATTTATGGTAAATCATTTGAATCCTTCTTTATTAACTCTCTTTTGTACTTCAAAAGTGTTCTGAATGTAACCCAGTGAGGAATTATGAAAAATGTCACTTTATGGTTACTAATGGGATTGTTCTAGGGCACATAATTACACAATATGGTGTTTAATTTGATCCTACCAAAATTAAGGGGACCCAATCACTTCCTTAACCCACAACAGTTCTACGCATATCTTCATTTATTGGTCATGTTAGTTTCTATTAGTGATTCATTCATAACTATACTAGGATTCCCTTCCAACTCACTTAGCTACTCAAAAATGATGTTACATTCCATTTCAATGAGGAAAACAAGATATCCTTCTTTGAACTCAAAGTTTTTCTTACATATTCACAAATAATCCAACCCTTAGATTGGTCCTTACCATTTTAATTTTTGTGTGAGGCTTCTGATAGGACCATTGGGTCCATTCTTAGTCAATGAAGAGAAAATATTTCTCATTTAATCTATTATGCATCAAAAAAAATTGATGAAACTCAATCTCACAACACTATGACTGAAAAATAAACTTTTAACTATGGTTTTTTCCTTGGATAAATTTTATCCCTGTCTCTTAGGAACAAAATCATCAGTTTTAAAAACCATTCAGCTTTGAGTTTCTTTCTTAAGAAAAGTTATTCCAAACCTAGGCTAATAATTTGGATCTTAATGCTCCAAGAATTTGACCTTGTGATTAAAGATAGACTTGGAAAATAAAACATTATGGATGATCACTTGTGTATAATTTCTTATTCTTTTCATTCTGAAATAATTGATCTTGAATTTTTAACTGAACACCTCTCAACTATCACTCCAATTTTACCATGGTATTCACCAATTGTAAAATACTTTGTTACTAGTGTTTTTTCATAATTTTTTTTAAAAGAACAAAAACTGAAGCTGAAAAGTGATTTGAAATTCAATTTTTGGGAAAATAATAATATTTGAAAAATTGGGGTTGGCATGGTAATTAAGAGATTTATAGATGAATATGAACAATCCTCCATCTAATAATTTTTTCACTCAATGCCTAGTAGCGTCCATTTTGTACCACAAATGACCTTTTAAAAGGTCCTTGACTCGGGATTCTTTGGGCCTTCACTCTTCAAGGACTCACATTATTTCATTAAATCATTTCCAACATTCCAAAATTTTGTCACAATTTCTAAAATAAAAAAAATTCCCCAAAATCCCTTGATATTTTGTGAGATCTTTGATGTTTGGGGAATCGATTTCATGGGACCATTTCCCCCCTTCCAATTTATTTCCCATATATTATTCTTATGTTACATTATGTTTCTAGGTGGTTTGAGGACAAACTCACTTGAAAGGATGATTTATATACTAATAATGAGTTTCTAAAAACCGATATCTTCCATTTATTTGGAACACCTTATTCCTTGATAAGTGACTTAGGAACTCATTTCTGTAATCAGACCATGGAATCTATTTTGAAAAATAATTGGGTTGTTTATAAAACTTAAACTATAGATTACCCCCAAACAAATGGCATGACAAAAATTTCTAACAAATAAGTGAAAAGAGTACTTGACATAATTTAAAAATCTAGAAGGAAAGACTATCCTGAATGACTTGGGGAAGTTCTTTGGGATTGTTGAATGGCATATAAAACACCCATTGGGATGTCTCCTCTTAGGCTAGTTTTTTCTAAAGCGTGTCATTTACCCGTTGAAATCCAATATAAGTCATTTTAGGATGTAAAAACTTGTAATTTTGATTATGAAAAATATGGTGAAGAGAGATTGTTCCAATTGAATGAATTGGAATATCTTTCACTAGACTATTATGAGAATTCAAATCATTACAAATAAAATTATAAGGCACTCCATGAAAAACATGCCATGTGAGAGGTATTACATCAAGGTGAAAAGTTAATTCTATTCAACTCTTGATTTCAGATTCTCACATGTAAGCTTAATTCTCATTGGGAAGGTTCTTTTCTTATTACTAATGTTTACCCATTTAGTGGAGTAAAATTACAAGACCCCACTTTTCAAAGGATGTTCACAGTTAATGGAAATCAGTTAAAGCATAACCATGAGTGGAAACAAATCTTAGGAACCACATCAACTTTCATAAAATCCACAACCAATGTGGTAGACCCACCACTGGATAGAGAAGAATACCCACCAAATCTAAACCAGGGGAACCTATTTCTCTTTAACTCTCTCTCTCTCTCACTCTCCCTCTCACCCACTATTTCACTCCTTCTTCTTCATTTTCTCTCGTTCTCATTTATTTACCACTTTATTCATAATATTTTTTCTCTATTTCTCTATTTTTTTGGTGTGTGTTTTAAAAACACTAAAAAAATACAAAAATAATCATAATTAATAACAATTAAATTTTGAAATTTTTTCCAACCTTTTTTCTGAGTCCAATGACTGTTTTTAATCTCAAACATTTGGTATTATCATCCTAAATTTTTATAAAGAATTTTGGGTCATGAATAATAAATTTTGAATGGTCAATTTTTTATTTAGAAAATGATTCTTCCCCAACCATGATGAATAACACCATCTTTAATGATAATACCACCTATGTCCATCTTTTTAAAATGTGTGTTTTTACCCCCATTTTTTGAGTCCCGGTTTTGTGGAACTTCGAGATGAATTTATTACTTTTGTGTAATTTAATATGATAGAGTCATTTTTTGAACCACATGATATTAAAAATAACCAAATAGCATCACATTAACCATACATTAATCCTCCTTTTGAAATCCCCCTCGACCCTATGAATACTTAATTTTTTATACCACATTACAATCCTAATACTTTATCCCACATAACATCTACATGGATTTTCATTGCATAATTTATTGAGATTTATGTTTGGGGAAAATTAATTTAATTTTGTGTATCATTTCTTTGTTTTCAATGTGTCATTGTATGCTTGGGGGAAACCATCTATTTAAGTGTGTGGGAGAGGTTTTCATTCGGTGAGTTTTTTGAAAGGAGTAATGTTTATGTAATTTTGAATGTGTTATTTAAGAGTGTTAAAAAATAAAAAAAAATCAAAAAATTAATTATAATGGGTTGTGTCTTGTGAAGGTCAAAAATAACTCTCCCTAAATCCATGATCTTGACATAAATATTAAAATTAGTGTTGTGAGTAGATTAAACACAGGGTGGGTGATGATTTTGATATCTATTTCAAGTTCAACTTTCGAAAAAAATAAAAACATAAAAAAAAGAACAATTTCATCATCATTTCCTATATTTTTAGAAAACATTTTTTGTTTTTTACAAATTTTATCTTTTACATTATCTCTCTTTTCTTTCTTGAAGCATCATAACCTTATAATTATGTGTTTCCATAAGCTTCCATGTATTATTTCAAAAATTATGAAATTATTTTTCCATGTTGATGTTTTACCCCTATTTTCCATTCTTTTGACCATTATATTCCTGCCATCCCATAACCACTAAAAAACCCCTAAAAATACATCTTCATTGTTATGAACATTAATATAGGGAATTTAAGCTGATATCTATTTCATACTCTTTGATTTTCACTTTTTTGTGAATGAGTGAACCTCTAGAAATAAATTTTTATCATATTGAGGGGAGTATGTTTTTAGTGCCTACATTTTCCATTTTTAATTTTGAGAATTAAAAATGAATTTATTTTAAAATTATTTCAATAGCAATTTTTTGTGTATTTATTTATGGATGAATGTACTAGTCTAGATACCCCTGATTGGTGGAAACAAAATTTTAATATTTATTGGTGAGTGAAAATGATTTTGTTAAGTTTTTATATTGGTTGTACATGAGGACATGTAAAATCCTAAGTGGGGGGGGGGGTAATTGATGTTATTACTTTATTCATAAATTTTTATTTAATAAATTTACTTATTTTCAATGAAAATTTCATAATTGGTGTGAAATATTATAGTTTTAATATTAAATATAAATTTTGAGAGTTAATTTTATTAATACATATTCGATTCAATTTTACTATATTAAGTATAACTATCACCCTAGTTATAAATATTGTGTGATTCATATTTTTTAGGGCTACCAATTAAATTTACAACAAATAATTAAACTTGATATTAGGCCAATTAGTAAATTTGAAGGATCATATGGTCCATACAAGAAGTCCTAAAGAATATTTCAAAGAAACTAGACCAACCATGATGATTGAATTTATGGTATCAATTTAGAATCCTAAATTTTTATTGAACACATAAATTTATTCTTTAATATTATAAAGAATTGTGAATAAAAATTTTAAGTCCCAAATCCAACAAAAAGGGGCCCAACTAATGCTTTCAAGTCCATCACACCAGTCTATTTGGGAATTAAAAACAACCCTCCGTTATATAATTTTCTACAACTAAAATAGTCTAATTGAGCTAAGATTTTGTGCTATAGAAGCTAATATATATAAGACAAACTTTTTAGAAGATATTTTTGGCATTTGATGGAATATTCATTTCTTAAAATTCATTCATATTTATACCAAGGAAATACTTGATAGTAAAATGGACAGAATGACATTATTTGTTAAAATAGTCATAACTTTGGATACATAAGTTTAATGGTGGAAAATGTTAGAGGGTTGAAGATAAAAATAAATACAGTCATATTTTAAGAATAATATATCTCGAGATTAATCTTTATATCTGGAAAAAAAATTATCTAAGTTGAGGGGATGATTTAGAATGAAAATTGTCCACCACCTTTGGCTATAAATACATCCCCACATCTCCATGAAAGGGGTTGGAATTTCAGAATAGAGGATGATACATTGGAATGGAAAAATACTTTACAAAGTAATTGGGGGACCTTAATATCATAAGTTTTCACTTGAAATTACCTTCCTTCTATCTTTGTTTTTGTATTCTTTTTTATTCTTCTTCATTTGTAATTGTCTAGGTTTGTTTTCAGTTTAATTTAATTTTAATGAATGTTTCTTATTTATAATCTTTTATTCTCATCCAACTTCTATTGCATAATAATTTAGGTCTTAGAGTTGTTTAAATCAATAAAAAATAAACCCTTTTCCCTTTTCCTCTCTCATTTAATTTAATTTCCTTGTTTAATGTTCTTCACTATTTGTGTGTGTGTGTGTTCATCACACTATTTTTATCTTGTACCATTATTTTTCTTCTATTTTTAAAAAATTACACAAAACATCTAAATCATATTAACAACCATATAAATGGTTGAGTAAATATTTCAATGGGGTCACTCATAATTTGGGTATGTTAAGCGATTGAGAGATTTTTCTCGACTAATATTCTTTAAATTATTATTGTGTATGTTGAACATAAAATTTCATGAATTAATGACATGTTTTGTTTAACATGTTGATTCCAGGGATTATTGGAACCAAAATTAAACATGGGTTAATGAAATATTGAACCTCACAACAACAATATTTTATTGAGATCAATACCCTAGTTGAGTCATTTATTAAATCCAGAACAATTGGGAATTCTGATCAAAAATCATCTTATGAAGTGGATGTTAATTTAATGAAATATATTGAAAAATCTCAAGGATATCACAAGCTTAACTCCCTAATGATGTAATCACTCCAATCGTTATTAAATTGTTAAATCAATCTTTTTTAATCAATCATTACATATAAGCTCTTCAAAAAAAACTCCCCTGATCAAAAGACAATCAATTAAAAACAATCAACTATAATATTTGTACAATCACTCAGGATTCAACTCAAGTGTTGTTATACACATTAGCATAGCACCAGACCATTGAATGGTAGATAATACATAATATTACACACTTCAAATGATGACTTTTTTTAGGATGGTGAAACTAATAGTCAGTAGTTTTTAATTTAAAAAAACAAAAATAATAAAATAATAAAATAAACCAAAAAAATCTGGAAAAAACACAATGAAAAACATTCCTTCTCATAAAAATCTTAAAAAAAGAAAACTAGATAGAAAAAAACACCTTCCTCATCCTTTCCAAACATCTCTGAATTTCCCATAGCCTCCTAAAAAATCCATCGGATTTGTTTAAGTTGGAAATCAAGCTAACTCTTCATTGACATAGGAGGAACATTGGAGATAATGAAATCAATATAGACATGTTCATTACCCATCTGGTTGTTCTAGATATGGATAATCCTAGTGAAAAAAAAATAAAATAACCCACTACCCCTTATATTAATTACCAACTCCTTAGTATTAAATATCCAAATATTGAGGCTGATTTTGAACTCAAATCAAGTTCGATTCATCTTCTTCCTTATTTCCAGGGGCTAACTAGTGAGGATCCACATCTTCGTCTTAAATATTTTCAAGTGGTGTGCTCTAACATGAAGCCTCAAGGGGTTTATGAAGGAAAAAATTCATCTTTGAGCATTCCCATTATCCCTAGCTGACACCACCATGTCATATCTCTACTACCTCCCTCCTTGTTCCATTACCACATGGAATGACATGAAGTGACTCTTATTAGATAAATTTTTCCCTACTTCTCAAACCACTTCTATACAAATAGAAATAAGTGGTATCCATAAATTCCCAAATTAATCACTCTATAAATATTACAGGGATTAAAAAATATTTTGGAAACTTTCTCACACCACCAAATCTCTGACCAACCCTTGATCCAGTACTTCTATGAGGGGTTATTGGATATGGAGAGAACTCTCAATGATGATTCAAGTGGTGATGCCCTTGTTGGTAAATATATTATGGATGTATGAAATATAATAAGAAATATGGTTGAAAAAACATAGTAAATCCATACTGGAGAACATTCTAAAGTCAAAAGAGTCTAAGAGAATCAATCCATACAGCCCAACAAGATGACCAAGTGGATGAGTGAACTTACAGGTCTTGTGTGTATACTAGATATGGATTCCAAATCCCAAACCTCATATTCTCCACAATCTTTCTTCCTTGGACCTATCAAAAATTGTGGAATCTTCACCTCACCAGCTCATCTAACTGGCACATGTCCACAGCTTCAAGATGAACCATATGATCCTTCTAGTCTAATGGAGATCAATGCAGCATATGCTCATAGGAACACCCACCCTCTAAAATCAAGTTAGTTCATTATAAACTTCAACCAACCCCACTCTGATCCATTCACTTCTACCTTTAACCTAGGATTGAGGTATGTTATTCCCATTTCTCATCCCCCATAGTCCCCTCATCAAAATCCAAACCAAATTCAATATGGTCAAGGTGGTGGTAACTTCCAACAACCATATCCTTTTATTCCTCAACCTAAAAGGATCAATCCTCTTCTGTCTCCTCCTAGATTACACTATCCTAATGAGCCAACCCAATTCTCAACCCAATACATGTACTTTCCCAAGAACCAAAAATCAAGGTAATCCTAATGCGGGAAATGACTCTTCTTTAAAGAAACCATAGGAAATCATTGTAGAAGAACTTACCTTATTCGCCTGTTCTAACCTAAAAAACATTGAATACCAAATTTTTCAACTTTTCTACAACATAAGTCAATAAAAAACCAATTCTTCCAAAATTTTGGCTCAACCATTTCCAAACCCCAAAAATAATGTTAATTAAATTTCACTTTGATTAGGACACCAAATTTTGATACCTCATAATGGATCCTTAAATGAACATTTGAATTTTGATCTTGAAAATTAAAATAAAAAACCTAGAAAAATAATTTTAAGTAACTTCCTAACCTACTTCCATATCTTTAAGGAACCCAATTCATTTTTATCAATCCATCTCTAAACCAAGGAAGTCCTTTGAACCCGATCCTGAAATGCTCAACATGTTTAGATATGTTAAAGTCAGAATTCCCCTCTTAGATTCCATTAAAGAAATAACTAATTATGAAAAGTTTAATATGGAGTTTGGAACTGATAAGAGACAACTTAGGACCATTGAGAATGTTTCAACCGAAATTCCATACCCATGAAGTTCAAATACCAAAGGGAATTTACAATTCCATTCCAAATAGGGAGTTCCTACTTTGATGATACACTAATAGACCTAGAAGCCTGGATAAATTTCATTCCCAAATCCGTCTTCTCCAACCTTGATCTAGGTACCTTGCACCCAATAAGTGTTTTCATCTAGTTATACAATCTAATAACTACAATTCCTAAGGTAATAATTGAGGATTTTCTTATATGAGTTAATGATCTTATCTTCCCAGCAAATTTCTATTTCCTTGACATGAAAGGTGAGACAACATCTTCTTGATATCACCTAATTCTAGGAAGACCATTACTCCTGAATGTTGGAACTAATATTTTTTTCCATACAAGAAACTTATCCAAGGAATTTGGTAACCAACTAGTTAAATTCAACATTTTTCAAGCCATAAGATACCCATCTAAAGATCAATCATCCTTCTAAATCAATGACTCTTAGTAAACTTCTGAGAGTGGATTCACCCAAATTTAATCATATTCATCATGTCCTAATGGGAGAGGAGTTTTTTATATGTTCACCATGATTAACCAATTCATAAATGGGCAAGTTAATGTTGAACTCTCATTCATATACTCCATCTATCTATAGGATCTTGAAAACTCTCTTGAATCCCATCTCAACTATGATCTCTATTATTCCACCTTGGACTGTATTGTGTAAAATGAACCAAAACCAACTGAAATCTAGTCCTCTATTCCCTTGTTTTCTAGCCCAAAAATAAAAGATGTGATTTATCTGAAACCTCTTCTTACACAACTAAAATATGAATTCCTTTTAAATGATCACTCTTATCCTATCATTATCTCTTCCACACTACCTAAAATGATGGAGTCCAAACATAGTTAGGTGTAATAGGAAAACAAAAAGGCATTATGTTGAATCTTAGATAACATAAAAATAATAAACCCTTCCATTTTAATGCATCAAATCCATCTTGAGGAATCATCCAATCCAATCGAACAAGCACAAAGAAGACTCAATACACTCATACTTGAAGTATTTAGGTAAGAGATCATCAAGCTTTTGCAAACTGGTATTATCTACCCAATTTCTGATAGTGAATGGGTTAGTCTAATTCATGTGGTACCTAAGAAGTGTAGGATAACTATTTTCACAAATGAACTTGGAGAGGTGGTCATAAATCGAGTGAAAAAATGGAGTGTGTGCATCAAATATTATAAATTTTATGCAGAAACATGAAATGAACACTACCCTATTCCTTTACTTGATCAAATGCTAGATTTATTATCCATAAAGTCAAATTATTGATTTCTTAATGGATAAACCAGATACATCCAAATCTTAATTTCACCTCAAGACTATGAAAATTTTACATTCACTTTCCCCTTTAGAACATATGCATATAATAGAGTTAGATTTTTTCCTTTGCAATGCTCCTAAAACATTCTAGAGTCATATTATAAGTATCTTCTCTGAATTCATTGAGAATTGCATGGATGTATCCATGCATGAATTTACAATTTATGGTGATTAATTTGAATCCTTCTTCAATTCACTCCTTTTAGTCCTTAAAAAACGTTCCAAATGTAACTGCCTACTAAATTATGAAAAATTTCACTTCATGGTTACTAATGGGATTCTTATAGGGTTCATAATTTCACAAGATATAATTAAAGTTGATCCTTCCAAAATTAAGGTGACCCAATCACTTCCGGAACCCAAAAAAGTTTGACACGTCCATTAATTCCTTGGTCATGATGGTTTCTATCAGCGATTCATCCATAACTTTAATAGGATTCCCACCCACCCATCCTGCTAATCTAAAATGATGTTAAATTTAATTTTAATGATAATTTTGAGAGATCTTTCATTGAATTTAGAGTTGTTCTTATATATTCCCCAATAATCCAACCCCCAGATTGGTCCTTACCCTTCGAATTGAAGCGTGAATATTCTGATAGGGCCATTAGGGTAATTCTTGGTCAAAGAAGAGAAAATGTTCCCCATTTCATCTATTATTCCTCAAAAACATTGGATGAAACTCAATATCAATACATTGTGACTGAAAATTAACTTTTAACTATCTTTTTTTCCTTGGATAAATTACGTCCCAATCTGTTAGGTGCCAAAATCATCATTTTTATAGACCATACAGATTTGAAGTTCTTATCTCAGAAAAGTGATTCAAAAATGAGGCTAATAATATGGATCTTAATGCTCCATGAGATTTACATTGTGATTAAATATAGACCTGAAGAATAAGACAATGTGGATGGTCACTTGAGTATAATTTATAATTATTCTCATTATAAAATAATTGATACTAAATTATCAACTAAACACCTCTCATATATCACTCCAATGTTTCCATGGTATGACAAAATTGTAAAATACTTGGTTGCTGGTTTTTTCATGAAAATTTTTCAAAAGATTAAAAGTTGAAGCTAAAAAGTGATACGAAATTAATTTTTAGGAAGATAATAAACTTTGATAAATTAGAGATGACATGGTAATTAGTAGATTAGTTAATGAACATGATCATTACTCCAAATTATAATTCTATCACTCAATACCTAGTTGTGGCCACTTTGGACCACAAAGGACCTCCCGAGAGGTTCTGGAATCAGGATTATTTTGGACTTCACTCTTCAATGACTCACATGAGTTCAGTAAATCATGCCTATCTTTCCAAAATTTTGGCATAATTTCTAAAATAAATTAAATCCTCCAAAATCCCTTAATATATTTTGGGATCTTCAATGTTTGGGGCATCGATTTCATGAGACGATTTCCATGTTCCAATGGATTCCCATATAGTCTTCTTGTGGTTGATTATGTTTCTAGGTGGGTTGAGACCTAACCCACTAGAAGGGATGATTCACATACTATTAGTGAGTTTCTAAAAACCTATATATTCCATCAATTTGGAACACCCCATTCCTTGATAAGTTACTTGGGAACTCAGTTTTATAATCAGACAAAGGAATCTCTTTTGAAAAAGAATGATTTTTTACATTAAACTTCAAAATTAAAATCACCAAAAAAAATTAGCATACTGAACTTTCTAATAAATAATTGAAAAGAGTGCTTGATATAATTGTAAAACCCACCAGAAAAGACACGCATAAATTACATGGTGATGTGCGTTGGAATTTTCAAACTGCATATAAAACAACCATTGGTATGTCTCTATTTAAGCTAAGAATTTCATTTACTAGATTAAATCCAAAATAAATCATTTTGGGTAATGGAAACATGTAATTTTGATTGTGAAAAATATGGAAAAGAGATATTGTTGAAGTTGAATGAATTATAGTATCTTCAACTATATTATTATGAGAATTCAAGTATCTACAAAGAAAATCCTATGGCACTACATAAAAAAACATATCATGTGAAATCTATTCCATGAAGGTGAAAAGGTAATTCTCTTCAACTATAAATTTCATATTCTCACAAGTTAGCATAATTCTCATTGGGAAGGTCTTTTTCTTATTAATAATGTCTACCCATTTGGTGTAGTTAAATTCAAATACCCCACATCCAAAATTACATTCACGGTTAATGATAATTGGTTTAAACATCACCATGAGAGGACACACATATCCGGAACTACATTGAAATCCATTGAATCTACAACCACTTCAATAGACCCACCACTGTTTGGAGATGAAGACCAACCAAATACAAACCAGGGGAACCTCTTTCCATTTAACTATCCATATCTCTCTCCCTCTCTCCCTCACTTTCTATCTTTTTTCTTATTTATCTCTTATTCCCATTTTTTTACCACTTTCTTCATTACATCTTTTTTCCCTATTTCTAATTTGTATGGGTGTGTATTTTAAAAACACTAAAAAAATAATCATAATCATAATTACTAACCATTAAAGTTTTGAATTTTTTTCAACCTATTTTGAGATTCCAATGACTATTTTTATCTAATTTTTTTTGTATTTTCATTAAAAAATTGGATAAAATGTTTTGGGTCATGAATATTAAGTTTTCAATAGTCAATTTTTTATTTAGAAAATTATTCTTCTCCAACTGTGAAGAATGATATTATCTTTCATGATATGGCGACCTATGGTCATATTTTCAAAATGTGTGTTTTGAACCCCTGATTGTGAGTATTTATTTTGTGGACCTTTGAGCTGGGTTTTCTACTTTTATGTACATTAATATGATAGAGGCATTTATTAAACCACATGAGAATAAGAATAACCAAATAACCTCCCACTACTCTTACATTAATCCTCTTTTTTAAATCCCCTTTGATCCTATGAATACTTAATTTTTTATAGCCACATTACAACCTAATACCTTATCCCACCCAACATCTACATGTATTTTCATTGCATAATTTATTGAAATTTAAGTGTGGGGAGAATAGATTTAATTTTCTGTATAATTTCCTTGTTTTCAACATGCTGTCATATGCTTTGGGGAAAGAATCTATTTTAGTGTGGGGGAGAGGTTATAATTTGGTGTGTTTTGGTAAGGGATTAATTTTTATGTAATTTTTTATGTGTTATTTAAAAGTGTTCAAAAAATGGACAAAACATAAAAAATCCAACAAATAATGTATTATGTCTTGGGAATGTCAAAAATCATTCTTCCATAACCCTTGATCTTGTTATAAATATTAAAATTATTTCTTTGGGGAGATCAAACATGGCTTGGGAGATTAGTGTGAGAACTATTTCATGTTTTACATTCAATAGAAAGATTAAAATGAAAAATAATAAAAAATGAACACTTTCATCATATTTCCATTAGTTATTGGTAAAAGTTTTATGTTTTGTGAAAATTTCATCCATTAATATATCACACTTATCTTTCTTGAAAAATCATATCCTGGTAAATAGTTTTTACATAACCTTCTATATCTCATTTTAAAAATTGTTCATTTCTTTTTCTCTGTTGGTGTTTTACCCTTATTTTCCTATCTTTTTCCCATTATATTCCTACTATACCATAGCAACCAAAAAACCCTAAAAATACCACTTGATTCTTGTGAACATTAGGATATGGAATGGAAATTGAGATATATTTCGAACTCTATTATTTCTACTTTTGTTTGATGAATGATTGAACCTCTAGAAATAAATTTTTATCATCTTGAGAGGAGTAAGTTTTGAGTACCTACATTTTCAATTTCTAATTTTTAGCATGAAAAATGAATTTTTTTAACATCATTACGGTAAAAAAAATTGGTGGAATTCTTTATGTTTTAGTGAACTAGTCTAGACCCCCTGATTAGTGAAAACAAAATTTTATTATTTTTTGGTGAGTTAAAATGATTTAGTTATGTTTTTATATTGGTTTTCCATGAGGAAATACACAAGACTTAGTATGTGGGAGTTTCTGTTATTAATTTATTAATAACTTCTTATTTACTACGTTTTACAGATTTTTAAAGAAAAATTCATAATTGGTGTGAAATACTCATGTTTTAATATTATATATAATTTTTTGGAATTATTTTTATTAATCTAGATTTATGTTAGTTTACTATATTAATTATAACTCTCACCCTACTAATAAAAATTGTGTGATTTTTTTGTATGGTTTTTAATTCAATTTACTACAAATCATTAAACTGAATCTTGGGATAATTTATCCATTTTAAGGGTCATATAGTTCATAAAAAAGGCCTAAATAATCTATCAAAGAAACTAGACCATCCATGATGATTGAATTGCTAAGATCAATGCAGAAGACAAAATTTCATTAAGCTCCTAAATTTATTATTAAATACTCTAAATAATCATAAATAAAATATTTAAGGCCCAAATCTATCAAAAAGGGTCCAAGTGATGCTTTGAAATCCATCCCATAATTATTTCTAGGAATTAAAAAAAGTTTGTCATTATTAACTTTTATCCAAATAAAATAGACCAATCGAGCTAAAATTTTGTGGTGTAAAAACTAAGACATATATGGCTAGATTTTTATAATAAATGGATGGTATTTTAAGTAATCTTACTATCCCAAAAGTCATTAATATTTATACCAAATAAAACTCGATAGAAAATGGGCATAATGACATTGTTTAGTAAAATGTTCATAACTTTGGCTACACAAGTTCAATGGAAAAAAAATTTAGTTTTGATAGACAACACCAATATATAAAGCTTTTGATAAGAAGATATATCTATTTTTAGCTATATGTATATCCAAATTTTCAATACAAGTGGAGTAGAATATTCAGAATGAAAAAAATATAACACCTTGGGCTATAAATACACCCTCCCTTCTCTATACAAGGGGTTGGAATTTCAGAATATATGGTGATACATTGGCACTAACGAAGCCTTTAAAAGGTATGGGAGGACCTTACAAACTAAATTTTTCACCTGAGAGACCCTTCCTCCTTTCTTTTTTTCATGTTCTTTTTTATTCATCTTTATTTATAATCTTGTATGTTTGTGTTCATTTCAATTGAATTTTAATTAATTTTTCATATTTATCATCTCCCATTATCATCCAAATTCTATTGCATAATACTAATGGTCTTAAAATTGTTTAAATTAATAAATATAAACCCTTTCTTCTTTTTCTTTCTCATACAGTTGAAATTCCATATTTAATTTTCTTTATCATTCGTATGTGTGTTCAGGGAACTACTCTTATCTTGTCATGTTCTATTTCTTATATTTTTAAATAATTACACTAAACATCATAAACCATATTATTAACCATATCAATTGATTATTAAATATCTCATTGTGGTGAGTCATAATTTGGGGATGTTAAGTGACTGAGATATTTTTCTCGATTAAGAGATTTTGTTTGATGGGTTCCCGAAATATTTAACCTTACATCAATAATAAATGATTTATATCAATACCTTAGTTGAGTCTTGGATTAAATCCAAAACATTTGGGAATTATGATAAAAAATCATCTTGTGAAGTGAATGTTATTTTAATTAAATATATAGCAAAGCTCAAGGATATCACAAGCTTAACTCCCTATTGATTAAATAACCCCAATCATTATTAAATTTTTAATTCAATATTAATTAATCAATAATTTCATCTAATATCTATAAATAAAACCCCCGATCAAAGAAAATCAATTAAAAACTATCTATTCTAAAATTTGTACCATCACCAAGGCTTTAACCCAAGTGTCGATATACACATTAGAAGAGAATCAGACCTTTGAATGGTTGATAGGAGACAATCTTCTATGCTTAAATGGTACACATGTTTTATATTGTTTATGGAAAACAATTTATGGTTTACACTAATAGGATTAGAAATCCATATTTGGTCTGATAATCGGTTACACTTAACTATAAAAACCTACGAGTTAGGATACTAGAATAATATCATTGATTTTATCCATATAATAGATTTGGTAACTATACAGTAAATTATCTATGATTAATATAAGATATGATTAACATGGTGTTATATTGAAATAGCTAATAAATGAGAGAAACACTAAATCACACACATTACTTATTTGAAATATGGATATGATTCAATTAAAAAGGGGATATCATTTCAGTGGGGAAATATTTAATAAAGGTATTTATTCAATGATTATAAAACAAGATAGTTATATGATAAAATATCTTTTTTTATAAAAAATGAAATCATCATCATTCAACTTGACTTTGAAATTAATTATAGAGAATAATAATCTTTTTGAAAAAAATATTTTTATACTAGAATCATAACTTGAGAATATTTCTCAAGTAATAAGTAAAGTTCTATATATTGGATAAAAATATAATGACCCAAAATTTCATTAATGGAAATCCCTCCTGATCTAATTAAATTTCTTTTTATGTAAAATATTTATATAAAATGTCAACTTCTTAGTTTTTATGTTTTGGGATTTTAAAATACTTTTACGAATTGTGAATGTTTCTAATACAGTCATTGAACAATGATCACATGATTAGTATTAATACAGGGATTTAACAAATCCAATTTACTCAGACAAAGGAAGTGATGGCCTCATCCAGAAGATGTTCCCCATACGAAGCCCATTTGTCAGAGCTCGGAAAGTAGGTTGTGTATTCGGGATTTGATCTTGACATAGCCCAAGCTGATCTTGAATATGTTAAGCTCAAGTGGGACCGCCTACGAGAGAAGTGGAAGTTGATAGTGATTACCACCCGAGCAATGTTATCTGAGCCACCCCAAGAGTTTGTCACCATCACACACCTTACTCTTCAGTCTTATGCAGGTGTTATAAGGGATTATGTAAAAAGACCCTAGTACTATGGTTATGTAAATTATTTTTGTATATAATAATGAATATACTTTCATTTTATTATTGTTACCTTGTAAATATTTTTTAAAGCACAAATAGTATTTTTAGTTCATGTTCAACTGATTAATTAATGAATTTTTGACATAAATAATATTTTAATAAAATATTATTATTATTATTAAAATAATTTTTATTAAATATAAATGATCGTATAATTTTATGAATGAAATTGTAATTTTTATTAAGGTTTGAAAGCCATTTTTGTCAAAACCCAAGAATTTTCGATAAATGTCAGTTTTTATTTTAAAATTGAAAATTAACATATTTATAAAATTATATAGATAAAATTAATATTATTTCTGGAATCAAGACATTGAAATAATTCAATGGTGAATTTTTCATAATTTTATGAGACAGTCAAATTTTTGGGTGAAAATTAAATAGCGTTTAAATATATAATCTAATTTATGACATCATAATGACCCAATAGTGATGTAATAAAATAATATAAACTTTATGTTCGGCCAATGTATGTTTTATCATTAAAATAATGTGATTTTAGATTTTTTTTATTTATATTGCAAAATGATAGTGGACCCTCCAAGAGTTATTAAACATTTTCTCTTTTTCAATTATTTTCCTTGGGAGTGTGACTCACCTCCACATAAGAAACCCCATTATTTTAATAACTTATGACTTTTTCCTTATAAAATATTGTTTTCCACTTCCCTTTTCCAAAAAACATGGGCAAAAAGCATGGTATGGTTTGTGGTTTGGATTAGTTTAATGTGAGGTGTCCCAAACCTAAATAATAAAGAATTCCCCCACATTTCCTATATAAATCCACCCAAGCTCCCACTTCTTCCTCACTAAAATCCTTTGTAGTTTGTCCAACCTATGTCCTACACTCTCTAGATTCCTCCCAAGGTGCCTCAAGATCCTAATAATCCTCTCTCAATCCTTTGGAAGCACACTTCCAAGTAAGGGTTTTTCTTCCTTTCTCATTTTTGTCCAATATTATTTAAATTTTTATGCCTATTAATTTCAATTATAAATGTTGGAGTATGGTTTCCCACCTCCCCCATACTGCCATATTTATTTTTGAATTATGGGAGACCCCTTTGTCTCTCATTAAATTCCTCCCACGTACATCTGTTACTATGCCGAAATTCCGAAATGAATTTCTCTCTCCTCATTTAAATTCAAGAAATTCTTTTGTATCATGAATCTAAATTCCATTAAATTTGTTGGGAAATGTATCTATATGACCCCCTTACTTTCCATGTCATGTAAATATGATGACACACCCCTTTCTCTTTCATCAACCATTTTTATGAGTTCTTATGTCACGCTGTTATGCTGCCGAAATTGCACCGCGCTTTTCCAAGCAAAAATTATTGTGTAGTGAATACAATGACCATTTCTCAATCAAGGGTATTCACCTTTATGCACATTTACTTATTTTTTAAAGAGTTTCATGTATGTATTCCACATTATTTTATCATGGAATAAAATATTATGTTGAATGATTTAATGTTTTATGATCCATGTGGCACACTTATGCATGTAATGAAATGTTTAAGAAGGGTGCACCCTGATGGTGCTCCAATGCATTGGGTAAAGTATAGTATCATGATACATCATGTGAAATGGGTTTTGACTCATGATAATTCAAGTTAAATGAGTTTTTACCTGTGATTCATATGCAATGAGGGTTTACTCATGCTCCTTGTGCAATGAGCCTTGGCTCATGCTAATTCCATGTTAAGTGTTGTTTCCACATTTAAATGTTATGATTATCATGTTTTATCATTCCTTTATGCTTATGCTTCTATTTTTCACTATTTATATTCCTATTTTCTAACATGTATTGTATTTCTCAAGTTATTACATGATTATTCCCTTAATGGGCTTTATAGCTCACCCTTTTCTTATGCATGTACTCAGGTTATCCCATGTAATGCTAAGTTCAAGGGAATCTAGTGGTCATATAATGGAAGTTTTCAATAAAGATGTTGTATTTCATGTTTTATGTTTTTATTTAATGATCATAATCCCCAAATACACTAGACCTCTCAATCTTCTATGTTGTATCAAGTGAAGTTTATGTAATAAATTATGTTTAATTGTGTAATAAAAAGCAGGGTTTTCATAGTTGGTATCAGAGGATAGGTTTAGTTATTTTTGGGATTAGGATTTGAAAACACTAGTAAATCCTTAGAGACAAGACTAAGTATAATAAAAACATCCCAAAGTTTTGGTGAGTATTATGCAAGTGATTTATCAAGCAAATACATCCCTGTCTGAATATGAGCAGGTAGAGGTGGCTCTGGCACAGATGTATCCTAGGGGTAAAACCCACAAACACCGCATTGAGCTAGACTCGAATGGGAACTGGTGCATGACAATGGGCCATGATTCAATCTTGGTTATCACACTACTGAGGTATATTCTTTATTAAATTCACAAGCTTAGTATGAACCATTTTTAAGGGACTAAAAAATTTCCTAATAATATATGTTAGAAAGTAGATCATGAATAACATAGACTGGAGCCTATAGATACATATATTAAGGAAATAAAAGTTATTTATAAGTCATCAGTTTTGTATTTGTATTACCCTTTATGTGTTACCCCTAAATTTCCTTTTATTCCAGCTAATGGCCGGTAATAGGAGGACTCGGGCTAACAACCGATGTGAAGATCAATATGATTACTGTACTAATGAGATGCCCAATCCAATGAGAGCGGGAATCGCGGAATTTTTCATTATTCTCTCTCAGTTAACTCAAACGTTGAATAGAAACATGAGTCAAGAGAAACGTTCACCCCCCCCCCCCCCCTAAGAAATAGAAAGTCTCTATCGAGAGCTTCATGAGACCAAGGCCTCCTACTTTTAATGGATCATCTGATCCCTCAATAGCTAAACAATGGATCAACTCTATTAAAAATATATTCTTCATACTTCAATGTTCTGAACAAGAGATGGTTCTTTTGGTTTCTTGTCATATGGAGGTTGAATCTTATCAATGGTTGACGTTGATCAAAAATACAAAGCCTGAGGAGGAGATTGAGGTGTTGGAATGGAAGGATTTCCAGAAGATTTTTTTCGATAAATATTTTCTGCGCATCCTCCGACTTGAGATGGAAAGGGACTTCATTTCCCTCAAGAAAAAAGATGAAGAATATGTCATAGTGTATGAGGAAAACTTCACAAGGCTTGCATGATATGCCTCTGGCATTGTTGTTACCCCTGAATGCAAGGTTGACCGCTTCTTTGGTGGGCTGAAACCTAGCCTACCAAAAGAAATGGCGATACGTGAATTCAACAGCAATGAGGAAATTGTTTGATATGCCCTCAAGGTTGAAATGGAGATCATATAATCTCAGGGGTATCATGGGGATAAGAATCATAAGGTGGACTTCAATTCTAGTGGTCCAATGAATAAATCCAACGGTGCTAAGAAGATCCAGCACCCCACTTTCCAAAGGTGCAGAAAGAATCACCCTAGAAACTGCCTAAAGGGGTTGAGGAAATGCTTTAGGTGTGGAAGAGAAGGGCACCTGGATATTAACTATTGGCAAGAAAGAAGCACGGCTACGACAGAGGATAGTAATTATCTATTCAAACCTCAATGCGTGGTCCATTTCTACAACTGCAAAGTACCTGAGCATCTTGAAAATCAGTTCCCTAAGCCAAGGGTTTTTGGAGGCAACCAACAACCTCCAAGGTAGAAAGGGTGAGCTTTTTCCATCACTACTGCCGAAGTGAACCCAAAAAACGAAGTGATGATAGGTACACTAGTTATTCGTTCAATAAGAGTGAACTTACTTTTTGATTCAGGTTCTACACATTCTTTTATATCTCGAAAGTTTAGTAGAACAATCCCAACACCACCACAAATCATGGAAGTTAAGATGTCGGTGAGTACGACAAATGGTGAAATCATTGCATCCCATGAATATAACTCATCCCTTATCATAATCTATGGATTAAACTTCCCTTTGAACCTCTTCCTACTCCCTCTAGTGAAATTTGATGCAATTGTTGGAATGTATTGGCTTTCCTTATATAGATCCAACATAAATTGTCGTGAGAGAGAAATCACTCTCCATGTGGAGAATTGACCCCTGATTCATTACATGTACAAGGCAGAAGATGAACCTTCATTAGCTCCATCATCTCTAGAGTGGATATTACTTCCCTATGACCATGCGTATCTGGCTCAGATGATTGAGTCCAAGGAGGCAACCATCCTTGAAGACATGTCTATTGTGAGGGAATTCACTGAAGTGTTTCCCGAGGAATTAACTGGTCTTCCTCCTAGATGAGATGTTTAATTGTCAATTGATCTTATACCTGAGGAGTTTCCAATATCCAAGACTCCATATAGAATGGCTATTGTAGATCCCAAGGAGCTGAAAAAACAACTACAGGAGAATCTAGATAAAGGATATATATGCCCAAGTGCTTCACCATGGGGTGCACCGGTCCTCTTCATCAAGAAGAAGGATAGATCAATACGCCTTTGCATCGATTATTGAGAGATTAACAAAATAATGATAAAGAACATTTATCCTCACCCAAGAATTGATTACTTGTTTGATCAGCTTTTTGGAGCAAAATACTTCTCCAAGGTGGATTTGTGGTCGAGATTTTATCATGTATGGGTGAAGGAAGATATCCCCAAGACTACTTTTTGTACAAGATATGGGCACTATGCATTCATAGTAATGCCTTTCAGACTCACTAATTCTCCATCAATATTTATGGACATGATAAATAGAGTCTTTAAAGATTAAATCAAAAAATTTGTGGTAGTCTTTATTGATGATATTCTGATATACTCCAAAACCAAGGAGGATCATGAGGAGAATCTAATAACTGTACTAGATACCTTGAGGAAGGATAAGCTCTATGAAAAGTACAGAAAGTGTGAGTTCTGGTTGAAGGAGATCTCATTCTTGGGCCATATCATCACAAGAAATGGTATATCTATGGATCCCTCCAAAATAGATGCAATTAAGGGATGGATGAGGCCAACATCGGTAATTAATATTCGTTGCTTCTTGGGGTTAGATGGATATTAATGGAGATTTGTGAGAAATTTCTCACGATTTCCAACCCTCTTACCAAGCTAACTCAGAAGGGAGTAAGTTTTCTTAGAGTGATGAATGCGAAGAAAGCTTCAAGGAGTTGAAACAGAGACTTATCACTACACCCATTCTCACTTTACCCACAAGTGGAGAACTTTTTGTGGTATTCAGTGATGCTTCAAAGAAGGGCCTGAGATGTGTGTTGATGCAAAATGACAATGTCATTACCTATGCTTCAAGGAAATTGAATGTTCATGAATAGAACTATCCAACACATGACCTCAAGTTGGCTATAGTGGTCTTTTCTTTGAATATTTGGTGACAATATCTCTTTGGTGATAATTGTGAAATATATACATACCACAAAATCCACAAGTATATATTCACATAGAAAGAGTTGAACATACGCCAATGAAGATGGTTAGAGCTGATCAAGGACTATGACTGCTCAATCCATTACCACCCTGGGAAAGTGAACAAGGTGGCGGATACCCTAAGTATAAAGGACCCAACAATTCTATCATTGATGAGAATTGAAAAGGATCCAATCTTCTTAGATTTGATGAAGATGGAAATGGGAATCATAAAAAAGTGAACATCATCAATCCTTTCACAAATTATTGCTCAACCATCACTTTTGGAAAGGTTAGAGGATGCTCAAAATGATGATGTGGGAATTTAGGAAAAAGTGGAAGCTATCGGAAAAGGGAAATCCCCGGAGTTTAATGTTAATGAAGAAGGAATTGAGATATTTGGGAAAAGACTATGTGTTCCATCAAGTCTGGAGATGAAGAAGGAACTTTTGGATGATGCACATAGTTCAAATTCCTCTATTCACCCAGGAAACAAAAATATGTATCGAGATCTCCAAGAGAATTATTGGTGGGATAATATGAATAAGGAGATCGTTGAATATACATCAATGTGTCTGGTGTGTCAGCAAGTGAAGGCAGAAGGGTAGAAGTCTAAGGGGATGATGCAACCATTTCCCATACAAGAATGGAAATGGAAGAACATCACCATGGACTTTGTCACCGGAATTCCGAAGACATCCAAAGGAAAAAACGCAATCTAGGTTGTTGTGGATTGTCTTACAAAGGCTACATATTTCATTTCTATTTAGGAGGATTTGTCATTGGATCAAGTGGAAGAGATATATATCAGGGAAGTGGTAAGGCTTTATGGAGTACCACTATCTATTGTGTCAGATCGAGATCCAAGATTCACCTCTAAGTTTTGGAAGATTCTTTAACATGCTCTGAATACTGAACTAAACTTTAGTACGGCCTATCATCCTCAAACTGATATCCATTCCGATTGAACTATCCAAACACTTCAGAATATGTTGAGAGCATTCTCAATGGACTTTAATGGAGAATGGAATCAACATCTTCCTCTGGTTGAGTTCTCTTATAATAACAGTTTCCAATCGAGCATCCAAATGGAACCATATGAATCCATTTATGTGAAAATGTGCGGAACACCTGTGTATTGGGATGAGGTCGGTGAGCGTAATCTAGTTGACCAAAAATGGCCGAAGAAATGGTGGAGAATGTGAAAACCATTTAGCAGCATATCAAGGCATCCCAGAGTCAACAAAAAATCTATGAAGACAACTGTCAATGACACCTTGAGTTTAAAGTTGGAGACATGGTATTTTTACACATATCTCCATGGAAGAAGGTCATGAGGTTTGGAACGAAATGGAAGTTAAGTCTAAGGTATATCGGGCCCTTCGAGATTCTTGTTCATGTCGGGGTTGTGGCCTATCAACTAGCACTTCCACCTACCATGGCCCAATTATATGATTTATTTCATGTATCCCTCTTAAGGAAGTACATATCGGACCTGCAATGACCTTCTAATCCTTATTGGATTGAGAGCTCAATGAGTCATTACTAGGTGTTAAGCGACATCCCCAAGGCGCCAAAGGTTGGCAATAAACACCAAAGGGTTTCAAAATACATGGGGGACGATTTACCCTTTAAATGAAAACAACCAATAACCAATGAAAACTAGATAAACATATCCAAGAAACCACTATATGATTGATGATTTAAAACCAAAACAACTCAACCATTATTTTCATAATAACCCAACCAAGTGAAATAACGGAGTACAAAACCAAATCATAGTAAACAATAGAAAGACAACTACAAGACTTCAAGACAACAAACCAACTCCATTCTCCACAAACTCCAAGATCCAACATCATGAACTAGTCCAAGAGACACAAAGTAGTGCTATAAACATGTGACACTTTACCTTTTCCAATATCCTGGTATATGACATCTACAAAAGCACCATCGTTCCAAAGCAGGGGGTGAGTAATGAAACTCAGTAGGTTTTCCTCGATGACATCCCAACCCATGCCTCTAGGATAAAACATGCTAGCACATTTATATAAAACAATTTATATAAAACAATTCCAATACAGTTCAAAATATAGAAAGTTCCATGTCAAATCCATTTTCCAAAAAAATCCATTTTCTAACAAAAACAACCAAGAAAAGTTTCCCAATCAAATTCACATTTCCATTTTTTGAACTTTCATTCAATTTCACAAATCCACACAACCAACCATTTCACGACTTGTGAAATCCACTATCCATGCATCGTTATGACAGTTCCATAATCGTGAGTGGTCTCTCGTTGATCTACCAAGTCTTCACAAGGTAATTATTCCCCACGTGCCATTACACTTTTGGCACCGAGCACAATGTCATATTTCAACCAAGCCTCGTAAATGCAATATGAACACACACACCAAGTATGACCAAAAACCACACCATTTCAACAATGCCAAAACCATTTCAATAAAACACCCTTTTATTGAACACCTTTTTCCCACAAACCCTTTTCCAAATCCCGCAAATAAATATTTTAAAATCACTATTTTAAAATCAAGAAACCAAAACACTTTTCACAAACCATTCTTTCAATTTCCCCAATTTCTTCAAAACCCATAAATCATCACTAAAGAAGATTTATAACATGCTTTGCACTAAAATTTCACAAACAACACCAAGTGATTAAATAAATTTGAACTAAGCCTTCAAGTTCTAATAAAGATGAATAAAGTGTAAAGCCACCTTCCTCAACAAATTGGGCGAAACCAAGCCACGGACAAAGAACGCTCAAGAACACTAGGTCAAAACTCCAAAAACCCTCCTTAGATCTCTTATCCTAACACAACCAAGACCAAATTTTGTCATATTTGGCATCCAAACCCTTAGATCTACCCATAATAGGAATAGATCTAAGAAAACGATAGAATAGGAGAAGTACAACTAGGTAGATCTATGAAACTGATCAAGAACGGTCACATACCTTAAGAATCCGGCTTTGATTCGCCAAGAGAAGCCTTCGGATCGCCTCCGGAATGCTTATGAGAAGTATTCCAAACTTCAAGGGAGATTAATCCAAAGTTAGGGCCGCTTAGGAGCTTTAAACAAGGAAATTAAAGGCAAAACGAGTTAGATCCACAATTTTAGGTTCTAACTTTAAGTGACCGCACGGTTAGTCCGCACGGTTTGACAAACCATGCGCTAACTGTGTGTTAGCATCTACCTCAGCCACCCTCACACACAGCCTCATAGAATGGTTTCCCTTAACCATGTGCCGATCGTGCAGAAGCCATTGCCTCCCCAGTCAGAGACACACTTTTTGGCCGCACGGTTTGACAAACCTTGTGTCACATGTGCGCCTTTCCCTTTGCTTCAAACTTCACTCCAGGATCTCCCGATTCTCCCAAAAATCATCCTTAACTTTTAAAACCACGAAAAGAATTAATTAAGGGTTACCTACCAGAAACTGGGGGTACTACATTCTCCCCACCATTGGCCTTTTCGTCCCCAGAAAGTAGAAAACCAATGCTTGCCTAAAAGAGTTCTGGCCACTGCTCTCTCATTTCTTTCTCTCATTCCAGAGTCTCTTCTTGAATCTGACCATGTTGCCACAAAAAATTCACTAAACCAATGGTTTTTCCATGTAAGACTTTATCCTGCCTATCCATAATCTGCACCGGGATATGTACCTACGAAGCATCTGGCTCTAGGTCAATGTGATCCCATCTGATCACATGGTCAAGATCAGGCTGATACTTCTTCAACTGAGATACATGGAACACATTCTGCACTGCACTAAACCGTGGTGGTAATGCCAACCGATACGCCGCCATGACAACCCCTTCTAGTATCTCTAAAGCGCTAATATATTGAGGAGATATGTCACGGCCCGTCCTCGGGGCTCGTGTCGTGACTACCCCAAGCTCACCTTCTATAGGCCAGGGCCTGGAGACTAGCACCAAAAGGCGTAAATCCCTATAATTGGGAAAGCATTGCCTTTATAAAATTTAAACACATTATACCAGAGTACATGCGGAAGAAAACACTAAGTAAAACTGAAAACAAAAGTTGTGCTGAAAGTAAGGGTCCGGAAATACAAGCCCAACTAAAAAGTACAAGGTAAAGGACAAAACAGATGGAAGGTGACAAGCATCTCATGGATCGTCCACCACGGATCCTATCTGAAGGGTAGGTACAGATATCGCAGCTCCTAGATCGTCCACCACAGATCATACCTGAAGGGTAGGTACAGATAGCCTCCTCAGTGCCCTCGTTCATCAACCTCCTCCGGGTACTAACTCGTCGTGAGGTCCACCTCCGGGTACTGACTCATCGTGAGGTCCACCTCTAGGTGTCGTCCAGTCCTCATACACTTAGCCTCCGTCAGCACTATCCTTCGTATGCATCCAACACAACGAGGTGTGGGCATAGACCGTGCAGGGGTAAGTATAACGATACTCAGTAGGGACCCCGAGACCCTCAAGGTCTCACTAAAATCCAACAAGGATAAACCACAAATAAAAATCTCAACAGATAACCTTTACTTATGTATATTCCCATACATATAACTAAGTTATCAAGTAACCCATCTCAATCATGAGGAAAACACAAAGGTCATTGACTCAACTAAAACCAGGATTTTCATTATCGAAACCACAATTGCTGGAGAACTCCTCCTCTGTCGAGTACAGTGGCCCTGTCACGACTCCGAGGCACTACTCACTAACCTTATACTACTGAGGTACTCCTCCTGTCGAGTATCGCGGGTCTACTACCAAATATCGGGCGCTCCGTCCGTTGTGGGTCTGCCTCCAAATACCAGGCGCTCCCCCTAATAACCTACAGAGGTACTCCTCCTTTCAGCTATTGTGGGTCTACCGCCAACTACCTGGCACTCTGTCCGTCATGGGTCTACCGCAAAATACCAGGCACTCTGTCCACTGGGCTAATCGAATCACTCCGAGTTGAATCGGTCAAGCAGTTGTCATTTCGACATCTACTAGGTCTCCACACTCCGACTGCTCGTCTCCAGGAGGGTCCGCTCCACAAGCTACTGGTCGTTACTTCCAAGTGTCATGAAGTCTCATGTAGAAGTATTACAAAGGACCGCCTCGTCATAGGGGTCTCAACGCAACAAACGACGCATCAATCGGACGCCTGATCTGTGAGTTATTAGCCTTTTAGTCCTGGGGGCCCGATTGGTTTCGTGTACAAACCAACCCGACCATAACTCAACTGTACCACAAATTCCCATGGGGTATACTCAAAGGAATATTTTCTCAACGCGACTACCAACGTCGCTGACGGTTCGTCCAACAGACGTCAGGTCTGAGAGATATTGGCTTTTTCGTTCTAGGGGCCCGGTTTGAAATATGATCATTCCAAACCCATACCTTAACCAATGTTGTCCAAAACTCACTTGGAGTATCACAAAAGGACCGTCTCGTCGATAGGTTCCCAGTGCCATAGATGGCGCGTCGAACGAACACGCGATCTTTAAGTTATTCGCGTTTAAGTGAACAACGGGGCCGGCCCATTAAGCCTAGTGAGATGGTGGGTCGGGTCACCCATTTTTGGCGGGTCCGGCCCGGTAGGGGTGTCAGACCGGCCTGATGATTCGCACGGTCTGGCCTGAGAGGCGCGGCCCAGCCCGAAGAGGGAACGGCCCGGCACAAGGAGGCACGACCCGGCCCGGGAGGACACGGCCCGGCGCGGCCCGGCTGGGCGCGACCCAGTTGGGCCCGGCCCGGCTGGCTCGGTCAGCCAGCCGAGCGGCTCGGCCTGAAATCCAAGCGGTCCGAGGTGGGGGCGCGGCCCCCCGGCTGCCCGAACTGGCAACGCCAAGCGGCGCTGCCCTCCCAAACCGGCCGGCCTTCTGGCTCAAGCGGCCTGCATGGGTGGGTCGTGGGTTCTCCAGTGGGGCGCCCTCCTGGCGTCGCGGCCTTGATTTGCCCGGCCGGCCGACGGGCCTGCCGATCCTTCCGCCGAAGCGTCCCATAAAGCGGTCAGTGGTTCCCACTCCACATACGGCACCACGACGCCAGCTTCCTCCACCATGGCCTACGTAGGCCACGGCTCCGCATCTCCGGCACTATGTGATGGCACTGTGCTTCCTCCTCCACGGCATACTTGGTTGTGTCTTTTCTTAGCGTGCGCGACGACGACCCTTGCACCGCCGGTCTCTTCCGCGATCCGCCTCCGATCGTCGATTCTAAAAAGTTAAACAAGACCAAATTGAGGGTCGTCGGGCTGTGTTCATTCGGCCCGCTCCCTCTGCGTTAAGAAAGAGAAATAGGCCGAGAAAATCAAGGTTATACAACGAAGAACCGAGATGGTTCATGCTACGACGGGAAGGTGCAGATCATCCAGGAGTGGATGAAGACTATACATAGCAGACAAAAGTCTTATGCTGATAGGAGACGGAGACCACTGGAGTTCGAGGATGGAGACCACATTTTCTTACGGGTCTCACCTTGACGAGGTCTATGGAGTTTTGGATGGGGTGGCAGGTTATCTCCACATTTTATCAGACCTTTCCAAGTCCATAGCAGGGTAGGCGAGGTGGCTTACCACTTGGCCTTTCCACCTTAGTTGCACCGGGTGCACGATGTCATCCATGTATCTCAGCTGAGGAAATGTGTGCACGGCCTTTCCATCATCATCAACCACAGAGAGTTGTACATCGATGATGGGGCGACTTTCACGGGGTTCCAGTAGAGGTTGAGGATCGATAGGAGCGGGTCCTACGGAGACAGTTGATTCCACTTGTGCGCCTTTTCTAGTAGCATAGAAAACCTCTAAGAGAGCACATGGGAGCGGGAGGCTCAGATGCGTGCTCGGAACCATCTTTAGTTTCCCTAGTCTGTGTTATAGCTTTACGGGGACGTAAATCCCTGAGGTGGGAGTAATGTAATGACCTGGAAATTTCAAGGAAATTACTTTTCTTAATTTCTTTGTAATTTTATGAGTCTGTGGCTTCTGACGGCACTTGATTCCGAGGCCCGGTGTGCCCAGAATCAATTTCTGAAGTTTAGCTCGGGTACGTTCAATAAACGAACGAGCAAGTTTTTTTATCTTTTTAACCGGTGCTCAGAATTGAAATCTGAGGGTACCGATGAACTGGCAGTGCCGATAATTGCTTAAGGGGACCTTTACCGCAGTTGCGTTTTAAGCGGGTTGAGATTTATTATTTGGGGAATTAGTTTAAAATAAATAAAATTGTTAGACAAATTTTATTTTATAACTTTGGAAGTTAAATCCTCCCATGGGAAGTTGTTGGGGGGCCTACAACCACCCAACTTCCCATGTGTGGTTATATGAGAGGTGGGTCCCACACGAGCCCCAACCTTTAATTTTCCCCAAACTCCCTTAAACCCCCTTCATTAATTTGTTAGCTCCTCTTTAATTGTGTAAATCTTCCTTTCCTCTCTCTCCATCTTTAACTCTTGCCAACACACCTTAATTAATAATTTAAACCTATTCATATAATTAATTAAGTGATTTAAATTTTGAAATTTAAATTTCTAGTGTTAATAAAATAATAGGATTGGCCTACTGTTTTACTTTAGCACTTGTTGGGTAGGGGGATTTTGAGAGAGCTCTTGTGAAGACGAAGAAAAAGATAATTCCACTTTTGTTGAAGAATGACGCCTCTACAACAAAGAATGCCGGTTCCAAGAAGATCGACGACATGCTTCCTTTTCTTCCTCTGCATCAAGGGAGGAAATATAATCGTGGGAAACTCACCAATGACGACAGTTCTTTCCTGACATTGACAGAGTGAAAATTCTTTCCACGTCTACGAAAAACGAACCATATTCAAGGTAGGGTATTAAGTTCAATTTTAATGGATTAAAATTGTGCCTCGGTTCGTCGTTGTATAAACTTGATTTTCTTGGCCTATTGCTATCGCTTAATGTGGAGGGCGTGGGCCGAACGAACATGGCCCAAAGACCCCCCGTTTGGTCTTGTTTAATTTTATGGAATCGACGATCGGAGGCGGAACACGAAAGAGACCGGCGGCGCAAGGGTCGCCGTCGTGCACGCTATGAAAAGTCGCGGCCAAGCGGGCCACGGCGGAGGAAGTACGACGCCGTCGCACCGTGCCGGGGATGAGGAGTCGTGGCCAGTGTAGGCCGCGGTGGCGGAAGCTTGCGCCATCACGCCGGCTGTGCAGCGGGAACCGCGGCGTGCTTTGCGAGCCGCTTCGGTGGAAGGACCGGCCAGCCCGTCGGCCGACCGGGTAGAGCAAAGTTGCGACGCCAGGAGGGCACCGCGCTGGAGAACCCACAGCCCACCCATGCAGGCCGCTTTCACCAGAATGCTGGCCAGCCTAGCCGGTCGGTTTGGGAGGGTTGCACCACTTGGTGTCGCCGGTTCGGGCAGCCGGGGGGGCGCGCCCTCACCACAGACCCCTCGGCCTTCGGGCCGACCTGCTCGGCAGTTGGCCAAGCCCGCCTCACCATGCCCAGCTGGGTCACGCCCAGCCGGGCTGCGCCAGGCCGGGTTGCGCCTCCTCTGGCCGGTCTGCGCTCTCTACTGGCCGGGTCGCGCCTCTCATGCCGGGCCACGCGAATCTTCGGGCCAGTCTGACACCCCTATCAGGTCAGACCCACCAAAACTGGGTGACCTGACCCGTCAACCCACTGGGCTTAACGGGCCGGGCCAGTTGTTCACTTAAACGTGATTAACTTAAAGACTGCGTGTCTGATCGATGCTCCGTCTGCGGCACTGGGACCCTATCGATGAGACGTTCCTTTTGCAATACTCTAAGTGATTTTTGGACAACTTTGGTAAGCGTCTGGGTTTGGAATGAGCATATTTCCAACCGGGCCCCTAGAATGAAAAAGTCAATATCTCTCAGACCGGACGTCTGTTTGATGAACCGTCAGCGACATTGGTAATCTCGTTGAGAAACGGTTCCTTTAAGTATACCCCATGGGAATTTGTGGTATAGTTGAGTTACGGTCGGGTTTGTTCGTACACGAAACCAACCGGGCCCCCGGGATAAAATGCTAATAACTCACAGACCGGGCATCTGATTGACACGTCGTTTGTTGCGTTGAGACCCCTATTACAAGGTGGTCCTTTGTGATACTTCTATGTGAGACTTCGTGACAAATGGAAGTAATGACCAGTAGCTCATGGAGCGGACCCTCTTGGAGACGAGCAGTCAGAGTGCGGAGATCTAGTAGCTGTAGACCTGATGACTACTTGACCGATTCGACTCGGAGTGATTCGATTAGCCCAGTGGATTGAGTGCCCGGTATTTGGTGGCAGACCCATGGTGGACAGAGCGCCTGGTAGTTGGAAACAGACCCGTGGTACTCAATAGGAGGAGTACCTCTGTAGGCTATTAGGGGGAGCGCCCGGTATTTAGCGGTAGACCCACAGCGGACAGAGCGCTTGGTATTTGGCAGCAGACCCGCGGTACTCGATAAGAGGAGTATCTCAGCAGTCTAAGGTTAGTTAGTAGTGCCTCGGAGTCATGACAGGGCCACTTTACTCGACAGAGGAGAAGTTCTCTAGAAGTTGTGGTTTCGATAAAGAAAATCCTGGTTTTAGCTGAGTCAATGACCTTTGTGTTTTCCTCATGATTGAGATGGGTTACTTGATAACTTTGGAATATGTATGGGCATATACCTAAGTAAAGGTTATCTATTGAGATCGTTCTTTGTGGTTTATCTTTGTTGGATTTTGTGAGACCTTGAGGGTCTCGGGGGCCCTACTGAGTATCGTTATACTCACCCCTGCACGAGCTATGCCCGCACCTTGTTGTGTTGGATGCAGACAACAGACAGCGTTGACTGAGGCAGAGTGTATGAGGACTAGATGGTACCCGGAGGAGGACACTCAGCGTGACGGCACATAGAGTTTACTGATAGACGTAGAGTGGTGAGGAGGACACATGTACCTACCCTTCATGTAGGAACCTGGAGGACGATCCAGGAGCTGCTTCCATCTCCCAGCTGTTTGTCTTTTCATTTTATCTTTCTTCCAGTTGTAGCTGTACCTTTCTGTTGGGCTTGTATTTCAGGCCCCTTTGTACTTCCAGCACACTTTTTACTTCTTTACTTAGTATTTTCTTCCGCTTGTACTCTGGTTGTGTGCGAGTTTATATTTTGTAAAGACAATTCCTTCCCAGTTATAGGGATTTATGCATTTAGTGTTAGTCGCCGGCCCCTGGCCTATGGAAGGAGGGCTTGGGGTAGTTACGACACGGGCCCCGAGGGATGGGTTGTGACAAGATAAATTGCCCTACTTCCCAAAACGACGTTGTCCAAGCCTTGGATAGATTCTCAAAAAGACATGATCACTCACTGCAAATGACAACGGCCTTCAGCGATGATCTGCATAAGATTTCTGACGATTCTGAGCTGTCTCCATCCTCTTTCTAATCAACTGAATCTTCTCCATTGTTTCTTGGCCAAGGCTCGGCCTGACTAGTGAAGTTTCACCCGGTTCCACCTAGCATAGTGGAGAACAACAAGGACGCTCATACAATGCTTCAAACGGAGCCATGCATATCGAGGCTTGATATTTGTTATTGTTTGAGAACTCCAGTAAGGGTATATACTCCTCCCAGGAGCCACCAAAATCCATTACACAATCCCACAACATGTCTTCTAATGTATGTATTGTCCGCTAGGATTGCCCATCCATTTGAGGATGATAAGCCGTGCTCATATTCAACTGAGTCCCAAGGGCTTGTTGTAAGGATTTCAAGAAACAAGATGTGAACCTCGGATCTCTATCTGAGATGATAGACACTGGTACACTATGTCTCTTTACCACTTCTCGGATATATATTTTTTAAAGATCTTCCACCGTATGGGTTTCATGAATTGGGATGAAATGGGCCGACTTGGTTAGATGATCCACTATCACCCAAATGGCATAATGTTTCCAGACCATTCTTGGAAGACCTGTAACAAAATCCATTGCTATCTGATCCCATTTCCACACAGGGAAAGGTAATGATTGTAACATACTGGCTGGTCTCTAATGCTCTGCTTTAACCTGCTGACAAGTTAAGCACCGTGAGACGTACTCGACCACCTTTTTTTCATGACGCTCCACCAAAAATATGCCTTCAACGCCTTATACATCTTCTGTGTCCCTGGATGTACAGCCCATCTCGAATGGTGGTAAGCATGAAGGATTTGTTCCTAAAAAACCATGGGTACAACCATCCGATTTCTGAATCACAAGAATGAACTCCCATCTAGCTTTCATCCCTCAATGGTCTCCTAACCATTGAGTTTTGAACTCAATGCAACACAGTTTACATCGGATGTCTGTGCCTCCTTTACTATCTCCACCAAATCAGGAACAAGAACAACTGGAAAGAAAACTACAAAATCACCTTGGTCTTCACATTCCACATGCATGTCGGCTAAGATCGACATCAACTGCCATTCATCTAAATATTCTTTCGCCAACAGAGCATATGACTTCCTACTTAATGCATCAGCCACCGAATTGCCCTTACCCGGTGTATACATCAAGTCAAAGTCGAACATTTGATGATACTCCATCCATCTCCTCTTCCTCAAATTCAAATCTCGTTGTGAGAAAATGTGTTTCAAACTTTTGTGATCCGTAAACACAGTAAATTTCTCACCAAATAGATAGTGTCTCCATGTTTTCAAAGCATGGACGACTACAACTAACTCCAAATCAGGTGTTGGGTAATTCTTCTCATGAACCCTCAACTAACTTGAACCATAAGAAACAACATGGTCTCCTTGCATGAGAACATAGCCCAAACTTGATCTTGAAGCATCACAATACACCACATACCCTTGTCCTGATTCAGGCAAGATCAATATGGGTACTGATGTAAGGAGAAGTTTCAACTCTTGAAAAGATCTATGACATTCCTCAGTCCATTGAAATGCACTGCTTTTCTTTTTCAATTCTGTCATAGGTGAAGCTAATTGTGAGAAGTCACAGACAAAGTGTCGGTAATAACCAGCTACACCAAGAAAACTTCTTATTTCAAAGGCATTCTTCAGCGGTTTCCAAGAAAGAACAGCTTCTATATTTTCTGGATCCATTGAAACACCTACTTCAGAAACAACATGGCCCATAAAACATACCACTTGTATCCAAAAATCTCACTTTGATAATTTGGCATACAACTAATGGTCCCTCAAGATTTCCAACACTATCGCCAAGTGTTACTCATGCTCAGCCCTTGTTCTTGAAAACCCCAATATGTCATCCACAAACACCACAACAAAAGAATCCAGATATGGCTGAAATATCTGATTCATCAAAGCCATGAAGACTGCTGGTGCATTCGTAAGACCAAAATCCATGACTACATATTCGTAGTGGCCATATCTTCTTCTGAAGGCTGTCTTCGGAATATCCTCCTTCTGAACTCGCAACTGGTGATATCCTGACCGCAAGTCAATCTTAGAGAACCACTTTTCTCCCCTAAATGGATCAAATAGGTCATCAATGCATGGAAGTGGATATCTATTATTTATCATAACTTGGTTAAGTTTATGATAATCCACACATAGCCTCAAAGTTTGATATGATTTCTTTACAAACAAAACTGTTGCTTCCCATAGAGACACACTTGGCTGAATAAAACCTTTGTTTTCCAGCTCCTCTAACTGCACTTTAAATTCCTTTAACTCCATTGGTGCCATACTATAATGTGGAAGTGAGATAGGACTGGTCCCCGTAAGGAGATCAATCGTAAACTCCACTTCTCTTACAGGTGGTAACCTAGAGAAGTTTTCAAGAAAACACATCAGGAAATTGATCCACCACAGCTGGAAAACTATTTTCCGCGATCTCTTCCAATGATTCCAAAGTCAACGCTGCCAATTAGTAAGAGATCGTTCCCACCATTGGTGCCAACAAGCTCTTTTCACATTTCTTTACCATCCTCTCTCCTCTAAAGAGATGGTCGATTCCATCCTCCATCGTGAAACTAACCGTTCTCCCATAACATTCGATGTGAGCCTAAAATTTTGTCAACCAATCCATACCTAGGAGTATATCATAGACATCTATCTCCAACATGGAGAAGTCCCATTTCATCTCAACTCCATCAACCATTATAGCACATGCTCTACACACGAAGGCTTGACATTCTCTTTCACCAAGAGGAGTTTGCAGTTTTAACACAGAAGGCATCATCTTAAGTTTTAAGTTCAGAAAATTAGCAATCCGAGAAGCAAGAAAATAATTAGATGTGCCAGTATCGAACAACAATTTCATGATGGTATAATTTAAAAGAATCATACCTCTCACCGTAGATGGTCCAAACTGGTCATCCACAATCACCTGTTCCACTCCATACAATTTCTTTGTTGCTGCACTTTTCTCCTTATTGCCTTGTTGAGATTTCCCTGCCTAAGGTGTCATGGTATTCCTGGAATCACAATAACTAGCTCTGTTCTACTGGTGAGGATGATTTTGATGTTCGCGTCTTGTCGAAGCATAGGATGCTTGCGACGCTTGGGAAGTGTCACGCGCACCCGACCTCGGAGCACTGCGACAATATCGCTGAAGATTCCCCATCTTGTTACAATTGTGACATGATTTCGGTGGTGTTGTACATTCTCGTTTCATGTGGTCAATCGCGCCACATTGAAAACACCCAGTTTTCATCATGGGTTGTGGAGGAAGATTCACCGATCCAGCCGTTTGATTCTGATTTTCACTCTCACCTTGGAAGTAGGTGTCCCTCTTCTGCTTGTTCCCAGCATTAGAGTTCCCACCCGTTCTCGTGGGTATCATCATACTTACTCCTCCCATAACTCCTGAGATGTCTCTTTCTGCTACTATTTCTCTGTTTACCATCTCCGTATAATCCGTAATACAGAGCACAGCTCTCTTTGGGCAAATCTCCTGTCGTAACCCTGATTCAAAGATGTGTGCCTTCAGTGACACACTTGCAGCAACTTTTGGTGCAAAGCATACTAAATTCATGAATTTATCCGCATACTCTGTGATAGAGAGATTTTCCTGCTTCAGGTTGAAAAATTCAGTTTTCCTCTGGATCTTGAACATGTGAGGATAGAATTTTTTATTAAACAATTCCTCAAATTCCTCCCAGCCCAGACCTTGATCCACCTTAGCATGCACCACTAGCTCCCACCATTGTCTTGCAATATCCTCCAACATATATGTCACCAACTTCACTTTCAGTTCTGTTGGTGTGCCGATGAAATCGAAGATATGATTCATCCTACTCAGCCACAGCTTCGCCGTTTCTGGTTCAAAATCACCCAGGAAGATGGGTGGATTATGCTTCTGGAACTGGACGGAACGGTCTACATGTCGTGAATCATCCCTCTGATTCCCCGTGTCTACCACCTGAAATGCTTGAATGATACTCTGAACCAGCTCTTAGTTCACACGTGGTTCAGGTGCAACCACATTCTCCGTAGCTTCTTCTGTTTGGTTTCTACAACGTCTAACGGGTGCCATTTTCTACACAAACAACGCATGTTGTTAGTCTCACTTCCTAGAAACTGAAGGCTTAGCATTTCAATCTCTATTACATAACTATCACAACATCTATTTCCCAAAATTTCTAAAACAGATATTTTCTTTCTTTTGAAAATCAATATATTTTCAAAATACATCAACCATTATCTTTTCAAAATCTTTCATTTGAAAATGTGCTTAAAATTTTCAAAATTCACGCTTTTTAATCAAACCATAATCCATTTCTCAAAATGATATATGCAATCCTAGTGGGAATTCATTACTCTATAATGCGTGACATACTCATCTCATTGGATAAACCCATGACAATGATATTTTCAAAATTCTAGAAGTGTATCCAAAACACTTATGTACCCAACACCCTGGTAACTTGAAGTTCAGCATAAGTGGGTTAGCTACATCCTTTTATGCTATACATTTCAAGTTCCGACAATCCTACTCCTGTCTAAGATGACCACCCTAGGAATAAAAAAGAAGTAATTTCAACTCCAATATAAAGAACATCGATGACTACTTGTTAGGGAAGGACTAAACAAGTTGATACCATTTGTAATGACCCGCCAATCCTCATTGGCTTGAGAGCTCAACGAGTCATTACTAGGACTTAAGAGAAATCCCCAAGGTACCAAAGGCTGGAAATAAATGTTGAGGGGTTTCAAAATACATGGGGGATGATTTACCGTTTAAATGAAAACAACCAACAACCAATGCAAACTAGATAAGCATCTCCAAGAAACCAATATATGATGCATGATTTAAAACCAAAATAACTCAACCATTATTTTCATAATAACCCAACCAAGTTCAACAATGGAGTACAAAAACAAATCAGAGTAAACAGCAGAAAGACAACTACAATACTTCAAGACAACAACCCAACTCCATGCTCCACAAGCTCTAAGCTCCAACATCACAAACCAGCCCAAGATCACGAAGTAGTGCTATAAATGTCTGACACTTTACCTTTGCCAACATCCCAGTATATGACATCTACAAAATCACCATCATGCCAAATCAGGGGGTGAGTAATGAAACTTAGTGGGTTTTCCCCGATGACTTCCCAACCCATGCCTCTAGGATAAAACATGTTATCACATTTATATAAAATAATTTATATAAAACAATTCCAAAACAGTTCACAATATAGAAAGTTCCATGTCAAAGCCATTTTCCAACAAAAAATATTTTCTAACAAAAAAATCCAAGAAAAGTTTCCTAATCAAATTCACAATTCCATTTTTGGCACTTTCATTCCATTTCACAAATCTGCACAACCACCCATTTCACGACCCGTGAAATCCACTATGCATGCATCGTTATGACTGTTCCATACTCATGAGCGGTCTCTCGTCAATCTACCAAGTTGTCACAAGGTAATTATTCCCCATGTGTCATTTCACTTTTGGCACATAACACAAGGTCATCTTTCAACCAATATTCGTAAATGCAATATGAACACACACACCAAGTATGCCCAAAAACCACACCATTTCAACCATGTCAAAACCATTTCAATAAAACACCATTTTATTGAAACCCTTTTTCCCACAAACCATTTTCCAAATCCCGCAAATCCATATTTTAAAATCACTATTTGAAAATCAAGAAACCAAAACACTTTTCACAAACCATTCTTTCAATTTCCACAATTTCATCAAAACCCATAAATCATCACTAAAGAAGATTTATAACATGATTTGCACCACAATTTCACAATCAAAACCAAGTGATTAAATCAATATGAACTAAGCCTTCATGTTCTAAGAAAGAGGAATCGAGAGTGAATCCACCTACATCAATAAATTGGGTAAAACCAAGCCACGAAAGAAGAACACTCAAGAACACCGGATCAAAACTCCAAAAACCTTCTCTAGATCTCTTCTCCAAACACAACCAAGGCCAAATTTTGTCATATTTGGTATCCACACCCTTAGATATACCCATAACGGGTGTAGATCTAAGAAAATGAGAGAAGAGGAGAAGTAGATCTAAGTAGATCTAAGAAACTGATCATGAACTGTCACATACCTTAAGAATCTGGCTCCGATTCGCCAAGAGAAGCCTTCGGACCGCCTTTGGAATGCTTGGGAGAAGTCTTCCAAACTTTAAGGGAGAGTAATCCCAAGTTAGGGGCGCTTAGGAGCTTTAAACAAGGCAATTAAAGGCAAAACGAGTTAGATCCATAATTTTAGGATCTAACTTTATGTGACCGCACGGTTAGTCCGCACGGTTTGACAAACCCTGCGCTAACCGTGCATTAGCTTATGCCTTGGCCACCCTTCATGCACGGCCTCATCACATAGTTTCCCTTAACCGTTCATTGAACGTGTGGAAGCCACTACCTCCCCAGTCGGACACGCATGGTTTGGCCGCATGGTTTGACAAACCGTGCACTGCCCGTGCGCCTTTCCCTTTGCTTCAAACTTCACTCTAGGATCTCATGATTCTCCCAAACGTCACCCTTAACTTTTAAAACCAAGAAAAGAATTAAGTAAGGGTTACATACCAGAAACCGGGGGTACTAAAGGACCCTTCAAATGTACTCCCTTAAGAGTTGTTACAGTTAGAGTATGATATTTCTTATGAGGATCAACCAGTGAAGATCTTAGATCATAGATAAAAAGTTCTGCAAAATAAGACAATTCCCCTCATCAAGGTGTTGTGGAGAAACCTCAAGTTGGAATAAGCGATGTGGGAATCATAGGAAATGATAAAGTAGAGTTACGTACATCTGTTTTAGTGTGTTAAAAGGAAATTTTGAGGGAGAAATTTCTTAAGGGGGGGGGGAAGATTGTAACGACCCAAACATTTATTAATAGAAATCCCTCTTGATCTAATTAAATGTCTCTTTATGTAAAATGTTTGTATAAAATTTAAGCTTCATTGGTTTTATGTTTTTGGATTTTAAAATACTTTTAAGAATTGTGACCATTTCTAATATTTATGTTGAACAGTGATCACATGATTAGTATAAATATTGGGCTTTAACAAATCCAATTTACTCAGACCAAGGAAGTGATGGCCTCATCCAGTTGACGTGCCCCATACGAAGCCCATTTGTCAGAGCTTGGAAAGTATGTTTCATCTTTGGGATTCACTCTTGACCAAGTCCAAGCCAATCTTGAATATGTTAAGCAAGATCAGGATCGTCTATGAGATAAGTGGAAGTTGATAGAGATTACCACCCGAGCAATGTTATCTGAGCCACCCCAAGAGTTTGTCACCATCGCACACCTTACTCTTCGGTCTTATGTGGGTGTTATAAGGGGTTATGTAACAAGAACCTAGTATTTTGGTTATGTACATTATTTTTGTATATAATAATGAAGATACTTTCATTTTATTATTGTTACCTTGTAAATAGTTTTTAAAGAACAAATAGTATTTTTAGTTAATGTTCAACTAAGAAATATATTTTGAAGGGATTTTTGAATTAAATAATAATTTAATAAAGTATTATCATTATTATTAAATTTATTTTCATTAAATATAAATGATCATATAATTTTATGAATGCAATTGTAATTTTTATTAAGGGTTGAAATCCATTTTTGTCAAAACCCATAAATTTTTGATAAATGCCGGTTTTAATTTTAAAAGTGAAAATTAACATATTTATAAAATTATTTAGATAAAATGTATATTATTTCTAGAATCAGGATGTAGAAATTATCCAATGGTGAATTTTTCATAATTTTCTGAGACAGTCAGATTTTTGGGTAAAAATTAAATATCATTTAAATATATAATGTGATTTATGACATCATAATGACCCAATAGTGAATTAATAAAATACTATAAACTTTATCTTCGGCCAATGTATGTTTTATCACTAAATTAAAGTGATTTTTGGTTTTTTTGATTTATTTTTCAAAACATTAGTGGACCCTCCAAGAGTTATTAAACATTTTTTCTTTTTAAATTGTTTTCCTTGGGAATGTGACTCACCTCCACATAATTAACCCCATTATTTTAAGAATTTAGGACTTTGGACTTATAAAATATTGTTTTCCACTTCCCTTTTCCAAAAAACATGGGAAAAAACAATGGGATGGTCTGTGTTCTGGATCAGTTTAATGTGAGGTGTCCCAAACCTAAATAATAAATAATTCCCTCACCTTTCTTATATAAATCCACCCAAACTCCCACTTCATCCTCACTCAAAGACTTTTTAGTTGGTCAAAAATCTGCCCTCTTCTCTCTAGAATCCTCCCAAGGTGCCCTAATCTCCCAAGAATCCTATCTGAAGCCTCTCTCAAGCCTTTGGAAGCACACTTCCAAGTAATTGTTTTTTTCTTTCTCATTTTTGTCCAATATTCTTTAAAATGTTATGACCATTTAATTTCAATTATAAATGTTGCGGTATGGTTTTTCACCTCCCCCATACTTTACTCTTTATTTTTTAATGATGGGATACCCCTTTCTCTCTCATTAAATGCCTCTCATGTACACCCGTGACTATGCCGAAATTCCGAAAGGAATTTCTCTCTCCTCATTTACATTCAAGAAATTCTTTTGTTGCTGCCGAAATTGCACCGCGCTTTTCCAAGCCAAAGTCATTGTGTAGTGAATATCATGCCCATTTATCTATCAAGGGTATTCAACTTTATGCACATTTACATATTGTTTAAAGAGTTTCATTTATGTATTCCACATTCTTTTATCTTTTAATAAAATATTATGTTGAATGATTCAATGTTTTATGATCCATGTGGCACACTTATGCATGTAATGAAATGTTTAAGAAGGGTGTGCCCTGATAGAACTCAAATGCCTTGGGTAAAGTATATTATCATGATAAATCATGTAAAATGGGTGTTTACTCATTATAATTCAAGTGAAATTATGTTTTACTCATTCTTAATGTGTAATGAGGGTTTACTCATGCTCCATGTGAAATGTGCTTTGGCTCATGCTAATTCCATGTTAAGTGTTGCTGTCACATTTCCATGTTATGATTATCATGATTTATCATAACTTTATTCTTATTCATCTATTTTTCTCTATTGATATGCCTATTTTCTAACATGTATTGTATTCCTCGTGTTATTCCATGATTATTCCCTTACTGGAATTTATAGCTCACACATTTTTTATGTATGTCCTTAGGTTATCCCATGCAATGATATGTACGAGGGAATATAGTGGTCATGTAAAGGAAGTTTTCAATAAAGATGTTTCATTTCATGTTTTATGTTTTTATGTAATGATCATAATCCCAAAATAAACTATACCTCTCGATCTTCTCTATTGTATCAAGTGAATTTTATGTAATAAATTATGTTTAATTGTGTAATAAAAAGAAGGGTTGTCATAAAAAAACATCCTAAGTAACCTCCCACTGATGAAGCTATTAAAGAAGTGAAATATTCTTATAGTAAGCATAGTAAATATTATTTTTAAATTCTATATTGATTTTTTCTTCTATGGTTCTTAAGTTCCAAAAGAAACATAAGAAAATAGATTCTTTTAGGATGATAGAAAACCTAAAAATAATCTATCAAGAATAGGATATACAATAGAGATATTAAGTTTCAAAAGAAATATTTAAATATAAAATGGAAGAGGGTACATTGTAATGAACACATATACGCAATATTATTTTGTATGTAAATGTATTAGGGAGACTACGGTCACCACTCAAGATGAATCAATCCTTGGAATTTATTTTTCAATTTCTTCTGGAATGGTATTGTTAGTTTATTTTGAATTATTACATGAATGGGTTAAAAATAAATTTACCCAACCACATAATATATTGAGGATTTCTCAATAGTGCATGGGAGATCCAAGATCAAGTACCACGATGATGGTATAAAAAGTTAAGTGTAAAATTTTTATCTATAGTGAAAAAAATAGAGGTTGTGGAGAGTATGAACCTAAATTTAAATAAAATAAATTATATTCTAATGAAGGATTTGGTTTTCACTATGTAAACAATGGAAATTGGTGGATTAATTGTTTAAAATAACTGAAGCGTTATAATAAACTTTGTGCCGAGCCCACAATAGGTATTATTCTTATATAAATCAATTATTTTTCTTCAGAGGGTGTATGAAACCAATTATAATTTATATAATATAACTGAATATGTACATAAGTTTTAAATATATGAATAATTGATTATTTGATCTTGAAACATTCATTCAAGTGATGGATAAAGGATTGGCATATCAAGGAGGTGGATACATTGGACTACTTCAAAGCATAAGTGGATTTATATATGATTAAGGATGTTTATTTTTCATCTTGTTTCTCTTATATGATAATAGAAGTTATTATAAATAGTACTTTTTATGAATTAATGAGAAGGTGGTTTTTGATATGCATGGTTTATGATTTTATAAAATCATCAGCATGGGCGACCTAAATATTTCCCATGTTGATTGTGTTGTGCGGTCTCAAGTGTGCCTCATCATATTCCATAAGTCGATGAGTAGTGATGAGAGTTGCATAAAAATATGTAGGGATATTATACCACTAGTATCATCATAAAAATAAAAATAAATAATATAAACATTTATAATATGAATGAAATTAGATTTTAACAAATGGGTTTATAGTAGAAAGTTAACCATAGTAAATAACTTCACCATGATATAGCAAATGAAACCCATAGTATATATAATCATGTATCTATAAAATATCACATGATTGGATTATCATTTATAGTTTATAAATAAAACATAAATAAAATAACCAGAGACCCAACCATTTTTTATGGAATTACCTCATATATTTCCTTATATTTCTACCAAACTCCTATAACTCATTCACATGTGCTAGATTTTGGGCCATGAAATTCACATTAAACATCTATGCTACACATCAACCAAGGTGAACATGCAGAGTATGAGTATAAAATGTAGTAGGATACCAATAAATTTTCCCCTAATAATAAATAATGTGTATACGAATTCATGTGTTGAATGAAATTATAATAAAAAACTTCACCTATATACACAAGTTGAATAATTGTGTATACAAGAATCCACCTAATTAGTCCACTCATACTGCCCTTATCTAGCACCAAAAGTGGGATGAGTACTCTGATAATTTAACCAAACCTAAAGGATTAATAGGTTATCACCTTTAACAAACATAATATAGGTGAACAGTATATCTCTTTCAATAATGAGTATCTCTAAATAATTCATTACCACTCATATCACGATAATAAGTTAATGGTTCATAACTAATGGAGAATTAGTTATCCAAAATAATAATAGTGGTATGGGTGAATGGGTTATTACCTCTCCAATAATTATCTAGGTGAATGGATTATCATACATGATGAATGGGTTATCACTAATGACAATAAAATCTAGTGAATTGACCATCACCTAAAGTGAATTTTCTATCACCAATAGTAATAAGGGTATAGGAGAGTGGGTTACCACCACTCTGGTAAATATATAGGTGGTTGTTTTATCACCTATGGTTAATAGGATATCACTAATCACAAATAAATATGGGTAATGAGATATCACCAATAATGAAATGAGGTAATGGTGAATAGGTTATCATCAATCCTTGAGGTAGTTTTGAACAGGTTATCACCACTCCTGTGATAAAAGAAATATGTAAATGGGTAATCACCTATGGTGAATGATATATCACTAATAAAAACGTCAGTATTGTTTAATGGGTTTTCACCACTCCAATAACAATCTAGGTACATGGGTTACCATCTATGGTGAATGATTTATCACTAATCATAAATAAATAAGGTGAATGGGATATAATCTATAATGAAATTCAGAAATGGTGAATGGGTTATCACCAATCCCCAAAGAAGTGGTCAATGGTTCATTATCACTCCTATCATAAAATAATTGTGTAAAGTGGTTATCACTTGTGGTGAATAATAAATCACCAATAACATAGGTCGATAGAGAATCCCATCCTAGAAAACAAATCAATAGCAACAAACTCAAAATGCTCTCAATCTAGGGTGTCATTAATTATCATGGTCATAAAAAGGGTGAATGTTTTATCACAAATAATATAACATACATAAGGGTGAAAGAATAATCACAATTAATATAACAGAATAATTGGTGAATGAATCACTAAAATAATTAACAATGTGGCTAAAATTTAATGGATAATCATCATAACCCATAACATCATCAACATAATCATAAACAAGGTTAATAGTTCATGGCCCTTAAAATTAGTTCACTTGAACCCAATCCACTCACTAGGAAACACACACTCATTATTTTTTAAACTATGCACTCATATTTTCAACCTGGCATCCCTTTTCATGGATTTGGATATTATTCAATTACCCATTTCATAAGGGTAATTACATAATAGCTAAAAAATATCCCAAAGTCACTTTATTAAGCTAGTCCACTACTATCATAAACCATATAAAAGCCTCATATCATCAAGTAACACTCAAGAATGCCTCACAAATCTCACTAAATCAATTCATATATAATGAAACTCCCCATGGTTTTCATTCCCTAAGTATCTCAAAGTTCCTCAAGGTGACATGGCCATTAGTGAATATGTGTTCAAAAAATAAAGTCTAGAGCACCTATCACAGTCAGGATATTCAATACTCATCACCCAATAAGTAAGGACACAAAATTTAGTTCCATTCCAAGGAATTATCACATGTCCTCTTAGAGCCTCATATCATATAGTTATTTTCCTAACATACAAAATACTCACACCTATCTATTTCTCTATGAAAGTGTTATATACCAATACAGAACCTTTCTTGGTCATTAAATTCATAAATAAAATATAGAAACCCTATTTGGATTTCAAATTCCATTTTAACTAAGCCTCCCACATAAGCTTTATATCCATTAATGGATATGTGATAAGAGAATAACACTCAAGGGATCACTATAAGTATAATAAAAATCACTATCCTCACTTCATATAAGGGAACCCACCAATAGTTCCATTTCAAGTCACTCGCGCCTGCTTACCCTTTCTTACAATCTAAGAAATATATATGCAACACATATATAGTGTAAATATTTAGGTTTATTTTCTGCGATAATGGAATTATCCCCTTAAGTGATTCTCAACTATAATTTCTAAATAATGTCCAAGCCATAACCAGATACCATCCATAATCTTGAGCTCATATATTCATATTTAACTCAATTAAATTAATTATAATCCAATTATAATTATTTTACAAAATAATTAAATGATTAATTCAAACTACTATAATTTTGGTAAACTCATTTGGAGGCATTCCATGGTTGAAACCTGTCACAAGGAAAGGTAGATCCCTCATAAACTAAATCTGAACCTAATAAAAAGAAAATACCAAAAATTTGATATCAAATCAGTCACTAATTACCTCACAATTTTGAGGAAACCTAAGAAAAATTAAGGTAGCACCTTACTGCTAGAAAAACAACATGTCCCCATCCCCCCTTAGGCTCCTCTAGTGTTTTTCTATACATGCCTCATTGTTACAAGATGATCCCTCCAGGATCTAGGGGAATAATGATCCAATCACTATATAAAAATCAATTAAAGCTGATAAGAATAAATAGATAAATAAATAGTATAGGGACAGGAAAGATTTACTTTTCATCCACTTTTTAAGACCTTCATGGATCACCACACACTACCCAAGAACCATGATGGGGGAAGAAAAACTGAGGGTGTTTTCCGTTATTGTGTGTATCCAACCCAGGATAATAGAATAATGGGGAGTTAAATATACTTTCACTAGAATATCTAAGCTTCCCCTACCTAATATCAGTGTTATTCACAATCATATGAAATATAGTGGGGTACCACTGGACTTTTGGTGGCATGGGAAATGGTACATAACTACTACCCATACAACATAAACATTGGTTGGATTCCACTGAGGTATTTGTGGATTTATACTACCATCAAACTCTACTAGACTTATTATTAGACAAAATTTTCTACTTAGAGTCTTTTCCACATAAAATTATATCTAAAACCCATATTTTAATCCTTTTAAACACATCTAATCATTCCCATTTTCAATCTTGATATGAAAATTCAAAGTGGGTTTGGCTCCAATTCCTTTGTAACCTGCTTATTCTCTTACTCCAATGACACATCCTAGTGTGTGATGTCACAAATTTAATCCAATTATAAACCATGTTTAAAAAAATATTTGGATAAAACTATTTTATCCAGTATATTTTTTGAAATATGTGATAAAGGATTCTCAACACCCCATAGTGCCATATTTTAAAAAAAAATATATTTTCAAAATATTTATCCAAATAAATAGAATAGAATGCTATATATGAGTGTTAATATTTTATGTATTAAGTATTACATTAATGAAATAATATTGGCATATTACCAAAAAATGTTTTACGAATTATAAAAATATTTTAGAGAAAATAAAAAATCTAAGAGTCTTTTGGGAGTATGTTTGGGATTATATAAGTTTAAATTGTCATAAATAATTGATTATACGAGTCTAATTCAAAGTAAAATTTACTTTATATCCTAAAATGGTTTGGGTTGGTAAAGAAAAGTATTAATGTAATGAGTTTCATTTGATTTACTTTACCTACTGATCTTAAATAATTGTTTGAATTGAAATATTTTGGTAGTGGTGATGATGAAAATGAATTTATAAGGATTTATGAGTAGAAAATTGGAGTTTTTAAAATCATAACAATAAATTTTGTGACGTAAATAAGTTTTGATATTATTTTCTAAGAGTTGAACATGAGGATCACGAATGTTAATTTCATCATTATTCAAATAGTATTTCTTTATAGATGACACCCATTAAAATAGTTTAGGGGGAGTTTTAATTAGATTATCATGAAATATGTCATAGGAATTACATAGTGATAAAATTATTTTAAATAGTGAAAAAAAAGTTCATTAAACATAAGGCCTCTCTATTTATCTATGATATAAGATATAATTAGATGAACACCTATGTATGTTACTTTTACCGTTATTAATGGAATTTAATTTCATCAAATTTATTAATTTATAAAAAAGGAAATCTATATTTTATCATTATTTAATGTTGGATGCATATATTCATGAAGTGAAATGATATGTTGCCTCTAATTTTATGTGTTTTATTTATACCTCATAGATGCCCTCGTGGAGAACTGTAGATTATGATGAAATGTGAATATTATCATTGTTAGGGTTTAATATAGATATGATGGACTACTCATGTATTAATCATGTTTTAACGATCACAAATCCTATTTATTCTATAAACCTTGTTAATCTCGTGTAATCTATCTCACATTAAATGTACAGTTGTTTAGTAAAGCTATCCAAAGATATTAAGTACTATACATTCAGTTTGATTACTGTACACTATATTTGATTTACTTTATAATGATTTATTTGATAAATGATTAAGTATAATCTATTTTATGAATATCACTGCTTATGTCTGAATACATATTTTTGGATAAGTCTAAGACACCATGAGTCTGCCACCGGTTATGTTTTTCTGGAAAAGGACCCAGACACTGTGAACCAGACACCGTGAACCAGACACCATGACCATGAGACACTGTGACCATGAGACATTGTGAACCAGACACCGTGACCATCCAAAAATCATGACCATCTAGATATCATGGACAATCCATACACCATTTCTAGGAGACACAAGTTAATATAGACACTGTTTATAGACAAACCGTGACACCATTTATTAATATGTTTTGTTGTTTTTCAAGTTAATCTCTAACATCCATATTTGAATATTTTAAATGATCTGACATAATTAATGTTTATTTGTAGACATTTCACCTGACAGTATGAGGTACGAGTTGCAGAATACATCCAACCTGTCGGCTCCAACACATGCACTCCAAGATAAAAGAGTAGTGTGGCACAGAAACAACATGTGTGTGAAAGTGGAATAATGTGAAGCAAGTGTGTGAGCATGACAATGAAAAAACCACTTAGAGCATTTTTAAATAGAGAATTATCACATACAACTCAACACTATTGAATAACAAACGAAGCATACTCGAATCCTAGAGTGGATGGCATCTTCACCACAAAGAACACTCGCCAAAGCTAACTTGTGATACTCTATTTTCCATACGAGGACTTGGTTTCTACATCTGCTTCATCCTATAAGTCCATAGCTGCATAGAAAATCACTTATAGAACTTCTAAACTTTATATCATCATTTCTTCTCTTTTGTGTATCATTTTATTAGCTTTCGAGTAGTGTGTGTATCTGTATAACAACACACTGTGTCTCCTACATTAAAATGAAGGATACAAGATATACTTTCTCAAACATATTTTTACATTTGTGTATACCCACAGATAAGTGTGGAAGAGGTCCCTTTTTATCCAAGTAGTTTGTACCCATGTAGAATTATGGAAAAGGTTGTCTGACCTAGAAAATCATGTTTACTGTTTTGAAACCCAATCTAGGGTGTGGATTAAATTTATTTATATAAACTGCTTAGTGATAGGTGATCACCAAGTGGAGTGGAGTAGGTCTTGTCTTGAGATTGAACCACTTGTTTTATATCTCCTGTGCTGTTTAAAATTAGTTTTCATTGTTTTAGTGTTTAATTCATAATTCACTAAATTCACTTTTATAATTAATCTTGGAAAGAAGTTATAATTGTCTTGCCTTATTAGAATATCTTTAAATGTAATATTAATAACAACTATTAACATTACTAATAATTAATCAATATTCTAAGAAGTTATTTTAACATTCAAACATTCATAACAGTATAACCTTGACTAACTGGGTTTTATTTAAATTTATTGGTGAAACCTTTTAATAATACTTTTTTAACAGAAATTTTTATAGACACTCAATCCCCCCCCCCCTCTTGATTGATCCACTCCGACCAAGATTTGGTATCAGAGACTATTTATTAAGACTATTTTTTCAATGTTATTCAACTGTGATTGTATTTGTACTTTAAAGATCTGTAAATTTCTGTTAATTAAAAATTTAAAGCTCTTTCAATGTATTTATTTATTATAGATAATATATTTGAAGGTTCGGCAACCAAAATACCACTATTCTTTAATGGAACCAATTATTATTAATGGAAAATTAAAATGAAAAATCATTTAGAATGTATGGGGTTTGAAATTTGGTCTTCAATTATATATGAATATATAATTCTTGCTACTGATAAAACCACTTGGGATGAACCTACCAAAAAATCCTACGATAACAATTTCAAAGCTATGAATGATTTATATTTCTCATTAGGAGATGAAGAATTTAATATAATTTCTGCTTGTAAAACGACCCATTAATTTTGGGATACCTTGTCTATTTCACTTTAAGAAACTTATAGTGTGAAATAAATGAGACGTAATACTTATACTATTAAATATGAAAACTTTAAAATGAAACTTGATGAGCCTATTTTTGACATGTATCTTAGGTTAAATTAAATTGTCAACATGATGATTTCTCATGGAAGGGAAGTCACTTCCAAGGAATAGATCATGACAATTCTCAGATGTCTACCTGACAGATGGAGATGAACCTCTGTCTCTATTAGAGAATCATGTGACATCAGAAATCTACCTATAAATGAACTCATTGGGAAACTGATGATGTATGAAGATTAGATAAAAGTCAACAAGGAAGAGGAGGATGAACTAAAAAGTAAATATGTGGCATTAAAAACCGCCACCACTAAACACAAAGAAAATGGGAAATTGGAAGCTTCTATAGAGAGTTCCAGTAGTGAATAATCATCACCTAATAGTGATGAAAAAATGGCTCAATTATTCAGAAGATTCAAAAGATTTTACAATAATAATAACGTTTTCAGAAAACCTAACTTCAAGGGAAGATATGATCAATAAGGAAATGCGAAGAAACACTGGAAAAGAAGTGATAAGACCGATGAGATTGTCTACTATGTTTTTAAGGGAAAAGGACATATCAAGGCTGATTGTCCAAAGCTCAAGTACAAAAAGAGATATGAAGACAATGATGGGATGTATAAAAAGGAAATAAAATAAACCTAGAGTTCTTCTGAGGACAGTTCAAGTGACACAAAAACATCACATGATGAACAGGCTAAAAAAGCCAATATGTGTTTTATGACTAGCACATTTGAGGTAACACTAGACTCTTCTGTACATAATTCATACTATTCTGGAGATTTGAGTGACTCTGAAAATATGTATAATGAAAAAATGTTTTAATACTGTAATATTCTTGAGGAAACATGCAATGAACTAAAAGATAAATATAAATCATTGAAGAAATAGTATGCTCTTACTGTGACAGTTAAATCTGAACTCACAAATGAAAATGAGAAAAATTATCAACTGCTCAAGGATAACAATGAATTAAAAATATCTAATGAGAAATTAAAGAATGACTTAGAAAATTTTACCAATGGAAAAAATACTCTTACTCAAATTCTAGGTAAAAAAATTGCCCCTAAATACAATACTCGTATTGGTTATCAACCTGGAAAAAGAAATATTGGTAGAACAAACTTTGTTTCTAAATCTAGGACATACAGCTTTACACCCAGTTCTGGACACAAATCAACTAGTTCATGTTATGATACACTTTCTACTGTTTCATGTTTTTCTATACCCAATAGTTTTTATTTTTCAAATAATTTATATAATGCTTATAGGAAACCTATGAGGTAGATATGGGTTCCTAAAGAACTTATCACTAATGTTACTAGACCCAAAAAAGTATGGGTACCAAAATCTTTTTTTGCTTGATCATTTTATATGAAATATTCTTAAAGAGTTCTTATAAAAGTCTATGGTACTTGGATATTGGGTGTTCAAGACACATGATAGGAGACTACTCATGATTCAAGAATCTAATAAAAATTTGTGGAGGACATGTCACATTTGGATACAATGCCAAAGGAAAAATCATTGGTCTTGGCCAAATCGGTAAGTCTAACTCAGTTTTGATTTCTAAATTATTGTTTGTTGATGGATTGAAATATAATCTGCTTAGTATCTCACAATTATGTGATGATGGATTTCATGTTAAATTTTAAAATTATGCTTGTAATGTCTTTAATTCTAAAAATTAATTAGTGTTTTTTGTATTAAGAAATAAAAATGTATATTTAGTTAACATATATTCTTTAGTTTCTAAAAATTCTTCATGGTTAAGTGTATTTAATAAAGAGTCTTAGATTTGGCATAGGAGACTAGGACACATAAAATTCACTCCCATAGAAAGATAACTAGAAAAGGCTTAGTCAAAGACCTACCCAAACTTGAGTTTCCAAATGATAAAGTTTGTACTCCCTATCAAAAGGGAAAACAACACAAAATTTCCTTCAAACCAAAGAAATAAGTGTCAACTTTTCAACCTCTCAAAATGGTTCACATGGATTTTCTTATACCATCTAGAGTTTATAGATTAAATGGGAAGCGCTATGTTTATGTTCTTGTATATGACTTCTCTGGATATATTTGGACCATCTTACTGCCTCACAAATGTGAAGCCTGCTCTTACTTTACCAAATATGCCAAGCCTATAGAGAATCTTAGTGGACTTAAAATTAAATCCTTGAGAAGTGATCATGGATGTGATCTTGAAAATCAAGAGTTTGAATCCTTTTTCTCACAAAATGGCTATATTCACAATTTCTCTTCCCATAGAACACCTCAGCAAAATGGAGTTGTAGAAAGAAAAAATAGAACCCCACAAGAGATTGCTAGTGGAATACTTAGTGAATATGACCTACCTATTTATTTTTGGGATGAAGAGTTAAATACAGTATGATATGTAATCAATAAATTATTTTCTAGATCTATTCTTAAAAGGACTCCTTATGAGTTATGGAACAATTGAAACCCCAAATTTAGCTACTTAAAGTTTTTGTCTGCAAAGTCTGTATCCTTAATACTAAGGAAAATCTTGAAAAATTTGCATCCAAGAGTGATTAAGGAATCTTTTCAGGATATTCAATTTCCATTAAAACCTATAGAGTGTTCAATAAAAGAACTAAATGTGTGGAAGAATCTGTCCATGTCAAATTTGATGAAACAGATCCACATGAGACTAAAACCATTCCAGAGAACATGGAGGATGGTGTATCAAATCTGGAAATTAATTCAAAATTTTAAAACCTTTCTGTGAAAGAATCTGTGAAAACTTCCAGTTTTAGAAATTCCTTAGACTCAATTCACAATGAACCTAAACCTGTTGATGAAACTGAAATCACGAGTCCTTCCTTTTCTAAAGCTCTCAGAACTCTTAAGAACTATCCCTCAGATGCGATGGTAGAAAACTTAGACAGAGGAACTCAAACTAGATCTTCTATTAGAAATTAGGTTGAACATCAAGTCTTCTTATCACAACATGAACCTAAAAACATTAATGATGCTATAAATGATGAATTTTTGTTGATGTCTAGGCAAGAATAACTTAATCAGTTTAAAATGAACAAATTTTGGAAAATTGTTGAAAGACCCAAGGACACATTCACCATAGGCACTAAATGGGTGTTTAGAAATAAGGTAGATGAAGCTAGTAACATAGTTAGAAACAAGGCTAGATTAGTTGTACAAGGATATAGTCAAGAATAATGAATTGACTATGAGGAGACCTTTTCACCATTAGCTAGACTTGAATCCATCAGAATTTTTCTTACTTATGTTGCACATCAGAATTTCAACCTATATCAAATGGATTTTAAGAGTGCATTCCAAAATGGGTATATTACTGAGGATTTCTTTGTTGAGAAACCTCCATGTTTTTCAAATACTCATTTTCCAAATCATATTTTTAAATTATCAAAATATTTATATGGTTTAAAACAATCTCCAAGAGCCTGGTATGATAGGTTGATTACATTTCTTATTTACAAAGGTTTTACAAAAGGAATAGTTGGTCCTACCCTTTTTATAAAACGAATTTCCAATGATGTTTTAGTTGTTAAAATCTATGTAGATGACATTATCTTTAGATCTTCAAGAAATTATTTATGTATTGATTTTTCTAAAATGATGAAAAAATAATTTGAAATGAGTTTAATAGTTGAACTAAAACTCTTTCTTGGATTTCAAATCTTTCAAAATAATGATGGTAGTATTTTAAATAAAATTAAATACACTAGATATCTTCTAAAACATTTTGGATTGGATAACACTAAAGGTAGTGACACTTGAATGAGTACCACTTGTAATTTGGATCTTGATGAAGATGGAAAATATGTTGATCAAACCACTTATAAAGGAATGATTGGATGTTTACTCTGCTTAACTTCTAGTCAACCTGACATTATGTTTAGTGTGTGTGTATGTTCTCATTCTCAATAAAATCCTAAGTAATCTCATTTAAATTTGGTAAAGATAATTTTTAAATACCTCAAGCATATACCCAATCTAGGAATGTTCTATCCTAGAGGAAAATAATTTGAACTAGTTAGTTATTCTGATTCGGAATTCAGTGGCTCTAAGTTAGATAGAAAAATAACCTCCTAACCATGTCAATTTTTAGGAAAGTCACTAGTATCATGGTGTAGTAAGAAACAAAATTCGGTTGCATTATCTACTGCAGAAGATGAATACATAGCTGTTGGTAGTTGTAGTGCACAAATTTTGTGGATGAAACACACATTACTAGATTATGGATATAAATTCAGGTATGTAACTATTAATTGTGACAATACAAGTGCTATTAACATCTTGAGAAATCATGTTTCACACTCTAGGAAAAAGCATATTGATGTAAGACATCACTTTTTGAGATATCATTATCAAAAGGGTTATATCACTTCAGAATTCATTGGAACTAAATATCAGCTTGCTGATATATTCACCAAACCATTAAATTATGAAAGAATAGACTACATTAGACATGAATTGGGTATGATAAAACTTAAGTAAATATCTTACTGTTTTATATCTCACTATTTCATATTTTACAATCTTAAGACATATTGTTTCATGTTTACGTTCTCGCCGTAAACACTTGTTACGGTCTCACCATAAACACTTGTTACTTTCTCACCATGAGAGTCAGTTACTGTCTCACCATAAGAATGCATTGTTATTTTATTTATAAATTACAACCAATATCGTGGTGATTACTTATTTTACCCTTTTTTCTTCCTCGTGCTTTTGTTCTTGCGATGATCGGTATTCCTAAATGATAAAATAAAATAATATTCACTCATCCTTCACTCGAGCACCCTTATATTCCCTCAAACTGTAACTCTTATTTAACCCTTCAACCCTTCTCTCTCTCTAACCTTCGGTGAATGCCCAGGATAAAATGTCTTTCATCATCGACTCCTGAGAAATGCAGTTCAAAGAAGAAGAAGATTGTGCCTAAGTTAGAACCCGAGGGTGCTCTGAATCCAAATCTAGTGAACCAAGTAGTTGGACCTAATAAAGAGATATGCTCTAAGTGGTTTCTATCGAGTAAGTTTCTGGTTTTAAAAGTACTGAATGAGTAATGTTGGTTAAACTAGTTTGCAAAGGAAGATATACCTATCTACCCGAAGCTAGTTGCACAATTTTATTAGTAAACACAATTTTCATTTTATTTAGAAAGTGGCTATGTTGTAAAAAGTTTTATAAATGGCCATAGATGCACATTTTCATTGAGGTTATGAGTTTCATGCCTTAGGATACCTCATGAAGGTATTTATGAAGATTACTATAGAGGTCCTCCACCTCCAAGTGAATTATTTATTTTGGAAGATGCCTTGAAATGTTTAACTAGAAATTTCCCCAATAGGAGAGTCATCACTGCTGAACTGGATGGAGAATCTAAACTTCTTTTTAAGTTTATTCAGAACTTGATTAGCCCCAGAAAAAGAGATTTCCCTGTACTTAAATATCAGGATATATTTTTGATTCATTTAATGAAAAATGGGCATAAGATCAATCTTTGTAAGTATTTCATACACCACATGTGTGAATTGATCCAGACCACATCCAAGTAAACCTCCCTATTCTATTCTAGACTTATCTCAGTCATTCTACATGCCAAAGGATTGGTTATACCAAATGAAGAAGTTATCATGTATTATGAATTTTTTCTCTCAAAAGTTATTATAAAGAGGATGAAAATCCATTGGAATCCTTGGAAAAATGCATGGGTGGAATAAAATGATAGGATATATGAAAAGTTCAATCCTGTAGAACATCCCTCAAGACCAAAAGGTATTTCTGATCCTGGTTTGGAACCAGAAGAATTTGTTGAGTATTATGAAGAAGAATAAGAAGAAGAAACTGATGTGCCTGCTAGAGAAACTATTCTTGATGAGGAAGATAGTACTCTTACTCCTAAAGTTGTAATTGAGAAGGAGGTCCATGCTCTTAAAGATGTTGCTAATCTAGAAGACCATACCGAAGTTGAAAAAGAACATGTTGAAAAAGAAACCGAAAAGGATATTGTGGAAGAACATATAGATGAATAAATTCATCTTATAAAAGAATCTGCCCTTGAGGAACTCCCAGAATAATAAGTTATTCCTGAAGTCATCATTTATACTGATGAGAGAATAGAACAAGTCTTTCAATTGGCTCGAAAGGAAATGATTGAGTAAGAAAGGGATGAATTCATGGAAATAATTCAAGATCCTGAGTCTTTCGGTCCTGAGAAGGATGTAACTGTTGAGGGGGAGCATCTCCCCAATCTGGAATCGGTTATAGTGCCAAAGTCAATTGATCCAAGCTCAGTGGACACATGGTATAATTTTCCCAGTTATTTCGATATGAAGAACTCATAGGAAGTCTCAGTCAAAAGTCATGACCTTTCCACTATGTTTCAGTTGAAAACAAAATCTACTCCTAAAGCTATCTCTTCCACAGAACCTGAGCCTGTCTCAGCTTCTCTCTCTGAGACATCACCAGAACCTCCATCCTTGGTGAGTAAAGATGACTTGAAAGAATTTGGATCAATGCTTTTGGCTGGGGTTGAACAACTCCTGAATACCCAACCATATCTTGTAACAAATCTAAGTGAGAGAGATGCTTCACTATTTTTGGAAAAATTCATTTGAAATATTCAACCCAAAATGCGTCATGACATTCAGGAAGTCGTAGTGGATAACAAACTTCTTAGTGATGAAGTAAATACTCAAAGAGGTATGGTTGAGGAAATGTTGAAAGTGTTGAATTCAAGATCAGAACTTTCTTCTCATACTATTGATATTGTTGTTGTTCAAACCCCATAGGATTTTTCCTCTATGATTCAACCTAATTTAGCTTCATTAAATGAAAATGTAGCTGAAAGAAACAAAAAAATAGTGAAAGAGATGTGTGAGCTTGTTGTTGGTCTTAACAAGCAAAATGGTGAGTATAGGGGTGCCTTCATAAAGTTCTCAATCAACTAAAATCTCTTACCCCAGCTGTCACTACTTCTAATGACTTTGGTAAATCTTCTCAACCTTCCTTATATAGTGATATATTTCAAATAGTGGTCAAATAGGAACTTCAGGATGTGCTTAGTGGTTTTAATAAAAAATATCTACCTGAAGTTATCAAGAACAGTGACAGAGTTCTCGATTTGGAGCAAATCCATTCTAAGATTTCTAATGATGTTCACCAAGAAATTGCCAAGAATGTGGACTTCTATTTCAACTGGATCTTCTCTAAGACTGATATGAGCAATAATTTCAAGCACCTTGTGGAAAATCTGAGGATTCCTCCTATTAATCAAGACTTCAAGACTCAAGTTCAAAAGCTCACAGAGTTCACTCGTATGTTGGATAAGATTATGTAAAACAAGGATGACTTTGAAAAAACCATGCACTATGGTGGGGAGATCATTACTGATTTTATCAAGATTTTGAGGACCTGTCTTCATGTACATAGTATTGCCATAGTTGCTCCTGTGGTTGCCCCTCTGAGATCTGGTTTTCCTACCTTCACCTCTACCCTAGCCTACACTTTTATGTCTATCAGTCAGCCCCTGAGTTAGATCAGGCATGTAATCCTTGATCAACAGTTTCCCCGATCTTCTACTACACCTACATTGGCCCCTTCTGTCTTTGAAGGTCTTCGTTTACCTTCTCTGACAAACAGATCACTCCCTTATTCTACCTTGACCTCTGCTCGTATGGCTTCTTCTTCTGATACTACTACTAAGGGAATAGAGAAGACCATCCAGTGATGAAGACCAGTGACTACACTCTTTTGAAAGGACTGTTTTTTCATTTGTTCGGATGTATACGGTTTGTACTGAAAATCTTTTTCTCTAATGCATTATGAAATTTTCTTCACTTTTCCTATTCAGTCTTTTTGATAATCCCAAAAGGGAGAGAAATATTTATATGTTATATGGACATTGGTCAATAAATGTTATATGTTATATGTACTTTGGGAATATGTAGTTGGAACAAATATACACTCTAAAAACACATGATTTTTTATCATAAAAAAGGGGGAGATTGTTGGACTCCTCATGTATTAATCATGTTTTAATGATCAAAAATCCTATATTGTCCATAAACCTTGTTAATCCCGTGTAATCTATCTCACATTAAATGTATAGTTGTTTAGTAAATATATCCAAAGATCTTAAGTGTTATACATTCAGTTTGACTACTATACACTATCTTTGATTTACTTCATAATGATTTCTTTGATAAATTATTAAGTCTAATCCATTTTATGAATATCACTGCTAAAGTTTGAATACAGATTTTTGGCTAAGTCTGAGACACCGTGAGTCTGCAACCGGTTACATTTTTCTGGAAAAGGACCTAGACACCGTGAACTAGACACTGTGACCATGAGACACTATGACCATGAGACACCATGAACAATACACCATGACTATCCAGACACCGTGACAAATCCAAACATTATTTTAAGAAGACAATGGTTCATAGAGACATCGTTTACGGACAAACTATGACACCGTTTTGTAATCTTTTTTTTCATTTTTCAAGTTATTCTCTAAATTTCGTATTTGAAGATTTTAAATGCATCGACATAAATAATGTTTCTGTGTAGACATGTCACCTGACAGTACGAGGTACGAGGTGTAGAATACATGCAACTTTCAGCTCTAACACATGCACTCCAAGATAAAAGAGTAGTGCGGCCTAGAAACAACATCTGTATGAATGTGGAATAATGTGAAGAAAATTTGTGAGCACGACAAAAAATAAAACACTTAGATGATTTTTGAAGAGGGAATTATCACATACAACTTGACACTGCTGAAGAACACATGAAGCATACTCGAATCCCAGATTGGACAACATCTTCACCAAGAAGAACACTCACAAAAAATTACTTGTAATACTCTTTTTTCCATACAAGGACTTTATTTCTGCATCTACTTCATCCTAGAAGTCCAAAGCTTCATATACAACCACTCGGAGCACTTCTAAACTTTATCTCATCATTTCTTCTCTGTTGTGTATCATTTTATTAGCTTTCGAGTAGTGTGTGTATATGTATAACAACACACACTACCTCCTGAATTAAACTGAAGGATACAAGATATCCTTTCTCAAATATCTTTTTACACTTGTGTACACCCACAGATAATTGTGGAAGAGGTCCCTATGTGGCCAGGTAGTTTGTACCCACGTAGAACTGTGGAAGAGGTCTTGTGACCTGGAAAGTCTTGTGTACTATTGTGAACCCCGATCCAGGGTGTGGATAAAGTTAATTTATATAAACTGCTTAGTGGAAGGTGATCACCAAGTGGAGTGGATTAGGTCTCGGCTTGAGACTGAACCACTTGTTTTATATATGTTGTGCTGTTTAAATTTATTATTCTCTATTTTACTATTTAATTCAGAATTCACTAAATTCACTTTCATAGTTAATCTTTGAAAGAATTTATAATTGTCTTGCCTTATTATAATAGCTTCAAAAGTAATATTAATAACAACTATTAACATTACTGAGAATTAATCAATCTTTTAAGAAGTTATTTGAACAGTTAAACTTTCATAATAGTATAACCTTGATTAACTGGGCTGTATTTAAATTTATTAGTGAAACCATTTAAGAATACTTTTTGAATAGAAATTTTTATAGACACTCAATTCACCCCCCCCCCCCCCCACTCTTGAGTGATCTACTCCAACCAACAAGATATATATAATTCCCTAGGTATGGAAAGAATTGTTTGATGGATGACCTATTATGTATAACATATAGAGTTTCATGAACTTTGTCTTCAGAATACTAATAATGCATGTTTCATATTGATTCCACATAATAGAGTTTGAAAAGATACCTAGCATGAGAATCATTATAATTTTATTTCATTATTATACCAACCTATAGGCTAAGATAATCATGGGTTGGTTTGGTATATTGTTGATGATGTCATTCTTTGAGTTTTATCCAATATAGGACTTGTTATTTAATATAAATAGTATGGAATTTGGGTACTCAATTGAGTTAAATTGGGGAAGTTTTATATATCCCTATATAAGGTATATATGATGTGGTTATCTATTTAGATGAGTGGAAAGTGATGTACTCATCCAACTTGGTTAATAACATGTGATGTTTTCATCTATCTAGAAAGTCCATACTTAGAGAATCCATAATATAGGGGAAGGATATATAGTATAAACATTCTCCATGTCATGTTGTCACATTATGTATTGGAAAATCGGATTATATTATTATACATACTTATATATGATATAGTTAGTGGACATAGGTATATAGATTCATAATTTTGAAAAATATAATTTCAAATATCTTTATATATTTAGTAGAATTGATGGTTTTCTAGAGGTCATTTTTTATTATAATTATATATTATGAAATTCATAATTGTTGTTAATTCTAAAAAGTCGCATGGTGTTATTATTAATTTTTATGTAAATGAAGATTAAATTATGTTATAAAATGTTTATAAAAAATATTGAGAGCTACCCAAAATGTTTTTTGGAATTTATTTCAGATAATTTCTCAATACATTTTCATAATTTGTTACATATGATTTAACATGTGGTGGAAATGAATGAAAAATTTTATAAAAAGAGTTTTGGAAGATATCTAAAAGGATTTTTGGATATGTTTACACAAGTTTTAACATATGATATAATATAAGGTGTAAGTTTTCTAGGTTTATGGGTCTTTAGTGTAAGTGAGTGATTATTAGAAATATTTACTAAATATCAGACCATGTAATGATGGTATAAGACATATTATGTTTTTTCATAGTGTAAATCACAGAGTTGTGAGGGTCAATGTTTCATGGTTTAGTATTTGTAAGTTTATAAATTATGTGATAATACTTGAAACTTCATTGATTCTCCTACTATAAGTTTCCATATTTGATTTAATCATCACGTGATGATAATTTTATGACTTCTAAAATCAAAATAAATTATTTTAACATTAAAAAATTGGTAACTATAAATGAAAAAATGTTACGATTTGTTCAAAATACATGAAACAATTATGAAACATCTCATTGATATCTAAAAATTTGAGAAACAATTGGTTTTCAAGTAGTGTCCTTAGATAAAATATATAAATTGGATCATGGGTTTTGGATTGGTTATGGATGTTTTATTCGATTATATATACTCATTAAAGATAAAGATTACATGATATATCTCTCTCTCCCTCCCTCCCTCTAACTTCTAGGTTATAGTAAACCTTTATGAATAGGAGGACTTTACCAAATGGTGGGAGACTCACATATCTCAAGGATACCCTATGAAGAATGATCCTATTGGATCAACCTCATTATCAAGCTTGTGTTGAAGGGAAGTGGATAAATCATGCCATTATAAAAAAGGTATATTTTTTCATTTATTTTATTCAATTAAAAAATAGAAATATCCTATTGTAAAAATTGGTTCTGGATGATCATTTTCACATTTTTTAGACAAGTGTTTTTCACTCTGTATAGCGACCCATGTTTAACATACCTAGAAATTACATTGTTTTTGTGGAATATTTGTTACCTTATACAAACAGAGGCCTGAGGAATGTTGTAGTTTATTTCTTTAGAAACATGGAAATACAAACACTGGTCTATAAGTGAGTTACATTATCTCCCAAAACATTCTTCATTACTAGAACCCTTTTTAAACACATCATACATAATATATATCATTATAACCTGGGGAAATGAAACATAATAAAGGGTGAGTTCGGATGCACGGTAAGGGTAAACAAGGAAGATATGTATGAATAACAATTACATAAGGGTATGAGAAGTTTATTATAACTTTTGAAAATCATACCTTGCATATCAAAGATCATAATCTAGAATCATGGCATAAATATTGGTAGTTCATAAGACATTAATCGTATGATAATCAAAGAACATGATCCATGAGATCATAATATTGGAATAAGATACAGAATTTTTGGCATACACATAATCATAGAAAATAATTTCCATATTGTTCAATGACCACTTCCAAGTAAATCATATTGGATAAATTGCTTTAATGTACTGAGTTCAATCCTCATTCCAGCCCTGTATTATTGTACCATGTTCACTCCTCATTCCAGAATATTTTTAATTTATCGAGTTACTCTCCATTCTATCCATTTATTTCTCATAAGATATATAAATATTTACCCAATGCATTAGATGAAGATATATGTCCCACCCATATCATAATTAAAAACATATTTATATATGCCACATGATAATAAATATTCATCAAATCATAACCTAATAAATTAATTGGTATCATAAACATTTCGTCATATCATAATTTGTGGAAGAGATAAAGGTTTCATAATAATTTCACCATAACACAACCTGTGAAAAGAAGCAGGTTTCATAAGTATATAACTGGTGTAAGAGAAACGGGTTTCATAAACATCATGTCGTAAAAACATAACCCCTTAAGATAAAGAATATAAATGGTACCCTTGGATAATATCCATAGTAATGAATTACTAACACAAATGGATGTCATCTTAGATGCAAAATAATTTTGAAAGATCATTTAAAACATTTCTTGAGGAAAATATCCTTTCTACTTTGAAAAAAAAACTTTTTCAAACTTAAATCATTTTTTGAAACCCTTTTTTTAAAAAAAATTAAAATAAAATTTCTATAGTATTAAGAAAAATAATATTAGTTTAAAATAATATTCTTGTAAACATGAAAAGTGATCTTTTAATAAATGATAGTCATTACAGTGGATAAATCAGTACATTCCCATCCTTCCTTTTTCAACAAAAAAAGTTTAGAAAAGTGCCTTGATTAGAAAATGAAAGGAAGATTAATTTTAAAAATATTTTTTTAAAAGGTAAAATATGGGTAAAAATTTATTTTAAAAATAATTGAAAAATATTATAACATTTTTTAAAACATTTTCAAAAAACATGGTTTTGAAAGAAAAAATATTTCTGACCAAAGATAAAAATAATTCATTTTTTCTTAAATAAAATTTATTAATTTTATTAAGTAAAAAAGAGGAGGAAAATGATAAAATTACATGAATATATCATGAATAACCATATAATAATAAACTTTATGAGATTTATTTATAGATGGATCATTATATTTCATCATTGGGAGAATAATCATAATCAATTTGGATAAACGATTAGATTTTAACAATAAACTCTTAGCAGTTGGGTAACTCTAAATCATAATCCCCATGAAATTATATCATTACATGAAACATAAAATTTCCTGAAAATAGTTATATTAATGATATAACATTTCAAATTTTAATTATATAACCCTCATAAATTAATATAGGTGCATAACATAATATGTGTCATGAAGAAGTCAAATTGAGAAAAAATACGTTACGGGTTTGGTATGTTTTGAACTATAAACACCATGAATGATAGATACTAAAATGGATATGTAAATAAATACAATGCTTGGTATAATAATCATAAAATACATATGTATTCATTATACACACCACATATAATAAATAGTTGGAGAACATGGCTTGTGTCTCACGGAAAATAAAAGTGAGATGGAAATCCCTTAATGCTTGAGTAACCTTTGAATCATGAGATGTATGAAAGAATAAAATCAGTTAAAACTTTTAATATCATTAAATAAATTAAATTCATGATATAATATATCATAGGTTAGTATATACACCATGTAAAAGAAACAAGTGTTTAATATGGCATAAGTCAAGTAAAAATAAAATTGAGATTAGAAATCCCCATACATTAAGTCAAGAATTACATTGAAATCATTAGATCCTCATGTATAATAAATATAATTTTATTATAGATATATATATATATAACCATATTAATTTATACCTCACTATATATGATTTTATTATGACCTTTTAGTACCTTTTTATTAATAATTTTGGCTTAAAGTTATGTTTTGGGTACTAACTGCTTTTTTTTCTTACGTGTTTTGACTTTTTATTCATGGTACTCTTAATTAGATTATGATTAATAATATTAATAATACTAAAAATTAAATAAATATAATTTATATTCAGTATATATTTATTTTATAATAATATATAAAATATTTAAATTGGGAAATGAAATACACCATTCATGGAGATGGTCGGTCGTACGTACGCAGGAACGTTGTTTTCATTTTTTCAGATTGGAAGAAAGAATTTTATATGATATATTATCATTAAAGAATCATTTTTATTTGATAAATATCACTTTTTTTTATTAAAATATTTATTAATATATTCTATGTAACGTGTGAATGAATCACATCGCTTCGTGAGGTGGTACTCCGCTATACAAAAGAATGAAGTTATCGTATTCCCAAGAAATTGAACGCCTAAAGGTATGTGTGATATAACAATTAAATAATAATAATAACATAATAAATATCATAAATATAAAATATAAATATAATTCTATAATTATTCCTAACCTTGATAAGTGGTAATGGAAAAACAAACGACATCGGCTTGTGACGCGGTAGTGTGCTGTACACATGAACGATGATTTCATAACAAATTTGATGGATGTGTGTGTTGGTGTAGTTTATAAACATAAAAAAACAAACCAGAATATTGATGATACTTAGGTAATTATATAATCATGATATAAAACTAAATTAAGGGTTTTACGGAAGAAATAAAATAAAGAAGTTTTTTGATGGATGTTATCGCTTCTTCAGGTAACTCTATTTGGTTTGCACCAAAGGACTTCCTTGGTTGGATTTATTCCTAAAGTAAGGATTATAGTATTAATTAATGTAGGTTGGGAATTTATTAGGTAATTTTTTGGATTATAATAATGGCTTTATAAGAGTTAATAAGTGAGGGGGTGTTCCCTTTTATTGGGGAGGAGGAGTGGCGTTCTAATAAATACCAAAAGATAACACTCTTGGGAGGTCTCCCTTAAATCATGTGCATCCAAAAATTAAAATTTTTATACTTAATAGGTTATATGGTTGAAATATTTCCATTAAATGGGTTTTGGATAAGTTGAGGGTCATTTTTACACCTTATTTCCTAATTTTAACCACTAAGTAATCTTGTTTTTACCTTAATCGCTGTAATTAATTTCAATTTATTTCACTAATTACATTTTTCATAATCTAATTTGAACTTATTAGACATTTTAAATTAGGATAATTCCATAAATGGAATCCATTTTTTCAAATTATAATAATAGAAGTGGCGGAAATTAATTTAAAATTAATCATGCATACATGTCGAGAAAGTGGGTTTTTAAAGTGAAAATGTTCAAAAGATTGAAATGTTCTTATATCCAATTTCAATATAAAATTGATTATAATGACCTAAATTAAATTAATCTATATATAATTGATCTTATTATACATTAAAACAAATTTAAAATATAATATAACTATAAAAGTAAACTATAGAGAAAGGCGGTTTTCCATTAAAATTCTGTATTTTACATTATTCATCCAAAAATAAAATATTTTAGAAAAATAAAAAAACACCTGAACATATTTTAAAAATTATTAATTTAAAAATTAATTTTATTTTACTAAATAAAATTTCAAAAATTATTAAAAATTAACTTTACTATTGTTCATAGGAGGACATAAAAAGCCTTTATTTTGAGAAAATTGAATTTTCAAAACATATAGACTTTACCAAAAATTAATTATTTCATTATCAATTTGTTTTATTTATATATAAACATTATAAATTTTATTTAAAAATTAGTAATTACTATTCATATAACTAAGTTTAACAGGTATATTATAACTGTCTTGTTCAAAAAATCATAATAATAAAATTTTGTTTCAAAGAAACTCAGTGTTTCACATAACACATGTTAAACATGATGTTGCATGAAACACAAGATTAACTTGGTGTAGCATATAATAAAATATTAACTTGGTGTATCATGAAATTAAAATCATCAAATAAATTTAATTTTTCCAAAAATAAAGTTTCATAAAACTGGAGGTGTTACATTCTACCCCCATTAAATGAATTATGCCCTCAAAATTCATCACTCTGATGAAAACAAATGATAATACATATACCTTATCACACCCTAAAGTTACCATGTAGATTTATCAAATTGGTGGTTTCTCCACAAATCTTTGAACAGGTGAGTGGTCTTGTTTCATTTAACTTCATCTGTATAGTCCAAAATTTCAATTGGTTGTTTCCCAAAAGAAAGATCTTGCTTCAATAGTATAGTCTATAATTTTAGTACATGTAAAGGGTCAGGTATATACTTCCTCATAAGAGATACATGGATCAAATCATAGACATGATAGAGTTTTTTTTTCAATCTCCAAGTGATAGGCTTCCATCCTAATATGATCAATAATTTCAAAGCTACTGATATACCCAAGGCTTAGTTTCCCATTATAAATCTCATAACCTTCCTCCATGGAGTAATTATTAGAATCAATTTGTAACAAAATTTAAATTATAGATCTTTCTAGTGGTTATCAACATAATTTTTATACCAACAATGAGCTACCTTGATGTTTTGTTGAATGGATCTAACCTTATCATCCATTTCATCAGTTATCTTAAGTCTTAATATCTTTCTTTCTCCAACTTCATTCTAGCATGTTGGGGTTCTACATTTCTATCCATATAGGGATTTATAAGGATCCATATGAATGATTGAGTGATAGATATTATTGTAAGAAAACTCAACTAGAAGAAGGTTTTTATCAAATCCAAATTTAAAGTATAAATAATAAGATCTCCACATATCCTCTAGGGTTTGAATTGTTATTTCGACTGGCCATCTGTTTGAGGATGATATGAAGTACTGAAACTCAAATTCATATTAAGATATTTACAAATACTTCACCCAAACATTGAGGTAAAACTCAGATCCCCATCAGATACAATGAAATGTTGTACTCCATGTAACCTTACCACTTTCTTAATGTATATCTTGTAAAGCCGATCCAAAGAGAAGCCTTCTTTGATAGTGATGAAGTGTGATGACTTAGTAAAAAGATCAACTAAAACCCATATAGAATTATTCTCTTTATACATTTTAGGGAGCCTAGTGAAAAAAATACATGGTGATTTTCTCCCATTTTCATTCTGGTATGGGTAATGAAAGAAACATCACCTTAGACTTTTGTCTTTCAACCTTAATTTTTTGGCATACCAAGTAATGAGATACATACTCTATGATATCTCTCTTCATTCAATCCCAACATAAGTATTCTTTCAAATTTCTATACATATTTGTACTTCTTGAATAAATAGACAATGAAGAACAATGAATTTCTTCTAATAGTTCATTCTTAAAATATGGATTGGAAGGAATGCATAAACGGTTCCTGAACCTTATCGTTTCATCATGATCAGGGTTAAACTCAGGAACATTTCTAACCAGATTTTAAATCTATACATCTTCCTTCTACACCACTTTAATCTTCACTTGGATATATGGTTGATCATTCAATTGAGAAAGATAATATTTTCCCCTTTATTTAGGATTTTCAAATTTATCCTTTGAAAATTTATAAATATTGTGTCTTTTTTTATCCTCCTTATGGATAGGCTAACATGATCCTTTTTGACTCAAATCATAAGCAACATTGTTCATGTTTCTAGGGTGGTAATGTATTAAGGAGTCATAATCCTTTATCAGCTCTAAACATATTCTATGTCACATGTTAAATTCCTTTTTTGTGAATATATACGTTAAACTTTTGTACTCGGTATATATATCATACTTTTCTCTGTAAAGATAATTTGTCCATATCTTGAATGAAAAAACTACTACAGCTAAGTCCAAATTAGAAGTTCGGTAATTTTTCGCATGAATCTTCAATTGTCGTGAGTCATAAGCTATAACCATATCATTATTCATAATAACATATCTGAATCACTTCTTGGATTTATCACTATATATTAAAAACCCTTATCCACTATAGGGTAATGTAATAATAGGTACTCTAACTAACCTTCTCTTAAATTCCTTGAATTTTTACTCACATTCATCAATCTAGAGGAACTTTTCACCCTTCCAATATAACTTATTCAATAGATTAGATATTCATGAGAATATTTCCACAAACCGTTAATAATATCCATCTAAAACAAGAAAACTATAGATCTCAGTCACTGTGGTTGTTATAGGCCAACATGCAGTACCCTCTATATTCAATTGATATACTAATATACTCTATCTTGAGATTATATTACCTAAAAATGCCTTTTATCCAAAATTTCCACTTTGTAAATTTCTCATATATTTTCTTCTTCCTTAGGGTCTTTAGTACAATTTTCAAGTGATCTTCATTCTCTTACTTGATCTTTAAATATATAATAATATCATCAATAAAGAGTACAACAAATATATCAAGGTAATATCTAAAGTCTCTGTACATTAAATCACTGAATATAATAGGGGCATTAGTAAGACCAAATTTCATCAATATATATTTATAGTGTAACACCCAGATGTTTTTATGAAATATTTTCTATAAATAATTTTAATTTTTCAATAGCTTGCATTGCACAAAATTGTGAGTTTAAGTAAACCATGAGATAACATTAATATAAAATGACCATTTTAACCTAGACATTAGGTTATTGTGAATAAATATCACTAACTAATGAAAATGTATGGTGAAGTAATTCGCTACCAATTATTTATGAAAAATATAAATAAATTTTATATTTCTATTTTTTAATAAATTTAGTGAATTAATACTAGTAAATGAAATTAATGAAATATATATGTTATATAATTAATAAAATATTTTTTATATTTATCCAATATATATTTTTTCATAGATTATGAATAAACCCTATTTGATGTATAAAAACCTATATTTTTAAAAAGGTTACTTTTCTGACATTTAATGGAGAACCCCCTTTAAATTAAAATTTTAGACACAATAATAATTTTTATATGAAAACATAAAAATGTTATTTAGAAGAGGGATATAAAAATTTACTTTTCATTAATTTTTAATATTTTTCTGATAACTTTCAAGTTTTGATGAATAGTAAAAAGTACACTAAATTTTAATTGAAAACAACCTTTTTCATCAAAATAATTTATATGGTTAAATTATAATATTTAATATTTTTAATATATAAAAATAAATTATTTTTATTATTCAATATAATGTATTTCATTATCATTAATTTTACATTGAATTCAGATGTAAAAACATTTCAATCTTTTGCAATGTTTTAACTGATAAAACTCGTTCTCTCTTTCTGACAATAAGAATAATTTTAAATTAATTATTTCAACTTATGTTTTTTCAATTTTAGAAAATGGATTATATATTTGTAATTAGTGGTTAAAAAGTAAGTAAATATCTTTATTTTTTTTTGGGGCTTTATGAATAGTAACTTCGATAATTTTTATTAATATTGTAAAAGGGTGAACAGGTAATTAAGGGTGAGAATATTATTATAAAGTTACCCTAACACATGTCTTATTATAATTGGATTATATTGTTTTGAATTAAATCATACTTGGGTCATATTTTTTTCCTTTCAAAGCCACTTAGATGAGATTAGGTCATTTAATTTATTTATTTTAAAGAAAAAGTAAATATGTCTTACTCAAATTTTAAAAACTATATCCTTATTTATATAAGGTTATCCAAAATATAAATAAAATTATAAATACTCAATTTAAATATAAAATGTTTTTTCTTTTTCATGTTGAGTTATTTATAATTTTTAGTAAATAAATAATTATCTTAAAGACTTATAGTTTGATGGTGTAAAAATTAATTAATTGATAAAAAATTATTGAAATTATTTTTATTAAAATAATAATAACCATAAAAGACCTAAAAACTTGGAAAATATTATTGGTCAAGTATATATCGACCATAACCATCAAATGGTAGAGTTAGTGACCTTTTAGAGCTTTATATAAGAGATTTTGACACTTATATTATTTAATTTAAAGTGATGTTAAAGTTGTCACATTCATAATCTAATAAGTATAACATTTTAAATGTTATATTTTCTAGAAGATAAATTTGACTAAAAATATTCTTATAAAAAATAGTATATTTATCTTCATTATATTATATTATTTTTAATTTTTATTCAACAAATGAGTATATTAAATAATTACACAAAATTGGTGTAGTAATTATTTTATTAATAGAGATAAAAAATAAATGTTATTAAAAATATTAAAATAAATAGATTTTGGGGTAATTAATATGTATAATGATTTTTTATAGATGACCTTAACATATTAGTAATATAATAAAAAAGTTTTTTTGAAGTTAACATGTTATCGTAATATTTTTTTAAACAATGAATTGAATTTTGTCAAAACTGACACCAATGATTGTATATCGAAAATATGTTTTATTAAATTATTTAAAAATCATAAAACAATTTGAAAAATATATAATAATTATTATATGGTCTAAAATGTTCCAAGGTGTTTATTTATGGTCTAATTGACATAAATTAGTAAATATTTCACCCTTTTAATATGGAAATGGTTGTTACCCAAGTTAAAATGTAAATAGAAAAACTGATCGTTAATTAAAATGATAAGGTTGAAATTGATAGAAATATTTGTCTAAAATAGATTGGTTTATGATATTAAAACCTTATTTTATATCATATTCTAAATTTTTAAATTTTTTAGGTTTTTTTATGGGGTTTTATTTTTGTATAAATTAATATTTTTGGAGATCCCAAAAGTTCCCCTCACCTCAATTATAAAAGGGCACCTCCTCCCTCACCTCTTCAATTCACTTTAAGACTTAAAAATCAGCCATACCCAGACCTTTTCCCTTATAAAATTCCCTAGTAACATTATAGAGTTATAGTATTCTTCAAATACCAACTTTAGTGATCTAAGAGAAGATTTAGAGGAAGCGCATCAAAGAAGAGGTAATCTCCTCTACCGATTATTTCAAACTTATTTCTTCTTCTAATTAATATTCATGATTCGTTTTGTTATAAAGTAATAAATATAGTATCACTTATATAATGATATGTTATTATGATTATGTAATAACAATATTCCACATTATATCCCCCCTATGAGAAATAAAATCACCACACATGCGTATGTATGGCTTACCGTCTCCACATTATAGTGTAATATGTTTTTCACCACCACCTTACTTGGATGGGTATAATTATAGAAATAATAACTCTATATGATTATTATAAAAAGATATTTATTATGAAATATTTTACACTATTCACTTCAATACCATTCAATAAATATGTAAATGATATCGTCGCTTGTACGTACGTACAGTCTACCATCTCCACTATGTGATTTGATTCATTCTACCTGATATTCATTAAAGCATGATTATATAAATGTAAAGAATGAATAAATATGGTATATATTATGTTCATATCATTTATAATGATATAAATATGACCTAATAAGGAGAACCAAAAATTATTCGACAAAACATTCATAAGAAAATAAAACAGTTAATACCCGAATAGCAAGTAGTAATGAAATTGTTTTAGCAAACAGATGATAATATGATCATATATGATATCATAAAAATGAATATGATTCTATAATAAGTCAATTAATTTATTTAAATTATTATACATAAGGTTCATATACATACAAAGGATATTGTACATAAGGTAAGATAGAATTCCACAATCTCATTTGTATCTGAGATTGTTTATATATAAGTATTTAATGGGGGTATATTTATCATCTACATCCATGTTTCCTAAATATGTAATATTATTTCTATTCTTATACATTTTTTTAAATTCATTTTTATGCATTGATAAATTTTTATTAAATATTTTGAAATTATTTTTTCGTTATTCGATATGAGGTACTTTTTGAATTTTCCAGAAAAAGTATAATAAGAATGTTTTTCAACTTATACGGCATGAACAGATTTTTATATTATCATAAATCCTCAGTTATACGAAGACTGTTCTAAAAAATTTTATGTATATTTTCAAATAAATTATTTTCTTATAAAATTACGCGAAATTTTTATAAAATAAAACATTTTTTGAATTAGAAGACATGTTTTCTTCAAGAATTAATTTCAAGGGTTATATCAAAATTATTTTCCATCTAAGAAAGAATTATTCAATATGGTTATGTTTCAAGTATAATATCTTTATTGTTCCTATGATTTTTTTTGTTTATGATGGAATACTATTTATGAAATCTATATTTTTATATAGATTATGGTGGAATTATTTTTAAGAAACCCATCTTATTCTTTGGGTTATACTATGATGAATGATTTATATTTTTGTGGAACACGTAAGAATAATTTCATTATGATTTGAGTTGTACCTATATATCCCTCCAATCCATTGGGTAAAAATTTATATCTCATGATATATACATTGCTGGAAGGGTAAATGATCTTTGTTCAATAATATAGGGCTAGAAAGAGGAGTGAACTCAGTTCAGTAATGGACTTTTTCTTCTATAATGGTATTAGTAATTAGCCTTGACTAATATGAAATGATTTTCAATGATTATGTGTATACTAAAAAACTTCATGTATTATGTTATGAATTTTGGGATTACATTCATTTATTTTTATAAACATTCATCATTTATCCAATGGAATGATATCACGATCTTTCATATACAAGATTAGATTTTCAAATGTTATGTTTTTAAGTCTTATGATTATGATATGACTGATATCTCCATTCATTAACCTTACTGGTCATCTGATCTCACCCTTTCATATGTTTATTTTCCCTAGTTCATGAAGAATGGTTTTAAGTAAGATATGTCAAAATGGGGTGTATTTATGATGAAATAAGTGGGTGACAATGAAGATATCTTATGAACCGGTTGTTTATGTTTCCATGTTTCTAAAGAAACTATACATATACAGTCCTTTTGTGTCTTTGTAATATTTTGTAATGAATATTATTTAACTATGATGTAATATCAATGTATGTATAGTATTGGTTATTATATTTGTCATTAGAGGAAAGGTATAGTTAACCTTTGGAAAGTTGGATGAGAAAACCTTAGTAAGAACCCAAAGGATATGTTAAAGTATAGGTTACAATCCTAGTGTTTTAGAAGTGATCATGAATATCCTAGGATAAATCCTAAAGTGTCCTAAATTGAAATTTTGTTCTTGATTATGTGGTTTTCCCATTATGATTAGTGTTTCTCACACTATGCTTCTTGGTTTTAGTCAATGGGTAGAACCCAAAGGAACCATGTTAATGCTCAATGTGATAGGAAAAAAAATAATTTCCTCCTGAGAAACCAAATGTTATGGGAGCTAGAATGAAAAATCTTGTAACTATGCTCACACAACTTTCTCAAACTATGAATCATGCAAGAATTTCAAAAGAGAAAAAGAGGGAACAATGTTATATTGAGTCCTTAATGAGGCAATTTACACCTTCTTTAAGAGAGTATTTTGATCCATTAGTGGTAAAAAAAATGGATCAGTACCACTAAAAAGATATTTTGAGTTCTCTAATGATCATAACATGGTAAATTTTTCATAGAATCTTATCATTTGGAAGGTGAAGCTGATCAATGATGGAACATTATCAAGAATACAAGGAAAAGAGATGAATTTGAATACATGGAATGAGATGAGTTCAAGAACTTATTTTTTAATAAGTACCTTTCTCGTATTCTTCAAACAAAGATGGAGAAAAATTTTCTTGAACTTAATCAAAAGGATGATAAATCAGTTTGTACATATGAAGAAAATTTTACACGAATTTAAAGCTATGATTCTAGAATTATTATCGAACTTGAGAGTAAAATTGATCGATTATTTAGTAGCTTAAAACCAAGTCTCTGGAGGTTATTATCCATAAGGTACTTCAACAGTGCCAAATAAATCGTTCGATATGATCTCAAGGTTGATATGGAGATTGGAGTAACCCATCAATCCTATGGGTTTTATAAGAAGAGAAAAATGGTATTCAATGGAAAATATAAAGACCACACTGAAAAGAATATGAGTTTTCGATTATCTTCAAAGTGTGGAAAGAAACATGGAGAAAATTATCTTAAAGGGACTAGTAAATGTTTTAAGTGTGGAAAAGAAGGCCATCGTGTAGTTGAATGCCAAAGTGATTGGAAAAATATGTCTAATGATGTGAATAGAGAAAAGGATACACAGAATGAACCTCATACACATCAATGTAACAAGTGCAAGGAAATTAGGAATTATGCCAATAAATTCCCTAATCTAAGGGTTATTGATGATGATCAACATCAAAAAACTCTTAAGGCCAAAGATGAAGGCAAGTCACAGGGGATCACTATCGGCAATGTGGAGTGCGATAATTAATTGTTGAAAGGTACACTTATCATCCACTATAAAGTATAAAATGTTTTATTTGATTCTATATCCACCCACTCTTTTATTTATGAAGAATTTTCTAAGGGTATCGACATATTACCTTAACAATTTGATGTTGAGTTAGTTGTGACTACTTCTAATGGCACAACGTTCCCATCAGAAGTTTATAATTCTTTTCTGGTTGATGTTTGTGGGAAATATCTTCCTGTAAATATCATGGTCCTTCCTATAGTATAATTTGATGTGATACTTAGTGTGGATTAGATTTCTCTAAATGGATCTCATATCAATTTCCAAGGAAGGGAAGTCAGATTTTGTATTCCATATCAATATATGATCATCTATTGATATAAGTATGAATATAACCTTCTAGTAGAAATTTCATCTATATTATGGGTCTTTATCCCTATAAATGAAGGTTATGTATCTCAAATGGTTGGGGAAAAACTCACAATTAAGAATACACCCATTTAATGGGAGTTTGATGGTGTATTTCTGGAAAAATTATCAGGTCTTCCCCCAAATCCTAAAGTTGAGTTTTCAGTATATCTCATACCAGGTTCTATATCTATTTCAAAGATAACTTATAGAATGACCCCAATTGAGTTACAGGAATTGAAGAAGAAACTCCTAGAGAATCTTGAAAATGGATGCATTCTCCCAAGTGCGAAACCTTTGGGTGCACCTATTTTGTTTTTTTAAAAGAAAGTTAGATCAATGAGACTCTTCATTGATTATTGATAAGTTAACAAGATCACTATCAAGAAAAAATATCATCTTCCCTATATTAAAAACTTATTCAACAAACTATGTAGAGCTCAATACTTTTCTTTGATTGATATTCATTTAGGATATCATCATTTAAGGGTCAAAAAATAAGATATACCAAATATGGAATTACATACAAGGTATGGACACTATGCATTTATATTGATGCCTTTTAGTATTACTAATACCCCTTCTATCTTCATGGGTCTATTGAATATAGTCTCTAGAGACTATCTTGATCAGTTTGTGGTAGTATTTATAGATGATATTCTTGTCTATTATAAGAGCATGGAAGAAAATTAAGATCACTTGAGAATTTTACTAAAGAACATAATAAAGGAGAAGATTTATGAAAAATTTACCAAGTTTGAATTTTGGATTTAGAAAGTTTCATTTTTTGGGTTAAATAATCTCAAAATAGGGGATATTTGTGGATCCAGCAAAAAATGAAGTTATTGAAAGTTGTTCACGACTAACAATGGTAAATGAGATCCGAAGTTTTCTTGTTTTGTTTGGATATTATTAATGTTTTATGAAATTTTTTTCAGGATTATCTAACCCACTCACCAGGTTAACTCTGAAAGGATTTAAGTTTGTGTGGATGGAGGAATGTGAATAGAATTTAAGAGAGATCAAAATAAGGTTTCCAGTGCACCTGTTCTCTCACTAGCTTGTAGTGGAAAAAGGTTTGTGATCTAAAATGATTCATCCAAAAGGGTTTGGAATGTGTTCTCATGAAAATGATATAGTGATAGCTTATACCTCGTGAAAATTGAAAATTCATGAAAGAAATTACCCAACTCATGATTTGGCATTAGCTGTGGTAATCATTGAATTAAAGATATGGAGGCATTATCTTTATGGTAAAAGATGTGATATTTATATGGATCATAAAAGTTTATAAAAAAATTCACACAAAAGGATTGGAATATGAAGAAAATGAGAGGGTAGGAATTGAATAAGATTACGACTGCTCAATACATTACCACCCTGGGAAAGCAAAAAAGGCGTAAGATGCTTTGAGTTGAAAGGACCATGCTAGCCTATCTATGATAAGGATTACAAAAGATCCAATATTTATGGATTTTCAAAGGATATATCATTAAAGTTTAAAGGAAGAGGGGAAATATTTTCTTTCCCAAGTGAATGATCAACTATCTATACAAGTGAATATTAAGGAGGCACTGAAGGAAGATGTAGAGATACAAAAGAATGTGAGAAATTTTCTAGAATTAAACCTTGATTGTGATGAAATAATAAGGTTCAAAAATCAGTTTTTTATTCATACCATTCTATAATTAAAGAAGGATCTATTGGATGAGATTCATAGTTATTCATTCTCTATTCACCCTGGAATCAAAAATATGTACAAGGACCTAAAAGAGTATTTCTGGTGGGATGGGATGAAAAGAGATGTTGTTGAATATGTCTCTTGGTGCTTGGTTTGTTAGCAAGTTATGTTTGAGAGATGGAAGTCTAAGGGGATGTTACAACCATTACCCATACCAGAATGGAAATGAGAAAACATCACTATAGACTTTGTTTTTGGAATTCCCAAAACATATAATATCCATAATGTTATATGTGTTATAGTTGATCATCTTACAAATTCGGAACACTTCATTTCTATTAGATAGGATTTCTCTCTTGATCAGCTTTCCAGGATATATGTAAAGAAAGTGGTAAGATTTCCTGGAGTACCACTTTCGATTATATCTTATTGGGATCCAAGGTTTACCTCGATGTTCTGGAGAAATCTTCATTAGGCTCAAGATATAGATTTATATTTTATCACTTATTATCATCCTCAGATAGATGGTCATCCTAGGAGGACAATTCAAACTCTAGAATATAGGTTGACATCTTTCTCTAGGGATTTCAAGTGTTTTTGGGATCAATACTCACCTTTGGTGGAATTTTCTTACAAAAATAACATTCACTCTATATTCATATGACTCCTTATGAATCCCCCTATGGAAAGAAGTGTAGAAATCCAACTTGTTGGGATGAAGTTGGGGAAAAATCTATTAGAACCTAATATTTTTGATAAAATAGCAGAAAAGGTCAGCACTATTCAACAACACATAAGAGCAGCTCAGAGTCGAAAAAAAGGTTATGCTAACAAATGAATAAAAGACCTAAAGTTTGAAGTGGGTGATAAAATGTTTCTAAGAATATCACCCTATAAGATAGTAATGATATTTGAAAATAAGGTCAAGCTGAGCCCTTGGTATATTGGATTTTTGAAATTCTATATCATGTTGGGAAGGTAGCTTACAGATTGGAACTTCCACCGAATCTCTCTCAAGTTCATGATGTGTTCCATATATCTCTCCTGATAAATTACGCACTTGATCCTTCACATGTACTAAACTTATTAGTCATACCATTGGAGTAATATCTTCTTATAAAAAACAAACGATATAGATTTTGGATCGTAGTGAAAAAGTTTTGGGAAACAAGACCACTCTCTTGGTTAAAGTTTTATATTGGAACCACCAATTTGAGGAAGCTACATGGGAACTTGTGGATATGAGGAGGGAGAGATATCCTTATAAGTTTGTATCCAAGTGAAAAATTTTGAAGGCAAAATCCAGTTTAAGGGGTAGAATGTAATAGCTGGATGTTTTTATGAAATATTTTCTCTAAATAACATTAATTATTCAATAACTTGCATTGCATGAAATCATATGTTTAAATGAACTGTGAGATACACTTAGTATAAAAAACCATTTTAACCTATCTATTAGGTTATCAAGAATAATTATAACTAACTTATAAAAATGTATGGTGAATTCATTCGCTACCTATTATTTATGAAATATATAAATTAATTTTATATTTCTATTTTTTAATAACGTGAGTGAATTACTATTAGTAAATTAAATTAATGTAATATATATGTTATATACTTAAAAAATATTTTTTATGTTAATCCAATAGATATTTTTGTTATAGGGTATGAATAAATCATATTCGATGTATAAAAACCTATATTTTTCAAAAGGGTAATTTCCCACCTTTTAATAGAGAACCCTTTTTTAATTAATATTTTGACAAATTGACAATTTTTATATGAAAAAAAATATATTATTTGGAAATTGGATATAAAAATTTTCTTTCAATTAATTTTTAATATTTTTCTGTTAACTTTCAAGTTTTAATGAATAATAAAAATACACTAAATTTTAATTGAAAACAACTTTTTCATCGAAATAATTTATATGGTTAAATTATAATATTTAATGGTTTTGAAGTATAAATAGAATATATATTTATAATTAAATATAATTTTTGTCATTGTTATTAATTTACATTGAATTAAGATGTATAAACATTTCAACCTTTTGCAATGTTTTAACTTTTAAAACTCATTCTATATTTTCGACAATGTGATTAATTTTAAATTAATTACTGCAACTTATTTGTTTCTAATTTTAGAAAATGGATTCCATATTTGGAATCTATAGGTCCAAAGTATGTAAATAGATTTATTTTATTTTTGGGCTTTATGAATAGTAACTTTGGTCATTTTTATTAATACAGTAATAGTGTAAATCGAGTAATTAAGGGTTAGAATACTATTAAAAAATTACTCTAAAACTTGTCTTAATATCATTTGATGAGTTTATTTTCAACATAAATAATAATTGGGTCTAAAGGGTGTCCTTTCTAAGCAACTTGTATGATATTAGGAAATTTAATTTATTTTATTTAAAGAAAAATTAAATATGTCTTACTAAAATTTTAATAATTATATAATTTTTTATATAAGGTTTTACAGAACATAAATTCGATTATAAATACTCATTTGAAATCTATAATGTTATTATTTGTCATGGTACTTTGTTTTTAATTTTGAAGAAATAAATAATTACCTTAAAGACTTATACTTTTATGATGTAAAAATTAATTAATTGATGCGAAATCAATGAAACAATTTTTATTAAAATTCTAGTAAACATCAAAAGACCCCGAAACTTTACAAAATGTTATTGGTAGGGTATGTATCAACCATAAACATCCAAGGGTATTTTTAGTGACATTTTAGAGCCTTATAGAAGATATTCTGACACTTATATTATTTTATTTAAAGTGATGTTAAAGTTTTCACATTCGTAATCTAATAATTACAATATTTTAAATGATAGATTTCCCAGATGATAAATTCTACTAAAATTATGGCTCTAAAATGTATTATATTTATATTTATCAAAGTATTTTATTTTTAATTATTATTCAACAAATAAGTATATTAAATAATTACACAAAATTGATGTGGTAATTATTTTATTAATAGAGATGACAAATAAATGTATTTAAAATATTAAAATAAATATATTTTGGGATGATTAATATATATAATTAACTTTATAGATGACCTTGACCTATTATTAATATAATAAAATAGTTGGTTCAAAGTTAACTTGTTATATTTATATTTTTAAAAACCAATGAATTGAATAGTGTCAAAATTGACACCATTGATTGTTTATCGAAAAAATGTTTCATTATATTATTTATAAATCATAAAACATTTTAAGATATAGAATAATTATGATATGTTCTAAAATGTTATAATTTATTTATTAATGGTCTAATTTACATCAAATAATTAAATATTTCAACCTAAAAATAATGAATAATTTGTTACCCTAGTTAAAAATTGAATAGAATAACTAGGTGTTAATTAATATGATAAAGTATAAATTTATAGAAAAACTAGTATAAATATATTTTTTGATGATATTACAGCCATATATCATCTCATATTTGAAATTTGTATATTTTTGAGGTTTTTTTATGGGGTTTTATTTTATTATAAATTAATATTTTAGGAGATCCCAAAAGTGCCCCTCGCCTCAATTATAAAAGGGTACCTTCTCCCTCACAACTTCACTTAACTTTGAGCCTTTAAGCTCGGCCATACCCTACCCATTTATGTTATCAAATTCTCTAGTTACATTTTAGAGGTTCTAGTGTTCTAAAAATACCAAACCTAATTCTCTAAGAGGAGATTTAGAGGAAGCATGTCGAAGAATAGGTAATCTCCTCTACCAATTCTTTCAAACTTTTTTCTTCTTATACTTCTTATTCATGAGTTATTTCATTATAAAGTAATAAATAAAGTATAATTTAAATAATAATATGTTATTATGATTATTTAAAAACAATATTTCACTTTCTATCCATCCGAAAAAAATGAAATTATCACGCGTGCGTACGTACGACTTACCATATCCACATCGTGGTGTAATCTATTTTTCACCACCACATTACTTGGATGGTGATAATGATGAAAATAATAAATATATATTATTATTATAAAATTATGTTTATTATGAAATATTATGCACCATTCAATTTAATATCATTCAACAATTATGGGAATGATATTGTCATTCATGCATACGTACGGCCTACCATCTCCACGATGTGATGTGATTCATTCTACATTATCTTCATTAAAAGAGTGATTATATAAATGTAAATAATTAATAAATATGGTATATATTATTTTAATATAATTTTTTAATGATATAACTATGACCTAATAAGGATAACTAGAACTTATTCAACAAAACATGCATAAGTAAATGAAGTAGTTAATACCCAAATAACAAGTAATAATGAAATGTTATTAACAAATGGATGATAATTTGATAATATATTATATTATAAAAATTACTATTATTCTTAAATAATTCATTCAATTTATTAAATCATTATATAGGTGGTTTTAATACGTAAAAAGTATATCAGACCTAAGGTAAGGGATAATTTCACAATCTCATTTTTAATTGAAATTGTTTATACAAAAGTATTTACAGGGATATATTTGTCATCCACATCCATGTTTTGTTAATATGTAATATTATTTCTATTCTTATACAATTTTGTAAAGTCAATTTTCCCCATTGGTGAATTTTTATTAAATGGTATGAAAGGAATATTTTCTCATTAATGGATACGGGGCACTTTTTTACTTTTTCAGAAAAAGTGTGAGGAGAATGCTTTTTTTAACTTATACGGTATGAATAGATTTTTATGTTTTCATAACACCCTATTTTTGTTAATATTAATCTACATGATTTCATGTTTATTTTCAAATAGATTATTTTCTTTTAAAATTTCATGTAATTTTGAGAAAAAAAATTGTTTTTTAAGAAGAAATGATATTTTCCTCAATAATTAATTTCAAGTGTTATATCAAAATTATTTTCCATATAAGATTGAATTCATTAATTGCGTTATGTTTAAAGTATAATATCCTTATTGTATCTATAATTTTATTGTGTTTATGATGGAATGATATTTATGAAATCCATTTGTTTTATATAGATTATGGTGGAATGATGTTTAAAATACCATTTTATTCCTTAGGTTATGCTATGATGAATGATTTTGGTTTTTGTGGAACACATAATAATGATTTCATTATGAGATGGGTGGGACCTATATCTACCTCCAATTAATTGGGTAATGATTGATATCTAATTAGATAGACATGGATGGAAAGGTAAATGATCTTAGTTCAGTAATATAGTGCCTGAATGAGGAGTGAACTTGGTTCAGTAATGGGATTTGTCTGCTATGACGGTCTTGGAAATGAGCCTTGACTAATATGAAATGATTTTATATTCTTATGTGTATTCCAAAATACAACATGTATTATTTTATGAATTTTGTGATTATGTTCATTGATTCTTATGAACATTCATGATTTATCCCATGGCATGATATCACGATCTTTCATATGCAGGGTAAGATTTTCCAATGTTTTTTTATGTCTTATGATTATAATATGATTGATTTCTCTCTTATTTACCCTTACTGAGCATCTTATCTCTGCCTTTCGTAGGTTTATTTTCCCTAGGTCATGAAGAAGGGTATTAAGTAAGATATTTCATGGTTCTAGTTATGATGAAATAAGTGGGAGACAATGAGGATGTCTTATGAACCAATTGTTTATGTTTCCCAGTTTCCAATGACACTATACCTATACAGTATTATTGTGGATTTGTTATATTTTTTAATGAATATTATTCAAATTTGATGTAATATCAATGTATGTAAAGTATGGGTCATTATACGTAGTTTCCATACCATGTATGGAATGTTGACTTGGCTATATCCTCATTATTAACACTCAATTCATGATATCTAGAACAAAGGTCAATCTTGGAAAGTATTAAGCTCTATGCAGTTGATCAAAAAAATTCATCAATATGGGGAATATGATACTTTATCTTGATCGTAATTGTGTTCAACTTCTGATAATAAATTCAAAGTCACATCAATCAATCTTTCATTTTGAAAAATAGAACAAGTGTGCTCCAATTTAACACACCTAGATGAATGAATTCCTTTTCAAGATTCTCCAAGAGTTTCTCCTTCATTTACAGCAACTCAATATGGTCTATTTTGTAGGGTGTATTTGAAATTGGTGTGGAACTAGGTATGAGTTCTATTGATAACTCAACTATTATTTTGGTTTATTTTATGGGAATTATTCTAGAAATACATCATCAAATTCCCAAGAAAATAGGCATATCATATTTGTCGATTTTCTCCCCATCCATTTGAGATAAATACCCATATGAATGGGAATTAAGATCCATACATTCAAATTTGATATCCATAGAAAGCTCATACATGACATCACATTAATAGATGATAATACGTTTTTTTCAATATAAAATTAATGTCCCTTACATGAAAATTGATGTGGAATTTATATAGAGAAATCCAATACATTATTAAGAAAACATCAAATTCAGAGGGAGAATAACAATACTTTAAGAAAACACAATCCCACAAACCTAAAATGGATAGGAAACATAGACTTGAGAACCAATCCTCATACCATTAGGGGTTTTCACTACTAATTATACATCTTATCTATTGGGTGGAATCTTGATACACTTATAAAATTATTTAGATATGACATAATGGGTAAATCCATAGTCAAATAATACATTACCTATTCTAGAGTGGATGGTAAATTTACCTTTCACCACATCATTATCACACCCCTCTTTATAAATAGTAATCACATGATATTTTCCATTGTCCCATGGCTTAATAGGTTATTCATTTCAATCATCATCATTAACCTTCAAGTAAGGAAATGTTTTCCCAAAATTCCCATTCTCCTTACACTTGAAGCCTTGAAGTTCAGAAGGTTTATTCTTTACACCTCTCTCTCTCTCTCTATTCACATTATTAACTAGATTCTTCCCTTCAATTCATCAATCCATTTCTTAATGAACTTACCTTCCACACTTAAAACATTTTTTCCCCTTAATTCAATTTTAACCATGATTTTTCTCACACTTTTAGCATAAAGTAAATCTCATCTTATTCTCTCTATAAATTATATATTTTCCTCTGAACTCCATCTTCCTTTTCTTATCAAAATCATGAGAATAATACATAAATATAGCTTCCATTTCTATCTTTATTTCACATAAAAAATCAATTCATAGATACTTAAGTCTCCTATGGATAACACCCTTCATAGACTTGGTTTTAAGTCACTAAATAATTGATCAACCTTACTTTTAAGTTGGATGATATTACTAGAAGCATACATCACAATTATTGTAAAATTATCCTCATAGGTACCAACATATCCATAATCCCTTTTCTTTAACTCAAGTAAATCCTTCTCTATATTTGTATGAATAACATTAGGAATGTACTTTTGGAAAAACAAGTTCTTCAACTAGGTACAATATATATAGTCAATTTCATCTTGTTTCCTCATATTCTTGATAAGATTTCACCATTGATTTGCTTCACCTTCCAAATAGTAGACATATAAAATGACTTTTTCATGTTCCAAACACTATATAATAGAAAATATATTTTTATTGGGACAAATACATTGTTCAATAACTTTTGGATCATAAGACCCACTGAAAGAGGGTGGATGTTTCCTCATGAAGGAATGAATATAATTTTTTTCCCTTATTTTCTCATTCAGAAGTCTAGTATGATTTATATCTTGAGAATTTTGTGTGAGAATAGAAACAATTTATTTCATTACAACTCCCATAACATTTGGATTATCTTGAGAAAAATCATTAAATTGTTTGTCACACTCAATATTAACATAGTTCCTTTAGTTTCAAACATTGACTAAAACAAAAAATTAATGTAAAAACCAATAATCATAATATTAAACTACATAATCATGAAAAATAATTTATAGAATGTATAAATTATAAAACATTATTCTTTAATATATGACACCTTAGATTTATCCTAGGTAATTCATAGTCATCTTCTATTTAAATCATTTATGATGTTCTGGAAATATTTTTTTAGTTCCCAAATCATATCCCATAGCAGTTTCAAATTAGGTGTATAGAAAGGCCCATTTTTCTGCACTATTTCCAGATAAAATATAGCTCAATATGGTTTTTTTGGGGTTGTTACCCCTATGTACGTCTATGCCTGATCCACATCCAATTTTCATATCCAAACAGAGATCTAATTTCTTGGAAACTGATTACTTTATCATATACCAAAATTCCATGTCATTTTCCTATAATTTAAGACTAATTATTAGACTTCTCCTTATACATTTCCTTAGGAATCAAAATATGTTTTTCTCATTATAGTTTCTAAATATTAATTAAACCTATCATTTGATACCAACTATATAATCCCATGATTAAAATATATAGATATCACATCATTTTTTTAGAATATTTATTACATTACACAAACAAAATGTTGAGGACCGTAATAGTTTAGTACCTTTAAAAACATGGAAATATAAACATTGGAAAAAAAGTGATCTACATCATCTCACAAAACATTATTCATTTATTGAACCATTCTTAGGAACATCATGCACAATACATATCTTCCTAACCTGGGGAAAGGAATCATTATAAAGGGTGATCTCAAATTCTCATTAACGTTAAACATGGGAGATATGTAAGTGTAACATGAACGTAAGTGTGTGAGGACATGAGCATAAAATTTGAAAATCATACCCTGCATATCAAAGATCAAAATATAGAATCATGGAATAAATAATGGTTATTCATAAGACATAAATCATATTCTAATCAAGAAACATGATCCATGAGAGAATAATGTTGGCATATGACATGGAATTTTCGGCATACACATAAGCATAAAAAATCATTTTCATATTGGCCAAGGTTTACTACCAAGGCCATAATAGTGGAATAAGTTCTTTACTGTATCAATTTCACTCCATGTTCTATCCCTATATTAGTATAACGATTTAAAACCTCATTCTAACCCTATATTTCTATACGTGGTTTACTCCTCATTCCATCCATGTCTATATCATGGGATATATAAATCATTACCCAATTTATTGGAGGGAGATATAGTTCCCATCCATCTTATAATGAAACCATATTTATATGTTCTATAAGATCAAACACATTCATCATATCATAACCCATTAAATGAATTGGTATCATAAACATTTCATCATATCTTAACCTTTCTAAAATTGATAGGTTTTATAATCATTTCATCATAGAATAACCCATGAAAAGAAGCAAGTTTAATAAGAATATAACACATGGAAGATAAATGGGTTTCAAAACCATCATGACATCCAAAAATAAACCATTAAGAGAAATAATATGAATGTTTCCCTTGGATAATATCTCCATTATGTCGTGATTAACAACAAAATATTTAATCTTAGGTGGAAAATAATTTTGAAATTTCATTTAAAACATTTCTTGAAGAAAATTTTCTTTCCACTTTGAGAAATCCTTTTTAAAACATAAATCATTTTTTGAAAAAAATTATCTTTGAAAACAAATTTAATAAAATTAATTTAAATGACAATAGGGAAAAAATATTTTTTAAAATAATATTTTAAACTTGAAAAGTAAGTTTCAAATAAATTATAGTCATGACAGAGGATAAATTCATAACATGTTGAACATTCATTTTACACTTTAAAGAGTTTAGAAAAGTGACTTGATTAGAAAATGACAAGAATATTCCTTTTAAAAAAAATTAAAAGGTAAAACAAGGGTAAAAGTTTCTTTTAATAATAATAGGATAATAGTTGAAAATTTTTGAAAACATTTTTATAAAACATTATTTTGAATGAAAATATATTTCTGACCAAAGAAATAAATAAAGTCATATTTTATTAAAAACATTTTTCTTAGTTATCGTAAGTTCCAAAGAGTGGGAAAATGGTACCATTACTTTAATATATCATAAATATAAATATTATAATAAAATTCATGATAATTATTGAAACGTTTATCAAAATATTTCATCAATGGGAGCATAATCATAAACAATTCTGATAAATTATGAGACTGTAGCAATAAACTCTTACAACTTTGGTAACACTGAATCATAATCCCCATGAAATAATAATTTCATGTGAAATATGAAATATCATTAAAATAAGTATATTCATGATATAACTTGTCAAAGGGTAAGTATATACACCTCATAAGAGAATATAGGTGCATAACATAACATGTGTCTCAATGAAGGCAAATTGAGAAAAACAATACTTTACCGATTTGGTAACATTTGAACCATAAACCCAATAAAAAGATATCCTAAAATGGATATTTAAATATAAATATTTCTTGGTATAATAATCATAAAATACATTCATGGTCTTTACACACACCACATATAACAAATAGGTGGTGAACATAGCTTATATCTCATGGAAAATAAAAGTGAGATGGAAATCCATTACAACTTCAGTAGCCTTTGAATAATGAGATATGTGCAGAAATAATATCAATTTCAAATTTTCAAATCATTAAATAAATTATATTAATTATATAACATGTTATATGTAATTATATACACCACATAAATGAAATGAGTGTTGAATATGTCATAAGTCACACTGAAATAAAAGTGAGACTAGAAATCCCCTTCTTATAAATCATGACTTCTATTATTCTAATTTTATCCTCCTATATAATAAATATAAATTTATTTTAAATATATTATATAAAATTTTTTATTTATACCATACCATATATGATTTGTTTATGAAATTTTTTCACCCGTTTATTAATTTTTCATTATTAAAGTTGTGTTTTGAGTAATAACCACTTTATTTTTCATAGGTGTTTTGACTTGCTATTCTTGGTCCTCTTACTAAGATCATGATTTAATCATATTTATAATTATAACCATGAAATAAATATCATATATATTCATTATTTATTTGTATATAATAATCTATAAAATATATAAAATAGTAAATGAAATACATCATTTATGGAGATTGTAGGTCGTATATACCCATGAATGATGTTTTCAATTTTTATCGGATTGAAATAAAGAAAATTATATGATATATTATCATTAAAAAATAATTTTTATTTCATAAATATCACATATGTTTTTTAAAACCTTATGTACTATATTCCATGTAATGTTTGGACAAGTCACATCACTTCGCGAGGCGCTACTCCATTGTACTCGCAAACGACATTATCATATTCCCAAAAAATGTAAAGCATAAAGTATGTGTTATATAAAAATTATATAATAATAATAACATCATAATTATCAAATATAAATATCATTTCTATCATTATTATCAACCTTTATAGGTGGTATTGGAAAAGCAAATGACATCGGTTTGTGAGGCGGTGATCCAGTGTACACACGAACAATGATTTGATAACCCATTTGATAGAGGTGTACGTTGGTTTAGGTTGTAAACGTAACATAAAAAATATAAATATTTAATATATATAGGTAATTATTTAATAATTATATACAAATAAATGTAGTGGTTTAAGGAATAAATAAAACAAATAATTTTGTTGATGAACGGTACCTCTTCTTCGGGTAACTCCTTTTGGTTTACACTAAAGGACTTCATTGGCTGGATTTATTACCAAAGGAAGAATTTTAAGATGAAGGTATAGAAGTTATTATTTTATTTGGGAAGTTTTGGTATGATAAAAATTTATTTATAAGTGTGAATAAGTGAGTTAGGTGAGTGCCATTTTATAGTGAAGGAGGAGTGACATTCTTGTAAATACCAAAATGTGAACACTATTGGGAGGTATCCCTTACATAATGTTCCTGAAATAATGAACCATTTTAGATAAAATACATGATATTGTCGAAATATGACCATACAATTTGTTTTTTACAAGTTTGGGGTCATTTTTCACCTTATTTTCTAAGTTTAACCACTAAGTAATCGTTTTTTTTTACCATAGTCAATGTAATTAATTTTAATTACATTGACTAATTTATTTGGTCAAAATTTATATTTATATTATTAGAAACTATAAATTATTATAATTAGAAATATGGAATAAATTTTTTCTAATCATATAATTTTCAAAAAAATAATTTAAAATTAATCCCACAGACGTGTCAAAAAATAGTTTTTTAAAGAGAAAATGTTCAAAATTTTGAAATGTTTTTATATCAAATTTCAATTTGAATTATTTTAAAATTACATAAATTTGATTAATTGATTTATAACTAATATAATTTTACTTTAAACCCAAATTATAATATAAATTAACTATATAAATAAATTATAAGAAAAGGCTATTTCCAATTAAAATTTAGTATTTTTCACTATTCATCCAAAATCAAATATTTTAGAAAAATACAAAAAATTTAACTTAAGATAATTTTCCCATTATGAATTTGAAAATTATTTTTATTGTATTAACTTAATTTTCAAAATTTTCAAAACATAATTTTATTACTGTTCACATAAGGACATAAAAAGAAGTTCTTTTGAGAAAATAGTTTTTTCAAAACATATAGACTTTACAGGAAATTATATATTTTCTTATCAATATGTTTAATTTATATAAAACAATTATAAATAATTTTTAAAGTAGTTATTAATATTCATATTACTAAATTTAATTTCTAGGTTATAACTTTCTTGATTAAATAATTATAATAATAAAATATTGTTTCGTATAAACTCAGCATTGCACGTAATTCAAGTTAAACCCAGTGTTGCATGAAAAAAAGTGTTACCTAGTGTAGTGTATAATGAAATCTTAACATGATGTAGCGTGAATTCAATATATCAAATAAATTTTATTTACTCAAAAAAAAGGTTCATAAAACTCGGGGTGTTTCACTCCGAATGCCTAATATCACACCCATTGGGTAATAATTCATTTTATATATACATATATGTGTGTGTGTGTGAAATATAAAACTATTTCCTACTAGAGGAACTGGTGACACATTACCCAAATATAAACCTCAATCAGGTCTTGAAACTCTGAGAGGGGAAACTGTAATGACCCGCATCATTATGGGTTAGTTAAATTTATAGGGATCTTGAATTTTTATCTTGAAATAGATTTAACTTCATTATTTGGGGATTTGATTGGGGTTTTGAGAATTGTAACTTCTCTAGGATATGATTTTGGATGTGGATCGAGACATGGTCTGTGTCTTAAGTTCTTGGGTCGATTTCAAGGCTGGATGAGGTAACTTAGATTCTAAAAACATACGGCAATAGGTGGTTTTCTATAACCAGGGTGGATCCCACTATGAAGGATTGTGGCTAAGGATTATGCATTTTGCCTAAGGTGTATCGAGCCATGATCTCCTAGTCACATTGTGGAACTTTTTAGGTAAATTAATGGCTTATCTAGGTATGGGTAAACACATTATGAACCTTTATGGTCACACTATAACCCATTGTTATAAATATTCTTTTTCATGGGCCTGTTGGTAATTTTGTGAAGGCCCCTATTAGAAACTGCCTTGACCTACCTCAATTTTGACCACTCAAATAGAAGAGGAGATCCTTTTTTCATCTCCATTTCTTCCCCTTTTAGTGTCCCTTAATTAAAAATGATTCAAGGCTGTTTTTTTATCCCATTCTTAGTATGATCTCTTCTCTCCTTCATGTTTTTTCTTCCCCCATTCTTCCTTTTGATTTTTTTCATCTCATTATTAGGGTTCAGTGAGATGATTTCACCATAGAATGGTCAAATCATCCCACCTCATGGGGATATAATGTGTGTCTTATATAATAGGTCTTATGAAGAGGTATTCAAGTTAGTCGTCTTCATTCTTTTTAAGGTATGTTTCCTTGGAAGTTTATTCATGGTTTTGGTGAATTTTGGATGAAAATGTTCCTTAATTTTGTTATTTTTTTAGGGTTTTTGTGAGGAAAAATTTGGGTATGTGTTAGGAGTAGACCACACCCCTTTGTTAATGGTTTCAACACCCTGATATCACCCAATGAGATTAAAGTTTGTTATGCCAAGTTGGGTTTTTGGTTTTAAATATTTAATTTATTAATTGTATTGTGTTTATTGATGATATAGGTTCTCATGGGAAAGGAAGAGGTCAATATTATCTTAGGAAGGAATTATGGATTGTCATATATGGTATGTATCTTTGAATTTACTAATTCTATTATTCGTTTGGTGATTTTACATTCATATTCCATCATTCTTATTATCTTCTTATATGTTTCATGACTTGTGTGATCTCAACATAAATTGGCACAGGATCTTATCAGCCTAACAGTCAACAAAGACCGCATTACCTATTAAATTGTTCAATAGAGGTGACCTAGTCAAACAAGTCTCAGGGGGGGACCTCTTTGTGGAATTCTTAGTGGGTTTAGTGGTCTTTAAAACATAAGAGTTTTATATTTTAAAATATGTGTTTAAAAATGGTTTTGACTTAAATGGAATTTCAATGGAAAATAGATATTTGAGAAACAAGTTTTCAAATGGTATTTCAAAATAGGAGGGGGTTTTAAAAATATTTTCATAAAGGGATTTAGGCAAATTTCCTAGCATGGGTAAGATGGCATGAGTTCCTTTTTTAAATTATTCATATAAAGGATTTCAACTAGTTTTTAAAAGGAAATATCGAGGGGATTGGTTTATTTATTTTGGTTCAATTAACCTCATGTGGTAGATACCATTTTTTTCTAAAGCTTGTGTGTTTTTTATGCTTCCTGATTGTGGTTTTTGGGTGTGTATGTTGTTTCGTAACAATTCATGTTATGTAGATTGGTGGATGATGTTTTCTTTTAGTATCAAAGTGATATGTTAGTCTAGATGTATGTGACATAACCCTTGATGGTTTGTGATGGATATTGGGATATGATGAGATCTGGGGTTATGTCCAGAGTGTCTATCATGTTTATTGTGATTTGGAGAGTTTTTAGATGGGTTGTGTGACCAATTTTTTCTTTCGTGTGTGTGACTAATGTTGTGCTTTTAATTGGAAATACATCCTTGTGTGGGGTGATTATTCTAATGCTTGGCCTCACCTTGATTGATAAGGTCCTATCAGGACATTCATGAGATAGATGGGGTCCTAGTTGTGTGTGATTTCTAGGACAACATTGAGTGATAATATGTGGCTTGAAATGGGATGTGTGTCCTCCCTTGAGACAGAAGGGATTTCCATGGTATTTTTCATACGACATACCTTGAGTTAGAAGGGATAACCAAGATTCTTGTAAATTAACTTCCCTTAAGTAAGAAAGGATGTTTCAAGACCTTAGGGTACCCTAAAATTCACCTTCAGGTAGTGTTCAAGACTTGGCATGAAACCCTACTCTGAATCTTTGGGTAGGTATTGACATAAAAGCCTACCCAAAGTATTTGGGTATGGGTCTCATTTTTTTTTTGCGGTGACTCTCTTCCTTCTAGTATAGAGATGAAGTAGGTTGGTTTAGATGTCATGCTATCCTGATTATCACCCAATGACCTAACTTATATGTTTGTGTGTGTATTTTTTTTAGGTTTATATTTGAGTGTGTCACAAAAACATGACTACACTCCTTGTATATGTATAGCATACACATCCACTTGATCACATAAATAGTCAGTTTTGTGGATTTATTGGGGATTTTAACTAGGTTTTTGGACTCACCCCTACCCATGTACATGGTAGGGGTTTTGATGTACGTGGGTAGATATTTCTATTTTCTATTAGGTTACATGATTACTACATTTCATGATTAAAATTTTAAAATTTATTTCATTAATTTTTTAATTAAATTGATAAGTTTTTTAAAAAAAATTGATTTGAATTATTTTTGTATAATTAACATTTTAAGTGGATGTTTTGAAAAGAAAAAGAAAATTAAATTGATTTTTACCGTTTTAAAGAGAGGTTTTATTAAGGTAAAATTTTGATTTTTTAGGTGAAAAAATATGGCCAACCAGCCATGGGAGATCAAGTTTTCCAGGTGGTGGTCCATTCATCAAAATGGTTATTGGTAGATAGGTTAACCTTGTTCATGGGTTCTAGTGTTTCTATGATTTATTTTATTAAGTAATTACATTCATTGGAATTTTCAATATGGGCGAAAATAGCATCGGTTATTGTTCATTAGTATATAAATGGTACCATATTAGGAAATCATGTCCATCATTTTCTTCACATATATGGTATGTGTCATAGCCCTATGATCTTCATTGTGGATTCTCTATTGTTATTTAGGTAGTTCTATGGTCACATTTCTATTTTTATGAACCTTGGAGTTGCACTACAGACCCTGAAAGAAGCTTATATGATAAAGAGTTTTCGTTTTTTCATCAGTGTTGCATTGTAAAAATAGTAATGAATCAGTGTGTAAAGGTCATAACAAAGATACGTAGTGATTCTGGGTGAGGATGTGTAAGGTTATTGATCCATGTTGTGTGCGGGCACTATAATTTGATGGATACATGTAGAGATTCATTAGGTTAGTTGTCTATATATATAAGGGTATCACCAAGTAAATGCAGACTAAATGAAAGTAAAATAGAGCATGCAAAGGAGCTATGTATAGGTACATGCTGCATGCATGAGTGTTTCACTTTAGGATTGAGTTTCATTTTAAATTAATAGAGAAGGATTTCTAAGAATGAGGGAGATTACAACATTAAGAATTTGGTTGCGTGATAGCTCCTGGATAAGGAAAAGGAGGTTTTACTAGAATAGAAGCTTACAACATATTGTCATCTTATGACATATAAGAATATGATAAAATGATTATTTTATGTCATAGGGTTTATCTATGTCATATAGGGGATATAACTGGTAGTGACCTAAGTTTTTATATAGTTTTTATGGAACTATAGTGAGAAAGGGACATCAAATGACCATACATGTCCATGCAGTGGAGTTCAAATAATGAAGACATTACAGTGCAAGGTTCCTACCCACGCTGTAGATTTTTATCTACTGTAGATATATAGAATTAAATACTCTCTCTCCATTCATGATTTAAAATATTTTTCTTATAGGGGATTGGATAGGATTCATTCTCTTGGGATTTACCACTTTTATTAAGGGTGGTTGTGGGTGAACAATAAGGATACATAAGGAGAAAATATAGAGAAGGTAATAGATAGATAGATAGATAGTTTATTATGGAATACCGTACACTAAAAATAATGTTTTTTGTGCACAATTGATGGGTATTATAAAATGGAGGATGTTGTAGTTCCAACTCTATAACTGATATTATAGAGAGGGATTTGTACATCAACCACCCTAGCAGATTTATTTTTTTAATATTTTTTTCCACTTTCTTTTTAGTTGTGTAATACTGGATTCATGAATTGGTTTCCACCAATAATTAATGTAACTATCACATTGTTATTAAATTCATTTATTTTAGTCTAAATAATTTATTAACTTCTCTATGATTCATTTTCAACAAATGGTTGATGGCTAATTAATCATGAGTGCATACGTATCATAGGGGATGATGAAATTGATGAAGAGTATGAATATGGCATGTAATAATTATTCTATTCTTGGTATTTTTTTTACTGTTTAGTTTACATTGTGTGTATTATAAATATTATTACATAGTTTTCAAGAGAGAGTGGGGGTGGTTAGGGGATGAAGCCTAATGTGTTAGAGGGGATTATGGGAGACAGATCCAACTTAACTCATCCTTTATCTTATAGATTCAACTTAATACATCTAGGTTTGTTATAAAATACCTAAACCAAAGGGATTGCTGGGACTAGGTAGTTTTATTTTATACATTAAAGGTAGAACAAAATACCCCAAGAAGTATTATTACTATTGATTCAATTTTTTCATATGTGGAGATGATTTTTATTAAATAATTAAAAACCATCTTTGTAAATGATTTACCACTCTTCATCTTTCTCATTTGTTTTTAGTTTATCCATTCAATTCACCTATTAATTTTATTTAATTAGTTAAATATTAAGTTATAAGTACTCTATATTGGTTTATAGTTTTCCTTTTCTTCATGGGATTAACATTAAGACTTTCATATCCTATAATAATTTTTATTAGTCTTAGTTAATTATTTTTATTTTAAAAATTGAATATTTATTTGAGATCGTATGAAGTAATTCCACCTGTGGGCCTGGTCAAATTTTTGGAAATGTTTCTAGTGACAAAGCTAATAACATTAATTTGATATTTAGGATAAGAATTTTTCCTCTCAATTTTCTATTTTTTATTTAAGAGTATGTTTTTTGTTATTTTTTATTTTTTATTCCTTTTACATGCATGGTATTTGTGTTTTTGATAGTAGGTATTAATTGTATATTTATATAGATGAATAAGTTTATTATTTGGATCATGGACCTATCACACCAAATATGTGAAATTTGAGACAAGTTTCATAGTTAGGGAGGAATTACCCCACAATCATACTCGAGCAATGAATAGGCCCGGATCTTCGTCCTGAAATCTGAATTTTTGGTGGAATTATAAAACCTAGAGTGCGTAGTAATGGAAGTTGTGGTAAAATCTACTTTCAAGAATGAATCTTTTTCTATGGTAGATGTTATCACCAATTTAGACTTAAAATAGGAATAAAATTAAGAGAAAACCTCAAATGAAGAAGAAAAAGAATAAGAATAAGAATAAGAAGAAGGGGATGGAGTTACTGGAATCTATAACAACATGATAGAACTAATGAAGGAGAAGTATATTGAGCTTTTTAAAATTTCCACTGAAGAAGAACCTATAGTACTAGTTCTATAGAAGCAATAATTTGACTAATCTGTTGTCCCTATGAAGGGAATTGAATATTTTATAGGATAGTATCCTAAAGAGAAAAAATAAGAAGAGTGAGTAGTTGAAATTAAAAAGCATAGTAAAAAAATTGAAAAATTGCAACCACAAGATGATCAGGATAAGTATTTTTACCAAGTTTAGAATGTAAAGTAATTACTAATCTAAGTATTAGAGCTTTGCATTATTGGGTTATGGCTACAAAAATTTGAAAAGGTTGATTATATTAAGGAGATGGAAAATTGATAACTTATATGGGCTTCAAAGAAAGAATTGGTTAAATTAGAGATGGTTAACAATTTACCATACTCTTATCATGTGAGAATAAGTGGTAAATTTGAGCTAAATGAACTTAAATAAATTATATTTAAGGGAGGAAAACCATTTTTTTTATTTATTTCTAGGAATTTAGTTTTTAATATAGGAAATTCAATTTTTGAATTTTAAGATGTTTTTTGATCGCCTTATATCTTTAAGATTTAATAAAATGGGATATTTTTCTTTTACTTGAATCATTTATTTTGTAGGTTTATCATGATAAAATTAAAAAATAAAAGACAAGAGGAGAAGGAATAATGGGATTTATTGAGGAAGGGGAGTTTTTTTCAAATTATTTATTTTTACCTTCCTTATATTTTAATTTTTTATTTATGTTTTTAATAGAAAATTTCATACACACACTTAGATTTTTGGTAAATTTTTAATCCAAGATACAAATATCACTTGGGAATCCCATCATTCCATGTTTTATATTACATTATTAACAAAGTTAAAAGTGTAATATGTAGGGATGAATGATTATAGATAATCATAGGGTTATGGGTTTAATGATTCATTATTTGGGGAGGCTAGTTGATTTATGTAAATGAAATTTCCCATATAATTTTTATACTTTGAATTTTTGAAATTCATGTGTATTAATTTTATATTATTATAAATTACATGAATGATTTTTGATATCATATTTTTTCATTCCCAAGATGGTTCTAGAATAAATATTTCCAAAAAAAACTAATATTATTTCTTATGAAAATCGTGGAACATGTAAACCAACTAGAACATGCATTGGTATCTTCTTGAATCTATGATTGTAAAAAATCACATTTAAAATTATTGAGTAATTTATTTTAATCCATTATATTTTATTGATAACTTTACATTTTTTATCTTTTTATTAATATCAAATAATCCATGAATTAACTTGTTAGGTAATATCCACAATAAAAGCCTATTTTATCCTCCCTACCCTTACTTGTTAGTATTTTTCAAGATATTAAAAGGTTCAAGTGTGGGGGTGAGGTTTTCCAGGGTTTAAAGGGATGTTCTACATGAGGTAAATTTATGTGGTGCATTTTTATTGGGTACGGTTAGGTTCATGATTATTCATTCATTATGATTTATTGTTATCACTCTTTTAAAAAAGAAAAAACAAATGAAAAATTTATAAAAAAATTTGTTGTGTCTTAGGTAGGTCAAAAATCGAATTATCTCATCCTATGAACTTGTTATAACTTTTAAAATTAGTGTTAGGAATAGATAAAATATAGGTTGTTTGAGTAGTGCTAGTGAGGTGACCTGGTCATAATATACATAAATATAACATTATTTTAGATGACTATTTAATATATTTCACAATAATAAACATATGAGGATCAAAAAGGTTTAGTGTATTTGATGAATCGATGCATAAAAACTTATTTATTAAATGATCATCAATATTTCCAATAAATATCTTCATATTAGTGCCTTTTAGACATATAATAATTAGAACCTTCCATTGTAACCTTGGAAAGTAAAACATAATAAATGGTGATCTTAGATTCTCAGTAATGGTAAACAAGGAAGATATGAATTAGAAGAGAACAAGATGATCATAAGGGTATGATAATATAATTAGGATCTTATTATCAACATAAAATCAAGATATATCCAGAAGCATGGTCAATAAGGGATTCAAAGTAATAATCAGCATTCAAGAGTCATAACATAAAAATTTGGTATCATAAACATATTAAATCATAATCATAAGATAATTACAATCATGTCAACATTGAATCTTGTGAAATATCTAAAATTTATTATACAGACACATCAAAATACGAACATATCAATTTCAAATCATGTACACATAATCTTGTGAGCATATATAAAATAAATCACATTCACACATCAAAATCATAACAAAGTTATTCACAATCATGTACAAACTTATCATAATCATCTCATGTGATATAAATATATCGTTAATAAATGTAGTATAGGGCTATATAATTCTGGTCCCACCAATCACATAATTATAATTTATTTATAAGTGTGCCATGATATCATAAAACATTCATCATATCATCATAGTATAACCCATGAAAAATAAATGGGTTTCATAAACATATCATCATCAAAATCATAAACCATACAAAGAAATGGTAAGGATGGTATAATTGGATCATATCCTTAGTAAATCATAAGTTACATCAAATTAAGTTATCATATATGAAAAATGACATTAAAATATCATTGCAATATTTCTTGAGGAAAATACCCTTTTTATTTTTAATCACATATTTAAAATCTAAAAAATTCCTAAATATTATCAAAATAAATATTTGAAAAGAACCATGTAAATTTTTAAACTAATATTCAAATAATTAAACTTTAATGATAGTGGGAAATTTATTTCATGTCAAAATAGTTTAAAACAATGATTTTGTTCATGCCTTCGGTAAAAAGTACCTTATTCAGAAAATAATAAGACGATTATTTTTAAATATTTTTATAATAAGTTAAAATGGAAAAATGACTTTAAAAATAATTTCATAATAGTAAAAAAATTCTTAATTTTTTTTATAGAACTTATATATGGAGGAGAAATATTTCCGACCTGAAAAAGGAGAAATAAGGTTGGATTTTTAAAAATACATTTTTGAACCATTTTCAATACCAAAGAGAGTAAATTGGTACTAAAACTCTAAAATTCTAGAAATAAACAGATAATAGGAAATTGAAATAGGTTTGTCATATAATTATCATTAAAATTTCCTAATTTAAATTCAAGCATAAAAAATCCCGATTGAAATAAGATTGAAACATAAATCCCTTACCTCAATCCAAGTATTAATTTGTATGTATTCAAACCTCATTTATAATAAATATAGATTTATTATAAATCTATTATATAACCATAATAATATATATCATACCATATTTTATTTACTTATGACACCTTTTCATTAGTTCAATGTCAATTCTTAATTAAAATCAATGTTCTTTGTGATAACTGCTATATTTTCCATGTATGTTTTAGTTTGGAAGTCCTGGTTCTTTTACATTGATTATGGTTCCATGATATCCAGAATTTTAATAATTTTATTAATACCTTATTTAATAATTATATACACTTTCATAACTATTCATATAAATAGGTGATGAAAGGTTAATAAAATCACTTCATAGAGGCGATAATTTATACGTACGCAAGAGTGTTGTTTCCACTTTTTTATGGAAGAACTGAAAGAAAAATAAATAATAATTCACCTTTAAAGAACTATAATAATATCATATATATTCAGTAAATATATCATTATAACCATCAATGTGAAGCGGTGGTGAAAAATAAAATGTATTGCTTCCTGGAGATGGTAGTCCACATGTATGCACGAGCAATGTTTTCCATTACCATAGGATGGAAAGAAGGTGGATAATGGTTGTTCAATAATTATAGTAATAATTAAAAATATTTAAGTTAAAAATTAATTATTTTATAATTTATTCCACATATTTATAGGAGGAATAAGAAGAAATTAAATTGAAAGTACATTATTGAGAGTTATACCTCTTCATTAAGAAACCTTATTTGAATCACACCTTAAGCCTTGAAAAGATAGTATTTTGGAGATACCAAAAGAGCTATGATGTGGAAAAATAATCTAGGATGGTATTATGGAATGTCTTGGATTATCTGTAAGTATAAAACTTATTTAATAAAGGAGGATTGGAGGTATCCTTTTATAAGTGAAGTAACAGATGCATTTGGAATTACTTAAAATGTTAAACTATATATATATCATAACCATGTAAAATGTCAAAAATTCACCAAATATTCAAATATAATATGTTATAGCATCTAAATAAATGCAAGAAATCACATTTAGAAAAAAAATTATAAATTTTATGTTTTATCTCCTAGCTAAACCACTTTAAACTCATTCTAACCTTAAACATGATAACCTAACGTTTTACTATGATAACGTAATTATATGGCTAAAAAATGGGTAATTATAAAAAATGGAAATAATGATTTCAAATTTGGAATTTATTTTATTAGATTCAATTTCATATAGGAGACATAAATTATATTTAATATGAGAACACAAATGCATGAAAAACTGTTTTTAGTGCCTAATTTAAAATTTGAGTCTGAAGCCTCAGTTTTTAGGGATTTGGAACAAGCCAAAACTGAATGGAATTTTACAACCATGTCATAAAATTTAAAGACCCAAAAATTGTTTTAAATTTGAATAAAATATAACTTATCTTCATAAAAGTAAATATTAGGTTCTCCAATTAAAATTAATGCTTTAAAATACATTATTTTAATAAACTAACATGTATTTGGTCTAGAAAAATGGTTCATTTTTTATTTATTCATGCTTCAATCATAATAATTTCATAAAAGTGGCAGTATTTGATAAATCTGTATTTTCACTATTAACCAAAAAATGCTATTTTAGAAAAATAGAAAAAATCCATCCTAAGATAAATTTGATATACTAAATAAAAAAAATAATTTCTATTTTTTCAAAAATAATTTTTAAAAGTTATATAAATTAATTATAATATCCAATCACAAAATTCAATAAAAATAATGTGTGAGGAAAATGTATTTTTTAATCAAAAAATGAATTTACTGAAAATTCTTAATTAATAAATACATTATTTAAAAAAATTCTACATATTTTTCATAATTTGTTTATTGTTATCCACACTGCTAATTTTGAAAAGTATTTTATAATGGTCACATTTAAATAATAATTTTTTATATTATATTGAAGTTTATTAAAACTCAATGTTTCTTGTAAAGAAAGATATTTAATAAATAATATTTATTTAAAAATAAATATATCATAAAATATTAGGGTATTAAATTCTACCTAACTCAGAACTCTATCACTCTGATACAAACAACTGAGGATACTTATGTCTCATCAAATCTTTGGGTTCCCATATAACTTTCTTAAATTTATGGTTTCACAATAAAACTTTGACCAAGTGAGAGGTATTTTCCATAGTAATTTCACTGTTAGATATTGAATATCCATTGGTTATTCCACAGAATAAAGTTCTTTATCTAGTGGTATTACCTATTACTTTAGTGCATATAAAGGATCAAGTATTTACTTTCTGAATAGAGATACATGGAACACATCATGAACTTGGGAGAGATTTGGTGGAAACACCGAGCAATAAGTAGTTATCCTAATATGATCAAGAATTTTAAATGGATAGATATATATAGGGATCAGATTTACCTTCTTTACAAATCACATAACCATATTCCAAGGATATATTCGTATAAATACATTATCACCCACTTCAAACTCTAGATCTCACTGATGATTTTCAGTATAACTTTTCTACCAACTCTAAGATTACCCAATGCAGTACTGAATTGCACTCAATTTATTTGTCATTTCCTCAGCTAGCGCAGGTCCTAATAGTTTTATTTATCCAACATCATACCATAATGTTTTCATTATTCACTTCCTACTATATAGTTCTTCATAAGGATCCATCTGAATTTTTTAGTGAAATCTATTATTGTAAGAAAACTAAACTAGAGAAAGTTTTTGATGTCAACCTTCCTTGAAATCCATAGAATGTTATTTCAACATATCTTAAAAGGTTTCAATGGTCCTACCATATTGACCATATTTATAAGGATGATATGTAGTGCTAAAATTCAAATCTATATTCATTTTTAGATGAAGTATTCTCTAGAACTTTAAGATAAACATCATATCCCAATCAGATATAATAAAATATGATACTCCATAAAACCTTTCCACATTAATGTATATCCATAAAAGTTGATAAAGAGGTAATTATTGTCTAGTTAAAATGAAAAATATTTAATTCATAATGGTATTTACTATAACCTAAATAGAATTTTTTTACTTTTGATGTGTTGGGGAGTCCAATGATAAAATCCATGTTAGTGTTTTCCCATTTCCATTCTGGTATGGGTAAAGGTTGTAACATCCCCTTAGAATTTTGTCTCTCATCCTTAACATTCTAACTTACTAATAAATGATATATATATTCTTCAATATCCATGTTCATGTTATAAAACTAAAAAATAATATTTTCGATCTCTATACATTTTTTCACATCCAGGATGAATCGAGAACGATGAAGTATGAGCATTTTCCAACTACTCCTTCAAGTCTATTATTAATGATGCACATACGCGATTCTAAAAACATATCATTCCCTCAAAATCAAGGTTGAAATAAATAATATTTATCATATTATTATATAGTTCTATATCCTACCTTTTCACCTCTTTAATTATCACATATATGGATGGTTAACTATTCATATGAGAAATATATTATTTTTCCCCTTTCATCATGATTTCAAGGTCTATCTTCTAAAAATCCATAAGTATGGGATCTCTTTAAATCCTCATCATAGATTTTTTTTGGTTTCTTATGAATATAATAAATTTTATTAGACATAGTAGGAGTGTATAACCCTCTGTTTCAAGTATGTAACCCTTTATACATTTTAAGTATGTAAAGTATATGGGTGAAGTTTGGTAAAGTTTGGAGAAATTTTAGAGTGTCTTTAGGGATTTTATTCATGTTAATATTTGGTTAATGGTTTCAGAAAACCATGTAACAACTACAGTAAACCATGTAAAATGAGATAAGGGTTAAAGGTAAGGTGCAGGGGTAGTGAAAGGTTTTTCCAAACTGTACAGATGCCTAAGAGAAATCGTGAACCTTGAGATAGTGGTATTTGGAATGGTTGGCACATATTTTGGAATCCATGAAACCCAAATGCACAAGTTTCATTCTTGTTATATAATCTTTCACATGGTTAGCACACAGTTTTCTCAACCGTGCGACTAAACATGCACGGGTTAAATGTGAGGTCCAAAAATTGGGAATCTCACACGTTTTGGTGTATAACTCCATAATTTTTACCCATATGTGTCCCCACCTCAATATTATCTCCTTAAAAACGCTATGTAATATTATTCCATTGATTTGGAGGTGATACAAAGTCTTCTCATGGTGATTTTAAGCTGGATTCTTGTGGTAATCCTTCATTCTTTGTTGTTCTTGGTGCTTTTTCTTAGATTTTCTTCTCTATCTCTCTCTTTTTATTAGATATATGCCCACTTTAGATATATATAAGGTATTTAAGAGAAATTTTATTATATTTTTTATTTATTATGATAGTTTGAGGGATCTAAGGTAGTTTCATGGAGATTTAACCTGGTTTCACTGGCGTTTTTCGTGCAATTTATCTTTTTCGCCAATTTATCAAGGTAGGTGGATTCACTCTCAACTGATCTATTTAGAACTTGAAGGCTTGTTTTCATATTTATTTTCTTGATTTAAATTGGTTGTTAAATAGAAATTAATTTCTTATTCAAAAATATCTTCAGTGACAGTTCGGTAAATTGGAAAATAGGGTGTTTTGGTTGGAAAGTGTATTAGGTAACATGATTTTCAAATGATGATTTTAAAATTTTTGGTTTGTTTTTATGTATGGAACAAAATGGTTTTCAATAAAAAAATTATTTAAAAGTTTTTTAACACACTTGGGTATATCATGGTTGTTTAGAGTGTGTTCATATGCATTGGGATGGATAAGTTCATGAAGTACCCACATCAAAGGGTTGGCATAGATATGGGCGTGAAGTACCCACATTAATGCCATTAAATAAGTGGAACCTTAGTGAAATGATTAATCACCACTCATGAGTATAGGTAGGTCCCGGTTCCATAAATAGATGAATTTGTGGTTGTGTGGAACAAAATGGGTTATGACAAAATAGAGCTAGTGATATGGTTTTAGAGCATTGTTTGGTTTCTTTCCTTGGAAATTGTAGTTTTCTTGAGAAAACTATTTTATTAGAAATTGTGTATATTTTGATAGAAATTTTTTTATAAATTGTTATTTATAAATTATTTTATATAAATGTATTAAATTTATCTATCCTAGTAGTGTGAGTAGAGAATTCATTTAGGGAAAACCTGCTGAGTTTTAGTACTCACCCATGATTTGGCACTTTGGTGATTTTACAGATGTTGTTTATCAAGACATGGGAAAAGCTAAAGTATAACACATATTTATTAGTAATTCTTGATACTTGGTTTATTTTGGAGTTATATAATGGAACATGTTTTGAGCATGGATTTTTTTGGAGTCTTTGAGTTTAATAATCTTTTATTGTGTACTTTGATGTTGTAGTCTTCTATTGTGGATTATTGGTTTTGGTTTTATTTTTATAAATAAAATATTGAGTTTTATTTCATTGTTATCATGCATCGTATAGTGATTTATTTGGTTATGTAATTTTTTGTTTGTTTTATTTTCAAAAGGTAAAATCACCCCCCACGTGTATTAAAGCCCTTCAGAATTTATTTCCAGCCTTTGTCATCTTAGGGGTGTCTCTTAAGGGCAAGTAACATTCCACCACATTCTCAATCCAATGATAAGGGGTGGGACATTACATGTTGTATCATCCTGGTCCTTCTATTTTTCTGGAACATGTAGTATTTAACTTCGTATTGGTTGTCAGTTTTGGAGTTGAATTCATTCAGCTCTATTCCTTGTATTGGGATCATAGAAAATATTAGGATTGTCAAGAATTGAAATGTAGAGCATAAAAATACTTATCTAACATCCTTATGATGAACTTAAAGTTACCAGGGAGTTGGTTACATAATTGTTTTAGAGACACTTATATGAATTGGAATCTCATTTTCAAGGGTTAAGCAAATGAGACAAGCATGAAATGCATTAGAGGAATGACTTCCCACTAGGATTTTGTATTTAATTTGGAGTAATGATTTATGTCTTAGTAAAATGTATTGATTTTTGAAAAATGTTGAAATTATTTTTAATTGAAAGATTTTGTAAAAGAGAATGATGGTGGTATTTTGAAAATGGTTTTATTTTCTAAAATAAATTTAAGGTTTTACAAAAATGGTTGAATGTGGAAAATGGTGATTTTGGAAAGCACGATTGTGATAGTATTATGTGGTAGAATTTGAAATGATAATACATTAGTTAATAGAGAGTGGGACTTATATAGTTTGTTGTTCGAATAGAAAAATGAACCTGGTAGGCTTCATAGAAACTAATTGGAAGAATATGATAAGAATTTGGTTGCACCTGATATAGAGGCGAACCAACAGCTAGTTTAGAGTATAGTCCATGATCTTCAGGTTTGGGAAAGACAAAACATGATGGATGAGCCAAGACAAGTGGATCATTATATCGAATTCTAGGAGAAAAATCCACCAATCCTTCATGGTGATTCGGAACCAGAGATGGTGGAGGTGTGGCTGAATATGGTGAATCATATCTTTGATTTCATCAGCACACTAGTAGAGTTGAAAGTAAAGTTAGAAACATACATGCTATAATATCTTCAATGCTAGTGGTGGGATTCAGTTGTTCAAGATAAACTAGACCACGACCTTGAATGGGAGGATTTTGAGGAATTTTTTAACAGAAAATTCTATCCTCAAACATTCATAATTTAAAGAACAATGGACTTATTCAGGTTGAGGTATGAAAATATTTCTATCATAGAGTATGTGGAAAAATTTAGGAATTTTTTTGATTTTCACCTAAGGTTTCTATGAGTATATCTTTAAAGGAAAGTATCTTTGAATCAGGGTTGAGATAGAATATTCGCACAAAGATTTTTGTTCTCTATATTACAGATTATACAGAGATTGTAAATAGAGAGATGTTAAATGAAAGGGGATATCTCATGAGCTATGGGAGGAGGAAGTATGTTGATACCCATGGGAAATAGTGGGAACTCTAATGCTGGGAGAAAGAGAAATAGGGACACCTATTTCTAGGGTTGGAGCATGAATCAAAATCTGATGGTTGGATTAGTAAACCTTCCTCCACTACCCATGAGTAAAGAGGGATGTTTCCAATGTGGTTCACTTGACCACATAAATTGAGAGTTTATAGCACTACCTAGAGCATGCCACAATTGCAATCAGATGGGCCATCATCACTGCTATTGTCGTAGTGCTCTGAGGTCCGGTGGTCAGGACACTTATCAGGTGTCATAGAAATCGTATGCTTCGATCGGGTGAGGGTAGCAGAATACCTCTCCTCGGTAGAACAAACACAAATAGAATTTTTTTTTTGCGACGGTAGATGTTTTTTTGATGGTCCATCACAAAAAAAATATTTTCGATAGGAAGTGGACCCATCACAAATAAATTCCCTGATATTTTTTAAGAAATACCTATTAGTGTGGGGTGTTGGCCCATCACAAATAGTATTCCTGAGTTTTTTTAAAAACCCTATTGTGATGGCCTATCGCAAATAGATTAATAAATTTAATAAAAAATATTATAATAAAATAATATTAGAAAATAATATTATTATTATTATTATTATTATTATTATAAATAGTATAAATATAGTAATAATAATAATAAAATAATATCAATATTAATGAAATAATAATATTAACATAAGTAAAATAAAAATAATAAAAATAATAAAATAATAAAATTAATAATAATATTAATATTAGTAAAATAATTAAAAATTATAAAATAATAAAAATATCACTATTTGAAAAAATACAAAAAATAATAACAACAAAATAATAAATAAATAAATAAAATTAATAAAAAATTAAATAAAGTAGTAAAATAATAAAAAATTAAATAAATAATGAAAATGAAATATTCACAATAATATAAAAAATACACCAAATAGAACTGTAAATAATTAATATTACAAAAAAATTACATGCAAATGTTTTATCATAAAAAATAAATATATCACTAAGGGGGGTCTTCTGAAGGAGTTGGAGGAGATGGTGGGGGGAACTTCATCCCCAAACCATGAGTCAGACGTCACATATACTCCATCGTATGCTCGTGTTTCTACTGCTACCATCGACGCGTCTCCTCCTTCTATTGTTGTTGTTGTCATCAAAGCTCTTCCTACTGTAGTTCTTGCTATCACCGTAGATCTTCCTGATCCCTATGCATACTCTCTCTAATCTCCCCCTAACGACAAATATGCTTCTGATACTGTGCAGAAGATGATGATGAATCTCTATGAACTCCTCTCAAATTGGACACCCACATTGAAGTGGTACCATAATGACTCTCAGGTGTCGATCGAGACTCGATACAAACAAATCATCCTTTTCTCATAGGCATATTGGGTCACCTATATCCATGTTTCCTCATCAAATCTAGCTACACTGGTTTGATAATCAGTCTCGGCCTAACTCTCGATCTGTGTCTGAGACATCGTAACCTCACATGTCTCCTTCAATTGCAATTTAAAATTAAAAAAGTTAAAATAATTTTAAAACACAAAAATAAATTATACTGAACACAATCTGATGCTGGTGATCACTTCTAATATCTCCAGTGAAAGGATCATTGTACATCCTTCTATAAACATCGAACTCCATAATATCGGGTCATTAAACTACCTATATGAATATAAAATAAACAGTTTACATTTAATATTATATAAATTAATTTAAAAAGGTACTTATCATATGTTCCTTATAAGTACGGAATGTATGACTACCAACATGATGTGTCACCTCTGGTCTCCCCTATTTTTTTCGACCTACTGATGATCTCCTCTGAAAATGACCACCTATCTAGTGTGAACATAATTTATCTCAATCCTGAGATGAAATGTAATTAGGTCAGCGGGTGCAGAAGGACTGTTCAAACTCTGTGACTCCTACTTTATTCATTTTTTTCATCCTCAAATTATACAAAAATGGATGGAAAGGATCACACATAAAACCATTCCATGACCTCTAAATAGGTTCATGTATGCTCTCATCGATGGTATACCATAAACCCTATAAAAATTAATAATATCAAGTTATTAATTAAATAAATCTCAAAACAATCTTATTTATTTACATACTAGCCAATGATCAAACATGTGGTGCTAAACATCTATGGGAATCTAATCCCATATAAACCCTGCCTCCGAAAAATAATTTCTCAATATAGCACTCCCCTGTCCAATAGCTATATGTGTAAAACTGTGATAAAAAGGAACAAATAATCAATCAATTACTTTATAAATAAATTAATGATAATTAATGATAAATAACTAAAATATATAGTCAAACACACCTCTTCATGCATGGATCAATGCCAAGATGTGGATGTCGCTCAGGGATAGTGTCTGGAATCATCAACCATGCAAGACCACACCCCCTTTAAGTCCTCCTAGAACTTCCAGCAGTCTTAGAGTCAGATGATCCAACATCCTGCTCACCATTAGGTAGATCATCGCCCTACAACTGACCAAATAGATCCCCGTCCATCTAAAACATGAAATTACTATTTTTATCAAATAGTTTAAAACAACTATTATATATAGATATATATTATATATTATTATAACTAGCATTTAACTATGTCAATCTTCATCTTCATACTCATCTTTATATCTGACAGTGTCAATGTCTTCATATTCCTCATCAACATCATCAATTTCCATATGAGTTTCAGTTTCATCATCTCTTTTTATTTCAAATTAATTTCTAACATCCTTAACATCATCATCACCATTGACCCTTACTTAAAGGGTGTGATCATCGATATTCGCGTCTCTTCATGAAAAATATGGATTTGGAGCAGTCTTTTAAAAATATTCAATTCCTCTCACTTCATAGAAACCACATTCAGTTTAAGTAAACTAATTTTCCAGATATTTCGTTTTTATTATCTCCAAAAATCACCCAACTCTCTTGAAGTATCATATTAATTCACATAATAAATGTTATGTTCCTAATGTTCCAATAAAAATGGTTTATTTACTTTAAGAAGACATTTATATTTAATAACAAAGATTTCATGTCTTAGACGAACATTCAATACTCTCTAAGTATCCAACCACTAATATTTAAACATTTTTATGAAATTATTTCACATATAACACGGTTTAATAATTTCTTCCAGCATTTTGTGAAAGTAAAATTCAGTTTCTCTATAATGAGATCCTCTCAATAAAAAATAAATATTCATTATTTTTTTATTCCCCATATTCACGTGTATGAAATCAAAAACTATTCCCACATATGCATTATAATATTAAACCATTTTTTGGTGGGTTACTTAATACACACAACAGATTTTCAATTTTATCATCATATTGAGAAACATGAAAATTTGTAAAAAAAAATTATCAATATAACAAGTAAAAATTTTATTTTATATGTTAAAACATGAATAATATTTGCTACCAGTTTTTGAAACTAGTAGGAAAAATTATTTTGTCGACGTTCTTCAAGAGAAATTATTGTAATTTGTGGAATCTTTTTCTTGATATGATTATCATATAACCTATAAATAAAATATTATTAATTTACTGTAAGAAATATTATAGAATAAGTGATAGGATATTTAAAGGTACATATGGTGCCATTTGTTCACAGTTGAGCAGAACATATATATTAGCTCAGTGATGTTCATCATCTGAAATACAGAATTCATGAACTCCACTGAAGACAAGTTTGGGTTGATTAAAAAGTGATAATTGATTGTTCATTTCATTTTTAACATTTATCTCATTACAGTCCATGTAGTTGTGTTTTGAGGGATATTAATATTTGAAATAATGAGCGCAAAAAAAAAGATATCCCTCCTATAAATAAGCATCTGCAATTGATCCTTTGATCAATGCTTTATTACGTACTTTTTTCTTCAATTTTTGATTACATCTCTCAAATAGGTACATTAATCAGAATTGTACCAAACCTCCACATTTTTCTTAATTCCGAAAATGTAGTATCAAATGTTCCATTGAGTCAAAGAAAGTCGGTGGGAAGATTTTTTCCAGTTTACATAAAATTAAGATAACATCTTCTTGTTGTCGTCTTAGTGCATTACAGTCTATTGACACTGTAAAAATATCTCAGAAAAAATATGATATGTCTATAATCGCAACCCAAATCATATAATTCAATAATAATCTTAATCCAACTGGAAGAATTATTTCCATTATAACACTATTGTCAGGGCTTTTTATTCTGGTAATATGGACATTTTTTACACATCTTCCCAAATTGAAATCATAACCATCTGGAAGTCTCAAATATGTAATCCATTGAAAAAATAATATTCAATTTTCATTGGACGGTGTATATGATTCTTTTGGCTTCATTATATTTTATGATCTGATATTTTCAAATAGTTCTAATTCTGGTCACCTGCAAATTTGGGAAAGATCTAATCGTTCCTTTACATTATCTTTGGTCTTACCTAGTGTATCCAAAACTATATGAAATAAATTATCAAAATAGTTATTCTCAATATGTATGACATCCAACATGTGACGGACCAACAAATCATACCAATATGGAAGATCCCAAAAAAAATATCTATTTTATCCAACTGTGTTCTTTCCTAAAGACATAAATTTTATGTTGGTTTATTATTGGTACAAATGTAATGGGAGGTAATGAAGAGACAATTGATTTTAACTCTATACCTGATATCATTGTTGGAGGTCTGTCTCTTTCAATTGTTATTTTTCTAAAAGGAGATTTGTTCCTCTGAAAAGGATGATCGGTTGGAAGGAATTTGCGATGAAAGTCGAAAACATAATGTTTTTTCCATTGATGAGGATAAATTCTTTGTTGTATCTCATAAAGTATGTACATAATTCTGGACCATGTTTACTCCATCCAAATAACATTACATATGCTAGGAAGTCACTTTCCACATCAATGAAACTTTCAATAGGAAATTTTATTTCGTAGCAACATCATATGTACTGAGGTCATTACTCCATAATAAATTTAACTAATCAATCAATGGTTTTAAATAAAAATCAATATTATTTTTCAAATTTCCTTGAATTAATAAGGTCAAAAAGATATATGTCTCCTTCATCAACATCAAATGAGGTAAATTTTATGGAGTTATAAATACAAGATGATATGAATACTAATACCATGGAATTGCCACAATTCAATTTGAGTCTATTTGTCTTTTCCCTATATGCAAGGTAGCTACTACCAGACATATTTTATTACCAAATCCAATTGTATTTCTATCCATTCCCATCATCTCCAAACCATAAGGAAAACTAGAAAAGAACCTTCCTTTGATTCCACTTTGTAACATCCCAGATCTGGAAGCCACTCAAGGTGCCCCATACCCAATTGGCCACATGGCCTCAAACGTATCTCCCCAAATGTCAGAGGTTTCTAACTAGCAGCGAGAACCTATGGGTGATAGTGGGGAGACTATTCCCTCATTAGCAGAGTGTAACAGAACAGAAACAATAGAAAATCAATATTGGAAGCAATAATACCATGCAATAGAAGTAAACAATGGAATACTGATAATATAAATAACCCGATGTAAAATCATACAAAAGATGATGTTTCAGGTTACATGTTCTAGGAAAATAGCCAAAAAAAGGTTACATTGTAGTAATACATGATATAAGTACAAAAATTAAAAAAAGGAAAAAAGAAACACAGAAGTATCACAAGCCTTAGATTGGTCACATTCTCTCCTGCTCCTAAATAGCATATCAAGTACCTATATAAGGGTGACTTCCCTTATCAACACTAGCAACCATATAATCTATTTGGGCCCAAAAACATGACTAAAACAGGGTTTGAGACTAAATCTTAGAAGGTAACCACCCAAAGTTTCTTCCAATCTATCAGTGAATATATAATAGGTAGGGTACAATATTAAAATATAAATTACTCAAAATTAAAAAGTCCTACAAGCACTAGTTTCCATTTAGATTCATTTAATATTCATTAACAATTCTATTTCCTTGAATTATATAAGTCTTGAGATCTGGAATAATCCCGACATCCCCCATATAAAGTAAGCACAACAGATGTCTCAGAAGAACATATAAACAAATAAAAGAAAATCTAAGCTTGTTATTTTTCTTTGAAAACACATCATAAGACAATCCATTTAAATATTCGTTTTATAACCTGAGCCCATCCTTGAAATTCCTAATTTGTTATTCAATTATCACTCTAGGTGCAATTCTGCCAACATCCTACAATCCCATTCCGAAGAACCTCTCATGATTCTGACATCACTCTAGGTGTGGTATAAGTAAAACTCAACTCATGACATATAAACATTTCCAAAAGGTCTCTTCCATGGTATCCTTCATTGGATCCATGGTTTGATCGACATTTAAATAAGTCATCCATGAGCCCAACCACTACCTCTGTGGATTGCTCACGACTTAACATAATAATAACCTCTTTGATTTTTTATATTCCATTCTAATATGAATCCATGGTTCACCCAAGGTATAATGTTCCATAGTCAAATGAGCTTGTCCATGTCCTTTTATCCTAAGACCATGGTTCTCCCATCGTTCTTTTCCCCTTTAATGTTTAAGATTTAATTAAACATTTCATATAAGAATAAACACATGTAAATTAAACTATTACATGGATTTAACATTAAACAACTCACATGGGCACATTTTTTATAAGAATCAGCACATGTAAATTATACTATTACATGGATTTAACATTAAACAACTCACATGGGCATGTACATATTTGGAGAAAAACATTCCAAATGTGCTTAAACAAGAAAAGGAAAACAAAGTTCAAGGGGGAAACCAATCATCCCATGCCCTAACCAAATCAATTACAATTCAACAACCTTGTAATTTTTAACCATCTAATATCTTTTTTAAGAACCCAGGAAGGGAAACAAAGGCATGCCTCATAGGCATCCTAGGCCAAACAACCATAAGCAATCATCCAAGGAAACTCTCTCATGGAGTGGCCCTTAATCAAGGTATATAACCTAAAAATGATTTAAAACATTTATTAAATTACCTAAAAATCAATAGTTAACAACAAGGGGGATTATAAATCAAGGGGACACCCCAAAAATGGAATCATGACACACTGGTATATATAAATAGATTGAAAATTAGCAAAAGTCATTTGACAACCTACCTAGTACAAGTATGACTCTCCTCATCTAGAGTTGACCTCTAATTCTAAATAGAAATAAGTAGATCTGATAAAAATATCATAAACACCGAAACCTTGATAATTAGGTTGATAAAATAACAGATTAATAATGGATCAAGTGGAATCAAGAACTCGTTGAAGGGGTTTCAATGCAACTAAAAGCGTTTGAAACGGAGTCTGGATGAATAATAGGGAGGAAACCATTACCTTGAGTCGACTTGTTGATTTAGTTCATCGAATGGGGGAGGAAGGTTCTATTTATCTAATGAAATAGAATCCATTTCCCATTTTAGAAAAAAAAAATACACATCCTGTACAAGAAAATAAAAGTTGTGTATTGATAGAGAAAATATATTCAATTAATTTATAATTAATATCATTGTTTTAAACCCACAGAATTGTTCCTCTAAGATGAATTGTTTCATTTTTTTGATAATGGTGTTATTTTGAGCTGAATAGTAAAAATTGGCCATTTTGGATTTTTAACAGTTTTAAATTATTTCGGTAGTTTGGCCATAACATTATCTAAACTGATCCAAATTGCAAAATTCTTTCTTTTACAGATTTTACACATCCAGGGATTTATTTAATATATTTGGACTAAAATCTGAATCGGTCATATGGAAGCTCAAAAGAAGATCACAATTTGGCTCAAGAAAACTGTTTTCAGTTCTGCCTAGTTTTGATGTGGGATCCATAACTCATCCACTGTGGGCCCAAATCTTGTGAAATTCGGTGTGTGGACGCGCAAGGAGTTTTCAAGCATCTTTCATGAAGGAAGAACTGAGTGAATTGGCTTTTATGGTGTCATTAAAGCACCCTAATCCAGAGGATTTCGTTTTGGAGAGTCTAACTGGACAGAATAAATGCTCATAGTAAAACGGCCCTAACTCTCGGAATACATGTCCAAATCCGCTGATATATTTAGGGGACACGACAAAGGGAATTATGAACAACATTCGAGAAGGTCTCAATGCGTGAAGATGTCATTTAATGGGGCCGAAATGCGTATAAATTCGGGGGAAACATTCTGGCTATAAAAGGAGGAGAGCTCCACCCTCTCAAAGCATCCATTCTCCACCCCATTCCTTCTGGGACACCAAGAAGGAGAAATTTTCAGCATTCTCTTTTATTTATTTTCTTTTTCATAGTTTTTTTTAATGCCTTCTTCTTCCCCATTCAACTCGATTACCCTTACCATGGTGGGGTAAACTTTTGGAGTGATTGGGGAAGGGTTGGTTTTCTACATTGTAATGCTTGAGTTCTTGGACGCAATTGAATAAATTTCTTTCTTCTTCAAAGTTGTTTTCAATTTCTTATAGCGGATTTTATTATCAAGTTCGATCGTTCTTGAATATTAATTCTGTTATTTATTTTTGCCTTGGTAAAATAATCAATATCTCCCTCCACTAATTTCTGGTTTATATACGATGGAATAAACCAGGAATTAGTGGTGAAGTACTCGACGATCGTCAGTATGTGTAAAAGGTGTAGTGAATGTTCTTGATTGTTTGGGATAAACAAAACCCGATCGGGTATTGCCCATTTAAATTAAGGATATTCAATACAACTATTTTACACATGGAAGGAGAGTTGACCAAACCAAGATCTTGGTAAGGTTTTCTCTCACAATAATAATTTCACCAAGGAAGTGAGAGGAAACGATTGTGGAAACTCACTTTAATTAACTAAGAAGAAGAGGTTTGAATTAAATTGAATAAGGATAGAATTATAATTAGGAAACCAACCCCAACCTAATCACCCTTTTAAATATCATAGTTTTTCAATCATTTTAATTTCAAATTTCATTTCAAAAACACAACATTTTTACCCTCATTTTAAAGTGACAAACCGTTTTGTGTGCACTCCTCTTCGGGAGACATCCTAGGTCAACCACATTACTATATTTTAACTTAAGAAATAATTGTTTTTCCACGCCCTACGATAGGCGTGCGTCATGTATATTCATGTTTCCCCCTTTTCTACCGAATTCCTTTACATGCCATGAACATGTCCTAGCTAGACCATTACACAATGTGTACAAGGATTATACAGTGTGTAACCCCAAGTCATGTCGTGTAACCGGACTGCAGCCAACCCTCGACCTCTTTTTCCTCCTCATTATTAAATGCAACCTAAAATAAAAGATCTGTATATCAAAAGAAGATTTGGGTTCATACAAATACTGACTAGCGTAAGAACCAAATGGAAAAAAACCATCAGTATAAAGATCCAATCGCACATTTTGGAATTCTAAAGAAAAATACAGATGCACTTGGTCAAAATTTATCAATTAATTTCCATCATATGGATGATTTAAGCTTTTACTGGTTGAAATATTGGTTTTGTGCCATGACATTAATGTCGTTGTGTTCTGAGACATAAATAAATGCTGCAATCTGGGTGTAAGAGATAAATATCTCAACTATTTTATAGGAATCAATCTAGACTTACCTATTTGAGAAACTTTATTCCTAGATATTCCACATGTGGGACAACTATCCAATGAATCATTTTCACCATAAAATAAGATTCAATCATTTGAACATGCATGAATCTTCTAATAACCAAGACCCAGATTACGAACCAGCCTCTTTCTCTCATAAAAATTTATAGGCAACACAATTCCTTCAAGTGATAGTGTTTTAACCAAAGAAAATATCTGATCAAAATAGATATTTGAAATTCGATTATCTGATTTAATTGCCATAAATTTTGCAGCCACTTCTAATTTTCTTATCTTGCAACCAGGATATATGACATCCTCAATGGACCTAAACAACTTATAAAATTGATATGGTTATAACTCAAGAGTTAAATCAATATCATCCTGAGTTTTATTTTGTTGAAAAGATGAACCTGCCACATCATGTACTAAAATTTTAAATCATGATGGATTTCAAACCGAATTATTAGTATTTTCTCTCAAACTGTGTTCACTATGTTGATACCAAAAAATATAATCTAGTTGAAAACCATAATGCAATAGATGACCCCCAACATTTTCAAATGTGCCAAACATCCTTAGAGCACATTTTTTACAAGGACACTTAATTTTCCCTTTTGAAACAAATTCTGGTTTTGATGATGCAAATGACAAGAAATCTTCAACGCCCTCAATATATATAAGATTTAAACTAGAATTTTTTGGATTATTGCGCTGATTTATTCAAGAGTGGTTATCAAATAATGACTATTTTTGACTTCTTTGTTCCATATTTCTCTAAAAAATACCAAATAATTAGTTTTTTTAATAATTTGATATAATAAAAACACTATCCAAAAAATAAAAGAAAATTAAATTAACATTTCTTGTAAATTATAACAATTTTTATTATTTCATAGTTATTTATAGTATTTTTTTAAAAATATATTCTAATTTTCACTAATTTATAATAATTTATAGTAATTTCTACTAATTATTAGTAATTAAAAATAATTTATACTAATTATCGCTAATTACGGGTGGCACAATTTCCTACTGATTGGAGAAAACATGTTTTCCCAATGGTTCATCTTCTTGCAACTTTCTTCGACTGAAATCAATATGTAAAATCTGCTCTGAGGTATGAATATCCATTTTTGTATACATGAGAATGGAGAGAAGGGAGGCCTTATCATGCTTCTCTCTATTCTTATGCATATGAAAATAGATATCCATACGTCAGAGTTGATTTTTCATACTAATTTCAGTCGGAGAAAGTTGCAAGGAGATGATTCATTGGGAAAAAGAGCCTTTTTCATGATATTTCATCTCCTTGCAACTTTCTCAGACTGAAATCAGTATACAAAATCAACTCCGACATATGGATATCTATTTTCGTATGCATGTGAATAGAGAGTAGGGAGGCCTTGCCACACTGCTCTCCATTCTCGTTCATATGAAAATGGATATCCGTACGTTGGAGTATATTTTTCATAGTGATTTTAGTGGGAAAAATTTTCAAGGTGATGAGTCGTTGAGCAAAAGAGCTACCACCAATCCGCTGGAAATTGTGCTAATTTATTGCTAATTATTACTCCACTGGAAATTATGCCGATTTATTCTAATAATTCTAATTATTCTAATTATTATAATTATTTTAATAATTCTAATTACTCCTAATTATTCCTAAGCATTGGTATTTATTTATATTTATAGCTATTTATTGATATTTGTTTCTAATTATTCCTATTTATTACCATTTATTTCTATTTATTTTTATTTATTGCTATTTATTGTGATTTATTGCCATTTATTGCTATTTTTTTCTATTTTTTGTTATTTGTTACTATTTATTACTATTTATAGCTATCTTTTGCTACCTATTTCTAATTATTCCTAATTATTCTTATTTATTGCTATTTATTCCTATTTATTTCTATTTATTCCTATTGATTCCAATTCATTACTATTCATTCCTATTTATTCTTATTTATTCTGATTTATTCCAATTTATTTCTATTTATTGCTATTTATTCCTAAATATTACTATTTATTATTAATTATTGCTAATTATTTCTAATTATTTCAATTTATTCCTAATTATTTTTATTTATTCCAATTTATACCCAATTACCTCTAATTATTCTTAATTATTACTAATTACAGGTAATTATTTCGAATTATTTTTATTTATTCTTAATTATTGCTAATTATTCCTAATTATTACTAATTATTCCTAATTATTCTTAATTATTTCTAATTATTACTAATTATTACTATTTATAACTAATTATTACTAATTACTACTATTTATTACTATTTATTAATAATTATAATAATTATTACTTATTATTACTTATTATTACTATTTATTACTATTTATTTTTATTTATTTCTATTTACTTCTATCTATTACTATTTATTACAATTTAATACTATTTATTTCTATTTATTACTAATTACTACTATTTATTACTTCTTATTACTAATTATTACTATTTATCAATATTTATTACAATTTATTACTATTTTTTATGAATTATTACTAATTTTTATGAATTATTACTAATTATTACTATTTATTTCTATTTGTTACTATTTATTACTAATTATTACTAATTATTACAAATTTTTACTATTTTTTACTAATTATTACTATTTATTACTATTTATTTCTTTTTATTGCTATTTATTGCTATTTATTTCTGATTATTACTAATTATTACCCATTATTACTATTTATTACTATTTATTACTATTTATTACTATTTATTACTATTTATTACTATTTATTACTATTTATTACTATTTATTCATATTTATTAGTAATTATTAGTAATTATTATTAATTATTACTAATTAATCATATTTATTACTAATTAATCATATTTATTACTAATTAATCATATTTTTTACTAAATAATCATATTTATTACTAATTATTAATTATTACTAACTACTTCTAAATATTATTTACTATTACTAATTATTACTAATTCTTCCTAATTCTTCCAAATTCTTCCAAACTATTCCTATTTATTACTAATTATTATTAATTTTTCATTTTTATTACTAATTATTTATATTTATTAGTAGTTATTACTATTTATTCATATTTATTACTAATTGTTCATTTTTATTGATAATTATTTGTAATTATTACTAATTATTACTAATTAATCATATTTATTGCTAATTAATTATATTTATTACTAATTAATCATATTTATTACTAATTATTACTAATTATTACTAATTATTACTAGCTATTATTAATTATTTCTAATTATTCATATTTATTACTAATTATTCATATTTATTAGTAATTATTACTAATTATATCTAATTATCACTATTTATTGCTATTTATTGCTATTTATTACTATTTATTACTATTTATTATTGGTTATACTATTTATTACTTTTTATTTCAATTTATTACTAATTATTTCTAATTATTACTATTTATTATGACTTATTACTAATTATTACTAATTTTTCCAAATTATTGCTAATTATTACTATTTATTACTATTTATTACTATTTATTACTATTTTTTAATATTTATTACTATTTATTACTAATTATTCATATTTACTATTATATAAAACTAATTATTCATATTTATTATTATTTACTACTAATTATTCAAATATATTACTAATTATTCGTATTTATTACCAATTATTACTAATTATTCATATTTATTACTAATTGTTATTAATTATTACTAATTATTACTTATTATTACTAATTATTACTAATTATTACAGATTATTGCTAATTATTACTAATTATTACAATTGATTACTAATTATTCATATTTATTCCTAATTATTCATATTTCTTCCTAATTATTCATATTTACTCTTAATTATTCCTAGTTATTCCTAATTATTACTAATTATTACTAATTATTACTAATTATTCATATTTGTTACTAATTATTCATGTTTATTACTAATTATCGATATTTATTACTAATTATTCATATTTATTACTAATTATTCATATTTATTAATAATTATTCATATTTATTACTAATTATTGATATTTATTACTAATAATTCATATTTATTAATAATTATTTATATTCATATCTAATTATTCATATTTATTACTAATTAGTACTAATTATTACTAATTATGACTAATTATGACTAATTTTTACAATTTGTTACTAATTATTACTAATTATTACAATTTATTACTAATTACTGCTAATTATTACTTATTCCTGCTAATTATTACTAATTTCTAATAGTTATTGTTAATTATTACTAAATATTTCTAATTATCACTAATTATTACTAATAGTTTCAAATTATTACTATTTATTACTCTTTATAAATATTTATTTCAATTTACTTCTTATTAACGCTTTTTTTCTAATTATCTCAAATTATTACTAATTATGACTAATTGTTAATAATTTTTAATAATTTTTCTAATTAATACTATTGACTACTAATTAATAATAATTAATATAATAACTGATAATTAATACTAATCAGATGTAAGTATTTGTAAAACTAAATAATGGAAAATAAAACGATCGAATTCTAATTTAATTTAATTGCAGCTAGTTAACAATAATTAGAACTAATATAAAATAAAATGAATTAACTAAAAAAATAGAAAAAGTTAAATACCTTGAAACTGAATCATTCGTAGGATGTAAGACTTGAATATTGATCTGATGTAGAATATTAATCATTGAAAATTTTGAGAGGGAAAATGTAAGTAGAGAGGGAGAGAGGGGTTGAGGAATGAGTAGAATGTGAAAAAAAATCAGATGGGAGTATATATATAGGTTAGATTATTTGTGACTGGAGTATTTGTGGCAGGCTTACCATCACAAATCGTATTATTTGCGATGGATCCCATCGCAAAAATTAACCCCTATTAATTAAGGGTGGCAGTTAAAAAAGTATTTGTGACGGGACTCGTCGCAAATACCCACCTGCCGACATAGTATTTGTGATGAGAGTTAACTGTCATCGGAAATACTAGAAAACAACGATGGATATTTATGACGGGTATAAAAACCCGTTGCAAATACCCTTCCCATGGTTTTGCGCGCAACCCACTCCAATCCTTTTGCGATGGGGACCCAATTCTCGTTGCAAATAATTACTTATTTGTGATGGTCAGTGGGTTCTGTCTCAAATAATCCCTCTCGATGGACTATTTGTGATGGGACCCCTCCCCGTCACAATTAGCCTGTCACAAATATCCCTTTTTCCCATAGTGAGAGCTAGCCATGGTGATTCCAATAATACCATGACTCCTCAGGAAGTGCAATCTCAATAGCGCAGCAAGGAGAAAAGTATTGCGATGAAGAAATTATATGGAGTTGATCAAGTTATTGTGTATGATCATCCAAAACCATCTACAGTGTCATGTATGATTCTTTTGAATTCTACCCTTATGCAACTATTGTTTGATACGAGAGCATCCCATTCCTTTATTGTTTCTTATGTTGTTCATTTCCTCAGCTTAAAACTGGGATGATGCTTTCAATGATTAAACTTTAAACTCATCTTGGATAAAGAGAATGTCGAGATTTTGTGTATAGAGAATGTTCAATAAGAGTTTATTGAGCCGAGCTAAAATGGGATTTATGTATTCCTGATATAGATTTTTTTTATATAATCCTAGGTATGGATTAGTTGACAAAGTTCAAAGATCCCATTGACTATTATATCTGACGGGTCAGTTTCACAACTAAATATGGCATCGAGCATCTCTTTCAAGGAGGTCGTAGTGTAAAGGAAGGTGCAATGAGCTTTTTGGAACCCCCAGTTAGAATGATCTCGTAATGGTTGGTAGCGTTGTCTTTTTCATCGATAAACGAGATCGAGAAGAACAGTTTTCAAGCAGTGGTGGATCAGTTTATAGATGTGTTTCCCAAATATTTCTCAGGGTTTCCACCTATGAGAGAAATAGATTTTACGATTGATCTCCTCTAAGGGACCAGTCCTATCTCACTTTCATCCTATCAGATGATGCCAATAGAACTAAGGGGGCACAAAGGGTAGTTGGCAGAACTAGAAAGCAAAGGGATCATTCGGCCTAGCACGTCTCTATGGGCAGTACTGGTCTTGTTTGTGAAAAAGGCGGATGGAACTATAAGGATGTATGTGGATTATCATAAGTTTAACCAAATTACAATAAAGAATCAGTATCCACTTCCATGCATTGATGATCTATTTGATCAATTAAGAGGATCTCAGTGGTTATCTAATATTTACTTTCAATCAGGATATCACCAATTACGAGTTTGGAAGGAGGATATTCCAAAGACAGCTTTTAGAAGAAGATATGTCCATTATGAATATATAGTAATTAATGCCTTTCGGTCATATGAATGTACAAATGGTCTTTATGGAATTGATGAATCAAATATTTTAGAGATATCTAGATTCTTTCATAGTGGTATTTGTGGATGACATATTGGTGTATTCAAGGACAAAGGTTGTGCGTGAACAATACTTGGAGGCAGTGTTGGGAATCTTGAGGGATCATTAGTTATATTCCAAATTATATAAGTCTGATTTTTGGATAGAAGAGGTACGTTTTCTTGGCCATGTAATTTCTGAAAGAGGTGTTTATGTGGATCTAGAAATATCGATGTTGTGATCTCTTGGCAACCGAAAAAGAAATTCTTTGAGATACAAAGTTTTCTTGGATTGGCCGGTTATTATCTATGCATTGTGTGTAATTTTTCAAGACTAGATTCTCCTATGATAGCTTTGAAAAAGAATAATTTTCTATTCCAATGGGACGAGGAATTCCAGAATTATTTTCAAGATTTTAATGTTTACCTTACATTTGTACCAATATTTATTTTATCAGAATTACGACAAGGGTATGTGGTGTATTGTGATGCTTCTGGATCAAGATTAGGGTGTGCTCTCAAACAAAGAGATCATGCGGTTGCATATGGCTCAAGAAAGTTATGAGTGAATGAGAATAACTTCCCAACACATGACTTGAAGTTAGCTGTCATAGTCCATGATTTGAAAACTTGGCATCACTATCATTTTGGTAAGAAATTTACTATGTTCACAGATCATAAGATCTTGAAGCATATTTTCCCACAACAGGATTTGAACTTGAGAAAAATAAGATGGATGGAGTGTCTCCAAATGCTTGACTTTGACTTGATTTATACATCGAGTAAGGGCAATACAGTGGTAGATGCATTAATTATAACATTTTATGCTTATTTGGAAAAAGAGTCTTTAGATCAGTGGCAGTTTATGTCAGTGATAACAAACATGAACTTAGAATGTGAAGACCTAGGTGATGTTATTATTTTCATTCCAATTTCATTGGTTCATGATTTGATCAAAATTGTTAAAGAAGCACATGCATCTGATGTAGAATGTGTGGTGATGAGGTCAAAACTCAATGGTCGGGAGACTATTGAGTGTGGGATGCTGGATGAGAGTTCAGTTTTGTGGTTCAAATATTAGATAATCATACCTATTCCTTGTTAGGAACAAATTCTTCATTCTTACCATCATTAATTATGGGTTGTTCATATTAGAATATAGAATATGTGTGAGGTGTTGAAAGTATAGTTTTTTTGGGTCAAAATGAAAATGAAGTTGGCTGAGTTTGTTTCAAGATTCTTAACTTGTCAGCAGGTTAAGGTAGAATATCAGAAACCGGTAAGTATGTTGCAGTCTTTACCTATTCCTATTTGGAAGTGGTAGAAGATGGCTATGGATTTTGTAATAGGTCTGCCAAAAATGGTTCTGAAACATGATTCCATATGGGTGATAGTGGATCATCTTACGAAGTAGGCTCATTTAATTCTTATTCACAAAATACATATGGTGGAGGAATTTTCCAAAATATATAACCACGACGTGATGAAGAGACGTGGCATAGAAGTTTCAATAGATTCAAATAGATATCCTAGGTTTACATCTTGTTTCTATAAATCCTTAAATAAATCTATTGGGACTCAGTTGAATATGAGTATGTTGTATCATCCTCAGATGGATGGGTAACCCAAAAGGACGATACAGGCTTTATAAGACATGTTGTGAGCTTGTGTAATGGATTTCAGTGGCTCATGCGAAGAGAATGCGTCGTTAGTGGAGTTCTCATATAACAAAAATTATCATGCCACGATACAAATGGATCTGTTTGAAGCATATTGTATGGGCATCCTTTTCATTCTCTGCTTTGTTGGGTGTTAATAGGTGAGACTTCACTAGTTGGGTCAATCCTTTTCCAAGAAACAACAGAGAAGATTTAGTTGATCAAGAAAATGATGGAGACAGCTCAGAGTCATTAGAAATCATATGTGTATCATCATAGATGGTCGTTGTCTTTCATAGTGAGTGATCACATGTTATTGAGGATCTCTACATGGCTTGGACATCGACATTTTGGGAAGCATGGAAAGTTATATCCTTGATACATATACCCTTTTGAGATAATGGAACAGGTTGGTGAGGTGGCATATTGGTTGGATTTCCCACCAAGGTTTAATGCGGTGCATAATGTGTTTCATGTATTTTATTTAAATAAGTATCAACCTGATCCTGACCATTTGATTTTATGGGATCATGTTGAACTTGATATGGATGCTTCTTTGGTATATATCTCTTTGAGGATTGTGGATAGGAAAGAAAAAGTCTTGTGTGGTAAAAGCATCGGACTAGTGTGTGTTTTGCAGAAACATGGTCATATTTTAGAAGAGACTTGGGAACAAGAGAAAGAAATGAAAGAGTAATGACCAAAACTCTTTCAACAAGATGTGAATTTTATACTTTCTGCGGACAGAAAGACCAATGGTGGGGAGAATGTAACACCCTCAGTTTCATGTATGTAACCCTTTCTTTATGATTTTTATGTATGTAAAGTGTATGGTTGATGTTTGGGAGAGTTTAGAGAACTTTTGGAGTGTTTTAAAGGATTTTATTTAGGTGCATGGTTGGTGCACACTTTGGGAAAATCATGCAACACCTACAGGAAATCATTCATAATGATACAAGGGGCTAAATGGAAGGCGCACAGGCAGCGCACTGTTTTTCAAAACTGTGCGGATGACTAAGAGAAACCATGAAAATTGAGATAGTGGGATTTGGAAAGGCTAGCGCACAGTTTAGAAACCGTGCAATCCAACAATGTGAGGTTCCTTCTTAGGGAAGAATAAAAGCATGGCTGATTGTCGTCTATTGACCGGTCAAAGTTCTGATGCTCTGCTAATGTGTATAGCAGCACTCGGGTCGAATCCTCATCGACGATACTTTTTAATAGTCATTTGTTTTTAGTTGATTGTATTCTGACTGAGGAGTTTCTTTATAGAGCTTATGAAATAATTTATATATGATGTTTTATTTAACAAATTTATAAATATTGGGGTGATTTCATCAATAGCTAGTTAATCTTGTGATATCCTTGAGCCTTGCTTTGTATTGCATTAAATTAACACCCATGTCACAAGTTGACGTTGATTGGAATTCCCAAGTGTTAAGTCTTTAATCCAAGCCTTAACTTAACTTAAGGTTCTAATATTAATCACACCTTGTTTATGGTAGTGTATTTATGGCTCCAATCATCCATGGAAACAACTCTTTAAACAAAACAAGTCATTAATCCATGACATGTTAAGTCCAACATACACAATGTTAATTCAAAGAATACTCATCGAGCATAAACTCTCAATCGCTTAACATCCCTAAATTATAACTCACCCCAATTAGATATTTACTTAGAAAATGAAATGATTAATAATATGGTTATAATTATTATGATGATAAATTAATAAGAGAAAAAAATAAAGGGATAATAAAAAGAGTGGTGCGTCGAACACACACACAAACGATAATGAGAATTAAAAACAGACTTTCGATTGAATGAGGAAGAAAAATAAATGAAGTGTTTTTAACTTGATTTAAACTATTTTAAAAAAATTAATATTAAACTACAGAATGTGTATTATAATAAGAGATATTTAAGAAGAAACTATCATTAAAATAGAATTACAAAACACAAACACTTACACGATTACAAACGAAGAACAACACAAAAGTAAATGAAAGGAAGAAAGGAGGAACGGTTTATCATGTAAAAACTTGAGTACGGAAGATCCTCCCAAGCCTTTTAAAGAGCCTTGGTATTTCCAACATATCCTATTTTTCTCTGAAATGCCAACTCCTTTGAAGGAGAGGAGGGGGATGTATTTATAGCCAAAGGAAGTGGACTGCTTGCATTCCCAATTTGTCCCTCCAATTGGCTCAATGATTTGGACATCCTGACAGCCGAATCTCGAGATATATACTTCTTCAAAGTTTTATATAATAATGTTTTCCAACTACTCTCAAAATTTGGAGGCATTTGGAGTTATGGATCCAAATTTCTGGTGGTTTTATTAAACAAAGTTAAATTATCCATTTCAATCCATACTTTTTAGAGTTATGAAATTTGAATGAGTTTTTAAATAGTAGTATGACTTCAAATACGAATTATTTATTCAAAAAAGTCGTCCCAATATATACCCTCTTTCACACTTCAAAATTTCAGCTTTATAAGATGATTATATTATGAGATATGTCATTAATACTGCACTGATTCTATTTTCCGGCCAAAATGGTGAGATGAGTTTAAATTAATCATTTGGGCTCCTTGTATTTGGATTTGGGCCTTGAAATTTTTATCAAAGACTCCTTACATTGTCCCAGAAACTTTTGTGGAGAATAAAGGAATTTTTTACTTCGTGATAGAGCCCAGCAATTAAATATTTATGGATGTTCCAGTTTCTTCATAGATTCTATGGGTCTTATTATGTGGTCCATATGACCATCCAAATGGAAGAATGGGCCAATGATTCCTTCTAATGATATGTGGGAAACTGAATAAGGAATCCTAAAAAACAAGAACCACATAATTTGGATCAGTAGGGTGAGTGTTATAAATAAAATATTAAACTGACTCAATTGGACTACTTCTAAAAATGGTCAAAATTATACTTCGTATTAAAACATTAATATTTCACACAAATTATGAAAATTTCATATAAAATTAGTAAAGGGAGTATATAATAAGTCATAAAACTATTAATAACATCAACTCCCCCACACTTATTCTTGTTCATTTCATCATGTGCAACAAATATAAAAACATGACAAAAATGATTTTCACTCACGAACAAATATTAAAATTTTATTTTCCCCAATCAGGGTGGTTTAGAAAATATCACTCATCCATATTGAATTCCACCACAAGTTATTATAGAAATAAAATTCCAAAAAAATTAATTTTTTATGCTCAAATTTAGAAATGGAAAATGGTGGCACACAAAACTTACTCCTCTCAATATGATAAAATTAATTTATGGAGCTTCACTCATTCACCAACCAAAAGTGAAAATATTAGAGTTTGAAAGAGATCTCAGATTCCACTCCCTATATAAAGTTGTAACACCCCAAGGTTTTTAAAATAAATATAGAATGCAATTTTATAAACACAACTTTGCCTCTCCTATGTTTTGAATTTCGAAAAATGGTCATCTAGAGTTGTGTTCAGTAAGTCATTTGGAGTCTGATAGAACAAACTTGATTTTTGTTGAATAGTAACATAACCTTATGAATAGTAATATGAATAGTAATATGACCCTTATGAATAGTAAATAATATTATTATTTTATTTTCTTATGGCAATATGATAATGAGATCTTAATTAGTTTTTCAATGAGAAATGAAACTAATTGCACTTTTAGATTGTTATTTTTCGAATTAACTATGACCTTATTTAAAAATTAAATTAATAATAATCAGAAAATTATTTTTGAAAAATGGATTTCACTTTTGAATTCTACACGTCAAAAAATGGTAGGGGTAAATTTTTGGGATTTTTCGAAAATACATGAATTTTTCATGAATAGTAAAAATACAGTTTTGAGTTTTTGGTAGTTTAATGACATCATAATGATGTAATAATTAAATATAAAAGTACGGTCGCCTTTTGTATAGTAACTTATTACATGAGGTGTCCCAAGTGGCTAAAACCATGGGCAAATACCATGGGAAATCCCATGGTTTGGAAAAAACCACTAATGGGGTGTCCCTTTGAAATTATTAAAAAATTACCTCTCTTTTTCTATAAATACCCACTCATCCATTCGTTTTCATTCATTCCAAATCCTTCATACTCAAAAGATCTGTTGGTTTTACCTATCTAGGAGTCTTACCAAGGTGTCCCTAATCCCCCAAGGTCCCATCCTTCAAGATCTAGGAGTTATTCTACAAGGTAAGGGAATTCTTCATTCTCTTTTTTAAGTCGACACTTCTTTTATGTTAGCTATTTGAAATGACTTTATCATAAGTTGGGGTTTTACTTTATTCATTATACCTACTTTACTTTTAATTTCAATATGATTATATACCATTTTGTTTTAATCATTTTATTTTATTAAATTTTATGATACGTCGTTAGGCTGTCGAATTTTCATAAGGGATCTCTTAACTTTTCTTTTATTTTCAAGTTCATCTATTTTATTTTCTCTCCTCACCTCCTCTATCCAAATGATCATGATAACTCCAGTAAAATCTACATATGGGATTTATATCATGTTAATGGAAGAACAATCATAAATATTCTTACTCCCTCCCTTTTATTTTTATAAACGAAATCAACGTCCATGAGGTTCCAATTTATAGCCTTCGTGGACGATGAAGTTTTGTTCTTCAATTTCTTCTTCATCACTGGTCATGAAATCATATTTATGTTTGAACTAGACTATAATATACGTGTTATAACCTAATTAATATTCATGAACCATAATATGTACATAGAATTAAGTTATATGACAAAACTAGTTCATAATATTTCAAATACCACCGAATAATCGAAGTGGTTGTCATCTAATGATTCATCCTCATTCCATGTAACCAAATTATAGAAATGACCATTATAAATTATTTAAGTTCATTAATAATATATAATTCCAATCCTTTATATTTATAACCATTCCACATGAACTCCATTTCTTAAAAACAAATGAACCAAATATGAAAATAAAGGAAACAAACACTCCAGAACGATGACATTCAATACAATAACTTGTCAATAAAGACATAAATGAACTAACCAGAATTATGGTAAAATAAATACATGTATAAATAAGTTATGAAATAAATTATTAACAATTATAATTTCATATTCCAGGAGCTTAAGTATAAGAGAGGAACACATTTGGAGTTAAGGTAAGGGTTTTTTCAACCCGAACTTCCACTTTCATTTGGGATACATTCATTGTCTAATTACCTCGATGTAATTCTTATGTATTGTTATGTACTCATAATATGTTCTATTTGAGTATCATATATATGTTTACAAACCATAATCCTTTCTTATTTTATCGATTGTTACATTTTTTAAAAGAAACTCTCAAAATTGTATCCAAAAATATGATCCTGATACAAGGGAATTTCTCAAACTCATAACTATTTTCAAGGTCAATCTATAATATGTTTTTGGAAAAAATTATCCTTCTAAAAACACTTATTTTATCATTAAATACTATCTTACTTCACTTCTTGTTTTATTCAAAGATTATTCCAAAATAACTCTTCTTTTCAAAATAAAAGAGTATTTATCTCTAGAATTGCTTAATGATTTTATAAGAGTGTATTCATCTAATTCAACACTCTTGTTGATTCTATGGTTTTATTGGGTTTAATAATTTATGAAGTCATCTACCATATTTTATTTAATGTTTTATGAATAACTCTATTGTGGATGACCTATCCTAAAACCATTCACCATATTATTCCGAATGGTTAGTGTTTTATGTTTAATGATTGGGGAAAGATAGTTACATTTCTGATGATAGTTTCAATGTGAATGTATTTGTTGTTTATGTTTATGTTTATACATGATCATATGAGTAATTAATTGGACTTATTATGTGATGGGTGGGGCTCTCTATATCCCCTCAATGCATCGGTAGGTCTCATGAGACAAACTATGGTTTTGGCACGAGGCCTTGAAAAAATGATTATTTTATGGTCCTAGCACGAGGCTTGGATGGTGTGGTTATGATTTCCAGCATATGCACTTCCCTAATTCTGATGCTAGTATTTTAAGATCATGTGGTTATTTGACTATTAGAATACCCATGATTATGTTTTATTGTGGCATTATTTATTCAGCTCATATTTTTTCCATAATTTGTTCAAGTTCTTTATTAAAGGCATGTGTTTTAAATTATTCAATGTGCTTAATGTTTATATTAACTTCCACTATATTGATTACTCTTACTGAGTGTTTGAGCTCACCCCTTTCTTATGTTTCATTTTCTCAGGACAAGAAGAATTAATTTATGAATGACTTGCAAGCATAATCTAGGATACGTGATGACATTAGTGGAATAAATTAGTGTTGTTTTTCCATTCTATATGTAAAGGTGAACTTACGTATGTATATTGTTTCCAATAATACTAAACTACTTGGTCCTTCGAGATTCTTATTCATTGTATGTATTCCAACGTAATCAAATAAGGCACCGAATCTGGGCAACTGGGGTCGGGTCCTTACAGTTGGTATCAAAGGAACTTTAGTAGAATACTGGAAACTAGATTTTGAAAACGCAGAATTAGGGAAGATTCCCTAAGTTAGTCCTTGAGGAAATACATACAATAATGTCCTGGTATTTTGGTAAGGGATAGATTATGTGGATATTTCATAAAATACATCCCTGTTTGGATACGAGCAAGTAGAGGTGGCTCTGACACAGATGTATCTAGGGGTAAAACTCGAAAACACCGCTTTGAGCTAGACTCGAACGAGAACTGGTGCACGACAACGAGCCTTACTGCACTCTTGGTTACGACACTCTCGGGGGATATGCTTAGGATAATTCACATTTTCTTTACAATCCATTATGAAGGATTGAAATGTAAAATATTACTCAAAGAAACCATATTTGTGAATATGGGATTAGCCATTGGTAGGATCTCAATTTTTTCTAAGTATTTTGTTAAGTTAATATTATAAATTATGATTCATAACCAAATCTATTGTATGCTATTATCTAGATATGGCGCCTAGTGGACGGAATGGAAATCGCACGAATGCACCTGTCCCCTGTTGGGATTTTCCTCCGACGTAAGATAATAATGTTGGCCCTGGTGCTGTGACTGGTGTTGAGCAACTCATAACTATACCAGGACAACTTACTTAGGTTATAAATAATAACCTTACCCATATGGAGCATCCAGATCCACCACATGGAGGAGCCATGCTAGATTGCTTTATGCGACAACAACCTCCATCATTCAATGGGACTACAAACCCGTTTATAGCAGAGCAGTGGATATGTTCCCTTGAGAAGATATTTGTCACCTTGGGATGTAATTAAAGAGAGAAGGTTGTCATGGAAGTCTATCATCTATCAGGAGATGTAGATTAGTGGCTGTCCTTAATCCAAAACACAAGGGAGGAAGAAGAGATAGAAGAGTTGTAATGGAGGGATTTTAAAGAAATATTATTAGAAAAATATTTCCCTTGTGAGCAGCGAGCAGATATGGAGAGAAAATTCTTGAATCTGAGGTAGAAGGAAGATGAGAATGTTACAAGGTACGAAGCTAACTTCACAATATTAGCAAGACATTTTGTAGACTATATAAGAAATCCAAGGAGAAAAATTGATCTATTATTTGATGGCCTAAAGCCATTATTCTAGTGGTCACTGGTCTCCCAAAGTTTTTCATCATATGAGGATATAGTTTCATGTTCCATCAAGATAGAAAAAGAATTCTCTAAGTCTTATGACTTTAAAAGAAAGCAAGAAAAGAAGAGGGTTACTGAAAACCCTGGGAAAGGAAATAAGGAAACATGTAAAAAGGGAAGAGTTGAATTTCCACCATGTGAAAATTGTGGAAAGAAACACCCTAGTGCATGCTTAAAAAGAAAAGGAGTATGCTACAAATGTGGTCAGAAAGGCCATCTTAATGGTGATTGCAAAGGGAAGAAGGAATCCAATGATGATCAATGCTATAGTTGTTGGGAGATGGGACACTATTCTAATGATTGTCCAAAATGTCAAGGAAATATGCAACAGAAAAGGCCAAGGGATCAGGGACACACTTATGGAATCACAACTGTAGAGGTTGAAGTTCCTAATGATGTGGTCACAGTTACTTTAATTGTTTCCTCAAGTTTATCCAATTCTTTATTTGATTATGGATCATTGCATTGTTTCATATCTTCCCAATTTGCTAAGAAAATTAGATATTTCCAGTTTGATTTAACAAGGGAGTTGTTAGTCAAAACTCCTAAGAGAAGTATCATTACTACAAAGTTCTATGAATCAGTTCACATAAAGGCATATAAATTTTCTTTATCTGCTGATCTCATCATCATACCCATGTTTGAATTTGATATAATCCTCGGAATGTATTGGCTCTCGGATCATGATGTGAAAATTTATTGTAATAATAAGTAGGTTACGGTTTTTTATTACGATGATAAAGAACACCTTATCTTTAGAGAAAAATCATCCCCACCTGATACTTATCTAGATCCACCCCCAGTATCTCAACTAAATTAAATTATTTGGGAGGAAGAGAATGAAATAACTATGGGTGAGGAAAGGTATGTTCAAATAGAGGATGTACCTGTTGTGAGAGAATATGTTGATGTGTTTCCAGAAGATTTACCTGGACATCCCCCAAAATGAGAAATTGAGTTTTCCATTGATTTAATTCCTAGATCAAGGACCATATCAAAGACCCCTTATAAAATGGACACTGTGGAACTAGTGTAACTAAAGAAACAAATAGAGGAATTGAGTAATAAGGGATTTATCCGCCCTAGTGTTTCTCCATGGGGAGCCCATGTCCTTTTTGTTAAGAGTAAATATGGATCTATGAGGTTATGTATCGAATACAGGGAGATCAATGCTATAACAATAAATAACAAGTATCCCCTACCTCACATTGATGATTTATTTGACCAACTCCATGGAGCTCAATACTTTTCAAAGATTGACCTTCGATCTGGATATCATCAGTTGAGTGTGAAGAATGATGACATTCCGAAAACAGCATTTTGAACTAGGTACGGGAATTACGAGTTTACGGTAATGCCTTTTGGATTGACTAATGCACCCTCTGTCTTCATGGATCTAATGAACAGAGTTTTCAAGGAATATCTCGATGATTTTTTAGTGGTATTTATTGATGATATCATGGTATACTCTAAAAGCTACGAAGAACATGAAAATCACTTGCGCATTATCCAGAAGACTCTTAGAAGACATGAATTATATGGGAAGTTTAGAAAGTGTGAATTTTTGCTTCAAGAGATTTATTTTATTGGCCATATTGTTTCTAAGGATGGGATCCTAGTTGATCATACAAAGACAAAGTCAATCCAAGATTGTCCCATGCCAAAAAACATAACTGAGGTACGCAGTTTTATTGGCTTAGCAGGTTATTATTGGTGTTTCGTACAGAATTTTGCTCGAATGGATAACCCACTATCGAAGCTCACACGTAAAGGGGTTAAATTTGTTTTGAAAAAAGATTGTGAAGAATGTTTCAAAGAACTGAATAGAGGATTAGTCAATTCTCCTATATTGACTATACCATCGGAGAATAAAGGGTTTGTTATTTATAGTTATTCTTCAAAGAAAGGACTTTATTGTGTCCTTATGAAAAATGATAGGATTATTTCTTATGCATCACGACAGCTAAAAATTCATGAGAAAAACTATCCAACTCATGATATTGAGTTAGTTGTTGTAATCTTTGCTTTGAATATATGGAGACATTATCTCTATGGTGAAAAATGTGAGATTTATACTGATCACAAGAGTTTGAAGTATATTTTCTCACAGAAATAACTCAACATGAGGAAAAGGAGATGGCTTAAACTACTCAAGGATTATGATTGCATGATACACTACCACCCGATGAAGGCAAATAAGGTGGAAGATTCTTTGAGAAGAAAGGATCATGGAGTTTTGAACAATGTGAGAGTTGAAAGGGATCTTATTTTCATGGATCTAGTAAATATGGATATGGGAATAACCATGTAAGGTGAAACATCAATGCTTTTTCAAATGGTTGCCAAACCATCTTTACTAGAAAGGATAAAAATTTCTCAGGCTGATGATGAGGAGTTTCAAAAGAAGATTAAAGCTATGAATCATGGGAGATTGAGTGACTTCGTATATGAAGATGGAATTTTGAAATTTTGGAAGATACTTTGTGTTCCCGATATACCTGATCTAAAAAGGGAATTTTTGGATGATGCGCATAGTTCCAATTTCTCTATACAACCTGGTAGCACTAAGATGTATAGATATTTGAAGGAACATTTATGGTGGGACAACATGAAGATGGATATTGCGGATTTTGTGTCAAGATGTATGGTTTTTTAACAAGTGAAAGTTGGAAGGCAACAACCTGGAAGAGTATTGCAACCCCTTCCCATACCTGAGTGGAAATGGGATAATATCACGATGGAATTTTTCATGGGAATACCAAAGAATCCTAAAAGGAACAATGAAATATGGGTCATTATTGATTGTCTTACCAAGTCAACACATTTTCTTGATATAAGATAAGATCTACCACTTAAACGTCTAGCAAGACTATATATTAATGAAGTTGTGAGACTTCATGGAGTACCCTTATCGATTGTTTCTGATTGTGATCCACGTTTTACATCAAGATTCTAGAAAATTCTTCAGAAGGCCCTAGATACTAATCTTTGTTTGAGCACTGCCTACCACCCACAAACTGATGGACTATCAGAACGGACTATTGAAACATTGGAAGACATGTTGAGGTCTTGTTTAGTTGATTTTCAAGGCATGTGGGATCAGTATTTACCTCTCATAGAATTTTCCTATAACAATAGCTTCCATTCAAGTATACAGATGGAACCCTATGAAGCATTATATGGGAGGCGATGTCATACACCAACGTGCTGGGATAATGTAGGTGAAATAAAGCTCGTGGGTCCAGAACTTGTTAAAGAAACAATGTAAAAGGTGAAGATTTTCCAAAACCATATCAAAATATCTCAAAGTAGGAGAAGAGCTATGCTGACAACCGATGGAAGGATTTAGAATTTCAGGTAGGAGATCATGTTTTCTTGAAGGTATCTCCATGGAAAGGAGTTATAATTTTCGGTGAGAAAGGTAAATTGAGTCCCAGGTACGTAGGACCTTTTGAAATTCTGGACCAAATTGGAGTTGTAGCTTACTGTTTGGCAATGCCTCCAAGTCTCTCCAAGGTTCAAAATGTGTTCCACATGTCAATGTTAAGAAAGTACATGCTAGACCCAACACATGTACTCACTTATAAAGAAGTGGAACATGATCTCGATCTATCTTAATGTGAATATCCTATCAAGATTCTTGATATTATAGAACAAGTATTGAAAAATCGGACGACTCATCTGGTAAAGGTTCTATGGAGGAACCATAAGATGGAGGAAGCAACATGGGAACCTGAGGATCTTATGTTAAAGACATACCCGAATCTTTTTAGGTAATATTCTGTGAATTTCAAGGATGAAATTTTTGTAAGGAGGGGAGAATGTAACTACCCAAGGTTTTGAAAATAAATATAGAATGCAATTTTATAAACACAACTTTTCTTCTACTATGTTTCGAATTTCGAAAAATGGTAATCTAGAGTTGTGTTTCGTAAGTCATTTGGAGTCTGATTGAAAAAACAGTATTTTTTATGAATAGTAACATACCCTTATGAATATTAATATGACCCTTATGAATAGTAAATAATAATATTATTTTATTTTCTTAAGGCAATACGATAATGAGATCTTAAATAGTTTCTCAATGAGAAATAAAACTAATTACACTTTAAGATTGTTATTTTTCAATTTAACTATGAGCTTATTTAAAAATTAAATTAATAATATATAGAAAATTATATTTGAAAAACGGATTTCACTTTTGAATTCTACACATTGAAAAATGGTAGGGGTGAGTTTTTGGTATTTTTCTAAAATACATGAATTTTTCATGAATAGTAAAAATACTGTTTTGAGTTTTCGGTAGTTTAATGACATCATATTGATGTAATAATTAATTATAAAAGTATGGTCGACTTGTGTATATTAAATTATGACATGAGGTGTCCCAAGTGGCTAATACAATGGGAAAATACCATGGGCAAGCCCATGGTTTGGAAAAAACCTCTAATGAGGTGTCCCTATGAAATTATTAAAAAATTACCTCTCTTTTTCTATTAATACCCACTCATCCATTCATTTTACTTCATTCCAAAAAACTCATCCTTGAATCTCTGGTGGTTTTACCTCCCTAGGAGTCCTCCCAAGGTGTCCCTAATTCCCCAAGGTCTCATCCTTCAAGATCTAGGAGTTATTCTACAAGGTAAGGGAATTCTTCATTCTCTTCTTTAAGTCGACACTTCTTTTATGTTAGCTATTTAAAATTCCTTTCTCATATGTTGGGGTTTGACTTTATTCATTATTTCTACTGTACTTTTTATTTCAATATGATGAGATACCTTTTTGTTCTCATCGTTTTATTTTATTAAATTTTAAGAGACGTCGTTAGGCTGTCGAAATTTCATAAGGGATCTCTTAACTTTTCTTTTATTTTCAAATTCATCTATTTTATTTTCTCTCCACACATTCTCTGTAAAAATGATCATTATAACTCCAGTAACATATATATACTAGATTTATATCATTTTAATGGAAGAAAAATCATAAATATTCTTACTCCCTCCCTTTTATTTTTTATAAACGAAATCAACGTCCGTGAGGTTCCAATTTATAGCCTTCGTGGACGACGAAGTTTTGTTCTTCAATTTCTTCTTCATTACTGGTCATGAAACCATATTTATGGTCTAACCATACTATATTATATTTTTTATAACCTAATTAAAATTCAAGAACCAGAATATGTACATATAATTAAGTTATATGACAAAACTAGTTCATAATATTCCAAATACCGCCGAATAATCGAAGTGGTTGTCATCTAATAATTCATCCTCATTCCATGTAACCAAATGCTAAAAATGACCATTATCAATTATTTAAGTTAATTAATAATATATAATTCCAATTCTAGAGATTTATAACCATTCCACATGAACTCCATTACTTAAAATCAAGTGTACCGAATATGAAAATAAAGGAAACGAACACTCCAGAACGACAAAATTCAATACAATAACTTGCCAATAAAGACATAAATGAACTAACCATAATTATGGTAAAATAAATACATGTCTAAATAGTTTCTGAAATAATTTATTAACAAGTATAATTTCAAATTCCAGGAGCTTAAGTACAAGAGCGGAACACGTTTGGAGTTAAGGTAAGGGTTTTTTCCACCCAAAGTTCCACTTTCATTCGGGATATATTCATTGTCTAATTACCTCGATGTAATTCTTATGTATTGTTATGTAATCATAATATGTTCTATGTGAGTATCATATATATGTTTAAAAACCATAATCCTTCCTTATTTTATGGATTGTTACATGTTTTAAAAGAAACTCTCAAAACTGTTTCCAAAAATATGATCTCGGTACAGGGGAATTTCTCAAAATCATATGTATTTTCAAGGGAAATCTATAATCTGTTTTTAAAAAACATTATCCTTATAAAAAACACTTATTTTATCATGAAATACTATCTTACTTAACTTATGGTTTTATTCAAATATTATTCCAAACTAACTCTTCTTTTCAAAAATAAAAGAGTATTTATCTCCAGAATTGCTTAATGATTTTATAAGAGAGTTTTCATCTATTTCAACACTCTTGTTGATTCCATGGTATTATTGGGTTTAATCATTTATGAATTCATCTACCATATTTTATTTAATTTTTTATGACTAACTCTATTTTGGATGACATATCCTAAAACCATTCACCATATCATTCCGAATGGTTAGTGTTTTATGTTTAATGACTGGGGAAAGATAGTTACATTTCATATGATAGTTTCAATATGAATGTATTTGTTATTTGTGTTTATCCCTGCTCATATGAGGAATGAATTGGACTTATTATGTGACGGGTGGGGCCCTCTATAGCCCCTCAATTCATCGGTAGGTCTCATGAGAAAAACTATGTTCTTGGCACGAGGCCTTGACAAAATGATTATTTTATGGTCCTAGCACGAGGCTTTGACATTATGGTCATGATGTCTGGAATATGCACTTCCCTCATTATGATGCTAGTATTTAAAGATCATGTGGTCATTCGACTATTAGAATACCCATGATTATGTTTTATTATGGCATTATTTATTCACCTCATATTTCTTCCATAATGTGTGCATGTTCATTATTAAAGGCATGTGTTTTAAATTATTCACCATGTCTAATTTTTATGTTAACTTTTGCTGTATTTATTACTCTTACTGATCATTTGATCTCACCCCTATCTTATGTTTAATTTTATCAGGATAAGAAGAAGTAATTTATTAATGACTTTCAAGCATAATCTAGGAGACTTGATGACACTAGTGGAATAAATTAGTGTTGTTTTTCCTTTCCATATGTAAAGTTGAACTTATGTATGTATATTGTTTCCAATAATACTAAACTACTTGGTCCTTCGGGATTCTTATTCCTTGTATGTATTCCAACATAATCAAATAAGGCACTGAATCCGGGCAACTGGGGTCAAGTCCTTACAAAAGTGAACAAGAATCAAGAGGTATTTTGAAGGGGTTTTTCTGTGGCTATGGGACGGTAGGAAGATGATATCCAAAATATAGGAAAAATGGGGTAAACTACTAACATGGAAAAAGAAATGCACATTTTTTTTTGAAATGAAACATGGAAGGAAATGGAAGCACATATTTATAGGGTAATTATTGTGTGAAATAAGACACAAAAGTGGAATGAAATATGAAGGGAATGAGAAGATGTAATATTTACAAAACACAAAACTTCTCTCAATGACATAAGAATATAATTAAAGTGTTCATTTTTTTTCTTTTTTTTCTCTTTTTTCCAAAATTTGAACTTGAAACAAATCTCACACACATATCCCAACCCATGATTTATCTCCTCATGACACTAATTGTAATAGTTATAACAAGATCAAAGGTTGAGAAATGGTGATTTTTGACCTACCCAAGACACAACCCTTTTTTTGAGTTTTTGTCCATTTTTTAAATTAATTTTCTTTGAAAAATATTTCATAAGCATATATACATTCCCAGACCCCATTGAAGGACAACCTCTCCCACACACAAAAAATTGATGCTTTCCCTCAAGCATATGACAACTTGTTGAAAATCAATAAAAGGGAACCCAAACAATGAAATCCATTCCCCCCCCACACGTAAATTTTTAAAAAAAATTATGCAATGAAAATCAATGTTTATATTGGATGGGAAACGTTATTGGTCTTGTAATGTGGATATCAAACAAAAGGTTTTCATAGGCTTGAAGGGGCTTTCAAAAGGAGGATTAATGTAATGTAAAGGGGAGTCTATTTGGCTATTGTGTTTCTCATGTGGTTCAGAAAATGCCTCTATCATATTAATGCACACTAAAGTAAGAAAATCATCTTGAAGGTCCAAAAACTCAATATTCACAAATGGGGGTGAAAAAACACTCATTTTAAAAATATGGACATAGGTGGCCTTGGAATGAAAGCTAATTTCATTCCTCACGTTTGGGAAAATCATTTTACAAATAAAATTTGAGCATTAAAAATTGGTTGGTTTGGAAAAAATATTCTTTATCCAACTTTATGAAGAAACGAAAAAAATTGAGATTAATCCATGTCTTTTGACTCCAAAAAATGGTTAGAAAAAATTTGGAATTTGGAAGGTGAGTAAGTATGACTCTTGTTGGTTCATTTTTTTTAATTGTTTAGGTTTTTTTGTGTTTTCAAATTACACACCAACACAAAAGATAAAGAGTAAATAAAAATTTGATGAGGAAAGTGGTAAAAAAGAGAATGAGGGATGAAGAAGAAGAATGAAAGAGAGAGAGAGAGGGAAAGAGGTGCCCCCTGGTTTGGATTTGGCGGGTCGTCATCTTCATTCGGTGGTGGGTGTAATGTGGATCTGATGGAAGTTAATGTGGTTATAGGATTGTGGGATGTTACCTGAAAAGGAAAAATCATTATTCATCTAATGAATAACTAAAATGAAATTAAAATTTCATAAAATTAAAAGAGAACATGGGTTGCCTCCCAAGAAGCGCTTCATTTATTTGTCTACAACTTGACAATTTTAGTGGACTACCCATAGTCCGATGGTGGCCACCGTATTTTCTCAAATCCAGAGTGCTTTAAAAAAACTTCTACTTTGGGATGCCTGATTTTTCATTGGATAATTTATCCCCTTCCTTGATTGTGTGCTTACAATTAAATGGAGGTGGAAAAAGAATATGATTATCCTCCCTTTGGTCGTCAATGTGAGGAATGCTTTTATCCACACAATGATGGTTTTCAATGCTTGAAAATTTAGGAATATGTCTCAATTATGATGGTTCATTTATGTAAGGATCATATAACACAAAACCACAGTATGAGATCCCAATTGTTTTTGACTCATTTATTTCATCACTTACTGATATAGAGTAATGAGGATCAGTGGAGTCATAAGACTGAATAAAATTTTCAATATCCTTTATTTCAATGTTGTTCCCCAAAGAATAGTAAATTTCAACCTCACCAGTCATCACTTTATTAATTAGGGAATAAATCACACAACCTTCACTCTCATTGGGACAAGATAAACACATTTGTTTAGAGTTAACCTCAGATATAACAGAATTTTCAGAATCACAGATAGGAAATGATGAATGTTGGATAAACTGGTCTAAATCAACAAATGAGAATTCTAGTTCATTTTACTCATTATCATCCAATCTGGATAAGTGGAGGTCATAGGAAAGATGAGATTCTAAATATTTTTCAAGATCCTTTAGAGAAATGGAGTTTGCATTTGTAATGTCAACATCAACTTCTCTATTTATGACTTGGTTAATGAGGATGAAATATTCACAAACTCTTATATCAGTAGAACAAGAAGGAAATGATGTATTTGGATTCAACACACACTTAGAGATAGTTTCAGAAGAATATATATAGAATGAAGATTCATTCTATGATGGGTATTGCATGGATTGGAAAATATTGAACTTGACCAGTTGGTCACCAAATTCCATGGATAAGATGCCAGCATGGACATCAATTTTGGTTTTTGATTTCATGAGGAAAGGTCTTCCTAAAATCATAAGAGATTGGCAAGAAGTTGTCTCACCTTCCATGTCATGACAAAGAAGTCAGCTGGGAAGATAAGATCATTGACTCAGATAAGGACAACCTCAATTATACCCTCAGGACTAGCTGTGCTTCGATTGGATAATTGAATGATAACACTTGTTGGGTGCAAGGGACCTAGAATAAGGTTGGATAAGATAGATTTGGGCATAAAATTAACTGAGGCTCCTAGGTGTATGAGTGCATCATCGAAGATGGAACTTCCAATTTGGCATGGAACTATAAAATTCCCTGGATCTTTTCAGTTTATGGGAATGGACTGTTGGGTGGAAACATTTTCAAAGGTCCTAAGTTGCCTCTTGTGGGTGTACAATTCTTTAATAAACTTGGCATACTTAGGGATTTGTTTTATGGAATCTAAGAGGGGTATGTTGACTTTAACACGTCTAAACATGTCGAGCATTTCAGGATCAGGTTCAAATGACTTATTTGGCTCAGAAACAGCTTGAGGAAAATGAATTGCATTCCTAAGTGGAATAGATGGAGGTGAGGGAATGGCTTCCGATTCCTTTTCATGTTTCTTTTAATTTTAATTTTCTATCTCAACATTTAAAGGAGGGTTAGAGGACTTATCTTGAGACATAACAATTTTCATTCCCGATCTAAGTGCAATTTCACTCACATTACCCTTGGGGTTGGGTAATAGTTGAGCTGGGAGTTGGTAAGAATTTGATTATTTTTTCTGGCTTAAGTGGGATGCAAGTTGACCAATTTGGGTTTCAATGTTTTTTAGGCTAGAACGGGTGAAGAAGGAAAGATCTTCAACTGCACTTTCCCGTGGTTTCTTGGAAGAAGAGTTCTGTCCCGAATTGGGATTGTCTTGATTTTCATTCTTGGGAAAGTGATTGTATTGGTTTGGGAATTTGGAATGCTCATTAGGATAGTGGAATAATGGAGGAATATGAGGAGGATTTCTCCTTTTTTTTTTAGGAACAAAAGGATAAGGTTGTTTGAAATTACCAACACCTTGAACATATTGAAATATGTTTGGGATTTGAGGAAGGAATTGAGGAGGATGAGAGACAGGATTACCATTCCTTAGGCCTTGGTTATAGGAAGAAGAGAAGGGATCATAGTGAGGTTGGTTGAAGTTTCTAACAAACTAGCCTGATAGTTGAGGGTTGGTGTTCTGTTGAGCATAGGCTGCATTGATCTCCATTGGTCCAGAAGAATCAGATTGATCCTCATGAAGTTGTAGACTTGTGTCAGTTGGATGAGCTAGGGAGTTGTAGATTCGACGGTTTTTGACAATTCCAGGAAACATTGATTGTGGAGAAGATGAGGTTGCAGCTTTCGATGCCACATCTAGTTATCGCACAAGACCTGTAAGTTCACTCATCCACTCGGTCATCTTTTTTGGATTTATTGATTGATCATATTAGAATTGTTTGACTTGAGCATGTGCTCGAGTATAGAATTTTTGTGTGTTTGCAGCCATGTTACGTATAAGATCTCTTGAAGTTGTAGGAGTTTTATCAACAATAGCACCGCCACTTGCGACATCGATGAGAGTTCTCTCCATAGCCAAAAAACCCCTCATTTAAGTATTGGATCAATATTTGGTCAGGGATTTGGTGGTGTGGGTAGGATGAAACAAGATTTTTGAACCTCTCCCAGTACTCATGGAGCGATTTACTTGGGAATTGACGAATGCCACTTATTTCCTTTCGGATAGAAGTAGTACTAGAAGTATGAAAGAATTTCTCTAAGAAGAGTCGCTTTATGTCATTCCATGTGGTTATGGAACCAAGAGGAAGGTAGTAGAGACATTACTTGGGAGTGTCATCTAGGGAGAAAGGGAATGCTTGAAGTTTTATTTGTTCCTCATAAACCCCTTGAGGCTTCATGGTAGAGCACACCATTTGGAACTCTTTATGGTGGAGATGCGGATCCTCACCGGCTATCCCATGGAAATGAGGAAGAAGATGAATCAAAATAGATTTGAGTTCGAAGTCATCCTCTATGTTTTGATATTGAATACCAAGAGGTTGGTAATTCATATTAGGGGCAGTGATTTCTTTAAGTGTTTGTTCCCTATGATTGTCCATATCTAATTCAATTGGTTGGACAAGGACTGGTTCTTGAATTATTTGATTATCCCTAATGTTCCTCCTAAGTTGGCAAAGTGTTCACTCAATTTCAGGGATAAAAAAATCTGAGGGATTTTTTGGGAGGCTACGGGGCATTCATAGAGATGTTGGAAGAAAGAGGAAGACAGGTTTTTGTGTGTGTTTTTTTTATGATTTTTATGAGGAAGGTGGGTTTTTCTTTGTTTTTTTTCAATTTGTTTTAATTTATGGGTTTTCTGGTTTTTTTATAACAACTAAAAAAATGACTACATAAAGCACCATCCATAGAAACAAATCCATTTGAAATCATGGCCAATTGTTGCCTATTGATCAGTCAAAGTTCTGATGCTCTGCTAATGTGTAAAGCAGCACTCGGGTTGAATCCTCAGCAATGATTCTTTTTAATAGTTGTTTGTTTTTAGTTGATTGTGTTATGAATGGGGGGTTTGTTTGTAGAGCTTATGAAATAATTTATATTTGATGTTTGATTTATCAAATTGATAAAGTTTGGGGTGAGTTCATCAATAGGTATTTAAGCTTTTGATATTCTTAAGCCTTGCTTTGTATTGCATTAAATTAACACCCATGTCGCGAGTTGACGTTGATTGGAATTTCAAAGTGTTAAGGATTTAATCCAAGCCTTAACTTAACTTAAGGTTTTAATATTAATCATATATTGTTTATGGTAGTGTATTTATGGATCCAATAATCCATGGAAACCACTCGTTAAACAAAACAAGTCATTAATCAATGGCATGTTAAGTCCAACATACAAAATGTTAATTCAAAGAATACTCATCGAGCATAAACTCTCAATCGGTTAACATCCCTAAATTATATCTCCCCTTAATGAGAGATTTACTCAGACATTTAAATGATTAATAATATGGTTATAATGATTATGTTGATATATTAATAAGAAAAAAAGGGATAAGAAAAAGAGTGGTGCGTCAAACACACACACAAACGATAATGATAATTAAAAACATACTTTTGATTGAATGAGGAAGAAAAATAAGGGAAGGGGTTTTAACTTGATTTAAAATATTTTAAGAACATTAATATTAAACTACTTAAGGTGGATTAGAATAATAGATATTGAAGAAGAAACTTTCATTAAAACATAATTACAAAACAGAAACACTTACTCGATTACAAACGAAGAACAACACAAAAGTAAATGAAAGGAAGCAAGGAGGAATGGTTTATCAAGTAAAAACTTGAATATGTAATATCCTCACAATAATTTGGAAGAGCCTTGTTTATTCCAACATATCCTCCTTTGCTCTGAAATTCCAACTCCTTTGTAGGATAGGAGGGGGATGTATTTATAGCCCAAGGAAGTGGACTGTTAGCATTCCCAATCTGTCCCTCCAATTGTCTCAACAATTTGTACATATGGACAAATTAATCTTGAGATATATACTTCTTAAAAGTTTTATATAATATTTTTTTATGAAAAATCTTAAAATTTGGTGGCATTTGTACTTATGGATCCAAAGTTATGGCGGTTTTATTAAAAAAAGTTAAACTGTCCATTTCAATCCATACTTTTTAGAATTCCGAATTGTGAATGAGTTTTTGAATATAAATAGGCTTTATAATCAATTTTATGTCTTAAAAAAAGTCGTCAAAATATATCCCCTATTTTAAACTTCAAAATCTCAGCTTGATTGGATAATTACATAATCAGATAAGTCATTAAAACTGCACTGATTTTATTTCCAGGCCAGAATGGTGAGCTGAGTTTAAATGAATCATTTGGGCCCCTTGTATTTAGAGTTGGGACTTGAAATTTTTATCCAATACTCCTTAAATTTTATCCCAAACTATGGAGTATAATAAAAGAATTTTTACTTTCTAATGGATACCAGCAATTAAAACTTCATGGATGGGCCAGTTTCTTCACAGATTCTGTGGGTCTTCTTGTGTGGTCTATATGACCATCCAAATGGAAAATGGGCCAATGATTCCTTCTAATTATATGTGGAAAATTTAATACGGAATCCTACAAAACACAAACCACACAATTCGGATCATTAGGGTGAGAGTTATAAATAAAATTGTAAACTAACTCAATTGGACTACTTCTAAAAATGCTCAAAAATTATACTTAGTATTAAAACATTAATATTTCACACAAATTAGGAACATTTAATATAAAATAATTAAAGGGAGTATATAATAATTCATAAAATTATTAATAACATCAATGAATCTGGAACATTATTAGTACACGATTTTTCTAACCACACGACCAACCATGCGTGGGTTAAAAGTGAGATCCTAAAATTTTGGATCTCACATGTTTTGGTATTTAACTCCCTTGTTTTCCTCATATAAATCTATAAATTCATATTATCTATATCAAAAAGGATAATTAAGATTCTCCCATCAATCCTAAGGAAATCCAAAAGCATCTCTTGGTGATTTGAAGGCAGATTCTTACGATAAGCCTTCATTCATGGTCATTCTTGGTGCTTTTTCTTATATCTAATTCTATATATCTCTCTTTTTATTAGATATACCCTCTTTGTGGATATATATAAGGTATTTAAGGTCAAATATGATTATATTTGTCTTTTTGTATGATAGTAGAGTATATCTAAGGTGGTTTTGTCGAGATTTAACCCGATTTCGTTAGCGTTTTTTGTGTTGTTTTCCATTTTCTCCAATTTCTCAAGGTAGGTGGATTCACTCTCGACTCCTCTATTTAAAACCTGAATGCTTGATTAAAAATTTATTTACTTTGTTGAAATTATTTTCTAAATTGATATTAATTTCTTGTGGAAACCCCTATTTAGTGATGGTTTGGTAAATTGGAAAATGGGGTGTTTTGGTTGGAAAGTGTTTTTGGTAACTTAATCTTAAAATGATGATTTTAAAATGTTTTCTTGGTTTTTATGCATGGAAAAAAAATTCAATAAATTTTTTTTTTTGAAATGGGATTTAACAAACTTGGGTTTGGAATGGTTTTTTGGTGTTTTTTCATTCGCATTGGGTTGGATAAGGGTGTGAAGTACCCCCATCAAAAGGTTGGGACAGATATGGGTGTGAATTACCCCCATCAAAGTGGTTCACTAGGTGATGGCTTAGTGAAATGATGAATCACCACTCATGATTATAGGGATTTATAGGTTACATACATGGTTTAATGGGTGGTTATGTGGAACAGAATGGGTTATTCCAAAATAGAACATGTGATATGTTTTTAGAACATTGTTTGGTTGCTTTCCTTGGAAATTGTGATTATCTTGAGAAACCCATTTCATTGGAACTTGTTTATATTTTGATATAAATAGTTTTATAAATATTATTTTGTATAAATTATTTAATATAAATGAGTGAAAGTTTTCTATCCTAGTAGTGTGAGTAGGGAAGTCATTTGGGGAAAACCTACAGAGTTTTAGTACTCACCCCTGCTTTGGCACTTTGTTTATTTTGTAGATGTTGTTTATTGAGACATAAGAAAAGGTAAAGTTTCACACATATTTAGTAGTACTTTGTGATACTTGGTATATTTTGGAGTTGTAGCATTGATTTTTCATTGGAGTCTTTGATTTTTATAGTCTCTTACTATGTACTTTGATGTTGTAGTCTTCCGTTGATGATTTTTGGTTTTGGTTTGATTTTGATAAATGAAATGTTGAGTTGTATCTCAATCTTATAATGAATCATATAGTGGTTTATTTGTTTATGTAATTTTTGGTTGGTCATTTTATTTAAAAAATGTAAAATCGTCCCCCACATGTATTGATGCCCTTTGACATTTATTTCCAGCCTTTGGCATCTTGGGGATGTCACTTAAGGCATAGTAACATTCCACCGCCTTCTCAAGCTAATGAGAAGGGGAGGGATGCTATAGGGATCCATTAGAAACCCTTTTATAAGGATCTCCATGCAAGATAATATGAAACTTTATAAAAATATAACTAAATAACTTCTATAAATACAAGTTTATCATTCATCGAAGAGATAATTCATCCTTGAATCTTCATATATTGTTTGAGAAAGATCATCAAAGTGGAAAAAAAATGTATCCCAACTCTATAGGTATCCAGAGTCATATTTGAATCATCTGATGTTCATATGAGACTCACCTTTTCTCTACAATATTCTAGTACCACTATATGCAAAGGAGGAAGATGGAATAGGTCCTCAGGTTACTAAGAGTCATTGGTTTAATATCCACACACAAATCCATCATATAGAAGTAGGATTTATATAGAACCTGAGGATGTTCATGTGTGGTGTACTCATTAACTCATGTGTTATGACAAGTGTGTTAATGCCTTATCTAATTCAGGAATTATATGCATGAATACATTTAACTCACATTCATTTCATTATATGAAATGTTTCTTTTAATGATATCCTTAATGGAGAATAATACAAGTGTCTAATAAACAAACAATATACCCAATGTATTTAAATGAAACCCAAAATATAGGTTATATATATCATATATATATGTATCTATTAATATATATCATATATATAAATTCTTAAAGAATATTTCCATCAACCTCACACTCACACTCAAGCCTAATAGACTTTGTGCCATTTCACCTTCTGTTGTGTCATATACAATAACTTATGAAACCATATCCGAAACTAATTTTAGATATATTTAAAAATAGTTTTGAAAAGTTATCATTAAATTCCCCTTGTATCACATCATTTTAAATACCTTGTGAATCCCCATCTAAAACACTTTTGGATTAACTCTAAAACATTTTTATAGTTGATCTCTATGTGAAAATAAATCTCCATTCAGTCAACCAAAACTTATGACCCTATGGACCTTTATATCATTGAGAACAAATACAAATCTCAAGATCCATATATGTAAGAAAAGAGTATCCTCAAGGAAATCATCAATGCTACTCAAGATATAATGGTATTTGAGGTGATTTTCATCAATCACATGTATCTCTATACTTATATCCACTAGTTTGCATCATATGAAAATGTGCATTCTCATATTTTTCAATTATTCAAGACATTGAGTGGCCATGGGATATGGATCAGGGGAATCCCATATATCCAACCCATATATTCTCAATTATCATAGTGTGTACTGAATTGACTGATGAATACATAACAAGTCATTTATCCTTCTAGATAGGTATATCACAAGTCCCTTATCTAGATAGATAGATATAATATCTAGGTGTGGATGAACACTCCCACATTCTATCTCAATCAAGGTCCCTAGTTTCATATTCATTGTACGAGAGGACAAATCCCATTGTGGCTGTGATCCAACTAATGAAATGATATGTAACATACCCAATGTCCCCATATTATCTAAGTCGATATATAGACTTATGTAAGTTGGGTATCAAAGTATGAAGGTTATTGTTCTAGGTTTCATATCAACCTTAGGTAATGGGGACTCAAATATGATCCATATACCCTTGGTATAACAAATAAATCTATACAAAACTCTATGTTGTATGTTTAGTATGTCATACAATTCACACAAAGAATATTGTTCTTTTTTTTGCGACTCATGGTCATATTATATATCTATATAAAATTATACTATTCATGATAAGCTTAAAATTTCATCATAACCTATAATACTCTATAAAGAACATCGATTAGGGATAAACTCAAAGTTATACATTGAGAGTTCAATTATCATTACACTTCACAAAATGTATATCTGTATATATATTTATGTACCCAATATAAAATAATGGTATAATTGAGGTCTCCATTTATATGATATATTTTAATATTATTAAACTCTTTAAAAATATTTAACAAAACCAACCTAAACACCAGTTTATCATATCATATATTATAAACTACCAGATCAGCCTTATGTTTTCTAATTTTTTTTCTTTTTAAATGCATTACATCATATGTAATCCATTTCATGTATCTTTGTGAAAAATTAATAAAAATATTCCTCTAAACTCTTCAGTAAAAACACATATGAAGAAATCCAATTTGAATAATGGTTGGATTTAGGAATTGTATTCCTAAATGTTCAACTTTTTAACTTATTCCAACTTCTTATCTTCATAAAATAAAATTTTTTGATGACAACTTCTATTTTGTACTTATAACTATTTCTATGTTCATCATCATCATCCTTGTAACCCAATTCCATCAAAAAATTTCCTTGAAATAATATAACTACTTATATTATTGTTTACTAATTCATCCTAAATCTCTTAATATATTAAATAAAATTCTATTTAAACTAAGATTTTTGTAATTATTTATTTATTAACTTTGAACTTCTTTAGGTCCAAATATACTCCCACTAGCCTCTTAGATAGTATATTCTTTTCTGAGTATCTTAGTAAGATACACAAACCCTTTTGTGTTATTAAATAATTTTTTTTTCTTTTAATAAGAATGTTTAACAAATAAAATATTGCTTCCATATCATAAATAGTATACTACGTGTTTGGAATATATTTTTTCATTTTAAAAAATATTACTTTATTTAAATATATTACTGATGGGTGATAGGAACACATTCCCATATATTTCAAAAAATATATGGATAAACATTTTATCCTAAATAAAAAAAATTGATCCATATCTTCTTCTCAAAACATGTAGTAGAAATTAACAGAAAATTGATTTTTTATTCAGGGAATTCATATAAGAATAAAAAATAATATGTTGTCATGGTAGCCAAAAATAGTGAATACTAAGAAAATAATTCCTAGAAATAAGATTACAATCATTAGGTAAAAACATCAAACTTTTATAGAGAATCAAACTATTTCCAGACCTTCCTTTGTTGGTTATGGCATCAACTACATAATTTCCTTCTCACCACATGTGCTTCATGCAAGTATTCTAGGTGATGTAGTATATGTAATTTATGAAAATATAAATAAAGGCCCAAGGTAAATCAAACTTCTCTTGGAGAAACTTTATCGGCATCATTGAATCAAATTCAACTTCCATAATTTGGATATTGAGTTGATGGTCCAAGGAAAGACCCATGGCCATGGATTTGGTATCCACACTAATGGAGTTACCTACACCAAAAAATGAGCTAAAACAAAGAATCATAATACCCCTATAATATCTTACCATGCTATCTACTATCATCTATCCATCAATACATGAATCATCAAAATTCAACATTAGTATAGATATGGGAGGTTCCCATATGACCCATCTTCCTTTTATACCATGATTGAATTTAGAATTAAAGAAAGATACTGGTATAAAAAGCCTTATCCAGGAAGATTTCCTTTCAGTTATGATAAAATTTCCCAACTCTTCCATATGTAATTTAACCTAAACCTGTAAGTAGATAGAAGAGTGCATAATAACTTCCGTTGATTTATTCCTAGCATCCCATAAGGCCTAGTATACCACTGCAAACACCATCCCTCTCACCTAACTTATATTCCCTGCTAACCAAAACCTCGAAACAGGGACACCAAAATATCCTATAGTGATTCACTATTAATGTTTAGGTTCATCCCCTGTCTTATGAAATCCCAAACCTACTTCCCTCATTCACTCTAGAAGAAGAAATTCCAGGTCATCTCTTTTTGTATCCTTAATCATCATTGGCATCGTAATTGTAGAGAAACACCTATTTTCTAAATGATATCATCAGTATAGACAGCTTGATTCCCTATTCTTATGACAACCCTGATTTTTATTAGAACTTAAACATGCTTTATTACATAAAACTTCACTTGATACAACAAAGAAGATTGAGAGGTTTAGCATCTTTGTGGCTTAGGATCATTACATAAAAACGTAAAACATTAAATTCAACATCTTTATTGAAAACTTCCTTTACATGACCACTACATTCCCTCGAACTTAGCATTGCATGGGATAACCTGAGGACATGCATAAGAAAAGGGTGAGCTATAAAGCCCAGTAAGGGAGTACACATGGAATAACATGAGGAGTACAATACATGTTAGACAATAGGCATATCAATAGAGAATAAAAGAAACATTAACATAAAGTCATGATAAATCATGATAATTATAACATGGAAATGTGGCAATAACACTTAACATGGAATTATCATGAGCCAAGGCTCATTGCACATGAAGCATGAGTAAACCCTCATTGCACATGAAGCATGAGTAAACCCTAGTTGCACTTGAATTAGCATGATTCAACACTCATTGCACATGACGTATCATGATACTATACTTTACCCAATGCATTGGAGCGCTATAAGGGCGCACCCTTCCTAAACATTTCATTTCATGCATAAGTGTGCCACATGGATCATAAAACTTGGATTCATAAAACATAATCATTTATTCCATGATAAAGGAATGTGGAATTCATACATGAAACTTTACAATCAATAAGTAAATGTGCATAAAGGTGAATACCCTTGATGGAAAAATGGGCATGATATTCACTACACAATGACATTGGCTTAGAAAATCGGTGCGATTTCGGCAGCGTAACGGCATGACATAAGAATTCATAAAAAAAGGTTGACGAGAGAGAAAGGGTTTCCTCATCATATTTACATGTAATGGATAGTAAGGAGGTAATATAGATACATGTCCCAACAATTGAAATGGAATTTGGATTCATGATACAAAAGTATTGCTTGAATGTAAAAGAAGAGAGAGAAGTTCCTTTCAGAATTTCGGCATAGTAACGGGTGTACATGGGAGGAATTAAATGAGAGATAAAGGCATCTCACGTCATTCAAAAAATAATAGGGCAGTATGGGGGAGTTTCGAAACCATACCCCAACATTCATAATTGAAATTAAAAGGGCAATACAACTTAAAGAAAATTGAAAAAAATGAGAAAGGAAGAAAAAACCCTTACTTGGAAGTGTGCTTCCAAAGGCTAGAGAGAGGCTTGTGAGAGGCTTCTTGGGAGCTTGGGGAACCTTGGGAGGATTCTAGAGAGAGTAGGGCAGAGTTTGGACGAACTCCAAAGGATTTTAGTGAGGAGGAAGTGGGATCTTGGGTGGGTTTATATAGGAAAGGTGAGAGAATACTTTATTATTTAGGTTTGGGACCCCTTATATTAAATTAATCCAAACCACAAACCATCCCATGGTTTTTGCCCATGGTTTCTAGAAAAGGAAAGAGGAAAAAAATATTTTACAAGGCCCAAGTCCGAACTTCTTAAAATAATAAGGTTGCTTATGTGGAGGTGAGTCACACTCCCATGGAAATTAATTTAAAAAGGCAAAGAGTTGAATAACTCTTGAGGGGTTCATTAATGCTTTGAAAAGTAATTCAAACAAACCCAAAATCACTTTATTTTAATGGTAAAACATATATTGGCCGAACATAAGGATTTTAGTATTTTATTACATCACCATTGGGTCATTATGATGCCATAAAACACATTATATATTTAAACGGTATTTAATTTTTACCCAAAAATTTGACCGTCTCAGAAAATTATGAAAAACTCACCGTTGAATAATTTTGACGTCCTAATTCCAAAAATAACATTTATTTTATCTAAATAATTTTCTAAATATGTGAATTTTCACTTTTAAAATAGAAACCGTTATTTATCGAAAATTCACGTGTTTTTGACAGAAATGGATTTCAAACCTTAATATAACATTTTAATTGCATTCAAAAATTATAAGATCATTTATATTTAATAAAAATTAATTTAATATTAAATAATAATATTTTATTAAAATATTATTTAATTAAAAAATCCCTTAATTTAATAAAATTGAATTATTAATTAAATAATAACTAAAAACACCATTTGTACTTTAAAAACTATTTACAATGTATCAAAAATGACTAGAAATTATATTCATTATTATATACAAAAAAATAATGTACATGAACATAGTACTACTTATTTGTTACATAACCCATTAAAACAGCTGCATAAGACCTAAGGGTAAGGTGTGCGATGGTGACAGACTCTTGGGGTGGCTCGGATAGCATCGCTCGAGTGGTAATCTCTATCAACTTCCACTTTTCCCGTAGAAGGTCACGTTCAAGCTTGAAATAATGAATCTTAGCTCGGGCTTGGTCAAGGGCGAAGCCCAAGGATGCCACCTCTTTTCCGAGCTCCGACAAATGGGCTTCGTATGGGGCAATTCTACTGGATGAGGCCATCGCTTCCTTTGTCTGAGTAAAATTGGGTTCGTTAAAGCCTTATATTTATACTAATCATGTGATCACTGTTCAACGGATATAAAAGTAACGGTCACAAATCTTATCATAAAACCAAAGAAGTTGAAATCATATAAAAACATTTTTTTATAAAGATACAATTAACTAGATCAAGAGGGATTTTCCATTAATGAAACTTTGGGTCGTTACAATATTCCCCCCTTAAGAAATTTCACCCACGAAATTTTCATTTTCCCAAACTAAAACAAATGTGGGTAACTCAGCTTCATCATATCCTCTGACTCCCAAGTTTCTTCTTCAAACTTGTGGTTTCTCCATAACACCTTGATGAGGGGCATTGTGTTATTTTATAGAACTTTTTCTCTACGATCTAAGATCTTCACTGGTTGCTCCTCATAAGAAAGATCGTCTTCCAATTGTACCACCTTGGAAGAGAGTACATGTGAAGGGTCTGGTATGTACTTCCTTAAGAGGGATACATGAAAGACATCATGCACTTTGGCCATAGTAGTTGGAAGTGCTAGTCGATAGGCCACAACCCCAACACGATCAAGAATCTCGAAGGGGCCTATGTACCTTGGACTTATCTTCCCTTTATTTCCAAACCTCATGACCTTCTTCCATGAAGATATGTGTAAAAACACCATGTCTCCAACTTTAAATTCAAGGTCTCATCGACGATTATCTACATAACTGTTTTGTCGACTCTGGGATGCCTTGATATGCTGCTGAATGGTTTTCACCTTCTCCACCATTTCTTCGACCATTTCTGCTCCAAGCAGCTTACGTTCACCGACCTCATCCCAACATGTCAGTGTTCTGCACCTTTTCCCATACATGGCTTCATATGGTGCCATTTGGATGCTCGAGTGGAAACTGTTATTATAAGAGAACTCAACCAGAGGAAGATGTTGATCCCATCCTCCTTTAAAGTCCATTGAGCACGCTCTCAACATATCCTCAAGTGTTTGGATAGTCCGCTCAGATTGGCCATCAGTTTGGGGATGATAGGTTGTACTGAAGTTCAGTTCAGTATTCAGAGCATGTTGAAGACTCTTCCAAAACTTAGAGGTGAATCTTGGATCTCGGTCAGACACAATAGATAGTGGTACTCCATGCAACCTTACCACTACCCTGATATATATCTGTGCCAGTTGATCCAAAGAGAAATCCTCTCGAATAGCAATGAAGTGTGCAGTCTTTATAAGACGATCCACAACAGCCCCGATTGCTTTGTTGCCTTTGGATGTCCACGGAAGTCCGGTGACAAAGTCCATGGTGATGTTCTCCCATTTCCATTCTAGTATGGGCAATGGTTGCATCATCCCCTTAGACTTCTTCCTCTCTGCCTTCACTTGCTGACACACCAGGCACTTTGATGTATATTCAGCGATCTCCTTCTTCATATTATCCCACTAAAAGTTTTCTCGGATATCTCGATACATCTTTGTGCTCCCTGGGTGAATCGAGAAATTTGAACTATGTGCATCATCCAAAAGTTCCTTCTTCATCTCCGGACATGATGGAACACATAGTCTTTTCCAAAACCGCACAATTCCTTCTTCATTATGATTAAACTCCGAGGATTTCCCCTTTTTCATAGCTTCCACTTTTCATTGAATTCCCACATCATCCTTTTAAGAATCCTTTAAACTTTCCAAAAGAGATGGTTGAGCAATAATTTGTGAAAGGATTGATGATGTTCGCTTCTTTATGATTCCCATATCCATCTTCATCAAGTCTTTGAAGATTGGATCCTTCTCAATTCTCATCATTGATAGAATCACTGGATCCTTTCTACTTAGGGCATCCGCCACCTTGTTCGCTTTTCCAGGGTGGTAATGTATTGAACATTCATAATCCTTAATGAGCTCTATCCATCTTCTCTAGCACATATTAAGCTCTTTCTGTGTGAATATATATTTAAGACTCTTGTGGTCATTATATATCTCACATTTCTCTCCATAGAGATAATGCCGCCAGATTTTCAGGGCAAAGATCACAGCCACCAACTCTAGATCATGTGTTGGATAGTTTCGCTCATGTATTTTCAACTGCCTTGAGGCATAGGATATCACTTTATCATTCTGCATCAGCACACAACATAATCCCTTCTTTGAGGCATCACTAAATACCACAAAAAGTTCCCCACTTGTGGGTAAAGTGAGCACAGGCGTAGTGATAAGCCTCCTTTTCAACTCCTTGAAGCTTTCTTCGCATTCATCACTCCAAGAAAACTTTACTCCCTTTCAAGTTAGCTTGGTAAGAGGGTTGGACAATCGTGAGAAATTTCTCACAAATCATCGATAATATCCAGCTAACCCCAAGAAGCTACGGATATCCATTACCGATGTTGGCCTCGGCCATCCCTCAATTGCATCTGTTTTGGAGGGATCCATAGATATCCCATTTCTTGTGATGATATGGCCCAAGAATGAGACTTCCTTCAACTAGAACTCACACTTGTTTTACTTTGCATAGAGCTTATCCTTGTGCAAAGTCTCTAGTACAGTTCTTAAATGCTCCTCATGATCCTCCTTGGTTTTGGAGTATATTAGAATATCATCTATAAAGACTACAACAAATTTTCCAAGGTAATCTCTAAAGACTCTATTCATCAATTCCATGAATATTTCTGGAGCATTGGTGAGTCCGAAAGGCATTACTATGAATTCATAGTGCCCGTACCTTGTACGAAAAGCAGTCTTGGGGACGCCTTCCTTCTTCACCCTTACTTGATAATATCCTGACCGCAAGTCCACCTTGGAGAAGTATTGTGCTCCACACAACTGATCGAACAAGTCATCAATTCTTGCGAGAGGATACTTGTTCATTATCGTGATTTTGTTAGGTTCACGATAATCGATGCAAAGCCGCATTGACCCATCCTTCTTCTTGACGAAGAGGACTGGTTCACCCCATGGTGAAGCACTTGGGTGTATAAACCCTTTATCCAGATTCTCCTATAGTTGTTTATTCAGCTATTCAAGCTCAACAACAGCCATTCTATATGGAGTCTTGGATATTGGTAACACCCTAGGTATAAGTTCAATTGAGAACTCAACATCTCTTCTAGGAGGAAGACCAGAAAATTCCTCGGGAAACACTTCAGTGAATTCCCTCATGATAGGCATTTCTTCAAGGATGGTTTCTTCTTTGGACTCAATCATCTGAGCCAGATACATATGCTCATAGGGCAGTAATATCCATGCTTGAGATGATGGAGCTAAGGGAGATTCATCTTCCTCCTGATACTTGTAAAGAATCGGGGGTCGATTCTCTATATGGAGGGTGATTTCCCTCTCCCGACAATTTATGTTGGCTCTAAATAAGGAAAGCCAATCCATGCCAAGAATTGCATCAAATTCCACCAGAGGGAGTATGATGAGGTTCGCTGAAAAATTTAATCCACAGATTATAACAGGGGAGGACTTATATTCATGGGATGAAATGATTGTCCCATTTTCCGTACTCACCGACATCTTTACTTCCATGATTTTTGGTGGTGTTGGGATTGTTCTACTAAACTTTCGATATATAAAAGAATGCGTAGAACTTGAATCAAAAAGTAAGTTCGCTATTCTTGAATGAATATCTAGCGTACCTGTCACCACTTCATTTTCGGGGTTCACTTCTGCATAAGTGATGGAAAAAGCTCTTCCTTGTTGTCTTGGAGGTTGTTGGTTGCCTCCGATAACCCTTGGATTAGGGCACTGATTTGCAAAATGACTAGGTTCTTTGCATTTGTAGCATTGAACAACACGTTGAGGTTCGAACGGAGCTTTCCTCTCCTCTGTCGCAGCCGCGGGTCCTTCTTGCCGAAAGTTAATAGCTAGGTGCCCTTCTCTTCCACACCTGAAACATTTTCTCGTCCCCTTAAGGCAATTTCCAGGGTTCTTCTTTCCGCACTTTTGGCAAGTGGGGTGCTGGAACTTCTTAGCGCTGTTGGATTTATCCATTGGACCACCAGCATTGAAGTCCACCTTATGCTTCTTTTCCCCATGATACCCCTATGATTCTCAGATTTCAATTTCGACCTTGAGGGAACATCGGACAATTTCTTCATAGCTGTCGAAGTCACGGATCGCTAATGCTTTCCACAAGCTAGGATTCAGCCCACCAAAGAAGCGGTCAACCTTGCATTCGGGGGTCACGACGAATCCAGAATCATATCGTGAAAGCCTTGTGAAGTTTTCCTTGTACATTCCCACAGATTATTCATCTTTTTTCTTGAGGGAAAGGAAGTCCCTTTCCATCTTAAGACGGAGGGTGTGTGGAAAATATTTATCGAAAAACATCTTCCGAAATTCCTTCCATTCCAAAGCCTCGATGTCCTCCTCAGGCTTCGTTTTTTTTATCAACGTCCACCATTGATCAGCTTCACCCTCCATACAATAAGCAGCTAGTAGAACCTTCTCTTGTTTAGAACATTGAAGGATGGAGAAGATCTTTTCAATGGAGTTGATCCATTGTTCAGCGATCGTGGGATCGGATGATCCACTAAAATCAGGAGGCCTTTGCCTCATGAAGCTCTCGACAGCGACTTGTTCCTTCTTAGGGGGGTTTGGACGTTCCTCTTGACCTATGTTTCTATTCAAAACATGAGTTAGCTGAGAGAGAAGCGTGACAAAGTTTGTGATTCCCGCTCCCATTGGATTGGGCATCTAATTAGTACAGTCATCACACTGATCTTCAAAACGGTTGTTAGCCCGAGTCCTCCTATTACCGGCTATTGGCTGGAATGAAAGGAAAGTTAGGGGTAACACATAAAGGGCAATCCAAAGACAAGATTTGATGACTTATAAATAAACTTTCATTCCTTAACTCATGAGTCTATAGGCTTCAATCTAGGCTTTTCATGATCTACTTTCTAACATATATTCTTAGGGGCATTTTTTCCTTAATAAGGGTTCATACTATGATTGTGAATTTATCAAAACATATCCCCCGGGAGTGTCGTAACCAAGAGTGCAGCAAGCCCCATTGTCGTGCACCAGTTCCCATTCGAGTCTAGCTCAAAGCGGTGTTTTCGGGTTTTACCCCTAGGATACATCTGTGTCAGAGCCGCCTCTACCTGCTCTTATCCAGACAGGGGTGTATTTGTTTGATAAACCACTTAGTTAGTATTTACCAAAACTTAGGGATGTTTTTATTATACTTAGTCTTGTATCTAAGGCTTTACTAGGGTTTCCTAATCCCAAAAATAACTAAACCTATCCTCTGATACCAACTATGACAACCCTGCTTTTTATTACAACTTAAACATGATTTATTACATAAAACATCACATGATACAACAAAGAAGATCAATAGGTTTAGTGTCTTTGGGGCTTAGGATCATTACATAAAAACTTAAAACATGAAATTCAATATCTTTATTGAAAACTTCCTTTACATGACCTCTACATTGCCTCGTACATAGCATTGCATGGGATAACCTGAGGACATGCATAAGAAAAGGGTGAGCTATAAAGCCCAGTAAGGGAGTACACATGGAATACCATGAGGAGTAAAATACATGTTAGACAATAGGCATATCAATAGAGAATAAAAGAAACATGAACATAAAGGCATGATAAAGCATGATAATTATAACATGGAAATGTGGCAACAACACTTCACATGGAATTAGCATGAGCCAAGGCTCAATGCACATGGAGCATGAGTAAACCCTCATTGCACATGAAGCACGAGTAAACCCTCATTGAACTTGAATTAGCATGATTCAACACTCATTTCACATGACGTATCATGATATTATACTTTACCCAATGCATTGGAGTGCTATAAGGGCGCACCCTTCTTAAGCATTTCATTTCATGCATAAGTGTGCCACATGGATCATAAAACATGGATTCATAAAACATAATCATTTATTCCACGATAAAGGAATGTGGAATTCATACATTAAACTTTACAATCAATAAGTAAATGTGCATAAAGGTGAATACCCTTGATGGAGAAATGGGCATGGTATTCACTACACAATGACATTAGCTTAGAAAATCGGTGCGATTTCGGCAGCGTAACGGCGTGACATAAGAATTCATAAAAAAAAGGTTGATGGGAGAGAAAGGGTTTCCTCATCATATTTACATGTAATGTAAAGTAAGGAGTTCATATAGATACATTTCCTAGCAAATGAAATGGAATTTTGATTCATTATACAAAAGTATTGCTTGAATGTAAAAGAAGAGAGAGAAGTTCCTTTCGGAATTTCGGCATAGTAACGGGCGTACATGGGAGGCATTAAATGAGAGATAAAGGCGTCTCCCATCATTCAAACAATAATAGGACAGTATGGGGGAGTTTTGAAACCATACCCCAACATTCATAATTGAAATTAAAAGGGCAATACAACTTAAAGAAAATTGAAAAAAATGAGAAAGGAAGAAAAAACCCTTACTTGGAATTGTGCTTCCAAAGGCTAGAGAGAGGCTTGTGAGAGGCTTCTTGGGAGCTTGAGGAACCTTGGGAGGATTCTAGAGAGATTAGGGCAGAGGTTGGACGAACTCCAAAGGATTTTAGTGAGGATGAAGTGGGAGCTTGGGTGGGTTTATATAGGAAAGGTGAGAGAATACTTTATTATTTAGGTTTGGGACCCCTTATATTAAATTAATCCAAACCACAACCCATAACATTGTTTTTTACCATGGTTTCTGGAAAAGGAAAGAGGAAAACAATATTTTACAAGGACCAAGTCCGAACTTCTTAAAATAATAAGGTTGCTTATGTGGAGGTGAGTCACACTCCCATGGAAATTAATTTAAAAAGGCAAAGAGTTGAATAAGTCTTGAGGGGTTCATTAATGCTTTGAAAAGTAAGTCAAACAGACCCAAAATAACTTTATTTTAATGGTAAAACATATATTGGCCGAACATAAGGATTTTAGTATTTTATTACATCCTCATTGGGTCATTATGATGTCATAAAACACATTATATATTTAAACAATATTTAATTTTTACCCAAAAATTTGACTGTCTCAGAAAATTATGAAAAACTCACCGTTGGATAATTTCGACATCCTGATTCCAAAAATAACATTTATCTTATCTAAATAATTTTTTAAATATGTGAATTTTCACTTTTAAAAAAAACCTTCATTTATCGATAATTCACGAGTTTTGACAGAAATGGATTTCAAACCTTAATATAACATTTTAATTGAATTCAAAAATTATAAGATCATTTATATTTAATAAAAATTAATTTCATATTAAATAATAATATTTTATTAAAATATTATTTAATTCAAAAATCCCTTAATTTAATAAAATTTAATTCTTAATTAAATAATAACTAAAAACACCATTTGTACTTTAAAAACTATTTACAATGTATCAAAAATGACTAGAAATTATATTCATTATTATATACAAAAAAATAATGTACATGAACATAGTACTACTTATTTGTTACATAACCCCTTAAAACAGTTGCATAAGACCTAAGGGTAAGGTGTGCGATTGTGACAGACTCTTGGGGTGGCTCGGATAGCATCGTTCGAGTGGTAATCTCTATCAACTTCCACTTTTCCTGTAGACGGTCACGTTCGATATTGACATAATGAAGCTCAGCTTGGTCTTGGTTAAGGACGAAGCCCAAGGATGCCAACTCTTTTCCGAGCTCCGAGAAATGGGCTTCGTATGGGGAAATTCTACTGGATGAGGCCATCGATTCCTTTTTCTGAGTAAAATTGGGTTCGTTAAAGCCTTATATTTATACTAATCATGTGATCACTGTTCAACGGCTATAAAATTAACGGTCACAACTCTTATCATAAAACCAAAGAAGATGAAATCTTATAAAAACATTTTTTTATAAAGAGACAATTAACCGGATCAAGAGGGATTTTCCATTAATGAAACTTTGGGTCGTTACAATTCTCCAGACTAAAAAATTAAGTTTACCTAGAATTTCATTGCACTAAAGTTATGATGCCCATGAATAGACATGAATATGGATATGCAGTAGATTCTGGAATTCATGACCTGAGAACCTTCAAGATTTGGAACTAGCAAGAATACACCTATCTGCTTCATCAACCAATCTAATTCACTCATAAGTGGCCATCTGATCACAGTTCAGAATAGATTTTAGGAAACTCGGATGTGATCAAGCTTCCTCGACTGATATTATTGGAGTTAAGAAACATGTAAACAAGATCATTTTGCCTATCCAATTCATCTTCCAAAAATTGATGTCCCCCTGCACAACAATCCATTAAACATCATCTTGCATTACCTCAATTCATTCAATCATGCCTCGAGTAAGGCATGAGAACCTCCTGGATTAAATTTACTTATTCCTCTCGTTATCCCAAAACTTTTTGTTTATGAAATTATACCAAAAATATTTCCCCTTATAAAAATATCAAGCCAACAGAGCTTTTATTTCTTGCATGGATTCTTCCACATGATGTAATCCAATACCACCTTCATCCAATGGCTTTTCCATTTGATTCCATAAAGCCCAATAACATCATCCATATTAATTATCATCCCATATGAATACTGACATGACATTTTATGATTTTGTGATATTCCCCATTAGTTTATTAAGGTTAGAAAAATCATGCATCTATATTGAAGTAAGAAAATATTTTACTAAATTAATTCTTCCACCAAATGAAAGAAACCTATTCTTATTACTAAGAATTATCCTCGTGATCTGATTGATTAGATATTCTAAAATCACCATTTTAATTCTACCATTGGATATTGGGGAACTGAGATAGATTATAGGTAGTTTTGTTTGTTGTATGCCCATTTGGATTTAATTTCATTAATGTGCCTCCCTTAGCATTTATTTGAAATGAACACACCACTCTTTCTCTGATTGATGGTTTGACCACTAAAATTTTTATAAGTTGACATGATTTTAGTAAACCTGTAATGGCTTGGAACTCTCTGGTTTATTCCTTTACTAAAATTTGGTGTTTGAGGTCTTCTTGGAGTTCACGGTGACTTATCCCCAACACTTATCCAAATGTAAAAATTTGTGAACAGTGTTTCCAGTTTTGTGAACAGTATTTCCAGTTTAGTGAACAGTACTCTCAGTGATTCATTTTGAACTTTTGGTGTCGGTGTGTCATTTTTAACTATCGATGTGTCATATTGAATTTTTAGTGTTTATGTCTCATTTTTAATTGTGGGTGTCGGCATGCCATTTTGAACCGTCGGTGTCCACATATCATTTTGAATCGTCGATTTCAGCATGTCATTTTGAACTCTTGGTATCGGCATGTCATGTTGAACTATCGGTGTCGGCGTGTCATTTTGAACTGTTGGTTTTGGTGTGTCATTTGAACTGTCAGTGTCAGCATGTCATTTTGAACTAGCGGTGTCGGTGTATCATTTTGAGATGTTGGTGTCGGCACGTCATTTTGAATTGTTGGTTTCAGCATGTCATTTTGAACTATCAGTTTCAGCATGTTATTTTGAACTGTGAGTGTCAGTGTGTCTATTTGAACTATCAGTGTCGGTGTGACATTTGTGAACAGTGTTTCCAGCTTCCTATAGTTTCTCCCCTTTGATGTTTTCTTTGACATAAAATACGTTCAAAACCTTTTTTAAGGGATTTAGGGTCGATGCAAAGACCATAACTCCTATAATAATTTTCCTAAGGGTCCCGGTGACTTTACTTGGTCAAACTGCATAGTATTAATGAGATCCTCCTTTAATGTGAAATATAAAAATGTATCTAAAATGCTAGTTCATTTACAATTTCAAAAGGTCAAGATATTATACACCTTAATATTTCCTATCCTTTCTCTCAGTGTGAGGCTCCTTGAGACTTTTTTCCCATAGGAGTGGTGTGATTGAACCATAATCCTTGGATCATTTCCCCTTGAAGTTTCTTCCGTTGCATGTGAACCACCTATTTTGGTGAAAACATAAAGTTTCGATCCGTCATTGATAGAATGTATGATCTGCCTCTGTTCTTCTGTTTTCTTTAATACTTATTCTCCCATTTCTTCTTTCCATGTTATGGCATGTGATCTTCATGTTTTCAATGGAGTTTTCTTGGGTGTTGGTTGGTGTGGTCGTGATGTGGCATCCTCAGGTGTATACAGTTGTCACGGGAGAGGTGATCATGATCTATTATATTGGCCTATTCATACCGAATGTCAAGAAACATTTGAGGTATGGGATTTGTGGCTTCTCTTTTATTTTACATGCTACTGTAGAGTTAGCATGTTTTAGCCCACTCGATCACAATATAATTATCATAAAAAAAAATTAACTGGATAAATAAATCGGTATAAATTTTATGTTATTGCCTTTTTCTTTTTCTAGATAGTGTCATATCTAAGCTTGCTTTGTTCAGCATGTCGTTCTTCATGGAAATTGTTAAATAATGTAAACTGGGATTAATTGTAAATTATTTGGCCAAAGATAAAGAGTCATGTAAATGAATTCGGTTGTTACTTTTTTAAATTGATGATAATCAAATTGATGTAGTTATCATGCTGATTCTTATTGATTAATGGCATGTTAAATTAATTATTAAATTAATGTTTGATAGTTATGATAGCTTTCTTCATAAGTTTCCTATAGTTGGAACCTATGAATAATGAATTGGTTAATTCAAGATGTTTTAAAGAACTATTTTTTTTTATAGAAGATAATGCCTTGTAGGGTTCTGAGTTACCCTCTTTCTTATAAGGCCAAGTTTCTTCTTCTTCAGAGCCATGAGATCTAGTTGTGTGTGAAGGAAAAATTCCTTCTTTAGGGACAAGAGCCCAGTTGATTTGTTATTTCCTACTTCCAGTGTTGTGTTTTGAGCTTGGATGGAAGTTGTGAGATGTGGGGGAAGGGGCTCCCAGTGGTTGTGGCAGTAGTTGATGCCTAGAGAGGCGAGATGCATCGGTTTATGCATGCGGGTGTTGAGGAGGAAACTGAAGTTGATGAAACCGGTTGGATATGAATGTTGTATACTTGTTGAATATTGTTGGTTTTTTATCTTATTTAATTTCCTCATTACTTAAATAAGTTGGTCTTTCTTACCCTACTTCTAAAAGAGGAAAAGACATGTGGGGTATGCCAAATGATTTCCTTATTTAACTTCTTGATGATGGATGGGTCTATGCTCTTGCTATATGTGGAAAAGACTCGATGGGAAGTTCACCTACTCACCCTGTTGATCCCCTTGTGTTTGTTAGCTTAGAATGTTTTTCTAGAATTCCTAGGAATATGGGGAAGTAATAATGGTGTTAATAAATGATTGAATAAATGGTTTTAACCCATGGGGTTGGGGCTTGCTGTGATGAAATACTGAGGTAATATTTTTTGAGAAGTTGTGGACTTGGTTTGGTTATTCCTGGAAGGCATGGAACTATGTTGTGTTGCTAATGAATTATAAGGTGGAATTTAAAATGGTTAATTAATGGTTAAATAATTAATTAACATAAAGTGGAAATGATTAAAAAGGGATAAGATGATTTAATAAAGCTTTTAAAACTATTGTGTTCTTATAGGATATCTAGTCTTAGAATTAGCGGTTGGGAGTCTGAGAGACGTTATATGTAGTTGATTCCAAGACTAGGTTATGCCCATAGTGTGGATATGATCTATATTATATCATGTACCTTTTGTGTTTCTATACACTATCCCACCTAGTCGGTTATGGAAAATGAAACCTCAGGTATTCTGAGCACTAGGGGGTGTTTTCCCTAACCTCCTAGTGGGAGTATTGGTGGATGACTTCCCCCTTTGGCCTTGCTCTCTTCTCATGGTAGTTACTTATGTTGGTATGAATGAAGGTTAGTTATCCTCATATATGTGTGTAGTGGGTTATAATGTATTGTGGTTATTTTACACACATAAACTCTAGATATAGTTTCCTATGGACTACTATGGTTATAACATGTATTGGATATGGTGGCTTGAGGATCCTTACTCAGTGTATGGGTTGTAGTGTCTTGAGGAGTAATACATGATGTATGATACATGTTATGTAGTCTGTGGTGGATCTCGGGAACTACCTAGTTACTTTTGTTTTGTGGATGGTGTGGTGCTTCACTTAGGTGTCTGTGGGCAAGCCCTATGTTGCACGAAGTGCAGGTTGTGGTGCTCACCCAGGTGTCTTTGGTCCATCCTTTTTAGAGAGGTATGGTTAGGATGTGCAACGTTTGGGAAAAGTGCAAAACCAGTAAGGAAGTGGTAGTGGGGTACCCTTGATATTTCTTATTATATTATATACTCTTGTATGTGATACTTGGTGATAGTATCCATAGTGAGGTTGGGTACTTAGTATACCTATTTAAGTGACGAGTTAGTTTCACTTCTTTCTCACTATGATTTATCATGATTTCTTTACTTTTTCACGAGAGTCTCCAGGGAGGATCCTATTGAGAATATTTTTATACTCACTCTACATTGTATAAAATTATTTTCAGGTCACTTAGAGTAAGTTGGATACTAGGCTAGTTACTACTAGCATGCACATTTTTCAAGAGCTTTCCAGGCTTTGAGGTCACTGCTCTTTTAGTTTCTTTTGGTACTTGTAGTTTTCAATTTCAGTTGTAGTCCTTGCATGAAATTACATATGTGTACTTGGGATTTATTTTATATTCAAGTCTGAGTTGGAGTTGGTTTCTTTCTTTCTTATCTCTATATTTATCACGTGTTCTCTTATAGGGTATTTTCTACCATTTGTGTGTTTATTATACCCTCGGTTTTAGTCACTAACCCGGGGCCGACTAGAGGTAGGACTCAGGGGTCACTATCTCCCTTATCACATTACTAGTCTAGGTGGGGTAAACTTTATGGGGATGGGGTCATGAAAGAGTTTATCAAAGTTTTGGTTGAGGGATAGGATGGAGTTTGGAGTTATCCACAAGTGAGGTTACATGGGTTTGTAGGGAAACAATGTTAGTCAAGTTTAGCAAGTGATGTAAACAATAGAGACCGGATAAGACATAGGTATTTAGGCCCCCCCTGTGGTCTGATGCATAGACCTTTAAGATTATAGTGGATACTAAATGAGGTGAAACTTGTTCTAGGGTAGATACCTAGGAAAGGATCATTCATTATTATTCTTTTTGAATATGTTTGAATGGGTATACCTTGGGATAGGTTAACCTAAAATGAATAAAAGAAAAAACTTAATTAATTAATGTTGAGTCTTCTATATTCGAGGGTTAAATTCTCTAACTATTTTTTATTTTTCATGTATAGGTCTAGGTCGAAATCCTCCTCAGGTTTGTGCAGAATATGTTTAGCAGGTTGTGCTAGCCGATCACCACAAAGTAGAGGTTGATGATGATGACACTTGGAGGAGAACACTCTGAGAGTTTCAGCACCATAGTCTGTAGAAGTATGAGGGATTCATTTTAGATATAGTCATGGAAGACTGGTTAGAGTATATTGAGATATCTTTTATCTCAATCCATTCTCAGGAGGAGAACTGGTTATCTTTAGTCATGGTGTTATGTGTGGGGCAGTGATGCATTGGTGGTTCTTGTTCCTCGGGGATTGTGAGTAGTTGGTAGTCTCGTGGGAGGAGTTCCGTGACAATTTCAGAGTTGGGTTTCTTTCTTCGACTGTGAAGGCAGCCAGTCACTAAGAGATTCTTAACCTCTGATAGGGGAGCTCTAGTGTGCGATAGTTTGGAATCTATTTCAATAACCTTTTACGATATGCTTTAGACCTGTTTCTGGATGAGGAGGTTGGGGAAAGGCATTTCGAGGAGGCTTTTCATCCAAAGATCCAGTGCCAGGTCACCCCATTTATACAGAAGACATATCTTGAGGTTCTGGTGAGGGTGGAGGGCATCGATATGACATTATCTAGAACCAAATATTCATGAGAAGGGAGTCACCATGATTCCTCATGAAGCTGGTCTATGGTCTGAAGTTTACAGTTATCAGGGCAGAAGAGTTTTCGTTTGGCCGGGGGTAGGTCCCATCTCTCAGCATATCATTTCTCTAGGGGTGGATACTTTAAGGACTATTCCAAGGGATAAGACAATTTTTTTTCTTATGAAGGTTGAGGTCATCAACAATGAGAGCACCCAACCTTTCAGAGCTGTCAGTGTGCACCAGGTGTTCCGCTCCAAGTTCCTTCATTGAGGTAGTTTCATCTGAGGCAGCAGTAGCAGGTTGCACCAGCTTTGGATCAGAATAGAGAATATGGGGTAGGCATAAGAAATCCTCGAAATGATCCCCATCCTCATAGAGTAGATCAAATTCATGTTGGTGGTCATCATCATGGTCATAGAGGTTGTGGAGCAGGTCTTGGTAGGATTCATGCTTTAGCATTGCCAGTGTCAAGTGAGCTAGACGTCATTCGAGGTATCCTTTTATGGTTTTCTATATGGGTGTATGACTTGTTTAACTCAGGATCAATACACTCCTTCATATCACCATCCCTTTTCCATGATTTCGGACTCGATTTAGGGAGGCTTCCAGTGCCCTTGGCATTGACTATGTCAGTTGGAGGTCGAGCTGACTTGTTTTAAGTATGTAGAGACTGTGATCTAGTGCTAGGGAAGCACCGCTTGTGGGGAGAATTCTTATTTTTACAAATAAAACCATACTATTTCATCCTCAATATATATTGGTTTTATTTGGTGTAGGATGTCATAGATTTATTCTGAAGTTAGGTGGTGTTATTCGATGCTGATGGAGATCCAACAGTGTTTGTTGGTGAGAAAGACCCTCAGATGGGTCAAGGGTATGTTCCTTATTTGAATTCCTTTATGGATGAGTTTATGTTTATTTCATCAATGTTTCATCATTTGGAATTTCCCAAAGTCATGGAATAATACTTTGATGTCTCCCCAAAAGAGGTTGTAGCCTTACCCCCTCGATGAGAGATTGAGTTCGGGATCGAGCTATAGTCATGCATGTCTCCTATCTTGATGTATCCATATAGGATGGCCCCTTATGAGTTATGGGATCTATTTATATAGCGTAATGGTCTGTTATAGTGTGGTTTTGTTCAACTGAGTGTGTCACCATGGGGTGCACCATGTTTGTTTGTGAAGAAGGCTAACAATAATTTGCGGTTGTGTATCGATTATCATCGCTTGAAAAAAGTGATAGTGAAGAATCTCTATCCTCTTCCACGGATTGATGATTTATTTTATTAACTAAACTATGAAAGTTGGTTCTCAAATATTTACTTATAGTCAAGATATCATCAGATGCATTTGAAGGATGATGAATCCTGAATAATGGTTTCTGTTGCTCGCATGGGCATTACAAGTTCTTTGTAATGTCATTCGGTGTGATGAATGCTCCAGTTGTATTCATGGGGTTGATGAATGTTGTGTTCCGTGAGTTCCTAGATAAGTTCATGGTGTTTTTTTTGGAGTTCTTTGTCGACAATGGCTATTTGGGAAGTTGTCGAAGTGTGAGTTTTGGGATCAAGAATTTCATTTCTTGGGTCATGTTTTATCCCATTAGGGATTTTATATAGATTCATAGAAGAGAGAAGTATTTTTGTCTTGAGAATCCCCTAAGACAGTGGCAGAGGTACAAAGTTCCCTTGGTCTTACCGGCTATTACAGGAGGTTCGTATCTAATTTCTCTCAGGTTGTGACTCCTCAGATATAATTGACCAAGAAGGATCAGTCTTTCATTTAGAATGATCAGTGCTAGGAAACTTTTGTGTATCTAAAGGAGAAGTTGTCCAGTGCTCTGGTTCTTTGTCTACTAGAATAAGGAGTTCAGTTTGACATTTTTTGTGATGCTTCATGTTGGAGGTTAGGATGTGTCCTGATTCAATAGAGGTCAGTTGTTTCTTATGGTTCTTGGCAGTTGTGTCCCCATGAGTGTAACAATTCCACCCACAATCTTGAGTTTGTAATAATGGTGTTTTCCCTAAAGTTTTGGAGACATTACCTCATCAGTGAGCACTTCGTGTTCTTTACTGATCATAAAATCCATAGGTATGTTTTCTCCCAGCATAACATGAACTTGCGATAATGTCGGTGGATGGAGTTATTATAGGATTATGAATTATAAATATCATATACACTTTTTAAAGGTAATTTTGTAGCTAATGCACTGAGTGGGAAACCACATAGTGATGTAGTGTTTGAATTTGATGATTCCTATAGAGTAATGGAAGAACTTTCAGTATTACATATCACTATGGGAGAAGTTGGGGGAAGAGGTTTTCTTTTTCAGATGACGGTGTAGTTATATTTGGTGAAGTAGGTGGAAGATTCCCAGTTGGGGGATCTTAAGTTGGTGGTTTGGAGAGACCAAGTTGTTTATGGTGAGTCCCTTGAAGGTTGGTCTGAGGATGAACAACACCGAGTGTTGTTTCAGGGAAGGATTTTTATTCCTTTGGTGTCACATGAGATGGTTCTCAGGGAGTCCAATAGTTCTCCTTTAGCGGTGCATCCTATTATGAAAAATATTTACCAAGCCTTGAGGAGTCAGATTTGGTGTCCTGTACTGAAGTGTGCAGTTGCAGAGTTTGTGTCTCAATGTTTGGTCTGCCAGAAGGTGAAGCCCGAACAATGTTTTCCATGTGGTTTTCTATAGCCGTTATATGTTCCTAAATTTAAGTGGCAGGACATCTTGATGAAATTTTTTTATCACTGTACCTCAATCTCAAGGATTCCATTATGCTATATGGATAGTAGTGGATCGTTTGACGAAATCATCCCACTTCATAACAATCAAGGAGTTGAGCTCAGTGGAGTTTTTTTTTTGAGGAAGTATCTGGAGGAGGTGGTGAGACTCCATAGAGTCCTAAGGATGATCATTTATGATTGAGACCCCCATTTTACTTCCAGGGTGTGGAGAGGTATCCAGCATGATTTTGGTTCTCAGTTATGCCTTATCACTTCTTTTCATCCATAGAAATATGGTCAGACAGAGCGGACCATCCAGACTCTTCAAGACATGTTGTGCTCTTTTTTCCAGGATTTTGGAGGTTTGTTGATGAGGCACTTACCCTTGGTATAGTTATATTTCAATAATAGTTTTCACTACACCATCGATATGGTGTTGTATGAAGCCTGGTATGGCCAACCTTTCCGTTCTCTGTTGTACTGAACTGGGTTTAGAGAGTCATCCATTCTTGGGTCGGAAATGGTACAGAATATGACCGAGATGGTTTAGGTGATTTTTGAGAGGATGAAGGCAATGTATGATTGTTATAAATCCTATGTAAATCATGGTAGGTGACCTTTTGAGTTTGACTTTGGGGATCATGTGTTTCTGAAGGTGACTCCTCATCGTAGGCAGTGAGTGTTTGGTCCTGGGATTAAGCTTTATCCCCAGTTTGTTGGGCCTTTTGAGGTGTTGGCTCATGTTGGAGTTGTGGCATATTTGGTAGAACTTACCCCATATATGATCTGTATTCTTTATGTTTTTCACTTGTCACATCTCTATCATTATCTTCATGAAAAATCTCACATCATTGATTGGGGAGAGATCGATGTTGACTATGATACAACCTTAGTAGAGTGGCATGTAGAGATCCAGGACCACAAGGAGAAGGTTTTGTGTGGATGTTTCATCCCCTTGGTTCATTTCTTATGGTGGACAGTGGCGAGGAGGATAGTACATGGGAACATGAGTCGCATATATTCACTCAATACCCTAAGTTGTTTTATGTTTAACTATTTTCATGTAACAATGTTCATTTTTTGGTTGTAGAACTTTCCTATTTATGATATGGGTTTATTTTGTTTCTTTTTGTGGGTTGCTCTATTTCGAGAGGTATCTCCCCCAAGAGAGTGTTCGCATGTCATTTAGAACTGTCAGTGTCGTCTTGTAAATTTGAACTGTCAGTGTCGGGGTGTCATTTTGAACTATTGGTGTCGGCATGTCATTTGAACGGTCAGTGTTGGCGTGTCATTTTGAATTTTCGATGTCAACATGTCATTTTAAACTATCGGTGTTGGCGTGTCATTTTCAAATGTTGGTGTCAGAAAGTCATTTTGAACTATCGGTGTCGGCGTGTCATTTTTAACTGTCGATGTCAGTGTTTCATTTTGAATCATTGGTGTCAACATTTCATTTTGAACTCTCAGTATCAGCATGTCATTTTGAACTTTCGGTGTTGGTATGTCATTTTGAACTGTCAGTGTCAACATGTCATTTTGAAATTTCGGTGTCGGAGTTTCATTTTGAACTATCAGTGTCGGAATGTCATTTGAACTGTCAGTGTCGGCATGTCATTTTGAACCGTTGGTGTCGGTGTGTTATTTTTAACTCTCAGTGTCAGCGTTTCATTTTGAAATTTCGGTGTGGGCACATCATTTTTAAATGTCAGTATCGACATTTCATTTTGAACTATCGGTGTCAGTATGTAATTTTGAACTCTCATTGTTGTAATGACTTATTGAACTTTCAGTGTAGGTGTGACATTTGTGAACATTGTTTACATCTTTCAATGGTTTCACCCCTTTTACTTTTTTTATATAAAATGAATTCAAAGCCTTGTTTTAAGGGATTTAAGGACGATTCAAGACCCAGAACTACAATCTTAATTTTTCTAAGGTTCCCGGTACCTTTACTCGGTCAAACAACATAGAATTGACAAGATCCAACTTTAATTAAAAATCTAAAACTGTATCTAAACCGCTACTCTGTTTATATTTTAAAAAGGCCGATATATATTACGCATTTTTCTTACTTCTCATTTCTCTCGGTGTGAGGCGCCTTGAGACTTTCTTCTCATATGAGTGGTGTGATTTAATCATAATCCTTGGATCGTTTCTCCTTGAAGTTTTCTCCTACTTCATGCACACCCCTATTTTTGTGCAAGAAGCAATTGTATATCTGTCATCGATAGAAGGTGTGATCTACCTCTGTTCTTGTGTTTTCTTCAATAATTTTTCTCTCGTTTCTCCTTTCCATGTTATAGAATGTAATCTCCATGTTTCTGATGGATTTTTCTTGGGAGTCAGTTGGTGTTGTTGTGTTTTGGCATCCTTATGTTGGGTATTCTCTTCAGAGGAGGAATTTTTCCATGCTTGGTGCAGAACCCCTCAGTTCATGGGTAGGTGGTGCTTTATCCTGACGAGGTGGTAATTGGATGTTTATAAAGGGAAGGAGATCTCAAAAGTGGCGGTGTGGATCGGTCTTCCGGGGCTGTCATTTCCCAATTAGAATGGTTCCTTCCTTAAGGCTATCGGAGACTCCCTTGGAGGTTTTCTCTATGTGGGTCATTGTACTAGGAGTGGAACAGATCTGTCGGTCGCTTAGATGTGTATAAAACTTGATATGTCTATTCATATTCTAGATAAAATTTCCCTGACGGTCCATGGTTTAGTGTTATGGAACCAAGTTATTGTTTACCCGGTGTTTCCCTTATCCTCTTCTTCTAGCCTTCTCCAAGGGCACTCAGCGTATCTATGCAAGAGGCGCCACCAGGAGAACCTCTGGCGGGAGGATGAGCCAACTCCAGGTTTTGATACCCCCCCCCCCCCCTCGAGGGTTGGAGGGTTCCTCATCTTAATCTGTCTAGAAAGCCCCTCAGGATGAGGGCCCGCTCATTGATCTGTATGTTCTCCCATGTATTTTGGTATTCCATCTTGCTTTGACCAAAGATTATTTGATAAGCAGAGCTATGGTCAACCTGGGTCAGAGGATTTCCCCTATTTGGGTGGACAAGCTTCGATGTTGGGCCATGGGTCCCCAACAAGTTCTCTATGTGGGTGGGTTACTGGAATTCTTTGTGCGGATCCCTGCGGGAAGACGAGAGGTTCGTTTTCCTTCCACTATTTGTGTTATGGATCCTTCTATGGTCGGGCTAATAGAGAATGGAGGTACGCTTGCTTATCCTCATAACAGGCCAAGTGTAAATGATGTGGTTTACTTGGACAAGAAAAAGGATTTGGGTACCCATGAACCATAGGAGTAGGGTAAACGAACAATGGTTTTGTCTCCCCCCAGTGAAGTGAGAGGGAAGACAATCAAGCTTCACTCCCACTTGCAAATGACTTCCCCAATTATCATGGATAGAATTTTGGGAGTGATTACTCATGTGAAATCCAAACTACAAAGGGAATAGTTTAGTGAGTCCCTCTCAAACTACCATAAGGAGACCAGGTTTCATGGGGCCAAAGTCGGGCCCAAGGTCTATCAATGATACCCATCTTCATATGAAAATCCTGCGGACTCGGGGAAAGGATCAAACCATATTTCATAGTATCTGAGACCAATAAAAATAAATCTCTCATTGATAATATTCTAGAACCTAAATAGGACCTGACCAAGATAGGGGATTTCACCAATAGTATAAAAATGCATGCATCCATGTAGGTGTCTCCAACAAACAGGAATATCTATATCTTTTGGAGGAGGGATATTTCAGTGGATATGATACAGGCGGGGTACCAGACCATTACGATGAGGGTGACAAAGGGGTCTCTCACTTTATTCGCATCCTTCTTATATGGGATCTGCAATAATGGAAGAAGAGAAACTCTGTGGAGGATCTTAGCAAGTTTGATCCAGGAGATAAAACATGGATTGTTGGTGGTGACTTCAACAACATCACAGAACCGTCGGAGAAAAGAGGGTGTGGGGTGTTCCCACGTCACGCGAGCACATACTTTGTACAGTTCATGGCTTGCAAAGGATTAATGGACCATGGGTACACTGGCGACCACTATACATGGTGTAACAATAAAAGAGGGAATAAGCGATGTTGGATCCATATAGATTGATGCCTCAACAACATGAATTCTTTAACAATGTTTCCGGATACCAAGGTGAATCATCTAGTGTGGGGAATTTCTGACCACTCACCTTTGCTGGTCTCATTGTCCTCAAGGAACATCCACCAAAAGAGGATCAGGTTCTATGATCATTGGACTCAGAAGTCAGAGTTTCTTCAGGTGGTGAGGTCTTCATGGGGGGAACCGGTTCAAGGTCACTTATGGGTGGATCTGTATAATATGTTACGCCGGCTAAAACTAGTTTTATAGGCTTGGGTAGGGGATCTTTCTTCAATCGATTAGGAGATGGAGGATATCAAAATGGACGTTGGCAATCTAAATTCCATCTTGGAGGAAGTATGGAATGGTGATATTTTCTAGGAACCTTCAAACAATAAGAACAACCCAGTGGATATGATCTTGAGACAAGAGTGATAGGCGTAGGAAAAATCAAGGATAAAGTGGCTGCATGAGGGCTAAAAACACAACGTACTTCCACACTTGAATTAGGGAGAAGATACAACCCATCAAACCCAATATCAAGATTAAATATGGAAATTACATGGATGAAATGGAGGTTGTTGGTGGAATGGATTACTCTTTCTTCAAAGATCTTCTTGCGGGTACAAATGCTATGATGCCTAGTGGGTACCTGCTTGGGAGCATATAACTTGGGGAGGAAATTCCAAGTATGGTATCCCTTGAGGATAATGCACGCTTGGAAGGGGTCCCAAATGAAAGGGAGATATATAAAGCTATGAGTAAGCTAAACCCAGAGAGTGCTCCAGGGCCTGACTGTTTTCCAGGATCGTTCTACAAAGCCTCATGGTAAGTGATCAAAGGTGAAATGGTTGCATCAATTTAGGAATTTTCCCATGGTGTCTCCCTTCCTCTGGTTGCAAATGCCACTAATTTAGTTCTCATTCCAAAGGTGAAGGATTCATCCTCCATTCTCCATTACCAACATGTTAGTTTGTGAAACATCACATACAAGATCCTAGAAAGCATCAATAACTAGAGACTGTTAATGAACCTTCCACGCTGGACCTCCATGGAACAACACGGTTTTGTGAGGGGTCACTCAATTCAAGGGTCAATTACACTGGAACATGAAATGATGAGGGAGTTGAACACCAAGACACATGGATCCAACCTGGCCATTAAATTGGATATGAATAAGGCATATGACATACTGGAATGGGGCTTTGTGAATAGGGTATTAGCGTGCATGGGTCTCTATCCTAAATCCACAGATATACTCTTATGGTTTTTTATCTCTTCCAAGATGGCAGTGTATTTCTTGGGGAATTCCCATGTCTTTTTCATGACAACTCATGGCCTACAACAAGGTGACCCAATTTCCCCAACTCTGTTTATCCTTATGTAGGACACACTAAGCAGTCTGTTGAATAGAGGAATATCCAATGGAAGCATTATCCCCTATCAAATGAAAAGGAATCTTCCTCCCATCTCTCATCTGATGTTTGAAGATGACACAATCCAATTTTCAAATGTAGGAAAGATATCTGTGAAATCCAATAAGAGGATTCTGGAATAATACTTCTACTAGAGCAGTCAGTTGATCAACTACTCCAAAAGCAACATTTATATCTCAAACAAATGCACGATGAGATAGGCCAACATCATTTTCACTAGTATGGAAATGAATCTTATAAAATTACCAATGGATTACCTTGGTACACCTCTCTCTCTCTCTCTAGGAAGAATGTGCATTCTGGACTTTGATCAAATGTTTAGCAAGATTACGGGTCGTGTCCTCAACTGGAAGATTCACTTCTTTTCCTTCGGAGGGAGAATAGCGATGGTTAACAGTGTTCTATCCATAATTGTGGTGCATGATATAGTGGCTACTTCAGTGCCTAAGGGGGTGATCAAAGCTATCGACAAGGTCCTGGAAATTTTTTTTATGGGATGCACTGCAAAAGGGAAGAAACACTAGGTTTCATGGGACAGGATGACCTGGACGATTCATGTGGGGGGGATCAATGTTAAGAGTTTGAGGGTCAATCTTGGGGGCATGCATGCCAAAATTTCATGGGATATTGTCGAGGGGTGTAATCTCTGGGGGAGGAAGATGAGGCATAGTTTAGTCAGCAACTTGGATATGGAAAGAATACGGGGATCCTCTATCTAGAAATCAGTTGGTCCCCTCATTCCAAGCCTCCAAAAGCACTCTTGGTGGATGGTGGTAGAAGGAAATATTTTATTTTGGAAACATAACTGGGTCAAATCTGTTCCCTACTTCTCGAAGTGCCCATTCCCTTTGATTACCTTCAAGAACATGAGCTTGAACCTAGTCTTCATCAAGGTAGTGCTTGATGAAAACCAAAAGGAAATATTTGACACCATACTCCTCAACTCAGAATCGTATCATTGTGTCTTCACCCCCTCTCCATCTGGGAAGTTTAATAAAAATGAATTTTGAGGGATATCAACTCCCTGGGTGCAATAGCAAAGCTGGGATGATCTTCTATGGTGAAAAAAAACTCACAACCAAATATAACTTTCTTGTGTGGATAATCAAGAACTCTGAGATCCCTTCTGATAAAGGTATTAAAAAAACAGGTATTAAACTTACATCCTACTTCTAGTGCTACAAAAATAAATGGGAAGAAATCACTAAACGTGTCTTCTTTGAAGGTTCATGGGCAGAAGAGGTATGAAATTTCTTTGGTGACTTCATGGAAATTTCATCTCCAGGCCTATGGGACACATCATTTCTAGAGAGGTGGTTCCAGGGAACTAAAAACAAAGGTTCCAAGAGGGTGATGAGGTCCATTATTCTCAGTGTCGGGTGATGGTGTCTCTGGAAGGCTCGCAATAAGGCCATATTTGAGGGGTCTCTCTCCACAGGTCAGTTCATCATTATGAGAATCAGGATGTTATTAATCGATATGGTCACCTTGGTTTACAACTGGCGAGACGCACCCTCCATGTGTATTCTATAGGGATGATATCCCTCAGTCATTCCTCCATCAGATGGAGTGTGGGGTCGCTGGATTAAGTGGTCTCCTCCAACTAAAGGTCTTAAGTTAAATACATATGGTTCTTGCATCACAAGGGATATGCGAGGAGGCGGGGTGTTTTAAAACCCAGGAGGGAGTGTGTTTATAGACTCCATAGCACACTATGGAGATGGAAGTACACATTAGGAAGAGGCTAATGCAGTCCTCACTGGGCTCATGTTATGAAAACAAAAAAAAAACATTGCTCTATCCCCAGTGGAAACAGACTCAAGGATTATTTATGATTTTCTTAGGGATAGAGACTCCACTCCTTAGATAGTTGCATACACTATCAGGAAGTGAAAATAACTCCTTGACAGTAAGATTCGGATCACCCACACATGGAGAGATGGGAATAAGGTTGTGGATTATCTTTCCTCCACGGGTTTCTCAGGATCCAAAGTGACTTGAATCCCCAATGTGTCCTCCCTCATGGATGAAAGGATTAATCTAATTTGATTCAACGTGCTTAGGCTTCATTTCTTCATAACCCCATAATCCTGGGCTACTTTGCCTCCCCCCTTTGTTTTTTTTCTTTTTTAATCTCTGTACCTTTTTTGTGAATAAAAATATAAAGATGATGATGAAATTTATATAGTTATCATGTTGATTCTTGTTGATTAAAGGCATGTTAAATTAATTTGTGATAGCTATGATAGCTTTCTGCATAAGTTTTCCATAGTTGGAACCTATGAATAATGAATTAGTTAATTCAATATGGACTAAAGAACTGGTTTTTTGATAAAATTTAATGCCATGTAGGGTTATGAGTTACCCTATTTCTTGTAAGTCCAAGTGCCTTATTCTTTGGAGACAAGAGAGCTCTTTTCATGTGAAGGAAGAATACCTTATTTAGGGCCAAGAGCCTAGTTTATTTATTATTTCCTTCTTCTTGTGATGTGTTATGAGCCTGGATGAATGTTTTAAGATGTGTAGGCAAGGAGTCTCAGTGGTTATGGTAGAAATAGACACCTAGACTGGTGAGATGCATCAGTTTATGTATGTGGGTGTTGGGGAGGACATCGAAGATGATGAAATAGGTTGGATTTGAATGTTGGATGTTTGTTGAATATTTTTGGATGTTTATCTGAATTACTTTACTCATTGCTTAATGTATTTGGTCTTTCTTATCATCCTTCAAAAATAGGTGATTATGAATGGGGTATTCCATGTGCTTTATGTGTTTAGCTTCTCAATGATGGATGGGTTTTCACTCTTACTATAAGTGGAAAAGACTCAACGGGTAGTTCACCTACTCACCGTGTTGAGCCCCTTGTGTTTGGTAGGTTTTAATGTTTTTCTAGAATGCCTAGGAATATAGGAAGGTAAGAATGTTGTTAATTAATGATTGCATAAATAACATTAACCCATGAGGTTGGATCTTGCTGGGATGCAATGATGAGGTAATATTTTCTGAGAAGTTGTGGACTTTGTTTGGTTATGTTAGGAGGGAATAGAATGTTGTTGTGTTGCTAATAAAATATAAGGTGGAATTTAAAATGGTTAATTAATGGTTAAAGAATTAATTAACATAAAATGGAACTGATTAAATAGGGATAAGATGATTTAATAGATCTATTTAAACTTTCTTGTGCTTATAGGATATCTAGCCTTAGTAGTTGTAGTCGGGAGTCCGAGAGACATTATCTATAGTTGAGTCTAATACTAGGTTATTCCCATAGTGTGGTTGTGAGCTATATTATATCATGTACTTTTTGTGTTGATATAAGCTACCCCACCATGTCAATTAGGGTGACTAACACCCCAGGGATTCTGAGCCATGGGGGGTGTTTTTCCCAACATCCCAGTGGGAGGATGGATGGCTGACTTCCCCCTTTGGCCCCGCTCTCTTCTCTTGGTAGTTACTTGTCCTGATATGCATGATAGTTAGTTTTCTCCATATATGTGCATAGAGGGTTTTAATGGCTTGTGGTTATTTCACACACATATGCTCTGGATATAGTATCCTATGGACTACTATAGGTATAATGTGTATAGGTTGTGATGGCTTGAGGATCCTTACTCGGTGTGGGGGTTGTAGTGGTTTGAGGTGTAATACTCAATGTATGATACATGTTATGTGGATATAGTGGATCTTGGGAACTACCTGGTTACTTATGGTTGTGTGGATGGTGTGGTGATTCTCCTAGGTGTCTGTGGGAAAGCCCTGTGTTGCATGAGGTGCAGGTTGTGGTACTTTCCCAGGTGTCTTCGGGCCATCTTTTTTGGAGAGAGATTCTTCGGACGTGCGACATTGGGGAAAAGCGGAAAACCACTGGGGAATTGGTAGTAGGGTACCCTTGATATTCCTTATTATATTATATACTCTTGTATTAGATTCTTAGTGAGATCATCCCCAGCAAGGATGGAAACTTAATATACCTATTTATGTGATGAGTTAGTTTCACTTGTTGTTCACTATTATTTAGCATGCATTATTTACTTTGTCAAGAGAGGCACTATGGAGGATCATGTGGAGTATACTTTTATACTCACCCTACATTATATAAACTATTTTTCAGGTCACATGGACCATGTTGGAGACTAGGTTGGTTACTAATAGCATGCGAGTTTTGCAATAGCTCTTTGGGCTTCATGGTCACTGTCGTTTTACTTTCTTTTGGTACTTGCAGTTTTCCCTTTTAGTTGTAGTAGTTCTTGAATGACATTACATATGTGTACTTGGGATTTTTTTTAAATTTTATTCTGAGTAAGATTTGGTTGGTGTATGTCTTATCTATCTCTTTTTCACGTGTTCTCTTAGAGGTTAATGCCTTCAATTTTTGTGTTTCATATACCCTTAGTGCTAGTCACCAACCCGAGGCCTACTAGAGGCGAGACTCAGGAGTCACTATATCCCTTCTCACATTTCCGATCCTAGAGGGGTACACTTAATGGGGAGGGGGTCATGAAAAAATACAGAAATATATCTTTTACTAAAATTAATTAAAAACAACATGTCATCAGAAAACATGAGGTGACGTAGAATACAATTTCCGAACCAATTTTTGTATGGCCAAATCTTCCCATCCAAAAGGCCTTGATGAATTTTTCTCGAAAGTGCCTCTTAATCCCTGATAAAGAGAGTGGGTGACAAAGAATCACCTTGATTAATTCTACAGGTTGATTTAAAGGACCTGAAATTCTTTCCCATTAAATACATGGTTATCCACGAAGAGACATAGAACCTGAAACATAAGTCACAAAATCACTTCCAGAATCAACGTTTCCCCATAACCCTTAAAATAAATCACTATTTCATTTTATCATAAGACTTGTACATATCAACCTTAATCATAATATTGGAATTGATTGAATTTTTGTTAAGATCAACATCCATTTCTTTGGTGATACTAATATCCCCTATATGTTTCTGCCTTGTACAAAACCATGTTTTTCATTAGGAATAAGTTTGCGAATGGCACCACAAAGATTCCTTTTGAAGATAGTAGCAGGAATTCTATATTCAATATTGTATAAAAAATGGTCTAAATTTATTTAAAGTAGTGGGGTCAATAACTTTAGGAATTAACATGACTTTGGAAGCACTAAAATTTCTATTAAGGGAACCACCTCTAAAAAATCATGCACTGCCTCCCATACTTGAACCTTAGTAATGTCTCAAGCTGTAAAAAACAAGGCTCTAGGGAAACCGTCAGGACCAGGGGAACTCTCTTGATTCATGTTGAACACTTCTTCCTTCACCTTTTATTCATTAGGTATTTTAATTCAAGAACTATTGTCCCTGTCATCCACTAATCTTGGGATGCAATTTATAAAATTATACTCTCTTTCTAGTCCTTTTTTTATATCTTTATTGAAGCTATTTGTTTTTTTCAAAAGTCCTTTGAAAAAATCTAGAGCCAACTTACCAACCACTTCCACATATGATCTGAAAGACCAATCTTCCATTTTAAGACTGATCCTCCTATTCACCCTTTTTTCTTTCAAGCATGCCTAAAAATAAGTAGTGTTTTTGTCCCCCTTCTTAATCCAAATTGCTCTTTATTTTTTTTGGAAAATTCTCTCCACCTCCAAGAGTTTCTATGAAAGTAATATCTTCTTCTTAGCTAGGAGGGAGAATCTAGAGTCATCCCATCCATCAAGAATCCAATCCTCTTACCTGTCAATATAATTTTTCATTTCCACCAAGATATTTACATAACAGTTTACCATAGTTAACCACTTTATAAAATCCCTTCTCAATCAATGGAGCCGCTTTGTGATACATATCCAAGCCATTCCCCTCTCCAACTGTTCCCATGAAGTTTTAACTATTTTCATGAATTCTTCCATCTTGTGCCAACTTGGTGAATAAAATAATTGCATACCCCCATAATCTCCCTTCTTGAGTGACACTTGAATAGATTAGTTGTCAGATAAGGACTTGTTCAAGTGTGTGAACAAATCCAGAGAAAAAGTATCCATGACTTGTAGGTTGGAAATACATCAGTCAAGTCTACTCCAAATCCTCCTTGCACCTTGATGGTTGTGCACTAGGTAAATTTGTTCCCTAAAAACCCCATATCCCGCAGACCAATAGATTCTATGAAATCCTTGAAATCAGTCATGGAATTATTTGATAAAACAGATCCTACGATTTTTCAGAAGCTCCCCTCATAGTGTTGAAGTCTACTCCTCCAATGAACCATGGAAGATAACCATACTAGAAAGCATGAAGCTAGTGGTAGAGGTTGTTTCTTTCTGAAATTTTAGTAGATTGCATAGAAAAATGAAAAGAATAATTAATTTCCTCCTTCGATAATATGGGTAGTATTTAACTACGATGAGGCCTCAATATGTTCCACTGAGATTCATTCTTTCCAAAAAAATCCAAATGTGCATGTTGCATGCACTGTCAATCAAGAAAATTTCTGTATATGAGGAAAATAAAAAACTATTTCAAAAAATTGATATTTTGGGAAACTATTTACCTATCTAAGGTTGAATCGGGAGGATACGGATAAGAGGGTGGGTGTCATCCCGGACAATGTCTTCTTCGGAACATTTTTTAAGAAGGCGCTTTCCCAGAGAGCGCCTTCTTCACAAATGTTTTGAAGAAGGCTCTCTCTGGGAAGGTGCCTTCTTCAAAAACGTTCTGAAGTATGTGTTTGTTCGGACAACCCATTCCCTCCTTTTGTATTTGATTTTGAATTTTTAACTTTAATTTTTTGGCTATGTTTTGTTTATATATATATATATCTGTAACACATTTTCAATAAATAAAAATAATGATGCATATAATTAAAATAGTATAATGAAAGAATAATATTATTATTATTATTACTAAACATAAAAATATAAAAATATATATTATTATTAATTAAAAAAATATTTTTTACTAAAATAATTAATATTTTCTTTTTATATTCAAATAATTTACAATCATATTAACATTTAATATTATTATTATTAAATAATAAAAATGTGCATATATTCATTTCGACTTAATGATTATTTATAATTAATAACATTATTAATTATATTATTATTTAACATTATTAAATACATAAATAATTAGATTATATATAAAATTTAAAATAATTATTATGAACAATTATATTTTCTATATTAAAATTTTAATTAATATTTTAGTAAATTATATTATTATGTAATTTATTGGTTTCATTAAGAATTATATTGTTTACATCATTATTCAAAATTATTATTGTAATTATTGTAAATATTTTAAAATATAATGATTATTTATTAAAAATGTAATTCATATTATTTAACAATAATACAATTATTAATTATTATTAATTAATTTTTTTGACATTATTTTTATTTTCAATTATTTTTTTGAGTCATTGTTTTAAATTTTATATAGATTTTACTTATACTATATTTCATGTGGATAAATATTTTGAGGTGTACATGTTGTGTTTTTAATCCATAAAGTTTTTGTCATGTAAATTATTTTTTTTTTGTTATATTTATTAAATTCATTTTATTTTCAACTATTTTTTATATGTTTAATCCATTTTTGATGTTTCATTTAGATTGTTCTTATAGTTTATATTTTATAGTCTTCCAAAGTCACTTTCTTGAAACATAATAATGTTTTAAGTACATGACTTTAAAAGCTTATAAAATATTTTTCATCAATATATTTTTATGAAATTATTTTTATTTTAAACTCTTTATTATATATTTAATCCATGTTTTTAGTTTCATTTATAATGGTAATATTGTTAATATTTTATAAGCTTTCAAATCATATACTTGAAACATTTTTACTTTTCATGTAGGTGGCTTTGGAAGCCTATAAAATATGAACTATATAACCAGTATAAATGAAAATTAAAACATAGATTAAAAATATAAGAAATAGATGAAAATAAAAATATATTAATAAATATGATAAACCAAAAATAATTTAAATGATACAAACTTATTGATTTAAAACATTACATGTATACTTATAAATTTTTTTGCTACAAATATTTTTTGTGTAAATTAAATTTTCTTGGGTATTGTTTTTTGAAATTCATTTTATTTTCAATTAATATTTATTTATACATTAAATTTTTTAAATATTTTAAATATTTTACTTATACTATATTTTATGAGCAAATTTTTTTTTGAAGTGTACATGTTGTGTTTTTAATCCATAAAGATTTTGTCATGTGAATTATTATTGGTTTGTTATATTTATTAAATTGTTTTTGTTTTTGACTATTTTTTATATGTTTCATCCATTTTGGCTGTTTCATTTAGATTGTTATTATAGTTTATAATTTATCGGTTTTTAAAGCCACGTACTTGAAACATAATAATGTTTCAAGTAGGTGGATTTTAATGCTTATAAATTATTTTTCATCAATATTTTTTATGAAATTATTTTTATTTTCAACTATATTTTATATGTTTAATCCATGATTTAAGGTTTATTTATACTGGTCTTAAAGTTTATATTTTATAGGCTTTCAAATTCATTTACTTGAAGTATTTTTATGTTTCAAGTGGGTGACTTTGGAATCCTATAAAATATAAACTGTAACACTGATATAAATAAAATTTATAACATAGATTAAACATATAAAAAATAGTTTATAATAAAAATAATTATGTAACAAAATTTGGTGAAAAGTAATTTATAAGCTTTGAAAGTAACTTACTTGAAAAGATGTTGAGTATTGCACCCTAACAAAATGGTTGAAAATTGATGTTTAAATCCCATGTCGAAAACGTTGAGTATATGGCAAGTATTTTACCCTTATAAAAGGGGAGGTTGGTTGAGATTTTACATAATATATTTGGAATACATAAAGTTATTTTTTTTAGGTTTTCTGAAAAAAACTAATTATGTAAATAAGTCTACGTTAATTTTTTTTTAAGAAGGTCAGAAATTAATATTGTTATATAGTAAATAATATTATTTAATTAATATTATTTACTAATTAATATTAATTACCAACAATTAATTAATTAAATAATAATTTAATAATAATTAATTAATCATTACTAATTTAATAATTTAATCATTTTTAATAATATTTATTGACTAAATAATATGTTTAAATATTTATTATTAATTGTATAATAATAATAATTATTATTAATTATTAATTAATAATTAATTAATTAGTCATTTTTTACTTAATATAATTAGTAAGTAATTAAATATTGTATAATTGCTAATTAATTAATAACTAATAATTATATTACTATTTTTTAATAATTCGTTACTAAATAATAATTTTAAATCTTTATTAGTAATTAACATTAGTCAATAATTAAAACTTATTAAAAATTAGTATTATTAAATATTCAATCATATTATTTTATTAATATTTATGAGAAATTAATATTTATTAGTAATTAGTATTTATTAAAAACAATTATTTAATTAATTAATACCGATATAATAATAATTAATTCATAATTAATAATTTTATAATTTAATCATTGTTATAAGTATTTAATAACTTAATAACGACTTTAAATATTTATTAGTAATTGGATAATAAAAAATTATTAATATTTATTATAAGTTACTAATTAATTAATAATTAATTAATAATTAATTAGTTTATTAGTAATTATTATTTTTAATAAGTAATTAAATATTGATTAATTAATAATTAATTATTAATTAATTAATAATTAATAAATATATTTTTATTTATTACTAATTTTATAATAAAAATTTATTAACAATTACTAGTTAATTAATAATGAAGTAGTTAACTAGTAATTACTAATATTAATAACTATTTAAATATTTCTTAATTGCTAAGAAATTATTAACTATTTACTATTAATAAATTATTAGTATTTATTAGTATTTAATTTGTTATTAATTAATATTTTCTAAAATACTATTAATATAAATTAGAAAATTAATAATATTTAGTAGGAAACAATAATAGTTAATTATTATTTATTAGTAACTAATATTTACTATTAATTGATTAAAAATGATTAATAATAATTTATTATTAATTCCGATCAGGAAAAGAAGAACCTGAATTCGACATGGAGATGGAGAATGTTCTCTGTAGGAATAGGAGGACCTGGATCCCACGTTGAAAAAACAGAACCATTTTTAGGGCAAACCCTCTTATAAAAGGGAGTCAGGGGAGAAGTTTTATGTCATAATTCCTGACTGCTTTAATGGAGGTAATGTTGAATATTAAATAATAGTTAAATTCTATTGAATGTTTTGTTATATATATATAAACAAAACAAAAATAAATAAAAATAAAAAATATTTTAAAAAAATCTATAATAGAAAGCGTTGAATGTGCCAGCGTATTCTTTACAGTTTTTATAAAGAATATAAAGAAGGCGCTCAATTATTCAGCGCCTTATTTATAAAAATTGTGAAGAAGGCACTAAGACAGTGCCGGGACACCTTCAAAAAACAAGGAGACAATCAGCAGCCACTCCGACGATGATCTAGATTCATGAATCTCCGCCATCACACCCTTCAGAACTTTGAAGGCAAATACCTCCGATAGACCAAGGCTGTAATGAAGCAGATAAGAGGAGGTTTCGTCCTGGATCACTGGTGATCTCATATTGACTTATAACTGGCTAGATGGATCCTTGAACAATAAATATGCTAAAGCGGGTCTAGGTATCGATGGTCGCATAAGAGAATCCCACAGAATGGTAGAAATTGGTTCCTGATCAGGGACATTTGACTGTGGAAAAGCCTACCCAAAACTCTCAAGGAAAGGAAAGGAGCCATAAACAATGGAATGAACAAAACATCTGACTAGTTTTCATGCGCGTGAGACACCATCTTCAAATTTAAAAAAAAAAAGTGTGAAGGTTTATCCAGGACGAATCTAGCAACCAATGAAAGATAGTGATAAGTCGACGCCTTTGAGAGCTCTGCCGCCGACAGATCCACCACGGGACAACACTCGGCTCGATCCGAACATCTGGGGGCAAGAGTGATAGCTGAAATACTGGGAAGACACCACTTGAGGGGAGGAGATGAAGGGCCAGTGATGGAATCTTTAAAGGATTTGGCTAAAAGGGAACCCAGAGAAGGATCATCACCGCAGGAGCTCGCCAAAAAAACAAAATTCTAGCATAAAAGGAACCAATACATATTTTGAGTGCGATTGAGGAGCACTCCTCATGTGGTGCATAATATTTTTGGAATCCATCCTCCAACCATTAAAATTTTATTTAATATAAATTGATGAATCATAAACCTTGTGTATGAATTTAATCATAATAAGTTTTTGTTATCAAATATATCTCCCAAATGACATAAGAGAGATGAGATGAAGATACACATCTTTTACTTAGATTCATTTCATATTGATAAAATAATTTACATTCAAATTCTTAATATTGTAACTATTTACTACATCTCATGAATATAAACTAATTGATCAATTAATTCTTCCTTGGATTTTAAACTCCTTTATATTGAAAACAATTTGTAAAATATATATTCAGTAGAACATACCTTTCAAAATTGAAGAATTAGTTTCTATAAAATCCATAACTTATATAGAAATACTATGAAGTTTCACAAACTCCTTCAAGCATATTTTGGATAATATGTTCATATTAAATTATTACACTTCCTTCCTAACAAAACTAGGTTTTAATGAACTTGATTGTCTTCTTAAAGAATCATTTTTCAAAATTTTATTCTTCCAATTTTAACTTTTACCTACTTGTATTATTTATACAGATCTGTAGAACCTAGAAATCATATTTCTAGTTCATATATATTCCCAACACTTTGAGAATATTAGATAAATGTTCTTTGAATTAAATCATATTGTTATAAAATTTCCATAGATGACAATAAGATAAATTCCCGAACTATAATAAGCAATTTTAGTCTACCCATAAAGCTTGTTATAGTGTTAAACAAATCATAAATACATGTATCAAAAACAACTCATCTCGTTTTATTAAAAAAAGGTTTTCAAGATATTCTCAATATAAAAATGAGATAATAAACATATTATTAAATATTCAACATAGCCTAAATTATCCAAGTCTCAGATACAACAACGCATTTTCTCTACCACTTCGACATCAATGTCACAACCCCCTCCCGCCAAAGATATCACAATGAGGGGAGAGAGACAATGAACCGTGATTACCACCTTTAGTAGGCCTCAGGTTGGTGACTAGCACCGATGGTATAAAAAAATCTCATGAAATATGTGGCATTACCCTCTATAATAATATAAGATCGGGAGATGAGTTGAATCATCCACAAACAACTCCATAAAAAATATAAAATAAACCCAAACCATCCCACAATACATAGATAAATAAAAATGATGCAAAAAAGTCACCAAAGTAAATACCCAAAGGTAAAGCTAAAGCAACAAGATAACAATTATCCAATGGTCTGATCTAGTAATGTCTAGTACGATCCATGTAATCCTCCTACAAACCAACAAATCAATTTATATATATAGGGTGATCATACAAGTATGCTCAATAGGAATACCAATGTCTCTCATGCACATGTGTAAGAAGAATAATAATGAACCCGTGAGTAAATAAGGAGAACCAACAACACCTAAACAGGTTAACTATGCATACAAACCTCACCAAGGAATGATCACAAAAGAATGAAACCCAAGTATAATAACATAATAAGAAGCATGTTGATAAAGGGTACCCTGCACTACTTTCCCATTGATTTTCCGCTCTCACAACTCAATTTCATACATCATGGCACTCCTATATCTTTTGAATAGTATATAACACCACCCCAAAACACGGCCACACCACATCACACACTAAAACACTTGGGCCACCACCACACAACATGGTCACACCTTATCTTTACCGCAAACACTTGGGTCATCACATCATAATCATAACCAGAGTAGTAGTGTATCATGAACATGAAGGATATAAACATAATTACGCCATCCTACCATGCATGACCCCCACCATAAGTTTCCCCCCAACACAGACATATCACATCTTTCCTGAAAACACCTGGGTCACCGCCCCACAAAATGGTCATCGTATCTCGCCCAAAAACACATGGGTTATCACATATCACCCAAAGACACCTAGGACATCACCTAGTTCGATAAAACACCTCCATCCATCATAGCATGTTCAAATATACTCTCCTAGAATAGAGAGAGAGAGAGAGAGGGAAATATCAGGTAGCCATCCATCCATCCTCAACACCATGATGTTGGGAAAAACACCCACTGTGACTATACGTGTGTCCACACATATTGCTCTACACACAAGCTGGGCCTATGGGTTCACAATAAAACACTAACCAACTCACAACATCCCCACTTTTTCTGCCACCTCTAAATGCTTAACACCACACAAACCACAAGCCACATCACACCACCAACCAAATTCAATTATCCAACCCATTCGTTTCATTATTAAGTATCATCTAAATTTAACCACACAACCCATCTTTTAATTGTTCATTAATAATTTTCATACCATTAACCAAACCAAACAAATCCATTTGAATCATTATTAAATAATTATTTATTCAGTAATTACCTAGGAATCTAGCACAACTCAACCATACATCACAAGTAGCTTATCATCTCTATCACACCATCACCCCACCGACCCAAATGCATGGATAAAAACCCACAACCTTGATACCCCAAAAGAATAGCCAAACAACCACCACCTTACCACCCCAAAAGAATTTCCAAACAACCACCAACTCACCTCCCCAAATTCATGGCCAAAAAATCATCACCTCACCACCCGAAAACCATGACCAAACGACTATCACCTCAACACCACAAAATCATGGACACATCTAACCCATTAGCCCCACATCGCATCACAACCACATATCGCCACCCCAAATGCAATACCACACATCAAAAAATATTCAAAACCATTTTATAGATTTTATAAAGGGGATATTATCACATTTCACTTTATTTTAGGGGTGTCATCACAAAATCCATAATCCTAGGGAAACCATTTCATTAGCCAAATATAAGTGGTTAACCAATTTAAATTTTAGGGTGATATCACAAAAATAAGATTAGGCACATCAGTAACAAAACATATCATCCATTGCAAAAAAATCTCCCAGTGGCCATAATTTTTAGTGGGGCATCAAGCCTGTACAAACCATCATTTCATAATAATGTCAATGTAGTAAAAACATGAAAAACATTACCATTTTTTCCATCAATTTCAATTAGCTAATTATTTATCTTTTATTAATCCATCACAACCAAATACCATAGATAAAAAAGAATAAACTCCTCCAACTTGATATAAAATGAAGGTAAGTGAGAGATTCCCTACCTCAAAGAAGATTTTACAACATGTTGTGCACCACAGGGTGAAGAAGAAATGCTTTAAAACCACAACCACACACATGAAACCACATATCAACCTAAAAATCACCCAAATGTCATTAAAATAATGCCCAACTCACACCCTCAACTAAAACTTCACCACCAAAGTTGGTTCTTGAAAGAATAACATGATATAACCACCAACCATGGATTTTCAATAGGGATCAACTAGATTCAAAAAATCAAAGTGGGAGGAAGGGGGTTAGAATATCATCCTAATGCGCCTAGGTATATTTCAAAATTAGAGAGGGAGGGAGAATCTTAATGAAAGAAAATTCGTCCAAAAGGGTTAAAAATTACCTAGAATCTTCCATTTTCACATCTTGTAAACTTTACATAGTGTGTAATGCATGGTTTTTCTGAGAATTTACACTTTCACTGAAAATCATGTCACCTGGGCTTTTATTTATTACATGTCATGAATTTAATTTTCAGGAAATGATTTGGTTTCATGTATCCCACCAATCAAATATAAAATACATGAAACAGATGACTACAAAATTCATGAAACACCAATTTATGTTGTGTAAACAATACACGACGTGTATTTCTTACAGCAGCTCTACCGCAACTCCAGACTCCACCAAAAACTCCTAGAACCACCCCTAAACACCTAAAACCACAAAAAATGAAAAAGTAAAGGGGAGGTAAGGCACATAATATTACATCATATACCTATAAAATGATTTTGTCCCTCAAGTATCCAAATCCAATCCTTGAAGGAAAGGGGTCCGAGCAACCAACCTGTGAGATACCCCTGAAGGATCTCATCACTACTCAACGCTACCCCATCCAAACACACCAAAATAAATGGCCACAAAACATGTCACACAACCTCATCAATACACATCCACATCACCAAAACCATCCAAATTTAATACAACCTGAAACCAAAAACCATTACAACCCAAAAAACACACTACCTCGAACATACAAAATAGGGAATTTCATCCTCCATGTGAAGATACTATTTGCCCTGGATAGAACTAACTCACCCACATGGGTATTGTCATATCGTGGTGTAATGAATCTCAATTAGGAATCAAGTCATCCAATTTTAATATATCATAACTTTATGACACATCATACATCAATACAAAAAGAAAATCTCATAGCATATTAAGGTCCAAACATCACATCACAAGGAAAAATAGAGAAAAGAAAAACTCAAAATAACTCCAGGTAATGGGCACACATATGCATATATCTCTCCCAATTAATCTACTCTATTACACCATAAATCCAAAACACACAAACCAAACGAATGGTCTATCCATGCAATGCCTTCTGTTGGAGATCCTAGATCTCTACTAGACGCTCCACGAATGTCATGTTATCCTTAACATCCAGCTTTCCCCATTCAATAACATGGGAGTCATCATGGAGATATTGATGAAGCTGAGATATGTGGAATATGTCAGGAATCCTCTCCATATATGGTGGAAACTCTAACTGATACACCATATCACTAACTTTCCCCAACACCTCAAAGGGCCCAACAAACCTGGGATAAATCTTACTCCATCTTCCAAACCTCTACTACTTGTTTCAAGGGGAAAACTTCAAGAACATGTGGTTCCCAACCTAAAAATACAAGGGCCTATTCCTATGATTGGATTTTGTTTTATTTTAGTCCTATGCTGTTTTCATCATTTCACAATCCCACTGATCCTTTTCTATCATGATCTGCACCAGATTGGGACCAAGAATTTCTTCCTCCCTAACTTCCATCCAACACAATGAAGAATGACACAGTCTCTCGTACAAAGCCTCAAAATAAAACATGTCAAAGAAAGAGTGATTTTTGTTGTTAAAATAAAAATTAACCAAAGTAAAGTTTCATACCCAAGATCCACCAATGTCTAAGATGCACACTCGCCACATATACTCTAGTGTTTGGATGGTCCTCTCTATTTTCCCATCAGTTTGAAAGTGGAAAGCAGTGTTGAGGCATAACTGAGTTTCAAAAGAGAGTTCTAATCACCTCCAAACTCATGAGGTAAAAAGTTCATCCTAATCCAAGATAAGGACCATGTAACTCCATGAAACAGCACCACCTCATCCATTTACCTTCTATCAAAATCATCCACTATGCCTGAAATCAATAATCCCTAAAAAGTGGGATGGTTTCATCAACTGATCCATGGTCACCTAGATAGAATTAAAACCTACCTATCTTAGGGTAACCATATGATGAAATCCATTGGGACTTCATCTCATTTCCACTTTATAACATCCAAAGGCTATAACAAACTACTAGGAACATGATGCTTGGACTTTACCTACTAGAAAACCAAACACCTTGCCATGAATTCCCCCACTGCCCATTTCATCCTAGGACACAAAAATTTAATCTTCAAGCCATGGTACGTCTTGGAGACTCATGGTCCTATCACCAAATGTGACCTATAAAACTCATGAAATACTCCATTTTTCTTCATTATCAGAACAAAAAATATCCCATGAAACAATATCTAGTTCTGACCATCCTTTAACCATCCCTCTAGGGTTTCACCATGGTCAACATGATTGTGCATCATCTCTCGTTATGAGTATCCACACTGAGACTCCTTCACCGTCTACATCCGATAAGGATACACCTTAATCTAAAAAAACATACTCTACCACCATACACCCTTGAAACTAAGTGAAAGGATTCCAACTCCTCCATCACTCTCTAGACATCCTCATACTCTCGAACAACATCCATCCTAAACATCCTACTCAAATATTTAGTTGTAACATTCTTTTTCTTAAGGTTTAGGAGATCTAAAAATCATAATCCTAAAGAAAATTCATCCACCTACACTACCAAAAAGTTCATATCATGTTGGGAAAACTTTCAAATTTTGTGACGTGATAATACCACAAAGTTCTCACCAAAGAGGTAATTCTGCTACAACTTTTTCAGAAACACAACCGTGAAATAGGTTCCTGATTAGGGACATTAAATTGTGGAAAAACCTTCACAAAACTGGTAGAGTAAAGGAAAGGATCCATAGGCAACAGAATGAACAAAGAATATGACCAGATTTCATGCTCGTGAGGCACCATCTTCAAATTTGAAAAAAAAAACGCCGCGGGAGAAGACATGTCATTTCCAAATGGATCAGCAACGGAGGGCACTGACTCTGCCACTTTCATCCCCATGGAATCATCATCTTTCACCGGATCTCCTACATAAACTCTTATAGAAGTTGAGAAGGAGGGTTCACCAACCGGTTTGGTCATCTTGAATCCAAGACTGCTTCTTCTACACAATTCCACCAAATGTCATTGAAAACCGCAGACCCCACAGAACTGAGGTAAGCCCTAACAGAACAACCATTTACACCAAGATAAGTCGTCACCTACTATGAATTAATGAATTAATTCATTCTTGTTTTTATTTAAATTCATTTTCAATAATGTTTTATATTAATTCCATCATTTACTCACCTTTTATATTATCACTGCATGCCTTCTGTCTTGTTTTGCTGGGTGTGAATATTTTCCACGGTGGCAATCCCAGTGTGCACCACCCTTTTGATCTGTAGCCATGGATCATCATCACCACCCAAACAATCTGGTGCGTCCACCTATTCTCATGGTTCGAACAACTTCAAACCTCTCAGCGAGATTTCTGCTTCGGTTATGCTTCGTGGTGACCTATGGAGACTCTGACCATTCCTTGAATCGTTGTTCGTAGGGGAATTAATCACCCCTGATGCAACCTATTGCTTCTTATTCTTAGACACACAGCAGATGATCTTTAACATCTCCTTCGGCTTCGATTCCCCCAGGAGATTTCAGCAAACATCCTTCGTCGTCCGCGGATCCTGGCGCTCGAGCCCGTGTAGGGTGTTATCGACGACAGCAGACTCTACGGCACACTACTGGTGTGCCAATTATAGTGGATCTATGTGATGGCCCTCTGATCAACATCAGTACACCGATGGCCAGCCTTTGAGTCCCTTTCTAACTAGATCCAGACGAGAGCTTCAAGTGAACAGGATTGTCGGGCTTGTTTGCGCCCAACGTAGTAAGTATTTCGATTCTTGCTTACGGTTTTATAAAAACCTAATTCTGTCATCCCTATTTCTTATTTCTATTGGGGAGAATCCATTGTAATCTATTTATTCTTTTGAGATTAATAATACAAGGTGTGCGTGGGGTGTTCTTGTCATGCAGTAGGATCCAAAGGGATCTGAAGCATGTAAATTCTATTGTTCTTTATCTTTCTGCAATTTTCTTTTCTGTATATCAGGTCTTGGTTCACAACAGTATCGTCAGCACCATACTGTTCTTTATAGTTTTTTCCTGGTTATTTGTTTGTCCACTGCCTCATGACTCATCAACCACAACAAGTGGTATCAGAGCCACTTTTGGCTGCTGCGATACTTCTGTTAATTCCCATTGAAATGTTGTTCTGAATCTTCCTATCATTCTTTGTTCTGCAATTGTTACAATTTTTTTTGTATCATCATAGTAGTTGATTTACTGCACATAAAAGCTTGTCTCTTAGTCATATTGCAAACCTGCCTACTGTTTTAATCTATTTTCTGGTTCTTCATCCTTTTGATTTGTAGTAATTATTCATTCACGATTATAATGATTAATCTGTTGTTGTTATAGTTTAAGGTTGTTCATTATAACAATAAACTGTTTTCCACCAATGCCTAAATTGGAAACCCCCCTTTCACTAATTTCAATTGGTTATTGTCAATTCTGTCTAGTAATATTTTTCTCACAGGATATTCTATTAGTTTTCAATTCTTTACAGTTTGGGTTTTCTGTTTTTTCTCATTTTTTTGTATCTATTTAATTCTACCAATACATTGTTGTATTTAGTTTTTTTAGGACTGAAATTATTGTCTTCACCAAATATTTTAGTTTTTCATTACACATTGTACAAATTTATTCCTAGTGAGTATTGGCCAATCTTTTTGGGGCGTATGCTCCCATTGTCCCCAATTACTTGTCATCAACTCACTATATATAAATATGTCTACAATGAGGTATGAAATCAAAAAAATTGATGGAGATAATGACTTCAATTTATGGCGTATTAAAAAGAGGGCATTATTAGTCCAACAAGGTCTTATTAATGCCCTGTCTGGGCCTACTAAACCCATAACAACTGTAAATGAAGCAGGTAAAACCATAACTGAACACCAACCGGTCCCCAATGACACTCTAGTTAAAGCCCATAGTTCCCTCTTATTCTCATTAGGATATAAAGTCCTTTGGGAAGTGGCCTTCGAGTCCACTCCTACCGGCATCTGGCTCAAGTTAGAGAATCTCTACATGATTGCCTCCCTAGTTGGTAGGCACTATAAGAAGCACCACATGTTCACTTTTAGGATGAGACTAGGCTCTTCCTTGAAATCTCATCTTGATGAGTTCAATAAAATCATGCTTGACTTAGCTAATATAGATGTCACTGTAGATGATGAGGATCATGCTATTATTCTCCTGATCTCTCTAGACCATAACTATAGCACCTTGTTCGAGACCGTGATGTATGATCGTGACTTATTGACTCTAGAAGAAGTAAAGTCTTACCTTCTATCTAAGGACCTTCATTAAAAACCTAAGGCGAAAGGTGAGGCTAAGATTTTGTTCACTAGGGGTAGACCTGAGGTTAAAAGCAAAAAAGAAACATTTTAGCAGAGATAAAAGTATCAATAGTAAAGAACCAAGGCATGAAAAAAAGTAAAAGAATGATGATAATAAAGATAGAAAGGTTACTAGATTCCATTGTGGGAAGCTTGGGCATACTAAGCCCGAGTGTAGGAAGCTTAAGAGAGAGAAAGAGCATGCGTAGCCCACTGACCAGTCTCTTATTGTTGACTCAGGTTTTGACACAGCCAAAGTTCTAAATGTGTCCATCCATACACTCAACCATGAGTGGGTCCTCGACTCTGGCTGTTCCTTCCATATGTTTCCCCATAGATATTCTTTCTTAGAGCTGGTCGAGAAAGTGTAAGGGGACGTTCTATTAGGGAATAACAAGAAATGCAATGTTGAGGGCAGAGGATTTTTCCTGATAGAATTGGATGACCATTCCATCATCACCTTACTTGATGTAAGGTGGGTCCCCAACTTGCAATGAAGCTTGATCTCCCTAGGAGTCATAGATCAAATGGGATATACCTTTAGATCTAAATTAGGTACTATCAAAGTTTCAAAGGGATCAAGAACCATCATAAAAGGATCCTATGTGAATAGTTTATATGTCTTGAATGGAAGGACCCATTCAAGATAGTTGGGTAGTGTTTATACTACGAATACTGACAACACTATGCTCTGGCATAGAAGGCTGGGGCATGTATGCTCCAAAGGGCTTGAATAACTCAGAAAGAAAGGATTGATGAATGAAATCACACCTATGAATCTCCCATTTTGTGAAGATTGTGTGATGGGAAAAGCTAAAAGAGTGGCATTCAATAGATCCTCCTTCAAGTCAGCCGCCCCACTTGATTACATCCATTCAGATTTGTGGGGGCCGTCTAGGACCTCCTCTCATGGTGGAGGTTTCTATTTCTTCACTTTCATTGATCATTACTCCAGGAAGGTTTGGGTATACATCCTCAAAAATAAATTAGATGTTTTCCAAACATTCAAAACCTGGAAAGCCTCAGTCGAGAATCAGACTGGGAAGAAAGTTAAGACCATGAGAACTGACAATGGGCTTGAGTACCTATCCACTGAGTTCATTCAATACTATGAGTCTGAAGGAATTAAGAGGCATAGAACTGTTAGAGAAACTCCCCAATATAATTTCCTAGTAGAGAGGATGAATCAGACTATCCTTGAAAGAGTCTGTAGCATGCTTGCTCACTCAGGACTCCCCAAATCCTTTTGGGCTGAGGCCACTAGCATAGCCGTGTACCTCATTAATAGGTGTCCCTCTTCTGCAAATCAATTCATTACTCCAGAAGAACTATGGAATGGAAACCCCCCATCATATTCCTACTTAAGGGTCTTCGAGTGTACAACCTATGACCACATAAAGACTGAAAAACTTGAACCTAGAGCCCTAAAGTGCATCTTTGTTGGTTATCCCGATGGATTTAAAGGATATAAACTCTGGGTGGATAAACCAGGATACCAACGGTGCATTATTAGTAGAGACATTGTCTTCCATGAGTCTTATGCTCCTAAGACCAGGATTGACACACCTGGCAGTTTTGATCTAGAATTTCATAAGTCTGATGAACATGAGTCATTTACTCATGTTGAGACTAATGTTTAGTCTATTCCTCCTCCTCCTCAGCCCACTGATGTGGCGGACTTTGAGATGAGTTCCGGTTCAGACTCTAACTCTGGACCTTCTACCAATCATCAAGATTATCAATTAACCCGAGATAGACAAAGGAGAGTCTCTAGACCTCCTGCTCGGTTCAGACAGTATGATATGGAATCATATGCCTTTCATGTGGCCCAGGATCTCATCGATGATGATACTCAATCGTATAGGTAAGCTTTAAAGGATAAGGATTCAAAGCATTGGATTATATCCATGAATGAAGAGATGCAATCTCTAATGAAAAATAACACCTGGACCATTTTTCACAAGCCTGTGAATGCTAAAGTTATTGGATCCAAGTGGATTTACAAGATAAAGGATGACAACACAGAGGGAAATAAAGTAAGTTTCAAAGCTAGGCTAGTCGCCAAAGGATTTCTTCAGAGAGAGGGAATCGACTATGCTGAAATCGTTTCCCCTGTTGTCAAACACTCTTCCATTTGGCTCCTGTTAGCCTTCGCTGCCTATCTCGATCTACACATCGAGAAACATGATGTTAAAATTGCCTTCTTGTATGGGGATTTGAATGAAAAACTCTATATGAAGCCTCTTGATGGTTATTCAAAGGAATTAAAACCCAACCAATTTTGCCTTCTAAATAATTCCTTTTATGGTTTAAAGCAATAATCAAGGCAATGGTATAAGAAATTTGATTTGTTTATGTTAAATAACCAATTCACCAGGAGCCAGTATGATAATTGTGTCTACTTTAAGTCAATTAAAGGTTTTATTATTTACCTTCTGCTTTACGTAGATGACATGCATATCATATGTAAGAATATGAGTTTTATCACTTCAATTAAATCCCAATTAAAAGGAAACATTGAAATAAAAGACTTAGGTGCAGCTAAGTAGATTTTAGGTGTTGAAATCATTAGAGATAGACCTGACAAATTGCTCTACTTGTCTCAGCATGCTTATATTTTAAAGATCTTAAAGAGATACATGTTTGAATCTCTCAAACCTGTTAATGTGCCTCTTGCTCAACACTTTAAGTTGTATTTAACACAAGCACTCACTGTTTATGACGATGTACAATTTATGTATAAAATTCCATATGCTAGAATTGTTGGTAGTATAATGTACTCTATGATTTTCACGAGGCCTGACATTGCTTTTGCTATCTACACCCTGAGTAGATTTATGGCCACACCTGGGAAGCCCCATAGGCATGCCCTCAAATGGATTCTCAGATATCTATCTTGTTCATCTAATTTTTCTTTATGATTTGGTAAAAATGTTGATACTTCTAACATTTTGGTAGGCTTTGTAGATGCTGATTATGCAGGTAACATTGACACCAGAAAATCATTGACAGGATACATGTTCACTGCCTGTGGTGGGCTTGTTTCATGGAAGTAAAGCATGCAGTCTATTGTTGCCCTCTCCACCACTGATTCTGATTACATTTTACTCACTGAGGCGGTAAAGGAATCCTTATGGCTTAAAGGCTTGTCTTCTGAACTCAAGCTTTATGATTAAGCTATTAATGTTTTCTATGATAGTCAATCTGCATTACATTTGTCTACAAATTTAGTTCTCCATGGTAAATCAAAGCACATAGACATTAGATTACACTTTATTAGAGACGTGATAGAACAAGGAACCATGTGTTTCAATAAGATACACACTGATAAAAATCCAGCTGATAGTTTGACTAAAGCTGTCATTTTATCTTAGTTCAAATATTGCCTAGATAGTTTGAACTTGGTTCTTGTTCCATAACCCTAGGTGCAAGAACATCCCTGAATTTAATTAAAAATTGTGGAGTTTTTTGAATTAATGAATTAATTCATTCTTGTTTTTATTTAAATTAATTTTCAATAATGTTTTATATTCATTTTATCATTTACTCACCTTTTATATTATCACTGCATGCCTTCTGTTTTGTTTTGTCGGGTGTGAATATTTGCCACGGTGGAAATCCCAGTGTGCACCACCCTTTTGATTTATATCCATGGATCATCATCACCTCCCAAAAAATATGGGGCGTCCACCTGTTCTCATGGTTTGAACATCTTCAAACCTTTTAGCGAGATTTCCACTTCGGTTATGCTTCATGGTGACCTATGGAGACTCCGGACGTTCCTTGAAACGTTGTTCGCAGGGGCATTAATCACCCTTGCTGCAACCTACTGTTTTTTATTCTTTGACACACATTGGATGATCTTCAACATCTCTTTCGGATTCGATTCCCCCCGGAGATTTCAGAAAACCTCCTTCTTCGTCCGCGGATCCTCGCGCTCGAGCCCGTGTAGGGTGTTCTTGATGACAACAGACTCCACAACACACTACTGGTGTGACGCTTCTGGTGGAGCTTTGTGACAACCCTCTGATCGACATCAGTACACCGATGGCCAGCCTCTGAGTCCCTTTCGAACTAGATCCAGACAAGAGATTGAAGTGAACAGGATGGTCGGGCTTGTTTGCACCCGGCGTAGTAAGTATTTGGATTTTTGCTTACAGTTTTCTGAAAACCTAATTCTGTCATCCCTATTTCTTATTTCTGTTGGGGTGCATCCATTGTAATCTATTTGTTCTTTTGAGATTAATAATACAAGGCATGTGTGGGGTGTTCTTGTCATGTAGTAGGATCCAAAGGTATCTGAAGCACGTAAATTCTGTTGTTCTTTATCTTTCTGCAATTTTCTTTTCTACATATCGGGTCTTGGATCACAACAGTATTGTCAGAACCATACTTCTCTTTATAGTTTTTTCCTGGTTATTTATTTGTCCACTGCCTCATGACTCATCAACCACAACACCTACCCTTATCAGAATACGAGAAGGAAGATGCATCACCAAGTCCATCTCAACAAAAAGTTGAGGGTTCAATGTGGCTTGTAGAAAATGAGATTCCCCATCCAGACACAGAAATATACCTCGGTCATTACTGATCGATTACAAGAGAGAAGGATTGTGGAGAGGGAGAGGGAACCCCAAAAGGTGAATCCAAAATGAATCCCCTCTCGACTCCTTGCTGAAGTGAGCTGCCCAAGACCATCCAGAAAGGGTTAAATGCCAAGAACTGCACTGACACTCCTCCTAGGACCATGCCAACACAAAATCCTCTCTGTTAAAAAGATGGATACATAAGGCATTTATGGATAACATTGATACCGCTGCTAAAGAAGGCAAGTGAAGGTTTATCCAAGAAAAATCTAGCAACCGGTTAAAGATCGTGATAATTTGATGCCTCTGAGAGCTCTTCCACTGATAGATCCACCATGGTGCAACACTCAACTCGATCTGAACATCTGAGGGAAAGCGTGATAGCGGAAATACTGGGAAGACACCGCTTGATGGGAGGAGATGAACGTTCAGTGAGGGAATCTTTAAAGGATTTGGCTAAAGGGGAACCCGGAGAAGGATCATCGCCACAGGAGCTTTCCAGAAAAAAATTCTCCACCATAGAAGGAACCAATACACATGTTGAGCACGATTGAAAATCATTCCACGCGTTGTGAAAGTTATTTTTGGAATCCATCCTCCAACCATTAAAATTTCATTTGGTATAAATTTATGAATCGTAAACCTTGTGCATGAATTTAATCATAACAATTATTTGTTATCAAACATCTTCTCTTATGACATAAGAGAGATGAGATGATGATACACATCTTTTACTTAGATTCATTTCATATTGATAAAATACTTTACATTCAAATCTTTAATTTTGAAACTATTTACTATATCTCATGAATATAAAATACATGATCAATAAATTCTTCCTTGGATTTTGAACTCCTTTATATTAAAAACACTTTGTAAAATATACATTCAGTAGAACATACCTTAAAAAATTGAAGAATTAATTTCTATAACTTCAATACCTAATATGAAAATTATATGGAGTTTCAAAAACTCCTTCAAGAATATTTTTGATAATCCATTTATGTTAAATTATTAAACTTCCATCCTAAAAAACCTAGGTTTTAATGAACTTGATTGGCTCCTTCAAGAAACAATTTTTAAAATTTTAATCTTCCAATTTGAACTTTTACTTACTTATACTATTTATACAGTTCTATAAAACATAGAAATCATATGTCTAGTTCATATATATTCACAAAACTTTTAGAATATCTGGTAAATATTCTTTGAATTAAATCATATTGTTAGAAAATTTCCATAGATGATAATATGATAAATCCCCTAACTATAACAATCCATTTTTAGTCCCCCCCTAAAGTTTTTTATAATGTTAAACAAATCATAAATACGAGTATAAAAAAATCATATCATTTTATTAAACAAAAAGGTTTTCAAGAAATTATCAATAGAAAAATGGGATAATAAACATATTATTAAATATTCAACTTAGCCTAAATTATCCAGGTCTCCAATATAGCAGTTCCTTTTCTCTATCACTTAGAAATCAATGTCATATCCCCCTCCCATTGAAGATATCACAATGAGGGGAGAGAGGTAATGAACCATGATTCCCAACTTCAGTAGGCCTTAGGTTGGTGACTAGACCCGAGGGTATAAAAAATCTCATGAAATATGTGGAATTACTCTCTGTAATAATATAGGATTGGGAGATAAGATGAATCATCTACAAAAAACTCCATAAAATAATATAAAAGAAACCAAAACCACCCCAAAATACATGTATAAAGAAAAATGATACAGATAAAAGTCTCTAAATTAAATACCCAAAAGTAAAGCTAATGCAGCGAGACAACAACTATCCAAAGGTTCATGCTAGTAATGTCCAGTACGATCCACATAATCCACTACAAACCCAAAAACTAGTTTATATACATAGGGTGATCATACACGTATTCTCAATAGTAAAACCAATGTATCTCATGCACATGTGTAAGAATCATACTAATTTACCCGTGAGTAAAACAGGAGAACCAAAAACACCTAAACAGGTTAACTATGCATCCAAAACTCACTAAGGCATTCTCACTAAATAATGAAACCGAAGTATAATAACATAATAAGAAGTATATCGATAAAGGGTAGACCACACTACTTTCCCACTGATTTTCCTCTCACACATCCCAATGTCAAAGGTCATGAAACTCTTATCTCTTTCGAATAGCATATAACACCACCCCAAAACATGGAAACATCACATCACACCCTAAAACACTTAAGTCAAAACCACAAAACACAGTCACACCTCATTTTTCCCGCAAACACCTTGGTCATAACATCACAACCATAACCAGGGCAGTGGGGTATCATAAACATGAATTAAATAAAACTCATTCCCTCATCTTACCATGAAGGACCCCCACTATAAGTCATCCCAAAACACTAAAATATCACATCTCGCCTAAAAACACTTAGGTCACCACTCCACAACAAAGTCATCACATCTCACCCAAAAATACCTAGGACATCACATATCACCCAAAGACACCTGGTACATCACCTAGTGAACTCAAATACCTCTTTCCATCATAGATTTTTCAAATATACTCACTTATACACTATAAAAAAATGAATTTTACCAACAGATAGTTACTAACATATAACATGTCTATTGGTAAAAATGATTAATTACAATAGATATTAAATTCTATTGGTATTGGTTATAGGTACCCACAATTGTTTTTACCAACTTATATATCTGTTTATATTAGTATCTTATTACCAAAAAATCTTTTACTAACATTTTAATTTGTTTCTTTATCATATTAATTCCAATAATTTCTTTATCAACAAATGTATATGTTATTATTATTATTTTTTAAATATTTTATAATTATAAAAAACCTTTTCAATATATTATACAATAATATCAAATATTTTATTATAAACATATCATTTGACACTAAAACATACCATTATATGATTAATTACCTTATTTACTAAAATGAATACACACACACACACATGATATAAAATTGTTGTTAAATGATTTAAAATTGTTTTATTGTTGTTTTTCTAATTTATGAATACATAAAAGATAAATTCACTTGTATATATATTAATTATATTTATATAATAACTTTTTATTGCAAAAAATATATAAATTTAAAACATTATATATATTATTTCTCAAAAATCATATTATTTCTAAGTTTAATTAATAATCTATAACCAAGAGAAAATTCCCCAATTCCCAAATCGATTTCATTTTCTACGTACTTCAATTCTCCCCCTCCAATTCATTTCCACACCATCGATGGTATCCTAAAACCCCCAAAATCCGCCCATTTCATCTACACCAGTTCTTCGACACTCTTTCATCACTACCCATTTAATTATTGTTGATTCCCTACCTACCCATTTGGTTCATCTTCATCACCACCTATTCACATTCTGTTAATCCTTTTCTCTATTTTGTGTAACCCTCACTTTCCCCCCTCCTCGTTTCTCCTCATCGCCCACCCCTTCACCGGCGGTTTTCTACCTACCCCCACACATCTGGTTCATCGTCATTATCGTCATCATCTCCAACACTAAATTCACCAAAGGTTCTCGATCTAGATTTCCATTGAGGTTCAAATCCATAGATCGATGATGTTGTAAGGTTTTCCTATTCGCGATGCATGATGTCAACCAGCGATAATGGACGGTGTTTGAATATTTCCTTTCCAAATATGAAGAATCTGAATCCGCATTTTGTGATAGATGGTTCTTGAACAAAGAAGTTTTTCAAATGTGAGTTTCTATCTATATTCAATGAATGACTTGTGTCTGATATATCAGAGTGGTTTTTTTGGTTACAACGATCATTGAAGAGGTTTGGAAAAAGAAAGTTTGGTTGATTTTCTGGTGAGGAATATTCTAGAGATATTGTTCTCATCGATGTAAATAAACAAGAGTCAAGAAATAGGCATGTGGTTCAGTCGTGGCACTACAATCATTTCGTGGTTGGGTAGCATAGTTTTCATTTAAGAGAAAGTAGTAGTAGGTCTTCTTCTCCCATATTTTTCTCTATTTCAGTAGGTAGTTTTTAGTAGTTGGGTTGCAGTAGTGTCTATCTCAATAGTGATGTTACAATAGGCAATATAAGTACCTCATATATATTTTATTATTTTTTTTTATTAGTCCTTGTAGTAGTATGTTTTCACCTGTATGTTATGAAGTGTGGTTATTTTTAGTAGTAGTTCTAGTAATATTTAGCCATAGCTAATAGATTTATTTTCGTCATTGTAGTTTTTTCTATCTATTTCTCTCAGTAGCATAAACTTTATATTTATTATAGTTTTTTAGGTTCACTTTCTCTATTCCAATAGACAAAGAACACATTAATAACTTCCATCCACTAAGTATAATATGTTATCTTGAGGAATTCATATTCTCCATCCATTATAAGTATAATATGTTCTCCTATTTTAATTTATACATGTTTGTGTTTTTATCATAAATTCCATCACTTTTTAGTAAATATTTAATTTTGTAGTTCACCTTTGAATTATTATCAGTCATCTTATTTCAATAAGTTACATGTCCATTGATCTTAATCATTGAAGATTTTCTTGATTTCATGGATTATTGAAATATATTCAAAATTATACTCTTGTATGAAGAAGATATTATTGAATTAAATTGAAAAAAGTGTGTTGAATCTATCAAACTCTGTATTATAGGTGTAACAGTTGATAATTTTGGTCTTTTAGATTTGATGATTTTGATTTTGATTGATTTATATATCCTTTGAGCTTGATTAAAGCCATATTTTCAAATCTTTGAAGATGAATTGAATTTTTTTCTTTCCAATTTAGTTTTATTTCATTTTTTATTTTAAATATCTCATTTTTATATGATTTACATTATTAGAACCGTAAATACATATAGAAAACTTAGTAAAAGTCAATAAATTACCTTCCTGGAGATAAGTTACCCCATGTAAACACTAATATTACATTATTAAGGCTGGGAAAACAATTTTGGTGTTGTGTTGCATTTTCAGGCTAGACTAGACATGCTCGTGACAACACTCACCACACTCAAAAAGTTTTTTGATGAAAAATCCAAGATAGAACCTTTTCTCTGAGTTCCCATAGATATTTTAGCAGGAAATATACCCACATTTAACCTTTAAAATTATAGAATAATTCATATAATAATGTATCTTTAAAACACTTATAGTTCAATATTATTATAATGGATGAAGTTATTTTTTATAGGGTTTTTCATGCTTTAAATATTCTTATATTGAATGAAGGCATACCACAATTCATTATCCTGATTGGGAATTCCCACACCACATACAGATGGTTCTGCAAATCAGGAGAAACAGATAGAAAAGTATTAGGGTAATTTTCATTTTCATTATTTTTTTGTTACATTTGTATCTTTTTATAAGGGAAATAGTTCAAGGTTCTTCAATGGGTGTATAACTTATATGATTGCAAGTAAGGGTTTTGATAATGAATTATCATTGCAACCTATATGGAATCTCATATCCTTACAAAATTCCTATATATTCATAAACCCAACAAAATATTTTTCAAATTATAATTTACTAATTTTATACTCAAATATTTCCTTTCTATCATTCAGGTCTATTTTTTTATTTTATCATCATTAAAATTTGTTGATGAATATGTGTCTTCCAATTTTTTAGTTGGATTTTGTTTTAGATCTCCATTTCTTTAGCTCTAACTAAGTTTAAAGGGTGTAAGGTTTTTATCATAATGTTTCTAAGATTATGTTGGTAACTAACATGACTTTCATTTTAGGTATAAAATTGATAATGTTTGCTTAAATTTTTAGAGCATGCATTTATTTATTATTTAGAGCATACATTTTTTTATTTATATCTAATTCATAGTATTAATTCCACTATTATATTTTTGTTTCTGTAAAAATATATTGAAATTGATGCTTCCTAAAATTATATAACAAGTTAATTGTTTTAAATCTATTTTCTTAAAACTAATTATTTCAATTAACATAAAACAAATAAATGTATGTGTTTTGAAATAGTGTAGACATTTCTATGATTCCATATTCCTTGAGAAGCCATGTCATGTTTGTAATGATATTTAATGACTATGAAATATTTGGAATCATTCCATTTTGTAAATGTAAAGCTAGTCATGGACATTAAAATATAATTGTAATGTACTGATTTGGAAGACAGTAAACCGGTGCTCTGATATGGTTCACCACAAGGCCTTAAGTGTGCCTCCCCATATTCCAGAGGCTTCCAAACAGCAGTGAGGGCTTTGGGTGTGATAGTGGGGAGATTATTCCCTCATACCAGAGTAACCAAATAGTAAAAATAACTAAGTATCATACACATAGGAAAGTAAACAGAGTGTGGAAGTAATAACAATTGAAATAGAACAAGTTTTAATTGTAAAAAAATGTTGTAAAGGTCGAACAACTATGCAATACAATACAACACTGGTCACTCACTGGGCCGACCATACAGATACAAGTACAAAAGAAACTAAAAGTAAAATTATAGGGCTCAAATACTTACTTTGAGCCAACCCATGTACCCAATCTCTAGACACTGTTGAACTGCAACAGCTTGATTAGTAGAACCACTCGAGTATCTCTGCTCAATCATGCAACACTAGGCCTCAACCCTATCCACAATGAAACTCATGCTCAACCTAAAAAGTAGACATAAGGTCTACACATACACTGAGGTGCACGTGAAGGGGTGAGAAATAATCTAAGTAGGGAACCCTAACAAGCAACTTATAACTATGATGCTAAAAGTGTATAGCAATATGCTCAACCTAGATGGAACACACCACAAAAAGAAGTAAACCAAACCAGCAACCACAGTCGAACCCATGGTCTGTAATCCTTGTCAATTGGGAAAGTTCCACCATGGATGTTTATATCTATATATGTACACATGTATAGTTCCATACCTATACCCATATATATAAATATGAATATTCATGAGTATGTGAATAAAATAACAAGAAACCACATCAACAGTTGATCCTTGGGTCCATAAGCATGATAGCCTGGACATCCTGGGCAAGGGAATTGAGATGGATTTTGTGCCACTCAAGCCATTTATCGTTAAGTTGATCTCTTGGTATGTAATCCCATCGACATGTACCTACTTCGTCTAATGCTAGAATTATATCTATAAGAAAGATACATCACCACAGGGGGATACTCATCGTACACCTGGGTACACCCATACTCGCCTCCAATCACTAAATAGGATACCATATACCGATATTCAATCTTGTAAGGAAGGATACTGTGTACCAATGGTCAATCCTATAAGGAAGGATATCTTATATCTATGGTCAATCCTATAAGTAAGGATACCATATATCGACGGTAAATCTTTACTGACCTGGAAGAGCGTAGTCATTCCAATAATAGGTTGGGGAGAGTGTAATCATTCCCACCTGTAAATAAAGATTCTAGGAAGCATTTCTGGAAATCCTATAAAAGGTTACTGAGTTAGTCACCATGCTTCTCAGGCCTGTGAATCCAGTCCAATGTCTGATCCCTAGGTCCTGGTCTGTTGGCGTTCACAACATTTGGAACTTGGATGATCCCTAAGGGGCGTACCCTTAGGCGATCTGTAAAGGGAGAACTCATTGATGAGCCTCTATGCTACACCCATAGAGTCTTGTAACTGATCAGAAGAGTAGAATCATTTCAATCAATGGACGATGAGAGCGTAATCATCCCCACCACTTGGGTGTGCATAATCTACCATGAGTCTGGGGTCTCCATGCCCGATGTATAAGCATTTCAGCATGTATCAGGGCTAAGTCTGGTGTATCATCATTTCAAAATTTATCACAACACATGTAAATTACACTATTACATGGTTCACAATAATCAACTCACATGGGAAAAAATTATATAATCAATTGCATCATGTAAGTCTCAACAGCCAATTCCCAAGAAATACCTTTGGGTATAGTAAATATCATAAATAACATGGCTCAGAAGCCTGATCCCAAGAGAGAATGTTCAGGCATCCCAATAAAAAATAAAGACAGCTCGCATTAGGATCAACAAAAACCAACCAGGAAGCACCATCGGTAAACATTACTGCATCAGTAAAACCAAGTCAGATATCAATAAATGAGTGAGGCTAGCCCGAATGCCCAACACAACACTAAATCCACAACCCCATGGGGTTACAAGTTTGGAACATGTTCTAGGTGACACCCAAACACCATCTCTACCCAAACCCAATGTAACAAATTAGGGTTGGTCAAACCACAGGCACCCGCTGGGTCCCTCAAGTTAACACAAAGAGACATCCTACTTGGGATCCTCCAGGTAACATGAGAAAAGGCATCCTACACGAGATCCTTAGAATCATCTAGTTTCATGGACTCATAGTCCAGAAGGGAATTTCTCACAAGGGGGATGCCCTAAAAAGCATAGGTTATGGGAGATAGCTCACATCTCATCTCAGAATAAAGGTCTCAACTAAGTTAGTCCGAACACCCAACCTATCATCCATGCCAAGTCTCACTCTCAGGTGAAAATTGAACTCGATAATCAAATAAATAACCCCTAAATTTAGATATAAACCCCCAATACATCATTTATATGACCTCTAAATGTCAATAGGATTCCACCATTGCAATCTATGCAGAAAAAATACTCAGAATGGACTACTCACATGCCCAAAATTGTCAACCAGTGAAAAAGGTACTATTCACCATAACGATCCAGAGTGGGTCCTACACATGATTTAAGTTTTATCACCTGAAATCAATCTCTAAAATTTATCCCTTAATTCATGGTTTCAATTCCACTGACGGTGCATCAAATGGACATCAGACGCATAAGATACATTTGATTCAATAATCGCCAAATAATAATAATTAAAATATTATTTTTTTGGACGTTTCTTACCACTAAGCATCATTCCCAACAAAAAAAGTTCTCTAACTTACCTAAAAAGGTCCTCCTCAAATCAAGGGTTGTGTGTCTATAGATGGCACATGAAATGGACCCTTGGACTGCAACTTATAGGGGTTTAAAGAACCCCCGAATGAAAGAAGGTTAGAAAAAGTACATGGCATGTACTCTGGAGTACATGGGGTCTACCCATGTAAAAGTAAATGACATGTAAGTTACTGTACATGGTGTGTACTTTTCACAAAACACCATCCCGTGTGTGTTTTCACTAAGACACAAGCCCATGTGCCACTACACGGCGTGTACTCCCAGTACACGATGTGTACTGTTCAAAAACAACTATTCCGTTTTTTTTTCACATGGTCGGACACACAGTCGGACACCACATGGAGTATACTCATAGTACACAGTGTGTACTTAAGAAAAAATTTTCTTCCCTGGATGGGAAGAACACATGGCATGATCCCCTAGAACAAACATTATGTTACCTGGGTTTTCTGACGAGAAATCCCTCAAAACGCCCAAAACACCTATTTTCACCCCTAAAACAATAGATATGGCCTTAAGAAGCCACAAGAAAGCATAAATAGGTGTTAAAAACTTTAAAAAAAATTCTTAAATAGGATCTATTGTGAAAACATTAACGACCCTACCTTCGGGAAAAAACCGATGAAGCTTTAGTTGATTTCACTATCCACAGATATCGCACGCCGACTCAGTATGTCGAGAACTTTGGAACGGTACCCCTATTGCCTTGAAAATCTCTCTTTATCAGTCTCCATTTTCTACCATAGGTCATGAAAGTCTAGGATCCACACACAAGAGGCATGCACAAGGAGTAATAAAGAAGAAGGAAAAATAAAAGAAGAAAATAAAGAAAAGAAAAAGGGGCTCGGGCCAGCCCCAGCGCCTGACTCGAGTTTATGCCTCCCCTAGGATAAACTCCCCATTCCACACTCAAAGGTGAAGAAAGAATCACAATACGAAACTCTGTTTAAAATTTATTTCCAAATCGACCTACTTGAATAAATTAATATTCAATTTAATAATATTAAATATTTATTATTTCGCTAAAATTTGAATAGCTCATATTTCCACCAAACTCTTGCCCTGGGGTAAATACCCTATTCCAAGACCAACGGAGTTGTAGAAAAAACTATCTAGATCATATGATAAGGGAAAAATACCATTTTACCCCTCATGAGCACCCAATTGAAAAAATTCAAAGTTCTTCTCAAAACTGCAGTTCGGAAAAACACGGGTTCTTACAAACTCCCCATCATAAACCTTCTCATCCCCAAGAATCCCAGTAAAGGGACAATTGTCCATGCTCCCAACCCGAGCATAGGCCCAACCAAGCTATTTGGACTATCCAAATACTAGCCTTATAGCATTAACAACTGTCTCCTATACAGAATACATTTAACTGTGACTGATCTAGTACTCCCCACCATAGGAATACCCTTATCGTCGTCTTAAAAGAAACCTCCGAGCTCAACAGCTCAAAGAAAACACCAATGTTTAACTAAAAATAAAGAAAACACCCTCAAAATGGCCAATGGTGCAGTCCCCACCATATGGAATTCCTTACACCGCTCCTACAGTGCAACCACAATAGGTTCCCTCTTCCAAAATAGGGAATAACATTAAGAAAGAAAAAGGAGATTGGCTTAGAGCCGAAACACTCTCAGCATACTAAAGACGAATCAAGATAGAACATGATAATATCCTACAGGATTATAATAAGATTTCACCAAATGCATGTATATCTCCCCACTAAAAATGCATTAGAAAAACATAGGCCAACCTCTCTCACACATGTTTCTTAAAAACAAAAAATATGTCAACCTACAAAGGTTTGAGTAAAAAAAAGGGTCTCTAGATATTCCACCAACCCCAAAAGAACTATCCTCACAACTTGGTCACAAGGTCTAACCACCTAGCCCACAAGATCCAAACCTATGAAAAGGAGGTTATATCACAATGACCAACCAGGGTCAAAACGGAAAAACACGGTTTATGAGGGCCCTGATCCTCTCTGAGCATTCCCAGAAGGAACTGCTCCAAGGAGGTCACAACCAAAGCAGAAGAGAAAATATGAATTGACACTCATCATGTGTACTTATAAAAAAATGCCTGTAAGGAATTACAGTTCACAATACAAGCCTTGGTATCTATCAGCATCGTACTCAGTGATCCCAGTAGATAATGTCACGAACCAGCCTGAGTCGACCCTGAACCGGTCACCCAGGCCAGCCCACGACAAGTCCCGATCGACGTTCCCGATCCCCTCAGGATGGAAACAAGCACCAATGGAATAAATAGAGTACAAAATGGAACAATTTCACCTAAATATAAAAAATCAAAAAAATAGAGGAAAGAAATGGATAGTCCAAAATACATTTATATAAAAAGTGAACTGAACATTATTTTTATAAGAAATTGAATGTACCACTAAACCAACAACTCAACATACTAAACCTGAAAACCAACTAACTCCATGTGGCCCTACTGTTCGCTCTCCAACACAATGATCACATATCACCCAAGGCGATCAAACTCAAGTTTAAACCTGCACAAGGGCTAAAAACAAAAGAAGACTATAGGCATGAGTAATAAAACTCAGTAGGTTAACCCGATATTCTATTCACAATGCACTTCCATTAAAATAAAAGAAACATCAATTTTAAGTTTTAAATAAAACATATAAAGGTATTTTTTCCAAATGAGGTCCCATTCTATAAAAAAATTTCTAGACAAAAACTTGCATGTTTTATAAACAAAAATGCTAGTAACAATTTTCAAAGAGGTGAAACTTCAAAATTAAACTAGTTTTCAAGAGGGCTTGTTTAAAGAATGTACACTTTTAAATAAATCACACACACTTATTAATTAACCATCCAAACACACCATATTCTGATGATAAGTACAAAATAGCCAATGAGCACAAGTCACGAGAACACCCCTAGGTTATAGTTAGTTGTGAGCCCCAGGTACCTCATATCTTGATGAAAGTAACCGTAATAAATATATGTTCTTGTGAACATGATTCACTAGTAGGGATCATACCCATAACCTAGTGTTCCCCCAACATCATCATCATCATATTTTAGTTTGGTTTGTCATCTTTAAACTTGCTACGTGAAACAGGGGCCAAACCACACGGGATCACTAGCATACTAGTACACGTCCACCCACCTAGATACTCGGAATCCCTTTAGTGCTCAATAAAGTTACACATATTATAAAATATAAATTTTACATAAAAATTACCTTCCAAAACCATAAACACACCAATATCCCACAAACTTTCTTCACATTTCTTTCACGAATCAATAAACCACTAAAAAGTTTCGTAGAACAATTTCAAGGAGTGTATTAAGGCTTTGCGCATAAAAATCATTCAAAAACACTCTTTTAAGTATAAAAACACAACCAAAACATAAAAAAACATATTTGGAAGCCCTAAAAACATTTAATAAAATCATTTAATGTACCATAAAACAATCCCAATTGACACAACTTGGTATATACATGTAAAACACTAATCTTCATTTTTTAGGAAAGGCCAAATAGGCCTTTAAACATTTTCTCAAAACTAACATTTGAAAAAGTTATGAATTTAAATTTTATTAAGGAGGTGTATACACAACATTTAAATCATAAAACCACATTCATAAATCCCTTAAAAACTCTGGTTACATATTCAAAACACAACCATTTTCATAAGGATGTGAAATTGGCCATTTTCCGACAACTCGGGCCAAAACATGCTGTAAACCAAAAATAATTTGTTTGTAAAACAAAATAAAAATTGGAAATCCATAAAAGGTTCCCAAAATAATTTTTTTCATTCTTCCAATTTAATTATAAATCCAATAAAATAATTTTAAATTTCACTAGACACATAAAATCCAACAAGGCAATTTACCAAACACATGGCATGCACTCTTTAAAAAACAACTTGTTTTAAGCACTTAAAAAGGAATTAAATACCATTTTCTTGCCATAAATTTACTCAAGATACTGAAACATATTCATAATACCCTAAACCAAGTTCATAAGCTCATAGAATAATTTATCAAACAAGAGGAGTTAACATTTATACCAAAACAACTATATTTTTAACAAAATAAGGCATAAAACATCATTTTCACACAAAACAATTAAAACCAAGGTTTCACAGCATCACATATCATATAAATAAGGTTATAAAATAATGATAATTATGAAACTTAAATTATAAAGTCTTGTTCAAGGGATATCCTACCTCAAATCCTTGGTGTAATGGAAATACACACCCAATATCACCATCTGGGTGTTTATAAACCCTAAACCTATGAAGACCATCCCCAAACGAACAAAAACCCCATAAAAAATCATGTTATAATAGAAACCTATGTCTAAAATGACTATGGGAGAATATAAAACCAAGAAATAATGAAATTAGGAGGAAGAGGAAGGATAAAGGAGAAGGAATCTCACCTTTCCACCAAGAAAACTCATCGTCTTCCATTATATATACACATTTAGAGAGAAGGTAATGTCTTGTAACTTCTTGGAGAGGATCCTAAGATCTGATAGAATCAGTGAAAGAAGATTTTTGGGAAAAAGAGTATGAATTGAATGACTTATGGATGAAACAATTCACCTTTTCAATTATGAACGTTTTGAGGAAACCAGAGAACTTTCTCCCTAATAAGCGATTGAAAAGAGCTCCAAATAGGTAAAATAGATAATGGGGGTGGGTATAGGTATGTTTTATTTGAATGGGAGGTTGGATCACTGAAAAATATTAAAAAATGAAAATATATAAAAGAAATAAATTATTTTTTAAAACTGGAAATGGGCCCACGGGCTGGCCCAATATCTAAATAAGTAACCCAAATTCACCATGATTATGAATTTATAAGGGGGTCCAAAAGGATATGGTAGTTTTAATATTCTAGTGGATTCCAAATAGGAAGTGGAATGAATGAAAAATGGTGAAAAATGAAGATGTTATAATAGAAAAAAATTTGGTTTTTAAATTTGGAAATGGGATCACGGTTGGCCCAAATCATGAAATAACCACCATTTCTCCAAAACTCCTAAACAAGCAATAGAGAACCCAAATTAGAATGATTAGACATAGATGAAACTTAAAAACTCAACATTATTCTCACCCAATACCGAAGAAAAAGTATTGAGATCTCCAATGAATCAGATCAAAATAAAGAGATGAAAAACCAGGTGTGACTATTCTCCCCACCATTAAACCTTTCCTCCCCCGGAAAGACATAGCACTTTCCAACTTAAAGATGAAAACCTAAGGATTATTTATCAATATGGTCCAGCATCCTAATCTAATGACACACAATCCGCCATTAAAGGAACTTAATCCTCTTACCTCAACCAAAATACCAACTCTTAACCACTTCCCGAGAATCAACCGAAAGATTGAGTCACTACCTCCACAACCAAACCAAGAACCCAGTTGTTGGGCCTTCTACCATTGAACCCAAAAATCACCCAAACCAAAGAGAACTCAAAAAACCAAAGATTCTAGTCGATTATAGAATGGAATCCCCACCATTAAGAAACAACTAGCACTAGATAAGTTCATAGGAGGAAAAATTAACGAGACTCGTGGTGGGTCTCCCCACCATTAGAACCCAACTTGCAACGAACAAACAAGAATTCAAAATTAAATAGAATTGGTAATCACTTTTGAAAGTCCACAAAAAATATTCCATAATAACCTACAAACCCAAGTAAAGAGGGTTATAACATGAACATTTAAACCACCCACTCCTGAACGAAGGGTACAAGAACTGGGCCAACACTTTCAGCGTAGATCAAAACCCCCACAACTCGTGGAAGGGAGGGAAGGGGACCCAATCATTGGGACACTAAAGCCACAAAATAAATATATTAACCACCCCAAACCCTCCATCTATGAACAGGTAATACCAAGAACTCACATGATTTACACAGGCGGTCCACACAGGGACATTGATCAGAATCCCACATCCATGAAGGCATAACTATGGACATTGTGTGAGGGGTAATTACACCATTATCATTGCAATAAGAGTAAATTAACTGTGATGAGAAACCACAATAGAGTAGAAACTAACTTACCAAAATGGTAGAGGCAGGAGCCTAGTCAAGCACTCCACACCTCTGACGATTTCTTGACTACGTGGAAAGCTTCACTCTGAGGCCTATGGCTGGAGCCCTAATTCTTGAAGCATCTGATGCACCGTAGTTAGGTGATAAGTAACACACACCAAGTTAGTTTGTTTTTCAAAAGTGTATTGAGTTGAAAAACTGTGGCATTTTTTTATAAACTAATGGTTATGTGGCTCATTTTTTCTATGTCCTAGTCGAGTTGTTTGTTCAGTATGCTTACTTGTGATCTATAAGTCATACTCTTGTTGTGTCTTGATATGAGATCTTGTTGGTGGATCAGTTTTGGAGTAATGTTCAGTGTGTTTCTAAAGATGTGTTGGATGTTGTGATGTGGCCATGGATAGTTCTCGATTGGAAATATTTCCTTTTTATCAACCTAATAATTCATTTCAAATGTTAAATCCACCTATTCAAATGATGCCTTGGATCGTTTGTTGGAATAGAGAGCTGTTTGGGATTGATTTAACATGCTTCCAGGTCATGATAATTCTTTTGGACATAGCAGTTGTGTTCAGTGATGTTTATGTGTTTCACCGTATTCATTGTCCATTCTACTCCTCATTCAGAGTGAGAGTGAATTTTTATATGTATATGGGATTTCCTATTTAGATGAAGATGTTTTTTTGAGAAAGTGAGTTTTTTTAATGTTGTGTTCTTTATCACCTGACTATGGTGCAGTAGAAGCTTCAAGAATTAGTGCTCCAGCCATAGGCCTCAGAGTGAAACTTTCCACACAATCAAGAAATCACCAGAGGTGTAGAGTGATCGACTAGGCTCATGCCTCCACCATTTTGGTAAGTTAGTTTCTAATCTATTGTGGTTCCTCATCAATGTGAATTTCCTCTTGTCAGAATGAGCATAGTGGACTTACCCCTCACACAATGTCAATGGTTATGCCTTTATGGTTGTGAGATTCTGATCAATTTCCTAGTGCCAATGAGCTCATACCCGAGTTGTAAGGACTTCTGCTTGGTATCCAAGAGACCCAGGTTCAAAATTGAGTGGAGGCGAATTTCTAGGGTACTGTAGCAGCACTATAGTAGAACTGCAGTAGCACTGTAGTAGTAACTATTCGGTGTTGTAGTATCCATAACTATTCGCCCGATTTGGGCCTTCAGGCCACTAGTTTGGGCCTACAGGTCTCAAGCGCCTTCGTACCATCAAATGCCATCAGACCACAGGGCCTTCGGGCCATTGAGAGCATGTATTAGCCCAATTTACCCATAGAATGCCCCAAAGAAGGATCAAATAAACACGAATAGCAATCACTAAATGCAGAGCTAACCAGATTAGAAGAATGAGAGGGTATGGCAACCACCATCGGGACCAGGCACCTTGTAGATTTGTACAACTCAATGCTATCCAATCAGTAATGCAAGGTGGGGAGCTAGGCAATCAATGATGAAAAAGCTGGGGAGGGGAAATTATAGTGGGTTGGGCCTACGGGTCATGTATTGGTCATGGTATGCCTTTGGGCCTTCAGGTTATGTATTTTCAAGTCATGTTGGGCCTTGTGCCTTGGTCCTACGGGTCATGTACGGGTTCCCCTTCAACCCTTAAAAGGGGGATTATCCATAATAAAATAAAAAAAGGCCTTCGGGAAATTTGGGCTGATCAATGTCCCACTGTGGACCGCCTGTGAAAATCAGGTGCAGTCTTAGTATTACCTGTTCATAGATGGAGGGTTTTGGGTGGTTCATCAATTTATTTTTTGGTTTTAATGGCCCAATGACTGGGTCCCCTTCCCTCTCTGCCCTGAGTGGTGGGGGTTTTGATTTGTGCTGAAAGTGTTAGCCCAATTCTTGTACCCTCCGTTCAAGAGTGGGTGGTTTAAATGTTCATGTTATAACCCTCTTAACTTGGGTTGGTAGGTTTTTATGAGATATTTTTTTAGACTTTTTCTAGTGATTCCCAATTCTAGTTAATGTTAAATTATTTTTTGTTCGTTGCAAGTTGGGTTCTAATGTTGGGGAGACCCACCATGGGTCTCGTTGATTTTTCATCCTAATAACTTATCTAGTGCTAGTTGTTTCGTAATGGTGGGGATTAAATTTTGTAATCCACTAGAATATTTGGTTTTCGTGAGTTCTCTATGGTTTGGGTGATTTTTGGGTTCATTGGTAGAAGGCCCAACAACTGTGTTCTTCGTTTGGTTGTGGAGGTAGTGACTCGATCTTTCGGTTGATTCTCGAGAAGTGGTTGAGAGTTGGTGTTTTGGTCGAGGTAAGAGGATTAAGTTACATTAATGGTTGATGATGTTTCGTTGGATTAGGAGGATAGACCATATTTAAAAATAATCCTTAGGTGTTTATCTTTAAGCTGTAAAGTGCTATGTCTTTCTGGGGCGGAAAGGTTTAATGGTGGGGAGAATTGTCACACCCGTTTTTTCATGTCTTTGTTTTGATCTGGTTCATTGGAAATACCGATCATTTTTCTTTGGTATTGGGTGAGATTAATGTTGATTTTTGAAGTTTCATCTATGTCTAATAACCTTAATTTGGGTTCCCCATTGCTTTTTTAGGAGTTTTTGGAGAAAGGGTGGTAAATTCATGATTTGGGCCAACCGTGAGCCCATTTCCAGATTTAAACACCAAATTTGTTTCTTTTATAAAATCTTCATATTTCACCATTTTTCATTCATTAAACTTCCCAATTTTCCTCCACTGTAATATTAAAACCATAATATCCTTTTTGACCCCCTTATAAATTCATAAGCATAGTGAATTTGGGTTACTTATTTAGGTATTGGGCCAGCCCGTGGGCTCATTTCCAGTTTTAAAACAATAATTTGTTTCTTTTATATATTTTTCATTTTTTAATATATTTTGGTGATTCAACCTTCTATTATAATAAAAAATACCTAGTCCCACCCCCGTTATCGATTTTACCTATTTGGATCTCATTTGAATCGCTTAATAGGGATACAGTTCTCTGATTTCCTCAAAACGTCTAGAATTGATATGGTAAATTGTTTCATCCATACGTCATTCAATTCATACTATTTTTACCACAAATATTATTTCCCTGGTTCTTCCAGATATTAGGATCCTCTCCAAGATGTTTCAATCCATTCTCTTCTCTCTAAGGGTGCAGATATAATGGAAGATGAAGAGTTTTCTAGGTGGCAAGGTGAAATCCCGTCTCTTTTCTCCTTCCTCTTCCTCATCCTTTCATTATTTATTGGTTTTATATTATCCCCTAGTCATTTTAGACCAATGGTTATGTTATCCCATGATTTTTATGGTGTTTTTGTTCATTTAGGTCTGGTCGTCATAGGTTTAAGCTTTATAAACCACCATATGGTGATATTGGGTGTGCGTTTCCATTATGCCAAAGATTTGAGGTAGGATATCCCTTTCACAAGCCATTATCATTTAATTTGCATCATTATCATGTTTTTATAACATTATTTATATGATATGTGTTGTTATGAAACCTTGGTTTTAATTATTTTGTGTGCAAATGGTGTTTTATGCCTTATTTTGTTAAAAATATAGTTGTTTTGGTATAAATGTGCACTCCTCTTGTTTGATAAATTATTCCATGAGATTAAACACTTGGTTTATGGTATTTTGAATATTTTTTAGTATCTTGAATAAATTTATGTCATGAAAATGGTATTTTATCCCTTTTTAAGTGCTTAAAATAAGTTGTTTTTTATAGAGTGCATGCCATCTGTTCGGTAAATTACTCGGTTAGTTTTTATGTGTATAGTGAAATTTAAAATGATTTGATTGGATTTATAAATAAATTTTCAGCATGAAAAAAGTTATTTTGGTATCCTTTTATTTCTTTCCAATTTGGATTTTGTTTTACAAACAAATGGGTTTTGGTTTACAACAAGTTTTGGCCCGAGTTGCCGGAAAATGACCCATTTCAAATTTTTATGAAAATGGTTGTGTTTTGAATACGTAACTTGGGTGTTTTAAGGGATTTATGAATGTTTTTTTCTGATTTAAATGGTGTGCATACCCCTCCTTAATAAAATTTAAATTCATAACTTTGTCGAATGTTAGTTTTGAGAAAATGTTTAAAGGCTCATTTGGCCTTTCCTAAAAATAAAGAATGAGTGTTTTACATGTATATACCATGTTTTGTTAATTGGTATTGTTTTATGGTCCATGAAATGATTTTATTAAATGTTTCTAGGGCTTCCAAATATGTTTGGGTATGGTTTTGTTGTGTTTTTATACTTAAAAGAGTTTTTTGAATGAATTTTATGCGCAAAGCCTCAATACACTCCTTGAAATTGTTCTACGAAAATTTTTAGTAGTTTATTGATTCATGAAATAAATGTGAAGAAAGTTTGTGGGATGATGGTGTGTTTGGGAATGTAATTTTTATGTGAAATGTGTATTTTATAATATGTGTAACTTTATTGAGCACTAAAGGTAATTTTGGGTATCTAGGTGGGCATATGTGTACTAGTATGCTAGTGATTTAGTGGGGTTTAGCCCCTGTTTCACATAGAAAGTTTGACGATGAAAACACTAACCAAACTATGATGATGTGTTATGGGTATTATCCCTACTAGGGGCTCATGTGCATGAGAATGGATATTTATTATGGTTACTTTCACTGAGATACGAGGTACCTGGGGCTCACAACTAACTAGTGCCTAGGGGTGTTCCCATGACCTGTGCCCATTGGCAATTTTGTACTCACCATCAGAATATGGTGTGTTTGGTTTGTAAATTCATAAGTGTGTGTGATTTATTTAAAAGTGTATATTCTTTAAATAATCCCTCTTTAAAACTAGTTTCATTTTGAAGTTGCACCTCTTAGAAAATTGTTACTAGCATTCTTGTTTATAAAAATGCATGTTTTGTATGGTAATTTTTTTTATAGCATGGGACCTCATTTGGAAAACATACCTTTATATCTTGTATTTAAAACTTAAAATTTATTTTTCTTTTATTTTAAAGGAAGTGTATTTGGAATAGAATATTGGACTAACCTACTGAGTTCTAATACTCACGCCTATAGTCTTCTTCTGTTTTTAGCCCTTGTGTAGGTTTTAACTTGAGTTTGATCACCTTGGGTGACATGTCATCATTGTGTTGGAGAGTGACCAGTGGGGTCACATGGATTTATTTGGCTATCAGGTTTGGTCAATTGAGTTGGTGGTTTAGTTTTACTTTTAATTTCTTGTAAAAAAAAAGTACATTCCAATTTTTATATAAATGTATTTTGTGATATCCATTTATTTCTGCTGTTTGTTTGATTGATTATATTTGGGTGAAATCGTTCCCTTGTGTACTCTATTGGTGCCCTTGGTTCTTATCGCCATCCCGGGAGGATCGGGAACGCCTCTCGTGACTTGTCGCAGGCTGGCCTGGGTGACCGGTTCAGGGTCGACTTGAGCTGGTTCGTGATAGATAACCATAGACCCAAAAAAACACCCAACAAGAGGTTAAACAGAAAATAATCATGTATCATATTGACCTACTAGGGTCACTAAACCACCTGTGCATGAGAACTGAGTCATCAGTCTCACAAAAAAACTCCTCAATGTAGATCCACATGAACTTCCATCAAAGTAAAAAACATGTGTAAGCAGACCCAAAGGTCTCAGTCATTAGTAAAAACACAAACTAGAAAGCCTATATGCTATGAATCCTATGTGCCTAGTATGATGCATGAGAAACCTCTTACCTTTTCCAACCAAGAGTCAAAATCCATCACCATAATATTACCAATGGACAAGAGTTATAGATACATAGTAAATGAAAACACCCACACACAACATGTGTGTCGCTCAAGGAGAAAATCATATACAACAATAACATCGCAATATCATAACAGAAATCCCAAACCCTGGAAACCAGGACATCTTACCAGAGCAAGTGTTCTTGATGCACCAGTCTGATATCCATCACAGGTTCCGACACATTCATAATACTCTTGTCTAGCATATCCCTAATAGTAAAGACCAGGAAAAAGAAAACTCATTTGATACCACTTTGTAACGTCCTGACCTGGAAGCCACTAAACCGGTGCTCTGAGCCATTTCTCCACAAGGCCTAAAGCACTCCTCCCCATACACTAGAGGCTTCCAACTAGAAGCAAGGGACTAGGGTGTGATAGTGTGAATAATATTCCCTCATATGAGAGTAAGAAAACAGTGAACTAACTAAGTATCATACACATCAAAAAGTAAAAAGAGTGTGGAAACAATAACAACTGAAATAGAATAAGTTGTAACAAAAAAAAAATGTTGTCAAAGCCTGAACAACCATGTAATACAATAAAACACTGGTAACCCACTGGGCCGACCAAATATATACAAGTAAAAAAGAAACTAAAAGTAAAATTACCGGGCTCAACTACTAACTCTGAGCCAACCCACATACCCGATCTCTAGAAAATGCTGAACTACAGTAGCCCGATCTATAGAACCACTCAAGTAGCTCTACTTGATCATGCAACACTGGGCCTTAACCCTATCCACCATGAAACTCATTATCAACTTAAAAGGAATACATATGGTCTACACGTACACCGAGGTGCATGTGCAGGGGTGAGAAATAATCTCAGTAGGGCACCCAAACAAGTAACTTATAACTATGCTGCTAAAAGTGTATGCAATAGTAACATGCTCAGCCTAGCTGGAACACACAACAAAAAAGAAGTAAAAAAAATGTGCAACCACAGTCGAACCCAGGGTACGTAATCCCTGTCAACTGGGAAAGTGCCACCATGGATGTCCATATCTACATATGTACACATGTATAGTCCTATACCTCTACACATATACATAAATATGAATATTCATGAGTATTTGAATCAAATAACGATAAACCACTTCCACAGTTGATCCTTGTGTCCATAAGCCCGATCGCCTAGACATCCTATGCAAGGGAATTGAGTTGGACGTCTTTCCAATAAAGATGTGTTTCATTAAGTTTATCTCTGGGTTCATAATCCCATCAACATGTACCTTCATTAGCTAATGTTAGAATTATATCTCTGAGCAAGCTACATCACCACAAGGGGATACTCATCCTACACATGGGTTCACCTGTACTCGCCTCCAATTAGTAACTAGGATACCGTATACTGATAGTCAATCTTGTAAGGAAGGATACCGTATATTAACGGTCAATCATATAAGGAAGGATACCATATACCAACAGTCAATCCTGTAAGAAAGGATACCTTATACATATGGTAAATCTTGACTGATCCAGAAGAGATTAATCATTCCAATCATAGGTTGGGGAGAGCGTAATAATTCCCAACTATAAATAAATATTTCAGGAAGCACGTTCGGATATCCTATAAAAGGTTACTGATTTAGTCTCCATGCTGCTCATTCCTATGAATCTAGTCCAATGTCTTGTCCCCATGTCTCGATCTATAGGCGGTCACGACATTTGTAACTTGTATGATCCCTAAGGGGCGTACCCTTAGGCGATCTGTAAAGAGAGAACTCTCTAGTGAGCCTTCATGTTATACCAATGGAGTCTTGTAACTAATTGGAAGAGCGTAATATTTTAGATCAATGGACGAGGAGAGTGTAATAATCCTCAACACTCTAGAGTGTGTAATCTACCACGATTCTTGGGTGGCCATGCCCGGTGTATAAGCATTTCAGCATGTATTAGGGCCAAGCCCGATGTATAAGCATTTCAGCATTTATCAAGGCCAAGCCCGATGTATTATCATTTTAGAATTTATCACAACAGATGTAAATTAAACTATTAAATGGTTCACAATAATCAACTCACACAGTAAAAACATTTATATAACCAATTGCATCAAGTAAGGATCAATAGCCAATTCCTAGGTAATACCTCATGGTATAGTAAATATTAGAAATAACATGGATTAGAATCTGAATCCCTGGAGGGAATGTTTTGGGAATCCCAATAAAAAATAGACTCCTTGCGTCAGGCTCAACAAACACCAACCAGGAAGCACCTCTGATAAACACTACTGCATCAGCAAAACCAAGTTAGATATAAAAAAATGAGTGAGGGTGGCCCGAACACCCAACCCAACATTAAATCCACATCCCCATGGACTTATAAGTTTGGAATAGGTTCTAGGTGACACACGAACACCATATCTACCAAAACCTGATGTAATAGATCTAGGTTGGCCAAACTACGGCCACCCGCTGGGTCCCTTAAGTCAACACAAAGAGGCATCCTACTTAGGATCCTCCAAGTAACACGAGAAAAGGCATCCAACATAGGATCCTTTGAAGAATCCAGTATCGTGGCCTCATAGTCCAGAAGGGAATGTCTCACTAGGGGGGTGTCCTCAAAATCATAGGTTATGGTATATAGCTCACAGCTCATCTTAGATCAAAGGTCTCAACTAAGTTGGTCTGATCACCCAATATATCATCCACGCCAAGTCTCACTCTAAAGTGACAAGTGAACTTGATAACCAGAGGAAGAACCTATCCATTTAGATATAAACCCCAAATACATCATTTATGTGACCTCTAAATGTCAAAAGGATTCAACCATTGCGATCTACACAAAAAAACGCTCAGAATGGACTACTCGCATGCCCAAAATGGCCAACCGGTAAAAAAGGTACTATTCACCATAATGATCCTGAGTGGGGCCCACACCTAATTTTGGTTTTAGCACCTGAAATCAGTATCTAAATTTCTTCCTTTAATTCAGGGACTCAACATCACTGATGATGTGTCAAATAAATATTAGACGCAGAAGATACGTCTGATTCAATAATTGCCAAATAATTATAATTAAAATATTATTATTATTAATGGATGTTTTGTACCACTGTGCATCATTACCAACACAAAAAGTTATACCACTAGCCTAAAAAGGTCTGCCTCAAAGCAAGGGTTTTGTGTTCATAGATGGCATGTGAAACGGACCCCGGGATTGAAACTTATAGGGGTTTAAAGAACCCCTGGATGAAAATAGGCGGGACAAAGTACACAACATGTACTCTGGAGTACATGGGGTCTTCCCATGTAAAATTAAATGGAATGTAAGTTAATATGCATGGATTATACTATTCATAAAACACCTTCCTGTGTGCATTTTCACTTAGACACACGCCCATGTTCCACTACACGACATGTACTCCCAGTACATGGCGTGTACTATTCAAAAACCATTATTCCGTGTTTTTTTCACACAGTCGACCACCACACGACATGTACTCAGATTACATGGAATGTAATTAAAAAAACTTCTTCATCCCCGAATTGTAAGAACACATGGCATGTTACCCTAGATCACACACTGTGTTACTTGGGTTTTCTAACGGGAAATCCCTCAAAATGCCAGAAACACCCGTTTTCACCCCCGAAACAACAGATCTAGACTTAAGAGGCCACAAGAAAGCATAAAAAATGTTTTAAAAACATAAACAAAATTTTTAAATGGGATCTATGTCGAAAAAATAAGTGGAACAACCTTTTGGCGGAAATCCTCAAAGCTTTGGTTATTTCACCATCCACGGATGTCGTACGCCGACTCAGCGCATTGAGAGCTTCGAAATGGAACCCCTCTTGCCTTCCATATCTCTCTCTCTTTATCAATATACATTTTCTCCCATAGGTCATGACCAAGGACGAGACACAAATAGGAGTCATTTGCAAGAAGGATAGAGAAACAAGAATACGAAAAAGAAAAGAATAAAATAAAGAAAAGAAAAAGAGGCACGGGCCGGGCCTGATGCCTGACTCGAGTTAATGCCTTTCCTAGGATAAAATCCCCATTTTGGACTCATGGAAGAAGATTGAATCATAATACGACACTCCGTTTAAATGTTTTTTTTTCAAACAGACCTGTGAGAATAAATTAATATTTAATTTAATAATATTAATTATTAATTATTCTGCTAAAATTCGAACAGCTCATATTTCCACCAAACTCCTATCATAGGGTAAACACCCTATTCTGGGACCAACAGAGTTGTCAGAAAAATTATCCAAGGTCATATGCTAGAATAAAAATACCATTTTACCCCTAATGAGCATCCAACAAAAAAAATAAAATTTCTGCTCCAAACTGTAGTCCGGAAAAACACGGGTTCTTACAATAATGAAAATCAAGGAACATAATAAATCATTGTTTTTGTTTAGTGCTCAAGGACCAAATAATGAAAATTATGCAATCAATGATTTAATTCTAGGATGATGGAAAACTGAATTGATATCTGCTAGTTATTGTTTGTGACTGTGAATAAAACTGGTTATGCCAAACCATTACAATATTGTCTGTTCAACATGGTTGGTGTTTATATGATGTTTGAAAAACTAAGGGGTTTATGGTTTTTTCTGTATATTCATTTATTTTGGTTTGTATATTGATAGTTTGAAAAGTAAAAAATGACTATTTTTATGGATTATGGTAAATGAATCCATAGAATAGTTTGGATTTTTGATAGTTGGTATTTATTTTGGCTACATATTGAGTTTGAATTTTTCTAGAGTAAATAACTAATGAAATTTGGGTTGTATATTGACAGTTTCAGGGATTCATTTTCATTGACAGTTTGCTGATATTTTTTTGGATGCATATTCAATTAATTTGTTTTAATGAACTTTTTTGTTTCTTTGGACATCTTTGTTTGGTTTTTAGTTGTTTTTAGGGGTTCATGTGTCCAGTTACATGATGCATAGGTGACAAGAGTGTTCCTTCTTCCATTGGTTGTTTTTATGATAGGGGTGTGTTGTATTAACTCAGTATTTTTTGATTCTGATGACTATACTCTGTTACATAACGTATTACTTATTTTTTACATTTATTGTATTATTCAATTCATTTTATGATGGGGGTGTGTCATGTCATGACCCGTCCCTCAGGTCTCGTTCTGTGACAACCATAAGCCCGCCTTCCATAGGCTAGGGGCTGGCGACTAGCACCGGAAAGGTATATCCCTAAAGTAGGAAGGAATTTCCTTTTTAACCTATACAGAGACATAGTCCAAGACTAAAATAAGAAGAAACTACGAAGTAAACTGGTGTAGTAAAAGTGTGAAGAAATTAAATGGGTTAGAATACAAGCCCAACTAAAAATACAAGTACAACTAAAAAGTACAAATACAACTGAAAAGTGAAAAACAGCTCCTGGATCATCCACCAAGGATCTTACCTGAAGGATAGGTACAACTCATGATCAGTAGTCCCTACATCACATCACGCCAAATGGTCCATCTCCGAGTACCATCCAGTCGTGGCTCCCTCAGCCGCAATCAATGTTGTATGTCGTCTACATGAGACACAACAAGGTGCAGGCGTTTCCCCTGCAGGGGTGAGTATAACGATACTCAGTAGGGACCCTAAGACCCCCATAGGTCTGATAGAGTTACACGAAGGAAAAACCACAAATAATGACTTCAAATATACTTAAGTATATGCCCATACATATACCTAAGTTATCTAGATATACTCATTTCATACATGAGGGAAGCATACCACAAAGGTAACACCATAAAGGTAGAAATACCACACAGGTAACACCGCTGAGATAAAAGTACCACACAAGTAACACCACAAAGACAACACCACAAAGGTATAAGTACCACATAAGTAACACCACTAAGACAACACCACGATGGTAGAAGTGCCACACAGGTAACACCATGAAGGTAGAAGTACCACATAGGTAACCCCACGAAGATTGAAGTACCACACAAGTAACACCACCAAGATAACACCAAGAAGGTGAAATGAATCAGCTCACAAATAGGTATAACTTATGTACATAAGTATAGATGATTATTTTTAAGGCTATATTGTCTTATTATGTTAAGAAGCATTGTTGCTGACCCACACATGATCGATAGGTACTAACCCCTGCTGACCCACACAGGATCTGTATGCACTGACCCACACATGATCGTTGAGCGCTGACCCACACAGGATCTGATAGAAACTGACCCACACAGGATCGATAGATACTGACCCACATAGGATAGATAGATGCTAACCCACACATGATCAATCTTCATTCTTCACATTACATCCTGCAACAGGATTCATCACACCCGGTGCGCTCGAGTTCCGTAGAATCTTCCCCTCGAGATATCATTCATACCTCGACTACCACTAAACTCCAAAAATGAGTAACCCAAAGTAATTCCTTGTCATAAGGGTTCCAATGCGATAGACGGTGCATCGATCGGATGCCCAGTCTGTGAGATATAATCATTTTAGTTCCGGGGGCCCAGTTGGATTCAGGTTCGATCCAACCCGGTCGTACTCCAATTGTCTCCAAAACTCAATTGGAGTAAACCAAAATGACCTTCTCAATCCAAGGATATCAACTCTGTAAACGGTTCATCAAATATATGTCTGATTCTTAAGATATGGCCCTTTAAGTGTTTATGGGTCTGGTTGGGCCCAGGTCCGGTTCAGGTCGACCCGAACCGATCCAGGTCCGACCTAGCTGGGCTGGGCCATAGTAGGCTCGGCCCACTGGGCTGAGGTCTGACTTGGCCCTCAAGGGGGAGGCTCGGCCCAAAAGAAGGCATCACGACCCTCAAGGGGGAATCCTGACCCGCAAGAAGGCGGCCTGGCCCGCAAGGGGGCGCGGCCCAACCGCATGAGGCATGACCCGAATTGATGGAGTGCGGCCCAGATCACAACAGGGTTTGCCTGAGATGGCACAAAAGAGTAGCATCCCCACGTTCGGCTGGCGGAATGGTAGTGCCTTTGGTGATACCAAGTCACCCGTGACACTCGTAGTGGGTCCCGCCACTGCGGCATTAGAGCCGTGGCTCCATTGGCGGCGCGCTAGTCGCGCCGCCCTCCACTTTTGCGGTCGGGCGGTGTGTCGACCACCTCCACCAATAGTCGCAGCTAGTTCCTCCAGTGGTGCGGGTACGTCGCCTCCTCCCTCACCCACCGTGGCTTCGGTCGTGACACCTTGCTTGCCGGCGGCACGCGATGGCACGCTACACCTTCTCTGCGGCTGACCACCACCATCATTGGTCGCCTCGGGGCTCATCCAACCTGAAGGTAGAGCTAGCAAAGAACACACCAAATTTCAACAAAAGGGAAGATGGATTGATCCTTGTTTGTTTGGACCATGCCCTCCGCATTAGGTTGATAACAAGAGGGTAGGAAGGATTCGAATAACTTTTGAAAAAAAATCAAGATTAAACCCTACCTCAAGAATGATGGAGTAACGCCCGCAGTTGAGGATGTGGGTCAGTGTTCTTCATCCCCCGCAAATAGCCTCCAATGATGTCGCTCGATCATCAATCTTTGGTTTGGGGTTTCCGTGTCACTCATCACTGCTCGCCAGAACTGGCTCCATCCTCTATGGTTTTTGCATCTCAGCACTTTTTCTGCAATTCGTTTCTTGGCGAAGCAGTGCCGATTCCTCCCCCCAAGCTCCATATAAATAGGAGGGGGGGGAGGATGTCTAACACTCATGGGATTTAATGGGGATCATTAATTAGAAACCTTCCTAATTCCCCAATGATGTTGTTACTTAGGATTGAAAGGTAAAGCCATTTATTGTCTTGAAACGTCACTGGTCCCACATTTCTATTTTTCCATTGGAGGAAAAAGAAAGGAAAAAAATAACAAAGTTATTTTGATTATTCTTTTAAAATGTCCTAAAAATTAACTTTTTCTCTAGACCTACTATGGTTGAAGTGAAGTCTCCCTTAATAAAATATTGGCACTGCGAATTCAATGGTGCCCTTGGATATTTAATAAATTCACCAATTCAAAAGTTATAAAACACTGCTCACGCATTTACCGAACATACCTTAAAAAAGTTTAAAAATTCATTTTGGGCACACCAGGCCTCAGAATCATGTGCCGTCAATTTTTGTAGACTCTCAATAATTCCATATAATTAAAAAATTTACATGGAAAATCTAGGTCTTTACATTCTCCCCACATTAGAGATTTTCTTCCCCGAAAGCCATTATATAGACTAAAAAATGGGGGAACTGAGCATGAATCTGAGCCTCCCAATCCCAAGTTATCTCTTGGAGGTTCCCATACTGCCAGTGAACGCGCACTAGAGGTATCGACCACCCATGAAAGAATCTCTCTTATCTATCCTCAATATCTACTAGAACCTTCGTAAACATCGCTCCATCAACAAAGTTCAATTTTCCATGGTCGATGACGTGAGATGGGTCATGCACGTATCTCCTCAGCTAGAATACGTGGAAGTCATCGTGCACCCTCTCTAACTGTGGTTGAAGTGATAAGTAGTATATCACCTCGAAAATGCTCCAAATTATCAGAAATTCTCTAATAAACCTCGATGATAACTTGTCACCTTGTCCAAATCTTCGTAAACCTCATTGAGGTGAGACCCGTAAGAAGACATGGTCTCCCTCCTCGAACTCCCAAGGTCTCTTCCTCCTACCATCATAAGACTTCTCTCTGCTTTGTGTAGTCTTCATCTGCTCCTGGATGATCTGCACCTTCTCAGTGGTAGCCCATACCATATTTGGACATATAAGTGTTGAATCCCCTAGGTCTGTCTAGTATAGAGGTGATCTGCATGGTCGACCATACAAGGCCTCAAATGGTGCCATACCGATGGTGTAGTGATAAATGTTGTTGTATGAAAACTCCACCAAGGGCAAGTGACCCTCCCAACTGCGTCCAAAATCTAGGATGCATGCATGAAGCATGTTCTCCATCGTCTGAATGGTCCGCTCTGTCCGAATATCTGTCTGAGGATGAAAGGCAGTGCTTAAACTTAGTTGAGTCCCAAATGCCTCCTATAATCCCTTCAACAACCAGAAATTAAAACGTGCATCACGGTCAAAGACGATTATCGATGGAACCCCATGAAGTCGCACAATCTCCTGTATGTAGAGGTGTCTCAAGCCCTCTACTGATCCATGCTCTTGGATAGGTAGGAAGTGAGCTGACATGGTGAGTCAGTCAATGATCACCCAGATGTAATCATATTCCCTGGACGTACATGGAAGCCCTATCACAAAGTCCATGGAGATTTTATCCCACTTCCACTCTGGCACCTCTAGTGGCTATGCTAAGCCTGCTGGTAACGGATGCCCGACCTTCACTTTCTAACAACTGAGCCACCGAGAAACAAACTCTTCCACTTCTTTCTTGATCCTTGGCCACTAGTGTCGATGCCATAGGTCTTGGTACATCTTTACCACAACAAGATGTACCGCCAGAAAGGATTTATGGAACTCCCTCAATACCTCCTCCTATAGTACAACTGGTACCATGGTACTTCTTCTTAAGAGGATGACATGATCCCCACCTTCATAAAATCCATCAGGTGCATGTCGTGAGGATATCTAAGCATGTCAATCCTTGCATTCAATGTCCCCAATCTGTGCCTCCCTGACTCACTGAAGAAGTGGGGGAGTGACTATCATAGACTGGAGGCAAGTTCTTCCATCTCTATCCACAGAGAATATCTACATCGCAGCTAGCTACTCTATCGCCTCACAGCAACTGTAAACCAGACCTCTTACTAAGTGCATCTTCTACCATGTTCCCCTTCCAAGGAGTATAGACTATCTCAAATTCATAGTCATAGAGGAACTCCATCCATCACCATTGTCTTAGGTTTAGGTCCTTCTGAGAGAAGATATATCTGAGACTCTTGTTATCAGAGTATAATATAAAATGTTCTCCCATCAAGTAATTTCTCCAAATCTTCAAGATGAAGACCACTAACACCTACTCCAACTCATGGATAGCATAGTTATGATCATGTTGCCTCAGCTGTTGTGAGCCATAAGAAATCAATGTTCACTCCGGTATCAGGACACACCCAAGTCTGGTCCCTGATGCATCGTAGTAGACTACATACCCAACACCCTCTTATGGTATCCTCAAGATGGGGGCACTAGTCAGTCTCTACCACAACTTATGAAAGCTCTGATGTCATCTCTTCATCTATACAAAGGGTTGTACCTTCTTCGTTTATGCTGAAAAGGGTGCCACAAATCTGGAAAAGTCAGGCACGAATCTCCAGTAGTATCCAGCCAACCCCAAGAAACTCCACACCTTTGTCACACTCTTGGGTGGATCCCAAGGAAGTACAGCCTCTATCTTCGCTGGATCCACTGCAACTCCAGTCTTCGAGATAATGTGTCCCAAAAAGTGGTCCTCTCATATCTAGAACTAGAACTTCTAGAGCTTACCATAAAGATGGTGCTCTCAGAGTGTATCCAGAACTATCTGCAGATGATTGGCATGCTCATCCTCTGTCGATGAGTATTTCAAGATTTCATCGATGAAGACCACCACAAAGCGATCAAGGTATGGCCGGAAGATCTATTTCATGAGTCCCATGAAAACTTCAAGGTAATTGGTCATGCCTGATGGAAAAACCAAGAACTCATAGTGGCCATACCAATATCCGAAGGTCGTCTTCTACACATCCTCATCTCGTACCCTGAGCTGATGATAGCTTGATCTAAGGTCTATCTTCGAAAAAAATTGAGCTCCCTTCAGCTGATCAAAAAGATCATCAATCCTTATAAGTGGATACTTGTTTTTCATGGCCACCTTATTCAGGCACCGGTAGTCCACACAGAGTCTCAAACTCTCATCTTCCTTCTTGGCGAACAAAATCAGGGATTCCCATAGAGAAATGTTGGGCTTTATGAACCCCTTCCTCTGTAAGTCCTTTAACTCTACCCGTAACTCACGAAGCTCCATGGGAGCCATCAAATATGTTGGTGTAGATATTGGTTCCATCCTGATGTACAAGTCGATCTAAAAGTCTACCTCTTTACGTGGAGATAGTCTCGAAACATCATCAGGAAAGGCATCGACATACTGATCCACCACTATAGGATAACTCAGACTCTCAACATCTATTGCTCCAAGGGTAAGGCTAGCCAACTGGTGTGTGATCGGTTGAACCCTCCTCCGGGTAAGTCCATCTTATGCTGCAAATGTTCCCTTCTCACCAATGAAGGAAAACCTAGTTCAATCCTCATGGACACACTGCACTTTATGCCTAATATAGTCAATCTAAGCATGGACTATGGATAACCATTCCATACCAAAGATGACATCATAAGGCCTCGATTCTGCTACTAGAAGTTACCAGTAGAAGCTCTTGCCTCCTAGAGTAAGCTCACACTATCGATACCAGTGTGTAATCATTGAATTTGCTACCATAGGAGTCTCTAGCCATAAGGATCGATCCAACAGATCTTCCGGAATCTCAGAGCTCCAAAAGAGGGTCATGGAAATAAAAGAGTGACTGGAACCTATGTCTATAAGTATTGCAGCTAAGGTGGAGTAGACAGAGATAATACCTTTAATCATCTCCAAAGCACCGTTATCGTAGGCCTCAGCTACCTGGAGCTAAGCTTTTCTATGTCCACCTTCTCCTTGTGGATGGGGTGGACCAGCTGGAGGTGGTGGAAGTAGAACCTCGAATCGTCGTCCACCTCCTGTTGCACAGACAACTCCTCCGCCACGTCCTCCTGCTACCTGCAGACCTGCCTGATCGAATCTCCACCTCTACCTCAGCGGTCCCACGACTATCTGCTGGTCATCTGTGTGGCGGGTTGGGCAGTCACGATTCATGTGCCCGTTAATGCTGCACGAGTAGCACTGCCTGCTCCTAAACTGTCCTCCTCTGTACCGTGATCCCCGCACCACCGACCTTGTATCCCAAGGTCATCCATCAGAAGGTATGGCCCGCTTGGGCCCCTGCGTCATTCTTCTACTACCTAATATAGATGACTCTGCTACCTAATTTCTGGTGGTGGCTCTCGCTGTCGGTGCCTGCTCATCTAGGAAGCTCTCCACCAAAATAACTTTCTCTATCCTCCCATCCTGCATCAGAATGTTGAGCGATATCATCAATGCTCTGATCTCCCATTGGAGACCCTGCTCAAAGGTCCGGGCCCTAAAGAAAGGGTCTCGTACCATGTCGGTGGAATATTATGAGAGATCAGTGAACCTTACCGAGTACTGGGCCACAGTCATTCTACCCTTCTCTAAGTGCAGCAGCTCCTATATTTGCACAGAGTGTAAGGTCGCTGGGATGAACTCTGCCCTTAAAAGGCTCTAGATGTCTGCCCAGATGAGGGTACCTAATCGTGTATCTGGAGAATCAAGCTCTACCATATCCATGCTGCTACCTAAAAAAGACTCGCTTTTAGGATCACTATAAGGTCAGCTGGTGTCCCAACCAGGAGGAAAACTCTGACTACAGCCTCCAGCCAGTCCTTAGCTACCTACGGGTCCATCTCACCTCAGAACCTCGGAGGCCTGTACCATTGAAACTCATGTAATTTGCTCAGTTGGAGTGCACCCTTTGCTGGTGAGGATGTTGGAAACGGCTGCCCAATGTGTAGTGGTGCTGCTGGTACACCACCCGAAGGTGCTAACACCATAAGAGGGCCCTGCACTGAGGCCTCATTGTTCGGTGGGCCATCATCATGTACTCTCTCGGGAATTCTAGATGGCTATCTACATGGTGGCATCTTGAAAGAAGACAGGTGTTCCATGGTCAATAAGTTATACCCGGTGAGCTGACTCAAAGAGATCATAAGAAAAACTTTTCAAAACACACACAATTAGTGTTTTCGTGAACTGATTCAGAAATCAAGAGACAGGTTCCTGGTGTATGGATACGTCGGTCACCACACCAACACTGGATTCCCCAAACAGAAAACCACACTCATAACACTTAACACCATTTCCACATAAAAATGATTAGAGTCCTAGTTCTTCGGTAGAACAGACACCTCTAATACCACTTTGTCACGAACCGTCCCTCAGGGTCCGTACTGTGACTACCCCAAGCCTGCCTTCTATAGGCTAGGGGCTGGTGACTAGCACCGGAAAGGCATATCCCTAAAACGGGAAGGCATTGACTTTATAACCTATTGTTGATGATTCTTTCCATCATAGAGTCCAACGAATGGAAAATGGGAATACCTTAAGCACAATTAGGGTCACCCTTTGAAGAACATCAAAATTTGACAAAGGCATGGACCAGGAACCCATTTGGAGGGAGCCGAGAAAGATTCTTATGCGCCACGCAAGTCACTTGCGCACCCTATTCTTTTTTTGTCCAAGGTTCCCAGTGGCCTATAAATAGCCCCGGTGGGCCCCCGATTTTAGGGATGAATTTTCCAAAACTCAGATTCAAGCTCTGGTCACCCAAGTCTTTTTCTAATGTCTTTCGAACACTTCTAAGGTAATTATTTACCTAGAATGGAAGCTCTAAAGAGGAAGAATAAGTCCTAAGTGTTAGAACTCATCAATACTTGCATGCCTAAGTGTCCACCCCTTAAGGGAAATGAAGACACTTGCGTGCTGCCTTTCCCTCTCAAGGGAACTTGCGTTCCACCCTTCTAGAAGCCTCTAGGGATGATACTAAGGGCTTGAGTTCAAAGTCGCCCAAGTATTACCCTATAGATTCTTCGTCTCCCAAGGAGACTAATGTCATGCAAGTCTACTTGCGCGACTAAGACTTGCATGACATAACGATACTTGCGTGCCTCCTTCCTAGTCACCTCATTTCCTAAAATCCACCTCTCATATTTAATACATAGACTTCAAACCCCTCTTCAAAGCCATTTATGGAATGGTTCCTTTGTTTTCTTGATTATCTGAAAGGAATTCTATGAGACCCTATCCCCAAACCTCATGAATTACAAGATTTATGTCACCACGGTTAGGGGTTTCCTATATAACCTCATCCTTTGAGATGAGAATATCTTTTGATTTGGTCCTCCTTCTTAGAAGTAAGCCCCAAGTTACAAGTCCCCTTAACCTGGGCCTCCTTCTCAGGAGTAATCCACAGTCATAATTTCCATAAACATTGGGCATCCTCCTCATGAGTAAGCCCCAATATTAATTTCTTTTGATCTGGGCTTCCTTCTCAGGAATAAAACCCAATCATAAGTCCCTCTTAATTTGGGATTCCTTTTCAGGAGTAATACCCGAGTTAAAATTCCAAATCTCCATAAAGTACAAATATCTTTATGGACCCTACTCTTGGGCTTCTTTCCTAAATCTTGGTCTTCATTTACTTGGGCCGTCATACACACGTAATCCCCACATCATTTCTCATAACTGCATCTTTCATGGAACCATCATCAAGTTTATTGATACCTCTTGTTTCTCACACTGAGAATGACTCACGTGAGCTTAGGGCGTAAAAATAATCAAGACATATATTTTTTTGGGCCATTAACTATGCATAAACCCCATATTTCCTTGCCCGAACTAGGTGGACTTTGATCTCTGCCCTAAAATTAGAGTACGTAGGAAGCCTTTATAAGGTTCAAGACCATATTTCATTAATTATTTTCCGTACAACATGACGTTAAAATATATCCTTCTTATCGAACTACGTGGGTTCTGATTCCTTTTTAACAAGGATACGCAGGTAGCCCATTTGCGGGTACGATCCCAACTCTGAAATAATCCATGTCTTTCTGAATGACAATAAACTTCATGTGCCCCATTGAGTGGCTTTAAAACCAGTATGGTCATCACAATGACCAAGATATTTCTATATAATGTATTGAAGGATACCATTGACTAAGGATCTCTAATACATACAGATGATTATCCATCGATGAAGAACCTCAAATACATATAAATGATTCTCTAAATCTCATACATATCAATCATTGATTTCCAAATCTAAAGGAAAACTCATTTTAATGCTTGGTGAATTAATAAGGATTCATGAACATAACATAAATATATTAGAGAGTCCCAGAGTAGGCAATAATTCCCCCTAAAAAGGTGTGATGGGACTGACCTCCCATCCTCTCGACCAATGAAAATTCTTAAGCCTCATCAGTCCACAACTAATGAGCACCTACCTTTGGAAAGTAGGTCCAAATGGATATAAAATCATTGGGTGTTTTTGGTTCTATGAATAAACCTGTTAGAAACTGATTGGAAAGTTTGAACCTTAAAAAAACAAGGTCATCCCCATTTCTAGGAGAAACAAAAAATGGTGAACCCGACGTGAATCCTTAACCAAGTTAAATGATGTTTTACTTATTTTTTAGGCCCATATTAAACTCAATATGAGGGCCAACAAAGAAATTAATAACATATGTTCTCATCCAAAAGATGTATTCTGGACAAATTTATCTTGATTATGTCTACTATATCAAACAGTCACTCTTTTCCAAGATCTCTCTGCAACACAGAATGGACTCTTTAAAGTTCACACCTGTAAATGCCTCAGCTGCTACTCCTGCTGGATCCTCGTCCGCTCTGAGGACGATATCACATACTCAGCATCTTCAACGCTGGGTATCAAATGCATTGGTGAGGGAATACCATCAACATGGTACCATCCACACTCTAGAGGCCGCTCGACAAGCCCTCCAAGTTAACAACTCACCCTGGTTGTCCGGACAGTGACGACCAGTGGTCAGGAAGCAGGTGGTGACAACCACCGTCTCCAACCATTTCAAGTCATTATCCCTAGAACGCAACAACCAGTCCCTCCCATATTACATGGAGGTGAATGAAGAGGTCACTCAAGGCCTCAGTTAAAGAATACATGAGTCATTCCTGAGGACTCCCATCAACAATCTCCGCTGGATTCGTGTGGTAGTGCACCCTCAACATGATGAAGGTATCGCCTCTAGGAGTTCGGCGTAGGTTCCTTAGACCAGAGCACGCGAGATGAACCATCAGAGGTGAAATTTGTCCAACAGGGAGCAGGTTCTTACCTCTGAACCCTCCGTAGAAGTCCATCAATCTAAAATTATTGAAAACAATGAGCGGGCATATACACTCGTTCATCCTGATTTCACTGCCCAGCAGACTCGTCTGGCAGTAACACACCAATCCCACCATGATATTCCAGAGGATTACTATAGGTAGGCACATACACCTGTTTATATTTCATCAACCAGTCATCAGGCTCGTCTGACTGTATCCAAAGAAACTCTCCAATCAAATGTGGTGACCACCTCTAAACAGGCACATACACCTGCTTGCACTCATCAATTCTGCCAGCAGTCTCGTCTGCCAGTATTGAAGGAAGTTCATCAATAATTTTTGGTGGAGAAAAATCAGCTGGAACATACACCTTCAGTTCATCAATCTAACCAACGTCTCATTTGGTAGCACCTGGAGATGTCAATTGGAAAGCACCAATGACAAACAGAAGGCAGACACAACTTTCTGCCCCCATACATGAGTACTATCAGAATTCACTGACAGGAAAAGGAGGACAGGAGCAAGATCAAACACCTACTCCAAAAACGGAATGGAAATATATTCTAGTTCCATCAGTTGAAGTCACCAAGCACATTCTGACAATGGTGAAAGAGCATAAGCAAATCCCTACCCATATTCTGGATACCTATCAGAATATTATAACAACTTCAGCGACATCACAGGGAAGGAAACACACATCTATCCCTATCAATAGAGTGACTCATCAACATGTCACATCGGAGCGGATAAAAACCTTTGTTCCAGTCCAAGAGGGTCATGGGGCATACTCCCCCATGTCATATGGAAAATCAAGTCGGGAACATACACTCGATTTCAATGGAGATAATCTTCCCAACCTGACTATTTCTCTTGAGAAGGCACATACACCTACCCATAATAACCACTTTTGTCAACAAGTGGTTTCCAAAGTGAGTAAGAATTTGTCCAAGAAAAAGGCCCATCTAGCACAATTGAAAAATCAAGATCCAATTTTCAATAAGGATATGCTCAATGCTGGAGTTCTTGAAGCCCTCGGACAATTGTCTATTGCAACTCAAGATTCTATACTCTCATTTCCATATTCCATAAGTAACAACAATAATTCCGAAGGTCTTTATCAGAAACTTCCTCATGAAGGCTTGCTTCATGACAATTTGGCCAATCACGAAGTATCATCTTTAGATGAGAGCCACAATAACCCTATGCATGGTCAGAAGATTAAGGAGCAAAATGTTTCATCTTTTGTTGTATCCCAACATGGTGGTCCTACCCATGATGATGAATTTAGCTGCGAAAGTCCTCTCCGAAGTATTAATTTTCATTTCCTGTAAAATTATTCAACAGACAATGCAGTAATGATAAATCCCTATTATCTTGAGGCACTTGCAAATGCGAAGCCAGTCATGTCTGATGCCTTACTACTAGAAGCAACAAAGAAGCACCAGCTTTGGTCCAATCAGGTAGAAGAATATTCATCAAATGACAAAGAGGATGTGTTGAATATGAGAAAAAAATTGGCGAAAGGTGAGATACCAGTCATGTTTTGGCCTTCGGCTAACTCTCAGTATGATATTCCGAAAACGTTGACAGAAGATTTTATTCACGATATTCATCTCAACATATGGAAAACTCTTTGTCACTTAAAAGAGAAAATATTATCTTATGATGAATATCAAAACCATGTCAAGATAATATAAGGGTTGCAACTCCAAATTGACTTGGCATCTCTCTCTCAGTTTCCCAACATCCAAAGGTTCAAAAGTAGCAGAGAGCCCTTCAGCGTACATACCTTGGCGCATTAAAAAGGTTGTGCCAGTTAATTACCAATGCCCCATCTAGTATTCAAATCAGGGGATGGGGTGTTCATGGAGCATTGAATTTTACTGTGCTCCCCAGTCATCAAATCCTTCCAAAAGTGGTCTCATGCAATGTTATTGACCATGTATGGCCACATATAACTGGTTTTGTGTGTAATTAAAGGCTTGATCAAGAACATGCCTCAACTAGTTCTTCCCAAAGTCAGGAATATAAAGAAAAAGTTGTCAAATTACTCTTGCATAAAGCAAAAGAGAATATCAAACAAGATTCTCGTTTAGAGCATGCACACCATCAAGTGATAGAGGTGTTAGAAATAATCCAACGGCCATCTGATCCATGTGATTTGAGTGGATGTAGGATGATGCATCTGGCCAATTTCTGGACTAAAATCCACAAAATCAGGAGGGATTTTAAGAAATTTTCAGATGTAGTGGTTCAAGATCCACCTCATCTTTCCAGTATGGGGACTCTTTTAATCCAACCCTTGGGAACAACAGATAGGATTCGAGGAGTTGAAGAGGAAAAACAGGAACAACCCCAGTCCACCGAACTGGAGACCTTTTCAAATTCTCAATCTATTCCTCAGCGAAAATCAGTCTTATCTCGATTAGGGAAGAAGCCACAAGAGGAACACAGGGCCGAATTTTCAGTAGATTCCCTCCAAATTATAGTTCATCAAGAAGTTCTTAAGGGATCAACCAAAAAAAATGCAATGTCTCATAAAGTACATTGAAGAAGACAATATTGCAGAAGCACTGACAGAAGGGCTGCAATGTGTTATGCATCGATAAATGTCATCAATACCATTTTCACTGATCCCCCAGACCATGTGGCTCACTCAGAGGGATCAGATGAAGAAGTTCCTATTCAAGAGGTTGTACGTATAGAAACAAATGAAGGATGTGTGCATACCAGAGGACAAAGGGTTTCCCAGAGGTAAGACAATTCTTCGGGTAATGCCCTTTCATACTCCAGAAAGGCACATTCCAAGGAAAAGGGTAAAAGTCAGGTTACATACGACCCTACCTCTGGAGAAGTCCAATCACTCTCATTAGAGGAAAGGTTTGCACAACAAGAGGAATAAATGAAGGAGTTAAGGAGGTTAAATGCAGAAGTACTTCAAGGTAGTCTTCCTCTTAAGCATGCTGGTGTTAATCAATCAAGGTAATTTGTTACAGTTACTGGGATGGATCTAGAATATCCCCCTTTACAAGTACACCCTCACAGGTTCAATCCTATGGGTCATATGCGACAACAACCATTAATACTATCATCAGTGGCAGTACTGGTTGCCACACCCATCCAAACTCCGGTTATTGCACCTGCTTAGGTCCAAGCTCAACCAGATGTTTCTCAAAAATTAATGACTACCACTGAGTCATTAACAGATCGGTTGGAAGCTATGGAAGGAAAACATGCACAAGATCAACCAGAAAAGAGAGCTTACCCTGAATGGGTGGATGCAATCCCTCCCCCATAAAATTTTGTGAATACAACATTCCTAATTTTTAATGGTTAGAGAGATCCAAAACAACACTTGAAACATTTCATTTCTTATTGTGATCCTATGATGGGAATTCCTCAACAACAAGACGCAGTTAAACTCAGCTATTTTGTGCAGTCATTACAAGGACCAGCTTTTGTCTGGTATACATGTTTTCAATATTTGTCAATTACTGGGTGGGAAGATCTACGTCAAAGATTTCTTCTTCAATTTAGCTCAACATTTCCAAAGACAAAAGTTTTTGATCCTACCAATTGTAAGAAAAGAGAGAATGAAAGGGTTTCGGATTTCATTGCTTGCTGGAAGGGATTAACATATTCTTTATGTTTAGCACTCCCTCAAGAAGAGTTGGTGCCAATCTATGTGGAAAATCTACGTGATGAATTATGCACACTATTGATCCCTGTAACATATACAGTAGGGTTCCGAGACCTTACTTCAATCACTAAGCAGATAGAAGATTCTCTTACAAAGACTAACGCTAAAACTCGTGTAATTCCATCAGTTCTAGGAATGAGAATAGGTAAAGTAGAGACTACTACAGTTACACTTAAACAAGCATCTGTACCTTCTTCCACTTCAAAACCTCCATCATATCGAAGGGCTCCACCTAATGAGCATCAACAACAACGGCCACCTCGTCAGGATGATCAAAGAGATCAAAGGCGGAAATAATTTGAATATTTTAAGAACAATGTTTATTATTTACAGAACAAGGAAGGAGTTGAAGACCTCCCCAACTATTTCCCGTTTCATCAGATGTTGAGGTATCCCATTCAGGAGTGTTTTGTCTTCAAATACCTCTTGTAAAAGATGGTGGACTCTGGATAAGTAAAATTGAAAGGTTCTTTAGCCCAGGTAGCATGTGTTACTACTACTGATCCAGAGGAAGAAGGCGAGTGGCATGAATTCAAAAGTAAAAATGTGCAGAATTATGATGATTGGATGGTTAGGAAAATGATCAAACGAACTCATGCCATTTTACAAACACAATTGAATCAATCAATTATGTCTTCTGCTATGTTTTCCATAGAAAAACCCCTTTATCAGAAGGAAAATCCTCAAAGAAGTGGTGTAGTTTGAAGAAAGAAGAGCAGTTAGAAGAAGATGAGATCGTGTCAAATCCTAAGTTGTCTTTGACTCTGGAAGATTTTATGTTGTCTGGTTTAAAAGCACGGACACTGCCCTGCCAAACGGAACATCCTGAATTGGTTCATCAGGCAGAATTATCATCAGATGAAGAATTGATCTTTGGTTCTATTAACATGATTTATTTAGCAGATCCTTATGCCAATGATAGTTTTGTTTATGATGAGCCTAAGTTCCCTATATCTAACAGAGGAATTAAAGGAAGATATATAGTTCTAGGATACAGGGGAAGACATGAATATTCTAGAAGCCACTATTTCAATCCTACCCCTGCTAGAACTGTATATGCAGTGGAAACTCCTGGTAAAGCCCTTCAGCGGGCTCAACAGGAACAAGAAAGTTCTTCCATACATGGAAGATTTGGTCCTGACATTGTTATTTTGGAAGACCAGTTAGAGGTCACCCCTTCTTCCTATCAGCAAATAGACAGACCTAGTCGGTCTAATCTACCGAATCTAGGAGTATTTTCAACTCCTACCCCGATACGGGATGCATCTACTACCAAAGCATCAACTTCCAAGGAACCTGCAAAACCACATTTTCATGATGGGAAACACAGACCATTGGACCAAAAGTATGATGTCTTGAAACATTTTTCCCAAGTACCGGACAATTTATCAATTCTTGATGCCTTGAATCTATCATAATATCTTTAGGAGGCGCTTATTGAGGCTTTGTCAAGTCCTCAAGAATTCAAAACTGAAATTGCTACGGATGAGGTCTACCATATAGAGAATGATCCTGAAGAATTCCATGCAGTGATATCTTTTGTAGATGAAGATGAAGATGATGTTGTACATGGACATATCAGACCTTTGTATCTATCTGAAAAAGTCAATGATATAGACATCCAAAAAGTTTTCATTGATAATGGTTCATGAGTCAATCTCATTCTTATTCGTACACTTTGTCTATTGGGCCTCACCAAATCTAATTTATCTCCTTCAACTTTGATGTTTCATGGATATGATAAGAATGAACAAGAACCTCTGGGCGAAATTACACTCATAATTCAGTTTAGATACCTCGTATCTAATTCAGAATTCATGGTTCTTCTTCAGGACACAGCTTTTAACATTTTTCCGGGAAGACCTTGGTTACATCAACATGTGTCCATGCCTTCGTCATATCATCAATGTCTCAAATATTGTTTCAATGGTCAAATTGGGACATTGTATGGTGACAAATCCCAATTCAAAACGTGTGAATCTCAATACACTGAGGTAGAATTTTATCACATGGAGGGAAAGAAAAAATCTACAGCAAATAAGGTTACCAAAATTAATGCTCCAAGTGGTTTGGAAAAGATTGAAATAACCCATTCATACATTTGAGTACATATTATGTGTTGCCTATCAGTCAAATTGACAAGATGGACCTAAATCCAAACACTCTTATGGAAACTTCCATAATGTCAATTATGGCTACCAAGCCAGACAACATGGGAGAAATTGTTTATTCGCCAAGTAGTGATGAAAGCTTAAATGGAGATGTCTTCATTTCATCCACTAAAATCCAGCCATTCTATACTTCATCAACTAGGCCAGAAGAAGGTATAGCAATACCAGAGGAAAACAATGTTGTCAATTCTCAATCCATCATCTCCTCTATATCACCCCAGAAAGACCCTTCATAATCAATAGGGTCAGAAATGGAAGCCTCTTCTCCAAGATGTTCAAATTTTAACTTCTCCACTGACCATGGAAATTCTGCTTCATCATCTACTATGCAATTAGAAACAGAAGAAGTTACACATATTGAAGAATAATAGGAAGATCTCAGGGATGCTCCTCCAGCATTTGAAGAGGTTATCTCTACCACTGTGGATAAACTCATAGAAATAAATCTGAGTACAAAATAAGATCCACGCCCCACTTTAATTAGTTCATCCATGAATCTTGATGAGCGAGAAATTTATACTTCATTTATAAAGAAAAATAGAGATGTATTTTCTTGAAATTATACGGAAATTCCAGGTCTTGATTCCAATTTTTCTAGTCATCATTTGGGTTTTCCTGAAGAAAATCGAGGATTCAAGCAAGCAACAAGAAGAACACACCCAAATTATGCCTAGAAAATTGAAGCTGAAGTTGATAAGATTATCAAGGCTAAATTCGTCAGATAAGTTCAATATCCCAAATGGTTTTCCAATACTGTCCCTATGAAAAATAAGAATGGAAAAATTAGAGTTTGCATTGACTTCAAAGATCTTAATCAGTATTGTCCCAAGGATGATTTTCCAGTTCCGGTCATAGAACTCTTAATTGATGCAACAGATGGCTATGAAGCACTTTCCACCATGGATGGTTATTCTGGGTACAATAAAATATGAATTGTCCCAGAAGATGAAGAGTCTACAGCCTTCATATCTTCTCAAGGTGTGTTTTTCTATTGGGTAATTCTCTTTGGCCTGAAGAATGCAGGTGCAACATATCAATGTTCCATGAACCATATCTTCAAACCCTTTTTAGGGGAATTTGTTGAATGTTATGTGGATGATTTGGTGGTTAAATCTAGTCAATGTTCTAATCACTTGGCCGATCTAAAAATCATATTCAACAAACTTCGACAACAAAATTTGAAGATGAACCCCTTGAAATGTGCTTTCGGGGTAACCTCAGGAAAATTTATCCGCTTTGTTGTATTCGATCGTGGTGTCAAAGTTGATCCTGAGAAGACAACATCAATCCTTGACATGTCACCTCCTATAAATTTGAAGGAATTAAGAGGACTTCAAGGACACTTGGCCTATATTCGACGTTTCATTTCGAATTTGGTAGGAAAGTGTTTACCCTTCACTAGATTAATGAATAAGGGTGTCACCTACCAGTGGACTGAAGAATGCAAAGAAGCATTTGATATCATCAAGAAATATCTATTGAGTCCACTGGTATTAATGCCACATATTTAAGGAAGACCACTTATTCTCTATGTGACAGATTTAGAGAGATCATTGGGTGCCTTCATTTTCCAAAAGAATGATGTTGGGAAAGAAAACAACCTTTACTATCTCATTCGAGCTATTCTTGAGGCAGAAACTTGATATTCAAGTATTGAAAAGTGCTGCCTAGCATTAATCTTTGCAGTTCAGAAATTGAGACACTACCTGCAATATCATGAGGTCCAATTGGTATCTCGCAATAACCCGCTCAAATTTATCCTTAGTCGTCCAATTCTTACAGGACATCTGGCAAGGTGGGCAGTTATTTTTCAGCAGTTTGATATCCAGTATGTGTCTCAAAAGGCAATAAAGGGCTAAGCTCTGGCCGATTTCCTTGCTGAACACCCATTTGTAGAAGATACATCTTTAAATATTGAACTTCCTGATGAGAAAGTCTTTTGTATTCAAGATAATACTCAAACATGGGAAATGTACTTTGATGGTGCCTCTAGAAGTCCAACAGGGAAGAAAATGGAAGATCCTAAATTCAACAAAGTTGGTTTAGGAATTGTGCTTATTTCCCCAGAAAAGGCAGTGCTACCCTATTACTTCTTATTGTTGGAAGGTGGTACAAACAATGAAGCAGAGAATATCAAGCTCTCATCGTAGTCTTGGAATTGGCACTTCAGGCACATGTGAACCACTTGAAGGTTAAAGGTGATTCATATTTGGTAATCAAATAAATCAATGGAGATTATGCCATCATAAAGGAAGAGTTAATCCCTTTGTGTGATTACATTAGAGAGTTAATGGTGGAATTTCCTTCGGAACCGACATTTTCTTATGTCCCATGATCACAAAATGCCCAAGCTGATGCACTGGATAATGTAGCCACAACCGTGGCAGATTCGAACCGGGATGAAACAATCATCAGTATTACCCACCGTTGTGTAGTTTCACCTTTTTTCAAATTAGAACAGAGGAAATCAATGAAATTAGTCCCATTTCGGAACCATATGGTCATACTACAGGATGGATGACACCTATCAGGGAATACCTTCAAAATAGAACACTCCCACCTAATAGAGCTGGTAAAGAACAAGTCCAGAGATGTGTGGTCAATTTTACTCTTTATGATAGCCCAGATCACTAAACAATTCTCTACAAGTGAGGTTTTGATGGAATTATCTTCATATGTATTTATGGTGAAGAAACAATGGATGTCATGAATGAAGTACATACAAGAGTTTGTCATGCCCACCAGTCTGGACATAGACTTTCTGGTCAAATTCGAAGGCTTGGATACTTCTGGCCTTTAATGGTAGAAGATTGTGTTGATTTCACTAAGAAGTTTCATTCTTGAAAAGTATGTGTCAACTTCATTCATCAACCCCTAGAGTTTCTTCCTACAGCTAAATACTCATGTCCATTTTCCACATGGGGAATAGATGTAGTTGGACCTTATCTTCCAGCTACATCCAAGCAATTTAAGTATATTCTTACTGCTACTGACTTCTTTTCCAAATGGGCAGAGGCAATACCTCTCAAAGAAGTTAGTTCTAAAGGAATTGTTAGCTTCGTTATGTTTAACATAATTACCAGATTTGGTGTCTCTCATACCATATTGACGGACAATGGAACCAACTTCTGTTCATCCAAGGTGAGAAAGTTGTATCAAGAATACAGTATCAAATCCAACCATTCATCTTGATATCATGCAGCGGCCAATGGAAAAATAGAGGCCTTCAATAAGACTCTTTCAAACATACTAAAAAATATGGTGGATAAAGATAATAAATCATGTCCTGATAAACTTTTTCATGATTTATGGGCTTATCAGACCACCACCCGCACTGCTACGCGGTCAACTCCATATTCATTGGTAAATGGAATAGAAGTTGTCTTGCCCATTGAGGTTCAATTACCTTCACTCATAGTAGCCATTTTTGATAATTCATCCATAGATGAAAAATATCAGAAGTGATTTGATGAATTGAAATGATTAGATAAAAAAATATTGTGCACCCTTCACCACTTGGAAGTCTATCAGAATCGAATAGCACGGGATTTTAATAAAAAAGTTCATCTTCATTCATTAATTCAAGGAGAATTGGTATTGGTCCTCAGAACTCCAATGATACCAGGAAAGAAACCTCCAAATCTTGATCCAAAGTGGGAAGGTCCTTATTCAATATATAAGGTGTACTCCAATATAGTTTATTCTTTAATCTCAATGAATGGAGAACTCATCACGACTCCAACCAATGCCAGATTCCTGAAAAAAGTATTTTGTGTAACAAAAATGCTATCGTCCGACATGATGTTAAACTTTAAACAGTCTCTTATACGTCCTACATGATGTTAAACTATACATGTTCATCCTACATGACATTTAAGCTGTGAAAAAGTTCCTTAATACGTCCTATATGATATTAAACTATGCACATGTCCTACAAGACGTTAAACTACACAACAATATGTCCTAGCTACATGATGCTAAACTGTACAACACCCTTTGTCCCACATGACGTTAAATTGTGCATCGTTAGGGTCGTTTCTACCTCTTATTTCTCACACTAAGCATGAATCACATGAGCTTAGAGTAAGCTTCAACCATAACACCCTCTCTGGGCCGCTAACCACGCGTAAGTCCCTACACCATCTTCGGGTCATTGTCCTCAAGTAAGACTCGGTCACCAATTCATTCTCAATCAAACTATGCGGACTTTGATCATTTCCTTCTAGGGTGGGTACGTAGGAAACCTCCCACGGTTCAAGCTCAAAACCAAAATCTTCACATTGGTTCACCATCGTCCTACATGACGTTAAACTATGTACATCCCTTTTTTCCCTACTACATGACACTAAACTATGCAACACCATCATTCTTTCTATATGACATTAAACTATACAGTCTCCCATTTTCCTTACTGCAAGACATTAAACTACATAGAAATACGTCCTAGCTATATGACGCTAAACTGTGCAGCACTGGTCTATGCATATGACCTTAAACTATTCACATTTTTTGTCCTACATGACAATAAACTACAATAGTCTCTAACACAATCACCTGAGAGGGAATCATTATTGGCATTGATCTCTAATCATGTCATATTCCAAGGACTATGTGCATACATGGCAATGCCTGAACCTTTAATCTTGGATACAACCATCATTGCACTAAAGTCCCCTTTCACCCTTCACATGTACGAACCAAATTTGTACAGAGGATATTTCAAGAACCACGTATGGCTTGATTCCCATCCCTATGGGATACGTAGGAACATTCGATCATCCCTTGAATCCAACCCTAAGTCTTTGGGCCTAACCCCAAACTCCACTTTCAGTCCCTTGGATGAAAAGTCCCCCTACGAGCACATGAATGTTGTATGAAAACACTGGTCTTTATTCACACCAGGTTTATAACAAACACACAATGTGCCTCCCTCATTATGGTCTGAGCTCTATGGCCCTAAACTAAGATCTTCTACGCTCTCATCCCACATGACATTAAACTGTATTTCAATAACTACATATGTCTTTATTTCCATCCTAATGAGATATGTAGTAAAGTCCAGCATCTCAATTCAGGACCCATCCACAACATGATTATGGTTAGCATTGGTCTATGTATCTCCTTCATGCATTGGATGATACCCATTTTCATGTGTCATAATCCTAACCTTAAATACTTCCAAATCTCCATAACCCTTTTCTTGACTTCTGGTCACAAAATGTCTGATACTCAGGAATTCTTTTTCCTGACCATGTAGCACATTCCCTTAGGCAGCCTTGCATAAATAGTCTACATAATAGACTTGTCAGCCAAAAGATGCTATTATTTGACTGTGCTACCAATGCCCTTAGGTGGCCCTGCATAATTCAACCCCCCTAATAGGTTTATTAAATGGTGGTAACTTAATTCTTGGGGGGAATACCTCTTTTGTCCTTATTGGTATTAACAACGATATGTAGGGATCTGCAAAAATACCCATCCTTAACATATTTGTCCCATACTCTTTTTCATGATCTGAAAGTATTCAAGTCTATGGTTTATAATTCCCTTCCCTATGTTTAGGTCAGACCATTGCAGGAGTGACATTCATCCAATTCTTTGAAAGTATTGATCCAAAATATCCTCTCCATATTCAAGTACCTCTCTCCATATAGCAGACTCTATGCTTTGGGAAATGTGAATCTCTATAAACTTTCACTAGATTTTAGCAAAAGAAAAGTAAAATTTCTGAGAGTTCTTTTGCCTGGCTATGCAGCACGTGCCCTTAGGTTCCCTTGCATAAGTAGTCTACATAACAGACCTGTCAACTAAAAGATGCTATTATTTGACTATGCAGCCAATTCCCTTAAGTGTACCTATATAAGTCAACCCCCTAACGGGTTTATCAAATAGTGGTAACTGCACTCTTAGGAAATACTTACTATAATGCCTTTTAGCCCTTTTTTCATATCATCCCTCAGATTCAAAATTTCTTAAGTCATAGTTTAAATGTTTTACCCCATACTTTAATGTGGTAATATGTTTTCAAACAAATTATCAAGGAATTGATTCAATTTTAATCCATTCGGTAAAAACTATTCGAACTTAAACATTATCCTTTTTATATCTGACATGCCTGACTTTAAACTTCCAACAAGAGACAGGGTATTAATTAAATTGGAAACCTGTAAAAGGAACACTGAACAAAATTCAAGTCCTAGCTTGCTAAATGTACATTTTGTATGATTTTGGAAATATTGAGCAACAAAATGATGCAAATTTTGTGAGGTTGTTTTTATAATCATAGAAAAAATCAAACTATGATTTCTAGGACCATTGGATTAGGTAAAAAAATTTAAGTAGTTATAAAGAGAATGCAGGTACAAATGATTGAAGATAAAATATCTTTTTCATTGATGCACAAGATTAGAAGAAAATCCACAGATTGGAGTATCTTCTCTTTTTCAGGAATTACAAGAGTCTTTCAGCATAACTTTTTATTTGATTTACGGCATCCCGAGCTTCATCAACAGCCACTTGAATTTCATTCACTTGACCAGCTTCACTCTTTTAAAATCGAGGGAGTGCTTTAATGGCATCTGCGATGGCTTTCATACCATTCATTTGGACTCCTTCCATTGAATTGTTAAGCTGTTCAAGTTCCCCAGTAACAATATCTAGTTGTTAGGTGCATCTGCTGGACAACTTTCTCTATGATCTTCTGTTTCTGCTCCTTCAGATTTGCAGTATGATCAGCCTTAGATCAGGATACCGCAGCCTCGAATTCTCCGATATTGGTCAGCAACCTCACTCTGATCAGATCTTGACAGCACTTTTTCTCCTGCTCCCTCCTTAAGATGACTTGTTTCATCGCGGTATAGATCTCTTGATATCCAAAACCGCCAAGTCCTAGCATGAAGAACAAGGATGACAGTCGCAGGATCTCTGAAGACAGCTCTTCAAGAAGCACTTCAGATATGATCTTCTATATATTTTGTCATGCCTTGAGACATGAAAATCAGAGCGCCTTTTGCACCTCTGGGTCTGATTCAGCATCGCTATCATAGGGGGGAATATATTCAGAGATTAATTCACTTAAGGAAGTTTCATGTTCTACTCCTTCCCCCCTGACCCTTGGTACTTAACTTTCTACTCCCGTTGGGGTTGAGGCTGAGGCTTCACCTTCTGATCTCACCACTGAAGTTGACAGCCCTGCATAATCAATTGAAATCTTTGGTTAGTTTCAAAGGATAAAAAAAGTTGATTAGTTATCTTGAAAATTAAGTACAGCCATAAATATTGTCATCTTTTACCCAACGGTAGATCAGCAGCATGAGAAGGCTCCTCCCCATCTTTCCTAGTTTCAACAGGATTTTCAGGATGGGTTTCAGGAAGCTCTACAGGGTTAAGCTCCACTTGATCTAGCATCTCTGCAATGATAGGGTTGTCTCTACCCCCTTCAGGCATCGGCAGATCAGTATCTTGCTCAGATGGAACTACACATTTTAACCAATCATGGTCAGATATGTAATAAAAAGATTTAATAGGATGAAGGATAACACTCACGTCCAAAATATTCTAAATCACATGGTAATTTAACATGATCAAAAATTTCTTCAAAAGACGTGCCAAGTTTCATCATTTCATCCAGTGATATCCCAGATTCCTAGTTAGTCTCACCAGTCGAAGCATTTGACATGTCTTCTTGGTGACCCTCCTCCTGCGACCTCTGACCCCGGATATCTTCCTCAGAGAAAATTGAGGAGTCATTTTCAGTGGTCGCCAAATGTTCTAGTGTAGGTTTTGAACCTAAAGAATCAAAGAATGGAATAGCAGTAGGAGCAGTACTAGGAATAGACGATAGCTCTTCTTCTCTCATCATTTCTTCAGGAGCAGCCTGGTCATCATAAATTTGTGACTATTCACCAACACCATCTTTCATACTCAGAGGAGGTTCATTCCTCTCCCTCAAAGGGGAAATCGAAGAATACCCTACAATCCCAAGAAGTATGAGAAACATTTTCATGAGTTAGGATTCATGACTATCTGAAGGACTTACCACTACTGATGAAGTGTCTAGCTATGGAATTCTACCTTTGATGCCTTTTCTTATTTGACTTTTTGGTTGTGTTGACATCATCACCTCTAAATACAGGCATCAGAGAGTGTAAATCCCTATCTAACTCCTTGTCCATGACTTACTGGCTTGGAGATACTTCTCTTGGCTCACGAGGAGATTCAGGGACTCCAAGAGCAGTGCCGCCAAGGCAGTATTAGCGGTGAAGGGACCTCAATAGTTCCTTCTTTAACAAGCTATAGGATGGAGAAATTGATTTCCTTGAGTAACAAAGCTTTGACTAAAATCAAGTTGAAAATCAAATAAGGAAATAAATTTACATCTTTAGGATCCATGTAATCATGCCACTCCTCGTCTACTGAAGCACCAATCCCCTCAGTGGTGCCACGATCCATCATTTCCTTTACTCACATGGTGATAGGAATGGAATCATCAATGGCATATAGTAGCATTTCCAGCTCTCTGATGCAAGACCGCACTTCATTGGGGTTATCCTCGATGTGGATATCAGCAGAATCCCGGAGATCCCCCACTCTAGGGATATGTAGCCCTTCTCATAAGTCCATCTAGGAGGTTTCAGCATCACAATATAAACTATTCCATGTATGGATAGCCTCTGGCTGTAAATATTCAGAATGTGCACCAGAAGGCCGCAAGGAGGGTCCTACAATCTGGGACTTCAACTTCTTCCCAGCTCCTGTAATCACAGATAAAGGATAAGAAAATGAAACTTGTTGCTCTATAAAATAATTGTGACTAAATTGCCTCAATGATATAACTCACCATGAGTCGATGGAGTAGGTATCTTGACTCTGGCAGGAGGATTATATCTGGCACGAGGCCGTTTTGATGAATGTCGTGCCTCATCATCCCCATCATGGGAATCCGGTGAATCATCACCGGGTGAAGAACCTGGTGAATCAACTCCGAGTGAGGAAGAGTCACCTTCCAGATTAAAGGTTTCTTTCCTGACACTTCTCTTTTTACTCCCCACCTGGGAGACATGAAGATTCAATACCCTAATCAGGTATGATGCTACCCAGTTCTCGGCATACCATGTAGTCAATTGACTCGCCACTCCAGCAACTTGTAGATCAAACACTACCCTGGTCTTCTTTATAGCTGTCAGCAAACATAGCTGTTAGCAACCATATTTGTTGGGAAACCATTGGATGTTGCTCTGACCTGACATGCATGGGAGGGGATACAAAAATCTACTTCAAACACTTGAATTGGTGTGCAAATATATATGGAGCATAGAACTAGCATATAATCTCTCCGTCAATTCTGGTGGCCAATACACCATCTTTGAAAGCCAGCATATATTCCCTAAATTCCAAGAGAGCTGTTCCATTGTCAACAAACCACCCAGTTGGTGGGTTTCCATAAGGAAAGAAATGAAATTCCTTGAACATGCTCAGCCTCACCTTCAGATCATAGGAATTGAGGGACAATGGAGAAATTCTGGAAAATGCTTGCACCGATGGCCTAAAAGAACTTCCAGGAACCTGTACTCCACTCTGTATAGTGTATGTCCTGAATTGAGTGGCGATCCATTCCCACAAAACTTGGAATGGTCCCACTATTCTCAAATGATACTTACCCATATATACATGGAGTAAGCTCTTCTGAATCTTCGCTAAAACTAGGGTGGCCAAACCAACCATTTTTCTCTCATCCAACTTGGATGCAACAACGAAGGTCCCTGGACTGATGCCTCCCTTTGAATCACTAATTGGTAGAAGATAAATGATGAGACACAAGGCTAAGAATCTTTCCAGATGGGTCTTCTCTGGGATTCTTTGATCCACTTCATACCCCCACTTTTCAAACTCTCCCGATTCCAGAGTTGGCCAGAATGTGCCAAGAGCACCCCTCTTCACTGATCTAGGGCAGCTGGTAGGATGAGTACAGGTGGGCCACTTCTCATTCTTCTTGATGAGAAACATATACATCCACTCCTCTGTATGAATATCCTTTCTAGAATGAGTTTTGGTGGACTTTCAATTCTTGAGCTTGAAAACGATCCTCATCAACTCCCAAGCTGGAGCTGGAGTCTTCTCAGAATCATTCCACGTCATCTTCGGAGGGATGAACTCGTCATACATGTCTCCCAGAATTGGAGCCCCCAAGATCTTGTAGAAATCCCACAAGCTGATTCCTACTTCTCCATGAGTCATATGGAATGAATTGGTTTCTGGGATCCAGTGGCTGATTAGCTCCGGCACAAAATCATCATTCCTGTAGACATATGTCTGCCCAGCCCAGATAGCTTCATATATTGAAGCTCCCTTCAGATCCTCAACAAACTCTACACAGGTTTTTCGCACCCAATATTCCCACATCTATGTCGGCTTCACACCTCCTCCAGGGTGGAAATCCCAACTCTTTTTCCATCCCTTGGATTGGTCCATCTATGAATTTTGGAAAATATAGGGATAGCAATGAAGCTACAGATCAGGCTTGTGAGGCTTCAGATCTGGAGCACCTGGGCTATGATGCATTATGAATTCCTTCTCCACTATTCTAGTATTGACAAATGATCCTGCAACTGAGACATTTGCCTAGGATAAATTGGTGTATGTCTGAATCCAGGAATGAGGAATATAATTTTTTGCCTTTGGAATGTTGACTCCTTGCAGATGACCATGGCCATATAAAGGCAATTAAATGCTCTATGGGAATTTGTCATGACATTTCTTAAAGTACATATCCAAATCAGGAAGAGTGTTATCGTAGATAACATATTAATCATGGCCGACAATTTTCATCATGTAATCTATTCTCTTGATGGCCAGCTCATTAGCTGATCCAATCTTCCTTGGAGATGTTGAATTTGCACAAAGATCAAATAGTTAACTTTTAAGTAAGTCTGTTTTTTATGAAATATTTGTGAAGAAAACAAAAAAAATTTCTAAGGCATTAAAGCGCACAAGTTTTTCCGCACAAGTTTTTCCGCGCAAGTATTGTCGCGCAAGTAATGTTGTGCTAATGATGGCGCGCAAGTAAAAATCCATACTGGAGAAGCACGACACAAAGAAGAGTGATCAACAGAGAAAATAAATAGACTTGTGTGACAAGTGATCAAAAGCATTTTAGGCATAATGGTTTGCATGAAGTGGCACCCATATATATAGGCGATCCCGCAACCCTGCGCACTACTGAACCCTGGTTTTTCTTTTTTCCTTATAGTCAAATCCTCTTTCAGTTTTCAGATCCAACTCTGAGGGGGGAATTTTTTTGATGCTCCTTTCCATCATAGAGTCCAACAAATGGAAAAGGGGGATACCTTAAGCACAATGAGGGTCACCCTTTGAAGAACATCAAAAATTGACAAAGGCATGGACCAAGAACCCATTTGGAGGGAGTCGCGCAAGTTTCATGCACGCCGCGCAATTCACTAACGCGCCACCTATGTGTCACGCAAGTCACTTGCGCACCCTATTATTTTTTTTCCAAGGTGCCCAGTGGCCTATAAATATCCCCTGTGGGCCCCCCATTTCGGGGACAAATCTTCCAAAACTCAGATTCAAGATCTAGTCTCCCATGTCTTTGTCTGACGTCTTCTGAACACTTCTAAGGTAATTCTTTACCTAGAATGGAATCTCTAAAGAGGAAGAATAAGGCATAAGTGATAGAACTCATCAATACTTGTGCGCCTAAGTGTCCACCCCTTAAGGTAAATGAAGACACTTACATGCCACCTTTCCCTCTCAAGGGAACTTGCGTGCCACCCTTCTGGAAGCCTCTAGGGATGATACTAAGGGCTTGAATTCAAAGTCACCCAAGTATTACCCTATAGATTCTTTGTCACCCAAGGTGACTCATGCCACACAAGTCTAATTGCGCAACCAGGACTTGCACGCCAGAACGATCCTTCCTAGTCACCTCCTTTTCTCAAATCCACCTCTCCTCTTCAAGACATAGCTTTTAAAACCCTCTTTAAAGGCATGTATGGAATGATTCCTTTGTTGGATTATTTATCTTAAAGGAATTCTGTGAGAACATCTCCCAAAACCTCGTGAATTACAAGCTTTATGTCACCATGGGTAGGGGTTTCCTATATAACCTCATCCTTTGAGATGATAAGATCTTTTGATTTGGGCCTCCTTCTCAAGAGTAAGCCACAAGTTACAAGTCCCCTTAACCTGAGCCTCCTTCTCAAGAGTAAACCCCAGTCATAGTTTCCTTGAACATTGGGCATCCTACTCAGGAGTAAGCCCCAATATTAATTTCATTTTATTTGGGCTCCCTTCTCAGGAATAAAACCCAATCATAAGTCCCTCTTAATTTGGGATTCCTTTTCAGGAGTAAGTCCTGGGTTAAAATTCCAAATATCCATAAAGTAAAAATACCTTAATGGACCCTACTCTTAGGATTATTTCCTAAGTCCTGGTCTTCATTTACTTGGGCCGTCATACATATGTAATCCCCACATCATTTCTCATAACTTCATATTTCGTGGCACCATCATCAAGTTTAGTGATACCTCTTTTTTCTCACACCGAGCATGACTCACGTGAGCTTAGAGTGTAAAAATAATCACGACATCTCTTTTTTTGGGCCATTAACTATGCATAAACCCCATTTTTATTTTCCTTAACTACGTGGACTTTGATTGCTACCTTAAAAGTAGAGTATGTAGGAAGCCTTTATAAGGTTCAAGCCTATCTTTCATTAATTATTTTCTGTCCCATATGACGTTAAACTATATCCTTCTTATCAAACTACGTGGGTTCTAATTTATTTTTAACAAGGATACATAGGTAGCCCATTTGCGGGTACAATCCCAACTCTGAAATAATCCTTGTATTCTTGAATGACAATAAACTTCAAGTGACCCACTGAGTGGCTTTCAAACCAGTATGGTCATCATAATGACCAAGAGATTTTTATATATAATGTATTGAAGGATACTATTGACTAAGGATATCTAATACATATGGATGATTCTCCATCAATGAAGAAACTCAAATACATATAAAAGATTCTCTAAATCACATACATATCAATCATTGATTGCCAAATCTAAAGGAGAAATCATTTTCATTCTTGGTGAATTAATAAAGATTCATGAACATAACTTCAATCTATAAAAGAGTCCCAGAGTAGGCAATAATTCCCCCCAAAAAGGTGTTATGAGCCTGACCTCCCATCCTCTCAACCAATGTAAATTCTTAAGCCTCATCAGTCCACCACTAATGAGAACCTACCTTTGAAAAGTAGGTCCAAATGGATATAGAATCATTGGGTGTTTCTGGTTCTACGAATAAACCTGTTAGAAACTGATTGGAAAGTTTGAACCTTAAACAAACAAGGTCATCCCCATTTCCAGAAGAAACACATGTACAGACACACAGTCCAAGACCACAAAAATAAGCAATGATGAAGTAAACTATTGTATTAAAAGTGTGAAGAAACTAAATGGACAGGAATACAAGCCCAACTGAAAGTAAAAGTACAACAGAAAAGTAAAAATACAACTGAAAAGTGAAAAACAACTCTTGGATCATCCACCGAGGATCCTACCTGAAGGGTAGGTACAACTCACGATTAGTAGTCCCTGCATCACATCACGCCAAATGATCCACCTCCAAGTACCATCCAGTCCTGGCTCCCTCAGCCTCGATCAATGTTTCATGTCTTCTGCACAAGACACAACAAGGTTTGGGTGTAGCCTATGCATGGGTGAGTTTAACGATACTCAGTAGGGACCCCGAGACCCCCGTAGGTCTGACAGAGTTCTAGGAAGGAAAAACCAAAAATAAAGACATCAACTCTACTTAGGTATATGACCATACATATACCTAAGTTATCAAGATATAATCATCTCATACATGAGGGAAGAATACCACAAAGGTAACACCACGAAGGTAGAAATACCACACAGGTAACACCACTGAGATAGAAGTACCACACAACCACAAAGACAACACCACAAAGGTAGAAGTATCACATGGGTAACACCACTAAGACAACACCACGAAGGTAGAAGTACCACACAGGTAATACCATGAATATAGAAGTACCACATAGGTAACACCATGAAGATAGAAGTACCACACAGGTAACACCACGAATATAACACCAAAAAGGTGAAATGAATCAACTCAAAAACAGGTATAACTTAAGTATATAAGTACATATGATTAGTCGTAAGGCTAGATCATATTATTCTATTAAGAATCACTACTTATAACCCAAACAGGATCGATAGGTACTAACCCCCACTGATCCACATAGGATCTGACCCACACAGGATCAGTATACGCTGACCCACACAGGATCACTGATCCCTTACCCCCACATGATCTGATAGAAACTAACCCACATAGGATCGATATATGATGACCCACACAGGATCGATGTTCTTTATTCATGTTACATCCTGCAACAGTATTCCTCGCACCCAGTGTGCTCGAGTTCCGTAGAATCTGACCCTTGAGATATCGGTTGTACCTCGACCACCACTAAGCTCCACAAAGGAGTAACCCAAAGAACCCTCCATTTTACAAGGGTTCCAAATCGACAAACGGTTCATCAATTAGACACCAAGTCTGTGACTTATAAGTGTTTTAGTTCTGGGGCCAAATTTGGTTCGGGTTCGATCTAACCTAGCCATACTACAACAGTCTCTGAAACTCAAGTGGATTAAACCAAAAGGACCATCTCGATCTATGGATCACAATGCCATAGACAGTTTGTCAAATAGATGTCTGGTTCTCAAGATATGGCCATTTAAGTGTTTCTGGGTCCGGTTGGGCCCGGGTCTGGTCTGATCCGATCGGACCGACCCAACCTAGCCTGGGCAGACCCGACCCAGTTCAGGTCGTCTCGAACCGATTCGGGTCTATCCCGGCTGGGCTGGGCCATGGCAGGCTCATCCCACTTGGTCGAGGTCCGGCCCAACCCACAAGGGGGTGGCCCGAGTTGCAAGAGGGAAGCCCAGCTTGCAAGTGGGCAGCCTGACCTGCAAGAAGGTGGCTCGGCCTGCTAGGCAGGCAACCCGACCACATGAAGCATGACCCAGCTCAAAGGAGCATGGCTTGGCTCGTAGCGCGGTCTACCCGAGATGGCACAAAAGGGGAGCGGTCCCCCGTTCGTCGGGTGGAACAATAGTGCCTTTGGCGCTGCCAAGTCACCCACAGGACCTGCTGCGGTTCCCGCCACCACAGCTCCACCAGTGGTGCACTGGTCGCGCCACCCTCCACTTCTGTGGCCAGCTGGTGTGTCGACCGCCTCCTCCGACCGCCACAGTTGTTTCCTCTGGCGACGTAGGTGCGCCACCTCCTCCCTCACCTGTTGCGGCTTCGGTCGTGACACCTTGCTCACCAGCAGCACGTGACGGTGCACCGCACCTTCTCCGTGGATGGTTTATGCTGGCCGCCACCATCATTTGTCACCTTAGGGATCATCCAACTCGAAGGTAGAGCTAGCTAAGAACACACCAACTTTCAACAAAAGGGAAGAGGGACCGGGTCTTGTTCGTTTGCTCATGCCCTCCACATTTGGTTGATAGTAAGAGGGTAAGAAGGATTTAAATAACTCTTGAAAAAAAAATCAAGATTAATCCCTACCTCAAGAACTATGGAGTAACACCCGCAGTTGAGGAAGTGGGTCAGTTTTCGCCATCCCTGCAACTAGCCTCAAACAACATCGCTTGATTTTCGATCTCAGGTTTAGAGTTTTGGTGTCGCTCGTCATCGCTCCCCGGAACCGGATCTGTCCTCCAAGGGTTTTTCATCTCGATACTTTGTCAGAACTTCATTGCTTGGTGAAGTAGTGTCAATTCCTCCCCCAAGCTCCATATAAATAGGAGAGGGGAGGGTGTCTAACACTCATGGGATTTAATGGGTCTCATTAATTAGGAACCTTCTTAATTCACCAATTATGTTGTTACTTAGGATTGAAAGGTCAATCCATTTGTTGGCTTGACACGTCACTGGTCCCATGTTTCCACTTTTCTGTTGGAGGGAAAAAATGGAAAGAAAATAACAATGTTACTTTATTTATTCTTTTAAAAGGTCCCAAACATTAACTTTTTCTCTAGACCTACTACGGTCAAAGTGAATTCTCCCTTAAGAGAATCTTGGCACTGCGGATTCGATGATTCCCTCGGATTTTTAATCCGAGCACCATTTCAAAAGCTAAAAAACGCCGCTCGCACATTTACTGAATGTACATTAAAAGAAGTTCAGAAATTCATTCCAGGCACACAGGGCCTCAGAATCATGCGCCATCAATTTTTTCATACTCGTAATAATTCCAAATAATTAAAAAATTTACATGTAAAATCCGAATCATTACATTTAATTTGTAAGAAAATGTATTATTTTATCAGAGTTTCAATTCTTGGATCTATATTTAGTTTATTATGCACTTATACAGTAGTTTTATAACTCATTCGACCTGGTCTGTTATGGGTTGGGTTGGGTCCTTTAGGCATACATCATGTAACTCGACCCGATCCATATTCTTTTTATCAGTCTTGTGTCCAAAATTTCCACAAACCTAACTTGATGTGACCCATGGATACCCCTAACGAGGAGTGTTCTATTTATTTGGGACATTTGATCTTAAATCTAAGAGTTCTTATGACAAATCAGATGACCTCTTATTTTCTTTAGAAAATGGTGATTTTATTAGATCTATTCACATTAGTATGCCACAATGGTTTCAAATTAGAATAATTTCCTTATAATAGAGTATTTTTGTGATGTAAATTTAGGGATGGTATGGATACTTAACACCTTATACACATTAATTTGTGATTTTTTTGTTACTGGGTTCATTCATGTATGATGGCTTGTTTGTTTCCCTTTGAACTTGTACACAAAAAAAATGCTATTTTGGAGTTAGTATGGCTTTTTTGGGGATTATTCACATCTGATAGGTATAGGTGAACATGAATTTTATTCTACAAAGCTGTCTAAATTTCTCTTTTTTTGTTGATGATAAGAATTTGACCTTTTTAATCGATTCTATCACTACTCAGTTAAGGTGGAAATGATATTTCAAGACAATATAGCATTTGAGATATTATTGGAATCTTTTTAGAGAAACAATGTCAAGATTTGAGTCATTTATACCAGTGATCCTTGACATGTCAATAAGGAAGATGAAAAATTCTCATTCTATGTAGTTTTTTTAATAATTTCATTTATTTATATTTTGGTTTCAATTCTTGTAGATATTTCACACTGATTTATGGTTATTCTCTTGGGTTGTGTGTGGTGTAGATCTTGGAGCTGAAAGGTGTGACATATTAGCGATTGGAGGTTCCTCCCTAATACTGGTGCAGATTTGATTTGTTTATTCTAGTGGACAAATTATATAAAATAAAGATAAGCAAGGTATTCCCTACCTCAAAAAATATTTTCCAATGTGTTGTGAACCACAAGGTGAATAATAAATGCTTGAAACCACAACTGCACATGAGAAACCATGGATCAACCTAAAAAACACCCAAATATCATTAAAACAATACCCATATCACACCCTAGAATAAAACTACACCACCAAAGTGGATTCTTGATAGAAGAACATGATAAAAAAACTAATAAGGGTAAATAACTTACCATAGATTTCCAATAGGGATCAACCAGAATCAACAGGTTGAAGAGGGAGGAAGGAGGATAGATGATCATCCCAATGCGCCCAGGGATATTCCAAAACGAGAGAGGGAGGGAGAATATTAATGAAATAAAATTCATCTAAAATGGTTATAAAATTACCTATAATCTTCCATTTTTACATCATGTAAACTTTACATGGTGTGTAATGCATGGGTTTTATGAGAATTCCCAATTTCACTAAAACTCATGTTGCCTAGGAATTTATTAATTACACGTCATGAATTTTATTTTCACGACATGAATTTGTTTCATGGATCCAACTTATCCAATATAAAATCCATGAACTAGATGGCTACACAAGTCATGAACCACCAATTCATGTCATGTAAACAATACGTGATGTGTATTTCCTAAAACAGCTCTATTGTAAATCCAACCTCCACAAAAAAAATCATGGAACCTCCCCCAAACACCTCAAAACATAAAAAAATGAAAAGCTTATGGGGAGAGAAGGCATGGAATATTATATAATATACCTCTACAATGATTCTCTCCCTCGAGAATCCAAAACTAATCCTAGATGGAAAGGGGTGAGAACAACCACCAAACACACCAAACCCAATGGACACAAAAAATCTCACACAACCTCATCAATATACATCCACATCACCTCAACCATCCAACTTTCATACAACCTAAAACCAAAAACCATCAAAACAAACAAACCAAACCACCCTAAACATACGAATTAGGGAATTCCATCCTCCATGTCAAGATACTATCCATTCTGGGTAGAACTAACTCACCCGCATGGGTTTAATTATATCACGGTGTAATGTATATCAATTAAGATTTAGGTCCTCCCATTTTCATATGTCATAACTTTATCACAGGTCATACATCACTACAAAAAAAAACATGGTTTAGTGGCGTTTCACAAAACCGCCGCTAAACCTTTTTCGGTGAAGGTTTCGCGGCGGTTTTTAATAAACCGCCGCGAAACCCGATTTATTTTACACAGCCGCTGACCCTTTACCCCTTCCCCTTCACGATCCCTAACCCTCGCGACTCCGTACCCCCCGCGTTGCCGGCGACTCCCCACCCCCCGCGCTGCCGGCGACTCCCCACCCCCCGCGCTGCCGGCGACTCCTCACCCCCGCGCTCTCCGGCGAAACCCGCACCCCCCGGCGCCCCCCTCGACCACCGGTGACCCCCTCGACCACCGGCGACCCCCGCGCCCCCACGCCCCCCGCGCCCTCCGGCGACCCCGGCACCCCCCACACCCCCCGCGGCCTTCGGCGACCCCCCACACCTGATTTGTGAGGTAATATAATGACCTGATTTGTAGTAAAACATAAAACCCACATTGGAATTTTACACCATTAATTAGTAGAGATTGAATGTTTAACATACTAGTGCATCCTAAATTATCTAATTAGAAGGGGACATGTTCTTACTTTTTTGAACTATGTTTTTATATTTTGAATCTTGTTACAATTCATTGTTGATTTGGTATAGGGAGTGGTACAATATTGTGCCTTTTCTTTATTAATGCATGATTCCCATTCCATGTGATTTGAAAATGCATTATATTCATTTTTTTCATGAATTATTTAGTGTACTATTGAATCTAATATTGATATTATATACATCAAATAGTTTTTTACAATTCATGCCTTGTGCGCAAAGATTGATTAGTTGGGTTGTGAATAATTGTTGATATATATTTAATTACACATATATTTTTGAACATCACAATGATATATTTATGTGGTCATAAACTAATAGTGTTTCTTATTAATGAATCATAGTTTGTTTTAGTCTTTAAAATTAATTATTCTATATGTTATTTGAAATTTAGTTTCTTTGTAAATATATAGTCACTACATTATATTAATTGATGATAAATCATAGGTTATTAACTTTTCTTTTTCATGTTAATTGAGTACATGTTTTTAGTTGTGAATTAATGCTGTAATAAATGGAATTCTTATCATTGTTTTCCATACGATGTATTGTTGCATGCATCCCTCCAGGACCTGTACATAGAAAACTAGTTTGGGTTAGAAAATTTCTCTTTAAAAGGTTGAATATTCAACATCCTTTATTTGAAAATGAACAAAAATGTGTCTAGAGATCATGAACACTTGGTCAATAATGGATTCAGTTGATGGAACACTATTTTTCTTTAATAACAATCTCAACATATTCATACTACATTATTTTGATAACAAGAAAACATTATTAATAATTAGTTACTGTATAGAGGTATGTTACAACTTTAATATACTCTCTTAAATAATTTATTCCTTTATTAACTGATATCAGTATGGATCAAACATCTTAATTTCTTATCATAATGCTCTGTTGGGTTTTGATCTAAAATTATTGTTGTCATTGAACTTTTTCCAGCATGACATTCTTTTGGCATTATGTCCTAAGTTGCAGTTTCTTGGATGGCGGTTCTTGCATATCTCTTATTTTTCATCCAAGATCAAGTACTTGCATTATCTGTTATCTATTAATGTTATTTCAGTTGTGTTTTAGGCCAATGATGTCATATATTTCATTTAGGAAATCTTTTTGGTTCCAACAGTTTAAGTTGTGGATGAATTGCAGATTTGTTTGTAGGTTCACTAATATTTTCATTTACTACTATTTAGGCCCATCTGGAGTGGTTTTTTTTGAATTTTAACTAATATATTCTACTGGAATGAGAGTTATTATTTGTATTTGAGGAATGAATGTCAAGCTTCAGACTGGTTGCAGGTTCCACGTTATTGAATTGTTTTCGTAGTGCTGCGAATGCTTTGTGTTTTGGTTTTCTTTTTGTTATTTTGTTTCTTTTCATTTATTGCCTTTGGTTTATTGGTTCCAATGTAATCCCCATGGTGTTTCATGGACAGTCGTGCAAAGTTTTCTTGTCTGTGTTTGTGTTGTTTTGTTTGATTTGAGTGTACTGCTTCTCTATTTATATAATATGACTTGAAGTACCATTCTATATTGCACCAGGGTGTTGGTCCTATATCCATAAATATTGTATCCCCTTTCACACTAGGGTGTAGGTTCACAATAAACATTATGTAGAAATATATTATGTAATCCCTATAATCCTAGGAAGAGGGCCATCCATCAAACAGGATAGTTCTCCCCAGGAACATGTTTTGTGGATCCACCATACACATTATGCCGAAACAAAGGAGGTAATACACTATTACACAATGTAGAGATTCCTCAATCCACAGTTGTTATGATCCATAAGATTATAGAAAATTGATGAGTTGTTGGTCCTCCTCAATAATTCCCTGAACAAATTAGCATGATACTGGGAATTGATGATATTTCATTAGAGAAGTTGTGAAACCATTATTTTGGACTGGTATTTGAGATAGATATAACCTTTCTCTCCTTTTCGGTTTTCATTGAAGAACATATCTCTTTATTGTTGGGTTAGTTTTTCATCAATCTTTAGGCTCAGATGTCTAATATTAACATGTAGTCTATTCCTCCTATATCGGGTTTGGATGCGGAAGGTTGGGTATATATGTGCTCAAACCTAATTGAGTTATTCCCACACATGTCATGTATATATAGATAATGTACAAATTAGTTGTGTATTATGTTGGGAAAAGGGATAATTGGGTTAATTTGACCTTACATGGTGGTCGGTGATTATAGATCAATAGTCGATCTCTCTATAATTCATTTGTTTCATATTATTGTCAGGATATGTAATATTTCCCTATTAAGTGTATATTTTTTCCATTTGTTTTCATATTACCTATTGTACTATTTTTTATTCTCTAAAGTAAATAACATGATAGAATGTAAATATTTAGTTTATTTTCTCTTATTTTTATTATTATGAACATATTCATATATATGGTTGGGTGCATGCCTACATGTACATTATGAAGAGGACTACCATTATAATTATTCATTCTCGTCACTTATCTTTAAAAAATGGCCTATGGTGGAAAGAATTGGGTTTTGGTGGCCTAGTCTTCCACCGTGAGGAGGTCATTACTGCGTCGAGTCTAAAAAAACCATAATGGGAAATAAAAACACATGGGTCATCAAAATAATGAAATATCTAAAAAATTATCTCAATTATGACAAATATACATTCCACCTTATCAACAACTACATGACTTAAATATTTCAAAATACCGACATATATTCCTATGATGTAGACATTGTTTTTGGGAGAGGCAGATAGATAGAGAAGGGGAAGGGGAATAAATTATATGGTTAGGAAGAAGTATATGTAACCAACACATCAAAAAGGTGATGCTAATGTCAAATAGGACATAATTTGATTATAAACTACTTGCATCAACCTTGGATAAATTCCTCTACAACATCATTCATGTCCATGGTTGGGGTCAAACATGTAGTATTATTTCCATTATGTATGACTACATTTGATGTTACCTTTACATTGTTCTTCATTTATTTTTGGATTTTTTGGTTAGATTTTGGAGATTATTTACACTAGATCATTGTATAAATCATCTGATCTGATAATTATTTTTCTCAAAACTGATATAAGATGTCCCAACATTATTATCTCATGCTGTAACATGTCATTGGGTTAGAGGTACATCACCATTTATAATTTTTAAATATTTTTAATCAAAATTAGATTAAGTTAAGTTAATTTGTTGATTGACTTGGTTCAACTTCATAGGTAATTTTTTTGGGATAAAGGTTGGAGTTCACCACAAACAATACATAAGTGGATGGTTATTATATAGGTGTGATGAGGTGGGCTGGTGATTTTTAGGCAATTATTCCTTGTTGGTTTTAATTGAAATAAATTATAATTTTTATAATAAAATTATATAATTAACTATAAATTGTATATAATTATGTATTTGGTGTTGTGCCTTGAGATAGGTACTAAAGATATGATTTCAGATTTAAAAAATCATAGACAAGAGTTATAGGGTTGTTCTTAAAAAGTGAAAAAATAGAATTGATGTGAGTAGTCCTTCTGCATTTCCCATGTGTTTATGAATTTGATGTATGTATGTGTTTTACATTCTCACCACTATCGTGATCAAACCCTTTTAAAAAATTAAATTTTTTTATTAAAATAAAATTCTTATAAATGAGATTAATAATGTTTCAATGTCTAAGACAACCCTTGAATAAAAAACTGGTTCTTTATATGTCGATGGTTGAAGACATGATTATAAATGTCTGACTTGTAATACTCAAACCTAGAGAGGTGACACTTCGATGAATAAAGTGAACATAGTGGCCCTCTTTATAGTTGGTTGTGTATGAAACCATTGAGAAACATCATTCCTCTTGGAGGACATCTAAGGTCAAGCCTAAACAATCACATAATGTCTCAGGTTTAAAATGCATTATGATCAGTTTCGATCACACATCAATGGGGTGTTGTTTGAGGAAACATAAATGTGTGATCGATAGTGTTATGATAAGTGTGTAGCCCGATATTCTTATTGCTCCTCAATGAGGTGTTGACGCTGTCTCCTATGGACCAGACTTGTTCTGTTGGTCTGAAGTGGTAAATGTGATCAATGAATCATCTTTATTATATTATGCATACTTTATGATCAATGGTTCATCTTTATTATATTATGTTTCTGTAATCTTACCCTGTCGTATATTTTTGTGTAGGCACATTGTGATATACATGGATAAAAGATGGATCACATTACCGAGGAACACACCTCAATATGTTAAGGGTTTGAATGAGTTTTTAGATTTTGCAATTTCTAATCGATCTGTTTAAGGGAGAATAAGATGTCCATGTCCTAAATGTAAATTTAGAACATGGTTGAAGAGGGATGAAGTTTATGAACATTTAATACTGAAGCAATTCCCTGATCAATATTTGTGTTGGATTTGGCATGGAGAATCAAACAATACAGAAAGATTGAGGACTGATGTTAATCCACAGAATGAGGTCCCAAGTTTGTCGCCAATGTAAAATTAAATGCAAAACCTCATAAATGATGCATTCGGCACTGCAAGACACCACTATGAGCATCAAAACATATCAGAACAACCAGAAGATGATGCTACAAATTGCAACGTGACAAGTGATGTTTTTGAGACTGTAACATAAGCAGATCAAGATTGTAACATATCATTGGATCCTCCTCTTAATTCTGTGGAGCCAAATGTAAGGGAAAACTTTAGTGAGGAAAATGCATTTCATGATTTAGTTGATGATAGAAATCACGAGTTGTATAGTGGGTGTTTGAAATATTCAAAGCTTTCATTTCTGCTGAAGTTGTACCTTATCAAATGTCTTTGTGGAATTACAAATAAGGCAATGTATATGTTATTGTAATTGATTCTTGATGCATTTCCTGAAGCAAAAATCCCAGAATCGTTTTATGAGATGAAAAAAGTTGTAAACAAGCTTGGTCTGAATTATACAAAAATACATGTGTGTCCCAATGATTGTATGCTTTACTGGGGAGAGGATTCAAGTAGACAGAATTGTAAGAAATGTTCTTCTTCTAGATGGCAGTCAAAGGGTAATGTTGGAAGTATGACTGACCATAATTTCATGGGGAAGAAGAAAAGGAACACACCTGCAAAAGTTTTGCGTTACTTTCCTTTGAAGCCTCGATTGGAAAGATTATTCATGTCATCAAAAACCGCCGAACACATGAAGTGGCATGCTGTAGATAATAACAATGATGGGTTAATGAGAAATCCATGAGATTACCAATCGTGGAAGACATTTGATTCATTACATCCAGATTTCTCAGCTGATCCTAGGAATGTTCGATTGGGATTGGCTGCCGATGGATTCAACCCATTTGGGACTTTGAGTACGAGTTATAGCATTTGGCTAGTTGTTTTGATCCCTTATAATCTGCCTCTGTGGATGTGTATGCAACAAATATCTTTTATCATTTCGATGATTATTCCTGGAAAACAAATGCCTGGAAATGATATTGATGTATACCTGCAGCCTTTGATTGAATAATTGCAGGAGTTATGGAGCAACGGTGTTGAGACATTTGATGTTTCTTCTAAAACAATGTTCAAAATGCATGCTGCTTTAATGTGGACCATTAGTGACTTCCCTAGGCTTGGGAATTTATCTGGTTGGAACACTTATACGGGTTTGGCTTGTCCCATTTGTAACTTTGATTTCGAGCCCAAACAGCTACCTCACAGTAGAAAATGGTGCTTCTTGTGCCATCGAATATTTCTTTATGCATCTCATAGATTTCGGCTGAAAAAATCAAAATTTAATGGTTCCATTGATCGTAGACCACCTCCAAAGTTTTTAACCGGTTCTGAAATATTGACACAGCTTGAAAATGTTAAAACAGAATTTGGGAAGGTTCATCATTTGAATGATAGCGGAAAACGAGTGCAAAGTGCATCGTCAAGTGAAATCAGAACGCAACAATGGAAGAAAAAAAGTATATTCTTCAAACTTCTGTATTAGGAATTTAATTCTTTGCGCCACAATCTTGATGTGATGCATATTGAGAAGAATGTATGTGATAATTTGATTTTCACATTACTTAATGAGCATGGAAAGTCGAAGGATCATCTCAATGCTCGCAAAGACTTACAAGTAATGAACATAAAACGTGATCTCTGGCCAGATGAGAATGAAAAGTATGCTCCGGCCATTTTCTCAATGAAAAATAGGGATAAAGATACGTTCCTTCAAATTTTAAAGAATTTGAAGGTATCTGATGGGTATTCGAGTAACATCTTGAGGTGTGTTGACTTGAAGAATCGTAAGTTATATGGATTGAAAAGTCACGATTCACATATTTTGTTACAACAGTTACTACCATTGGCATTGCGTACATTATTTCCTGAAAAAGTTACTGTTGTTGTACTCCAATTCTGAACATTTTTCAGGAAATTATGTGAGAAAGCTCTACATCCATTTCAGCTTGACAACCTACAGGAGAGGTTTGTATTGACCCTTTGTGTAATGGAGATTATCTTTCCTCCATCGTTTTTTACTGTCATGATGCGTTTAACTGTGCATTTGGTTGACGAAGCTAAATTAGGAGGCCCCGTTCATTATCGATGGATGTATCCAATTGAGAGGTATTTTATTTATATGTTTTCGGTTAAGTAAACAATTTTTGGCATTTAAATAAATGCATAATATTATTATTTTCTTTCACATATATCTTGGGCATTTGAAAGCATACGTGAGAAATAAAGCTCAACCAGAAGGCTCTATTGCTGAAGGCTATTTGGCCGAGGAGTGTCTCACCTTTGGTTCCAGATATTTGGATGATATTGAGACAAGATTTAATCGAGTTGGACGTGTTGACGACACATCAACTCATTCTCAAATGCATCAGAAATCAAAAATATTTCCTGCTATTGGCCGATCAGTTGGGAGGACCTCATACGTGACACTAACAGAATTGGAATTATTACAGGCACACAGATATGTGTTGCTGAATAGTGAAATTGCATATCCATTTATTGAAGAGTTGAGGATACAAACAAAGAGATGAATGAGAGGCCAAACACTAAATGAAAAAGATATAATGAAAGCTGTGAATAAAGAGCTGGTAGAATGGTTTGCACGACGTGTAAGTTTATAAATATTGCAATAAATACGAATATTAGTTTGACACATACAATTTGCAAATCTATTAATTTTTTTTTTCAGATCATGAATACTGATACTCGAGAAGACTTGTCAGAAGATTTGAAGTTTCTTGCTAGAGGTCCTATAAAACAAGTTAGAAGGTTCGGCGCTTATAATGTGAATGGTTTTAGATTTCGTACAGTCGATCGAGAAGTGGGTTTGAAAACACCGAATAGTGGTATATTTACATTTGCTGAAGTGGAATACTATGGAAAGCTGCATGATATTATTGAATTAAACTACCACGGTCATTTTTCTGTTGTTTTATTCAAATTCAAATGGGTTGATATTATCAGAGGTGTTAAAAGAGATTCCTTGCAATTTACTTCTGTAAACTTCTCTCTCTTGATGGATGTTGGTGATCGTAAACTGCATGATCCATATATCTTAGCATCGCAGGAAAAAATGGTATATTATGTGAATGATGTTGTGGATGAAGGGTGGAGTGTAGTTACTCACGTAATACAAAGAGATTTGTATGATATGGGTGATGAAGTGGAATATTTGACCTCTACAATTGAATTTCATCAACAACAGGAAGCAGAATTATTTGTCCATCATGATATTGAAAATATTAGTCTAGAAAGGATGAATGAAGTGGATGAAGCAATGGAGCAGGAAACCGACATGATTGAAGGGGAAAATGATTGTATGTACAATTATTTATTCATTCAGCAACCACTTGTTTCATTTCTGTAGTCATTCATTATCATTGTTATATATATTTTGTTTGTTAGTACTGGGCAACTATTATCATTTTTATTTTTATTTTCTGCATAAATTTTTTGAAATATATATTCTGAACTTAATTTTATTTGATTAAATGACAGGAATTCCAAGGAAGTAGCGGTACACCATTCCTTCTACTTCTGCAACAGATGACGATCCGTCTGTCCCCACGACATCTGAGGCAGCAGCTGCCTACATCCCTGCATCATCTCCCCCTGCACCATCTCTGACACCATCAGTGGATGCCTCATTAGAGGATGAGTCATCGCCTCCCCCTACAGGAGCCTCAACAGTGGGGCAGCGACACGCCCCTTCCAGTTCATCACGGACATTCTGGAGGGTCACAGTCATAGGTACAAATTTTAATTAAATAAATTTATTGCATTTTGTTTATAGTAATTGTTTGCTCATTGCAGATGAAAACAATGCAACCGTGGAAAAACACATAAAAAGTTGTGATGTTTGGAACATGCATGGCGAGAAGATAGTGGTGCCATTTGATTCTTATGGGGTCCCGACGGATGACGCCGCAGGTTTACTTGGTCAGATTATAGGTCAACTGGTAGAAGAGCCCATTTACCTGCCTATTTCATATGATGATTGGAGGCATATGCCTCCAAACTAGAAAAATGAAGTTTATGATTCTCAGATAAAGGTAATTTTATTACTTTATGGTTTAATTGAATGTCATGTTACTAATATATTCAAAATGAATTTCTGTATACAGATGTTCTTCCACTTTACCGTTGCTGGTGTGATAGCACGGAAGTGGACATTGAAAAATCTTGGAAAAAATGGAAAGATTTCAAATGGAGGTTGTGGTGTGATGTCAACGATACTTCGTTGACCTTGCAGCAGATGTATGAGAAGCTACCCAGTGGGGTACCGAAAGAACAGTGGAAGGTTTTTGTCGATAGACATCGTGATGAGAAGCGGATAGTATTGAAATATATATTATTATATTATCCTCATTTTACATTTATACATGTACATGAAGAGGAGATAGACATTGAATAAAATACTGTTAAATTTAATTTTATTTATTTCAGGATCTCTCAAGACAGAATGCTTCAAACCGGGCAAAGCAGGTCATCCCGCACACTACAGGTTCAAATATCTTTTCAAGAAGCCGAATGTCATTGGTAATCTTTTAATTAGTTTAAATATTTATAAGATAATATTATCTATTTAACATATTTAATTGTTGATTTATCTTTGTTTAATGCAGTCATAGAGTTTAGGGTATGATGCATCCCGAACAGAACTGTGGCTGGATGTTCATAAAAAAACAGATGGAAGTTTTGTTAATGAACCTGCCAGAGAAGTTGGGGTATGAAGTCAATTATTTATTATAATAACTTATTATCAGTTTTTACTGTGTTAATATATATTGATATTTGATTTATAGGTAAAAATTAACGAAATATGGGATGCCAATCCTAGGAAATCCTACTCAGTCTCCCAGGATGACCCGGTTGGTAAAGTCCTTGGGAAGGAGCATCCTGGTAGAGTGCGCGAGATGGGTTTGGGACCTGTACCATCTGAGGTCTTTCACATGCCATCAGGGATTTCGGCTACATCTACTCATGCTTATAGTCATTTCATACCTGAAGATGCTCAGAGGGAGATGTATTCTCTACGAAACACAGTTCGCCAGCATGGGGATCAGATATCTGGTTTGCAGAAAGAGTTGCTTGAAATATGTCAGTATATGAGCAGATATGCCCCCAGTGGTAGTGCATCGGGTAGTGGTGAGCAGGTAAATCACAAAAAAATCAAAATCATTTAGTTTGCAAACTTTTATTGGTTTTAAGTTTTATTATAAATATGCAACAATATTTAATTTTCAATATAATGTTCTTACAGGTGGCAGCATGTGGTGGAGATGAAGGTGGAGAAGGTGACGATGTAGCATCAGATGATGAGTAGTAGTATTGTTGATGTGTTGAACAAGTATGATAACGGTTGGTTTGTATATGTAACATTTACGGCACATAGTTTCCACCAAACATTTCCATATATATAACCCATATTAATACCATTTCTACTATATAGCAGCATTCAGGTAGCCCCATTGTGTAAGATCGATTCATAAATGGATTGGGTGTTCTGACACGCTGGTCAGGTTGGTTTCATCTTTTATGACAAATTTTATGGAGTTTGTGAGTGTGAATCAGATAAGTGTCACATGTGCGATTAAGGTGAATCTAACCTAGTTCTCTTATGAGCAGTTGGTCTATCTCTTCTTTTCATGACTAGGACACTCCTAATTTGGGGAACATCGTGTCAGATATAGTAAAAATGTCCTTCTAGGTAGTAGAAGTGATGGAAGTGTCTTAGAGGTGATGGAAGTGTCTCCAATCTTCTGATAATATTTATACTCTCTTAGTTTACTCTTGCTTAGCAACGAGCATGTCCCCTATCTTTACGTCATCCTCGATTCACTAAGAGAGCATCGGTTATATACCGAGCTAAAGCTATCAAGTGTTATTCTTTTTTAATAAATAGGTTTTATCAATGTTTCATGCAGGATGCATGGTTTTTATTGAGGCATGGTTAGTTCTTGTGTGATACTTGAGTTCTTGTGTAGGAATGCCTTGGACAGACTTTTGGACACCAACCGTTTCCTTTGACTTGATCACTAGATGAATTTCATTCTAGGCTCATTCAATGATCTTATGTGGATGTTTTGGTCTTTTACCAATATCTCACTTGTAAACTTGGAGTATAGACTACCTAGGGATAGTTACTTGGACTCTAACTTGATGATCTTATTTTATCCCAAACTTATCGTCGGACTCAAAGGTGATGTTTAAAGGGTAATGATTATAGTGGGATAGATCTAGGTTCCACCCTTGTTCATGCTGGGGAACAATGTATTAAATGGTTAGGTGATGTAATGACTAAGAAATTTCATTGAAAGTTAGGTATGGGATTATGTGAATGTGCTTGTGGTAAACACAGGATTTCATAGAGGAAGGAATTGTGGTTCAGGTTGTGATATGTGAGTCATCTAAGCTGAGTATCTTGGGAATGGTTAGCTGAAAGTGGATTGAATTATTACACTTCTTCTTAGATGTATATAGGTGAAAGTATCCATTTAAATCATGTCACTAGGCTAATGTGGCTGTCATGAAAGGGTCGAAAATGTCTTCTGAGAAAGATTGCATGACTAGTTTCAGTTAGGCTGATTGGCATTTGACTGTTTATTTATAGTAAGGTCCCTATTATGGCCTCAGAAGTATTTAGGATTTCCCAATTAGAGGAAAAATTCCAATATTATCATTGGAAATCATTGGATATTCTTTATAGGAAATTACAATGGTGGAGAATACTATGGTTCATAATTTTATGTTAATGTTAAAACCTATGGTGGGGAGCACCATCAGTTGGATGCTTAAAGGGATGACGATGTGATCATTTATCTAGTTGAACGGGCCTAGGTAAGCACCAAAAATATCAAGTTTGGGTGGTATGATAGGTGCACACTGTTTGTCTAAAACTGTGCGAACCTGTAGTAGAAAACCATGCGGCTGGAGTAGGTGAGAAGAAGTGCCCCTGTAACGACCCAATCTTTTTGAGTAGTATATTAACTTACTCTTATTGATTTAATAAGATGTTAATGGTTAATGCAGAAAGAGGAGTCGATGGCTTCATCCAGTAGACTCAACCCCTACGAAGCCCACTTATCAGAGCTTGGGAAGGAGGTAGCATCTCTGGGCTTCGCTTTGGACCAATCCCAAGCCGATCTCCAGCATGTCAAGCTTGAACGAAAATGCTTGCAGGAGAAGTTCAAGTTAGTGGAGATTGCTACTAGGGCAATGTTATCTGAGCCTCCCTCAGATTCTCTCACCATATCACACCTTACACTTAGGTCTTATGCCAGTGTTATAAGGGGCTATGTGATGAGACCCTAGTTTCCTTGTGTAATCCTCTCGGGTGAATAAATTGAGATTTCTTCCTTTAGTGATGTTTGTGAAATTTCAAATGCCTAGATAATTTTAGAATGTATTTTATTGATGAATTTTGAAAAAGGGATATTTTGAAATATTTATGTAAACCCTAAATAACTAATGATGTGTAATGATTTTCAAAAAATGGTCTTCTACAAAAGTGTTCATTAAGGAATTTAGAGTCTAATAAGATCAACTTAATTTTTGATGAATAGTAAATTATGAATAGTGATTTTACACTTAGGATTAGTAATGTGACCAAATGGATTAGTAATTTTCACTTAAATAAAGTTTTAATATAATTTAGACACCTTGGTTAAGTAATGTGATTCAATAAAATGGGTAAATAACGGTTTCATAAATTATTAATCAAGTATTAGTTTTTTCGGATGAATAGTGTTTTTTAATTAAAAATTTAATTAAAAATAATTAGAAAATTATTTTTATAAAAATGACTTTATTTTTGAACTCAGAGCATCGATATTATGTTAAGGTAATTTTTGGGGATTTTTCTGAAAAAAATGAATTTTCGATGAATAGTGTTTTTATTTAAAAATTAAATTAAAAATATTTAGAAAAATATTTTTATAAAATGGATTTCATTTTTGAAATCAGAGCATTGATATTTGGCTAAGGTGAAATTTTGGGATTATTCTGAGAAAGTTGAATTTTCAGTGAATAGTAAAAATACCGTTTTAGGGTTTCGGTATGTTTAATGACATCATAATGATGTCATGATGATGTCATGAGATCTTTTGAGGGTTGGCCGGCCAAGGGTGATGAATTATTGTTTTGGGGGCCCCATGTGGCCTAACTCCATGATAAATGCCAAGGGAGAGCCCATGGGTTTGAGAAAAGCACATGTGAGGTGTCCTTTGGCCATTAATGCTTTGTCCCCTCACTTTCCCTATAAATACCCACCCTTTCCTCCCTTGGTTTTCACTCCCAACTCTTCCCCAACGAAGTTCTGGTCTTCTTACCTTCCAAAGAGTCCTCCCAAGGTGCCCCCAAGCCCTCAAGGTCCAATCCTTTGAGTTTCAAGAGTCACGTTTTAAGGTAAGGGATCCGACCCCTCTCTTTCTTTTCGTGTAATCTCTTTTATGTCATTCCTTTTATGCTCCATGTGATTATGTGAGAGGATGTTCTTTTATATTACTCTTACTGACCTTTCATGTTTATATGATGAGAGATCCCCTCTTACTCTCATCATTTCGTTTTATGAAAGCTTAAGTGACGCCGTTAGGCTGCCGAATGTTTAAGTGATTCTTTCACCCTTCTCATTTTTTTTCAAGTTCGATTTTCATGTCAAATCTTTCAAGTTCCTTTTTATTATGTTGGGGTATGATCTCTATATCTATCATACTGATATCTTATGATCATATGATGAGAGACCCTATTTTATTTGTCCAATTCATTTTTGTTGAAGTTTAAGTGACGCCGTTAGGCTGCCGAATTTTCATAAGAGAAATCAAATTTTTGTCTTCCTTCCATGTTTTTCGTTTCAATTGGTATGTCCTTGAAATTGCATCACCATGTCCATATATCCTTCTTATTCTGTCCCTTTACCTTTTCATGGGTCAATTATGATTGTTCAACCCATGTTCCCTCTCTTTTCAAAGTTTCTAAAACCTTGTAACATAGCCGTTATGCTGCAGAATTTTCGTCTCAAAATGCCTCTCTTTTCTCAAAATTATTTTATGTTATAAAGTGAATACTCAAAGCTCCTATTTCTAAAGGGGTATTCACATATATATAAAAATGATCTATTTTAAATTCTGGGATTTACATACATGATACCCGCTTTCCCTTTCCGTGGGTTTAAAGTAACGTAAAGATCATGTCTTTAAAGCAGTTTTTGAAACGTTATGATTATGAAATGAAACCCATTTGTTTTATGCTATATGGGTTATTTATGAAATGTTTGATGATGATATATGTGGCTCACATGAAAATAAAGACAAATTTAAGGGTGCGTCCTGATAGCGCTCCAATGCATTGGGTAAAGACTTAATCTCTAGAGATGACCATTTTAACGACGCCTTGGTGAATAACCTTGGTAATTTTTAACGACACCTTGGGGATGGACCTTGGTGAAACGAAACGATTGTCAATATTAAATGTTGTAGCCACATCTTCATGTTATGAAAAAATGATTATTTTTATTATGATGTACCTCATGATTTCTTTCTCATGCCTTAAAGTTCTTTTCATGTCCTTATTGAAGTATCTCAAGTTCACTTGTAAAATGTTTCTCTTGTTTCCCTTACTGGGCCTTCTGCTCACCCTTTCTTTTGATGTATGTCCCCAGGTTATGAGATGCATAATGAACATAGGATGAACTAAAGGAGAAGCCTTTCAAGTGTTTAAGAAGAATGTTTTTATGTTTTTTTTTATGTATTATGATCCTTGTTTCCAAGACACTAAACCTTAACGATCCTCAGTTCCGTGTAATGAAATGAAAGTTTATGTTATAAAATGGCGGGATGCTATAGTTGGTATCAAAGGATGGTTTAGTTATTTATGAAAATTAGGATATAAAAACTTTAGGAAGAACCCTATAGAAAAGTTTAAATATAGGAAAACTTCCTGGTATTTTGGTAAGTATTGAGTAAGTGGTTTATCAAACAAATACATCCCTGTCTGGATACGAGCAGGTAGAGGCGGCTCTGGCACAGATGTACATAGGGGTAAAACCCGAAAACACCGCTTTGAGCTAGACTCGAACGGGAACTGGTGCACGATAACGGGCCTTGCTGCACTCTTGGTTACGACACTCCCGGGGGATATGTTTGGTTAATCACAAGCTTTCTATGAATCATTATGAAGGAATTATAGAAAAGTGTAATTGTCTAAGCATTAAGTCTTAGTTAAAAGATTCATAAATGAAATAAGTTTCTTACTAAGGTTTTATTCTTTTAGAAAATGGCGGGCAATAGGAGGAACCGTGCCGATGGTGACCGCAATGCACCATGTGCTGACGGCCCTCCGATGGAAGCCGGAATGGAAACATTCATGCGAATGATGAACCAACTGACTCAAGTTATGAGTAATAACTTGAATCAAGTTGAGAGGCCGACCTCACCACGAAGGGAACAACACTTTGTTGAGTCCTTCATGCGTCAACGACCGCCAACATTCAGTGGATCTACTGACCCATTGGTTGCGGAACAATGGATAAGCTCCATTGAAAAGATCTTCTCTGTACTGCATTGTTCGGAACAAGAAAAAGTCACCCTTGCTGTTTACCGCCTAGAGGGAGAAGCTGATCAGTGGTGGTCACTGATCAAAAACACGAAGCCACGAGGAGAGATGGAAGCTATGGAATGGGAAGAATTTCGGGGGATTTTCTTTAACAAGTATTTCCCTCGTTCCATGAGAACGAAAATGGAGAAAGAGTTTCTCGAGCTGAAGCAGAAGGAGAACGAATCTGTCGGAAGCTACGAGATGAACTTCACAAGGCTTTCCCGTTATACCTCAAGCTTTGTCATGGACCCTAATGGGAAGGTTGATAGATTCTTTGGCGGACTACGACCTCATCTGCGGAAGAATCTAGCCAACAGGGACTATGATAGCTATGAAGAAATAGTTCGAAGTGCTATGAAAGTCGAGCTGGAGTTTGGTGAGACACAGTGGTCTCATAAGCCAAATGAAAAGAAGAGATCGTTGGAGCCCAGTTTAGGGAAGTCTTTTGATCAGGGAAGAGGTGGAAAGCAAATGCAACTTACCACATGCAATAAATGTGGGAAGAATCATCTGGGGAACTGCTTGAACGGAAGTGGAAAGTGCTACAAGTGTGGAAGAGGAGGCCATATTGCTCGGAATTGTCATAGTGAGGTGAAGCCTCAGCTTCCCAACACTAACGACAGAGGAAAGATGGTTCTGGCCCTACCCGAAGTCACATGCTTCAAGTGTGGACAGCTTGGGCACTTTGCTAACCAATGTCCCAATCCGAGGGCAGTGGAGGGGAATCACCACCAACCTCAGCAGAGGCCAAGAGAGAAAGGTCGTGCTTTCGCTATCACAACAGCTGAAGTTGAAGTCCCGAACGATGTGGTAGCAGGTACTCTTGTTGTCCTCTCAAAACTAGCAAGTGCTTTATTTGATTCTGGTTCTACGCATTCCTTTATTTCTTCCAAGTTTGCAAAGAATATAGAATCAATCCCCGAATTGCTTGAGGTAGAGTTGTCAGTCAAGACTCCAAGTGGGATTATCCATGCATCAACAGTGTTTAGAGACTCTAGTGTTTACTTTGGTGAGCACAATCTTATCGCAAATCTAGAAGTCATTCCCATGATGGAATTCGACGTTATACTAGGGATGGACTGGCTCTCAAAGTATAATGCTAAGATCAAATGCAGAAGTAAGGAAATATCAGTAGTCTTGAATGAACGACCTACAGTTATCTTCCGTGGAGAGATATCCCGAACTGATCCCTATCTAGAAGCACCTCCTATAGCTTTCTTTATGGAGTTAATCGGTGATGAGGAAGAATGGAAAGGGAGCATACAAATTGAAGATGTTCCGATTGTTCAGGAATACATGGATGTATTTCCTGAGGAGTTACCTGGACCTCCCCCAGAAAGAGAGGTTGAGTTCTCCATTGAACGCGTACCTGGGTCTCAACCGATATCAAAGACTCCGTATAGAATGGCAAATGTGGAGCTAGAAGAGTTAAAGAAACAACTCCAGGACTTGTTGGAGAAGGGGTTTATCCGACCGAGTGTGTCTCCTTGGGGAGCACCAGTTCTCTTTGTGAAGAAGAAGGATGGATCAATGCGGCTATGCATTGATTATAGAGAACTGAACGGGATCACAGTGAAGAACAGATACCCTCTACCAAGAATTGATGATTTATTTGACCAACTTCGTGGGGCTCAATTCTTCTCTAAGTTTGACCTTCGATCTGGTTATCATCAACTGAGGGTGAAGAAGGAAGATATTCCAAAGACTGCCTTCCGATCAAGATATGGGCATTATGAGTTTACTGTTATGCCCTTCGGCTTGACTAATGCTCCTGCTATTTTCATGGATTTGATGAATAGAGTCTTTAAGGACTACCTTGATAACTTTGTGGTAGTTTTTATTGATGATATTTTGATATATTCAAAAAGTCGTGAGGAGCATGAAGATCATCTGAGGGTTGTTTTGAAAACTCTACGGAAGGAGAGGCTCTTTGGGAAGTTCAGCAAGTGTGAGTTTTGGTTACAACAAGTGGCTTTCTTGGGGCACATCGTAACCAATGAAGGAATCTCGGTTGACCCTGCAAAGACAATGGTTGTGGAGGAGTGGCCTCAACCCACAACAGTAACTGAGATTCGTAGTTTCCTTGGCTTAGCGGGATATTATAAAAGGTTTGTGAAAAACTTTTCACGGCTTTCTAATCCACTAACTAAGTTGACTCGAAAAGGGGTTAAGTTCATCTGGACAAAGGAATGCGAGGAAAGTTTCCAAGAGCTGAAGAAGAGATTGGTTACTGCACCGGTGTTAACACTACCCTCTATCGGAGAAGGATTCGTTATTTTTAGCGATGCATCTCTGAAAGGGCTTGGGTGCGTCCTCATGCAAAATGAAAAAGTAATTGCTTATGCATCTCGACAGTTGAAGATTCATGAGCAGAATTATCCTACGCATGATCTAGAGCTGGCGGCAGTTGTTTTTTCTCTAAAGATATGGAGGCACTATCTTTATGGGGAGAAATGTGATATATACACTGACCACCAAAGTCTAAAGTATATTTTCACTCAGAAAGAATTGAACATGAGACAAAGGAGATGGTTGGAGCTTATTAAAGACTATGATTGTTCAATTCATTATCACCCTGGAAGAGCAAACAAAGTCGCGGATGCGTTAAGCAGGAAAGATCCTGTTGTTCTGGCAACAATGAGGATCCTGGGAGATCCCTTGATTAAAGATCTAGTAAAACTGGACATGGGAATTATAAGGAAAGGGACATCATCAACCCTATCCCAAATGATTTCTCAACCTTCATTACTAGAGAAGATCAAGAAGGCTCAAAAAGAAGATCCTTTGCTGCAGGAGAAGTTCGAGGCTGTAAAAGATGGGAAGTTCCCTGATTTCAATATTGATCAAGAAGGTGTATTGAAATTTCGTACAAGACTATGTGTTCCATCTATTCCGGAGATAAAGAAAGAACTGATGGATGAAGCTCATAGCTCTACTTTCTCTATACATCCGGGAAGCACTAAGATGTATAGAGACCTTCGTGATCATTATTGGTGGGATAACATGAAGAGGGAGATTGCCGATTACACTACAAGGTGCCTGGTGTGTCAGCAAGTAAAGGCAGAAAGACAACTTCCTAAGGGGGTATTACAACCGCTACCCATACCAGTATGGAAGTGGGATAATATCACCATGGACTTTGTAACTGGTCTCCCAAAAACATCCAAAGGAAACAATGCGATATGGGTTATTGTGGACCGTCTCACCAAGACAGCCCATTTTATCTCTATTCGGGAAGATTTCTCTCTAGATCAGCTTGCCAAGATATACGTGAAGGAAGTGGTAAGGCTGCATGGGGTACCACTATCCATCGTATCTGATCGTGACCCAAGATTCACATCAAAATTCTGGAGAAGTCTTCAGCATGCTCTGAATACTGAATTGAATTTTAGTACGGCCTATCATCCTCAAACTGATGGCCAATCTGAAAGGACTATTCAGACACTCGAAGACATGTTGAGATTATGCTCAATGGAATTTAAAGGTGGATGGGATCAACACCTCCCATTAGTGGAGTTCTCCTATAACAACAGCTTCCATTCGAGTATTCAGATGGCACCCTATGAAGCTCTATATGGAAAGTGGTGTAGAACTCCTACTTGTTGGGATGAAACTGGTGAGAGGAAGCTTCTTGGGCCTGATCTCGTGCAAGAGATGACAGAACAGGTTCTTGCCATCCAACAACACATAAGGGCTGCTCAGAGTCGGCAGAAGAGCTATGCTGACAATCGTCGAAGAGACTTGGAGTTTGGGGTGGGTGACAAAGTCTTCCTTCGAATCTCTCCATGGAAGAGAGTCATGCGGTTTGGGAAGAAAGGGAAGCTCAGCCCTAGGTACATTGGCCCCTATGAAATCCTTGATCGCATAGGAGCAGTGGCCTATCGTCTATCACTTCCACCGAACCTAGCTCAAGTTCATGATGTCTTCCATGTATCTCTCTTGAGGAAGTACATACCCGACCCTTCGCATGTACTGAACCCAGAGGTGGTACAACTTGAACATGACCTCTCTTATGAAGAGCATCCAGTGGAGATCTTAGACCGTAGAGACAAGGTCCTACGAAACAAGACTACCCACCTTGTGAAAGTGTTGTGGAGGAATCATAAATATGAAGAGGCGACTTGGGAGCCTGAGGAAACAATGAAGCAAAAGTACCCTCACCTTTTCGACTAGGCCTCAAGTGTAAATTTCGGGGACGAAATTTCTTAAGGGGGGAAGAATGTAACGACCCAATCTTTTTGAGTAGTATATTAACTTACTCTTATTGATTTAATAAGATGTTAATGGTTAATGCAGAAAGAGGAGTCGATGGCTTCATCCAGTAGACTCAACCCCTACGAAGCCCACTTATCAGAGCTTGGGAAGGAGGTAGCATCTGTGGGCTTCGCTTTGGACCAAGCCCAAGCCGATCTCCAGCATGTCAAGCTTGAACGAAAACGCTTGCAGGAGAAGTTCAAGTTAGTGGAGATTGCTACTAGGGCAATGTTATCTGAGCCTCCCTCAGATTCTCTCACCATATCACACCTTACACTTAGGTCTTATGCCAGTGTTATAAGGGGCTATGTGATGAGACCCTAGTTTCCTTGTGTAATCCTCTCGGGTGAATAAATTGAGATTTCTTCCTTTAGTGATGTTTGTGAAATTTCAAATGCCTAGATAATTTTAGAATGTATTTTATTGATGAATTTTGAAAAAGGGATATTTTGAAATATTTATGTAAACCCTAAATAACTAATGATGTGTAATGATTTTCAAAAAATGGTCTTCTACAAAAGTGTTCATTAAGGAATTTGGAGTCTAATAAGATCAACTTAATTTTTGATGAATAGTAAATTATGAATAGTGATTTTACGCTTAGGATTAGTAATGTGACCAAATGGATTAGTAATTTTCACTTAAATAAAGTTTTAATATAATTTAGACACCTTGGTTAAGTAATGTGATTCAATAAAATGGGTAAATAACGGTTTCATAAATTATTAATCAAGTATTAGTTTTTTCGGATGAATAGTGTTTTTTAATTAAAAATTTAATTAAAAATAATTAGAAAATTATTTTTATAAAAATGACTTTATTTTTGAACTCAGAGCATCGATATTATGTTAAGGTAATTTTTGGGGATTTTTCTGAAAAAAATGAATTTTTGATGAATAGTGTTTTTATTTAAAAATTAAATTAAAAATATTTAGAAAAATATTTTTATAAAATGGATTTCATTTTTGAAATCAGAGCATTGATATTTGGTTAAGGTGAAATTTTGGGATTATTCTGAGAAAGTTGAATTTTCAGTGAATAGTAAAAATACCGTTTTAGGGTTTTGGTATGTTTAATGACATCATAATGATGTCATGATGATGTCATGAGATCTTTTGAGGGTTGGCCGGCCAAGGGTGATGAATTATTGTTTTGGGGGCCCCATGTGGCCTAACTCCATGATAAATGCCAAGGGAGAGCCCATGGGTTTGAGAAAAGCACATGTGAGGTGTCCTTTGGCCATTAATGCTTTGTCCCCTCACTTTCCCTATAAATACCCACCCTTTCCTCCCTTGGTTTTCACTCCCAACTCTTCCCCAACGAAGTTCTGGTCTTCTTACCTTCCAAAGAGTCCTCCCAAGGTGCCCCCAAGCCCTCAAGGTCCAATCCTTTGAGTTTCAAGAGTCACGTTTTAAGGTAAGGGATCCGACCCCTCTCTTTCTTTTCGTGTAATCTCTTTTATGTCATTCCTTTTATGCTCCATGTGATTATGTGAGAGGATGTTCTTTTATATTCCACTTACTGACCATTCATGTTTATATGATGACAGATCCCCTCTTACTCTCATCATTTCGTTTTATGAAAGCTTAAGTGACGCCGTTAGGCTGCCGAATGTTTAAGTGATTCTTTCACCCTTCTCATTTTTTTTCAAGTTCGATTTTCATGTCAAATCTTTCAAGTTCCTTTTTATTATGTTGGGGTATGATCTATATATCTATCATACTGATCTCTTATTATCATATGATGAGAGACCCTATTTTATTTGTCCAATTCATTTTTGTTGAAGTTTAAGTGACGCCGTTAGGCTGCCGAATTTTCATAAGAGAAATCAAATTTTTGTCTTCCTTCCATGTTTTTCGTTTCAATTGGTATGTCCTTGAAATTGCATCACCATGTCCATATATCCTTATTATTCTGTCCCTTTACCTTTTCATGGGTCAATTATGATTGTTCAACCCATTTTCCCTCTCTTTTCAAAGTTTCTAAAACCTTGTAACATAGCCATTATGCTGCAGAATTTTCGTCTCAAAATGCCTCTCTTTTCTCAAAATTATTTTATGTTATAAAGTGAATACTCAAAGCTCCTATTTCTAAAGGGGTATTCACATATATATAAAAATGATCTATTTTAAATTCTGGGATTTACATACATGATACCCGCTTTCCCTTTCCGTGGGTTTAAAGTAACGTAAAGATCATGTCTTTAAAGCAGTTTTTGAAACGTTATGATTATGAAATGAAACCCATTTGTTTTATGCTATATGGGTTATTTATGAAATGTTTGATGATGATATATGTGGATCACATGAAAATAAAGACAAATTTAAGGGTGCGCCCTGATAGCGCTCCAATGCATTGGGTAAAGACTTAATCTCTAGAGATGACCATTTTAACGACGCCTTGGTGAATAACCTTGGTAATTTTTAACGACACCTTGGGGATGGACCTTGGTGAAACGAAACGATTGTCAATATTAAATGTTGTAGCCACATCTTCAAGTTATGAAAAAATGATTATTTTTATTATGATGTACCTCATGATTTCTTTCTCATGCCTTAAAGTTCTTTTCATGTCCTTATTGAAGTATCTCAAGTTCACTTGTAAAATGTTTCTCTTGTTTCCCTTACTGGGCCTTCTGCTCACCCTTTCTTTTGATGTATGTCCCCAGGTTATGAGATGCATAATGAACATAGGATGAACTAAAGGAGAAGCCTTTCAAGTGTTTAAGAAGAATGTTTTTATGTTTTTTTTATGTATTATGATCCTTGTTTCCAAGACACTAAACCTTAACGATCCTCAGTTCCGTGTAATGAAATGAAAGTTTATGTTATAAAATGGCGGGATGCTATATTCCCACACGGGCTGTACACAGTTTTCCAAACAGTGTTCCTAGCTCACATGGTTAGTGCCACTTAGGCATTATTATCACACAATTCATTACACATTTGTCACATGGTTAGGGTAAACTATGTGGGGAAACCATGTGAGGTAGGATTCCTAAGTAGTGGGAGTCTCACGGTTGGTGTACGGTTTGGAAATTCATATAGCCAAACCATGTGAACTATTCTTAAGGGTGAAATTACCATTTTTCCATTAATAGGTTAAATGTTTTAACTCCCTTTATTTCCTCCTCCTTCTTCTCTAGCATTCAAATCTCCCTCCTCTATGGGTTTCTCCACCTCCCTCCATTAGGATTTGATGGTTCTCCTTCATCCATCATCAGATTTTATCACCATCGATCCCTAATTTATCAAGGTACAATATCTTTTCCCCTATTTTCAGGGTGGATGTATGTTTCTTAGATTTCTTCCCTTAGGGATTTTAGTTATTTTATTTATTCATGTACTAATGTGTATCATGCTACCTTCTATATGTATATTATTTTTTAGTTTTTTATCTTCATCTGGACATGAATTCATGGTTGTAAATTGTCATTGGCCTTTTATATTTAGTTTATATTATTCATCCAATGCTTTGTCTTTCATTTATTGTTGATTTAATTATTGTATTTTGTTTCTCTATTTATTATACCGCTATCCTACACTACCAAGAAGGGGGTCGAGATCCCCATGAAACCTAGGTGATCTCTATATTCTGGTTTGATTTATTTTTCAGGGCAGTGGTGTAGTAGAACCAATTTTTTTTTCCAGTTCAGCATTTAGCGGCGGTTTTAACCGCCGCTAATGCCATACTTGGTAGTATTTAGCGGCGGTTAAAACCGCCGCTAAATGCCTTGTTGGGCAGAATTTAGCGGCGGTTAAAACCACCGCTAAATATATTACGTTTATATTTAGCGGCGGTTTTTACCGCCGCAAAATAGGCGCATCAAACGGCATAATTTTGCGGTTGTTAAAACCGCCGCGAATAAAAAAGTGTGGCATACCCATAAAACTACCGCTAAATGGAGAGAAACCGCCAGGAAATGAGGCATCTACGACACATTTTTTAAACCGCCGCGAAATAGAAAAAACCGCCGCTAAAAGATTGCCGACGCCAAGTTTAGCGGCGGTTTTTGTAAACCGCCGCTAAATTGGAAAAAAACTGCCGCTAAGGGCTGATTTTGTTGTAGTGAATCAATAATAAAATAAAATCTCATAACATATTATGGTTCAAACATAACATCATAAGGAAAAAAGAGGAAAAATATCAAAAAAAAACTCTAGGTAATGGGAACACATCTACATCTCTCTCTCCAAAGTACTCTCCTCTATTCCACCATGACTCCGTAACATAAAAATCAAAGGAATGATCCGTCCATGTAGTTCCTTATCTTAGAGATCCTCGATCTCTACTTGATTATTCGAAAATTTTGTGTCATCCTTGATATCCAACTTTCCCCAGTCAATGACATGGGATTCATCATGAAAATATTGAAAAAACTGAGAGATGTGGAAGACATCATGGATCCTCTCCATCCGTAATGAAAAATACAATGGATATTCCACATCACCAACTCACCCCAATACCTCAAAGGTCCCAAAAAACCTAGGAGAAATCTTACGCCCTCTATCAAACCTCTACTACCCATGTTTAGGGGAAACATTCAAGAACATGTGGTTCCCAAACTCAAATTCCAAGGGCCTCATCCTATGATTGGCATATGACTTCTTTTAGTCCTATGTTGTTTTCATCCTTTCTTAAACCAACTGAACCTTTTCTTTCATACTCTACACCACATTAAGACCAAGAATTTCTTCCTACCTATCCTCCATCCAACACAATGAAGAATGACATGGTCTCTCATAAAATGCCTCAAACAAATACATGTCAATGGAAGAGTGATTGTTGTTGTTATAAGAAAACTTAACCAAAAGAAAGTATCATACCCAAGATCCACCAAAGTCCAAGATTCACACCCATAACATATAATCCAGTGTTTGTATGGTCCTACCTATTTTCCCATTTGATTGAAGGTAGAAATAAGTGTTGAGGCATAACTAAGCGTTAAAATAAAGTTATTATCCCTTGTAGTCTCATGAGTTCAAAAGTGCATCCCAAAATGAGAAAATGGACCTCAAAACTCCATGAAATTGCACCACCTCATCCATGTGCCTATTATCCAAAGAATCTACTATGACTAACTCCATGATCACTAAAAAGTGGTCTAATTTCATCAATTGATCCATAATCACCGAGATAACATGTAACAGACCAAAGTTTAATCAATGGAATCCCCTTATTATTTTCATATAGTATAATCTCATGAAATCACAAAACAATGAAATAATAAGTAATTTGTGACCTTTAAACATAATAATTTCACTTTTGTGATTTGAATTTCTAAAATCTTACATACACAGTTGCGATCAGTAAGATGTTTGGAGTCTGATAAGGCAAACTTAATTTTTGGTGAATAGTAACTGACCCTTATGAATTGTAATGTTACCCTTATGAAAATTAATATGACCTTTATGAATGGTAAATCAACCATGTGAATAAATAACCTTATTAATGAAAGTATAAATAAAATTTATCCATCTTATAAATGACAATATGATATAATTATATCATAGTGTTGGTATTTTTGTGAGTCATTTATAGTTAATTACAATTTTATGATTAATTTAATTGTTTAAAATAAAATTTATTTTCATAAAATGTATTAATAAATAATTATTTTGATGAATTATGAATATACGGTAATTTTAAGAGACCTTGATTAATTTTTCAAAGTGTTAGAAAAGCAGTTTTAGTTTTAAAATTTGTATTTTTCACGTAAATTATGATTTTAATTAAAAATTAAATTTCACATATTTAGAGAATTATTTTTATAAAATGGAATTCATTTTTTAATTCTACACAATGAAAAATGGTTGGTTGAATTTCTGGGATTTTTCTAAAATACTTGAATTTTTGGTGAATAGTAAAATACGATAATTTGCTGTATATATTCATTATATGTAAAATACAGTATTTATTGAGTCATGGATGAGATAAGAACCTTGGGTTCAAAATCACATGCACATATTACTATTTTTTTCACAATAATCAATTCTATTTCTTATATTGAACAAAATAATAAAAATAATTAATAAAATATTGAGGAAACCCTCCTCTCTTCCACTATAAAAACCACCATCACTCCCCTCGACTCATCACTCCTATCAAGCCTTGTGACTTGTCTAAATTCTGCTCAAATATCTCCTCATTCCCCTATCACACGTCCATCAGACCTTGTTCTCTTCAAAAGACTAAATCCTCTACCTTAAATAGGTTCTCAAGGAAGATATTGTCAAGACGTAAATCTCCCTTTTCATTTCTATTATTTTTTTTCAAGTTCCACTCTTTTCTTTTTCTTTCCTCAACTAATTTAATCCAAATGTTATGATAAATCCAATACCTTATATTTAATAAAATATTGTTATGATAATGGAATAATTCATCATAATATCTCCTTTCCCCGCCTTCTATATTAGAAATGCAAACACTATTCGAGATGTGTTAATTTTTCAAATTCAAGGACAACAGGTTTTCAATTTATATTACTATATTCAATTATGGACATGAAAACATTTTTATGATTGAACCATATTATAATATATGTATTATGTCTAATTTAACGTTCTTTAATCTTTTTTAGACATGATATTAATTAATAAATCAAAATGTGTTCAATGTGATCAAAAAACCACCATTTAACCAAAACTGTTATCATTAAAGTTTTATATAATGATTCATATTAACTATAAATAACCAAATGAATTTTATAACCAATTAATATACTGTATTATCACTAATAACATATAGCTCCAATTCTGGATGACCATTCTCATCTTACATGTTTATCCTTACATGTATATATGTAAACCAATCAAGAAAACCAATGAAACTAATAATGAAATTGAACCTCTTAACCTATCAAAAAGTCCATGAATGAACATAAAAAGGTTTTACTAAATCAATTAAATAATTAAAAGGATAAAGAAATATTAATTATTGAATTTAATTTGGTTATCCTGGTCATTAAGATCAAGGTAAGAACACCTTTGGAATTAAGGTAAGGGATTATACCTGAACCTCCATTATTCTTTCGAGTTGCTCTATCTTTATTTTTACCCAAATTAAGTTATATATTCTCTTTATGTACATATTATAAATCCTGTGTACATTATCCAAACTCATGTATCAATATCCATTAATTATTTTCTTTTGGGGGTATATATGTTTTTAAGTGGTTCCCTCCTCAATACTTCCCGATAGGCAAACCCTTTTTAAGGGAACTTCCCAAATTCTTACCCAATTTCAAATGAACTCTATCATCTATTTTAAGACACCATTGTTTTTATAAAATCAGTATTTTTATTATGAAATCATTCTTGGTTCAATTATGGTTTTATATAACTTCAATGAATTGGTTAAATTTGAGGCTCATGAGACTTTATGTGAACTAGTCTTTGCGGTTAGGCTTGACTCGTGCTACCATGTGCAACAGTCTTGGTGGTAAACCTTGACTTGTACTAAAGTCATGTTTTATATTGCTTCCACATTACTATGACTCCATGTTTATATGATCCCATGTTTATATTTTATAATTCCAAATGTTCTGTTCCTTTTTATATCATTATGTCATGCCTTCAAACACATGTGCTAAAGCTTTATTCTTATGTTTATTCCCTTACTAGGATTTTAGTCCATCCTTTTGTTCATTTTATCCTCAGGTTATCCTATAAATATTTATGAGAATAATGGGAGTTAGGATCCCTTTATGAATAACAAATAAAGAAATGTTTTATTTAGTCCCATGTTCTCAGTTTTATTTACCTAGTCTTCCAAGACACTAGAATTTATGATCATTGGATTGTAATATGATGTTTTATTATGCTTAAAATCATGAAATGTTATGTGTAAAAAGATAGTCACTCTATATAGCTTGAAAACATATTTTATATTAGGGTAACCATATGATGAAATTCATAGGTATTTCATCCAATATCCACTTTATAACATCTAAAGGTTGAAAAAACTACGAGGAACATGATCCTTGGCCCTTGAATACTGGAAAACCAAACACCGTTCAATGAACTCCCCTACCACCTATTTCATCCTGGGACACAAAAATTTCATCCTCAAGCCACAATAAATCTTAGAGACTTCGGGTTCTACCACCAAAGGTGAACTATTAAACTCATGAAAGACTCCCTTGTGTATCATTATTAGAACAAAAAATGTCCCATGAAACAATATATGGTTCTAACTATCCTCTGACCATCCCTCCAAGGTTTTTCCACAGTCAACACGATCGTGCATCATCTCTAGATCGAAGTCTCCACATTGAGACTCCTCTACCTTTCAGATAAAATAATAATACACCTTCATCTAAAACAAAAATCCTATAATACCATACACCCTTTCATCTAAGTGAAAGGATTCCAACTCCTCCATCACTCCCTAAACATCCTCATAATCTCAAAAAATGTTTTTCCTTAACATCATTCCCAAAGCATCAGCCACAAAATTCCTTTTTCTAGAGGTACAGGAGATCTAAAAATCATAATCCTGAAGAAACTCCATCCACCTCCACTACCACAAGTTCATATCATGCTAGGAAAATATATACCTCAAACTATTGTTATCTGTGAAGACCACAAATCACTTTCCAATGAGGTAATTCAGCTACAAGTTTAGATAAAACATGACTGATGCTATCTCCAAATCATGGGTGTTATAGTTACACTCATGGGGACATATTATCCTAGCCCCATAAGAGATAAATTCCTTCTACTTCATCAAAATTCATCCCAATCCTAGACAATAAGTGTCACAAAACACCTAATAAATCACACCCTACTCAAGAAACTAAAGCACTTGAGCACTAACCAACTTCCCCTTTAGATAAAAAAAACTATTCACAAGACTTATTATTCTATAAAAAAAACCTATTCCTCCATTATCAATGCTATAAATAGGGCTACTACTCAAGAGAAATTGAGCACAACCCAATAATAATATCTTGCGAGGCCAAGGAAGATACAAACCTCTACCAAGTTCTTGGGTGCTTCCCAAGAAACAACTTCCTTGACATTTGACTGGTCGACTACCAAACCCTACTGAGACACCACAATTCCACGAAAACACACCAATCATGTCCAAAACCCACACTTAGACAAATTTCCATAGACTTGGTGGCGTCCAAGAACCTGTAAGATAGATATGATATGATTAGAATGATCCTCACATGACTTCTTGTAGACCAAGAAAGCATCAATGAATACGATGATTAACTAGTCCAAGAATTCAAAAAACATCGATTCCATAAGACCCGTAAAAATGGATGGTGTGTTCGTAACACCAAACAACATGACTATAAACTCAAAGTTCCCATGCCTGCATTTGAAGGTAGTATGCATGATATCACCCTCCTATACCCTCAAATGGTGATATCCAGAACACATGTCACCCTTAGAAATATAACTCAATTGTATCAACTGGTTGAATAGATCATCAGTCTACAGAAGAGGGTAACAATTCTTGAACATTACCTGATTCAACCTCTGGTAGTATATACACAACCTCAGACCACACCATACTTCTTCCTGGTGAACAACACTGGATCATCCCATGGTGACATACTAATCTAGATAAAACCCTTATGCATTAGATCATCTATTTGAATCCTCAACTCTCACAACTCAAAAGGTTCCATCTGATAAGGATCTATTGAAATCAAGGAAGCACCAGACTATAAGTATATCCCAAACTTAACATCATGTCAAGGGGATAGGTTCACAACCTCCTTAAGTAAAATATCCAGTAACTCCCCAATGACCCTAAGGACCTCCACTACCCCAACATCCATTGATTTCACTGACAACTCAACCAAAAAAGAAATAAGGGAGTTCACACACCGACTACCCACATGATAGCCCTTCTCTCCAACAAAAACCACATGTTGTACATCCACATTAAAGAACACGACTCTCCTATGAAATAATTTGATAAAAGAACACATGGAAAACAACCAATAAATGCCTATGATGACATTATATAGATACATCTATAACATTAAAAGATTCACATGGGACTGATGTGTACCCATCATCAGTCTACACCCCCGGCACACATCAAACAAGTTAGTCCAGCCTCTGAGTAGAATAGTAAACACCAGAGGAATAAGAATCCTATCTATGTATATTACTAGAGAACATAATAAAGTGGGTGAAACAAAGGAGTGAGAAGCTCCTAAATCAAACAAGACATAAACAAGGGTACTAAACCAATGGGTCAAACCTCTGACGATCTCTATCTCCTCTAGCATTATTGCCTCTACTGTGGGAAACTAACCATTCCTAGCTCATATACCTCTATGTTGATGACCACCTCCATTTCCACACTTATGGAGAGTTCCCTAAAAATAAACAACATATTAAGGCCATCCTCTACCTACTCCATCTCCCCTTGGATAAGCATAAGCCAACTTCCCCTACTACTAAAATGGTCTCACTAGAAACTGTTGTTAAGAATATCACTGAACATGTCCACCTCTGCCAAACTGAGCTCAAGGAAATTCTGGGTACAAGTTCTGGTGATGGCCACAAACCACAAAACTAAAAAACATTATCCATATATCTCTAAGAAAAATCATTGAAACCATTGTTCCCAAAAGGATGGAAGGAAAACTAAAAAGGTAAAATCCCCACTAGTCCAAACCTCAAAGGTCATGTTGCTTGAGACCTACCACTGACAACTCTACTACATGAGGAACCATGTTGGTTCCCCTCTCATGGAAAAACTCATTGTGAGTGCATCCTCTAAATCTCCCCCACCTTCTTCTGAACCTCCAAATACAATGTAAACATAAAAGTAGTGACTCCATACTAGATAGAAAGATAGAGTGCCTCCTCAAGATGTCTCGCATAAGACTCATAATCTAGAAAAAGATGTGGGGAAAACATATAAAGTCTTTGAACTTGATTCCTAACTCCCCAAATGACATACTCCCCCGCTAAAGATAAAGAATCAGACGCCACTTTACTTCCTGAGTGAATCATAAATGATGAACATGATCCATAGATGAAAGTAAAACAATAATTTACTATGCTCGATAGTATGTAATTTTATTTAGATTCATTTTAATTCACTTCATTTATTTCAACCTTCCCAAAATAGCCCAATTAAAATAATAACACATGTCATCATGATAAATTTACCTCTCCTAGGTCTCTACCCTATAAACATGTCAAACTCACTTAGTCATTCAATAAGATCATACTCCATGCACTAGATCATGGGGGCCATAAAATCTCTTGTCCTAGCTAGTCTCTCTAGAGTATGTCATGCACCAACATCAAATGATGATGAATTCTTTCTACAAGGTTATTACCCACACCAAAATTCTACATCTCCTACATATATATAGATTGTATGTCTCTCTCTCCATGAACAATATGAAATATTTATCTTATGGGATATTGAATAGTATTCTTAAACATAAGATTTTCCACTTTTATTAAGGGAGGTATAGGATAAAAGATAAGGTGTGATAAAGAGAAATGATATAGAATATGAGAGATTCATGGATGGGGAGTTATCTATGTGATTCCATTTCCTATAAAAATTTGTGAGGATTTAAAGGGGGTTAGGAATTGAGGGATTTTGGATTTCCAACTCTATAAGTGAGAGTGAAAGAAGGAGGTTCTTCACCAACCAACTGAGGGTACACATAGTTTAGGATTTTGTTTTCATTTTTATTTTTAGTTTTGTAATAGTGTATGCATTCATTGGTTTTCCGTGATAATTAATGTAAGTATCTCATTTTCATTCAACACCTTTATTTTAGTCTAACTGATTTATTCCCTTCTCTTTGGTTCATGGTTTATTAATAGTTTATGGACAATTATTTATGAGGGTAAAAGTGTTATAGTGGAGGGTGAAATTGATGAGGAGGATGAGTGGATCATTTAATAATTATTTCAATCTTTTGAGATTTTCTTATTATTTGGTATTTCATTGTGAAAGTTATGAATCTTATTCCCTAATTTCCTAGTGAGAGTGATGGTGGTTAGGGGATTAAATACAATGTGATCAAGGGGAGTATGGGAGTAAGAGCCTAAAAAATCCTTCTTATCACTTAGATCATGGAAATAAAGCATCTATATTGGTTATAGAATACTATAAACAAAGTTATTAGTGAACCTATATATTTTTTGTATGTGATGAGAGATAGAAATATATTCCACAATATGTCTCATGAAAATTGATTTTATTTATTTCACAATTCGATATGTGTTATCATAAATAATGAAAACCCATCCATAGATTTTGATTCCCTCTCATCATCCATACCATTTATTTTTAGTTCATCCATTCAATTTACCTATTTAATTTAGTTAGTTCATTTTAATATTTAGTGACAAGTCCTTTCTATTGGTTTATAATTTTCATATTCCATATGGGTTCTATAAGGGCTCAATCCTTATTCAACCCATAATTTCATTTTTGAAAAAGAATTTATTTTCTTATATTACTGAATATCTTTTCAAGTTTATAGTTTAATAGAATTAGTTCATAAATCTTATGTAACAAACCCATACATTAAAAATTGGACACTTTTACTAAATATCCATTTTTTCTACAATACAATACTTTTAAAATGAAACACATTTTCTTTACACAAAAATACTTCAAGATTTTCAACTTGAAATCATTATTATTCCTAATAATCCTTAAAACCTATGAAAGACATTTGAAAACATGGGATTAGAATAAAAAATATCAGCAAGGTACATATACAAATCAATAAAGAAACTTATTAGTATGTTTCAAAACCATGATATCATATAATATATTTCTCATTTAACATAATAAACTTTGTGCTCAAATAATCATTTAATTTCATAGTAAATCGTCTTTACTTCCCAATGTTTTTCTTTAAACACTATATAAGAAAATTTAAAAGAAAAATTATAATCATGAAGTTTTCATAGAAAACATGAGAACCCATGAAAAACATTTTCATAAAAACATACATTTTTATCCTTAAAGGGAATATTCATTTATTTTAAAAAAATATCATTATATTAACATATGAAATAAAAATATTTCAATGAAAACCCATTAAAAACATGGAAAATCCATGTATGTTCCTTGATACATCATCTTCATAGGACCCTTACAATAACCCTTACAAATATAATAACTTTATTAATTAATTCCAGCTTAATTATCCAGAGAACATAATCATTACCTAATACATTGGAGAGCTATATCAGGATCACATGTTATTATAATAAAAATACAAGGACCATAAAATACATGTAACACATAAAATATCACATTTCCATCATCAAAATAATGAAAAATATACTTTTTAAGTCATAACTAATTTTTTTTGGATATTGATATTCCATATCCTTTTAATCCCCATTTTCAAAACTGAAATACCTATAACAAAGAGAATAATAGATTTTATTTAAATAAAACATTTATTTATTTAAATAAATATAAACATAAAATAATGGTTTTGGTGTTGGGGGAATCTATTGATGTCATATACATTAAAATAGAACATTTCTTTTGCTTTAAAATAACGAAATTCAAAATGTTCTATATAAAATATATAACAAGATTCCTTTAAAAATAATTTGAAATAAAGTCATATGATACATAAAATATACTTTATATTTTATTTATTTAAATATATATACATCCATAAAATAATTTTAATAATATGGACATGGAGGTAAAATATTTATAAAATAAATCTTTAAAACATTTAAAATGAGGTTTTAAGGTAAAATGTCTCTTACCCAGAGGTCGACTTGTCACATGAATTCTGTATATTCTTGAATAATAAAATTATGTAAATTATATACTTGATAAATAAAATTTTAAATATTTTTTATTACTTTTATTTCACTTATATCCATGTTTTATATAATTACTGAATCGATTAAGTTGACATCAGGCATTTTGAGAACATTCAACTTATAAGTCAGAAATGGATTGGGTAGGTTGAATAATGTCAAATGAATCATGATCATATCATTTATAAAATATTAAACACATTATAATTATAATTTTTATTCATTATTTTTAATTTTATAACCAACCATTTAATATGGTTATGAAATATGAATTACATTACAACATGGAGATAGTAGTCCTTGCATACGCATGAGTAACATTTCCATTGTTCAAATAACATAAGGTAAAGAAGTTAAGTATTATTTTTCCTTAAAATAGTGATAATTATATCAAAAAATCATATTTAATCTTTAAATCCACCTATATAAACAATCCTTATGAGGCGGTGATGAAAACCAAAATACATTGGTTTGTGAGGCGGTAGTCTACGCGAACACACGAGCAACATTTTTATTTTTCATTGGATGGTAAATATAGAAATATAATATTTATATACCCTTAATGGATGAAATTTAAACCATATATATCATATTATTTTATTTTTATCCATATTTATGACCAACCATAATATTAAGTTATGAAAAATTAAATACATCATCAGGTGAGGTTGTAGTCTCCACGTACACATGAGCAATGTTTTTATTTTTTATTAAATGGTTAGGTAGGTTAAAATGGTTTATAACATAAACATAATAACAATTAATTATATTTTATATACTTTTTTATATTAAAATGGTTAATGGAGTTTTTAATGAGGTAAAAGAAGAAATAAAAAACACTCGGTTAAGAACTATACCTCTTCTTTGGACAACATCCTTGAGTTTATACCTAAATCCTCCCTAGGATGGTATTATGATCAAAACAAGAGCTCTGGGGCATAGAGAGGGATGTTAGGAATATATTTTTATAGGTATTTTCCAAGATAATAGGCTCTTTAAGTCTGGAGAAGAGAGTATAGGGGATTCCATATTATAATTGAGGGAGATGAAACACATGAAAGTTTTCAAAATATTAAAATATTATAATATATTACTAAATCCAAATTGATCCAAAATGACTCATATTCGAATAATAGATAATATAAGGTTGACATATAAACATAAAATCATATTTATATGAGTATTTAGGTTATTTTAACCCTTATTTTTTTAGTTTTAATCCTTTTAACCTGTTTTAACTCTTACCAATGACTTTTTTTACCAGAGTTACTATTCATAATGACTTGAAATAAAAGTGGAATCATTAATAGATTTAGAAATTATAATTAAAAAATGGATTCAATTTTATAAAATTCAATTTCATCAAATTCAATTTTTATAAATTGTATAAATTTATTTTTAAACCAAAACATGTAATACGATGGAAAATGATTTTTCAGTAAAAAAAAATTTAAGTATAAAAATATTATTATACCAAATTCAAGTATAATGACAATTCCAGTGAAATTAATTGAATTATTTTTTATCAAAATTAACTAATTAAAATTTAAAATAGATCCATAAAAATTATATTATGTTAATACTTGTAAATAAAATAAATTTTTCTTTAAAATATGCACCTTCTACTATTCACCCAAAAATATAAATTTTACAAACATTAAGAAAATTAATCTAAGATAATTTTAACTTAAATATATAAAAAATGAATTTCTTTTTTTCATTCTAAAATTATAAAATTTTGAAATCAATATTTTAAATAAAATAATATAATACATTTAAAAAAATTTAGTAAGAATAAACCATTTCCTTTTTTATTGGAAAATTTATTTACTATTAAAATTACCTAGGTTGTCTCATCCTTTTACCCTTTTAGAAATTGTTTTTTTTATAATTTTGTTAATTACTTAAAAAAGTGTGGATATTTTTTCCTTTATAACATTTTCTGATTCTCTTGTTCCTTCTTCAATCATGTGGTTTTTTCACAAAACCTTAACCAGGTAAGTCACATTATTTCATACCATCTACTCTTTGTGATCAGGAATATGAACTGATTGTTCCTTATATGAAGGATTATTATTCAATTGAACTACTTATGGGATCAAAATATGATAGTAGATATTTTCTTAAAAATAAAACATGAAGCACATCATGTACCTAGGATGAACTTGGAGGCAAAGCCACTTGATAAGAAATAAATCCAATCATTTCTATAATTTCATACCATATAATTAACCATGGACTTCACTTTTCATTCTTACTGAACTACACAACACTTTTATGGGGAAAATTTATGAAATACATGATTTCCTACCTCAAACAAAAGATCATTCCTATAGTTATCCATATAACCATTTCACCTTCTCTAAGTTTTCCTCATATATTTCTAAATCATCCATGCCTTCTCAACCATTTCTTATACCAATTTTGGTCCCAAAAGATTCCTTTCACCTGCTTCTCACCAACAAGTTGGAGTCTGAAAACACATTCCATATTATACCTCAAAATGTTCCACCTATATGCAATAATGAAAACTATTATTATTAAGATAAACTAATGAAAGATATTAATCACAGATTCCCTTGTAATAATTTGAACAAGCTCAAAGCATATCTTAAAAAATCATAATAATACGTTCTTACTCCCCATTATATTGAGGATGAAAAAATATATTGAATTATAATTCAGTGCCCAATTAATTCTGAATTCCTTTCCAAAAATAATAATTAAACCCATGATCATGGTTAGATATAATAGAGAGAAGAATTATATGTAACCTGACTATCTCCTTGAGATATAGTCGAGAAAGTTGATATAAATATATGGAATCTCATGTGTGATGGAAATTTTATATTTATTCAATCGGTCAATAATAACTGAAATTGTTCTATTAACTCGATAATTATTTGGTAATCCCACACTTTGGCACTAGAAAAGGATGAAACATCCCCTATGGTAATTGTCATTTTAATTTAACTAATTTACAAGGAAAACATTTCATGGTAAACTCTCTAATATATTTCTTCATTACATCCCACTAGTAATACTCATGAAAGTCTCTATACATCATAGTACTTTTAAGATGAATACAAAATGAAGAAATATGAGCTTCACTTAATAATTCTCTCTTTAACTAGGAATCACTTGGGACACAAAACATATTTCTAAATATAATAACACTTTATTTATCAATTTATCAACATTAAACTTGGTAAGAATACCCTTTTTGATCAATTTTACTATTTCTTTCAAACAAAAATCTTTCTTCTAAGATTTCTTAATTCTATCTAAAAACAATGATTGAACTAACACCTGAAAGAAAAATTAAGAAGTTATTGAACTATTAGAAAAATGGTAATTGTGTCTGCTTATTTGTGATGTGAAAGATTCCCATAAAAAGTCCCTAATAAAGAGGTATTTGTGATAGAACTAAGTTTTCCTCATAAATATCCATTATTTATGATGGAAAATTAGGTATGTAGTATTTTTTTGGCACAAATGCATGTTGTCCCATTAGAAACTTAGTTCCAATGGCTAATAGTGATATATTTTTATATTTTTCACTATTATTATTCTCAATGGACCTTTTTTAAAGGGTAATAAAGTCCATTGTCAAATATCCCTGAATTTTATCTTTTAGAAATGGAATAAAATTTCTCTCTAATAACCCATCGTTGTTAATAATAAATTAAAAACATGTGACCTTCCTTCTCCTCCCCACTTCTACTGATCACAACTCTCCCCTATCTTTAAGTACACCTCAGACATCTGCCCCTCCCAAATCTTTTGTTGTGATCAATTTTTTTCAGATCTAGGTTCAGATCATCTTGGTATAGACTCCTATTATCTCATATTTCATTCTTTTTGTGGTTTTTTCGTTTTATCTTACATTAAGTAGTTTGGTCAAACCCTAGCTTAAGAAATTTAGTTGATTTTTATTGTTTATTTTTTATTTTGGGTTATTAAAAATTTATTATTCTCTCTTTTTATGTCCATCAGGTTTACATTATTTTTTCCAATTTATTTGAGGTATTTTCTTCATTATTTAACCTTTATATTTAATAGATTTTTTTGCTTGTATTTTAGGTAACTACTAGTATATTATTTTATGTTATTATTTGAAATATTTTTATTATGGAAATTATTTATGGATATATGAAATTGACAGTTTTTTATATAAATATATTTAATTATTCAATTATATTTCATGATTATGGTGATATGATTTTGGATGCATTGTGATAATACTTTAATTATTGCATTTTTGTTAAACCATGTTTGATTGTTATATTTCGATTAGTTCTCATTTTTTTCCTTCATGTTAATAAAGTTTTGTAAACATTTGGATGGGTGTGTGTGTGTGTGTAATCAGGTGAATATACATATATAAATGTTTTTAGAAAACATTGAAGATATTTGATATGTGTATGTATGTATGTATGTATGCATGCATGTATGTATGTTTGTATGTATATATGTATTTATTTATGTATGTATTTGTAGATTTGATATATATATTTTTTTAAATAAATGTGTCAAAATATATTTGTTTTATTTATATTTAATTAAGAAATCGTGATATATATAATAATAATATGTAACGAACTCAACCCAGATACCCTCTCAAACTGGTACCCCACCCGAATTTCTATAGACTCAAAGGGCCTTCTCGATCCCCAGGGGATGGCAACTAGCATCCGAGCATCAATAATAACTAGAGAGAATGATTTCAACTAATATAATGTAGAAAAAATGATATATATATATATATATAGGGAAGAAATAGTGCAAGAGTAATGAAATATATGTCATATCAAACAGGAAATAGAAGAACAAATACAACTCAAAAGTAGCTAAAAAATTTCCATGAGAGAACTCCAATAGAAAAGGATAACTAAAACAAAAAAACTACTCCATGTGATAGTGAGAAAAACTGACACCATATCACCACCATCTACCCAAGCTCAGCTGACAGAGAACTCACCACCTCACTGTGGTGCCTTTATTTTCCCTATATCAAAATACATTCAAAGTTCTATTCACCATCGATGGGGTATATAGGGTGTGAGCTAAACAGGCACAGTATTATCCCACCCAGGTGTTCCATATCAAGTCTCTAATCCAAACATGATCAAATTCAAAAGAAAACAATGCATGATAAACAGTTAAATAGTTTTTATATCAAAATGATGGTAAAACATTTAATTTCTTCTTTTTCCACATTTCCTAAATAAGATAAGTAAAATAGTTCAGATCATATCGCATATATTAATGAAGTCAAATAAAATAAAATCGGATATCACATATCATATCAAATCAATGTTAGTAAAATTTAAAATAGTACATAACAAAGAATAGGTGACATTGTACGAAGGATCACTATGGATCCGACTAGTTAGGAAACTTATACCTAAATATGGACAATTGTACACATCATGTATCTAGATATATGCATCAAATCTAAAGACTAGAGGAATACCTCAACAAGTGAACCCCCAAAAGGTCTATCAATTCCCTAGAACAACAAGCCTAGGGAATAAAGGAACACCCCATGAGTGAATCCCCGGATAGTATCAATAGATAAGAACTATTACTACACCTTCCACCTAAGTACCCAAGGATTCCTATGTGCTGTATTTTCCAACCCATTTCATCAAAACCATTTCATAAATCCATTTCACAATGCTTTGAAAATGCCTTTTTTACCAAAATAATGGGAAACCCATCATTTCTCAAAAACTCATTCCACACGCACAATTCAATCATTCTAATTCATTATAAAACAATTTATAAACCAGATAAATAAAGGTCATCAAATATAGGCTAGAGATGGAACTAACTACCTCAAATTTGGGTCACACATTCCCACAGCAGGATCCACCAACCAGAAAGGAACATAAGGTTAACAACATAGTCCCTAAGATTAATTCTTCTATTTTAGAATCACTTCCCACAAAAAAATAAAATGCTGTAAAGGGTAGGTCATGAAAAACCTCAACGAACATGTACTTGTCACACTATATCCAATAATGGGTCGTTCCCTAGAAGAAGATCACACATCGTATCTTGAGTAAAAACACCACAAGATAAATGGGTCTAAAAACATAACACAATGGTGTTTTTCTGATCAAGGGCAATGAAGAAATAGAAATATCACTTATTTGGAGAGATGTAGAGAAAAAACCACGATGATCAATTTTCAAACGAAGTGATCTGAAAGGAGTGGAGGTCCCCCAATATTTCCTAGGAGAGATCCTAGGTTTAGAGAGAATAGTATGCATCGAAATAATAATTAAAATCATCTATGTGGTTCTTTAAAACTCACATCCTCGATCAATACATGGTGTGTAAACTCTTCATGTTGTGTAAGTTCCTAATTAAAAATTCCCCCTGAAAAATGCACTTCCTTGGATTAAAATACCAATTCTGACCATTATATGATGTGTAAACATATCATGGAATATAATATTTTCATGATCTAAAACATACTCAGTACATATTCCTAGAAACCAATACATATTTTTAACCATTACACAACGTGAAAACATCCAACACACAATAAAAAATAACGATTCTACATGAAAACCCAAACCATCTTCGGTGTTCTCTAAACTTTGGGATAACACCACAAATCCATTAACACATTTATATCTAGAATAAATTATTTCAAATAGACATAAATCCATGAACTTTAGGTCATTTACTCCAGCAAATGCATTCCATACTTGAGAACCACAAGACACACCCAAATGAAGAGGAAAACAAGAAGATAGATGAGAAATACCTGAAATTGGTTAAAGGGATGTTAAAAAATCCATAACATAAGACTTTTATTCCTTGAGAAGTCTTGTGGAATAATGATTTATGGGAATAGGTGAGTCCATTTCTCCCATACCCAAGCCACTTTGTGACCTCAAATAGTCCACCGTATCTCAAAGCCAGCTTTTCCTATTTTCCAAGTCTATGGTGACCCAATGAAATAAAAACTTTCAAGAAAACCTAGTCATGGAAAACTCTAAAGGACAAGACTGATAATCTACATATGATTTCTATAGACTCTGATTTGTATCCATAAACGAACATATATCCAGGATCCTCATTGATGTCAACTAAACGAGAGTTGGTACCATAAGAGAGGCTTTACACACCTCTTCCCAATAAAGAGTTTATCTGCATGGGTAACCATAAAAATCCACAAAATGATCCATTCTGATTGATGATTGATAACTCTTTTATAAGAAAAATCAACCAACCCTAGATATAAATCCCACAATCCACTAAAATCTAAAAATAATACATGGATCATATCCTCCTAGATCTTAATATCATGCTCTATATAGCCACTAGTATGTGGATGATAATTTGTACTCTACCTGACCTGATCCCCCGTTTCCTCTTGGAGACTCCTATGAAACCTCGAAGTAAACCTAGGATCCTAGTATAAATTAAATATTGAAGGAACCCCATTTAACCTCATGATATCCAATATATACAGCTTACCCAGGTCTTCAAATTTAGTGGTGTCCTTGATCGGAGTGAAGTGATATGACTTTATCAACCAATAAATCACCACCCAGATAGCATCCCCCCTTAGGCAGGTCTATGGTAATCCAATTGTAAAATCCATAGACACCTCATACCATTTCAAAATCAGTTCCATCTTTTGGCTGGTGTAGTAATGGGACACATAATCTATAATGTCATGCTTTATACCAATCCTTAAAAATAACTGTCTAATATCACAATACATCTTCATAGTTTTCATATGAACTACCCATAAATAACTATGATAATAAAAAAATGAGGTCCTCATAAATTTTGGGAAAATAAATTGATTCCCAAAAATAGAGAATACCATCTGAAGAGATATACCGACCAGAAATGGTCTCCCCACCATATAGGGTTTATTGAATTCTTATAAACTTTTCATCTTACTAGTGACTCTACACAACAAAATCTAGGAGAGATGGTGATAACTGGACACTGGACAGATCCTTACCTAAAATGTCTTCTTAAGCATCCTGGTGCAACTGAGTGAAGAGCCCCATAAGGTTTCACTCTTCCTTCGGTCCCTAAATAGCCTGTAATGGTAAATTCTTTATATGAATGTATGTATTGACATTACCATTCCTTCTATTGTAAGAAAGTTTGAAGTTAAATGTTTGAGGGTATTCCACCCACTACCTCTATCTGAGATTCAATTATTTCTGAGAAATTATATAGATTAGACTCTTATGGTCAGAAAAGACCATGAACCCCTCCCTAAAAATATTGTTCCACCAATACTTAAGTGCATGAATAATCATGGTAGGATCTAAATCATGGGTGGGGTAATTATTCTCATGTGTTCGAAGATTGGGAGGTCCATAAGCCACCACATGATCATCCTATATAAGCACACAACCCGAACCATCACATAGCCCAAACCAGCACCTGAAGCATCGCAGAAAACCACATACATCTTACTAGGATCATGTGAGATCAAAATAAGAGTCGATTTTAGAATTATTTTCATATCTTCAAAAGAAGACAAACAATTTGAATCCCATATTAATTTTACCCCTTCACTAGTAATAGAATTAAAATGTGATTCTAATTTTGATAAATCCTTGAATAAACACTGGTAATATCTTGAAAGGTAAAGGAAGATCTAAATCTAAAAGACTTTATTAGATCTTCCCAAGAAAAAAATACTTCAACTTATTCGGATCAATTGATAATCCATGATAAAAATTCACATGCCCCAATAAATTTACTTCTTTGATCTAAAAATTGAATTCTAAAAGCTTTCCATACAAATGGTAACTCCTCAAGTTTTCTAGAACTAAAATATAATGGTGTTTGTACTTGTGATTGAATCTTGAATAAACAAAAATATTATCCATTAACACTATTGAAAAAAGTTTCAAGATACTTATTAAAATTCATTCCATAAAATCCATAAAAACTAAAGGACTGTTAGTTAGAATAAACATCATCACAAGGTATTTTTAATGTCCACATCTGCTTCTAAAAGTTGTATTCAGTATATCGGAATTCCTAACTTTGATATGATGATAACTCGACCGAAGATTGATCTTTTAAAACTACTTTTCCCACTTTAACTGATCAAAAAATCATCCACATGGGTTAAGGGATACTTATTCTTAACCATTACCTAGTTAAACTTCTGATAGTCCACACATAACCAAAGTGAACCATATGCCTTCTTAGAAAATAGCATAGAGGATGCCCAATGTGAAACACGAGGGTGAACAAAACCTTTCTCCATCAGGTTATCCAAATGAATCTTGAGCTCTTTCAGATCTGCTAGCTCCATATGATAAGAAGTTATTGAAATCAAGTGTGTACCTAGAATCAACTAAATCATAATCTCTACATCCCTCACTAGAGGAAGACTAAATAAATCATCTAGGAAAATGTTAGGAAAGTATCAAAAAATAGTGGGGAGATTAGAAATATTATAAATGTCATTGGTATCAACTACTACAATAAATAAAAAACATTTGAGCTCTAGGTGGGAAAGTCCTGCATGACTTAACCTTAGATCTTAGTGTCCCCAAAATTCCTAAGAGATCTCATTGGCCACCAAAAATTTGACATGTCGATGATAAAAATCAACCTCAACATGATGAGTGAAAATCCAATCCATCCCGATGATTATTTCAAATAGATCTAGATCGAGAATGGGGAAATCCCAGACTAACTTCACATCGGCTATCAATAGAGAACGAAAAGGACACCAAAATCCTTCTCATTACTCTTCCTAAGAGGTGTCTATAACTTCATAAAAAATTATCTATTTTCGAATTTTAATTATATCCAAAAATATATAGATATAAACAAGTGGGTGGAACCTTTATTAAATGAATTATATGCTAATGAAGATACAATAAAGATGGTACCTATCACTTTCGATGCACCTGTATATACCTCCTATAAAAAATCATCTACTATGTAAAGGTGCTTCACTTCTAAGCCCCATGGTTAGATCCATGTAGTATTTGAACCATCTGAACATGTCAGAATATCCTTTGGATCCAATGACCAGTGGCTATAAAGAGGCATAATAATATTCTGAAATAAACAATGCAAATGGCCATAACACCCACAACCATTTCACATCTTCGTAGGTGTAGAAAAAAATTGGGGTGTTTCCAAAATTACCACACTGGTATCAGTTCAGGAGAAAAATACTATCCATAAATTGAGGTGAATATGAGGCCTTCCATTGAGAAAAACATCCACAAATCTTATGATGATCTTGACCCTTCCACTTTTTCCCATACGTGCCACCGAAGCTGCCACTGGGTGGAAGATAACGGGAAGAATGATCAACGTTTCCTTCCATATTAATCTCTACAATCATTTCCCTATCTAATTTCTCTTCATAGGTCTAAATTTTCATAATAAGTACCTATGGTCTGATATCCATTCAAAAACCCTGCAAGTACTTATGAGATTTCAACTGGCCATTGTTTACTTCCTCTAGAGAAAAAAAACCATCTATGCAAACTGATTGGTGTACGATTACACTGAACACTATCCATACTATAAGGAGAGGAACTCTAGGTGCTTCACCATCATCATTGACTCTGGAAAAAACTTTAGGAAGAAGAGAGTATTGATACCCTTATTTTCTAATGCCAAATTACTATTCACTTTTACCATGTAATACCACCATCTCTTGCAAGAACCCTCAAGTATGAACATCACACACCTCACCTTGATACTGTCAGTTGTATCCAAGAAGTCAAAGATCTAATCAATTTGGTATAGCTAGTACTCTACCTCTTTAGGTTCACTCATATCCTTAAAGGGGGGTGGAGTCTCAGGTTAGAACCCCCATGATTGATCCCTTTCTCCTCCAATTCCTAGATATACCTCAAAAACTACATTCTAGACTTGTGGTACATTTTGGTGGGTAGCACAAATTTCTTACATGATAGCCTTGATAAGCTTCTATTCTATAGGCTGATTCCATTGAGGATAATTTGGTTCAACCTCATAAGGAACCCATGGAAGACATCTCAGAGGCCCACTACCACACATTGAAAGAGAATAAATGATCAAAAATCAAGATAATAACAAAACGTAAATAGAAGAAGTGATGCAACTCAAAAGCACCTAAACAATCTCCAAGAGACAAGCCCAATAGAATGAAAAACTAAAACCAAAATAGTTACTCCATGGGATTATGTGGACCACTCCAACCATCTCACCACCAACTACCCAAACTCAAATGATAGAAACCTCATTACCTCACTATGGTAACTTACCTTTCCCTACGTCAAAATACATACAAATGTCTATGCACCACAGTAGGGGTACACATGGGGTAAGATAAATAGGCATAGTTGGATCCCACCCATGCATTCCATATCAAGTCTTTGTACAAAAATATGAAGAAGATAAACTCTAAAGAAAACAATTCATTATAAACTATTAAATAATTTTTATATCAAAAGCATGGTAAATCATTTAATTTCCCCTTTTTCGTATTTCCAAAATAATCCAGGTGAAAAAATTCAATGAATATCCCATATATCAATGTAGTCAAATCAAAGAAAATCATGTATCACATATCATATCAAATCCATGGTAGTACAAGCTAAAAAAGTACAATCCAAATCATAGGTAACATCAATCCAAGGATCACTATAGATTCTCCAAGCTAGGAAACTCGTACCTAAATATAGACAATCATGAATATCAAGTCTCTAGATATATGCATCAAATCTAGAGAGTAGAGCAACACCCCCACAAGATAACCCCCAATAGGTCTATCAGGTCCCAAGAACAAAGGTTTTAGGGAGAAGAGGAATTTCCCATGAGTGAAAACCTGGATAGTATCAACATATAAGGCTTATTACTACACCCTCTACCTATGTACCTAAATCTTATCATCTGCTATATTTTCCAAACCATTTCATAAAAACCATTCTGTGAAAACTATTTCATAAATACATTTCACAATGCTTTGAAAATACCTTTTCTTTTACCAAAATAAGGGGAAACCTATCTTTTATAAAAACCACATTCCAAACACAAAATTTAATCAATCCAATTAATTTATAAAAAAATTTATAAAACCAAAGAAATACAGTTCATCCAATATAAGCTATAGGTGGAACCACCAACCTAAAATTCAGGTCGCACAAACCCAATATGGGATCCACCAACAAGAAAGGAACACAAGTTCAACAATTTAGACCCTAAGATTGATTCTCATGTCATAGAATTGCATCCCACAAACAAAGTAGATGGTAAAAAAGGTAAGATCATGAGAAACCTCAAAGAACACACACCTTCCACACTATAACCAACAAATGATCGACCCTCAGAAGAAGATCACACAGTGGATCTAGAAGTAACAACACCACAAGATCAACAGATCTAAAAACATAGTTCAAGGTTCTACTGTGATCAAAGGAAATGAAGAAACAGGAATATCACTTACTCGGAGAGACACAGTGAACCAACCCTAAAGATCAATCATCGAAAAAAGCAATCTGGAAGAAGCAGAGGTCCCCAAAAACACTTGGGAGAGCTCCTAAGTTGATAGAGAAGAGGTTGCAACCAAATAAGAAATAAAATAAGCCATGAAACACTTAAAAAACATCTACCTAGATCAATACATAGAATTTAAACCCTTTCACGTCATGTAAATCCTTGATTAAAAATTCTAGCTGAAAAATGCATCGCCTAGAATTAAAATATCGATCCTGACCATTTCACTATGTGTACACTTTTCACATAATGTAGGATTTTCACGCTCTAAACCAAAATCACGACATATTCCTAGAAACCAATGCATGAAATTTAACCATTACACAGTGTGAAAATGTCCTAAAAATAACAAAATATCTAGATTCTTCATCAAAACCTAAACCATCTCTGGTGTTCTCCAGACTTGGGGGAACCCTGCAAATCCTTCAACACATTTATACCCAGACTGTATTAATTCAAGTAAACACACATTCCCAAAATTTAGTTTATTAACCCCATCAAATGAACTATGTCCTCAGAAGCCCCAACACGCACTCAAACAAAGAGGAAAATGACAAGAGAGATGAGAAATACCTAAAAGTGGTTAACGAGATGTTACAAAACATGGGAATATATATATATAACTATATATTTTTTAAAATGTGTATGCTTTCCAATTTATATATATCAAAAATGTGTAAGGTTTTTGATATATATATATATATATATATTGTGTATATTAACATATAAATATTCATATATAAATGTTTTTAAAAACATGTAATGTTTTTGATATATGTGTCTGTATGTATATTAATATTTGAATACACATATATAAGAATTTTAAGAAAATGTATAAATTTTTTGATATATATTAATATATTTGTGAGTGTGTGTGTCGGTATGTATGTATAGATTCAATACATATATTTGTTTAAAAACATGTAAAAATATATTTGATTAAGAAATCATGTAATATAGATATATGTACATATATTAAAATGTTAATATGTATATATAAAATTTTATAAATTTTTTTAAGGTTTTTGATATATTGGTATATATATGTGTGTGTGTGTGTCTATATAGATTTCATCTGTATACTTTAAAAAAACGTGAAAGAATATATTTGATTAGGAAATTTTTTAATATATATATATATATATATATATATATATATATATATAAACATGTGAATATGCATATATAAACTTCTAAAAAAACATGTATGGTTTTTGATATATATATATATATGTGTGTGTGTGTGTAAATGTGTATGTATATAGATTTGGTATGTATATTTGTTTAAAAAAATGTAAAAGTAAATTTGATGAAAATATATTTGATTAATAAATTATGTAATATTTATTAAAAAACAGTTATAATTAATAAATAATTTGTATTAATTGATAAAAAATAGTATAAATTAGTAGAAATTAAAAAATTATTGTAGTAATTACTTAAATTTTTTGTCATTCCTTGTAAAAAAATATAAAAAATAATAAATTCTATTATAAATTCACCATAATTAGTATAAATGTATTATTAATTAAATTAATTACTATTAATCATTAAATAATTTTTAATAACTAAAAATTAATTAGTTAATATTCTTAATAATTAGTAAATGTTAGTATTATTAAATAAATATTATTAATAATTTCAATATGTTAATAATTTATGATAATTTGGAATAAATTGTATAAATAATATATATGAAATAATAATTAGACATATCTAGAATATAATAATAATATTTAGTTAGTCATAATGAGTAATAATTATTCTTATTTCTATTTTTTATATATATATTTATGGACTCAGAAAGTAGACATCAGTTTCTATTATGCGACCGTGATTGGATAAACCATAAAAAAATCCCAACGAATATGATATAAATCTTGTCTACATTGAGGGTGTTGAAATATTTATATCATTTTCATCATAAAATTTAGAATTTCATTCTGAAGGAACAATTAAATGTCCATGTAAGAAATGTGATCTTAAGTGATTTGAAACATTTGACAATGTTGGACTTCATCTTCCATGTTTTTGGTTTTTGGAAAGATTATATTTTTCTGTATCAACATGGTGAAAATAATTCAATAAAAAATACAATTTTTTTGGTTCTGAATCCATTGTTTTATAATATAGTACAATTAGACTCTAAACCTTCTATTCTAGAAACAAAAACTCAGATTATATTCCAAATACTAAATCAAAAACTTTTTAATTTTACAATTTGTTGAAATATGTTGAGGAGGCCACATATCTGGGATGTCGGATGAGAAAACTTGAAGCTGTTACAAAATTTAGGGCTATTAAATTATATTTTTGTGTTTCAAGTAGTCTCGTTGATCAAAAATTATCTTTATTTAAATATTTTTTTCCTGATGAAAATACATTACCTACAAGTTTCCATGAAAGTAAGAGATTAGTCCATAATTTGGGTCTTAGTTATCAAAATATCCATGAATGTTCAAATGATTAAATATTATATTATAGTGATTATGAATAATTATTTAATTTTTCAATATGTAGAGAATCAAGGTATAAAGATACACGATAAGGAAAGTACATATTTCCTGTGAAATATTTGAGGTATTTTCCAATTACACCCCATTTACAGTGTTTATTTATGTCTCACAGCATAGCTGCATTAATGACATGGAATAAATCAAATATTTACATTAGTAAAATATTAAATCATCCATGTGATAGAGATTCATGGAAATGCTATCGTTAGATGAATCCTTCTTCTGCTTCAAAAACTCGTAACTTACAGTTGGGTATTTCTACTAATTGTTTTTGTTCATTTGGTGCTTACAAAAATAAATTTTCTTGTTTTCCTATGGTCATTAATCCATATAAATTAACACTTCATATGATAATGAATAAACCATATATATATTTGGTGTTATTAATTCCAGGACATCTAAAGAAGAATAATGATGTTTATTTAAACCCACTAATTGATGAATTAATTTTATTATGGCACAACTATGTAACTACATTTGATATAGTTTCATATCAGAATTTTTCACTAAATATTTCATTATTATTTATGAATAGTGACTTTCCTAAATACATTATGTTATCTGTATGGAGTACACATGGTCAAGAATTGTTTATATACTTCATGAATGATAAAAAAAAGTATTTATTTTCATAGTTTTCCAAAATAGATATTGGGTAAGTTGATGTGATTCTAAGAGATTATTTTTCTAAGACATGGGAGTCATGGGATCATGTTCCCATTATCATTAATCACAAGATGTGCGACCATTGGATTGTATGTTATTAAAAAATATACGTTATTTTAAATTTATTTAATTAGTGGCATGTTGTTTTTAATTGTTTTGCAGAATTTATAGTCTCTGGTTACTGATTTCCTGAGAGCTCCTATCCAAGAGGAATGGAATATTTATACACATGAATTTTTTATTAGTTTTTACAAAACCTTAGAAAGTAATACATTGATATAGCTTCTATAACTGTTTATGACCAGTTTTGTATCTCTCATCGACCTGACTATATATTAGCTTAGTAATGGGATGTATTGTACTCCTACTAGATAGGAGATACTTTTAGGTGGACTTCTTCATCTGGATGTCAGAACTGGGGGAGGAAAGAGGTCACACATAGAGCTGGGAGTTTTAAATTTGGTATACATTTGAGATATATGGTAAGTAATATTATTTATTAATGTATATATACTTTAGATATAAAATTTTTTGTTATATTATACAGGCCGCTACTGACCCCTATATTACTGAGTTTGAAGTTCATAATAATATGTACACTGATCCTCATAGAATATAACTTATTAGTGACCGAAAACACTATATTATGGTTTTTAATTTTTTTAAAAAATATCATATTAATTTTATTATTATTATAATTTCTAATTGTATTTGAATAAAATTTATGAGGTTGTGAATTATCATTTACGAGATATTCAATCCAAGAGCAAAGAATATACCACTGTCAAGTTAGGTTTTGATGAGGGTGTTTGGATATAAGTGACTTTACATAGTGTTGATAAAGTTTGTGGGACCGTTGTTAGTTCACGACTGATACCTATGAGTTATTATGGTCCTTAATTAATGTTATCAGTTAGCTTGAAGTGATCTCATGGAGAGTTTTCATCATCTACTGGATAGAATAAGTAGAGGTTGAGAGCTCAAGATGAGATGATACAATGGATTCAGAGAGAGGGAAGAGGGGCTTGAGCATAATTTCTTGAGAGATAAGCATATGTTGGAGTATATGTGACAACTTGCGTATGGTGTCAGTATGGAGTTACCTCCCCCTAACTATTCAAGTGATCCTCATCTATATGATCATACCAGTCGATGCTCTGTGGTTTTTTCTAACTGTTATGTATTTAAAGGTGATAAACATATTATGTGTGAAATGGTGTGTTATTTTATGTTTGTTTTTTATTATTTTTAATTATTTATGATTTTTAATGAATTTTGTTTATTTATTTATTTATTTTTTATCAAAATATCAGAAATTATGATGGATATATTTATCCATCATAGTTTTTTTAAAAATTTATCCTACATATTTACAAAGGATAAGGTAGTCATTTTAAATAATTTTATTTGTGAAGGGTCCATCACAATTTTTTATTTTATGTACTTGTGGGTTGTATTTGTGATAGACGGATTATCCATCTTAAATGATATTTATTTGTGACAGGACATTAAAAAATAATTATGGAGTAATTTTATGTGATGGTCTATTAGTGACGGACTTCTGTTGAAAAATACCATTCACAATAAGAATCCATTACTAATGACCCTATGTAAAAATGAGAAACTCCAATAGAGCTACATGTATAATTTTTAGACCAACATTATACAAATGGATGATGTTCCAAACACAGTATAGTTAATGACACTTTATCCTTTCAATTTAAATCATTAATTACTCTATTTTATTTTCATATATGGTAATGAATCATACATTCATAATCTTTAATCAGTTCTAGTCATCTTCTCTTCCTCATGTTCAACTCTTTCTGAGTGAATGTATACTTCAAAATTTCATGATTAAAATTTATTTCACACTTTACTCCATATAAATGATTTCTCTATATTTTTAAATAAAAAACCATAGTGTATAGTTCAATTTCACATAAAGGATAATTTATCACATGAGATTTCAATTGACGTTAAGAATAAGAAACTATCTGATCATTATGTGTTAAAACACAACTCGGTCCCTTCAAATATGCATTTTTATAGACAAAAAAGTCACCATTTATAGATGGAGGTGCTAAAACTAAATCTTTCACTTATCTTCTTTTCAATTCTTGGAAACATTCTTCATAGTATTTCACATAGATTAAATTAACTCCTTATTGAGTTAACTTAATTAGTGGGCTAGATAACTAATCAATGTTTTTAATAAACCAATGGTAGTAACCCACTAATCCAAGAAATCTATGAATCTATATGAAATTTTTAGGTAGTTTCCATTCTCTAACCACTTTAGTTTTAACTATATCAATAGTTATTCTATATACACAATACATCCAAGGAGATAAACATTTCCCAACCAGAATTCACATTTACTAAATTTTCCATATAACTCATTTTCATTCAAGGTTTTCAGAAAAACACTCAAATGTTTCTCCTGATCATCATGACTATAATAATATATCTGGATGTCATCAATAAAAGAAAAAACAAATTTATCCAAGAAATCATGTAAAAATATATTCATAAGTTCTATAAATATAGCTATATAATTTTTTAACCCTAAGGTAATAACCACAAATTCATAATTTCTATACCTATAATGAAACACCATATTTGAAATTTAATCCTTATTTACCTTCAACTAATGGTACATAGACCTAAGATCAACCTTTTATAAATATTGATCTCCCTAGAGCTGATCAAACAAGTCATATATATGAGGAAACATATACTTATTCTTAATAGTGATGTTATTTGATGCTCTATAATTAGTTAAAATCCTCATGAACCAAATTTATTTATTTTTAAATAAAATAGGATCACCCCATAGTTAAGTTCTATGATGAATAAATCCTTTATCAAGTAACTCTTGTAACTAATTTTTCAATTAAAAATGTTTTACCAGATACATTAAATAAGTAGGTTTTGAGATTGGATTAGCATTAAGAAATATGTTAATAGTAAATTCAATCTCCCAATCCGGTATAATATTAGGAATTCCATTATGAAATACATCCAGATATTCATTTACTACAAGAACATCACTAATTTGAATAGTTTTCTTATTCTCAACAATATGTGAAAGATATCTTTCATTTCCATATTTAATAAATTTCTCATATTCTTAATATGATATCAATGCTATGAATCTATTCTTGTATAATAATTGAAACTATTTTTTTAAAAACAACTTATTTATCTCTATAATCTATCTTAGTATGATAAATAAAAAATTAATCTATACACAAAATAACATCAAACAATATAAGGGGTAAGACAACATGATTTTTAGGTAAATAATTTCCACAAAAAATAATAAAAATATTCTTATAATGGTATTTCCTTAGTAATATGCCCATGTGTTTTTACCAAAAGTTTTGGATTCAATTCTTGAGGTGAAATTTCTAATTTACCAAAAAAATCTCAAAAATGAAAGACTACATCGACCCTGAATCAAAAACGATATTATAATAATCTAAATAAAAAATTAATATACCTAACATCAAATATTTGGATGGTCAAAAATCTATCGATTTATTAATAAAGGATTTATCCACAAACTTCTTTAGATCTTGATGAGTTTCATCCTTCATTCCTATCTTTGTACAAGTACATGCATAATGACCCATCCCATTACAATTAAAACATCTTGTTGTTGGATTTTCATTATTTTTATTACATTACAGTTATCTTTTTCTTTGTAGTCACATACCACATGTACAAACATACCACATCAAAAACACTTTCTAGATTTTATAATACATTCACCTATTTTTTTTACAAAAATTATCACAATATAGAAACATTATTTTCCTACCTTTAGATTTTTTTGATGGGTACTTCCCTATTAACTATTATCTAGACATCTTTTTATTATTTTTTTCATGGAATACATGATCATTTTAAAACTCCATTTATACCTTATCATCACATCAAACAAGTTTCTCTAAACTTTTAAATTCATTAAAATCCAATTCCATTTGATATCTTAGCTTCAATCCTGGGTTAAAAAGATTAATTTTACAATAAACATCTCTGATACAATTTAGTGCCTACATTACAAAATATGTAAAGTTTAATTTATTTTCAATTATTGAATCTTACTCCTTCTACCTCAATTATAATAATTTTTCTACATTCTATGTCGAACAAATTTAAGAAAATACTTCTAAATGAAAATATTCTTAAATTCATCCCATTCTTAGGCATCAATATCTTCTCTTTCTCTGATATTCTTAACCATTTACCACCACTTATCACATTCACCTTAAAAATTATAAGTATCAAGAGTTACCTTTTGTGTTTTAGAAAACCCCATGAATTTTAATATCTTTTCCAAATAATTAACCCATACTTCTACTATCATAGGGTCCGACAATCAAATGAACAGTGGAGGGTTTTGTTTTATGAAATTCTCCACAATAGATATGTTCCTTTATGGTTGACATAGTTTCTCTAAAATATAGATACCACCACCATTTATACCTTATTTCAAATGTTCCATCACAATAACAAACTATGTTGTTCCAACTCCAACCACTCCAGGTTGTTTATTTGTTAGGATATTATACTATTAGTTCCTTCCTACTTTTGATTCCATTTTTCCTCTATAGAAAACCATTATGAGAAAAAACAGTTTAGATGAATTAACTTCGTAATATTCAAATTCTATATCATGGTAACCATAAATTATAATCTCATAAGGGTACCTACATTATCCTAACCCCAAAAATTATATTAACCCTTCCTTTAATAATAACTATAAGGACTCAATCATTATTCAACCCATAATTTCATTTTTTTTCAAGTATTCAGTTTCTTTCATTAAAAAATATCTTTTTAAGTATTATAGTTTTTGAAAATTAGTCCATAACTATAATATAACAAACCCATACATTTCAAAGTGAACAATTCCATGCACTATTCATTTTTTTTACAATATAATTCATTTAAAATGAAACAAATTTTATTTTCATGAAAAATTATCATGATTTTTAAATTTACTTTATCATTATTCCTACTCATCCTTAAACCCAGTGAAAAGAAATTGAAAACATGGGATGATCATAAAAATATTAGTAAGACCCATATAAAATGGAACAAATATGTCACGACTCAACCCAACAAGACCCCTACTGGGTCGACAATAAGTTGAGGGTGACACCCCATTCCCACCTCCAATATGTTAGGGGCTGGAGAAGTGTTGAGTAATCATTAGAATAAAATTGGAGGAATTACCCTAAATTACTTATAATCACACACATACACAGAACTCCATGAAACAACATAAAGATATAAGGATATTGAAACACTTAGAGTATGAAAAATACATGCAATAACCTCTATGAGATACATCAAAGTACCATAAGGGAATAAAAAAGATATAAATGGGAAAAATATGACCCCAACCCAAAAGAGTTCCCAACTTTATAATAACTACAAAAAGGGAAAACTAATGAGATCCTAGCTCACCGCCTCTAATATTAACCATCGAATGCAGTCAGCACCTCCATGTACCACTATGTTCCACTAAAACCAAGTCCACCAATGTCACCACCGATCTATCTATAATCTGCATAAGACACTACATGTGAGTACATAACCCATATAGGGCTGAGTATATACATACCAAGTAGGATTCCCCGAATACCAAGAAGTGTAAGAAATATAAATAAATAGTTATCTAAACCCATCAATTATGCGGGCAATGAAACCTAACATCAGATATGCTCATAAATAAACCTAAACAAAGAGAGAAATGGGATCTATATCAATACAACCAACTAAGAATGAAGAGTTTTCCTATATATCCAATGCTCATATTTCTGATTCCCAGTGATACACACAAATTCCATTCATATTTTTATTTAATTTGCAATTATTTTTTGATGAATTTTACTGGATTTTCCAATATAATACATTCTTTCACCTAAATGTTCAAAAATTTGAATATGATAGTAAAATGGTTTGAATGAAATTAAAATGTTTTATTTTTAAAATTTTAAAATTATTTATTTATGATGTTGAATATTACCTTGTGTTGTCATTTTTTCATGTGTTTAATAAAAATTTACCTATTAACCAGGAAGCCTCAACTCAAGGTAGAGGAACATGAAATAACTTGATCAAGGAGATCCATCCATCCATGAGAACTCACAGGGGAATAAATACGGTGAATAGGTGTACTCTGGGGGGTCAAATATCATGGGGATCATAGTGATCCTAAAAGACATAATAGTCCATGTGTATGTGCGACTCACATGTATATGGGTGTGGTATCCTGTTAGAGCTCATACACACTGGAAGTGGTTTTGGATGGTGCTCTTGTACCTTGATTGATAAAATGTATCCCTCCCTTATGGCCAATTTAGACGTGGGATAGTGAAAAAAATGGGATATTATTTTTTTTTTTACAAAAACAGCACTTCTTCACTCCAATTCACATGCCTTATCCTCGCACACCCTGCACCACCACTCCTCACCACCTACCAACTTCATCCCCATCGGACCTACACCTTGAACTAATATAAGCCACAATTTTCACCATGGAGAGCTTGTCTCAAGCTCCAATTCCACCATGGATCTCATTCGAAGCCATGAATGAACCCCAGAAGGCTCATTTCGATCTCCCTATGGCAAATTCAAAGGTCATAAGGGTTATGGAAACATAGAACACCGCTTCTACCATGCATAACCAACTTGTTTCATTCCACCATGACGTTTCCATGTTACAAATTCTACATGATCACATGAACATATGAAGGAGACTTACCTCACCCAAGATTAGTCCACACTTCAACTTGGGAATCCCAATATACCCAAAGAATAAAAAATAAAATCTTCATTCAAACAAAAATTCAATTTGAAAAATATGCCTTGACTACCACCAAGTAAGGAGGATGAGGCTCTTCTTCTATAAAAGGAGATGCGTACTACCATTTTCAGGAATTTTAAACCTGGATAGAGGATCCTCGGCCAACAGAGGATGGTGCACTATTTTTTTCTTCCTGTTTTTATTTTTATTTTTGTTTAATTTGAAATGTAATTTTTATTTTAGTTTTATAAAAAAAATATAATTCATGCATGTTCTTCGGTCCAAGTGATTCCACCACCCATATTGTTTTTCTTTTCTTTCTCCTTCTCCTTCTTCTATTTTATTTTCTTATTTTTTTAATCATTTTGTGTTCTTAAATTTTTTATTCCATTTTATTTTATTTTTATTCTCTCTCTATCTTATTATTCTATTTTTAATTTATTTTTTGATTTTAGGTGTGTTTTCTTCTTCTAATCTCACCCATTTAATTTTTATTTTATTTATTTCTTCTTATCTTATTTCTATCCACTAAAGTGATTTCTTACCCTCAATAATGCAGGGGCTCACCTTAGGATTGGCTTGAGGGAGCTCAAGGTTTTCTTGAATTATTTCTCAAAGTTTATTTTATGTTTGTAATAAATGAGAGTGGAATACAAGGGAATGATTATTGTCCCACTTGACATGAAATTTAATTATATTTCTATTATTTTTATTTATTTATTTTCTCTCTCTAAATTTTTTAGATATTCACATGATGGAGTTAAACTAATCAATTGATGAAACAAAATTTGATTGAGTTGAGTCCTAGAAGATGTCACACCCTCGACCAAGGTGTTCCATGAACCTTGATTGTAGGGGGAGATAGAATTTAGATTTATTATAAAATTCAATATTTCATAATTTCTAAATAAAATTATAGTAATTCAACATGATATTTCATGATTGGATTATCAAAATAAATTTAAAAAATAAAGGATAATAATGATTGAGCCAAAAACCAAAATTAAGACCAAGTTCTTTCTTTATTAAGTCATTTTATTTACCATTGAATTTTATTATAAGTTTAAATTTCACATTTCATATCATTTTAATATCTTATAAAATAAATAAAAACCCTAACATGTGTCATTATTTTTATATAATAAAAAAAACAAAAAAAAACATATAGACTTAGGTGGTTTTGAATAAGTGAGTAAAAAAACTCAGAAGCTCCTCAAGTGAGATGGCCCTCGTCATCAATTGTGTTACACTTGGAAAAAATTTATAAATTTTATTTTGCCACACCTTATGACTGGTGGGCATAAAAACTGGAATCTTTTCTGGGGATATAACCAGTAGTTCATTTTACTTTTCTATTTTCAAAGTAAATATTTTTTAATTTCTTTAAAATACCATTAAAAAATTCTTTTTTCCATGATGTATTCAAATTATTATTATTCTGCATGAATTGGAAACTCATAGGTGTAATATCTAGTAACGTAATCATCTTGGTCTATAGAATATTGTGTTTCCTTATTTGATAGAAAAATATGGGGAGATCAAAGAAAATCATTATAGAGGATAAATTCTAGGACCTCATCTAGGAGATTAAAGATACCCTTGAACACCCATTAGTTGAAGGATTTTTCATATAGTTATCTGAATTCTTGGATTACTTCAGAAATTTAATCAATAAATGGCTGATACACTTGTAGAGTCATCCTTGTTTTATCCCAACACTTTTTAAGAAGTACCCAGAGAACAATTCGAGTAGAAATTGGCTAAAAATAATCTCAAATATGGTATTCAACATCTTGAATAGATAGTGAAATATTCAAAAGGAAAAATGGATTAAAAAAGGGAGAACTTAAATTTATCCCTTGAACAACCTGAACCTGAAACATAAGATGATCCATGGGCCTTTCCAACTTTTTTGAAGGAATCCAAGAATTTGAGGCCAATATTTAAGATTATTCGCAGCCCAACCATCTGAAAAACCAGATTGAGGATTACTATGATGAGCTAGAGTGGATTCATAATAAGTAATACTTTCCTGCTAACCTAACTATGGGAGATCAACACGATTTAGATGAATTCTTGAATAAGTATGAGGTACAAATTTGTCTCCCTAGTCCCTATAATGTAGACAATCCAGAATATTTGCATATTTTTCTATCCATGGAGGAAGGAACCACCCAATTGGTGAAATTTGAAGAAAATGTGGAAGATCCTAACTACCTACCCCCAATTACCACCATCCAACTCTAAGAGGCACTAACCATTGAAGAAAATATTGACGTTGAACCAAATAAGGGAGTTGATATTATCTCAAACTCTATTTCATTTGATTTTATTCAATATGAATTGAGTATTAATTCTCACTACACTGAATTTTCACATTCGGACAATCTTTATTATGCCTTAAAGGAAGATGAATAAATTGAACATGCACGTATTGAGGAGAACATGAAGCTCCTTGATTTTATTGAATGTAAAATTGAGGATTCCCATGAAGTAGTCCAACTGGATGAGCTTGTGGAAATAGAGATAGAGGATACTCACACTGAAAGGGTGAAATTTGATTTACATTATTCATGATTAAATTCCATTGAATTAAAAATATATTCTAAACCTACTTTTGAAATTACAATTCATGCATCACATATTAATCCAACACTATAAAATGAAGGGAAGGTTTCACAAGTAGTAACCAAGGAAGAGGATGATCCATACTTCATCCAACCCTTTCCATGAAATTTTTACTTAATTGTGAAGGGTTGTGTCTATTATAAACTATCCATGTGTCATTCCTCACCACCAAAAAAATGCAAGCTGGAAAAGCCACATGTGATGGTTTAAGTCCAAGAAACTTCATCCACCAACTGAATCTGGATAATAGCTGGTATGTACCTTTGGAGTAAGTAAAAATTTATGGCCCACTTATAGGATCATACTAAGACTTATACCTTTTACTTGCATTATAGGACTTTAAATTTTATTTTATTGGATTAGTCCATCATAGATCCCACACCCTCTACTCATTTTTATCTTAAATGACATGATACTTGTGATTAATTGTGTGATTTAATTATATAAGAGCATGATAGCATAAGGCATACCCCAAGAACAATGGAAGAAGAGTATTGGAGCTTCATGATAACTGGGAGTTCATTCTTACATTCATTATGTTCAAACTCTCTACATTTTTTTCCAACAACATTATTTGAGATTTAAATTGGAAATTTCATACAAACATTTAAATTCATGCTTTACTTGACATATCTATAAGATTTGGGTTTCTTATGAATCTTATGATTTCATGTTTTAGATTTTAATGTTAATGAGATTTAATGAGTAAAATAGATAATTAAATAACTAAAGTAAATCATGAATATTAAAATGAGGAATCATGATTTAACGGAATTATTTTATTCATGTAAATGAAATTTCCTAACCATTTTTCACACATTAAATTTATGAATTTTTTTTGAATTCATTTATTATTATTAATCATTCCTTGAGTGATTGTTCAAAATCATATGTCCCATTTCTGAGAGGATTTCTAGACCAAGTACATTCCATTTATTCTTGATCATATTTCTTGAGTGATCTTAAGATATTCCACCTACCATAAATTGTATTGAAACTTTTCAAAGCTAATGACTGTGAAAAAAACAAATTTAAAATGATTGAGGTATCTTTTGAAAATCCCTTATCCATGAAAACATCCTTTACATTAATCCTTATTTATCCTATAGATACCATGAATGACCTTGTTAGTTATGATCTATGTTTTAAGACATTTTTAGCCATTCATACCATCCTATTTTAATTTTCATTATATTTTTAATTTGAAGTGTGGGGGGAAAGGGAATCATTAAGAATTGGATGTTTTACATTTTAAGTAAAAAAATCTGGGGTTTCTTATTTTGGTGTTGAAAAAGATTTTTTATTCATTCATTATACATTATTTCCTTTCTCTCTTGAATAAAAAAAAGAAATATAAAATAAAAAAATAAAAAAATGAAAATAATGGGATGTGATTTGAAAAAAACAAAAATAACCATTACTAAACTGATGATTTTTATCATATATGGTTAGGTGGTGAATGTGAGGTTTATTTCAAGCATAAATTTTAAAAAAATGAAAAAAATCTTTCAAAAATAAAAAAAGTATAAAATTTGTGAGAATTTCAACAAGTGTCATAAATTATTCATTATGATTTATTTTGATCACAACCTTTACTTTGAGTTTTGGGAAGTGGGAGTTGTTATCTTTCAAGGGAAAAATTTTGTGAAAATTTTACTTTTGATATCATACTCAATACTTTAAGAGATAAGACTCCTCCTTGAGAATTTATTTTAAAACATAAATTCCTACAAATATTAATCCTTATATTTTTTTGAACCTTTATTGCAATTCTTTATTATTTTATGTTCTTTTTTTACAAATTAGAGAAAGTAGTTCCTTTAAAATCATATGGATAAGGATCACGTATTAACGATATGTTCATAACTCTACCTGAATTAATATCATGAGTTATGAGTGAAAATATTCAAAATATATGTAGATCATGATTTGTAATGTTTAATAATAATGAATTAACAAGATTGAATAGATGAAATAAGAGGTTCCATAATTTTCAAATAGGGAAAAGTAAAATACTTGAGTTGATTGTTTCTTTAAAAATTGAGAAATTAAATTGATATTTTATGTGGAATTTGAAATTTTGATTTCACATTGATAATTTTTTAATTTTAGTGATTCGGAATTTGAATATTGGTAACTTTTGTTCCCTCTAAATTAATTTTTGAGATTTTATACTTGAGGAAAATCATTGTTTAAGTGTGGGGGTATTTGATACACACAAATTCCATGCATATGTTTAATCAATTTTCAATTATTTTTTCATGAATTTTAGTGGATATTCCCATATAATACAATGTTTTACTTAAATGGAGGAAAATTTGAATATGATAGTAAAATGTTTTGAATTAAATGAAAATGATTGATTTTGAAAATTTGTAATTTAATTATTTATGTTTTTGAATCTTACCTTGTGTTATCATTTTTCAGGTGTAATAATAATTTACCTTTCAATAAGGTAGCCTCAACTCAAGGGAGAGGCATTCCACATTGTTGGGTCAAGGAGATCCAGCCAGCCATGACAACCAACAGAAAAACCCTTTTAGTGGAAAGACATGGGGAATCAAGCCTATGTATAGGTGGCCCAAGGGTACCCAAATCTTATAGGGAGTATATTGGGCCTAAAGGCCTGCACGGGTTGCATGTATGTGTGGCATGTATGTATGTGGGTGTGGGTTCTTACAGGAGACCATCCACACTACAAGATGTTTTGGATGGTTCTCCTACACCTTGATTGATAAAACATCACCCCCTGGGGTCTGGTTTTGATGTGGGATAATAGAAAAATGGGTTACTAGTCATTTTTTTTACAAAAATAGCACTGCTACTGTCCAGTTCATGCTCCTCTCCCTTGCACACCATGTACTTTCTTTCATCATCTCCTTCCACCTTCTTCCCCACTGGCCCACTGCCTGCAACTCATTAGAACCACCATTATAGTGCTGGATAGATTGACTCGAGCTCCACTTCCAACATGGATCCCTTTTGAATCAATGGATAAACCCCAAAATCTCATTTCGAGCTCCCTTCATGCACTTTCAAGGTCATAGGGGTTAAGGATAAACAATATACCACCACTACCATGCATTACCACCTTTTTTTATTCCACCTTGTCATCACCGCATTGCCAAGTAACCATGATCCAATGTACATACAAAGGAGTCTACCCTCACCCATACTTGTTCCATGATAAAACTAAAATAATACCAATATATTTAGATAATAAAAACAAATATATTAAAATATTAATTCAAACTAAAATTCAATTTTGAATATTTCCTTTACCACCACCAAGGAAGGATGTTGAGGATATTCTCCTATAAAAGGAGTTTCCTGCTACCAAGTTCATGAGTTCGGCACCTAGCTGGAGGATCCTTGGCTAAGAGAGGCTGCCACATAATTTTTTTTCTTCCAGTTTTAAATTTTTTTATTATTATTTTTCATTTTAAGTGTAACTTTTTATTGTTGTTTTCTAAATAAAAAACAATTCATGAATGTTATTCTATCCAATTTCTTATACCACCCATATTCTTTTTATTTTCCTTATTATTCTAATTTTCTTTTATTCACTTCTACTTTTAATCATTTTAGGTTATTAATTTAATTTTATATTTATTCTTTATATCTCTATCTCTATCTCTCTCTTATTTTTCTATTATTATTTTTTTATGATTTCATGCGTGTGTTTTATTATTATTTTCTCATATCTTTTATTTTATTTTATTTATTTATTTTTCTCTTATGTCTATCCACTAATGTGATCTCTTACCCTCAATACTTAGGGGATGAACGAAGGCTTGTCCTAGGGGAGTTCAAGGTTTTCAAAATTTATTTCTTAAATTTTATTTTATATTTGTGATAGATGAGAATGGAATGCATGGGAATGAAAAATTTCCCCCATGACATGAAATTCAATTATATTTCTATTATTTTATTTTATTTTATTTTTATTCCCTCTCTTCACTGGTTATCTCTTCACAAAATAGAGTTGTGCCATTTAATGGGTGAAATGACATTCGATTGAGCCATGTCTTGGAATATGTCACACCCTCGACCAAGGTGTGTCATCAACAATGATAATAGGAGTAGGTGGAATTTAGATTTCATAAGGTATTACAAATTTCACAATTTCTAAATAAAAGGATGTTAATTCATTATGATATTTTATGATTGTATTATCAAACTAAATTTAAAAAAAATAATGGAGAATAATGATTGAACCCAAAAACAAACTTAGGACCAAGTTCTTTCTCTATTAACTCATTTTTTTAGCATTGTGTGTTAGTGTTAGTTTATATTTCACATTTCAATTAATTTCAATATCATATAAAATAAAATAAAAATGAAAAATTTATTGTTTTTTATAAAATAATAAAAACAACAAAAACAAGTAGACTTAGGTGATTTAGAATAAGTATGTGAACAAATTGAGAAGCTCCTCAAGTGAGATGATCCTGGTCTGCCACTATACTTCACTAGGAAAACATTTATAAATTTTCTGTTTCCACACCCCACTATTGGTGTGTGTCACCCTAAACCATGTGAAACCTCAAAAGAATCAATGTAGAGGGCCTTATCCTCACTAAAATGATCCATAGTTGAGGAAGCACTAACTCCAGTGGAGGACTCACTTCCTTTCAGAACTCAATGATATGGGAGAACCACTGCATAGATGGAGTACATTCACCATCTTTATTTTGGGGGAGTGCCAAATATTCTTATATAAGAGTATGGGAAACCCACTCCACGGTGAATCAGTGGATTAATAACATCAAAATATCTCGAATGATCAAGAACATAGCATTGTCATTGGCCAAGTGTTGATGAAAGAAGTGTATCACTAATAACACCTCAGGGTACAGAATGTGTATACTTTCACATGGTACTATGTTTATGCCTTTGACACATGTCTTGGATCCTTGAGTAGGGTCACAGGGCATGTGGGCCTGGCCACATGACGTGTGATTTTTAACTCAATTGAAACCCTATACTCCATGAGAACTAGTACTACACAGCATGTATTCCTCAGGGATACAAGGATTTTAATAAGTTTTTTCATAGAAAGTGAATAATTTCTTCACATGGATGTGAGATCCAAAATTTCTACTACCTTTACCACCATTTTATCCTCTTGAATCTATAAAAAAAAGGAGTAAATCCAAAAATCATCGATTCATAGCCTCCAGGGGCTAGAAATCAGAACTCTGGTAACCCAGTAGATAATCTATTAGGTCATCCATTATCGTTTTGGGTCCCGATCCTTTAATACATCACCAAAAACACACATAAAATCTTAATCTATAAAAAAAACTGATCCCTATATTTGTCACACATCTTATATGAATCTATTGGTTCGATCACACTTAAATACGACCCTGTAATGTTGAATCTCTAACCCCGTAGGCCAGCGATGAAGAACGTGAAGAAAAAAAGTGGGAAAGGAATGAGAAAAAGGTAAAAAAATAAATGTTGGATAGTGTGATCTAAATAAAATATTACATAAGTGGAAACAAGGGTGAATTCAATGGTGTTAGAGATAAAAATAAATAGGTTTGAGATTGATATTTAAAATTTAGGCACACACTAAGAATATAAATTATAGAGAAACAAAAAAAGATATAAAATCCATGCTTAAGGATTAATAAAAGGGATGAAATACCCAAAATAAGAATCCCTACATTAAGAATAGGTTGATCACTACTGAAGAAAATATACTCTACAAAAAAAGGAGAATATCACACTATATTCTCCATTAATCTCAAGATTCTTCTCAATTTTTGTCTTCAATCCGTGTTCCATATTCTTCAATGCCTACTAATCTCTCATCCTTCTCTACTATAATCTCTTAGGGTTATGCAGATAACTCTATGGATTCATCAAAATGGAATATATATAGGTATATTAGGTTTTAGGTCATTAAATAATTAAATTATTTATTTCCCCTAATACACTTACCCATGTACGCCTTCCAGAGAACATCCAATGCCAACAAACTTTGTGTTAGGCCTACAATAAACCCCATGTTCCAGAAACAACCGCAATGTTGGATTTCCCATCCAAGGTCCCAATTAATAGGAAATCAATTTATTCTAAAAATATAAACATACATGATTTTGTATAAATTATTATTTTTAATATATTATTTCTGGGGTCTCTCAATACCCAAAACACAGTGATAAACTCTAAGGAAAACTATAGTGATATGAAAAGAAATATTCAATGGATCAAAATATAAAAACCAAAGTTGTTACATTCTCCCAACCATTAAGGATTTTTACTCAAAAAAGAATAAGATATGTGAAAAAGGTTGGGATATTGAGCCTGCATCTCATTCTCATAATCATAGGGGATCTCTCATAAGTTCTTGTGCTACCAACGCACTTGAACCAATAGAATTTTCCATCCACCTAGGACCCTCTCTCATTAATCCTTTATGGCCACCAGATATTATGAGAAGGTGGATCCATCCTCAATGTCCAACTCTCCCAGTTAATAATGTGTGTTGATTCGTTCACATATCTCTTCAATTGAGACACATGGAAGACATCATGAACTTGGTCCAATAGCGTGGGTAATTTCGAGCAGTAAACAACCTCTACAACCCTCCATATAATTGGTCATGTACTAATAAACCTTGGGGTAGCTTGTTTCCCTAGACGAATCTATACTATCCACATCATGGGGAGACTCTCAAGAAAACATGGTTTCCCTAAAAAAAACTCCAAAGGTATACAACATCGATTCATGTAAGATTTATATAAACTTTAGGCTATCCTCATATGCTCGCAGATTACCTAAACCATCTTCATAATCGCCTATACTACATATAACCCAACAAGATATGTCTTAATAAACTCAATCCAACACTTGTATGACCTAAAAAGTCTCTAGTATAGGGCCTTGAAAGCTTCAATTAAAATAGTGGAGTGATAGTTTCTATTATAGGAAAACTCCACCAATGGAAAATGATCCTCCCAACTCTAGATAAAGAAAAACACTTGGGATATCACCATATCCTCCAAAACCTGGATGATTCACTTGGTCTATCCATTTTTCTCGGGATGAAACTCACTACACAATTATAAATGGGTCCCAAAATCCTCTTACAAACATCTCCACAATTGTGATGTGAACCAAGCATCATGGTTGGAGATTATCTTCATGGGTAACCCATGGATCTGGATGATTTTCTACATGTAAAATTTCCCCAAACTCTCAACTAAACTCTACTCACTGATTTCAAGGAAGTGTACTAACATTTTAAGTTGAAAAAAAATAACTTGAATCATGTATTTTTACTATACATAGAATCCTAATCATAAAATCCATAGATATTTCATCCCACTTTTATTCTGATATCTTTATAGGTTGAGTCAAACCTGCTGGAACCCGATGTTCATCCTTTACCTACCTACATGTGAGGCACATAGAAACAAGCTCACCAACATTCTTCCTCATTCCATCCCACCAAAAATATTTTTGAAGGTCCTTGAACAAAATTTCCAAAATAGAATGAACATACAAGGGGGATGTATAAAACTCCCTCAACACCTCCTCATGAGACGTTCCAGAACCATCGTCCATCCCTAGAAAATCATGATGTGCTCCCCTCATTCATAAAATCTCTCTGGTGCATATCCTAAGGATATTTAGTTATGTATAACCTTATAGAAGATATCTCCCAAAAGAGACTCTCTCACATGATAAATAAGAAGTGGAGTCACTACCGACAACTAATGATAAGTCACACCCCTCTTCTTCACCAAGGTCAGCTGCAACAAGGCCAACTTCTCAAACACCTCCTCTATTAAGTGAGAATGAGATTTCTTACTGAGGGTGTATTCCACAACATTTCCCTTCCCTGGAGTGTAGACTATCTCAAATTCATTCTCTTGTAGGAACTCCAACAAACACCTCTATATTATATTAATATCTCTCTAGGTGAATATGTACTTTTCACTCTATTGATTTGAATAAACAAAGAAAAACTCACGCAAAAGACAATTTCTCCACAACGTCATGGTCAAGACTACCATTTCCAGCTCCAAGTTGTTGGTCGCATAATTCTTCTCATGGGGTCTCAACTACCTTAACCCATAATTGATCACTTCCTCTCTATGAATCAAAAAACATCCGATTATATCTCAAGAGGCATCAAAAAACACCACATACTCAATACCCACCTCTGGTAGTCTCAACACAGGTGCACTGGTCAACCTGTTCCTTTACTTTTTGAAGGCTCCCTGAAACTCCTTAGTCTATAAAAATGACAGAGCTTTCTAAATTCATTTTCATGACACGTCAAATTGATAATGATTTAAAGACAATTTTATAGTCTATAGTAGACCCTAGTTCTTCTCTCAAGGAGAATTGATAGGGTTAGAGTGTGTACTTTTTATGAGAATTACTAAAATAGGGGGTGGTTTTGAAAACATTTTAAAGAAAATAACTTAATTTGAAGAGTTTAATAATTATAACACCAAGTGTATTTTTAAAAATATTATATGAATGGGTTTTTTTTATTTCACTAAACACATTTCCAGTTCATTTTTCTTAGATATTCATTCGATTTTGGAGTAATTATTTGGATGAAATTAATTGGAATCCTAATTAATTCATATGATTTTATTTTAATGATTGAAGAAACAAACCTTGACATAACATTAATATTTCCAAGTTCCAGAACTTATTCATGGAATAAGAGCTTCAAAATACTATTTAAATATCAAGAAAGTGGGTAAAAAAGGATTCTTGTGTTGTCCAATTGAAACAATATAAGTCACACACTCAAAACCTCACACCGATCAGTTAGAAATTAAGATCATATCAATCACATGCATCAAAACAAGCATTCAAATTTGAAATAATGTACGATACATGGGATGAAATGTTGTAAAACCTAAATTAATCCAAACTAGTAGCTAATATATGCATCATAACTCCCTTAACATGTGGGTAGCTCTCTCATAACAAATTCTCATCGTTTATCCCGACATTAAGAAGAGGATAACGCTCTGGTGGATCTCCTTCTTCATCCTTGATCCCCCTATGAGGATAGGGAGCTCCATAACCTCTAATGGTATTAAATAACTCCTCTATAACTTCATTTTGGTAGCACTTAGCAATATTGGCAGAAATTGAAAATGAGGTTCCCAAGGATTATTTTTATAGCTAAAATGGGAAGTGGTTTTGGTCACCTAATTTTTGAGATACCACTTGTGTATTGGTTTTGGGTTGGTAAATAGAAATATCTCAAATTGGAAAAAATAGAAGAGTTGTTTTCTAGAATCTTGAACATAATCATATCAATTTTTTTCCATTGGACATATAAAATTAGAGATATAGTCATAATACCAAGCCAAACTTTTGACTTCATGAAGACTCAGTTCCCTGGATAGATTGGTTCAGATGGTCCACCAGATAGATGGATTTAGATTCTATTTATTGAGATGAGTTTTATCCCATAGAGTTACGGATTGGGTCACAAAATTTAATCCCATTTGGTTGCACTAATTTCTCATAACATTCAAAATAGTGGACATGTGTTCATGGGCTTCCATTTTGTTTAGCCTATTTTTTCTGCATCATCTCTGGACCTCCAAACCACCTCCCCGTACTATAAAATCATCAAAACAAGTATTATTTCCCCTTTAAAAAGTGATAAATATTAAATAATTGAATAAAACATGAAGTTTAATTGTTTATTATATTTTTAATTTATAGTACAAAATCAGTTTAATACAATAGAGTAAGTGTGAAATAAAATAGTGAATCGTGATGCGGTCACACCCCCACACCTAAACATTTTCACACCTGGAGAAAGTATTATTTACAAAAATTATATATATATTCCCAACTTCATGAATATTTAATATTAAATGAAAATTTAATCTATGATGGAAATTTACTCAAAGAAAAAATCACACCAAGGGGTTATTTTCAGTGATCATGGAAAAAGATGTCTCATAAATAGTATCAGAACAACATTATAATATATGAATTATTGAAATCAGAGAAATTAACTTAGAAGTTAACCATTACACTAATTCTACAAGTGTGTGTGTGTGAAAACCATTTAATTATATTCTTTCCACTCTCTATCCAGTAAATATATATTATTTTAAAATTTTCCTATTTAAATTATTCTAACCATTGAACCCACCCTAAATCCTTTATAATAAAATTTCAAGACCCATTCACATAATAATTCCTATAATTCAAACCTTAATCTCCTAACCTAGACATCTCCATATTTTTTACATTTCATCACTCCCCTCATTTATTATTATTTTTGTTTTTTTATGTTTAAATTTGAAAAAATATCACCTCATCTCTCAACCCGTGTTTGATCTCCTCAAAAAATTAATTTTAATAGTTATAATAATATCAAAGGTCAAGAAATAATTTTTTTTGACCTTACTAAGACAGAATCCATATTTTTTTGTTTTTTTTGTTTTTTTTGTTTTTTTATTATTTTTTTAGGTCATACAAAAGTCAGATAACAGGTACACACACATAGGTCAATCCGGTATAGTAATAAAAAATATTAGATAAGTAATTAATGTTTGGAAAATAATTTTAAAAAGTAGATTAAAATTAACCTAACTTATATTTAACTTCTATTAATTAAGAAATATTCACACTTCATGGTTGAGTGAAAATATATGTGGAGATATTAAGTGAGATAGTTTTCATATAAACTACTCACATAAAGGGTATTATTCTTTTCAAAGGTTTCAAAATGATAAAACCATTTATATCATCGACAAACAACTAATTTACTTGAAAAAATCAAACCAAAATATTAAATTCATGCTTAAACACACATTTCATCAGTGATTTTTTTAAAATGTAAAAGCAATATTAAATATGGAAATTTCTCATGCATTTTTAAAAACTTCAATGATTATGTGGGAATCATTTTCCATGATAAAGTGGCAACAGAAAAAAAAATTAACATTCTGGCACAAAAGTAATGGGGGAAGGAGGGAAGGTAACAATACTATCCAAAAATATAAAAATAGAAAAAAATATGATGAAAATTCCTAACTGAACCAAGAATATACGCAGCCCCACCACACCTAGAGAATCCATTGTCCTCACTGTAATAAAATAGAATATGAGAAGGAAGGATAAAACCTGGTGAGTGTTGTTTCTAGGATGCTTCTTGAACTTGGATTTACTCTATTGAGGACTCTGGAAGGGATTAATGAAAGTGCCTAAGCTGCTACCTATTGACAGTGAATGTTTTCTTTGTTTTTTTATTTTGTACCTGAAAAAACCAAATAGATAAACACTATTAATAGTGTATGGGATAAGCTAGTAGAAATGAAGCTTACCTAGATATAACTTCAGCCATGAATTGTAAATAAGTACCTTTTTCCCAATGTGGAATTGATGATAAAGGATGATACAGTTGTGGGAATCCTTGGTTCTCTTATTATAAATCCGAGAGTTCTCATATGAATCTCTATGAATCTCCTCCAACTCTTGAATTTGCAGCTTCCTTTGAGTAGCTTCACTATAAAGATTAGAAGTTCATTTTTTAATGGATCGGTAGGCCCAGTTCTCTATCTCAACAGGGAGATGAAAACTCTTTCCAAAAACAAGATGATAAGGAGACATTCTAATGAGAGTTTTAAAGGTAGTATGGCAATCTCATAATGAATCATCGATTCTAAGACTCTAATCTTTTCTATTGGTTTGAACCATTTTTTCAAGAATATGTTTTTCATAACTATTAGACACCTAATATTGACCAGTGGTTTGGGGTGATAAGTAGTAGACACTCGATGCCTGACCCCATACCGATGTAGAAGTGATTCCATTGTCTAGTTGCAGAAATCAAAACCCTGGTCACTGATGATGGACCTAGGTAATCCAAATCTATAGAAAATTTAGGTTCTTCAAAATTATACAACTATCTTGGAACCATCTATCCTTCTGGATCCTGCCTCTACCCATTTTTAAAAATAATCCACTTTTAGAAAACTATACAGGTTCCCAAATGAATTTGGGAATAGTCCCATAAATTTAATTCCCAAAACACTGAAAAATTCATAAAAGAGAAAGGGTCATTTTGGAATTTCATTTATTTTAGATACATTACCCATTCATTGAAAGTGGGAAAAAGATTTATAGAAATCATGGGCATCCTGAAATAGTGTTGGCTAAAAGATACTAGAATTGATGACCTTGCGAGTAGTCCATTGAGAACCAAAGTGGCCCCCTCAAGAAAGATTGTGGAAGAACCAAAGGACAAACTGAAACTTGCTATCAAAAACACAACACCTGAGGAATTGATAACTAAATGTGTTACAAAGTTAGGGGTCATCCCAAATCTACCAACCGGGATCATTTTTTAGAAGGTTAGCTAGGTTTTTATTTAAATCAATAGTAATGAAATATGGTACCAAATAATTTACAATTTCTGCATACTAAAGAATAACATATTTCACTCAGTACAATTGATCATCAGAAAACATGTAATCTATGAGAATATAGGGGTATGAGTCGATGTATGAGGATGGAAGGACCCTAATGATATGGCCAGCCTCCACATTCTCTTCTCCTTTTATATCACTTATTTTTAAATTAAATTCCAGATGTAGGAGCATCCAACGAATGAGATGTGGTTTAGATTCGAGTTTCTTAAGGATAGACCATAGGTCTACATGGTTTGATAAAACAATGAATTTAGATCCTAGAATGTATGACCTAAATTTATCAAAGGCAAACACAATGGAAAGGAATTATTTTTCATTTTTTGTGTTTTTTTTGGGCATGGTCTAGTATTCATGAGGCATAGGCAATGACATGTGGAGCTCGATCAACCCTTTATGATAAGACATCCCCAAATATATAGTTAGAGGCATCACACATGATCTAAAATAGTAAATCCCACCTAGTTGGTTGGATTATTGTGGGTGATGAGAGACTCCATTTAAATTTATTAAGATATTCCTCACATTCTTTATAAAAAACTTTTTTTGGAGTAATTGGGAGGGGGTAAGTACAATATTACTAAATTTACAAATGAAATGAAAGTAAAATCCAATATGGTCTAAGAAATACAACACATTATAAACAATTTTGGGGAATGGTAGGGATGCAATGACATCCACTTTTGATTTATCAACTTGGATACCATCCCCAGAAATGGCATTCACAAGTACTATAGATTGTCACCTCATGAGATGGAATTTCTCATAATTTAATACATGATTATTTTCAATACAGTGATGTAGGATAGAACCAAGACTAATCAATAATTTCTAAAAAGAGGATCCATAAATAGTGAAAAAATCCCTGAATAATTCCATGAAATTATCCAGGTAATCCAAAAAAATGCTAATCATACATCTTTGGAAAGTACCTGAAGCATTGCACAGACTGAATGGCATCCTCCAATATGAAAATGTCCTAAAGTGTCAAGTAAAGGTTTTATTTTCCTAATACATGGTGGTAATATGGATATGAGAATATCTAGAATACCCATCAAGGAAATAGTAGTGGGACTTCCCCACTATCCTTTTTACCATCTGGTCAATGAATGGTAATGGGAAATGGTATTTCCTAGTCTATGGGTTTAGTCAGTGATAGTTTATATAGACACACCAACAATTTTTCACATGAGTTGGAACCAATTCATTATTTCATTTTTAATTACCTTAATATTAGTTGTTTTAGAAACTACTTGAACGAGATTGACCCATTGGCTGTCATAGATGGGGTAAATGATTACAATAGCTAATAATTTTGTTACCTCCTTTTTAAAAACATCTTGGAGGTTTGGGTTTAGTTGAATTTGTGGCAGCCTCACTAGTTTAGCCTCATCATTTAACAATATATGATGTGTGAAAATTGATGGGATAATAATAGGAATGTTAGAAAGTTTCCACCCCAAATATTATTTATACTCCCTTAAAAGTTAAATCAATATTAATTCATGATCTAGAGAGAGTGAACTAGTAATGATGATAGGAAAATTGTATCTATTATCAAGATATGAATATTTTAAATCTTGAGGTGCCTATTTTAGTTCAAATTCAGGTGGATTTTGGATTTATGGGAGTGAATGCAATAGTGAGAGGTCAATTATCTCATCTAACTACTCAATGGTAACATCCTCATATGAGAAATGGGATTTTACAAGTTTATTAGTATCATCGATGGTCATAGGATCCTCAATGTTCAAGAAATTATCAATTAACAAACATGCATTAAATTTTTATAGATACGTACAAAATTCTATGCATGATTCATTTCTTATTTTAAATCAATGATGAAAACTTAGAAAGGGTGTCAGGGGAGAGAAAAGAAGTTTCTATGGAATAATGGAGTACATCAATTAAATTAACAGAGAGAGAGAGATGGATGTTCTTTTGAGGGGTGCTTTATGGCATCAAGGTTGTTGAAGTGGAAAATTTCATCACCAAACTCCATATATAATGTACCATTGTGGAAATTAATTATGGTTTTGGCCATTTTTAGGAAAGGTCTCACAAATATAACTGGGGAATGTCTATTCATCCTATCATTTTTCATTTTAAGAACATAAAAATCAGCACGAAAGATTAAAATTTTCACCCTCACAAGAACATCATATAACACACCAGTGGGGTATGTTGTACTCTAGTTTTCTAGTTTCACAACAATTATAATGGGATTCAGTTCCCCAACTAGAAATGAAGAGTAAATAGAATAAGGAATCACATTTATAGAATCACCCAAATCAATCATAGCATTGGAAAAGGAATACTCTCTTATGGTGCATGAAATTGAGAATGTTCCCAGATAGTTTAATTTGGTAGTAAGTGATGGATCTCTCAATGTTGATATATTCCTCTAAAAGATCAACTTTTCATCACCACAAATTTACCTTCGGTGTGTACACGTCCCCTTCAGAGACTTGGTGTATTATGGAATTTTCCTCAGGACATCAATCAAGGGGATATTGAACTTCACTTTTTTTTTAAGTTTCCAAGATTTCATTATCAAGTTCTATTTATTTTTATTTTCTTGGTTGGGTGTCCCTTTGGGTAAATGGAAGAGGAATAGTTTTTCTAGGTGGCTCATCGATGGACACACTCTTTCCTTTAGTTGTATTTTTCTCAGGATAATGATTTTTCTTATTTGGGTCATTTGATATAGTTGGGATGGTGGTTTCCTTAGGAAGGAATAACTATAATGGAGGGTTAATTTGGATTTTATGTTGTTTCCCACTCTTAAGGGAGATGGAACTAATATTTCCCTTATCCATGGGGTTTACTAGTGGTTAAGAGGGTAGTTTACCCGACCCATGACTTCGGATTTCTCCCACCGAGTTGGCAAGTTGGGCTAATTGGGTTTTTAGGTCTTGTATGGCATATTGGGTGTTTTTTGGAATTGAATATTATTTTTAACCATTTTTTCATCATTTATTCTAGGCTAGGCTTAGATTTTTGAGTGGGTTATTGGAAATTCCTTTTGGGTGGTTGAGGATTTCTCGATAGTGGTGGATGACTACTCTACCCTGGTTGGTTAATTGGTTATTGAGGTAGGTTTGAATAACTCCCTTTCCTATAGGTTTTGTGTTATTTCCATCAATGGTTGGATGGAAAGTATGGTTCTTTCCTAAAGGGTTGGTTATAGGGGTGGTCTGGAAATATTGTCTCACAACTCTCAGATTTTTCTCTCAATTGAGAATATTGGTCAGAGTAGTGGGTATCAGAAGAACATATACCGCAATGGATGGGAGGAGGAGATTGGGATTTCCCTTGGGAAAGAGCAAGTTTTCTAAGAAAAGTACTTACCTCTTTGAACATCATGTCCACCTTCTTCTCGAATTTAGTATTGTTCACCTCAGGGATACCTAGAATGGGTACACTAGACCTTGAACCAAATTATTGAGTGTTTTAAGCCATGTTCTCAATGAGGGTAATTGTTGAGATTGGGGTTTTATCAAATAACACACCACTTGAAGCATCATTAATCATGTTTCGATCAATAGGAATTAAACCTTCATAAAAATACTGTATTAAAAGTTGATCTCTTATTTGGTGGTGTGGGAAACTTGAACAAAGATTTTTAAATCATTCTCGATATTCATGAAATGTTTACCCTTGATATTTTCTTATCCCACAAATTTATTTCCTTATTGTTGCAGTTCGATAGGTTGGGAAATATTTTTCAATAAAAGGGCATTTCATGTCCACCCAACCTCTAATTGGTGAATTAACATAGTAAATCCAATCTATTTCAGTGTCTTATAATGATAAAGATAATTTACTAAGATTTAATTTTTCTTCATCCACATTTTTAGATTTTAATTTTGAATGCGCGTTGTGAAATTATTTTAAATACTTATGTGGATCTTCTCTTGTGATTCCACGGAATCTTTTTAATAAGTTAATTAAACACAATTTATTTCAAAATTAGGTGCATATCCTTGCATTGAATATAAGTGGGTTGGATATCAACAACAATAGAGGTTAGTTATTTTAGTGTTTTATTATTTTCATCTATGATATACATGTTAATTTCAATTTCTAATTTGTTTTTAGATGAAGTGGGGTTTAGAAAAGTATCAAGATGTGGTGTGTCCTTCTTCAAAGGGTTGTCTTGTGTGTCTCGAAGTCGACGACGTAGGATCCTCTCTGGTTCGGGTTCGAAAGGTAGAAAATCTCCTAGAGTAGAACACATCATGAATAGAACCTATAAAAGAAATAAATCAGAACAATATATATATATATATATATATAAAGTTAGAAGATAAAACAAATAAATATTTATAAAATTTTCAAAAATCTTATAAAAACATGCAATAAAAACCAAAGCGCTCCCTGGAAACGGTGCCAAAATTTAAACACTTTGTCATGACATGCAAAATTTATTATGATTTAAAATTATTTTATAGTCTATAGAAGACCCTAGGTCACATCTCAAGTAGTGTTGATAGGTTTAGAGTGTGTATTTTTTATGAGAAGTACTAAAATAGGGGGTGGTTTTGAAAACATTTTTTAGAAAATAACTTAATTTAAAGAGTTTACTAGTTAAAAGACCAAGTGGATTTTGAAAAATATGATATAAATGGGTCATTGTGATTTAGAAACACACATTTAAAGTTCATTATTCTTATATATTCATTTAGTTTTGGATTAATTCTTTGGTTTAAATTAATTGGAATCCTAATTTATTCCTAAGCTTTTATTTCAATGCTTAAAGTACCTAACCTTGAAAGAAAAATCATATTTACAAGGTCTATAAATTATGCATGGAATAAGATATTAAAAATAATATTGAAATCTAAAAAAGTGGGTATGAAAAGGATTCTTTTATTTTTCAATCGGAACAACACAAGTCACATACTCAAAACCTTACACCGATCAGTTAGAAATTAAGAGAATATCAATCAAATGCATCAAAACAAGAATTAAGATTTAAAATAATGTAAGATACATGAAATGAAATGTTTTAAAAACAAAATTACTCCATAATAGTAGCTAATATATTCATAGAAACTCCCTTGACATGTGTGTACCTCCCTCACAATGAACGCCCACCGTTTAGCCCGACATTGAGAGGAAGATGAATCCTGAGTAGATCTCCTTATTCATCCCTAACCTCCCCCTTTGTGGATAGAGAGCTCCAAAACCTCCAATGGGATGAAATGAATCCTATGGAACATAAATTTTTAATCACTTCACTATCTTGGTATAACTTTAAAATGAGGTGTTCATTGTTCCTTTTTGTAGCCAAAATGGGAAATGGTTTTGGGAACCTAGTTTTTGAGATACCACTTGTGTCTCAGTTTTGGGTTAGTAAATGGAATTATATCGACTTGGAAAAAAGCTAAGAGTTGTTTTCCAAAATCTTGAATATAACCATTTCAAATTTTGTGGTATTTTAACATCTATAATTATGGATATAGTCAGAATACCAAACCAAACTTTTGACTTCGTGCAGATTCAGTTCCTTGGATAGATTGGTTTGGATGGGACTCCAGATAGATGAATTAGGATTCATTTTCTTGAGATGATTTGTATCCCGCAGAGTTATGGATCCTATAAAAAATATCATACCATTTTGATGAACATATTTCTCAAAACATGCAAAATAGTGGATATGTGTTCATGGGATTCCCCACAGTTTGTCCTATTTTCTTTTTGTATCATCTTCGGCCCTCCAAATGACCTCCTCCTACAATGCAATCATCAAAATAAGTATAATTTCCCCTTTTAAAAGTTATAAATATTAAATAAAGGAATAAAACATGAAGTAAAATTTGTTATTATATTTGGAATTTATAATACAAAATCATTTTAATATAATGGTGTAAGGGTGAAATAAAATAGTGAATCGTGATGTGATCACTTTCCACATCAAGGTATTCAAAGGGACTATTATCCTAGAAAAAAATTCCATGGACCTATGATATCACCCCACTAAAATAAGAAAAAGTTTTACCTCTTAAATTATATTTGATGGATCTCAAGTAATAAATACATCAATATTCATTAGATTCACATCTACACCATGCTTAGAGATTAAAATATATAGAAAGGGAACCTATCATATCCAAAACTGACAATTCAAGAGCTTAATATATAACTGATGTTACCAAGTAAGTCTAGGACCATCGTTAAATTCTCATCATGATCCTCCAAAAATAAATTTTATATGATTATTTCATCAATAAAGTCAATTATGAATCGATCTAAGTATGGATTGATGATTTGGAGCATAAGATCCATGAACACAATGGGAGTATTAGTCACATTGAAAGGAATCATCAAGAAATTATAATGAACAAAGTGAAATTTGAATGTAATCTTCATAATATCATCCTCTTGAAACCTCAATTAATGGAAAATATACCTGATATCAATATTTTAAAACCAACTCATACCTTTCAACTTGTCGACAAGGTTGTCAATCCTCATCAAGGGGTACTTGTTCTTGATCATTACCTGGTTTAGGTGATGATAATCAATAAAAATACTAAAACTCCCATATTCTCTTTTCACAGAAAAAATTGATCTTCCTAGGGGTATACACTAGATCTGATAAAATATTTCTCTTTAAGTCCATCTAACTACACCCTTAGCTTCCAAACTCGGTAGGGACCATCTGATATGCTGTAGAATATTTTGGTGTGGTCCTGAGCTTTAAGTTAATGAAAAAGTCAATCTCCCAACTCATTGGTAGTACTGGGAAATATTCAGAAAAGATATTTGTATAATCCTCCACTATCAATGAAATCTAGATATGTAAAAATCCTACTACACCAAGGGATAAACTCAAAAACTGATGAGTGACGGGTTAAAGATTCATGCTCATGATCTCCATTCACACAACCATAAGATCATTCTCACCCATTAATTAGAATCACATTACATTACTATGAAGTCATCTAAATATTCTACAATGATATTCAATATGGAAATGCACTGCAGAGAACTAGTCTATTCCCATAATGGCATCATAAGGTTTCATCATGATGACTAAGAGGTTCCATAAGAAAATTTCTCTTCTGAGAGACAACTCTCACTACTGGTGAATATGAAATATAGAATAATTTTTCCTTATAAGAACCTAAAGCCACCTCTGATTGTCTAAATTCTCTACTAGAACTTCTAAATCTCACAAAAGGTATATGAAGATAAAATAATATCTCACACCTACGTCTATGAGTATTGCAACTAAATTATAAAATACACATATTGTACTTGAATCATCTCATGTGAAACTTGATCATATCTCTCCTTATCCTATAACTCTCCCCACCCTCAACTTTTATCCCTCTAAGCCTTGCATGGAACGCCGAGTTATAGTGGTGGGATTAGGTCATAACATCCTCATCTACCTGTAGCTCTACCCTCAAGATCTCTAAATACTCCTCAATCACCACCACCTTCCTATGTGTCATCCAAACTATACCTAGGAGATCCCTGATTATGATCCTACCTCTACCATGGATTTTCATAAACTTCTTGACCCCAATATATATTATATTGTGTTAGGAAATTATGATCCATGTGACCTCACTAATCATAAGAATAAAATCATCCCTCTCTATATTTAATGGGCCCTCTTCATGAACCCTAGATACTGATCCACATGTATGATTCTAAGGAGTATACCTCTTTCACCAAGACCCCAACGACTGATGTATGGTTACTACTATAGATGACTCAGTCCCATGGTGTCCACTACCATCTCCATCTTCCTAGAATCCAACTACTTGGATGTTCTCTATAACCAAGGCATGCTACATCACTCCAGTATAAGTGGGAATGCATAAGGAGACCATGCTAAATCAATTATTTCTGTGAATTCCATTATCAAAATTCCTCATCTGGAAGTATCCATACTACACCATATCAAGAGAGTAATGCATGAGGTTGGTAAACCTGGATGTGTAGTTAGTAACTAACATATCTCCTACTGAAACCCAAGAATATCCTAGATATATATGGAGCTAAATATTGAGGGATAATACTCATCAAAGAAAAAATTCTAAAACTCTATCCATAAGAGCATCATTTCATCATGGGTTTGTGGGATTAGGCCCCACCAGTACCATGATTCTACAATAAATAGACTAGTTTCAAGAAAAACCTTGTAATCAGTCTGGGTACAAAAAATCCTGAAGACTCATACCACTACCTCAATTCAATCCTCTACTACATGAGGGTTTGGCTCACAATTAAACCTAATAATTCTATATCTATGGAACTCAAGTAATATTTTAATTCTATGTGTATCATCATATTGAACTATCAAATCCATCAACTACGAAACACATAGTCTCTACTCTACCAGAACCAATAGGGGTGGTTCTATACACTTCTCATTTGCTGGAAGAACTTCTCTATGCTCACTTGTAGGAAACATCTCATGAATGGATCCTTAAACTGAGGCTTCATCACTCAACCAATCATTATCATGATCCTATATTGATATCTGAGCTAGCTTTCATCATGGATGTAATTTTAAAGTTAACAAGACATACTATGACTAGATGAGAATAGATGGAGATTTGACTCAAGAAGGACATTAGAATCAAAATATCCAATCCTATATGATGCATGTACCATTTTTTCCCTTGAAATGATTTATCAACATACTGAGTTAACAAATAGGCAGTCATAATCCTATTCTATGGATATTCCATCTTCTGCACCATCATTGGGTTCCCTGGCCTAAGAGCCTCACTCAAGAAACTTTGACATTGTTTCCCTAAGTTCCCAAACCAATCCTCATAACAAGTCTAACCCCAAACCTAATCTATAGTAAAAACCACCTATGATACCACTCTATTATGACCTGACTCACCAAAACCCCACCTATGATGGTAGTAATCCAAAGGTGACACCCCAATACCACCTCTAATAGGCCATGGGTTAGTGACAAGCACTATATATACATATCACTAAAATAGGATGTTTATATTAAGTACATGTAATCATGACCACACACACAACTCCATGAAACAATGAAGAGATAAAATAATACTATAACACATAGAGTATAAACAATTCATGCAATAACCTCTAGGAAATACATCAAAGTGTATCAAGGGAATAAAAAAATATGAATGGAAAAAATACACCCTCAATCATAAATATTTCCCAACTTGAAAATAACTGGAAAAGTGAAAACTGAAGATATGACATCTCACAATCTCTAATATTGGCCACTAAATGTGGCCAGCACCACTAAGTACTACTATACACCCTTTAAACTAGGCCCAATAAGGTCACTATCAATCTATATATCATATATATAAGACACAACATGTGTGGGCATAGTCCATATAGGGATCAATATATATATTCTGAGTAGGACACCCTAAAAAGCAAGAAGGGGGAGAAATAAAAATAAATAATCATATTAACCCATAAAGAAAGAGGCTAATAAAAACCATCATTAGATATGATCATAAAGAAACACAAATTAAGAGAAAAATGGGTTCTCCATCTCCATGTATAACTAAGAATAAAGAGTATACCTGCAGCTCCCAATGTCTCATCTCTAATGCCCATCAGAATGCACAACCTCACAAGAATCTGAGTGGCGGAACCACTCCTCACTAATTCACTCTACATCTAAGGGATCACTAACTCTAATGGAGGTCCCTCCCCATTAAATATCCCAATGATATAAGATTACCAATCTATACATAGAGTACCCAAACCCTCTATAGTCTATGGGAGTACAAGCTCTACCTTTATTGGAGTATGGGAGATGATCGCATCATGCTTCACTATTTTATTTCAGCCTTACACCATTGTATTAAACTGATTTTGTATTGTAAATTCCAAATATAATAAAAAATAAACTTCCTTTTTTATTCCATTATTTAATATTTATCTCTGTTAAAAGGGTAAATTATACTTTTTTTATGATTTCATTGTAAGAGGAGGTGATTTGGAGGGTCAAAGATGATGCAGAAGTAAAATGGACAAAAATTCATGAAAGGCCATGAAAACATGTCCACTATTTTTCATGTTACAAGAAATAAATGAATCCAATTGGGATGAAATTTTTTGAGAAAATTCAAGAATCTGTTTTATGCAACTAATCTCAAAAAACCTATCCCAATTCATTTATCTGGTGGCCCATCCGAACCAATCTATCCAATGAACTGAATATGTACAAAGTCAAAAATTAGGTTTGGTATTTTGAAAATATCTTCCAATCAATATGTCCAACGGCTACCAAATTTAACAGATAGTTAGTCAAGAGTCCGCACAATAACAATAAACTTTTTTCCAAGTTGTGATATTGCCATTTACTAGTCCAAAACTAAGATACAATTGGTATAACCAACACTGGATGCCCAAAACCAATTCCCATTTTGGCTATAAAAGAGCACCATGGGAACCTCATTTTCAAGTTTGAAAAACGAGTTAAGTGATATAATTTTGGATTTCTATAGGATTCATATCCTCATCCTATAATTTATAGAGCTCCCTATCCTTATAGTGATATCTGAAATGAATAAGTAGATCCACTCAATCTTCCCCCTCCTCCCAATGTTGAGATAAACGGTGGGTGATCACTGTAAGGGAGCTACACACTTGAACAGGGATTTAAAACACATAATTCTCTATTGGTTTAGTGAATATTGTGGTTTGAAATTTTTTTATATGTATCTTAACTTTTTTTGATGCATTTAAATAAAACACCTTTTATTTCATAACTGATTGGTGTGAAATTTTAAGTGTGCGACTTGTGTTGTTCTGATTGGACAACATAAGAATCATATTCTTTCCAAAAATTTGATATTTTAGTGTTCCTTTACAAAATTAAAGCATCATAAGAGAATTTAACTTGACTATATGATTTTTAGGTCAAGTTTTAGTGGTAATTTTATTATTTTAAGAGGCTTATGGGTACCCAAGATCTTGGTTAACCCTCAACCAAAGGACTACACTAAAACCTAATAATCTATTAAGAACAAGGAAATTTTCAATTTGTTTATTAACTTAGAAATGATCTCATAATTATCATATATTTTTCAAAATAAACTTCTTTTTCAACTATTAAACTTTTTAAATTAAGTCATTTTTTTAAATTGTTTTCAACCCCCCCCCCCTCTTTTAGTCCTTTTTATTAAAAATACCCACTATAAACCAACAATGCTCCTTGAGAGACAACCTAGGGTCTGAACTATACTAAAAAAATCATCATCAAATAATATTCAATTTTACATGTCATGAAAACACATTCAAATTATTCCACTGTTGTCGGGGAGTTATTTTTTTAGTATACATTTTTATAAAAGTGTTTTGTTTTTTTAAATTATTTCTTCACTCCTTTTCATTTTTTAAAGTTTATTCATTAAATATTCATTTTTTAGGGATTTTTCATGACATGATCTTCATTACAGAAACTACCACCTTTCAAAACTGAACTGGAGAGTATCCTACGACAGTGACACAAAGAAAAATAGGAGAACCCTTTGAAGGAGGACACACAAAACATTGAAAAACTTCTCGATCCTTCTTCTTCCTCTGGAACCCACATTAAACATGAAATGAACTTATATTGAATGGTTTAAAATAAAAAAACACTAAAATAACTAACCTTTCCGGATGTTGATATCCAACCCACTTATATTCAAATTCAAGGCGAAGCACCAAACTTTGAACTAAAACTTTATCTAGTTCACTTATTTCCAAGGTTTCATAGACTTATTAGAGAAGACACACATAAGCACTTAAAATAATTTCGTACTGTGTGTTCTAAATTAAAACCTAAATATATGAATGAATAATAAGTAAATCTTAGGGAATTCCATTTTTATTAGAATTCAATGAAAAATATTATCTTTACTATGTTAATTCACCAATTAGAGGCTAGGCTGACATAAAACGCCTTTTTCTTGAAAAACATTTCCCAGCCTATTGAACTGAAAAAATAAGGAATGAAATTTATGGGATAAGACAATATCAAGGGGAAACACTTCATGAATATTGGGAAAGAATTAAAAGGATTTTTTCAAGTTTCCCATACCACCAAATAAGTGATCAACTTTTAATACAATATTTTTATAAAGGTTTAATTATTATTGTTTGAAACATGATTGATGTTGCTACAGGTGGTACACCTGTTGATAAAACCCCAATTGTTACAAGGACACTCATTGAGAACATGGCGTAGAACAATCAACAATTTATTTTATGGTCTAGTGTACCCATTCAAGGTGTCCATGAGGTGAGATATACTGAATTCGAGAAGAAGGTGGACATGAAGTTCAAAGAGGTAAGTAAAATTCTTTGAAAACTTTTTATTTCCCATGGGAAATCCTAATATAATCCTCCCATCCATTTTGGTATATGTTCTTTTGACACCCACTACTTTGACCAATGTCCTCAATTGAGATAAATATATGAGATTTATGAGGCAATCTTTTCAGTCCACCCCTATAACCAACACATTATGAAAGAACCTTACTATACATACAAATATGGGTGGAAAGACAACCAAGACTATAAGAAAGTGGGTATATAAACCAAGCTAAAAAACTATGGAACCAACTAGGGTAGAGTAGTCATCCACCACCACCCATAAATCCTCAACCACCTGAATGGCCTTTCCAAAAACCCCTCTAAAATATGATCCTAGCCTAGAAGAAAATATGAAACAAATATATACAAATAATCTTCAATTCCAAAAAACCACCCAATCTACCATAAAATACCTATAAAACTAATTAAGATAACTTTCCAACTCTGTGGGGGGGATCCAAATTCATGGGTCATGTAAACTACCCTCTCAACCACTAGTAAATACTATGGATAAGGGAAATGTAAGTGCCATTACACTTAGGAGTGGAACTCAAATTAAAAGACAAATTAACCATCTAATAGAGTCATCCCCTCCCAAGGAAACTTCCATTACAACCATCTCAAATGACCCAAATAAGAAAAATCATTTTCCTAAGAAAAATACCACCAAAGGAAAGAGTGTGTCTATCGATGAGCCACCTAGACCAACCATTCCTCTTCCATTTACCCAAAGGGTCTCCAAACCAAGAAAATAAAAAGAAACTGAAATTGATAAATACATCTTGGAAATTTATAAAAAATTGTAGGTTAATATTTCATTGATTGATGCTCTGAAGAAAATTACAATATATTTTAAGTTTATGAAAGACATGTGTAAACACTAAAGGTGAATTTAATGTGATGAGAAGGTGATCTTGGGGAGGAACGTCTCAGCATTGATAAAGCCATAAATTCCCACCAAATGTAAGGATCTTGGAATATTATCAATTCTGTGCACCATAAGAGAGTATTCCTTTTCCAATGCTATTATTGATTTTTCCACTTCTATAAATGTGATTCCTCAGTCAATTTAATCTTCATTTTATATCAGGGAACTGAATCCCACAAGAATTGTTGTTCAACTTGAAAACTATAGTACAACACACCATGCTGGTGTGTTAAAGGATGTTCCTGTGATGGTGAGTTTTTTAATTTTATTACTGATTTTTATGTTCTTAAAATAGATGATGATAAGATGAATCTACCTCACCCAATTATATTGGGGAGACCTTTCCTGAAAACATCCAAAACCATAATTAATGTCTATAATGGTACATTATATATGGAGTTTGGTGGTGGCATTTTCCACTTCAACATCCTTGATTCCATAAAGAACCCCTTATAAGAGAATTTATCTCTGTCTATTAATTTAATTGATAGACTCCCTTCCTCCCTAGAAACCTCTTTTCTCTCCCTTGATCACCTTTCTAAGTTTTTAACATTGATTGAAATTCTAGGAAATTAATCATGCATATAATGTTGTATCAGTCTAGAAAAATTTCATGCATATTTGTTAATTGATAATTTCATGAACATTGAGGATTACATGACTATCTATGATACTTCTAATCTTGTAAAATATCAGTCCTCATTTGGTTATATTACTATTTGATCAGTTATATGAGATAATTGACCTACCATTATCACATTCACTCCCATCAAACCAAAATAAACCTAAATTTGAATTTAAACAACTTTCTCAAGATTTGAAATTTTCATATCTTGAAAATGGAAACAAGTTGCCTATCATTATTTCTAGTTCACTCCCTCTAGAGTATAAACAAGATTTGGGATGGAAACTTTCTAACATTATTAATATTATCCAATCAATTTTCAAACATCATATATTCTTAAATTATGATGCTAAACGACTGAGGAAGCCACAACATCAACTGAACCCAAACCTACCAGATGTTGTTAAAATGGGTATAACAAAATTATTGGATACTGGAATCATTTACCCCATATATGGTATCCATTGGGTCATTCAAATTAAATTAAATCCTAAAAAAACTGGTCTTATGATAATTAAAAATTAAAATAATTAATTAGTTCCAAATCGTTTGAAGAATAGTTTGTGTGCATATACAGACTGTCACTGACTAAACCAACACAATAGAAAGGACCATTTCCCATTATCGTTCATTAGATAGATGCTAGAGAGGCTATTAGGGAATTCCTACTATTGTTTCCTATATGGGCATTTTGGATACTTTTAGATACATATTTCCACTGATGATTAGGAAAAAAACTCTAATTTCCCCTTTAACACATTTTAATATAAGAGGATTCCTTTTGGAATGTTCAATGCTCTTGGTAGTTTCCAATGATGTATGGTTAGTATTTTTTTCGGATTACCTGGAAGAATGCATGGAATTTTTCATGGATGATTTCACTATATATGGTTCCTCTTTTGAGGAATTATTGATTAGTATTGGTTTTTTCCTAGGTCCATGTATTGAAAATAATATTGTATTAAATTATGGAAAATGTCATTTCATGGTACGAAAAATTGTAGTACTTGGTCATATCATTTATGAGGATGATATCCAAATTGATAAATCAAAAGTGGATGTCATTTATTCCCTGATATTTCCCAAAAATGTGTAGGATGTATGGTCTTTATTAGGTCATGTTGGATTTCACCATAATTTCATTCATGACTTTAGTATAATTGCACTCCCCCTCTCTTGATTACTCTAAAAAGAAAAAGAATCAGTTTTTGATAATGAATGTGAGGAACCTATTAACAAACTGAAATGGATTTTGATATCACCCTGAATAATCCAACCACCTTAGTGGGATTTACCGTTTGAGCTCATGTGTCACACCTCTAACTATGCAGTTGGGGAGGTCTTATCACAGTGGGTATATTGAGATCCACATGTCATTGCCTATGCCTCACGAAAACTAGACCCTACCCAAGAAAACTACACTACAACTAAAAAATAATTCTCTTCCATCATATTTCCCTTGGTTTAATTTTTTCCATACATTTTAGGGTCCAAAGTCATTGTGTTATCAAACCATGTAGCCCTCCGGTATATCCTTAAGAAATAGGAAGCCAAAACACATCTCATTTAGTGGATTCTCCTCTTTTAGGAATTTAATCTAGAAATTAGAGATAAAAAGGGAGTAGAGAATGTGGTGATTTACCATATCAATAAGATCATCCCATACTCGTACATTGACTCATCCCCTTGTATTCCCATAAATGAAATGTTTCTCGATGATAAATTGTGCCGAGTAAAAGATGCCATTCCCTAGTATGATGAAATTGTATATTATTTAGTAGCATCTTTAATTCCTATTGATTTCAATAAAAACCAAGCTGACCTTATAAAACATGAGTCTCATTGGTCCATTTTGGATAAACCCTACCTTTGGTGAACTTGTAGTGATCAAGTCCTTAGGAAATGTGTTATTGATAGCGAGTTTTAGTCCATCCTTAGGTTCTGCAACACTCTTGTTTGTCGAGGCCACATTGGTCCTCAACAGACTTCCTGTAAGGTCCCCAATTTTGGTATCTTTGGGAAAACATTATTTCAAGATGGCCAGGATTTCTGTAAATATTGTCCTCACTGTCAAATAATATGGAATGTCTCTAAAAAAATAAATTTTACAACAAACCTTGATATTTAATGACATTTTCGATGTTTGGGCATTGACTATATGGTTCGATTTCCAATTTCCTTTAGTAACTTGTACATTCTTATGGAAGTTGATTATGTTTCAAAATGGGTAGAGGCATGAGCCATGAGGAAAAATGATTCCAAACATTTGTGGGATTTTTGAGAACCAAAATTTTCTATTCGTTTGGATTACATAGGTTCATCATCAGTGACCAGGGTTTTCATTTCTATAACTAAAAAATGCAATCACTTATCCATTGGTATGGGTTTGGGCATCAAGTGTCTACTTCTTATCACCCACAAACCAATGGTCAAGATGATGTGTCTAATAGAGAGGTAAAACTGATTCTAGAAAAAATTATTCAACCCAATAGAAAATATTGGAGTCTTAAACATGATGACTCATTATGGGATTACCGTACTCACTTTAAAACTCTCATTGGAATTTCACCCTATCAGCTATTGTTTGGAAAGATTTTCCATCTCCCTATTGAGATAGATAATCGATCCTACTAGGAAATTAAACAATGAAATTCTAATCTTTTTTGTGTAGGTTCTCAAAGGAAGATAAAAATTTAGGTGTTTGAGGAAATTCATAGAGATTCATATGAGAACTCACAAATTTATAAGGAGTGAAAAAGGGCCTCACATGACTGTCTCATCCTTCATCATCAATTTCACATTGGGAAAAAGGTCCTCCTTTACAATAAAAGGCTAAAGTGGCATCTAGGTAAGGTTCATTCCCGCTGGTTTGGACCATAAATTGTCACTAATGTTTATTCATTTGGTGTTGTTTAGATATAAAATAATGAAACGAATAAAACCTTCACAATCAATGGGCAATTATTTAAGCACTTTCATGAAGCCCTTCTAAAGTCCTTGATGGAGGAGCTCCAAGTTCAAGAATCATCCTACTAATAAAACACACCAGGTTTTATCCTTCATTAACACATTCTATTTTATTACATTGAGGACACTATGAGCTCTAGGTGTGGGGGATGGGTATATTTTGGGTTTGTTAATAATTTTCATGATCTTTATTATTTTTCTCTTTATGGCTTGCTGGATAGTATTGTTACCCTTTCCCCCCTTCCCACTCACTTTTTTTCCAGAATGTTATTTTTGTATTCCCATTTTATAATGGAAAATTATGCCCACTTAATCATTGAAGTTATTGAAAATTCATTATGAATTTCCAAATTTCATGTTTTTTTAACATTTTCAAAAAACAAATCAGTGATGAAATGTGTGTTTTATCACGAATTCAATATTAAGGTGTGAGTTTTTCAATTAAATTGGTTGTTTTTATGATATAAATGGTTTTCTAATTTTGAAACCTTTGAGAATAATAAAACCCATTGATTAATTAGTTTATGAGAAAACTGCATCACTTAATATCTCCAGATATCTTTTCACACAACCATGAAGTATTAATATTTCTTACTTAATATAAGGTAAATATAATTTAGGTTAATATTTATCATATTTGTAAAATGATTTTTCAATATGTTCATTCCATATCTGATCTTTTTCATTACTATATCAGATTGACCTATGTGTGTATACCTGTTATCCAATTGTTGTACGCCCTAAAAAACTAAATATAAAAAAACAAAAAAAACAAACAAATATGGGTTGTTTCTTGGGAAGATAAAAAATGATTCTTCTTCTACCTTTTATTTTGTTATAACTATTACAATTAGTTTCATGAGGAGATCGAACCAGGTTTGAGAGATGAGTGTGAGATTTTTTTAAGTTCAAATTTTTTTAAAATAATAATAATAAATGAGGGGAGTGATGAAATGTACAAAATTTGGGGAAATATAGGTTAGGATATTAATTTTTTACTTCTGGGAATTCTTAAGTGAGTGGGTCTTGAAATTTGATTACAAATGATGCATGGTAGGTTCGGCGTACATAATCAGTTAAGAAGGAAAATTTTAAAATAACCAATATTTACTGGATATAAAGTGGAAAGAACAACATTAAATTGTTTTCAAACACACCCACATGGAGAATTAGTGACATGGTTAAATTTTTAATTATTTTTTCTGATTGGTATCATTCATATCTTAGAATTTCATTCTGATAAATTTATGAGACATCTTTTTCCATGATCTCTGTGAATAACTCCTTGGTGTGATTTTTTCTTTGATCACATTGCTATCATGAATTAAATTTTATTTGAATGTTCAATATTCATGAAGTTGGGAATATCTACATGCATTATTTTGAAAATTTAAATTTTCCTAGGAGTGAAAATGTTTAGGTGTGAGTGTGTGATCGCACCATGATTCACGGTTTTATTTCACCCTTACACCATTATATTAAAATAATTTTTTATTGTAAATTAAAAATATAATAAAAAATAACTTTTATATTTTATTTAATTATTTAATATGAATCACTATTAAAAGGGTAGATTATAATTTTTTATGATTTCATTGTAGGAGGTTGTGATTTGGAGGGCCAGAGATGATGTGGAAGGAAAATGGGCCAAACTGCATGGAAGCCCGTGAAAACATGTCCACTATTTTGTGTGTTTCGATACATACATGCATAAAAATGGGATAAAATTTTGTGATAAAATCCAATAATCCATGGGATAAAATGTATCTCAAGAAACACACACCTAATTCATCTATCCGGTGGCCCATCCAACCCAATCTGTCTCGGGAATCGAATCTTCGTGAAGTCAAAAGTTCGGTTCATCATTTTGTCAATATCTCCCAATCCAAATGTCTAACGGCTACCAAATTTGATATGGAATTATTCAATAAGACTTAAAACAACTCTAATATTTTTTTCAAGTCATTATATATCCGTTTAATAGTTCAAAATTGAGATACAAGAGGTATAACCGAAACCGGGTGCCCAAAACCACTTCCCATTTTCGCTATAAAATGGCACCATGGGAATCTCATTTTCAAGTTAGAAAAAGAAGTGAAGTGATACCATTTTGGAGATCTATATTATTCATATCATCCTCTAATAATTTATATAGATCCCTATCCTCATAGGAATATATTAAATGAAGAAGGAGCTTCACCCGAGCTTCCTCCTCCTCCCAATGTCGAGTTAAATGGTGGGTAATCATTGCAAGGGAGATACACACTTGAATAAGGAGTTATGACACATAATTATCTAATATTTTTGTGCATATTTTGGTTTTTAATTATTCTTATATATTTATCTTAACTTTTTTTGATTCATTTTATTGAAACTTGTTTTATTTCATAACCGATCGATGTGAAATTTTAAGTGTATGACTTTGGTTGTTCTGATTGGACAACATAATAATCATGTTATTTCTAATTTTTTTTAATATTTTAGTGTTACTTTAAAATCCTTAAAGAATTATAAGGGGATGGAACATGACTAAATTATTTTTATGTCAAGGTTTAGTGTTATTTTTGTCATTTTAAGAGGCTTGTGGGTATCCAAGATCTTGGTTAACCCTCAACCAAAGGATTACACTAAAACCTAATAATCAATTAAGAACAATGAACATTTCAAGTCGTGTAGTAACTTAGAAACTATCACATAATTATCATATATATTTTCAAAAATCACTTATTTTTCAACTATTAAACTCTTTAAATTAAGTCATTTTGTATTTAAAATTATTTTCAAAACCACCACCTCTTTTAGTCCTTTTTATTAAAAATACACACTATAAACTGCCAATGCTCCTTGAGAGACAAACTAGGGTATTTACTATAATAAATAATCATCATTAAATCATATTCAATTTGATGTGTCATGAAAACATGTTCAGGATACCTATGCCCTGATGTGTTAGAGGAGTACTGACCTCGACATCTCTATGATGATCAAGCCCATATCATTATCATCAACCAAGCATCACTGGTAGAATAATATCTCTAATAACACCTTGTTTCATATCTATGATGCCTAAATAAATTCCACCATCACATCCTTCATGGATATTTACTTAGGATAGTCTACTCTTGGACCTAAATCTAAGCCCCAATTAAGGGGATATATAAGTTATAAGTTCTTTGTAAAAGTACCCGACAAGTACATTGGGTCACACGATGTGTGACACTTCTTGGAAACCTAGGTGTGTCCTCCCCTAGACACAACTTGGTTATCCATGTGATTCTATATAGCATATACTTGTGGTTACATGGAATGTACATTCACCCGGGGTCATGGTCATGTACACCCAATACATGACTCGACTAGCCATGTATATCTACATGGCATGTCCTTAGGGCACACGGTGTGTATACTTACACAAGGACTTGGGTGTATGCCTTTGGAACATGGATTGGTTTACCTGGTAGGGCCAAATAGTGTAACACCCCAAGCTTCCACATCACTCTTCCCTTTGAATAATATAGTATCGTGTGTTGTACGCAACTTTGAGTTCTAACACACACCACAACCAATCAAACTAGCCGTTATGAATAGTAATACCCACTTTTTTAAATTTTATAAATTTTATCTTTAAAAATAGACATAATTTTTTGATTTGTAATATTGAAATTATCCTAGGGTGAAGTTTTGGAATTTTTTATAAAACATTCAAATTTTGACGAATAGTGAATAATACTAAACATTAATTAAAAACAACTTTTTTAATCCAAATAATTTATAGTGATAAATTATACTATTGAGAGGTTTTGAAGTATAATTAGAATATATTTTTACCATTTAATCCAATATTGGTAATTGGATGTAATTTCACAATTAAACTAGACATAAACAAGTGTCAATCTTTTGATAGTTATTATTTCTTAAAAAACATGCTCTTTGTTTGGACAAAGAGAATTAATTTTAAATTAATTTCTGCTACTTCTATGTTTTGAATTTTTTAAAATGGATTCCATATTTAGAATCATGAGGTCAAAATTTTGTAAATGGGTAACTTTTATTTTTAGATATTTTCGATAATTACTTCGGTAAATATTTTATTTAACATGGTTAAAGGGTAAATCCGATAATTAAGGGTAAAAAAAATATTATAATAATATTAATTTACCCTAAAATGTGTCTTAACCCTATTGGTTGATACATTTCCGACCATGGTCATCTTTGGGTCGATTTTGGGACCCCATGGAGCCACTTGTAAGTGATAATGAAACTTTATATTAATTAAGTTAAAGTAAATACAAAAATGACATGGGCATATATCTTTTAGAAAAACAATTTTTACATAGGGTTATATATGTTTTATTTTCGACTATAAATATTAATTAGAAAGATAAAAATATTTCATACATAATGGTATTTTATTTATAATTTTTAGACATTGAATAATTAAATTTATTTATGACACAATAATGATGCAGTATTTTCATTATTAATGAAATAATCAAATAATTGGTATTATAAATTTTAAAATAAATATAATTTGAAAGTTTTGATGACATCCACGAATTTTATTGGTTAATATGACATTTTATAATTACTTAAATGGTTTTTTTTCTAATTAATAAAGTTTTTATGACTTTAACAAAAATCAATTATTAAATAGTGTCAAAATTGACATAAATGAGTTTTTAAAACAAATATTATATTATTAATTGATATTATATTACTAAAAAATCTAACGTTCAGCCAAAGGATTTATTTAATTATAGGTGTATCATTAATGGACCACTTGGGGGTCACTTGTAAGTATATAGTATGTTTATTAACTATATAATATAAAAATACAAAGAGACATGGTAAATGTCAAACTATTTAACTAAGAGTTAAATAAAAAAGATAGAGTTAATATAGTGACCCAAACCTGTCTAAAACCTATTGGTTGAGTGGTTTTCGACCTATACCCACCTTAAATATTAAATAATCCACTTTTGAGCCATTATAAACCGAATATGAATTTATTATAAAATAATATTTCTAGCTTTTCCTAAGGTGCCCCTCACCCCTCTTATAAAAGGGCACTCCCCCTACTCACTAATTTACACCTTCAATGCCTTTTGTCTCGGCCAAACCCTGCCCAAATATCCTCTCCACTTCCCTCACTTTACCCTAGAGGCCCTACTTTGGTAATAAAGCCATATTAAGATTCCATTTTGATCAAATCAAAAGGAAGAACCCCAAGAAGACGTAATAATTTCACCACCCTCTTTCAAGTTCTTTTCTTCTTCCACATCTTCTTTTTTGTTATTTCCATTTTAAAATATTAACTCCAGGATCATCTATTTACTTTGTAGTTATTATAAATATGGTACATCCATCTTCATTATTCTATCCATCCTTTGAATGACATGTCACCATATGTGCGTACGTACGGATTATCATCTCCACGTCGGTATAATTGTTATTCAATACTTTATTATTTGGATGGGTATAATAATGATGTGTAATTCATGTAAATAATCAATATAACATGATAATTATTAGTTATATATGATATAACATCTAATTATATATTATTTTAATATCAAAAGAGTGATATTGTCGCTCGTGCGTACGTACGGATTACCGTCTCCATGAACGTGATGAGATTCATTCCCCATCATATCCATTCAAGACTAAATTTTATTTTATTATTAAAAATAATGTTTAGAGACATGAATTAATTCTGGATATGAATAATATACATCCTATCCATAACAAATATGTCTCACATAACAAATAATATAAAGGAAAATGAATCCGTTAACACCCAAGATGACAATAATACAAAGATGTTATTAGAAAATCAATGTTAAAAGATCATATATGATATCATATTAATGTATATAATTCTTTTATAATTCAATAAAAATTATTTCACCATTATATATGAGGTTAACCTACCCTCTACCAAGGAAAAAGTACAAAGTAATGGGTTTCTTATCTCACTTTTAAATCCGTGAGATTTCTATTGTTCACCACTTATTTATTGCATGTGGTGTGTGTACTGCCCATGATTGTATTAATTGTGTAATATACTTTAATTTATGGATATTTACATCATCATTTTATGATCCTTATTTCATGGTTGTACATTTTTTAAGTTACCAAATCGATAAGGGAATTTGAAATTTCAATTTCCACTCATTCGTCTTTACGCATACTTCATTGATTATTTTACTCCATGATTATGTGTGGAATAACTATTCATTTTCTTATGTCATACTTCCTACTCCCCTTTCTATGGATATACATTTTATACACATAATCACTCCATTGATAAATTCTCAAGTCATCTATATGAACTTGATAAGAGTAATTTTAACTCAATCTCCATTTGTTGAGTTAAATATCCAATTCATTGGTGTTGTTTTTACAATAATATGTGTGAATGTCCTATGATTGATTTAAACTGAATATCAAATCATATTGAGTGTATTTATATTTGTCACACATAATTATGTCATTGATTTATCCTTAACCTAAGGATACAGTCTTTATAATATATTTCATCTCAATTACATTCCATTGAGACTTCTTTGTTATTATACACCAAATCACTTTTATATGGTGTATATAATGTACTTTGACATAGTATATCATGAATACCATTATTCTCATGATATTACAAATTTTTGATTACCTCAATTATTTTGTATTCAAGTGTCTCTCTTTTGGTTAGGAACTCTAACTAAAATATCATTTTAAAATGTTTTAAAGATTTATTATTCTAAATCTTTATCATTAATGTCCATGTTTTAAAAATGGTTTTAAGAATTTATTTATATGGACCTTAAAGTTTTAAAATTAAAATTCCTTTTAAAAGTTTCAAAGTTTTATGGGACACTTTGATTTAAAAATCTACTTTTAAATGGCTTCTTGACAAATACTGTGACTTTTAAATGTTTTCAAGAAAAAGGAGGATATTTCTCTCAAATAGTTTTGATGATTATTTTCATCTATGTCAATACCATTCATTATTCTCGATTGATATTAATATTTAACAATACATTCTTATATGTTGTATTTAATGAGTTATGTTTGACTGTGGATGTGCTATTTTTATACCATTCATGGTTTATGGATAAAGTATTTACATTTCGTATGTTAGTTTTGATACGGATGTTTATGTTATATTTTAACTTTTCAAATGAGAAATTCATTGGACTTAGTAAGTGATGGGTGGAGCCCGCTATATCTCCTCGATGCATCGGTCGGTCTCATGAGACAAACTAGTGTCTTGGCATAAGGCCTTGACAAAATCTTATTTGTAGTCTTGGCACAAGGCCTTGACTATGTAGTTATGATAGTCTGGAATTATGCATTACATTATTATGAAAGTAGTTATTGATATTGTATGTGATAATTCAATGAGTAGAATATCCATGTGAATAAGTAAATGGCATTATTTGATTTTATATTTCCCATATTATGCTGAAGTTCAAGTTTAAAAGGCTTTTGCTCTAGTCTTATACATCGTCTTAAATGTTTATGCTTATTTATGAAAGTTTCCGCTATAATGTTATCCTTACTGAGCATCTGAGCTCACCCCTTTCTATGTTTTATTTTCCCAGGATGAAAAGAAGTATATTATGACAGACCTCCAGGGATAGTCTATGGGATCTTAGTGTTGTCTATGGAGACAATGTTGTTGTAGTCTCCCATTTTATGATGTAATGTAAACCTTATGAATGTATCTAGTACTTCCAAGGCTACTAAACTAATTGGTTTTTTTAGAGTTGATCTTTTATGATCATGCCAATGATACGTAATAATGCACCAAATCTAGGCTTCTAGGGTCGGGGCGTTACAGTTAGTATTAGAGGAAGTTCAGTACAAACCTTGGAAACTATATTTAGATAAACTCTGATTAGAGAACATAGACCTAAGATGGACTTTGAGGATTAGTATAGAAGAACTTCCTAGAATTTTGGTATTGTAGAGATTTTGTGAGTTTTTCGAGCAATACATCCCTATCTGGATACGAGCCGGTAGAGGTGGCTCTGGCACAGATTTACCTAGGGGTAAAACCCAAAAACACCGCTTTGAGCTAGACTCGAATGGGAACTGGTGCATGACAACGGGCCTTACTGCACACTTGGTTATGACACTCTCGGGGGATATTCTTAGGATAATTGAAATTTTTTTACAAACCAATTTGAATTATTTTAATATAAGATGAGAATAAATGACCTTGGTTTATCCTAAGGTGTTTCAAATTAAGAATATGGTGTCATGATATTCTCTAAATGATTTTATGACTACTATTACTCACACAATTCTTTCTGGTTTTAGTCAATGGATGGATTCCAAGGAAGTCATAGTAACTTTGAGAATTATGTACAAGGTGGTAACGGTGGTAGAAATGAGAAACAAAATGGAATGTTGATAGGTGTAAAAGATATCATGTTCATGCCAGTTCAGTTTTCCAAAAATATGATCAACAACATATATATTAACCAACTCACGAACTCAACAAAGAAGAGAAATGTGATGAATGATAAGAGCTCCAGCAGTGGAGACCATGGGGAAATGAATCCTAAATTTCAATCATGCAGGAAATGTAGAAGGAGACACCCAGGAAAGTGTCTCAATGGAACAAAGAAATGCTTTATGTGCGGGAAAGAAGAACATAAAGTGAATAATTGCTGAGGAAAAATGAAGAGTACTATGGAAGAAAATAAAAATGGTCCCAAGAATCCATTTACAGTCATTTTCCCTAAATTTAGGGGACCTGGCCATTACCTGAGTGAATGTCCTATTCTATAGGATATTTTCTTGGTCAAAGAAGAAGCTATGTGGAAATAAATGGTTGGAGAAATTTTTAAAAGTATTAGTGCTCCTTGTTGATGGGATTACTTTGGAATAATTTTCTCTTGTATTTGTAACCCTACAGTTTGCTATGTGAGATTGATATTTTAGGAAGACTTATCTTTTCTCTTATGGATATAGTTATAAATAACCATTTGGTTTTATATGATCATTGGGTTTGAGGCAATTACAAGTTATTATATTTTGGGATGAAAATGAAAGGTAGGAGATAACATTTGTGTTTAAATTATGTTATGATTATTTTGAGAAATTTATCTCATTTTGGTAATGTTATAAAATATATTTTTTGAAAAAGGAAAACACGCAGACCGTGTGACAACCCATCGTGTCAGACAAAGCTATGGGAATCAAACCACAACCAAAGTGCGATTGGGATTTATCGCCTACCACTGGACTACGTGAGGTCCCTGGTTAGTGTGGCTAATTATTTTTAGTTAAATGATTTTATTGATCAACAATAAGTTGATTTAGGATTTTATGTCTTATCAAATGAATACCTTTAGTATAGGAAAATGATTCAGTGATTAAGTGATAAATGTTATTTTAAAATATGATCGCTTTGTTGGGAACACTATATTCCCAAGAAAAATAGAATACTATGGGATTTCATTTGAGGAGTAATGGTGGATTTTTATCTATGTTTTTACTATGTATTTATAGTTATTTGGGTTATTTATGTAAATGATTAACTAATAATAGAGAATATGTGATTAGGTTAATTACTTTTAAGTATGTGACTTTAAGAGTAGTTGATGTCATTTGGAGATACAATTTAACGTGGAAGACTACATAACCAAATTCTTCTAAGTTTTGGGTTTCAATATTAGTTTGGATTATATTGAAGGTTTTTAAGGACAATTGTTTATTTAATGGTATTTATTTAACTTTGGGGTATTGTTGGTTTAGTTTTAGAAATTAAGATTAGTGTTTCTCTCTCTAATAGAATATCCTTTTGGGGGATCATCAGATCTTATACTAACCATTTTGGTTTTTATTAATCTCTAAAAACAAGTTAAATATATATTTTATCCTTCGTGGATCATGTGATTCTATAGAAGTTTATTCTATCTCTTCCAGTGTGACCATGTCTTCTTAAATACTCATCGTTTAAAAAAAATGAGTTAGTGGTAGAAATTTATTAAAGAATGAAACTCTACTTAAAAAGTAATTATATATCTTTATGTTCTTATTCAATCTCATAAATTAATTCCTCATCTTTATGTAATGTAACTTAAAACAAAAAAAAATGTTATCTGTTTACTTTTCCTATTGGGAGACTAATGACCGTTTGTCTCATCACAAGTTTGTGGTTTTCTTGTTGTTAACTTTATCCTGATCGTGTTTTTTGTCCCTCTCCATCATAACTTGACATTTATTTTATCATCTATATCCATGTTTTCTTACATATAATCATAGTATGGGTTATCTTGGGTGACCTTTGTACTTCTCTTTATTTCTTTTAAAGTGATAGTTTTATTGACTCTTTTTCTGATGTGGGACTTTCTATTATATTCCCAAGCCCAATTTTTAAAAAAAATCTAGGACGAAATTATTTGAAGGAGGGGAGAATGTAACACCCCAAGCTTTCACGGTATGCTTCCCTTTGAATAATACAGTAGCGTGTGTCATACGCAACTTTGAGTTCTAACACACACCACAACCAATCAAACTATCCATTATGAATAGTAATACCCACTTTTTGAAATTTTATAAATTTTAACTTTCAAAATGGACATCATTTTTGGATTCGGAATATCGAAATTAGCCTAGAGTAAATTTGTGGTATTTTTTAGAAAACATTCAAATTTTGATGAATAGTGAAAAATACTAAACATTAATTAAAAACAACTTTTTTAATCCAAATAATTTGTAGTGATAAATTATACTATTGAGAGGTTTTAAAGTATAATTAGAATATATTTTTACCATTTAATCCAATATTGGTAATTGGATGTAATTTCACATTTAAACTCGACATAAACAAGTGTCAATCTTTTGATAGTTATTATTTCTTAAAAAAACAGGCTCTTTGTTTTGACAACAATAATTAATTTTAAATTAATTTCTGCCACTTCTTTATTTTGAATTTAGAAAATTGAATTCCATATTTATAATCAAGAGGTCCAAATTTTGTAAATAGGTAACTTTTATTTTTAGATATTTTGAATAATTACTTCGGTAAATATTTTATTTACCATGGTTAAAGGGTAAATCCGATAAATAAGGGTAAAAAAATAATATTATAATAATATTAAATTACCCAAAAACGTGTCCTAACCCTATTGGTTGATACATTTCTGACCATGGTCATCTTTGGGTCGATTTTGGGACCCCATGGAGCCACTTGTAAGTGATAATGACACTTTATATTAATTAAGTTAAAGTAAATACAAAAATGACATAAGCATATATCTTTTGGAAAAAAAATTTACATAGGGTTATATATATTATATTTTCTACTATAAATATTAATTATAAATATAAAAATATTTCCTACATAATGGTATTTTATTTATAATTTTTAGAAATTGAATAATTAAATTTATTTATGACACAATTATGATGCAGTATTTTCTTTATTAATGAAAGAATCAAATAATTGGTATTATAAATGTTAAAATAAATATAATTTGAAAGTTTTGATGACATAAACGAATTTTATTTGTTAATATGACATGTTATAATTTCTTAAATGAATTTGTTTCTAATTAAAAAAGTTTTTAAGACTTTAACAAAAATAAATTATTAAATAGTGTCAAAATTGACATAAATGAGTTTTTAAAATAAATATTATATTATTAATTGATATTCTATTTCTAAAAGTCTAGGGTTAGGAAAAAGGACTTATATAATGATATTTGTATCATTAATGGACCAATTGGGGGTCTCTTGGAAGTATATATTAAGTTTATTAACTATATAATATAAAAATACAAAGAGACATGGTAAATGTCAAACTATTTAACTAAGAGTTAAATCAAAAATATAAAGTTAATATAGTGGCCCAAACCTATCTAAAACCTATTTGTTGAGTGGTTTTGGACTTATACCCACATTAACCTTTAAATAATCCACTTTTGTGACATTATAAACTGAATATGAATTTATTATAAAATAATATTTCTAGATTTTCCTAAGGTGCCCCTCACCCCTCTTATAAAAGGGCACTCCCCCTACTCACTAATTCACACCTTCAAAGCCTTTTGGATCGGCCAAACCCTGCCCAAATATCCTCTAAACTTCCCTCAATTCATCCTAGAGGCTATCCTTTGGTCATAAATCCAACTTAAGGATCCCTTTTGATCAAATCCAAAGGAAGAGCCCGAAGAAGAGGTAATAATTTCACCACCCTCTTTCAAGTTCTTTTCTTCTTCTACTTCTTATTTTTTGTTATTTTAATTATAAAATAATAAATCCAGTATCATATATATACTGTGAATTTATTATAAATATGGTACAGCCATCTTCATTATTCTATCCATCCTTTGAATGACATGTCACCATACTTGCATACGTACGGATTACCATCTCCACTTCGTGGTGTAATTGTTATTCAATATTTATGATTTGGATGGGTATAATAATGATGTTTAATTCATGTAAATAATAAATATAACATGATAATGATTCTGTATATATGATATACCATCCAATTGTATATTATTTTAATATCAAAAGAGTGATATTGTCGCTCGTGCGTACGTACGGATTACCGTCTCCACGAATGCGATGAGATTCATTCACCACCGTATCCATTCAAGACTAAATTTCATTTGATGATTAAAAATAATGTTTAGAGACATGATATAATTCTGTATATGAATAAGATACATCCCATCCATAACAAATATGTATCACATAACAAATAATGTAAAGGAAAATGAATCTTTTAACACCTAAGACAATGTTAATACTAAGATATTATTAACAAATCAATGTTAAAAGATCATATATGATATCATATTAATGTATATAATTCTTGAATAATTAAATAAAAATTATTTCACCATTATACAGGAGGTTAACCTACCCTCGACCAAGGAAAAATTACAAAGTAAGGGGTTTCTTATCTCACTTTTAAATCTGTGAGATTTCTATTGTTCACCAATTATTTATTGCATGTGTTGTGTGTACTGCCCATGATTGAATTAATTGTGTAATATACTTTAATTTATGTATATTTACATCATCATTTTATGATCCTTCTTTCATGGTTTTATGTTTTTTAAGTTACCAAATCGATAAGGGGATTTGAGATTTCAATTTCCACTCATTCGTCTTTACGCATACTTCATTGATTATTTTACTCCAAGATTATGTGTGGAATCAATATTAATTTTCTAATGTCATAATTCCAACTCCCCTTTCTGTGGATATACTTTTTATACACATAATCACTCCATTGATAAATTCTCAAGTCATCTATATGAACTTGATAAGTGTAATTTTAACTCAATCTCCATTTGTTGAGTTAAATATCCAATTCATTGGTGTTGTTTTTACAAGAATATGTGTGAATGTCCTCTGATTTATTTACACTGAATATCAAATCATATTGAGTGTATTTATATTTATCACACATAATTATGTCATTGATTTATCCCTAACCTAAGTATACGGTCTTTATAAGAGATTTCATCTCAATTACATTCCATTGAGACTTCTTTGTTGTTATACACCAAATCACTTTTATATGGTGTATATAATGTACTTTGGCATAGTATATCAAGAATACCTTTATTCTCATGATATTAAGAAGTTTTGATTACCTCAATTATTTTGTATTCAAGTGTCTCCCTTTTGGTTAGGAACTCTAACTAAAATCTCATTTTAAAATGTTTTAAAGATTTATTATTCTTAATCATTCTCATTAATGTCCATGTTTTAAAAATGGTTTTAAGAATTTATTTATATGGACATTAAAGTTTTAAAATTAAAATTCCTTTTAAAAGTTTCAAAGTGGTATGGGACACTTTGATTCAAAAATCTGTTTTTAAATGGCTTCTTGACAAATAGTGTGACTTTTAAATGTTTTCAAGAAAAAGGGGGATATTTCTCTCAAATAGTTTTGATGATTATTTTCATCTATGTCAATACCCTTCATTATTCTCGATTGATGTTAATATGTTACAATACAATCTTCCATGTTGTATTGAATGAGTTATGTTTGACTGTAGATGTGCTATTTTTATACCATTCATGGTTTGTGGATAAAGTATTGACATTTCGTATGTTAGTTTTAATAATAATGTTTATGTTATGTTTTAACTTTTCATATGAGGAATTCATTGGACTTAGTAAGTGACGAGTGGAGCCTGCTATAGCTCCTCGATGCATAGGTAGGTCTCATGAGACAAACTAGTGTATTGGCACAAGTCCTTGACAAAATCTTATTTGCAGTCTTGCCACAAGGCCTTGACTATGTGGTTATGATAGTTTGGCATTATGCATTCCATTATTATGAAAGTAGTTATTGATATTGCATGTGATAATTCGACTAGTATAATAACCATGTGAATAAGTAAATTGAATTATTTGATTTTATCTTTTCCATATTATGCTGAAGTTAAATTTTAAAAGGCTTTTGTTCTAGTCTTATACACTGTCTTAAATGTTTATACTTATTTATGAAAGTTTCCACTATAATGTTATCCTTACTGAGCATCTGAGCTCACCCCTTTCTATGTTTTATTTTCCCAGGATGCAAAGAAGTATATTATGACTGACCTCCAGGGATAGTCTATGGGATCTCAGTGTTGTCTATGGAGACAATGTTGTTATAGTTTTCTATTTTATGATGTAATGTAAACCTTATGAATGTATCTAGTACTTCCAAGGCTACTAAACTAATCGGTATTTCGAGACTTGATCTTTCATGATCATGCCAATGATACCTAATAATGCACCGACTCTGGGCTTCTAGGGTCGGGGAGTTACAAATAGTGTGTGGACCTTGCCACATGACACGTGATATATAACTCTATCAAAACCCTAGCCATTTTGAGAACCTGAACTATATGATTTTTGTTCCTCCGAGATACATGTCCTATAGTCAATTTTTTCATAGGCAATGAAGCCTTTCTTCACAAAGACAAAAAATTCATATTTCTTCTACCTTACTCAATTTTTGACCCCCCATAATCTTCCAAAAATAAAAGGGAAATCCTTTTATCATTGATTCCAATCCTCCTGCGGTCAAAAATCAAAACTCTAATTACCTTGTCAGTAATCCATCATGATTTTTACCACCATTCATGGTTTCGAACCTCAATGTTTTCACCTGCAACACATCCTGGTCCATCTGAAAAACATTGATCCAAATATTGTTTATGAATCCTCTATGAATATGGGGGTTTGATCATGCTTGAATTCATCCTAGAAATATCGAATCATCAACCCCATGGGCCAATGATGAATAATGAAAATAATGCTGCTGGGAAAGGCACAAGAACAAAGTGAAAACCATTTTTGTTTGGTGAGATCCCATCTAACTACTAAATAAGAAGAAACAAAGGTGAATTAAAGGGTTCAAAATATACAAACAAATAGGTTTAAGAACGCTATTTAAAATTTAGGCTCATGGAAATAATGTAAATCATAGAGAAACAAAATCCAATATAAAATCCATGCTTAATGATTAATCAAAGGGTGTAAATCCACAAAATAATGATCCATGCCTCAAAAATAGATTGATCACTAGTGAATAACACATACACTAGAGAAGAAGGTAAATATATCATTACATTCTTCCTTCATCTCATGATTCTCCTCAATCATTTTCATCAATCCATGTTCCTAAGTCAGCGACACCAATTAATCTCTCTCCCCCTCCTCTCTAATCTTCTTGGGTTATGTGGTTAACCCTATGGATTCATCATAATGACGTATATATAAATGGATATTGGGTGCTAGTTCATTAAATAATTAAATTATTTAATTCACTTAATACACCTTCCCACACTCGCCTTTCTTGGAACATCTGATATCGACCAACTTTATGTCATGCCTTGGATAATCTAATGACCTGAATTATTATAAATAAAATTACACTTATGATTTAATTAAATGTATTATTATGTAATATGGTTATATAAAACACATGAACTTATTTTATTTTATTATATACAATTAGATTTAAAATACCTTTAAGTATCATAACCATATATAATGTATCCATTGAACAGTTATCACATGATTAGTATAAATATAGGGTTTTAACAAATCCAATCGACACAGAAAAATGAAGTAATGGCCTCAGCCAGTAGGATCACACCCTATGAATCCCATTTATTGAAGATTCCAATAGAGATATAATCTCTGTGATTTCCCCCCAACCAAGCCGAAGCTGAGATCTAAAAACTTAAGCATTAGTGAAACCATTTATGGGAGAATTTCAAGCTCATAGAGATCATGACCCAAACCATGTTCGTTGAACCACCCCATGAAAGTATCATCGTCTAACACCTTACCCTTAGGGATTTTTATAGTGTATTAAAGGGATGTGTATCAAGACCCAAGAAATATGTGTTTTTACATTATTTGGTATGAAATAATGAATATATTTTCATCCTATTATTTTTGTTTTATAAATTACTTTTATTTCAATAAAATAAAACACAAATTATATTTTTGGGTAATGATCAAATTCAATTAAGGAATTTATCTTGATGAATTAATGGATTTTTAAAATAAATAATATTTTAATAAAATATTATTATTAAATAATTTTTATTGAATATAAATGATCATATAATTTTTATGAAGTCAAATGTAATTGTTTTAAGGGCTTAAAAACTATTATTTTCAAAAAACCAAATATTTCTCAATAAATGTCAGTTCTTATTTCAAAAGTGAAAATACATATATTTAGAATTTTTTTGATAAAATTAATATTATTTTAGGAATCAAAATGTTGAAATTATCCAATGGTTAATTTTTCATAATTTTTTGAGATTGCGGAATTTTTGGGTAAAAATTAAAAACCATATAAATATACAGTGTGTATTATGACATCATAAATACCCATGTGTGATGTAATAAATACTATAAAGGGTAAAAATGACAAAATATATCTTTTATATTTAAAATAATATTATTTTATGTTTATTTTATTAATTTTATAAATCCTTTATGAATCCTCCAAAACCATTAATATTCTTAAAGGTTTTAAAATCGTTTCTTTAATAGTATGACTCACCTCCACATAATAAATGGAATTATTTTATTAATTTCAGCCCTTCTACTCATAAAATAATGAAAACTAGTCCCATTTTTTATAAATAGTGTGCAAAAACTATAGGAAGGTCGATTTTTTTGGTTATTTTACTATATAGAGTCCAAAACCTATGTTTGTGAAATATTAAAGAAATTACAACTCATTTCCTAGATAAACCCAACCAATCTCCCATTTATATTCACTCAAAATCCTTTTAGAAAATCCTTAATCTTATATCCCATCTTTATAGTCCTCCCAATTCTTCCCAAGATCTCAATAATCCCCTCTCAAACATTTGGATTCACACACTCAAGTAACGGATTTCTCTCTTCCCATTTCAATTCAAGCACCTATTTTATGTTATGTCACTCAATTTCTATTTGTTCATGTTGGGATATGTTTTTCTATATCCACCTTGCAGAACATTTTATTTATATATGATGAGATACCCCTTTCACTCTCATTAATCCCTCCCATGAAACTTTATGTACACCTATTACCATGCTAAAATTTAGTAATAGATCCTCACCTTCTCTTATTTTTTCAAGTTTCTTTATTATATTATGCCTTATATTTACAATTAATAATGTTGGGATATATCTCTATATGTCCCTATTACTACCAAATTTATTTCTAAAATATGAGATACTTATTTTTCTCTCATCAAACCATTTTACGAATTTTTATATAGCGCCATTATGCTACAGAAATTTCACAGCAATTTTTCACGCCAAAAAAATTCTGTAGTGAATACCATACCCATTTCCTATCTAGGGTGTTCATATTTATAAAATTATAGTTATTTTACTTGGGAATTACATGTATTTATTACACACTCCTTGATCATGGAATAAAATATGATGATGAATGAATCCATGTTGTATTATTTATGTGGTGCAATTAAGCATGAGAATGAAATGAAAGTGATGGGTGCGCCCAGAATTATATAGTGCTCCAATACATTTGGTAATATTTAGTCTGATGAGATGTCATGTTGGGATAGGGAGTGAACCTGATTTTTTTATGATACTTTTTCATCATGATATATTTGCAGTTATCCTTGACCTATGTTTATGATGCAATGTTTTAATTTTTTTCCACATCTCCCATGTTGCCTTAATGATTATCATGTCGTATCATGTCTCATTGTCCATGTTTATGATTCTCACTCCCTTTATGTTCCATTTATATACCTATTTTATAAAATGTATTAATCTCTTCATGTTATTCCATATTTATTCCCTTACTGGGCTTTATAGTTTTCCCCTTTCTTATGTATATCCCTAGGTTATCCCGTGCAGTTTTAAGTGCGATCATGTTAATTAAGTTTTCAATAAAGATGGTTTTTTTGCTTTTTAAATTGTTATTTAATGTAACTAATACCTTAATACACTAGAATTATCAATATTTAGAGTTTTATTATGTGTAATTTTATTTAATAAATTATGAATTAATGCGTAATAAACCGAAGTCTTGTCATAGTTTGTATCAAAGGAAAAGTTTACTTATTTTTATGTTTAGGATTAGAAAACTCTAGAAAAAGCCTTAGGGATAAGACTAACTATAAGAAAACATATCTATGTTTTGGTAATTATATATTAAGTGGATTATCAATAAAATACATCACTTTATAGATACTACAAGTGGATGTGTCTCTCGAACAGATGTGGATATGGGTAAAACCCAAAAACACCGCATTAAGCTAGACTCGGCCGGGAACTGGTGCACGAAAACAAGCCTTACTAGACACCTTATCTAACACTCCTAGGGGATATTACTTGGTGAATTTATAAGACCATTATGAAACATTATTAAGGGAACACAAAATTACCATAAGAATATATGTTAGGAAATATATCATGGATAACATAAATTGTCTTCTATAAATTCATAAGTTAACAAATTAATGTAATTTATAAGTTATCCCTTTAATTTAATTGGATTAAGCCTTTATGTTTTAATAGTTTAAAAATAATCGTCCCTAATTTTCCTTCTATTCTAAAAATGGATGGAAATAGGAGAAATCATGTAAACAACCAATGCAAAGGGAAATGTGATAACAGCCCCAACAAGATTCCTAACCTGATAGGAGTATGAATCATGAACTTTATGATGATACTCTCTCAGTTGACTTATATTCTAAATATAAAATTGGATCAAGAGTAATTCCAAAATACCCCTAATAGAGAACAATTTTTTATTGAGATATTTATGTGATAAAGGACTCTGGATTTCAATGGATCATCTGATCCCTTAATTGCAGAACAATGGATCAATTCCATTGAGAAGATCTTATACATCATTCAATGTTATAAAAAATAGAAGGTTATATTATATTTTTCTTATATGGAGAGAGAAGATTATAATTGATGTGAATTGTTCAAGAATAATAATCTAGAGGAATATATCAAAACGATGTTTTGGAAGGAATTTTTGAAAAAAAATTGATAAATATTTTACTCACACTATCCAGCTTAAAATGGAAAGGGATTTCCTTTCCATAAAGCAAAAAGATGAAAAATATATCAGGGAGTATGAAAAAAACTTCACAATACTTTCATGGTATGACTTTGTATTTTTCATTACCCCCAAATATAATATTTACCACTTCTTTGGTGGGCTAAAACCTAGTTTACGAAAAGACCTGGTGATCCAAGCCTTTGATATCTATAGGGAAATTGTCTGATGTGCTCTTAAAGTCAAAATAGTGATCGTATAATCTCAAGGGTATCATGGGGATAAGAAGTGGAAAGTGGATTTTAATTATGGTGGTCTTATGTAAAAATATAACAGTGCCAAGAAATTTCAATATCCCACTAATCAAAGGTGAGGAAAGAAGCACCTTAGAAATTGCCTAAGGGGAACGAGGAAATGCTTTGGGTGTGGGAAGGAAGGACACCTAGCTAATGATTTCCGATAGGAGCAACTCATTAATGAAACTGAGGAAAGTATTTCTCTACTCAAATCTCAGTAAATTTTTCATTACTTAAATTTCAAGGAACTAGGGAACTTTTAAAAACCAACGCACTAAGCTAAGGGTTTTCAGAGACAACCAACAATCTCTAAGGAAACAATGGATAGATTTTTCCATCACAACCGCTGAGGTTGATCTTAACAACGATGTGGGGACAGATATGTTAGTTATTTATTTAAGAATAGTGAATGTACTTTATGATTCTATTTATATGCATTCCTTTATATCATGAAAGTTTAGTAGAACTATTCAAACACCACTAGAAAGAATGGAAGTAGAGTTTTCGGTGAAAACAGATTATGGGTAAACCATTTCATCTAAAGTATATAACTCCTCCCCCATTAAAATTTGTGGGGTAAACTTCCTAGAGAACATTTTCATACTCCCTTTGGTGAATTTTGATTCAATTATGGGTATGTATTCGATTTTCCTATATATAGACAACATAAATTTCCATGAGAATGAAATCACTCTCTGTATTATGAATCATCCCCTAATTTTGTACAAGTGAAAGGAGGAGGATGAATCTTATTTAGAACCAACATCTCAATTATGGATATCATTTAGCTATGAGAAAGTGTATCTAGCTTAAATTATTTATTCTATGTAAAATATCATCCTTGAAGACATGCCCATTATGAGGGAATATAGTGATCTATTTCTTGAGGAATTTCCTAGTCTTCCTCTTACCCAAGAGTTTTAATTTTCAATCAATATTTTACCGAGATCATTACCATTATCCAAGACACTATATATAATGGATGTTGTAAAACTTGAGGAGCTGAAGAAACAACTATAAGAGAGTTTGGATAAAGGGTTCATATGCGTGACTGCTTCACCATAGGGTGAACAAGTCCTCTTTGTCAAGAAGAAGGATGGGTCAATTCACCTTTGAATTGATTATCATGAGCTTAATAAGATCATGATAATGAACAAGTATCCTCTTCCATGGATTTATGACTTGTTCAACCAGCTACATAGAGAAAAATACTTCTCTGAGGTGGATCTTTGGTTGTGATATTACCAAGTTAGGGTGAAGAAGGAGGATATCCCCAAGACTAATTTTCGTACAAGGTATAGGCACTATGAGTTCATGGTAATTCCATTCAAACTCACTAATGCTCTAGTAATCTTCATGGAATTGATGAAAAAATTATTTAGAGATTACCTAGAAAAAAAAATTTGTAGTATTTATAAATGATATTATAATATTCTCTAAAAACAAGGAAGAGCATGAGGAGCATTTGAGGACTATGCTAAAGTCCTTATGAAAGGAGAATATTTATGATAAGTACAGAAAATGTGAGTTCTGGTTGAATGAATTCTCTTTCTTGGGGCATATTATCATAATAAATGGGATATCTATGGACCCATTAAAGACATAAGCAATTGAATGATGGTCGAGGCCTACATCTATGATAAATATCCATATTTTCCTTAGATTATCTGGTTACTATCATTTAATTGTGAGAAATTTCTCATGATTTTCAAACCCTATTACCAAGATAACTTGTAAGGGAGTCAAGTTTTATTATAATAAATAATGTGGATAGATCTTAAAGGAGTTGAAAAGAAGATTATCACTACACTTGTTCTCACACTACCCATAATTATAGATCTTTTCATGGTATTTAGCGACTCTTCGAAGAAGGTATTGGGTTGTGTGTTAATTAAAAATGAAAAAAGTGATAACATATGCTTTAAGTAAGTTAAGATTTCATGAACATAACTACTTAATGCATGGTATAGGGTTGGTTGTAGTGGTCTTTTATTTGAAAATATGGCGGAATTATGTCTTTGGTGAGTTGTGTGAAATATATACAGGTCACAAAATCCTCAAATATATATTCACACAGAAAGACATGAATATGAACCAAAAAAGATAGTTAGATATGATCAAGGACTATGACTGATCAATTCATTACCATCTTGGTCAAGTGAATAAAGTGGAATACACATTGATTATAAAGGATCCATCAATTCTATAATTGATGAGAATTGAAAAGGATATGATCTTCTTAGAGTTAAAAAGGATATACATGAGAATTATAAAGGAAGTAATATCCTCAATCCTTTCAAAAATTATTTCTCAAATGTACCTTATGGAGAGGATAAAGGATGATCAAATAAATGATTTGGTAATTCAGAATAAATTATAAATTATAAGAAAATAGAAATCCTCAAAGTTCAATGTTAATTAATAAGGAGTTGTAATATTTGGGTCAAGGATATGTGTACTATCAAATCCCGATTTAAATAATGATTTATTTCATGATACACATAGCTCAACCTTCTTTATCCATACTGGAAGCATAAAGATGTATCAATATATTTGAGAGCACTATATGTGGGACAATATGAAGAAGGATATCACATATTATACATTAATATGTCTTGTTTATCAGAAAGTGAAATTGGAAATAAAAAAATCCAAGAGGATGATGCAACCATTACCCATACCTACATGGAAATGGGAAAACATAACCATGGGCTTTGTCACTGGTCTTCTAAAGACATCAAGAAGGAATAATTCTATTTGGGTTTTGGTGGATCATATTACAAAGACTTAACACTTAATTTCAATTCAAGAGGACTTCCCATTGGATCAACTTGCATTTATATACATCATATAACTGTTAAGACTACACAGAGTACCACTATTGATTATTTCCAATCGAGATCCAAGATTTACCTCTAAGTTTTTGAAGAGTCTCCAACATTCTCTAAATATAGAGTTGAACTTTATCATGGATTATCACCCCCAAAATGATGTCCAATATGAGAATACTATCTATACACTTTATGAAATATTGAGAGAATACTCAATTGACTTCAAAGGAGGATGGAATAAACATCTTCCTTTGGTCAAATTCTCATACAATAACAGTTTCCACTCAAGAATCCAAATGGATCCCTATAGATCCCCTTACAGTAAGAGGTGTAGAACACATTCATTATAGGATCAAGGTGGGGAATAAAAACTTATAGGTCCTAAAATAGTTGAGGAAATGGTAGGAAATGTTATGAACATTCAGCAGCACATCAAGGCTTCTCAAATTTGATATAAGAGCTATGCTAATAACTATTTATGAGACCTAGAGTTTGATGTGGTAAATATTGTATTCCTTTGAAAATATATATGGAATAAAGTGATGATATTTTAGAAGAAGGGAAATATTAGTCCAAGATAAATTTTCCCTTTGAGAACCTAAATTGAATCTGAGTGGTTTCCAATCGACTATCACTCCCATTAACCTATCTCAAGTACATAATGTATTCCATATATCCCTCTTGAGAAAATACATACTAGACCCCTCACATGTACTGTCACAAACCGGATATGGTTACCACTAATACCGACACCAAATCTAGCCCATGATAAGTAATTAAGGGTGTTCCCTATCCCCATGGGCTGGCACAAGTTCCCAAGTATCAATAAATTAGGTTTGGGAAACATTTACTCAGGTATGACAGCATAAAACATTAAAAACAATCAATAATAAGAATCTAAAATGTTCATGAAAATTAATTCTTAACAAAACCAGAACTGAATACATGGTTTTGATCAAGGTAAAAGAGGTCCAAACATGAATAAAAAACAGCAACAAAACATTCACTAAGACTCCACATGACAAGGGGTCATCACCCCTGAGCCGCCTCCACGACATCACACCAAGAGGGGACTAACAACCCAAACCGCCTTCACCCGAGGTTTTGTCTTTACCTGAGTCAAACATAATGAAGTATACTTACAACCAAGGGGTTTAAGTAGGGTGTGAGACCAATCCCAGTAGGATACCACCCAAATATTCTGAAGGTTATGAAATATAAAGTGAAACGCATGCAGTTTTACTATGTAAAGAAAATGACGATAAATTCCAAGTAGTGAAACTTTAAATTGAAAATAGTTTTTAAAGTAAAAATTTCAAAATGTTAACACAACTAAATAATACATGTTATCTAATTTAAATTTAATCCAAACACACCCTAATACAAGGGTAAATACCACAAATCCAATGAGCACCAAAACTAGGAACACCCCTAGGCAACTAGATAGTCTCGGGCCCTATGCACCTCGTACCTCAGTGAAAAGTAACCATAGAAAATTCCATTATCATGCATGATCCACTAGTAGGGAACATAAACATAACCTATTGGTCACCCATCATCATCTATATAGTTTAGTTAGAGTTTTTTTATCCATTTTCTCAGTGAAACAGGGACAAGACCCATCTTGTTCACTAGCAATACTAGTACATATCCGCCCACCTAGGTACCCGGGCTTCCCCTTTTGTGATAAAAAAATTTAAGCAATAAACAAACATCTATTTTCATGTAAAAAAGAATAATACTGGTCACTTAAAAATATTATATTATATACACATACTTTATACTACTTAAAACACACAACAAAGCATTATAATTTTCAATAAACAACTTCTCAAAATCTTATCTTTTTTTGTGCCCAAAAATACTTAAAACCCCACCTTTTCACACCATGTGCACACTTTAAGTTACCAAAACAAAAATTGCAGTCCAAAACAATCCAATGAAACCAAAAAATCAATCTTAGTAAATCCACATATAATTTAATAAGTGATAACATTGTAAAACCACCATTTTTCACAAACATGGCACCTAAACATTTATGTGTTTCATAAACACCATTGAAACATATTTTCGCAACAACCACCAAAGGAGATAGAAATTTAAAACAGAATTTTAATCCCTAATACATTTAAATAAAATAAACTAAGAAATTATAGTGTATCCCCAAGTGAAGAAATGAAAGACTTCTTTGTAAAACCCCCAATTCCACATAAAAGTGACACCAAAAATTCATTTGCATTATAAATACCAATAAAACCACTTTTCACAGAAACATTAAAATTTAATAAACATGAAAATATCATACAAACTTCAATATAAGTCACAAAATTTCACACACAATGGAATCACCTATCAATGTAATGAAAACATTGAATCCTTCGTGCGAAAAATCAAACGCACCATTATCACGCCTCAAGGAGGGTAGATCAAGCATAAAAACATAATATTGGACCAAGAAAACCCAAGGTTAAATCCTAGGTTCTAAAACCTACCCTATTATCTATTGAGACTTCAAGGATAAGGTAATAAAACCTAAGCATATTGAATGAAATTCTAAGAAAAATGAAGGAATAATGAAGGAGACCCACTTACTTGAGATATCTGGAACAAATTGCCCCAAATACACCAGTATCTAAATTTGAAAACAGCCAAAAATGAAATATATGTTGGAACATGAATGATATGGTTAATTGAGAACTTAAATGGGGTAAAATGAGTGAAAAATTAAGGAGTTATGTAGGAATCAAATTACATTTTTAAATCTGGATGAAATGTGAAAGCTTTAGATGTTTCGACCTAAACCGAGAGGAAAATGAGCTCCAAAGAGGGGGATAAGTGAACGGGGAATGTATAGGTTCTGTGGGATTGGGTGATATGTGGAATCACCTAAAAATAATTAAAATTGAATAAGATATTAAATAAAAAAATGTTTTTTTAAAACTGGAAGGCTTCCGGGGTAACCCAACTACTTAAATAAAAACCAAAATACACCATGATTATGGATTTATAATGGCTAAAAATTGACATGGTGGTGTTAATAGGCCAGTGTATGCTAGGTAGGAATTGTAATTTATGAAAAATTTAAAAAAAATGAGTTATAACAGAAAAACGATTGTTTTAAAATATGGAATTGGGCTCACGGTTTAGCCCAAATTTTGAAAACCCACCATTTCCACCAAAATGAAAGGGAAACAGCCAAAACAAAGAAAGAATGAAAATTATATGAAAAATAAATTTAAAATAAATCATTCATGTGAGAATTATTCCCACCCTAAAAAATTTCCATCCCAGAAAGTCAACTTGAAGCTTGATCGGAAAACAAGAACAGCTACTCTTTCTCAAACCATGACTTCTGCTCCCATGTATCATGTGTATCAGTTTCATGTCGTCAAAAAACCTGGACTAGTGGAATAGAATTTACCCAAATAACATTCTCTTGGGAGTCCACTATTTTCACTGAATTCTCAAAAACTAACAAGTCAGGCTCTATCTTCAGTTCTTCCCAACTCAGCACATGGGATGGATCTAGGTTGTATTTCATCAACTATGAGACATAGAAGACATCATGGATGGATTTCAATTGGGAAGGTAAATCCAACCTATATTACACCTTTCCAATATGCTCAATGATCTCAAAAGGTCTAATATATCACGGTGTCAGCTTCCCTTGCTTTCCCAATTGACGATGGCCTAGACGAGGGGCCACTTTCATGAATACCCTATCACCCACAGAAAACTCCAAGTATGGACACCTCTAGCCAGCATAAGATTTATGTTGACTCTGAGTTTTCAATAAATGTTTTCTTATCAATTTGACCTTCTCAGAAGTATCTTTCACCAGACTTGGCCCCAGTATTGAGGTCTCACCTACCTTAGCTAAGACAGGGGGACAGACAATGCCAACCATCGAGGGCCTCAAAAAGAGCCATTCAAATTGAGGATTGGTATCTATTATTATAAGAAAACTAAAACAATACCAAATGGCTATCCCAGGAACCTACAATGTCCAAGACACATACATGGAGAATATCCTCTAAAATTTGATTCGCCCGCTCTGTCTGATCATCCGTTTGAGGGTAGTATGTCGTGCCCATCTTAATCTAAGACCTCAAGGCCTTCTAAAGGCCTTCCCAGAACCGAGAAGTGAAATGAGGGTCTGTAAAGACCCAGAAATTTCAAGGAAATTTTTTCCATAATTTCTTGGGAATTTTACATGAACGCAGTTTCTGACGGCTTCTAATTTCGAGGCCCGGTGTGCCCGAAATCATTTTCCGAAGTTTATATCAGGTACGTTCAGTGAACGAACGAGCAGGTTTTTCCATATTTTTAACCGGTGCTGGGAATTGAAATCTGAGGGCACTGATGAACTCGCGGCGCTGGTATTCGCTTAAGGGGACCTTTACCGCAGTTGCGTTTTGACGTATGTGGTAGTTAAAAATTTGGGGATTCAATAAGAATTAATTATAATTGTTGTGAAATAATTTTATTTAAGTGGAAGTTTTTTCCCTCTAAAAGGAAGTTGAAGTTGGGGCTCACATCCCACCTAACTTCCCATGGAAAATATCTAAGGTTGGTGGAGCCCACACGAGCCCCCAATTTTTCACATTCCCTTAACACCTTGAAACCCCTCTTTAACTTCCCCTATAATTAATTGTGGAAACTCTTCCTCTCCCTCTCTCTTCCACTTTAATGTTTCCAACACATGTTAATCAATGAATTCTAATATTTAATTAATTAATTATGTTTTTTGAATTTTGAATAACTTGGGTGAATAAAATAATGGTTTGGCCATTATATTATTTTGGCACTTGTTGTGTTGGGATTTTGGGGGAAGCTCTAGTGAAATTGAGAAGGTTGTTTGTCTCTTAAAACTAAGAACACCGACCATCCAATGAAGAACATCTTCTCTCAGAAAATAATTCTTCACGCCTTCAACTCTTATTCTTCCTCCGCGTCAAGGGAGAAGGCACCGTTAGTGAGGAGCATCGTCTACCACAATGACTCCTCCTTCGACAACGACGGAATCGACACCATTCTTTCGCGACACCCGACTACTGCGACGTTCCACTTCCGCGACTCGACGACGTGCGACGTCAATTTAGAGGTAGGGGAATTTATTTGGTATTCTCCTTTTCATTTGAGAAAAGAATGAAGAGAATGGACCAACCATTTCTAGGTTGATCCGCGGATCGTTCGTTCTTGCAGGTTGATGTTGGGGTTTTTTTTTCCCGTGAATTATTTCTTTGCCATACGTAAACTTCTTTTGTTGGCTGCTTTCTATCATTATAACGGGAGGAGGTCGGACCGCACAAACACGGCTGACCCTCCTCCCCCTTGTTGTTGATTATGTTGCGGCTCGAACGAAGGTGATGCGGTGCAACGGCACCGCGCGGAATCATGGAGAAATATTAAAAGGATGTGTGGCGTCGTCGCGTAGCGCCTTTGAGGCCGAACGAAACCATGGCCGGAGTCGGGGCCGCGAAGGAAATTCGAAGACTCCACTGGTTGAATGTTGTGCACAGATTGACGGTCGATGACAAACGGGGCTGCAAGGTAATTTTGAAACCTCTGCAGTGAAGGTCGGGTCCCGGGATGACAGTTAGCGAAGGCGGCGAGCAAAACGGACCATCGGAGCGCGTCCGGTGGTCGCGGTGTTTGGGTGGTTGACACGCGGTACTCGATAGGAGGATTATCTCAGCAGTCTTAGGTTAGTGAGAAGTACCTCGGAGTCGTGACAGGACCACTGTACACTCCAGATATGGGGCTCTTCAGTAGTTACAGTTTCGATAATGAAAATCCTGGTTTGAGTTGAGTCTATGATCTTGTGTTTACCCCATGATTGAGATGGGTCACTTGATAACTTAGGTATATGTATGGGTATGTACCTGGATAGAGGTTATCTGTTGATTTCATAATCTTTGTGTTTCCTCATGATTGAGATGGGTTACTTGATAACATGGGTATATGTATGGGCATATACCTAAGTAGAGGTTATCTGTTGAGATCTACTTTGTGGTTAACCTTGTTGGATTTAGTGAGACCTTGAGGGTCTTGGGGTCCCTACTAAGTATCGTTATACTCACCCCTAAACGGGCTATGCCCACGCCTCATTGTGTTGGTTGCAGATGACCGGCAGCGCAGACAGAGGCCGAGTGTTCGAGGACTGGACGGTACCCAGAGGTGGACCTTACGACAAGACAGTATCTGATGGTGGACTTCATGAAGAGACGACACTTAGAGAAGGTTGATGGGCGAGAGTGTTGTGGAGGCTATCTGTACCTACCCTTTAGGTAGGATCCATGGTGGACGAACCAGGAGCTGCGCTATCTGTACCTACCCATCAGGTAGGATCCGTGGAGGACGAACCAGGAGCTGCTTCTATTCTTCCAGCTATTTGTCCTTTTTTTGTACTTTTGTTCAGTTGTAGCTGTACTTTCGATTGGGTTTGTATTCTGGCCCATTTACTTTTCAGCACTTCCTTTTTGTACTTAGTGTTTTACTTCCTCTTGTACTCTGTGGTGTTTTGTTTACTTTTATAAAGTCAATGCCTTCCCAGTTATCAGGATTTACACATTTGGTGCTAGTCGCCATCCCCTGGCCTATGGAAGGCAGGCCTGGGGTAGTCACGGCATGTCACGAACCAGGCCGGGTCGTCATCCGACCCAATGCCCGACTCGGTCCGCAACATGGCCCGAAGGGCGTTCCCGATCCCCACGGGCTGGCAACTACTGTCGGGCATCAAAAAAAACCAGTTGGGAACGGTTTGGCCCATGAAAAAGATAAGAAAACATAAACTGAACAAGCATACAAATAAAGGAAAACAAACTGAACGACGTGGCAGCAGAAAAAGGAATAAACAAAGAAACGCGACATACCTCAGGTGACCCTGTGGATCACCACGGTACGACAACCACTCACTCCCAAAAGAGATCCAAGAATGAAACCTGCAACTGAAAAGTAAAGTAGGCATGAGCACCGGGATGCTCAGTAGGAAAGCCAAAAACAACCACGTCCTATGCCTCCGCCTTTATTAAGAAATCCACCATGCTAGTTTGGAAATAAGATATAATAAAATAGTGTGTCTCCTTTTCACATTCAAGTAACGAGTTTTCATTTTCAGGTAAAGCCTTTTACTCCCACTACATTTTCAAAATAAGTTTCAAGCATGCATTAACATTTTAAAATGAAAAGAAACCAGTTTGGGTTAAAATATGGTTTTCACAAACAAGACATCAAGTATGAAACAGCTGAAAAGAAAGTTACATCATGAGCATCATGACAAAAATGAACACCATGGGTGATCCCTATAGGCAGCTAGAACAAGTGGGAACCTAAAGACCTCGTACCTCAGTGAAACGTTGCTTAGAAGACCACGACCCTCAGAAAACGTGTCTTAGAAGGCCACGACCCTCAGAAAACGTGGCTTAGAAGTCCACGACCCTCAGAAATTCATATGTTTAGTTAGTGTTGTTGCGTCAATCCTACTAGACAAACCGGGACGAACCCCTGCCGTGTCATCTAGCGTACTAGTCCTCGTCACCCACCTAGATACCCGGGGTTTTCCCATTGTGCTCTATTTCAAATGGTGGTGAGTTTTCTTTATCAAACATTCAAACAAGTACATTACACTTTCTTTATCTAAAACTCATTCAACCTTTCACCACTGCGCTCCCTACTTAAGTGCATTCCCCCTATTTACATCACACAATCACGCACAAGCCTTTACACTAGGCACATATATCACAAACCTCTCATAAACACTTTCATCACATTTTATTTTCAAATTTAGGGGAATGACTAAAAAGGGGTTTTCTATTTCCGCAACTCAAATCTCAAGGTGCCAAACGGGCCTCAATAGAGGTTTTTCTATTTCATAAAACATTATTAAGATGCCAAACATGCTTAACTACAAAAAGGGAACACCTTTTACAATCAACCGGCCAAAAGGCCAAACACCTTTGGAAATACCACTTACCAATTCAAAACCACTTAAGAAATCCATTTCTCAAGAAAAGTCACTTAAGACCAACGGCTTTGAAATACATTTTCAATTTTCCAATACAAGGCATAATAGTTTCTAGCAACCGAAATCAGGTTCCATAGCATGTGTATATAGCATAGTGTAAAACATGTTTTTAAAACAATCGAGCAATTATAAATTTCAAATTAAAAGCTTAGGTATAGGGGACCTACCTCAACATGTCGCTGCTTGAAGACGAACATTCAAACTGATCCTTGGCGCACACACGCACATACATTTATACATATATATATACACCCCTAGGTGCATTGCACATATTCCCTACGCCATGAGGGAATATGCACAATGAGGGAATATCTATATATATGTCTTACCGTATGCATGTACATGCAGCGATCCTCGATACCCGCGACCCAAAATCATCGCAGCGAGGTACAACACACTACACATATAATTTAATAAAACCATTAAACACTTAAACAATCCCTAAAGTGTTTCAAATTAACACATCAAGGGTTTGCACCAATGACGTGCCGCTTACATAACTCATAAAACTCATTGAAAATATTAAAAGAAAAGCACAAAAACAATTTAACCATTTCGAAAGGCCATTTCAAATCGTCACATAAACCGGAGTCAATTTCCAAAACATGCATTCCATTGTTCAAATCATTTCCAAAACAAGTTTTTCACCATCCAACAACTTAAATAAACCATTATGCAATTTATAAAACAACCCAAGGAAACACTTCACTGCCTCACACCGAGAAAATACCCAAAATCCCCTCTTTAGAAACAAACGCACATTAAAAACCTTTACACAATTTAATTAAAACAATTTTGTATCCTTAAAAATTATTTAAGGTATCGTTCTAAATTTTCATAAACCAATTTTTAAAGAGTATAACACAGGTTTTCACACAAAACCAACTTCAACCTTATTTCATTACCAGATGCACACAATGCCACATTAAGAACACAATATTTACCATTTATACAAAATAATAAACTAACTACACAACTTACAAAACACTATCAATTGACCAGATACAAAGTTATCAACAGAAACACACTCATACCATAATAACACGCCGCCAAAAAAAACAAACGCAAACTAAATTATTTTAAAAACTAGTTTCTCACCAAACAGATAAAACATAGAACACCAAATTTATTCAAGAAAGTAAACATAATTCACCACATAAACACAATTCACACTCAAAAAGTTAATTAAAGAACATCATAAATTAATTAAACAAGAAAAACATTGCAGACGCAAGAAGACGTAAACCAGAAACCGACTCTGGACTAGATAAAGACCTCAAGGGTCCGCAGACTCAATTTCATATTTTTAACATGGCGTAAATATATATGAAAACGCATAAATATATTCTTACCCAGAAATCGGCGAGCAGACCGAAATGATCCGACCCGCTTTGCCTTCGGCGGAAGTGGACGGGATGCAGTCCGGCATGACCTGGGAAACCCTTCGCAAACCCAACGAGGGAATTCTTGGTCACAGCGGAGCAACGCGGAGGCACCGCAAAATGTCGCGTTCGCCGGAAACGTGCTGGTAAGGGGGCTGGACTCGCCAGAATTGCGCCGGAAAGGGGGGTCGGGTTCGGAAAGAGGGTGCTAGGCGGGTGTAGGGCAGCGGGACGGCGCCGGAACAGGGGAGGTCCGGCTAGGAAGGGGGTTTCAAGCGGCGGAGAGCAGCAAGGGAAGGAGGAGCACGGGCAGAGCTGGCCAGTAGGTGCGGCCGACGGTGGTCGGTGCTGGCATGGAGGAGGGCGAGTCGAAAGGGAGGTCGACGGTGCACAGGGGTGCCGGCGGGGAGCGGCGAGTCAGAAGGGAGGCCGGCGGTGCGGAGGAGTGCCGGCGGGGAGCGGCGAGTCGGAAGGGAGGCCGGCGGTGCGGAGGAGTGCTGGCGGGGAGCGGCCAGTCGGAAGAGAGGTCGGCGGTGCGGAGGGGTGTCGGCGGGGCTGCTGCGCCGAACAGGGGGGTTAGGGTTCGGCGCTGGGGGGGAGAGAGCAGCGCGATGAGGGAATAGGGGAGAGGAAGAGAGAGGGAAAGAAAAAGAAGAAGAAAAGAAAAGAAAAAGAAAAGAAAAAAATGAATTAAAATGAAATAAAAATAAATAAATAAAATGAAATAAAAATAGATAAATAAAATGAAATAAAAATAAATAAATAAAATGAAATAAAAATAAATAAATAAAAATGAATAAAATGAAATAAAATAAATAAATGAAATTTGAAAGAATAAAAAAATTCCTAATTAATAATAAAAAAATAATATAATATTATTTGTTAATGTTAGACACCACACATGGTTACGTATGCGGTCGTGTGTCCGGTCGCGTGCACGGTCACACGCCCGATCACTAGAGCAGTGCGCGCTCGGTTGCGTGCGCGGTCGCACGCCTAGCTACGCGGCCATGTAAAAATAAATTTAATAAGATAGAACAGTATCTTATTAAGAATGGGAACCAACCATAGTCGCGGGCAAGGCCGCGCACCCCAATAATGACACATTTAATAATAAAACATTGTCTAAAAGTGATTGGGCGCTACAGACGGTCGCGCGTACGGGCGCACACCCATATAAGATCCAAAAATGATTAAGTTAAAATAATGCATTGGTCAGGGTGTGACACGGCATGGGCCCCAAGGACAGGTCGTGACAAATTGGTATCAGAGGAGTTCGGTTCTACCGCAGAACTAAGGACTCTGATCTTTTGCTATGTGAAACAATAGTGTTAAGGGTACCGAGTGTGGTCTTCAGTTCAGGGAGTCCCGTGTTGGTGCGGCAGCCAACGTATCCGTACACGAGGACCATGACAACTAATTTCCGACTTTGTACATGAAAACACGTATTGCGTGTGTGTTTCCAAAGTTTTAAGTCAGCTCAAACCAGGTAATCTCACCAGATATAAATCGTTGACCGTGTCGCATCTGTTCAGGATGTCTCCACGCAAACAGTCAGTTGGAGTTCCGAGAAAGTACTCGATGACGGCCCACTGAGCGGCGAGGCTCCGGTGCGGGGCCCTTTTTACTATGTTGGCACCCTCGGGTGGTGTACCAGCAGCACCACCACCTATTGGGCAGCAGATGCCACCAGCCTTACTAGCGAACTTTGCACGCTGGAAGAGCGCGTTGCACGAGTTCCAGCAGCAGCAGCCTCCGAGGTTACGAGGCGAGGAAGATTCCCAGACAACAAAGCACTGGCTGGAGGTGATTTCTAGAGTTTTCCGCCTAGCTGAGACATCAATAGAGTGGATGGTGGACTTGGATACTAGTGTTTTCCAGTGAGTGACCATGAGGATGGTCCGCATAGCGATGAGGCTTCGGTACGTGGACCGATGCCTGAGATAGTGCCTTCGGGTAGTGTGCCCGCTATACATCACTACCTGTTGGTCTGCAGTTACAACCGGCGGTACCGATAGGTGACACATGTAGGCTTACTGCCTTACACGTGTTCTAACATCAGATACCCTCAAGTTCCGAGGCGAGCCCAACTCACAGGTGGCTGAGGACTGGCTTGAGGAGGTGGATAAAAGTTTTCTTGAGCTTATACAGCTTCGGCAGGACGACGAGTCATTAGTTGAGTATTCATCGAGGCATACCGAACATTCCGGGTACTCGATGACACTACTGGGAAAACTACCTATACCCATGGTTCAAAACCATGGGTATAGCCCCCAAAACCGTGGGTATAGCCTATACCCATGGTTTTGGGAACCGTGGGGCTGAGTGGCATCGCAATAGGGGTCTTAGGCTATCCCCACAGTTCATCCAAACTGTGGGTATATATAGGGGTCATTGTATACCACACTGCTGCACAGGTGGCATAGGACATCCCCCATGGTTTGAAAATCGTGGGAATTTATATCTCAAAAAATGGTGCAGGCGGGACTCGAACTCGGGGTGATTCACCGCGGAACAAGGCCTCTGACCAACTGAGCTACCGGCTTTTTTGATATATACGTATATATTTATATAAATATATTAATATTACCCGTGTTTGAAAAATCAAACGCATGAAAATAATCGCTGCAGGGGGAATTCGAACCCTGGACGCTGCACAGGCGGAAGTACCTCTCTGACCAACCAAGATATCGAATCATTTGATATACATATATATATTTATATAAATATATTAATATTACCGGTAATCGAGAAAAGGTAAAAAGCAGGATTCGAACCCGCGACCACTGCGAAGATGATTTATGACCTTACCAACTGAGCTGGAAATATTTTGTTTATATTGTCATATATCTGTTTACTTATATTTGTAATTATATTAACCAAAATCATGTTCCCGCCAATTTTTTTCGCTATCCCACGTAATTTTTTTTCCTACCACCAGCTATACCCACGGTTTTGAAAAACCGTGGGTATAGGTCTTCAAAAAAAATACCCTAATACCCATGGTTTTTCAAAACCATGGGTATAGGTATTCTGAAAAAACACTATACCCACGGTTTGGCCAAAACCGTGGGTATAGGTCTTTAAAAATAAGTTATACCCACGGTTCTAGGAAAATTGTTGGTATAGGTGACCTATACCCACGGTTCTAGGAAAATTGTGGGTATAGGTGACCTATACCCACGGTTTTTGAAAACCGTGGGTATAGGTGTACCCTATACCCAAGGTTTTTTGCAAAACCGTGGGTATAGGTCTGTTTTCCAGTAGTGTGAATATGATTCGATCAGTGTTATAGAGCTCGGACCTCGGAGCAAGGTGTGTATAAAGGATATCTGAGTAAGCACTCCTTCCTCTATGCATTCCTACTTATGTTAGGGTGCTAGAAAGAGCCCTTGTGGTTGAGAATTCTTTTTCTGAATGGATGCAGTCAGTGAAGGATAGCAGTGTGAAAGCTGGAAACTGGCGCCAGTCTCGGAGACTTGGGCGTGCGAATATTTCAAAAAGAGGAAATGTTAAGGACAGATGAATCTTCAGAGTAGTAGACGTGGAGGCAGAGCTAGGAGAGCAGCATGAGGTGGTGTACATATCAACATGTTACAACCACCCACCTTTGTTGTTCCCTCCAGGCTCAGGGAGCTGGAGGGCATGGAAAGAGAGTTGCTGCATGCAGTCAAGTAGAGTGAACCAATGGCTCTAAGAATGATTTTAGGGATAGTCTATGTCCACTACAAACTGCTGTAGTAATAGACGTTGATACGAATCATTCCTTCCTTCCACGAATCTTGTCCCAGACCTAGAGTTTCTGGGTAAGCCGTTGACTTGACCCTCATGTCTGGAGATACCTTGGGAGGAGACTCGATAATCACACTTACGCCGATAGTGTGATCTGACCCACGAGGCAAGAGTTTCGGTTGGAATATCTTGGTGGCAGCGTCGAGGCCTTATGACGTTGGTCTGAGTATGGATTGGATCCACAGTTCATACACGGATTGACTGTATTAGGAAAAAAGGTTGTGGTTTATCTACAATGCTGGGATGGGGTTTTACTTGGTCGGCGAAAAGGAAAACCCAGGCAGCACAGGATGGAATCATGCATAAGAGGGTGAATTTGATCACTCAGAAGATAGCCAAACTTACCTTTGTGCCAGAATTCTCCAGATTTGCGGCACCACTTCCAGCAGAGCTTTCAGGAGCTGGGTTGATCGGTGTGCCCAGCCTGTGGGTGTTGGTTACATAGTTCACTACGACGCATTAGGGACCGGACTCGGGTGTGTCCTGATGTAGGATTGGGAAGGGATCGCCTATGGATCACGGAAGATGAGACTGCATAGAGCTGACAGGAATCCTCTAGAGTTCAAGGATGACGACCACGTCCTTATACGGGTCTCACCTCGATGAGGTTTACGGAGATGTGGCCAAGGTGTCATGTAATCTCCGAGGTTCAGCGGACCTTTCTAGGTCCTCAGCTGGGTAGGTGAGGTGGTTTACCACTTGACCCATCCACCTCAGTTGCACCGGGTGCACGACGAATTCCACGTATCTCAACTGAAGAGATACGTGCTTGACCCGATGCATGTCATCGACCATGGGGAACTGGACTTTGGTGATGGGGTGACTTTTGCGGGGTTCCAGTAGAGGTTGAGTATCGACAGGAGAGGATCCTATGAGGATGGTCGATTCCTTGGGTGCGCTTCCACTGGCAGTACGGGAACCTCCAGGTGAGCACATGGGAGCGAAAGGCTCAGATGCGTGCTCAATACCACTTTTGTATCCCTAGTTTGTGTTAAAGCTTTACAAGGACGTAAATCCCTGAGGTGGAAGTAATATAAAGACCTGGAAATTTCAAGGAAATTCTTTTATTAATTTCTTTGGAATTTTACATGAACGCAGTTTCTGACGGCGCCTGATTCCGAGGCCCGGTGTGCCCGGAATCATTTTCCGAAGTTTATCTCAGGTACATTCAGTGAACGAACGAGCAGGTTTTTCCATCTTTTTAACCGGTGCTCGGAATTGAAATCTGAGGGCACCGATGAACTCGCGGCGCCAGTATTTTCTTAAGGGGACCTTTACCACAGTTGAGTTTTGACGTATGTGGTAGTTAAAAATTTGGGGATTCAATAAGAATTAATTATAATTGTTGTGAAACAATTTTATTTAAGTGGAAGTTTTTTTCCTCTAAAAGGAAGTTGGAGGGAGGGCTCACACCCCACCTAACATCCCATGGAAAAATATCTAAGGTTGGTGGAGCCCACACGAGCCCCCAACTTTTCATATTCCCTCAACACCTTGAAACCCCTCTTTAACTTCCCCTGTAATTAATTGTGGAAACTCTACCTCTCCCTCTCTCTTCCACTTTAATGTTGCCAACACATGTTAATTAATGAATTCTAATATTTAATTAATTAATTAAGTTGTTTGAATTTTGAATAACTTGGGTGAATAAAATAATGGCTTGGCCAATATATTATTTTGGCACTTGTTGTGTTGGGATTTTGGGGGAAGCTCTAGTGAAATTGAGAAGGGTGTTCATCTCTTAAAACTAAGAACACCGACCATCCAATGAGGAACATCTTCTCCCGGAGAAGAATGCTTCATGACTTCAACTCTTCTTCTTCCTCCACGTCAAGGGAGAAGGCACTGTTAGTGAGGAGCATCGTCTACAACAACGACTCCTCCTTCGACAACGATGGAATCGACACCATTCTTCCACGACACCTGACTACCGCGATGTTCGACTTCTATGACTCGATGACGTGCGACGTCAATTTCGAGGTAGGGGAATTTATTTGGTATTCTTCTTTTCATATGAGAAAAGAACAACACGCACGGACCAACCATTTCCAGGTTGATCCTTAGATCGTTCATTCTTGCGGGTTGATGTTGGGGTTGTTTGTTTTTTCCCGTGAATTATTTCTTTGCCATACGTCGACTTCTTTTGTTGGCCACTTTCTATCATTATAACGGGAGGAGGTCGGACCGCACAAACACGGTCGACCCTCCTCCCCCTTGTTTTTGATTATGTTGCGGCTCGAACGAAGGCGGCGCGGTGTAACAGCACCGTGCGGAATCATGGAGAAATACAGCAAGGATGCATGGCGCCGTCGCGCTGCGCCATTAAGGCTGAATGAAACCATGGCCGGAGTCGGGGCTGCGGAGGCAATTCAAAGACTTCACTGGTTGAATGTTGTGTGCGGATTGACGGGCGATGACAAACGGGGCCGCAAGGTAATTTCGAAACCTCCACAGTGAAGGTTTGGTCCCGGGAGGACCGTTGGCGAAGGCGGTGAGCAAAACGGACCACCGGAGCGCGTCCGGTGATCTGCGGAAAACACCACCAGCTCCGGCAATCGGAGGCAGTGACCGATACCGGCCGGCCTCCAGGAGGCGGCGGCGCCCGGCGCGCCGCCGGGGAGGGCCGTCGCGGCTGAAGCCGCGGCGGCATGCTGCTGGTCCCGCGGCCGTGTGGGACCGAGGGAGGTGGGATGCGGTGCCAGGTGCGTCCATTGACAAGGGGCAGCCCCCACACGGGGCCGCAGTTCATTCAAGGGGGGCACCCCCCCCCCTTTGCGCATCCGCTCGGCCGAAACGGCTGAGCCACCTGGCCACCGGGCCGCGCCGCGCCCAGGCCGGGCCGGGCCGTGCCCAGGCCGGGCTGGGCCATGCTAGGCGGGCCGGGTCGTACCCTGTTGGGCCGGACCCAGACCCGGTTCGGGCCGACCCATGGGGGGTTGGGCCGGGCCGGGCTGGGCCCAAACCCCCCATTTCGGACTGTTTCCGTTCGAACGGCCATATCATGGTCCACGGACCTCCGATCGATGCACTGTTATTTGCGTAGAGATTCTTGGATCGAGACGGTCGTTTAGTTATACCACACTCAGGGTTTCGGAGAACTTTGGGTATGGTCGGGTTGGTTCGAACACGAAACCAACCGGGCCCTCGAAGCGGAAACGCTTATATCTTGACCTCCGGACGTTTGATTGACGTGCCGTCGACTTTGTTGGATTCCTCTTGATGAGATGGAACTTTTGGAATACTTCACCTGAGATTTGGATGCAGTTGTATAGTGTCCGGGTTGGATTGTACCCAAAACCCAACCGGGCCCCTAGAACGGAAAAGCTGATAGCTTTCAGACTGGACGTCCGTTTGACGAACCGTCAGCGGCATTGGTGATCTTGTTGAGAAATGGTCCCTATGAGTATACCCTATGAGAGTTCGGGGTACAGTTGAGATACGGTCAGGTTGGTTCGCACACGAAACCAACCGGGCCCCTCAGATGAAAAGGCTAATAACTCACAGACCGGGCGTTCAATTGACGCGCTGTGTGTTGCGTTGATACCCCTATGACGAGGCAGTCCTTTGAGATACTTCTTTGTGGAACTTTGAGATAATTGGAGTATCGACTTGTAGCTCGTGGAGCGGACCCTCCCAGAGACGAGCGTACGGAGTACGGAGACCGTGTAGCCAGCTGAGACCAGACGACTGCTTGACCGACTCGACTTGGAGTGAGTTGACTAGCCCAGTGGATGGAGCACTACTTTGTTTGGGTGCAGACCCATGGTGGACGGAGCACTACTGTGTTACAGTGCAGACCCGTGGTACTCGTCCGGAGAGTACCTCTGCAGGCTATTAGGGGGTGTGCACTACTGTGTTTGGGTGGCATACCCCGACGGGAAGCACTACTATGTTTGGGTGGCTGACCTGCGGTACTCAACAGGTGGAGTACCTCATCAATCTTAGGTTAGTGAGCAGTACCACGGAGTCATGATAGAACCACTGTACACTCCAGAGACGGGGCTCTTCAGCAGTTACAGTTTCGATAATGAAAATCCTTGCTAGATCTGAGTCTATGATATTGTGTTTACCCCATGATTGAGATGGGTCACTTGATAACTTAGTTATATGTATGGGTATATACCTGGGTAGATATTATCCGTTGATTTCATAATCTTTGTGTTTCCTCATGATTGAGATGTGTTACTTGATAACTTGGGTATATGTATGGGCTTATACCTAAGCAGAGGTTATCTTTTGAGATCTACTTTGTGGTTAACCTTGTTGGATTTAGTGAGACCTTGAGGGTCTCGGGGTCCCTACTGAGTATCGTTATACTCACCCCTGCATGGGCTATGCCCGCACCTCGTTGTGTTGGTTGCAGACGACGGGCAGCGCAGACAGAGGCCGAGTGTTCAAGGACTGGACGGTACCCAAAGGTGGACCTTACGACGAGACAGTATCCGATGGTGGACTTCAAGACGAGAAGACACTCAGAGAAGGTTGATGGGCGAGAGTGTTGTGGAGGATATCTGTACCTACCCTTCAGGTAGGATCCGTGGTGGATGAACCAGGAGCTACGCTATCTGTACCTACCCTTCAGGTAGGATCCGTGGATGACGAACCAGGAGCTACTTCCATTCTTCCAGCTATTTTTCCTTTCTATTGTACTTTTGTTTAGTTGTAGCTGTACTTTCAATTGGTTTTGTATTCTGGCCCATTTACTTTTCAGCACTTCCTTTTTGTACTTAGTTTTTTACTTCTGCTTGTACTCTGTGGTGTTTTGTTTACTTTTATAAAGGCAATGTCTTCCCAGTTATCGGGATTTACGCCTTTGGTGCTAGTCTCCAGCCCCTGGCCTTTGGAAGGTGGGCTTGGGGTAGTCACGACACGGGCCCCGAGGACGAGTCATGACAGAGTCTCTATATGAGACAACTTCTGATAGAACACCATGGAGTCTCACCACCTCCTGAAGATACAAATGTCCCAACTCATCCACTTTAGTTGTATCTCTGATCGGAATGAAGTGGTCAGATTTGGTCAGACAATCAGTCACCACCCAAATGGAATTCTTACCTCGAGGTGTATGAGTCAAGACAACAATGAAGTCCATGTCAACCTCATCCCCCTTCCAAGTATGAATGGGTAATGGATGGAGTAAACCAGAGGGCCTCTAATTCTCTTCTTTCACCCGCTCGCATGTGTATCATCTCGACCCAAAGTCCGCTATGTCTCGTCGCATACCTGGCTACCAGAACTGTTTTCGAACATCATAATACATCTTAGTGGCACCCGGTGGGCATCCCACTAAGACCGGTGGCTATCCTCCATCACCACCTTCCGCAAAGATGATGGCGCTACTAAGTGTCCCTTGAAGTACAATATGCCCTCATGAGACGATGAGCATCCCCACCATGAAGAAACTTCCCCGACCACTAAAAATCTCATCACTAGGTTTTTCCCACTAAATAAACTCCAAAAGAGTATGAGTCAACTGAACGCTTGCCATGAACACACCTCCACTATGTTCCCTGGTTTCTATATGCATCTGAGCAAAGATTCCCATCAAAGTCCACTCATCACTGGAATTCCTCAAATACTATGTTGGAACTCTTCTTCTTAAGGAGTTGACTACAAAATTACCTTTTACTGGGGTGTAGACAGTGTCAAAGTCAAACCCCTTCAAGTAATCAATCCATCGACGCTACCTCAAGTTGAGGTCCTTCTGCAAGAAGGTATAGGCTAGGTTTTTGTGATCAGATTAGACCACAAACTTCTCCCCAAAGAGATAGTGACGCCAAGTCTTCAAAGAATTCATCATGGCTGCCAACTCCAAGTCATGGTTCGGGTAATTATTTTCATGTTGTATGAGTTGGTGATAGCCATATGCCACCATGTGATCATCCTGCATAATAACCCACCCAAGACCTATACCTAAAGTGTCGCAATAGACTACATACCCCTTCCCAGCCTCAGGAAAAATCAGCACAGGGGCGGTAGTCAACAGTCATTTCAGCTCCTCAAATGATGAATAACATTCTTCTCCCCATACAAACTTCACCCCTTTCTGGTTGAGCGCGGTCATCAGTGAAGAAAGCCGAGAGAAATCCCAGATGAACCACATGTAATAACCATTCAGGATAAGGAAACTCTTGATATCGAACACATTCTTCGACTGCTCCCATGACATGGCCACACTGATCTTCTCGGGGTCCACTGAAACCCCCTTCTTAGAGATCACCTGACCCAAAAAATTCACCTCCTTGATCCAGAAAGTGCACTTAGAAAACTTTTCATAGAGAAGGTGATCCCACAAAGTGCCCAAGATGGTCCTCAAGTGATATTCATGTTCCTCCTCATAGCCAAAGTATAATATAATGTCATCCACGAACACTACAATGAAGGAATCAAGATACTGATGGAACACCCTATTCATGAGTTCCATAAAGACTGTAGGATCATTGGTCAATCCAAAGGGCATGACCAAATACTCAAAGTGGTCGTACCTACTTTGGAAGGCTGTCTTCAGGATATCTGACTCTATCACCCTGAGTTGATGGTATCCCGAGTGAAAGTTTTTTTTGAAAACCACTTTTCCCCCTTAAACTGATGGAACAACTAATATATTCTGGGCAAAGTATATTTGTTTTTAATTGTTACCTTATTTAGCTTATGGTAGTCAATGTACAATTAGAGGTATCCGTCATTATTTTTCATGAACAACACAGGAGCGTCCCAAGGAGAGATGCTCGAGCGAATGAATCCTTTGGATTATAAGTAACCCAGTTGTATCATTAATTCCTTCAACTCGGTAGGGGCCATGTGATATGAGGGAAGAGATATCGGTTGTGTTACCGATGCTAGTTCAATCTAGAACTCCACATCCTGCTCTGGGGGAAACCTGAAAATTATCCAGGAATACTTCTGTAAACTCATTCACTAGATAAGGTAGTGCACCTTTAGGGGAAGAAGAATCATCCTCTAGCACGATTGAAGATAACTAGAAGATAATACTTTCCAACTCTAGAATTGGAGGTCCTGCATGACCCGACCAAGGATCCCATTCTCTACAAAAAACCTGATGACTCCCATCAAGTTCCATGAAACTCACTCACCGCCTATAGTAATAAATGTATGCCTAGAAGTGTACCAGCCAATCCATGTCAAGTATCACTTAAAAAATATCCATATCTAGGACCAAAAGGTCCCACTCCATCTCAATCCCTAAAACGGAGAGCGCACATGACAGGCACCTAACACCCTGCTCCTTCCTCTTTCCCAGCAGCATAACAAACTCCATCACAAAAGACAAAAACTTGGTTGGAAAATTAATCATGTCCACAAAATGAGAATAATTTAATGAAACAGAGGCAACAGTATCAAAAAGAGTAGAATCTCTAGAAGATGTGATCAAAAGGGTACCTCGAACTGTCAACTGTCCCGCCACTGATCCTGCTGGTGCCTAATACACTACATGGAGATGTCTGGTCTCTGCCTGAGGATGACCTCTAGTCTATGGATCTTCCCTGAACTGGATCTTCCAATAATATGACCCATACCTACCACTACGACCTCAAAATTGAGATCCCCCAGTCCTCGATGGCTCAGACTGTGATGGCACTCCTCTTGAATCCACTGACCCTGCACCACTCGAAAGTGGATGTGCTACCCCATAGAAGCGCTGAAAATGACCCATACCTCCACATTGGTAACAAGGATTTGGAGGAAGCGGGGATGCTGGTTGGATGTTCCCTGGCTTCCCACACTATTGGTACATGAGTGATCTCGCATTAGAATCTGTAGACAAAAACTTCCTGGAGGAGTGGCCTGAACAACCACCTCCTTTCTTCACATGTTCTTCCCACTTTCCTATATTCTCTGAAGAGCTTCCACTACCCACTACTGATATTGATATAGAGAAACTAGACCTAAACTTCCAGTCAATCTCCACCATGCATGTCCAGTCAATTATCTCTGCATAGGTCCTCATCTTAAACAAGTACACCTGAGAGTATATCTCTAGTCGCAAGCCTTTCTCAAACCTCTGGCCCTTCACTTGCTCATTGGAGATGATTTTGGGGGCATACCGAACCAAATAAACAAAACGGTTGGCATAATCCATGAAATAAATATTCCCCTGAACAAGATCCATGAACTCTCAAGACCTAGCATATTCCAAGACCTCGGGGCAGTACTGCTCATTGAAGAAAACCTTGAAATCTCCTCAGCGCATCTGCTCATTCTTCCCAGTATGATTAACCGATTCCCACCACATGCGACTGGGACCCTCTAACAAAAATAATGCACACTTCACCCTAAGCTCCATGAGTGTATCTAGGAACTCGAACATGCGCTCAATCTTCTCGATTCATTCCTCTGCTTCCTGGGAATCTATGCTGCCTTGGAAGGTGGGTGGATTATTTTTCAGGAACTCCTGGGCCTTTCCCTTTCTAGGTACAGACTCGTCCTCTATAATATGATCTGGTCCCTTCCCTAGAGCCTAGACATCCCGGACCATGGCCTCAACTAGCCCCTGATCAATTTGTGTGGGAGAACTCTCTCAGGCTTCCTCCTGTGGGTGTATGGGGGCTTTTTGGGGAGGCATGTTGCTACAAAATGAAACAGTCACAAAAATAATATTAAATACCACAATTATGAAAATTTTAATCAAATACATCAAATATAAATAATATAAACACATTATAATAATAAAAGAAACAACTACTCCACCCACGCCTGATGTCCACGTGCGGTCTGCAGCCCAAATGTCTCACTTGGAAGTGAAGTGAATCAGTCAATTCCAACATCCCCTGGTGAATCAAGGTCTACTATGAAAAGTGTGGGCCATGCACCCTAATCATGACCAAAACCCTCAGCCCTGACAATTATAACTCATGTTCATCCCGACTCATCCCAAAATAGAAAGATAAACCAAAAACATTAACAAGCCTTTGATACAATTTTTTCATGAATCAGATCTGGTTACCACTAATACCAGCACCAAATCCAGACCATGAAAAGGATCGAAGGGTGTTACCTATCCCCAAGGTCTAGAACATGTTCTCTAGTATCAATAAATTAGGTTTGGTAATGATTTACCTGAATATGAAAGCATAAAACATTAAAAACAGTCAATAATAAGAATCTGTAATTTTCATGCTAAATAAATCTTAACAAAACCAGAACTGAATACATGGTTTTGATCAAGGTACAAGAGGTCTAAACATTAATAAAAAAATAGTAGATAAATATCCACTAATACTCCACCTGTCAAGGGTTCATCACCCTCAATCCGCCTCCACGACACTACACCAAGAGGGGACTAACAACCTGAACCGCCTTCACCTAAGGTTTTTCCTTTACTTGAGTCAAACATAATGAAGTCTACTTACACCCAAGGGGTGTAAGTAGGGTAATATCCTAATCCCAGTAGGATACCACCCAAAATTCCAAATTTTATGAAATAAAAAGTGAAAACCATGCAGTTTTACTATGTAAATAAAATAATGATAAATTCCAAGTAGTGAAACTTTAAATTGATAACAGTTTTTAAACTAAAAATTTCAGAATGTTAACACAATTAAATAATTCATGTTATCTACTCTAAAGTGAATCCAAACACACCCTAATACAAGTGTTAATAGCAAAAATCCAATGAGAACCAAAACCGGGAACACCCCTAGGCAACTAGATAGTCTCGGGCCCTATGCACCTAGTACATCGGTGAAAAGTAACTATAGAAAAATCTGTTCTCATGCACGAGCCACCAATGGGGAACATACCCATAACCTATTGGTCCCCCGTAATCATCTATATAGTTTATTTAGAGTTTTCATTATCTATTTTCTCAGTGAAACAGGGACAACACCCATCCAATTCACTAGTTGTACTAGTACATATCCACCCACCTAGGTACTCGGGCTTCCCCTTTTGTGCTCAAACAATTTCAGCAATAAACACACACCCCTTTGCATGTAAAAATGCCACTAATAGTCACTTAAAACATTAAATTAACTAAACACACTTTATTCCACATAATACACACAACAAAGCATTTTGATTTTTAATAAACAACTTCTCAAAATCTTGTCTTTTTTTGTTCCCAAAACTCATTGAAACCCCCACTTTGGACACCATGTGCACACTTTAAGTTACCAAAACAAAAATTTCGGTCCAAAACCTTCCAATTAAACCAAAAAATCAAACTTAGGTAATCCCCATATAATTTAAGAGGTGATAACATTGTAAAACCTCCATTTTTAACAAACATGTCACCTAAACATTTATGTGTTTCACAAACACCATTGAACCAGATTTTTGCAACAACCACCAAAGGAGATAGACAATCAAAATAGTATTTTAAGCCCTAATACATTTCAATAAAATCAACTAAGAAATTATAGGGTATCCCCAACTGAATCAATGAAATACTTCTTTGTAAAACCCCCAATTTCACATAAAAGTGACACCAAAAATTCATTTGCATTATAAATACCACTAAAACCAATTTTCACTGAAACATTCAAATACCATAAACACAGAAATATAATTCAAAAAATTTTACACACAATGGAATCACCTAACAAAGTAATGAAAACCTTTAATCCTTTGTGTGAAAACTCAAACGCACCATTGTCGCACCTCAAGGAGGGTAGATCAAGACTAAAAACAAAATATTGGACCAAGAAAACCCAAGGTTAAACCCTTGGTTCGAAACCCTATCCTTTTTTAATTTGGTACTTCAAGTATAAGGGAAGAAACCCTAAGAAAATTGAATGAAATTATAATAAAAATGAAAGAATAATTAATGGGACCCACTTGCTTGAGGGATCTTGAAGAAATCGCCCCAAATACACCAATAGCTGAATTTTCAAATAGCAAAAAATGAAATTGAGGATGGATAAAGGAATATATGGTTAATTGAGAACTGAAATGAAGGAAAAGAGTGAAAATTTAAGGATTTATGATGGAATAAAATTACCTTTCTAAATCTTGATGAAATGTGAATGCTTCATATGTTTCGACCTAAACCGAGAGGTAAATGAGCTCCAAAGAGGGGTAGAAGTGAATGAGGGGCGTGGCTAGGTTCAGTGACCTAGGGTGAGAGGTTGAATCCCCAAAAAATATTTAAAATTGAATAATATATTAAATAAACAAAAAAATTAAATTATAAATGGGATTCCAGTCTGGCCCAACTCCTTAAATAAAAACCCAAATACACCATGATTATGGATTTATAAAGCCTAGAAATTGACATTGGGGTGTTAATAGGTCAGGGGAGGCCAAGTAGGAATTGTAATGGATGAAAAAAATTGAAAAAATAAGGAGTTATTAAAGAAAAAAATTATTTTTAAATATGGAATTGGGCTCACGGTTTGGACCAAATTCTGAAAACCCACCATTTCCACCAAAATGCATGGGAAACACCCAAAGAAAATCAAGAATGAAAATTAAATGAAAAATATCTTTAAAATTAGTCATTCATGTGACATGTACTCAATCCATATATAGTACCATTGGAAAATGATCTTTCATATGAATGGAAGCTAGTGAAAATATGAGATCGTAAAGAAAAAGTTTTACAAAATAAGACGATGCACCCGATCAAAGTACTGTAGAGAAAACACAAGTTTGAAGAATTTACATGGGGAATGGAGGAGGTGATGAAACATAGTTACCATCGTGTTTTTTAGTCTGGAAAAAGAAAATTTCAAGGGTGCAATTTCTTAAGGGGTAAGATGTAATGACTCAAACTGTTATAAATAAAATTCCCCTTATGATTTAATTAAATGTCTTATTATATAATATAGTTATAGAAAACACATGAACTTATTTTGTTTTATTATATCCAATTGGATTTAAAATATTATTAAGTATCAAAATATTTTATAATATAGCCTCTGAATAGTGATCACATGATTAGTATAAATATAGGATTTTAACAAATCCAATTGACATAGAAAAAGGAAGTGACGACCACAACCAGTATGATCATACCCTATGAATCCCATTTATCAGAGATTATAATGGAGATAGAATCTCTGAGATTTTCCCTTATCCAGGACCAATCTAATATCCAACAAATTATGCATGAAAGAAACTGTTTATGGGAGAAGTTCGAACTCATTGATATCACGTCCCAGACTATGTTCGTCGAACCACCCCATGAAAGTCTCATTATTTCACACCTTACCCTTTGGGAGTTCGTTGGTGTATTGAAGGTATATGTATCAAGAACATTGAAATATGAGTATTTACATTATTTTTTATAGAATAATGAATATATTTTCATCCTATTATTGTTACTTTATAAAAGATTATTATTTTAATAGAATAAAACACAAATTGTATTTTTAGGTAATGATCAGATTCAATTAAAGAATTTATTTTGATGAATTAATTAATTTTTTTAATAAATAAAATTTTAATAAATTATTATTATTAAATAATTTTTATTAAATATAAATGATCATATAATTTTTATGAATTCAAATGTAATTTTTATAAGAGTCATAAACTGTTATTGTCAGAAAACCCAACATTTATCAATAAATGTTGGTTATTATTTTAAAAGTAAAAATAGAAATATATATATAATTATTTTAATAATATGAATATTATTTTGGAAATAAGAACATAGAAATTATCCAATAGTGAATTTTTTATAATTTTATGAGATAGTTGATTTTTTAGGTAAAAATTAAAAACTGTATAAATATATAGTGTGTATTATGACATCATAAAGACCAAAAAGGGGTGTAATAAATACTATAAAGGGTATCCACTAAAAAATATATGTTTTAATTTTAAAATAATGTGATTTTATTTTTATTTTATTAAGTTTAAAAACCTTTTATGAATCCTCCAAAACCATTAATATTTTTTAAGGTTTTAAAATCATTTCTTTAAAAGTATGACTCGCCTCCACATAAGAAAGGGAATAATTTTATTATATTCGGCCCATGGAATTATAAAATAATGAAAAACACTCCCATTTGGTTGAAACTAGGGGAAAAATACATGGTAAGTCTTGTGGTTTTGGTTATTTTATTATACAGTCTAAAACATAATTTTGAGAAATATTAAAGAAATCCCCATTCATTTCTTATATAAACCCAACCAAGTTCCTATTTATCTTCACTAAAAATACTTTTAGAAAATACTTACTATACCCTCCCCTATCTAGAGTCCATCCAAGGCACCCCAAGATCTCGATAATCCCCTCTCAATCATTTGGAGTTACACATCCAAGTAAGGGATTTCTCCCTTCTCATTTCAATTCAAACACCTATTTTATGTTATGTCTCACAATTTAAATTTTTTCATGTTGGGATATATTATTAAATATCCCCCATATTGTAAATTTTGTTTATATATTATTATATACCCATTTCACTCATGTTAATCCCTCCTATTAACCTTAATGTACACCCAATACCATGAAATAATTTAGTAAGGGATCCTCACCTTTTCTTCTTTATTCAAGTTTCTTTATTATCTTATGCCTTATATTTCCAATTCCTAATGTTGGGATATTTATTTACATGTAAATATTGATATCCATTTTATTTCCAAATTATTAGACACCCCATTTCTCCCATCAACCCATTTTATGAATTTTAATATGGCATCGTTATGCTGTTGAAATTTCACCGCAATATTCCATGCCAAAACATTTGTGTAGTGAATACCATACCCATTTCCTATAAATAGTGTCCACCATTATAAACTTATAATTATTTGACCTGGTATATACATGTATGCATTATACACTCCATGATCATGGAATAAAATAAATTTATGAATGAATCCATATTGTATAATCTATATGAAACACTTAAGAATGAGAATGAAATGAAAGTGACGTGTGCAATCCTAATTATATAGTACTCTAATGCATTGGGTAATTTTTAGTATCATGATACATAATGTTGGGATAGGGAGTGAACCTGATTACTTAATGGTACTTTTTCTATCATGATTTATTTGTATTTATCCTTGATCTATGTTTATGATGTAGTGTTTTAAGTTGTTACCACATTTTTATATTGACTTTATGATTATCATGATATATCATGTCTCATTGTCCATGTTTATGATTCTTGATCCTTTTAAGCTCAATTAAAGTTCCTATTGTCTAATATGTAATAATTTATTCAAGTTATTTCATATTTATTCCCTTATTGGGCTTTATGGCTCACTCTTTCTTATGTTTGTCATCAAGTCATCCCATGGAGTTTTAAGTGCGAGCATATTAAGGATGTTTTCAATAAAGATATTATTTTTCCTTTTTAAATTGTTATGAAATGTACCTAATTACCAAAGACACTAGACTTCTCAAGAATAGTGGTTGTATTATGTGTACTTATATGTAATAAATCATTAATTAATGTGTAATAAGGAGAAGGGTTTTCATATATAAACCCCACATTCTAGAAGCAACTATTGTCTCAGATTTATCATCCAATGTCTTGATCAATGGGAAAACCAATTATTCTAAAAAGATGTGCGTGCATGATTTTATATATATTAATATTTTTAATATATTATGTTTGGTCTCCCAAAACACTAAAAACATAGCACTAACCCCAAGGAAAAATATAGTGATATATAAAGAAATATTCAAAGGATAAAACTATGAAAACTAGTTTTGTTACAAAAGAAATATCTTAGTCCATTTCAAAATCATGAGATTATATAAGAGAGTTTTCCTTCAACATAATAAACTTTGATCTAAAATAATCATTTAATTACACATTAAATAAACTTTACTTCCCAATTTTTTTAATTAAACACTTTATTATATAAAATAAAGGTAAAATCATAATATTGAGGGTTTATTAGAAAACATGAGAACCCATGAAAAAGAATTTATTAAAAACATATCTTTTTAACATTAAAGGGAATAATAATTAATTTAAACAAAATATCATTAACTTAGCTTATGAAATAAAAATATTCCCATGAAAACTCATTCACAAGAATAGAAAATTTATGTATGTTCCTTGATACATCATCTTTATAGAACTCTTACAAATGGAATAACCTACTCCGTTAATTCTTGTAACAATGAGGCCCTATAGGAATCCCAATTACCCTGAAGACACATGTTTTCCCATCTCTAAGGCCCACTTGTGTACCCAAATAGGACATAAGACTAATGGTTATACCTATAGGCTAACACATGTTCTTTCAGTGTAATTTTTCTTCACTCACACACACCCTATGAAATTTATCAAGAGGTCATATATCATGACAACTACTCCATGATAATAATTCTTAACTATGGAGTTTTAATTAGTTAGAATCCTAAAAAAATTCAGTTTATTGACTTGGGTAATAACATTTAACCTTTAACACTTTAACACTCTTAGTTGTTACATTCACCCCCCCCCCCCCCACTATAGAACAACATCCTCATCTGGACCCTAAATTTCAGCCCAAGAAGGTCCAATATAATTCTAGTTGGGTTCCTTATCTGATAACAATATAAAAACTGGGCCCTAAAAGCATCATAGTTTCCCCAAAGACACATGTTTTCCCATCTCTACATCCCACCCACATGCCTGAATGTATCATCAAACTAATGATTGTCTCCACAATCCAACACATGTTCTTTAATTGTGATTTTTCTTAACTCATACACATCTTGTGAAAATTCCAAGGTTATCACCCCTATAAAACACTAATCCTATAAAAGAACACTTAAATCTATATTTCTGATTAGTTAGGCCCCTAAAAATAATGGTTTTACTTTTTTACATGGTTAGAAACATTTATCCTTTAACACTTTAATATTATGGGGTGTTATAATTCCAACATGATTCTCCTAAGAACATAATCATTACCCAATGCATTGGAGTGATATATCGAGATCAAACATTGTCATAAATATGTAAAAGGGAAATAAAATAAATGAAACAAATAAAATATTATATTTCCATCATTAAACTCATAAAAAATATACTTTTGAATCTATAAGTAAAACATTTTTGAATATTGATATATCTCTTTCCTTTTGAACCCCATTTTTTAAACTAAAATACCCATAATAATGAGAAGAATGTGTTTTCTTTGAATAAAACATGGAATATTGTAAATAAATCAGTACATAAAATAATTTTTGTAGTGATGGGAGAATTCATTGACGTCATATATGTAAAAATAGAACATTCCTTTTTCCTTTTTATAAATAAATTCTAAATGTTCTGTATAAAAAATATAAAAAAATTCCTTTCGGAAACCATTAAAATAAAGTCATAAGAGACATAAAATATACTTTATAATATATTTAGTTCAATATAAATACATCCATAAAATAATTTTAAAAATATTTACATGGAGGAAAATGATTTAGAAAATAAATCTTTAAAACACTTAAAATGAGGTTTTAAGGTAAAATGCCACTTACCTCAAGTATAAATTGTCGCATATGTTCTTTATATTCCTAAATAATAAACTTATGTTAAATATTTAATTCATAAATAACCATTTTAATGTTTATTATTCCTTTTATATCACTTATATCTTTGTTATTCTTAATTACTTAATCCATTTAGTTCATGTTGGGTGTTTTGAGAACATTTGGATTATAAGTCAAAAATAAAATGATTATGTTGACTATAGTTAAATTAATGATGATTATATTATCTATAGAATATTAATAATTTAATAATTATAATGTTTATTCATCATTTATACTTTTATAACCAACCTTGTAAGATGGTTATGAAAAATGAATTATGTTACAACATGGAGACGATAGTCCATACATATGCATGAGTAACATTTCCATTTTTCAATGAATTTGAGGGAAATAAGATAAGTATTATTTAATATTTTCATAAGTATAATTATATAATAAATATAATATTACATCTTTAAAACAACCTATATATAAAATCCATGTGAGGCAGTGATGAAAAATAAAATACATCGGTTCTTGAGGTGGTAGTCTGAGCATACACATGAGTAACGTTTTTATTTTTCAATGAATGATAAAGAAAAATGTAGAATATTTATTTAACATTATATAATTAAATTTAGATCATATATATAATATTTTATAATTTTTATCCATATTTATTCTCAACCATAATAATCAGTGATGAAAAATGGAATGCATTATCTTGTGAGGTAATAGTATACACATTCACACAAGAAATGTTTTTATTTTTCATTAGTTGGCTAAAAAGATGAAAAGGGTTATACCAAAAACATAATAAAATTAAATAATATGTTAATTAATTTTTTTTTTAAAATGGTTAGTATTTGTTCTAAGTAGGTAAAATAAGAAACAAAAAAGAAAACACACGGTTAAGAACTATAACTCTTTTCGGACAACCTCCTTAGTTTTTTATCTAAAGCCTTCCTAAGATGGTACTGTGATAAAAAAATACATCTAGGATATGTGTATGTATTTTAGTAATGGATTTGGGTTGGTTTTGGAAAGTATAATATAATCTTGAATTGTGGAGAAGAGTATAAAGGGGGTTCCCTTTTATAAGTGAAGGAGTGGGCACACATGGCATCTTTTAAAAGATTAAAATATATTAATATATTACACAATAAAAATGTATAAAAAACGACTCATATTATAATAATATAAAATATTGAGTCACAATATGACTATATAATAGCATTTATACTTTTTTTAGTTCATTTTAACCTTTATTATTTTAGTTTTAACCCTTTTAACTTGTTTTAACACTCACCATGGTAACTAATTTTTTTTACCAAACTAACTATTAATAATGATAAAAAAATGAAGGTGGAATAATTAAAAAATTAGGACATGATGATGAAAAATATGGATCCCATTTTATCAAATTAAATTTTTATAATTTCCATAAATCTCTTTGAAAATAAAAACATGTACCACGATGAAAAACGGTTTTATAGGTTATTTCATTTTTAACAATAAAAATGATTTTATACAAAATTCAAGTATAATTTTGGTTTCAATGAAAATAATGGGATTATTTTTATCAAAATTATCTAATTAAATTTTAAAATCAATACAAGAAATATTGTACTATGTAAATATTTAAAATTAAATTATTTTTTTCTTAAAAATCATTATTTTCTATTATTCACCCTAATATCAACATTTTTAAGAAATTCATAAAAATTACTCTAGGATAATTTTGAATTAATGATACCAAAAATTTAGTTCATTTTTTAAAATTAAAATTACAAAATTTGGAAATCAATATTTTAAATAAAACCATATAATACATGTAAAAAAATTTAGTAAGAATAAAAATATTTTCTTTTGGATAGAAAAAATACAAAATATTCTTATAATGAATATAATTATATAAAATATAATTCTTAAATATTAATAAGGCATTAAATTTATTTAATATTAACATTACTTAGGTTGTTATAGGTTTGACCTCAAGACTTTCATATCCTATACTACTTATTAGTAGTTTTAGTTATTTGTGGCTTTGTATTTTAAATTCTAGACTGATTTGATATTAAAGGAATTAAAAAAACCTAAAAACCTTATTAGCATGGGAAATAGTTATATTTATATATATTTTTTAGTTATCAGGTCATGGAGGCCAAGTATTTAGTAGGATTACAATGTGAGTTGGACCGAAGGCGAGTCTACTTTTACTTTTTGTCCAGTATTTGTATTGTCCAGTGTTCATTTTTTATTTTAGATATGATACATGATTTATTTTTTATTCCATTATTTTTACAATATTTTTTTGGTGAATCATAAAGGGTATTTATTTCATTCTATTTTGAAATAAAGGGTCCCTCTTAGATCCCGGATTTATGTCTAAGAGTTTTTAGGATGTCTTTTATATGGGTGGGTCATTCTAAATTTTTAGTGGATTCAGACATGACCCTTAAGTTTTATTTTAGAGGTCATATTCTCCCCACAACTATGTTAGTCCCTCCCCACTTGTCAACAACCTCTATAATATATGTAAGTGTTTCTTAGATCACGTGAATTTCCCACTCAGGTGTCATTTGGGAGATATGGTTCATGGTATTAAAAAATGGTATCAGATTGTGGTTTTGGATCTGATATTATAAGTCATGGCTGGAGTTATGTTGTTGGAACTTTAGAGTTATAATAAGAACATTCATGGACATCATTACAGCAGTGGAAACCCAAGTTTTTAAGGGATTTCCAGTGTTAGGACTAGGAACTATAGGATGAGTATGGCCTTGTATTGGACTGAGAATCCCAATATTGGATGGATGATACTTATTATGAGTTATAGGGTTAAATTAGGAGCCAATGAGTTCATGAATCATGATAGTGGTATGATTAGGTCATGATACATGAACCAATGTGTGGTGTTGTTTGACATGTAACCTTGTAAAAATCCAATATTAATTTATTCAACATATAATATAATTTATGTTTTATCAATTAAATTATAAGGGGTTTTTATATTGATATATATTTGATGGTATTTATATATTTATTGGGATTATCATGGTTAGATTCTATAGGGACATTATTTTTGGGGTGTGTGGATTTTTTGAAAACCCATGTTTTAAGGAAAACCCTATTTTGAAAAGAAAACTCATGTGGTTGCATAAGGTGTGCATGGGGTGGTTTTATAAGTTTATTTTACATGAAATGGGTCATGTAGCCAGTAATTTTAAAATGGTTGGGATTTTATGGTTTTTGAGAAAATCTTAGGAAAAGGATTTTTAAATTGGATTTAAAAATGTATTTTGAAAATAGGATCCATTTCAGGAAAGAACCCGCTAGGACGATGATTTTAGAGATTTTGGTTTTTGGTAAAAACTCATGGATTCCAAGGGTTGTTTTGAGAAATAGATTGTGTTTTGGTTTGTATAAAATTATTTGAAATGGTTTTTTAAATAATTTTCTAGTACCTATGTTGACTGGGTTTCTTGGATTTTAGTTATTTTTTTAAAAGTGATCTGGATGCTTGAATTGTGTTCTCAGCTTGTATGATGTGTTTACATGGAATCACTAAGTTTTATTAGTGGTAATGGACATGGTTTAAACTATTAATGGGAAAAATCATTTCCTTTTTAGATTATATTTTCTTGGTATTCTATGGTGAACCAGTGTGATCGTAGGTTTTCAGTTTGTATATTCAGTGGGTCTATTGAGGTTGCTTTATGAGAGAGTCATGTGTTTTTGGATCATGAATATATGTGTATGTAGAGATCAAGTATCCAAATGTGAGGTTTTCAATTTATGTATTAGACCATGTGGTGTTAATTTTGATTATTTCATGGTTTGTAATGCCTAGTGTGCATTTTTTAAACATAATTCCTATTATAGAGAACATCATTAAATAGAATTGAACTTTTTTAGTGCCGTATGGTGGTGGGAAGAACCATAAGCCTGGATATGGATTTATAATTATTGTTTTTTTGTTTTAGGATCAATATGTCTGGTTTAGAAACTTCATGGTGTTTGGTGATCAGTTTTCAGTGTTGTTGTTCGGGTATGAGTGTGGCAGTCACGTCCAATCATTAAGTTTGGTAATGGATTGGACATGGGTAGTATAAATCAGGTGTTTTGGTTTAGTAAGGATAGGATAAATATAATCATATGGTGGGGAGAATAAAATTGGTCATGGATGTGTTTCCCTCATGAGGATTAGGGTTGTAGGTTTGGTGAAATCTGAGAGTGAGTCAGATTATATATGCATCGATGCTCATTGGTGGAGTACGACAGTGGGTTTGGTTGGTCAGGGATCCAACCTTGAAATCACAAAACATTTTGTGATTTTATTTCAATTTGGGTGTTTATATTATTCTATTATTCCTTATAAAGTAAATGTATCATGTTTATGGAAGTGATAGTTTATCTATGGGTGTGGTTGAGTGTTTTTGGGAATTCAATCGGAGGAGGACCGACTGGTTATGATACATGGAAGTGGATTTGTTGAGGTGGAGCCTAAATTGGGAGTATTAATCAATATAATGGATTTAATAAATTATAGTTATGTGATAGTAGTTTTGGATAAGTTTATGGTAGTATAGGTGAATGGATAGTTCAGTTTTTATGGAATGGTGGGCATTGGTGTTAGAGTTGTGCAGTAAAAGCATGTTGGGTGTTCAGAGATGGAACATAGACTATTGGTGGTGAATTAACGAATGAGGTAAGTTTGGATTCATAATTTTATGGATACCATGTATTTTAGAGTATAATAATCATATGGTGTGGAGTTTGTAACAACCCACATCATTACAGGTTGGTGAAATACATATGAAGCTTGAAATTTTGGTCTTGGGAAAGGTCTATTTCATGAATTGAGGCTTGGACTAAAGTTTTGAGAATTGAAACTTCTCTAGGTGATGTTTTTATATGTTTATCAAGACCTTTTAAGTGTATTGGGTGCTTTGGTGGATGTTGGGAGAGGCTCGGAGTGACCTAAATGCTGAAAACCTATAGCAGATAGTGATTACATTGTGGCCCAGGTGGATCACACAACAAAGAAGTGTAAATGAGGGACAATAATTCTACCTAAGGTACACTATTCCATGATCATATTTTCACTCCATTAAATTTTCAAGACAATGGGATGGATTCTCTACCTTGGGTAGTCTAAATACAACCCTTTGTGGTCTCATTGTGGCTTAGTGCTAGGAACCCTCTTTTTTAGGCTCGTTCTGGTAATTTCACAGGATATTCGGTTAGAAACCCCCATGATCTTTCTTAATGCTGGTTATTGGAGAAAAATTAGATATCCATCTTATCACTTCATTTAATCCTCACTTTGTGTCCAGTCAGTATGGATGAAATCTATTATTGTAATAAAATTCAATTAGAGGAAGGTGTTGATCCCTACCACCTTTTATATCCATGGAGTAATATCTCGACATATATTATAGGGTTTGAAAGTCCATCTAAAATAAACCATCTATTTCAAGATGATATATAGTTTTAGAGCTCTATATATATTTAGTGCTTACTAAATACTTCTTCAGAACATTATGGTAAACCTCATATCATGATCCTATATAATTTAAGGAAGTACTCCATGAAACAATACCACTTCCTTAATTAATATCCTGGATAGTTTATCAATTAAGGAATATTTATTGTTATAAATGAAATTTGATGACTCTATAAGGTGTTCTACAATAAACCAAAAGGCATTATTTCCTTTAAATGTCTTGGGGAGTCCTAAAACCGAATCGATGGTGATATTTTCCCATTTCCATAAATATATGGGTAATAGTTTCATCAACCCATTATACTTTTGAAATTCACACTTAAATTGGTTTCATACGAGACATCATGATATATAATGAAATGTCTTTTTTCATGTTTTACCACCAGAAATTATAAGGAAATGGCCTTTAGCATTATATATTCTAGTCACTTTAAACTAGAATTAACTTTATTACATTCCTAAAGATCATTTAGGTTTAGAGTTTAGATAGTTATATCATTACTTTTACATAACAACACCTTAAATTTAAAAAATTTACACTTCTAATTATTATCCATTTTTTCCAATATGTAAAACTTTTAAAATAAGGAATGATTAATTTTCATGACCTTCAAATTAACTTCATCCTTTCCCTTATACAGTCTTAAATCCTATGAAAAACTTTTTAAAACCTGGGATGAGAGCAAAAATATTGGTAAGGGAAATAAAAAAGAATAAATCCATTAGTCTATTGAAAAACATTAAAACCCATTAAAAACATTTCTTAAAAACATACCTTTTTATCTAAAAATATTATAATTTTTCCTTTATTTAAAAAGATAATTATCTTACCTTTTAAATAAAAATTATTTCCATGAAAACTCATTATAATGAATAGTAAAATCTTGTAGGTACCTTGGGATATAATCATTATATATTACTTACATAACCATTAAAATAAAACTTAAAATTTTTAATAACTATATGGTCATCTTCTAATTAAATTTTCCTAAAAAGATAATCATTATCTAATGCATTGGAGCACTATCTGGGTGAACCCATCATATAAGCTATATCAGGCCCACCCATGAGATATAATGGGCTCAACCCATTATATAAAAAATTTCCAAAAACCATAACCTGAATAAACCAACTTAATATTGTAACTTTACACCATAAAACCCTTAAAAACTCTTTCAAACTCATATATAAAATAATTTGCTATTTTAAAATACCCTTTTCTTATAAAAACACATTTTTAATACCAAAATACCCATAAAAAGGTAATGAGGGTTTTTTATTGAATAAAACATGAAATATTGTAAATTAATCCAAAATCAAAATAATGGTTATGATGGTGGGAAAATTCATAGTTCTCATATATGTTAAAATAGAGCATTCCTTTTTTCTTTTTATAAATAAAGTCTAACGTTCTGTAAAAAGATTCATTTTTTGAAAACTGCTAAAAGTAAGTGAAAATTGAAATAAAATGAAATTTATAAATATTTTATGTCCAAAAACAAAAATCCATAAAATAATTTTTAAAATATGTACATGGAAAAAAATTTAGAAAATAAATCTTTAAAAGAAGTTTTTTAAAAGAAAGTCTCTTACATAAAACCCTAGAAGACTTCTTTTTTATAAAATCATTATTAAAGAGGTGAAATATTGTAAGAATGTAATTTATCACCCATTTAATAAAAATTTATAATTTTCTTAAAAAATTTATATGAACATGGATATGGAATACAAATATTTAGAAAATAATTCTTTGAAACATTTTAAACGAGGTTTTAAGTTAAAGTGTCTCTAACCTTGAGTCCAAATCCTCGCATACATTATTTATCTTTCTAATTAATTAAATTATGTCAATTATTTAATTTACTAAGAAACTTTTTTAAGTTTATTATTCCTTTTATTTTATCTCTAACTATTCTATACACAATTAGTTAATCATTTAAGTTCACATCGGAAGTTTTGATGGTATTCGACTTATATGTCAAAAATGACTTCGGTGGGTTGATTATGGTTAAAGATTTTATTATTTAAATATATAAATATTAATAATCATCACATAATTATTATTTTTATAAATAAATTATAATTTTAAAACTAACCATGAATTATGGTTATTAAATATGAACTACGTTAGAATCATGGAGACGGTAGGTCATATATACACAAGAGTAACTTTTCCATTTTTCAATGATCGTTATGGAAAGAAGGTAAGTATTATTTTATATTTATATAATTATAATAATATCATATATAAAATATTATTTTTTAAATATAATTGTATATATCATCCAAGTGATGTTATTATGAAAAACTAACAACATCGCTTTGTGGAGTCGGTAGTCCACACGTATGCACAGACGGGGTTATCATTTTTCAATGAGTAGAAAGGTAAGAAAGAAAATTATATATTATATTTTTATAAATATAAATATTTTATTAATATAATTATTATTTCATAAATATAACATATATTTATTAACTTTATCCTTATTACCTTCCATGTAAAGAGTTGCTGAAAAATGAATCACATCGCTTTGTGAGGCGGTAGTCTGTTGTACACATGAGTGATGTGATTATATCCCCCAGGAAATGGAAAGTAAGAAGGTATATGTGATATAATAAATATATGAATATAAATATTTTAAAAATATCATATATATATATATATACTTTAAATCCATCATTATAACATGCTGTGAGAGGTGATGATCAAAAACAAATTACATCAGTGCGCGAGGCGGCAGTCCCCCTTACACACGAAAAATATTTTCATTTCCCATTTAATGGAAGATTAGATTGATTTAGGTTCTTAAATTAACATGATAAAATATTAGTATATTTTTTATAATTTTTTATTATATCATCATAATTTAATAATATTTTAAGGGGTGGAAGAATAGATAAAATAAAAACGCTTAATTAAGTACGACACCTCTTGTTCATACAACCTCCTTAGGTTAGCACCAAAAACCTTATTAGGATGGATTTATGATAAAACCAAGGGGTAAAGGTAATTTATAGGTAATAAATAAATTTATTTGGGAAGTTATTTTCCAAAAAAATGACTTTGAATCTGTGAATATGAGAGAAGAGTGGGTGGCCTTTTATAAGTGGGGTGAGGGGCACACTTATAATTTTTCAATGTTTTCTCAAAAGTTACATGTCACTTTCTTGTTAAAAAGAAAAAAGTATACCATTATTGATAATTATATTTTATAAGGTAAAAATATATCCATAAAATATAATTTATACAATTTTCATGTCATTCTAACCCTTATCATTTTATTTTAACCCCCGATAAACTAGTTTTCACCTTAACAGTGATAAAATATTTTAACTTTTTTCACTATAAATTATAGAAAAAATTAATTTGACCTTATTATATAACATAAATTATTATTATTAAAAAAATTAATCCATTTTTTTAAACTCAACTCAGATAAGTGGCAGAATTTAATTTAAAATTAAACTCGTAGACGTGACAAAAAATGGTTTTTCAAGAGAAGTATTTTTGAAGCATAAGATGATTTTATATTAACTCTATGAAGATTAGTCATCATTATATGAATATAAATTAATAATTATATATATATAATCTAAGAATTTCATTTAAATCATTCCTCATTGGGGATTCTTTTAATTAATTAAAAAGGAGAAACATTGGGCAAATTAAAACAGTTTTCAGAAAAAACAAGTGTTTTTTAGCCTAAAAATAAAATTATACAAAAATATAGTTTAATGATAGTAAAAATGTAATTACTTGGTTTAAATATAAATAAATAATAATTTTATTAATTTAAATAAAATTCAAAGAATAATTATCCAATGAAATTACTTTATTTATTGAAAATAAATGGCAGTTTTATAAAATTGGTATTTTTCCCAATTCACTAAAAAATCAAATATTTTCTAAAAGATGCAAAACATTAAACAAAATTTAATTTTTATATTATGATTTTAGAAATTAATTCCATTTATCAAATAAATTCTCTAAAATTTCTAAAAATTAATTATAATATTTCCTCACAAAAATAAATAAATATCATTTTTGAATAAAAATTTTTTTTGATGAATAAAATGACTTTACTTAAAATAAAGTAATTATTTAATTATAATTCATAAAAAATTTATATTGAGAAGTATATATATATATATTTCATAAATTTTTTAATCCTATTAATACCTCCAATTTAATGGTTATATTATAATGGTCATATTTTTCACGATTCATTTAGGATCGGTGTTGTGCATCAAATATGCTATCGAACATAATGTTATTTTTTAAAAATATTTGGGTATTAAATAATCCCCAATTTAATAAATTTAATCCAAAAAAATTGATAATTATCTTATTAATAAAAATTTTTACATTTTAAAATACCTTTCTTGAAGTCACACATTACAAAAAGGGTTAACATAACTTATTTTTAATAAGAGGGAAAAGTAAGTATAAAGGTCATCTAGAATAATGCATAATAGGTTTCCAAATTAGAGAACATTGGTGGGAATTGAATATTTTGAAATGGAAGAGAAGCTTAATTCCAAAATAGTGATGGATAATTATATAGATCATTGATCAAAAGAAAGTGAATGATAATTAGAATGTCAACATATAACAAACCATAAACCAAAGAGATGTGAAAAAGACCAGTGTTTCATTATAAATGAATATAATAGGTTAAAATTTTCATTTTCAAGATCCTTTTCCTATAGTTGATTAATTCCCAAACATATTGAATAATAATGGAAGTAAATATACTTACATGATAAGTTTAATTTCATTCTTTAATAAATTTCCACCACAATCTCATCTTTTCCCCAAACGATGAGTATTCAGGATGAATTTTTCATGCTTGAAGAACTAAAATAAAATTTTAAGGGATCACAAAACCATAAAAGGATAACATGATATCCCTCCTATCTTTATACATTAACCAAAACAAAAATGGTTGCACAAGGTAAGACAATTCCCAAAATGAATAAACCTTCATGTGATAAAATTAAACATTAATCTCCAAGGAGTCAAAAATAACACAAAAATTTTATCTTTGATCATTCTAAAATTAACTATCTTTAAAATTGTCTAAAATATTATTAACTAAGATTTAAACCCAAAAATTATAAGTTTTTTATCACATATTCTTCTATGATTGATTTAACATTTATATCCAAATAATACCAATAATTTTTAAATTATCATACAAAAATGTATATTACTTAATAATATAATCTCAAAGATATACTAATAATTTCCATAAATAACTCGAATTACCACAAATCTATAGTAAAAAATATAATTCAACCTTTATTCCTCAAAAAAATCACATAATGTTATTTTTAACATAATCACATAAGGTTCTCAAAATCATTAACTTCTTTCGAAATAACATTAACCAACTAATAAACAAATAACTTTTCAATACCATAATTATCTATATGATAAAACATATGCTCGTGAAACCATTTGAGTGAAAAAAATATTTCATAATAACTAGGAAATAACATAGGAAGGTGGTTGGCACTTCACCCTTGTCACGCTTCGGTTGTGTGTTCAATCCCCATAGCCTTTTCAGATGTGACATGTTGTCTTTTTTAAAAAAATGTATTATTATAATTCTTATAACAATATCAAAAATATGGTGAACATCCTCAAAAATAATCTTAATCATCAAATATTATGTAAACCCTAATTTTTTCAATACATTAAAATTATTTCCTTAAAAAAAATATAATTATTCATCAAATAACATTTTTATATGTTAAAATTAGGGATACATGTAACTTAAACATCTATCAAAACTCAATAAATTCCTCCAAAAGTACTCATATAACATAAAACATCAAAATATTATTAATTTATTTAAACTTATGATCATCCTTAAATCTACCACTACATCATAACTCTTGAATCCATTGATTTATTCACCTTAATCACTCAACTTTATTTATAATCCATCAACCATGATTTTCCATATTATTCCTTAACACTTTCTTCTTACAAACAAAAATATGAATCACGTCCTAAGATCAAACAATTTCAAAACATAAACTAGGATATAATCCATACCTTTCATATTTCATCTAAAGTTACTCATCCCAAACTGTAATGTCATTAATCATTGTTGGGAATTTATCTATATAGTCTTGTTGATCCTATTCTTGACCCTTACCCCATCTATTTTCATATTTCCCAAACTCCCCTCATTTAAAAAATTCAATTGATACCTTGGGAAGAATTTTATTCCCCTTCTTAGCATTAACTGAACAATTCCTTTTTTACTTAGAAGATTATTGATCTATACCCCCCTTTTACACATACAAAATAGCTTCCAGATCTCTTAATACATTTACTTGGGTGCTTATTCCCACATTCATGATACATAGATCTTTGAATATTTTTACCTTTGTGATCTTTATCGCCTAAAATTGTATGGAAATCTATTTTTCTCTTGGTTGGTGTGTTAGGAAACTCATCAGGCTCTAAGTTTTCAATCATAACTCATGATATCAAGTTAAGAATAACCATAATATTTTTCACAATATCTCACATTCCATTGTGTTTCTCATTCAAACAACCACCACATTTTCCTTCACATTCATTATTAATTTGGTTCTTATTAGATTAAGAAATTTTCTAAAAAATGTTAGTGTGAGTATATCAAATAAAGAAAAATATACCATCTTATGTGGAGGATGAATAATAAAATATCCTTAACCATTCCACCCTCTATTAAACTCTTTATATTTATCCAAAATAACCTTAATTATTCTTAGCATACTAACATTTGTTGTTATAGATGATTTTTAACATAAGATCAAATAATATCGTAACCTATAAATTTATCTAAACCTTTTCTCTGATATAAACTATAAGGACTCGTCTATTAACATAAAATATTCTAGTGAAATTAAACTAAAATTCACTTTATTGCATTCCCAAATATCTTTTAGGTTTATAATTTTAGAGATTTAGGTTATAAATCTTACATAAAAACCATATATTTATAAAGTAGATACTTCCAATCAGTATCCAATTTTTCCAATATGTAAAACTTTTAAAATAATACATGATTTCGTTTCATGAAAAATCTTCATGACATAAAAATTAATTTCATACCTTCTTTTACCCATCCCTATATCTTACGAAAAAACATTTCAAAACATAGGATGGGAACAAAAATCTCTGTAAGGGACATAAAAAGAATAAAATTGTCAGTCCAATGAAAAACATGAGAACCCATGAAAACCCTTTTTGGAAAACCATATATTTTTATATGGAAAGATCATTATTTTTTCCTTTATTTAAAAATATCATTATCTTACCTTTTTAAATAAAACTATTTATATGAATACTCATTAGCAAACATAGAAACTTCATGTAGGTGCCTTGGTAAATAATCATCACAGAACCCATACAGAATACTTACAAGAACCCTTAAAATTTGAATAACCATATAGTTAACTTCCAATATAATTATCCAGAGAACATAATCATTACCCAATGAAATAGAGCTCTATCTAGGTGCACCCATCATATAAGCTATATCAGACTCATTTTTGAGAAATAATGGGGATCAATTTTTTATATAAAAAATTTCCAAGGCCCATAACATGAATAAAAAAACTTAATCTTACAAATTTTCATCATAAAATAGTTAAAACCCTCTTTTAAACCCATATGAAAAATTATTTTTGATATAAAAATAACTTTTATTTTTAAAAACTGTTTTCAATACCAATATACACAAAAAAGTTAAATATGGTTTCTCTTTTAATAAAAATTTAAATATTTTAAATCAATCCAAACTTAAAATAATGGTTATAGTGACAGGAAAAGTCATTGTATTTGTATACGTTAAAATAGAACATTACTTCTGTCAATTTTGTAAAGGAAGTAAAACATTATATAAACAGATTTATTTTTGAAAAACTTTTAAATAAAGTCAAAAGTAACATAAAATTTTCTTTATAAATATTTTATTTCCATATAAAAAATCTATAAAATAATTTTAAAAATATTTACATGTAAGATAATGGGTTAGAAAAAAATCTTTAAAATAGTATTATTATTTTTAAGAAATACCCTTACATAAGACCCTAAAAAGATTCCATTTCTATAAAATCATTATAAATAAAGTGAAATGTGGTCAAAAATTAACTATAGTATCCATTGAAGAATAAATAAAACTTTTCTTGAAACATTTCTTATAATTTGGACATGGAAGATATATATTTATAAAATAAATCTTTAAAACATTTGAAGTGAGGTTTTTAATTAAAGTGTCCCTTACCTTGAGTCCAAATCATCTTGTTTGTTCTTTATATTCATAGCTAATAAAATTATGTTAATTATTTAATTTTTTAAGAAAAAATTTCATGTTTATTATTACTTTTATTTTATCTATTACCATGCCATACACAATTAGTTAATCATTTAATTTTACTTCGGATGTTTTGATGATATTTAGCTTGTATGTCAAAAATGACTTCGGTAGGTTGACTATGGTCAAAGATGTAATTATTTAAACATATAAAAATAATAATCATTAAATAATTATAAATTTTACAAAAAAATTATACTTTCAAAACCAATAATGAATTTTGGTTATAAAAAATGAACTATGTTACAATCATGGAGATGGTAAGTCATACGTATGCATGAGTAACATTTCCATTTTTCAGTGATCTTTAGAGAAATAAGGTAGGTATTGTTTCATATTTATATAAATATCATAATATCATAAGTACCATATTATTTCTTCAAATATAATTATATATATCAACCATGTGATTTGGTGATGAAAAAATAAGTTCATCCCTTTGTAGAGGCAGTTGTCCACATGTATGTACGAACAACGTTATCATTTTTTAGTAAGTGGAATGGTAAGAAATAAAATGATATATTTTATTTTAATAATGATAAATATTTCATTAATATCAAAATTATGTAATATATATCACATATATATATTAAATTTATCCATATTACCTTCCATTTAAAGATTTAGTGAAAAACGAATCACATCACTTTGTGTGTAGGTATTCCACCATACACACGAGCGATGTTATTTTATCTCCCAAAGAACATAATTTAGGAAGTTATATGTGATATAATAATTATATATCTAGAATAATTTTAAAAATATCATATATATACTTTAAATCTTTCATTATAATAAGTTCTGACAAGCGATGATGAAAAAAATTACATCGGTTTGGGAGGTGGTAGTCTACCGTACACACAAATAATGGTTTTGTTTCCCATTTGATGGAAGTGGATATGGATTTAGGTTATTAAATTAAAATAATAACATATCAGTATATGGGAGATACTTTTTTATTATATAATCATAATTTAATAATATTTAATGGATGAGGAAGAAGAAGAAAAATAAAAATGCTCAGTTAAGTAAGATACCTCTTCTTCAGAAAACCTCCTTAGGTTAGCACCAAAAGACTTATTAGGATATATTTATTATCAAAAAAAGTTATATAGTTATTGTTGGTTGAGTAAATTAAGGTATTTGGGTATTTATTTTCCAAACCAAATGTATTTTAATTTTTGAATAGGATATAAGATGGCATGGCCTTTTATTAGTGGGGTGAGAGGCACACTTATAATTTTTCAAAGTTTTCTCAATAACTTCATGTTACTTTATCGGTCAAAGGGATCTAAAATAGACCCTTAATAATACATAGACAATATAATCTCAAAACATGGCCATAAAATATAATTTATAAAAGTTTTGAGGTAATTTTAACCCTTAACGTTTTAGTTTGACCACCCCTCAGTAAATTCGTTTTCACCTTAACTACAGTAAACAATTTTTAATATTTTCACCATTCATTAGCAGTAAAATGTATTTTAAGATATTATATAATATAAATTATTTTTATTAAAAATATGGAATTAATTTTAACAAATTCAACTCATATAATTGTCGTTATTTAATTTAAAATTAAACCTGTATATGCGATAAAAAAGTTTTTTTTCAAGAGATGTATCTTTCAAGCTTGAGAAAATTCTATATTAACTATATGACTAGTAATTGTCATTTTATGATTTTTTTAATTAATATTTATAGATATATAATATATTAATTCAATTTAAAAAAAATTCTCATTATGTGTTATTTTAATTAATTAAATAGGAAAAACATTACGTAATTTAAAATAGTTTTCAGAAAAATGAATTTTAAACCCAAAAATAAACCTATACTAAAATATGGTATAAATATTATTAAAATGTAATTAATTTTATTAAATATAAATAAATAATACTTATTTTACATGAAATAAAATTAAAATCATAATGGTACTTTGAAAATACTTAATTTATTGAAAAGAAATGCCAGTTTTACAAAACATCGGTATTTTTCACTATTCATTGAAAAAACAATATTTTTCAGAAAAAACCCCAAAATTTATTCCTAAGTTAATTTTTATATGATTATTTCAAATAATAATTTCATTTTACAAAATAAATTTTTTAAATTTTCTAAAAATAATTTTAATATTTCCTCACAAAAAGAGATAAAATCATTTTTGAAGAAAATATATTTTTGATGAATAAAATGAATTTACTAAAAAATGAATAATTATTTACTAAGAATTTATAAAAAAATATATTAAGTAGTAAATTTATCTATATATTTAATAAATTATTTGATCCTATTCATACCACCAATTTAATAGCTATGTTATAATGGTTATATATTTCACGGGTCGTTTAAGCTCAGTGTTTCATGTCAAATATGCAATCAAACATTTTTTTATTCTTTTAAAATATCAAGGAAATATAGAAATAATCATTTAGATCTATATAATTTTTTGTACTTCCACTGTGGATAGATAATTATGAGCTTTATGATTCATTAAATATATCCTTCTTCAATTCTGGTATTGAAGGGATTCATATTCAAGACTTGTACCTTATCATTCCATCATGGTCAAGGTCGAACTCTTGAACAATCCTTACCTTATTTTGTAGTTCCAAATCCTCATTATTTGACTCTTTAGTCTTAACATTGATAGATGATTGAACATTAATCAAAGAAATATAACATTTCTACCCTTTCCTTATGATTTTAAGGTCTATAATCTACAAATCCGTAATTATTATATCTCTTTCAATCCTCATCATAGAAAAACTACTGCATTCCTTCCGACTTAGAGCATCAACCAATTTGTTCTTCTTTATAGGATAGTAATGTATTTATTGGTCATAATATTTAATCAAATCTAATAATATACTTTGGAACATATTCACCTTTTTTTATGTAAATATATACTTAATGATTTTATGATCAGTATATATATCACACCATTCACCAAAAAGATAATGTCTCCATATTTTCAATGAAAAAACTACCACGACCAACTCAAAATCATTAGTTGGATAATTTTTCTAAATAAAATTCAATTTTTAGGAGGCATATGCCACTATAATGTTATTATATTTGAGAAAACATCTTATTCCCTTCTTTGATGCATCACTATATATCACAAACCAATCCACAACATAGGATAATGTAAGTGCAGGTTCACTGACCAACCTTCTCTTCAACTCATTAAAATTTTCTTTACATTCATCTATCCAAAGAAACTTATCTCCCTTAAAAATCAACTAGGTTCTTTGATTTTATACCCATGATAAATTCCTCACAAAGCATCAATAATATCTAGTCATTCTAAGAAAACTAAAAATCCCATCCACAATGATTGGTTTGGGCTATTATTAAATAACTTTCCTCTTTAAAATATCCACCAGTGTACCCTTTATTATTCTTAATTAACCCAATAATTATAATTTTTATAGGTGCAATTAACTCTTGCGAAATTTAGCATACAAATTTTTATTCTTCAAAATCTTTAACACAATCCTCAAATGATCGTCATGTTATTCCTTGGTCTTGGAATATTAAATAACATAATCTATAAAGACTACCATAAACTGATCAAAGTAATCTATAAATACTCTATTCATTATATCCATGGAGATAGTGGGGGCATTGGTACGTCTAAATGGAATCACAATAAATTCATAGTTTCTATAGCTTACATAGATGGTTGTCCTAGATATATCCTCCCTTTTGATCCATAAGTGATGATATCTAGATTAAAGATCATTATTTTAAAAGTTTTGATCTCTATACAATTTATCAAACAATTCATCATATGGGGTAGATGTTACTTTTTCATGATAGATATCTTGTTAAGTTCTAGGTAATCAATGAAAAGATGCATTAACCCATCTTTCTTCTAAAATAATAATAGGTGCACCCCATGGTGACACACTAGGTAATATAAATCCATTTTCTAGATTCTCTTGGATTTTCATCTTCAATTTATGAAACTCAATTGGGGCCACACTATAAGGAGTATTTAAATAGGTGTACCAATAGGTATATCATCTATTGAGAACTCAACTTCACAATTCAAGGGAAGGAAAATAAACTCTTCATGAAATAGATCTGCATATTCCTGAACCACAGGAATATCTTCAATGTTGAGTTTTTCCCTAACCATTTTATATAAATATCCCTCATAAATATGTACTAATACCCATATAATTTAAGTGATTTCTAATGGAACTTCATGTCCATCCTTGCACTGATAGATTATTATAGGTTGATTTAGATTATAAAATGCGACTTCCTTTCCTAAAAAATTGAATTGGGATATATATAGAAAGATACAACCTATGCCCAAAATCACATTAATTTAAATTATAGGGATATTTAAAAGATTTATGAGAATAACATTACCAAAAACATCTATTATAGAGTAGATATAAACTTGATATTAAATCATCATATCATTATATTATTTCACTGATAAATCAATATCTAACCATTAATTTAGTGATGTGATACTCTTAGAAAATTATTTAAACATAAAAGAGTGTGTGGAACATAAATAAAATAATATATTTATAGTTCTATAGTGGATGAAAATTTTAACTTTAACCAATTTATTTTCCTGACCCACTTCAACTGTTGTGATACTGATTTTTTTCATTAACCCTTGGATTCTTGCACTAGTTTGAATAATATCCATACTCTGTGAAATTATAACGTTGGGGTATGGGTGGCACATTAAGTTGAGCTTTCTCTCCATTAATTTCATTGGCTGGAATCTTTGCATCACTTCATCATTCATGTTCTTGATGACCTTCTCCTTCACACTTGAATAATTTACCTATTCATTGGAGAAAATTTCCTCTTTTCTTCTTTTGACATTTTTTGAATAAAATAGAATTAATTTTATTTCCTCTATGTGTTTTTTTATTTGAATCTTGATAAAAATCCATTTTAATATTCTTTTTCTGAAAACCACAAGATCTAGGAGATTTTCCAACCTTTATTCTTTTCATGAGAGAACATCATATAACTTCTTAATTATTATCAAAGTCTATTATATCCAACTATATTCTAAGACTTGGGTTTTAAGACACTAAAGAATAAACAATTTTTTCTTTCATGGTTAATGATTAAACAAAAACATTACCTTGAAATTAGGGTGAAATATTTCCCATTGGTACTAATTGATCCACTATACTTTATCTTTAGCTATAGGAATTTTCTCTCTATTTTAGTGAAAAGAGTTTAAGGAAAATAATTATTGAAAAATACCTTCTTAAACTCTTCCCATTCTATGGATCCAATTTATTCTTCTTGCCTCCAATTCTTAATAAATGTCCACCATTGGTTAGATTCACCTTCCAAATGATATATAACCAAAATAGCCTTATCACGCTCCTGTCACTAGAGAAAAAATAATAATTTATCAATTACATTGATCCATTACTCAGTAATGAGTGGATCAGAGGACCCAATAAAGAAGGTGCAAGTTGTCACATAAAAAACTCAATGGTGATTTATTCTTTTCTTGGAGTGTTTAATATTTAAACATGGTTCACATTATTATTCATAACTCAAGAAATTTTGGCAAGCATTGTCATGAGTTTTTGAATCCTATATCCTACCCAATTTGGTTACTCATTGGGATAATCAATGTATTGTCCTTCACACCCATTAGAAACTTGGTTCCTCCTTGATCTATCCATTGACTAAAACCAAAATACATATTGAGGGTGTCAAGAATCAATAATCATAGTTATAAATCATATGATAATGAAAATAATTCCAAAATTGTGACACCTTCTTATCAACATATGATAATTTAGGTTCAACCTAAATATCTTTATTTTATCATAGGTTTTCATAGGTTATATCCTATCATTTCTTATAACCTAATATCCAAACAGAACTAAACTCTTATTTGATGCCAACTAAGGTGAATTGGGCATCACTTATATAAATATTACATAATTTTGGATGAATATTATATACATATCACTTTAATACATTCATGAGAACCATACAGGTTTATTTTCTTTGGAGAATAGATACACAATCAACTTATTTCATGAATTATCTTCAGCATATACCAAAACGTTCTTCCCATATACTTCCCTTATTTGATATTTTCAACTTAAAACCTATCTTCATAACATGGGGAAATAGAAACATAAGGGAGGGTGAGATTAGATGCTTAATAATAGTAAATATGGGAGATATCAATGATGACTATAATTAAGCATAATATAAACTTAATTTTGGAACCAAGGATGTTCTTTCCTAAAAAAGGATCATGGTTTGTGTTTGTTGTCAATCCTATAATGTATGATAATAGAGATTACAAGGAAAGGGATCATACGATTTAAGCCATAAGCAGTTTTGAAGGTGACATTATTTCCCAGTGTTTGCCAAATTTTTGGGGTCTAAAATTTAAGGAATGGGAAGCATTGTGAAAAGTGGTTTTTCTTGAAGTTCTCATGAAAATATGGAAAAGGAATGAGTTTCGTAGATATGTGCTTCATAAATTTATTTTCACAAAGACATGAAGATTGTGACGGTGTGATTTATGATTATGATACTTTCTTTGTGAGTGGTGCTTTGCGGTGGTGCTTTGCGGCAGTGCAAAGGGTTTTGATAGAGAGCTATGTGGTTGCCACAATCATTTTGATGAGATAAATGCACCACAAATAGATTTTTTTCTGATATAGATTTCATTTCAGAAGAAGTAGAGATTCACATTTGAATCTTCCCATAAATAAGATTCCACCCCTCTTCATTCCACGTGATTTTTGAGAGAGAAAATTTGGGATCGTTGTGACTTCACAAATTAAGGGGTGCTCTGTGAAGAAGTTTGTTCTACGCAAGATTGAGATTTTCGAATAGACTTTAAAATTTTTGAATGATGCCAATGCTTCTAAGTCATATGAGATTTGTGAATATGGGTTGTTCTGCATTGGATCATTGAGCTTCGCAAAGTAAGTTGCTTGATGAGGTAAGGGTTATGCTCTCTGAGGTGGTGTTCTCTACGAAGGGTTAAGCTTTGCGAAGGAGATTTGCAAAGGGTTGTTTTGAGTATTAGTATTGAGTGGTCAGGGATTTCAGTGAGCATCTACTCAGGTCTTTGATGCAAGCAGTGTCTCTTGATGGAAAAAGACAAAGAATTCAATTCCAATCTCTTGAAGCAACCTTCAAGTAGATAAAATGAGTTAGAATTGTCTCATAGTAGTGAACTAGGGGGAGTTCAAGGAAGTTTTCTGAGGGAAGAGGTGAACTATACCTGAACTTTTGTTAGGACAGTGTGCCTGGAACAGAGTGACTATGACCAAACTCTTGTACTCCACAACTGGTGAAGATTAGTGGATTTAGGTATGACTAACACACTGATGGTGTATGCTTCTTGGATGTAGCCCTTTGTGGTGAACCAAGTAAAAGTTATGTGTCATATCTTTGCTTTCATTAGACTGATAGATTTAACAAGTTACTACCAATGTGGGAACAAGATCCACAACTTTAAAAAGAAAATTTTGAAACACTGATTCACCCCTCCCCTCTCAGGGTGTTCTGGGGTCCTTCACTTAAGGGTATGATAATATTATCACATCATACGAGATCATACCCAATAATTCATAAATCATAAAACATGATTCATGGAATTATCATTTGTTATAAAAAAAATACATGAGTCATAAGAGTGCAGAAACATCAATAATTAATCATGATCCATGAGAGAATATTATAAGTATAAGGCATAAGTCTACAGAATACACATAATCAAGGGAAAAAATTCCTTAATCAAGGTTCACTACCTTGAATATCATAGTGGATAAAGTCCTATAGTATATTTTGTTCAATCTCCACTCCCATAAATAAAATAAATCATATCTCAAGGCTACTCCCTATGGAATTAATCACATATTAGCCTTGGGATAACTACTCGTGTGCCTTATTGGGATTATTCCAATGGAATGTATACCCTCTTGGTCTTGGGATAATCACTCGTGTACCCTTTTAGAATTAAGAAAATTTCTCTTATACCCTATAGGGCTTGATAAAATCTCATGTGTATCATCTTGGACTTGGGTTAATCTCCAATGCACCCTTTGAGAATTTAATGACTCAAGTTTTGACATGTAGTACTTTGAAATATTTCTAAGAATATTTTCAAACCCAGGAATTGAGTCGGCATGGGATTTCAGGGCGTGGAGAGCCTCTGTGCGATGATATTAAAAATATCAATTAATTTTTTTTCACACATGCACACTTTTCATTGAAATAAGGAATAACACCTAAGTGGAGTCTTATATCATAATTTTGAGATCACAATTGAGTTCATAACATCATTTTTACCCTAATAATGATACAAGTTTTGTTGATGCGGGTGTTTGGACAAAGGTTAGTTGTCAGAGGGGTGTTAAAAAAAGGAGTTAATTGATTTGATGAAATTAAATCAATTATACCCCTCCCTCCTCATTCAGTGTGAAAAGTAGTAAGATAGGTGAAACCCTCCTCCCCCGTTAGAGTGATGGAGAACCGAGGATGAATCAAGGTAATGAGGTGCTACTGACCCCTGTTTCTGACACCAATCATTATCAAATCAATGAGAAACATGATTTGGACATCATTTTGGACCCAAAGCTTCGATGTTTCACCACTAGGTAGAAATATTTGAGTTTTAGTCCCAATACCATTTTTATGAATTTTTTAAGGTCGTATATCCCTATTAAAAATTTTAAAGATACCTTTTAGGTGTATCTGTATGTTTCAGGGGAAACTGAGGTGAATTGGTCAACTCACAGGGAAATCCTCATCAAAATTTCCATTTACACGACATGTAAACTAGTGAGACATGTTGTCTGTTATTCCTATTTGAGAAGATGAATCTTGAGGACTACACACCATGTACCTAGGTTACACGTTGTATAGTGACCCCATGTCATGTGACCAGAGAACATGGCCAGGGTAGTCATATCATAGTACATGGTCATGTAAAATCACGTGGGAAAAGTACATGGGAACGAGTTGTTGGAGATGGGAATGGTCAGACGACACATCCAAGGGGTTGTTTATCCTTGGAATTACCTATACTTGGGGGTATATTCCATGTGTGAGACACTGATGGAATATATTGGTGGATTAAGAACATCATAGAGGGCTCAGGTGAGGCTAGACAAACCGTGTACTGCTTGTACACGCCGTGTATTCTCACATGACTATACAATCCATGTAATATGGTACATGACCAGGGGCATGAGGGGGTTCACACACTATATGGGATCCAATGCACAGTGTGTAATTTCCTTGGGATATTCTTTATATATTAAACCTTACATATATCCTTCTCTAGAACTTATATTTAGGCTTCTGAATAGCCTATCCTAAGTAATTTTACATGTGGAAGATGATGGTGGCCTCTGTAGTGGCCTATGAGATACGATGTGGCATGTTTTGAGCAAGATGTTCTATTAGTGGTGCTTAACCTTGGTTAGAGATCCAGGTGGATCACTAGGTTTATGTCAAGGTCGGTACCCTTCTCTACTACCTTTGGATGTGAGTCCCCTAGACTCTTTAGGCCAGTATATAAGTGCTCCTCTATTGTAACAGGGCACAGATCCCCTACCCATGGTATTGTTGTGATGTAAGGTATTATAAGAATGGAACTCCTTTTAGTGGTGCTTACCCAATTCTGGAGATCAGCGTGGTTATTAAAGTGATATTTTGGGAATGGTACTCCCCTATGGCATCAGGGTGAATTTTTTCCTTACATCTCTTATTTGGTGGATATTGGACTCCCCACATCGAGGTGTGGGTTCTCTACCCATGGGGTAGTTCTCACAAGGTCGTTACTCTCTCGATGGACTAGGGTGTAGGTTATGTGTATCATTGGTGTAGTTGGAGACAACTCTCCCCTTCCATGATAGGGTGTGGACCCTCTGTACCTACTGGCCAGATAGATAAGTAACTCCCTTGTTGGACCAGGGTGCGGCTCCTCTATCCATGGGTTCGGTACTCTCATGTCGTGTTAGGGTGTGGGTCCTCCTTATGTGATGTATATATATAGTGGGAACTCCCCTATTATATTAGGGTACCCCCCATCCTTGGATTCATAACACCCTATCTCTCCTAGGTGTGGTTCCTCCATACATATTATTCTAGTAGAGTTGGTACTCTTCTTTCTTAACAGGGAGCGAGTCCTCTAGCCTGGGGTCGGTACTCCCCTGCCATGTCAGGGTGTGGGTCTTCCATAGTGATCATACTGGTAGAGAGGTACTCCCCTTTCATACTAAGGTGTGGGTCTTATATCCACAGAGTGGTACTCCCCTATCAATCCAGAGTGTGGGACCTCTTTCTACATAGTTATACTCCTCTACTGTGTTAGGGTGAAGGTCCTCTATGCTTGGAGTAAGAACTCCCCAACTATGTCATAGAGTAGATCCTCTATACGTATTGTTCCAGTGGAGTTGGTACTCCCATGTCATACCAAGGAGTGGGTCCTCTAGCCTGGGTTTGGTACTCCCCCATCGTGTTAGAGTGAATAGCCCCCATATTGATTTTACTGGTAGAGTGAAACTCCCCTTTCATAACAGGGTGTGGTTCCTCTTTCTATAGATTTTTACTCCCCTATCATATCAGGGTGTGGGTCTTATAACTACTTTGTGATACTACCCTACCATACCGAGGTATTATTCCTCATCTATGGGGTAGTACTCCCCTAACATCGAGTAGTAGTGGGGAGTAGGTCCTCTACTAGAGTCAGAGCTCCCTTGGTTATGGAGCACAGTCATGAGGAGCAGGCACCTCCATTAGTTTTGTGTGATAACTAGTTAGTAATTAGTGATCCCTCAACGGAGTGAGGTGAAGGTCACTCTGTACAGGATTTATAGAGGTTTCATAGTTAGTTAAGAGCTAGTACTCCTTTGGCTGCAGGGAAGTGTCAAGGTGTGGGTCCCTCTTTTCTCTCTCATTAGAGAGGATGTATATATTGAATAGTTTAGAGTAGTTCTCCCTCAACTATTTATAGTGGTGAGGAGGAGGCCTCTCCACTTGTGTTTATTTTAGCTTGTGCTGGGTGAAAGGTAGTGATATGGGACCACTAGTGTTGGGAACTAGAGTTTGACCTAGTGAGTTGTTCTTGATGGAGCGTTTTCTCTTGAATGTACCATCAAGAATGGTAGAGATGTTCCCAACAGATTGTATCTCTCGGACAGGTTCCATATGAGATGGATGAGATCATGGAGTGTGTTCTCCTAGTTATGTATTATCTTTATATCCTTGAGTAGAATCCTATAACTACCTATGAGGTTGAAATATCATAAGACTTGGAGTGTGAGATGAGTATATCTGGGTGATTCTGGGAGTCCTTGCTACATTTTCATGGCTATGGGTTGACACCCTTTATGGATTGATCTAACTAGTCATGTATAACCGATGATGGTTTGAGATAGAGTTTCTATCTCATTTGGGTTCCCTCTAGTTGGGTCAAGCATACTAATGCCTTTAAGTTTCTCCCTTTTCTTTTGGGTTTTTCGGGTGCCTACTGAGTATTATTATACTCACCCATGCACGGGATTTGCATGTATGTGTTGTGTCTTATACAAACCACAAGCTATTCGATGGATTCCCCATAGGACCCAAGGTATTCATATCATAGTGATCTAGACTAACTAATTTTTTTACCAAAGTTTTTCCAAGGATATTTTCATTAGTTAATTTTAATAGTGATCCCCTCCTTCTAAGCAGGTTGGATGATTTTACAGTTTTTGGTAAGCGTTGGTTTTTCCATTTTTTCACTTTCATTACTTTTATTGTACATTGGTTTGGGATATAGATATATGCATACATTTTATTTTATATATTTTTATATCTCTACACTATTTCATAGAGATGTGTGTGGGTGTGTTCATACAAGTACCTTAGTAAAATGCCTCCCATTTTTGTGATATGCTTACTCAGTGCTAGTCTCCATCCCCAGGCCTATTGAAGGAGGGATTAGGGAGTTGAGGCTTGAGCCCCGTTGATTTGATTCATAACAGATTTATATCAGATCAGTATCCAATTTTTGACTGTAGTGTCTTAAGATTGGTTTGGGTTGCATAGATATGATGTTAAATTATTTTGAGTTTAGCTTTTAGGTTAGGAACTCCAGTGTTGGAGTGGAAACTGATTATCCATTCACTAGGATTCTAATAACCTACTTTTAGACTCTGTACATTAGGAAACTGGTCACAAGGAAATGTCAATACATCCATCATATAAGACTATGTTGTGGGTTCCTTGTCATTTTTGAGTCAACTCCCAAGATATACTCATTGACTATGAAGTATATTTGTTATGTTTCATGATGTGACCGTGATGAAATCCAGACAGGAATCCATTATATGATTGTGATGACAACCCGTCCTGTGATGAGGCTTCATTGTAGGGAACTGGTTTTGAGGAGTTACCTTTGAGTGGTCCTCCAGTTGATCCATCACCCATTTAGTAGCTGGATTTGTGGATAGTTTAGGATGAGGATGTGTGTAGGATGAGTGCTCTACATGAGTTCCAGTGGTAGTGGCCTCTGAGGTATTAGGGTGATCCAGACCCCTAGACAGCTAATGACTGGATTTAGGTAGTCACACATGTTTTCTACCTTGTGAGTCACCTCCCAATCATATGGTGGTTCTAGCAGCAATCCTTCTATAGGGTCCATCCAAGCGATTGTGGATTCTAGTGAAGTAGACACACGACGAGGTGATACTCGCTTGGGTAGAGTTTGAGAGACTCTTTAGGGAATATTTTATTGATTCATATTGAGATCAATGCATATCTAAGAGATTCTATAGATTTATAAGGGTATCATGACCATGGTAGAGTACTCGATGAGGTTTATACACCTTTTCTGATACTCCTTGGATATGTTTTGAGACCCATTATTTAGAGATCATGCCTTTGAGCAGGGCCTCTGCAGAGTCATCTAGGCAGGTGTGGTCTTCTTATGCCTTCTCTATTATGTGGGAGGTACTGTAGTGAGATCTAGTAGTATAGATATTCCTGGCGGAGGGACAAGAGGATGTGGCCAGCAGTAGTGGTCATAATGATGAGACGTTCACAATAGTTGGAAGTAGTAAATGAAAGGATCGTGGTGCAGGATTCATACCCATTCTCAGACCCAAACACATGGGCATGTAGCATAGGAGTCACATTGGGGATCTTTTCATCCACAATAGATTCAGTGTTACACTTATGATGGCAAGGTACATCTTACTATAGATTTTCCAACCTACCATGCTGCTGAGAGGGAGTCAGTTGAAAGATTGCCTTGGAAGAGGGAGAATGTGTAATAGGGAGTTTCACATGATGGTGGATGTGGCTGAGGAGTGGGGAGAGTAGTGGGAGGTGGAAGGCAGTTCAAGGTGTTTCCACCACCACCACCATGTGGTCCATGCCAGGCTCATGGAGCTAGAGGAAGGGGATAGGACAATTGTTGGTCATATATTCCTTTGACCTAAAGTCTCTAAGGATGAATATAGGTATCCTCTATGTCCTTTCTACTTTCATTATTATAAATTGTTAGAAACTAGTGATATTTTCTTTCTGATTCTTTCTTAAGGCTTAACTGGGGTGACACAGGGTATCGGTAGAACCCTGTGTGTGTGTTGACGTAACATTGGACTCATGAGGAAGAGAGATGCTTTACCCATTGAGACACATTTTTGTGACACGATAAAAACCATGCAGGAGATTTACTACTACACAAAGTTGATAGTGTCAAACTGTAGTGGACAAGTTCCTTTAACATAGGAGATCAGTGTGAAGTAGTGTGTTGAGTGTTAGAGTAGGTCCCGGCATAGCCAGTGGAGCCTTTTTACTCGACTCGTATACTTGGACACCCTGGTGGAGGGAGATCCTTTCATAGAACCATTATGTATGGGTATAGCTAGACCCTATAATTTTTTATAGTGTAGATTGGTTTCCTACCATCCATAATCATCTAGGTTTCCACTAGTGTGTGTGGTGATGTTTCTAGTTTGGAATGTTGTGTTACTACTGGAGTTCCGTAGATGAGGGGCCTAATAAGATCCAGTGTTTACACTTGGGAATCCCTATTTTGTTCATTTGTAACCTAATTTTCTTGGAATAAACCTTTCATGAAAGACGATTGAGGAGGTTGTGGTGCAGTTCATCCAGGGGTGGATGTGAACTATGGGGTTACATCGGTATTTGCGTCTGGTTAGAGATGTGGTGTACCTCTAGACCCTATGACTGTAGATGGATCATGGTGCTTGGTTTTTTTTCACCTATCACTATAGAGAAGACATGTTTCTCCTATTTTATAATTTCAACCTAGTTGGAGATGGACTTGGGGGTGGTTTGGCCTTTCTGGTTCCCCTAAGTGTGTGCTTGTAAGCAGTATGAGAACCCTTGGTGAGCTTGTTGGTGTGGGAGTTCCATTGGAGAGCTCATTTTATTCCCCTTGTGTCTAGGATTTCTCTTTTCAAGGATGAAAAACCTTAATTTGGGAAGAATTTAATTACTTAGGTTTTTAACTATGATACATTAGAATATTTCTAATAATAATTATGAATCTATGAACTGTATTGGAAAGGGATTTTGGGACCCGTAGAGCCTCAGCGTAGTGATATTAAAAAAATTAAATATATTTTGTCACACACACACAATTTTTCTTTAAATGTAGGATAAATCCCTATAGAAGACTCAAATCAGAATTATGAGACCATGGTTGAGTTTAGAACATCATTTTTAAACTATGTGTGACATAAGTTTTTTTGGCGTCAGGTGTTTGGATAGAGGTAAGTTGGCGGTGGGGTGTTAAAAAAAGGGAGTTAATTGATTTAATGAAATTAAATAAATTATACCCCCTACCTCACCATTTAATGTGAGAAGTATTAGGGTAGGTTAAACCCTCCTACCTCTTTGTATTTATGGTGAAATGAGGTCAAATCAAGGTGATGAGGTTCCATTGAACCCTGTTTTTTGACAATGATCGTCATCAGATTGAGGAGCAGGGTGATCCAGGCATCTTTTTTGACCCGAATCTTTTTCATTTCACCATGAGGTATAAATATTTTAGTTTTAGTCTCAATCCCATTTATTATGCATTATTTTAATGTTTTAGTTCCCTATTATGATTTCTAGATATCCCTTCTAGTTCAAACTGTATGTTTTAGGGGAAACCAGGGTGAATCTGGTGACTCGCTTGGAAATTCCATTCAAAATTCCCATTTACATGGCATGTAAACTAGTTATACATTTAGTGTGTTCTTCTTATTTGATGAAGATGACTTTTGGGGACTACACATTGTGTATTGTGGTTACAGTACATGTAGTGACCCCATGTCATGTGACTAGAGGACACAGCTAGGGTAGCCATGTGACGATACATTTTCCTGTAAAAGTACACAACCAAAGTACATGGGAATGGGGTTATAGACACGGTAATGAGAAAATAACATGGAAAAGTTGTCATTTATCCTAGAAACACTATGTACCTGGGGGTACATGCCATGTGTGAGACACAACTAGCATAGATGTGTGAAGAAAGAACATAGGCGAGGGACTAGGAGAGGCCAAACATATCGTGCACCGCATGTACATGTCGTGTATGCTCTCATGGCTAGTAAACCCATGAAATAGGGTACACTTCCAGGGAATGAGTGGGTTCACATGATTTGTGGACCCTAGTTAATATTGTGTTCCTTCCTTAGGATATTATTGAGATCTTTCGCTTTGCATATCTCATTCTCTAGAACTCAGATTCTGGCTTGTGAGTAGCCAATCCTGAGCATTTTTCCTTGTAGAAAATGATGGTGGACTCTATTGTGGCATATGAGATATGATTTTAAATGTTTTGAGAATGATGTTTTAGTAGTGGTGCTTAACATTAGTTAGTGATCAGGTTGGATCACTAGGTTGACATAAGGTTTGGTACCCTTCCCCATTACATTAGGTATGGGTTCCCTAGACTCTTTAGGCTGGTAGAGTGGTGCTCCCTAGATTTAATTGGGCATAGGTCCCATACTCATGGTATTGTTGTGATGTGAGGTTTGATAAGTGTGACACTCCTTTCAGTTCTTATTTTCTGATGTTGTATATCAGTGTGGTTCTAAGAGAGAGACATTGGGACTTGTACTCTCCTGTAGCATCAGGGTGAGAGTTTCCCTTACCTCTCTGCTAAAGTAGAGACGAGACTCCCCACATCATAGGTGTGGAAAATCTATACATGGGGTGTTTCTCCCAGGGTTGATACTCCCCTGATGGATTAGGGTGTGGGTTCTTTGTATCGTTTGGGTAGTAAGAGACAACACTCCCTTATCGTGCTAGGGTGAGGACCCTCCATACTCATTTTCCAAATAGAGTAGTTACTTCCCTATTAGAATAGGGTAAATATACACTATTCGTGGGGTCAGTACACCCCTACCATTTCAGGGTGTGGTTCCTTTATATGTGATGTATAAATATAGTCCCATTTTTATCCAGGGTGTGGGTCCTCCATACATATTATTTCAGAATATTTGGTACTCACCTGTCATAACAGGGAGCGGGTCCTCCAACATAGGGTCAGTACTCTCCTATAGTGTCAGGGTGAGGGTTCACTATAGTGATCATATTGGTAGAGTGGTACTCCCCTATCATACCAAGGTGTGGGTCTTATATCCACAGAGTGGTCCTCCCCATTCATGTCAAGGTGAGGGTCATCTATTTGTGGAGTTGTACTCCCCTAGCATGTTAGGGTGCAGGTCCTCTATCCTTGGAGTCAGAACTCCCCTATCATGTCATGTAAAGGTTCCTCCATACATATTGTTCCAATATATTTGGTACTTCCCTATCATACTAGGGAGTGGGTACTCTAGCCTAGGGTTAGTATTCCCTTGTTGTGTCAGGGTATGGGTCCCCCCATAGTGATTGTACTGGTAGAGTGAAACTCCCATATCATACTAGGGTGTAGTTCCTCTATCTATGGAGTTTCACTCCCCTATCGTATTAGGGTGTGGGCCCTATAACTACTAAGTGGTACTCCCTTTCCCTTCCAAGGTATGATTTCTCATTTGTGGGGTAGTACTCCCCCAACATCAAGTAGCAGTGGGGAGTGATTACTCCAATTGAGTTAGATCTCTCTCGACTATGGATCAAATCCATGAGTAGCATGTCCATCCACTATTTATGTGTGATACCTAGTTAGGAGTTAGTTCTCCCTTGAAGGAGTGAGGATCGGGTCTCTCTACTTGGGTTTATTTTAGCTTTCACTGTGTGCAAGGTAGTGATCATAGGACCTATGGTGCTGTGAAATAGAGTTTGAACAAGTGAGTTATTCTTAATGGAGTGTGTTCTATTGTATGTACCATCTGGAATGGTAGAGATGTTACTGATGGGTTGTATCTCTCAGACGGGTGCCATTTGGGCTGGCTGATCTCATGGAGTGTGTTCTCCTGGTTGTGTGTTATCTTTAGATCCTTGAGTGTAATCTTGTAGCTAGTAATAACTTGAGAACCTAATGAGATTTCAAGACTATTATGCTTATATATGGGTGATTCTAGGAGTCCTTGTGGTGTTTTCACGTGTTTGGGCTGACACCCCTTGTGGACTGATCTTACTAGTCATGTATAGTCGAGGATGGTTCAAGATTGAGTTTCTCCCTTTTCTTTTGGGTTTTTGGGGAACCTACTGAGTATTGTTATACTCACCTTTGCATGAGATTTTTTGACATGTTTTGTGTCTTGTGCAGACCATAGGCCTTTCGAAGTAGTCCTTAGAGGACTCGAGGAAGGCAGAGCTTAGTAAGATAGACTGACTGAGGTGTTTATCAGTGCTAGGCCAAGGAGATTTCTGGATATTTATTTTGATAGTGATCCCCTACTTCTGAGTAGGTTGGATGATTTTATATTTTTTATTGGGCATGTGTTTTTTCCTTTTTATGATTTCAGTACTTATTTTGTACTTTGGTTTGGGATATATGTTTTCATGCATTTTAGTTTACATATTTGTATCCCTCTACACTATTTCATAGAGGTGTTTATGGGTGTGTAAATATTTCTACCTTAGGTAAATTCCTCCCATTTATGTGATATTCCTACTTAGTTCTATTCTCTATCCCCTGGCCTATTAGAGCGAGCTTGGGGAGTGGCGGCTCGGGCCCTGTCGGGTCGGGTTGTGAAAATATTTTTGAGTAACAAAGAGGGGAAATGGAAAAAATACTTAAAAATACTAAAAAATGAGAATAAAATATATGGGTTTTAAGAGATAAATAACATAAAATTTACTATAATATAAATTGGAACATAGATAATCCTGATAAAAAGTGAGATTGTTACATAAACTCTAACCTAAAGTCTCGACTTACTTTGTACGCACTCTAACCCCCTATATAATAAATTTAAAATTAATATAAATCTATAACAAAATAATATTAATACTTATGTTACTATATATAATTTCATTTTAATTTTAAATTACACATTTTATTAATAATTATTCATTAAAATCAATATTCAGGAGTAAATTGTTATGTTTTCCATGTATGTTTTTATTCAGTGATTCCGGCCCTTGTACCTTGTAATTTTTTTTATCATATTCATGATATTATTAATTTCATAAATATCATATTTATTCATTATATACACTTATACAATTATCCATGTAATGTGGTGATGAAAAATTAATCACATCACTTCATGGAGCCACTAGTCTCCATGTATGCACTAGTGATGTTTTCATTTTTCAATAGATGGAAATAATGAAAGGTAAATGATAGTATACATTATAAGAATAATAATTACATCAAAAATATCATTTATATTCATTAAATACATCTATATAACTATCATTTATATTCAATGATGAAAAATGAAATACATCGCTTCATGGAGGTGGTAGTCTGTGTGTATGCCTAAGAGACACTTTTGTTTTCCATTCGATAGAAAGAAGATAGAAAATTGTTGTAAAATTATAATAAAATTATTTTAGTGTATTAAATATAACAATAATTATATTAATATGGTTATAGAATATTTTTAGTAGTTTTAATAAGAAATAAATTTGAAAAGGCTTGATGAGAACATATACCTCTTCCTTGGATATTATCCTTTAAAAAGCACCTTAAGGCTTCTTGTATGGGAATTTTTTAAATAAAAAAACCTATAAGTCATGGGTAAGGGTGTTGGGTGATTATTTGGGAAGATATTGTTTGATCTAAGGTGGTCAAGTGGTGTAGATAGGTGGTAATAGGATGTTCCCTTTTATAAGTGAGGGGAGTGGCACCCTCGTAAATACCCTTAACTTTAAAATAATATAGCCATTCTCAAGGGAAATTGGAACCAAATGGTAAGAACGTAGAATATAAATTATTTTGAAGTTTAAATAAAATCTACCAATCAAATTTATAAAAACTTTAATGATATTTTAATCTATATCTCTAGTTTAACCCCCTTGGGGACCCTTTTAACCCTTACTGTGCTGATAATATTTTTACCATGATAACTATTCATTATAGATAAAAAATTAAGTGGACCGCATTAAATAATATTGATGATTATTATAAAAAAATATGGAATAAATTTTAAAATACTTTTAATAAATCAATTTTAATATAAGTGCACAAAAATAAACAAAAAATAGTTTTCAAAAAAATGTCTTTTAATCATAAAAATTATTTTACCCCAAAACCATATATAGAATTGATCTCCATGATATTTATTGAATAATTTATAAAAAATAATAGTTTTATGAATTCAAAATAAATAAAAAACCAAATGGAATATTATGAATACTTTATTAAAGGAAAGGGGCTAAAATTAGTTTCTTTTATTAAAATAAAATATAACTTGGGTTCCAAAAAGTCAAGAATGGGTTTAAAAAATCAAAATAATATTTTTAAATGAGTTATTTTACTCCTTAAAAAATATTTGGTTGATATAAAGGTTTAAAATTATTTTAAGTTATGATTATATCATAATGATGTCATAAAATTTATAGTATTTTTGAAATGATATTTTTCACTATTCACCTAAAAATCAACCATTTTAAAAAAAACTCAAAAATTCACCTTAATCTAACTTTTACAAGATGATTTAAAAAATGTAGTTAATTTTGTTAAATTAAAATTTATAAATTTATAAATTTAACTTTTAAATAAAATATATACAATATATAATAAAAATAAGGTTTCTAAAAAAAATTCTACTATTAAAGTTGTACTACTTATAATTACTTAATTGATTTTACTAATTATATTAAATTTATTTATATCATAATATATTTTGTTTTTTATTTTAATAAATAATTATTTGTTTTAGTTCGGTGTTTCATGAATCACAAGCTATCGAACACATCAAATTTATTAAAGAGATATATATTTTGAAATCTCAAGGTGTTGCATTCAACCCATTAAAATAATTTAACCCATGAAATTATGTTATTATAATGAAAATACATGACATTAAATCCCTAGGTTCCCATGTATATTACTTAAATTTATGGTTTCTCCAATAAAAATTGACCATGTGAGTTGTCTTATTCCACATTACATTATCCCTTCAATCTATAATCTCTACCTATTATTACTAATATGAAAGATCACTCTATAGTTGTAAAAACTCTATGTTTAGTATATTTGAAGTATAAGGTATGTAATTATTCAAAAGGGATACATGGAAAACATTTTTTAGTTGAGAGAGGTTTAATGTAATCACTAAGCGATAAGCTACCATTCTGATATGATCAAGAATCTCATAGGGACAGACATATCTGGGGATCATCTTCCCCTTATTTCCCAATCTCATAAACGTATTCCAATGAGATATTCATATGAATGGCTTATCACTACCTTCAAAATATAGATCTCTACATTGATTGTTAGCATAAAAAAATTTCAACTCTAAGCCGGTCTAATGTGCTTTGAAATGGATCTAACCTTCTTTGTCATTTCATCAATAGGGTCAGGTCCCAATAGCTTTCATCCTATAACTTATCCCAGTATGTTGGATTTATACACTTATTTTCATATAAATCTTTTTAAAAATACATATAAATACTTGATTTAAATATATTTTTAGAATAAAATTCAACTAGATGAATATATTTATCCCAAAAACCTTTGAAATAAATAGATAAATATCTCAGTATATCTTCAAGGGTTTGAATTGACGTCTCAGAATAAACATCTATTTGAGGGTGATATGTGGTGCTAAAGCTCATCATAATATTCAATTCTTACTAAATATTTAAATATTACATTGTGGTAAACATCATATATCAATCAGATACGATTGAGAGTGGTACATTATGCAAACATGGTACTTTCTTAATATATATATTTGAAAGTTGAACAAGAAAAAAAATATTCCATGATAGAAATGAAATGTGATGAATTTATAAGGTGATCAGCTACAACCCAAAGGTTTTTGTGGCCTTTATATGTCTTTGGTATTACTAGGAAGAAAACCATGGTGATTTTTTTATTTCTATATAGGAATGTGTAATGCTTACATCATCTCATTAAAATTTTTACATTAATTCCTAACTTAATGACATACCAAGCATCAAGATATATACTTCACAATGTTTTTTTTCATGTTGTTTTTCCAAAAATTCTCCTTGATATATCTATAAATTTTTGTGCTTCCAAGATGGATATAGAATGATGAGATATTTGTTTCATTCAATAGATCCTTTTTTAATTCGGGTAATGAAGAGACACATATTCATGTATTAAACCTTATCATTCCATTAAGGTCAAGGTTGAACTACAAAACATTACTTACATTATTTTTTAGTTCAATAACCTCATTTTTTCCCTCTTTAATCTACATATGGATGGATTGTTGAATAGTAATCTAATAAAGAAGGTATTTCTCCCCTTTTTTCATGATTTCAAGGATTATCCTCTATATATCCATAAGTATTGGATCTTTTTCAATCCAAATCATGGAAAAACTAGCATAATATTTTTTAATCTAAGAATCATACACCTTTTTTCCTTACTAGGGTGGATGTTTATTGGGAAATAATTATATTTAATTAACTCAAACCATATTATTTAGAACATATTTAACTATTTATGTGTTAATATATAATTAAATTTTTTATGATCAGTATATATACCACACTTTTCACCATAAAGATAATGCCTCTATATTTTCAATGACAAAATTACTTTTTTCAGCTCCAAATCATGAGTTTCATATTGTTTTCATGAACCTTCAATTATCATGAATCAAATTCTATTACTTTTTAATTATACTTGAGAACACATCTCAGTCCTTTCTTTAATGAATCATTGTATATCACAAACCCTTTTCTATTGTAGGGTAGTATAAGCACATGTGTACTTACCAGCCTTCTCTTTATCTCCTTGAAATTTTTTCCACATTCATCTACCCAGAGGATATTTTATCCCTTCCATGTAAACTTGGTAATTTTATTTGATAACCATTATGAATTTATCACAAATCATCAATAGTATCCAACTAGTCTAAGAAAACTATGAATCTTGGTCACATTGGTTAGTCTGTTTCATTATTCAATAACTCTTATCTTAGATGGATCCATCAATATACCCTTACTTATAACTACAGGACCAAATAATGCTATTTTTTATAACTATAATTCACACTTTCTAAATTCTACATACAGTTTATCCATCTTTAGGGTATTTAAAATAATCCTCAAATGATCATTATGATCTTAATTTATATTGAAATATATGATAATATCACCTATAAAAACTACCAAAAATTTATCAAGGTAATCTAAAAATACAATATTCATTAGGTTTGTGATGATAGAAGTGTAATTGGTAAGTCCAAAAGGAGTCACTATAAATTTATAGTGTTCATACCTCATACAAAAGGTTGTCTTGGGCATATCCTCCCTTTTGACCCTTAACTAATGATATCCAAATAGAAGATCTATTTTTGAAAATTATTTAGATTCACATAATTGATCAAAAAATTAACCAATATAGGGTTGAGGATACTTTTTCTTCAAAGTTATCTTATGAATTTCTTGATAATAAAATGTGAAGATACGTTGAACTATCTTTCTTATTAATAAAAAGAATAGGTACACCCTATGGTGATTCACTATGGTGTATGAATTCATTTTCTAGATTATTATAGAGTTTCATTTTCAATTATTGAAATTAAATTGTGTCTATTCTCTAATGATTATTTTAAATAGGTGTAGAACCAGGTGTGATTTTTATTGAAAATTTCACTTCAAGATTCACGGAAATACTAGGAAACAATTTATAAAATAGTTTGAAATAGTCTTGAACAGTAGGAATATCTTCAATGTTTAATTTATCTACTATCATTTGAGATAAATACCCCTCATGGATAACAATTAAGGCCCATATATTGTAATTAATTTATATTATAATTTCATTTTCATCCTCACATTGATAGATGATTAGGGTTTGATTTGGAATACCAACCATGACTTCCCTAACTTGGAAATATATATAGGATCTATGTAGAAAGAGCCAATACATTCCCAAAATGACATAAAATTCAATTATACGGAGAGTAAAAATATTTTAAAGAAGCACATTCCCACTAAATTAAATAAGATATGAGCTATAGGCTTAATATTCAATCATCATACTATTAAGTGTTTTCAAAAATAAATTAGTATATAACCATTGAGGTGTTGATATGACGCTCTTGGAGAATTATTCAGATATAAAATAGAGGTTAAAAAATGAATCAAATAATATATTTTCAGTTATATAGTGGATAATAATTGTGCCTTTCACCACTTAATTCTCATGACCCACTTTAGTAGTTGTGATTTCATAAGCCTTCCATTTTTTCCTTTGGATTTGGGAACTTTTGACATCAATTATAATCATTAATCCTTGTATTCATACACTTCTTATTGCAATTTAGATACACCATGAAATTATAACATTAGAGTGTGGGTGGGAATTTCAGTTGGTCTTTCTCCCCATTCATTTAACTAGAGAACCTCTTCATGTAAATTTGGAATTCATGTTTTCAATGACCTTCTCTTTCACACTTGAAGCATTTATCAATCCCATAAAGATAGTTTTTGTTATTATTTTTTAAACAAAATTGTATAAAGTAAGGTTAATTTTATTTCCTCCATGGGTTTTATTATTTTATTCTCAATAAAAATAAATTTTTCTCTTCTTATCTCAAAATACATGAGAACAATTAAAGTTTTCACGCTTAATTTCTACCATGATATCATATCAGACAATTTTTTCATAGCTATCAAAGTCTCTTATATCCAATTCTTTTTAGAGACTTTTTAAGGCACTAAAAAATAATTCAATTTGTCTTTAATGGTAATTGGTAAAACCAGAAACATACCCTTCAGGTTTGAGAAAATTTTCCTAACATGTTCTAATGAATTCATCATCCTTTTAATTTAGGTCAAGGAATTATCTCTCTATTTTAGTGTGAATATTTTGAGTAAAATTCGTATTTAAAAAAACCTTATTAATATCTTCCCATATCATGGATTCTGTTTCTTCCTCTTGAATTGTATTCTTAATAAGATTCCACTATTGATTAGATTCACTTTCCAAATGATACACAACTAAAACAACCTTCTTATGGTTTGAGAACTGGATAATAGAAATTATTTTATCTATTAAATTGATCCATTTATTGGAAATAAGTTGACCAGAGGACCCACTAAAGGAATGTGGATGTTTTCACATAAAAGAATCAATTGTTATTTGTTCCTTACTTAGTGTGTTCAAGAGATCAGTATGGTTTGTATTATTATTCATAACTTTAGAAAGTTGGGTGAGCATTTTCATGATTTTTTTAGCTCACCTCTAATCCCATTTTGTTTCTTATTAGGAAAATCACCATATTTTCCTTTAAAAACATTATTAACATGGTTCCTCTTAGTTCAAACCACTAATTAAAAAAACATATTGTGAGTATCAAGCATCGATAATCAAATTGAATAATCATATGATAATTAAATTCATTCATAATATTCCCTAAATTATGAAACATTGTTATGAAACTATGAAGCTTTAGGTTCATCATAAATAACTTTTGTTTATGATAGGTTTTATTAGGTTCTATCCTCTTATTTATCATAACCTAATATCCAAAAATAACTAAACCCTGCTTTGATACCAACTGAGATGACCTAAGCATCACTTACATAAATATTACATAATTTTATATGAATATTAAATATATATCACAGTATTATGTTCCTAATAATAGTAAAGAGTTAGTTTATTTGGAAACTAAATACATAATCAAATTATTTCATGAATGATATTTAATATCACCCATAAATTTCTTCTCACATAGTACCCATATTATAAATTTCCTACTTAAATATTTTCTTCATAATCTGAGGAAATAAAAACATAATAAAGGGTGAGCTCAGATGCTTAGTAAGGGTAAAAATGGGAGATATTAATTGATGATCATAAGTGATCATAAGATAAACTTAATGGTATGTGAACATGATCACAACCTATACGGTCATACCAAACAACTCATTAACTATAAAAAATGAGTCATGGCATAAGGATTTGTCATAACAAAAGTCATGAGTCATAAGAATGAAGAATAATAAATAATAAATCATAATCCATGATATCCTATCATACGAATAAGGAATAATTTTTTTGAATAAAAATAAGAATATATAATTATTTCCTTATTTAAGGATCACTACCAAGACTATCATGGTGGATATATTCCTATAGTGGATTGGGTTCACTCCCCATTCCCATAAATATAGAAATAATATGTAAAGTAAACTCACTCTTAAATCCATCATATATTAGAATTGGGATAACAACACATGTATCTTATTGTAATTGGATAAACCACCCATGTACCCTATTAGTCTTGGTATAATCATCTTTTACCCTCTTGGGAGTGTGAAAACCTCTCATGTACCATCCTAGTCATAACAAAACCTATCATGTTCCTCCTTGTGCTTGGGTTAATCACCTATGTACCCTTTAACCATATGATATACAAAACATTACCCAATTCATTATAGGTATATATGATTCTAGGTCTACTATTCATATAATTAAAACCATTCATAATTATTCCACAAGATTTTAAAAACAATCATCAAATCATCAAATCTTAATTAACCTATAGGAAAGAAAATGGTTTCATGAAAAATTCCATAAAACAACATCATCATACAACCTAAGAATAAATAGGATGGTATCATAAGATCATATCCCCATTGAATCATATAAATCCTTAGAGGATGTCGACATAGATAAAAAATACGTATATAAAATCATTATAAATATTCTTTAAAAAATAAGAGAAAATATCATTTTATTTTTGTAACATCTAAGAGCTAAAAATTACTAGAAAAGTGGGGAAATTATTTTATTTTTAAAACCATGGGAACTTTTAAATTAATGTTTATAATTAATAACTTTCATTACATTGGTAAAATATTATTGAGCTATAAACATTAAAAAACATTCTTTTCATACTTTTGTAAAAAAAACAAAAATGAGATGTACAGAAAACATTTGAAAAGAGTAATTTTAATAATTAATAAATAAAGTAAAATGTGGTAGAAACAAAACATTTTTCAATCATTTAAAATTATATAGTAACATTCATAAAACAATTTTTAAAAACATGAATATGGAGGAAAAACATTTCCAACCAAAAGAAGAGAAATAAGGTCGTCTTTTCTTATAAAAATATTTTGTTCTTTTTTAGTACCAAAGAGGGAAAATGGAAAGAATAATTAAAACCCTATAAATAACCATAATATAATATAATACATTAGGTTTATGATATAAATAACATATAATTTCCCTCAATATAAATTAAAATATAAACAATCCCGTTAAAAAGTGAGATTGTAACATAAATCCTTACCTCATGTCCCGACTTGCTTCATACACACTATAACCTCTTGTATAATAAATTTACACTTATTATAAATATGTAATATAACAAAATTCATACTTATATTTCTATATATAATCTCATTATAATTTCTAAATATCCATTTTATTAACAATTCATCATTAAAATCAATATTCTAGTGTAAACTGTTTTGTTTTCCATGTATGTTTAGCTTTAGAGATTCTTGTCCTTGAACCTTTGTCTTGGTTTCATTATATATATAATTTCCTAAAAATAATATTTATTAATTATATACACTTTTATAAGTATCCATTTTTTATGGAGATTAAAAATTGACTATATCACTTCGTGGAGGTGGTAGTCAGCACGTACGCTCAGGTAATGTTTTCATTTATAATTGGATGAAAATAAAGGAAGGTAAATAATAATTTATCTTTAAAAAATAAAAATTATGTAATTAATACAATTTATATTCATTAAATACAGCTATATAATGATACATGAGAGAGGGTGGTGAAAAAAAAATGCATTTATTTATGGATACAGTAATCCACATGTACACATATGGGCGCTTTCATTTTCTATTGGATGGAAAAGTGATAGAAAATGGTTGTAACATTAATATAAAAAAAAGTAAGTGTAGTAAATATAATTATATAATTATATTAATATGTTTATATAATATTTAGAGGGTGTTTAATATGAAATAAACTTGAAAAGTGTCAGTAATAATGTAAACCTCTTCCTTAGATAATCTCGTTTAAAAACACCTTAAGGATTCTAGGATATGTCTTTTGGGAATAACAGAACCTATAGGTAATAGATAGGGTTTGTGGGAATCTATTTAGGTATATTTTGTTTTTTATATGGATCTCAAGTAGTGTGTACTAGTGAGAATATGGAGTTACCTTATATAAGTGAGGGAAGTGACACCCTTGTAAAAATCCTTAACTTTTAAAAATATAAAGTCATGTTAATGGGAAAGTGGCACCAAATAGACAATGATTCTAAGATAATATAGTTTAAAGTTGAAATATACTTAAAAAATCTGACTTATAATTTTTTAATTGTTTTTTATTATTTATCTCTTATTTTAACTCCATTGTTAACTATTTTGACCCTTACCGTAGTGGTAATATTTTTACCAAGATAACTATTCATTATGGATAAAAAATTAATTTGAAAATTTTACTTAATATTGATTATTTTGATCCAAAATATGGAATCCATTTTAAAATATTCAATTCCAAGATTTGGAAGAAATTTATTTTAATATAAGTATACAAAACACATTGAAAATGTTTTTTAGAAAAATGTCTTTTTAAGAAAAAAACAATTTACACCAAAAAAATGTATAATATTTATCTTTTTGATATTTAATGATTTAAGGATAGTAAAATAATATTTTTATGACTTTAAAATAAATAAATAATGGAATGGATCATTGTGAATAGTATATTAAATTAAAAGGAATAAAATGGTTTTTTATTAAAATAAAATATAACTTAGGTTCCAAAAATCCTATAATGGGTTTCCAAATTCAAAATAATAGTTTTAAAAGCTATATTTTACTTCTTAAAAACATATTTGGTTGAGAAAAATGTTTCATATATTTTTACATTATGATTATATCATAATTATGTCATAAAAACTATGGTATTTGTAAAATCGGTATTTTTCACTATTCAGCTAAAACTTAACAATTTCAAAAAAAATATCAAAAAATCACCTTAAGATAATTCATACAAGATAAATTAATAAATAAATTTTATTTTTTAAAAATTAAAATTATAAATTTTATAAATTTAACTTTTAATGGAAACATATATAATATGCAATAAAAATGATGTTTTTAAGAAAAACATTTATATTCAACTATTAAAGTGGTAATTCTTGTAATTACTTAAATGATTTTAGTAATTATATTTAATGTAATTATATCATAATATATTTCACTTTTTATTATATAAAATCATTATTTACTTTAGTTTTATGTTTCATGCATTACAAACTATCAGACACATCAAATTTATTAAAGAGAGATATATTCTAAAATCTTGGGGTGTTACACGACTTGTAGAAGAGGTCTCAAAGGGAGGTATTCAAAGAGATGTTCCTTATTAACCTTAATGTGTGTTTTTTTCATGGATTTATTTTGGGTTTTTAATTAATTTTGGTGAAATTAGTTATCAATTTAGGTATTTAATTTTGGGATTTTGTGTGGATTAGGTTCCAGTGTAAGTCAGAAGTGAATCACACCTTATAGCTCATAGTTTTGGTGTCATGAGGTTGTTCAGTGAATTTTGAATTGATTATTCCAATTTATGATTTTGGTTTTAAATATTTAATTTATTAATTTGATGATGGTTTTGTATATATGTGCATTTAAAATCAAATGAGGTCATTATGATCTTGGGATAGATTTTTAGAGTGTCTTTTGAGGTAAGTGGCATTGAATTTAATAAGTATCCTGTTATTTTGGTGATTTTATATTAATATGTGATCATTAGTTTAATTTATATACATGTTTCATAACTTATGTGATTTATCCATAAATTTTTATGGTCTCATGTTATTGTAGTAGCCAACATGAACTACATACCTTTATAAATGGTTTGATGGTGGCACCGTAGTTGAACGAGTGTCGATGGCCCTCTTTATGGACAACTTGGCGGTGTGATTTTTTTTTCAAAGAACAAAAAGTTTCATTTTTTGAAATATTTTTTTTAAAATGGGTTTTAATTAAATGTAACTTCAAGGAAAAATGGTGTTTTGAGAAATGGGTTTTCAAATGGTATTTAAAAACCATGACAGGGTGTTCTAAAAAATGTTTTAACATGATTTTTTCCAAGGGCCTAGAATGGGTAAAATTTCCTAGGTGAATTTTTTAAGATATTATTAAATAGAATATAAACAATTATTTAATGTAAATACTGAGGGGATTGGATGAGTTCTTTTTCTGTATTTGACCCCGTGTGGGAGATACCCCATTTTTACAAATATTGTGTTCATGAAGTGTTTCCTCGTTATTTTTTCCTAGTTTTTATGATGTTCCATGATGATTTGTCTTATATGTGTTTTATAATGATATTTTATTTTGGTATAAAAGTGATTATTTGGTTTGGATGGATGTTATAGAACCCTTAGAGTGTTCAGATGATTATTATGACATATTGGTACATGGGGATATGTCTCGAGAGACTAGAACCCTAGCTATGAATTATTGAATTGTGATATGGGTTGTGTGACCTATATATTGGTTCATTGGATTCTGGATCTCTCATTTTCATCAAATTTAATAATTTATAATCTATATCATACATTCATTAGTGTTTTATAAAATACACAAAAAATATATATGTGGCTTGGTGTTACCTCTTTCAGCTAAAGGGATTCAAAGAATATCAGTGAATATATTAAAATGATCCACCCATTCTTATTATTACTAATAATTATCAACTAAAAGAATGGAACATGGATCTTAGTAGAATCATGATTTATGGATCATACTAGAATAGTTCCAAAATCAAATGAAATCTCTTCCACTTCAATGTGGAATATCTTCTTTAATTATGCATTTAAATACTCCAGAACACATCTTTCTTTGATATTATTTGATCACCTTGAAGATCAAAAAATTTTAATTCAAATACTATATCACACTTTTCTTATGATATTTTGATATCTGAAAAACAACTCTAGCATTATCCTATTCCATTTCTTCTTCAGATATAAAATCTAAAATATTTTTTTAGTCAATAATTTTTCTAAATTTTTCTATGTATTGGATTGACCATATAATCCAGTAGAAAAGAGAATGTAATTAAGATCGAATAAATTACCATTCAAATCAATTATAAGTCATATGAAGACAATTGAACATATTTCAATCATCTTCATGAAAAACTGAATGAAAGTGCCGTTAGTGTATCGAATGCATGAGAAAATCATTTACCTTGGTGATAAATTGTAACGAAGTGGATCAAACACATGTAAAAATATATAAATGACCATGTAAAATTGGATTGATCACATGGCTTAATGGATCAACCACATGAACAATTAATCATGCGGTTAGTGTATCGATTGTATGCTTTCAAACTTAGCCAAATTCTACACTTCGAAGTCTAAGCTTTCAACTTCTTAAATAAATCTCATTTCTTCTTCAAACAACCTCCACTCATTCTTAAAAACTTATAAAAATAAAAAATAAATTTTTAAATTTATCAAACTTCTTTAAAATCCTTAGCTTTATCCCCTTTTACTTATGCAACATTTATACTCATGTGATAGTATCTTCAAGAACGTCACTACTTGAAATCTCCATCCATTATAAAACCTTTACCCTAGTGTTTTAAAAACTGATTTATGTATTCAATAATAGTAATACACAAGGATATAATTCTCATAAATCATAGGTATTAAATACCACCAAAAATATAGTCTTTTAAAATGGATTATAATAGCTCTTTAAGCTATTTACTACAACCAACACTTCCTTTATTATACATTTTTTAGACATTATTAGAACTCCTTCTTCAATACTAGTCATTTCCTTCCATAAATTTTATCTCATTAAATAATATAATTTAATTTCATTAGAATATTAAAAATATATAAAAATAATATTTTTACCTTAAAAACTCACTTGGAATAATTTATAAGTACATGACTGACTGTGAAGCAGATCAATCGTGTGAAGCTACTGAACCATCTGGATTGACCATGTGGATCGACCGCATGGTCAATTCACTTATCATACAGACTGAACATGATCCAGTGGATCGACCACAGGACCAAATTACTTACTATGTAGATCAACCATGATTTAGTAGAGTGACCGCATAAAAAACTCAACTAACCATTAGTATATTGACCATAAGAACAACTAATCAACCACATAAGCAACTGATCGACTATATAGAGTAACTGCATGGCTACTAGATTAACCGTACATCTGTAGAATTTCATAATTTCTTTAAATCATGATATTTCCTCCTCAAATAATCTTTATATGTCCATCACCATCTTAAAAATATCTCATAAATCTAAAAAAACTTTTACCAAGGTCTTCCAGTAAGTTAACAACAAATTCAAACCGATAGTAACTTCACCAACAATTTCAAGGGTACTTCAGTTAATGTTTGGGTGTGTTTGACTATGTGATTGTGATTATTGATGGATCCGGGTGGGAGGGTATAGATCTAAAAAATAACATTTCCTTGAGTGGGTAGGTGTGGACAAAACTACCATGAGAGATATTGGGTCTTAGTTATGTGTCATGTATGGGAAAACCTTTAGTGATAAGGTTTGGTTTGGGAGAGCATGTGTGGACTTATTTGGGTGATACAAAAAGGCCAAGGTACTTCATGTGTAACATACATTGAGTGAGAATTTATGACCTAGATGCTTTTCATGTGACCTCCCTTGAGTGATAAGTGATAGTTTGGGACTTTAAGTCACACTACCTTTCACCTTCATATAGTGGTCGAGATAAGGTATGAAACCCAACCCTGTATCTTTAGGTATATGTTAGGACTATTATAAAACCCTGCCCTAATTATTCAGGTATGGGTTGTGTAACACCTTGATATTTATGATATATTTTCTAACATATTGGGATTTTGAACCGGGATAAAAACCAATCCTTATTTGAAATCTTCAATTAGTGGCTATGATTCTTTTTATTTCATTGTTTAGAATTCAATTCTGAGAGTTCCATCAGCTTTATATAATGGTTTTGGGTTAGTCTAAAGAATATGATAGTGATTTGGGTGGTTCCAGAAGTTTTTGAGAGAGTCTAATTCCAAATGGCATGTTTTGGGTTGCAGGATGAAGGTGCACGGTTTAGGGTAAACCATGCAGCCCCTTCTAGGTGACTATGCAACACATTTTTGTGCTACTTCATGGTTGTTATATACTATGAAATAAGGTATAATAGTCGTTTGATTGGCTCAATATTTATTACAGAGGCTTCTGCATGATTTGCGCACGATTAGTAAAAACCGTGTGGAAAGTCATGTGGATACTACCACTTAAGTAGTACCCATACACTGTAGCTTGCACGGTTTGTGCACGGTTTGGAAAATGTTTGAGTAAATTGTGCATCCCCTTTAATGAGGAAAATTTAAATTATTTTACCTTTCCCCCTATTTCTCTTTGTCCTTTTATTTCTCCCTTCCTAGTCATGCACAATGGCATGGGAGGCTCCATTTTCCTCCTCCCATAGATTTTGATCAATCTCTTTCTTTCACATTAGTTCTTTGATCCGTTAGAGTATATTGAACCCTATCGTAAGGATTTTCACACCCATGCTTCTTTCCACTTTTCTTTCACCTCACAGAGTTCCAAATCTATTTGATCTGTTTCTCCCTATTTTTAAAGTGTTCGATGGAAACTCAGATCTATGCCAAACTACTTCGAATTGGAGCTCGATATCAGACGTTCCTATGTCTATTAGTCTAAGGTAGGTGGTCTATACCTTGATTTTTGTTTTCATAGAAATTTTGGGGGTGAAGATTTTATCATTCCTTGGGAAATTTAGGGAGACCCTCATGCTTCATATTAAATAGATTGTATGGATATATGGGATGCATATAGACATGTCATAACATTTTCCATGGGTGTAGGGCCGGGTTAGAGGTCGTCGACCACTTTGGGTGTTATTCTGAGATGTTTTTTGGTCAAAATTGCATTTTTTTCATTTAAATATAATTGTTTTAATTTAATTTAAGTGAAATATATATTTGTGGCATGTTGGTATTGAAAAAATCAATTTCATTAAATTGTTATGTTTATCTAAGTTGGTCAATTAAATCATTTTAAGTTGAATTGTATATTTGAGTTTCTTTGTATATATTTGAAATGTATTTGATTCTTGGCTAGTAGAGATACCCAAGGGGTCATGATTTTCATGGCCCGGGATGATAGTGGGATGGAATGGACATCAGTATTGAGGTGATAAGATCATCTAGTTGGGCTTGTCCTGGTTTTACTTGAGTGGTATTGACCATAGGATTGGGCATCATGGATGTTGATTTGAGGTGGAGAGGCTATTAGGTTGGGCTTGGCCTATGATATTAGGATGGAAAGGCCATAATATTTGATTAACATTGTCACATGGGCACAAGTTTCCAATGTTGATGTGGCTTAGATTATTTATTTATTCATTTCTGGTCACCAGTGATGGCCAAAGAGATGAATTGAGTTGTAAGCACATAGGTTGACTCCGTTGATGAGATGGAATTGACCACTCAAGTGGGTAGAGGCCCTCAGTAGTTGGGGATTTTGTTATTATGGTTTGGGGGTGCTTACCATAGAAATTCATGTGGAATGTGAGGAGACTTCGGTTGATAGTGATGAGGCTATCAGGTTGGGGGTAAGGCTCACTGAGATTGGGGTCATGAGCCTGGATATTTATTTGATGGAATATATCATTATGCCTTTGGATGTTATTCTATGAGATTATGGTGAGTATTATTTGAGGATAGATATTGTTGTTCTTCCGATCGTCGAGCCTTGATCTGATGTGAACTTTTGATCTGGGGTCTATGGGACCAGGTTACTATTTTCTTAGGTGCACCTTTGGGATGTCAGTACTATTTTGAGACATGATGTGTTAGGAGGAAGAAGGTGTTGGTTTACTTGATTGAGCTAGATCATGAGGTTTCATCAGGGCTAGATATCCGGGGTACTTAGGGACATGGGCCAAGAACCCTCTTCACTTCTGAGATTCCAATGTTGGTTGAAGTAGGTGACACTTCTTGGTGTTTGTTGAGACCCAAAGAAGTTGTTTGTTTACTTCATTCATTGAGATTCTTTGTTTAATTGTTATATCACACCTACTTAAACATATATGATAGGTACTCACCACTGGGTGATATTCTATTGAGATTTGTATCACACCCTACAAAGGTCCTTTGGGATATGTGTAGACTTTATGAATTTATGTCCAGGTAAAAGATCAGCCTCAGGAGATGGATCCTAGTAGCTACTTGCATGGAGTTAGGGATAGGACCTTCAGGTTGTTCTTACTTGGAGCTTATATCTAGTCTATTTTCTATATTTTTATGCTATATATATGTATGATTTGTACTGGTCATCCATTGGAAAACCTCTTTTGTATATTGAAATGTATATCCTATCATGAAAAGTGTGTTTTTATTACTTCTTTTGGTAGTGGTTACAAGTGGCATGTTGATCTATTTATTCATCTTTCGTTTTAGTTTTTTATTTATTGCTTTCGTTATTTCTTGCTATGGATTGTGATTCCACTTTACAGGTCTGGTTTGACTATGATGAGTATTTCCTTCCATTGAATGTTTTATATTATTAATCAAACTAGTATATTGTGATCCCCAAAGGGTATATCCTCCCCAATATACTTGTTTACACCCTCACTACTAGTCGAATCATTTTGAATTTGGGGAGGTGCACCTAAGTCCAGTGGAACTCTTCCCTATAGCACTATTCCGGAGGCTAATTGGGTCAGGGACACCACAAGTGGTATCCGAGTAGTTCTTGACTGGGATTTAGTATTAGCTTTTGACTGGTTACTAATGAGATCAATACTAACTTTTTCTTTTCCTACTGGTTTACTATTTTGGTTATGGTATACTGGATATTAGGTTTTGGTTGGAACTAGATTTTAAACTTGTTCATGGGTGCATAAAGGCCCATGTAGGAGGGATAGATTGAGTTATGTTGGGTGGGAATGTTTTTCTATTTTTCTCAATTATAGTCTATATGATTTCCACCCCAGTGTATCTTTTAGAATGTGATGTTATTTTTCATGATATGAGACATGGATCATTGGCCTGGTATAGTGACAGACAATTCGAACATGTCCATGGTGAGGCAAGGTGTAATTTCATGCTTTTATGGATTTTGATAGGTACATTCCAGGGTATTTAAAATTTATAAATGCATGTATTCCTTATAAATTGTTCATACCATGTGATAAATATCACAATCCTTGATAAATGTAAATTTATTTGGGTGTATGAAATATGAAATTCAATGATTTAATTTTTTATTCCATGATTTATATATCTGTGTGAAATTGCATTTGTTTTGATAAATGGTCTTGTCTGTTATATGAGCAGGAAAATATCATGGTATGGGGTGATTTTGATCACCAGGTTGGGAAAACCGATCATTGGATTGAGGCAATGATGGTTTTTAGGATGGGAAAGGCCTAGGGATTATATTGATACTTGGCTCTATTTAGGGTGGGTAAGGAGGCCATGATTCTAGGATTTTGTGGGTCATGGTTGTAATGGGGAGGGGTAAGGGTAGTGATATCATGCTACCTTTTACTTATTTCCCTATTTTCATGTTATATATATATATATATATATATATATATGATATGGGATGTCTGGCCATTTGATGGTATTCAATGGGTTTCTACCTTGACAGATCAGATGGAGCATCAGGTAGGTAAGGAAATGGTGCCTCTAGATCCAGAGTAGGTTTCAACCCCTGAGGTTTAGGTAGAGCATGATCCATAGGTACAGGCTCGAGCTATGGATCTAGTACAAGTAGGGAAACTTCTAGAATCGATAGCATTCGGGTTGTGTCTCAATGAGAAAATCTAATCGAGCATGGTACGTTTCTTACAAGGGATCGACAGAGGTGCTAATAGAGTATAACCATCCATGGAATACTTGAATCGGAAGTTCCTAAGAATTAAGTAGGGTGTCATGTCTATCATGGACTATACAGCGACATTCACTGATTTTTCATACTTTTCACCCAGTATGGTCTGTGATGACACCTTGAGGGTGAGTTGCTTTAAATATAGTTTAAGGCATGTCATTCGGGTGTAGGTAAACGTCATAAGGTTAGCCTATTTCTTATAAGTAATGAACCATGCACTCATAGTCGAGAGAAACCTCATGGATATTAAGTACTCGATCCAAGTAGTGAATTCATGTGATTTCAGTGGTGACGGTTCATATAGAAAGAAGTGAGGCAAAGATGAGTTTTGGTGGGGTAGTCAGGCCAAGGACTCGATCAGACCACCTTGGAGTGGAACCTATATGGTTTTTTTCTATTGTGAGAAGTCGATAAATGTCTGTACTTAATGTGAGTGGACTCCAAAGGATTGCTGAGCATGTGGATAGGTCAGACATCTCAAGAGGTTCTGTAGGAGGCCTTCTCATTCAGCCGGTGATCAGGGATCGAGGAAAACTCAGGCTTTTGAGGTTAGTTTAGGATCAGTACTAGGTGAGGGAAACTGAGGTTCATCTTTCATGCGGGGGTCATGGAAGAGGCAGTGGTACCCAACAATGTGGTTAGTGGTAGGTGATTGGAGCATCACCGCAATCAAGTCAGGTGTCGGGCAGTCAATCTTTAGGCTAGGTGCACACTGTGGAGCTATTAGGGGCTGAGTGGGATGGTGAGATAATGAAGGTTATAGGTATGCATCAGTTGTGGTCGTGATTGGATTTTGTTTTCTATTTGGCATGGCCTATTAAGGCATGTCTGTTTTGGTGCACAAGGTGCACAGGGTATGTAAATGGACTGACCAGACCCTGGCTAATTGGTTGGAATCATATAAGATGTGTGTTATATATATATGAGGTTCTTGGAATCATGAGCATCAATGTGTGTGAGTTTCTGAGGTTCTTTGGCATTGGAGAATTGGGGATGTGGGCTACATGAGGTGTGAGGCAACTGGTCACCATGAAAGTGTGGTACATGACTGAGGTGAAAGGCACTAGGATTGATTTAAGCATCTGTGGAGATGTGGAACCTTGATGTTGCCATGGGTTCCATGGGATCGAAGTTGACACTAATGTAGTGTGGGATTTAAATGGGTGTCAAAAGTGACACAAGATCACCTTGTGAGGTGTGAGAGTGATGATGCATCATAGGAGTACCACGGTTCCATGAAATAGGTCAATTGGACTTTGTTTTGTTTGAGCTTTTGGGCTGGTTGAGATTGGGTTAGGAAATTCCTAAGGTGGGGATCCCCCTTGAGGAATTTAGCCTGAACCCTTGAGACTAAGGTAGTTTAGGATATCTTTTACTGGGATGTTTATGTTCAGTACCATATCCATGTTTTTTTTATATCTTGGGAATGAGCTATGTTAAGTTGTGGAGATTGTAATGTCCTGGGTTTTTGAGCCGGTTCAAAAACCACTCCCAATTTGAACTTTTCAATTAGTGGCCATGCTACTTTTTGTTTAATTGATTATAACTCAATTATGGGAGTTCCATCAACTTTATATGTTGTTTTTGGGTTATTCTAGAGGCTTTGATAGTACCTCAGGTGGTTTAGAAAGGTTTTGGGAGCATCAGAGGCCAAATGGTGTGTTTGGGGTTACAGGCTGAAGGCATACAATTTAGGGTAAACTGTGTGGGCCCTTCCAGGTAACTGTACAACATGTTTTTGAATTTCCACATGGTTTGTGTCAATCATACAACATGTGAAATTAAATTTTTTTTCCCTTCCCTATATTTATCTTTTTCTAATTCTTTCTCCCTTCTTGGTCACAAACAGTCACACAGGAGGATCCATTTTCCTCCTCCCATGGATTTTTATCCATCTCCTTCCTCATTCATCCATTTTTCGATCCTTCATAGGATATAGAACCCCATCATAAAGGTTTTCCACACTTGTTCTTCCTTTCCTCTTTGCTTTTGGCTCACGGAGCGTTAAATGTGTTTGATCTGTTGGCCCTATTTTCAGGGCGTTTTATGAAAAATTATATCTATTCCAAACCTCATTGAATTAGAGATTGATATCAGATGTGTCTATGTATATGGGTCTAAGGTAGGTGGAACATACCTTGATTTGTGTTTTTGCAGACATTTTGGGGGCACAGATTTTAGCGTGCCTTGTGAAATTGAGAAAAACCCATCATTCTTCATATTAAATTGATCATATGGCTATATGGGATTCCTCTAGACATGCCCTAACATTTTCCATGGGTGTGGGTCTCGGTTAGAGGTTATTGACCACTTAGAGTGTTAGTTCGGGATGTGTTTTGGTCTAAATTACATTTTTTCATTTAAATTGAATTGTTTTAATTTTATTGAATTGAAATATATTTTTTTGGCATGTTGGTATTGTAAAATTCAATTTTATTAAATTTTTATACTTATCTAGGTTGTTCAATTAAATCATTTTAAGTTGAATTATCTATTTGAGTTTCTTTGTATATATTTGAAATTCCATTGATGCTTGGCATGTGGTGAGACCCAAGGGGTAATGATGGGCTTGGCCCGGGATGATAGTGGGATGGAACGACCATTAGTATCGAGGTGATGATATCATCTGGTTGAGATTGGGTTAGTTTTACTTGAGTGGTATTGACCATAGGATTGGGCATCGTGGATGTTGGTTTGAGGTGGTGAGGCTGTCAAGTTGGGATTGGCCTGTGATATTGGGATGGAAAGGCCATAATATTTGAGTTACATGGTCTTGGGGCATGAGGTTCTAGTTTTTATGTGGATTATGTTATTTATTTGGTGATTTTCGCTCACTCGTGATATCCAAAGTGCCGAATTGAGTTGTGTTCACATAGGTTGACTCCATTGATGAGGTGGTTTTGACCACTCGAGTGGGTAGAGGCCCCCGGTAGTTGTGACTTATGTTTTTATGGTTTGGGTGTTCTTTTCATAGAAATCCATATGGAACTTAAGGATCCTTTGGTTGATAGTGATGAGGCTATCTGGTTGGGGGCTGAGGCTCGCCATGGTTGAGGTCGTGGGCATGAATACTTATTTGAGGCCAGATATCACTGCACCTATGGATGTTGTTCTATAAGATGATGGTGACTATTATTTTAGGATAGATATCATTTTTCCTCTATTTTTCTGGCCTTGGGAAGACATTATCTTTCAAGCAGGGGTTCATGGGACCAAGTTACTATTTTCTAAGATGTGCCTTCATGAAATCGGTATTATTTTAAGGCACAATGTGTTAGGAGGCACGAGGTTCCAGGTTACTTGATTTCTGTGGAGCCTGAGGGTTCACCTAGGTTAGAAATCTGGGGTACCTAGGGATATGGGCCAAGCACCCTCTTTACTTTTGAGATTTCGGCATTGGCTAAAGTAGTTGACACTTCTTTTTAGTTTTTGAGCACTAGAGAAGTTGTTTGTTTACTTATTTCATTGAGATTCATTGTTTAATTTTTATATCATGCCTGCTTAAACATATATTATTAGTATAATCTACTTGGTGGTATCCTACTAAGATTCATCTCATACCCTACACGGGTCCTTCGGGATTCGTATAGACTTTATGAATTTACATTTAGGTAAAGGATTTGCCTAAGGAGCTAGATCTTAGTAGCTGCTTACACAGAGTTAGGCATGGGGCCTTGAGGTCATGCCTAGTTGGATCTTCTGTCTAGTCTTTTTTCTACATTAGTATGCTATATATATGTATGATTTTTTCTATTCATCCATCGGTGACCCTCTTTTGTATATTCACATGCATGTCCTATTATGAAATGCATTTTTTGATTAGGTATTTTGGTAGTGGATATAAGTTGAATGTTGATCTGTTTATTTATCTTCCATTGTAGTTATTTATTTATTAATTCCTCTATTTCTTTATATTGAACTTACTTCCACTTTTCAGGTCTAGTTTGAGTTTTTTGAGTCTTTATTTCCATTTTATGTTTTATATTATTTCTCGGGCATGTATATTATCATTCCCAGAGGTATAACCTCACCACTATACCTGTTTACACCCTCACTACTAGTTGAAAGACTTTGGCATTTGGGGAGGTGTTCCTAAGGCCAGTGGTACCAATCCCGATAACACTGTTCGGGTGGCTAGTCAGGTCAGGGATTCTACATATTTCTATTTAAATAAATTTAATTTCTTCCATAGCTTGCAATTCATGAAAACCTAAGTCTAAATGAACTGTAATATAGTATATTGTTATAACCTATCTGTTAAATTGGTGATATGAATAGTACTAATCTCTTTTAAAAAAATTATTTAGATATTGAAAATATATTAATAAATAAGTACTCACTTTTTTAGTAAAGTCTTTATATGCTTTAAAAATATATATTTTCCCCAAAAATAGTTTTTATTTCTTTCTTGAGAAAATTATATAATTAATTTTTCTGAATTTTAGAAAAAAAATTGAAAAAACGAACTTAATTTTTGAAATCATCATATCAAAATTATCTTAGAGTGAATTTTTGAAAAAATTTTAAACATATTAATTTTTCGGTGAATAGTGGAAAATACTGTTTTTTATTGAAATCTATGTTTTCATTTCAAGAAACTGAAAAGTTAAATTTTATTTTAAAATGGTTTTAAAAGTAAAATTAAATAATTTATATTATTAATAACATAATTAAGTCCATTGTAATTAATTTTATGTTTTTTTAGGTATAAAAATGTTTTATACTTAAGGAAATATTTTTTTAGAAAATCGTTTCTCGTCACATTTTAAGGGTTTATCTTTAAATTAAATTATACCAATTCTGTGAATTGAATTTGATAAAATAGATTCCATATTTGGAATCATCATAATTAATATTATTTAATAATGTCAATTTATTTTTTTTGTTCATAATAAATAGTAAAAAAAGTAAAAATGTGTTACCGCAATTAAGGTTAAAACGTGTTTAACGGGGGTTAAACCAAGTGATAAGTTTAATGTTTCCAATAAAACTTACCAAAATCATATTTTATAGATATATTTTGACCTAATATTATCCTTAATTCAAATACCTATCCATTTGGAACCATTTCTCTTTAATATGACATTATTATATTTTAATCTTTTAATAAATTCCAAGTATGTATTCTCCCCCACTTATAAAGTTTACCCATATTCTCTCTTTTTTACACCACTTTGAGACATATATATCATCCTAATACTCACCAATTCTATTATAAACTTCCCTATCCACAAATTTGAGTGATATTTTTCTTAAAGGAAAATTATAAGGGTCTTTAATAGGGGATCTAAAGGAGACCTACCGAAGAAGAGGTAATCGCCCTACCCGACCACTTTCAATTTATTTATTCTTCCACCTCCTTTAAATATATTATATTCATAATAAAATAATAAATTCAGTGTAAAAATATTATAAAATGATATTATGATTGTGTAACCAAAATTATTCACCCACTTTTCCATCAAATGGGAAATGAAAGTATCTCTCATGCGTACATGTGGACTACCGCCTCCACATAGTGATACAATTTGTTTTCTATCTCCATATTTCAGGGACGGTTGTTATAATGGGTTTAATGTTTATATATTATATTTATGATATAATTATTCTTCTATAATTATAATTTCATATCTTCCTCCTTACCTTCCCATCCATTGGAAAATGATAATGACGCTTATGTGTGCGTTTGAAAACCAACTCCGCGAAGCGATGTGATTCATTTTTGATTTCAGCTTTACTTGTATGGTAATTAGGATAGATTTAATATATATATATATATATATATATATATATATTATTCTTTATATAATTATGAATTGATAATTAAAAAATAATATTTATCTTTCTTTCCTTTTTTCAGAAATTTGAAATAATGTTCATGTTTACGTACGACCTACCATCTCCATGAACGGTGTCAATCATTTTTCAATATCTATCTTTTATGTATGATTATAAATATATAAATAATGAATATATATATATATATAATATTTATATCATGATTAAAATTATAGATGTTATGTAACTATGAGAAAAATGCAAATTATTAAACCAAAACTTACAAGAAAAACTAGACGGTAACACTCAAAAACAGTGATTTTAATAAATAATTATTAATAAATAGGTATTGAAATGTTATAAGTGGATCATATTTGATTCTATGAGTATATAAATCATTATTTTATAGAATTATAATAAATTTGAATTTATTATATATGATGTTAGAGCACTTTCTAAGAAATTTGAGCTCGAGGTAACAGATTTATGTTTCAATCTCATTGTAATCAAGATTGTTAATTCTAGAATTTATATTAAAGGAAATTATATGATATTTTTATAATAAAACCCTTTAATTTTGTTATACTATAGTTATTCATGGAATTTTTACGTAAGTTTACCATTTTCCTCTCTTCGGTACTTAAAAATATTGGGAAAATATTTTTAAGAAAAACATACTTTATTTCCTCTTTCGGTCAGAAAAAATTTGTCTTCCATATCCATGTATTCTAAAATGTTTACAATAATGTTTTTGACTGATACTAAATGAATTTCTAAATTCATTTTTACCCATGTTTTAATTTTTAAAAAATGGTTTAAAAGGAATATTCTTTTCATTTTCAAAATGATGTTCTTTTTACCGAATGAGTGAATAGAATATTTGTTTTAATGTGCACTACATGAAGAAATTTTCTCACCATCATAGATACTATTTATTTAATATTTCTTTACAAGTTTACATGGTTATTTTCAAAGAATTTTTTTCGTAATTTTCTGGAAATTATTAGATTTTAAATAAGTTATTTTAAAAAATTAAATGTTTATTTTCCTTAAGAAATGTTCCATTGATATTTTAAAGGTATTTTAAACTATAAAAATACCCATTGATGTTATTGGGAATATTATCTAATTATACCATCTTTATTATTTATATGGAATTTTTATAAAGATGAAATATTGATGCTCTGTATTCTTGATTTAATATGGATAATTTTTTACTTATAAGGTATTTTGAGAATTAATTGTATTAATCATTCAAAGTGACGGGTGGTCCTAGAATTACATAACCCCTAAATACATCATTAGGACTCATGAGACAAAATATGTTTGGTATTTGGCTGAGGCATTACCCATTTATGTAAAATTTATTTTATGAGGACTCAATAGTGAGTTTAATATTTCTAGCATTATACATTCCATTATTATGAAATAAGTTATTAATGTCCACGTGGTTATTAAAATAATTATGTTATCTATGGATAAGTTTCAAACTCATGTGATTATTTATATAGAATTATTTGAACATAATTTATTCCTATCATATTATTCATACCTTATTTATTATATGATAGCTTCTCTTATACGCATTCCCTTACAAAGCATCTGAGCTCACCCCTTTCTTATGTTTCATTTTCCCGAGATGATAATAAGTGTATTATGATTGATATATAAGGATATTATATAGGGAATAATGATGTTCTTAAAGAAAATATGATGTTTTATTTTATGTTTTTCAAATGTAATGTGAGATTTAAGTATGTATCTAGTTTTCCAAGACTACTAAACTATTTGTTCCTTTGGGATGTGATCGCTTGTATCTAGTACCAATGTAATAAATTAACCACTGAATCTAAGATTATAGGTTCAGGTTTTATATAGTTTTTATCATATCAAGTTTATTAGAAACCTTAAGAACTGGATTTTAGAAAACCTAGATTAGGGAATATGACCCTGTGATTGGCCTTGAGGATATTTCTAATTATAGGATAATATTATAATATTTTTTTAAGGTAACAATTATGTGGTTTTTCTAGAAATACATCCATATATGGATACTACAAGTGGACATGGTTTTGGAACATGTTAATATAGGGGAAATAACCCCTAAAAATAGTTTGTCGAGTACATTTTAGCTATCATTCTGGTGCACGGTGAATGGGACCTTACTGTGAACCTGGTTTGAAAGTCTCAGGGGATATTCTTTGGTTAATTAATATTTTCTATATAAACCATTATAAAATATTAGAAAATATTTTAATGATTTTAGAATGTTCCAAAATAAACCATTCTTATGATTTTTAGATTAGTTATATATAAATTTTCAATTTATGTTAAGTATTTAATTAGTTTCAAAATTATACATTATGATTTATAATTTTATGATATAATATAGTATAATCAATTCTTTAAAAATGGATCCTATCATAAGGAATGAAAACATTTTCAATGTATGTAATATATATAGGGATTTCCTTCCTGGGTAAGATAATAAAGATGGAGTTGGAGCTGGAACTAAACAAATTAAAACTATATTAAGGCATTTGACTCAGCTTATGACCATTAAACTTTCATGTACAGAGAATCATGTTGATTCACAACATAGTGTAACAATGTTAGACCATTTCATGTGACAATAACCTTTATCATTCAATGGAACCACAAATTCATTTTTAACTTACCAAAGGATAAGTTTCATAGAAAATATATTTCTCTATAGGAAGTAATGAAAGGGAGACGGTTTTCATGGTAGTGTATAGTATTATGGTGGATATGGATCAATGTTATTCATTGATTCAAAATACTAAGGATGTGGAGGAAATATTGAGCATGGAGAGGGAGGATTTTAAGGTAATCTTCTTAGAAAAATATTTTTCTCCTGAACAATGAGCAGATATAGAGATACAATTCATAATTCTAATACAAAAGGATGAGGAAAATGTTTATAATTATAAATTTAACTTTATAACATTATTAATTCATGTTGTGAACTATGTGTGTAATCCAAAGAGTAAGATTGATCATTTTTTTGATGGTATAAAGTCAACCCTTCAAAGGAAACTAGTCTCCCAAACATTATAATCATATGAAGAAGTATCAAATGCTATAAAGATAGAGAAATAAATCTACAAGTCTTATGAATTTGAAGGAAATAAAGAGAATAAGTGGATTATGGAGAAACAAATTGATAATGGAAAAAAGATAAATGCTATTTTCAAATATGTGATACCTGTGGAAGGAAACACCTTGGCACACACTTAAACTGAAAAGTGTTTTTCTTCATGTGTATAAAAAATCCCATCATTATCATAACTGCATGGGTAAGGGTGAAACCATCAAATTATAGTTATTTAACTATAAAGAGATATGAATATATGTTAACCAATCCCCCAAACATCAAGGTAACTTGTCACAAAATAATCTAAGGGTAGAAGGCGAATATTATGCAATTACTATAGCTGAAGTGGATGTTCATATAGACATAATGAAAGGTGCACTTATCAAACACTATAGTATTTTAAATGTTTTGTTTGATTCAAGTTCTATGCACAATTTTATATCTAAATAATTTTTTAATGGTATCAAATCACCTCCTCAATGATTATATTTTGAGTTGGTAATGAAAACTTCTAATGGAAGGATGACTGCATCTCAAGTCTATAAATCCTCTCTAATATAAGTTTAAGGGAATGTGATTAGATAAAATCTTTTTATTCTTACTCTAGTTTAATTTTATGTTATATTATGAATGTATTGGATCTATCATTATAGATCCCATATCAATTAACAAGGAAGGGAAGTTACATTCAATATTCCAAATCAACCTATGATCTTCTATCAGTGCAAGGATGAACTTGAACTTACAATAGAAATTACTTCCATCATATGGGTTCTACAACCTATTAATGAGGGATATTTATCTCAGATGGTTTGGTAGAAACTCAATATAGAAAATTTTCTTATTATTCAAGAATATGGTGATGTATTTTTAGAGTAATTTCCTAGTCTTCCCCCAAATTATAAAGTTGAATTTTCAATAAAACACATACCTAGTGTTATGCCTATTTCAAAGACTCCATATTGAATATCCCCAATTAAGTTATAGAAATTGAAGAAAAATATCTAATGGAATCAAGATAAGGGATTCATTTAACCTAGTGCTTCTCCATGGGGAGAACCTATTCTTTTTGTTAAGAAGAAATATGGGCCAATGAATATTTTCATTGATTATTGAGAACTTAACAAGATCACTATTAAGAATAGATATTCTCTACCCTGTATCGATGATTTTTTTATCAATTATGAGGAGATATATGTTTTTCAAAGATTGATCTTTAATCTTTATATCATTATATAAGGATCAAGAAGGATGATATACCTAGGAAATCCTTCCATATAAGTTTGTGTTCATTATGAATTTATATTAATTCCATTTGGTCGTACCAATACTTCTTTTATCATCATGGATTTAATGAATATAGTCTTTAGAGATTACCTTGATTAGTTTTTTATAGTATTTATAGATGATATTCTTATATATTTGAAGAGTAAGGAAGAGCATTAAGAATATTTGGCAATTGTGATGAAGACCATAATAAAGGATAAGTTGCATACTAAATTTACCAAATATCATTTGTGGATTTAGAAAGTTTCATTATTGGGTCATATATTCTCAATTTAGGGTATATAGGTGGATCATTCAAAAATAAAAATTATTGATAAATGGACTAGACCAACCATGGTAACTGAGATACATATTTTTCTTAGATTTTTTGGATACTACCAATTATTTGTGAGATATTTCTCATGACTATCTAATATTTTTAGTAAGTTAACTCAAAAGGGGGTTAAGTTCCTGTGGATAGATGAATATGAAGAGAATTTTAAAGAACTGAAGAGAAGGTTTCTTACTACATATCTTCTTAAACTACCCTATAGTGGATAAGGTTTTTTGATCTATAATGATGCATCAATGAAGGTAAAAGGATTTGTCCTCAAGTATAATGACATGGTGATAGAATATGCCTCTTGTTAAATAAAAATTCATGAGAAAAATTACCCCACTCATGATTTAGAGTTGGAAGTGGTAATATTTTTATTGAAGATATGGATTTATTATCTATGTGTTAAAAGGTGTGATATATATACTGATCACAAAATATTTTATTATATATTGAAATATAAAGAGTTGGATATGTTCTAGAGAATATGGTTGGATTTGATCAAATATTATGACTTCTCAATACATTACAACCCTAGGAAGGTGGACATGGTGGATGATTCTCTGAGTTGAAAAGGACATGATAGTTTTTTAATGATGGGGATTGAAAGAGATCAAATATTTATGGATTTTAAATTAATATATCTTGAAATAATGGGGAAAGGGGTCATATACTATATTTATCAGATGAATGTTCAACCACCCATTCATAAGATAATTAATAAGGTTTGAAAGGAAGGTATGGAATTAAAGAAGAATGTAAGGAATGTTCCTTAGTTCAACCATGATCATGTGGGAATGATAAGGTTAAAGATCTGAGTATGTGTCCCATCAATACCGGATCTGGAGAAAGCGCTATTTCATTAAGATCATAGTTCATTATTCTTTATTTGTCATAGAAGTAAAAAAGATGTATAGATATCTAAAATAGTATTTCTGTTGGGAAAACATGAAAATAGATATTATAGATTATTTATATCAGCCCTTGGTATGTAATCAAATTAAGTCTAATATATAGAAACCTAAGGGGATGTTATAACCATTACCCATACCAGAATGGAAATGGTAAAACATCACCATGGATTTTTCTCATCGGACTCTCCAAAACATCTAAAGGGAACAATTATATTTAGTTTGTAGTTTATTGACTTAAAAATAATTTTATTGTGTTTACATTTGATAATATTTCTCTATTTTTCAACTTCTAAGTTATACATTAAAGAAGTGGTAATATTTCTTATTATACCACTGTCAGTTGTATCTGATTATGATATGAGGTTTACCTTAAAATTCTTGAGAACTTTTCAATAGGTTATGCATACAGAGTATAAATTCAGCACTACTTATCATCTTCAAATATATAGTATGTCTGAGAGGATCATTAAAACTATAGAAGAAATTTTGAGAGATTTCAACATGTATTTCAAAGGTAGTTGAGATCAACACCTTCCTTTGGGTGAATTTTCATACAGTATTAGCTTTCACTTGAGCATTCATGTGGATCCTTATAAATCCATCTATGGTAGGAAGTGTATAACTCTAATGTGTTAGAATGAATTTAGATAATGAAATATATTTGGACCTAGTCTAGCTAAGTTAATGGTATAATATTAGAGCTATTCAATAGCACATAAGGGTAGATCAGAGTGGATAAAAAGGAAATGTTGACAATTTTCAGTGAGATATATAGTTTGAAGTTTATGATAAGTTATTCCTATGAATATCTCCCTAAAATAAGGTTATGATATTTTTAAATAAAGTAAATTTCATCCCTAAATATATCAATCCCTTTGAAATTATTCATCATATCGAGATAGTAGCTTATCAATTGGAATATCCACCAAATATCTCTCAAGTTATCAATGTGTTCCATGTATATCTCATTAGTAATTACATAACTAATCCTTCAAATTTACTAAACAGAGATGTAATACCATAGGAGAAATATCTCTCTTATAAGGAACAACCATTAGACATTCTGGATCATAGAGAGAAAGTTCTATAAAACAAGATCATTCACCTGGTCAATGTTTTGTGGAAAAACTATATTTTAGAGGAATATACATAGGAACCTAAGGATGTGATGACATATAGATAACCTCATTTTTTTGTATCTAAGTGAAGTAATTTTACGGGTGAAATTAATTTTAATGGGGGGGTAGAATGTAACACCCTGAGATTTTATGATATATTTCTCTTCAAATAAATTTGATTTCTTTGATAGCTTATGATACACACAAAATCAAGTTTAAATGAACTATATTATAGTATACCATTATAAACTAGTCATGAAATTTTTAATATGAATAATAATAACCACTTTTTTAAATAAATAGATAAAGAAATTATATTAAAAAATAAGTACTCAATTTTTTTAGTAATATTTTTTTTCTTCAAAAATATATTCTTCCTCAAAAATAGTATTTATTTATTTTTGTGAGAAAATAATATATTTATTTTTTTAGGATTTTACAAAATTAATTTGAAAAAATGATCTTAATTTTTAATATCATCATGTCAAAATTATCTTAGAGTGAACTTTTAATTATTTTTATAAAAGATTTATTTTTCAATGAATACTGGAAAATACTGATTTTTATTGAAAACTATATTTTCGTTTCAAGTATATAAAAAGTGACACTTTGTTTTAAAATTGTTTTAAAAGTATAGTTAATTTATACTATTAATAACCCATTTAATTTCATTAGAATTAAATTTCTGTGTATCTTGGTATAAAAAATTATAATTAAGAAAATATTTTTTTTGAAAACAATTTTTCATCACATTTTACGAGTTTTATTTTAAATTAAATTCTACCAATTATAATATTTTAATTTGATAAAATTTATTCCATATTTATAATTATCATATTTAATACTATTAAATAAGTTAAACTTAATTTTTTTTCATAATTAATAGTAAAAATAGTAAAAATTTGTGACCACATTTAAGGTTAAAACTGATTTACTGGGGGTTAAACCAAGAGATAAGGTAATTCTGCCGATTAAACTTGTATAAATACTATTTTATGGCCATATTTTGACCTCGTATTTACCCACATTGAAATAAATATCCATTTGGAAGCATTTTTCTTGAGTATTATATTATTATATTTTAATAGTTTAAGAAACTCCAAGTGTGTCATCTACCCCACTTATAAAAGGACACCCATATTCTCTCTTATTTACACTAATTTGAGTAATCTATATTAGAAAAATCCAAGAAAATCCTATTATTATCTCCCATATCCATGGATTATAGTTTATTTACTTCTTAGAATTCCATTCAAAGGGTCCTTAGGGATGGATCTAAATGGGGCCTACTGAATAAGAGGTAATCATCCTACCCAACCTTGTTTAATTTATTTCTTATTATACCTTCTATAAACCTTTGGTATTCATCATAAAATAATAAATTAATTATCCAAAATATAATGAAATTTTTTTTTGATTATGGAACCACCATCATTCATTCTATTTCCCATCAAATATGAAGTGACAGTATCGCCCGTGCATACGTGTGGATTACCCCCTCTACATAGAAATATAATTCATTTTTCATCATCATATTTCATGGATGATTATTGATATGGATTTAATATTTATATATGATATTTCTAACATAATTATTATTTTTTATTTATATTATAATATCTACCTTCTTACCTTCCATCAGTTGGAAAATGATAACATCGCTCATGTGTATGTGTGGACTACCACCTCGATGAAGCGATGTGATTAATTTTTTGTTTCCCCTTTAATTTGATAGTAATAAGGATAGATTAAATTTATATATTTGTTATTTATGAAATAATTATATTTATTTAATGATAAAATAATATTTATATTTCATTATTTTTTATCATTAGAAAATGAAAACAACGTTCATGCGTACGTACGGCCTACCATCTCCATGAATGGTGTAAATCATTTTTATATCTATAACTTTTGTAAATGATTATAAATATCTAAATAATGAATATATATATATATATATAATTAAAATTATATAGATGATGTAATAATGATCAAGTCATAAAGACCAAAATTACCGAACCAGAACGTACATGAAAAATGAGATAGTTAACACTCGAAAACAATAATTTTAATAAAGATTTATTAAGAAACGTGTATTGAAATGTTATTAGTGGATCATATATGATAAAAAAATTAAATGAATCTATTATAGAATTATAATAAATTTAAATTTATTATATAGGATTTTAGATCACTTTCAAAGAAATTCTAGCTTGAGGTAATGGATTTATGTTTTAATCTCATTCTAATCGAGAGTATTTATGCTTGAATTTCCATTAAAGAAAATAATATTATATTTATCAGATAAACCAATTTAATTTTATTATACTATTTTTATTCATGAAAATTTAATTAATATAACCATTTTACTCTATTTGGTACTTAGAATGATCAGGGAAATGTTTTTAAGAAAAATAGACTTTATTTATTATTTAGTTCAAAAAAATATTTTTATTCCAAATCCATATTTTATAAAATGTTTTCAAGAATGTTTCTTACAATTAATCAATGATTTTTTAAATTAATTTTTACCCATGTTTTAATTTTTACAAAAAAAATAAATGTAATCTTTTTTCATTTTCCAAACAAGGTGTTTTTTACCAAAGGTGTGAATGGAATCTTTATTTTAATATACACTTCATGACCAGCTTTTCCCAACATCATGAAAACTATTTTTTTAATATTATATTATAAGTTTATAGGTTTAATTTAAAATAATTTTTTTCCTAATATTCTGGAAATTTTTAGGTTTTAAATAATTTATTTCAAAAAATGAAAATGGTATTTTACTCAAAAAAATGTTCCAGTGATATTTTAATGGAATTTTCAACTATTACGACACCTATTTATGTTACTAGGGTTATGATCCAATGATATAATATTTATTTATTCTATGTGTTCTTAATGATGATGAAATATTTATTCTATATATTCTTGATTTAAAATATAGATAATTATTGACTTTTAATTCATTTAGATATTGAATTGTATTGATCATTAAAAGTATGAGAAATTCATTAGAGTTATTAAGTGAAGGGTGAGGTTAGGAATTACATAGCCCCTAAATGTAGTAATAGGCATAATGAGAAAAAATAGTGTGGGTATTTGGATGATCTCTTACCCATTTTTTCATGATTTCTTAGCAAGAGGACTCGTTGGTAAGTTTAATATTTTGAGCATTATACATTCCATTATTATAAAATCATTTATTGATTTCCATGTGATTATTAAAAAAGTTATATCAAACATGGATAAGTTTCAATATCATGTGAATATTTATATGGTATTATTTTATCATCATGTATTCATGCAATATTATTCATTCCTTATTTATTCTATGATATCTTCTATTGTATGTATTACCTTATTGAGCATCTACGCTCAACCATTTCATATGTTTACTTTCCCCAAGATGCAAGGAAGCATATTCTGATTAATATGAAATGATATTATATATATAATGATGATTTTATAAAATAAAATAGTATATTTCATTTTTATTTTTTCAAATGTAATGCGATATTTAAGTATTTATCTAGTTTTTCAAGACTACTAAATTATTCAGTCCTTTGGGATATGATCGCTTATATCTAGTACAAATGTAATAAAGTAACCACTGGATATAGGATTCTAGGGTCATGTTTTTTATAGGTAGGGTTTTGATATGATTTGAATCCATTTCTTCCATCATGGATCTGAAGTGGGTATGTTTAAGTGTCGTGGGGGACTGGTTAGAAAATGATGACCTAACTTCTATGTTTTTGTGTGCATTTCCTATTATGTTTCTAGGTGGTTGTGTTTCATGGGCACGAATAAACTCCTTATTTATGTACTACATTCACAATAACTTGATAACAACAACACTCAGTATTATTAAGATATTTGGGATTCCTAATGGTTTATTAAACTCACCCCTTACCTGTTTACATGGAATGGGTTTCGAAGTACATGGGTAGATCTTCATATTTTCTCTTAGGGAATACATACTTCATGGATTTGGATATGTGGTTTTAGTTAGTACGGTGTGGAGGCTAAGGATTAAATAGGATGATTATGTAAGTTTGGTTGGAGTCCAGTTTACTTTTATTTTTTTCAGCATGTTTACTAGCCAGTGAGCCTTTATTTGTTTTATATATGATCCATTATCTATTTTTTTCATATGTCATTGATACTCTGTTATGTTTCAATGCAACATATAGACTATTTACTACTTTCTATTTTAGATAGTGGGGGCCCTCTTGGATCCTGATTTTATTCTTATAGGTTTTTTGGATTTTATTTATATATATAGATCATGCCAAATTTTTGGTAGATTCAGGCATGACCCTTGAGGTGTATTTTAAAAGATATAATCTACTCAAAACTATTTTAAGCCCTTTACACTAGTCATTATCCTCTAGTGTATGGGTAGCAACTCTTGAGGTCACATGAAATCCCCACATGGGTGTTGTTTAGGAAATCTAGGTCAGGAAATTACAGTAATAGTCATAACACTCTAGCCATTCAAATAATCACCATACAACTCCCTCAACAATTGTTGAAAATCATCCACCTTAAATGTTTATGGTATTAAAATAAATAAAAAACATAAAAAAATAATGGTATCATCTCTAAAATATAATCATATAATGTAACACCCCAAGATTTTGTGATTTTTTTTAATTAATTTAACCTTTGTGATATTTTTCATTTCATGTAACGCTAAAAATAGTTCATTTTATATTAATGAACTATGTTTGTCTTTATTTATATTTAACAAAAATTTAATTATTCACTACACACAACATAAATTATAGATTACTCTACATGGAACACCTAGGTTAGCTTGCGAATTGGCCTACGTTACATGCAACACTGACTTTCTATGAAACTTAATTTTATTATTATAATTATTTAAATGATATAAAAATAATATAATTGTTAAACTTAGTAATATGAATAGTGATAACTAATTTTCAAATATTTTTTATATTTTCTTTATATAAATAAAACATATCGATGATGAAAGATATAATTTTTGGTAAAGTCCTTATATGTTTAAAAATACTATTTTCTCAAATAAACTACTTTTCATGTCCTGTGGAAAAAAAATTAGAAAAAATTAGAAATTTAATTTGATAAAATAAAATTAATTTTTTAATTTATAATTCTGAAATTATATTAGGGTGAATTTTTTGGATTTTTCTGAGAAACTTTATTTTTTGATGAATAGTGAAAAAGTATGCATTTTAGTTAATAAATTCCTTTTATTTTAAATAATTATTAATGTTAAATTATAATTTAAATTTTTTTTAAGGTCATATTATATCAATTATACATCTATTAATACAATTTTTTTCATTATAATCAATTTCACTTTAAAATTGAATATAAAAACTTAACAAACTTCTGATCATTTTTCTACTTTAAAAACCTGTTATTTCATCCCTCTATAGGATTAGCATTAATATTAATTTTGTCTCTTATGTGAATTTAATTTATAAAAATAGACATAAACCATTTTATTTAGTATAATATTTGTATTCTAATTATTTCATGTTAATTTTCTACCCAAAATATTAGTAAAAGTGATTAAAATTAATCACAACGATTAAGGTCAAATTAACCTTAACTAGGAACTAAACCTTAATCTTAAAGATCCAAATGACATATAAAATTGTCCAAAACCCATTTTATGGACATAGTTTTTATATAAAAATCCCATTATTTATTTTTATGGTTTTTTAAGCCTTTTTTATGTAAGAACATGTGTACATCTAACTTGTTTTCAAAAATTACAATTGATTCCTTTTCCTTCCCTATAAAATGACACCACCTCTCCAACTTCCTCACACATATAAACCCACTTATGTTCAGACAATATCTACCAAATAAACTTCCCAACATCACTCATTTACTCCTTTAATATAATTGTTTTGTCATAAATCCTTCCAAGGAATCCTTTTGGCACAAACCAAAAGGAGTTACCCGATTAAGAGGTAATGTATTCTCTTAAGCTCCTTTCTTTTATTTTTTTTCAACCCATACACTCTCTTTATTCCATGATTTTATAAAAAACTTTATATTAAATATACTAGTATGTTTTTATGATAAGTTTTTGACCTACACTTACACACACTTCCATCAAATGGGTAATGAAAATATTGTTTATGTGTATAGTGAACTACCGCCTCACTAAACTATGATTGTTCATTTTTCCTTTACCACCTATCATGGTGGAAATTATGATGGAAAATATTTTTATATATTTCATATATTATATTTATTAAGTATTTAATATTATTTATTCATTTTATAACACATATCTTTTTACTTTCCATTTGGTGTAAATATGATAATTTCGTTTGAGGAAGTGTGGACCACTACCCCCTCAAAGTGTTGTGATTTGTTCATACACTACATGTAATTTATTAAGGATGGTTTAGTGAATATATATTATATATATTATATTATAAATATAATTTAACAATTATATATATACATATATAAATACATATATGTATTTTACTTTCATTCTTTCAACACAGCAATTAAACAGAAATAGCGGTCATGCGTACGTATGGCCTACCGTCTCCATGAACAGTGTATTCTGTTTCATACTTATATATTCTATATATTATTATAATACAAATATACTGAATATACATGATATTATATCATTTTTTACATTCTGGAATCATGATATAAGTGTAAGGAACAAAGATATAATTGATTAAGACACATGGGAAGAACACAGCAGATATTACCTGAAGTGAAACCTTAACATGGAATTATTAACAAACAGGTAATATAAAGTCATAATAAACCATATATGATATTACATATAATAATATGGTTCTGTAAAATATTTATAATAAATTTATATTTATTATACAGGTGTTTTTAATGAGTACAACGAGAGTCAAGACACAAGGTAAGGGAATTTCATCTCATATTTTATTTTCATGAAATACATGCTTTATTCATCACCCATTCCTTTTGTGTGGTGTGCATAATTACCATAGATGTATTCTATGATTCTTATAATTAAATTTATGTTTAATTAAATATTCATTTTAATATATTTCTTTCATGTGGAATGGGTTTAAAAAGTTACCAAATTGGTAAAATGATTTTGTCTTAATTTTTCTTTTTTGAGACACATGCCATGTTATTTACTTGTATTTTTCAATGAGGTGTAAATACTTACTTTAAAATGTTATATCATGAATATATTTCTATTTATGATATTTTAATCTTTATTTAATTCCATTTTCTTAAATGGGGAGTGTGGTTTAAGGCTGCTAAGTGGTAATATTTTATTAAAATAATCTCATCGCTTTTCGAGATTGTTTATGATTATGTTTCCTTTGATGAAATCATATGATCCATATATCAAGAAAAATCATGAATTTTATTATAATCTATTTATTAATTATATCCTAATATATTGGTACCATTTTTCTACTCTTTGGTACATAAGATAGTTAGGAAAGTCTTTTTAAGGAAGTCTGAATTTACCTCTCTTCGGTCAGAAATATGTGTTCCTTTAAAACCATGATTTCTAAAAAGGGTTTCCAATAATATTTTAATATTCTTCTATAATAATTAAAATAAATTTTTACCCTTTTTTTATTTTACCAATGTCTTCAAATGAATCTTTTTGTCTCTTTCTGAACAAGGTATTTTTCTTACCTTTATATCGTGCAAAAGGAATATTCTTTTTACCTCGTACAACATGTACAAATTTACCTGCTGTCATTTCTATGAAGCTTCCATTCCATGTTTAAAAGGTTAATTTTTATGAAAATTGTATTAAAAGTAATATTCAATGAAAAAAATTAATATTTTTTAAAACTTCTTTCATAATTTTTCAAGTAAAAAGGTTTTCAAAACGTTTTCGAGATTTATTTTAAAGTTTTCAAATTTTTTTGAAATAAAAATGTTTTTAAAATTTTTTTAGGATTATTCTATAATTTTTCAAGTAAAAAAGGTTTTTAAAATGATTTCAAGTCTTATTTATAATTTTTTAATTTATTTTATGTGAAAATTATTTTTAAATGGTTTTATGCATTAAAAAATCATTTTTCAAAGAAGAGAGAATATTTTTCTCAAGAAACATTTTTGAAACATTTTTCGAAATTATTTTTTATCTAATATGACATATTTTGATGTTTCTCATGCCTTTATAGTAAATAATATAAAGGTTAAATTCATATTCTTTCTCTGAATGGGTTGTTATTGATGTCATGGTCTTTATGAAACTCATTTCTCTTTCACGAGTTATATATTTATGAAACCCATTTCTATTTTACAGGTTATATGTTTATGAAAACTATTTCTCTTTAATGGGTTAAATTCTTATGAAACCCATTTCCTTTCATGGGTTATTCTAGGATGAAATGATTATGAAACCCATATATTTTACATAGGTTATGATTTGATTAAATTTTTATGATACCCATTTCATTTCATGGTTTATGATATGATTGTTTATGATTTTCTTGAACATGTATGTATGATTTCATTATGATATGGGTGGGACCTATATCTCCCTACAATTAATTGGGTAATGATAAATGTTTTATTAGTTCAAAGGTTACATGGGAGTTCATCCCAAGCCCGAAACAAGATGGTATACAGGAGGACATCCTAATCCTTAAACAAGAGAGTACATAGGAGGACATCCCAAGCCCAAAACATGAGGGTAAAAAGAGGACATCCCAAGCCTGAAACAATAGGGTATACAGGAGGACATCCCAAGCCCAAAACAAGAGGGTACATGGGAGGGAATCCCAACCCTTAAGTAGGTACATAGGTGATTAACCCAAGATTAAAATGTTACAAATTCCTTGGTAGTCCTTGATAATGGGTTTTTATATGCTTATGTGTTTTCCACAATTCCATGTTTTATTCATATATTATGATTTAATGGATTATGTTCATTATTTCTTTATGATTCATGTCTTATGAAATGCTAATATTTGTTATGATCTATAATATAGAGGGTGTGATCTTCAAATGTTATTCTTAAGTTCCATATGCTTTTGTTCATGTTATGCTTACACATTTAGTTTATTTACCCTTATTGTGCATCTAAGCTCACCCCTTTCTTATGTTTACTTTTCTCAAGTTATGAAGAAAGGTTTTAGGTATAAGTACTAAATTTGGAGATTGTTATGGGTGATTTTAAAGATGTTTCACTAGGATATAATATTTTTTTCCAAGGTTCCAAAGTCACTAAACTATTACGGTCCTCCGGTATGTATTTTTGTAATGTACTGAATATTCATATAAAATGATGTAATATACATGTATGTTAATCCAAGATCACTATAGTTGTTATAAAAGTAAAGGTTTAGTTAACCATTAAAAACTAGGATGAGAAAAATTTAGTGATATCCCTAGGTATATTTCTAAGTTTATATTTAGGGATGTCTCTAAGGATAATTATAAGGATGAGTTAACATTTAGGAAAATTTCTTGGAATATTAGTAAAGGATAGAGTAAGTGGTTACCTAGAAATATATTCATGTCTGGATACTACAAGTGGATATGGATCTGGAACAAATTTACCTAAGGGTAACAACTACAAAAATATTTTTTGGTCCAAACATGGGGTAATGTGGTATATGACAACAGAACTTACTGCACACCTGGCTTGACACTCCTTGGGGATATTCTTCTGGATTTCACAAACTTTTCATGAACCATCATGAGGTATTTAAATATAAGTTGGATATGAATAACCTAGTATTAACCTAGGGTGTCATATATTAATTAAGGTTTCAATATTTAAGCATCTTATAAGTAATTATTTTCATGACTATATGGTTTTATGTTGTGATAATTAATGCTCACACTATGATTCTAGTTTGAGTCAATGGCAGGAACTATAAGGAACTGGATTAATGTTGAATGTGATGGATTATTTGTTGATGAGTAGTCAAGTGGGATGATCACTAGATTGAAATATTTTGTGTTAATACCTAATTTTTTTTACAAAACATAATTAACAATGTGTACCTTAACCAACTCTCAGACTCACAAAAGAAGAGAAATAATGAGTTCAGTAAGATTTCAAGTAATGGAGACCATGGAGGAAATAATATTTTCTTTATTTTGTGTTAAGAATGTGTAATAATCACCTAAGTGGATGTCTTATAAGAACAATTATATTTTTTGACTATGGAAAATAAGGACACCAATCAAGTGACTACAAGGGGAAAATTATGAGTTCAATTAACGAAATGGATGAGAATATTGTCCTCCCTAATACATCATTTAAGGTTAAGTGTTTTAAGTGTGGAATAAATGGTCATTATGCAACTAAATGTCTCAAGATAAAATCTCCTAAAGAGGATCAACAAGGTGGTAAGAGTAATGGTTACATTACTGATGATGAAGAGACTACAAATGAAATGTGAAAGTAAATAGGTATTGTGTAATAGTATGAGGTATCCTTGCTAATGGAATAAGGATGAAGTGGAATAATAAAAGATTTTATGTATTTGTATTCAAGAATTGTGAAAGGTGAAATATATCAGGATTGTTCAGTTTATTTTTTTCTCTATGGATTTACAAGAACATGATGAATGGATCAAATGGAATAGAAAAGTGATATAATGGCAAGGTGATGTCCATAGAAAACACATTATTAAGGGAAATATAAATCTTAATATGTTCCTTATGTTATGATAATTTTGTTTGGATAAAAATATATGGGATATGAATAAGTAAATTGGAAGGTATTGATTACCTTGGAACTAATTAAGGACCTGTTGACAATTAGTTCATGCTATCATGGATGAAGTATACAACTTATTGGATTTATTTAATATATACAGTGATCTATGGAATAAGGAAGAATTCATGTTTTACAAAAGGATTTATGGTAATTTAGGTTGTTATCATATTCTATAGGAATTTACAATGAGGGTATTCACATGTTTGGAATGTGAAAACCAAGAGATACTTTGTGATATATGGGGGATCAATGTTAATATGATTTCATAAATTTCTTTATAAAGTTTTAGATTTTCATCTTTCATAAGGTTTATAAGGTTAACCATTCATGAAAATTGTAAGTTAAACTTCAGAGGAAGTAGTTATTTATTGAGATTGTATTGAAAACCTTGGTTAAAAGGCTATTTAGTGATTAAACTTTTTTATGGATGTCCATCATATTTTGGAAGTTATATTAGTATGGTTTTAGAAAAGGACATCATGTATGTCAGGTGAAAACCAATGAATACATATAACTGGCCTATGTGATGTCCTAGTTAATGTATAATTATTTTTTATGAATAATTATTTATGATGAAACAGTAGTGTTAATTTTTATGTTTATAGATTAATGTGTTAACCATATTGATTTTTAAGAATAGTTATAGATAAATAGTTATATTTTTCAATCTTTTATGGGCCTTAAGATATGCTAAAAGTGTATTTTATCACTTTAGGAATTAAAGTTAATTTCTGGATGTCCATTACACAAAGTAATAGATGAATTAGAAATTGATAAAAGAACAACTAAAGAATGAAATTTTATATATAGAAATATATCAAGTAAGTATATTTCATTATATTCCTGGTCAATAAAATAATTACTCAACATTATGATAATGATCAAAAGAAAATGTGTTGTCCTAATACCTTCATTTTCTTGAGTTGATGGCCTTTTAAATCATTACATATTTATGACTTTGAGGCTCTAAACTTTTCTTTGATCATTAAATTGTTTGTGATTAATGACCTCAATAACTCCCTATAAATATTTACAATTTTCCTCTATGTCCAATATTCAATCCCACCCTATGTTATCCTATGTGGAAACCTAGTTATATGTTACTTTGGGTAACTGTTATTGTTCCAACTTTCCCTTTTTAAGGGAAGTTTTAGTATCCATTTTTACGATGTGAGTTTCTATGAATGAAACTTTAAAGTATTAAACATTTGATAACCCATAATAATTTTGAGGGTGAAATTCATTTTAAGGGGGTTATAATGTAACACCCTTAGATTTTGTGAATTATTTTTTATCGAATTAATTTAACCTTTGCGATATTTTTCATTTCATGTAACACTGAAAATAATTCATTTTATATTAAAGAACTATGTTTGAATTGCATTATATGAAACAACAAGTTCATTGTGCGCTACACACAACATAAATTTTATCTTTCTCTACCCAGAACACTATGGTTAGCTTGCGACTTGGCGTACGTTACATGCAATAATGAGTTTCTATGAAACGTATTTTTATTATTATAATTATTTAAATGATATAATTATAATCTTGCCATTAAACTTAGTAATATGAATAGTGATAACTACTTTTAAAATATTTTTTATAATGGTTTTATATAAATAAAAAATATTTATGATAAAATATATAATTTTTGGTAAAGTCCTTATATTTTTAAATATACTATTTTCTCAAATAAACTACTTTTCATATCCTTCTCTGAAAAATAATAAAATTAATTTTAGTCACATTTAGAAATTTAATTTGATAAAATAAACTTCATTTATAAATTTATAATTTTGAAATTATATTAGGGTGAATTTTTTGGATTTTTCTGAGAAACTTCATGTTTTTGATGAATAGTGAAAAATAAAGCATTTTAGTTAATAATTGCATTTTTGTTTAAATAATTATTAATGTTAAATTATAATTTAAATTTTTTTTAAGGTCACATTATATTAATTATACATATATTAATACAACTTATATAATTATAATCAATTTAACTTTGAAATTGAATATAAAAACTTAAAAAAAATTAACATTTTTTTACTTTAAAACCCTATTATTTCGTCCTATCTATAGGATTAGCATTAATCTTAATTTTTTTGATTCTGTGAATTAAATTTATAAAAATGTAAATAGAACATTTTAATCAGTATATTAGTTAGAGTATAATTATATCATGTTAATTTTTGAACAAAAAATTTGTAAAAATGATTAAAATTAATTGCAGCGATTACAGTCAAATTAAGCTTAATTAAGGACTAAACCTTAATCTTTGTGATAAAAATGACCTAAAAACTTGTCCAAACCCCATTTAATGTCCATATTTAGTCCATAAAACTTCAATTATTTGTTTTTTTTTTTGTTTTTATGACTTTTTTTAGGTAGTAACACGTGTACACCTAACTTGTTTTCAAAAATTTCAAGTGAGTCCTTTACCTTCCCTATAAAAGGCCACCACCTATCCCACTTCCTCACACATATCAAACTAATTAGGTTTATAAAATATCTTCCCAATACACTTAATAACATCCCTAATTTCCTCACTTAAGCCTCCCTTTGGGCAGAAAGCCTTCCAAGGAATCCCTTTGGCACAAACTAAAAGGAGTTACCCGATTAAGAGGTAATACCTTCTCTCAATCTCCTTTATTTTATTTTCTTTCTGAACCTATCCACACTATTTATTCCATGATTGTATAAAAAAATATCTTAAATATAATATTATGTTTTTATTTTAAGGTTTTGACCTATAGTTACACACACTTCCATCTAATGGGTAACAAACATATTGTTTATGTGTATGAAAAACTACCACCTCACTAAACGGTGATTCTTAATTGTTACTTTACCACCACTCATGGTGAAAATTATGATGGAAACTCTATCTATATATTTTATATGTTATATTTATTATTTCTTTAACCTTATGTATTACTTTTACAACACATATGTTTTTTATATTTTATTTGGTGTAAATATGATAATTTCGTTTGAGGAAGTGTGGACTACCAGCCCCCTCAAAGCGATTTGATTCATTCATACACTACATGGAATGTATTAAGGATGAGTTTAATGAATATATACGATATATATTATATAATAAATCTACTTTAATAATTATATATATACATATATATATACATATATTTATTTTACTTTCTTTAAACACGACAATTAAACAGAAATAGCATTCATGCGTACGTACGACATACCATCTCCATGAACGGTGTATTCCATTTCATACTTATATATTCTATAGATTATTTTAATATAAATATAATGAATATAAATGATACTAATATAATTTTTTACATTATTTAATCATGATATAATTGTAAGGAACAAAGATATAACAGATTAAGACACATGCGAAGAACAAAGAAGATATTACCCAAAGTGAAACATTAAAACAAGAAATTATTAACAAATGGGTAATATAAAGTCATAATAAAAACATATATGGTATTATATATAATAATATGGTTCTTAAAAAGATTTATAATAAATTTATATTTATTATACATGTGTTTTGAATGAGTAAGATTAGATCCAAGACACAAGGTTATAGAATTTCATCTCACTTTTTATTTCCATGATATGCATTCTTTATTCACCATCCATTACTTTTGTGGGGTGTGTATAATGCCCATGTATATATTATATTATTATTATAATTAAATTTATGTGTATTTAAATATCCATTTTATTATATTTATTTCATGGGGACTATGTTTCAAAAGTTACCAAATCGATAAAATGGATTTTTTTTCTCAATTTACCTTCTTTAAGACACATATCATGTTATGAAGTTATATTTTTATATAAGGTGTAAATACTTAATTTGAAATGTTATAACATGAATATATTTATATTTATGATATTTTAAGATTCATTTAATTTCATTTTCTTAAATGGGTAGTATGGTTCAAGGTTACCAAGTGGTAAGAGTTTATTGAAACAATTTCATTGCTTTTAGAGATTGTTTATTATTATGTTTCTTTTAATGAAATCATATGATCCATCTCTAAACAACAATCATTAATTTTATTATAATTTGGTTATTCATGATATTTTCATATATTGGTACCATTTTTCTACTCTTTGGTATATAATATAGTTAATAAAGTGTTTTTAAGGAGGTCCGAATCAACCTCTCTCTTCAGTCGGAAATCTAAGATCCTTTAAAACCATGTTTAATAAAAAGGGTCTCCAAGAATATTCTAATATTATCCTATAATAATTAAAATAAATTTTTACCCTTTTTTATTTTAATAATTTTTTCAAAGGAATCTTCTTATTGCTTTCTGAACAATGCATTTTTCTTGCCTTTATACCATGCAAAAGGAATATTATATTTACCTCATATGACATGTACATATTTACCCATTATCATTTATATAAAGCTTCCCTTCCATGTTTAAAATGTTAATTTTTTAGAAAAAAAATTAAAATTAATATTCAAGTAAAAAACATAAAAAAATCATGATTCTTTTATAATTTTTCAAGTAAAAAGGTTTTCAAAATGTTTTCAAGAATTATTTTAATGTTTTCAAAGTGTTTTCATAGAACAATGTTTATAAAATGTTTTGAATATTATTCTCTAAGTTTTAAAGGATAGATTTTTTCAAAATTATTTCAATTATTATTTATAAGTTTTCAAGATATTTTATAAGAAAATTATTTTCAAATGGTTTTTTGAATTAAAAAATCCTTTTTCAAAGAAGAAAGGATATTTTCCTCAAGAAATATTTTTGAAAGATATTTCAAAATTATTTTGCATCTAATATGACATATGTTGATGTTAATCATTCCATTCTAGGAAATGATTTAAATGTTCCATTTATATTATTTCTATGAATGTGTTTTTCTTAACATCATGGTCTTTATGAAACTCGTTTCTCTCTCATGGGTTATATGTTTTTGAAACTCATTTCTCTTTAATGGGTTATATGTTTATGAAACATGTTTCTCTTTCACATGTTAAATTCTTAGGAAAACTATTTCCTTTTACAGGTTATTCTAGGATGAAATGATTATTAAACACATATATTTTCCATAGGTTATGATATGATTAAATTTTAATGATACCCATTTCATTTCATGGGTTATGATATAATTATTTTTGATTTTTTTGGAACATGTATGTATGATTTCATTATGAGATTTTTGGGACATATATCTCCCTCCAATGCATTGGGTAATGATAATTGTTTTATTATCACAAAGTGTACATGGGAGGGCATCCCAAGACTGAAATAAGAGGGCATATGGGAGGACATCCCAAGCCCGAAAGAAGAGGGTACACAGTAGGATGTCCCAAGCCCGAAACAAGAGGGTAAATGGGAGGAAATTCCATGCTCTAAATAAGAGGGTACACAGGTGGACATCCCAAGCCTAAAACAAGAGTGTACATGTGAGGGAATCCCAAGCCTGAAGTAGGTACATGGGTGATTAACCCAGTTCTAACATGTTACAAAGACCTTGGTAGGCCACCTTGACATAGGGTTTTTATATGCTTATGTATTTTCCACAATTCCATGTTTTATTCCTATTTTATGATTTCATGTATTATGTTCATTATTTCCTTATGATTAATGTATTATGAACTTCCAATATTTATTATGATCTCTAATATGTTGGGTATGATCTTCAAATATTATGCTCAAGTTCTATACCCTTTTGTTCGTGTTGTACTTACACATTTCCTTTATTTATCCTTACTGAGCATATGAGCTCACCCTTTTTTTATGTTTCCTTTACTCAAGTTATGGATAAATTTTTTAGGTAGAAGTACTAAAGTTTGAGATATTTATGGAAGACATTGATGATATTTCACTGGGATAGAAGATTTTGTTTCCAAGTTTCCAAAGACACTAAACTATTATGGTCCTCAGGCATGTATTTTTGTAATGTGATGAATATTCATATAAAATGATGTAATATCCATGTATGTTAATCCTAGGTCACTATATATATTCTATGTCTAATGAATCATATAGGATTCATCACTTTCTCATTTTTTGGAAACACCACTAAAGTTAGTATCATTTTGAAGCAGTGCCTCTGTGAATAGTCTACCTCAAACCCAATGTTGTGGGTGATAAAATAAAAATTACTTAGTATATAATAATTTAACTTAATCTTATTAGATAGAATGTTTGTAAAAGTTGGTTGAATAATTTTTTAACTCAAATTCAAGACAATGGGTGAGAAAATGAGTAAATACTCACATTTATCATGAACAACATCAAACCCAAAAATATGGGTGAGAATGAGAATGAATACAAAAATTATTCATCGTCCATCTATAACTAATTTATTTGGGATGTAATAGAATATATACTTGGATTTCATTATATGTCACTCACCCGAGTTAGTGGGAAAGTATGTAACGACCCAAACTTTTACTAATTAAAATTACTCTTATTTTGATTAAATGTATTATTATGTAAAATGGTTATATAAAACATATGCACTTATTTGGTTTTATGTTTTTTGGATTTTAAAATACCGTTAATTTTTTTTACCATTTCTAATATATCCATTTAATAGTGATCACATGATTAGTATAAATATAGGGCTTTAACAAATCCTATTTACTCATAAAAAGAAATTTATTGCCTCATCCAGTAGAATTTCTCCATACAAAGCCCATTTTCTAGAGCTTGTAAAGGAGGTGGAACCACTAGGAATCTCTCTTGACCAATCCCAAGCTAAACTTCAACACGTTAATCTTGAACAGAACTGCCTAGAGGAGAAGTGGAAGTTGATAGAGATTACCACCTGAGTGATGTTATTAAAGCCACCCCAAGAGTATGTCACCATCGTACACCTTGCCCTTTGGTCATATGAGGGTGTTATAAGGGGTTATGTAACAAGACCCTAGAAATATTATTATGTGAATTATTTTTGTATATAATAAATAATATACATTCATTTTGTTATTGTTACTTTGTAAATAGTTTTTAAATCACAAATAGTATTTTTAGTTAATATTCAATTAAGAAATCTATTTTTGATAAATTGATGTATTTTTAAATTAAATAATATTTTAATAAAATATTATTACTAAATTAATTTTTATTAAATATAAATTATTGTATAATTTTTATGAATACAATTTTAATTTTTATTAAGGTTTGAAAGCTTCTTTTGTCAAAACCCATGAATTTTCGATAAATACCAGTTTTTATTTTAAAAGTAAAAATTCACATATTTAGAAAATTATTTATATAAAATTAATACTATTTTTGGAATCATTACATCGAAATTATCCAATAGTGAATTTTTCATAATTTTCTAAGATAGTCAAATTTTTGGGTAAAAATTAAATACCGTTTAAATGTATAATGTGTTTTATGACATCATAATGACCCAATAGTGATGTAATAAAATACTATAAATGATATTTTAGGCTAATATCTGTTTTACCTTTAAAATAATTTGATTTTAGGTTTGTTTTATTTATTTTACAAAGCCTTAGTGGACCCTCCAAGACTTATAAAACATTTTAACATTTTAAAATTATTTCCTTGAGAGTGTGACTGACCTCCACATAAAAAAGCCTAATATTTTAATAAGTTCAGAAATTTTAATTATAAAATAATTTTTTCCAATACACTTTGGAAAAAACCATGGGAAAAAACCATGGGATGTTTTGTGGTTTTGATTAGTTTAATGTGTGGTGTCCAAGACCTAAATAATAAAGAATTCTCTCTCCTTTCCTATATAAACCCACTCAATATCACATTAATCTTTACTAAAACCATTTGTATCTAGACAAAACCCTTACCTCTTATCTATATAATCCTCCCAAGTATCCCCAAGCTACCATTAATCCCCTCTCAAGCCTATCTCAAGCCTTTGGGATCACACTTCCATGTAAGGGATTTCTTCCTTTCTCATTTTTGTTCAAATTTCTTTATGTTGTTATACCATTTTATTTTCAATTAAAAATGTTGGGGTATGACTTATAACCTCCACCATACTTAACTACTTATGTATGAATGATTTTATACCTCTTTATCTCTCATTAATGCCTCCCACATACACCTGTTACCCTACCGAAATTCTATAAAGAATTTATCTCTTCTCGTTTACATTCTAGCAATTATTTTATATTATGCATATAAATTTTATTACATATTTTGGGATATTATGTTCCATTATCTCCTTACTATCTATTTCAATTATAAATAATGAGAGGCATCTTTCTCTCACATCAACCCATTTTATGATTTCTATTTGACATTGTTATGCTGCCAAAGTTACACCAAAATTTCCCATGCCAAAATCATTGTGTAAGTGAATACCATACCCATTTCTCTATCAAGGTTATTCACCTTTATGAACATGTAATTATTGATTTAGGACTTAAATTTATGTATTCCAAATATATTATTAGTATAATAAATTATTATTTTTAATTAATCCATGTTGTATGATCCATGTGGCACACTTATGCATGAAATGAAATGTTTATAAAGGGTGTTCTCTGATAGCGCTCTAATGAATTGGGTAAAGATAAGTATCATGATACATCAATTGCAATGAGGGTTTACTCATGATAATTCAATTTAAATGAGGGTTTAATAATTCTAACTCAATTTCAATGAGGGTTTTATCATGCTCCATGTGCAATGAGATTTGGATCATGCTAATATCATGTTAAATGTTGTTGCCACATTTCCATATTATGATAATCATGCTATATCATGACTTTATGTTCATGTTTATCTTGTGATCCATTGATATGTATATTGTCTAACATGTACTATATTATTAATTTTATGCCTTTTTTACTCCCTTACTGGGATTTATATCTCACCCTTTTCTTATGCATGTCCTCATGTTATCCCATGCTGTTAAGTACGAAGGAATGTTGTGGTCATGTAAAAGAAGTTTTCAATAAAGATATTGTGTTTTTTGTCCTAATTTGTTATGTAATGTTCCTAATTTCCTAATAAAATAGACCTATAGATCCTTATATTTGTCTTAAGTGAAATTTTATGTAATAAATCATGTTTATGTGTGTAATAAAGAGAAAGGTTGTTATAAAGTATGAGAGTAGTCACTATATAATACCATCACCGCCAATATAACATATTAACCCAACTCATCACCCCTCAACCTCACCCAAGTTAAATTGGAATGATACTAAGTCTTATGTGAATCCTTATGATCACTAAAGGTTGGTAATATATATATATATAGTATTTAGATAGAAAAATTGAGGGATGATTTACCCTCATATCAAATACACTTCTCATTCCAAGATTCTACTAAATTTTTAACATGAGGTGTTCATATGTCATAAATTCCTAACCTATTGGTTAAATAATAACATAATGAAAAAATACTATTCAGTATCATATATGATTCATGATAAAATCCTTTTTAAAATAAAAATAAGGTTTAACAAAAAAACAACTATTACATTATTTTATGAACTAAAAATTAAGGTCAACACGGCTATATAATGAGAATCCCTAAAATGTAACTCGAATGAGTCCTACATGCCTCCCAAAAACTATTTGATTTATTTCATATTCTATAAATCCACCTCATATGTATATTTTATATCATGTATATGTTCCATCACTAGTGAAATGGGACATCATTCCCTTGCCTGTTTCATGCTACGTATAATTTACCAATCTAGAAAGTTAGTGATTATGAGTGAATGCAATACCAAATTAGATTTCACCAAGAATTATAATACACACCATGAATATAAAAATTAACCAAGATTAAAAAGAGTTTTGTAACACATTATATAACCATAATATTTTATAAAATCATAATAAAAAAATTATAGTTCAATAATAAACAAGATTTACCATAAATCATACTAAATATGTCACACAACACAACTTTCAAAAACATGCAACCATACACTAAAAATATTCAAATAAAACTAGTGGGAAACATGAAATCCATGGGAAACTCCCAATATTAAAAAAAGGAACTTCATGCTCATTAGTGGACCACTACACAACCTTTATCTGAATTCCTAGTAAAACTAAAAAAGATAGCCACACTTAAGTGGAAATTATGATCCATTTAAAGCTCTTCATGGCATTCACACTCAATTAGGAATTTACAAACCATTTATAATCCCTCACTGAACTATCTAAACAATAATAATAACAAATCCAATATCCAATAAATTCAATGAAACCATAAAAAATAATATTAAATTACTTATCATTTATCTAAACTTTTAAAAAACACATAAGAACCCATAAATTAACTATTTTTATGCCTTCCCAAAACTCTCACACAAAAAATAAAATAATTAAATAATATTACACAAACCAAATACCACTAAAATTAAATCATTTTTATCACAAAAAATAATTTACTAGAAATATCACCTCCAAGATTAAAATATTTACACATAATTAAGTGTTTAAGAATTTAAATACCTCAACATAATAATAGTGTGAAATTGCCCCCACTAAAATCGAGATCCATGGTCTCTTCACCCTTACCAAACATATATAACCAAAATAACTAAACATATCCAAGTTGAACTATTTGATTTCATCAAAACCCCGCATGATTGGGTATTTTAATACAAAACCAAGAACTATCCCAAGAGGTGAGGTTCTAAGGTCACTTACCTTAGATCTGGACTTCAACTACTCAAGGATCCAAAATATAAGAGTTATATAGAAAATTATATGCCCAAAATTATCTCCAAAGGAACCTTAGGTCAATAGCTTTGTCACAAACCAGGTCGGGTCCTCATCCGACCTGGTGCCCAACCCGGTCCGCAACATGGCCCGAAGGGCGTTCTCGATCCCCACAGGCTGGAAACTAGTTCCGGGCATCAAAATAAACTAGTTGGGAACGATTTTCGACCATAACAAAGGTGAATAAACATAAACTAAACTGAAAGATAAATAAAGGAAAATAAACCAAACAACTTGGCAGTGGAAAAAGGAATTAAAGAAGCGACGTGACATACCTCAGGTGACCTCGTGGGTCAACGCGGAACGTAAACTACACTCGCTCCCAAAAGCGACCCAAGGCTGAAACCTTCAACTGAAAAGTAAAGTAGGCATGAGAATCGAGATGCTAAGTAGGAATGAAAAAATATAACCACATCCTATACCCCCACCTTTAGTAAGAAATCCAATTATTCCAGTTTAAAAATAAGATATAATAAAATAATGTTTCTCCTTTTCAAATTCAAGTAATGAGTTTTCATTTTCAGGTAAAGCGTTTTACTCCCACTACATTTTAAAAATAGGTTTCAAGAATGCATTAACGTTTCAAAATGAAAAGAAACCAATTTGTATTAAAATATGGTTTTCACAAACAATACATCAAGTATGAAACAACTGAAAAGAAAGTTACATCGCTAGCAGCATGTCACAAATGAGCACCATGGGTAATCCCTATAGGTAGCTAGAACAAGTGGGAACCTAGAGACCTCGTACCTCGGTGAAACGTGGCTTAGAAGACCACGACCCTTAAAAAATGTGGCTTAGAAGACCACGACCCTCAGAAAACGTGGCTTAGAAGACCACGACCCTCATAAATTCATATGTTTAGTTAGTGTTGTTGCATCAATATTGCTAGAAAAACTAGGACAAACCCCTGCCGTGTCATCTAGCGTACTATTCCTGGTCACCCACCTAGATACCCGGGTTTCCCATTATTCTCTATTTCAGTTGGTGGTGAGTTTTCTTTATCAAGAAAACATTTATGTACATAAAAATTTCTTTATCCAAAACTCATTCAACTTCTCACCACCGTTCTCCCCCCTTAAGCACATTCCCCCTCTTTCACGTCACACAATGCATAAGCTTCAACATTAGACACATCATAACACGTTCAACATACAAATAATTTTCTAAAACCAAGGGGGTGTGCCTCAAGAGAGGTTTTTCTTTTTCACAAAACATTCTTAAGGTTCCAAACGGGATTTATTACATAAAGGGAATAATTTTTACAATTAACCATCCAAAAGGCCAAACACCTTTGGAAATACACATTATCAATTCAAAACCACTTAGGAAATCAATTTTTAAGAAAATTCACTTAAGACTGATAGCATTAAAAATACATTTCAATTTCCAAAGCAAAGGCATAATCATTTCTAGCAACCATAACCTGATTTCATAGCATGTATATAAAGCGTAAATGTAAAACATATTTTTAAAACAAGCAAGAAATTATGAATTTCAAATTAAAGGCATGGGAATAGAGGACCTACCTCAAACATGTCACTATTTGTCGACGACCCCTCGAACCGACTTCGCACACTTCCATGCACATGAATTCATACACATATATATAAATACCCCTAGATGCAATGCACATATTCCCCACTCCATGAGGGAATATGTACAAAGAGGGAATTTATATGTATATGTCTTACTTTATGCATGCACATGTAGGTGTTCTTGACACCCGCAACTTGAACCCATCATAGCGAGGCCCGTCGCACTACACAACAATTATAAAAAACCTTAAAACATAAAAAGGACACAATAAACCAAGTGTGAGACCAACTAGCGGCGTAAAAGTCCATAGCTCAAAACCCGCAACTTTTGACGATGGCAGCACGAGATCGCTTCACCTTACATGCATATACATTTTCATATATATTTATATACCCTTTGACCCAAGTACATATTCCTCGCGCCATGAGGGAAGATTCGTAAGGAGGATATACATATATATATATATGCTTACCCATGCATATACATATATGTCTATTCCACCGGTGACACGATGGCCCAACAACCTTCATAAAACAACTTTCATAATTAAATAAATTATTTGAACCTTTAAATAAACCATTTTACCCACTAAATCAACCACTAAGAAAAATTATTACACAATTTCTAGAAACATCGCATGGCTTAAAAAACAAAAACCCACTCAAATATTCTTGTATAACCAAAAGCAAGCTCACGCCATATTGAAACACAATTTCCACCACTTACACAGTTTAATAGACTAATTGTACAATTCATAATACACCATTAAATCACAAAAAATGAGTTTTCCTCAAAAACACACCCCATTATATACAAACATGCTATAAAATATCAAAGTAATACTAAACTTCTTTAAAACTTGTTTCGCACCAAACGGATCAACCACAGAACACCAAATTCATTTAAGAAAGTAAAATAATTCTCCAAATAAACACAATTCTCACTCAACAAATTAATTAAAGAACATCCTAAATTTATTAAACAAGAAAACTAGTTCATCAAACAACACCAATATGCATAAACACTTACCTTCGGTGTCTAAACTTTGGATTCCGACGCAAACTTCGATCGCGCACCAATTGCACCGCAAGAAGCCTAGAGAGAACCCAAAACAACAAGAGTCAATCAAAATTAAAACCCCAAACACATTAGGTTCGGCCAAATTTCAGAAGGGTGATAGGGTGACCTCAAATCAACTAGAAATGGAAGGATAAGAGGGGAGAACCCATAACTTGAAGGACCGGATCACGAATCCGGTGGGAAGTCGGTTGAAAACCGAGCCGGAGAGGGAGCTCAGGAGGTAGCGGCGTGAGAAAAACAGCTCGGACAGGGGGGAGGGGTGCACGAGTCCGAGAGAGAGGGAGAGTGGGGCGCCGGTGGTGGCTTATCGAAGGGACGTCGCGGGAGGGAGAGCGGCTGAGGGGAAGGCCGCTGGTCGGGGTTGTGCACGAACGTGGAAGGGAGGTCACGCGAGTAGGGTTTTAGGTGGGGGGTGTCGCGCGAATAGGGTTTCAGGTTGGGGGGTGTTGCGTGAATAGAAGAGAGAAGAGCAAGAGGGTAGGGGAAGACGAGGAAAAAAAGGAATAAAATAAAATAAAATAAAATAGATAAATAATTAATAAATAGTGATAATATTAATATTCATAAACTTAATACTAATTATAATAAAATTGATAATAATAATATTATTAACCATAATAATAATCATAATAATAATAATAAGATAAAAATAATTGTAAATTGATTAATAAGAACAATATTTATATTCTTAATAATAATCATAATAAAAATCATAATAAACCTAATATGATATTCATAAACCTAATATACTTAACAAAATTAATAGGATGTTAATAATAATAACTTGATAATAATACCCTATATTAATAAATGTGGTGAACGTAATAATAATAATTACTATTATTATAATTATTAAAATAAATCATTAAAACTCATTTTATTTATTTGTCTTTAACATGAGGCAGGCCCCATGGTGACCCGAGAAAAGCTACGCAGCTTTGAATACGCCCTTCCGATGCATCGGATGCTGTCAAGGGCAAAGTATTCATTCATCAACAAAATTCAAAAGTCCTCAGACAGGCTTGGCCCGCTGCTCGATAGAAAGTTTCAAAGTGTGATAAAATAATAAAATAATATTATCTTAAAAGTTCAGGTGTGACAATTCTCCCCACCATAAAAACTTTCTGCCCCCAGAAAGTTACCCAACCAAACAAGGGAACAAACTCTAATTCGAAACTGTACGAGGCCAACAAAAACACGAACTTGGTGTGACTTTTCACTCCATCAGTCACACCCGATGAACTCTGAGGGAAACTGAAAAGAGAATAACCATCAGGAAACGAGGAGGGTTCTCCCCACCACAATAACCTGACTAGCACAACCAACATTGAGAATCTCACATGGGCTAACTCTAGAATTGCTAACTTTATCCAAGAGAGAACTATCACACAGACCAAACCTCGAAAAAGGCACGACAAGATTCATGGTGGGTCTCCCCACCATTTAAGAACTGACCAGCTTAATCTAATTAGCACTGACCAATACGAGAAACCTAGCACAAACTTACCCATGAACTCTCTGCTTAACCTAGACCCCCACCACATGGGGTCATCAATGAAAGACCCCAAACCAAGTAGTGGACCAAACCCCTATTCATTATTTTCCAAGACGCATATGTCTCTAAAACGAGAACATCCTAAAACAAGAACGGGTCACCCAAAGAGCTAGCCACATGAGAGGGATAATCATCTTGAGACTCACAGCCATAAAGAGACAACTCCAAAGCTCATATTTGAGGTGGAACAACTACAGGAATTACAAGAAAACAAGATCACTATGCCTTTTTACAACCAAGGTGGGGTATTCAAATAAAAAAAGACCACAACGAGAAAAAGAGACCTATGCGCCTCTTACAGCTAAAAAACCCTTCAAAGATGAGGAAGCTACAGCAAAGGGATTTAAACTGTCCTTATTTTATCACTGAAGGAAAAAAGTTAGGACAAGGTGCCCCACACAAAACGATTCCTGACTGCGTGAAGAGCTTCACTCCGAGACCTATGGCTGGAGATCTGATGTCTTGAAGAATCTGCTACCCTGCAGTCAGGAGATGACATCCTTCGGTCGAGACTCCTGCTGATGATGCCGCTAGCGGAACCTCTCTAATTTTCCCAAATGGCCACACTGATGGAAAGCCTTTGGAGAATGATGACAAGGCGACTTAAAGTCCCCAAACCGGCCACACTCGAACCAAATAAGAGGGTGGCCCAACTAATAGAAGACGGAATTGACAGGAAGACTTGTATGTGACAGGTTCCTCCAGTTCACTCTCCTCATCGGATGGGGAACCTTCCCGAACACCAAAAAGAAATGGTCCTAGAACCCTAGAAAAGGTCCGCACATAAGAGAAACTTTAATTGATTCCACGACGCTACCTCCGGAGAAAATGGAATCAACCCCTTGGAATGCCCTACATAGGCCTTCACTGCTTGTTGGCCTTCCTCGACCCTCACTAGTTCTGCCACTTTCCTCGCCTTCAGTTCCTCGGGTATAACCCATCAGATGAGAGTGGTCTTAAACACCTTCCATGACATCCCATCATGCAACGACGTCAGAGTTTCCTCCCACACCAATCCAAAGTTGCACCTTTAAACGGACCCAAACCAACATGGACTCTCATAGATTTAGGAGTTTCCAATAACCTGAAAACACCAATGATTTCACCAATCTAGTTCGCTACCTTCAATAGATCACAATCACCATGGAAGCTAGAAAAAAACCGAAAATAATTCAATTCCACCGCCCCGCTAAGATTCTAGGTAGAACCAACAACTAGAAGCGACTCACTAGAATCTTCTGGGACTTTTTTGGGTAGCATAATCAAAAATAAGAGGCAAAAATCCGAATCAAAACTCATCATAAATAAAAATTCCACACCTCAATCACAAATGAAAGCTCAAACTCAAATCACTATTCCAACAACAATTTAGTATGTCAAAACCAAGAACCCACAAAAAATGATACCAAACATGAAAAGAGAACACTAAAAAATTTCTCACTCACTTTTCTAACCATTTGAAAAACCCTTTATGAAAACCATTTTTCAGCAAACCAAACAACTTAAATATCTACCATTGGTATCCTATGAGGTCTCACACATACATATCCCTGTGCTAGCTCAATCACCCATCCACTCACATCACCAATTTCTCCACTTGCCACATGCACACCTCAATGTATGTGATCACCCATAGGAATACCAAGGGTCAATTCAAGATAGTTCTCATTTCCAAAACAGATCATTTAGCACAAAGCACAAATTCCCAACCAATTGGTGAAAGTCACTTATCATTAAAGAAACACATTTCCAAATTCCAAAACATTTTCCATTCCAAAAACCATTTTCCACTCCAACAACCATATTCCCTTTTGAAAACACCTTCACAAGAATCCATTTTCATATTTGAGATCTACTCACAGCAACAAAAATGAAGGTCAAACATAACTCACATCAAAATTTCCAAAAAAAAGGAACTAATGGCTATGACAACCCAGTAACATGGCCTAGCAGACCATGGTCTGAGCGAGAATCCCCACAGGAAGTATCTTGGACCGTGCACTCAGATTGTACATGGGTCGTTACTCCATGCAGCCTCGTCGCGTAGCACCAGATCACTTTCCTTATCATCCCTCATCCACACAGACCAATCCAAAGAAGAAAATTCAAATCCCAGACTACCTATGGAAACTCGAGTCTCGGGATGGTAAAGGGTTCATGACGTTCTTTCCACACCTACCTCTCGAGTCCTGACACACCTAATCACCAAGATACTTGACACCCCAAATAACAAGGGCCCCTCTGATACCATTTGGTCATGAACTAGGTCAGGTCATCATCTGACCCGGTGCCCAACCCGATCCGCGACATGGCCCGAAGGGCGTTCCCAATCCCCACGGGCTGGAAAATAGTTTCGGGCATTAAAATAAACCATTTGGGAACGATTTTGGCCCATAAAAAAGGTGAATAAACATAAACTAAACAAGCAGATAAATAAATGAAAATAAACCAAACAACTTGGCAGCGGAAAAAGAAATTAAAGAAGTGACATGACATACCTCAGGTGACCTCGTGGGTCAACGCAGAATATAAACTACACTCGCTCCCAAAAGTGACCCAAGGCTGAAACCTGCAACTGAAAAGTAAAGTAGGCATGAGCACCAATATTCTCAGTAGGAATGCCAAAATATAACCACGTCCTATTCCCCCGCCTTTAGTAAGAAATCCAATTATTCCAGTTTGAAAATAAGATATAATAAAATAATGTTTCTCCTTTTCAAATTCAAGTAACGAGTTTGCATTTTTCAGGTAAATAATTTTACTCCCACTACATTTTTAAAATAGTTTTAAAACATGGATTAACGTTTCAAAATGAAAAGAAACCAGTTTGGATTAAAATATGGTTTTCACAAAAAAGACATCAAGTATGAAACAACTGAAAAGAAAGTTACATCTCTAGAAGCATGTCACAAATGAGCACCATGGGTAATCCCTATAGGTAGCTAGAACAAGTGGGAACCTAGAGACCACGTACCTCGGTGAAACGTGGCTTAGAAGACTATGACCCTCAGAAAATGTGGATTAGAAGATCATGACCCTCAGAAAACGTGGCTTAGAAGACCACGACCCTCAGAAATTCATATATTTAGTTTGTGTTGTTTCATCAATCCTTCTAGAAAAATCGAGATGAACCCATGCCGTGTCATATAGCGTACTAGTCCTGGTCACCCACCTAGATACCCGGGTTTCCCATTATGCTCTATTTCAATTTGTGGTGAGTTTTCTTTATCAAGCAAACATATATGTACATAAAACTTTCTTTATCTAAAACCTATTCAACTTCTCACCACTGTTCTCCCTCCTTAAGCACATTCCCCCTCTTTCACATTACACAATGCATAAGCTTCAACATTAGACACATCATAACACTTTCAATATACAAATCATTTTCTAAAATCAAGGGGGCATGCCTCAAGATAGGTTTTTCTTTTTCATAAAACATTCTAAAGGTTCCAAACAAGCTTTATTACATAAAGGGAATACTTTTTACAATTAACCGGCCAAAAGGCCAAAAACCTTTGTAAATACACATTATCAATTCAAAACCACTTAGGAAATCAATTTTTAAGAAAATTCACTTAAGACCGATAGCATTAAAAATACATTTCAATTTCCAAAGCAAAGGTATAATCATTTCTAGCAACCGTAACCTGATTTCATAGCATGTTTATATAGCATAAATATAAAACATATTTTTAAAACAAGCAAGCAATTATGAATTTCAAATTAAAGTCATGGGCATAGAGGACCTACCTTAAACATGTCATTATTCATAAAGGACCCCTCAAAACGACTCTGCGCACTTCCATGCACATTCATTCATACACATATATATAAATACCCCTAGCTACAATGCACATATTCCCCACTCCATGAGGGAATATGTACAAAGAGGGCATTTATATGTATATGTCTTACCTTATGCATGCACATGTAGGTGTTCTTGACACCCGCAACTTGAAACCATCATAGCGAGGTCCGTCGTACTACACATCAACTATAACAAACCTTAAAACGTCAAAAGGACACAATAAACCAAGTGTGAGACCAACTAGCAGCGTAAAAGTCCATACCTCAAAACCCGCAACTTTTGACGATGGCAGCACGAGACCGCTTCACCTTACATGCATATACATCTTCATATATATATATATACCCTTTGACCCAAGTACATATTCCCCGTGCCATGAGGGAATATGCGCAAGGAGGATATACATATATATATGCTTACCCATGCATATACATATATGTATTTTCCACCGGCGACATGATGGCTCAAACCCCTTCATAAAACAACTTGCATAATTAAATAAACTATTTGCACTGTTAAATAAACCATTTTACCCACTAAATCAACCACTAAGAAAAATTATCACACAATTTCCAGAAACATCGCATGGCTTAAAACACAAAAACCCACTCAAATATTCTTGTATAACCAAATGCACACTCACGCCATATCGAAACACAATTTCCACCACTTACACAGTTGAATAGACTAATTGCACAATTCATAATACACCATTAAATCACACAAAATGAGTTTTCCTCAAAAACACAACCCATTATATACAAACATTCTATAAAATATCAAAGGCATACTAAACTTCTTTAAAACTAGTTTCTCACCAAACGGATCAACCACAGAACACCAAATTCATTTAAGCAAGTAAAATAATTCTCCAAATAGACACAATTCGCACTCAAAAAATTAATTAAAGAACATCCTAAATTTATTAAACAATCGAACTAGTTCATCAAACAACACCTATATGCGGAAACACTTACCCTCGGTGTCTAAACTTCGGATTCCGATGCAAACTTATCGCGTGCCAATTGCACTACAAGAAGCCTAGAGCCAACCCAAAACAACAAGATTCAATCAAAATTAAAACCCCAAACACATTAGGTTTGGCCAAATTTCAGAAGGGTGATGGGGTGAACTCAAATCAATTGTAAATGGAGGGATAAGAGGGGCGAACCCATACCTTGAAGGACCAGATCAGGAATTCAGTGGGAAATCGGTTGAAAACCGAGCTGGAGAGGGAGCTCGGGAGGTAGCGGTGTGAGCAAAATGGCTCGGATAGGGGGGGTGGTGAGTCCGAGAGAGAGGGAGAGTGGGGCACCGGTGGTGGCTCGTCGGAGGCACGCCGCGGGAGGGAGAGCGGCTGAGGGGAAGGCCGCTGGTCGGGGTTGTGCGCAAACGGGGAGGGGAGGTCGCGCGAGTAGGTTTTCATGTGGGGGGTGTGTTGGGAGAATAGGGTTTCAGGTTGGGGGGTGTCGCACGAATCCGAGAGAGAAGAGCAAGAGGGGAGGGGAAGATGAGGGAAAAAAAGGAATAAAATAAAATAAAATAAAATAGATAAATAATAAATAAATAGTGATAAAATTAATATTCATAAACTTAATAATAATTATAATAAACTTGATAATAATAATATTATTAACCATAATAATAATCATAATAATAATAATAAGATAAAAATAATTTTAAATGGATTAATAAGAACAATATTTATATTCTTAATAATAATCATAATAAAAATCATAATAAACTTAATATGATATTAATAAACCTAATATACTTAACAAAATTAATAGGATGTTAATAATAATAACTTAATAATAATACCCTATATTAATAAATGTGGTGAACATAATAATAATAATTACTATTATTATAATTATTAGAATACATCATTAAAATTCATTTTATTTATTTGTCTTGAACATGAGGCAGGCCGCACGGTGACCCGGGGAAAGCCGCGCAGCTTTGAATACACCTTGCCCATGCACTGGATGCTGTCAATGGCAAAGTATTCATTCATCAACAAAATGAAAAAGTCCTCAGACAGGTTTGGCCTGCTGCTCGATAGAAAGTTTCAAAGTGTGATAAAATAGTAAAATATTATTATCTTAAAAGTTAAGGTGTGACAAGCTCCATGAGAGAGGTATGTAATGAGACTGAAATTTCCAAAATCATCTAAATAAAGAAATTTCAGGAGGCTTTATAATGGTTTCACTGCATGATAGCACATTCCCTTTGACCATGCATGAGACCATACACCTATAATTGGAAAAAAAAATTAATCATTCATTTTTGGAATAAACATTCCTAATAACCATTCATATAATTTTACATCCCTATCTCCCTCCCTTGAAGGCCCACTACATGATTAACTAAGAATATTGCACGATATAAAGACCATGAACCCTCTAAAACCCTTTTAAAACACCCAAGTTCACCCACCCAAATATCTTAAACATTAATATATTTCAAAAGTATACTTTACATACCTCAAATGGGGACTTATAATAATCGTTATCATTTCACTTCCCATATTTAGTAAGTTAGATTGTGTTGATATTGGCAAGAATTACATGAACTTATTAATGCATCAATGATTCCCTCTATAATGTGTCCTCATAAACGATACCGTGTTTTGAAAACACACATACCAAAAAAACAACTCAATCACATGGTACTTTATCTCGATGACCCATAATATGAATAGGCTCTTGTATAAAGTTATTGTTGTGGATTAAATCCACTTGGTACCAACTAATAATGTGTAAAGGTTTTGACATATATTTCCACAACTGAGATATGTGAAACACATAATGCATGGAACTATACCAAGGAGGTAATGTTAATCTCTATGCCACATCCCTGGTATACTTAATAATCTCAAAAATTTCCACATATCTTGTAATAAACTTCCCCTGCCTCCCAAGACTCATTTTTCCTAATCTTGGTGATACTTTTGAAAACTCGTGATTGATCACAGTAAACTCTAAAGGTCATCAAAGGTTATTGGAATATGATTTTTTCCTACTCTTGATTGTACCAATCCATTTTTTAATCAATTGAATTATTTCATCAACTCCTAAACCATACTTGATCCCATTAAATAATCTTCTACCACTTCCACCCAACATAATAGATAATGACACAGACATTCATAGTGTTCCTCGAAGAGATCCATCTCAATATTACTATGATAACTATTATTATATAAAAATTACACTAAAGTAAGATGGTCCTCCCATAAACCCCAAAAATCATTAACATGTTCTTTAATAATGTCCTAAAATATATATATATAATACAATCCAAGTATCCATCTATATGAGGGTAATAACTAGTAATGAAATTTAACTATTTATCAATCACCAGTAGTAATCCCCTCCAAAATATAAAAGTAAACTGAAGAAATCTATCTAAAATAATTTATGTTATAAATCTATTAATTTCAACCACTTCCTACACATATAATTTTTTATGAACATGAACTTTATTTATTTCTAGAATCAATATGAAATGAGCTGATTTGGTTAGTCTATCCACAACTACCCAAATGGTTTCATGCTTATTCGTAGTTTTTGTCAAATCCACCAAAAATTCTATAAATATTTGGTCCCACTTTCACACTAGGAAATGAAATTGTTAAAAAAAATTATTTACCTATTATGATATTTTTTACCTATTGATAGGTAAGTAATTTTGTGACATAAATTATAATATCTCTCTTCATGGTCAGCACCAAAATTTAAACATATTATTAGTATTGAGGTGAAGACCCCAATTATAATGGGGAGACTCCCTTAGTACTTCATCATTTATAGAGGGTGGAATTAAAAAGTATTTTTGAATGTATAATGTCAAATATAACACTTAAAACCACCCATTTCTATTTAGGGAATCCCTCATAACGATGCATTCTTTATTCAAAAAATGAGCTTGCCAAACCAAATCTTGTAACGTTGGTGTAACAAAAATTATTTATAATATCATATTCTCACTCTACACAGAAATATCTAATCTCATATCCATGAATGATATAAAGATTTTTTATTACTCCTTAGCTTCTAGAAAAAATTTCTCATGTAGTTTTTGGAACCAAGCATCGGCTACCATATTCCCTTTCATTGTTGTATATACTAGCTCAATATAAAAAGTTTTCAAATAATCCATTAACCTACATTGCCTCAAATTTAGATCATATTATGTGAATATATACTTCAAGATATTGTAATATGTGTACACTATGAATTTATCACTAAACAAGTAGTGAAGCTATTTTTTCATTTCAAGAACAACCATTACAAGATCAAAATTGTGCATTTGGTGATTTATTTTATTCCCCCTAAATTGGAACAAATAATACACAAAAACATGATTACCCTACATAAGATAAAAATCAAGTTTGATTGTTAAGACATAATAATAAATAACATACCCATCACCTAGTTCTATAATTATTAGAATGGGTTCAATTATAAACCAGATTTTCAGCTCAATAAAATACCTCTAACATTCTAGATTATATACAAATGGAACATCCTTTCTAATCAAATACATCATCGATGAAGCAATGTAGGAAAAATCATGAAAAAAGTTTCAATAACGCCAATATAACCCTAGAAAATTACACACCTAAAAGTCATTTTTCGTTCCTTCCATGATTCCATTTCTAAGATCTTATCAGGATTGAACAAAAAACATTTTTTTGAGATAACATGCTATAGGAATCTAATCACTTGAATCCAAAACATAAAATAAATAATTATTTATAGATATGATGGAACTCAAATTTTCTCAAAACAACTTATAAGTTTGGATCAATAACATATATGGAATTAATAAATATCATAAAAAAGATTTTAAATATCGATGAAATACATGATCATGAGAACAATAAAAATAGCTAAAGGATTAGTATGATAAAATAGAATAACCAAATAATCAGAATGGATATGAATGATTTGAGTAGCTATCTTTGGAATTTCCTCTTTATTTGGCCAAAATTATTAATATTCTGACCTCAAGTATATTTTGGAAAACCATTTATAAACTTTCAATTGACTGAATAAATCATTAATTATTTTAATATGATACTTATTTTTTCTGTTAACTTAGTTTAATATTATATAATGACACATAAGCATCATGTTTCATCCATTTTATTCATAAATATAATTGAAGGAAGACAATGTGAGGTATTTTTTCTAATAAAATATTTGTTTTCTAAATATTATAATAGAAAATTTAGATCCATCAATTTGGTTGGCACCATTTGATGTGAAGGAAGATATCTGAGAGTTTTTTTCAAAAATAAATTAATCAGTAGCTCTATCTCACCTTCTAAAGGTAATCTAGAGAAATCATCTATAAAAACATCTAGATAGCCATTAAGTGTCTCTAGAAATCCAGTATTCACTACCGCTTCAATTACCCCTAACAAAATCGTTACTATCTAGAATGATATAATTCTATAACCTATCATCATAAGCCTATCTCTATCATCATTCACATATCTTTCATTCTTAAACTTGTGTATTTCACCCTATGGAATAGAGAACATCACCTTAAATAAATAATAGTTAATATGAGAAATGTATACAATGAATACAATGTATACTACCAACCAATCTAGGTCTATAATGATATAAAATATGTGCATGTTAATTATGGTGAATTTTATTGAAAATTGTACATTTCCTACCATAAAAGTATTTGGTGGAAACTTTAATAATTTATTATCCTACTCTCCCAATGGTTTTTGGATTTTCATGACATGCATCTTCATTTTAATTTTTAAGACCAACCGATCTACTACTCATTCTATAATATTTTAATTAGTATCATCTATATCAAATAATTTGCAAATGATAGTATAATAAAGATATAAGGTAACTATAACTATATATGGTCCTACATTTTCCTCTGGTGGATATTTCTCTAATATAAACAATGGACCCTAAGTCTTGTAAAACTAGGATCATTGACTATGTTATGATGGTGTCTGATGTAATCCTTGAGTAATCATAGAGTCAGTCCTGGTAAATCTTAATTGTTTCCATGAACTAGTCTATTGAGGCCTCCCCACCTGGTCCTAGGATACTTGTGTCTTATTTAAACCATCCACCATAGATGTACTAAGTGGATTCCTACAATATTGCTTTAGGTTTCTAATCTTCCCATACCTAAAATAGTTTTGAGGCCATTTTGATCACTCCCTATTCATGTGATCAAAGAAATTACATAGAAAATATATTACCTATATATCCCTCTATACCGTAGAGGAATGCACTAGTGTATCCCGCCCAAATGATGCTCCCATACCTCTAGAAGGATCATCTCACATTCACTTATTCCCATTAATTTCACCACCACTTTTTCTTAGTTGAGTGAATATACTTCTAGTTGGGGGATTTCCCAAGATATCCATTTCTACCACTAATACATTTTTATTATCTCAACATACAATTCAATACAAAAAATTTCCACCCTTGATCATGTATCTAGTCACAATACTGATTCAAATCATCAATCCATTAGCAACTCAATAGCATCTACATCAGGTAAAAAATAATAATGTTTTAAACTGAGAGGTATACTCCATGAATTTCATATCACCCTATTTAAAATCAAATAAATCAATTATAATATTTCATGCCTTCGCATGTTAGTGAATCGGAAGGTATTTCATGGTTCAATCAATTTATTTTATGGTTGAACTTGAATTTATGGATTCATATTTAAAGGAGAAAATTTTAGAGATTTTTTAAATGTATTTTGGGAGGTTTTAGAGGTGAATATTTCTTGAAAAAAATACCTAATGTGAGTACTTGGGTGGTTGGAGATCGAAAATTATAGTGGTGTGGATACTGTATGGTAATTTTTATGCATGTTATTCCAAATTGGTAATTTGGTTTTAAAGGGATTTATGGTTGATATGTTAGTGTTTATCAATGAGATACATGCTCAGGGAATCATTGGTGGTTGGAATGAGCTTGTATTTTTAAAATGGAAACATAACCAAAGTATTCGGGATTTGTATTATTGATATTCTTAATATTTTACTAATTTTATGTTTGTGTGTTATTGTTGTTATTATTATTATTCTCATGGTTTCATGACATGTTTTAAAATTTATTCATAAATTATTATGGTATTTCATTTTCATAATAATAAATAATGACTATATAGCTTTATAAATAATTTTTTGATGGTTAGTTAGTTGAATGAGTGTTGGTGACCCGTTTTATGGTTTTTTAAGTGGCATGTGTTGGTTTATGTAAAGAAATTGGTCTTATATTTTTTAAAATATTTTTTTAAGAATAATTTTCAATTTAAATTATAATATCAAAATTAAATGATTTATGTCCTTTAAAAAATAATTTAAAAGGTGTATTGTAGTTAAATTGGATTTCTAAAGGAAATGTATTTGAGTTGAATTCAAAAGTTAAAAGGGTGATTTAAAAGAGGTTTTGTAAATGTTATTTTAAAATAAGTGTTGGTTTTATAAAGAGTGATTTAATTATAATTTTTATAAGAACCTGGTGTGAGTAAGAAATTAGGTGATTAACTTTTATAAAGGATTTAAAGGAGGATTCTTAAATGGTTGTAAATAATAGATATGAGATATTGTTTTGAAACGTGTTTTGGTCTATTTAACTATGTGGAGGTGATACCCTATTTTTATAAAGCTCATATAATTATGTGAGCTTCTTGGTTATGGTTTCCTTTTTAATCATAACAACCATATAAGAAACCTTCCATTAGTTTATGGGTTAGTTATATTAGATTAATATTCTTATTAGGTTTCCTTTTGGAATAGGTCTATGGGACACCTTTACAAAGGGCGTGAGTCGATGAAATCAACTGAGTGAGGGACTTATATAGTTCCTTATAGGGGTTACAGTTCATAAAAATTAGTATTTTATGTGGGATTTAGTGCTTATGTTCATTGATTAATGGTTTAGGCTAGATTCATGAGAAGTTTTCCTGGTGATAGGAAATTCCTTGGTATAGATCCAGATATGGGATAAGAGAGATGATATGTATCCTTTGTAGTGTTGATAGTAGGATAGTGGTTTACCTCATGGTCAATGTTGAATTATTCCATTTAATATGACATGATTGGTCATGTATCCAGATAGGTAATGAGACTTTTGAGATAGAAATATTCATAGTTTAAATAAAAATGGGAGGTGATGTCTAGGATGACCATAGGTTCTAATATTTATCTCAAGTATCATGTATAATTTTTTTATGAGGTTTTGTATGTTATTGTTTTTTTAGTTGAGATAAAAATCACTCTAGATTTACTTTTCCCCTTGGTCATCCAAATGTGTAGTTATCGATGACAAGACACTATATGAAATGGTGGATAACCTTGAGGAGGATATTTTAAACTGCATGAGATAGAGTTATCCATCATCCTTCTAGCGATCCACACAAGGTAATATTATGCCCATGACACACACTTTGTTTTATTATAATGTGTATTTTGATGTGTAGTATGAGTAATTATGTTTTAGTCTAAGAATTTTACCATTGTTTATTAGGATCTAACTCATATGGTGACATGTGATATATGAGATCAAACCATTTGTGACCAACATGTAGTCTGATAAATTGTTATACTAAGGACTGATAAGATGATATGGGGTAGGTCATGAGAATTGGGATTTCTATTTAATGTGGTTGGTCCCCATTATTTATTTTATCATGGGATTTCTATTATATTTCTAATGAATTATTTGGGCCAAATTTGACTACTGTTTTTGGTAATCATTTTCATTTTATAATTTACCTTGATGGTTGGGCCCTCTTTGATTACCATTGGTTGATATTCTTTATACCACTATTATTTTACATGATATTTTGAGTTTTTTTGTTTATGGTAAGTGAGATGATCAATGGGTCATGTGGGGCTCTAATGAGAGAGTCTTGTGGATTTAGTGAGGCCTATTGGGATCACACCTGATGAGATGAGATTGATGTGTGTATACCCCATTAGGTCATGAGGGTATATTAATTTACAATGATAGAAAAGTGGATCCTGTCTTGAGTTGGGTGTTGGTCATTGGGTCATCAAGATGTGTTTGTCTTTTATACATGATGGGATATATGTATATATTTTTATTATACTTCACGGGATATGATTCCATCTAGGTGAGTTTCAATGAGAATTATGTATACTCTCCCTATATCTCCATGCATGTATAGTTGATCACTTTCACATAGTGTGTTAACATGAGTAGGGGTATTCTATAAGGTCATTAGACTCACCCACTACTTTCATACATGAAATGGGTTTCAATATATGTGGGTAGTCTTCATGTTTCATTTTAAGGATATTTATTACTTGGATATGGACGTATGGTTCCATTCTAGTATAGTAGGATGAGGATAATGATTTGGTAGTATTTGAATTTTAATTTAGGCCATTCAATTATTGTATTGAACTTTTATTTACCTAAGTTCCCACCTATTATGTATTTATTTTATGTTTTTTGTATATTTATTATTACTACTCTTTTTTGGTTGATGAATCATATAGATTGTTTACTACTTTACATTTTGGACTATAAGATACCTTCTTAGATCCATATTTATTGTCTATGGGATTTAGATATGTCTGGTATATTTCAATTCCATTCTAAAATTTTAATAGATTCAATCATGACCCATATTCTTTTATATCTGAGGGCATAGTCTCTCCATAACTATTTTAGTCCTTTTCCACTAGTCAATGGCTTATTTTTTATAGGGAGTCATGATTGAGTTCATGTAGTTCCCCTAGTTTGAGTACTATTTGGGTGATCCAGGATGGGGAGTCACAAAATGGTATTAAAGTATTTGGTTTGGGTTAACACAAAGTATTTTAGATGTGGAGTTAGGATGGTGGTACTTATGAGGTAGGTTGGGAGAGTGCCTAGCCAACATTACATTGGTTAAAACCATAGCTACTATGGGATGTCCATTTTTAGGAGTAGTAACTCTAGGGTGAGTGAGGTATTCAATTGGGAATCCAATGCAAGATATATGAGACTCAGGATGAGTTATAGGGCTTAGCTAAGAGCTAGTTTCATTATTCATGAATCATGAAAGTGGAATACTTAGGGAATTATACACATGTATCTAGGCAATGTTCTTTTAAATGTCACCTAATCCAAATCCATTATTAATTAAGGTTGCATATAATATAATTCATGTTTTCATTAATATATTATAATTTTTTTAGTATAATAACATGTATTATAGGGGATTTTTTTGGTTGTGTTTTTTTTTTACTATTTTTTCATCTACCATAGGTAAATGGTTTTTAGAAGTTTTGTAATTTTAATAAAAAAATTATTTTTAAAATAAAACTCATGTAATGGAATAAGGAATGATTAGAATGGTCTTGTGACTATATTTAAAATAGTTTTTGAAAATGGTATTATTTTTCAAGAAAAGACTAACTACACCAATAATTTTTAGTTTTTTATTTTATTGGAAAACACTTGGATGCCCAAGGGTTTTTTCAAATACTTCATGATTTTTTGTGTACAAAAAGTGATTTGAAATAATTTTAAAATAAGAAACTAGTGGTGTTTAACCAGATTTATCGATCATGTTTTTTAAACTAGGAGTCACCAGGGGTTTGAATTATGCAGTATAATTGTATACTATATTTTTTTAGTAAGAGTTATATTGTTTAAAATTTTTGAATAATTGTATAGAGTAAAGATCAAGTGGTGGGATATAAGGATTGAATATTTCATGAATCTGACCAGTGGATTGGATTTCAATAGGTCATTATTAGGATAAGGATCACTAATATATGGAATTGGATTTTAGTTGTTAGTTCTTATGGAAGAGACTACCACAAGGTTTGGGTATTAGTGGTTATAAGGGTTTTTGGACTAGCAGTCATAGATGGGGTCCATATAAATGTTTTGGTTATAGTTATTGTTGGATTCAGTTCCCTAAACACAACTGAATTTATACTTTTGATTACTATAATTTTAATATTAATTAAAATCTTATCACATTATGATTGTTTTACTATGTAACATTAATGTGATAATGTCCTTAGAGTATTTTTCACATTGAAAAGTTATAACAGTACCCTACTATAATGAGAACCTAGATATATTATGGAAGAAGACTTAAATATATGTCATATGGTTTATATAACATCTATCTGATATGAAAAGGATTATGTCTGATTATCTCATGTTGGATGCTCAAAATATTTTGAGACTTCTTCTCATAAAGTTCGTATTTGGTAATCTCCAAGAAGGGAAGTTATGAGGATAGAATCACCAATAGTAATTCCACAAGTTATATATTTCATTGGATATTCTTATATGTGGACATGTATATTGATCATTAGACTTGAAATTATTATTCATGTATATCATGAATTGTGTACTTTGATGTATGGATAAAAATCATGATGACATGCTCTCACGGTGATGTAGCATATGTTAGGTTCATCATAAGTGATATGACATAAATTGATTAAGTAAAGAAATGATTTCCCATTATAAATTAATAGAAGATGACATCTCTAGCCCTTTGACCGAAATATAATTGTCTGATTAAAAACATTTCCATGGTAGTTCATTGATGAGTAACTTTCATAGAGTTAAAGAAATATCAATAAAGTGTATAGATTGGTAGCTTAAAGTATACAACTGGATTGACGAGTTATTGGGAAAATGAGATTATATTACACAGTAAGTATTCATAAGAGGTTTTTTTCATTACACATTAACTTTTTTCTCTCTGGGTGTCTTGATGTGTTGCTAGATATTGATCTTAGAATTTAGGATAGTTGGTATGATGCCATTAAGAAAGAGGCCTAGAGGGTCACAAACTAAATTTATCAAAAATATTATTCAAATTATATTGAATTAAATATTAATAATAAATATTATTATTAGTTTTTATAATAATTATTATTCAATTTAATTTGATCAAAAAAATTCAATCACCATTTATTCAAGTTTAAAATATATTTCTGAGTTGAATATTAAATAGATATTTATTCATTAGTCAATAAATATAATATTTATTTATCTATTTTTTATTATTTGCAAGGTAATAAATAAATATTTATTTATTATATAATTTATTGAATATATTAATATAAATATTTATTTATTTACATGAATATATAAATAAATATTTTTTGGCCTAGAGTAAGATGAAAAAAAAATATTCTATAGGGAGGGATGAATTGTAACGCCCCAACCCCTCTAAACTGGAGCAGATGCATTACTAATCACAATGGAATGGTTTGAAGGAATGAAAATACTGAAGGAATTATGAGTTTATTAGTCTTTAAGAAACTATATACATATATGTAACTCAAATTACATTAGAGAAGGTTACAAAATACAATATATAACAAGAACTAAAAACTGCATCCACAAGAACTCAATAAATGATCTCCGCTTCATCACTTGTTTAAAGTAAAAAAATGAAAGGGGTGAGATCAAAAAATCAGTAAGGGTTACAAATAGTAGAATCATGAATCAATAATAACTGAATTGTAAACAATTTGGCATAATCAAAATGGCATGGTGAATAAATGAAAAACTCACGCCATTAATAAACTAAGAATGAAACTGCATCCATTGATTTTGTCATAGTGAAAACCTCATGGATAGTAATAACTGATAATGAATAAATAGAATTATTATTAATTGGATGTCATGTATCTGGAACATGATACCATAATACCATAAAAACGGTTTAGTTATATGGGTAGAAACCCATCTGATTTTTGGAAACAAACTCGAAAGTTTGTCCCCAACTGATTTGTCTCATGAGACCTACTGATGCATCAAGGGGCTGTAGTGGGCCCCAACCGCCTATACATGTCCAAATACTTATTTATACATAGATTACACACAAGATAAATATGCCTTTACATTATTCCTATAGAATAGAGGATACAGATTCATCAATATTTCCACAGTCAAAACAACATTCAAAATAAATATTGTATGTAAAATGGTATAAAGCTTAGACAATAATCATACCCATGATATGAGAATAATTAAATTTAAATGGAATATAATTTCAATTGAAAATTGATCTCAAATGGGAATTAGGTACACCACATAATAAAGAGTATGTGCACAATATTAAGCAAGTCACAATTAAGTGAAAATTGAGACAAAGCTCGTTACCACGTTGTAATCAATTGAGTTGTATAAGCAAAAGTTAATAACCACCAAATGAATAACAGAATACCATGAATATAAAGAGAATCATGATAATATATATCATATGTCAGTACACCTATACCACATATATGAAATAATAGGTGAACAATGGAAATCCCACAGAATTGAAAGTGAGATGAGAAAAACCCCTTACAAACATTTTGGCATGGTAACGAGTGTTCTTGCGAGGGATTAATGAGAGTAAAATGGGTATACCATTATTTATATATCATAATGGAAGTATGGGGAAGGTAAAAAAACATACCCAATCATTAGTTATTAAAAATAAAAGAGAAAAACATAGGGGATATTCTTGAACAAAAGTGAGAGAGAGGATCCCTTACCTTATGCTTAAAGGTGTTCTTGATTGTTCTTAACGACCTGAATAATCAAATTTATCTTCATTAATTAATAATTACATAACCTCATAAACATTTAATTTATATTTTATAACCTTATTAGGTTCATTAATGTCCTTTTTTATGGGTTTAAGAGATTCAATTTTATTGTTTTGGTAGCATTTACTTCTTTGGTTTTCATGATCTGTTTACTTGTATTCATGAATGGATTTTTGTTTGAAATGTAGTTAAATATCCAGAATTGTTAATGTAAATTATTAGTGACATTAAATATATAAAAATTATCTTATAATTATTCTGGTTATATACCATGAGGATGACTCATTCGATGAGTTAAAAATAAACGCTTGGATTTGGCTTGGCGGTTTTGTGCACAATAAACTTGTTTTGTATTATTATTCCATATTATGAATGTGTAAGGATTCCAAAACATTAAATAAGATAAAATATATATATTATGATCTGGTTCAACCATTTAAAAGGTTTAATGACCATTATTGAAAATAATAATGCAAATTGAAAACCCGTCTTCCTTGAGTGTGATAAATTAACACATCTCGGACGGTGTTTGCATTTATTGTATAAAAGGAAGGGAAAAAAGAGAGATTATGATGAAATATTCCATTAGAATAATGAAAATCAAGTACATGTAAGGTACTGTAATTATCATGGAATTTGTATGAGGGGAGGTTATAATATAGAACAAAATAATGGAACTTTGTAAAAGAAATTGAAAGAAAAGAGAAGATAGGTTCACCTCTTGAGTACTCCTCCTTGAGAATCTCCTTAAGGCCTTTGTTTCTGGCCTTTTGGTGATACCAACAGGTCTTTGACATGAGGAGAGGGATTAAAAAGAGTATTTGGAAGAATTTATGCCAGGATTGAAGCTTGAGTGGTGTGGGGGTAGAGGGGGTGAGGGGTGGTTTATATAGTGGAGGGGAGAGGGGATTTTACATTATTATATTCATTAATTTATTATTTCTCCACAAGAAAAGGAATAGTGAGTCTTACATGACCAAGAATGGTAATTTTATCATGTGAATGCGAATCAATTGGGCTTACATTAGAAGAACATCATACATGACTCTATAATTAGTGTATTTAGCTTATTTTGTAAATTATGGTATTTCACTATTCATCAAAAATTCAAGTATTTCAGAAAAATACAAGAAATTCACCCTAACCATTTTTCAATGTGTAAAATCCAAAAATGAATTCCATTTTTCAAAAATAATTTTCTAAATATGATTAATTAAATATTTAATTAAAATCATTATTTAATCAAAAAATATAAACACTTAAATTATTCATCTTCATTTTTAAGGTGCCTAAATTTATTTATACATTCATGGGTGTGGATACCATTCATAAGAGTAATATTACTATTCATAAGGATAAGTTACTATTCATAAGGGTATGTTACTATTCACCAAAAATTAAGTTAATTCTATTAGACTCTAAATATCATCCTAAACACAATCGTGTATGTTAGATTTTCAAAATTCAAAACACACAAGTGGAAAATTTAAGTTCAATGGCTAGGTTATAACTATCTCTTAAATAACCAAGTGTTGTTTCAAAAAAACTCAATGCTTTATGAAATATAGGCTATGACTCGAATGTATTTAAGAGAAAAATACCATAAAATGTTTGGGGTGTTACATTATTCCCTCATTTGGAAATTCCATCCTCAAATTTTTTTCATTTATAAAGCCCACCAAAAATATGTGGGTGGTTCTTCTTCATAACATCCTCAGGTTCCCATGTTGCTTCATCCATATTATGGTTTTTTCAAAGAACCATTACTAGATGATTCGTCTGATTTCTCAATACCTGCTCCCTTGTTTCAAGGATCCTAGTAGGCTCTTCACAGTCTGACAAATCAGGTTCCAGATCTATTTCTTCATAGGTGAGTACATGCGTTGGGTCTGGCATGTATTTATTCAACAATGACACATGGAACACATCATGAACTTTGGAGAGACTTGGAGGCATTGCTAAATGGTAAGATATAGCTCTGATTATTTCCTGAATTACAAATGGCCTGATGTACCTGGGGCTTAGTTTCCATTTCTTACTGAACCATAAGACACCCTTCCATGGAGATACTTTCAGAAAGGCATGATCTCCCACTTGGAATTCTAAATCCTTTCTCTGGTTGTCAGCATAACTCTTCTTCCTACTTCGGGCTGCTTTAATATGGCCTTGGATTGTATTCACATTTTTCTTTGTCTCTTCAATAAGTTCTGGGACTATAAGTTTCCTCTCACCAACTTCGTCCCAACAATTTGGAGTTCGACATCTCTTTCCATATAATTCTTCATATAGAGCCATTTGAATACTATAATAGAAACTATTGTTTTAGGAAAAATCCACCAAAGGCAAGTATTGATCTCACATACCTTGGAAGTCAAGAGATCATGATCTCATCATGTCTTCCAAAGTTTGAATAGTCTTTTCAGACTGTCTGTTAGTTTGGGGGTGATAAGTAGTACTCATACGAAGCTCAGTATTCAAAGCCTTTTGGAGACTTTTCCATAATTTTGATGTAAATTGGGGATCTCAATCGGATACAATCGATAGAGATTCACCATGAAGTCTTACAACTTCATTAATATAAATTATTTCCAGGAACACAAGTGGTAAATCCTCTTTTATAGGAAGTAAATGTGCTGATTTTGTGAGATGATCAATAATTACCCATATTTCATCATTCCTTCTAGGTTTCCTCGGTAGTCTGGTGACAAAATCCATCATAATGTTATCCCACTTCCACATAGGAATATGTGGAGGTTGCATCAATCCTCTAGGATGATGTCTCTCTGCCTTCACTTGTTGACAAACTAGACACCTTGACACATAGTCATCAATTTCCCACTTCATATTATCCTACCCAAAATATTTCTTCAGATCTATATACATCTTTGTGCTACCTAGGTGTATAGAGTAATTTGAGCTATGAGCATCATCAAATATTTCCATTTTTAGTTTAGGTTCTGATGGGACACATAACCTCTTCCCAAACTTCAAAACTCCTTCCTCGTACACGAAGTCTTCCAATCTCTCATCCTTAAAAGCAATAATTTTCTTGTACAGATTCTCATCAAAAGATTGAGAGCTTTTTATCTTCTCTAATAAAGATGGTTTAGCAATCATTTGAAAGAGGAAATATGTTTCCCCTTCCTTAACAATTCCCATATCCATATTAAGTAGATCCATGAATATAGGGTCTCTTTCAATCCTCATTTGGGTCAGGAGTCCGTGATCTTTCCTGCTTAATGCATCTTCCACCTTATTTTCCTTTCCTGGGTGGTAGTGTATTGAAAAATCATAATCTTTGAGTAACTTGATCCATCTCCTTTTCCTCATGTTGATTTATTTTTGTGTGAAAATGTATTTCAAACTCTTGTGGTCCATATAAATCTCACATCTTTCTCTGTAGAGATAATGTCTCCATATTTTCAGAGAAAAGATTGTGCCTGCTAACTCAAGATCATGAGTTGGATAATTTTTCTCATGATTCTTCAATTGTCTTGATTCATAAGAAATAACTTTATCATTTTGCATAAGGACGCAACCTAGTCTATTATTTGATGTATTGTTGTATATTACATATCCATCACTTTCATATGGAAGAGTCAAAATTGGAGCATTGACCAATATTATTTTCAATTATTTGAAGCATTTTGTGCATTATTTTTTCTACACAAATTTAACTCCCTTATGTGGGATCTTGGTTAGTGGGTTAGCCAGTCAGGAAAAATTCTAAACGAAACACCGATAGTAACCTGCTAGGCCAATAAAACTGCATACCATGATTATGTTTGTTTGCATGGGCAAATCTTGGATTGACTTTTCCTTTTCAGGATAAACTAGGATTCCATACTTAGAGACAATATGACCTAGAAAATAAATTGATTAAAGCCAGAGTTCACACTTGATAAACTTCCCATATAATTCAATTCTTCCAAGAGTTTTCATAATAATCTGCAAGTAATCCTCATGGTCTTCATACCTTTTTTAGTAAACTAGGATATCATGGATGAATACCACAACAAAGTTATCAAGATATTCCTTGAAAACTCTATTCATTAAATCCATGAAAATAGAGGGTGCATTAGTCAGTTAAAAAGGAATCATTGTAAACTCATAATGGTTATACCTAATTCGAAATGCTATCTTAAGAATATCTTCCTTCCTCACACGCTATTGATGATATCTGGATTGAAGGTCAATCTTCAAAAAGTACTGATCTCTATGGATTTGATCAAATAAATCATCAATTAGAGGCAGGGGATACTTATTCTTTATTTTAATATCATTGATTTCTCTATAATCAATGCATAGCCTCATGGATCCATCTTTATTCTTGAAAAACAGGACTGGGGCTCCCCATGGAGAGACACTAGGTCGAATAAATCTTTTTTCACTCACCTCCTCAAGTTTTTTTTAGCTCAAATAACTCCAAAGTGGCCATTCTATAGGGGGTCTTTGATATAGGTCTTGCACTTGAAATTAAGTCAATGGAAAACTCGATTTCTCACTCTGGAGGATGTCCAGTTAAATCCTCTAGAAATACATTACCGTATTCTTGCAATATATAAACATATTCAATTTTAATATTTATTTCCTCACCCATAGATATTGGGTTCTCTTCCTCTCCAAGAATTGAATTCAATAGAGCTACTGGGGGTGAGTCTGGATAAGAATCAGATGACAAGGTATCTGCTCTAAAGATAAGAGATTCTACACCATTTTTAAAAATTGCAACTTCCTTTTTCTTGCAATTAATATTCACATCATAGTTTGACAGCCAATTCATACTGAGAATTATATCAAAGTCAGTCATTGGTATAACAATAATATTAGCAACTAAAGCATGTTTATGTGTCATGAGGGGGACTAGTTGACATGCCTTTGTTGCAATGATACATCCCCTAGGAGTTTTGGCTAATAACTCCTTTATTAAATAAAATTAGACATGTCTAATTTTCTTGGAAAACTGTGAAGATCTAAATGAATGTGATCATCCAGAATCAAATAAAGTATTGGATAAGTTTTAGGAAACAATTAAAGTACCTTCCACCACATCATTAGAAACTTCAACTTTTGCAGTTATAATCGCATAAACTCTCCCTTGCTCTCGTGTCCCTTTCTGAGGCATGTTTCCTTGGTGATTAGGACACTCATTTTCATAGTGTCCCATATCTCTACAATTGTAGCATTGAACATCATCAAATTGTTTCTTCCCCTTGCATTCATTAGATAAACGACCCTTTTCTTCACACTTATAGCAGACTCCCATGCCTTTCAAGCATTTCTCGAGATGATTCTTTCCACAGTTCTTGAATAATGGGAATTTCTTCATTCTATTGTTCTTCTTTGGTGCTTCACCTTTCCATTGGTTATCAGAGTACCTATTCTTATCTTGGTTTCCCTTTAACAAATTTGATCTAGAAAATTCCTTCTCTGTTTTGGTGGCACTTAATACAATTTCATCATATGATGAAAATGTTTGAGAAACCAATGCCCTTAGAAGACTTGTCTTAATACCTTCAAAGAAATGATCAATCTTGTATGCCGAGTCATGTATGTAATCTACAGCATACCTGGCTATCCTTGTGAAGGTATTCTATACTCTACAACACTGCCTTCTTCCCTTTCCTTTAATCCAAGGAATGTCCTCTTCATTTTTGTTCGTTGCTCGCGAGGGAAATATTTTTTGAAGAATATTTCCTTAAAATTCCTCTATTCCATATCTTCTATTTCTTCTTCCTTCATGGTATTCTAAATCAAGGACCACCATTGATCAGCGTTGCCCTTGAAACAATATACTGCCAGTATTACCTTTTCATTTTCATTGCATCTTAATGCCATGAATATCTTTTCAAGGGACTTGATCCATTGATCAGAAACCATTGGATTAGTAGTCTCGCAGAAAGATAGGGGCTTCTGCCACATGAAAGGATCCAACATAGGTGTGGAATGGTTATTTATCACAACCTGAGTAAGTTTTCCCAATATGGTCATGATCTGATCTACTCCAATATTGATTGTGTTGACTTGCTCAGTGGGGAGATCCCTACATTTCCCACGAGTATTGATTCCCCTTCTTCCATTATACGCCATTTATAAATAATGGAACACACTAGATTAGGGTACAAATCATAATGTATAATCTTAACTTAACAAAATACTTAGCATAAATTGAGATCCTATGCATGGCTAATCCCATAATCAGAAAAATGGTTTCTTTGAGGAATAATTTACCTTTAAATCCTTCACAATGGCTTGTAAAGAAAATATGAATTATCCTAAGCATATACCCCAGGATTTTTGTAACCAAGAGTTTAGTAAGGAACATTTTCGTGTACCAAGATACCCTGGGTCAAGCCCAAAACTCCTTGTTGGAGCTTTCACTCCAAGGTACATTTGTGCTAGAGCCACCTCTACCTGCTCTTATCCAGGCAGGGATGTATTGCTTGAAATATCCACATAATATTTTCCTTACCAAAATATTGGGATATTATTGTATTTTTTTTCTCAAATACTATCTTAGGGATTTTTTCCCTAATCTATGTTTTCTAATCTAGTTTCCAAGTTTTCTACTAAACTTCCTTCGATACCAACTGTAATTCCCCGACCCCTCTAAACTGGAGCTGGTGCATTACTAATCACATTGGCATGGTTAGAAGAAATTAAAATCCTAAAGGAATGATCAGTTTAGTAGTATTTAAGAAACTAGATACATATATTTAACTAAAATTACATTGGAAAAGGTTAAAAAATACAATACATAACAAAAAATAAAAATTGCATCCACAAGAACTCAATAAATGATCTCCTCTTCATCACCTGTTGAAAGTAAACAATGAAAGGGGTGATCTCAAATGCTCAGTAAGGGTTATAAATAGCGTAATCATGAATCAATAATAACTGAATTATAAACAATTTGTCATAATCAAAAGGGTATGATGAATAAATGAAAAACTCACGCCATTAATAAACTGAGAATGAAACTGGATCCATAGATTTTGTCATAGTGAAAACCACATGGATGGTAATAACTGATAATGAATAAAGAGAATTCTTATTAATTGGACATCATGTATCTGGCACATGATACCATAATACTGACAGTTTAGTTATGTGGGTAGAAACCCGTCTAATTTTTGGAAACAAACTCGAAGGGTTTGTCACCAACCGATTTGTCTCATGAGACCTACTGATGCATCGAGGGGCTGCAGCGGGCCCCACCTACCGCTGCATGTCCAAAGAATTCATTATACATATATTACACACAATATTAATATGCCTTTACATTATCTGTATAGAACAGAGGATACGGATTCATCAATATTTCCACAGTCAAAACAACATTAAAAATAAATACCATATGTAAAATGGTATACGACTTAGAAAATAATCATACCCATGATATGAGAATATGAACATTTAAATAGAATATAAGTTCAATTGAAAAGTTATCTCAAATGGGTATTAGTTACACCACATAAGAAATAGTAGGTGCACAATACTAAGCAAGTCACAATGAAATGAAAATTGAGACAAAGCCCGTTACCACGTTGTAATCAATTGAGTTGTATGAACAAAAGTTAATAACCACCAAATGAATCACAGAATACCATGAATATGAAGAGAATAATGATAATATATATCAAATGGTAGTACACCTATACAACATATAAGAAATAAGAGGTGAACAATGGAAATCCCACAGAATTGAAAGTGAGATGAGAAAAACACCTTACAAACATTTCGGCATGGTAACGAGTGTTCTTGTGAGGGATTAATGAGAGGTAAATGGGTATCACATTATTTATATATCATATTGAAAGTATGGTTAATGTGAAAAAACATACCCCATCATTAGGTATTAAAAATAAAAGAGCACAACATAGGGGAGATTCTTGAACAAAAGTGAGAGAGAGGATCCCTTACCTTATGCTTAAAGGTGTTCTTGATTGTTCTTAATGACCTGAATAATCAAATTTAGCTTCATTAATTAATAATTACAGAACCTTATAAACATGTAATTGATATTTTATAACCTTATTAGGTTCATTAATGTCCTTTTTATGGGTTTAAAATATTCAATTTTATTGTTTTGGTAGCATTTTCTTCTTTGGTTTTCGTGATCTGTTTACTTGTATTCATGAATGGATTTTTGTTTGAAATGTGGTTAAACATCCAGAATTGTTAATGTAAATTATTAGTGAAATTAAATATATATAAATGATCTTATAACGATTCTGGTTATATACCATGAGAATGACTCATTCGATGAGTTAAAAATAAACGCTTGGATTTGGCTTGGCGGTTTTGTGCACAATAAACTCGTTTTGTATTATTATTCCATATTATGAATGTGTAAGGATTCCATATCATTAAACAAGATAAAATACATATATTATGATCTGGTTCAACCATTGAAAAGGTTTCATGACTAGTATTGAAGATAGTAATGCAAATTGAAAACTCATCTTCCTTGAGTGTGATAAATTAACACATCTCAGACGGTGTTTGCATTTATTGTATAAAAGGAAGAGAAAAAAAGATATATTATGATGAAATATTCCATTAGCATAATGAAAATCCAGTACATGTAAGTTATTGGAATTATCATGGCATTTGGATGAGGGAAGGTGAGAATAGAGAACAAAAGAATGGGACTTTGTAAAAGAAAATGAATGAAAAGAGAAGAAAGGTTAACCTCTTGAGTACTCCTCATTGAGAATCTCATTAAGGCCTTGGTTTTTGGCCTTTTGGAGAGACCATCAGGTCTTGGAAATAGGGAGAGGGCTTGGAAAGATTATTTGGTAGAATTTAGGCAAGGATTGAATCTTGAGTGGTTTGGTGGGAAGAGGGGGTGAGGGGTGGTTTTATAGTGGAGGGGAGAGGGGATTATACATTATTATATTCATTAATTTATTGTTTCCTCACAAGACAAGGAATAGTGAGTCTTCCATGACCAAGAATAGTAATTGTGTCATGTGAATCTGAATAAATTGGAATTACATCAGCAGAACATCATACATGACTCTATAATTAGTGTATTTAGCTTATTTTGTAAATTATGGTATTCCACTATTCATCAAAAAATCAAGTATTTCAGAAAAATACCAAAAAATCACCCTAACCATTTTTTGACGTGTAGATTCCAAAAATAAAGTCCATTTTTCAAAAATAATTTTCTAAATATGATTACTTAAATATTTAATTAAAATAATTATTTAATCGAAAAATATAAACACTTAAATTATTCATCTTCATTTTTAAGGTGCCTAAATTTATTTATACATTCATGGGTGTGGATACCATTCATAAGAGTCATATTACTATTCATAAGGGAAATTTATTATTCATAAGGGTAGGTTACTATTCATAAGGGTATGTTACTATTCACTAAAAATTAAGTTAATTTTATCAAACTCTAAATATCATCCTAAACACAACCGTGTATGTCAGATTTTTAAAATTCAAAACAAACAAGTGAAAAATTTAAGTTCAATGGCTAGGTTATGACTATCTCCAAAATAACCAAGTGTTTTTTCAAAGAAACTCAGTGCTTTATGAAATATAGGCTATGACTCGATTGTATTTAAGAGAAACATACCATAAAATGTTTGGGGTGCTACATGAATAGACCTTATAAAAAATTAAACAAAATAATAACTTAGAGTTTATCTTTTACATGTAATAGAAACTTTGTACATGCACATCAAGAATAATGTGGTGAAAGTGAATTAGTTTCCAACATAAAATGAAGAAGAAATTTAAAGTAATGAACACAAAAGTTTTATTGTAATTTGGATCAAATGATCCTACATATGCGCTTTTCTCCTCTCTACTTAGTGAGGTGAATGGTACTCACTAAAATAAACCTCACTTTTGAAAGGAATTATAACCTTGTATAGACACTGCCTTTTGATCACAGGGAGGCACAAATCATCCAATCTAATATAAATTTTTTTGGGACAAATCACAACCAATAACACTAACTTTTGTTCTAGAGTCACAATCCATGGACATACCTTTTGGTCAGAATGTATAACCAATACCAGACTTTCTTTTTATTAGGAAAAGCATAAACAAAAAACTTTCAATACAAATAGTTATTAAAATATACAATGATGAAACTTTTAAGAACATAAAGAACATAATAGTGATGAGGATTACCATATCAATGCATCTCTTGACCACATCAGTAAAATAATGAATGTTGATGTTCCTTCATGATCACAATAATGGAATAATCGTTGTAGAAGTAGAGATTTAATAATTCATAGTTCATATCATATAAATCTTGTATTCTCTTGAATTATTGATATTGTTCTTTTATCAAAATCTCTTGATAATATTCTAATGGAAAATTCCCTCTTCATTAACTCTATAGTCTTCTTAAGAATGTGGGAGCTCTTAATATCCAGTCTCAGGTAGCCATGATTAGAAATAAGAAAAACATTTAAAAGTATCATTTACTGGTGCCTATAGAAATCTCATTCTTAATACTTCATTAAAAAAATTCAAACTTACTTTGAATATAAATTTTATAAATCATAAGTAAATTATAAATTAATTTAATAGTGAAAATAAATTTTATAAACTTGCATTAAATTGAAATATAAAAAATGATAGAAAATTGAGTATCAAAATTATCTAAAAATGATAAAGTAAATTATGTGTAGGAAAAATTTTGATTTATGTGTAAAAAAATTATATTTGTGTAAGAATTATATTAAATTTTTTCTTAGGCATGAAAATTCTATAAGAATTATTTCACCATAATAAAGAATGTTGTGTAAGCATGAATTCACAAATATTCCTATGTAAAAATATCTTTAAACGTCATTTTATATTCTTTATAAGAATCATCTAGCTCTACATAATCATGAAACATGTCTATGTAACCATAAATTTAAATTTACCTAAACATAAATCTTGAAAAATCATCATTCTATATGTTCATAGAAATCAATTTGGTTTTGTGTAAACATCATTCTATATGTGCATAAGAATCAATTCAATTTTTTGTAAACATGAAACATGTCATTGTAACCATCAATCTAGTCTATGTAATTATAAATTAATGGTATTGTGAGAAATTATAATTACTCAAATATTTAAAAAATAAACAAAAACTGATTTAATGGTATTGTGAGAAATTATAATTACTCAGTTTAAAAATGTGAGTTATTTGTGAGCATGAGTTATTTTTAAATGGGGAGACGAGCTGGAGGGGGGAGGTTTTCGTCGGTGACTTCCCCCCTCCCCCCTTCCTCTTTCCCTCTGCCTCTGCCTCTCCTGACCCTCTTCTTTTGTATCTTTATTTATTCAGGTGGCAACGTTCTTGGTGAAATCATCTATGGGATGTTTTGATGGTTCCGAAGATGGTTTTTACTACTGAAGACCCTGACCTCTACAACTGTGCTCTGACCTCGGGTTACTCTGCGCCTCTCCAAGGTGGATCTGGAGTGGGGGTATCAAAGGGGTTTTGGGTTTGTGGTCTGGTGGTCGGCGGTCTGAAGCCCTCGACCGCTCCAATACTTTCTATGACCCCATGTTATGCTGCTCCTCTCCGAGTTGGATATGGAGCGGTGGTAACTAACGGGTTTTGGGTTGTGGGATTTCGGGGCCGACGGTTTTCCTTGCGCAACTTGAGTCGTTTTTATCTTATGTTGACGATCCAGATCTCTTCCTCTTTGACGATCCATGCCTCGATCTGAGCTGCGGTGGCCCTCGTTTGATGAAGCTGTTCGATGCGAATGGCTCTGGTTTGGCGGTCAGAATGTTTTTCCATTGGTGATTGTAGCAACGACTTTGGATTGGTTTTGGTTTTTTAGATCTTTTTCATCGGTGAAGGTTTGTTTTCTTCTCGTTGGTCGATCTGGTTGGTGTCTGTGTTCCGATTTGCGCTGCTTATGGTTCTGTTCTGTTCGTGTTTGATGATGGTTGGCGACACATTTCGGGTTCAATTTTTCCTGCAGGTCCGTTTTTTTTTCGGTGATGATGCCGATTTGCATCTGGTTTTGGGTGATACGTCATAATTATGGTGGAATTTTTATGAGGTTGGATCTTCTGTGATGGTGGTTTTGATGAGGCGGTGAGTTCATTTCTGGTTTTGGTGGCACCATTGGTGTTCTTCATGATGGTTGTGGTAGATGTGGTGTATTCTCTATCTTGCTGGTGTGGTTATGGTCGACGTTGGTGGTGATTGGATAGAGATGATACTTTTGAGGCTGTTGGAAGGCGTTCTACCGGCTGATGCGGTTCCTCTCGGTTTGATGTCTTCTCAGGTTTTGTGAATGTGATGTTTTTTGAATTTTGAATTTCGTTTCTGGACTGTTTTGGTTTGTATCTCGTGCATGTGGTATTTTGAAAATCAAAAAAATGAAAATTTCAGTCAAATGTGTGGTATTTTTAAATGTGAGATATTTGTAATATTCAAAACAATAAACCTCAAACTAAAAAACAACCCCTCTAATCACTTTGAATATTCATATTAATGAAAATTAACATTAAAAATCTACCCATTTTCAAAAATTACAATACCAAACTAAATTTTATAGAAATTACAAAAAATCTCACTTTTTTTAAAATTTATTAAAAAGTTAACAAAAATAAAAATTTATAAGGAACTCTTCCCGACTTTAACAAAATAATATAGCATACTGAAATAAGTAAACAGCTAAGATACTGAAATTTTCCCCTATTTTCATTATAATCACAAGAATGTGATACTAACACCATTTTAATCATTTAAGACATTTGATCTACCTTTAATTGATGTATATAAAACTTTTATAAAGAGTAATGAAGATATAAAACATATTCTATCTATTCAATTAGTTCCAATACACATATTTCTTAAAAATATACACAACTATGGAAAATTACAAACCAATTAAACTCTAAAACACACATTAACACTATTATAAAAACTCTAAAAACTTAAAAACATAGTAAAAATCAATTAGTAGACTTTATAAAGTCAATTATATTCTTGAAAAATAAATTCAAGCTAATATGTATATCAGATATATTAGCAATAAGAATAAGTAATAAAAATTTATATAATCAATAATTTTAACCTAAATCTCTATTGTTCCATGTTCAATTTTTATTTTCTCAAACTTCACATAATCTGGTGGTTTATTAAATATATCAAAAAGTTTTTTTTAGTTGAAAACAATTATAAAATAATGTCACTTTTATTAATATTATCTCTTATAAAATGAAATTCAACATTTATATGTTTTGTTCAAGAGGGTTGAAAAGGAATTTTTAAAAATTGAAGTTTCACTAAAATTATCATATATTTGTGGAATTTTATCAATACAAACATTAAAATTATAGATTTGGTTTAACCCAAATACTTTGACAAAAAAAACTAGTAGCATTAATATAACCAGCCTCACCTATTGATAATGAAACTGAAAATTTATTTTTATAACTCTATGAAATTAAATTTTTTATAAGTAAAGGACACATAACATATGTACTTTTTTTCAATCCTGTAGCCTCTAAAATAAAATTTAGAATAATATATCAATTCAAAAAAGTTTTTATTGGAGAAAAAAACTATTATTAACAGTTCTTTTAATGTATCTTATGACCTTTTTAATAGTCTTTGAAACATACTCAATTTCAAATCTATGGGACTTTTGATGGTTTTACTTGGTTCTATGATGTTTTGGAGGTTTATTGGCTGCTTAAATAGGATTTTAAGAAATTTTAGGTGCACTAAAGGTAGAACCATGCTATGGTGTAAGACATTTTGTGCCTGGAACACACCGGTGTGAAATAAGAATGTAAAAAATATGGTTTTATTAGATTTTTTATTTGAATATTCTCACATATAGATATATATGGATTTATCCTCAAATTTGGAATGGTGTTTGGGTGTCTAGAGAAATAGAAATTAATATATTAAAAATATTAATATATTTTAATGTACACACGTACATCATTTCAGTGATTCATTATTGTTTCATTGCATGGGACCTCAAACGGAAAATATAAGACCACATTTGATTTTGGAACATGGGGTTTACACTAGGTCTGACCTAAGTTTGTTCGATGTAGGATGTTCCAAGGAAATCATTGTTGGCGGGTGAATTTAATTAAAATAAATTATTTATTTATTTATTTTATATTAAATGACTAAATCTAATCCTCTATAAATACCCAATTATAAAAAATCACAAGATTTATCCATATAACCCTATGAGAATCAGTGAGGAGGGTTATGTGTTCTTAATTGGTGGATCACATCAGAGGATGATGGGAGTTTGGATCATGGTGGATCAAGAGGCATAAAATGTAGTGAGTCTTCTTCACCATTTGAGAATGTGTTCTTCACTAATGATCGATCCTAAATCAAGGTAGGGGTCATCATTTTTAGTTTTTACATTTTTTATAACAACCCTTCTCTTTATTTCACATTATTATATGATTTATTACATTAAAGTACACTTAATACAACCTGAAATATCAATAAGTATAGTGTATTTGGTAACTAGGTACATATAATAACATCTTGAACATGGGATACAACAACATTATTAAAAACTTCCTTAACATGCTACTAAAATTCCATGGATTTTAAAGATGCACGAGAAAATATGGGGACATACATAAGAAAGGGGTGAGCTATAAATCTTAGTAAGGGAATAAACATGGAATAAAATGAATAAGGTAATACATGTTATACAATAGTAATATTAAATGGGAATAAAAGAAACATGAATAATAATACATGATGTAGCATGACAATCATAACATGGGAAATGTGGAAATGACTTAAAACACTGCATCATAAACATAGGTCAAGGCTAAATTGACAAGACATCATGGTAGAAAAAGTCCCATAAAGGAATCAAGTTAACTATCTATCCCAACATGACATCAAATGATACTAAAAATTACCTAATACATTGGAGCACTATAGAATTTTGGGTGCACCTGTCACATTCATTTCATTCACATATTTAAGTGTGCCACATATATCATATAATATGGAATCATTTATCATAAAATTTTATTACATGAATATTTAATGTGTAATAAATGAATGTAATCCCCAAGTAAAATAGGTATAAGTATATAAAGTTGAACGTCTATGATAAGAAATGGGTATGGTATTCACCGCACAACTGTTTTGGCATGGATAATCATGGTGAAATTTTGGCAGCATAACGACGTCACTAAAAAAATTATAAAATGGGTTGATGAGAGAGAAAGGGGTCTATAATTATTTAGACATAAAATAGGTAGTAATTTTTACATTTAAATACATATAAACATATAAGTAATTGGAAATATAATGCATAAAATAATAAGAAAATTTGAATAAAGAAGAGAAGGTGAGGATCCCCTACTAAATTTCTGCATGGTAACAGGGTACAAAAGAGTTCATGAGAGGGAATAATGAGAGTTAAAGTATTATCACATCATTTATACATAAAAATTATAGTAATGGTGATATGTAAGAACATGTACCAATATGAAAAAATGTAATTTAATAGACGTAACATAAAAGAGATGCTTGATAAAAAAAGGAGAGTGGAAGATCTCTTGCTTGTGTGTGTGACTCCAAATTATTGAGAGGGGCTTGCTGAGAGATTGAGGCACCTTGGGAGTACTATAGAGTGTGTATGGAAGAGTATGGATGTGATATAAGCAGTTTTTAGTGAATATAAATGGAATATTGAGAGGGTTTATAAAGGAAAAGAGGGGAATTTTTTATTATTTAGGTTTTGGACTCTACATAATAAAAATAACCAAAACCACAAAATTTCTCATGGTTTTTCCCATGGTTTCTTCCAAATGGGATTATTTTTCATTATTTTATAATTCCAAGGGCCGAACATAATAAAATAACATCCTTGCTTATGTGGAGGTGAGTTATACTCTTAAAGAAATGATTTTAAAACCTTAAAATATATTAATGGTTTGGGAGGATTCGTAATGGCTTTATAAATTTAATAAAATAAACTTAAAATATAATTATTTTAAATAGAAAACATATATTTGGTTGTTTATACCTTTTATAGTATTTATTACATTATTTTTGGGTCATTATGATGTCATAATATACATAGTATATTTATAGGTTATTTAATTTTTAACCGAAAATTTGATTGTCTCAAAAAATTATAAAAAAAACACCATTGGATAATTTTGACATTATGATTACAAAAATAATATTCATTTTATCTATTTTTTTCAAAATATTTGAATTTTTAATTTTAAAATAAAATCTATATTTAATATGAAATGCTATGATTTTGATAATAAAAGTTTTTGAACCCTTATAAAAATTACATTTGACTTCATAATAATTATATGATAATTTATATTTAATAGAAATTATTTAATAATAAAATTTTATTAAAATTTTATTTATTTCATAAATCCATTAATTCATCAAAATAAATTCCTTAATTTAATTTTAATATTTACCAAAAATATTATTTGTGTTTTATTGAATAAAAATAATTTATAAAGTAACAATAATAGGATGAAAATATATTCATTATTATATAAAAAATAATTTACATACTAATATTTCTAGGGTATTGATGTATATCCTTTTAATACACTAGTAAACACCCTAAGGGTAAGGTACACAATGGTGGAACTTTCATGACGTGGTTTAGAAAACATGGTTTGGGTTGTGATTTCAATGAGCTTGAAATTCTCCCATAAACGATTTCGCTCATTCTTAAGATTTTAGATCTCATATTGGGATTGGTCAAAAAAAATCCCAAAGATATTATCTCCCTTGTAAGCTCTGATAAATGGGCTTCACAGGTTATGATCCTACTGGATGAGGTAGTCACTTCCTTTTTCTGTGTCAATTCGATTTATTTAAACCATGTATTTATAAAAATTATGTGATAACTATTAAACAACTATATTATTAATGGTAATGATTCTTAATATTCAACAAAATCTGATAGGATATAATAAAACCAAAGGAGTTCTTGTGTTTTATATAACCCTATTACATAATAATACATTTAAATAAATTATAAGGCGAAATTTATTTATAACAGTTTAGGCCGTTACAATTTTCCCCCCTTAAGAAAATTTTCCCTCGAAATTTTCTTTTCCCATACTAAAAAATATGATGGTAACTTTATTTTATCATCTCCTCTGGTTCCCATGTTGCTTCTTCAAACTTTTTTTTTCTACAAAATACTTTTATAAGGTTCATTTTATTATTTTGTAGAACTTTATCTCTACGATCTAAGATCTTGACTAGCTACTCTTCATAGGAAAGGTCGTTCTCCAATGGTGCTACCTATGGATTGATTACATGTGAGGGTTTTGGTACATACTTCCTCAAGAGGGATACATGGAATACATCATGTACTTGAGATAATTTTAGTGGGAGTGCTAGTCGATAGGCCACCGCTCTAATGCGCTCAAGGATCTAAAGGGGACTGATGTATCTTGTAATACGCTTTCCCTTTTTCTTAAATTTCATCACTTTATTCCATGGAGATGTGTAGAATAATTCCATGTATCCAATATCAAACATAGGTCTCATTGAAGATTGTCAGTATAGTTATTTTTTCAACTCTGAGTAGCCTTAATGTGCTGTTGAATGGTCTTAACCTCTTCTACCATTTCCTCAACCATTTCAAGACCTGGCAGTTTGAGTTCCCCAATTTTAGTCTATAATGTAGGCATTCTACACCTATTACCATAAAGAGCTCCAATAGGATCCATTTGGATGCTTGAGCGGAAACTGTTGTTGTAAGAAAACTCAGACCAAGGAATATGTTGGTCCCATCCTCCTTTGAAGTCAATTGAACATGCTCTCAACACGTCCTTCAAGTGTCTGGATAGTCCGCTTATATTGGCCATCATTTTGAGGGTGATAAGCTATGATGAAGTTCAACTCATTATTTAGAGTGTGTTTGAGACTCTTCCAGAACTGAGAGATCAATCTTGGATCCCCATTGGATATAATCGATAGTAGTACTCCATACAGCCCCACCACTTCTCTAATGTATATCCATTCAAGTTGATCCAGTGAGAAATCCTATAAAATCAAAATTAAGTGCACAGTCTTTGTAAGATGATCCACCAAAACCCATATATCATTATTCTATATTTATGTTTTCATTATACTAGTGAAAAATTCCATGGTGATGTTTTCCCATTTCCATGTAGGTATGGGTAATGGTTACATCATCCCCTCGTATTTTTTTCCTTTTTCTTGCACTTACTAGCATACAATACATCTTGATGTATACTCTATGATATTATTATTCATATTGTCTCACCAATATTGTTCTCAGATATATAGATAGATATTTGTGATTCCTGGGTGGATGGAGAAGTTTGAGCTATATACATCATCCAACAGCTCCTTCTTTATCTCAGGATTTTATAGTATACATAGTCTTGACAAAAATATCACAACTACTTCTTCATTAACATTGAAATTAGAGGATTTCCATTTTCTTATATTTTCCATTTTCTTCTGAATTCCCATATCATCTATTTGAGCATCCTTTATCTTCTCCATAAGGGATGGTTGAGAAATCATTTTTGAAAGGATTGATGATGTTCCTTCCTTTATGATTTCCATGTCCATCATTTCCAAATCTAAGAATATTGGATCCCTATTAATTCTAATAAATGATATAGTTATTGGATCCTTTCTACTTAGAGCATCTTCCACCTTATTCACTTTACGAGGATGGTAGTGGATTGAGTATTCATAGTCCTTGATCAAATCTAACCATATTTTCTGGTGCATATTCATCTCTTTCTATGTGAATATGTACTTGAGAATTTTTTGATCTATATATATTTCAAACTTCTCACGAAAGAGTTAATATTTCTATATTTTCAAATCAAATATCACTACATCCAACTCCATATCATGCATTGGGTAGTTTTGTTCATGAACTTTCAACTGCCTTAAATCATATGCTATGACTTTATCATTCTGCATTAACACACATCAAAATACCTTCTTTGAAGAATTTCAAAATACTACAAAAAAATTTCCACTTATAGGTAGTGTGAGAATAGTTGAAATGATAAGCCTTCTTTTTAATTACTTTAAGCACTCTTCACATTCATAATTCCAAGAAAAATGGAATCCCTTCTGAGGTAGCTTGGTTAGAGGATTTGATAATCATGAGAAATTTCTCACAAATCCACGATAGTACTCAACTAATCCAAGGAAACTATGGATATATGTCGTAGATTTTTTCTTTGGACATCCTTCAATTTCTCCTTTATTTTAAGGGTCCATATATATCCCATTTATTGTGGTGATATTCCCTAATAATGATACTTCCTTCAATCAAAACTCATATTTTTTGTACTTTCCATAAAGCTTCTCCTTTCACAAGGTCTTTAGAATAGTGCTCATATAGTCCTCATACTCCTCCTTGGTTTTTGATTATATTATATTATCATCTATAAAAACTACCAAAAATTTGTATAGGTGATATCTAAATACTATAATCATCAATTCAATGAATATTTATAGAGCATTATTGAGTTCAAAAGTCATCACTATGAACTCATAGTGCCCATACCTTATACAAAAAGCAGTCTTGGGAATATTCTCCTACATCACCCTAACTTGGTAATATCTTGACTGAAAATCCACCTTGGAGAATTATTTTTCTCCAAATATCTGATCGAACAAGTCATCAATCTATGTAAGAGGATACATGTTTTTTATCGTGATATTATTGAGCTCATGATAATTAATACAAAGGTGCATTTACCAATCCTTATTCTTGATGAAGAGGACTAGTGCACCCCAAGGTGAAGCACTTGGGAATATGATCCCTTTATCCAAATTATCATATAGTTGCTTATTAAATTCATAAAGTTCCACAAAAACCATTCTATACCAATTATTGGATAATAAAAACACCCTAAGTATAAGCTCTATTGAAAATTTAACCTATATCCTAGGAGGAAGACCAGACAATTCCTCAAGAAACACATCAACATATTCCCTCACAATAGGAATAGATTCAAGGATGGTTATTTCCTTAGAATTAATAATTTTATCTAGATACACTTTATCATAGGTAAATAATATACATGCTTGAGATATTGGTGCTAAAGAAGATTCCTCCTCCTCTTTTCACTTGTACAAAATCAGGGTTTCAATATAGAGAGTTATTTCCTTCTCACGACAATTTATGTTGGATCTATATAGGGAAAGTCAATCCATGCCTATAATTTCATAAAATTTCACCAAAGGGGGTATAAAAAGGTTTTCTTAGTAGTTTATCCCAGAAGTTGTGATGAGGGGAAGTTATATACTTGGGATTCAATAATTTCCCCATTTTCTGTTTTCACCGACAACTCTACTTCTTTGCTTTTTGGTGGTGTTATAATAGTTCAACTAAATTTTTATGATATGAAGGAATGTGTAGAACTATGAATGATAACCTAACCATTCACTATTTGATTCAGGTTTTACTCATTTACACCATCCAAAATAGACTTAGGGAAGATATTATTTGAAACTATTAAACACACAAATGGGAAGCCATTAACATTAAGGGTATGACTTATAAATTACATGTATTTCCTTAATAAATGAATTTCAAGGGATCAATATATGTTATCAATGATCTATTTATTAACATTAAATACTATGAGTATTTTTTTGTTCCCTTAATAATGTTTTGTAATGAGATTATGAACTTACCAGAGAATATCCCCTGAGAATGTCAAACTAGGTGTGTAGTAAGGCCCATTGTTGTGTATCAGGTTACACCGAGTTAGGCTCGACGCACCTTGTCGAATTTGTTACCTCTAGGTATATTTATACCAGAATGATGTCCACTTATAGTATCCATATAGGGATGTATTTTATTGATAAAACACTTACTCTATTCTTACCAAAATTTAGGTAAGTTTTTTTATATTTAGTTTTATCCCAAAGGATTTAACTAGAGTTTTCTAATCCTAATCCCAAAAAATAACTCAACTTTTTCTCTGATTCCAAATGTAACAAACTTTCTCTTTATTTCACATTAATACATTATTTATTACATTAAAGTACACTTAATACAACCTGAAATATCAAGAAGTCTAGTGTACATGTGAATTAGGTACATAACATAACATCTTGAACATGGGATATAACAACATTATTAAAAACTTCCTTAACATGCTTCTAAATTTCCATGTATTTTAAAGATGCACGGGATAACCTGGGGACATACATAAGAAAGGGGTGAGCTATAAATCCCAATAAGGGAATAAACATTAAATAACATGAATAAGGTAATACATGTTAGAAAATAGGCATATCAAATGGGAATAAAAGGAACATGAATAATAATTCATGATATAGCATGATAATCATGACACAGGTAATGTGGAAATGATTTAAAACATTGCATCATAAAGATAGGTCAAGGATAAACCGCCAAGAAATCATGGTGGAAAAATTTATATAAAGGAATTGGGTTCACTCCATGTCTCATCATGACATATCATGAGACTAAACATTACCCAATGCATTAGAGCACTATATATTTTCGAGCACACTAGTCACATTCATTTCATTCCCATGCTTAAGTGTTCCACAAAGATCATATAACATGGAATAATTTATCATGAAATTTTATTACATGAATATGTAATGTAGAATAAATACATGAAATTACCAATTCAAAGAGGTATAATTGTATAAATATGAACACCCTTGATAGGAAATGGGTATGGTATTCACTACACAATTGTTTTGGCATAAAAAATCGTGAAGAAATTTTGGCAACATAACGACATCACTTAAAATTTCATAAAATGAATTGATGAGAGAAAAAGGGGTATATCATAATTTGGACATAAAATTTGAATCTATAGGTACATGTAAATACATATCCCAACATAATTAATTGGAAATATAAGGTATACAATAATAATGAAACTTGAATAAAGAAGAGAAGGTGAGGATCCTTTACTAAATTTTGGCATGGTAAAGGGTGTACATAAGGGTTCATGGGAGGGAATAATGATATTTAAAGGGTTATATAATCATTTATACATAAAATATATAGTAAGGGGTATATTTAATAGCATATAACAACATGAAAAAAAATTTAATTTAAGAGACATATCATAAAATAGGTGCTTGATAAAAAGAGAACAATGAAAGATCCCTTACTTGACTATGTGACTCCAAATGCCTGGGAGGGGCATCTTGAGAGCTTGGGGGTGACTTGGTAGGACTCTATAGAGTTTAGGGAAGATTATGGACTCTCTAAAAGGATTTTTAGGTAAGATAAATGGTTTTTTTGTGTGGGTTTATATAGGAAAAGATGGGGATTTCCTTATTATTTAGGCTTTGGACTCTACACAACAAAATAACCAAAAACACAAACCTTATTAGGGTTTTTGACCATGGTTTCTGAAAAATTTGAGTGTTATTAATTATTTTATAAGGTCAATCTCTAAACTTAATAATATAATTCCCTTTATTATGTAGAGGTGAGTTATAATTTTAAAGAAATGATTTTAAAACCTTAAAATATATTAATGATTTTGGAGGATTCATAATGGATTTATAAAATTAATAAAATAAACTTAAAATATCATTATTGTAAATAGAAAACATATATTTGGTCTTGGATAACTTTTATAATATTTATTATCTCATTTTTTGGTTATTATGATGTCATAATACAAAAAGTATATTTATATGGTATTTAATTTTTACCTGAAAATTTGACTGTCTCAGAAAATTATGAAAAATTCACCATTGGATAATTTCAAAGTTATGATTCCAAAAAATAATATTAATTTTATCTAAATAATTTTTTAAATATTTGATTTTTTACTTTTAAAATAAAATTTACATTTATTAAGAAATGTTGGGTTTTTGACAATAATAGTTTTTGAACCCTTATAAAAATTACATTTGACTTCATAAAAATTATATGATCATTCATATTTAATAGAAATTATTTTATAATAATATTTTATTAAAATATTATTTATTTTAAAAATCTATTAATTCATAAAAATAAATTCCTTAATTAAATTTGAATATTAACCAAAAATACTATTTGTGTTTTATTGAATAAAAAAATTATAATATAATAATAATCAGATGAAAATATATTCATTATTATATACAAAATAATTTACATAATCATATTCCTAGGGTATTGATATGTATCCATTTAATACACCAAAAAATTCCATAAGGGTAAGGTGTGTGATGGTGGGACTTTCATGGAACTTCTCTTGTAAATAGTTTCAATCATGATTAATTTGTTGGATATTAGCTTTGGGTTGGTCAAGGAAAAATCCCAAAGATGTTATCTCCCTTGGAAGCTCTAATAAATGGACTTCATAGGGTATAATCCTACTGTTTGAGGCTATCACTTCCTTTGTCTATGTCAATTGGATTTTTTAGAACCCTATACTTATACTAATCATGTGATCAATTTTCAATGGCTATATTATCAATGGTAATAATTCTTAATGGTCAATTAAATTTTATAGGATATAATGAAACTAAAGGAGTGAATTTGTTTTATATAACCCTATTACATAATGAGACATTTAAATAAATTGCAAGGGGGATTTTATTTATAACAGTTTGTGTCATTGCATTTTTATTAAAATAATGAGCATGGATCCTTATATGCTTTGTTTTATCTGTGATTTATTTGTTATTCACATGAGACCTACAATTTATTGGTAATATTTATCTGATATAATTATTTCATTTCACATAATATCACCCTAGATACCTCGATTATTAGATCATTGGCTAAGAAAACTGATCCAAAGAGGGGTTCACATTGCTTATGCCCCCCCCCCATTCATTGTGTTCTTCACCATTAGACCATATAGGCTTATGTTTCAACCTTTTCTGGGTGGGTTTGAGCATGATTGAACCCCTAGATTCATGGCGGTTTCACAAATGATGAATAGATTGGTTATTTGAGGATGGATTAAGATGATTTGTGGGTTGTATGATTGTTCATATTTAATAGAAATGTAAATTCTTATTTACCTTATCTAAAACATATCGGTGATTTGAGGATGGATCGGGATACCTCGATTATTAGATCATTGTCCAAGAAAACTTATCCAAAGAGGGGTTCACATTGTTTATACCCCCCATTCATTGTGTTCTTCACCATTTTACCATATAGGGTTATGTTTCAACCTTGTCTGGGTGGGTTCGAGCATGATTGAACCCCTAGATTCTTGGCGGTTTCACAAATGATGAACAGATTGCTGATTTGAGGATGGATCGGGATGAGTTGTGGGTTGTATGATCGTTCATATTTAATAAAATGTTATTATAATCCATTTTCACTAAATATATTATATATTAAGTGTAAATTCTTATTTACCTTATCTAAAACATATTTAAAAATATATATATTATATTTATATCAATGTAAATATATTTATATATTAATGTATTATTTTTAATGATTTTTTTTTGAAGTATACCCTTACCAGCGCTACTGAAAAAGCACTAATAAAGGTCCTCCTTTAACACCGCTTTTTTTAGAATTATTAATGACCCCCCCCCCCCCCCAACAGTGCTTTTAGATAGAGCTATTAAATCCCTAGCACTAGTTAAACCTAGTTTTGTAGTAGTGTAGGGAGATGCGACCCCACTTGTCAAGAATCAAATAGTACCAGTAGTTCAGGCTGATGATGCATGAATTCTTAGCTCACTCTATGATTTCTAGCATCAAATACCTTTGAGGTTCCATAAAAAGCTAGATCCCTAAGCACCAGAGGATTGTCTTGAGTCGATAGTCTGAGTCTTCAAGCTACTTTATACCCTTACCAATCCTATGATTGCACTGGAATCCATTCTTTTCCATGGATCAGTAGGGTTCTAGTGGAGTCTAGTCATGTAGACTCATGATGAGATGAAACTCTCATGGTCTGACTTTTAGAAGTTATTTTTTTAGGAGTATTAACCTTCATGCTTACAATCAATTCATATTCCAGAGCTTCTTGTACTGCAGCAGGGCAGTATGTTATCTCCTAAGTATAATACGACGTTCATTGAACTTATTCTATACTCCCTTGATATGGTGTGATATGGATTCTTCCAAAATAGGAAGCTTCATAAAGGTCTCCAAATAAACATTTGATCTATTTTGGTCTTCTTATGTATTCCCACGTATGATAAAGTTCTGGAGAGAGATATAGTGATTGGGAACTTCATAACAGAGGGGTGTTGGGTGGTTGGACCTAGCAGTGGGCATCATGTGGCTGAGTCATCTACAGTAGGTAGAAGGTGTCAGACTAAAAGGTATTGATAAAGGAGGCATTATCATTATCAGATATATACACATGTATATATATATTATGGATCATGTTGAGAATCTATCAATCCAATTGGGGTATGTTTCTATGCATGTGATGGGATGATTCACATGGAAGGTGATTTTATAATCTGTTGTGTCAAGTATGAGGGGAATAAGATGGGTAGAACACAACATCAAACACAGTTTCATAATCAAGGATCTCCCATGTGAGGTCAGGGAAGACCACAGGGTGGCGGTGTTGACAGATAAGCAGGTGGAGCGCTATAGGTAGTAGCAGCTGGTGGAGGGTTATGTTATGAGCTACTTCCACCACCACCCCCAGTCAGCCCACTTTAGGCTCAGAGAGACAGTGGTCAAGTTCATGGGAAACTATAGGATATGGAGGGATATTACCAGGCTATGCACAAAATTATACATGGTGTGATATATGCATATTCTACTCTTGATCCAATATTTATAAACATGTGTGTGAGTCATTCCTTTATCTCCATATACCTAGTGCAAGAACTGGAGCTTCCAGTTGAGACATTAGCCCAACAACTATGGATAGAGGTTCCTATAGGGAGTGATTATTCAATATCACATATCTTCTGGTATTTCAAGATGGTGCTCGATAGAGAGAGTTTATCATGCGACCTTTTGGTCATCGTGATGAAACCTTATGACATCATCTTGGGTATGGACTGGTTTTCAACACTTCAAGAACATATTGACTATCATTGCAGGCGAGTTAGATTCATTTATAATTATGGGATGATATTATCCTTTATGGTATAGAGATATCTCATGGATAAATGAGTGGTTCTTATGATCAAGAATCTACAACCCATCACCCATCAGTTGGTGATCTTATCACTTGGTGTATCAACCCCTTTGGGCATCTAGATTCCTTCAGTATTAGAGGACTACATATAAATCTTCCCCAAGGACATTATGGGACAACCTACATGGTGGGATATGGACTTTTTCATTGACTTGAACCTTGATACCACACTGATATATTCTATGGTATATTATATGGTATCAACTGAGCTCCAGGAGATGAGGGTGCAATTGGAGGATCTTTGAGATAATGGATTTATCAAACCCAGTGTGTCCCCTGGTGTAGCATTGGTTTTGTTCATAAAAAATATGGATGGTAGCATGAGAATTTATGTTTATTATCATCTGCTAAACTAGGTAACAATAAATAACAAGTTTCCTTAATTGAGGATCAATGACCTCTTTTATCAGTTATGAGATGTGATTTAGTTCTCAAAGATCAATCTCAGGTTTGGATACCACTAGTTGAGAGTTCTTGAGGCTGATATTCTAAAGACGTCATTCTGATCTTTCTATAGACACTATGAGTTCTTGATGATGACTTTTGATGTGAATATTTTCCCTTCAGTGTTTATGGATCTAATTAATTGGGTCTTTTATCCATACTTGGATGGATTTTTGGGTGTATTCATAGATGACATACTCATTTACTCTAAGTTAGAGGATGATCATTCATAGTATCCGAGGATGGCATTATGCTTAATTTGGGAGTATCATCTTGATGGAAAGATCTCAAAGTTCTAGTTTTGGATCTGTGGGGTTCACTTTCTAGTTCAAATCATTTTAGATCATGGTTTAGTTATAGAACCAAAAAATATTGATGCAGTTCTTGATTCAGATCCACCAAAGAGTCTTTCATAGGTACAAAGTTTTCTTAGCTTGTAGGGGTACTACAGGTGGTTTTTGGTAGACTTATCTAGGATTTCATCCCCTTTGACCACCATGACATGGAAAGGGTAGTCATTTATCTAGTCCTAGTAGTTTTAGAGAGCCTTTTAGGAGTTTAGGTTGTGGCTAACCAGTGATCCTATGCTTGAGAACACATAGTGCTACCAAAGGAGGGCATAGAATACATAGTGCTATTTGAAGACTCTAGATCTAGGCTTGGTTACATGTTAATGTAGATCCAGATAGTGATCATATATGGGTCAAGGTGGTTGAGAACACATGAGAAGAACTATGCGACTCATGACCTATAATTGGAAGTAGTGGTGTTCACTCTGAAGATGTGGAGGAACTCTCTTCTGGGTGAGTACTTTATTATATACTCATCCCACCAGAGCCTCATATATATATTATCTTAGAGATATTTGAACTTGATATAGAGTAATTAGTTATATTTTTTTAAGGACTGTGACTTCAAGATAGTCTATACTCCTGGTAAGTGAAATGTGGTTGCATATTTTTTTAGTAGGAAGTCTCATTCACACTTGGTTGAGGAGGCATCTGAAAAGTTGGATTCTTTGTAGCTGACCCTAGTAGATGATAGGGGTGTACCTTTTCTTCAGTAAATAGTGGTGAATACTTTACACCTTCAGTTTGTGAGAGAGTCTCAGTTGGGATACATTGACTATGAGGTTCCAAGTGACCATATATCCTCAAGAGATACACCTAGTAGTTTTCTAAATGAGGGGAGCACATCATTCTTTTTCAGGTATAAATAGTGATTTTAGTCATGTTTTATGGGGAGTTAATGAGGGATTTTTACAATTTCCCATTGGATGTACATCTAGGTGTTGAAATCATTTATAAGTACCTTCAATGGTAGTTTTGGTAGTTTGAAATAATGTAGAGTGTTTCTGAGTTCATCTCTTAGTGTCTCACATGTTAACAGTTCAAGGCTGAGTACTGAGTTCTGGCATGGTTGATATAGCCTCTTGATATCTCAAAGTGGAAATGAGATGGAATTTCCCTAAACTTAGTTACAAGACTTTCATAGATATATACAATCCATAATATTATATGGTTTACTTTTAACTGACTTACTAAGTTGGAACACTTCCCTACCATCAAGGAGTATAGATCAGTACAGATTTCAGGGTGGTTTTATTTGCAGGAGATCATTCGGATTCATGAGTTACCCTTGATTATTATCTATAACCATGATGCTCAGTTCACATCATGATTGTGGTAGGATTATAAAAGTCCTTCATGACCCAGTTGAGGATGAGTATGACATTTGACCCCCAGACAGATAGGCAAATCTAGTGGACTATCCAGGTAATGGAGGATATATTGAGATCTTGCATGTTATACTTCGGTCAGATCTGGGAGGATCACTTATCATTGGTATAGTTTTCTTATAATAACATATATCACTCTAATATTGGCATTTCACCTTTTGAATCCCTATATAGGAGATCTTATAGGTCTCCCTCTATTGGACTAAGATTATTGATACATCTCTAGTTAGGCTAGAGATGGTGCAGGATATAATGTAGAAGGTTTAGGTGATCCATGAGTGTATGAGGACAACCCATAGTAGATAGAAATATTACATAGATCGATGTCATAGACCCTAGGAGTTTGAGTAGGGAGACCATGTCTTCCTAGGAGTCTCTCCATTATATGGATTTTAAAGGTTTGGATGGGGAGGAAAGTTATCCCTAAGGTTTATCACGTTGTTCAAGATCATATAAAGTGTCAGTGAGGTTTCTTACCACCTATCCTTTCCCCCACAGTTGGATTGGGTGCATGAAGTCTTCCATGTGTCGTAGCTGAGGAGATATGTGCATGATCCTATGCACTTTATTAAATGGGACGATTTGGACATTGAGTATGGAGATACCATTATGGAGTACTCGATGGTGATTAAGGATCTATAGGACAGGATCTTGTAAGGATGGACCATTCCTTTGGTTCATGTGTTGTGGCAGCACAGAAGCATTCAGGAAAGATCTTGGGAGCAAGAGTTTCAGATGCAGTCTCATTAACCCCACCTTTTTATTTATCTTATGATTTTGGGGGTAAAAATATTTTAAAGAGGGGATAATTTAATGAATTTGGTTTTATTGGATTCTTTCCTTTGAATATTTCCATTTATATATCTAGATTTATCCTTGGAGTCAGCATGGTGTTGGGTCTCTCGAGACCCCAGAATCAGTATATTAAAAATATTAATATATTTTAATACATGTACATGCATTATTTTAGTGTTTATTGGTTTTATTATTATTCAGGACCTCGAATGGAAAATATGAGATGACGGTTGATTCCATAACATAGGTTTTACCCTATTCGTGACCTATAGTTGGTCGGGATTATACTTCCCGATGAAATCAGGAATTTTAATGTGCATTTAATTAAGTTAAACAATGTATTTATTTATTTTTTATTAAATGAACCAATTATAATACTATATAAACACCCAGTTATAACATATCACTAGGGTTAGCTACATAACCTTGGGAGGATTTGAGAGGAGTATTATGCGTTCTTCATTGGTGGATCGCATCAAAAGATTATGGGAGTTTTGATCATGGTGGATTGAGAGGAAATGAATGCAGTAGGTCTTATTTATTTTTCATGAACACATTCTTCACCAATGATTGGCCATAAATCAAGGTAGGGGTCATCATTGTTTTTACCCTTTTGATTAAAATATCAATCATGTATCCTTATCTTATTTACTTTATCTATGATTTATTTTTTATTCAAATGAGCCCTGAAATTTTTTGGTCATAGATATCCAATATAATTCTTCCATCTCGCATACTACCACCATAGATACCCTGATTATTTGATCATTGGAAAATAATTCTTGGATAATTATGGTTTTAATTTTCTTGTATTCTCCCCCCTCCCTCTATTCATCATGTCCATTTTTTCCCACGGGGTTATAATTTGATATTTACAAGGTAGTATTGATTATGATCAAACCCCCAGATTCATTGAAGTTTCATGAATAATGAATGGATTTTTGATTTTAATATGGATCAGGATGAGCTAAGGGTTGTTGTTGTGATCTGTTTGGATTTAGGATCTATAGAGATAATGGGAAGATTTTTTCAATGATGGGAAGGAATTGTGCGAGGTTCAGGTAGCCAGAATCTGGCCACTTGTGATGGATTAGGCATAAACACACCTAGATTTGGGACCTCTGATGTGAATTTTGGTGGAAATAGATATGGTGGTGGAATAGAGGATCATGTATATATTTCTTGGGTTTCTGTGAAAAACTCGACTACACAATGTGTAGTCTTGGAACACACATAATTTAGTCCCCTAACTACAATGTCTAAGGTTTTAAGTAAAGAAATATATCACGTAGTGTGTGGACCCACCACACACTGTGTGACCCTCTACTGGTGGCTCAACATGTACTCCAAGAGTATATGGGTATAGACATGGAAAGGCACAGGGGCATGGCTAGAGTAAACAAACACGGTCATATACTCAAACATGACCAAGATACCCATATAAACCCATGTACATGGGAATGGGATAATGTACACTTGTATGGTTGGAAGAGAATGGGAAATACCTAGGTGACTGAGACATGTTTTGTACCACCAATACACTCTATGTAGTTTGACATGGCCATCCAAGCCATGTCTAGGGAAGAATGTGACCAGGCAGTGAGTCTAGGTTATGCGCCATGTAGACCCCCATACACATTGTGTATTCCCTCTAGAAAATTCTTCCTCTCATATCTCCTTCTTTAGGACTAAGATTTTGGCCCGTGAGTATCCTATCCTTGTTTTTGTCCACATATAACTCAATTTTAGACTTCATTATCTCATGTTAGATATGATATGAGGTGTTTAAAGAATTACACTTCTTGAATTAATGCTTGATGATGGAAGTGGTCAAGTCAAGATCATCAGAGATATTTTGGGGTTGGAACCCCCTACCACACCTTGGCGTTGGTCCCCCATAATCCTTATAGAGGTAGAGTCAGAACCCCCTACACTATTTTTGGGTCCTCTATCTATGGAGCAGTACTCCCCTATCTTTAAGCTTTGGTGGTGTGTGGTTCCTCTATGAGATTTGTGGTTCCCTCGATTGTGGAGCACAGAAGTGAGTATTGGTCCCCTACACATGAATTTTCGTGAGGTTTTGTTTGATGTTGGGAATCATTGATGTAATTTTAGAGATATAAGCATTATCATTGATTTTGGTTGAGATGTGATATGGATATCCCCTTTATCTTTCTACTGGGTTTCATTTTTGAGTATATATCTATTATGGGTTTCATTTCCTTCTTATTATGGGTTGATATAACCTTTTTTGTATCTTTCTATTTCTCCCTATGTATTTTTCAGGGAATCCTACTAGGGATGTATATACTCACCCCCTAATTGGGATTTTCATGTATGTTTCATGTCTTATGCTGAAGATGGATAGTTCATCAATGACATCAGATGATCATAGTGATACCTGGGTGTATTAACCACTTACGATGGTTGGGACTTGGAGATTAGGAGTCGAGATCTCTTATTTTCATTTATTTTAGTTTTTTTCTGGTTGGGGCTTCATTTATAGTTGGCCATGTATTTTTTCAATTTTTTCTTTGGATTTATTTTTCATACTTTGATTTATTCCCTATAGTTTATTGTATGCATGTTTGTACTATAGATGATTCAATATTTACTATTATTACTTTGTACTATTGCATGGAGATGGTTGGGTATGCACATATAGGTATATTAGGATAAGGCCTCCCATTTTATATTATTCCTTATTAGTGATTTTCTCCACCCCCTGGCCTATTGAAGGTGGGATTAGGGTTGTGGTGGCTCAGCCTTCAACCGGCAAGGTGGGAACCAGTGGATCGCGTCATTACAAAGATGATCAAAATTCCCATGGTTAGGCAAGGTCTCAAACATGAAATGCTATGAGTCCTCCTGTGATCCATAGCTAGAACATCCTCACCACACTAGGGTCGAAGGCATGGTGAGTCAAAAATGGGTAAGGTTTTGACACCACACCTTAGATGGTTGTAATGTCAGGATGCCCGAGATTGGTGTGATCAAGGCCACCATTCTTGTGGTGGAAATCACCATGTCATGGTGATGGTTGTTTCAGATTTTTTAATGGATGATTCAGCCAGTGATATTTTAGGGGAAGTTACACCTCTCAATGAAGACATGTGATTTCATAAAGAGGGGATAATTAATGCATTATTAACATTTTATTCCCTTTATTAATCGATTATCACTCTTAATCTTTCTAGTTTTCCTAATCTAGATAATTCAGAGAAGGGTGTGTACATTCTTCCTTATTTGAGAGATGTCCTAAGATAATTACTTTCCTCTTAGGCTTGTTCATGTTGATCTAGGATTATGGAGATCTTGACCTCTTCTTATCTAGTCACAGCTTCCAAGAAAGATGGGTTTTCTTCCTTGGACTGGATCTAGATCTACCATTTATGTTTGTTATTATTTCATAAGTTTATCTAATTTTAAGCTTTTATATCCATCTCCTTAATATTTCTCTAAATCCCCTTCTGTGATGAATTGGGGTCGGTTCTGTAGACCCTTTTCATATGAGTTTGATCTGGTTTGTGTGTGGTTATGATTTAGGTATCTACACATGATAATCTAGGCATTTAGAACCAACACACTCAAGTTAGGAATTTTTTTTGACATATAGATACTTTATATAAAGTTTTTATTATTATGATCACATGTGTGTGTGTTTCAAGACTTGTTTTGACATGTTATTTTGTGCCTTTATATGTAATTACATATTTTGTGTGAATGTATGGATTGTGGAGATTATTTTTCTAGTATCAAGTGATAGTTGGACCACCGTGGCTTGGTTAGACCTTAGAGGGGTAGTATGTGTGAAATGAAATGATGATGATGATGGAGAAAGACACAAGGTAGGGGTACTATGCATTTGTGTCCCAATATAATATAAAGATAGGTCATAATGGATTTGTAACATGTACCATGATAAAGAAAGGGTATGATGAACTTTGGTCCATACCCATAATAGACATAAGGCTTTATGGCCTTGTTGCCTGACCTGGGCCTTATTTTCCATGTGTCTACTTAGGGATATATATATATATATATATATAGTGGCCTTGTGGTTGAACCATGATCAAAACTTCAGTTATGAATATACTTCTAGTATGGAGCTGAAGTAGTTATGGTCAGGGTTTTAATAGCTTGATTATTGTATGATCACTCAGCACATGAATGGTAGTTACTTGATTGATCATTTACTTTTTATTATGGCATACACCTCTTATATATATGAACTTATGTTAAAGACACATTGTAGGCTTCATACTAGTTTTATAATCACATCCTGCATGGGTATCTTGATGAACATGCAAACTTCATGATCAAGGATCTGGGAAAGGTCAAGGGCCTAGCAATAGGGAGTTAAGGATATAGAGCTTGGCCTTCAGAGGAAATGTTGGGATAGAAGTTGGAGGGATATCATAATGACTTTGTTTATTTTTATATTTCTTTCTAACACTATGGTTTTTCCTCATACATTAGAGGTCCTTGATTATTATTTTGTATGACTTTAGATACCTACCATGTCATCTATTATAGCACTATTATTATTCACTTATGTCATGACCTTTTATGTTATTGTTATTTTCTTGATATGATTCTGATGTACATCTTTTGATACTGAGGATATAGTATCCTCTCCAATAATGTTCAGACCATCACTTCTATTTGATAACCTCTTACATATGGGGAGTCATGCATGAGGTCATGTGGCGCTCTGTCTTAGACTAGGTGATTTGGGTCGGGGAATTACAAAGTGGTATCAGAGTGGGTTTTCATTTTCTTTATTATTGATTATATTGGGGGAATGTATAAGGGATATAGGTTTTGTGGAACTCAGTCATTGGATTCATGTGAGTTCCTTGACATCTCTTGTATGATTTTCCTTTGAGTTATTGATGATGAGACTCTTGATACATTTATGTCTTTATGGTTTCATGGTGATACTGAGTATGTTGTGTCATTACAGTTTATGGATTTGGGTGTGTTCATGAATCATGACTAGGAATGTAGAATCAAATTTTATATATGTCTATTTACTATGAAAGGTAGTTCATTTAATCAAATTTAATAAATTGCACTTTGTGATTTTTTGATTTATTGTGATGAAATTTGAATTAATTAAACTTGAGAATGCTTATTATATATATATATATGAAGGTGAGTATCATACAAGTATAAATAACCAGGATCAGGCCTTGGGTAGTATAAGGAGGTTTATGCCTTATCATTATGTTTAGACTCCTAGGATAGGTATCCTATATAAATCCCTTATGTGTTCCAATAAACTTCTTAGGTTTTTATAATTAGTAAACTATTACAGTCATTCTAATAATACATTTTAAATTACATACAATTCCTCCTAAAAGATGTCTAAGAGGGTCACTAGTAGAAGCAGGTAAAAATTATCTTACTAGGGTGGATTCTCTTGTTCTACCACCATATATACAGGAGGACATAACTGAGTATACTCTAGTACCTACTCTAATGGTTTATGTGGAATAACCACTATAGTCAAGTCTCTTTTTCATAGTTCATTTTCAATGTGGAGGATTTTCCAAGATGGTGGTTGATTATGCTTGGGACATCCAACTTCAACATCCCCCAGCCTAAAGGGTATTGTAGTACCTTAGTATACTGAGGATTGGATTGAAATAATTTATGGGATATTTGATCTAGTAGAGACCTCAGAGGATCTGCGGGTAAATATAGTTACTATCACGCTTCAGGGACCCTCCAGGAGTTGGTGAGGTATTATAAACTAGGTGGAAATACGTGAGGTTATGACCTGGGAAACCATCAAGGATCTATTCTTTGGGAATTTATTCCTAGATACTCTATCACTAGATCATGTACAGAAGTTTATATAGCTTTATTATGGGAGTATGTTAGTGTCTAGATACTCTACTTGACTCATGGAGTTTCTTTACTTTACTCCACTTATAGCTGGAAATAAGGCATGGAAGTCCAATAATTTTGAGATTGGCCTTCATCCAGAGTTGAAGCATTGAGTTGGTAAATTTGAACCACTGATATATCTAGAGTTACTTCAAAATGCCTTGATGATTAATAATGTTCTAGAGTAGGATATAGCTGCATGTCATTTTCCAACTCTTAGTGGATCGGTTGGCAGACTTCTCAATGTAATAGTGGGTGCCTCTTAAGAAGAGGAAGGATGAGGAGTTTCAACAAGGTGGTGGTAGGAAATCAGAGTAAATAAAGTTTTTTTATTACCCTCTATGTTAAGATGAGTTCCTTAGTGTTTAAACTAAGTATAAAGTGGTAAATATTATAAAATTTACCTGGAACCTCAAAACAAGTGTCAGTGGTGTGGTAAGATGGGGAATATTTAGCAGATTTATTTGAGGGCATTGTGTTCAAGTTCTTATAGGGTTATGGGGAAAGTTTGGACTGTGACTCAAGTATATGGATGGAACCCTCAGTATCATACCCTAAACCCATGGAATTTGGTAAAATAGGAAAGTTATGCTCCTCAGGGGCAAGCCTGTAGAGCTGAGGAAATCATATTTTGTGAAATGGACTAGGTTTCAGTTGATGGTAGAGAGGGACCATCGAATATTTGAGGTATGGACTTGATTACATCTATGAAATATTCATTCTTTTTTTATAAAGTATCTTCCCATTTTTTTATATATTCTCAAATTATTATTGGGATTGACTTTATAGTCAAGTTATCATATGAGTTTTTATCTCTTGACACACCCTTAGGGAAGTGGATTGTCTCTGGAGATGTCCAGAATATTCAATAGTAATTACTTTATATGAAAATCAATGGTATTTCATGATTCCTTATATGACTGGTTTCAATTTTATTTTCAGTATGGACAGATTGACCAGTTACCAAGTGCACATCAACTTCTATAGAAGATGAGTATCCTTTACTATGCATAAGGGGTAGAAGTTTTTTTGACTTATGAATGGGATGTTAGATTAGGAAAAATGTGTCTACACCTAATCTAGTTTGGATCTATTATAGCACTAATAGTTGGCGTAGTTCTTATGACTGATCAAGTAATATCTCCCTCCATTTTTCCTTCTTTGGTGGACCTTTGTTGGGATGTCTTTCTAGATGACTTCTTTATACTTCCTCTTGGTAGAGGAGTTGGATTTGATATCAAACTTTTATTAGGTGCACAACCTATATTGATTCCTCCATATCATATGGCACTAACCGAGTTGAAGGAACTCGAGTTTCATATTGAAGATTTATATTAAAAGGGTTTATTACACTGAGCACAACTCCCTAGGGTGCCTTGGTGTTGCTCACAAAGAAGAATAATATTAGTCTTCAGTTGTTTGTAGACTACATGAAACTAAACTTGGTTATTGTGAATAATTGATACCTATTTCCCAAGATCGGTGGCTTGTTTGATCAATTATAGGGAGCTCAGTGGTTCTCCATTATTGACCTATGATCAAGCTACCACCATCTTTCGATCAAAGAGAAAGATATTCCTAAGATAGGTTTTAGTAGTATGCATGGATAGTATGAGAATAATTTCATGACATTTAGGTTGAAAAAATGCACTATTGGTGTTCATGGATCTCAATAATTGGATCTTATATCTATATCTTGACTCCTTTACTATGTAGTTGTTTGATTATATCCTTATATACTCACAGGCCTTAGAGATTCACACTAGACATGTGGAGATTTTTTTAGTAAACTTTGAACAAAATGATTTTATGTTATGCTCTCAAAGTATCACTTATAGATTTAGGAGGTACTCTTTCTTGGGCATGATATCTATGAGGAAATAATTTCTATGGTCAAAGAGAAGGTAGATACTATTATGTCTTGGGAATTACATATAAATGTGTTTGAGATCAAGATATTCCTTGGTTTATATGGGTATTTCAAATGGTTCATCTAGGATATCTTTTGTTTAAAAGAAATTATTACTAGGATTACCAATAAGGGAGTGAAGTTTGAGTGAAAAAAACTAATGTAAATAGGTCTTCCTAGATTTTTATAGATGAATAATAATAGTTATGATCCTGATATTTCCAGATCCTAGGATTTAATATGATATTTAATTATATTCCTCAGGTGTAGGTTTTGGATCTGTTCTGATGCAGAGGGATCAAGTAGCAGTGTATGGGTCTCACCAGATATGACCCCATTAGAAGAATTACCCTATGCATGACTTGAAGTTGGTATTAGTGGTCCATGATCTAAATTTTTGGCACCATTATCTCTTTGTTTAGATATTTTTCATATATATAGAACAAAATATCTTGCATTACATCTTCTCTTAGTGGGATTTGAATCTCTAAAAAAATTATTGGGTGGAGTATCCTCCAACCTTTGATTTTGAAATGTCTTATGCTATAGTAAATAGTAATGTTGTTATAGATGCTCTCAGTAGGAAAATGTAGTAACTTGAAGAAATAAATTTATAGTAGGAATAACTATTGATGATCTTGTTGTATAAATGGTTAGTGGATGATCGTACCACGATTCACTGTTTCATTTTCACCCTTACATCGTTGTGCTAAACATATTTTGTATTAAAAATTATAAAAATATTATCAAATTGTGCTTCATGTTTGATTCAATAATTTTGTGTTTATCACTTTTAAATAGGTCAATGATACTTTTTTTTAAAATTACAATGTATGTGGAGGTGATTTGGAGGGCCCTTGATGAAGTGAAAGAAAAATGGGCCAAAATTGCATGGATCCATGGACATCTGTCCACTGTTTTAAATATTACACAAAATACGTGCATCCAAATGGGCTGAAAGTTTGTGGGCCTGTCCAAAATTCAATATTCTACATTTAATATTAAGTAACCCAATCCTGATTAGGCTTGAATAGGGCCCATCCGAACTGATCTGTCCAAGCCACCGAATTTGGACCAAGTCAAATGCGGTGTTCTGTATTTTATAAATATCTTGATATCTATTTGTCCAAATGGTTCCAAAATTTCTGTGGAGACAGTCAAGTGGTAGGGATACAACTTTTATATTTTCTCCAAAGAGATATAAGACTATATGAAGGCCGAAACGCGTCGTTAAAGTGGATTGATGAAATCTATGTGCCCAAAACCACCTCCCACATTTCCTATAAAAGGACACCTTGGGCTCCTCATTTGTAAGTTCGGACAAGGAGTGAAGTGCTTCCAATTTGGAGTCCTATAAGAGTCTTATAATCACCTTGGAGGTTCTGGAGGCCCCTATCCTCATAGGGGGATCAACAATGAAGAAGGAGTTCAACCCGAGCTTCCTCCTCCTCCCGATGTCGAGCTAAAAGTTGGGTGTTCGTTGTGAGGGAGCTACACACATGTCAAGGGAGTTCCGATGCATACATTAGCTACTGGTTTGGAGTAATTTGGGTGTTTAAACATTTTATTCCATGTATCTTATTTTATTTCAGATTTGAATGCTTGATTTGATGCATGTGAGTGTTATGCTCTTAATTTCGAACCGATCGGTGTGAGGTTTTGAGTGCGTGACTTGTGTTGTTCCGATTGGACATCACAAGAATCCTTTTCATACCCACCTTATTGAGATTTAAATATGATTTGGAATCTCTTATTCCCTGCATAAGTACTTGACCTTGACAATACGATTGTTACGTCAAGGTTGGGTCCTTTAAGCATTGAAATAAAAGCTTAGGAATTAATCGGGATTCCAATTAACTCCAACCAAAAAATTACTCTAAACCTGAGATGAATCTCTATGAACAATGAACTTGATATGTGTCTAGTGAAATAACATCGACCCTTTTATCTCATATTTCTCAAAACCCACTTGGTCACTCATTTTTTAGGATATTTCAACTAAGTCATTGTTTTAAACTGTTTTCAAAACCACCCCCTCTCTTAGTCATTTTTATTAAAAATACACACTCTAAACCTACCAACGCTCCTTGAGAGATGACCTAGGGTATTCCCTAGACTATAAATCAACCTTAAAAATATAATCAATTTGACGTGTCACAACAGCACAGTCAAATTTTGGCGCCGTTTCCGGGGAGCGCTTTGGTTTTTTGTGCGTGTTTTTGATAAATTTTTTGTAATTTTTGTGAATATTTGTTTGTTTTATCTTCTACCTTTTCATTTGTTTTCGCGTTCTAATTTATTTATTGTATAGGTTCTTTGTATGACGCATTCTACTCCGGGAGACCTACAAACTTTCGAACCCGAACCGGAGAGGATCCTACATCAACGAAACCGAGACATACAAGACCACACTTTGAAGGAGGAGACATCAAATCTTAAAATTCTTCTTGATCCTTCTTCTTCTTCTGAAACCAAAGTTAAAAATGAACATAACTTGTATATCATGGATGAAAATAATAGAACACTAAAAGAACTAACCTCACCTGATGTTGATATCCAACCCACTTACATTCAATTACAAGGCGAGACACCCAATTTTGAACTAAAATATGGTTTAATTCATTTATTACCAAGATTTCATGGACTGCCTGGAGAAGATCCACATAAGCATTTAAAAGAATTTCATACTGTGTGTTCAACCTTAAAACCTTATAATGTGGATGAAGAACAAGTGAAGCTTAGGGAATTCCCATTTTCATTAGAATACACTGCAAAAGATTGGTTATACTATGTCAATTCACCAATTAGGGGTTGGGCAGACATGAAATGCCTTTTTCTTGAAAAATACTTCCCAACCTCTCGAACTGCAACTATAAGGAAAGAAATATGTGGTATAAGACAATCTCAAGGGGAAAAATTACATGAATATTGGGAACGCTTTAAAAGGTTTTGTTCAAGTTGCCCACACCACCAAATAAGTGATCAACTTTTAATTCAATATTTTTATGAAGGTTTGATTCCTATTGATCGAAATATGATTGATGCTGTTGTAGGTGGTGCATTGGTAGATAAGACCCCAATTTCTGCAAGAACCCTCATTGAGAACATGGCACAGAACACTCAACAATTCGGTACACGGTCCAGTGTTCCCATTCGAGGTGTCCATGAGGTGCAAAGTACTGAGTTTGAGAAGAAGGTGGACACGAAGTTCGAAGAGGTAAGTACCCTTCTACGACAACTTGCTCTCTCCCAAGGGAAATATCAATCTCCTCCTCCCATCCATTGTGGAATCTTCTCTTCTGACACCCACTATTCTGACCAATGTCCTCAATTGAGAGAAACTTCTGAGAGTTGTGAGGCAATATTTCCAGGACGCCCCTTTAACCAACCCTTTAGGCAAGAACCATACTATCCATCCAACCAAGGGTGGAAGGACAACCAAGCCTATAGGCAAGGGGGGTATTCAAACCAACCTCAATAGCAATGGAACCAATAGGGTCATAGTAGTCATCCACCACCACCCAGAAATCCTCAACCACCCCAAAGGCCATTCCAACCACCCCTCCAAAAACCGAGCCTAGCCTAGAAGATATGATGAAGAAAATGGCTAACAATAATATCCAATTCTAACAAACCACCCAAGCAGCCATACAAGACCTAAAGACCCAACTAGGCCAGCTTGCCAACTCGGTGGGGGAAATCCAAAGTCATGGGTCAGGTAAACTACCATCTCAACCAGTAGTAAACCCTAGGGATAAAGGAAATGTTAGTTCCATCACCCTTAGGAGTGGGACACAACTCAAAATCCAAATGACCCCTCCATTAGAGTCCTCCCATCCAAAGGAAACCACCATCCCAACTGCTGAAAATGGTCCAAGAGAAGAAAACCCTTTTCCTGAGAGAAGCCCTTCCAAAGGAAAGACTATGGTTGTTGATGAGCCACCTATCCCAACCATTCCTCTTCCATTTCCTCAAAGGGCTGCCCAACCTAGGAAACAAAAAGAAACTGATCTTGATAAATAAATCTTGGAGACTTTCAAAAAAGTGCAGGTTAACATTCCATTGATTTATGTCGTCAAGCAAATTCCAAGATATGCAAAGTTTCTGAAGGAGATGTGTATCCACCGAAGGCGACTTAGAGGTGATGAGAAGGTGAGCTTGGGGAGGAACGTCTCAGCATTGATACAACCATCACTTCCCACCAAGTGCAACGATCCTGGAACATTCTCGATTCCGTGCACCATAGGGGAGTATTCTTTCTCCAATGTTATGCTTGATTTTGGTGCTTCTATTAATGTGATGCCTCACTCCATATACTCTTCTTTGCAGGTCGGTGAACTAAAGCCCACAGGAATAGTTGTTCAGCTAGAAAATTGGAGTACGACACACCCTTCCGGTGTGTTAGAGGATGTTCTTGTGAGGGTGAAAATTTTAATTTTTCCTACTGATTTTTACGTGCTTAAAATGGAAGATGATAGGATGAATGGACATGCCCCAATTATATTGGGGAGACCTTTCTTGAAAACTGCCAAAGCCATAATTAATTTCCATAATGGTACATTATCTATGGAATTTGGTGGTGACATAGTCCATTTCAACATCCTTGATGCCATGAAGCACCCCGCAAAAGAACATTCCTCTCTCTCGGTAAATTAAATTGATGTACTCCCTTCCCCTAAAATAACTTCATTTGTTTCCCCTGATCCCCTTTCTGAATTTTCCTCTTTGATAGAAATTCTTGGAAATGAATAATGCAATGATTGTTGTAGCGGTCTAGAGATATGTCATGCATGTTTGTTAATTGATGATTTCTTGAACACAGAGGATCACATGACCATCGATGATACTGCTAAGCTTGTAAAAGCTCATTCCTCATCTGAGGATGTTACCATTGAGCAGTTAGATGAGATCAATGACTTATCACTTTCACACACACTTCTGTCAATCCAAAATCCCCCAGAATTGGAACTGAAACAACTGCCTCAAGATTTAAAATACTCATATATTGAGAATGGAAACAAGTTTCCCGTCATCATTGCTAGTTCACTCCCTCCTGAGCATGAATTGTGACTGCTTGATCTTTTGAGGAAGTATAAAAAAGCTTTGGGATGGACACTTGCTGACATTCCTGGCATTAGCCCATCAATTTGTACACATCATATTTTATTAAATGATGAGGCTAAACCAGTGTGGCAGTCACAACGTCGACTGAACCCAAACCTACTTGATGTTATTAAAAAAGAAGTAACAAAATTGTTGGCTGCTGGAATCATTTACCCTATCTCTGACAGCCAATGAGTCAGTCCCATTCAAGTAGTTCCTAAAAAAACTGGCATTACTGTAGTTAAAAATGAAAACAATGAATTGGTTCCAACTCGTGTGCAGAATAGTTGGCGTGTCTGTATAGACTATCGCCGACTAAACAAACACACTAGGAAGGACCATTTCCCATTGCCATTCATTGACCAGATTCTAGAGAGGCTAGCAGGGAAGTCCCATTACTGTTTCCTTGATGGGTATTCTGGATACTTTCAGATCCATATTGCCCCTGAGGATCAAGAAAAGACAACCTTTACTTGCCCCTTTGGTACATTTGCTTATAGAAGGATGACATTTGGTCTGTGCAATGCTCCAGGTACTTTCCAACGATGTATGGTTAGTATTTTTTCGGATTACCTGGAGAATTGCATGGAGGTTTTTATGGATGATTTTACTGTTTATGGATCCTCTTTTGATGAATGTTTGAGTAGTCTTGCTTCTGTCCTACGTCGCTGTATTGAAAAGAATCTCGTATTAAATTATGAGAAATGTCATTTCATGGTGCGACAAGGCATAGTTTTGGGACATGTCATTTCTGGGGAAGGTATCCAAGTGGACAAATCAAAATTAGATATCATTTCCTCCCTACCATTCCCTAAAAATGTTCGGGATGTGCGGTCTTTCCTGGGTCATGCTGGATTTTATCGTCGTTTCATTCGTGACTTTAGTAAAATTGCACTCCCCCTCTCCCGATTACTCCAAAAAGAAAAAGAATTTGATTTTGATAAAAAATGTGAGGAATCTTTCAATAAGTTAAAATGGAGTCTCACGTCACCCCCGGTAATCCAACCACCTCGGTGGGATTTACCATTTGAGCTCATGTGTGATGCCTCTAACTATGCAGTTGGGGCAGTCTTGTCACAAAGGGTCGATCGAGCTCCACATGTCATTGCCTATGCCTCACGTACTTTGGACCCTGCCCAAGCAAACTACACCACCACTGAAAAATAATTTCCTTCCATTGTGTTTGCCTTGGATAAATTTAGGTCATACCTTCTAGGGTCCAAAGTCGTTGTGTTCTCAGACCATGCAGCCCTCCGATATCTCCTAAAGAAACCAGAAGCCAAACCATGTCTCATTCGCTGGATGCTCCTACTTCAGGAATTTGATCTAGAAATTAGGGATAAAAAAGGAGCAGAGAATGTGGTTGCTGACCATATCAGTAGGATTCTCCCATCCACAGACATTGACTCATCCCCCTGTATTCCCATAAATGAATTGTTTCCTGATGAGTAATTGTACCGAGTGCAAGATGTTATTCCTTGGTATGCTGAAATTGTAAATTATTTGGTAGCGTCTTGCATTCCTGCTGATTTCACCAAAAACCAGGCCGACCATCTAAAAATGAGTCTCGTTGGTACATTTGGGATGACCCCTACCTCTGGCACACATGTAGTGATCAAGTTATTAGGCGTTGTGTTCCCGATAGTGAGTTTCAATCTGTCCTTAGGTTCTGCCACACACTTTCTTGTGGGGGCCACTTTGGTCCCCAACAGACTACTCGCAAGGTCTTAGATTCTAGTCTCTTTTGGCCCACATTGTTTAGGGATGCCCATGAATTCTGTGAATCTTGTCCTCGCTGTCAAAGAATGGGGAATGTCTCTAAAAGAAATGAGATGCCCCAACAATCCTTACTCTTCCATGACATTTTTGATGTTTGGGGCATTGACTTTATGGGACCATTCCCCAATTCATTTGGGAACCTTTACATTCTTCTGGCAGTGGATTATGTTTCAAAGTGGGTAGAGGCACGAGCCACGAGGACAGATGATTCCAAGACAGTTGTGGAATTATTGAGAACCCAAATATTCTATAGGTTTGGATTACCTAGGTTTATCATCAGTGATCAGGGTTCTCATTTCTGCAACAGCACAATGCAATCTCTTTTGCGCAGGTACGGGGTTGGGCATCGAGTGTCTACTGCTTATCACCCACAAACAAATGGTCAAGCCGAAGTATCAAATAGAGAGGTAAAACAGATTCTTGAGAAAACGATTCAGCCCAACAGAAAAGACTGGAGTCTTAGACTCGATGATTCGTTATGGGCTTACCGTACTACATTCAAAACTCCAATCGGCATGTCACCATATCAGCTAGTTTTTGGGAAGAGTTGTCACCTCCCTGTTGAGGTAGAGCACCGGGCCTACTGGGCTATTAAATAATGCAATTCTAATCTTTCTGGTGTAGGTATTCAAAGGAAGTTACAGATTCAGGAGTTGGAGGAAATGAGAAGAGATTCATATGAGAACTCCCGAATTTATAAAGAGCGAACCAAGGCTGCCCACGACCGTCTCATCCTTCATCGTCAATTCCACATCAGGCAGAAGGTCCTCCTATACAATGCAAGGCTGAAGTTTCACCCTAGTAAGCTTCGTTCCCATTGGTTTGGACCTTACATTGTTACTAATGTCTCTCCATTTGGTGTTTTCCAGGTTCAAAATGAAGACACCAAGAAAACCTTCACTGTCAATGGGCAGCGGCTGAAGCACTTCCATGAAGTCATTCCGGAGTCCCCAATGGAGGAACTCCATGTTCAAGAAGCGGTCTATGAATAACAATCACCAGGTTTTATCCTTCCTTCCCACAGTCTCTTTTATTACAGTGAGGACACTGCATTCTCTAGGTGTGGGGGGGGGGTGGATACATTCCTGGGTTAGTTAGGATTTTTCACCATTTTCTCCTTTTGTTTTCTCTTTTTGGCCTTCTTTATGGTATTTTTATTTTTCCCCATCAACAATTTCGAAATTCCATGATGTGGCGACCATAAAGTGGGGAAAGTAAAAATACCATAACAAAGGCTAAAAAGAATATTTGTATGAATTTAACATCAGGGAGTGATTTTTAGTGAATAGGTTTTCTGTCAATGATATAAATGGTCGTATCTATGTGAAACCTTTGAGATGATTGATGCCCATTGTGTGAGTAGTTTTTGGGAAAACTGTGTCGCTAATATCTACAAAAAAATTTTGCACCAAACCACAAAGTGTGATTATTTCTTACTTAATATAAGGTAAATATATGTTGGGTTAATATTTTTCAGATTTAAATGATATTTCCATACGTTCGTTCCTTATCCGATCTATTTCATTATTGTACCAGATTGACCTATGCGTGTGTACCTAATGTCCGACTGTTGTACACCCTCAAAAAAAAATTGTTGTGTATTGGTCAGGTCAAAAACCACTCCTCCTCAACCTTTTATCTTATTATAACTATTGCAATTAGTATCATGAGGAGATCAAACAAGGGTTGAGAGATGAGTGTGAGATTTGTTCCAATTGCAACTTCAAAAAAAATGAGGGGAGTGATGAAATGTGCAACATATGGGGATATCTAGGTCGGGAGCTTATGGTTTGACTTCTGGGAATGCTTAAATGAGTGGGTCTTGAAATATGATTTCAAAGGATGTAGGACAGCTTCGGTGACAAAATCATTTAAGCTGAAAAATGTTAAAATAACATATATTTATTGGATAGCAAGTGGAAAGAATAGCATGGAATGGTTTTCACACACACACATGGAGAGTTAGTGTCATGATTTACTTCTGAATTCCTTTCTCAATTGGGTATCATGAACCTTTTTGAATTTCGCTATGATATGATTTATGAGACATCCTTTTCTATTTTCACTAGGAAGAACTCCTTGGTGTGATTCGTGCATTAATCAATTTACTTTAAATAAAATTCCCTCAAATTCTAAATCTTCATGATTTTTTAAATATATATATATATATGAATCATTGTATTTTGATATGTGACCTTGACCAGGAGTGCAAATGTTTAGGTGTGGGGGTGTGATCGTACCACGATTCACTGTTTTATTTTCACCCTTACATCGCTGTGTTAAACATATTTTGTATTAAAAATTATAAAAATATTATCAAATTGTGCTTCATGTTTGATTCAATAATTTTTTGTTTATCACTGTTAAATAGGTCAATGATACTTGTTTTGAAAATTACAATGTAGGTGGAGGTGATTTGGAGGGCCCTTGATGAAGTGAAAGAAAAATGGGCCAAAATTGCATGGATCCATGGACATATGTCCACTGTTTTGAATATTACACAAAATACGTGCATCCAAATGGGCTGAAATGTTTTGGGCCTATCCAAAATTCAATATTCTACATTTCATTTTAAGTAACCCAATCCTGATTCGGCTTGCATAGGGCCCATCCGAACTCATCTGTCCAAGCCACCGAATTTGGACCAAGTCAAATGCGGTGTTCTGTATTTTATCAATATCTTGATATATATTTGTCCAAACGGTGCCAAACTTTCGGTGGAGACAGTCAAGAGGTAGGTATACAACTTTTCTATTTTTTCCAAAGCGAGATAAGACTGGATGAAGGCCGAAACGCGTCATTCAAGTGGATTGATGAAATCTATGTGCCCAAAACCACCTCCCACATTTCCTATAAAAGGACACCTTGGGCTCCTCATTTGTAAGTTCGGCCAAGGAGTGAAGTGATGCCAATTTGGAGTCCTAGAAGAGTCTTCTAATCACCTTGGAGGTTCTGGAGGCCCCTATCCTCATAGGGGGATCAACAATGAAGAAGGAGTTCAACCCGAGCTTCCTCCTCCCGATGTCGAGCTAAAAGTTGGGTGTTCGTTGTGAGGGAGCTACACACATGTCAAGGGAGTTCCGATGCATACATTAGCTACTGGTTTGGAGTAATTTGGGTGTTTAAACATTTTATTCCATGTATCTTATTTTATTTCAGATTTGAATGCTTGATTTTATGCATGTGAGTGTTATGCTCTTAATTTCTAACCGATAGGTGTGAGGTTTTGAGTGCGTGACTTGTGTTGTTCCGATTGGACATCACAAGAATCCTTTTCATACCCACCTTATTGAGATTTCAATATGATTTGGAAGCTCTTATTCCATGCATAAGTACTTGACCTTGACAATACGATTGTTACGTCAAGGTTGGGTCCTTTAAGCATTGAAATAAAATCTTAGGAATTAATCGGGATTCCAATTAACTCCAACCAAAGAATTACTCTAAACCTGAGATGAATCTCTATGAAAAATGAACTTGATATGTGTGTAGTGAAATCACATCGACCCTTTTATCTCATATTTCTCAAAACCCACTTGGTCACTCATTTTTAGGCTATTTCAACTAAGTCATTGTTTTAAACTGTTTTCAAAACCACCCCCTCTCTTAGTCATTTTTATTAAAAATACACACTCTAAACCTACCAATGCTCCTTGAGAGACGACCTAGGGTCTTCCCTAGACTATAAATCAACCTTAAAAATATAATCAATTTGACGTGTCACGATATCACGGTCAGTGGATTCATTTAAGAACTAAGAGGTGATTAATTGTTCCCCCAAAATTATCATGTCAACATTGGTGGACAAGGTGAAGTCCATCTAGGAGTCAAACCTCAAGTTATTAGTGATGTGGGAATGGTTGTTTAGAAGTAACCCAATTATAGGATAGTAAATGGATAGTGAATATGTGATCCATATTCATGTGAGGGTAATGGTTCATACTTCCCTAAGGGAATAATTGATGAGGTACTCTCATGCCTCTTAGTGGGAAATGCACCCAAGTTCAATAAAAAAGTATCAGGGTATTAGGAGACACTTTTGGTTATCAATAATGAAGAGATACTTTGTGGAATTTTTCTCTCACTACTTGACCTATCAGAGGACTAAAGCAAAGCATCAGTGACCAGGAGGGTTACTTCAGTTACTTACTATGCCTATATGGAAGTGGGATGGGGAGATTATGGACTTTGTGATGGGGTTTCCCAGAACCCAAAGAAGTCAAGATTTTATATGTTTGATATTTGATTGTATTAAAATGGTGGAACATAACTTATTGATCCATGAGACTCTCTATATAAATGAGTTAGGGAAGATTTATGTTTGATAGATTATAAAAATGAAAGGATTGACTTTTAGTATTGTATTAGATAGATATGCACAATTAATGTCACAATTTTGGAAAGTCTTGTAGAAGGATATAGGGACTTAGTTAAAGTTGAGTACAACATATCATATATAGACCGATGGACAGTCAGAGAGGATGATCTCAATATTAGAGGATATCCTTTGAGCATGCATCTTATAATTCAGTGGGGTATGGGATGATCTTCCAACTTTATTTGATTTCATGTTCAATAAAATTTTATAGACTTTAATTTAGATCAAACATTTTGATTATATTTATGTTTATTCATGTTTATCACCATTATGTTGGAACGATGAAGGTGAGGTAGCTATTATTGGGATAGGTATGGTATAGGAGACCCCCAAGAGGGTGAAATTGATCAATAAGTGTTTGGTTACCACTCATACTAGATAGTGATCATATGTAAACTAGAGAATATGACCATTAGAGTTTTATATGGGCGGTCGGGTTTTCTTGTAGGTGTTGCCTTGGTTGGGGAATCGATGATTATAGAGGTAATGTAATCTTGCACCATGGTTTGTGGGGTTATTAGAGGTTATTGGACATATCAAAATAGTGGGATTCAATTTGGATATTCCTACATGATATCAAGGTATTCATAATGTCTTCTATATATATAAACTTTGGAGGTACAATCTTGATCCCACAAATTTGATGAACTATGAGGTTGTTGAGTTAGAAACTGATGCATTGTTTGTAGAGAAACAAGTTCAGATTGTGGACCAGAGTGTGATAATGATAATGGGGAAGATGGTACCACTTTTTGAGTGTAATGGAAGTGTGGTCAAATCTAAGAGGAGACTTGGGATAGAGAACCATATGTGTTGGCTCAGTGTCCTAAGTTGTTCGAGCAGGCCTCTGGAGACACTTCTTAAGGATGAGAAGTTGTTAAAGGGGAAGATTTGTAACATCCTTAATTTTAAAGGTATGCAATTTATATTCTTTTTATTATTTATCTTGGGTGTGGTATTTTTTGGATGTTCCATCATGGATTAAATAGGGTTTTGGGTGTTTTAGGTGCACCGTAGGCAAGACCATGTCGTGGTGTAGACTGTTTTATTCCTGGAACCTACCTATATAAAATGGGCTAATCAAAATTCTCATGGATAGGCATGGTGTCTTGAGTTTAGTGATACAAGTCCTCTTATGATCCATGTCTAGAAAAGTCTCACCATGCCATGGTGGAAGGCATGGTGAGTCTAAAATGGGAAAGGTTTTGACACCACACTATGAAGGTTCATTGTGTAGGGTTTCTTAGTCTTGGTTTGATCAAGGCCACCATGGACATGGTGGGCCTTACCACATCATGGTGACAGTTGTTTCGAAATTTGAAATGGACTATTTGGTCACTGGTCTTTTGGAGGACGTTATACCTCTTAATGAATACACATTTGATCAATAAGAGGGGATGTTTAATGTGTTATTAACCTATTCTTACCTATATTAATTGATTCACCCTCCTCCTATTACTAGTTTCTATGACCCAGATGATTTTGGGGAAGGTTTTGGACATTCTTCTTTCTTTGATCAATGAACTAGGGTGATTTCTTTTTTCCTATACTTGTTTGTTCTAATATATACTTGTGTGGATCTCAAACTATTCTTTTCTAGTCACTACTTTTGAGAGTAGTAGGTTTTATTTCTTAGATGGGATCTAAATATATTATTAATAGTGGTTATTGTTTTATTATTTGGTTTGATTCTAATAAATTTTATCTGTCTATTTAATCTTGTTCTAGAACCATTTTTTGATGAATTAGGATCACTTTTAGGGACCCTTGGAATGTGGTTTTGATCTGGTTGGTGCACTAGCATGATTTGGGTATCGTCACTTGACAATCTTGAAATTTGGTGCCAACACACTCGATGTAGGAAGTTCTTCACCATATATAGACCTTGTATAAAGTTTTTGTCTTGATTATGATTGCATGTGTGTATATGTGTGTGGATATAGAGACTCATGTTGACATGTTATGTTGTGCGTTTATATGCTTTGCTCTATTGTGTGTGAATCTATGGCCTGTAGAGGTTCTTCTTCGTATAGAAAGTGATGGGTGGACCATCATGGCTTGGTTAAACCTTAAAGGGAGAGAATATGTGATAGGATATGATGATGATGATGATGATGATGGACCAGGACACAGAGTAGGGGGTACGATGGCCTTGTGGACTGATCCAATGTAGAGATGGAGTACGATGGCCCTATGGCCTGACCCATGAAAAATATTGGGTACGATGGCCTTGGGTCCTGACCTGTAATAGAGGTGGGTCTCAGAGGCCTTATGGAATAACCTAAGACTTTTTTTCCATGTGGATACTTAGGGATATATGTGATGTTCTTATGGTTGAACCATGATCATGACTTTCGTTATGATTTTATTTCTGGCATGGAGCCAAATCAAGTATAGTCAGGTTTATGGTGGCTTGGTTATTATAAAATGGCTTGGTACATGACTGATATTAATTTTCTTGTTTATTTATTTATTATTATAGAAAAAAACCTCTTATGCATGTGAACTTATGTTAAGGATCCATTGGTGGTGTACTAATGGGTTTATACTCACACCTTCCATGGGAATCTCGATGTGTGTTCAATCTTCATGATCAAGGATATGATAAAGGGAAAGGGCCCAATGATAGAGAGATGAGTAGATGAAGCATAATATTTAAAGTTGGTACAAGGATAGACTCCAGAGTGATTCTATAGTTACTTTATTTATTTTTTTGTTACTTTCTTATACTCTGATTTGACCTACCACATTACGAGTCCTTGGTTATTACTTTGTATGACTTGAGATATCTATCATTTAATATGTTATATCATTCTCATTATTAAATTACATTGTTCCCTTTTATGTTATTATTATTTTCTTAATATGATTTTGTTTTAAAAATTCTGATACTAAGGGTGTATTATCCCAACTAATGACGTTCAGAACCTCAATGATAGTAGATAACCTCTTATGTGTGGGGAGGAATGCATAAAGTCATCTGGTACTCCGGCCTGGATTAAGGGATTTGGCTTAATTCATTACAGACTTAAGGTAAATTTCCTTTATATTAGACTGAAATATAACACACAAAGATATGGAAAACATTATATCTTATCTAAATGCATTCAAATAATGAAAACTACCCATCATGCTTATGTACAGTTTAACATCAATATATCTTCCAGATTTATCTAAATAAAACATAAAATTATTACTCAAAGGTGTTTTAAAAATTTTACTTGAATCAATACCAAACCATTTATGAGTTATTTAGGAAAATGATATAAAAAGATGATTTAGCATCAGAGTTTTAATGTCAGTTTTAGAATAAATAACATTAAATGAGACATGGGAATTCTTTTAATGTCAATTATGATAAAACTAATGTTAAAAGTGATTCAAAATAAATTTTAACATCAGTTTTTAAAAAAACTTATGTTAGAATATTTTAAAAAATATATAATTCTCATGAACTTATCCTCATTTTTTCAACTTGATCTTTCTAAATCCCTAATTCTCTCGACTTTCAACCACACTCCACATGCGCTCAATCTTCTATTTTCATTGGGTTTCACTTTTTTTTAATTTATTATTCTCAATATTCTATTTTTCATCTTTCTTCTATGTCCCTTGTCTTCATTTGGCCCACTAAAACCCCAATCTGCTCGACTCGCAACCGCATTCCAAAATTTTTGTTTGATCGATTTTCAACTTCATTTTTGCAGATGTTTCTCCTAAATCTTACATCATTTTCCTTGATTACACCTCCCTAAAGTGAATTAATTGAACTTTAATATCTATTTTCTATCCCCAACCTCTATATTTTGTAAGTTTATTTTTTTATTTTTTTGAATATTAGTTAATTATTTGTTAGTTGTAAATTTAATTTATTCTTTTAGTTATTTGTATGTATATAATTTTCAATTATAAATATATTTTTTATAATTAGTATAAGGTTATATTTTTGAATATTATAAATTATTTATGATTTAAAATTATGTATATAATTTGTTTTCTATTTTTATTTTTTTTTACAATTGTTTGTATTTATAAATTTATTATAGATATAATTGTTTTGTGGTTAAAAAAATTCTTAAATTTTTTTAAATTAATTTTTTTTCAATATAATTACTTTTGGTTATAAATTGTTTTCTGGTTGAATTTTTTTTTCAATTATAAATTATTTTCTAGATATAAATTGTCTGTTAAATGTTTATCCATGTTTATAAATTTATATGCTTATATGTTTTAAATTTATCTTTTTATACATATGTTTATATTTTTATATGTTTTATTATATTCATATATTATATTTTGAATTCAGGTAATTAATGGATCATAATCAAATAAATTCATTAATAATTAGCGATGAATATGGGAAATATGATGAAAATTTAATGGAATTTTCTAAATGAAATCTTGAAAATAAAGATCGGGTTTTTTATCCATGTGTGAAGTGTTTAAATATGAAAAAAGTATGGTACATGATAATCAATTACCATATAATTTTATATAGTTTTAATCATAATTATACACATTGGATCTGGCAAGGTGAAATAACAAACAAGTCAAGATCTAATAATGATGAAGATGTTCAGCATGATATAGAGGTTCGTCTTGAATAATTAATCCATGATGCAAGTTTTGAAACTATTGAAAAAACAAAAAACAATAAACAACTGTATGGAGATTATAAAAAACTATTATTATCAAGTTTTACTAAATTTATGGTCTTATGAGTAGTTTTTATATTAGTTAAAATGAAATAAAGAAAATATTGGAGTAATAAATGTTTCACTAAATTGTATAAGATTTTAAAATAGTTACTCCCATGGGGTAATGGGTTTCCATATTCTAATTATGAGGCAAAAAAGTTATACCCAATGGGACTGGGGTATAAAAAGATATATTCTTTCCCCAATTATTTTGTGTTATATATAGGAAGGAATATGAAATTTTATCATAATTTCCTAAATGTGGGACATCATGATATAAAATAGTTGATAAATACAATTGTGATTAATTATCAAGAACAGTAACCAAACCTCCCACTAAATAAATATTTTATATTGAAATAATTTCTTATTTGAAACTCCTATTTTCAAATTCAAATAATGAAAAGTGGCTAAGATGGCATAGAGATGAGTGTGTCTATAATGAACACCTATGTCTCCCAATTGATTCACCATAATGGAAGATATCTGATCACAAATTTTCTAATTTTGGAAATGAATTTATAAATATTAGAATGGGATTATGAAAATATAGAATGAATCTATATCTGATCCTTAGTAGCTAACATAGTCCATGACAGGTTATGTTGGTTTTCTACAACATTTCTCCACATAAATGTATGTATATAAAATATTTCATAATGATCTTGATGATTTATAGACCAAAAAAATGGAAATAATGTTGATTTTTATCTATCACCATTGATTAATGGTTTGAAATTTCTATGGTAGATAGGTTTCATAATATTTGATGCATACAAAAAATATTTTTTTTTCATGTTATGATAGTATTAATTATAAACAAATTTTCTTTATATGGATACTTATTAGGATATAGTATTAAGGGATATAAATCTTGTCCGATTTGTGAAGAGGGAAATTCATATCAATAATTTCATAATGGAGGGAAGTTTATGTACATGGTACATTAGATATTTTTTTTGGATGGATCATCTTTATTGAATATTAAAAAAGTTATTTAACAGTTTACAAGAGTATTATTTTTCCCCAATACCATATTCACCTAAAGAATATTATGACAAGGTGAAAAACATCGATGTCATATTTAGAAATTAAGGCATTTATGGTCATCAAAAAAATACATAGAAGAAATGTTCCATTGTATTCGAGCTACTTTATTGGAAATTTTTTGAGGTAAAACATAACATTGAAATTATACATATCAAGAAAAAAAATGTGATAGTCTAATTGGAACTTTATTAAATATAAATAGAAATAAAAAATATAGATTTCACATAAGACTAGACTTAATAACAATGGGAATATGTCTGGAGTTATCTCCCACTATGAAAGTAAACTAAACATATTTACCTCTAGTTTGTCACACATTAAGAAAGAGTGATAAGATAAGTTTTTTCCAATGAATTCATGGTATTAATGTACCTAATGGGTTTTCTTAAAATGTTAAAATTTTGGTGTCATTAAAGAATTTAAATTTAATAGGTATGAAATATAATAAATGACATGTACTGATGTAATAGCTGCTACTAGTTTCATTATGTGGTATATTTTTTATGCATATTTTAAAGTGTTGTTGGTTTTGGGCGCAGCAGAAGCATGCGGTGTTGGGAAATATATTAAAATTTATTTTAATAATCATTTCCCAAAACCAATATAAAGGGTATTGCGCATAAAATTTATAATTAATTTATTTAATATTTTAAGAAATAAATACCATGGATTATGAAATTTATTTATTGGTGAATGTTAATCTTCCAAAAATTTCCTTTTAGATTACCTTTATTTTTTTGTGAGGATACAAGGATAAAATCCCTCTAGTGGTGATCCACACATGCTCCTATGATCTCTGAGCAACAACATTCAATCTCTAGGTGATAGCATAGTAAGTCAGATTTCTTTCATTGTTAATTCTTGATTGCTCATTCTTTGATCTTGAATAAATCTCTCTTACACTTCTCATTCTTGATAGAGAGAGAGAAGGACAATGTTAAGAGAGAATTTGTTGTGTTCAACAATTCTATTTCTCAATTTTCAGATGCGCTACACAATAGACATTTCCATCTATTTATAGAGTTAGGATTTAGGTTAAAATATTATTTAATTTCATGTCGGCCATTAAATAATATTTATTACCTTTAATAAACCCCATGCCACGTATTATTATTATTATTATTATTATTTGGAACCCTCCAACTTGCATAATAAAAAATATTATTTAACTATCTTGTTAATTAATATTTGTCACCGGACATGGTCTTGGTCCATTCAAAATCCACTTTCATTTATTGAAAACCTGAATAAAATTTTATTCATAATTAAATATTTTATTCACATACTAGAAAATAAATACTTATTAGATATTAAAAAAATAAATGGATATATTTTTATTCACATGCCGGTGAATAAATATTTATTTAATTAATGAGATCAATATAACTTGAATAAAATTATTCTGCAGACTTTAGAATAATATGTATTCCATTAATTAAACTCAAATATAATTTAATCGAGATTAATGAAAACACTTAGTGTGTGACCCTCTGGGATTATTTCTCATTGGCATTAGGCAAGCTTGCCTAAAGACCAAGATTATTGTCTATCAATGAGTCAAGGAACCCAAGATAAAGAACTTAATGTTGAAACATTGAAAACCACATATGAATTCTCATTGTGTAATATAATCCCTTTGTCACAATATCTCATCAAGAAAGTTGCACGAAAGTTTCATCAACCTATTTACTCGATACATATTTCTTTGAATATCTTAAATAAACACATTGTTACACCATGTCTATGAAATTTAATGTGACTATTCTATTCTAATCAAAGGGTCGAGATATCAGATTCTATAGAGATGGAAGGTAAAAATCTTTTCTCAACTTATCTATTAATGACATGTCAATTGTGACACACCCAACGTACCCTACTTCCTTCCAATATATGGTGTGATGGTTTTGGTTAGTAAATTTAAGTGTGTGAGTAATGAAATAAATTAATTCTAATATTAAAGTCTAAGGACCATTACACACACTTGTAGATAGGAATATACAATGACACCAAAACATACATAATTTTTACTAGCTGGTTTGTTCTCATAATCTCTCATCTTAGAGATTACCAAGTATGGACTTCATGAGAATAAGACTCATCTTCTTATGATCACTCTCACCTAACGGTATAAATACTATGTGTCCCATCATAGTATGTTATCCCATAGCAGAACTGTATTAAGAATATTTTCATATCATTTCAAGGTTCTCATCATAATGGGGAACTTATATGACCTCATCAATACGACAAATACACTAGGACATTACTACATTAAATCCATATATAAACAATGAACAATAAGTAATAAGAAGTTAAATTAATATTCAATACATCCAATATACATGTAATCAAAGTAAAATAGTTTGGTCTTAGGACACCAACTCTAACAAAATTCTACTTATACTAGATCCAACTACCTAAAACTTTCAGTTCACTAGACCTCAAATGATAATCATGTTTCTTCTGATTCAAGGATTTAGTCAAGGGGTCTGTCAGATTATCTTCCACAGAAATACTATTCACTACAACCACACCGCTTAAGAAAAATCCCTCAAGAGATGATAATTCCAAATTATGTGCTTCATCCATTGATGTAGACTTGGATATTTTGTGAGATACACCACTGAAGTATTATCACAATAGCGTGTGATAGAATATTTACTACTAGGTACCACAACAAACTCTTGGAAAAAGTTTAACATCTATGATGCTTTCTTAGTTGCCTTAGAAGCCACAATATACTTAGACTCTACTATATAATCTATGACCAAAGCCTACTTTGAGATCTTCCAAATCATAGCACCGCCATTAAAAGTGAATATGTATCCTGTTTGTGACTTCATGTCATCTTGATCAATTTGGAAACTTGCATCTACATATCCTATAATGAATAGTTTCTCATATCCTACATAGACTAGGAAAATATCCTTAGTATGCCTCAGATACTTAAGAATAGTATTGATTACCAGTCAATGGTGGTCACCTAGATCGGCTTGATATATTCCTACTGCACTCAATGCATAGGTAGCATCTAGAAAAGTACATATCATAACATACATGACTAACTCAATCACTGACATGTATAAAATCCTTTTCATTCTGTTTCTTTCCTCATGTGTCTAAGGATATATTTTCCTAGAAAGATAAATTCCATGTGACACTAGAAACAATCCCCTCTTGGATTATTATATATTGAATATATTCAGTATCTTATCAATTTATGTAATTTGACTCAGGCTGAGTAGTCTCATGGATCTATCACAATGGATCTTGATCCCAAGAATATATGATATTTCGCCCAATTCCTTCATGGAGAATCATTTATTCAACCACATCTTAATATACTATAAGACTGGTATTTCATTTCCTATGAGTAATATGGCATCAACATATAATATTAAGAAAATTATTACCCTCCAACTAAACTATTTGTATACCCAAGGCTCAAAATCATTCTCTGTGTAACTAAATTCCATTATGTATTCATAAAAATGAATGTTTCATGATCGAGATGCATGCTTTAAACCATAAATGGATTTTTTTTAAAAAAAATTAAATATCTTATTATCATCCTTTGGAATCAAAAAACCTTCATTTTCTGTCATATAGACATCTTCCCAAAGATTTTCTTTAAGGAAGGCTATTTTGACATCCATTTATCAAATCTCATAGTCATAGTAAGCCATAATGGAAAGTATAATTCTAATGGATTTCTACATTGCAACTGCTAAAAAGGTTTCATTATAGTCAATTCCTTGATGTTGCTTAAACCCTTTTGCAACCAGTCATGCATTATAGGTACTGAATTTTCCTTCCATGTACAGTTTCTTCTTGAATACCCATTTGAAACCAATAGGCTTTACATATACTGGAGGATCTACCAAAATCCATACATGGTTTTGGTAAATGGAATCCATTTTAGAATTTATAGCTTCTTTCCACTTGGAAACATTTGTGCCACTTATTTCTTCTTATAGTTTAGAGGATCATTATTATCAACTAATATTGAGTTACCATCCTAGGTGACTATAAAACCATAACATTCTAGTTCTCTAATATCTATTGTACTACTACATGGTACATGTGTCTCCAGAATAGTTTTATCTTCCACTGGGATTTGTTGAATCTATTCTTGTTCCAACTCTTGTTTACCTTGAGCCTCAACTTCATCAAATCCTATCTCACACTCACTATCTCTTTTAGAGATGTGATTTCATCTCAAGGAATATGGAATGTCTTTACACCACAAATTTTTTTATGAGGGTTCATATAGGTAATATCTCCTTTTTTTCTTTAGGGTATCCTATAAAGGTACACTTTATTCCTTGGGGTGAAAGTTTGTTACCTGGAGAGGCCTTAACAAACACTTTTATTCCATGAACATGTAAATTTGATAACATTGTTTTTCTTCCACTCTAAAATTTGTATGGAATACCATTTATCGATTTAGTTTGTACCTAGTTTAGTATATGTGTTGTTTTTTATAACATGTATTAATAAAAGTATAATAGAATAATCACATTACTCGTCATTGATCTCACCATGTCTAACAATGTGTGGTTCCTCCTTTCACTTACACTATTCCACTGAGTCATTTAAGGAGTATTGAGTTGGGATAAGATCTCAAACTCCCATAAGTAATCAATGAAGTATTGATTAATATATTATCTACCATGGTATGAGTAGAGTCTCTTAATCTTTTTACCAAGCTGGTTCTCAAATTTATTCTTGTATCCCTTAAATTTATCAAAATGATCCAACTTATACCTCAAGAAGTATACATATCCATATCTTATAAAATCATCAGGAAAAGTTATGAAGTATGAGTACGCACCCCTTGATTCAACATGAAATGTTCCAAACACAATGGTATGAACTAATTCAACAAGATATTTATCTCTTTATCCTTTCCCACTAAATGGGATTTGGTCATTTTTCCTTGTAAACAAGTGTGACATACACTAAGTGGTTTTAGTTGAAAAGAATATAAATATCCAACTTGATGTAATTTAGTCAAGCACTTTTCATTTACATGACCTAGTCATTGATGCAAAAGTTGGGTGTGGTATGATTCATGTGAAGTAACTTATTTATAGATTTTCATTACTTGGTTCAGATAATACAACACATAAAAATCATTATTTAAATGTGCCTTACCACAAAAAAATCTATCTTTATAAAAGATTCAATATTTATTCCCAAATTTGAAAATAAATTCATATGTATCTATTTTGGATACAGAAACAATGTTTTTGGTAAATAAAGTCACATAATAACAACCCTTTAAAACCAAGATCATTCCAGTTGAAAACGTGAGGTGGTAGTCCTAAATAGCTATAATAGAAAGTTTAGATCTATTGGATGCTTATGGATCTACCTAACCTTGGTAAATATTTCTAAATATACTTAGTTTATATATTTTAATATATTTGGGAGAACCACAAGGTATATCTAATACCCAATTTGTAGAAATAAATAAATTACACTCAATAACAAATTCACCTGAAGCTTCCCCCTACTTATTTGGATGGGTGTAGTTTTTCTTTTAGTGTCCCTTATTTCCACATATGAAATAGAAAACACCTTGTTCCCTTACTTTCCCCTTGATCTTACTCTTCTTATAAGGGCTTGAAGAAGATTTTATCTTAAAGCACTTTGCCTACCATTTCTGTTTGTTTACCGTAAGGATGGAGGGATTTTCACACTTTGTATCTTTATCTACTTGGTGAAGAAGAGTGAGAAGATATGGAAGATACTTCTCAATGTTTTTCATATTAAATTTAACAACAAATATGGATAATCTCTAAGGGAGTGATACCATAATGAGATTGGTGCCCAGTTATTTTAGGATTTTAAACCTTAGAACCTCTAGGTTCTCAATGTAACAAACGATCTTGACTAAATGAGTCCTAGATAGGGAGACCACTAAAATCTCACTCTGAAAGAGTTCCTTGAAAATATAAAATTGTTCCTACCTATATATCTCCAGGTAAATACCATAAAGGTGATTAAGCATTCTATATGCATTCATGTTTTCTTGATACTTCATGAGTTCACTCGACATTGATTAAATCATAAAAAATTGAATGTTGATCATGTCACTCAAATGTTTTTCATAGATAAGGAACTATTCACTACACACCTCCTTAGTAGAAATATTAGGCATTGAGGATTATAGTATGTAATATTTCTATTCATGGTGTAGAATAACCTGAAGGAGTTTTTACCATTCCTGGAAATTACTGCCAGTTAGGAGGTTGTATTTATCAAATATTGATCATAGGGATAATGTGGACGATGAGATTATAATTTTATTCTAAAATTTAGAAAGAGTAGATTATTAGTACTTTTATTTATTACAAATTATGTGATAAATAATAAATTAATTTATTTTATTAAATCTCCAACTGTTTTATCAAGTCCAAATAACCCTCACTATTGAAATTAGAATGTGTAGTTTTTAGAAAATTCTAGTGTAAAGGATTCATATTACCCTTTGCATAACCCTAAAAATGGTTGGTCAAGGTACTTAAAGGTATTTAGGTAGGAAGGTCTTTGCCAATTGTGGTCTTGAATCTCCTTGATTTGTTGAGTGGATTCCCTGGTCCTAAAATTTTGACTTGTATTTTATCAACACTTACCTCAAAATTACACCAAGTCTAGAAAGGGATACTCCTCTTGATTTAAAATGGATAATTCTACCCAGAACCTTTATAATAAATCCCCTTATAGAAGTAATTTTCCCAACAAGGTTTGGTCCAAAACTTATTTCTATTGGGTTTTGTTCCTAATCAGGTAATGGAATGCTAAGTCTGACTTAATATTAGGTTTGAGTGATTTTAATGAATTATGCAAAAAAAATATCTTTTTTATCCTTTACATATCTTGTTGATATTAAGTGGGTGCTTCTTAATTAATTAACCATTTCAGATAAAACATTTATGTATAATTCATTTATTTAATTTATTATAAATAAATTTTATCCTGTTTTATCTTTACATGTCTTGTTAATATTAAGTGTATGTTACTTAATTAATTAACCATGCTGGATAAAAAATTTAATTATAATACATTTATTTAAATTCCATCTTATTAATTCATTTATTTATGTGATCGTGGTCTTGCATCCATAAAATAAATAATTTCATAGATAGAAATAATTAATTAATTAAATGGTTCATTCATGAGCATCATCTAAAGATTGATTTAATGAGAGACCATTAAATCAACCATTGACCTAGGGGAAATAAATTATATTACCAGTCTTGGCATGAGTTATAGAATTCCACCTATCTTCCTATGTATCACCTGAGTTTTCATCATAATGGTTCTATCTTGAACTTCCTCCACATGCCTTGGGATACTCCAATAATTACATGTATTTATGACTCACATGCAGGTGAGGGGAACCAAAGGATTGGTTAAACGGGGATAATATAAATATCCTTGGACATGAAGGTTCTATATAATAATTGAGGGAGGGATGAATCGTAGGCCATCATATTTAATTTAATAATAAATAATTTCAAACCCATGCAATAATTAAATTAAAATATCAAATTCATACATGGGTCTTGGTCAAGATCATGAATGGTCATACATGCAATGAATATGAAAAACTAATCGGCTAGCATTCATTTATTTGTTAATTATTTATTATTAAGATAAATTTTATTGAATTAATTAATTAAATATATTTCATCATAGTGATTATCTAAACTTAATTGGAGATACCCATAATTTATGGAATTCATGGAAAATAAATAACAGAACCAATAATGACATATTTATTACAATAAATTAATTGATAATTTAAAAATATTTAAAATCATTATTAAAATTTCAAACACCCAATAGGTCATAATCAACAAATTATGGTTTTAATCCTATAATTTTCAATTTAATTTTATTTAATTCTACTATTAATGGGGAGATTATATAGCATGTACAATATAGCCACAGGTCATGTACCTCAGTTTTCATGTATTCGAGTCACACGGCTAGGGATTTGATGTGTTAACTCATCCAGATTACATAGGATATACATGCCAGCTACATGCCATGTATTAACTTTCCATGTTCTAGACTGGCCTAGTCAATATACGGTGTGAAATAAATGCACCGCCTATAATTAACTTCTTGGTGCATACATGTACAATGCACATGGGTACATGACATGTGCTCTAGTTATAAACTGTGTAACCCAGTTTTACCGACCAAAGATTTATCACTTTTCGATGGAATCTCCAATCGTTCTTTATTTGTTCTTAAACCATTAAGAAAATTAAACACTAAACAAACATGATTAATATATCAATAACATGTTAATTCAAATCGGATTAAAGAATGAGTAACGTGAAATGAATTTCTAACAATAATTTCACATAGATCAAAAATGAAATAAATAATTATAAATTTAAACGTGACAAATCTGATACCACCTATTGGTTCCAATCATAGTATAATTGTGCAGTGATTGGTGATATATTAAGATTTATTTTAATAATTATTTCTCGAAACCAAGAGAGAGGATCTTGTACATAAAATTTACAATTAATTTATTTAATATTTGATGAAATAAATACCTATTCTTAGGAAATTTCTTCATTGATGAATGTTGACTGTCTAAAAAGACCTTTTTGTATTACCTTTCTTACACTGTGAGGATCCAAGGATAGAATCCCACTAGCGGTGATCCACAAGTTCTCTTATGATATCAAAGAAACACCACTCAATCTCCAGGTGCTAGCGCGGCTAGTAGAAAGCCTTACATTGTTCATTCATGATTTTTCATTCTTCAGTATTGAAGAAATATCACTTATGCTTCTTTTTTTTGAGAGAGAGATAAAAGGAGGAGTTGAGAGAGAATTTTTTGTGCACAACAATTCTATATTCTCAATTTTTGGATGCACTACACAATAGAAATAGCCTTCTATTTATAGAGTTAGGATATAGATTAAAGTATTATTTAATTGCATGTTGGTCATTAAATAACATTTATTACCTTTAATAAACCTCATTCCATATAATAATAATATTTTTTTTGCCACGTGCCAACTTATGTAATAACAAATATTATTTAACTGGCTTGTTCATTAATATTTTTCACCATACATGGTCTTATTACATTCAAAATCCTCTTGCATTTATTGAACACCTGAATAAAATTTTATTCATAAATAAATATTTCATTCACATACTGGTGAATAAATATTTATTGAATATTCAATAAAATAAGTAAATATATTTTTATTCACATTCTAGAAAATAAATATTTATTTGATTTATGAAATCATTATAACTTGAATAAAATTATTCATCAGACTTTAGAATGATATTTATTCCATTAATTAAACTCAAATAGAGTTTAATCAAGATCAATGGAAACACTTAGTGTGTGAACCTCTAGATTTCTTTCATGTTGGCATTAAGTGGGATTGCCTAAATTCCAAGATTACTTTCTATAAATGGGTCAAGGAACCCAAGAGAAATAAATTAATGTCGCAACATTGATAACCACATACGAATGATAAATGTGTAATATAATCCCATTCTTACAAAATCTCATCAAGTAGGTTGCACGATGGTGTCATCAACCTATTTACTTGATATATATTTCTTTTACTATTTGAAATAAAGACATCATTACACCATGGATATGAAATTTAATGTGGAATTTCTATTCCAATCAAAGGGTTGAGATATTATCTTCCATAAATATGGAAGGGAAAAATCCTTCTTAGACATATCCATTAATTACATGTCAATTATGATGCACCCAATGTACCCTACTTCCCACCAATATGTGGAGTGATGGTTTTGGTCTGTAAATATAAGTGTGAAAGTCATTACATACATTAATGACAAAATTAAATTATAAGTACCATTACACATGCTCGCAAATAAGAATATATGATGACACAAAAACATGTGGAATTTATACTGGTGGTTCTATTATCATAATATCCTATGTTGAAGATTACCAAGTGTGAACTTCATGAGAATAAGTCTCATAAACTTATGATAACTCACACCTGATAGTATAAATATTATGTGTCTCATCATAGTATATCATCCAACCACAAAACTATATTAAGAATATTGTCATTTCATTTAAAGTTTTTCATCATCGTAGGGAATTTATGTTACCTTTTCAATGTGACAAATACTCTAGTACATTATTACATTAAATCCATATAGAAAAAATGAACAATATATAATAAGATGTTAAATTAATATCCAATACATAAAATATACATGTAATTAAAGTGTAATAATTTGGTATTAGGATACAAACTCTAAAAAGTATATCATTGGGCTGTGTTACATTTTTAATTCCATTTGTAGTAAATTCATAGATATAAATTTTTTAGATATGTTGGAGAATGAAGTTTTCCTCATACTTTGTTAAATAGAAATGTATTTTTCCACCACTGATTTTTGATATAATGATTTATCTTTTTGTTCATTTGGTGAGAGAGATAAGAATATGTGGGACTATTTATTTATATTAGGTATATACTTTTAAAAGAAATATGAAATTTTTTAAGGGATATATTAAGAATCTTCCTTGATTATAGGTATCTATTTTTCAAATATATATATAAGAAGAGGTAATTTATTTTTTTACTAATTATTATTTTTAAGTAGACCATAATTGTCTCCCAATATCTTGAAATTGAAAATTGATAGTGAATGTAAATGGATTAATGACTTGAAGGTAAAGTTAATTCAATGTGATGATTTGATTCATGAACATTTATACATTTTGAACAACATATTTGAGGTTAAAAAATATATAACATCACATATTTTTGGATTAAAGGTATGATATCTAAAAAAAATGAAAGGTGGTTGATGAATGAACATAAAAACCCATTTGTTTCATATTTTAAGGAGAAATTAAATATTTAATTATCCACATCATAAACATTAAAATAGTTAGTAAGGGGACAAAGTGTTAAAGTGATCCCATGGTTTGGTTTTCTTATTAATGCTTAAGTATTTTACACAAAAAACTAGGATGCCAAGATTACCATGAAAAATAGTGACATAATGGTTGTCACTGAAGAAGTGTTTTTTAGAGTTATAAAGATAAAAACCCAATTTCAAAATCAACAGTATATTTTGGAGTCATTAAGGATATATGGGAGATTTATTATACTAAATTTTGAGTATCATTTTTTTAAGTATAACTAGTTTGACAGTAAAAATGGTGTGAAACATGATAAATATGGATTTAGAATTATTCTTTTGGTAATATTTAATTATAAATAGGAATAATTTATCATGGAGATGTATGAAAAAAATATTTCATGTCATTGACCCATCAAATTATCATCAAGGGAAAAATTAATTTGGGTGATTAGAGTATTAATTATGTTGTATAATTATGTGAAATTTCTTCATATATTCTAAAAATACACAAGGATAAAAATTACTAGAATTTAAACATAGCCCATACAACATTAAATGATCATATAGAAGGGATAAGAAAACAAACTTCATTTCTCTCCTAATTAATCAGGTAAATATCTATTTTTTGGAAAAATAGTATTTTTAAAAACATTATTTTTTAACTTTTATATTTAAAAATATTGATATTGATCATTCCTACCATTTTTTTAATAATTTTTTAATTCATTAGCTTTACATATCCATTTTTTGTTAGAAATTTTTTTCCATCATAATTTTGTTGTGACTATTTTCTTTGTATTATTTATTTTTAGGTATATGGTTTTATTCAACAAAATATTTATTATTTTATTACTATTATGAATAATTACATTTTTTCTTATAAAATTAATATATTTCTAATCAAATACAGGTACATAAAATTACACATTTTTATATAAGGGTCATTTTTGTCATTTTTTTGTTAATTTTAATATTCATTAGTTTTAGTTACGCATTTTTTTGGTTGAAATAAAATTAAATCTTTTGATTTCTATTATGAACAATAAATTTTTTATTTATAATAATTATTTAATTATAATAAAATATAATTATAGAAACTTCCATTGAAGTGTCATACATCTTTCTAAATGGTAGAGATAGGGGAAGGGGAATTTTGGTATGTCTGTATATTCATACAAATATATTTGTAGTAATTAAGTTAATTAATGAAATTAAACATATATTTCATGAAATTATGTGCAGATTTTCTTATCCTCCAGAGAGTATTGTACCTAAAGATTGTAGGTGTGGAATTACACATTTATCAAAACTTTCACTTGAACATGGATAGAAATTGTTGATAATTAATTTTGATGATAATGACCACCCAGTTGGCCCATATTCCAAGCAGTTTATGAGTTTCTTGGTTATGAAGAGTGTCTATAGGATAATTATTATATTCCCTAATTGGAGGAGTGTCGACTATCAAGTGAAAGATCAATTAAGAGAGGCCATAATGGTGAAATTTATAGACTTGTTTATTTATTTTTTCCAATGGTTTAAATATTATACATTTCATATGACTAATATTTAATCTATTTAATTGTAGATGACATTTAACTTTTAAGAGATGAAAGAAATTAAGAAAATGTGTTTATCTTTTTTGGAAACTAGATAGAGATATTTTAAGACAAATTTGACTACATATTAAATTTTTGGGAGTAAACGGAATCAAGATCGTGTCTTTGAGTATGGGTTTATAGATACAGATACATTATAGAAGTTTATCATCGTTCGATGGGATAAAACCTTTATGGTATGTAATTTTTGTTTATAAAATTTATTTACTAAATTAATTTTAATTACATAATAACTTATTAATTTTTTCTTATATAACAAACCTCTAGAAAATATCACAATGAGATATAGTTCTTGAATTAATACCTTCATACATTATCATGTAGAGGGTATCATTTATTAAAGGAACAAATGATTACTGAATAAATAAATAAATTAAGATCCAAGTCAAGTAATGGGTATGAAGAAGTTAAATACGGCCTTCAATATCCTCCCCCTCATCATGAAAAATATAAAAGGGTGAGGATGGAAAAATGGGGACATTTATTGCTGATACAGCAAAAGAAGTAGTAGATAAGATTGTAAGTAATTAATTATTATTTTTATTCAATATTACTATTTTGTAAATTCATCCTACTAATATAACATTTGAAAATATTATTTCAAGATTACCTTTAGGAGAAAATGACACAGGGGACCTTTATCCTAAAGGGTTGGACAACTATTCTTAAAACTGCTTTAGAAAAGACGTAGCACCTAGGACATATCAGAGGATAAAAGGAGGGTATTAGTTTTATAAATGTTTCTTGTGGTTTCCCTAGTATGAAATTTATGGGGAAGAAAACATGGAATACATGTCTACATTGAAGGATGAGTTGTGATAATTGAATGATTTAATAGATGATCGAATTAAATCATCTATACATACTACATTTTTTGAAGAGATGAGATAGACACAACCTATGTAGACTGCCTACCCAGATCCTCCAACTCCTTGTTCAGACCCGACCATGTATTGTGGGCTTCTTACTAGGGATCCCCATGTACATATTGTAGCATAAATAATTATACATCTTCTAGGGGATTATATATATTATCATCTTATGCATTTGGTTCAGGTAAGAGTAGTGATAAATGATATTTTTGATCCAACTACTCCAGTATCCCTGCCTACTAAAGAGGTGACTATAGTTTGACATAATATTGGTTATTTTTACTTTGGATAGTTAGTCTTTTTCCTCAGTTAAAATATGATATATGAATTGTTTTTCATTTTTTAGTTATCATTAAATTCAAATTACATGAAATTTTTTCTAATAATTACCATATATAAGAGTATCTAAAATTAATTGAAACATTGAAATAAAAGGAAAATTTTAGGAACCAACACCTTCAAATATTCCTGATGATCTTGACGTGATAACAATGTTAACACAAGTTTCTTCTATATTAGATAATTATTATACTTTTTTATGACTTCTGATATTTCTAGAATATATTATATGTTAAATATATTTAAAAAAGATATCATTGATGTTGTAAAGGGTGATCAGTTCATTGTACCCATGTTGCGACTATTTTCTATGTAAGTAAATTTTAATTATAAATTTAATTTATTTAAGTAAACATATGTTAAATTGAATTAATTTATTACTTTTATAATCAAGTATCTCCATAATTTTTTGTATACAATAAGATTTCACTACTATTTATGGTTTTATATATCCAAAATAAATGTCAATAGTTGTGAAATACTTAAACCATGAATCCATAATTGAAATATATGCATATATATATATATATTAAAGATTAAAAATCACAAATATTACATGTTGTTTTTTTCTATTACATATCCTGTAAGAACACATATATAATTATGAATTTATATTCATTATAATATTATTAATGCTAGATTTTTTATATTATAATTAACTTTGGATGTGATGGATTTTGTTCCCAAATAAATGTAAGGAATATTGGTTATGATCTTTATTGGGTGGTGTTCAAAAAAGATATAAAAATTATTAAAGGTGTAAGTCTTATTTTATTCTTTTAGTTATTTAATATTAATATTTTCAGGTGACCTATGTTTTGATAATTAATATTTTAAATTAAAATAAGTCATGTATTGAGTTCAGCAGAACTCGCTTTTTAGTATTTGAATGAGAAAAAAATAATATGTTAAAGTTCAAGTAGATAAATATTATATTAGTGGATACTAGTTTTTTATTATATATCTAATTTTTCTATTTTAAAAATATTGTTTCATAAATGCAGTGCCGTCATCAATGAGGGAATGTTGAATATGGGTATTATGTTTTATCATTCATTTAGGTGATAATTATATCCCAAACAACAACATATTTTAAAAAGGTCAGCTTCATTATAATATTTATAATTTAAATAAATATGTTATATTTTCAAATTCATAACACTTTATACTTTTAAATATTTTTTATTTCATTTCTTCATCTACCCCAAAAGTATTAAATCGCTTTTAAAATTTATTTTCAATGTTTCACTGATTTGTAGATGTATTTTCAATAAGGTGTAGTTTATTTTTCATAGATTTTGTAAAAGTTTTCAATGAGTAGTGTTCCTGCCATTTTTGTTGTTTGTTGCAACTATTTGGTGATACTATTTATATTATATAGTTTTGGGATCATGTATTTTATGATATTTAAAAAAAACTATTAAATTTCAAATTTGGTTTAAAAAATGATTTTTAAATACATGTGAGCATGGATTTCAACATCAGTTTTTCTAAAAACTGATGTTGAAATCCTTTTCCACGTAGGTTTTATTTAAAGAAGACATGGAAAACCATATATAAGAGATTTCAACATTGGTTTTATTAAAAAACAAACTTGAAAGCCTTCTACATGTCATTTTTAGAAGGGCTTTCAATGTTGGGTTTTAAATAAGTGACATTGAAAGCCTTACTATTTATGTTGTCTACATTAACATTGATTTTTAACTTATGTTAAAAGGAAAAAATGATGTTAAAGTCACTTTTATACTAGTGGAATATTTATATTGATTTATAAATATTCCATATTTTATTTTATATATTTGAATACTTAGAAAGAATTTTAGTTCTCGCATTAAACTCACAGAACATTCAGAGGCCATAAAATTATAAAAATAATTACTTAACAATTATTTATAGATCCAAAAACATTATATTCAACATTTATTTTCACAATTAAAATGTCATTTTCACTTTTCTTAATAAAAAAATTTGAATCATATTTTCATTTATTAAAATTATTTTGTAACAGAAACAAAGTTACTCTATCATACCAAGCTCTATGAGATTACTTAAGAACATATAATTCTTCTGATAGTTTAAAAACATGATTTGGAAACTATTAATTTTCAAATATAGGGGTTTTATTAACATATACTTCCTTAGAAATCAATCCATTTAAAAATTAACTTTTATAATTGATGTTATTCATTTATTCATAACTTTTTGTATACTATATTTAGTATATTTCATGTACAAGTTCATAATTGGTGTGAGATACTCATGTTTTTATACTAAATATAATTTTTGAACATTATTTGAAGTAGTCCAATTGAGTCATTTTACTATTTTAATTATAACTCTCACCCTTCTTATTCAAATTAAATAGTTCTTGTTTTTTAGGATTACTTATTCAATTTCAAACATATCAATAGAAGGAGTAATTGTCCAATTATTCCATTTGAAGGGTTATATGGACCACACAATAAGGCCCATAGAATCTGTGAAAAAATGGACCAGCCATGAATATTGAATTACTGGGATCAATACAGAAGTCCAAAATCTTTAATTCTCCACAAAAAGTTGGGGTATAATACCATTAATATTTGAAAAAAAATTCAAGACCCAAATCCACTAACAAGGGGCCCAAATGATGAATTTAAATCCATCCCACCATTTTGTCCTGAAATTAAAATATGCACACCAATATTGACATTATCCTTATAGAGACATTCGTTAGAGCTTATATTTTTCAGTGTAAAATATGAGATATAGAATAACAGATTTTTTGAATAAATTTTTTGTATTTGAGGGCATATTCTTATTCAAAAACCCATTCACATTTTGGCCTTGAAAATTCTAGACTGAAATGTATAGATTGAAATGGGTTAATCAAACTGCCATAACATTTTCTCCTTAAGTCCAATGACCACCAAATTTTTAGAGTAGATAGAAAAAATATATATCTACAATATTTAAGAAGAAGATATTTCAATATTATTCTTTATATATGGTCCAATATTCAAGACAAGTGGAGGGTAAGATTTGGAATGCAAACAGCCCACCACCATTGGGCTATAAATACATCACCCTCTTCTCTTTTCAAGGGGTTGGAATTTCATAGCAAAGAAGGATAGGTTGGAATAACCAAGGATCTTAAAAATTCTTGTGAGTATCTTTCATACTCAAGTTTCAACTTGAGATACCATTCCTCCTTGCTTCTTTTCATTTACTTTTTTTCTTCTTCTTTGTTTGTAATCTTGTAAGTGTTTGTTTTGTAATTCTGTTTTAATACATGTTTCTTTCTCATTATATCTTAATATAATCCACCCCCTATTTTTTAATATTAATGTTCTTAAAATATTTTAAACCAAGTTAAAATCCATTTTCTATTTTTATTTCTCATTCAATCAAAAGTCCATATTTAATTCTCTTCGTCGTTTGTGTGTGTGTTCGGCGCACAACTCTTTTCTTATACCTTTATTTTTCTTCTCTTATTAATTAATCATCATAAATATAAAAAACCATATTACTAATCATCTCAATGGATGAGTAAATATATCATTGGATTGATTCAAAATTTAGGGATGTTAAGTTATTGAGAGTATTTTCTCGATGAATATTCTTCAAATTAACATTGTGTATGTTGGACATAACATGTCATGGATTAATGACCTATTTTGTTTAACGTGTGGTTTCCATAGATTATTGGAACCATAAATACACTACCATAAACATGTACTGATTGATATTAGAACCCTAAGTTAAGTTAAGGATTAGATTAAATCCTTAACACTTAGGAATTCCAATCAACATCATCTTGTGAAGTGGGTGTTAATTTAATGCAATATAAAGAAAAGCTCAAGGATATCACAAGCTTAACTCCCTAATAATGAACTCACCCCAATCTTTATCAAATTGTTAAATCAAACACCAACCATTAATCACTTCATTTAAGCTCTGTAAACAACCCCCCCCCCAATCAACATACAATCAATTAAAAATAACCGACTATTAAAAATTATCATCATCGAGGATTCTACCCGAGTACTGCTATACACATTAGCAAAGCACTCACTACTAGAAAAACGGGTATTTGCGACGGGGGCCCGTCACAAATAGCCCGTTGCTGAAAACGCCGTCGCAACAACACTTATTTGCGAAGGGCCCGTCGCTAAAGCCTTTTTTTGCGACGGTCATTCTCCCCGTCGCAAATAGTATTCCGTTTTTTTATAAAAAACTTTTAAAATGGTTTTTGCGACGGTACCGTCGCAAAAACGATTTTTTAAAAAAAATAAAAAACTATTAATAATACTAGTATTTGCGACGGGCATAGTATCCCGTCGCAAATAATATTTTTTTAAAAAAAATAAAAAACTATTAATAATACTAGTATTTGCGACGGGCATAGTATCCCATCGAAAATACTATAAAAAAAATAAAAAAAATAAATTATTAATAAATTATTTTAATTAATATAATAATAGAATTATAATTCACAAATAAAAATAATTAATTATTTTAATTAATATAATAATAATAGAATTATAATTCAAAAATAAAAAATAATAGAATATTAATAAATGATTTAATTAATATAATAATATTAGAATTATAATTCATAAATAAAAAAAATATTAATAAGTTATTTTAATTAATATAAAAATAATAAATTATTTTACATTCAAATATTAAAATAATTCAAGTATTACAAAAAATATAATTAAATTATAATATTATAAAATTTTAATATATATATATATTTTAATATTATAAAATATAAATAATATTATTATTCATATTAATATTGTTATTTAAAAATATAATATTATTAATATTTTATAATGAGACAAAAACTAAGAATAGAAAAAAAAAATTTTGATTTCCCAAATTTTATAACATAAAAACAAACTCTAATCTGAAGGAGGGGGGGGGGAGGGGGGAGGTGGGGGATCTGCAGATGGTGGTGGAGGAAACTCCATCCCTAAAGCATGAGTGAGTCGGCGCATGTACTCCATCTGCTCCTGATGCTGCTGCTGCCACCGACTCGTCTGCTCCTCGTACAACTGCTGCTGGCGTCGACGCTCCTCCTCATGCTGCTGACGCATCTGCTCCTGCTCCTGTCGGAGACTCTCTATCTGTGCAGTCTGAGATCGCAACTAATCGTCATACTGTGCAGTAGAAGAAGAAGCACGAGCTCCTCTCGAGCTGGATGCCGACATCGCAGCACTGCCATAATAATCTCCGGGAGTCAGTCGAGAGCCGATACCAACTACCCGGCCCTTCTCGAAGGCATACTGGGTGGCCTGCATCCATGCCGCCTCATCAAACTGACGGGCAGTGGTCTGATCTGATGACTCGGCCTGACTCTCAGGCCGGGCCTGTGACGCTGCGGCCTCATATGACTCCTTCAACAGATGCTTTGTTACGTACTTTTCTTTTCAATTTTTGCATGCATCTTTCAAATGGGTACATCCATCGAAACTGTACCAGACCTCCACATTTGGCTTCATATGGAAAATGTAACATCAAATGTTCCATTGAGTCGAAGAAAGACGGCGGAAATATTTTTTCCAGTTTACATATAATTACAACAACATCTTTTTCAAGTTTTCCTAGAGCATCATAATCTGCCGTAGCCGCACAAATTTCCCAAAAAAAATGAGACATGTCTGTTATGGAATCCCAAATCACAGAATTCAACAGACCTCTTAATCCAATGGGTAGAAGTCTCTCCATTATAACATGACAATCATGACTTTTTAATCCAGTAATATGACCATTCTTTACACATCTACCCAAATTAGAAGCACAACCATCTGGAAGTCTCAAATCTGTAATCCACTAACAAAATAATAAACGGTTTTCTTTAGACAGTGTATAAGCTGCTTTTGGTTTCAGTAACCTTTCTGTTCTGACATTCTCAAATAGTTCCAATTCTGGACGCCTGCAAATTTGGGCAAGATCTAAACGTGCATTTACATTGTCTTTGCTCTTTCCTGGCATATCCAAAACTGTATGAAACAAATTATCAAAACAGTTCTTCTCAATATGCATGACATCTAACATGTGTCAGACCAACAGATCAGACCAATATGGCAAATCCCAAAATATGCTACGTTTAATCCAATTGTGTTCTTTCCCAAAACCAGAAATTTTCTGTTGATTTATTGTGGGACCAAAAGTGATGGGAGGTAATGAAAATACAACTGATTTTAACTCCGAACCTGATAGCATTTTTGGAGGTCCATCCCTTTCAACTGTTCCTTTTCTGAAATGAGATCTGTTTCTGCGAAAAGGATGATTAGCTGGAAGAAATCTGCGATGACAGTCAAAATAACAAGGTTTCTTTCCATGAATGAGCATAAATGCTTTGTTCTCTCCCATACAGTAAGGACATGATTTCTGACCATGTGTACTCCAGCCAGATAACATCCCATAAGCCGGGAAGTCACTTATTGTCCACATCAATGCTGCTCTCAGTATGAAATTCTGTTTCGTTGCAACATCATATGTACTGACACCTGTACTCCACAATAAATTTAATTCATCAATCAATGGATTCAAATAAACATCAATATTTTTCTTCGGATGTCCTGGAATTAGTAAAGTCAAAAAGATATATGGCTCCTTCATCAACATCCATGGAGGTAAATTGTACGGAGTTAAAAAAATAGGCCAACATGAATATTGACTACCATAAGATCCAAACGGACAGAAACCATCAGTGGAAAGGCTCAGTTGAACATTTCTAGCTTCTAAAGCAAAGGATGGATGCACTCTATCAAAATGTTTTCATGAATCACCATCGGCTGGATGATTCAAGCTTTTATCGGTTGAAATATTCTCTTTATGCCATGACATCATTGTCGCTGTATTCTTAGACATGAATAAACGCTGAAGTCTGGATGTAAGCGGAAAATATCTCAACTGTTTTATAGGAATCAAACCAGACTTCCCGTGTTGTCCTTCTTTATATCTCAGTTTCCCACATGTAGGACAACTATCCAACGACTCATTTTCCCCAGAATATAAAATACAGTCATTTGAACATGCATGAATCTTCTAACAAGTAAGTCCCAAATTTCGAACCAGCCTCTTACTCTCATAGTAATTTGCAGGTAAAACATTTCCTTCAGGTAACAGTGTTTTCAGCAAAGAAAATATCTGGTCAAAACAGGTGTTTGACATTCCGTTATCTGATTTGATAGCCATAAATTTTGCAACTACTTCTAATTTTCTCATCTTGCAGCCAGGATATAATGCATCCTCAGAAGATTTCAACAACTCATAAAATTCAGACGGTGCCAACTCAGGATTTGAAGCTATATCAGCCGGAGTTTCTGTATGTTGAATAGATGAACCTGCAACATCATGTACTAAATCTTGAAACCGGGATGGATCCGGAATCAAGTTGGTATCACCTGCTCTGGAACTGCTTTCACCGTGTTGATACCAAAAAACATAATCTGGTTGAAAACCAAAACGCAAGAGATGTTCTCCCACTTTGTCAAACATGTCAAACGTTCTCAATGCACATTTTCTGCAAGGGCATTTTATTTTGCCTTCTGAAACAAATTCTGAATTTGATGCCGCAAATGATAAAAAAATCTCCACACCCTCAACATATACTGGATTTAAACCAGAACCGTTTGAATTTCTACGTTGATTTATCCATATGCGGTCACCTAATAATTATTAATTATTGGTAATTATTACTAATTATTACTAATTATTGGTAATTATTACCAATTATTGGTAATTATTACCAATTATTGGTAATTAATACCAATTATTGGTAATTATTGGTACTTATTACTAATTATTGGTAATTATTGGTAATTATTGGTAATTATTGGTAAATATTGTTAATTATTACTAATTATTGGTAATTATTACTAATTATTGGTAATTAATACTAATTATTGGTAATTAATACTAATTATTGGTAATTAATACTAATTAATGGTAATTAATAATAATTATTACTAATTATTGGTAATTATTACTAATTATTGGTAATTATTACTAATTATTGTTAATTAATACTAATTATTGGTAATTAATACTAATTATTCCTAATTATTACTAATTATTACTAATTATTAGTAATTATTGTTAATTATTGTTAATTATTGTTAATTATTAGTAATTATTACTAATTATTAGTAATTATTACTAATTATTAGTAATTATTACTAATTATTAGTAATTATTACTAATTATTAGTAATTATTACTAATTATTAGTAATTATTACTAATTATTAGTAATTATTACTAATTATTAGTAATTATTACTAATTATTAGTAATTATTACTAATTATGAGTAATTATTACTAATTATGAGTAATTATTACTAATTATTAGTAATTATTACTAATTATTAGTAATTATTACTAATTATGAGTAATTATTACTAATTATTGATAATTATTACTAATTATTGGTAATTATTAATATTTATTATTAATTATTACTAATTATAAGGAATTATTAGTAATTATTACCAATTATTGGTAATTATTGGCAATTATTACTAATTATTGGCAATTATTACTAATTATTGGCAATTATGGTAATTATTGGAAATTATTACTAATTATTGGTAATTATTGGCAATTATTGGTAATTATTGGCAATTATTGTTAATTATTGGTAAGTATTGTTAATTATTACTAATTATTGGTAATTATTGGTAATTATTACTAATTATTGGTAATTATTGGTAATTATTACTAATTATTGGTAATTATTACTAATTATTACTAATTATTGGTAATTATTACTAATTATTACTAATTATTGGTAATTATTCCTAATTATTGGTAATTAATACTAATTATAGGTAATTATTACTAATTATTGGTAATTAATACTAATTATTGGTAATTATTACTAATTATTACTAATTATTACTAATTATTGGTAATTATTCCTAATTATTGGTAATTATTGGTAATTATTCCTAATTTTTCCTAATTTTTCCTAATTTTTCCTAATTTTTCCTAATTTTTCCTAATTTTTGGTAATTTTTGGTAATTATTGCTAATTATTCCTAATTATTGGTAATTATTGGTAATTATTGGTAATTATTGGTAATTATTGGTAATTATGGGTAATTATTCCTAATTATTACTAATTATTCCTAATTATTCCTAATTATTACTAATTATTCCTAATTATTACTAATTATTACTAATTATTACTAATTATTACTAATTATTACTAATTATTACTAATTATTACTAATTATTACTAATTATTACTAATTATTACTAATTATTACAAATTATTCCTAATTATTACTAATTATTACTAATTATTGGTAATTATTGGTAATTATTACTAATTATTACTAATTATTGGTAATTATTGGTAATTATTACTAATTATTACTAATTATTGTTAATTATTGGTAATTATTCCAAATTATTGGTAAGTATTACTAATTATTGGTAATTATTACTACTTATTGGTAATTATTACTAATTATTGGTAATTATTACTAATTATTGATAATTATTACTAATTATTAGTAATTATTGGTAATTATTACTAATTATTACTAATTATTCTTAATTATAGATAATTATTGATAATTGTTCCTAATTATTAGTAATTAAATGAATAATTATCAATAATTAGGAATAATTACCAATAATTACAAATAATAACATTATTAATATATTTTATTATTAATATTAAAATAATATAATTTTCTAATTTATATACAATTCTCCTTTCATCTGTGCGTTTTCTATCTCCACATACAAATAATACATGTGAAGACAGCAAACACACAGATGAAAAGAGAATTGTATATATATAAAAAATTATATTATTTTAATATTAATAATAAAATAGACTAAAAATGTAATAATGTTATTATTCCTAATTATTGGTATTTATTACTAATTATTAATATTTATTCTTAATTATTAAAAATTATTACTAATTATTCCTAATTACCATTAACTATGAACAATACTAATAATTTAAATTTATTAAGTAATAAAACAATGTAAACATAATTAAATTACAACTAATTAAGAATAATTGAAACTAATAAAAAATTAAAAATAAATATTAAATTAAAATGAACATAAATACCTTGAAAATTGATCTGCTCTGATCGTTCTTCAAAATTTTAATATCAGCTCCGGAGAAAAAAATTAAACTGGAAAAAAACTGAACTCTAGAAATATAATTTTGAGAGAAGGAGAAGATAGAGAATGTGAATGAAATGAAAAAAACGGATGGAGGTATTTATAGGTTAGATTATTTGCGACGGGATACCCGTCGCAAATAGTATTATTTGCGACGGTACCCGTCGCAAATACCTTAGCCAACATTTATTACGGTCAACGGGTAAATAGTTATTTGCGACGGGTCCCGTCGCAAATAACCACCTGCCGACATACTATTTGCGACGGGGGAATATTCCCGTCGCAAATACCTTTTACCGCCGCCGGTTATTTGCGACGGGAATATTCCCCCGTCGCAAATAAGTTTCCCGCGATTTGGCGCGCAAACCGCGCCAGTCCTTTTGCGACGGGGAAAGCTGTCCCGTCGCAAAAGGCTACTTATTTGCGACGGGCAAATAACCCCGTCGCAAATAAGTTTTTAACATGACTATTTGCGACGGGATTTATTCCCGTCGCAAATAACCCGTCGCAAATGCCCTTTTTTCCCGTAGTGACTAGAACCTTAAATGGTCGATAGGAAACAATTGGTCGCGCTTCAAATGGCTCCATTTTCAATGATGGTGCATTAAGTAGTCATTAATTTTTGTTTATTGTAAAAAACAAAAAAACAAAATTTAAAAAATAATCACTACTGCAAATATGGACTTTATCAGTGCTAGAAAAGAGTATTAACAACATTAGAAAAGCACTGTTAATCGAGGTGAAGATAAAGGGGGTACCTTTTATCATCTCTCAGAAAAGCACTGATAAAGACCCCTTTTATCAGTGCTTTTTTTAGCATTGTTAAATAATCCCTTTTATCTGCGCTTTTTAAAAGTGCTGATAAAAGTTAAAAAAATTAAAAAAAGTTAAAAAGAAAATAAAATACTCAGGGAGAATTTAACATCACTTGACCCCACCCCCACCCCCCTTTATCAGCGCTAGGCGGGCCCCTGTCCACTCACCCTGCACGCTACACTTGCCGCACATCCCCCTCCCACTTTCCCGCACGCACGCCCCTACTTCCTCCCGAACATGAACCCGAGACCTCCCCCTTGCGCGCCTGCACCTTTACCACTAAGCTATTTAGTTTTTCTCTCCATTTAATGATATATCTATTTATTTATATATAGATATAGATATATTTATTCGTATATTAATATAGATTCATATTAATATAAATATATTTAGTTATATTAATACATATATATTTATTCATATATTAATATATATATATATTTATTCGTACATTAATATATATATATATTTATTTATATATATATAGTTATATTTATTCGTATATTAATATAGATTCATATTAATATAAATATATTTAGTTATATTAATAAATATATATTTATTCATATATTAATATATAAATATTTATTCGTATATTAATATATATTTATATTTATATATATATATATATAGTTATATTTATTCGTATATTAATATAGATTCATATTAATATAATTATATTTAGTTATATTAATACATATAAATTTATTCATTATTATATATATATATTTATTTGTATATTAATATATATTTATATTTATTTATAAATATATTTTTAGTTATAATTTTTTATCTATATATTTATTTGTATATTAATATATATTTATAATATTAGTTTTAAATACTTTTATAAAATATGTTTTTTATGTGTGTTTATAAATAAATAAATAAATACGTACATACATATATATAACACACACACATACACAAACACACACACACACACACACACACACACACATATATATATATATATTTACGAATAAAAACATATATATGTGTACCTGAAAAGCCATAGAATGTTAAAACGATCATAAATTCTAATCCAAAAGTCCATTTCAACTCTACAACTAGTCAAATCAAAGAAAATAAAACAATATTTGATATGATATGTGGTACAGGCCTAGAGGACATACGGATCAGAAGTTAAAGCTGTTTGAATATTAAAAAAATTGAGGCACCCGACTAAAAACTCAGTTTGGAGGCCTTCTGGGCCTTTTTGGGCCTCAAAATATGGGACAAAAGATTCCATTGGGTTACTAGAACATAAAACTCATCACAAGCTTTGATTTGATATACTGTAGAGCTCAAACAGACACACTAATCAAAAGTTATGGTTGTATGAAGTTTGAGTTACATTTTCAAATTATTTTAGATCTTTTATTAATTTTTTTGATTTTTTGTGTCTTAAAATTATTATTAAATGATTATTAATTGCTGATAATTATAAAATTGTTAATTAATAATATTTTTTAAAATATTTTAAATCCATTTTCACTATATTTTTTATATATTAAATGTAATAGTCTATTTATACTTATCTAAAACATATTTAAAAAACATATATTATATTTATTTCAATATAAATATACTTATATAACAATATATTATTTTTCATGATTTTTTTTTTGAAATATAAACTTTATTGGTTCTAGGAAAAAGTATTGATAAATCCCCCCTCCTTATCAGTGCTACTAAAAAAATTGCAGATAAAGGGGTCCCATTTAACAATGCTAAAAAAAGCGCTGATAAAGGGTCACTTTTAATAGCGCTTTTTTTAGAACTGTTAAAAGTTCCCATTATCAGCACTTTTTTTTAGTGCTGATAAAGCCCCCCCCCCCCCACTTTATCAATACTTTTTTTAGCATTGATAAAGGGTGGCACTGTGAAAATCTAGTTTTGTGGTAGTGAATTGAAAAAAAAAACACAAAGAAAAACTCGTCTTCTCATAAAAATCATATATGGAAGAAAAACACAAAGAAAATCTACCTCCATCTTTCTTTCAACATATATTTGAATGGCCAGTAGCCTCCTAAAAAATCCCTCAAATATTTTTTACCCTTAAATAGAGAGAAATCTTCACCAACATAGGAGGAACATAAGAGATAATCAAATCATTCAAAACCAGTCCTTGTACAACCAATTGAATTAGATATGGATAATCCTAGGGAATAAAGACTTAAAGAACTTTATGGCTCTTATATGGATTACTAATCCCTTTTTATTCAATATCCAAACATAGAGGCTAACTTTAAACTCAAATCGGGTTTGATTCATCTTATTCCTCATTTCCACGGGCTAGCCGGTGAGGATCCACATCTTCATCTTAAAGAGTTCCATGTGGTGTGCCCAACCATAAAGCCTCAAGGGGTTTCTAACAAATCAAACTCTGAGCATTCTCTTTCTCCCTTGCTGACATATCCAAGTCATGTCTCTACTACCTCCCTCCTAGTTCCATAACCACATGGAATGAAATGAAGCAAATTTTCTTAGAAAAATTCTTTCCTAATTCTTGTACTACTTCTATCCGAAAGGAAATAAGTGGTATCTGAAAATTCCCAAATGAGTCACTCCATGAATACTGGGAGAGGTTCAAAAATATTGTGGCAACCTACCCAAACCACCAAATCCCTAACCAACTCTTGATCTAATACATCTATGAGGTGTTATTGTCTATGGAGAGAACTCTCATTGATGATGCAAGTGGCGATGATCTTGTTAATAAAACTCTCACAGCTGCAAAAGATCTCATAAGCAACATGGATGAAAACACATAATAATTCCATACTCGAGCACATGATCAAGTCAAGAAATCCCAAGATAGTCAATCGATAAATCCGAACAAAATGACAGAGTTGATGAGTGAACTTACAGGTCTTGCGTGACAAATAGTTGTGGCTGAAAAAGCCCCAACCACATCTTCTATACAATATCTGTTCTCTAAAGCTATCAAGAACTGTAGAATCTGTAGCTCCCCATCTCATCCAACTGACACATTTCCAAAACTTTATGAGTATCCATCTAATTCATTTCGCCCAATGAATCTCAATGCAGCATATGCTTATAGGAACACCAACCCTCAACAATCAGGACAGTTCATTAGAAACTTTAACCAACCCCACTCTAATCCCTTCTCTTCTACCTTTAACTATGTCTTGAGGTATATTAATCTCATTTCTCATCCCCCTCAATTCCCTTTTTAAAACCCAAACCAATTCCAATATGGTCAAGGTGTTGGTAACTTCCAACAACCTTACCCTTTTTTTCCTCAACCTCAAATGATCAATCCTCCTCTTGCTTCTCCTAGATTCCACTATCCTAATGAGCCTTCTCAATTCCCAAACCAATACAATCACTTTCCCAAGAACCAAAATCAATGAAATCCCAATCCAGTACAAGCGTCTTATTCCAAGAAACCATGGTAAAGTGCAATGAAATATCTTGCCTCCTTCACCCATTCCATCCTTAAAAATATTGAAACCCAAATTGGTCAACTTACATCCCACCTGAGCCAGAATCAACAATAAAATTCTTCCTAACTCCCAACTCAACCATTACCTAACCCCAAGGGTAATGTAAGTGAAATTTCACTTAGATCGGGAAAGCAATTTGATATTCCTCATGATGAGTCCTACAACTCCCCTTTTAAATGTTGAACTGGGAAATGAAAAGAAAAATAAATTAGAAAAGGAACCTAAATCCATTCCCTCACCTCCTTCCATTCTACTTAGGAACCCAATTCCTTTTCTTCAAGTCGTTTCAAAGCCAAGGAATTACTTTGATCCTGATCATGAAATTATCAACATGTTTAGATATGTTGAAGTCAACATTCCCCTCTTAGATGCCAAAAAAACCCCTAAGTATGCCACATTTCTTAAGGAATTGTGTACCCATAAGAGGAAACTTAGGACCTTCGAAAATGTTTCCACCTAGTAGTCTATTACCATAAAGTGAAAAGATACAGGTACCTTTACGGTTCCATGCCAAATTAAAAGTTACAACTTCGATGATGAAATCATAGACCTAGGAGCCTCAATTAATGTCATGCCCAAATCCATATTATCCAATATTGGTCTAGGTATCTTACATCCAACATGTGTTGTCATTCAATTTGACAATCAAAGTACTGCTAGTCCTGTTGTTATAATCAAGGATTTCCTTATTCATGTGAATGATCTTATCTTACCTGGTAATTTTTATGTCCTTGACATGGAAGGTGAGACTAACTCTTCTCGATCTCCCCTAATTCTAGGAAGACCGTTCCAAATGATAGTGAGAACCAATATTGATGTCCATTCAGGCATCTTATCCATGGAATTTGGTTACCAACTGGTCAAGTTCAACATTTTCCAAGCCAAGTGATACCCATCTGAGGACCAATCTACATTCTCAATCTATGCTTCCAAGGACACTTCTAATAGTCAATTGAACCCCATTTCATCATGTTCATCAAGTTCTAATGAGAGAGGATATTTTGAAATCTACACCAATGATTAACCAAGTTATAAATGGTGAAGTTGATGTGGACCTCTCATTCGTAGACTCTATCAATCTTGAGGATATTGAAAACTCTAATGAATCCCACATCAACTCTGATCTCTACTACTTCACCTTGGATAGTATTAAGGAAAATGAATCAAAACCAACTGAAGTCTCTTCCTCCATTCCTGAGTTGTCTAACCCACAAATGAAAGAAGAGATTGATCTAAAACCTCTTTCTGAACACCTGAAATATTCATTCCTTTTCCATGATCACTCTTATTCTGTAATTATCTCCACTTCATTTACTGAAAATGATGAGTTCAAACTTGTTCAGGTGTTAGAGGAAAACAAAAAGGCCTTAGGTTGGACCCTAGATGATATACCATGAATAAAACCTGACCTTTTTATGCATCACATCCATCTTGAGGAATCATCCAAACCAATTATACAACCACAAAGAAGACTTAATCCACTCATAATTTAGGTATTTATGTAAGATATCACCAAGCTTCTTCAAGCTGGTATTATCTATGCAATTTCTAATAGTTAATGGGTTATTCCAATTCAAGTTGTACCTAAGAAGGGTGGGATAACTATTATCACAAATGAACCTGGGGAGGTATTCACAACTCGAGTGAAGAACAAATGGCATGTGTGCATCGACTATAGGAAATTGAATGTTGAAATAAGAAAAGATCACTACCCTCTTTTATTCCTTGATCAAATGCTAGAATGGTTAGCAGTAAAGTCACATTATTTATTTCTTGATGGATACATTGGTTACTTCCAAATCCCAACCACACCTCAAGACCAAGAAAAGACTACATTCGCTTGCCCCTTTGGAACGTATGCATATAGGAGAATGAATTTTGGAACTACTGGAAAAATAGCCTATACCCACGGTTCAAAACCGTGGGTATAGCCCCCAAAACTGTGGGTATAGCCTATACCCACGGTTTTCCAAAACCGTGGGTATAGGTGTCCTACCACCATGTCACCGAAACATAACCAATTTCCACGGTGTCAACGGCTTTTACCCACGGTTTCAAAACCGTGGGTATAGGTCCTAAAATAATGCAGGCGTCGAGTTTCGATCCCGCAACCTCTTCGCTGCAAACACCATGTCTTACCACTACCCTAACTTCACCTATATGTATATATATATATATATTTAGTTTAATATAGTTATAAAAAATGTGGGTATAGAGGGAAGAACTGTGGGTATAGGGTTCCCGCCAAAAAAAAATTCCTTCCCGCGGAAAAAAAATTTCTTGCGCACACAAAAGTGACCTATACCCACAGTTTTTCATAACCGTGGGTATAGGTATTTTAGCCCAGACCTATCCCCATGGTTTTCCCCAAAACCGTGGGGATAGTTACCCCTATACCCACAGTTTTGGGAAACAGTGGGTATAGGTGACTTTTCAGGACCTATCCCCACAGTTGTCCAAGACCGTGGGGATATACCCCCTTATACACACGGTTTTGGAAAACCGTGGGTATAGGTCTTGAAAAGACACCTATACCCACATTTTTCTAAAACCGTGGGTATAGGGGGGTCTATCCCCACGGTTTTGGAGAAAACCGTGGGGATAGGTCCATTTTCCAGTAGTGTGGCCTTTACAATGCTCTTGCAACATTCTAGAGGTGTATGATGAGTATCTTTTTTGAATTCTTTGAACACTGCCTAGAAGTCTTCATGGATGAATTTACCATTTATGGTGATTCATTTCAATATTGCTTGAATTCACTCTCTCTAGTCCTTCAAAAGTGTGTCAAGTGTAACCTTGTGTTAAATTTTGAAAAAATTTACTTCATGGTTGCAAATGGGATTGTTCTATGGAACATAGTTTCAAAATAGGTTATTGAAGTTGATCCTGCCAAAATTAAAGTGATTCAATCACTTCCTAAACCCACCTCTGTTCGAGACATCCAATATTTCCTCGGTCATGCCAGTTTCTATCAGCAATTCATCCATAACTTCAGTATTATTTCTCTCCCACTCACTCGGTTGCTCCAAAATGATGTCACCTTCCATTTAGATGAGGTTTGCAAGAGAGCCTTTGTTGAACTCAAAAATACTCTTACATCTTCTCCGATAATACAACCCCCAGATTAGTTCTTACCCTTTGAGTTTATGTTTGATGCTTTTGATAGAGATATTAGGGATGTTCTTGGTCAAAGAAGAGAAAAAATTCCTCATGTTATCTATTATGCCTCAAAAACATTGGATGAAACTCAATCTCACTACATTGTGACTGAAAAAGAACTTTTAGTAGTGGATTTTGGCTTAGACAAATTCCAGACCTATCTCTTATGTTCCAAAATCATCATCTTCACAGACCATTCTGTTATTAAGTTTTTACTCAAGAAAATTGATTCCAAACCTAGGCAAATAAGATGGATCCTAATGCTCCAAGAGTTTTACCCTGAGATCAAATATAGACTAGGAAAATAAAACCTTGCAGGTGATCACCTGAGTAGAATTTATAATTATTATTATTCGGAAATCATTGATCCTAAATTCCCCACTAATAACCTTTCATCTCTCACTCCAAAGTCACTATGGTATGCCCCAATTGTAAATTACTTGGTTTTTGGTGTTTTTCCTAAAAAGTGTTCAAAATAACAAAAAATAAAGTTGAAAAGTAATTCAAAACACTATTTTTGGGAAGAAGATAAACTTTGTAAATATGGCGATGAAATGGTAATTAAGAGATGTGTTGATGAAAATGAACATTCCTTCATCTTAGAATTCTGCCACTCACTTCCTAGAGGTGGCCACTTTGGACCAAAAAGGACCTCCTGAAAGTTCCTAGACTCTGGATTCTTTTGGCCTTTACTCTTCAAGGACTCACATGAGTTTTGTGAATCATGTCCCACTTTCCAAAAGTTTGGGATAATTTTTAAAATAAATGAAATGCCCCAAAATCCCTTAATATTCAGTAAGATCTTTGATGCTTGGGGTATCAATTTCATGGGACCATTCCCACCTTCCAATGGATTTTCATTCATTCTTATTACGGTCGATTATGTTTCTAGGTGGGTTGAGGCCAGACCCACTAGAAAGGATGATTCACATACTATTAGTGAGTTCCTAAAAAACCACATCTTCCATGGATTTGGAACTCCCCATGCCTTGATCAGTGACTTAGGAAACCATTTTTATAATAGAACCATGAAATATCTTTTGAAAAAGAATAGTGTTGTACATAAAACTTCAACTTCATATCACCCCCAAAAAAATGGCATGGATGAACTCTCTAATAGATAATTAAAAAGAGTGATTGAGAGAATTGTTAATCCCACTAGAAAATACTAGAATGAGAGACTTGGTGAAGCACATTGGGCTTATCAGACTACCTATAAAACACTCATTGGGGTGTCTCCTTTTAAGCTAGTTTTTGGTAAATCATGTCATTTTCTAGTTTAAATACAAAATAAGTCATTTTGGGCTGTGAAAACTTGTAATTTGGATTGTGAAAAATTAGGTGAAGAAATATTGTTACAGTTGACTGAATTGGAGGACCTTCGACTTGATTCCAATGTGAATTTCAATTTGTACAAAGAAAAGGCTAAGGTACTCCATGAAAAATACATTTTGAGAAAGGTATTCCATGAAGGTGAAAAGGTATTGCTCTTTAACTCTTGATTTCGACTTCACCCAGGTAAGATTAATTCTTGATGGGAAAGTCTGTTTATTGTTTCTCATGTTTACCCATTTGGTGCAATGCAAGTCCAAAACCCATCTTCCAAAAGAACATTCACGGTTAATGGACATCAGTTAAAGCATCACCATGAGAGGACACACATCCAAAGAACCATCTTGACTTCTATTAGATCTATAACTTCCACCGACCCACCATCGTATGGAGACACTGACCCACCAAATCCAAACCAGGGGCACCTCTTTCCCTTTAACTCCCTCTTTATCTATTATTCCTCCATCTCTCTCTCTCCCTTTTTCTTTTTCTTCCTATATTTTTAATTTCTTTTACCACTTTCATCATCAAACATTTTTATTTATTTATTTATTTATTTATCTCTTTATCTGTTTTGGTTTTCATTTCCTTCTTAAGTCATCTATAAAGATATACTCATTGACTGTGGTGAATTATGTTTTTATACAGGATTCCTTCTTGATACATAAAATCTAGGATTCAACAGCTCGATCATGAGGATAACCCCCTCAGTGGTGAGGCTTCGATACAAGATCTAGTTCCCTGGGCAATACCTCTAGGTGGTGCACCAGTTATACCACCACCAGTGGAGAAACATGTGGTAATTACATTACCAGTAGACAAGGAGCACATGTTGAGCATGCTCCTTGAATTTCATAGATATAGAACCCTCAGGTTATAAGGAAATCCTGACCCTCAGGTGGATAAGGACTAGATTGAGGTGGTGACCATGGTTTTTTGTCTAGTGAGGATACCAGTAGACCAGATGGTGATCCTGGCAGCGAGCCTTCTTTAGGGTTCGGTAGGGAAATGGTAAAGTTTGACCACACAAACTCATGACAAGGCAACTCTTTCATGGGTGGAGTTCGAGTGTCTCTTTAGAGAGGAGTTCTATCCAATTATGCTGAGAGAAGTGCATATATAGAAGCTTCTTTATCTCCAGAAGGGTAGTATGATGGTGGATGATTATTCATCAAGGTTCACCAACCTCTCCAGGTAATTGATGGATATGGTCAGGGATCAGTACTTTAGGGCTCAGAACTTAGAGTGATGTCTACATTTGGACATCCAAGACAACATCATATATATTTGTATTCTGACTTATGCAAGAGTGATCGAGAAAGATTTGGTGGTCGAGGGATTCTTAGCAGAGAAGAGATAACTAGCGATAATCACTAGCAAGTAGATAGGTGTATATACCTCATCAATGGAGAGTCGACGTCAGATACAGGTATCAAGATGTGGGAGACATCACAGGAGGTTCTGAGATAGGGGATCTTTAGTCTAGGGCTCTCGGGCTCGATCCAATCAGCCTAGGGAGAGGTGATTCTACACATGCGACGATAGAGGCCATATCGCTAGATATTGTTTGATCTATCGAGATACTAATAGAGAAGTGGTAGATAGACTACCAAGAAAGAGGAAATGAGTGGATAAGGAAGATATTCTAGGAGGTGGACATGGAAGAGGAGCAGGGAGAGTTACAGGAGGTGGAATATGTTTTGATATACTACCACCACTACTCTTAGAAGGTCCACACCAGGATCAGGGAGCTAGAGAAAAAAGTTGGGGGTAAAAACATGGGGTTAAGGAATACGACCTAGGTACTTTAGGGATGATCTGAGGTATGATCTGTGTCCTTTATACCTTATCTACTGTACTTATAGACATAGGTTCTAGTCATTATTTCCTCACCACATACCTTGTACGATACCTTGAGATTCCAGTAGAACCTTTGACTTGAACCTTATGCTTGGAGGAACCTATGGGAGGATACTTTATGATCACACACATTTTCTGACAGTGTAATCTTACCCTTGGAGGTGAGATTTTTGGTTGAAACCTCTTGGTGGTAGCATCGAGGCCTTACAATTTCATTATCGGTATGGATTAGCTATCTTCAGTTCATTCCCATATTGATTATTTTAGACAAAGGGTGTGGTGTGTTCATAGAAATGGGACAAGGTTTTCCTTTTTGAGGAAAAGGATACCCAGGAATCACAGGAGGGGATCATGCACAAAAGGGTGCATTTGATCACTCATGATTTGGTTAACCTTACCCTTAGAGTAGCATATGTTGTGAGTTTTTAGTTCCCAGCAATAGTGGTGGAGTATGAGGATGTCTTTCCAGAAGATATTTCAGGATTACCTCCCCACTGAGAGATCAACTTTTATATCAATTTACACCTTGGGACAACACCTATATCCTCACCCAAATATCGGATGGCTCCCATAGATCTTCGCGAGCTAAGGGTGAAAATTGAGGACTTGCAATGGAATGTGTTCGTGAGACTTAGTGTTTCACCCTAGGCGGCCCCAGTTTTGTTTACCAAAAAGGTATATGGGAGCTTGAGGTTTTGTGTGGATTAATGGTGCTTAAACCAAGTGATAGTAAAGAATAAGTATCAACTACCTAGGATTGATGATCTCTTCAATCAGTTGAGAGGGGAGTGTTAGTTCTCGAAGGTTGACCTCAGGTTGGGTTATTACCAGCTACGAGTACGAGATGAGGATATACCGAAGAATGATTTTAGATACCACTACAGTCATTATGAGTAGTTTTTGATGCCCTTTGGAATGATGAACACCTTGTAAGTGATCATGGGACTCATGAACCAGATCTTCTATCCATACTTAGACTAGTTCGTATTGGTCTTCATCGACGACATCCTTGGGTACTCGGCATCCGAGGAGGAGAACGCAAGACACCTATGGATGGTTCTAGATGTACTATGAGAGCACCAGATTTATTATAAACTCTCTAAGATCAAGTTCTAGATTCAGGAGTCCCACTTTTTGGGACATGTTATCTCAAAAGATTGAGTGGAAGTGGACCCAGCCAAGGTGGAAGTAGTGTTAGCATGAAATCCACCTAGGAGTGTGATAGAGGTTCAGAGATTTTTTGGTATTGTAGGATATTACTGAAGATTCATACCTAATTTCTCTTGGATATCAGCATCTATGAAAACTTTGACTCTAAAGGGGCATCATTTTGTGTGTATGGATAATTTCTAGCAAGATTTTCAACATTTGAGGCATATTTTGACAAGTTCTCCAATCTTGAGATTTCTAGAGGGAGTCGAGTATGTAGTGTTCTGTGATGCATCAGGGACCAGATTTGGTTGTGTCCTAATGTAGATGAAAGTAGTGATTGCCTATGTTTCATGCTCGTTGATGCAACATGACCAGAAATACACAACCCACAATCTTGAGTTGGTGATGGAAGTCTTCACATTGAAGATGTGGCAACACTACCTGATGGGTGAGTGGTTTATCATCTACTCCGATCACAAGATTCTCAAGTATATCTTTTCACATAAGGATATGAACTTGAGACAGATTTGATGTCTAGAGTTCCTCCAAGATTATGACTTTGAGATTGTATATACTTCTGGGAAGGGGAACGTGATGAAAGATGCTCTCATTAAGAGATCTTGTTCATAGCTATTGAATGAGGCGTCAGAGAAGTTGGCCTCGTTACAGTTATCCTTCATGGATGGAGATGATGAAACTTACCTCTAGTAGATGGTTTTCACCCCTCCACTCTTACAACGATTTAAGGAGGCACAGCTTGGGGATACTGACTATGAGACCTCACATTCTCAGATGTCCACATTTCATGCTCCTGATATATATTTACAAGGTGAGGAGAACATCGTCCTTTTTAGTGTACACACAGTTGTACCAGAAGAGTTACATGAGTAGGTTCTAAGGTAGTTTTATACATCCCCTTTGGTGGTACACCCTGGTGTGGAAAATATGTACCAAGACCTATGACATCGGTTTTGGTGGATAGGGATGAAGAAGAAAGTGGTAGAGTTCATTTATCGATGCCTTACGTGCTAGCAGGTGAAGGCTGAGCACCAGGTTCCAGCGAGATTCGCTCACCCCTAGAGGTGAAAGAATAAAAGTGGGATGGAATATAGATAGACTTCATGATGATTTTACCATGTACATCCAAGGGACACAATTCCATCTGGGTGATTGTCAACTATCACAACAAGTCAGATCATTTCCTAGCTATTTGGGAGCAGAGTTCAGTAGAGATCTTAGGATGCCTCTACGTTTAGGATATACTTCGGCTTCATGGATTACCATCAATTATAGTTTTATATTGTGATTCTTGTTTCACACCCTAGTTTTTTAAGGGGTTGTAGGAGGAATTTAGGACTTAGTTACGCTTGAGAACATCATTTGATCCCCAGAAGGATGTTCAAATAGAGATAACCATTCAGGTTCTAGAGTACATATTGTGGGTCTACATCTTGGGATTCAGTCATAGTTGGGAGGAGGACCTACCACTGGTGGAGTTTGTGTACAACAACAGCTACCACTCCACCATTGGTATGTCACTATTTAAGGATTTATGTGGGTGATCATGTTGGTCACCAATTTACTGGATTGATTGAGGGGAGTCAGCACTCATGGGTCTAGAGTTGGTACGAGCTACTATCGATAAGGTTTAGATCATCCAGGAGTGGATAAAGACTGCAAAAAGCTGGTAGAAGTCTTATGCTGATAGACAGTGGAGACCTCTATAGTTTGAGGAAGGGGACCATGTCTTCCTTTAGGTCTCACCTCGATGAGGGTTGTGAATATTTCGCCGGAGTAGAAAGTTATCTATGAGGTTCATCGTCCCTTTTCAGATACTATGTAGAGTTAGTGAGGTGGTGTACCATTTAGCTCTATCCCTGCAGTTGCATCAGGTACACAACGTCTTCCACGTGTCACAGCTAAGGAGGTACACACATGACCCGTCGCACGTCATCGACTGGGGTGAGATGTAAATTGATGATGGAGAAACCTTTGTTGAGTACCTAGTGGAGATCGAGGATCGAAAGGAGAGGATCCTTCATGGGCGAGCAATTCCCCTGGTGCATGTCTGGTGGAAACACAAGAATCTTCATGAGAGCACATGGGAGTGGGAGGCTCAGATTCGTGTGCAGTACCCACATCTTTTTGTATAGCCTTTGTTTTTTGATTTTTGGGAACATAAATTCCTAAGGTGGGGAGAATTTAATGTCCTGGATTTTCTGTGTATTATTTTTAAATATTATATAGAATTAATTCAATACCATGTTTTGAGAAGGTGTGCAATTCCAAGGCCCTATGTGCCCATAATAAATATTTGAAATATATTAAATATATTAAATAGAGTGCATGAGCAGTTTTCCTAAAAAATTGGAATAACTTCTAAATGATTACTTGGATAAAAAATATAAGGATATTGGTGTGTTCAAAGCATCGACTTTATTCTAAGTGATTCCTAACAATGTTCGGTGCAGATCGAATGCAAAATTTACTTTTTATACATTTTAAAGAAATAAAATAAATTAAGAATTTATTTTATTTTTAACATTATGGTGATGAAACGATGCATTTTTTTGTTTTTTTAATAAGTGGGATCCTACGGTTAGGCTCATAACCCTAGAAAACTTCCTGGAGGCTCTGCATAGAACTTGAAGAATTCTATTGATAGCAAATGATGACAGAGCCTTAGATCAGAGATTGAGGAACGCTGCTTTGATGAATCTCACTAATGGAAGCGATGCAACGATCAACCTTATTCAATGAATGATCCAACACTATGGTATGGTGTTTTGTTTTAATTATTTCTTTCCCCATTATTTGATTTAATGATGAACGTGTATCAACCCACGAACAAGTTGACCAGCGGTTTGATCATTCTTGCGGTAGGGTTTGATTTCGAGTTTGATTCAGGGAATTTATTCTGTTTTGATTTAGTTTCTTGATCATTCTAATGGAATGGATCAAGGCCATAATGAACAATGAACAAGGTTTGTTCCTCAAGTTGTTTCTATGTGATTCCTCCCCCCTTTATCCCTGCACGTTCTTCGTTCTTCATGGGGTTATGAATGGATGATCGTTGCGCATTCGAATCACAGTGAAATGATATAAAATTGTAGATCTAGCATCATGATGACCTAGAGGAGGTACAACAATTATGGAGATAGAAAGATAAGAGTATTATGAAAGATATCTTTCTTCGATCATTCCTTATGTGGATGATCAAAATTGGATTTATGGGTGGTTTGGTGGCCCAAAACTTACTGAATCGATGATGGAATGACCAGAAGACTTTGGATCTAGAGTTTTCCAACAAGGCACGACCAGAATTAGTGGTCAGAGAAATGAGGAAGATGACCGATGTTCAAACCATGGATTCTAGAAAATTCTGATTAACACGGTGTATATCTCATGATACATGGTGTGTGGGACCCTTTGAGTGGCATTTGGGGTTTTGGGAAGCAGTGAAGTGACACACGACATGTGGGACCTTCCCCAAAACTCATCATGTATCTCATAGGATACATGGACATGAGGTGGAGTACACAGTGTTCCTACACTATGTGTACCCCACCACATGGATTTTCTGAGCTGGTTACGTGGATAACCCCATGTATTGGTACACTCGTAGGAAGACACGGGTGAAAACCTTGTACTGGAACATGGCCAGAGTACATGGGTGGACCTCTGATCGAGGGTCATGGAGTGTGAACCTTCCACATGGATTGTACCCATCTTCTACACGATGTGTTCTTCTAACTTGGGTCATTGTACACGGGTAGTACCCAGGGTCAAGGAACACGGCATGTGACCCTTCTACACACCTTGTACTCTTTTCTACATGGATTGATCTCTTTATCCACCGTATCTTGGACAAGTTTTATTTGATTTGGTTCCCCTTTATTGTTCCCCTAAAGGTTAGTTGGTATCATTTTCTATCCACAGGAGTGTGACCCCCTTTGACAAGACTTTCTGGATAGAGTCAGGAGTCCCCTCTGAGAGGCCTGGAGTAGGATCCTCTATCCATTCTTCTTCCTTAGGTAGAGTCAAGTTATCGATGTGAAAAATCCTAATAGATTCCAGTACTTTATATAGAAGGTGAATATGGATGATTCATGATATACGTCATGGACATGGTAGTGATCCTCATTTGTGTATCATGATCTTCAGACTTGTGGATTTGATTATCTTGGAGCGAGTGTATCGTATTCTCTCTTTAGATCTATTAGAATATATATCTCTCTCTCTCATGGCAGTTTCTGATGAATAGTACTTATGAGATAGACATCATCAGGGCTATCAGACTTAGGAGTGAGTTCTTCTAGATGAGTGCTTTGTGGAATCTTTGGACTGAATCCCTATCATGGGTATGCGGCCATTGTGACTTACCTCTATACTACGGGTCTAGGTTTTGAGTATATCTAGATATGTTCTTGTTATATGTACTATATACATATACTGTGTAGAGCTGGATATACCTTTAACTTATAATTATTTGTGGTTTTCGAGGTGTCCTGCTGAGTATTGTTATACTCACCCCTATACAAGCTTTGCCCGCACGTGTCGTATCTTGTGTAGACGAGCGACCTTTTGGAAAAGTCCAAGGCAGACCAGAACCAAACATAGCTTTGTGAGTTCCAGACAAGCCGAGGTCTTACTAATTCTTCGAGAAGCAGTCCTAATACCTATCTAGTTTTCTTAAAGGTTGGACTTTGTAGTTGGTAGACTCTTTCTTTTGGTGGGCTTGTATTCTGGCCCAGTTTACTTTTCTGCACTTTACTTTCCATTGTACTCTATTGGTTGGGTTTAGTATTATGCATGCATTTTGTTCCATAGTGGTATTTTTTTACATTTCATTATTTTTTGGCTTGAATATGTGTGTGTGTGTAGGTATTTAGGCAATGTCTCTCATGTTAGTGACATGCCTACTCTGTTCTAGTCACCAGCCCCTGGCCTATTGGAGGCGAGCTTGGGGAGTCGCAGCACGGGCACCACTAGGACGGGTCGTGATAGGGGTAGAATGTAACAACATTATAACTTATAATATATTTATCTTTAAATAAATTTTATTTCTTTGATATCTTACATTACATGCAACACTGATTTTAAATGAATCGTGATATAATATTGAAATGTTATTATTTAAACATGACCGATATAACCTAGCCATTAAATTGATAGGTATGAATGGTATTAACTAATTTATAAAATATATATAAATATACTACTAAATATAAATTTATTTAATAATGCTTAATAAATAAGAATTTAAATTTAATAAATATATTTTATTCTACAAAAAAATATATTTCCTTCAAAAATGATTTTTATTTCTTTTATAAGAAAATATTATAATTAATTTTAGAAAATTTAGAAATTTTATTTTATAAAATGAAAATAATTTTTGAAATAATAATATCGATATTAAATTAGGATGAAATTTTTTGATTTTTGGGAAAGTATTGATTTTTCAGTGAATAGTAAAAAATACCAATTTTTGGTAAAACTGTCATTTCTTTTTAATAAATTAAATAATTTACAAGTACCATTATTATTTAATATTATTGAAAAGTAAAATAATTATTATTTATTTATATTTCTACCAATTATTAAAATGTAAATCATATTTATAATTTATTTTAATATAAGTTTATCTTTAGTCTTTAAAACACTTTTTTTAAACTGTTTTAAAATGCATAATGTTTCTCCATTTTAACTAATTAAAATAATGAATAATGTGGAATTATTTAAATAAAATTTATATATTATATCTATATAAATATATATAAAAATTAATGTAATAATTATCACTATTTATATAGTTATTATAAGATCATCTTATTCTTGAAAAATGAATTTCTTGAAGAAAAAAAATTTAGACACGGTTGTGAGTTTAATTTTAAATTAAATTATTCTATTTTTTTTAATTTAATTTAGTAAAATTGATTCAATATTTTTAATAAGTATTATTTATATTATATAATATGTTCAACTTAATTTTTTGTTATAATGAATAGTAAAAATAGTAAAAAATAGTTATTATGGTAAAAAATAAAAGTGTAAAGTGAGTAACATTATAATTAAAGAGGTTAAAATGTTTAAAATTTGTTTATTTTTAATTTTAGAGGTGTTTATAAGCCTAATTTATCCTCCAATACTTTTTTTTAATTTTTGAGGCACTTATCTCAAGAGTGACTTTCCATTATTGAATAGTTTTGGGTATTTACATGAATGTCACTCCTATTCCCTCATAAAAGGGAACCCAATATCCTCTCCTTTGAACACATAAAAAACCCATTATTTCAGACAATACCTACCCAAATCACTTAATTAATTCCCTAACCTCATCCTATAATCCTTATTTTGATCATAAATTCTATCTATGAAGGATTTAGGTATAACCCTAAAGAGGTTGTCCGAAGAAGAGGTGATAGTCTTCACCAAGCTCCTTGTTTTTTCTTCTTATTTTCTAAATTAAATTATGTATTAAAAATTACAATATAATAACATAATTATATACTATATACTGATATTTTATTATATTTATGGCATAATATACATTCATTTCCTCTTCCATTAAATGGGAAAAAACCATAATTTGTGTGTACGGCGGACTACTGTCTCGCGAACCGATGTAATTAGTTTTCCATTATTGCTTATCATGTATATTAATAATGATAGATTTAATGATTATATATGATATTAATTAAATATTAATCATTCTATAAAATTAATATATTATATTATTTCTTACCTTACCATCCATTTAAAAATGATAGCACTATTCATTCTTACAGAAAATTACAACCATGTGAAGCGATCTGGTTCTTTTTTTCATTATTGTGTCACATGGATGGTATATGGAAGTTCATTTAAGGAAATAATATTATATTTATTATATAATTATAATTATATAAATATAAAATAATATTTACCCTCTTTCCATCATGATCATTGAAAAATGGAAAAGTTACACATGGGTACGTACGACCTATCGTCTCCATGATTGTAACGTAGTTCAATTTTAATAACCCTAAATAATGGTTAATTTTAAAAGTATAATTATATAAAAATTATAATTATGAAATGATTATTATTGTATATATTATTTAATAATGACCCTTCTGACCACGGACAATGCATTGATTCTGTTTTAAAATAATGAATTGAGCATCCTCAAAACACCTACTGTAGACATAACTGATTAAGTAATTAAATATTTTATTAAAATAAATAAAATAGATGGTTTAAGAATAAGTTATTAAACCTATAAAAGTTAATTAAGAAAAAAAATTTATATAAGTTTATTAAATAGGAGAAAAACTACATACACAACAAGCCTAAACTTGAGGTAAGGGTTTTTGTCTAAAAAATTTCTTCTTTGAAACACATGCTCTCTTATACACATAATTTATTTTATATGGTGTATATAATTCCCCATTACATATTATATCATGAAAATATGAAACTTCATGGTATTTTAATTTATAATTCGCTTACTTTATTCATGGGGGTTATGATTCAAAAGTTACCAAAGTGGTAAGGGTTTTTTCTTTAATATCATTTTAATCGGGATTGTTTATGCTTGAATTTACATTTAAGGAAATTATTTGATATTTGTTTAATAAAACCCATTAATTTTATTCTCCTATGGTTATTTATGAAATTTTCAAGTGATATTAAAATTTTACTCTATTACTTACTAAAATTTATCGAGAAAATGTTTTAAAGAAAATTTGACTTCATTTCTCTCTTCCGTCAAAAATAATTTTTCATTATGAATCCATGTTTTCTAAAAATGTTTTAAAGAATGTTTTTTATAGTGTACTGACCCAAAAAAACACTAATCGGTTCCCTGGTCTAGTTTTATATATGACCTCAAGTATGCCTCTCCATACTCTATAGGCTGCCAACTAGCAGTGGGGGCTAGGGTGTGTCCATGGAGAGACTATGCCCTCATAATCAAAGTGTAGCATAATGGTAAATAATAATATTAAGCAACTAAAATAGTAATAAATAGGTAATAGATGAATAATAATAAAACATCCACAGTAACCACTAGGAAGAATCTAAATCAATATCAATACAAAAATTATGATCATTCCATGATGTTATACAGAAAGGGAAGCATAAGGGATACACGAGTATAAGCATATACAAAATTCTAAACAAAATAAAAAAGACTAAAATATACCACTACTAGAATCTTGAGCATAGGATCGATCCTTTACTCCCATACTCCATCCTAGTACCAATGATCAAACATTAGAATATGGGTGCTTCCCTTTATCTATACTAGTAATCATGACGTCTTTTCAAGTACCACAGGTGGACTGAATAGGGTGTGAGATATACTCACTAGGCCATCACCAACAGTGTCTAGAATTATTTGGTATGTTCATATAAGATGATTAGTGCACATGTAGTAATATATTTAAGATACTAATAAATAAATAACATTGTATTGAGCTCCTCATGGGACTCCTGATTGACACTACCTACTTTGGCCTAAGATGGATGTCTCTAAACCAAGGTAAACCTGTTCAGATATGTTAAAGTGTATAAATGGTCATCAAAAATCAAGTTTCAATAATAGACCTAACCCAATAATGTTATTTTTCTTGAAAGATGTATCCTTAGTTTAATAGTTTTTTCCACTTAGTTTTAATATAAAATACATCCTTGGAATTTAATAAATGGAATCTTGATCCCATCCAAGATTATTTATAAAGAGGAACCTAAGTATCACTCTAAGAGAACTATAAATACCCATCACCATAAGATCCCATCCAAGGAGATCCATATCAGTAATCCCAAGTATAAGTCTCGGCATGTTGTAAAGTATGACCCTCTGAACCTATCCCAGGTATACCACATAGGGGCCCAAGTATCACTTTAATAATGGTATAACCATATTTCCTACCGATCCCATCCAAAGTAATTTCCCTAAGGAACTGGTATGGATCATTGGTAGGTAATTCATCTTCCTGGTGATCCTATCCAAGATATTCAAATAAAAGAAACCAATTATCACTCATGACACGTTAGGATTTTATTTAAAATTCTAATTATAAAGAACAATGAGACTTTATAAGGCATCCTTAAGTCAGGATACTATTATCACCCTTAGATTGACATGAAGGTATGTTTCAGCTATCGGTAACTCACACCATTTAACAAGTAATTTCATCAAAACACTTTAATCAAGTTGGATACATAATTTATTTCAAATAAAACAAATTATGGAATTATTAATATGGGCCTAAACACATGGATTGTCATCTCTTTTAGCTCAAACACAACCCAATATATATATTACAAGGCAATTCACACACCCAAACATAAAGAAATTTAATTTGGTTCTAAGGCATAAGGATCCTAAGCCTTTAAAAAAGTCACACCCATGGGGTGGATCATGTTGAAGTAATCACCCCATGGCATTGATTCATGGGTGAATATGGTCTTGATACACATAATAGTACCATTTAATTTAATTAATCGGACTTTATAGATGAAATACTAGATGAATATGGTGCACGGAATAATGGAACATGATAAATACAATGATACTTTTAGAGAAAAGGACTAGACCGCCTACCTTATGCCTTTAGTACTATCCTCATCTAGTATCAACCTTTTAATCAAACTAGAATGTAAGAAATCAGAATAATTGAAAAAAGCCATGAAAATAGGGCATATGATGTCATACCAAAACAGTGAAAAAGACGGCAATATAAACCAAGAAAGAAATTAATATACTACCTTTGTGGATCCGACATGACCAATGGTAAAGGAAAAAAGATATTAGATGGGAAATATCCTTAAAATAAGAGGTTAGGAATGAGGAGATCCAATAGAGGAGAATTTGCTATGTGAGGGAGACGAAATGAGTCCCTTATTAAAATAAGGGGCTCAACCCCCTTTAAAAACGATCCATGAAATTTACATGGTGTGTATTATATATACACATCATGTATTGTTCATGATGTGTATATATAATAAACGGCATGTAAGGCTTGTGTTTTTTCTTCTTGGGAAAAACAAATTCAAAACATGCAAGGGGGTCTAGCCATACCAATACATGTCATGTATTTAAATACACACCATGTATTTAAATACATGTCTTGTATTGTGACTACATTCGGGCTCTAACCTTCCTACTACTTTCTTCCCAGAAGTAAACTAACCATCCTAAAGGCCCAGTCACTAGGGCCTAAGTTGAGAAACAAAACTTGATGAGGGTTTGAAAAAAATCAAAAGAAAATATACCTCACTGAAAATTTGGGATGTCACAACCTCCCCTTCTTAAAATAACTCATCCCTGAGTTTCCCTTATATGGGTGATAAAGCATCATCTAAGAAAATTTATGGCCACTGAGTACGTACATCGACCTCTATCTCACAGGTCTCATCCTACACACATCCATGCTTCCATAACACCCATACTATAGGAACTCACCTACTTCAGAGAGCCTTCATGCTCTAATAAATGATACGTATAGGATGATACTAAAAGGAAACATATACATTGATATCAATATCCTTAAGATCAAATTAATGAGATGGATTAGAATGATAATGGTTAAGCTACAATAGAAGAAATATATTGTGCATGGCTTGGTACCTCTGAGGTAAGGATAACTGATAGGTTTTCAGCTAGACTCTCTCCATGATCTCGAAAGGCCTGGCATAAGGACGAAATAACTTTCCCTATCTCTGAATCCATCAATGGCCTAATATAGGTGAAAATCACAAGAATACCTGATGTACCATTTCAAACTCCATAGGTCGATAGAGATGATTGGTATAATACTTTTTTTAGGATAGAGCTATAACCATATGCTTTTAAATCAGTTGGACCTGCTCTGAAGTCTCCCGAATGAGACGATGACCCATTAGTGTTGTCTCGCCTACCTCTATCTAGAAAAGGAGTAAACAGCATGAACTACCATAAAGGGACTCATAGGGATCCATATGAATAATTATATAAAAGATGTTATTATAGGAAAACTTAATGAGGGTATATGTTTCTCTCAAGAATCTACAAAATTAAGGACACATGCCTGAAGAATTTCTTATAAAACCTATATCGTATGCTCAGACTGTCTGTCAGTATAAGGGTGATATGTTATACTCAGAATCACCTATGAACCTATTTATTTCTACAACCCATGCTAGAACTATGGAATAAATCAGGCATCTTGATCTAATATGATAGAATGGGGAACACTGTGAAGGTGAACAACTACCTGAATATAAAGCCTCCCAAACTCATCAACTAAAAAGGTCTATCAGATAGGTAGGAATTGTATGAACTTGGTAAACCTATCGATGATCACCCATACCACATCATTTCCTCAAGGGTATCTCAACAAGTCTATCAAGAAATCCATAGTGACGTTATCCTATTTAAACTTAGGAATGGATAGAGGTTGTATAAGTCTAGAAGGTTGTTGGTGCTCTGCCTTCACCTGCTGAATGATGGCGCATCAAATGATAAAACTTGAAATATACCTCTTCATACATGTCCACCAATACTGAATATGTATGTCTTGGTACATCATGGTAATTCCAGGGTTCACTGCCCAAATAGAGGCATGATATTCCCACATAAACTCTTCCCATATGTCTTTCAGAACCTAGAAATGTATTTGAAAGTGTCGGATCTCATCCTCGTCAATAACCCAACTAGGCGGTGGTTCCTCAATTGAGACCCTCTCCCTTAGGAATATTTTTTTGGGATCATAAATTTGTCTCATCCTTAACCATTCTAGAAAGGATGATGTCACTACTAAAGATTCTAGAACATGCTACCCATGATATTCCTGAACCTCTAGGTGAATCTCATAAAAAAACCATCAATTTCCACTCATTGATGGCCTCTTGGATGGAATGTTTCTGAGTCTTACGACTCAAGGAGTCAACTAATATATTCCCCTTTATAGGTGGTAAGCATATTCTAATTCAAATTAATGTAGGTATTTTACCCATCTTCAATTCTTGAGATTCATGTCATGCTGTGTGGAAATGTATTTGAGGCTTTTGTGATTCATGTAAAAAACTAACCACTCAGCCAAAAGATAATGCCTCCAATAGTGTAGAAAATGAACCATGGATTCCAGCTCTAGGTCATGAATAGAGTAATTACTCTCATGTGGTTTTATCTGGTAGGACCCATATGTTACAACTCGATCTACCAACATCATAACTACTCCAAACTTGATTCCTAAAACATCACAATAGACTATATAGATTCTTTTTGGGTCTAAAAAAATTAGGATTGTTGGTGAATTAAACCTCCCTTACTCTTAAAAGTCTATCTCATATGTTTCTTACCATAATAACTTAACATGATTTTAGTAAATTCCATGAGAGGTTCTTCTAAGGGTAAATATTCCTAAATAAATCACCAGTGATAGACATCCAGTCCTAAGAAATTACCTATGTCAAATACATTATTTGGATACTCGTAGAATAATATGGTGATCACCTTATTTGGATCAATATAGACTCATTCCTCTAAGATTATATGACCCAAGAAGTGAACCATATTGATCCAAAAGTGACATTTAGTGATCTTATCAAACAAATAGTTCTCTCTTATTGTATTCAGTGTGATCTCAAGATGTTTTTCATGGTTGTGTCGACTATGACAATACACCAAATATCATCAATGAAGACTACCACAAATGAATCCAAATATGGGTGGAAAACCTGATTCATCAAGTCCTTAAAAACCATAGGCACATTTGTATGGATGAACATCATAACCAGATACTCGTACAATCCATATCTACTTTGGAATTTTTTACATGGTATGTCTGAGGGTTTAACACACACCTAATGGTATCCCAACCTCAAGTTTATCTTGAAGAAAATAATCTATCCTTAGATCTGTTCAAAGAGGTCGTCTATATGAGGAAGTGGATATTGGTTCTTAACCATAAGATGTTTCAATCAGTAGTAATCCATGCAAAATTTGAGGGTACTTTCTTCCTTTTTGGAAAAAAGGATCGGTGAACCCCATGGAGAAGTACTGGGTCATATAAAACCCTTGGATTCCAGATCCTCTAACTGCTTCTTGAGTTCCTAGATCTCTATAGGTTTCATCCTATAGTGTGTAATAGAAACTGGTGTCATCCTTAGAACTAGCTCAATAGTGAACTCTACCTCTCTCACTGGAGTTAATCTAGAGAAATTGATAGGGAAGACACCCCTGAAATGATCCACCATGGGAGGGAATTCCACATTTCATGTTCCCTAATCACTTATAAAGAGACTAAACATCTATGCTATCACTCCACCAAACCCATGATGCTCAGGTCCAGCTTGAATTTCCTGAACATCCCATTCACCCTTATGAACTTAAGTGTTGCCTTCAGGTGATGTAAAGGGTGCACTATAGAGACAGAAATCAATATGGGCATGGTATGGATCCAACCATTTCATCCCAAGAATCAAATAAAATCCTAACATCTCAAGGATAAAAAGATTCTAGAGGAAGTGATATCTTCCCACCTCAAGAGGGAAATCCCTGCACTAGCATATACTCTCTGATCGGACCCCTAATGATGTGTTGAGAGTAATCACACCACATGAGTAATCCATTTCTAGTCCAAAACATTCCATAATTGTCATAGATATAAAAGAGTATGAACCGCATATATCAAATAAGGTAGAAACTAAAGTATAGGATACTAGAATAGTGCATCAAACTATCAAAGTCTCTAGACTCTGCACCTTGGGCATAGGATTCACTTCATAGACATGGATAGAACCACATCCCTGAGATGAAACTTGACTATCCCTAGTAGGTTCGCTCTACTAGTGTTGTGCCTATGAATTCTGAATACCTTATCCACATCCACCTCCTCATCCTAATCATATAGTTGTACTATAGCTCCCTACCTAGCATGAATATATGGATCCTATACCTAAATTTGGTGTTTATACAAATCCCTTCTCACTAGGAACTGGAGGAAACATTTGGCAGAAACACTGAAGGTGACCCATATTATTATAGGATCAGCACCCAATTGGGTTCCTCATACACTAGGTATTTTTATGGAATGTCCTACCACACTAGTTAAACACCACATAACTATCATTTAATGTCATCTTTATAGTGATGTTGTTGCAAGGAGACTCGAAGTGATTTTTCCTACCCCTAGATGAACTGTCTCTCTATCTTAATGTTGAACCACCCTAGCTCACATTGCAAGATTCCTACAGGTTTCACTTCATGATGAGGGTCTGATTCACTATCTCATAAATGTTGGTCAGCCAAAATAAATTCATCTATGATTAGATTTCATACACAAGACCATCCTCAACCCATATCTTAGTTGTTGATTCATCACTAGTCAGGGTCAGTGAAAAACATTGAAGCTTGGAGAAATGAGCTGAATACTCCATCAAGGACATAGAACCTTGTTGTAGATGCAAAAACTCTTTAGTGAAGTTCACTCTCAGCATTTGAAGAAATAAGTAGTCATAGAAGTTTATATGAAAATCTAGCTAGAACATACCCTGATAAAAATTAGCCTAAGAGAGTAAATCCCACAAATGCTTGGCAGATTCACGAATCATATAGGTAGAAATCTTACACCTCTACTTTGAAGGAATCTCTATATGCTCTAAGATCGATAACATGGCCTCTATCCATGAATCAGTGGCCTGAGGAACATCATCCCCTAATAAAGTGGGAGGATTATACTACTGGAATTCCCACATCAACTCTATCATAGTAGGGGAAGGTCACAGAGCTTCTTGTATAGACTGCATGAAGCATAATAATCTATATTGAAATAGAGCATTATCACCTAGTGGAGGAAGAGTGGGAGGTGCCTCTGGTGGCACTACAGAAGATAATACTGGTGGCTTAGGTCCCACCACCTCCAGATCATGGTCATCACCACCCTCATGGTTCTTGACTTGATGATGTTGTGGAGGAATACATCTATAATTTCCAAATGTACACCTTAGATAAGATTTAACAAAAAATAGTATCAAAAATTGTAGAAAAGGATAGGTACATAGCCTTCCTATAAATGATTCACACCTATCTACCTACTCCTAAATCCAGATCTATGTGGTAATAAGAGTTACAAAAGTTATAAAATACACTACATATGTTTACTACTAAGGTTGCGTTAATTTTAAGGTCTCATATTACATAGTAGAGGTTATGGTATATGGAGTGTCAATTGTAAGGTATAGAGGAAAACACCCTTTACTTTTCAATTTGAATCCCCATTTAGAGGTAACCATTTCTTTTAATTTTTACATTTATTTAAGTTCATTTTTATTTTTATGTATATAGATATCATATCCTAGTTAGTCATGTGTGGCGTCCCGTACCCAATTCACTCAACAGTAACTGAACCCGGTTTTCCGTATGGCATCATGCATGTCTCCTCATACACTAGAGGCTTATGACTAGTAGTGAGGGTACATGGTGGAATAGTGGGGATATTGTATCCTCATGTTTAGAGTGTAGCATAGAGGTATAATCAAAACAACATTAGTGAAATCATGTGAAGTAATTGAGAAATTGAAGAATAAACATCCATCATATAAATATTCAAGTAATATCATCCAACAATTTCATATAAAATGATGATCATGGAATGCTATACAAAAGATAGGTAAATACATGGAAATTGAAATCCAGTGTAGTACATGTATCAAAAGTATAAAAATACCAAAAGAAACTATCCGAGATAACATCATGAGCCCAAATCCCTATCCTGTATTCCCTTGCTTCTATGGAAAAATCAATTAAGCATCTACAATCAGGCACTTTCCCCTATCCATACCTATATACATGAAGTCTGTCTGGGTACCCAATGGTGGCCTGAATATGGTGTGAGATAACACTCAGTTGGCTACTACCAATGGTGTCTATAATAAGTCTAGTATGTGCATATAAGTTAAAGTAGTGTGCATATAACAATTTTACAAGTAATACCAATATAAGTGATGTTATCTAGACTATCAAGTCTCACTATAATCAAGAAACTAAATAAATCAATTAAATAAGATCCATGGAGTATAAATGTACAAGGCAACCAAGTAATCTAAGTAAATCAAGTAAATAATATCCATGGAGTAGAAATGTCCAAGTCCTCTTAACGATTTGAAAAAATGGACCCAAGGATTAGAAATTTCCAAGTCATCCTAGAATGTCAAGTAAAATAGATAAACTAAATCCTTGGAGTAGAAATTTCCAAGGAATCCAAGTGAGATAAAGAGGATTCAAGGATTACAAATGTCCAAGGCATCCAATAATTCATATAACTAGGATCCAAGGAGTAGAAATGTATAAGGAATCCTAATAAGATAACTAACCTAGATCCAATGATCAGAAATGTACAAGGCATCCTAATAAGTCAATTCAATAGGATCCAAGGAGTATAAATGTCCAAGGAATCCTAATATGGTCATTTGATCCAAGGGGTATAAATTTAAAAGGCATTCTAATCAAATCAGATCCATGGAGTAGAAATGTATATGGAATTTAAGTGGGTCATGAGTTATATAACACAATCCATCCATCATCATTATACACATTTCACTAATTATTTCAATAATAAATTCATTAATCCTGTCATAATTATACACCATCCATGGAATCATACATTTAACACCTTTCATATACAAATGAAAAGGTGTCATAAGGTGCTTACAACCTTTAAAAAATTCTATTAATTACCATGGTAAATTCTTAATTATATAAGGAAAACTCAATGCACCCCAAGGGTGAAAGAATAAAATTAAAAGGTAAAACCCACACCATGGCTAGTTCAAGTTTATGTCACCTACCTTAAACCTTATATAAGAGTTTCACTACATGTCCTAGACATGAATTTGTCAATTAAATCAATGTCTAATTAATTTAGAAATCATCACCCATAAATTATAAAATTCATTACAATAGAAATAAGCTAAAAATATCTATGGTTTTAGGGAAAAGGTATAGACCACCTTCCTTAATCCCATAGAGTAGTACTCATCTAGTCTCATCCTTTGATTCAATCCAGATTAGGAGAAAATATAAGAACAGATGAATTCCCTAAAAATAGGGCATAAGAGCCTACACCAAAATAACATTTATGAAGAGAAGAGAAATGATAAGAGGTGAAAGAGGAATAGATAACTCACTAGAGTCTATCTAATAAGATAGATGGAAGAATAATCAGAGACTATATTGGGAAGTTACATCATATCCAAGCTTTAGTCTTAAGGAAGCTCCAACAAGAGAAAAGAAGAGAGGACATGGCTAGAGAAATAAGAAAAGGAGACGTGGATTTAACATTTTAATAACTTAGGGTAAAAATGGTCATTTACCCTTAAAATACTGGGACACATGGTTTGGCCCCATGGTTGCTCAAACCGTGTGTCAATCGTGAGTAACTCTCTACCTCAATACTCCCCTTGCACAGTCAGGGTGGATGGTTAGAAAAATTGTGCATAGACCATGTGTTTCACCTATGTTAAAAATTATGTAACATTTTCATGGTCATTTGGCCCCTATTACATGGTTTCATCAAACCGTGTGGCCCTAGATAGAGGACTGGACCAACCCGTGTGGTTTACTCAAACTGTTCAGCCTGGGCAACATGGTTTCTACTAACTATGCAGCCCAACTAACTCTTCCAAAAACTCAGGCTCTGGGATATGAACAATCCTCAGACACCCATGTTTCCTCCATAACTCACTATTAATCCATAATAGGTCAAAACTAAAGAATTAAACCAGATATAAAAGTTTTTATACCTTATAGAAAAGTCAGGATCTTATATCACGTCACCATTCCCAATTTATGAAGGCCCATACTATTTATAAATTTTAATTCGTAAATCATTTAACTATAACTTGAACCTTAAATATAGTATCAAGATGTAATAATTCATGTTTAATGATTTAATTGAATGAACTACCATTCCCAAATTATATGATTACATGCTTCATAAATTAAAATTATCATCCATGAAATCAAATCAACTAACATTTCATTCCATATAACCAATGGTTCATGGATCAAACATGGCATAATTTGGTTATATGGAATGAAATGTTAGTTGATTTGATTTCATGGATTCTAATTGTAAAAAACATGGAATAATTTGGTTAATTAAGGTGAAGTCATAAATATATATGTGGGAAAAGACCATTTATATTAATGCAGACACTTTAATTAATTCAACTATTTTATCACTATAAGAAATATTAGGATGTTTCCATATATAATAACCAAGTCACTCACAACAATCACAGACAATATAGGAAATTAATGTAGTGATATAAATATGGCAGAGGATAATGTATGACATGTGAATCCTTAAGTTCATAATATGATGTATGAGATGATACATCCTTATTTTACCAGGACAAGGAAAAATAACTTCATCATCATAACGTCAAAAATAATAATGTCACAAAACATGTGCATCACCCAATGGTGAATCAGTGCAACTATAACATGCACAAACCAAATCAAAAATATCCCATCCCAAGTAATTTGGGTTTCCCTTATATATGGGTTATCTACTCCCAGGAATAGGCTCATTACCAAATTCCAACACGTCCTAGTCTCCAGTCTAATACCCAGACTATAAGATAAAAGGAAAAGGTTCCTCTGATACCAATCTGTAGTCTCCCGACCCAGAATCCACTAAGTGGTGCCTCAATATGGTTTTCCACATAAACTCAAGCGTACCTCCTCATATGATAGATTCTTTTTACTATCATCAAAGTCCTAGGGTGTGTCTATGGGGAGACTATTACCTCATGATCAAATTGTAGCATAGAGGTAAATAATGATGGTAAGCAACAGAAATAGTAATAAATAGAAAGCAATTGAATAATAATAAAACATCCATAGTAACCAACAGGTGGAAGCTAAATCAATATTAGATTCAAAAATTATGATCATGATATGATGTTATACAAAAAGATAATTATAATGGATAAATGGGTACAAACATATAAAAAATGCTAAACAAAAGAAAAAACCAAAGTTTTCCTCTACTAGTATCTCGAGCATGGTCTTGGTCCTCTTTTTCCGTACTTCATCTTAGTACCAATGATCAAACATTGGAATTTGGGTGCTTACCTTTATCAATACCTAGGAATATTGAAAAGGGTGTGAGCTATACTCAGTATTCCACCACCAATAGTTTCTATAACTATTCAGTCTATGCATATAAGATGATCAATGTGCAGGCAGTAATAGATGTAAAATAAATAAATAAATAAATAACATCAAAGAAAGTTTCTCATGGTACCCCCTTCTGACACTTCCTACTTCATCCTAAGTTGAATTTATCTAAACCAAGTTTAACCTGTATAGATATGATAGGGTGTATAAATGGTCATAAAAAATCAATTGTCGAGAATGGACCAAACCTAATCATGTTATTTGGCTTGGTGGATGCATCCTTAGTTTAATAGTTTTTCATTCTTAGTTTTTATGTAAAATTGATAATTTTAATTTAATAAATGGAATCATGATCCCATAAAAGGTGATATATAAAGAGGAACCCAAGTATCATTCTAGGATCACTATAAATACCCATCACTATAAGAGTTCGTCCAAGGTGATCTGTATAAGGAATCCTAAGTATAATTCTCAGCATGGTGTAAAGTATGACCCTCTAAACCCCTCATATGTGTTCCAAATAGGGGAAAATGTATCGCTAATAGCATGGTATAACCATATTTCCCATTGATCCCATCCAAGGTAATTCCCCTAGGGAGCCGGTATCACTCATGGGGAGGTAAGACATATTCCTCGTGAGCTCTTCCAAGGTATTCTACTAAAAGAAACCAAGTATCACTCCTAGTGAATTAACATTTTATTTATAATTTTAATTATAAAGCATGATGATACCATCCAAAGTATCCATAAGATGGGACCCTTGTATCTCCCTCAGTTTGACATGAAGTTATGGTTCAGCTATTAGTAACTCTTACCATTTAACAAGGAATTTCATCATAACACTTTAGTCAAGTTAGTCGCATCATTTATTACAAATAAAACAAGTTATGAAATTAATAATATGGTCCTAAACACATTTCATATAATATCTTTTAGCACAAACAAAACCCAATATATATATATATATATATATTACAAGGTTATTCACACACCCATACATAAATCAATTTAATTAGGTTCCAAGGAATAAGGTTCTTAAACCATTAAAAAGGTAAAACTCATGGGGTGTATCATATTGAAGTAATTGACCCACGACATTCATTCACAGGTTTTTAGGGTCCCACTTTACATGAGTGTACCATTTAATTTAATTAATCATACTTTATGGAGGTGAAACTAGAGGAGTCTATCATATAACACAATGGAACATGGTAAATGAAATGAAACTCTTAGTGAAAAGAACTAAACCACCTACCTTATGCCTATAATACTCTCCCCATCTAGTATTAGCCTTTGAATCAAACTAGAATGGAAGAAATTATAAGAATGTATGAAATCCCTAAAAATAGGGCATATGATATCACACCAAAATAGTTCAAAATACAGTGAGATAAACCAATCAAGGAAGGAAGAGGAATAAATATCTTACTATTATGGATCTAAGTGCCCAACGGTGAAGGAAACAGAACTCGAATGAGAAATATCCTTCAAATACTAGGTTAGGTATGGGGAGCTCCAATGGAAGAGGCCCTATTATGCGAGGGAGAAGAAATGACCCCCTACCTAAAATAAGGGGTTTTTCCACTTTAAAAATAATCCATGACATTTACATGGAATTTATTATATATAAACATTTTTTATTGTTCACAATGTGTATATATAATACACATCATGTGAGGATCAATATTTTTCCCTCCTGGAAAAAAAATCACATCATGCAAGGGGGTTTTCCAGACCAATACAAGTCATGTATTTAAATACATGTCGTGTATTTGGCCTATTTCAAGGCTATAACCCTCCTGATACTTTCTTCCTAGAAGAAAACCGACCAGCCTAAAGGCCTGGTCACCAGGATCTAAGCCGATAAAGAAAACTCAAGGATGGTTTTACTAAAATCAAAAGAAATCATACCTCGTTGAATAGTCGGGATGTTATATTTTTAATATTTTTAACATATACAGAAGGTACATAATTAACCTCTATTTTATTTTAAGCATCCTTATAATTTTCCAAGAATATTTTCAAATAAAATTATTCCCACAATATTTTGTGAATTTTAGTTTTTCAAAATTGATTTTAAATGTGGCAAGGTTATTTTACTCAAGAATGTTTTTTTTATCTATTTAAATGTATTTCTATTCATCAATGAAAAAAATATTTAATGTTATGAAATGGTTATAAAATATATGTATATGTCTCTTTCATATATACCTTTCTCACTCTTCCTTCCTTTTATGGGGTAATACATTCCTTATGGTCATTTATCAAATGCATTCATTTTGAAATTTCCTTTGATTATGATATGAGTCATGATTATGTAACCCATTTTCTTTTCATGGGTAATTCTTATGTTTATGCCTTATGATTGATTTCCTTATATTGCACACATATTCATGTACAAGAAATAAATGTGATGGGTGGGTCCATAATTATATTTCCCTCTAATGAATTAGGTAATGTTTTATTCTCATTAGATGTCATATATGGGATTAGGGAGTGGACCTAATATATTAGACTCTATCCACTGTGTGATGTTATCTCAACATTTATCCTTGACTTATGATTATGTCATTTTTTATGTTTCTACCACATTTCCTATGATTTTATGATCTTATGATACCATGTTATTTACATTATGTTTCTATGTGATTACTCATATTCCATCTCTTTTATGATATCATGTTATACCTTTGACTCACATATTAGGATTCATTGTCATGTTTATTTCCTTAATGGGATTTTTAACTCACACATTTTTTTCTATGTATTCTCTAGGTTATCCCATGTTGTTTTAGAAGATTGAAAGGATTTATAAACTCATTATGGAGAATGAAATAAAGAATTACTATTTTATCCTTACTTTGATGTCTTATGAACCTAGTCATCCAAATAAACTAAGCCTCATGATATTTAGGTTGTAATTAATAGAAGTTTATGTTAAAAAAAATATAATTATATGTTTAGAAGGATTGGGTATCTATAAAATAGGTATTCATGAGTGAATTCCTAATCACTACCTCTTCATGATAAGACTTGAGTTACCAGGTAAAGTGGGGACTTGATTCTTTTGAGTTATTGGATTCCTAATGATAAATGGGATTTAGATTCCCAATAATATTATATTTTATTTTGGTAATATCTTATGAGTTTTGGATTGGAACGGAGTTCCGCATTATACCTTCACAGTTTGGTAAATTGTGAAGAATTAGTGTGACAGATCAAGAAGTCAATCCAGGAACTATTGTGACGTTGGTTGATTAAACATGATCACATAAAGTAAATAAACTAACATATGTGTTGTGATAAAATAAAATAAATGAATTGTGCATAAATTATTATATTAAACATGGTTAATTAATTATTTAAAATAATAATCATATTAACAAAAATATGAAGTATAAAATAAATAATATTTAAAAATAATTTAAACAAAAAAATACATTAAGGAAAATATTAAGTCAAATAATTCATTTCATCTTCTACATTAAGATGAACCCATGGTTAATGTGTCGGTCAGGCCAAATTCAGGAACACGTTTCAATTATTGGGGAGTCTTAATAAAAATAAATGGTTGACTTAACAAAACTTTTAATAAGGTAATGGATAAATTATAATTAATAAAATTTATAGGCAAGAGTTGAGAAAATATATGTTTAGGATTTTAGGATCGGAGATTCCACTCAACATATCAAAAGAAATGTGGGTTAATATAGTTGGAAATACCATCTACCTAAATAAATTCAAGTAATTTACATGGTTATAGTTTGGGTTATGAGTAAGGAATATGGATCTTTTCCACCAGAATATCTACATGATATGATATTCCTAATTCAATATCAAGGGGTATTAGGATTTGATAAAATAGTAAGATACTAATAAAATTAATTTGTTACCTCACACTTGGTAATCAAGATAATGTAACAAAATATAATTTTATTTTTTATATAAAATTAGAATTCATTTGATCATGATAATATCCCTAAGATCTATCTTAGAGAAATACAATCTCTTGGCTAGCTAAAACTTATACAAGTGGTACAGGTTCTTACACATCATACTATGCCAAAAAAGTAAGTTATACATGTTTGAGTACCCAATTATTATTAATCCCTCTAAGTAGGTGGATGGGGAGGAGAAAAATTTATTATAGAAACATGTGAAAGATTAATTTGATGCCTAATTCCTCACATTATCATCTATTAATAGCAAACTCTAGAAAATTATTGAAGGTTTAAATGCATACATAATGTTATCTCATCTTCGTGATCATTATCAGGATAAATCAAGGAAAGAAATGTATGAGATCTCCAAGGAACTCTTTATGTTCAGTCATAAAGAAGGTGAACCAGTTAAAATTTATGCATTCAATATGATTTTCTACATTTAGAATTTAGAAATTTTGGTTTTCAAGCTACCCAAATAATTGTGCACAGACCTCATACTCTCCTCACTTCCTCTAAGATTCTCAATTTTTATTATGAATTTTAATATGAAAAATATAGATAATATTATTTTGTATCTCCTTAATTATAATTTAAAAATAGATAAAAATATAAATAATTGAAAACCTTCTATCATTATAGTGAATTAGAGAAAAGTTTAGGTGAAAATATCTAATACAAACTCCAAGTCTAATTCACCTTTCAACTTCCCTTACAAGAGGATAAAGATCAAGGGAGAGGCTATGAATAATGATGTAGTATGTTTTTTGTGTGGAAAGATAGGACACTAGAAGAATAACTGTGACTCATTGAAGAAGAAAATTTAAGATTTAGGTATGTTAATTATCAAGTGTCCTATCTATTTACAAAAATTGTGTATTAGATACATATTTTGGTTCTCATATTTTTATCCAAATACATAAACAAAGTAAATTCTAGAATACTTTTAGAGGTGTGGTGGATATTTGAGATATAAATGGAGAAACACTAGCTGCACTGGATATTGGATAGTTCCATCTCACATTTCCAATTAGATTGATTCTAGTTTTAAATAATATTTATTATGTTTCTAGTATAACCAAAACATAATAGTAATTTCTAGTTTATACATGAATGGATTTGTTTTAAAGTTCATAAATAATACTTGATGCTTTTATAAAGATAGCATATGTTAAGGGATGGAAAATTTGAATAAAATTATTTATGTACTAGAAAAAGAAAATAAAGTATTATAAATTGGTAATGAATCAAGTTCACATGACTCATATCACACCCAGTTATGGTGTCACTGGATTTGTAATATAAAAAAGAAGTGTTTGAAAAAATTATATTAAGAAGGGTATTTAGATTATTTTGAACTAAAAACCTTGGATATATTTCAGGATTATTTTCATGGAAAAATAAATAAATATCCATTTAGTGGAAATGTTTAAAGAGTTATAGATATTCTAGAAAGGGTTCAAATATATGTGTGTGAACCTTTTCTAGTAGAATCTAGAGCTTTATTTTGAATCCCCATATACACACTCTCAGATCCAGTTCTAGAAATAAAAATTTTATACATGTGAATTAATACTAAGTGAGATGAACCTAGAATAATACACATATATATTTTAAATCATTTCTATAATTAAAACATTTCATATCACAAATTCACACAATCCTAGAACCCAAAGGATTGGTGTCCTAAAATATTAGAAACATTATCTTATTACTTTAAAATAAGTCTTCATAATTTAACATAAATAGCCTTCTCTTGTGATACCATTTTAGAAACAACATAAAAAATAATCTTCTTTATAACCTGATTAATGGAAACATTAGAAAGGGGTGTTCCCAGATGCTCAGTAAGGGTTAACATAAGAGATAACAATCTAAGATCATAAGTGATTACAAGATGAACATGTGGGTATGAAAATATAATCAGGGTACATGGACATAAAATAAGATAATCATACCCAATAAAACATATATCATAAACCATAAATCATCATATAAATATTTTTTCATAAAAAATGAGTCTTGGGAGTGTGGTAACATTAGTCAATAATATGTGAACATGACTTAGGCATGATGAATAACATAAGAATATAGCATGATAATGATCATAGAATATGCATCAAGAATAACCACTAATACATTAATCACATAATGTACAAGGATAACCATCTATATATAGTATAGTAGACTTGGTATAACCATGAACCTTTTTTGGGGCTTGGGCTAACCACCTGTGTACCATAACCTTTTGGGCTTTGGATCACCCCCCATATACCCTTTTGAGATCATAAGATATAAAACTTTACTAAATTAATTAGAGGTCTATAATGCAACTAACTATCATATAATTATTAACCATACATATGTGTGCCACATGAATATGAAAACATTCATTATTCCATTATATCTTAATTAATTTTTGGAAATAAATGAATTTCATGAAAACTTCCACAAAACATGATCATAATCCATATGGAGAAACAAGTAGATGGTATCATTAGATAATATCCCCAATTAATCGTAATAAATATTAAATAATATTCAAATATATTAAAAACACTTAAAATGAGCATTAGGAAATTATTTTGAAAAAAGTGAATAAATTCCTTTTTATGTTTTTAATAAACTATATTTCAGAGTGAAAAATTTATAAAAATAATGAGAATATAAATTTCTAATAAGAACCAGGAAAACTTGAAGAGTAAGATTATTAAATAATAATTAAGTATATGGGGGGATATTAAATTCATGGATATTTCATTAAAAATAATATTTTTTCACACCTTTAAAAATACTAAAAGTTAATAAAAAATAACATGTATGGAAAAAATTTAAAAATATTCCTTTAAAAATTATGTAAATAGATTAAAATATAATATAAAATGATCTTAGTTGATCATTCATGTATATATAATAACATATAACAAATAATATAAATAATTTAGACATGGAGAAGAAATATTCCCAACCAAAAAAGAAGAGATAAAGTCGGTTCCACTTATAGGCATCCTTTTGATTAAATTTTGAACCTAATGGAAGTGAAATTATAAGAAGACATGTAAAACCCATAAATAAAAATATGAGAATAAAATATATGGGTAATTATAGATAAATATCATACAATTTATTCTGATGTAATCTTATACATTAACAATCTCAATTTCAAAATGAGATTGGAATAGAAACCCTTATGGCTTTGGTAACTTTTGAATCAAAATACCTTGAAAGAGAGAACCATATATGGATTTTTAAATTAATTTAATTTAATAAAAATTATTATAAAATGAATTCATGTTCAATATATACACCACACAAAAAAAGGAAACAAGTGGTGAATATAAGGTATATCTCAATGAAGGGAAATTGAGATGAGAAAACTTTTTACCTCAGTCTTTCCCATGGTCAGGTGTGTTATAACTCCATATATAATAAATTTTGGTTAATTATTAATATTAATAAGAACATGATTAATATTTATTTTACTTAATACCATTAATTTATAATTTCTTGTTACCCATATATTATTTTTTTGTTATTAAGATTAATATTCAGGTGTTAATTGTTCTATTTTCCATGCATGATTTAGATTGGAGGTTATGGTAATTTCTCCTTGATAAATGTTTCACAACCTTCAGAATATTAATAAAGATTTATTATAATTTTTTATGTAGTTTTAGATTCCCATAGTAATTTCATGGAACTTATGGTGACAATTTGTTTTGAACGCTTAAAAATATCCTTTTTGTGAATTTAGATTCAATTAAATGAATTGATTTCCATAATGAATATAATTATATATATTACCATTATAGAATTATAAAATTATAAAATTAATAATTATTACATCATATTACTTGTATTTAGTTTATCTTATTCATTCATGATGTTCATGTTATAACACCTTTCATGTTAGTGGTAAAACTGACAAAAACAAGAACACGTTATAATGATTGAATGAGTAAGAACATATTATTATATAGTAATAATATCACCCTTATAAAAGATTAATGGTTTTAATTTTTTTTATTAAAGTGATAAATTATATTCAAGAATATTTGTAAGAAGAAGATATAGAAGAATGATTAAGGAGAAGATAATACACTTACATTGAGGACTTGAATCTCCTTTTAGAGATCCTCTTAGAAATGATGGATTTGGGACTTCTTATTGGGACTATAGGTTTTAAAATGTGATAGAGGCATGTTAGAGAGATAATTTTGGTTGGGAGTTATGTGAAATTAGAATAAAATGTGTGATTGTATATGGGGATAGGATGGGTCCTTTTATAGATGATAAGGGGTGGAATTTTTGCAAATACTCATTTCTTATTATAAAAGGAATGTCATATTCATGTAAATTGGATCCAAAATTTAACAATTACTGAATATAATATAAGGGGAGGTGGATAAGTAACTTATAAACCCATTAACAGCTAAGTTTTTGTGATATTTTATGACCATATCCCTTAATTTAACCCTTTTACCTTATTTTATCCTTTACCATGCTGACTAAGTTTTACCTTGTTAACTTATTTTTATACCTAAAAATGAAATTGAAACTATTGCATAATTTTTATATGATGATTCCAAAAATAAAATCTATTTTATTGGATTAAATTTCTAAAAGTTATAAAAATTAATTTTAAAATAATAAATGCGTGACGTATAAAAATATTTTTTAGGGAAGAATATTTTAAAGCCCATAAATATATTTATTCTTGTTACTTACCAAATAATAATTATTATTTGAATGATAATTTAATTAATTATATATAAATAATAAAATTCTTTAAAATAATTCTTTAATAGCGATCAACTGAATTATTAACAAAAAATACTCAAAATAATAAAAAAACTTTCATAATTATACCCTTTTATGCTAAATGAATTTAATCACATACCATTATTTATCTTTTAACCACTTAATTTTATCAATTCATCAGTATTATAATATTTCTTTGAAAACATCAAATCATTCATTAAAAATAAAATATAATGAATAAAAATTCCTATTTTATAATAATATATTTTAATTAATATATTTTTTTTATTTCTTTCTAGAATTTTTAGTTTTATTATTTTTAATTTATTACCAAAAATTTCACAACTTCAATGTATTTATTGGATATAATTTTATCCAATGACCATGTATATAATGGTAATATTACATTATTATATATATATCCTTACATAGATCTATAAAATCATTTTTCCAGTTTATTTAGTTTATTCTCAAAATGTCAATTATATTTCTAATGTTTTACCTTATTTCAATAGTTAAAATTGAAGGTGTGGTATTCAATGAAAATCATAAGGAAAAGGATTTCATGTTTTTGATTTTTTATTTTCATGTGGATTTATTCCTCTTGTACTTTTCTTAATGATGTTTCATATTGTATTCTCATTATGTATTAATTTTTATCTTGCATTATAATATTTTATCTCAATAAAATTTATCGTGGTTCATATTAGCTTGCTTTTGTGTGTGAAACAAGTTATTAAACATAGTATTTATTTATATGGAAATTAATATTAAAATACCAAGGTGTTATATTCTTCCTCATTAAATAAATTATATCCTCACAATTTTAATTATCTCTTACTAATGAAAATATATGATGGTATCCACAAGATAGAAAAGACTCAAGATATAATTTATAATGAGACGTAAACCTCACTATATCAAGTAAGACTAGGAAAATAATCCTTTCCCTCATATTAGAAATATTCCAAAAAATGAGTTTCTCCCCAATCATTTGAGTTAAATACCCCTCATGATTGGGCATTAAAACCCATATAATGGAGGTGATTGTCATAGGGAGTTCATAGTCAAACATAAATTGATAGATGATCATAGGTTGATATAATATATGAAATTTCATTTCTCCATCCCAAAAATTAATTTGGATTCTACATGGATGTTACCAATCCATTCCAAAAATTGCATTAAATTTGAAAAAAAGGATAATAATAAGATTTACAGGAGTAATATTCCCAAAAAATATTATTAAAGAGAAGTTATAGGATTGGGATGAAATTATCGTACTGCTAGGAGTTTTGATTTATAATTCAATATCTAACCACTAGGGTTATGATTTGATTCTCTTAGAAAACTTCCCATATATGAAGGACTAGGTAGATTGAGGATAAAACAAGAAATTTTCAGTTCTAGAATGGATGATCAGTGTACCTTACACCACTTCATTTTCATGATCCACTTTAGTAATTATAATGAAATAATATCTCCCTTTATCCCTTTTCTTTAGAGTTTTCTAATATTAATTGTCATCAATAACTCTTAGATCGGTGTACTAGTTTGTATAGTGCCAAAATTCCTCACATTTAAAACATTGAATTATTAGTGTTACCTTAGCTGGAAATTTATTTTCCTCCATCATGTTAACTAAAATATTCCTTTTTTCCTTAGTATTTTGGATCCAAATTTCTGACTTTACCACACATAATACATATTCTAGTTCATTTGAGACATTCCTTTTGGTGCTTCTTTCGACATTTTTGACACATAAGATATCAAGCCTTCTTTCCTTAATGTTATTTATCACATAAACTTCCATAAAACTCTATTTTAATCTTATTTCATAAGTATTGGGATATTAAAAAGGATTAATTTATTAACCGTAACTCATGATAGTTGGGTAATAATGACCATAAGATTTTCAAAACCATCTCTCACCATGTTTAGTTTCTCATTGGTATAGTCATTACATTATCTATCATAATCACTATTAACATGATTCCTCCTAGTTCTAGACATTGACTAAAACCAAAAGGTTAGTGTGAGTCTCAATAAATAATAATCTGAGTAAGAAATTAAATGATAAGGAAAATAAATCCTAATATTCCCTAAATTATGACACCTTAATTTCAACCTATAACATTTTAGGTTCATCTTGCATTACTTTTGGATTGTCATGGGGTTTTTAGGTTTTATCCTCTCGTTCCTCATATACTTATCCCCAAAAATAACTAAACTCCACTCTGATGCCAACTAAGACACTCCACACCCATACTCTTGAATTCAGTGATAGAAATAAAAAAATTAAACATATGCTTTGACACCAAGTGAGATGACTAAATCATAATACACACACATATTTTATATCATCTCTATAATTTAAACATTTCATATCACAAATTCACTCGATCCCAAAATGTAAAGGTTTAGTATATTTGGATATTACCTACATGATCTTATTATTTTACAATAAATCTTCAATATTACTCACAAACATCCTTCTCACTTAATATATGTTTAGATACATTGTGCATAATACTCTTCTTAATAACTTTGGGAATAGAGATATAAGAAAGTTGTGAGATCATATGCTTAGTAATTGAAAACATAAGTGATAAAAAACAAACATCGTAAGTGAGTATAATATAAACATGTGGGTATAAAAAATAGTTAAGGTACTTGGTCATAACATAAAATAATCATTGCCATTAAAACATAGATCAAAAACCATAAATAATGGGAAAATTATTTTTCCATAAAACATGAGTTTTTGGAGTGTGGAGACATGAGTCAATAATATGTGAATGTGATTTTTTTACTAGAAGGTGGGAAGATCAAATGATCATGATAGGCTAAATTGATCTTTTAAAAAAAATACCTATCATAGTTAAGTTAATATATAGAAAAAAATAAAAATGAACATAGATATTTTATAGCATCTTAGATCAATGTGATCCAACATCTACCCTTTACACTCTCAACGTGAGAGTGTGGTACCCACTAAAATAATGAATTGACATTTTAAAGTATTCATAACCTTTTTATGCCCATGAGGTGTTAGTAGAGTGGTACGCGGTGGTTGTACCCCTCGCTCTCCGTGGGAAATGGCCCAGGCTCGAGTCTCGCCAGACTCGGACACTGTGCATATTATACACAGGGCGATTCAAAGCCATCTTCCTAGACGGGGAACATGCGGCATGCTCTGGGGCCTGGTGGGGGCCCCTTAGTGAGAGTCGAGCGTTAACCTTACACACTTTTTATGCACATGAGCCTCAGCCCGGTTGGTGAGGACTTGGTAGGTGCATCCAAGAGACCCGAGATCAAATTCAGGTGGAGGTGTATTTTCTAGGTACTGTAGCAGGTATTGTAGTAGGTACTATAGTAGGTATTGTAGCAGGTACTGTAGCAGGTACTGTAGTAGGTACTCTAGCAGGTACTGTAGTAGGTACTGTAGCAGGTATTGTTTGGTACTGTAGTAGCCGGAACTATTCATCCATTTGGGCCTTTGGGCCACCGGTTGGGGCCCCGGGTCCTGCAAGGCTTTCGGGCCACCCAAGGCCTTCGAGCCAGTTGATTCTCAAGGCCTTCAGGCCACCTTAAGGGATTAGGGCCACCCCAAGGCCTTCGGGACACTTGAGATTCATATGTACCAGTTTGACTACAAGGAACAAGGCTTCAGATGAGGATTCAGGGCAGGCGCATTCACTAGAGCAGAGCTAACCGGATTTGGAAGAATGAGAGGGTATAGATTTTCCATCGGTACCAGGTCTGTGCAGCTTTACATAGGACAGCTAGCTGACCATCCCTATGAAGGTGGAGTGCTGATATCATGACATATGCTGTGTAGGATCAGTTATATGTTGTCTTGTTTGGGTGATTCCCTCTAAGACATACAGGTCATTAATTGTCTCTAAGCCTTTGGGCCTTGTAAGGGTTCCACCTCACCCCTTGAAAAGTGGATTATCAATAAAAAAATGAAGGCCTTCGGGCCATTCTGACATAACCTTTTTATAATGACATTCTTCACACCTAGACTCATAAACAAATATCCTTCCTTTTCTAACCTATAGGAATAGCCCAATAATATTCCTTTTAAAGTGGATGAAGAACCATACTTTCCTTTCTCTGGACAGAGGCACAACTGAATACCCTACCTTTTACCAGACTAAGGCACAACCTAAGAACTACCTTTGTAAACTTAAGGAACAACCCAACATAACTTGTGTATGGGTTAGTATAAACTTTGGCACTAAGGTACTACTTTTGAATGCAAAATCATAAACCACAAAGTATAAACATGGAAAATATAGAAAGAATTATGGAACCATAAAAACCATAAATAAGAAATAATGATATGAATGTCAAGGAAAAATTAATCGATTTAGAAAAGGATCATATTGATGAATTCCATCTAAGAGTGTTTTAGTGATGATTTCAAAATGATTAGAACAGTATAGTTTAAGTGTCCTTGAAAATTATTTCAACCTAGTTAGATTACACTAGTTCTATATAAATATTTTTATTGAGTTTCTTCATTCACAACATATTCAAAAATATATATAATTCACTCACAAAAAAATCCAATTTTATAGCCAATGCATTTTTTCATTTCCTGAAGTAGTAGGTGAACAATTGAATCTAATTAACTACTTAAAATTTTTTTAGTGAAAATTTCCCATATAATGGTTTACGTGTATTCTCTATTAAGTTATTTTGAAATAAAACTCACATATATTATCTTCTATAAATAATAACATTTTTTACAATGGATCTTGTTGGAATGATTAAACAATTAATACAGTAATTAATATTCACATAACAATCAACATTTATGTCCTCAGAATACTCCCTTAAGTTATGCAAGACAAAATCTTCATATTTCAAATAATTAAAACTTAAAACTCGCAAGTTTCCAAGATTATGGTGTGGATATTTATCCCATGTGATGATGATTTAAAAACATCTAAATTTATTTTCTTATTATTGAAATAAATAATAAATATTTATGGAACATTTATATTGATGAAAATAATCAACATAATCATTCCAAAAATCAAGATACAAAAAGAAATGTAAAAAGTTACATATTTAGAGTTTTATAAAAAAAGTTTTGAAACATGCATAATCATAATTTTTGTAAATTAGTGAATGTTCATAACCATCATTTTTCCATTATACATAATCATGATTTTTGCATAGCCATGAATTTTTGCAACCATGAATTTTTTGTAAACATGAATGTACATAAGCATGATTATTAGCCACTATCTATTCAGTGTGTTTCATAAAATTCATTTCTATGATTTTCCTAAGCATCGTCTATGTATTCTATAAGAATCATTCTATGGTGTATAGTCATCATCTTATGTTGTGTAGGCATCAACTAGTGTTCTATAACTATAATTTTATATATTTCATAAACTTCATCCTATTTTTTTGTGTAACCATCACCCTATGTCAAGTAAGTATAATTTTATGTTCCATGTAAGCATGAATCATTTTTCAAAAATCAGTATTTATAAGTATTGTCACGAACCAGCCCGGGTACCCTGGTAACCCGATAACCAAGCCAGCCCTGACATAGCCCGAAGGGCGTTCCCGATCCCCACGGGTCGGGGACTAGCACCTGGAATCGTACAACATACAAGTGGGAACGAATTTACCACAAGAATCCAGTAGCAAGAGTGAAACAAAATAGTATGCATAACAAAAGAAACTCCACTGGGAGTGATGTACCAGAAAAACAAAGAGGCACAAAAGGCCAAAGTACAACAACCCAAGTACAAAAAGGGAAAACAGTCCCCAGGTCCCAAAGGAAACAACTCACCTAGTCTAGAGATCAACAACTAGAATCACCTCCAAGAGGTCCCTTCCCTTTGCTTGATCCTGGAAGAAGAAAATCTACAAACACCCGAAGGAAAAAGTATGGTGTGAGCCTAAGCCCAGTAGGATACCACCAAAGATTCCGTAACAAATGCCAAATATAGATTATCCAGATAAAAGCTTTCCATTTTCAAATAAACAGGTTTGACATTTCAAAAGCATATTTTAACAAAACATGCTATACATTTTCAAATGATGGAAAAACCAATTTAAACAAAGATTTTACAATTGATGGAATATTTCTAAAATAATGGCTTAAGTAAAAATTTTATATAAAACAGTTTATATAAATTTAGCAGGCATGCAAGGCAGTTCAAAAGCATTGGCATACATTTATATCACAAATATAAATAAACAACCGAGCAACATGGTCATCTTCCAAAAGGTATGATAGTATTAACCAGTTATAGGATTATGCACTCTCTATGTGAACTCAGCATAATGTGTATACACATGTCCCTGTGAAACTGGCCAAAGAAGACTCGTCACCAACCCATCGGGGATGTGACCCACTGCATGTATGTTTTAGAACATTTTATTATTATAGAGTGTATCCAAATAACCCACTAACTAACCAAGGCTTTCATGCCCTCTTACATGATGGGCAAACTATTTTAAGAATGATTAAAATACGATCATTCCCATTCTTCCATTTCAAAAGTGCCAATCTCATTCCATTTAAAACCAAAATAGGTTTTATTCAAAACATTCCTTTCCACAAGATAAAACCAATGGGTTTCTATAAAATCATTTTAAGCCATTTTCATAAGTTTGAAATCCATTCAAAACCAATTCCATCATTACACAATTCATTTTCACAATTAAATTCAAAAATTTAATTGAAATAATTTCCATAAAATTCACAATTTAAATCCAACAATTTAAATCGGCCAATTTCCATAAACACACCCAATTCAATGGAATTGGGGTTTTCCAAATTCCCATGCCAAAACTATTTCAAATACCTCAATTCATTGGAATCAGGTTTTTATCAATTTCATTGAAAACAAACTTGAGAAATTGAATTTAAATCAACTATTTAAATGAATAAAGAAAATACAATGTTAATCAATTTGGAAAATCGGGACGGAACCACCTACCTCGGTTTATTGACGGGAGTTAACCCGACAAGAAACCCCAAAAACTGAGCGGCACAACGACGTCGATCAAAAACTGGATCTAAATCCTTAAAACCAAAATTAAGATCAAAGGGATCAAGATCTTGAAAAACTAGATCTATATTCACAATCCTAGATTTATACCTCAACTCATATGTATAGATCCATAGAAACAAAGGAAATATTCCATGAAAAGATCAAGGAAAGATAGAGGAATAAACGAGATATGCAACGGGATGAAATCCACTTATTGGGAGGAGAGCGGATCTTCAATCCAAGCCTTCAATCTCGAAGAAAGATATTCGGATCACCTTGGAATATCTCTAGGAGGCTTTGGAAAGACCTAAAAAGATTCAAGCCTGAGCCAAGGTCAAACATATGGGAGTCCCAAGGGTTCGGGTGGTTTTAAAAGGAATTTTCAGAAATAAAAATTGTGTGCACGGTTTACCTAGGCAGAGGTGCACGGTTTGATAAACCGTGCGCACAACGTGCGGACCTCACTGTCTAAAGGTGTATGGTCCGCATGGTTTGGTCGCATAGTTTGTCAAACTGTGCACACACCATGCGTACCCCCTATGCAGTGCTGCTTGGTTGGCACAGTTTGGTCGCATGGTTTGTCAAACCGTGCGCAAACTGTGCACAAGCCATTGCCCTTTTATTTTCATTAAAAAGGTCACCCAAACGCACCCCCAAGTCACTTTTTCAAAATAGAAGTACTTAGAAACATCAAAAGTACCTGAAAAAGTAACGTGATGTTAAAAACTCCCCACCATAAGACCTTTCTGTCCCCAGAAATCCTATGAAAAAACCACCACGTCAAAAAGATGAGGCCACTACTCTCTCATTAGTACCTCCCTTTCCCACGTCTCATGAGAATCTGAACCATTTTTACAAAGAACATGGACCAGGGGTATCGTTCTCCCACAAAGTACCTTGGTCTCAAAATCAACAAGCCTGACTGGTAATTCAGTAATAGATAAATCTGGTTCAATCTCAAGATCACTCCACCTCACAACATGAGATGGATTAGAGAGATACTTTCGTAGCTACGATACATAGAACACGTTATGTATCGACGTCAGTTGTGGTGGTAGAGCTAAACGGTAAGAAAATTTCCCCACAAGACCAATAACCTCAAAAGGTCCCACAAAATGAGGAGGAATCTTCCCTTTCCTCCCAAGCCATCGATGACCCAAATGGGGTGAAACTTTCAAGAACACCTAGTCACCAACTAAGAACTCTAAAGTTTTATGGCAACGATCAGCATAAGACTTGTACCGACTCTGTGCTGTCAACATTCTCTGATGAATAAACTGGATCATAGTTGTCGTCTCTTGGACCAAACTCGGTCCTACGAAAGAACTTTCACCAATCTCTGACCAACATAGAGGAGACTTACAAGGACGTTCATACAAAGCCTCAAAAGGAGCCATTTTGATCGCAGACTGATAACTGTTGTTATAGGAGAACTCAACTAGCCCCAGATGATCATCCCAAGACCCACCAAAGTCGAGAATACATGCACGGAGCATGTCCTCAAGGATCTGAATTGCTCTCTTTGTCTGCCCATCTGACTGTGGATGGTAGGTCGTGCTCAAACAGACCTGAGATCCCAGTTCCTTCTGAAGGCCTCTCCAAAAGAGAAAATTAAACCGAGGATCCCTATCAGAGACTATAACAGATGGAACTCCATGAAAACAAACAATTTATTTCACATAGATATTTCCCAACTCCTCAACTTTGGTAGTATCACAAATAGGTATAAAGTGAGCCAACTTGGTCATTCTGTCGATCACAACCCATATCGCGTTCTTCTTCCTTTGGGTTTGAGGTAACCCAACCACAAAGTCCATAGATATTTCATCCCACTTCCATGTAGGGACTGGAAGTGGTTAAAGCAAACTTGAAGGTTTCTGGTGCTCGGATTTCACCTGCTGGCATGTATAGCAACGAGATAAAAATTCAGCAATGTCTCATCTCATACCTGGCCACCAGAACTATCGTCGCATGTCATAAATCATCTTCATGGTTCCTGGGTGTACCACCCATTGAGAGTTATGGCAACCCCACATCAAATCCTTCCTTGCCGCTAACGGTACAATGTAACGGTTTCGATAACACAGAACACCCTCTTTGGAGAACGACCACTGGGTGTCGGTCTCCCCACCATAAAGAGAGTCCCTAAAACTCTGGAATTCAACATTCAGTTGTTGTTCCTGAATAATTAACTCAAAAAGAGCAGAAGTCAACTAAACATTGGCTAATGAAACTTCATTTCCCTTCCATTGAACCCCAATATGCAACTGAGTAAAAAGAGCCATCAAACTCCACTCTTCTGAAGATTCTTTCACAGTCTGTGATGGAAGTTTCCTGCTTAACGCATTTGCAACTACATTACCTTTTCCTGGGGTATAGGCAATGTCAAAGTCGAAAGATTGCAGGTACTCCACCCAACGCCTTTGGCGGAGTTTTATATCTTTTTGAGAGAAGATATAACTCAATCTCTTATGGTTTGAATACATAGTAAACCTTTCTCAATAAAGGTAATGTCTCCAACACTTATGTGTGTGAATTACAGCTATAAGTTCAAGGTCATGGGTAGGATAATTCTTCTTATGAGGCTTAAGCTGACAAGATCCATAGGCAACAACATGATCACCTTGCATAAAGACACATCCCAAACCTGAACCCGATGCATCACAGAAGACCACGTAACCTATCCCAGCCTCAGGAAGAGCTAACATCGGTGCAGTAGTTAAGAGACTCTTAATCTCAACAAAATAACTCTGACATTTTTCATTCCAAGAAAACTTCACTCCCTTTTGAGTCAGAGCAGTCATTGGAGAAGATAACTTAGAGAAGTCTTTAACAAAACGACGATAATATCCTACTAAGCCCAAGAATCTATGAATCTTGAAAACATTTCGTGGTTGTTCCCAAGTCATAACAGCCTTCACCTTCTCAGGATCAACTGATATTCCTTGTTCTGACACCACATGTCCCAAGAATTTCACTTTCTGAATCCAAAAATCACACTTTGAAAGCTTGGCATAAAGTCGGTGATTCCGTAAAAGACTCAAAACTGTACTCAGATGATGCACATGATCCTCCTCAGACTTGGAGTATACAAGAATTTCATCCACAAATACTACCAAAAAAGTATCCAGATACTCATGGAAAACTCTGTTCATCAAATCCATAAAAACTGCAGGAGCATTTTTTAGGCCGAAGGGCATAACAAGGTACTCATAATGGCCATACCTACTTCGAAAAGCGGTCTTATGAATGTCATATTATTTTATCCTAAACTGATGGTAACCAGATCGAAGATCAATTTTTGAAAACCACTTTTTCCCTTTCAATTGATCAAACAAATCATCAATTCATGGTAACGGATATTTGTTCTTTATCATAACTCGATTGAGCTTTCGATAATCAACACATAAGCGAAGAGAACCATCAGCCTTCTTGGCAAAGAGAACTGGCGCTACCCAAAGTGACACACTTGGGCGTATAAATCCTTTCTCAAGAAGATCGTTTAATTGAGACTTCAGTTCTTTTAGTTCTGCTGGAGCCATTCCGTAAGAGGGAATAGAAACCGGTTGAGTACTAGGCATTAGGTCAATAAAAAAGTCAATCTCCCTTACTGGTGGCAAACCAGAGAAGTCCGAAGGAAACACATCGGGAAACTCAGTTATGACTGGAGGAAGATCACCACATATTGAATCTCTCTTCAGATCAAAGGAAAACACTAATATAACTTTCCCCAACTCCGGATAAGAGTGTCCAGCTCTTCTTGACCTTGGGTCCCATTCTCCTTGAAAAACAAGAGGCACACCACTGGGTGTAGTAAGGTAAACCCGTCGAAGATAACAATCGATCTGGGCTTTATTGGAAATGAGCCAATCCATCCCAAATATGACATCAAAATATTTTATGTCAAGAACCAAGAAACTCCAAGAATGATCAACATCTTATAGAGAGAAGACACAAGCAGGACTACAGAGACCCTTCTCTCTCATTGTACCAAGGGGTGTAGTAATATCCATCGCACAAGATAAAATCACCATAGGCAAATTAAGAAAATTAGAAATATGGGTTGAAATAAATGAGTGAGATGCACCAGTATCAAAAAGAGTGGTCACTAAAGATGAAGTTATAGTGATGGTACCTCTCACAGTTGCAGAACCTACATTAGCTACCTCTGGCGACTCTTCTACTGTGTGAAGAAGCTTCGTTCTAGATGCCTGTGTCTGGAACCCTTTTGCACGTGAAGCATTTGATTGCCCCGCAGTATTTGGAGGTGCTAATGACCCTGTTACACCACATGGAGTAGAGAAGTGATGACATAATCTCTGTAATTTCCCTAAACGTCCGCAGAAGTTACAGTTCTTGGGTGCCTTAGTGCAAACCCTCTTAGAATACCCTGGATTTCCACACTGATAGCAAGTCAATGAAGCCACTCCTGGTGCTACCGGTGGTTTGGAATGACTCTGTTGTCAAAAACCACCATGAGGAACGTCGCGCTTCTTCTTTCCTTTAAAGGAAACAACACTGCCACTAGAAAGAAAGGAAACTTCCTGCAACCCTGACTTTCCTGCCAGATCCATCTCAACCATTATTTCCCTATCTAGCACATCAGCATAAGTGGGTAGCTTCAATAAGAAAACCTAGGAATGGATATCTGATCAAATCCCCAACTCATATCATCGATCCTTCGTCCTCTCATTAGACACAATTTCAGGAGCAAACTATACCAACTCAGCAAAGCGATTTGAGTATTCAGTCACAGTTTTGTTGGCCTGCTCAAGCTTGAAAAAATCCACAGCCTTGGACAACACCATATATTCTGGATATAACTGGCCAGTGAAAAGAACCCTAAAGTATTTCCACTCTAGACCTTCATGTTTCTCAGTCGTCACCATCATGTCCCACCATCTCCTACTTGGTCCCTCCAGCACGAAGTTGGAACACTTCACCTTGATCTCATCAGGTGACTCCAAGAACCCAAACAAACATTCAATCTTAATCAACCATTCCTCATCATGTTGAGGATCAGTGGATCCTTTGAAAACTGGTGGCTTTTGGCCTAGGAACTCTTGAGAACAACCTCGGAGAATATCATCATGAGGATCTATAGCTGGAGCCTGAACAGGAACTGGAGGTGGTGCCTGTCCCAGAGCTTGGACAGTGCAAACAATCACCTAAACCAAACTCAGATCCACAACAGGACTTACTTGCTGAGATTCAGCAGCAGCCTCTTATTGGATCTGATTTCCACGTCTTCTCAGAGGCATGATGCTACAAAACATCAGTAGACAAAAAGAAGACATTAGATTAACACTAAACCTCAGTAACAAGGAAAAGTACTCTTAATATAAGGGATAACTAGATTTGGATTCCACTCTATCCAAATCAAAATAGGGAAAAGACTAGAACTAATCCACAAGTCTCCTTTCCCTAACCACCCCTGGTGACTTAAGGTTCATTGTGGTGAGAGCTGGCCAGGCACTCAATCACAACTACCTCCTAAGTCCTGACAAGAATACTTAAATTCATACTGTCATCAAGGCAAGATGTTTAACAACCTGCCTCTGATACCAATTTATCATGAACCAGCCCAAGTACCCTGGTAACCTGATAACCGAACCGGCCCTGACATAGCCCGAAGGGCGTTCCCGATCACCACGGGTCGGCAACTAGCACCTGGCATCGTACAACATACAAGTGGGAGCGAATTTTCCACAAGAATGCGGAAGCAAGAGTGAAACAAAATAGTATGCATAACAAAAGAAACTCCACTGGGAGTGATGTACTAGAAAAACAAAGAAGCACCAAAGGCCAAAGTACAACAACCCAAGTACAAAAAGGGAAAATAGTCCCAAGGTCCCAAAGGACACAACTCACCAAGTCCAGAGATCAACAACTAGAATCACCTCCATGAGGTCCCTTCCCTTTGCTCGATCCTGGAAGAAGAAAATCTACAAACACCCAAAGGAAAAAGTAGGGTGTGAGCCTAAGCCCAGTAGGATACCACCAAAGATTCCATAACAAATTCCAAATATAGATTCTCCAGATAAAAGCTTTCCATTTTTAAATAAACAGGTTTGACATTTCAAAAGCATATTTTAACAAAACATGCTATAAATTTTTAAATGATGGAAAAACCAATTTAAACAAAGATTTTACAATTGATGGAATATTTCTAAAACAATGGCTTAAGTAAAACATTTATATAAAATAGTTTATATAAATTCAGCAATCATGAAAGGAAGTTCAAAATCATTGGCATACATTTATATCACAAATATAAATAAACAAGCGAGCAACATGGTCATATACCAAAAGGTACGATAGTATTAACAAGTTATAGGATTCCTCACTCTCTATGTGAACTCAGTATAATGTGTATACACACGTCCCTATGACACTAGCCAAAGGAGACTCGTCACCAACCCATCGAGGATGTGACCCACCGCATGTATGTTTTAGAACGTTTTCGTATCGTAGAGTGTATCCAAATAACTCACTAACTACCTAAGTCTTGCATGCGCTCTTACATGATGGGCGAACTATTTTAAGAATGCTTAAAATATGATCATTCCCATTCTTTCATTTAAAAAGTTCCAATATCATTCCATTTAAAACCAAAATAGGTTTTATTCAAAACATTCCTTTCCACAAGATAAAACCAATGGGTTTCTATCAAATAATTTTAAACCATTTTCATAAGTTTGAAATCAATTCAAAACCAATTCCATCATTACACAATTCATTTACAAAATTAAATTCAACAATTTAATTTAAATCATTTCCATAAAATCCACAATTTAAACCCAACAATTTAAATCGGTCAATTTCCATAAACACACCCAATTCAATGGAATTGGAGTTTTCCAAATTCCCATGCCAAAACTATTTCAAATACCCCGATTCATTGGAATCGGGATTTTATCAATTTAATTGAAAGCAAACTTGAGCAATTGAATTTAAATCAACTATTGAAATAAATCAAGAAAATATAATGTTAATCAATTTGGCAAATCGATACGGAACCACCTACCTCGGTTTATTGACGGGAGTTAACCCAACGACAAACCCCAAAAACCGAGCGGCACAATGACGTCGATCAGAAACTGGATCTAAATCCTTAAAACCAAAATTAAGATCAAAGGGATCAAGATCTTTCAAAACTAGATCTAGATTCAAAATCATAGATCTATACGTCAACTCATAGGTATAAATCCATGGAAAAAAAGAAATATTCCATGAAAAGAACAAGGAAAGATAGAGGAATAAACGAGATACGCAACGGGATGAAATTCACTTACTGGGAGGAGAGTGGATCTTTAATCCAAGCCTTCAATCTCGAAGAAAGATGTTCAGATCGCCTTGGAATCTCTCTAGAAGGCTTTATAAAGACCTAAAAAGAGTCAAGCCCGAGCCAAGGTCGAACATATGGGAGTCCCGAGGGTTTGGGTGGTTCTAAAAGGAATTTTTGGAATTAAAAACTGTGTGCATGGTTTACCTGGGCAGAGGCGCACGGTTTGATAAACCGTGCGCACACCGTGCGGACCTCACTATCTAGAGGTGCACGGTCAGCATGGTTTGGTCACACAGTTTGTCAAACCGTGCGCACACCGTGCGTACCCCCCTATGCAGTGCTATTTGGTTGGCACAGTTTGGTCGCACGGTTTGTCAAACCGTGCGCAAACCATGCACAATCCATTGTCCTTTTATTTTCATTAAAAAGGTAACCCAAACGCACCCCCAGGTCACTTCTCCAAAATATAAGTACTTAAAAACATCAAAAGTACCTGAAAAAGTAACTTGATTTTACAAGTATGAAAAATATAAACCATAAGGATAAAAAATGATTAAAATGGTTAAGTAAAAAAATGTTCTTAGAAATTATAATTATGAATGATTTAGTGTATGAAATGTAACTCAACTCATAAAAAAGTGGGGTTTTATCCAAAATCATTTCATAAGACACATAAAAAACACATAAATTTTTGAAAAATATTTAAGATGATAATCAATTAAATATAAATCATTATTTTCTTCTATAAGCAATGTAAGCTTCAAAACTCATGTTAAAGGGAATAATTAGAATTTATATAATTATAAAAACATAATTATGAGATGTGGAATTGATCCACTCAACAATATCCACTTTTTTATGATTAAAAAACCAATTATATTTTCAAAAAATCTCCCCTTTTTAAAAATATAAAAAAAATAAAGCATATCTTCCTCGTTAAAAGACATAGATAAACCATATAGGTTTATGAAATAACTCTATCCCTTTAGAAGAAAAATTTCCTCATTTGTAAATAAAATTATAAATAAATATTCTTCTAAGAATATCAATGATAATTTCCCCTATAATAAGAAATATTATACTGAGTGTAATGCTTATAAATTATATTTAAATACTAACATCTCAGTATGCTTAGAATAATTTTAAAAAGCAATTTAAAATCTAGATTAACAATTATCAAGAAATTATAGATTTAAACATGAAATATTCCCATAAATTCATATATGATAAACTTGTAATTAAATGAAAATAGTAGGGAGAGGAGATAGAAAATAAAATTAGAGAAAATTACCCTAGGATAAATATAATATTTTCTTCTTACTTTAAAATTATGAAACTTTTAATTAGTTTGTATAGAATTTAAAATATTCTTGTATGAAATAGTGAAAAATCTTTTTGAAAAATAATTTATAATCCTAAAGGGTCCATGAAAACATGTAAATGTATTTAAGTAATTGATAAATTAAATAGTAAACCATGGTGAAAGAATATGCTAGTGAACCATGGAATATAACAGATTTATCGTGCACACTAACTAATCACAATACCAAAATAGATTTAAGATCATGCCATCTAAACCATAAGATTCAATAAGATTAATCATGTTTACTAAACAGAGATAGAATAATTTCATAAAAATGATAAGTTACAAACAAATATGGTAGACATGAAATGGTATTCTGAAAGAAGAATCATTTTAACCTTAAAAAATAATTTATTTGACACAAATATACTTTGAAAATGGATTTAATTCAAACATTTATTTGAAATTTCCATCATGAAAAGTTAAAATTTTATTCTATAAAACATAGATAATTGTAAATTCTTAATGAAAATATCAACTAGTTGATCATCAATTGGAAAATATTCCGTAAAAAATTACCCTTTTGAACATGGTCTCTAACTAAATGATATCTAAATTCTATATGCTTAGTCCTTGAATGATATAAATAATTTTTATTATCTCACCCTGGAATCCACTTATTAGTTCCCTGAGATGGTCAGACACATGACCTCAAGCTTGCCTCCCCATACGCCAGAGGATTTTGACTAGAAGAGAGGTTCTATGGTGTGTGTGTGGGGATACTATGTCATCATGGGTCAAAGTATAGAACATTAGTATGTAATAAATGGGAACTATAGAAAATATTAATAAAAAAACAGTAGCAGAATAATAAATAAGCATCCAAGATAAATAAATAGGTGGAAGAAGAATAAATAATCAATAAAAAATGATAATGACTATCATGTCATGTAGCTATGAAAAAAATTATTACATGGGATACAAGGGAAATAGGCATATACCACATGTTATACAAAACTTCAAAAGACCAAAAGAAGATACTACTAGTATCATGAGCATATGTTTGGTCATCTACTCTTGTAATAAATCCTAGAACTAAAAATCAAGGATTGGGAGTTGGTCGCTTCCCTTTATCTACACCTACAATAATGAAGTATACTTGGGTACCAAGGGTGGACCAAGTAGGGTGTGAGATATAATCAGTATGCCACCACCAATGGTGTCTAGATCAATCCAGTATATGTGTGTAAAATGACCAATGTGTCGAGATATTAATAAGAATCAATAAATTAATAAAACATGTCAGTCTGATTTCCTCATGGGATACCTGATGGACACTACCTTCTTTAGCCTAAGCTAGATAAATCTGATTCAAGGTCAACCTGTATAAGTATGATATAAAGTTTAATAATGGGTCATTATAAATAGGAATCAAGAAGTGGACCGACCCTAAGAATGTGATTTGTCTTTGATAATGCATCCCTAGATTATCAATTGTACATTATTTATCTTTAATATTCAATTCATATATATAATTTAATAAGTAGAACCTTGATCCCATCCAAGGTGATCTATAAGGAATCCCAAGTGTCACTCCAGGGGCTTTGTAAAGGACCAATACTGTAAGAATCTATTCAAGGTGGTATATAAATGGAATCCCAATTTTCACTCTAGGTATGGCATGTAATCTACCCTCTGAGCATGTCCCTAGTATCTCACGCAGGGGACCAAGTATCACTCATGAATTGGTGTAACCATCTACCCACTAAGCTCTTACACAGTGTCTCCCCTAGGGAATCTATATTGCCCACATGGAGGTAAGGAAAATGCACAGTGATCACATCCCATGCATATCTAGTATCACTACAGATGTATATACATTACACAAACATAAACTATCTATAAATATCGATGATCCCATCTAAGTAATCCCATAGGGATCTAAGTATAGCTATCATCTTGGATATGAGGTATGGCGCAGCTATCACAATTCATCCGTTTAGCAAGGAATTTCACTTATAACATTATATTCAAGTTGACCAAGACATTTAATTCAAGTGAGACAATTATGGTGTAAGGTGTAGGGGCCAAACTCATGGCCCATCATCATTATTAATTCAATTCATACTTCCAAAAGAATTTATTACATAAAAACACACCCATCAAGGATGGTTTAACAATTTAAGGTAGAGGAAAACTAGACCCTCAAGTAAAGGCACACCCATAGGGGTCTCCTATGTTAAGTAAATCAACCCATGGTGGTGATTTGTTGCTAGCAAGGAATTTATAGGGAATAGAAAACCATTTAAATTAATTTACTAAATAATTTAGAGGAATTTATAGAAAATTACAATGTGTAGTACAACGATACATAATATAAAAGCAACTAAACATGAGGGAATAGAACTAGACCACCTACCATAATCCTGTAGCACTCTCCTCATCTAGTGACATCCCTTGAATTGATCTAGAATGATAGAAAATGGTAAAGTAGATAAAAACACTGAAAATAGGTCATATCAGGTCGAACCAAAATAGTGTAAGATATGGTATCATAAATTAAAGAATGAAGGAAGAGGAGTATAGATCTTACCAAGAGGAATCCAATGGACCTGAAGGTGAAGAAAATGGAGTTTAGAGGGATGAGGGGGAAGGATTCCTAAAATAGGTGTGGGAGAGCTCCTCGCATGTTGTTTCTCCTATGCGATAAGGGAGGAGGCTTCTGTCAAAAATAATCCCTTGTCCTATTTTAAAAAACTTCCTCCATAATTTACATGACATGTAAATTAATTACATTTTGAGTAATTCTCGGGTTTCCCCCTCCCAGTTAAAAACCTCTACATGACATGAATGGGGTCTAGACAGAAAAATACACACCATGTGTTCAATACACATCATGTATTCAAATATGAAATGTGTATTTGGTATGTAGCTAGGTTCCGTACCACCTAAAACCTCCTTTCTAGAAACAATTGACCAGCCCTTAGACGTGGTTCTTTATTTTAACCAAATCTAAAAATAAAATGTACCTCGCTGAAAATCTGGGACATTACAACCTCCCCTCATTAAAACAACTCATCCCTAAGTTTCCATTCTAAGGGTAGTAAAGCATCATCTGAGAAAATTTTCAGCCACTAAGCACATACATTGACCTCTCTCTCCCAGGTATCATCCTACGCATGTACATACTTCCATAACACCTAGACTGTAGAAACTGACCTACCTTAGAAAGAATTCATGCTCCGATCAAAGATACATATTAGATGCTTCTCAAAGGAATCGTCTATCTCTAGCTCAATGTCCTTAGGATAAAATGAATTATATTGGTTATAATGATAATGTAAAAGTTTTCATACATGGAAGATGGAATTCATGGAATGGTGTTTCTGAGGTAACTGCAACCTATAGGCTATTAGCCCGACTCTCTCCATGATCTCAAAAGGCCCGACATAACAAGGTGATAGATTGACCTATCTCCACAATTTTCTATGAACCAATCAAGATGAAACACGTAGAAAGACCTGATGTCCCACCTCAAACTCCAAAGGTTGATGATGATGATCGGTGTAATACTTATACCTAGATTTACTTGTATCCATACATTTCTAAATTAGCTACACTTTCTCTAATGCCTCCTGAATGATATGAGGACCATGTAGTGTGGTCTCACCTACCTATAACCAGTATAGGGGTGAATAGAATAGCCTACCATAGAGGGCCTCATATGGAGCCATATGAATCGTTTCCTAAAAGATGTTATTGTAGTAAAACTTGAAAAGAGGTATATGTTTCTCCCATGAACCTCCAAAATCAAGGACACATTCCCGGAGCATGTCCTCTAACACCCATATCATTTTTTAGTATTGTTCATTGATCTGAGGGTGATATGTTGTAATCAAGAGCACCTGTGAACTCAGTGCTTTATACAACCCTTTTCAAAACCATGCTATAAAATAAACATCTTATTCTAATACAATAGAATAGAGAACATCATGAAGGAAAAAAATCTTCTAGATATAATTCCTCCCAAGCTCATAAATTGAGAAGGTCTCTTAGATAGGTAGGAAGTATGCGACCTTGGTCAACCTTTCAGTGATCACCCATATCGTATCACTACCTCAAGGGGACCTCGGCAATCCTATCACGAAAACCATTGTGTCGTCGTTCCATTTTCACTTAAAAATGGATAGAGGTTGCAGAATTCTAGTTGGTCACTGGTGCTCATCTTTCACATGCTGATAGGTAGAGAACTTAGTGTTGAAACCTGTAATCTACCTCTTCATACCTAGCCACCAATACTAATGATGTATGTATCCGTGAATCTCAGTAAGCCCAAGATAAAATGCCTAAATAGAGGCATGAGATTTCTGTATCAACTCTTCTCATTTTTCTATAATCACCCACAAATGCCCGCGGAAGAGTAAGATCTCATTATCATCAACAACCCAGATAGAAGGTGGGTTCTCACCTAAGACACCCTCCCTTAGGACTAGTCTCACATGGTATGATAGATTTATTATCTTTACCCATTCTATAAGGTAGGATATCACTATTAAAGCTACTAAAAATGGTTTTCTATGACATTCCTAAACCTCCATGTGCATATTAGAAAATAAAACCATCAAATTCCACTCACTACTAGCCTCTCAAACAGCCAATGTATGATTTTTATGGATCCGGAGCATCATCCAATGCATTACCCTTCCTAGGTGTATATAGAAGCTCAAATTCAAATTATTACATATAATATACCCACTTGTGCTACCTCATATCCAAGTCACACTATGTAGAGATGTATTTGTGACTTTTTTGAACCATGTAAATAATGAACTCCTCACTCAATAGATAATGCTTCTAAAAACATAGAGCATGAACCACATCTGCTAGATCAATGTTATGTATAGGGTAATTATAATCTAGATTTCTCAGTTGATGGGACTTGTACACTACAAATCGACCACCCTACATCAAAAATGTTCCTATACTAATTCCTAAAGAATCATAGTAAACAGTATATATTTTTCCTGAATCTGGCAGAATCAGTATCGGCACTGAGTTAAGTCTCCCTTTTAACTCCTAAAATGATTCATTAAAATATTCTAACTATAAAAACTTCACACCCTTCTTAGTAAGGCTCATAATAGGTGTATCTAGGCATGAGAAATCCAGAATGAATCACCTATAATATCCATTTATCCCCAAGAAACTGTGTATTACATTCTTGGGTTGTTCCCATTAAACTATGACACTCACCTTATATGGGTCAACAAATACTCTTGCCTTAGAAATGATATTACCCAAGAAGTGAACCTCATCGATCCAAAAGTGTAATTTACTAAGATTTTTATATATACGGTTATGTATCAGTGTATTTGGAATGATCTCAAGATGGTTAGCATGCTCAAGTCTGGTGTGAGATACACTAATATGTATTCCATGAAGACTACCACAAATGAATCCAAATATGGGTGGAAAACCTAATCCATCAAATATATAAAGAATGTTTGTGCATTCGTAAGTCTAAATGGAATAACTAAATACTCATACAAGTTGTACCTGGTTTGAAACATTGTGCATGGTATGTCTGATGGTCTCACGTGTACCTGATGGTAGCCCAACCTCAAATCTATCTTAGAGAAAATTTTCACTCCTAGGAGATGGTTGAAGAGGTCGTCTATGTGAGGAAGTGTATACCAGTTCTTCACTGTAAGATGGTTCAACTATCTGTAATCCATGTATAACTTAAGGGTACCATCCACCTTTTTGGAGAAAAGGACAGGTGAACCCCATGGAAAAGTATTGGGTCATATAAAACCCTTCACTTATAATTATTCCAAATGATTCTTTAGTTCTTAGAGATCTGTAGGTTTCATCCTATAGGTAGGAATGGACACTGGTGCCACTATTGGAACTATCTTAATAGTTAACTCCACCTATATCATAGGAGGTAAACCATAGAAATTGTCAGGGAAAACATCCATGAATCGATCTACCACGAGAGAGAATTCCATAAGATGCATTACCTGGTCACTCATAAAGAGACTATCCATCTGGGCTATCATTCCACCTAGCCCACGATGCTTCAGTACATCACAACTTTCCAAGACATTCCATTCACCCTTATTAATATACGTGTTTCCATCAGGTGTTGTAAACAACACCCTCTAGCGATAGCAATCAATATGGGCATGATAAATCACTAGCCGATCCATACTGAGAATGATGTCAAAATTGGTCATCTCGAGGATATAGAAATTACATAAGAAATGGTATCCATATATCTGAAGGGGGAACTCCTTGAACTGTCATTCATTCTCAAATCAAACCCCCAATGGTGTGTCAAGAGTCATGATGCCACTAAAGTACTCTATCGCTATATAAAATAGGGAAGAAACTAAAGTAGAGGCTACTAGAATAGTACCTATAACCGTAGAAGGCCCTGGAATCTACTTATCATGTGTAGGTTGCACTGCATAGATATGGTTTGAACCGTGGCCTTGAGATGAAATCTGACTAACCTGGGTGAGACTTATTTACTGGAATTGAACCTCAAATTTATAACTACCTCATCCACAACCACCTCCTTGGCCTAATTGACTGGTAGTAGACCAACTCTCAACTTGACTTCGAGATACTGATCTGGTACCTAAAAGTGGTTTCATCACAGATCTCTTCTCACTAAACACAAGAGGAAAATTTAAATAAAAACGTTGCATTTGACCCATCCTTCTACAAGCACAACACTCAATCAGGTTCCTAATACACTGGTTCTTTTTATTTCATAACCTACCACAATTGTGTCACACTACATAATTTTTGGTTCATGTCATCTAGCTATAACTTCCCCCATGTGCACCCTCGAAACATCAGTTCCTGCGACTAGATAAACTATCTCCCAGCCTAGAAGTTGAACCACCCTATCTCACATTAACAGCTTACCTCGGGTTCTGGCCAGTGATGATGTCCCAGTTCACTATTTATGAAATGGTGTTCAGATGAAAAACATTCATCTGTGATCGGATGGAATATGTAAGCCCATCCTCAAAACATCTCACAGTCATCAGCTCGTCACCGGTCAAAGTCAGCGCAAAACGATGGAGCTTGGTGAAATGATCAGAATACTCCATCAATAAAATGGAACCCTGATATAGGTGCATAAACTCTAATTAATGGTCTTCTCTCAATGTATAGGGGGAAGCAATCATATAAGGCTGTTTGAAAGCCTTCCCAGACCATACCCTGATGACGTTCAACCTAGGTAATAAAACCCCACTAACGTTTAGTAGAATCGTGTAGCATATAGGTAGAAAACTTGACCCTCTGATCTAGAGGCATTTCTAAATGATCAAATATAGATAACATGGCCTTGATCCATGATTCAACAGCTTAAAGACCACCATCCCCAAAAAAGGTGGGAGGATATTGCTGCTGGAATTCCTGTATCAATTATTCCATAGAAGGGGAAGGTCATAGAATTCCCTATGCAAACTACATAAAGAGAAATAATCTATCATGTAATTAAGAATCAACACCCAGTGGAAGAGAAATAAGAGGTGCCTCAGGTGTCACTATAGGAGGTGTTAATTCAATAAGCTATCTTATGACTTTTTCCATTCCTTTATGTTTTGAAAATCACAAATAATTTTTTCTTAAAGATTATTTTCTTTCTCAAAGGAAATTTATCTGCTTTAACCTTAACTTACTTTTCTAGGTTATGCTTAATGATATTTATCTTAAATTAACCTTATTTATCTTAAGATAGAATTTCTTTAAGAATAATCAGATCCTTATTCTAAACCTTGGAACCGTAAAAATTCTTAGAATCCTAGTCTCACTGTTTTTAGACTCTGATTCCATATTTTTTTCAGACTCTAAATTCTCTAAAATTCAGACTTTGAATTCTATGAAATTCAAACTCTGAATTATCTAAAATACAGACTCCAAATTCTCTAAAATTCATACTTTAAATTCTTTTAAATTTTGACTATGAATTCCTCTGAATTCAGACTCTGAATTCTTTTAAAATTATAATTCGTTTGTATACATATTTAGAATCTATTTTTCAGTATACTTAGAGTCTGATTATTCATACTTTTTAATGTTATCTTTTCTTTCTTAAAGATTTTTTTCCAATTTTATTGGATCCTATTTTACTTAAGTATGTTTTTCTTTTATTTTATATTTTCTTACACATGGTTATGTTAAAATGAAATGATGTTGTATAATCTGTTTCTAAATAACCATTGGCTGAGTGACACCTATTCAGGTCCCTCTGAGATTCAAGGAAAAATATGACCATTGGAGGAGGATCTGATCATTGAATCTTTTTCCTATAAATAGGATCTCATTTTAATGAGCTATATATTGATTGATGATCCTCAAGATTACATGTTGTGAATTGATTTCTAGATATATAAATACTCTCATGCTTTGTATGATTTGTGAACATCTTGTTCAACTATAAACAAATTGTTTATCTTTTTGTGAATCTGATTGTTGTTTTGTACAATAGAGTACTTCTAGGGATAGGAAGACAGAGGTGCCGACTACCTTAAATTTTGAGGACTTTTAGGGATAGAAAGATAGATGTGTATACTACCTTAAAGTTCAAGGGCTTGCGGGGATATCAAGACAAACTCTGGTATTCTAATGGAGGGCTTACCCTGGTGTGGGTAAGATAGAATTTCTTGAAAGTATAAATCAAGAGACCTTTATCCAAGGTTGTTGGATACCCTTCTCTTTGGGTTAAAATATTTCCTACTTGTTTACTTATTGTTGTTTCAAGATTTATTTCTGCTATATTTTTTTAAATAAAGAAAGTAAAACTTTCTTATACTTTCTTGTACTTGTACTTACTCTAATAAATAAGATTATATATGCTTTAAGGTATAATCTTTCTCTAAGTAAAACCTACATAAGTTTTCTTAATTTTGACTTGTTTAAGTTTAGGTTTCTTATAATTGGACTTGGGCCCTTCCAATTATCCCTTTAATTAAGAACCAAAGATGGTTTGTGAATCCATCTTGTTTCACTTTGTTAAACATAGTTTTTCTTAAGGCTAAAAGAAAACGTTTTTAAAACTAAAATTCACCCCCCCCCTCTTGTAATTGAGCATATAAATCTATATTTTGATCCTATAGAAGGTAATATTTGTGGATTAGGGCCCACCATCTCTGGAGCATGGTCTTCACCACCCTCCTAGCATACAACATTAGGACATCATGGTGGCATATGTCTATAATTTCCAAGAACATTCCTTGGATAAGATTTATAACATATATAAATAAGGAAAATAGGAAAGGATAAGTACATAACCCTCATATAAAAAGATAAACATCTCTACCTACTTCTAAATCTAGGTCTAAATGACGAGGAAGATTCACATAAGGATCACAAGAGACACTAATTACTACCCACTACTAAGGTCAGGTTAGGGTCCAAGTCTCACACCACACAACAGAGGTTTTGATATATGGATTTTCAATTGCAAGGTATAGAGGAAAACACCCTTTACTTTCCAATTATCATTACCATTTAGTAGTAACTATTTCATTTTAAAACTTTAATTCATTTAAGTTCATTATTATTTATTTGGATATTAATATCTAAATCTAGTTAATTGTGTCACTATTTCCAATTTATAAAGGTCCATACTCTTTATAAATTAAAATTGGTAGGTAAATTAACTATGAACTAACCTTTATGTTTGGTAACAAGATTTAATAGGTCATGTATAATGATTCAATTAAATTAACTACCATTCCAATTTTACAAAAGTAATTGATTCATCAATTACAATTGGAATTCATCAATCAAAATAATTAATATTTGAACCCATAAAACTAGTGTTTCATGGATCAAACATGGTATAATTGGTTAATTAAGGTTTCATTATTAATATATGTGGGAAAACAACATTTAGGTTGATGTGGGCACTTTAATTAATTTAATCATGTTATCCCTACAAGAAATGTTAGAATATTTCAATATATAACAATAAAGTCACACACAAAAAGCACCTAAAATATAGGCAATGCATGCAGAAATATAAATATGTCATGGAATAATGCATGGAATGTGAATCCTCAGGTACCTAATATGATACATGAGTTGATATTCCCTCATATCCTTAGGATAAGGTAAATAAATTTCATCATAATGACATAAATAGTAATAATTTTACACAACATGTGCATCACCTAATATTGAAATCGGTACAATTAAAATAGCCACAAACCAAAACAACAATATCCCAACCCAAGTAATTTGGGTTTACCCTATATGTGGGTTATCTACTCCTAGGCATAGGCTCATTAACAAATTCGGATACATCCTAACATCCTATATAATACTCAAATAGTAAGGCAAAAGGAAAAAAGGGATATGATTCCACTTTATAGCATCCCTCCCCAGAAGTCACTTAGTGGTGCCCCGAGATGGTCAGACACAGGACCTCAAGTATGCCTCCCCGTATGCCAGAGGTTTCCAACTAACAATGAGGTCCTAGGGTGTGTCCATGGAGAGACTATTCCCTTATGTGTTAGAGTGTAGCACAGTAGTATGTAATACATGGGAACTGAAAAAAGTAGTAATAAACAAACAACATTGGAATAATAAATAAACATCTGAGATAAATAAATATACATAAGTAGAATAAATAATTAATAAAAAATGATGATTATGATCATGTATTATAGAAATGAAAAAATTAGCACACATGATGCAAGGGAAAATTCATATACCACATACTATACAAAATTGTAAAAGACCAAATGTAGCTGCTACTATCATCATGAGCATAGTCTCAGTCCACTGCTCTCGTACTCTATCCTAGAACTGAAAATCAAGTATCGAGAGCTGGTTGATTACCTTTATCTACACTTGCAATCATGAAGTCTTCTTGGGTATCAAGGGCATTCTAATCAGGGTGTGAGATATACCTAGTATCCCACCACAAATTTTTTCTAGATCAATCCAGCCTATGCATATAAAATGAGTAGTGTGTCAAGATTTAAATAAGAAGTAATAAATGAATAAAACATGTCGGACCGGGTTCCTCATGGGATACCTAGCCGAAACTACCTGCTTCATCCTAAGTTGTATATGTCTAAATCAAGGTCAACCTACATAATTATGATATAAATTGTAATAATGGGTCATCATAAATAGGCATCAAGAAGCATACCAACCCCAAGTATGTGATTTGTCTTGGAATATGCATCCCTAGATTATCAAATTTACATTCTTTATCTTTAATATTTAAGTCATATTTAGAATTTATAAAGTGGAATCCTGATCTCATCAAAGGAAATCTAAAAGGAATCCCAAGTATCACTCAAGGGGAATTGTAAATGACCAATACTATAAGATTATGTCCAAGGCGATCTATAAATGGAATCCCAAGTATCACTCTCGACATGGCGTGTAATCAACCCTTCGAGCCCATCCCTGGTATCTCGTGTAGGAGACTAAGTATCCCTCATGACCTAGTGTAACCATCAAGCCGCTGAGGCCATCCACGGTGTCTCCCTTATGGAACCAGTATCGCCCACATGAAGGTAAGAAAAATTCATGGTCATCCCATCTCAATCATACCTAGTATTACTCTCAATGTATACACATTCCACATATATAAACTATCTATAAAGATCTATGATCCCATCCAAGTCATGCCATAAGTATCCATATATCGCTCTCAACTTAGATATGAGGTTTTTCATAGCTTTAGTAATTCATCCATTTATCAAGGAATTTCACTTATAACATTTTAATCAAGTCATCCAAGCCATTTAATTCAAGTGATAAAATTATGGTGTAAGGTGTAGGGGCGTAACTCATAGCCCAAAATCTTTCTTAATTCAATTCATGCTTCCAAAAACATTTATTACATGACAACAAACCCCTTAGGGAAGCTTTAACAATTTAAGGCGGAGGAAAATTAGGACCTCAAGGAAAGGCACACCCATAGGGGTATCCCATGTCAAGTAAATCAACCCATGGTGGTGATTCACCACTAGGTAGGGTCGTATAGGGCATAGAAAATAATTAAAATTAATTTATTAAACATTTTAGAGGCATTGTCGGCAAATTTTGGCATGCAGCACAATGAATCATAATATAAAAGAAACCAAACTTGAGGGAAAATAACTGAACCACCTACCTTAAGCCTGTAGCACTCTCATCATCTAGTTTCAGCCCTGGAATCAAGATAGAATGGAAGAAAATGGAAAATTAGATAAAAAACCCTGAAAATAGGGCATATCTTCTTTCACCAAAATAGTGAAATAGATGGGATGATAAATGATATAAGGAATAAAAATGATTTGATTGTTTATTGAGAGTAATTTAATTCACCCAATAGTGATGAAAATAGAGTCTGGAGGGAGGAGGGAAAGGATCCATATCTTATGTGTGGGGGAGATCCTCACACGTCATTGCTCCTATACGGGAAGGGAGAAGGATTCTTTAAAGAAATGATCCCCTGACCCTTTTTTTAAATTACACTATTATTTACATGGCATGAAATTAATTATACATCATGTAATTCTTGGGTCTCACCCTCCTAGGGAAAAACCTCTACAAGACGTGAATGGGGTCTGTCCAGCCAAATACATGTTGTGTATTCAATGAACACCATGTATTTGGTATGCATCTAGGTTCCATCCCACCTATAACCTCATTTCCAAAAATAATTTATCGACCATTAGATTTGGTTCCTATGTTTAACCAAAACTAAAAATAAAATGCACTGCGACATCCTGGGTTTTTGGAGTGGGTAAAAATCCTCAACTCGTTTGAATTTTTTTGGAGTTTGGTGGTCATATAAACTATTTTCTTAATATTAATAACTTAATTTAAAAAATTAATTTGACCTGAAACCTTATTTTTAGATTATTATTAAGTCTTGGAAAGTTCCTTGGGGTTTCAGGTGGGTTTTAGGTGCATCGGAGGCCGAAAACCCAACTTTTCAGAGTGCACAGATAGAGGCACACATTTTAGACAACCATATAGCCTCTCAAGAGTAACCATGTGACCCTCCTTCTTCACTGATCATGATTTTTCAAACCATGAAAGAGGTTTTGTATGTCTATGTGGGGTTTTTTCAGTTTTGGAAGAGGCTTTATGCATGGTTTGCGCACAGTTTGGAAAACCATGCCCATGAATTGTGCAAGGTGTGGTGCTTAGACAGTGAGAACCACACGGTTTCCACACGGTTGGCCAAGTCATGTGTCCATATTGTGTAATGTGTGGTTATTAAGAAGAAGGAACCATGTATTTTGAGCATGATTATCCAAACCATGTGGCCAAATCATGCAGGTAACTTAAAGAGGCATATTAACCAAAATTTCCCTCCCTCCTTTATTTCTTTTTCTCCTCATTTCCTTTCTCATTTAACCATATACACAAGGGTTTCCTCCAAAATTCTTCCTCTTATAGGTGGAACACACCTATTGTGGGGCATGAAAAAATAAATTATATTTTTCCTAGTGCAATAAAGTGGCTGACCAGGGACATCTCACTTGAGGATATTTTTAGTTTTTTCGCTTGCTTTTCTAAATCACCTAAGCTATTTCTTTTTTTATGGATTTTGTTATCTAATGAAAAAAAGGAAAATATTTTTAGGCTTTTGAATAATTACATGCAATAATGTAAATTCTAATTTATACTAACATGAAATCTAGATAGATTGAGTTAAGGAAAGAAATCACTTGGTCTTGGGTTCAGCCTCGGATTTAATCATCATTCTCCTTTATTGGTTTGATTTCAGTTTGATAATCCAAACATGAAATCTCATGTTTGAATTACAATTATTTATTTAAATTTTTTGGAATATCATTGAATGCCTAAGAACCCTTAATTCCACCTCCTCCTTTAATCAAGGTTGATGAAACTCCTTGGTCTAAGAGGTGCCATTTTCCAAAACCTAGCTATATCGATGTTGTTTCATCCATTGATTAGTTCAACTCCAATGTGTTAAGAACTAGTCAATGAAGATAGGGAAAATTAATTAAATAAAATAATAGCGATAGATTGAGTTGTATGTCATTGGGGTTAGCCACCACATCGGTGACATTCACCTTACCCATGAATGCTACTTGATTCTTTCTATAAACTGAAAATAAACTTTAAAGAAAATTCAAGAACACATTGACCTACCCTCAGACCAAGCCTCAGGGTCAACCTCTCATTTCTGAGAGTAATATATTACTTGGTGGAGTGGGTGGAATAGAAGAAGAAGAAATAGAATAAAACAAGAAAGAAAATTTAAAAATAATAGTGATGAAAAAGTAAAAGATTAAAGTAAAATAGAATTGTGATAAGAGAGAGAGAGAGAAAGAAATGAAATAAATAAAATAACAAAAAATGAAATTATATAATTTATAAATAATATAACAATAATAATAATAATTTATTATTATAATTAAGATAATAAGAGAATAAGTAAAGAAAATAAAAGTGTTAAAAGAATATTATTAATAAGCATAGTAATAATAATATTATTATTAATAGTAATATTAATATTAATACTAATACTAATAATAATAAAATTAAGAAGAATAATAAAATAGGATGAAGTATGGGTGGTAACAAAAAAATCATGAATTTATTTATTTAAAACTAAATGAGAATTGAAATTATAATTGGAAAAAATTAAAACTAAAACTAAAATAAATAAAAATAAAAATAAAAATAAAAATAAGAAATGGGGGATATTTATATTCGGACTCTTTATTGGTGTAGATATCCTTCTTATTGGTGTCAACCAATGATTTGGAAAGGAGGGGTTCACATCCTTTTATAAGCGAGGAGGGAGATTTTTGGATCTAGAATTCATCCTCTGAAATTTTGTGTGTGGTTGACCCCATTAATAGATGAATATTGAATGTAGTCTTCTATATATTTGTTCCAAAATATTTTATGTGTTTATTCCAAAATTTTCATCACCATACTCCACATGTATTAAAAGATATCTCCAATTTACTCTAAGATTTTTTTTCTGGCCAAATGATTCATAAATGTTCCTTCAATGTTGAGTGTCCAATGGCCACTATAGTGAGTGAATAACACCTTAAAATTTAATTTGGAAACATGACTATGAGTCCTATTTTGAATCCATTTTTAATCACATCAATTAGAGGCGTGTGTCATGATTTATTCTTTTTTACATAGTGGGGTCCACTGTATCCACCCAAACACTTTTTCAAATTGATTTATTTTTTAAGGACTCTATATTTCCTAATTATCTCTTGGAACATAAGAAAAAATTGTATCCCATAAATCATGTAATCCTAAAAAAAATGAATCAAATCAATTGGATATATTTTTTAAAAGTTATGATCAAAACACCAGAGTGATTAAAATCTGTCAAAATTCTAGAATTAAGCAATTTTCATATTTTAACCTATTTTAATTCTATAATTCAAATTACCCATTATTTTAATAAAAAATTTAATTTCATGGGTTTAATCATTGAAAATAATTAATCAATCGTTATAATTTGAATAAAAAATTCTTTTATATTTGTTCTATCAAATACCCCCACACTTAAACCATGTTTTTCTTTAAGAATAAAATATCAAGGAGTTAAATAGGGCACTAATGTTATCAATATTAAAATTTCAATGTAATAAAATCAAAAAATTGTCAATGAAAAATTAAAATTTTAAATTCTGCATAAAATATCAATTCAATTTCTAATTTTCCAAAGAAACAACCAATCCTTGTATTTTACTTTTTTCCTTCGAAAAATAATGGAGTGTATCCTTTCATTCTTTCAAGATCCTCAATTCATTATTATCAAACATGACAAGTAATAATTTACCTCACTTTTGATTATTTTATCTCATCACTCATGATAAAATTCAAGTAGAGTTCTTATCATATAATGAGAACATGCTCCTTATCCATAGGCTTGTAAAGGAACTACTTTATCCACTTTATAAATAAAAAAGGCACATAAAATCATGAGGGCCTATAGTCAAGGTTCAAATGTCTCTGAGGCTTAAGTTTGATAAGATTTGATGTTAAAAATTAAATCTCAAGGAGGATGTTTATATCATAAATAATAAAGAATTATATTCAAAGTAAAATTTTAATGACATTATCCCCTTCAATTTATATCAACTCCCAACATCCCCAAAAGTTGTAAGTAGAGATTGTGATCAGTTTAAGCATAATGAATGATTTATTCCCTCTCTTGAATATATATTTTTTATTTTTATACACTTTTTTTATTTTTCAAAGAACATTTCTATTTTTTTAAAATTTTATTATTAGAATAAACCTCAAATACACCACCTAACCACATATGATAAAAATCATAGGTCTAGTAATGGTTATTTTTGTTTTACCCAAATCACAACCCATTTTTCTTATTTTTTTTGTTCTTTTTTTTCATTTTAATTTTTTTATATTCAAGAGGGGAAAACAATAGAGTATAATTAATTATTCCAAAACCTTTTACAATTTCAACAATAATCACCCCCACGCTTCTTAATTAGAATGTAAATCATCCCATTTACCATGATTCCATTCACCCCCACAATTAAACTTTAAAATATCATACAATTACTAAGATTAGGGTAGGAATGGATAAAAATGGCTTGAAACATGGATCATCCCTATAAAGGAAATTCATGGTCTCTATGGGATAAATAAGGATTTATATAAAGGTGGTATTTTAAGGGTAAGTGGTTTATAAAAAGATATCTCAATCATTTTAAATGTGTTTTTACACAGTAATAGCTTTGAAAAGTTCAAATTCAAGTTTTAGAAGGTGGAATTCCCCAAGATCACTTAATAAATATTCTCAAAGATATAATATAAAGTACTTGATCTATAAATACTCTCAAGAATGGGACATATGATTTGGGAGAATAACTCAAGGCATGATTAATAATAACAAATAAATTTGTATGAATTTCAGAAAAATCAAAGTATGAAAAATGGTTGGGTAATTTAATTTACATGAATCAATTAATCACTTCAAATCACGAGCCCTCATTTTAATATTCATGCTTCATTTTAAAATTTTAATTATTTATTTTACTCATTTAATCATATCAACATTGAAATACAAAACATGGCATCATAGGATTCTTAAGAAACTCGTATCTCATAGATTAATCAAGTAAATCATAATTCAAATTTGGGCATGCAATTTTAACTTTAAAGATCAAAACATTTTTTTTTACAAAAATTCAAGGAGTTTAAAATATAAACACTAAAAGTGAATACCCTTTTGAATTGAAGCTCAATACTCTTCCTTCGCTGTTTGGGACTACCTTCTACCATCATGAACCTATAAAATAAAACATCTCAATTAACCATAAGGATCATGTAATTAAAGGTCAAAAAGATAGGAGGGAGTAGATTGTGTGATGAACTACTTCCTGAGAAATGATATTGAAATATAAATTCCTAGAAATCATGTAATGATAAATCTTGGTGTGATCCCCCAAGTGGGCCCTGAATTTTAATGCCTTTAGAGGGAAGTAGTAACTGTTATCCAAAGTATGATGGGGGTTGGGGATTCTTTGACTTGAACCATCACATGTGGATTTTCCCAGCATCCACTTCTTTTTTCTTGAGGAATAATCCATGAATATAGTATACTAGATACTCCCCTTCAAAATTAGGTATACATTTCATGGAAGGGGTAGGATAAAGTAGGGATCATCCTTATTATTGGTTGCTACTTGTGAAACCTATTCCATTGTTGGATTCACATGGGCTACATGAGATAAATGATAAAAGGGGAAGTAACCAGGTATATTTACTTGAATAAAATTTGAATTTTTAAAAATTAATTTCTCCCCTTTCATAAAAGAAGCCTCTTTCCTGATTTCCTCAGGCTCAGAAACTTGAATCTCTTCATGATGGGGCTCCTCACATTTATGTTCCTCAAAATCAAGGAGCTCCATGTGTTCCTCAGTAGGTACACATCTAGGTCTTTCTTCTTCCTCCAAGGCATAGAAAAGATTTCTTGGTTCTATATAATCAAAACAATAAGAAGTGATGCACAATTAAGATTCAATAAAATTGTAATATATAGAGTCAAAGAAAGGTTCAACTCTATGAGTTTGTTCAGTTTCAATCAATGCCTTAGTGGTAATTTTATTATGGAGTAGGTTCTCAGAGGATGGAGTTAGGTAGTCATGATCCTCCATTTTCACTTCAAATTCCACCAATTGGGTGGTGTCTTCAATCAATTGTGCACTCTTATTCTTTTCATGGTATGGGGAGATAAATAATTTCCTCACATTCATTACAGAATTTATCCAATTCTTTCTGGTCTCCCACATGTAGCTCAATAGGTAAGTCTTCCTCCTTGGCCTCTTCAGGCAAGAAAAGTGGCTCATCTTCTAGTTCAGGCTCATATTTCTCTGATGGTGCTTGGACATATGCTGTTATCCAATCCATTTTTCCTTGTAGATATTTCACCATCCCTTCAAGATCTTGAATATCATATTTGAGTTTGTTTTTTTTTCACTTTATCCTGGAAATATTCTAGGGTAAATTCTTCAAAATTATTGGAAGTAATCGAGTAGCACTCTTCTTATGTCTTGGCCTCTTCTTGATAGAATTATAGGAAATAATCCATGAATTCATTGAGATATCTAGTCAATAATTCAACCATGTATTGTTTGAGGGTATCCTTGAGATCCTATATTAGTTCCTTCAATTCCTCCTTTATAAAAATTTGGCTTCAGGATATCCTAATCTGCTTATCCCATAATGAAATGCTTTATTTTATAGACTAGGGGATTCAGCTACTGGTTCTAGCACCTATGAGTAATTTTCAATCCATGAAGAATAAAAATCATTTGAATTCATCATGGAAATATTTTTTATGGTTTTTTTAAATAAATTAATTTCTATCTAAAATGTAAAATTATAAAAAGTAAAGTGAATAACCAATTGAATCTCCATAAATGGTGCCAGTTTTGATGCGCACTTGTCATGGGTCATGGAAAACCCAATTATATTTTTCCTAGTGCAACACAGTGACTGACCAAGGTTTTCTCACTTGATGATCCTTTTAGTTTGTTTACTTACTTTTCTAAATCACCTAAACTATATATTTTTGTATTTTTTGTTACCTAATGAAAATAAGGACAATATTTTTGGTTTTTTGAATAATAACTTGCAATAATGGAAATTATAATTTATACTAACATGAAAACTAGACAAAATGAGTTAAGGAAAGAAATCACTTGGTCTTGGGTTCAGCCTCATATTCAATCAGCATTCTCCTTTATGTATTTGATTTTAGTTTGATAATCCAAATATGAAATCTCATGTTTTAATTACTATTATTTATTTAGAAATTATAGAATATCATTGAATGCCTAAGAACCCTTAATTCCACCTCCTCATTTAATCAAGGTTGATGACACTCCTTCGTCTAGGAGGTTCTATTTTCCAGGGCTCAGCTCTATTGATGATTTTTTATCCATTGATTAGTTCAAATCAAACGTGTGAAGATTTAATGAATGAAGAGAGGGAAAATAATCAAATAAAATAATAGAGATAGATTGAGTTGAATTTCATTGGGGGAAGTCACCACATTAGGGACATTCACCTCACCCATGCATGCTACTCAATTCTATCTATAAACTTTAAATAAACATTAAATAAAATTCAAGAACATTTTGACCTCCCCCTGGGCCAAACCTAGGGTTCGGCCTCTCATTTTCGAGAGTAAGAGGTCACTTGGTGGAGTGGGTGTAAGAGAATAAGAAGAATAAATAGAATAAAAAAAGAAAATTTAAAAATAATGGTGATGAGAAAATAAAAGATTAAAGTAAAATAGAATTGGGATGAGCGAGAGAGAGAGAAAGAAAATAAATAAAGAAAATAAAAAAATGAAATTATATAATTTATAAATAATAATAATATAATTATTATTATTATTATTATTTATTATTATTATTAAGATAATAAGATAATATGTAAATAAAATAAAAGTGTTAAAAGAATATTATTAATAATTATAGTAATAGTAATAATAATATTAATTGTAATATTAATATTAATACTAATAATAAAAAAAATAATAATAATAAAATTAAGAAGAAGAATAAAAGAGGATGAAGGATGGGTGGAAATAAAAAATGCATGAATTTATTTATTTAAACATGACTGAGAATTACAATTACAATTGAAAAAATTAAAAACTAAAACTAAAATAAAAAAATAAAAAAAATAAGAAGAAGAAGAAATGGGGGAGATTTATAGCCAGACTCCACCTTGGTGGAGATCTCCTTCTTGTTAGTGTTGACCAATGATTTGGAAAGGAGGGGTTCACCTCATTTTATAGGCTAGGGGAGATTTTTTACTCTAGAATTCATCCTCTGAATTTTTTTTGTGTTTTTTACCCCATTAATGGCCAAATCAAAGAATTTTGTATTATATAAAGTTGTTCTAAAATATGTTATCCATTTATCCACAAAATATAAGCTCTTTAATCAATGTTTATTAAAATATATCACCAATTTACTCTAATGTTTTTTATGGCCGAATGATTGATAAATTTTCCTTCAATGTTGAGCACCCAATGTCCATTATAATGACTGAATAACTCCTTAAATTTTAATTTTGAAATGAACCTATGATTCCTCTTTTGAATCCATTTTGAATCGCCTCAATTAGAGGTGTTTATCATGATTTATGACTCTTTTTCAGAGTGGGTTACACTCTGTCTACCCGAACACTTTGTCAAATTGATTTATTTTTTAGGGATCTATATGGGAGAATTATCTCTCAGTTTAGAAGAGAAATTTGTAGCCCAAAATCAAGAAATAATAAAAAAATAATCACATCAATTGGAAATATATTTTAAAAGTTATGATCAAAATAGAAAAGTGATTAAAATCTATCAAAATTCCAAAATTAAGAAAATTTCATATTTTATCCCATTTTCATTATATAATTTAAATTACCCATTATTTTAATAAAACATTGAAATATCTGGGTTTTATCATTGAAAATAATGAATAAATCATTAGAATTTGAATAAAAATTTGTACTTATATTTATTCTGTCACTAGGCTTTAATCCAAATCCTCCATATAAACTCTAATATCTGATCTATTGGTCTTGTTGAAACCACATAGGTAAGGCTTTGAGTCAGCTACCTTACTTTCTCCTTTTCTCTCACCATAAGGTGCGCTAAATCTATGAAATCTGTTTTACCCTATTTTTAGGGAGTTCATCTAAAACACTGATTTTTTCTAGATCGGCTCGAGTTAGAGTCTAATATCAGATGAGCAAGTGATTACTAGTATGAGGTAGGTGGTTCTTATCTTTCTTTGTGATTTTCAGGTGTTTTAGTGGTGTTCTCTATAGGATCCATGTGGTTAGATTGAGAAAGACCACAAATAATTAAATTTTAATTATTAAATTGATGTATTGAGGTTGACTGATGCCTTGAGTATTCCCTAAACTATTTATAATTTTTATGACTGGTGAGGGAGCTTGAGATCGCTTGAATGGGTTAGTTTGGTTGTGTTTATTTATTAAATTAAATTATTTATGATTCTTTTGATAGTTTCGTAGGAATGTGATGGGAAAGGCCTCATATGTATTGAGGTGATGATGATCACCAGGACTGAGGTGACAGGGTTCATCAGGATGGTCTTGGGCCGAGGCATATGGGGTGATGTTGATCACCGGGTTGGGTGACATAGTCATTGTATTAAGGTGATGAGGTCATCAGGTTATGGACATGGACCATGTGATATTGTATGGTGTTGACCATCGGGATGAGTGGCATGGTCGCAGGGGCATGAGGTGTTGGTATTTTGTGGATTAGGTGCTATTTTTGGGTGATTTACACTCATCTTGATTGGTCGATGCGATGTTGGAGTAATGTGCACACAGATAGGACTCGTATGATGAGGTGGTGTTGACCACTTGTGTGGGTATAGGGCTCTGTTAGTTTCATCTTAGGATGGTGTTGACCATCCGTGAGGTTGGAGGATCTTGTTGTAGAAAGCCCTATGGATGGTGAGGAGCCATCAGTTGATGGTGTTGAGATCATAGATTAGGGGCTGAGGCTCACCATATTATTTGAGGTTAATAGTCCAGGATATTGGGAGGATGAATATCACCATTCCTCGAGATGGTGATTTTTGAGCCGATGGTTTTTATTTATTGGTAGGATATACATCGTTGTGCCTCAAATCATGGGATTCAAGCTGGCATAGATCTTATGAGCTGAGGTATGTGGCACCAAGTACTTTTTGGGTGTGCCTTTTTGGATTCTAGTGATATTCTTGATGACACGAGGTTTCGGTTGGCATGAGGTGTCGATGATATATGTACAGGAGGTTCCTGAGGGATCTCTATCTTGTTACTTATCAGGGGACGCCTTGGTATTTATGCTAAGGATCCTCTCCACTTCTATTATATATATGAATACATGTTGTTGTATGTCATATATATAACTGGGGGAATGTGGTATACTTGTGATGGCTGAAGTAGGTGGTTTCTTCCTTGTTGTTGTTGAGCATAAGGGAAGAATTTTATTCAAATTATATGCATGTGTTATTTATTTTATATTTAGATACACTTACTTAATCATAGATATAATATAGGAACACATTGGTGGTAACCTATTGAGATTTATTCTCACACCACACATGGTCCCCTTAGGATGTGTGTGGATTTCATGATTCTGTGATCAGGTAGGGGTTCAAGCTCAGGGGTTGGAGCCTAGTGGTCATGTTGGGCTATTAGCATGGGATGTATGGTAAGGGACCTAGGAGGTTCCTGTATCTGTTGGAGTTTAATTTTTCTTTACTATTTGTATCAGCATACTTATTATATGTTTATATTATTGGTTGAACATGGACGAACCTTTTTATTTATTATTTTTTATGACCTGATTTGATATGCATGCTTAGCTACAAATGTTCTATTATTCTATAAATTTCATGTTGGAGATTTTTGATTATTAATGTAGATGTCTTATTATGCTTCCACTATGGCAGGTTACTAGTCCTACTATTTTATGATCTTTATTCTACTATGTTATATACATATTAAAAATTATTATTATCACCGTATGATGGTATAGTCTCCCCACTATCACCTATTTACAGCCTTGCTACTAGTCAGCATCCTTTGGAATATATGAAGGCATGCCTATGTCCTAGTGGTACTCCGGCCCAGAGCACTATTGGGTGGAAATATAGTTCAGGGTGCTACAAATGGTATTAGAGAAGTTTTTATTCTCTGTGAATTTGGGTAGAAGCATTTGGTTGGCTACCAATGGTATTGAAGAAATGTTTCTTTTATTTTTAGTTGGACTTACTATTTGGGTTATGGTAGACCGAAGACAAGGATAAATTTGAGACTTGGTAAAGAGCTCATGTTTAGGTGCTCACAACCCTATGTATGGGGGACAAACCAAGTTGACATGGGTGGGAAATTGTTATTCTCTTTTTCTCTTTTATAGTTGATTTAATTTCCACCTTGAGTGGTTCACTTGGGTGTGATTATTATTTTTTATGATATGTGACCCTTGGCTCGGTATGGTAAGGGAGGAGATATGGACCTTGGAACATTATGGCAAGGGGTGATTATTTATGCTTTCATGATAGTCACATAGGATGATTGATGTGTGTGAATGTGTGTGTTTGTGTGTGTGTGTGAGTGTAACTGTGATTAATTTCTTATGATTATCATTGAGAACCTGGATTTCATTAAAGAGGAGTTGGGTTATTTAAAGTGTCAACAAGGAAATCCAAACAGTTTTTTCCTGCTTAGCTTCTCTTTGGTGGAATTTTACTCAGCCAACCCAGGCATGTGGTTCCAATGAGATATGTATGTGATGTGATGTGACTATATGCATGTAACATATGGTCATGTCTCTGGTATGAGTATGAATTAATGATTATGGGAGGTGATCTATTTAAAGTGTTAACAAATGAAGCTAAATAGTTCTTTCCTACATAAATTTTCTTTGATGGAATTATACTTAGCTACCTCGAATTATATGTGATGTCTATCCCTATTATGGGAAGGTGAGGGTCCATGAGTCTGGATGATACTTGTTGCCTAAATTTGATGTGGGTAGGTTGGGGGCCATGATGTCGGGTTACTTTAAGCACCTGACTCTGATATGGGTAGGTGAGGGGCCTTGAGACCGAATGTCAGGAGATAAGGTGAAGTAGCGGAGTGTAAGGGTGGTGAGATGTGTTGTTAGTTACATCTTTCCCTATCTGTGATATATATATATATATATATATATTATGGTTGTATGGCCATTGTATTGGTATTCAGTGGCATTCTACCTATACGGACTTCAGTGGAGTGTTAGTAAGGCGGTGACTTGGTGCGAATGAGCATGTATAGGATGAGGCCCCTGATGGTTGGGATGAGACCCCATAGGGTGTGTCTGATCATGATTCATAGGTACAGGCATAAGTACAGGCTCTGGAATAAATAGGAAAGTCGTGGGATATGGAATTTTTTTAGTCATGGATTGATGAGTAGCTCAGGGCAAGCCTGGTATATGTCATATAGGGTATCGACATGGGATCCTAGGGAGATGAGACTTCTATGGAATACTTGACTTGAGAGTTCTAGTCACAGAAACCACTGTTGTTTCAGGGTGAGGGTGGACCATAGGCGGAAAATAATTGGATCAAGGTAGTTCAGACCATCTTCGACCATCTTGAGACACCCCTATGCTAGAGGGTGAAGTCGGTGGTGTACATTCTCAGAGGATCGACAAAGCACTAGTGGGGTGTATAGGTTTAATTAGGAAGACATGAGGGATTGGATTGGAAGGAATTAAAGTCTAGGTTAATTGAGAACTTCTTACCAGAAACACTAAGGGAATAGAGAGCTCAGGAGTTCTTAAAACTTCAATATGGAAACATGTCTGTCATGGACTATACAACTACTTTCATAGAATTGTCTCATTTTTTACTTGGTATGGTGGGAAATGACACATTGAGAGTGAGGTGTTTTGAGGATGGTTTGCGGCATGCCATTAGGGTGTAGGTAAATTTCTTTAGGTTGGAATAATTCTCAGATTATGTGAATTATTCACTGATAGCTTATGGAAATTTGACAGACCAATCATACTCGAGTTGGGTGATAGCAATGGGAGATGTTAGCGATGATGCTTCAGATAGTAAGAAGTGAGGCTATGAGGAGTCTTAGCAGGGTGTTCAGTCTAGAGATTTGATCAGACCATCGAGGATTGGATCTTTGATGGTGTGATTCTAATTCAGGTAGACGAGACATGTGTGGATGCAGTGCAATTGGGCATTGAAGGTGTTCCAAGCATACAGTTGGGTTGGAAATCTCAATAGGTTCTGTAGGAAGCCTTCTTGGATATCTAGGATCCATGGATCGGGGCTGACTCAGGGATCTAAGTTCAAATTGGTAGTGGTACCAGAAGATGGTAGTCAGGAGTTAGCTACACATAGAGGTCTTAGAAAAGATAGTGGGACCTAGAAGTGGGGTCAGTGTCCAGTAACTGGTGTATCTCTATAGGGAGGTAGGGCCTTAGGTAGTCGGGCTTTAGGCCAGGTGCACGTAGTGGAGCTGCCAAGTGCAGAGTGGGTCAAGGATTTTACTATAGTTATAGTTACTTTGTGGGATTGACCAGGATGCTTTATATTTTGGCATAGACTTTTTGTAGGCATGTTTAGTTTTTGGTGCACAAGGTGCACAGGTTTTTTTTTGGACTAACCAGATGTTGTTTAGTAGGCCGGCATCAGCTCGGATGTGTGATATATATGTATTTGAGGTGCATGTTACAAATATTTATTATGATTATCAATGGATTCATGGCTTGTATAATATTCATAGGCATAGGGACACTCTATACGGGCATGAATATTTATGTATGATGCAGGATATTTGTGATCATCTATTGAGATGAAGGAACTTGAGAAAATGATGAGATTTAGGGCCTCATTGGATCCATGTACGACATGGGAATGAGGTGTTCATCTATTGAGATGTGGTACTTTATGGGTATTAAGTATGAAACATGCATAATTTGAGAACCTAATGAGGTTCAGGAGTGACGATGCATCATAAGAGGACTTTTGATACTAGGTATGGTCAGTTGAATATCGGTTTATTTTGAATTTTGGGTCAAGAAGTGACTGGGGTAGGTAACTCCTAAGGTGGGGAGCACCTTGAGAGAGTTGAACTGTGAATTTATGATCAGGGTTGATCGAGTTAATTTTAAATATATGGGTATGTTTTGTACCATATCCGCATAATTATTTATAGCTTGGGGATGATCTATGTTAGGGTGGGAAAAATGTAATGTCCCGGGTTTTTTTAGCACGTCAAAATCCTCAACCTGTTTGATTTTTTTTTGAAGTTTGCAAATCAGACCAACACTTTTCTTGATCTTAAGAACTTGATTCTAAGAATTAATTTGACCATAATCCTTTTTTTAGAAGAATATTAAGGCTCATCAAGTGCCTTGGGGTTTTGAGTGGGTTTTGGGTGAGTTAGAGACTAGAAACTCAACTTTTGAGAGTGTGTAGATCGAGGCGCATGGTTTAGACAAACCGTTCAGCCTCCCAGGAGTAACTGTGTGACCCTCTATCACTAAGAATAGTTTTCAAACCATGAAGGAGGGGGTGTACAACCATGCATATTCTTATGTAGTTTTGGAAAAGGCTTCGCATACAGTTTGAAAAACTGTGTGCATGAACCGTGCGAGGTATGGTGCTTGGACAATGACCATTGCATGGTTGGTTTATGGATGGCCAAGTTGTGTGTCCAGATCATGCGAGGTGTGGTTATTAAGTGGAAGGAACTACACGAATGGTGTATAGTTATCCAAACTATCCATCCAAACCATGTGGGTCACTTAAATAGGTTAATTTACCAAAATTCCCCTCCCTCATTTATTTATTTTTCTCCTCCTTTCCTTCCTCATTCACCCGCATACATTGGGAGTTCCTCCCAAATTCTCCCTCTACTGAATATTTGATCCAAATCCTATGTATGATCTTTGATATTTGATCTGTTGATATTGTTGGAACTATAATGGTGAGGCTTAAAGTCCACTACCTTCTTTTCTACTTTGCTCTCATCATATGGTGTGCTAAATCAGTGTGATCTGTTTACCCTATTTTTAGGGTGTTCATCTAAAACACTGATTTATTTTTAATAGGCTCAAGTTAGAGGCTAATATTAAATGAGTGAGCATCTACCAGTATGAGGTAGGTGGTTCTTATCTTTCTCTGTGATTTTTTTGGTGTTTTCGGGGTGTGCTCTATTGGCTCTATGTGGGTAGACCGAGTGAAACCCCAAATAATTAAATTATTTAATAATAATGATAGATCATTTTTTTCTCTCTCATTATATCATTTACTAAAGTCATGTTACTATGCTAAAATTTAGTAAGGGATACTCTCTTTCTCCTCTTTATTCAAGAACCTTATTTATGTAATGCATTTTTTCAATTATTAATTTTGGGATATGTTTTTCCATGTCCTTATTACTTAAAATTTTATATCCAAATGATTATAGACCCATTTCACTCACATCAATCCATTTTATAAATCTTTAAGTACTGTCGTTATGCTGCTGAAATTTCACTGTGATTTTTCATGCCAAATGATTACATCATGAATATCCACCCCCATTTCCACTTAAGGCTCTTCTCCTAGATATACATATACTTCATTTATTTGGTACTTCTATGTATATAATCCCCACTCCTTTATTATTGGGATAAAATTTATGAAATGTGTCCTTATGTTGTATGATCTATGACATTTATGAATGTACATGATATGAAAGCAACGAGTGCGCCCAGAATTATATAGAGATCCAATTCATTGTATAATGTTTTAGTCTCATGAGATATCATGTATAGGATTAAGGAGTGAACCTAATCCATTATGGGATTTTTTTCTACCATTTTATTATGTCTTGGAGGTTATCCTTGACCTATGTTTATGATGTCATGTTTAATGTTGTTGTCACTTTCCCATGTTTCCTTTATGTTATCATGATATATCATGCCTCATTGTTCATATTTATGATTATCACCCATTTTATGTCCCATTGAAATTAATATTTTCTAACATGTAATAATTTCCCCATGTTATGATTTGATTATTCCATTACTAGGCATTATAGCTCACCCATTTCTTATGTATGTACTTAGGTTATCCCATGCAGTTTTAAGAATGATGGAAAATTATGAGCAAGTTAAGGAAGTTTTCAATAATTCTAATGTACCCTCATATTTCAAGTTATTATGTAAAGTACCTAATTACCCAAATAAACTAGGATTATTGATCTTTTGGGTTGTATTATGTGTATTCTTATGTAATAAATCATAAATTAATGTGTAATAAAAACAAGGGTTGTCATAAACATGCTTTGTTTTATTATGATGAAGGATTTGATGTCTGATCAGAGTGATCGGGGTATAACCATGGAGTTATACCACCGTGTAGGGAGGATAGACTTTGTGGTGACATGAAATATATGAGATCAATCCAGCGGTGCTCTATGAGTAGTCTAGAATATAGTTCCAATTTAGACTAATGAGATGAGATGGGGTAGGTCATGAGATTCGAGATTATTATTTAATATGGTTGGGTTTCATTATTTAGTTTTCTCATTTATTTTATCATGGTATTTATATTATATTATTATTGGATTCTTTTTTTTATCTTTGACTACCTTTTTTTATTGTTGTTTGACATTTGAAGATGATTCTTGGAAACTCTATGATTTCCCTTTGTTTATATTCTTTATACCACAGTTATTCCCAATGATATTTTGGGTTTTTTTATTTACAAGCTGTGAGATGACTGCGGGGTTGGGTGGGGTTATGATGAGTGAGTCTTTTGGATTTAGTGATACCTCTTGGGATCACATCTAATGAGATGAGAGAGATGTATGTATACCTCATTAGGTCATGTGGGTATATGATTTTATGATGAGAGGCAAGTGGGTCATGTACTAAGTTGAGCACTGGTAGTTGGTTCATCAGGGTTCATGTTTCTTTTTTCCATAAATTCACATAGGTATAACTTTGTGTGAGTATGCATCGATTATGTTTCTAGTTGGGTGAGATTCATTGAGATTGTATTCTACTCTTCAAATATTTTCATGCACATCCATGTGATCATTTACACTCACTGTGTTGAAGCAAGTAGGTAAATCCTACTATGTCATTGGACTCACCCCTAACCATGTACATAGTATGGATTTTTATATACACAAGTAGTCTTCACACTACGCCAAAATTTTCATATAGTGACGGTTTAAACCACCACTAAATCATTCTGCGACGGTTTTGGAAAATCAATGCTAAATTATGTGACGGCAATCAATTAGCAGTGGTTTTTTAAAACTGTCACAGAACGATTTAGCAGTGGTTTTTTGTGGCAGTTTAAACCGTCTCTAAATCATTTTTTTTAATGTAATTTTTTAAAAAAAAATTATTTTTATTTTTATTTTTATTTTTATTATTTTCGTAATTAATTAATTAATTTTTATTATTTTCATAATAAATTAATTAATTTTATTTATTTTTATAATTTATTTATAAATTTATTTATAATTTATTTATAAATTTATTTATAATTTATTTATTTATTATTTATTTACTTATTTATTTTCATAATTAATTTATTTATTTATTTATTTATTATTTATTTTTCTAATTAATTAATTTATTTATTTATTTATTTATTTATTTTCATAATTAATTAATTTATTTATTTATTTTCATATTTTATTTATTATTTATTATTACCATGCTCGTGTCCATCTCCATGCACAAGCCCATATCCATGCACATGCCCATGTCATATATAGAAATTCTACGTTGGGTGAGATTTGAACCCCTTACCTCTTGCTTATTCTCAAAAGACTTTACCACTCCAGTAGGCTCTTCATGTGATCAATAAATCGAATTTAATATACTTATATATATATATATTAATTGGAAAAACAAATAATACATAACAAATATATACACACTAAATAATTATTAATCAATAATTATTAATCAATGATTATTAATTGATAATGATTAATCAATAATTATTAATCAATAATCAATAATCAATAATTAATAATTAATAAGTAATTATTAATTATTAATATTTAATAATTACTAATTACTAATTACTAATTAATAAATAGAATATAAATAAATAATAAATAAAGAAATATATAATATGGAAATAAATTATAAATAAAAATAATAAATAGTAAATAGTAAATAGTAAATAATAAATATTAAATATTAAATATTAAATATTAAATTGTAAATTGTAAATAATAAATACTTTTTTTAAAAAGATTGAGGCTCAAAGGACCCTTTATTATAAAAAGAAAAGAACAACGGAAAGAGTTGAGGGAACAAGTCCAGAGAAAGAAACAAAAACATCAACCCGCACGTGAGTGGGTGCTCATATTGTGGCGTGGCAGGCGTCCGCCACTGCCATGAGGATAGCGACCCCTCCTCCATATCTTATCCTACATCCATGGCCTTCCATCATCATCTAAGAGATCAGCAACTACATTATCATTCATCACTTCAGGTCCAGCAACTTGATCACTTGCATTAACATCCTCGTCACTACTGGAAGAAGTAATAATTTTAAATGGGTTATGAATATTCACATTTCTTATTACCTTTACTTTTTGAGGTTGGAGAGAAGATACTACATGATGAACTAAAGAGTGTCTCAAATCATTCGAAACATTTCCAAAAACATGAGCCTTCTTAACATGTGAAAGAGGGATGGCAGTTGTGTTATGAGAAACATGTAAGATGGATGTAGGTGGAGGCAAAGTGACATCAACTTGAGGAGCTATCAATATTGTAGATTGTTTTAATACAAAGTATGCTACAATAGATTTTTTAGAATCAATAGAAGATCCCTACACATGAGGCTTTGAGGGAATGCCCATAGGAGTATTCAATCCACTGTAGTCATGGATAGGGATAAGAGGATCAGACCTGTCCTTTCCATCATACAAGGTGACAACCATAGGAGGAGGAAGTGTTGACCTACTACAACTTTTTACAACACCTATAGCATGAGAATTATCCTTTTTATGGGTAGCTTGGGTAAGATCCAATGCATGATCATTAGGGGGTTCAATTAAAGGCTCATTTTTCTGGTGATCAGAAGAAGTGGCAACATATTTGGATGCTTTGCTCACTGTACTCAGTTTCCCAAGGGGAGAAATCATTTCATAATTAGTCAAAGGAGTATATTTTCAAGGGAAATGATCTTTGGACATAATATTCTTAGATATAAGAACATCCATCTTATATTTTCCTCTTCTACTTTTAGCATTAACCATGATCTATTCCTACCAAAGGAATTGGTCAACATCCTGCTGAGTATAGATTTATTTATTAGCTTGGCTATCCACATATTCACTATCCTCATACTTTCTAACCCTCTTGACAGCACATCTTTAAATGAGAAACCATTAATAATTCCATTACCATTTGGACCATCCCTCTTATCTATTAAATCAACCCATGCTAGAGGATTATTACCATTTTTTTATAGGAGAATCGGGTCTTGGATCATCATGTGACACGAAACCATTCTTTATAGGAGGATCTTCATCTTCAGGTCTATAGGTATCCTTAGAAGCCTTCACCTCAGTCACTTGATGTCATGAGGAGGAGTTGACAGTCAAAGGATCCATGGGAGGTCCATTTAAATTATCCACAGAATGTTCATTATTATTTTTTGTTGTCACCAGACTCTTCCTTCTCTGACAATGCTGAAAGTCATGTCCTTTGATCTGAAAGTTAGAAAAAAATAATTCCCTTCTACAGTCTGATTTTGTATGACCAACCATTTGACATTAATCACAAAATAGTGGGGCTTTTTCAAAGTCAATTCTAATACTAATTTCATCGTGTGGTGTGGATAGTATTACCCTATATATCAAAGTATAACTAAGGTCTACTTCCACTAAAATATGAGCATAATTTCCATAGATAACTATCTCGGTAACATAGTCCATCCTAATAGGTATTCCAATTACTGAGGCGATGTCAAACAGAATCTCAGCATGCCATAAAACCCAATTGAGACCACGTATTTTGATCCATACTTGGGTGTATGTGTCCTTGAAATCATTCAAATTGAAATTGAGTTTCCATTCATGAATCCTAAGGGTTCCTGGTTTCATATTCACCAATCCCATGCTCCACGTACGTCCTTTCAAATCAATAGAGGGGAATAAAATGTGAAAGAAACCTCTACTAAGGGAAACACATTTGAACTCGGTAAAACCCTAAATCGTAACTAAATGTGAAATAAGATTAGCCATTTTCTAGGGTTTTGTACCTTTCATCAACATAATGCGAGTGATTATAGAGTGTTTTCATAGATCAATTCAGGTTTCAATGGCATCGTCTGAGGTCGATACGTGTGCGGACAAGCCTTTTTGAACAATTCTGTGTGGAGCACGGTTTTCCAGTGGGATAAATCCTCTCGAGATGCCAGTGAAGGAGGAGGGGTCCTTCAAGGTTTCCAAATCTCGATCCTTCTTCCTATCAGGGGTAGATGATCCCAATCGATATGCATACTTCGAATCGAATGAATGGAGATTGACACTTCTTGGGTGAAGTAGGGTTATCGGTTCATCTAGGTGTCACGTGGGCCGCCTCTCAAGTTCTTCCATCAAAAGATTTATTCCATAATATATAATATATAATATATAACATATATTATATAAGTAATGTATAAATAATAAATTTATTAAAAAATAAATTAATATATGATAAATAAATAATAAATTAATAGTAAATTAATAAACAATAGATAATAAATAATAAATAATAAACCATGAATAAATAAATAATGAATATATAATGAATAGGTAATTAATAATTCAATAATAATAAATTAATAATATAAAAATATAATAAATAATGAATAAATGAATAATAAACTAATAATTAGTAAATAATTAATAAATTAACAATAAATTAATAAATAATAAATAAATGAATAAATGAATGAATGAATGAATGAATGAATAATAAATAAATAAATAATAAATAAATAATTATTAATAAATAATGAATTATAATTTATAATTAAGAATTAATAATAAATAAATTATTAAAAATAATTATTTAATAATTAATAAATATTGAATATTGAATAAATAAATAAATAAATAATGAATAATCTAATAATAATAAATAAATATTTAATAAATTAAAAATAAATTAGTAAATAATAAATAATAAAGAATAAAGAGTAAAGAGTAAAGAATAAAGAATAAAGAATAAAGAATAAAGAATAAAGAATAATGAATAATGAAATAAATAATAAATAATTAATTAAATAGGTAAATAGGTAAATAAATAAATAATAATAACTAATAACTAATAATTAATTAATAATTAATAATAACTAATAATTATAATTAATAATTAATAATAACTAATAATTATAATTAATAATTAATAATTAATAATAACTGATAATTATAATTGATAATTAATAATTAATAATTCTTAATTAATATTTAATATTCAATAATTAATAATTAATTATTAATTATTAATTAATTAATAATTAATAAATAAATTCATAATAAATTCATAATTCATAATTAATAATTAATTAATTAATAATTAATGTGTATATAATAAATAAATAATAAATAAATACTAAATATTAAATATTAATTAAATAAATAAATATATAATAATAAATAAATAAGTAACTAATTAATTAATTAATATTAAATAAATAAATAAATAACAAATAGATAGAAATAAATAAATAAATCATAAAATGTTAAGGACCTCTAAAACCCCTAAAAACACTAAAATGACCATAAAATCTTATCTAGGACTCCTTTTTCATCACCACAACTAGTGAAATCAAATATCAGGAAACGAGCTTCGATATGATATGTGGTATAGGCCGAATGGACACCACAATTGAAAGTTATAACTATTTGAATTTTAAGAAATCGGGGTTAGCAACTAAAACCTCTATTTCGGAGGCCTTATGGGCCTTTCTGTAGGAATAAAAAGGGTTAAAATGCTCAAAAAGTTGTTACCATACCTAAACAACGTAGATCTTGTCGTAGGCTTTAATTTGATATGTGGTAGAGCCCAAACAAACATCCATATTAAAAGTTATGGCCGTTTGAAGTTCAAGTTTGATTTTTGACCTTTTTGGAATTTGAATATATTTTTTTCTTTAATTATAACATTATTTAAATCTCACTTAGTTTTATTTCATTTTATAAGATTTGATTTGATTGGTTGTAAAGCTGAAATGGACTCCTTGATTAGAAGTTATGGTCATTTGATGTCGAAGTCTGGTTTTCAGGATTTTGTAGATATGTTTTAAGTTTCATGTTATTATTAACTAATAATTATAAATACTTTATTAATTAACACGTTATAATTAATTAAAATTATAACTAATAAACTATATTTGATTATAAATAATAAATAATAATTAATAATTAATTAATAATTTTTTATTTTATTTTTCTTCAATTTTACGGCGGTTATTTTAAAAAACTGCCTCTAAAAATAATTTTAAATTTTTTTTGGAAAATTTTGTAAAAAAATTATTAAAAATATTTTAAAAATATTTAGCGGCATTTTTAAAAAACATAGCTAATAAACTAATGCTAAATGTTTCATTGAAAAAAATTTAGCGGCGGTTTTGAAAACCACCATGAAAAAACCACTATTAAAACACTGCTTTCTTGTAGTGTCATGTTTCATTTCAAGGATAAATATTACTTTGATATAGACATATGGTTTGGGTATATCATGGTAATTGGAGATTAATGATTTGGTAGTAGTTGACTTGTGAGTTGGGTTGAAGGCCATTGTATATTTACTCTTCAGTTATTATACTACACATGTATTGGCCTAAAGCCCCACCTATTATTTACTCATTTTATTCTTTTTTATATCTACTTCTACTATCTAGTTATGGTTTATGAATTATATAAAATATTTTACTAATTTATACTCTAGACTGTGGGGTTACCTTTTAGCTCTATGTTTATTATCTATAGGTTTTGGGTATGTCTTCTATATAGATGGATCATTTAAAAAAACATAGATTTAGGAAAGACCCTTATGCTTTTATATTTGAGGGTGTAATATCCCTATGACTATTTTAGACCCCTGATATTGGTCAGTAGCCTCTATTTTATAGGTAATCATGTCTAAGGTCATGTGGAACCCCAATTTTGGGTACTATTTGAGCGACTCAAACTGAGGTGTTATTTAATACTCATTGATACTTAAAATGAATGAGGGTAAAAGTGTTGTTTAAGTATCTTCTTAAAATATTCCTAGGTCATCCATTCATTTATATTAGCTTACTCAACCAAATCCTACTACTCACTTTCATTCCATTTAAACATATACATTTATAACTTAACTTTTACATCCATCAAAGTATCCAAGAAATAAAAGATCTTAATTATCATCATTAACTAATGTGTTGTTACTTCTGTTCTGAAGTCCCCTCAATAGGTTGGAGGTTTTTTCCTCTGAAATTATAAGGTCCTGTCTACCATAACTTGTTGAGGTGGTACTTCTCCACTAATAATCTAATATGCTCATTCCTAGTTTCTTAAAAACCACTGATCTAGTAGTGGTTCATTGAGAACCATATTCTCAGTGGATTCATAAATATGATTCATAGGATGTCTCCTTAGAATAATCTTTCTAAAATTCTTAATAAAAAAACCATTGACCCTAAACATAAAGGAAATATTTATGGTCATCCAAATTCACATAATTGTTTCCTTATTTTTCCTAAAGGTACATGTCAAATATCCACAACAACACTTTACTGATCCACCCCTCCCCAAAAGATTTATTAACACTCAATATTTCTTTATCTACCACAATTATAATCAAGTAAGTCAAACTTTTAACAAAGAAATCCATTTTAAAAGCTGCTTTGAAAATCACCATTTCTAAACAATTCATTTTAAAATTCACTTCACAATAAAAATCAAACATTTTCTCAAAACCATGTAACCATGATGCATTTCTTATCCATGAATTCCTATATGATGCAAAAGACCACCTTTTTTATTAAACCCAAAAAAATATCTACAATAATTCATAACAAAAAATTACAAGTGATTCGTTAACCACTTGGTCTACCTGCACATCTTCATAACTCAATGTTCATTATAAATAGGTTAGTTGCACCTTTTTATAAGTATATTAGGAGTACCTACGCAACTTATCTCCACACTTATCACCAAAAATAGACCAAAAACGATATAATTTGTAATGCTGTCATTTAATATGTCACCCCTTAACCTCTACTTAGATAATTCGGAATTCTACTAGGCCATATATGTGTCCACTTAAACACCAAAGGTTGGAAATAAATGTTGATATCTTAGATAACACTGTTAGGGTATGGTTTATGGTCATAACAAATACACTTATTATTCCAAGATTCTACAGAAATATTAGCATGAGGTGTGTGTATGTTGAGCATTCCAAATCTATAGACAAAAAAATAATACAATGGAAAAATACTATCTTGAATAATATATTTTGCATGATAAAACCCTTGTTAAAATAATTACATTAGTTAATAAAAAACCAATAGGTTCATAAGTATATACAACTTAAAATTAAGGTTGGTAAGTCTACAAAATGAGACTCCCAAAAATTGAGCCCAAACAAATCCTCCATGATCCATCCCGTCATCTAGAACTCCTCCTCCCCTGTAGATTATATGATATGGATATTTTCCACCACTAGTTAATTAGAACATATTTCCCTTGCATCTTACACATTGTATATAATCTACCTATCCCTAATGTAAGTGAGTTGGGTGAGTGCATGACATAGTAGGATTTCCCCAAGTCCTCCTGTGCACCCCATGTATGTGAAAATCATCCAAATTTTAAATGATTTTTATAAGAATTTAAAATTTAATAATAAAAATTATTCATAATAAATCATACTAAAAACGTCTCACAGCCCAACTTTCCAAACCATACTCCCATACACCTCAAATACTCAACCAAATCCCAAGGGAAACATGGAATCCATGGGTGACCACCAATATCCAAAAGAGTACCTCTTACTCATGAGTGAACCATTTCCCACTCTTTATCTAACATCCCCATCAAAGATAATGAGGCACCCACACTTAAGTTGGAATCTTGATCCTTATTAACCCCAAAGGTACACTCAAGTGAAAATTCCCAACCCATGTTTGATCCCTCACCGAACCATCCCAATAATAAAAATCACCAAGCTAATATCTAAGAAAATCAATGAAACTATCAATAATAATATAAAACTACCTATTGTTTCCCTTAATTTATAGAAAAACACACATACACCCAAAAATTCATTATTTATGTGTTCACCAAATACAGTCACACCAAAAAAAAATTGAAAAAACCAAATGCCACTAAAATTAGATCAATTTTAGAATCGAAAATTAATTTCAAGCTTAAACGATTTCTCATCGAATAGAGTGTAAAATAATCCACCTATCTCAACCCAATGATAGACCGGAACCACACAACCAAACTTGAGATCTATGGTATCCAATCCCTTCTTAAACACCTAGAAAAAATCCCTAAATCAATTTAAGATCAGCCTTAGAATTTCATACAAACCCAACCCAATTAGGGGTTATCTAAGAGAAAATAAAAAACTAACATAAGAGGAATGGTTTGAAGGTCACTTATCTTAGATCTAGAAACCAACTGTAAAAGGATCCAAGAGAGAAAAGTTCTAGTGGTAGAGATTCACCCAAAATTTTCTCTAATAACACCCTAAGTTTAGATCTCCATGAGAGAGGTAAGTGGTGAGACTAAAATTTCCAAAATTGGGTATGTAAAAAGTTTTAGGAGGATCTTTAAGTAGTTAAATGACTTGACTTCATAATCCCAATGACAATGCATGATATTGTGCACCTCTCACTTAGAGAATTTTTTAAGCATGGAAAATTATAATACTTGATCTCAATGAACATGCATTTGACTATGAATCCTTATATGTCTCCCCCAACACCCCATGTATGATTATGTGAGAATCATGTATGGTCCTAAGACTCTGCACCTACCCATAAAACCTCAAAAAACCATTTAAAAAAAATCTATTTTCACCAAAAAAACTTCTAAACTTCAATATATATCAAAATTTGACTTTTCATACCTCAAATGGGGCCCTAAAATCAACATTATCTAAACACTAGTATGCATCACACATAAAAATTAAGGTGAGTAAATAAAGAAAACACACCACCCAATTAATGATTAATTCATAAATTATATATAAATTCTCACATAAATACCATATGACTCAGAGTGATTCATGTTGTTTGATCATACCACACCTAGGAAGGAAAATATAGAAATTTAAAAACCATATAATCATTTTATCAGATAGTACATACTGATCCACCGCACTTTTTTGTGAACTGCCTTCATCTTCTGCCAACCATGGTAGAATACTAGAGAAGGATTTGCACAAAATTCTTATATAATTTTAAAAAATGTTTATCTTTTCATGAAGATCGTATAAATGTATGTTTCGAGATATGAATCAAAAAATAAGGCATGAAAAGTTATATAGAAATCATAATTAAAGAAAACTTGTCTCTTAAATATATTTCAATCAGTACATAAAATCATTACATTTAATGTTTTTTAGATTCATTTATTCACAATCTAAATAATGATATATCATTTTTAATGTGAATTATCATGTTTTGATGGTATTCTCACTTTTATCAAAAAATTATATAAAAATATCTTTATAAGGTATCTCTAAAACTGTAATTTATAATTTCAAAAGAATAATGTGATTATAATTGTTTCAAAATAAAAATTCAAAATATTTTTCCAATTATCATGAATTTCAAGTTTGTGCATTTAAATCTTAAAGATAATTTTAGGAGTATCCAATTTCTCTTTGAAAATAATCTCAATCCATATATAATATTGATGTTATTATAATTTTATAATATTTATCACTATAAATCTCCATCATAATTGAATTTCATGTCAAAATTTTAATAATACAGGAGAAAGAATAATAATTGAATATAAAAGAATTTAAACATCATAAATAGGATGTAAGATTAAAGAACCATATAATTAAAAGATGAATCAATGATATTTGAAAATATTCAATCATCCCAATGGTTTATTTCAACTAGAGCATTCTCTAGGTTTAGGGTTTCCATGATTATTCTCTCTTATGTATGAATATAGAGAGTCAATTAGGTTAGAATTAAAATTTAAATAAAAATATTATTTATTTAAAAAATCATCACTAGAACAAAAAAAATACAATTATCCTAAAAAATTATAAAATATCACCCAAAATGAAACTCCTCATTCCAAAATCAATGAATGGGTTCATTTCTCAATCTAAAAATCTATTTAGGAAATTACAGTTTCACCCTATTTATTCAAAAATTGATATTTTCTTTCAAAACTCGTCATATTTCCTATTTCAACTACAACAAGGTTAAATTTAATAAATAATAGAATCAATTAATCTAATAAAATTAAAACCAAATCCAAAATCTAAGTACATGTTAATACATTCTCAAAAGAAACCATATCATACTACATTCTCTGAACATTTAAAACTTTTCATCCATAAAAAGGAAACACAGCATAAATTTTCAAATCATTACATCCAATTTTACTTCCAAGTTTTTCATTTATAAAATGAACAAAAACTTTTTCATTTTTCAATCAATGAGTAGAAACAATTAAGAAAAGTAAGTATTTAAATCTACTTCAAAAAAATTCATAATATCAACATATATATATATATATATATTAGGACATTATTATAATTTAAATGGAACATCATAAAGATTCACCACTTATTTCAAAATCAAATTATTAGTAATGTAACATCATGTTTAAAAGAATAATGAATGTAAAAAAATGCATTTTTACTACAAAAATCACCCAAGATGGTATTCTCATCCCACCAACTATCATAGAATACATCAATTCATTTTAAATGTTATTAAAAATCATAAAATGGTGTATAACCAACCATATTTATCCCTTTTAAATCATATATCATGTTATAAATAAGAAATAATAAATATAAGATGTAGTAGTATATTTCTAATACCTTGTGCAGTTATCCAAGCATTATTTGAATCAAGTTCAACTTCATTATAGATTAAAAAACATCATATATGAATAATCAACTATTTATCATTCTATAGAGCACATTTATCAAAAAAATTATGAAATAATGGGATAAAATAATCAACCCTCGTCTACCAAGGTGTTTTTAGGACCACACATATAGTAGGAGATGAAATCATAACTATAACACGTTACCATACTCAAACCCTTATAATCATTGAATTCCAAGATACATATTCATAACCCCTATAAAATCACTACATAAAAGTGTGAGGATTTATTAAAACTTTCTTCTATAGTTTTATAAATTCTTCATTCTTATCTAGTAAAATAGCAATAATCTACCCACCTTTAAGGAGAATCTTCAAGGTGTCTTTCCCATAAATATCAAATTGGTTCAAATATCATTATCAAATTCTTCCTAATAGATCAAAACATAACTCAATCATTTAAAAAACTCAAATTAGTTCACAATTTCAACCATAAGAAAACTCTATAAGACAAACCTAACAATAAAATTATCACATAATAACTCATCCTTCTATTTGAGTAAACAAACCACTAATTGAAATTCCATAAATTTATAATAATGGATCAACACTATATCTGTTTACCTCTAAAGAATAACCTAAAACCCTTATCCTATCTTATAGATCTCACTTTAGAGGAAATTTATTTATAGGAACAATATGTTATCACGGGTAGGATAAAAAGAGGGTAGTGGATTTCCTTTAAGATTTTAAATATAACAATTTAAACATAAATGGAATTAAAAACTATAAAAAAAGAGTGTTAAATGGGAAAAAAATTATAGAAGTTTAACTAAAACTAGGATTCATTATTTCCTATGTATCCTATCCTCGATTATTTGAAGTTTCATTAATCCCTTGACTTTAGTCATAGTCAAGTAACCCAAAAATAAATAATTACACTTGATTTTTGATGGTTGAAGAAAGAAAACCAATAATATCACTTTAGTGGTAGTGAGAACCCAATAAATAAAAATTAAACAAGGTATGTATTTATTTAATTCAATTATATTAAATAAAACTCTCTAATCTCACAATAATGAGAATTCCATCAAGAGATAAGAGAGGGAGAGAGAGATAGAGACTGGAAGATAGATAATAACAACAAACAACCTCAAGAGTGTGAAATATTTTTAATTATTTTGATGTGTTGTATGATAACTTATATCTTATATCATTATATTGATATAAAATATATATAATATCTATAAATTTAATCTTGTCAAACAATCCATGATTTTCTCCCTGAAATTTGGAATCTTTATAGCCATTGAAGATATTATTTTGAGAAGTAAAAACTCAAAATAATCGTAGTCAACATATTCCATTAAATTTATCCTAATAACACAAAATATTTATCATTTTTACTTTTCTTTATTCCAGAAATAATAAATCATAAATAACAAGTCAAACTCCACCTAAAAACATACCTTTTAAAATGAACTACTTTGGAGTTGAGTAAATATCTTCTTCTTTTTAAAAATAGGAACTTCATTATCATTGGATGAATTCAATCTTCCTTAAAAATAGTTTCAAAATCATCTCCATTTAAATTGACACAAAAATATTCATTTAATTCTTTATAGAAATCCATATGTAAAACCACCTATAATAAACCTCTATTTAATTTTCAATGAAAATATCTCTAGGTATTTTATATAGAAATAAAACTTTTTTCTTCTTCTATGTGATATATTTATTTAAAAACGTATTCTATGTAAGAATAAATTCATTCCCAACTTTTATGAAAATATAAAACATCTTTTATATAGTTATGTAAGAATAAAACCACATTCCAACCTTTATTAAGAATAAATATGCATTTCAGGGTGATGCATGAGATTAAATAAAGCAGAACCTTTCTTATGTAAGAATAAAAATAGAGAAGTAAAGTAGCATGGATCATGCAATAATAAAAATGTGATTTTGATAATTTACCTGATTAATTCCTTCTTTCTAAACACTACATCAGAATAATTATTTACTAATGTATGGATAAATATCTAAATAATATGTAAGGATCGTTATTTTTATATAAGATTTTATACTTTTCAAAATTTTCACTATGTATTAATAATATGAAAATCTTATTGGATAAGTATGATTATCTTTTCCGTACTTAAGATACTTGACTTTTAAAAAAACTTCACTAAATAATAAACTTTTCTCTTGATCTAAGTATGTAATATTTATCTATAATCACATAAGATTTCTGACTAAGCTAATTTTTCAATATTTAAGATTCTTACCTTTATAAAAATATCCAATATATAATAATTTATTCCAATTTATAATATATTTTTAATAAATTTTTCTCCATACATAAGAATCGATACTTAGAAAATATTTCATAATAAACTCTGAATAATAATTCCACACTAATAGATCATTAAGAAAATACTCTAAACTCACTTAAAGTAAATTCATTATAAAACAAACATGTTAAAATAATAAACTAGTTAATTAAAAAAATTAAACACACATGATAACAACAAATAAAAACAAATAATAAAAACAAATAATAATAAAAAATAATTTGGAATATTTAATTATCAAATCACATAAATCAAATAGGGAAGTTAAAAGGAGCCACACAACATTCTCCCACTTTTCAACAATTACAAAACTCAAACACACTCTCCCATTTTTTTAAATATTAAAAAGATAATACAATAAAGATAATGTCAATATATAATTATATTAATAGAAAACTAATCATATTGGATGAAAAGATCATATAAAGTAATATTACTAAATATCTACCAATATTCTGAACAATTAAATCATAACAAACATAAAATAAAAATGGCATACTCAAAAAAAATGAAAATCCCCCTAAAATCATGCATGATAAGAATATTTCTTAAATAATAAACAAATATTAAAATGGTAACATATACTCCCCCTCAATCCAAGCTTCCTTTTTGAAAAGATGTGATAGTGAATAATCATCATGTGAACTCCCCCTTTATGACATAATTAACTATAAGGAGCTATTAAACATGTTAAAAATATTCAATGAATTGATAAAATATTTTAAATTAATTAAATAAGTATCCAACAATTCAACACAGTACAGTAAACCAAAATTAATATTGAATTAAAATTGAGAATCATTTATCAAGTAAGAAATTAAAGACAATATAATTTCATGTCTATAAAATAAAAAATATTCAGAAATATATCAAATATTACAATATATATATGTGTGTATATATATATATATATAAATTTCAATTGAGTTCATGTTCATGGAATATTTATAATCAATCTATACCAAGATCTCCCTTAACAAAATCAAAACAATATTGAGTGATGATTTTTGTAAATAAGTCAGCTAATTGGTGATCATTACTAATAAACTCAAGAAAGATATCTCCTTTTTGAAAGTTATCTATCAATAAGTATTTCTTAAGTTTGATGTGCTTAGTGTGTCAGTGTTGAATAGGATTTCTAGAGATAATAATCACACTAGTGTTGGCACACTTAATAGGTATATGATTATAAGAAATACCATAGTTTAGAAGGGTGTTCTTCATCCAAATGATTTGATAATAATAACTACCCATGGCTTCATTTGTATAGAGAGTAACTTAATTTTTTTATTACTACTCTAAGAGGTAAATAATTTTCCTAGTATGTGTTAATTCCCACTTGTACTTTTCCTATCAAGTTTTCATTCTCTAAATTCAGTGTCTTAATAACTTGTTAATTCTAAATTTTTTTCCTTTATATAGAACAAACTATGATTATTTATGCATTTAAGATATATAAATATCCTCTTAAGTGACTTAAGGTGAGATTATTTAGGATTATATTGAAAATGATCACAAATATATATGTTTGACATAATATATTATTGGGTCATAATAAGGTAAATAAGTCTCCCAATCATACCCCAGTAAAGATTATTCTTCACTATTTTACCAGCTTTATCCACTATTAAATTGCATGAAGTACTCTTAAGTTTACTTATTTACTTAATTATATCTATGAAAAAAATGATTAATAAGTTAATTAGTGTATTTTATTTCACTTAAAAAAATAAATCCTCATTTTGATTAATTTGAAAACCAAGAAAAAATATTAAGTGACCAAAAAAGTCATTTAAAATTCCTTAATCATCAAATATAATAAAAAAAATATATTCTTTAGTTGAACTAAATATGACATCATAAATATAAATTTTTATAACTAATAAATAATTTTATATTTTAAAAAAATGTACAATCTGGTTTCCCCATTTTAATTCATTATCCAAGTGGTATTTATTCAATCACTCATACCAAGCTAGAGGAGCTTGTTTAAATCCATAGAGAGACTTGGTAAACTTAAACAAGTGATTTGGAAATTTAGAATTCTAAAAAAATTGGTTTCTCATCGTATACCTTTTCCAATATAAAAATGTTTAATAAATAACTTTTAACGTCTTTTTGAAAAATCTTAAAATTCATATGAGAGTAAAATACGAAAGTGATTCTAATGGATTCAAATAAAGCTATGGGGATAAAGGTTTCACCATAAACAATATTTTCTTCTTGACTATGGATTTTTTTTAATACGAACCTTGTTTTTAACTATGTTTCATTACTCATATAATTTATTTCTAAAAACCCCCTTAGTAAAAAAAATGGTATGATCATCGATTTTCTCAACTAGAGTCCAAAAATTCTTTCTAATGAATAGGTTTAACTTTTACTATATAGTAAGTACCTAATTTTAACCATTAATTTCCTTATTAATTTTTTGGGGTTATAGGTGTGATAAAAAATCTCTATGTTAAATCTCATTTAAAATCATCTTTCTAGTTTGAGTATCAGCTTCTAAATAACCAAGAAATTTTTCTAAGGGATGGTCTTTATATCTAGTACATGATTTTGGTAATGGACTTTAGGGGGTTTCTTATTCAACTTCAACTTAATTAGAATTAGTTGGAACACTAATGGTCAATTTTTCTAGGTCTTCCCCAACATCATCAATTTGTGGTTGAGTTTTTTCCAAATTATCATCAAATTTTATTTGAATTGATTCTACTATGGTTTTGGTACTATTATTAAATATTTGGAAGGATTTAATTGAGTTATAGTACCCAAGAAACATAATTCATCCAATTTAGGGCTAAAAATTCCTAGGTTATATTTGATGTTAAGAATATAACATTTATATCCAAACACCTTTAAATAAAAAAATTGGTTTTCTTACCTTTCCAATGTTTATAAGGGGTTTTCTTAAGGAAGGGTATTACAAGTACACAATTTAGAGTATAATAAGTAGTATTGAATACCTCCGCCTAAAATTATTGAATGGGTTTAAATTCATTAAATAGAGTTCTTGAAATCACTTATAGATTTTGATTCTATTTTCAAAAACCCTATTTTATTAAGGAATTATAGGAGAAGAAAAATAATGATTATATGCTTGTGAAACATAAATTCCATCAAAATATTTTTTTCAAACTCACCCCCATGATCACTCTGAATAGATATGATCTAATAACCTTTTTCATTTTCATCTTTATAGGTAAATTTAATAAAATCTTTATATTCTAATAAATAAACCCATGTGGGTCTTGTATAATCATTTATAATTAAAAGAGTGTAATATTTTCCTCTTATACTAGAAACTTGGTTTGGATCAAAAATATCAAGGTGGAAAAGAACGGGGTCCATTAAAGTAGATACTTTTCTTTTATGAATTTTTTTTGTTTCATACCAACTTTGAAAGGTTTACACAAAATATTCTTTTTAAAATTCAACATATTAAAATCATGTATAAAATTATTTAAGGTTGGTCTTGAAAAGTGTGTGTGTGTGTTTGTATGTGTGTGTGATACAATAACCAAGATGTGAATTACATGTCCATGTCTCACTAGCTTGTATACCTAAAAATTTGAAATGTTATAAAGTAAGTGATTTTAGATCAATAATGTATACATTTTGAAATCAAGATGTAAAAAATAAAATTTTACCACTAGAATTAAACACTTTGTGTATGTTATTTTAAAAGGATACTCTATCACATAGTTGATTGATGCTGAGAAAGTTATGTTTAAGTCTATAAATATAAATAAAATCATTAATAATAGTGGAATTAAAAAGCCAATGGTACCTATACTGATGATCTTTCTCCTTAAGTTATCACCAAAAAGTGACATGTCCACTATCAAGCTTCTCAAGGTGGTTGAAGTCAGAGTAATCACTACACATATACCTCAAGAATCTATTTTCCATGTACCATATACCTCCATGAGATTTTCTATTAATACATTTCTTATAAAATAATAAAAATACTAAATTTTTTGGTACCCAAATGAATTTGAGTCTTCAGATGTGATCCAAAAGTGATTTTGGAACCCAAATTTTCTTTATTTGAAGTGATATCTTTGAAAATTTAGAAGATAAGTAAATTTTTTTCCACTATAATGAAATTTTTTAAAATAAATTCATAAATTAAATTTCCAATTTTATGACAATAATTATAGATTTTATATTGATATTTTCCTCTCACAAATTTAGTAGTTTTTGAATAACTGGCTTGATTAGTGTTTCTTACACCAAATCATTTCTTACCATGACAGTACTAACAAAAAAATTTATCAAGATATTATTCACCTCGAGTAAATTTAGAGAGAATAATAAAATCTATTTAATAGTGTAATGCAATTTTGTTGATAATCCTGCATGAATTCCGCGCATCGGAAGACCACACTAGCTGAAACAAATCTTTGGAACGAACCCTATAAATCACAATATAAGAGAACTTAGAAGAAATGTCTTTTTACTCAAATCACCACACTAAATTCATTACCCAATCCTTTTGAATCTAACTCACATAGAAATTTAACTGTATTTGTAAAAGGAAATAAAATTAGGGAAAGAGCATGATTAGGTTTTACGTGGTCCAAACTTTCATCCTGCATCCATAGAAAGAAGAATCACAATATTTATTTATATTATAAGTACAAAATTAAAATATTTTTTGACTAAACAGACACATAGATCACTAACTAATATTATTGTTTGATACATCATCAAGGTGGTCCCACCCCCTAAATATAGATGGTCCCACCCGATCAATAGGTTTCATTGACTTCCTTCACTCTCGGGTGTCCATCTGTTGCATTTTAAAAATCCCAACTCCTTGTAGCTCCCTCAATATAACTTCATATCACTGGTAAGTCAATAGTGTTCCCAGTGCCTCACTCATTTCCTACATAGTTCATTCCAAGAATGATTCAAACAATCATTTACTCCTTTTGGTAATCTCATCACCATATGAACTTCCTGTGAGATAACCATAAGCTAATCATCCATAAAAATAAAATCATCTTATAAACAAAACATTTCTTATCTATTGAAGCCTACTATAACTAAACTAGTAAAGAAAAAAATGGTTCTCAAGAGTTCTGCCTTCTGATGAACTTACTCTATCACTTTAAGAGTCTTCAAAATCCCAACAATCTCCCATTTAAATATTTCTTCATAGATCCCATGGCACCCTCCAACACTTTATAAAACACCACCCTCTATACTTACACTGCATGTAACATTTTTCCATTCTCCTTTTAATTTACCCAAGTCCAACTAAGGCAAGGTTTTGCCTCATACTCTCCTAGACTAGTGCCTTTTTGAACATATCTGGTGGGTTCTTTCATCCAACTATCTTCTACATATTTAATTATCCATCTTTAAGAATCTTCTGGATATAATGGTACTTCAAGTTTATCTACTTTATACTCACATGAAATATATAATTTTTGGGAAAATAGATTGTATTTTAACTATCATAGTAAAGTATTCCACTTCTCTGACTACATACGAGGTTATCTATTGAACCCTAGTCAAGTACCTTTCAGATGAAACTGAAATAGGTTGGTTTGAGTTGTGAGTGAAAATTAACAAATTATGAAATTATGGATGATGATGATTTAAAATAGAAAAGGGTGGTGTTGGAACAATTATTATAGAGTTTTATTTAAAATGGTAAAAAGGTTTTTTAATGAATTACTTCGGTATGAAGAGGTGGTGACTGATTTTTAATTTTCTTGGCCTTAGGGAATGGTTTCAGAGTTGGTATCCCCTTGGGTGTTTCTTATGTTCTGGGAATGGAATATTTCCCAAAGTATTTATTATATTATTGAATGTTTATATTTCTCTAGGTATGATTGGTTATATTTCCTCAAGTATAACTTATGTTCCAGGATGGGTATATATCCTCGGTTATGACTTATGTTCTAGGAAAAATATATTTCCTCAAGTGTGACTTGTAATATGGGGTGGGTATATTTCCCTGATGTGATTATTATTGTCTAGAGACATTTGGCACTAACCGAGGTAGGTATGGTTGGTATTGGGTTTCATTATAAAACCTAATGAACAAAAATGACTATTTATTAATTTATTATTTAACTATTTTACTTAGATATAATCATCACTCATGTATGAACCTACTTAGACTGGATATATTTATAAATGTATTTGTTGGTGTCCTACTGAGTAGTACTCTTTCCATACTCAGGTTTTCATTGGTACCTGAGTAGACTTCATGGTTTAGGATTAGATAAGGGAAAACACCATATGTATGATGCATGATTTGGGCTGCTGGTATGGATCATAGAAGTTTGAGACCTTTTATTTGGAGTCTTTTGGTTTTTTATATTTTTTTTTAGATATTTTTGGGTTTTGACTAATCTTGTTGTCTATTTGACATGTATATATCATTTGATATTGTTTGAGATATATCTATTTATTAGAACTTGTATGGTTTAATTGATTACTATTTTATCTAGATGTCTATATTTGATTTATATTATTTTCACTATTATTGTACTATGATATTGAGGGTATAGTCTCCTCATCATACTATCAAAGATCCTCATTTCCTGTCAGCAACCTCTAACGTGTGAGGAGGTGTGCCTATGGTCACATAGAGAACCCTAGTTTGACACTATTTAGGGGATATAAGCTAGGTGAAATTACAATATAACACTTATATTGGGATCATAATTACGTTTACACTCCATCTTATGGAGACCTTTCCATATTATCCTTTGTAGTTTTCATTGGATTTGAGTACTTACAAATGAATTGATCTTGGTCATCCATCTTTGTTATATAGTTACATCAGCCTCAATTGTCGAACTATATCCTACCCCTAGTCACTTATTAGAGAGATTATTTACCAATATTTCTATTATTCTAGTTTGAACTAGAGAGAGAGCTTGATCTAGATAAGGCCATCAGATCTGGAGTTGTTGTCTACTACCAGACATGTCGTTAATATTGTTATTGTTGCATTGAGTTCATTATAGAGTGATCTTCTGGTGTAGATTCATCATTTGTACCCATAAGAATCTCATGTGCATGTTCCATGGGTGATTCCTAGTGCTTTAAGACAATCCATAATTCCTTTTGGAGATCTTTTAGAAACTAAAAATAGTCAATAGTAAGGCTAATTGGTCTATAAGTCTCTTGTCTCCATTTTTCTTTGGGTATTTATGTTCTTATACATATACATTGCTTTATTCTATTATTTTCTTATTAACACTCTCCTATATTTTGTATTTTGGTTTGATCATTAATAAAGGTAGGGATGGGGTGGTGTTCTTTTCATGGACTGGTAATAAAGTGGCATGAACCATGTTATACCATTATGTTTCTATTTTACTAATTTATTTACTTTCTGTGTCGCTCATATTAAATCCTCATTCTTGTAACTTCTATTTTTTTGTTCTTTAATCATTTCTCAAAATCATTACCAATTTTAAAATCAATAAAGTATACATGATCTTAGTTGTTTCTTGAGGTCATATCTTTAATATTGTTCTCAATAGTTGGTATCATAGATCTTTGTAAATGATAATGGAATATAGTAAGTATGAGATTAATAAATTCAATGGTGACAATAGATTTAACTATGATGACTTGAGATGAGATAATTTCTAGTCCAACAAGGGCTGAAATATGTGCTATATAGACCTAGGAAAACTCAAATTAGTCAGTTCATTGATGGAAAGATGTTAACCACCCATATTGATGTCCCTCCTATCATTTTAATGAAATCCCAGAGTTCTTTAATGATATCATTGATTGATGAGGTTTTGAAAGAGGTTTCCTATGAAACCTCTGTTATAGGAATTTGGTCTAATCTTGAAAAAATATACATGATAACCTCATCAATAGGATGAATTCATAAGAATCACAAACTATATACATTTGAGATGCACCTTGAAACATCCATTAAAGCGTATCTTAATGAGTTTAATGAGATTATGCTATATTTTGATTTATTTTTGAAGATTATGTCCAATATATTATACTATTAATATCTCTATATAGTTCATATGTACATCTTATATATTTTATGATGCATGAAAGAGACTCCATGTCTTTAGAGGAAGTCAAATATGCCTTTCTTTCTCATGAGTTGTGTATTAAGGCTACGGTTAAGTCTAAGGATGAGGGTTTTAATGTTAAGGGTAATTGTGAGTTTCAAAAAGAGAAGAAAGGTAAGGGTAAGAAGAGTGGTAAGAATCACAATAGTTTTAGGGATAATCATTCTAAGTATAATCCTAGAGAGGTTGTCTGTTATCATTATGGGAAACCTATGAAGAATAAACATGAGTGCCCTAAGATGAAGTCCAGTGAGTATTCTAAAGAATTTGAAGACCACTATCTATTTTTTGATCAATGTAATGAGAGTTTTTAAGTCTTGATAGTTTCCAAATACACATTATAAGCTAAGTAGGTTTTAAATTAATGTTGTTCTTTCCACATGTTCCCAGATAAAAATCCTTTTTATAAGTTAGTCAAGAGAGCTAAAGGAGAGGTTGTGTTAGGAAATAACAAGTGATGTTGGGTTATGGGAAGAGGTTATGTTATGTTATAGCTCTTGTAATGTTCTCTTATAGACTTGTTAGATGTGAGATAGGTTCCTGATTTTCTTGGAAATATTATTTCATTAGGTGCTTTAGATCAGAAGTGTTTTACCTTCAGTTCTAAGTCTAGTTGCCTTAAAAACTATAAAGGTTATCATATGGTTATTAAGTGTTACTTGGTTAATGGATTTTATACTTTAAGTGTAAATACACATGCTATGTTTTTGGGAAATGATTATATCACTAATAGTTACATCACTGTGACTTGGAATAGAAGGATGAGGCATATGAGTGTTAAAGTTTTAAATAAGTTGAGTTATAAGGGGATGCTTACACTAGTTACATAGAGTAACTTACCATTTTGTTAAGATTGTATTCTTGGTAAGTCTAAAAGGGTCATTTTTTTCAAATCTAGTTTTAAGGAAAGTTACCCACTTTAGTATGTATAATCTGACCTATAGAGATTTTCTAGAATTAACTCCCATTATGGAGGCTCTTATTTTGTGACTTTCATAGAATATTTCCCTAGTAATATCAAGATTTATTTTATGTGAAATAAGATTTATTTTTTGAGGTTTATAAGACTTGGAAATACTCTATAGAGAATTAATTTGGGAGAAGTTTGAAGGTCATGAGAATTAAAAATGGCTTTGAGTAAATGTCTACCAAGTTTATTGAATTTTGTGAAGCTGAGAGTGTTTTTAGGAACTATATTGTGAGTTACACTCCATAGTATAAATTTTTAGCTAAACACATGAACCACACTATTCTTAAGTGGGTTCATAGTATTTTTTCATGCTCAGGCCTACCCAAGTCATTCTTCTATTAAATTTAAGAGTCTAGAAGAAATTTGGAACAACCATCCCCTATCCTATGGACATAAATTATTTTTTAGATGAAATTCCTATGATCATATAAATACCAATAATCTTAAGCCTAAGGATATTGGGTGTGTCTTCGTAGGTTATCTTGAGGGGGTGAGAGGTTATATGTTTTGGGTGGACAAACTTGGTTTTCATAATTGTATTATTAGTCAGTATTTGGGGTTCTATGAGTCCTATCCTCCTAGAGAAAAACCTCCCACCAATGACAATGGTGACAAAACCTAAAAGAGGTATATTGAGATTGTTCCTTACAAACTTATAACATTTTGGTACAAAATTTATTATTTGTTTTCCTAATAATGCACAGTGATTTACCGGGGTCCTCTCTCTTGAGGAGTTTTTTCATTTTAACACTTACTACTCCTAATCACTTATTATATTTTTATATTTTTATATTTTATTAAATTTTAAGAAATGTGGCGGGTTTGGTTATAAAATGAAAAAATATAAATTAAACATGTAATAAAAAATTCAAGAAAAATGGATGAAGTTAGAAGGAAAGGAAATACTCCCAAGTGAATCTTCTTGAGTGAATTTTCATTATCTCATGGCCTGCCTTGAATCTACTTAATGAACACACTCCATCATATGTGTGTAAATCCTATTATGAAACAATTTTTAATATATAGTGTACTCAATGACCGCCAAGTACATTGTACATACACCTCCTCCCAGAAAATTAAATAAGAATAGTGTAGAAGAAGAAGCTAATCTTTTGATAACAATAGTGAGGGTACTTATATCACTTTTGGTAATCCTTTAATCAACCTAATAGAGATAATAAACATTAAACATGAATGCACCAAGACTTTGGTTCTACATAGGATTCATCCCCCAATATATTCTTTGTGTTAGTCACTCACTATTGTGAGTGCTTCAAGATCACAATGAGAATAGAATAAGAGAAATAGAGGAAGAAAACTAGAGAAATAAGAGAGAAACAATGTAATTAGAAGTGTGGAATGAGAATAACAGTGAAAAAAGAAAAATAAGTAGAAAATTCTACCTACTGTTAGCCCAGAACTTTTAGTGTTCCCCCAATAATGGCCAATCCTCTATTTATAGGCTTACAAGTCACCAAGAAATATTATTCAAATAGAATAAAAATATCATGTACAAGGAATAATTACATTCTTCCTCCAAATATCTCAAAAGATATTTTATTTTAAATCTCCACTTGACTAAACCTATTGCGGTCTCCCTTATATGTGTTTTCAAACTTTCATTTTCTTATGTATGCAGAACAATGACACGTGACACATCATATGAATCCTAATTCATACATCCATAGTAGTATTCTATATCTACAACCTCATTTTTTTCCTTGCTCTTAATCACTCATGCATAGCAATATCAATCTATAAAATGCTTCCATGGAAATTCCCGAGTGTTGTAAGGACTTTATCGAGTTTTAAAGAGGCTTATACGACCTTCACTCATCATGAAAATAACATTTTAAGGATCATGTTTCTTTTATAGTGGTGACTTATAGGTTTATAAGTTTCATTTCATGGTGTTTTGTGGTGAAAAGGTCCTCATATGGGCTTCATCGGCATTATCAAGCTTCAGTAATGTTGTGGGTGTGTGGATTTTTCTCAAAGGATCACCCTACCAGCTTTGAATTCATCTAGGCTTCATAGAGGACCAATGACCCTAGATCAATATCCCTCTAGTGAACATGGTGTTTATCTAGTTATCATACATGTATTGGGAACTTCTATAAGGTTCCCCGTAAGCATAAAAACCTTAGAATGCAAAGAAGATGATGAACAAGGCAACATGATGGTGTCATTTCTTATGTCTGAGCACATAGTTTTAAATGGATGAATAGTGATCAGGTGGATGAATCCCACATCAATGTTTTTATTGGAAGGATTATCATTTATCATAAATGACATGGCATCGATGGCTCAGTGAAATCCATTGGTGTCAACCCACGCTAGTGTTCCATTAAGCCTGACCCCCTTCGGTGGTTATCTATTCCATGTAGTCTCAACCCATGTTGTTTTCACTCCTCCTAATTCTAGGGCCAACATACCTTAGCCTCCTAAATGCTCTCCCCTACTAAGTGTCTCATTCAAGATTAGTCGGCTACCTTGAGATGACTGGCCTCAATCTCTTGGGGTCCTTGACTCGGTTTGAGACTATTTTTTAGTAAACACTTTGAAAAACTCTTCTTGAAAATAATGAACACTCAAATGAAAGAATATGTCCATAACTTAATCTATTAAAATAAAATCTGAATAAAAATACTTTGAAATCAATTTTTATTCCATTTCCATAATTCTATCCAAAAAAAACTCCTATAATCTAAATATACAACAATTACCCTTAAAATGATAATTTGGTGGGATGTGAATCATTAAAACACTAAGTAAAATTAATAAACAAATGATCTTTATCAATTCCCACACACTTAAACCTTTCACTCTAGTAAATCCAATGAATTTTACTAATAAATAGAATCATCTTACCTGGTTAAAAACAAACAAACCAGAAAAGAATATAAATAATGATTCATTTATCATTGAAGATGTCATGAATCCTCAATAAAATGAGATTTATTGGAATTAATATTTTAACAAGTGACACTATCATAAATTCATCATTCCAAAGTTTCTTATACCAAAGCTCCATTTTCAACTTCTTTGATATAACCTAAATGACATTCTTATAAGTTAATTATCCCTTCTTCATATGGTGTTCAATATTCACCTTAGCTAAACCCATTATTTTTTTTATAATTAAGCCTTGTATTTCTATAACTCTCTATCTATATGTCTCTTAGAGTGCTCTATATCTAAGAACTTCTTATGAGATCCTAATTTCCCATTTTACTATAGTTTCAATAGACTTATATGAATGAATTTTTACTTATCTCTCTAGGGTGTTCTTTTTTATAATGGAAAAATTACCTAAGATAAAGCACAAAATTCCAAGTTCCTCATGTTATAATTTTAATTCCACTTAATTACTTTTCATTCACAATCCTTTCCCATTTCTAAAAAAATCCATGAATATAGTATCAAAACTTACTTGATAATCATATAAATTCAAATTTTTTTCAAAATAAATGAAATATTCAAAACTAGCATGGCATTAATCACTAGGTGGGATAACATTTTAAAGCTCAAATTCTTAAACTAAAAACACACCAAAAATAAAAATCATAAAATAAAACATTCAAATATTAAATAGATTGGTACCACTACCCCACACATATATTGTTACTAACCCCTTTTGATTCAAAAATTATCACAATAGTTTTTCATATAGAAGTTGATTAGTAAACAAACAAAATATAGTAAAAGAAGTAATGAAAATTGAATTATTAGGAGGGAAACCTAAATTTAGTCTCTTAATATTTATCCACTAAAATCCTATAATTAAAAATAAGAAAACATAATAAAACTTATTGAAATCAAAGTTAATGAAAACAAATGGAAAGAGAAGTGTAAAGATAAGAAGGATAAATCTTGTTTTAACCCCCAAGTGGGACATGAGTTTTGGATACCTCTAGAAGGGAAGTTATTTTGGTTATCCATAGTCAGATTGTGGGTAGAGTTTCTTTGATTTGAACCACTAACACTTATTCCTTCTAATGTGATACAACTTGCCTTTCTTATTGAGGAATCCATGGATAAAGTTCAGCAGGTCCATCCCCATTGTAATTAAGTATAATTTTCATGGTGGGGTAGGATAAAATATGGAACCTCCTCTTTATTGAATGCTACATGTACAACCACTTCATTAACTTCTAGGTCTTTCTCTGGTTGTGCCTCAATAACAAAATTATCATAGGTAATGTCAAATAGAAATTTAAATTAGATAGAATTAAAACATGAAAAATTGATATCAAAATCTCCACCTTCAATGTAGATAGATTATGACTTAAGTTATTTAGGAAAATCCACTATAAATTCTTCATTTACTCCCTTAAGTAGATATTCAATTGAATCAAGGAGATTCAAGTGTTCATCATCAGGTGTATTTTCTTTTTCTTCTTCATTATCCAAGGTATTCCAAGTGTTGGTAGAATTTTAGAAATGTAAAATTTGGGATTTAATGCCTAATTCAGTTTCAATAAAGTTAAATGAAAATGAGTTTAAGGATTTTATCCCTGAGTTAGTTCAAATTCAAGTATTTCTTTAATTCTCAAGGCCTATAAGATTTGAGTTTTCATTGATATAATTAGGTAGTCATGCTCCTATAATCTCACTTCAAACTCCACCACTTTTGTGGTTTCTTTTTCTAAGGATAGAATAAGATAGAGTGGTGTTGTTTCTTCTTTTTAAAGGTAGGAGAATAATATTTCATGTTACCTTCTAGAAAATGATTTTAGGATTCATCCAAATTTTATTGATCTTCCTTATGTGTATTAGCTGGTAGGTCTCCTTTGTAAATATCCTCTATTAATGATTGAAAATGGACTAGTAGAAGTTCTTCAGGTAATTTATTATCATCCTCCTTAGGTTATTCAATAAGAAAGATGCATAGGTAAGTATATTCCTCCATTGGCTCTAGTTCTTTATTAATTTTATACTCCTAATGTTCACAAATATATTTAGTTTAATAATTTATTTGATTCCTTGCCTCCTAAATTTCTTCTTTGATTTCTTATAGCTACGCTTTTCTTTCATTTTGAATTTCATCATCTTATGACACTTGATTTTAGTTACTCCATATGAAATAATTTAAATTGGAATACATCATGGACATGATTTTTTTAGTGTTTTTTATTAATGAATACAATGAAAGTTATCTACAAAATAAAAAAGAAATAGTAAGTGAATGACCACTTGGCTCCTAACAATGATGAAAAATTTTAACACAGCTATCATATTATGGTACAAAAGCTATTATTTTTTCCCAATACAACATAATAACTAACTAAAGTCTTCTATATTGAGGATATTTTTTTGTATAACACTTATTACTCCTAATCTATTATTATATTTTCTTACTTTTTTATTTTATTAAAGTAGAACAAACATGGGGATATTTGTTATGGAAAGAAAAACTAGAAAATAAAAATGCAATAAAAAATACAAAAAGAATGAATGTAGTTATAAAGAAAGGAAATACTATTGATATAATATCCTTGAGTGAAACTTCATTGTATTATGGCCCACCTCAAGTCTAATTAATGAAAACACTCCATCGTAGGTGTCAGCATCCCCTTCTGACCTGATTGTGAAAATGAAATATACTCAACGACTTCCAAGTATAGTGAAAATCCACCTCCTCTATGACAATGAAGGTAGAATAGTACAGAAGAAGAAGTAAATCCTTAAATAAATTTAGTGAGGGTACTTATCTCACTACCATTAAACCTCAAATAAACCCAAAGCAGATAAGAAACATTAAACATTATTGCACGAAGACTTGGGTTTTACACTATATTCATCCCCTAGGAGATTTATTGGGTTAGTCACTCACCATTGTGAGTGTTTGGAGATCATGGTAAGAAAAGAATGAGAGTAGGAATGAGATAAACATGGGAATAAAATTATAAAAAATAGATAAAAATAATTTTATTAGACATGTAGATTGAGAGTAACAGTGTGAAAATAAAAATAAGTAAAAAATCTTATCTACTGTCATCTTAGAACATCCAAAGTTCCCCCTAGTAATGAACAATACCATATTTATTTATAGGTATACAAGTCACTAATAAATATTCTTAAAATGGAATATTAATCTTACTATCAAGGGATTCTCACATTCTTCCTCCAAATATCTCAGATGATCATTTATTTTAAAAAACCACTTGACTAAACCTCTTGCGGCCTGCCTAGTACATATCTTTGAACTTTTCATTTCATGTGTATACAGAACCACAAAAATTTAGACATTTTAGGACTCCTCATGAATGCATCAGTGATGGCCTACCATGTTGACAGCCTCATCATTCCTTTCTCTACATCTTGAATGCATAATGATCTTATGTTACACAATTCTTTCATGGTGATTCTTAGGTGTTATAGGGAATTCATCAAGCTTTAGATAGGCTTCAGTGGCCTTCAATACTTATATAAATAGTGTTTGGTATTTCTTTAGCCTTCACAATGATGAATTTTGCTTTTAGAAGTATAATTTCATGGGGTTTTGTGACACAATAGGTCCTCATGTAGGCTTCATTATCATCAATGAGATTTGGTGATGTTGTGGGTGTGTGGATTCTTCTCAAAGGATCATCCTGAAGGCTTCTCAATAGCTAAGTAAAACCTATAATACGAATAAGATGATGAAAAGTGTGGCAGGATGACATCATTTCTCATATTTGAGTGTGTATTTTAAATGGATGAGCAGTGTGAGGATGGAAGAATCCCACATTAGAGTTGTAGGTGGGGGCGTCACATTTATCATACTTGACACAACATCAATGGCTCAGTGAAATACATTGGTGTCAACTTGCACCAGTGGTTCACTGAGACTAACACCCTTGGTGGTTCTACCTTCCATGAAGTGTCAACCTGTGTTGTGTCCACTCTCCCTAAGGATAGGGTCAGCCTGCCTTGGCCTCCTCTATTCTCACCCTTGCTAGGTGCCACGATCAAGATTGGTCGACTACCTTCAGGTGGCTAGCCCCAATCTCCTTGGGTCATTGGATCGAGTTGATCCCATTATTTAGTAAACACTTTGAAAGATACTTACTAAAATAATAAACACTAAAATGAAATAATATGGTCATGACTTAATCTTTTAATATCCTGAATGAATAAAAACACTTAGAAACACATTTTTATTCCATTTCCACAGTTCTATCCAAAATACTCCTATAATATAAAGATGAATCAATTACTCTTAAAATGATAATTTGGTGGGATTTGAATAATTCAAATACCAAGTAAAATTAATTAACAAATAGGATATATCATTCCTCTTACTGAAAATGAGTCTCCAATTCAGACTCCTCCACCTGCTCCTCAACCCAAATCAGATTCTAAGTCTGAACCTGATATTGCTTCAGAAAGTGAACCTAAAAGTGATATTATGAATTACCATCTCATTAGGGATAGATATAGGAGAGTTAATAGACCTCCTCCAAGGTATAACCATGCTTATATGGATATCTTTTCTCTATATTTTACCCAATATCTTGGTGCTAAGGATCCCCAAATTTACAAGTAGGTAATTAATGATAAAAAATCTAAGAACTAGATTTTTTTTCATGGAATATGAGATGAGATCCCTTAAAAGGAACTATTCATGGACTATTTTCAACAAGTCACCTGCTACCAGGGTGATAGTTTGTAAATAGGTCTTTAAGAGAAAGGAAGATCATACTGAAAGGAATAAGATTAAATTTAAATCCAAATTAGTGGACAAAGGTTCCATTTAAAGATAAAGTTTGGAATATTCTAAAATATTTTATATTTTAGTTAAACATTATTCTATTAGACTCTGACATGAATTTAATACTAATTTTGATTTTTATATAGAACAACATGATGCCAAAACTGATTTCTTGCATTGTGATATGAAAATATCTAATTGGTTTTGTTTTGACCCTGAAGTATTGAATTTCACCGAGTCAAGAGAATGCAGTGTTAAAGTATTTACTATACATTTTGCCTTGTGCACCTGGTGACCCTTACGTATCAGTAAAATGACACATTTTTAGGCCATTTCTACAATTCTATCCAAAATACTCCTATAATAAAAATATGCAACAATTTCTCTTAAAATGATAATTCAGTGGGATTTGAATCATTAAAATACTGAGTAAAATTAATGAAAAAATGGGATCAATCATTCCTCTTTCTGAAAATGAGTCCCATGTTGAGACTCCTCCACCTGCTCCTCAGCCCGAACTAGATTTTGATACTGATCCCGATAGTGTTTCAGACAGTGAACCTACAAGTGATATTAAGAATTACAAACTCATTAGGGATAGATATAAGAGAGTTGATAGACCTACTTCTTGGGATAACCATGTTGATATGGCTATATATGTCACCCAATATCTTAGTGTTAAGGATCACCATAGTAATAAGCAGACTATTAATGAAAGAAAATCTAAGCACTTGATTATTATCATGGAAGATGATATGAGATCCCTTAAAAGGAACCATTCCTATTCCATTTTAAACAAGTCACCTTTTACTAGGGTGATAATTTATAAATAAGTCTTTAAAATAAAGAAAGATAACACCATAGGGAATAATATTAAATTTAAATCTAGATTAGTAGACAAAGGTTTCCTTCATTGATAAAGTGTGAATTACTTTAAAATATTTTCTCTTATAGTTAAAAATTATTCTATTATACTCTTATTTGAATTTTCTGCTCATTTTTATTTGTGTATAGAACAACATGATGTCAAAAATTATTTCTTTCATTGTGATATGGGAACCTCTGACTGGTTTTTTTACCATTACGTATTGGATTTCACCTCGTCTAGAGCATGCAATGGTAAAGGATTTACCCTACATTTGATCTTGCATGACTGGTGACCATACGTACTAGTGAAATGATAAAGGGGATGATTATTATGTATTCTCTTTGTGGACTCTTACATATGGGTTTGTGATGACCCTTATCTTTTTCCTTTGACATGAAATGACTCTTACATTTTACTCATAATGACCTTTATGCATCATCTCATGGGGACCTTTATGTATTGTTTTTATGGTTTTCACCATATTCAAGTAGATATAGATGAATTGATATTGACCATCCATATCTAATATATTATTGTTGGTATTTTGAATCTATTTATTTATTTTTTTCTTTATTTTTTTAATATTCCAATTCCTCACAATATTTTATGTTAATCTTTTTTTCTAGAAATCAGTTTTTAACTAGCTCATTTTATTTTTATTATAACTTGAGTTATAGTGATTGGAATTTCATAACTCCTATTTCATATAAAATATAATAAATTTATCTACTTTTTATTCAACTATGATGTTGTCTAAATCAGTTTCTAAATGTTCTCACTTTTGGTCTGAACATGCTGCATGCTTTTGGTTTTTACAATAATTTTGATGTTATATAGTTTGATCTAGTTATTATATGATAAATTGAGTTATATAGCTCATATTTTTATGAAAAATTAATTTTTTGAATATAAAATACATTTATTTTCATTTCATTAAACTAAGTAGAAGTCTTAAATCACTGTTTGAGTGCTCTAAAAAACTTCCAAATTCTCTACAATATTTCTTGAACTGCAAAATTTCCAGAATAAAATATCTTTGGATTTTTAATAATAAATATAGATATATAACTAGGAATCACACATATATTATTACAATGGATATATAATATATTTATCTAAATTTAATTCAACTGAATTAATGTCTAAAATTTCCATTTAGATGCTCTAAAAAATGATCGAAGTTCTGCAATATTTCAGTAAATTTTTATGCAGTTTTTAAATAATTTTTGTTACTATTTTTAAATAATATATTAGGGTTTGTAAGTTATATTGAATTTTTTTTTGATATATTGGAAAGATTATGAATTTATCTACATTTAATAAAAATGAATCAAATGATAATTATTCTATTTAGTGCCACTAAAAATTAGATGAATTCTATGATGTCATTATGGCACAAGATTTTAGACTTTATTTTTTATAATGTCGTTGCATGAGTGTACCTACCACATGAAGCATTTGAATTGAACACATGAAGTGGATTTTCTAAACCTAAGTGACAAAATCATGGTTTTACAAGTTACCCTATGATTCTTTTGAAGTTACTTTATGATGGTTTTGAAGTCACCTCATGATGGTTTTAAAGTTACTACAAGTTAAGCTACCGAATGAGTATTAATCCAAGTGATTGCATTGTGATTTATAAGTGACTAAATAAAACCTTCAATCAACCTACCATAAACCTCCTTATCCCATTGCATGCATTATTGCACTTTCGGTGATATAACCTTCACTCATGTGGTGCCTCAACACATTCCTGTGTCACTAGTAGACTTGAAGCTACCATATGAGATCTCATTTTGCAACATGATTTCATCTATCAATTATGCATACATATAGAATTATTTCATGAAACTCTCATACTATTTTTAAAGGTGAAATATCTTATGAACTATATTGGAGTTACGCCTCTTTAAGAATAAATTTTTCAAATGGATTGTGTATACCACTTCATTATAGTGAATCCATTATATATAGTATACAAAATGCATAATGCTCTCTGTGATCCTCTGATATCACATGAAAGAGATCAACTTATATAGTAAAACTATTTGGAAGACTGACGATGTCATGAATCCTTCCCCACAAAGTGTACCCCTCCTGGGCCGATAATGTGAGAAGGGAGATAATGACCCCTAAGTCCCACCTCCAGTAGGAACCGGGTTGGAAACTAGCACTGAGGGTATATTAAACACACAAATGGGAGGCATTACCCTCTAGGAGAACACATGCGGAAGAGAGCGATAAGATATACACCAACCAACTCCAACTCAGGCAGAAATATAAAAGAAATCCCAAGTACAAATATGTAATGTCATGAAAACTACTACAACTGAAAGGGGAAAAACTGAAAATACCGAAAAGAAAGTAAAAACAGCAGTAACCACAAGCCCAAATAGCTCCTGCAACCCCAAGCTATTAGAAACCATCTTGATCTCCAACCTGCTCCAAGTGACCTGAAAATAGTTTATATATACATAGGGTGAGTATAACAGTATAATCAGTAGGATCCTCCCCAGAGCCTCTGATGAAAAAGTAAAGAAAGCATGCTAAATCACAGTGAAAAACAAGTGAAACTAACTCATCACCTAAACAGGTATACTATGTTCCCAGCCTCACCATGGATACTCTCACCAAGTAACGTATACAAGAGTATATAATATAATAAATAATATCAAGGGTACCCCGCTACTACTTCCCTACTGGTTTTCCACTTTTCCCCAACATTGCACGTCCTAATAATCTCTCTCCAAAAAGGCTTGCCCCCAGACACATGGGCGAAGCACCACAAGATGCACCTCGTGTAACAAAACCACCACTTCCACACAAGAAAGTAACCAGGTAGTTTCCGGGAGCCACCACAACTCGCATAACGTGTATCATACGTCGGGCATTATACCTCAAGCCATTACAGCCCACACACTGAGTAAGAATCCTCAAACCATCACATCCTATACATGTTACGCCTATAGTATTCTATAGGATACTATATCCAGAATATATGTGTGTGAATAACCACAATCCATTACAGCCCTCTACACACATATATGGGGAAAAGTAACCGTTGTTCCTACCAGCACAAGTAACTACCAAGAGAAGAGAGTGGGTCCAAAGGGGGTAGTCAGTCATCCATCCTCCCACTGGAATGTTGGGGAAAACACCCCCCCCCCAGGGCTCAGAATCCCCGGGGTGTCAGTTTCCCTAATGGACGGGGTTGAGTAGCATATAGAAACAGAAAAAGTACAGAATATATTATAGCTCACAACCACACTATAGGCATAACCTAGTCTTAGAATCAACTGCAGCTAACGTCCCTCAGACTCCCGGATACCACTTCTAAGACTAGGTATCCTATAATAACGCAAGCATTTTAAGATCTTTATTACATTAATTCATTCCATTTTTATCAGTTTCACTTTATGTTAATTAATTCTTTAAACACTGATTAACCATTATCAATTTCCACATTATATTTCATTATAATCACACCCAAATTCCATTGTCCCTTTAAATTTTAACCTCATCATTTCATCCCAGCAAGCTCGAACCCCATGGGTTAACATCATTTATTCAATTATTTATTTACAGAATTACTTTCCCATGATCCTAGACATTCTAGAAAAACATTCTATGCTACTAAACACAAGGGGGATCAACCTGGTGAGTAGATGAACTACCCGTCGAGTCTTTGTCGCCTATAGCAAGAGCGTAGACTCATCCTCCCTTGAGAAGCTAAACACGGAAAGCACGTGGTATACCCTATGTGTCTTCACCCCTTTTGAAAGAAGGGTAAGCAAGACCAGATGCCTTGAGCAATGGGGAAAGTAAAGTAGATAAACAACCAAAAAGAATCAATAAGAATCCAAAAATTCACATCCAACCCATTTCATCATCCCCGGTGTCCTCCCCGACACCCATATGCATAAACTGATTCATCTCTCCACTCTATGCGTCAATTTCTACCACAACCATTAGGCCTCCATGCCCCCCACATATCACAACAACCATCCAGGCTCACATCACAACACAAGCAGTAGGAAAAAACATCATACCATTTGGGATCTTGGACCTTAAATAAGAAAGAGGGTAACTCAGAACCCAACAAGGAATTATCTTTTATCAAACAACCATTTCTTTTAATCCATTTTGGATTAACCGATTTATTATTCGTAGGTTCCAAATTTGGGAAACCTAACCAGTAATCTATCACAAATAATTAAACATGCTTACTTCACCAATTTGATTAACATAAAATTACAACAAGAAGAACCAGATTCATTTACATGCCTATTTATCTTTAGACAAACAATTATCAATTAATTCTGGCTTTAAGTTCTTTACCAATTTCCATCAAGAACAAAAATCTAAACAAAGAAAGCGTAGATATCACACTGTCTATCAAAACAAGAGGCAATCACATATGATCAATATCAATTTATTTATCCAGTTCAAATATTTATTATGTCAATTCCATTGTGATCTAGTGGGATAAAACATGCTAACTATATAGTTTCATGTAAAATAAAAGAGAAGAAATGAATCTCCTGCCTCAAATGGTTCTTAACATTATTTATACGAGAACGAGCCACGCAACGGGTTATGATCTCCTCCCCCTATGACAATTGTATCCACTCGAGGATGAAGAGACACCACCACACCGGTCACCACCCAAGAAAATCCCATTAGGAACATTGAGATAGCATTCCATATAAGGGCAAGGAGAAACAGAAGGAGATGAACCCAAAAGAATGATGATAGATCATACCTTATATCAAATATTGATCGATAGTGCTTGGTTGCATCAAAAACAAGGAGAAACCAGTCCTAGGAGGAAATTTTGATTGTGAAACTCCTAGGGGAAGGAATGAAAGGTTCGAACATCTCACAGTTAAGAATGAGGAAGAATTAGGGAGGAAGATATCTCGTCCTTTTAGAATATTTAACGGAGTAGTGGTTTAAGATACACTGGATTTTCCATTAAAAGAATATTGCATTAAACCACACCATTTGACCAAGTAAAAACATCTTGAGCCTTAGGATAAATTAATATAGGAGTTATAGACTTAGAGTCCTTAAAATGAGGCTTTAAATGAATTTTACGACAAAGGAAACATTAAAGGAGAGAACTTTAGGAAATTGGAAATAGTATTCATGAATTCAAAATTTGGCAAAGGAAAAACACTGTTCATGAACCTCACCGTTGGAAACACTGTTCATGAACTCAAAATTTGGAAAATAAAAAAGAGGTTACCAATGGAACTCACCTAAGGCTACCAATGAAACTATTCACATAAGGTCACTGATGACATTGTTCACCTAAGGTTACCGATAACACTGTTCACATAAGGTCACCGTTGCACTGTTCACCTAAGGTTACCGTTACACTGTTCACAGAAGGTTACTGATGACACTGTTCACATAAGGTCCTCATTGCATTGTTCACAGCGGTCTACCGTTGGAACTATTCACCGATGGAACTGTTCACAGAATTGGAAATTTGGAAAAGTATTGGGGATAAGTCATCTTGACCTCCCAGAACACCTCAGACACCATATTTTCATAAAGAAATGGACCAGAGAGGTTTGGGACATTATATCTAATACCTATCAAAACATTCTCGTCCTCGATAATTCAAAACCAACCTAAAAGGAAACAGAAAATAATTCTGAACAACCGCCCATCGAGATACCTCTCAAAAGAGAGAAATCCACAAGAAGCATCCAAAGAAGGCCATCTCATAAACACAAAAGGTCTACAACCTCAAAGAGAACATCTCTCTATTTTTTTACATGAAAAGAGTTAAACATAAAATAAATCTGGGTACTGAGCACATATTTGTGACTCACGTTCCCAGGTACTCTCCTTCATGCCACTGTGTCACTACAAGACACGAACTAAGGGGATAGAATACCCGCTCAACACCTTCTCTTTGTGGTCTTGGATATCCACAAGTCTCTCCTCAAAGGTCGCATCATCATCAACATAGATCTCTCATCAATCGATGATGTGAGAGTCATCATGAAGATAACGACGGAGCTGTGATACATGAAAAAAATCATGTATCCACCTCATATGCGGGGGAAGTGCTACTCGATATTCCATAGCTCCAACATGAGATAACACCTCGAAAGGCCCAACAAACCAAGGAGAAAGATTACTCCCATAAACAAACCTTCGCTTCCTGTGATGGGGAATCACCTTCAGAAACACATGATCCCCAACATCAAACTCTAAGGGTCTCCTCCTTTGATCGGCATATGATTTCTGACGATCCTGCACTGTCTTCATCCTCTCACGAATCACCTGAACCATCTCTGTTGTATTCTGCACTAGTTTTAGTCCGAGAATTGCTGACTCTCCGACCCCAGTCCAGAACAACAGAGAATGGAAAGTCCTACCATACAAGTCTTCAAATGGTTTCATACCGATGGTGGAGTGAAAACTATTATTGTAAGAAAACTCCTCTAAGAGTAATTACCTCATCCACAAACCTCCAAAATCCAGGACACAAGAGTGTAACACGTCTTCAAGAGTCCGGATGGTCTGATCTGTCTGATCGTCTGTCTGAGGATGAAAAACAGTGCTAAGGCATATCTGAGAACCAAAAGCATGATGGTGACCTATCCACACCCTAGAGGTAAAATGAGGATCTCGATAAAAAATGATCATCTTTGGAACTGCATGAAGTCTCACCACCTCCTCCAGATACTATCTCGATAAAACTTCCACTGATCTTGACCCCTTGATTACTATGAAGTGGACTAATTTTGTTAAATGATCCACTACCACCCAAATAGCTTCATGTCCTCCCTAAGATCGAGGTAAACCAGTAACAAAGTCCATTGATATGTCCTCCCACTTCCATTGAGGAACATCTAATGGCTGGAGCAGACCACCAGGAACACGGTGTTCGGCCTTTACCTTCTGGCAGACCAAACATCGAGACACAAACTCCGCAACTGTATGCTTCATCTCAGGCCACCAAAACTTGCTGCTCAAGGCTCGGTACATCTTTTTCATGCCAGGATGCACCGCTAAAGGAGAACTATGGAACTCTCTGAGAACCATCTCACGCATTTTCAAAGGAACAAAAAGACTTCCGTGATACAACAATTGGTGTTGTCCATCCTTAGACCAACCATCATGGGCCTCACCACAAACAACTAGATCTCTCCAAACCTCCACCTCTATATCCCCCAATTGGGACTCTTCCACCTGTTGCACCAGAGATGACTGCATTTTTATCTGAAAAAGACAACCTCTACCCCCAACTTCTCCCATATCAAGATGTAATGCTGGTAGTTATTCCATTACTCTCCAAAAGTCACCAGATTCACACATCGCATCACTACGGGACTTCCGACTTAGCGCATCAGCTACAACATTCCCCTTTCCAGGTGTATACAATATTTTGAAGTCGTATTCCTTTAATAACTTCATCCACTGATGTTGTCATAAGTTCAAGTCACGCTGGGAGAAAACATACCTTGGGCTCTTATGATTGGTGAAAACCACAAAATGCTCACCAATGAGGTAATGTCTCCAAAACTTTAGAGAAAACACCACGGTTTCCAATCCAAGGTCGTGGGTGGCATAGTTATGTTCATGGGGAGGTAACTGCTGAGACCCATAAGAAACAACTTATCTTTTATTCATCAGAACACATCCTAACCCCAGATGCGAAGCATCATAGAAAAAATCAAACTGAACTCCCTTTGCTAGAAGGCAAAGAACTAGATCACTTACTAACTTCTCCTTTAGATACTCGAAAGATGTCTGACACTGATCGGTCCATATGAACGCCTAGTCCTTCTTGGTCAAAGCTGTCAGAGGAGTCGCAACTCAAGAGAAATCGGCTACTAACCTCCTGTAGTAGCCTACGAGACCAATGAAACTTCACACCTCTAACACCGTCTTGGGGGATTCCCAAGACACAACTACTTCTATCTTCGATGGATCCACAGAAACTCCCTATTGGGACACAACATGCCCCAAGAAATGGACTTCTCGAGCCCAAAACTCACACTTCGACAACTTCCCAAACAACTGATGTTGATGAAGAACTCCTAAAACGGCGTGTAGATGCTCTGCATGCTCCTCCTCATACGTGGATTACACAAGGATTTCATCGATGAAAACCACTAGGAACTTGTCCAGGAACTCAAGGAACACAGCGTTCATCAATCTCATGAACACAGCATGAGTATTTGTCATGTAGAACAGCATTACAACAAACTCATAATGCCCATGACGACAATAGAAATTAGTCTTTAGTATATCCTCATCCTAAACACGAATCTGATGATATACTGACCGAAATTATATCTTTGAGAACCAACATGAACCCTTCAGTTGATCGAATAAATCATCAATCCGTGGAAGAGGATAGTGATTCTTTATTGTCACTTTGTTCAAGTGACAATAATCGACCCACAACTGCAAACTATTGTCATCCTTCTTCACGAACAAAACTGGTGCACCCCATGGTGACATACTCAGCTGAACAAAACCGCACTGTAACATACCATCAAGCTATATAAGTAACTCTCATAAATCATAAGGGGATATCCTATATGGAGACATAGAGATAGGAGATGCTCCTAGTTGTAGCTCAATCCCAAACTTGATCTCTCATCGAGGGGGTAGTGCTACAACCTCTTCTGTAAAGACATCAGGGTACTCTTCTATGACCCTAGGAAATACCAACTATTGAACCTCTAAAGAACTCAGCATTAGCTCAGCCATCATGGATGATAAGGACGGAACATGCCTCTGACCCATCTAAGGGTCTTACTCACCAACGAACACCACTGGCTCTCCATTCGCATCAAAGATCAAAACCTACCTCTTGAAGCAATCCATGATAGCCTGCACTGAATACAACCAATCCATGCTAAGGATGGAATCATATGGTTGTATTTGTAAACATAGTAAATTTCCCTAAGAGCGGTGTTTCCCCAACACTAGCTCACAGTCTTTATATACTTCAAACAAGTCATCTCGACCTCCAACTGGCGTAGTCAACGCCAAGGGAAGTAGAAGCCTCTCTACCTCAAGTCCCGAATAATGGACAAGAGTAGGTGATATGAAGGAATGCGTTACTCCTAAATCGAACAAGGCATATACCAAGGTAGAAAATAAGAAAAGGGTACCTCGAACGACATATGGCTTGCCTGAAGTTGGAAACGCTAAAGCATGAAGCTGACCATGACCTCATCCATGGCCTCTTTGACCCTGATGATGACCACCACCATGGCCACGCTCTGCTCTCTGAGGATGGGGAGAATCACGAGGATTTCCTCTGCCTGCCCCATCTACCCTCTGCTGATCTAAAGCTGGTGCAACCTGCTGCTGCTGCCTCAGCTGTAACTTCCTCAACAGAGGAACCTTGAGTGAAAAACCTGGTGCATGATGACTACTCTGAAAGTTCGGTCACTCTCTCTAATGATGACCTCAACCACCACAAGAAAAACAAGCGTATGATCCCTTGGCATAGGCCTAAGATCCACTGCCCCCAGGGAAATGAGATGTTGAGGGCTGGGACCTACCCCTGGCCGAATGAAAACTCTTCTACCCTGAAAACTGGGAACCCCAGACCATAGCTCTGCATCATGATGAATCATGAAAACTCCCCTCTCATGATGATTCAGTTCTGTACAATTTCTTCTAGACGACCTCTTCCCTCACCAGCACCTCAATATATGTCTTCAGCATAAATGGGGTGACCTGGCACTAGATCTATGGATGAAAAGCCTCCTTGAAATGCCTTTCCCTAGCCCCATCATCTGGAAACAGGCCGAAGCATATCATAAAAGGTTCCTGAAATGGATTCCAAACTCTCACACACTAGAGCTCCCTTGTCGAAGGGCAAGAAGCTCCTAGTGAATGGGTGCCTTCGTAGTCGAAGAAAGAAACTAAACTCTAAACTTGTCACAGAACTCCTCCTATGAGGTCGCTGACTCCTTGCGATCCCAGAGGAACAAGAACCACTACTTCCTCACTACTCCATGCAGCATCTTCATAACCAAGGACACCCAGTGATCTTTCTGAGCATGGATCAAACTGAAGCCTATCTCGACCTCCTCCAACCAGTCTTCTGTGAATGCATCTAAAATGGATCCCTCATACTTCTAAAGACTCTGGAGCTGAAACTCTTAGAGTGTCCTCCTCCAAGTGTCATCATCTTCAACCTCTACCCGGCGGTGATCTGCTGGCACAACCTGTTGGACGTCTTCTATGCGATCCTGATGAGGACGTTGACCTGGAGCCATACCTGTAAAATAACAAACAATTAGAGCACCTAAACTTGGAATATGGAAGACTCAACATTAATTAATTAATTAATTGTTTTCTTTTATTCATTTTAGGTTAACCTATCACACAGTCTACCCATTCAAACATAAACACAAAGAAGAATGATGCATGATCCTTTCCTAGGTCTCTACCCTACAACTAGTATCACCTCATTTAGTAGCCATTGTAAACTTAAAGGTCCATACATCAGATCATAGGGGGACGTAAATGCCTATGTCTTAGCTGGTCTCTAGTGTTTACATCACTTACTAAACTTGACTGACACTGTTGCCCTACCAACCCATGCAACCTCACCTGTGCCTAACTCCAAACTCCATCTTATCCCTCAACCAGAGCTCTGATACCACTATGTCATGACACACTCCCCAAAAAGTGTACCCCTCTTAGGCCGGCAATGTGATAAGGGAGATAATGACCCCTGATTCCCACCTCCAGTAGGCCCTGGGTTGGCGACTAGCACCGAGGGTATAGTAAACACACAAATGGGGGGCATTACCCTTTAAGAGAACATGTGCGGAAAAGAGCGATAAGATAGACACCAACCAACTCCAACTTAGGAAGAAATATAAAAGAAATCCCAAGTACAAATATGTAATGTCATGAAAACTACTACAACTTAAAGGAGAAAACTACAAATACCCAAAAGAAAGTAAAAACAGCAGCAACCACAAGCCCGAATAGCTCATGCAGCCCCAAGATAGTATAAACCAGCTTGATATCCAACCTTCTCTAAGTGACCTAAAAATAGTTTATATATACATAGGGTGAGTATAATAGTATACTCAATAGGATCCTCCCTATAGCCTCTCATGAAAAAGTAAAGAAAGCATGTTAAAGCACAGTGAACAATAAGTGAAACTAACTCGTCACCTAAACAGGTATACTATGTTCCCAGCCTCACCATGGCTACTCTCACCAAGTAACGCATACAAGAGTATATAATATAATAAATAATATCAAGGGTACCCCACTACTACTTCCCCACTGGTTTTCCACTTTACCCCAACGTCGTACGTCCTAAGCATCTCTCTCCAAAAAGGATTTCCCGCAGACACCTGGGCGAAGCACCACAACATGAACCTCGTGAAACAAAACCACCACGTCTACATAATAAAGTAACCAGGCAGTTTTTGGGAGCCACCACAGCTCGCATAATATATATCATACGTCTGAAATTATACCTCAAGCCATTATAGCCCACACACCAAGTAAGAATCCTCAAACCCTCACAGCCTATACACGTTACGCCTATAGTAGTCCATAGGATACTATATCCAAAATATATGTGTGTGAATAACCACAAGCCATTACAGCCATATACACACATATATGGGGAAAACTAATCGTTGTGCCTACCAGCATAAGTAACTACCAAGAGAAGAGAATAGGGCCAAAGGGGGTAGTTAGCCATCTAACCTCCCACTAGAATATTGGGGAAAACACCCCCCCCCCCCCAGGGCTCAGAATCCCTGGGGTGTCAATTTCCCCAACTGACGGGGTGGATTATCATATAGAAACAAAAAAAGTACAAAATATACTACAGCTCACAACCACACTATGGGTATAACCTAGTCTTAGACTCAACTGCAGATAACGTCACTCAGACTCCTGGCTGCCACTTCTAAGACTAGGTGTCCTATAAGTACACAACCATTTTAAGAGCTTTATTACATTACTTCATTCCCTTTTTATCAGTTTCACTTTATTTTAATTAATTCTTTAAACATTGATTAACTATTATCAATTTCCACGTTTTATTTCATTAGAATCACACCCAAAGTCCACTGTCCCTTTAAATTGTAACCTTGGAATTGCATCCCAGAAAGCTCCAACCCCATTGGTTAACATCATTTATTCAATTATTTATTTACAGCATTACTTTCCCATAATCCCAGGCATTCTAGAAAAACATTTTATGCTACTAAACACAAGGGGGCTTAACCCGGTGAGTAGATGAACTACCTGTCGAGTCTTTGCCGCCTATAGCAAGAGCATAGACCCATCCTCCCTTAAGAAGCTAAACGCAGAAAGCATGTGGCATATCGCACGCGTCTTCACCCCTTTCAGAAGGAGGGTAAGCAAGACTAGCTGCCTTGAACAGTGGGTAAAGTAAAGCAAATAAACAACCAAAAAGAATCAATAATAATCGAAACATTCACATCCAACCCATTTCATCATCCCTAGTGTCCTCCCTGACACTCATATGCATAAACTGATGCATCTTTCCATTCTAGGCATCAACTGTTGCCACAACCATTAGGCCTTCATGCCCCCAAATATCACAACAGCCATCCAGGCTCACATCACAACACAAGAAGCATAAAAACAAACATCATACCAATTGGGATCTTGGACCTTAAACAAGCAATAAGGTAACTCAGAACCTGACAAGGAATTATCTTTTATCAAATAACCAGTTCTTTTAATCCATCTTGGATTAACCGATTTATGATTCTTAGGTTACAAATTTAGTAAACCTAACCAGTAAGCTATCAAAAATAATTAAACATTCTTATTGAACTAATTTGATTAACATAAAATTACAACAAGTAGAACTAGATTCATTTACATGCCTCTTTATCTTTATCCAAACAATTATCGATTAATTCTGACTTTACGTTCTTTACCAATTTCCATCAAGAACAAAAATCTAAACAAAGAAAGCATAAATATCACACTATCTAGAAAAATGAGAGGAAATAACATACGACTGATATCAATTTATTTATCTGGTTCAAATATTTATTATGTCAATTCCATTTTGATTCAGTGGGATAAAACATACTAACTATACAGTTACATGTAAAAGAAAATATAAGTAATGAATCCCCTACCTCAAACGGTTCTTGACGTTCTTTATGTGAGAACGAGCCACACAACGGGTTACAATCTCCTCCCCCCGTGACAACTGTATCCACCCGAGGATGCAGAGACACCACCACACCGGTCAACACCCAAGAAAATTCCATTAGGAACATGGAGATAGAATTCCATAAAAGGTAAAGGAGAAACATAAGGAGATGAACCCAAAAGAATGACGATATACCATGCCTTATATCGAAGATTGATCGATACTGCTTGGTTGCATCAAAAACAGGGTGGAACCAATCCTAGGAGGAAAGTTTGATTATGCAACTCCTATAGAAAGGAATGAATGTTTTGAGAATCTCACAGATGAGAACAAGGAGTAAGAATTAGGGAGGAATATATCTCTTCCCTTTAGAAGATTTAACGGATCAGTGGTTTAAGATACGCTGGATTTTCCATTAAAAGTGGATTCCATTAAACCATGCCGTTTGACCAAGTAAAAACATCCTAAGCCTTAGGATAAATTAATTTAAGATTTTTGTCATTTTAATCGACCTTAGAGTCCTTAAAATAAGGCTTTAAATGCATTTTACGTCAAAGGAAACATTAAAGGGGTGAAATTGTAGGAAGTTGGAAACACTATTCATGAACTCGAAATTTGGCAAAGGAAAAACACTGTTCATGAACCTCACCATTGGAAACACTGTTCATGAACTCAAAATTTGGAAAAGGAAAAAAGATGTTACCGATGGACCTCACCTAAGGCTACCGATGACACTGTTCACATAAGGTCGCGGATGACACTGTTCACCTAAGGTTACCAATGACACTGTTCACATAAGGTCACCATTGCACTGTTCACCTAAGGTTACCATTGTACTGTTAACAGAAGGTTACCGATGACACTTTTTATATAAGGTCACCGTTACACTGTTCACAGTGGTCTACCATTGGAACTGTTCACCAATGGAATTGTTCACAGAATTGGAAATTTGGAAAAGTGTTGGGGATAATTCACCTTGACCTCCCGGAACACCTCAGACACCAGATTTTTGCAAAGGAATGGACTAGAGAGGTCCGAGCCATTATAGATGATGCATAATACAATAACTTAACTGAGTGCATGTTATGTTATCACGGTAATTAAACCTAAAACAGGATGATATTTTAACTGACCATGCATTCATGGTAACTTAAGTTATCGTACCTTATATTTGTTCATATAGTTAGTATAGTGACCACATGATATATCAAGTGGTTGTGCATTATAATATTCTCAAAGTAAGATAACCGACCATAAGTAATGTACCTCATAGTCACTTAGAGATCATGGTCAATTCAATACTTTATTTTTTTTTCTTACGAAAAAATGGAATTTTTAGCATGATCTGTTTTTCTTTATTTTTTATATTTTAATTCAATTCATGCTTATATTAATTATTTTAAGTAATGCATTGATTTATAAAATTCATATATATTATATAAAATTCACGCGAAGTGTTTTTTTAAATATTTTAATCAATCTTAATATATTATTTAATTTACTCTTTATCCACGCATGTACAAATAATATTTATTTTAAATATTTAATTTTTTATTTTTTGAGTTTATTTTTTGGTCTTATTATTTTATAATTTAATATTTAGTGATGACCAACTTATTCAAACTTATTTGGTAGTATTTAATACAATATAATTAAATTTTTAATAATTACTCACTACATTAAATTAAAAAGCATTTTGAAATTTGATTTTAACAATCAAAATATTTTTATGATATTCATGGAATTTCTTTACCTATTATTATGAAGACTATTTGAATTATTTAATGGTTAATTTAAATTATATTGAATTTTTCTTTAAATTTTGAATTTAAATGAATTTTTTATTATTTTAGAATGGTAATTTTCTCTCTCCTAGATAATTATGTAGTTTGAATTTAAATTACTCTACCTAATTGGAGGTTGTCTTGTTAGTTTTTACATATTCTATTTAAATTTTTTGAGATGCATTCAAATTATATACATTTATGAGAACATGAACTTTCAAGAATCAAAATATATTTACTCTAAACTTTAAGGTATTATACAAACCAAGTCACGTGCGATCAAGTTTTCATTTGTTAGATAGTATTTTAAGCACTAAATGAAAACTTCTATAACTTCTTATACTTACTTGATGAGACAACCTGATACATTACTCAAGAGCTGATACATGTGCTTCCTTCATTTATCTTTTACTTAATCCTAGTTTTTTATGTCTGCAACACTCCTTCGCATATTACACGTGTTCTCACTTTTATAATTATGATTTTATATTCAAAATAATTTTTGTTTACTTTCTTCGAGTTATGACTCTTTCATTCTAAAGTCAAGACCGTTCAGGTTATGAATCCCATAGTCCAAAGTTAGTGTTGTAATTAGGTTGTGAATCCCCATACAAAATTCAGGTGTCTTGGTTATTATTCTCCTAGAAAATTTAGTTTGTAATTGGTTTGTTATTCCCCTTCAAAAATCATATTAGTTCACAACATGTCTCTCGCCAATTTGAGAGGTATAAGAGTAGATTGGTCCCACTTTGGACCAAACTACTATAAAAACATCCTTTTGTTCTTTTATTTCTTTTATTTTTTACTAAAAATTAACTCTCTTAATTATCATTAATAATTAATTTAGATAATTAATATATTTAATTAACAATATTTTAATTTGGTATATTTACCCCCTCTAGATCATCTTCCATCACCCTTCGAGACCTAAAAATTGGTATCAGAGCTTGCCTCTATTAGAAGTTTATTATTTAATATTTTATTGTGCTAAACCTTTCCTAGACCTCACATTCTAAGGGAAATATATTTAATATGGTAGGAATAAACATAAATTATTATTATATTCCTTATAATCCACCTCACTTTGATAACAACAATTATGGCTATTGAAAATCCATAATGGAGTCTTACCTCAAGCAGTTAAGCATAGAACACTGATCAATCATGAAAAAACCATAAAAACTACTAGAAGATAACCAAAATACTCTTATATGAAATTATTCTTCTATATATGTGATATTATTCATTTATTCATAAATTTTTATTTACTATTTTTACTTAATTTCAATGAAAAGTCATAATTGGTGTGAAATACTATTGTTTTAATATTAAATATAATTTTTGGGAATTATTTTTATTAATCCAGATTCGATTTAGTTTATTATTTTAATTATAAATCTCACCCTAATTATTAAAATTATATTATTATTGTTTTTTAGGTTTCCCAATTCAATATTCTACAAATCATTCAATTGGATCTTTGTCCAATTCGGCCATTTGAAGGGTTATATGGACCACACAAGAAGGACCACCAAATCTGTTGAGAAAACTGGATCAGCCATGATGATTGAATTTTTAGGCTCAATACAGAATCCCAAACTTTATGAAACTCCTGAATATATTCTTGAATACCATAAATAATCATGGATAAAAAAACTAAGGCCCAACTGATGCTTTGAAGTCTTGCCCACCATTCTGTCCGGGGATTAAAAACATCCCACCTTTCATGACATTTCTCCCAATAAAATAGTCCAATTGATCTGAGATTTTTTGGTGTGAAATAAAATATATATTAGGTCTAATTTTTATGATAAATGGCTTGGATTTTATGTAATTTTCCTTTCCTAAAATGAATTCACATTTAGACTATGAAAAAACTCAGCAAAAAAATGGACAGCAGCACATGGTTTACTAAAATAGCCATAAATTTGGATCAAAAAATTCCATTGAACTCAAAATTTTGAGGGTGAACTGTAAAAATACACATACAAAACTTTTAAGAAAAATATTTCTCCAAATTAATATTTATGAATTTTTAAATTGGCGATCCAACGTGAGGGGTAGTTTTTGAAGGAAAATAGTCAAATCCCTTTGGCTATAAATACATTCTCCTCTTCTCCTTTCAAGGGGTTAGAATTTCAGAATATATGAGGATAAATTTGAAAGACCAAATCACTTCCAAAGTCTTTTTAGTGCCTTATAAACTCAAGTTTTCACTTTAGATGCCTTTCCTCCTCTCTTTGTGTTCATGTTTTTTTGCGTTTCTCTTCATTTGTAATTGTGCAAGTTTGTTTTTTATTTCAATTAAATATTAATGAATGTTTCTTAATATTCATCTAAAATTATTATCCATGTTATATTATTCAATATTAATGGTCTTAAAAAAGTTTAAATCAATTTAAATCATCTTTCCTATTTCTCTTTCTCATTCAATCAAAAGTGTGTTTTAGTTCTCTTCATCGTTTGTGTGTGTGTTAGGTACACAACTCTTTTCTTATCCCATTATTTTTCTTATATTTATAACTCATAACCATAATAATAATAAAAATATTAATAACCATATCAAGGTATTATTAATTAATCCATTGGGTTAAGTCATAATTTAGTAATTTTAAGTTATTGAGAGTTTTTGCTCGATGAATATTCTTTAATTAGGTGAACATTATGTTCGTTAAAATTAAAATTTCATGGATTAATGACATGTTTTGTTTAAATTATGGATTACATGGATTTTTTTAATCATAAATACACTACCATAAACATTTTTTGATTTATATTAGAACACTAGTTAAGTTAATTCTTGGATTAAATCTTCAACACTTAGGAATTCTGATCAAAATCATCTTGTGAAGTGGGTGTTAATTTAATTCAATTTTAGGAAAAGATCAAGAATATCATAATATTAAATCCCCAATAATGAACTCAACCCAATATTTATAAAATTTTTAAACCAAAAATAATTCATCAATCAATTTAATTAAGCTCTGCAAACAACCCCCCCCCCTAAAAAGACAAATCAGAAATAATCGACTCTAAAATTTATACCATCACTGAGGATTCAACCTGAGTGTCATTATACACATTAGTAGAGCACCATACCTTTAGATGTACTATAGGTGATAATAATCCTCACTTAAAATGGAATATTTTCTAGGGATGGTTTAATTAGTAGTTGGTATTTTTTATTTTTTGTAAAAAGTAAGAAAATAAACCAAAAAAAGTTCTGAAAAAAATTACAAAGAAAAAACCCACCTTCCTCATCCTTCCAAATTTTCTCTAATTTCCCCATAGCCTTCCAAAAAATCCATCAGATTTTTTTGACCTAGAAATAAATTGAACTCTTCAATAACTTAGGAGTAATATTAGAGATAATAAAATCACTCCATAACCATTCATTGTCCAACCAATTGAACTAGATATAGCCAATCCTAGGAACAAACCTTAAAAGAAATCACTACCCCTAATATGAATTACCAAACCCTTTGTATTAAATATACAAATATTGAGACTTATTTAGTAATTAAATTTTATTCGATTCATATTTTACCTAATTTTCATGGTCTAGCTGATGAGAATCCACGTCTTCACCTCAAAGAGTTCCAAGTGGTGTGCTCAACCATGAACACTCAAGGGGTTTTTGAAGAATAAATAAAACTTATAGAATTCCATTTCTCCTTAACTAACTCCACTAATTCATGGATTTACTACCTCCCTATTGGTTTCATAACCACTTGTAATTACATGAATCAACTCTTCTTAGAGAAATTCTTTCCTACTTCTTGAACTACTTCTATTTGAAAGGAAATAAGTGGTATCCATCAATTCTCCAATGAATCACTCCATGAGTATTGGGAGAGGTTCAAAAAAATTTGGAAGCCTATCCACACCACCAAATACCTAACCAAATCTTGATCCAATACTTCTATGAGGGGTTATTGGATATGTAGTGAACTTTCATTGATGTCGCAAGTAGTGGTACTCTTGTTGATAAAACTCCTGAAGCTACACAATATCTCATAAGAAACATGGATGAAAATACACAAAAATTTCATACTCGAGCATATTCTCCATTCAAAAAAGTCCATGAGAATTAATACATAGAGACCAATAAGATGACCGAGTGGATGAGTGAACTTACAGGTCTTTTTCATCAACTAGTTGTGCCTTCTAAATCCCCAACCTCATCTTCTCAACAATCTATGTTCCTTGGACCTATCAAAAATTATGGAATCTATATCTCGCCATCTCATCTAATCGACACATGTCCACAGCTTCAAGATGATCCATCTAATTCTTCTATTCCAATGGAGCTCAATGAAACAGATGTTCAGTAGAACACCATACCTCAACAATCAAGTCAGTTCATTAAAAACTCCACCCAACCCCACTCTGATCTCTTCTCTTTTATATATAACCCCGGATTGAGGTATGGTAATCCCATCTCTCATATACCTCATTTCCCCCCTCAAAATCCAAACCAATTATAATATGGTCAAGGTGGTGTTAACTTCCAACAACCTTATCCTTTTGTTCCTCAACATCAAAGGAGCAACCCTCCTCTTGCTCCTCCTGGATTCTACTATCCTAATGAGCCTTCACAATTCCCAACCCAATACAAGAACTTTCCCAAGAACCCAAATCAAGGTAATCACAATGCGGGACATGCCTTTTATTCTATGCATCCATGGGAAAGTGTTGTGGAATATCCTACCTCCTTCACCTATTCTATCCTCAAAAACATTGAAACCAAAATTGGTCAACTTCCATCCAACCTTAGCTAGCAGCAACCATCCAATTATTCCCAACTCCCAACTTAACTATTTCATAACCCCAAGGGTAATGTAAGTGCAATTGCACTTCGATCGAGAAATTTTTTTTTCATTCCACATGATGGATCCTCAAATGAACCTTTGAATGTTGATATTCAAAATGAAAAGAACAAAAATCCATAAAAATAACTTTAAGTAACTCCCTCACCTCCTTCCATTCCCCTAAGAAACCCAATTCCTTTTCCTCAAGTCACCTCTAAGCCAAGTAAGTCCTTTGAACCTAATCCTAAAATGCACGATATGTTTAGAAATTTTGAGGTCAAAATTCCCCTATTATATGTCATAAAACAAATCCCTAAGTATGAAAAGTTTCTTAAGTAATTGTGCACCTGTAAGAGACAACTTAGGACCATAGAGAATGTTTCAACCTAACAGTCCATACCCATGAAGTGAAAATATCCAGGGACCTTTACAGTTCCATGTCAAATAGGAATTTATGACTTTAATGATACACTCATTGACTTAGTATCCTTGATAAATTTCATGCCCAAATACACCTTCTCAAACCTTGGTCTAGGTCCCTTTCACCCAACGAGTGTTGTCATCTAGTTAGCCAATCGAATCATAGCCAGTCTTGAGGGAATAATTGAGGATGTTCTTGTTTGATTTAATGATCTTATCTTCCCATTTGATTTCTATGTCCTTGAAATGGAAGGTGAGATGACCTCTCCTCAGTATCCTCTAATCCTAGGAAGACCATTCCTCATGACTGTTAGAACTAAGATTTATTTCCATGCAGGTATCTTATCCATGGAATTTGGTGACCAACTGATCAAGTTCAACATTTTTCAATCCATGAGATACCCATCAGAGGATCACTTTGCCTTCTCAATCCATGATTTTGAGGAAACTTATAAGATTCAATTAAACCCCATTCCATCATGTTCATCATGTTCTAATGAGGGTGGAGCTTGTGAAATTTTCACCATGATTAACCAATTCATAAATGGGGAAGTTTATGCTGACCTTTCATTCATAAAAATCATAAATATAGAGGTTCTTGAAAACTATATTTAATCCCATATCAACTCTGATATCTACTATTCCACCTTGGATATTATTAGGTAAAATGAACCATAACCAACGGAAATTACTTCCCTTATTCATAATTTGTCAATCCCACAAATAAAAGATGAAACAGATCTAAAACCTATTCATGCACACTTGAAATATGCATTCCTTTTCCATGATCACTCTTATCCCTTTATTATATATACTTCACTTACTAAAATTGAGGAGTACAATATTGTTTAGGTGTTAGATAAAAACAAAAAAGGCCTTATGTTGGATCCTAGATGACATATCAAGCATTAATCCTACCCTTTTCATGCATTACATCCATCTTGAAGAATCATCCAAACTAATCAGACAACCACAAAGAAGACTCAATCAACTCGGTAGTTAGGGAAGAGATCACCAAGCTTCTTCAAGTTTTTATTATCTAACCAATTTTCGATAGTGAATAGGTTAGTCTGATTCAAGTGGTACCTAAGAAGGTTAGGATAACTATTGTCACAAATGAACATGTAGAGGTGGTCACAAATTGGGTGAAAAATAAATGGTGTGTGTGCATCGATTATCAGAAATTGAATGCTAAAACATTAAAATATAACTATCTACTTCCTTTCCTTAGTCAAATTCTAGAATGATTGGCTAGAAAGTCACATTGTTTCTTTCTTGATGTATACACCAACTACTTCCAAATCTCAATCACACCTCAGGACTAAGAAAAGACAACATTCACTTTACCCTTTAGAATATATACATATAGGAGAATTCCTTTTCACATTTTTAATGATCCTAAAAAATTCTAGAGGTGTATGATGAGTATCTTTTCTAACTTCACTGAGAATTTCATGGAGTTATTCATGGATGACTTTACCATTTATGGTGAGTCATTTGAATCCTTCTTGCATTCACTCTCTCTGGTCTTACAAAAGTGTTTCAAATGTTACCTTATGCTGAATTTATAAAAAATGTAACTTTATAGTTACTAATTGGATTTTTCTAGGGAACATAATTTCATAAGAGGGTATTCAAGTCGATCCTACCAAAATTGAGGTGATCCAATCACTTCTTGAACCCACATCAGTTCGACACATCCGTTCATTACTTATTCTTGCCATTTTCCATCATCAATTCATCCATAACTTTAGTAGGATTACACTCCCACTCATTAATCTACTCCATAATGATGTTACATTCCATTTCGATAAGGTCTGCAAGAGAGACTTCATTGAACTCGAAACTATTATTATATCTTCTCTGATAATCCAACCCCCAGATTGGTCCTTACCCTTTGATTTGATGTGTGATACTTCTGGTAGTTCCATTGGGGATGTTCTTGGTCAAATAAGAAAAAATATTCCTCATATCGTCTATTATGCCTCAAAAACATTGGATGAAACTCAATCTCACTATACTGTGACTAAAAAGAAACTTTTAGCTATAGTTTTTGGATTTGATAAATTCCAGCCCTATCTCTTAGGTTCCAAAATCATTATATTTACGGACCATTCAGCTTTGAAGTTCTTACTCAATAAAATTTATTCCAAACCAAGGCTAATAAGATGGATTTTAATACTCCAAGAGTTTGACATTGTGATTAAAGATAGACCTGGAAAAGAAACCCATATGGTTGATCACCTAAGTAAAATTTCTAATTCTTCTCATTTTAAAATAATTGATAATGAATTTCCAACTAAACACATATCATCTCTCACTCTAAAGTTACCATGGTATGCTTCTATTGTAAATTACTTAGTTGCTGGTGTTTTTTAATAAAAAAAATTAAAAGAAAAAAATTGAAGTTAAAAAGTGATTTAAAATTCTATTTTTGGGAAGATAATAAACTTTAGAAAATTGGGGCTGATATGGTAATTAGAATATATTTTGATGAAGATAAACATTCATCCATCTAATAATTATGTCACTCAATGCCTAGCGGTGGCCACTTTGGACCACAAAGGACCTACTGAAATATCCTTAGCTTGGGATTCTTTTAGCCTTCACTCTTTAAGGACTCACATGAGTTCTTTCAATCATGTCCCACTTGCAAAAAAATTAGCACAATTTTCAAAAGAAATGAAATTACCCAAAAGCCTTTAATATTTGTTAAGATATTCGATGTTTGGGGTATCGATTTCACAGGACCATTCCCCCCTTCCAATGGATTATCATACATTCTTCTTGCAGTTGATTATATTTCTAACTGGGTTAAGGCCAAACACACTAGGAAGAATGATGCACATACCATTAGTGAGTTCCTAAAAACTCACATCTTCCATCAGTTTGGGACACCACATGCCTTGATAAGTGACTTAGGAAAATATTTCTGTAATCAGACCATGGAATCTATTCTGAAAAAAATGGGGTTGTACATAAAACTTCAACTGCATATCACCCCCAAACAAATGGCATGGTTGAACTTTCTAATAGAGAAGTTAAAAGAGTGCTTGAGAGAATTATAAATCCCACCAGAAAATAATGGCCTGAAATATTTGGTCGAGTGATTTGGGCTTATCAAACTGCCTATAAAACACCCATTGGGATGTCTCCATTTAGGCTAGTTTTTTTGTAAAGAATGTCATTCACCAGTTGAAATCCAGTATAAGTCATTTTGGGCTGTGAAAACTTGTGATTTTGATTGTGAAAAATCTAGAGAATAGAGATTATTGTATTTGAATGAATTGGAGGAGATTTTACTAGATTCTTATTGGAATTCCAATCTCTGTAGATAAAAGGCTAAGACACTCCATGTCAAACACATCCTATGAAAGGTATTCCATGAAGGTGAAAAGGTAATGATCTTCAACTCTTGATTTTGGATTTACCCAATAAAGCTTAATTCTATTTGGGAAGGTCTTTTTATAATTACTAATGTTTACCCATTTGGTGTAGTGAAATTACAAGACCCCTCTTCCAAAATACATTCAAAGTTAATGAACATTGGTTAAAGCATCACCATGAGAGGACACACACCCCAGGAACCACATCAACTTCCATCGACCCAACAATGGATAGAGATGCAAACCCACCAAATTCAAACCATGGGGAACCTATTTCCCTTTAACTCCCTCCTCTCTTCTTCCTCCTTCTCTCTCTCTCCCTATTTCTTCTTCTTCCTCTCTATTTCATTTTTTCACCACTTTCTTATTCAAACCCTTTTTTCTCTTTCTATTTTGTGTGAGTGTGTGTTTTTTAAAAAAACTATAAAAAACACTAAAAAAATAAAAAAAATAAAAAATAGTCTTAATTACTCACCATTAAATTTTCAAATTTTTACTAACCTTTTTGGGGAGTCCAATGACTTTTTTTCAACTCAAAATTTTTTATATTCATCCTAAATTTGGATAAATAATTTTGTGTTAATAATAATAAATTTTTAATGCTCAGTTTTTTATTTGGAAAATGATTATTCTCCAACCATGAGTAAAAAAATTAGATTTTATGTCAAGGTAACCTATGACCATATTTTCATTTTGTGTATTTTTCACCCCTGATTGTGAGTCTTGAGTTTGTTTACCTTTGATCTGAATTTCCTACTTTAGTGTACATTAATATGATAGAGGCATTTTATGAGCCATGTAAGAATAAAAATATCCAAATAGCCTCTCATTACCCTTACATTGATCATAATTTTGAAATTCCCTTTGATCCTATGAAAACTTTTTTTGATAGCCACATTACAAGCCCAAAACCTTATCCCACCCAATAACTACATGGATTATCATTACCTGATTTATTTAAATTTAAGTGTGGGGGGGATGGATTTAATTTTGGGTATTATTTTCTTGATTTTAATCATGTCATCATATTCTTGAGGGAAATCATCCATTTAAGTGTGGGTAGAGGTTTTCATTCATTGATTTTTGTAAATTTATATATTTTTATGACATATTTTAAAAAAATTATTGAAAAGTGTTAAAAAAAGTATATGAAAAAAACAAAAAAAAAGAAAAAAATGGGTTGTGTCTTGGGCAGGTTAAAATAACTCTTCCCCAACCTTTGATCTTGTTATAACTATTACAATTAGGGTCGTGAGGAGACCAAACATGGGTTGGAAGATGATTGTGAGATTTTTTTCAAGTTCAAATTTTGAAAAAAAGAAAATAAAAGTAAAAAAACCAAAAAAAATAATACATATATCGTTGGGAGAAGTTTTTTATTTTGTAAATATTTCATATTTTCATTACCTTCAAACTTTAATCCTCTGTTTCTTTCTTCACACAATCATGTCCTTTTAAATATGTGTTTTTATTTCCTTCCATGTTTCATTTCAAAAAAAATGTACATTGTGTTTCCCATGTTGATGTTTTACCCCTCTTTTCCACTATTTTGGACATTATCTTCCTACTATCCTTTAGCCACTAAAAAATACCTATTGATTATTATGCACTTTATAATAGGGAATTAAATATGAGAGCTTTTACAAACTCTAAGGTTTTCACTTTTGTTTGGTGAATGAGTGAACCTCTATAAATAAATTTTTATCATCTTGAGAGGAGTGAGTTCTGAGTGCCCATATTTTCCATTTCTAAATTTGAGCATGAAAAATGAATTGTTTTTGTAACATTTTTTCTATAAAAATTTGTGGTGGAATTCAATATGGATTACTGAAATGGTCTAGACCCCCCTAATTGGAGAAAACAAAATTTTAATATTTGTTGGTGAGTGAAAATGATTTAGTTGTGTTTTTTATATTTAATGGACATGACGACATGAACAATACTATGTGTGGGAGAGTTGATATTATTAATTTATTAATAAATTTTTATTTACTCTATTTACTTAATTTCAATAAAAAAATTCATAATTAGTGTGAAATACTCATGTTTTAATATTAAATATAATTTTTTAGCATTATTTTTATGAATCCAGATTCAAGTCAGTTTACTATTTTAATTATAAATCTCACCCCACTTATCCAAAATGTATTATTATTGTTTTTTAGGATTCCCAATTCAATATTATAAAAATCATTCTACTTAATATTTGGACAATTCGGCCATTTGAAGGGCCATATAGACTACACTAGAAGGACTACCAAATCTGTTGAGAAAAATGGACCATCCATGATGATTGAATTTATGAGCTCAATAAAGAATCCAAAATTTTATAAAACTCATGAATTTATTTTTTAATACCCAAATGAATCATTTATAAAAAAATTAAGGCTAAAATCCATAAAAAGGGGGCCCAACTGATTCTTTGAAGACCATCCCACCATTCTGTCCAGGAATTAAAAACATCCAACTTTTGTTGACATTGATCCCAATAAAATAGTCCAACTGATATGATATTTTTTTGTGTAAAAACCAATATATAGGAGTCCAAATTTTTAGAATAAATGGTTTGTATTTTATCGCATGTTCCTGGCCTAAAATGCATTCACATTTAAACCATGAAAAACTTGACAGAAAAATGGACAGCCACACATGGTTTACCAAAATAGCCATAACTTTGGATCCAAAAGTCCAATGGACACAAAATTTGGAGGGTAAACCTTAAACATACATATATACAACTTTTAATAATAATAATTCTCCATATTTGGCTGTATGAATTGTTAAATTGTAAATCTAACATGAGGGAGAGTTTTGGAATGCAAATAGTCAACTCCCTTTGGCTATAAATACATCCTCCTATTCTCCTTGTAAGGGGTTGGAATTTAAGAATATAGGAGGATAAATTGGAATGAACAGAGACTTGAAAAATTCCTATTAGTACCTTTCAAACTCAAGTTTTCACTTGATAGACCTTTCCTCCTCTGGTTTTTTTCATGTTCTTTTGTGTTCTTCTTCATTTGTAATCGTGTAAGTTTTTTTTTATTTCAATTAAATATTAATGAATGTTTCTTCATATTCATCCATAATTATTATCCATGTTATATTTTGAAATATTAATGGTCTTAAAATAGTTTAAATCAATTTAAAATACCTTTCCTCTTTCACTTTATCATTCAATCAAAAGTGAATTTTAGTTCTCTTCATCATTCGTGTGTGTGTTCGGCACGCAACTCTTTTCTTATCATTTTATTTTTCTTCTATTTATAACTCATAACCATAATAATCATAAACTAGATTAATAACCATCTCAATGGACGAGTAAATCATCCATTGGGGTGAGTTGTAATTTTGGGATGTTAAGTTATTGAGAGTTTTTGCTCGATGAATATTCTTTAGGTTAACATTGTGTATGTTAAACTTAAAATGTCATGGATTAATAACATATTTTGTTTTAAAGTATGGATTACATGGATTATTGGAACCATAAATACACTACCATAAACATGTTTTGATTGATATTAGAACCCTAATTAATTTAAGGATTATATTAAAGCCTTAACACTTGGGAATTCCGATAAAAATCATCTTGTGAAGTGGGTATTAATTTAATGCAATATAAAGAAAAGATTAAGGATATCATAAGATTAAATACCCAATAATGAACTCACCCCAATCATTATAAAATTTTTAAACAAAAAATCATCCATCAATCAATTTAATTAAGCTATGCAAACACCCCCCCCCCATTAAAAAGACAAATCATAAACAATCGACTCTAAAATTTGTATCATCATCGAGGATTTGACCCGAGTGTCGCTATACACATTAGCAGAGCACCAGACCTTTGAACGGCCGATAGGAAACAATCGTTCACACTTAAATCTATTTTAAATTAAAAATTTGTAAATATTGTATATTTTATTATTGATATAAGTGTGTTTAGTCATGTTTTTGTATGTAAGATGACTCATGAGATATGGAAGATTCTATAAGTTACTCACCTTGGCTCAAACAAATGATTTGAACCAAACTTCGAATTATTTGATCTGGGTACCAAAAATTCAAGATGGGTGATGATGAAACTATGAACCCAATGTTCCACTGATTTACAAGCATTTTGAATAAAATGAACTCACTTTAGAAACATTTGAAAATTCAGTACTTGTTGAATGAGTCCTAAGATCACAGCTGAAGAAATTGCATGTAAATAAGTTCATCATTGAAAAATGTAAGAACTATAAAGAGTAAACTCTTGATGGATTGATTGGATCACTACTTTAGTATGAACTAGAATTGAAGCTCATAACTGAATAAGATACAATGAAAAGAAAATATATAATTTTTAAATCTATAAATCTTGTTTTTAATGACTCTTATGATTTTAAACTATAGGATAGTGAAAAAGAAGATATGACTCAAATTGTGACTGGAGTCTACAAATGAATGAAAAAGAAAGTATTTAAGAACTGAATTAGAAAAAACTCTCTAAAGGATAAATATAAGGGAAATAAGAAATGCGGTAATAATTTTAATACTTCAGATGTTACTTATTTTGAGTGTAGAAATAAAGGGCATATTAATCTTGGATATCCAAACCTAAAGAATAAATACAAATAAAAAAAGAAGGGGGGAGGAATTAATAATAAGTTGGAGTTGTACCAAAGAATATGATTCTAGATAATAGTCTAGAAATGATAAATAATATTCTAACTTGTGTTTCATGGATTCTTTGAACGAGGTTAATAATTATGATTTTTATTATATATATATTATGATTTTGATTATGGTTCTAAAAATTGGAATGTTTATGAGTTAAATGAATAAATTGAAAGATTGAGAAAATATGTTTTCATAGGTGTTGATTTATATAATAAGCTTAAATAAAATAATTAGAAACTTGTTTTTTTGAAAATAAAGTGCTTTAACAATAGAATAAAAAATAAGGAATATTGCTTCTACTTCTTATTCTAAAGTTTTTGATGATTTGAAATATGCTTAGGATTTGAATGAAAATTTGAAAAAGTTTAAAGTATTAAGCAAAGTTTTTATTCTTTTATTCAAGGTAATGAAAAATATCATAAAATGATGTATTTGAATAAAATAAATAAAAATAAAGATGTAATTTTCTATGATAGGATATTACCACAACTATATCAAAAATAATTTGTTAAAAGTAAAAATGGTAGTACTTCTATTGTTACATGTTTTCAATGCGGCAAGAAAGTTCACTCTACAAATGATTGTTCTCTTAGATTAAAACGGTCTTTGGAATTTATCAAGACTCATATTTTTAAATCTTTGTTATCTAGAGTACCATACAATACTTGTTTAAATTTTTTTGTGGGTACATAAAATTGTTTTACTAATCTAATTGGACCCAAAGTAGCTTGGGTACCAAAATTTTTAGGTAATTGATTTTTATTGGTGAAATTACTTGGATGTATCAAGAACGACATATCGTACATGGATATTGGATGCTATAGGAATATGAACAAAGACTCTTAGAAGTTTATTACTTACAATAAATGTGATAGAGGCACTATTACATTTGGAGATAATTATAAAGGAAAAGTAAAAGGTTTTGGTAAAGTGGGTATTTTTAATTCTACTTTTATTTCTAAAGTTTTATATTTTGAAGGATTAAAACATAATTTAATTAGTATATTTAAATTATGTGATTATGTAATGGAAGTAAAATTTCAAAATGATAAATGTTTAGTGTTTAGGGATGAATCTTTATTATTTTATGCTAATTAAAAGGAAAATATTTATACTATTGATTTCACCAAACAAACTATTCGACATGTTAAGTGTTTGAATACTGTACAAAGTGATAACTTTCTTTGGAATTGATGGTTAGTTTATGTTAATTTCATAATGTTACATAAGCTCTCAAAACATGAGAACGTTCTAAAATTATCTACTATGAAGAAAGAAAAACTTCATGTTTGTGATGGTTGAATGAAAGGGAAATGACATAAAGTTGCATTCAGACCTATCAATTAGATAAGTACTAAAATCAAAAGGAGATAATTTTATAAAATATTGTTTTGGTTTTTTAATTTTCAAAAGGGTGGAGTTTTTTGTAGTTTTTTACCCTTTGTTTATATTTTATTTTTTGAATATTTCAATTCCTCTTAATATTTTATGTTAATATTTTTTTATGAAAATCAGTTTTTAACTAGCTCACTACATTTTTATTATATCTTGAATTATAGTGCTTTGAATTTCATAACACCTATTTCATATTGTTGGGAAAAAATCCCTCAAGGTAACATTGTAGTATTTTTGGGTTGATTGTGTTTGTTGACAAAGTGGGTTTCCAAGGTATGTTGTGGAGATGCAAAGAGATTGTTGACTAGGCATGTTGATAAATATCCAAGATAGAGGAATGGATTCCATAGAAGCGGTGCAAAAAGTTGTGTACACAAGGTGATGTTGTTTTCCAGTATTTGCCAAATTTTTGGGGTCCAAAATTTGGAGTTTGGCTAGCATAGAGAAAAGTGGATTTCCTTGAAGGCCTTATTAAAATATGGAAAAGGCATGAGTTTCATGAAGATGGGCTTCTTGAAGGGTGTTTTGTGAAGGATCAAAGAAATATGACAGTGATTTACGCGACAACGACGAGCATAGCGAACAGCGAAGGTGAGGAGCATCGGGAGTGGAGCATCGTAGTGGTGCTAAGGTTTGGATGGAAGATCAGTGATTACGACAAGCATTGTGAATGAGAAATTTTCATGGTTCATGAAAAAGGGAGAATCACAACGGAAAAGAGGGAGCATCAATAAATGGTGATGATGTGTCCAAAAGGTTTTGGAATTAGTGGAAACACCTATAAATAGGCCTCTACCCACTTCAAAAAAGTAGCGAGACATAATGAGGATCTTAAGGCTTTGGATTCATGAAGGTGGTTCGCGAAGGTGGTTCGTGAAAGAGTTTCATGCGAAGAAGTTCATGAATGCTATGATAGTCAACCGAATGTTCTGAGAATCGCAAAAGTAAAGGAATTCGTGAAGGCTATGTAAGCATCATGAAAGGAAGGAGTTTCGCAAAGGCTAGTTGAGCATTGTGGAGGAGGTGTGCTTCACGAAGGCTAAGTGAACTTCATGAAAGGTAGGAGTTTTGCGAAAGGCTATTTGAGATTCGTGAAGGCAATGAGCATCATGAAAGTTGTTCAGAAGGAATTGCCCAATACATCTGTGGTGAATTGGTATTCATCTATTGGATGAAAGTGGAACTTCAACAGAGCATCCATATACAACTGAGGATGTATTCATTATAGATAATGAAGGGACCTACATGTCCATAAACTGTGGGTGAATGAAGAATAAGAAGGTGATCCTTTCCACCAGCAGTGATCTAGAGAAAGAGACATAGAGAGTGACCCTTGGGAATGCAGTGAACAGACCCTAAACCTTGTAAAGGCAGTGAGCCTAGGTATATACGATATCTAGCTCAAAACATCATTATTAGCAGTGATCCTTAGTGAATTTTGTACAATCAACATATCGTCATTATATTGGATGTAGCCCAGTGAGGGTGAACAGAGTAAAAATCATTATGTCCTTGTGCTTACTTTCTTGCATTACATTCAAAGCATCATCATCAGATAAATAAGGAAAGGATAAGATCAACATTAACACTTAAGTGAAAACAAAGATACCCTTATAATAAAGAGGATAAGATCTATTGGGGTAAGAAGAATTTAGAAAAGAATATTCATACCCTGATTCAACCCTCCCCTCAGGGTATTTAGGCCCCTTTTGGACCTAACACATATGAAAGATAATAAGTTTTTATACTTTTTATTCAACTATTATGGTGCCTAAATCAGTTTCTAAATGTTCACACTTTTGGTCTGAACATACTGCATGCTTTTGGTTTTTACAATAATTTTTAGTTTATAGTTTTCTTTAGTTATTCTATGATAACTTGAGTTATATAGCTTAAATTTTCATGCAACTTGTTTTGTTGGATATACAATACATTTATTTACATTTAATTAAACTAAGTGGAAGTCTAAAAACATTGTTTGAGTGCTCTATAAAATACCCAAAGTCTGTGTATTGTTTTTCAGAAACTCTACGATTTCCAAAATACAATATCTTCTGTTTTTCAATAATAACTCTAACTACAGACCATGGAATCGCACATTGTTTGTTGATATGGATAGCTAAGAAATTTATTTTCATTCCATAAACCAAATGAAAGGATGAAATGTAATGTCTCATTTATTCCCATGTAAGACTTTAGAATATTCTTATGAATATTTCTGGAGTCAGGTGTTGAGACGACGTGACATTTCGAGGCCTGGTGTGCCCAAAATTAATTTTTCAAATATATTGAATATATTAATATCACGCACATATAGTTTTCCTGAAAAATAGGAATAAATCTCAAACGTGGGGAATATATCATAAATTTGAGGGCACCATTGAGTTTAGAGTGTGGGTTTTTCCCTAGGCACACATAACCTTTGTTGGCACAGGGTGTTGGTGAAAAAGTTGTCACGGACGCAGATGAATAAAATAAATATATAAAGTTATTTATTTTATTTATTTTGGAACAGTGACCTAAAATCATCTTTAAATACATGGTTATGAGGAGATATTAGGGTTTTACACTAAACCTTGGAGACCTAGAGGACCGTTTGAGGAGTGTGTTCTTGGAAAACGACATTGAATTGGATCAGATTGAGGATTGTGCACCAACTAAGATCATGGATCTCACCAACGACAACAATGAATAATCGTTCTTCATAAGTGATCAATCCAAACTCTGGGTAGGATATTTTCTTTGTGGATCTATCCTTGTTTTTTTTATCCCACGATGAAAGCGAATCAATTAACCAATGGATTAATTCGCGGATCGGTCATTTGTGGACATGGGTTTAATTGTAGGATTTGGGGATAATAATTATTTGTTTGTTCATTGATTTCTATACCTACTAATTCATCTTCCCTATGATAATAGATCGAGGCCTAAATGAACAAAGGTTGAGGTTTGTTCCTCACATTTATGTTTTATGGTTTTCTCTCCCCATTCTATGTGGGTTCATCATTGGCATTTCTATTTAGCCTACGATTCGGTGAATACCTAGTGAACGATCATTGTTCATTAGATATTTGGTGCAACAGATAATTACCATGGGTCAGAGATTGAGATTAAATGATATGATTGCGGTATTCATCTATGGTTGCAGATCCATGGACGGATCAAAGGTTCATGATTCTAGTTTGGCGTGCGGTATCGGCAAGGCATGGTGGTGGTGGATTCCTGATCAGCGATTATCATTAGAATGCCCAGATTCTGTCCATTGGTAGTGAGGAGCTTTGTTCAACCTTAGATCTATGACATACGTCGTGATTTAGGGAGAAATTGGTGGTTGTGGGGTCGTGGATGAAGACATGTGAAGCTTTCCGTGGGATCTGTGAAAAACCCGACGACACAGTGTGTGGTCCTATAAACACGCATCATGTAGCCCCTTCTATGTGGAGCTTGGGTTTCATCTTGGAGAAAAGTACCATGTGAAGCATTATATATGTCGTGTGACCCTTAGCTGACTAGTTCGGCTTGCACAAGGGGTACACGCCCAGGAGGCCATGTGGTGTTACACACTGTGTGTTCTTAATTGCACATCGCGTAACATGTGGAAGATAGCTCGGTGTGTACATGGGGTATATGCCCAAGTGTGGTCCCATGCACCGTGTACTTGGGAAGTGCACAGGTGGGCCAGAGTACATGGGAAGAGTTGTATACTCAGACACTACCAAGTACACGGACATGGGTCCGGTGTACACGGGCATAGGTAGAACGATGCGCCAAGTGGCAGGGAAACTTCTACATCTCGTTTACCCTTGGGACACACCATGTATTTAGAATAATTACATTTCATGTGAGAAAGAGACATGGACAGTGCCAGGTTTAGTGATACATGTCGTAAACCCTTAGGGACATGTCATGTAGTCCTTTGAGGATAGGGTTGGATTCCTATTTCTTCTTAGCTTGGCTTTGTTGAGAGCTTGTGTGAGATTCCTTGGACTAGTATCAGTTGAGTTTGTTCCCTTGGTCCATTCCTTGAGGGTTGGTATGGAATCGCTTCCTACACATAGGATAGTGATCCCCTCAGTGGGACTTCTTGGATAAAGTTTTCGGGATCCTTCTGTGATGGCCAAAGTGAGATCCTCTATCATTATCTTTCCCTAGGTGGAGTTCTTGGTAAATTCTTGAGCAACATTATGTGGACATCAATCCTCTACTTAGTAGGTTACTCCAGATTGATTTGTTGGTATACCCCACAACCTTGGGTGTGAGCCTCATCTGTGTATCTTTCTCTGTAGACTTCTAACATATACTTCTAATGGTGAGACGCGATGAGAAGTACATCTTAAATGAACACCATCAGTGTTATATGACTCATAGAGTGTGATATCCTAGATGAGTGTTATGTGGAACCTTCGATCATGATTCCTAGGAGGGATTTATAGTTGTGATCTTACCTTGAAAATGTGTGTCTACTTCAATAATATTTATATTTTTTGTTGTATGTCTCATCCTTTTATTGAAATTTTCTATGATGAGCTGGCTACTCTTGATGTTTTGTGTTTGGTTATTTCGGGGTATCCTACTGGGTATTGTAATACTCACCTCTACATGAGCTCTTTCCGCATGTGTCATGTCTTATGCAGACGACATACCTTTTTTGTGAAGTCCTTGGTGGACTAGGAGAAGGTGGGGGTATTTTGGTCTAGACCAACCGAGGTGTATATTTTTGTTTCATTTGATAGTAGTCCCCTCCTTCTAAGCAGGCCAGACTTTACTTTCCATTTTTTGTTGGGCTTGTATTTGGCCTTTTTGTGCTTTCAAGTTTTTTTACGATGTACTCTGATTATGGGATTATAGATATATGCATGCATTGTTATCAGTTGTTTTATATTTCAGCATTTCATAGGCTTAGAGATGTTTGTGTGTGCATACAAGTATTATAGGAAAATGCCTCCCATGTGTGTAATATGCCTTCTTGGCACTTGTCGCTAGCCCCTGGCTTATTGGAGGTAGACTTGGGGTAGTTGTGTCTCAGGCCCTGTCGGGTTGGGTTGTGATAGAATGGTATCAAAAGGGGTACCCAGCCTGAAGTTTTATGACACTGCATGGGTTTAGGATCGTAGTTTAGAGTTTCTTTTGTATAGCTATTAGGTTTGTTTTAGGAACTAGAAAAATAGTGTTAAAGTTTTTCAAGATTGGATCTCAAACCAAGGTGTCTAGTGTTGGTGTGGTGGTTGACGTATCTATTCACTAAGACCTTGATAACCAGCTTGTTGACTCAGTATATATTGAAACTGGTTACAGGTAAAAAATTGGTACATGAATCATATTATAAAGGGTTGTGGGTTCCATGTTCTTCTTGAGTTAGCTCTCTAGATATACTCATTGACTATGGTATATCTTGATAATATTCAAGATACCTCTATGATGACAGACAGCTATAATTCCAATACATTATCATGATTATGACCATATGAGTGATGAGGTTTCAGTTCAGGGACCCACTCATGAGGTTTTTTTCTCTAGGTAGGCACCAAGTAGTGCTACCCCCTGTTGAGCAGCACATGGATCCTTCTGTGGATCAGGCAGATGATCATCTTTGTGTTGAGTAGTCAATAGCTTCACTAGGATGTGACAATGTTATGTGTAATATAGGCATGTTATGCGAGTTCCAATGATGGGGATCACTGAGATTCCATGATGAGATAGAACCTCAGGTAGTAGAGGTTTAACTCGAGGTAGTGGTCCATGTTTCTGGTGCGTGTAGATCCCGACGGACCGGATGGTTGCGCTTGCGACCCATTTTCTCCATGGAGCAGTAGTTCGCTCTGGTGGTACCAAAATATGACACACCTGTGTTGAGTGTTCATTGTAAGTTCTATAGTTAGAGATTTCCCCAAGTCATAAGGTGGTTCAGACCCCCCCTTCTCAGGTGGGTGGATGACCGATATGAGCATGTGGTGGAATGTTCCACTTGGATATGACCCCTTCCTGATAGTGGTCCTGGATGTGATACTTCTCTATGGTGATGTGGGACGTCAGTAGGTCCCTATGTTGGTAATGTTTGACATGACCTTGGACATGCAAGTGAGTTAGACAATTCCCCCAGTAAGACTCATTCTTGAGACTCAATCCAAAATCGTGTGGGTGAGTCAGTGTCGCCCAAAGCAGATAGTGTCAAGGTGTGGTGGATGAGTTTCTCGGAATTGTTTGTTTGAGTTTGTTTGATGTACTAAGATTTTGGAGCGAGTTCTAGTTGTGGTGAGTAGGCGAGAAAGGGTAAAGAATGAGTTCTAAGCAGTAATAGATCATAAAGGCTTCAAGTGTGGTTTGAGGTATGACGTGTGTCTTCACTACCCCAATTACAGTTTTCACACAGAGTTATGAGCCGCTTTTCCCTAAGTGTATCTCTTACTCGATACCTAGTGATACTAGTGGAACCCTTTTTTCTCTACCCTTGTGTTGGGGGCTCCTGCATAGAAGATCAGTGATTGTACTCATCTACCGACAGTGTGACCTAACTCTAGGAAGATATAGAGAGTCTCGTGTGGAAAATACTTAAAGGATGGAATCATGTAATGTCATAGTTTTTTTCATGTAAGACTTTAGAATATTCCTATGAATATTTTCGGATCCAGGTGCTCAGATAGTGTGAGGTCCTAAGGCTTGTTGTGTTCGAAATTAATTTTTGGAATATATTAAATATATTAATATCACACGCGTGTATTTTTCATGAAAATGTAGAACAACTCTCGAACAAGGTCCCAAATCATAAAACTGAGGGCACCGTTGAGTTCAAAATGTGATTTTTTTCCTAGGCACGACATAACCTTTGTTGATGCATGGTGTTTGTGAAAAAGTTGTCACAGATGCAAATGGATAAAATAAATAAATTTGTTTGTTTGTTTTATTTGTTTTGAAGGAACATCCTTAAATTCTCTTTAAATACATAGTTATGAAGAGATCTCATGGTTTCCTTCCAAACCCTGGAGACCAAGAGGACTGTTGGATGAGATCGTTCTTGGAAAACAACATCAGATTGGATCAAATCGAGGATCGTGTGCTAACGGAGATCATGGATCTCTCTAATGATAGCAACATAGAACCATTATTCATCAGTGATCAATCCAAACATCAGGTAGAATGTTTTCTTTGTGGATTTATATCTATTTTCTTATCCCATGACAAAATAGAATCAATAAACTAACAAATTGATTCATGAATCGGTCGTTTATGGGCATGGGTTTAATTGCGAGATTTGGGGATAATAATTATTTGTTTGTTCGTTGATTTCTATACCTCTTCATTCATCTTCCCTACGAAAATGGATTAAGGAAAAAATGATCAAAGGCTGAGGTTCATTCCTCACATTTATGTTTTATGGTTTTTTCTCCCCATTCTACGTGCGTTTATCGTTGGCATTTCTATTTGAACTATGATTCGATGAATACCTGGTGAACGATTGTTGCGCATTCAATCTTTGGAGAAAAATATCATTACCATGAGTTAGGGTTGGAGATTTCATGATATTATTATGGTATTTGGATATGGTAGTAGATCCATAGATGGATCAGAGGTTCGCGATTTTGGTTTAGTGTGCGGTACAGGTGAGGCGCAACTGGGGTGGATTCCTGAGCGGCGGGTACAGTCAGAACAGTTGGATTCTGACCATCGGCGATGAGGAGGTTTGGTCAACCTCAGATTCGTGACATATTCCACGATTCAGGTAGATATTAGTGGTTGTAAGTCCATGGATGAAAACACATGAAGCTTTTCGCGGGATCTGTGAAAACCTGACTACACAGTGTGTAGTCCTATGAACACACATTGTGTAGCCCCTTTTGTACGACACTAGGGTTTCAACATAGAGAAAAGTATCACATGCCATGTGAAGCATTACACATGTTGTGTGACCCTCAGTTGACCAATTTGGTGTGTACAGGAGGTACATGCCTAGGAGGCCATGTAGTGTTACACATCGTGTGTGCCTAGTCACATGTCGGGTAACATGTGGCGGATGGATCAGCATGTGCGGGATGGAGTACATGGGAAAATCCATGTACTCAGACATGACCAAGTACGCGGACACGGGTCTGGTGTGCATGGGAACAAGAATAATGACATGCCAAGTGGCGGGGAAAATTCTACATGTCATGTACCCTTGGGACACACCATGTATTTAGAAAAATTACATGTCGTGCGAGCGCGAGACATGGGCAGTGCCAGGTTTAGAGAGACATGTCGTATACCCTTAGGGACACACCATGTGCTCCTTTGAGGATAGGTTGGATACCTCTTTCTTCTTATCTTAGCTTCGTTGATAGATTGTGTGAGCTTCCTTGGATCAATATCAGTTGAGTGTGTTCCTCTGGTCTATTCCCTAAGGGTTAGTATGGAATCACTTTCTACATATAGGATAGTGATGCCTTTAGTGAGACTTCTTGGAAATAGTTGATGGAATCTTTTAGTGAGGCTTGGAGTGAGATCCTTTATCATCATCTTGCATTAGATGGAGTTATTGGTATCATCGTGACCAATACTAGGCGGGTGTTGATCCTCTACTTGGCAGGTTATTCTAGATTGAGTTATTGGTATACCTCACAAATTTGGGTGTGATCTTCATCTATGTATCATTTTCTTCAAACTTCCAGTGTATACTTCTAATGGAGAGACCCGATGAGTATTACATTTCAGACGGACATCATCGGTTCCATCTGACTCATGAAGCATAATCTCCCAGATGAGTACTATATGGAACCTTCGAGCATGATTCCTAGGTTGGATTTACAGTTACGATCTTACCTTGAGACTGTGTGTCTACTGTGAGTATATCTGGATGTTTTGTTGTATGTCTCATCCTATGATTGAAATTTCATGTGATGAGCTGACTACTCTTGATGATTTGTGTTGGGTTATTTTGGGGTGTTCTACTGGGTATTGTTTGTAATATCCCAGAATTTTTGTGTAATTTCTTTTAAATTATATGGAATTATTTTGAGACCAGATGCTTTGAAGACACCTAATTCCGAGGCCTGGTGAGCCTGGAATAGAATTTTGAACTTTTTTTTAGTTCATTTAAGTAAACGTGCGATTAGGTTTTTCTAACTTTTAAACTGGTGCTCGGATCAAAAATCTAAAGGTATCGTTAAACTTAGAATGGAGGGATTCGCCTAGAATGGACTTAACTTCGACCGGCAAGGGTCGACCAGAAAATATAGTTTTTGTACTTTTTGGAAAAAAAATAAAATAACTTAAAAAGTTATTTTCTTTTTTTCTCACCGTTAAGCGGTGGCACACTAGCACTACAGTTCGGTGACGAGGTGGCGATGAGCTCCTTTAATGAGACTCCTTAACGGAAATGAAACAGACACGATGTTTCATTAATGAAACAACATAATGACATTGTGACGCAGTGTAATAGAAACATTGCTATGTGTTTCTCTATTAATGAGATAACACGTTGGGGAATCAAATGGGGAATTTATCTGACGAACCTATGGTGAAAACCCTCTCCAACAACGAATGACGAACGTCGACGAATCACTAGCAACATCAACTCACCTCGATGAATGGGACCGGAGGATGAATAACGCTGACGAATTCAAACGGAACTTGAATCCTCATGAACGGATCGCTTCAACGATGAACTCCAATGAGGTGGGGTCTTGTTTTAAGTTCTCTTGTTCTTTATTCTAAATGAAGAACACAGATCAACCCACAAACAGGTCGATCCGCGGATCGCTTCTTCTTGTAGGAGGGTGTTTTTTTTGGGTTTTCTATACCGGAATTAATTATTCATTGATAGAACCTCAATCCCAAACCTCCCCATGTTTAAACCTCTAACGTGGAGGGCGTGGGCCGATACAAACAAGGCTCGAACCCCTCCTCCTTGTTTTTTTGTGTGCGTTCTTCATGACCACATCTCCAAAGTGGCATCAAGGAGGATTTGAGTCCATCGCAGGGAATATGGAATCCCCCGAAGGCTGTAGGCACAAGCGGCATGAAGAACGGACCGCCAGAGCGGACCCGGTGGTCCGCGGAAGAACCCGCCGATGTGCCGGAAGGAGCGTCGCAGCCGGCTCGGGCCAGGGCAGTGTGGTAGGAGCTGTCAGGTGGACGCAGCCACCCGACCGCGATGATGCACCGTGGACACAGCATCGTGCCACGTCGCAAGCGGTAAATCCACGATCAACCGACCGCGACTAAGGAGCTGGCCCTGCGGACAACCCACGAGATAGGGGTAGTGGACACGGCTTCCCGCCGCATCTTGGCCAGCAAGAACTGGTCCGCATATGGCGAACCAGGTAGGGCACAAGCCGCCCTAGTGGGTCGGACCCAAGCCAGGCTGGATCTGGGTCAGGTTTGTGGACCTGGGTCGGGTCGGGTCGGTTCGACCGGGTCTGACTAGACCTAGACCCAACCGACCCCTTTTCGGAAAAACGTCAATATCTTTCAAATCGAGCATCCGATTGACAAGCCATTTACGACGTTGGAACTCTCACGATGAGGTGAAATTTTTGGTATACTCTACGAAGGTTTTCATGGAATTTGAATTATGACGAATGGCTTAAGGAGCGATTCTCCTGGAATCAAGTGAACTACGTGCGGAAACCCTGCAGTTGGTTGAGACCTAAAGAATGATGACAAGCGAACCTGTGTGGATTAGCTACGATGGTCCAGTGGGAAGCGGCTCTATGTGACCCAGTAGGACCATGGTGGGGAGTGGCTCTGTGTGACCCGGCAGACCCACGATACTCAATAGGAGGAGTACCTCAGTATGGCCATAGTGGGAAGCGGCTTCTGTGTGACCCGACATGCCCACGGTGGGGAGCGGCCTCTCTATGACCCAATATACCCACGGTACTCATCAGGGATGAGTACCAAAACAGTCCAAGGTTAGTGTAAAGAGGCGTCTGTGTGACCCGACAGGCACACTGTACTCATTGAGGAGGAGTTCTCCAGCAGCCCAAGGTATTCGACGATATGACTTACTTTCCTTACTCTAAATTATACTTGGTCTGAGTTGTCTTGCCTCATGATCATGCTTCATGATCATACTTTGTGGTTTGCTTGTGGATTGATTTGTGGTCTTTATTTGTTGGTTTAGGTCCCTACTGAGTATTTTTTTACTCACCCCTACACAGGATTCGCCCGCACGTGTTGTGTTTGGTGCAGATGACCAACGACTTGACTGAGGACTTGGTGGGCCAGGACCTGGTGGTGTCTGGTGAGACCAGGTGTAAAAACCCGGATCTTCTTTTCAGGTACGCTTTTCCTTTTTCTGGAGTTTTTGAGAAAAATGAAGTTTCTGGAAATTTTTTAAGTACACGCCGTGTACTCTTCTCCGGCTCGAAGCCGTGTGCTGGCCATGCCCGGGCCACACACACGGTGTGTAGGGGTGACGTGGAGGCCGATATTGGCGGAGTATGGAAAAACCCACTACACACCGTGTACTTTAAAAATACACGCCGTGTACTTTTCTTTTTTTTCACTAAACGGACTGGGGTCACGCCTCATCGCGATAATTGTCTTCTTCTAGGTCTGGTTCGTCCGAGAGCGACCCGTACGGCCGAATCTTCCTTGAGCTCCCACCTCGCCATCCGTCCCCCGATTCGACCATGTTCGATTGCGTTGGAATCGCAGTGGTAAGTTCTTACTTCTGCTTTAGACTTATTTCTTGATTCGTCCTCGTTTCCAAGTTATCGTGGGTTGAATGTTTTGTGCGTTTTCTCAGATATTCGTCGTTCTAAAGGGAATCTATCGTCAAGGTTCACGTATATCGATCTCCTAGGATCTAGGTAGGTGGTTTGTGCCTTCTCATAGAAAGTTGATGAGTATTTTTTGAAAATTCCACCAATACCCTTGAACGGGGTATTGCGTGTTACCTGTTTTGCCTCTGTTGTTTGCCTTCTTTGCTTGATTGCTTGAGTAGAGGTCCTTAATTGTAAGATTGGATAATTTATACTGTGTTCTTATGATTTTCCTTGCATATTTTTCTTTTAGGTGTTTTTCCAGTTGCCATGCCTAGTTGTAGGATAGTGGATTATTGCCTTGTTATGCGGTTGAGCCTTAGAATGATAGTCAAGTAGTTCTTGAGGTTTACTTGGATGATATACACGCGCTGAGCATGTTTAGTTTTACTCAGGACTGTGAGAACCTATAGTAGTAGACCAAAGGGAGAATTGACGGAAGGGCTTCTCTAGAGTGTCTTTTAAATACGATGCGAGAACACAGGGGGAATTGACGTCGAGTTCTTCCTCAGAGAGTCTGTAGTTCCTCGACGTGGGCCACAGGGGGAATAAACGTTGAGTGCTTCCCCAGAGAGCCTTTAGCACGATACGAGACTATAGGGGGAATTGACGGTGAGTGCTTCCCCAGAGAGTTTGTTATTTTACATAGCTGAACCAGAGGGGTGAGACTGTGTGTGCCTCCTAGAGGGTTGTTATTACTTGTAGGTTGAACCATAGGGGTTAGGTTGTGAGAACTACCCGGAGGGTTACCTGTTTTCTTTATTATTGTTGGTTGCTTACTTGTGTACTTTACTTGTTAGAACTGTGGATTTTAGCTGCTTGTGCCTTCCTGTTTACTGCTTCTTGTTGTATTACTGCCATGTATTCATTGACTGTTAGGCACAGATCTTTGGGTGATTGCCTATTGGGATTGTATCTCACACCCTTTTTTAGACATGTTTTTGGGCCCAAACAGACTATGTTGTTGCAGGTATATATAAGGGCAAGCACCCTTCTACTTCAGGTTCTTGATTGCACTAGAGCTAGAGAGCATGGGACCAAGTCGTGGCTCATGATGCTGAGGAGTTTACTTTTTTTTCTTTTGTGCTTGGTTTCAGTTGTATTTCAGCACGTTGTTATGTTTGCTGTTTTCCTTAGATACTTGTACCTTCTGCATCATCATCATCATTACTATATGTATTCATTGCTTCTATCGTCTGGTTTCTGTTGTTATGCATGTTGCTACTGCTTCCGCTATTGATTATTGTCTTTCCGCTGTATACCTTACTGAATGAGGGTATAGTTTCCCCACTGACTCACCAAGACTCTCGCTGTTAGTCGGCAGCCGCTGGCATTTGGGGAAACGTGCTTGATGTCATGTGGCGAACCGGGTATGGGGCACTAGTGGAGGAGCTCCGGATTCGGGTCGTTACAAAGTGGTATCAAAGGTGTTCTTTTCTCTTGCTTTCTATTTGGAGACTTTATCCAGGGATAGGACAGATTCGGTACTTGGCATTAAGCTATGCTCAGGAGTAGCTAATTCGTGTATAGGGAAAATCCATACTACCTCGTTAATTGCAGTTTTATGGTTTTGAGATTTTATGGTTGATTAGATTTCACTTAGAGTGATTCACTTGACTTGTGCTATTATTGTTTCGATACTTCGGTTTTATTTCTATCGCAACCCAATGAGATGAGGGTATGCCATCTCATGCATCATATAGGCACTTGTAGAAATCACATGCCATACATTCTTTCCATGCCATCTAGGGTGAATTAGTGGTTGCATGCTATTGTGATAGACTCTATGTAGATTATGCATGATGTTGTGATAGATGCTTGATAGATTCTCTGAAGTTATGTTAGAAAACTGTTGTTTTGTTCTTTGCTTAAAAATGAACGCCAAATTTTGGTTCGTGAGGTGTTATGGGCCCTCATTAATCGAAACATGGTGGATCATGATCCTGATTTCTCTTATATATGACTGTGGGAGATGCCAAGATTTGATTCGTGGGGAGTATGGGCCCTCACGGATCGGAATTTGGCACCTCTTTCCCTTGTTTTTAGTGTTTCTGGGATTCTGTGCATTTTCTGAGCCACTGCCCAGAATACACGGCGTGTACTTTTTGGATACACACCGTGTAGTTTTCAGGTCGTGCCACTAACCGTGTGGGCAGAACACGGTGTCGTGAAAGTAACTTCGGGAACACACCGTGTACGGTAGGTACACACCGTGTAAGTGTGGAGCCGTGTACCCAGCCGTGTCACTAACAACACGGGTCGGGGAAGATCGGGTAGAACACGTCGTGTCCAGAGGGAACATGTCGTGTAGTCCTGTCCAGGTACCCGACCGTGTCACGAACAACACGGGCCGACTTTACCTTCTTTTCCACACGCCGTGTTTGTTCGGAACACATCGTGTAGTCTTGTCCAGGTACCCGACTGTGTCACGAACAACACGGGACGGTGTCACCTTCACCGATACACGTCGTGTTTGTTCAGAGCATGTCGTGTAAGCTTCAGCCGTGTAGATGGTCGTGTGCTTAACAAACACGGGCCGTCGAAGCCTTGTCTAGTACACGCCATGTTTGTTTCGAACACGCCGTGTAGTCTCGGGTTGAGTCGGACCGTGTGTGTTAGCCGTGTAAAGAGACTCAGGTAGGGGAATAGTTTCTAAGCACACGCCGTGTGTTGAGGTCCACACGCCATGTAGTTTGAGGTGTACACGACTTGTAGGGAAGGAGTACACGCCCATGTCAGTGGTTTAAGAAGACACGCTGTGTAGTTTTTATACACGCCGTGTAGTCATGTTTTGTAATATTTTTTGTTTTCTTCCCCTGTTTCCCGTTTTGTACTCTTGTGTTCTCTATCCTTGTTTTTCTGATCCAAGGTGTACTTTTGATCTTTCAGAGCTATGCCTCTGAGACGTCCTCCGGTCGTGTGTCTGTCGTCGGGAAGTGATTAGATGCCAGACATGGCTGATCAGGGACTTCCTGCCGATCCTCTAGTCAGCCCAGCCTTGGCATCGGCTGTTATACCAATTGCAGGCACTGATACACAGTTTAGGGAAGGTTTCATGAGGATGATGTAGGCCTTTTAGGGAGCGCCGCCTCTTGCCACGTCTATGGCAGACTTGACGTGGGTTTTCCAGCAGCAGCATCCTCCCATGTTCTCGGGGGAAGGAGGACCTCAGGCTACATAATCATGGCTGGAAGCCATGCTGACTACATTCGAGCATCTGGAGATGCCTCCAGAGAGGCGGGTCAAGCTCACCACCTACATGCTCCGAGACTCCGCCAAGAGGTGGTGGGACGTGATCTCACAGGCGGGTCAGCAGTAGGCTATGGCTTGGGAGGAGTTCCAGCACGTGTTCTATGACTACTTCTACCCGGAGACCCTGAGGGCCGACCGAGCCTAGGAGTTCATGAGCTTAGAGCAGGGTACTCTTTCTGTCATGGAGTATTCCACTTGTTTCACCGAGCTGCAGCACTTCACACCCCTTCGGGATGGGAGTGGGGGTATTCTTAGCAAGGAAGTTTGAGGATGGTCTCAGGCGGGAGATTCGCTCGCATGTGAATATCTTCCAGCTGACTTCCATCACTTCCATCGTCAACCAGGCACTGATTGCGGAGCGCAATCTGAGAGACTCTAGAGCTGCGAGCCAGGGCGGTTCTGCTTCCAGAGCTAGTTTGCCTCCAAATGACAGCAAGAATCACCGTAGAGAGCCTACACGTAGTGATCCGAGGAAGCGAGATGCATCGTCAGGCAGCCATGTGATATGCTACCAGTGTGGTCGGTCAGGGCACATGAGGCCGCAGTGCCAGAGGGACCCCGTGGAGTGCCGATCTTGCGATAAGATGGGTCACCTTCAGCGTTTCTGTCAGGTTTTCTCACCAGAAGCTGGTGACTGGGGTTCTTCCATGACTCCTCGTTCAGGAGCAGCACCACCAGTTTCCCACCAGTTGGGGAACTGGAGTTCTTCTGGCCATTCGGGCCGAGGTGGAGGTCGAGGTCGTGGCGGTCAGCCACCAGTTCCTCAGCACCAGCAGAGAGGTTCAGCTCAGAGTAGTCAGCCAGGGGCGCAGGGCTGCGGTACAGGCCAGTCTTTCACTGTGGAGTAGACTTATCAGGAGCAGGATCCTGGTCCTTCTACTGTTCGAGGTACGATTTTAGTAGCCTCAATTTTTATCTTCAACCCTTTTCAATATTGGTGCCACACATAGCTTTATCTCCATTGCTGTCATGGAGAGCCTTGGGCTCTGCATCTTTTCTTCTGCCGACTCATTGACACTAGACACACCTTTGGGAACGAGGACATCTAGTGTACGCCAGTGTAGAGAGTGCCCTCTCAAGGTTGCAGGGTATCGCTTCTTATGGGATTTCTATGTCCTAGAGATGACAGGCTATGATGTCATCCTCGACGTGGACTGGTTGATTCCCTTCTAGGCAGTCATTGACTGTTATCGCCGTAGAGTCAGTTTCATCTCACCAGAGGGTGAATCTTTTCTTCATAGAGGCGAATGGAATGTTCGGGCGAGTCGGGCGGGAATCGAGCATCTTGGGCTAGGAGGGGTGACAACCCAGATTGCTAGTCTTTATCTAGATGATCAGGGGACTCCACAGTTGGACTTCCCTCTAGTGGTGGATCGCTTTAGGGATGTCTTTCCAGAGGACTTTTCAGGTTTGCCTCCAGAGCGTGAGGTGGACTTCTCTATTGAGCTCGTTTCAGGAGCAGCACCGGTGTCCATTCTTCCCTATAGGGTGGCCACACCTGAGTTGCAGGAGCTCAAGAAGCAGTTGGAGGAGCTACAGGCTAATGGTTTCATCCGACCCAGTACTTCTCCTTGGGGTTCGCATGTCCTATTTGTGAAGAAGGTAGATGGTATCCTTCAGCTTTATGTGGATTATCGGAAGCTGAACCAGTTGACGGTCAAGAACCGATATCCTTTTCCGAGGATTGATGACCTTTTTGATCAGCTTAGAGGAGCCCGAGTGTTCTCAAAGATCGACTTGAGGTCCGGTTATCATCAGTTGTGCGTTAGACCATCAGATATACCTCTGATAGCCTTCAGGAGCAGGTATGGTCTATATGAGTATACAGTCATGCCGTTCGGTCTCACGAACGCACCTGCAGTTTTCATGGCACTGATGAACCGAGTGTTCCATCCTTACTTGGACTCCTTCGTCGTGGTCTTCGTGGACGATATCTTGGTGTACTCTCACACTCGACACGACCATGCCACACATCTTGATATCGTTCTGAGTACACTGAGAGAGCATCGGCTTTATGCTAAACTCTCGAAGTGCCACTTCTGGATGGATCAGATTCACTTCTTGGGTCACGTCATCTCAGAGGCAGGAGTATCAGTGGACCCAAAGAAGGTGAGAGTTGTAGTTTCCTGGGAGCATCCGAAGAACGTCTTTGAGGTACGGAGTTTCCTAGGGTCGGCTGGATACTATAGACGCTTCATTCAGGACTTTTCTCGTCTAGCAGCACCTTTTACAGGTCTGGCCAAAAAGGGGGCAAAGTTCTTATGGTCAGATTTTTGTGAGTCAGCCTTTCAGGAGCTAAAAGGGAGGTTGGCGTTAGCACTGATACTAGTCTTTCCAGAGCCAGGCAAGAGCTACACTGTTTACTGTGATGCTTCAGGTATCGGGCTGGGGGATGTGCTTATGTAGGGAGATAGAGTCGTTGCGTACGGGTCTCAACAGTTAAGGCCACATGAGAGGAAATACCTTACGCATGATCTGGAGTTAGCGGCTGTTGTTCATGCCTTACGTTGTTGGAGACACTATCTCCTAGGAGAGCACTTTGTGGTCTTCACTGACCAAAAGAGTCTCAAGTATATCTTCACTCAGTGTGATCTGAATCTAAGGCAGCGCGGGTGGGTCGAGTATCTTCAGTATTTTGATTTCGAGCTTGCCTATACGCCGAGAAAGGGTAACGCAGTAGCAGATGCGTTGAGCAGGAGAACTCAGGTTTAGGCATTTCAGGAGGCCAGCAGTGAGTGGCAGCTGATGGCTCTGTTCTCTGAGATGCATCTATAGGTGCATGACAGACAGGGACAGACCTTCCTATCTTCTGTAGTTGTTACCTCTACACTACTTGATCGGGTACAGATGAGGCAACTATCAGACTCAGAAGGCTTAGTCCTGCGGGAGAGTGTGTCAGGAGAGGACCCTCTTCCCGGATGGACAGTGGGAGAGGATGAGATCTTGCATTTCCAGGGACGCGTATGGGTGCCAGCAGACATACGCGAGGAGCTGATGTGGGATTTTCATTCCTCTGTTTGGGCAGTTCATCCTGGCGTCACCAAGATGTATCGGGACCTTCGTCGCCAATATTGGTGGCCAGGTATGAAGAAGGATTTTGCTGGTTTTGTCATGAGATGTTCTACTTGTCAGCAGGTGAAGGAAGAGCATCAGCGACCAGCAGGCCTTTTACAGCAGCTACCCATTCCGGAGTGGAAGTGGAACGACGTCGCGATGGACTTCGTGACTGGGTTGCCGAGGTCGCCTCGAGGGAACAATGTTGTTTGGGTTGTCGTCGACAGACTTACGAAGGTTGCACACTTCTTGCCAATTAAGGAGACCTTCAGTGTTGATGGTCTGGGATGACTTTACATCCAGGAGATCGTTCATCTGCATGGAGTTCCACACTCCATTATTTCAGACAGAGATGTGTGCTTCACCTCTCGGTTCTGGCAGGGACTTCAGAAGGCCTTGGGTACACAGGTACTTTTGAGTACAGTTTACCATCCCCAGACTGATGGCCAGTCCGAGCGCATGATCTAGGTGCTTGAGGATATGCTCCGGACTTGCATCCTTGACTTTGGCAGTTCTTGGGAGAAGCATATTCCTCTGGTGGAGTTTGCCTACAACAACAATTTCCAGGCGACCATTCAGATGGCACCATACGAGGCTTTGTATGGTAGGCCATGCTGATCACCCTTATGCTGGTTGGAGGCAGGAGAGGCAGCTTTGCCGGGACCTCGTCTTGTTCAGGAGACCTTAGAGCAGATAGAGCTGATTCAGAAGAGGATGGCTACAGCGCAGTCTTGACAAAAGTCTTATGCTGATCAGTAGAGATGACCTCTGGAGTTCGAGGTCGGTGATCAGGTTTTCCTGCGTGTCACACCGAGGTTGGGACACAAGAGGATTCGGAGACAGGGTAAGATTTCACCGCGGTACGTCGGGCCGTTTGAGGTCTTGGAGAGTGTTGGGTCGGTCACCTATCGGTTGCAGCTACCTCAAAGGTATCGGGCTATGCATGACGTCTTCCACGTCTCTCAGCTCCGACGTTACTTTTCAGACCCGTCTCACATCTTTCAGCCTGAGAAAGTCGAGCTTGAAGTGGATGCGTCATTCGAGGAGCATCCTATCCGGATTGTCGATCGTAGTACGAAGGTCCTCCGCGGGCGGTCTGTTCCTCTGGTATGGGTGCTATGGAAGTACGGGCGAGTACAGGACGAGACCTGGGAGAGGGAGGCCGATGTACGATCGCAGTGGCCGGAGCTGTTTGGGGTTTCTTCTTCTCCGCCTCGTTAAGGAAATTCAGGGACAAATTTCTTTAAGGGGAGAAGTTTGTAAGAACCCGGATCTTCTTTTCAGGTATACTTTTCCTTTTTCTGGAGTTTTTGAGAAAAATGAAGTTTCTGAAAATTTTTGAAGTACACGCTGTGTACTTTCTGAGTACATGCCGTGTAATCTTCTCCGGCTCGAAGCCGTGTGCTGGCTGTGCCCGGGCCACATACACGGTGTGTAGGGGTGACGTGGAGGCCGATATTGGCGGAGTACGGAAAAACCCACTACATGCCGTGTACTTTAAAAATACACATCGTGTACTTTTCTTTTTTTTCACTAAACGGACCGGGGTCGCGCCTCATCATGATAATTGTCTTCTTCTTGGTCTGGTTCGTCCGAGAGTGACCCGTACGACCGAATCTTCCCCGAGCTCCCGTCTCGTCGTCCGTCCTCTGATTCAAGCACGATCGATTGCATTGGAATCGCAGCGGTGAGTTCTTCCTTCTGCTTTAGCCTTGTTTCTTGATTCCTCCTCGTTTCCAAGTTATCATGGGTTGAACGTTTTGTGTGTTTTCTCAGATATCCGTCGTTCTAAGGGGAATTTGTCATCAAGGTTCACGTATATCGATCTCCTAGGATCGAGGTAGGTGGTTTGTGCCTTCCCGTAGAAATTTGATGAGTATTTTGTGCAAATTCCACCAATACCCTTGAATGAGGTATTGCGTGTTACCTGTTTTGCCTCTGTTGTTTTCCTGCTTTGCTTGATTGCTTGAGTAGAGGTCCTTGCTTGTAAGATTGGATAATTTATACTGTGTTCTTATGTTTTGCCTTGCATATTTTGATTTTAGGCGTTTTGCCAGTTGTCATGCCTAGTTGTAGGAGAGTGGATTGTTGTCTTGTTATGTGGTTGAGCCTTAGAATCAAGTAGTTCTTGAGGTTTACTTGGACGATATACGCGCTAAGCATGTTTAGTTTCACTCAGGACTGTGAGAACCTAGAGTAGTAGACCAAAGGGAGAATTGACGGAAGGGCTTCTCCAGAGTATCTTTTAAATACGATGCGAGACCACAGGGGGAATTGACGTTGAGTGATTTATCAGAGAGTTTGTAGTTCCTCGACGCGGGCCAAAGGGGGAATAGACGTTGAGTGCTTCCCCATAGAGCCTTTAGCACGATACGAGACTATAGGGGGAGTTGACGGTGAGTGCTTCCCCAGAGATTCTGTTATTTTACATAGTTGAACCAGAGGGGTGAGACTGTGTGTGCCTCCTAGAGGGTTGTTAGTACTTGTAGGTTGAACCATAGGGGTTAGGCTGTGAGAACTACCCAGAGGGTTACCTGTTTTCTTTATTATTGTTGGTTGCTTACTTGTGTACTTTACTTGTTAGAACTATGGATTTTAGCTGCTTGTGCCTTCCTGTTTACTGCTTCTTGTTGTATTACTGTCATGTATTCATTGACTGTTAGGCACAGATCTTTGGGTGATTGCCTACTGGAATTGTATCTCACACCCTGTTTGGGCCATGTTTTTGGGCCCAAACAAACTATGTTGTTGCAGGTATAGATAAGGGCAAGAGACCTTCTACTTCAGGTTCTTGATTGCACTAGAGCTGGAGAGCATGGGACCGAGCCGTGGCTCACGATGCTGAGGAGTTTACTTTGTTTTTCTTTTGCAATTGGTTTCAGTTGTATTTCAGCATATTGTTGTGTTTTCTGTTTTCCTTAAATACTTGTACCTGTTGCGTCATCATCATCATTACTATATGTATTCATTGCTTCCGTCGTCTGGTTTCTATTGTTATGCATGTTGCTACTACTTCCGCTATTGACTGTTGTCTTTTCGCTGTATACCTTACTGAATGAGGGCATAGTTTCCCCACCGACTCACCAAGGCCCTCGCTGCTAGTTGGCAGCCTCTGGCGTTTGGGGAAATGCGCTTGAGGTCATGTAGCGAACTGGGTACGGGGCACAAGTGGAGGAGCTCCAGATTCGGGTCGTTACACCAGGCAGGTAGGGCATACTTCTATGGCTTCCAACAGCTACTCTACACTTACCCATCAGATGGGGTTTCCATCAGACGACTTTTAGATAATTCTTGTACTTTCCTATTTTCAGTTCATCTTTTGTTGGGTTTGTATTCTGGCCCATTGACCTATAGTTTGTACTTTTACTCAGTGGTTTTTTAGTGGAATTCATGTTTATCTTTCCAGCTTTAAGATGTGGTTGCATGTGCATGCATATAGGTACTCAGGAAAATGCCTCCCACTTGCAGGTTGATGCCTTCAGTGCTAGTTGCCAACCCCTGGCCTTTGGGAGGCAGTCTTGGGGGGTTGTTATGGCGTGGGCCCTAGGGGATAGGTCGTGATAAAGTGGTATCAGAGGTGGTCAGTTCTACCTCAAAGACCGGGAGTCTGTTGTTTTGTGTTTGAGCAACAATGTTAAATGTTTTGAGTTTTACTTTTAGATTCGGGGAGTCCAGTTTTGGTGTGGCGGTTGAGGTATCCATACACCAGGACCTTGAATTCTACTTTTTTGCTCTACACATAAAAACACCAGTTGCATGCATCATATAGGAATTGAGTGTTTCCTTATGTTCTTCTTAAATTAGAGTCATCTCACCAGGTATAATCTATTAATTGTGGTGCATCTTGATCTGTATCAGGATGCCTCTACGCAGATGGCTAGCTGGGATTCTAATGTGTGAACGTGTGGACAACTTGCCTAACGATGAGGCTTCAGTTCAGGAACCAGTACTATAGATGGCCCCATCGGGTGGTGCACCAACGTTACCACCACCCGTTGATCGGCAATTACTACTGGTGTTACTGGTAGAGGACACATGCAGTTTCAGCACCTTATATGAGTTCTAGAGACAGAGACCTCCCAGGTTTAGGGGATAGACAAATCCTCGGGTCGCTGAGGATTGGTTGCAGGCAGTGACACGGATCTTCCACTTGGTGAGGACGCCACTTGAACAGATGGCTATTTTAGCTGCGATCCTTCTTCAGGGCTTAGTTGGGAGATGGTGGAGCCTGATGATCCAAACTCATGATGAGGCAACCCTCTCTTGGGATGACTTCAAGTGGATTTTTCGGGAGGAGTTCTTCCCCGTGACCTTGCACTCAGTGCACATACAAGAGCTACTCCACCTACAGTAGGGCAGCATGTCAATGTCTAAGTAATCTACGAGGTTTACAGACCTCTCTTGCTACTCCACATACATGGTGTGGGACCCTTTCTTCTTGGCCCAAACCTTTGAGCAGGGACTCAGACGAAAGATTAGGGCATCCATGGTGTATATCATCATCCCCACTCAGGCTGGGGTACTGGAGCAAGCCCTTCTTGTAGAGAGCTTCCTAACAGAGCAGGCACCAACAGCTGGAGCCACCAGCACACATCAGGCGGTAGATTCTTCAGTAGTGAGCAGCAGGCAGCAGACGCGGGGACCCAAGTAGGTCAGATCTTTCAAGGGATGACCCCAGGACTCAGGGTCGGTAGTGCAAGGCTCCCAGAGCAGAGGGAGTTAGCAGGGAACTGGGTTGTGTTTCATGTGTGCCAGGCATGGACACATGGCTCATGACTACCTGACCCACCGCACAGATGATCAGAAAACGATTGAGGGACCACCAAGGCATAGGTAGAGGTTTGATTGAGGAGGTCCATAGGGTGGCAAACATGGTAGGGGAGCAGGTCGAGCAGTATGCAGTGGATGATGGTTCGAGGTGCTACCACCACCGCCCCCAGGTGGTCCACCATAGCCTCAGGGAGCCGATGAACAGGGGCGAGGCCAGCTTCAGGCGATGGAGGCCTCTGACCACGGTGCTCCAGAGATGATTAGAGGTACGATTTGTGTCTTCACCACCTTAGCTATAGTTCTTATAGACACAAGTGTCAGCCACTCTTTCCTTTCCATGGACCTTGTTCGAGGCTCGGAGATTCCGGTGGAGCCGTTGGCTCGATTCTTATGATTAGAGACTCCTACTGGAGGGGATTATACGATTACACACTGGTGCCGACAATGTGAGCTTATTCTAGGAGGCGAGAGCTTCAGTTGGGATCTCCTAGTAGTGGTGTTGAGGCCTTATGACGTGATCTTGGGTATGGACTGGTTATCTATAGTTCATGCTCAGATCGACTAAATTAGGCGCAAAGTACGGTGTGTCCGCGAGGATGGGACCAAGTTTTACTTCACCGGTGAGAAGGGAACTTTTTCAGCATAAGATGGACTTTCTAAAAGGAGGTTGCAGTCGATCACTCACCAATTGGCTACCCTCACCCTCAGTGTAGTGGATGAGAGGAGTCCAATATTTCCTATAGTAGTGGTTGAGTATGAGGATGTATTTCCTGAGGATGCTCTGGGACTACCTCCTCGTAAGGAGGTAGACTTCGGCATAGACCTGTACCCCAGGATGAAACTGATATCCATATCGGCATATCGGATAGCTCCCATGGAGATTCGTGAATTGAGGGTACAGTTGGAGGACTTGTACGAGAAGTGTTTCGTGAGGCCCAGTGTTTCACCATGGGCAGTCCCAGTGTTGTTTTCCAAGAAGGAAGACGGGATCTTGTGGTCATGTGTGGACTTTCAGCGCCTAAACTAGGTGACCATGAAGAATAAGTATCCACTTTCGAGAATTGATGACCTCTTCGATTTTCTCAAGGGAGTGAGGTGGTTCTCAAAGATAGACCTTAGATCATGCTATCATCAGCTTCGGGTACGGGATGAGGACGTACTAAAGACAGCCTTCAAGTTTCAGTATGGCCACTATAAGTTTTTGGTGATACCTTTCGACATGACCAATGCCCCAGCAGTGTTCATGGAACTCATAAATAGGATCTTCCAGCCTTACCTCGATTGTTTCGTGGTGGTCTTCATTGATTACATCTTGGTGTACTCAGCATCAGAGGAGGAGCACGCTACACACCTGCAGATAGTCCTGGATACACTCTGAGAGCACTACCTTTACAGTAAGCTCTCAAAGTGACAGTTCTAGATTCGAGATGTCCACTTTCTAAGACACATCATCTCAGAGGCTGGAGTTTCAGTGGATCCAGTGAAGAGAAAGGCAATGCTTGCTTGGGAGTCACCCAAGAGCGTGACTAAGGTGCAGAGTTTCTTGGGGTTGGTTGGATACTACCAGAGATTCGTGCCCAACTTTTCTAGAGTATAAACACCTTTATTAGCCTTAACAAGGAAGGTATAGCCCTTCATGTGGATAGAGAAGTGTCGGAAGACTTTCCAGGAGCTGAGGTGGAGACTGACGAGTGCCCCTATCTTGAGACTACTATAAGAGGGTATTGAGTATATAGTCTTCTGCGACGCATCAGGGACCAGACTGGGTTGTGTCCTAATGTGGGAGAAAGTCTTGATCGCCTAAAGCTCATGGAAGTTGAATAAGAATGAGAAAAACTACATGACCCATGAACTGGAGATAGCAGTATTGGTCTTTTCTTTGAAGATATGGCAACACTACTTGATGGGTGAACGGTTTACCGTCTACTCCGACCATAAGAGTATCAGGTATATCTTTTCACAGAAGAACCTGAACTTGAGATAGCGGTGATGAATGGAGTTCCTCCAGGACTATGAATTTGAGATAGTCTATACTCCTAGGAAGGGGAACGTGATGGCAGACGCGTTCAACAGGAGGTATGGTCTACAGCTGCTGAGTGAAGTGACTGAGCAGTTAGTCATGATGCAGATATCCTTCGTGGATGATGATGGGGAAACTTACCTTCAGTCAATGTCTATCACTCCCCCACTCTTACAACAAGTTAAGGAGGCACAAATTGTAGATGTTGACTGCGAGGCCCGACGTGCTCAATTATCCTCAGGACAGACTCCTGATGGAATTTTGATAGGTGGGGAGCACGTCATCCTTTTCAGAGGATGCATCGTACTACCAATGACGTTACAGAAGGAGGTGTTGATGGAGTTTTATAAATCCCCTTTGGCAGTACATCCTGGTGTGGTGAAGATGTACTAGAACCTCCGACATTAGTACTAGTGGTCTGGGATAAAGAAAGTGGTGGCAGAGTTGGTTTCATGATGCCTCACTTGTCAGCAAGTGAAGGCTGAGCATTAGGTCCCAGCAGACTTGGCACAACCAGTTGAGGTACTAGAGTGGAAATGGGATAGTATCTCGATGGACTTTGTGACGGGGTTACCACGCACGTCCAGGGGCCACGATTCTATCTGGGTGATCGTTGACCGAATCACCAAGTCGGCTCACTTCCTACCCATCCAAGAGTAGGGATCAGTAGAGGGCTTGGGATGCCTCTATGTCCAGGAGATAGTGCGACTTCATGGGGTGCCTTCAACGATCGTCTTAGACCATGATGCACGCTTTACATCTCGGTTGTGGAAGGGATTGTATAAGGCGTTCAAAACTCAGTTGCGTTTGAGCACAAATTTTCACCCTTAGATAGTTAGTCAGACGGAGCTGACCATACAGACCTTGGAGGACATGTTTCATGCCATGGCCTTGATTTTAGTTGCAGTTGGGAGGACCACCTTCCACTTATGGAGTTTGCATACAACAAAAACTATCACTTCACCATTGGAATGACACCGTTTGAGGCCTGGTACGACAGCCATGTAGATAACCTCTGTGCTGGATAGACCTAGGGGAGTCATCACTAATGGGTCCAGAGTTGGTACGGGCTACCACTGAGAAGGTGAAGATCATCCAGGAGCAGATGAGGACTGCACAGAGCAGGCATAAATTGTACACTGATAGGAGATGGATACCCATGGAGTTCGAGGAGGGAGACCACGTGTTCCTTTGGGTCTCACCCCGATGGGGATTGCGGGGATTTGGTCGGGGTGGCAAGTTATCATCGAGGTTCATCGGACCTTTCCAGATTTTTAGCAGAGTTGGTGAGGTGGCGTACCACCTAGCTCTTCCCCCACAGATGCACCGGGTGCATGATGTTTTTCATGTGTCGTAGCTGAGGAGGTACGTGCATGATTTATCACACGTAATCGACTGTGGCGAGCTGGACATTGACGATGAGGTGACTTTTGTGGAGTTCTCTGGTGGAGATAGAGGATCGACATGAGTGAGTCCTTCATGGACAGTTGATTCCTCTAGTGCACGTTCGGTGGTAGCACGTGAATCTCCAAGAGAGCACATGAGAGCGGGATGCTCAGATTCGTGCTCAGTACCCCCATTTGTTTGCTTAACATTATTTTAGCTTATGAGGATGTGAAGCCCAGGGGAGTAATGTAATGTCCCAAAATTTTCGTGGAATTTTTTTTTAAATTATATGGAATTATTTCGAGACCATATGCTTTGATGGCACCTGATTCTGAGGTCCGATGAACCCGGAATACAATTTTGAACTTTTTTAGGTTCATTTAAGTAAACATGCAAGAGGGTTTTTTTAACTTTTAAACTGGTACTCGGATCAAAAATCTGAGGGCACTGTTGAACTCAAAATGGCTAGATTCACCTAGAATGAACTTAACTTCAATCAGCGAGGGTTGACCAGAAAAGATAGTTTTCGTACTTTTCAGAAAAAAAAAATAACTTAAAAAGTTTTTTTTTTCTCACCGTTGAGCGGTGGCACGCCAGTACTGCAGTGCGGCGATGAGACCCTTTAATGAGGCTCCTTAACGAAAGCAAAACAGACATGCTATTTCATTAATAAAACAACATAATGACATGGCGACGTAGCATAACAGAAACACTGCGACGCATTTCTCTATTAATGAGATAACACGTTGGGGAATCAAATGAGGAATTCCTATGACGAACTTACGGCGGAAACCCTCTCCAATGATGAACGAAGAACGTCGGCAAATTGCTAGCGACGTCAACGCACCACAAAGAACGATATCAGAAGATGACGAACACTGACAACTTTGAACGGAACTTGAATCCTCATGAACGGGTCGCTTCAACGACAAACTCCAATGAGGTAGGGGTTTGTTTTGTTTTAAGTTTTCCCATTCTTTATTCTAAACAACGAACACGGATCAACCCACAAACAGGTTGATCTGTGGGTCGCTCGTTCTTACAAGAGGGTGTTTTTCTTGGGTTTTTTTTTGTACCAGAATTAATTACTTGTTGATAGAACCTCAATCCCAAACCTCCCCATGTTTAAACCTCCAACACGGAGGGCGTGGGCCGACACAAACAAGGCCCGAGCCTCTCCACCTTGTGTTTTTTTTGCACATTCTTCGTGACCACATCTCTGAAGTGGCGACAAGGAGGATTTGAGGCAATTGCAAGGAAGATGGAATCCCCCATAGGTCGTTGGCGCAAGTGGCGTAAAGAACGGACCACCAGAGCGAACTCGGTGGTCTGCGAAAGAACCTGTCGGCGCGCCGGCACCGGCGACGGCGGCGCGGCTGGCTCGGGCTGCGGCAGTGCGGCAGGAGCCACCGACCTCCATGCCAGTGGGTGGACGCGGCCACCCAGACGCGTCGATGCACCGCAGATGCAGCACCCTTCCGCGTCACACGCGACAAAGTTGCGGTCAACCAACCGTGGCGGAGGAGCTGGCCCCGCGGACGACTCGCGGGGCAGGGAGAGCGGACGCGGCTTCTGGCCACATCCTGGCTAACAAGAACCAGTCCACATGTGGAGGTTTAGACTAGGCCAGGCCCAGGTCGGGTCAAATCTAGGTTGGGTCGGCGGACCCAGGTTGGGTCGGGTCGGACCGGACCCAGATCCAATCGGCCCCTTTTCGAAAAACGCCGATATCTTTCAAACCGTCCATCCGATTGACGAGTCGTTTGTGGCGTTGGGACCCTCACAACAAGGCAGAACTTTTGGCATACTCTATGGAGGCTTTCATAGAAGTTGAATTACGATGAATGGATTGAGGAGCGGTTCTCCCGAAATCAAGCACACTATGTGTAGAAATCCTGCAGTTGGATGAGACCTAAAGACTACTGACAAGTGACCCTATGTGGATCAGCTACGATAGACCAATGGGAAGTGGCTCTGTGTGACCTGGAAGGCCCACGGTGGGGAGCGGTTCTGTGTGACCCGACAGACCCACGGTACTCGACAGGAGGAGTACCTCAGTATGACCAATGTGGAAAGCGGCTTCTGTGTGACCCGACATGCCCACAGTGGGGAGCGACTTCTGTGTGACCCAGTATACCCACGGTACTCATCAGGGATGAGTACCACAACAGTCCAAGGTTAGTGGGAAGTGGTTTTTGTGTGACCCAGCAAGCCCAGTGTACTCATTGAGGAGGAGTTCTCCAGCAGCCCAAGGTGTTCAATGATATGACTGATGGTCTTACTTTCCTTATTCTAGATTATACCTGGTGTGAGTTGTCTTGCCCCGTAATCATGCTCTGTGGTTGTACTTCGTGGTTTGTTTGTGGATTGCTTTGTGGTATTTCGTTGTTGGTTTTGGGTCCATACTGAGTATTTTGTTACTCACCCCACTACCACAAAACTTGGATTCCGCAGCGCTACCCTTTATCAGTGCTTTTTTTAGTAGTGCTGATAAAGGGGGGGCTTTATCAGCACTTTTTCCTAATGTTGATAAAAGTATATATTTCAAAAAAAATCATAAAAAAATAATAACACAAGTGGAGTTAGGGTAGTACATTTAGGGCACCATGAACTTGAAATCGATTATGCCAATTATTTTTAATTAATCTATGTTTTTTTAAAATGTCATTAATTTTTTTTAAAACTTATTAATTTATTTTTTAATTTGATGCATATTGTATTTATAAATAATTTTTAAATTTGAATTCGCTTAAATTAATTATTATTAGTCCATTAACGACATATTTTTAAATGAAGACAATATTATAAAAAATATTTACTTACTTTTTTGACATGGGTATTCTATATTTATAAATAAAATTTAAATATTTGAATTTCTAATTTGGCAATTAAAAGAGTTATGTTAGATAAATAAGTAGTTAAAAATAATAGGGTAGAGTTAAGGTTGTGAATTTAAAAAATAAACGGATAGAGGTTAGAATTAGAGTTTTGTAAAAAATAAACGGGTTAAGGTATGTACATCACAAATTTTGTGGGTATCCAACTCATTGTCATCTTTATTTGTAATTCAATCATTTATAATAGACGTTTAAAGGTAATTTACTAGTTAATTAAACTCATATTTCTTATATCATTTCTGAAATTTCTTGTGATTAAATGCATGATTATAAATTCATCGATGTGGTGTGAGATTTTTTAAAAGATATTGGAAATCATATTTTTTTTTTAAATAATTTGTTTATTGATTTAAAATAATAATTTTAGGTGTTATTTGAAAATTTTAAATACATACATCTTTTTGGGGGGGGGATTTGTATTTAAAATTTCATTTGCTTAAATTTTTTGATGCTTTAGCCGTGAAATGTGTTAATTGAAATTGTTTGTGTGAATTTTACATTAATTGAATGATTTAATGTGTTGACATGATTTAATTGTCAATTGCATGTTTTAAATGCTGGATTTTGTTTTGTGTGTTGGGCGTTGTTGATTCGTGTAGCCTGTGATGATCCTTTCGTGTGCACATATGTCTGTGTGTGTGTGTGCGTTTTATATATGTATTTATTTATTTATACACACATAAAAAGAATATTTTATAAATGCATTCAAAACTAATCTTATAAATATATATTAATATGCGGATAAATATATTAATATATAAATATAAGTATATATATATATATTAATATATGGATATATATATTAATATAACTATATATACATATATATATATTAATCTAACTAAATATAACTAAATATATGTTAATATATACATATATATATATATACGAGTAAATATAACTAAATATATATATAAATAAAAAGATATATTAATAAATGAAGAGTAAAACAATATGGTGGAGTGGTAAAGGCTTAGGCGCACAGGCAGTAGGTCCTGAGTTTGAATCCTGGGGGAGGCAGATCGCGCGCACAGGTGGGGAATAATGCCTAGCACTGTTAAAGGCTGGTGTGGTGGCTGGGGCGTGCGGGCTACAGTTGTGGGGTGGGGTGCTGTTGAAGGGGGGGGGGGAGGCTTCAAACGCGGTTGAAGCCCCTCCAAAATATTTTTTTATTTTATTTTTTCTGCTTTTTAACTTTTATCAGTGCTTTTAAAAAAGCGCTGATAAAAGGGGTCCTTTAACATTGCTAAAAAAAGCGCTGATAAAGGATCCCTTTTATCAGCGTTTTTTTTTAGCGCTGATAAAAGGGATCCCCCTTTATCTTTGACTCAATTAACATCGCTTTTTTTAGTGTTGTTAATGCCTTTTTCTAGCGCTGATAAAGGTCATATTTTTGGTAGTGCCCCTACACGGGCCCCCAAGGGACGGATCGTGACATTGTTAGACTCACCCCAGTATGGGCTCTGCCCGCACGTATCGTGTTTTATGGAGACGACGAACCTTTTTTTACAGAGTCCTTGGTGGACTAGGAGCAGGTGGAGCTAGTTTGGGCTAGACTGACCGAGGTGTATACCGGTGTTGCATTTGACAACGGTCTCCTCCTATTGAGCATGTCAGACTTTACTTTCCAGTTTTGGTTGGGCTTGTATTTATCCTTTTTGTGCTTTCCAATTTTTTTACGTTGTACTTTGATTGTAGGATTATAGATGCATGCATGCATTTTTATTAGTTGTTTTAAATTTCAACATTATATGGGCTTGAAGATGTGTGTGTGTGCATGTATTATAGGCAAATGTCTCCCATGTGTGTGGTATGACTTCTTGGTGCTGGTTGCCAGCCTCTGACCTGTTGGAGGCAGGCACGGGGCAGTTGTGTCTCGAGCCCATTAGGTCGGGTCGTGACATGAAATTTCCATTTAGATACTCTAAAAAATGACCGAAGTTCTGCAATATTTCAGTGAGTTTTTCTACAGTTTTAAGATTATTTTTGTTACTGTTTTTCAATCAATCATATATTGGGTTTCATAAGTCAGATTAAAGTATTCTTTAATCAATTGGAAATATTGTGAATTTATCTACATTTAAGGAATCTACATCAAATGTTAATTCTGTTGTTTAGTGCCTCTAAAAATTGTCTGAAATTTGTGATGTCAGTATGGCACAAGATTTCAGTCTAATTATTTTTATGAAGTTGTTGCATGAGTGTGCCTTCCGCATGAAGCATTTTAAGAGACCTCATGAAGTGGATTTGCTAAACCTAAGTGACCACATGATGGTTTTGATGTTACCGTACGATGGTATTGAAGTCACTGCATGTTAAGCTACCACGTGAGTATTGATCCAAGTGATTGCATGGTGATTTATAAGTGACCACATGAAGCCTTCAATCAACCTATTGTGAACCTACTTGTCCCATTACATACAGTACTGCACTTTGGTTGATCCAACCCTCTCACATGCAACACCTCATCACATTCCTATATCACTAGCATACCTGAAGCTATAATATGAGATCCCATTTTGCAGCATGCTTTCATTTGTCTATGATACATGCATATCGCTTTATGCAGTGAAACTCTCCTACAGTTTTTAATGTTGCAATATCTTATGCACTATACTGGAGTTACGCCACTTTTGAGAATCATTTTTTCAGATGGCTTGTGTATACTGCTTCGTTATAGTGAAATCACTGTATACAGTATACAACATGCACAATGCTCTCTGTGGTAGTCTGATATCACATGAAAGAGCTCGACTTATGTAGTAAAGCTCATTGAAAGATCGACGATGCTTTATACGATAACTCAACCGATCGCATGTTATGTTATCATGATAAGTAAAACCTACCGCATGATGATATTTCAACTGACCATGCATTCACGATAACTTAAGTGACTGCACCTTATATTTGTTCACATAGTCAGTACAATGACTGCACATTATATAAAGTGACTGCACATTATAATATTCTCATGGTAAGTTAACTGATTGCAAGACATGTACCTCACGGTCACTTGGCACTCACAGTCAGTTCAATACTTTATTTATTTTCTTGCTAAAATATGGAATTTTTAGTGTGCTTTGTTTTTCTTTATTTTTTATACTTTGATTCACTACATGCTTATATTAAATATTTTAAGCAATTTATTGATTTCTTAAATTCATATATATTATATAAAATCCATGTGAAGTGTTTTTTTAAGTATTTTAATCAATTTTAAAATATGATTTAATTTGCTCTTTATTCACACAAGTATAAACAGTATTTGTTTTAAATATTTATTTTTTTATTTTTTGAGTTGATTTATTAGTCTTATTCTTTTCTAAATTAATATTTACCGACAGCTAACTTATTAAAACTTCTTTGGTGGTATTCAATGCAATATAATTAAATTTTGAAAAATTACCCAATGCATTAAATTTGAAACTATTTTGAAATTTGATTTTAACAGTAAAACTCTTTTACGATATTCATGGAATTGTTTTGACATATTATTATGGAGACTATTTGAATTATTTAACAAGTAATTTAAATCAGTTTGAATTAGTCTTTAAGTTTTGAATTCAAATAATTTTTGTTATGATTATTCTGAAATGATAATTTTCTCTCTTTTGGATAATTATGTAGTTTGAATTTGAATTACTTTGCCCAATTAGAGATTGTATTGTTAGTTTTTACAAATCACATTTAAAGACTTCGGGACACATTCAAGGTACACACAATTACAAGAACACAAACTTTTAAGAATCAAAAGAGTTTTACTCTGAACTTTGAAGTGTTGTATAAACCAAGTCCTATGCAATCGAGTTTTCATTTGTTGGGCAGTCTTTCAAGTGCTGAACGAAAACCTTTACTACTTCGACTGTCTTGACGAGACAACCTGAAACATTACTAAAAAATCAGTACCTGTGCTTCCTTTGTTTATCTTTTACTTCGTCCTAGTTTCTTGTGTCTGCATCACTTATTTTTATCTCACACATGCTCTTGCTTTTATGTTTATGTTTTTACATTCAAAAGCATTTTTGTTTTCTTTCTCTAGGTCATGACTTCTGAATTCTAAAGTCGAGATCATCTGGGTTGTAACTCTCGTAGTCTAAAGTCAGTGTTGTAATTGGATTGTGAGTCCCCATATACAAAAGTTAGGTGTCTGTTATTTTTCTACTATAAAAAGTAGTTTGTAGTCGGGTTATGACTCTTCTTCAAAAATCAGACTAACGAACACTACATCTCTCATCGAGTGGAAATGTATAAGAGTATACTATATCCATTTGGGATCGAACTATTATAAAAAACATTATTGTGTTCTTTTGTTTCTTTCTTTTTTCACTGCAAATTAACTCTCTTAATTATTGTTAATAATTAATTTAGATAATCAATCTATTTCTTTAACAATATTTTAATATGGTCCATTCACCCCTTCTCCAGACCATATGCCATCACCAATCAAGACCTAACAATGGTTGCATCACCCTCGACGAAGTTGTCGAGTTTTTTTGCTCTTCAAGTTCAAACTGGATAACAAAAGGTGGATGATCGAGATCATTTGGTTTGTCCATTAAAGATTCAGTGTTGGTGCCCGCAAGAATCTCTTTGGCCTGATTCATAGGCGAATCCTAGTGTTTGAAGGCGAACCAGAGCGCTTTTGGAGATCATTTGGGAGTTTGAACCAGTCGGTTGCAAGGTTGACCGGTCAATAACTCTCGTCTCTTATTTGCTTTGTGTGTTTATGTTCTTGAACATTTAGGTTGATTTCTTTTCTTGTTTGACTGTTCGTACTCATGTATTTTGTATTTTGGTTTGAGCATCATTAATGGCTCGTTTGGCGTCAGATATATGGGAGGAAAAGAAACGATTTGAGCGGCTGATAAACATTTCCCTCGTTTGGTGAAACCATAGCGACGGAGGGAGAGATTTGGAGGGTGGAAAAGGGGAGAAACATTTCTCCCCAACCCGCTATTTCGAATCGTCCCAATATTGGGACGATTTGGACGGAAAAAGTGTCCGATTGAGGGTGTGTTAAATTTATCATATTACCCTTACAAACAATCTTTTCATATATTTCATTTCTTATCACGTCGTTCCCCTTCAACTTGATGTCGTCTTGTTCCTTTGTTGCACCTGTGTTCCCCTTCAACTTGATGTCGTCTTGTTCCTTTGCTGCACCTGTCCTCTGCTAATATTCTTTGAAGCTGCAATGTCATCCTCATTTATATTTTTTATCATTTAATTTGTTGCGTTATGAATATTTTAGGTTTGCGGTTTGAATGTTGTACGGCTATGTTGAGTTGTTGCGTTATGAATTTTTTAGGTTTGCGGTATGAATGTTATATGACCTTGTTGAATTGTTTATTTATTCACGTTTAAATCTCAAAATTGGTTTAGGTAATTTATAAATACTGATTTTTCTAAGTTCAACGTAATTTATAAATAATAATAACAATCAGATATAAATAATTTTGATTATGTATATATAAATAATTTTAATTATAAATAATTTTAATTATAAATAATTATGTGTATATAAATAATCACAAACAATTTATAAATAATCATGATTATAAATAATTATGATTATCTTGAATGAATAATTTATATAAATAATTTTGAATTAATAATTTTGAATTAATAATAGTTTTGAATTAATAATTTTGAATTAATAATTATTTTGAATTAATAATAACTTTGAATTAATATTTTTGATTATCTGAAATTAATAAGTTTGAATTAATAAATTATATAAATAATTTATAAATAATTTTGATTATCTTGAATTAATAATTTTGATTATCTTGAATTAATTTTTTTTAAATTTAAAATTTGTATTAATATATGTTCGTAGTTTAATGTTTACCTAATTTTGATGATATGAAAGATAACGATTGATTAAAATCAAAATTATTGTTTTTTGATTTGCTACGAAAAAGATAATAAAAATATATTTTTTGAAAATGGTTATTTGTGTCATTTAACATAAATTGTTGATGTTGGATATCATGGTACTAGGTGTGCTATCTGTAGGGATCTAATCTATGGTTGTTTTTTTATCCTGGGCAAGTATGCCCTTTAATCTTATGTATATGTGTTATTTTTTAACAGAAGTTTATTTGTGTCATTTGAACCAAAACTATTTCTTTTCTTTTCTTTTAAAAATTGTCACCAAACCAGGTGGATAGAAATGACAATCATTTCTTTTCTTTTACTAAATCTCACATCCAAACAAAATGAATAGAAATCAAAATCTTTTCTTTTCTTTTCTTTTCTTTTATGAATTATGAAATCATTTATTTTCTTTTACTAATAGATGACCAAACATGCACTAATAAAGGTATAAATATGATTGTTTTCTTGAGGTGGAGTATGATCAAAGTTGTTCAAACCACGTTATATCGTTATATGTTTTTTTTATTGTCTTCTTTGTTGTTCATCTTGAATCTTCATTCTTGTCGTTTCCGTTTTTTTTTTGTTTTTTACATTGTTCATTCTTCGTTTCTCAACTCATTCACAAATTGGAAACTAGTAAGGTATACATGATCTTGGCCGATGAAAATCTTTAAGATTGTCTCCAACATCTAGTCTTCCACAATTATGACTATAATCGTTTTTCTATGTAGAAAACCTTCCCCATTAATGAGTTCTGTTTTTTTGTAAGGTGGTAGCATTTGTTGGAACCGGGCGTGCAGCGGAAGCCCCAAACATGTGAATTTTTATAATTTTTCCACCGCCATTCGCCGTAAACTTGCCGACGTCGGTGAAGAGCAGCCTGATCAAAGCCGAGGACCACGCGTGAAAGGTTTTAAGCACAAACATAAACCGTAAAATACCTGGTTTAGATCTGAAGCCACAAACGACGTCTGCTCGTCGTTGGCGATCGCTGCTCGAAGAATCCGAAGCCGAATTCCTCTAGATCATCCACACGCGCTTCATGGAATCTGCGGGAGCGCCGTTCGTCGTAATCCGGGTGCTAGCGCGGATTCGCGACGATGCCTTCGACGCTCCAACGACCACCGCATCGCATCGCTAGTGATGCCCGAGAGAGAGCTTCATCCGAGCTCCTTGGATCCAGAGCATCTCTCTCTAGAATTTGGGAGAGAGGAGAGGAGAGATAAGCTCCATGAATAGTGTTTGACAAATGTCCCTCCTCTTCTATTTATAGTGCACAATTAAAATACCCGGTATCGCCTCGCCGACCCCCGAATACTTAACGCACTATCAACGACATTTATGACTACTACACTGAGCCATAAATATTATTATCATTTACTTGTAATATATTAAAATATATTACATGATAATAAATAAGTCATTAACCTGACTCCTCGCTCCCATGAATATTAATTGAACCTTGAATAATTTAATATTCGTCAATTAATATTTTTCATGTATTTACTTAAAACTCGTAAATACATTTAATAAAGAAATTCAATACTCATTATTCTAAACTCGAATAATATGAATTTATTTATTGCATTGGTGGTCGTTTAACTCTGGACAAACCCCGGACCCCTATGGCGGGGCCCGCCATGTCCAAAACTCATATTCAACTGAATAGGGCAGATTCTTGAATACGCTATTGTGTGTGACCCTCTAGACCCTTATTTCGACAGCTGTGAATAGTATTCACAGACCAAGAGTGGGATCTAGCAACCCATCATGACCCCTGAAAAAATAATGATTGTCACATCAGCGACAACCAACCTACGAACACACACTGTGTAATATAATCTCTTTGTCTATAATATCTCATAAATCAGGACGCACTCTCGTGTCATCGCCCTTTTCTTACTTTATTGTTTGTTGATGTAACTGGATGGATTTACACTGTCATGGTCATGGTCATGGTCTTATAAAAGTACTGCCATCCATATCAACATGGCCAGAGATATATTACTTTCATAACCTGGAAGCGACAAATCCTTTCTTGACCATTCAACCAATGTCATGCCACCAATGACGCACCCGACACAAACTATCTCGCCACGACTTCATTGCCATGGTTTTCGTCTTGCATCAAAGTACGCAATCAAATGACATACATTGGTAATGATCTAAAGTCAGGAGACCATTACACATGATCGTAGATAGGAACATCCAATGACACCCGAAACATGTGGTGTTCCTATTGGCGAGTCAGTCCTCATGATCTCACTACTAGAGATTACAAGTGCGAACTTCATGAGAAGAAGTCTCAATGCTTATGAGCCCCCAGCACCTGATGATCAGATATCTACTATGTCCAATTAGTAAGATGTATCTAGACCATAGAACATATATTTAAGATTAATGTCATAGTATCTAGAGGTTCTCATTATAGTCTGGGAACTGCTATAACCTTTCGATACGACAATTAATTTTTGGACATTACCATTACAATAGTGAACGCAGAAAAGTATACACTATAATGGTAAGATGACATCATGCACATTTAACTCTATACACGATATGGTAATCAAAAACACATAATAGTTGGGTCTAGAGCACCCACTATTTCAACATCATTGACCCTTGTGGCTTTTTGTACACGTGATGTTTTGGTAACAAAAGGAAAATGACACCTGGGTAAAATACTATGATGGTCACGTTCAATAAAAAAAACATATAACAATTTCAATACAAAAATTCAGCCTGCCCACCTTGCAAGTTTTATCATCCGGAATTCACGCCTGGCGTTATCTCAGCGCGAAAATCAATTTTAGATGGCAGTGGCGGCGCAAACAAGGTTTCCTTCATGTTGCTCACGACCCCACTGTGGAATGGGTTGGTCGAATTATCGTACCGTCCTCGAATCTTCTCATAACCAGTCTACAATTTGCAACCAAAACATGAAAAAGAAAAGACGACGACGACTGAGGAAGAGGAAGAACCGTAAGTAAGAAGAAGCAATAAGAAGAATCGTCGAAGTTTGGATGTGGTAAACTAACCAGATTGACTGCAATCAAGTAGACATGGAAAGCGGAGAGGCCACCCAGAAGTCCGATGGCTGCAAAACTGAACAGTAGCAGCACCAGCGTCTCGCAGGAGTCCCTCACCATGGCAGACAACCCTGCCCCGCCCCAACGAACTCTCCAGCAGCAGAACCCAAACATGTAAGCGTACAGAGCCAAGGCCGAGAAGACGAATGCCACGTAAAACCGGTAATTTCGCTTCGATCACAAGCAACGACATTACAACGATTCATTCATTCGCAAAAGAGAAGGCGACTAAATCAATGTTATTATGCAGAGCAGCGGTACCAGGCCTATGCATTGCCCGGTCCAAGGGCAATGGTGATCGAACCGCTCCACGCAGTTGTCGCAGACGGCGCAATGGCAGGACCTCGGGGGACGGAAGATCTTACACACCCGACAGTACTTGAGCTTCACCTCCACGCCGTTGACTCTTGCCGTGGCCCTCTTCCTCGTTTTGCTGCCACTCTCCCCACCTTCATCTCCTCCATTTCGCGGAATTATCCCAGGATCCATGCTGCTGACCAGGAACAAATTTGCAAGAACCTGCGATCAGACAATAAATCGCCATCAAATGCGATCGATTCGATATACGGAGGGTGGGTGGGTGGGGTAACAACTGCTGTAAGGCGAGCGCTGACGATTATGGTGAGGGCCGTGGACGGCGCAGCTATTAAAGCGGGGTGGGTTGGGGCATTTCCGCCGCCGTAAACAGCAAAGGTCCAGCTTGAAATAACAATGGAAGCGGCTGTCAAGATGACTCCCCTCGGGCGAGGGCCACAGATCAGTCTGCCTCCGAAACAAAAAACCTGAGCAGTTGGAGAGAGAGAATTAAATGATAGGTTTAGGGCTTACGACTGTAACATATATGGAGGTTTAGGGGTTACGTTTTTCCCGGGCCAAACTTGGTAAACTCGCGTTCTCTCGGCATCCGGACGGAATCCGTACGACACGCAGAGATCATCCACGGTGCTCCGCAAATCGCCGCACTTTTTCCTGGCCGTGGCGACGAGTACCTTGGCAACTGGGGGCGGCCTTTTTTGGCTACATGATGCGCCCCCGTATTCAGATTCCAGATCGATATCGTCTTCCACATCTTGTTCTTCACCTTCTTCTGTGATTTGCTCTTTTTTCTCGAGTTGCAGAACCATTGAATCCATCTGAACAAATATGCAGCGAGAAGTTCATTCAACTGGGGGAGGATAACTGATTATGAAGAACTGAAAAGCAGTTATTTCCGGGTTCGATTTTCGCCCGTAGAAATGGCCCAAATTTGTAGCCCGGGGCCCGGAGTTCGCTGACGTGTATTGGCAGCAAAATCGGACGTTGCCCGTCGTCGAGGCGAGCGGCATGAAGTTCTCGTCTTCCAGAGAGCCGGCAATAGCCGTCTCCGGTCCTTGAAGTGAAGCCATACTGCCGAGGATCGTACGTCTGTGCTAAAACGTATAGAGGGCGAAGTGATGGAAATCGAAGCGAAGCTCGAAATCGCAGTCGCCATAGCTTGCCTCACCGCGGTCTCCGTTCTCCTCCTGGCGAAGCGACTGCCAAGAAGTCGTCGAAAGCAAAAACGATGCACTGTCTCTTCTTGCTATCTGAACGCAGAATCAAAGCCTCAGTACTGTTTCAAGCGCGTACTGGCAGATAACTCCTACTCTCCTTTCAAACACCTCAAACTCGTAGCTTTCAACGACGGTACGTTTTTCTTTCTAATCCCTTCCCTTTTTAACTTTCCAGGATCCGAGCTGAACGATTTTTTTCAGAGAATGTTTTGAGCCGGAATCCCTATGAAGCGGATATTTCATTGCTGTTGGATAATCCCAGGCTTCCGGCTAGCTTCGGTAATGCTGGAATGGGTTTCGAACTGCTTGAATCGTACGTTTGGGTGGACACAGAGATTCAACTACAGGAACTTGTTGACGCGTTACGCCGGGAAAAGGTATTTGCCGTTGATACGGAACAACATGGTTTAAGATCGTTCCTAGGTTTCACTGCCCTCATGCAGGTAATAGATCGTGTTTTGAATCTCGAACTCTCATGCCCCTGCACAGTATTGGTATTCACGTTTCTGTGTTTCTGTTTCTGTTTCACGTAGATTTCCACTCAGAGTGATGATTATTTAGTGGATGCTATTGCTCTGCATGACGCAATGATTGTACTACGCCCTATTTTCGCCAATCCCGATGTTTGCAAGGTGAATGCTTCATGGTGTTGCCATATATCTTTCCTTCTGTACTGATTTGTTTTTGTATCACCATATATAAATGTATTGTGTTCCATTTCCATTGCATTGGAATTTTATTCACTTGCAAGTATTTGAGATTACATATATTTTTTGGGTTCAAACTGAAATTGGAGGATGAAAGGGGTATCTTGAACACAAAATCAGCATGGCTAAAATTAGCAATTAAGGTGCATGTGCTGTAAAAGCAGGAAGCTTGAACGGGGTCAATGTCCCCTTAAGGTGCATGTGCTGTACAAGCAGGAAGCTTGAACGGGGTGCATGTATCGAGGTGAATGAATCTAGGTTATGTTAGGATGCTTCACAGTTGATTAATTTAGAATTAGAGGTTGGTTATATGGAAATGCTTGGTTGCTATGGTGTTGGAAGGGTATGGTCATAGTTAGGGTTGGTTGGTTAATGCTGGCATCCTGATTCAACTTCTTGTTTCCATTCCAGCATACTTTCATCACATTTGGTATGAGGGTACCCAGTTTAGTTAATGGAGAGCGCCTAAGGCGCTGTGGTGAGGTGCTGGTGGGCCCAAAGTGAGGTGCCGGGTTCACTAAGGCACATGCCTTCGGCACCTTTTTGACAGCTTCAAGCGATGCCTTTGTGTGCTTGAGTGAATCTGTTTCTGAACAATAACGATAAAGCCCAACCCAATTATTTAAAATCCAATATGTTCTTTCTTTAAAAAAATTCATAAAGCCCAACCCAAATGGTTGAATTTTTGGAACATGAGTTCTCATCTTTTTTTTTTGTGATATTTTTTCATTGACTGAACTTCTATGGTTGAATTTTATTTTTAAATATCTTTCTTTTAACTATTCTTTTTATCAATCTAATTATACACATGTTTGCATATGTTTTAACCTATTGTGGTGAATTACTTCACTTGTGCGCCTTTTTATTCCCACTCGCCTAAGGCAATTTAGTGGCTTTGGCGCCTTCGGTGTGCCTTTTGCCTTTTAACACTCTTCGATGGAAATGGAAAAGGTGTGAAGTGGAAATGATAAAATGATTGCTGAGTTCATAATTAGTTTGTCATGCATGGAAAATGTGTGATGGAATATGTTTGATAGTACAAAAACACAATAACCACAGAATATAGGAAGTCAACTTTGCTCACTAAGTTTTTTGTCACCTACTAAGGGTCTTAAAACCAGGCCAGTATTATTAAAAATGATATGGATTCTCATTCTTCTGCCCTCTTCTCACCTATGATTAGGGGTGAGCTGATTCCATTAAGTTGGATGCCTCCCCACCTGTTCTGTTTTGCTTAACACTATTACTCGAGTTTTCCTTCACACATCCCCTTTCTCAGGATCCCATTCCATCCTACTAAACTTATCCTGAATTCGAAGCTTTGTTGCTGTTTTAGGTGTTCCATGGTGCTGATAATGATGTTCTCTGGCTGCAAAGAGACTTCCACATTTACATTGTTAATTTATTTGATACTGCTAAGGTGAGTTCTCCAGAGTTGAATCCACCACACATGCACGCGCACACGCACACGCACATGTTTGTGTGTCGTTGGTTAATATGTGAACCTCATTCTGTTGAACCTCACTGACTTCTAGCATTTGATTTAAATAAAAGGAAAAAATAAATTCTTAAGTTAAAAAATTTATTGTTTAGAAGGAAGTGTCTTAACCTATTCAAATAAGAAAGTGGGGGGATTTCTTCATATTTTTTTAACTTCATCCGACCTTAGATGTGATGTAATCACTGATGCTTTTATATTTCAGGCATGCCAGGTTTTATCAAAACCCCAGAAATCACTTGCATACTTGCTTGAGATGTATTGTGGCATTTCAACAAACAAATTGTTACAGGTCTGTTAGATGATGTATTATTTTTGTTGGCCTGTTATGATCTTTTACCATTTTAATTAGGCAGGAATTAGTTTATGTTGGGTTTTTTTAGTATGAGAAAAAACCATTATTCTTGTTACTTCTCAGATGGTATGGATGAATTACTTTGGAGGAAAAAAATAAAAACTCCTCAAACAGTTCTAAAACGATTACAACATGTTATTGAGACAAAATGAATTAGTGGTCATGGAATATGAACTTCGCTATTAAGAAATTTGTTGTATATACTTCTATAACTAATTCTTGAAAGTCCATGTTTAATAGTTCATCTCTGGATTGTGGATGATGTAATGTTGAATTCATCAAACAAACTCATGCATGAGTGTCAGTATTTATTTTAGTGCCCTTGAGAATTTCCGAGCTTTGGGTTTGACATATTGAGGCCATCAAACAAACTCATGTGTTGTTAATTTTCATGATTTTTCAGCGTGAAGACTGGAGACAGCGTCCACTTCCAGAGGATATGGTGACATATGCTCGGACTGATGCACACTATCTGTTGTATATTGCTGGTTGCTTAACTGTAGAGCTCAAGGAGCAGGACAATGGTTAGCTTTTTATCTTGAATTTCTGTTTGATGCAAAAGGTCTTATTTAATTTGTTTACTGAATAACAATTACATAAGAGCAGCTTCATGAATTTCTCTTCAATTAATTCTTTGAAGAAGTTGTGATATTGCTTTTAAGCATGGATGATATTTGTTTTCTGTTTAAGCCTGTTTTTTCCATGTTTTTCTTCTAGGAACCCTTTATATTCCTTATCTGTGAAGTTTCAAAATTCTAATTGTCACAATGTATCAGAAAATTCAGCTTCCAATGACGAGTTCCCTTCTGTTGTTGAGGCTTGTCGGCTTTCAAATATAATTTGCTTGCAACTTTTCACCAAAGAGATAGAATATTTCCCTGGAGCATCTGCTGCATCATCAATCCTATCCCGCCATCTGGGTGGACAAAGAGGTTTTATGAAAAACTCTCACAGCCAGGTTCATTATGTTTTGTTTTATATTTGTGGATATTATCTGCAAAACTTTCATAATTGAATTTCAATACCTGTCATAATTTATTTTCTTGAAACCAGTTTCAGGAGCTTGTACGATGGTTGTGTGCATGGAGAGATTTAATGGTTGGTATTAAATTATAATTTTTTTTGTTGTCCCTCTTTATTTGTTGTGTGAGAGTTGTGGAAAAAGCCCTTGGTTACATAATCTGTTAACTTGGAGTGTATGATAAAGCTGGCGGTTGCTCCTTTAGTGCCATTATTCTCAACTCTTTCTCGAGCTTTTCTAAAATAATTTGGATTTATATGTTCCAGCGTGTAAAATATTGTCAACTCTTTGTCCTTTTTGGATGGCATACCTCGAAGTAAAAGTGGCATGGGATTGTTGTGGATCCACTCTGTAGTCATCCATTTTGTTACTTGAGGGTTCCGGGGCGTAATAGAAGTGCACCGGGCAGTGCCCAACAATGTTTTTCGCCGGTTTCAATGGATAAAATCTGAAGAACTTGACGAAACAATCCCTGAATCTTTAGAGAAGATTTTTTTTTCACATTTAATTTATAATTAATTTAAAACAAGAATTAACTCAACTTGATAATTCATCTTGTTGGTCAATTTAGAAGCCGTTGTCTTAGTCTTGTCGTTGCAGTGGAGAATCTAAACTAGGATCTCTCTGATTGTATTCACACGTGCTCCATGGATCTTAGAATGTCATCTCTGATATTTCGGGTGCTAGCGCGGGGGAACCAAGTGCCCTGTGTCGTTCGTCATTGATTGCAACTTGAAATCTTTTGAGTTTGAAAGAATCCTCTCTTGTTATCTTTTGTTCTTGAGAGGGGGAAATGAGGTTTTTCTCTCGAGCTTGACAGAATTCTCTGGAGAGAATTTGTTGTGCACGACTATTCTCATGTTCAAAATGATATAAATCAGATTATATATTTAGGGTTTGTAGAATGGGAAACCCCCTTACCTCAAGGTGAGGCGGAGACATTCTTTTATAGATTGAGAAAGAGGAATACATACAGGAGTATTCCGATGTGGGACTCAGAAATACCCAAAATAATAAAAGAGGGTTTAACACTCCCCCTCAAGCTGGACATGCTCAGCTTGAACCACGAGTCCCACAAAAAGAAAGATGACAACAAACATACTCCCCCTCAAGTTGGGTCGCAGATACTGTGGATGCCCAGCTTGGAACTGAGTGAGGCCAGACGAGCCCTTGGGAGACCTTTGGTGAAGATGTCAGCAAGCTGGTCCGCCGTTGGGATGTGGCTAAAGTTGACATCATTATGCTCCAGGTGGTGGCGAAGAAAGTGACAGTCCACCTCAATATGCTTCGTGCGTTCATGGAAGACGGGATTCGAAACAATCTTGGTGGCTGCCTGATTGTCACACCAGATGTGAGCATATGTCTGTTGAGGAAAACCAAGCTCCTGTAGGAGTTGTTGAAGCCAAAGGATCTCAGTAGTGACGGTGGTCATGACACGGTACTCAGACTCCGTACTGGATCGGGAGATGACAGTCTGTTTCTTGCTGCGCCAAGAGAGGTTGCCTGCGAAGAACACGACAATCCCAGAAGTAGATTTCCGGGTAGCAAGACAACCAACATAGTCAGTATCACAAGGCCTCAATATTCTGATGAGCGTGGTGAGAGTAGCGAAGACATCGGGCAGAGTCTCGCTTGATGTATTTGACGATGCGGAGTACAACATCCCACTGAGAGGTGGTCGGATGCGCCATGAATTGGATCACTTTGCCAACAACGCAGACAATGTCGGGACGAGTCATGGTGAGATAGTTGAGTCTGCCCACCAGTCGACGATACTGCTCTGGGTGTGAATACGGTTCTGAGGAGTCATAGAGAGACCGTTCCCCAGGCTCAAGAGGAGTGTCAACGGCGGTGGTCTGTGTTATCCCAGCATTCTGTAGAATATCCAAAGCATATTTCTGTTGGCAAAGGAAAATTGTGTCCGGAGAACGGAAGATCTCGATGCCAAAGAAGTATGTGAGAGAGCCGAGATCTTTGGTGTGGAAGTGCTGGTGAAGATGCCCCTTGAGGTGGGCGATACCAGCAGAGTCACTCCCGGTGATGATGATATCATCCACATACACGACCAACAAGATGCAGCCGGTGGATGTCGTCTTGTAGACCATGGTGTGATCCTTCATATTGCGGGAGAGCCCAAAGTCGGTGACGACGGTGCTGAATCGGCCAAATCAAGCACGAGGAGACTGCTTAAGACCGTATAGAGAGCGACGTAGTCGACAGATGTGAGACCCGTAGCCGGAGGCACAAAAGCCGGGAGGGGTTGCTGGAGATAAACCTCTTCATCAAGAAAATCATGGAGGAAGGCATTCTTGACATCTAGTTGATGATGCGTCCAGTGATGATGAGCGGCCAAAGAGATGGATAATCAGACGGATGCCATCTTGGCAACTGGAGAGAAGGTGTCAAAATAACCGACACCATACGTCTGAGCAAAGCCCTTGGCCACAAGTCGGGCTTTGAGTCAATGGAGAGTGCCATCAGCGTTCAGACGGACTGTGTAAATCCATTTGCTGTCGACCGCCTGTTTACCAGTAGAGGGGAACCGGATCCGAAGTATGATTGTCCCCCAGAGCCTGCAATTCATCTCTCATCGCGTGCAACCACCCCAGATGAGATCTAGCCTCGCCAACTGTGCGAGGAATAAATATTGTTTCCAGAGCTGACAGACCTCTTATGAAGAGGTAAATAGAGGATTGTTCTGGAAAGAGCGAGTACCTTTCCGTAGTGCAATGGGCAGGTTGTCCGGTGGCGGTGCAAGAGCATCAGACGAAGTTGGGACAATGGTCTCCTCAGTCTGGATGGGGGGTACAGTCGATGAGTGACAGGAGTAGACCGTACCAAACCGATGAGCAGCAGGAGGCAGCACCGGAGGAGGATGGATGATGAGTGGAAAACAATCATCGATGTCAGTATTTAGATGGGGAGAGAGAAGTGAGAATGAAGAACCCTCAACAAATGAGACGTCAGCAGAGGTGATTTAACGCTGTAGATCTGGAGAGAAGCACCGGTATCCACGCTGAGTGCGTGAATATCCGAGGAAGATACAACGGAGATGTAATGGCCCAGACCCTCCTAGCCCATTACTTTGCCAAAAGTGAGGCTCCACCAAAACGGTGGCACCGTGAGGGTGACACCGTGACGGTGGCACCGTGTCCTCTTCGTTCTTTTCCAGTTCCCGACCTTTCCGCTCTCGCAGTAATTAATTCTTTTACCCTTATTAAAGCCCATAATTAGTACCTAAAAATCCTGAGAAATGTCCCCGATGGGGGATATTAAATAACCACTTAATACCATCGTGTGTAACCGCCCAAACCACGTGGGAAACTACGATCCGACTTTCAAGGCGTTCAAAATCCTCATATCCCGTAACAACGGGATTTTATCTATATATCGCAGAGGAAGTTCTTCTTTCTCTTCTTCCTTTTGGCCGACTCCTCTCCTTCTCCCTGGTGCGCCTGCGCTCGAGTCGTCTGCTCGTCCTTGGAGTTCCCGACGTCCCTCCCCTGCAAATCGCGCATCCCCTGTTCTTGGCGCGTGGAGAAAAACGTCGATCCTTGATCAATCAGGTAGGGATTTTCTCCTTCGTCTCTCCTTTCTGTGTATCATGCGGGGTGGGCATGCTTTTGCCTCTGTGAAAATTGATGAAACCCAACTTAACGAAGATAATGAACGGACCTTTAAAGAATGAAAGGGGGGTGTGATCGATGTTTTGGTGTACTCTTTATATTGTTATGTGTTGTGAATTGTATGAGCCTATGCTCACTGAAAATCATGGCCGTTGGTGGTCTTTCTCTGTGCACTAATGAACCTCGGTGCTCCTGGAAGTTTAAATAACCGTAACATGGAATTGGTTAATTATGTATATTCGGTTAAATAAATTGAAACCACCAGGATCAACCCTTTTCTGTGATAACCCCGGTTAAAGCACAGTGGAATTGAAACCATGGAGTGTGTTAAATCTTTTAAATCTAAAAATACCTGCATGGGCCTGCCTTGTGTTGGTGGTAGCGGTTTGGTTGTTTCTTTCACGGGCCGATTGCTAGGGTGATATGGGTGGGGATGGGATCCCCTGTTGTTATACTTTCGCTGGTTGTGAATTTGAGGCTGTGTGGTTACTCTGCTTATATCACGAATTGGGGTGGAATCCTCTGTTGTTGAGAAACCGTTGGCTCCTGGATTTTGCGGACATGGGGCTGTGTCTCGGGGTTTTCTTTGGTCCCAGTACTTTGAGGGATCTCACTTATCCCTTTGTTGTTGTGACTTTACAAGAGAACCGGGTGTGAATGTTTAAGTTGTTGTTTGACTGTCTTCTTTCTCTGGCTTGCAGTTTTTGCCTGTTAATTGCTCAGTAGTGTAGAATTCACCTAAACGGGGTTACTTTGAGGGATCTCACTTATCCCTTTGTTGTTGTGACTTTACAAGAGAACCGGGTGTGAATGTTTAAGTTGTTGTTTGACTGTCTTCTTTCTCTGGCTTGCAGTTTTTGCCTGTTAATTGCTCAGTAGTGTAGAATTCACCTAAACGGGGTTACTTGAACATGAAAACAGGAACAATTTAAATGGGAATTGGTTTTGGGAATGAGTTGTGGCTTGGCTGTGAGTGCCATACTGTTCTTTCATGAATGATTAGTAACAAGGGCGTTTGTGCTTAGGTTTTGGAACCCCTAGGTTGGGATGAATGCTTGTTACCTATACCTATATCTGTAGCTTTTATGTTTCTTATTCGCGCCCCACCCAAGTTGAGCACTTAAGTGCCGAGCACTCCCATTTCATGGGGGAGAGTGTTTTTCCCAACACTCCTATGAGTGACTGGTTATTAGCTCATTTTCTGCTCCCTTTTCTGAATAGCCCAAGACTCTTCGGGCAGGCTGTGATGGCCTGAAGTCCATTATTAGCCCAAGAATCTTCGGGCGGGGTAGTTGTGGTGGTTGACCCAGGTGTTTGCAGGCATGTTGTTTCCCAAGTGTCTTCGGGATGAGGCCCAAGTGTCTTCGGGCGTGGCAGTAGTTGTTCTGACCCAGGTGTTTGCAGGTAGGTTGTTTCCCAAGTGTCTTCGGGATGAGGCCCAGGTGTCTGCGAGCGGGGTTTGGCAGTGGGACTGCGGTGAGGTTGTGGCCCAGGTGTCTGCGGGCGGGGTTTGGTAGTGGGACTGCGGTGAGGTTGTGGCCCAGGTGTCTGCGGGCGGGGTTTGGCAGTGGGACTGCGGTGAGGTTATGGCCCAGGTGTGTGCGGGCGGGGTGTGGCAGTGGGACTGCGGTAAGAATGACAAGATTGGTTCGATGCGTAGGATGTCTTCAATAACCAGTGAGAAAGTGGCACGGGGTACCCAAATATCGACGTGCTATTACTATACTTTACTTGACTTGCGTTATTTGGGGAGCGTGCCGTGGTAAGGTTCGGGTGGATAGCTTTTCCTTGTTGGGTGTTTGGTTATCTCTTTTTCCACGGGACATTAGAATGTCTCCTCACTTGTGCACGAGAGACTTTGGTTTTCCCTACTGAGTATACTTGTATGCTCACCCTACGTATATAAAACTGATTTCAGGTCTCCATGAGGACTTCAGGGATCGTGCGGGACCGTACTAGCTCGGACCTTTGGGGCAGTTGCAGTTGTTGATTTCCTTTTCTTGGTATCTTTTTACCTTTGGAGTTTTGTGGCTTGTATCTTTTACCTTTGAACATGCATATGAGAATGGTTTACTTTCAGCCGTACTTGTACTTTCAGTTTTGGTGTTGTGAGATTTAATATCTTATCTCCCGATCCTATTAGAAGAAAAAGGGTAATGCCTTCTATTTAGTGTGTGATTTTATACCCTTGGTGCTAGTTGCCACTCCGGGACCTATTGAAGGCGGGTCTCGGGGGTAATTATCTCTCCTTCAACTTGAAGAAGGAAGGGTCTGACCATCTGCTGTCCCTTCCCTCATCTTGGTGAAGGCGGGTCGTGACAGGAGAGATTTGGAAGAGAGTTTGGAGAGGTCGGGACGAGTGTCACAAACATAACAGAGACATCTAAATTCACGGAGTGGAAGTGAGTGGGGAGGGAGAGGAGAACAGAGTCCGAAAAGGAGTCCCCCCTGAAGGATAGAAGAAGGGAGTCACTTTAAGAGGTAGGTTGTAGTCCAGAGGGCACGAGCAATTTCCAGAATATGACGATGTTTCCGCTCCGCCACTCCATTCTGCTGAGGTGTATCAGGACAGAATGTCTGATGAATGATGTCGTGATCCTTGAGAAACTGCTGAAAGGAAGTAGATAAATATTCCCGTCTATTGTCGGAGCGGAGAAATTTGATGGAGGTGGAGATTTGAGTATGAATTTCATTGTAAAAGGTCTGAAAGTTAGGAAATACTTCAGACCGATCACGAAGCATGTAAAGCCATGTCATGCGGGAGCAGTCGTCAATAAAGGTGATATAATAGCTGTACCTGGACTGGCTCGAAACCCTGCAAGGACCCCATACATCGGTATGAACAAGATCGAAAGGATTCACTACACGTGGTTCCTGTCGAGAAGAATATGTTACCCGATGATGTTTAACAAACTTGCAGGATTCACAATGGAATGATAGGTGAAAATTGAATTGGGGACACATTTTATGGAGGATGGAAGCCGGTGGATGACCAAGACAGGAATGTAGGTCAAGAGCACGAGCTGAGGTAGATGAGCAAACGAGATATGGTGGGGCATCGAACATGTACACCCCATTTCAAAGATGACTTCGACCCCGCTCCTGATTCGTTGTCTGCTCCTGAAAAACAACACGAGAAGAAGTCAAAGTAGCGACACAATTTAAATCTTTGGTGTGTTTGCTGATTGAGAGAAGATTAAAGGGACTGTGAGGAATATGAGCAACCGAATCCAGGCGAATAGACAGGGTCAAGTGGCATGTGCCAAATCCGATGATGGGGATGGTTAATCCATTTACAATAGTAATTGTAGAGGCACCGGTGTACGGATGATAGGTAGTGAACATACCAGAGTCTCCTGTGAGATGTTCTGATGCACCAGAGTCTAGCATCCATGCTGTGGGTTGTTGAGATACACATGCAGTAGAGCTGTTAGTCTGAGTAATGGGGGCTGGAGAAGAGGACGGTGACACAATCGCCTGATAAGATTGTATCCAGACAATTTCTTTTTCCGATAGTGTCGTTCTGTAACGGGTGCTAGATGAAGGGGAATGGATGTGCGACAGAGCCGATGACAAAGAAAGGGATGACGCCTCAGGTGGGCGTACAGATGCACGGATGAAGCGTGGTGCTAGCAGGGAAGGGCCGGGATGCATCGCTGGAGGGTGCCGCGAGTAGGGAGCCGATGTAGGAACCGAAAGGTGCCGGGAGAGGCGTTCGATTGTCAGATGGAGGGCACTGTGATTGCCAGGACAATGTGGGCGACGACGACCGAAGTGGGAGGTCACGGAGGGTGCCGTGAGTCGGGAGCGTTGCTAAGAGCGCAGGGAGGCAGGCCAGATAGCGCCAAATTGGTGGACAGGAGGCCGACGATAGGAGGTGTGTCGGGCAGCGGGGCTGCGGGAGTCAGGAGCCGCATCGGGCAGGAGCTGGGTGTCGCCAGGAAGCCGCTGGAAGCTGGGGCCGGATGACGTCCGGACCGGGAAGCGCCGGGAAAGGCGGATGGCCGGGCGGTGGCGTCGGATTGGGAGGCGCCGTTTCGTCGGGTGAGGGCTGACGGGAGTTCTGGCGGATCGGTTTCACACCGATTGGTCGCACAGAGGACGGGGCAGGGTTGCTGCAGGAATCGCCGGAAGAGAGGGCGGGCCGGGAGGTTGCAGGAGGGGGGGTGGACGCCGTCGGGGCGGAATCCCGCTCGAGATTGCCTGGAGGGAGGGAAGGCCGTCAGAATCTGGCGTCGGGCCGTCAAGCGCACCAGACAGGGAGGCGGCTTGGTCCGTCGCGCGTGCAGAGGCGGAAGGAGCCGCGGGGTCGAGCGCCGGGGAGCCTGGGCGACGGGAGCGGCGCAGCGTGGGAGCAGGGACTGCCGCAGGGAGCTGGGTTATGAGCACACGACAGGACACTGTTTGAATGTCCGATAAGGACAGTGTGATTGCATCAATGGACGGAGGAGAGGGTTGGAAAACCAGAACTGACGACAAAGGGGCTGGAGCGCACAAGGCGTTGCGTGCACTGAGGAACTGGGGGACGTCACCAATCCATGGGGTTGCGATCGGCGTCGGAGGAGGGAGGGGCGCCGCGCATCTGTTGTGGGAATGAGGTCGGGTCTGGCGTGCCTAGAAGTGGACCCACAGGATTTGGGAGTCGGTCGTGGAGACGTGCGCAGCCGCAGTCGTTGCGTTAGGACTGGGTCCATAAACGAGCTCAAGCACTCACAAGCTACTCGAGCTCGACTCGACAAATACTCGAACTCAACTCAATTTTTTTCGAGTCGAGCTCGAGCTACTCGAGTACTTACTCAAGTTGAGTTCGAGTATTATAACAACATAATCGAGTAGCTCGTGAGCCTAATCGAGCATCTAATTTTTTAATATATTATTTTTATTCGATATATATGTATTTAATTTCAAGCTCGAGCTTTCGATCTCGAGTACAAATTCTAGTCTGAGCTCAAATTTGAGCTATATTTTATAATTAAAATTCTGAAAAAGTATCCTAATCGAACTGAGTCGAGCCTAATCGAGTGCTCGATCAAGCCCAAGTCGAGCTTGAGCTCGAGCCAGGAAATCAATACTCGGCTGAGCACCGAGCTGAGCTTGAGCACCGAGTTCAAGTACCGAGCTCGAGCTTGAGTATTGAGATACTCGGCCCGCCTTGACTTGATCACACCCCTAGTTAGGACGGGGCGACGGGAGGGATGCACAACCGATAGAAGGCGCGCACGGTGGAAGGGGACGAGCGGTTGGGGGTTGTGTCGCACAGAGGGGCGATGGGGAGGTGTGCGGTCGCATGAGGGGGGGGGGGGGGCGTCACGCAGGGGCTGTCGCCGATCTAGGTGGAGGTGCGTCGCTCTGTCGAGGGTTGTCGTGCAGAAGGGGAGCTGCCGTGCAGGTAGGGCAGCGGGGAAGGCCGTCGCGCAGGGGGCTCGGAAGGAGTCGTTGCGGAGGAGGGGAGTCGTCGCGCAAGAAGGGTAGCGTCATGAGGGTGGGGGGCGGCCGGTGAAAATGAGAGGCTTTGGCCGAGCCGTCCCCCCCATGGTGGGATTGTTGGGTTTTTCCCCCTCGGATAGAAAAGAGGGGGGAGGGAGGGCTAGGGTTAGGGAACCTCCTTTGATACCATGTTAAAATGGAGGAGCATGTAACTTAGTACCCAAGATACTCTTAAGAAAGGGTTTGAGGTTTATTTATAGAGAATTATATTTAATATCGACGCTTCCATGAGTCGGATGAACACGCAAGCCTCTCACTCAGTATCCAACCACTGACATTTAAACATTGTTATGTAATTCTGTCCTAGATAACACAACTCAATAATTTAATCCAAAATGCCATAAAAGTCAACTTCAGTTTCTGTGATGTGATTCTCTCAAGCAAACTCCACTGTTCATTGTTTTTTTTGATTCCCCGTATGCATGTGTATGAAATCGAAAACCATTCACCACATATGCATTATAAGATTTAACCATTTTGGATGGTGGGTTACTCAATATACACAATCGCTTATCAATTTTATCAGCATATTGAGACACCTGAAAATTTGTAAAACAATTATCAATATAATAAATAATAAACGGATTTGATATTAAACAATCAATAATTTATGTTACCAGTTTTTGGAAGCATTGAGAATTTTTTTTTGTCTGCGTTCTTCAAGAGCAGTTGCTGTAATTTGTGGAAGTTGTTTTTTGATATGATTATCATATAACCTACAAATAAAATAAGTTTAAATACTGTAACATAAATTATAGAATAAGTGATAGAAGCAGTACAGGACAAATGATGTCATTTCTTCACAGTTGAGCAGAACATATGTATGAGCTCTGTGATGTTTATCATCTGAAAGTCATCGTTCATGAACTCTACCGAAACCAAGATTTGGCTGATTAAAAACTGTTAATTGATTGTCCATTTCGTCATTAACATTCCCCTTGTTTCGTCCCATGCGATTGTGTTTTGAGGGATATTGAGATTCAAAATAATGAGAGCAGAAAAAAGCAATTTCCTCTTGCAAATAAGCTTCAGCAATTGAGCCTTCAACTGATGCTTTGTTACGTGTTTTTTTTTTCAATTTCTGCATGCATCTCTCGAATGAGTACATCCATCAAAACTGTACTAGACCTCCACATTTAACTTCATGTGACAAATGTATTATTAGATGTTCCATTGAGTCAAAGAAAGCCGGCGGAAAGATTTTTTCCAGTTTACATATAATTACAGCAACATCTTCTTCCTGTTTGTTTAGCGCATCGTAGTTTGTTGTCGCTGCACAAATGTCTCGAAAAAAATATGATATGTCTGTTATCGAATCCCAAATCATAAAATTCAACAAACATCTGAATCCAATCGGCATTAGTCTTTCCATTATAACATGACAATCATGACTTTTTAATCCAGTAATATAACCATTCCTAACACATCTGCCCAAATTGGACGCATAACCATCTGGAAGTCTCAAATCTGCAATCCACTGACAAAATAATAAGCGACTCTCTTTAGACAGTGTATAAGCTGCTTTTGGCTTCATTAACCTCTGTGATCTGACATTTTCAAATAATTCAAGTTCTGGTCGCCTGCAAATTTGGGCAAGATCTAATCGTGCCTTTACAGTATCTTTGGTCTTACCTGGTGTATCTAAAACTGTATGAAATAAATTATCAAAACAGTTCTTCTCAATATACATAGCATCTAACATGTGGCAGACCAACAAATCAGACCAATACGGAAGATCCCAAAAAATGCTCCGTTTTATCCAATTATGTTCTTTCCCAAAGCCATGAATTTTCTATTGGTTTACTGTTGGTCCAAATGTGATGAGAGGTAATGAAAATACAACTGATTTTAACTCTGTACCTAAGATCATTTTTGGAGTTTCATCCCTTTCAATTGTACCTTTTCTGAAATGAGATTTGTTCCTCCGAAAAGGATGATCGGTTGGAAGAAATCTACGGTGACAATCAAAATAGCAAGATTTTTTTCCATTGACGAACATAAAAGCTTTGTTGTCTTTCATACAGTAAGGACATGATTTCAGACCATGTGTACTTCAACCATATAACATGTCATATGCTGGAAAGTCACTAATCGTTCACATCAATGCAACTTTTAATATTAAATTTTGTTTCGTAGCAACATCATATGTATTAACACTATCACTCCACAATGTATTTAACTCATCAATCAATGGTTTCAAATAAACATCAATATTCTTTTTCGGATGTTCTGAGATTAATAGAGTAAAAAAGATATAAGGCTCCTTCATCAACATCCATGAAGGCAAATTATACGAAGTTATAAAGACATGCCAACATGAATACTGACTACCATAAGAACCAAACGGACAGAAACCGTCAGTAGAAAGACCCAATCGCACGTTTCGGGCTTCTATAGCAAAGGACGGATGCAGACGGTCAAAATGTTTCCATGAATCACCATCAGATGAATGATTCAAGTTTTTATCAGTTGAAATCTTGGTTTTGTGCCATGACATCATTGACGCTGTGTTCTGAGACATAAATAAACGCTGCAACCTGGGTGTAAGGGGGAAATATCTCAACTGTTTTACTGGAATCGATCCAGACTTCCCTGGTTGAGCTTCTTTATACCTCGATTGTCCACATGTGAGACAACTATTCAATGACTCATTTTCGCCAGAATATAAGATGCAATCATTTGGACATGCATGAATCTTCCGATAACTAAGGTCCAAATTACGAACCAGTCTCTTACTCTCATAGTAATTTGCAGGCAACATATTTTCTTCAGGTAACAGTGTTTTAACCAAAGAAAATATCTGATCAAAACAGTTGTTTGACATTGCATTATCTGATTTAATAGCCATAAATTTTGCAACCGCTTCTAATTTGCTTATCTTACAACCAGGATATGATGCATCCTCAGCAGATCTCAACAACTCATAAAATTCGGATGGTGCCAACTCAGGAGTTAAATCAATATCATCGTGAATTTCAGTTTGTTGCACAGATGGACCTGCAACATCATGTACTAAATTTTGAAACCGTGATGGATTCAGAATCAAGTTATTAGGATCTTCTCTGGAACTGCGTTCACCGTGTTGATACCAAAAAACATAATCTGATTGAAAACCAAACCGCAAGAGATGTCCCCCAACCTTGTCAACTGTGTCAAACGTTCTCAGATCACATTTTTTACAAGGACACTTAATTGTGCCTTCTGAAACATGTTCTGGTTTTGATGATGCAAATGCTAAGAAAGTTTCAACACCCTCAATATATACAGGATTTAAACCAGAACCATTTGGATTTATACGCTGATTTATCCAAGCGCGATCATCTAATAATGACTGATGTCGACTTCCTTGTTCCATATTTTTCTACATAAAATATAAAATCATCATTGTTTTTGAATAATTTGAAATTATAAAAACACTATCTAAAAAAAGAAGATAAATAATTACAACTACTTCTTAATAATTACCATTAATTAAGGGCGACACAATTTCCAGTGGATTGACGGCTACTCTTTTGTCCGACGGCTCATTTACTTGCATCTTTCTCACACTGAAAGATTGAATATGTCTACGTAGCAAGTAAATGAGCCGTCAGACAAAAGAGCTCCCTTTTCGTCGATGAATCGTCTTCTTCCAACTGTCACCGCCTGAAAACCTTATAAAAAATATGATCCTACGAATGCATATCCAATCTCGTGCATACAAGATTGAATATGTCTAAGTAGCAACACATTTTTCATAATGTTTTGAGTCGGTGAGAGTTGAAAGGAGAAAAGTCATCGAGCAAAAGGAGCGCCGTCAATCCACTGGAAATTGTGCCAAGTTCTTAAAATTTATTAAAATTTATTAAAATTTCTTCCTAACTGTTCCTAACTAATTATTACTAATTATTACTAATTATTCCTATATATTGTTAATTATTACAAATTATTGTTAATTATTACAAATTATTGCTAATTATTACAATTTATTGCTAATTATTACAATTTATTGCTAATTATTCCTAATTATTGCTAATTATACCTAATTATTGCTAATTATTTCTGCTAATTATTCCTAATTATTGCTAATTATTGCTAATTATTGCTAATTATTCCTAATTATTGCTAATTATTGCTAATTATTGCTAATTATTGCTAATTATTTCTAATTATTTCTAATTATTGCTAAATATTGCTAATTATTGCAAATTATTGCAAATTATTGCAAATTATTCCTAATTATTACAAATTATTACAAATTATTACAAATTATTCCTAATTATTACAATTTATTACTAATTTATTGCTAAATTATTGCTAATTTATTGCTAATTTATTACTAATTATTGCTAATTATTGCTAATTATTGCTAATTATTACAAATTATTACAATTTATTACTAATTTAACAATACTTAGCAAAATGAAAACAACTTGAATAATGAAAGGAAATTTGGTAATCATCGTTGATTACAAATTTTCTTTTCATTATCCAAGCAGTTTTTGATTACTAATTATTACTAACAAAAAAATTATATTATCAATATTTATGAAAAAAATATATTATTAATAAAATAATAAAAAATTTATAAAATAATAAAATTATCAATATTCGCAACAGGCTTTGCTCTATTCTTAATATGTTCAAATCTCAAAGGGTCGCCAATTGTCAGGTCATGCGCAATAAAAAGTTTGTGTCAGCCATGTCCAATGTAAACTCTATAATTGTCCTTACATGGTTGATCACTTCGTAAGTAGTGTTGCAATAGGACGACCAAAGTAATGTCATTCTCGTCTCTAAGAATCATCTCGCTCCCTTTACATAGATCATTCTTCTTTAAAAATTTGAGGGGATATCCGTATCTTTCCCTTAAATTTTCAAGAAAGAATGGTCTATGTAAAGGGTCATGTGAGATAATTCTTATAGATGAGAAGGGCATGACTTGGGTTGTCCTATTGCAACGCTACTTGCAAGGTGATCAACCAAGCGTATCTTATTATTACTAATTATTACGAATTATTACGAATTATTACTAATTATATCTAATTATTACTAATTATTACTAATTAGTACTAATTATTACTAATTATTACTAATTATATCTAATTATATCTAATTATATCTAATTATTACTAATTATTACTAATTAGAGATTATTATAGATAATTAGCGGAATTTAGTCATAATTAGATATAATTAGGGGTAATTAGATATAATTAGGGGTAATTAGATATAATTAGGGGTAATTAGATATAATTAGGGGTAATTAGATATAATTAGTAATAATTAGATATTATTAGTAATAATTAAATATAATTAGTAATAATTAGATATAATTAGTAATAATTAGTAATAATTAGTAATAATTAGTAATAATTATATGTAATTATTACTAATTATTACTAATTATATATAATTACCCCTAATTATATATAATTACCCCTAATTATATCTAATTACCCCTAATTATATCTAATTATGACTAAATTCCGCTAATTATCTATAATAATCTCTAATTATTGCAAATTAACACTAATTATTTATAATTATCACTAACAATATCAATTTATTACTAAAAATAAATATAAATAAAAATCAATTTAAATCTAATTTAATTACAACTAATAAACAACAATTAAAATTAATATAAAAAAATAAAATAAATAAAAAAATAAAATAAAATATAAATACCTTAAACTTTGATATTCTGAAGGTATTGACGTCTTCCAATTGCTCGTATAAAAAATTTTAACTAAAAGAAATTTTTTCCTTAAAACTGAAGAATGCAAAGAGTGAGAGGAAGATCTGAATGATTTGGAAAAAACGGGTGGGGGTATATATAGATTAGATTAGTTATGACGGGGTTAGTTGCGACGGACCCCGTCGCAAATACCCTCGCCCGCATTAATTACAGTCGGCGGTTAAAAGGGTATTTGCGACAGGTCCCGTCGCAAATACACACCTGCCGACATACTATTTGCGAAGGGCGGCTTTGCCCGTCGCAAATGGTATTTACCGCCGTTGAGATTTTGCGACGGGGTCCGTCGCAAATACCCTCGCCCGCATTAATTACAGTCTGCGGTTAAAAGGGTATTTGCGATGAGTTTCGTCGCAAATACCCACCACTATTTGCGACGGGCGTCTTTGCCCGTCGCAAATGATATTTACGGCCGCCGGGCTTTTGCGACGGGGATGCGTCCCCGTCGCAAATACCCTTCCCGCGTTTTGGCGCGAAAACTGCGCCAAACCTATTGCGACAGGTCGCCTATTCCCATCGCAATTAACCTACTATTTGCGACGGGAAAAGACTCCCGTCGCAAATACGTATTTCGTTGGATCTTTTACGATGGTATATATTCCCGTCGCAATTGACCCGTCGCAAAAAACCACTTTTCCCGTAGTGATCGTACATTTGGAAAAGCCCTTTTAAAATCCACTTTTTTGGCCACCTTAACACTTGACCCCTCTTAAGACTTAGAAACCTTGGAATACCTTGGAATACCTGTTAGACAACCCAACATTACAAGCTATATTTATCTCTACCTACCCAACTCTTATGTACATTTCTTATTCTATTTTCAGCAAACGTGGGAGAGAGGGTGTTTCCATGGAAATTTTGGGGTAGTTCATTATTTTGGGTTGAGTGAAATGGTGCCTTATATTTGTTTTGGGCAGTGGGTTCATAGTCGAATTCCTCATTGTAATGCATGTCTACCCTCGTATTCTCTAAAAAAATGTATATATAAAGAAGCAATTCTGAAAAATCTACAGTTTAGCTAGAGGTAAAGCGGAAATCTAGAAATCTAGATAAAGTTCGGTGCATAAAAGATGAAGGACATACCCATTTTAAGGATGGAGAAATTAAGAAAAGATAAGGATGATACTTTAATAATCTCTTCAATGAAGTGTGGATGTGTGGTTTAGACTTTACATAATCTAAGTATCCATAGAGAGGAACTCAATTACTGCTATTATTAAAAAGTTCGTCATTTTGAGGTTAGAGGCTTTAAGAAAGATGAAAAATGATAAAACAGTTGGGTTAGATAACATTGCGCGTCAGACAACAACCTCAAGAGAAACAATCCTGGTCAATGCCACTGGACTACATTTTGGGTTGAAATATTTGTTTGACCGTGAGCCTGCAACGGTCGTGCGTCAGACAAAAATCTCATACGAACCCTTACTGTATAATATAATCGTTTGTCTCAATATTTCACCAAGCAGGTTGTATACTCGTTTCATCAACCTATATACTTGATTTATCTCTAAAATGAACTTGTCGAGGAACTACCATGACCATAAATTTAATCTGACAGTTTTATTTCAATCAAATGATCCGAGATATCTTCTTCCATTAACTCGAAAGATACAAATCTTTTCTCAACTTATTCAGTTAAAGTCATATCACTTATGATGCACTCAACGTATGCTGCCTCACCGTGAGTATATGTTGTCACAGTTTTCGTCCGTACATCAAAGTACGCGATTCATGATATATATTAATAATCTCAAGTTTAAGAACCAATACACACGTCCCAATGACACATATAACATGTGGAATTCCTTCTGGCGGATTTGTCTTCATAACCTCCCTTCTTGGAGATTACCAAGTGTAAACATCATGAGAAGTTTCAATGTCTTACGTGCCTCCGATACCTGATAGTCAAACATCATTTGTGTTCTCTCATTATAACCTTTTGATGTGACATACTTCAAAAACATTATCACATTAATGTTACGCAGAAGAACAATCATTATACAATAAGATGTTTATTAATGTTTTGATAATTGAAAGTGCAATCTCAGTTGGTTCCAGGGCACAAACTCTAACAGTACTTACATAGTGCCAATTTCAATAAACAATCAGTTAGTTTGAGATTATTTATGTAACTTTAAATTTTTATTTCCACTTTTTGACCGACCCGACTATTTGGCCGAGGTTGATTCTCCATCAGGGCCCCCTAATTTCTGCACATTTTACCCCAAGTTGTCTTCCCTATTGAAGCATTTTCCCCCTAAATCTTGACAAGTGTTAGACTATGAGTTTCGGAGAGAGGTTAGGGAAGAGAAACACTGTTTTTCATTATTTAGATGCAGCAGAAAAACGAGAAATACTGTTGGGAAGAACAGAAACAAAGGAAAAGTTGGAGGAAGCGGGGTAAAAGGAGGTGGTGGTAGAAAGAAATCTCCTGGAAGACCATTTCCGTAGAGAGCCTAGGCCGAGTCCCCCCAAGGGCTCGATCCCCCCTGCAGTATCCAGCTGTAGATGTAAAATACTCTCCCTCACCCATACAACACATCCCCTATTTAATGCCCCACCTGCCAGCCAACAACCCTCTAACCAAAATACCATACTGCCCCTAGGCAGTTACAACAACTCACTCTCTCACGGGCAGCCCCTTCGGCCACACGATAGAGTGCCCAACGCACCCGCACTCCTAACAATTTCCTTTCTCCAAGGTGGACCTCTAAAACACGGCTCGGCCCTTTGCCACGATGGAGCGCCTTCCGGTGCGGTGGTTCTTCCTCTTCGTTTTTCCGGTCCCCAGCGGAGTCACCAATTGTTAAGATTGTAGACGTGAGAGAGCGTGAGAGAGGTGAGCAATTGTATTTGAAGGAGAAAGAGATAGTGGAACCCAAGGAGAAGACCACTTCTCTGTGAGTCTGCCGGGACGTCCCAACATCCAAGCCCCCAACAGCCTTGCTGAACAATAAAATGATTTTTGTACTTCCCTCATCTAACATCTCCCTTATTTGTAACACTGACAACCCCTACCCGCCCCATCAACTAAAGTAACAAAAGACACTACTGCCCTTACAACAACACACACTCACCCCGATTGCTACAACCCCTTATACGGACATCAGCCACGCAAACAACACACACCCATATTCCTAACAAGAAGTTTGGTGACTTTGTTGTTGTCTTGGAGCATCAAGCTGCTTACATTAACCACCTCCCTAGTCCTTCGGGGAAGAACTTTCTTCCGCATTACTATCCCTTTGGGGAAGAAGTTACTTCCATATATTACCATGCTCTATCTTTTCTAGATGGCCACACCTATTCTCTTTTGTTTTTGTAGATTGTGAATTCTCCTTACCTCAATGTGAGGCGGAGATATTCTTTTATAGATGAGTAAAATAAATTACAAGGTGAGATATTCCGATGTGGGACTCGGAAATACCCATTATACTAAAATGGGGTCCAACACTCCCCCTCAAGCTGGACATGCCCAACTTGGACTGAGAGTCCCACAAAAAGAAAAATAAGACGACATCGAACAAGGCCATACATACTCCCCCGCAAGCTGGGCTGTGGAGGCTGTGAATACCCCAGCTTGGTAGTGAGAGAGTCCATGCGAGCTCCTGAGAGGCCTTTTGTGAAGATGTCGGCAAGCTGATCCACCGTCAGAATATGGCCAAAACTGATATGGTTCTGCTCTAGATGGTGGCGAAGAAAGTGGCAGTCCAGCTCGATATGCTTCGTCTGTTCATGGAAGACGGGATTCGATGTCATCTTCGTGGCTGTCTGATTGACACACCAGATATGAGCAGATGTCCGCGCTGGGAAACCAAGCTCATGGAGGAGATGACGTAGCCAGAGGAGATAGGATAAACCTACTCAATACCCATATGCCTAATATCTAAGTACTCGGACTGTTTTATCATTGTCATCCAAGGGTTAATCCTTGCATGTTAGCCGATACTGAAATCTATTTCTTCTTCTTCTAAAAGGTTGGGTGCAACCACAATTGTGGCACACGACGCTAAAGAGAAAATGCAGTAAACATGCAGACCCAGTTTATATCATATGATTTTCCATCCTTTTCTAATTTTGATGACTTGCTTAAGTACAATAAACTGCTTCTTCATTCCATATCACTATTTCTTAGTTCTTCTGCCTCCTGTTTTCTTCAAGATGATGGGAAACATGACCAACTGCTCATTGATTCTGAAGTTAATAAATAAGTTACTGACGTATGATTCATTCCAGGCCCGTGTGCATGACGAGAGCTTGAGATTTGTGTTATCAGACCAGGCTATCGTTGCCATTGCAGATAAAGGTCCTGTGACTCAAACTGAAATCTGTGACATTATATATCAAGCAGATCAGAGCGTGAACTCTCTGACTTTAAATATCCCCCTCCCATCTCCATCCACCATGATTTATAGTCATTTGGATGACCTCTGTGATCGTTTCCAGGAAAAGTTCTTCAATCTTGGCTCGTCATTTTCTATGATTCTGCAAAAGCATCTGGGACCAAACAGTGGATGCCCATTGTCTATTTATAACTATTCTCTTCTGTCAAAATCAAACCTGAAACTAACAGATGAATTGGTCCCAAAAAAAACCATGGCTAAAATTTTGAAAGAAAATGGTCGGAAGGCTTCTCGGGAGCTGTTTGTTCAGAAATTCTCCTGCAAATCTCCAGTTTATCATAACTGCAGGATCTATGCGAGCGACGGGCGCTTACTTTGCTATTGTGATCGCAGAAAGCTGGAATGGTTAGCGGGCTGCTGTGTTTTGTTCTCAAATGTGGCGGTGCTTATTATTATCAATAATACTTTTTTTCCAACGATGCAGGTATGTTCGGCGAGATCTAGCAAAGTTGCTTGATGAAAACCCACCTGCCATAATGCTTCTTTTTGAACCGAAAGGCCGTCCAGAAGATGAAGACAATGATTTCTACATCCGGAGTAAGAAAAACATATGTGTTGGCTGCGGTGAAGGTAATCATTACTTACGTTACCGAGTGATTCCATCATGCTACAGAATCCACTTTCCAGAACATTTAAAAAGCCACCGTTCTCATGACATCGTCCTCCTCTGCGTGGACTGTCACGAAGCTGCTCATTCCGCTGCTGAAAAGTATAAAAAGCAGATCGCTGCAGAGTTTCATATACCGCTTTTTGTTCAGAAAGTGTTTGATAATAAACAAACCTTATTAACTTCTGGATCATCTGCAAATATGTGTAGTCATGAAAATGGAATCTCTCCTCTACAACTGCGTACAGCAGCTATGGCTCTCTTGCGGCATGGTTCAAAAATGCCATCAAAGCGCTGCGAAGAATTGATTCAGATTGTGATGCAATATTATGGAAGAAGGGAGATATCAGATGATGACCTAGAAAATGCTTTGCTAGTTTCAATGAGTCCACATGAGAGAAGACGTTTTGAGAAAAAGCGGGGGTTTTCTTTCAAACATGGCACAAGTAGTATGATCCCGGACAAGGATCAGGAGCGCAATTTTAGCATGCCAGTGTTTCCCATTGCCAATTCCTTGAAACCCAATTCTATTGATGTGTGTCACAAAGCATATGGAGAACCTGAAAATGGTCCTCTCCCCATGGATCGAGAAGTCTCCATATCTGATAATGAGGGCATTTACACCCATGAAAATGGTGCTTATGAGATGAAAGAAGCCTCTTCTCTCAGCACTGATGAAACTCGATGCAATACTGCTTCATTGAAGCATGATTCGAGGTTTTCATTACTTGGGCATGGGCATCATGGGAAATTGGTAGTGGATCATCTACTCAAGGAGTATGGGGAAGATGGTATTCGCCAATTTTGTCAAAGGTGGAGAAAAGTTTTTGTTAATGCTATCCACCCTCGTTTTTTACCTGCTGGCTGGGATGTCATGCACCGGTACTTTGCTTCATCATTTTACTTGTTTCTCCGTACATTCTGATCCTTGTATTCAGTCTTCTTTGTTTGTATTTAACTAGCTGATATTAGTTCATTTGTGCTGAGGTAAATGATGTTTATGCACGGTTTTTCCAGTGGTAGGAGAGAGTTTGGTGAATTCAGTGTGTACAATCCTGCCAACAGATCATTCTAGGCAACATTGGAAGGATTGAGAAGGGCCTTCAGTTGTGGAAAATGATGAATTATCAGATGGGTATCACAAGTGAGCTAGATTTCAAAATTTTGTTCCATCAGATTTTGGTTATTTTAGCATTATATTTGCATCATCCTCATATATGCTTTAAATAGTTTGTGTCTGTTGATTTCAAATCCTGCTGATTTTAAAAAGTTATTTGATCTATCAAATGAGGTGGATTGTTATACACTGCATGTCCTCTAATGTAAATTCTGTCATAACAAATTAAAATACATATCCAATAGTAACATTGTGGAAGAAGCTTATGGATTTATTTGTGGTGATACTATTGTTATTACCATTGATGCAAGTTAATAGATTTTGTTGTTTGAGTGCTGATGCATATGGTGACATGATTCTTCGCTGGAAATAATAGGATATGTTTAGGTGTAAATCTATGTGTGCTAGTGGTACAATATAGCATCCCGCCTTTTTATAACATAAACTTTCATTACATTACACAAAACTGAGGATCTTTAAGGTCTAGTGTCTTGGAAACCAGGAACATAATACATGAAAACAACATAAAACATTCTTCTTAAACACTTGAAAGGCGTCTCCTTAAGTTCATTCTAGGTTCATTACTGCATCTCATAACCTGGGGACATACATCAAAAGAAAGGGTGAGCAGAAGGCCCAGTAAGGGAAACAAGAGGAACATTTTACATGTAAACTTGATATACTTCAATAAGGACATGAAAAGAACTTTAAGGCATGAGAAAGAAATCATGAGGCATTTCATAATAAAAACAACATTTTTCATAACTTGAAGATGTGGCTACATCATTTAAAATAGACAATCATGAACATATCACCAAGGTCCATCCCCAAGGTGTCATTTGAAAATTACCAAGGTTATTCACCAAGGTATCGTGAAAATTGTAATCTCTAGTGGTTACATCATTACCCAATGCATTGGAGCGCTATCAGGGCGCACCCTTAAATTTTCCTTTATTATCATGTGAGCCACATATATCATCATCAAACATTTCATAAATAACCCATATAGCATAAAGGAAATGGGTTTCATTTCATAATCATAACTTTTTAAAAACTGCTTTAAAGACATGATCTTTATATCACTTTAAAACCCACAGAAAAGGAAGGTGGGTCTCATGTATGTAAATCCAAGAATTTAAAATAGAACATTTTGGTATATATGTGAATACCCCTTTAGAAGACAGAGCTTTGAGAATTCACTTAATAAAATAAAAGAACTTTAGAAAAAGAGATAGACATTTTGAGACAGAAATTCTGCAGCATAACGGCAATGTTCCGAGGTTTTAGAAGACATTAAAAGAGAGGTAAAATGGGTCAAACATTCATAAATGACCCATAAAATAGTACATGGACAGAATAAAAAGGATACATGATCATGGTAATGAAATTTCAAGGACATACCATTTGAAATGAAAAACATGGAAGGAAGAAAAAAAAATTAGATTTCTCTTATGAAAGTTCGGCAGCCTAACGGCGTTACTTAAACATCAACAAAAATGATTTGAAAAGATCAAATAGGGTCTCTCATCATGTGAACATAAGAGTTCAGTATGATATATATAGATATAATTCCCCAACATAACAAAAAGGAACTTGAAAGAATTGACATGAAAGTAGAACTTCAAAACGAGAAGGGTGAAGAACCACTTAAAAATTCGGCAGCCTAACGGCGCCACTTAAAACTTCAAAATACTGAATTGAAGCGATCAAATGGGGTCTCTCATCATATGAACATAAGAGTCCAGTATGATAGATATAGAGATCATACCCCAATATAACAAAAAGTAACTTGAAATAATTGACATGAAAGTAGAACTTCAAAACGAGAAGGGTGAAGAACCACTTAAAAATTCGGCAGCCTAACGGCGCCACTTAAAACTTCAAAATACTGAATTGAAGCGATCAAATGGGGTCTCTCATCATATGAACATAAGAGTCCAGTATGATAGATATAGAGATCATACTCCAATATAATAAAAAGGAACTTGAAATAATTGACATGAAAGTAGAACTTCAAAACGAGAAGGGTGAAGAACAACTTAAAAATTCGGCAGCCTAACGGCGCCACTTAAAACTTCAAAATACTGAATTGAAGCGATCAAATGGGGTCTCTCATCATATGAACATAAGAGTACAGTATGATAGATATAGAGATCATACCCCAATATAACAAAAAGGAACTTGAAATAATTGACATGAAAGTAGAACTTCAAAACGAGAAGGGTGAAGAACCACTTAAAAATTCGGCAGCCTAACGGCGCCACTTAAAACTTCAAAATACTGAATTGAAGCGATCAAATGGGGTCTCTCATCATATGATCATAAAAGATCAGTATGATAAATTTAGAGATCATACCCCAACATAATAAAAAGGAACATGAAAGACTTGAATGAAAATAGAACTTGAAAACGAGGAAGGTGAAAGAATCCCTTAAAAATTCGGCAGCCTAACGGCGCCACTTAAACATTCTTAAAAAGAATTGATGAGAGCAAGGGGGGGTCTCTCATCATGTGAACATGAAATAGGCAGTAGGATGAATATAAAAGAACATCCTCCAACATAAGAACATGGAGTATAAAAGAAAAGACATAAAAGAGATTACTTGAAAAGAAAGAGAGAGGTCGGATCCCTTACCTTAAAATGTAACTCTTAAACCTCAAAGGTTGGGACCTTGAGGGCTTGGGGGCACCTTGGGAGGACTCCTTGGGAGGTAATGAGACCAGAAATTCGTTGGGAATGAGTGGGGAGTCGAATGGATGAGAGGAGGGCTTGGTATTTATAGGGAAAGTGAGGGGACAATGCATTAATGGCCAAGGGACACCTCACATGTGCTTTTCTCAAACCCATGTGCTCTCCCTTGTCATTTATCATGGAGTTAGGCTACATGGGGCCCCCAAAACAATAATTCATCACCCTTGGCCGGCCAACCCTCAAAAGATCTCATGACATCATCATGACACCGTTATGATGTCATTAAACATACCGAAACCCTAAAACTGTATTTTTACTATTCACTAAAAATTCAACTTTCTCAGAAAAATCCCAAAATTTCACATTAACCAAATATCAATGCTCTGATTTCAAAAATGAAATCCATTTTATAAAAATAATTTTCTAAATATTTTTAATTTAATTTTTAAATAAAAACACTATTCATCGAAAATTCATTTTTTTCAGAAAAAACCCTAAAAATTACCATAACATAATATCGATGCTCTGAGTTCAAAGATAAAGTCATTTTTATAAAAATAATTTTCTAATTATTTTTAATTAAATTTTTAATTAAAAAACACTATTCACCCGAAAAAACTAATACTTGAATAATAATTAATGAAACCGTTATTTAACTGTTTTATTGAATCACATTACTTAATCAAGGTGCCTAGATTATTTTAAAACTTTCTTTAAGTGAGATTACTAATCCATTTGGTCATATTACTAATCCTAATCATAAAATCACTATTCATAATTTACTATTCATCAAAAATCAAGTTGATCTTATTAGACTCTAAATTTAGTACTGAACATAATTGTAGAAGACCATTTTTTGAAAATCATTACACATTTTTAATTATTTAGGGTTTACATAAACATATTTAAAATATCCTTTTTCTAAAATTCATCAAAAATATGCATACTATATTTATCCGGTCATTTCAAAATTCATAAACTTCATCATAAGAAGAAATCCCAATTTTTATTTAAAACAAGGATTACACAAGGTAGTTACGGTCTCGTTACATAACCCCTTATAATACCAGCATAGGACCTAAGAGTAAGGTGTGCTAGGGTGATAGAAGCTTGGGGCGGCTCAGTCAACATTGCCCGAGTAGTAATTTCTATCAGTTTGAACTTCTCACGAAGGCGATTTCATTCCAGCTTCACATGATGAAGTTCGGCTTGGATTTGATCTAGAGCAAAGCCCAGTGGTGCTACCTCCTTCCCAAGCTCTGTTAGATGGGCTTCGATCGGTCCAAGACTACTAGGTGAGGCCATCGAATCTTCTTTCTATAATAATTAACCAAGATTACTTATATTTAGAGACAATAATCAAAACATTTTGTTCACAGCGGTCATGTTGACCGATGGTTATATAATAGTAAAAACCCACTGATCTCATTTTAATTATCATCATGTTTATCAAATAAAACATTTTTGTTGAGTATAACAATAACACATAAAATTAGGGAACAAAATTTATTTAAAAATTTCGGGTCGTTACATACAAGTACCAAAATGTGTATGGTAGGCATAAAATCATGCTAAAATATTGTGCATGTTTCATTCTATACAAGAAAATGGCGTACACAACAAAATAAAAAAACAAAGATGAAAGAAGGCCAGCTCAACAAAGCAACTGAGGAACACTGGAAACACACAAAATAGAAAGGACACGGGGAAAAAACGCTCATCAAGGTCAGATAGGCACCTTCAAAAGTAGAAATATCGTAGGCAAAATCTGGTGAAACAATATGAAACAACTTATAAAAATATAAAAAAAAAAGAATTGAAAAAAGTCACTCAGAGTTGATTTGGTACTGGGTTTTAGGAAACTTACCAGAAAGGGGGAAAGGTTTTTCTATAAAACCTAGAAACCACGAACTGGTGAAAAACCGAACTTTAAGAGCCATTTACTTTTTAAGAAACTATGCTTTAACCTGTCCCAACCAGGAGTCATTATAGGAGGCGACGACATGGCTGAAAGGCCACTTAGAACCATTTTTGATATAGAAGTGATGAATTCATTTAACCCAAAGCAAGTCTCTTAAGGCCCTGTTTGGTATGTGATAAGCCCCTCACAAAATCGAATCAACAAGAACAGACTGCTTTGTATAGTTGTGTAGAAAGCTATGAGAGACTAGAGTTACGGGAGGCGGAGGAGGAAGAAGAGAAATGGATGAAATGGAGGAAGAAGACGAATAATTCTTGAGAGTTCCCCAGAATCTCTCGCCCAATCCCAGAGGCTGACTCAGAATACCCGTAGCCCCCCATCTCCTCACCGTATCCCCTAATTAATAATCACTCCCATAGAAAGCTACACTTCTGCCCTTGGCAACTCAAAGCCCCTGCACCCACATGCGGACAGCCCCCGGTCTACCCTTCTGCCCGGATTCCTATCACTGTCGTCCCCTTGAAAATTCACCTTGTCCTCAAGGTGAAAAACTTGATGGGAAGCTGCATGTTGCATCAAAGTATCATGAAAAACATTGTACACATCACAGCCCTGTCCAAGATCCTTCGGTTTCGCTGCAGCGGTTGTGCCTCCATTGGTTTCCCCCCTTCATACCTGCTTCCGGACCTCTCATGAACACTGCTTGATTTCCCATTTTCTGTGTGCCAAGGAAGAGATTAAAGCCACAATTTAGTTCCCAATGCCCAGCCCTGTTGGACAGCAATGACTTGCAGTCCTCTTGAAAGCTTTCCCAACCACAACTTATATCAATGAGTACTCCAGATAGTGAAGAACTTTCCATCAACCCCATCTTCTTTTCGATATGGACTGAAAGTTCCCTTGCCTGCAAAATCCACGGACATTTTTCAACTTTTCGATTGAAGCAAGTCTCAGATGACATAATCCCAGAACTCACATTAGATACTATGTAGAAAACTACATCACCAGGCTGATTGTCTCCTTGACTAGCTCCCCCACTCTTCAACACTTACTCGTTACATCACTCTCCACCCCTACCAAAATATTCAGCATGACTGTCTTGGAGCCTTGCACTACCTGTTCACCATTGCAAAAATTACAAAAGCTCTCAGACACTAGTCCCACTGCCACCACAATTAGAACAAGTGGACTGAAACCTGAAGGGTCTGCCCCAGAAAAAAGTCAGGCCTGCACCTTTACAACGTGAACAAGTTTCAGATTTCATCTCAGGAGAGACACCCGTGTCACAACAAGCTTCACGCGATAAGGTTGTTTGTAAAGTTACAGTTTTAGAGCACCCCTGAGGAGTTTCCATGAAAGATAATTCCACATAGATCTTTACTTCTGGGCCACTCAATCCTTTCTGTCTGAGAAATGTAGTGAAAAATCCATCCATCCCACTGGTATACATGTCCTCAAAAGAAGTCTTAAAGCCACCACCACCAAAAGGACCACCCAAACCCTTATCTTGAGCTCCTTTATATCTGTAGAGGGTGAAAATAAGAGAGACCGAACCCCCAAGGTGTTTCTCCAAAGGAGCCCTTGGGGTGTATTTATAACAAATAAGAAAGACCACACCGGACCTCAAGTCCGATGTGGGATGCAGACTCCAACACTCCCCCTCAAGCTAGGTGAACCTAGCTTGGACACATAATGAAAAGAAAACAGAGACCAACACTCCCCCTCAAGCTGGACATACCCAGCTTGATTACAAAACATGACAAAATAAAAAAAAAAAAAGCGGCAAAGGCTGCTGCTCCCCCTCACGATCGAAGCTCCCCCGCAGGATGATGGATGGAAGATGTTGCGGGCGCAGCAGATGACCACTCAGACCGGCCGGTTGACGGAACGCCAGGAATGCCGCACTAGTGGGGCCGGTCGTTGAAACGCCGGGAAATCCAAACTAGCACCGGGAAAACCGCACTTGCGGGGCCGGCGACGGGAGGCGGGGATTCCGCAGAAGTGTTGCGGGATCTGGCGGCGCCAACAGGACCCGAATCCTAGGTGGTCGAGTTGCTGCGCTAGCGAAAGGACGTGCCGGCGGAGAGAGATGCGGCTGCCGGGTGCCGGGAGATGCCGGCGAAGCGGGGATGCCGCAGGAGGAGGCCGGCGAGGGTGCAGGAGGCCGGGAGACGGCGCTGGAAGTTGGAGGAGGCCACCTGCGTGGAGCGGCAGCACGGGTGGAGGCCGGTTGCTGGCCGGAACAGTCCGGATCTGCCCGGAACTGGCCGGAAATCTCTGGACCAGGCCGGAGCCGGCCGGAGTAGCCTGGATCTGGCCGGAAATCACCGGATCCGGCCGGATTCGGCCGGAGCTGTCCGGATCTGGCCGCCGGACAACAGCAGGCGAGGTCGCCGGGAGGGGAGCGGGACGGGAGAGGCCGCCGGAGATGAGTCGCCGGCCGGAGAGGGGTCGCCGGCCGGAGCTGGAGGCCGGCTGCTGGAAGCGGGAGGGTCGCGCTCGGGAGGAACAGCGGGAGCGCGCAGGGAAGGCGGGGGGCCGTCGCGCGGGGATGAAGGGAGCCGGCGCGATGGAGGGCTGCGCGACCGGGAGCCGGCAGGGAAGAGGCGGGTCGTCGGGAGGAGGTGCGCCGGGAGTCGCGGCGACGGGATTCGCGCGCAGGAGGAGCGGGCCGCGCGCAGAGAGGGAGACGGCGTCAGGACCGGGCCGTCGCGCAGAGAGTCGCGCCGAGGTCGTCGGGTCTGGACGCCGGAGAGCAGCGGGCGAGCGCGACGGTAGGGGCGAGCCGGGAGCCGGGGAGCCGGGAGTGGAGATGCCGCCGGGAGCCGCGACGTCGGGGCGAGTCGGGGACGCCGGGATGAGGGCCGCCGGGATGAGAGGGCCTCCGTGAGGGGAGCGCCGGAGAAGGGAGACCCGCCTGGGAGCCGGGCAGGGCAGAGGCGGAGGGGCGGCGGCGGTAACCCTACGGGGCCTTGAGGCCGCCGCCCCCCGGACGGGAAACCCTAAAGGGAAAAAAAAAATAGGGAGGGTGGGATTGGGGGTTCAAAAAACCTCCTCTGATACCATGTAGAGGGTGAAAATAAGAGAGACCGAACCCCCAAGGTGTTTCTCCAAAGGAGCCCTTGAGGTGTATTTATAACAAATAAGAAAGACCACACCGGACCTCAAGTCCGATGTGGGATGCAGACTCCAACAATATCCATCAATGCCAACAGTAAATATAGGCTGCAAAGCCTCAGTAAGAGAAAAATCCAACCCCTGCCTTAGAAGTTCAACCTCCTTGCCATCAGATTCCACGAACCGAGTAACACCTTTAGGCGCATCAGATTGTTGCCAGCTAATATTGTTGTCGACGGATTGAGACAAACACTCGCCATTCCTTTCAAAAGGGAGTTTTGTTCCCTTGTTAGACTTGATGCACTGGGTAGACCTGCATTTTCCGGTAGCTGTCAACGTTAGCCCTATGACTCTGGCCCCCGCGTAGAAGACAATGACCGCGGCATCACTCTGTTGCCATCTCCGCCTCAGAGAATTGAAAGTTTGGGTACCTGCTTGCCCAAAACTGGATGGAGCTAAGTAGATATCAATGCCACTAACATGCTCCCAAAAGTAAATCTCAACAATTAGGTGCCAACCCCCCTGTTCCCAAAAATGATACTGCAAGCTAGAACCTGGGTGAGCCGAACTAGCCCCTTGGCATATCTTTCTGCTGCCAAAAAAGATGTGTGAGTTGTGACAGCCAAACAACTTCTTGGATGTTGAGCATTAAGTCCGGTCCCGGGGTTTTTGCTCAGCTCTACTTGGAAGCAAGCATAGTGAACCTCCTGCATAGTGGAAGGCGTGTCCAGGAAAGAATATGTCTCCCCTGTGATCTTGAGCAGAGTTGTAGTTTCCTCGGTGCCTTCTCCAGGTACCACGACATACCTGCTCTTACTCGAGTTGGACTCATGTCTGGTTTGTGATGATTTCCTTATCTTTGACACGGTTTGAGAAGGAATAATCGCCTGGTACGATGATCCATACATCTGCTTCGCGTATTGTATACTAATTATGGGGGTAACCCAAATATCCCAAGTAACCTGATTGACACAACGTTCTCCAGTAGTCTGTCCCAAGACTGTGTAGCCCGGTCGAAAATAGGAGACAAATTTCAACGTTGTGCAAGTCCTTCGAAGAAGAGCGGGGCAAATGAACTCGCAAAAACATTATGATCTTTATGCCAGCTAATATGCGTTTCAGTGCGAGTAATCCAAGCAACAGAAGCAACAGAATCTTCATTCGCATGCAATGGCTTCGCAACTCGCTCTGCAATAGCGCGAAACCTGTTCCACCATCCCTCCGCATCTTCGCCGCTCAGGATATGGAGCTCCTGATCTGAGTCCCCCCCCCCCCCCACCACCTTTGAGAACCTTGCTGTTGCCGTTGTTTGTTCACGTGCTAGAAAATTCAGTTCTAGTCGAGTATTCCAGTCTCTTGGATCCCTCCAGTCTCTTGCATCTGATCATTTGCTACTGTGGTCGTATACTTAATCTCGACCTCACCACTGTGCTGTACCGTAACTTCTTCAGATGTATATTTTATCGCTTTTGCCGCCAGAAGCGCACCCAGGCTAGATGCGTTTGATGACCCGACCGCAAGCCTCTCGTTTGTCCCCCCCTTCATCTGAACACGTGTCGGCCCCCTCCGCAACCAGCGTCAGTCGAACGTCTTGAAGACGTAGTGTTAGAGACTCATCAAGCTTAGTCACCGTCTCTTCTCCATTATAAGTAGTAAAATCTGATAGTGCTCCCTCCTGCGTGAGAAATCTTCCAGCAGTGCGTCACCTCCCACGCGAGTAAATCCGGTAGGTTGGACTAACTGATAAGCCCCACACAAAATCGAACCAGAAAGAGCAGACTGCTTTGTATAGTTTTGTAGAAAGCTATGAGAGAATGACATTACAGGAGGCAGAGGAGGGAGAAGAAGAGAAATGGAGGAAGAAGAAGAAAAGAGGTTCTTGGGAGTTCCCCGGAAGCTCTTGCCCAAGCCCAGAGGCCGACTCACAAAACAGAATACTCGTTGCCCCTCATCTTCCCACCTTATCCCCTAATTAATATCCTCTCCCATAGAAAGTTACACTTCCGCCTTTGGTAACTCAAAGCCCCTACCCCCACACGCTGATAGCCCCCACCAACCCTTTGCCCATATTCGTATCAGTATGCAAGAATGGTTTTTGATGGAAACAGAAGTGGAAAAGGAATTAGAATTGGTAATGGAAATTGGGTTCCACAATCCAGTTTGGTATGGCCGGAAAAAGAACCGGAATTTCAATTATCAAAAAAATCATTTAAAATTTAAAAAGCTTCAAATAACTTTTTTGTCCTTGCAGCCAAAAACAAAATCCAAGCCCTGGCCCTGTTATCACCGGCCTTTGTATTTCTTCCTCACCACCGGTTGGCTGCAGTTTAGACAACATTTTCACTCAATCCGTGACACGCAGATCCCGTCGTTTGTCTTTAGTGGTTGAAGTTCGAAGGGAGGTTGTTTGTGGTGTCATCGATGCTTGCAGTTCTGCGATGGAGTTGATGACTGAGAGAAGTTTGCAGTTCCATTAATGTTTGAAGTCGAATTGGAATACCTGAGAGTGCAAAACCCAAGCAGGTTGTTGCAGCGGGAGAGGGGTGGCTATAGTGGCCGGAGCAGGAGAGGGGCGAGGGCGACTGTGAGAGCCCAGGCGTGATGATGGCAGGTGATTCCATCGGTTTCCTATTCTCGTGTACCAAACACCCAAATAATTAGTTTTAGTTTTTGTTTCTGTTTCCCAATCACCCTTTTCCGTGTACCAAACAAGGCCTAGGTGCAAGACTTTGACAAATGTTGGAGCATAAGACCAATATTTGATTGAAAAGAGTAGCAAATAGCAAGGCCCCCACTAAATTAAGAATAAGTTGCTTCCAGGCTGTGGGGTTTTTTTTTTGTGAAGGGTTGATGTTTTTAAACATTTTGTATTATTCCATTAAGGCAGTGGAAAACAATAAAACCCTAGCTAAAATTTATCAGAAGTAGTTTTAAGAGAAATCATACAGTAATGGAAACTATGGAGAACTTACTGGTACTACTAGTGCTTTCTCTTTCAGTAGTGTTTGATGAATACTACGCAATAACCGCTGTTATCAAAATTGCGAGTTGGATCCTACCCGTGTCGCTTGGTGAGTAGGATTAGTTTCTTGCTTGGATAGCCAGTCAGATATGCCAACCTGGTTGGATTTTATGATCCTCTGACCTAGACGATGCATGCACGGTAAATGAGATAGGCAGGTTGATCTGTGTCGGATTTGTGTTCCTAAAAAAAACCTGACCGTCAAACTAGGTAAAAAATAGGTCAAAATGTTTTCACGTCATCTCCCGATCGCCAATGCCTTTGCTAAAGGAAAAACGAACGATGATTGAAGGGAAGTAGATGACACTATTGATGGTTCGTCACTCCTCCCTTTTAGCCCTTCATTCCTCCACCTGAGTTGATTTATTATTATTATTATTATTATTATTATTATTATTATTTTTGTATGTCGAGCCTCAATTATTTTTTTTCCATGGTGGCTCAGTTTTTAGTCCCTTTTATGGATCAATGCATCCTATATATTTGTTTATTTTTTTGTTTGAATTAAATTGTTTTAATTCAAGTTTTAACCATATAATAAGATTCTTATCTTTTATTGTTTTTACATGTTAGATGGTTATATAAAATATAGATGACTTAAAGTAGGCTCTTACTATCCCGATCTGATCCTACCCCAACCCTATCATTTTGATCCTAGGATAAGATCTCGATTTTGACAACTAGGTGGTCTATTATCTATTAAATCACTGGTAGTGTTTTCTTTGGCTGTGGGGTTTGCCTTCACCATTTTGGGCTCTGTCCCCTGGCGGTTCCCCTTTTCCGACGTTCCTTCAATATCTACATCTTCATCGTTGTTTGATGGTCCTCGTTGGCTTTGTTGTGTGCTGCATTACTTGTGACGCCTCTTCCATTGTTGGCTTTGGCTCCAGCTCTTGCTGTTTCCCTTTTGGCTTGGTGGCTTCACGACAACGGTGGATGCTTTTATGAAATTGTTGCTCTTGACAGCATCGGTTGGAGCTGACTATATTCTAGTTTGTTCGGGCTTTGGGCCATTGACTTGATGGTGTTTGTTTGGGCTTTGCCCCCATTGGTTTAGGGCGTTGTCCCTTTGAATGGTGCATGGAGTGTTCGATGTGTCTTGTTCCAGTTCCTACTAAATCCTAAAAATGGGTTTTATTAAATCAAAATCCAAAAAAAAAAGAGGTCGGGAGGATATGTCGTACAATATTTATTGTAAAATATGATATATAGACTTCATGATATATGTCTTTCAATCCTTCACTTTCCATCTAGGCTCATATACTTTGTTAATCTCACTTGAACTAATATTTTGTATCAAAATAAATATTCCTTATGTGACGTTGTGGGGGGGCTTTATTTCGTTGACAATGTTAATGAATTCTTATTTCATCACCATAAGCAAAGAGTGATCTATGACGACATGCCCCTGTTACTCATGTAATAACAAGTTATGAAAAGATCTTCCTCGAACACGTGTATCTCCATGCAAATATGTGACCTGCATCAACCAAAACATCATCCTACATCACATATAATCATACAATCCATTTGTTCAAGACATCAATTATAATCATTAGATATTAAATATGTTGCTCTCTATTAGGCCCAAAGGTGGGAGGTCTTGGGTGGGGACGGGGGGGGGGGTGCATAAGAGTATGCAACTTTATCAAATCACTTTTTCTTATATCCTCACCGTTCTAATGGATCTTGACCTCTTAATGATAAAGATTACAACCTTTTACTCTTTAGTTTATGTGTGGATCCAAATACTTGATTTGCCTTTTATGTCAATGTGTCTAATGAGAATTCTTTAAGGTTGCTTTATCAGATGGTGTGCATGCAAAATGTGAAGTATGACTAAGTAATTTTATTTGGTTCAGCAACACTTGACTAATCCATGGAGCATGCATGACAATGTGTCTATGCACCAAAAGCACTAAAGGTTGAGGCCATGTCACTCTTGCTTGGGCTTGCTGCCCTTATAATGGTTTATGGTAGATGCACCATCTCCTTGAGATCACGTCCTTCACGCTTCTCTCCTTCACTTTATGTTCTAAGAGGAAAAGCACTACTAACACGCAAGCCAAGAACAATATCACCTTGTTAATGCTGCACTGAATATAAAGTAGGTGCCTTTGAACTCCATGTGCTCCTTTACGACCTTGATCCAGATTTCACTTTGAGCAACATCTTTCCCTGAAAGATCATGAAATCCCCTTTTCTAGTTTTGAAATTGGAGTGCCTTACCATCAATCAACAAAACTCCCCTTCGTCATGCAGATTATATCAAGATATGACATGATTGAACTCTTATTTTGTTCCCACATGTCTTGATGGAGCTTTCTTCTCTTTTGTAGATAGTTCTGTATGCGCAGCTCACATTTCTTACATCTTTTATTCTTATGGGCACATCAAAATATCACATTCATCTCTCCATGCATTAAAATATGGAACTCCCTTTATTCTTGCGACTATGATCTCTCTTTTAATTTTTTTTTAAAAGGTTGGGGCTGAAGCCTCATTTATTATTAAAGGAAAGCAAAGACCTCTTTTAACTGGGTAGAGGGAGACTCATTACATAGCCTGAAGGCCCAGTGGACATTTAGCCCATTACATGGCCCGTAGACCCATTTTTTTGGCCTGAAGCCCATTCTGTGAATAGTACTGCTACAGTACTGCACAATACCCGCCACCGCTACAGTACTCTGCCGCCGCTACAGTGCTCGCCGTTGCTATAGTACGCTGCTGCTACAGTACGCTACAGTACCCTGCACCCAATGGATTTTAAACCAACCATGAAATATTATTATTTAAATGTTTAGTTATAACCTAACTGTTAAATTGACGGGTATAAATATGATTAACCACATTATGAAATATATATAAAGGTTCTGTTCAATATAAATGTATTAATTAATGCTCAGGAAGTAAGCATTCAGTTTTTCAGTAAAATCATTTTATACTTCAACAATATGTTTTTTTCAAAAATATGTTTTTTTTCAAAAATGTTTTTATTATTTTTTGTGTGAAAATATTATAATTAATTTTTGGAGCTTTTATCAAATGCATTTGATAAAATGAAATTCATTTTTGAAATCATCATATCAAAATTAGCTTAAGGTGAAATTTTATGATTTTTCTAAAAAGATTGATTTTTTAGTGAATCGTGAAAATATTGTTTTTTGTACATTTTTGTAAAATTGTCAAATCATTTCATTTCATTTAAATGTCCCATTATGCTTTGAATTTGATTTTAAATTAACATAGGTCTCCTTTAGTTAAAAATAATCTAATTAATTACATAGGAATCAACATTATACTTGATTTTGGTATAAGATCATTTTTGTGCTTAAAAATGTATTTTTCTAAAATTGTTTTTCGTTGTGTTTTTCGCATGTGTTAAAAGTAATTTTTGCCACTTATGGAAATTGAATTTGATGAAATAGACTTCATTTTTGGATTCACCAAATCAAATTTATCTTAATATGATTTTTTGAGATTTTCTTGAAAAAGTTAAATTCCCGATGAATAGTAAAAAAACCATTTTTATGAAATACATATCTTTTATGATATCTCTAAGACACAAATATGATATAAAACCTTATTAAACACATGGAACAAATCATGTATGATAATATACTATAAATATCATATAAAAATAATTCAAATCATATAAATTAGAATTTATTTCATGATAAATATGAAAATCATTTCAGTGCCGACACGGTGCTTGCACAACATTGGAAAAGTCAAATTTGGTATCCTAATGATAATAATGGAGAAAGAAAAGTCTTTGCACCACTTGCATAGTCCATATTATGTATAAATGATGATTTGGATTTGATATTTTCGAACTTTGGAGTTATATAACAAGAATCTTATTCAAATTATTGTGCAATGCTTGTGCAACGATTGAGTGAGGCTAGAAAAGTCAAAATAACATATCAAATAAGTTGTCATGATATAGATGTGAGTAAATATACATATTGAACTAATCTCAAGATTTAATTTGAACTCAATTAATTTTTTTTATGATAGTTTTTTTTTAAAATTTTTAGTTATGAAATAATTATCTTAAATGTTTATGCAATGCTGACATAGTGCTTGTGCAAACAGTATAAAAAACAAGTAAATAAATTTAAAAACTCTAAAAGTAGTTTTTGTTTGGGTGAGTTACAGTGTTCCATGGATTTTGTAGATAAAAATAACATATTAGGGAAGTGTTAATGGACTAGATTCGAATTCCATTGTTGTCATTATTGTTTTCAAAGTCAAATTAAACGAGTAGTTATAAAAATGACATTAATAATATTTTATAATAAACAATATTTTATTAAATGATTTAAAATCCCTAAAAATCCCATCTTTTGCCAAGTGAATGAGATATAGTTGAAAATATCAATCATAATCCATTTATGGGTCACTTGTCTTTTTATAATAACTTTCTTGACTCCTAAAAAATAAAAAAATATTGATATCATAGTAATTGTCAAAAGAGTTGATAGAGGTTAAAATAAATAAATAATGGTTAAAAAATCACTTAAACTTATCCAAATTTTATTGGATGAAAGGATTTTGATTCATCCTCACCCTATCTTTGAATTATAACAATTTAGAGCCATTTGCTCATGAAAATTAATTTATATTAAGTAATTTCAAGAGTGTCCCACTCTTCACTTATAAAAGAGCACTCCCTTTCCTCTTATCTCTACACTTCACTTCAAAAACCATTTGGTTTGACCAAACCCTACCCAAATCCATTCATAACATCTCTTCCTATGTTCTAGAGGTCTTAGTTTGGGCATAATACCATCCTTAGAGGGCTTACGGTGTAAAATAAAGGAGGTTGTCCGAAGAAGAGATATAACTTTTAACCGAATGTTTTAGTTTTATTTCTTCATCTACCTTCTTTAAATCATTTTTAATCATGCTGAAATAATAACGTTATCCTCCACATATTGAGATTGTCACACCCCGACCTCAAAAAAATTAATTATTTTAATTATTTTAATTATTTATATTCTCGTTTTTTATTTCGAGTCGGTCTGGGTTGAAATTTAAAATTTTTAAGCAAGGAGGGGTCCTGCGCACGAGTTACGAAAGATTAAGAATAACCTTGCGACAACCGTGTGTGAGCGTCTGTCATCGGTCAGTGTTATTTGGCACGATTGGAGCACAGTTTGCTCAACCTTGCGTCTGCCTGCAGGCAACCGTGCTAGAGTGCTTGGCCTAGGCAGCCGTCGGTCAGTGTTATTTGGCACAGTCTCGTAAACCGTGCGTACATTGTGCGAGCTGCCTATGTTCAAAAATAAAATAAATTTAATGAAAATAAAATAAAATGAAATATAATTAAAAGGATGTTTTAATAATAATAATAATGATAATATTTTTATTAAGATTATTATTATTATTATTATTAGTACTACTATTATTATAATATATTTAAGTTTTTTTAGGTTTTTTCTTTTTTTCCCTTTTCTTCATTTTTTTCTTCTCTATTTCCCCTCTTTTCTTTCTCTCTTTCCCTCTCCCGTGCGTCGCGTGAGGTGTGCCTCCCCCTCTCCCATGGTCGCGTGTCTCCCCTCCCTCGGCCCTCCCTTTCTCTGACGATTTCGGCCGGATTCCTCCCGGTTTTGCGATCGACTCCTTGAGGTAAGTGTTCTCGTCCATCTCCTCTCTATTCCAGCTGATTTCCCCTCTCCCCGTCGCCTTGTATGGATCGGTCGAACCCTAGGGTTAGGGTTAACCGATTTCTCTTTGTTTCTTCTGATGTTAGGTCGTGCGTAAGGCCCATTGGGTACTATTTGTGCGAGTTTCAGTGTTCGCTGTCGAAGGCAAGGCAGTTTGGGTTGTTTCGGTTCGCCGCCGCCATCCGAGGTGAGGTTTTATTCTTATTGCTTGGTTTTGCACCATCCAATTTACATATCTATGTATTCGGTAAAATTGATTGTTCCTTTTTTTTGGAATTGGTTTTTCATTTATTTATGTAACTACTCCTGCTTACAAGTTGCTTTTAAATGTGAAATATACTAAGTGTTTTAGAATAGCTTCCTGAAAGACTCCTAGCCCGTGAAATGTGTTTTGCGAAACAAAAAGGCTTTACTTAATGTGTTATGTAAAACTTGACTTGTTTAGCACCTTGAAATGTAGTTTGACAATTAAATGACATGAAGACCCCTTCAACACCTTTTTAAGTTTAGTGAATTTTTAACCTGGAATTAGAAATGGCTTAGGAAACTGAATTTGGTTTAGAAAATCTAAAGGGTCCTTATGATAAGTGTTTGTGGTAGTGGTGTTTCGCATTGTTATAGAAATGGTTGGGAATATTTTTATGATATATTTGAGTGATAATATTAAAGGTCAGGTTGGCACCTTATGTCATTTTTGGAAGTAGAATTTGGTTTTGAAATGGTTTTGAAAGTGTGAACGCCCGATTAACAACTTAAATTATTTTATGAAATGATTTGAATGTTTATGTGAAATGATGACTCAATTGACAACTTGCATGTTTTTAATGAAAGTGTTGAATGCTTAAGTGATGTAACAGCCCGATTGACACCTTCAATGATGTGAAATATGTATATGTATATAGTGGGCACCCCTATTTAAGATTTCCCTTCGTATAGGTGTTGTCCGTATTTGGGGTAGACAGGTGCGGTGACGATAGGTAAGGTGAGTCACGCGTGCGAGAGCCTCTTAGTTACACAATATATTATTACCATGAGTTTCCTAGGTGTCTTTTAGAGGGTCTAGTGATGATTGCTGATCAACCTCGATTAGATGGGTTGGTACCTCAGGGATTTGTTGTTAGGCCAGACAAGCTGTGCCATTGGATTGACTAGTTGAGGGCGGCCAATTGGTTATAGACTTAGGGGCTTCACAATATGTCGACAGGTGGTTCCAAACCGAGTATGTCCTGGGATCGCTTTAAGGATGTTTAGGAAATGCCCATGGCTGCATACTTGTATGTTCCTGCTTTCTTTTGTGACACTCTGGTTATTTAATCTCATGACACTTTTACTTCATTTTTTTATATTTAAAGACCTATTTTGGTACTGGTTGACTTTTAAAGGAATTCATTGCAATGACTTATATGCTTTGGTAAATGATTTGGAAAAAAATGAAATGAAAAAGAGTTTTTCTTAAAAGTAAAATCTTGTTACTTGTTTTGATAAAAGAGTGGTAAACCATATTTTTATATGTTATATTTTCAAACTAGCAGGAAAGGACACTTTAGGGGTGGGGCATCAGGTGTTGTTTATCTTTGACATTCCTACTGAGCATCTCGGTACTCACGCCTATTTTATTTTTTCAGTTTCAGGTTCTCCCAGTTTTACATTGCTCTCGAAGCGAGCATCGTTCTGTGTTTGGTAGTGACCCACGATGTCATATGGAGGTACGTGTAGCAATTTATTTATTTCCTTTATGAGTGCTTATTCTTATTATTCGGTTTGATTTTTAATTATTTGTTTATCTTTTGTTCATGGGCCAAATCATTCCCAATGGTTTTAACTTGATGTCCGACACTAGTTGTCAGCCCGTAGGGATCAGGAACGCCCTTCAGGCATTGTCGTGGGCCGACTCGGGTGATCGATTTAGGGTTGACCTGGGTTAGTTCGCGAAAAAATGGTATCAGAGAAGGTTCTTTGTTATTTGAGGTGTAAGGTAGTTGGATATTAGGACTATCGGGACTCGAGAGGTAGGTACGAGAAGATCGTTACGAACTCTTGCTTGTTCTGATCCTCGAGTTGCCAGGGGTAGTTCAGGATTTGAGTCTTTGATTTGGTTTGTGTTGATGGGGGATGACCAAGGGAGTGAGCCGTTGTTTCACGGTGGACTTACATGGAGTAGCTACCCATGCAGAGCTTGAGTGAACGGTTTGGGACACTCTTAGTGGTTGGTGATTGTTTGGAGCGTGGTATGCTAAACCATGTTGTCGGGTTAGGTATGACATCCCACCTTTTTATCACATAAACTTTCATTACATTAAACAAAACCGAGGATCTTTAAGGTTTAGTGTCTTGGAAACCAGGAACTCAAAACATGAAAACATAAAACATTCTTCTTAAACACTTGAAAGGCTTCTCCTTATGTTCATCCTAGGTTCATTACTGCATCTCATAACCTGGGGATATACATCAAAAGAAAGGGTGAGCAGAAGGCCCAGTAAGGGAAACAAGGGAAACATTTAACATGTGAACTTGAGATACATCAATAAAGTCATGAAAAAGAACTTTAAGGCATGAGAAAGAAATCATGAGACATATCATAATAAAAATAACGTATTTCATAACTTGAAGATGTGGCTACAATATTTAACTTAGACAATCATTTCCGTTTCACCAAGGTCCATCCCCAAGGTGTCATTAAAATTTACCAAGGTTATTCACCAAGATATCGTTAAAAATGGTCATCTCTAGAGATTAAGTCTTTACCCAATGCATTGGAGCGCTATTAGGGCGCACTCTTAAATTTGCCTTTGTTATCATGTGAGCCACATATATCATCATCAAAAATTTCATAAATAACCCATATAGAAAAAAAGAAATGGGTTTCATTTCATAATCACAACGTTTTAAAAACTGCTTTAAAGACATGATCTTTATGTCACTTTAAACCCACAGAAAAGGAAAGCGGGTCTCATGTATGTAAATCCCAGAATTTAAAATAGAACATTTTGGTATATATGTGAATACCCCTTTAGAAGAAAGAACTTTGAGTATTCACTTAATAAAATGAAAGAATTTGAGAAAAGGAGAGAGACATTTTGAGACGGAAATTCGGCAGCATAACGGCTATGTTGTAGGGTTTTAGAAAACATTGAAAAGAGAGGGGACATGGGTAACCCACTCATAAATGATCCATAAAACAGTAGGAGGACAGAATATAAAAGATTTAAGAACATGGTAATGAAATTTTAAAGATATACCATATGAAATGAAGAACATGAAAGGAAGACAAAAATAAGATTTCTCTTATGAAAATTCGGCAGCCTAACGACGTCACTTAAACTTCAAAAAAATGAATTGACGAGATCAAATAGGGTCTCTCATCATATGAACATAAAATATAAGTATGATAGATATAGAGATCATACCCCAACATAATAAAAAGGAACTTGAAAGACTTGATATGAAAATAGAACTTAAAAATGAGAAGGGTGAAAGAATCCCTTAAAAATTCGGCAGCCTAACGGCGTCACTTAAACTTCAAAAAAAAAAATGAATTGACGAGATCAAATAGGGTCTCTCATCATATGAACATAAAAGATCAGTATGATAGATATAGAGATCATACCCCAACACAATAAAAAGGAATTTGAAAGACTTGACAAGAAAATAGAACTTGAAAATGATAAGGGTGAAAGAATCTGTTACAAAAATTTCGCCAGCCTAACAGCGCCACTTAAACGTTCATAAAACGAAATGATGAGAGTAAGAGGGGATCTCTCATCATATGAATATGAAAAGGGAATTAATAGGAATATAAAAGAACATCCTCCAACATAAGAACATGGAGCATAAAAGAAATGACTTAAAAGAGAGTATTTGAAAAGAGAGAGGTTGGATCCCTTACCTTAAAACGTAACTCTTAAAACTCAAAAGTTGGGACCTTGAGGGCTTGGGGGCACCTTGGGAGGACTCTTTGGGAGGTAATGAGACTAGAGCTTCGTTGGGAGAGAGTTGAGAGTGAAAACTAAAAGAGGAAAGGGTGGGTATTTATAGGGAAAGGGAGGTGATACTTTAATAATTTCAAGGGACACCTCACTAGTGGTTTTGGTAAAACCATGAGCTTGCCCATGGTATTTGCCGATGGTTTTGGCCACATGGGACCCCTCATACAATAATTCATCCCTTTTAGTCGACCATCCCTTAAAATATCTCATGAAATCATCATGATGCAGTCATGATGTCATTAAACATACCGAAACCCTAAAACTGTATTTTTACTATTCACTAAAAATTCAACTTTTTATGAAAACTCCCAAAAATTTATCTTAACATAATATCAATGTTCTGAATTCAAAAATAAACTCCATTTTATAAAAATAATTTTCTAAATATTGTTAATTTAATTTTTAAATAAAAACACTATTCACTGAAAATTCATTTTTTTTCAGAAAAAACCCCAAAAATTACCTTAACATAATATCGATGCTATAAGTTCAAAAATAAAGTCCATTTTATAAAAATAATTTTCTAAATATTTTCAAATTATTTTTTAATTAAAAAACACTATTCACCCAAAAAAACTAATACTTGACTTATAATTAATGAAACGGTTATTTACCTATTTTATTGAATCAGACTACTTAATCAAGGTGCCTAAATTATATTAATAATTTCTTTAAGTGAGATTACTAATCCATTTGGTCACATTACTAATCCTAAGCATAAAATCACTATTCATAATTTACTATTCATCAAAAATTAAGTTGATCTTATTAGACTCTAAATTTCTTATTAAACACATTTGCAGAAGACCATTTTTTGAAAATCATTACACATCATTCATTATTTAAGGTTTACATAAATATTTTAAAACATCATTTTTTTAAAATACATCAATAAAATACATCCTATATTCATTCGAACATTTGAAAACTCCCAAACTTCACCATAAGAAGAAAACACAATTTTATTTATAACAAAGGATTATGGTCTCCTTACATAGCCCCTTATAACCCCAGCATAAGACCTAAGTGTAAGGTGTGCTAAGGTGAGAGAATATGAGGGCGGCTCGGCCAACATCGCACGAGTAGTAATTTCTATCAGTTTGAACTTCTCGCGAAGGCGATTCCGTTCTAGCTTCACACGATGAAGTTTGTCTTGGGTTTGGTCCAGAGCAAAGCCCAGTGGTGCTACCTCCTTCCCAAGTTCTGTTAGATGAGTTTCGATCGGTCCAAGACTACTTGATGAGGCCATCGAATCTTTTTTCTATATTAATTAACCAAGATCACTTGTATTTAGAGACAATAGTCGCAACATTCAGTTTCCAACGGTCATACTGACTAACGGTCATATAATAGTCAAAACCCAACAGTCTCATTTTAATTATACTCATGTTATCGAATGAAACAGTTTTGTTGAGTATGAAAAATAAAATAACACACAAAATTAGGAAACAAGATTTATTCAAAATTTCGGGTCGTTACATTCTTCCCCTCTTAAGAAATTGCGTCCTCACAATTTTTAAAATTGGGCTTGGAAATTTCATTGAAATTCCCACATCGAAAAAAGAGTCAGTAACACTATTACTTTAAAAGAAAGAAAAGGAAGTACAAAGGCCACCCGAGTTAACCCATACTAGGATTCCATGTAGGAAAACATGAACATAGAAGAGAAAACAAAAGGTCACGTTCTAAGGGAGAGTGATAGAAAACATGATTAGGAGAAAGTTAACAACAAGAAAATCACAAACTTATGATGGGTTAAACGGTATTTGATTTTCCAGTAGGAAACGTTAACAGACAAAATTTTTGTTTTACGTTCCTTTTCATAGTTTTGAGGAATTCATTTACTACATAGAATAAAAACACAAGGAAATATATTTACCTTCAAGTAGAGTTTCATCCCTTAATAAGTTTCTACCAAAACCAATCTTTTCTCCAAACGATGAGCATTAAAAAAAACACTTGGTCTCATCAAAAGCACAAGAATCATCTTCTAGAGAATCACATAATCCACCAAAGATTAACTATATATTTCTTCTATCTTTAAATATTATCCAAAAAACAGAAAGGGTAAGATAAAACAACTCTTCCAAAATAAAGAACCCCATAGGAAGGGAAACTACTTTTAAATATTCAAAATTCCACGGTATTACCCAAAGTTCATCATAGACCATTCCATAAATAATTGTCCTTGAAATTCCTCAAAATAAACCAAACTAAGATTGAAACCCAAATACAAGAAGGATTTGATAACATAGTCTTTCAAAATAAATTTTATCGTTCATTTCCAAACAACATCAACCACTCCTAACATATTATAAAAAAAGTAGCTAACCTAAACATATTTTCCCCAAGATAGGTTAATCATTTCCATAAGTAACCTATATTAGCATAAGTTCACCTTAAATTCGTCAATTCTTCAAAATATAAGTCAACCTTTATTCCTAAAAGAAAATACCGTAGTAATCTATTTACCTCGATCATATAGGGTTTCCAAAATAGTGAACGTCTTCCAAAATAATAATCATCTTTTAATCCCCTAATCATCTTTTTTTTTTCAAGAAGAACAACTTCACAACATCAACATGTGGTACATAACAATAAATGTTTTCCTTAATGATATAGAACCATCTTAGGTAGTGACTCGATGTTCTTAGAAAACATTAAAGATATGCTCATAGAGCATGAACTAAAAAAAACAACATGACATAGACAATTATTGCGAATAAGTCACATGTACTTTAGTCATCAAGATCCATCTCGGCATAGGACTTGCATTGTTCCCTTGTCCTTGAAGATTGTTGATGCTCATCATGATTCTCATCCCTTCCAAGAGAGCATTTCCTTGGATAATGTCTAACTTCTCCACATTTACGACATTGAAAAGTATAAGGTACATTAGATCGAACCTTATCTCTATTCATCACATTATCCATTTTTTAAAGCAATTAGCTACTTTATGCCCTATCACCCCACACTTAAAACATCTCCCAGTTCCTTTGTGGCATTCCCCTTGGTGCCTCTTTCCACACTTTTTTCACAAAGGAAATTGGGTCTTCTTTCCCTTATCAACTTTATCAGATGAACATCCTTGAGACTTCATCTTCTTATTCCTTGATGAATTTGGGCATTCAACTAGGTACCAATTATTAATTGTGATTTTTGATAGCTGGTTTGACATAATCACAATATGTTCAACTTGATCTCTCGTCATCTCTATCACATTAATAGGGTAATCGTCACATTTCCTATCACATTGGTTTTTGGGACATGTTCTTCCATTTCCCGCCATTAACTAAGAAAAGAAAGTAGAATTAGGGGGCTTAAATACTTAGCCAATAATCATGAAAAGGAAACTTAAAGCATAGAAGGATAAACTTGTATAAGAAAAGTATGCCCTAACTTGTGATCCCCTAGGTTCCAATCTAGGTTATTCATGATCATATATTCTTATATGAATCTTTATTTTATTTTATCTTTGTTCCTTTAATAATGGTTCATACTAAGCTTATGAATTTACCAAAGCATATCTCCTGAGAGTGTCGTAACCAAGAGTGCAGCAAAGCCCATTGTTGTGTACCAGTTCCCATTCGAGTCTAGCTCAAAGTGGTGTTTTCGGGTTTTACCCCTATGTACATCTGTGCCAAAGCCACCTCTACCTGATCATATCCAAACAAGGATGTATTTGCTTGATAAACCACTTACTCAATACTTACCAAAATACTAGGAAGATTTCCTATATTTAAACTTTTCTATAGGGTTCTTCCTAAAGTTTTCATATCCCAATTTCTACAAATAACTAAACCATCTTTTGATACCAACTATGACATCCCACCTTTTACATATGTGTGTGTGTGTATATTGAAAGTGCATGTTGGCATGTATGTGTGGGTTATATAAGTGGAAGTGAGAATGAATGCATATGTAACGGTTCATAGGATACCATGAGTAAGTATTTGAAAATCAAAGATTAATCTAGTTTTTCAAAGTTGTTTTCGAAAAGGAAAATGGTTTCTGATAAAAAGAGAATGATGATGTTATGAATTTTTAAACGGATGGACTGGAATAATTTTTGAAATGGAAAATGATTTTTTATTTCAAAAGGGGTTAAATTTGAAAGTGCGTGAATTTGGAAAATGGTGATTTTTAAAAGAGGATTCTTATGATGTTGTTGTGGTTTTATTTTGGTTGAAATTTGATTCAGCTTCGATTTGGTTTGTGATGTGTTGGTCTCTGGGTTTGGAGTTTGGTTGGAGATGTCCCTTTTGGATGAGCTTTGGTTGGGTATTGATTCAGTTTTGTATTCTTTTGTTATTCGAAGTATGCTTCCCAGAAAGGTCCCAAATGTTTCTTATGTCTTTTGGTCTTTGGCCTTCCCTGGACCCCTAGAGGAGTGGTGGGATCAAGTTTATTTTGGTTGTTGCCCATTTTTCGTGGCGATCAAGTCTTGTTATAGGTAATGGAGTGGCTCGGGGAAGTCGAAAGTGTTTTCAGGAACTATCAATGCGGTGAGGGTTCAAGCTGTTTTAAGTTTGTTTGTACAACTTTGGACCAGTGGTGGGTGTTCGTCCCAGTATCGTTGCAATTTGGAGTGTTAAGGGGAGTGTTTAAGAACACTTTCATCTAGTGATTTGTGCCTAAGGAAGTAAAGGAGAGGAAAGTGGCGGGGCTCATGAGCGTTTAGAAAGGTCAATGAATGATGAAGGTTTGAGTTGACCAGATTACGGAGTTGGTCTCCTTTTCTTCAGGGGTAGCGTTAGAAGACCAGTTTGGGGAGTTAGTGGACGAAGCGTTTTTAGCTGAGTTAGTGTCCAAAGTGCGAGCATTTGGAAATCCGGTGTCTCTTGTTTCTCGTGAAGGTTCCCTATCTGGTGAGAGGAGTGTGCCCGAGGAGTCTGTTTCGGAAAGGTCTCCTTCATTGGGTTTGATCTCCAATTCTTCAGACTGTTCGACTATTTTCCATCAGTGTAGTTGGTTCGGGCATCTGAATGCCGTCTTTTGAAAATCCTTCGGATGCTTGCCGATGATGTGGTCGTTCGGGTCACTTGGGGAAGTTCTGCAAGTGGCATCATTTAAAGGAGAAAGTCTTGGCCGGAGGACGTCATCTTCTGACTACAGGGACACAAAAACTTCAAGACATCAAAGCTCCAGCTACAGGTCTCAGAGTGAAGCTTTTCAGGCAGTCAGGAATTGTAGGGAGTGTGGAGGACCTTGGTCTGACTTTTGTCTCCGGTGCTCGAATGGAACAATTTAAGTCTCCATTGTAGAGTCTTCATCTTTGAAGGTTCTGTTTTGTCATAAAAGGCTCAGAGGCCTCGTTTCCTCATTGTGGTATTTGTTTTTGAAAGTTCCATTTTGGATGTGAAAGGTTTGGTGGTCTTGTGTCCTTGCGAACCTCTGTAGTTGTAATCATGCCTTATGGTTGCAAACCTTTGAAAGGTGGTCTCTTCGTGGATTGGTTTTAGTTCTGGTTTGTGATCGTTTTGGAGAATCTTGCATCCTGTGGAGGCGATGAATTGTGGTTTGGTTCATTTCTTTCTTTGGGGTTTTTCGTTGGGCTCCCCTTGTGGTGGGGTTTGGTCTGTGTGGGAGTTTTGGGGGTCAGTTCTTGTCGGGGGTTCTCACTTCAGTCTGCGTTGGTAGTTCTAGAGTTGGCTAGTGTTGGAAGTTCCCAGAGTTTGTCTAAGTTTGTTGGTTCTTAAATAGCGGGGAGACCAACCATGGGGCTCATTGTGTTTTTTTTGCGTTGGTCGGTACTAACTGATTTCTTATGTCAGGGAGAACACCCACTCGTGTTCTCTCCTCACTATTGTGCTATGGATTCTTCTTGATTGATCGGGTGTGACTAGTAGAATTAAAGTTCACACCGAGTTTGTGGTTTCGTTGCCCTTGTTCAATTTTGAGTTTGAGTTTGATTCCTCATTTGATTGAGTGACTTTTTGGGGGTAGAATATTTTTTTGATGGGGATAATTGTCACACCTTGACCTCAAAAAAATTAATTATTTTAATTATTTTAATTATTTCTATTCTCGTTTTTGATTTCAGTCCAGTCTGGGTTGAAATTTTAAAAAATTAACCTAGGAGGGGTCCTGCGCACGGGCTATGCATGGTTAAGAATAACCGTGCGACAACCATGCATGAGGTTTTGTCGTCAGTCAGTGTCATTTGGCACGGTTGGAGCACGATTTTTTCAACCTTGCGTATGCTTGTAGGCAATCGTGCGAAGGTGCCTGGCTTAGGCTGTGGCCTGCGCACGCTCAGCGCACGGTCTGGTAAACTGTGCACACACCGTGCGAGCTTCCTATATACAAAAATAAAATAAATTAAATGAAAATTAAATTAAATGTAATATAATTAAAAGGATGTTTTAATATTAATAATAATGATAATAGTATTATTAAGATTATTATTATTATTATTAAGAATATTATTATTATCAGTACTATTATTATTATAATATATTTAATTTTTTTAGTTTTTTTTTCTTATTTTTATTCTTCTCTCTTTCCCCTCCTTTCTTTCTCTTGTTCCCTCTCCCATGTGTTGTGTGAGGTGTGCCTCCCCCTCTTGCATGGCCACACGTCTCCCCTCTCTCATCCCTCTCTTTCTCTGGAAATTTCGGCTTGATTCCTCGCAGTTTTGCTGTTGGATCCTCGAGGTAAGTGTTCTCCTCCCTCTCTTCTCTCTATTCTGGCCAATTTCCCCTCTCCTCGTCACCATGTATGGATCGAACGAACCCTAGGGTTGGGGTTAATCGATTTCTCTTTGTTTCTTCCAATGTTAGGTCATGCAGAAGGCCCATCGGGTCCTATTTGTGTGAGTTTCGGTGTTCACTGCTGAAGGAAAGGCTGTTTGGGTTGCTTCGGTTCGCCGTCGCCATCCGAGGTGAGGTTTTATTCTTGTTGCTTGGTTTTGAACCATCCAATTTATAGTTTTATGGTGTTTATGAGTCCCTGATATTTAATTAGAGGTGCGTTGGTCTTTGCCGCCTTAATTTTGTGTACCTATTGATGTTATAGTGAGTTTTGCTCAACGATTGAGGGTGCACATGCAGATACTTAAGGTATGTATATATATAATATATATATTCCCTCCATGTATGTATTCCCTCATGATGCGTGGAATACATGCATTGGATTATGGATATATATAGGTATATGCGTGCAAGTAAGAGCTGGTTATGAGTGGTCGTCGCCTAATTTTTCAAGTGTCAAAGTGTCCCGGCTCAGTCTGATCCCTTGTTGAGGTAGGTTCCCTATGCCTGCACCTTTAATTTGAATTTTTTGATTGCTTACCATTTCAAATGTGTGTTTTTATATTTATGTGGCGCGCGTGCACACACACACACATATATGAATTCGATAAAATTGATTGCACCTTTTTTTTGGAATTGGTTTCTCATATATTTATGTAACTGCTCCTACTTACAATTTTCTTTTAAATGTGAAGTATAATACGTATTTTAGAATAGATTCCTAAAAGATTCCTAGCCTGTGAAATGTGTTTTGTGAAACAAAAAAGCTATACTTAAATGCGTTATATAAAACTTGACTTGTTTATCACCTTGAAATGTAGTTTGACAATTAAATGACATGAAGGCCCATCTGGAACCTTTTTAAGTGTTGTGAATTTTTAACCTGGAATTAGAAATGGATTTGGAAACTGAATTTGGTTTAGAAAATGTAAAGGGCCCGTATGACAAGTGTTTGTGGAAGTGGTGTTTTGCATTGTTATAGAAATGGTTGGGAATATTTTTATGATATATTTGAGTGATAGTATTAAAGGCCTAGTTGACACCTTATGTCATTTTTGGAAGTGGAATTTGGTTTTGAAATGGTTTTGAAAGTGTGAATGCCCGATTGGAAACTTAAAGTATTTTAAGAAATGATTTGAATTTTCATGTGAAATGACAGTCCGGTTGGCAACTTGCATGTTTTTGAAGAAAGTGTTGAATGCTTAAGTGATGTAACAACCTGATTGGGACCTTCAACGATGTGAAATATGTATATGTATATAGTGGGCATCCCTATTTAGGATTTCCCATTATGGGTTATCGTATAGGTGTTTTCTATGTTTGGGGTAAGCAAGTGCGGTGACGACAGGTAAGGCGAGTCACGCGTGTGAGATATTCCTACTTACACAGTATATTATTACCATGAGTTTCCTAAGCATCTTTTAGAGGGTCGAGTGATGTTTGCTGATCAACCCTGATTAGACGAGTTGGTACCCCTTGGATTTGTTGTTAGGACAGGTAGGCTGTGCCACTGGATTGATTAGTTGAGGGCGACCAGTTGGTTATTGACTTAGGGGCTTCACCATACATTGAAAGGTGGTTTTGAACCGAGTATGTCCAGAGGTCGCTCTAGGGATGTTTAGGAAATGCTCGTGGTTACATACTTGTATGTTCATGCTTTCGTTTGTGACACTTTTGGTTATTTAATCTCATGACACTTTTAATTCATTTTTTATATTAAAATACATGTTTTTGGTACTGGATGGATTTTAAAGGAATTCATTGCAATGGCTTATATGCTTTGGTAAATGATTTGGGAAAAAAGGAATAAAACGGGGGTTTTCTTAAAAGTAAAATCTTATTACCTATTTTGATAAAAGAGCGGTAAACCATATTTTTATGTCATATTTTCAAACTAGAAGGAAAGGATTTCACTTTAGGGGTGGGGTATCAGGTGTTGTTTATCTTTGAAATTCCTACTGAGCATCTCGGGGCTCATGCCTACTTTATCTTTTCAGCTTTTGGTTCTCCCAGTTTTACATCGCTCTCAGAGCGAGCGTCATTCTGTGTTTGGTAGTGACCCACGAGCTCACATGGAGGTACGTGTAGCTGTTTATTTATTTCCTCTATGAGTACTTATTCTTACTATTCATTTTGATTTTTAATTATTTGTTTATCATTTTTTCATGGACCAAATCATTCCCAACGGTTTTAACTTGGTGCTCGGCACTAGTTGCCAGCCCGTGGGGGTTGGGAACGACCTTTGGGCCTTGTCGCGGGCCGACTCGGGTGATCAGTTCAGGGTTGGCCCAGGTTGGTTCGTGACAGAGATGGTGTTATGTAAATGACATAACCTATATCCATCTCTTTCTTCCATCAAACGGGGAATGAATCTATCATTTGTGTGTATGACATACTACCACCTTACGAACCAATGTAATTCATTTCCCATCACTACCTCTCATAGATGATTATAATGACATATTTAATCTATATATAAGATATTCATGACATAATTATCACTATGGAAAGATAATATATTATTTATTTTCTTACCTTTTTTATTCAATGAAAAATGATAACGTCGTTCATGCATACGTGTGAATTACCACATCCACGAAGCGATGCAATTTATTTTTCATCACCGCGTCACATGACAGGTATATATATGTATATTTAAAGAAATAATATGATATTTATGATACAATGATCATTCTGGAAAGATAAAATAATACTTACATTCTTTCCATCCTGAAAAATAGAAATGTTACTCATACGTATGTACGAGCTACCCTTTCCATGATTATAACACAATTCATTTTTCATAACCATATTTAATGGTTGGTTTTAAAAGTATAATTAATGTATAAAAATGATAATTATGTCATGATTATTATTTTGGAGATGATGAAATAATTACCTCTGACTATGGTCAATATACTGAAGTCATTTTGCAACTATGAATTGAACATCCTCAAAACACGCAACATAGATTTAACTAATTAAGTAATTAAATATGTCATTAAAATAAATGAAATAAGTGTTTTAATTATAAGATATTAAACTTGAAAAAAGTTCTTAAGAAATAAAATAATTGATATAATTTTATTATACATGATTTAAAGGACACACATGACAAGTCTAGACTCAAGATAAGAGATTTCAATTCAATTTTCCTTCATCGAGACATATTTTAATATTATTCAACTAATTTATTTTATATGGTATATATACCATCCCTTTTACATTTTATATCATAGATCCTTAATACTTCATGGTATTTTAAGTTGCAATTCAAATTATTTCATTCAAGGGGATTTGACTTGAAAGTTACCAAGTGGTAAATGGTTTCTTAAATCAATTTCCTTTCATTAATCTCACTTCATTGACTTTGTTATGCCATGATTATGTGTGAATTTATATTTAAATTGTTTTATTCTGTATTTCAACTTTTTTATGTGGATTTACATATGTTCACATAATCACTTCATCGATTAATTATCACTTCAAAAGTTATGATCTTTTAAGAGTTTTCTCTATCTCAATCTCATTTTATTTAGACATGTTTCATGTCATGTGCCATGATTTACTTGTATGGTGTACTTCTGTCTCATGAATGAATTTTGACATATTAATTCATGAAATTTATGGGATTTATAAATTCATATCATATTCTTACTTCAATGACTTTTGATTTGAAAGTTATCAAAGCAGTGAAAGATTTATGTTACAATCTCTTTTCTTTTCGAGATTATTTATGTTCAAGGTTCATTTGGGAGGGATCATATGCTCTTATTGAGTTTTAATTTCCTCCCTTATTGATTAAATAAATATTAAGAAATTTGTTTGTAAGTGATACAAACATTTTATTTTGTAGATCAAGAATCTTTCTCTTTCATATCCATGTTTTCTAAATGTTCTCAAGAATATTCTTTTCTAATCATAAACAATTTTCTAAAGCTATTTTACATGATCTATGGCCTTCTTTTAAAAGGTTTTAAAAGAAAATTTTCTTAATGTTTTCTGCATGAGTCACTTTTTACTCTCTTTACAAAAGTTTGAAAAGAATTTTTATTTTTATTGTTTACGTTGTGAATTTTTTTTACCATCATCATGACCATTATTTTCTTTGAAACTTCCTTTATAAGATTCCAAAGTTATTTTCAAATAAATGGATTTTCACAATATTTTGTAAATTATTATTTTTTTAAAAGTGATTTTCAAAGTGAAAAGTGTATTTTCCTCATGAATGTTTTTAATGATCTTTTAATGGTATTTTTATTCATCAACGACAACAACCCTTGATGTTACTTTTTCTCCACTAGGGATATGTTGTAATGATATCTTCATTATTCTTTTTCTGGATGGATTATTATTGTTTCAAAGAGTTTATCATAGAACGCGTTTCTTTTCCATGAGTTAATCAAGTAATGAAAGGAATAATGGTTATTTCTATGAGTTTTATGATGAAATAAAAGATCTATATACTTTATTCATGTACGATACTTGGACATTATTGATGATGACAGGTGAGCCCGATACAACTTATACGACGGGTGATGCCGATACAACTAATACGATGGGTGAGCCCAATAAAACTTATACGTCGGTTGAGCTCTATATAACTCTCCAATGAATTAAGTAATGTTTCTTTTCTTCAAAGGCAATAAGGAGTGAGTTAACCATGGAGGTTTCTCCTATGGATTTAACTGGGATCCAGTTATTTCTCACATGGATTATGAAGATAATGTCTCAAGATACCAACACATTTTCTTTATGCTTGCTATGAGTAGTTGATATTTTCTTTGATCAATATTGACATCACATGACTCATGATTATTGATTTCATGACTCTTACCTTTGTTAAAGATTTATGTCATGTCACATGTTTAATTATCCAAGTATTGATGGGTATGAATTCTCCTATGTTATGTTCATGCACTTTGATTATGTCATCATACCCTTATGCTCATCTTATGCTCACTAATGAAATTCAATTATTAATGCTTATATTTATCATTACTGAGCATTTGAGCGCACTCTTCTAATATTTATTTTTCCCAGGATATGAAGAATGATGTTAAATGATCATGTCTTGAAAGTTTTCACATGTGAGGAATTGATGAGGGCTTTGCATGCCTCAAAATGGGCGGTACACCTAGGTCTAAATAAGATGTATCATGACATGCATTAGTAGTACTAGTGGTCGGGGATGAAGAGGGACATAACGGGTTTTGTTACGCGGTGATCCACCTTCTAGCAGGTGAAGACCAAGCACTAGTGACTTGTTGGTCTTTTATATCCATTGACGATTCTAAATGGAAATGAGATGATGTTATGAAAGATTTCGTGATGGGGTTTCCAAGGACGCCCTGAGGTAGCGACACAGTGTGGGTGATCGTGGATTGGTTAACTAATGTGACTCACTTTCTACTGACCTGGGAGACCTTTTTAGTGGATAAGATGGGGAAGCTCTATATTCGAGAGATGGTGCCTTACATGAGGTTCCTCAAAGTATTGTTTCAGATTGGGATGATCGTTTCACGTTGTGTTTTTGGTAGGGATTGTAGAAAGGCTTGGTATGAAAGTGCATCTAAACACTGTTTATCATCCACAGACCAATGGATAGTCCGAGCGTACTAATTAGATCTTAGAGGACATGTGGAGAGTATGTGTCTTGGATTTTAGTGGTTTATGAGAGAACCACTTGTCTTTGATAGAGTTCACCTACAATAATAGTTACCAAACTTTGATACAGATGACTCCATTTAAGGCCTTGTATGGAAGGCTTTGTCGTTTACCCTTGTGTTGGCCGAAGGATGTTGAGTCTATGATGTTTGGGTTGAGTCCCATGCAGGAGACCTCAAAGCATGTGTAGTTGACCGCGAAGCGGTTCGTGGCCGCTCAGGGTAGACATAGGTTGCACATCAATCGATGATGTTGTCCTCTCAATTTCGAGGTGGGTGACTGAGTATTCTTGCGAGTGCCGCCTCGACTGCAGAATTACCATGTTCAAAGATAGGGAAAGCTAACACTCATGTAGTGGGGCTATTCGTGGTAGTGGAGAGGGTCAGAACAATGACATACTGACTTACTCACCCTCAGAGTTTCAGTGATATGCATAATGTTTTCCATGTATTGTACCTGGATGATACTATCTCGATCCATCTCATGTGATCAAAACTGATGATATTGAGCTTGAGGTTGATGAACCTTTTGAGGAATGCCCAATTCATATAGTGGATCAGAGTGAGAAGAATCTTCGCAACATGATATTTCCTCTGGTACGAGTATTGTGGCAGCACAGGCGTATCTAGGATGAAACATGGGAGCAAGAGTCTAATATGCAGGATCAATGGTCAGAGTTATTTGCCGATGAGGCTTGATGATGTTTGGGAATTCAAATCAAGGTAGTACTACTTTATTGTGGGGAAGTTATAAAACTCCAGTCTTTCTTGAGGTACAGTTCTGTTTAAATTTTTGCATGAGTTTATGTTTTTTCTTGGTTTTTTTGTTAATTAAAGCGTTTATGGGGAGTTGAAATGGTTTGTGAGATGTTTTAGGAGTTAGAGGCCTGAAACCTTAAAAATGGGGGTCATCGAACATGACACATGATTAGCGCACAATTTCTCTAATAGTGCACCTTAAATCGCGTGAGGGAGATAGCCTACCGTATGGTTTTGAAAATCATGTAAACTCTCTAGGGGTAACCATGTAAAAAATATAGTAAATTTAAGAGGTGTTTCGCACGGTTGGTGCACAGTTTACCGAACCGTGCAGCCTAACAGTGAAGGGTAAGGTTCTTAAAATAGTGAGAATTACATGGTTGCAGCATAGTTTTGCCAACAGTGCTGCCAAACTATGTGAAGGGTGGTTCCTTAGACAAAGAGAACCACACGATTGATACATGACTTGATATTTTATGCCCGCTGTGAATTTTAACCCTCATAACCCCTATCATCCCCCCTTGCAAAACCAACAACATTTCGTGCACATATCCTCCCCACTTGTTCTTTTTGGTGATTTCTCATTCGAATCTTTACAAAATCAAGTGTCGTTCTTTCCTACGACATTCTATAGGTGAGTTTATCCTTCTGTTCTCTTCTTTTATCCATTTATTTCAATTCTTAGTGGTTTCATACTAGTTTTACTTATTTATACCCTATTTTAGGTTTTTCATTTACTTCTCTGTTTTCCATCGATTTAGTCCAAACCGATGAGCGATACTTGACAAGTAGGCTTCTATAATCATAATTTAGGTGGTCTTGAAGTTATCCCTGAAAGTCTTATCATTTTCTTTATGCGTATGATGAGTGCTCACGCTGACGCAACATATGCTTGACCTAAAAATATAAACAAATATTGTGTGATTTTAATTCTTGAAAATTGAACCTTGTCATGAGTCGCGAGTAGTCCATTGGTGATTCTGGACCAAAACCTTAGCCACTACTTATAGTGCGTTGACATAGGAATTTTTTTTACATGGAGATTAAGAGTCAACCTTAGTTATTCCATGGACTTGAGATAGTGACTAAGAGTTTTATTGGGGATACCTAGGGGGTATCCTGAGATCCTATGTGCATGCCTTTTTGCAAAACCTTAAATAATTAAATTGAGCTAACTAATGAATGATTATGCCTATTGACTCAAAATTATTTGGACTTTCTTCTTGGATTCTGCTTTACTCCTACGGTTACAAAATTCTTTGGAGTTTCTCCTTGGATTTGACTTTATGCCTATGGTTATAAAATTCCTTGAATTTTCTCCATGGATTTAGCTTTATGCCTATGGTTATAGAATTCCTTGGACTTATTCCATGGATTCAGCATTATGCCTATGGTTACTGATTACCTTGGATTTTCTCCTTGGATTAAGATTTATGCCTATGGTTACAAAATGCATTGGACTAGCTCAATGGATTCGACGTTATGCCTATGGATACATGATGCCTTGGATTCTATCCTTAGGCCCGACTTTATGCCTATTATGTTCAATGACATCCGACATTGGATGAAGAAGGTATGGTCGGTCTTAGGTGTCACCCTAAAGCCTGAGGACCGATGATGGTTCTTTTTTATATGTTTCTCTTATTTTATTATTCACATCAGCATGCACTTTTATTCATACTGGTTATGTTTTTAGACACCATTAGCGGTGACCTATTGATATGACAACCCTTCTTTTTTATTACAACTTAAACATGATTTATTACATACAACTTTACTTGATACAACAAAGAAGATCGAGAGGTTTAGTGTCTTTGGGGCTTAGGATCATTACATAAAAACTTAAAACATGAAATACAACATCTTTATTGAAAACTTCCTTTACATGACCACTACATTCCCTCGTACTTAGCATTGCATGAGATAACCTGAGGACATGCATAAGAAAAGGGTGATCTATAAATCCCAGTAAGGGAGTACACATGGAATAACATGAGTACAATACATGTTAGACAATAGGCATATCAATAGACCATAAAAGAAACATGATCATAAAGGCATGATAAAGCATGATAATCATAACATAGAAATATGGCAACAACACTTAACATGGAATTAGCATGAGCCAAGGCTCATTGCACATAAAGTATAAGTAAATCCTCATTGCACATGAAGAAAGAGTAAACCCTCATTGCACTTGAATTAGCATGAGTCAACACTCATTGCACATGACGTATCATGATACTATAGTTTACCCAATGCATTGGAGCGCTATAAGGGCGCACCCTTCTTAAACATTTCATTTCATGCATAAGTGTGCCACATGGATCATAAAACATGGATTCATAAAACATAATCATTTATTCCACGATAAAGGAATGTGGAATTCATACATGAAACTTTACAATCAATAAGTAAATGTGCATAAATTTGAATACCCTTGACGGAGAAATGGGCATGATATTCACTACACAATGACATTGACCTAGAAAATCAGTGCGATTTCGGCAGCGTAACGGCGTGACATAAGAATTCATAAAAAAGGTTGATGAGAGAGAAAGGGGTTCCTCATCATATTTACATGTAATGGACAGTAAGGAGGTCATATAGATACATGTCCCAACAATTGAAATGGAATTTAGATTCATGATACAAAAGTATTGCTTGAATGTAAAAGAAGAGAGAGAAGTTCCTTTCAGAATTTCAGCATAGTAACGGGTGTACATGAGAGACATTTAATGAGAGAGAAAGGGGTCTCCCATCATTCAAACAATAAGAGGGAAGTATGAGGGAGGTGAGAAACCATACCCCAACATTCATAATTGAAACTAAAAGGGCAATATAACTTAAAGAAAATTGACAAAAATGAGAAAGGAAGAAAAAAACCCTTACTTGGAAGTGTGCTTCCAATGGATAGAGAGAGGCTTGTGAGAGGCTTCTTGGGAGCTTGTGGCACCTTGGGAGGATTCTAGAGAGAGTAGGTCAGAGGTTGGATGAACTCCAAGGGATTTTAATGAGGAGGAAGTGGGAGGTTGGGTGGGTTTATATAGGAAAGGTGAGGGAATTCTTTATTATTTAGGTTTGGGTCCCCTTACATTAAATTAATCCAAACCACAAACCATCCCATGGTTTTTGCCCATGGTTTTTGGAAAAGGGAAGAGGAAAACAATATTTTATAAGGCCCAAGTCGGAACTTCTTAAAATAATAAATTTGCTTATGTGGAGGTGATTCACACTCCCATGAAAATTAATTTAAAAAGGCAAAGTGTTGAATATATCTTGAGGGGTCCATTAATGCTTTGAAAAGTAAGTCAAAAAAACCCAAAATCACATTATTTTAATGATAAAACATATATTGGCCGAACATAAGGATTATGGTATTTTATTACATCACCATTGAGTCATTATGATGTCATAAAACACATTATATATTTAAACGGTATTTAATTTTTACCCAAAAATTTGACTGTCTCAGAAAATTATGAAAAATTCACCGTTGGATAATTTCGACGTCCTGATTCCATAAATGACATTTATTTTATCTAAAAAAATTTCTAAATATATTAATTTTCACTTTAAAAAAAAAACCAACATTTATCGAAAATTCACGGGTTTTGACAGAAATGGCTTTCAAACCTTAATATAAAATTTTAATTACATTCATAAAATTATAAGATCATTTATTTAATAAAAAATAATTTAATAATAATAATATTATTTTATTAAAATATTATTTAATTCAAAAATCCTTTAATTTAATAAAATATATTTCTTAATTAAATAATAACTAAAAACACCATTTGTACTTTAAAAACTATTTACAATGTATAAAAAATGACTAGAAATTATATTCATTATTATATACAAAAATAATGTACATGAACATAGTACTACTTATCTGTTACATAACCCCTTAAAACAGCCGCATAAGACCTAAGGGTAAGGTGTGCGATGATGACAGACTCTTAGGGTGGCTCGGATAACATCGCTCGAGTGGTAATATCTATCAACTTCCATAGACGGTCCCATTCGAGCTTGACATGGTGAAGCTCATCTTGGGCTTGGTCAGCCCAAGGATGCCACCTCTTTTCCGAGCTCCGACAAATGGGCTTCGTATGGGGCAATTCTACTGGATGAGACCATCACTTCTTTTGTCTGAGTAAATTGGATTTGTTAAGGTCCTATATTTATACTAATCATATGATCACTGTTCAACGACTATATTAACAACAATCAAAATTCTTAACATAAAACCAAAGAAGTTGACATCTTATAAAAACATTTTCCATAAAGAGACATTTAACTGGATCAAGAGGGATTTTCCATTAATGAAATTTTGGGTCGTTACAATATTCCCCCCTTAAGAAATTTCGCCCTCAAAATTTTCCTTTTCCCACACTAAAACAAATGTGGGTAACTCAGCTTCATCATATCCTCTGATTCCCAAGTCACTTCTTCAAACTTGTGGTTTCTCCACAATACCTTGACGAGGGGCATTGTATTATTTCGTAGAACTTTTTCTCTATGATCTAAGATCTTCACTGGTTGCTCCTCATAAGAAAGAGCGTCTTCCAATTGTACCACCTCAGAAGAGAGTACATGTGAAGGGTCCGGTATTTACTTCCTTAAGAGGGATAAATGAAAGACGTCATGTACTTTGGCCATAGTAGGTGGAAGTGCTAGTCGATAGGCCACAACCCCAACACGATCAAGAACCTTGAAGGGGCCGATGTACCTTGGAATTAACTTTCCTTTCTTTCCAAACCTCATGACCTTTTTCCACAGAGATATGCGTAGAAACACCATGTCTCCAACTTTAAACTCAAGGTCTCGTCGACGATTATCTGCATAACTCTTCTGTCGACTCTGGGCTGCCTTGATATGCTGCTGAATGGTTTTCACCTTCTCCACCATTTCTTCGACCATTTCTGGTCCAAGCAGCTTACGTTCACCGACCTCATCCCAACATGCCGGTGTTCTGCACCTTTTCCCATACATGGCTTCATATGGTTCCATTTGGATGCTCGAGTGGAAACTGTTATTATAAGAGAACTCAACCAGAGGAAGATGTTGATCCCATCCTCCTTTAAAGTCCATTGAGCACGCTCTCAATATATCCTCAAGTGTTTGGATAGTCCGCTCGGATTGGCCATCAGTTTGAGGATGATAGGCCATACTGAAGTTCAATTCAGTATTCAGAGCATGTTGAAGACTCTTCCAAAACTTAGAGGTGAATCTTGGATCTCGGTCAGACACAATAGATAGTGGTACTCCATGCAACCTTACCACTTCCCTGATATATATTCGTGCCAGTTGATCCAAAGATAAATCCTCCCGAATAGCAATGAAGTGTGCAGTCTTTGTTAGACGATCCACAACAACCCAGATTGCATTGTTGCCTTTGGATGTCCTTGGAAGTCCGGTGACAAAGTCCATGGTGATATTCTCCCATTTCCATTCTGGTATGGGCAATGGTTGCATCATCCCCTTAGACTTCTGCCTCTCTGACTTTACTTGCTAACACACCAGACACTTTGATGTATATTCAGCGATCTCCTTCTTCATATTATCCCACCAAAAGTTTTCTCGGAGATCTCAATACATCTTTGTGCTCCCTGTGTGAATAGAGAAATTTGAACTATGTGCATCATCTAAAAGTTCCTTCTTCAGCTCTAGACTTGATGGAACACATAGTCTTTTCTCAAACCGCACAATTCCTTCTTCATTAACATTAAACTCCGAGGATTTCCCCTTTTTGATAGCTTCCACTTTTTCTTGAATTCCCACATCATCCTTTTGAGCATCCTTTAACCTTTCCAAAAGAGATGGTTGAACAATCATTTGTGAAAGGATTGATGATGTTCCCTTCTTTATGATTCCCACGTCCATCTTCATCAAGTCTAAGAAGATTGGATCCTTCTCAATTCTCATCATTGATAGAATCGTTGGATCCTTTCTACTTAGGGAATATGCCACCTTGTTCGCTTTCCCAGGGTGGTAATGTATCGAACAGTCATAATCCTTGATGAGCTCTATCCATCTTCTCTGGCGCATATTAAGCTCTTTCTGTGTGAATATATATTTAAGACTCTTGTGGTCAGTATATATCTCACATTTCTCTCCATAGAGATAATGCCGCCAGATTTTCAAGGCAAAGATCACAGTCGCCAACTCCAGATCATGCGTTGGATAATTTTTCTCATAGATTTTCAACTGCCTTGAGGCATAGGATATCACTTTATCATTCTGCATCAGCACACATCCTAATCCCTTCTTCGAAGCATCACTGAATACCACAAAAAGATCCCCAATTGTGGGTAGAGTGAGCACGAGTGTAGTGATAAGCCTCCTTTTCAACTCCTTGAAGCTTTCTTCGCATTCATCACTCCAAGCAAACTTTACTCCCTTTCGAGTTAGCTTGGTAAGAGGGTTGTACAATCGTGAGAAATTTCTCACAAATCGTCGATAATATCCAGCTAACCCCAAGAAGCTACGGATATCCGTTACCGATGTTGGCCTCAACCATCCCTCAATTGCATCTGTTTTGGAGGGGTCCACAGATATCCCATTGCTTGTGATGATATGGCCCAAGAATGAGACCTCCTTCAACCAGAACTCACACTTGCTGTACTTTTCATATAGCTTCTCCTTGCGCAAAGTCTCTAGTATAGTTTTTAAATGCTCCTCATGATCCTCCTTGGTTTTGGAGTATATTAGAATATTATCTATAAAGACTACCACAAATTTGTCAAGGTAATCTCTAAAGACTCTATTCATCAAGTCCATGAATATTTATGGAGGATTGTTGAGTCCAAAAGGCATTACTATGAATTCATAGTGCCCGTACCTTGTACGAAAATCAGTCTTGGGGACATCTTCCTTTTTCACCCTTACTTGATAATATCCTGACCACAAATCCACCTTGGAGAAGTATTGTGATCCACGCAGCTGATCAAACAAGTCATCGATTCTTGGGAGATGATACTTGTTATTTATCGTGATTTTGTTAAGTTCACGATAATCGATGCAAAGACGCATTGACCCATCCTTCTTCTTGACGAAGAGGACTGGTGCACCCCATGGTGAAGCACTTGGGCGTATAAACCCTTTATCCAGATTCTCCTGTAGTTGTTTCTTCAGCTCTTCAAGCTCTAAAACAGCCATTCTATATGGAGTCTTGGATATTGGTAGCGCCCTAGGTATAAGTTCAATTGAGAACTGAACATCTCTTCTTGGAGGAAGACCAAGCAGTTCCTCGGGAAACACTTCAGCGAATTCCCTCACAATAGGCATTTCTTCAAGGATGGTTTCTTCCTTGGACTCAATCATCTGAGCTAGATATGCGTGCTCATAAGGCAGTAATATCCATGCTTGAGATGATGGAGCTAAATGAGATTCATCTTCCTCCTAACACTTGTAAAGAATCGGGGGTCGATTCTCCATATGGAGTGTGATTTCCCTCTCCCGACAATTTATGTTGGCTCTATATAAGGAAAGCCAATCCATGCCAAGAATTGCATCAAATTCCACCAGAGGGAGTATGACGAGGTTTTTCGGGAAATTCAATCCACATATTATAACAGGGGAGGACTTATATTCATGGGATGCAATGATTGCCCCATTTTCCGTACTCACCGACATCTTTACTTCCATGATTTGTGGTGGTGCTGGGATTTTTCTACTAAACTTTTGAGATATAAAAGAATGCGTAGAACCTGAATCAAAAAGTACATTCGCTATTCTTGAATGAATAACTAGCGTACCTGTCACCACTTCTTGTCGGGGTTCACTTCGACAGAAGTGATGGAAAAAGCTCTTCCTTGCTGTCTTGGAGGTTGTTGGTTGCCTCTGATAACCCTTGGATTAGGGCACTGATTTGCAAAATGACCTAGTTCTTTGCATTTGTAGCAATGAACAACGCGTTGAGGTTCGAACGAAGCGTTCCTATCCTCTGTTGCAGCCGCGGGTCCTTGCCGAAAGTTAACAGCTAGGTGCCCTTCTCTTCCACACCTGAAGCATTTTCTCGTCCCCTTAAGGCAATTTCCAGGGTGCTTCTTTCCGCACTTTTGGCAAGTGGGGTGCTGGATCTTCTTAGCACCGTTGGATTTATCCATCGGACCACCAGCATTGAAGTCCACCTTACGCTTCTTGTCCCCATGATACCCCTGTGATTCCCCAATCTCCATTTCGACCTTCAGGGCACATCAGACAATTTCTTCATAGCTTTCAAAGTCACGGATCGCTAATGTTTTTCGCAAGCTAGGATTCATCCCACCAAAGAAGCGGTCGACCTTGCATTCGGGGGTAACGACAAAGCCGGAAGCGTATCGTGCAAGCCTTGTGAAGTTTTCCTCGTACGCTCCAACAGATTCTTCATCTTTTTGCTTACAGGAAAGAAAGTCCCTTTCCATCTTAAGATGGAGGGTGCGCAGAAAATATTTATCAAAAAACATCTTCCGGAAATCCTTCCATTCCAACGCCTCGATCTCCTCCTCAGGCTTCGTATTTTTGATCAACGTCCACCATTGATCAGCTTCACCCTCCATACGATAAGCTGCCAGGAGAACCTTCTCTTGTTCAGAATATTGGAGGATGGAGAATATCTTTTCAATGGAGTTGATCCATTGTTCAGCGATCGTGGAATCAGATGATCCACTAAAAGTATGAGGCCTTTGTCTCATGAATCTCTCGATAGCGACTTGTTCTTTCTTAGGGGGGGTTGAACGTTCCTCTTGACCCGTGTTTCTATTCAAAACTTGAGTTATCTAAGAGAGAAGAGTGACAAATTTCGCGATTCCTGCTCCCATTGGATTTGGCATCTCATTAGTACAGTCATCACACTGATCTTCACAATGGTTGTTAGCCCGAGTCCTCCTATTACCGGCCATTGGCTGGAATAAAAGGAAAGTTGGGGGTAACACATAAAGGGTAATCCAAAAACAAAAGTTGATGACTCATAAATAAACTTTTATTTCCTTAACTCATGAGTCTATAGTCTTCAATCTAGGCTTTTCATGATCTACTTTCTAACATATATTCTTAGGGGCATTTTTCCCTTAATAAGGGTTCATACTAAGATTGTGAATTTATCAAAACATATCCCCCGGGAGTGTCGTAACCAAGAGTGCAGCAAGACCCGTTGTCGTGCACCAGTTCCCGTTCGAGTCTAGCTCAAAGCGGTGTTTTCGGGTTTTACCTTTAGGATACATCTGTGCCAGAGCCGCCTCTAGCTGCTCGTATCCAGACATGGATGTATTCATTTGATAAACCACTTACTTAGTATTTACCAAAACTTAGGGATGTTTTTATTATACTTAGTCTTATATCTAAGGCTTTACTAGGGTTTCCTAATCCCAAAAATAACTAAACCTATCCTCTGATACCAACTATGACAACCCTGCTTTTTTATTACAACTTAAACATGATTTATTACATACAACTTCACTTGATACAACAAAGAAGATCGAGAGGTTTAGTGTCTTTGGGGCTTAGGATCATTACATAAAAACTTAAAACATAAAATACAACATCTTTATTGAAAACTTCCTTTACATGACCACTACATTCCCTCGTACTTAGCATTGCATGGGATAACCTGAGGACATGCATACGAAAATGTTGAGCTATAAAGCCCAGTAAGGGAGTACACATGGAATAACATGAGGAGTACAATACATGTTAGACAATAGGCATATCAATAGAGCATAAAAGAAACATGATCATAAAGGCATGATAAAGCATGATAATCATAACATGGAAATATGGCAACAACACTTAACATGGAATTAGCATGAGCCAAGGCTCATTGCACATAAAGCATGAGTAAACCCTCATTGCACATGAAGAACGAGTAAACCTTCGTTTCACTTGAATTAGCATGAGTCAACACTCATTGCACATGACGTATCATGATACTATACTTTACCCAATGCATTGGAGCGCTATAAGGGCGCACCCTTCTTAAACATTTCATTTCATGCATAAGTGTGCCAAATGGATCATAAAACATGGATTCATAAAACATAATCATTTATTCCACGATAAAGGAATGTGGAATTTATATATGAAACTTTAAAATCAATAAGTAAATGCGCATAAAGGTGAATACCCTTGATGGAGAAATGGGCATGGTATTCACTACACAATGACATTGGCTTAGAAAATCGGTGCAATTTCGGCAGCGTAACGACGTGACATAAGAATTCATAAAAAAGGTTGATGAGAGAGAAAGGGATTCCTCATCATATTTACATGTAATGGACAGTAAGGAGGTCATATAGATACATGTCCCAACAATTGAAATGGAATTTAGATTCATGATACAAAAGTATTACTTGAATGTAAAAGAAGAGAGAGAAGTTCCTTTCGGAATTTCGGCATAGTAACGGGTGTACATGAGAGGCATTTAATGAGAGAGAAAGGGGTCTCCCATCATTCAAACAATAAGAGGGAAGTATGGGGGAGGTGCGAAACCATACCCCAACATTCATAATTGAAATTAAAAGGGCAATACAACTTAAAGAAAATTGGCAAAAATGAGAAAGGAAGAAAAAAACCCTTACTTGGAAGTGTGCTTCCAAAGGCTAGAGAGAGGCTTGTGAGAGGCTTCTTGGGAGCTTGGGGCACCTTGGGAGGATTCTAGAGAGAGTAGGGCAGAGTTTGGACGAACTCCAAGGGATTTTAATGAGGAGTAAGTGGGAGCTTGGGTGGGTTTATATAGGAAAAGTGAGAGAATTCTTTATTATTTAGGTTTGGGTCCCCTTACATTAAATTAATCCAAACCACAAACCATACCATGGTTTTTTCCCATGGTTTTTGGAAAAGGGAAGAGGAAAACAATATTTTATAAGGCCCAAGTCCGAACTTCTTAAAATAATAAGGTTGCTTATGTGGAGGTGAGTCACACTCCCATGGAAATTAATTTAAAAAAGCAAAGTGTTGAATATGTCTTGAGGGGTCCATTAATACTTTGAAAAGTAAGTCAAACAAACCCAAAATTACATTATTTTAATGATAAAACATATATTGTCCGAACATAAGGATTATGATATTTTATTACATCACCATTGAGTCATTATGATGTCATAAAACACATTATATATTTAAACGATATTTAATTTTTACCCAAAAATTTGACTGTCTCAGAAAATTATGAAAAATTCACTGTTGGATAATTTTGACGTCCTGATTCCATAAATGACATTTATTTTATCTAAAAAAATTTCTAAATATATTAATTTTTACTTTTAAAATAAAAACCAACATTTATCGAAAATTCACGGGTTTTGACAGAAATGGCTTTCAAACCTTAATATAAAATTTTAATTACATTCATAAAATTATAAGATCATTTATTTAATAAAAATCAATTTAATAATAATAATATTATTTTATTAAAATATTATTTAATTAAAAAATCCTTTAATTTAATAAAATAGATTTCTTAATTAAATAATAACTAAAAACACCATTTGTACTTTAAAAACTATTTACAATGTATCAAAAATGACTAGAAATTATATTCATTATTATATACAAAAATAATATACATGAACATAGTACTACTTATTTGTTACATAACCCCTTAAAACAGCCGCATAAGACCTAAGGGTAAGGTGTGCGATGGTGACATACTCTTGGGGTGGCTCAGATAACATCGCTCGAGTGGTAATATCTATCAACTTCCACTTTTCCCCTAGACGGTCCCGTTCGAGCTTGACATGGTGAAGCTCATCTTGGGCTTGGTCAGCCCAAGGATGCCACCTCTTTTCCGAGCTCTGACAAATGGGCTTCATATGGGGAAATTCTACTGGATGATGACATCACTTCTTTTGTCTGAGTAAATTGGATTTGTTAAGGTCCTATATTTATACTAATCATGTGATCACTGTTCAACGACTATATTAACAACGGTCAAAATTCTTAACATAAAACCAAAGAAGTTGACATCTTATAAAAACATTTTCCATAAAGAGACATTTAACTGGATCAAGAGGGATTTTCCATTAATGAAACTTTGGGTCATTACAATTGAGTTATACTCACACCTTGCTCAGACCATCGTTGGTATTCAAGCTGCCTTTATGGTTCTAAGACATGACAAGGGAAAGCGCCCGATGGCTGTTTCTTGATTGTTAGCTGGTGTGGAGCATGGGAGCTGGGATTGGGCAAGGATTTAGGATCAGTTTTTTGGAGTTTCTTAGTATGCCTTTTGTTCTTTTTAGGGTATTGGTGTGTACGATCTACCTTGTATGTATGACTTGCCTGCCATGTAGGTATCTTCATTTTGATATCACCTGAGTTATGTGATTTATTGTCACTTTATGTGATGTTTGATATCTATTTTCACTTGCTGTGATGGTCTAATCACAATAGACCAATATTGCTAGTCGAAAGCTTTTAGTGTGTAGGGAGGCGTGCTTGAGGTCTAGTAACCACTAGTCCAGTTACCGTGGATTGAACCGGGTCAAAGTTGTTACATACTTCGCTTCTGATGATTCATAGCATCGATAACAATACAACCAATATTACTTCTTGCAACATGAGACTTTAGTGCATTATACACATACACACACACACACACACACACACACACACAGACACACATACACACATACACACATACACACATACACACATACACACATACACACATACACACATACACACATACACACATACACACATACACACATACACACATACACACATACACACATACACACATACACACATACACACATACACACATACACACATACACACATACACACATACACACATACACACATACACACATACACACATATACATATAGAGAGGGAGGGAGGGGTATGTAGATAGTATATATATATACAATAACATTACATAATATTAAATTATATATATATATATATGTTAATAAATAAATATATAGAGTAATATATATATACATATATATATATAAATGATTGTTAATAATAACTGGTTAAAGATGTGAATATATATATGTAATAATATTAAAAATTAAAAATTATATATAATTATATATAAATTTATAACTATGTTTATAATAATTTAAAAATATACATACAGATAAATATATTAATTTATATATGTTTTTATTAATTTATACTAATATATATATATATTAAATTATATATATGTGAATTAAAATTTTAATATATAAATAAATATAAAATTATAAATAAATAACTATATAAATGATCGTTATTACAACACACATTAATTTATATATTAATCTATATACAAATATATAAATTTATAAATATATTTAAGTTAATATATATATATAGACATTAATAACACCACTCATATGACTGTATTATATAGCAATAAAAATAAGTTATTTATATAAAATTGATATACACATACATACATACATATAAACACACAAACACAAAATTAAAACATAGTTATGATAAATTAATAATAATTGAATAAATGTTTATTAATATATATAAATTGGTACAACTGCAGGTGCAACACACAATTCTACGAAGAAACTACAAATAAACTACTGCTTGGAGACTCGACCCCAAGACCACGCCCCAAGCCCCAACCCATCCTTACCACCCTAGTCGACCGTGAGGGATATAATATATATATATATAATATTAAATATATATTAATATATATTAACATATGGTAAACATGTGTGTGTAACATATGATAACATATATAGTAGTTTATACTAACATAAATAAACAATAACACATGATAAACATATAATAACATATATCAACACATATATACAACATATATTGATCTATATATATTAAATTATATATTTATAATATATATATATATATATATTAATTTTTATTTATATAGATATATTGATATATATATATATATACTTTAGAATTCCGTGAGTTGAGGATATTATACATGGCGTAGGGTGCCATGCAGGATGAAGTTTAGGGTGGGAATGCAAAAGTGCTTGATAAATTTATACAAAAAATTCATAAATAAATTTATCTCAAAATACAAAAAAAATTATACACGTTGACTAACTGGGATCCTGGATGGGCTGAGAATTTTTTTAATATAAATTTATATATATAATTCAAAAAAAATCAGTGACCATGTTTACATAAAACATGAGTAATTAATAATTGATTTACCATGTGTCCCTAGGGGCATAGTCTAGTGATTACACCTTTGCGGGGTCTTGTGGGAGGTCTCAGGTTCGAGTCTCCCATAGTACTTGTAGTCACGGTAGTTTCTTCCTTTCTTTGTATTCCCCCCTCCCCAAACTGTTGTAATAATTGATTTATCACATTTACATAGAACACAAGTAAATGATGTGTGAGTAATTTAGTGACCTTCATAAAACGTGGTGCAGAGTGATTTGTAGGTTGAAGTCAGGGGGATTGAATGCACCAGTGCTTGATAAAGTTCTATAAAAAAATCATAAATAAATTTATCTCAAAAATTTTAAAAAAAACCCACGTTGACCACTTGGATCCTGGATGGATAGGGAATTTTTTTAATATATATTTATATAATAAATTCAAATTGAACTTATATACAAAAATTTTGTAAGATCCTGATTTTTCTATGAGATACAGATCCTTTAAATTCTAGTTTGAATCTTTTGTTTTATCTAGATAATAATTCCTAAGGGAATAAGAAATTATTTGAGAGCATCTAGAGCTTGTTCGGAGTCTGGAGCTCCATTTTTTAAGGAAACAACATGAGATGTATGGTTAGTAGTAACCGTGCGGCCCATATATAGAGGGGGACTGCTAGTTTAAACACGCGAGAGGAGGTGCATAACCATGTAAAACCTGTAATAAATTGCATGTATGTTGAGAACAGTTAGTCTAACAGTGCACCTAACCATGCGAGGCGGGGTGGAGGTGTTGGAAATTGAGCATGCATGAGATGCACATGGTTTTCCAAACCGTGCACCCTTTAAAAAGGCTAGAAATTACTGATTTCCCCCTAATTCATTTAACCTCTCTTTTTCTCCTCTATTCACACAACACCCCTCATATTGAGAGTTCCCTTCTCCCTCAATCTAGGCTATGATCCCCCCTCACACGATGTTCGATTCAGGTGTCCCCAGTTATGTTAGATTCCCCTTGGTAATCCTTTAACCCCATTAAATTCCTTTCTCGGTTTATCTTTCCATCTTTAGTATTGTCTTTGTTCAAGCTAATATGCCCTCTTTTCGGGGCATTTGTCTATTTCTTTGATTTCTCTCATTCCATCCTGAATTAAAGGCTGATACTGGATGAGGAGTCTTCTACTCTTCTAAGGTAGGTGGTTTATACATTTTCTCTAAAATTTTAGGTGTTTATATATTGTTGCCGTTGTGCCGTAAGCCGACCTTATGGGAGTTGCTCCTAAAATTTACAAACCATTAAATTAATTGTTGGAAGGTGATTCTAGATAATGTTATGAGACTTGATAACCAGTTGGAGGTTGACCACCTCAACCTGAACCATCCCCTTGGGCAGTTTCAACTATATACCTTAACGAATTATGTCCCCCTAGTGACCAAAGCACCACTAAGGTGTGTTTGGATTGTCATTGTCTAATGGAATATTATAAATTAAGTTCATAAATGAGATGTGACATGGACCTAGCCATGGACCACTGTATTACTTATAGATGAATTAAATGAAGGTGAATGGTAAGATTATGTCACGTGACTCTTGATAAATGATGTAGTGGAAAGTAGGTTACACTTGGACCCTTTTTATTACACTTTAGTCATGTGATTTAAAGGAAGAATTGAATTGATGTTGGGAATGAACATTAACATGGACTAATATACTTTTACATCATTCTTATCTTCTTAAATAGACATGACGTTCCATATTTCTTGTTTAGAAATAATGGACATGACATTCCACACAATTTACTCATAATTAAAGGGCATGACATTCCATATTGCTTGTTTAGAAATAATTGACATGACGTTCAACACTACTCACTCTGTATGAATGACCCGAAGGCCTTAAATTTTTTTATTCATTTTTAATAATACCCCTTTTAAGGGTTGAGGGGGAACCCTTACATGACCCATAGGTTTAGTGACACATTACATGACCCGAAGGTCTTAGATGAATTCATTACAGACTAAGAATACTTGGAACTTCCTCTCCCCAACATCTATATTGCGATGTCATCTCTCCACCTTCACATGGCTGTTCGGCTAGCTGTCTTGTACAGAGATGCACAAGCCTGATACCGATGGAAATTGCCATACCCTCTTATTTTTCCAAATTTGGTTAATTCTGCTCTGGTGAATGTGTCTGCTTTTAATCCTCATCCGAAGCTTGTTCTTTATAGAGTCTGTATGATTTCTTCTACACTTCATGTGGCCCGAAGGCCTTGAGGTGACCCAAAGGCCTTATGGTGGCCCGAAATCCTTACTGGCCTGAAGGCCTAGGTGGCCTGAAGGCCCGAAGGACTTGAGGACCAAACTGATGGCCTGAAGGCCAAATCAGATGAATAGTTCCAGATGCTACAGTACCAAAAAATACCTGATACGGTATCTGCTACAGTACATACTACAGTACTACTACAATACCCCACAAATATTCCTCCACCTAGATTTGATCTTTGATTACTTGGATGCCATTTAGGAACCTCTACCACTCAGGTACAGACTCATTAGTGCCACACTACTTACTTATAATTAAAGGACGTGACGTTCCATATTGTTTATTTAGAAATAATGGAAATGACGCTCCACTCCACTTACTCATAATTAATGGACATGACGTTCCATATTACATACTCAAAATAATGGACACAATGTTCCAAATTTACTTATTTATAATTAGTGGACACGACATTCCTTATTGATGATTCGAGATAAATGTACACAACGTTCCTAATTGTTTGCTCAAAATCAAAGGACATGAAGTTCCTTATTATCTACTCGGAATTAAAGGACACAATGCTTCTTATTGATTACTGAAATAATAAATGTTCAGATACAATCCAGAATATCCTAAAGTAGTTAGTAACAGACAAAGTCCTGTGAGGAACTCGAGTCGATGTGGGTTTTCTTAGTTCATTTATTACCTTTGTTATTATTACCTACACATCATTTCATTATATATTCATAGATTGGGTTAATTATAGACATCATTGGGTGATGAACTACTAAGTTTTACTCACACCCTATTCGGGCCTCCAATTGGTACCTAAATAGATTTCATGGATGCAGGTTGAGACAAAGGAAAGAGGCCTGCTTTGGACACTTGAATTTATGTACTAGGATGGAGTATGGGAGCAGAGGACTAAGCGTGTGCTTGTGATTCTATTAGAGATAGCTTTTGGCCTTTTTGTTTATTTTGTATAGCATATACTCTTATACGCCTGTTGCCTGTTTTCCTTACTCATTATTTTGTATAGCATAATGAAATTATTTTGTATATGACACTAAGGATTAATTATGTCAGTTTACTTTTGTCTAGATATTACTCCTGTTATTTCCATTATTAAATTATTTCCACTGATTTGTATATACATATCACCATTGTGTTTAACTCAGAAAAAGAGTGTATAGTCTCCCCACTATACCATCACAGACCTTCGCTGCTAGTCGGTAACCTCTAGCATATGAGGAGGCGTTCTTGAGGTCATGTGGCCAACCAAGTTCAGTTACCTATTAGTGCACTGGGTCCAAGATGTTATAAATGGTATCAAAAATTTCTTTTCTTTTTGTATGACTATTTTAGGTTGACATACAGGAGACTAGGAATGTGTTGGAATTTGGTAATGAACATGTTCTTGTAAGTCGCTAACGCACACACAGGGAAAATCCAAGTTGTCAGGGATGAAACTTGATGTTCTAGTTTTTACCTATTACAGTTATACTCATTTCACTGTAGGGCGACACACATGTTTTCAAACATTTGTTATGATTATAGATTTTTACCCTTGGCCTGATAAGGTAAGAAGGTAATGTGTCATGCATCATTATAGGCACATGGGGATTATATTCCATGCATATTCCATGCCATGTTTACTTATCACATGCATTGCCTGCAGTATGTTGTAGTGCCTTGACTACTATACCTGTTATTTGACTAACATTTCTACAGGACGAGTGAGATAAATAATTGGTTAATTATAGTTTCTGCATCAACCTAAGTGGTGTTTTCCTGCATAACTAGATGGTGGTACCTTAACTAACCAATTATGGTATGTTTGAGCCATGGACCCTTGGTTGCTTGGGATGAAACATTAGTGGTTGAATTTAACGGATGCTAATTGCAATTTATAAGGTGCATGGACCTCTATAAATTGGGAATGATTATCCATAAAATTAAACCATTATAAGAAGCTTGTTGCAGTTACATAAAATGTCAATTGAAACTTATAAAGCATAGGAATTTATAACTTGGGAATGATAGAGGCATCTAACTGAAACATTATATATGAATATATATAAAACTATTGAATTGTAATTTTTAAATGAAATGGTTTCCATTAAATGATGATTCCACTTGTAACTTAGAGTTTTTTCCTCTATAACTTATAATTGAAACTCTATATACTGGAACCTCTACAATGATATATTAGGCCTTGACCCATACCTGACTATAATAGTGGGTGTTGGGAGTGCCTCTCACATTCTTTTATGATATTCTAAATTACCTAGACATGGATTAAAGAGAATATAGATGGGTATTGATTCTTATATAGGAAGTCTTTGTACCTATCATATTCTTTTATCTATGATCATTTTGTTATCAAATCCTATTCTGAGGCGTGCGTCTGTAATTATAGAAATATGCCACCTTGATGGCCTTTAGTTGTGCGCTAAGAGGGTGGTGAAGACTACTCTGGAGGTGGTGAGATTTGAACCACCAGTATTACCTCCTGTAGTACCACCCGTGACACCTCATGTTATTCTTGATCTGGGCATCGACACTCAGTTTCGAGAGGGTTTCTTATGGTTCATGCAGACCATGTAGGGAGTTCTGTGACCTTCCCGTACTATGATAGAGTTGACATGAGAGTTTCAACATTAATATCCACCTACTTCATTTGGGGATGGTGTCCCTCAGGCTGCTGAGTCATGGATCACGGCCACCTTATCTATCATCAAGCATCTAGAGATGCCTCCAAATAGGAGGGTCACAATTGAAATATATATGTTTCTTGGATATGCTAAATGTTGGCAGGATGTCCTGAATCAGTCAGGACAACATTTATAGATTACCTAGAGGGACTTTCAGTCCAGTTTTTATGAATACTTCTTTATAGAGACACTGAGAGCTAAAGGGGTAGAGATTTTATGCATTTGGAGCAGGGAAATATGTCTGTTATGGACTATTCTACTTGTTTTACAAAGATTTAGCATTTTACACTAATTATTACTAGAGATGAGTTGACTAGAGCAAGGCGGTTTGAGGATGGACTTAGGCAGACCATCCATTCTTAGGTGAGTGTTTTTCTTTTGACTGTTGTATCTGAAATAGTGAATCGGACACCCATTTTTGAGCGTAACTTGAGGGTAGCTATAGATGTGGGGCATGGTAGTTCTGTGCCTAGGTAGGACGATAGATTGTCTGGTGGTTGGAAGTATCATTTTTAGATTTATCATGGAAGTAACAGTAGTCAGAGTGTCTTCCTAAGTAGCCAGGTGACATGTCATTAGTGTGGGAAACTGAGACACATGAAGCCCCAGTGTAGCAAGAACCTAGTGGAGTAATGGGATTGCAGCAAGATGGTTCATCTTCAGTGGTTTTGACAGACATTTACTCCAGTGGTTAATGAGAGGGGATCTACATGGGATCCTAGTTCCGGAGTGGGATCAATAGATTCATGTCAGGTAGGGAGATAAAGTACTACTGGCTGATCAGGCCGAGGAGGTAGTCGTGGTTGAGGTGGTCATGATGGTACTAGGGTGAATAGAAGAATCTAGTGGACCAAGAATTTAAAAATTTTATCACTGAAGATACGTAACTTCATTGTATTTAGTGATCCAATCTCCAGTATAGGTCTAAGTATCTCGTGTGAATTTAATAAGCACAAAAATAAAACTGAATGGTTACCTCATTCGAATCAAAGAACACTCAACTGCAACTCATTATCGGTGACCATTGCTTAAAATATCCAAGGAAGAACCCCTCTAGATCATCCACACACACTTCAAGAATCCACATGTACCTCAATCGTTGAATTTCGGGTGCTAGCACAGAGCTTTGACGATTCCTTCGACGTCGCGACGATCACCCTGATCCCGTCCCTTTGTTCCATCAAAGGTATTCTTGGATCGATCGCTCAGAGTGAGACTTTCTCTCTCTAGGTTGTGGTAGGAGGGAGAATCTCTCAATTTTGAATGATTGAATAGTCATGGATTGAGTCTCTCTCTTATGATTATATAGTGGGAGGCTAAAATGCCCATAAAGGGTTCTTTAACCCCTGAAAATAAAACACCCACTAAAATAAGAAGTAAATGACACGTGATGATGAACTAAATGCATCAAATTATCATTTATATTTTTATCACATACTTTTAATACATAATAAATATATTAAATTATAAATATGAGTCTTTAACTCAACTCATAATTCCCAAAATTTTGAACGAACCTTGAATATTAAAATAATATTCGTTCGTATAATATTTTTCCTATGTTCACTTAAATACCTTATGAATAATTTTAATAAATAAATTCAACCCAATTATTCTATACTAAAATAATAATGAATTTATTTATTTTTCAGTGATCGTTAATACTTGGACAACTCTCGGACCCCGTGGTGGGGCCCACAATCTCCTATATACTTATTCACTAGAATATGACAGATTCTTGAATACACTATTGTGTGTGACCCTCTAGGCCCTTATATCAATAGTAGTGAATACTATTCATAGACCAAGAGTAGAGTCTAACAACCCATCAAGGATCCTAAAGAGATAAATAATAGTTATAGCAATGACAACCATTCCTACAAACACACACTGTGTAATATAATATATTTGTCTCATGATATCTCATAAAATAGGATGTACACTTTTGTCATCATTTTTTCTTGATTTATTATTTGTTGATATAACTGGATAGACTTACCTTTGACTACCTTGGATAATGATTTATGAAGTTACTACCATCTTGATCAACTAGGCCCGAGATATCACTTCCTCAACTCGAAAGTGACAAATTCTATCTTGATCATTCAACCAATGTCATACCACTAATGATGCACCCAACAAAAGCCATCTCACCACAAATTCAATGTCACGACTTTTATCTTGTATCAAAGTATGTGATAAAATGACACACATTGATAATGATCTCAAGTTAGGAGACCAATACACATGTTCATATATAGGAACATCCAATGACACCCAAAACATGTGGTGTTCCTATTGGTGAGTCTGTACTCATGATCTCACATACTAGAGATCATCAAGTGCAAATCTCAGGAAAATAAGTCTTAATGCTTATGATCTCCCAACACCTGATAGTCATACACCATTTGTGTCTATTCAGTATGATATATCTTGACTAGATGACATATGTTTATTATTAATGTCATAGTATAGAAAGGTTCTTATTATAGCATGGGAAATACTATGACCTTTTGATACAATAATTAATCTATGGAAATTACCATCTAAATAGTGGATACAGAAATATCAACACAATAATGATAAGTGTACATCATGCAAATATCATTATATACATGAAATGATAATAAAAAAGTACTGTTTAGTTAGGTGTAGGGCACCCACTATCACAACATTCCTACTTTCACTAGAGCCAACTTGCTAACTAACCTTGATATCTCTCACATGATAAGATCATATTTCTACTGAGGTATGAATTTATTCATGGTCCCACCACATATCTGTTGTGTGGTTATTCTGCAATATGTGATCTCACCTCTCTAAGTAAGACTCCTCAAGAGATATAAAACTCGAGTATATATCCATTTGTTCACTGTTCAAACTTGAAATTTTTGATAACACTAGTAGTAGAAGTATCATAATTTATATTATGATAAAAATTTACTTACTAGGCGCGATTCTAAGAATTGGAACAGATTGTTGTGTATTTTACATTTTTTCTTTAGCATCAACACACTCAGTATTTTTATACATGGATAACATAGTCTTGAATGAGCTTTTCTTACTCATTTACTTTGCTTAACTATGATATTAGATCATATTGATCTATAGTAAAACTAGTTCGCGCCCCCTTGTAACTAGTATCCCTTCCTCTCCACATACCAAGTGCATACCTTTTGTACTTTCTCAAGTAAAATTGGATAGTTCTGATTGATTCCCTTACAGTTCTCCTGGATATAATTGATATTTTCCTATCACAATGTTTATGTGGACAATATCATATATAGAACATAACATGGCATAAGTGATAGATCCATTGCTAGTGCTTATGGAATTCTAATAACCTCTTTAATGTCCTTATATGCCCCATGCATGCTTTCTTGGAGAGATACATTTCTTGTGACATTGGTAACAATTCTCTCTCGAATTGTCCCAACTTGTATTTTCAATACCTTGTCAATATATGTACTATTGAATTTTCAATAGATCTTGTTACCTAGAACTTAGGTTGCTACTTTAAGTCAATATGTGGAGATTTCATTTTATTACGATCTTAACTAACTATATGACCAATAGATATTTTCCACATGTTATCAAACATATTTTACTTAGAAAATAATGGCACTCCCACTAACCTCTGGTAGACATATGGAAAAAATTCATTCCAAATGAATATATTATGATCTTGTTGGTTACTTCAATCTGAAACTGGATTCATTAACTTATACCTCTTATCGACATTCTATGTCATCACCATCCCTTTTTGATTGAGTTATATAGACACCTTCCACAATTGGTGGTCTTGACATTCAATGCTCAATAAAATTATCATAGAAATTAGCTACAACAAGTAAAATTTTAATGGATTTAGGCATAACGAGTTGGTATTACCAATTAAGCCTTATTTGTACCATGCTTGTACCACCCATGTATAGCCTCACTTGAATACTCATTGTAGTATTCAAAATAATAACCCCCCTAAAATTTTATACATGGAATCCATTATTGAATTTTAATTGATCTTGTAAATATTAGCTGATTGCCATATACAGATTACCTATAGCTTTCATTATTCTCAAATAATAATGTATCACCGACCACGGTGAATACAAAACCATTACCATAGTTTTACCCTATATACACAGTATGTGCCTTTGGAACATTCCTTTCCACACATTCTTGTGGAAATTATTCCCATGTAAACTATTTGCACATCTCTAGCATTGAATAAACCCAAGTCAATCTTTGTACCACTATCTCGAATAGAGATATGCACCCTTTGATAGAAATATAGTCTATTACTCGACTATCACCTTTTCTATTAGAGGAATATAATATCCTATATGAACTTTAAGATATTTACTGAGATTCACTTTGTGTTTTTCTTGATGCAAGTTTGTTTATATCCTTAACAAACACTTTTCATCTAAACACGTGTTCTTATGACATAATGTATTTATACCATACTATAACTCATATGATATCCATTTTTCATTATAGATGACATATGGTTATGGGATAAATATATTATTTGCGATACATGTATTAAAAAAATAATGGAAGTATCTACATTGGAAATAAATGTTAACATTGATTCTCCTTTTACTTACATCATGACTCTGATGTGAATAAGGAAATGCGCGTTTAGGAATTTCTCCATGCTACATTTTATTTATCAATGTTAACATCTAATACTTGTTATCGATCCTCCTTATTAGCATCATATTTTTGATGTGTATAAGGTAATGCGTGTTTAAGAATTACTCCATAGTATATTATATTGATCGATGGATGTTTTGGTCAAAATATTTTTCAGCACACAGGTCTGAAGCTGCTCATATCTTCTGAAAATGGATATAACATACTTCATTTTCACATTCCTCAATAAATACTTAAAGGAATATTATGAAATATATTTACCACTAGCTTACCATTGGAATAGTTCACGCTCTCTAGCTGAACTAATTTCAGAATCTTTGCGACTTACCTTTATTTAAAAAGGTTTCTTTGTCCAAAACTAAGTACATAAGTGTGTCAATAATACCTATGGTCTTTAACTCCAAAGATTCTAAAACCATATTGGATATATCCTTCAAAACTACTTTGTTTTTATTGAAAAAGTTTTATCTTTCCAGGAGTGGATATATAAGTCTTACATTTTATATTCATCAGGTATTGCCAATGATTCAAGTATTATTGAACTATTGGTTGAGTATTAAACAAGAAAGACAACATTCATTCCAAAAATGGAATAATAACTCCCTGTATCCAATGGAAACATGAGATTTATGTTTTGTTAATACTAAAAAAAAGCTCAACTAGAACCTTTTAATTGGAAATTAGAAGTTGTATGCTTCTCATTGCTGACTTAGGAATCACTCTTTCACAACTGCTTGGAGAGCACACCTTACTTCTTGTAATGTTTATTTTATTACTTGGTTATCACATTTAAATACACATACGTGATAAGAATATTGTATTTAATTCCTAATAAGTATGGAGAAACATCATATATAATGATGAATATACTTGAATAAGAAGCGACTACTTGTTTCTTTAATTCATTTCATTGCGTAGACTTAACTCATGGCATGAATAGAAAATAACCTCCCATTTTAATGATAAAAAAATTTCATTTTAAGGACTTTGTGAAGGTTCCTTTAGCGTCATACTTTCCATTGGATTTTTCTCCTTGTTTTTCAACTTGTTCACCATAAGAACTAAATATTAATCTTTCTTTAAGTTCTTATCATCTTGGAAAACCTTACCCAAAATCAATGAAGTGATTTATCTATTTACTATTAATTTTGTAAACTTAAACAAAATTGGAGTAATTGAGTGAAAAATATATAATAATATGATGTATTTAAAGATCATGATCCATCTTTTAATTTTACACATATCCAGTGTAAACGACACCTTATTCAAATATCATTTCACTTTCTCCTCACAAGATTCTCAGAGATGAGACAACATGTAGAACCATCCACACCCCGATGTTGTATCCACAACTCAAATTAGATGTTGATGATAACATTATGACATAAACATCATATGCATCATACATGAATCCCCTATAAGAAATTTTCTCACTCTCGCTTCCGGAGGTGGATCAACAGGTATTAGAGACATTGACACCTTGAATTTTCAATGTCATAGTACTTTGCGCAAGTGCCTGTACTACTATTTGGAAAATCTTGCTAGTTTGGAAATTTTATTTGTCCAATAGATATAGAAATTTACTTGTGGTATCACTTAACATTTTTCTACAGAAAATAAAATATAACAGATTAATACTTTTATCTTCATTATTGATTAGACATTACCAATTAATTTAATCATCAAATGTCTCCCACGATTTTATCAAACTTGAGAAACCCTCTATACTAGAATTAGAATACTCTGTCACTTGAGTATTCTAGTGAAAATTATCATTGAAACCACTCCTCATAGTATACAAGATATAACTATGAAATTACTTGGAGAGTTTCATGGTAGACATTTGACTAGCCAACCGTATTAACCCACAACTCCTTGATCTCTTGAGTGAAGTCCCAGCTTCTAAAATCATAAACTTGATTTACTCAACGCTTTGCCTATAAAGTTATAGCAAGCTAGATATGGTTACTTTTTTGTTACCAAATTTATTTAAGTCAACCCATAATTTACATAAGAAATTCCCAATAGTAGAAGACACCATCAACTATGGCTGATGATCACCCTGTACACCCGGTTTTGTTTAAATGTAAATGATGGAAGGCATTCACAACTTAATATTACTTTGAGAGTATTTAACATTTTTCGATGAATGAAATCCTTTTCTATTAAATATGTTCATACTATGTTGTCTCACTCACAACTGAACATGTATTAATATAATGCACTAATCACATCTTTATGTATTTTTCTATTTTTTATTTTATGTGTTTCCCACAGACATGAAAATACATAAAATAATAAACAATTCATAAAGTAAATAAATTAACTGACTGGTCTTGAGAAGCTAATATTGGTCGATATATTTAAACTTAATGGATCAACCATGACCTAGGGGAATAATACTTGAATCGAGTCTTGACTCATGATACAACTCACCCCTGGTCAAGTGTTTTGACTTCTCATCTGGTATATTGCCTCGTCTTGGCGTGATCAACATCTTACATCGTCATCGTCAATAATATAAAAATACTCACATGCAGGTGAGGGAGTCTCAAGAAGCACAAAATACATACGAAAACATTGATGGATGCACATGCCCTTATACATATTTAAATGAAAAATACAATGCACAGACCATTGAAAAACTAAATTAAATATTACAAACATCGCATGCAGTTGTAATAAATAATTAAATAAAATTAATCAAGACATACACAAGTTCAGTCACTACTCAAGACCAGTTAACGAGTAAAATAAAAGCGCAATAAAATTAAAATGAAATAAATTTAAGTTTGATGGTTTTTAAAAAATTAAATGAATTATTTTAAATTCAAATAATTTAATTTAATTTCAGTCAAATTATTAATTCATTTTTTTAATTCAAAAATCAAATTAATTAAATAATTTAATTTTAGTCCCAAATTAAATTAATTTTACAAAAATATTAAAAATTATTTTTTAAAAATCTTCCAAAAATTACTAAATTAATTTTAGATATTTAAAACATTTTTCTGAGGCCCTAAACCTACTCAGGCCTGTTGCGGGCCTGGCCGAACCCACGTAGGCCCATCCCGAGCTGGGAAAACCCCATGTAGGGTTGTACTAGGCCAGACAAACCCACCCTGAACCATTCCAAGTCGGGTAGACCCCAGACCCATTGTGGGATGTGTAGACTGTGGGATTCAACCAAGATCAGGTTGGATCAGCAAAGGGATCGATGGGGTTGTGGGTTCCCAGGGGGATAAGGTGATATAATGGTGAACTTGCAACATCAGCTCATGGTAGGAGGATGCTGTGTCGAGGAAGGAGAGGGGAGGGTGTGCCTTAGCAACCTCACAATGGTTGGCTGACAACCTCATGATGGGCGGCTACGAGCGGACCAATGACCTCACAGCTACGACGCTTGGTTTCGATTGACAACAAGCATGAGATCGAGGCGTTCGAAAATGAGGTAGTGGCGACTTGATCCTACAAGGGAGTGAAAGAGGCACACATGACTTGGAGATGTTTATGGAGGAACGACTGGGAGGGGGTTCTCAGAAGGGTGGTTCTGGCCCAGAGGCTGAGGGAGCGACAGATGATGATGACCTTGCACACTGTCCAGATGGGGTCAATGGGGAAGAATTCACTAGGGGATTCTTGGGGAAAAAAGTTTCTATTATTTTGATTTTTTTGGATAAAATCACCCAGTATATTTTAAATTTGCCTTTGATTTTGGCATTATAATGTCACCCTATCTATGAGAATAACTTAAATATATGTATATATATATATATATATATTTGTGAAAAAACATTACAAAACACCACCCCAAACATTTCATCAAATCCCACAACCTAGATTTTAGGCTTAAGAAAATATTTGAATAAAACATTTTTTTCATTTCTACTAATGGTGGAAGATCATTGGAGAAAACTGTTCATGTTGCCAATAGACCGACCGGTGTTCGGGAGATGACTTGAACCACACCGCTGACTGCTTTTGTGTATAAAAGAACACATATTTATATATATACATTCTTCAAGTTATACCCACATGAATTGCGATTTCAATCCGTATTAAAAAATTACAATGACCGAAACTTGTCCATCTGATGTTGTCATGACCCCCTCCCTCTAAAGATTCCACAATGAGGGGAGAGAGATAATGATCCCTAAGTCTCGCCTCTAGCAGGACCCGAGTTGGAATCTAGCACCAAGGGTGTGTTAGAGTTGGTGTCCTGAGAACCAACTGTTTTTTACTTTGATTACATGAATGTACACTTATTATATATTGTTCATTGTTCTGCATGACTATAATATAATAATGTCCTGGAATATTTGTTGCATTAATAAGGTCATGGAAGATCCCCGCTATGATGAGAACCTTGAAATGATATAACAATATTCTTAAATAAAGTTCTACGGTTTTATGAAATACTATGATAGGACACATAGTATATAGACCGTCATGCGTGGGTACTTGTAAGAATATGAGACTCTCTCTCAAGGAGTTCGCACTTGGTAATCTCCAAGATGGGAGATTATGAGAACAAACCCGCCAGTAGTAATTCCGCATGTCTTGGTGTCATCAGACATTTCTATCTAAGAGCATGTGTAATGGTACTTAGACTAGAAGATTATCATTAAATCATGTCATGACTCACACACTTATATTTGCTGACAAAAAACTTCACGAAGATAGTTGGCGGGAAGTAGGGTACGTTGGGTGCATCATGAATGACATGTTGTTAATGGATAAGTCGAGGAAGGATTTGTCCCTTCCATATTTATGGAAGTAGATATTTCGGGCCCTTTAATTAAAATTGAACTATCGCCCAAATTCAATGGCCATGGTGTCACAATGAGTTTATTTCTGGAAGTCAAAGAATGACAGATCAAGCATATAGGTTTATGAAACTACCATGAAACCTGCTTGATGAGATATTGAGACAAAGGGATTAAATTACACAGTAAGCATTTGTATGAGGTGACACGTCAATGTGGCGTCAAATTCTTTCTCTTGGGTTCCATGACCCATTTCTAGACAGTAATCTTGGAATTTAGACAAGCCCACTTAATGCCAACGAGAAAGAGGCCTAGATGGTCTCACACTAGTGTATCCAAGTATCTCAAGTAGAATAAAGATTATTCCTGTATGTGGTTTAATAATTATTCAAGTAAGACTAAATCATTTTAATTTTGGAGGAAGAATAAAATGAAAACAAGATATACACGCCATGTACATTGAATGTACACACCGTGTAGTTTTAATTTTGGAAAGAAAATGAAAACAAGATATACACGCCATGTACATTGAATGTACACACCGTGTAGTTTTCATTTTGGAAAGGAAATGAAAAATGAGTACACGCCATGTATTAATGATTACACGCCGTGTAGTTTTTCCAGTTGGGATTTTGAGGAAATAATATCATTTTATTAAATGATATTTATTATAATCTGTGTGTGCACATGTCAAGGAATTAATGATTCAACATGGGGGTTTTCAATAAGAGTTAATTAAATAAATAAAATGCGTAACATGTTTATTTATTTTCATAATTCTATAACCGCAAACCCGATTATAAATATCCTCACAACCCCAACACTTTTCCTTAATCGTTGTGCACAACAATTCTGGAGAATTCTCTCAAGGCCGAAAGAACTCCTTCCCCCAAGAACGCTCTCAAGACCGAGAGAGATCCTCCTCTATCGGATCAAGGTGATCTAAGGCGGACAATGCAAGCAAATGCTTCTCCACGCTAGCACCCAGAGATTCCTTTGATGACGTCTAGAGATACGTGGTGCACGTGTGGATCACCACTAGAGGAAGTCTACACTTGGCTTCTGCGACGCAACGACAAATCACATTGGAACGTGATCAGAAATATCAACGAAGAAAGAACACCATAAAAGGTACTTCTTGTCAACTAATTAAATTAAATATAATCAACCTGTGATGATCCTCCTTTGTGGTTCCGATACTATTCTTCTTCTTTGTCTATTTCTGTGATTCGATTTGTGGAGTCTGGCGTTTATCATCGTATTGATCCCGGATTGATCATTTCTAATAACAAAAATTCAAGTGGGCACATCCACCCATGAATTTCGCTACGCCCGAGACCTTGAAGTGGTATCAGAGGGGTTACAATGTTGATTATAGTTATTTAATTTTCATTGATAATTTATGCATTTATATTTGATTCAATTCAAGATAAATCATTCTATAAAACTGAATGAATGAGATCTGTTCTTCCTCCTTCGTTTCTCTATTCACATCACAGAAATGACCTTTTAATTTTAATTTTGATTAAAATAAAACGAGGAACTCATCCGGAGGAGCCGCTCATTCTGTCTGTACAACACAAGAATAAAAGGCATGTAGTGAAATCTACACACCGTGTACTTAGGTTCAATAAATAGGTACTGGTCCACTAAACCACGTCATGTGAATTGAGAATACCTAAGTTTTTTAATACACCATGTTGACCAGAACTGAACGGTGCGTGGAAACCAGAATACACGACATTTATGTTGAATCAATACGCCGTGCAGTCCGATCCGGCCCAAGTGAAACTGTGTACAAGGAGAAGCCGTGTAACCGTGTACACGGGATTTCCAGGCTAGTAACCGCATAACAAGGAAGTACATGCCGTGTTAGATTAATCTACATGCCGTGTACTCCAAAATTTCCAAAGTACAGAAAACACGCCAAAACCCCTGGCATGTACTTTGGATGAAGAGTGAAAACAAATACACACCATGTAATATAGCCTACACACCGTTTACTTTCCAGAAATGGAATTTCACTAGGTTTCCTCCAAAGTACAAAGACCCGTACGAGGAACATGTATGAGAAGAATCTCAAGGAAATTCAAAAAGGAATTTAAGACAAAGAATTGATTAATTATAAGATCACAATTAATTGAATTCAAGTACAAATTATCTTGAATAAAAGAATGATTAGAAGAATTTGAATACTAAATATGCGTAAATGTCATTGCATGCTATGGATGATCATGATCTAGACCAAAGACCCTTAGTGTGTATATGGTTTCATTTAAATTTATTTAATTTAAATTCGTTGGTTTACAAGACTTCTTCCAATAAAATGTAAGGCCTGCGTGCACATGGTTTCTTTAATGTAAACCCCATGTAATGGAGGATCTCCCAAGCCAGAGGAGATGGTTCAAAATCTGAAGCTGAGGCGAAACCAACCCAAGAAGATACAAAGGTGGATAGGTGGGAGCTGCAAAACATGAACTATCAGGTTCAAGGTGTTTTTCACAAGGTCAGGGTTAGCTTATCAAAACCACTAGATAATCTAACCAATAGAAGCTCATGATCATGCCATCTTATTTTATTTTTGTCTGATTGTATGGTTTATTTATTATGTATGTGTTGTCGTGATCACACAGTCAATGAAATAAAAAATCATGCAAAGATGGAATAAAATAAAGATCGGACTATGCGTAAACATTATCAGAACATGGTTAATCACTTAAGAAAGCATCACTTAATATTAACAATCATGTGATAATGCGAAACTATGCATAAAGGATTGAAATCCCTCAAATACCATATTAAGTCAGACCAAGCCTTCTGTTACTTTATTAAGGGAAAGACTCAATAAAACTATGTGTTTGACCAACCCTTGTTGGGACACTTAATTTTATAAAGGAAGATCTTATGAAAGTTTCAGGTTGAATTAAACATTTTACATCAAGAGGAGTAGCCCTTGCTATAATTTTTGTAAAATGGAGGCAAGTGTTGAGGAAATCCAAGTCAGGATTTCAGGATTGGGGAGTCCACTTAACAGATCAAGGAACTGTAAACTCACAGTTGGCAAAGACTTGCCTACCTAAATACCATTAAATAGCTTGTCCAACCCTTGTTGGGGTTATGCGAAGGGGAATATGGATCCTTGCTACTAGAATGTCATAGCAACTAGGCATTCCAAGTTCAATGGTGGGGGATGTTGGGACATGATAAAATAGTGGTAGAATTAATAAATTCATTTATTATTTTTCATAAAATGTAATCAAAAGGCATTGATAAATCTACTCTTTTAATTTGTATAATCAATATGAAAAACTCAACAACCACATTTTCTCTATGATCAATTCCAGATAAAGACAATATCCTCACTTGCAGTAACTTTCAGGAATGGTTTAGGCGCCTTCGGGTTATCCTACACCATGAACGAAAGTTTTACGTGCTAGAGTCCTCACTTCCTGATTTGCCTGCCCAAGGGACAAGTGATAAAGATTTCCTGGTCTATGATCAACATTTGAATGATGCACTCGATGTTCAATGTTTGATGTTTTCATCAATGTCTAGTGAGCTCATGAAGTCTCACGAAGACCTGGATGCTTATAACATGCTCGAGCACCTCCGTGGTCTATACTAGGAGAGAGCAAGACAGGAAAGGTTTGAGATCTCCAAGGATGTATTTCAGAGAAAGCTTAGAGAGGGTGCCTTAGCTGGGCATCATGTAGTCAAGCTCATTAGCTACATTGAGCTCTTGGAGGTTCTAGGGTTTAAACTCCCCGAATAACTGGGTACCGATCTCATTCTTGCATCACTCCCCCAGAGATTCTCTAACTTTGTTGTAAATTTCAATATGAACAACATTGAGAAGTCTCTATCTAATCTTCTTATCCTCATTCGCTAAGTGGACAATGATATGAAGTGTGAAAATCCTTCTGTCCTTATGGTGAATAAAAGGAAAGGGAAGGTGAATAGCTTTAAGCCCAAATATTCTTCAAGGCCTTCCAAGAAAAGGAAGATCAAAGGAGAGGCAAGAGAATGGGAGACTATTTGTTTCGCATGTGGCAAGAAGGGCCACTGAAAGAAAAACTGTACCCAACCAAGGAAGAAAGGGGAAGCTTCAGGTGCATTTTTATCTAATGAAATATATTTATTTCTATAAATTGGGTATTAGATACTGCTTTTGGTTCTCACATCTGTATCAAAATATAAAAACCAAGTAGATTCAGAAAGATTGACTGAGGTGAGGTGGATCTGCAAGTAGCCAACGAAGCCAGACTCGCTGTTGTAGCTGTCAGAGACTACCACCTCACATTGCCTAATGGGATGGTCTTGGTATTAAAAGGATGTTATTATGTACCCTCTGTAACCAAAAACATTATTTCAGTATCCAGATTAGATACCGATGGATTCATCTTCAAGTTTGGAAATGAATGTTGCTACTTTTATAAAGATAGCATTTGTTTTGGTTGGGAGCATTTATATAATGGTCTTTATGTGTTAGACTACACAAACCAAGTAATGACAATCGCTAACAAAGTTAATTCACATGACTCATACCACACCCAACTTTGACATCACCGGCTAGGTCATGTCAATGAGAAACGTTTGAAAAAATTACATCAAGATGGGTATTTAGATTCTTTCAAACTAAAACCACTTGGTGTATGTCATGCATGTATACAAGGAAAAATGACCAAATCCCCATTTAGTGGGAAAGGTGAAAGGGCTAAAGAGATTATAGAATTAGTTCACACAGATGTGTGTGGACCATTTCCAGTTGAAGCAAGGGGTGGGTTCTTGTACTTCATAACTTTTACTGATGATTTTAGTAGATATGGATATATTTACTTAATGAGGTATAATTCAGATTCTTTTGATCGGTTCAAAGAATACAAGAATGAAGTTGAGAACCAGCTTGGTAAGAAGATTAAGAAACTCTGCTCAGACAGAGGAGGAGAATATCTTAATCAGGACTTCATTGATTTCTTATGGGAGTTTGAGATTCTATCTCAACTCACTCCTCCTTACACGCTTCAGTGTAATGGTGTAAGTGAAAGGAGGAACCACACCCTGTTGGACATAGTGAGATCAATGATGAGTCATGCGAGTCTTCCATTATCCTTTTGGGGATATGAATTACAAACAACATCACATATACTAAACCAAGTACCAAATAAACTGATAAATGGTATTCCATATGAGTTATGGAGTGGACGCAAAACTATGTTATCAAATTTACATGTGTGGGGTAGCAAAGCATTTTTTAAGGCCTCTTCAGGTAACAAACTTGCACCCCGAGGCACAAAGTGTACCTTTATAGGATATCTCAAGGAAACAAGGGGATATTACCTATAAAACCCCTCAGAAAAAAGGTTACAGTGGAAAGACACGCCATATTCCTTGAGAGGGAGCACATCTCCAAAAGATATAGTGGGAGTGAGATAGACTTCGATGAAGTTGAGGCTCAAGATACATAGGAGTTGGTACAAGAACATATTCTACAAAGCCCCATGGAAGAACAATCTGTTCTAGAGACACAAGAACTACGTAGGAGCACGAGAGAGGTAATAGAACCAGAACGATATGGTTTTCTTGTCACCAAGGATGGTGAATCATTATTGGTTGACAATGATGATCCTCTTACCTATAAGGAATCAATTGAAGGCACAGACATTGCCAAGTGGCAAGAATCCATGATTTCTAAAATGGATTCCATGTACCAAAACCAAGTCTGGATTTTGGTAGATCCTCCAATTGATGTAAAGCTTGTTGGTAATAAATGGGTATTCAAGAAGAAAATAGATATGGAGGGACAATTCAGTACCTATAAGGCACTACTGGTTGCAAAATTTTTTAGACAGTGTCAAGGAATTGACTATAATGAAACCTTTTCACCGGTTGCGATGCTGAAATCCATCAGAATCCTATTGGCCATTGCCATTTACCATAACTATGAAATTTGGAAAATGGATGTCAAAACAGCATTCCTTAACGGGAACCTCCAGGAAGATGTCTACATGACACAACCTGAAGGGTTTGTGACTCCAAAGGATGCAAACAAGGTATGCAAGTTGTAGAAATCCATTTATGGATTAAAGTAAGCATCAAGGTCATGGAACATTCATTTTGATGAAGTCGTAACAAAATTTGGCTTTGTTAAGAACGAATGTGAGCCTTGTGTCTACAAAAGGTTTACAGGAAGTGTAGTCTCTTTCCAAATAGTATATGTTGATGACATATTTCTAATTGGAAATGAAGTACCTATCTTATAGTCAGTTAAGATATGATTGGATAAATTCTTATCTATGAAAGACTTGGGTGATGTATCATATATTCTTGGGATCAAGATCCATCATGATAGATCCAAGAGAATGCTAGGCCTGAGTCAAAGTACATACATTGAAAAGATACTGAAGAGATTCAGTATAGAATAGTCCAAGAGGGGATTGTTACCAGTGTCACATGACATTCATCTTTCCAAGAAAATGTGTCCTCAGACACATGAGGAATTAAAGAAAATGGAAAGGATCCCTTACACATCCACGATTGGGTCAGTCATGTATGCTATGTTATGTTCAATGCTAGATGTTGCTTATGCATTAAGTACGGTAGGTAGATATCAAGATGATCTAAGAGACTTTCATTGGATGGAAGTCAAGACCATCCTTAAGTATCTGAGGCATACTAAGGATATGTTCCTGGTTTCTGGAGGAGATGAGGAACTAGTCATCAAAGGACATGTAGATTCTATTTTTTAGACTGATCAAGATGAAATGAAGTTGAAGATTGGATACATATTTAGTTTGAATAGAGGTACAGTGAGCTGGAAAAGCTCAAAGCAAGGTTTGGTCACATATTCTACAGTAGAGTCTGAGTATATCACATGTCACGACCCCCTCCCCCCAAAGTGTACCCCTCCTGGGCCGGCAATGTGAGAAGGGAGATAATGACCCCCGAGTCCCGCCTCCAGTAGGCCCCGGGTTGGCGACTAGCACCGAGGGTATAATACACACACAAATGGGAGGCATTACCCTCTAAGAGAACACATGCGGAAGAGAGAGATAGAATAAACTCCAATCAACTCCAACTTTTAACTGAGATATAAAAGGAAACCAAGTACATATATGAAATGTCATGAAAAAGTGCTACAACTGAAAGGGGAAACTAAAAGTACCCAAAAGAAAGTAAAACGACAGCGACCACAAGCCCGAACAGCTCCTCCTTCAACCACAAGCTAGAAGTAACCAGCTTGACCTCCAACCTGCTCCAAGTGACCTGAAAAAAAAATAGTTTATAAATACATAGGGTGAGTATAACAGTATACTCAGTAGGATCCTCCTCAAGCCTCTCGTGCAAAAGTAACGAAAGCATGCTAAAGCCCAGTGAACAACAAGTGAAACTAACTCGTTACCTAAACAGGTATACAAAGTTCCCAACCTCACCATGGATACTCTCACCAAGTAACACATACAAGAATATAGCATATAGTAAAGAATATCAAGGGTACCCCGCTACTACTTCCCCACTGGTTTTCCGCTTTGCCCCAACGACATACGTCCTGTGCATCTCTCTCCAAGGCTTGCCCGCAGACACCTGGGCTAAGCTCCACAATCTGCACCTCGTGCACCACATAGGCTTGCCCGCAGACACCTGGGCAAAGCACCACACCGTCCTCACAACCAATAGTAACTAGGTAGTTTCCGAGAGCCACCACAGCCCGCATAACGTGTATCATACATCGGGTATAATACCTCAAGCCATTACAGCCCATACTCCGAGTAAGGATCCTCAAGCCATTATAGCCTATACACGTTACACCAATAGTAGTCCATAGGATACTATATCCAGAATATATGTGTGTGAAATAACCACAAGCCATTACAGCCCTCTACACACATATATGGGTAAAACTAACCACTGTGCCTACCAGCACAAAGATCTACCAAGAGAAGAGAGCGGGGCCAAAGGGGGTAGTCAGCCATTCAACCTCCCATCAGAATGTTGGGGAAAACACCCCCCCAGGGCTCAGAATCTCCGGGGTGTCGGTTGCCCTTACCGACAGGGTGGAGTAGCGTATAGAAACACAAAAGTACAGAATATATATAACTCACAACCACACTATGGGCATTACCTAGTCATAGGCACAACTGCAGCTAACGTCTCTCAGACTCCAGGCTGCTACTTCTAAGACTAGGTATCCTATAAGCACACAACCATTTGAAGAGCTTTATTAAATTACTCCATTCTCATTTTATCAGTTCCACTGTACGTTAATTAATTGTTTAAACATTAATTAACCATGAACTATTTACCACATTAAACTAAATTGGCATCACATTCAAAACTACTCCTTTTTAGGATTCACATCACTATTAAATTCCAGTTTCTCCATCCCCGTGGATTATCACCATTTAAACAAACTTTCATTTCAGAATTACTTTTCCATAATCTCAGGAATTCTAGAAAAACATCCTATGCTACTAAACACAAAGGGGCTCAACACGGCGAGTAGATATACTACCCGTCGAGTCTTTGCCGCCTATAGCAAGAGCATAGACCCATCCTCCATCGAGAGGCTAAACATGGAAAGCACGTGGCATACCCCGCGTGTCTTCGCCTCCTTTGGAAAGAGGGTAAGCAATACCAGCTGCCTTGAGCAGTGGGGAAAAGTAAAGCAGATAAACAACCAAACCAAACCACCAACATCAAACCATCACATTCATCTCATACCATCATCCTTGGTGTCCTCCCCGACACCCACATGCATAAACCGATGCATCTTGCCACACTAGGCGTCATCCGCTGCCACAACCACAAGTCCCCATACCTCCACATATCACAACAGCCATCCAGGCTCACATCAAATCACAAGCAGCAGGAAATCAAAGATCACAAAATGGGCTCTCGGCCCTTTAACAAGGCATTCGACCTTCATACAAAATGAGCACTCAGAGCTCCAAACCACAAGGCATTCAGCCTTACAAGAAAGCGGGTGACTCAGAACCCTTTTGAAATTAACGAACTAATAGTTATTTAATCCATTTTGAATTAACAGATTCATTAACTTGCCTCTTTATCTTTAGCCAATTATTTAACAAATAATTCCGGCTTTACGTTCTTTATCAATTTCCATCATGAACGGGAAACTAATTAAATAAAAACATAGATATCACTCTATCTAGGAAAACATGAGGCAAATCGTTATCACGGTACAAAGCAACAACATGCGATCAACCAATTCTTTTAACCCAGTTCAAGTATTTAATTAGGTCAGTTTCATTGTGATCCAAAGGACTAAATCATGATAATTCTACAGTTGCACATAAAAAAAATTAGAGAATCCATGAATCCCCTACCTTGAAGAGTTCTTGACGTCCTTTATCCACACAATGGGCCACAATCCTTCTCTCACGACAACTCCATCCACCGGAGGATGCCACGGTACGACAGTACCAACCAACCCCAAGAAAACCCATTAGAACCATGGAGATTACATGATAATATGGAAGGAAGAACAAGAGAAGGTGATCCCCGAAGGAACGATGATAAAACATACCTTATATGGAAGAACGATCGACACAACTTGGTTGCATCAAACAGAGCGGAACTGATCCGAGTAACGTTTGATTGTGAAACTCCTACGGGAATGATTGCAAGGTTCTAGCGTCTTGTAGATGAGAACCAGGAGGAAGAACAACGAAGAATGATATCTCATTCCCTTTAAAAAAATAAATTACAGAGGCGACGGTTTAAGATCCGATTTATTCTCCATTAAAAACGGATCGCATTAACCCACGCGGTTTGACCAAGTAAAAACATCCCGGCCTTAGGAATAATTAATATAGGATTTATGGCCTTTGAATCGGCCTTAAAGTCCTTAAAATAAGGTTTTAAAAAAAATATTTTACGTCAAAGAAAACGTCAAATTTACGAAGCTGGAAACACTGTTCACATACTCAAAATTTGGCAAAGTATGGAATCGGTAGCTCTCATGAAGTCTGGAAACACTGTTCATTCGTGAAATTTGGAAAAGTATGGAATCAGTAGCTCTTATGAAGTCTGGAAACACTGTTCATTCATGAAATTTGGCAAAGTATAGAATCGGTAGCTCTCATGAAGTCTGGAAACACTGTACAAGTCCACCGATAGAAGGTCACCGATAGAACCTCACCGATAGAAACACTGTTCAAGTCTACCGATAGAAGTCCACCGATAGAACCTCACCGATAGAAACACTGTTCAAGTCTACCGATAGAAGTCCACCGATAGAACCTCACCGATAGAAACACTGTTCAAGTATACCGATAGAAGTCCACCGATAGAACCTCACCGATAGAAACACTGTTCACTGAACTGGAAATTTGGTAAAGTGTTAGCCGATCTACTGCTAGACTGCGGCTACCAGCATACCGAGCTATCAGTACGCCGCGACTACTGGTAAACCCAGCTACCGGTAGGATGCGGCTACCGGTAGACCGAGCTACTGGTAAGCGGCGGCTACCGGTAGACAGCAGCTACCAGTAGACCGGCTACCGGTAGGCAGCAGCTACCGGTAGGCAGCAGCTACCGGTAGACCGAGCTACTGGTAGGCAGTAGCTACTGGTAGACCGAGCTACCGGTAGGCAGCAGCTACCGGTAGACCGAGCTACCGGTAGGCTGCAGCTACCGGTAGACCGAGCTACCGGTAGACAGCAGCTACCGGTAGACCGAGCTACCGGTAGATAGCAGCTACCGGTAGACCGAGCTACCGGTAGACCGAGCTACCGGTAGGCAGCAGCTGGGGGATAAGTCACCTTGACCTCCCGGAACACCTCCGACACCACATTTTCACAAAGTAATGGACCAGGGAGGTCTGGGCCATTACATTAGATACCTATCAAAACATTATCGTCCTCGAGAATTAAAAACCAACTCAGAGGAATAGAGGGGTCCGAACAACCACCCCATAAGATACCTCTCAGGGGAAAACCACCATGAGTTGTTCGAAAGCTGGAACAAAACTACAACATCCGAGAATATGAAAAAAAACAATCCATATCCAAACAATTCAATCATAACATCACACAAAAAAAAAGGTACATAAATAAAACATGAAAGGTCTAACCATAAAGGAAACGTCATTACATGAAAAGAGTTAAACATTAAACAACTCTGGGTACTGAGCACGTATCTGTGACTCACGCTCCCAGGTACTCTCCTCCATGCCACCATGTCGCCACAAGACACGAACTAAAGGAATAGAACGCCCACGCAACACCTTCTCCTTACGGTCTTGGATCTCCACAGGTCGCTCCTCGAAGGTTGCATCATTGTCAATATCGATCTCTCCCCAATCGATAATATGAGATTCATCATGAAGATAACGACGGAGCTGTGATACATGGAAAACATCATGTATCTGACTCATCTGAGGGGGAAGTGCTACTCGATATGCCATAGCTCCAACACGAGCCAACACCTCGAAAGGCCCAACAAACCGGGGAGAAAGCTTACTTCCACGACCAAACCTTCGCTGCCCACGTCGGGGAGTCACCTTCAGAAACACATGATCCCCAACATTAAACTCTAACGGTCTCCTCCTTTGATCAGCATATGATTTCTGACGATCCTGTGCTGTCTTCATCCTCTCACGAATCACCTGAACCATCTCTGTTGTATTCTGCACTAGTTCTGGTCCGAGAATTGCTGACTCTCCAACCCCAGTCCAGCACAATGGAGAACGGCATGGCCGGCCATACAAGGCTTCAAATGGCGCCATACCGATGGTAGAGTGGAAACTATTATTGTAAGCGAACTCTACCAAGGGTAAGTGCTTCGTCCATGAACCTCCAAAATCAAGAACACAAGAGCGCAACATGTCTTCAAGAGTCTGGATGGTTCGCTCTGTCTGACCATCCGTTTGAGGATGAAAAGCAGTGCTAAGGCACAGTTGAGAGCCAAAGGCATGCCGGAGACCTCTCCACACCCTGGAGGTAAAACGAGGATCTCGATCAGAAATGATCGTCTTAGGTACTCCATGGAGTCTCACCACCTCCTCTAGATACTGCCTCGACAAAACTTCCACTGAGCTCGACTCCTTGATCGCTATGAAGTGGGATGATTTTGTTAAACGATCCACTACCACCCATATAGCATCATGTCCTCCCGGAGCTCGAGGTAAACCTGTAACAAAGTCCATTGAGATGTCCTCCCACTTCCACTGAGGAATCTCTAAGTGCTGGAGAAGACCACCAGGAACACGGTGTTCGGCCTTCACCTTATGGAAGACTAAACATCGAGACACACATTCTGCAACTGTACGCTTCAACCCAGGCCACCAAAACTGACTCCTCAAGGATCGGTACATCTTCGTCACACCAGGATATACCGCCAAGGGTGAACTATGGAACTCTCGGAGAACCGTCTCGCGCATCGCCAAGGGAACAAAAAGCCTGCCATGATACAACACTCAGTGTTGTTCATCCTCTGACCAACCATCAGGGGCCTCACCACATACAACTCTGTCTCTCCAAACTTCCACCTCTAGGTCACCCAACTGAGACTCTTCCACCTTCTGCATCAGGGATGACTGCACCGTCATCTGGAAAAGACAACCTCTACCCTCAACTTCTCCCATATCAAGATGCAAAGCTGATAGCTCTTCCATCACTCTCCAAGAATCACCAGATTCACGCACAACATCATTACGTATCTTTCGGCTTAGTGAATCAGCTACAACATTCCCTTTTCCAGGTGTATACGATATTTCAAAGTCGTATTCCTGCAAGAACTCCATCCACCGACGCTGCCTCAAGTTCAAGTCACGTTGGGAGAAAACATACCTCAAACTCTTATGATCGGTGAAAACCACAAAGTGCTCACCAATGAGGTAATGTCTCCACAACTTTAGAGCAAACACCACGGCTGCCAACTCAAGATCATGGGTGGCATAGTTGCATTCATGGGGACGCAACTGCCGAGACCCATAAGAAACAACTGACCTCTGCTGCATGAGAACACAGCCTAGCCCCAGATGTGAAGCATCACAGAAAACATCAAACTGGACTCCCTCCGCTGGAAGACAAAGGACTGGGGCACTTACCAACTTCTCCTTTAGATACTCGAAAGCTGTCTGACACTGATCAGTCCATATGAACGCTTGATCCTTCCTGGTCAAAGCCGTCAGAGGAGTCGCAACTCGGGAGAAATTAGCTACAAACCTCCTATAATAGCCTGCGAGACCAAGGAAACTTCGCACCTCTGACACGGTCTTGGGGGCTGGCCAAGACACCAATGCTTCTATCTTCGAAGGATCCACAGCTACTCCCTGTTGGGACAAAACATGTCCCAAGAAACGAACTTCTCGAGCCCAGAACTCACACTTGGACAACTTCCCAAACAACTGATGTTGGCGAAGAACTCCCAAAACGGCTCGTAGATGCTCTGCATGCTCCTCTTCAGATGTGGAGTACACAAGGATGTCGTCGATGAAAACCACAACAAAATTTTCCAAGAATTCACGGAACACAGCATTCATCAACCCCATGAAAACAGCTGGAGCATTCGTCACGCCGAATGGCATTACAACAAACTCATAATGCCCATGAAAACAGCGGAAAGCAGTCTTCGGGATATCCTCATCCTTTACACGCATCTGATGATATCCTGACCGCAAGTCTATCTTTGAGAACCGACTTGCACACTTCAGTTGATCGAATAGGTCATCAATCCGTGGGAGAGGATAGCGGTTCTTTATTGTCACTTTGTTTAACCGGCGATAATCGACACACAACCGCAAACTTCCATCAGTCTTTTTCACAAACAAAACTGGTGCACCCCACGGTGACACACTTGGCCGAACAAAACCACACTGCAACAGACCGTCGAGCTGAATACGTAGCTCTCGTAACTCAGAAGTGGCCATCCTATACGGAGACATAGAGATAGGAGACGCTCCTGGCTGTAGCTCGATCCCAAACTCGATCTCTCGTCGAGGGGGTAAGGATACAACCTCTTCTGGAAATATGTCAGGGTACTCCTCTACGACCCTAGGAAACGCCAACTGTTGAACCTCTGAAGAACTCAGCGTCATCCCAGCCATCATGGATGATAAGGATGGAACTTGTCTATGACTCATCCGAGGATCTCTCTCACCAACAAACACCACTTTCTCTCTATCTTCATCAAAGAAAACGACCTTCTTCCTGTAGCAATCCACAACAACCTGCACCGAATACAACCAATCCATGCCAAGTATGACATCATATGGTTGTATTCGCAAACATAGGAAATCTCCCCAAGAGCGGTGTTGCCCCAACACTAGCTCACAGTCTCTACAAACTTCAAACAAGTCAGCTCGACCTCCAACTGGCGTAGTCAACGCCAAGGGCACTGGAAGCCTCTCTACCTCAAGTCCCAAAGCATGGACAAGGGTAGGTGATATGAAGGAGTGTGTTGCTCCTGAATCAAATAAGGCATACACCAAGGTAGAAAACAAGCAAAGGGTACCTCGAACGACATCTGGTTCGCCTGGGGCTGGCAACGCTAGAGCATGGAGCTGACCACGACCTCCTCCACGGCCTCTCTGACCCTGATGACGACCACCACCACGGCCGCGCTCTACTCTCTGAGGACGGGGAGCGTCATGGGGCTATCCTCTGCCTGCTCCATCTACCCTCTGGTGATCTAAAACTGGTGCAACCTGCTGCTGCTGCCTCGGCTGGAACTGCCTCAACGGAGGAACCTGGAGTGGAGCTCCTGGTGCACGATGACTGCTCTAAAAAGTCGGGCACTCCCGCTACTGATGACCACGACCACCACAAGAAAAAAAAAAACGCCTGATCCCTTGGCATAGGTCTCTACCCTACAACCAGTATCACTTTGTTTAGTAGCCATCGTAAGCTTAAAGGTCCGTGCAACAGATCATAGGGGGCCCTAAACGCCTATGTCTCTGCCGGTCTCCAGTGTTTACCCCACTTTCTAAACATAAATGACACCGTTTCCCTACCATCCCATGCATCCTCACTTGTGCCTAACTCCAAACTCCATCCTATCCCTCAACCAGGCCTCTGATACCACTCTGTCACGACCCCCTCCCCCCAAAGTGTACCCCTCCTGGGCCGGCAATGTGATAAGGGAGATAATGACCCCCGAGTCCCGCCTCCAGTAGGCCCCGGGTTGGCGACTAGCACCGAGGGTATAATACACACACAAATGGGAGGCATTACCCTCTAAGAGAACACATGCGGAAGAGAGAGATAGAATAAACTCCAATCAACTCCAACTTTTAACTGAGATATAAAAGGAAACCAAGTACATATATGAAATGTCATGCAAAAGTGCTACAACTGAAAGGGGAAACTAAAAGTACCCAAAAGAAAGTAAAACGACAGCGACCACAAGCCCGAACAGCTCCTCCTTCAACCACAATCTAGAAGTAACCAGCTTGACCTCCAACCTGCTCCAAGTGACCTGAAAAAAAAACAGTTTATAAATACATAGGGTGAGTATAACAGTATACTCAGTAGGATCCTCCTCAAGCCTCTCGTGCAAAAGTAACGAAAGCATGCTAAAGCCCAGTGAACAACAAGTGAAACTAACTCGTTACCTAAACAGGTATACTAAGTTCCCAACCTCACCATGGCTACTCTCACCAAGTAACGCATACAAGAATATAGCATATAGTAAAGAATATCAAGGGTACCCCGCTACTACTTCCCCACTGGTTTGCCGCTTTGCCCCAACGACATACGTCCTGTGCATCTCTCTCCAAGGCTTGCCCGCAGACACCTGGGCTAAGCTCCACAATCTGCCCTCGTGCACCACATAGGCTTGCCCGCAGACACCTGAGCGAAGCACCACACCGTCCTCACAACCAATAGTAACTAGGTAGTTTCCAAGAGCCACCACAACCCGCATAACGTGTATCATACATCGGGTATAATACCTCAAGCCATTACAGCCCATACTCCGAGTAAGGATCCTCAAACCATTATAGCCTATACACGTTACACCTATAGTAGTCCATAGGATACTATATCCAGAATATATGTGTGTGAAATAACCACAAGCCATTACAGCCCTCTACACACATATATGGGTAAAACTAACCACTGTGCCAACCAGCACAAAGATCTACCAAGAGAAGAGAGCGGGGCCAAAGGGGGTAGTCAGCCATTCAACCTTCCATCAGAATGTTGGGGAAAACACCCCCCAGGGCTCAGAATCCCCGGGGTGTCGGTTGCCCTTACCGACAGGGTGGAGTAGCGTATAGAAACACAAAAATACAGAATATATATAACTCACAACCACACTATGGGCATTACCTAGTCATAGGCACAACTGCAGCTAACGTCTCTCAGACTCCAGGCTGCTACTTCTAAGACTAGGTATCCTATAAGCACACAACCATTTGAAGAGCTTTATTAAATTACTCCATTCTCATTTTATCAGTTCCACTGTACGTTAATTAATTGTTTAAACATTAATAAACCATGAACAATTTACCACATTAAACTAAATTGGCATCACATTCAAAACTAATCCTTTTTAGGATTCACAACACTATTAAATTTCAGTTTCTCCATCCCCGTGGATTATCACCATTTAAACAAACTTTCATTTCAGAATTACTTTTCCATAATCTCAGGCATTCTAGAAAAACATCCTATGCTACTAAACACAAAGGGGCTCAACACGGCGAGTAGATATACTACCCGTCGAGTCTTTGCCACCTATAGCAAGAGCATAGACCCATCCTCCATCGAGAGGCTAAACACGGAAAGCACGTGGCATACCCCGCGTGTCTTCGCCTCCTTTGGAAAGAGGGTAAGCAATACCAGCTGCCTTGAGCAGTGGGGAAAAGTAAAGCAGATAAACAACCAAACCAAACCACCAACATCAAACCATCACATTCATCTCATACCATCATCCTTGGTGTCCTCCCCGACACCCACATGCATAAACCGATGCATCTTGCCACACTAGGCGTCATCCGCTGCCACAACCACAAGTCCCCATACCTCCACATATCACAACAGCCATCCAGGCTCACATCAAATCACAAGCAGCAGGAAATCAAAGATCACAAAATGGGCTCTCGGCCCTTTAACAAGGCATTCGGCCTTCATACAAAATGAGCACTCAGAGCTCCAAACCACAAGGCATTCAGCCTTACAAGCAAGCGGGTGACTCAGAACCCTTTTGAAATTAACGAACTAATAGTTATTTAATCCATTTTGAATTAACAGATTCATTAACATGCCTCTTTATCTTTAGCCAATTATTTAACAAATAATTCCGGCTTTACGTTCTTTATCAATTTCCATCATGAACGGGAAACTAATTAAAGAAAAACATAGATATCACTCTATCTAGGAAAACATGAGGCAAATCGTTATCACGGTACAAAGCAACAACATGAGATCAACCAATTCTTTTAACCCGGTTCAAGTATTTAATTAGGTCAATTTCATTGTGATCCAAAGGACTAAATCAGGCTAATTCTACAGTTGCACATAAAAAAAATTAGAGAAGCCATGAATCCCCTACCTCGAAGAGTTCTTGACGTCCTTTATCCACACAATGGGCCACAATCCTTCTCTCGCGACAACTGCATCCACCGGAGGATGCCACGGTACAACAGTACCAACCAACCCCAAGAAAACCCATTAGAACCATGGAGATTACATGCTAATATGGAAGGAAGAACAAGAGAAGGTGATCCCCGAAGGAACGATGATAAAACATACCTTATATGGAAGAACGATCGACACAACTTGGTTGCATCAAACAGAGCGGAACTGATCCGAGTAACGTTTGATTGTGAAACTCCTACGGGAATGATTGCAAGGTTCTAGCGTCTCGTAGATGAGAACCAGGAGGAAGAACAATGAAGAATGATATCTCATTCCCTTTAAAAAAATAAATTAGAGAGGCGATGGTTTAAGATCTGATTTATTCTCCATTAAAAATGGATCGCATTAACCCACGCGGTTTGACCAAGTAAAAACATCCCGGCCTTAGGAATAATTAATATAGGATTTATGGCCTTTGAATCGGCCTTAAAGTCCTTAAAATAAGGTTTTAAAAAAAATATTTTACGTCAAAGAAAACGTCAAATTTACAAAGCTGGAAACACTGTTCACATACTCAAAATTTGGCAAAGTATGGAATCGGTAGCTCTCATGAAGTCTGGAAACACTGTTCATTCGTGAAATTTGGCAAAGTATGGAATCGGTAGCTCTCATGAAGTCTGGAAACACTGTACAAGTCCACCGATAGAAGGTCACCGATAGAACCTCACCGATAGAAACACTGTTCAAGTCTACCGATAGAAGTGCACCGATAGAACCTCACCGATAGAAACACTGTTCAAGTCTACCGATAGAATTCCACCGATAGAACCTCACCGATAGAAACACTGTTCAAGTCTACCGATAGAAGTCCACCGATAGAACCTCACCGATAGAAACACTGTTCACTGAACTGGAAATTTGGTAAAGTGTTAGCCGAGCTACTGCTAGACTGCGGCTACCAGCATACTGAGCTATCAGTACGCCGCGACTACTGGTAAACCCAGCTACCGGTTGGATGCGGCTACCGGTAGACCGAGCTACTGGTAAGCGGCGGCTACCGGTAGACAGCAGCTACCGGTAGACCGGCTACCGGTAGGCAGTAGCTACCGGTAGACAGCAGCTACCGGTAGACCGAGCTACCGGTAGGCAGCAGCTACCGGTAGACCGAGCTACCAGTAGGCAGCAGCTACCGGTAGACAGCAGCTACCGGTAGACCGAGCTACCCGTAGGCAGCCGCTACCGGTAGACCGAGCTACCGGTAGGAAGCAGCTACCGGTAGACCAAGCTACCGGTAGACAGCAGCTACCGGTAGACCGAGCTACCGGTAGACAGCAGCTACCGGTAGACCGAGCTACCGGTAGACCGAGCTACCGGTAGGCAGCAGCTGGGGGATAAGTCACCTTGACCTCCCGGAACACCTCCGACACCACATTTTCACAAAGTAATGGACCAGGGAGGTCCGGGCCATTACATCACAGCTTCTGAGGCAGCTAAAGATGTAGTATGGGTGTGAATCTTCATCCAAGAGCTGTATGTAGTACCTAGCAGTAAAGATCCTATCACACTCTATTGTGATAATACTGTAGCGGTGACACTTGCAAAATATCCAAGGTCACATCAGCGGACAAAGCACATACTTCGAAAGTATCATCTCTTAAGGTATTTTTCTTAGAGAGGTGAAGTTGCAGTGAGCAGAATTTCCATAGAAGACAACGTTGAAGACCCCTTGAATAAAGCTTTGACTCAGCAGAAACATGATCATCATGTGAGGTCTAGCAGAATAAAAGTCGTAGGCAGTTGGATCTAGTCCAAGTGAGAGTTTGTTAGAGTTGGTCTTCTGAAAACCAACTATTTTTTACTTTGAATACATGAATGTATACTTATTATATATTGTTCATTGTTCTACATGACTATAATATAATAATGTCCTGTAATATTTGTTGCATTAATAAGGTCATGGAAGATCCCTTCTATGATGAGAACCTTGAAATTCTATAACAATATTCTTAAATAAAGTTCTATAGTTGGATGATATACTATGATAGGACACATAGTATACAAACCGTCATGTGCGAGTACTCGTAAGAAGACAAGACTCTCTCTCATGGAGTTCACACTTGGTAATCTCCAAGATGGGAGATTATGAGAATAGACCCACCAGTAGTAATTCCGCATGTCTTTGTGTCATCATACATTGCTATCTAGAGCGTGTGTAATGGTCCTTAGACTGGAATATTATCATTAACTCATGTCATGAATCACACACTTAGATTTGCTGACGAAAACCATCACGAAGATAGTTGGCGGGAAGTAGGGTACATTGGGTGCATCACAAATGACATGTTGTTAATGGATAATTCAAGGAAGGATTTTTACCTTCCATATTTATGGAAGTAGATATCTCAGGCCCTTTGATTTAAATAGAACTTTCACCAAAATTCCATGGCCATGGTGTCACGACGAGTTTATTTCTGGAAGTCAAAGAATGATAGATCAAGCATATAGGTTTATGACACTGCCCTGAAACCTGCTTGATGAGATATTGAGACAAAGGGATTAAATTACATGGTAAGAATTCGTATTAGGTGAAACGTCAATGCAGCTTCAACTTCTTTCTCTTGGGCACCTTGACCCGTTACTAGACAGTAATCTTGGACTTTAGGCAAGCCCGCTTAATGCCAATGAGAAAGAGGCCTAGAGGGTCACACACTAAGTGTATCCAAGTATCTCAAGTAGAATAAATATTATTCCTATATGTGGTTTAATAATTATTGAAGGAATCCTAAATCGTTTTAATGTTGGAGGAAGAATAAAATGAAAACAATATATACACGTCGTGTAGTTTTCATTTTGGAAAGAAAATGAAAACAAGATATACACGTTGTGTACATTGAATGTACACGCTGTGTAGTTTTCATTTTGGAAAGAAAATGAAAACAAGATATACACACTGTGTACATTGAATGTACATGCCGTGTAGTTTTCATTTTGGAAAGGAAATGAAAAATGAGTACACACCGTGTAGTTTTTCCAGTCTGTATTTTGAGGAAATAATATCATTTTATTCAATGATATTTATTATAATCAGTGTGGGCGCATGTCAAGGAATTTATGATTCGACATGGAGGTTTTCAATAAGAGTTAATGAAATAAATAAAATGCGTAACGCGTTTATTTATTGTCATAACTCTATAACCTCAAACCTGATTATAAATATCCTCACAACCCCAACACTTTTCTCTAATCGTTGTGCACAACAATTCTGGAGAATTCTCTCAAGGCCGAAAGAACTCCTTCCTCCAAGAATGCTCTCAAGACCGAGATAGATCCTCCTCCATCAGATCAAGGCGATCTAAGGGGGACAACGCAAGCAAAGGCTTCTCCATGATATCACCTGGAGATTTATTTGGCGATGTCCAGAGATACATGGTGCACGTGTGGATCACCACTAGAGGAAGTCTACACTTGGCTTCTGTGATGCAACGACGAATCACATCGGAACGTGATCAGAAATATCAATGAAGAAAGAACACCATAAAAGACACTTCTTGTCATTTAATTAAATTAATTATAATCAACCAGTGATGATCCTCCTTTGTGGTTCCGGGACTATTCTTATTTTTTGTCTATTTCTATGATTTGATCCATGGAGTTTGGTGTTTATCGTCGTATTGACCCCGGATTGATCATTGCTAATGACAAAAAGTCAAGTGGGCACATCCACCCATGAGCTTCCGTTATGCCCGGGACCTTCAGGGTGTACTAATCTCACAATATGGGGGGAATTACTCTTTATAAGAAACAAGACCAGGTGATAGAATGAATCATCCAAAAACAACTCCAAGACATAATATAAAAGAGAAACTCAAAAAATCCCACATGCATGTATAAAAATAAAACTGATATAGATAAAATTCTCCAAAGTAAGCACCCAAAACTAAATCTAAAGTTGCGACATAGAAAATGTCAAGGATTTGAGCTAGTAAGGTCCCACATGGTCTGTGTAATCCTCTTGGAAACCTGAAAAAAGTTTTATATACGTAGGGTGAGCATAATAGTATACTCAGTAGGAAAACCAAAGTATCTCATGCACATGTGAAAGAAGCATACTAATGCCCCTGTAAGAAAATGGCAGAACCAAACAGAACATATCAATGTATACTAACCACCCCAACCTCATCAAGACATGCTCACCAAATAACACAAACCAAGTAATATAATATAATGTAAATCACATTGATGATAGGGAACCCCACCACTTTTCCACTGATAAACTTCTCTCACACCCTAATGAAAAATGTCATGGCACTCCCACCTCTTCCTAATATACCACATAACATCCTGCCCGCACACACTTAGGTCTCACAACACATTCTGCTCGCACACACCTTGGCCTCACAACACATCCCGCCCGCACACACCTGGGCCTCACAACACCTCTCTCCCACACACACATGGGCCTCACAACACATCCCACCCACACACACATGGGCCTCACAACACACCAAATCTCATCCCAAAGACACCTAGGAAATCACATCACAACTCATCCTGAAGAAACCTGAAACACCATATCACAACTCATCCTAAAGACACATGGGACACCGCATCACAACTCATCCCAAAGACACCTGGGATACCACATATCATCACATCCTACCCGAAGAATCTTGGGACATCATCGCCTGGAAGAGGGATCATGGAAGAACAGGTGGCCATCCATCCATCCTCCCAACAGGATATTGGGAAAGACACCCCCAACGTGACTATGTAGGTATTCGACACATAGTGCTAAATGTGAGTGGGGTGTTTATATAAATCACAAGGAAAATACAAGTATATATATATAGTACCAAACACTCAATCCCAACCTATGTATTATAAAACAAACAACCAACTCACAACATCATCACCTTTGCTTCCATCTCTAAATATATTTATTAGTATTTGTAAGAGTCATTTCAGAAGGTGAAGAGCCCTAATAATCTAATGCGGCTTCACATTTCCTCTACATTTAATAACCATTTATTTTATTATTTTTCATAAACCACATTTAAGGATACAACCCATCATTATATTTTTACATTGGCAACCTTTCATCCTATTAACCAAACCAACCTATGCCATTTCAAACATTATTAAACATTCATTTATTCCATCACTACCCGATCATCTATCAGAAAGCAACCACATATCACAAGAAATCTATCATCCTCGATAACCTCACCTTGCCACCCTAAAACACGGCCAAAAAACCAAATTTCACCCCACACCCCATTACGACCACACACCGTCATCCCACAAGCATGACCACACATTGCAACACATTGAAATCCTTTTACTGATTTACAAAGGGGATTTTATCACATTCAAATTTATTTTAGGGGTGTTATTGCACAAAACAAAATATTAGGGAAACCATTTCATTAGACAAGTATAAGAAATTAAACAATTTCCATTTAGGGTGATATCACAACAATCAAAACCAAATTAGAAAACAGAACACATATATATAGTGCAAGCAAATCCCCTAACTACCATGATTTTCAGTGTGACATCAAGCCTGTACAATCTACAATATCACAATTAATATCAAAGCTGTAGAAGCATGTGAATCAAACCCCATTTACCTCCTTTAAATTCAATTTAAGCAATTATTTATCTTTCATTAATTCAGTACAACCATAATCCATAGGTAAACAAAAGAAAACCCCTCCTGCATGATACACAAAAAGGAGAAATGAGGGGATCCATAACTCAAAGAATATTTTCAACTCTCTATGCACCATAGGGAAAAGAAGAATGCCCACAACCACAACCGACCCACAAGAAACCACAATCAACCTATACCACAACAAAAGATCATCAAAACGTAGCCCAAACACACCCCAAACCAAAGAAACACCACCGTAGCAGAACCCCAAAGAAGAATGGAAGGGAACATATGAGAATGAAATGATAAATCACTACAGATTGAAGACAGAATCCCAATGATCGATCCCTGTTAAAAGGAATCTACAAATAAATAAGGAGAAGGTCGTTGGATGCCTGGAACGAGAGAAGAGATGTTTCTGTAGGGTTTGAGAAATAACCCGAGTAGCTGAAACATTTAAAACTGTACAACATTAGGGAATTACACGACATGTAATCCCATTTCATGTCATACAATCCTGAGATTTCCGGTTTATCCAAAAAACATGTCACCTTTTTAATATTTAACCCAAAAAATTACTCAATGTAAACCAGCCCTGGACAAGACGTGAACCCATTTTCACATTGTGTAATACACTCACACTATGCGTATTTCCTGCAGCAGTTCTGCTGCACCTTTAGCTTCCACAAAAAACTCTTGGAACCTCCTTGAAACACCTCTAACACCCATATACAATGAAGTAACAGACCGGTAGGGAACAAACCATTACATCGGATACCTCTCAAACAATTATCAACCTCGAGAATCCAAAACCAAGCCCAAAAGAAAAGGGGTATGAACAACCACCCCATGAGATACCTCTCAAAGATCTCATCATGCCTCAAATGATATGACCAACCAAACATGCCAACCCAACCACACTGCCACACAACCACTACACAACCATCTCAACCTCCATGAAACCCAAACCAACAACCACTATATCTAATGAACCACACCATTTTGAACACACAAATCAGGAAATTTCATCCTCTGTGTCAAGATACTATCCGCTTTGGGCATCACTGACTCACCTGTACGGGTTTAATCACATCGCAGTTAATGTGTCTCAATTAGGAATCTAGTCCTCCCCTTTTCATATGTCAGGATTTAATCACAAATCACACCACACACATCATAAACCAAGGAAAACATCTCATTTCATAAATAAAGGTTAAAAAATCACATTACAAAGCAAAAAAGAGAAAAGAAAAAATTAAAACAACTCCTGGTACTGGGAACACATTTGCGTCTATCGCTCCCAAGTAATCTCCTCTAGGGCACTATGCCTTCACAACACATGAACCAAAGGAATGGTCCATCCACACATCACATTCTCTTGGTGATCCTAGATCTCTACTGATCATTCCATAAATTCCATGTCATCCTTGATATCCAACTCTCCCCAATCAATGACAAGCGAGTCATCATAAAGATATCGATGAAACTAGGAGACATAAAAGACGTAGTGGATCCTCTCTAACCCTGATGGCAACACTGACCGATACACCACCTCAACACCTCTCCAACTTTCCCCAACACCTCAAAGGGTCCAACAAAATTGGGAGAAAGTTTACTCACTCTACCAAACCTCAGCTGCCCAAGTTGAGGGGAAACCTTCAAGAACACATGGTCCCCAACCTAGAAATACAAGGGCCTCCTCCTATGACTAGAATAAAACTTTTACCAATCTTGCGCTGCTTTTATCCTCTCATAAACAAGCTAAACTTTCTCTGTCATTCTCTACACCACATCGGGTCCAAGAACGAATGCCTCCCCAACCTCAGTCCAACACAATGGAGAATGATACAGTCTCCTAGATAAGGCTTTAAATGGGGCCATACCAATGGAAGAGTGATAACTATTATTATAATAAAACTCCATGAAGGGTAGGTGTCATACCCAAGATCCACCAAAGTTCAATACACATGCCCGAAACATATCCTCCAATTTTGGGATAGTCTGTTCCTTCTGCCCATTTGTATGAGGGTGAAAAGCAGTGCTGAGCTGTAACTGAGTACTAAAAGCATGTTGTAATCCAGCCTAAACTCATGAGGTAAAATGTGTGTCCTGATTCGAGAAAATGGACCTCATAACTCCATGAAACCACACCACCTCACCCATATACCTCTTAGATAAGGAATACACTACGCCCAACTCCTTGATCGCTAATAAGTGGGCTGATTTCTTCAACCGATCCATGATCACCCAGATAACATCATAAATTCCTTGAAGTTTGGGTAACCCTTTGATGAAATCCATAATTATGTCATCCCATTTCCACTCAGGAACATCCAAGGTCTACAACAAACCACCAGGAACACGATGCTCGACCTTTACCTGCTGGAAAACCAGACATTGAGCCACAAACTCTACCACTTCCCATTTCATCTTGGGCCACCACAACTATGTACTTAAGCCATGTTACATCTTGAAAACTCCTAGGTGTACCGCTAAAGGTGATTTATGAAACTCGTGAAGGAATCCATCATGCATCGCTACCAAAACAAACAACCTTACATGAAACAACATCCAGTTTTGACCATCCTCTGATCATCCCTCTGGAGCATCACCATTATAAGGCCCCATCCTTAAACATTACATAATCTTGAGTTAAGTCAAGAATTCACATTGAGGATATTTTCAGGTTTTGAGATTTAGATTATTAGGCCATAACTCATACATAGCAACTTAAATATTATAAGTAGACACTTCTACTCACTATCCATTTTTTTTCATAAAACAAAAACTCTTTAAAAAGAAACATGGTATCGTTTCATGTTTAAACATTATGAATTTTCCTTGATCCCATCATTGAATATATTATTATTTAATTCCTATGAAAAATATTTCAAAACTTGGGATAAGCATAAAAATCTCAGTAAAGGATACACAAGGAATGAAAACTATTAGTCTTGGTATACCATGAAAACCATGAATACTTTATCATAAAGTAATACTTTTCACCTTTAAGAAGTAGTAAATACAGTTCACTAAATATAAGATCACTGATTACCCTTTTTTAACCAAAATATTAACATAAACCCATAGAAAGAAACATATAACATATAATGGTAACTTGGGACATAAAAATACTTAAATGGAATAATCATATGGTCGATGTCCACACATATCACTAAATGGAATATCCATATGGCTGACTTCCATACCCAATGCATTAGAGGTTATAACGTAACCACCCGCCCTTGGTTTATCATAGAACTATCCATATTTGGTTTATCACATAACCACCCATCTTTGGTTTATCACGTAACCACCCATAAAATGTTCAAATACCATTATATAACCATAACACATAAAACAAACATAATGGAAAAATAACATTTTTGAATTGCAATAACAAGAGATCATTTAAAGATATTAACATAATAAATAATTTATAAAAACTATTTTCAATAAAAAATACCTTAAAAAGTAATAGAGTATTTACTTTTCTTTTTAAAAACATTACGACTTGTAGAGGAAGCCAAATACCAAATAACGGTTATAGCGGTGGAAAGGTCATTGTCACTGTGTACGTTAAAACCATTCTTTTTTTTCATTTAGTAAAACTCTTCATAGAAAAAGATTTATTTTGAGTTAAATTAAAAGTCAAATAAGTTTATTATACACTGTATAAATAAGGTCATGTATACATTAAAATATGCCTCAATTAAAGGAGATTGAGACGAAGTCCCTTACCTTGAGTCTGACTCGTCACGTACAATCGTTATGTTCTTGAATAATAAACTTAAGTTAATTTATACTTAATCAAGAACATTTTTCAATTTTATTATTCTTTTTATATCACTTATTACCGTGTTATAAAAATTAAATAATTATTTAAGTTCATATCGGATGTTTTGTCAATATTCGGTACATGAGTTGAAAATGAACTTGTTTTGATGTAAATTGTCCATGTAGTGAAAATTAAATCATCTACAGAATATTATTCACGATTTAAATATCATATATATACATTATATATGTATTTATTATATCCATAATATTTAGAGATAAGAAAGGAATTTCACTGTTCATGGAGACGGTAGGCCATACGTACGGATGAACGCTACTTTCATTTCTTTGTCATATTAAAGGAATGAAAACAAATGATACATATATATATATATTGTAATTATATTATAATATATATGTTATATATGTTACATAATTTCATTAAGTCCATCCTTTATATATTCCATATATGACATGAACGAGTCATATCACTTTGAGGGGGCGGTAGTTTGCACTTCCTCAAATGAAATTATCATATTTACACATTATGGAAAGCATAAAGGTATGCTGTAAATAAAAATCACAGAAAAATAGAGATAATATAAATATAATATATATCATATATAAATACAATTCCATCATAATGGACACCATGATAGGTGGTAGGAGAAAATTGAACAATCATCATTTCGTGAGGTAGTAGTTTGCCGTACATAGAAACAATATGTTCGTATTTATTAGATGGAGGTGTGTGTAAGTATAGTTTAGATAATTCTAATAAAAATATACTAGTATATTTAGGATATTGATGTTGTTATGTAATCATAGAATAAGAAGATCATAGAGAGTGAAGAATGAAAATAAAGGAAATGAGCTTGAGAGAGATGCTACCTCTAAATCAGGTAACTCCTTTTGATTTGATCCAAAAGGCTTTCTTAAATTGCCTTATGCACAAGTTAAGGATTCTAGGAGGAAGAGAGGGATTTGGGAATATTATTTGAATAGAATTTGGATAATCAAATGGGCTTGAGAGGTGTGAGTAAGTGGGTATATGTGGTTGCCTTTTATAAGAGGGATGAGGTGCACTTTAGGAAAGTCTAGAAATATTATTTTATTATAAATTTATTTTCAAATTATAATAGTTAAAAAGTGATAAATTTAGAGGATAATATGATTATAGGTCTAAATCATCTCAAAAAATAGGTTTTAGATAAGTTTAGGTCACAAAATTAACCTCATCTTTTAACTTCAACACTTAGTTAAAAACATTAACTCTTACCATGTCTTCTTGTATTTTCATAATATATGGTTACTATAGTTACTATAAAATGATAATCAAACCACAAGTGGATCATTAATGAAATTTATAACATTATATAAGTTATTTATTTAAATATTAGATTTTTATGACTATTATATCATTTAATAAAATAATTTTTTTTTAAAACTCATTTATGTCAATTTTTACACTATTTAGTAATTGATTTTTGTTAAAGTCATAAAAACTTGATTACTTCAATACAAAGACATTAATTCATCCCTTACATGTCATTTTCATCCAAAAAATTAGTGTATAGTAGAAAAAAGTTCAAATTACATTTATTTTAATATTTATAATATCATTTATTTGAATCTTTCATTAATAAGGTAATCACTACATCATCATTGTGTCATAAATAAATTTATTTATTTAATTTCTAAAAATTATAAATAAAATACCATGATATAGGAACTATTTTTATATTTATAATAACTATTTATAGTTGAAGATACCATTTATATAAACCAAATTAAAATTGTTTTAGCTAGGAGATACATGTTTATGTTATATTTCCCTTTTATTTAAAATAAATATTAAAGGTCATTATCACACCCAAGTGGCTTCATGAGGTCCTAAAATCGACCCAAGGATTCCCATGGCCAGACATATCTTATAAAATAGTATTAGGACACATGTTAAGGTAGTTTTATATTATTATAATATTATTTTTTATCCTTATTTACCTGATTTACCATTTAACCATGGTAAATAAAAAAATAATTACTGAAGTTACTATTTATAAAGTCTAAAAAATAAAAGGTACCTATTTACAAAATTTGAAACTTCATATTCCAAATTTGGAATCCATTTTTCAAAATTCAAAATACGGAAGTTGCAGTAATTAATTTAAAATTAATTTTCATTGTCAAAACCAGAAAGAGGGTTTTTAAGAAGTAAAAACTATCAAAAGATTGACATGTGTTTATGTCCAATTTAAATGTGAAATTATTTCTAATGACCATAATTGGATTAAATTATAAAAATATAATCCAATTATACTTTAAAACCAATTAAAAATACAATCTAACTATATAAATAAATTAGATGAAAGGGAAGTTTTGAATTAAAATGCAGTATTTTTCACTATTCATAAAAATATGGATTTTATCAGAAAAATACCAAAATTTCAACTGAAGTAAATATTGATGTCCCAATTTTAAATAAGAATTTTATTTTATCAAATAGAATATATAAAAGTGACAAAAACTATTTTTAAAATGTAATCTCCATCAAAAGGTGGAAAAATGACCTTTTAAAAATATTAGAGTATTCTATGCTTAAAATTGAATTCATTTTCATTTTAAGCCTCTAAAATTCATTATTTAAATGTAAAAACATTTAAAAAATATGTAAAATCATAATATAGTTAATTTTGTTCATTCTTGCTAATACAATGGCTAGGCATTAACTACTATTTAAAATAATAATAATATTATTGTATTATTTTTCAATATAACTCAGTGTTGTGTGCAATGTAAGATTTCAAAGAAACCCATTATTGTATGCCAGGTATGCTATCATCCATAATATCCCCTTATTCCAAAATTAATATTAAATTAAAAAATATTAATAGATATTCAAATATATTATTCTATAAATACCTGGGATGTTACATTATTTTCTCCTTTTAGAAATTGTGTCCTCATAATTTTAAAATTGGGCTCAGAAACTTGATTGAAAATCCCACATCAGAAAAAGAGTCAATAAAACTATTACTTTAAAATAAAGAAAAATAAGTACAAAGGTCACCCGAGATAACACATACTAGGATTCCATGTAGGAAAACATAGATATGGAAAAAACTAACCATATTGTTCTGATGGAGAGTGATAAAAAACATGACCAGGAGAAAGTTAATAACCAGAAAACTATAAACTTGTGATGGGTTAAACAGACTTTGATTTCATAGTAGGAAAAGTAAACAAAAAACATTTTTGTTTTAATATCCTTTTCATAAAGTCAAGAAATTTATTTATGAGATTGACTGAGAACATAAGGAAACATAATTAATTGTCAATTAGAGTTTCATCCTTTAATAAATATCTACCAAAAACTCATATTTCCTCTAAATGATGAGTATTCAAGATTACTTGGTTACACCTGAAGTGCTAGAATCAACTTCTAGAGAATCACATAATCCACAAAAGTTGAACTATATATCTCCCCTATCTTTTGACATTAACCAAAACTAAAATTTTTAGTACATGATCATATAATCCCCCAAAAGAACAATCCTTTATAAAAATAAATACTAATCTTAATCTCCAAAATTCAACAAATAATGCCCAAAGTTCAACAAAGACCATTAAATAAACAATTATCCTTAAAATTATTCAAAATAATCCAAACTAAGATTAAAACCAATAATTTAGAATGATTTGATCACATATACTCCCACAATAAATCTTAACATTTATCTCCAAATAACATTGACTACTCTTAAAGTATCATACTTAAAATTAATAAACCAAATCACATGTTATTCATGATAGGTTAATCATTTCCATAAATAACCCAAATATCCATATGTCCACAATAAAAATATAGATTCTTCCAAAATAAAATTCAACCATTACTCCTCAAATGAAATCCCATAGTATTATATTTTCCTTAGGCATATAGTGTTCTCAAAATAGCGAACGTCTTCCAAATTAACATTTATCACTTAACCACCAAATCATTTTCCTATACTAAGGATATCCATTTGATAAAACATAAGTTACCAAAATCAACTTATTCTTGATCCATAAAATCATTTAACTAAAAGGAATAAGTCATACTAACTAGATACTTCACATAGACTAGTGGTAGGTGATGCGCCCTTGTTGCCCTTCAGTTGTGGGTTAAATTCCTATGGCCTTGCCAGACACGATGGGTTTTCACCCATCCTATGAGTTTTCCTTTTTATAAAACTATATAATTCTTATAACATTCCCAACATGAGATAAAATCATCAAAATAACCATAACATAATTTAACCTCATGTTTATCTCATGCCTTTCATGTTGCATCTCAAAATGTAATAACTTGTAATTTCCTCAAATTCAAGGATCATATAAACCCTAAAAGCTCTTTATAACTATATACAAAAAATAAAAGATAATTATTCCTCATTTTTATATAACAAAATTAAGTGTTACACATACTATAAGTTTTCCAAAGTAATACCATCATTAATACATGTAAACATATCATCATCTATAGATACAACATAACTCTTCAATTCCTAAAATATAGATATCTTAATCATTTAAAATTCTTCATGATCCTTTATCCATGCTTTTTCATCTTATTCTTTAATAATTCTTTCCTACAAACAAAATCATGCATAATTTTCTAAGATTAAATAATGTCAAAACATGAACTAAGAAATAATCCATACCATTCATAGGTCATTTAATTTTCCTCATCTTCAATTGGAATGGAATTTGGTATTGGAAAATAAATATTTTCTACAATCCTGATGATCCCATTCATGAACCTTTTTTGTAGGAAATCTATTTGTGTAATGACCATGCACACCACATTTAAAACATTCAATTGATCCCTCAGAAAGAACTTCTTTCCCTTTCCCGGAGTTAACTGAATGCTTCCTTTTTCCATGGAAGGTTATTGCTTTATGACCTTCATTACCACATCTATAACATCTTCTCGTCCCTTTGAAACATTTTACTTGGTGTTTCTTTCCACATCATTGACACATAGGTTATTGAATATACTTACCTTTACTATTATTACCTGAACTTCCATAGGGATTCATTTCTTTCATATATGATTCCTTATAAAAATCACCAAGGTTCAAGTGGTCAATCATGACTCTAGATAGTTGGTTTAGAATAACCATAAGTGCTATCATTTCATCTCCCATTTCATTCGGTTTCTTATTCAGAAAACCACTATAGTTTCCTTTACATCCATTGTTACTTTGGTGTCTGCTAGATCCATCCATTTACTAAAAAAAAATGGGTTAATGTGAGTATATCAATAAAATCATCATATACTATCATATGAGGAGGATAAACACTAAGATATACTTATTCATGTTATCTAAAACTCATTCAATTTATCTAAAATAACTATAACTGTTTCTAATATGATAACCATTTTGGTTATATAAAACATGTCACTTATTATTTAAATAACACTCTAACCTCTAAAGTTATCTAAACCGACCTATGATACCAACTATAAGGCCCCAATCTTAAATGTTACATAATCTTGAGTTAAGTAAAGAATTCAAATTGAGGATCTTTTTAGGTTTATAGCTTTAGAGAATTAGGATATAACTCAAACATAGCAACTTAAATATTACAAGTAGACACTTCTACTCACTATCCATTTTTTTCATAAAATAAAAACTCTTTAGAAAGAAACATGGTATCATTTAATGTTTAAAAAATATGACTTTTCTTTGATCCCATCATTGAATCTATTATTCTTTAAGTCCTATGATTTTTTTTCAAAACTCGAGATGATCATAAAAATATCAATAAGGGATACACAAGGAAGGAAAAATATTTGTCTTGGGATAACATGAAAACCATGAATACTTTATCATAAAGTAATACTTTTTACATTTAAGAAATAGTAAATACACTTCACTGAATATAAGATCATTTATTACACTTTTTGTAACCAAAATATTACCATAAACCCATAGAAAGAAACATATAAAATATAATGGTAACTTTGGACATAAACATACTTAAATGGAATAACCATACTGTTGAATTCCACACATAACACTAAATGGAATAACCATACGACCAACTTTCATACCCAATTAATTAGAGGTTATAACGTAACCACCCATCCTTGGTTTATTATGGAACCAACCATCTTTGGTTTATCACATAATCAACCATATTTGGTTTATCATGTAACCACCCATTAAATGTCCAAATACGATTATATAACCATAACACATAAAACAAACATAACGAAAAAATAAAATTTCCAAATTGCAATCACAAGAGATAATTTAAATATATTAACATAATTTATCCTTTATCAAAAAATATTTCAATACCAAAACAACCTAAAAAGTAATATGGTATTTACTTTTCTTTTTAAAAACATTACGGCTTGTAGAGGAAGCCAAATACCAAATAATGGTTACAGTGGTAGAAAGGTCATTGTCACCGTGTACGTTAAAAAAATTAATTTTTTTCATTTAGTAAAAAAATTCATAGAAAAAGATTTATTTTGAATGAAATTAAAATTCAAAGAGGTTTATTATACACCATATAAAGAAGGTCGTGTATACATTAAAATATGACTCAATGAAAGGAGATTGAGACGAAGTCCCTCACCTTGAGTCAAACTCGTCACATACAATCATTATGTTACTGAATAATAAAATTAGGTTAATTTATAATTTTTTGAGAACCCTTTTGAATTTTATTATTACTTTAATATCACTTATTACTATGTTATAAAAATTACATAATTATTTAAGTTCATATCGGATGTTTTTTTGATATTCGGTACATGAGTCAAAAATAAACTTGTTTTGATGTAAAGTATCCATGTAGTAAAAATTCCATCATCTCCAGAATATTATTCATGATTTAAATATCATATATATCTAGTATATATATATATATATTTATTATATCTATAATATTTGGAGATAATAAATGAAATGCACCGTTCATGGAGACGATAGGCCGGACGTACGCATGAACACTACTTTCATTTCTTTGTCATATTCAAGGAACAAAAACTAAATGATAAATAGGTATATTGTAATTATAGTATAATATATATCTTATATATGTTACATAAGTTCATTAATGCCATCATTTATATGTTCCATGTATGGCATGAATGGGTCATATTACTTTGAGGGGGTGGTAGTCCGCACTTCCTTAAATGAAATTATCATATTTACACATTATAGAAAGCATAAAGGTATGGTGTAAATAAAAATTATAGAAGAATAGAGTCAATATAAATATAATATATATCATATATGAATATAATTACATAATAATGTCCACCATGATAGGTGGTAGGAGAAAATTGAACAATCATTGTTTCGTGAGGCAGTAGTTTGCCGTACACAGAAACAATATATTCATATCCATTAGATGGAGGTGTGTGTAAGTTTAGTTCGAATACTTCTCATAAAAAAATAATATTATATTGAGGATAATAGTTTTGTTATTTAATCATAGAATAAGAAGAGTATAGGGAGTGAAGAAGGAAAATAAAGGAAAGGAGTTTGAGAGAAGATGCTACCTCTACACCAGGTAACTCCTTTTTATTTGCACCAAAAAGATTTATTAAATTGACTTCTGTCCAAGTTAAGGATTATAGGAGGAAGGGAGGGATGTTAGAAGATTTTTTGAGTATAATTTGGATGATCCAAGGGGCTTGATAGGTGTGATTAAGTGGGTATAGGTGGTGACCTTTTATAAGAGGGAGGATGGGCACTTTAGGAAAGTCTTGAAATATTATTTTATTATAAATTTATTTTTGAATTATAATAGTTTAAAAGTGATAAATTTAAAGGATAATATGAGTATGGGTTGAAATAATCTCATTCAATAGGTTTTAGAAAAGTTTATTTCAAAAAATTAACCTTATATTTTAGCTTTAACCCTTAGTTAAAAACATTAACTCTTACCATGTCTTCTTGTATTTTCATAATATATGGTTACTATAGTTACTATAAAATGCCAATAGAATCACAATTGGATCATTAATAACATTTTTAACATTATATAATCCATTTTTACAAATATTATATTTTTTGGACTATTATATCATTTAATAAAATAATATTTATTTTTAAAAATCATTTATGTCAATTTTGACACTATTTAGTAATTTATTTTTGTTAAAATAATAAAAACTTTATTAATTCAAAAAAAAAATGCATGAAATTATCCCTCACATGTCATTTTCATCCAAAAAATTCGTGGATGGCATAAAAATGTTTAAATTACATTTATTTTAATATTTAAAATATCATTTATTTGAATCTTTCATTAATAAGGTAATCACTACATCATCATTGTGTCATAAATAAATTTATTTATTTAATGTATAAAAATTATAAATAAAATACCATGATTTCAGAAATATTTTTATATTTCTAATTAATATTTATATTTGAATATAAAATTTATATAAACTAAGTTAAAATTGTTTTAGTTAGGAGATACATGTTTATGTTATATTTCTCTCTTCTTTACAATAAATATTATAAAAGGTCATTATCACAAAGAAGTGGCTCCATGAGGTCCTAAAATAGATCCAAGTATGACCATGGTAAAAAGTATCTCATCCCATAGTATTAGGACATGTGTTATGGTATTTTTATATTCTTATAATATCATTTTACCCTCATTTACCTGATTTACCCTTTAAGTATGGTAAATAAAAAATAATTACTAAAGTTACTATTTATTATGTCCAAAAATAAAAGGTACCTCTTTAAAAAATTTGTAACATATGATTCCAAATATGTAATCCATTTTTCCAAATTCAAAATAAAGAAGTTGCATTAATTAATTTAAAATTAATTTTCATTATCAAAACCTGAAAGTGGGTTTTTAAGAAGTAAAAACTATCAAAAGACTGACATGTGTTTATGTCCAATTTAAATGTGAAATTACTTCCAATAACCATAATTGGATTAAATGATTAAAAATTAATCCAATTACACTTTAAAACCAATTAAAAGGATAATATAACTATATAAATAAATTAGATAAAAAGTCAGTTTTGAATTAAAATGTAGTATTTTTCACTATTTATAAAAATATGGATTTTATCAGAAAAATACCAAGATTTCAACCGAAGTAAATTTTGATGTCTCAATTCTAAAGAAGAAGTTTATTCTATCAAATAGAACATATAAAAGTGTCAAAAACTATTTTTAAAAAGTGTACTCCATCAAAAGGTGGTAAAACAAACTTTTAAAAACATTAGAGAATTTTATGCTTAAAATTGGATTCATTCTCATTTTAAGCCTCTAAAATTCATTGGATAAATTTAAAAACATTTAACAAATATGTAAAATCACAATATAGTTAATTCTTTTCATTCCCGCCTATACAACGACTAAGCGTTAACTACCATTTAAAATAATAATATTATTGTTGTATTATTTTTCGGTATAACTCAATATTGTGTGCAGTGTAAGATTTCAGAGAAACCCATTGTTGTGTGTTGGGTATTCTATCGTACATAGTGTCCCCTTTAAACTAAAATTAATATTAAATTCAAAAATATTAATAGATTTTAAAATGTATTATTCTATAAATACCTGGTATATTAAAACTATGGCCAATGTGATCACACAACACCTTTGCTTCTGAGTCTCCCCACCGAGATTCCTTAACCTACTACATCATAGAATAATGCACTATCATCTAAAAATTAGCCTTTACCACCATACACCCTAAACTAATGATGTCCAAATCGCAAATCGATCTTAGAAAACCAACTCACCCATCTCAGCTGGTTAACAAGTTCATCTATCCTTGGAAGAGGGTAATGGTTTTTTTCCAACACATGATTCAACCTTCAGTAGTATATGAAAAATACCAGACCACCATCCACCTTCTTTGCGAACAAAACTAGAGCACCCCACGATGACACACTAGAATGGAAAAAAACTCTTCTATATCAGACCATTTATCTGAATCCTTAACTCCCACAACTCAGAAGGTGTTGTCTAATAAGAAGACCTAAAAATCAAAGAAGCACTAGGCTGCAAGTCTATCCTGAAATCAACATCACGTCGAGGGGGTAGCATCACAAACTCATTTGGGAAAACATCCAGGAACTCCCTAATAACCCTTGGAACCTCTACCATATCAACATTCACTGATTCCAATGACAACATATCTAACAAGGAAAGAAGGAGCTCCATACATTGACTACCCACATGAAATCCCCACTCGCAAAAAAAAAAAAACACGTTGGCCATCCACATCCAAAAAAAAACTCTCCTCCGGAAGCAGTCGATAATAAAACATATAGAATACAACCAGTCAATGCCAAGTATGACATCGTATGAATGCATTTGTATCAAGAAAAGGTCCCCATAGGATTGATGTAGCCCCATCATTAGTCTACACCCCCAACACACATCAAACAAGCTGCTCTAGCCTCCGACTGACGTAGTCAACACCAGGGGTACGAGAAGCCTCTCTATATATAGTCCTAAAGAACGAAGTACATAGAGTTCAAAAAATGAGCGAGAAGATCCTAAATCAAACAAGGCATACACAAGGGTACTAAACAAACTAATCGTACCTCTGATGATCTCTGGACCTTCTGGAACTGCTGCTTCCACTGCATGAAACTGACCATGCCAAACTCCTCTACCTCTCTATTGATGACTACCTCCATGGACACACTCAGGTCATAGTCCCTAGACATGAGGAACATCCTGGGGTCGGCCTATACCTACTCCATCTGTCCTAGATGGACCATAAGCTTACTGCCCTAACTATTAGAATGACCTCGTTGGTAACTAATGTTGAGGCTGACGCTGAACCTGTTTACCTCAGCCAAATTGAGTTCAATCAGCCACTGAGCACTAGTTATGAAAATGGCTGCAAACCCCACAGAATAATCTCATCAAACCTAATCCCATAGGAAAGGCACGAAGACCAGAAGGTCAAAATGGAAGCTGCTGAGGTCGACTCTTGGCTGGTCTAAACCTTAAAGGCCCCAAAACCCGAGGCTTTCCACTGATAACTCTGCTCCTTATAGAACCACATTGGTTCCACTCCCATGGAAAACCTCCTTGAGAGTTCATCAGATCAATCACCTATGACTTTTTCTGAACCTCTAGGTATGTTGGCAACATAAAAGGAGTTACTGCATACTAGATAGAAGGAAGGAGTGCCTCCTCAATACATCTCACATGAGACTTTTCATCTAGAAAAAGATTTGAGGCAAAACATAGAAGGAACTTGAACTTGATTCCTAGCTCCCATACTGACATAATTCCCTAATGAAAGGAGATTATCCCTTTCCTCTTCTCATCCTTCATTATTGAAGAAAGGAACTCGACCTAAAACTCTTTCTAGAAGTCTACCCACAAAACATCTACTTCCTTCCACTCACCAAGATACAATGTCCACTACTGAAGTACAACTCCTCACATATCACTAACCACTAGTGGGACCCAGTACCATGTTGGGGCACAGATCAAACTAAAAGCGATCTCGAGATCCTCCATCCAGTTCTCTGTATCCATGTATGAATCACTATCCTCTTACTTTCACAAATCTTGCCGCTGGAAAGAACATAACATTTTCTACCAATGATTATCCTCCTCAACTGGATCAACCCTATGTCGATCAACCGAGTTAGCCTACTAAACCTCCACTACCTAAGCCACATGCATATGATTACCAATACCTATATATAAAATAGAAACAAGGATTTAATAAGCTCGATAGTGTGGAATTTTTATTAAGATTTATCTTAACTCATTTAATTCTTTTTTTATTCACTTCAACTTTCCAAAAACAACCCAATTCAAACAAGAACACAAGTCATTATGATGCATGTACCTTTCCTATCTCTCTACCCTGAAAGTAGGTCCATATCACTTGGCCATTTAATAAGCTCAAGGTCCGTGCATTGGATCATAGGGGGCCATAAAATCCCATGTCCTAGCCAATCTCCCTGGTTAATATCATGCACCAAGGTCAACTGGCACTATTTCCATACCACCCCATGTAATCCTCATTGTGATTAACTCAAAACTCCATACAATATCTCAACCATCTCCTATGATACCAATTTTTCATGACCCCCTCCCTCCAAAGTTGCTACAATGAGAGGAGAGAGATAATGACCCTAGAGTCCCACCTCCAATAGGCCCTAGGTTGGTGACTAGCATCAAGGGTGCGCAAAGCTCACGATATGGTAGGCATTAACCTTTATAAGAAACAAGATCAGAAGATAGATTAAATTATACAAAAACAACTTCAAGATATAATATAAAATATAATCCCAAACTATACCACATGAATGTATAAAATAAAACTGATACCAATAAAATACTCCAAATTAAGTCCCCAAAAACAAAGCTAAAGCAGCGACATGACAACTGTCAAGGATATGATTTAGTAAGGTCTAACAAAGTCTGCATAATCCTCCTAGAAACCCAAAAACAATTTTATATACATAGGGTGAACATACAAGTATACTCAATAGGAAAACCAAAGTCTCTCGTATACATGTGAAATAAGCATACTAATGCCCCTATGAGAAAATAACAGAACCAAATAGCACTTATCAAGGTATACTAACCATCACAACCTCACTAAGACAATATCACCAAATAATGCTAACCAAGTAATATAATATAATATAAAGCACATCGATGATAAGGTACCCCGTACCACTTTCCCACTGATTAGCCGCTCTCACGCCCCAACAACAAATGTTCTGGTACTCCCACCTCTTCTAAATACACCACATCATATACTACCCACACACACCTGGGCCTCACAACACCTTTTATCTACACACACCTGGGCCTCACAACACATCTATCCCACACACACTGAGGCCTCACAAAACATCACATCTCATCCCAAAGACACCTTGGAAAGGACATCACAACTCATCCGGAAGACACTCGGGACTCCATATCACAACTCATCCTGAAGTCACCCAGGACACCACATCACAACTCACCATAATGACACCTAGGATACCACATCTAATCACATCTTACCCGAAGAATATTGGGAGTTCATTATCTAGAAGATAGAGCAGGGAAGAGTGAGTGGCCATCCATCCATCCTCCCACCGAGATGTTGGGAAAGACACCCCCATGTAACTATGTGGGTGTTCGACACATAGTTCTCAACATGGATGAGGTGAATATAGAAATCACAAGGAAAATACAAGTATATATATATATATATAGTACCAAACACTCAATCCCAAAGAGTACCATTATCTCTATAGGTTGTGGGAGGAGAGAGAAGCTCTCAATTCTAAATGAGTGACTAGTCATGGATTGTGTCTCTCTCTTCTTCTTATATAGTAGGAGGTTCAAATGCCTATAAAGGGTTCCCCGACTCCCGAAAAAAAACTCTCACTAAATAAGAAGTAGATAATTTGTGATGATGAACTTATTGCATCAAATTTTCATTTATATTTTTATCACTTACTTGTAATAAATAATAAATATATTATGTGATAAACCCAAGTCATTAATTCAATTCATAATTACAGAAATATTAAATAAAACTTGAATATTAAAATAAGATTCATTAATATAATATTTTTCCCATATTCACTTAAATACCTTTTGAATAATTTTGATAAATAAATTCAACCTAATTATTCTATACTCGAATAATAATGAATTTATTTATTTTATGGTGATCATTAATAGTTGGACAACTCTCTAACCCTGTAGTGGGCCCCACCATGTCCTGTACACTTATTCACCAGAATAGGGTAGATTCTTGAATATGCTATTGTGTGTGACCCTTTGGGTACTTATCTCAATAATGATGAATACTATTCACAAACCAAAAGCAGAGTCTAGAAACCCATCAATGGCCCTAGGGAGATCAGGAATAGTCACAATGATTACAACTTTTCCTACGAACACACACTATGTAATATAATATCTTTGTCTCACGATATCTCATAAAGTAGGATACACACTTATGTCATCGTCCTTTCTTTCTTTATTATTTATTTATCTAACTGGATGAACTTACCTTCAAATACCTTGGCCAAGGATTTATGAAAGTACTACCATCCTAATTAACTAAGCCTAAGATATCAATTCCTCAACTCAAAAGTAAATAAATTCTATCTTGATCATTCAACCAATGCCATACCACCAATGAAGAACCTAACACAAGCTACCTCATCATGATTTCAATGTCATGGTTTTTGCCTTGCATCAAAGTGCACGATCAAATGAAACACATTGATAATGGTCTCAAGCCAGGAGAATAATTCACATGTTCATAGATAAGAACATCCAATGAAACCCAAAATATATGGTGTTCCTATTGGAGGGTCTGCCCTCATGATCTCACCTACTAGAGATCACCAAGTAGGAACTTTATGAGAATAAATCTCAATACTTATGAGCCCCCAATACCTAATATTCATACATCATTTGTATCTAGTCAGTATGATGTATATAGACTATAGGTTATATGTTTAAGATTAATGTCATAGTATATCAAGGTTCTCATTATAGATTATAAATTGGTATAACTTTTTGATATGAAAAATAATCTATTTACATTACCATTTAAATAGTGGGGAAAAAATATTAACTCTTTAATGGTAAGTACACATCATTTATATCTCACTGATGTTAGAACTTGAATATGGAACACTAGTAGGGAGGTCCTACTCAAGGTAGTTAGGTTTTCACTCAAGGCCATGGATTGGGATTGATATATATAGTACATTCTACACTAGAGGAGCAGAGTTTCAGTTCATCTACGGTGCGAGGTATGATTTTAGTAGCATTTACTTTAGTATATGTTTCATTTTTTATAGGAACTTTTAATTCATTCATATCTATAGAAATTATAGAATGTCTTGGCCTCGATATCTAGTATTTATATGGAGTGATGACTCTCAATACTCCATTGAGAGTGCGATCAGAAAGAATATGCCAATGCAGGGAGTTCCCTCTTGAGATTGGTGGCTACCATTTCTTATAGACCATTTTCATCCTTGAAGCAATGGGCTTCAATATCATACTCATAATGGATTTCTTGGTTCTCTATCAGGACCTTATTGATTGTTATCTCCGGAGAGTGTCTTTTATATCTCCATAGGGTGATAAGTATGCACATTAAGGAGAATGGGATGTCCAATCTTGTCAATATAGACTTGGGAACCGTGCATTGGGTGGAGTGTTATCCTCTATTACCTGCCTTTTTTATGAGTGATCAAGGAACATGTCAGATAAAATTCCCTTCTATAGTGGATTGTTTCAGGGACATCTTCCCCAACGACTTTTCTGGGTTATCTCATGTGAAATAGGTAGAGTTTACCCTTGAGATAGTGACAAGAGAAACATTGGTATCTATTTCTCCTTACCAGATAGCTACTACTAAGCTTCATAAACTCAAAAGATAGTTAGAGGACCTAGAAGACAAAGGGTTTATCTAACTAAGTGTTTCTCTTTGGGGTTCACCCATGATTTTCACCAAGAAGGCGAATGAAACCCTTAGGATTTTCATGGATTACCGACAGTTGAATCAACTTACGGTTAAGAACCGATATCCACTATCTTTTATAAATGATATCTTAGATAATATTTGTGGATATTGGGTCTTCTTGAAGATATAATTGAGGTTGGGATATCATAAATTAAGGGTTAGACCCTTAGATATACCATGCACAACTTTCCATAGTATATATGGATTGTATGGGTATTTGGTAACACCATTCGGTCTCATGTATGCACCAATAGTTTTTATGGACCTGATTAAATGGGTTTTCCACCTGTATATAGAGTATTTTATGGCCATTTTCATGGATGACATCTTGGTGTACTCATAAACTTGACATGATCATGCCAAACATCTTGATATTGTTTTGAGAATTTATAAAGATCATATGTTATTTTCCAAGCTCACGAAATGACACTTATGGATTAATAAAGTTCACTTATTGGGTCACATTATATTGGAATCAGGGGTGTCTGTTAACCTAAAGAAGGTGAGAACCATAGTTTCTTTGGAGAATCCCATGAAAGTCTTTTATATTCAGAGTTTCTTGGGGTTGGTTGGATATTATAAGCATTTTATTCAGGATTTATCACGTCTTGTATCACCTCTTACAAGATTGAAAAAGAAGGGTGTTAAATTCTCATGGTTTGAATCTTTTGAAAAATTCTTTCTAGAGATAAAAGGAAGACTTACCTCAGCATCGATCCTAACTCTACCTAAGCCTGGAAGAGGCTACATGGTTTATTGTGATGCATCAAGCATTAGATTGGGAGTCATGTTGATGTAAGAGGATTGAGTCATGGCGTACATGTCTTGGTAGTTGAGGCCCCATGAGCATAATTACCCAACATATGATCTCGAGATAGTAGAAGTGGTTCATTCCTTGCATTGTTTGAGTTATTATTTGTTAGGAGAGAGGTTCGTTGTATACACGGACCATAAAATACTTAAATACATATTTACCTAGTATGACTTGAACCTTTGAGAGTGAAGATGGGTCTAATACCTATGATACTTCAATTTTGAGCTTACTTATGTATCTGGGAAAGGAAATTTAGTGGCTAATGTTTTGAGTAGGAAAACTCAGATACAAGCGGTTTAGGAATCCAGTAGTGTGTGGCAGTTTATGGATCTATTTTTTGAGATGAATCTGGAGTTTCATGAGCGTCGCTGAAAACTTGTATTTATAGTTTTGTTGTTGAATTATTCACTTCTAGATATAGTGAATATGATATAGATTTCTAATCCCAAGGGATTAGTCATAAGAACGAGTGTTTTAGGCAAGGACCCACCTCCTAGTTGGGTCATTGATTGGGATGAGATCTTGTACATTCATGAGCATGTTTGGGTTCTGACAGATGTATGAGAGGAGTTGATGTAAGAGTCTGATGCCTCTACTTGGGAATTATATCCTGACCTTACCAATATGTACCACAACTTACACTGTTAATATTGGTGGAAAGGGATGAAAAATGAGATAATATGTTTCATTACTCAGTGTTTCACCTGTTATAAGGTGAAGGCGGAACACTAGTGAACTTTAGGGATTTTACATCTATTACCCATTCTGGGGTGGAAATGGGATGACATCACTATGGTTTTTTTGATAGGATTCCCAATATCACCTCATGGAAATGACTCCATATAGGTTATCATGGATATACTGAAGAAGGTCACCTACTTATTACCTATTTGAGAGACCTTTTAAGTGGATGAGCTAGGCAGGATATATGTTAGAGAGATCATACACCTTCATGGAGTTCCATGTACCATCATCTCGGATAGGAACACTCATTTTATATCACGGTTCTAGAAGGTGTTGCATAAGGCTCTTGGATCACAAGTACTGCTGAGTGAAACCTATCACCCACATATCAAAGAATAGTCTAAGCATACAATTCAGGTTTTAGAGGTCATGCTCTGAGAAAACATCCTTGATTTCGGGGTTCTTGGGAGAAATAACCACCTCTCACTGAATTTTATTATAATAAATTTTTTAGGTGACAACAAATAACTCATAATTAGGCCCTATATGGCAGGCAGTTCCATTCACCCTTGTATTAGTTAGAGGAAAAAGATGTAGCACTACTGGGACCTTGTCTCATTCAGAAGACATCAGAGTAGGTACAACTTATTAGGAAGTATTTGGATACAACGTAGTCTAGGAAGAAGTCTTATGCCAATCATCACCGCTGACCTCTAGAGTTTGAGGGGGAGGGGATATCAAGTCTTTTTACTTATTTTTCTTAGTCTGGGGCATCGACGTATTAGGCGGAAAGACAAGCTAGCACCTAGATTCATCATCCCTTTTGAGATTCTAGAAAGGGTCAGACTAGTGTCTTATCAGATCAAAATCCCTCAGAAATATTGGTCTATGCATGATGTTTTTTATGTCTCTCAGTTACATTGTTATCATTCATACCATTCTCATGTCCTTTAGCTTGTTGAGGTTGAGCTGGGTGCTGATGATTCTTTTTAGGAGTATCCTATTTGGATAGTTAATCATAGAAAGAAGGTTATGTGTGGTAGGTTAGTTCCTATAGTATGGGTGCTATGGAAGCACAACCATGTATAGGATGAGACCTGAGAGAGAGAGGCTGATGTACATTCTCAATGGTTAGTATTATTCTTAGATGTTGATCAACCACCCTCAGAAGGGAAACTTAGGGGTGAGTTTCTTTATGGAGGGGGAGGTTTTAAGATCCCAATTTTTCTATGAGGTATGAATCCTTTAAATTCTATTTTGTATATTTTTTATCTCTATAAGAATTTGTAAGGGACTAAGAAAGGGTTCGAGAGAATCTAGGGCTTATTTAGATGCTAAATCTCCAATTTTTGAAGAAACAGTATGAGAAACATGGTTGATGCATTGTTAGTAGTAACCATGAAGCTCAACTATAAGACCCATGTATAGAGGGGTGAAATTGGTTTAATTTTCCATGAGGAGGTGAATTGATATGAAAAACCGATAATAAATTGCAGGTATATTGATCATGGATGGTTCATAGTTAGTTTAATAAGGTTCCTAACCATGTGAGGGGGGTGGAGGTGTTGTATAATGAGCACACACAGGTTGCACACAGTTTTTCAATCCGCGTGCTTAGCCATGCGAGGGGGTGTGACACTTAGATTACAGTGACGCATTGTTGGTACACAGTTTGACCAACCATGTAGTGAAACCGCACACCCTTTAAAAAGGATATAAATTATCGATTCTCCCTTAATTCCTTTAACCTTTATTCCTCTCTTTTTCTCCTCCATCCAAACAACAACCCTCATGTTGAGATCTCCCTTCACCCTCAATATATGATTTGAGACTCCTCCCTAATACGGTGTCCAATTCAAGCACCACTGGTCACATTTGATTCTTCTTGGTAAGCCTTTGACTCCATTAAATTACTTTCTTGGTTTATCTCGTCATCTTAAACGTTATCTTCATGTGAGATAATATGACATATTTTTCAAATCATTTTTCTATTTCTTTAATTTATCCCATTCCATCCTAAATTAAAGGTTGATATTGGATGAGGAGTCTTCTACCCATCTAAGGTAGGTTATCTATACCTTTTCCCTAAAATTTTAGGCATTATATATTTTCGTTGTTGTGCCACACACTGGAGAATCCAGGTGTTTCTCCTAAAATTTATAAACCCCTAAATTAATTGTGGGAACATGATTCTAGATAATTTTATGAGACTTGATAATCAGTTGGAGGTTGATGAACTCAACCCTAACCATCCCCATGGGAAGGTTCGACTATATGCCTTAATGACTTATGCACCCATAGTGACCAAATCACCACTAAGGTGTGTTTAGATTAGCATTGGCTAATGCAATTTTATAAATTAAGTTAATAAATGAGATGTAACATGGAACCTTGGACAACTAGATTTATTATAGATGAATTAAATGAAAGGTGACTGGTAAGACCATGTCGCATGACCCTTGATAAATGATTTAGTGACAAGTAAGTTACACTTGGCCTTTTTTATTACACTTTAGTCATGTAACTTAAATGAAAAATTGAATTGATGTTGGAAATATACATTAACATGGCTAGAGTAATTTTACTTCATGATTATCTTCTTAATTGGAAATGATCTTCTATATTGTTTTTTTAGAAATAATGGACATGACGTTCTCCACTACTTACTCATAATTAAAGGACATGATTTTCCATGTTTCATATTTAAAAATAATGGACATGATGTTCCACACTACTTACTCATAATTAAAAGACATGAAATTCCATATTTCTTATTTAGAAATAATGGACATGACATTATACAATACTTAATCATAACTAATGGACATGATGTTTCATATTTCATACTCAAAATAATGGGTACAACATTCCAAATTTACTTATTTGTAATTAGTGGACACAATGTTCCTTATTGATGATTCACAATAAATGTAAATCATGTTCCTTATTGCTTAATCAGAATTAAATAACATGAAATTCCTTATCATCTACTAATAATTAAAGGGAACGATGGTCCTTATTGATTACTGAAATAAAAAATGTCTAGAGACAATCTAGAATAGTCTAAAGTATGTAGTATCAAATGAGTGTCTTGTGGGGAACCTGAGCTGACATGGGTTTTCTTAGTTCATTTATTTCCATTTTTACTATTACCTAAACATTGTTTCATTATATATTCATAGACTAGATTAATTATAGACACTATTGGTGGTAGTATACTGAGTTTTACTCACACCCTATTCAGTCCGTTGATTGGTACTAGAACAGATTTCATGGATATAGGTTGAGATAAAGGAAAGTAGATTGCTATGGATGCTTGGATTTCTATACTAGGATGGATTATGATAGAAGAGGAATGATCATGTGCTCACGATGTTATTAGAGATAAATTTTGTCCTTTTTGTTTGTTTTGTATAGCATGTACTCTTATATTCATGTTTCCTATTTTCCTTACTCCTTATTTTGTATTGAACCATGACATTATTTTTTACATGAAAATAAGAATTAATTATGTCAATTTACTTTTGTATGGATGTTACTCCCATTGTTTCCATAATTACATTGCTTCCACTAATTTATATCTACATGTCATCACTGTGTTTCACTCTTACAAAGAGGGTATAGTCTTCCCACCCTACCATCATAGACCCTCACTGCTAGTCAGTAGCATCTGGCATATGGGGAGACACACTTGATGTCATGTGGACAACTAGGCTCGATTACTTATAAGTGAACTAGATCCGGTATGTTCCAAAATTCATAAATAAATTTATATTAAAAATTCAAAAAAATAAATTACCATGTTTACAAAAAATGTGGTTAATTAAAAACCAATTTTAGAATTTTTTTATAAAAAAATGTAAAAGACGTGTGAGTAATTTAGTGAGATTTATAAAATGTGGTGTTGAGTGCCCATAGGTTGTAGTTGGGTGTGTGTGAATTCATTACCTCTTGATAAATTTATACAAAAATTCATAAATTCATTTATCTTAAAAATTCAAAAAAACCTCACATTTATCGCTTGGGATCCCAGATGGGTGGAATTTTTTTTAATGTAAATCTATCTCAAAAATTGAAATTGAACTTATATTCAAAAAATTCATACATAAATTTATATAATTTCTTTTAAAAAAAATCAATCACCATGTTTATGGAAAACATGAGTAATTAATAACTATTTTACTCATCTTTACAAAAAGCATAGGTAAATGATGTGTGGGTAATTTAGTAAAATTTATAAAACATGTGTAGAGTTCCCTGTAGATTGAAGTTGGGGGGGGGGTGTGAATGAATTAACATTTAATAAATTTATATAGAAAATTCATGAATAAATTTATCTCAAAAATTTAAAAGACATAATTCTCTACTTTTACCACCTGGGATCCTAAATGGGTAGTAAAAATTTTAATATAAATTTATATAAAAAATTAAAATTGAACTTATTTACTAAAAATTCATAAATAAATTTATATAAACGATTCAAAAAAATTAATTACCATGTTTATGGAGCATGTGTAATTAATAACCGATTTACCCATGTTTACATAAAACATAGGTAAATAATGTGTGAGTAATTTAGCAATGTTTATAAAATGCAATGCATAGTACCCTACAGGTTGAAGTCAGGGGGCGTGAATGCATCAACAATTGATAAATTCATGCAAAAAATTGTTAAATAAATTTATACAAAAAATTCATACATAAAATAATTACCCACATTGACCACATGAGATCCTGGTTGGGATGGATAAATTTTAATATAAATTTATATAAAAAATTCAAATTGAACTTATATAAAAAAAATTAATAAAAAAATTTAAATAAAAAAACAAAAAAACTAATAACCATGCTTATGGAAAATGTGGATAATTAATATCTAATTTACCCACATTTACATAAAAAACAGGTAAATAATGTGTGATTAATTTAGAGATGTTTATAAAATATGGTGCAGGGTGCCCTATGGGTTGAATTCAGGGATGTGAATGGATATGCACTTGATCTCTTGGAATCTCATCTAGAGGAAAAAATTTAATATAAATTTATATGAAAAATTAATAAATAAAATTTTCTCAAAAATTAAGAAAATTTAATTACCCATGATGACCACTTGGGATCCTGGTTGGGTTGGAAAATTTTTAATATAAATTTATATAAAAAATTCTAATTGAACTTATATAAAAAAATTAATAAATAAATTTATATCAAAAAATAAAAAAAATTAATTACCACATTTATGGAAAACATGGGTAATTAATAACTGATTTACCAACATTTACATAAAACACAGGTAAGTGATGTGTGAGTAATTTATCAATGTTTATAAACGTGACTAATTTAATGAAACACCATTTCTAGACGTTTTTAAGAAATGTGGGTAAACTTATTAGTTATGTTTATAAACACAACTAAAAATAAAACCAAAATGAGACTAAATACAATTTTTCCTGTAGTGATAATAAACAAGATCATTTTTGAAAAACATTTTGTATCAAAATAAACCCTCATTGCAAAGCCTTATATGAAACTCTATGTACCTTTGTAGCATAGATAATTATTATGAATTCTTAATTCATAATTATAAATAAAGAGTTGATCTCTAACAACGTATCAATGACACTCAAGCTATTAATGGTTTTTCCATGATCTGAATCAAACAAAAGTATTTCTATATGAACATGTCCACTATATGTATCTCTATACATCACATGCATATTCATATAATCCATTTATATAATACATTGAGTATAATCATGAGACATAGAACATGTCGATCTCATATATGTCATCTCATAAATTCTTGATTTACTTAGAATAGACTGATCAATTTAGATGAATATATCACATGTCATTCATCTAAGTAGATGAACACATCATATTCCACTTAATTAAGTTTGAAATTGAATTTTTTTAGTGTAATTCAAATGAGGTTTGATATTTCATACTTTTCATACATAAGGCCAAATACCATTTTTCTTAAAAAACCCATCATATGATCAACAACATACCCAACCATCCCTTTATCAGTTCAATTTAAAGGCTAATATAAAAATGCACCAATTCATAAAGGTTCACTTGTGGGATACCTATTAACCTCATGTAATATTTATTCAATTATACATTCTTAATTTATCAAAGAAAATATGTATGACATTATTGGTGATATAGTTAACATGTCAGTTTAGAAAACAAGACATAGGCGTGCCTTATAAGTTAATTCATGAATTTCCATGATAAACATTAATTAAAGAAAAATCAAAGATTCACTAGGAGTGGTTAATTATTTTTCCACTCTCATGTAATATATGAAACCCACATGAATTAATTATAAGGAAAAAATTATCATTAATAATAAAATCCTTCTATATTTTATAATCCCAAGGTTTATATCATATGAAATATCATTGGGATTAAGATAGAACCAAATACAGTAGAGTTAGTCCCCAACATATGAAATACCTATATTACATATGGATTGTTATGGAGGAAATTTTTTTATCCTTTATTTTTACACATGTCAATAGGCTTCATTGAGTTTTTTGATTTAACCTTCAGTTCACTGTTTGAGTTTTTTGTTAAAAGTATTAATATCCTAATATCATATTTCAATGCATTGAACTAAATCAATTTGTAAATTTATCATAAATTTATTTGTTGTGGTGGTTTTGAACTCATCAGACAATAGAGGCCAAAGGTACATTCATCAGATGATGGAAGATCACATCTGATGCTACTACAGCTAAACTCAAAGAACTTGGAATTTGACCATTGGATTTTGTTATGTGAATGTTTATAAATTCAACCCTAGGATTTTAGGATTAGGAAAAATTCTAGAAAATAACAATATTAAAAAATATTTTGATCGTGTTAAAGTTTTGAAAACACTCATTGCTATTGATAACTTCTATTAGTGAAAAGCATATTGTAAATCTATTATTATTTCCTTTGTAATCATTCATTGATCGATCAATTTGATCAAATATCTTATGGGTGTTAGATCTGGTGTATTCGATCTTCAAGATTGAGGATTTATAGGTTTGGATGATAGATTGTACGATCTTCATGATCGTTGGATTCTAGTGGATAGGAAGACTGACTGAATAACAATTTTAAATTTTTATTATGCAAGAAAGAGAGGGGGAGAGAAGAAGCTATGAGGAATCAAGGAGGAAAAAAGTAATGAAGACTATGGGAATCTCCTTGAATGATGTTATTACAGTCCATAGGGAGGGATCCTCAAATCAAATAAGTAATAATTGGCCAGACCTAATCACCTTTTGAAGCAAGGATGTTGGCCACTATATTTACCTAAAGTCAAGTATGTAAAATTTTAGCATCCTCTTGAAGAAGGATTCAGAAATTCTTGACTATGATGAAAATTCTCCAATGATAGAACATAAGGCCTTTTAATAATTTAAACCAAAATGGATGGATTTGATCCAAATGAAGATAAAAGGATGTTGTAGGATTTATAAAGGTTGATACCAATAGACATATCCATAACTTCTACTTGGATGGAGGATCCCTCTCTATAGAAGGCCAAGAAGGCAAGGATGACTGAGCCTTTGTAATTATAAAAAAGGCCTCCTTCACACATGATCCTATGGATACATTTCCAATTGGAATTTAGCTTAATCCCATGGCTTGAAGCAAACTAGCTCACCCATGATCCTATTATCTTTGAATAAGGCTAGATATTATCCATGGAATACGAAATTTGTAACCTCAAATAAAGGGGAAGAAATGCCTTCTTGAATAAATAGATAAGGGAATAGACCTGAAGGAATATTATTTATTTTAAATAAGCCTTATTGGGAAGAAATATTTGATTCCATACAATATTATGGGAGTCCCATAACATTGATAATCCAATAGATATAATGATTCTTCTTCCTTGGGTGTTCTTCTCAGCACCTGTAGAAATACTAAAATAGTTTTCAAGAATGTGGTCAATAGAGTCTAGTATTGGTGAATTTCTATAAGTAATATCTAGATGATCTTTCCCAATATACATTAATAAATTGGTTCAATAGAGATTTATACTTGACATTGACACAACATTGTAATTTGGATACAATTTGAATCCCCTTATTTTGAACTTCGATGTCCATAGGAAGAGTTTGAAAGATAGAGTCCCTTTCAAAAGGGTTATAATCGAAGAAGATCATGTTCTTGATCTTTCTAAGAATCAATTTGATTGAGGGTTTCCAATGGATAGGAATACAAAGTGTCTGATGACTGGAAATAAGCACCGTTTGATGAAATTGACACTCAAGTACTTTCTGTGTTTGGAAAGGGGATTCCTGGCTCAGGTTTATAGACCTTACTTCTGCTTTAGATAAAATCAAAGGATTTATATGGATAGAGATTATTTCAGTAATAATACTATTTTTGGATTTTAAGGATTCTTATCCTTTCTATGTGCATTATTTTAATTTTTTATGTTTAAAACTTATTTTTCACTACACCTTTTATATTCATCATACAATAGTCTTATTATCTGATAAATTTAATTTTCATTATGTATGTACTTTTATAAACAGTTAAGTTTTAAATTTTTTTTTTTAATTTTTACAACTTTAATAATTTTATAACTTTGATTTTATTAGAAAATACATTATCAAATTAACTAAATCCTTGATGGGGATGAAAATTTGTAAGTCACATTTGACTACAAATCACCCCCTCTTATAGTGCCATATATACTCACTAATTTATTTGGGAAAACGATTGGTATCAAATCCATCCTCTTTACTTTGAACAATAATATCACTTATCACCAAAACTAGTGTTTTTTTCTGATACACTTAGTATTAGAATAATTAATTTACTTGGCACTACAACTTTTTATGGGGTACTATAACACCCTAATATTTTTTGAATTATTATTATTTTAATTAATTTTTCTTTTTGATATTTTTCATTTCACATGACACTAGAAATAATTAGATATATATTAAAACACTAATTCAAACATTCCTTTCACACGACACTAACTTGGCTTGAACAAAATGCAATGCTAACTTGTCTTGCACTACACACAATACCGACTTGGTTTTCACTACCTGCAATACCGACTTGACATACGTTACATGCAACACTGAGTTTCTATGCAGCATCATTTATTAATTTTTTTAAAATGATATAATTATAACATAGAAATTAAAATTAAATATATGAATATTAATAAATAATTTTCAAATATTTTTTATAATGGTTTTATAGAAATAAAACATATTGATAATGAAGGATATATTTTTTTATAAAGTCCTTATATGTTTAAAAATATTATGAATTGCCCTTTATGGCCTTCTAAGAAAAAAATTAATTTTAAACACATCTAGAAAAATTTTATTTCATAAAATAAACTTCATTTTTTAATTTATAATTCTAAAATTATCTTAGGGTGGATTTTTGGGATTTTTCGGAGAAATTTCATTTTTTTATGAATAGTAAAAAATATTGTTTTTTAGTTTAAAACTGCCTTTTAATTTAAATAATTATTAATGTAAAATTATATTTTAATTTTTTTAAGGTCAAATTATATAAATTATACATCTATTAATACAATTTAGTTCATTAAAATCAATCTCACTTTGAAATTGAATATAAAAACTTAATAAACTGTTGAACTTCTTTCTACCTTAAAAACCTGTAATTTCATCCCATATGCGAGATTAACATTAATATTAAATTTTCCAATAATGTGAATTGAATTTTTAAAAACCAACATAAAACATTTTAATTAGTATAATATTTATATTCTAATAATATCAACTTAAATTTTGACCAAAAATATTAGTAAAAGTGATTAAAATTAATCACAACAATTAAGGTCAAATTAAGTTTAATTAGGGACTAAACCTTAATATTAGGGGACCAAATGACCTATAAACTTGTCGAAAACCCATTTTATGATAATATTTAATCCATAAACCTTACATTATTGATTTATGTTGGTTTTTGTTTACTTTTTTTAGGTTAGAATATGTGTACACCTAACTTGTTTTCAAAAATTCCAAGTGAGTCCTTTTCCTTCCCTATAAAAGGCCACCACCTCTCCCACTTCTTCAAACCTCTCAAACATCTTATTTTCAGACAATATATTTCTAATATACTTTAAAAAATCCATAAATTCCTCCTTCAAGCCTCCCTTTTGGAATAAAGTCTTTCAAGGAAGCCTTTTGGCACAAACCAAAAGGAGTTACCTGATTAAGAGGTAACGTCTTCTCTCAAGTCCTTTCTTTTATTTTCTTTCACCACCCACTCCACTTTATTTTTTACATGATTGTGTAACAAAATAAGTATCCTCAATATACTAGTATGTTTTTATTCTATGGTTTAAACTTACACTCACATACACCTCCATCCAATGGATAAAGAACATACTATTTATATGTATGACAAACTATCGCCTCACTAAACGATGATTGTTCAATTTTCCTTACCGCCTATCATCATGGAAATTATGATGGAAAATATGTTTATATATGTTATATATTATATTTATTATATATTTAATCTTATTTATTCCTTTTAAAACACATATATTTTTTACTTTCTCTTTGGTGTTAATATGATAATTTCGTTTGAGGAAGTGTGGACTACCGCCCCTCAAAGCGATATGATTCATTTAGACGCTACATAGATTGTATTGAGGATAATTTTAGTGAATATATAAGACATATATGATATCATAAATCTACTATAATAATTATATATATATATATACTTATATACATATATATATATACATATATGTCTTTTACTTTCTTTCTTTCAACATGACAATTAAATAGAAATAACGTTCATGTGTACATACGACCTACCATCTCCATGAACGATGTATTCCATTTCATACTTATATATTCTATAGATTATTATAATACATATATAATTTATATAATTTATATTTATATCATGGTTTTAACTCTATAAATAATTATATAAACTATAAATACCAAAGATATAATAAATTAAGACACATGCGAAGAATAAAGAGAATATTACCTGAAGTGAAAACTTAACATATGATTGTTAACAAGTGGGTAATATAAGGTATTAATAAAACCATACATGGTATTAGATATAAGAATATGTTTTTTTAAAAGATTTATAATAAATTTATATTTATTATAAAGGTGGGTTGAACGAGTACGATGAGAGTCAAGACACAAGGTAAGGGAATTTCATCTCACTTTTTATTTCCATGAGATACGTGCTTTATTAACCACCAATTTCTTTTTTGTGGTATATGTATGACCCATGAATATATTATATGTCTATTATAATTAAATTTATGGGTATTTAAATATCCATTCTATGATATTTATTTAATGGGGGTTAATGTTTCAAAAATTACCAAATCGGTAAAGTGGCTTTGTCTCAAATTGACTTCTTTGAGACACATGTTTTGATATGAACCCATGTTCTTTAACAATGTGTATATGATTTAAATTTACATGTTATATCATAAATATACATCATTTCATGATATTTTATGCTTTATGTAATTTCATTTTTATACATTAAGTGTATGATCCCAAGTAACCAAGTGGTAAGAGTTTATTGAAACAATCTCATTACTTTTCAAGATTGTTACTGATTATGATTATTTTGATGAAATATTATGATCCATATCTCAAGAACACTCATGATATTACTTATACTATTTTTATTGAAGATATATCCATGTATTAGTACTATTTTACCACTATTTGGTACTTAAGATAATTAAGAAAATGTTTTTAAGAAAAATCTGACTATATCTCTCTCTTCGGTCAGAAATCTATTTTATTTAAAAACCATGTTTTCAAAAATGTTTTAAAATGATATTTGAAGATAATTTTCAAGTAAAAATTATTTTAAAAATGTTTTATGGTTTTAAAATAATTCTTTATAAGTTTTCAAAGTTATTTTCAAAGAAATGGTTTTCAAAATGTTCTGGATATTTATTTATAAGTTTTAAAAGTATTTTCAAAGAAATGGTTATAAAAATATTTTCAATATTATTTCATATGTTTTCAATAAAAAGTTTTTCAAAACTTTTTCAATCTTTCTTTATAATTTACAAAGTGTTTTCAAATAATGTTTTTTAAAATATTTTGAAGCTTATTTTATAATTTTTGGAGGAAAAAGGTTTTCAAAATGATTTTAGGCCTTCTTTATTTGTTTTCAAGGTATTTTATAAGAAAATAATTTTTAAATGGTTTTGTGTATTAAAATGTATTTTTCAAATAAGAAAGGATATTTTCCTTAAGAAACTTTTTTGAATGATTTTTAGAAATTATTTTCCATCTAAGATGACATCCATTGACGTTACTCATGACCTTACAGAAAATGATCTAAAGGTTTCATTCATATTATTTCTGTGAATGGGATATGCTTAATTTCATGGACATTATTAAACCTATTTCTCTTTCATAGGTTATATGTTTATGAAATTTGTTTCTCTTTCACGGGTTGTGCTTTTGATTAAATGGTTATGAAACCTGTATCTTTTTCTATAGGTTATGATATGTTTATATGTTTATAATACCCATTTAATTGCATGGGTTATGATATTATTGTTTATGATATTTTGGCACATGTATGTATCATTTCAATATGACATGGGTGGGACCTATATCTCCCTCCAATGCATTGGGTAAAGATTTATATCTCATGAGATAGACTAAGATGGTATTGGGAATGAAACTTGACTACTAAGATTTCCATGGGAGTGAACCATGACTACCAAGATGGTATGAGGAGTGAAATCATGATACTAAGATGTCCATGGGAGTGAACCATAACTACTAAGATGGTATGAGGAGTGAAATCATGCTATTAAGATGTCCATGTGAGTGAACCATGACTACTAAGACGGTATATGGAGTGAATACATAATACCAAGATGGTATTGGCAGTGATTCCTTGGATACTATGGAAATAATATTATATGCTAACGTGTCTACCACAAATTCCATATTTTATTACTATGTTTTGCTTTCATGGCTTATGTTATTTATTTTCTTAAGATTCATGCCTTATGAACTGCTAATCATTATGCCATGATTTATGTATATGATATTTGTTATACAGGGTATGATATTCTATTTTGATGATCATATTCTCATATCCTTATGCTTATGATTATGCTTATATATCTCCCTTGTTTACCCTTAATAAGAATTTAATCTCACACATTTCTTATGTTTCATTTCCCTAGGTTATGAAGAAAGGTTTTAGGTAGAAATACTAAAGCTGGAGATCTTTATGGGACATTTTTAAGATCTTTCATTAGGATAGAAGATTTTGTTTCCATGTTTCCAAAGACAGTAAACTATTATGGTTCTTGGGCATTTTTTTTAATTTACTGAATTTTCATCTAAAATTATGTAATATCCATGTATGTAAAGCCTGGGTCTCTATAGTTGGCATCAAAGAAAATATTTAGTCAACCTTTGAAAAGTAGGATGAAAAATCTTCAGTGAGATCCCTAGGTATATTTCTAAGGATATGTCTAGGGATTTATCTAAGGATAAGTATAAGGATGAGTCAACATTTAGGAAAATATCTTGGAATTTTGGTAAAGGATAGAGTGAGTGGTTTCCTAGAAATAAATTCCTATCTAGATACTACAAGTGGATGTGGCTCTGGTAGATATGTACTTAGGGGTAACAACTCCAACAAGATGATTCGGGCCTGACTCTGGATAATCTCGTACATGACAATAGGCCTTATTGCACACCTAGTTTAACACTCTTGGTGGATATGATTTGAGAATTAATAAAATCTTCATAAACCATCATGAAGGATTTAAATATAAGTTGGCTATGAATAACATAGGATGAACCTATCATGTCATTGATTAAGGAAGATTTCATGATTTAGACATCCTATAAGTAATTATTTACATGACTATGTGGTTTTCTGCTATGATAAGTAATGATCACACTATTCTTTTGGTTTTAGTCATTAGAAGGAACTGGATTAATGTTGAATGTGATAGACAATTTGCTGATGGGCAGTCAAGTGGGGTGATCACTAGATTTAGAGATGTTGTGATCATGCCTAATTAGTTTTCACAGAACATGATTAATAACGTGTACCTTAAACAACTATCAAACTCACCAAGGAAGATAAAGAAGGATTTTGTTGAGAGTTTTGGTAATAGAGACCATGGAGAAAAGAAGATTTGGTTTCCTTTGCGTTAAGAATATGGAAAGAATCACCTAAGTTAATGTCTTAAAGGAACAATAATATGTTTTGACTATAGAAAATAATAACACAAATCAAGTGATTTAAATAGAAAAATGAAGAGTTCAGTTAATGAAATGGATGAGAATATTGGCCTCCCAAAGACATTATTGAAGGTTAAGTGTTTTAAGTGTGGAATAAATGGTCATTATGCAACTAAATGTCCTAAGAAGAAATCTCCTGAAGCGGATCAATAAGGTGGTACAAGTAATGGTTATAATTCTGATGAGGAAGAGACTATAGATGAAATGTGAAAGTAAAGAGGTATTTTATAATAATACAAGGTATCCTTGTTAATGGAATAATGATGAAGTGGAATAATCAAAGTTTTTATGTGTTTGGAATAAAAAATTATGTTATATGAAATATATAAGGATTGTTATACTCAGGTTTTTTTCTCAGTATTTACAATTTTATGTTGAATGTTCCCAATAGACTGGTGAAGTGATTTAATGATAAGGTGATATTTTGACTAAGGTAAGGTATCCCTTAATATGTTCTTTATGTTAATATAATGATATTATGAATAAGTAAATTGGACGGTACTGATTAGATTAGAACTAACTAAGGACATTTTGGCAAGTAGTTCATGCTATCATGGATGAAGTTTACAAATTTTGGGATTTATGGAATATATCCAGTAATCTATGGAATAAGGAATCATGTATGTTTTCCAAAAGTATTCATGGTAATTCATGTTGTTACCATGATCCAAGAGAATTTACCATGAGGGTATTCACATGTTTGGAATGTGACAACCAAGAGATACTTTGTGATATATGGGGGATAAATGTTAAACTAATTTCATGACTCTCTTTCTAAACTTTTTCATTTTCATAGTTGATAATGGTTATAAGGTTAACCATTCATGTAAATTATAAGTTAAACTTCATAGGAGGTATTTATTCACTGAGTTTGTTTTGAAACCCATGGTTAAAAGGATACTTAGTTATTAACCTTATTCCAAGGATGCCCAAAATATTTTGGAAATTATATTAGTATGGTTTTAGAAATGGAAATCATGTGTGTTGGATGACAACCAATCATGTCTGACAAGGACGAAAGTCTTGAACCCATGACCAAAGGACGATAAGGGTTTCAAACCTACCACTAACATATGCGATGTCAGGGTTAATGTATAATTATTTTTAATGAATAAATTTTTATGATGAAAAAATATTGTTTCTTTTATGTTTAGAGATTAATGTATTAACCATGTTGATTTTTAAGAATAGTTGTAGATAAATAATAATTTTTTTTATTCTTTTATAGGCCTTATGATCTGTTAAAATTGTATTTTACCACTCTAGGCATTAAAGTTAATTTCTAGATGTCCATTACATGAAGTAATTGATGAATTATAAATTTATAAAAGCACAACTTAAGAATGAAATTTTGTTTATATAAATATATAAAGTAAGTATATTTCTTTATATTCTTGTTCAATAAAATAATTAATCAATGTTAGGATAACGATTGAAAGAAAATCTATTGTTCTAATACCTTAATTTTGTTGGACAGATGGACTTTTAAATCATCATAGATTTATGACTTTGAGGCCCTCAACTTCTCATTGATAATTTACTTGTCTGTGATTGATGACCTCAATCACTCCCTATAAATATTTACGATTTGTATCCATATAAAATATTCACTCTCAACCTATGTTATCCTATGCAGAAACCTAGTAATATGTTACTTTGGGTAACCATTATGGTTCCAACTTTTCCTTTTTAAGGGAAGTTTTAGTATTCATTTTTACGATGTGGGTTTCAATAAATGAAACTTTGAAGTATTAAACTTTTGATAACCCAGATGAATTTTGAGGGTGAAATTAATTTTAAGGGGGGAGAATTTAACTCCCTGAGATTTTGTGAATTATTATTTTTTGAATTAATTTATTTTTTTGATATTTTTTATTTCATGTGACACTGAAAATAGTTCTTTATATATATATATATATTAAAACAATAAGTCAAATATTCATTTCACACAACACCGACTTGGCTTGCACTACAAAAAATAAAAAATTAGCTTACGATACACACAATATTGACTTAGCTTCTGTTACCTGCAATACTAACTTGGCTTACGTTACATGCAACACCAAGTTTCTAAAAAGAATCATTTTATTATATTTTTTTAAATGATATAATTATAACCTAGAAATTAAAATTAGTGATATTGATATTAATAACTAATTTTCAAATATTTTTTATAATGGTTTTATAGAAATAAAACATATTTATAATGAAAGCTATAATTTTTGGAAAATTCCTTATATGTTTAAAAATATTATGAACTATACTTCACGTCCTTTTATGAAAAACAATAAAATTAATTTTAGACACATATAGAAATTTAATTTGATAATTATAATTCATTTTTAAATTTATAATTCTAAAATTATCTTAGGGTTAATTTTTGGGATTTTTCTGAGAAACTTTATTTTTTGATGAATAGTAAAATATACTATTTTTTAGTTAAAAACTGCCTTTTCATTTAAATAATTATTAATTTTAAATTATATTTTAAAATTTTAAGATAAAATTATATCAATGATACATATATTAATACAATTTAGGTCATTATAATCGATTTCACTTTGAAATTGAATATGAAAATTTAATAAACTTTTGAACTTCTTTCTACCTTAAAAACCCGTAATTTCGTCCTGTCTGCAAGATTAGAATTAATATTAATTTTTCCACTTCTATGAATTGAATTTAGAAAAAACAATATACACCATTTTAATAATTATAATATTTATATTATAATAATATCAACTTAATTTTTGACCAGAAAGATTAGTAAAAACGATTAAAATTAATCACAACGATTAAGGTCAAATTAAGCTTAATTATGAACTAAACCTTAATCTTAGGGACCCAAATGACCTATAAATTTGTCAAAAAACTATTTTATTTCCATATTTAGTCCCTAAACCTTCCATTATTTATTTAGGTTTGTTTTTTATGACTTTTTTTAGGTAAGAACATGTGTACACCAAACTTGTTTTCAAAAATTCCAAGTCAGTTCTTTTTCTTCCATATAAAAGGCCACCACATCTCTCTATTATTAACAACTCTAAAAACTATTAGGTTTAGAAAATATCTTTCAAATATAATTCCCAACCTCCCTACATTCCTCCTTGAATCTTTAATTTGGTCATAAAGTCTTACAAGGAAGCCTTTTGGCACAAACCAAAAGGATTTACCTTATTAAGACATAACACCTTCTCTCAAATCCTTTATTTTATTTTCTTTAACAACCACCTCCACTTTATTTTTTACATGAATATATAACAACACCAGTAAATTAATATACTATAATTTTTTATTCCAATTTTTCAACATACACTTATACACACCTCCATCTAATGGATAATGAACATACTATTTATGTGTACGGAAAACTACCACCTCAGTAAACGATGATTGTTCAATTTTCCTTACCACCTCTTATGGTGGAAATTATTATGGAAACTATATTTATATATGTTATATATATTTATTATTTATTTAATCTTATTTAAATGTAAATATCATTCATATGTACATACGGTCTACCATATCCACGAACGGTGCATTCCATTTCATACTTATATATTATATAGATTATTATAATACACACATATTGTATATAAATGATATTTATATCATGTTTTAAACTCTAGAAATAATTATATCAAGTATAAATACCAAATATATAATAAATTAATACACATGAAAAGATAAAGCGAATATTACCCGAAGTGAAACCTTAACATAGGATTATTAAAAAGCGGGTGATATAAGGTCATAATAAAACTAAATATGGTATTATATATAATAATATGATTTTTCAAAAGATTTATAATAAATTTATATTTATTATACATTTGTTTTGAATGAGTACGATAAGAGTCAAGACACAAGGTAAGGGAATTTTATCTCACTTTTTATTTCCGTGAGATACATGCTTTATTCACCATCTATTTCTTTTGTGTGGTATATGTAATTCACATGAATTTATTATATGTCTCTTATAATTAAATTTATGGGTATTTAAATTTACATTCTATGATCTTTATTTCATAGGGGTTAATGTTTCAAAAGTTACCAAATCGGTAAAGTAGTTTTGTCTCAAATTGCATTCTTTGAGACACATGTTTTGTTATGAACCTATGTTATTTAACAAGGTGAATATGATTCCAATTGAAAAGTTATATAATTAATCTCCTTTATTTAATGATATTTTATGCTTCATGTAATTTGTTTTTCTTACATGAAGTGTATGATCCCAAGTAACCAAGTGGTAATATTTTATTGAAACAATCTAAATGCTTTTCGATATTTTTAATGATTATGCTTCTTTTGATGAAATATTATGATACATATCTCAAGAAAGCTCATGAGATTAATTATCCTATATTTATTCAAGATATATCCATGTATTAGTACAATTTTACACTCTTTGGTACTTAAGATAATTAATAAAATGTTTTTTAGAAAAATATAACTGTATCTCTCTCTTCAGTTGAAAATATGTTTTATTTCAAAACCATGTTTTAAAAATGTTTTCAAATGATATTTAATGATCATTTTCAACTAAAAATTATTTTAAAAATGTTTTTATGGTTTTAAAAGAATTATTTATAAGTTTTCCATGTTATTTTTAAAGAAAAGGTTTTTAAAAAGTTCTAAATATTTCTTTATAAGTTTTAAAAATATTTTCAAAGAAGTGGTTTTCAAAACAATTTCAAGCTTCTTTCATATGTTTTCAATAAAAAGGGTTTCAAAACATTTTCAATATTCCTTTATAAGTTTTAAAAGTGTTTTCAAAGAAAAATGTATTTAAAATAATTTTAAGATTATTTTATAAGTTTTTGAAGAAAAAGGTTTTCAAATTGATTTGAAGTATTATTTATAAGTTTTCAAGGTATTTTATAAGAAAATTATTTTTAAATGGTTTTATGTAATAAAAATAATTTTTCAAAGAAGAAAGAATATTTTCCTCAAGAAATACTTTTGAAAGATATTTCAAAATTATTTTCCATATAATATGACATCCATTGATGTTACTCATGTATTCTAGGAAATGATTTAAGGTTCCATTAATATTCTTTATATGAATGAGTTATGCTTAGTGTCATGGTATTTATGAAACATTTTTATCTTTCATGGGTTATATGCTTATGAAATCTATTTTTCTTTCATGGGTTATATGTTCATAAAAGCTATTTCTATTTCCAAGGTTATACTTTTGATGAAATAGTTATGAAACCTGTATCTCTTTCCATAGGTTATGATACATTTATATGTTTATGATACCCATTTTATTACATGGGTTATGATATGATTGTTTATGATATTGTGAAACATGTATGTATGATTTCAATATGAGATGGGTAGGACATATATATCTTTCAAATGCATTGGGTAAATATTTATATCTCATGAGATAGAATAATATGGTCTTGGGAATGAACCTTGACTACTAAGATGGCCATGGGAGTGAACCATGACTACCAAGATGGTATGAGGTGTAAAGACCCGTAAAATTCAAGGGAAATTTTTTCTTAATTTTCTTTGGAATTTTACAAGAGCGCGGTTTCAGACGGCACCTGATTCCGAGGCCCGGAGTGCCCGGAATCAATTTCCGAAGTTTGGCTCGGGTACGTTCAGTGAACGAACGAGCGGGAATTCCTAACTTTTGATCCGGTGCTCGGAATTGAAATCCGAGGGCACCAATGAACTCGCAACGCCGATATTCGCTTAAGGAGACCTTTTCCGAAGTTGCGTTTATTGCGGGACGAAAGTTAGTTTTTGGGAGAATTATAAAAAAGTTGAATAAAAATGTGGAAAACTTTTTATTTTACTTTTGTTGGTTAACTTCTCTCAAAGGAAGTTAGGGGTGGGACCCACACCCACTTAACCTCCCTTGAGAGGATTAAGTGTGGTGGGACCCACACGAACCTAAACCTTCCATCTTCTCTCAAACTCCCTTAACCCCTCTTTAAATGACATGACAAATTGTTATTTAATTTTGGAGTTATCTTATTTGAATTTCAAACCTTTGAAATTCAATTTCTTAAGTTTGTGAATAAAATAAGTCTCTATCTTATTTTATTTGGTTAGATTTGTTTAGCCATCTTGAGAGCTTTTGGGTTCTTCTCCTTCTTCTTCAAACTTTGACGAAGAACGCTCAAGATTTGACGAAGAACGCTCAAGCTCCGACGAAGAACGCCGCTCCTCTCTTCTTCGTCTTCCGTGTCAACGAAAGGGAATGCTGCTTCCTCCTCGGACTTCCTTCATCGGCATACGAAGATTCGCCAACGACGTACCTCTTCAGACGTACCTCCTCGTCATCGGATTTGACGAACGATTACCGCGACGCCCGACCTCCGCGACGTTGTCTTCCGCGGGTCGTTGACAATCTTCGAACTTATACCCAAGGTAGGGGTTGTTGTTAATTGTTTATTTATTTATTCTTGTTCATGGTTCTAGCATGACTAACGTGAGGATATTTAAATATGTGTTATCATTTAACGTGAGGGGGCCGGACCGCATGAACACGGCCGAACCCCCTCTTTTGTTCTTGATGATTTATCTTGCGGTTGAAACAAGATGGCGTGGTGCCGTCGCACCACGCGGATATTCGCACGATTATTTTGCGCGGCGCCGTCGCGCCGCGCCGTGGAAGGATCATCAAGAACGCGACGCCGTCGCGCCGCGTCGAAGGGAATCAAAGGCACGGCGGAGGGGCGCGGTGCCGTCGCACCGCGCCGGACGACGAACACCGCGGCCGGTTCCGGGCCGCGGCGAGACGAGAAAACCGGCGGCACGCCGGGCCGCCGGCGTCGGAAACCAGAAGGGGACCGGCTTGCCGGTCCCGTTGGAGAAAAACTGGTCGGCCAGGTGGCCGGCCGGAAGGTCAAAGACCGGGGGAATAAATTCCCCCAGTCAACTCTCTAAACCCCCCCCCATTTATGAGGGGGGGGGGGGTTCCTTTGAGGGGGGCAGGCGGACCCCCCGGTTTCCTCAAGCAGGCCCCCACGAGGGGGGCCGGATCTCCAAAAGGCGCGGCACTTAAGCCGCGCCGCCTTGCTGGAAGCGGGGGCTTAGCCCCCCGCGCGTGATCCGTGCGGCGCCAAGTCGCCGCGTCGCCGGCCGGCCGGCCGGGCCGGGTCGGACCCGGGTCAGGTCGACCCGGTTCGGGCCGACCCAGGGGGGGGGGGGGGGGGGGGTCGGGCCGGGTCGGCCCGGACCCGGACCCCCCGTTTCGAGATGGTTTCGGTCTTTTGGCCATAACTTGAGCCATGGACCTCCGATTGACAAACCGTCTGCAGCAACGCGATCCTTGGATCGAGACGGTCGTTTCGGTATATCGCACTCAAAGTTTCGGAATACTTTGAGTTCGGCCGGGTTGGTTCGTTCACGAAACCAACCGGGCCTCCGGAGCGGAAACGCTCATATCTTGAGCTACGGACGTCCGATTGACGTGCCGTCAGCTTTGTTGTGTTCCTCTTAGTGAGACCGATCTTTTGGCATACTCCGCCCGAGGTTTGGACGCAGGTGGAGTACGGTCGGGTTGGTTTTGCCTTAAAAACCAACCGGGCCCCGGGGACGAAAATGCCAATAACTCTCAGACCGGGCGTCCGATCGACGTGCCGTCTGTTGCGTTGAGTTCCTGTTGACGATACAGAACTTTTGGATACATCAACTCTGGACTTTGTGACAGTTGATGTATCAGCCTCTCGGCTTGTGGAGCGGACCCTCCTGTACGAGCTTGCTGTGTGCGGGAACCCTAGTGCTGGCTGCGACTGTGACTGCTACTACTACTGCTACTGCTACTGTGACTGTGACGACGACAGTACAGAGATCCTGTGTGGATTCGACGACGACGACTACAGCACTTAGCGATCCTACGTGGATCAGTGCTACAGGTCCTGTGTGGGCCCGATCCTGTGTGGGTCCGATCCTGTGTGGGTCTTTGCGCTCAGCGGTCCTGTGTGAACCAGCGCCGACAGGTCCTATGTGGGCCCGATCCTGTGTGGGTCTTTTGCGGGGGTTAGTTACCTATCGATCCTTCGTGGGTCCGACGACTTAGATGGATCAGAGATCATCTTTATCGTCCTTTGAAGAAGTATACCTGTGTGAGCTGTATCTTGTTGCTTTCCTGTGTGGATTGTGTTGTGCTATCCTGTGTGGATTACGTTTTGCTTTCCTGTGTGGAATACGTTTACTTTCCTGTGTGGACTGAGTTGTACTTGGGCTCGGAGGTTGGAGCGTATTTGAATTTGATGACTTAGGTATATGTATGGGCATATACCTAAGCAGTGTCGGTTGTTACTTCGTGTTTGAACCTTTCTTCGTGGTTTATCCTTTGTGGATTTGAGAGACCTTCAGGGGTCTCGGGGTCCCTACTGAGTAGCTTATACTCACCCCTGCACGGGCTTTGCCCGCACTACGTTGTGTTGGTTGCAGACGACGGACAGCGTTGATCTTAGCTGAGGCTTGCAGAGCAGGACGGTACCTGGAGGTGGACCACTGGGCGGGACGTGCTCGGAGCGGACGGCGGGACCCGTGGAGCAGTGGAGCTATCTGTACCCACCCTTCAGGTGGGATTTCCAGTGGACAGCTCGGTGTAGCGGCTTTTACTTTTCAGTTGCTGTTTTCCCTTTCGAGTTGTACTTTACTTTCAGTTTGGGTTTGTTTACTGGCCCATTTACTTTTCCGCACTTTCAGTTGTACTCTGCTTTTGCTTAGTGTTTACTTTCCGCTTGCTTACTCTGTGGTGTTTGTTTACTTTACAAAGGCAATGCCTTCCCTTTTTACCGGGATTTACGCCTTGGTGCTAGTCGCCAGCCCCTGGCCTATGGAGGGCGGGCTTGGGGTAGTCACGGCACGGACCCCGAGGGCGGGTCGTGACAAATTGGTATCAGAGGAGTTCGGTTCTACCGCGAACTCTGATCTTTTCTATGTGAAGCAATAATGTTTAGCGTATTGAGTGTGGTTATCAGTCCAGGGAGTCCAGTGTTGGTGCGGCGGCCGACGTATCCGTACACCAGTACCCTAACTTCTGATTTCCGACTTAATGCACGAAAACATTGATTGCGTGTGTGTTTCAAAGTTTTCTTTGTGATTACTTATATCAGCCCACCAGGTATACTGTTCTGACCGTGGCGCACCTGTTTCCTTTTCAAGATGACCCCACGACGGCAGCCAGCTAGGGTTCCGAGAGTCGAGTGTGACGACAGCCCACCGAGCGACGAGGCTTCGGTGCAGGACCCTTTGTCAGCAGTGGCACCGGCGGTAGCTCTACCCGTCGAGCCACCGATACTTCCAGCACCAGCCGCTGACGATGCACGTCGCCTCAGCGCACTGCATGAGTTTCAGCACCAGCGACCACCCAGGTTTTGCGGGGAGACGGATCCCCAGGCAGCCGAGGACTAGCTGGAGACAGTGGTACGTGTGTTTAGGCTAGTGAGGACACCAGCAGACCTCATGGTGATCCTCGCTGCGAGCCTACTACACGCAGCAGCAGGACGATGGTGGAGCTTGATGCTCCAGGTGCACGATGAGGAATCTCTACTTTGGACGGACTTTGAGAGCCTCTTCCGCTCGGAGTTCGTCCCAACCACCCTTCGTGCGGTGCGTATCTAGGAGCTTCTTCAGCTGCGGCAGGGCAGCATGACGGTCGCTCAGTACTCGACGAGATTTACTGATCTCTCGCGCTACTCGACCGACATGGTACGGGACCCATTCTTCCGGGCCCGGACCTTCGAGCAGGGTTTGATACACGAGATCAGGGCATCGCTGATCTCCCTCAGCATACCGACTCAGACAGGAGTACTGGAGATGGCCCTTCTGATCGAGAGCTTCCTTGCTGAGTCTACACCAGCGCAGTGACCCACCGCAGGGCGGCACGTGGCAGAGTCATCTGCAACAGGCAGTCGACGGATGACTCAGGGGTCCAGACAGACCAAACCTTCGGGCAGATGACCTCAGGGCACTGGCTCAGCAGTGCGGAGCACACAGCGAGGAGCCAGTCTTTCGAGAGGCAGACAGTGCTACTCGTGCGGCGGGCAGGGCCACATGGCTCGTGACTGCACGACCCGCCGTGCCGAGGAGCAGCAGTCAGTTGAGGGACCACCGAGGCAGAGGCAGAGGGTCGACCGTGGTGGTCCGCAGGGAGGAGGCGGACGAGGCAGAGGAGCTGGACGAGCAGCCGGTGGTGGGCGACGCTTTGAGACTCTGCCACCACCACCACCAGGAGGTCCACCCCGACCACAGGGAGCTGGCGGGCAGAGACAGGCACAGCTCCAGGCAGCAGAGGCCTACGACCACAGCGCACCCGAGATGATTCGAGGTACTATCTGTGTCTATTCCACCCTTGCTGCAGTTCTTATAGACACAGGAGCGAGTCACTTTTTCATAGCCGCTGCCCTTGTTCGGAGCTCGGAGATTCCGACAGAGCCGTTGGCTCGATCCTTACGACTAGAGACTCCTACGGGAGCAGACTCGACGATTACGCACTGGTGCCGGCAGTGTGAGCTTACTCTAGGAGGCGAGAGCTTCGGCTGGGATCTTCTTGTAGCAGCGTCGAGGCCTTACGACGTCATCTTGGGCATGGATTGGCTATCTACGGTCCATGCGCAGATTGACTGTTTTAGGCGCAAGGTGCGATGTGTACGCACCAATGGGAGCAGGTTCACCTTCACCGGCGAGAAGGGAGCCTTAACAGCATAGGATGGACTTCCGCGGAGGAGAGGACAACCCATTACTCATCAGTTAGCTAGCCTCATCCTTGGAGCAGTTGACGTGCGGAGTCCTGGTTTTCCTGCAGTGGTGGATCAGTTTGCGGACGTTTTTCCCGACGACGTTCCAGGGCTACCTCCTCGTAGAGAGGTAGAATTTTATATTGACTTGTACCCCGGGACAGCCCCGATATCCACTCCAGCATATCGGATGGCCCCCGCCGAGCTTCGAGAGCTACAGGTACAGTTGGAGGACTTGCAGGGCAAGGGGTTCATCCGACCCAGTGTTTCACCCTGGGCTTCCCCGATTTTGTTCGCCAAGAAGGCGAACGGGAGCCTGCGGCTTTGTGTTGACTATCGTCGCCTGAACCAAGTGACAGTGAGGAACAAGTATCCGCTACCGAGGATTGATGACCTCTTTGATCAGCTCAAGGGAGCACGGTGGTTCTCGAAGATAAACCTCAGGTCAGGCTATCATCAGCTCAGAGTCAGAGACGAGGATGTGCAGAAGACGACCTTCAGATGTCGGTATGGCCACTATGAGTTCTTGGTTATTCCTTTCGGTGTAACCAATGCTCCATCAGTGTTCATGGCTCTCATGAACAGGATCTTTCAGCCATACCTCGATCGTTTTGTCGTGGTCTTCATCGACGACATTCTGATTTACTCTACGACTGAGGAGGAGCACGCCTATCACTTGCGAGTTATACTAGACACACTCCGAGAGCACCAGATTTATGGTAATCTCTCGAAGTGCCAGTTCTGGATACGTGAGGTCCACTTCTTGGGTCACGTTATCTCTGAGGCGGGAGTTGCAGTGGATCCTGCGAAGATCGAGGCTGTATTAGCATGGGAGCCACCCAGGAGCGTGATTGAGGTTCGGAGTTTCTTGGGACTAGCTGGATACTATCGGAGATTCATGCCAGACTTCTCTAGAGTTGCGGCACCACTCACAGCTTTGACGAAGAAGGGGAAACCCTTCGTGTGGTCAGACAGATGTCAGCAGATCTTCCAGGAGCTGAGACAGAGATTGACTAGCGCACCTATCTTGAGGTTTCCTGAGGAGGGAGTAGGGTACGTAGTCTACTGCGATGCATCAGGAACCGGACTCGGATGTGTTCTGATGCAGGAGCGGGCAGTGATCGCCTATGGATCACGTCGGTTGAGGCCGCATGAACAGAACTACGCTACCCATGACCTGAAGTTAGCAGCAGTGGTCTTCGCTCTGAAGACATGGCGACACTATCTGATGGGCGAGCACTTTACAGTCTTTTTCGATCATCAGAGTCTCAGGTATATCTTCTCGCAGAAGGACCTGAACCTGAGACAGCGGCGATGGCTCGAGTTCCTCCAAGACTATGACTTTGAGATAGTCTATACTCCTAGGAAAGGGAACGTAGTAGCCGATGCCCTCAGCAGGAGGACGGGCATTCAGCTACTTGAGGAGGCGACGGAGCAGCTAACCTCTTTACAGATATCCTTCGTGGATAGAGATGGAGCAGCCTTCCTCCAGTCTCTCACAGTCACCCCTCCACCACTGCAGCGGGTCAGAGAGGCACAACGTGAGGACGCTGACTGTGAGACACGGCGTGCACAGATATCCTCGGGACAGGCACCTGATGGTTTCTCCCTTGGAGTAGAGCACCACATCCTTTTCAGAGGATGTACCATGGTACCGGTCGCTTTGCGAGAGGAAGTGCTGAGAGAGTTTCACACTTCTCCTTTGGAGGTACATCCTGGAGTGGCGGAGATGTACCAGGACCTCAGACGACAGCACTGGTGGCCGGGCATGAAGAAGGCAGTAGCAGAGTTCGTTTCTTGATGCCTCACCTGCCAGCAGGTGAAGGCAGAGCATCAGGTACCAGCAGGCTTGGTACAGCCCTTGGAGGTCCCGGAGTGGAAGTGGGACGGAATATCTATGGACTTCGTGACTGGACTTCCACGCACTTCCAGAGGTCACGAATCCATATGGGTGATTGTTGACCGACTCACCAAGTCGGCACACTTCTTACCCATCAGAGAGCAGGGCTCAGTGGAGAGCTTGGGACGCCTCTACGTTCAGGAGATTGTGCGACTCCACGGTGTGCCATCATCTATCGTCTCCGATCGAGATGCCCGTTTTACTTCCCGGATTTGGAAGGGGTTACAGGAGGCGTTCGGGACGCAGCTACGTTTGAGCACAACCTTTCACCCTCAGACGGATGGTCAGACGGAGAGGACCATTCAGACTCTCGAGGACATGCTCCGCGCATGTGTCCTCGACTTTGGTCGTAGCTGGGAGGACCACCTACCCTTGGTGGAGTTTGCGTACAACAACAGCTACCACTCCACCATCGGGATGGCACCGTATGAGGCGTTGTACGACCGACCTTGTAGATCTCCTTTGTGCTGGACAGACCCTGGGGAGTCAGCACTGGTGGGACCAGAGATGGTCCAGGCCACGACAGAGAAGGTCCAGGTCATCCAGGAGAGGATGAGGATAGCTCAGAGCCGGCAGAAGTCATATGCTGACAGGAGGCGGAGGCCACTAGAGTTCGAGGATGGCGACCACGTCTTCTTGCGGGTCTCACCTCGACGTGGTTTTCTGAGATTTGGCCGAGGCGACAAGTTATCTCCGCGCTTCATCGGACCCTTCCAGGTCCTCAGCAGGGTTGACGAGGTGGCTTATCGCCTGGCTCTGCCACCTCAGTTACACCGGGTGCACGACGTCTTCCACGTATCTCAGCTGAGGAGATACGTGCATGACCCGACGCACATCATTGACCATGGAGAGCTTGACGTTGACGATGGGGCGACTTTTACGGAGGTCCCGGTGGAGATAGAGGATCGACAGGAGCGGGTCCTGCGTGGGCGATCGATTTCTCTTGTGCGCATCAGATGGCAGCACGGGAACCTTCAGGAGAGCACATGGGAGCGGGAGGCTCAGATGCGTGCTCAGTACCCTCATTTGTTTCCCTAGTTTTTGATGTATCTTTACGGGGACGTAAAGCCCTGAGATGGGAGTAATGTAAAGACCCGTAAAATTCAAGGTAAATTTTTTCTTAATTTTCTTTGGAATTTTACAAGAGCGCGGTTTCAGACGGCACCTGATTCCGAGGCCCGGAGTGCCCGGAATCAATTTCCGAAGTTTGGCTCGGGTACGTTCAGTGAACGAACGAGCGGGAATTCCTAACTTTTGATCCGATGCTCGGAATTGAAATCCGAGGGCACCAATGAACTCGCAACGCCGATATTCGCTTAAGGAGACCTTTTCCGAAGTTGCGTTTATTGCGGGACGAAAGTTAGTTTTTGGGAGAATTATAAAAAAGTTGAATAAAAATGTAGAAAACTTTTTATTTTACTTTTGTTGGTTAACTTCTCTCAAAGGAAGTTAGGGGTGGGACCCACACCCACTTAACCTCCCTTGAGAGGATTAAGTGTGGTGGGACCCACACGAACCTAAACCTTCCATCTTCTCTCAAACTCCCTTAACCCCTCTTTAAATGACATGACAAATTGTTATTTAATTTTGGAGTTATCTTATTTGAATTTCAAACCTTTGAAATTCAATTTGTTAAGTTTGTGAATAAAATAAGTCTCTATCTTATTTTATTTGGTTAGATTTGCTTATCCATCTTGAGAGCTTTTGGGTTCTTCTCCTTCTTCTTCAAACTTTGACGAAGAACGCTCAAGCTTTGACGAAGAACGCTCAAGCTCCGACGAAGAACGCCGCTCCTCTCTTCTTCGTCTTCCGTGTCAACGAAAGGGAATGCTGCTTCCTCCTCGGACTTCCTTCGTCGGCATACGAAGATTCGCCAACGACGTACCTCTTCAGACGTACCTCCTCGTCATCGGATTTGACGAACGATTACCGCGACGCCCGACCTCCGCGACGTTGTCTTCCGCGGGTCGTTGACAATCTTCGAACTTATACCCAAGGTAGGGGTTGTTGTTAATTGTTTATTTATTTATTCTTGTTCATGGTTCTAGCATGACTAACGTGAGGATATTTAAATATGTGTTATCATTTAACGTGAGGGGGCCGGACCGCATGAACACGGCCGAACCCCCTCTTTTGTTCTTGATGATTTATCTTGCGGTTGAAACAAGATGGCGTGGTGCCGTCGCACCACGCGGATATTCGCACGATTATTTTGCGCGGCGCCGTCGCGCCGCGCCGTGGAAGGATCATCAAGAACGCGACGCCGTCGCGCCGCGTCGAAGGGAATCAAAGGCACGGCGGAGGGGCGTGGTGCCGTCGCACCGCGCCGGACGACGAACACCGCGGCCGGTTCCGGGCCGCGGCGAGACGAGAAAACCGGCGGCACGCCGGGCCGCCGGCGTCGGAAACCAGAAGGGGACCGGCTTGCCGGTCCCGTTGGAGAAAAACTGGCCGGCCAGGTGGCCGGCCGGAAGGTCAAAGACCGGGGGAATAAATTCCCCCAGTCAACTCTCTAAACCCCCCCATTTATGAGGGGGGGGGGGGTTCCTTTGAGGGGGGCAGGCGGACCCCCCGGTTTCCTCAAGCAGGCCCCCACGAGGGGGGCCGGATCTCCAAAAGGCGCGGCACTTAAGCCGCGCCGCCTTGCTGGAAGCGGGGGCTTAGCCCCCCGCGCGTGATCCGTGCGGCGCCAGGTCGCCGCGTCGCCGGCCGGCCGGCCGGGCCGGGTCGGACCCGGGTCGGGTCGACCCGGTTCGGGCCGACCCAGGGGGGGGGGGGGGTCGGGCCGGGTCGGCCCGGACCCGGACCCCCCGTTTCGAGACGGTTTCAGTATTTTGGCCATAACTTGAGCCACGGACCTCCGATTGACAAACCGTCTGCAGAAACACAATCCTTGGATCGAGACGGTCGTTTCGGTATATCGCACTCAAAGTTTCGGAATACTTTGAGTTCGGCCGGGTTGGTTCGTTCACGAAACCAACCGGGGCTCCGGAGCGGAAACGCTCATATCTTGAGCTACGGACGTCCGATTGACGTGCCGTCAGCTTTGTTGTGTTCCTCTTAGTGAGACCGATCTTTTGGCATACTCCGCCCGAGGTTTGGACGCAGGTGGAGTACGGTCGGGTTGATTTTGCCTTAAAAACCAACCGGGCCCCGGGGACGAAAATGCCAATAACTCTCAGACCGGGCGTCCGATCGACGTGCCGTCTGTTGCGTTGAGTTCCTTTTGACGATACAGAACTTTTGGATACATCAACTCTGGACTTTGTGACAGTTGATGTATCAGCCTCTCGGCTTGTGGAGCGGACCCTCCTGTACGAGCTTGCTGTGTGCGGGAACCCTAGTGCTGGCTGCGACTGTGACTGCTACTACTACTGCTACTGCTACTGTGACTGTGACGACGACAGTACAGAGATCCTGTGTGGATTCGACGACGACGACTACAGCACTCAGCGATCCTACGTGGATCAGTGCTACAGGTCCTGTGTGGGCCCGATCCTGTGTGGGTCCGATCCTGTGTGGGTCTTTGCGCTCAGCGGTCCTGTGTGAACCAGCGCCGACAGGTCCTATGTGGGCCCGATCCTGTGTGGGTCTTTTGCGGGGGTTAGTTACCTATCGATCCTTCGTGGGTCCGACGACTTAGATGGATCAGAGATCATCTTTATCGTCCTTTGAAGAAGTATACCTGTGTGAGCTGTATCTTGTTGCTTTCCTGTGTGGATTGTGTTGTGCTATCCTGTGTGGATTACGTTTTGCTTTCCTGTGTGGAATACGTTTACTTTCCTGTGTGGACTGAGTTGTACTTGGGCTCGGAGGTTGGAGCGTATTTGAATTTGATGACTTAGGTATATGTATGGGCATATACCTAAGCAGTGTCGGTTGTTACTTCGTGTTTGTACCTTTTTTCGTGGTTTATCCTTTGTGGATTTGAGAGACCTTCAGGGGTCTCGGGGTCCCTACTGAGTAGCTTATACTCACCCCTGCACGGGCTTTGCCCGCACTACGTTGTGTTGGTTGCAGACGACGGACAGCGTTGATCTTAGCTGAGGCTTGCAGAGCAGGACGGTACCTGGAGGTGGACCACTGGGCGGGACGTGCTCGGAGCGGACGGCGGGACCCGTGGAGCAGTGGAGCTATCTGTACCCACCCTTCAGGTGGGATTTCCAGTGGACAGCTCGGTGTAGCGGCTTTTACTTTTCAGTTGCTGTTTTCCCTTTCGAGTTGTACTTTACTTTCAGTTTGGGTTTGTTTACTGGCCCATTTACTTTTCCGCACTTTCAGTTGTACTCTGCTTTTGCTTAGTGTTTACTTTCCGCTTGCTTACTCTGTGGTGTTTGTTTACTTTACAAAGGCAATGCCTTCCCTTTTTACCGGGATTTACGCCTTGGTGCTAGTCGCCAGCCCCTGGCCTATGGAGGGCGGGCTTGGGGTAGTCACGGCACGGACCCCGAGGGCGGGTCGTGACATGAGGAGTGAAATAATGCTACTAAGATGGCCATGGGAGTAAACCATGACTACCAAAATGGTATGTGGAGTGAACTCATGCTACTAAGATGACCATGGGAGTGAACCATGACTACCAATATGGTATAGAGAGTAAACCCATATTACCAAGATGGTCTTGGAAGCGACACCTTGGCTACTATGGAAATCATATTATATGATTATGTGTCTGCCACAATTCCATGTTTTATTCCAAAGTTATGATTTTGTGGCTTATGTTCTTTATTTTTATAAGATTCATTCCTTATAAACTACCAATCATTATTCCATGATTCATGTCTATGATATTTCATATATAGGGTATGATTTTATATTTTCATGATCATGTTCTCATACCATTATGCTCATGATTATTATTACATATCTCCATTTTTTACCCTTACTGAGAATTTGAGCTCACATCTTTATTATGTTTACTTTCCCCAGGTTCTAAAGAAAGGTTTTAGGTATAATTACTAAAGGTGGATATATTTATGGGATATGTTGAAGATCTTTCACCAGGATTGAAGATTTTGTTTGCATGTTTCCAAAGATACTAAACTATTATGGTCCTCATGCATGTATTTTTGTAATGTAATGAATATTAATTTAAAATAATGTAATATCCATGTATGTCTATCCCAGTTCACTATATGTACCATCAGATATAGTACTTTTATTATTGTTTTGAATTATTATAATTTATAATATATTCACTACACTAGTGTGTAGAAGAGGAAGGATCTTTTTGTTTTCATATGGATGGACTTCTAATTGGTACTCTTGAAAACTTAAATCCTTTTTAAACACTAATTTTTGATAGTGTGTGCTATGATAAATGGTGCGTTAAGATGAATAATTTCATTATCAAAATGGGATTTGATCATTTTATTATGATTACTGGAATATACTAGATTTTGGAGAAAGATCTATCTACTTTCATTCATGAAGAAAATTTGGAATATTAGGCTAACTACAGAGTCTAAAACACTTCACTTTTATTAATGACTCACATTATCTATAACCAAATTTCTTCATGTGAGATAGAAAATGATATATGAAAAAATTTGTATATAACTCACTTTGGAACTTCTAAAGTTTTTAAAAATAGATGAGAAATATTGAGAGTTGATTATCACACATTTTATTTTCTTTTGGGAGAATTAGTGATGTATACAAATTAAAGGTTTATAATGAAAATAAATAGTCCCTGGTCATTTGGTTAGAAAGAATTAATGGATGATCATTTGGTTAAGAAAGTTATTGATATTATGTCTAAGGAATTATAATCTTAGAGGACAACAATAGATGGAACTAAATATCTCACTAAGCTAAGCCTTGATGATTTGATCAGAATGTTGATGTAACATGAAAGTATTTAAAAAGAGATTATAATAATGAAAGGAAGAAATAATGAAGTTTATTTTGATTCAACACCCAGTTCTTTATCTATCAATGTTCAAACATCAAAGACCACTAATGTGAAGAATAATTCTAAATACTTATCAGAAAGTAGCAATTCATAAAATACTAAAGGAGAGATTTCACAAACTACAAGATGAATGAATAAGATTATTGAGAATAAAATATTCAAGTATAATAATTGGAAAATTTAGAAAAGATAAGTATAAGAAAAAGGAGTCTCCAAACACCATATACTATGAGTGCATAAAATTGAGACACATTAAACCCAATTGTTTGTGATTAAATAAGAATCCAAAGGACATAAAATCTTCAAAGAAATAAGAGAGAAATGATTTCCATTCAAATTAATGATACATGGAGTGTAAGTGAGGATCCATCATTAGACAAAAATAGTGATTTAAAGGATGATAGTTGAAATATTGAGGGATTCTATGAAAATGATCCTCAGAACAACCTATTCTTGATGGGGAAGGTGACTCCCGACACCCTTTCATAATTATATTTAAATGAAAATGTTTCATATTAATTAGATGATGAAAAATGTTCAACTTCATTATGAGACTAATATAAAATTCCATCAATTGAGTAAATGACTAGATATATGGATTTCCTTGAAAAGAAAAATGAAAAATTATTTAAAGAGCGGATTTTTTCTAAATAATTAGTTACTAAAGTTTAAGAAAGGATTTAAAAACTTAATTTTGATATTTACAAATTTTATTTAGAACTCAATGATAAAGATTACAAAATTTCTAAAGTGAAGAAGGAATTATAATAAATTCACTAAGGATATTGGATAATTAAAGTGAGAAATAGGTGAGTTGAATGTCAAACTTAATACAAAACTAGTAATTTAATCAAAATATAAGAGTGATAATGTTAGTTTGAAATTAGAAATTGAAATTCTTAATATGTAATCAATTTTTTTTCAAATGGATGAAAAAGTTTTAATTAACTTTGAAAATATTTAAGTTTTAATAGGATATCACCCAATCTGTGATATATATTCAACATAATAATTTATTTTCAATAAAACTATTTTGTATCAAGAAATGTTCCCTTTTGTAATAAATGTTAGAGAGGTGAACAATGGAGAAAATAATTTTCTTTGAAAAAAATTCAATCCCTCGGAACACATATAGTTTATATTCCTAAAGAGTTTTTAGTTGTAAAATATAAAAAATTTATACAAACATGGGTTCCTAAGAATAGAGACCCTAGATTTTTTCACAAATTATTACAAGATTTTAAGAATAATTAACTATAAAATTATAATCCAAGGATCATAAAGTCTAGTTTATTTGGATGATTAGGTACATGAAACCGAAAACCTGGAAGTAAAACATTTTTTTTATTTTAATCATCCATAAAGAGCTCATAACTTATATTGAGATATTAAACATGCCCAGGATAACCTGGGGAATACATGAACAAAAGAGATGATCTAAAAATACCCTTATGAAAATAAGCACATGAATAAATCATAGAATATGGGTTAAAAGGCATAATGTGATGACATTAAAAGTCATGAAACATGAATAAACATAAGGAATCATAACATATATAACATGAGATCATATAATCATGGAACAACAAGAATGTAGAAACAATATACAACATGACATAAGAATGAGTCAAGGATTATTGCACATGGAGGAGCATGGGTCAAGGCTAACCACCAATACCGTTGCACAAGGAGCACAAGTTAAGGTTAACCACTAAGACCATTTCATATGGAGCATAAGTCAAGGATAACCACCAAAAACCTTGCACATGAAGTCTGATGAGACTAAAAATTACCCAATGCATTGAAGTGATATCTAAGTGCACCCATAATAACATGTTCATGCATATGTGTTCCACATGAAGAATCAAACATAAGGGTTTCTAATGGAAAAAATCGGGTACCATAATCATGTCATAAGGCATAAAAAATGGGAATATCATATTGGTGTCCAAAAAATAATGGATTTAAATCATACATGGGCACTAATAATGTAAAATATTCATTATCATTATAAGTTATGTCAAATAGAAGTGAAAATATGTAAAAAGAGTGTTTAAGAAACTTTATAAATAAAACATTTTAGTTGGGTTTAAGGAAAATATTAAATATTCTTTAAAAAAGAAAATGAATAATTGTTTGTATAAAACTAGAAATGAAGAAAAATAGTTTTCATTAAAGAATGAGTGATTTTAGAAAAATAATGGTGGCTTAAAACAAATTATGGAGTGCACTTGAAAATGAGTAAGAAATTAGGAAGTTCCCTTTTATCGGGCTTACTTATCAGGAAGATTTGAGAAGGGAACCTTATAAAACATGTATTTCCCCATAAAATAAGGATGTAATGATCTGGATACATTATTTTAGAACATATACATAGAATTTATAATAATTATATAAAAATAAAGAAGAATTACATTGGGGTAAAGAGAGAGATAGCGTAACCTAAAGAAAAAATAGAGGTTCTTACAGAATCCCTTGCCCTATGTCCGAAAGTGTTCTGAACTTGATATTAATGTACTAGATAATCAAATTAGATCCATTAATTAATTAATTTAGAACAATTTATAAATTTATTTTATTTATTATAGTTTTATTAAGTTCATTTAGGGACCTTTTGATGAGTTATAAGATACAATTTTATCATTCAGGAGCATTTATTTCCTTGGTTCTCATGATCGGTTTACTTGTATATATGTATATAAAATCATGTAAAATGAGACTAGTCATCCATAATTGAAATTATATATTATTAATGAAAATCCAGAATAATAAATGGTTATATATGTTATTTGGTAATTTTGGGGTGAGGATGAATCATTAGATAAGACATTAGTGATAATCATTTAGATTATTTTGCTGATTTTTTGATCATCAAAAATTAATTTTGTTTTATTAACTAATATTATGTATATAAAATGGTTCTAGAACATTAAATAGGATTTAATACATATATTATACTCGTTTTTAACCATAAAAATGGTTTTATGATCAGTCTTGAAAGATATAAAGGAAATTGAAAACTCCTTCACCCTTGAATGAGATAAATTAACACATCACAGATGATGTATTCATTTTTAGGAAAAAAGGAGAGGGAAGAGAATTGACGATGGATTATTACATAAAAAAAGTTCTAGTAAAAAAATGATACTTTATATATCATGCCACTTTGGGATAGGTATTTTATGAGAATATAAGAAAATAAAAGAACTAGAAAAGAAATCAAAGGAAAACAGAAGAGGGTTTTACCTCTTGAACTTCTTCTCTTTGAGAACCTCCTTAGGAAAAAGGGATTGGTCTTTTGTTGAGACCAAAAGCTATTGGACAAGGGGGGAGAGGTTTTAGAGATTATTGGGTAGAAATTGAAAAATATACAAGGCTTAATAGGTTTGAGGAGAATAGGTGGTTAGGGGTGATATTTATAGTGGAGGAGAGGGGTGTTTTTTGAATATTTTATTCATTAGTTTATTATTTTACCTCAAGACTATGAATAGTTTGAGAATTATCACTATATATATCAAAATAATTAAGGTTAGTTTGAGATTATGGTTCTTACATCAGTGATGACTCAAATAATAATGTGTTTAACTTATAATGTATATATACTGTGAATTACTATATTTCACTATTCACAAAAAAATCAACTATTTTAGAAAAATACAAAAAATTAACTATAACAATTTTTTGATAAGTAGAATTAAAAAATAGACTTAATTTTATGAAAATATTTTTACAAATATGATAAATTTAATTTTTAATTAAAATTATCATTTATTTGAAAAATACCAATTTTAAAATTATAACTGATTTTATAACATTTTGAAAAATTAATTAAGGTCTCATAATAATATATTATAATCATAAGAAAACCAAATATTAATTTATGAATGTATTTTATTAAAATAAATTTTCTTTTAAATAATTATATTAATTATAAAATTATAAATAAACATTTATATTTTATAAAAATACCAACACTTAATTTATCTTTTTTAAAACATTTATTTACTTAAACTATATTATAATTATATAATTTATAGGATGGCTAAATTTTATTTATAATTTCATAGGTGAGGTTACTAATCTATTGGTCGATTTACTATTTATAAAGGTCACATTACTATTTCAATGGTCATGTTACTATTCTATTGGTATAAGTTCATTAATTTCTATAAATTCTTCTTATTTCATTAATTTTTCATTTATGAAGTTTTTTCTGTGTTCTTTATGTGATTTTATATGATTTATAATATATAAGGGACTTTCCATTGATAAAATTTTGGGTCTTTACATTATCCTCCCTTATGAAATTTCACCCACGAAATTTCATTCTACAAATTTTGTGGAAAACAAGTGAGGGAACTTATCCTTCATTTCTTTCTCCAGTTCCCATGTTTCCTATTCATACTTATGGTTCCACTATATTACTTTGACTAGGTGAGTGTTCTTATTGTATAGAAATTTATCTCTACGATCTAAGATCTTCACTGGTTTCTCCTCATAGGAGAGATCATTTTCCAACGGTACCACCTCTGAATTCAGTACATGTAAGGGATCTATTATGTACTTTATCAAGAGGTATACATGGAATACATCATGAACTTGAGACATGGTTCATGGAAGTTCTATTAAATAGGTCACAGCTCTAATACAATCAAGAATATCAAAGGGGCTGATGTACCTAGGACTTAGCTTTCCTTTATTCCAAAATCTCATGATTCTTTTACATGAAGATATATGAAGGAATACCATGTCTCAAAACTTAAACTGAAGGTCACTTCGATGATTATACACACAACTATTTTGTCTACTTTGGGATTACTTGATGTACTACCAAATGGTTTTCACCTTTACCACCTTTTCTTCAACCATTTCAGGTCCCAGCACACTAAAAAAAGGTTATTAGCGACGGTTTTTTGTCAAATAGTAACGGTTTAAACCACTACCTAATTTTATAGTGGAGGTTAATAAAACTATTTTATATTACAAGGTTTATAGTAATTTAGTGGTGGTTTTGTTTTTTTTTCATGGAGGTTTTCTTATCTGTCGTTTTTGGAGCATTTAGTGGCAGTTTTATGTTTATTTAGTGGCAGTTATTTTATTTTAAGAAACATGGTGGAATATAAATAAAATGAAACTAACCACCACTGAACATATGAGTGACAGTTTGTTTTAGTAAAGGTTTCAATTAACCATTACTAAAACATATTTTATTTAATGTATTTATAGATGGTTACTAAAAAACGCCCCTAAATTAGTTTTTTAAATATTTAATAATAAACTAACATGTAATAAACAAAAACATGAATATATGATAAACCCATCATATATAAGTCATACATCCACAATCCTATATACAAACACGCATAATCATCATAACCTCAATCTTAGTCAACTCATACATCTTTCAAACAAAACCCCAATCATCAATATATATATATAAAATATGTACAACAATAAATGATTCCCAATATACATCCATGTCATGACCTCCATTATATCTGTCTACCTCCATATCATCTCATCAACTAAAACCAACCACATCATCTCATCAAATATAACAAAAAAGAAAACAAAAATAAAAAAACTAAACATAATAAATTAGAATTATAGTATAAACCCGGAATAATTTTGTGGATCAAAATGTTCAACCTCATGCCTACTACCGATATCTTCCACCTACAACGAAAAATAGAACATTTATGAAAAGAAATACAAAATAAAAAGACATAGAATATATTTATACTATGCAAATCGTGTATCAAATTGAGGTTCAGTTGATTCTTACATGTCAAAAATGACTTATGGATTGTTTTCCTAAAGTATCAAAATAATCAAAATGCATTTTCTCGGTTTTGAGTAGGTCATTTGTCATTTTTACTAAAATTAATGTCAATTTTAAATAAAAAGATGCAATTGGAGTCATACCGGTCACAACTTGTGTCGTAATGAGGTGAAACTGATTCCTACATGTCTCAAATTACATATGGATCATTTTCCTAAAGTATCAAAACAATCTGAATACATTTTCTCAATTTTGAGTATGTCACTTGTCTTTTTTACTAAATTATCCTTTTAAACTATAAAAATTTACTTTGACTCATACTGATCACATCATGTATTAGTTTTATGTGAGATTTATTACTACATTTCAAAAATGGATTATTAATTGATTTCATAAATTATCAAGAAAATATGAGCACATTTTCTCATTTTTTAGTGAGTGACACTTTTTGAACTAAAATGTTGATTTTAAATTGATAACAGACACATTGAGTTATACTGATAATATATTCATATCCATTATATGGAGGCGTGTGTAAGTTTAGTTTTCCGTACACAGAAACAATATATTCATAGGTGGTAGGAGAAAATTGAACAATCATCGTTTCGCGAGGCAGTAGTTTGCCGTACACAGAAACAATATATTCATATCCATTAGATGGAGGTGTGTGTAAGTGTAGTTCGAATCCTTCTCATAAAAAAATAATATTATATTGAGGATAATAGTTTTGTTATTTAATCATAGAATAGTAAGATTAGAGGGAGTGGAGAAGGAAAATAAAGGAAAGGAGTTTGAGAGAAGATGCTACCTCTACACCAGGTAACTCCTTTTTATTTGCACCAAAAGGATTTCTTGAATTGACTTCTGCCCAAGTTAAGGATTCTAGGAGGAAGGGAGGGATGTTAAAAGATTTTTTGAGTAGAATTTGGATGATCCAAGGGGCTTGATAGGTGTTATTAAGTGGGTATAGTTGGTGACCTTTTATAAGAGGGAGGATGGGCACTTTAGGAAAGTCTTGAAATATTATTTTATTATAAATTTATTTTTGAATTATAGTAGTTTAAAAGTGATAAATTTCAAGGATAATATGATTATGTGTTGAAATAATCTCATTCAATAGGTTTTAGACACGTTTATTTCACAAAATTAACCTTATCTTTTAGCATTAACCCTTAGTTAAAAACATTAACTCTTACCATGTCTTCTTGTATTTTCATAATATATGGTTACTATAGTTACTATAAAATGCCAATAGAACCTCAAGTGGATCATTAATGACATTTTTAACATTATATAATCCATTTTTCTAAATATTATATTTTTTGGACTATTATATCATTTAATAAAATAGTATTGGTTTTAAAAAATCATTTATGTCAATTTTGACACTATTTAGTAATTTATTTTTGTTAAAATCATAAAAACTTGATTAATTAAAAAAAATGCATTAAATCATCCCTCACATGTCATTTTCATCCAAAAAATTCGTGGATGGCATAAAAATGTTTAAATTACATTTATTTTAATATTTAAAATATCATTTATTTGAATCTTTCAATAATAAGGTAATCACTACATCATCATTGTGTCATAAATAAATTTATTTATTTAATGTATAAAAATTATAAATAAAATACCATGATGTCAGAAATATTTTTATCTTTCTAATTAATATTTATAGTTGAAGATAAAATTTATATAAACTAAATTAAAATTGTTTTAGTTAGAAGATACATGTTTATGTTATATTTCTCTCTTCTTTACAATAAATATTATAAAAGGTCATTATCACACCAAAGTGGCTCCATGAGGTCCTAAAATTGATCCAAGTATGAACATGGTCAAAAATATCTCATCCCATAGGATTAGGACATGTGTTATGGTATTTTTATATTATTATAATACCATTTTACCCTCATTTACCTGATTTACCCTTTAACTATGGTAAATAAAAAAATAATTACTAAAGTTACTATTTATTATGTCCAAAAAATAAAAGGTACCTGTTTAAAAAATTTGTAACATATGATTCCAAATATGGAATCCATTTTTCCAAATTCAAAATAAAGAAGTTGCAGTAATTAATTTAAAATTAATTTTCATTATCAAAACCTGAAAGTGGGTTTTTAAGAAGTAAAAACTATCAAAAGACTGACATGTGTTTATGTCCAATTTAAATGTGAAATTACTTCCAATAACCATAATTGGATTAAATGATTAAAAATTAATCCAATTAAACTTTAAATCCAATTAAAAGGATAATATAACTATATAAATAAATTAGATAAAAATTCAGTTTTGAATTAACATTTAGTATTTTTCACTATTTATAAAAATATGGATTTTATCAGAAAAATACCAAGATTTCAACCGAAGTAAATTTTGATGTCCCAATTCTAAAGAAGAAGTTTATTTTATCAAATAGAACATATAAAAGTGTTAAAAACTATTTTTAAAAAGTGTTCTCCATCAAAAGGCGGTAAAACAACCTTTTAAAAACATTAGAGTATTTTATGCTTAAAATTGGATTCATTCTCATTTTAAGCCTATAAAATTCATTGGATAAATTTAAAAACATTTAAAAAATATGTAAAATCACAATATAGTTAATTCTTTTCATTCCCGCCAAAACAACGACTAAGCATTAACTACCATTTAAAATAATAATATTATTATTGTATTATTTTTCAGTATAACTCAATGTTGTGTGCAATGTAAGATTTCATAGAAACCCATTGTTGTGTGTTGGGTATGCTATCGTACATAGTGTCCCCTTTAAACTAAAATTAATATTAAATTCAAAAATATTATTAGATATTAAAATGTATTATTCTATAAATACCTGGAATATTAAAACCATGGCCAATGCGATCACACAACACCTTTGCTTCTGAGTCTCCCCACCGAGATTCCTTAACCTACCACATTAGAGAATAATGCACTATCATATAAAAAAATATCCTTTACCACCATCCACCCTCAACTAAGGATATCCAAATCACAAATCGATCTTAGAAAACCAACTCTCCCCTCTCAACTGGTTAAAAAGGTCATCTATCCTTGGAAGAGGGTAATGGTTTTTGTCCATCACATGATTCAACCTTCAGTAGTATATGAAAAATACCAGACCACCATCCACCTTCTCTACGAACAAAACTAGAGCACCCCACAATGACACACTAGAATGGAAAAAAACTCTTCTACATCAGACCATTTATCTGAATCATCAACTCCCACAACTCAGAAGGTGCTGTCTAATAAGAAGCCATAAAAATTGAAGAAGCACTAGTATACAAGTATATCCTGAAATCAACATCACGTCGAGGGGGTAGCATCACAACCTCATTAGGGAAAAAATCCAGGAACTCCCCAATAACCCTTGGAACCTCTACCATATCAGCATTCACTAATTCCAATGACAACATAACTAACAAGGAAAGAAGGAGATCCATACGTTGACTACCCACCTGAAATCCCCACTCGCCAAAAAAAAACAACACGTTGGCCATCCACATCCAAAAAAACGACTCTCCTCCGGAAGCAATCGATAATAAAACATATAGAATACAACCATTCAATACCAAGTATGTCATCGTATGACTAAATTTGTAGCAAGAAAAGGTCCCCATAGGACTAATGTAGCCCCATCATCAGTCTACACCCCCAACACACATCAAACAAGCTGCTCTAGCCTCCGAATGACGTAGTCAACACCAGGGGTATGAGAAGCCTCTCTACATGTAGTCCTAAAGAACGAAGTAGATAGAGTTCAAAAAATGAGCGAGAATCTCCTAAATAAAATAAGGCATACACAAGGGTACTAAACAAACTAATCGTACCTCTGATGATCTCTGAACATTCTGGAACTGCTGCTTCCACTGCGTGAAACATACCATGCCAAACCCCTCTACCTCTCTATTGATGACCACCTCCATGGACACACTCAGGTCGTAGTCCCTAGACATGAGAAAAATCCTAGGGTCAGCCTATACCTACTCTATCTGTCCTAAATGGACCATAAGCTTACTGCCCTAAATATTAGAATGACCTCGTTGGTAAATAATGTTGAGGCTGACGCTGAACCTGTTCACCTCAGCCAAACCGAGCTCAATCAGCCACTGAGAACTAGTTATGAAGATGGACCCAAACCCCACAGAATAATCCCATCAAACCTAATCCCATAAGAAAGGGACGAAGACCATAAGGTCGAAATGGAAGCTGCTGAGGTCGACTCTCAGCTGGTCTAAACCTTAAAGGCCCCAAAACCCAAGGCTTTCCACTGATGACTCTGCTCCTTATAGAACCATGTTGGTTCCACTCCCATGGAAAACCTCCTTGAAAGTTCATCCTATCTATCACCTATGGCTTTTTCTGAACCTCCAGGTACGTTGGCAACAAAAAAGGAGTTACTACATACTAGATAGAAAGAAGGAGTGCCTCCTCAATACGTCTCACATGAGACTTTTCATCTGGAAAAAGATCTGAGGCAAAACATAGAAGGTCCTTGAACTTGATTCCTAGCTCCCATACTGACATAATCCCCTAATAAAGGGAGATTATCTCTTGCCTCTTCTCATCCTTCATTATTGAAGAAAGGAACTCGGCCTAATACTCTTTATAGAAGTCTACCCATGAAACATATGCTTCCTTCCACTCACCAAGATACAATGTCCACTATTGAAGTACAACTCCTCACATATCACTAACCACTAGATGGACCCAATACCTTGTCGGGGCCTAGATAAAACTAAAAGCAATCTCGAGATCCTCCATACAGCTCTCTGTATCCATGTATGAAACACTATCCTCATACTTTCGCAAATCTTTCCACTGGAAAGAACATAACATTTTCTACTAATGATTATCCTCCTCAACCGGATCAACCCTATGTCGATCAACCGAGTCCACCTACTGAACCTCCACTACCTAGTCCACATGCAGATGATGACCAAGACCCATATATAAAATAGAAACAAGGATTTACTAAGCTTGATAGTGTGTAATTTTTATTAAGATTTATCTTAACTCATTTAATTCTTTTTTTATTCACATCAACATTCCTAAAACAACCCAATTCAAACAAGAACACAATTAATTATGATGCATGTACCTTTCCTATCTCTCTACCCTGAAAGCAGGTCCATATCACTTGGCCATTGAATAAGCTCAAGGTCCATGCATTGGATCATAGGGGGCCATAAAATCCCATGTCCTAGCCAATCTCCCTGGTTAATATCACGCACCAAGGTCAACTGACACTATTTCCATACCACCCCATGAAATCCTCATTGTGATTAACTCAAAACTCCATCCAATATCTCAACCATCTCCTATGATACCAATTTTTCATGACCCCCTCCCTCCAAAGTTGCTACAATGAGAGGAGAGAGATAATGACCCCAGAGTCCCACCTCCAGTAGGCCCTAGTTTGGTGACTAGCATCAAGGGTGCGCAAAGCTCACAATATGGTAGGCATTAACCTTTATAAGAAATAATATCAGGAGATAGAATAAATTATACAAAAACAACTTCAAGATATAATATAAAATATAATCCCAAACTATACCACATGCATGTATAAAATAAAACTGATACCAATAAAAGAATCCAAATTAAGTCCCTAAAAACAAAGCAAAAGCAACGACATGACAACTGTCAAGGATCTGAGTTAGTAAGGTCTAACACAGTCTGCGTAATCCTCCTAGAAACCCAAAAAATTTTTTATATACGTAGGGTAAACATACAAGTATAATCAATAGGAAAACCAAAGTATCTCGTATACACGTGAAATAAGTATACTAATGCCCCTATGAGAAAATAAGAGAACCAAATAGCACCTATCAAGGTATACTAACCATCAAAACCTCACTATAACACTCTCACCAAATAATGCAAACCAAGTAATAGAATATAATATAAAGCACATCGATGATAAGGTACCTCACACCAATTTCCCACTGATTAGATGCTCTCACGCCCCAAAAAAAAATGTTTTGGTACTCCCACCTCTTCTAAATACACCACATCATATACTACCCACACACACCTGGGCCTCACAACACATTCTGTCTGCACGCACCTAGGCCTCACAACACATCTATCCCACACACACCTAGGCCTCAAAAAACATCACATATCATCCCAAAGACACCTTGGAAAGCACATCACAACTCATCCGGAAGACAGTCGGGACTCCATGTCACAACTCATCCTGAAGTCACCCAAGAAACCACATCACAACTCACCATAAAGACACCTAGGATTCCATATCTCATCACATCGTACCTGAAGAATCTTGGGAGTTCATTACCTGGAAGATGGAGCAGGGAAGAGTGAGTGGCCATCCATCCATCCTCCCACCGAGATGTTGGGAAAGACACCCCCACGTAACTATTTGGGTGTTCGGAACATAGTTCTCAACATGGATGAGGTGAATATAGAAATCACAAGGAAAATACAAGTATATATATATATATAGTACCAAAAACTCAATCCCAAAGAGTACCATTATCTCTATAGGTTGTGGGAGGAGAGAGAAACTCTCAATTCTGAATGAGTGACTAGTCATGGATTGTGTCTCTCTCTTCTTCTTATATAGTGGGAGGCTCAAATGCCTATAAAGGGTTCCCCGATTGCCGAAAATAAAACTCTCACTAAATAATAAGTAAATTAATTGTGATGATGAACTTATTGCATCCAATTTTCATTTATATTTTTATCACTTACTTGTAATACATAATAAATATATTATGTGATAAACCCAAGCCATTAATTCAACTAATAATTCCAGAAATATTAAATAAAACTTAAATATTAAAATAAGATTCATTCATATAATATTTTTCCCATATTCACTTAAATACCTTTTGAATAATTTTGATAAATAAATTCAACCTAATTATTCTATACTCGAATAATAATGAATTTATTTATTTTATGGTGATCATTAATAGTTGGACAACTCTCGAACCCTGTAGTGGGCCCCACTATGTCCTATACACTTATTCACCAAAATAGGGTAGATTCTTGAATACGCTATTGTGTGTGACCCTTTGGGTACTTATCTCAATAACGATGAATACTATTCACAGACCAAAATCAGAGTCTAGAAACCCATCAAGGGCCCTAGAGAGATAAGGAATAGTCACAATGATTACAACTTTTCCCAGGAACACATGCTATGTAATATAATCTCTTTGTCTCATGATATCTCATAAATTAGGATACACACTTATGTCATCGTCCTTTCTTTCTTTATTATTTATTTATCTAACTGGATGAACTTACCTTCAAATACCTTGGACAAGGATTTATGAAAGTACTACCATCCTAATTAACTAAACCCAAGATATCAATTCCTCAACTCAAAAGTAAAAAAATTCTATCTTGATCATTCAACCAATGCCATACCACCAATGATGCACCTAACACAAGCTACCTCATCATGACTTCAATGTCATGGTTTTTTCCTTGCATCAAAGTGCACGATCAAACGACACACATTGATAATGGTCTCAAGCCAGGAGAACAATACACATGTTCATAGATAAGAACATCCAATGACACCCAAAACATATGGTGTTCCTATTGGTGGGTATGCCCTCATGATCTCACCTACTAGAGATCACCAAGTAAGAACTTTATGAGAATAAATCTCAATACTTATGAGCCCCCAATACCTAATATTCATACATAATTTGTATCTAGTCAGTATGATGTATATAGAATATAGGTCATATGTTTAAGATTAATGTCATAGTATATCAAGGTTCTCATTATAGATTAGAAATTGATATAACTTTTTGATATGAAAAATAATCTATGTACATTACCATTTAAATAGTGGGTAAAAAATATTAACACTTTAATGGTAAGTACACATCATTCACATCTCACTGATGTTAGAACTTGAATATGCAACACTAGTAAGGAGGTCCTACTCAAGGTATTTAGGTTTTAACTCAGGGCCATGGATTGGGATTGATATATATAGTACATTCTACACTAGAGGAGCATAGTTTCAGTTCATCTACGGTGCGGGGTACGATTTTAGTAGCATTTACTTTAGTATATGTTCTATTTTTTATTGGAACTTTGAATTCATTAATATTTATAGAAATTATAGAATGTATTGGCCTCGAGATCAAGTATTTTTATGGAGTGATGACTCTCAATACTCCATTGAGAGTGCGATCAGAAAGAATATGCCAATACAGGGAGTTCCCTCTTGAGTTTGGTGGCTACCATTTCTTATAGACCATTTTCATCCTTGAAGAAATGGGATTCAATATCATACTCATAATGGATTTCTCGGTTCCATATCAGGCCCTTATTGACTGTTATCTCTAGAGAGTGTCTTTTATATCTCCATAGGGTGATAAGTATGCACATTAAGGAGAATGGGATGTCCAATCTTGTCAATATAGACTTGGGCATCGTGCATTGGGTGGAGTGTTATCCTCTATTACCTACCTTTTTATGAGTGATCAAGGAACATGTCAGATAAAATTCCCTTCTATAGTGGATTGTTTCAGGGACATCTTCCCCAACGACTTTTCTGGGTTACCTCATGTGAAATAGGTAGAGTTTACACTTGAGATAGTGACAAGAGCAACATTGGTATCTATTTCTCCTTACCAGATAACTCCTATTAAGCTTCATAAACTCAAAATATAGTTAGAGGACCTAGAAGACAAAGGGTTTATCTAACTCAGTGTTTCTCTTTGGGGTTCACCCAAGATTTTCACCAAGAAGGTGAATGAAACCCTTAGGATTTTCATGGATTACTGACAGTTGAATCAACTTACAGTTAAGAACCGATATCCACTGTATTTTATAAATGATCTCTTAGATAATATTTGAGGATATTGGGTTTTCTTAAAGATATAATTGAGGTCGGGATATCATCAATTAAGGGTTAGACTCTTAGATATACTATGCACAAATTTCCATAGTATATATGGATTGTATGGGTATTTGGTAACACCGTTCGGTCTCACATATGCACCAATAGTTTTTATGGATCTGATTAAATGGGTTTTCCACCTGTATATAGAGTATTTTGTGGTCATTTTCATGGATGAAATCTTGGTGTACTCATAAACTTGACATGATCATGCCAAACATCTTGATATTTTTTTTGAGAATTTATAAAGAGCATAGGTTATTTTTCAAGCTCACGAAATGACACTTATGAATTGATAAAGTTCACTTATTGGGTCACATTATATTATAAGCAGGGGTGTCTATTAACCTAAAGAAGGTGAGAACCATAGTCTCTTTGGAGAATCCCATGAACGTCTTTTATATTTAGAGTTTCTTGGGGTTGGTTGGATATTATAAGCATTTTATTCAGAATTTATCACGTCTTGTATCACCTCTTAAAATATTGAAAAATAAGGGTGTTAAATTCTAATGGTTTGAATCTTTTGAAAAAGTCTTTCTAGAGCTAAAAGGAAGACTTACCTCAGCATCGATACTAACTCTACCTAAGCCTGAAAGAGGCTACATGGTTTATTGTGATGCATCAAGCATTAGATTTGGAGTCATGTTGATGTAAGAGGATTGAGTCATGGTGTACAGGTCTTGTTAGTTGAGGCCCCATGAGCATAATTACCCAACATATGATCTCGACATAGTAGCAGTGGTTCATTCCTTGCATTGTTTGAGTTATTATTTGTTAGGAGAGAGGTTCGTTGTATACACGGACCATAAAATACTTAAATACATATTTACCCAGCATGACTTGAACCTTTGACAGTGAAGATGGGTTGAATACCTACGATCCTTCAATTTTGAGCTCACTTATTTGTCTGGGAAAGGAAATTTAGTGGATAATGTTCTGAGCAGGAAAACTCAGATACAAGAGGTTTAGGAAGCCAATAGTGTGTGGCAGTTTATGGATCTATTTTTTTTGAGATGAATCTAGAGTTTCATGAGTGTCGCTGACAACTTGTATTTATAGTTTTTTTGTTGAATTATTCACTTCTAGATATAGTGAATATGATATTGATTTCTAATCCCAAGGGATTAGTCATAAGACTGAGTGTTTTAGGAAAGGACCCACCTCCTGGTTGGGTCATTTATTGGGATGAGATCTTGTACATTCATGAGCGTGTTTGGGTTCTGACAGATGTATGAGAGGAGTTGATGTAAGAGTCTCATGCCTCTACTTGGGAAGTATATCGTAACCTTACCAATATGTACCACAACTTACACCATTAATACTGGTGGAAAGGTATGAAAAATGAGATAACATGTTTTATTACTCAGTGTTTCACCTGTTATGAGGTGAAGTCGGAACACTAGTGACCTTTAGGGATTTTACATCTATTACCCATTCTGGAGTGGAAATGGGATGACATCACTATGGATTTTTTGATAGGATTCCCAATATCCCCTCATGGAAATGACTCCATATGGGTTATTGTGGATAGACTGAAGAAGGTCACCTACTTATTACCTATTTGAGAGACCTTTTAAGTGATGATCTAGGCAGGATATATGTTAGATAGATCATACACCTTCATGGAGTTCCATGTACCATCATCTCAGATAGGAACACTCATTTTACATCATGGTTGTAGAAGGGGTTGTAGAAGGCTCTTGGATCACAAGTACTATTGAGTGAAACCTATCACCCACATATTAAAGACTGGTCTAAGACTACAATTTAGGTATTAGAGGTCATGCTCTGAGAACACATCCTTGATTTTGGGGTTCTTGGGAGAAACTCCCACCTCTCACTGAATTTTATTATAATAAATTTTTTAGGTGACTATACAAATAACTCGTAATTAGTCCCTATATGGTTGGCAGTTCCATTCACCCTTGTATTAGTTAGAGGAAAAAGATGTAGCACTACTGGGACCTTGTCTCATTCAGAAGACATCAGATTAGGTACAATTTATCAGGAAGTATTTGGATACAACGTAGTCTAGGAAGAAGTCTTATGCCAATCATCACCACTGACCTCTAGAGTTTGAGGGGGAGGGGAGATCAATTTTTTTTGATTATTTTTCTTAGTCTGGGGCATCGACGTATTAGGAAGAAAGACAAGCTAGCCTTTAGATTCATCAGCCCTTTTGAGATTCTGGATAGGGTCAGACTAGTGTCTTATCAGATCAAAATCCCTCAGAAATATAGGTCTATGCATGATGTTTTTTATGTCTCTCAGTTACATTGTTATCATTCATACCATTCTCATGTCCTTTAGCTTGTTGAGGTTGAGCTAGGTGCTGATGATTCTTTTCAGGAGTATCCTATTTGGATAGTTATTCATAGAAAGAAGGCTATGTGTGGTAGGTTAGTTCCTATAGTAAGGGTGCTATGGAAGCACAACCATGTACAGGATGAGACCTGAGAGAGAGAGGCTGATGTACATGCTCAATGGTTAGAATTATTCGTAGATGTTGATCAACCACCCTTAGAAGGGAAACTCAGGGGTGGGTTTCCTTATGGAGGGGGAGGTTTTAAGATCCCAATTTTTCTATGAGGTATGACTCCTTTGAATTCTATTTTGAATCTTTTTTTATCTCTATAAGAATTCCTAAGGGACTAAGAAAGGGTTCAAGAGAATCTAGGGCTTGTTTAGGTGCTGAATCTCTAATTTTTGAAGAAACAATATGAGGCACATGGTTGATGCATTGTTAGTTGTAACCATAAATCTCAACTATGATACCCATGTATATAGGGGTGAAATTGGTTTAATTTTCCGTGAGGAGGTGAATTGATATGAAAAACCCACAATAAATTGCAGGTATGTTGAGCATGGATGGTGTATAGTTAGTTTAATCACGTGCCTAACCATGTGAGGGGGTGGAGGTGTTGTATAATGAGCACACACAAGTTGCACATGGTTTTTCAATCCGTGTGCTTAGCCCTGCGAGGGGGTGTGACACTTAGATAGTGGTGACACATTGTTGGTGCATAGTTTGACCAACCATGTAGTGAAACCGCACACCCTTTAAAAAGGATATAAATTATCGATTCTCCCTTAATTCATTTAACCTTTATTCCTCTATTTTTCTCCTCCATCCACACAGTAACCCTCATGTTGAGATCTCCCTTCACCCTCAAGCTAGGCTTTGAGACTCCTCCTTAATATGGTGTCCGATTTAAGCACCACTAGTCACATTTGATTCTTCTTGGTAAGCCTTTGACTCCATTAAATTACTTTCTTGGTTTATCTCATCATCTTCAACATTATCTTCATGCAAGCTAATATGACATATTTTTCAAAGCATTTGTCTATTTCTTTAATTTATCCCATTCCATCCTAAATTAAAGGTTGATATTGGATGAGGTGTCTTCTACCCATCTAAGGTTGGTTGTCTATACCTTTTCCCTAAAATTTTAGGCATTATATATTTTCTTTGTTGTGCCACACACTGGAGAATCCAGGCGTTTCTCCTAAAATTTATAAACCCCTAAATTAATTGTGGGAACATGATTCTAGATAATGTTACGAGACTTGATAATCATTTAGAGGTTGATGACCTTAACCCTAACCATCCCCATGGGAAGGTTCGACTATATGCCTTAATGACTTATGCACCCATAGTGACCAAAGCACCACTAAGGTGTGTTTGGATTAGCATTGGCTAATGAAATTTTATAAATTAAGTTAATAAATGAGATGTAATATGGAACCATGGAAAACTAGATTTATTATAGATGAATTAAATGAAAGGTGACTGGTAAGACCATGTCGCATGGCCCTTGATAAATGATGTAGTGACAAGTAGGTTACACTTGGACTCTTTTATTACACTTTAGTCATGTAACTTAAATGACAAATTGAATTGATGTTGGAAATATACATTAACATGGCTAGAGTAATTTTACTTCATGATTATCTTATTAAATGGAAATGATCTTCTATACTGCTTGTTTAGAAATAATGGACATGGCGTTTTGCACTACTTACTCATAATTAAAGGACATGATGTTCCATGTTTCATATTTAGAAATAATGGACATGATGTTCCATACTACTTACTCATAATTAAAGGATATGAAATTCCATATTTCTTATTTAGAAATAATGGACATGACATTATACAATACTTAATCATAACTAATGTACATGATGTTCCATATTTCATACTCAAAATAATGGGTACCACATTCCAAATTTACTTATTTGTAATTAGTGGACACAATGTTCCTTATTGACGATTCACAATAAATGTAAATCGTGTTCCTTATTTCTTAATCAGAATTAAATAACATGAAATTCCTTATCATCTACTAATAATTAAAGGGAACAATGGTCCTTATTTATTATTGAAATAAAAAATGTCTAGAGACAATCTAGAATAGTCTAAATTATGTAGTATCAAATGAGTGTCTTGTGAGGAACCTGAGATGACATGGGTTTTCTTAGTTCATTTATTTCCTTTTTTAATATTACCTAAACATTGTTTCATTATATATTCATAGACTAGATTAATTATAGACACTGTTGGTGGTAGTATACTGAGTTTTACTCACACCCTATTTAGTCTGTTGATTGGTACTAGAACAGATTTCATGGATATAGGTTGAGATAAAGGAAAGTAGATTGCTATGGATGATTGAATTTCTATACTAGGATGGAGTATGACAGTAGAGTAATGAGCATGTGTTCACAATACTATTAGAGATAAATTTTGTCCTTTTTGTTTGTTTTGAATAACATGTACTCTTATATGCATGTTTCCTATTTTCCTTACTCCTTATTTTGTATTGAACCATGACATTATTTTTTACATGACAATAGGAATTAATTATGTCAATTTACTTTTGTATGGATGTTACTCCCATTGTTTCCATAATTACATTGCTTCCACTAATTTATATCTACATGTCATCACTGTGTTTCACTCTTACAAAGAGGGTATAGTCTTCCCACCTTACCATCATAGAACCTCACTGCTAGTTAGTAGCATCTGGCATATGGGGAGACACGCTTGATGTCATGTGGCCAACTAGGATCGATTAAGTGAACTAGATCTGGTATGTTCCAAAATTCATAAATAAATTTATAATAAAAATTCAAAAAAATCAATTACCATGTTTACAAAAAATGTGGTTAATTAATAACCAATTTAAAAATGTTTTTATAAAAAACTGTATAAGACGTGTGAATAATTTAGTGATATTTATAAAATGTGGTGTTGAGTGCCCCATAGGTTGCAGTTTGGTGTGTGTGAATTCATTACCTCTTGATAAATTTATACAAAAATTCATAAATTGATTTATCTTAAAAATGCAAAAAAAAACAACATTTATCGCTTGGGATCCCAGATGGGTGGAAATTTTTTTAATGTAAATCTATCTCAAAAATTGAAATTGAACTTATATTCAAAAAATTCATAAATAAATTCATATAATATTTTTAAAAAAAAAAATCAATCACCATGTTTATGTAAAACATGAGTAATTAATTACTATTTTACTCATATTTACAAAAAGCATAGGTAAATGATGTGTGAGTAATTTAGTAAAATTTATAAAACATGTGTAGAGTTCCCTGTAGATTGAAGTTGGGGGGGCGGTGTGAATGTATTATCATTTAATAAATTTATATAGAAAATTCATGAATAAATTTATCTCAAAAATTTAAAAGACATAATTACTTACATTTACCACCTGGGATCCTAAATGGGTAGGAAAAATTTTAATATAAATTTATATAAAAAATTCAAATTGAACTTATTTACTAAAAATTCATAAATAAATTTATATAAACGATTCAAAAAAAATTAATTACCATGTTTATAGAGCACGTGTAATTAATAACCGATTTACCTATGTTTACATAAAACATAGGTAAATAATGTGTGAGTAATTTAGAAATTTTTATAAAATGAAATGCATAGTACCATATAGGTTGAATTCAGGGGGTTTGAATGCATCAACAATTGATAAATTCATGCAAAAAATTCTTAAATAAATTTATACACAAAATTCATACATAAAATAATTACCCACATTGACCACCTGAGATCCTGGTTGGGATTGATAAATTTTAATATAAATTTATATAAAAAATTCAAATTGAACCTATATAAAAAAAATTCATAAATAAATTTAAATAAAAAAATAAAAAACTAATAACCATGCTTATGGAAAATGTGGATAATTAATATCTAATTTACCCACATTTACATAAAACACAGGTAAATAATGTGTGATTAATTTAGAGATGTTTATAAAATATGGTGTAGGGTGCCCTGTGGGTTGAATTTAGGGATGTGAATGGATATGCACTTGATCTCTTGGAATCTCATCTAGAGGAAAAAATTTTAATATAAATTTATATAAAAAATTAATAAATAAAATTTTCTTAAAAATTCAAAAAATTTAATTACCCATGATGACCACTTGGGATCCTGGTTGGATGAGAAATTTTTTAATATAAATTTATATAAAAAATTCAAATTGAACTTATATAAAAAAATTAATAAATAAATTTATATCAAAAAATAAAAAAAATTAATTACCACATTTATGGAAAACATGGGTAATTAATAAACGATTTACCAACATTTACATAAAACATAGGTAACTGATGTGTGAGTAATTTATCAATGTTTATAAATGTGACTAATTTAATGAAACACCATTTCTAGACGTTTTTAAGAAATGTGGGTAAACTTATTAATAATTTTTATAAACACAACTAAAAATAAAACCAAAATGAGACTAAATACAATTTTTCCCATAGTGATAATAAACACTCTCATTTTGGAAAAACATTTTGTATCAAAATAAACCCTCATTGCAAAGCCTTATATGAAACTCTAGGTACCTTTGTAGCATTGATAATTATTATGAATTATGAATTCATAATTATAAATAAAGAGTCGATCTGTAACAAAGCATCAATGACACTCAAGCTATTAATGGTTTTTCCATGATCTGAATCAAACAAAAGTATCTCCATATGAACATGTCCACCATATGTATCTCTATACATCCCATGCATATTCATATAATCCATTTATATAATACATTGAGTATAATCACGAGACATTGAACATGTTGATTCATATATGTCATCTCATAAATTCTTGATTCACTTAGAATGGACTGATCAATTTAGATGAATATATCACATGTCATTCATCTATGTAGGTGAACACATCATATGCCACTTAATTAAGTTTGAAATTGATTTTTTTAGTGTTATTAAAATGAGGTTTGATATTTCATACTTTTCATACATAAGGCCAAATACCATTTTTCTTAAAAAACCCATCATATGATCAACAACATACCCAAACATCCCTTTATCAGTTCAATTTAAAGGCTAATATAAAAATGCACCAATTCATAAAGGTTCACTTGTGGGATAACTATTAATCTCATGTAATATTTATTCAATTATACATTCTTAATTTATCAAAGAAAATATGTCTAACATTATTGGTGATATAGTTAACATGTCAGTTTAGAAAACAAGACATAGTCGTGCCTTATAAGTTAATTCATGACTTTCCATGATAAAAATTAATTAAATAAAACTCAAATATTCACCATGAGTGGTTAATTATTATTCCACTCTCATGTAATATATGAAACCCACATGAATTAATGATAAGGAAAAAATTATCATTAATAATAAAATCCTTCTATATTTTATAATCCCAAGGTTTACATCATATGAAATATCATTGGGATTAAGATAGAACCAAATACAGTATAGTTAGTCCCCAACATATCAAATACCTATATTACATACAGATTGTTATGGATGAAATTATTTTATCCTTTATTTTTACAAGTCACAATAAACTTCATTGAGTTTTTTGATTTAACCTTCAGTTCTCTGTTTGAGTTTTTTTGTTAAAAGTATTAATATCCTAATATCATATTTTAATGCATTGAACTAAATCAATTTTTAAATTTATCATACATTTATTTGTTGTGGTGGTGTTGAACTCATCAGACAATAGAGTCCAAAGGTACATTCATTAGATGATGGAAGATCACATCTGATGCTACTACAACTAAAATCAAAGAACTTGGAATTTGACCATTGGATTTTGTTATGTGAATTTTTATAAATTCAACCCTAGGATTTTAGGATTAGGAAAAATTATAGAAAATAACAATATTTAAAAATATTTTTATCATCTTAAAGTTTTGAAAACACTCATTGCTATTGAGAACTTCTATTAGTGAAAAGCATATTGTAAATCTATTATTATTTCCTTTATAATCATTCATTGATCGATAAATTTGATCAAATATCTTATGGGTGTTAGATCTGGTGTATTAGATATTCAAGATTGATGATTTATAGGTTTGGATGATAAATTGTACGATCTTCGTGATCGAGGGATTCTAGTGGATAGGAAGACTGACTGAATAACAATTTTAAATTTTTATTATGCAAGAGAGGGGGAGAGAAGAAGCTATGAGGAATCAAGGAGGAAAAAAGTAATGAAGGCTATGTGAATATCCTTGAATTATGTTATTACAATCCATAGGGAGGGATCCTCAAATAAAATAAGTAATAAGTGGCCTGACCTAATCAACTTTTTAAGCAAGGATGTTGGCCACTATATTCCCCTAACGTCAAGTATGTAAAATTTTTGCATCCTCTTGAAGAAGGCTTCAGAAATTATTGACTATGATGAAAATTATCCAATGATAGGACATAAGGTCTTATAAGGATTTAAACCAAAATGTATGGATTAGATCCAAACGAAGAAAAAAGTATGTTGTAGGATTTATAAAGGTTGATACCAATAGACATAGCCATAAATTCTACTTGGATGGAGGATCCCTCTCTATAGAAGGACAAGAAGGCAAGGATGACTGAGCCTTTGTAATTATGAAAAAGGCCTCATTAACACATGATCCTATGGATACATTTCCAATTGGAATTTAGCTTAATCCCATGGATTGGAGAAAACTAGATCACCCGTGATCCTCTTATCTTTGAAGAAGACTGGATATTATCCATGGAATACGAAATTTGTAACCTCAAATAAAGGGGAAGAAATGCCTTCTTGAATAAATAGCTAAGGGAATAGACCTTAAGGAATATTATTTATTTTAAATAAGACTTATTGGGAATAAATATTTGATTCCATACAATATTATAGGAGTCCCATAACATTGATAATCCAATAGAGATAATGATGCTTCTTCCTTGGGTGTTCATCTCAGCACCTGTAGCAATACTAAAATAGTTTTCAAGAATGGGGTCAATAGAGTCTAGTATTGGTGAATTTCTATAAGTAATATCTAGATGATATTTCCCAATATCCATTAACAAATTGGTGCAATAGAGATTTATACTTTACATTTACACAACATTGGAATTTGGATACAATTTGAATCCCCTTATTTTGAACTTCGATGTCCATAGGAAGAGTTTGAAAGATAGAGTCCCTTTCAAAAGGGTTATAATCGAAAAAGATCATGTTATTGATCTTTCTAAGAATCAAATTGATTGAGGGTTTCCAATGGATAGGAATAAAAAGTGTTTGATGACTGGAAATAAGCACCGCTTGATGAAATTGATACTCAAGTACTTTCTATGTTTGGAAAGGGGATTCTCGGCTCAGGTTTATAGACCTTACTTCTGCTTTAGATAAAATCAAAGGATTTATATGGATAAATAGTATTTCAGTAATAATAATATTTTTGGATTTTAAGGATTCTTATCCTTTCTATGTGCATTATTTTAATTTTTATGTTTAAAACTTATTTTTCACTACACCTTTTATATTCATCAGACAATAGTCTTATTATCTGATAAATTTAATTTTCATTGTGTACGTACTTTTATAAACAGTTATGTTTTAAAATTTTGGCTTTTTAATTTTTAAAACTTTAATTATTTTATAACTTTGATTTTATTAGAAAATATATTATCAAATTAATTAAATCTTTGATGGGGATGAAAATCTATAAGTCACATTTGACTACAAATCACCCCCTCTTGTAGTGCCATATATACTCCCTAATTTATTTGGGAAAACAATTGGTATCAAATCCAGTCTCTTTACTTTGAACAATAAAATCACTTAGCACCAAAACTGGTGTTTTTTTCTGATACACTTAGTATTAGAATAATTAATTTAATTGGCACTACAAATTTTTATGGGTTACTATAACACCCTAATAGTTTTTGAATTATTATTATTTTAATTAATTTTTCTTTTTGATATTTTTCATTTCACATGACACTAGAAATAATTAGATATATATTAAAACACTAATTAAACATTCCTTTCACACGACACTAAATTGGATTGAACAAAATGCAATACTGACTTGTCTTGTGCTACACACAATACCGACTTGGTTTTCACTACCTGCAACACCGACTTGACATACGTTACATGCAACACCGAGTTTCTATGCAGCATCATTTATTAAATTTTTTTAAAAAGATATAATTATAACCTATAAATTAAAATTAATGATATGAATATTAATAAATACTTTTCGAATATTTTTTTTTATAATGGTTTTATAGAAATAAAACATATTGATAATGAAAGATATAATTTTTTGTAAAGTCCTCACATGTTTAAAAATATTATGAACTGCCCTTCATGTCCTTCTAAGAAAAAAAATTAATTTTAGACACATCTAGAAATTTGATTTCATAAAATAAAATTCATTTTTTAATTTATAATTCTAAAATTATCTTAGGGTTGATTTTTGGGATTTTTATGAGAAATTTCATTTTTTTTATAAATAGTGAAATAATATTGTTTTTTAGTTAAAAATTGCCTTTTCATGTAAATAATTATTAATGTAAAATTGTATTTTAAATTTATTTTATGGTAAAATTATATCAATTATACATATATTAATACAATTTAGTTCATTATAATCAATCTCACTTTGAAATTGAATATAAAAACTTAATAAACTGTTGAACTTCTTTCTACCTTAAAAACCTGTAATTTCATCCCATCTACGAGATTAACATTAATATTAAATTTTCCAATAATGTGAATTGAATTTTGAAAAACCAACATAAATTTTTTTAATTATTATAATATTTAGAGTCTAATAAGATCAACTTAATTTTTGACCAAAAATATTAGTAAAAGTGATTAAAATTAATCACAACAATTAAGGTCAAATTATGCTTAATTAGGGACTAAACCTTAATCTTAGGGGACCAAATGACCTATAAACTTGTCCAAAAACAATTTTATGATCATATTTAATCCATAAACCTTAAATTAATGATTTATGTTGGTTTGGTTTGACATTGTTTAGGTAAGAATATGTGTACACCTAACTTGTTTTCAAAAATTCCAAGTGAGTCCTTTTCCTTCCCTATAAAAGGCCACCACCTCTCCATTTTCTTCACACCTCTCAAACATCTTATTTTCAGCCAATATATTTCCAATATACTTTAAAAAATCCCTAAATTCCTCCTTTAATCCTCCCTTTTGGAATTAAGTCTTTCAAGGAAGCCTGTTGGCACAAACCAAAAGGAGTTACTTGATTAAGAGGTAACGTCTTCTCTCAAGTCCTTTCTTTTATTTTCTTTCACCACCCACTCCACTTTATTTTTCCCATGATTTTATAATAAAATAAGTATCCTAAATATACTAGGATGTTTTTATTCTATGGTTTAAACTTACACTCACACACACCTCCATCCATGGATAAAGAACATACTATTTATATATACGACGAACTATCGCCTCACTAAACGATGATTGTTCAATTTTTCCTTACCGCCTATCATCATGGACATTATGGTGGAAAATATGTTTATATATGTTATATATTATATTTATTATATATTTAATATTATTTATTCCTTTTAAAACACATATATTTTTTACTTTCTCTTTGGTGTTAATATGATAATTTCGTTTGAGGAAGTGTGGTCTACCGCCCCTCAAAGCGATATGATTCGTTCAGACGCTACATAGATTGTATTGAGGATAGTTTTAGTGAATATATAAGACATATATGATATCATAAATCTACTATAATAATTATATATATATATATATACTTATATACATATATATACATATATGTCTTTTACTTTCTTTCTTTCAACATGACAATTGAATGGAAATAACGTTCATGCGTACATACGACCTACCATCTCCATGAACGATGTATTCCATTTCATACATATATATTCTATAGATTATTATAATACACATATAATGTATATAAATTTTATTTATATCATGGTTGTAACTCTATAAATAATTATATAAACTATAAATACCAAAGATATAATAAATTAAGACACATGCGAAGAATAAAGAGAATATTACCTGAAGTGAAACCTTAACATAGGATTGTTAACAAGTGGGTAATATAAGGTATTAATAAAACCATACACATTATTAGATATAAGAATACGTTTTTTTAAAAGATTTATAATAAATTTATATTTATTATAAAGGTGGTTTGAACGAGTATGATGAGAGTCAAGACATAAGGTAAGAGAATTTTATCTCACTTTTTATTTCCATGAGATAAATACTTTATCCACCACCAATTTATTTTGTGTGGTATATGTATGACCCATGAATATATTATATGTCTATTATAATTAAATTTTTGGGTATTTAAATATCCATTCTATGATATTTATTTCATGGGGGTTAATGTTTCAAAAATTACCAAATCGGTAAAGTGGTTTTGTCTCAAATTGGCTTCTTTGAGACACATGTTTTGATATGCACCCATGTTCTTTAACAAGGTGTATATGATTTAAATTTAAATGTTATATTATAAATATACATCCTTTAATGATATTTTATGCTTCATGTAATTTTATTTTCATACATTAAGAGTATGATCCCAAGTAACCAAGTGGTAAGAGTTTATTGAAACCATCTCATTGGTTTTCCATACTGTTACTGATTATGATTATTTTGATGAAATATTATGATCTATATCTCAAGAACACTCATGAGATTACTTATCCTCTTTTTATTGAATATATATCCATGTATTAGTACTATTTTACCACTATTTGGTACTTAAGATACTTAAGAAAATGTTTTTAAGAAAAATATGACTATATCTCTCTCTTCGGTCAGAAATCTATTTTATTTAAAAACCATGTTTTAAAAAATGTTTTAAAATAATATTTGAAGATAATTTTCAATGAAAAATTATTTTAAAAATGTTTTATGGTTTTAAAATAATTCTTTATAAGTTTTCAAAGTTATTTTCAAATAAATGGTTTTCAAAATGTTCTGGAGATTTATTTATAAATTTTAAAATTATTTTCAAAGAAATGGTTTTAAAAACATTTTCAATATTATTTCATATGTTTTCAATTAAAAGTTTTTCAATCTTTCTTTATAATGTTTCAATCTTTCTTTATAATTTTTCAAAGTGTTTTCAAATATTTTTTTAAAATATTTTGAAGATTATTTTATAAGTTTTTGAGGAAAAAGGTTTTCAAAATGATTTTAAGCCTTCTTATAAGTTTTCAAGGTATTTTATAAGAAAATAATTTTTAAATGGTTTTATGTATTAAAAAGTATTTTTCAAATAAGAAAGGTTATTTTCCTCAAGAAACTTTTTTGAATTATATTTAGAAATTATTTTCCATCTAAGATGACATCCATTGACGTTACTCATGACCTTATTGAAAATGATCTAAAGATTTCATTCATATTATTTCTATGAATGGGATATGCTTAATTTCATGGAAATTATTAAACCTATTTCTCTTTCACAGGTTATATGTTTATGAAATCTGTTTCTCTTTCATGGGTTATTCTTTTGATTAAATGGTTATGAATCCTATATCTCTTTCTATAGGTTATGATATGTTTATATGTTTATAATACCCATTTAATTGAATGGGTTATGATATTATTGTTTATGATATTTTGGTACATGTAAGTATGATTTCAATATGACATGGGTGGGACCTATATCTCCCTCCAATGCATTGGGTAAAGATTTATATCTCATGATATAGACTAATATGGTATTGGGAATGAAACTTGACTACTAAGATAGCCATGGGAGTGAACCATGACTACCAAGATGGTATGAGGAGTGAACTCATGATACTAAGATGTCCATGGGAGTGAAGTAATTCTATTAATATGTCTATGTGAGTGAACTGTGACTACTAAGATGGTATAGGGAGTGAATACATAATACCAAGATGGTATTGGCAGTGATTACTTGGATACTATGGAAATAATATTATATGATAACGTGTCTACCACAAATTCCATGTTTTATTACTATGTTATTCTTTCATGGTTTATGTTCTTTATTTTCATAAGATTCATGCCTTATGAACTGCTAATCATTATGCTATGATTTGTGTATATGATCTTTGATATACAGGGTATGATCTTCTATTTTAATGATCATGTTCTCATATCCTTATGCTTATGATTATGCTTATATATCTCCCCTATTTACCCTTAATAAGAAATTAATCTCACACCTTTCTTATGTTTCATTTCCATAGGTTATGCAGAATGGTTTTAGGTAGAAATACTAAAGGTGGAGATCTTTATGGGACATTTTGAATATCTTTCATTAGGATAGAATATTTTGTTTCCATGTTTCCAAAGACAGTAAACTATTATGGTTCTTGGGCATGTATTTTTTTAATTTACTGAATATTCATCTAAAATTATGTAATATCCATGTATGTAAAGCCTGGGTCTTTATAGTTGGTATCAAAGGAAATATTTAGTCAACATTTTAAAAGTAGGATGAGAAAACTTTAGTGAGATCCCTAGGTATATTTCTAAGGATATGTCTAGGGATGTATCTAAGGATAAGTATAAGGATGAGTCAACATTTAGGAAAATATCCTGGAATTTTGGTAAAGGATAGAGTGAGTGGTTTCCTAGAAATAAATCCCTATCTATATACTACAAGTGGATGTGGCTCTGGTAGATATGTACCTAAGGGTAACAACTCTGACAAGATGCTCTGGGCCTAACTCTGGATAATATTGTACATGACAACGGGCCTTATTGCACCCCTAGTTTAACACTCCTGGTGGATATGATTTGAGAATTTAAAAACTCTTCATAAACCATCATGAAGGATTTAAATATAAGTTGGATATGAATAACCTAGGATGAACCTATAATGTCATAGATTAAGGAATATTTCATGATTTAGACATCCTATAAGTAATTATTTACATGACTATGTGGTTTTCTTCTATTATAAGTAATGAAAGTTATAATTTTTGTTAAATTCCTTATATGTTTAAAAAATATTATGAACTATACTTCATGTCCTTTTATGAAAAACAATAAAATTAATTTTAGAAACATATAGAAATTTAATTTGATTATTATAATTAATTTTTAAATTTATAATTCTGAAATTATATTAGGGTTAATTTTTGGGATTTTTCTGAGAAACTTCATTTTTTGATGAATAGTAAAATATACTTTTTTTATTTAAAAATTGCCTTTTCATTTAAATAATTATTAATTTTAAATTATATTTTAAAATTTTAAGATAAAATTATATCAATGATACATATATTAATACAATTTAGGTCATTATAATCGATTTCACTTTGAAATTGAATATGAAAATTTAATAAACTTTTGAACTTCTTTCTACCTTAAAAACCCGTAATTTCGTCCTGTCTGCAAGATTAGCATTAATATTAATTTTTCCACTTCTATGAATTGAATTTAGAAAAAACAATATACACCATTTTAATAATTATAATATTTAGATTATAATAATATCAACTTAATTTTTGACCAGAAAGATTAGAAAAAAGGATTAAAATTAATCACAACGATTAAGGTCAAATTAAGCTTAATTATGAACTAAACCTTAATCTTAGGGGCCCAAATGACCTATAAATTTTTCCAAAAACTATTTTATAGCCATATTTAGTCCCTAAACCTTCCATTATTTATTTAGGTTGGTTTTTTATGACTTTTTTTAGGTAATAACATGTGTACACCAAACTTGTTTTTAAAAATTCCAAGTGAGTTCTTTTTCTTCCATATAAAAGGCCACCACCTCTCTCTATTATTAACAACTCTAAAAAATATTAGGTTAAGAAAATATCTTTCAAATATAATTCCCAACCTCCCTAAATTACTCCTTGAATCGTCAATTTGGTCATAAAGTCTTACAAGGAAGCCTTTTGGCACAAACCAAAAGGATTTACCTTATTAAGACGTAACACCTTCTCCTAACTCCTTTATTTTATTTTCTTTCACAACCACCTCTACTTTATTTTTTACATGAATATATGAAAACGCCTATAAATTAATATACTATAATTTTTTTATTCCAATTATTCAATATACAATTATACACACCTCCATCTAATGGATAATGAACATACTATTTATGTGTACAGAAAACTACCGCCTCACTAAACGATGATTGTTCAATTTTCCTTACCACCTATTATGGTGGAAATTATGATGGAAACTATATTTATATATGTTATATATTATATTTATTATTTATTTAATCTTATTTAATCCTTTTACAACACATTTCTTTTTTTACTTTCCCTTTGGTGTTAATACACTAATTTTGTTTGAGGAAGTGTGGACTACCGCCCTCTCAAAGCAATATGATTCATTCATACACTACATGGATTATATTAAGGATAGTTTTAGTGAATTTATAAGACATATATGATATAATAAATCTACTTTAATAATAATAATATATATATAAATATATATACATATCTTTCTTTTACTTTATTTCCTTCAAAATGACAATTAAATGTAAATAGCATTCGTACGTACGTACGGTCTACCATATCCATGAACGGTGTTTTCCATTTCATACTTATATATTATATAGATTATTATAATACACACATATTGTATATAAATGATATTCATATCATGTTTTAAACTCTAGAAATCATGATATCAAGTATAAATACCAAATATATAATAAATTAAGACACATGAAAAGATAAAGCGAATATTACCCGAAGTGAAACCTTAACATAGGATTATTAAAAAGAGGGTAATATAAGGTCATAATAAAACTAAATATGGTATTATATATAATAATATTATTTTTTAAAATATTTATAATAAATTTATATTTATTATACATTTGTTTTGAATGAGTACGATGAGAGTCAAGACACAAGGTAAGGGAATTTTATCTCACTTTTTATTTCCATGAGATACATGATTTATTCACCATTCATTTCTTTTGTGTGGTATATGTACTGAACATGAATGTATTATATTTATCTTATAATTAAATTTATGGGTATTTAAATTTACATTATATGACCTTTATTTCATAAGGGTTAATGTTTCAAAAGTTACCAAATTGGTAAAGTAGTTTTGTCTCAAATTGCATTCTTTGAGACACATGTTTTGTTATGAACCTATGTTATTTAACAAGGTGAATATGCTTCTAATTGACATGTTATATAATTAATCTCCTTTATTTAATGATATTTTATTCTTCATGTAATTTTTTTTTCTTACATGAAGAGTATGATCCCAAGTAACCAAGTGGTAAGAGTTTATTGAAACAATCTAATTGCTTTTCGACATTTTTAATGATTATGCTTCTTTGGATGAAATATTATGATACATATCTCAAGAAAACTCATGAGATTAATTATAATATATTTATTCAAGATAAATCCATGTATTAGTACAATTTTACACTCTTTGGTACTTAAGATAATTAATAAAATGTTTTTTAGAAAAATATAACTGTATCTCTATCTTCAATTGAAAATCTGTTTTATTTCAAAACCATGTTTTAAAAATGCTTTCAAATGATATTTAAAGATAATTTTCAATTAAAAATTATTTTAAAAATGTTTGTATGGTTTTAAAAGCATTATTTATAAGTTTTCTATGTTATTTTCAAAGTAAAAGTTTTTAAAACGTTCTTAATATTTCTTTATAAGTTTTAAAAATATTTTCAAAGAAGTGGTTTTCAAAAAATTTTCAAGCTTCTTTCATATGTTTTCAATAGAAAGGGTTTCAAAACATTTTCAATATTTCATTATAAGTTTTAAAAGTGTTTTCAAAGAAAAATGAATTTAAAATATTTTTAATATTATTTTATAAGTTTTTGAAGAAAAAGGTTTCTAAATTGATTTGAAGTATTATTTATAAGTTTTCATGGTATTTTATAGGAAAATTATTTTTAAATGGTTTTATGTATTTAAAATAATTTTTCAAAGAAGAAATAATATTTTCCTCAAGAAATATTTTTGAAATATATTTCAAAATTATTTTTCCATATAAGATGACATCCATTGATGTTAATCATTTATTCTAGGAAATGATCTAAAGGTTCAATTAATATTCTTTATATGAATGATTTATGCTTAATGTCATGGTATTTATGAAACCTTTTTATCTTCCATGGGTTATATGTTTATGAAATCTATTTCTCTTTCATGGGTTATATATTCATAAAAGCTGTTTCTATTTCCAGGGTTATACTTTTGATGAAATAGTTATGAAACTTGTATCTCTTTCCATAGGTTATGATATGTTTATATGTTTATGATACCCATTTTATTACATGGGTTATGATATGATTGTTTATGATATTGTGAAACATGTATGTATGATTTCAATATGAGATGGGTATGACATATATATCTTTCCAATGCATTGGGTAAATATTTATATCTCATGAGATAGACTAATATGATCTTGGGAATGAACCTTGAATACTAATATGGCCATGGGAGTGAACCATGACTACCAAGATGGTATGAGGAGTGAAATAATGCTACTAATATGGCCATGGGAGTGAACCATGACTACCAAGATGGTATGTGGAGTGAACTCATGCTACTAAGATGACCATGGGAGTGAACCATGACTACCAAGATGATATGGGGAGTGAACCCATATTACGAAGATGGTCTTGGAAGTGACACCTTGGCTACTATGGAAATCATATTATATGATTATGTGTCTGCCACAATTCCATGTTTTTTTCCTAAGTTATAATTTTGTTTCTTATGTTCCTTATATTTATAAGATTCATGCCTTATAAACTACCAATCATTATTCCCTGATTCATGTCTATGATATTTGATATATAGGGTATGATTTTATATTTTCATGATCATGTTCTCATACCATTATGCTCATGATTATTCTTACATAACTCCATTTTTTAACCTTACTGAGAATTTGAGCTCACCTCTTTCTTATGTTTACTTTCCCCAGGTTCTGAAGAAAGGTTTTAGGTAGAATAACTAAAGGTGGAGATATTTATGGGAGATGTTGAAGATCTTTCACCAGGATTTAAGATTTTGTTTCCATGTTTCCAAAGACACTAAAATATTACGGTCCTCATGCATGTATTTTTGTAATGTAATGAATATTTATTTAAAATAATGTAATATCCATGTATGTCTATCCTAGTTCACTATATGTACCATCAGATATAGTCCTTTTATTATTGTTTTTATTTATTATAATTTATAATATATTCACTACACTAGTGTGTAGAAGAGGAAGGATCTTTGTGTTTTCATATGGATGGACTTCCAATCGGTACTCTTGAAAACTTAAATCCTTTTTAAACACTAATTTTTGATAGTGTGTGCTATGATTAATGGTGCGTTAAGATGAATAATTTCATTATCAAAGTGGGATTTGATCATTTTATTATGATTACTGGAATATACTAGATTCTGGAGAAAGATCTATCTACTTTCATTCATGAAGAAAATTTGGAATATTAGGCTAACTACAGAGTCTAAAACACTTCACTTTTCTTAATGGCTCACATTATCTATAACCAAATTTCTTCATGTGAGATAGAAAATGATATATGAAAAAATTTGTATATAACTCACTTTGGAACTTCTAAAGTTTTTAAAAATAGATGAGAAATATTGAGAGTTGATTATCACACATTTTATTTTCTTTTGGGAGAATTAGTGATGTAGACAAATTAAAGGTTTATAATGAAAATAAATAGTCCCTGGTCATTTGGTTAGAAAGAATTAATGGATGATCATTTTGTTAAGAAAGTTATTGATATTATGTCTAAGGAATTATAATCTTAGAGGACAACAATAGATGGAACTAAATATCTCACTGAGCTAAGCCTTGATGATTTGATCAGAATGTTGATGTAACATGAAAGTATTTAAAAAGAGATGATAATAATGAAAGGAAGAAATAATGAAGTTTATTTTGATTCAACACCCAGTTCTTTATCTATCAATGTTCAATCATCAAAGACCACTAATGTGAAGAAGAATTCTAAATACTTATCAGAAAGTAGCAATTCAAAAAATACTAAAGGAGAGATTTCACAAACTACAAGATGGATGAATAAGATTATTGAGAATAAAATATTCAAGTATAATAATTGGAAAATTTAGAAAAGATAAGTATAAGAAAAAGGAGTCTCCAAACACCATATACTATGAGTGCATAAAATTGAGACACATCAAACCCAATTGTTTGTGATTAAAGAAGAATCCAAAGGACATAAAATCTTCAAATAGATAAGAGAGAAATGATTTCCATTCAAATTAATGATACATGGAGTGTAAGTGAGGATCCATCATTAGACAAAAATAGTGATTTAAAGGATGATAGTTGAAATATTGAGGGATTATATGAAAATGATCCTCATAACAACCTATTCTTGATGGGGAAGGTGACTCCCGAAACCCTTTCATAATTATATTTAAATGAAAATGTTTCATATTAATTAGATGATGAGAAATGTTCAACTTCATTAGGAGATGAATATAAAATGCCATCAATTGAGTAAATGACTATATATATGGATTTCCTTGAAAAGAAAAATGAAAAATTAATTAAAGATCTAATTTTTTCTAAATAATTAGTTACTAAAGTTTAAGAAAGGATTTAAAAACTTAATTCTGATATTTATAAATTTTATTCAGAACTCAATGATAAAGATTAAAACATTTCTAAAGTGAAGAAGGAATTAGAATAAAGTCACTAAAGATCTAGGATAATTAATGTGAGAAATAGGTGAGTTGAATGTCAAACTTAATACAAAACAAGTCTTAGTAATTTAATCAAAATATAAGAGTGATAATGTTAGTTTGAAATTATAAATTGAAATTATAAATATGTAATCAACAAAATTTTCAAATGGATGAAAAAGTTTTAATAAACTTTAAAAATATTTAAGTTTTAATAGGATATCACCCAATATGGGATATATATTCAACATAATAATTTATTTTCAATCAAACTATTTTGTATCAAGAAATGATCCCTTTTGTAATAAATGTTTGAGAGGTGAACAATGGAGAAAATAATTTTCTTTTAATAGAATTCAATCCCTCGGAACACATAAAGTTTATATTCCTAAAGAGTTTTTAGTTGTAAAATATAAACAAGTTATACAAACATGGGTTCCTAGGTATAGAGACCCTAGATTTTTTCACAAATTATTACAAGATTTTAAGAATAATTAACCATCAAATTACAATCCAAGGATCATAAAGTCTAGTGTATTTGGATGATTAGGTTCATGAAACCGAAAACATGGAAATAATTTTTTTTTTATTTTAATCATCTATAAAGAGCTCATAACTTATATTGAGATATTAAACCTGCACAGGATAACCTGGGGAATACATGAACAAAAGAGATGAGCTAAAAATCCCAGTAAGAAAATAAGCATATGAATAAATCATAGAATATGGGTTAAAAGGCATAACGCGATGACATCAAAAGGAATGAAACATGAATAAACATAAGGAATCATAACATATATAACATGAGATCATATAATCATGGAATCATAGGAATGCAGAAAAAATATACAACATGACTTAAGCATGAGTCAAGGATTATTGCACCTGGAGGAGCATGGGTCAAGGATAACCACCAATACCATTTCACATGGAGCACAAGTTAAGGATAACCACTAAGACCATTTCATATGAAGCATGAGTCAAGGATAACCACCAAAAACATTGCACATGAAGTCTGATGAGACTAAACATTACCCAATTAATTGAAGTGATATCTAGGTGCACCCATAATAACATGTTCATGAATATGTGTTCCACATAAAGAATCAAACATAAGGGTTACTAATGGAAAAAATCGGGTACCATAATCATGTCATAAGGCATAAAAAATGGGAATATCATATTGGTGTCCATGAAAGAATGGATTTAAATCATACATTGGAAATAATAATGTAAAATATGCATTATCATTATAAGTTATTTCAAATTGAAGTGAAAATATATAAAAAGAGTGTTTAAGAAACTTTAGAAATAAAACATTTTAGTACGGTTTAAGCAAAATATTAAATATTCTTTAAAAAAGAAAAGGAATAATTGTTTATATAAAACTAGAAATGAAGAAAAATAGTTTTCATGAAAGAATGAGAGATTTTAGATAAATAATGGTGGCTTAAAACAAATTATGGAGTGCACTTGAAAATGAGTAAGAAATGAGGAAGTTCCCTTTTATCGGGCTTACTTATCAGGAAGATTTGAGAAGGGAACCTTATAAAACATGTATTTCCCCATAAAATAAGGATGTAATGATCTGGATACATTATTTTAGAACATATACATAGAATTTATAAAAATTATATAAAATTAAATAATAATTACATTGGGGTAAAGAGAGAGATAACATAACCTAAAGGAAAAATAGAGGTTCGTGTAGAATCCCTTTCCCTATGTCCGAAAGTGTTCTGAACTTGATATTAATGTACTAGATAATCAAATTATATCCATTAATTAATTAATTTAGAACAATTTATAAATATATTTTATTTATTATAATTTTATTAAGTTCATTTAGGGACCTTTTGATGAGTTATAAGATACAATTTTATCATTCAAGAGCATTCATTTCCTTGGTTCTCATGATCGGTTTACTTGTATATATGTATATAAAATCATGTAAAATGAGAATAGTTGTCCATAATTGAAATTATATCTTATTAATGAACATACATAATACTAAATGGTTATATATGTTATTTGGTAATTTTGGGGTGAGGATTAATCATTAGATAAGACATTAGTGATAATCATTTAGATTATTTTGCTGATTTTTTTATCATCAAAAATTAATTTTGTTTTATTAATTAATATTATGTATATAAAATGGTTCCATAACATTACATAGGCTTTAATACATATATTATACTCTTTTTTAACCATAAAATGGTTTTATGATCAGTCTTGAAAGAGATAATGGAAATTGAAAACTCTATCGCCCTTGAATGTGATAAATTAACACATCACAGATGATGTATTCATTTTTAAGAAAAAAGGAGAGGGAAGAGAATTGACGATGGATTATTACATAAAAAAAATTCTAGTAAAAAAATGATACTGTAGATATCATTCCACTTTGGGATAGTGATTTTAGGATAATATAAGAAAAGAAAATAACTAGAAAAGAAATCAAAGGAAAACAGAAGAGGGTTTTACCTCTTGAACTTCTTCTCTTTGAGAACCTCCTTAGGAAAAAGGGATTGGTCTTTTGTTGAGACCAAAGGATATTGGAAAAGGGGGGAGAGGTTTTAGATATTATTGGGTAAAAATTGAAAAATATCCTAGGCTTAATAGGTGTGAAGAGAATAGGTGGTTAGGGGTGATATTTATAGTGGAGGAGAGGGGTGTTTTTTGAATATTTTATTCATTAGTTTATTATTTTACCTCAAGACTATGAATAGTTTGAGAATTATCACTATATATATCAAAATAATGAAGGTTAGTTTGATATTATGGTTCTTACATCAGTGATGACTCAAGGAATAATGTATTTAACTTATAATGTATATATACTGCGAATTACCATATTTCACTATTCACAAAAAAATCAACTATTTTAGGAAAATACCACAAATTAACTATAATTTTTTTTGATACGTAGAATTAAAAAATAGAATTAATTTTATGAAAATAATTTTACAAATATGATAAATTTATTTTTAATTAAAATTATCATTTATTTGAAAAATACCAATTTTAAAATTATAACTGATTTTATAAAATTTTGAAAAATTAATTAAGGTCTCATAAAATTATCTTATAATCATAAGAAAACCAAATATTAGTTTATGAATGTATTTTATGAAAATAATTTTTTTAAATAATTATATTAATTATAAAATTGTAAATAAACATTTATATTTTATAAAAATACCAACACTTAATTTATCATTTTTAAAACATTTATTCACTTAAACTATATTATAATTATATCATTTATAGGATGGCTAAATTTTATTTATAATTTCATAGGTGAGGTTACTAATCTATTGGTTTATTTACTATTCATAAAGGTCACATTACTATTTCAATGGTCATGTTATTATTGCATTGGTATAAGTTCATTAATTTCTAGAAATTCCTCTTATTTCATTAATTTTTAATTTATAAAGTTTTTTCTGTGTTCTTTATGTGATTTTATATGATTTATAATATATAAGGGAATTTCCATTGATAAAATTTTGGGTCTTTACATTATCCCCCCTTATGAAATTTCACCCACAAAATTTCATTCTACAAATTTTGTGGAAAACAAGTGAGGGCACTTATCCTTCATTGCTTCCTCCAGTTCCCATGTTGCCTATTCATACTTATGGTTCCACCATATTACTTTGACCAGGTGAGTGTTCTTATTGTATAGAAATTTATCTCTACGATCCAAGATCTTCACTAGTTTCTCCTCATAAGAGAGATCATTTTCCAACGGTACCACCTCTGAATTCAGTACATGTAAGGGATCTATTATGTACTTTATCAAGAGGGATACATGGAATACATCATGCACTTGAGACATGGTTTGTGGAAGTGCTATTTAATAGGTCACAGCTCTAATAAAATCAAGAATATCAAAGGGGTTGATGTACCTAGGACTTAGCTTTCCTTTCTTCCCAAATCTCATGATTCTTTTACATGGAGATATATGAAGGAATACCATGTCTCCAAACATAAACTGAAGGTCACTTCAATGATTATTCACACAACTATTTTTTCGACTTTGGGATTACTTGATGTACTCCCAAATGGTTTTCACCTTTACCACCTTTTCTTCAACCATTTCAGGTCTTAGCACACTAAAAAAGGTTATTAGCGACGGTTTTTTATCAAATAGTAATGGTTTAAACTGCTGCCTAATTTTATAGTGGTTGTTAATAAAACCATTGTATATTACAAGGTTTATAGTAATTTAGTGGTGGTTTTTTTTCATGGAGGTTTTCTTATGTGTCATTTTTGGAACATTTAGTGGAGGTTTTATGTTTATTTAGTGGCAGTTATTTTATTTAAAGAAACATGGTGGAATATAAATAAAATGAAACTAACCACAGCTGAACATATGAGTGACAATTTGTTTTAGTAAAGGTTTCAATTAACCATTGCTAAAACATATTTTATTTAATGTATTTATAGGTGGTTACTAAAAAACGCCCCTAAATTTGTTTTTTAAATATTTAATAATAAACTAACATGTAATAAACCAAAACATGAATATATGATAAATCCATCATATATAAGTCATACATCTACAATCATATATACAAACACCCATAATCATCATAACCTCAATCTTAGTCAACTCAGATATCTTTCAAACAAAACCGAAATCATCAATATATACATATAAAATATGTCCAACAATAACTGATTCCCAATATACATCTGTGTCATGACCTCCATTATATCTGTCTGCCTCCATATCATCTCATCAACTAAAACCAACCACATCATCTCATCAACTATAACAAAAAAGAAAACAAAAATAAAAAAACTAAACATAATAAGTTAGAATTATAGTATAAACCTGGAATAATTTTGTGGATCAAAATGGTCAACCTCATGCCTACTACCGATATCTTCCACCTACAATGAAAACTAGAAAATTTATAAAAAGAAATACAAAATAAAAAGACATAGAATATATATATACTATGAAAATCATGTATCAAATTGAGGTTCAGTTGATTCCTACATGTCAAAAATGACTTATGGATTGTTTTCCTAAAGTATCAAACTAATCAAAATGCGTTTTCTCGGTTTTTAGTAGTTTATTTTTCATTTTTACTAAAATTAATGTCAATTTTAAATAAAAAGATGCAATTGGAGTCATACCGGTCACACTGTGTGACGTAATGAGGTGAAACTGATTCCTATATGTCTCAAATTACATATGGATCATTTTCCTAAAGTATCAAAACAATCTGAATACATTTTCTCAATTTTGAGTACGTCACTTGTCTTTTTTACTAAATTATCATTTTAAACTATAAAAATATACTTTGACTGATACCGATCACATCATGTATTAGTTTAATGTGAGATTTATTACTACATTTCAAAAATTGACTTGTTAATTGATTTCATAAATTATCCAGAAAATATGAGCACGTTTTCTCATTTTTCAGTGAGTGACACTTTTTGAACTAAAATGTTGATTTTAAATTGATAATAGACACATTGAGTTATACTGAGAATATTGTGTATTGAATTGAGGTGTGGTTGATTCCTACACATCAAAAATGACTTCTGTATCATTTTAATAAAGTATCAAAATAATACAAATGCATTTTCTTGATTTTGAGTAGGTCATTTGTCCTTTTTACTAAAATTGATGTCAAATTTAAATAAAAAGTCACACTTGGAGTCATACTGGTCACACCATGCATCAGATTGAGGTTTGGATGTTTCATACACATATAAAATGACTTATGGGTCATTTTACTAAAGTATCAAAACAATCTGAATGCATTTTCATGGTTTTGAGTATGTCACTTGTCTTTTTTACTAAATTGTCATTTTAAACTGGAAACACGCACTTTGAATCATACCATTCATATTGTGTATTAGTTCAATGTGAGACTGATTCATACTTGTCAAAAATGACTTATCAATATATTTATTAAATTATCAATAAAATATGACCATGTTTTCTCAATTTTTAGGGAGTTACACTTTTTGAACTAAAATGTCGATTTTAAAATGATAACAGACTATTGAGTCATACCGAGCACATTGTGTATCATATTGAGTTGTGGTTGATTACTAAATTTCAAAAATTTATTATGGATCATTTTCTAAAATTTTAAAAATAATATGAATTCTATTTCTTAGTTTTTAGTAGGTCATTTGTCCTTTTTACTAAAATTAATGTCAATTTTAAATAAAAAGATGCACCTGGAGTCATACCGGTCACACCGTGTGTCAGATTGAGGTGAAGATGATTTCTACACATCTCAAATAACTTATGTATCATTTTAATAAAGTATAAAAATAAATCAAATGCATTTTCTTAGTTTTGATTATGACACTTGTCTTTTTTACTAAATTTTCATTTTAAACTAGAAACATGCACTTTGACTAATACAAATCACATCATGTATCAGTTCAATATGAGACCATTTACAACACATAAAAAATGAACTGTGAATATTTTTTCTAAATTATCAAGAAAATACAAGCATGTTTGATGGGTTTTCAATGAGTGACACTTTTTGAAATAAAATATTGATTTTAAAATGATAACAGATACTTGGAGTCATATGAGAAACATCGTGTGTTAGATTTAGGTGTGACTAATTCCTACACATAAAAAACGACTTATAGATAATTTTACTAAAGTATCACAATAACCTGAATGAATTTTCTCAGTTTTGAGTAAGTCATTTAGACTTTTTTCTAAAATTAATGTCAATTTTTTAAAAAATAAGCACTTGGAGTCATACTAATCATACCATGCATCAGATTATGGTTCAGATTATTCCTACATGTCTCAAATGACTTATGTATTGTTTTACTAATGTATTAAGACAATATGAATGCGTTTTCTCGATTTTGAGTACGTCACTTTTCTTTTTTACTAAATTGTCATTTTAAATTGGAAACATGCACTTTGACTCATAATGATCACATCTTGTATCAGTTTTATATAAGACTGATTCCTACACATCAAAAATGACTTATGAATTGATGAACTAAATTATCAAGAAAATTGGAGCGTGTTTTCTTGGTTTTCAATGAGTTACACTTTTTGAACTAAAATGTTGATTTTAAAGTGATAACGAACACTTTGAGTCATACCAGGCACATCTTGTATCAGATTGAGGTGAGACTGAATAATACACGTCAAAATGAATTAACAATTAGACTATGTTTTCTCAATTTTGAGTATGTTAGTTGTCTTTTTTACTAAAATTAAATTAAATTTTAAATAAAAATAAGTACTTGGAGTCATACTGGTCACACTGTATGTCAGATTGAGATGTGGATGATTCCTACACATCCCAAATTCTCAAAAAATTATAACTACCAATGTTACCATGATTTCCATTTTCTTTCATTGTTGAACTGTCAATACTGTATATTGACTCGATGTTATTAGCTGAAAACCCTTTCTCATTGTTGAAAGAAAAAAGAGCATAGGAAGATCATGTGCCCATTATATCATGAGAAGTCACCACAATGGGAACATGATATTTCTATACTCATATGACATGCAAAAACAAGAAAGGATTTTTTAGCTAATTACATCGAATCAATATGCAGTGTTGGTAGTTCAACAAAGAAATACAATAAAAATAGAAATCATGGTAACATTGGCAGAAAAAAACATTTTATCTCTTTTGTGCCTTGTTGCAGATAGTTGAAATAAAAATATGACTTCCCAAAATATCTATGAAAAAACTAAATAAATATTATAAAAAAATGATAAGGAAATTAACTTACAAATAATAGATAAAATGATGAAAAAATTAATTAAATAAGTAGTATTAATTAAACTTTTCATGATGATTGTATGAATTCTTGATTCATTTACATGTTTCCATTATCTTAGTTTTAGGCTCGAAGTCCAATCTATTTCGAGCATGAGAAGCTTCGAACAAACCACCCCAACTTAAACAAAAGAATCCACCTTTATAAACAATGTTTTAATAAATGTATAAAATAACCCCTATAACTAAATTTTTGTGTGTTCATCCGTTGTTTTTATGAATTTAATGAAATGAAAATTATAATCATGATAAAACCGACATTTAAAATACAACATTTTATATATTGGAAATTATTTTCTGTACAAAAATGATATTTTTACTCAAATTTTTTCTTAATATTATAATGCATTTATTACTAATAAAATGCATGTTAATGTAATCATATATGTTTGTAAACATCATTATAGTGTCATTATTTTAAATAAATCAATCTAATTTAGTTGTTAAATTTTACAAAACATTAATAAAACAATTCATTGAAAATAATATTTTTATCATTATCATGGTCATCAACATTAATCATAGTAATCATACATTTATTCCAAAAAAAGACATTAGAATTATTATATAATTTGATAATATTGGTCTAAAATAAAATGTACATTTTATGGATATAATTTCAATAGGTTAAGAAAAATAATTTTTTTAATTTAATCGACTAAATATCTATTTTGAATATAATATTACATATGTTTGAAAAATTATATACAAGTGTTTTATAAATACAAAAAAGTATATTTTTTGATTTATTGTATATATATATTTATAATACAAAAAGGCTTCAAAAAAATTCCTTATTCCATTATAGTAACTAATATTTCCCCAGTGCAATTGCACAAGATTAGATTTTTTTTAAAATTTTTAAAAATAATGTGTTGAGTATTAATTAAAAAAATTAAAAGAATAAATAGTAGACATGGAATAAAACCATGAGATTAAAAAAATAAATTGTAAACATGGAATGAAACTATGATATGAGTGAGTGAAAAATCTACAATGAGTACATCTATGCATTTCCAAAGTTAGAAAAACATGAAACCATAGAGTAGCATGTATGTATGGGCATTCAAATTAATTCATTAAATGAAACATATCAACAATGAATGATGGTCATGGATTTAAAAGCATATAAAAAAATATCTTCTTGGAATTAACCATAAAAACTTCAACTAAAATTTCATTTGAATGTGAAAAAACTTATACCTGAATTGCAAGCTCATCCACTACGGGAAAAACGTTTTTTGTGACGGGCTTTTTGTGATGGGAATTAATCCCGTCGCAAAAAGTCCTCCAAGGAGGTTATTTGTGATGGGGGGTTAGACTCGTCGCAAAAGGTAATGCGCGGTTTGGCGTGGGGTGCGCGCCAAACCGCGCCAAAGGTTATTTGCGACGGGAAAATCTCCTCGTCGTAAATACCGGAAACGGGAAATGGTTTTTTTTGTGACGAGATCTTGGGCGTCGCAAAAAGTGTGTCGCCAGGACACTTTTTGCGATGGGCCCCATCGCAAATACCGACAGAGGTAAATGGTTTTTTACGACGGGATCTTGGCCCGTCGCAAAAAGTGTGTCGGCATGACACTTTTTGCGATGAGACCCGTCCAAATACCTTTTTAACCACTGACAGCAATTAATGCGGGAAAAAGTATATACGACGGGACCCATCACAACTAATCTAACTTATATATACCCCCTCCGTTTTTCTTTCTCATTCCCTCAATTCTTATTTCCCCCTCTCTAAAATCTATTTTTTGAGTGAAAATTTCTCTGAGTTAGTTTTTTTACAGAGAAGTTGTGAAGTCATTTACATCAATAGGAGATCAAGTTTAAAGGTATTTATATTTTATTTTATTTATTATTTATTTCATTTTTATGATAATTTTAATTATTTCTGTTACTTGTAATTAGTAATTAATAGTAATTACTTGTAATTAGTAATTAGTAGTTGTAATTGTGTATATAAATAATTACTTTTAATTAGTAATTAGTAGTTGTAAATTGTAGTTATTAATACCAATTAATGCTAATTAGTAATAAATAGGAATAATTAGTAATAAATAGGAATAATTAGTAATTAATAAGAATAATTAGTAATAAATTGGAATAAATTGGAATAAATAGGAATAAATAGGAATAATTAGTAATAAATAGGAATAAATAGTAATAATTAGTAACAATTAGGAATAATTAGTAATAATTATGAATAATTAGTAATAATTAGTAATAATTAGTAATAATTAGTAATAATTAGTAATAATTAGTAATAAATAGGAATAATTAGTAATAATTAGTAATAAATAGAAATAATTAGTAATAAATATGAATAATTAGTAATAAATAGAAATAAATAGGAATAATTAGGAATAAATAGAATTAAATAACGTTAAATAGGAATAATTAGGAATAAATAGAATTAAATAGCATGAAATAGGAATAATTAGGAATAAATAGGAATAAATAGGAATAAATAGGAATAAATAGGAATAAATAAAAATAAACAGGAATAATTAGGAATAATTAGTAATAATTAGTAATAAATAAAAATAATTAAGAATAATTAGTAATAATTAGTAATAATTAGAAATAATTAGGAATAATTAGTAATAATTAGTAATAATTAGTAATAATTAATAATAATTAGTTATAATTAGTAATAATTAGTAATAATTAGTAATAATTAATAATAATTACTAATAAATAGTAATGATTATAAATAATTAGTAATAATTACTAATAATTAGTAATAATTATTAATAATTAGCAATAATTAGTAATAATTAGTAATATTTAGTAATAATTAGTAATGATTAGTAATAATTAGTAATAATTAATAATAATTAGTAATAAATAGTAATAATTAAAAATAATTAGGAATAATTAATAATAATTAGGAATAAATAAGAATAATTAGGAATAAATAGGAATAAATAGGAATAATTAGCAATAAATAGGAATAATTAGTAATAAATAGGAATAATTAGAAATAATTAGGAATAATTAGAAATAATTAGGAATAATTAGTAATAATTAGTAATAATTAGGAATAATTAGTAATAATTAGGAATAATTATTAATAATTAGGAATAATTAGTAATAATTAGGAATAATTAGGAATAATTAGGAATAATTAGGAATAATTAAGAATAATTAGGAATAATTAGGAATAATTAGGAATAATTAGGAATAATTAAGAATAATTAGGAATAATTTGAAATAATTTGAAATAATTTGGAATAATTTGTAATAATTAGTAATAATTAGGAATAATTAAGAATAATTAGGAATAATTAGGAATAATTAGGAATAATTAGGAATAATTAAGAATAATTAGGAATAATTTGAAATAATTTAAAATAATTTGGAATAATTTGTAATAATTAGTAATAATTAGGAATAAATAAGAATAAATAGGTATAATTAGGAATAATTAGAAATAATTAGGAATAATTAGGAATAAATATGAATAATTAGGAATAAATAGGAATAAATAGGAATAAATAAGAATAATTAGTAATAAATAGGAATAAATAGGAATAATTATAAATAATTAGGAATAATTAGGAATAATTAGGAATAATTGGAAATAATTAGGAATAATTAGGAACAATTTGAAATAATTAAGAATAATTTGGAATAATTAGTAATAATTAGTAATAATTAGTACTAATTAGGAATAATTAGGAATAATTAAGAATAATTAGGAATAATTAGTAATAATTAGGTATAATTAGTAATAATTAGTAATTATTAGAAATAATTAGCAATAATTAGTAATAAATAGGAATAAATAGAAATAAATAGGAATAAACAGAAATAAATAGGAAAAAATAGGAATACTTAGGAATACTTAGCAATAATTAGGAATACTTAGCAATAATTAGGAATAATTAGCAACAATTAGGAATAATTTGCAACAATTAGAAAAAATTAGCAACAATTAGGAAAAATAGCAACAATTAGCAACAATTAGCAACAATTAGCAACAATTAGCAACAATTAGGTTGAAAATCAATTGTAATAAATTGTAATAACTTCTAATAACTTGGCACAATTTCCAATGGATTGACGACACTCCTTTTGCTTGATAACTCTTCTACTTTCAACTTTCACCGACTCAAAACATTATAAAAAGTATGCATCTACGTATACATATCCAATCTCGTATGCACGATCTTGAATATGCATTCATAGGACCACATTCTTTATAATGTGTTCAAACGATGACAGTTTCAAGAAGATGATTCATCGAAAAAAAGGGGGCTCTTTTGTCCGATAACTCATTTACTTGAAACTTTCTCACACAGAAATCACAATCAAGAATATGCTCGGAGGTAGGAATATTCATTCTCGTATGCACGAGAATGAATATGCGTACCTCCGAGCAGATTCTTCATTATGATTTCTCTGTGAGAAATTTTCAAGTAAATGAGCCGTCACACAAAATATTAGTCGTCAATCCATTGGAAATTTTGTCACCCATAAATAATGGGAATTATTAATAAGTAGTTTTAATTATTTATTCTTTTTTTCAGATAGTATTTTTATAATTTTAAATTATTCAAAAGCAATAATGATTTTATATTTTTTAGAAGAATATAGAACAAGGAAGTCAACAACAGTAATTATTAGATGATCACACTTAGATAAATCAGTATAGAAATCCAAATGGTTCTGGTTTAAATCCTATATATATTGAGGGTGTTGAAGCTTTCTTATCATTTTCATCATCAAAACCAGAATATGTTTCAGAAGGCATAATAAAGTGTCCTTGTAAAAAATGTGCTCTGAGAACGTTTGACACATTTGACAAGGTTGAGGGACATCTCTTACAGTTTGGTTTTCAACCAGATTATGTTTTTTGGTATCAACATAGTGAACGCATTTCCAGAGACGATACTAATAACTTGATTCCAGATCCTTCACAGTTTCAAAATTTAGTACATGATGTTGTAGGTCCATATGTTCAACAAAATAAAACTCAAGATGATGTTGATTTAACTTGTGAGTTGGCACCATCCAATTTTTATGAGTTGTTGAGGTCTGTTGAGGATGCATTATATCTTGGTTGCAAGATAAGCAAATTAGAAGCAGTTGAAAAATTTATAGATATTAAATCAGATAATGTAATGTCAAACAAATATTTTGATCAGATACTTTCTTCGGTTAAAAAACTATTACCTGAAGGAAATGTGTTGCCTACAAATTACTATGAGAGTAAGAGGATGGTTCGTAATCTGAGCCTTAGTTATCAGAAGATTCATGCATGTCCAAATGATTGCATCTTATATTCTGGTGAAAATGATTCATTGGATAGTTGTCCCACATGTGGAAAATCGAGGTATAAAGAATCTCAACTAGGGAAGTCTGGATTGATTCCAGTAAAAAATTTGAGATATTTTCCCCTTACACCTAGGTTGCTGCATTTATTTATGTCTCAGAACACAACGTCAATGATGTCATGGCACAAAACCAAGATTTCAACTGATAAAAGCTTAAATCATCCATCTGATGGTGATTTATGGAAATATTTTGACCGTTTGCATCCATCTTTTGCTTTAGAAGCCCGAAACGTACGATTGGGTCTTTCTACTGATGGTTTCTATCCATTTGGTTCTTATGGTAGTCAATATTCATGTTGGTCTGTCTTTATAACTCCATACAATTTGCCTCCATGGATGTTGATGAAGGAGCCACATATATTTTTGACCTTATTAATCCCAGGACATTCAAAAAAGAATATTGATGTTTACTTGAAACCATTTATTGATGAGTTAAATTCATTGTGGAGTGATGGTGTTAGTACATACGATGTTGCTATGAAACAAAATTTCATATTAAAAGATGCATCGATGTGGACGATTAGTGACTTTTCGGTATATGGCATCTTATCTGGCTGGAGTACACATGGTCCGAAATAATGTCCTTATTATATGAAAGGAAACAAAGCCTTTATTCTCGTCAATAGAAAAAAACCTTACTATTTTGAGTGTCATCACAGATTTCTTCCAACCAATCACCCTTTTCAGAAGAACAAATATCATTTCAGAAAAGGTACAATTGAAAAGGTTGAAACTCCAAAAATGATCTCAGGTATAAAGATAAAATCAGTTGTATTTTCATTACCTCCAATCACATTTGGGCCAATAGTAAACAAAAAAAATTCATGGATTTGAGAAAGAACATAATTGGATAAAACAAATCATTTTTTGGGATCTTCCAAATTGGTCTGATTTGTTGGTCCGCCACATGTTGGATATCATGCATATTGAGAAGAACTATTTTGATAATTTATTTTATACAATTTTGGATACACCAGGTAAGACCAAAGACACTGTAAAGGCATGATTAGATCTTGCCCAAATTTGTAGATGACCAGAACTTAAACTATTTGAAAATGTCAGATCACAGAGGTTAATAAATCCAAAATCATATTATACACTATCCAAATAGAGTCGCTTATTATTTTGTTAGTGGATTAAAAATTTGAGACTTCCAGATGACTATGATTCCAATTTGGGCAGATGTGTTAAGAATGGTTATATTACTGGATTAAAAAGTCATGATTGTCATGTTATAATGGAAAGAATTATGCCGATTGGATTTAGAGGTTTGTTTAATTCTATGATTTGGGATTCAATAACAGACATGTCATATTTTTTTTGAGACATTTTTGAAGCGACAACAGACTACGATGTGCTAAGAAAACTAGAAGAAGATGTTTCTATAATTATATGTAAACCGGAAAAAATCATTCCGCCAGCTTTCTTTGACTCAATGGAACATCTGATATTAAATTTTCCACATTAAGCTAAATGTGGAGGTCCAATACAGTTTTGATGGATGTACCCATTGAGAGATGTATGCAGAAATTGAAGAAAAAAGTACATAATAAAGAATCAGTTGAAGGCGCAATTGCTGAAGCTTATTTTCAATAGGAAATTGCTTTTTTTATGATCTCATTATTTTGAATCTGAATATCCCTAAAAACAAAATCTCATGGGAAGAAACAAGGGTAATGTTAATTAAGAAATGGAAAATCAATTATCAGTTTTTAATAAGCCTAATCTTAGATTTGGTGGAGTTCACAAACGATGGCTTTCAGATGATGTACATCATAGAGCTCATACATATGTTCTGTTCAACTGTGAATAAATGAAATCATTTGTACTGTGAGTACTTATATCACTTATTCTATAATTTATGTTACAGTATGTAAACTTATTTTATTTGTAGGTTATATGATAATCATATCAAGAAACAACTTCCCCAAATTACAGTAGCTACTTTTGAAGATCGTAGACAATTTTTTTTATCAACGGTTTCAAAAACTGGTAACATAAATTATTGATGGTTTAATATCAATTTCGTTTATTATTTATTATATTTATAATTGTTTTACAAATTTTTAGGTGTCTCAACATGCTGATAAAATTGATAAGCTACTGTGTATATTGAGTAACCCACCATCCAAAATGGTTAAATATTATAAAGTATATGTGGTGAATGGTTTTCAATTTTATACATGTGCATATGGAGAATAAAAAAAAACAATGAACAATGGAGTTTTCTTGAGAGGATTTCATCACAGAGAAAATGAAGTTTACTTTTATGGCATTCTGGATGAAATTATTGAGCTGTGTTATCTAGGAAAGAATTACATAATGATGTTTAAATGTTGGTGGTTGGATACTGAGAGAGGCTTACATGTTCATCTAACTCATGGAATCATCGATATTAAATATAAAAGTCTTCTTGTAGTAAATGAACCATTTTTATTGGCTCAAAAGGCACATCAAATTTATTACGCAAAATACTGTGCTACTTCAAGAGACTTGAGTGATTGGTAAAGCATAATAAAAATGAAATCTTGAGAAAATCAGTTTACTCAAACTGAATGTGGTTCCACTGAAGTGGAAGAAATTTAAATTTTTCAAGAGACTACTCAAAATCTATCTTTTTCACAAAGAGACGTGAATATCGATGATGAAACCCCACAATTAAGGATCGGTGATGACAAAGATGTTAATGATGTTACAAATGAATTTGAAATGAAAAGATATGATGGAATTGAAACTCATATGGATATTGATGATACTAAGGAGGAAGATGAAGACATTGACATTGATAGTTATGGATATAAGGATTAATATGGACATTGACATAGTTAAATACTGGTTATAATAATAACTAATATATATCTATATATAATAGTTTTTTTTCAACTATCTACTAACAATAATCATTTTATGTTTTAGATGGATCTGGATTCATTTCGCGATTTGCAGGAGGCTGAGCTACCTTTGGATGAGGGGGATTTTGGATCATTTGACCCTCAGACTTCTGGCAGTTCAGGGGGTACACGGAGGGGGTGCGGTCTTACACGACTGATGATGCTTGACCCTATCCCCGAGCGACGTCCATGTCTAGGCTTCGATCCACATACATGGAGGTATGATAACCTGTATATTTTATTTAGATTTAATTAATTTATTTATATATATAATAATTTTTTGATTATTTATTCCTTTTTCATAGTTTTGTGCATGTAGCTATTGGATATGGGAGTGATATCTTGTGCAATTATTTTTCTCAGCAATGGATCACATGGGAACAGATTCTCGTTGATGTGAGGCTCAACATGTTCAATCATTAGCTGGTACGTAAATAAATAATATTTATTTTGAAATTTATTTTATTAATAACATGATATTATAAATTATTTGTAGGGTTTATGGTATCCCATCGATGATAGCATGCGTGAAGTTATCCACGCAGCATGGAAGGTGTCTATGCGTGACCATTTCTGTCAGTTTTTGCACAATTTGAGAATAATGACCATTAAGAAAGAAGGAGTGACAGAATTTGATGAGTCATGTAGAGCCCACCGACCATATTATATTTCATCTCACGTTTGGGATGGATTATGTTTACACTGGTTGGGTGGTGAATTTCAGAGGAGATCTTCAGTGGGTCGACAGAACCAGGGGAGACAGGAGGTGATGCATCGAGCTGGTAGCCGTACATTCAGTACGCATAGAGAGAATATGGTAAGTATCTTTTTTAAATATTTTATATAACTTTAAATATAAATAGATTATTTTATATTTCTGTAGGCAGTCGAGCACCCCGATATTATAGAGTACGACGTTTATCGTAGGATGTACAATGATCCAGCCACTGGAGAGATTAGAGGTGATCGCCAGCGTTGAATTGTGGTTAGTATTTTTTTCAGTTTGACAATTAACTATATATAATATTTTCACAATTTTAATTTAAAATTGGAATTGAAGGATTCATATGTGGCTGTGACCTCTCAGAAACAAGCTGAGAGTCAGGATGAGACAACTGATCAGACCAGTGCCCACCATTTCAATGAGGCAGTATGGATGCAGGTGACTTAGTATGGATTTGAAAAGGGTTGAGTAGTTGGTATCATCTCTCATTTGACTCCTGGTCCTTATTATGGCACTTCTGTGATGTCGGCATCCAGCTCAAGAGGAGCTCGTGGAGAGGTATCATCTTCTACCTCACAGTATCATGAGCAGTTGCGAACTCAGATTGAGCTTATAGAGAGTTAGCAGAAGCAACATGAAGAGATGTATCGATAGAAGCAGTATTAGCAGCAACACGAGGAGGAGATGCGTCGATGGCAGCAGCAGCATCCAGAGCAGATGGAGTACATGCGCTGTTTGACTCGTAGTTTAGGGATGGAGTTTCCTCCACCATCTCCTACGTCTCCTCCACCTCATCCAGAAGACGACCCCAATGATTTTTTTATGTTACAAACATTTGAATTTAAGATTTGATATAATATGAACTATTTACAGTTTATATCTTTTATATTGGTGCAAATATTGCATAATTTAATTTTTTTTAATATTTTATTATTTATTATCAGTATTATATTTTTTAATATTTTTTTATTTTACTAATAAAAATAAAAATAATAATATTTTATGATTTTTTTTATATTTTTTTTTGTAAATAGTGAATTTTTTTGATAGTTTTTTATTTTTTTTTATTATTTTAATAATATTAATATTAAATTTTCATTAATCATAATTTTATTAAATATATTTTTTAGTATTATATTTTTTAATGTTTGTTTATTTTACTAATAATAATAATAATATTTGATGATTTTTTATATTTTTTTGAGAATATGGAGAATTTTAATATTTTTTATTTTTTTATTATTTTAATAATATTAATATAATTTTTTCATTAATCATAATTTTATTAAAAATATATATTTTTTATTTTGTTTAGTATTTGCGACAGGGCCTTTTGTGATGGGATCCTGTCGTAAATAGTTTATATATATATATTTTTTAAAAAAATTATTTGCGATGGGCCCATCGCAAAAGGTTTTATATATATAATGTTATCGGAGGCTTATTTGCAACGAGCTCATTGTAAAAGGTTTATGTGTATATAATGTATATAATCAGAGACTGATTTGTGATGACTTTTTCTACAACGGGCTATTTGCGATGGGATCCTGTCGCAAATAGCCCATTGCAAATAGCCCATTTTCTAGTAGTGATCGGTGAAGTAATAATAAGAACCCACAAAAGTCCTCCTAAAACATGTGTTTTGTTTTCACTTTTACTTATACATGGCATTATAGAATATGAAATCTGAAGCCATGTGTCTTTCCAAACCCTGTCTCTATAGCACCAACATCCTATATCTCAATAAAAAATTTAATATCAAACAAAACCAATTGTTACTCAAAAATGAATATTTCATATCAATGAAAAATTGAACAAGTAAAGTTGAAATGAATTAAATCTTGAGATATATAGTTATAGTAATTTAAATATTTATTTATTAATGGTTCAAATGAAAATGATAAGAAAGTTTTGTATAATTAATAAACATTATAATTATGGTATTTTGAAGATTTATATTACTTTACAATATTTTTATCTTGATGTAAAACAAAGTGATGACATTGTAACATTATAAATATATGTCATTTTTTGACTGAACATGATTGAATAAAATAAAAAAATAACTCAAAATTGTAAAATAAATAATCCACAACATGCTTAGGGAGTAATTGTCATCTTATAATTTTCAATTTCAATTCTCATTTCAATATCTAGTAGAAGTATAATTGAATATCAATTATGGAATTACATGTTTATGATAAACTATGAAATTTGGGACTGACAAGTAGAAATAGTTATAACTATGAAACAAACAACACAAACCACCTGAGGGGACCAAAATATTATCTAAGGGATATGTTGAAGAATACAGATGGTAATTTTTTTTTTCATTTGGGAGGGGAGAATATAATACATAAGGAAATAAAATGATGTTCCAAAAAGGATTAATGATTTTTATTTGAAGAACATGTAACTTATTAAACATATTTTTCATCAAAATAGCTTGATGATAATTTAGATAAAGTCACGAGTTTTCTAAGTGGATGATTTTCATATTGTATTATCATATAAATAATGTGAATCTCGATTATATTTTTAGATTACATCATATGTTTTACATATGAATCATTTTTCTATTCAAAATATTGGTTTTATACACTCTCATGGAAAATTCTCATAATCTAGAAATAAACTACAGAGCGATTAAAAATAATAATATTAATTAGAAATTTCATAATCCAATAGTAAAATATAGAGTGATTACAAAATATATAATAAAAGAAAATCATATAACTTCAATACACATTCATTGAATAGAAGCATATAAACTGCATTAATTCTATAATAAAAATATAGAGTGATTATGCAATAATGATAACGAGATCAAAATATAATAAAAAAACATAAAACATTGATTATCAAATTAAAATAAGCAACTTCATAATCCAATGTAATATATAGAGTTATTACAGAAAATTATTAATTAATATATATGGATAGTTCGATAAACATTCATGGAATGAATTTTACTAATTAATAAAGTGTAATATAACACCATATATACATAAAAATCAGAACTGTAGAGATAAATTACAAGAAAATAACTCCTTTGAGTAATACTAGATTTAGGGTGATTATGGGGAGGAGGATGCAACCTTTAAGGGGGGTCTGTGTTTCCACCGAGGAGGGGATCCAAATTGGGGAGAGGGAGGTAGGAGGGGGGGGGGGGGGGTTCATAACATTGGTGAGCTGAACAAAGAGTAGGTTATAGGGGGGAGGGGGTTGCAGGGGTCACAGGTCGCATGCTCGGGGTTTTTGTCAGGGAGAAGAGAGGAGGAGGGGGGGGGGAGGGGGTTGTGGGCTCAGGGTTACCTCCAGGGAGAGGAAAGGAGGATGTCAGGGGTGGGGGGGGGGAGGGGAGGGATTATGATTTTTTAAATGTTTAGTGGTGGTTTAATTTAAACCATCACTAATTGAAATCCAAAAAAAAATATTGCGGTGGTTTTATAAAACCAATGCTATATTATATATTTTTTAAACTAGTTTTATTTTGAGGTGGTTACAAGAACCACCATGAATCAACCATTGCTAACCATCTATTTTCTTTTAGTGGTAGCTTACATTCACCAAACTCATCCCAAAATGTTGGTGTTCTGTATCTTTTCTCATAGAGCTTCATATGGATCCATTTGGATGCTCGAGTGAAAACTATTTTTGTAGGAGAACTAGACCATATATAGGTTTTGGTCCTGTCCTCCCTTGAAGTCCATAGAACATGGTCTCAACATGAATTCCAGTGTCTAAATATTCTACTCATATTGGCCATCAGTTTGAGGATGATAGGCCATACTAAAGTTCAACTTAGTGTTTAGATCATATTGGAGACTTTTCCAGAACATGGAGGTAAATCTTGGATCTCTATTGGATACAATTGATATTGGTAATCCATGTATCCTTACCACTTCTCTGATGTATATCCTTGAAATTTGATCTAGGGATAATTCCCCTCTAACTTTGAGAAAGTAATATTTATTTTAAGATGATCCAAAATAACCCATATAGCATTGTTCCATCTAGATGTCTTCGTAAGTCCAATGAAAAAGTCCATGGTGATGTTTTCCCACTTTCTTTTTAGTATGGGTAATGGTTTCATAATCCACTTATAATTTTTTCATTCAACCTTAAATTTCTAATATAACAAGAACTTTTATTTATATTCAGTGATATCTTTTTTTATATTATCCCACAAATAGTTTTCGCATAGATCTCGACAAATCTTTGTGCTCCTTGGGTGAATAGACAAGGTTGAGCTATGTGTGTCATTTATAATCCCTTTATTTTTCTTTGGATTGAATGGTACACATATTCATGACTCAAATCTCATGACCCGTTCCTCATCAATTTGGTACTCTAAGTATTTCCCATTTCTGATAGCTCCGACCCTTTTATGAATTTCAACATGATTCCTTTGAGCATCCTTTATTTTATCCATAAGATATAGTTGAGAAATAATTTGAGATAGGATTGATGATTTTACTTCCTTAATGATTCCCATGCCCATCCTTTTCAAATCTAAGAAGATTTGATCCTTTTTAATTATAAATTTTGATAAAGTTACATGATACTTTATACTTAGAGCATCCAAAAATTTATTTCCCTTAAAATGATAGTAGTTGATTGAGAAGTCATATTCTTTGATGAGGTCTAACCATATTTGTTGGTGTATATTAATCTCCTTCTATTTGAATATATATTTGAGGCTCTTACGATCAGTATATATTTCACACATCAACCCATATAGGTAATGCCTCCAGATTTTCAATGCAAAGATTATAGCCACTTACTCAAGATCATGCATGTGATAGTTTTGATCATGAATTTTAAACTCCCTTGAGAAATAGCATATCATTTTATCATTTTTCATTTGTACATGACCTAATAATTTCTTTGAAGCATCACTGTACACCATAAAGAGTTCTTAACTTTTTGATAGTGTGAGTACTTGTGCAGTGATAAGCCTCCTTTTAAACTCTTTGAATTAGTATTCACATTCACTAGTCCAAAAACACTTCACTCCCTTCATAGTCATCTTGTTTAATGTGTTTAAAAATCATGATAAGTTCTTAAAAAATAACTAATAATACCTATCTAGACCAAGGAAGCTATGGATATCTTTTATAGATGTTGACCTGGGCCACTCTTCAATTACCTTTGTCTTGAAAGGGTTCACATATATTCCTTTTTCAGTGATAACATGACCCAAGAATTATACTTCCTCCACCTAGAACTCACATTTGATTTATATTTCTTAGAGTTTCCTTATTCTCAAAGTCTTCATCACAATATTCAAATGATCCTCATGTTCCTCCTCACTCTTGGAGTATATTAGAATATTTTCAATAAAGACTACCAAAAAATGGTCATGGTAATCTATAAAGACTCTATTCATTAAATCAATGAAAATTTATAGAGAATTAGTGAGTCCAAAGGGAATCACTATGAACTCATAGTGCCTATACCTCATTACAAAGGAAGTTTTGGGAATTTATTCCTTTTTCACCTTTAATTAGTGACATCCTGACTGAAGGTCCGCCTTAAAGAAATACTTGGCCCCACATAGTTGATATAACAAGTCATATAACCATGGAATTTGATAATTTTTCTTTATCATGATTTTATTTAACTCAATATAATCAATGTAGAGACACATTGATCCATTCTTATTTTTGATGAAGAGGACCACTAAACCCCATGGTGAAGCACTTAGATGTATAAAACCCTTGTCCAAAATATCTTGTAACTTCTTCTTCAGTTCTTCAAGCTCAACAATGGTCATTCTATAAAGTGTATGTGATATAGGTAGAGATCCATAAATAAGTTCAATTGAGAACTCAACCTCTCAATCAGGAGGAAGTCTAGGAAACTCTTTAGGGAACACATCAGTGTATTACCTCATAATGGGAATGTATTCTAGAATAATTATATCATTTGTCTCAATCATTTGAGCTAGTTATTCATGCTCATAAGGAAACAACATCAAAAATTGAGATGATGATTCTTATGGAGATTCATCCTCCTCCTTACACATGTATAAAATTGGAGGATGCTTCAGGATGTAAAGAGTGACTGCCCTTTCCTGAAAATTGATATTGGCTTTGTATAAATATAGCCAATCCATTCCCCCCGAATGGCCCGAAGGACTTCTTTTTTATTTTATTATAGATAATACCCCTTTTAAGGGTTTAAGGGGAACCCGAACATGACCCGTAGGCCCAAGGAACAAGGCCCGACATGACCCGTAATACATGAACCGAAGGCCCAGAGGCATACCATGCCCAATACATGACCCATAGGCCCAGCCCACTAGAACTGCCCCTCCCCAGATTCTGCATCATTGATTGCCTTTAGCTCCCCAACCACATTGCTGATCGGCTAGCATTGCCCCGTACAAAGCTGCACGGTGCCTGGTCCCAATGGTGGTTTCCATACCCTCTCATTCTTCCAATCCGGTTAGCTCTGCTTCTGGTGACTGCTACTGGTGCTCTGATCCTCATCTAGTCCCTTATTTGTGTGAATTGGGCTACATCATGGTCTTCAATGGCCCAAAGGCCCTGTGTCCAGAAGGCCTTTGATGGCCCAAAGGCCCTGAGACCCATAGGGCCAAACCGGTGGCCCGAAAGCCCAAATCAGGTAAATATTCCGGCTGCTACAGTACAAAATAGTGCCTGCTATAGGGCTTGCTACAGTACCTACTACAGTACTACTACAGTACCCCCAGAAATTTGACTCCACCCGGTTTTGAACCTGGGTCTCTTGGATGCCAAGTAGGAGCCCTTACCACTTGGGTACGGGCTCATTGGCGCCAATCCATTCCCAATATAGCATCTAACTCCACCAAAGGAAGCAAGATAATATTTTCTTGGAGGTTCATTCAAAAAACATTAATTGGGGAGGAGTTATATACTTTGGGTACAATAATTTCCCCATTTTCTATTCTCAAAGATAAATCAACCTCCATATTTTGAGGTGGTGTTTGAATAGTCCTATTAAACTTACAAGATATGAAAGAATGCATAGAACAAGAATCAAATAGTACATTCTCTATTATTGAATGAATAACCAATTTACTTTTTACCACATAATTATTGGGCTCCACCTCAGTATTAGTGATATCATATTCCATTCCTTGTTTCCTTGTAATTTTTTGTTGTTGATTGTCTACAACAACCCTTGGATTAAGGCAATATCTTGCATAATTCCCATGTTCCTTGCAGTTGAAAAACTACACTACATGGTAAGTGTAGATATAAACCTTCCTTTATTCTTCCACATTAGTGGGATTTTTCATATCCCATCAGAAGTTATTAGTCACATGACCCTCTATTCCATATTTCAAGCATCTCTTGGTTCCCTTTAAGTAGTTTCAAGGATACTTCTTTCCAAATTTTTGACATTTGGGATGTTGGGTCTTCTTTCCATTATGGGATTTATCTATTGATCCACCCATATTAAAATCCATTTTCCTCTTTTTATCTATGGTCCCATGAGACCACCGAGAGTCTTTGATCTCTATTTAAACCTTAATGGTACAACGAACAATATCATTATATATATAAAAGTCTTAAATCACCAATTATTTTCATAGACTCGACTTTAATCCACTAAAGAAGTGATCCACCTTGATTTTAGTGTTCATGACAAAGCCTGAGGTGTTTCGTGTAATCCTTGTGAAGTTTTCCTCGTATGAACCAATAATATCATCTTACTTTTTCTTTAGTCCAAGGAACTACCTTTAAATCTAAAAATGGAGGGTTTAGGAAAATATTATTGAAAAATATTTTCTTAAAATATTCTCATTCCATGGAATAAATTTTCTCTTTGGACTTTGTGTTCTTGATCAGTGACCACCATTGATCAGCTTCCCCATCAAAATGATATACCACCATCACAACTTTCTATTATTCTGAACACTATAGGACATGTAATATCTTATCAATGGAGTTAATCCACTGTTTTATGAGGAGGGAATCAAAAGATCCACTAAACATGGGAGACCTTTGTCACATGAAGGATTCAAATAAAACTTGATCTTTTTTAGGAGAAGGAGGGCACTCCACACAATTAAAGTTATTATTCATAACTTGAGTCAGTTAAGAAAGTACTATCATGAATTTTTGAGCACCGGTTCCCATCATATTTGGCATATCACTTGGGAAATATTCACATTTCTTATCACATTTATTGTTGGAACAAGTTATTATATTTCAAGCCATTAACCAAGAAAAATAAAGTACAATTAGGGGGATTTAAAAATTAACTAATAAGCATAAAAAAAATAAAACATTGAACATAGAAGGATAAAATTATAAATTAAAAGTATATCTTAACTTGTGATACCCTAAGTTTCAATCTAGGTTATCCAAGGTGATGGAATTACCCCTAGGGTTCTTACTAAAGTGCTATACTACTAATCTTAAAAAATAACTAGACCTTTATCTGATACCAACTATAGAGACTCTATCCTTTTACAAAAATTATTACATGATTTTAAGAATAATTAACCATAAAATTACATGCCAAGGAGTATAAAGTATAGTATCTTTGGATGATTAGATAAATGGAACTGAAAACATGGAAATAGAATATATTTTTTAATTATCCATAAAGAGATCATAACTTCCATTGATCTCTTACATATTCATAGGATAACCTGGGGAATAAATTAACAAAAGAGATGATATAAAAAACCCATTAAGAGAATAAACATATGAATAAAGAATAGAACATGGGTTAAAAGGCATAACGTGATAACATAAAAAGGCATGAAACATGAATAAAAATAAGGAAGCATAACATGTATAACATGGGATAATATAATCATGGCATCATAGGAATGTGGAAACAAAATAAAACATGACATAATCATGAATCAATGATCATTTCACATGGAGGATCATGAGACAAGGCTAACCACCAAAATTTTTGTACATGGAGCATAAGTCAAGGCTAACCACCATGACTGTTTCACTTGGATCAAGAGTCAAGGATAACCACCAAGACCATTGCACATGACTTCTAATGAGAATAAACATTACCTAGTGCATTGGAGTGTTATCTGGGTTCACCCATCATAACATGTTCATGCATATGTGTTCCACATTAATAATCAAGTATAAAGGTTACCCATGGAAATAATTGGGTATCATAATCATGTTATAAGTCATAAAAAAGGGAATATCGTAATGGTGTCCATGAAAGAATGGATTTAAATCATAAATGTAAATTAATAATATAAAATAGGCATAGATCATGATAAGTAATGTCAAACTGAAGTGAAAACATGTAAAAATAGTTCTTAAGAATCTTTATAAATAAAATATTTTAATGAAGTTTAAGGAAAATATTAAATATTCTTTAAAATGGAAAAAGAATAATTGTTTTTATAAAACTATAAATGAACAAAGATAGTTTTCATGATAGAATTATTGATTTTATAAAAATAATGGTGGATTAAAACAGATTATGGAGTGCACTTGAAAATGGGTAAGAAATCAAAAAGTTCCCTTTTATCGGTCTTGCTTATTAGGAAGATTTGAGAAGGAAGCATTATAAAACATGAATTTTCCTATAAAATAAGGATGTAATGATCTGGATACAATAGTTTGGAACATATACATAAAATGTATAATAATTATATAAAATTTAAGAATAATTACATTGGGGTAAAGAGAGAGATTGAATAACCCGAAGAAAAAATGGAGGTTCAGGTAGAATCCCTTACCTTATGTCTAAAAGTGTTCTGCACTTGATATTAATGTCTTATATAATCAAATTAAATCCATTAATTAATACATTAAGAAATTTTTATACATTTATTTTATTCATTTAGAGTCATTTTGGTGAGTTATAAGATACAATTTTATCATTCAGGAGCATTTGTTTCCTTGGTTTTTATGATCGGTTTACTTGTATACATGTATGGAAAATCATGTAAAATGAGAATAGTTATCAAAAATTGATATTATATGTTATTAAATAAAATTAATAATATTAAATATTTATATAAGTCATTTGGTAATTTTGGGGTAAGTATGAATCATTAGATAAGACATTAGTGATAATCATTTAGATTATTTTTCCAGTTTTTCAATCATCATAGATTAATTTTGTTTTATTAATTAATATTATGTAAATAAAATGGTTCCAGAACATTAAAAAAGATATAATACATATATTATAGTCTTTTTTAACCATAAAAAAACGTTTTTATGACCAGTATTGAAGGAGGTAAAGGAAATTGAAAACTTCGTCATCCTTGAATGCAATAAATTAACACATCACAGAAGGTGTTTTCATTTTTAGAATAAAAGGAGAGGAAAGAGAATTGATGATGGATTATTCCCTTAACATAATAAAATTATAGTATATAAAATATAATGGATATATAATGTCACTTTGGGATAGGGAGGTGATGATAAGTTAATAAAATAAAAGAACTTGAAAATAAATTAAAAGAAAACAGAAGAGGGGTTTACCTCTTGAAAATTTTCTCCTTGAGAATATCCTTAAGGAAAATGGATTGGTATTTTCTTGAGACCAAATTATATTGGATGTAGGGGGAGATTTTTGGGAGAGTATTGGGTAGAAATTGGATAAGATTCAAGGCTTAAGAGGTACAAGGAGAAGAGGTGGTATTTATAGTGGAGGAGAGGGGTGTTTTTTTGAATATTTTATTCATTAGTTTATTATTTTTCCTCAAGACTATGAATAGTTTTATAATTATTACTAAATATATTAAAATAATTAAGGGTATTTCTAAATTATGGTGCTTACATCAGGGATTACTCAAGTAATATTGTATTTAACTTATAATGTATATATATCGTAAATTACCATAATTTACTATTCACAAAAATTCAATTGTTTTAGAAAGATCCCAAAAATTCACCTTAACCATTTTTTGACACGTATAATTAAAAAATTTACTCCATTTTATGAAAATAATTTTCTAAATATGATAAATTTAATTTTTAATTAAAATCATCATTTATTTGAAAAATACCAATTTGAAAATTATAACTGGTTTTATAACACTTTGAAATATTAATTAAGGTCTCATAAAATTATCTTATAATCATAAGACAACAAAATATTAATTTATGAATTTATTTTATGAAAATAAATTTTCTTTTAAATAATTATATTAATTATAAAACTATAAATAAACATTTATGTTTTATAAAATACAAACACTTAATTTATCATTTTCAAAACATTTATTTACTTAAAATATGATATAATTATATCATATTTTCATTTATAGGATGGATAAATTTTATTTATAATTTCATAGGTAAGATTACTAATCTATTGGCTAGTTTACTATTCATAAGGTTCACATTACTATTCCAAAGGTCAAGTTACTATTCCATTGGTATACATTCATTAATTTCTAGAAATACCTTTTATTTCATTAATTTTTCATTTATAAAGTTTGTTTTGTCTTATTTATGTGATTTTATGTAATTTATACTATATAATAAGTAAATTTTTATTGATAAAATTTTGGGTCATTACACTAAGTGCTTATTTTCTAACATTATCAGACCCAAGAAAGTTTGGGTACTAAACTCTTAGACTTGATTTTTTCAAGAAGATTCACTTAGTATCTATAGCTAGAATATATGGTACATGGATAAAAGTTTCTATCGATACATGACCAAAGAAAAGTCCAATTATCACAAATTGAAAAAATTTAAGGGTGTTGGGGAAGGAACTGTCTGCACAATCACTATAATTTGAAACTTCAAACTATCAGAAGATTGCACATGCCAAAGATTTTGTGCGGTGGAAAAAAATCTTCAAAAATTCCATTTGAATTTAGTATAAAAAAACATGGGAAGACATAGAGCCCCACTCACCACACTAAATTCACACTGCTCACACACTCTCTAAGGAAATAAAGTAATAATAAAGAAAAAGTTAGACCCAATTGATTATGTGGTTTGAACTTCTATCCTACGTCCATAGGAGAACACTGAAAACTTTTATTTTTCTAGAATAAAAAATAATTAAAAAAACTATAACTAAAAATCCAATGTTACATTTAGTTTTTTACAAGATATATTGTCAGAAAATAGTCTCAAATCAACTTTATAGAGGTAATCAGCTAGTAAAACAAGTTGCACTTCTAGTTTTTTTTTTGCAGTCAACCCATCACTGGATCCAGTCAACCTCTGATTACCTATATCTATACTACTTCAACCATTGAATTTGATAAATATCCACTATGATTTTCCTTTAACTCATCAGAGTCTCATAACCTTTCAATAAACACACTTTCATGCTAATTCATCAACTACCACTGTTTTGATAAGGTTGAAGTAAACAATCAGAGTTTCTCTTTTAGGTAATTTGAAATCAGTAACTTAAAGAAGATTCAAAAAACCCAACACCCAAAAATATCCCACTTGAATATTGATTCAAGGATCTTCTCAACATTATCCAATACTTTGAAAAAAACCACCCTTCTTACTTTTACATACAATGTTCTTCACCAAATTTCCTTCACCCGAGTCCAATCGAGGCATAATGACACCTCAAACATTCAAAGACTAAATACTTCATAAAAATGTCCACCAAACATTTCTTTCCTACTATCTTCCATAATTCTAACCACTTTTCTTCCAATATATTCCATATTAAATGGAATTTAAAGTCAATGTGTTCCTTTATTTCATGAAATACTATATTTCAAGCAAGGTGAATAGCACTTTGACTATCTCAGAATGTCACTCTTAATTCTAGTGACTTTCCAATATACTTCAGTAAGAAAATTCACCAGAATAATTTCTCTAATCCCTTAAAGTATCGAATGATCCACTTCATGGATTTCTAATGCTCCCTTTCAGGATTTTATATAAACCAACTTACTAGTCCCACTATAAAGAAAATTTCTGGCCATGTAAAAATTATTGAATACATTAATATTTTGAAAGCCTAAGCATATGGTACTTTTCAAATGTACCAAATCTCATATTCCGATGTCAGTGCTTATACCTTTGATAACTTGAAGTTTCTGGAAAGAGGGGTTGAAAAAAATTTAAATCTGGTTAATTGAAAATTTTGAATGATAATACAAATGTATTATTTTTATGAGAACACCCGCGTATTGGACTTTTTATGCTTCCCTACCCTCATCCCCAAGTTTTTCTTAACTTGGTCAAGATATTAATTTTGAAATATTTTGGACAACTTAATTTTTGGTTCCTGAATTTTTGAACTCTATGAACCAACTAGAAAAATGTCATCCATATATAATAAGAGTATAACATAAGTCCTATCTTCACATAACTTTAGATAAAAATGATGATCAGAGTTACATCTCATCAAAAATTATTTATTAATAAAGGTTATGAACTTCTAGTTCTACCAATGAGGTGCATGTTTCAAGAAATAGATGCTTCAATTTTACTTACAAACAAGGCCTTCCTTATAATGATATTTAAAACCATTGAATTTATTAATATAGATTTCCTCATTTAAGTAACCATGAAGAAAGGTAGTCTTCGCATCCATATTCTCTAAGTGTATATCATTAGAAGGTACTAGGTTTAACACTATTTGAATTACAATGTTCTTAACTACTAGTGAAAATATTCATAAGAAATAGATTACTTAATTTTGTTGGAATCCTTTCACCACCAACTATGACTTATATCTTCTAATTTCATTATCTTCCTACTTCAAATGAAAATTCCATTTGTTCTCTAGCACTCAGTTTCATTATGGTAGTTTAGCTATTTTTCAAGTTCCATTGAATTTAAGGGAATTCATTTCTTATTTATGAATGATGACCTTTACTTAGATTCATTAAGTGTAGATTCCTCTTTTGGGAATTCTGTTTCCTGAACATCAGTAATAAGTAAGAAATTTAATTCAATTACATATCTTTGGACTGATTTCCTAAATCTAGAAGATCATCTCAATCCCACTTGAGATTAATTTATTTTAAGTGATACTATTTATATTACTCTAACTTCCATTTTCATAACTTTTTAAGCTTTACCTTAAGATTTAGAATAACATGGGAACTTTGGAATATCTATCACTAGGCATACTTTTGGTGAACCTATGATAATATCTGTCATCATTGAAACTTGAAAACTTCTAATGATTTCATCTAGATTGAATTTTACTTTAGTAGTTGGATTATTCCCCTAAAATTTGTACTTATACAAGTTCCAATCCTTCTATAGTATTTTCTCATTGAATATAACATTTTTGACTTCTTATGACTTAGTGATTGTTATCATCCCATAGTCTAAAACCAAAGTCTTCATTTCCACAGCCGATGAGAAAATAGTATTTGGACTTTGTCTCTAGCTTGTATCTATCCTTTTCATCAACAATATTATATACAATAATTTTGAATAATTTAAAATTCCCAAATTATGGTAACTTAACAAACCATAACTATTTTAGTAAACTCTATCCCATAAAAGATGAAAAAATTATATTAGATAAGTATGTTTCTATATTAATTACATCCACCCAAATGAATTTGGAAATTCCAGAGTGCACACACATGCATATTAACTTATTAGTCAAAGGTTGGTTAATTCTACTCTACACACCATTTTACTATAGAGTTTTGAGTATCATTCTCTTGAGCCTAATACCCTTATTTTGAAAAAATTTCTAGAAGTTACTTCCAATATATTCTCCATCATTGTTAGAAATAAAATATTTTAACCTTTGGCCACTTTCCAATTAGAAAATGTCTTTCCATTATAAAAAATCATAGAAAATTGTAGACTTATTCTTAAGGAAATACACCCATGAATTTATTATTACATATTCAATTATCTTGAAAAAGTAAATAGATCCTCTGTGAGATCGAACTGGGGATGATATCTATATGTTTAAGTGAACAAGCTCCAGCTTCTAGGATCAAGGTTTCCATCTATTCAAGTTGATTGAAACCCACTTTTTTTTATCAACACACAACTCTAACAAATTTTGATGTTTTTGTGATCGAGCTTCAATATATACTTCCCTGATAGGGAATTAATATTCTTTACACTAAGGTGACAAAGACTACAATTCTAGATCTCTAGATTTTTTGATATTGAAATTCTAACCATTACACTCAATATGAATTTCCAATCATGTAGAGTATACCATCCTTTACTCCTAATGGAACAACCATGGATCCACAAGTCACTTTATAGACTCTATCATTGAAATTTTTTCCATAGACTACATCATCTAACTGCCCAATATATCTGAGGTTCTTCTAGAGTCTTGGAATGTGCCTCGCTTACTTCGGTCATAGGAAACACCCATTTTCAACTAGAGATTTAAAATACCTTTACGACCACTCCCAAATCTTTATAATAAACCCCCCAAAGAATCCATTCATATATTTGACCATGTATCTATGATCAACTATTTATTTAAATAATGCCTCAGAGTCAACCACCTATCAATCCCTTGGATTATGGACACTAAGTAGTAGTTTTTCTGCTCCTTCCATTATGTTAGTGGATTTTGAGTTATTGGAAGCTATCCATTTAGTTCCTTATTTGTGATTACTATAATTACTCTAAATATGTATATGCTTCCCACAATGATAATGAGTGATAGATATACTTGTCATACTATCACAACTTTTCCCATAGACTTATCTTCTAGTCATCAACAATTTCTTCTTTGAGGTGAGTGTACCCTATCATCATCATTTAATGCACTTTTAGAAGGTACTTAGAATTATGTTATATAGAGTTATTTATTGAGGATCAAATTCTGAATGTATTCGAATACTAGATCAGTATTTACATAATAATTACTAATCATAGTAACCATGGCCTTCCAAGATTTTTGTAAGGTTGAAAGTAGCATGATTTCCCACACATTATCCATTAAAGTAACATTCACTACTTCAAGATGACTCTTGATATTTTTGAAGTCATTAACATGTTCTGAAGATATATTTACTTTTGATAACCTCACACCAAACAAGCATAACATTAGAAAGACCTTGTTTAATTCCATTGGTTTCTTGTAAATTTCTTCTAGGGCTTCCATCAGTTTAGTTGTAGTCTTCTTCTTCCAGATATTGAAGGATGTATTTTATGCCAATGAAATCCTAACTAAAACTAGTGATTTCCTATACATATTGTCTCATTGACTTTTATCCATTTCATCAGGTTTATCTATACTCAACAAAAGTTCTATATCCTTTTGGATGAGATTGTATTCTATCTGCATCCACCAAAATCCCTAGTTTGTTCCATCGAACTAAATGATTCAAACTTTTCCTTATTTCATCATTATATATTTTGATTACAGTAAAACCAACTAAAATCAATGTAATAAAAATTAATTAGTGAAGTATACCTACTTTATGTCTGAGTGTGAATAATGATATATAATACTACTTATTGGGGAAGGATTAATTTGTGAAATCATCAGAAATTGAATCTTCAAACTAATGGAAGATAGCACAACCAGAGATTCTATGCTATAAAAAAAACATTTAGAAGTTCATCACACCCTTAGTGTACCAAAAAATGATAAAACTTATCACCCCACTCACTACACTAAATGCATACTTCCACAAACTCTCTAAGAAAAAAAAGTAACAAGAAAGGAAATATTAGACACACTTGATTACATGGTTCATAATTTTATCCTATGTCCATGGGAGAACACTTCAAACTTATATATTACTATAAGAAAAAATAATTATAAAAAAATATAGATAAGAAGATATTATTACACTCTTGTTTTTTGTATAAGATATATTATCAACAAATATCCCCACCTCTACTTTATAGAGGTAATCAATTAGTAAAACAAGTTGCACCACTAAATGAAATTTTTATTCAACCCACCATTAGAGTTGGTCAACCTTTGATTCCTTATAGCTACAAATCTTCAACCGTTGCATCTGGTAAAACTCTATTGGATTTACCATTAACTCATTGGATGTTTATAAACTTATGGTAATCACACCTACATGTTGAAGTTTTCAACTGATACTACTATGATAAGGAAGAAGTGAACTACTAGAGTTCCACCTTCTGTTAAGTTGAATATGGTAACTTTAGGAAGATTTAAAAAACCCAATAATGGGTGGATGCATAACATTTTGAGACAATACTCAAGGAAAAATCTATAGTGTGGGAAATGTTTTATTTCTAGGTAAAAGTTTAATTTCAATTATTCTTTATGTTATAAGACTTAAAAATAATATCATTAGCATTATCCAACTATGTGATGAAGGATACTCTATGATTTTTAGGAATGATAAATGTACTATTAAAAGTTTAGACAATTCCCACACCTTATCTTCCAACTGACATGATAATATTTATGTAAAAAACCTAAAAGACCTTAGTAATAAAAATTTACCTTGTCTTAGTGTGGTAGAATATTATTCATGGATATGACATAGGAGACTCAGAAATTGTAATGTAAAAACTCCAACCAAGATATCCAATAAAGGACTAGTAATGGATCTACTAGAACTTCAATTTAATACTTCGAGAATTTGTGACCCTTTCTAATTTAGTAAGAAACATAAATTAATATTTAGTATTATTGATGAAGTCTTAACATCTTATCTTTTATAGTTAGTGTACATGAATCATTTTAGTCCTGAAAAAACTATGAGTATGAGAGGAAAACACTATGTGTATGTCCTAATTAATGATTACACAAGTTATACTTGGACACACTTTTTAACACTAAAGTTGGAAGAGATCACTATTTTTAAAAGTTTTGTTAGTAGTATTAAAAACTTAAAAAACACACTTGTATTCACTATCTATTATGGTATAGATTGTGAGTTTTTAAATCATTACTTTTAAACATTTTGTGGTGAGAAAAGTATAAATCATAATTTCTCAGTACTAAGAACTCCATAATATAATAAAGTAGTTGAATGGAGGAATATAACCATTCAGGAAATTACTTGGACAATGTTTTGTGAATACTCAGTTGATAAAATTTTTTGGGTAGAATCTGTGAGTACAAATAAATTGAGTTTTATTTCATTCAATGTATAATAAAATTACATACAAATTATAGACTAGAAGAAAACCTAAATTTAGTTACTTCAAAGTTTTTGGGTGTAAAGTATTCATTTTAATACTATGAATAATCTTTATAAATTTGACCCAAAATATGATAAAGGAGTATTTATTGGTTATTCCACTACTGGTAAGGAATATAGAGTTTTTAATAAATGGGAATTTTTTTTAAAGAAATGGAACATGTCAAATTTCATGAATTCAAACCCTATTTAATCATAAAATGTCCAAAATTTTTACATCCAGATTATGATTTTGAAACCCATTCTGATTTTTTTATCAAATCTAGAACTAAATCCATCAAAAGTTAACATACCAAAAACTAGAAAATTGGAAGAAATTTTACAGGAAGTTAGTAATTTGGGGATTAACCATCCGATAAATACAATTCTACAATTATCTTACCTAAAAACTAAATGATCTTAAGGATTCATCCTAGATAGAATATCATTGGAGATGTTGATTAACTAATAAGAACTTGAAATTCCATTAGAAATGAATGTGAGCATCTTTCATTCCTATATTAATTTGAAACTAAAAGACATATGATTCCTTGGGAGATGAAATTTGGATAGTTTTAATGTAATAAAAAATCAATCAATTTGAATAGAACATAATTTAGACCTTGGTTAAGAGGGATTGTCCAATTATAAGAGTAAAATAGGTTTTTTTAAATAAATGTGATGAAAATGGTGTTATTATATTGAATAAATCAATATTATTTAATAAGTTATATAATAATAAAAAGTGAATATACTATGAAGATAATCTTTCTCTGGTGGATAGTCTTGAATTAATTTGTATAATTTTAGCATTTTTATCCCATCTAAATTTTACTCTCTATAAAATGGATGTAAAAATTTCATTTCTTAATGAATATGATCTTGAGAAAGTTTTTGTTAACAAAACCTATGGTTTTGAAAATATAAATTTATCAGAACATTTTTATAAACTTAAAAGATATCTTTATAGTATTAAATAATCTTTGGGATCCTAGTATAAATGGTTTCCAAATTTTCTTATCCAAAACAATTTTTTAAGGAAAGGATGACCCTACTATTTTTATCAAGAATGTTTTCAAGGACATTATCATTGTTAAAATTTATTCCAATGATTTAGTTATTTTCATCATCCCATAGTCTGAAACCAAAGTATTTATTTCTATAGCTGATGATAAAATAAGATTTAGACTTTGTCTCTAGCTTATATCTATACTTTATATCAATAAGAGCATAAACAATACTTCTGAAGACTTTAAAATTCCCAACTTCTAGTAACTTACTAGACCATAGCTCTTTTAGTAAACTATATCCCATTACAAATGAAATACTTATATTAGATAAGTATATTTCTTTGTCAATTGAATCTACACAATTGGATTTAGGTATTCCAAAGTGCACACACATACATCTTTCCTTCTTAGTCAAATGTCAGTTCATTCTATTTTATACATATTTTTACTATGGAGTTTTGAGTATCATTATCTCAAGCCTAATACCCTTATTTTGAATTTTTTTTTGGAATTTACTTCCACTATATTCTCTTACATTATTAGACCTAAAAAATTTTAACCTCTGACCACGTTCCAATTACACAATGGATTTACACTATACAAAAGTATAAAAAATTTCAGACTTATTATTAAGGAAATATACCCATGAATTTCTTATCACATATTAAATAATCATGAAATATTAAAGATATACTATGTGAGATAGAACTATGGATGGTATCTATATGTTTGATAGAACAATCTATAGATTCTGGGCTCAAGGATTCCATTTATTTAAGTTGAATGAAACCAACTTTTTTTCTCAACACACAACTCTCACAAAAATTGTTGTTTTGGTGATTGAACTTCAATATATACTTCCAAGATATAAAATTTATATTATTCACACTAAGGTGACCAATCATACTGTTGGACAGAGTAGAGTACTCAAGAGGGTGGTGAATTGAGTATCTATAAAAATTTATGTTTACAAAGTTTTCTTAAAAGGTTCCCCAATAAAAATAAATACAACCCAGTTAATCAAGGTAATAAAGTTATGAAAGTTTGACTATTCAAATAACATATCAGAAGATTAATTAAGTCTGATTAATCTTAATATCATTTATTAATATTACTTTTGATGCTATTATAATGAGACAAGAAAATTATAATTTTTTTCCAAGATTAACTATCAAAGTAAATCTAGTGATTTCTAAATTATACAGTAAAATAGATAACAATAAATTAAACAACACAACGGATATAAAACATGTGGTTCAGTCTCAAGATGATACCTAATACACTCCACTTGGTGATAACCTACCACCAAGCAGTTCATATTAATAAAATCAATCCACACCCTGGATCGGGGTAAACAACAGTACACAGCACTGTCCAGGCCACACGACCTTTTCCATAGTTTTTCATGGGTATAAAATAACTAGTCACACAGGGAACTCTTCCACACTTATCTGTGGGAGTAAACAAGTGTAAAAAGATATGATAGGAAGGATATCTTTTAATCCTTAAGTTTAGTGAAGGAGACAATGTGTGGTTTAATACACACACACACACTGCATGAAAGCTAAAAAAAATACACAACAGAGAAAAGATGATGAGATAAGGTTTGAAGTGCTATGAGTGTTATTTTATGCAACTCTAGAATTATAGGATGAAGTAGATGCAAGAATAGAGTCCCCTTGTGAACAATAGAGTTTTGCATGTCTGGTGCTTCTAGTTTATAGTTAGATCTGGCTCGTGTTCTTTGTAGAGTTTGTATGGAGAAGATGTTCTTGACTCTAATCTATGATATCCTAGATTTTTGTATTCATGGATTCATTGTGTGTTCTTCTGATATATCTTTTGGAATCTGTCGGTTCTTTTCTCAAGAATTCTCATGCTTCTTCTGCTTGTTTTCACTATTTCATCCCATTTTTTTTGGGAACACTTTTCTTTTTTATTCTTGGAGTGCATGAGTTGGAGCCAATAGAATGCATATATTCTGCACCTCGTACTATCGGATGACATGTCTACAAATAAATATTAATTATGGAAGTGAATTTAAAAGACTCAAATATGACCGTTAGAAATTAAATTGAAAAGGATAAAAGAAATTAAGGAATGGTACCACAATCTGTCTGAAACAGTGTCACTTGGAAATAGTGTCTCTTAGAAATGATGTATCTTGGAAACAATGTCTCATTATTTTCCTTTGAATGGTGAGACAGTTTTAATGACATGGTTGTATAGAGATTAAGAACCATTAGGATATATTCAGTGTTAGGATCACAGTGTCTAATCTTTTACCAAACTTCGAATGGTGTCTTAGCAAGGAACCAGTGTCATAGACTTCAGTAGATCTGAAACTGGTTACAAAATCTGGTCACAGTGTCTGGATCATGATGTCTGGGTCATGGTTTTTGGGTCACGGTGTCTGGGTCACAGTGTCTGGGTCACGGTGTCTGGGTCACAGTTTCTGGTCCTTTTCTAGAAAAAAACAGAACCGGTGGAAGAATCACGATTTCTTAGACTTAGCCAAATATCTGTATACATACTTAAGAATTGATATTTATATAATGGATTATACTTAATCATTCATCAAGGAAATCCATTATAACACAAATTAAAATATATTTTACACTAATCAAACATGATTTATAGCAATTAAGATCTTGGATAGGTTTATTTAAGGCATAAAGAAACCAACCATCTGTACACATGATTTGCGACATATTTAAACAAGATTAACAAGTTTACAGAAGGTTTAGGATTTGTGATCATTAAAAAATAATTAAAACATGATTAATACAGGAGGAGTCCAACAAAATCCCTCTTTTTTATGATAAAAAATCATGTGAGTGAGATATCTATTCTTAGAGAATGTGTCTCTCCCTTAGTGTGGAGTTAGAGAGTGCATGTATCTCCCCCTTTTGGGATTATAAAAATGAGTATAAAATTAAATAAGAGAATAGAAAAGAAAATTTCTCAATGCATTAGATTGAGAAAGATGTGCCATTACCATCAGGAAGAAACAGAAATATAAAAATATCCCTATCAAAAGATAGTGTTCACTTTTCTTTAGCACTGGCCATCTTCTCTTTTCCCAGGGCAGTAGCATTAGGAGTGGCCACAGGAGTAAAGGTAGAAGTCAAAGAAGGGTGTGAATCAATTGAAAAAGAAGGAAGAGGGAGTCCTTTAAAAATAGAAGGGGACAAGGTAGGTGTAGTGGAAGACCTAGGTAGTTGTTGGTCAAGGATAACAGACCTGATTTGACTCAGAGCCTGAGAGACAGACATAGAAGTAGAGGCAAGGGAAGTGGATGGGAAGATAGGTAAACTGGGTCATAGGGGTGTAACTGCAGGATCCACAATAGCAGTGCTCTGAACATGAAGATAAGGCCTCAAAAGCTTGATAAAGTCAACAATAATCTCACCTCCATACTGCATCGCTTCATCAAAGTCATATTTGTTCTCCATGAACTTGTCCAACAAAGGAGTGAAATTATTCAACTTTTGAACTCGAGTTTTTAAAGCTTGAGTGACAAGAGGAATTTTTAGATTCTCTACAAGGTACTTTAAATGGTTTATCATATCATTCTTAGAGAAAATTCTGTTGAAGTAGAAATCCACCTTCTTATTAATTTCTTCTTGAGAATAATTTGAAATATTGGAATGAATTATTACCAAATCAAGAACTCTATCACTATTATTGACAACTATAGATAGAGACTCTTTGTTAAAGCCACTGAGCACTGATTGAAGTTCTTCCTTAACAACTGTTCTGAGCAGATCACTATCCAAGGAGGGTTGAGATGACGGTCCAAAGGAACTAGAAGCTGTAATAGCTAAAGTAAGAGACTTTAGTTGATTCAGAAATTTCTGGAGACAACCCTTATACTCATCAGTCAACTTGTTAAGACCAATAATAAGCTCACACATTTATTGAAATATTTTCTTGTTTCTTTCAGACACCTTTTCAGCTAAGGAATTTAGGTTGGGTTGAATCAGTGAGACAACTTCCTGTGGAATCTGACCACTAACAGGATGAGAAATAGGTTTTGGTTTTGATTTCAACACTCTCTGCATATCTTCAACCATAGATTTGAGAGACATAACTTCATCACTTAGCTGTTTGTTCTCAACTCTGACCTTTTGAATCTCATGAAGCATCTTTGTATGAATCTTTCATATGATCTTTTCTAACAGAAGGGCACCATATCTTTCACTCAATTTTGTCACAGGAGTAGGTTGAGTGTTCATGATCTTTTCAACTCCAGCCAATAAGGTATATCCAAAGGCATTCAAATCATCCTTACTCACCAAGGTAGAAGGTTCTTGTGAAGGTTCAGGAATAAGAGCTAAGATAGGATTAGGTTCCTTTGTAGAGATATATTTAGGAGTAGATACCAATTTCAATTGATACATAGTAAACATATCTATACCTTTAATTGAGACTTCATGGGAATCATTCATATCAAAATATCTGGGGAATTTATACCATGTATCCACAGTGCTTTAATCAATTAGATTAGGCACTTCTACACTTTCCAGATTAGGGTGCTTCTCCCCCTTAATAAGTACATCTCTTACAAGACTTAGAGATTCATTTCTTTAATCTATTTCCAGATTTTTCATCCCTAATAGCCTCAACCATTTCTTTTCTAGCCAACTAGAAGGCTTGCTTCATTATTTATTCATAAAATGGGATAATCTCAGGAACAACTTGTTCCTCTAAGTGTTCCTCAAAAGAATATTCTTTCTCAAGATAAAGTTATTCTTCTAAATGATCTTCCAGAACATACTTTTAATTTTCAATAACAACATAGTATTTTTTAGAAGAAGGTTCTTATTTCAGATCAACAATATCTGCAGGGACTAGTAATTCCTTCTCAAATAAGACTTGAGGAAGAAGTTCACTGCCTTACTTATCTAGGACAATTTTCCCTATAGGTGCAGTAGCTTCTTCTTCTTCTTCTTCATAAGAATAGTCATCAAGATCATCTAGTTCCATACCAAGATTAAAAATGTCCTTAGGTCTTGATGAGTGCTCAACTAGGTTGAACTTTTCATAAACTATGTCATTATATTCCACCCATGATTTTCTCCATGGATTCCAACTGATTTTAATTCTTTTAACTATAACCTTTAAGATAAAAAATTCATATTCCTTAATGATTTATTCATCTGGTCTAACTAACCATTTTTCATAAAGCATAGCAGAGATTAATCTTGATTATAACATAGAGGTTGACTTGGAGGTTGTCTTTATCAACTCACAAATATGGAGTATAACACACTTTCATAGGTTGATCTTGTGTCCATTATTCATAATATGTATCAAAAATACATCTTGATACTTGAGTGTGTAAAAGTATCCTTTTCTTGGACTAATCAGATTCTGAACAAACTTAAACAAAATTCTTGTTTCACCATCTAGCTCAACAACTATAGCTCTTCTCTTTGTTTCATTTCCAGTCAAGATTCTCAAGGATTCTTCTAAAACAAAGAACTCACTTAGAGGGGGAGGACCTCTCTTGTAGTCCTAAAAAATACCCTCATGAGGTATCCTTAGGAATGAATCCCATAACCTCAAAGAAAAGGTACATCTTTGGCCATTGATCCAGCTTATCACAACGAAATCATCTTTTTCATCAAAAGAGAATTGAACGAACTGATAAAACTGATATAATAGCTTTGGGTAGATCAATATTTCCTCTTTTGTGAACCAATCCAACCATCCTTTATCTTTTAGCACTTTTAATACCAAAGACTTACTTGTTAGAAGCCACTTAGGGAAGATTTTCTTTTCGAGTACCACTATTCTATCCACCAGATTCAGATTCAAAGAACCTTCAAGCGCTATCTTCGGTGCTATTTTCATATTATTATTTGATCTTCACTTCTCAGGAGTTGATGAAGATGGGAATTTCATTCTGGGCATTCAACGAAGGTTTGAGAGAGAAAGAAAGGTTGAAGGAGGGGTTACAATTTGAGAGAAGAGATCTTAGGTGAAGAAAGGAGTGAAAATTCTTTCATTTTTATCATTTAGGGATATAAAGCATAAAAAATTCAAAAGCATGGGAAAGTAAAATAATAAAATATTTATTTACAATAATACAAGTTATAATATGAAAATAAAATGATAAACTGTCATTGCGGTGAGACCAGAAAAGACTTTCACGGTGAGACTATAACAAGTTTTCATAGTGTCAGCTTTACTGTGTGACTTCTAAGCAGTGCGTCTGTATTATTTGAAATAGTATGTGCCAAAAAGTAATTGAGAGATAGTAACTATGAGAACATAAACATGAAACATCAAATTTTAAGACAGTAAAACTATATAGCTGTTAGAGTTAGATAGTAATTTCAAAACAATGAATTTTGAAACCATAAACTATGAAGCAGTAAGCTGTGGAATAGTATACTTATTACTTAAGATTTATCATTACCAATTCATGTATGATGTAATCTATTCTTTCAAAATTTAATGGTTTGGTGAATATATCAGCGAGCTGATATTCAGTTCTAATGAATTCCAAAGTGATATCACCCTTTTGATAATGGTCTCTCAAAAAGTGATTTCTTACATCAATATGTTTTGTCTTATAGTACGAAACATGATTTTTTAGATGTTAATAGCACTTGTATTGTCACAATTTATAGGTACATGCTTGAATTGATATCCATAATCTAGTAATGTGTGTTTCATCCACAAAATTTTTACACAACAACTAACAGCAGCTATGTATTCATCTTCAGCAGTGGATAATGCAACAAAGTTTTGTTTATTACTACACCATGATACTAGTGACTTGACTAAAAAGTGACATGTTCTAGAGGTGATTTTTCTATCTAAGTTAGAACCGCTAAAATCAGCATTAGAATAACTAACTAACTCAAATGATTTTCCTCTAGGATAGAACAATCCTAGATTGGGTGTATGCTTGTGGTATTTGAAAATTATCTTAACAACATTTAAATGATATTCCTTTGGGTTTGATTGAAAATGAGCACACATACATACATTAATCATAATGTCAGGTTGGATAGCAGTTAAGTAGAGTAGCTTCCAATAATTCCTCTGTAAGTGGTTTGATCAACAGATTTTCCATCTTCATCAAGATCCAGCTTATTAGTAGTACTCATTGGAGTGTCACTACTTTTAGTTCTATCCAAGCCAAAAAGTTTTAGAATATATATTGTATATTTTATTAGTTTTAAAATAATACCATCATTATTTTGAAAGATTTGAAATCCAATAAATAATTTTAGTTCACCCATTAAACTCATTTCAAATTCATTTTTCATTATTTTAGAAAATTCAACACATAAAGAATTTTTTGAAGATCTGATGATAATATCACCTACATAAATTTGAAATACTAAAAAATCATTGGAAATTCGTTTTATAAAAATGGTAGGATCAGCTATACCTTTTGTAAAATATTTTCAAATAAGAAAAGTACTTAATCTATCATACCAAGCTCTTGGATCTTATTTTAAACCATATAAAGATTTTGATAATTTAAAAACATGATTTGGAAAATGAGGTTTTTTAAAACCAGAGGGATTCTCAACAAAGACATCCTCAACTATATACCCATTTAGGAACGCACTCTTAACATCCATTTGATATAGTTTGAAATTCATATGTGCAGTATAAGCAAGCAATATTCTGATGGATTCAAGTCTAGCTAGTGGTGAAAAGGTTTCCTCATAGTAAATTCCTTCTTCTTGACTATAGCCTTGTGCAACTAATATAGCCTTATTTCTAACTCTGTTACCAAATTCATGTACTTTATTTATAAACACCCACTTAGTGCCTATGGTAAATGTGTCTTTGGTTCTGTCAACAAGTTTCCAAAATTTGTTCCTTTCAAACTGATTAAGTTCTTCTTGCATAGCCATCACCCAAAATTCATCATTTATAGGATAATTAATGTTTTTAGGTTCAAGTTGTGACAAGAAGACTTGATGTTTAACCTAATTTCTAATAGAAGATCTAGTTTGAGTTCCTTTATCTAAATCTCCTACAAATGCATCAAAAGGATAGTTTTTAAGAGTTATAACAGCTCTAGAAAAAGAAGGACTAGTGATGTCAGGTTCATTAGTAGGTTTGGGTTCATTATGACTTAAATATGAAGAATTTCCAGAATTGTAAGTTCTCATAGATTATTTTATAGGATGGTTAGAATATTTTTCATTGATGTTCATATTTGACATATCATCCTCCAGGTTCTCTAGAGTGGTATTAGGCTCATGTGGATCTGTTTCATCAAATTTGAAATAGACAGATTCTTCCACACATTTAGTTCTTTTATTAAACACTCTATAGGCTTTACTAGATGTTGAATATACTAGAAATATTCCTTCATAACTCTTGGATGAAAATTTGTCAATATTTTCCTTAGTATTAAGGATATATAATTTACAACAAAAAACATTGAAGTATATTACTTTGGATTTTCTATTGTTTCAAAACTCATATGGAGTTATTTTAAGAATGGGTATAATAAACACTCTATTAATAATATATCATGTTGTATTTACAGATTCATCCCAAAAATAAATAGGTAAGTCATATTCACTAAGCATGGTTCTAGAAATCTCTTGTAGGGTTCTATTTCTTATTTTTATAACTCCATTCTGTTAAGGTGTTCTAAGGGTAGAGAAATTATGACTATAAATATTTTATGAGAAAAATGATTCAAACTCTTGATCTTCAAACTCACAACCATGATAACTTCTTAAGGATTTAATTTTAATTCCACTAAGATTTTTTATAGTTTTAGAATATTTGGTGAAATGAGAGCAGGCTTCACTTTTGTGAGCTAGAAAGAACATCCAAGTATATCTAGAAAATTAATCTATAAGAACATAAACATAGTGATTCCCATTTAAACTAAAAACTCTATATGGTCTAAAAAAATCCATGTGAACCAGTTCAAGAGGATGAGAAGTTGACACTTATTTATTTGGTTGGAATTTTTTTGTGTTTCTTTCCCTTTTGACAGGGATTACACACTTTATCATTTGGAAACTCAAGTTTGGGTAGGTATTTGAATAATATTTTTCTAGTTAGTTTTCTAAGGGATTGAATGTTACGATGTCCTAGTCTCCTATGACAAAGCCAAGATTCTTTGCAAAATACACTTAAACATGAAGCATTTTGAGAGACTAAAGACTCTAATTTAATAGAGTATACATTTTCCTTTATCAATGTAGAAAACACTAATTCATTTTTAGAATTAAAAACATTGGAAGGACAATTTTAAAATTTAACATGAAATCCATTATCACATAGTTGGGAAATAATAAGCAGATTATATTTCAATCCATTAACAAAAAGTACTTTAGAAATTAAAATTGAGTTAGAGTTACCGATTTGGCCAAGGCCAATGTTTTTTTCCTTCGGCATTGTCACCAAAGGTGACATGTCCACCATCAATTTTTATCAAGTTCTTGAAGCATGAATAATACCCTATCATGTGTCTTGAACACCCACTATCCAAGTACTATAAGCTTTTATAGGATCTCTTTAAGTAATTTTCCTAAAAAATAGTCAAATAAAAATAGTCTTTGGTACCCATATTTGTTTGGGTCTAGTGATATTAGTGACTAGTGCTTTAGGAACCCACATCTTCATCATAGGTTTCCTATAATCATTATGTAAAGTTATTGAAAAATAAACTCTATTTGGTCTAAAAAATCTTGAAATGGTAGAGAGTGTATCATAACTTGAACTAGATGAATGTTTTCCAGAACTAGGAGTAAAGTTGTGTGTCCTAGATTTAGAAACAAAATTAGTTCTTCTAAAATTTCTTTTACCAGTTTAATATCCAATAACAGTATTATATTTAGGAGTAATTTGTTTTCCTAGAATTTGTACCAAAGTATATTTACCTTTAGTAAACCTTTCAAGGACCTTTTTCAATTGCTCATTATATATCTTTAGTGTATTGTTTTCTTTGAGTAATTGAAAATTTTTCTCCTTTCAGTTGTAAGTTCAGAATTAACAGTTGAGGTAAGAGCATACTATTTCTCTAAAGACTTGTATTTATCTTTTAGTTCATTAAATGCCTCTTAAAGAATATTACATTACTCAAACATTTCTTCATTAGACATATTCTTAGAATCACTTCCATCTCCAGAATAATGAGAATTGTGTATAGGAGATTCCAGTGTTACCTTAGATGTGTTTGTCATAAAACACATATTGTCTTTGTTATACTATTCATCATGTGAAGATTCTAAGTTACTTGAACTATCCATAGAAGAACTCCACATTGCTTTGATTTCATTTTTATACTTTCTATCTTTGACCTCATATTTATTTTTGTACTTGAGCTTAGGAAAATCATCCTTTACATGTCCCTTTAACTTATATTCATAGAATACTATCTCATTAGACTTGTCACTTATTTTACAATCTTTATTCCAGCTTCCTTTTTTATCATATATTCCTTTGAAGTTAGGATTTCTAAAAAATTTATTCTTCTTGTAAAATCTCTTAAACCTTGTGGATAATTGAGCCATATCCTCATCACTATCAGGTGATGATTCTCCACTTCTGAAACTTTCTACAGAGGATTCCAATTTCCTTTTTTCTTTATGTCTAGAGTTGGTGGTCTTAAATGCAACATATTTTCTTTTGGGTTCATCCTCTTATTCCTTGTTTAATTTTATCTCCTCTTCATACATCATTAGTTTTCAAATGATTTATTTTATAGGTAACTTTCTTATGTCTCATGATTATCTAATAGAGACAAAGGTTCCTCTCCATCAATTAGGTACGCATATGAGAATCCTCATGATTTGTTCTTTGGTACTGACTTCTCTACAAAGAGAAATCATTATGTTGAATATTTCATTGAACCTGATAAACATGTTAGAAATATGTTCATCAAGTTTAATTTTAAAGTTATCATATTTAATAGTGTACGTATTAAGTCTCATTTCTTTCACACTAGAAGTTCCTTCATGTGAAACAGACAAAGTATCCAAAATTTCATGGGCTATTTTACATGTAGAAATTCTGTTAAATTCCTCATATCCTAAAGAGAAATATAGGGCATTCATAGATTTTCAATTGTTATTGTAGGCAGTCTTGGTTGGGTCATCCCAAGTGATTATATTAGTAGCAGGAATCTTATACTCATTTATAATTGAAGACAAAATTTCAAAACCCATACTTTCTAAATGAATTTTCATTTTGATTTTCCATTGGGAGTAATTGGTTTCATTAAAGAATGGTGGTCTATTTGTGGTAGAACCTTCCAGTATATTATACATAATAATGAAATACTTTTAAATAGGTAGAAATATAGAATTTACAGAAATTTATAGATCTTTAAAGTACAACTAAAATCACAGTTGAATAGTTTTAAAAACAGAGTCTTAATAAAATCCTTTGATACGAAATGTTGGTCAGAGTAGAGTACTAAAGAGGGGTGGGGGGGGGGGGGGGTGAATTTAGTATCTATAAAATTTTTTGTATATAAAGTTTACTTAAAAGGTTCCCCAATAATAATAAATACATCCCAGTTAATAAAGGTAATACGGTTATGAAATCTTGACTGTTCAAATAGCCTCTCAAAAGATTGATTAAGTCTCAGTAATCTTAATATTAGTTATTAATATTACTTTTGAAGCTATTCTAATGAGACAAAACAATTATAACTTCTTTATATGATTAACTATCAAAGTAAATCTAGTGATTTTTGAATTATACATTAAAACAGAGAACACTAAATTAAAAAACACAGTGGATATAAAACAAGTGGTTCAGTCTCAAGCTGAGACCTAATCCAATCCACTTGGTGATCACATGCCACCAAGAATTTTATATTAATAAACTTGATCCACACCCTAGATCGGGGTAAACAATAGTGCACAGGACTATCCAGGACACACAACCTCTTCCACAGTTCTTTGTGGGTATAAACTAATAGGTCATATAGGGACCTCTTCCACACTTATCCATGGGAGTAAAAAAATGTAAAAAGATATGAGAGGAAGGATATATTTTTATCCTTCAGTTTAGTGTAGAAGATAGTGTGTGGTTTAATACAGACAGAAACACACTGATCGAAAGCTAAAAACAATACACAATAGAGTAAAGATGATGAGATAAGGTTAGAAGTGCTCTGAGTGTTATTCTATGTGACTTTGGACTTCTAGGATGAAGTATATACAATAATAAAGCCCCCTTTAGAAAAAAAAGTGTTGCAAGTCTGGTGCTTATGGTTTCCAGTTAGATCTGAATCGTGTTCTTTATAGAGTTTGTATGATGAAGATGTTTTTGACTCTGATCTATGATATCCCTCCTTTTGGGATTTTTGAATGCTTTGTGTGTTATTCAGATGTATCTTGTGACATGTGTCGGTTCTTTTCTCAAGAATTCTCATGCTTCTTCTGCTTGTTTTCACTATGTAATCCCATTTTTTTATGGGCACACTTTTATTTTTATTCTTGGAGTGCATGTGTTGGAGCCGACAAGATGCAAGTATTCTGAACCTTATACCTCGTACTATCAGGAGAAATGTCTGCAAAGAAATATTAATTATTTCAGTGCATTTAAAATAATAAAATATGACCATTAGAAATTAAATTGAAAATGGCAAAAAAAATTAAGGAACAGTGTCACAGTCTATTTGAAATGGTGTCACTTGGAAATGATGTCTCTTGGAAATGACGTCTCTTGGAAATAGTGTCTCCTTATTTTCCTTTAAGCAGTGAGACAGTTGTAATGGCATGTTTGTATAGAGATCAAGAACGGGTATCACAGATGCGGTGTTAGGATCATAGTGTCTGATCTTTTACCAAACTTCAAATGGTGTCTTAGTAAGGAACTGGTGTCACAGAATTCAACAGATCTGAAACTGGTTACAGCATCTGGTCACAGTGTCTAGGTCACAGTGTTTGGGTCATGGTGTCTGGGTCACAGTGTCTAGGTCATGGTGTCTGGGTCATGTTGTCTGTGTCACAGTGTCTGGGTCACGGTGTTTGGGTCACGGTGTCTGGGTCATGGTGTCTAAGTCACGGTGTCTGGGTCACGGTTTCTAGGTCACGATGTCTGGTCCTTTTCTAGAAAAAAAACAAAACTGGTGGTAGACTCATGGTTTCTTAGACTTAGCCAAATATCTGTATACAGACTTAAGCAGTGATATTTCCATAATGGATTAGACTTAATCATTCATCAAGGAAATCCATTACAACAAAAATTAAAATATAGTTTACACTAATCAAACATGATTTATAACAATTAAGATATTGGATAGGTTTATTTAAATCATAAAGAAACCAACCATATATACACATGATTTGAGACAGATTTAAATAGGATTAACAAGCTTTATAGAAGGTATATGATTTGTGATCATTAAAACATGATTAAAAAAAGATTAATACAAGAGGATTCCAACACCTACAATGCTATATCTTTATATATTTTGAATTTGAAATTCCCACCATTACATTCTATATGAATTTCCAATCATTTAGAGTTTAACATCCTTTACTCTCCATGGCACAACCATTGATCCACAAGTCACTTTCTAGAATCCATTATTGAAATTCATTCTGTATCCAACATTGTCTTGATTCCCAATAGACATGAGGTTCTTCTAGAGTCTTGGAATGTGTCTCGCTTCCTTCATTATTAGGAAACACCCATTTTTCTTCAAGAGATTTACATATCCCTTTCTGATAACTTCTAAAGCTTCATCATAAAACTTCCACAAGAATCTAGTTTTATAGTTTACCATGTATTTATGATCAGCCATTGAGTGAAATGATGCTTTGAAGTCAACCAAATTTGACTCCATTAGATTATGAATGCTAATAAGTAGATTTCCTCCTTCTATTATTTTTAATGAATTTCAAGTTATTGGGCGCTATCATTTTGGTTCCTTTTTCAATTCTTATAATTTATATGAATATGTATATTATTCCCACAATTCCAAAAGGTTATAGTTGGATGATTCATATTTTCACAAAATTTCTCCCTAGACATATATTTTAGTCATTAATAATTTATTCTTTGAGGTGGCATACCCTTTCATCAGCATTCAATTCACTACAGAAGGTACTTGGACACCCTTCTCTGGAGTTCCTCATTGAGGATTAAATTGTGAATGTCTTTGAATACTAGATTAGTAATTACATAAGAATTACTAATAATAGTAACCATTCCATCCTAATATTATAGTAAGGTTTAAAGTAGCATGATTTCAAACAAATTATCCATGAAAGTAGCATTCACTACTTCATGATGACTCATGTTCATATTGAATTCATTCACATGTTCTATAACTAACCTTACTTTTGATAACCTCACACCAAACAAGTGTCACATTAGAAACACTTTTTTAATGTCATTGGTTTATTGTACTTGTTTTCTAGGGCTTCCATTAGTTTAGTTATAGTCTTCTACTCTTGGATATTGAAGGATACATTTCATGCCAACAGCATCCTCACTTATCCTAGTGATTTCTTATACATATTTTCCCATTCAACTTTCTCCATTTCATCAGGTTTCTATCTAATCAATGGAAGTTCTAGATACTTTTTGATGAGATAGTCTTCTATCTGAATCCACCAAAATCTATAGTCTGTCCCATTGAACTATATGATTCAAAATTTTACTTCTTTAATTATTATATATTTTCATGATAGTAAAACCAAATAAAATAAATATAACACTTAGGAAAGAGTTAACTATACTCGATTTGATGTCTGAGTGTGAACACTGATCTATAATACTAGTTTCCGGGGAAGGAACCATTTGTGAAATCATTAGAAACTAAAACTTCGAACTACCATAAGCCAATACATGCTAGAGATTATATGATCTAGAAAACAAACCTTTGGAAATTCCCCCACCCTTAGTGTACCAGAAGATGAGAAAACTTATAACCCCACTCAACACACTAAATTCATACTAACCACATACTCTATAATAAAAGAAATTAATAGGAAAGGAAATATTATACACACTTGAATATGTGGTTCATAATTTTATCCTACATCCATGGGAGAACTCTTCAAACTTTTATATTTCTAGAAGAACAAAGAATTAAAAAACACTATATATAAAGATGTATTATTACACTTATGTTTTTCATATAAAGTATATTATCAACAAATGTCCCCACCTATAATTTATATAGGTAATCAATCGGTAAAACAAGTTGGACCACTAAATAATTTTTTTTGTCAACCCACCATTAGATTCAGTCAACCTTCTATTCCTTATAGTTAAATATCTTAAACCATTTCATCTGGTAAACCTATATTGGTCTTTACCTTCAACTCATTGGATGTTTATAAGCTTATCATAATCAAACCTTCATGTTGAAGTTTTCAACTGCTACTACTCTGATAAGGAATAAGTGAACCATCGAAGTTCATCCTTCCATTAAGTCGAATCTAGCAACTTGAAGAATATTTACAAAATGAAATAAAGGGTGGGAATTTCACATTTTGATACAATACTCAAGAAAAAATCTATGTCATGAGAAATGTTATATTTCTAGGTAAAAATTTAATTTCAAATGTTCTAAGACTTAATCATAGCCTCATTATCATTATCCAACTATGTGATGAAGGATACTATATGAATTTTAGGAATGATAATTGTACCCTTAAAAGTTAAGACAATTACCACACCTTATATTATGGCTAGAATGATAATATTTACATAATAAACCTATAAGACCTTAGTAATCAAAATTTACCTTGTCTTAGTATGGTAGAATATTCTTCATGGATATGACATATGAGACCCATAAATTGTAATGTACAAACTCTAACCAAGATATTTAGGAAAGGACTAGTAAGGGATACACTAGAACTTATATTTACTACTTCTAGAATCTGTGACCTTTCAAATTTAATAAGAAAAATAAAATAATATTCAAGACTGTTCGTGAAGTCTTAACATCCTATATTTTACAATTAGTGTACATGGATCATTTTAGTCCTGAAAAATTGTGAGTATTAGAGGAAAACATTATGTGTATGTCCTAATTAATGATTAAAAAAATTATACTTTGAAATACTTTCTAACACTTAAGTCAGAATCCACCACTATTTTTTAATTTTTTTAATAGTATTAATAATTTAGAAACATACTTGTAGTCACAGTCCATAGTGGTAGAGATTGTGAGTTTGTAAATCCTAAATTTTAATTTTTTTGTGATAAAAGTATAAATCAAAATTTCTCATTACTAAGAACTCCGTAGTATAAAAAAGTAGTTGAATAGAGGAACATAACCATTCAGGAAATTACTTGGAAAATATTGTGTGAATACTCAGTTGATAAACATTTTTGGGAAGAATCCATGAGTAAAACCCACTACACTATAAATATAGTTTTATTTCATCTTATGTTTAATAAAACATTATACAAATTGTGGACTAGAAGAAAACCTAAATTTAGTTACTTCAATGTTTTTGGGTGTAAAGTATTCATTTTTAATACTAAGGATAATTTCTATAAATTTGACCCAAAATAAGATAAATGAATATTTCTTGGTTATTACACTAATAGTAATACATATAGAGTTTTCAATAAATGGAAACAAACTATTAAAGAAATGGTTCATGTCAAATTTCATGAATCCGAACCCTATTTAAACTGAAAATTTCCAGAAGTTGTACATTCATATTACAATTTTAAAACCCATTATGACTTGTTATTGAATGTAGAAATAAATCCATCAAAAGTTAACATACCAGAATCTAGACATATAGAAGCAAGTTTATATGAAGTTATCAATATAAGGATTAAATGTTTGATAAATCGAATTCTACACTTATGTTTACCTAAAAACCAAATCATCTTAAGGATTAATCCTAGATATAATTTCATTGGAGATGTAGATCAACCAATAAAAACTCGAAATTCCCTCAGAATTGAATGTGAGAATCTTTCATTCCTCTCTCAATTTGAAACGAAAATTACATATGATTCCTTGGGTGACAGAATTTTGATAGTTTTAATGTAATAAAAACTCAATCAATTTGAATAGAACATGATTTAGACCTTGGTTAAGAGGGATTGTTCGGTTATAGGAGTAAAATGGGGTTTCTAAAAAAAATGTGATGACAATGGTTTTATTATCTAGAATAAATCAAGATTATTTTCTAAGGAATATAATCAGTAATATGGAATAGACTATGAAGAAATTTTTTCTTAATTAGCTAGTCTTGAATTCATTTGTATAATTCTGGCCTTTTCATCTCATATTAATTTTTCTCTCTATCAAATGGATGTAAAAAGTTCCTTTTTTAATGAATATGTTCATGAGGATGTTTATGTTGAACAACCCTCTAGTTTTGAAAATATAAATTTACCAAAACATTCTTTAAACTTATGAAATATCCTTACAATATTAAATAAGATTCAAGAGCCTAGTATAAATGATTTACTGATTTTCTTATCAATTTTTTTTAATGAAAGTCTAACCCTACTCTTTTTATTAAGAAAGTTTTCAAGGAAATTATCATTGTTCAAATTTATGTTAATGAAATTATATTTGGATCAATTTTTAAAACACTCATGGATAATTTTTCAGAACTTATGAAAAGTGAATTAAATATGATAATGATGAGTGAATATAACTTCTTCCTTAGCTTCCAAATAACTCAAAAACCAGAAGGAACTATCTTAAATCCACATAAGTGTATACAATATTTACTAAAATGTCTCAATTTTTAACATTTCCTCTAGTATTAGTACTCCAGTAGGTACATATTTATGTCAATGAAATTATAAAGGGATATATTATGAGTGTTATTACTAGCATCGATAAAGGGTCATATTGCTGTAATGTGATATAATATTAATAACACACTGAAACAACAAATATAGGAAAAAAATTCAGGGAGAAAATAAATAATTTAATTGAAATAAAATTTATAATAGAAATAAAATAAAAAACACCATATTATAGACATTTAAAACATTAGTTTGTATGATTACATTAGTAATTACAATTTATCAAAGACATTAAAAAACATCAATATTGCTTTTTCTTTGTCCCCTAACCCATGATCATGCTATTAGTTGCTGAAAAAACCACCCCAGCTCAAACAAAATAATTGGCCTCTATAAGAAAAAAATTATTATGTTAGTAATACTATAAAGAAATAAACTAAATAAAAATTTACAATTTTAAACTAAAAACATATACTTTTAGTCATAGTTGGAACATCATGTATCAGATTGATTTGTGTTTAATTTTTACATGTCACTCCATTTCTTGTTATTCTCAAAAGCAGGTTCTCTTGAATTAGATCAGATTTATTCTGATAAAAAACTCTCACTGTGTATGTGAGACAATTTAAGGGAACTGGCTTTTAAGAACAAACCTTCAACCGTTACACCATTTCTTGTTCGTCTTAAAGAATTATGTATGTTAAAATTAACTAAATAAGTATCAGATAAAAATGATAAGGAAATTAGTTATGAAATAATAGATAAAATGATGAGAAAACTATAGTGAACCTGTTTATTCATTTTAAGAGTTTAAAATATATTAAGAAATATTTTTGGAGCCAGGTACTAAGATGACATGAGATTCCTCGGACTGATGATCATAAAACTAAAATTTTGAAAATATTAAATATATCAATATCACACACACATATTTTTCCTAAAAAATTGGAATAAATTCAAAATGGAGCCTCATATCAGAAATAAAAGACCACAGTTGAGTATGGAATGTGGGATTTACCTTAGGCACGACCTAAAGTTGGTCAGTTCCAAACATTTGGTTAAGGAAATTGTTGGCGGTGCATTTAATTTAAATAAATAAAATAAATAATTTATTATATTATTAAATTCTAAAAAAACATAACTTATTATATTTAAACATTTTTATAATATTTAACCAAGTTTTACTGCATAACCCTAGGAGATCTCAAAGGAGGAGATTAATCATTCTTCATTGGCAGATCACATCAGAGGATGGTGAGAGATCAGATCGAGGTTGATCGACTGGAAGTGAATACAATGGGATCCCCACATCTTTGGAGAACATGTTCTCCACCAACGATTGATCCTAAATTGAGGTTTGGATCATCAATTATGGATTTATTCTATTTTTATTAAATGTTTGAGCATTGATATATTATCTACTTTGATTATGAAATCACATGCTCTTCGAATGATCCCTGTAGATGAGTTAAATTCATTAAATTCATTTTATCTATGATTATGACATTTTATCAACTATGTATCTCCAATATATGATTTTTGGACAAGAATTCTTGGCCAACGATGGTTTCACCTTCATTATTGTCCCTTTCACCCACCCGTTCTCCACGTTCCTCACCGTTGGACCATAGGGTCGTAGTTTGACATTACTGTGGAAGTTTCAAGCATGATTGAACTCTCAAATTCACAATGGTTTTATGAACGATGAATGGATTTGGACAGATCATGACTTTGGGGTCAAGATTCATGGATCTAGGATCTGAAATGGTGATGGAATAAGATGACATGTAATAAGAGGCATGATGGATGGTGTTTTGGTCTTTGAGCGGATTGTGAGATTCCATTTTTCAGCCACTATAGGATAGTAAATGACTATCATAGAAGATTCCCTTTGATTTTGGGTTATCAAATGGTGATAATTGTAGTGGAAGGGAGGATCTTGGAATCAGATGAAGGAAATTTGGTTTCTTTGAAAAACCTGACTATATGTCGCGTATCCCAGAAGAACACACGGTGTGTATCTCCCCTAGATGCAGTGCTAGGGTTTCAGAAAAGTTAAGGATCACATGCCATTTGGCCATACCATACCCCGGTGACCCTACCCAGGTGGCCAAGTTGTGTACTAGTTGGTACACACCCAGGACCTCATCCGGTCAAACACACTATGTTCTATGAGAGTACACGAGCATGAGATAGTACATGGGCACAACCCAACATACACATTCATGGTTAGGAGCACATGGGCAGACATCAAGCACCTGAGACACACCATGTGTGACCCATACACACCGTGTACTATGACATGGATTCTAATATATGTACATAGGAGAAAAAGGTTAGGAAATGAGGTGGGGACACACACCGTGTGGACCCCTATACACACTGTGTATTCCCTATTTCAACTTATTCCTCTCATATCTCATTCATTTGGACTCGGATTTTAGCCTGTGAGTATATTATCTTGAGTATTTTTTCACATTTAACATGATGGTGGAATTTGTTGCGGCACAAAATATATTATGTGAGATTTTATGATGGCAACACTTCTTTAGGAAGTGCTCGATGATGGCAGTGATTAGGAAAGGATCATCAGAGAGATTCTAGGGTCAGTACTCCCCTATCGCACTAGGGAACGAGTTCCACATACTATCAGAGAGATTACAAGGTTAGTACTCTCCTTTCACACTATGGAGTTGGTTACCCATATTCTATATATAGATATATTCATAACTCCCCCATAATATATAGGGTGCATGTTCTCTATTTACAATGTAGTACTCCCTTATCTTCGATCTCCAATGGGGTGCAGGTCCTCCATGGGAGTGTTGGATCCATATACTATAAATCATAGTTGTGGGATGTGAGCCTTTACACTCATATTATGGTGAGGTTATGTGGGTTACATGGTTTGGAGCTGTGGCTCCCTCAGTTATAGTGTGCAGTGGAGAGGATTGTTCCCCTCTATATAGTTTATTGTGGGGTTGCACATGATGCTAGGCATCTGAGATGTACCTTTGGAGCTATAGGAAGACTCATCAACTTTGGATGAGCTATGATATGGATATCCCCCTCCACTATTGTCAGGGTTTATTTATGAGCACATATATATATGTGTATCTATTAGGTTTAGTTATCCTCTTTTCTTAGATTGAGCTACCTATTATTGTATCTCTTTTTCACTACCATTCAATTTTCTGGGTGTCCTACTGGGTATATATATACTCACCCCTACATGGTATTTTCCTACATGTGTCATGTCTTATGTATATGATAGAAAAATTAATATTGATTATAGTGGATTATAGTGATACCTAGGTGCATTAACCATTTACGGTGGTCGATCTTAGAGATCAGGATCCAGAATCTCTCAGCTTTCTTCATTCCCTATTGTTGTCAGGTTGGAACATCATTTCAAGGAAGGAATGTATTTTGAACCTTTAAACTTTGATTGCATTCTCTTGTAATTTAATTTATTCCCTAGAGTTTATTTCAAGCATGGTTTATCACTAGATGTTACAATCTTTACTTTTTATTCATCTGCACTACTTCATGGAGATGGTTGGATGCATGCATACAGATAAATTAGGAAAATTCCTTCCATTATAATTATTCATTCTTGGTGATTATATCCATCCCCTAGCCTATTGGAGGTGAGCTTGGGGTTGTGATAGCTCAAACTTCCATAGGCTAAGAGGGCCTTGGTTGATCGGGTTATTACAGAGTGGTATCAGAGGTGGTTCATCCCTAGGATGGTGTTTGGAGTTTTATTATTATGAGTATTGGTTGGGAACTTAGGGAAACAGTTTTTGAGTGTCTCTAGTATGAATTTAAAGCTAGAGAACCCATTATTGGTGTGGCTGCTGATGTATCTATACACTAAGACTCTGGATACCTTCTTATTGACTCAGAATACTGAGACATTGGTTATAGGGAACAAGGTACATGAATCATATAGGATTGAGTTCTTTGAATATATTTATTGAGTCATCTCCCAACATATATATGATCATCTAACCATGGTATGTCTTTATTACATCCAGGATGCCTCCATAAAGATAGCCATCCAGGTTACTGATTTAGGATCATAACAATAATCCATGCCATCCCATGATGTGTTTTCTCCAGGTGGTCATGGAGTAGCATCGCCACCTATCAATCTACAGTTAGTACTGAAAATTCAGGATGAGGATGCATGTAGTCTTAGTGAACCCCATGAGTTATAGTTTCAAATAACACTAAGGTTCTGTGGAGAGACATATCCCCAAGTAGCAGAGGATTATCTTGAGTTTGCGGTGTGAGTCATCAGGCTAGTTCATACCCTGATAGATCAGATGGTTTCACTAGTAGTTGGTATTTTCCATGGAGAAGCTAGGTGATGGTGGAGTTTGGTTATGGAGAACCATGATGAGACAACACTCTCATTGTATGACTTCCAGTAGCTAATTCATGTGGATTATTACCCATCATTCTTTCACTCAATTCAGATCCAGAAGATTCTTGAGCTACAACATGGTGATATTCCATTGGTTGAGTATACCATGAGGTTTACCATCCTTACGCAATACTCCCTAAAAATAGTATGATATTGATTATTTTGGGTGAGGAAGTTTGAGCAGGATCTCTACAGATACTTTCAACCCATATTAGTTTCTCTATTCCTACCCACTTATGCTGGAGTGCTAGAGAGGAATCTAGTGATTAAGAGCTTCCTAGAAGAGGTACATGAGGTGGTTAGATCTGAAAATGGGAATCATGTGGCTGAGTTGTCTATAGTAGGTAACTGGTGTTAGATGTCGAGATCCCAAAAGAGGAGACATTCTCATTATTAGACTCATATATGAGGATCTATAGCTCAGGTATCATTAATAAGATATATTTAGCCTGAAGAGGGGAGATGTTATGCTTGTGATAGGTTAGGTAACTTATCTCATGATTGACCAATCCTTTTTAGATCAAGAAAAGTAGAAAGTGGATGGACCATTATGGAAGAGGCAACACTGTGATTAAGGTTCTACTAGGTGTGGCTAGGGTGGCCTCCAGGGGGCGGACCTGAAAGAGGAGTAGTAGGGGATCCTGGAGGAGGAGATGATGGTGAAAGGAGATGTAATGGGCTACTTCCACCACCACGACCAGGCAACCCATGCCAAGCTTAGGGAGATGGTTGTTAAGGCTATGGGAAACTTTAGTCCATGGAGGCTTATAGCACGATATATCACAAGATGATATGAGGTGCAATCTATATTTATTCTTCTCTTTACACAGTTCTAGAAGAAATAGGTGTGATTCATTCCTTCATATATTAATTCCTTATTTGAGATCTATAGCTCCCCATTGAGACCTTAACAAAATAGATTTTTCTTGAGGTTCCAAATGGGTGAGTTTATTTGATATCTCTTATTTTCTAGCATTGCGAGATATCATTTGGTGGAGAGTGTTTCACAAGGGACCCCTTGGTCATCATGATGAAACCTTATGATTTCATCTTAGGTATAAACTATTTTTCAATAGTTCGATCCTAAACCATATGTCATCACAGGTGGGTCAGATTCCTTTGGATAGATGATATGAGATTATCCTATGTGGGTGAGAGATATCTCATTGATTATTGAGTGGGAATTGTGGGAAAAGGGATAAAACTCATAAACCATCAGTTTTTGAGTTTATACCATGGAACAATAAACTCTTTAGGTATCTGGATTTATTCAATAGTGGAGGAATTTAGGTATTTCTTATCCGAGGATGTTTTGGGACTACCTCTAAGGCAAGAGATGAACTTATGTATTGAATTTCACCATAGGATGGTACTTATATCTTCTTCTCCATACCATATGGCCCTTAATAATCTTCCGGATCTAAGGGTGAAGTTGTTGGAACATCAAGAGAAGGGTTTTATCAGACTCATTATGTCCCCTTGGGAAGCTCTTATTTTTTGTGTGTGAAAAAGGTGGATGGGAGTTTATGGATATATGTTTATTATCATCACTTGAACCAAGAAATTATTAAGAATAAGTACCCCTTAATGAGTATTAATGACCTATTTTATTAGTTTTGAGGTGAAATTTGGTTCTCAAAGATTGATATTTGGTCCAGATAACACTAGTTGAGGGTTCAGGAGGCTGATATTCTGAAGTTGGAATTTTGATGTTTCTACAGATATTATGAGTTCCTAGTGATCAATTTTGATGTGAAAAATACCCCCACTATGTTTATGGATTTGATGGAAAAGTTATTTCAACTATACTTAGAATGATTTATGGTTTTATTCATTGATGAAATACTCATATAATCTGCGTTAGAGGAAGAGCATGAAAAGTACTTGAGGATGGTCCCAGACTTACTATGGGAGGTCCAACTTTATGGTATGCTCTCAATGTGCCGGTTATTTATTTTTGAGGTTCACTTCTTGGGGTATTCCATTTTTGAGCATGAATTATATATGAACCTGGTGAATATTTATGCCATGCTTACTTGGGATCTACCTAAGAGCTTGTTAGAAGGGTACAATTTCTGTTTCTTGGTGAGGTATTACAAGAGGTTCGTGGTGGACTTCTCTAGGATTAAAACCCCTTTGACTCGCATCACCCAACATAGAAAGGGTAGCTGTTTAACTAAACTAAGAAGTGTCATAGATCCTTTGAGGAGTTGAGGCTAAGGTTGAAAAGTGATCCTATTTTGAGACTACCAGAGGAGGGTGTGGAGTACATAGTTTATTGTGATGCTTCTATAGTTGGGATCCACTTTGTGTTGATACAGATGTAGGCAGTGATCATATATGATAAAAAGAAGTTGAGACCCCATGAGAGGAACTACACAAATCATGACCATAATTTAGCAGCAGTAGTGTTCACTTTGAAGATGTGGAGACACTATCTTCTAGGAGAGAGAACCTCATTTTTTAATCAGACCATCAGATTCTTAGGAATAACTTCACATAAAGAGATATGAACCTGATAGAGAGGAATTGTTTGAAGTTCCTATAGTACTATGACTTTTAGATAGTCTATACTCTTGGTAAGGACAACGTGGTGGAAAATTTCTTTAATAAGAAGTCCTGTTCTCATTTTTTAGAGGATGAATTTGATCAATTAGATTTTTTTCATCTAACCCTGGTAGAGGATAGGGGTTCAACTTATATTCAGTAAATGGTGTTGAATCCTCCAATTATGTAGTGTTTGAGGGAGGATTAGTTGGGATATATCAACTATATTGTTATTTATGACCAAATATCATTAATAGATTCACCAGATGTATTTTTTGAATGAGGGGAACACTTCATTATTTTCTAGGTATGAATAGTGGTTTCAACCATGATGTGAGAGTAGGTGATGTGGGAGTTCCAAAATTCTCCTTTATCTATACATCCCAAAGTAGGGAATATGTATAGGGATCATTAGAAGTAGTTTTGGTGGGTTATCATAAGGTAGAGTGTGGCCGAGTTCATCTCTTGGTCTCTCAAATATCAGCATGTGAAAGATGATAACTAGGTTCTGGTAGTCTTGAAATAGCCTCATGAGATCCTATAGTGGATATGAGATTAAATATCCATGGAATTTGTGACAAGTATTCCATGTAAAATGAGAGGCCGTGATGCTATTTAGGTGATTATTGACAAACTCAAAAAGTTAGCACACCTCATTTCCATTAGAGAGCAGAGTTCGGTGGAGAGTCTGGGATAGTTTTATGTGTAGGAGATCATCCATATCCATGGGATACCCTAAACAATTTTCTCCGACTGTGTTGTATGGTTTACTTCATGATTGTGGAGAGGCCTATAGGGGAAATTTAGGACCTATTTGAAGATGATTACAATGTTTTAACCCCAGAAATATGGGCAAACCAAGAAAACTATCCAGGTATTAGAGGATATATTGAGATCTTGTGTTTTATACTTCTTAAAAATTTGTGAGGATCACTTGGAATTGATAGAGTTTTCTAATAATAACATATATCACTCTACAATAAATATGACACCTTTTGAGGCCTTGTATGGGATATCCTATAGGTATCCCTTATACTAGACTAAGATTCACGATACATATCTTATTGGGATAGAGATGGAGTAGGCGGTGATGGAGAAAGTTCATATGATCTGCGAGCATATGAGGATATCTCAGATCTGACAAAAATCTTACTCAAATCGACATTATAGGCCCTTATAGTTAGACTAGGGAGACCATTTTTTCCTAAGATTCTCCCCATAATGAGGATTGGAGAGGTTTGGTTGGGGTGGAAAGCTATCTTCAAGGTTCATCAGGACATTTTAGATATTATGGAGGGTTTTTTAGGCTGCTTACCCCATAGACTTACCCCTATAGTCAGAGCAAGTATTGATGTCTTCCATGTGTCTTAGTTGAGGAGATATATACTTGATCCTATGCATGTCATTGACTGGGGTGAGTTGGAAATCGAGGATGAATCCACCCTCATGGAGTTATTGATGGTGATAAAAGATTTATAGTAGAGGATCCTATAAGGATGAACCATTCCCTTGGTTCATGTGATATGGCAGAATGGTAGCATGCAGAAGAGATCCTAGGAGAGAGAGAGATAAATGCTAGTTCAATGCACCCACATTTTTGTTTAGATTATACTTTTTAGGGATGAAAAACCTTGAAGGGGGGGGGGGATAATGTAGTGACCCTATTTTTTCCTTATATGACTTTGAAATATATTAAGGATTATTTTCAATGTCATGTGATATGAAAGTGCGAGATTCTGAGGTCCGATGAGCCCAAAACTAATATTATAATAATATTAAATGTATTAATATCACAGACACATAGTTTCCTTGAAAAAGTGGAATAAATTCCAAACAGAGACTTAGATAAAAAATGCGAGACCACTATTGAGTCTGGAATGTGATATTTATCATAGGTGCAACCTAAAGTTGGTCGACACCAGATGTTTGGTTAAGGCGATCATTGGAAGTGAATTTAAATGAAATAAATTAATGAAATAATTTTTTTATTATTAAATGCACAAAAAACCTAATTTTATATATTTAAAAACTTTTATAGTATTTCACTAGGGTTATCTATATAACCCTAGGAGCTCTAAGAGGAGGAGATTCATCATTCTTTATTGGTGGATCACATTAGAGGATGGCTAGAGATTGGATTAAGGTGGATCGACATACAACGAACACAAAGGGATTCCCACATCATTGAAAAACACATTCTTCACAAATGATCAATCATAAATCAAGGTAAGACTCACAAATTATGGATTTTCACCCTTTTGATTAAAATTTTGAGCATTGATATATTATCTTCTTTTGATTCTACAATAATAGGTTCTTCCCATGAGTCCTGTAGATGAGTTAAATTCATTTAATTAATTTTATCTATGATTATACCATGTTATTACCATGGTATCCACTATCTATGATCATTAGATAAGAGCATTTGACTAAATATGTCTTTACCTTTGTGCTTGGGTGTTACCACCACCCGTTCTTCACGTTCTTCACCATTGGCACACATGGTCATAGTTCAACATTTTCGGGGTGAGTTTAAGCATGATTAAACCCCTAGATTCATAGAAGTTTGATGAATAATGAATAGATCAATGTTTTAAAGATGAATTGAGACAAATCATGAGTTGTGGGTGAAGCCTTTTGGATCTGGGATCCATAGTGGAAATGGCATTGAGAGAGAGGCAATGGGAGGTATAACGACCAACATTGCGGGCTTCAAGAAGATCACAAGATTCTATTTTCCAATTACCAGAGGCTAATAAATGATGGATGTAGAATATTACCTTCAAATTTAGGTGGTAAATGGTTGAGAATAATGACGAAGATGTTAGATCTAGAAACCGCATGAAGGAAATTCATTTTTTTGTGAAAAACCTGATTATACATTGTGCATCTCGGAAGACAACATGGCGTGTATCCTCCCTAGATGGGGTGCTAGGGTTTCTTTAAAGTTAAGGATCACACACTGTATTACTTAAACACACATTGTGTGATCCTACCTAGGTGTCCAAGCCTTGTGCTAGCTGGCACATGCCTAGGACCCTGTGCGGCCTGACACTCCGTGTACTCTAGGAGTACAAAGGCATGGGCCAGTACATAGGAATGAGAAAACATACAAAAGCATGGCCAGGAGCACACGATCACACCCTGAGTTGATAATACATTCTGTGTATGAACCATACATGTTGTGTACCATGACATGGCTTCTAATCCATGTCCATAGGAGAACACTGTCAGGTAACGAGGCAGGGTCACACACTGTGTGTGTAACAACCCAAACTTTTATCAATGGAACTTTTTCCTTCTTATAATTATGTTATATGGTATAAAAAACATACATAGAATATATATCCCAATAAAACATCATTCTCATAAATTAAGAATGAAATAAGTTATATTTAAATAAATTTTGGAACCTACATCGAAGGAATAATAACCTGACTATTGGAATAGTAGCATTAAAATTAGGAATAGTAATCTGGTCAATAGAATAGTAACCCCAAATATGAAAGTATAAATAAAATTCATGCATATTATAAATGAAAATATGATATAATTATATCATAGTAAAAGTAAATAAATGTTTTGAAAATGATAAATTAAGTGTTGGTATTTTTTTAAAACATAAATATTTTTTTCAATTTTTTTTAATTAATATAATGATTTAAAACAAAATTTATTTTTATAAAATTGATTTATAAATTAATATTTTGATGTGTTATAGTTATATGATAATTTTACGAGACTTTAATTAATTGTTCAAAGTTCCATAAAATCAGTTATATATTAAAATCGGTATTTTTTGAATAAATGATGATTTTAATTAAAAATTAAATTTCTCATATTTAGAAAATTATTTTCAGAAAATTGATTCAATTTTTTAATTCTAAAAATTTAATAATGATTTGGTTTAATTTTTTGAATTTTCTAAAATAGTTTATTTTTTGGCTAATAATAAAATAAGATAATTTACGATATAAGCTAAATACATAAATTTTTGAGTAATTGTTGATGTATGGATGATGTAAGCACCATTATCTCAAACCATCCTTCTATATTTACTAAATTTAGTTATAGTAATAAAAACAATTCATATTCTTGATCCAAAATCATAAACTAATAAATAAAATAATCAAACAACACCCCTCTCCTCCCTTATAAATACCACCCCTCACCACCTCTTCTCTTCACACCTCCATTACCTTGATGATTGTTAAAATTATACCCAATACTCTTATTAATATCCTAACCCATGTCTATGAGACTTTGGTCTCAATAAAAGACCAAACCCATTTTCCCTAAGGAGGTTCTCAAGGAGAAGAAGTTCAAGAGGTAAAATCATTTTTCGTTTTCTTTTAATTTATTTTCAATTTATTTTATTTTCTATCTTCACCTCCCTATTCCAAAGTGTAATTATAAATACAATATCTTTTATATACTATAATTTTATTTTGTTAATGTAATAATTCATAATCAACTCTCTTTTCTCCTCCTTTTATTCTAAAAATGAAAACATCATCCGTGATGTGTCAATTTACCGCCATCATGGAAAATATGTTTTCAATTTCCACTACTACCTTCAAGGATGATCATAAAACCATATATATTGTCTAAAAAGATATTAAAATTTATATTAAAACTTTTTATGTTCTATAACTAATACATATACATAATATTAAATAATTAAACAAAAATACTTTGTGACAATCGAAAAACCACCAAAATAAACTGATGTTAATCATTAAAGTTTTATCTAATAAATCATCTTAAGATTTGAAAAAAATAATATATAGAACCATTTAAATTTATGGAATTGAATTAATATCATATAATTTCACTCCTGGATATTTATTACAATTTTACAAGAACTTCCATAATAACACTCAAGGGAACCAATTATGGAACCCATGAAATGAATGCTCCCAGAACGATAAAATTAAACACTATAACTCAATGAAATAGAAAAAATTGAACCTAATAAAATTATAATAAATTAAATACATGTAGAATAGGTTATTAATTAATTAATTAATATATTTAATTTCATTATCCAGGACATTAAGTACAAGTGCAGAACCGTTTCAGACATAAAGTAATAGATTCTCTCTAAACCTCCAAATTACCTTTGGGTTACGCATACTATTTCTCTGCACCAAAGTATTTATTAATTATTCTTATGTAATTATTATAAATTATATTTATATGTTCTAAAATTATACATCTAGACCAATTAATTCTACTTTGATGGAGAAATACATGTTTTATTAGTATCTACTCTCATTTCCTCTCAATATGCAAACCCGATTAAAGAGAAATTCCAAATTTCTTACCCATTTTCAAGTAGCATCCGTAATATATTTTAATAAACCATTATTTTAAAAAAATAAATCCTTTTATCATGAATACAATTATCCTTTTTCATTTCTTATTTTATATAATCAATTATGCCTTTGTCCATTTTAAATACTCTTTAATATTTTCCCTTAAACCACACTAAAGTGGCTCATTTATAAAGTTTCTTAAACAAACTTTTTAATTGTTTTAACTTAATTTGAATATAATTTATAATGATCTATGCCTATTTTACCTTATTAATGTCCATATATGATTTAAATCTATTCTTTCATGGATACTTTTATGACACCCCCATTTTTTATTCTCTATTACATGATTACGATACCCATTTCTTTCCATGGGTGACCCTTATGTTTGATTACTCATGTGGTGCTCATATGAATGAAAATGTTATTATGGGTGTCACTAGATAGTTCTTCAATTCATTGGGTAATGTTTAGTATCATGAGATGTCATGGTGGGACATGGAGTAAACCTGATTCTTTTATGGGACTTTGTTATCCATGTGCAATAGTCTTGGTAGTTAGCCTTGACTCATGCTTATGTCATGTTTTATATTGTTTTAACATTACTTTTATGCCATGATTACATGATCCCATGTTATATATGTTATGATTCCATATGTTTATTCATGTTACATTCCTTTTCATGTCATCATGTTATGCCCTCTAACACATGTGCTTGATATATTTATATGTTTATTCCCTTACTGGGATTTTTAGCTCATCCCTTTATTCATGTATTCTCTAGGTTATACTATCCATATGTAAGATATCAAAGTAATTTAATATCCCATTATGGATTATTAAATAAAATATGTTTTTTTGTTTTGGTTTAACGCTTTCTAATTATGTACCTAATCTTCCAAATACACTTGACTTTATAATCCTTGGCTTGTAATTGATGGTTAATTATGGTTACAAGCATGTAATAATATATGTAAAAGTATATGGTCATTATAGTTGGTATTAGATCATGATCTAGTTATTTTTTAATATTAGGACTAGAACACTTTATTAAGAACCCTATGGAAAATTCTATCAGCATGGATAACCTATATTGATAATTAGGGAATCCCAAGTTTTGATATACTTTTCATCTATAAGTTTATTATTATATATTCAAAGTCTCTTTTTATATTCTTATTATCTAAATATTAAACCCCCTAATTATATTTTAATTTTTTTAGTTAATGGATAGAAATAGGAGAACCCATGCCAAAAATCAATGTGATAGGAAATGTGATGATTTCTTGATAGGAAATGTGATGATTTCCCTAATAAAATGCCAAATATGATGGGAACAGGATATCAAAACTTCATGAAAGTGATAGAAAAACTGGCTCAAGTTATGAATAATATCTTAAATCATGTGGAACACCCTCCTTATCCTAAGAAAGAACAAGTTTTGGTCAAATCCTTTATATGACAAAGGCCACTTATTTCTAGTGTATATTCTGATCCCATCATCATAGAACATTGGATTAACTCAATTGAGAAGATATTCTATGTCCTTCAATGCTTAGAAGAATTTAAAGTCATACTGGTGGTCTATCGTTTTAATGGGGATGATGATTAGTGGTGTACACTGACCAAAAATAAAAATTCCAAAGAGGAAATTGATTCCATGGAATGTGAATAATTTATGAAAATATTTTTATATAAATATTTTTCCAAAACTCTCCATATTAAGATGGAAATGGAGTTCCTCAGACTGAATCAAAAGTAAGAAAAGTCTATCAAGGAATATGAATAAAAATTTACAGGTCTTGTATTATATGCCTCTAGCTTTGTCATGAACACTAAAACCAAGGTGGATCACTTAATTATTTGACTAAAGTCGAGTCTAGGAAATGTGTTGGTGATTTGAGACTTTGAAAACTATGAGGATATTGACTATTGTACCCTTAAGGTTGAAATAGAGATCAAATACTATCAGTGGTCTTGTGGTCCCAGTGTTAAAAATCAAAAAATATAGTTTAATATGGGTGGATCAATAGATAAATCCCATGATAGAAAGAAAACCCAACATCTCATGTGTCAAAAGTGTGGGAAGAAGCACCCAGGAAATTGCCTAAGTAGAACCATGATATGCTTAAAATGTGGAAGAGAGGGGCATCTAGATAATAATTACTGAAGGTATATAAAGAATCCCAAAAATGTGAAGGAAAAAAGGAAGGTTCAGATCAAAACTCATCCTATAGTGTAATGTTTCAATGTCAAGGAACATGAGAATATTTCAAGACAATTCCCTAAGACTAGGGTTGTTAGAGGAAATCAACAACAACCAACAAGGTAGTAAGGAAGGGCATATTCTATCACTACTATTGGGGTGGATCTTTAAAATGACGTGGTGACTGTTATGTTGGTTATTAATTCAGGAATATCTAATGTACTATTTGATTTTGGTTATATTCATTATTTCATATCTTGAAATTTTAGTAGGAATATTCAAACACCACCTCAAAATATGGAGGTCGAGTTATCTGTGAGAATAAAGAATGGGGAAATTATTGCATCCAAAGTATATAACTTCTTCCTAGTTAATGTTTGTGGATTGAACCTTTAAAAAAATATTTTCTTACTTCCTTTGGTGTATTTTGATGCTATATTGGTCCTAATTGGCTATCTTTATACAAAACCATCACCAACTATTAGAAAAGGGAGACCACTATTCACATCCTGGGGCATCCTCCAATTCTATACAAGTGTATGGAGGAGGATTAATCTCTTTCAGAATAATCATATCAATTTTGGATATTATTAAATTATGAGCAAGTATATATATTTCAAATGATTGAGAAAAATGGGTGAATTATTCTTGAATACATGCCATTGTGAGGGACTATACTGATATTTTTCTCAAAGAATTGCCTGGTCTTCCTTATGATTGATAGGTTTAGTTCTGGATTGAAATTATTCCTAGATATCTTCCTATAAAAAATAATCCTTACAAAATAGACACCATTGAGTTAGAGGAGCTGAGTAAGTGGTTACAAGAGGATCCAAACAAGGGTTTCATATTTGCTTCACCAAGGGGTGAACTAGTACTCTTCATTAAGAAGGAGGATAGATCAATGCACCTCTGCATTGATTATCACGAGCTCAAAAAAATCACGATAAAGAAAAAGTATCATATTCCATGGATATATGACTTGTTTGATCAACTAAGTGGGTCCATGTATTTATATAAGGCATCCCTTCAGTTGGGATATCACTAATTAAAGGTGAAGAAGGAATATATTCCCAATAATGCCTTTTGAATGAGGTATATAAACTATGTGTTCATAGTGATTCCCTTGAGAATCAATAATGATCCAAAAAATTTCATCGAATTAATTAATAGAGTCTTTAGAGATTACATTGAAAATTATTTGGTAGTATTTATTGATGATATTATGATATATTCTAGGAGGAACATGTGGATAATTTGAATACTGTGCTAAAGAATTTGTGAAGGGAGAAACTTTATACAAAGTATAGTAAATTTGAGTTTTGGATAAAGGAAGTATCATTCTTGGGGCATGCTATCACCAAAAAAAGGATATCTGTGGACCCTTCCAATAAAAATGCAATCCATGAGTGGGCTAGATCAACATCTGTAATGGAGATCTATAGTTTTCTTATCTTATCTAGGTACTACTGATTTGTTTGAAGAATTTCTCCTAATTTTCTAACCCACTAACTAAGTTAACATGTAAAGGGGTAAAGTATGTATGGATAGAAGAATGTGAGGAATGTTTCAAGGAGATGAAGAATAGGCTGATCACTACACTTGTACTCACATTACAGACAAGTGGAGAAAGTTTTGTAATATACTATAATTTTTCAAAGATAGGATTGGGTTTTGTACTAATACATAATGATAAAGTGATATCCTAATCCTCATGATAGTTTAATATCCTTGAGAAGAACTACCTGATACATGATCTGGAGCTAGTAGCTGTGATGTTTGTATTGAAAATATGGAGTAACTACCTCTATGGTGAGAAGCGTGACATATATACCGATCAAAAGAGTCTAAAGTATATATTCACATAGAAGGATATAAACATTCATCAAGGTATATGGTTAGAGTTAATCAAGGACTATGATATCTCTATTCACCATCATCCTAAGAAGGAAGACATGGTAGCTGATGCTCTTAGTAGAAAACAACTACCACTATAGCCACGATGTAGATTGGGAAATAACCTATATTTAAGGAAAATAAATGGATGGATCTATAAATCATAACAGTAGGGAATACATCCTACATTACCCAAATTATTTCCCAACCATCTATCTAAGAGAATATCAAGGAATCACAAAGGGATGATCTGGAGCTTCAAAAGAAGGTTAAATGTAACACCCCGAGATTTTATGAAAAATATTCTTTTACTTTCATTGATGTATTCTATTATACATCACACCAAGTTTAGCTTGTACTATACGCAACACCTTATTAGCTTGCAATATACGCAATGCTATTCTTGGATCGTGTTACACATAATTTCATGTACGTTTTATAATAGTCATTCTACGCAATGTTGAGTGTGTGTATATATATATATATATATATTCAATGTATAAATGAAATATGGTTAGATTCTGTTATACGAAACAACAAAGGATTATTTCACAACATGCAACTCTGACTTGGCTTGCATTACATGCAATCACGACCTTCCTCGATAGCGTGTGTTGTACGCAATACCAAGTTTTACTAAACAATGATATATTCTTATAATATTATTATGAACTAGCCGTTATGAATAGTATTAACTAAATTTTGAATTTTTTAACATTATTATTATCTTACACATTTTCTATAACATGGTATAAGAACAAAATAAAATTTTCGGGTAAAATAAGTATTTTTCAAAAAATGCAGTTTTGCCGCCTTTTGATGGCGCACCCACTTTAAATCTAGTTTTTGACATGTTTATAAGTTCAATTTTACAAAATAAAATTATTCTTTGGAATCAGGATATAAAATTTTACCTTGGATAAATTTTTCATATTATTCTGATAACTTTCATATTTTAATGAATAGTAAAAACACGATATATTTTAATTAAAAACAACTTTTTTCATCATAATAACTTATGTAGTTAAATAATAATATTTAATGGTTTTAAAGTATAAATAGAATATATTTTTACCATTTAATATAATGTATGTCATTATTCTTGATTTTACATTGAATTCATAGGTTAAATAAATTCAATCTTTTGCAATGTTTTAAACAAAAACCCATTTTCTTTCGACAACGAGATTAATTTTAATTTAATTTTTGCAACTTATATGTATTGAATTTGGAAAAATGGATTCCATATTTGGAATCAGTGGGTCCAAATTAAAATAATAGACTACTTTTTTTATTTTTGGGCTTTATGAATAGTAACAACGGTAAATTTTATTTACCACAGTAAAAGGTAAATTGGGTAATTAAGGGTAAATATAATATTATAAAATTATCCTAATACTGGTCTTAATACAATTGGATTATTATAATTTGTCCTAAGTCATATTTGGGTCGAAATGGAATCCATTAGAACCCACTTGGAGGTGATTAAGACCTTTAGTTTATTTTATTTAAAGGAAAGTGAAATATGTCTCACTCAACTTTAATAATTAAATTATTTTTAATATAAGTTTATACAGAATATAAATTCGGTTATAAGTAATCATTTGAAAGATAAAATGTTTTTATTTGTCATGGTAATTTTTTGTAATTTTTAAAGAGTTATTTAATTACCTTATTATCTTATACATTAATGATGCAGAAATTATTTATTTAGTGAAAAATCAATAATATAGTTTTAATTGAAATATTAATACATATAAAAAAGCCCAAAAATCTGAGAAAAACTAATTATTAGTGTATATATAAACCCTAATAATCCACTTGCCGAATTTTTGACCATTTGGATCCTTATTAAGGTGATTATGACACTTATATTATTTTATTTTAAATGATGCCAAAGTTGTCACCTTCATAATTTAATAAATATAACAATTTAACTATTGTGATTTTAAGATGATAAATTAGAGTGAAAGTATTATTTTGAAAGTTAATAGATTTATCTTCATCATAGGATTTTATTTTTAATTTTTATGCAACATATAAGTATATTAAATAATTATACAAAAATGTTGTAGTAATTATTTTATTAAGAGATAAACCAAATAAATGGTTTTAAAAATAATAAAATAAATATTATATGAACTATTTAATATGATACAATAATTTTATAGATACATATAACCTTTTATGAATCTATTAAAGCTTTTAGTTCGAACATATCTTCTGTATATAATTTATTTAAATTGAAATAAATGAATAGTGTCAAATTTGACACTATTGTTATTTTATAAAAATAACATATTATAAATTTTTTTAAAAATCACAAAAATATTTAAAAATTATAAATTTAAATTTATATGGTATAAAATGTTATAACATATCCAATTATGGACAATTAACAAAAAATAAGTAATTTTTTGTTATAATTTAAAATTTAGAATTTTATTACCACAAATAAAATTAAATTGATTAAGTAAGGATAAATCAAGTTGATAATGTTTCAAATAATTTCCTAACATGTCTAAATTTTATTGGTTGATGATATTACAACCCTATCTAATCTTATTTTCGAATATGATTCATTTTTGGAGGTTTTTAAGTGGTGTTATATTTATTATAAATTAATATTTTTAAGATTTCCAAAGGTGCCCCTCTCCTCCCTTATAAAAGGGCACCTCCTCCCTCTCTTCCTCACACCAATTTGAGCCTTCATGCTCGGCCAAAACCTGCCAAATTCTCTTCTCCACTTCCCTAGATACATCCTAGAGGTCCTGGTCTTCTTCAAAGACAAATTGTAGTGCCCTAAGAGGAGGTCTCAAAGAGGTGCTTCAAAGAAGAGGTAATGTTCGTTACCGATTCTTTCAACTTTATTTCTTCTTCCACTTCTTCTTCTTTAGTTGTTTCATTATGAAGTAATAAAATCAGTATCACTCATATAATGATATGTTATTATAATTATGAAACAACCCTATTTCACAATTTATCCATCCTATGGAAAATGAAATCACCGCGCGTGCGTACGTACGGAATACCGTCTCCACGCCGTGGTGTAATCTATTTTCCACCACCACCTTACTTGGATGGGTATAATGGTGTAAATAATGACTATATATGATTATTTTAAAGTGATATTGATTCTTAAATATTATACATACACTTGAATACAATTCCACGATCATGGGAATGATATCATCGCTCGTGCGTACGTACGGACTACCGTCTCCACGACGCGATGAGATTCATTATCAATGATTAACCATTCATGAATGATTATAAAGTATATATAATAATTAATCATGAAATATATGACATAATAATGATACTGGATTTATGTATATATATATGTATGTCATCTACTTAATTCCATTCAATTCAATAAGGAAACAAAAACATCGTTCATGCGTACGTACGGCCTACCATCTCCATGAACGGTGTATTTCTTTCCATTTATCGATATATTATATATATGTATATTCTGAATATATATTATATATAAATCATGTTTTACATTCTGGATATAAGTAATCATGATCCAATTAATCATATTAATAATTACAAGTTAAAACACGAACGACAAATGAGACGATTTTACCCAAAACACTACTTTAACATGAATTTACAAAAGAACGGGTAATATAAATTCATAAGTGGACCATATATGATATAATAACAATGAATATGATTCTGTAATAAGTCAATAACATTATTTAAATCATTATACAGGGGGTTAAGATATGTACGAATCATATCGGACCTAAGGTAAGGGATAATTTTGCAAATCTCATTTTTATCCGAGATTGCTTATTCGTAATTATCTACTAGGGTTATTTCTATCATCCATGTCCATGTTTTATAAAAGTGTTTTCATGTATGTTTAAAGTCCTTTTTACCCATTTTTGACTTTTACTACATGGTATGTATTGAATGTTTCTATTACGAGGTACTTTTTGACTTTTCCGGAAAAAGTGCGAGAAAAATGTTTTTTTTAACTTATACAGAATGAACGGATTTTTTACGTTTTTATAAAGACTTATTTGCATGAATTTTCCTTAAAAAGATTTCATGACTATTTTTAATAAAATCCTTTTCTTTTAAAAATGCATGACATTTTGTGAAAAGAAAATTATTTTAAAGAAGAAAGGATATTTTCCTCAAGAATTCATTTCAAATGTTTTATCAAAACCATTTTCCATATAAAATGAAATTATTTCATATGTGTATGTTTTAAGTATAATGTCTCTATGATTTACATGGTTTCACTTTTCTTATTATGAAATGATATCCATTTCTTTTATATGGATTATGTTATGATGGGATGATTTTTATGAAACCCATTTTATTCATTGGGTTATTATGAATGATGTATGTTTATATTGTGGCACATGAAAGAATGATTTTAATATGAGATGGGTGGGAACTATATCTCCCTCCTATGAATTGGGTAAAGATTTATATCTCATGAAATAGACATGTCTGGAATGGTAAGTTAATCCGGTTCAGTATTACAGGACTGGAACGAGGAGTGAACTCGATTCAGAAAGGGACTTTGTCCACTAAGATGGTCTTGGCAGCAATGCCTTGGCTACTATGGAAATCATTACATGTGCTTAATGGATGCCAAAATTACATGTTTTATTCCCATGCTATTTTATCATTCTTAATATTTCTTTATGATCTATGCCTTACGTACTTCCATGTTTTATGTCATTGATCAAGCTTTTGATGTTTAAACATTATGTTCATGTTTTTAAGTTCAAATGTATATGGTATGTTTTATTTTATCCATGCTTACCCTTACTGAGCATTTGAGCTCACCCTTTTTATGTTTTCTTTTCCCCAGGATATAAAGAAAGGTTTTAGGTAAGAAAAAAAGGGGAAGATCTTTATGGGAGATGTTGAAGATCTTTCACCATGATTAGAAGATTACGTTCCAAGTTTCCAAAGACACTAAACTATTACGGTTATTATGTGTCTGTTTTTGTTATGTATTAAGTATTCCGCAAATGTAATGTAATGTCTATGTACGTCATGCTTCAGGTCTCTACTGTTGGTATCAGAGGAAAGGTTTAGTCAACCTTTGGAAACTGGGATGCGAAAACGTTAGTGAGATCCCTAGAGATATTTCTAAGGTATGTCTAGGTATGTCTCTAAGGTTAAGTATACGTATAGGTTATAGTTATAGAATTGCGCTAACGATCATAGAATTTAACCTAAAATGTTAGATATTGAGGGTACCCTCCCTTTACTATGTTGTTTTCCCTAGCATGATTTTTGCCTCTCACACTATTCTTTTTGGGTTTTAGAAAATGGATGGAAACAAGAATATTCATGATAATAGATGATATGACGGACAATGGGATGATATTCTTCATGAGAAACCAAATGAAACGGGATTTGGAAGTCGAAACATCGTTATTATTCCTAATCAGAAATCTCATAATATGATCAATAATCTCAACTTTGGTAAGTTTCCCGACTCAGATAATAAGAGAAAGATGGAGTTTCATGATGATCATAGAGGAAAGAAAGTTCAATTTCCCTTATGTAAATCATGTGGGAAGAGGCATCGGGGAGATTTTTTCAAAGGAACTGGAAGATGCTTTGGGTGTGGAAAAGAAGGACATAAAGCCATTAAGTGCAAAGGAAAAGGTTCAGTTAACACCATGGATGAGGATAATGGTATTGCTACGACATCAACAATGGTTAAATGTTTTAAATGTGGAATGTACGTGCATTATTCAAACCAATGCCCTAAGGTAAAGTCTCATGAAGAGAATCAGTATGGTCATATGGGTAATATTTATGTTGATGATGATGAAGAGACTACAAATGATATGTGAGATGAAATAATTGTTGAAGCTCGGTCAATGGTTTAAGAAGGTAGTGGAATGATTACATGTTTATCAAGTGTAATGTTGTATAAGTAATCTCATGGTACTATGGAATAAAGAGACATCTAAGGATTATTACACTGTTATCTTTCCTTGAGTTTTGAAAGTATATGATTAATGGTACCAGTATCCATTAAAGGTTATTCAGATATTTTTGGAATGTATATGATATGCACATAATGAAGGGATAAGGAGAAAATTAAATGTTGGATAGTATTCATGAGCTCATGACTGATATAAGGAGAAGGTTATATCATGGTTTGAGTATATAGAATTTTTGGATTTTGGAAGGAGTTAACTTTTGACAGAATTCATGTTTTCACTAAGGTTTAATGGGTATTCATTTTTCAAGAGAATACATAATTAAGGTATTCACATGATTGGAATGTGACCAAAAAGATATATGGGGGATAAATGATGGTATTCACATGCTTGGTTGATGAAATTTCAAGTAATCGTTTTCTTTATACTATGACCTTGGACCGAAGTATTTTAGATAAGCCTAAAGATTGGAATGGATTATGTTAGACATAAGTTAGTATTGTTTAAGGATAGAAATTTTTTTTGATATTATTTATGTGATGTTATATTAATGTAGTTTTAGAAAAAGGACAACCTGCAGGACGGGCGACAGCCCATCGCGTCAGACAAGGCTATGGGAATCGAACCCACAACTGAAGTGCGACTGGACGTTATCACCTAACACTGGCCTACAGGAAGTCCCTGGTTAGTAGAAACTGGTTTTATTATATTAAGCAGTATGATATATGAAGTATAAGTCCATTTTAGGAAACATATATGATTAATCTCACTATAGATCGACTTATGTATATTTAATAACTTTTGCTAACCTTTTGTTTGAGACAGATGGAATGACCCGCCATTCTATCACATGATCTGCTAACACTTCACGAATAACAAATTCAACTTCATTTCTTTAAGAGATGAAGTGGAAATTGTTCAAGGCACGAACAACAGTGAGATTGTACCAAAATAAAGTAAGTATTTATTCTAATTAAAATTATTCAACTTTAGGGAAATGATCTTGAAAACCAAAAAAGTTGTCCTAGTGCCCTTATATCCGATGAATCAGATGTTACCCTAGATCATCACAAATTTATGGCTTTGTGATTGTTGGATTTTTCATAGCCATGTCCTCTACCACTCTCCATCAGAACTTGATGGTTAGATTTTTATTCCATATCCATATTTTCACCTATGTTCTCCTATATGGAAACCCAATGATGAGTTACTTTGGGTAATCGTTGCATTTCATACTTTAGTTTTTAAAATTAAGTTTTAGTATTCCTTTTTACGATGTGGGTTTCTATGAATAGTAAACTATTTATAACCCCGACGAATTTCGAGGGCGAAATTCATTTTAAGGGGGGTAGAATATAACACCCCGAGATTTTATGAAAAATATTATTTTACTTTCATTAATGTCTTCTATTATAGAGCACACCAAGTTTAGCTTGTACTATACGCAACACCGTATTAGCTTGCAGTATACGCAACGCTATTCTTGGATCGTGTTACACACAATTTTATGTACGTTTTATAATAGTCATTCTACGCAACGTTGAGTGTGTGTATATATATATATATATTCAATGTATAAATGAAATATGTTTGGATTCTATTATATGAAACAACAAAGGATTCTTTCACAACACGTAACCCTGACTTGGCTTGCATTACATGCAATCGCGACCTTCCTCGATAGCGTGTGTTGTACGCAATACCGAGTTTTACTAAACAACGGTATATTATTATAATATTATTATGAACTAGCTGTTATGAATAGTATTAACTAAATTTTTAATTTTATAACATTATTATTATCTTACACATTTTCTAGAACATGGTATAAGAACAAAATAAATTTTTCGGGTAAAATAAGTATTTTTCAAAAAATGCAGTTTTCCCGCCTTTTGATGGATCACTCACTTTAAATCTAGTTTTTGACATGTTTATAAGTTCAATTTTACAAAATAAAATTATTATTTGGAATAAGGATATAAAATTTTACCTAGGATACATTTTTCATATTATTCTGATAACTTTCATATTTTAATGAATAGTAAAAAACGCTATATTTTAATTAAAAACAACTTTTTTTTCATCATAATAACTTATGTGGTTAAATAATAATATTGAATGGTTTTAAAGTATAAATAGAATATATTTTTACCATTTAATATAATGTATGTCATTAGCCTTGATTTTACATTGAATTCGTAGGTTAAATAAATTCAATCTTTTGCAATGTTTTAAACAAAAACCCGTTTTCTTTCGACAACGAGATTAATTTTAATTTAATTTCTACAAATTCTGTGTATTGAATTTGGAAAAATGGATTCCATATTTGGAATCATTGGGTCCAAATTATATTAATAGACTAGTTTTTATTTTTTGGCTTTATGAATAGTAACAACGGTAAATTTTATTTACCGTAGTAAAAGGTAAATTGGGTAATTAAGGGTAAATATAATATTATAAAATTATCCTAATACTTGTATTAATACAATTGGATGATTATAATTTGTCCTAAGTCATATTTGGGTCGAAATGTAATCCACTAGAACCCACTTGGAGGTGATTAAGACCTTTAGTTTATTTTATTTAAAGGAAAATGAAATATGTCTCACTCAACTTTAATAATTAAAGTATTTTTAATATAAGTTTATACAGAATATAAATTCGGTTATAAATACTCATTTGAAAGATAAAATGTTTTTATTTTTCATGGTAATTTATTTTTAATTTTTAAAGAGTTATTTAATTACCTTATTATCTTATACATTAATGATGCAGAAATTATTTATTTAGTAAAAAATCAATAATATAGTTTTAATTGAAATATTAATACATATAAAAAAGCCCAAAAATCTGAACAAAACTTATTATTAGTGTATATATAAACCGTAATCATCCACTGGCCGAATTGTTGACCATTTGGATCCTTATTAAGGTGATTATGACACTTATATTATTTTATTTTAAATGATACCAAAGCTGTCACCTTCATAATTTAATAAATATAACAATTTAACTATTGTGATTTTAAGATGATAAATTAGAGAAAACATATTATTGTGAAAGTTAATAGATTTATCTTAATCATAGGATTTTGTTTTTAATTTTTATAAAACATATAATTATATTAAATAATTATACAAAAATGTTGTAGTAATTATTTTATTAAGAGATAAACCAAATAAATGGTTTTCAAAATAATAAAATAAATATTATATGAACTATTTAATGTGATCCACTAATTTTCTAGATACATATAACCTATTATTAATCTATTAAAGCTTTTAGTTCGAACATATCTTCTATATATAATTTATTTAAATTCAAATAAATGAATAGTGTCAAATTTGACACTATTGTTATTTTATAAAAATAACATATTATAAAATTGTTTAAAAATCACAAAAATATTTAAAAATTATAAATTTAAATTTATATGGTATAAAATTTTATAACGTATCCAATTATGGACAATTCACAAAAAATAATTAATTTTTTGTTATAATTTAAAATTTAGAATGTTATTACCACAAATAAAATTAAATTGATTAAGGATAAATCAAGTTGATAATGTTTAAAATAATTTCCTAACATGTCTAAATTTTATTTTTTGATGAGATTAAAACCATATCTCATCTTATATTTGAATATGAGTCATTTTTGGAGGTTTTTAAGTGGGGTTAGATTTATTATAAATTAATATTTTTAAGATTTCCAAAGGTGCCCCTCTCCTCCCTTATAAAAGGGCACCTCCTCCCTCTCTTCCTCACACCAATTTGAGCCTTCAATATTGGAAAAACCCTGCCAAATTATCTTCTAAACTTCCCTAGAAACATCCTAGAGGTCCTGGTCTTCTTCAAAGACCAATTTTAGTGCCCTAAGATGAGGTCTCAAAGAGGCGCTTCAAAGAAGAGGTAATGTTCGTTACCGATTCTTTCAACTTTATTTCTTATTCCACTTATTCTTCTTTAGTTGTTTCATTATGAAGTAATAAAATCAGTATCACTCATATACTGATATGTTATTATAAGTATGAAACAAACCTATTTCACAATTTATCCATCCTACAGAAAACGAAATCACCGCGCGTGCGTACATACGGAATACCGTCTCCATGCCGTGGTGTAATCTATTTTCCACCACCACCTTACTTAGATGGGTATAATGGTGTAAATAATGAATATATATGATTATTGTAAAGTGATATTTATTCTTAAATATTATACATACACTTGAATACAATTCCACGATCATGGGAATGATATCATCGCTCGTGCGTACGTACGGACTTCCGTCTCCACGACACGATGAGATTCATTATCAATCATTAACCATTCATGAATGATTATAAAGTATATATAATAAGTAATCATGAAATATATGACATAATAATGATACTGGATTTATGTATATATATATGTATGTCATCTACTTAATTCCATTCAATTCAATAAGGAAACGAAAACAGCGTTCATGCGTACGTACGGCCTACCGTCTCCATGAACGGTGTATTTCTTTCCATTTATCGATATATTATATATATGTATATTATGAATATATATTATATATAAATCATGTTTTACATTCTGTATATAAGTAATCATGATCCAAGTAATCATATTAATAATTACAAGTTAAAACACGAACGACAAATGAGACGATTTTACCCAAAACGCTACTTTAACATGAATTTACAAAAGAACAGGTAATATAAAGTCATAATTGGACCATATATGATATAATAACAATGAATATGATTCTTTAATAAGTCAACAACATTATTTAAATCATTATACAGGGGGTTTAGATACGTATGAAGCATATCAGACCTAAGGTAAGGGATAATTTTGCAAATCTCATTTTTATCCGAGATTGCTTATTCGTAATTATTTACTGGGGTTATTTATATCATCCATTTCCATGTTTTATAAAATTTATTTCATGTATGTTTAAAGTCCTTTTTACCCATTTTGACTTTTACTACATAGTATATATGGAATCTTTCTATTACGAGGTACTTTTTGACTTTTCCGACAAAAGTATAAGAAAAATGTTTTTTTAACTTATACAGCACGAACAGATTTTTTACAGTTTTATAAATCCTTATTTGAATGAATTTTCCTTCAAAATATTTCATGAATATTTTCAATAAAATCATTTTATTTTTAAAATTCATGACATTTTGTGAAAAGAAAATTATTTTAAAGAAGAAAGGATATTTTCCTCAAGAATTCATTTCAAATGTTTTATCAAAACCATTTTCCATATAAGATGAAATTATTTCATATGTGTATGTTTTAATTATAATGTCTCTATGATTTACATGGTTTCACTTTTCTTATTATGAAATGATATCCATTTCTTTTATATGTATTATTTTATGATGGGATGATGTTTATGAAACCCATTTTATTCGTTGGGTTATTATGAATGATGTATGTTTATATTGTGGCACATGAAAGAATGATTTCAATATGAGATGGGTGGGACCTATATCTCCCTCCAATGCATTGGGTAAAGATTTATATCTCATGAGATAGACATGGATGGAACGGTAAGTTAATCCGGTTTAGTATTACAGGACTGGAACGAGGAGTGAACTCAATTCAGAAAGGGACTTTGTCCACTAAGATGGTCTTGGCAGCAATGCCTTGGATACTATGGAAATCATTACATGTGATTAATGGATGCCACAATTACATGTTTTATTCCCATGCTATTTTATCATTATTAATGTTTCTTTATGATCTATTCCTTACGTACTTCCATGTTTTATGTCATTGGTCAAGCTTTTGATGTTTAAACATTATGTTCATGTTTTTAAGTTCAAATGTATATGATATGTTTTATTTTATCCATGCTTACCCTTACTGAGCATTTGAGCTCACCCTTTTTATGTTTTCTTTTCCCCAGGATATAAAGAAAGGTTTTAGGTAAGAAAAAAAGGGGAAGATCTTTATGGGAGATGTTGATGATCTTTCACCACGATTAGAAGATTACGTTCCAAGTTTCCAAAGACACTAAACTATTACGGTCCTTGTGTGTCTATTTTTGTTATGTATTAAGTATTCTGCAAATGTAATGTAATGTCAATGTACTTCAATCTTCGGGTCTCTACATTAAAGCAGTAAATGAAGGGAAGCTACATGAGTTCCACATCAATAATGTTGGTGTCATCTGATTTAGAACTAGGATTTGTGTTCCCTATTCACCTGATATAAATAATGAGATATTGGATAATGCACATAGATCATATTTCTCCATCCTATAAGTACCAAGATATACTATGATCTTCAAGAACACTTTTGGTGGGATAACATGAATAAGGATATTGCAGAGTATATCTCAAAGTGTTTGATATATTAGAAATTTAAAGCAGAGTGACATAAGTCTAAAGGGATGGTGCAACCATTGCCCATACCCATATGGAAATGGTTGAATGTCACTATGAAATTTTTCACTTGTCTCCCAAAGACATCCAAAGGAAAAAATGCGATTTAAGTTTTGGTGGAACATCTCACAAAGACTGCCAACTTTATTTCTATTTAAGAAGATCTCTCACTTGGACAACTTTCCAAGATATATGTGAAGGAAGTGGTGAGGCTACATGGGGTACCAGTTTAGATCATCTCTAATAATTATCTAAGGTTCACATATAAATTCTGGAGAATTCTGCATCATGACTTGAGTACTGAATTGAATTTTAGCATGACCTATTACCGCTAAACTGATGGTCAATCTGGAAGGATTATTCAGACGCTCAAGGAAATTCTAAGAGCTTTCTCAATGGAATTAAAAGGTGGATGAGATCAACATCTCTCATTAATTGAGTTCTCATATAACAACATCTTCAACTAGAGTATTTATATGGACCCATATGAATCTCTGTATGGAAAGCGATGTAGAACTAAAACTTGTTGGGATGAAGTTGGAAAGAAAAATCTACTGGGACCCGATCTTATGAAAGAGATGATAGAGCAGGTTCAATCCATATTACAACATATCAAAGTTGATATGATTCGATAAAATTTCTATGATGACAACCATTAAAGGGACTTGGATTTTGACATTGGAGATAAAGTCTTCCTTCAAATGTCACCATGGAAGAGAGTCATGTGGTTTGTAAAGAAATGGAATCTTAGCCCAAGGTACATTGGCCCCTTTGAGATCCTTGATCTCATATGAGTAATGACCTATAGTCTTGAAATACCACCAAATATGGATAAAGTTCATGACAAGTTTCATGTATCACTCCTGAGGAAGTACATACATAACCTCTCAAATATACTAAATTCGGAGGTGGTACAACTAGAGAATTACCTCTTATATGAAGAGAAACTGGTGAAGATCTTGGACCATATAAATAAAGATATATGAAAAAGACTACTCACCTGGTCAAATTACTATGGCAGAACAATAATTATGAAGAGGATACATAGGAACCATATGAAGTGATAAAGGATAAGTTCCCCCATATTTTTTTTACCTTAGTATGTAAAACAAAATTTCAAGGGTGAAATTTCAAAAGGGGAGGGGGAGAACGTAATAACCCAAACTTTTATAAATGGATTTTTTCCCTTTTTATAATTATTTTATATGGTATAAAACAAATTCATAGAATAGATAGCCCAATAAAAACATCATTCTCATTAATAAAGAATTAAAGAATTTATATTTAAATAAATTAATGAACCTATACCAAATGAATAATAACCTGACCATTGGAATAGTAACATTATAATTATAAATAGTAATCTAGCCAATATAATAGTAAACTCACCTATGAAATTATAAATAAAATTTAGGCATCTAATAAATGGAAATATGATCTAATTATACCACAGTATAAGTAAATAAATGTTTTGAAAATGATAAATTAAGTGTTGGTGTTTTTTGAAAACATAAATATTTATTTAAAATTTTATAATTAATATATTGATTTAAAATAAAATTTATTTTCATAAAATATATTAATAAATTAATATTTTTATGTGTTATAGTTATAAAATAATTTTATTATACCTTAATTAATTGTTCAAAGTGTCATAAAATTAGTATAAAATTAAAATCGGTATTTTTCAAATAAATGATGATTTTAATTGAAAAGTAAATTTATCATATTTAGAAAATTATTGTAAAACAATGGAGTTCATTTTTTAAATCTAAACATTGAGAAATTTCTAAGGTGTATTTTTTTGGTATTTTTCTAAAATAGTTGAATTTTTATTTAATAGTAAAATATGGTAATTTATAATATAAGATAAATACATAAATTTTTGAGTAATTTTTGATGTATGGATAGTGTAAGAACCATTATATAAAAACCTCATTTTTTTTACTTTATGTATTCATGTTAATAAAAAATATTCATAATATTGATCCAAAATAATAAAATAATAAAAAACACCCCTCTCCCACTATATATACCACCCTCACCACCTCTTCTCTTTATACCTCAAAGCCTTGAATCTTGTCCAAATTCTACCCAATAATATTACAAAGCCCCTCCCCCATGTCCAGGATCCTTTGGTTTCAACAAGAGACAAAACCCTTTTTCCCTAAGGAGGTTCTTAAGGAGAAGAAGTTCAAGAGGTAAAATAATCTTTCATTTTATTTTAATTTCTTTTCAATTTATTTTCATTTCTCTAAACAAATCCCTATGAAAATGTGTCATGATAACTATGGTATCTTTTATAAACTATAATGTTATTTTTTTAATGTAATAATCAATCATCAACTCTATTATCTCCTCCTTTTATTCTAAAAATGAAAACATCATCCGTGATGTGTCGATTTACCGCCATCATGGATGAAACATTTTCATTTTCCATTAAAGCCTTAAAGGATGGTCATAAAACCATTTATATGGTTTAAAAATATTTAAAAATTTATATTTAAACTGTTTTTAAGTTCTATAACTAAAATATATACATAATATTAAATAATAAAACAGAATTACTTCATGACGATTGAAAAACCTCCAAAATAAATTAACATTCACATTAACTTTTTATCTAATCAATCATCCCCATATATGAAAAATGATATACAGAACCATTTAAATTTATGTAATTGAATTAATACCATATAATTTTACTTTTTTATATTTATTACATTTTGAAAATATCTTCCATAATAAAAATCATGGGAACCAATTATGAAATCCATGAAACAAATGCTCTCTGAATGACAAAATTAAACACTATAACTCAATCAAATGGCCATAAACTAACCTAATGAAATTATAATAAAATAAATAAATGTAGAATATTATCTGAATTAATTAATTAATGGATTTAATTTGATTATATAGGACATTAAGTATAAGTGTAGAATAGTTTTGGACATAAGGTAAGGTATTCTCATTGAACCTCCAAATTACCTTTGGGTTATGCTTTCTCTTTCTCTATAACAAAGTATTTATTCATTATTCTTATGTATTTATTTTAAATTATATTTATATGTTCTAAAATTATATATCTAAACTAATTTATCCTACTTTTATAGGGAAATATATGTTTTATATGGATCTAATCTCAATTCTTCCCAATAAGCAAGCCCAATTAAATGAAACTTTCCAATTTTTTACCTATTTTCAAGTACCATCCATAATATGTTGTAACCCACCATTATTTTTTAAAATAACTAATTTTATCATGAAAAAAACTATCATTTTTCACTCTTGGTTTTATACAAAAAATTATTCCTTTGTACATTTTAATGACTCTTTCATATTTCCCCTTAAACCGCACTAAATAGGTTCATTTCTAAAGTTTCATAAACACTGTTTTTACTTGTTTTCACTTATGTTGAACATAATTTATCATTATATATGACTATTTTACATTATTAATGTTCATGTATTATTTAAATCCATTCTTTAATGGAAACTTTTATGATATTCCCATTTTTTATGCTCTATTCCATGATTATGATATTCCTATTTGTTATGGTCTATGCCTATTTTACCTTAGTAATTTCTTGTGTAGAACGTGATGGTGGAATTTGTTTTGGAACACAAGATGCGATGAAATATGTTACGATCATGATGATTCTATAAGAAATTCTTAACAATGGAAGTGATCAGGGTAGGATCATTAGATAAATGCTAGGGTCAGTACTCCCCTATCGCACCAGGGCACTGGTTCTCCATACAATTAGAGAAATGCTAGGGTCAGTACTCCTCTGCCACATAAGGGAATAAATTCTCCATATTAATTATAAATATAGTGTGTACTCCACCATACTATAGAGGGAACAAGTTCTCTATCTATAGAGTGGTACTCCCTCATCTTTGAGCTTCGGCAGGTTGCAGGTTCTCAATGAGAGTTATGGATCCCTCGGTTGTGGAGCAAAATTCCAGGGTGTAGTCTCCTACACTCATATTATGATGAGGTTATGTGGGTTAAATGGTTTGGGGTTTTTTATCTCTAGATTGTAGTGTGCAGTGAAAAATTGTAATTCCCTAACCCTAGTTTCTCAGAGTCAGTGAATTATTTTTTGTTACATTGGCATGATCACAAGAAATAAAATCCTAAAGGACTGATCGGTTTAGTAGCCTTGGAATGACTAGATAAAAACATAAGTTTTACATTACACCTTGAAATGAAATAAAACATATAAAATCCTTTGAAAACATTATTATTCCATTTCTTCATCCTAGAAGTCATTTATAATGCACTTATTTACATCCAAGGGAAAAAATGAAACATAAGAAAGTGGTGAACTCAGATGCTGAGTATGGATAAACAATATAGTGGAATATATCATAAATAAGCATAAACTTTTAAGGAAAGGTATAAAACTGAAACACAATCATTTTAAACATAATATTCAGAATAATATGGTAAGAATAGATCAAATAATACCATTTAGACATTCACATGGATATTCTACTAGTCGAATAATTACATGAAATATCAATAACTAATCTCATAATGAAGGAATGCATAATGTGGGACATCTTTAATATATCATCAAGGCTTTAGCCAAGAAAACACACTTATTTGGGTAAATTTTTTTATAAAACCTGAACATAATTGTCTCATGAGGCCTAATGATGCATCGATAAGTTATAACGGTCCTTGGTCGACACTTACAAAGTCTAATGCATTCCTCTTATGAAAGGGGTAAAAAATAAACATTCGTATTAAAACTATCATATGAAATGATAATACTTTAACCATAAACTATGAATGGTATCAGAATAGAACATCCATAGTCAAAAATATCATAAAACCTTCAATAAAATATGGAAGATAAACCAAACTTAATTAAGAATAAAATACAATAAATTATTTTGACATAAATGAAAATAATCTAATGAAATCATTAAAACTCTTTGAGAGAAATATCCCTTTTTTACTTTGAAATCATTTAAAAGCCTGTACAATTATAAAAGAAAAAATTTATTTTGAAAACAAACTTTTAATATTGTAAGGGATTATTTAAAATGTTAAGGCATCATTACGGTGAAAAATATCCACTCACGCCATATAAGTTAAAAAACATTCTTCTCTTAATTTGTCGAAAAAGTCATAAAGTACCTAGTTTGAAAAATGATGGAAAGATTCCTTTCAAGATGTTTTATAAAAAGTTTAAAACATGGGTAAGAATGTATTTATACAATTATTGGAAATATTTTTAAATACATTTGAAGAAACATGGACATGGATGATAAAAATTTCCCAGTAGATACTTACATATAAACAATCTTAGATAATAATGAGATTGTGTAATTAACCCTTACCATGTACTTTCATTTAGTTTAGGGTGAGTTAACCTCCTTTATAATGGTTAAAAAATGTTATTAAATTTTACCAGGACCATATCCATATTTTTTATATCATATATGATCCAATTATATCATTTTGTTAATAGTATTTCAGTATTACCATTATTTCAGTTATTAACTGTTTTATTTTCCCATTATTATTTTGTCATGTAAGTCATGTTTGTTATGAATAGGATGTATTTTATTCATATTCATAATGATATTAAGTTCATAATTATTATTTTTACTCATTATATAAATTTTATAATTATTATTCAATGGTTAACGAAGAGAATGAATCTCACTGTGTCGTGGAGATGGTAGGCCATACATACGCGCGGGCGACAGTATCATTCCCCTGATGGTTAAATGGTAAATAAATGGATGGTATATTAATTATAAAGAATAATTATCATGTTATATTCATTATTTATATTCATTATAATCATCATTATACCCATAAAATAAAATGTTTTGAATAGAAAATTACACCACAGCGTGGATATGGTATGCTGTATGTACGCACACACGGTGATATTATTATTCGTAGGAAGGATAAATGGAATAATATTGTTGTACCATAATCATAATAACATTTTATAATATATATGATACTAGATTTATTACTTTATTATAGAATAAGCATAGGAAAATGAAGTAGAAGAAGAAAATAAATTGAATTGAATTAGTAAAATAATTACCTCTTATTTGAGTGTCTCCTTTTGATTTACACAAAAGGACTCCTTAGGTTTCCTTTCTTCCCAAATTCTAGCCTCAATGATGAATTGATGGAAGTTATAAGGATAAATGAATAGTGGTTGACTGAACTAAAGTGATTTAGAGGTGTGAATAAAATATAAGTAAGGGTTCCCTTTTATAAGAGAGGGGAGAGACACTTTAGGAAACTAAAAAAGTATTTATTTATTATAAATTTATTTTCAGTTTCAAATAGCTAAAAAATGATTTATTTTTAGGATAATATGAGTATGGGTATAAATTCTCTGAAACAATAAAATTTAGACATGTTTTTATTTTATTTTAAACCTCATAATTTTGATTTATCCTTATTTAATCTATTTAATTTTAATTGTGGTAATAATATTCTTAATATTAAATGGTTATAAATATTCACTTATATGGTGTAAATTGAGAATAAATGGATACTTTATGATATTTTAGTTCTTATAATTATGACTTTTTAATTTTTCAATAATTTAATAAAACACTAATTTTATAAAATATCAATAGTGTTAATTTTTACACTATTCAATACTTTTACTTTTAATAAAATCCAAACTAATAGTACTTTATTTTTATAAAAAAGAGGCTACATCCATTATGAAAGAGACAGAACACAAGAACTATGGGGGTATGAAATAATGCAAACCAAGAGAGTCTCTAATAACAATGTTTATAACTTCTTGTGGAAATGGTCCCAAGGTATTGAAGAAATTGAAAGGGTCATCCAATGGAACTTTAGTGGATAAAAAATCAGCCACCATATTTCCATCATGCCAAGTGTGATTAATCTCAATGTCACCTCTATCCAGCTTCCTACTCTTTCAGATTTGATATGCAATTAACTAGGGGTGGAACCAATACCAAGGAGAAAATTTTAGACAATTTGAGAATCTATTTACACTAACTCTGTATAAATGTTCCTTATAATTCATTAATAAATTATATTAAATTATATTTATTGTAATATTTTCAAAATCCTTTATTTGATATTTCTGTTAATAAAGTTATTACTTCTTCACTATTGTGTTATTATTTATGGTAATTATTTATTCTATAAAAATTATAAATAAAATAATATGATTTAGATAATTATTTTATATATCTAGAGAGTATTTATGATCAAATTTATATCCTGAAAATATCTATATTAAAATTATTATTCTTATAAGAAATGTGAGTGTGACATTTTGTCACATTCATTGATTTTAATAATATTGATGTCATATTCATGGAAAAAGGTCCCTTAAATGATTCCATTTTTAAACATAGGTGATAAGGGTTAAATTTAGTCATCCAATAGAATTTTATAAGTGTTAGGGTAATTTTATAATATTATTTTTACCTTCAATTACATGATTTATCCTTAACTATGGTAATAAAAAATTACTAAAGTTACTAGTCATAATATCCAAAAAATAAAAGTAACCTATTAACATAATTTGGACACACTTATTCAAAATATGGAATCCATTTTTAAAAATTTAAAACACACAATTTGCATTAATTAATTTAAAATTAACCCCTTTTGACAAAATGAGAAAATGGGTTTTTCAAATGTAAAAACCATCAAAATATTGACATGTGTTTATATCGAATTTTAATGTGAAAATAATTACAATGACCTAAATTATATTTAATTATAAAAACTTAATCTAATTATACTTTAAAACCTATTAAAAGGATAACTTATCTATATAAATAAATTAGATTAAAAAGAATATTTGAATGAAAATGCAATATTTTTCACTATTCATTAAAATATAAAAGTTATAAAAAAACACCCAAAATTTGTCCAAACTAAATTTTTATGTCCAAATTCTAAAGTAGAAGTTTAATTTTTAAAATTAAAAATATAAAACTATCAAATATTGGATTTAAAAAGGGTTCTACATTAAAAGAAGATAAAACAACATTTTTTTGAAAAATACTTCTTTTATTTGAAAAATTGAATTTGTTATTATATCATGTATAAGAAACAAATGAGATTAATATTGAAATTATATGGAATATATTAAATTCCAAATGTGGTTAATACTATTCATAAATACTAATTTAATGTCTAGGTTATATATTATATTAAATAATAATATTTAATTAATATACTGTTGTTCGATAAAACTAGGTCTTGTGTGTAATGTAAGCCAAATAGTTATTGTGTGTAGAGTAATATTAACATGGTGTTGTGTAAAAATAAAGAAAGAAAAAAAATTAAATTTATTTAGAAATGAAAATATTGTAATGTCTCGGGGTGTTACATTCTCCCCTCCTTCAATAAATTGCGTCCTCATAATTTAAAATCAGGATAAAAAACTAGGAGTTTGACATTTCAAAACAACTTTGTTGAAGTAGAACATCTGAAAAAGGATTAATGATACCCCACCTTAAAATAAATAAAGGGAAGTATGAAGGTCACCAAAGCTAACACAAACATGGGTTCCATGTAGGAAAACATGAACATGAAAGAAAAATATAATCATCATGTTCTAATGGAGAGTGATAGAGAACATGATGAGGATAAAGTTAACAATCACAAAGTTCTAAATATATGATGATCTAAGGGACCATTTGATTCATCAGAAAAATACTAGGATAGAATTTTTGGTTTTAAGATCCTTTCCCTAAAGATGATGAATTAATTTAATTTATAGACTAAGAACACAAGGAGGTATTTTTACTTGACAAGTAGAGTTTTATACTTTAACTAATTCCTAACACAACTCATATTTCTATTCAAAATATAATAAAATTTAAAAATATTCTATTTATATTAATTGTATAAGGTTCAAAAAATGAACTTATACTTCATCTGTCATACCATTTAAATAAAAAACTATGTTATACTAACTAGTACATCATATAGGCCAATGGTAGGTGATGTACCCTTGTCGCCCTTCGATTGCAAGTTAAAGTATCTCAAACTTTCTAGAAATGACGATCTGTTTTTTGACCTACGAGTTTTTATTTTTCTAAAACCATATCATTAAAATATTCTAAAAAGTTCTCTAAATTTCCAAAATCAATTGCAACATCAGATTTCCCAAACAACTTAGTGTAGCTCTTATTGAAACATAACTAATATTTTATCACCTTATAAACCTTAATGAAAACTTTCATTCCTAAAAATAATTAAAGAATAAGTACTATAATAAAATTCTTATATATCACATTATACTTATAACTAGAATATAAATACATTAATTATTCCACTTTGACTGCAGTAATAGAATAAGCTTGAACTTGATCAATTTTTTTTTCTTCTGAGCTATATTTACTCAATAATATGAACAATCATTTTCATAATGTCCCACATATTTACAATTATAGCATTTCACATTTATAGATTATTTCTTTACCTTATAATCATGAGCCACATAACCTTTCTCTCCACACTTGAAACAAAAACCCATTCCTTTTAGGCAATTACCAGGGTGTTTCTTCCTACAATTATCACATATAGGAAAATTATTCTTTCTATTTTTCCTTTTATCCATATCATGATCCACCATTATCTTCTTCTCATAATTACACTTAAATTAATAAGACTCATAAATTTATTTCTCTATATTGATAGCACATGAGACTATATCTTCATAAGATGATAATGTTTTAAAGATCAAAGCCTTTTGGAGAAATGGTTTTAACCCATAAAATAAATGATCTATCTCACTTCTTGGGTTAAGTATTAATTTTTTAGCATTCTTTATAACCTTTTGAAGTTAGCCTCAAATTTACAACATTCTCATCCTCCTTTTTCCTCAGACTCAAAAACTACCTTTCCATATCTGCACGTTGTTCTTGAAGAAAGTAATTTTCTAGGAAAAGATATTTAAATTCCCTTAATTTTATATTTTATATTTCTTATTACACCATTGTTTTTTGAATCAATGACCACCATTGATACACATCTCTTAAGAGACAATAAACTACCGTGAAAACATTCTGCCTTTCATTACTTCCCAATGCAAGAAATATCTTTTCTAAAGAACTTATCAATTGTTCAGCTATAAATATATTTTTAGTCCCATTAAATATTGGAGTTGTTGTATCATAAATCATTCTAACATTTTTCCTCCACATTGTGGATTAGGAAATTCTATATGGGTAATGTTATTATTCATAACCTGAGTTAGTTGTCCCAATATGGTTATAAGTTGTTTAGAACCAGTTGTACCTCCTACTCTAACATCATTATCTTGCATAGTAGAAAAATCCCTATAGAATTATATGCATTGATACAGTTTCCATTGCTTCTTTTATGCGCTATTTTCAAACAATGAAATACACTATATTAGATCATAACATTATGAAACATGATGTACAATCATAGAACTAGTGAATCACATAACCTAAATTGAAACGTTTGGTAGAACTAATCTCAAAATCATAAACATGGTTTCCTTATGGACATATTTAATTTTAAATCCTTTATAATGTTTTGAAAATATAATGTGAATTATCCGAAACATATCCCTTAGTAGTGTCAAACCAGATGTGTAGTAAGGCCCGTTGTTATGTACCTGGTTACCCTGAGTCAAGCCCGAAACACATAGTAGGATTTGTTACCCCTAGGTACATCTATTCCAAAACTATATCCACTTTTAGTATCTAGACATATATTTATTTCTTTTAATACCCATATAATCTCTATATTACCAAAATTCTAGGATATTCTTCTATACTTATCCTTAAAGTCTATCTTAGGGTAATGTTACCTATTCAAAGTTTTTTCTAAATATAGTTTCCAAGGTTTATACTAAACTTACTTTGATACCAACTATAATGCCCTGACCCCATTTTCTAAGAGTCAGTGCATTATTTTATGATAAATTGGCATGATCAAAAGAAATCAAATCCCGAAGGACTGATCAGTTTAGTAGCCTTATAAATATTAAGTACAAACATAAGTTTTACATTACATCTTGAAATGAAAGACAATATAGAAAATCCTTTGAAAAAAAATTCTTATTCCCTTTAATAATCCTATAATTTATTCATAATATACTTCTTCACATCATTGGGATAAATGAAATATAAGAAATGGGTGGTCTCAGATGCTTAGTAAGGATAAACAATATAGGGGAAGCTATTATAAATAAGAATAAAATCTTAAGGAAAGGTATAAAACTGAAACACAATCCTTTTAAACATAATATTCAGAATAATATGGAATTAATAATAAAATAATTCTATTTAAACATTCACATGGATATTCTACTAGTAGAATAATCACATGTAATATCAATAACTAATCTCATAATGAGAGAATTCATAATGCAAGACATATTAAACATACTATCAAAACTTAGACAAATAAACCATACATAATTAGGTAAGAAATTATCCAAAACCCAAACATAATTATCTCATGAGACCTACCGATGCATCGAGGGGCTATAGAAGTCCCTTACCGATACTTACAAAGTCTAATTCATTCCTCTTATAAAAGGGGTAAGACATAAACATTCATATTAAAACTACCATATAAAATGCTAATAATTTAACCATAAACCATGAATGGTATAAAAATAGTATATCCATAATCAAACATAACATAAACCCTTAAATAAAATATGGAAGATAAATCAAACTTAATTAATCATAAAATCCAACAAAGGATGTTGACACAGATGAAAATAATCTAAGGAAATCATTAAAACTCTGAGAATAATATCCATTTTTTACTTTAAAATCATTTAAAAGAATTCACAATTATAAAAGACAAAATTTATTTTCAAAACAACCTTATAGGATTATAAGAGAAGCTTCATAATTTTGAGGAATCATAATGGTGAAAAATATCCCCTCACATCGTATATGTTAAAAAACATTCTTTCCTTTATTTTTCGAAAAAGTCATAAAGTACCTCATTTAAAAAAAGATGAAAATATTCATTTAAAGATGTTTTATAAAAAGAGTCTTACATGGGTAAGAATATATTTAGACAATTTTTGGAAATATTTTGAAATACATTTGATGAAACATAGACATGGTTGATAAAAATTTCTTAGTAGATACTTACATATAAACAATCTCAGATAATAATGAGATTGTGAAATTAAACCTTAACATGTACTTTAATTTAGTTGAAGGTGTGTTAACCTCCTATAAAATGGTTAAAACATGTTATTAAATTTTATCAGGACCATATCCATATGTATGATATCATATATTATCCTCTTATTTCATTTTGTTAATAGTATTTCAGTATTACCATTATTTCAGGTGTTAACTGTTTTGTTTTCCCATTCCTATTTTGTGTTGTAAGTCATGTTTGTTATGAATAGGATGAATTTAATTCATATTTAAAAAGATATTAAGTTCATAATTAATATATTTACTCATTATATAATTTTTTTAATCATTCTTTAATGGTTAATGTGGAGAATGAATCTCACCGCGTTGTGGAGATGGTAGACCCTACGTACGCACGAGCGATGGTATCATTCCCTTTATGGTTAAATGGTAATGAATTGGATGTTATATTAATTATAAAAAAATTATATTGTTATATTCATTATTTATACCCATTATACTCATTATTATACCATCCAAATAAATTAGTGTTGAATAACAAATTACACCACGACGTGGAGATGGTAAGTCATACGTACGCACACATAGTGATATTTTTATTCATAGGATGGATAAAATAAAGAATATGGATTTTAAATAATCCTAATAACATATAAAAATTTAGATGATACTGGATTTATTACTTTATTATGGAAGAACAATAGGAAAACGAAAAAAATTGAATTAAATTGCTAAAATAATTACCTCTTCTTCAAGTGTCTCCTTTTGATTTACAAAAAAAGACTCCTTAGGTTGAATTTATGCTTAAAGTATGCCCCCTATGATGAATTGAGGAAAGTTTTGAGGAGAAATGGGAAGGTTTTGGATGCACTAAAGTGCTTTATAAGTGTGAATAAAAGAGAAGGAATGGTTCCCTTTTATAAGATAGGGGAGGGGAACTTTAGGAAACTCCAAAACTATTATTTTATTATTAATTGATTTTTGGTTTTAAATAGATCCAAAGTGATTTATTTATAGGTTAATATTATTATGGGTCAAAATCCTATCAACCAATAAAATTTATACATGTTTTGATTTTATTTTAAACCTTATCATTTTGATTTATCCTTATTTAATCTATTTAATTTTAATTGTGGTAATGATATTCTAAACATTAAATGATTATAAATATTCACTTATATGGTGTAAATTGACCATAAATTGACACATTATGATGTTTTAGACCTTATAATTATCACTTTGTAATTTTTAAATATTTTTAAATAATTTAATAAAATGCTATTTTTATAAAATATCAATAGTGTCAATTTTGATAGTATTCATTAATTTGACTTTAAATAAAATCAAAATAGAAAGATAAATTATAAAAAATAATTTAGTACACTCTCATCATGTAATTTTCACCTATAAAATTCGTGGATCACCTTAATTATGTCAAATTATATATATTTTAATATTTTTAAAATCTTTTATTTGATATTCCTATTAATACAGTTATTACTTCTTCACTATTGTGTTATTATTTATGATAATTATTTAGTCTATAAGAATTATAAATAAATTACTATATTGTATATAATTATTTCATATTTCCATATACTATTTATGATTGAAGTTATATCTTTTAAATCTCTATATTAACATTATTATACTGATAAGAAATGAGAGTGACATTTTGTCACATTCATTGATGTTAATAATATTCATGTCATATTCATAGAAAAAGTCCATTAAATGATTACATTTCCAAAAATAGGTGATAATGGTATAATTTAGCCATCCAATAGGATTTTGATAGGTGTTAAAGTAATTTTATAAAATTAATTTTACCTTTAATTACCAGATTTATTCTTAACCGCGATAACACAAAATTACCAAAGTTACTATTCATAATATCCAAAAAAATTAACCTATTAAAAAAATTTGGACCCACTTATTCCAAATATAGAATCCATTTTTAAAAATTTTAAAAACATAATTTTCAATAATTAATTTAAAAATAATCCTTATTGACAAAATGAGAAAATGAGTTTTTTTAAAATTAAAAACTATCAAAATATTAACATGTATTTATATATGATTTTAATGTGAAAATAATTCCAATGACCTAAATTATATTAAATTATAAAAACTTAATCTAATTATACTAAAAAATTTAAAAAGCTAATTTATCAATATAAATAAATTAGATGAAAAAGCAGTTTTGAATTAAAATGCATTATTTTTCACTATTCATTAAAATATAAAAGTTATCAGAATAACACAAATTTTTTTTCCAAAATAATTTTTTATGTCCCGATTATAAATAAGAATTTTATTTTTTCAAATTGAATATGTAAAACTATCAAATATTGGATTTAAAAATGGTTCTCTATTAAAAGTTGGTAAAACTACATTTCTTGAAAAATACTTCTTTTATTCAAAAAATTGAATTTGTTCTTATATCATGTATAAGAAACACATGATATGAATATTAAAATTATATGGAATATATAAAATTTAAATTTTGGTTAATAATATTCATAACCTGTAATTTAATGGCTAGGTTATATATTATATTAAATAATAATATTTTATTAATATACTATTGTTTGGTAGAACTGGGTCTTGCATGTAATGCAAGCCAACTCATTATTTTGTGTAGCATAAGATTAACATGATGTTGCGTAAAAATAAAGCATGTAACCAAATTAAATTTATTCAGAAATGAAAATATTGTAATGTCTTGGGGTGTTACATGAAGAGAAGGCCCCTCTGCACAGTTTCTTATGTGATTTCACATGATGCTGGGCATCAAAGATAGACCTTTGAAGCTATAGAGAAACTCACCAAATTCGGAATGAATGTGATATATATATCCCATTTATCTCTCATCTAGGATTCTTTGTGGTCATATATATATATATATATATATATATATATATTTTTATTTGTTGGGTATCATTTCCCTGTTGTTTTGAGTTGAGATTTCTATTGTTTTATCTCTCTATCGCTCTCATTTAGTTCTTAGGGTGTCCTACTAGGTATGTATATAATCACCCATGAATGGGATTTTTCCACATGTATCTTATATTATATAGATGATGGAAAAATAAGGGGTGATTATGGTGGATTATAGTGATTCCTGGGTTCATTGACTGTGTATGGTGGTTAGGATTGGAGATCAATAGTTAGGCTATCTCAGATTTCTTCATTTCCAGTTGTTGTCAGGACGGGACTTAATTTTTGGGTGGGTGTGTATTTTTACCCTTTAAACTTTGGTTGTATTATATTGTATGGTGATGTATTCCCTAGAGTTTATTGAATGCATGGTTTATCTTTATATGTTACATTATTTACTTTTTATTCCTCTGTAATACTATATGGAGATGGTTTGGAGCATGTGAACATGAACATTAGGCAAAGGCCCCCCATTATAGTTTTTCCTTCTGGGTGCTTATCACATGCCCATTGACTATTGGAGGTGGTCTTGGGGTTGTGATGGATCAACCTTCCATAGGATAGTAAGGCCCTAGTATTTTGGGACATTACAAAAAACAATCCGATCTTGTTTTCTCAGATTTGGCTATGTGGTGTGTTTTAAACTAAAATGAAAATTATAAATTGAAATCACACACTTAAAGTAAAATATAGCACATCATGTGTCATATTTTTATGAGTTTAATTTATACATGTCACAAATGATTTATGGATCAGTGACCTAATGTTTGAAAATAATATGTGATCATTTTCTTAGTTTTGTCTAGTAACATGCATTTTAAACAAAAAGGAAACATTTATATTGAAAACCCGCACTTGGATTCATATCAGACACATAGTTTTTCATATTGATATTCAATTTATTCTTATACATAATAAATTAATTATGGACCATTTTCCTAAAGTTTGAAAATAATCTGAGCTCGTTTTATCGATTTTGGCTATTTGATGTGTGTTTTAAACTAAAATGATAATTTTGTATTAAAAACATGCACTTCATGTCATACCTACCACATCATGCATAGGATTTACATGTGGTCAATTATTACACATAAAAAATAAATTATACATTGTTTTTATAAATTATAAAAATAATATGATCTCGTTTTCTTGGTTTTGGTGATGTGACATCTGTTTTAAACTAAAATGGAATTCTTATATTAAAAACATGCACTTAAATTTATACCGACCACATCATGTGTTGGATTAACAAAAATTAAATTACTATACATAATAAATGAATTATGGATTGATTTAATAAATTTTGAAAAAAAAATTATCCCATTTTCTTGGTTTGGGCTAGTGATGGACTTTTTAAACTAAAATGACACCTTTATATTGAAAATATGCACTTTCAGTCATATCAATAACATTGTATATCAAATTGATGTACGGTCGATTCCTAAATTTCAAAAATTGATAATGTATAATTTTCATAAATTTTGAAAACAATATGACCTTGTTTTCTCAAATTTGGCTATTTGATGCATGCTTAAAACTCAAATGACACTTTGGTTTATAAAATATGCACTTTGAGTCATACTGACCACATCATGTGTCAGATTAATGTACGATCCATTACTACACATAAAAAATTAATTATGGATTGTTTTACTAAATTTTGAAAACAATATAAGATCATTTTCTTAGTTTTGGTGAAATAACACATGTTTTAAACTAAAATGGCACTTTTATATTTAAAACATGCATTTTGAGTCATACTAACCACATCGGGTTTCATATTGATTCATGGTAGATTCCTACATGTCAAAAATGATGTACGAATCATTTTCCTAATGTTTGACAACAATATGATCTCATTTTATTGGTTTTGGCTATTTGATGTGTGTTTCAAACTAAAATAACACTTTTGTATTGAAAACATGCACTTAGAGTCATACCAACCACATCGTGAGTCGGATTGATGTGCGTTCAATTCCTACACATCACAAATGAATTATAGATCATTTTTATAAATTTTTAAAACAAAAATCTGATCTTTTTTGGTCAGTTTCAGTGTTATGACATGTGATTTAATGTAAAATGACACTTTTATATTGAAAACATACACTTCGAGTCATACTGAACACACCACATTTCATATTGATGTGTGGTTGATTACTAAAGCTAAAAAAGGAATTATATATCATTTTAAGAATGTTTGAAAATATCCCAAGTTTTTTTATCAGTTTTGGATATTTGATGCGTGTTTTAAACTAAAATGACACTTATATTGGAAACATCCACTTCGAGTCATACATACCACATTTTGTGTCAGATTGATGTACGGTCAAATCCTATATATTAAAAATAAATTATGGATCATTTTACTAATGTTTAAAAACAATAAAAGATTGTTTTATTGGTTTTGATAATGTTACATTCATTTTAAACTAAAATGACACTTATATTGAAAACATATATTTTGAGTCATACCAACCACACCGGGTGTCAGATTGATGTGTGGTTGATTCCTATATGTCACAAATGAATTGTGGATAATTTTTCTAAAGTTTACAAATAATATAATATTGTTTTATTAGATTTGGATAGGTGATGTGTTTTAAAAAAAATTATACTTTATATTAAAAACATGTAATTTGAGTCATAATGACTACATCTTGTGTCAGATTGACATTTTTTCAATTCCTACATGTGACAATGGATCATTTTCCTAAATTTTGAAAACAATATGAGCTCATTTTCTCCATTTTGGAAAAGAAACATGCATTTTAAACTAAAATGACAGTTTTATATTGAAAACTTGCGCTTAGATTATAAGGCCTCATCCTCAAACATTACATAATATTTAGTTAAGTCAATAATTCACATTGATTATATTTTTAGGTTTATAGTTTTAGAGAATTATGACATTTCTATTACATAAAAACTCAAATTTATTCAAAGTAGATAAAACTAAAACAATAACCATTTATTACACAATATAAAACTTTTAAAAGTAAACATGATTTCTTTTTTTTTTTGATAAAAATCTTCTTTACTTTTTCCTTTCTCTTACCCTTCCTTATACCCTATGAAAACATTTTAAAAACATGGTATGAGAAAAAAATATTAGTAAGGGATAGAAAATAAGGAAAGAAAATGTTAGTCAACTAATATTTATAAACCCATGAAATAATATGAATCATGAAATACTTCATAGAAATCATAAATCATAAAGGAAACTTGTGGAATCCATATCATACTTACATTATAGTTTTCACAACTACATAAAGAGTAACCTTCATGGTTACGTTTGGAATAACCATCACAGTATATTCTTTAAATCTCTTAGGAGAAACCTTATAATTTAACTCCATCTCATTACCCAATGAATTAGAGAGCTATCATGGGCTCACCCACCCTCATTTTATCACAGAACCACCCGTATACATAAGCAATTCCTGAGAACCATAATATAATCATAATACATAAAACATGCATAAAAAAAATAACATTTCCACACTATAATCATAAGATATAATTTTAAGATATTTATATAATCAATCTATTCTAAAAATCATTTTCATTAACAAAATAATTAAAAATGGAATACTATATTTACTTTTCTTTTAAAATCATCACAACTTGTAGAGGAAGCCAAATACTAAATAATGGTCACGATAGGAGAAAGGGAGTTTTCACCGAATTTGTTAAAAAAAATCCCTATTTCATTTAGTAAAATGATTTATATAAAAAATATTTCTTTTGAAAACCATTTAATGAAATTAAAATTCAAATGGGTTGATTATACACCATATAAAATAGGGTAGTTTATAATATCAAAATATACCTCAATGAAAGGAGATTGAGATGAAGTCCCTTACCTTGAGTCTAACTCATCATGTATAATATTTATATTACTGAATAATAAACTTAGATTAACTTATACTTGATTGATAACCTTTTTCAAGTTTATTATTTTTTATATCACTTATTACCATGTTATAAAAATTACATAATTATTTAAGTTCATATCGGATGTTTTGTCGATATTTGGTACTTGAGTCGGAAATGAACATGGTTTTGATGTCACTAGTCCATGTGGTCATAAGTACATCATCTATAGAATATTATTCATGAAATAATCATCACTTTTATACATTAATCATAATTTTTAAATAAAACTATAGAATATGATTATTAAAAATGAACAATGTTATATTAATGGAGACAGTAGGTCATATGTACGCATGAGTAACGTTCTCATTTTTCATTGATCTTTATGGAAATAAGGTAATTATTATTTTATATTTCTATAATGATCATAATATTATTAACATCACAATATTAATATATATATATATATCATATAAGTGATGTGGTGAATAAAAATGATTCATATCGCTTAGTGGAGGTGATAGTTCACACGTACGCATGAATGGTGTTATCATATTTATATGCATGGTAAATAAGAAAATAATTGAAATATTATTATTTTATAATTATAAATATGTCATTAATATAATATATAAACACTCATTCCATCATTATAACTAGTCTTGATAGACAGTTGTGAAAAACGAATTAGATCAGTTCGTGGAGGTGATAGTTCAGACGTACGCATGAATGATTAATTACTTTAAAATTTGATGGAAGTGGAGATAGATTTAAATGATGATATTAACATAATAAAATATAATTATCTGTAGGATACTACATTTATTATATCATCATTCTTGGATGATATTTGAAGTAAGTGGAAGAAGAAATAAAATAGAAACACTTAAAAAACGATACCTCTTCTTCGGTTGATCACCTTTGAAGAACTCCCTAACAACTATAAGAAAGGTTTTATACCTAAAATAATTACTCAATAAAGTGTGGAGTTATTATAGGAAGAGTTTTGGGTAGGTCTTGGATGAAAAAAATGGTTCTTTAAGTGTGAGGATTAGAGAAGAGTGGGTTCCTTTTTATAGTAAAGGGGAGGGGCACCCTTAGAAAATCTTAAAATATTAAATTAATATAAATTAATTGTTCAATAAAAATGAATCAAAATTGAGGTATATAGAAGATAATATGATTATATTTCGAAATCCTATAATTAAATAATTTTTAGACATGTATTTATTTTATTTTAAACCTTATACTTTCAGTTTACCATTAATTATTCTATTTTAATTTTAACTATGGCAACAACATTTTAAATATTAATAGAATATAAATTTTACTTATATGGAGTAAATTTACAATAATTTTACACTTAATGAAATTTTTGACCTTATCATATCCACTTGGTAATTTTAATATATTTTTAGTATTTTTAAATAATTTAATAAATTATTATTTTTTTCCAAAAAGAGAGATAACTTAAAAAACCATTTAATAGACTTATAACGTGTCATAGTAACCTATGAAATTTGTGTATGTAATAAATTATATAAAATAATATATATTTTAACATTTATAATATCATTTATTGTATTCTTTCATTAATAAAGCAACCACTACATCATCATTGTGTCATAATTAAATTTAATTATTTAATGTCTAAAAGTTATAAAAAAATACCATGATATATGTAATCTTTTTAGATTTATAATGAATATTTATAATCTAATATATCACTTTTATAACCCCATATTAATTTTTTTTAGTAATAAGAGTCATGCTTATGATAATTTTTCCTTTACTTTAAATTAAAAGTTATAAATTTCATAATCACTCCCAAGTGGCTTATAAAGGCCAAATTTTCATCCCACAGGTTGTCTTGGTTAGCCATATCTCATCAAATAATATTATGAAAACTTTTAGGGTAGTTTAATATTATTATAATATTATTTTTACATTTAATTACCCAATTTACCTTCAACCGTGGTAATGAAAATAATTACTAAAGTTACTATTAATAATAATAAAAATTAAAAGGGAAATATTTACATAATTTGAACCTTATAATTCCAAATATGGAATCCATTTTTCCAAATTCAAAATATAGAAGTTTAAGTAATTAATTTAAAATTAATCCCCATTTTCAAAATAAGAACACATGTTTTTTTAAAAGTAAAAACGATCAAAAAATTGACATGTGTTTATATCAAATTTCAATATTAAATTACTTAGAAAGACCTAAATTAGATTAAATGATAAAAAAAATTCAATTAAACTTTAAAAAAAATTAAAATGATATCCTAACTATATAGATAATTTTTATGAAAAGGCAGTTTTGAATTAAAATGAAGTATTTTTCACTAATCATTAAAAAATTAATTTTATCAAAAAATACCAAAATTTCTACCAAAGTAAATTTTTTATTTCCCGCTTCTAACTAAGAATTTTATTTTTTCAAATAGAACTTATAAAAGTGTCAACAATATATTTAAAAAGGGTTCACCATTAAATGATAGAAAAACTACCTTTTAAAAATATTAGAGTATTTTATGATTAGATTTGGATTTATTCTCATTTTAAGCCTCCAAAATTTATTAGAAGAAAGTAAAAACATTTAATAAACATGTGTAAACATAATATAGTTTGTTATTTTCATTCATACTAATACAATTTCTTGGTGATAAATACCATTTAAAATAATAATATTAATATTGTATTATTTTTCGGTATACCTTAGTCTTCTGTGAAACATAAGATTTCAGAGAAATCCAGGGTTTCATGTCAAGTACCCTATAATAAATAACATCCAGTTTTAAGTAAAATTAATATATTATTGAAAAATAATAATAGATATGAAAATGTCTTATTCTATAATTTACTGGGATGTTACATCCTTCCCCCTTTTGGAAATTGCATCCTATCAATTTTATTCACTAATTAAATAAGTGGAGGTATTTCTCCCTCATAACATTTTAAGATTCCCATGTTGTATTTTCAACCATATGATTTTTAAATAAAAACTTAACCTGATGTGTCACCTTATTTCACAATAATTTCTCTCTATGGTCAAGAATCTGGACTGACTATTCATCATAAGAAATATTCTCTTCTCACTAAACTACCTTTAGACTCAAAACATGATATGGATATGGAATATACTTTATAAACATTAAAACATGAAAAAAAATTGTTTACCTAGGATAAAATTGGAGGTAAATCCATTCTATAGGCAATTAACCCAACTTTATCCATGATTTCATAGGGTCCAATGAACCACAGACTCAGATTTCCCTTCTTAACAAAATGCATCACCCTTTTCCATAGTATTAATTTGAGAAAGACATGATCACTTACCTCAAAAGAAAGATCCTTACCCTGGTTATTCATATAACTTTTCTTCCTGCTCTGATCTATCCTCATGTGTTTCTGAATCAACTAAATGTTTTCTTCCATATCTTCCACCAATTCTGGTCCCATTAACTTAATTTCACCTACTTCATCCCCAAAATCTAAAGTTCGACACTGCTTTCCATATAATTCCTCAAATGGTGCCATCTGTATATTGGAATGAAAACTGTTATTATAAGAAAAATCAACCAAAGAATGATGTTAGTTCCAAATTCCTTGGTAATAAATTGAACATGCACATAGGATATCCTCCAATTTCTAAATTTTTCATTCTATCTACCCATCTGATTGAGGAAGAAAAGCCATACTAAAATTTAATTCAGTACCCAATGACTTCTAAAGTCCATTCTAAAAGTTAGAAGTGAACTTGAGATCACGATAAGATACAATGGAGAGAGGAACTATATGTAACAAAACTATATATCTAATATACGACCAAGAAAGTTGATCTAGAGATAGTGTATCTTGAATAGGAAGAAAATGAGAAGATTTAGTCAATATATCAACAATAACCGAAATCACAATGTTACCTCGAGTAGTCTTTGGTAATCTCACTACAAAATCCATGGATATATTTTCCCATTTCCACTATGGTACTAGCAAAGTCTGAATCATATCTTTTTATAACTAAAACTACACTTTAACATGTTGAAAATTAAAACACTTCACAGTAAAGTAAGCAATATCTCTTTTCATTCCATCACACCAACAATAAACTTGAAGATCTTTATACATCTTAGTACTTCCAGGATGAACTAAAAATGAAGAAGTATGAGTTTCACATAACAAATCTTTCTTCAAATGTGAATAAAAAAGAACAAATAATATCTTCCCAAATCTCAAAACATAATATTTATCAATATTAAATTCAAGCAGCTTACCCTTTTGAACTAATTCTACCTTTTTCTACAATTAACCATCTTCCTTCTATGCTTTCTTAATTTTGTCTGATAGAGGCGATTTCACTTAAAACTAAAAAATAGAGTAATTTCCTACATAAAAAACTTTTATTCCAAATTTAATCAAATCATTAATAAATGTGTAATGTTCTAAACATAACATGGTTAATATAGAATTACTTTTTAGACTTAAAGAAGTAGTCACTTTGTTTGATTTTCCTAGATGGTAATGAATCATGCAATCATAAATCTTGGTTAGTTCCAAAAATCTTCTCTATATCATGTTCAATTATTTATGAGTGAATATATACTTCAATTTTTTTAGTCAGTATATATTTTAAATTTTACTCTATACAGATGATACTCTAAATTTTTAAAGAAAAAAAGCTAATTCCAAATCATGTGTAGGGTAATTTAACTCATGAGTTTTAAACTGACATGAAGAATATACAATTACCTAATCATTCTGCATTAGGACACAACCAAGTCCTTTTAATGAATTATCTCTATAGATAAAAAATTAACCATTTATGGAAGGTAGTACCAAATCTGGAGCATTCACCAATCTTCTTTTCAGTTCCTAAAAACAGTCATCATATTCTTTTGTCTAGATGAACTTAACACCTTTTCGAGTTAACTTATCAAGTGGGATAGATAACTGTGAATTTTTTTAACAAACCTCCGGTGATAACCTGAAAAACCAAGAAAACTAAAAATATCAGATATTATTTTTGTTCTTGTCCATTATTCAACAAATTTTGTTTTAGTAGGATCAAAATTTATTCCATCTTGAGAAACAATCTGACCAAGGAATGAAATTTGTTGTAATGAAAACTCACACTTGCTAAAATTCACATACAATTTCTTTTATTTTAAGGTTTGCAAGACAACCCTTAAATGAATTTCATGATCCTCTTTACTTTTAGAATATACCAAAATATCATCAATAAACACAACCAAAACTTATCTAAGAACTCATGGAATATTCTATTCATAAGATCCATGAATATAACAAGTGAATTAGTTAACACAAATATCATAACTACAAATTCATAATGGCCATATCTAGTTCAAATTGCAGTCTTTGTAATGCCATATTTCTTTACTTTCAACTAATGGTAACCCGACCTCAAGTCAACCTTTGAAATATATTGTGCTCCCTAGAGCTGATCAAACAAATCATCGATATGTGGAAAATAATACTTTTTTCTTAAAATTTTTGTTATTCAAGACTCTATAATCAATGAAAATTATCATTGAACCGTATTTATTATTAATAAAAAATAAATTCGAAACCCATGGTGATGTGCTAGGTCGAATGAAACCTTTATCTAATAACTCTTGTAATTGCTTATTTTACTCTAAAAGTTCAATCCAAGCCATTCAATAAGGGGGTTTTGAAATTGGATTAGCACCAGGAACTAAGACAACAACAAATTCAACATCCTAATTAGGCATAGTACTATAAAAATCATCACGAAAAACATCAAGATATTCATTTACCACTGGAACATCATTATTCTAAACAATTCCCTTGTTTTCAACAATATGTGAAAGGTGAAATTCATTTTCATATTTTAACAGTTTCTTAACTTCCTGATATGTTATCAATGGTTAGGGGTCATAATTATACACAAACTGAAAATATTTCTGAAAATAAACTCCCTTAACTCTATATTCAATCTTATCATAGTAATCAAAAAGAGAATCCATACCCATAATAACATCAAACTCTACTTGAGTAAAAGCAACAAGGTTTGTAGGAAGATTCTTTATACAGATAATGATAAGAATATTCTTATAATTTCTTTTTTCCTCAACATTTACCCCAAGTGTTTTTACCATAAGTTATGGATTTATTTCTTGTGGTGGAATTCCCAATTTATTAGAAATTTTTTCAGAAATTAAATAATGTGTAGACCCCAAATCAAAAAACAAAATAGAATAATCTAAAAAAATGTACCAGATACCACATCATTAGATAGACCAACATCTACTGAAGTAGTTTCAAAGGATATCACCACACGTTTTGACTTATAGTTTGAATGATTCCAATCATTCAAATTCATCATCAGACACTCATTTTACTAATGATCCATCTCATTAAATTTAAAACATTTCACTAACTATATATCATATTTTGTCTTACCATTATCTATTTTAGTGTAGTTATGAGCCTTATGCCCCATTTTACCACATCAGAAGCACTTAACAGAATTCAAAAGGCATTCCCTCATGTGATTTTTACCACCATTTTCACAAACTATAAACTTAATTTTCTTACTTTCATACTTTTTCAAAGAAATTTTCCCTTTGGTATGCCATCTTGACGTCTTATTCTTCTTGTTTTCAAAGAACACATGATCATTGACAAACTCCATTACCACCTTCTTTACACATTAAACAAGTTTTTCATAACTTTTGAACTCATGATAATCCAATTCCCTTTGATACTTTATATTTAATCCTGAGTAAAAATATTGTTTTTACTATCAGTATCCCGAATGAAATTTAGAGCATACCTTGTCAGTCAAGTGAATTTTTCTTCGTAAGCAGCCATCGAGTCATCCTCCTGTCTCAATTCCAAGAATCTTTTTCTATCCTAAGTCAAACCACCTTAGGAAAGTACTTCTCAATAAACATACCTTTGAATTCATCTGAATCCAAATCATCAAGATCCTCACTATCTCTAATATTATTAACCATTGACCACCACTTATTGGATTCACCTTCAAAATGGTAAACCACAAGACTAACCTTTTGATTTTCTGAACACCCCATGACATCGAAAATATTTTCTAGGGATTTAATATACTCTTCAGCTATCACAAGGTCATATGATCCTCTAAATGATAGAGGAAGTGGCATCATGAAATTCTTCACAACCGACATGTTCCTCTATGGTTGATCTAGATGATCTCATGTATGGATAACACCACCATTTATTGACTAAGTCAATAGTTCCATGACTATAAAAAACTATTCTGTTCTGATTATGACCATCGCAGGTTGCTGATTAGAAAGGTTGTTTTCCTCTTGATGTCTTCCCATCATAACTTCCATGTTTCCACTACAAAAAAACATTCTGAACATATATATCTTATACGAAGCAACATGGTAATCTTCAAATGCTATATCATTTCAATTTGAACATAAAGTAAAAATCATTTAAGGATATTCTATTAATAATATCCCAACCCTTAAAGTTATCTAAACTAACCTTTGATACCAACTATAAGGCCTTAACCTTAAACATTACATAATCTTGATTTAAGTCAAGAATTCACATTGAGGATCTTTTTTAGGTTTAGAGTTTTAGAGAATTGGGACATAACTATTACATATAAAATCAAATTTATTCAAAGTGGATACTACTACAAAAGTATACATTTCTTCCACAATAAAAAACTTTTAAAAGTAAAAATGATTTATTTTTATTGATAAAAATCTTCTTGACTTCTTCCTTTCTCTTACCTATCCTTATACCCTGTGATTTTTTTAAACATAGGATTATCACAAAAATCTTAGTAAGGTATATAAAATAAGGAATGAAAATTTTATTCCATGAATATTTATAAACATATAATATCATATGAATCCTGAAAAACAACCATAAATCATAAAGGTAACTTGTGGCATCCATATCATACTTACATTGTAGCTTTCATAGCTATATAGGGAGTAACCTTCATTCTTCGGTTTGGAATACCCATTATAGTATATTCTCTAAATATCTTAGGATAAACCTTATCATTTAACTCCGTCTCATTACCCAATACATTGGAGAGCTATAACGAGCTCACCCACCCTTGGTTTACCATGGAACCACCCGTATACATAAGTAATGAGCAAGAACCATAACATAATCATAACACATAAAACATGCCTAAATGAAAAATAAAATTTCCACATTGAAATCATAAGATATCATTTCAATATATTGATATAATAAATCCATTATTAAAACCATTTTCAATACCAAAATACCTAAAAATAGAATATGGTATTTACTTTTCTTTTAAAAAAATTACTACTTGTAGAGGAATCCAAATACCAAATAATGGTCATGGAGGAGGAAAGGGCATTGTCTCCACGTATGTTAAAAAAACATTCCTTTTTTATTTATTAAAATGATTCATATAAAAGAGTAGGAACAGAAGAATTTAGACAAGCTTGAAGCCTCCCCGCCAAAGGAAGGACTTATTCCCATGCAGAAATTCCCATATCCTCTTGAGAAGGTATGCTGTAATGTTATCATTTCTAACCAATTTGATATGCTCACTGACAATAATAAAGAAATTGGATCAAATGATGATCCTTATGCATTTATCATGAATCCCATTGATGCGAAAGAACCTGCAGTTGATAAAGGTGGTGCGTCTAGAAGAAGGGGTCGACACCCCCGTGGAAAAGGTGGGTGCCTTCCTTACCATTTCATGAGAACCCACTCTAGAATAGGGTAACCTTTCTTGTTCTGTCTTTCTGATGTACCACTTGGTTCTGTTTTGTACCTTTCACTAGATGTTTTTTGGTTTCAATAAAGATGTCATAACACCTCAATTTTTTTTAAAAAAAATATAAAAAATATTTCTTTTAAAAACCATTGAATGAAATTAAATGTCAAAGGGGTTGATTATACACTATATAAAATAAGGTGGTGTATATTATCAAAATATGCCTCAATGAAAGGAAATTGAGACAAAATACTTTAATGTGAGTCCAAATTGTCACATATAATCTTTATATTACCGAATAATAAACTTAAATTAATTTATACTTACTAGAAAACCTTTTCAAGTTTATTATTTCTTTTATATCACTTATTAACATGTGGTAAAATTACATAATTATTTAAGTTCATATCAGTTGTTTTGTCGATATTGGGTACTTGAGTCAAAAATGGACATGATTTTGATATCACTAGTCCATGTGGTCATAAGTCCATAATCTAAAAAATAGTATTCATGAAATAATAATCACTTTTATAAATTAATCATAATTTTTAAATAAAACCATTAATTATGGTTTTGAAAAATGAACAATGTTATATTAATGGAGATGGTAGGTCGTATGTACACATGAGTAAAATTTTAATTTTTCATTGATCATTATGGAAATAAGTTAATTATTATTTTATATTTCCATAATTATCATAATATTATTAACATCATAATAATCATTTAAATATACTTATATATATCATACAAGTAATGTGGTGAATAAAAATGATTCACATTACTTCATGGAGGTGATAGTTCACACGTACACATGAACACCGTTATCATATTTATATGCATAATAAGTAAGAAAATAATTAAAATATTATTATTTTAAAATGGTAAATATGTCATTAATATCATATATAAATATTTATTTCATCATTATAACCAGTCTTGATAAACGATTATGAAAAATGAATTAGTTCGGTTCGTGGAGGTGATAGTTCACACGTACGCATGAACAATTAATTACTTAACCATTTGATGGAAGTGAGGATGGATTTATGTGATGATATTAAAATAATAAAATCATAGTTACTATATTTATTATCTCATCATGGTTGGAAGAGATTTTAAGGAAGTGGAAGAATAAATAAAATAAAAACACTTAAAAAATGATACATCTTCTTTGATTGATCACCTTTGAAGAACACCTTAACATATATAATAAGGTTGTTCTTCCTAAAATAAGGCCTCGATAAAGTGTTTAGGAATTCTAGTAAGATTTTTGGGTAGGTATTAGCCGAACCAAATGTTTCTTGAAGTGTTATTATTAGAGGAGAGTGAGTACCTTTTTATAGAAGAGGGGAGATCACCCTTGAAAACTCATAAAATATTAAATTAATATAAATTATTTTTTTAATAAAAATGATTCCAAATTGAGATATTTTGAAGGTAAGATGAGTATTTTTAGAAATAATCTCATTAAATAATTTTTATTCATGTATTTATTTTATTTTAAATCTTATCTTTTCGGTTTACCCTTAATTATTCTCTTTTAATTTTAATTAGGGTAACACCATTTTAAATATTAAGAGGCTATAACTTTTACTTATATTGGGTTAATTTCACATAATTGGACATTTAATGAACTTATAGAAATTATTATATCCACTTTTTAATTTTAAAATATTTTTATTATTTTTAAATAATTTAATAAATTATTATTTTTATAAAATATCAATTATGTCAATTTTTACACTATTCATTTCATTAAATTTAAATAAAATACAAACAAAGTGATAACTTAAAAAAACCATTTACTAGAATTATAAAATGTCATAGTCACCTATAAAATTCAGGGATGACACAAATTATGTTAAATAATATTTATTTTATTATTTATAATATCATTTATTTGATTCTTTCATTAATAAAGAAATCACTGCATCATCATTGTGTCATCATTAAATTTAATTATTTAATGTCTAAAAATTATAAATAAAATACCATGATTTATTTAATATTTATATATTTTTAATGTATATTTATAGTATAATATATCACTTATAAAATCCCATATTAAAATTGTTTTAGTAAAAAGATTCTTGTTTACGATAATTTTACCTTTACTTTAAATTAAAAGTTATAAATGTAATAATCACACCCAAGTGGATTAAAAAGGCCAAATTTTCATCCCAAGGGTTTTCTTGATAAGAAAAATATTATACAATAATATTATGACAAGTTTTAGGATTTTTTTCATTATTATAATATTATTTTTATCTTTAATTATCTGATTTACCTTCAATCCTCCAATGGCCCAAAGACCTTAATTTTTTTTATTGATTTTGATAATCCAACTTTCAAGGGGTGAGGTGGAACCCATACAAGTACCATAGGCATAAGTATTACATGGCCCATAGGACTTAGAGGAATACATTTCCCATAGGATTCAAACATTACATAAAACCTAGATTAACTACTTGGAACTTCTCCTCCCCAGCATCTTCATCATGAAATTAGCTCTCCACCTTCGCATGATTGTTCATATAGGATTTCCCGTGCATGCACATGCTTGTCCCGATGGCAGGTTCCATACCCTCTCATTCTTTCAATCCTCTTAGCTTCTGTAATGGTGAACACCCCTTGTTCATCCTCTTTCTAGAACTTGTTCCTTGTAGGTTGTCTAGTTTGCATCTGCACTTAAGGTGGTCCAAAGGCCTTAAGGTGGCCCAAAGGCCTTGAGGTGGCCCAAAGGCCTTACTGACCCAAAGAACTGGGTGGATCAAAGGCCTTAAAGGACTCAGGGACCAAATCGGTGGCCCGAAGGCCCAAACAGAGAAATATTCCCAGCTACTATAGTGCCAAACAGTGCTAAACAACACCTGCTACAGTAACTACTAGAGTGTTGCTACAAAACTTCTACAGTACTGCTATAGTACTAGAAATTATGAATCCACCTAGATTTGATCCCGGGTGGCCTGGATGCACTTAAGGAGTCCTCACCAACCAGGCTGAGGCTCATATGCCTTAATCATAGTAATAAAAATAATTACTAAATTTAGTATTATAATATACAAAAAAATAAAAGGGACCTATTTACATAATTTGGGAATTATGATTAAAAATATAGAATTAATTTTTTCAAATTCAAAACATATAAGTTTTGGTAATTAATTTAAAATTAATCCCCATTGTCAAAATGAGAAAACAAGCTTTTTTAAAAGTAAAAACCATCAAAAGATTGACACGGGTTTATATCAAATTTCAATGTTAAATTACTTAAAATGGAAAAAATTAGATTAAATTACAAAAAAAAATTCAATTAAATTTTAAAACCAATTAAAAGGGTAACCTAACCATATAAATAAATTGGATGGAAAAGTATTTCTGAATAAAAATGTAGTATTTTTCACTTTTCATTAAAAAATGAATTTTATCAGAAAATACCAAAATTTCAAACAAAGTAAATTTTGATGTACCTATTTGAAAGAAGAAATTTGTTTTGTCAAATAGAACTTATAAAAGTTTCAAAAAATGTATTTAAAAAGGGTTCACCATGAAAAGGAGGTAAAACTACCTTTTAAAAATATTAGAGTATTTTTTACTTAAATTTGGATTTATTATCATTTTAAGCCTCTAAAATTTATTATAATAAAGTAAAAATATTTATTAAATTTTTTTAAACATAATATAGTTAGTTATTTTTCTTCTCACCAATACAATGTCTAGGTGATAACTACCATTTGAAATAATAATATTAATAATGTATTATTTTTTGGTATATATGAGTCTTGTGTGAAACATAAGATTTTAGAGAAACCCATGATTTCATGTTAGGTACGCTATCATACATAGCATACCTTTTTAAGTAAAATTAATATCTAATTGAAAAATATAAATTGATATGAAAATGTATTATTCTATAATTACATAGGATGTTACATAGAGTCATACCGACCACATCGTGTGTTGGATTGACATGTGGTTGATTCTTACACACCATAAATGAATTATGGATCATTTTACGAAAATTTGAAAACAATATGAGATATTTTGATTGGATTTGGCTATTTGATTCATGTTTTACACTAAAATGATGATTTTGTATTGAAAATAGGTACTTCAAGTCATATCGATCACATAATGTGTTCGTTTTATGTGTGGTCAATTACTACATATTAAAAATGAATTATATATCATTTTCTTGTGGTTTTAAAACAATATTATATTGTTTTATTAGTTTTGGTTTTGTGACATGTGTTTTAAACTAAAACGACATTTTTATATTGAAAACATGAATTTCGAGTCATACCGACCACATAGAGTTTCATATAAACATGTTTTCAATTCCTACATGTCAAAAATAAATTATGGATCATTTTCCTAATTTTTAAAAACAATATGAGCTTTTTTAATAGGTTTTTGGATATTTGATGTGTGTTTTAAACTAAAATGGTAGTTTTTTGTTGAAAATATGCACTTTTATTCATACTGACCACATCGTGTGTGGGATTGATGTGAGGTAGTTTCCTATACATAAAAAATAAATTATAGACCATTTTAATATAGTTTTAAAACAATCTAAGAACATTTTATCTATTTTAGAGATGTGATGCATGTTTTAAAGTAAAATGACACTTTGATTTTGAAAACATGCACTTCAAGTCATACTGAACACATCGTGTGACAGATTGATATGTGGTTAATTCCTACACATCACAAATGAATTATAGATTATTGTCCAAAATTTTGAAAATAATCCAAACTCGTTTTCTCGGTTTTGGCTAGTGATGTGAATTTTAAACTAAAATGAAACTTTTATATTAAAAACATGTATTTATATTCAAACTAACCACATTGAGTGTTGGATTTTAATGTGATTTATTCTTACACATCACAAATTAATTATGGATCATTTTACTTAGTTTTGAAAATAATCTACATTTTTTTCTTGGTTTTGGCTATGTGTTTCATTTTAAACTAAAATGAAACTTTTATATTAAAAACATGTACTTCTAGTCATACTGACCACATAATGTGTTAAATTGGAATGTAGTCAATTACTATGCATGAAAAATGAATTATGTATCATTATCCTACAATTGAAAATAATCTGAACTCTTTTTATTTGTTTTGGTTATTTGACTCATCATTTAAACTAAAATGACACTTTTATATTGGAAACACATACTTAGAGTCAAACCGACAACAATGAATTTCAGATTTATGTGCGGTTGATTCCTACATGTCAAAAATGAATTATAGATCATCATTATAATGTTTGAAAACAAATTAAATCTTGTTTTCTCAATTTTGGATATGTGATACTTGTTTTAATTTAAAATAAAACTTTTATATTAAAAACAAAAAATTTGAGTCATACTTGTCACATTGTGCATATAATTTACATTCACTTGATTCCTACAAGTTAAAAATTATTTAAGGATTAGTTTTTTAAAGTATCAATCTAATTAGAGTGTGTTTTCTAGGTTTTCATTAAGTGACACATGTTTTTAGATGAAAGTCATTTTTAAACTGAAAACATGCTGAATAAGTATCAGATACAAATGATAGAGAAATTAACCAAAAAAATAGATAAAATGATGAGAAAATTAACTAAATAAGTATTAGGAAGTCACCTCTTCTTGAAATTTATATACATTAGGAAACCTTTTACTATGACTATTTTTTCCTAAACAAATATATTTCCTCCATTATACATATCCTTGAGAAAAAAATCAAACATAATATATAATCATTATGATACTAATGATTTACATCCCAAATTTATCTCTAAGGTCATAACCCATACTAAATCATAAATATAATAGGTAATCACCTAAATTTGATTTCAAAAAACATTTTGACACCATGTACTCCGCCCACTCATCTCTAAACAAATTTACTTCTTCTTTTTAGTACGTAGGTTATTGAAAATCATTTAAGTATTAATAAAATATATAATAAAAATATTAAGAAATAAATTTAATGAAATTTTAATTACCTTTATAAATTACCTCTCTAGGGATGATAGTATTTTTCCAGTATATGATATCTCTTATAAATTTGGAAATATAATATCCATAATTTTAACTATTATCTTTCTTCATAAATTGTAGAAACATTAAAAAAATAAGTAAATTATTTATAAATATGTTTTTATAGTTAAATATTTATATATATACCTTAATATGATTCCATTTTAAGAAATCTATAGGCTTCTTATGTTTAGTTACTGACCTCTTACCATGATTTAGCCTATATTTATAGATATCCCTATTATAAAAAAATTTCTCATTAAAACAAAAAATAAAATATATAATTCAATGATTATATATAAAATGTTGATTGTAATGAATTATAAATTCAAAATACACATAGGGTGTGGTAGAAACACTCAACTTCCTCCAGGGTGAGGGATTCTGGTATAAAAAAATTCGGTGCTGCCACGATCCGTAACTTCCCGGGGAAGTGGTACACTACGAAGATGTTCCATAAACTCCTCACCTCAGATTTAGGGTCTAGCCCTTGATTTCCCCACTCGTAAAATGGGGGTGGCTGAGGAACTTGCAGCGGTATTGAGGCAGACCGCTGGGACAGCAGGCTGGCTGGTGGAGAGTATGGCGAACGGGCTGACTGGCTGCTGAATCTCGGGCAGTCTTCCGAAGAGTGTAACAATAGGGACGCATGATAGGATGGGATGACAGCTGCAGTTATCAACTTAGGGGCTAGGGATACTGGTTATAGGCCGTGATGCTGCTCGCCCGCTGTTGGTCCTCAGAATAGCTCTCTATGATCTCTTGTTGAGGTGAAGAGCACTTCTGGTGATGATGATGGTGATTGCAAAACCGTAACCTCCAAGGTCGCTAGATTTTCGTCCTCTTGGATATACCTATGGAGGGAGGTATGAATCTGATGGACCTTGCATTCCAGGAGCACCAGGCTGATGTGCCTCATCCCTACTCCGACCCTTTACTCGGATAAGTGAGGGGAAGGTTACCGCACTGAGTCGTAATCCGCCTTAGAGTCTGAGAAGTGGACTGGTTAGATCTCTATTTGGACCTTCTCGGAATTCCTCTTATGGTGGAGACAACCTTCCTTCCTTCCCCTGGGTGGCTCCTCAGGATAGGGTAGATTTCTGACACGGGGCCCTTCGGCCGCACTGGTGCTGGGGCAGAGAGGGTTTCGACTCGAGAAAGCTGGGGTGAGTGGAACACCGGGAAAAATGTCAAAGGGGACATGGGGAGGACCTCCATGGGTAGCGCCAGAGCGGGAAATACCTTCGCTAGAACTGGAAGAAGTATGGGGAGGACCTCCAAGCTTGTTTTCCCGGGTGACCTCAGTACGAGGAGGGTCCTTGTACCAGTCTAGCTAAACACGAGCAGGGCCCCCATGCTGGGTACGGGTGGAGCGAGGCTGGCCTTCACCCCTTTGGTTACTGAGGCGAGGAAGACCTTCACTAGCTACTGAGAGGACATGGGGAGGATCCCTACATTGAAGAGAGATCGGATGGGCAATGTCCCTACACCAGTGGTCAGGGGCAGGAGGAATGACTCCATAACCAGTGTAATATGAATGAGTGAGGCTTCTGTGTTGAGTATCACTACTGTGGGAAAGACCCTCATTCAGATTGGGGGTGGCTCGGGGTGGACATCCATGCCGACCCTCGAAGCGGGGAAGGCCCACACTTTCTGTGGTAGTGGTACAAGGAGGACCTCTATACTGGGTGACATCACTGCGGGTTGGTTCGCGGTGGCCACTACTTGTGCTAGCGACCATGAGAGTTGACCCAGCCTACCCGTGGGGTGGTTGGGGCCTCGATCCTGGTCGGGCGTATAAGTGCCCCTACTCAGTGTATGCAGGGAACTGATGATATGCATCTGCGGTGGCTCAGGCCATAATAGTCATCAACGTTGATGCCCCTTGGCGGTCGTCCTCCTCAGCTTGCGCCCGATGCTGGCGTCGGGTTGGACGAACTGGGTTTGATGGTGTAGGTACATATCTTACATGCTCCTCTTCTAGCAAGACCGGGCAGCGGTGCTAACACGGCCGGGTCAGAGCCCTCGCTGGGATCCCCTAGAAGGGGACTCTGACCAGGCTGGGCCGGATGTCACCTAACTTGTCAGCGTAAGGCAAGGAGTCATCAAAGCTCTCGGGGGAAAGGCTCCCGAAGTGGTTGTTTGTCGGGGTGGGGAGCAATGGCTCCCTGAACGGCCCTCAGGGGTGGCATTGGCGATGAGGTGAAAACGCCACCAGATCCAGGTGGGCCATATCCCGAGTCGGAATTATACCCTCCTCTTTGTAGCGGCGCACGAGTTCGTTGATTACCCTCCGTTGAATAACCTCAGATGGGGAGATGGGTCATGGGCGCCCCATGGTCATAGATGTAGAGGCCTTAGTGGAAGAGATGAAGCCACATAGAATGGACATGTGGGCGCTGCCCCTGCCCCTGCGTCGATGGGCAGGTGGGGATCATGTCCCTGAAGTAGTAATTTGATTCCTGAGAGCAGGGAGATTAACTCGTCAGTGATGAAAGAAAAAGGAATCAATGACCAATTCCCCAGCGCCATCCCATATTCCATGGCTGGTAAGAGGGATCCACACTGACAACGTTTCAGAACAGTATTTCCAATGTTCTACTGCCCCAGCTTCTGGTGAGTTTCACACTAGGCCCGCTATTTGCTTGGAAGGAACCGGTGCCGGATAACTGGATCCAGTGACATGTCAATCCATTTATGCCTACACCACTACTAATCTCCATATTGAGGAGAATAATTTCACACTTGGATCACCATTTCTATTTTTGATGCTTTCTCTGGGGTGCGCGCATCCGTCTATGGAGGACGCGCGGCTGTGGCCCCGCATTTCCACTTTCCAAAGGTGGGAGGCATCCATCTCTTATTTAGGGACATTTTCTCTTTGATCAAAATGGGATGATGGGATGTCGGTTCTTCCTTTTTTGGATTCCTCCTCAGAACTCGTCACCTAGTCCGGGTCTCCCTTATAGATTTAAGACATTTTTCGTGAAACTCTTCCTAGCGCCATATCTTCATAGACACCAGTTAATTACACTAATTATGTCAGGACATTCCAAGGGGTTCGGCCAGGGCAGCAACCTTTAGTCAGGAAAGTAGTCACGTTTGGCATTACTGGCATGTCTGGGCGCTGGGGGATTGGCGTTTATGGATTTCAGTCCCTTGTTATAGGGCTTCTCGAGGGTGCAGAAGCCCGAGGCATCCCACATAGAGAATAGAGGATCATATGCCATGGGAATTTATCTTAGGTTTTCCTCTGCTTCCCATGTTTAACACATGGTATGCCACAAGTTTAACATCCATCAGAGACAGATCAGGCTGATCAGAACACTGATTAGAGTGGATCATATGGGGGAACCCCGTGGAGGGAACACCAATGTTGGGGTCAATGTATGGTTGGCTTCGCAATTGATATTAAATGGAACGGGGAATGTGGTGGCATGATCCCACTGGGATGTGGTGGCCCGGGTAAGAATTAGGATGGAAGATTGAAGGTTTTGTGAAGTGTATGGTGAATGGGGTGGAACCGTCATGAGGATAACGATGGTTTTGAGCTTGAGCCTCGAAGAGGCTTCCTATGTATCCCTATGGCAGAGAATCAAAGTCCACGTAGTTCATTTGATGATGGCTTACCACCGATTGGGGTTTTCGAAGGCTTACTGCTGGATGAGATCATGACGGATTACTGCTGGATAGGGTGTCAACGACTTACCACTAGATGGGGTTTCAACAGCTTACTTCTCATTGAGGTCACAATGACTTACCGCTGAACAGGGTTATCAGCAACTTACCACTGATGGGGTCATAACGGCTTACTACTACATAGGGTCACAATGGATTACCACTGATGAAGGTCACAATGACATAATACTAGATGGGGTTTCGATGAATTACCTCTGATTGATGTCACAACAGCTTACCACTTAATAGAATGACAATAGCTTAACACTGAATAGAGTGACAATGAATTTCCGCTAAAAGGAGTGACAATGGATTACCGCAGAAAGAGGCTGACAACGCTTACCACTGAATGGAGTGACAATGGATTACCTTTAAATAGAGTGACAATGGCTTACCACTTAAAGAGGCTGAAAACAACTTATCGCTGAATAGAGTGACAACGAATTACCGCTGAAAGAGGCTAACAACGACTTACCGCTGAATGGAGTGACAACGGATTACCGCTGAAAGAGGTCCATAGTTTAACATCCTATGGGACGGGGGCGAACTGACATGAAGATGGTTATAGTGACCGAATGTTGGGCTTGAACCTCAAGGAGGATTCCTATGTACCTTTCCTTGGAAAGGATCAAAGTCCTCATAGTTCAGATGGTGTCATTTGGGGCTTACGCTTTGAGGCGAACCAAGGAGTTGGTGAACCAACATGAAGGGGGTCGGGACAACCAATGGATAGTGGGCTTGAACCTCATGGAGGCTTCCTACATACCTTGCCTTGGAAAGGATCAAAGACCACATAGTTAAGGAGGGTCGGTGAACTGACATGAAAGAGGACCTAGGGTCCCATTGGCGGTGGGCTTGAACCTCATGGAGGCTTCCTACGTAACTTGCCTTGGTAAGGATCAAAGACCACGTAGTTCAGAAGGTGGTGGGCTCGAATCTCGTGGAGGATTCCTACGTACCTTACCTTGTAAAAGATCAAAGACCACGTAGTTCAGGGTTGGGGGTGGGGCTTACACTCTAGGCTGCCCATAGAAGATGTCATGGTCGGTGCTCACTCTAAGCCCACGTGAGTCATGCTCAGTGTGAGAAACAAGAGGTAGCAGATACCTGACGATCACATTGTGAAAGGTGAATTCGTGGGAGGTGAAGGGGGTATTACATGTAGTTAGAGGCCCAAAGAGGTTAGGATTTACTCCAGTATGGAGGCTCAGTGGCAACAAAGCCCAGTGGGAGAGGGACTTGACACCTAGGAATAGAGGAGGAGAAGAGATGTTGCCTCCTGCAAGGAAGGCTAGGGGATTACACCAGAGTGGTTTCCATTTCCCCACGGATAAACGCCACTTCTATAAGGAGGTTATCATCCCATGTGAGGGATGATCTCATCCTTGTGGAGACTAGTGGGCACGGATAATTTCCAAGGTGGGGGCACCCCGCATGCGAGGCACGGGGCAAAGCTACAGTTTAACATCATGTGCTGAGGATGATGGTGCTTGGTAGTTTAACAACCTGTAGCTTGGATGAGGTGGATTTTCTCCGCACCCCTAGGACTTACATAATTGGTACCCTCTATTACTTGGTTAAGTGAAGGGATAGGCAACGTCGTGGCTAGGGGGTGTTATAGAGCGAGCCATTGGGGGGGGGGGTCCACATTAGCGTGGCTATGCAAAGAAGCAATAGTCGTTAGCATGCCTATGCGAAGAAGCATGAAGTGAAGTAAAGAAACAGGTAGTATCATCCAAGGGAATTTGAAATTACATCATGAAAACCTGGAGGGTCGCACGGGAAAAGGAATTGAAAAGTAGAGGGGTTCATAGGCAGGGGCCTTGTAAAACTCTTTGACTCCGCATGGCGGAGGGTACTTGGGAAGGGGAGTGCTTCGTGAAGTGGGGTGCCTCAGCCTAAGCATAGGTAAGAGGTGCGTATGGGAGGTGCTTCGCGAAGTGGAAAGGAATTCGTGGAGCACTACCTTGTAGAGAAAAGGTTCCTTGTGAAGAAAGGTATCGTAAAGCAATGTGCTTCGCGAAGTATAGTGACCCCACCTTAGCATGTGGATCATGTGTACATGAAGGGTGTTTCACAAAGCATAAATGCTCCATGATGACCGGGGTCCCCTTGGGGATCCCCTTACTTCATGGAGTCCCTTGGGATCCATGAAAGTAATCCCTCTCGAAAGAAGGGGTTAAAGAAAGGAAAAGGGGAGGCACTTCTCAGATCAGAAGTACCTCACACAACTCATGGTTCGCAGAGCAGAAGGTGCTTCACAATTCAGGAGCAAGGAAGTTGAAAGGTCAGATGATCTGTCCCTGGGACTTGGAAGGAGGCCGATATTAATAAGGGAGAGGCACCACGAAGTACAGCTTGCTCGGCGCCATAACAGAGCATGCTTCGTGGTGAGCTCGCAAACGTCAAGTGGAGTCACGGAGCATTACCACCTCCTTGCTCCGCAGGGCTCGCAAATGTCAAAGGAGCTCACGGAGAGTTACCTCCTCCTTGCTCCACGGTGGCCTCATGAATGTCAAATCCATTCATGAAGTGGCCTACCTCCTTGCTCTGCAGTGGGCGCGGTGTGATTGGAGCTCCACGAATGATCTTCGCAAGGTAGCCCCTTGAGGATTTCCGTTTCTTCGTCTTCTTCTCCCATTTTGGCGCCAACAACAATTATACTCTATATTGAACTAGGTATTTTTTCAAATCAATATTTTTTAAGTTTAGTTATTTTTTTTTAATTTTAAGTTTTCATATCCATTATAATTCTATAAATGATTTTATATAATTTTTCAATCAAAATAGAAATAATTTTATTATAACCAAATTATTTTCTATAGATTATATGGTTTCATATAAAAGTTAAATTTATAAAATTTAGAATTTTAATTTTATAAAATTAACTTTAATTTTGGATTCTTCATATCCAAATCGTCTTAGGATGATTTTTTGGGATTTTTCTAATAGGGTTGATTTTGGATGAATAGTGAAGAATACCAATTTTGCAAATAAGATCACTTTTATGAAATTATCATGATATAAAAATGACTTGAATTTTTATGAAAACATTTTTAAATAAAAAATATATGATTAATAAGTAAAATAAATTATTTAAAAATATTATGTTTTATTTAGAAAACTATTTTTATTATTTAGAAACCAAAGCAATATTTTATTCTTATAAAATAATTATTTTTGAACCTTTTCTTAAATTAAGTATTTTTTTAAAAATAAATTCGGTTATAGATTGGTTTTTAAGTAATATAACACTATTTTTAGTGATAAACCAATAGTTTTAAGGCTTATTAATTCTATACATTATTTTGTTGTGAATTAATTTTTATGCTTAAAAAGACATTTATCTAAAAACATTTTTTCATTTTGTTTTACATAATTATATTAAAAGTAAATTTTACCACCTATAGAAATTGAATCTTGTAATTTTATTTTCATATTTATAATAATAATATTCATATTTTTTGATATGTATCATTTAATTTTAATTCATAAAATTGAGTTACCATAGTAAAAGTTAGTCACAATGGTAAGGGTGAAAAAGGTTAAAGAGGGGGTTAAACTAAGGGATAAAGATTAAAATATTTATAAAACTTATATAAATTTGATTATATGAGTGTATTTTTACCCTCAATTATCATATATTTATTTATTTTTTATTTTGTTCCACTTACCTTTGAAAATAAAATTTATTATATTTTAACATTAAATGTATTTACAAGGGTACCACTCCACTCACTTATAAAATGGTATCTCCTATCCTCACTCATTCGCAGACTTTGAGCATACTAGATCAAAAAATACCTACCCCAATACCTCAAAAAAACCTTATCCACATTATATATCTTATGGTATTCCCAAAAGACCAATCTAAGATGTCTTAATGTGTTTTTCAAATGAAATTATCCAAGGAAGAGGTATATTGTAACATCCCAGGTAAATAAATAATAATAAATTTTACATATTTATTAGTATTTGTGAATTAAATATTAATTTTACTTTAAAGGGGATGCTATATTTTATGGTGTACCTGATACGCAACAATGAGTTTCTTTGAAATCTTACGTCGCACAATAATAATATAATAATATTATTTTAAATGGTTGTTAATGCCTAGCCATTGTCTTGGTGGGAATGAAAATAACTAACTAAATTATGATTATACATGTTTGTTAAATGTTTTTACATTTATCCAATAAAATTTAGAGGCTTAAAATGTGAATGAATCTAATTTTAAGCATAATTTAATTTAAAAGGTTGATTTACCGCCTTTTGATGGAGAACCCACTTTAAATCTATTTTTGGTCACTTTTATATGTTATTTTTGACAAAATAATATTATTATTAATAATAGGGACATAAAAATTCACTTTGGGTAAATTTTTTGTATTTTTCTAAAAAATTCAAATTTTGATGAATAGTGAAAAATACTGTATTTTAATTCAAAACTGATTTTTAATATAATTTATTTATATGGTTAGATTATCTTTTTAATTTGTTTAAATGTTTAATTAGATTATATTTTTACCATTTAATCCAATTTTTGTCAATTGATGTAATTTTACTTTGAAATTGGAGATAAAAAAGTGTCGATCTTTTGATAGTTATTATTTCATAAAAACATGCATTTTGTTTTGACAGCGGGAATTAATTTTATAATAATTTCTTCCACTTCTGTGTTTTGAATTTAGAAAAATGGATTCCATATTTTTAATTAGTAGGTCCAAATTTTGTAAATAGATAACTTTTAATTTTAGTCATTTTAAATATTTACTACAGTAAAAATTTTATTTACCATGGTTAAAGGGTAAATCTGGTAAATAAGGGTAAGAAAATATTATTATAATAATATAAAATTACCCTAACATGTGTCCTAATCCCATTGGTTGATACATTTCTACAATGGATATCCTTGGGTCGATTTTGGGACCCCATGGAGCCACTTAAGAGTGATAATGACACTTTATTTTAATTAACTTAAAGTAAAGACAAAAATGACATAAACAAATATCATTTAGTAAATTGATTCTTATAAGGGGTTATATAAGTTATCTTTTTGACTATAAATATTAATTGTAAATCTAAAAATATTTCCTAAATCATGGTATTTGTTTTATAATTTTTAGACATCATGTAAAGAAAATTATTTATGACACAATAATGATGTAGTGTTTACCTCATTAATAAATGATTTAAATTAATGATATTATAAAGCTCAAAATAATATTCAAAACCTTTACAATTCTTATTGGATGATTTTATTTCTACCATGAGTCATATTATATTTTACTTTAATAAGTTTTGGACCTTTAGAAACCTAAAATCATTATATATTAAAATAATATTCTCACACATTCCTAAAGAGCCCCTCCCCCCTTATAAAAATCCCTCACCTCTAACCTATTCCTCACTCCTCTCAAGCCCATTGGATCATCAAAAACCTTCCCAAATAATCTCTCAAGATCCCTATATTCCAACTAGAATCCTTAACTTAGGCATAAGTCACTTCAAGAAGTCCTTTTGGTTTAAACCAAAGGGAGTTACCTGATTTAAAGGTAACGTCTTCTCTTAAGTTCTTTTGTTTTATTTTCCTTCTCCAACCCCTAAACTCTTTTTATTATTTTATTTTATAACAAAAACATTATCCTCAATAGAATAGGTTGTTTTTATGAGAAGTATTCAAACTATACTAACACACACCTCTATCTAATGGGTAAAGAACATACTATTTTTGTGGATGGAAAACTAACGCCTCACGAAACGACGATTGTTCAATTGTATCCTACCACCTCTAATGGTGGAAATTAAGATGAAACTATATTTATATATGATATATATTATGTTTATTATTTCTTTATGCTTATATATTTTTCATTTATATCATACCTTTATGGTTTTCATTATGGGTAAACCCAAAAATTTCATTTTAGGAAGTGCAGACTACCGCCCCCTCAAAGTGATATGACTTGTTAATGCCATATGTGGGACATATAAAGGATGGAGTTAATGATATTATATATGATAATATAAGGGAATTATAATATAACTATTTATAATTATGTTTTAATTCCATTAGAATAAGAAATAGAAATGAAAGCAGCGTTCATGCGTACATACGACTTACCGTCTCCATGAACGGTGTTTTTCATTTCTTACCTCCAAATGTTATGTAATATTATAAATATATGTATATAATGGATATATGTGATATATATGATATCTAAATCATGAATATCATTCTTTATATAATGAAATTTTGACCACATGAACAACTTGTAATTATAAGAAGTCCATTTTTGACTCAAGTACCAAATATTAACAAAACAACCGTTATTAACATAAATGATTAAATAATGTTTATAACATGGTAATAAGTGATATAAAAGGAATAATAAACTTTAAAAAGGATCTTAAGAAATTATAAATTAACTTTAGTTTATTATTCAGGAGATTAAAGAACGAATTGGTCAAGTCGGACATGAGGTAAGGGACTTCGTCTCAATCTCCTTTCATTAAGGAATATTTTGTTTTAAATACACGACATTATTTTATATGTTGTATAAACACTGTTGAATTTTCATTTAATTCAAATGTATTCTTTTTCTACAAATAATTTTACTAAATTAAAAAAAGGAATGTTTATTTTTAACATAAGTGGTGAGAACAACATTTTCCGCAGCCGTGAGTATTATTTGATCTTGGATTTATTAACAAGCCGTAATGTTTTTAAAAGGATAGTAAATACCATTTACTCTTTTTTTACATATATTAGTATTAAAAATCATTTTTATAATGGATTTAGCCTGATATATCTCTCCAATTTATTGGGTAATGTGACAGAGGTAAATGTGAATGTTTCTCCTAAGAGATTTAGATAATATATTGTGATGGGTATTCCAAATGTAACTCCCTACGTAGCTGTGATAGCTATAATGTAAGTATGATATGGATTCCACAAGATACCTTTATGATTTATGTTTTCTATGTGTTATTCATAAATCTTATGAATTAATGTGGTATGTTAAAGAGATTATGTTACATATTTAATGATGAACTAATGTTTTCTTTCTTTGTTTTATAACCCTTATTGATATTTTTATGCCCATAGCAAGTTTTGAAATGTTTTTCATAGGACCTAAAGATGAATAGGGTCAAGGATGGGATAAAGGAAAAGTCATGCTATCTAAAACATGGGACAAGACACGACTCTTTTTTTCAAGAGTTTTTATTTTATGAAAAAATGGAAACAGAGTAGAAGTCTCTACCTCATAATTTTTGAGATGTAATGTAATTGTTATGACCTAATTATCTAAAACTCTAAACCAGAAAATATCCTCAATGTGAATTATTCATTTAATTCAAGATTATGCAATGCTTAAGTCAGGGTCCTTATTTTTGGTATTAGAGGTCGGTTTAAACAACTTCAGGAGTTAGGGTATTGTTAAATTAATATCCATAAATTACGTTATGTTAATATTGAAATGATATAGCATTTACAGATTACCACGTTGCTTTGACTAAGATATTTATATGTTCAGAATAGTTTTCCACAGAGGAAAAAGGGTAGCTATGTTGGGATGACATCAGGAGGAAGACAAACTTCCAAATCAGCAACCTCAGATGGTCTAAATCGGAGCTGAACAGTTTGTTGTAGTGATGGAACAATTGACTCAGGCTATAAATGGTGGTGGTATCCATGCACGAGATCTACTAGATCAACCACATAGGAACATTTCAGTTGTGGATCATTTCACGAGGCACCATCCCCCATCATTCAAAGGATTATCTGACCCAGTGCTAGCTGAAGGGTGGATTAAAGCACTTGAGAAACTTTTTGATGTCATGGGGTGTTCAGAATATCAAAATTTTAGTCTCATTGTTTATTATTTTGAAGGTGAAGCTGATCAGTGGTGGTCGATGGTGACAAATATCAGGGATAATAAAGATATTGATGCTTCTGATTGGGATGAATTCAAAGGTATGTTTCTTGGGAAATATTTTCGTAAGGTGGTTCGTCATTGGATGGAAAAACAATTCCTGGAATTGAGGTAGGAGGATGACTCAGTGGCTGCTTATGAAGAAAAATTCACTCGACTGGGAAGGTATGCTCTAAATTTCATACGAGATCTTGATAGTAAAATAAACTTTTTTTACTTAGGATTTAATCCAAAGTATCAAAGGGCTTTAGCTTCTTGTGAGTTCAAAAGTTATAAAAAACTTTTTTGATGTGAGGAGAAGGTGGAAATGGAGTTTGTCGATGATTAGGTGTTCTTTAAAAAACAAAAGAATAAGAGGTCAAGGTAACTGGAAAAAAGGAAGAAATCTTCAAAAAAGTCTGATGCTAAGAAACTTAAGTTTACAGTTTGCAAAAATTGTGATAAAAAGAATGCTGGGTAATGTCTTTTTAATTCTAGTAAGTGCTACCATTGTGGTAAAATGGGACATAAGGCTCGTAATTTCACTAAAAAAAAGCCGGGTAATGGTAAGATAATATATGATTTATAATCAGTAAATTTTTTTAACTATAATGAAATGGGTCATTATTCAAATGAGTATCCAATGAAGAAATCAACTAAGAGAGAGAAACTAGACTACAAGAAAAAAGGGGTAGTGAAGTCCTTTGAAACTACTTCAGCAGATGTTGGGACATCAAATAAAGTAGTATCAAGTACACTTTTTGTTTGTTCAGATTATGACAATGTGTTGTTTGATTCGGGGTCTACAAATTCATTCATTTCTGAGAAGTTTTCTAGTAAATTTGGAATTCCATATAAAGATATGAATCATGAACTTTTTTTAAATACACCTGGAGGAAATGTTGAAACAAAAATAAATTATAAGAACCTTCATGTTCTTGTGTGCGGAAAGAATCTACCTACAAAACTTATTATTTTGCCTCTAGTAATGTTTGGTGTTATTTTGGGTATGGATTGGATTTATATTTATCATGATAATATTTATTGCAGAGCTAAAGAGGTTTATTTTCATAAATATTTTCAGTTGTGTACAGGAATGAACCCTTACATTTGATAACATAACAGGAAGCTGAGAAACTAGTAAAATATGGAAATGAATGTTACCTTGCACATATTGTTGAAAAAAGGAACTGTTCAGATTAATTATTTTCCAACGGTAAATGAGTACCTTGACGTTTTTCCTGATGAGTTTCCTGGTATTATACCTGATCGGAAAGTTGAATTTTCTATTGACTTAGTTCCTGATGCTAATCCAATTTCAAAACTCTCTTATCGAATGGCTCAAATTGAAATTTTAGAGTTAAAGAAGTAATTGTAGGAGTTATTAGATAAAAGTTTCATTCGACCTAGGACATCACCATGGAGTTCTACTATCTTGTTTGTTAAAAATAAAGATGGTTCAATGAGACTTTGCATTGATTATAGAGCATTGAATAACATCACTGTTAAGAACATGTATCCTTTGCCTCATATCGATGATTTGTCTGATCAGTTACAGGGAGAACAGTATTTTTCTATGATTGATTTGAGGTTGGGGTACCATCAGTTGAAAGAAAAGGAAGAAGACATTCTGAGGACTGAATTTCATACTTGATATGGCCATTATGAATTTGCCGTTATGCCTTTTCGTTTAACCAATGCACCTGCTGTATTCATGGATCGTATGAATATAATTTTCTGTGAGTTCTTGGATAAGTTTGTGGTTGTGTTCATTGATGATATTTTGGTTTATTCTAAAAGTAAATAGGAGTATGAAAGTAATTTAAGGGTTGTCTTGTAAACCTTAAAAGAAAAGAAACTATTTGGGAAATTCCACAAGTGCGAGTTTTGGTTACAACAAATTTCTTTCCTTGGTCACATTATTTCAAAAAATGGAATAACTATTGATCCTGCTAAAACAAAAGTTGATGAAGAATGGCCAAGACCCACAAATATAACCAAGATTAGTAGTTTTCTTAGTTTAAAAGGTAATTACTTGAGGTTTACTGAGAATTTTTCATGGTTATCTAGTCTAATTACTAAGTTAATCGAAAAGGTATTAAGTTAGTTTAGAAAAAAGAATGTGATAATTATTTTCAGGAATTGAAAATAAGATTGGTGAATGCTCCAGTTTTGGAACTACCTTACAGAAATGGTGAGTTTGTTATTTACAGTGATGATTTGTTGAAAGTAATTGGTTATGTCCTTATGCAGAATGATCATGTAATTGGTTTTTCTTCACAACAGTTGAAACCTCATGAGTTAAATTACCCTACACATGATTTGGAATTAGCTTCTGTTTTTTTGCTTTAAAAATTTGGAGGCATCATTTGTATGGAGTAAAATGTGAAATATATACTGACCCCAAAAGATTGAATTATATATTCACTCAGAAATAATTGAACATGAGACAGAGGATATGGTTGAAATTAATCAAGGATTATGATTACACGATCCTTTACCATCCGAGAAAATAAAATAAAGTTGCTTATGATTTTAGTCGAAAAAGTAATGTTTTATTAACCATGATAAATTTGGAATGAGATCCTTTGGTTTTTTATTTGATAAACTTTGGAATAGAAGTTTTTTTTGCAATAAATTCTTCTGTTTTGTTTATTGTGTTAGTAAAATCATCTCTATCAGATAGAATTATGTAAGAACAGAAGGAAGACAGTGAGTTGCATAAAAAGGTAGAGTTGGTTCAGGAGGGTATGTTGCCTAAATTTAACATTGAAAATGATTGTGTTTTGAGGTTTGAGAAGAGATTATGTGTGCCTTGTGATTCACAGTTGAAGAATGAGTTGTTATGTGAAGCTCATAGTTCCCCGTTTTCAGTTCATCCTGGCAGTACTATGATGTACAATGATTTTTGGGAGTATTACTGGTGGGATGGAATGAAAAGAGATATTGATGATTTTATTGTAAAGTGTTTGACTTGTCAGCAGGTTAAAGAAGAGTGGCAGTTACTGAAAGGGATGATTCAGTATTTACTGGTGCCAGAGTGGAAATGAGAAAATATATCCATGGACTTTGTTGGGGGATTACCAAAGACATATTGAGGTAATAATACAACCTGTGTTATTATTGATCGGTTGACTAAATCTTCTCACTTCCTTCGTATTCAAGATACTTTGTATCTAGATCAACTTTCTTGGTTGTATGCTAAAGTGATAGTCAGGTTGCATGGTGTTCCCCTTTCCATTGTATCTGATCATGATCCCAAGTTTACTTCTAACTTTTGGAAATGCCTTCAGAATTCGTTGGGTACTGAATTAAATTTTAGTACAGATTTTCATCTGAATTCATATGGGCATTCATAACAAAAAATTCAGACCTTGGAGGATATGCTACATGCTTTTTAACTGAATTACCAGGGAATTTAGGACCAACATATTTCTTTGGTTGAATTTTCTTATAATAACTATTTTCATTCCAATATATAGACGGATCCATTTGAGGAATTATATGGAAAGCGGTGTCGAACCCAACCTTTTTGGTATGAAGTAGGTTAAAGGAAGCTGATGGGACCAGAATTGGTAGAAGAGATGGTAGAAAAGGTTTAGTTGATTTAGAATAACATGAAAATAGCTCATAGTAGATAGAAACGTTATGCAAATAACCAGAGGAAGGATCTTTCTTTTGAGGTTGGTGATCATGTCTTTCTCAAAGTTTCTACATGGAAATGTGTGATTAATTTTTGTAAGAAGGGAATGTTGAGTCCAAGGTTCATTAGACCCTATAAAATCTAGGATAAAGTTGGATTACTTTCTTACAGAGTGGCTTTACATCCAAGTGTATCCCAGGTACACAATGTTTTTCAAGTTTCAACGTTGAGAAAGTATATGCCAGATCCATTTCATGTTTTAAGTCCAAAGGTAGATCAGTTGGAAGAGAATCTCTCTTTTGAGGAACAAATAGTCCATATTTTTGACCGAAAATAGAAAGTGTGGTGGAATAAGTTGATTCACTAGGTAAAGTATTTGTGGAAAAACCATATGCTTGAAGAGGCAATGTGAGAATCTAAAAATGTTATGAGGGATAAATACCTCCATTTATTTGATAAGTGAATAAAATTGTGAGGACGCAATTTCTAAAAGGGGGGAAGGATGTAACATCCTAGGTAAATAAATAAAAATACATTTTCCATATTTATTAATATTTGTTAATTAAATATTAATTTTACTTTAAAGGGGATGCTATGTTTGATGGCATACCCGATACACAACAATGGGTTTCTTTGAAATCTTACGTCGTACAATAATAATATAATATTATTATTTTAAATGGTTGTTAATGACTAGGATTTGTCTTGGTAGGAATGAAAATAACTAACTAAAATAAGATTATACCGGTTTGTTAAATGTTTTTACATTTATCCAATAAAAGTTAGAGGCTTAAAATGTGAATGAATATAATTTTAAGCATAATTTACTTTAAAAGGTTGGTTTACCGCCTTTTGATGGAGAACCCTCTTTAAATATAGTTTTGGTCACTTTTATATGTTATTTTTACAAAATAAAATTCTTATTCATATTTGGGACATCAAAATTTACTTTGGGTAAAATTTTGGTATTTTTCTGATAAAATTCAATTTTTGATGAATAGTGGAAAATACTGTATTTTAATTCAAAACTTCCTTTTAATATAATTTATTTATATGGTTATATTATGTTTTTAATATGTTTTAAAGTGTAATTATATTATATTTTTACCATTTAATCACATTTTGGTCATTGTATGTAATTTTACTTTGACATTGGACATAAACAAGTGTCGATCTTTTGATAATTATTATTTCTTAAAAAACACGCTTTTTGTTTTGATAGTGGGAATTAATTTTAAATTAATTTCTTCCACTTCTGTGTTTTGGATTTAGAAAAAACGATTCCATATTTGGAATTATTAGGTCCAAATTCTGTAAATAGGTAACTTTTATTTTTAGAAATTTTAAATATTTACTACAATAAAAATTTTATTTACCATGGTTAAAGGGTAAATCTGGTAAATAAGGGTAAAAAAATATTATTATAATAATATAAAATTAGTGTAACATGTGTATTAATCCTATTAGTTGAAAAATTTAGACCATGTTCATCCTTGGGACGATTTTGGGACCCCATGGAGTCACTTAAGAGTGAAAATGACACTTTATTTTAATTAACTTAAAGTAAAGACAAAAATGACATAAACACATATCTTTTAGTAAATCAATTCTTACAAGGGGTTATATAAGTTATATTTTAGACTATAAATATTCATTTGAAATATAAAAATATTTCATGCATAATGGTATTTTTTTTATAATTTTTAGACATCAAATAAATAAAATTATTTTTGACACAATAATGATGAAGTGTTTACCTCATTAATAAATGATTTAAATAAATAATATTATAAAGATTAAAATAATATCCAAAACCTGTCCAATTATTATTGAAGTATTTATTTCAACCATTAATAATACTATTATATACTTTAATAAGTTTTGGACCTTTAGAAACCGAAAATAATTATATAATAAAATAATATATTCACACTTTCCTAAAGAGCCCCTCATCCCCCTTATAAAAAAACCCTCACCTCTAACCCATTACTCACTCCTCTCAAGCCCCTTGGCTTGACCAAACCCTACCAAAATAATCTTTCAAGATCCCTATATTCTACCTAGAAGCCTTAACTTAGGAAGAAGGAACTTCAATAAGTCCTTTTGGTTCAAACCAAAGGGAGTTACCTGATTTAAAGGTAACGTCTTCTCTTAAGTTCTTTTGTTTTATTTTTCTTTTCCAAACCCTAAACTCTTTTTATTATTTTCTTTTATAACAAAACCAGTATACTGAATATAATAGTTTGTTTTTATGAGAATTATTCGAACTAAACTTACACATACCTCCATATCATGGGTAAAGAACATACTGTTTCTATGGATGGAAAACTAACGCCTCATGAAATGATGATTGTTCAATTATCTCCTACCACCTCTCATGGTGGCCATTAAGATGGAAATTTATTTATATATGATATATATTATGTTTATTTATTCTTAATTCTTTTTTATTTTTTAATTTATGTTATACCTTTATTATTTCCATTATGGGTAAACACGATAGTTTCATTTTTGGAAGTGCGGACTACTGCCCCCTCAAAGCGAGATGACTCGTTAATTCCATATGTGAGACATATAAAGGATGAATTTAATGATATAATATATGATATTATATTGGAATTATAATATACCTATGTATCATTATGTTTTAATTCCATTAAAATAAGAAATAGAAATGAAAGTAGCGTTCATGCGTACGTACGACTTACCGTCTCCATGAACGGTGAATTTCATTTATTACCTCCAAATGTTATGTACTATTATAAATACATGTATATAATGGATATATATTATATATATTATATCTAAATCATGAATATAATTCTGGATACAATGAACTTTTGACCATGTGAACAACTTGTAATTATAATAAGTCCATTTTGAATCAAGTATCAAATATCGACAAAACGACTGTTGTTAACGTAAATGATTACATAATGTTTTTAACATGGTAATAAGTGATATAAAAGAAATAATTAACTTGAAAATGGATCTTAATAATGTATAAATTAACTTTATTTAATTATTTAAGAGATTAAATAATGAACATGTCAAGTCAAACATGAGGTAAGGGACTTCGTCTCAATCTCCTTTCATTGAGGCATATTTTGTTTTAAATATAGGACTTTCTTTTATACACTGTATAAAAACCTTTTACTTTTCATTTCATTCAAAGGGAATATTTTTAAACAAATCATTTTACTAAATGACAAAAAAGGAATGTTTCTTTTTAACGTAAGCGGTGATAATGACCTTTTCCACCGCTGCGAGTATTATTTGATCTTGGCTTCCTTAATAAGCCGTAATGTTTTTAAAAGGAAATTAAATACCATTTACTCTTTTTTAATTATATTGGAATTAAAAATGGTTTTGATAATGGATTGATTATTTCAATATATTTAAATGATATATTGTGATTGGAATGTGGAAATGTTATCTTTCCTTTATGTTTGTTTTATACATTATGAATATGTTATAGTTCTTGGGAATTGTTACATATATAGGTGGTTTCATGATAAACATAGGGATGGTTAGCCTAATATAGCTCTCCAATGCATTGGATAATGTGACGGAGGTAAACGTGAATGTTTCTCCTAAGAGATTTTGGGAATATACTGTGATGAGTATTCCAAATGTAACTCCCTACATAGCTGTGATAGCTACAATACAAGTTTGATATGGATGACACAAGTTACCTTTATGATTTATGTTTTCTATGTGTTATCATAAAGTTTATGATTTCATGAGGTATGTTAAAGAGATTATGTTACGTATGCAATGATGAAATAATATTTTCTTTCTTTGTTTTATAACCCTTACTGATTTTTTTATGCTCATCACATGTTTTGAGATGTTTTTCACAGGACTTAAAGATGAATAGGGTAAAGGATGAGATCACGGAAAATTCATGGTGTCTAACCCATGAGACTAGACATGAATCTTTTTTTTAAGAGTTTTTATTTTATGAAAAAATGGAAACTGAGTAGAAGTGTCAACCTTGTAATTTTTGAGATGTAATTTAATAGTTATGAAATAATTCTCTAAAACTCTAAACCTGAAAAGATCCTCAATGTGAATTATTCATTTAATTCAAGATTATGTAGGCCGGGTCCTTATATATATATTATTACCAAGCACTTTCAAGTTTCTTTCTTCTTAAAATTTATCCAAATATTATATAAACATATTAAAATAATGAAATTATTTTAAGTAATATAATAAAAATTTATTATTATTATGGAAGAAATATTCTTTACTTTCCATCTATATAAAAATAAAAACATTGTGTGTACGTTCAAACTACCACCTCTATGGACAACATATTTTTTTCATCATCGCCTCACATGGATAGTTATAATTATGGATTAAATGGATATTTATGATATTTTTAATATATTTTTTTATTTAAATATAAAATATAATCTAATTTCTTTTCTCCTCATCCATCGAAAAATAGAAATTTTGCTCCAATGTATGTGCATACTACAACCTCAAAGAAGAAATATTGTTCATTTTTCATCACCGCCAACCATGATAGGTTATATATAAGTATTAATGGATAAATATTATATTTATAAAATAATTATATTTATATAAAGATAAACCATAATTCACCTTATATTCTTTTCATCTACTGAAAAGTGAAAATGTCGCTTATGTGAACGTGCAGACCATCGCCTCCATAAAGTGACATAATTCATTTTTCATTTCCACATTACATCATTAGTCATAAAAGTATATATAATTAATAAACATGATTTTTATGAAATTTTTAAGATTATATAAAGATTATGTAACCATTTTATGACCCATTTTTACCCCAATCAATACACCAAAAATGTTTTAAACCAAACATCTGCAAAATGACAAATGTGAACTAAACCTATTTGGTAACTAACTAAAATGTGAGAAAAATGAAATAAAATGAATTATGATAATATAATTGATAATAAAAGTTTATTAATTAATTAAATTATTAATGTAATTTTACAAATTAGGAGGTTAGAGAATGTACGTAGTCACTCAAGACTCAAGGTAAGAGATTTTTATTTAAAACCTTATTTTAAAAGTTTTAAAGTTTTACTAACAAATATTTTCCCTAAATATCTATGTTATTTAAATTGTTTAAAGAATTTTATTTTTATAATTAAATGAATAGTTATGTTCATTTTCTATTGGCCTTTAATTTCAATACAATTTTTTTAAAATGAATCATATTTATGTTTTCCAAATGACTCATTTTGAATTTCTTTACAAAAGTACAAAAAGAATGTCTTATTTTAACATTTACTGCATGAATACTTATTACCACCCTCAAATCATTAGTTAATTATAAATATTTATATATAATTTTCTATGGTCTTTCAAAGAATATTCATTCACATTATTTTGGAAATTTTCATTTTTAAAATGTTTCAAGAGAAAAGGATATATCATATCATTTTTATGAGATAAATAAAAGTGATTTTTTATGGGATACAATACCAATTATTATGTGATTTAAAATGTAAATGAAATATAATTTATGTGTTTTATTAGACATATTAGAATTAACCAGGAGGGTTATTAAATTATTGGGGTTATTGTTAGGGTGATTTTAGGGATAATATCCCATTATTACTACATGGTTTTAGATTATTTATATGAGTTTTAATATAAATATTTTTATTTTATGAGGTAATAAAATGATTTTATGAATAAGGTAAAGGTTATAACCTTCTAAAGGTGAGAATTTTTTATTTTTCAATGAAATTTTTTCATGACCTCTCATGTATTCTTAAGAAACTAACATGGTTATTATTTTCCCTTTATGATTTTTATAATTTTTTTTTATGAAAAAATTTCATCAATTAATTTTATTTCATGTGTAAGTAAATTATTATTTTAGCTCAAAGTTTATTTTGTAAAGAGGAAAACTTCATTATATATTTTTATATTTTTAAAATTGACTAATGATTTTCCTCTTATATACTTAGTGATATTTTTTTTATCATAACATATTTTAAAATATTTTTCATTGGTCCTAATTATGTATAAGAGCTATATCAAGGTTAGGGGTTTCATTTATTAAATGAATAAAAATTTTCATGACTGATACAAGAGTGTAAATATAAGAACCTCTTTTTTTTTGAAAATAATGTATACTATATAGATGTGTCCATTTTTTTGTAATGGTTTTTTTAATTATCTAAAAATATAATTTTAAAAGATCCTAGAAATGTAATATAGTGAAATAATTTTTATAAATAATGAAATTATGAGTTGTTTACTTATGATTTGTTTTATTTGGTATTATAGCTAAGGTTTAGATAACTTTAAAGGTTGGGATTCTTTTCAGAAATGACACTTTATGAATACTAATCTATATTTATATTATTATAAAATTGTCTTTGAGTGTTTCCATGTTTCTTATTATAAAAATATATTTATTTTAAAAAGATTTTCCACATAGGAAACACAATGTATAAAGAAGTAATATAATAAGAGGGTAATATCTTTCTGAACCAATAATATGTAATGTTTCAAATTGGAGTTGAAAAGTTTGTGGTCATGTTAAATCAATTGATGTGGGTTGTCAATGGTGGTACCCATTTAATGGAGAAACCAAATTATCTATATAAGTACATGTATATAGTACATAATTTCATGAAAAAACACCCTCTGACCATTATTGTAATATCAGGCCCATTGTTTGATGAAATTTTTATTATTTATTTGGAGAAGATATTTTATTTTATAAGATGTTCAAATATTTAGAAGGTAAATGTTTATATTTACCATTTTGAATATGAAGAAAATTAGTGATTGTATATAATTAAGAATATCAAGGAAAAATATGAGATTGATTCCATGGAGTAGAAGATATTTTACGGATTTCTTCCTTGAGAAATATTTTTCTAAAATTATTTGAATTAAAAGGTAAAGACAATTCTTAGAGTTATGATTGAAGGGGGAGTATTTTTTTGTCACATATGAAGTAAATTTCACCTAATTGGATAGATATACACTAGGTTTTATTCTATACAATGATATTAAAATTGATATATTTTACTCAGGATTGAAACCATTTTTTCAAATGGATTTGGTTACTCATGAGTTTAGATGTTATAAGGAAAATGTTTTGATATTCTGAGATAGTCGAAATAGAGGTTATTGACTTTTATAACAATGAGGAGAAGAATAATTCCATGTGGTAGGATATGAGTAAACATACATCAAGGAAATATTAAGTTAAGAAAATTAAAATTCTATCTTATTATAAGTATAGTAAAAATAATTTCAGTGAATGTATTATGATATTTGGAAAGTGTTATTGGTGTGGTAAGTTGGGACATTTGGCATGTGACTACAAATAAAATAGAAATGGTAATGGTTAAAATAATAATTTAAATATGAAATTTAATCATTTTAATTTTAATGTGATGGTATATTATGTAAGTGTGTATATAAATGAAAGTTTTAAGTATGTAAATCATGAAGGCCATGAGTACAAGGGTGTGGAAAAATAATTTTATACTTCCTTATCAAGTGGTAGACTATTAAATGAAGTGGTGACATGTAAATTAACTATTTATTAATGTATTCCAATGTCTTTTTTTATTTGATATCTATACATTTTTTATTTCTGGGAAATTTTCAAGTAAAATTGAAATATCACCTCAAGAAATGGGGAAAAACTTTTGGTAAAAAGTCCATTTGGAATTATTAAAGTAATAAAGGTTTATAGGAACCTTTTTATTATCATATATGGAATTGTTTTTTCTAGAAAATCTTGTTTTTTTATCCTAATTGGAGTTTGATGTTATTTTGGGTTGATTTTGCTTTTAGTTTCTCATACTAAGATATATTTCAGATCTAAATAATTCATATTAAATTTTTAGAGTGAGTTTGAATTTGTATATAAGAATGATTTTATACCAATGATTTCATATCAATAATATTTTAAATTGAATAAATATAGGGGTAAAGTTAACTTTCACTTAACATTGAAAAAATAAACTATTTATCTTAGTGACTTTCCTATGGTAAATAAATTTTTGGATGTATTTATTAATAATCTTACTGGTTGTGTCTCTGATTAGGATATTGAATCCATCATTGACTTAGCTCTCGTTGCTAATAAAATTTCAAAACCTCATTAACAAATGTATCCAATGGATCTATTAGAAATGATAAATTAGTTATAATAAATAATTGATAAAGGTTTCATCATCCCTAGTGTATCAATTATGGGTGCTCTAGTTTTTTTAAAGAAGGATGGTTTTATGAGGATTTTAATTGATTAAGAACTAGTTTCCATTGCCTTATATCAATGAATTATTTGATCAGATATAGGGTGGTTAGTATTTTTAGAATATTGAATTCAAATATGGATGCTATAAATTGAATTTAAGGGAAGAGGAAATTCTGTAGACATTTTTTCATACTAGGTATGGCCATTACAAGTTTTCGATTACACCTTTTGGGTTAAAAATTCACCCACCATATTTGTGGATATAATTAATAGGGTTTTCCATAAATATTTGGATAAATTTCTAGTGGTATTAATTGATTAAATTATGGTATATTTTAAGAGTGTAAGAACCCAGATCTTATTTTCAGGTATGTTTTTCCTTTTTCTGGAGTTTTTAAGAAAAATGAACTTTCTAGAAATTTTCAAAGTACATGCCGTGTAATTTCTAAGTACACGTCGTGTACTCTTCCCCGGCTCGAAGTCGTGTGCTGGTCGTGCCCAAGCTACACACACGGTGTGTAGGGGTGACGTAGAGGCCGATTTTGGCGGAGTATAGTAAAGACCCAGTACAAACCATGTACTCTAAAAGTACACGCTGTGTACTTTTTTTTTACTAAATGAACCTGGGTCGCGCCTGACGCACCGAAACACCTACTTCTAGGCCCTGTTTGTCCGAGAGCGACCCGTATGGCCGAATCTTCAATGAGCTCCTTCCCCTTCGTCCATTCTCTGATTTGGGCACGGTCGATTGCATTGGAATCGCAGCGGTAAGATCTTCTTTCTTCTTGAGCTTCGTTTTCTGATTCCTCTTCATTTCTGAGTTATCGTGGGTTGATCATTTTGTGTGTTTTCTCAGATCTACTGAGTTCTAAGGGGAATAAATTATCGTGATTCACATATATCGATCTCCTAGGATCAAGGTTGGTGGTTTGTGACTTTCTGTTGTAGGTCGATGAATATTTTGTGCAAATTCCACAAATTCCCCTGGGCAGGGGATTGTGGGTTTCCTGTTTTTCCCCCGCTGTTTGTTTACTTTTCTTGATTGCTGTAGTAGAGGTTTATGCTTGTAAGTAGAGTAATTTATTTTTGGTCAGGATGCTTTTCCATGTTTTTATGCCTATTTGGCGTTTTTTCAGTTTCCATGCCTAGCCGTATGATAGTGGAACTGCTACTTTATTACTGTTGAGCCTTATAATGGTAGGCAAGTAGTTATTGAGGTTTACTTGGACGATACACGCAAGCTATGCATGTTTATTTTCACTTAGGAATGTGAGAACCTAGAGAGGTAGACCAAAGAGAGAATTGACATAAGGGATTCTCTAGAGTGTCTTTAAATACGATGCGAGACCACAGGGGGAATTGACGATGAGCGCTTCCTCAGAGAGTACGTAGTTCCTCGATGCAGGTCACAGGGGGAATGAGATGTTGAGTGCTTCCCCAGAGATCCTTTAGTACAATACGAGACTATAGGGGGAATTGACGGTGAGTGATTCCTCAGAGTCTATTAATTTCATAGATGAACCAGAGGGGTGAGACTGTGTGTGCCACCTAGAGGGTTGCTAGTACTTATAGGTTGAACCATAGGGGTTAGGCTGTGAGAGCTACCCAGAGGGTTACCTTTTTCCTTTTTCGTTGGCTGTTTACTTGTGTACTTCTGTTGTTAGAACTGTAGATTGTAGCTGCTTGGGTTTTTATTTACTGATTCTTTCTTTATTACTGCCATATATTCATTGACTGTTAGGAACAGATCTTTGGGTCATTTCCTACTGGGATTGTATCTCACACCCTATTTGGGCCATGCTTTTGGGCCCAAGTAGACTATGTTGCTGCATGTATAGATAAGGGAAAGCGCCCTTCTACTTCGGGTTCTTGATTCACTGGAGCTGGAGAGCGTGGGACCGAGCCGAGGCTTGCAATGCTGAGGAGTTTACTTTGTTTTCTTTTGCACTTTGTCTTCTATTGTACTTCATCACGTTGGTTTGTTTACTGATTTCCATTAAAATATGTACCATGTTGCATCATTATTATGTATCCATTGCTTCCGCTGTTCACTTCAATTGTTGTATGCTGTTGATTGTTTCTACTATTGTGTCTAGTTGTTTTCCGTAGTATACTTTACCGAATGAGGGTATAGTTTCCCCACCGACTCACCAAGGCCCTCGTTGCTAGTCGGTAGCCTCTGGCATTTGGGGAATCACGCTTGAGGTCATGTGGCGAACCGGGTATGGGGCACCAGTGGAGGGGCTCCAGATTCGGGTCGTTACAAAGTGGTATGAGAGGGAGGTTTTTTCTCTTGCCTTACTGTTTGGAGAGTTTAGCCAGGGATAGGATGAACTTGGTACTTATTATTAATCTATGCTCTGGAGTAGCTAACCCATGTACAGGGAAAAGCCATACTACCTCGTTAATTGCAGTTTGCTGGTTTTGAGTTTTTATGGTTGATATGTTTTCACCTAGAGTGATTCGCATGACTTGTGCGATTATTGTTTTGATATTTAGGTTCTATTTCTGTCGCAACCCGATGAGATAAGGGTATGCCATCTCATGCATCATATAGGAACTTCTAGAAATCACATTCCATGAATTCTTTCCATGCCATCTAGGGTGCATTAGCGATTGCATGTTGTTGTGATAGGCTCTGTGTAGATTATGCATGCTGTTGTGATAGATTATTGATAGAATCCCTGCTGTTATGTTAGAGAGTTGTTGTTTTTCCCTTGTATGTGACTATAGGATATGCCAAGCATTGATTCGCAAGGAGTATGGGCCCTCACGAATCATAATTTGGCACCTCTTTGCCTTGTTTTTAGTGTTTCTTGCGTTCTATGCAGTTTCTGAGCTACTGCCTAGAAAAACCCAGAATACACAGTGTGTACTTTTTGGATACATGCCGTGTAGTTTTAAGGCCATGTTACTGACCGTGTGAGCAGAACACGGTGTCGTGAAAGTAACTTTAGGAACACTCTGTGTATGGTAGGTACACACCGTGTAATAATGAGCCGTGTACCCAGCCGTGTCACTAACAACACGGGTCAGGGAAGCTCGAGTAGCACATGTCGTGTTGTAATGGAAAACGCCGTGTAGTCCCTTCCAGGCACCCGACCATGTCACTAACAACACGGGTCGGCGTGACCTTCTTTCATACACGCCGTGTTTCTCATGGAGCATGCCATGTAGTCTTTCCATGTACCCGGTCGTGTCACGAACAACACAGGATGATGTTACCGTGCCTATGCACGTCGTGTTTGTTTGGAGAACGCCGTGTAAGGTTCAGCCATGTAGACTGCCATGTGTTTAACAACACGGGCCGCTGAAGCCTTGTCCACTACACGCCATGTACGTAGGGAACATGCCGTGTAGTCTCAGTTAAGAAAACCATGTGGTTAGCTGTATAAGGTACTCGGGAAGGGGAACAATTTTCAAGTACATGCCGTGTGTGGGTGCAACACGCTGTGTAGTTTGAGGTGTACACGACTTGTAGGGCAGAAGTACACACCCATGTTAGTGGCTTGAGAAAACACACCATTTAGTTTTTATACACGCCGTGTAGTCGAGTTTTGTAAACTTGTGTGTTTTCCATTCCCTGTTTCCATTTTGTACTCTTGTGTTCTCTGTCCTTGTTTACCTAATATAAGGTGTACTTTTGATATTTCAGAGCTATGTCTTTGAGACGTCCTCCAGTCGTACGTCTGTCGTTAGGTAGTGATCAGACACCAGATAGGACTGATCAGAGACTTCTTGCCGATCCTCCAGTCAGGCTATCCTTGGCACCGGCTGTTATACCAGTTGCAGGTGCTAATGCGCAGTTCAGGGAAGGTTTCATGAGGATGATGCAGGCCTTCCAGGGAGCGCTGCCTCCTGCCATGACTATGGCAGAACTAACGCGAGTTTTTCAGCAGCATCATCCTCCCACGTTCTCAGGGGAAGGAGGACCTTAGGCTGCAGAGTCATGGATGGAAGCCATGCTGACTATCTTCGAGCATCTGGAGACGCCTCCAGAGAGGCGGGTCAAGCTTGCCACCTACATGCTCCGAGACTCCGCCAAGAGGTGGTGGGACGTGATCTCATAGGCGGGTCAACAGTAGGATATGGATTGGGAGGAGTTCCAGCACGTGTTCTATGACTACTTCTACCCAGATACCCTGAGGGCCAATCGAGCCCGGGAGGTCATGAGCTTAGAGAAGGGTACTCTTTCTGTCATGGAGTATTCCTCGCGCTTCACCAAGCTGCAGCGTTTCAAACCCCTCTGGGATGAAAGTGGGGTGTTCTTAGCAAGGAAGTTTGAGGATGGCCTCAGGAGGGAGATCTGCTCGCAAGTGAAAATCATCCAGCTGACTTCCATCACTACCATCATCAACCAGGCAATGATTGCGGAGCGCAATCTGAGAGACTCTGGAGCTGCAAACTAGGGTAGTTCTGCTTCCAGAGCTAGTCTTTTTCTAGATGATAGCAAGAAGCGTCATAGAGAGTCTACACACGGTGACCCAAGGAAGCATGATGCATCGTCAGGAAGCCAGGTGACATGCTACCAGTGTGGCCGGTCAGGGCACACGAGGCTGCAGTGCCAGAGGGACCCCGTGGAGTGCCGATCTTGCGGCAAGATGGGTCACCTTTAGCATTTCTGCCAGGTTTTCTCACCAGCAGCTGGTGACCGAGGTTCTTCCATGAATACTTATTTAGGAGTAGAACCACCAGTCTCTCACCAGTTAGGGAACTAGAGTTCTTCTGGCCGTTCGGGCCGAGGTGAAGGTCGAGGCTGTGGTAGTCAGCCACAAATCCCTCAGCACCAGCAGGGAGGTTCAGATCAGAGTGGTCAGTCAGGGGCATAGGGCCACGGTGCATGCCCGTCCTTCACTGTGGAGCAGACCTATCAGGAGCAGGATCCCGACCCTTCTACAGTTAGAGGTACGATTTTAGTAGTTTCAGTTTTATATTCATCCCCTTTAGATACTGGCACTACACATAGCTTTATCTCTGTTGCTATCATGGAGAGCCTTGGGCTCTGCATATTTTCTTCTGCCGACTCGTTGACACTAGACACACCTTTGGGAATGAGGACATCTAGTGTACGCCAGTGTAGAGAGTGATCTCCCGAGGTTTCAGGGTATCATTTCTTATGTGATATCTATGTCCTAGAGATGACAGGATATGATGTCATTCCTGGGTTGGACTGGTTGGTTCCCTTCCAGGTAGTCTCCATCTGTTATCGTCATAGGGTGAGTTTTATTTCACCAAAGGGTGAATCTTTTTTTCATAGAGGCGAATGGGATGTTCAGGCGAGTCGAGCAGGACTCAAGCATCAAGGGCTAAGAAGGGTGACAACCCAGATTGCTAGTCTTTATCTGGATGACCTGGGGACTTCACAGTTGGACTTTCCTCCAGTGGTGGATCATTTCAGGGATGTCTTTCAAGAAGACTTTTCATGTTTTCCTCCAGAGCGTGAGGTGGAGTTCTCTATTGACCTCGTGCTAGGAGCGGCACCGGTGTCCATTCCTCCCTATAGGATGGCTACACCTGAGTTGCAGGAGTTCAAGAAGAAGTTGGAGGAGTTGCAGGTAAAGGGTTTCATCCAACCCAGTACTTCTCCTTGGGGTTCGCCTGTCCTGTTTTCGAAGAAGGCTGATGGTACCCTTAGGCTCTGTGCAGATTATTGGAAGTTGAACCAGTTGACGGTCAAGAACCAGTATCCCTTGCCTAGGATTGATGACCTTTTCGATCAGATTCGAGGAGATCGGGTGTTCTCAAAGATTGATTTGAGGTCCGATTATCATCAGTTGTGCGTTATACCATAAGATATACCTATGATAGCCTTCAGGAGCAGGTATGGTCTCTACAAGTATACTGTTAAGCCATTTGGTCTCACGAATGCATCAACAGTTTTCATGGCACTGATGAACATAGTGTTCCATCCTTACCTGGACTCCTTTGTTGTGGTCTTCGTGGATGATATCTTGGTGTACTCTCACACTCGACACGACCATGATAACTATATTGAGATCATTTTGAGTACACTGAGAGAGCATCAGATTTATGCTAAACTCTCGAAGTGCCACTTTTGGATGGATTAGATTCACTTCTTGGGTCACATCATCTCAGAGGCAGGAGTATCTGTGGACCCAGAGAAAGTGAGAGCTGTAGTTTCTTGGGAGCATCCAAAGAATGTTTTTGAGGTATGAAGTTTCCTAGGGCTGGCTGGATACTATAGATGCTTTATTCAGGACTTTTCATGCCTAGAAGCACCTTTGATAGGTCTGACCAAGAAGGGGGAGAAGTTCTTATAGTCAGATTATTGCGAGTCAGCCTTTCAGGAGCTGAAGATAAGGTTTATGTCAGCACCGATACTAGTCTTGCCAGAGCTAGGAAAGAGCTACACTGTTTATTGTGATGCTTCAAGTATCGGGCTGGGCACTGTGCTTATGCAGGGAGATGGAGTCATTGCGTATGGGTCTCGGCAGTTGAGGCCACATGAGAGGAACTACCCGACGCATGATCTGGAGTTGGCAGTTGTGGTTCATGCCTTGCGTTGTTGGAGACATTCCCTTTTGGGATAGTACTTTGTGGTTTTCACCGACCATAAAAGTCTCAAGTACATCTTCACTCAGTGTGATCTGAATCTGAAACAATGCAGGTGAGTCGAGTATCTTCAGTCTTTTGATTTTGATCTCGCCTTTACGCCGGGACAGGGAAATGCAGTGGCAGATGTGTTGAGCAGGAGAAATCAGATTCAGGCAGTTCAGGAGGCCAGTAGTGAGTGACAGCTTATGGATCTATTCTCTGAGATGCATCTGGAGGTGCACGACAGACAAGGACATAATTTTCTATCTTCTGTAGCTGTTACCTCTACACTACTTGTTCAGGTACGGATGAGACGGCTATTAGACTCATAAGGCTTAGTCCTACAGGAGAGTGTGTTTGGAGAGGACCCTCTTCCTGGATGGACAGTGGGTGAGGATGAGATATTTCATTTCCAAGGACGCGTATGGGTGCCAGTAGACATACGCGAGGAGATGAAGCGGGATTTCCATTCCTCAGTTTGGGAAGTTTATCCTGGCGTCACCAAGATGTATCAGGGTCTTCATCACCAGTACTGGTGGCCAGGTATGAAGAGAGATGTTTCTGGTTTCGTCTTAAGGTGTTTTACTTTTCAACAGGTGAAGGCAGAGCATCAGCAACCAGTAGGCCTTTTATAGCATTTACCCATTCTGGAGTGGAAGTGGATCGATGTCTCGATGGACTTCGTGACTGAATTGCCGAGGTCGCCTCGAGGGAACGATGTTGTTTGGGTTGTCGTCGACAGGCTTACGAAGGTTGATCAATTATTACCGATCAAGGAGACCTTCAGTGTTGATGATCTGGGAAGACTGTACATCAGATAGATTGTACTTCTGCACAGAGTTCTACACTTCATCATCCCAAACAGGGATGCACACTTTACATCTTGGTTCTGGCAGGGGATTCAAAAGGCATTGGGTACACAGGTACTTTTGAGTACAGCATACCATCTCTAGACAGATGGCCAGTCCAAGCATATGATCCAGGTGCTTGAGGACATGCTCTGAGCTTTCATTCTAGACTTTGGAGGTTCTTGGGAGAAGCATATTCCTCTGGTGGATTTCTCCTACAATAACAGTTTCCAGGTGACCATTCAGATGGAACCATACGAGGCTTTGTACAGTAGGCCATGCCGTTCACCCTTATGCTGGCTGGAGGTAGGAGAGGCAGCTTTGCTGGGATCTCGTATCGTTTAGGTGACCTCAAAGAAGATAGAGCTAATTCGGAAGAGGATGGATATAACACAGTCTCAACAGAAGTCTTATGCTGATTAGCGGAGATGACCTCTGGAGTTCAAGGTCGGGGATCAGGTTTTCCTACGTGTCGCACCGAGGCTGGGACACCAGAGGATTCAGAGACATGGTAAGCTTTCACCATGGTACGTCGGGCCATTTGAGGTCTTGGAGAGAGTAGGGCCGGTAGCCTATTGGTTGCAGCTACCTCAGAGGTATCGGGCCATGCATGACATCTTCTATGTCTCTGAGCTCCGACGTTACTTTTTGGATCCGTCTCATGTCTTTCAGCATTAGAAGGTTAAACTTGAAGCGGATGCGTTGTTCGAGGGGAATCCTATCCGGATTGTTGATCGTAGTACAAAGGTTCTCTGTGGGTGATCTATTCCTCTGGTACAACTGCTATGGAAGCACGGATGAGTACAGGACGAGACCTGGGAAAGGGAGACCGATGTACGGTCACAATGGCCGGAGCTGTTCGGGGATCCTTCTTCTACGCCACGTTAGGGAAATTAGGGGACAAATTTCTTTAAGGGGGGAAGTTTGTAAGAACCCAGATCTTATTTTTAGGTATGTTTTTACTTTTTCTAGAGTTTTTAAGAAAAATGAACTTTCTGGAAATTTTCAAAGTACACGCCGTGTACTCTTCCCCGGCTCGAAGCCGTGTGCTGGCCATGCCCGGGCTACACACACAGTGTGTAGGGGTGATGTGGAGGCCGATTTTGGCAGAGTACGGAAAAGACCCAGTACACGCCGTGTAATCTAAAAGTACACACCGTGTACTTTATTTTTTTTACTAAATGAACCAGGGTCATTCCTAATTCACCGAAACACCTCCTTCTAGGTGTCGTTCATCCGAGAGTGACCCGTATGGCCGAAACTTCGACGAGCTCCCGCCCCTACATCCTTTCTCCGATTTGAGCATGGTCTATTGCGTTGGAATCGCAGCGGTAAGATCTTCCTTCTCCTTGAGCTTCATTTTCAGATTCCTCTTCGTTTTCGAGTTATCGTGGTTTGAGAATTTTGTGCGTTTTCTCAGATCTACGATGTTCTAAGGGGAATCAATCGTTGTGATTCACATATATCGATCTCCTAGGATCTAGGTAGGTGGTTTGTGATTTTCTATTGTAAGTTGATGAATATTTTGGGCAAATTCCACAAATTCCCTTGGGCAGGGAATTGTGGGTTTCCTGTTTTGCCCCCGCTGTTTTCCTGCTTTGCTTGATTGCTGTAGTAGAGTTTTATGCTTGTAAGTAGAGTAATTTATTTGTGCTCAGGATGCTTTTCCATGTTTGTTCTTCCTATTTGGCATTTTTCCAGCTTCGATGCCTAGCCGTAGGATAGTGGAACTACTACTTTATTACTATTGAGCCATAGAATGGTAGCCAAGTAGTTCTTAAGGTTTACATGGATGATATACGCACGCTATTCATGTTTATTTTCACTCAGGACTATGAGAACCAAGAGTAGTATACCAAAGGGAGAATTGACGTAAGGGCTTCTCCAGAGTGTCTTTAAATACAATGCAAGACCACAGGGAGAATTGACGATGAGTGCTTCCTCAGAGAGTCTTTAGTTCCTCGACGTGGGCCATAGGGGGAATGAGACATTGAGTGCTTCCCCAGAGAGCCTTCAGTACGATACGAGACTATAGGGGGAATTAACGGTGAGTGCTTCCTTAGAGAGTCTATTAATTTCATAGCTGAACTAGAGGGGTGATAATGTGTGTTCCACCTAGAGGGTTTCTAGTACTTATAGGTTGAACCATAGGGGTTAGGCTGTGATAGCTACCCAGAGGGTTACATTTTTCCTTTTTTGCTGGCTGTTTACTTGTGTACTTCTGTTGTTAGAACTGTAGAATGTAGTTGCTTGTGTTTCTGTTTACTGCTTCTTGCTTTATTACTACCATGTATTCATTGACTGTTAGGCACATATATTTGGGTGATTGCCTACTGGGATTATATCTCACACCCTGTTTGGGTCATGATTTTGGTCCCAAGCAGACTATGTTGCTGCAGGTATAGATAAGGGAAAACGCCCTTCTACTTCGGGTTCCTTATTCACTGGAGCTGGAGAGCATGGGACCGAGCCGAGGCTTGCGATGCTAAGGAGTTTACATTGTTTTCTTTTTCACTTTGTCTTCTGTTGTACTTCAGCATGTTGGTTTGTTTACTACTTTCCATAGACATATGTACCATGTTGCATCATTATTATGTATCCATTGCTTCCGCTGTTTACTTCAGTTGTTGTATGCTGTTCATTGTTTCTGCTATTGTGTCTGGTTGTTTTTATGCTGTATACTTTACCAAATAAGGGAATAGTTTCCCCACTGACTCACCAAGGCCTTCGCTTCTAGTCAACAGACTCTGTCATTTGGGGAAACGTGCTTGAGGTCATGTGGTGAACCAGGTATGGGGAACTAGTGGAGGGGCTCTGAATTCGGGTCGTTACAAAGAGTAATGAGGATCATGATAAATATATAAGTATTGTTTTGTAAACTTTAAAAGAAAATAAGATGTCTGGAAAATTTAGAAAATATAAAATTTGGTTAAGTAGATTTAATTCCTTAGGAATATTATTTCTAAATATTGCATAAATATCTATCCTACTAAAAAAAAGTAGTGGAAGCGTGTTCATGACCTAAAAATTTCACTAAGATCCAATGTTTTCTTGGATTAATAGGTCAATACTAATGAGTTATTGACAAATTTTTTTATTTATCTTGCTCACTAACCAAGTTAACTCAAAAGAAAGACAGATTATTATGTAAAAATGAATATGATGAATGTTTTCAAGAATTTAAATAAATATTGGTAAATTAACTAGTGTTATTTTTTTAATCTAAAAATGGTGTGTTTGTTATTTATAGTGATGCATCTTTGAAGCTCCTTGGGTGAGTTTTGATACAAAATGACTGGGTAATTGATTATGCATAATGCTAATTGAAACCTCATGAAAAAAATTATCTTACAAATCACCTTTAAGTTAAAATAATAATTTTTGATTTTAAAATTTATATGCATCATTTGTATGTTGCAAAATATTAAATATATAAAGATCATAAAAGTTTGAAGTATCTATTCACTAAAAAAGAGTTGAACATGAGTTAAAGAAGATGGTAAAAACTAATAAAGGATTAGGATTTAAAAATTCACTTTCATATAAGTAAACATAATAAGGATTTATATTCCTTTAGTAAAAAGTATAATTCATTATTAACCATGAAACATTTGAAATATGATATAATATTTAATGATATAATGAATCTATTTTTGGAGGTTCTATATCCAAAAAACTTTTCTCTTTTGGATCAAGTATCAATAAAATTATCCTTGTTAGAAATAACTAAGATGGATCAGAATGAATATTATAGTGGGTAAATAATGATAAAACAAGTTAATGAAGTTATGTTTTCTAAGTTTAACATTAGAAAATAATGTGTTATAAATTTGGAAAGAGATTATGAGAATCAACTGACTTTCATGTGAGGAAATAATTATTGAGTGAGGATCATTACTCTCTTTCTTCTAATCATCTTGGAAGCAGTAATCCATACAAAGATATTTGATTATATTATTAGTGGTAAGGAATGAAGAGAGACACTGTTGATTTCACCATCAAATGTCTGACTTGTCAACAGGTTAAAACTGATTGAAAAATACTGAAGCAGATTCTTAAATTATAGCCATTTCTTGAATGTAAATGGGATCACATATCTATGGATTTCATGGTGGGATTACCAAGTAAATATTGAGGTAGTAATTAAATTTGGGTTATTATTGATTGTTTGAATAAGTCTGATCATTTTATTCCTATTCAAGATAATATTGGATCATCTTTCTCAAATTTATCTTAAGGAGAAGGTTAGGGTATATAGATATCCTCTATCTATTGTATCTAATCATAATTTTAGATTTATATATAATTTTTTTAAGAGCCTTACAGAGTCATTGTGTACTGATTTGAGTCTAAATATAACTTTTCATCTACAAAATCATGGAAAATCTTAGTGAAAAATTCAAAATTTAGAGGATATTCTTCAAGATTATTCACTAGATTATATTGGGTTTGTGATCAACATATTTCTTCAGTGTAATTTTATTATAATAATAGTTTTCATTGAAGTATAAAAATGAAACCATTTGAGGAATTATATGGAAAGAAATGTTGGACTATTCCTTATTGGGATGAGGTCTGGGAGAGAAATTTTTTATAACCAAAATTTGGAAAAGATATTGTTGAAAATATGAATACGAATAAACATCATATGAGGGTAGTGTAGAAAACGAAAAATTTCTATGTAAATAATTGGAGGAAGGATCTTTTCTTTGAGGTAGGGGACCATGTTTTTATTAAATTATATCTATAGAAAGGTATGACAACTTTTAGTAAGAAAGGGTAATTAATCCTATGTTCTATTATTATGTATGAAATTATAGAGAAAGTGGGATCAATAGTATACTGAGTAACCTCACCCTTGAGTTTATCTCAGGTACATAATGCATTTCATGTTTTTTTATTAAGGGAATATATTCCAGATACAACTCATGTTTTGATCCTTGAGAAGATATAGTTAAAATAAAATATCTCTTATGAGGAAAGACTAGTTTAGATTCACAAACATAAATAAAAAATGTAATTCACCAGGTTAAAATTTTATGGTGGAACTATATGATTTAAGAGACAATATAGGAGCCTAAAGAGGCTATGATGGAAAAATATCTCCACCTATTTATCAATGAATAAAATTGTGGGGATGAGATTACTTTAAGTGGGGAAGAATGTGATGACCCATTTATTTTAGCTAATGAATCAATTTTATGTTTAATAAATATTCATGTTAATTTTATAGATTCAAAACTATTATAATTCTATAAATTATTTTATATAAATTTTCAATAAAAAGAGAAATAATCTTATTCCAATTAAATTATTTTATTCATATTATATGATTTTATTTTAATGTTAAATTTATAATTTTAATTTGATAAAATTAACTACATTTTGGATAATTTATATCAAAATTATTTTAGGGTGATTTTTTTTATTTTTCTAAAAGAGTTTATTTTTGGATGAATAGTGAAAAATACCTATTTTGTAAATACTTTCACTTTTATAAAATTATAATCATATAATAATGATTTTAATTTTTATAAAACCTTTTTATAAATAATATTTATTTAATAAGTAAAAAATCATTTAGAAATATTATCTTGAATTTATAATCCTATGTTTGGAATTTTGAAACCAAAGTAATATTTTATTCTAATAAAATAAATGTATTTGACCCTTTTCTTAAATTAAATATTTATAAAGTTAAATTCAATTTTTGATTGGGTTTTAATTCAAATAAATATAATTTTTTTATAAATAAACCAATAAATTCCATGGGGATCAATTCTATACATTATTTTGGTATAAATTCATTTTTATGTTTAATGTATTTTTAAAAAACTGTTTTTCATTACATTTTGGATAATTATATTGAAATTAATTTTTACCACCTCTTAAAATAGAATCTTATAAAATTGTTTTAATATTTTTAATCATAATATTTAAATTAGGTAATAATTTTCCGTTTATTTCTATTCGTAATATTAAGTTACCATAATAAAAGTTAGTCACCATAGTAAGGGTTAAAAGTATTTAAGAGGGAGTTAAACTAAATGATAAAGATCTAAATATCTATAAAACTTGTGTATATTTGATTGGATGAGTGTATTTAAACCAGACCTTATCCTATCTATGAAAATTTTTGTATTTTTTACCACTTGAGTTTGATAATTACATTTATTATATTTTAATGTTAAAGGTATTTATAAGGGTGATGCTCCCCTTACTTATAAAAGAAAACATACTCTCTTAAATTCTTCACAAATTTTGAACAATATAGACTGAAATATACCTACAAAAATACCTCCAAAGCACCCTTAGGAACATCCTAGATCTTCTAGTATTGCAAAAATATCTATCCAAGAATCTTTAATGTGTTTTTCAGAGATTGTCCAAGGAAAAGGTATATATTCTAACAAAGATCTTTTAAGTTTATTTCTTCTTAAACATTATACAAATATTATATAATCATATAAACATAACTAAATTAACATAATTACTATATAGAAACATTATTATATTGATGAAAAATCTATCTAAAAACTAGTATAAACATCCCCTTTAAATCTATACTTTCCTGGAAATAATCATGATGCAATAAATATTACTATGACATAATCTACAAACTCCTTGAAAATCAAAACCAAAAACTATGATATAACCTTATCCCCATAATGATTAACTGTGACACCAAAATAACCCATGAAACATGTTACAATTTAATTTATAAAAACTTGTCCTAATAATAAAAACTATGTTAGAATGTCCCAACTACAATGGCTAGTGGTGGCACTTTCTTCAGATATAACACTTTCAAAAAATAAACAATAGCCAGAATAAGTCATGATGTAATATAACCCATTATAATGTGATTTTTACATCAAATTGAATTTAAACTTTAACTCAAATCCTATATTTCTTTTTCTTCTTTAAAATCCAAAAACACAAAAAGGAGGTGAAACACTGAAAATATGTACCTTTACATTAGATATGTGTAACATCCCGAACTTTTTTAATAACATTTATTTCTTAAAAATGTGTGTTATTTTATTTTGTACTCAATATAAATATATAACTTTAATAATGAAGTTAGTATACTTTTAAATGTGATAATCAAGTTTCAACCGTTATATGAAAATTGGTCAATTATAACCATTGGTCAATATGACCATCAAAACCTATACTACTAATAATTATTTTAACCTTAAAATTAATTTTTATATGAAAACCGATGCATATAGAAGAGTAAATGGCCTCATCCAGTAGAGTCATGCCATATTAAGCCTATTTTTTATATCTTTGGAAGGAGGTAGAATCAGTGGGATTTACTCTTGACCAATCCCAATCTAAGCTTTAACATGTTAATCTTGAACGAAATCACAAATGGGAGAAGTTGGAGGTGGTAGAAATTACCACTAGAGCAATGTAATCCAAGCTTCCCCAATAGTCTATCACCATCGCATACCTTACCATTAGGTAATGTGTGGGTGTTATAAGGTGTTACAATTCCATGTACTAATAACTTAAAATGTAATCCCTTTGTTTAAATAAAATTTTTATTTCATCAAATTCGTTTTAATAATAGTTTTGCTTAAAAATTGATATGGAATTTGGTAAATTGATTTTTCAGGAAAAAATGTAATTTTTAGAGAGATATAAATTATTATATTAAAATAATTCTTTATTAATAATGTTTATTATAATAAAATAGTGTTATAAAAAAACTCTTTTTAATTATAAATGATAAAATACTTTTATTTTTTTTCAAATGTCAGAAATTTTACTCGGCATTCACTATACATTTTCTATCCACTATTATTTCTAATAAATAAGTACTTTTATTGTAAAAAGTTAAATTTATCATATTTTGAGATTTATTATGATAAAATAAATTTTTTTTTTGAAATCAGAACTTATATATTATATTAGGGTGAATTTATGAGATTTTTTTAAAATACTTTAGTTTTCATGAATATTGAAAATATAGTTCGAGTTTTTTAGTATGTTTAATGACATCATAATGATGTAATAATTAATATAAAATGATTTTTGAATCTTGTGGATTAAAATATGTTATTATGTGTCCCAATTGGCCAATAACATGGGAAAATACCATGTGAAATCCTATGATTTTTCAAATACCACTACTGAGGTGTCTAAGGAAATTAATAAAAAACTCCTCACTTTTGCTATAAATACCCACACATTTATTCATTTAAAATAATTTCCAATTAATTATCTATAAATATATGATATTAATACCTCAAAATTATTCCAATAAAGGTTTCTTCAAGCCCTTAATGTCCTGATCTTTGAGTTTTAGAAGTCACTCTTCCAGGTAAGGGAAATCACAACTTCTCTTTTCCTTTCAAGTTTCTTTTTTATGTGGAATGTATTTAATTTTTCCAAACCATGTTCCTATATCCATTTTATTCTATCCATTTACTATTTTAATTTTATTTTATTATTGGTATACCCTTTCCCCATCTATTTTTAATGTTTTCTAAAACAACATTTTATACCCATTATGCTAATGATTTTACTTCTCAAAATTTATCTCTTTTTTTCAAAAAAATTGTTTTATTTTATTTTGCGAATACCCAAAAATATTTATTCACCATGTTTATTCACATATATTTCAAAATTATATATTTAATTATGGTATTAACATACATTAAAACCACCTTCCTTTTCTGTGAGTTTAAAAACGAGAAAAGGATATTGTTTTTATGCACTTTTTAAAACACCAAGATTTTGATATGAAACCCATTTATTTTATTCTACATGGATTATTTATGAGATATTTGATTATGTTATATTTGGATAAAATTAATTAATACATAGTAAGGGTGTTACCTAATAGTGCTCCAATGAATTGGGTAAATAATTTAATATCTAGAGATGACATGTTTTACAATACCTTGGGGAATAACCTTGGTAATTTTTAGGACACCTCAATGAAAAACCTTGGTGTTATAATTATGAATGTATAGAATAAATTTTTTAGCAACATTTATAAGTTAAAATTCATTTTATTTCGTTTATGATATTCCTCATGTTCTATTTTTCATGCCATAATGTTATCCCTTAAGTTTTTATTAATATTTATCATGATCACATGTAAATTGTTTCACTTGTTTTCCCTTACTGGGCCTTATGCTCAACCTTTCCTTTGATGTATGTCCCAAGTTATGAGATGCAATAAATTTACTTAAGATAAACCTTAAATAGTTCTTTCAAGTGGAATTGAAGAATTTGTTTTATGTTCTCATTCTTTATGTACCTTATTTAAAAGAAATTATTCTTTAAAAGATCCTCTATTTGTAAAATGCAATGGAAAGTTATGTAATAAAAAGGTGGGATGCCATAGTTTGTATCAAATTATAGTTTAGTTATTTTTGTAAATTAGGATTTTAATACTTTAGGAAGAACCCTAGTGAAAAGTTTAAATATAGGAAAACATCCTAGTATTTTGGTGAAATATTAAGTAAGTGGTTTCTAAACAAATAAATCTTTGTATGGATACAAACAAGTAGATGTGGCTCTAGAATAAAAGTACATAGGGGTAATGAATTCAACAAGGTGTGTTGGGAATAACTCGATATAACTTGGTACTTGACAACGAGCCTTGATTCACTCATGTTCGAACACACCTAGGGGGATATATTTGGTTAATCATAATATTTTTATATACTATTATGAAGGATTTATAGATAATGTAATTGTTGTTAAATAATAATATATTTAAACATGATAATTTAAGACATAAGATTCCTTTAGATTTATAAAATTATTAAATGAAACACATTTCTCACTAAGGTTTTCTTCTTTTAGAAAATGGAGGGAAATAGGAGAAACCACGTAAATGGTGAGTGAAATGGACCAAGAGCTAACGACCTTCCAATGAATGCCATAATGAAAAATTTCATGGGAATGATGAATCAAATGACTCATGTTATGAGAAATAACTTGAATCAAGATGAGAGACCAGATTCACCATAAAGGGAACAAATTTTTATTGATTCCTTTTATATGTCAACAAGCACCAAATTTTAGTGGATCTACCAACCCATTGATTGCCAAAAAATGTATAATATTTATGGAAAAGATATTATATGTAATATATTATTCATAATAATAGAATTTCCCTATGTATATGTACTACTTAGAGGGATAAGCTGATCAGTGGTGGAAACTAGTTAAAAACACAAATCCAAGAGGGGATATTGAAGCTTTGAAGTGGGAAGAGTTCAGGGGAACCTTTTTCAAAAAATATTTACCGAATTCAATGTAAAAAAATGGAGAAGTAATTACTAGAGATGAAGAAAAAGGAAAATTAATATGTGGGAAGCTATGAGATAAAATTCACAAGAATTTCTTACTACACCTCTAGCTTTTTCATGGATCCTAATGGAAATGTTGATAGATTCATTAATGGAATACAGTCCCATCTATAGAAGAATCCTAGTATTTAATACTATAACAACTACAATAAGATAGTACGAAGTGATATGAAGGTCAAACTAAAGTTTGGTGAGATGTAGTGGTCTCAAAAATCAAATGAAAAGAAGATATCTTTGGATCCAATAAAACAATAGAGATTTGATCATGGAAGAGGATAAAATCATATGAAACTTACCACATGTAACAAATGTGGGAATAAGAATTTGGGGAAATAAATTCTTGAGAGTGGGAAATGTTACAAGTGGAGAAGAGATGACCATATCACTCGGAACTGTTGTAGTGAGGTGAAGCCTAAACTTATCAACAAAAATGAAAAGGGAAGTTGTTGAAGGATTTTTCTGAATTCCAATACTTCAAATGTGGAAATCTTGGACACTTTTCCAATCATATTCCGAATTCGAGGTTAGTAGAGTGGAATCACCATTAACCTCAGTATAGGAAAAAGGAGAAAGCTCATGATTTTTTTATCACAATAGATAAAGTTGAAGCTCCAACTGATATGGTTGTAGGTACTTTCATTTTTCTCTAAAATCTATAAAGTACTTTGTTTGATTCTATTTTTATGCATTCCTTTATTTCCACCATGTTTGTAAAGAATATATAATCAATCCCAAAATTTCTAGAAATAGAGTTATCAGTCAAGACTCTTATAGAGATTATCCCAGGATCAATAGTTTATAGAACCTCTAGTATTCAATTTGTTGAGCACAATATCATTGAAAATCTTGTAGTCATTCCCATGTTTGAATTCAACATTATACTAGGGATGGACTGAATCTCAATGTATAATGCTAATATCAACTATAGAATCAAGTAAATCTCAGTAGTCTTGAATGGACAACCTATATTAGTTTTTAAAGGGGATATATATTGACCTAAGCTTTGTCTAGAAGAAACACCATTATCCTTCTTTATGAAAATGATCAGTGAAGATGAATAAGGAAATGAAAGTATATGATTAGAGAATGACCCCATAATTCAAGAATACATTGACGTATTTCTTAAGGAGTTTCGTGGAACTCCCCCGAAATGATAGGTAGAGTTATCCGTTGAACTTATGCCTAGATCCAATCCGATATCAAATACCCCATATATAATTGGAAATGTGGAGATGGAGGAATTAAATAAATAACTCCAAGATCTTTTAGATAAGGGGTTTATCTAGATAATCATGTCTCCTTGAGGAGAACCTATTCTATTTTTGAAGTATAAGGATGGATCAATGTGGTTATGCATTGGTTATAGAGAACTTAATGGGATCACATTGAAGAATAAGTAGCCTCTTCCAAGAATTGATAATTTATTTGAACAGCTTCATGGGGCTCAATTATTATCCAAGATTGATTGAGTTTAAATAAATAATATACTCTAAAGGCCATCATTCGATCAATATATTTTCATTATGAGTTTTTGGTTATTCCCTTTTCATTAAATAATGAACATGCTATTTTTATGGATTTTATGAATAGAGACTTTAAGGACTAACTTGATAACATTGTGGTAGTTTTTATTGATGATATTATGATATATTCCAAAAGTCATCAGGAGCATGATTATTATATAAGGTTATATTAAAAACTCTAAGGAAGGAGGGGTTATTTAGAAATTTCAAAAAATGTGAATTTTGGTTAAAATAATTCACTTTCATTGGGCACATTTAAACCAAAGAAGGAATATTAGTTGACCTTGAAAAGAAAAAGGTTGTGGAGGAGTGGCCTCATCCTACAATAGTAACTGAGATTAATAGTTTCATTAGTTTAGTGAGATATTATAGGAGGTTTGTGGAAATTTTTTCACAACTTTATAATCCACTAACCAAGTTAACTAGAAAAGGGGTTAATTTCATATGGACAAAGGAGTGTAAATAAAGTTTCCAAGAGTTTAAGAATAGATTGGTTATTGTACCTGTGTTAACTCTATCCTCTATCAGAGAAGGATTTGTTATTTTTAGCTATGCATCTCTGAAAGGTATTGGTTGCATACTCATGAAAAAATGACAAGGTGATTGCTTATGTATCTCGACATTTAAAGCCTCATTAGAATAAATATCCTACACATGACCTAGAGCTTGCTGTGGTTATTTTTTCTCTAAAGATATAGAGGCACTATCTTTATGGGGTGAAATGTGATATATACACAGACCATCAAAGTTTGAAGTTTATTTTCACGCAAAAGGAATTTAACATGAGATAGAAAATATGGTTTGAATTTCATAAAGACTATGATTGTTCAATTCATTATCACCCAGGAAGAGAAAACAAAGCCACTGATGCATTAAGTGGGAAATACCCTATTGTGTTGACAATGATGAGGATTCAAGGAGATCCTTTGATCAAATACTTAGTAAGACTATACATGTGAATTGTAAGGGAAGGGACATGATCAACCCTATCCCAAATGATTTCCCAACTATCATTATTAGAGAAGATCAATAAATCTCAAATAAAGTATCCTTTTTTACAAAATAAGATAGATTATATAAAGAGTGGGAAGTTTCATAAGTTCAATATTGATAAAAAAGGTGTACTAAAATTTCATACAATCCTATGTGTTCCATATATTTCAAAAATAAAGAAGGAGATGATGGATGAAGCTCATAGCTCTATATTCTCTACACATCATGGGAGAAAAAAATGTATAGGGACCTTCATGATCATTATTGATGGGATAACATGAAAAAGGAGGTTGTCGACTATACTACAAGGTGCTTAGTGTTTTAACAAGTTAAGGTGGAGAAACAAATTCTTAAAGGGTTATTACAACTACTACCTATACCAACATGGAAGTGGGATAATATCACTATAGTCTTTGTCACTAGTTTACCGAAAATATCCAAAGAAAATAATGAGATATGAGTTATAGTGGACCGTATCACCAAGAATTCCCTTTTTTATCTCTATTCAAGAAGATTTATATCTTGACAAACTTTCCAAGATTTACATGAAGGAAGTTGTAAGGATTTAAGGAGTACCACTTTCTATCATTTTAGATCATGATCCACGGTTTACATCAAAATTCTAGAGAAGTATTAAATATTATCTGAAAACTAAATTGAATTTTAGTATGGCCTATCACCCATAAACTGATGGCCAATCTTAAAGGACTATTCAGACACTTGAGGACATGTTAAGAACTTGATCAATGGAATTTAAAGGTGGATGGGATCAACATCACCCATCAGTTTAGTTCTCTTATAACAATAGTTTCCCTTCAAGTACTCAAATGGAACCCTATGAAGCTCTATATGGGAAACAATGTAGAAATCCTACTTGGGATGAAGCTAGTGAAAGAAAGATTATTGGGCCTAATCTTGTGTAGGAGATGGCAGAAAAGGTTCATGATACCCAACAACACATAAAGGATACTCAGAGTCGGTAGAAGATCTATGATGACAACCATTAAAGGAACTTGGAGTTTGATTTTAGAGACAAATTCTTACTTAGAATTTATCATTGGAAGAGAGTCATGTAGTTTGGGAAGAAAGGGAATCTCATCCTCATGTACATTGGCCCCTATGAAATCCTTGATTGCATAGGAGAAGTGGACTATCAGCTATCATTTCCACCATCCCTATCTCAAGTTTATGATGTTTTCCATGTATCTCTCTTGAGGAAGTACATACCTGACCCATCACATGTACTGAATCTTGAAGTGGTACAATTGGAATATAAAATATCTTATGAGGAGAAGCCGGTGGAAATCTCAGACCATAGAGACAAGGTTATATGAAAAAAGACTACCTAACTCGTTAAAGTGTTGGTGAGGAACCAAAAATACGAAGAATCCACATGGGAACCAGAGGAAACAATGAGGTAGAAAGACCTACACCTTCTCTCCATCAAATGAATGAGATAAAATTTTAGGGATAAAATTTCTTAAGGGGGGAATAATTTAATGACCAGAACTTTTTGAATAATATTTGTTTCTTGAAAATATGTGTTATTATATTTTATACTCAACATAAATATATCTCTTTTATAATGAAGTGAGTATATTATGAAATGTGACCATCTGATTTTTAAAATTATATGACCAATGGTCAATTATGAATGTTGGTCAATTATGACTATTGGTCAATTGACCATTGGAAACTATACTCTTAATAATTATTTCAATGTTATAATTATTGTTTATAAGTTGAAATTATAAAGGAATATTAATGTAGAAAGAAGAGTCTATGGCCTCATCTAGAAGAGTCATTCCATATGAAGCCTATTTTTGGAGATTGGGAATGAGGTAATATCATTGGGCTTTTCTCTTGACTATTTTGAAGATGATATTCAACATGTTAATCTTGAACAAAATCTCCTATGGGAGAAGTTGAAGTTGGTGGAAATTACCACTCGGGCAATGTTATCTGAGATTCCCTGAGAGTCTATCCCCATCACACACCTTACCCTTAGGTCATATTCAAGTGTTATAAAGGGTTATGTTTTAATTCCATAATTACTTAAAATGTAACCCATTTTTGTAAATAAAATTTTTATTTCATCATTTCCATTTTAAGAATAATTTTTCTTACAAATATATATGGAATTTGATAAATTGATTTTTCTAGAAAAAATTGTACTTTTCAAAAAGATATAAATTATTATATCAAACTAATGCTTTATTAATAATGTTTATTATAATGAAATATTTTTATAAAATTCTCTTTTTTAATTATAAATTATAAAATAATTTTATTTTTTTGGAAGGATAGGAATTTTACTATGCATTCACTATGAATTTTCTGTCCACTATTCTTTCTAATAAATAAGTATTTTTATAGTTAAAAGTTAAATTTATCTTATTTATAGATTTATTATGATAAAATAAATTTCATTTCCGAAATCATAAAATAGATATTAGGTTAGGGTGAATTTATGATAATTTTATAAAATACTTTAGTTTTTTGTGAATAGTAAAAATACAGTTTGGGTTTTTTAGTATGTTTAATGACATAATAATGATATAATAATTAATATAAAATTTTTGTTGACTCGTTTGGATTAAAATATGATATTAGGTGTCACAAGTGGACAATACCATGGGAAAATACCATGGGAAAGCCTAGGTTTTTTCAAATACCACTACTGCGGTGTCCAAGAAAATTAATGAAAAACTCCCTCACTTTTTCTATAAATATCCACCCATTTATTCTTTTAATTTCATTAAAAATTCATTATACATGAATATATGATAGTATTAACTCCAAATGAGTCATCCCAATGAGTCCTAAATCCCCCAAGGTCCCAATATTTGAGTTTTAGAGGTCACTCTTCAAGGTAAGGGAAATCTCAACTTCTCATTTCCTTTGAAGATTACTTTTTATGTGGTATGCCTTTCATGTTTACAAAAAGTGTTATTTTGTAAATTTTATTATATAACATTATGGTATTAATAGTATTGTATAAGTGGTATACCCTTCTGCCCTCTCTTTTCAATGTTTTTTAAAACCACGTTTTATACCCATTATGTTGCCGATTTTACTTCTCAAAATTTCTCTCTTTTTTGAAAGAAATTATATTATTTTATTTTGTGAATACCCAAAACTCTTTATTCTACAAGGGTATTCACATATATTTTAAAATTAACTATTTAATTATGGGATTAACATACATGAAACCCAACTTCTTTTTCCATGGGTTTAAAAATGGAAAAAAGATCTTGTTTTTAAGAAATTTCTAAAACACCATGATTTTGATATGAAACCCGTTTCTTTTATTCTAAATAAGTTATTTATGAGATGTTTGATTATGATCTATGTGTATCAAATTAATTAATAAATATTAAGGGTTCTCCCTGATTTTGCTTTAATTCATTGGGTAAAGAATTTAATCTATAGAGATAACATGTTTTACGATACCTTGGTGAATAACCTTGGTAATTGTTTTGAATCCTTGGTGAAAATCCATTGTGATTTGATTATTAATGTCTAAAATAAATGTTTTGGCCACATTTTAAAGTTATTATTTGTGTTATTTTATTTATTTTAAGCCTAATGTTTTATATTTTATGCCATAATTATATTCCTCAAGTTCTTATCAATAATTCTCAAGATCATATGTAGCCTGTTTCACCTATTTTTCCTTACTATGACTTTTGATCACCCTTTATTTTGATTTTTGTCCCCAGGTTATGAGAAGAAAAAAATGTACTTTGGATTAAACTTTAAAAATACGTTCAATTTTAATATAATATTTTGTTTTTTTCATGTATTATGTACCTTATTTCCAAGAAACTAAACCTTAAAAGATCATTTGTTTGTAGAATGTAAGGAAAAGTTATGTAATAAAAAGAAGGGATGCCATAATATGTCTAAAATGATTCTTATCTATAAGAATCCAGAATAACTTTAAAATAATGAAAAATTTATAAAAACTTAACCACCAAGTGAGATACCTCTCAAATAGGACCCTAGATAAAAAATATAAGACTTACACCTAAAAATAATAATGATCACGAGTAAAATTTTAGGTCCTCACATTACACACCTCTAAATATCGAATCATCACATTATAAACATTTCATATTCATCCCATACATATCAATTGTGGTGTTATACAAGAAATAAAAATACCACAGATACTATATCCAACAATCCCAAATCACTCTCATATTCCCCATAAAACATACATTGTTAAAGAATGATCGTACTCTACCAATAAAATCTCTTATCCTCAAGGAAAAATCACACCCAAAAGAACCACCCAAGGTTATACACCAAAAAACTTTATTTGAAAATTCATTCTATAATATCGAATCTAAAAAATATTATCTTAAACAAAATTATTTACAGAATCTATAACTTGACACATCATTAAACTTATAAAAACAGGATTTTAAAAAATAAAATAAAAAATTGAATTCTTTACTATAAATGGAATAAAATATTATAAAATAATTAATGTATATTCAAAATAAAATTTTTATAATAACTAAAATTAATTTATGTTTAATTTATTTTAATATGCATGAAAACATAGAAATTTATTTCACTTATCTTTTACAATTAAATTTAAGTGTGTGTAAAAATTCACCATACTTTTGAAATTAATTTAAAAACATTATAAATGATTTTAAAAATGGAATATGGATTTCATAGATTGAATTTAATTTTAAAAATATATACATCTATGTTTAAATTTTTAAAATCATTGATTCATTTTAAAGAGAACAAGTCTTAAAAATATGTCACATGAAGAAAATTATTTCCACCTTAAATTATTAATTTAAAAGAATTACTAAAGTTACCCATGGAATAAATAAGAATAATTATCCAACATTTGATTCAATCATCACGACCAAACCAACTCTACTAAAACCGACCACCAATTGGGTTCCTATTACTCCATTGGATATGAAAAATTACTCACTTATATTTAAGGAGAACTATGAACCATGAAACACATATATTAATGATTACCTACCCAGAAAAAAGAAACAAATAAACTCTTCTATCATAAGACACCTCGAGCCACTCACACCTAGAGATCTGAATCACAACTATTCCCTAATAGATCTTCTAACACTCTACCTTCACAAACCATAAAACCGTTAAATAATAACATTAAAATTACCTCTCATGAATTCCTAAAAATAAATCTAATAAAATATCCTCATCATAGATAAAGATATTTATTCAACATTCCCATAATATCTTACCTCCTCCTAAGTATTAAATTGTAGGGAGTATATTCATAATTAAATTTCAAATTCAAATTATACTCAAAATTATGATACTTCACATATTTATTATTTAGAGAACATGGGAAATTAATAATCAATCTTTGGATGTGAGCTATGATGTCATTAACACTATATTATCCTTATTTAATCTTTTAAATCTCTTTCATACATCCATCCTTTTTTATAGGAAATAAAATACCAATTAAATGAATCATGAAAATCCTCCCAAGATATCCCATATGGATTGAAATGATAAATCCTCCACCATAATCCAGACACATATTAAAACAAAATAATACCAAGGTAACTCAAAATTAATCTAGGGATTTTATCAATTTAAAAGAAAATTAATCATACCCTATTTATTTCACAACTTCATGTGAAAATTTTTCACAAAGAAACTTCAAAAATCATTTCCATTGAAAATACAATAGTACTTAATTCCATGATTAATCCTCCATTATATCATGCCTAGTGTTTTGGTGATGTTCTTGAAGAAGACAAGTGGTTTGGTTTGGTGAAATTGAAGTTGTTTTCAATAACTTAATAATGTGAAATGTTGATGATTTTTAATTTTAACGATTACAGAGCTGGTTTATAGATAAAAAAACTAGTGTAATTATAATTTGAGTTCAACAAAAATGTTTTCAAAATTTAATATAATCAAATATTTTTAATTTATGACTGAATTTAAAAAAATTAGAATGGATAATTGTGGTTTAATTTTTGAGTAGTAAGGTTTTTATTTTATATAGAATTTGGATAGATTTTTTTAATGAAGTTTACCAAAAAATAGATGACCATTACCAACTAGATGAGGGTCCCGAACTACTTATAAGGTGGAAAAGTGAAACCTTGGATAACCATCATCGAAATTGAGAGCGCACAAAGGTTTTTTAATGGGGATCCTATGAGATGTGTATAGTGGGAGGCAAGCCACCATGTGGGTAGGAATTATAACAGAGGTGGTTCCAGTACAGGGCATTGCCAATGGAAGTGGGTAGTGTCCAAAAATTGATTTTTGGACCACTCTCACCGCATCTTATATTATTAATAAGTGAATAAATGGTTGTGGTTTTTATGTGGGATAGAATATTTTAGGACTAAAAAGAATCATGGACGTCTGATTCATTGGTCTGATTATCTAGTCCTTTCATTCTCTTTCTCATGTCGTATCTCGAGAAATCCATCAAAAGATTCTGGGTCACCAGGATCTCCATGGAAAAATTGACAAAAGCTTTATCCAAGCCTTATGGTCACCATTTTAACCCTATGATGATATAAAATTGATCTAAATGTAATGAAACTTCATTTTTATAGTATAAAAAAGATCAAACTGATGTTTTACAATGAGTTAAAAAAAATTTATTCCAGTGATGATGATTCTGGTGTCGATAAAGAGAGGTAGTGAATTTTTAAATGAGATGGTGTGCATGATCTAGGTCAGTGGAAGATTGTCTATAAATACCACTAGAGGTGTTCAGTTCAGTAGCCGAGTGTTTGAGAAGATATTATTTCAAGATAAATATAGCACAATGAATCAATATAGTTCATAGATAGAAGTTCTACTCTCTTTCTATTTGTGTGAATGTGAAGAGGATTCTATTAGAAAACTACATGTGCATTTCAAACTAGTTTTTTATTCATGATGAACTGTGTTTGAAAAATCATTTGAGTTTGTGTGGTATAATTTTTCATCTCTCTTTATTGAGCGAAAGAATTTGTGAACAATATATTTCTTTTTGTGTGTGAAGGGTTGGAAGAATAAAATATTAGTTTATTTTTAAAACATGTTTTCTAAATAGAAAAATCTTACATGCATCAGGTTTGAGTGTATCAAGGTTTGAGAAACAATGTGTGTGAATAGTGTGTGTATGTGAAGGAAACACACTTGCACCAAGGTAGTGTGAATCTTGTGTGAAGGGGAATAAAAATCAATAACTTAGTCAAAATAATAGTGAGCATTAAATTTTTTGTCAAGAAATTGTTCACATGAGGAAAAAACAAGGAACAATTCATATACACATGCTTGATACCTTTTTATAGAGCACAGACAGTGTGTGTGTATTCTTTTTGGGTGAAAACCGATTGAAAAGGAAATGAAAAGTACACTATGAAAAGTGTATACATGAAGGTGATTTTGCACATTCATATGTAATTATATAATCAATTTAAGTGTCAATTTTAAAGAGTATATTTTCTTAGGAAATATTATTTTTATAAGGTTTAATATATGCATAAAGTAAGAAGACCATATAGTGTATTATATATACGCTTGTAGTTAGAAGAAGTGCATGTTAAATACTTGTTTCTTGATTTTTGTGTAGTGATTTGAGACTAAATCCAAGACAATATTTCTATCATTATTTTATAATATTTTTGTATCTGAGTTTTTAGTGAGTAGTGAGGCCAGATCTTTAGTAGAAAAAATAATTCTTGCCTAAGCACTATTAAACTAAGACAACTGACCATTTATAGATGATTAGAATTTATTTGATCAATACTAGATTTATTGAAAAGGTACTTGAATTGTACATGATCCAGTGTGATCCAATAAGATCATGGAGGAAGATCAAGTAATCATCTTATATGTGGATCAAAAATTCTAAAGAAGAAGAAGAATCTTGTGAATAGGGGGGGGGGTGTCTAACCAGTTACTAATGAGGCTTTAGGGACTGGGGGGGTCTAACCATTTGAACAATTAAGATGTCTAACCAAAAAATTCAGAAAATATGTATTGCATGGTTTTATAACTAAGATCAATTGGAGGATTTAAAACTGGAGTGTATGACTTGTTGCTGCCAAAACTAGTGTATTTTATAAAATTATTATGGAGGATAATCCATGTTTGGGGGTCTAACCAAAATTTAAAGTATGTAGGTATTAGTACCAAAAATTGTAAAAATACAATGTTTTGTGTTTCATTTACTTTCCATATTGTATTCGATGCATGATCCACTCATCTTAACATGTGACAAAGAATTGAATTAAAAGGTGAAAAATAATTCAGTAAAATAGGTTACTCAAGATTCACCCCCTTCCAGTGTGACTGCATGATCCTTGCAATCTTCTAATAGTATCAGATCAAATACACCTCTAATTGGATACACTTTACTTGTCTATTTATTTTTTCATAAGTACATGAAGTTCAAATTTAAGTTTGAAGAAAGTTTTGAAGAGATCCAAAATGGAAAAGATTATCTCTACTCCTAATGTTATTTGTGTTGAAATTTCAGTAAAAAATTAGAAAAATAGGAATAAAAAAGTGTAAAAGAAGATGAAGAATAATTTTAATATAAATTAATATTAACCAGTATATTAAGACACTCAGAGTGGAATTTTTTAGTGAAATAAATTGGTTACAATTCTAATGAATCGAGTTTGAGACTGGATGATGATTTGATCAATTATAAAATCAGAAAACATATGAATAAAGTTCCCAAATAAGTGATCACATTTATGACTAGAGTTTTCAAGGAACTTTGGGATGAAAAATCACAACTTGAAGAAGATTCAAATGATATAGAATAAGCATTGATTAAAAAGTTTGGTATATCCGAAAATCTCACAAAACTTATAAAATAAAAGTATGAAACAATATATATTTACAAAGAAAGATATTCTAGATCTATTGAAGAATTGAAAATTAATTTTTTTGAGAAAGGTGTTTTTGAAATTTTCATTATCGAAGTTATCCATATACTGGAAAAGCAGCATAATACAACTATGAATATTAATAATTCTCAGATGAATGATAAAGTATAAAGAATCATAGGTCTTGAAAATTTTTTAATAAAGGAAAATAAGATGCAAAAAGTTTAAATTTAGAAGATAAATATTCAGTGAGAAGAAGTAACTAAATCAGTTGAAGATCAGAATAATGATCTCAACTTAAACTTTCTTGAACTAGAAATAAAACTGTTAAATTTGGAAGAGACATAAGTTGAGACTTCCTAGTTTGTTGAGAAAAGATGTATTTCCAAGTATTCATTTGATAAGAGTTATATTTTTGAAAAGACTAAATCTGGTGGTAATAAGAGCTTTTGATTATCCAAGGATAAATCTACTGTAGAATCTTTAAAGAAGGTAACCCATTTTCCTAATAAATCTGTGTGTTCTAATGTTGATTTGATGAGTAGTGCAGATTAAAATTTAAAATTTAGACAAAAATGGGTAAATAAAAATTATTTTTCCCAAATAAATAACAAAATATGATATGTGATATTCATAAGAAGAAAAATGTAAAAAATAGTTAGAATATGTCTCAGAAGAAGAAGTTAAGATTTGTTAGCTGCTACTGGTGTTGTTGGAAATTTGGGCATGAGGAAATGAATTTTTTGAACAATATGTCATTGTATGAAAATTAGAGTTCCTACATTTTGGGGGAGAAAATATGAAGAGAAATTGAAACCTACACAAAAAAATAAAATCTCATAGAAAGAAAATCAGTTTATCAAGAAAATATATGATTTATTTGAAAATTTATGTGATTATTTAAATAGAAGTGGTCATTGTAATGATTAATGCTTCTATATACCAATCATACAAAAATACCCTATTGATGAAAATATAAAACCACAACAAAAAGTGAAGAATGTTTGAAATGATGATGACTGGTCAACCTTGGGATGTGTAAAAAAGAAGAAGGTTGTTAAATAGAAAACACTAAATAAGTTCATGAAAAATAACGAGAAGAGTGTCTCACTAATGAAAGTATGTTTATATTATGGTGGGAAAGGTCACTTCATAGACCATTGTGAATTTTCCATGAACATCAATAATTAAATAAGTAATATTGAATCAAACATAGCATCAATACAGAAGAGAAACAATAAGATTGATTTATTGAATGAAATCTATGATGAAGAATCCAAAAAATTTCCTAAAATAGGAAACTTTTTGAATTATAATGTTGTGTGTCAAAGGTGAAATATTTTTGTAATTTTATGTAAAATTATTTTGACATGATTATCTATTCAAGAAGAATTTTTGAAGATTAAAGAGAAATAATCTATGACTTCTAGTGTTGGGAAATATAAGTTTACAAACAAACTAAAAACTCACATATTTTAAAATAATGTTTGATCATATGGAAAAAATAGTTGGAAGAAGCGATAAAACTAGAACAAGTAGAGAAAAATGAAACTGCTTTGTTAGAAAGTGTGAAGAATCCATTTTCATCTAAGAATATTGTTGGGTTCAGAAGAAACTCTCATCCCTGTTTGTCTAACTAAAGATCATAGAATAACCACATTATTCCCATATATATATACATTGTGTTTGTTTTTCATGTTGGTAATTCAAGGTGAAGCACTTATTTAGGGAGAGACTTGAATTTGATAAAATCTATGAACATATTACTGCTAAAAGTTATCCATCATAGAAGACTAGTGTCATTATTTTTTCTCCTTGCAATTTCAAAAATTATTATATTAAGATGATTAGAGTTTACTCTTGAAGAAATTCAATCCTGATGAATAAGTATTGAGTGCATCTCTTGAGGGGGAGCACTGAAGATCTTCCATTATATATTTCGATCTCAGTTGGCATCTTATAAATTTCAGAAGTTCTGGTGAGGTATGATTCTAATAATTTCAGATGTTAAAAACCTAAATATTGAAGCTTATAGTCACTGAAGTATGTTGATTACATTCTCCTATTTTAATTTAAAAATAAATTAAATTCCAATGGGGGAGATTAATCACTTTATGAAAAAAGAAAAAATAATTCAAAATGGGAAATAAATCCTTACACTTGAATGTTTTTAATCTATTTACTGAGATTTATGTAGAAGTGTAGGTGAAATTCATTAAAGTATATCCTAAAATTTTTAGTAATTAGTATCACATGATGGAAATTTATTGACAATATTGACGTTGAATTTGATCAATCTTTTTTTCTACACAGAGGTTTGCTCATGTAGACTTAGAGTTGATTAATTTTAGTTATTTCCAAAGATATTAGTGATTAAATCCTTCTTAGAAGTAAATTTTAAAATAAGTGATAGAAGGGAAGTGGATGTTTTTAATGTCAATTTTGGAACTAAGAATTCCTTCCCATGATTATATTTTTGGATTTATTTCCAATAATGGGAAGAAGATATCATTGACTTTTAAGATGAAATGGGAATTGAAAACAAATACAAAGGGGGAGATTGAAGAGTACAAGTTGTTTGGTTTTGTGAAATTGAAGTTGTTTTTAATAACTTAAGAGTGCGAAAAGTCAATGAGTTTTAATTGTTATGATTATAGATTTATTTTATAGTTTAGAAAAACTTGTGTCATTGGAATTTGAGTTAGATAGAAATGTTGAAATGTGATGATTATAGAGTTAATTTATAGTTCATAAAAACTTGTGTAATTGGATTTTGAGTTTGAAAAAAATGTTTTAAACATTTGGTAGAAACAAATATTTATAATTTATGATTGAATTTAATCAAAAATAAAAATGTATATTTGTGGTTTAGTTTTTTTAGGTTAGTTTTTCATTTTTTATGGAATTTGGCTCGAGTTTTTTAATGAAGTTTATAAAAAAATAGATAACCATTACCAACCATCTAAGGGAATTGAACCACTATTGAGGTGGGGAAGTGTAACCTCAACCATATAGCATGGAGGCTAAAGGAACCTACATGGTTGTCCAAGGGTCACCTATGAGAGGCACATAGTGGAAATCAATCCACTATGCGGGGTGGCATGATGTTGGAGGCGGTGACGGAATAGGGCGTTGCCAGTGGGAGTGGGGAGTGTCTAGTAACTAATTTATGGACCGATCTCAACACATCATCTATTATAAAAGATTAAATAAATGGATGTGGTTTTTATGTGGGATCAAATACTATAGTTATCAAAAGAATTATGGCTGTCTAATTCATTGGTCTGATTATCTAGGCTGTTCATTCTCTTTTGCACATCATATTATCTAGAAAGTCGTTGAATGATTCATGATACTCAGGATCTCAATGGAAACATCAAAAGAAGATCAATAGAAGCCTTCCAATCACTATTCTAACCCTTTGATGATCCTAAATTGATAAAAATGTGATGAAACATCATTTTCATCTTATAAAAAAGATCTAACTGATTCTTTACAATGAGTTTCAATTTTTTTTATGATGATAGTGATTCAGGTGTTGTGAAAGAGAGGCAATGTACTTTAAAATGATATGGTGTAAATGATCTAGTTTAGTGGAATACCATCTATAAATACCACCCAAGGTGTTCAGTTTGGTTGATGGGTGTTTGGGAAGATCTCATTTCTGGATAAATGTAGCATAGAGAATAACTCTATTTCATGGAAAGATGTTCCTCACTCCTTCTATTTTCATGAAGGATAAGAGACTTCCACGATCAAACTAAATGTACAATGCACAATAGTTTTGATTCATGATGAACCGTGTTCTGTGAATAATCTAAGATAGTGTGATATAATTTTTCATCTCTCTTTATTGAGAGAGGGACACTGTGAATAGGTGATTTATGGTCTTGTGTGAAGGGTTTGAGGAATCAAATATCAATGTATTTTTAAACTGTGTTTTATAAATAAAAAAATATTTCATGCACTAGGTTTGAGTTGGGAAGTTTTGAGAAACAGTGTGTGTAAGTGAAGGAAACACACTTTCACCAAGGAAGTTTGAATCTTGTATGAAAGATAATACACCTCAAAAACTTACTCAAAATAACAGTGAGCATTTAGTTTTGTATCAAGGAGTTTTGAACATGAGGAAAAAGAAAGGAAAAATTCATATGCACATGCTTGATACCTTTTTATAGAACACAATAAGTGTGTGTGTATTATTTTTTGGTGAAAACATATTGAAAAGGTGGTGAAAAGTACATTGTGATAAGTGTGTACATGAAGTTGAGTTTTCACATGCATATGTGATTATATAATAATTTAAAGAAAAAATAAGGTAGTGTATATTTTCTTAGATAATATACATTTCATAAGGTTTTTTTCATGCACATGAATTAGTTCATCTATAAAATAATAACATCATGGAGTGTATTATGTACATGCATGATATTAGATGAAGTGCATGAGAAAAATTTGTTTCTTGATTTTGGTGAAATTCTTTGAGACTAAAGCTGGGAAAATATTTTTATTTGAGTTTCAGAAGATTTTTGTATTTTATTTTTCAGTGTTTAGTGAGGCTGGGTTTTCAGTAGAAGAAATAATTATTTCCCGAGCAGTGTTGCACTGAGATAACTGACCATTTACAGGTGATTATAATTTATTTTAGAAATACTAGATTTAGTGAAAAGTTACTTGAATTGTATATAAGGAAGGGTGATCTAGAAAGCTCATGGAGAAAGATCAAGTGATCATACTATTAGTAGATCAGAACATCTAATGAAGAAGAAGGATCTTGTGACAAGTGGTATACCTTGTTACTAAAGAGGATCTAGATACTGGGGGGTCTAACCAGTTGAACAGTTGAGATATCTAACCAACTGAGGATGAATAGTTTAATTGTTGGGGTGTATAACCTAGATCAACTAGAGGATTGATTACTAGGGTGTATATTCAGTTTCAGACTGAACCTTTGTAATTGATAATAATATTATAGTGGATAATCCATGTTGGGGGTCTAACCAAAATGGAAAGGATGTAGATATTAGTACTGAAACTTGTCAAAATACTATGTGCTATGTTTCATTTAATTTATGGATTTTATGCATGATCTACTCATCTTAACAGGTGATATTGGTTTGAATTAAAAGGTGAAAAATAATTCAGTAAAATAGGTCACACCTAATTCACCCCCCTCTCAGTGTGACTGCCCAATCCTTAGACATTTCAATCTCCATGACATGTCAACTATTGAAAGATAATACTCAAAAAAGTTTGGTGAAAACTATTAAATGTAATCAAAGTATAACACAAGATCATTATATTCTATAGAAAAAAACATCTACCCTATAATTATGATACTACCCCACTAAATTAACGTAAATTCTCATGATATAATTAAACCATCTTAACAAGTCAACATCATTAAAATTTCTATCATCACATCATAGTTTTTTCATCTCATTTTCACCTCTAATAAAAAAATAATTTATGATAAGAAATAAAACAATAAAATTCCTTTTCCACCCATAAACAATATCCATAATTAAAGTACAACATATGTATTCATAAAAATTTCAAATTAATAATACTTTTAAGGGAAAGAATATAATTTAAACAAAATTAAACATATTATCATAAGGTTCCCAAAAATAATCTTTATAATGTATATTTTTTATTCAAATTTATAAGTAACACTTTAGAAATATATAAAACATCCATTCAACAAAAAAACTTTCTTTGAAAACCAACACACTCAAAAATTTTAAATTCATTTTAAAAATTTAATATTTTAAAACATTCTATTTCCCAAAATCCATCAAAAATAAATATTTTAAGTTCCTTTATTTAAATCAATTTTTTCAAAACATTTTATCACAAAAAATAAAAAAATGTCCCTTTCCCTTTAATAAATATTTACACTTTTCATATATTACTTAAACAGATAATGTCACGAATAATTCTTGATAAAATTTAAATAAACTAAAAATAAATAGATAACACATCAATTTTTTTATACATCATTAAAAACTAGGATAAAAATTATAAAAATAATACTGTGAACAAAATTTTACATGTTATAGTTCACTATATACTCAAATTTGTTTTTCTCCATTTACAAATAATTATAAAAGGCACTTATATTATCAAAATATAATATTAAGTATTATATTATTTACATATTACCAAAAAAATTATCTATATTATTCAACATGGTTATATTTAATAATATAAGTAAATACTATTTAACACATTCTTTACTTTTATATTACATGTCATCATGACCAAAATAAAAAACATTTTCTGAAACATATTATCATCAACAAAACATTCTCAATGTGGTAGACATAAATATTTCAAAAAAATTACTAAAATTACTAAAATAACTTAATATATCATGTTTAATAGTATATCATCAATAACTCATATATTATTAAATTCAAAAATAAATTTTTAATATATCACATATTTAAACATACCTTTAAATTTTACATTTTAAAATAAAGTGAATAAAAATAGCACATAATATTAAAAATAATTTTTAAATAATTATCTTATATCTACCACATTATTCATCATATCAGTCTTATATCATACTTTCAAAATATTTAAAATTAAATTAACTTAACACATGGAAAAGTGTATTATAGAAAATTCATAATGTCAACTTAAAATATGATCTATAAAAAAAATATTTCTTCTTAAGGTTAATGGTATTTTAAATTAACAACATTTCATTAACTACTAAAACATAATGCAATGCAAGGGAAAAATCCTTGAATTTGATAATATATTTAGTTTCCCATATTTCTTCTTTATTAGGAACCATTCCCTCTTATGGTTTTAGGTTAACACTATTTTTTACCAACGTTCAAACATAATGAACACATTTGTAGTATAAGAACCTAAATAAAAATGTAATCAATATCAATATAAGTTAGAAAAATAAATCTTTATAACCTTATGTCACCCTCAAAACTCTAATTTCAGTCACAAGAACAATCAAAGATGATGAATATACCTCACACAAGTTTTTACTCTTCATTCGGTACACCCACACTTAGATATGTTCAATAGCTATCAAGTTTCTTTCATAGGATCACATAATCCATTACATGAATTAGATTATCTCCCAGAACTAAATTACATGTTATGATTAAGTGAAACTATTTTTGTACCAAATCAATGAAATCCTCACTAGTTCCTACTCTAAACTCCAACTTAAATGAAACACTAACTCTGATACCACCCTATCACAACACATTTTCACTAGAGACCCTACTGTATTTATTGTGAAGTCAAGTATAACCCTTGAATCCATCCTCTAAAAGTAACGGGTTGGTGACTATAAAAAGGTTCATATTTTTTAATCCATTTATTCGTGTTTTACTAGGACTTGGAGGCACCATGTGGATGTCCAGTGGTGTTCTGGAAGCTAGAGATGATTTCTTATATATTCAGAGGGTCACTATGCCATAGTAAAGGGAATGGTGCAAGCCATATTGGGTGTTTTAGAGGGATTAAGTGTGGTGTAAGGTATTTTTGTGGTTTTATCCTTGGTCATTTTGAAGGTTGTCCATGGAGGATAACAATTTTAGAGTATAGGAGAACAACATGTAGTGAAATTCCTGTGGTGTTTAGTGTTTTTCATGGATTGATCCCCCATTATGAAATGAGCATGTTGAAACTCCCATCCATTAGGCATAGTTCATGGAACAATTCCGATGTGGTTTTCTAGGTGACAACAGGTTGGCTGAAACACCCACAACGTAGGGTGTGGTGTCACATGAATGAGAAGGCACTCAGAATAACCACTCAATAAGCTCCCTCTATTGGAAACGAGAGACCACCATGCCTATTTTGTTGTGTATGGTGTAAGTTGAGTGCCTCCTATAAAAAACTGGTGGATGAAAATGGCTAGTTGGATTAACATGGGATTTAAAATCAAGGAGGAATCAAGAGAATCCTGGATCTAGGAATATAACGACCTGGGTGTCACCACGCTATGGTCTTTTATATGGTGAGGTGAAATACCCAATGTACCTTTTGCTACACCATAATGGATGTACATAGTAGATTTTTGGGAATCCATAATTCTCTGAACCATGTTGTGGTGTATGGAATGTTGGTGGTCAAATATTTGAAGTGTAATTTAAAGGATTTTGATACTTTGAGACCCAAACACCATAAAAATAGGAACCTCTTTGACAAGAGGAACCACTAGGATTTAGTATGATTAATTCACATTTTGCATAAAAGTCTATGAGGAGGATTCTACCAAGTATACTTGTATTATCACCCTATGTATATATAAAATATTTTTTAGGACCATAAGAGCTAGATACTAATCATGATGGTTATTACTAGCTCAGAGTGGTTGTTTAGGAGTAATCAGAGTTTATTGTTATTTCCAAGTATTTTTTTAGCAATTTTAAATTATTTTTGGTTATGCATGACATTACATTCATGTATTGGGTTTTCATGTTTATTTATGGATGGAATTTATTGATCATATCTCATCATATCTCTTATTCTATAAATTTACATAAAGAGGTAAATGACTCTCATTGTTTATTATACATCCTTGGTGTTAGTTTCCAAATTAGAGTATATCAGAGGTGTTCTTTAGGTATAATCATCCCTCTCTTCACTACTAACCTATAAGGGGTACAAGTGGGAGAAGGATTCACTACAAAAAAAATGTAAATTAGTAATGTTTTTTTGAATTAGAAACATTTTGAAAAATTTCTTATTGATTCACTAAAGTTTCTCAAAAACGTCTCCAAATGAGGTGTTTCTAATTACCAATGTTTATAAATATTGTCAAATTAGTGACATTTATAAAAATTTATAATTAGAGACATCTTATTTAGAATTGTTTTTGAAAAACAAATTGATTAATGAAACACCATTTATTGATGTTTCTAAAAAAAGTCACTATTTTTTTTGAAAATCATATTTTTTAGCCATCCTTTCTTTTGAATAAAAATATTTTTTTCTATATTTTTTTTGAAATTCCTATTTTTAATAGATTTTTTTTAGAATGGAAGATAAATTTTTTAGTGCTACCTACCCTACCACCCTGATCTCTCTAATGTATACCACCCATCTCCCATTGCCTATATCATCACATATTTTTACCCTACCTTTTTTGGCGGTGCTACCTACCTTGTGCCCTACCCCCTTTCCTATAGTATTCCCTCTCTAATACAGTCCACCTAGCTCTCATCACATCCAATGTTATACCCTATTACCCTCCCTGTATAGTATAATCCACCCCATCTCCCATCTCACCTACCCTGTGCACGCCAAAGGGAAAGAAAAAGGTAAATCCAAAAATCTGCTACCAGCGAGGCTCAAACTCTCAACATCTAAAATCTCATAGAAAGGGATGACCAACTCATTTACTTGATTTTTTTAATATATAATTTCATTATGTTATATTTATATATATTAATAGATTTCAGTATTTAAAATCTTTATATTATATATATATATATATATATTAATATACATATATTAATATATATGCATTTATACATGATATTATATAATATATTATATATTACATATTATATATATTATATAATTATATATATATTTATATATATATATGTTTATATATATATATATATTTATATTATATATATATGTTTATATCAAATATATATATATATTTATTTATTTATGTTTTATATTATATATATATGTTTATATTATATTTATATATATATATGTTTATATTTTATGTCATATATTAATATATAGGTTTATATATATATATATATATTATATGTTTGATTATATATATATGTTTATATATATATGTTTATATATATATATATTTATATTATATATATATGTTCATGTTTTATATTATATATATATGTTTATATATATATATGTATATATATATATATATATATAGTTGTTTGTGTGTGTGTGTATAAATATATATGTCACTAGTGCAGAAAACATTTTTTACGTCGGTTATTTTTCATTATTTACGTCGGTTTTTAGGCGACGTTAATACAGACGACGTTATAAATAACATTTTTTACGTCGGTTATTTAAAACCCAACGTAACATCCCTAACATCACGGTGTTTATCACGTCGGTTCATTAATAACCGACGTGAACAATGATGGGGGATGGGGATTTATAACGGCGGTTATTATATAACCGCCGTGATAAACCGCGGGTGGGGGGGTTTAGCACGTCGGTTATATAATAACCGACGTGATAAATATGCGCGCGGGGGGGGGGGGGGGGGGGGGGGGGGGGGTTATCACGTCAGTTATTTCTAAACCGCCGTGATAAAACGCCTGGGATATCGTTTATCACGTCGGTTATGACATAACCGATGTGATTAACCCTTCCCTGGGCCTATTATCACATCGGTTTCTTAAATAACCGACGTGATAAAAAGGCCCGGGAACGGTTTATCACGTCGGTTCTCGAAAAAACCGACGTGATAAAACCCTACCGATTTATTTACCACGTCGGTTATAAAATAACCGACGTGAAAGCGATATATATATTTTTTAAATAATTGCACTGCTCTCACCAAAAAGCAACCAGAAACCAAACAACAAAAATAACCATGCCAGCCCTCCCCCAAGCCCCAACTGAACCCCACCCTCATCTATACCCACCAAACAACCTGGCCAGCCCTCCCCCACCACATTGGAGCCCCACCACAACCCTTGGACACCCCCCCACCCCTTGGACAGCCCCCCACCCTCATTTACACCCCCACGACCCCTAGTACAGCCTCAAACACCCATTGGACACCCCTCCCATATCCCTTGGACACCCCACCCCTTGGACACCCCCCCACCCCTTGGACAGCCCCCCACCCTCATTTACACCCCCAAGACCCCTAGTACAGCCTCAAACACCCATTGGACACCCCCCACACCTTGACAGCCCTCCCAGACCCCATGGACACCCCCCCGACCCCTGGACACCCCCCCGAGCCCTTGGACAGCCCCAAACACCCCTTGGACACCCCTCCCATATCCCTTGGACACCCCCCACCCCTTGGACACCCCCACCCCTTGGACAGCCCCCCCACCCTCATTTACACCCAACCAGCCCCTTGGACAGAACTCCCAGACACCTTGGACAACACTCCCATATCCCTTGGACACCCCCACCCCTTGGACACCCCCCACCCCTTCGACAGCCCCCCACCCTCATTTACACCCCCCGAACACTAGGACAGCCCCAAACACCCCTTGGACACCCCTCCCATATCCCTTGGACACCCCCCCACCCCTTGGACACCCCCACCCCTTGGACAGCCCCCCACCCCCTGGACACCCCCCCGACCCCTTGGAAACCCCCCCGACCCCTTGGAAAACCCCCCATCCCCTTGGACAGCCCCAAACACCCCTTGGACACCCCTCCTATATCCCTTGGACACCCCCCCACCACTTGGACACCCCCACCCCTTGGACAGCCCCCCCCACCCTCATTTACACCCAACCGACCCCTTGGACAGCCCCAAACACACCTTGGACACCCCTCCCATATCCCTTGGACACCCCCACCCCTTGGACACCCCCCACCCTCATTTACACCCCCCGACCCCTAGGACAACCCCAAACAAACCTTGGACACCCCTCTCATATCCCTTGGACACCCCCCAAACACCCACCCACCCCCTTGGAACCTCTCCCCCCATACCAAAATCCAGACCAGAAAAACCATCAACAGTAGACCAAAACAAGAAGTAGAGAAAAATTAAACATTCACTTATATAACATTCAAAACTTACACTGTCAACTTCAAAAAAAACTAAATCCAACCTAAACGACTACGAAATACACAATTACATTGACAATATTCAAAATTACATTTTACATTACAAACAACTAAAAGTCAATCAAACCTGTAAAATAATTTGACCACTCCACTTGTAAGTGTTTGATATCTTCAGCAGTAAAGGGTTGAGGGTCATCAAAAAGCTACAAAGGAAAAGGATAGTAGTCAACGTGTATAATGAATAAATCAAATTGAAATATTATGAGAAAGAGGAAATCTTACCAGGTCAAAACTCAGAACTGTCCCAGTTGTTATTATGTCATACATAAATCTTAACATATAATATCCGCATTCGATGATGCCTTGTTGCTCATGACATTTCTGTTTGAATGAGTGTAAATTCAATATATTATTTTTATGTAATAAATCAAAATGTACAAATTATAAATGGATATTTACCTTCGCATGTACATATTTGATCTTGAATATCCTTTTCTTTGCGCTTTTTCGAAAGTGGACCCATGCCCTGTTAGAAAATAATACGAATGGGGTAAATTTAAAATTCATTATAATATATAAAACTATTGTGAAATTGAAACTTACGTTTCCAATATATTCTTAAAACTTTCTCGCACATCATCATGGAGAGAGCATATCCAATAAAGTGCTTTCTCCCTAGGGCAAAAAACCCCTAACATCCAATGATCCCTGATAAAAGGAAATTTAACGTTAGTGGTTTTTTATGTTAAAAGATAATTAACTCTTTGAGAGGGATGTGTTTCATACCTCTCACAAAAAGGCATCATCCAACACTGTGTGATTACATTCTTTTCAAATCTATCAGCAATATAAATCATTCTTTGTTCCTCATCCAATGCACATGCTTCAGGGGAAATCAATTGTGGGTCCACGAATCCATATACATATGTCAGCTCATTCCTCTCACAAATTTTATACAGATACCTAATACAAAGCAGACATAAGTATACATTTTTAATAAATATAACACAAGGAAAAGGTGTTAAGACTTACATGATAAAAATTTGCACCACGTTGATGCCCAACTTATCTCCAGTGACAAACTCCATGATATCAGTTTTCATAATCCCCACACTTAGTTCACGTCCACAGACATGAGCTTCCATTGTAAAGTCATAATGATCTGCCAAAAAATTTGAATATCTTGACAATTTGTCAAGACTGCTAGTATCTGCATCTGATGTCATAGCTATCTGTCTTTGTTGTTGTCTATACAGTATTTCTTTACCTTTGATGTATTCCTGTAAAAATAAATTGAATAATATATTAGTTTTCAAATGATAAAACATTAATAAAAATATAAAATAAAAGATATAACATCCATACCTCTATGGTAATGAGTCGAAGAAGTCTGGATGGCCAAAGTAAAAAATGGCCGATACTATGTCCAACTATCGTCACCTCATCTGTAGGTAATGGTATCCGAGATGATCTATCTATAATATCCTGTACAGTGACCCTCCGATTCTCTACCTCTAACTGTTGATGATGAACTGTATCTCCTATACAATATACCATCCCATATGCAACTATCTGATGTTGAGGATCATCAACATACAACTCACAATAAGTAGGTAGCTGTGGCGGAGGAGGAGGATCAAAAATGGGGTCCGCAGGCTGAGGTGGGCGAGTGGGAGCTACTGGGAGAGGTGGAGTGGGAGCTGCACCCTGAAATTGTCTTTGCAAGTCTGCAAACATAAACTGCACCGATGCTCTAATCTTGTCCTCCATTGTCGCATTAATATTATGGACTTCAGCCTCCAAGGATTCTATTTTTTTTATAAACTCCCTCAACGTTATAAGTTGAGGAACGTGGCAACACTTTTCTTACCGATACACCTGCCGGATATCCTCTTACACGGCCAGGATGTTCGGGCTTTCCCAATGCCACAGATAAAATATCTTCCCTCCCAGATGGTGTAAATGTCCCCTGTGAACTCTGCTCCTCAAGAGAGTCCTGTAATAATTAATTGAACATTTCTATAATGATTGGAAATATATGACAAAAATAGTAAACTTAAATAAATAAAATAGATATCTTACAATCCTCTCAACTACGAGTCTCGATTATTCCTAAAGATATTGTCCTTTTTTGCCCTTCCGAGCTCTTTTCCATTTCTCATGTCTAGATGGAGGGGATGGAGGGGCCACCTCTCCAGAGCTTGAAGACTCATCTCTTAGTTGTTGAAATTTTTCTGCCATCATTTGTTCTTCCAATAATGCATACCCTCCCCGAGATAAACTATGAGGGTATACATTTTTAGATTGGATCTCTTGATGAGCTTTCCTTGTTTGCTGTAAATTAAGAATAAGTAATCATTAACAAAACAATAATAAGATCATTTATATAAGAAAGCTTATAAAAGTTTACATTGCCCTTACCAAAAATGATTCTTTTCTTCTACTTTCAAAAAATTGTCTCCATGTGTCTTCATCTATAAAAGGATATATACGACATGGATTCTCACGACTCCTATGACCATAAATAAAATCAGATGAGAGGGTTTATTTGAAATCCCTCCATCTCCTAGCAGCCAATGATAAGAATTTCTTCCGGACTCCTCCAGTGTCAGGAATATCAAATGTCATCTGATAAAAAAGAGTTTAAAAATATTATATATACTAGAAACATTTAAAGAACAGTCAAACAATAGCAAAAGATCTTACCAAAATGGTCTCCCACAGCTGAGAAATTATCGCCTTATCCACACTTCTCCAATCATCATAGAGAATGCTTACTTTGCTCTTAGCCTGAGTTGCTACAAAACCCTTAAAATATTTAGCATTTGGACCTCTAGGAAGATCATCATCATCAAACTCCACGACTATCCTCTCCTCCTTCGTACGGGCAAGTGATAATTTTGGTAAACGTGTGCACCCACGCTTACCAACCTTTGAACTCTTTTTTGTAATAGGAGCATGTGAATGTTCCTCCCAAGATGTATGACCAATATGCTCATCTCCAGAATCATGTGGCTGATCAACTGATTGATCTGTCATTTTCCTTCAAATCAAAAAAACAAACATTAGTTCACAAATATACAAATTCAAATATTGTAATACTACTTAATCATAAAATAGAAAAGTGTACTAAATTACATAATAGTAAACATTGGTAATATGGTAAGCATGTTAAACAATGATAAACATGGTAAACACAGTCTGTTGTACCCCTCTCTCTTGGATTTTAATGATCACAATCACTCTTATTATGTTCTAACTTGTTTTCAAGTGTTTTTGTTGATAGGAAAAAGGTTGCCAAGGAGTTGGCCCAAGAAAGCTGAAAAGTGGACTCACTGAGTCCACCGGTCAGCCGGTGTGAGCTCACCGGCCAGCCGGAGGACCCAGGCAGTAGACTTGCCCACTGCCTGGTGTCACCGGCCGGCCGGTGGACCAGACAGCCTTGCTTTGTCTGGGCCACCGGCCGGCCGCTGGCTCACCACCGGCCGGCCGGTGGACCAGACAGAGAGCCTTCCTCTCTGTCTGGACCACCGGCCGGCCGCTGGCTCATCACCGGCCGGCCGGTGGACCAGACAGAGCTTTGCTCTGGACCACCGGCCAACCGGTGATCCACCACCGGCCAGCCGGTGCGCCCAGGACTTCTCCTCTTTACGGTTTTTATTATTTTATCATTTTGGTTTGATACATGTTTTAATAAGTAAAAAATTTACAATATCTAACATTATATGAAAAAACTAAATGTAAACAAGAAATAAACATGTGTTACCTGTAATTTTAGGAATGTACAGTTGGATTGTTTTCCCAAATTCCTTCGTCGTGATCGTTCCTTATGGCACAAACCATGTCTTCAACATACTCATCATTATGTTCTGTTAATCTTTCCATGGAAGTAGGGATCTCACATAAATCAGCATCTTCATCAAATTCATCCTCACCAACATATTGTTTTTTCCCTTGTAAAACAACAGCCCACTGCATATCTGATTGATCTACTACATAGAAAATTTGTTTGGCATGTGTTGCCATTATAAAAGAATCAGCTGTGTCTTCCAATCTATTCAGATTAACAAGTGTCATTCCAAATTCATCGTGTCTGACACTGTTGTTACCGATAAACCATTTACAGTTAAAAACAGGAACTTTAATTTTAAAGTAATCAGCCTCCCATATGTCTTCAATCACTCCATAATATGCACTTGATGCCGAAATTGTGTTTCTGTCCTTAGCACTCGAAAAATGCATTGCTTCTGCAAACACCAATACACCACTATTCTGAACTGCACTTCTATTGTCCTGAGCTTTCGTATGAAATGTATAGCCATTAATGTCATAAGCGGACCATGTTATCACATTTAAAGATGGACCACCCACTATCCATTTTAATGTCTCTGATACATCTGATCTACCAAGCAAGGTCTTTTTAAACCATGGCAAAAAAGTTTTGTTGTGCTCATTCAAAATCCACATTTCTTTCTTCTTTGGATGACATTGTTTCAACTCATTAATATGCAATGTGATATACGGTTGAACATCAGCTATGTTATTCAAGATGTATGATTCTAACTTCTTCATCTGTTCAGCTGACAGTGATTTGACTTTCAAGCCACGAATCCACTTTCCCTCATTATTAACCCGTTCATGGCGAGATGGAGGCAAACCTATGTGTTGCGCCGTATCCAAGTAGCTCGTACAAAACTCTGCTACCTCCTCAGAAATATACTTTTCAATAATGGAGGCTTCAGTTCGATATGGATTTTTAACATATCCCTTTAATATTTTCATATACCTTTCAAAAGGATACATCCAACAAAGATATACAGGTCCACAAAGCTTTATTTCTCGAACCAGATGAATCATTAAATGCACCATCATATCAAAAAAAGTTGGAGGAAAATACATTTCCAAATGACAAAGTATAAAAATTGCATCCTTTTCCAAAATGTTCAAAGCATTCACATCAATCGCCTTGTTACAAATTGAATTGAAAAAATAACACAACCTCATTATAGTCTTTCTGACACGGATGGGCAATATTCCACGCAGTGCAACTGGTAGAATTTGTTGCATCATGACGTGACAATCATGTGATTTCATACCTATCAACTTCAAGTATTTCAATGAGACAAAACTTTTTACATTTGAAGAATAACCTTGGGGAACTTTGATATCATGAAGACACTGACAGAAGCTACTTTTCTCCCTCTTCGATAATGTATGACAAGCCGGGGGAAGAAATGTTCGTCTTCCTTTAGGAGTGGGAGCTAACTCCAAACGTATTCCCATTGATAGTAGGTCTAACCTTGCATTCAACCCATCTTTTTTCTTTCCTTTAATATCTAGCAATGTTCCGATCAAAGAATCACAGATATTCTTCTCCACGTGCATGACATCAATATTATGTTTGACTTCATGATACCTCCAATATGGTAGCTCAAAAAATATTGACCTTTTCTTCCAAATATGTCTATCATTACCAGATTTCTGTGTCTTTCCCAATGTCACATCAAGGTTTTTCACCCTCTCAAAATAAAAATCTGGGGATAAAGGTTTTGGAGCAGTATCAAATTCTTGTGAGCCATTGAATGCCTTCTTTAGTCTTCTATAAGGGTGATCCATAGGCAAAAACTTTCGATGACCCATGTACACTGTTTTCCTCCCATAATGCAATTGACAATATGACGTCTGTTGTTCGCAAATTGGACATGCTTTATGCCCTTTAACACTGTATCCAGACAAATTTCCATATGCTGGGAAGTCATTTATAGTGAATAGAAGCACTGCATGCAGTTGAAAATATTCCATTTTATAAGAATCATACACCCTAATACCATCAGCCCATAACAGTTTCAAATCATCAATCAGCGGTGACAAGTATACATCAATATCATTGCCGGGTTGCTTTGGACCAGAGATCATGATACTCAACATGACATATTTGCGGTTCATACAAACTTCAGGAGAGAGGTTGTAAATTACCAATAAAACAGGCCATGAACTATGTGTGCTACTGAGGGTTCGGTATGGATTCATTCCATCTGTGTACAAGCCTAGTCTCAGATTTCTAATTTCATTTCCAAATGTAGGGTACTGGGCATCAATTTTCTTCCATTGTGGACAATCAGCTGGATGACATATTTTTCCATCACATACCCGCTCATCAGCATTCCATCTTAACCTTTTTGCATCATGTGAATTAGCAAATAAACGTTTGAAACGAGGAATTATAGAAAGATACCAAAATACCTTTGAAGGGAGCTTTGTAATCTCTACACCAGCTTGTGATTTTTCTTTCACCTTATACCGTGATGTCCCACATTTAGGACACTCTTTCATAAATTCATATTCCTTCCTATATATAATGCAGTCATTCGGACAGGCATGTATTTTCCTGTATCCCAATCCCATCGGGCATAATATTTTTTTGGCCTTATAATGTGAATCTGGAAGATCGTTATCTTTTGGAAGAATGTCTTTCATCAATTGTAGCAGCTCTGTAAAACTTCTGTCACTCCATCCATGTTTCGCCTTCAGGTTAATCAATCTTAACACCACCGACAAAACCGTAAAATTTGTACAACCAGGATATAATGGTTTTTCGGCATCACCATATAGACGTGCAACTGTCGGTTCTATCTCAATTTGTTCTGCTACAATATCGCGAATCATTTCTTCAATTCCATCGGAGTTACCATCTTGCGATTCATTATCATCAGTTACATTCTGTCCAGTTTCGCCATGCCAAATCCAAGGGTGGTAACTCAGATTGAAACCATGACAAATCATATGATCTTTTATCTCTCTACTTTTCAACTTCTTCATATTCAGACATTTCAGGCATGGACAAAAAAAAATGTCACTACTTGGAACATTTCGTTTAGCAAATTCCAAAAAGGCATCAACACCTTCCTCATATTCATTACTCATTCGATGTGCCGTAATCCAACTTCGACTCATTATTACCTATAACAAATAGAAAAAAATATATATATTTTTTAGATAAGACAAATATATGTTTATATGAAAAAAATCATAATTTGAATGTAAACAATTTTGAAATATAAAACAAATCGATGTGTATTTAAAAAAATATGCTTGAATATTATTTTTTAAACAAAATATAGTAAGATATAACACCCCCCTGGACACCCCCGACCCCTCTGGACAGCCCCCCGCCCCTCCTGGACACCACCCCCACCCCTACCCCCTTGGACACCCCCCCTGGACATCCCCCAACCCTCTGGACAGCCCCCCCACCCACCCGGACAACCCCAAATACCCTCTAGAGAGGCCGCCACCCACTTGGACAGCCCCCCACACCCATCCACCCCCATGGACACCCCCCTGGACACCCCACTGACCCCTCTGGATAGGCCGCCACCCCCTTGGACAGCCCCCCACACCCACCCATCCCCTTGGACACCACCCTGGACACCCCCGACCCCTCTGGACAGCCCCCGACCCCTCTAGAAAGCACCCCCACCCCTCCTGGACACAACCCCCCACCCCCGACCTGCTTGGACACCCCCCAACCCTCTGGACAGCCCCCCCACCCCTCCTAAACACCACCCCCACCCCCTACCCCCTTGGACACCCCCCTGGACACCCCCCAACACCCACCCACACCCTTGGATAGCCCCCCACACCCACCCACCCCCTTGTAAACCCCCCTGGACACCCCCCGACCCCTCTGGACAGACCCCGACCCCTCCTGGACACCACCCCCACCCCCTACCCCCTTGGACACCCCCCTGGACATCCCCCAACCCTCTGGGCAGCCCCCCCCCACCCGGACAACCCCAAATACCCTCTGGAGAGGCCGCCACCCACTTGGACAGCCCCCCACACCCATCCACCCCCTTGGACACCCCCTGGACACCCCACCGACCCCTCTGGACAGGCCGCCACCCCCTTGGACAGCCCCCCACACCCACCCATCCCCTTGGACACCACCCTGGACACCCCCCGACCCCTCTGGACAGCCCCCAACCCCTCTAGAAAGCACCCCCACCCCTCCTGAACACAACCCCCCACCCCCGACCTGCTTGGACACCCCCCTGGACACCCCCCAACCCTCTGGACAGCCCCCCAACCCCTCCTAAACACCACCCCCACCCCCTACCCCCTTGGACACCCCCCTGGACACCCCCCAACACCCACACACACCCTTGGACAGCCCCCCACACCCACCCACCCCCCTTGTAAACCCCCCTGGACACCCCCCGACCCCTCTGGACAGCCCCCACCCCTCCTGGACACCACCCCCACCCCCTACCCCCTTGGACACCCCCTGGACATCCCCCAACCCTCTGGGCAGCCCCCCCACCCACCCGGACAACCCCAAATACCCTCTGGAGAGGTCGCCACCCACTTGGACAGCCCCCCACACCCATCCACCCCCTTGGACACCCCCCTAGACACCCCACCGACCCCTCTGGACAGGCCGCCACCCCTTGGACAGCCCCCCACACCCACCCATCCCCTTGGACACCACCCTGGACACCCCCCGACCCCTCTGGACAGCCCCCGACCCCTCTAGAAAGCACCCCCACCCCTCCTGGACACAACCCCCACCCCCGACCTGCTTGGACACCCCCCCTGGACACCCCCCAACCCTCTGGACAGCCCCCCCACCCCTCCTAAACACCACCCCCACCCCCTAACCCCTTGGACACCCCCCTGGACACCCCCCAACACCCACCCACACCCTCTGGACAGCCCCCCACACCCACCCACCCCCTTGTAAACCCCCCTGAACACCCCCCGACCCCTCTGGACAGCCCCCCGCCCCTCCTGGACACCACCCCCCACCCCCTACCCCCTTGGACACCCCCTGGACATCCCCCAACCCTCTGGACAGCCCCCCCACCCACCCGGACAACCCCAAATACCCTCTGGAGAGGCCGCCACCCACTTGGACAACCCCCCACACCCATCCAACCCCTTGGACACCCCCCTGGACACCCCACCGACCCCTCTGGACAGGCCGCCACCCCCTTGGACAGCCCCCCACACCCACCCATCCCCTTGGACACCACCCTGGACACCCCCCGACCCCTCTGGACAGCCCCCGACCCCTTTAGAAAGCACCCCCACCCCTCCTGGACACAACCCCCCACCCCGACCTGCTTGGACAGCCCCCTGGACACCCCCCCAACCCTCTGGACAGCCCCCCCACCCCTCCTAAACACCACCCCCACCCCCTACCCCCTTGGACACCCCCCTGGACACCCCCCAACACCCACCCACACCCTTGGACAGCCCCCCACACCCACCCACCCCTTTGTAAACCCCCCTGGACACCCCCCGACCCCTCTGGACAGCCCCCCACCCCTCCTGGACACCACCCCCCACACCCTACCCCCTTGGACACCCCCCTGGACACCCCCAACCCTCTTGATAGCCCTCCCACCCCCTGGAATCACAGAAAATTTACCATAACAAGAAGTTGGGCCATTCAAAGAATGTTTTTAGGTGTGGAGGAAGAACTGAGTTTCAATAGATAGAGAAGGAACTCGACATTAGGTTGTCTATTCCAGGTGTGGATTTGAAGGAGTTAATGTTTGTTCAGTGACCCAAGAGATTGAATCAGAAATTCAGATGTTGTGCCATTTTCTCATGATGAGGATGAATAATTGGTGGGGTTTGACTTTTAAATGGAGAGCTTAGCAGACCATCATATTTTCTATAGAACAGTAAAGGATGTTAGCATCGAACATAAGGCTTAAGGGATGCTTTCAGATCCAAATATGTATGTTGATGGATGCAATGGATCTAGTAGAGGTTCTAGAAAGAATGGTGGTTTTATTTGTTTAGGATAAGTAGTGAAGAAAAAACTAGTTAATTTTTTACTTGCTGAAAAGAGGGTATCTAAAATTTTTAACATGCCGAGGGGAAATCTGGCGAGTCCTCCTCGTGAAACTTTGTTTGCAGGGGGTGAAAATGGTGATGTGATCCCAAATCCATGCACCTATGCCATGGTTGTGTGTGAATAAAGTAGTAACAACTGTAAAAGGGCAACCCATCCAAATGGAAACGCCCCAACCCTCTCGGGGATTTATAGAAAACGATGAAAAATTAGTGAAATCATAAAATTAGTCAATATTGCAAGTCGAACTAATAGATCTAGGGATGATAAATAAGATTATGGTGCCAAAACGAGTTAAAAGGGTTCGCAATCGAAGAATCTTACCTAGTTTCAACAAAAAAATCACAACACATATATATATACTATCCGAGAAAAAAACGAACGAGTGGGAGGATTACCTGAGTGCTGCGAGTTTAGATGATTGATCCGAGGAGATTAAATATGAGAAACGATGATCGCAAAACGAATCTAAACCAACGAAATGGACGAGCCGATTCGGGTTTACGCGCGAGAGAGACGAGTCGCGACTGTCGAAGGTAAACTCGTGAATGACAATCCACGGGTCTGGGTAAATTTTTAAATGAGTTATCACGTCGGTTATTCAATAACCGACGTTATAATTTTTTTAAAAACATTTATAACGTCGGTTATTCAATAACCGACGTAAAAACCTTCCTCCGATTCTTTTTTTACGTCTGTTATTTTATAACCGACATTATAAAGGGCTCAAAATCCGCGTTTTTTTACGTCGGTTATTCCATAACCGACTTCAAAAACATCTGCGGATTCTTTTTTTACGTCGGTTATTTTATAACCGACGTAAAAAGGCCTTCAAAAACCGCGTTTTTTACGTCGGTTATTGAATAACCGACGTAATAACTCGTACATATGTCGATTTGTTACGTCGGTTATTGAATAAACGACGTAACAAACACCTCCCGCTTCTGTTTTTTACGGCGGTTAATGTATAACCGACGTAAAAAACGAAGCCGCGCGATTAATAACGTCGGTTATAAAAATAACCGACGTTAAAGGTGTACCGAACACAGGTTTTTACGTCGGTTATTAAATAACCGACGTAAAAAACCTCGTTTTACATATTATGACGTCGGTTTTATATAACCGACGTTAAAGGTGTACCGAACACAGGTTTTTACGTCGGTTATTAAATAACCGACGTAAAAAACCTCGTTTTACATATTATGACGTCGGTTTTATATAACCGACGTGAAAAATGGTGACGTAAAAAACGTTTTCTGCACTAGTGTGTGTATGTATACATATATACAATTATAATTATAAATATTTAGACACACACACTATAAGGCCCCAGCCTTAAACCTTACTTAATCTTGAGTTATTACAAGATTACACATTGAGGATCTTTTCAGGTTTAGAGTTTTAGAGAATTAGATCATGAAACTTGCATTACATTCCACATTTAAACAAAGTGGTTACATAAAAGACAGTATTCATTCTTCCCATCACGGAAACATATTTAAAATATAACACAGATTCTTTCTTGACACATCCTTGACACTATCATCACATCATGTACCTTTCCCTTGACCTGTGAAAAACATTTCAAAAACTTGGGATGAGCATAAAAAGCTCAGTAAGGGTTACAAAAAATATGGAAAGGAAACATGAGTTCATATATACATGAGAATGAAATCATACTTTACCCATAAAACATAGGCACTTTAACATACCTCATCAAACCGTGAATAAATCATAGAAAACATAAGACATAAAGGTAACTTGAGGCATTCATAACATTCTTACGTAGGGAGTAACCCTCTTGGTTACGTTTGGAATACCCATCACAGTATATTCCCTAAATCTCTTCGGAGAAACCTTAACGTTTCACTCCTTCGCGTTACCCAATGCATTGGAGAGCTATAACGGGCTCACCTGCCCTTAGTTTATCACGGAACCACCCGTCTTCATAATAATGCCCAAGAACCATAACATAATCATATCACATAAAACATGCATAAAGGAAACATAAAATTTCCACATTTCAATCACGAGATATCGATACAACACATCGATATAAAAAAAATTATGAAAACCATTTTCAATACTAAAATAAAAGAAAAGTAAAACATGGTATTTATTTTTCTTTTAAAAAGAAGGTATGGCTTGTAGAGGAAGCCGAAACTCAAATAACGGTCACGACGGCGGAGAAGTCGTTGTCGCCGCATACGTACGACAAAAACATTCCCTTTTGTCGTTTAGTAAACGCTTCGTATAAAAAATATTCCTTTTGAATAAACGTAAAAGTCAAAGGGGTTTATACACCGTATAAAAGAAAGTTGTGTATAAAATAAAATATGCCTCAACGAAAGGAGATTGAGACGAAGTCCCATACCACCTTGAAGCTTAAAATTTTAAACCATTAATATCCATATAAATAAATCCTTAAAACCATTTTTAAAACATGGATATTAATAAGAACAAATGATTAAAACATTTAAAACGATATTTTGGTTAAAGGGGTTTTACAAAAATTAGAGACACTTGAATACAATAATTGAGGAATAACATTTAGTCAGAACTTTATAATATCATGAGAATAAATGGATTCATGATATAATACTCCAAAGTACAGTATATACACCATATAAGAGTGAATTGGTGCATAACAACAATGAACCCTCAATAGAAATGTCAAATGTGATGAAATCCCTTATAAAGAAGGTATCCTTAAATTAAGGATAAATCAATATCAAAATTATGTGTGACAAATATAAATAAACCCAATATAATTGGATATTAAGTGTAAAACAATAAAAGGTCATTCACACATATTCAAAGGATGACATATTCAATGACTACGTGTTGAACCCAAAGAAATCGAAATTGGGTTAAAAAGTTCCCTTAACAGCCTAACGGCATCACATCAAAATGAGTTGATGAGAGATAAAAAGTGTATCTCATCACTTGGACATAAAATTTACATCAATAAGGATATATGAGAACATATCCCAACATAACAATATGTAAATTAAAAGACCCAACAAAAGAAGTCTTTTAAAAAAGAGGAGGGTGAAAGGTCCCCTTACCGACTTGGGTAACTTTCGAAAAGTACACCCCATTGAAGAAGTGTCATACAATGAATATGTAAATACCCAAAAATGGAATTATATTACAAAAGGAGTGTAATAATGGGTAGTACATAAACCACTCAAAGGAAATTGTGGCAAATGTAGCATAAATCTCACGGGAATAAAAGTGAGATGAAACATCTCTTACGGAAACTCGGCAGCCTAACGGCGCCACTTAAAACTTCCAAAAAGGATTGATGAGAGGAAATAGGGTCTCTCATCATATGAACATAATAAGTACAGTGGGAGTAATATAAAATAACATCCCAATCATAAGAAAGATGAGCTTAAAAGGAATGACATAAAAGAGTGTACTTAAAAAGAAAGAGAGGTGTAGGATCCCTTACCTCGGGTCCGACTTGACTCGATCTTTCTTTAATCTCATGAATAATAAACTTAAGTTTATTTCTAATTCCTTAAGAACCTTTTTCAAGTTCATTATTACTTTTATACCACTTATTACCATGTCATAAACATTATGTAATCATTTAAGTTAATAATATTTGTTTTGCCGATATTTGGTTCTTAAGTCGAAAGTGGACTTCTTACAATTACATGTTGTTCGTGTGGCCAAATGTTTATTATATCCAGAATTGTATTAATTATGTAGATATCATATATGTCATATATATCCAGTACATTCATGCATTTATAACATTACATAATCATTTAGAGGTAAGAAATGAAATGCACCGTTCATGGAGACGGTAAGCCGTACGTACGCATGAACGCTACTTTCATTTCTATTTCATATTTTATAGAATGGAATAATAATGATATAAAGGTATATTATAATTACAGTATAATATCATATATAATATCATATTTCCATCCTTTATACATCCCACATATGGTATTTAACGAATCAAATCACTTTGAGGGGGCGGTAGTCCGCACTTCCTTAAATGAAGATATCGCGTATACCCATAATGGAAGCCATAAAGGTAAGACAAAAATGAAAAATACAGAAGCATAAATAAAACATAAAAATATTATATATCATATATAAAAATAGTGACATCATAATGGCCACCTTTGAAGGTGTTAAATGAGTCTTGAACAATCATCGTTTCGGGAGGCAGAATTTCACCATCCACAGAAACCGTATATTCTTTAACCATTTGATGTAGTTTTGTGGGAGTGTAGCTAGAATAAATCTTATAACAACATCCTAGTATATTTAATATACTGGTGTTGTTACAAAAGAAGTAAATAAAAAGGGTTTAGGGGGTTGGAGAAGCAAGATAAAACAAATGAACATGAGAGAATGAATTACCTTTAAAAGTGTAACTCCTTTTGATTTGAGACTAAAGACTTCCTTTGAAAGGATTCTGACCAAAGGGAATCCTCTAGGATGAGGAGAGGGATGTGGAGAGAGTAAATGGGCAGGGGTTGGCTGAGCCAAAGGCTTTAGGAGTGTGTGAAAAGAGGTAGAGGTGGGGGCCTTTTATAAGAGGAGAGGAGGGGCACTTTTGGAAAGTAAGGAAATATTACTTTATTTGAAAATGTGTTTCGGTTTTAAAAGGTCCCACATTGATATAATTCGTGGATAAGGTTATAAAGGTTCGAAATCCACACATAAAATAAGTTTTGGACATGTGTAGTTCATAGATTTTACATTATCTTTCCATTTTATTTTAATCGTTAAATAATGATGTCATCACTGCATCATTATGATGTCATAAATAATTTAATTTATATAATGTCTAAAAATTATAAAAAAAATACTATGATGTAGGAAATCTTTTTAAATTTCCAATTAATATTTATAATAAAAAAGATGACTTGTATAACCCCACTTAAAAATTGTTTTAGTAAAACATATCATGTTTGTGTCAATTTTACTTTTACATTAAATAAAATGTTATTTATGTCATTTCCCAACCAAAGTAGATCCATGGGGTCACCAAGTTGACCCATGGATTGTCTTGGTCGGCCATGATACAACCAATAGGTGTAGGACAAGTGTCATGGTGTTTTCACATTCTTATAATATCATTTTTACCTTAAACTACACTAATTACCTCTAATCGCGATTAAAAACTTAATAAGTTACTATTCACCAAAAAATTATTTTAATCTCATTGAACCACATTTTACTTCTTAATGACAACCATGTATGTCGGATTTTTGAAAATCAAAACACAATGATGGCAAAATTTCATTTAAACGGAAAATCAGTTTTTATAAGTACCACTTAGTGGTTTCACTATTCATCAAAAATTGAAGTTTTTCAGAAAAATCCCAAAAATTCACCCTAAGCTATATTTGATATTCTGAATTCAAAAATGAAGTCCGTTTTACAAAATTCAAAAAATATAAGTCACATTAATTAATTTAATAATTAATTCCCGCTGTCATGACAAATAGCGTGTTTTTGTGAAACAATATGTATCAAAAGATTGACACTAGTTTAAGTCCGATTTCAAAGTGAAATTAATTCCAACGACCACTATTGGATTTAATGGTAAAAATATTTTCTAATTTCACTTTAAAACCAATTCAAAATATTATCTAATCATATAAATAAATTAGATTAAAAAGAGGTTTTGAATTAAAACACAACATTTTACACTATTCATAAAAAAATGAACTTTATTGGAAAGATACAAAAAAATTACACAAAGTAAAATTTGATGTCCCGGTTCTTAATAAGAGTTTTATTTGGTCCAAAAGAATGTATAAGAGTGATCAAAACTATATTTAATGACGGTTCGCCATCAAAAGGCGACAAGTGAACCTTTAGTGAAAACTAGGGCATATACGCCTAAAATTGAATTCTTTCCGTATTTTATGCCTTTATCTTTTATTGTATAAATGTAAAAACATTTAAAAACATATATAATCATATTTTAGGTATTTCTATCCATTACCTCCATTAGAACGGCTACATGTTAACTACCATTTAAAATAATATTATTTTATTATTAGAGTGCAACGTAAGATTACCAAGAAACTCGTTGTTGCGTGTTGGGTACGCCATCGAGCATAGAGTCCACTTTAAAGTCATATTAATACTTTATTCACAAATATGGATAAATAAGAAAATGTCATATTCTTCATTTACCTGGGGTGTTACATCCTTCCCCCCTTTTGGGAATTGCGTCCTCGCAATTTTAAAATTGCGCTTGGAAACATCCTTGAACGTCCCACATCGGAACAAGAGTCGGTAAAACAATCACTTTAAAATAAAGAAAGATAAGCACAGAGGTCACCCGAGTTAACCCATACTAGGATTCCAAGTATGAAAATATGGACATGGAGGAGAAAACATAGGGTCATGTTCTGATGGAGAGTGATAGAAAACATGTTTAGGAGAAAGTTAACAATAAGAAAATCACAAACTTGTGATGGGTTAAACGGTGTTGGGTTCCCCAGTAGGAAAAGTTAATAGACAACATTTTTGTTTTAAGTTACTTTTTATTGAGGAATTTATTCATAAGGAAGCATAATCACCTATCATGTTGACTTTCAACTTTTACTAGATTCCTTAGTCAAACTCATATTTTTTCCAAAAGACGAGTATTTAGGGAGACTTGTTCGCATTAAGAGTACTATAATCAACTTCTAGAGAATAACCTAATCCACAAAAGAGAACTATATACATCCCATGTATTTAGGCTTTAACCAAAACCAAAACCAAAAAGGTTAGTACAAGATCAGATAATCCAGAAAAGGATAACCCCTTATAAAAAGAAAATCTATTCTTAATCTCCAAAATTTGTCCAACAAAACCCAAAGTTCAACAGGGATCATCCGATAATCAATTTGTCCATAAAATTCTTCAAAGTAAACCAATATAATATTGAAACCCAAATATTTGAAGGATTTAGTCACATAGTCTTCCAAGTTAAATCGTAACATTTATCTCCAAACAACATCAGTTGCTCCTAAAGTCTCGTATTGAAAAGTAATTAACCTAATCACATATCCTCTATGATAGGTTAATCATTTTCATAAATAACCCAAAATCAACTTACTCTTAATTCATAAAATCATATAACTAAAAATAATCAGTCAAACTAACCAGGGACTTCACGTAGTCCAGTGGTAGGCGATAAATACCAGTCGCACTTTGGTTGTGGGTTCGATTCCCGTAGCTTTGTCCGACGCGACGGGTTGTCACACGGTCTGCGTGTTGTCATTTTTCCAAAACTATATAATTCTCAAATCATTACCCAAAAAGGGATAAAATCATCAAAAATAACCATAACATAATTTAACCTCAATTTTATCTCATGCCTTTCACTTCAATCATAACATGTGGTAACCCATAATTACCTCAAAAGTAAGGATCATATAAACCCAAATGGTTCTTTATAACTATGTCCACAAAAGAAAAGATAACTATTACTTGAATAAAATTTTCCTATATTAAACATCAGGGTTACACATAATATAAAAAGTCTTCTAATGTAGCCCCATCATCAAAAGAGACTTAATACTCTTAAGAACTCTTGAAGCCCTTATATGTTGACATCTTACTCATTCAATATTCTTCATGATCCATTATCCATTCCTTTCCAACTTATTCCAAAATACCTCTTTCCTACAAACAAAATCATGAATCATATCCTAAGATTCCAAAATAAGAAAACAATAGTCATGAAATAGTACATACCTTTGATTGGTTATTGTCAGTTTCTTCATCCTCAATCGGAATGACATTAGGTATTGGTAAACGAATATTGGTACGCTCTTGGTGACCCCATTCACGAAACTTCTTCACAAGACATGTGTTTTCATAATGACCATGCACACCACATTTAAAACATTCAATTGATCCCTCAGAAAGAACTTCTTTCCCTTTCCTCGAGTCAACTGGATGCTTCCTTTTTCCATGGCAGGTTCTTGCTTTATGACCTTCATTTCCACATCTATAGCATATTTCTGTCCCTTTGAAACATTTTCCTAGGTGTTTCTTTCCACATCTTTGACACATAGGTTTTTGAACACACTTACCTTTATGATTATTACCTGTACTTTCGTAGGGATTTTTTTCTTGCATATATGACGTCTTAGAGAAATCTCCAAGGTTTAGGTGGTCAATCATGACTCCAGATAGTTAGTTGAGGATAATCACAAGAGTTCTCATTGCAGCTCCCATATCATTCAGTTGCTTGCTCAAAAAACTGTCACAGTTTCCTTCACATCCACTGTTACTTTGGTGCCTGCTAGATCCAGCCATTTACTAAAACCAAAAAGGTCAGTGTGAGTATATCAAAAAAACCATCATGTACTAATGAGTAAGATAAACACTAAGATATACTTACTCATTCACTTTATCTAAAACTAGGACTCTTTCTGAAATCCTAACAATTATGGTAATGCCACTTATGCTTAAAGAATACCCTAACCTCTAAAGTTATCTAAACCGACCTTTGATACCAACTATAAGGCCCCAGCCTTAAACCTTACTTAATCTTGAGTTATTACAAGATTACACATTGAGGATCTTTTCAGGTTTAGAGTTTTAGAGAATTAGATCATGAAACTTGCATTACATTCCACATTTAAACAAAGTGGTTACATAAAAGACAGTATTCATTCTTCCCATCACGGAAACATATTTAAAATATAACACGGATTCTTTCTTGACACATCCTTGACACTATCATCACATCATGTACCTTTCCCTTGACCTGTGAAAAACATTTCAAAAACTTGGGATGAGCATAAAAAGCTCAGTAAGGGTTACAAAAAATATGGAAAGGAAACATGAGTTCATATATACATGAGAATGAAATCATACTTTTCCCATAAAACATAGGCACTTTAACATACCTCATCAAACCATGAATAAATCATAGAAAACATAAGACATAAAGGTAACTTGAGGCATTCATAACATTCTTACGTAGGGAGTAACCCTCTTGGTTACGTTTGGAATACCCATCACAGTATATTCCCTAAATCTCTTCGGAGAAACCTTAACGTTTCACTCCTTCGCGTTACCCAATGCATTGGAGAGCTATAACGGGCTCACCCACCCTTAGTTTATCACGGAACCACCTGTCTTCATAATAATGCCCAAGAACCATAACATAATCATATCACATAAAACATGCATAAAGGAAACATAAAATTTCCACATTTTAATCACGAGATATCAATACAACACATTGATATAAAAACATTATGAACACCATTTTCAATACTAAAATAAAAGAAAAGTAAAACATGGTATTTATTTTTCTTTTAAAAAGAAGGTATGGCTTTTAGAGGAAGCCGAAACTCAAATAACGGTCACGACGGCGGAGAAGTCGTTGTCGCCGCATACGTACGAAAAAAACATTCCCTTTTGTCGTTTAGTAAACGCTTCGTATAAAAAATATTCCTTTTGAATAAACGTAAAAGTCAAAGGGGTTTATACACCGTATAATAGAAAGTTGTGTATAAAATAAAATATGCCTCAACGAAAGGAGATTGAGACGAAGTCCCATACCACCTTGAAGCTTAAAATTTTAAACCATTAATATCCATATAAATAAATCCTTAAAACCATTTTGAAAACATGTATATTAATAAGAACAAATGATTAAAACATTTAAAACGATATTTTGGTTAAAGGGGTTTTACCAAAATTAGAGACACTTGAATACAATAATTGAGGAATAACATTTAGTCAGAACATTATAATATCCTGAGAATAAATGGATTCATGATATAATACTCCAAAGTACAGTATATACACCATATAAGAGTGAATTGGTGCATAACAACAATGAACCCTCAATAGAAATGTCAAATGTGGTGAAATCCCTTATAAAGAAGGTATCCTTAAATTAAGGACAAATCAATATCAAAATTATGTGTGACAAATATAAATACACCCAATATAATTGGATATTAAGTGTAAAACAATAAAAGGTCATTCACACATATTCAAAGGATGACATATTCAATGACTACATGTTGAACCCAAAGAAATCGAAATTGGGTTAAAAAGTTCCCTTGACAGCCTAACGGCATCACATAAAAATGAGTTGATGATAGATAAAAAGTGTATCTCATCACTTGGACATAAAATTTACATCAATAAGGATATATGAGAACATATCCCAACATAACAATATGTAAATTAAAAGTCCCAACAAAAGAAGTCTTTTAAAAAAGAGGAGGGTGAAAGGTCCCCTTACCAACTTGGGTAACTTTCGAAAAGTACACCCCATTGAAGAAGTGTCATACAATGAATATGTAAATACCCATAAATGGAATTATATTAAAAAAGGAGTGTAATAATGGGTAGTACATAAACCACTCAAAGGAAATTGTGGCAAATGTAGCATAAATCTCACGGGAATAAAAGTGAGATGAAACATCTCTTACGGAAACTCGGCAGCCTAACGGCGCCACTTAAAACTTCCAAAAAGGATTGATGAGAGGAAATAGGGTCTCTCATCATATGAACATAATAAGTACAGTGGGAGTAATATAAAATAACATCCCAGTCATAAGAAAGATGAGCTTAAAAGGAATGACATAAAAGAGTGTACTTAAAAAGAAAGAGAGGTGTAGGATCCCTTACCTCGGGTCCGACTTGACTCGATCGTTCTTTAATCTCCTGAATAATAAACTTGAGTTAATTTATAATTCCTTAAGAACCTTTTTCAAGTTCATTATTACTTTTATACCACTTATTACCATGTCATAAACATTATGTAATCATTTAAGTTAATAATATTTGTTTTGCCGATATTTGGTTCTTAAGTCGAAAGTGGACTTCTTACAATTACATGTTGTTCGTGTGGCCAAATGTTTATTATATCCAGAATTGTATTCATTATGTAGATATAATATATGTCATATATATCCAGTACATTCATGCATTTATAACATTACATAATCATTTAGAGGTAAGAAATGAAATGCACCGTTCATGGAGACGGTAAGCCGTACGTACGCATGAACGCTACTTTCATTTCTATTTCGTATTTTATAGAATGGAATAATAATGATATAAAGGTATATTATAATTACAGTATAAAATCATATATAATATCATATTTCCATCCTTTATACATCCCACATATGGTATTCAATGAATCAAATCACTTTGAGGGGGCGGTAGTCCGCACTTCCTTAAATGAAGATATCGCATATACCCATAGTGGAAGCCATAAAGGTAAGACAAAAATGAAAAATACAGAAGCATAAATAAAACATAAACATATTATATATCATATATAAAAATAGTGACATCATAATGGCCACCATTGAAGGTGTTAAATGAGTATTGAACAATCATCGTTTCGGGAGGCAGAATTTCACCATCCACAGAAACCATATGTTCTTTAACCATTTGATGTAGTTGTGTGAGAGTGTAGCTAGAATAAATCTTATAAAAACATCCTAGTATATTGAAGATACTGGTGTTGTTACAAAAGAAGTAAATAAAAAGGGTTTAGGGGGTTGTAGAATCAAGATAAAACAAATGAACATGAGAGAATGAATTACCTTTAAAAGTGTAACTCCTTTTGATTTGAGCCTAAAGGCTTCCTTTGAAAGGATTCTTCCCAAAGGGAATCCTCTAGGATGAGGAGAGGGATGTGGAGAGAGTAAATGGTCAGGGGTTGGCCGAGACAAAGGCTTGAGGAGTGTGTGAAAAGAGGTAGAGGTGGGGGCCTTTTATAAGAGGAGAGGAGGGGCACTTTTGGAAAGTAAGGAAATATTACTTTATTTGAAAATGTGTTTCGGTTTTAAAAGGTCCCACATTGATATAATTCGTGGATAAGGTTATAAAGGTTCGAAATCCACACATACAATAAGTTTTGGACATGTGTAGTTCATATATTTTACATTATCTTTCCATTTTATTTTAATCGTTAAATAATGATGTCATCACTGCATCATTATGATGTCATAAATAATTTAATTTATTTAATGTCTAAAAATTATAAAAAAATTACTATGATGTAGGAAATCTTTTTAGATTTCCAATGAATATTTATAATAAAAAATATGACTTGTATAACTCCACTTAAAAATTGTTTTAGTAAAACATATCATGTTTGTGTCAATTTTACTTTTACATTAAATAAAATGTTATTTATGTCATTTCCCAACCAAAGTAGATCCATGGGGTCCCCAAATTGACCCATGGATTGTCTTGGTCGGCCATGATACAACCAATAGGTGTAGGACAAGTTTCATGGTGTTTTCACATTCTTATAATATCATTTTTACCTTAAACTACACTAATTACCTCTAATCGCGATTAAAAACTTAATAAGTTACTATTCACCAAAAAATTATTTTAATCTCATTGAACCACATTTTACTTCTTAATGACAACCATGTATGTCGGATTTTTGAAAATCAAAACACAATGATGGAAAAATTTCATTTAAACGGAAAATCAGTTTTTATAAGTACCACTTAGTGGTTTCACTATTCATCAAAAATTGAAGTTTTTCAGAAAAATCCCAAAAATTCACCCTAAGCTATATTTGATATTCTGAATTCAAAAATGAAGTCCGTTTTACAAAATTCAAAACATATAAGTCACATTAATTAATTTAATAATTAATTCCCGCTGTCATGACAAATAGCGTGTTTTTGTGAAACAATACGTATCAAAAGATTGACACTAGTTTAAGTCCGATTTCAAAGTGAAATTAATTCCAACGACCACTATTGGATTTAATGGTAAAAATATTTTCTAATTTCAATTTAAAACCAATTCAAAATATTATCTAATCATATAAATAAATTAGATTAAAAAGAGGTTTTGAATTAAAACACAACATTTTACACTATTCATAAAAAAAATGAACTTTATTGGAAAGATACCAAAAAATTACACAAAGTAAAATTTGATGTCCCGGTTCTTAATAAGAGTTTTATTTGGTCCAAAAGAATGTATAAGAGTGATAAAAACTATATTTAATGACGGTTCGCCATCAAAAGGCGACAAGTGAACCTTTAGTGAAAACTAGGGCATATACGCCTAAAATTGAATTCTTTCCGTATTTTAAGCCTTTATCTTTTATTGTATAAATGTAAAAACATTTAAAAACATATATAATCATATTTTAGGTATTTCTATCCATTCCCGCCATTAGAACGGCTACATGTTAACTACCATTTAAAATAATATTATTTTATTATTAGAGTGCAACGTAAGATTCCCAAGAAACTCGTTGTTGCGTGTTGGGTACGCCATCGAGCATAGAGTCCCCTTTAAAGTCATATTAATACTTTATTCACAAATATGGATAAATAAGAAAATGTCATATTCTTCATTTACCTGGGGTGTTACACACACACACAGATATATATATATATATATATATATATATATATATATATATATAATTAGTCACATTTCAAAATAATGATAAAAATGTACCTAAAATAGCCCCATTTTCTTAAAAATGTGACTAAATTTAAAATATATGTGTGGTTTTATATATTAATATATTAATATATATATATTTATATATTTACATATATATATGTGTGTGTGTATGTGTGTTTATATATATATATAAATATATATTTATATATATGTGTTTATATATGTGTGTACATGCTTATATATATATATATGTATCTAAATATATATTTACATTGATGTGGGGAAATAGGTTATATATATATATATATCAAATTTTTTTAGGAAACATGACTAATTTATCAACGTTTGTGAGGAAACGTCATTAATTTAATGATATTCTTGAGGGAACGTCAGTTATTTAGCAACATTTTTTAGGAAATGTTGGTTATTTAGCAATGTTTGTGAGGAAACACCACTAATTTAGCGACGTTTTTATAAAATTATGCTAATTTAGTGATGTTTTTCAGGAAACATCTCTAATTTAATGATGTTTTTCAGAAAACGTCGTTAAATATAAAATTAGTGATGTTTTTAGAAAGTCATTAAAAAATTTCTAAATTCCATTATTTTGTAGCGAGTCATGATAGAGTGGTATCATAGGTGATGGTTGAGAGATATGATAGAGTTTAGATCTAGGAATTGGTTAAGATACATGGGCGGGTAGGGAAATAATATCAGTTGGACTTATCACATAATGTATACAAGGGAGACTGACTAAGACATGAGAATTTAGGCCTCCCTATGATCTAATACATGGAACTTCAAGTTTACTGAATATTCTAAGTGATGTGATGTTACTTATAGGGTAGATTACTAGGTAAGTATCATTTTTCATGATTTTCCTTTCCTATTTTAGAATTTGGTAGATGATGAGAGTAAGGATGAAATTGAATTAATTAAATAACATTAAGTATTCCATATTCTAGGGTTAGAGAGTCTCTAACATTTTTTATTTTATAGGAATAGATCTAGGTTAATGTACTCATCGGGTTCATTCTGAATATGTTCAACAAGATGTGCCAACATATTACCTCAAAGTGGAAGTTGATGATGAAAATGCTAGGAGGAGGGCACTCTAAGAGTTTCAACACCATATACTACAGATGTATGAGGGATCAATTTCAAGTCAAGAGACCAAGGCTTGGTTGGAGGAGGTGGATATAACTTTTAGTTTGATTCATGCTTTGAGAGAGCACTGGTTTTTTTGGATATGATGATTTTTTATGAGGAAGTTTGGTAGTGATGGTTATTGTTCCTCAGGGATCATGAAGATTTGACTGTTTCATGGGAGAAGTTCCATGACTAATTTCAAGATAAGTTTATTTATTCAACCATGAAGGAAGCTTGTTAGAAGGATATTCTTAACCTTATTTAGTTTAGTTTTAGTGTATAATGGTTTAATATCTATTATAATAACCTCTTATATTATTCTTCAAAACCTTTTCTAGATGAATAGGCTATAGTGAAGAATTTTGAGGAGAATTTTCACATAGAGATCCACTTTTAGGTCACACCATTTATGTTGAAGACATACATTATGTTACTGGTGAGGGTATAGGTTATTGAGATGATTCTAACCAAAACCATATGGAATTATGAGGGGGTCATTGAGACTTTCCATAGATCATGTTTTAGCCAAAATATGTCATTTTCCTAGATAGATAACAAAGTTTTAGACATTAGGGATTCAATTATAGATTTCTTTATCTCATTTAATTGGATATGGTAGTTCTCGAAACACTGCTAATATATTAATTATAGTTTTTTATTCATGTGGAGTTCATGGACATTATAAGAGAGAGTTTTTTACCTTCCTTAGTAGTCAGTGTGGAGCTAGTAGCCTTCTCCAGGCTAAAATATTTCACCAGTATCCTCCAATACAACAACAACAGTAGATCACTCCAGCCTTTGATTGGTATAGAGGGTATGAGATGGTTAGAGGACTTCTTGATGATTCCCCTCATCCTTTGGGATAGTGAATAGAGTACGACAATAGAGTTGGTTTCCACTAGGGATAGAGAGGCCATGGAGTAGGTTGTGGTCATATACATGCCTTAGAGTTTCTAGTTCTAGGTGAGCTAAATTTCAAGTGATGTACCATGTACATGTTTTCTACTTGGGTGAATTATTTATTCAATTCAAGATCTAAACACTCCTTCGTTTTGACCACCATAGTCTATGATTTTATAATTTAGGTGGCAAGACATATAGTTCCATTAGAATTTACTATGTGTGTTCAAGGTTGAGATATCTTGTATAACGTGGGAATAGACTATGATTTGATGATAAGGAAATATATATCTTGGGTATAATTTCTCTGTATTAATATAGATATATTAAATTACCGTCAGTATAGATTGGATGTATTCAGTATAGTATACGATGGATTTCTCCAGGAGGAATGTTTTATTCTATAACATTAGTAGAGAATAAGAGCTGTTTATTGGCAATCGAGACCCTTAGATGGGTTAGAGGAATATTGATTCCATGTATTCCTTGACGACTGAGATGATGTTGAGTTTAGTAGAGGATCAACCAAAGGTTTTTCATTGGATTATGGAGGAGTTCCTTTATGGATTTATGGAATATATTGAGGCCTTAACCCTCAATAGAGGATCAATTTTGGGATAGATATTTTGTTGGGTGTTACTTCTATATTTATTTATCAATATAGGATACCCCCTTCTATGTTTTGGGAACATTTCATTTAGTTTAAGAATCTATTGTGATGAGGATTTATTTGACCCAGTGTGTTAGCTTAGGGTGATCTAGATCTATTTTCAAAGAAGGTAAATAGAGGTACGTGATTGTGTATTGATTATATCTATTTTAATTAGTTGATGCCGAAGAATCACTATCCTCTCACATAGATTTATGATTTATTAATTAGTTTATGGGATATAGTTGGTTCTCAAAGATTTATTTATTGCTGGGAAATAATTAGATGTGGGTGAAGTATGAGGATACTCTAAACACTTCTTTCAGATTTTATTATGTGAATTTTCAGTTCATTGTACTTCCATTCAGTGTTATGAACTCTTCATCCATATTTCTAGGACTGATGAATTCAATGATTCATGAGTTCCTAGATTGATTTATGTATGTATTTAACAATGATATCCTTGTGTTATTTGATTCGGAGGATGTGCATACAGAGCACCAGAGAGCTATTTTGGAAATTATTTATTACTATTAACTTTTTTGGAGGTGATCAAAATGTGATTCTAGGTCTGGGAGGTACGTTTCATGGGGAATATTGTGTCTCGGTGTAGATCGGTCATGGATCCTTTAAATTTTGGGGTGGTGGTTTCTTGGTTAACACTAAATAACATCGTATTTGTATAGAGTTTCCTCTTTTATACTAGTTATTATGGGAGTTTATCCCAATTTATCTTATATTGTGTCTCCTTTAAAACCTTTTACTATAGAGGATTAGGCATTTGTGTGGACTAACAAGTTCCATGCTACTTTAAAGTATTCTATGGAGAAGTTGGTATGTGTTCTAGTTATTCTTTTTCCATAGGAGGGCATTACATTCAAGATTTATTGTGACTGTTTTTGTCTTATATTAGGATGTGTTATGATACAAAAAATTGTGGTTCTATCATTTTCATATTGGCAGTTACAACCTCACAAATATAATTATTTCACTCATGATATTGAGCTTTCTATGGTTATGTTTTAGCTAAATTTATGGCAACATTACCTCATTAGTGAGTTCTTTTTGTTATTTATAGATCACAAAATACCAAGGTATTTATTTTACCAATGTGAATTTAGTTTGTGATAATGATGGTAGATAAAATTATTAAAGGATTATAACTTTAATTTTTTTTCTATAAATTGATAAAAGGGAGTGATATAGATGATTCCTTGAGTAAGAAGTCACATGGTGGTGTTTTGCGTGGTTTTGGAGACTCTAGGAGAGTGATTGAAGAGTTTAATGTGATACACCTTGATATTAAATTATTTTATGGTATAGGGTATCTTTATTAGATTACATTTTAATCATATTTGGTGTAAAATGTGAAGGATCCCCATCTGAGGTATTCTGAGGTGTAGGTCTGGTGAGATCAAGTTTTTTTGTGGTGATACCTCTGAGATATGGTGTGAGGATGATCTGCATTATGTGATATTTTAGGGGAGTCTCTTTATTCCTTTAGTGATGCATGAAGTGGTTTTGTGTGAGTTCTATAGTTAGACTTTGGCAGTACATCTTGGTACAAAGAAGAAGTATCATGCCTTTTGAGGCCATTTTTGGTGGTCTAGAATAAAGAGATATGTCACAGAGTTTTTCTTCTAGTGTTTGGTTTTCCTGAGTGTGAAGGCTGAGAATCATGTTTATGGTGGGTTTCTTTAGTCAATTTTTGTTCCTTGGTGTATATGGGAGGAAATTTTTATGGAATTATCTACCATGATTCCTTGATATTAGGGAGGTTTTGATTTCATATTGGTGATTGTGGAATAGTTAACAAAGCCATCTCACATCTTTGCAATTAAGGAGTCAATCCTAGTGGAGGTTTTTTCTATACAGTATTTGGAGGAGGTGGTGAGGCTTCCATGGGTATGAATATGGTCATATATTATTTTGATACTTGGTTCAACTTCAGGGTTTAGGGATGTATCCAATATACTTTTGGGTCTTAGTAATAAATTATCACTGCTTCATATCCACATATGGATGGTAAAAAAAGTGACATATTTAGAATCTATAGGGAATGTTGTATATGTGTGTTCTGGATTTTGGAGGTTCATGTGTGGGCACCTACACATGGTGGAGTTTTCTTAAAAAAATATATACCACTCCATTATTGTTATATATCTATTTGAAATTAAATATGGATGACCTTGTTAGACTCCTTTATGTTGGATTGAGGTTGGTGTGCGATCTATTATTGGACTAGAATTGGTTCAGAGCATGATATTGAATGTGTAGGTGATTTTTGAGTGAATTAAAGATGAAAATAATCATAATAAGTTATATTCAATTCATACTTGTAGGACTATGGTGTTTGATTCCATAAATCATGTGTTTTTGAAGGTATATCCTCATCATGGGTAGTGAAGTACTGATCATGGGAGTAAGATTTATACCAAATTTTTTGGACCATTTGATGTGTTGTTGCACGTTTGAGCTATTTAATATCGATTAGAACTACCACAATAGATGAGTCAGATACATGATGGCATTCATGTGTCATAGATTCAACAGTACCTTCATGATGATTCACACTTCATATAATGAGGTGAGATAGATGTTGAATTTGATGAAAATTTTAAATAGTGGACTACTGAGATCCAATACCATCAACTGAAGGTGTTTAACATGCATGATATTCCTTTGGTTCATGTATTATGGTGTCACAATGACTTGGAGGATATTACATGGGGGTGAGAATCATATATGTGATCTCAATATCCCATGTTTCTTGATGTTTGATCTTTGTTGAGATAATTTATAAGAACCTTTACTGTTTTATGATATGGGTGTCGATGTTTCATATTTATGTGTTCCTTCCTTGTGTTTTCTTGGTTGTCTTCATGTTTTAGTGAGATACTTGAGAGGTATATAATGGGGTGGTTGTTCATACCACTTTTCCATTTGATTTTTTATTTTTTTAAATTATTGAGGATGAGAATTTTCTGAGAGGTATCTAATGTATGGTATTGGATTTGTGAATCCAGTATTTGCATATTTCAAAGTCTTGGAGGAATAATGATGGATTTTGGAGGTCTTATGGAATATAGAGATGAGTTCCTATCCAATTAGAGGGTCACCATGTCATAGTATAGGGTGCGATTCTGGCCATTTTGGGTGTTTTATGATTCTTGAGCATGCTGGAAGATTGTGGTGTGGTTTTAGCCTCAGTAATATTCAAGATTGGATATGGAGGTTAGATATTATGGAGCTTGGGAGTACCATGGGAAGTGAAATGACCATGGTGGTTTTTTTTCATGGTGTGGTCTTTCTCTGTGAAATGTACATGTCAGAAATCCTAGCTGTTGGGTATTTTTCATTTCATGGAACCTAGGAGGACATTTAGATGAGTATAGGCATGCTAAAACACCCTCAACGTTAGGTGTGGTGGTGAGTAGATGAGGTAGAGCTGTGCTTGATGACTTGTAAGGTTCTATATATTGAAAATATGAGATGAACACACCCATTTTTTTGGGTGTGGTGTATGTTAAGTGCCTCCTATTTAAAATGGGTAGCTGAAAATGGCTGGTAGGCTGAGTATGGATTGAGAACTTATAAAAGAGTCAAGTTGGGTGAGGATCTAGGGGAATGGTGACATGAGTTTCACTACATTATGTTATTTTGAATAGTGAGGTGAAATTATTAGTGTTCCTTACACTAAAACATAAAGGGAGGACATGGTGGCTTGCTGGGCATCTGAAATGAACTACACTATGTCGTGGTGCAGGGTGTAGTAGATGTAAAAGATTTCAAATGCGATTTAAGGGTTCAATATCCTCAAATATTAAAACACGTTAAAAATATGATCTTATTTGAATAGAGGCTCTGTGTTCATATTGGGATTCACTATTCCATACTGGAGGCTTTTCAAACCACCATTATAAAAAGAGGTTCGGCTTCCCCTTAGTTTGGATTTTTGACCATTTGGTTCATTCATATCAAATTCACACAAATAAAGGTAACCTATCTTCTCATCATCTCTTTATTCTTATTATTTTTATTATATCTATTGATTTTTGGGGTATATTTAATATTTTTTTGGTTGAGGTCATAGAAATTATTGATAGTGGCTTGATGTGGCCTAGATTTAGTGATATTTCCTTTGATGGTTGATCCTTGTTCATCCATTATTTCATAGAGAATTTTGAACTTCTAATAAATGAAGGGGATTCATTAATTCTCTTTTTATTTATGTGAAAGTATAAAAGTACCATAAATCTTCCTTGGGTAATGGTGGAATAAACCTAAAAAATAAAATAACTAGAATTCAATAATTAATTGAAATTAGGTTATTGTGACTGCATGCGATTTTTTCATGTTGATGTTCCCTATAGATTTTCCAGATACTGTGATATATAGTTATTATGTTTTTTTTCTATTAGCATAGATGATATGGATGAAAATAGATAAAAAACATAAATTTATAATTATGATGTATTGACTAATGAAAGAGTTAAGTGAATAAATATTTTTCTTCCATAAAATTGATAAAATATGTAAGTTATTCATGAAGTATCTTTGCAATTGATTCTTAGGTATGGATAGTTATTGATTATAGGTATCCTATTTTTATTGAACCAATGTATAAATAATTGGATAATTCAATATGGTAATGACATGGTTTTTTGTTAAAGATAAAGTATTGGGGTTGAGTTAGCCTATTATTGTACGATATAGTCTTGAATGCCTTGGAGATATGGGCTTAGTTTCCCATTGAGTATTCCATAATGAAAATAAATATTCAAATTCACATGATTTATCTAGGATGATAGATCCTTTATGTGTTTTGTTGATGACCGGGTATAGTTAGTAAATTTGAAGAAAAGTGGGCTGGTATTCCAAGGGTTCTAGCGGTGGCTTGATGCTGGTGATGGTAGGATGTAATGTGTTGTTTACAATGGTGTTAGGGATAACACTGGGGTGGTTTGGATGAGTTGATAGCTAAAATTATCACTGGTTACATTATTGGTGTTTAATTTTAAATGGACAGTTTCTAGATAGTACTTATTAAGATTTCAAACTGCTTGATACAATTTTCCTCTATGTATAAAAAGTGAATCCTTGGTTGTGGAAGCTTAATATGAGTCATAAAATACCCAAAAATTATTGAATGATAAATTTATTACAAATTAACCCATAGGATGAGATTTTTTTGATGTCAATAATGATAAATGATTTATATCATTGTGGAAACCATGGGGTGGTATGCTCAAAGAGAATAGAAATGGAATTTGTTGAAATAGTTTATAAAATAATGATGGATTGAGTTTAAATTAAATGATAAAATATGAAATTGTAATGGGGTTTAATGAATGAAAATATTTAACTAAATTTAATGACAGGCTAATAAATGATGCGAAAATCACTGGTTAATAAATGAATGATAGTAATTTCTAATTAAATAGTGGGAATGGTTAAAGATGTTAATCCTTAATTATCATGTTCATGTTTTATAACTTGTCTCATAGGCCTTAGTGGTGGTATTTGGGTTTCTAATGAGATGATAGTTGTAGCTGATCTCTAAGGCTACATAGTTTCCCTTAGTGTGGTTATGTTTGATACTATCTTTATATTTTATGATTTCGAATGCTTCACCACTTGATTAAATAGGGAAACCAACACCCAAATGTTTTTGGGGGTTTTTTTCTACAAAATCCAAGTTGTTTAAGGAATATATGGCTGATGTAATACCCAAGATCATCATATAATATGTAAACACTACATCCCTAGACTATTTCTTAATGCACACCTTATTATTTTAGAAATATAATAGAAATAATTCATGGTTATATTTAAAATTAAAATTTATAAAATTTAGAATTTAAATTTGATTAAATAGATATCAATTTTGAATTTATAAGGTCATATTTATTTTAGAGTGAATTTTGGGGATTTTTTAGAAATAGTTGATTCTTGGGTGAATAGTGAAAAATGATGATTTGTGAAAAACTACCATTTCTTTTCATTAAATAAAGTAATTTAAAAATGCCATTAAATTATATATATTTTTTTAAATTAACCTAATATTCATTTTATTAAAAATAATATAATTAATTCAACAGGATTCAACATTATATTTGATTTTGGAATAAGATCATTTTTTTATTAAAAACGCATTAAAAAAACTATTTTTCATTGAGTTTTGTGAACTTATATTAAAATTAATTTTTAATATCTCATGTAAATAAAGAATAATAAATTATCATATTTTTGAATTAAATATTAATTTTACTTAAAATTGATGCTATGTTCGATGGCGTAGTCGATACACAATAATGGGTTTCTTTGAAATCTTATGTTGCACACAAGGTTGAATCATACTAAAAAATAATAATATAATATTATTTTAAATGGTAGTTAACACATAGCCGTTGTATTGAATGGAATGATTAGAACAGAATAAAATATGATTATACATGTTTGTTAAATGTTTTTACACTTATCCAATAAAATTTAGAAGCTTAAAATGTGAATGTATCTAATTTTAAGCATAAACACTCTAATATTCTTTAAAAGGTCGATTTTCCACCTTTTGATGGCGAACCCCTTTTAAATATTGTTTTTATCAATTTTATATGTTCTATTTGACCAAATAAAATTATTCTTTAGAATCAAGACATCAAAATTTACATTGGGTTAATTTTCGGTATTTTTCTGATAAAATTCATTTTTAATGAATAATGAAAAATACTGTATTTTAATTCAAAACTGCCTTTTAATTTAATTTATTTATATGGTTATATTATCTTTTTAATTGGTTTTAAAGTATAATTAGATTATATTTTTACCATTTAATTCAATGTTGGTCATTGGATGTAATTTCACTTTGAAATTGGACATAAAAAGGTGTCAATCTTTTGATAGTTATTATTTCTTAAAAACACGATTTTTGTTTTGACAACATGAATTAATTTTAAATTAATTAATTAAAATTGTATGTTTTTAATTTTTTAAAATATTCATTATTTTTGAATTCAGAATATCAAATATAGATGAGTCTAAATTTTTGATATTTTTTTGAAAAACATCAATTTTTGATGAATAGTGAAAACACTGAGTAGTAGATAAAAAACTGAATTTATCATTTAAATGAAATTTTACCACTTTTGGGAATTGAATTTTAAAAATATGACATACATGGTTCTTATTAGTAAGTAAAATGTGATTTAATAAGAAGAAAATAATTTTTGGTGAATAGTAACTTTTGAATTTTATTTACCGCAGTTAAAGGTAAATAAAGTAATTCAAGGTAAAAATAATATTATAATAATAATATATTACCCTAACATATTTCCTAATCCTATTTCATGACACATTTCTGACCATGGGAATCCTTAGGTCGATTTTGGGACCCCCTGGAGCCACATAAAAGTGATAATGACACTTTATATTAATTAATATAAAGTAAAGACAAAAAAGACATAAACATATATCTTTTAGTAAATCAAATTTTACATGGGGTTATATATGTTATCTCTTCAACTATAAATATTTATTTAATATATAAATATATTTAATACATCATGATATTTTATTTATAATTTTTAGACAACAAATTAATAAAAAATTTTATGACACAATGATGACACAATGATGACGCAGTGATTACCTTATTAATAAATGATGTAAATAAATGAGATTATAAAATTTAAAAACTATAAAAACCCTATCTAATTCTTATTGGATGATTTTATTTCGAAAAAGAGTCATCTTATATTTGACTTAAATGAGTTTTGGACCTTTAGAAACCGAAAATCATTATATAATAAAATAGTATTTTCAAACATTCCTAATGAGCCCCTCCCCCCATATAAAAAGATCTAACCTCTAACCCATTACTCACACCTCTCAATCCCCTTGGTTCATCAAAACTATACCTAATTAAGATCCCTATATTCTTCTATTCCTCCTATAATACTTTCCCTAGAAAGAAGGCAATTTAGGTAAATCTTTTGGTTCAAACCAAAGGGAGATACCCGATTTAAAGGTAACATCTTCTCTTAAGTTCTTTTATTTTATTTTATTTCTACAACCACCTAAAATCTTTTTAATACTTTATTTTATAAAAAAACCAGTATCCTAAATATAATAGGTTTTTTATATGATAAATATTATAACTACACTTACACACACCTCTGTCTAATGGGTAAAGAACATACTGTTTTGTGGACGACAAACTAATGCCTCACGAAACGATGATTGTTAAAATATCTCCAACCACCTATTATGGTGTCCATTAATATGACATTGTATTTATATGTGATATTTATTATATTAATATTGCTTTTATGATTATATATTTTTTATTTATATAATACTTTTTTGGTTTCCATAATAGGTAAATATGATAATTTCATTTGAGGAAGCGCGGACTACTGCCCCCTCAAAGTGATATGAATCATTCATTCCATATGTGGGATGTATAATGGATATATTTAATGAAATTATATATGATATTATACTATAATTATAATATACCTATTTATCATTAAGTTTTTATTCCATTAAAATACTAAATAGAAATGAAAGTAGCGTTCATGCATACGTACGACTTACCGTCTCTATAAACGACGCATTTCATTTCTTCTCTTCAAATGTTATGTAATATTATAAATACATATATAAACTTGATATATATGATATATGTGATATATAAATCATGGATATCATTCTACATATAATGAAATTTTGACCACATGAACAACTTGTAATTACAAGAAGTTCATTTTTGACTCAAGTACCAAATATAGACAAAACAACCATTATTAACTTAAATGATTACATAATGTTTATAACATGGTAATAAGTGATATAAAAGGAATAATAAAATTTAAAATTGTTTTAAAAAAATTATAAATTAACTTTTGTTTATTATTCAGGAGATTAAAGAATGAACGGGTCAAGTCCGACACGAGGTAAGAGAACTTATTACCCTAATTTCCATTATTTGGGTCAATCTTATACTTTTAAATTATATTGAGATATTATTATGTAAGAAATATATTTTGATGTACTATCTTGTATTTATATTTTATTTATGTTTACTTATAGTGAATACACATAATTGATCTATTTTATTTATAAAATGATATTTATAAGGGACTTCATCTCAATCTCCTTTCATTGAGGAATATTTTGATTTATACAGGACTTTATTTTATATAGGGTATAATAAAATATGAAATTTCATTTCATTCAAAGGGAATCTTTTCTCTATGAAGAGTTTTACTAAACAAAAAAAATAATATGTTTTAATGTATGTGGTGACAATGACCTTTCCACCGCCACAAGTATTATTTGATCTTTGGCTTCATTAACAAGCCATAATTTTTTTAAAAGGAAAATAAATACCAGATACTCTTTTTATATATTTTGGTATTGAAAATGGTTTTGATAATGGATTGATTATGTCAATATATTGAAATGATATATTGTGATTGAAATGTGGAAGTGTTATCTTTTCTTTTATGTTTGTTTTATGTGTTGTGAATATGTTATGGTTCTTATAAATTTTTTATATATACGAGTGGTTCCATGATAAAACTAGGGTGGGTGAGCCTGATATAGCTCTCCAATTCATTGGGTAATATGACAGAGGTAAATTTTAATGTTTCTCCTAAGAGATTTATGGAATATACTATGATGGACATTCCAAACGTAACTCCCTATGTATCTGTGATAACTACAATGTAAGTATGACATGGATGCCACAATTTACCTTTTATGATTTATGATTTCTATGTATTATTCATAAATCTTATGATTTTATGAGGTATGTGAAAAATATTATGTTTTGATGGAATAATGTTTCCTTTCTTTATTTTATAACCCTTACTAAGCTTTTTATGCTCATCCCAAGTTTTGAAATATTTTTCACAGGACTTAATGATTTATAAGGTTGATGATGGGATTAAGGAAAAGTCATGCTGTCTAAAACATGGAACTAGACATGACCCTATTTTTCAAGAGTTTTTATTTTATGAAAAAATGGAAACTTAGTAGAAGTGTCAACTTTGTAATTTTTTAGATATAATGTAATAGTTATGGCCTAATTATCTAAAACTATAAATTTTAAAAGATCCACAATGTGAATTATCCATTTAATTCTAGATTATGTAATGTTTTAAGGGTGGGTCCTTATAGTTGGTATCAGAGGTTGTTTTAGACAACATTAAAAGTTATAATAATTTTTAATTAATGTCCCTAAATTAATTTATGGTAAGATTAAAATGATATAGAAGTTATAGATAACCATGTTTCTTTGCTTAAGATATTTCTATGTTCAAAATAGTTTTCTGTAGAAGAAACAGTGCAACTATAATGGGATGACATCAGGAGGAAGACCACCTTCCAAATCAGCAACCTGAGATGGTCGGAATCAGAACTCAAATTTTTTTTTGTAGTGATGGCACAATTGAATTAGGCTATAAATGGTGGTGGTATCCTTGCACAAGATTACCCAGATCGACCACAGAGCAACATGTCAGTAGTAGTGCATTTCATGAGGCAACATCACCCATCATTCAGAAGATCATATGACCCTGTTCTAGCTGAAGGTTATATTAAAGCACTAGAGAAATTTTTTGATGTCATGGGGTGTTCATAACATAAAAGTTTGTCTCGTTGTTTAATTTTTTTGAAGGTGAAGTTAATCTGTAGTGGTCGATTGTAAAAAATATAAGGGATAATGATAAGATTGATTCTCTTTATTGGGTTGAATTTAAAGGTATGTTTCTTGAGAAATATTTTTCTAAGGTTGTTTGTCTTAGGATGGAAAAAATTTTAGGAATCGAGGTAGGAGGATGAGTCAGTGGCTACTTATGAAGCAAAATTCACTCAATTGACAAGGTATACTCTAAATTTTATACGATATCTTGATATTAAAATCAACTATTTTTACTCAGGATTTAAGAAAAAGTATCAAAGGGATTTAGATTCTTGTGAGTTAAAAAGTTATGAAAAACTTGTTCGATGTATGGATATGGTGAAAATGGAGTTTGTTGATGATCACGTGTTCTCTGAAAAACAACCGAATAAGAGGACGTGGTGGCAGATGAAAGGGAAGAACTTTTCAAAAAAGTTTGATGGTAGCAAACATAAGTTTACAGTTTGTGAAAATTGTGGTAAAAATCATGCTGGGGAATGTCTTTTGAATTCTTTTATGTGCTAACGATTTGGTAAAATGGGACATAAGGCTCGCAATTTCACTGAAAAAGATCAATGTAATGGTAAGACAAAATCCGATTTACAGTTAATAAAATGTTTTAAGTGCAATAAAATGGGTCATTATTCAAATGAGTGTCTAAAGAGAAACAAAACTGAGGGAAAGTAGCTAGAATACAAGAAGAAAGGGGTGGTTAAATCCTTTGAAACTACATCAACAAATGTTGGGACATTAAATGAAGTAGTATCAGGTACACTATTTGTTTGTTCAGATTATGCCAATGTGTTGTTTGATTTGAGGTCTACACATTTGTTCATTTCTGATAAGTTTTCTAGGAAATTGAGAATTCCATCTCAATATATGAATCTTGAACTTATGGTAAAAACCGCAAGGGGAAATGTTGAGACAAAAAGAAATTATAAGAACCTTCCTGTCCATGTGTGCTGAAAGAATCTTTCTGAAAACCTTATTGTTTTTCCTATAGTAGAGTTTGATGTTATTTTGGGTATGGATTTGATTTCTATTTATCATGCAAAGATTGATTGCAGAGCTAAAGAGGTTTCCTTTTAGAAAGATTTTCAGTTTGTGTACAAGAATGAACCCTTACTTTTGATAACATATCAAGAAGCTGAGAAACTAGTGAAATATGGAAATGAATTTCACCTTGCATATATTGTTGAAAATAAAGGAACTATTCAGATTAATGTTTTTTAGTGGTAAATGAGTACCTCGATGTTTTTCCTGATGAGTTTCTTGGTATTATACCTGATCGGGAAGTTGAATTTACTATTTACTTTGTTCCTAATGCTAATCCAATTTCCAAACCCCCTCATCAAATGACTCAAATTGAACTTTTAGAGTTAAAGAAGAAATTACAAAAGTTATTAGATAAAGGTTTAATTCAACCCAACACATCACCATGGGGTGCTCCTATATTTTTTATTAAAAATAAATATAGTTCAATGAGACTTTTCATTGATTATAGATCATTTAATAACATCACTTTTAAGAACAAGTATCCTTTTCCCCATATTAATGATTTTTCTAATCAGATCTAGTGAGATCAGTATTTTTTGAAGAGTGATTTGAGGTCAGGGTAACATCAGTTGAAAGTAAAGGAACTAGTCATTCGGAAGACTGTGTTCCATACTAGATATTTCCATTATGAATTTGTAGTTATTCCTTTTGGGTTAACCAATGTACCTACTATATTCATAGATTTATGAATAGAATTTTCCATGAGTTCTTGGATAAGTTTGTGGTTGCGTTCATTGATGATATTTTGGTCTATTCTAAAAGTAAAGAGGACCATGAAAGTCATTTAAGGGTTGTCTTGCAAACCTTAAAATAAAATAAAATGTTTGGGAAATTTAGAACGTGGTAGTTTTGGTTACAAAAAATTCAATTCCTTGGTCACATGTTTTTAAAAAATGGCATAACTATTAATCCTACTAAAACAAAATTTGTTAAAGAATGGCCAAGACCCACAAATATAACTAAGGTCCATAGTTTTATCAGTTTGGTAGGTTGTTAATGGAGGTTCATTTAAAAGTTTTCACGGTTATCTAGCCCTCTGACTAAGTTAACTCGAAATGGTGTTAAGTTCATTGGGAAAAAAGAATTTGATGATTGTTTTCAGGAATTGAAAAGAAGATTGGTGAATTCTCTTGTTTTGGAATTACCTTCCATAAATGGTGAGTTTGTTATCTACAGTGATGCTTTGTTTAAAGGACTTGGATTTGTCCTTATACAGAATGATCAGGCAATTTCTTATGCTTCACGTCAGTTGTAACCTCATGAGTTAAATTACCCTACACATGATTTGGAATTAGGGTTTGTCGTTTTTTCTTTAAAAATTTAGAGGCATAATTTATATGGGGTAAAGTGTGAAATATATACTGATCAAAAAATCTTGATGTATATATTAACTCAGAATTAATTAAACATGAGATAGAGGAGATGTATGGAATTAATCAAATATTATGATTGCACAATCTATTATCATCCAAGAAAGGAAAATAAAGTGGCTGATGATTTGATTGGAAAAAGTAATGCAACATTAATGCTTCTATGTTTGGAGAAAGATTCTTCAACTAATGACTTGATGAACTTTGGAATACAAGTTTTTGGTGAAGGAAATTCCTCTATTTTGTTTTAAGTGTTAGTGAAATCAACTATATTATACCAAATTAAGCAAGCACAAAAGGAAGAAAATGAGTAGCAGAAAAAGGTAGAGTTGCTTCAAATGGGTAAGTTTCCTAATTTCAACATTGATAATGATCGTATTCTGAGATTTGGAATGAGATTATGAGTACCTCGTGATTCACTATTGAAGAATGAGTTATTACGTGAAGTTCATAGTTCTCTGTTTTCTGTTCATTCTGGCAGTACTAAGATGTACATGTATCTTCAGGAGTATTACTGGTGGGATGGAATGAAAAGAGATATTACTGATTTTGCTATGATGTTTTTGACTTGTCAGCTGGTTAAAGCAGAGTGATAGTTACTAAAAGGGATGCTTCAGCCTTTACCAGTGCCAGAGTAAAAATGGGAAAATATATCCATGGAATTTGTTATGGGATTATCAAAAACATCTCGAGGTAATATTGTAATTTGTGTAATTGTTGATCGATTGACTAAATCTTATCATTTCCTTCCTATTTGAGATACTTTGTCTCTAGATCAACTTTCTTAGATTTATGTTAAAGAGATAGTCAGGTTTCATGGAGTTCCCCTCTCCATTGTATCTGATCATGATCCCAGGTTTAATCATAACTTTTGGAAAGGATTTTAGAAGTTTTTGGGTACTGTATTAAATTTTAGTACAAATTTTCATCCTCAATAAGATGGGAAGTCAGAAAGAAAAATTCATACTTTGGAAGATATTCTACGTGCTTGCTCGATGGATTACCAGGGAAGTTGGGACCAACATCTTTCTTTGGTTGAATTTTATTATAATAAACGTTTTCATTCCAGTATACAGATGGATCCATTTTAGGCATTATATGGAAAGTAGTGCCGAAATCCATCTTTTTTGGGATGAAGTAGGTGAAAGGAAGTTAATGAGAACCGAATTGGTAGAAGAGATGACAAAAAGGTTTAGTTGATTTAGAAGTACACGAGAACAACTCCGAGTAGGTAGAAAAGTTATATGGATAACTGAAATAATGATCTTTCTTTAGAGGTTAGTGATCATGTCTTTCTCAATGTTTCTCCATGGAAATGTGTGATGGGTTATGGTAAGATGAGAAAGTTGAGTCTGAAGTTCATTGGACCTTATGAAATCCTAGAGAAAGTTGGATCAGTTGCCTATAATGTGGATTTACCTCCAATTTTATCCCAGGTACACAATGTTTTTCATGTTTCAATGTTGATAAAGTATATGTCAGATCCATCTCATGTTTTGAGCCCATAGGTAGTTCAGTTGGAAGAGAATATCTCTTATGAGGAACAACCAGTCCACATTCTTGACCGAAGAGAGAAGGTGTTACGGGATAAGGTAATTCATCAGGTAAATGTTTTTTTGGAAAAACCATATGGTTGAAGAGGAAATGTGGGAATCTACTATGAGGGATAAATACCCCCACTTATATTACAAGTGAATAAAATTGCAAGGACACAATTTCTAAATGGTGGAAGGATGTAACATCCAAGGTAAATAAAGAATACTTCATTTTCATATTTGTGAATTAAAAATTAATTTTACTTTAAAGGGATGATATGTTCAATGGTGTACCTGATAAAAAAGAATGGGTTTCTTTTAAATCTTATGTTTCACATAATGTTAAGTCATACTTAAAAATAATAATATAATATTTTTTTAAATAGTAGTTAACGCCTAGCTATTGTATTGGTGGGAATGAATAGAACTAAATAAAAGATGATTATACATGTTTGTTAAATGTTATTACATTTATCCAATAAAATTTAGAAGATTAAAATGTGAATGAATCTAATTTTATGCATAAACACTCAAATATTATTTAAAAGGTCGATTTACTACCTTTTGATGGAAAACCATATTTAAATCTAGTATTTGTTAATTTTATATGTTCTATTTGAAAAAAATAAAATTCTTATTTAGAATCAGGACATCAAAATTTACTTTGGGTTAATTTTTGGTATTTTTCTGATAAAATTCAATTTTTAATGAATAGTGAAACATACTGTATTTTAATTCAAAACTGCCTTTTAATATAATTTATTTATATGGTTAGATTATATTTTTAATTGGTTTTAAAGTGTAATTATATTATATTTTTACTATTTAATCTAATTTTGGACATTGGAAGTAATTTCACTTTGAAATTTGACATAAACAAGTGTCAATGTTTTGATAGTTATTATTTCTTAAAAACATAATTTTTGTTTTGACAAGAGAAATTAATTTTAAATTAATTAAGGAAACTTTTATGTTTTTAATTTGGTAAAATAGACATCATTTTTGAATTTGTAATATCAAATATAGATTAGGCAGAATTTTTGGTATTTTTCTAAAAAAATTCAATTTTTGATGAATAGTGAAAACACTGAGTAGTAGTTAAAAAACCAAGTTTTCCATTTAAATGAAAATTTACCTCTTCTCTGAATTGAATTTCGAAAATTAGAAATACATGGTTCTTATTATTAAGTAAAATGTGGTTCAATAAGATGAAAATGATTTTTTGTGAATAGTAACTTTTGACTTTTATTTACCGTGGTTAAAGGTAAATAAGGTAATTTAAGGTAAAAATAATATTATAATATTATTAAATTACCCTAACATGTGTTCTAATACTATTTGTTGATACCTTTACGACCATGTGAATCCTTGGGTTGATTTTGGGACCTGATGGAGCCACTTAAGAGTGATAATGACACTTTATATTAATTAATTTAAAGTAAAGACAAAAATGACATAAACATATATCTTATACAAAATAAATTTTTACATGTAATTATATAAGTTATCTATTCGACTATAAATATTCATTTGAAATATAAAAAGATTTCCTACATCATGGTATTTTATTTATAAATTTTAGACATCAAATAAATAAAATTATTTATGACACAATGATGATGCAATGATTACCTTATTAATAAATGATTTAAATAAATGAGATTATAAAATTTAAAAACTATAAAAAACTTATACAATTCTTATTGGATGATTTTATTTATAATAAGATTCATCTTATATTTTAATTTAATGAGTTTTGGACCTTTAGAAACTGAAAATCATTATATAATAAAATAATATTTTCAAACATTCCTAAAGAGCCCCTCCACCCTTATAAAAATCCCTCACCTCTAAACCATTACTCACACCAATCAAGACCCTTGGCTCATCCAAAATCTGCCCAATTAAGCTTTCTACATCCATCTATTACTTCTAGAATCCTTCCCCTAGGCAGAAGGCAATTCAAGTAAACCTTTTGGTCCAAACCAAAGGGAGATACCCAATTTAAAGGTAACATCTTTTCTTAAGTAATTTATTTATTTTACTTCTCCACCCCCTATAATATTTTTATTCATTTATTTTATAAAAATAATAGTATAATCAATAGATTAGGTTTTTTATATGATTATTATTCAAACTATACTTGTACACACCTCCGTCTAATGGATAATGAACATACTCTTTTTGTGGACGACAAACTAATGCCTCATGAAACGATGATGACTCAAATATTTTCAACCAACTCTTATGGTGGCCATTAATATGACACTATATTTATATGTGATATATATTATATTAATATTGAATCTATTCTTCTGTATTTTTCATTTATATAATACCTGTATGGTTTCCATAGTGGGTAAATACGATAATTTCATTTGAGGAAGTGCGGACTACCGCCCCTCAAAGTGATATGACTCATTCATGCCATACGTGGGATGTATAAAGGATGAATTTAATGAAATTATATATGATATTATACTCGAATTATAATATACTTATGTATCATTAAGTTTTCATTCCATTAAAATTTGAAATATAAATGAAAGTAGAATTCATGCGTACGTACGACTTACCGTCTCCAAGAACGGTGCATTTCATTTCTTATCTAAAAATTTTATGTTCTATTATAAATACATATACATATATATATATATATATTGGATATATATGATATATATGACATCTATATCATTAATATCATTCTGGAGATAATGTACTTTTGACCACATGAGCAACTTTTAATTATAAGAAGTTCTTTTTTGACTCAAGTACCAAATATCGACAAAACGACCATTATTAACTTAAATGACTACATAATGTTTATAACATAATAATATGTGATATAAAAAGAATACTAAACTTTAAAAAGTTTCTTAAGAAAGTAGAAATTAAATTTAGTTTATTATTCAGGAGATTAAAGAAAGAATGGGTCAAGTCGGACACAAGGTAAGGGAACTTCTTAACCCAATTTCCATTCTTTAGGTTAATTATCTACTTTTAAATTATGTCGTGATATGATTATGTAAGAAATAAATTTTTATTTGCTATCTTGTATTTATATATTATGTATGTGTACTTATAGTGAATACGAATAATTTATCTATTTTATTTATAAAATGATATTTATAAGAGACTTCGTCTCAATCTTCTTTCATTGAGGAATATTTTGATTTATACACGACTTTATTTTATATGTTGTATAAACACCTTTGACATTTCATTTCATTCAAAGGGAATATTTTCACTACGATGTATTTTACTAAATTACAAAAAGAATGTTTTTTAAACGTACGCGGTGATAACAACCTTTCTGCTGCCGCAAGTATTATTTGATATTTGGCTTCCTTAACAAGCCGTAATGTTTTTAAAAGGAAAATAAATACTATTTACCGTTTTTACGTATTTTGGTATTGAAAATGGTTTTTATAATGGATTGATTATGTCAATATATTTAAATGATATATTGTGATTGAAATGTGGAAGTGTTATATTTCCTTTATGTTTTCTATGTGTTGTGAATATGTTATGGTTCTTGGGAATTGTTTATGTATACGAGTGGTTCCATAATAAACCTAGGGAAGGTGAGCCCGAGATAGCACCCCAATGCATTGGGTAACATGATGGAGGTAAACGTTAATGTTTCCCCTAAGAGATTTAGGGAATATAATGTGACGGGTATTCCAAACATAACTCCCTATATAGCTATGATAACTATAATGTATGTATGATATTGATGCTACAAGTTATCTTTATGATTTATAATTTCTATGCATTATTCATAAATCTTATGATTTCATGAGGTATGTTAAAAGGCTTATGTTTTGAAGAACTAATGTTTTCTTTCTTTATTTTATAACCCTTAGTGAGCTTTTTATGCTCATCCCAAGTTCTGAAATGTTTTTCATAGGAATTAAATATGAATTGGGTTAAGGATGGGATCAAGGAAAAGTCATGCTGTCTAAAACATAGAACTAGACATGACTCTTTATTTCCGGAGTTTCTGTTTTATGAAAAAATTGAAACTAAGTAGAAGTGTCTACTTTGTAATTTTTAAGATGTAATGTAATATGTATGACCTAATTCTCTAAAACTCTAATCCTTTAAAGATCCTCAATGTGAATTATCCATTTAATTCAAGATTATGTAATGTTTTAAGGATGGGTCCTTATAAATTCACCCATTTCAACATATAGAATCCTAGAAAATGGATCATATATTTGGAATAAAAAGGTTCAAATTTAGTCATGAGATAACATTTTTTTGGCCATTATGAGTAGTAAAATAGGTAACAATGTTGTCACCATGGTAAAGAGATAAAACGAGTTAATTAAGTTTCAAACCTTGAAATAAGGTCAAAAATGTAATATTAATTCTTATTTTAATAGTATATTTCAACCCTTAACACCTCACATTCAAAATAGTTTTTTAGTTCCATTTGACAATGAGTAAGACAGTTATAATATTTAAAAATTAAGAAAAATTACAAATATGCCACTCTCTTCACTTATAAAAGATAGCCTCCTTTATTCTCCTTTAAATAAATTTTTACACTCTATATTGGTAAATACGTACTAAAATCCATTCCTAACTTCAATACACACGTCTTAGAGGTCCTAAAGTCAACAAAAAATCAACCTATGAAGGCTTAATGTTAAAGACAAATAATATTTCCAAAGAAGAGGCATAACACGTAATCAAGTTATTTTATATTTATTTCATCTTATACCACATTAAAACCTATCATAATCAGGATAATATAATAAAATCAGTATATCCAATATATTTAATTTTTATTATATTTATGGAAGAACCCTTTTAATCATATTTTTCATTCTATTAGAAATGAAAACATCGCTCGCGTGTATGTGTTGACCACCACCTCCACGAAGTGATGTGTTTTTTTTCATCACCGCCACACATGAATGGTTATAAGGATGAAATTATTGAATATATATTTTATTTATGAAATTATTCTGATTCTATAATAATAATATATTATCAAACTTCTTAACTTTCTGTCCATTGAAAAATTATAACACCTCTCATGCGTATATGTGGACTAACACCTCCACGAAGCGATGTGATTCACTTTTTATTTACACCCTACATGGATGATTATAAGTACAGATATAATGAATAAACATGATATTTATATTATTATTATGATTTTTTAATATTAAACCTTTATTTACTTTATTTCATTTTTATTCATTAGAAAAATTAAAACATCACTCATGCATACATACACTATAAAATGATGTATTTTATTTTTCATGAACTTTTTTAATGTATGGTTATAAAAATATATTGAATGAATAAACATGAAAATTATAACATTGTTAATATTCTGGATATGATGAATCTATGACCAATGCACAAGGACAAGAACTTTCAATCCGAAATCTATATAGAAAACGGTATGGTTACCACTCAAATATTGATTTTAACAAAAAAATTATTAATAAATGGGTAATAATAACTTATTAATGAATATTATATTCAAATATAAATCCAAACATGGTTAGGATATAGTTTTATAATAAGTATATATTTATTATATAGAAAATTAGAGCATGTCTAATCAAGTGGAAGTCTATAGTAAGGGTATATTTCAGAATATCTTTCTTATTTAGGATTGTTTATGTTTAAGTTTAAAATGGGGTCAAATAGTGATTACCAGGGTTTTAATTATTACATTTCATTTTCCTCCTTTTGGTTTTCAAAATTATTGTGATTTTTTAGGAAAATCTGACCTTATTTCTGTTGTTTGGGTCATGAATAGTTCTCTCCCATATCCAAATTCATTAGTTTTATTAAAGAAAGTTATTTTAAATACTTAAATGATTTCTTAAAGTAAATTTTATTTAACTTTTACTTTCTATTTAAATTTTTAATAGGTAGTTTTTTAATGTGTCCCGTTTAATTCAATTTTGACTTTTTACAAAAGTGGGGAAAGAATGATTTTTAATATTTATTGTATGATAAAATTTTACCACCATCAAAGAAAATAATTACTATATAGAACCCTCTAAAAGTTTCCAAAAAATCTCAAATAAAATAATATTCCCATTATTCTATGAATTTTTAGTTTTAAAATGTTTTTAAAGGAAACATATATTTCTTTTGGTTTTTAAAATAACTTTATAATGTATGTAGAAAAGTTTTTTTCATCCATGTAAACATTATTTAAGGTTTTTATACTTCATTGAGAATATAAGATAATAATTCCATCCTAATTATTTATATGGATGAATTATGATCATTTTTTTATATATTAAATGGGGAAAATATTGACATCTATTATGATAGTTTTTCAATAAGAATTTTTATATTGATTATTTTTATATGGAATTAAATTTATTTAATATATTGAATGAATTGGACTTAGTAAGTGATGGGTGGGTCCCACTACTAGATATCCCCTTGATGCATCAGTAGGTATCATGATACAAACTAGCTTGGGTATTTGGATAATGCCTTACCTTTTTATGTATGAAGTCTTGGCATGAGGCCTTGATGGTAAGATTATGATGTCCAACATTATGTATTATATTATTATGAAAGTTGTATTGTTATCCATATGATTACTTATGTTTCCATGTTATTAATGGATATATTACTATTTCATGATATTATTTATATATAATATTTGATTATTGTTTATCTCTACCACATTATCAGGTTTTATTTATCCTATGATAGCTTCTATTGTACACTTTACCTTATCGAGAATATGATCTCACCATTTATTTTACTTTCCCTTACCTAGGGTACCAAGAAATGAAATTTTAATGATTTTAGGTATATACTAGAATAAATAATAAATTTATTTTTGGAATTTTATGTTTAATTTTACGTTTTCAAAGGTAATGTGAAAATCATGTTTGTCTCTAGTATATTAAGAATGCTAAACTATTCAATCCCATCAAATACAAAAACTTTTATTTTATAACAATGTAGTAAGTTAACCATCAAATATGAGTTACTGGAGTTGGGGTGTTATAGTTGGTATCAAATAAAGTTTAGTATGAAACTTGAAAACTAGATCTATAAGAAGATAGTAGAAACTAATGTGAACATTATGATAATCCATTAAGATGTTAAAAAAACATTTCTAGAATGTTTTATTTTCATTGGAATATTTTTTTTATGATTCAATATTCATGATGTTATGAGATAATCTAGTATATGAATTTGTTTAGAAATAGAACCTAGTGGAATAAATAACAATTGTACAAACACCCGTAACCTATTTATGGATTTCACACATGATCAATTCAATGAAGTCAATGTGGCTAGTGCTGGAGCTGAGTGAATTATAACTATATTGGGTCTATTAAGTCAGGTTATGACCAATAATGCTAGCCATATAGAGTAACATACTGATCCCCAAAATGGTACAATAGTGTTAGAACAATTTATATGATAATGAAATCTATCATTCAATATGAGTACTAATCCACTAGTACCTAATTAATGGATAAAGTCCCTAGAGAAGATATTTCTCATTCTGGGAAATAGAGAAAGAGAGAATGTTATCATGTAAGTTTATAATTATAAGGAATATACTAATCAATTATGGCTATTGATCTAAAACACTAAGGAGTTAGAAAAAATTGATAGCATGGAGTGGAAGAATTTTAAAGAGATATTATCCAAGAAATAATTTCCTTATGATAAATGAGATGATATGGAGAGGAAATTTCTCAATATAAGACAAAATAAAGAAGAAAATATTCATGAATATAAAGCCAACATTACAAGGTTATAAACTCATAATGGGGATTATGTTCACAATTTAAGAAGTAATATTTATCAATTTTGTGATTGTATAAAACCTTGAGTTTAAATGTAATTATTCTCTAAAATATTTTCACCATATCAGGATATAGTATCAAGTACGACCAAGATAGAAAAAAATTCTCTAATTATTATATTTTCTAGTGAAATTAGAAAAATAAGAGGGTGTGTGATCAATATATAAAAAGAAATATGCTCATATAGAATAAGGGAAAAGTGTAATTTACTACTTGTAATAGTTATGTAAATAGACACTATAGAACATGCTTGATGGTAATGGGGGTTTTATTAAAGTATAGAGAGAAAGTCCATCACACACATGATTTTATGGGAAATAAAAAATCCACCAATGTACAATGATTCAACTATAAAAAGATGCAATACTATTCAAATTAATTCCCTATGTGTTAAGGGAATTCGGCTCAAAAAAGTAAAAGGTAGAAAGAATAAGCTCATGTGATCACTACAGCTGGGGTTGATGTCCCAAATGATGTGATAATTGGTACTTTGATCATAAACCCAATGTTATCTATTACTTTATTTAATGATATATCTACACACTATTTTATGTCTTGAGTGTTTGTTGAGAGCATTAAATCATCCCCTAAAACTCTAAGTAAAGGGTTGTTAATAAATAAACCTAATGAGAATCTTATTATAAGAAGGAAATATTGAGAATTCATTATTCAGATGCATATATATTCTCTATTTATAGACTTGATTGTCATAATTTAATTGAATTTAAAATAATCATTGGTATGGATCAGATTTCAATGTATAATTAAAGAATTTATTTCCATGATAAGGATGAGAATATTTATAAAGGGATAATAGAATCCCTTTTTTAAAGGAGAAACATAAGTAACTTAATATTTTATGGATCCACCTTCAGTATCTCTGTAATGGCTCGGACCTCTCCGGCCCATTCCTTTGTCAAAAAGAAGGTCATGAAGTGTTCGGGAGGGTAAAATGGACTTTTCACACACTTTCCAGAATTTTGAAACTACACGCTGTGTAGTTTGAGTACACGCCATGTACCCCCTTGCCGGGTATACCCCATGTCGAAGGCCATGTCTTTGCCATGTGAAATAAATGGGTACACGCTGTGTATCCAATACTACACACCATGTAGTCCCTCCCTGCATACGCGTTACCGTGTGTTGACCAGTCAATGGTCGTGTGCCGTGTTGGAGCCATGTGAAATAAATGGGTACACGCCGTGTATCCAATACTACACGCCGTGTAGTCCCTCCCTGCGTATGCGTAACCCTCAAACCGTGTGTTGACCATTCAATGGCCGTGGAGCCGTGTTGGAAGCCATGTGGAGACCGTGTGAAATACCCGAGTACAGGACATGTATCATAAAGTACACGCCGTGTACTTTTTCTTTTCTCACCTATAAAAGGGGGGGGGGTCCTCTTCTCCTTTTCAACTCACCCCTCTCCTCCCCTTTCCTCTGAGCAGAGTTCTCCCAAGAGACTCGAAGGCTCTTTCTTCCATAACTTCTTCATCCGAGCTCCGATTTACGATCCGTCAGCGGCCACAGGATTGTAATGACGAGGCAAAACTTCTGAGCTTGGATCTGTTGTCTTTCCTTCGGCCTTTCCTTTCCTTCTTCCACCTGAGGAGGTTTTTCTAGGACCCGACAGAAGTGACGGACGCCGACGGACGTCTTCTAAAGTTGATCCGGGGGAGCGTTGTGATCAGAACCTGTTGAGGTAGGGATTTTACCTTCGTCTCTCTAAATTGTGCATCATGCGGGCTGGGTTTCCTCTTGTTTATGTGAAACACTTTTGAACCGGTTTAATGAAGATAATAACTGACTTATATAACGGGGATGGGAAGTTGTGAATGCAGTCACTGTTTTTATATATCCTATGATATTATGTTGTGAATTGAATAGGCTTTTGACTACTAAAAAACACGATCATTGGGGGACTTTTCTTGCGCAATTAAATGTTGCCCTGTCTTTATAGACCGTTTACGTGAATGGAACTTTGTTGAATGTGGAATTTGGATAATCACGTAAAGTTGGCTGATTTAAAATCTAGAACCCTTGTGTGATAACCCCGGTTGAACAAAATGAAATAATGAACATGTGGGTGTTGGCTTGGATACGTGGCATGTGATGAGCGTGTTTTGTGGGTTGTTGTGGATCGGGTGAGCAGCGGGGCTGCGGTTGGCTTGGTTGTGGGTTGGTGTGAATACTACGTTGGTGATGGGCAGTGGGGCTGCGATAAATGGTATTAAAGGGGTGATGATGTTCGGCGTGGTTGTGGTTATGGTGGTTGGCAGTGGGGCTTTAGGGTTGGGTTGAATGTGAATGGGCTATGGGTGTAAATAATAAATAAAAAGTGGAAGATTTAATAAATTGTGGGGAATGGCAATGGAACAGGAATGTTAATCAATGGGTTGGTTGGTTATTAAAAAGGACTTGGATGTGTTGCTTTTGTTTTCCTAACTTGATTTGTGGATGGCAGGGATATTTTTTACAAACGATCGATGTGGTTGGTTGTGGATAGTTGCCCAGTAGTTAAGGAACTGATAAACTAATTCTGCTGGAATGTGAAAACCTAAATGGGGTTGGGGTTGTTTGTTGTAAGCATGCTTCATAGTAGCAGTGTCGAGGCACGTGCTTAGTTTCTTTATTTAGAAGCCATAGGTTGGGCTTAGTGTTTGATATATATATATATCTGTATCTTTTGTGTTTTATCGCACCCCACCCATGTTGAGCACTTAGTGCCGAACACTCCCATTTCATGGGAGAGGGTGTTTTTTCCTTAGTTACTAGCTCCATCCTGCTCCTTCTTCCCAAGGCTGTGAGGTGTGTGCAGGTGGGATACGTGGTTGTGAGGCCGAGGTGTGTGCGGGCGGGATACGTGGTTGTGAGGCCCAGGTGTGTGCGGGTGGGATACTTGGTTGTGAGGCCCAGGTGTGTGCGGGCGGGATACGTGGTTGTGAGGCCCATGTGTGTGCGGGCGGAATACGTGGTTGTGAGGCCCAGGTGTGTGCGGGAGGGATAGGTGGTTGGGAAGCCCATGTGTGTGCGGGTGAGATATGTGGTTGGGAGGCCCAGGTGTGTGCGGGCGGGATACGTGGTTGCGAGGCCCAGGTGTGTGCAGCGGGATATGTGGTTGCGAGGCCCAGGTGTGTGCGGGCGGGATACGTGGTTGTGAGGCCCAGGTGTGTACGGGAGGGGAGAGTGTGGCAACGTCAGGATGTTCTCCATTAGGAAGAGCAGATAACTAAAGGGAAATGGTGCGGGGTACCCAATACTCTTGTTTATTATATACTACTACCTATTGTGATTGTGTTTTTGGTGAGTGTGGCTGGTGAGGTTGGGTGGATAGAATTCCTTGATAGGTTTCTTCTGTTGTTCTCATAGGACATTAGGATGTCTCCCCACTTGTGCACGAGAGCTTTAGGATTCCTTACTAAGTATACTTGTATGATCACCCTACGTTTACTTTCAGGTTTCCAGGAGGACTACTAGGGCCGTACGGGACCCTACTAGTCGGACAGTTGGATTTGCTATAGTTTTATGTTCTTGTTTCTTTTGGTATTGTACTTTGAGATTTCTTGTACTTTCACCTTTTTATAAAATTTTTTAAACATGCATGTGGGCTTGGTTTGGGTTTATTTTCTATACACTTGTTCTTTTCCTTTTTGGTGGTTGACTTTTCCTATTGCCTGATCCTAAATAATAAAAAGGGTAATGCCTCCCATGTTTGTGAAAACGCATACCCTTGGTGCTAGTCGCCACCTCGGGGCCTACTGGAGGCAGGAATCGGGGGTCATTATCTCCCTTTCACCATTGCTAGCTCAGGAGGGGCATCTTTGGTGGGAGGGGGTCGTGACAGAATGGTATCAGAGATGATGGTTGAGAGATAGGATGGAGTCTGGAGTTAGGCATAGTGAGGATTGCATGGGATGGTAGGGCAAAAGTGTTGGTTAATCTTGGTGCGTGAAATAGTCCATGGAAGACCGGCTAGGACATGAGATTTTAGGGCCCCCTGTGATCCGATGTAAGGACTCTGAGCCTACCGAATGGCCAAGTGAGACTACATTGATTACAGGGTAGAGACCCTAGGGAAGTTACATGCATCATCATGATTGTGTTTTACTTGATTTGGGTGTTCTGGGAAAGAAATTGAATAAAATGATAAAATGAACCCTTGAGAAATTCTTTGCTACTTGGGCTTAGGCGGTCTTTGTTTAACATAAATCTATGGAACCTGGACGTCGTCCCCAGGTAACTCAGACGGCCGAGGCCCAGCAGATCCAGGTGGTCGATCATTTGAGGATTGATCGAGAGGAGGAAGATAGCCAGTGGCAGAAGACTCTCCGTTCTTTACAGCGGAAAACCCTCAAGAAGTACGTGGGTAGTACTTAGGATACGGAGACAAAAGGGTGGATTGAGGATCTAGGGATCTATTTTAACTTGATTCGTGGTTCAAGGGAGTATTGGGTTCCCCTAGCAGTTAATCAGATGAGAGGTGTGGCACGACAATGGTGGATGCTCTACCTCGGAGAGAGGATAGAGGCAGAGGTTCCATGGGCTGACTTTGAGAAGGAATTACAAGAGGAATTCCTTTCTTCCATGATCAAGGCGGAGAAGCAGCAGGAGTTACTCTCCCTTCAGCAAGGGAGTATGTCAGTACGAGTGCTGGAGATCAAGTTCAAGGATCTCCTGCGCTTTGCTCCGGATCTCTTTCCGGATGAGGAGTCTCGAGCGAGATGTTTGGAGGAGGTGCTTCGTCCTTCGCTCCATTATGCTGTCACCCCCTTCAACCTTCCGACATACATGGAGGTACAGAAGAAGGAAGAGGTTGTAGAGATTATGTACTTGCTGGGAGGTGCACCACGTGAGGGGTTTCGGCCAGGTTCGTCGAAGGGGAAGGCAGTCAGCAGCAGGTCTCCTGCGACGGGACCTTCTAGGTTCAGGCCAGTGGGGAGCAGGCCCCAACAGTTCCAGTTCAGATCCTCGGGTCCTCATCCCTTTTTCACGAGCCCAGGACCGAAGTGTTTTTCTTGTGGAGGTTTCAGGCACGTTTAGAGTCGGTGCCCAAACCAAGCTTAGTATGGTGGAGGTGGGCAGGTTCAGCGCCCACCTCAGCAGCACCAGTTTTTAGCGAGGCCTTTCCAGCAGCAGAAGGACCTTGCTCCTCTGATGGCAGACTTTGTGAGATGAGGCCGACCTCAAGGTGGTCCTCAGGGACCTTGACCAGGGCGTAGTCGGGGAGGTGGACGACATCAGAGTGGCCGAGGAGCTTGGTGTGGACAGTTGCACGCAGCAGAGTTGGCAGCTCCAGCAGGACCAGAGGTGGTACGAGGTACGATTTGTTTGTTCAGCACTCTTGTTTCTGCTTTGTTCGATTCGGGAGCTTCACACTCCTTTGTTGCACCTGGTCTAGCCCATTCTTTGGGACTAGACATAGAGAGACTTTCCGTACCACTGGTGCTGAGTACACCAGTTGGAGGCTAGACCAGCGTATCTTTTGTTTTCTGGAGATGTAGGCTGATGTTGGGACCACATTGATCTAGTGTGGATCTTCTTTTCCTACTGATACAACCATACAATGTCATCCTAGGCATCTACTGGTTGTTTTCTTTTAGTGCCGTTATCAAATTCTTCCGGAGAAGTGTCGTGTTCTCCGACGTGGATGAGCAGCGTGTAGCTTTTGTTGGTGAGAGGAGCTATCAGGCGGGAAGCCAGTGTGTGGAGCCTCTCCTTTCCTTGTTAGGCAGGTTATTAGTGGTTCCAGCTGATACAAAGATGATGGATGTCCCGGAGGTCGTTGGGGAGTTCCTCGATGCTTTTCCTGAGGAGGTTGTGACTCTACCCACCCGACGTGATGTTGAGTTCGGGATAGACTTACAACCTGGTGCCCGTCTGATTTCGATGGCCCCTTATCGGATGGCACCTTCGGAGCTGCGGGAGTTGCAGATTCAGATTGATGATCTGATGGAGAAGGGTTTTGTTCGACCCAGCGTGTCGCCATGGGGTGCTCCAGTTTTGTTCGTGAAGAAGGAAAATGGCGGTCTCAGGCTATGCATAGACTACCGAAGGTTGAACCAGGTAACAATCAAGAACCATTACCCCCTCCCAAGGATAGGTGATCTCTTCGACCAACTGAGGGGAGAAGGTTGGTTTTCTAAGATTGATCTACGATCGGGATATCATCAGCTGAGGGTGAAGGACAGTGACATCTCGAAGACGGCTTTCAGGTGCAGGTATGGGAACTTCGAGTTTTTAGTGATGCTGTTTGGAGTTACAAATGCACCAGTTGTGTTCATGGGACTTATGAACTTTGTCTTCCGAGAGTTTCTGGACCGGTTCATCGTTGTGTTTATCGATGACATCCTGATCTACTCAAGATCAGAGTAGGAGCACGTTGAGCATCTCAGGGCAGTCTTGGAAGTCCTTCAACACCACCAGCATTATGGGAAATTGTCGAAGTGTAAGTTCTTGACACATGAAGTACACTTACTTGGGCACATGGTGTCTCAGCATGGAGTGTCAGTGGACCCGTCGAAGGTGGAGGCAGTTGTTTCTTGGGAAGAACCCAAGAGCGTAGCAGAAGTTCATAGTTTCCTGGGGTTAGAAGGTTACTATCAGAGGTTCGTTTTAGACTTCTCTCGAGTTGTTCCTCCATTGATAGCTTTGACTAGGAAGAACCAGGTCTTCCTATGGAGAGAGAAGTGCCTGAATGCTTTCGACTACCTGAAGGATAAGTTGTTCTGTGCTCCCGTACTCAGGTGGCGAGAGGAAGGGTTGTTGTATGAGGTGTTTTGTGATGCTTCTGGACTTGTTCTGGGGTGCGTGCTGATGCAGAAGAAGGGAGTGATCTGTTATGGGTCTAGGAAGTTGCGCCCTCATGAGCGTAACTATGCCACCCATGACCTGGAGCTTGCAGCAGTAGTGCTAACACTAAAGTTGTGGCAAAATTACCTCTTTGGGGAGCGCTTTGTGGTCTTCTTAGATCACAAGAGCCTACGTTATATCCTCTACCAACGTGACTTGAACTTACGGTAGCGGATATGGGTCGAGTTTCTCCAAGACAATGACTTCGAGATCTCTTACACTGAAGGTAAGGGCAATGTTGTGGCTGATGCCCTGAGAAGGAAGTCACATAAGGAAGTGGTTCAAGAATCCACTGATGCATGGAAAGCGATGGGAGAGTTGGACACCTTGCACTTGGATGCATGGGTAGAAGTTGTTAGAGGCTGTTTGTTTCAGATGACAGTGCAATCCTCCTTGTTGCAGTAGGTGGAAGAATCTCAGTGGGGGGGCTCTGAGGCGAAAGTGATGCGGGATCGTGTCGATCAGGGGAATGCTCCAGAGGGATGGTCAGAGGATAGCCGACATCGAATGATTTTCCATGGAAGGTTGTTTGTTCTGGAGACAATGCGTGAGGGAGTTCTCCGTGAGTTCCATAGCTCATCCTTGACGGTACATCCAGGGGTTTCCAAAATGTACCGAGGCCTGAGGGAACAGTTTTGGTGGCCCGGGGAGAAACGGGCAGTGGTGGAGTTTTTGGCTAAATGCCTAGTGTGTCAGCAAGTGAAGGCTGAACACTGTGTTCCCAGTGGTTTGTTGCATCCTTTAGATGTCCCCGAGTGGAAGTGGGATGAAATATCAATGGAATTTGTCACAGGACTACCCAGAGCTCAGGGTGGTTATGATGCTATCTGGGTGGTGGTGGATCGACTGACGAAATTAGCTCACTTCTTAGCAATTAAGGAGTCGGGCCCGGTGAGTACCTTAACACAGAGGTACGTAGACGAGGTGGTGCGTTTTCATGGAGTTCCAAATACTATCGTCTCAGACTGGGATACTTGGTTTACCTCACAAGTCTGGAGGGGGTTACAACATTCTTTTGGCACCAAGCTACGCCTTAGCACTGCTTTCCACCCCCAAACTGATGGGTAGACAGAGCGGAATATCCAGATGTTGGAGGACATGCTACGAGCATGCATTCTGGATTTCGGAGGATCATGGGTACGACACTTTCCTTTAGTAGAGTTCGCCTACAACAACATCTTCCACTCTACTATTTCCATGGCACTGTTTGAGGCTTTGTATGAAAGAGAATGTCCTTCACCCATTTGCTGGGCAGAGGCTGGTGAGACAGGTTCTCTTGGGCCAGAGGTAGTTTAGAGCACCACAGAGAAAGTCCAGCTTGTACGTGAGAGGATGAAAGCGGATCAGGACCGATAGAAGTCTTATGATGATCGTCGGAGGAGGCCCTTGGAGTTTGAGGTGGGAGATCATGTGTTCTTGAAGGTTTCCCCTCGACGGGGATATAGGAGGTCTGGGAAAGGGAGAAAGCTCTCACCTAGGTTCATCGGACCTTTTGAGGTGTTGAGGCGAGTTGGCGAGGTGGCATATCAGCTGGCCCTACCACCTCAGTTGGAGAAAGTTCATGACGTCTTCCACGTCTCCCAGATTCATCGGTACTTACACAACGACTCTCACGTTATCTACTGGGGAGAGTTAGATATGGGAGACGACGTGACCTTCGAAGAACGACCAGTCAGAATCGAAGATCGTAAAGAGAAGGTGATCCATGGACGAACCATTCCCTTGGTTCGTGTGTTGTGGAGGCATGGCGGCCTTGAGGAGAGCACTTGGGAGCAGGAGACCCAGATGCGCGCTCAGTACCCGGAGTTGTTTTGACTTGTGTTTTACCTTGTTCTTCTGAGCTTGTTTTTGTACTCTGTACCTTTGATATATGGAATTCTTGGCTTGTAGGTTGTGAGACCTTTTGTTTCCTTGTTCCCTGGAAGTGTGTAGCATGTCTAGATGTGTGGGAAAAAGGGAAAAACCTGATCCTTAATCGAGACGCATTAATGCAGATGTGATTAAACCCGTTCAGGCGAGTCAGTGCCGCCTAAAGCGGATAATATCTCGACATAGGAGAGGTAATTCCTAACACATATGATTAGGGTTGTTGGTTGGGTTCCTATTATAACGAGAACCCTAAGAGGTATCTTTTTGGGTTCCTCTGGGTTGGTTTTTGAATTATTGGGGATGATAATGTTTTAAGAGGTATCTGATGTAATGGACCAGACCTCTCCGGCCCATTCCTTTGTCAAAAAGAAGGCCACGAAGTGTTCTGAAGGTTAAAATGGACTTCTCCCATAGTTTCCAGAATTTTGAAACTACAAGCCGTGTTGTTTGAGTACATGTCGTGTACCCCCTTGTCGGGTATACCCCGTGTCGAAGGCCATGTCCTTGCTGTGTGAAATAAATGGGTACATGCCGTGTATCCAATACTACACGCCGTGTAGTCCCTCCCCGCGTACGCATTACCGTGTGATGACCAGTCAACGACCCTGTGCCATGTTGGAGCCATGTGAAACAAATGGGTACATGCCGTGTATCCAATAATACATGCTGTGCAGTCCCTCCCCGCGTATGAATTACCCTCAAACTGTGTGTTGGCCAGTCAACGGCAGCAGAGCCGTGTTGGAAGCCGCGTGGAGACCGTGTGAAATACCCTAGTACACGCAATGTACCATAAAGTACATGCCATTTACTTTTTATTTTCTCGTCTATAAAAGGGGGGGGGGTCTTCTCCTCCTTTTCAACGCACCCCTCTCCTCCCCTTTCCTCTCAGCAGAGTTCTCCCAAGAGACTCGAAGGCTCTTTCTTCCATAACTTCTTCGTCCAAGCTCCGATTTACGATCCATCAGTGGCCACAGGATCGTAACGACGAGGCGGAACTTCCGAGCTTGGATACGTTGTCTTTCTTTCATCCTTTCCTTTCCTACTTCCACCCGAGGAGGTTTTTCCGGGACCCGACAGAAGTGACGGACGCCGACGGATGTCTTCTAAAGTTGATTCGGGGGAGCATTGCGATCAAAACCTGTTGAGGTAGGGATTTTACCTTCTTCTATCTAAATTGTGCATCATGCGGGGTGGGTTTACTCTTGTTTACATGAAACACTTTTGAACTGGTTTAATGAAGATAATAATTGGCTTATATAACGGGGATGGGAAGTTGTGAATGCAGTTAATTTTTTTATATATCCTGTGATATTATGTTGTGAATTGAATAGGCTTATGCCTACTAAAAATCACGGTCATTGGGGGTCTTTGCTTGTGAAATTAAATGTTTCCCTATCTTTCTAGACCGTTTTCGTAAATGGAACTTTGTTGAATGTGGAATTTGGATAATCACATAAAGTTGGTTGATTTAAAATCTGAAACCCTTGTGTGATCACCCTGGTTGAACAAAATGAAATAATGAACATGTGGGTGTTAGCTTAGATACATGGAATGTGATGGGGGTGTTTTGTGGGTTGTTGTGGATCAGGTGAGCAGTGGGGCTGCGGTTGGCTTGGTTGTGGGTTGGTGTGAATACTACGTTGGTGATGGGCAGTGGGGCTGCGATAAATGGTATTAAAGGGGTGATGATGTTTGGTGTGGTTGTGGGTATGGTGGTTGGCAGCAGGGTTGCAGGGTTGGGTTGAATGTGAACGGGCTATGGGTGTAAATAATAAATAAAAAGTGGAAGAGTTAATAAATTGTGGGGAATGGTAATTGAAGAGGAATGTTAATCAATGGGTTGGTTGGTTATTAAGAAGGACTTGGTTGTGTTGCTTGTGTTTTCCTAACTTGATTTGTGGATGGAAGGGATATGTTTTACGAACGATCGATGTGGTTGGTTGTGGATAGTTGCCCAGTAGTTAAGGAACTAATAAACTAATTCTGCTAGAATGTGAAAACTTAAATGGGATTGGGGTTGTTTGTTGTATGCATGCTTCGTAGTAGCAGTGTCAAGGCACGTGCTCAGTTTCTCTGTTTAGAATCCATAGGTTGGGCTAAATGTTTGGTATATATATATATCTGTATCTTTTGTGTTTTATTGCACCCCACCCATGTTGAGCACTTAGTTCTGAACACTCCCATTTCATGGTTGATGGTGTTTTTTCCCTTAGTTACTAGCTCCTTCCTACTCCTTCTTCCCTAGGATGTGATGGCTTGAGGCGACCTTACACCTAAGACTCTTTGGGTAGGTTTCGATTGGGGTGGTTCTAGCCCAAGACTCTTCGGGCAGGTTTTACTATTTCCCAAGAATCTTCAGGATGAGGCCTAGGTGTGTGAGGGAGGGATACGTTGTTGTGAGGCCCATGTGTGTGCAGGCGGGATACGTGGTTGTGAGGCCTAGGTGTGTGCGGGTAGGATACATGGTTGTGAGGCCCAGGTGTGTGCGGGCGGGATACGTGGTTGGGAGGCCCAATTGTGTGCGGGTGCGATACGTGGTTGGGAGGCCCAGGTGTGTGCGGGCAGGATACGTGGTTGCGAGGCCCAGGTGTGTGGGGGCAGGATACGTGGTTGCGAGGCCCAGGTGTGTGCGGGCAGGATACGTGGTTGTGCGGCCCAGGTGTGTACGGGCGAGGAGAGTGTGGCAGCGTCAAGACGTTCGCCGTTAAGAAGAGTAGCTAACTAAAGGGAAATGGTGCGGGGTACCCAATACTCTTGTTTCTTATACACTACTACTTATTGTGATTGTGTTTTTGGTGAGTGTGTCTGCTGAGGTTGGGTGGATAGAATTCCTTGCTAGGTTTCTTCTGTTGTTCTCACGGGACATTAGGATGCCTCCCCACTTGTGCACGAGAGCTTTAGGATTCCCTACTAAGTATACTTGTATGATCACCCTACTTTTACTTTCAGGTTTCCAGGAGGACTACCAGGGCTGTGCGGGACCCTACTAGTCGGACAGTTGGAGTTGCTGCAGTTTGCTGTACTTGTTTATTTTGGTATTGTACTTTGAGCTTTCTTGTACTTGCACCATGTTATAAAATTGTTTAAACATTCATGTGGGCTTGGTTTGGGTTTATTTTCTATACACTTATTCTTTTCCTTTTTGGTGGTTGACATGTCATATTTCCCAATCCTAAATAATAAAATGGGTAATGCCTCCAATATTTGTGAAAACTCATACCCTTGGTTCCAGTCGCCACCCCGGGGCCTACTGGAGGCGGGACTCGGGGGTCATTATCTCGCTTTCACCATTTACAGCTCAGGAGGGGAAAATTTGGTGGGAGGGGGTCGTGACAATCTCATATTAATGAAACTCTGGGATAATAGGAAGAGAAAATGTTATATTGGATGGGGAAGACATATTAAGGATAGAGGAAGTACCTGCTATAAAGTAATACATAAATGTATTTCTAGAACACTTATTGGGACATTCACTTGATAATAAAGTTGAGTTTTCTATTAAACTCAACCTTGATGAAAAATCTATATCTAATAATCCATAGAAAATAACAATAGTGGAATTTTTGGCGTTGATGAAACAATAATAAGAGTTTTGTGATAAAGGATTTATACCTTACAATGTTTCACAATGAGGATACTCTATCATATTTGTGTAAAAGAAGGATGGGTCTATGAGTTTGTTCATCAATTATAGGGATATCCATGCTCTTAATATAAATAATAAGTATTATTTTCCACACATTGATGACTTATTTGATCAAATTAAAGGAGATTGAAATTTCTAAAAGATTCACACTCTCTTTGATTATCATAAATTTAGAATGAATAAGGATAATATATCTAAGATTACATTTGATATAAGGTATGAACATCATGAGTTTATAGTAATTCCCTTAGAATTAACTAATTCATCTTATGTTTTTATGGATTTTATGAATAGGGTTTCGTGTATCATCTTAATAAGTATTCATTGATGATATATTTTTATACTCTAAATGATATAAAGAGAATGATAATCACTTATGAATAATTCTTGAGACTCTCATAGAAAAGAAATTATATATAAAATTCAATAAGTGTGAATTCTATCTATAAGAAGTTTTTCTCTCTGCCATATTGTCTATAAGGATATAATATTTATCAATTATTTAAATAAAAGGGTAGTAAAATAATAGTCTATGATGATGAATATAAAAAAGATACATATTTTCTGTATTTTATTATGTTACTATCAGTGATTTGTTTACATTTTTTCATAATTGGTCAATTCATCAACCAAGTTGGCATTTAAAGGGGTTAAATTCACATGGTTATTAAAATGTTAGGAAATTTATGAAGAGCTAACGGGGATATTGGTTAATTCACCTATACTTATTAACCCTTATTTTGATCTCATTTTTTAGGGCTTGACTTGGGTTGTTTCTGGTGATGTTTGAAAATAGTTGGAGGTTTTGGGGGTTGTGTATAGTTGGTGCATGGTTAGGGAAAACCTTACAGCTTGTCCCAATAAACAATGAACCCTATATCAAGCCACTATGAGGCACATGGTTTTTCCAAATTGTCTAGCTTATCCATCAAAACATTCACCCTTGGATATAGGGGGTTTTGCATGGTTAGAATACATTTAGTTTAACTATGCATCAAAATTATTTACCCTTTCTATAATTCCAATAGGGGAACATGGTTAGGGTTCATGGTTACTACTAACCTTGTGACCCTTCCTGATAAACCATGCATGAGGGTTTTAACCCCTTGATAAATCAATTAAAAATCCCATAACCCCCATTTAAGATGCCTACTACCCCCACTCAACCCTAATTTAGTTTCCTTTCTTTTGGAGGCTCTCTATAGGATTATTTTTCTCCCTAAACCTCTTATCTTATGACTCTATGTACTGGTGGAAGATATGATCCCTCTATAGTTTGATTTATTGATATCCTTTGACTTTATTATTATTATTATGATTTTAATTGTGGGTGTTGAGCTGATCTCATGATTAAATATTGGTGTTTCCATAAGGTTTTAATCTATAATTAAAACCCTATATTAATTGATTTTTTTAAATGAATTTTTAATTGATTTAAAATTCTAATTTGAGATGATTTTATGTTTGATATAAAAATGGAATGGAATTGGGAAACCCCACCCCCCCAATTTAATTGTAATTGAAAATTTTGGGTGGATTTTGAGAAAAAATGATGTCTTGAATTACAATTGGATTTGATGAAATGATATAATGTTAATTATTGATAAAACTGTCTTGAAATGAAAGATTATTTCAAAAGGAATGAATTTGATGAAAACTTATGATTTGGTTTTGAAATAAAAAGGCATATTGAAACAAAAATTGGGAAATTGAACTATGAATGATGAAATCATTTGAAATGATTTATTTCCCCATGATTTATTGATTTATTTTTTGAATAACATGAAATATTGGGTAGTTAGTTAGTGATTAGGATAAGCACAATAGGATATTGGCTCCCTTGAAATAGATTGACTTAGACAAAACTAAATAAGACAAGTTTTTCATGATTTATCTAATAGGACCTTTAATGGGGGTGTTGATTGATTTCACATAATGGGTCCCATATTGAGGTGTTTATTTGACTGTGCATGCATATCTTGATCCGTGATTATGATTGAGAAGTGCGAGGATCCAATTTATAGAAACTAATGTAAATCAGGGATTATAAGCATGGTGTTTATTTATTTGACTTGATTATACATCCCATTGATAATGAACTATTATATTAATTCCAACTATTTTATATAATATTTTTTTTATATTAAATCTTCATTTAATCCTATTTTGTTTTATCTTCAATGTTTTAATTGAAATCATGTTTTTTTTTGAAAATATGTAAATGCCTTTACATGCCCTATTTTATCTAAATTGAAAGAATACATGGTTATATTGTTATAAAATTGATTACAGAACACTCCGTGAGACCCTATTGGGATATTTAGCTTACACCCTACCTTTACATTTGGGAGTTTTCATATTATCTTATGCTAAGTCTAAGAAAATTTAAAGAACAACTTGGAGGTAGAAGATGTACTTGATCTGTTTGACTTAGAGCTATGCAGGTGACTAATAGAGACATGATCCAATTGTTACATGGGTTTTTTAGTCTTTATTTTGCTGATGTTGTTTCTTCTGGTGATTTATTATTTGGGTATTATTTTAGATATTTGTTATGGTAATTTATATATTGATAGTGTTAGTATACTGACTTGTATCATTTATCTTTTATTGTCTTATGAAAAAATCACTACCTTCTAATTCTTATTTGATTCTAGGTGCTAGTCACCAAGCTATGGAGATCGAGAATGCCCTTTGAGACATATTAGGGATAGATTGGGTATCAGAGTACCAAGGTATCTAGGATTGTGCATAAATTTTTTTATCAATGGTTAGAGGTTGTGTATATTTCATTTATAACATCATGTAGTTTGAGTTGTCTTGGTAGATAGAAGGTAGGATTTTCGGGTCTTAAGAGGTTGTTACGAGCGATTTCCTAGATAGTTATTATCATAAAAAGACTCAAGTCACCATGTGTGTTTAAGAAAGTGTATTTGAGGAGTAATTTTATCAAATTCTAGTCTTTTCCCTACCTTTGATTTGAGTCCATTCAAATCTTAACCTATAATTTTATTTAAGGAACTTATTTTCTTATATCTCTTGTTTGAGTTAGTTATTTGAGTCCCCATGCTGATGGTTTTGATGCTTCTTATTGATGTTGTGTAGTATTATGAATTTGTGAAGATATTTTAATAGTAAATAGTAGGAAGATGTGGGTGAACCATAGTGAGATAATCTCACAGTGGATCAAATTCTTATTGAGATAGTGGTGTGAGCTATATCAGCTCTGGGAAAAGTTGCTACACTCATTTCCATTCAGGATCTGGAAGTAAAACCTCAATGGGAAGAATATAAAGATCATGATTAATATTTTATTATATAAAAATTACCAAATTTATAAGACTCAAATTATCCTCAAGTGATAGAGTACTGATTGAAAAATATTGAGGTGATTGTTTGAGTTCTTGGAAATGCATGATTATATTATAGTGAAATGTGATACCTTGAAGCTTGAGGGACCAAGATGGATATGGTGGGATTCAATGGTGATAAAAAATAAATATGAGGGCTTAGAGTAGAAATAACTTAGTATAATTTTCACTAAATATTTCTATCCAGAATTTATAGTTTTAGAAAAGTCCATGGAGTTTCTTAGCCTCTCGTAGGGTGACAAGACCGTGGATTAGTATAAAAACTTCTTTGTTGATCTTTTTTAGTTTTCTACTAAGGTAGTGAAAAATGAGAAAATTTAGGCTAAAATATTTGAGATGGGTATTCGATATGATGTTCTATGTGAAGTCTTTATAATGAAGCTCACTTCTTATGATACTGTATTGGATAGAGTTTTTATGGATAATCTTGACCTAGTTGGTAGGTATGAGTTGACATGAGTTCCTTTTTCTACCATTGTAACTTCTATTAGTTCATTTAAAGGAAGAAAATAATTATGAGTCTCATGTTAGGTCTCAATGGAATGCATAATCTAGATCTCTTGTATTTCCTAGAAGAGGCCCTATGGATTGTTTTTCATGTGAAAATGTTGGGAATTTGAAACTAGTTTATACTGAGGCAATAAACTATGTGGTTCATGTGGATGCTCAATCCACCTGCGTATGTTTATTCATGTATTTTTTTACTCCATATAGTTTAATGGTCTCATCAACAACAAAATGTATTTTAGTGAAATCAAATGCTTCAAGAACTAAGGGGTTCAATCTATAAACATTTGAAATTAAAATTATTTTTATAGTGAAAGAGTCTCTAGAGGAAGTTGATAAGGGTCCAACAAATGTGAGTGGTACCATCACTATAAATTAATTTTTATTGACTTCTTTATTTGATAATGGTGTATCTCACTTGTTTATATCATTTGATATTCTTAACATACTAAATATTCTTCAAGAACTTTTATCTTATGTGATAAATATTACTATGACTCTAAAAATGAATAGAGAGAAGGGTCTCCATTTCCCCTCTTGTGTTTTCTCTCCATCATAGCTAACCTTACCTGGAAATTTATGGTTCTCAACATGAAATCCATTGAATTAATTCTCAAATGGATTGGTTTATTTCTTACCATTGGTTTAATGTCTTAATTTTTCCATGTATTATTTTTAAATATTACACAGATTGATTTAAAGGACAGTCATAAAGAAAGAATGTGATTTAGATTCCTGGTGTGCCTGGAACAAATGTTTGAAAAATATTAAAATATTTAATATCACAAAAAAACTGTTTTCTTGAAAAAGTGGAATAACTCTTAAATGGGTGCCTAGATCAGAAATCCTAGGGTACTGTTGAGTTCAGAACATCAGCTTTACCCAAGGTTTGACCAAATTTTCATTAGCGTGGGTCGTTTGTGGAGAAAGATGCTGAGGACGCAAAAGGAATAAAATAATTTATAAAAAAATTATTTTTTGATGCAACTACTTATACTATTATTTAAATTAATCCTTATGTCATAATTCTAGGGTTCTCCTTATAACCTTGGAACTTCTAGGGGATCATTGGAGAGATCTATGGGAATCCTTTCTAGTGAATGACAAAAGATCAAGGATCAATTATGATGATGAAATAATAATTATTCATCAGCAATCAATAAAAATTGAGGTAGTATGTTTTATTATTTGGTTTAATTCCCCATTCTTGATTCCTATGACAAACCCAGACTAATCCAAAAGAAGACTATCCCACAAATTGATCATATTTGCGGGTTTGTCGAGATTGATTTAATCTATTTTCTAACCCAAATCCCCTGATATAGATTGTTGGAGAAGAACACTTAGACAATGATCATTAAACATTCGTTCTTATTCTTTCTTCCTTTTATTATTTGTGTTATTTTCCATTGAAACCTTAGGTTCCCTGCTCAAAATTGTTAGGTGGTTCCAAACTCGATCGAACTCTTGGATTTTAGGAGAATCGATAACTGAGGTTGGATCTGTGTAGATCAGAACACAAGGAGCTCAGATCTGTGACCTTTTAATTTTTCAGGCATCATAGGTGGCATGATGGTTTGAGAAAGGGACCAACGACATGGTTTTGTTGCCAATAGAAGATGCAGAGTAGGCCAGGCCAGCAGGTCGGGTTAGGTCGGTGGGATGGGTCGGGTTAGCAAGATGGGTCTGGTTGGTGGGTAGGGTCGTACCTTGGTCGGAACCGGGTTGGATCTAGGGAAACTAAGGTGGAGCCCGGTTGCAGTTTACCAAAATGATCTACCATGGCAGTCACCTATGGTGATCGACCATGCAATGCGGTTGACCGTGGTATGTGGTCGACCATGCGGTGCAGTCGACCGTGTGGGGCAACCAACCGCGAGGTGGAGTGGCCAGTGGACATACTAAAATGGTTAGTCCACAGTCAAGAAGATGTCTATAGAGTTGAGACCATAACGTTGTCACTGTCATTTTGAGACCAATGGTGGGTGTTTATTTTAGACCAATATAGTTTGAGAGTGTTCCCTTTATCCTTTCCTCAAGGGTTCAGTGCAGCATTGCATCCACATCACTGGATGGTAATATCCTTAAGAGCCTAAGTCTCAAATACAGTTGTAGTATCTCTCCTTGATACTAGAGTGCGATCATCTATAAACTCTAATGGAGTTTTTAGAATGAACATGACCTCCGTGATTAGGAAATTGATCTTCCACCTAGCATGCCGCATTGGTAGGGTTTGTGGAATCATTGACATATGATCCCCTACGTAGCGAGTTGATCCGGACTAGGTTCATGGTATCACCCTAGTAGTTCTGGGCATGATCCCCAATCTATGTATCATAGTCTTCCTTGACCAATGTTTTCTCTTTGGGTAGGGACCAAATGAGTTAAAACTCTTTATCGAGTGTCTATGATGATATAATGGCTCAAGGAGTGGGTTCTCCCAGAATGAAATCCTTTCTGGTGGTGCATCTTCCTCAGTGGATATCCCTAGAGCAACACAAGTTTATCAAAGGTCTCTTGGTTCAAGAATCCATCACCCTAGCCTAAGAGATGATTAATGACATCAACTTCAAAACCTGTGGATCTAACTTGGTCATTAAATTGGATATGAAAAAGGAATTTGATCAGGTGGAATTGAGCTTTATTAATAGAGCATTGTTAGGTATGGGTCTCAACTCTCAGAAAGTTGATAATATCTTTTGCTTCATCAGTTCCTCATGGATCTTAGTGAACTTCATGGGAAATTCTTATGGTTTCTTCCTATCTACCTGAGGCATTAGTCATGGAGACCCTATCTTTCCATCACTGTTCATTATCATTTAGGATGTTCTAAGCCGGATCATTCAAAGGAGAGTCAATAATGGAGGCATCCTACCGTATCGTCGTCGATCAAGGTCCCCGTCAATATCTCACCTTATGTTTGTCGATGATACCATCTTATTCTTGAATGATAAGAGTAGATCAGTATGGAGCCTGAACGGAGTACTGGAGGATTATTGTCATTGGAGTGGCCAGACCATTAATAAGGGAAGAGTGATTTCTTTATTTCTAATAGGTGCTCCATTGAGAGAGTGAAAACTATTAGTAGACTACTTGGATTTCAGAGGGGAGAGTTCCCTATGGTCTATCTAGGATTTCCTATCTCACCTGAGAGGCTTTAGATTTATGAAATAGACACACTCTGCACTAGGGTTTCTGATAGAGTGTTTAACTAGAAAAATAAATTATTTGTCACGACCCGTCCTTGGGGCCCGTGCCATGACTACCCCAAGCCCGCCTTCCATAGACTAGGGGCTGGCGACAAGCACCAAAGGCGTAAATCCTGATAGAAAGGGGAAGACATTGCCTTTTTAAAGTAACAAACACAACAGAGTACACAAGTGAAGTAAGCACTAAGTAAAACTGGCTACAAGTAAGTGCTGAAAAGTAAATGGGCCAGTATACAAACCCAACTGAAAGTATAGTACAACTGAAAGGAAAGTACAAGAGCAGTAAGTAAAAATAGCAGAACCGAGTCTTCCTTCAGGAATCCCACCTGAAGTGTGGGTATAGATATTCTCCTCAGCTCCTCGGGTCCGGTCGTCTGCTCCGTGTACGTCCCGCCAAGTGGTCCACCTCCGGGTACCATCTTGCTCCACAAGCCTCCACCTCGATCAGTCCTGTCCGTCATCTGCATCCAACACAACATAGTGCAGCCATAGCCCGTGCAGGGGTGAGTATATGATACTCAGTAGGGACCCCGAGACCCCCGAAGGTCTCTTATAATCCACAAAGGATAAACCACAAAGGAAAGATACAATCACGAAGTATCAACAACACTACTTAGGTATATGCCCATACATATACCTAAGTCATCAGTTACAGTTTGGCTCCAGCTCCCGAGCCCAAGCACAACCCAGTCCACATAGGAAAGCACAACCCAATCCACACAGGAAATCAAGTCAACCACATCAATGATAATGATTGAAGATCAAGACTCATCTCACATAGGTATACACTTCGTAATGAGAAAGAGATGATCAGATGTATCCACTGATTCATCTAAGCTGTCAGACCCACATAGGATACGAGACCAGCTAAGCTGTCGGACCCACACAAGATACAAGACCAGCTACTCTGCCGGACCCACACATGATACAAGTACAGAGGTTAATACTACCGGTCCCACATAGGATACAAGAACAGTAGTCATCACCATTGAAACCATGAAGGATTTCAATACGGTCTTCATCGTTTCCGAACCCATGGAGGATCCAAGTACAGTCGTCATCGCTGCCGAACCCACGGAGGATCCAAGTGCAGTCGTCATCATCGCAGTCGTAGCCAGTTCTAGGGTTCCCGCACAAAACATGATTGATTCCAGGAGGATCCACTCCTCGAGAAAAAGAGTCGATACATCAAATATCACAAAGTCCAGAGTTAAATTATCCCCAAGATCCGTCTTGACAAAAGGAACTCAACGCGACAGAAGGTGCGTCAATCAGACGCCCGATCTGAGAATAATTGGCTTTTCCGTCCCAGGGGCCCGGTTGGTTTTTAAGATAAAACCAACCTGACCATACTCTAGATGTGTCCAAACCTCAAGTGTAGTAAGGAAAAAAGAGCGTCTCAACCAAAGGATCCCAACAAAATTGACGACACGTCAATCAGATGTCCGATCCTTAAGATATAAGCGTTTCCGCTCCAAGGGCCCAATTGGTTTCTGGTTCAAACCAACCCGGCCATAACCAAACTTTACCGAAAACTAGAGTGTAATATACTAAAACAACCGTCTCGATTCAAGTATTCCTACGCAACTAACAGTGCATTGATCGGAGGTTCGTAGCTCAAATTATGGGAAAAAGACCGAAAACAGTCCGAAGTGGGGGGTCTGGGCCCGGTCCGACTCGGCCCAACCACCTTGGGTCGGCCCGAACTAGGTCCGGCCCGGTAAGGCGCGGCCCGACCTGGTCCTCGCGACCCACCTTGGCCTAGCCGGGGGTTTTGGCTCGGCCAGCGAGCCGAGAAGGGGGGACGCGGTCCCCCCTTTGTGCTCCGCGGACGCGGCGCCTGGCGCCGCGTCCCCCTGGATCCCGCGTGACCGCGGGATCCAGCTCCTTGCCGCCGTGACTTCATCCATGGAGGGATTTTGCCAGCGGCGCGCCGGGGTGCCGTTGCCTCCGGGCGGCCGGCCGGTGACTCGCACCGCCGGAGATGTCCATGGGCCACCAGAGTCATTCTGGTGGTGCGTTCTTTCTCCCGTCTGCGCCTGCGGTCGTCTCAAGACTCGTACATTACTGCGACGACCACCAAACGCCAATTCAGTTCCACTTTGACATTGCCAAACATTCCGCGCATCAAGAACATAAAAGTGGTGGGTTTAGACTTGTTCGTTGGCCCGCACCCACCGTGTTAGTGGTTCAAAACAAATCCCAAAAATTATATGTCATGAAGAGGGTATAATTCTCATAAAGAAATATAAACCAACACCCCTACCTCAACAAGGAATACAATCGTCGACGTTCCGGTACACAACGTCGTGCAGAAGAGGATCGTAGGCGTCTTCAGGGCGTGCCAAGGAGGAAGCGGCGTCTCCTATCTTGTCATGGGGAAAAGGATTGGTGGCGCACCGTCACTCTCCAAGGAACTGGAATTCTTCGTCGTTCTTTGTCGGAGGCTGGTGTTCTTCCTTGTTCTTCGTTGAAGAATGGTTCACCTTCATTTTTAAATTCTCTCAAGAGCCTTCTTCCAAAGTGTTTTTCCAATGCCCAAGGTTTATGGTGGCTCACAAATTAATAGAATTTTCATGCAATTCTTATTAATTTCAACGTGGTGCCAAATTAATTTATGCTGACATAAATTAATTGGTTGGCATGTTTAAATGGATGAGGGAGGTAGGAAGGATCCATTACAATCAACACGAGGAGTTACCAAAGAATTAAACAAGGGATATTAATGGAGGAAAAGTCAAGGAAACAACAGGGAAGTAAATGAGGTTAGAGGAAATTAAATGGTGGGGATCATGTAGGCCCCACCTCCCTAACATCCACACCTAGGTAGTTAAGTGGCTGTGGGACCCACTCTTAACTACCAATGGGAGGGAAAAACAACCTTAAGAAATAAAAAATTGTTTTGATAATTTATTATTTACTTCTTAAATAAACCCCCAAAATTATCTTCTTCTCCTTTGCAAACACAACTACTGTAACTGTCCCCTTAAGCAATTACTGGCGTTTCAAGTTCATCAGTGCCCTCAGATTTCAATTCTGAGGAGCTGTTGAAAAGTTAGAAAAACTCACTCATTCGTTCACTGAACTTAACCGAGCTAAACTTCGATAATTGATTCCGGGCACACCGAGCCTCAAAATCAAGCGCCGTCCGAAGCCACATACTCATAAAATTCAAAATCATTTTTTCAAAAAATTTCCTTGAAATTACTTGGTCTTTACATTACTCCCAACTCAGGGCTTTACATCCCCATAAAGCTACAACATAAACTAGGGAAACAAATGAGGGTACTGAGCATGCATCTGAGCCTCCCGCTCCGATGTACTCTGCTGAAGGTTTCTGTGCTGCCAACAAATGCGCACAAGAGGAATCGACCACCCACGTAGGACCAGTGTAGAGACCCGTATCTTGACGTACATGGACATTACATTACATTTGCGGAATACTTAGTACATAACAAAAACACACACTAAAGGATCGTAATAGTTTAGTGTCTTTGGAAACTCGGAACGTAATCTTCTAATCGTGGTGAAAGTTCTTCAATATCTCCCATAAAGGTCATCCCTTTTTTCTACCTAAAACCTTTCTTTATATCCTGGGGAAAAGAAAACATAAAAGGGTGAGCTCAAATGCTCAGTAAGGGTAAACAAAAGAAAAATCAATCACATCATATACATAGCTTTTGGAAATCTTAACCTGCAAAAGAGCTCATAATATCATAACATGGGATATATCATAGAAGTGAAATGTAATCCCAATAATCATAGCTTAAAACATGAAACTTTGTGGCATACACACATAATCATAGAAAATCATTTCTTGTTAGTCAAGACTCATTGCCAAGACTATCTTAGTGGACAAAGTCCCTTTCTGAATCGAGCAACCCTCGTTTCAGTCCTGTTTCACTGAACCGGTATAACCTACCATTTCAGCCATGTCTATCTCATGAGATATAAAATCTTTACCCAATGCATTGGAGGGAGATATAGGTCCCACCCATCTCATAATGATACCATTCTTATGTGTGCCACAAAATCATAAACCATACATCATTGCATAACCCATGTAATAAAAATGGGATTCTTAAACAACATGACATCATAAAACCATTCATATAAGATAAAGGAATTCATAAACATAATTCCATCACAACATAGTCAAATAAATGTAAAAATATGGATATAAACAGAACCCTTTATTATCTTAGATGGAAAATAATTTTGATAAAACACTTGAAATGAATTCTTGAGGAAAATATCCTTTCTTCTTCAAAATCAATTTCTTTTCACAAAACATCATGCAATTTTAAAAGAAAGAGATTTTATTAAAAATAGTCATGAAATATTTTGGAGGAAGCTTCATGAAAATAAGGCTTTATAAAACCGTAAAAATCCGTTCATGCCGTTTAAGTTAAAAAAAACATTCTTCGTACTTTTGTCGGAAAAGTCAAAAAGTACCTCGTATGAAAAAGCGAAAAAAGATTCCTTTCATATTCTTTACTAAAAACTCACCGAAGAGTAAAATTGGATTTAAACTATTGTAAGTGTATGGAAACAATATTACATATTGAAGGAACATGGATGTGGATGATAAAATACACCCCAGTAAATACTTACGAATAAACAATCTCGGATAAAAATGAGATTGTGATATTTCCCTTACCTTAGGTCCGACTTGCTTTGTAAGTGTCCGAACCTCCTGTATAATGATTTAAATCATGTTATTGACTTATTACAGAATCATATTCGTTGTTATGATATCATATATGGTTCACTTATGACATTATATAACCCGTTCTTTTGTAAATTCCATGTTAAAGAAGCGTTTTGGGTAAAATCGTTTCATTTATCGTAGGTGTTTTGACTTGTTGTTCTTGACATCATTATTACTTATATCATGATTTACTTACTTCCAGAATATAAAATATGATTTATATATCATATATATTCAGTATATATATATATATAATAGGTAGATAAATAAAATGAAAAACACCGTTCATGGAGACGGTAGTCCGTACGTACGCATGAACGTTGTTTTCCTTTACTTATTGTCTTGAAATGGAAGTAAGTAGATGACATACATATGTATATATATACATAAATCCAGTAGCTTTATAATGTCATATATTTCATTATTATTTCTTATATATACTTTATAATCATTCTTAAATGGTTAACATGGAGAATGAATCTCATCGCGTCGTGGAGACGGTAGTCCGTACGTACGCACGAGCGATGATATCATTTCTATAAATATTGAATTGAATTGGAGTGGATTATACAATATATCAGAATAAATATGATGTTGTAATAACTATGTATAGTTATTCTTTACACCATTATACCCATCCATGTGAGGTGGTGGTGGAAAATAGATTACACCACGGCGTGGAGACGGTATTCCGTACGTACGCACGCGCGGTGATTTCTTTTTCCGTAGGATGGATAGATGGTGAAATAGGGTTGTTTCATACTTATAATAACATATCAGTATATGAGTGATACTGATGTTATTACTTCATAATGAAAAAACCTAAGAAGAATAAGTGGAAGAAGAAATAAAGATGAAAGAATTGGTAACGGTAATTACCTCTTCTTTGAAGTGCCTCTTTGAGACCTCCTCTTAGGGCACTAAAATTGGTCTTTGAGGAAGACCAGAACCTCTAGGATGTTTATAGGGAAGTGGAGAAGAGATTTTGACAGGGGTTGGCCGAGCTTGAGTGCTCAAATTGGTGTGAGGAGGAGGGGGAGGAGGTGTCCTTTTATAAGGGAGGAGAGGGGCACCTTAGGAATATCTCAAAATATTATTTTATATTAAAGTAAAAATCGGTTTATAATGGTTCCAAAGGGTCTTATTTAGAAGCTAAGGTGGGGATGGGTCGAAATCCTATCAACCAATAGAATTTAGACAAGTTTAGGATATTATTTTAACCTTATCAATTAGATTTAACTCCAAGTTAAATAATTTAACTTTTACCGTGTCTTTTGTTTTCTTTCACTATATGGTTAATACACTTACTATAACATGACAAACGAACCCCAAATTGTTTATTATTAATATATATATCCTTATCTAAGTCATTTGGCCGAACCTTAGATTTTTAGGAATAAAATAACAATTAATAATATAATATTTGATTTAAAAACTATTTTGTGTCAATTTTGACACTATTTGATATATGATTTTTGTGAAAGTCATAACAGAATTAAATGTTCTAAGAAAGTTAATTAAATCAACATTAATATATCATAGTAACCTAGAAAATTAGTGGAATTCATAAAAAGTCTCAAATTACATTTATTTTGGTGTTTATAACATCAATTATGTCAATATTTTATTAATAAGATAATTACTGCATCATCATTGTGTCATAAATAAATTAAATTATTTAAAGTATAAAAATTACAAATAAAATACCATTATGTAGTAAATCTTTTTATCTTTATAATGAATATTTATAATCTAAAATCCAACATATATAACCCTATGTAACAATTGTTTTGTTAAAAGATATATGCTTGTGTCAATTTTGTATTCATTTTAACTTAATTAAAATAAAGTGTCATTATCACTTACAAGTGGATCAATGGGGTCCCGAAATCGACCCAAAGATGCCCATGGTCGACCATGTATCAACCAATGGGGTTAAGACACGTTTTAGGGTAATTTAATATTATTATAATATTATTTTTTAACCCTTATTTACCGGATTTACCCTTAACCATGGTAAATAAAATATTTACCGCAGTAATTATTCAAAATGTCTAAAAATAAAAGTTATCTATTTACACAATTTGAACATCCTGATTCCAAATATGGAATCCATTTTTCTAAATTCAAAACACAGAAGTGGCAGAAATTAATTTAAAATTAATTCCCGCTGTCAAAACAAAAAGCGTGTTTTTAAGAGATAATAACTATCAAAAGATTGACACTTGTTTATGTTCGGTTTAATTGTAAAATTGTGTCCAATGACCAACATTATATTAAGTGGTAAAAATATATTCTAAATATACTTTAAAACCATTCAATATTATAATTTAACCACATAATATATTATGATGAAAAAAGTTGTTTTTAAATAAAATATATCGTGTTTTTACTATTCATTAAAATATGAAAGTTGTCCGAAAAATATCAAAACATTATCTAATGTAAATTTTTATATCCTGATTCAAAAGAAGAATATTATTTTGTCAAATTGAACATATAAACATGTCAAAAACTATATTTAAAGTGGGTGCGCCATCAAAAGGCGGTAAAACTGCATTTTTTGAAAAATACTTATTTTACCCGAAAAATTTATTTTGTTCTTATACCATGTTCTAGAAATGTGTAAGATGAATAATAATGTTATAAAATTCAAAATTTAGTTAATACTATTCATAACGGCTAGTTCATGACAATATTATAATAATATAACATTGTTTATTAAAACCCGGTATTGCGTACAACACACGCTATCGAGGAAGGTCGTGATTGCGTGTAATGCAAGCCAAGTCAGGGTTGCGTGTTGTGAAAGAATCCTTCGTTGTTTCGTATAACAGAATCCAACCATATTTCATTTATACATTTAATATATATATATATATACTCAATGTTGCGTAGAATAACTATTATCCAAATTGTGTGTAACACGGTCCAAGAATAGTGCTGCGTATACTACAAGCTAATACGGTGTTGCGTATAGCGCAAGGTAATCTTGGTGTAGAATACAACGCAAGACATTAATGAAATTAAAAGAATATTTTTCATAAAATCTCGAGGTGTTACATTCTACCCCCCTTAAAATGAATTTCGCCCTCGAAATTCGTCGGGGTTATAAATGGTTTACTATTTGAAAGTTTCTTTGATAGAAACCCACATCGTAAAAAGGAATACCAAAACTTATCTTTAAAAACAAAATTATGAAACGTAACGGTTACCCAAATAAATTAATCATTGGGTTTCCACATAGGTGAAAATATGGATATGGAAGAGAAATCTAACCATCATGTTCTGATAGATAGTGGTAGAGGACATGGCTATGAAAAACCAACAATCACAAAGCCATAAATTTGTGATGATCTAGGGTACCATCTGATTCATCAGATATAAGATCACTAGGACAACATTTTTGGTTTTCAAGATCGTTTCCCTAAAGTTGAAAAATTTGAATTAGAATAAATACTTACTTTATTTTGGTACAATCTCGCTGTTGTTCGTGCCTTGAACAATTTCCACTTCATCTCTTAAATAAATGAAGTTGAATTTGTTATTCGTGAAGTGTTAGCAGATTATGTGATATAATGACGGGTCATTCCATCTGTCTCAAACAAAAGGTTAAAAATTATATACATAAGTCGTTCTATAGTGAGATTAATCATATATGGTTCCTAAAATGGACTTATACATCATATGTCATACAGATTAATATAATAAAACTAGTTTCTACTAAACAGGGACTTCCTGTAGGCCAGTGGTAGGCGATAAAGGCCAGTCGCACTTCGGTTGTGGGTTCGATTCCTACAGCCTTGTCCGAAGCGATGGGCTGTCGCCCGTCCTACAGGTTGTCCTTTTTCTAAAACTACGTTACTATAACATCCCATCAATAATATCGAAAATCTTCTATCCTTAATCAATACTAACTTATGTCCAACATAATCCAGTCTAATCTTTAGGCTTATACATAATACTGTAGTCCACTCTCATAATATAGTGACAATGATTACCAGAGGTTTAATACTGTCGTTGATCCCCACATATCATAAGATATGTCTTGTTGGTCACATTCCAAACATTCAAAGTCCTTAATCGTGTATTCTCTTGAATACCTTAGTGAAAACATGAGTGCAGTTAAAAGTTAACACTTTCCACATACCAAAATCCTCAAAATTCTATATACTCAAACCATGATATCACTTAGTCCTTATATCAATCATGAGATCATGAATACTATTAAACATTTCATTTTCTCATCTTCATTATGCGCATATCATCTTATTTCCAAAAAATATCTCAATCACTTTGAATACCACATCAATAAATATTCCAATACAACATTATTTTGGAATCCCATTACATAAACACTTAATCATTCCACCACATCATTGTCATATTCAACATTGCCAATAGTGATCGCATGTGACTTCCCTTTGTCCTTTTCCTTAAGCGGTTGCTCATGTCGATCATCACTAACCCTTGGATTAGGGCATTTATTAGCATAATGCCCCATTTCCTTGCACTTGAAGCATTGAAGTGTTGGTTGTACGTTCTCTGCAGTGTTTGCTTTATTCACTTCATTAGAATCCCTTTTTCCATTACTTCGACACTCAGCTGCTCGACGACCTTCTTTTCCACACTTAAAACATTTTCTAGTCCCTTTAAGACAATCTCCACCATGCTTCTTTCCACACTTTGTGCATAAGGAAACATTCATCTTCTTTTCACCATTATTCTGAGTTTTCTCCTTGAACTCCATCTTTCGTTTCTTGTCAAACCCATGAGATGGATATGTAACACCAACTTCCATTTCTACCTTGACAGCACAACGCACAATTTCTTCATAGCTACTGAAGTCTCTTATAGCTAATGCCCTTCGAAGACTTGGTTTTAAGCCACTGAAAAATCGATCAACTTTACTTTCAGGTTGGATGATAATACCAGAAGCGTACCTTGCAAGTCTTGTAAAATTTGCTTCATAGGTACCAACAGATTCATCATCCCTTTGCTTCAGTTCAAGAAACTCTTTCTCCATCTTTGTTCGGAGAATACGAGGGAAGTACTTATTGAAAAATAAGTTCTTGAACTCGTCCCATTCCATAGACTCAATTTCATCCCTTTGCCTCGTATTCTTAATAAGATTCCACCATTGATCAGCATCTCCTTCCAAACGATACACTGCTAGGATGACTTTATCATGTTCAGAACATTGAAGAACTGAAAATATCTTTTCAGTAGTACTAATCCATTGTTCAGCAACTAATGGATCTGTAGACCCACTGAAAGAAGGTGGACGCTGCCTCATGAAGGATTCAACAGAATGTTGCTCCTTCCTTTGCTCGTTTGGAAGTCCTGCATGATTCATAGCTTGAGAAAGTTGTGTGAGCATGGCTACAAGATTTTGCATTCCAGCTCCCATATCGTTTGGTTGCTCAGGGGGACAATCATTGCATTGCCCATCACATTCCGCATTAACACGGTTCCTTCGGGTTCCAGCCATCGTCTAAAACCCCAAAAGAATAGTATGAGAGGCAAAAATCATGCTAGGGAAAACAACATAATAAAGGGGTAGTACCCTCAATATCTAACATGTTAGGTTAAATTCGAAGATCGTTAGAGCAATTCTAGGACTATAACCTATACGTATACTTAACCTTAGAGACATCCCTAGACATACCTTAGAAATATCTCTAGGGATCTCACTAATGTTTTCGCGTCCTAGTTTCCAAAGGTTGACTAAACCTTTCCTCTGATACCAACTGTAGAGACCCGTATCTTGACGTACATGGACATTACATTACATTTTCGGAATACTTAGTACATAACAAAAACACACACTAAAGGATCGTAATAGTTTAGTGTCTTTGGAAACTCGGAACGTAATCTTCTAATCGTGGTGAAAGTTCTTCAATATCTCCCATAAAGGTCATCCCTTTTTTCTACCTAAAACCTTTCTTTATATCCTGGGGAAAAGAAAACATAAAAGGGTGAGCTCAAATGCTCAGTAAGGGTAAACAAAAGAAAAATCAATCACATCATATACATAGCTTTTGGAAATCTTAACCTGCAAAAGAGCTCATAATATCATAACATGGGATATATCATAGAAGTGAAATGTAATCCCAATAATCATAGCTTAAAACATGAAACTTTGTGGCATACACACATAATCATAGAAAATCATTTCTTGTTAGTCAAGACTCATTTCCAAGACTATCTTAGTGGACAAAGTCCCTTTCTGAATCGAGAAACCCTCGTTTCAGTCCTGTTTCACTGAACCGGTATAACCTACCATTTCAGCCATGTCTATCTCATGAGATATAAAATCTTTACCCAATGCATTGTAGGGAGATATAGGTCCCACCCATCTCATAATGATACCATTCTTATGTGTGCCACAAAATCATAAACCATACATCATTGCATAACCCATGTAATAAAAATGGGATTCTTAAACAACATGACATCATAAAACCATTCATATAAGATAAAGGAATTCATAAACATAATTCCATCACAACATAGTCAAATAAATGTAAAAATATGGATAGAAACAGAACCCTTTATTATCTTAGATGGAAAATAATTTTGATAAAACACTTGAAATGAATTCTTGAGGAAAATATCCTTTCTTCTTCAAAATCAATTTCTTTTCACAAAACATCATGCAATTTTAAAAGAAAGAGATTTTATTAAAAATAGTCATGAAATATTTTGGAGGAAGATTCATGAAAATAAGGCTTTATAAAACCGTAAAAATCCGTTCATGCCGTTTAAGTTAAAAAAAGAACATTCTTCGTACTTTTGTCGGAAAAGTCAAAAAGTACCTCGTATGAAAAAGCGACAAAAGATTCCTTTCATATTCTTTACTAAAAACTCACCGAAGAGTAAAATTGGATTTAAACTATTGTAAGTGTATGGAAACAATATTACATATTGAAGGAACATGGATGTGGATGATAAAATACACCCCAGTAAATACTTACGAATAAACAATCTCGGATAAAAATGAGATTGTGATATTTCCCTTACCTTAGGTCCGACTTTCTTTGTAAGTGTCCGAACCTCCTGTATAATGATTTAAATCATGTTATTGACTTATTACAGAATCATATTCATTGTTATGATATCATATATGGTTCACTTATGACATTATATAACCCGTTCTTTTGTAAATTCCATGTTAAAGAAGCGTTTTGGGTAAAATCGTTTCATTTATCGTAGGTGTTTTGACCTGTTGTTCTTGACATCATTATTACTTATATCATGATTTACTTACTTCCAGAATATAAAATATGATTTATATATAATATATATTCAGTATATATATATATATAATAGGTAGATAAATAAAATGAAAAACACCGTTCATGGAGACGGTAGTCCGTACGTACGGATGAACGTTGTTTTCCTTTCCTTATTGTCTTGAAATGGAAGTAAGTAGATGACATACATATGTATATATATAAATAAATCCAGTAGCTTTATAATGTCATATATTTCATTATTATTTCTTATATATACTTTATAATCATTCTTAAATGGTTAACATGGAGAATGAATCTCATCGCGTCGTGGAGACGGTAGTCCGTACGTACGCACGAGCGATGATATCATTTCTATAAATATTGAATTGAATTGGAGTGGATTATACAATATATAAAAATCAATATGATGTTGTAATAACTATGTATAGTTATTCTTTACACCATTATACCCATCCATGTAAGGTGGTGGTGGAAAATAGATTACACCACGGCGTGGAGACGGTATTCCGTACGTACGCACGCGCGGTGATTTCTTTTTCCGTAGGATGGATAGATGGTGAAATAGGGTTGTTTCATACTTATAATAACATATCAGTATATGAGTGATACTGATGTTATTACTTCATAATGAAACAACCTAAGAAGAAGAAGTGGAAGAAGAAATAAAGATGAAAGAATTGGTAACGGTAATTACCTCTTCTTTGAAGTGCCTCTTTGAGACCTCCTCTTAGGGCACTAAAATTGGTCTTTGAGGAAGACCAGAACCTCTAGGATGTTTCTAGGGAAGTGGAGAAGAGATTTTGACAGGGGTTGGCCGAGCTTGAGTGCTCCAATTGGTGTGAGGAGGAGGGGGAGGAGGTGTCCTTTTATAAGGGAGGAGAGGGGCACCTTAGGAATATCTCAAAATATTATTTTATATTAAAGTCAAAATCGGTTTATAATGGTTCCAAAGGGTCTTATTTCGAAGCTAAGGTGGGTATGGGTCGAAATCCTATCAACCAATAGAATTTAGACAAGTTTAGGATATTATTTTAACCTTATCAATTAGATTTAACTCCAAGTTAAATAATTTAACTTTTACCGTGTCTTTTGTTTTCTTTCACTATATGGTTAATACACTTACTATAACATGCCAAAAGAACCCCAAATTGTTTATTATTAATATATATATCCTTATCTAAGTCATTTGGCCGAACCTTAGATTTTTAGGAATAAAATAACAATTAATAATATAATATTTGATTTAAAAACTATTTTGTGTCAATTTTGACACAATTTGATATATGATTTTTGTGATAGTCATAACAGAATTAAATATTCGAAGAAAGTTAATTAAATCAACATAAATATATCATAGTAACCTAGAAAATTATTGGAATTCATAAAAAGTCTCAAATTACATTTATTTTGGTGTTTATAACATCAATTATGTCAATATTTCATTAATAAGATAATTACTGCATCATCATTGTGTCATAAATAAATTAAATTATTTAAAGTCTAAAAATTACAAATAAACTACCATTATGTAGGAAATCTTTTTATCTTTCTAATTAATATTTATAATCTAAAATCCAACATATATAACCCTATGTAACAATTGTTTTTCTAAAAGATATATGCTTGTGTCAATTTTGTATTCATTTTAACTTAATTAAAATAAAGTGTCATTATCACTTACAAGTGGATCAATGGGGTCCCAAAATCGACCCAAAGATGCCCATGGTAGACCATGTATCAACCAAGGGGGTTAAGACACGTTTTAGGGTAATTTAATATTATTATAATATTATTTTTTAACCCTTATTTACCGGATTTACCCTTAACCATGGTAAATAAAATATTTACCGCAGTAATTATTCAAAATGTCTAAAAATAAAAGTTATCTATTTACAAAATTTGAACATCCTGATTCCAAATATGGAATCCATTTTTCTAAATTCAAAACACAGAAGTTGCAGAAATTAATTTAAAATTAATTCCCGCTGTCAAAACAAAAAGCGTGTTTTTAAGAGATAATAACTATCAAAAGATTGACACTTGTTTATGTTCGGTTTAATTGTAAAATCGTGTCCAATGACCAACATTATATTAAGTGGTAAAAATATATTCTAAATATACTTTAAAACCATTCAATATTATAATTTAACCACATAATATATTACGATGAAAAAAGTTGTTTTTAATTAAAATATAGCGTGTTTTTACTATTCATTAAAATATGAAAGTTGTCCGAAAAATATCAAAACATTATCTAATGTAAATTTTTATATCCTGATTCAAAAGAAGAATATTATTTTGTCAAATTGAACATATAAATATGTCAAAAACTATATTTAAAGTGGGTGCGCCATCAAAAGGCGGTAAAACTGCATTTTTTGAAAAATACTTATTTTACCCGAAAAATTTATTTTGTTCTTATACCATGTTATAGAAATGTCTAAGATGAATAATAATGTTATAAAATTCAAAATTTAGTTAATACTATTCATAACGGCTAGTTCATGACAATATTATAATAATATAACATTGTTTATTAAAACCCGGTATTGCGTACAACACACGCTATCGAGGAAGGTCGTGATTGCGTGTAATGCAAGCCAAGTCAGGGTTGCGTGTTGTGAAAGAATCCTTCGTTGTTTCGTATAACAGAATCCAACCATATTTCATTTATACATTTAATATATATATATATATATACTCAATGTTGCGTAGAATAACTATTATCCAAATTGTGTGTAACACGGTCCAAGAATAGTGTTGCGTATACTACAAGCTAATACGGTGTTGCGTATAGTGCAAGGTAATCTTGGTGTAGAATACAACGCAAGACATTAATGAAATTAAGTGAATATTTTTCATAAAATCTCGAGGTGTTACAACCAGCTCCTGTCAGTCCTCAATCTCCACTGGGACCTCCGCAAAAGTCTCCCCGTCATCAATGTCCAGCTCCCCGTGGTCGATGATATGCATCGGGTTGTGCACGTATATCCTCAGCCGAGATACATGGAAGACGTCGTGCACCCGGTGCAACTGAGGTGGAAGTACCAGGCAGTAAGCCACCTCGCCTACCCTGATGAGGACCTGAAAAGGCCCGATGAAGCGCGAAGATAACTTTCCGCCGCGGCCAAATCTCCGTAATCCACGTCGAGGTGAGACCCGTAAGAAAATGTGGTCGCCATCCTTGAACTCCAGTGGTCTTCGCCTCCTATCAGCATAGGACTTATGTCTGCTTTGTGAAGTCCTCATCCGCTCTTAGATGACCTGCACCTTCTCCGTTGTAGCCTGAACCATCTCAGGTCCTACGAGTGCTAACTCCCTAGGGTCAGTCTAGCACAGAGGTGATCTTCATGGTTAGCCGTACAGTGCCTCGTAAGGTGCCATCTCGATGGTGGAGTGGTAGCTGTTGTTGTATGAAAACTCCACCAAGGGTAGGTGATCCTCCAAGCTGCAACCAAAATCAAGGACACATGCACGAAGCATGTCCTCGAGTGTCTGAATGGTCCTCTCAATCTGGCCATCTGTCTGAGGCTAAAAGGCAGTGCTCAGGCGTAGCTGCGTCCCAAAGGCCTCCTGTTACCCCTTCTAAAGCTGGGAAGTAAAGCGAGCATCTCGATCGGAGACGATAGACGATGAGACACCATGTAGCCGTATGATCTCCTGAATGTAGAGGTGTCCCAAGCTCTCTACAGAGCCCTATTCTCTGATCGACAGGAAATGGGCCGACTTGGTGAGTCGGTCTACGATCGCCCAGTTGGTGTTGTGTCCTCTATAAGTACGTGGAAGCCCCATCACAGAATACATGGATATACCATCCCACTTCTACTCCGGTACCTCTAAGGGCTGTACCAAGCCTACAGGTACCTGGTGCTCTGCCTTCACTTGCTGACAAGTGAGGCATCGGGATACGAACTCTGACACAACCTTCTTCATACCTGGCCACCTGTACTATCGTCTGAGGTCCTGGTACATATTTTCCACCCCAGGATGTACTGCTATAGGGGAAGTGTGGAACTCCCTCAACACCTCCTCCTTAAGTGTAACTGGTACCATGTTACATCCCCGTAAGAGGATGACGTGCTCCCCACATTCAGAAAATCCATCGAGTGCTAGCCCTGGGGATATCTGAGAATGTCGCGCCTCACAGTCAACGTCCCCATGCTGCACCTCTCTGACCCGCTGAAGAAGTGGAGGAGTGACTGTGAGGGAATGTAGATAGTCTTCCCCATCTCTATCCAAGATGGATATCTGCAAAGTGGATAACTGCTTCGTCGCCTCCCCAAGTTTCTGAATGCCCGATCTCCTACTGAGAGCATCAGCCACAATGTTCCCCTTACCAGGAGTATAGAAAATCTCAAAGTTATAATCCTGGAGGAACTCGAGCCATCACCGCTGTCTCAGGTTCCGGTCCTTCTACGAGAAAATGTACCTGAGACTCTGGTGGTCAGAGTAGACTACAAAGCGCTTTCCCATCAGATAGTGTCACCACGTCTTCAGGGAAAAGACCACTGCTGCTAAATATAGTTCATGAGTAGCGTAGTTCTTCTCATGTGGAATAAACTACCATGAACCGTAAGCGATCACTGCTCACTCCTGCATCAGGAAACACCCGAGTCTGGTCCCTGATGCATCACAGTAAACTACGTACCCTACGCCCTCCTCCGGTAGCCTCAAGATGGGCGCACTGGTCAATCTTCGCCTCAGCTCTTGGAAGCTCTGATGACATCTATTTTTCCAGATGAATGGTTTCCCCTTCTTTATCAAAGATGTAAGTGGTGATGCATCTCTAGAGAAGTCTAGCACAAATATCTGATAGTACCTAGCCAGACCTAAGAAACTCCGCACCTCCACCACGATCCTAGGTTTCTCCCAAGAAAGTACCGCCTCGACCTTCACAGGATCCACTGCAACTACCACCTTAGAGATGACGTGCCCCAAGAAGTGAAACTATCGAAGCCAGAACTGGAACTTTGAGAGCTTACCGTAAAGCTGGTGCTCTCGGAGTGTATCCAGTACAACCCGTAGGTGGTAGTCTTGCTCCTCCTCGGCCGTCGAGTAAATCAGTATGTCATCAATGAAGATTACGATGAAATGATCGAGGTAGGGCTGGAAGATCCTGTTCATGAGACTCATGAACACTGCTGGAGCATTGCTCACACTGAAGGGAATGACCAAGAACTCATACTGGCCATACTAACACCTGAAGGCCGTCTTCTGCACATCCTCGTCCCAAACTCGGAGTTGATGATAGCCTGACCTGAGGTCTATCTTCGAGAACCAATGTGATCCCCTGAGCTGATCAAAGAGGTCATCAATCCTCGGAAGCGGATACTTGTTCCTCATGGTCACCTAGTTCTGGCAACGGTAGTCGAGACACATTCAAAAGCTCTCATCCACCTTTTTGGCGAACAGAATCGGAGAATCCCAGGGTGAAACACTGGGTCGAATGAAACCTTTCCCCTGTAAGTCCTCCAGCTGTACCCGTAGCTCACGAATCTCGGCGGGAGCCATCTGATATGATGGAGTGGATATCGTTGATGTCTCGGGGTACAGGTCTTTGTAGAAATCTACCTCTCGATGAGGGGGTAGTCCTGGAACATCATCAAGAAAGACATCCACATACCGGTCCACCACTATAGGAAAACTCGGACTCCGCACCTCAACTACTACGAGGATGAGAGTATCCAACTGATGTGTGATCGGCTGCCCTATCCTCTGCGTAAGTCCATCCTGTGCTGCAAAGGTTCCCTTCTCATCAGTGAAGGTGAACGTGGTCCCATCCGTGCAGACACACCACACCTTGCACCTAATACAGTCGATCTGAGCATGGACTGTAGATAACCAGTCCATACCCAAGACGACATCGTAAGGCCTTGACGCCGCTACAAAAAGATCCCAGCCGAAGCTCTCACCTCCTAGAGTAAGCTCAAGCTTCCCACACCATTGCGTGATCATCGAGTCTGCTCCCGTATGAGTCTCTAGCCACAAGGATCAAGCCAACGTCTCCCTCAGAATCTTCGAGATCTAAACAAGGTCAGCGTAAATAAAGGAATGACTCACACCTGTGGCTATAAGAACTACAACAAGGGTAGAGTAGACACAGATAGTACCTCAAATCATCTCGGGTGCGCCATGGTCATAAGCCTCTACTACCTGGAGATGAGCCTGCCTCTGCCCGCCAGCTCGCTGTGGTCGGGGTGGACCTCCTGGGGGTGGTGGCGGTAGAGCCTCGAAGCATCGTCCACCACCCACTGCTCGGCCAGCTCCTCTGCCTCGTCCGCCTACTCCCTGAAGACCACCATGGTCAAACCTCTGCCTATACCTGGGAGGTCCCTCCACTGCCTACTACTCGTATGCATGGTGGGTCAGGCAGTCACAAGACATGTGGCCCTGCCCACCGCATGCATAGCACTGTCTGCTCCTTGTAAGGTTGGCTCTGCGCTGTGTGCCTCGCACAACTGAACCTGAATCCTGAGGTCACCCACCTGTTGGCCTAGTCCGCTTGGACCCCTGCGTCGTTTGTCAACTGCCGGCTACAGAAGACTACACCCCATGCCGTCCTATGGTGGGTCTCGCTACTGATGGTTGCTCGGTGAGAAAGCTCTCTACTAGCAGGGCTCGATCCAGCACCGCCGCCTGAGTCAGGATGCTGAGTGGAATCGTCGAAGCTCTAATCTCATGCCTCAGTCCCTGATCAATGATCCAGACCCAGAAGAATGGGTCCCATACCATGTTTGTGGAGTAGCGCGAGAGGTCGGTAAATGTCACCGAGTACTGGGCTACTGACATGCTGTGCTACCGCAGCTGTAGTAACTCCTGGAAGGCGTGTCGGAGGAGCCTGAAAATAAGGCTGCACTCATGCATTTGAACCTGGATAGCGCCATTGGGCCTAATGGGTTTCCTTATTCTTTCTACAAGACCACTTGTGAAACAGTTAAGGAAGATCTGATCACTTCTATTTAGGATTTCTTTTGAGGGGGGGGGGGGTACCTACCCAGAGTTTCTGGTACCACTACCCTCATTCTTCTTCCCAAGACCAAGAGTCCGCCTTCCATCTCGCACTCCGGTGAGTATGTGTAACGTTCCTTACAAGACATTGGCAAATTTCATTAACTCCTTTCGGGCGGTGCATCTTCCTCAGTGGATATCCCTAGAGCAACACAAGTTTATCATAGGTCTCTTGGTTCAAGAATCCATCACCCTATCCTAAGAGATGATTAATGACATCAACTTCAAAACCTGCGGATCTAACTTGGTCATTAAATTGGATATGAGAAAGGAATTTGATCGGGTGGAATTGAGCTTTATTAATAGAGCATTGTTAGGTATGGGTCTCAACTCTCAAAAAGTTGATAATATCTTTTGCTTCATCAGTTCCTCATGGATCTTAGTGAACTTCATGGGAAAGTCTTATGGTTTCTTCCTGTCTACCTGATGCATTAGTCATGGAGACCCTATCTTTCCATCACTGTTCATCATCATTTAGGATGTTCTAAGCCGGATCATTCAAAGGAGAGTCAATAATGGAGGCATCCTACCGTATCGTCGTCGATAAAGGTCCCCGTCAATATCTCACCTTATGTTTGTCGATGATACCATCTTATTCTTGAAAGATAAGAGTAGATTAGTATGGAGCCTGAACGGAGTGCTGGAGGATTATTGTCATTGGAGTGGCCAGACCATTAATAAGGGAAGAGTGATTTCTTTATTTCTAATAGGTGATCCATTGAGAGAGTGAAAACTATTAGTAGACTACTTGGATTTCAGAGGGGAGAGTTCCCTATGGTCTATCTAGGATTTCACGTCTCACCTGAGAGGCTTTAGATTTATGAAATAGACACACTCTGCATTAGGGTTTCTGATAGAGTGTTTAACTAGAAAAATAAATTATTTGTCACGACCCGTCCTTGGGGCCCATGCTGTGACTACCCCAAGCCCGCCTTGCATAGACTAGGGGATGACGACAAGCACCAAAGGCGTAAATCCTGATAGAAAGGGGAAGGCATTGCCTTTTTAATGTAACAAACACAACAGAGTATGCAAGTGAAGTAATCACTAAGTAAAAATGGGTACAAGTAAGTGCTGAAAAGTAAATGGGCCAGTATACAAACCCAACTGAAAGTATAGTACAACTAAAAGTAAAGTACAAAAATAGTAAGTAAAAATAGCAGAACCGAGTCGTCCTTCAGGAATCCCACCTGAAGGGTGGGTACAGATATTCTCCTCAGCTCCTCGGGTCCGGTCATCTGCTCCGTGTACGTCCCGCCAAGTGGTCCACCTCCGGGTACCATCCTGCTCCACAAGCCTCCACCTCGATCAGTCCTGTCCGTCATCTGCATCCAACACAACATAGTGCGGCCATAGCCCGTGCAGGTGTGAGTATATGATACTCAGTAGGGACCCCGAGACCCCCGAAGGTCTCTTAGAATCCACAAAGGATAAACCACAAAGGAAAGATACAATCACGGAGTATTAACAACACTACTTAGGTATATGACCATAAATATACCTAAGTCATCAGTTACAGTTCGGCTCCAGCTCCCGAGCCCAAGCACAACCCAGTCCACATAGGAAAGCACAACCCAATCCACACAGGAAAGCAAGTCAACCACATCAATGATAATGATTGCAGATCAAGACTCATCTCACATAGGTATACACTTCGTAAGGAGATAGAGATGATCAGATGTATCCACTGATTCATCTAAGCTGTCAGACCCACATAGGATACGAGACCAGCTAAGCTGTCGGACCCACACAAGATACAAGACCAACTACTCTGCCGGACCCACACAGGATACAAGTACAGAGGTTAATACTACTGGTCCCACATAGGATACAAGAACAGTAGTCATCACCATCGAAACCATGAAAGATTTCAGTACGGTCTTCATCGTTTCCGAACCCATGGAGGATCCAAGTACAGTCGTCAACGCTGCCGAACCCACGGAGGATCCAAGTGCAGTCGTCATCATCGCAGTCGTAGCCAGCTCTTGGGTTCCCGCACACAACATGCTCGATTCCAGGAGGTTCCACTCCTCGAGAAAAAGATTCGATAAATCAAATATCACTAAGTCCAGAGTTGAATTATCCCCAAGATCCGTCTCGACAAAAGGAACTCAACGCGACAGACGGTGCATCAATCAGACGCCCGATCTGAGAGTTATTGGCTTTTCCGTCCTAGGGGCCCGGTTGGTTTTTAAGATAAAACCAACCTGACCATAATCTAGATATGTCCAAAACTCAGGTGGATTAATCCAAAAAGAGCATCTCAACCAAAGTATTCCAACACAATTGATGACACGTCAATCAAACGTCCGGTCCTTAAGATATAAGCGTTTCCACTCTAAGGGCTCGGTTGGTTTCTGGTTCAAACCAACCCGGCCATACACAAACTTTACCAAAAACTCGAGTGTAATATACTAAAACGACCGTCTTGTTCCAAGTATTCTTACGCAACTAACAGTTCGTCGATCGGAGGTTCGTAGCTTAAGTTATGGGAAAAAGACCGAAAACAGTCCGAAGTGGGGGGTCTGGGCCCGGTCCGACCCAGCCCAACCACCCTGGGTCGGCCCGAACTGGGTCTGGCCCGGTAAGGCGTGGCCCGACCTGGTCCAAGTGACCCACCTTGGCCCAGCCGGGGGTTTTTTCTCTGCTATTGGGCCGAGCAGGCGGGACGCGGCGCCTGGCGCCGCGTCCCCCTGGATCCCGCGTGGCCGCGGGATCCAGCTCCTTGCCGCCCCGGCTTCAGCCGCAGCGGGATTTTGCCAGTGGCGCGACGGGGTGCCACTGCCTCCGGGCGGCCAGCCGGTGACCCGCACCGCCGGAGATGTCCATGGGACACCGGAGTCATTCTGGTGGTGCGTTCTTTCTCCCGTATGCACATGCGGTCGTCTCGAGACTCGTACATTACTGCGACGACCACCAAATGCCAATTCAGTTCTGCTTTGACATCGCCAAACATTCCGCACATCAAGAACATAAAAGTGGTGGGTTTGGACTTGTTCGTTGGTTCGCAACCACTGTGTTAGTGGTTCAAAACAAATCCCAACAATTATATGTCATGCAGAGGGTATAATTCTCATAAATAAATATAAACCAACACCCCTACCTCAACAAGGAAGACAATCGTCGACGTCACGGTACACAACGTCGTGCAGAAGAGGATCGTAGGCATCGTCGGGGTGTGCCAAGGATGAAGCGGCGTCTCCTCTCTTGTCGCGAGGAAAAGGATTGGTGGCGCTCCGTCGCTCTCCAAGGAAATGGAATTATTTGTCGTTCTTTGTCGGAGGCTGATGTTCTTCCTTGTTCTTCGTTGAAGAACGGTTCACCTGCGTTTTTAAATTCTCTCAAGAGCCTTCTTCCAAAGTGTTTTTCCAATGCCCAAGTTTTATGGTGGCTCACAAATTAATAGAATTGTCATGAAATTCTTATTAATTTCAATGTGGTGCCAAATTAATTTACGCTGACATAAATTAATTGGTTGGCATGTTTAAATGGATGAGGGAGGTAGGAAGGATCCATTACAATCAACACGAGGAGTTACCAAAGAATTAAACAAGGGATATTAATGGAGGAAAGGTCAAGGAAATAGCAGGGGAATAAATGAGGTTAGAGGAAATTAAATGGTGGGGCTCATGTGGGCCCCACCTCCCTAACATCCACACTTGGGTAGTTAAGTGGCTGTGGGCCCCACTCTTAACTACCCATGGGAGGGAAAAACAACCTTAAGAAATAAAAAATTGTTCTGATAATTTTTTATTTACTTATTAAATAAACCCCCAAAATTATCTTCTTCTCCTTTGCAAACACAACTACGGTAAGTGTCCCCTTAAGCAATTACTGGTGTTTCAAGTTCATCGGTGCCCTCAGATTTTAATTTCGAGCAACTGTTGAAAAGTTAGAAAAACTCACTCATTCATTCACTGAACGTACCCGAGCTAAACTTCGATAATTGACTCCAGGCACACCGAGCCTCAAAATCAAGCGCCGTCAGAAGCCACAGACTCATAAAATTCAAAATCATTTTTTTAAAAAAAATTCCTTGAAATTTCTTGGTCTTTACATTACTCCCAACTCAGGGCTTTACGTCCCCATAAAGCTACAACATAAACTAGGGAAACAAATGAGGGTACTGGGCACGCATCTGAGCCTCCCGCTCCCATGTACTCTACTGAAGGTTTCCGTGCTGCCAACGAATACACACAAGAGGAATCGACCACCCACGTAGGACCAGCTCCTGTCAGTCCTCAATCTCCACTGGGACCTCTGCAAAAGTCTCCCCGTCATCAATGTCCAGCTCCCCGTGGTCAATGATATGCGTCAGGTTGTGCACGTATATCCTCATCAGAGATACGTGGAAGACATCGTGCACCCGGTGCAACTGAGGTGGAAGGACCAGGCAGTAAGCCACCTCGCCTACCCTGCTGAGGACCTGAAAAGGCCCGATGAAGCGTGGAGAAAACTTTCCGCCGCGGCCAAATCTCCGTAATCCACGTCGAGGTGAGACCCGTAAGAAAATGTGGTCGCCATCCTTGAACTCCAGTGGTCTCCGCCTCCTATCAACATAGGACTTATGTATGCTTTGTGCAGTCCTCATCCGCTCTTAGATGACCTGCACCTTCTCCGTTGTAGCCCGAACCATCTCAGGTCCTACGAGTGCTAACTCCCCAGGGTCAGTCTAGCACAGAGGTGATCTTTATGGTCAGTTGTACAGTGCCTCGTAAGGTTCCATCTCGATGGTGGAGTGGTAGCTGTTGTTGTATGAAAACTCCACCAAGGGTAGGTGATCCTCCCAGCTGCAACCAAAATCAAGGACACATGCACAAAGCATGTCCTCGAGTGTCTGAATGGTCCTCTCCATCTGGTCATCTGTCTGAGGCTAAAAGGTAGTGCTCAGGCATAGCTGTATCCTAAAGGCCTCCTGTAACCCCTTCCAAAGCTGGGAAGTAAAGCGAGAATCTCGATCGGAGATGATAGACGATGAGACACCATGTAGCTGTATGATCTCCTGAATGTAGAGGTGGCCCAAGCTCTCTACAGAGCCCTGTTCTCTGATCGACAGGAAATGGGACGACTTGGTGAGTCGGTCTATGATCGCCCAGATGGTGTCGCGTCCTCTATAAGTACGTGGAAGCCCCGTCACAGAATACATGGATATACCGTCCCACTTCTACTCTGGTACCTCTAAGGGTTTTACCAAGCCTGCAGGTACCTGGTGCTCTGCCTTCACTTGCTGACAAGTGAGGCATCAGGATACGAACTCTGCCACAACCTTCTTCATACCTGGCCACCTGTACTATCGTCTGAGGTCCTGGTACATATTTTCCACCCCAGGATGTACCGCTATAGGGGAAGTGTGAAAATCCCTCAACACATCCTCCTTAAGTGTAACTGGTACCATGTTACATCCCCATAAGAGGATGACATGCTCCCCACATTCAGAAAATCCATCGAGTGCTAGCCCTGGGGATATCTGAGAACGTTGCGCCTCACAGTCAACGTCTCCATGCTGCACCTCTCTGACCTGCTGAAGAAGTGGAGGAGTGACTGTGAGGGAATGTAGATAGTCTTCCCCATCTCTATCCAAGATGGATATCTGCAAAGCGGATAACTGCTTCGTCGCCTCCCCAAGTATCTGAATGCCCGATCTCCTACTGAGAGCATCAGCCACAATGTTCCCCATCCCAGGAGTATAGAAAATCTCAAAGTTATAATCTTGGAGGAACTCGAGCCATCACCGCTGTCTCAGGTTCCGGTCCTTCTGATAGAAAATGTACCTGAGACTCTGGTGGTCAGAGTAGACTGCAAAGCGCTTTCCCATTAGATAGTGTCACCACGTCTTCAGGTCAAAGACCACTGCTGCTAAATCTAGGTCATGAGTAGAGTAGTTCTTCTCATGTGGAATAAACTTCCATGAACCGTAAGCGATCACTGCTCGCTCCTACATTAGGAAACACCTGAGTCTGATCCCTGATGCATCGCAGTAAACTGCGTACCCTACGCCCTCCTCCTGTAGCCTCAAGATGGGCGCACTGGTCAATCTTCACCTCAGCTTCTGGAAGCTCTGCTGACATCTATTTGTCCACATGAATGGTTTCCACTTCTTTATCAAAGATGTAAGTGGTGATGCATCTCTAGAGAAGTCTAGCACAAATCTCCGATAGTACCTAGCCAGACCTAGGAAACTCCGCACCTCTGCCACGATCCTGGGTTTCTCCTAAGCAAGTACCGCCTCGACCTTCACGGGATCCACTGCAACTACCACCTTAGAGATGACGTGCCCCAAGAAGTGAAACTATCGAAGCCAGAAATGGAACTTTGAGAGATTACCATAAAGCTGGTGCTCTCAGAGTGTATCCAGTACAACCCGTAGGTGGTAGGCTTGCTCCTCCTCGGCCGTCGAGTAAATCAGTATGTCGTCAATGAAGATTACGATGAACTGATCGAGGTAGGGCTGGAAGATCCTGTTCATGAGACTCATGAACACTGCTGGAGCATTGGTCACACCGAAGGGAATTACCAAGAACTCATAGTGGCCATACTAACACCTGAAGGCCGTCTTTTGCACATCCTCATCCCAAACTCGGAGCTGATGATAGCCTGACCTGAGGTCTATCTTCGAGAACCAATGTGATCCCTTGAGCTGATCAAAGAGGTCGTCAATCCTCAGAAGCGGATACTTGTTCCTCATGGTCACCTAGTTCAGGAAACGGTAGTCGACACACATTCAAAAGCTCTCATCCACATTTTTGGAGAACAGAATCGGAGAAGCCCAGGGTGAAACACTGGGTCGAATGAAACCTTTCCCCTGTAAGTCCTCCAGCTGTACCCGTAGCTCACGAATCTCGGCGATTGCCATCTGATATGCTGGAGTGGATATCGTTGATGTCTCGTGGTACAGGTCTATGTAGAAATCTACCTCCCGATGAGGGGGTAGTCCTGGAACATCGTCAAGAAAGACGTCCACATACTGGTCCACCACTACAATAAAACTCGGACTCCGCAACTCAACTACTACGAGGATGAGAGTATCCAACTGATGTGTGATCAGTTGCCCTATCCTCTGCATACGTCCATCCTGTGCTGCAAAGGTTCCTTCTCATCGGTGAAGGTGAACGTGGTCCCATCCGTGCGGACACACCACACCTTGCACCTAATACAGTCGATCTGAGCATGGACTGTAGATAACCAGTCTATACCCAAGACGACATTGTAAGGCCTTGACGCCGCTACAAAAAGATCCCAGCTGAAGCTCTCACCTCCTAGAGTAAGCTCACACTTCCCACACCAGTGCATGATCATCGAGTCTACTCCCGTAGGAGTCTCTAGCCACAAGGATCAAGCCAACGTCTCCATCAGAATCTCCGAGATCTAAACAAGGGCAGCGTCAATAAAGGAATGACTCACACCTGTGGCTATAAGAACTGAAACAAGGGTGGAGTAGACATAGATAGTACCTCAAATCATCTCGGGTGCGCCGTGGTTGTAAGCCTATGCTACCTGTAGCTGAGCCTGCCTCTTCCCGCCAGCTCCCTGTGGTCGGGGTGGACCTCCTGGGGGTGGTGGTGGTAGAGCCTCGAAGCATCGTCCACCACCCACTGCTCGGCCAGCTCCTCTGCCTCGTCTGCCTACTCCCTGCGGACCGCCATGGTCGAACCTCTACCTTTGCCTGGGAGGTCCCTCCACTGCCTGCTACTCGTATGCATGGTGGGTCAGGTAGTCACAAGCCATGTGGCCCTGCCCCCCGCATGCATAGCACTGTCTGCTCCTTGTAAGGTTGGCTCTGCGCTGTGTGCCCCGCGCAACTGAACCTGAATCCTGAGGTCACCCACCTGTTGGCCTTGTCCGCTTGGACCCCTGCGTCGTTTTTCAACTACCGGCTACAGAAGACTCCACCCCATGCCGTCCTATGGTGGGTCTCTCTACTGATGGTTTCTTGGTGGGAAATCTCTCTACTAGCAGGGCTCGCTCCAGCACCGCCGCCTGAGTCAGGATGCTAAGTGGAATCGTCGAAGCTCTGATCTCATGCCTAAGTCCCTGATCAATGGTCCGGACCTAGAAGAATGGGTCCCATACCATGTCTGTGGAGTAGCTCGAGAGGTCGGTAAATCTCACAGAGTACTGGGCTACTGACATGCTGTGCTACCGCAGCTGTAGTAACTCCTGGATGCGCACTGCACTGAGGGTGGCTGGAATGAAATCCGAGCAGAAGATGCTCTCGAATTCCGTCCAAATAAGAGATGCCTCGTTGTGCACCTGGAGCATCAGGCTCCACCATCTAACTGCTGTTGCATGCAGGAGGCTCACGACAAAGATCACCATGAGGTCTACTGGTGTCCCTACCAATCTGAAGACTCTGAAGATAGCCTCCAGCCAATCCTCGGCTGCCTGAGGATCCATCTCTCTGCGGAACCTGGGCGGCCTCTGTCTCTGAAACTCGTGCAATTCACTCAGGCAGTGTATAGTCTCCACCGCTGGGGCTGGTAGCATCGGTGGCACGACGGGTAGAGGTACCTCCGGTGCCTCCACTGTAATGGTCCCCTGCACCGAGGCCTCGTCACTCGGTGGGCTGCCATCTCGCACAAAGCTTGGAACCCTAGCTGGCTACCGTCATGGGGCCATCCTGAAAATAAACAAGTGCGCCACGATTAATACAGTATACTTGGTGAGCTGACACAAAGTAATCACAAAGAAAACTTTTGAAACACACACGCATTCATTGTTTTCATGCACTGAGTAGAAAATTCGAAGTCAGGGTCCTGGTGTATGGATACGTCAGCCGCCGCACCAACACTGGACTCCATGGACTGATAACCACACTCATTACTCTAAACATTATTGCTTCACATGGAAAAATTATCAGAGTCCTGAGTTCTGCGGTAGAACCAACTCCTCTAATACCAATTTGTCACGACCCGTCCTCGGGGCCCGTGCTATGACTACCCCAAGCCCGCCTTCCATAGGCCAGGGGCTGGAGACTAGCACCGAAGGCATAAATCCAGATAGAAAGGGGAAGGCATTGACTTTTTAAAGTAACAAACACAACAGAGTACACAAGTGAAGTAAGAAATAAGTAAAACTGGGTACAAGTAAGTGCTGAAAAGTAAATGGGCAAGTATACAAACCCAACTGAATGTATAGTACAACTGAAAGGAAAGTACAACAACAGTAAGTAAAAATAGCAGCACCGAGTCGTCCTCCTGGAATCCCACCTGGAGGGTGGGTACAGATAGTCTCCTCGGCTCCTCGGGTCTGGCCGTCTGCTCCATGTACACCCTGCCAAGCGGTCCAACTCCGGGTACCATCCAGCTCCACAAGACTCCACCTCGATCAGTGCTGTCCGTCATCTGTATCTAACACAACATAGTGTGGGCATAGCCCGTGTAGGGGTGAGTATACGATACTCATTAGGGACCCCGAGACCCCTGAAGGTCTCTCAGAATCCACGAAGAATAAACCACAAAGGAAAGATACAATCAGGAAGTATCAACAACACTACTTAGGTATATTCCTATACATATACCTAAGTCATCAGTTACAGTTCAGCTCTAGCTCCCGATCCCAAACACAACCCAGTCCACATAGGAAAGCTCAACCCAATCCACACAAGAAAGCAAGTCAACCACATCAATGATAATGATTGAAGATCAAGACTCACCTCAAACATGTATACACTTCATAAGGTGATAGAGATGATCAGATGTATCCACTGATTCATCTAAGATTTCAGACCCATATAAGATACATGACCAGCTAAGCTATCGGACCCACACGGGATACAAGACCAGCTACTCTGTCGAAACCACACAGGATACAAGTACAAAGGTCAATACTGCCGGACCCACAGAGGATACAAGAACATTAGTCATCGTCGTCGAACCCACAGAGGATTCCAGTACGGTCGTCATTGCTGCCGAACCCACATAGGATCCAAGTACATTCGTCCTCACTGCCAAACCCATGGAGGATCCAAGTGCACTCGTCATCGTCGCAGTCGCAGCCAGCTCTAGGGTTCCCACACACAACATGCTCGATTCCGGGAGGGTCCGCTCCTCGAGCAAAAGAGTTGATACATAAACTGTCAAGATGTCCAGATTTGATGTATCCCCAAGTTCCGTCTCCACAAAAGGAAGTCAACGCGACAGACGGTGCGTCAATCGGACGCCCAGTCTGATAGTTATTGGCTTTTCTGTCCCAGGGGCCTGGTTGGTTTTTAAGCTAAAACCAACCCGACCATACTCCAGCTACGTCCAAACCTCAGGCAGAGTAATCCAAAAGGAACGTCTCAACAAAAGGATCCCAATGCAATTGACGGTATGTCAATCAGATGTCCGGTCCTTAATATATAAGCGTTTCCGCTCCAAGGGTCCGGTTGGTTTCAGGTTTGAACCATCACGACCATACCAAAAATTTGCCAAAACATCGAGTGTAATATACCGAAATGACCATCTCGATCCAAGGATTTCTACGCAACTGAAGGTGTGTCTATCGGAGGTCCGTAGCTCAAGTTATGGGTGAATGTCCAAAGTGGGGGGTCTTGGCCCGGCCCAACCCCCCTGGGTCGGCCCGAACCAGGTCGACCTGACCCGGGTCCGGGTCCGGCCCGGGAGGGTGTGGCTCGGCCCAGCCCAGTCCGCGCAACCTGCCCCAGTCCGGCTGGGGGGCACTGGCTCGGCCAGCGGGCCGAGCAGGGGGGACATAGTCCCCCCTTTGTGCTCCGTGGACGTGGCGCCTGGCGCCGCATCCCCTTGGATCCAGTGCAGCCGCGGGATCCAGCTCCTCACCACTGTGACTTCAGTCGCGGTGAGCTCCTGCCGGTGGCGCGCCAGGGCGCCGCCGCCACGCCGGCGACCCGCACCGCCGGAGATGTCTGTGGGCCACCGTAGTCATTTTGGTGGTCCGTTCTTGCTTCCATCTATGCCTACGGTCGTCTCCGGACCCATACATTACTGCGATGGCCTCCAAATTCCAATTCGGTTCCGCTTTGACGTCGCCAAACATTCTACGCATCAAGAACAGAAAAGAGGTGGGTTCGGACTTGTTCGTTGGTCTGCGCCCACCACGTTAGTGGTTCAAAAAAACTCCCAACAATTATACGTCATTAAGAGGGTATAATTCTCATAAAGAAATATAAACCAAAACCCCTACCTCAACAAGGAAGACGATCGTCGGCGTCGCGGTACACGACGTCGTGGAGAAGAGGATCATAGGCGTCGTCGGGGCGCACTAAGGAGGAAGTGACGTCTCCTCTCTTGTCGCGGGGAAAAGTATTGGTGGCGCATCATCACTCTCCGAGGAATTGGAATTCTTCATCGTTCTTCGTCGGAGGCCGACGTTCTTCGTCGTTCTTCATTGAAGAACGGTTCGCCAACATTTTTAAATTCTCTCCAGAGCCTTCCTCCAAAGTGTTTTTCCAATGCCCAAGGATTAAGGTGGCTCACAAATTAATAGAATTGTCATGAAGTTCTTATTAATTTCAATGTGGTGCCAAATTAATTTATGCTGACATAAATTAATTTGTTGGCACATTTAAATGGATGAGGGAGGTAGGAAGGATCCATTTAAATCAACACAAGGAGTTACCAAAGAATTAAACAAGGGATATTAATGGAGGAAAAGTCAAGGAAACAGCAGGGGAATAAATGAGGTCAGAGGAAATTAAATGGTGGCGATCGTGTGGGCCCCACATCCCTAACATCCACACCTGGGTAGTTAAGTGGCTATGGGCCCCACTCTTAACTACCCATGGGAGGAAAAAACAACCTTAATAAATAGAAAATTGTTCCAACAATTTTTTATTTACTTCTTAAATAAACCCCCAAAATTATATTCTCCTCCTTTGCGAACACAACTATGGTAAGTGTCCCCTTAAGAAATTTCCAGCGCTGCGAGTTCATTGGTGCACTCATATTTTAATTCCGAGCACCAGTTCAAAAGTTAGAAAAACCCACTCGTTCGTTCACTGAACGTACCCGAGCTAAACTTTGAAAATTGATTTCGGGCACACCGGGCCTCGGAATCAAGTGCCATCAAAAGCCACAGACTTGTAAAATTCCAATTCATTTTTTTTAAAAATTTCCTTGAAATTTACGGGTCTTTAAATTCTTGTCATTTGGTGGACGTATTGCCCTGGTGAACAACATTCTTGGGCCATCTCCAATACCTGGTTTTTCCTCCATTAAAGTTCAAAAGGGGGTTATTAAACAGATTGACATGATTCTTTCCAATTTTATTTGGGGTTCGTTATTGGAGAAGAAGAATCACTGGGTAGCCTGGTGGAAAATGGCATGGCCTGTGAATGGAGGAGGTATCGACATACACAACCTAGAGGATACCATTTACTATATGTATGATGGGGTTTCATGGAGCATACTGGAATGATGTAACCTATGGGGGAATACCTTGTTGACATATGCGACGTTCCTTCATGACTCGAGAGAGGGGAATCATTCTTTCCTTTGGTTGGAGATAGCTCCAATTATTGATATAATCCGCCCCTTATCTCAATGGGTGGTGGGGGAAGGGTGAATTGCCTTTTTGGCATCAGGATTGGTGTGGTATAGTACTGGGATTCCCCAAATTCCTGACTACTGATATTTCGTTCAAGGATGCTAGTATCTTTCCTATATTCACCAACTCGGTTTTGGTTAAGTAACATCAGAAGTGCTTTTAACTCATTAAACTAAATGAAGAGGATGATAAATGTGTGTTCACAGCCTCCTCCTTAGGCCTTCTATATTTTAAGGATTTCTATTGCATCAGTAACAGATAGATTTAGGTGGAGGGTTGGGATGAGCTTCTTTGGTGAAAACCATCCCCACCAAGATCAATTTTCTCACATGGAGGATTCATAACAGAGCCCTTCCGACTGATGACAATATCTGTATATGTGGTATCCATATTGAATCCGGGTGCGTCTGATGTAGCATTCCAAGTGAGGAGAGAACCTCCCATATATTATTTGGATGTGACTAGGCACACGAGGTGTGGAAGGTACTGGGGGAGTTATCTATTCCCCTTCCCTCGGATGGATCTACCCTATCCTTTCTTGTTAAGTGGTTCCAAGGCTCTGAGGCAGGAGGCCCGAAGAAGGTGGCCCAAGATGTGGTGCTGCATGTGGGGTGATGGACCATCTGACAGGTGTAGAATAAATTGAAGCACGAGGGGGTGGGGGTGTCAGCTCGCTTCATTATTGTTTGTACAAAAAATCTACTACTAGACTTCAACACGATAGTGTGGATATGTAAGGCAGCTCTAACTCTCCATCGGTTTCATGTGGTCTCTAACTTGGACATGCCAAATAGATGCAGGGAATACAACTAGGTTTGCTGTAATCCTCCCTCGGTGGGATTGAAACTCAATACGGACGTCTCGTGCATCTAATGGAACCTATTCATAGGAGGAGTTGTACAGGACCACAACGGTTCAGTTTAACTAGCTTTCTTGGCCAGATTGGGCCAGGGTTCTTCTCTATAAGTGGAGGTGAATACAATACTCCCTGGGTATAGACCTTCCATGAGAAAGGATATAAAAATCTCTAAAATCAAAACAGACTCCATAATTGTGCATAAATCATTCAAAGGGTATAGAGAATCCCCTTGGTCAGTTATCTATGTCATCAGAAAATGTAGAAAAATGATGAGTTCCAATGTGAGCATTCTTCACATCTGGAGAGAGGGGAATAAGGTCGCGGACCACTTGGTATCGGTGGACTTCAATAGCATGGTGGAGGTGTTTCTTCACACTGCGGGAAGTATCCATCCCAATGGGATTGAATGTATCAAAGGGGATGCAATCATTATTCATCATTTCAGGCCTCCCTAGGATCTTTCTTGGCTGGAGGGGGGGGGGGGTCTTCCCTCGTGTCTTTTGTGTTTTTATTTTATTTTTTATCTGCTTTTCTCTTTGTACTCATCCCTTTATTAAATAAAAAAATATATGATAATCAAATGAAACATTGAATACCATGAAAATAAATATATTCATGGTATGATTTATTTAAGGGAAGTATAAAAACATGACACACAAGGAATAAGTGGTGGGTAAGGCATATCTCACAGAAATAAAAGTGAGATGAGAAAAATCGTATCATTGGAGTGAGGATAAATCAATGAAATAATAATGAGTGAAAAATATAAATCCCACACAATAAAATTTTAAATATAGTATAAAAAAATTAGAGTTTATTTCACACATATTATTCCCATAAAATAACCAATTACATAGAAGAAAAACCTAATTAATGGAAATTGAGTTAAGAAATCCCTTACCTTATATACAAAATCATTCTGCACTTTTACTTAATGTCATGGATAATAAAATTAGATTCATTAATTACTTTATTCATAAAATTTTTTATGTGTATATTATTTATTATAATTTTATTAAGATCATGTATGACCCTTTTGACGAGTTATAAGATTCAATTTAATAGTTTCAGTGGTGTTCATTTTATTTGTTTTCATGATCAGTTTACTTGTATACAAGTATCGATGTTCATGTAAGATGGGAATAATTAGGAAAAATCAAAATTATATGTTACTAAAAAATTAAAAAATATTAAATTATCTAATTTATCATTTGGTTAAATGGTATTAGGATTATTCATTTGATAAAATGTTATAGAAAATGAATTATATTATTTTGGTGGTTTTTACGACCATCATGAACATATATAACTTTATTTAATATAATATTTAAAAATTGGTTCCAAAACATTATATAAATTATAATATGTATAATAAAATATTATTTAACCATAATAATGGTTTTATGACCAAACTTGAAGGTAATAATGGAAAATGAAAACACATCATCCCTGATGGTGGTAAATCAACACATCAAAGATGATGTTTTATTTTTAAAATAATAGGGAGAGAAGAAGGGGTTTGATGTTGGATATTCCATTAAAAAAAATAAAATGATAGTATATATTTGATACTGGTGTAATTATGTAACTTTGGATTATGGAGGCAAGGATGAGGAATAAGAAATAAATAATTTAAAAGACAATGGTGGATCAAAAAATATTTAATTATTCGTGTAGCTTCTCTCGTATGACACTATAACTCATTGGTGATTCGGGTTTTATAGCTCCAAAACGTCCCTATGGTTTCTAATAGTGTTAATATGGAAGATTTTTTTAGATATTTTGATTTTAAATGTGTGGGAGGAGTGGTTTTCCAAGGGAAGAAAGAGGGGTTTTTTATACTTGAGCAGTGGGCTATTTTTACAATAAAATATTGAATAAAATAATATATCAAATGTGAGACTTGTAATAGAGAATTTTTTACCACATAAATCATATATTAATATAATATAATGGGTTTAAGACTTTAAAACACCATTATAATTTGAATCCATTATCCATTATCTATACCAAAGGCTGTAAATTTTCTTCCATATGTCAACACAACATGAATTCACCCATATGTGTCTCTATCTCCTAAATTCCACTCAACTTCCCCACATTACTACCTCCATAAGCCGACTATTTCTCCATCCCCTCTTCATTCCCCATATCCCTCCCTGAAACCTTCTCTACCTCCGCCTCCCCGACTCCCCTTCACCTCTAGTGCCTCCACCACGACCTACGCCCCCGCCAACACCTCCATCTCTGCCTCTTCCACCACCGACTATTCATCGATCTCCACATACTCCACTACATTAGCATCGATCTCCACTTCCTCCAGTATCTCCACATTGGTCTGCACCTCTGACTTAGCCTCTACCTCTACCTCCTTTAATGCCTTTGCCGCCCCTAAACCCTTCTCATACAAAACCATATCCTCAATCGCACTCCAGAACACATCATCCTCAGAAACCCGTCTTCAATGGTTCCCGATTTTATCTCATTTTGGATCCAATCTCATCTCATTTATTCTATTTCCCCTATAGATTTATTCTTTTTAGACCATCGATGAACTTGGTCATCCTCCACATAACTATTTTGTAGGCATCCTCAATTTGAATCAATAGACTTTTACAATCTACCTTCATCATTAGTTATTGATTTATCTCATTCAGGTTCCACCTTATCCTCCATCTCTAACTCAAATGATTCCCCTAAATATATCTAATCCCCATCTCCCTAACCTCGTCTCCCTGAATCCACCTCTCCACCTCCACCCTCCACTACATCTTCATCACCTCATCCCCATTTCCTACACCTTCATGTTTAAAAAAGATTCCTCAACATTCCTCTCAATGATTTCTCCTCTCATTGTTCACTTGTCGATTTCTCCATATTATCATCATTCATTTTTTTGTATGGATTACTTTTACCATATATCATAAGTATAACCTACATGGATGTTTGTAGATGCATCTATTAACTGGAATTTTAGGGAAATCCTCGATCCAAAATTAATAATTTTAAACATTACGTAATATAATTTTTATTAAAATTCAAACTTATCACATTTTAAATTATTAATATTGTATGCATTGGTTATGTGTGTGTTTCAACTACATATGTTCAAACTGGTAACATACATAGGTGACAATTACATATGTTATATTTGTTTCAATGACATATGTTCAATGTGTGTTTCAATTACATATGTTTCAAGTAAATATGATTTGTGTGTTTTTCAATTACATATATTCTGTGTGTGTTTCAGTTATATATGATCAAACTAAAAATATTTTCAGGTGAGAGTTGAAAATAGGCCCCGTAAATTTTAGTTAAAAATTTTATATGCTATAATTCATGATGATTCATTACCTTCAATCATTTCTATATCTTTAATAACTATTTATAGTTAATAACTATCCCATTATACAAAAATAAATGAAGAAAAATATTTCTATAATATCTTGTAAACTAACAATATTCAGTTTTTCTGGGAGAGTACAAATTGTGATACTTCAAAGTACAATATCAAGACAAATAACTTGGGAAGAACATATTCCATGGATGAAATACTTTATGGTAAATACCCCTTTACTGAACACAATAATATTATATTTATATCCCACTACTATGAAGCATTTCACTTGCTCCAAATCTGCTTCTTGTATTCTCCTTACAATGACTATAATTTACAAAGATATGGAATTTAATTTTATATTATAGATTGAAATTCCATTAAAATGGAACAATTTATTTTAGTTTACATTGATATTTTATTACATTATGAACTACTGAAATTTTGATTCCATTTCCATTTAAATTAATGATTCTTCAACATTTTCTATGTGTGTTCTTTCTAGCTGAAGTTGTGTGATTTGGTTGTGGTTTGTGGTGTATTTTTTATCCATATTTATCTTTCAGGTAATATTGTGTAATATGTGACTGTGATGTTCATATTTTATTTCATCAGTAACTTTGATTTGAATGTGATTAAAGTTATAAAATTATATAACACCCATTTAGAGTGATATTTGACATTTTAAAACAACCCTTTATATTTTTAATTTCAATATATAATTGATGATTATTTAAAATTAATTACCCATATATGCTACTTACATCTCTTAACTACATTTCTTAAGCTTGGTTGGGAACTATTTGCTCTGTATTGGATGAATGTACCATTTAGATGATGGTGTTTCATCTTCCAATATAGTGGACATTAAAATGCCTCAAATTAAAGCAATTATGGTACCTTTAACTATATATCCAACACATTAAAATTAAAATTTAATTAATCATTTAATTAAATATGAAAATGATAAAAAGAATAAATTTATAATTATTATAGGATCTATTTTAGTAGATTTAGTATAATATATTATATATACTATATATTTGAATTATACACAAACATGTCACCACCTTATCAATTCTCCAGTACATGTTTGCCTCTTTAGGTAACTCTATTGGCTGTAGTTCATATTCTTTTGGATCCCGCTCTCCCTGAACTATTTCCCCATCTCGACCCTCCTCTCTAATCCCTCCTCTCTACCTATACCTCATCTCCACCTCACCTCCTCTCTGACTCAGCCTCCCCCTTTCTTGGCCTCTCCCCAACATACCCACCTTCCCCTCAGACTCTACCTTCCCCTTCCCAACCTATGACTCCTTTTTCCCATTGTCTCCTTCATTCATATTTATGCCTTCATTCCTATTATTTCCTTTATTCCCATATTACCGTCATCCATTTTCTATAATAAAGCATGTAGTTTTCCTTCTACGTGTCTCTACCATGTTCATTCTACTACCGTGGCCACATCCCTGCATCTCCTGACAACTTTTCAGGTATTCACCTCTCTCTATACACCTGATTCTATAAGTAGAACTCCAAAAAAATTGGTTAGGGCTCTACCTAAATCTCCTATTCATCAGATTTTGCCTCCACCTCCACCTCATCTACTCCTTCAGCTCTTCCTCCCCCTACACCTCCACTACCTCCTCCTCCACCTTGGTCTCCACCTCCACCTCGACCTCCAACAAGGTATGATTCACACCACTCCTTCACATATTTTCCACTTTCTACACCACCTGGACCTCCTCCATAGCCTCTACCGAGGTCAAAAGATCTAACTACAGATACCCCACTGAATACGACTACATATTCTCCACTTTTGGATTCTCCACCCATGTGATCCTTTTCTTCACTTAAAGTTTCATCGATTTCTAATTACAGACTGTTGATCTTTGATTTACATCTATTATTCACTCCTCAACTTATCTGGTGACAACCAATTTTAACCATTACATGCCGATTGATATAATTAAAAACTTGGGAGGTTCATGATGCTTGAATATACAATTATTTTTAACCCCATATTAGTACATTATCAACCTACTCATGGTATCACCATCTCATAGAGGATTGTAGTCATTCAGGGACTAATGATCTTCCAAGTTCTGTAATATATATGTGTTCTAATTCCCTCCCCTTGAACAAGACACAACAACCTTACGAATTTCTATCCCTATTTTTTTCATATTAATTATGTAACAGTTAACAAATATTCATGTTCTATCTAATTTGGTTTCTAATATCTATTCCATAGTAAAATGACATGAATATATAGCACCCACAACCACAGAACATGTTTTTATCAGTTCTAAAAAAGAAATTATTAGTGATAAAAAAGAGCTGATAGTCAAGGATCTATTAAAAGGGGGTCCCTTTTATCAGTGCTAAAAAATGAACAGATAAATACCCATTTTATCAGTGTTAGAAATGCGCTAATAAAAGTTAATTTTTTTAAAAAAATTTAAAAAATTTCAACAAATCAGAGGGTTTTTTAACAATGCTTGACCCCATTCAACATTACTATTGAATCACCCCATCTGCACTCCCTACCACCCCTGGACACCCTTTCTCCACCCCAACCCTTTAAGATCACTAGCACCCCCTTCACCAAATCGCGTGTGCACCCCTACCTACCCAGGGATTCAAACTCGAGACCTCTCCCCTGCATGCCTAGACCCTTTACCACTCCTCCATGTTGCTTTGATCTCTATTTGAAGATATATATATATATATATAGTTATATTTATTCATTTATTAATATATATACACACACACATAGAGTTATATATATATATATATTTATATCTATTTATTTATATATATTTAGTTATATTATTTATCCATATATTTATTCATAAATTAATATATATTTATAATATCAGTTTTAAATACATTTATAAAATATTTTTTTGTGTGTTTATAAATAAATAAATAAATAAATACATATATACAACTTACACACAAAAAAAAATAAATTATATGTGTATTTGTAAGAATAATTGTACAAATTTATATATATATTTACAAATATTATATATTAATATGTATATACATATGTTTAGAATATATAGATACTATATATCAGTTTGTTAATATAGACACACACACACACACTTTATAGGTATATAAATATTCATATATTTGTATTTTAAATAAAATTGATATTAGTTTTTTATTTATATAATGATTATATATAGGAAAATATATATTTATATGTAATTATTTTTAATTATTTAATTATAAAATTAAATTTTTTATGTGTGAATATATAAAAAATATTTAAATTTTGTTATATATTTTATTATAAATAATAGTAAATTATGGAAAAAGAAAAAAAATTTAAAGCCATAATATCAATATGAATATAATCCCTTGGAATAAATTCATTCCCTACTAAAAAAGGGAAAAAGACCCCCTTTAGTAGTGATGATAAAAGGGGAATCTTTATCAACACTAAAAAAGTACTGATAAAGGGGAACTTTTAACAGATCTTTTTGAGAACTATTAAAATTACCTTTTATCAGTGCTTTTTTAGTGCTGTTAAAGGGTAACACTGTGAAAACCAGTTTTTTTAGTAGTGTCTATTTTGATTTCATCACAACCAGTCAAGATTTAAATTGATTTGTATGATCTCTTTGTTCCATATGTTTGTTTAATTTCAATATTCTCTATAATTATTATATTTAATAATTAGTTATTAATAATATTTTAGATTTCATCTCACATTTCTTTTTTATATATTTTTTTGACTAGATTTTTTCATTATCCTCAATTTTCGATGCACAGTCAAACACCGTCGATTTATTTTATTTGTCAAAATTCAATGATAAAATATTTTTTTGAAACTTGATATGGCAAATAAACTAATTTTAAAGGAATTTATAACTACCATAGACATGATTCTATAAGTATTATATAGCTATATCTAACTTTAGTAGCTTGTGCTTTATCAAAGGAGTTTAAGAATTTTTTTTCATTCATTTGTTTTCTATTAAATTTATTTTCTTATGTTCCATTTGTAATTGATGTTTTGAATTATGATCTTAATGCTTTTATCACCTAAAAGACTACTAATTAAGTATATTTCCCTCTTAATTTAACATTATACCAACAAATAGGATTTTTATCAATGATTAAATTATAAAATTTGTTCTTGTATCTAAATATTATTCCAATTTTAATTGGGAATCTATCTATGTAGAAGTTCTTCAACTATCGTAATCCATATTATTAAATTTTCTTTTATGAAATGTCTTGAAGAAGTAGTTTTTTATTCAAGTAGGTTGTGTTTTATTTTTCACATTGCATTTTATGACATGTCTTGACATAGTAGTTATTTATTCAAGTAGGATGTGTTTCATGTTTTACATTATCTTTCAAACATATCTTGAATTACACTGAAAAATCCTTGGAAATATTATAATAAGTAGTTATTTCTTAGTTCTTCATTTTTTATATCACATGGAATCTGTTATAAAGTGAATTTCCAAATTAGTGGCTTCAATAATAGATCATCATAGTGGGTTTACCAAATGGTAGGAAAACATTTTCTTATATATGTGAGAATGTATTTTTTAAGATATTATTTTAAACAAAATTACCACATTTATTTTAAAACATTAATATTTCTTTTACATATCTAATGTTTTATCCATATACATTTTGTATATCTTATACAAATCATTTTAAACTTATATTATAATTTATTTTGATTAAGAATTAATGAGTTTATTTTTCTTCTTGTATTTTTTTTGTGAGTTTTTATTTGAATCATAACGTGGAAAAAATAAATCAAGGCTAAAAAACATAGAAATTGATAAGTGTTCTGAAATAAATAGGTGAATATTTTATGAAAACATATAAAATGGTTTGAAACAACCTACTATATCTTGTATAATTCTTTACCAAAATTTTACCTTATTAAGATAATGATGTCATGTCATAGTTGGTTGGTTTTCTACCCTAGTGGTTAAAGAGTGATATAATTACATTTTATTGTTTAGTTAATTCATAGTATGAACAAAAAGTTTATTTTCTATTTTTAATTACTCTTTTTATTATGGTTTACTAAATTTAAAATCTTAAATGATTATATGCAGTGTATGTATGACTTAATTTTTAGATTTTAAATTCAAATTAAAAGCTTCCTTTTTTAATTGGAATGTTTTCGGAATTCCTTCATAGGTTTCTATACTTACCTTATCACTTTTATATTTATAATATATTTATGGTGATGTTATTATAATTTTTTAAATATATTTATGATATATATAAATATTTTTTATACATATGCATTTTGTAAATATATATATATGCTCTGTTTTCACTCTATCTCTCTAGGTTATGTCTCTTTTTTTAAAAGGTTGGGGCTGAAGCCTCATTTTATTATTAATGCAAATCAAAGACCTCTTTTAACTGGGTAGATGGAGACCCATTACCTAGCCCAAAGGCCCAGTGGGCTTGTAGCCCATTACATAGCCCATAAGCCCAATTTTTTGGCCCAATTTCCATTCTATGAATAGTAACCCAGCTTCTACAGTACCCGCACAGTACCGCCGCTGTTACTGTGCCCTGCTACCGCTACAGTACCCGCCGATCAACAGTATCTCCATAGCTAAAGTATTGCTACAGTACTGCTACAGTACCTGCGCCCAATGGGTTTTGAACCCCCATTTTTCATGTAGGATTACGAGGTGCTTACCACGAAGCCAAACCCCAACTACACTCTAGGTTATGTCTCTCTTCTATCTCTTTATATGTTTTGTCTTCTTTATCTCTCACTATCTCTAAAAGTTTAGCATAAACACAAGTTGTATATATATATATATATATATGTTCTGTATACTCTCTATCTCTATTTATATATGTTTTATATGTATATACTCGTATCATGTGTTCTTGAATGTGTTGTCATTAGAATAGTTTTAAACATGAAATCATGACTAATGCTTTCATGTTTTTTATTCACTTACCCATTTCATCACATCTACCATGGTCAATTACTTAGTTTATATATTTATATTTTCTCTTTAAATAATCACCCTTTCTTCTTCTAAGGTGTGTGCATAATACGTGTTTCACTTGGGAGGTTGTGAACAAATCCATTATTCTTGCACAAGTCTGCTCAAACTAGTTTCTAAACAAGGATTAGACCTTATCAGGTACATAATATGTTCTATACTATATTATAAACCTTTAATATTCGAAACACATTAAAATTCCCTTCATTGTTCATTTTTTTAATAAATCATTCAAATTAAGAATTTTGTGGGTGTTAATCACTTGCATATATATGGGTATAATTAGCATGATTTTGGTCTTTTTATGTTTTAACAGTTTTTGTTCTATTATGGTGGTGGGTATTATCCAATAATTAATTTAACTAGATTATATGGGTTTTTCATGTTTCAAAAAAATTTCATTTATAGGTGAAAAACAATGTTTAGTATTTGTTGCTTGAATGGTGAATTTTTGGCATGAGGACTAGACTGTGAAACATTTTTTCTCTAATATCATGAAATAAATATTGAAGTTACTCATAAATAATTAGCATCTAAAAAGGTTAGAGAATATGAGATTGTGAATCCTTGAAAAGTATAAATTCATGTTAACAATAACCATTGTTAAAGGTGGTTAGGATTTTCTATTCATGTTTGCTTGGTTGCCCCAAATTTTTATCCGAGTATATAAAAGCATCTTCTCACTTATCATGTTGATATTCAGTTGAGATAGGCAACTATATATTTGGTTAATCCATGACCACATCCTAGTATATGATCAGTTTCATTATCAATTTTAGATGAAAATATTTGTAGATTCAAATAGGAATTATAATTTATTCTTTCAATTCCTATACAGTTTTAAAATTACGGAAGCTTCCCTACCATCCCTTGTAGTGGAAGAAGATCTATGAAGATTTTTCATTCCTTAAGATAATTTTAATGGGGTCAAGAAACTTGAAACACAATGAGAGAAAATATTTTTATGGATTTTTTGATTAAAAACTAACATGTTCATCACTATATGATCATTTAAAGTCCAATAAAATTGCACACTAACTCAGAACATTTTATAAAAAACATTCAAAAGGAACAATGTTCTTATTTTCTTAATCCATGTAGTAAAATTAACTAGTATTCTATGATTTAATAATCAATGGTATAGTCTTTGGTTCTTCTTTATGTGAACACTCTCCATCATTTTGATTCACTTAGACCATCAATTTTTTAGAGAGCTTACAACATTAGATTCACGATCAATAAGATTATCTACATGATTTGAATATGTCCCCTATTATTCTAAAAGAGAGTATATAATAGACATAAAATAACCAGTATATGTAGTATTTTTCATCCTGAAAATTAACTATGTTAGAGTTAATTTAGGTTTAATATATGTAGTTAAACAAATTACTTCATATTATAATTTCTCATGAATCTACTTTGGAATATGTGTTCCACAAGTGTGTATGTTTAAAAAATCTTAATTATCCCCTTGGAATAGGTTTTTCCTCATTTCACTTCAAAAATCATCATCAAATTTCAATTTTCATAGGTTCTCCCCTTGATTGGTTTAACACATTGTATTTCTATTCACCACATCTAATGTTTTTTAGTGTTTGCATTATATTTTTGTTCTTAAATTTTAAATTCATGATGATATCAAAGGGGAAAGACTAGAAAGTGAGGATGATAAATCTAATACATGAGAGGTTAATGACTATAAATAACTATGGTATAATTCTTTCAATTCTTCTATCAACTCATTTCACCTTGCATCTCATTTATTGTAGTCAAAATATGGTTTTGGAAAATTTTATCCTACACTCAATTTGTACTAGTTTCTTCAAATATTATATATCATTATTGTATTTAAAATATTTACTTTAATATTTTTTTCAATCATTCACCATATAATTTATAGTTTCTATTCACTCCCTAATAAACTTATGCAATTTCATTACTAAATGACTATAGATAACTATAGATTATTTATATTATCTTGGGTTTGTGAAACTAAAAGATGAACCATAATATCTATTGTGGAGTAATATCTATTCATTTAAATATTTAATATTATGCTTGAAAAAAACTATAAAAAATGGTAAAAAAATATCACTTTTAATAACTATTATAAGAAAACCTTTTCAACCAAAAATCTGGGAACAATTATAAGAAGTTATCTTAAATGAAGACTGCTCAATTTTTTTTAATAAGTTCTTTGAAACACAAAATAAGGTTTTTATATAATATTATACCTTACAACATTGAATATAGTAACTTATAAAATATTTCATATATGTATTTTCCAACTAATTTTCTTTTCTAGAGGACCCATGAAGTATATGAGTATAATAGTATTTTTTAATTTATATACGAAGTTTCTGAAAATATTATAGAGAATTGTGGTACAAGAAAGTTCTTTTATATGAGTAGTTGCAAGAAAATGAAAATAAGGGCACTAAAATTAGTTATATGATAAAAAAATTACCTCTTTTGACTCCTAAGGAGTATTTATTAACCATATAGGTTATGGAAAAGGGAAAAAAACTTATGATATTATATAAAGGTATATTCCTGTGTAAATTATTTCTTTAAATATTGATTCTTTCAATTATTTTTGTATTTATGTGGGGTTTTGTAAAATGAATCATCAAGGGGTTGTCATGATTTTAATTACTTTATGTATAAGGCTTCACTTAGAGGTGGAGAGAAACATGAATGATCTAGTGGTGGGGGACCAGTATTATTCGGATGTGATAGTGGATAAGGAGTATGAGGAGGAAGGATATAGATATGAGGAGGAAGGCTGGCTATTTATTGATGGTGGGTTCACTACTCGTGGTAACATGCATATGAGTACTGTGGTCATGGGCTAAAGAAATAAAGTTTTATGATTTTATTGGACATTTAAAAAGCCTCTATTACCATGAAATGAAAGCTTCAATTTCAAGGATTCAAAAAAAATTATGTAATCTACTTCTTTTTCAATATTATTTTATTTATATATTATGAAATCAACACCCACTTTCCATTACTAAGAGGTTTGTTTCTGATGAAACCAATTAATTATCTTTAATAAATATTAAACTATGATCACCAATTTATATAATTACAAAAAAATATTTTTTTGATATCTTATAAGTTAATTTAATTGAGCTATTATACGAGTCAAATTTTAAATTGTAATTTTATTATTCTATTTCAATTTTATTAATTGTTTACATTTTATTATTTATAACAGATTTAGTCTCTAAACTCCTTCACATTCTTCCTTTTATGATGATGCTATTGATTTCAAATTCTAGAACATCATTCTAATTCATGTATTTCATAGAACATGTAGAGTTTATCATGTGAAAAAACAAGTTCCATTGATTTGGTATTCCATGTTTTAAATTATTCAGTTTATTCACATAAATCTCATTCTATGGAATTTTTAATGGAAAGCCTTTGATAAATTGTTTTTTCTAGTTCTAAAATTCTCAATTTCCATTATAATATGAACTATATTATTCTTGAACTATTTTATACTTGAAAATTAAAAAGAATGAATGGTGTACCCATAAATATCCCACATTAGCCATTATAAATTTATCACATTCTTATCTATCTAGAAATATTTCATTTTTCAATCATCTCTTACCATAATAGTTTACTCTTTCATAATTACCTATTAAATTTTATTTAATAATCTTTTATGGTTTATTATACCTATTACTATTTGTAAACATTTTATGCCATCTATATTATCGTACTTAGTATTGAAATTATATCATATTTGAAATTCAGACATTGGCAGACATTGAGGATACTGAAAAGCATTGGATAATTTTCACCTTAAAAGGTACACAAATGGTTTCAAGCATACAATTATTTAGAAAAAATATCGAAATTGGAAGGAGATCTGGAAGGCTTTAGTATTTTTAGACTTACCATTTGTAAACGTAGGGGGTTTTGGGGAATTGGAAGATAGATCCCTATGAGAGGTCCTCCAAAAAGTATGAATTCTCTTATAATGGATCAGTTAAACTTATTCAACACTAAGATAACTTGTCTATACTAATTACATTAATTAAAAGGTATTTATTCTATATTAGTAGTTAAAAATATTAAGATTCATTAATAATAATAAAACATCTCAAAAAAATCTATATACTTTTTCTTATTTATGAAAAATTATATTTCAAGAGACTATTACTTTTCTATCATTTAAATCCTACATTCACCTCTTTATCAACAACATTTTCATATGTTATATACTACATACAATTATAGTATGCATTCCTTCTAATTTCATTTTAGTATTCCTCCCATTTCTCTTCTACATCAACAAATTCTATATAGTATTCTACATAGAGTATGGATATATTGTTTGAAATCACATAAATCTGTAATAATATTTTATTCATACATTGATTAAATTTATATACACCTAACAAAATTAATGCATATATATAGTTACATAGAATGATTACACCTACACATGACACCACTTTCCTTCCCTCCATTTTCATGTGTCACGAGCATCCCACTAACTTCATTTCTTATTCCAATTTTCTCTCTCTTTCCCAAAAGGTGACACATATTCTATAGATCACCACCACAATTTTTGAGTATCTGTATGAATTATTTTAAATAAATGATCATTACATGAAAATTCATGGGTGGTGTAAAATTTTATTAAAAAATAAATCATAAAGAAAGAAAAATTAATATTGTAAGATATCACTTTTGACTTTATGTTCCAGAAAGTTCTTTTTAGGTTGGGATATTGAGTTTATTATATTCTAATAAACCATTTATGAAATTAAATATAAAATGGATGGATATAAAGTTATATAAAGGATTATTTCATTATTACATCATGAATTATGTAATTTGAGTTACACCGGTTGTGTGAAAAACAATATTTTTACCATTCACTGAAAAATTGAAGTATTTTAAAAAATTACCAAAAAATAACCAATGTATAATTTTGATGTGAGAATTTTAAAAATGAACTCAGCTTTATTGAAATAATTTTATAAATATGAGATATTTAATTTTTAATAAAAATAATCATTTATTCAAAAGATTACGATTTTAATATTATTACCGATTTTGTGACACACCTAAAAATCAATTATGGTATCATAAAATTATCTTATAATTACAATATAGAAAAATAATAATTTATTAATTTATTTTATGAAAATAAATTTTAATTTAAATAAATATGTCAATTATAAAATTTTAAATAAAAAATTCTGTTTCACAAAAATACCAACACTTAATTTATCATTTTTTAAAAACATTTATTTACTTATTCTATGATATAAATAAATAATATTTTCATTTATGAGATAAAAAAATTTTATTTATACTTTTATGGGTGAGGTTATTATTCTAACATCCAGATTACTATTCCTAATAGTATCATTACTACTCAAATGGTTACGTTAACATATAATAGTATAACACGGTTCGTTTAAGACTAGTTTAGCATGAAAGATAAACTATAATAAAAATTTAATTTATTTAAGAAGATACATACCATAAAATTTTAGGGTTTTATAAAAAATCACTTGGAATATATAATCCATGTTCACACACACACATGAATGCCTAATTACATCTCCCTTTATGATGAGTGAATATACATTCTCTCCCAAGTCATCTCTAGGTGATAACCACTGGCCCAAATTAGACCTCTGACAAAGTCCCTCTAGACATGGTCCAACTCTTAGGAACTCACACCAACCATACTATTCCAAATTAAAACATCAATACCTTTATCTATTTTAAGAAAAATATTTTAATCAATTATTCAATCACTCTTTGGGTGTCACCCATAACCCATGTTTCAAGAACCAACCAATGAATGCATAATCCAATAGAGTTCTAGCATGATAATTTTATTTCAAAATAGGAAGAAATTATTTTTGAAATCAAGGAGTCTTCACATTCCATAAAAATAGTAAGAGAAAAAAATCACCTACTTTGAATACAATTTATAGGATAAATAATCACACGATCTCATTGTAACAACCTAATAATTTATGATATATTTATTTTTAAATAAATTCATTCACTTTGATAGCTTGTGGTATATGCAACCCCTAGTCTAAATAAACTATAATATTATATATCACTATAAACTATCCATTAAATTGGTAGATATTAATAAGACTAACTAAATTATTATAATTATATAGTTTAAAAATTTATAAAATAAATTAAATGGTAATTTATTGATTATAAATTAAATAAAAAACAATTTTAAAGAAAAAGAAATGTTTTTTGAGAAACTGTATTTTTTTTAACGACGCTTTCATCGTGGTTTACACACATTTTTTAATTTTTCTAATAGTATAATAAAATTTATTTTAGAAAGTAAATTTAATTTTTTACATCATCATATCAAAATTATCTTAGAGTGAATTTTTGATAATTTTCTAAAAAGATCAATTTTTTGATGAATAATGAAAATACAGATTTCTATTAAAAATGAATTTTCATTTAAAGAATTTAAAAGTTAAATTTTTGATATAAAATTATTTTAAAAGAAAAATTAGTTCAATTATATTATAATAAATACAATTTATTTCATTGGGTTCAAATTCATTTTTATTTTTGACAATAAAACTTTCTATACTTATGAGAAATTTCTCTTTTGAAAATCACTTTCTAGTCATGTCTAGAGGTTTAATTTAAATTTAAAATGTTCCAATTATATGAATGGAATTTTAAAAAATAGATTATATATTTAAAATCATAATAATTAATATTATATAATAATCTCAAATTAATTTTATTTCATAATGAATAGTAAAAAATAAAAATTAATTACCAATGTCCAGATTAAAACATTTTTACTGGAGGTTAAACTAAAAATATAAGGGTTAAAAGAGTCCAAATAATTATTTAAATTCCATTAGTTAGCCACATTTAAACCCTTACTACCTTATTCTTGATAATTATGTGACTTTGGGATGGTTTTCCATGAAATTGACTCATATAATAATTTAAGTAAATTGTCATGAACCAACTCGGGTCGACCCCGAACCTGTCACTTGAGCCGATCCATGGGATGACCTGAGAGGCATTCCAGATCCTTTAGGGATCAAAAAAAATTACAATGGAATCAAAATCATATCAATGGGAATGATTTCACCCAATATATAAAAACAAAATCATTCAAATTAATAAAATTTAAAACCAAACTAAATATGGGTTTCAAACTTTACAACATTTACACCAAAACTAAAAATACAATGAATTGGGTAACAAAGATACAACAGAAACCCAAAATGAACCTAATGTCCATGAAATATCCACATGAGCTCAAAGGTCACTCTATAATACAAAACTAACTATCTGCTAAGGCGATTGATCCCGTGATGGAACCTACAACATAAAAACAAATAAAACACTATAGACATGAGTATTAAAACTCAATAGGTAGACCCAAATAATTCTCTTCCAAATGCATATCTTTTACATAAAGAATCATCATCTATCAATACTAAAATAAAATATATAAATATAATTTGTTACACACATTTTATTTTAAAGAAACCAAATCAAGTTACAATCTATTTCCCCATGTTTTAAAATAAGGCTCAAGGGGAGAAGGGGAAAGGGAGCAAAGTAGGAAAAATAATCATTTTTCATAATGGTAAAAAATAAAGGGGATTAATTTCACTTTCAAAAAATATTCTTTCAATCATTTTTAATAAAACCACACATTCAATATTTTCCTTGAAAATACTAAAACTCAGTACAAAGAATTTGATTCTACAAAATGAGGGAAATGGCACTAAAAATACTAGTATCTGAGGAGCACATAAATACCTAAGAGCTCAGAGGAGAACCAGAACATAGTAATACAAGCGACCCCATCCTTGATATCATGACACACATGATGAAATCAAAAATTCCCAAATAGTTTACCACCAAAACTCTAGACATAGCGAGGGGCCCAATCTGATAGTAATAATCCCAAATATATCCACATATTATAGGGTACTAACTAGTGTATAAAATATCCAGTGCATCAACAATTCTCAGAATTACTCATAACTATGCTAGGTTTCCATGTTATGTTCACAATGGGGTGTCCCAAACAAGATCAACCAACAATCCATACACACATTCCATCACACATATCACACAAACCAGCAGCACCCCAACCACCTTATGGAGTAGTCCATTAACATAAAATAATTATCATATAAGGGAGGTCCCATAATGAGGACACTCTCATCTTATGGTCCACCAATAGGGCAAGAGAATCCCTCCTGATTGGTTTTTCCAAATAATCTAATTAAAATATTCCCAATGGTCTTCACAATGATTTCACGTCATAATAATTTTCACAAATAACCATACAAACCCATTTTCAGAATGAAAAACACCTCTAGAAACCCATTTAATCAATAAAAACCACCATTTAAGTCCAACAAATATTTAAAAAAGAAAAATGGGCATTCCATCAGGAAATTTATGTGAAAAACCCATCAAATCCACACCACATATTCAAATCAATTAAGAAAACCACTTCATTTTGCATAAAAAAAATTATTCTAAAAATCACATATCCCTATTTAACTATCAAGGAGGGTGAAAAACACAAAAAATCAACGAAATATTAAATTTAAAGTAAATATGAAAATGCATCCTACCTCAAATCACTTACGCTTAAAAAACAGACACCTAAAATGACTCCACAAAGGTTCCAGTAATAAAGAAGATCTACAAGGAACCCTATAAAGAAAAAAAACCAAATTCGAACCACCCTAGGCATGAAAATCAGACAAACATGGCCACTAGGGTTAGAGAAGAAGAAGAAAATGGAAGTTAAGAAAATGATAAGAAGAAGAAACCCACGACCTTTTAATCCTAGTGATGAATCACCAAGAAATCACCTTGAATCCCACTTGGAGGGGGTTAGAGGTTCTAAAAATTCCCATGGAAGGCGTCTAGGTTGGGGGAGTTTGAATAAGGGATCCAAGGGGAGAAAACCCAATTAAAATTAATGAAAAAACCACAAAATACCTTTTCTATATTGGGTTGCATGGTTTAATAAACCGTGAAATCTTCCATTGTCTAGTGTTGGATGGGCTGCACACTTTGGTAGTATGTTAGTTAAACTATAAAAAAACTGTATGACCCCCTGTACACTTACTACATGGTTAAACTAACTGTGCTCCTTAACCATGTGACTTAGAAAAAGTCCCAAAAAATCACCCTTTTCACCCAAAAACTCATCTTACTCAAGGTGATAAACCATCCAATAAAAATACCCCATCAAAAGATGCCACTAAGAGTGTTACAAACTCAATTTCCAAGCCACCTCCTCCTCATACATTCCCTTTAACTAAAAAAATACCAAATACCACCCAAAACATCCATGCCTCAAAATTTAAATCAAGAAAACATGAGAGACCAAATTTAAACCCGTAACACTCAGAACCCAAGAGAAAAACTAAGAACTAAAAGAAAATATGAAATAAAGGATGGAAATTAAAACTTAGGTGTGACATAAAGAAAAAACAAGATGTCCCACTTTTTATTTTAAATTTCAAATATGTGTTCACATAGGGACACAAAAAATATGTGAATGAATATTTATTATAATTTTGAGAATAATAAAATTAATTTCATAGGGGTAATATATTTTTATTTTTTAGTAATTATATAATTACATTAAATTCTAAAGAAACACCAACACAATAATTTGTTAATTAATAGAAAAATATAATAAATGTTACTAAAAATATTATAAGTAAAAAATATTGAATGAATTATTGTATTACCTGATTTTTTATGTAAAGATTACATTTTATACACGTGTGGAAAAAATATATTCAAATCTTACCTTTTTATTGATGTTTTTAAAGTCAAATTAAATTAAGAGTGTCAAAATTGACATTAATATTATTTTATAATAAATAATATTTAATTAAATGATTTAAAAACCCTAAAAATCCTATCCTCTATAAATATATTGATATATTTCTAAATATATCAATCATAGTCCATTCATGGACCAATTGTCCTTTTATAATAATTTTATTAACCCCTAAATAGTAAAAACTTTATTACCATTGTAATGGGTAAAATAGAGTTTTGAATGTTAAATGCATATGTGTTAAAATTAATTTTCCACACATATAATATTATTATTTTATAAATTGTATTTAATATTTAGAACTGGTGGGTAAAAATTATCTAATTAGAATCCATTATTGAATAATGTGGGTATTTATAAAAATTACACTCCTCCTCAATTATAAAAGGGATCTTCCTCCCATCATTTATTCACACATATTAAGCCCTTTGGATAAAAAAACCTGAAAAAATATCTCCCCAAAACCCTTATACATGTTCTAGATCTTATTGTCTTCAAAAAAGACCAACCCTTGGATCCTTAATAAGATATCAGTAAGAGGTTGTTTCAAGGGATGATAATTATCTACACTAAACACTTTATTTTTACTTATCATACCAACATCATTCATTTCCTAATAATTAAAATATAATAAAAATGTATCTAGAATATAATTATATGTCATTATGTTTATGTAATAACTAATATCAATATCCTCTTCCATCAAATGAGAAAAAAAATCATCGATCATGTGTATAGAGGACTACTGCCTCACAAAACAATGTAATTAATTTTCCATCACCGCCTCTAATTAATGGATACAATGATGTGTTTAAATTATATATTTGATATTCATCACATAATTTTAATTCAATAATTATAATACAATATATAAATTCTTACTTTTCATTATATGGGAATAAGATAATTTCACTCATGTGCACGGAGGACTACCGCCTTGCGAAGCAATGAATTTTTTTTTCAATTAGAAATTTAATGAAAGATTACAAGGATAAATTTAATTAATATATGTGATATATATGAAATAATTTTTTTAGAGGAAATATATATTTTACCTTTCTTTTTTTCCACCTGGCTAGATAATGGAGGCAATATTCATGTGTACGTACGACCAACCATCTCCATGAATGATGTAATTAATTTTCTATCTCTAAATTCTATGGATTATTCTAAAAAAATATATATTTAATAAATATTATTTTTATATAATATTTGAAATTATATAAATTATTGAACCGTTATTAGAGTAAAAATTCTAAAAATACCATACCAAAACATACATTAAAAATGAAGGAGTTATTAACCAAAACATTATTTTAACAAGGGATTATTAATAAATGGGTAATTAAAGGTCATTAGTAAATCATATATGGTATGATATATATGATTATGGTTCTGGGATATATGTACAATAAGTATATATTTATTATAAATTAGTTTCTAACATATATGAAGTAAATCATACCTAAGGTAAGGGTTTATCGTCTCACTTTTACTTTCATGAGATGTATTCCGTATTCACCACTAATTTGTTTTATGTTGTATATATATGGCCCCACTTACATGTTATATCATTAATATATTTATATTCATATAATTAAAAATTTTATTTTAAGTTATTTCTTTCATGGAGATTATGATTCAAAAGTCACCAAATTGGTAAGTGTTTATTTTCCATCTCATCATTATTCAGGATTATTTATATTTAAGTATCCTTTTGGGGAATTATTTGATATTTTTATCTTAAACCAAATAAATTTTCTTATCCTATAGTAATTCATGAAATTTTAAAGTAATATTACAATTTTAATCTATTTTTTACTTAAAATGATTGAGAAAATGTTTTTAATAAAATTCGAATTCATTTATCTCTTTGGTCAAAATTGTTTTTATTCTAAATCATTATTTTATAAAAATGTTTTCAAAAATGTTTTTAAAATTATATAAATGATTTATTAAATAAATTTTTACCTGTGATTTTATTTTTAAAAATTCTTTTAAAAGGAATTTTCATTTCCATTTTTTGAAAAAGGTACTTTTTGACTTTTTTTTTTAAAAATGTGAACAAATAATTTGTTTTTACGTACTTAGTACGTATAGAATTTCCCATAGAAAAAACCACTCATTATTTTTATGCTTCATTTAAATGTTTAAAAAATTCTCCTAAAATAAAATATTTTTATAATATTCTTGAATTTTTTAATTTTTAAAGTGATTTTCAAAGTATAAAAGATATTTTCTTTAAGAATTATTTTAATCGGATTTTTAAGGTATTTTTACTTATTAATGATAAAACCCTCATTTTTATTATAATTCATTGGGAATATATTGTAATCACATCATCATTATTATCTATATGGATGGTTTATAATGAGTTTATGTGGGGATGTACTATTTTGATACCATTTTCCATATTATTTTGAATGGAATATGGTTATATTAATTAATTGGTGAATGTATTAACATTCAACATGGTAGTTTTTAAAAACATTTTTTTATGTTGATTATGTTTCCCCCATTTCATATGGGGAATACATTAAACTTAGTATGTGATGGGTGGGGCCTAATATAGCCCCTCAATGCATCAGTTGGTATCATGAGAAAAATAGATTGGGTTTTGGCCAAGGCCTTACCCATTTATATAGATGTATTGGATCATGGCCTCAATGTTATTTCAGATTTATTGGTACAAGGACTTGATGGTATGTTTCATATGTCCAAACTTATGAATTCCATTTTTATTAATTTAGTTATTAATGTCCATGTGATTATTTTATTCATTATAACATACATGTATGAGTTTTTAGCTCTTGAGATTTACATATATGGAATTATTTAATCATCATTTATTCTTTACATATTATTATTCATGTTCTTTTTATTGATCAAATAAAATCTATTTTAATTATTTATCTTGAAATATTGCTTATATATATTATGTATTCATGATTTATTACTCTTTACGCATACCCTCAATGAGAATTAAATCTGAACCCTTTCTTATATTTCCTTTAACCGAGGTTTCAGGACATGTATTATTATTGATATTTAGGGAAACACTAGAGAGAATAAAGATTATATCAAAGAAAAAACTTTGTTTTATTTTATGTTTTAAAATGTACGTGAAATTAAATTATATTTCTAGTTTACTAAGGCCATTAAACTATTTGGTCCTTTGAAATGAGATCTATTTTATCTAGTTCTAATATAACAAAGTAACCACTGAATCTGGGATACTGGGGTTAGGGGATTTATTTTTGGTATGGGATAGATTTTAGAAGAAACCTTGGGAAATATCTTTAGAAAAACATAAATTAGGTAACATAACTTTATGATATACATTGAGGATAAGTATATACGAACACCAAAATTTTTTGGTGAGGAAGAGATTTTGAGGTTTTTACTAGAAATAAATTTCTGTCTAGATACAATTGGTGAAAATGGTTCTGGAATATTTGTACCTAGGGGTTATAAATATAAAATGGGAGCATTGGTATTTGACATTATTTCCACCTAGTACATGAAAAAAGGCCTTACTACACACTTGGTCTGAAACTCCTGGGGGATGTGATTTGGATAATTTATATTTAATTTACAAACCATTATAAATAATTTGAATAGAAGATGACCATTAATGGACTTGGTTAAAACTAAATTTTATTAGGTTTATAAATTTAATTTATATCATAGGTTTAATAGAATAAATAATGATTTTGATGTTTTATATAATGAGATTTTAAGATGATTAAATATATTTTGGGAATCATTTATGGACATAAATCCCATTAGTTTAGTATATATTTTAGAGGAAAAATTATTCAAAGAAGAATGCCTTTAGATTTTATGGGAATAATATTAAATATATTGATAACCTATATGGTAAATATGATCAATGATATTAGGTTTATAATATTCAATTATGATTATTTGATTTCATGAAAAAATAAGTTATATAGGAAACCCTTATTGTTAAAAAGTTATTTAATTACCAATGTTATTTCTAAGGATACTCATCATATTTTTTAGAAAATTATAGGAATTATATAAATATGGTTTTATTAATAAGAAAACCCACATGCCAGGTGATAACCCATCACATTCAATAAGGCTAGAGGGCTTGAACCCACAACTAAAGTGCGATAAGGGTGAAATACCTACCACTGGCCTACGTGATGTACATATTTTCATGAAATTATATTTATTTTAATGATTTGACTAATAGGTATTTATGAAATCTATTTCATTGAACTTTAGGGTTATTCTTGAAGTTTTAGAGATTAGTGTATTATTGAAAAACTTGTGCAAACCATTTTGGTTTTGGAAGATATATTGAGATAGGTGTAATTACTTTTCATTATTTTTTGGATATAATAATCAATTAAAAGTTAATTTTTTTTCTTCAGGCATAAAAAAATACATATTGGATATTAATTTCTTTGTGAAATTGATAAAGGAGAAATTGATCTAAGAACAAAAAATGGATGATATTATTCTTATGAAATAGAAATATATCAAGTAAGTATGTTTCCTTATGTTCCTATTCTAGCTGATAAAGTAATTCCTTAACTCTAGGAAAATGATATTGAAAAGAAATATTTATACTATTACCTTAATTCCCATTAGAGATTTATGGTTTTGTGGTTTTTAACATTCTCTTGATAATTCACTTTATTTGGATAAATGATATCTATCACTCTCTATATGTATTTAAACTTTTAACTCTTGACCATATTTAAATTTTCCACTAATTTTTTTTCTTATTTTTAAATATAGTTATGTTTTATTCTATATGATCTTCATACTTCCCTTTCTCTATTATTATGAGAAAGTTTCCTTAACCCTTTTTATGTAGTTGGTTTTTAACAAAGAAGAAAACTATGATGACCAAAATAGAAATGTGAGGTTAAAATTTATTTAAGGGAGGAATATTGAAACAACCTTATATTTTACAATATATTTATTTTTAATTAAATTAAATCCCTTTGATAGCTTGTAGTACACACTACCCCGAGTATAAATGAATCGTGATATTTTATACTGTTATAACCTAGCTGTTAAATTGGAGGATATAAATATGATTAATTAAATTATTAAAATTATATATTTTATGAAGGTATAAAATAAAATAAATTTTTATTTATTAATTATAAATAAAATTAAAATCATTTGAAAGAAAAGAAATATTTTCTGAAAAACTATATTTTTCTAAGAGATAGCTTCTTCACACATTACACACATATTTTAGAATTAATTTTCACAAGTTTTATAAATTTTATTTTAAAAAATGTATTTAATTTTTGAAATCAACTTTTCAATAATATTAAATAGTTTTTTTTTGATAATTGTTTTAAAAGTTTAATTTTTTGATGAATAACGAATAATATTGGGTTTTTTAATCATCTTTTCATTTAAGGAATTTGAAATTTAATTTTTGATATAAAGTTGTTTTAAAAGTAAATTTTTTTAATTATATTATATTAAATACAATTTAGATCATTTTTTTCAAATATTTTTTGATTTTTTATTCTGAAACTTTCTATACTTATGAGAATTTTCTCTTTAGAAAATGGATTTTTCATCAAGTCTGCTGGTTTAATTTTAAAATAAAATTTCCAGTTCTATGAATGTAATTTAGAAAAATTGATTCCATATTTTAATTATAAAAATTAATATTATTCCATAAATTTAACTTAATTTTAATTATACTGAATAATAAAAATAGTAAAAACTAATTTCCGTAGTTAAGGTTAAAATAAGTTTATTAGGGGGTTAAAATAAAAACATAAGGGTTAAAATGGCCAAATTGCTTTCTAAATTATAATGTATGGAAATATTTATACCCTTATTACGCAATTCTCTATTTTTATGTGCTTTTGGGACACTTTTTCATGAAATTGACTAATATAATAATATATGTAAATAAAAAGACAAGATGTCGCCCTCTTGCTTTTAAATTTCAATTATTTGTTAACATAAGGAAAAAAGAAATATGTGAAAGAATACAGATTATAATTTTAATGATAATGAAATTTATTTCATGAGGAAAATTTAATTTTAATTTTTAGTAATTATATAATTACTTTAATTGCATAATAAATTCCAAAAAAGTAATTATTTAATTAATAGAAAAAAATAAATGATAATAAAAATATTAAAAGTAATATAAATTAAATTAATTATAATATTACATGAATTTTGTAGATTAATATAACATGATATATAGTTGTAGGAAAAACATATATGAATTCATACTTTATGTTGATGTTTTAAAGTCAAATTAATTGAATAGCGTTAAAATTGACATTAATATTATTTTATAATTAATATTATTTTATTAAATGATTTAAAATTACAAAAAAATATTATCCCCAGACATGTTATTAGTATATATCTAAATATATCAACAACAATCTAGTCATTGACCAGTGGTTCTTTAAAATTAAATATATAAACCCCTAAATAGTAAAAACTTTGTTACCATTATAAAGGGTAAAACATAGTTTTTCATGTTACATGTGTTTGTGTAAAAATTAATTTTCTAAACTTATAGGATTTTTATTTTATAAATTTTATTTAGTATTTAGAACTTCTAGTTAAAAATTATATAATTATTATAATTTTTTTAAATGATAACTTATCTTGGTAAACAACTAGTTAGCATAGTGAAAACAAAAATTGTAAAAGTGAGGAAATATAGAAGTTAATGAACAACATGTTTAAAACATGTGTTTTTATGTGGTGGAGGTGAGTCTCAACCATATAAATCATATAGTAATTTATGTATAAATTTTTTAGTCACTTGGGTGATAGTGACTTCCCATTATTGAATTGTTTTGGGTATTTACAAAAATACCACTCCTCCTGAATTATAGAGGAACTTACTCCCCTCACTTATTTACACCTCTTAAGCCATTTGGATTGAAAAAAAACTATCATAATATCTCCCCAAAATCCTTATACATGTTTTATATATGATTTTATTCCCAAAATATCAACACTAGGGTCCTTAATAAAAGACCCAAAAGATACAGTTATAAGAAAAAGTAATTGTATTCACTAAGATCTTTCTGTTTTACTCCTCCTTTTACCATCCTCATTCATATATTAATAATTAACATATAAAAAACCATTATACAACATATATTGAGATGTTATTATTTTTATTTCATAACCTATATCCATATTCTCTTCTATAAAATGGGAAATGAAAATGGAAACAACATTCATGCGTACATACAACCTTTTATCTCAATGAACAATGTAATTAATTTTCCATATCTACATTTATGGAATAATATAAAAACATATATAATTAAAATATATTATATTTATATCATTTTTGACATTATATAGATTATATAAACATGATATATTTAAAAATAAAAAAAATATCAAACCAACACATACATGAAAAATGAAGCAGTTGTTACCCGAAAAGAGATTTTAACAAGGAATTGTTAATAAACGACTAATGAAAGTTCATAATTAAGTCATATATAGAATTATATATATGAAAATTATTCAATAATATATTTATAATTATTCTATATTTATTATATAGGTGTTTTTAATATGTAAAAAGGAAATAAGACATGAGGTAAGGGTTTCTCGTCTCACTTTTACTTTTGTGAGATGTATGCCATATTCACCAATTATTTATTTTATGTGATGTATATACTACCCCATTTATATTTTATATAATTAATATCTTTATTTTAGTGGTTTTTACATTTTAATTTTATGTTATTTTTTTCATGGGTCTTACCCTTCAATAGTTACTAATGTTTTAAGTGTTTATTTCATAATCTCATCATTATTTGAGATTGTTTATATTTAAGTATTTTTTGGGGGGGACTTTTTTGATATTTTGATATGAAGAACAATAAATTTTATTATCATATGTTTATTCATGAAAATTTAAAGTAATATTACTATTTTTATCTCTTTGGTACAAAAAATTATTGATAAAATGTTTTGAATAAAATCTGAATTCATTTTTTCTTCGTTCAAAAATACTTTTTCTTCAAAATACATGTTTTCTAAGAATATTTTCAAAATTATTATTAACATTATAAAAATAATTTATTAATGTTTTTACCTATTATTTTATTTTTATAAAATGTTTTAAATGTAATATTCCTATCATTTTCTAAATAAGTTAATTTTTTCTTTTTTACTAAAAAATGTGAAAGGAATATTTTTTTAACATACTCGACATGTATGTAATTTACCACCATCATGATCAATAATTTATTTAAATCCTAATTTAAAATTATACTAGTTTATTTTTAAATATTTTTTCCCTAAAAATATTTACATTTTTTAAAGTAATTTTCAATGTGAAAAGGATAATTTCTTCAAGAATGTTTTAATATAATTTTTACATTATTTATATTTATCTATGATAAAAACACTCATTTTATTTATGCTCTATTGTGAATAAGTTATAATGATAACATCCTTATTATTTATCTATATGGTTTATTGTAATGAATCTAACTCCAGTATCCTTGAGTCGATGTCTACTTTTTTACATTGGAATAAGATATAAGGAATCACTTCCCAAAAGAGAAAATAATTTAGTAGACTTGGTAAAAAGATACATACAAGATTCCCATATTAAATTTGAATATAAATATTACAACAAACTTTTTTTTCTATAATATCATTATTACCTCAATCATATACTTTAATATCTTTCATAGTACACTTCTAGGATTCCTTGGAAGGAGAACAAATTAATGGTGAACTTTAATTTTTTTGTAAGTGTTATATAAAGATGAAGATACCATGAGTAAATGAAGAATAATCAATAAGGAAAGGTAAATATCTGAACGCACATTCCATTTAATAAATAACTTGACTATCATGATTAGATAAGGAATAATAAATATGTAAAGTTAAAAAACTAAACACACATTCCATTAAAATAACTTGACTATCATGAATAGATGAGGAATTATCAATATAGTAAGGTAAATAACTAAAGATATATTCCATTTAATCAATAAGTGAGAATGAAATGCATCGATATATAATATCATGGTGAAGATATAATAGATAATAATAACTAGATTCCTAATGAAATAATTTCTTAATTATTAGACATCATGATCTCAAGAATCATGATAGTTATATTATTATGAACTTTTAGAAGACAGTTTAAAAATATATGTAAAAACCCATTTAATTGTATCTTATTGATTAAACTTATTAGAATATCGATGAATAGAAGGGATATAAAATTTTATTCCCCACCCTTCACTGAATTTTAAAATAATTCCTCATATATCAAACAATTGATTTAATTCATGAACAATGTTCCTTATCATTAAATATGTATATTGATTAAAGAATATAGATTTATCAATATTTCATGGGATAAAAAAATAAATTTAAATTTATTTCATTATATGTAGAAATGATATACATTTTATGAAATAAACATATTTATGATAAATAATATTAATATTTAGGGGGAATTTATTGTCCAATGATTATAGGAAAGTGAATATTTCAAGGGAAAGTTAAAGACTATAAAAATGTATTATGAAAGTGAATCTCAATACTTTCATTGATGTGACTTAACATAAACCACCTATGTAAATAATAAGTATGGTATCAATATAACATATACCTAGTGAAGTAAAATAAAGTTATATTATGATTTATGAATAGAAATACCATAAAAAGATCCTTAAAAAATTCTTGACGAAAATATCTTTTCTAATATGAAAATATATATTTTTGAAACTAAAAGTTCAAAAAATATTTTAAAAACAAATTTATTTGAAAATAACCTTTGTAAATTAGATATAAATATTTAAAAAATTGAGTTTCATGATGAAAGGAAATCTCATACATGAATTACACTTAAAAACAAAATTCTTTCACATTTTCTGTAAAATCCAAACATGACTTGTTTGGAAAATGACATGAATATTACATTTATTATTATTATAAAAAGTTAAAAATGGATAAAAATTTATTTAATATATAATTTTGAAAATGGTAAAAATATTTTTGAAAATATTTTTTTTGTAAGATGTCGTTTTGGAAGAAAAATGATTTCTGACCAAAGAGAGTGATAATGTCAAATATTCTAAAAACAATTTTATAAATAATTTCATGTAGAAAAGATTGGAAAATGAAAATATTACATTAAAAATTAATGACTAACCAGAGGGAAATAAAATGAAAGTGGTTTATTATCCAATTATAAAATAATTTTCTTTAATGGAAATTCAAGCATAAACAATCCTGATTAAAATGAGATTGTGAAACAAAACCTCATAAGGATCGTTAAATTAAAGTGATAATTAATAAATGAATCAATTATGTGTAAAAAATGTAAAAAAAATAAAATAATTATAAATAGTTCATAAGATAATCAAAATTCATTACACACATAATCTTAGAATATCAAAGGCAATGAAGAATTAATATAAACCAATAAAAAAATTGAGTTATGAAATTGTTTACCACTTGGTAACATTTAAGTAAAATATTCTTGGATAAAATATTTAAAATAAAAGCTTAAAATAACATGAATTATTAATTAATCATGATATTACAATTAAAATGGTTAGTATATACAATATATTAAATATATTTGGTGAATAAAATTACAGTGTGCCTCAATGAAGGGAAATTGAGACGATTCCCCTTACCTCACATTTTACTTTAGTGGAAAATGATATAAATTATTTTATAATGATTTTAATAATGTTATTAATATATAATATAACCATATTAAAACTTATAATATCATATATTATCCCTTTATATAATAATTTACCACCCATTTATTTATAATATTTCTTTATTTCCATTATTTTTTGTGTTAATTTCGTTATTTTTTCATGCGTGTTTTTTCATGAAAGTAATGGTTATTATGAATTATATACTATCATAATCGTTAAAATTATATTAATTATATATATATATATATATATATATTTATTTATTGTATACTTTTCTAACATGGATAATGGATTACAATACTCTATGGAGACGGTAGGCCGCACGTACACATGATAGATATTATATTTTCATTAATGGGTGAAAGGGTAATGAATTGGGTGATATATTAATTTTAAATAATAAAAATAATATAACATATATCCAATATATCCAATAAATTTATCCATATTACCTTCCATGTAAATAGTATGTGAAAAATTAATTACATCACTTCACAAGGCAGTAGTCTGCCGTACACTCGAGTGACATTATCGTAATTTAAACAATATGGAAAGTAAGAAGTTATATATGATATTATAAATAAAGAAGTATAACAATATCATAAATATAATATAAATAAATAAATTACATCATTATATCCAACTTTTAAAGTTTGTGATGGAAAAAAAGTTACATCCGTCCATGAGGCGGTAATCCGCCATACACATGATCGACAGTTTAATTTCCCATTTGATGCAGGAGAAGTTTTATATAGGTCATTACCTTAACATAATAATATATAATTATATTTAATATAATTAATATATTATATAATAATGTTTTAATTATATTTTAATGAGGTTTAAGAAGAAATAATATAAAAATTCTTCTTTTAGTACGTTACCTCTTCTTCAGACAACTTCTTTAGGTTTTCAAAAGAATAATTTCTAGGTTAGATTTTTGGTAGAAAAATGGATATATAATATTCATATGAAATTAAGGAATTTATTTGGTCTGGTATTGGCTAAAAGAAATAGATTTTTATGTGTGAATATAGTAGGAGAGGGGTGGCCTTCTATAAGTCAGGGAGAGGACACACACAAAATTTGTTAAATGAATCAACTAAAACCATATTTTTATCATTAAAAAAGCCTAAAACATAAGTCATTATAGAACCTAATAGGTTATAAAGTCTACATATGGCCATTAAATGGGGTTTAAACAGGGTTTTAGGTCATTTTATTCATATAGTTTTATTTTAACCCCCAATAAATCAGTTTTTTTACCTTAATCGTAGTAATTAATTTTTTTACTCCTTTACTATTAATAATGTTAAAAATTATTTTTAACTCATTGGATAATATAAATTATTAATATTAAAAATATATAATATTTCTTACAAGTTCAATTCATATAAGTGACAAAATATAATTTAAAATTATACTCACAAATGTAATGAAAAAAATGGGTTTCCAAAGAAAAAATTCTCATAAGTAAAAAATGTATTAATGTAAAAATTCAATATAAAATTGATTAAAATAGAAAAAGTTTGTTAAATTTAAAAATAATTTAAATATTTTTTCTTTAAAACCAATTTAATATATACTTTAATAGTGTAAATTATTTAAATGAAAAGTTAGATTTCCATACAAATTTTAATATTTCACTATTCATTAAAAAAATGAAACTTTTTAGAAAAATACCAAAAATTAACCCTAGGATAATTTTAGTTTGATGATTTTAAAAGGAAGTTACTTTTTAAACTAAATTTTGTAAATGGGGTAAAAATTAATTTTAAATTATGTGTACAAAGCATAACTAAACTATTTAAAAAAATACATTTTTTCAGAAAAAAATTCCATTTCATTTAAATGAATATTATTTTAATTCTAATCAATAAATAACCATAATTTTTACAATAAAGTTTTTACTATTCATACCCACAAATTTAATAGCTGGGTTATAATGGTATTCTATGTTATGGTTTATTTAGGCTCGGGGTTACGTGCTATGAAAGCTATTGAAGAAATTAAATTTAAATTAATGTGTTTTCTTGGATGCTGAAGCTCGGTGTTGTGTGTAACATACACTACTAAATAAAATTTTATTATGTTAAAATTATAGGGTGTTACATTACCCCCAACTTCAATAAATTCTTTCCTTGTAAGTTAAACTTTATCTCAATAACCAAGGGTTTTTCATTTGTAAATACCATTGTTGAAAAAACCAGATCATAAAAGAGTTAATACAACTTCCTCTTAATAAGAGAGAAATATAAATACTAAGATCATTCAAAATAACATATAAATAGGTTTCTATGTAATATAAAATTGGTGGAATATGAAGATATGGAAATGTAATAAAATCAAATATTATGAAAGAGAGTGATTGAGATAATTGATCAAAAAAAGTGAATGATCAATGGAATGTTTTGGATCTCAAAACCATAAATATGTGATGATTTAAAAGACCATTTAATTCATCAGATATGAATGTAATATATTTTTTTTGTTTCAAGATACTTTTTTATAAATTTGATTAATTATTTAAATTTATATTAATATAAGGAAATATACTTAATTAATATATTTCTATTTCATAAGCACAATTTCATCCTTTGGTTATACCTCAATAAATTTCTAATTCATTTCTTACTATAAGAAATGAATATCCAAAAATAATATTTTTATTCTTGAATCAATAAAATTTACTTTTAATAGATCATAATATCCATAAAATAGTGAAAATTATTTCCTTCTATCTTAAACTATTTTTCAAAACCAATATGGTTAGCACAAGTTATCCAATATAATACATTAATATGAAAACCTCAAAAGTAACACCACTTGTTCATTATTAATATTTATTCATCAAATAGTTTAAGCAAAAATTATTACACATTAACCAGAATATCACATAGTTCCTTGGTAGGAATTAAACCCTTATCACCCTTCATTTATAGGTTTAAGCCCCACAACCTTTCCGGATACGATGAGTTGTTACCCAACACGAGGGTTGTAATTTTTCTAAAACCTTATTAATATAATTCTTATAAAATTAAAAAAGTGTAATAACCTATAATTACCTCAACATAAAAGATAATATGAACCCTAAAGTATACTAATGCCTTTAAACTTATACCCAAAATAGTATGAGAATTATTCCTTAAATAACTTTTTCATTAAAAAATACACTAATCCAATGGGTTGTATTTCCATAAATGGCTCGCAAAAATATATTTAATCTTAGTATAATCCCATCACATAAAACATAAAAACGGGGGTTTTAAGACTTTTAACTTATTATAAACCTTAAACTCATTAACCCAGGATGGTATAAGTAAGTCTTATGTTAATGAAGACATATATGCTTTAATATTTTAATGAAACCCTTAGATGATTCATGATTCTTATAACCAAAATACCATTTGTAAAAATACTTATACAATATAATTATGGAATCAAAATACATAGATAATTCATCCATTTTATTCAATATAGGCCCTTCTTTGGTATAGGGGTTAATTTTTAGAAGAGGGAATTGACTTAGATAATGCCTAGGTTCCCCACATTAAAGATAATAAACTATAAATGGGTCCCTAGGATTAAATTTATTTCCTTCAATTATACTCTTAATTTTTTCTCAATAATTTATTACTTTATTGCCTTATTTTAAACACACAATTTTTTCCCATTATTTTGAGACAATAACCTATGTGTTTCTTTACACATTTATGAGATTAAGGAAATTGATCTTTCTTTCCTCCATGGTCTCCATAACTCAAGATCTTAGAAAATTCCATCCTTATCTTATATAGTGATCCAAGAGTTAGTTAAGGTATAAGTTATTAATCATATTTTGGGATAAATGATTAGGAATAATCATGATATATTTCACTTCAATAATCTTACAATTTAGTTGCTCATAATCACCACATTTTCCATCATATTCAATGTTAAGACAAATCCTTCGAGTTTCAACCAATAACTAAAACAAAAAAGAATAACGTGAGAAACAATAACCATAGTGGGAAAACCATATAATCATTTATCTGTTGTCTAAATCATAACACCTTATTTTCAATCTAATAAACCTTAGGTTTAACCTAATTTATTCATTATCTTCATCTATTAATTTCCATTATAATTGTTTGTAAAGAAAATGTGAATTATCTAAAGAATATCCTATGGGAGTGTTATACTAGGTGCAGAGTAATGTTCATTTTCATGTTCAAGGTAATTATCTAGTCAAGCATGATGCACATTTTTTAGAGTTATTACACATAGGTACATCTATGATAGAACCACACCCACTTTTAGTATCCATATATAGATGTATTTCTAGTAAAAATCACATAATATGTACCTTACCAAAACATTAAGATGTTCTTATATACTTATCCTCAAAGTTTTTCATAGGGTTATATTCAATAATATATGTTTTACGAAATCTATTTCCAAATGTTTCTAGTATAACTCCCTCTAATATAAACTGAAATGACCCTGACTCTAGTAACCTAGACCAGGTGTCTACTTTATTACACTCACATAAGATATAAAAAATCACATCATGAAAGAATAAATATTTTTTTAGTATTGGTAAACTAGATATATAGGGGATTCACATATTACATTTGAATATACTAATTAGAAGATTTTTTGGAGAATATCATTATTCCCCTTGCATATTCTTTCATATCATTCATAGGACACTTCTTGGGTTCCTATGAAAGGCAATAAAATAAGGGTTAGATGGAATTATTATTAGGAATTATGTAAATAAAAACATATCATGAGTAAATTATGAATAATAAATACGTAATATAAAATATAGAAAAGTAAATATATAAAAACACATTATATTTAATCAATAACATGACTATTTTGATTAGATAATGAATAATAAATATAACATGGTAAATAACCGACCAACCATGACATTAAAATAACTTTACTATCATTACTAAGTAAGTCATAATCAATATGTAAAGGTAAATGACTAAAAATAATTGTCATTTAATAAATAACTGGGTATGAAATGAATCCAGGGATACTATCATTAAAAAATATCATTGATAACAATACAAGAATTCTTAATGACAGAAATTCCTAATTATTAAACATCATGATCTTAGGAATCATGAAACCTTTATGATCATGAACTTTTATAATATAATTTAAAAATATAGGTAAAAAACCATTTAATGCCACTTTATGGACTATCCTCATGAGAGTACCGATGCATTTAGGGGATATATAATTCAGGGACCCACCCATCCCTGCATGTCCAAATAATTTCTCATATATATAATAATTGATTTAATTCATGAAAAATATGACTTATCATTAGATATCCATATCGAGTAAAGAATATAGATTTATCAATATTTCCCTAGATAAAAAAATAACATTCAAAATAGAAAACCTTATATAGAAATGATATATAGTTCAAGAAATAAACATATCCATGATAAATAACATGTGTATTTGTGGGAAATTTATTGTCCAATGATTACAAGAAAGTGAATATTTCAAGGGTAAGTTAATTAATACAAAAATGAATAAATAAAGTGAATATAAATACTTTACTTGGTCAAAATGTTCATAAACCATCCATATAAATAATAAGGATGGAGTAAATACAATATATCACAAATGTAGTATAAGTAAAATAAATATTTTTAGTTATTGATGAATATAAATACCATAAAAATATATTTAAAAAAATTATTATGAATAAATATTTAAAAATTTGAGTGGTCATGATGATAGGAAATTCAATACATGCATTATATGTTAAAATGAAGATTCTTTTCACATTTTTGGTACAAGAAAAATGAGCCTTGTTTTGAAAACCAAATGAATATTCTTTTGAATTTAGTTTTTTAAAAATTAAAACATGGGTAAAAATTAATTTAATAAATCATTTTAAAAATTGTATAAACATTTTTGAAAACAGGGTTTGGGAAGAAAAATGATTTTTGATCAAAGCGAAAAATGAAGTCTGATTTTCTTAAAAACATTTTATTAATAATTGTAATTACCAAATAGTAGGAAATTATAATATTGATTGAAAAATTAATGAATAACCAAAGTAGAATAAAATAAAATATGTTTATTATCCAATTATCAAATAACGTCTTTCAATGGAAATTCGGGCATAAATAATCCTAATTAAAATACGATTATGAAATAAACCCTCACAAAGATAATAAGGTTAAAGTGGGAATTAGTCAATAAATATATTTTGTGTATAAAATTTAAATCAATATAAAATAAGTTTAAATAAAACACAATATAATAAAAATTCATTAAACACACAATCTTATAATATTAAATGCAATGAAAAAGTGATATAATCAATTGAAAGAAAATTGAGTTAAAAAAATTATTTACCACTTGGTAAAATTTAAAGTAAAAAAATTTGATGAAATAATTGAATTTGAAACTTAAAATAGCATTAATTAATAATTAATAATGATATTAGACATAAAAGTGGTAGTATATGCTCCATAAAAAATTAATTAGGTGCATAACATTACTCTATGCCTTAATGAAGGGAAATTAAGAAAAATTCCCTCTCCTCACACTTTCCTATAGTTGAATGTTATTTAACCACCAGTATAATGGTTTTAAGAATGTTACTAATTTATACTAGAACATTATTCATATATATAATATCATATATTATCCCCTTATAACATTATACCTCCCATTTGTTAATAATATATTATTATTTTTATTTTTTTCGGGTGTAAATTACCTTTTTTTCCCATGTGTGTTTTTTCGTGAAGGTTTTGGTTATTATAAATTATTTATTTCCATAATCAATATAATTATACTAATGTTTTAATTTTTTTTTTCATTATATATATTTTTATAATCATTATTTAAATTTGAACATGGAGAATGGATCTGATCGCTTCGTGGAGACGGTAGGCCTTATATACACATGAGCAACACTATCATTTTTTAATGGGTGAAGGTGTGATGAAGTGGATGATATATTAATTTTAAAAATTAAATATAATTTAATATATATCATATATATTCAATAAATTTATCCTTATTACATTCCATGTAAATATTAAGCGAAAAAAATCACATCGCTTCGCGAGGTGGAAACCCTCCGTATACATTGGAGAAATTATAATAATTTAAATAAAATCGAAATGAAGTAGTTATATATGATATTATAATTAAATAATTATAATAATACAATAAATTTCATATAAATGAGTTAAATCCATCATTATATACATACATTAAAGGTAGTGATGGAAAATATGTTACATCGGCTTGTGATGTGGTAGTCTCTATACACACGACAGACAGTTTCATTTCCCATTTGATGGAAGAGGAGATAGATATAAGTGATGGATTTAACATAATAAAATCTAATTATATTTAATATATTGATGTTATTATATAATCATGGTTTAATATTATTTTAAGGAGGTGTAAGAATAAACAAAATAAAAATGCTCATTTTAGAACGTTACCTCTTCTTTAGAAAACTACTTTATGTTTGCGCTAAAATCCATCATAGGTTTTACTTTTTATAAAACCAATGGATCTAGGATATTAGTAGGGTATTAAAGAACTTATTTAGGAAGGTTTTTTCTGAACCAAATGGATTTCTAAGTGTGAAGAAGGGAGGAGATGGGGTGGCCTTTTATAAGGGGGAGGGGACAGACATGGAATTTTTGAAAAAAATAAATCACATTAATGTTTTTATCATGAAAAAGCTTAAACAATTGATCAGTATATAACCTTTTTGGGTATAAGGTCTTAATATCACTATAATATTAGTTTTTACAAGTTTTTATGTCATTTTAACCCTTATTATTTTAGTTTAACCCCTGTATATCATTTTTACATTAATTGTGGTAATTTTTTTTATTTTACTATTCATAATGGTAAGAATTTAAGTTGTAATTATTAGATAATATAAATTATTTTGATTATAAATATTAAATCCATTTTTCAAAAATTAATTTACATAATTTTCAGAATTTAATTGAAAATTATACCCACAAACGGGATAAAAAAACGGGTTTCCAATGAGAAAACTATCATAAGTATAGAAGGTTTTAATATCAAAATTTAATATAAAATTTATTACAATGACCCAAATTAGTTAAATTATAATTAAATTGAACTTATTTTCCTTTTAAAACAATTTAATATAATTTATCCTTGTAAATTATTTAAATGAAAAATAAGTTTTCAATAAAAATTAACATTTTCACTATTATTAAAAATTCACCCTAAGATAATTTTTATATAATGATTTCAAAAATTAAGTTCATTTTTTAAAATAATATTTCTAAAAGTTTTAAAAAATAATTTTAAATTATTTTTACAACGTGTGATTAAAGCATTTTTTTGAAAAATATATTTTTTAGAAACATTTATTTTTATTTTAAATGATTCTTATTTGATTTATAATCAAGAGACAACCATATTTTTCAAAATTGAGTTATTAATATTCGTACCCATAAATTTAAAATCTTTTTTATAATGCTATACTATATTATGGTTCATTTAGGCTTGAGGTTTTGTGTTCTACAAGCTATTAAAGAGATTAAATTTAATAAAATATATTTCACGTGTTATTTGAGCTCAATGTTGCATGTTTCATATATTATTGAATATAATGTTATTATTTTAAAATATTTAGGTGTTACATTTATGATTTGTTTGAATGGGGATTTATTATTTTGAAACCATTGGTGAAATTACTCTGAATGGTTTGAGATTATGTTTATTGATTGGGGAAAGTATTAACATCTCAAATGTTAGGTTTTCAATACAATTGTTTATATTGATTATGATTCAACCCTTTTATATTATGAATGAAATGGACTTGTTAAGTGATGGTAGTGGCCATCTATAGTACCTTGATTCATTTTTTGGTCTCATGTGAAAAATTAAAATGGGTTTTGGCTGAGGCCTTACCCATTTATATTGATGTCTTGGCACAAGGCATCAATGATATTTGAAATGTATTGACAAATGGATTCGATGGTATATTTCAAATGTCCAAAATTATGCATTCGTCATTATGAATTCAGTTATTGATGTCCATGTGATTATTTTTTATATTATGATATTTATGGATGATTCTCTAGCTCATGAAATTATTTATATCGAATTATTTGATCATCATTTATTCTTGATATATTATTCTTCATGTTCATGTTATTAATTAAATATAATGTGTTTTAGGTATTTAGCATTCCATATTGATAATGACTTATGTATTCATGATATATTCTACTATACACATACACTTAATGAGAATTATAGCTCACCCCTTTATTATGTTTCCTTTCCCTAGGATGCGAGGAAATGTATTTTGATTAATATATAGGGACACACTAGAGAGAATAAAGATGATATCAAACAAAATAATTTGTTGAATTTTATGTTATAAAATGTATATGAAATTCAAGTATGTATCTATTTTATGATGACTAATAAAAAATTTTCTCTTTGATATGTGATATATTGTATGTAGTACCAATGTAATAATGTAACCACTGACCTTGGGCTACTTGGGTTGGTTTGGGGGTAACACTCATAGTTCATGACTCTTTCTTCTATTCCTTGAATTAATCATAAAAAGTTTCAATCAAAACCTACCTAATCCCATATATCTAACCCTAAAAAATCAAGTATAGGATTTTTTTAATAACTAATGAGAACAATTTGATTATAAGAGAATAAAAATTCCATTACCATTTGTTTTAAAGATCCACCTCTCAAAGTATCATCATGAATGGGGTTTGGAAGTCAAAGATCACCAAAAAAACCTAGAGGTAGCTTGGATTTTGAGGGTAAAGTGAAGGAGGAAATTAGAATATGAGGGAGTAAGAAACAAAATTAATGGCTAAAACTTGATGAATTCATGGTGTGGAAATTGAGTTCTCATCATAAAACTTAGAATTGACCACATTGGTTAAAATTCATGTGATTTCTCTTAAGAATCACTAAAAACTATTCACTAATTAAATAAAATTCAAATCCACTACCCAAAAATATTCATTCCATGAATAAATATTCATATAATAAATTTATTCTTTTATCCATATAATAACTTTTCCTCTCCTTCCCCCGCCAAATATAATCAATGAACCAACCCAACCATCCAAAACTAACAAGGAAAAACATAAAAATAAGGACATACTAGAAACAAATGGTACTACATTCTCCCCCACCATAAGGATTTCATTCCTTGGAAATATGGTGACTATATTTTTAGTGTTTTGAAAATTTATCCCACATGAATTTCCCTTGTTCCCAAGTATCTTTTTAAATTTGACCATGTTTTAATAACACTCATACTAAGGAAACATTTTTCCATCACAATTCCTTTTCCTATCTCTCTATAATAAAAATTGGTTCATGGATAACCATCACATTAGGCTCAAGAGACACATGAACCCATCTAATCACATTAATAAGATCCAACAGGTACTTATTTAGTGGGGAGACATGTAAACAATTATGGATAACACTAAATCACAAAGTTAAATCTAATCAATATGAAAATTTTGTGATACATTACCAAATAACTAAGGGTATCTTATATTGTGGAGATAATTTTACATTCTTTATCATGTGATGATAACCAAATTATGGTGACACTTTTTTTGAAAAACATGGTCACTTAAATCAAAAGATAATAAAAAATAACAAAAAAAAATATATATAATTTTTATCAGCTCTGGGCCATAGCCATCTATTTCGGATCATCTAAATCTTTTCTATGGTAACCTAGACAAGAATAGGTCTAATTAATAAAGATTTTATCATTTACACCAAACAAATTATAGAGTGATAATTAGGACCATAAAATGCCTTAAATGAAGATATATGTAACATGGCCTGATAAATTTTATTATATGAGAACTTCATTAAAGGCATATGATCTTCCCATGAGCCAAGAATGTCTATAACATAAAATGTAATGATATATTCAAATGTTTTAATATTAAAATAATAATTACTATCCATCTATGAGTGATATAATATTCTCATGGTCAATAAGGTTTAGAGAGCTAGTTGCAGAGAGCACCAAAATTGAGATATAAAACAAGGATCTCTATCAAATACAATGGATTCCAGTACTACATCTAACTTAACCACTTCTTGAACATCTAACTTTTCTAGATCCACTACCATTTTAGAAAATTGTATTGGGATAAAGTGTGCTTACATTATGATTTGATCCATAATTATCCAAATATCATCTTGTTTCTGAAGCATCTATGGTAGAAACGTGACAAATTCCATGGAAATATACTCCAATTTCTGAATAGGTATAGGTATAGATTAAATAATTCCAATTATTAATTGATGCATAGCCTTTACCTATTGATAAGTAATACATTTCATGAAATGATCCATAATCATTATTTTCATACTTGACCATAAGAAATGAGATTTCATTACCTTGTACATTTTATATGTACCTGGGTGAATAAACTATTTAGAATGGTGGAATGTATAAAGAATATATTCCTAGAAAGATTATGGTACCAAAATTTGATTATGGAAACACAATACTGAGTTTTCATATTCTATCCAATCATCCATGGTCTCCCCACTATTTAGGTTTGTTCTAATAGTGATGAAATCAATATATAATCATTGAGACTACTTGAATAAGATTATAAAATTAGGAACAAGAGTGATCGGTAGAAAGTTTCATTTTTATTATATTTGGAATAGTATAGATGATTTTTAGTAGTAATTTTCATTAACTTCCATTGGTCATGAGCTTCTCAGACCATTTTATTATAATATTTATAACTCAAAACATTAGACACTGAATTCTATTTCCCTGATGTATACACAAAATTGAAATTAAAAATATATATATACTCCATTTAATCTCAGTGCATTATGTTTAGGTCTCTTTGAGAGAATAAATGTTTCAAAATATTATGATTAGTGAAGATAGAGAAATTTTACTAAAAGATACAATGTGTCTATTTTGTAAGGCATGAACCATTGTAGCTAATTCCATTTTTTACATTATATAATTCTTTTCATATTTTCATGTCTTCCTCAATCCATATACCACAAAATGATTTACCTACATAAGAACACAACCCAATCTTTATCCATACAGATCACAATACATAACATAATCCCGACTTGGTTCTGTTAAGATAAGGAGAGGTTCTTAAGGGAGTTAATATTTAAGATATAAAAGGGAATTTTGATAACATTTAGTATAAATAAATGTATGAATTTCATTATTAGTTTATTCATGGGAGAAGTAATCCCAGATAATATCAAATAAAGTGATGATAATAGCAAGATAATGAAATAAAATTTCACCTCTCAAATAAAATATTGGGAGGATGCTAAGAAATGATTACTTTGATCTTTCCAAGGTATACTCTTATAACTTATCTAGAAATTACATACCCATATAAATGAACATATTTTATTTAAAAGTTTCACATAGAAAATATATCACAATGATGATGATCATGAAAAGTGAGTGCTCCTCAATTTCATTTCTTCTTAGTGAGTAAACCAAAATATCATCATAAAATACTCTAAAAAAGAAATCATGATACCTGTAGAGGATATGTTTCCTTAGTTCCATGAAAACTATAGGTTTATTTTTCATAAAAAGGGAATGAAAACATTTTATTAATGGCCCTATCAACTTCAAACTATTATCTTAAGAATACCATCTTTCCTAAATTTGTGTTCATAGGGCCTCGATCATATAAAAATCTTATAAAACTACATTAATCCCTTCAATTGATCAAATAAATCAATTATTCAAGGAATAAGAAACTGATTCTTTATCACAACTTGATTTACTTTACAATCGTCAACATACAATTGAAGCATACCATATAAATTCTTTATGAATAGAACTGGAGAAACCCAAGGTGATGTACTTAGTTTAATGAAGCCCTTTCTCTCTAATTATTATAGCCAAAAAGTTTTAGTTATTTTTTTCGGATCCATTCTACATGATGAAATTGAAATATATAATTTTTTAAAATTTTATCGATATAAAATTATATTTCCCATTTAGGGATATATTTTTCAGGTATACCCCTCTTTAGATTTTTCAATGAACCTCTTTTATTTTAGTTTTCTTATTCTTTGAACTTTGGAGGTTGAGTCCCTTTTTATGAATAGAGATATTTTTTCTAGGAAAAAATACATAAAATTAAGTATTAATGTTTGTTTTAAATTAATATAGTCTGGTTATAAGTGTGTAATGTGCTTATGAGGGTTATCTGTGAGTTTTGAAGGCTTCAGAAGTGGTTTGGGATCTTCTGTTGAAATTGGGATGAGTGATGTCTGCTAGAAATTTAATTATTGTGAACCTATTACAGGATGTTTAAATTTGGATTGGAAGACATCATGAAGTAGTTAATGATGTTAAATAGTTACATACTTGAAACTAGTTCATGTTTTTTAATGCTCAGTTGGGGTTATTTTAACCGACAACAACATGTTTTTTGGCGTAACTCAAAAATTTATAAATACACAACATGAAAGTATTACACTTCATGTATTTCTAAGGATAAGTGATTTTAATGCCATGATGTGCATATTATTTCATTTAATACATATTTATACCTTATCACTTAGATTCTAGGGCGACTCTAAGTAATTTTTGAGTGCTTTCTTCCCTTCCAGATGCTTCGATAAAGCATTTTACCTCCAATGAGTTTTTTTGATATAGTTCTCCCCTCTTTTCCATTACTCTTCATTATAGTGATGTAATCACATGAAAAAAACAATTTTGTGTTTTTATATTGATGATGTGCGATCTAGGTTTATTTTGTGATTGTCATTACATTTTTCCTTTAATAGCATTACATATTGAAATCATTTCATTGATTGACAGTTAAAGGCAGGTGGTCTAAAACAAAAACCAGTTTTTCTATTTCAATTTTGTTCAAGTATGTTCAATATTATGTGATTGTTCCAAAAAAACATGTGTATTAACAAACAAAGTAATGGGAAATGATAATCATGGGTTTATACTATTCATTGGATTCCTTTGGATCCAATGGTGTTGCGACCTAGCATGCCACTATCTGTAGGGTGAGCCAACCCTTGATCAATAATAAACTGAATACTATATTAATATATATATTAGAAATACATGAGACATCAGGTGATTTATTTTGATAGAGTCACCTTAGAAAATATATTATATGATTTTTGTAACGATGGGTGGTTATTTGATATAAAATGGTTGTGAAAATTGGCATGGAAATGAATTAAGATATAATTTAATGCATGAGTGGTCAATTGAAAGAAAAATTGTAATTAGATGAATTAACCACTATGGCTTGGGATATTATGAGTTTTACTCATTATTTATTGAATTTTGTTGAATTATATATATAAATTCTTATATAGAGGGCTTGATCTAGTTAGGTTTAATTTCTTACATAGAGGACTTGTCCAGGTTATGATGAAATGCTTATATAGAGGGCTTGGGATGATAATAGTGAAATTATTATACATAAGAATTAATATGGATTTTAAAATTAGTATATAGATGGATTGAAACAAATGATGAAATGATTATGAAAAGGTATTTTCTTTTTTATGTGATTATACAATGGACTTGTGGTTATGGCTAGCATGGTTGTGCTATATGCTCAGAGATATTCTGGAATGGTGTCAAAGAAGGTTGGTTTTTGTATTGTATTAATTGATTAATCAATATAACTATTTATTTATTTATTTCATGTACTTGTTATTAGACCGATTTTAATTAGACACGTTGGTGTTAACCTATTGATTTTTACTCACACCCTATCAGGACACCATTTGGTGCTTGTGAATATTACATAGATGCAGGTTTGGAGAAGGGAAAGTGAACTTGTTGTTGATAGTTAATTATAGGATTTATTGGAACTCTGATATGGGACCAAAGTTAGGTTCATGACTAGGGTATTTTGAGTTTGTCATGTGATCTTGTTCTTTTATTTGTATTAATTTCAGTTTGACATTTAGATACATTATAACATGTCATTAAATGGTATACTATTATTTGGTGTATTGGTTCTTCCTTTACCTTCCAATTCTATGTTTTACTAATTCAACTATTTAAATTACTATGATATTTATTATTATTGTTTTTACACTATATTTTAACTCTTTACTAGGGGTATAGTCTCCCTACTATTCTCTTTACACCCTCGTTGCTAGTTGAAAATCACTGGCATATATGAAGGCACACTTGAGGCCCTATAACTCAATTGATATGGATTTATGAGAGAGTACAGGATCATAAAACATTATAAAATTTTATCAAAGGGTCAAGTTTTTATTTATTTCTATTTATTTACTAATTTTTAAATGTAGAAAAGATATTAGGATATTTCAGGACATGGTAATAAACCTATGTGTGGGAGTAGCTAACCCATGCACGAGGGAAAATCTGAGTACCCATGGATGAGATTTCTATTTGTGTTTTTTTATTAATATAGATGAATTTATTTCACCTTAGGTGATTAAAAAATTACGTGATGTTATTTTTTCTTGATATTTATATATGTGGCCCATTTTGGCATGAGATGAGTATGCATGCATCATTATAGGAATATAAAGATATATCTTGACATGCATTGTTCATGATAATGAAATATTATTTTCATGTGATATATTTTCCTATATGAACTTTTAAATGAGATTTATATAATATATAATAAATAAGAATAAAGAACTATTATGTCATGCTAATTACATTCTTAATCCATGTTTAGAGAGACCATGATCTAGTAGTTCTCTATTGATGTCTCATATTAAGGTTGAAATTGTTGTTATCTAGTGTTATAAGGTGTGAGTTTATTTTATAGAAAATATTCCTCCTAATAATCCTAAAATTGTGCATTAATAGAGAAGAAATCAACATGCTCCTAACATAGCTGATTCAGAGCTTCCTATAGATCATGAGGATCAGATGGATGTTCATCTTTGCAACAGTTTCCCGTGGGTCATGTGACCCATGGAAAGGAAGACTGTTCACACCATGAATTAAATGTATGAGTTGACAAGAGAGTTTTAACTACATCATCTACCTACATTCAATAGGTAGGGAGGCCCCTAGAAATATTATTTTTATATTGATTCAATCCAAACAATCTTCAAGAACCTCAAGACACCTATAAATAAGAGGCAGAATCTTGATGCATACATTCTTCATGGACCCACCAAGTGTTGGTGGGATATTTTAGAGTAAGATGGGAAACTATGGGAGTTATCCTGGATGGACTTCAAGGTGATCTTCCAGATCCATTTATATCTTGAGACATTGATGGATGGTATGGATCATGAGTTCATACACCTGATGCAAGAGGGAATTCCATTGATGGACTATTCTAGACATTTCACCGACCTACAATGCTTTGCACCATCTTTAGTATCTTATGAGATCTATATGGAGAGAGATTTTTGGATGGGATTGACTATGATATTAGGTCATAAATGAACATGAATCATTTGAGTAGCTTTTCAGATGTGATGAATTAGGAACACATCATGGAATGGAATCTGAGGGAGTCCCCAAGAAATTGCTAGGCTACTTTAGTAGGGTGAATTGGGAGCTCTTATATTGGTGGAAAGAAGAACCTCTATGATAGTTATCACCACGTAAATAGTGGGAAGAGTAGTTAGGTTAGTCATCAGCTATCTCAGGATCATATTCTATTGTAGTTTTATCAGTGTGGAATGTTTGGACATATGCATCCTCAATGTTCATACCCTTCTTATGAGTGCCATGCTTGCGATACTCTTGGTCCCCTGTAGAGTTTTTTAGGGGTATACAACAAAATAGAAGTGGTAGGGGATTGGTATTGGTATCAGATTATGGTAAGGACTCAGCTACCCCTCAACAGAATGGTAGCTGGAGTTCCACTAGATTCTCAGGTTTAGGTAAGGGATGTGGTACCTTAGTGTACGATCAACAGAACCAATTAGAGGGAATAGTGCCAGGGAGTCAAACTAGATCATAGGGTAGAAGATAAATTCATCCACAAACTATGTAGTTTGCTCTAAAAAGTGTAGACGTAGGAACTTCAACCATCAAAGGTAAGATTATTATGTTATCTTCCTATCCTTTCATTTTTCTTAATACAGGAGCATCACATTCATTTTTTATCTAATCTTTTTAAAAACATTTTTAGTTTGTTGTGGAAATATTGGATGGGGTATTGAACATTGACACATCATTGGGAGTGATGTTAGAGAATATAAAACATTTTAGGGTGTGTTATATAGAAATTGGTGGTTTCCGTTACATTTGGGTACCGTTTGTGATGGAAATTATAGGTTTCAATTCAATTCTTGGTATGGATTGGTTAGTTATTTACCAGGATCATATCGATTTTTATCAAAGAAGAGTTACTTTTTTTTTATCTAGAAGTACAAAATTATTTTCCCTTGGGTGAGTGTGATCGTTAGGCTAGTTGTACATGACCAATTCAGAGTGGATTGGATTGTCTCATGGATCAGATAGATGGTATTTCTCTAGATTATGGTGGAATGAAGAAAGATAATTTTCCACCTATGGTAGACCATTTTAGGATGTTTTTATTGATGTGTTATGTAGATTACCACCTGAATGAGAAATTGAGTTTACGATTGAGTTAGTTTTAAGAGTAGAGCAGGTTTCTATTCCACAATATAGTATAAAACTAATTGGGATTCAGGAGTTCAAAATTCAACTAGAATATCTACAACTTAAAGGTTTCATACATCCTAGAGCATCTCCAAGCGGTTCTCCAGTTCTTTTCACCAATAAGGATTTTGGGAATTTAGGCTTATGTGTGGATTATCATATACTAATCCAAATGAGGGTTAATAATAAATATCCCATTTCACGTATTGATGATATATTCAATTACTCTATAGGTGATAAGGTATCATCGCAGTTTGACTTGAGATTAGGATACCACCAGTTAAGGGTGAGACCATTATACATAAGTCAAACTGCTTTTATGAAAGGTATGTCTTGTACATGTTTTTGATGATGTAGTTTGGTTTGATGAATTCACCAATGGTATTCATGGCCTCTATGTATCAAATCATTATTCCTTTTTTTGACTAGTATGTGGTGTTTTTTGTCAATGAAATATTAGTGTACTCTTAGTCAACCGATGATCATTCCTAATATCATGAAATCATATTGAGTATATTAAGTGAGCACTTGATTTATACCAACATAATAAAATTTAGTTAATAGATTGATAAATTAAAGTCAATGGGACATGTAAACTTAGAATAATTAGTGTTAGTGGATCTAGATATTGTCGAAGTTGTTGTATCTTAAGAGCAAACCTAGAATATCTTCCGAATTCAGAGTTTTCTTGGTTTATAAATTTTTGATTCATGTTGTATCCAAGATTTCTCCCATATGATAACATTAATGTCTAGGATGACCAATAAAGGGGTAATGTTTTTTTGTGAGATACTTACAAGAGAGATTTTTAGGAACTAAAGAGAAGGATGACCTCAACACCTATCCTCACTTTACCCATGCTGGGTAATACATATACCATATACTATGACACATATGGAGTTAGAATCATAGGTGTTCTGATGGAAGAGTATCAAGTGGTTTTTTATGGCTCTAAAAAGCTAATACCTCAAGGAAAGAATCATCATACTCATGATCAAAAGTTATCTATAATGGTACATGACCTGAGATGCTGGAGAAACTATATTTTGTTTTATGGGATTATGGTGTGAACATATCACAAGATCCTCAGGTATATATTTTCTCAATGAGACCTAAACCTTTGACATAAGAGGTTTGTCAAGTATTTAAAGTCTTTCAAATTCATGCTGGATTATACACTATAAAAGGGAAACACTATAGCCGATTCATAGAGCCATAAGATGTAGGAATATGGAGTATGAGATCCTTGTGATGAGTGGAGGTTTATGGTGATATTTTTAGACATGAATCTATATGTTTAGGTATACTAGGGATGAGTATCTTTGACTTTGACATCTATTTTACCTACTCTTCTGGACCGGATTATGAAATAGTAGTTATATGATCCAAAAGGCCTTATTATGAGGACATATTATATGGCATGGAGCCACCACCCGAATGGTCTCTTAGATTTGGAAATACTATTATTTTTTATGGTTGAGTATGGGTTCTTATGGGTTTTCAAGAAGATCTGATGAGAGAGTTTCATGCTTCTAGATGGGTGGTAAATCTTGGCTTTACAAAGATGTATCATGATATACATAGAGTGTAATGATGGACTAGAATGAGGAAGAATTTAACATGATTTATTGTTATGTGTTTCACCTGTCAGTAGGTGAAGAACAATCATTAGAGGCTTGCAAGGCTATTGCAGTCTCTTCCTAATCTCAAATGGAAAGGGGTTGATGTCATAATATAAATTTTGAAAGTATTACCTAAGTAGACTCATAAGAATGATGTTGTATGGGTGATCATGGACCAAATGATGAAGGGATCCCATATTATACATAGTAGGTATACCATCAATATTAATGATATGGGTAGTCTTTATATCCTAGAGATAGTTCAGCTGCATAGTGTTTTGAGGAGTATTGTTTCTAATAGAGATCCTCATTTCACTTCTCTGTTCTGGCAGGGTATTTATAAGGATATGGGAGTACATGCTCATATTATCACTTCCTATCATCCAAAGACAAATGGTCAATATGAATAGACTATTTAGATTATATAGAATTTTTTATGAACCTATGTTTTTTATTTTTGTGGTTTATGGGAGAAATATTTTACACTTGCAAAGTTTTCTAATAATAATTGATTCTATACATCAATACAAATAGAGGCTTTCAAGAATTTGTATATAAGGACATGATGTTCACCTATATTCCAATTTGAGGTAGATGAATCAGTGATTTTTGAGCCTAGTATCATGCAATAAATGTTTTAGTATCTTCAATTGATTAGGAGGCAGTTGGTGACCATGTATAAAAAGTTTAAATATTACGTTGACAAGTGGAGATGACCTCTAGAGGTTGAGGTTGGGAATCATGTTTTCCTTAGATTGTCACCTAGGTTGGGCAAACACCATATATGAAATGGGGAAAGATAGTGCCAGGTTTTTTTGGGCCATTTGAGGGAGTAGAAAGGGTCAGTAAATTGACATACTGATTATCCCTTCCACAATTCTATAGTTCCATGAAAAACGTGTTTTATGAATTATAGATTTGGAGATACAATATTGACCCTTATCATGTGGTTGATGTTAATTACATCATGCTTAGTTTAGATTATTCTTTTGATGGGGATCCAATTTATATTTTGGACCATAGTGAGAAGTATCAATATGGAAAGTCCATACCTCTAGCTCGAGTGTAGTGGAAACATCGAAATGTTCCCGAGGTGACCTAGGAGAGGGAATATGATATGTTAGCATAATTGCTAGACTTGTTTTTTGAGTACCCATAGTGATTATTATAGTTTTTCATGGATGAGATGTTATATAGGGGTGAAGTTTTAAGATCCATTATTTTTCAAGGTATTTCCCTCTTTGGATTTTTCATTGAATCCATTTTCTATGAATTTGAATCTTCTTCGAACATTAATGGATGAGTCACATTTTGGTAATAAAGATATTTTCTTAGGGAAAATAAACTAATGTTTGGGGATATTTTTTTTTTGAATTAATGGAGTCTATGTATAATAGTATAAATAGATTATGAGAGTAATCTGTGAGTTTGGAAGGCTTCATAGGTGGTTTGGGAACTTCTATAGAAATTGGGCGGAGTGCTGTCTACTATAAATTTACACATTGTGAACATCTTACAGAACCTTTAAATGTGGCTAGGAAGATTTCATGAACTATTTCATGATGTGAAATAGTTACATGTCATGGAAGTAGTTCATGTTATTTAATACCCAGTTGTTGTTATTTTAACCTGAGGCGAATCACTTTTTGACGTAGCTTAAAAATTGAGAAATACAAAACCTGAAATGATAAACACCACATATTTATCAGGATCAATGGTTTTAAACCCATGATGCACATATGATTTCAGTTCATCCATTTTAATCCCATCTCCCTCAAACCCTAGGGTGACTCTAGGTGATTTTGGAGTGATTTATTCCCTTCCAAACATCTTGATCAAGAATGTGATCTCTGATGATTTGTTTTGATATGGGTTTTCCCTCCCTCCAATTTCTCTCTTTTTTGTGGTAAAATATATTGAATATGGTTGTTTTGGATTTTGATATTTATGTTGTGTGGTCTAGCTTCTTCTTGTGATCATAATCACCTTTTTACATTGATGGTGTTACCTATTAGAAGTGTTATGTTGATCACTGGTTAAAGGTTGGTTGTCTAAAACAAAACCATATGGTATGTTTATTTGTTTGTTCATGTATGTGAAATATTATGTGATTTCACTGAAAATTCATACACATTAACAAATAGAATAATGGGTAATGATATTATTGTGTTTAGACTATTCCTTGGATTCCTTTGGATCCAGTGGTGTTGCGACCTGGATTGCTACTACCCATAGGGTGATACTACCCATGAACAATAATGAATATAGTAATGTCTTAAAATATGTTTTAGAATGACATGTTACCTCAGGTGAATTCTTATGATAGATTTTCCTTGGAAAATGTATTATTTGATTATTATAATAAATGTTGGTTATTTGACATAAAATTGATGTGTAAATTACCATGGAAACGACTTAAGATACAACTTAATAAATGAATGTGTAATTTAAAGACAAATGGTAAATTAATAAATTAACCACTATGGATTGTGATATTATGATGTGTTCTTCATGCTGTATTGTATTGTGTTTTATTTGATACTAAAATGATTATATAGATGGATTGACCAGGTTATGATGAAATGCTTATATAGAGGGCTTGACCAGGTTATGTTGAAATGATTATATAGAGATCTTGGACCAGTTATGATAAAATTATTATATAGAGGGCTTAGACTAGATGTTGAAATGATTATATAGAGGTCTTGGCTCAGATGATGAAATGATTATATAAACGTATTTTCCCAGTTAGATGATTATACCATGAAATTATGGTTATGGTTGGAGTGGTTTTTATAAATGCTCATATATATTCTGACATGGTAACAAAGTAGGTTGACTATTGTATTGTATTAATTTATTAAGTAATAAACCTATTTATCACTTTATTTTATGAACTTATTATTAGATGATTTTTGTTTAGACATGGTGGTTTTGAAAAACCGACTTTTACTCACTCTCTATTTAGGTTGACATTTAGTACTCGAATATATTATATGGATGTATGTTTGGATAAGGTAAATAGCCCCCATTGTTGATTGTTGATTTCTAGACGGGTTAGAGCTTAGAGATGGGACTGACACATGGTTCATGACTAGGTTATTTTGAGTTCCTCATATTAGCTTGTTCTTTTATTTGTATTACTTTTAGTTTTATATTTTGATACATTCTTTCCTATAATTACATGGTTCAATATTATTTGGTTTATTAGTTCATCCTTTACCTTTCTGTTGTATATTGTAATATTTCTGCTATTTTTGTTTTGCTGATATTTATTATTAATATTTATTTCTATTATATTATAACTCTGTACCAAGGGGTATAGTTTCCCCACTATGCTCTTTAAACCCCCAATACTAGTTATAAACCTTTGACATACATAGAGGAACACTTGAGGTACAATAAACAAACTATTTTTCCATGTGAGAGATTTATAGATCATGGGATATTACAAGGTGGTAGAATAAGCAAATATATTAGAAACACATACATGTATTGTTTTAATATTGAAGGAAGATTCCTATTTATAGTTTTATCTATATCTCACAACGTCATTGTTTACATCTAACTATAAAAGGTTCCATCACCTACCAATAATTGTCCTTCTATACTAGTATTAATTTCCCAATTCCCTTTGAATAAATGAACAACTACATCCAGGGATGTTAAAGTTACTTTTTTTTCATAGAAATCAATATGTGCTTTAAATTTCACCAACTAGTCCATTTATAATATTAAATAGAAAATACCAATTTTTTAGATAGTAAAATACCATATAAACTATTTTTCATCAATAGTAATTTAACCATATGGGCACTTGAATCCATTTCATTCCTGCTGAATGATAGGTGACTTGATGATCTTGATGTGAGGAATCATTTCCACATAAAAGAGCAATTTTTTAACCACATGAGATGAAAGAAAAGAATGAGATGCACTATTATCAAAAAATAGAATTAATAGTGGTCATGTTTAGAATAATGACACCTTACACCATCAAGGGACCTGATTTCTTAGTTGATATATCCTACTTAGATCCATATAACTATTGATCATTTCTTATTGAGTAGTATTTTCTCCCTTGTTGTGGTGTCGTCTACACAGTTGAGGTTTTCATAGGGTCATCTTGGTTCATCTGATATCGAGGGTGAGAACTATTATGATGAGATCACCCCGATTGAGAATGGGATATGTAACCAAATGAGATCTTAAAAAGAAAACTATTTTTCAGAGTATATACAACAAGAAACATTGGGCCCAAAAAAACCATGGAATATTATTTTTTAAATATGACTATTATTACTTAGCCATTAAATTAGAAGGTATGAATAAGATTAAATAATTTTTTAAAAAATATATAATAATAATACTCAATATAAATCTATTAAGGAACAATTAGGAAATAAGCACTCAATTTTTAATGCATAAATTTTTTTATGGTCTTGTATTTTTCCAAGTGCATCTCTCTTTACTTTTCAACAATTTTTTTGTGTCTAAATTATTTTTTAGAGCTTTGGTTGGAGATTATGATAAGGATTTGGGTTATGGCTAAGAGTTATAGGGGTTATGAAAATTATAGGCTGTAGAACAATTTTATGATATAAAAGTTTAGTTTATGATGTAAATTTGTTGGAATGAGATTGTAAGAACCAAGAAAATATTTGAATCTTCATGGAAATTTGTAAAACAAACTTACACCATAAAATTTAATTTTATAGCATGAGATCAGTTTTCATCAGTTGTTAATTCTATTCAATATAATTTTAGGCTTATATGATAATTTGGGAATTTATTCCATAAATTCCATGTTTATGTCGTAAATATAAAACACCAAATGTTTTAAACCTAGCATGAAGTGTTTTAATAATGCATATATCTTGTTGCATTTTTCAGACCTTCATAAAATGACTCCTTGGATATTTATCTTTAATCTAGAAGTATGTCCTTGGATTTACTCATCCTAGATAGTGAGAATACAGTTTCTTAGTTCCATTTAAAGGAAGGAGGAACCTGAAATTACCTCATACATTGAATTTTTATCTCCATCAACTATTCTTTTGAGTTGGGTGGTCTAAATAGTATTCCTAATTATCATTTTAAATTATTATAGTATGTGAAATATGTATGATTCCACTAGCACACTATGCATGCAACCTAAGTAATTGGTTGTTTCTTAATTAATGTGATCTATATGTATAGACCTCCCATGAGATTCCCATCGAATCCATTGGCATTGAGACTGAGACTTGTAGCCACCTGATAGGTATTCCAATCATTGAACTTGTTAAGGTGTAGTTACATTGAACCTAGATCCCTGAGAGGTTTCGGAAATTGGTTTTTGTTTCAGCTAAATACTATGAATTGGAATAACTAGTGAATTGTAGTGATTTATTGGGATATAATCACCTTGAAAGAAATTGGTTAATTATCATGATGATGAACCTGAGATTAAAAAGGATTAATGAATCAAGAATTAATTTGATTATGATGATTGAAGGGTCTCAATCATGTGAAATGTTAATGGATAGAGAAATTATAATTAGATGATTGATCATTATGTCATGTGGTGACATGTTTTTGTGATTGATGTGCAGTTATAATGTAATTCTTATAGGTCTCTACCCAATTCTGCAGTAATACTAATAGGTATCTTCCCATTTATTCTGTAATTTTTATAGGTGATTTGACATTAACAATGATATAATTATAGGTAAATTCTCATTTATACTGAAATTATTATGGGTCTTGGATAGGATACGTTGTAATGATTATAGGGTTTTACCCGGTTATATTTTAATGATTATAGTGTTCTGTTTGTGTTTTTTATTTTCCCATTGTGATGATATGTTTGATATACCCTAGGAGGGTTTTGATTATGGTAAGAATGAATCCTTGATACTCTCATAGATATCCAACATCATGCCAAGGAATATTTGGCAGACCCCACGTGTCACTTTGGAACTCGATGGTTAGAGGGTTTATATCATGTGTAATATTAATTTATTAAATTAATACCCCATTTTTATATTTTTATTTTTTCAATATATATCTCAGACTAGATTTGTTTACACATGGAGGTGTCAACCTATTGAGTTACTCTCACACCCTGGATAGGACTTCATTTTGTACGTGGATTGATTTCATGGATATAGGTATGGATAAGGGTAAGGGAACTTATGGTTGATTGTTACTTTCTTGATGTATAAGTTCTTAGAGATGGGAATGAAATGGGGATCTAGACTAGGATTTAAGAGCCTTTATTTAATTCTACATATTATTTTATTTTTCTAACATTCAAAACATCATTTAGTTACACTCAGTCTATCATTACACGATTCTATTATTATTGAACATGTTATTTATACTACCATGGATTCCTAGTTGTTGATTATATTATTTCTGTTATTTACACTACTCTATTATTATCTATTTCTATAATTATACTCTATTATAGTGGGTATAGTCTCCCGAATATTTTTCTTATACTCTCACAACTAGTCATAAACCTCTAGAATATGGGGATTCATTGTTGATGTCATGTATCGAACTCCAGTTTGGTCATGTGAGGAAGCATCATGTCAGGTAATATAACAAAGTGGTATCAAAGGAACCAATTTTATTTTCTATTGCAACATTATTTGGTAAGGGTAGAAAGGAGACTCAAAAATGAGTTGGGTATTGTAATTGAGCTTGTTCATGGTAGTAGCTAACCCATGTATGGGAGAAAACCCATGTTATTAGGGATGGGATTGTTGTTCACTTTTTTTCATGTTATAATTTTGATTCCATTTCACCTTGGGTGATTCACTTGTTGTATGATGTTATGTTTTATTTAGATTTTTATTTGTGGCGCAACCTAGAATGAGATGAGTATGGATGTATCATGGAAGGAACATAGAGATATACATTGACCTGAATTGTTGATATTAGATACATGTTTATTGCATGTGACATATCTTCCCATATGAATTGTGAAATAAAATCCCTTGATATACTAGATATAAATGTTGAAAGAAATTGTTATATTATAATCAATCACATATTAAGCCTTGTGTGGCGAATCTTCAGTCCAGTGGTCCTCTATTTTTATCATATGTTCAGGTCGGTTTTCTTGTTTTCTTGTGTTCTATTGGTGTTTTGGTATTTTTATAGAAAATTACTCCTCATGGTATTCTAGTTGAGAATTAAGTGAATGTTAATAAAAAAATCCTAATGTAGTTTAGCTAGAACTTCCCTGGGATCCAAAGAGTCTAATGGAAGATTAGATTTTCAATAACTTATCAAGGGTCATGTAGTCTTTGGTGAGAGATATTGTTCATATCAAACCATAGATTCTTGAGATGATGAGATATTTATAGCTATGACATCCATCTATATTTATCATGGAGGGAGGTCCCCAGGTAGATATGTTTTGAATTAATTCATTACATATGATCATCAATCACAATAAGAAACCTTTTACCAGGAGAGTTAAGTTTACTACTTATATGATTTGAGGACCAGGAAAGAGTTAGAGGCATATCCTAAAGAAAGATAGAAAATATAAGGAATTATCTTGGAAGGATTTTGAGGCAATTTTTATAAGTCATTTCTATCCAGAGACTTTGAGGTATGAGAGGGATTACGAGTTCATGCACTTAAAAAAGGAAGGTATCTCAGTGATGGAATATGTAATAATATTCATAGATCTGTATTTTTTCTCCATACATAGTAATAGATGAGGTTTCTAGTGAAATAAGTTTCAAGGATGTGCTTCTTCATGATATCGGGTTGCATGTAAACATCTTTCTCCTGAGTAGTTTTATGAATGCATGGAATAAAACTCTCGTCATGGAAGGGAATATAAGAGAGGCCTTTATTAGTTTCCAATTATTTTCAAAAATAAAATATGGGAGCTCTTCATCTGGTAGTAGGAAGCATTAGTACGACAATCAACATTATAGTAGTAGTGGGAAGAGAAGCCGAGGTATTGAAAAATCATCTTAGAACCACGGTCAGTTACAATGATTTCAGTGTGGAAAGGATGAACACAAGAGCCCTCAGTTTTCTTACTCACTTAAGTTTTGTCATTATTATGCTAGTTTTGGATACCTTTAGATGTTTTTCATAGTCTCACTAAAGTAGATAAGTGGCATGGTATAATGAAAAAAACTTGATTCTAGGAGGGAGTCAGTTACCCCTCAGCAAACAGGTAGTTGGGGTTCTACTGAACATTCAGCCCAAGGTTGGGGCCATGTTACCCCAATGTAGGAGTAAGATTACCATACAAAGGGAACATATTAAGGGATTTATAATGGATCCCAAGGATGATGGTTGAGTCAACTGCATTGTATATAGTCTACTCTGGAAATCTTGGATGCATGGCCATCTACTGTCATAGGTACAATTCTTATATCATCCACCCTTGCTTGTGTTTTGTTTGATACAAAAGAATCAAATTCTCTTTTATCTTCCTATATTAAATATGGATTGGATTGGTTATGAAGTTATTTTATGATTTTATGATCACCAAAACATCATTGGGAGTGCGGTCATGGGGTGTCTAGATTTTGAAGTCATGTTTTCATGAAATTGGTGGCTAATATTTCTCTTGGGATATTTTTGTGATAAAAATGACATGATTAAATTTAATTCTTGGTATATACTGGTAAGTTATATACCAGGTTCATTTCAACTATTATCAGAGGTGATTTAATTTTTTACCTCCATAAGAGGGAATCTACATCAATCAAGGGGATTGGGATCTTCAGGCTATTCATGTAGGAAAAATGTAGTGCAGATCGGATTGTATCAGGTATAAAATAGTAATCCTTGATCTCAATGATGGTGGAGTATATGAGGATACTTTTCCACCAGTGGTAGACCACAATATGAACACCTTTCTTAAATAGTTTTTTGAATTTTCAGCCATATAGGGGATCTAGTTCATGATCACTTTAGTGTTGGGAGCTAAAATAGTTTCTATTTCGCCTTAAATAATTGCACCAATACAGATTCATGAGTTGAAAGTTTAGTTTGAAGACCTAGAATACAATGGATTAATATATCTGAGTACTTCACCATGGGGTTATCCTATGATTTTCTCTAAAGATGTTGATGGGACTTTACCATTATGTTCTGATTATAAGAGACTAAACTAGATAATGATCAAGAACTGGTACCCCTTCCATGCATCAAAGATCTCTACGATCAACAGAGTGGTTCTGAGATCATTTACAAGATCAAATTGAGGGTAGGTTACCATTAGTTGTGTGTGAGATCGTATAAAATACTTCATATTACTTTTAAAATTAGGTATGGATTTTATTAGTTATTATTCATTTCATTTAGTATGAAAAATACACTAGTAGTATTCATAGCCCCAATGAATCAAATATTACATCGATTCATGGGTCATTTTTTGGGGATTTTTTGTTGATTTCATATTAGTGCACTCCCAATCAGTAGAAAATCATGACCAACATCCTGAAATCTTCTTGAGTACACTAATATAGAATTGTATTTATGGATATATTTCTGTATTGATCAAGTGTACTTGTTGGGCCAGGTCATCTCAGATCCTGGAGTGATAGTGGACCTAGAGAAAGTTTTATATATCATATACTTGCAATCGACCTAATAATATCTTCAATATTAAATTTCTTCTTGTTTTATTTTGATATTATTATAATTTCACCTTATAATTCTACCATTTGGAAGAATTGATGTTTGGGATGACTAATAAATGAGTGAATTTATTTGGTTAGATTCTTTTGGGAGATATTTTTAAGAGATAAAGAGAGAACGACAACAACATTGATCCTTACCTTTTCTATTCATGGAAAATAGCATACTGTGTTCCATGACACATCTTGAGTTAGACTTAGAGAAGTTATGATGTTATAGGATTGAGTAGTTTCTTGTAGATCTTGATAGGTAATATAACATGAGAGGAATTATCCTACTCATGATAAAAAGTTAGCTATGGTGGTACACATCCTAAGATATTGGAGACACTCTATGTTGGGTGAGTGGTTTGCGGTGTACATGGACTACGAGATTCTCAAATACATCTTTTTTCTGTGATACCTAAATCTTAAACAGAGGAGGTGGGTCAAGTATCTTCATTCTTTTTATTTTATGTTATAATACACACTAGGAAAATTAAATATTGTTTCTAATGATTTGATCTAGAAGACACAGAAATTGGTATTATAAGAGTCTTATGATGAGTGGTGGTTGATGGCTATCTTTTCAGACATGAACCATGATATTCAGGAGTCCTAGGGATAAGTATATATGAGTTATACATCTGTTACACTCATGATTTTTGGCCGGATAAAGACATAACATTTATTTGTTATGGAGGTATGGGCTCCAAGGTAAAACTTATATGTGGGGAACTACCTTCAGGATTGACTCTTGGAAGCGATGATGTTATTCTTTTCTTTGGGTATGTGTGGGTTTTTATGGGCTTACATGAGGATCTGATAAGAGAGTTTCATGCTTTGATATGAGTGATATATCCAGGACTAATAAAGAAGTATCATGATCTCTATTGGAAATACTGGTGTCTAGGGATGAAAAGGGAGATATCAAGATTCATGGGAAGATGTTTCACGTGTAAGTTGGTGAAGGCAGAGCATTAGAGGCTTGTTGAGTTGTTGTAGCCTCTACCATTTATGAAATTGAAGTGGGATAATGCCATGATAGATTTTGTGATAGGATTACCAAGTTCACCACACAGTAATGATGTAGTTTCGGTGATTTTTTATCAAATGAAAAATTTATCCCACTTCTTACCTATAATAGAGACCTTAACCATTGATGATATAATTAGTATATTTGTGCGAGATATTGTTCGACTACATGGTGTTCTGAGGAGTATTAATTTTAATCAAGATCCTGATTTCACATTTCAGTTTAGAAGGGTATTTAGAAGGCTATGGGATCAGAGGTTCTTCAATGTATAACCTATCATCCTTAGACTAATGTCTAATTTGAGAGGATGGTTTAGATTTTGGAGGATATTTTGTCAGCATGTGTTTTGGATTTTGTGGTTCTTGGGAGTAATACATATCCATCATGTATTTTAATTATAACAATATATTGTACGAATTCACCTAAATGGATCAATTTGATGAATTTCTTGTAATCCCATTCCATTATCCTATTTATTGGTTAAATTTTGGTGAGTTAAAGCTTGTTAGACCTATTCTCATGTAAGAGACATCTATGCAGGTTTAGTTGATTGGAACGAAGTTAGTGATCAAATAGAAATATAAAAAACAGTATATTGAACGTTATAAATGACAAATAGTGTTTGAGTTTAGTCATTATGTTTTCCTTCGAGAGCTACCTAGGATGGGGGAAATTCTATATTATGAATCAAGGAATTCTAGGGCATATGTTTTTCAGTAATTTTGGTATTATGGAAAGGGATGGTATTGCAACCTACTATTTATCCATTCCACAATTTTATAGCTCCATGCACGATGTTTTTCAAATTTTTTAGCTTTGTTGATATCATTATGATGGACATTGACAATGTTGATATGGATATTTATGCATCCTTTTAGGATCATCTGATTCATATTGTGGACCATAGGGAGAAGAATCTCTACGGGAAGGCTGAGCCACATGCATGGGTACAATGGAAGCATGGATATGTGAAAGAGGAGATCTGGGAGAGGGAGTTGGATATATAGACACAATGTATTGAATTGTTTATAAATACCCCTAAGTGATTCTTGGAGTATCTCGAGGATGATGTGTTATATGGAATTGAGGTTTTAAAATCTCATATTTTTTAGGCGCATATCTCTTTAAATTTCATTAATTTTTTTTAAAGTATGGTTTATTTTTTTGAGATTTTATAGGAATGTATGTGTAAGAGTTGGGGTTTGGGTGGGATTTGTGGGGGTTCTGAAAATTTTAGGTTATAAAAAAAATTTATTCCATAAAATTTTATTTTATAATGTAGATTTTTTGAGCCGACCTAGTACAAACCAAGAAAATATGTAAATCATAAGGGAATTTTTTAAAACCATTTTACACCATAAAATTGGATTTTAAAATGTAAGTTAATTTTTGATATGGTTATAATCCCATGCAATGGAATTTTTAGAGTATATGATAATTGAGGGATTTATAAAATAAACCCCATGTTTACACTATAAATATTATGTGCCTAGAGTTTTAAACATAGTATTCTACATTCTAATAATGCACACCTCCTATCATGTTTTTTAGACCTTTTGAGGACATTTCCTTAGAGGTTTATCATTGATCCAAGTTTGTATCCTTGGATATCTTAATTCTAGATAGTGAGATTAGAGTTTCTTAGTTCTATTGGAAGGAAGGAGGTACCTAAATTTACCTCAGATGTTGAGGGTTTGTCTATATCAACTCTACTTTTGACGAGGGCTATCAAAATCATATCCCAATTTTTTTCCAATTATTATATTATATGAAATATGGATGACTCCATCGACACACCATGTATACGACTGAAGTAATTATATGGTTCTCAATTAATGTGATCTATATGTATAGACCTCAAATTAGATTCCCATTATACCCATTGGAATTGATACTCATACTTTCATCCACTCGATTGGTGTTCCAATGATTAATCTAGTTGAGGTGTGGTTATTTTAAACCAAGATCCCTGAGATGTTTTGTAAATTGGGTTGAGTATTGTATTAATATTAGGAAATATCATAACTGCTGAATTATAATGATTTATTAGGATAAAATCACTTTGTATGAAATTTGTTAATTGAAATATTTATGACCTTAGGATTAAAACATATTAATGAATTCGGAAATAATATGATTATTTTGATAAAAGGGATCCCAAAATTATTAAATGTAAATGGATAAATAAATGGTAATTAGATTATTGAACATTATTTCATATGGTGACATGTTTTTTTTCTTGATGTATAGTTATGGTGTAATGCTTATAGAGATTTGACCAATTTTTCTATAATGCTTATAGGGCTCTACCCATTTATGCTATAATTCTTAAAGGGATCTTCCTATTTATATTGAATTTTATATAGGTATCTACCCGTTTATGTTGAAATGATTATAGGGCTTGGAATGATTATGATTTAATGATTATTGGTATTTACCTACTAATTTTGTAATGCTTATTTGGTGCTTCTTGGTTTGTTTATTTTTACCCTTTGATAATTTGTGGGCTATACCATGGTAGGGTTATGGTTATGATAGTCTTGGTCTAGTGACATTCTTAGAGATATCTAAAATCATGCCGAAGAAGGTTTGGCTAACATTGAGTGTCACTCTATAACTCATGGATCAAAGGGTTTATATCTTGTGTAGTATTAATTTTTTAAATTAATACCCTATTTTTGTCAATTTATTTCATGCAATATATATCTTAAACTGGATTTGTTTAGACATAGTGGTGTTGAGATATTGATTTGTAATCACACCATGGATGGGACAACATTTGGTACCCAGATATATTTCATGGATACAGGTTTGGATAAGGGAATGAGACCCTATGGTTGATTGTTACATTCTTTATGGGCCCGATATTAGAGATGAGACCAACATGAGGACCATGACTGTGATCTTTGAGTCTTTATTTGAGTCTTCATAGTCTTCTATTTGACTAAAATTCATCACGTCATATAGTTACATTCAGTCTGTCATTACATGATTTTATTATTCTTGATCTTAATCTTTATTCAACTAAGGATGAATGGATGTTGATTATATTCTATCTCTTATTTACTCTACTATGTTATTATTTTCAGTTGTATTTATTATCTATTCCAGAGGGTATAGTCTATCCACTATTTTTCTTACACCCTCTCTTATAGTTGGAATCCTTTAGAATATTGGGAGGCATGCCTGAGGTCATGTATCCAAATTTTATTTAGTCACGTGAGATTGTATTCAGAAAGGGAACATTAAAATTTTATTATTCAAAAAACAAGTTTTATTCAAAAATAATTTTTATCTATTTTTGTGAGAAAATATTATAATTAATTTTCAAAAAATTTAGTAAATATATTTGATAAAATGAAATTAATTTTTTAATATATCACATCAATGTTAACTTAGGGAGAAAATTTGGTATTTTTTGAAAGGATTGATTTTTCAATGAACAATAAAATTATAAGTTTTTCACATACTGTTATTTATTTTTATTAAATAATGTAATTTAAAAGTCCCTTTTTATTTTGTTTTTGGTATTAAAGTTAGTTATAAACCATTTTAATTAAAATAATCTAATTAATTTCATTTTAATTAGTAATTTTCCCATTTGTTTTAAAATTTTACATTTATGCATAAAATGAGGGTTTTTGTAAACTATTTTTAAGTGCATAAAGTATATTGATTATAATTAATTAAAACAAACTCCTATAAGGAAAGATTAAAATTAAAATTATATATTGTATATCTATTTATATTAATTTAAGTTAATATAATGATTATTTCTTTTCATCAAATTAATATAAGTTCATCTATTGTTTGAAAAATTCATTTTCTTGAAAAGCACTTTTCTTTGAGTTTTGTGGGTTTAATTTTAAATTTAATTTTTCCAATTATATGAATTTAATTTCATAAAATGGATTTAATATTTGGAATCATTATAATTAATATTAGTTAAAAATTTAAAAATAAAATTTTGTTCATAATGAATTGTAAAAGTAGTAAATATTATTTACCACATATAAGGTTAAAATGAGGTTTTACGCATTACATGCGCTTATGTTAAAATTAATTTTCCACAAACATAAGATTTTATTCACTAAATTTTATTTTATATTTATAATTATTGTTAAAAAATTATCTAATATGGCTCATTTTAATTTTAGGCTTAAATGATAAATTAAATAGGTAAAAAAACTAGTTACCATAGTAGAAACTAAAATAGTAAAAGTGAGTAACCATAAAGGTATAGGGAATGGAATGTTTAAAAAATATTTATTTATCAATGGTGGAGGTGTAGATAACAATTATATTCCATAAAAATACATAATTTATCAATTTTGGAGTCACTTTTATTGAGAGTGACTTTCCATTACTGAATAGTTTTGGGTAATTACAAAATTGTAATTCCTTCTCACTTATAAAAGGGAACATCATATCCAATTTTATCCTCAACTCAAAAGAATTTTGGTTTAGAAAATATATAATAAAATAAATTCATCACTCCCATTGACACTTCCTATAGTCTTTGGTTTGATAATAAAATCATCATAGGAAGGATTTTGGTGAAAACCTAAAGAGGTTGTACGAAAAAGATGTATCATTCTTAACTGAGTGATTTTTTATATTTATTCTTCCACCTTAGCCAAATATTTTTCAACCATGATTATATAATAAAATAATTGTATCCTATATATTAATATGTTATTATAATAATTTTATAACCTACATACATTTCATCTTCCATCAAATGGGAACCAAAACCATCGTTTGTGTGCACGATGTACTACCACCTTGTGAACTAATGTAATTCATTTCCCATCATCACCTCTCATGAAAAATTATGATTATTAATTTTATTCACATATATATGATATTAACTAAATATTTATCATTATTAAAAATTAATATATCATATATTTTATTTATTTCCAATCATTGAAAAATGATAATGTCATTCGTTTGTATGTGTAGACTACCACCTCCACGACGCAATGTGATACATTTTTCATCACCAAATCACATGGATTGTATATATAAGTGTATTTAAATACATAAAATGATATTTATGACCTAATTATAATTATATAAATAAAAAATATTACTTAACTTCTTTCCATCATGATCATTGTAAAATGAAAATGTTACTAATACGTACGTACGACCTACCGTGTCCACGATTGTTACATAGTTCATTTTTCATAACAATATTTCATGGTTTCTTTTAACAGTATAATTTCAATATAAAATGGTAATTATTTCATGATTATTATTATAGAGATGATGTATCTATTACTTATCTTACCATTTTCGTATTACCAAAGTCATTTTGGACATATGATCTGAATATTGTCAAAACATCTGATATAAAATTCTATGATTAACTAATTGAATATAACATGATAATAAATAGAATAAAAAATAAAAAAAATAAAAATATTTATTAATATTTTAAATAATTAACATAATTTTATTATTAATGAACATAAAAATGTATACGACAATCCGTACTTATGTTAAGAGATTATCTAAACCACCCTTTTCCTGGTGTTATGACCATTATCTCTTTAAATCACTTTATCTCTCTCTATAAAGATATGAAATGATTCTAAATTATGTATATATGTCTCTTAAATATATACCTAACTTATTATACCTTCATTTTAGGTGGTAATACATGCCTAATGTTAATTTATAAAATGCCTTAATCAAGAAATTTCCTTTTATTCTCACACGAGGCAAGATTATAAAACCCATTATCTTTCCATGAGTAATTCCTATATTTATACCCTATAAATGATTTAAATTTTGTGTCACACATAAATCATTAAAATTATATGATGGGTGTTAATAAATATCACTCCAATACATTGGGTAATTTTTTTTCATGATATTTTATGTATGGGATTAGCATGTAAAGATAATCCATTATGGGACTTTGTCCACCATGTGATATACTCTAGGTAATTATCCTTGACACATGTTCATGTCATATTGAATGTTTTTTCCACATTTCCAATATTAACATGATATTATTATATCATTTTTATTTTATTAATCCATGTGATTACTTATGATCCTTCTCTTTGATGATATCATATTATACCTTTGAATAAAATGTTATGTTTCCTTATCATGTTTATTCCCTTACTGGGGTTTTAGCTGACGCTATTCTTTTATGTATTTCCCCATTTTATCCTATTAAATTTTTTCTCAAAAATTTATTTTATGATTTTGGATTTAATGTATATATATTATATTCATAAAATACTTTTAATTTTGTAAAAATAAAATATCATATATTTTATTACCTTTATATTCACTAAAAAATTATAACATCATTCATGCATACATGTGGACTACCACCTCCATGAAGTGATGTGATTTTTTTAAATCAACACATCACATGCATGGTATATATTAGTGTATTTAAAGATTAAATATGGTATTTATTTTGTGATTATCATTCTATAAAGATAAAATAATACTTTCCTTCTTTCCATCATGATTGTTTGAAAATGGAAGGTTACTCATGCGTACGTATTACCTACCATCTCCATGATTGTAACATTGTTAATTTGTCATAAAAATATTTCATGATTTGTTTTAAAAGTATAGTTGATTTATAAAAATTATATTGATCTCATGATTATTATTCCAGAGATGATGTACCAATTATTTCTTTTAATATGTTCATACCATTGAAGTCATTTTGAACATATGAGCCGAATATCATCAAAACATATGACATGAACCTAAATGATTCAATAATTGAATATAAAATGATAGTAAATTGAAAAAATAATAAACATGAAAAATCTTATCAAGAAATTAAATACTTAACATAAGTTTATTATTTAGGAAGATAAAAATGTATATGATGAGTCAGACTCAAGGAAATGAATTTCTCTAAACCACCATATTCTCTGGGTGATGACCATTATCTCTCTAACACAATTTATCTCTCACTTTAAAGTTAAAAAATGATTTTAAATTATATATATATATATCTAAACTATATACCTATATTATTATACCTTATTTTATGGGGTATTACATGCCTTATGTTCATTTCTCAAATTCATTCATCATGAAATTTCATTTAATTATGATATGAAGCATGATTATATAACCCATTTTATTTACATGGGTAATTATTATGTTTATTACTTATAAATGAATAAATTTTTATGTGACACAAAAATATTGAACAAGTTATAATGGGTGAACCCATATAGTGCTCCAATTCACTGGGTAAAGCTTTTGTCTCTTGAGACATTATGTATGGGAATAAGGAGTAAACCTTGTCCATTATGGGACTTTTCCCTCCATCTGTGATTTTATAGATAGTTAGTGTAAATTAATGTCTATGTCATGTTATATGTTTTTTCCACATTTCTTATGTTTCCACGATCTTATGATACTATTTTTTATATTATTATTCTATGTTATTACTCATGATCTTTCTCTTTTATGATATCATGTTATACCTTTGACCAACATGTTAGGTTTCCATATCATTTTTATTCCATTACAAGTTTTTTAGATAACCACTTTATTTTATATACTTAACTAGGTTATCATATGTAGTTTTAGGAGCTCAAATATATTCAGGATATCACTGAGGAGAATATAAATAAAAATATTTTACTGTTTTATATACCTAGTCCTAGAAAGACACTAGTAATAAAGATATTTAAGTTGTAATTAATTTATTTTTATGTTAAAAATTAGGTAAAAATATGTGTAAAAGGATTAGTTTACTATATTTGTTATTAGATTAATTTCTAGTTATTGTTGGGGATTATGATTAGTTAACTTTATTAAAAACCTTAAGGATAAGTCTAAGTATAAGATAACATCTTATAGTATTGGTATGAATAAATAATGTGGGTTTCTTATAAATAAATCCATTTCTGGATAAAATAAGTAAAAATTGTTTTGGTATATATTAATCTTGGGTAAATAACCCCCAAAATAGTTAGTCAATTATAAATCATCTTTCATTGTGGTGCATGGAGTGTGTGCCCATACTGCACACCTGGTTTGAAACTCTTGGGGGATATACTTGGGTTAATTCACACTTTCTTTATGAACTATTATGATGGATGAGGGAATAGAAACAATGAAAACATATTATTTTACAATGTAATTATGGTAATTCATGTTATTTATTGAAATTATTTTCAAATATGATTAGGGGATATACATTTTGGTATGATACTTTAAGAGTGATTGATTTTATTTGGATATTAATGTTAAATTTATCTTGAATAAATATGTGGTGAAATTAATAAAATCATTGGGTTTTAACATTATTCAAAAATACTTTAAATAATTATAATGTTAGTTATTTATAAACGATCTAAGTCTAACTTTAGGTGTTATCATTGGGGATTTAGAAATTTATGGTGTATTTCAATGTATGAAGGTTTATTCATTTTGGTAAATATTTTAAATTTTACTAACCATTAAGGTTTTGGTTAATGAATTAAGATAAGAGGAATAAATTTTTATCCTTCTATTGATTATGAGATCCATTAGAAGTTGATTTTAGTTCTTTAGGAGTAAAAGAATTCATCTTGAATACTCATCATTTGGAAAAAAAGATGAAGTTACGGGGGGAATTGAAAAAAGGATTGAATTATAAATATCATGTAATTATATTTCCTTATCTTATTATAATTGATGGAAAAGTAATTCCTCAATAATGGAAAAATTATATTTATATAAATTTTTTTTCCATTACCTTCTTTTTAGATGAATCAATGGTCCTTTTCACATCTCTTTTGTTTATTATTTTATAGGGGAAAACTTTCTCTTGATCATAAACTTTCTTATACTCTGTCACTATCCATCATCATATAGACATAAAATTTTCCTCAATGTATATTTTTTCACTTACCACTAATTTTATCCTTTTTGGAAACCTTGTTATGTGATTACCTTCATATTTCTTTTTCCCTATTTTCAAGAGGAATTTTTATTAACCCTTTTTAAGATATGGCAATTCAACAATGTTATTTTATAATAAAAAACAATTAATTAATGATTTCAAATTAAAATTGTGAGGAAGTAATTTATTAAAGGTAGGGGGTAGAATATACCACCCTTATATTTTAAAAAGAAAACAATGTTTGACAAAATATATGACACCTAACATCGAGCCTAAACAAAACATGAAATATTATTATTTAAATATGAAAATATAACCTACCTGTTAAATTCCATAAAATAAATAAGATTATATGATTTATTAATATATATAAATACACTACTAAATATAAATGCATTTATAAATTCTTATTAAATAATTAATAAATTTTTAATTAAGTTATTTTATATTTCAAAAAATATCTTTTCTTCAAAAAAGATTTTTATTGATTTTTGTCAGTAAATATTATAGTTAATTTTTAAAAATTTTAGAAAATTTATTTTATAAAATAAACATAATTTTTGAAAGAATTATCTTAAAATTAGCTTAGGGTGAAATTTTGAGATTTTTCTGAACTGATTTATTTTTCAATAAATAGTTAAAATTATTGATTTTTAATATACATCCATTTCATTTAATTAAATCATGTAATTTAAAAGTACCAATTATTTTATTTTGTGTTAAATTTAAATATAATAAATTTGATTTATAATAATAAAATTAATTTCATTTTAATAAGTAATTTTCATGTTTTTTGTTTAAGTTTATTTTTATGCTTAAAACGTTGTTTTCCGCAAACTATTTTCAAGTGCAAAAAGTGTATCTATTATAATTAATAAAAATAACCACTAGTAAGGAATTATTTGAAATAAATTTATATATTATATATATTTTTATATTAATATAAATTCATATAATGATGATTTCTAGTTATAGAGTAATGATATGATCATCTATTGCTTGAAAAATACATTTTCTTGAAAAATATCATTACATTGCGTTTTTCAGGTTAATTATTTAAATAAATTATTCTAATTATATGAATTGAATTTCATAAAATTTATTCCCTATTTGGAATCAAAAAATTTAATATTATGTAATAATTTTAACTTATTTTTTGGTGAAAATGAATATTAAAACAAGTTAAAATCATTTACTACGGTTAAGGTTAAAATAAAGTTTTGTGCATAACATGAATTTGTATTAAAATTAATTTCCTACACAAATAAGTTTTTTATTTGATAGATTTGATTTCATATTTATAATTAATGTGTAAAAATTATCTAATAATGAAAATTTTATTTTTTTGGTGTGAAATATAAATTACCTAGGTAAAAAAACTAGTTACCGTGGTGAAAACTAAAATGGTAAATGTTTGTAACCATAAAAGTAAAGGGAATAACATATTTAAAAATGTTTATTTTTTTATTGTTTGATGTGTGGATATAATATATATTCCATACAAAACATTATTTATCAATTTTTAAGGCAAATATCTTGATATTTAATTCTCATTATTGAATTTTTTTAGTTATTTACAAAAAATGATACTCCCCACTTATAAAGGTGCACCTAATATTATTTTCTATTCACACTAAAAAGCCTTTTGGATTAATAAATCTTTACCCAAATACCTTAATTAATTCAAATAATGCACCTTATAGGCCTTGTATTGATTATAAAACCCTCTTAAGAAGGATTTTGATGCAAACTTAACGTGGTTGTCCGAATAATAAGTATCATTCTTAACTAAGTGTTTTTTATTATTCCAAATCCTTATAATATTTTTAAAAAAATATGATATAATAAAATAATTATATCCCATATAAAGATATGTTATTATGTTAATGGAATAAACTAAATCCATCTCCTCTTTTTTTTAAATGGGAAACAAAACCATTGTTTGTGTGTATGACATACTACCACCTCATGAAATGATGTAATTAATTTTCCATAATCTCCTATAAATAATGTTTATGATTATGAATTTAACAAACACACAAACACAAACACACATATATATGATATTAATGAAATATTTATAATTTTTTGAAATTAACATCTCTTATATTTTCTTACCATTCTATTTACTGAAAAATGATCTTTCATGTGTGCGTGTGTATAATGACCTAGCCTTAAGCAGTACAAAATCTTGAATTAAATGAATAATTCATAGTGAGGATCTTTCCAGGTTTAGATTTTTAGATAATTAGGCCATAAATACTACATTACATCTCAAAAATTACAAGGTAGACACTTCTACTCAGTTTCAATTTTTTTCATAAAATAAAAACGCTTGTACAAAAGAATCATGTCTAGTCCCATGTTTTAGACAACATGAATTTTCCTTGATACCATCCTTGACCCTATTCATTTTTAGGTCTTGTGAAAAAGATTTCAAAACATGGTATGAGCATAAAAATCTCAATAAGGGTTATAAAACCAAGAAAGAAAACATTAGTTCATCATTGAATACATAACATAAGCTCTTTAACATACCTCATGAAATCATAAGATTTATGAATAACACATATAAAACATAAATCATAAAGGTAACTTGTGGCATCCATAACATACTTACGTTTTAGCTTTTATAGCTACATAGGGTGCAACATTTGAAATACCCATCATAGTATATTACCTAAATATCTTAGGAGAAACATTCAAGTTTACCTCCGTCACGTTACCCAATGTATTGGAGAGCTATCTCGGGCTCACCTGCCCTATATTTATCATGGAACCATCCATATATGTAAACAACGCCCAAGAACCATAACATAATCATAACACATAAGGAAAGTTAACAATACCACATTGAAATTACAATATATCATTTCAAGATATTGAACAAGATATTGAAATAATAAATCCATTCTCCTAATCATTTTCAATAACAAAATACGTAAAAGAGTATATGGTTTTTATGTTCCTTTTAAAAACATTATGGCTTGTTAAAGAAGGAAATGATCAAATAATACTCGCGGCGGTTGAAATGTTATTATCACCGCGTACATTAAAAAACATTAGTTTTTTCATTTAGTAAAATGACTCATAGAAAAATATTCCCTTTTAATGAAATGAAAATTCAATGGAGTTTATATAGCGTATAAAAGAAAGACATATATTCAACAAAATATGCCTCAATGAAAAGAGATTGAGACGAAGTCCCTTACCTCATGTCCGACTTGACCTGTTCATTCTTTAATTTCATAAATAATAAACTGAAGTTAATTTATACTTGCTTAAGATCTTTTTTCAAGTTTATTATTCCTTTTATATCACTTATTACCATGTTATAAACATTATGTAATCATTTATGTTAATAACCGTCGTTTTGTCGATATTTGGTACTTGAGTCAAAAATGGACTTATTATAATTACAAGTTGTTCACATGGTAAAAAGTTAATTATATCCAGAATTAAATTAATTATTTAGACATCATATATATCATATATATCCAGTGTATATATGTATTTATAATAGTATATAACATTTGGAGGTAAGAAATGAAATGCACCGTTCATGGAGACGTTAAGCCGTACGTACGCATGAACGCGACATTCATTTCTATTTCTTATTTTAATGGAATTAAAACAAAATGATACATAGTTATATTATAATTAAAATATAATTTCCTATATAATATCATTAACTCCATCTTTTATACATCTCACATATGGCATTAACGAGTCATATCACTTTGAGGGGGAGGTAGTCCGTACTTCCTAAAATGAGATTATCACGTTTAACCATAAAAGAAACCATAAAGGTATGCTATAAATAAAAAATACAGAAGAATAAAAATAATATAAACATAATATATATCATATATAAATACATTTCCATCTTATTGGATACCGTGAGAGGTGGTAGGATATAATTGAACAATCATCATTTCATGAGGCATTAGTCTTCCATCCACCGAAACAATATATTCTTTACCCATTAGATGGAGGTGCGTGTAAGTATAGTTCGAATACTTCTCATAAGAACATCTTAGTATATTTAAAATACTTGTTTTTTATAAAATAAAACAATAAAAAGAGTTTATGGGGTTAGAGAAGTAAAATAAAACAAAAGAACTTAAGAGAAGACGTTACCTTTAAATCGGGTAACTCCCTTTGGTTTGAAATAAAAAGAATTATTGAAGTGACTTATGCATAAGTTAAGGCTTCTAGGTGGAATATAGGGATCTTTATAGATTATTCAGGAAGGGTTTTTATGAGGGAATGGGCTTGAGAGTAGTGAGGAATGGGTTAGAGGTGAGGGGTTTTTATAAAGGGGGTAGGGACTCTTTAGGAAAGTGTGAAAATATTATTTTAATATATAATGATTTTAAGTTTCTAAAGGTATAAAACTTATTAAAGTAGAAGATAATATGATTCATGGTCGAAATAAAATCATAAAATAAGAATTGGACAGGTTTTGGATATTATTTTAATCTTTATAATATTATTTTTTTAAATCATTTATTAATGAGCTAAACACTGCAACATTATTGTGTCATAAATAATTTTATTTAGTTGATGTCTAAAAATTATAAAAATAATTCCCTGATGTAGGAAATATTCTTATCTTTCCAATGAATATTTATAGTTGAAAAGATAACTTATATAACCCCTTGTAAGAATTTATTTACTAAAAGATATTTGTTTATGTCAGTTTTGTCTTTAGTTTAAGTTAACTAAAATAAAGTGTCATTATCACTCTTAAGTCGCTCCATGGGGTCCCAAAATCGACCCAAGGATAAAAATGGTAGAAATTTATCAAATAATAGGATTATGACACATTTTAGTGTAATTTTATATTATTATAATAATATTTGTTTACCCTTATTTACCAGATTTACACTTTAACCATGGTAAATAAATATTTAACTCTAATAAATATTTAAAATGAAAAAAAATAGTTACCTGTTTACACAATTTTTAACTACTGATTAAAAATATGGAATCCATTTTTCTATATTCAATACAAAAAATTGGTAGAAATTTATTTAAAATTAATTTCCACTGTCAAAACAAAAAGCATGTTTTTTAAGAAATAATAACTATCAAAAGATCGAAACTAGTTTATGTCCAATTTCAAAGTAAAATTACATACAATGACCAAAATTAGATAAAATGGTGAAAATATAATTTAATTAAAGTTTAAATCCAATTAAAAATATAATCTATCCATATAAATAAATTATATTAAAAGGCGATATTGAATTAAAATACATTATTTTCCACTATTCATCAAAAAATAACATTTATCAGGAAAATACCAAAATTTTACCCAAATTGAATTTTGATGTCCCGATTCTAAAGAATGATTTTATTTTTTCAAAATTAACATATAAAAGTGACCAAAACTACATTTAAAGAGGGTTCGCCATCAAAAAGTGGTAAATCATCCTTTTAAAGTAAATTATGCTTAAAATTAGATTCATATACATTTTAAGCCACTAAATTTTATTGGATAAATGTAAAAACATTTAAAAAACATGTATAATCATATTTTAGTTATTTCTGTTCATTATCTCTAAGACAAAAACTAAGAATTAACATCCATTTAAAATAATAATATTATATTAATATTGTGCAACGTAAGATTTCAAAGAAACCCATTGGTGCGTATCAGGTACACCATCAAAAATAGCATCCCCTATAAAGTAAAATTAATATTTAATTCAAAGTATTAATAAAATGGAAAATTTTTTATTCTTTAATAACCTGGGATGTTACATCCTTCCCCCCTTTTGGAAATTGCGTCCTCGCAATTCTATTCACATATCAAATAAATGGGGGTATTTATCCCTTATAGAATTTTTAGATTCCCACATTTCCTCTTCAACCATTTGGTTTTTCCACAAAACCTTTACCTGTTGAATAACCTTATTCCACAACACTTTCTTTCTTTGGTCAAGAATCTTGAGTGTTTCTTCCTCATAAGAGAGATTCTCTTCCAACTAAACTACCTCTAGACTTAGAACATGAGATAGATCTGGCATATAATTTCTCAACATTGAAACATGAAAAACATTGTGTACATGGGATAAACATGGAGGTAAAACCACTCTATAAAAGAATTATCCAACTTTGTCTAGGATTTTATAGGGTCCAATGAACCTCAGAATCAACTTTCTTTCTTACCAAAATGCATCACACTTTTCCATAGAGAAACTCTGAGAAGGACATAATCACCCACCACAAAAGAAAGATCCTTCCTCCAGTTATCCACATAACTTTTCTGCCTTCTCTAAGATGTTCTCATGTGCTTTTAAATCAATTGAAAATTTTCTTCCATCTCTTCCACCAGTTCTAGTCCCATCGGCTTCCTTTCACATACTTCATCCCAAAAAGCAAGGGTTCAACACCTCTTTTCATATAATGCCTCAAATGGAGCCATCTGTATACTGGAATGAAAACTATTATTATAAGTAAATTACAAAAAAGAAATATGTTGGTCCTAACATTTTTGGTAATCTAGTGAACAAGCAGGTAGCATATCTGCTATGGTGTGAATTGTTCATTCTGGCTGCCCATCTGATTGTGGATGAAAAGCTACACTAAAATTTAATTCTGTACCCAATGACTTCTGAAGGCCTTTCCAGAAGTTTTATATAAACGCGAGATCACAATCAGATACAATAGAGAGGGGAACACCCTGAAAACTAACTATATCTCTAACATACAACCAAGAATGTTGATATAGAGACAAAGTATCTCAAATAGGAACAAAATTAGCAGATTTAGTCAACCAGTCAACAATAACCTAGATTTCATTATTACCCTGAGATGTCTTCGGTAATCTCATAATGAATTCCAAGAATATATTTTCCCATTTCCACTCTAGAACCGGTAAAGACTAAAGCATCACTTTCTGTAACTGCTGCTCTACTTTAACCTACTTACAAGTCAAACACTTCACAGTAAAATCAGTAGTATCTCTTTTCATTCCATTTTACTGTAAAGACCTGGAAATTTCAAGGGAATTTTTTTTCTAAATTTTCTTTGGAATTTTAAAAGAACGTTGTTTCTGACGGCACCTGATTCCGAGGCCCGGTGTGCCCGGAATCATTTTCTGAAGTTTGGCTCAGGTACGTTCAGTGAACGAACGAGCGAGTTTCTCTAACTTTTGAATCGGTGCTCAGAATTGAATTTCGAGGGCACCGATGGAATCGCAATGCTGGTATTTTCTTAGAAACGCCTTTTCCGGAGTTACATTTGCTCGGGTGTGGTTTTTAATTTTTTGGGCTTTAAGTAAGGAAATAAAATAATGTGGTACAACAAACTTTATTTTATTTCACTTAAAGCCGCTTAAAGCCACTTTAAGCTACTTAAGCTAAGTTAAAGCGGATAGGGTACAATCCAACATATCCTACCCTCTTGGTAGGATATTTGTGAGGTGGGGTCCGCATGAGACCTACCATTTCTTTTCCTCTAAGTAACGCACCCGCGAAAAACTCCTCATTAATGAAAGTCAACTGGTGCGTTTTCTTGAACTCTTAAACGCTTCTATTAATTGGGCGGTTTATTCATTGAAATTAATTTTATGAATTAATGGGTCGTTACTTAGTTTGTTTTTCAATTTGTTGGCATGTTAATAAAATAATACCAATACTGGTTTTCTCTTAAGGGTTTCTTGTTGAGAGAATTGGGAGAAGCTTGAAGATCTTCATCCTTTTTCACGAAGAACGCGAAGAACGCGAAGAATGCCAGCCTCCGATGAAGGGAGACGAAGAACGCCAAACCCTCGGAGATCGACGACATGACGCCGACAGTTCTCCCTCTGCGACGCTTCTTCCACGACGATCCATCCGCACAAAAATCTTCGATCGACAACTTGAGGTAGGGGGTTTACGTGATTATCCTTATGTGATTCTCTTCCGTCTTTTATCCGCGATATTTGGACCGCATGATATCAGTTAACGGGAGGAGGCCGGACCTCACAAACACGGCCATCCCCCTACCTTATTGTTTTTCTTGTTGTTACGGATCAAATGAATTGATGCGGTGCCGTCGTACCACGCGTGATCGAGCGGCAAGAATGTGCGACGTCATCACGCCACACATTCAAATTTTAAACTCTCATGCATGGGTATTTGATTGCAAGGTGTTCGTATAATTTATTTTGGATAAATTATACCCTCGTCAATGATTAAAATCATGTGTTTATTATTTTCCAATTGATAACACCTAACGCGGAGGACGCGGGCTGAACAAACACGGCCTGACAACCCTCTGCAACATGTTTATCGATTTGCGGATCGACGGATGACGACGAAGCATGCCGCTATGGCGTTTGAGGGCCTTGTAGTTAAGATCTGGTCCCAGGAGGACCACTAGCGAAGAACGCACGTAAAACGGACCACCGGAGCGTGTCCGGTGGTCTGCGAAAGCTCCCGCCGGCGCGCCGCTGGAAAAATCCACCGCGGCTAAAGCCGCGGCGACGAGGTCGGTTCCGCAGCCATGCGGAACTGAGGGGCGGGACGCCGCCGGCATGCCGCGTCGGGGTGCCGCGGAGCAGCCCCCGCGCGGGGGCCGCAGTTCCCTCGCTCGGCCGGTCGACCGAGCCGAGCCGACCCGTAGGGCCGGGTCGCGCCCAACCGGGTCGGACCCGGACCCGGGGGGGGGGGGGGGGGAGTCGGGCCGGGTCGGTCCGGGTCGGTCCGGGCCCAGACCCCCCGTTTTCAGACCGTTTTCAGTCTTTTTACCATATCTTGGGCTACAGACCTCCGATTGACGCACAGTCAGCGGAGATGCGATCCTTGGATCGAGACGGTCGTTTTGACATATTAAAATCAAGGTTTCGGAGAACTTTGGGTTCGGCTGGGTTGGTTCGTACACGTAACCAACAGGGCCCTCGGAGTGGAAACGGGTATATCTTGAGCACCGGATGTCCGATAGACGTGCCATCAACTTTATTGGAATCCTCTTGATGAGACGGAACTTTTGGCATGCCCCGCCCGAGGTTTGGATGTAGTTGGAGTATGGCCGGGTTGGATTGTACCCGAAATCCAACCGGGCCCCTGGAGCGGAAAAGCTGATATCTTTTAGACCAGACGTCCATTTGACGAACCGTCTACGACGTTGGTGATCACGTTTAGAAACAGTCTCTTTAATTTTACCCTATGAGAGTTGGGGTACAGTTGAGATACGGCCGGGTTGGTTCGCACACGAGATCAACTAGGCCCTTGGGACAAAAAGGCTAATAACTCACAGACCGAGCGTCCGATTGACGCGCCGTCTGTTGTGTTGAGACCCCTGTGACGAGATGGTACTTTGAGAAACTTCTTCGTGGGACATTGTAATACTTGGCGTATCAACCAGTAGCTCATGGAGCGGACCCTCTTGGAGATGAGCGTGCGGAGTACGAAGACCGTGTAGCCAGCTGAGACCTGACGACTGCTTGAATGATCGACTCGGTGTGTTTCGGATAGCCCAGTGGGGAGCGCTTGGTTGTAGTGGCAAACCCACGGCGGATGAACGCTTGGTTGTAGCGGCAGACCCGCGTTACTCAACTGAAAGAGTACCTCTGGAGGCTATGAGGGGGAGCGCTTGGTTGTAGCGGCAGACCCACAGCGGATGAGCGCTTGGTTGTAGCGGCAGACCCGCAGTACTCAACAGAAGGAGTACCTCTGGAGGCTATGAGGGGGAGCACTTGGTTGTAGCGGGAGACCCATGGTGGGAAGCGCTTGGTTGTAATAGCAGGCCCACAGTAATCGACAGGAGGAGTACCTCAGCAGTCTTAGGTTAGTGAGGAGTACCTTGGAGTCGTGACAGGACCATTGTACACTCTAGAGACGGGGATCTTCAGAAGTTACAGTTTCAATCATGAAAATCCTGGTTTGAGCTGAGTCTATGACCTTTGTGTTTCCTCATGATTGAGATGGGTTACTTGATAACTTAGGTATATTTATGGGCATATACCTGGGTAGTGGTTATCTGTTGATTTCATATCCCTTGTGTTTCCTCATGATTGAGATGGGTTACTTGATAACTTAGGTATATGTAAGGGAATATACCTAAGTAGATGTTATCTGTTGAGATATTCTTTGTGGTTATCCTTGTTGGTTTTAGTGAGACCTTGAGGGTCTCGGGGTCCCTACTGAGTATCGTTATACTCACCCCTGCACGGGATTTGCCAGCACCTCATTGTGTTGGTTGCAGACAATGGGAAGTGCTGATGGAGGCCGAGTGTTTGAGGACTGGATAGTACCCGGAGGTGGACTACACGACGAGTCAGTATCCGGAGGTGGACTATACGACGAGTCAGTATCTGGAGGTGGAAATCACGGTGAGACAACACTCAGAGGAGGTTGACGGGCGAGAGCATTGTGTAGGCTATCTGTACCTACCCTTCAGGTAGGATCCGTGGTGGACGATCCAGGAGCTGCGCCATCTATTCATACCCTTCAGGTAGGATCCGAGGAGGACGACCTAGGAGCATCTTTCGTCCTTCTAGATGTTGTCTTTTTCTATTTTACTTGTTCAGTTGTAGTTGTACTTTGTTTTGGGTTTGTATTCTGGCCCATTTACCTTTCAACACTTCTCTTTGTACTTAGTGTTTTACTTCTGCTTGTACTCTATGGTGTTTTATTTACTTTTATAAAGTAAATGCCTTCCCAGTTATCGGGATTTATGCCTTTGGTGCTAGTCTCCAGCCCCTGACCTATGGAAGGTAGGCTTGGGGTAGTCACGGCATGGGCCCCAAGGATGGGTCGTGACAAATTGGTATCAGAGGAGTCGGTTCATCCGCAGAACTTATAACTCTGACATCTTCTTTCTGGGAAGAAACAGTGTTAAGAGTACCGAGTGTGGTTTTCAGTTCAGGGAGTCCAGTGTTAGTGCGGGCGGCCGACGTATCCATACACCAGGACCCTGACAACTGATTTCTGACTTTGTGCACGAAAAAACTGATTGCGTGTGTGTTTCCAGAAGTTTTTAAATATCAGATCAAACCAGGACATCTCACCAGGTATAATCGTTTGACAGTGTCATGTTGTTTCTTTCAGGATGCCTTTTCTGGATGAACAGCTAGAGCCCAGAGGGATGTGCATACTGATAGCCTGTCGAGCGACGAGGCTTCGGTACAGGGCCCTCTTGCAGTTGAGTCACCAGCGGAGGCACCAGCGGTACTACCATACTTTGGGCCACCGATGCCACTAGCCCCAGCAGTAGGCGATGCACGCCACTTGAGCGCGCCGCACGAGTTCCGGCGCCAGAGGCCACCCAGGTTCCGGGGAGAGAAGGAACCGTAGGCGGCTGAGGATTGGCTGGGGGCAGTGGTGAGAGTCTTCAGGCTAGTGGGGACGCCTGCAGACTTCATGGTGATCTTTGATGCCAGCCTTCTTCAGGCAGTAGCAGGCAGGTGGTGGAGCAACTTGTTCCAGTTTTGCGATGGGATGACCTTCACATGGGAGGACTTCGAGACCTTCTTCAGGGTGGAGTTTGTGCCAGTAGCTCTACACCCCGAGCGTGTACATGAGTTTCTGCCTTTGCCGTAGGGTTTTCGATCAGTAGCCGAGTCATCTGTGGGCAGTAGACAGATGATGCAGAGGTCCAAGAGGACTAGAGCTAGCCGTACGAGGAGTAGGAAGTGTTATGAATGCGGTAGGAAGGGTCACCTGGCATGTGACTGTCTGACTCCTCGTACAGATGATCCAAATGCTTTGGAGGAGCCACCGAGGTAGAAGTAGCGGCGGGTGCTTGAGCAACAACCGAGTAGTGGACAAGGCAGTAGAGCTCTGGGAGTAGGTGGACAGGAGAGGAACTAGTGGATACGTCCCTTGTACTTCTAGTTCCATTTTGCTGTTGTATTCGTGTCTTTGTACTATGAGTTGCAATAATAAAAATACACTTATCTTTGTGTTGTTTTCTTTCCTGACCTCTTGTTTGGTTGATACTGAGTGGTCCTGGTTAAGACTGTTGACTTGACCCTCACTTTCGAGATTTCTACTGGAGGAGACCCAGTGACCTCACACTGATGCCGACATTGTGACTCGACCCTTGTAGGTGAGAGTGACAGTTGGATCTCTTGGTAGTTACGCCGAGGCCTTACGACGTCATCCATGGCATGAATACATCATTCATGTCAGGATTGACTGTATTAGGCAATGGGCGTGGTTCATCCAGGGGATGAGACTGTGTTTATCTTTTCAGCAAAGGAGAAATTTTAGCAGCTCTTTCAGATCGTAGGCAAAGAAGGTGCAGATCCTCCAGGAGCAGATTAAGACTGCACAGTGTAGTAAGAAACAGGAAACTGGCACCAGTCTTGGAGACTCGGGCATGTTAATAGTTTCCATAAGAGGAAGCCTAAAGGAGAGATGAGTCTACGAAGTAGCAGACATGGAGGCAGAGCTAGGAGAGCAGCATGAGGTGGTGTACATCTTAACATGATACAACCACCCACCTTAGTTATCCCCGCCAGGATCAGGGAGCTGGAGGGAGGAGGAAGAGTGTGGCTGCATGCGGTCAAGGAGAGTGACCCGATGGCTCTAAGAATGATTCAAGGGGCTGTCTGTGTCCACTACTATCTACTGTAGTAATGGACGTTGATATGAATCATTCCTTCCTTCCACAAATCTTGTCCCAGACCTAGAGTTTCCTGTAAGTCGTAGACTTGACCCTCACGTCTGGAGATACCTTGGGAGAAGACTCGATAATCACACTTATGCCGACGGTGTGTTCAGACCCTCGAGGCGAGAGTTTCGGTTGGAATCTCTTGGTGGCAGTGTAGAGGCCTTACGACGTTGGTTTGAGTATGGAATGGGCAATCACAGTTCATACACAAATTGACGGTATTAGGAAAAAAAAGGTTGTCGTTTAACTACGACGTCGGGGTGGGTTATCCTTGGTCGGTGAAAAGGAAACCCCAGGCAGCATAGGATAACTCATGAAAAATATGGTGCGACCGATCACTCTTGAGTCGGTCAACCTTACCCTCATGGCAGTAGTTGTTTTGAGTTTCAGTTCTAATAGGAATTGGAGACCTCTAGAGTTCGAGGATGACGATCACGTCTTTATACGAGTGTCACCTCGACGAGGTTTATGGAGATGTGTCCAAGGCGGCAAGTTATCTCTGAGGTTCAGCAGACCTTCTTAGGTCCTCAACTGGGTAGGCGGGGTGGTTTAACGCTTGACCCATCCACCTTAGTTGCACCAGGTGCACGACGATTTCCACGTATCTCAACTGAGGAGATACGTGATCGACCCTTTGCATATCCTCGACCACGAGGAGATGGACGATGGCGATGAGGTGACTTCCACGGAGGTCCCTTTGGGGATCGAGGATCGAGAGGAGAAGATCCTAGGAGGACGGTCGATTCCTCTTGTGCACTTTCTTTGGCAGCATGGGAACCTCCAGGTGAGCACATGGGAGCGGAAGGCTCAGATGTATGCTCAGTACCGCTTTTGTAACCCTAGTTTGTGTTAAAGCTTTATGAGGACGTAAAGCCCTGAGGTGGGAGTGATGTAAAGACCCGGAAATTTCAAGGGAAATTTTTTTCTAAATTTTCTTTAGAATTTTACAAGAACGCAGTTTCTGACGGCACCTGATTCCGAGGCCCGGTGTGCCTGGAATCATTTTCCGAAGTTTGGATTGGGAACGTTCAGTGAACGAATGAGAGGGTTTTTCTAACTTTTGAATCGGTGCTTGGAATTGAATTTCGAGGGCACCGATGGAATCTCAGCGCCGGTATTTTCTTAGAAAATCCTTTTCCGGAGTTGCATTTGCTCGGGTGTGGTTTTAATTTTTTGGGCTTTAGGTTAGGAAATAAAATAATGTAGTACGACAAACTTTATTTTATTTCACTTAAAGCCGCTTAAAGCCACTTTAAGCTGCTTAAGCTATGTTAAATAGGATAGGGTACAATCCAGCATATCCTACCCTCTTGGTAGGATATTTGTGAGGTGGGGCCCGCACGAGCCCCACCGTTTCTTTTCCTCTAAGTAGCGCACCCGCAAAAAACTCCTCATTAATGAAAGTCAACTGGTGTATTTTCTTAAACTCTTAAACGCTCCTATTAATTGGGCGGTTTATTCATTGAAATTAATTCTATGAATTAATGGGTCGTTACTTAGTTTGTTTTTCAATTTTTTGGCATGTTAATAAAATAAGACCAATACTTGTTTTCTCTTAAGGGTTGCTTGTTGAGAGAATTGGGAGAAGCTTGAAGATCTTCATTCTTCTTCGTGAAGAACGTGAAGAACGCCGACCTACGATGAAGGGCGACGAAGAACACCAAACCCTCGGAGATCGACGAGGTGACGCTGACAGTTCTCCCTCTGCGACGCTTCTTCCACGACGATCCATCCCCGCGACAATCTTCGATCGACAACTTGAGGTAGGGGGTTTACGTGATTATCCTTACGTGATTCTCTTCCGTATTTTATCTGCGATATTTGGACCACATGATATCAGTTAACGGGAGGAGGTCGGACTGCACTAACATGGCCGTCCCCCTCTCTTATTGTTTTTCTTGTTGTTGCGGATTGAATGAATTGATGCGGTGTCGTCGCACCGCGCGAGATCGAGCGGCAAGAATGCACGATGTCGTCACACCGTGCATTCATATTTTAAACTCTTGTGCATGGCTATTTGATTACAAGGTGTTCGTATAATTTATTTTGGATAAATTATACCCTTGTCAATGATTAAAATCATGTGTTTATTATTTTCCAATTGATAACACCTAACGTGGAGGGTGCGGGCCGAACAAACACGACCCGACAACCCTCCGCAGCTTGTTTATCGATGTGCGGATCGACGGACGACGACAAAGCATGCCACTATGGCGTTTGAGGGAATTGCAGGGAAGATCGGGTCCCAGGAGGACCACTGGCGAAGACCGTACGTAGAACGGACCACCAGAGCGCGTCCGGTGGTCCGCAGAAGCTCCCGCCGGTGCGCCGCCAGCAAAACCCGCCGCGGCTCTAGCCACAGCGGCGAGGTCGGTTCCACAGCCGCACGGAACCGAGGGGCAGGACGCGGCCAGCATGCCGCGTCTGGGTGCAGTGGAGCGACCCCCGTGCGGGGGCTGCGGTTCCCTCGCTCGGCCGGTCGACCGAGCCGAGCCGACCCGCTGGGCCGGGTCGCTCCCAGGCCGGGCTGGGCCGCCCCGGCCCGGCCGGGTCACGCCCAACCGGGTCGGACCCGGACCCGGGTCGGGTCGGTCCGGGCCCAGACCCCCCATTTTCGGACCATTTTCATTATTTTGCCCATATCTTGGGCTACGTACCTCCGATTGACGCACCGTCTGCGGAGATGCGATCCTCAGATTGAGAAGGTCGTTTTGACATATTACAGTCAAGCTTTCAGAGATCTTTGGGTTCGGCCGGGTTGGTTCGTACACCTAACCAACCGGGCCCTCAGAGCGGAAACAGGTATATCTTGAGCACCGGACGTCCGATAGACGTTCCGTCGACTTTATTGGAATCCTCATGATGAGAAGGAACTTTTGGCATGCCCTACCCGATGTTTGGACGTAGTTGGAGTATGTTCGGGTTGGATTGTACCTGAAATCCAACCGGGCCCCTAGAGCGGAAAAATTGATATCTTTCAGACCAGACGTCCGTTTGACGAACCGTCTGTGGCGTTGGTGATCACATTGAGAAATGGTCCCATTATTTTTACCCTATGAGAGTTGGGGTACAGTTGAGATACAGCCGGGTTGGTTCGTACACGAGACCAACCGGGCCCCTGGGACGAAAAGGCTAATAACTCACAGACCGGGCGTCCGATTGACGTGCCGTCTGTTGTGTTGAGACCCCTGTGACGAGGCGGTCCTTTGAGACAATTCTTCGTGGGACTTTGTGATACTTGGGGTATCGACCAGTAGCTCATGGAGCGGACCCTCCTGGAGATGAGCGTGCAGAGTACGGAGACCGTGTAGCCGGTTGAGACCTGACGACTGCTTGACCGATCGACTTCGTGTGTTTCGGATAGCCCAGTGCGGAGCGCTTGGTTGTAGCGGCAGACCCACGGAGGATGAGTGCTTGGTTGTAGGGGCAGACCCGCAGTACTCAACTGAAGGATTACCTCTAGAGGATATGAGGGGGAGCACTTGGTTGTAGTGGCAGACCCACGGCGGATGAGCGTTTGGTTGTAGCGGCAGACCCGCGGTACTCAACAGAAGGAGTACCTCTGGAGGCTATGAGGGGGAGCGCTTGGTTGTAGCAGCAGACCCATGGTGGTAAGCGCTTGTTTGTAGTAGCAGGCCCACAGTACTCGACAGGAGGAGTACCTCAACAGTCTTAGGTTAGTGAGTAGTACATCAGAGTCGTGACAGGACCACTGTACACTCCAGAGACGGGCTCTTCAGCAGTTACGGTTTCGATCATGAAAATCCTGGTTTGAGATGAGTCTATGAACGTTGTGTTTCCTCATGATTGAGATGGGTTACTTGATAACTTAGGTATATGTATGGGCATATACCTGGGTAGTGGTTATCCGTTGATTTCATAACCCTTGTGTTTCCTCATGATTGAGATGGGTTACTTGATAACTTAGGTATATGTATGGGAATATACCGAAGTAGAGATTATCTGTTGAGATCTTCTTTGTGGTTATCCTTGTTGGTTTTAGTGAGAACTTGAGGGTCTCGAGGTCCCTACTGAGTATCGTTATACTCACCCCTGCACGGGCTATGCCCGCACCTCATTGTGTTGGTTGCATATGACGAGCAGTGCTGACGGAGGCCGAGTGTTCGAGGACTGGACGGTACTCGGAGGTGGACTACACGACAAGTCAGTACCCGGAGGTGGACTACACGACGAGTTAGTATCCGGAGGTGGTCTTCACAGCGAGATGACACTTGGAGGAGGTTGATAGGCGAGAGCGTTGTGGAGGATATCTGTACCTACCCTTCAGGTAGGATCCGTGGTGGATGATCCAGGAGCTGCGCCATCTATACCTACCCTTCAGGTAGGATCCAAGGAGGACGACCCAGGAGCCGCTTCCGTCCTTCTAGCTATTTTCTTTTTCTGTTGTACTTGTTTAGTTGTAGTTGTACTTTCTTTTGGGTTTGTATTCTGGCCCATTTAGCTTTCAGCACTTCTCTTTGTACTAAGTGTTTTACTTCCGCTTGTACTCTGTGGTGTTTTGTTTACATTTATAAAGGCAATGCCTTACCAGTTATTGGGATTTACGCCTTTGGTTCTAGTTGCCAGCCCTTGGCCTATGGAAGGCGGGCTTGGGGTAGTCACGGCACGGGCCCCGAGGATGGGTCGCGACATTTACCATTAATACTCTTGAATATCTATGTAAATATTTTTACTGCTAGGATGAACTGAAAATGGGGAACTATGAGCTTCACATAACAACTCATTCTTCAACTGTAAGTCACAAGTAACCCATAATCTCTTCCTAAACCTCAAAAAAATCATTATCAATGTTAAATTTAGGAAACTTACCCTTCTGAACCAACTCTACCTTTTTCTACAACTCACTATCTTCCTTATGTTCTTTCTTAATTGTGTCTAATAGAGATGATTTTAATGACACCTAAAACAAAAAATTATAATTTCCTACAACAACAAATTCTATTGAAAAGTTCATAAAATAAAAATCCAAAGGATCTCATTCCAAATATAGCATGGTTAATGAAGCATTACTTTTTCAACTCAAAGCATCAGCCACTTTTTTACTTTTACTAGATTGTAAAGGATCGTGAAATCATAATACTAGATTAATTCCAACCATCTCCTCTATATCATTTTAAATTCTTTCTCAGTGAATATATACTTTAAATTTTTTTAGTCGGTATATATTTCACATTTTACTCTATACAAATGATTCCTCCATATTTTTAATGACAAAACAACAGAATATAATTCCAAATCGTGTGTAGGGTAATTTAACTCCTGAGGTTTCAATTGTCATGAAGCATAAACAATTACCTGATCATTCTGTACAAGGACACAACCAAGTCCTTTCAATGAATCATCAATGTAAATAAAAAACTCACCATTTCTACAAGGTATTTCCAAAACTGGAGCATTCAATAATTTTATTTTTAATTCCTAAAAACAATCATCACATTATTTTTTCTAAATGAAATTAACACCTTTTCGAGTTAACTTAGTCATTAGACTAGATAAACATGAAAATGTTTCAACAAACCTGCAGTAATAACCTACCAAACCAATAAAACTGCAAATCTGAGTTATATTTGTGGGTCTTGAACATTATTAAAAAACTTTTATTTTAGAATGACCAATAGTTATGCCTTTTTTGAAATAATGTGACTAAGAAAAAAAAATTTCAATAACAAAAACTCACACTTTCTGAATTTCCCAAATAGTTTCATTTCTTTTATGGTTTTTAAGACAACCCTTAAATGATTTTCATGTTACTCTTTAGTTTTAGAATAAACCAAAATATCATCAATGAACACAACCACAAAAGTATCCAAGAACTCACAAAAAATTAAATTCATAAGATCCATGAATGCAATAGGTGCATTGGTTAAACCAAAAGGCATAATTACAAATTCATAATGGCCATATATAATATGAAACACAATATTTGGAATGTATGCTTCCTTTACTTTCAACTGATGGTACCCTAACCTCAAATCAATCTTTGAAAAATACCAAGCTCACTAGTGCTGATCAAACAAATCATCAATATGAGGAAAAATATATTTGTTCTTAACAGTGATGTTATTAAATGCCCTATAATCAATGAAAAGTCTTATTGAACCATCTTTCTTTTTAACAAACAAGATAGAAGCACCCCATGGTGATGTGCAAGGTTGAATGAAACCTTTATCTAATAACTCTTGCAATTTCTTCTTTAACTCTAAAAGTTCAATTTGAGCCATTAGATAAGAGGGTTTTGAAATTGGCTTAGCATCAAGAATTAAGTCAACAGTAAATTCAACTTCCTGATTAGTTATAATACTAGGAAACTCATCAGGAAAAACATCAAGGTACTCATTTACCACTGACACATCATTAATCTGAATAGTTCATTTGTTTTCAACAATATGTTCCAGGTAACATTCATTTCCATCTTTCACAAGCTTCTCAGCTTCCTGATATGTTATCAAATGTAAGGGTTCATTCCTGTACACAAACTAAAAATCTTTCTAAAAATAAACCTATTTAGCTCTGTAGTCAATCTTAACATGATAAATAGAAATCCAATCTATACCCAAAATAACATTAAACTCTACTAGAGGCAAACAAATAAGGTTTGTAGGTAGATTATTTCCGCACAAAAGGACAAGAAGGTTCTTATAATTTATTTTTGTTTCAACATTTCCTCCAGGTGTTTTTACCATAAGTTCAGGATTCATATATTGATATGGAATTACCAATTTACTAGAAAACTTCTAAAAAATGAACAAATGTGTAGACCCCGAATGAAACAACACATTGGCATAATCTGAATAAACAAGAAGTATACCTGATACTACTTCAATTGATGGCTCAACATCTGATGAAGTAGTTGAAAAGGACTTCACCACCCCTTTCTGCTTGTATTATGTTTTCTTTCCCTCAGTTTAGTTCTTCATTGGACACTCATTTGCTTAGTGACCCCTTTCATTTTAGTTAAACCATTTTACTAATTGTAAATCAGATTTTATCTTACCACTAACCTGCTCTTTTTCAGTGCAATTACGAGCCTTATGTCCCATTTTACAACATCGGTAGCACTTACCAGAATTCAAAATACATTCCCCAACATGATTTTTACCAAATTTTTTACAAACTGTAAACTTAATTTTCTTACTATAATACTTTTTTAAAGAGTTATTCCCTTTCACCTTCCACCTTGACCACTTAATCTATATTTTTTCAAAGAACACGTGATCATCGTAAAATTCCATTTCCACCTTCTCTGCACATCGAACATGTTTTTCATAAATTTTGATCTCACTAGAATCTAAAGACCTTTGATACTTTGGATTTAATCCTGAGTAAAAATGTTGATTTTACTATCAGGATCTCGTATGAAATTTGGAGCATACCTTTCCAGTCGAGTGAATTTTTAATCCTAAGCAGCCACAGAGTCATCCTCCTGCCTCAATTCTAGGAATTGTTTTTCCATCCTAAGACTAAAAACCTTAGAAAAATATTTATCAAGAAACATACCGTTGAATTAATCCCAATAAAGGGCATGAATCTCATCACTATCCTTGATATTTTTCACCATCGACCACCACTGATCAGCTTCAACTCAAAACGGTAAGCAATAAGACTAACCTTTTCATGTTCTGAACACCCCATGACATCCAAAATTTTCTCCAGTTCTTTGATCCACCCTTCAGATAGCACAAGGTTAGATGATACTCTGAATGATGGCGGATGTTGCCTCATGAAATACTCCACTACTTACATGTTCCTATGTGGTTGATCTAGCTGATCTCATTCATGGAAACCAGCACCATTTATAGCCCGAGTCAATTATTCCATAACTACAACAAACTATTGAGTTCTATTTCTAACCATCTTAGGTTGCTGGTTTGGAAGGTTTTCTTCCTCCCGTTGTCATCCCAACATAGCTTCCCTGTTTTCTATACAAAAAAACCATTATAAACATAGAAATATCTTAGGCAAAGCAACATGGAAATCGGTAAATGCTATATCATGTCAATATTAACATAACCTAATTTATGGATATTAATTTAACAATACCAGAACTCCTAAAGTTATCTAAACCAACCTCTGATACCAACTATAAGAACTCGACCTTAAGCATTAAATAATCTAGAATTAAATGAATAATTCATATTGAGGATATTTTCAGGTTTAGAGTTTTAGAGAATTAGGCCATAACTATTACAATAAATTTCAAAAATTATATGGTAGACACTTCTACATAGTTTCCAATTTTTTTTATAAAATAAAAACTCTAGAAAAAAAGAGTCATGTACAGTCCCATGTTTTAGACATCGTTACTTTTCCTTGATCCTATCCTTCTCCCTATTCATCTTTAGGTCCTGTGAAAAACATTTGAAAACTTGGGATGAGTATAAAAAGCTCAGTAAGGGTTATAAAACAAAGAAAGAAAACATTAGTTCATCATTGTATACATAACATAATCTCTTTAACATACCTCATGAAATCATAAAATTTATGAATAACACATAGAAAACAGAAATAATAAAGGTAACTTGTGGCATCCATAAGATACTTACGTTGTAGCTTTTATATCTACACAGGGAGTTACATTTGGAATACCAATCACAGTATATTCCCTAAATTTTTTAGCAGAAACATTCACATTTACCTACATCACGTTACCCAGTGCATTGGAGAGCTAGCTAAGGCCAACCCATCCAAGGTTTATCATGAAACCACTCGTATACGTAAACAATTCCCAGGAACCATAATGTAATCATAACACATAAAGAAAGATAACATTCCCACATTAAAATTACAATATATCATTTCAATATATTGAACAAGATATTGAATTAACAATTCCATTCTCAAAACCATTTTCAATACCAAAATACATAAAAGAGTATATGGTATTTATTTTCCTTTTAAGAACATTATAACTTGTTAAGGAATCCAAAGATCAAATAATACTTGTAGTGGCGGAAAGGTCGTTGTCACCGCGTAAGTTAAAAAAAAATTAGTTTTTTCATTTAGTAAAATTCCTCATAGAAAAATATTCCCTTTTAAAAAAATGATAAGTCAATGGAGTTTATACAGCATATAAAATAATTTCATTTATGAAACAAAATTTTCCTCAATGAATGGAGATTGAGACGAAGTCCCTTACCTCATGTATGACTTGACCTGTTCTTTCGTTAATCTACTGAATAATAAAATAAAGTTAATTTATACTTTATTAAGATCCATTTTCAAGTTTAGTATTCCTCTAATATCACTTATTACCATGTTATAAATGTTATGCAATCATTGATGTTAATAACGGTCATTTTGTTGATATTTTGTACTTGAGTCAAAAATAGACTTCTTATAATTACAAGTTCTTCACGTGGTAAAAAGTTCATTATATCTAGAATGATATTCATGATTTATATACCATATATATCATATATATCCAGAATTTACATGTATTTATAATAGTACATAACATTTGGATGTAAGAAATGAAATGCACCGTTCATGGAGACGGTAAGCCGTACGTACGCATGGATGATACTTTCATTTCTATTTCTTATTTTAGTGGAATTAAAACATAATGATACATAGGAATATTATAATTATAGTATAATATCATATATCATATCATTAACTCCATCCTTTATAAGTCCCACATATGGCATTAATGAGTCATATCACTTTGAGGGGGCAGTAGTCCACACTTCCTAAAATGAAATTATCACGTTTACACATAATAGAAACCATAAAGGTATGATATAAATGAAAAAGATAGATGAATAAATAATACATAAACATAATATATATTATATATAAATATAGTACCATATTAATGTCCTCCCTGAGAGGCGGAAGGAGATAATTGAACAATCATCGTTTCATGAGGCGTTAGTTTTCCCTCCATAGAAACAGTATATTCATTTCCCATTAGATAAAGGCGTGTGTAGGTTTAGTTATAATACATATTACAAAACAAACTAGTATATTTAGGATACTGGTGTTTTTATAAAAGAAAATAATAAAAAGATTTTATGGGGTTGGAGAAGGGAAAAAAACAATAGAACTTAAGAGAAGACGTTACCTTTATATCAGGTAACTCTCTTTGGTTTGTACAAAAAGGACTTCTTGAAGTGCTTTATGCCTAAGTTAAGGCTTATAGGTGTAAGAGAGGGATATTGAGAGCTTGTTTTGGCAGGGTTTAGTTGAGCCATGGGGATTGAGAGGAGTGAGGAATGGGTTAGAGTTGGGGGATTTTATAAGGGGGAGGAGGGGTGCTTTAGGAAAGTGTGAAAATATTATTTTATTATATCTTGATTTTCAGGTTTCAAAGGTAAAAATCTTATTAAAGTAAAATATAATATGACTCATGGTCTAAATAAAATCATTAAATAATAATTGTACAGTTTTTTGATATTATTTTAATCTTTATAATATTATTTATTTAAATCATTTATTAATGTTGTAAACACTACATCATTATTGTGTCATAAATAATTTTATTTATTTGATGTCTAAAAATTATAAAAAAAATAACATGATGTAAGAAATATTTTATCCTTCCAATTAATATTTATAGTTGAAATTATAACTTATATAACCTCTTCTAAGAATTGATTTACTAAAAATATTTGTTTATGTCATTTTTGTCTTTACTCTATGTTAATTAAAATAAAGTGTGATTATCACTCTTAAGTGGCTCCATGGGGTCCCAAAATAGACCCAAGGATGAGAATGATAAACTTGTATCAACCAGTAGGATTAGAACACAAGTTTGGGTAATTTTATATTATTATAATAATATTTTTTACCCTTATTTACCAGATTTACCCTTTAACCATGATATATAAAATATTTACTGTAGTAAATATTTAAAATGTCTAATAATAAAAGTTACCTATTTAAAAAATTTGGACCTAATGATTCCAAATATAGAATCCATTTTTCTAAATTCAAAACAATTAAGTGGTATAAATTAATTTAAAATTAATTTCCACTGTTAAAACAAAAAGCATGTTTTTTAGGAAATAATAACTATCAAAATATTAACAGTTTTTTATGTCAAATTACAAAGTAAAATTACATACAATGACCAAAATTGGATTAAATGGTAAAACTATAATCTAATTACTCTTTAAAACCAATTAAAAAGATAACCTAACCATATAAAAAAATTATATTAAAAGATAATTTTTAATTAAAATACAGTATTTTCTATTATTCATCAAAAATTGAATTTTATCAGAAAAATACCAAAATTTTACCAAAAGTAAATTTTGATGTCCCAATTTTGAAGAATAATTTTATTTTTTCAAACAGAATATATCAGAGTGTCCCAAACTAGATTTAAAGAGGGTTCTCCATTAAAAGGCGGTAAATCAACCTTTTAAAGTAAGTTAGTCTTAAAATTAGATTCATTCTCATTTTAAGCCTCTAAATTTTACTAGATAAACGAAAAAAATTAAAAAAATGTATAATCATATTGCAGTTAGTTCTGTTAATTTCTGTCAAGACAATGAGTAGGCATTAACAACCATTTAAAATAATAATATTTTATTATTATTTTGTGATGTAAGATTTCAAAGAAACCCATTGTTGTGTATCGGGTACGCCATCAAACATAGAATCTCCTTTAATGTAAAATTAATATTTAATTAAAAAATATTAATAAATATAGGAAATGTCTTATTCTTTATATACCTCAAATGTTATATTGTGGATTACCACTTCCACAAAGTGATGTGATTTGTTTTTTATCACCGCATCAAATGGATGGTATATATAAGTGTATTTGAAGAAATAAAATGGTATCTATTTTATTATTATAATTTATTAAAGGTAAAATAATATTTATCTCATTTCCATCTTGATTTTTGAAAAGTGGGAATGGTACTCATGCGTACAAAAGACCTACCATCTCAATGATTGTAACATAGTTCATTATTCATAACCATATTTCATGGTTGGTTTTAAAACTATAACTGATATTTAAAAATTATAATTATTCCATTATTATTATATTAGAGATTATGGAATAATTAATTCTTTTACCATAGTCATACTACCAAAGTTATTTGGACATATGAACAGAATATCGTCCAAACATCCGACATGAACCTAAATGATTAAGTAATTCAAAATAAAATGTTAAAAAATAGAATAAAAAAATAATAAACTTGTTTTTTTATTAAAAAATAAATATTTAAAATTGGGTTTTTTTTCAGTAAGATAAAAATGTATGTCATGAATCAGACTCAAGTTAAGGGATTTCTCTAAACCACCATTTTCTTCACGTTATGACCATTATCTCTCTAAATCACTTTATCTCTCTCTTTAAAATTATGTAATACTTATAAATTCTGTATATATGTATATTAAATGTATAAATATCTTATTATACCATACTTTAATGGGTTAATTAATTCTTTATGTTCATTTATCAATTGCGTTCTTTATGACATTTCCCTCGATTATGATATGATAGAAGATTATGAAACCCATTTTATTTCCATGGGTAATTAATTTTTTATTCCTTATAAATGATTTCATTTTTATGGAATACATAAATCATGAACATGTTTTTATGGGTGTAACTATATATATCTCTAATGCATTGGGTAAAGCTTTAGCCTCATGAGATGTTATATATGAGATTAGGGAGTAAACCTATTCTATTATTGGACTTTTTCCACCATGTGATATTGTCTAGAATGTAATCATCAACCCATGTTTATATCATATTAAATATTTTTTCCACATATCCTATGTTTCCATAATCTTATAATACCATTTTATTTATGTTATGTTTCCATGCGATTACTAATAAGCCTTTTCTTTTATGATATCATGTTATACCTTTTGACTCACATGTTATGTTTCCTTATAATATTTATTCCCTTAATAGGATTTTTAAATCACCCCATTATTTTATGTATTTCCTTAAGTTATACTATGAAGTGTTAGGAGCTCAAATTGATTTAGTATCTCACTAAGGAGAATAAAAATAATGAAGACGTTTTTTATTTTCTTTTGATGTTTTATATACCTAGTATTCAAAACACACTAGGAATCAAAATATTTGTGTTGTAATTAGTGTATTTTTATGTTAAAAATATATTAAGAGTATTTGTGAAAGTCTTGGGTCTTTATAAGAGATATGTTAATGGTTCAAGCCATCTCCTCCCATTTAAATTGGGGATATAAAGCAATATCTCATATTATATCCTCTTTTTTTCACTAATGGGAAAATATCTTGGTGGTGTTATAAATTCATTCCTATTATATTGAACATAGTCAAAATTATAGAAACCCAATACATTTACGTGAAATGAAGGATAAGAGAAAGATATAATAGACTAATTCTCTAGTAAATTTCCACTTTGGGAATAGATCTCATATGTTTTATTATTTTTTATACTAGATTTACTACCCACACCAGGATGGATAAAGGTATCCCCTCCACTAAGATCAACTATAATATCTACCTCTCATATGAGATACATTTTCACGATAACCATATAATCGATAGTATAAATCATGAATAATTTAATGTTAATATATAGTTGTCGACCTTCTTTTAATATTCATTCTGTCAGCCTTTCACTAACCTCTACATATGTTTTAAAAATAAATAGGTTCATGAACCAATCAATATATTAAATCACTGAAATAGTTTCTTACTTCTGGTATAATAATTCTATCATATTCACTATCTAGAATGTGTGTGGATAAAACTTGTTATTTAACAACTCCTCAAACCCCTCCTAGGTAAGATCTTGGTCTAGCTTTTCTTGAATAGTTATGTCCCACCATTACAGTGCTAGGTCTTCAAGATTTTACATCACTATATTTAACTTCATCTTATCTAAATATTCAATAAAGTTTAATATTATAATAATCTTACCAATCTATAGTTCTACTTTCTCAGGTCCCAAAGGGCTTTAGAATATCACTGGATTCCGCTTCTAGAATTTTAATGAGTGATTCATATGAAGAGGTTCCTCAGACTAAGGTCCCTTTTCGATAACCTGGAATAATTAAATAATAATTTAGACTAACTACTGGTTTACCTATGGTTTAGTAAGAACTATATCCTCTATCATACACTCTTTCTGGTTTCTCGTTCTCCTCAATGGTGGAATTTTCAATCTATAACTATATAATATTTTTAATTAATATTTTCCATCCCTTCCTTATTCAGGGTTATAAAATATAGATTATAAAAAAATTAAAATCATAATAAAACATTAACAAAATAAAATAATCTTATCATAATGTGATCGTAGTGGGAAGTGTCTTTAAAAATTCATGATACCAAAACTCATCAACTAAATGCATGATGATAATATGAAAACATGCTTAAAAGTGTTTTAGAAGATTTTGTGTACCCCAAAAACCCTAGAAACTTGATGATCAATATAAAGAGGTCTGATACATATTTTTTTCTATATAATTCATGTCTTGATGGGTCTTATCTCCTTACTACCATTTTTACTGATAGACCTACTAAACTGGTACCAGTTGTAACAACCCAACCCTAACCATTTTCTTGGAAAGATTTCAGTTTTGACTGACATTATGTGACATTACCATGACACTAACGATTGGTAATAAATGTATAGGGTTTAATAATAAATAGGGAGACATTTTTAACCATTTTACACAGACACATATAACCACAAAATAATCAAGACTAAGATAAATATATAAATTATTCATGAATGAAACTAACATTTCATGGTACAGAAAGATGAAAAATCATAGTAAAAATGGATATAATAAACTGAAAAAAAGATAATCTAAAATAAATAAAAACAAAAAATCTAAGTTGGAATTTCTCCAGACTCTCAAAACATGAACAAATCATAATCACCATCTCCAACATATAAAAAATTACATCATACATTTCGGGTAAAATATTAAAGCTTCACCTTTTCTATATCATGGTTAATAGCATTCTCATATGCAGAAATGTGAATATACAGGTGGTGAGTAATCATAACTAGTAGGAAAACCCCAATAATTTTACCATATTATACTAAAACAATAATAAATTTATATCATAGTTTTTTTAACATAGAAATATAAAATACCAAATATATTAAAAATTCCTTTAAGTTTATAAACAAAATAGGTAGGAAGAAGGTCAAGATAAGTTCACCAAAAATTCATTTCTATAGGTAGTATAAATAGTACATTCTAAATCATTTAGAATATCCAATCCTTGTTCTCTCTCTCTCACACATGAATGTTGAATTATATCTCCCTTAACTATGATTGAACATCCTTCCTCTGACAGGTTGTCACTTGGTGATAATAATTGGTCTAAATTGGGTATATGACCAAGTTTCTCTAAACAATTTCCAATGCACTTAAACACACACCAACAATAGTATGCGAAATTCATATGTAAAAAATATTATTTGTTTTAAGAAAATATTTTTAATAAATTCTTCATTCACCATATGGGAATCACCAACAATTCATGTTTCAATAACAAAACAGTGATTGTAAAATCTATCATATTTTTAAAATGATAATTTAATTTTATAATTGGAAGAAATTCATTTGGAAATAAAGATACTTGACATTATAGAGAAAGTTAAAAGAGGGAATAACCACCTACCATTAATATTCTTTATATAATAAATCTTCACATGATATAATAGATACAGAATCTTTCTTCTATTCCTCTAACTAATCAAAAGAGGTTTTGATCAAAACTTGTCCAATACCATAGATCATTACATAAAAAAATATATCCTAGGGTTATATTCAAGAAATAAAAATTATATTTTGATTAGGAGGGAAGAAAAAAACCCCTAACTATTCTTTCTAATATCCAACACTCAATAAATCATCCAAAATGGATTCCAGAAGTTGATGATCACAAAAATTTTCCTAGAGAGATCCTGTAGTTCAAGGGGAAAGAGTAAGTGGCAATTAGAATCAATTTTTATAGAAATAAAAGGTCTGGAAAAAACTGGTTGAATTCATGGTGTGAAAGATGAGTTCACATAATGAAACATTATAATAGACACATGCAACAAAATTCATAGTGCCTTGTTTAAAAATCCCCAAAAACTATCAATGATTTAAATAAAAATCATAGATACTACCTATAAATTATTCATTCCACGATTAAATATTCACATCATTAATCAATTCATATATCTAGATTCGAACTTTTTTACTCCTTCTTTCTTTGATTATTAACTGGTTATCAGACTCAACCATCTAGAACACAAATGGAAAAAATATAAAACAGAAAAAAACCTCAAACTAGGGGTACTTCAAATATTGAACACTTTAATATAACACATAAACCTCACTAGATGATCAAATCTACACATATTTTCACATATTCAACATAACTACATTTTTATAATAATAATATGTTTCATAGGAATCTTGAAAAAGTTAATAGTAATATATCATATATAACATAACACCTCTAATAACCATAGGTTAAATTTACTTTATAATAGTAATCAATATCATCATTCCACTAAAATAATATAAATCATGACATTTCCATATCAACAACAGTAAAATAAATTGAGTTCTAAAATCAACTAACTCAATTTGATGTTCAAATTATTATGTCATTGATGAATGATGCTGATAGAGAAAATATTTTCAATTAATTTATATTTAATATCATTGTTTTAAACCCACAAAATTGTTCCTCTAAGATGAATTGTTTCATTTTTTTGATAATGGTGTTATTTTGAGCTGAATAGTAAAAATTGGCCATTTTGGATTTTTAACAGTTTTAAATTATTTCGGTAGTTTGTCCATAACATTATCTACACGGATCCAAATTGAAAAATTATTTATTTTCCTGATTCTACACATCTAGGGATTCATTTAATATATTTGGACCAAAATCTGAATCGGCCATATGGAAGCTCAAAAGAAGCTCACAAGTTGGCTCAAGAAAACTGTTTTCAGTTCTGCCTAGTTTTGTTGTGGGATCCATAACTCATCAAATGTGGGCCCAAAGCTTCTGAAATTTGGTGGGTGGACGCGAAAAGAGCTTTGGAGTATCTTTTATGAAGTAATAACCGTGTGAATTTGCCTTTTATGGGGTCATTAAAGCACCCTAATTTGGAGGATTGTGTTTTGGAGAGTCTGACTGGACAGAATAAATGCTCATAGTAAAACGGCCATAACTCTCGGAATACATGTCCAAAACCGCTGTCATTTTGAGGGGACACGACCAAGGGAATTATGAACAACATTCAAGAAGGGCTTAATGCGTGATGATGTCATTTAATGAGGGATAAAACGCGTCGACATTCGGGGTAAGCATTCTGGCTATAAAAGGAGGAGAGCTCCACCCTCTCAAAGCATCAATTCTCCATCCATTCTCCACCCCATTCCTTCTGGGACACCAAGAAGGGGAACTTTTCAGCTTTCTCTTTTATTTATTTTATTTTTAATAGTTTTTTAATGCCTTATTCTTCCCCATTCAACTCGATTACCCTTACCATGGTGGGGTAAACTTTTGGAGTGATTGGAGAAGGGTTGGTTTTCTACATTGTAATGCTTGAGTTCTTGGACACAATTGAATAAATTTCTTTCTTATTCAAAGTTGTTTTCAAATTTTTATAGCGGATTTTATTATCAAGTTCGATCATTCTTGAATATTAATTCTGTTATTTATTTTTTTCTTGGTAAAACAATCATAATCTCCCTCCACTAATTTCTGGTTTATATACGATGGAATAAACCAGGAATTAGTGGTGAAGTACTCGACGATCGTCAGTACGTGTAAAAGGTGTAGTGAATGTTCATGATTGTTTGGGATAAACAAAAACCGATCGGGTATTGCCCATTTCAATTAATTATATTCAATACAACTATTTTACACATGGAAGGAGAGTTGACCAAACCGAGATCTTGGTAATGTTTTCTCTCACAATAACAATTTCACCAAGGAAGTGAGAGGAAACGATTGTGGAAACTCACTTTAATTAACTAAGAAGAAGAGGTTTGAATTAAATTGAACAAGGATATCATTATAATTAGGAAACCGACCCTGACCTAATCACCCATTTAATTTCATAGTTTTTCAATCATTTGAATTTCAAATTTCCTTTCACAACATTTTTCCCCCGTTTTAAAGTGACAAACCGTTTTGTGTGCACTCCTCTTCGGGAGACATCCTAGGTCAACCACATTACTACATTTTAACTTAGGAAATAATTGTTTTGCCATGCCCTACGACAGGCGTGCGTCAAACTTGGCGCCGTTGCCGGGGAGGTAGTGCCACAATTTATTTGTAAATATTTCACTTTTTTAAATTTAATTTTTTTTTAAAAAAAATCTTTTACAATGTTGTTTTAAAATGATTATTTTTTTAATTCATGGAACAATTACCCACAAGTGAGAGAACCAGTTATTGAATCACCATGGTCTATAGAGTATAAAGTTTCTTTCTTGGCTAAAAAAATTCGGGGAGGTCGAATCCAAATCGTAACCGAGGATGAATTCAAGGATCTCATTGAAAACCTTAAAGAGAACCTTGAATACCCAGTGTTAGAGGGATTGGCCAGAGAATTAATTGAACTTTAGGAGTATCTTCCAGAATTTTATCAAGACATAATCAAAGTACAACACCAAAAAGAAGAAGTTCACAAAGATATTGAATCCCAATTTGAAAGAATTAGTCAAATAGTTGAAAACCTAGAGACTTCAATACAGTGGATTGCGGAACAAGTACATGCATCCCAGGGTCAAAATCAAATGGAGCCCGAACAAGAACCAGAACCAGAAAAATTGATGGAAGAAGTATCCCCACAAATCCTTCAAGTTGATGAACCCATGGAAGCATTGATGAAATTAAAAGAAGATCCATTGAACCCATCTCAATAAATGTTGGATGAGATTGATGAAGAATATTTAGCAATAGAAATACATATAGGGGATCAAAAAGATCTGGATAACTTCTGGAATGAGTGTGTGGAACTTCTTGAGCCAACTATTCCTCATAATGTAGATGATTCAACAACATTGAAGGAAGAAACCAACAAATTAGTGAAATTTGAATAGAAGATAGAGGAGTCTGACTGCCTACCTCTATCTAGGGAAATTCAACTTCAAGAAGCACCTCCCATTGAAGAACCAATTGAATCCAAACATGATCAGGGAGTCAATCTTTTTATAAACTCATTATCATTTGATTTTTTTGAAACTAAATTGAGTATTAACTCCCCTAGTTTTAATTTTTCAGATTCATCCAACACTTGTATTTCCTTGGAGGGAGAATATGTATCTGAAGAGGAACATCTGGAGATCCCCAAAACTATTGAACATTTAATGGAGGGAGTACATGAGAAGATCAAAGTGGTGTTTCTGGAGGAAAATGAGACACAATCTACTTGCTTTGAAAGGAAGAATTTGATATTGATTCTTCATGCTTTAATTTTTTTCAAATAGAATTAAACTCTGACATTCCATTTTATTTTTCCCCATATGTTTCATACCTTCAGAAACCAATGGATAATAAAGAAGATGTTGTTCATGTGGAACCCAAGAAGGAGGAGGCTCTGTACTTCTTCCTACCCCCACCATGCATGGTGTACCTCATTGCGAAGGGGGTGGATCTGGTGTACTCTATCTATGGAGTCCTCCTCAATAAGAACAATGAAATGAAAGTTGGGAAGAGCCACATGTGGTGGTTCAAATCAAAGAAACCTCATCCACCATAAGATTGGGGATAATCGATTAGAACTGCCCCTCTGGAGGCAGTCAAAACCCAGAGCCTACTTGGGGGATTAAACCAAGATCTATCCTTCTTTTCTCATCCTATTTCTATTTTCATTTCTTTTAATATATTTCTTATGTTATTTTTTTACTTTTTTTAGGTTTTCAAAGATAAACACTTAGGATCAAAACTCAGCATTGCATTGCCAATAAGTCAAGTTGTACCTCTCCTTTATACTTACTTAGCTGTTGTGATTCAATCAGAAATCTAAATATATGTTAAACCCACTTGAATGCATCGAGGACACTGCATCATTTAAGTGTGGGGGAGGGAACCATTGTAGTATAGGATTTTCATTTGATGTTTGTTTTCAAAAATAAAAAAAATAAAAAAATTGTGTGTTTTCAAATTTTTGTGTTTATTTTTCAATTTTTGGTGTGTTTCTAAAACTTTTGAGATGAAATGAATATCAATACCATTTTTGAAACCCATGTCAATGAGTGAACCAGTCTATTTCATGAAACTGTTCTTAAATGAATACTGAAATAACTTTGTTTCAAGTTCAAATCTTTTTGAAATTCATGGAAAGTACACTGAGTTTTGAATCTCATGCCATATTTCACTGTCTATATCTTTGAAATAACTTTCCTGTGAGGCTTCTGAACCATTTTTTTTCATATTCTTTTCATTCACCTCATTTCTTGAGAGAACTAGACGATGCTTTCTTTAACCAGAATTTGATTTATTCTTTTCAAAACTTGAGGGTTGGGGTACGTGTGTTTTAAATGATTGAGGCATTTATTTTGTTTGAAGCCCCCTTTTCAAAATAATCCTTTTCATTATGGCCCACCTTTACATTTATCCTTCATTTTATCCCCTAGTAGCCATGAATTTCCTATTAGGTTAGCCACATTACAAGCGAATTTTCCCTATCATACCTGCTCTTGAAGTAAAATTGCATGATCTAGTTGAACATAAGTGTGGGGGAAGATGTCTTGTGGTGTACTAAATAATTTTTTTATACTTTGGGTGGAAAATAAATTGTTGAAGAGATGTGTGTGATGCTGAAAAATTATTCTGTTGAAAGCTGTGCCTTTTATGGAGCTTTTATGACAAGAGAAGCTGTGCCTTTCTGAAGCTTCCAATGTAAAAAGAAAGTTGTGCCTATCTGGAGCTTTAAAAAAAATCATGTTTGAAAAGATTGAAATGTTTTCTTCTGAGCTGATTTAATGATGATGGAACCTATTTTCAACAAATGGGAAGTGAAGGAGACCATATTTGAGTGAAAATTAGAATCTTGCAATTTTTCTTCAATAAGAGCCAAGCTTTCCTTTTTCAGCCTCAGAATGTTTAACATATAAATCCTACCAACCAGAAGCCATAGAACAACCCTAAAAAGTCCTCATGAAAAACACATGTCCTTGACTCACATCGGGTGGAGAAGTAGGAATTTATCAAACCTATGGTGACTCTTGTGTGAGTTTGGATGAGAAAAGCCTTGTTCAGCCTTTACATTTGTGAGATTAGAGAAAATTCATGTGAGGTAGTTGTTTTGTGTGCATGGGATAAGAAATGAAGTGTAAATATATTAAAATCATAAATGGAGAACTTGAAATAATAGTTTTTGATGAGGCATGATATCTTTTTGTTTCTTGAAATTGATTTGATTGATCTCATTGATATGTGTTTTGGATTTGATTTGATTTGATTTTTACTTGTCCAGGAGTCCAAGTGCTAAGTGTGGGGGAATTGATAGAGAAAATATTATCAATTAATTTATATTTAATATCATTGTTTTAAACCCACAAAATTGTTCCTCTAAGATGAATTGTTTCATTTTTTTTATAATGGTGTTATTTTGAGCTGAATAGTAAAAATTGGCCATTTTGGATTTTTAACAGTTTTAAATTATTTTGGTAGTTTGGCCATAACATTATATAAACGGATCCAAATTGAAACATTATTCCTTTTCCAGATTCTACACATCCAGATCTTCATTTAATATATTTGGACCAAAATCTGAATCGGCCATATGGAAGCTCAAAAGAAGCTCACAAGTTGGCTCAAGAAAACTGTTTTCAGTTCTGCCTAGTTTTGTTGTTGGATCCATAACTCATCCACTGTGGGCCCAAATCTTCTGAACTTCGGTGGTTGGACGCGCAACGAGATTTGGAGCATCTTTTATGAAGTAAGAACCGAGTGAATTGGCCGTTTATGGGGTCATTAAAGCACCCTAATCCGGAGGATTTCGTTTTGGAGAGTCTGACTGGATAGAATAAATGCTCATAGTAAAACGACCATAACTCTCGGAATACATGTCCAAATCCACTGGAATTTTGAGGGAACACGGCCAAGGGAATTATGAAAAACATTAAAGAAGGGCTTAATGCATGACGATGTCATTTAATGGGGATAAAATTCGTCGACATTCAGGGGAAGCATTCTGGCTATAAAAGGAGGAGAGCTCCACCCTCTCAAAGCATCCATTATCCATCCATTCTCCACCCCATTCCTTCTGGGACACCAAGAAGGAGAAATTTTCAGCTTTCTATTTTATTTATTTTCTTTTTCATAGTTTGTTAATGCCTTATTCTTCCCCATTCAACTCGATTACCCTTACCATGGTGGGGTAAACTTTTGGAGTGATTGGGGAAGGGTTGGTTTTCTACATTGTAATGCTTGAGTTCTTGGACGCAATTGAATAAATTTATTTCTTCTTCAATGTTGTTTTCAAATTTTTATAGCGGATTTTATTATCAAGTTCGATCATTCTTGAATATTAATTCCGTTATTTATTTTTTCCTTGGTAAAATAATCATAATCTCCCTCCACTAATTTCTGGTTTATATACGATGGAATAAACCAGGAATTAGTGGTGAAGTACTCGACGATCGTCAGTACATGTAAAAGGTGTAGTGAATGTTCATGATTGTTTGGGATAAACAAAACCCGATCGGGTATTGCCCATTTCAATTAAGTATATACAATACAACTATTTTACACATGGAAGGAGAGTTGACCAAACTGAGATATTGGTAAGGTTTTCTCTCACAATAACAATTTCACCAAGGAAGTGAGAGGAAATGATTGTGTAAACTCACTTTAATTAACTAAGAAGAAGTGGTTTGAATTAAATTGAACAAGGATAGCATTATAATTAGGAAACCGACCCCGACCTAATCACCCTTTTAATTTCATAGTTTTTCAATCATTTGAATTTCAAATTTCCTTTCACAACATTTTCCCCCCATTTTAAAGTGACAAACCGTTTTGTGTGCACTCCTCTTCAAGAGACATCCTAGGTCAACCACATTACTACATTTTAACTTAGGAAATAATTGTTTTTCCACGCCCTACGACAGGCGTGCGTCAGATGCCTAGTCCTTAAATATTCTTATCATCAGAATAAACCTATGAGGAATATATAATACATCAATTAAGTTATCTATTATCCATAAAAAATTACATATATTTTCAATTAAGTTTAATATATATAACATAAAAATAATATTGGTGTACATGGTCTTGAACCTACAACGTAATAGGTTCCATAACTATAAAATAAGTATTCTATGATTGTAAGAACCTAGTTTTTCTTCTTGAGGTATGGGTTTATTATTTTAATTTTTCCTTAAGTGTTTTTGAGAAAATAAGGAAAATGGGAAAAAAATCCCAAATTTGGTGGGTATACGTCGTGTAATTTTCCACACACCGTGTACTTTGGCTGTATGAGATGTGTATATAGGGCGTGTAGCCCTGCCGGTGATGAAGGTTGTAAAAACCGACTACATGCCGTGTAGTGGTTATTTACACGCCATGTAGTTAGACAGAAGGTGAATAGAAATGCGGTGAACGCAGCTGCCAGCTGAGCGATAATACATGCCGTGTACTCAAGTATTACATGCTGTGTACTCATGTTGGTAGGTGAACAATGCCGCGCTAGTGAGAAGTCTCCAGTGGAACAGTTAAATTATGAATAGTACACACAGTGTACTTGAGAGTACATGACGTGTATTTTGTTTTTTTTCTTTAAATGGGTAGTATAATCCTTTGTTCACAGAGGAAGCTTAGAATGCCAGAGGGGAGCTCGGAAGGATGGCCAGAGCTTTGGAGATCACCCGATCGTGCACCGAGAACCCGATTCCTTCGCTGTCGATCTCGTTGGGACGACACGGGTAATCCCTCTCTTCTCTTGGCATTATTCTTGCCAATTATTTTTTGAGGGAGAGTTATTTACATTTAAATAGGAATTCTCTTATCCCCGATCTACGTCATTCTTGGGTGTTTCTGGAGGCGTCGTTCACGTATACCGATCCGAGATGATCGAGGTAGGTGGTCTGGTGTTTAAATTCCATCTATTGTGCGTTTTTGTGTACCATTGTGCTACGAACCCATGTTTGGGGTGTCGTATGGATGAGGGCTTGGATGTTTTAAATACCTAGAGTTGTATAGCAAATTGAATGTAATTATTAACTGCTGTTTGGGATCACTGCTTGGATCGAGGACCACCCCTGTGGTGCATTCTTCTGTTTAGCTGTTTGTCCATGCTACCCAAGGGTATACTGTAAAATTTAGCATGTTTAAATTGCCTTGAGAGGAATTGTATATAACTTCTTACTTATATGTTGGGCTTGGCCCGGTTACTTGCGCCTATGGGCAGTGTTTTATTTATCCTGAGGGGAGTGTTCTATTTAGCCTGAGGGCTGTGTTCTGCTTAGCCTGAGGGAAACTCCTTTCGTACTTGTGGGTAGTAGATTCTGTGCCTGAGGGAGACACATCGTATTCCTGAGGACAATATCTGTTATGCCTTTGGGCAATTACCTGCGGGTGGTGACTCTGATTACCTGAGGGTAAGGTTTGTAAGTCTGAGGACATTAGTATCATGAATGTTCACCGCGGTGATTTTCATATGTTATACCTACCAAGTTAAAGCACAGGCTTGGCATGGTTAAATAAATATTAAAATGGAAATATAACTGGTAGAGTTAGTTACTATTGAGTACTACTTAGTTTATTTTATTTTACTACTGTTCACCGCCTTTGCACATTTACACTGACAGTTGGGTATGGGCCTTTAGTGGGTGCCTACTGGGATTTATTTCTCACATCCTATTTTGGTCATGTCTTCGACTCAAAAAAATTATAATGCTGTAGGTGTGGATAAGGGAAAGGGTCCCTCTATAGGTACATGATTGTAGTAGAGGAGTAGGAGAGCATAAGACCGAACTTAGGCTTGTGATGCTGCTGTGTTCTGTTTACTCTGCTTTGTTTTGTTTGTTTGGATATACCTCGTACTTTGAGTTGTATTGTATTGTATTGTTGTGTATTCTGTTCTGGATGCTTTCATAGAATAGGGACATGCTGCTACTTTATATATATGACTGCTGGTTCTCTTTTACTTATGTTGTCCATTTTAGTTATATTTTATTTACTGCTTCCGTTGTTGTATATTACATTTCTTTTCTGCTGCACTACACTTTGACAAACGAGGGCATAGTTTCCCCACTATCAGACCTCGGTCCTCACTGCTAGTCGAAAGCCTCTGGCGTTTGGGGAAATGCACTTGAGGTCATTTGACCAACCGAGTCCGGGTCACCCGTTGAGTGGCACTTGGATCCGGGACGTTACAAAGTGGTATCAGAGGAGGTCCTTTTTCTTTGACTTACTGTTTAGAGCCTTATTTAGGGATAGGAAGGACATGGTAGTTGGTAATAAGTTGTGCCTGAGAGTAGCTAACCCGTGTATAGGGAAAATCCAAATTACCTCATTGTTGCAAATTTATTGATTTTACAATTTACAGTTGACTTGATTTTCACCGTTGGGTGACACACTTGTAATTGTGATATTTATATGTTATACATGGGTTCAGTTGAGTTGCAACCCGATGAGTTGAGGGTATGCCATCACATTCATCATTTATACACAAGCTATAAATCACATTCCATGCATAGTTCCATGCCATGTAGGTGCATTAGAAATTGCATGTTGTTGTGATAGTTGTTGTGATAGAAAATCATGCTTCTGTGATAGCTGCTTGATAAATACCTGCTATTTGATAGGGTATTGTTGTGTGAGGTTGCAGATAGAATGGACACCAAACCTTCGTTTTTGGGGAGTATGGGCCCTCAGTAACCGGAATTTGGTGGATCATTAACGTGTTTTCCTTGTTATAACATGTATAAGATGCCAATATTTGATTCGCGAGGAGTATGGGCCCTCACAGATCAGAATTTGGCACTTAGGTGTGGTTTTAGAGTAATTCTGGGCTCCGGAGAAGTTTCTGAGGCTTCTGTCCGGAAAACCCAGGATACATGCCGTGTAGTTATATGGACAAACACTGTGTGTTCTTCTGTTTCGGAAGAAATGAATACTTTTTAAGTACATGTCGCATACACTCAGTACACGCTGTGTAGTCGCTTCCTATGTCATAGACTATGTGGGTGGGGACACGGGGTAAGGCTTGGCTTGCGAGAACACGCCGTGTAATTTTTATACACGCAGTGTAGTCAAGTTTTTCGAATCTTGAATACTTTATCACTCATGTTCCCTTCTTGGTATACTTGTTTTCCACACTTTTTAATCTTAATCTAAGGCGTGTGTTTGACCTTGTAGAGTCATGCCACCGAGATGACCACCGGTTGTTCTCCAGGAGAGTGGAGACGATTATACTCTTGAGATAGTAGGCCATGGGCTACCAGTTGATCCTCCAGCAGAGCCAGATGTGGCACCAGTCGTTATACCGGACGCTGGCACAGAGGCGCAGTTCCGTGAAGGCTTTATGCGGTTCATGCAGACCTTTCAGGGAGCACCACAAGCCGCCACATCTATGGAAAAGCTGACATGTATCTTCCAGAAATAGTATCTGCCTACATTTTCAGGGTATGGCAGACCACAGGATGTGGAGTATTGGCTGGGGTTGATTCAAACTATATTCGATAATCTGGAGATGCCTCCAGGGCAGAGGGTCAAGCTCACTATGTACATGCTACTTGATTCCTCCAAGAGGTGGTGGGATGTTACCACCCAATCTGATCATCATCGAGACATGGCGTGGGAAGATTTTCAAGTATCCTTCTACGACTTCTTCTTTCCAGAGATGTTGAGGGAAGATCGAGCTTGAGATTTCATAAATCTGTAGTAGGGCGCTATGTCAGTGATGGATTATTCCACTCATTTCACCGAGCTTCAGCGTTTTGCACCTATTCTGGTGGGTGACGAGGTGTTGAGGGCTAGACGATTTGAGGATTGTCTTCGGTATGACATCCGAGCACTAGTGATTGTTTTTAGGTTGCCTACAGTGCATGCTGTTGTGAACTGATGCACTGGTGTGTATAAGGCATTTCCATGTGGTTTAACATCTATAAATTAGTTTTTTGGATAGTTTATATGTGATTTTCATATTGATAATGTATCTTGATAGGTTATTCAGTCATTAAGGGATAAATCATGGATTCATTGAAGTTTGGAGATTCAGAAGGGAATTGGAGGTGTAAGAACCCTTTTCTCCTTGATGATGCTGGACGAGATCTATTCGGGTCAACCACTTGACGTGAAGCACAAAAAACAAAGGGATTTCAAAGGACAAAATGCCCGGCATGATTTCCGCACGGTTTATACAAACCATTTAAAAATAGTGTTGGAGGAGATTCCCCTTACAAAAGGGTTCACACGATTATCACATGGTTTACCAAACCGTGGGTGCCCTGCAGAGAAAAAACATGCGGTTCAACAAATTCTGGACGGTAGCTATGGAACGGTTGGTGCACGATTTATCAAACCATGCGCCCAAATGGTGTGGATGAGGAATTCAAGATAGCAGCTATTGCATGGTTGGCGCACAGTTTACCAAACTGTGCCCCCAAACCATGCACACCACTGCAACTTCTTTTTTTTCTTTTCTACTTTCCAACAACTCCTTGACTCCATATTTTTTGTAAGACTTTCCTTTAGACAACTGGAAAAAGTATTTTTTTGAGCGGGAAGACTCTAGAGAGTAAAGGAAAAAGGGAGGAAGGTGGGTTATGGAGAAACCTGGGGGGGGGGGGAGTTCATGTATGTTTTGGGCTTCTGACTATTTTTTAGTTTTATTGTAATGAACTCCTTGATGCATTGTAGTAAGGTTCTGAATATTTAATTCACGAGTAGCTAAACCCTTCCCTTGTGTTGGGGCTGGGAGAAATGGGGGTTCGTTAGAACCATTTTCCTTATTATTGTATTTTTTCATACTCTCTCATCTAATTATCCCATTATTTCTATATTCTATTTCACTAGAAACATCCATGTCAGACCAAGAATGGATTTTACAGGGATCATTGGGAGAATTATGATGAGAACATCCATTACCATTGGATATCCTTATCATTTCTAGAGGGTAGTTCTTAACTTTAAAGTCAGTAGAAATCAATTGCCCGACCAAGGAATTGATTTCTACCAACTTGATCAGAACTTACCAGACCAAGGGAGTTCTGACACATATGAAACCCATAAATGTGGGTTATTATGAACAACAAAATGCAATAAGGAAAATAGTTTTAGTGTCCCACATGAATGTCCATCCCCATCACATTCTCACTATTATTCATCAAAAATTTGGTTTTAAGAAATCTCCAGTTTTAAGTAATCTGTAGTGAATTAGGCATGATCTAGTAACAAGTCATATTTTAATATCCGAATCATAAACCAACCAAAATGTATTTAAATTCAACATATTCACCAAGTGACTTCAATTCAAAAAACATAAAACCCCAACATCGTTTCCCTATGGACCGCCCCCGTACTTGCCTATTATACTTGTCCAAGTTAGGGAATTTAATTTGGCTGAAAAACAAGATCAACACAATTGACCGGTCAAATTTTGGCACCGTTGTCGGGGATCCTTGATGGTTGTTTTTGTTAATTGAATTGGAATTATTTTGTGAAAATAAGAATTAAAAATTACCTAAAAATTCTTTTCATAATCTCATTTATATTTTTCAACTTTTGATTTTTTTTAATTTTATGCTAGGTGTTTTGTCTGTATGTGTGTAGGCCTATAGTATATGAGTAGCCAAGTCACTCATTCCCAAACTACTGAGTCATCAGAGTTACAACTGATAGAACCTAAAATAGAAAGAACATTCTCAAGGTGACATCATGCACTCATGGGTGATCTCAACACAGATGACCCCACGACACATCAGGAGGAAGAACCGGGGGCTATCCAAGTCGTTGGGCAGTCATTTGTCATTGGATAGAAAAAGTGTGGGGTAGAGATGAAGAGAAGCATTTGAACCCACCTGGAGTTTATATAGAGTATCTTCCAAGGAACCAACAGAGGCCACCATCTCAATTTGTGCCCGGATTCGGGCATCCACTACAGAGATAATACATTCAACGGGACCAACCTCCCTTTTTTCCTCAGAAACAGCAAACATATTATCAGCAAGGAAAACAACAATATGTTCCTCAGGAACCTCAGGAACTGGAGCCGAAACACCAGACTCTTATGGAATATGGGCTACCCTCCATTCAGGGAGTGGATACAAGAATAGTCAGGACACCAGTGCATGGCCAACATTTTGAAATTAAACCGGCCATCATGCAATTGATTCAGAATACTGTTCAATTCGGTGGCTTGCCGAGTGAAGCCCCCAATGATCACCTCTCCAACTTTTTGGAGATCAGTGATACTTTCTGGTACCACGGTGTTTCAGAGGATGCCATTCACCTAAGGCTGTTTCCCTTATCCTTAAGGGACAAAGCGAAGGATTGTATTAAGATATTTCCTCGGTGATCCATTTTAACTTGGTAGGCATTGGCTCAGGCCTTTTTATCCAAATATTTCCCTCCATCAAATATGGTCACGTTAAGAAATGAAATTCATAACTTCTAGTAGCATTACTCAAAATCTTTGTATGAGTCATGAGAACGATTTAAGAATATGCTTTGGAATGTCCCACACCACAGACTACCATTATGGATGAAATTTTAGACTTTTTATGGTGGTATCATCATGAACAAAAAGTCTGTGGTTGACACAACGACTGGGGGGACAGTTATGAGAAATTCTCTTGAAGAGTTGTCTGAATTGTTAGAAGATATGTCCGCTAATAGCTTTCAGTGGAATTAGAAAAGAGGTACTCAGAAAAGGGGCATGCACAATATAGATTCCACCACCATGCTTGTGGCTCAACTTGATGCCATCTCCAGGAAGATTGATGCTTTGAATCTAAAGCATCCATATCAAGTTCAAGCTATCAGTTCACCAGCATGTTATGATTGTGGAGACAACCATGCAATGGGTGAGTGCCCAGGTGCTAATGCAGTAGCCTCTACCAGTGAGGTCAATTATGTTTCTCAGAACAGAGGAACAAATAAATACCCTTAATAACAGAACCAAGGGTGGCAAGAACATCAAAATCAAGGCTGGGGGTAGCAACAACAAGATCCTCAGCCCCGACCACAAAGACCACCTAGTTACAGGTAACAACAGTTTCAAAATCAGTACCAGAGGTAGCAACAGAGTAACTAATTCCAGCAGGGAACATATCAGAAACAAGGGTATCAATACCCTCGTTCTTCCCAACTATTGAGACAACCACCTTCGCCACAAGGCACCCAAAAAACTCAACATGAACCTCCCTCAGGGCTGGAGGAGATGATGTCTAAATTCGTAACCACTGCTGAGACACGATTTCAAAATTAGGAGGCATCAATCTGAGGTGTCGAGAACCAGATTGGGTAGCTTTCCAATCATTTGGCCCATATATTTCCCGGTACACTACCAGGAAACACTGAGAAAAATCCACGGGAGGAGGCAAATTCTATTACTCTACGCAGCGAGAAGGAGCTGACGCCAAAGGGTACTATGAATTAGGTTGCCCCACCACCAAATTAGTCCACATCTTCAAGTGAAGAAGTTGAAGTTGAGGAATCTTCCTCAAGACATGAGAAGGATGAAGAAATGGAAGTCCCACATGATAAGGGTGAAGATGTGACCAAATCATATGAACAACCCTTGCCATTTCTAGTAAGGATGAAACAAAGGTTGTTGGACCAGTAATTGAATAAATTCATGGAGATCTTCCAGAAACTTCATATCAATATCCCATTTGCCAAGGTGTTAAGTCAAATGCCCACATAAATGAAGTTCATGAAAGAAATTATGTCCAACAAAAGGAAAATGGACAATTTGGGAACCATTCCCCTGACCAAGGAATGTTCGGCATTTTTACAACATACTCTCCCCCCAAATCTCCAAGACCCAAGAAGCTTTACTATCCCTTATACTATCTGGGCTTGTAAGTTTGGTATATATATTTGCAATTTGGGAGAAAGTGTTAATCTAATGCCATTTGGGGTGTTCAAAAAGTTAGGGCTGAATGATCTAAAGCCAACCCGAGTGGCACTCCAACTCACCGTTCATTCTATTAAATACCCCAGGGGGTTGTTGGAAGATGTGTTAGTTAAAATGGGTAAGTTGATTTTACCAGAATATTTTATCATCCTTGATATGGAAGAAGGCCAAGAGGCATCACTAATTCTTGGATGACCATTTATGGATACCAGAAAGGTTTTAATTGATGTTCACCAAGGCAAGCTTATTTTCTGTGTTGGTGATGAAAAAGATTCTCACAATGTCATAAAGGAGGTAAAAAAAGTTTCATTAATGGAGCATAAATATTGTTGTGATTTGAAAACAATGGATGAGCACTTTGACCTAGAAGACGGTGATATGAAATATTATCCTTTTAGTAAAGAATGCGTTTTGGAGGATGACAACCTTGAAGAAGATTGGGAGGAAGTAAGCTTTATTGAAGGCCAAGGCGGCCACTACTTGAAAAGGGAAATTATACCAAATTTGTTAGAGCGAGCAGAGGTTGAGCCTATTGTACCATACATTATCAAGGCTCCCTAGCTCGAGTTAAAACCTCTCCCTTCCTCACTTAAGTATGATTACTTGGGAGAGAAGTATACATTGCTGGTGATCCTCAACGCATCACTCTCACAAGATCAAGATGAGGCTCTTCTGCAAGTCCTATGTAGGCGAAAATAGGCCATCATATGGATGATTGCTGATCTCAAGGGTATAATCCCCACTATCTGCACTCACAAAGTACTTATGGAAGAATGGGAAAAAGCATCTCGCCAACCACAACGGAGACTGAACCCCCTATGAAAGAAGTAGTCAAAAAATAAGTGATCAAATTGCTTGATGATGGTATTATTTATCCCATCTCCAACAGCCCGTGGGTGAGTCCCCTCTAGGTGGTTCCTAAGAAAGGCAGTATCACGGTAGTCACAAATGAAAAGAACGAGCTAATCCCTACCCGAACAGTCACGAGATGGTGGATATGTGTAGACTATCGGAAGTTAAATGATTCCACAAGGAAAGATCATTTCCCCTTCCCATTTGTGGATCAAATGCTTGAAATATTGGCGGGTCATAAATTCTATTGTTTCTTGGATGGTTATTTGGTCTATAACCAGATTTCTATCACCCTGTAAGATCAGGAAAAGAGCACCTTCACTCGTCTGTATGGAACACTCGCCTACCACTGCATGTCATTTGGAATGTGCAATGCTCCTGCCACCTTTCAGAGGTGCATGCTATCAATTTTCCATGATATGGTAGAAATGATTCTAGAGGTCTTCATGGATGACTTCTCGGTATATGGGAAGTCATTTACCACTTGTCTAACAAATCTGGAGCTGGTGCTTGAGCGGTGTGAGCACACAAATTTGGTTTTGAATTGGGAGAAGTGCCATTTTATGGTATAACATGGAATTGTGCTAGGCAATCAGATCTCTTTGCAAGGAATTCAAGTGGATCTGGAAAAAATTGAAGTGATCTCGCAATTGCCCATTCCCAAATCAGTCCAAGAAATTCAGACCTTTTTGGGGCACGCGGGTTTCTACCGAAGATTTTTCCTGGATTTTTTCAATATTTTTCATCCTTTGACCAATATACTGTCTAAAGATGAAATATTTGAATTTTATGATAAATTCATTAAGGCCTTCCAAATTTTGAAGGAGAAATTGGTCGCCCCACCCATCATGATAGCTCCGAATTGGGAGGAGAAGTTTGAACTGATGTACGACGCGAGCAGTTATGTTGTGGGGGTAGTTCTTGGCCAGCGAATGGATCATATTTTCAGAATAATCTACTATGCCAGCCATGCATTAAATGAAGCATAATTGAATTATACCACCACAGAGAAGGAAATTATAGCTGTGGTTTTTACATTTTATAGATTCCGCTCCTATTTGGTGCTTTCCAAGGTAGTGGTTTACACGGACCATGCCATATTGAAGTATTTATTGAATAAGAAGGACGCTAAATCACAGCTCATCCATTGGGTGCTTATCCTCTAGGAGTTTGACATGGAAATTAAAGACTAGAAGGGAAGTGAAAATGTGGTGGCTGATCAACTCTCCTAGTTGGAGCTACCACACTTAGAAAGAGAATAAGACTGGGAAATCAATGAAGATTTTCCCGATGAGCAGTTATTTTCCATTGGAGCCCCACCTCAGACATGGTTCTTCAATCTTCAGAACTAATTAGAAACATGAGTCATCCACCCAGACTTCTCATTTCAATAGAGGAAGCAGTTTTTATCAGAGGTGAAGTGATATTTCTGGGACGACCCCCATCTTTTCCACTCATGCGGCGATGGGATCATCCGCCATTGCATCCCAGAGGAAGAAATTAGAAGTGATTTAGTGTTCTGTTACTCTTCTCCTATGAGAGGGCATCATGGACCGGATTGCACAGTTTCCAATATCTTACAATCATGTTTCTTATGGATGACCATGCATAAGGACACACGTCATTTTATTTCGTGCTGTGATTGATGCCAGTGAACTGGAAATGTCGGACGTCATGCTGAGATGCCGCAACACGCGATAATCGAAGTGGTAATTTTTGATGTATGGGGAATCGACTTCATTGGTCCGTTTACCCCATCCTTTGGGCACACGAACATCCTGTTATGTGGTGATTATGTCTCTAGGTGGGTGGAAGCGGTATAAATGACTCAAAATACAACTCAGGTGGTTGTCTCTTTTCTTAAGAAAAATATATTCAGTCGGTTTGGGACACCGCATGTGTTGATTAGCGACCGCAACACTCATTTCGACTACACACTTATGAGAAATGTGCTTCAAAAGTAAGGAGTCAAGTACAATCAAGGGACGCCCTACCACCCGCAATATAGTGGTTGGGTGGAAGTTTCCAATCGTGAGCTAAAACAAATACTTGAGAAAACGGTAAGCACATCCAGAAAGGATTGGTAAAAGAAATTAGATGATGCATTATGTGCTTACCAGACTGCTTCCAATACACCACTGGGCATTTCACCTTTCCGATTGGTCTATGGAAAACCCTGCCACTTACTGGTGGAGATGGAACATAAAGACTATTGGGCCGTCAGGGCCCTCAACTATGATCTCAAGGCAATGGAAGAAAAGAGGAAATTTTAATCGACAGAGCATGATGAGATTAGGAGGGAGGCCTATGAGAGTGAAACAGTATATAAGGTGAAGAGAAAGACGGTCCATGACCGAATGATTTCTCGGAAGTCTTTCCAGCTAGGTGACAAAGTTTTACTCTTTAACTCTTGCCTTAAGTTTTTTCCAGGAAAGTTGAAGACCCGGTGGTTGGGACCCTTCACGGTGATAACTGTTTTCCGCCATGGAGTGGTGGAAGTGGCTGGCGCATATGGGAAAATGTTTAAAGTTAATGGGAAGTTCCTAAAACATTAATTTAGCATGGATAACATGGGGGGAACATTTTCCACCATGAAATTGGGATAGCTCAAGGCCTAGGTAAGTCGATCTCGAGACTTAAAATGTAGCACTGACTGGGAGGTAACCTGACATTTTAAAAATTTTCTATTTAAATACTTTGTTTGTTTGAGTGTGCTTAGTACTACATGCTAGTGTGTTTTTATTTTCTTGGAGGTTATAGTATAGGATTCTCACCCCAAGTCAGGGTGTCGTATGGAATTTTGTGAATGCAAGTCTTACACATTCAAAGGAAAATCTCAAAATTTCTTTTATCATCAAAAAGGGGAACAAAGATTTTACTGAAAAGGGTGTGTTTTAATTTCCAAAGGGAGCAATTTTTCAGAATTTCTTCACAAGGAACCAACCACACAGTTGGTGCACGGTTTACCAAACTGTGCACTAATCATGCCACATTGACTCTCACAGGCAGTGGCTTCCACATGGTTAGTGCACAGTTTGCCAAACCGTGCGCCAAAACCATGCAGACACTTAAAAACCGAAAATTTTATAAAATCTGGATTTCTCCCCCCTCTATCCCATCTGTGTGGAGCCCTCCTTTCCCTGATCCAGACCATAAAGACCGGCCCTCCTCTTCCTCCTCTCTTCCAACCAAGTTCCTTGCAAGGAACACCCTCCAAGGTTCTTCTTCTTCCTTATTTCTTCTTCCTTCCTCCATTTCTCTTGTTTTTCTTCCTTTTATCTCTCTCTTTCCCTAGGGTTTGGCCAATAAAATCTCCATCTTCCATTTTTCTTTTCTTTTCATCTTCTTTGTTCTTGGCTATTCCCTCCTTCTCTTCTCTCTTGTTTTTCCAATGATTTATCATCACACACACATGCCGAACTAATTTTAACTAAATTTGTGTTTTCAAAACCTAAATCTCCAAAAAGAGATTTACCTTAGAATTTGTATGCATTGAATTTTAGAATTTCATATTACTCTCTCTACTTGTTGTGATTGTGTGCAAATTGTATTTTTTTTTACTGCAGGTTCCCCATAACCAAAACCTCCACCCTACCCTACAATGTCCACACCCAAAAGTGGCTGAGCCTCCGGTTCACGATCTTCCCATGGCCCTCAGCTTAAGTTTCCAAAAAAGGAGGAAGCTATGAGATTTTGTACCCTGTAAAACCATGAGGTTAGTCCTCACCATGAGTTTAGTTTGGACCATCTTGAAGACATGTGAATTAATGAGGAGCTTCAAATGTATATTGCCCAGGGAAATCTCAGTAGCACTTTGGGCGTGCACCAACCCATTTACAAGGAAATGGTTTTGGAATTGGGGGCCACCTTTAATTGTTGAGTGTAATTCACTGAAACATCTGAGGGTTTTACCATTGAGAATGCCGAAGACGTCACCTTCCGGCTAATGAACCAGCGGCACAGCTTCAAATTGGGTGAGTTTTTAGTCCTCATAGGCATTTATGACCAAGACTACACACAGTGTGATGAGTACTTCCAAACCCCATTTGAATGGGATCCCACACCAGCTAGGGTATTTTGATCCACTGTTGTCACAGGAGACCCTTATGTGCCACTGACTTCCAAGGCCTCCAAATATCGAAACCCTATACACTGGGTCCTCCATCGGATCGTTACTACTTTTTTTATGGCTCTGTTGGATAACCGGGGCACGGTAAGCACATGAGATCTGTTGCTTTTGGAATCAATGGGGATAGGAAAATCTATCAACCTTGACTATGTCTTTGCTCAATACTTGCAACATATGTTCGCCAAGACTATGGGAAACATTTTTGGTGGCCCCTACATTACACTTTTGGCGGACAAGCTGCATATTCGGTATGATGTAGCGGAGTTCGTGGAACTACCACCCACGCATTATTTTGATATTACCGGCTCCACTGGATGAGAATGATGGACCCCGACAGTGTGCAACCCTACTTGCGTGCAGGTCCTGGGGCCACCCCAGAAGCACCACTACATGAGGGCCAAGCTATAGAGGAGGACCCAACTGAGCCTATGGCTTCGCACCACTCCCCATCCCAGGAGCCTCATCATTCTCCTACAACCGCCTCTCACCCGTCCGTACCGCCGCCATCTTTCCCACCCTATAATTTCTACACAGTCTTGTATGGAACCCCATATACTGACCCAGAATTCTTCTAGAAGTGGCAGCAAGATCAATATTTCATGTTCCACTAGCAGCCGATGCAGATGAGGATGGAGGTAGAGGGCCTTAATCTTGTAGATATTCATCCTCCCGCCTTATTTGAAGCTGTGCCCCACCAAACCTCATCATACTACATGTCGGGAGTTGTTGATTCGACGTGCAGGCCATCTACTACCTTAGCTCCCACTGACCCTGTGGACCTTCCCCTGCCTACCGCTGATCTGACTTGGGATGCCGCTGCACTTGATTTCTTTTACGCTCCCCCTACTCTCTGACCAGCTATTGTTGCATGTGGTTTTACTTTGTTCCTTTGATATGAAATTAACAAGTCTTGTATTGTCTCCTTTGGTGTGATTTTCTCCCTGTTTTTGTGTGATTATGTGCTGAGCTTTCTTTTCCTACTACTGGTACTGCTCTTTCTTACTTCACATGTATGGTACTTTTTTCCAGCAACTGTTTCATCTGATCCACGCCAGCCATTTTTTCGTTCATTGGGCTCTCTCACACAATCTGATTTTCCCACCTACCAGATTTAGGGGAGTTTTTCACTTTTCACCTTTTTCCATTTTTCTTTGACCCTCCCTTGTCATGCTCCAATGCCCACCCTTCTCTCCATTATTACTTTCATGGGGGACTATGCTCAGTTTTAAGTGTGGGGGAGGGCGCTCTTAATTGGAACCCCATTTTTATTGAATGATTACCCAATTATTTAGGGTATAATATTTTATTAGGTGTGTCTAAAGGGCTGTTATAGATGTCATGGGTTTATACCACTTAGCTAAAACTGAATTTTGGCAATTATCTCTGAAAATGGGTCATATGTTCGGATTTTTGAACCTAGTTTGTGATGTGAATAAACTCTGTAATTATTCAAAAGGGGCATTCATCCAATCATTTAGAAAAACAATATGTTTAAAAATAATTTTTGTGATGGAGTAATTTGAATTGAGAAACCCCTTAAAATGGAAGTCGAATTGTGCATAAAGAGAGGTGTGGTTTTGGGAATTGTTGTTGCCGCACTAGTGGCTATTACATGGTCTTAATTTCACGAACTCTTGACTTGATCAAACAATTTCATCATGTATTGACATGATTATATTAGAAAAAACTTGATTCTAGTATCTCACACCACTACAAATAAAAATATACATTTTGAGATATGCAAAGGCATGCCCAATAATTTTGATGACCTTTCATCATGTTCCAAGAAATGAAAGTCAATGAGGGTGTGTGACCAATAAAAGTGATATCCCAACAATTGGTGAAGACAAAACTCGGCCTTAGCCAATATGATTGTATAAAGGGATAAAAATGGAGGCAGGAACTCTCTTTGAATGAGGAAGGGAAAATTCATTTTTAAGCAAAAATTGATTTATGAATGTACGGTTAACTGTTTTGGATTAATTCTACTTTGTTGGATAACTTCATAGACTTGGGAAGCATGAAGTATGAATGCTGTAATTTTTAACGGCAATTAGTTCAAAATTCATATTCACCTAAATGGTATAATCTATTATATTTTTACCTATCTCTTTAGTGACACCTTGGTCATGACTGTCTATGATTTTGTTTGAGGACAAATAACCAATCAAGTGTGGGGGAGTTTGATGTACTGCTGTGCATAAGGAATTTCCACCCGGTTTAACATCTATAAGTTGGTTTTGTGGATGGTTTCTAAGTGATTTTCACATTGATAATGTATCTTGATAGGTTATTCAATCATTAAAGGATAAAGCAAGTATTATTTGAAGTATGGTGATTTAGATGGGAATTGGAAGCGTAAGGACCATTTTCCCCTGATGATGTTGGATGGGAGCTATTCGGATCAACCACTTGACATGAAGGACATAAGAAAAGGAATTTCAAAGGACAAAATGACCCACACGATTGCTGCATGGTTTATACAAACCGTGTACAAACTGTGTGGGAGGAGATTCCTCTAATAGAAGGGCCCACACTGTTATCACACCGTTTAACAAACAGTGTGGGCCCAGTAGTGAAAAACCGTGTGGTTCAACAAATTCTGGATAGTATCTATGGCACGGTTGGTACATGGTTTACCACACAGTGCACCCAAATAGTGCGGCTGAGGAATTCAATACAGTAGCTATTGCACGGTTGGCGCACGGTTTACCAAACCGTGTGCCCAAATAGTGGACACCACTCCAGCTCCTTCTGTTTTCTTTTCTACTTTCCAATAACTCCTTGATCCTGGATTTTCTTTGATACTTTCCTTTAGAAAACTAGAAAGTATCTTTTTGATGTGGAAGACTCTGGAGAGTAAAGGAAAAAAGGGAGGAAGGTGGGTTCTGGAGAAACCTGGGGGGGAGAGTTCTTGTATGTTTTGGGATTCTGACTCTTTTTCTGTTTTATTGTAATGAACTCCTTGATGCATTATAGTAAGGTTATGAATCATTCATTCATGAGTAACTAAACCCTTCCCTTATGTTGGTGTTGGGAGAAATGTGGGTTCGTTAGAACCATTTTCCTTATAATTGTATTTTTTCAAACTCTCTCATCTAATTCTCCGATTATTTCTATATTCTATTTCATTGGAAACATCTATGTCGGACCAAGGATTGATTCTCCAGGGATCTTTGGGAGAATAACTATGAGAATATCTATGACAATTGGATATCCTTGTTGTTTCTAAGGGTTAGTTCTTAACTTAAAAGTCAGTAGAAATCAATTGCTGGACCAAGGAATTGATTTCTACTGACTTGATCGGGACTAGCCAGACCAAGGGAGTTCCAACACTAATGAAACCCAGAAATGTGAGTTATTATGAAAAATACAACGCAATAAGGAAAATAGTTTTAGTTTCCCACCTTAATGTCCATCCCCTGCACATTCTCATTATTATTCATCAAAAATTTGGTTTTAATCAATGTTCAGTTCTAAGTAATCGGTAGTAAATTAGGTAAGATCTAGTAACAAGTCATATTTTAATTTCTGAATCATGAACCAACCAAAACATATGTAAATTCAGCATCTTCAACAAGTGACTTCAATTCAAGAAACCTAAAACACCAACATTGTTTCCCTATAGACCGACCCCATACTATCCTATAATAATAGTCCAAGTTAGGGAATTTAATTTGGCTGAAAAACAAGATCAACACAAACGAACGGTCATGAACTAGGAACTGATTACTGAATGGAACTTACGAGAAGATAGTGGTTTAGGCCAGGGCGGTTTGACACCTGTTTCTGGTACTATTTCTACCGTTAAGAGGAAGAGGCAGATGGACTTCTCTCATGGTGGAAGTACTATCTAGAGGAATACTTCAGGTGGCCAAGTCATGTTCTACCAGTGTGGTAAAGAGGGGAACAAGAGACTACAGTGTCCATGTGACCCAGTAGAGTGCTGAGATTGTGGAAAGATGGGTTATATTTAGCGCTTTTGTTGGGAGTTTCTACCAGTGGCCACTGAGAAGGTTTCTGGGCAGACTCTGCGTGCGGGAGCAGGACCAACAGCTTCTTACCTGCCAAGAAATTGGGGCATATCAGGGCATGCAGGCAGAGATGGTGGTCATGGACATGGTAGCCAGACACTGGGATCTTAGAGGCAGTAGGGCAGGACAGCTCAGGGTAGCCAGGCTATGTCGTAGGGCCGCGTCACTGGGCAAGCATATGTAGTGCAACAGACCCAGCACGAGCAGGATCCCAGAACTTCCACTGTCAAAGGTACTATTCTCGTAGCTTCTGTTTTATCTTCAGTACTTTTCTATATGGGTGATACACATAGATTTATATCAGTTCCTGTTTTGGAGAGCTTTGGGCTCATTGTTTCTTCTTCTTCTGATATCATGACGCTAGACACACTGTTGGGAACTAGAATGACAGGTATGCATCAGTGCAGGGAGTTCCCCCTAGAGGTTGGTGGGTGTCAGTTTCTATGGGACCTCTATGTCTTATAGATGATGAGTTATGATGTCATTCTTGGGATGGACTGACTAGTACCCTTTCGAGCCTTTGTAGATTGCTATCGTTGTAGGGTGAGTTTCATGTCACCAGAAGGTAGAGAGTTTCTATACACGGGCGAGTGGGATCTCCAGGCGAGTCAGGCCGGACACGAGCATCATGGGCAAGGTGGAGTGACAACCCAGATTGTGAGTATATATCTGGATGATAAGGGGACTTGTTAGAAGGTTTTCCATGTAGTAGTTTATTTTTTCAGGGATGTCTTCTTGGAAAACTTTTCAGGTCTACATCTGAAGCGAGATGTGGATTTCTCTATTGAGATTCTACCAGGAGTGGAACAAGTGTCCATTCCTTTTTATAGGATGTCCACACCTGAGTTTCAGGAGCTCAAGAGACAGTTAGAGGAGTTACTGTCAAAGGGTTTGATACGACCCATGACTTCTCCTTGGGGTTCGCTGGTCCTTTTTGTGAAGAAGGCAGACAGTACCCTCAGACTCTGTGTGGATTATCAGAAGATGAACCAGTTGATGGTTATGAACCGGTATCCCATACCGAGGATGTATGATCTTTTCAATCAACTTTGAGGAGCATGAGTGTTCTCTAAGATTGAATTCAGGTCCAGATATCATTAGTTGCATGTTAGACTATATGATATACCTCTCAAAGCCTTCAGAAGTAGGTATAGTCTATATGAGTACTTGGTGATTCCTTTCAAACTCACAAACATGCCAGAAGTTTTCATGGATCTGATGAATCATGTGTTCCATCCTTATGTAGATTCATTTGTGGTAGTTTTCATGGAAGATATCTTGGTGTACTCTCACACTCGACACAAGCATGTTACCCATCTTGAGATCATATTGAGTACACTAAGAGGGCATCGACTATATGCTAAGCTCTCAAAGTGCCACTTTTGGATGGACCAGATACACCTCTTGGGTCATATTATCTTAGAGGAAGGAGTAGTAGTAGACCTATAGAAGGTGAGAGCAGTAGTTTTCTAGGAGCAGCCTAAGAACGTGTTTGAGATACAGAGTTTCCTAAGGCTAGCTGGTTACTACAGGTGCTTTATACAAGACTTCTCCCACTTAGAAGCGCCATTAATGGGTTTGACTAAGATGGGTGTAGAGTTTGTTTGGTCAGAAGCTTGCGAGACAGCCTTTCAGGAGATGAAGGTAAGGTTGACCTCAATACCAATCCTGATATATCCAGAGCAAGGGAAGAGCTTTATAGTCTATTGTGATGCATCAGGTATTGGACTGGGAGCAGTGTTGATGCAGGGCAATCGAGTTGTTGTGTACAAGTCTCGGTAGTTGAGGCCACATGAGATAAATTACCCGAAGCATGACCTCGAGTTGGCTGAAGTTGTGCATGTGTTGCGCTGTTGGAGACATTATCTCTTGGGAGAGAATTTTGTGTCTTTCACTGACCAAAAAAGTCTCAAGTATATCTTTACTCAGCGTGACCCGAATCTGAGACAACAAAGTGGGGTTGAATACCTTCAGTCCTTCGACTTTGAGTTGCCTATACAACTAGTAAGGGTAATGTAGTTGCTAATGCAATGAGCATGAAGACTCAGACATAGGCAGTTCATGAGGCCAGTGGTGATTGGAAGCTTATGGATTTTTTCTCTGAGATGCATTTGGAGGTGCACTAGAATCAGGGGAAAACCTATCTTTCTTCCTTAGCTGTGACTTCTACCCTCCTAGATAGAGTGAGGAAGAGACATCTATCTGATTCAGAAGGCCTAGTTCTATGGGAGTCGGGTGCAAGTGAGGAGCCTCCTCCTAGTCGGACGATAGGCGATGATAAGGTACTATGTTTCCATGAATGAGTATGGGTTCTAGGGAACATACGCAAGGAGTTGATATGGGAGTTTCACGCTTCAGCTTGGGAAGTTCATCTAGGGGTTACCAAGATGTAAAGTTACTTGAGACGCCAGTACTGTTGGCCAGGTATGAAGAACGAAGTAGCTGGTCTTGTTATGAGATGTTCCACCTATCAACAAGTGAAGGAAAAGCATCAGAGGCCAGATGGACTGTTAAAATAGTTACCCATTCTAGAATGGAAATGGGATGATGTCACGAGGGATTTCATGACAGGGTTGCTGAGGTCACCTCGAGGCAATGATGCATTGTGGGTCATTGTGGATAGACTTACGAAGGTAGCTCACTTTTTTTCGATCAAGGAGACCTTCGAAGTTGATGATCTCAGAAAGATGTATATCCAAGAGACCGTACGTCTTCATGGGGTCCCTCGTTCAATCGTTTCAGATAGGGATGCATGTTTTACATCTCGTTTCTGGCAGAGTTTTCAGAGGGCACTGGGTACATAGGTGCTTTTGAGCACAGCTTACCACCCTCAGACCGATGGCCAATCAGAGCGTATGATATAGGTCCTTGAGGACATGCTACGTACATGCATCTTAGACTTTGGGGGCTCTTGGGAGAAGCATATACCCCTGGTCGAGTTTGCCTATAATAATAGTTTTCAGGAAACTATTGATATGGCCCCATACAAGGCTTTGTATGGTAGGACATGCCGATTACCTTTGTACTGGTTGGAGGCAGGTGAGGAAGCTTTTCTGGGACCACTTCTCATGCAAGAGACTTCAGAGAAGGTCCAGTTGATACAGAAGCAGATGGATACTACACAGTCTCGTCAGAAATCGTATGCTAATCGCCACAAATGACCCTTGGATTTTGTGGTCGTGTATCATGTGTTTTTGTGTGTTTCACCGAGGTCGGGACACATGCAAATTAGGATACCGGTTAAAATTTCACAGAGGTATGTGGGGCCATTTGATATTCTTGAGAGAGTTGGGTTGGTTGCCTATCAATTACAGTTACTGCAGAGGTTCCAGGCCATGCACGAAGTCTTCAATGTATCTCAGCTGCACCATTATCACTCAGACCCGTCTCACATTTTTCAGCCCAAGGAGGTTGAGATACAGGTCGATACATCCTTTAAGGAGAATCTGATTTGTATTGTTGTTAGGAGAATGAAGGTTATCTGAGGCCGGTCAGTTCCTCTCATACAGGTGCTATGGCAGCATGGTCGAGTGCAGGATGAAACCTGGGAGCAGGAGACCGACGTACGTGATCAGTGGCTAGAGTTGTTCACAACTTTATCCTCGTCACCCTTGGAAGGAAAATTCGGGGATGAATTGCTTTATGTGGGGAATTTTGCAAGAACCAAGTTATTTTAATTGAGGTATGGGTTTCTTCTTTTCCTTTTTCATTAAGTGTTTTTGAGAAAATAAGGAAAATGGGGAAAAAATCCCAACTTTGGTGGGTACACGCCGTGTACTTTGGCCATGTGGGATGAGTACACAGGGCATGTAGCCCTGCCGGTAATGAAGGGTGTAAAAACTAACTACACGCCGTGTAGTGGTTATTTACACAATGTTTAGTCAGTTGGTAGGTCAATAGTAAGGAGGTGAAGGCAGCTGCCAGGTGAGCGACTATACACACCATGTACTCACATATCACACACCGTGTACTCATGTCGGCAGGTGAAGAGTGCCGCGCTGGTGAGAAGCCGCCAGAGGAATAGTTAAATGATGAAAAGTTCATGACAATTACTTGAGTGTACACACCGTGTATTTTGTTTGCTTAAAATAGGATGTAGCCTCCTCTCTTCACAGAGGAAGCTTAGAACGCCGAAGGGGAGCTCATAAGGATGTCCAAAGCTTTAGAGATCACCCGATCGTGCACCGGGAACCTGATTCTTTCTCTGTCGATCTCGTTGGGACAGCACGGGTAAGCCATATCTTCTTCTGGAATTGTTCTTTACAATTCATTCCCAAGGGAGAGTTATTTACGTTTAAACAGAAATTATCTTATCCTATATCTACGTCGTTCTTGAGTGTTTTTGGAGGCACCATTCACGTATATGGATCAGAGACGATCAAGGTAGGTGGTCTGGTGTTTAAATTTATGGTTTTGTGCATTTTTGTGTACCATTGTGCTAGAAACCCATGTTTGGGGTATCGTATGGCTGAGGCCTTGGCTGTTTTAAATACCAAGAATTGTATAGGTAATTTAATGTAATTATTAACTATTGTTTGAGATCGCTGCTTGGATCCAGGACCACCCCTGTCGTGCATTCCTCTATTTAGCCATTTGGCCAGGTTACCCGAGGGTATACCATAAAAGTTAGCATGTTTAAATTTCCTTGATAGGAATTGTATATAATTCCTTGCTTATATGTTGGGCTCATACCGTTTACTTAAGCCTACAGACAATGTTTTATTTACCCCGAGGGCAGTGTTCTATTTAGCATGAGGACTGTGTTCTGCTTAGCCTGAGGGAAACTCCTTCTGTGCCTATGGGCAGTAGATTCTGTGCCTGAGGGAGACACTTCGTACGCCTGAGGGAAATATCTGTTATGCCTGTGGGTGATTACATACGGGTGGTGACTCTGATTACCTGAGGGTAAGGTTTGTATGTCTGAGGATAGTAGTATCATGAATGACCACCATAGTGATTTTCATATGGTATACCTACTAAGTTAAAGCACAGGCTTGGCATGGTTAAATGAATATTAAAATGGCAATATAACTGGTAGAGTTAGTTAATTTTGAGTAATGCTTAGTTTATTGCATTTTACTATTGTTCACTACCGTTGCACATTTACACTGACAGTTGGGCACGAGCCTTTGGTGGGAGCCTACTGGGATTTATTTTTCACACCTTGTTTGGGTGATGTATTCTGCCCAAATATATTATATTTCTACAGGTGTGTATAAGGGAAAGGGTCCCTATACAGGTACATGATTGTATCAGAGGAGTAGGAGAGCATGGGACCGAGCTTAGTCTTGCAATGATACTGCGTTCTGTTTACTCTGCTTTGTTTTATTTGTTTGGATGTAACTCGTACTTTGAATTTAATTGTATTTTATTGTAGTGTATCGTGTTCTGGATACTTTCATAGAACAGGGACATGATGAAACTTTATATATATGACAGCTGGTTCTCTTTTACTTATGTTGTCCATTTCAGTTATATTTTGTTTACTGCTTCCGCTGTTGTATGTTATATTTATTTTCCACTAAGCTACACTTTGACAAATGAGGGCATAGTTTTCCATTATCATACCTAGGCCCTCACTGCTAGTCAGCAGCCTCTAGCGTTTGGGGAAATGCGCTTGAGGTCATGTGACCAACAGGGTCCGGGGCACCCATTGAGTGGCACCTGGATCCAGGACATTTCAATGATATCTAGGAAACAATCACTATTATAAAAAGTCACCCAAGATAATAATAAATTTAATTTAATTTGGAGACCCATAAAATTTATAAATAAATTGGAGAAATAGGAAATCATTTAATAATGATGTTCATTATATTAAAACGAGGTTCAATCAATTGGAAAAATGAAAATCATGATACAAAACCCCTTATTTACCCTTATATCTCATGGATTCCAACCATTCAAATTTCCTGATATCAAAGATCATTATATTATAATATACACCATTACACCATAAAGTGGAAAATAAAAGGGTTGATTCAAAATTTAATGTGCTACAACTTATTATTTATAAAGTTATATCCACCTCTTCAAATTCTCAAACAATAGGAAATAATCATGGTATAGTGAATATTTTTATAATACCATCTAAAAACTCCTTTGAAATATTCTCATAATACCGGGGCCTAACAAGCCCCTATAATAACCATTAATGACACTAAAATCTCCCCCAAAAATCATTAAAACTTAACTTAGAAAATAATGTTATAATTTTAAGAAACATGCCCCAATTTCTAGGCCAAATTTACCAAATATGACACAATATTTAGCTCAAACACTTATAAAAATTTACTTATAGTTAGAATAAGTTACTAAATAATATAACATGTAATAAAATAATTTTCATTTTTGATTGAATTTGATTATGAACTCAAATAATATCTTCTTCCTCATGTATTTAACATATTAAAATACATAAAGGAGGGGGAACACCATAAATGTTGAACATTAATAGTATTTTCTAGAATATGATATTATTTTGGTATATTCATTTTATTATCAATTTTTTATAAATGGGAATATTATTTTGGTATTATTTGATGGACATGATAAACACTTGATTAAAATGACAACCCTCACCTGTGGTATGAGTTCCATGGTTTATCCTAACTATGATGTCATTAACATACCCCCAATTTAACATTTTAAATATTATGGTTTCTCATATGTGGAATTTATTTCCAGGGAGGTCCCTTATGTAATATGTATTATTGATATTCATTGTTAGAATGTGTATCCCTGTGATGAAAAATAATGGAACAAGATGATTGGATAAGATATATTATCAATGAATAAGATTCCTCAATTTGTTGTCTTTGGTTTAAGAGAATATTTTTTTGGTGTAAATCTAATCTCACCTTTGGTTATGAGAGGATTTTTGTATAAAATATAATATTTGAAGGATAATCATCCCTTCAAAAAATGTTTTTAGAATGGAACATCATTTTGATCCAAATAATGTCTCAGCTATGAGGAAGATGCTGATATGAATACCTCTAGTGGGTTTTAGAATAGGTATTAATGTAATATAAAACATAACCTTTTTTCTTAAATGGTTCTAAATCATGATGTAGTTAGTAGGTTAGTATCACCCTAAAATTCAGAGGCTTATCTTATTGAGGAATCACACATGGAATGTTTTAAAAATATAAATCTTATTTATACAAGTTCTTATTTTAATATTTCAAATGTTTATGTTATATCTTGTTTAGATATTCATTTTTTGCTATGTAGTAAGAGTGTAATATAATTAATAATGTACTTTAATCAATATTTTATGAAATTTTGTTTTTGGATTTTCTGTAGATTTTTGGGTTGATAGGATAAAGTCCAATGTAGTTGATCAAGTAGGTTAAATTTAATGGTTTATTAGTTTCCATTTTAAGGGATTTGTTCTTTTTATGTTATATTATTGTTAGGATTTTTAAAAGAGGAATGATAGGATAATATTTAAGTACTTACTCTTTTAGTAAGTATACCACTATTTTGGGTTCAATTCTTATTTCTTAATGGTTGAATTTATAGGGTTCAATAATAATTATTCATTGTTTAAATTTTACTAATGTTTTAAATAAATTTCTTATTGAGTTTTATAAATGGGGAAATTTATTAGCAATTTTTTGTAGGGATAGGTATGAATTATTAATATTTATTGACCTTGAATATTATGATCCTAGTATCATGGTTTAATTAGGATTTTTGATTTGTAAAGTAATATGTTCGTATTATTGTTGTAGGTTATCTCTAGATAGAGATCCATGATAAATATTCTGAATGTTATTCCTTCAAATATGAGGTTGGTTTTTTTGGATATGATGGATAAATAGGATAATTATAACTGAATCAGAGGTGTTTCAATGAATTGGTAATATTATAGAATCATCATTGGTTTTGTTTATGATGTTTTATTATATCTAAGGAATGTGACTATTGGTGACAAGTAAGCCTATTTTAGTGGTTTTCAGTAAATATAAGTGAGGTAAGTATTGTGTTCCTATAGTTTTTTATTATTATTAATGTTATATTCCATTTTTTATTTCTATAAAATGGGATAATAGGTTATTTAAAATTATATATGTCATTTATATGATGAAATGGTGATATTATATTATAATATATTATAATATGAAAATATAGTAATGAATATGTGACAATTAATAATGGAACATGGGGATGATATTGAATGTGTATATATGTATTATGGTGGTGTTGGTGTACTACTATAGTGGAGATGATTGAAGTGGGTATAAATAAATACTATTTTTTTCATTTCAACATCTATTGGAGGAAGAATTATAAATGAATAGTAAGTAAGAACCTTCTTTCCTATAATTGGCCTTTTAGTGGTGAGATTATAATTTTGACTGATAGGTGAGTACTGGTTAGTTATATGTTTGTAAATCCCCAAGACCCATGCTTCCAGTTTTGGTACCAAATTTTTTTATGCTTTTTATAAAAAGAAACTTAATAGTATACAATCATTTTCAAATGATGATATTTTCCTATCTAGACTTTGGAGGAAAAGGTCCACTATTGAAAATTATCATAGATAAATAATAAATAAAATGGAAACAATTGAACTTTTCTTGCACTAGATCCTTTTTGAAGCTATACTCCACAAAACCTCTAAATGATCATAGTTTGTTTTATAAAACTTAGGGTGAGTATAATTACTGAGTAAGGGTTTTTAAAAATCTACAGAATTTTTTTTTTGAAAATACTAATTTCAAACTCATTTAATTTTTTTTTCAAAATACAATGCCTGAGTTTTCAAAATATAGCTTTGAAAAATGATTTTAAAAATCCTTCGAAAATAATTATAATTTTTAAGAAATCATTTTGAAAACACTTTATTCAAAATAAAATATCTTTAAGAATCCTGTAAAAACCTGATTTTGAAAATTCATTTGATACTACTTATGCCTTGAAAATATTATAATACGTTTTAACATAATTATGATTTTGAAAAAATTATAATACATTTGAAAATAATTATGTTTTTCAAAATGATATATTACCTTTGACAATACTTATGATTTTAATATGATTTTATTAATAAAATAATCAAGTGGTTTTTCAAAAAATATTAAGAAACATTTGGAAAACAAACTCATGGGGCCACTTAAAAAATTGAAGGCTGTCTGGGATTACACACTTACAGAGGGATGTGTTTGCTCCACACTTCCCTATAACATTTACAAAGTTTAGGTGATGAATTTTATGAAAATATTTTGAGATTTCCTTATATATAAATATATTTGAAGATTTTATTTAAAAACATAACAATTCATTAATTATATATACACACTTATATATACATATATATTAAATTTCATTGGAAATCACTTGTGAGATTTGGTACTACCAAAACTCATGATGAATAACCATTACATAAATGCAAAAGATGTCAATAATGGAATGATTAACACACAGGTATTCAAAATTTCATTCATTAACTCATAAAAACCATTTTTTTAAAATATGGCATAAAATGTTAACTTTTATCATTTAAAACTTATCCTTTAGTAAAGAAATTATATACTCATTTAATTAATTTAAAATTTTATTTTATACATAAAATAATGTTGTGAAGGTATGAATCCTCCACACATAAAATAAAAGTAATTATAAAATTACTATTCAGATAAATAATACTCTTATGGTATATAAATAATATTTCATACTATAAATCATTAAAAAGGATAAATTGATCCCTTGGAATATAATTTCAAAAAAAATTATATTACCCACATAAAATTATAAGAAAAAATATATTTAAATAAAACATTTTATCATTGTTTTTTTTAAATTAACTTGAGTATGATCATAACATAGATTTAAGGATATTTTTTATGCATGAAATATTATTCATTTAAATTTATGAAATGATAGTTAATTATGTGTATATATATACATATATACTTTAAATAAACTTTGAATTTGAAAATATTATATATATGTACATATATATCCTTACATAATTATAAGTTGAATATACTTCCATAATTAGAATTCTTAAAATGAATAAGATTTAAATTTAAAAATATTACATGTATATGTGTTTTGAAAAGTATAAATTTAAATATTGAAAAATAATATATAGAAAAAATTTTAAATACACTTTCATTCATAATTTTATGACTTAAAATTGTTGTAATTTGAAAAGAATACATATGTATATATTTATGAAAAATAAATAATTTTGGAGGTTCATATAATATAGGTATATTCTCCCATAACCAAAAATGGAGAACTTATGTGAAACATCTTATTCCCAAAATAGGTGCTTGAACCAGATTGAGGAAATGGGACGCTTCTAAATTTCCATTTAATCTAGTAGAAAGAGAGGTGAATAGAGGGACAGCTCAGCTCGGAGAGGGTTTCTCTTTCAAATCAAAATAATGGGGTCTATTTTTTTTGTAAGAAGAAGAATATATATATATATATATATATGGGTTTATATAGACTACTTAATTATTCAAGGGAATATAGAATAATTTAGGGGAGAACCCACTTGGCAATATTGTCCAAGACTACCTTAGATAAGGTGTTTAGATCCACTATTTGGAGTTTAATTCACATGATGAAATAAGGGGTAAAAATAAACTCATTTTATTTTGTAATGGTGACACCTGATTTCAATTTTTTAAATTGAATATGAATTTACACATGTTTCTTTTCCAAGATTCCATAAGAAGCAAGCATGGAAACTAGTGGTCAAGTTTTCCATAGGCCGAACACTGACAATAGGTAGATCTATAGATATATGGTCTTATTTTGTTTCTATAGAAAATAAATAGTGGGTAAGGGTATTATTTATAGGTTTATCAAGTAATTTTTCCCTTACAGTGAAGGTTGGTCGAAGGAATTCCTTTCATGGAGATGGTGCTGTAAGGCATGTATTATGGGAAAAGTATTCAATGAACAGTCAAGGGATAAAGATCGTGAGGTAGAAGATAACCAAGAGATGATTGGATGACCTTCTTCATTCAATCGAATGTTTATGATATTTCATGTATTTTTAACATAGGTTAAAAATACCCAGATAAGTGTCAGATGTAAAATAATTCAGTGACTAGATGTTCACATATAAGCTAAGAGATGGCTTTCAGAGTCCAAAACCGATGATTAGAGACAAAAACATGAATAAAATCCATTAACCACCTACATTATGCACCTTATACATGGGATTTGTGGGAAAATTGTACAAAATATACAATGCCTCATTCTATCCACCTATATCCTTTCACCATGGTTGTGTCTAGTTCTAGTTATCTTTTATGGTCAAGCATTCTATGATTTATCCCATTGTGAGGTTGAGATGGCCATCCACTTAGCATTGAATGAAATTATTTTTTTTGTTACAAAAATATTATCTTTTATATTATATTATTTATATTAATTTATAAATTCAACTCTCAAATCAGTTCTTCTGACATTTTATCTTCATTAATCAAATGTTAACATTTTATTTAATTTTTTTAAGTCTATATGATTACATAAATTTTCCAATCAATTATAAAAGTATAAAAAATAAGGGACTTTGTACATTATTATATAATTTATTCTAAATTAGACTATAATATATAAATATAAATATATTCCATTTTAAATTTTATAAAAATATATATCTTCATTAAATTATTACTATTATTATTATTATTCAAAACAAACTAAATAGATTTTTATACTAACGGTCAAAATATTTTTTTTAAAAATATCCTATATAAGGGGGAATTTTAATAATCTCTACACATTATAGAATTATGTTTTTCATAATGATCCCAATTTTCCACTTCTTTTTATTTTTATCATCATCATATTTGGAGGGATCCTAACCATGATGGATCATAATGAAGAAATCTACAATAAAATTGCTGGCATGTTTATTTTACGTTTTCCTCTTTTATTTTAAAATGGTTATTTATATCTATAATTCCCAACTCATTAGTCTAAAAATGTTTTTCTTCCAATATGTTGTAATGTTTCATCATTATTTTTAACAAGATATATTTATTCTTAAGTCTTATTTATTTCATGAATTTATAGAAAAAATTCCATAAAATTTTGGGATGTTATAATTTGATCCCTTTTTATTGATTTTTAATTATTTTAATATATTATTCATAATGTTGATATTATATACGTGGTATTAGTGTGATTTTTATTTATTTATTTTATTTTTAATGGTTTAATTTTATTTGAAAATGGATGGTTGTTGAATGTTTTTTAGACGGCTTGGGTATCTAGGGTTTTAAGTGAATTTTTATTTCTTTCTAACATCCAAGTTATTTATCTAGATTTAATTATTTAAAAACATATATAGAATACTATATATGTTTTATAAAGATAATGATATAATTTTTTATGATGTAAATTTGAAGTATGTTTTAAGAAAACTACAATTGATCATTGGATTTTCTTTTATAAATTGATGAGATAATGGAACAATTGTTTTTGGAGATTCCCTAGAGTTGTATCTTATTTAGAGGTTTTCCTGGAGTTTTATGGTCATGAATTATATAGTTGATTATATTACTTCCACTATATATTATATTTATGTTTTTCACTCATACATAGTTATGATATTATTTCATATATATTAGAGTTAAGAGTTTCATAATTTATATCAGGGAAATGCCTCATATATTAAGATTTTCACCATTGGTACTATCCTTTAATAAATAATGTAATGAATGAAATATTATAATGTAACTCATAGTTCTCTCTCCTAATCAGATTCGGTTCCTAGTAAGATCACATCATGATAATATTTTACCACAGAGAAATTTTCAGATAACAGGAGTTTGAAGTTGGAATAAGTGTTAAACGTGTTAAGATGGTAATATTGTATTATAACTAAACATAAGATGAAATTCAAACTAATGAAATTTACTATAAATTAAAATGATCACTATGATTATATATAAGGATATTGACCTTTTAAAAACTATTACTATTGTAACACCCCAAGCTTCTACGGTACGCTTCTCTTTGAATAATGTGATAGCGTGTGTCGTACGCAACACCGAGTTCTAACACACCATAACCAATCAAACTAGCCGTTATGAATAGTAATACCTACCTTTTGAAATTATATATATTTTATATTTCAAAATGGACTTCATTTTTGGATTTGGAATATCGAATTTAGCCTAAGGTGAAATTTTGGTACTTTTCGGATAACTTTCATATTTTAATGAATAGTGAAGGTTACTAAATTTTAATTAAAAACAACTTTTTTAATCAAAATAATTAATAGTGATAAATTATTAATTTGAGTGGTTTTAAAGTATATTTAGAATATATTTTTACCATTTAATTTAATTTTGGTCATTGGACACAATTTTACAATTAAACCGAACATAAACAGGTGTCAATCTTTTGATAGTTATTATCTCTTAAAAACATGCTTTTTGTTTTGACAAGGGGAATTAATTTTAAATTAATTTCTGCTACTTCTGTGTTTTGAATTTAGAAAAATGGATTCTATATTTTGAATCAGGATTTCCAAATTGTGTAAATAGGTAACTTTTATTTTTAGACATTTTGAATAATTATTGTGGTAAATATTTTATTTACCATGGTTAAGGGTAAATCTGGTAAATAAGGGATAGAAAATAATATTATAATAATACTAAATTACCCTAAAACGTGTCCTAGCCTTATTGGTTGATACAAGTTCGACCATAGGCATCTTTGGGTCGATTTTGGGACCCCATGGTGCCACTTGTTGGTGATAGGGACACCTTTTTAATTAAGTTAAAATGAATACAAAAATGACACAAGCATATATCTTTTAGCAAAACAATTTTTACATAGGGTTATATATGTTGGATTTTCGACTATAAATATTCATTAGAAATATAAAAAGATTTAATACATGATGATATCTTATTTTCAATTTTTAGAGATTAAATAATTTAATTTATTTATGACACAATAAAGATGCAGTAATTATCATAATAGTGAAAAATTAAAATAATTGATATTATAAATACCCAAATAAATATAATATGAAACTTTTAATGAATTAAACTAATTTTCTAGGATAATATGATATATTAGGATTGATTTAATTGACTTTGATCGAAGTAATAAATCTGTTATGAGTTTCACAAAAATCAACTATTGAATAGTGTCAAAATTGACATAAAAGAGTTCTTAAAACAAATATTATATTATTAATTGATATTAAATTCCTAAAAATCTAAGGTTCATCCAAGAGACTTATATCATGATAGGTTCATCATTAATGGACCACATGGAGGTCTCTTGGATGTATGTAGTAAGTTTATTAACCATATTATATAAAAATACAAAGAGACATTGTAAAAGTGAAACTAATTAACTTAGAGTTAATACTTAAAGATAAGGTTAATATAAGTACCCAAACCTGTCTAAATTCTATTGGTTGAGTTGTTTTCGACCCATCCCCACCTTAACATCTAAATAATGAACTTTGGAGCCATTAGAAACCGAATATGAATTTATTATAAATTAATATTTCTAGCTTTTCCAAAGGTGCCCCTCACCCCTCTTATAAAAGGGCACTACTCCTTCTCATTTTTTCACACCTTCAAAGCCTTTTGGTTCGGCCAAAATCTGCCCAAATACTCTCCCTACTTCCCTCCCTACAACCTATGGGCCTTAGTTTGATCATAAAGCCAACCTAAGGATCCCTTTTGATCAAATCAAAAGGAAGAACCCGAAGAAGAGGTAATGATTTCACCACCCTTTTTCCAAGTTCATTTCTTCTTCCACTTCTTCTTCCTTTGTTGTTACCATTCTAAAATAATAACTCCAGTATCATTTATATACTGTGATTTTATTATAAATATGGTACAACCATATTCAGTATTCTATCCACCCTTTGAATAACATGTCACCATACGTGCGTACGTACGACTTACCGTCTCCACGTCGTGGGGTAATTGTTATTCAATATAATATTATTTGGATGGGTATAATAATGATGTGTAACTCATGTAAATAATAAATATAACATGTTAATGATTCTGTATATATGATATACCATCCATTTATATATTATTTTAATATCAAAATAATGATATTGTCGCTCATGCGTACGTACGGACTACCGTCTCCACGAACGCGATGAGATTCATTCTCCATCGTATCCATTCAAGTATAATTATCATTTGATGATTTAAAAATGATGTTTAAGGACTTGATATCATTATGTATATGAATAATATACAACCTATCCTTTACAAACATGTCTTACGTAACAAAACATATAAAAGAAAACAAGTAAGTTAACACCCGAAACAACGATAATACTAAGATATTATTATCAAATCAATATTAAAAGATAATATATGATATCATATTAATGTATATGATTCCTGTATAATTTAATAACAATTATTTCACCATTATACAGGAGGTTAACCTACCCCAACCAAGGAAAAGTACAAGGTTAGGGTTATTTCACAATCTCTTCATTAGCCGAGGTTGTTTATACATAATAATCTACTGGGATCTCGTTATCATCCACATCCATGTTTCTTCAAAATGTATTTCAAAACATTTTTACAAGAATATGGTTTAAAGTCATTTATACCCTTGTTTTACTTTTTATAAGAGGAATCTTTCCGTCGTTTTCAAAACAAGGTCCTTTTTAACCTTTTTGATAGAATTAAGGTAAGAATGTTTTTTTAACTTATACGGCGGGTGCGGTTATTTTCCGCCGTTATAAAATATTCAAAGCTTTCCTTACAAGATTATAAGAATATTTTCAAGAAAATATTTTATTTTATATGGCTCTTAAATTATTTCAAAAATAGAAAGAGATATTTCTCTAAAAAGTGTTTTGATTTCATCTATGTCAACATCATTTGATGGATTTTACGCTTATTTGAAGTTGATTTATTATGATACAAAACATCTATATTGTATTGAAGGTTTTGTGATATGTTTGACTGTGGATGTGCTATTTTTATACCATTCATAGTTTATGGTGAAATTATTGACATTTCGTATGCTATTTTTAATACGAATGTTTATCTTATGTTTAAACCTTTTAATATGGGAATGCATTGGACTTAATATGTGACGGTTGGAGCCCGCTATAGCTCCTCGATGCATCGGTAGGTCTCATGAGACAAACTAGTGTCTTGGCACAAGGCCTTGACAAAATCTTATTTGTAGTCTTGGTACGAGGCCTTGGCTATGTGGTTATGATAGTCTGGCATTATGCATTCCAACATTATGAAAGTGGTTATTGATATTGCATGTGATTATTCGATTAGTAGAATATCCATGTGGACAAGTAAATGGAATTATTTCATTTTACTTTTTCCATACTATGTTGAAGTTCAAGTTTAAAAGGCTTTTGTTTTAGTAATGCATTGCCTTAAATGTTTATGCTTATTTTGAATGTTCCGCTATATTGTTATCCTTACTGGGCATTTGAGCTCACCCCTTTTCTATATTTTATTTTTCCCAGGATGTGAAGAAGTAAGTTATGAATGACCTGCAGGGATATTATAAGGGGATAATAGTGTGGACTGTGGAGACATTATGTTGTAGTAGTAGTTTTTTTTTCATTTTATGATGTAATATAAGACTTATGAATATATCTAGTGTTTCCAAGGCTACTAAACCAATCGGTCTTTCGATATTTGATCTTTCTTGTGATCATGCCAATGTTATGTAATAATGCACCGACTCTGGGTAACTAGGGTCGGGGCGTTACAGTTGGTATCAGAGGAAGTTTAGTACAAACCTTGGAAGCTAGATTTAGATAAACTCTGATTAGAGCACGTAGACCTAAGATGAACTTTGAGGATTAGTATAGAAAAACTTCCTAGAATTTTGGTATTGTAGAAATTTTGTGAGTTTTCCGAGCAATACATCCCTGTCAGGATACGAGCAGGTAGAGGCGGCTCTGGCACAGATGTACCTAGGGGTAAAACCCGAAAACACCGCTTTGAGCTAGACTCGAACGGGAACTGGTGCACGACAACGGGCCTTGCTGCACTCTTGGTTACGACACTCCCGGGGGATATGCTTAGGATAACTCTCATTTTCTTTACAAATCATTATGAAGGGTTTATGAGTATATACTTCCTCAAAGAAATTTTTTTTATGATTATGGATTATATCCATAAATAGTTCAATTTATGTTAAGTGTTTTATAAGTATGGGATTATGTATTTTGATTCATAAACTGATCTAGTTTATGCCATTGTTTAGAAATGGCGCCTAGTAGAAGAAATGGAAACTGTATCAATACACGCACTCCATGTAGGGATTTCCCTCCTGCTCAAGATAATTATAGTGGGGCTTGTGATGCAACTGGTGCCGATCAGCTAATCACCATACTGGGACAACTTACTCAGGTTATGAATAATAACCTTACCCGTATGGAGCACCCTGATCCACAACATGGAGGATCAATGTTAGATCGATTCATGAGGCAACAACCACCAACGTTCAATGGGAGTACAAATCCCTTAGTAGCCGAGCAATGGATAAATTCCCTAGAGAAAACATTTCAGGCTTTGGGGAGAAGTGAAAGGGAAAAAGTTATCATGGCAGTTTACCGCCTCACTGGAGATGCTGATCAATAGTGGTCATTGATTCAAAACATGACAGAAGATGATGAAGTATCAAATATGGAATGGAGGGAGTTCAAAGATCTGTTTTTAGAAAAATACTTTCCTCGCGACCATCGAGCAGATATGGAAAGGCAATTTCTGAGTCTGAGACAAAAGGAGAATGAGAATGTCACAAAGTATGAGGCTAACTTTACAAGGTTAGCAAGGTATTCTAGAGATTATATACGTAACCCAAGAAGTAAGATTGATCGTTTTTTTATGGGTTAAAACCATTTCTCCGTCGAGCATTAGTCTCACAATCCTTTTCATCGTACGAAGACATTGTCTCATGTGCTATCAAGACTAAAAAGGAATTCTCTAAGTCTTATGACTTTAAAGCAAAGAAAGAGAAGAAGAGACCTGCTGATCAATCTGGGAATGGAAATAAGGGGAAGAAGGGAAAGGTTGAATATCCATCTTGTGGTAAATGCGGGAAGAAACATCCTGGTACTTGCTTGAAGGGAATGGTAGTCTGTTACAAGTGTGGTGAAAAAGGCCACCAAGCTCGGGATTGCAAGGGGAAGAAGGAAGCTACCAACGTTCAGTGCTACAATTGCAGGGAGATGGGGCATTATGAAAATGAATGTCCTAAGCATCATGATAACTTACCTCAGAAAAGGCCAAGGGATCAAGGCCAGGCTTATGCTATCACTACTGCTGAGGTAGAAGCTCCGAAAGACATGGTGGCAGGTAATTTAATGGTTTCCTCAAGTTTAGAAAATGCATTATTTGATTCTGGATCATCGCATTGTTTCATATCTTCCCATTTTGCTAAGAAAATTAGATATTTCCAATTTGATTTAACAAGGGAGTTGTCAGTTAAAACTCCTAAGGGAAGTATCATTGCAACAAAGTTTTGTGAATCAGTCCCCATTAGAGCACATAAATGTTCATTATCTGCTGATCTCATCGCCATACCTATGATTGAGTTTGATATAATCCTCGGTATGGACCGGCTTTCAGACTATGATGCGAAGATTTATTGTAAGAAGAAAGAGGTTACGATTCTTGATGATAATAATAAGGAACACCTTATTTTTAGAGCAGAATCGTCACCACCTAATTCTTATTTAGATCCACCCCCACTAGCTCAACTAAATTCAATTATTGGAGAGGAAGAGAATGAAATAACTATGGGTGAGGAAAGGAAAGTTCAAATAGAGGATGTACCTGTTGTGAAAGAATTTGTAGATGTATTTCCGGAAGATTTACCTGGACATCCTCCAGAACGAGAAGTTGAGTTTTCCATTGATTTAATTCCTGGATCAAGGCCTATATCGAAGACCCCTTATAGAATGTCCACTGTAGAGTTAGTCGAACTAAAGAAACAACTAGAGGAATTGATTAATAAGGGATTTATTCGCCCTAGTGTTTCTCCATGGGGAGGCCCTGTTCTTTTTGTTAAAAAGAAAGATGGATCTATGAGGTTATGTATCGACTACAGGGAGATCAATGCTATAACAACAAAGAACAAGTATCCCCTACCATGCATTGATGATTTATTTGACCAACTGCACGGAGCTCAATACTTTTCAAAGATTGACCATCGATCTGGATACCATCAGTTGTGTATGAAGAAGGAAGACATTCCGAAGACAGTATTTCGAACCAGGTAAGGGAATTACGAGTTTACTGTAATGCCGTTTGGATTGACTAATGCACCCTTTGTATTCATGGATCCGATGAATAGAGTTTTCAAGGAGTTTCTTGATGAATTTGTGGTGGTATTTATTGATGATATCTTGGTATACTCCAAAACCTACAAAGATCATGAAAATCATTTGTGCATTATCTTGAAGACTCTGAGGAGGCATGAATTATATGCGAAGTTTAGCAAGTGTGAATTCTGGCTTCAGGAGATTTCTTTTCTTGGCCATATTGTCTCTAAAGATGGAATCTCTGTTGATCCTTCTAAGACCAAGGCAATCCAAGAATGGCCAGCACCTACGAGTATAACTGAGGTACGTAGTTTTATTGGTTTGGCAGGTTATTATCGACGTTTCGTCCAGAATTTTGCCCGATTGGCTAACCCATTAACGAAGCTCACACGTTAAGGGGTTAAATTTGTTTTAAAAAAAGAGTGTGAAGAATGTTTCGAAGAACTGAAGAGAATATTAGTCAATGCTCCTATATTGACTCTACCATCGGGGAATGATGGGTTCGTTATTTATAGTGATGCATCAAAGAAAGGACTTGGTTGTGTCCTTATGCAGAATGATAGAGTTATTGCCTATGCATCACGACAATTGAAAATTCATGAACAAAACTATCTTACTCATGATCTCGAGTTAGCAGCTGTGATCTTTGTTTGAAGATATGGAGGCACTACCTCTTTGGTGAAAAATGTGAGATTTATACTGATCACAAGAGTTTGAAGTATATTTTATCACAAAAAGAACTCAACACGAGGCAAAGGAGATGGCTTTAATTACTCAAGGATTATGATTGCACGATACACTACCACCCGGGGAAAGCAAACAAGGTTGCAGATGCTTTGAGTAGAAAAGACCATGGAGTTTTGAACATGATGAGAATGGAAAGGGATCCAATTTTCATGGATCTAGTAAAGATGGACATGGGTATAACTAGGGAAGGTGAAAAATCAATGCTTTTTCAAATGGTTGCCAAACCATCTTTACTATAAGGGATTAAGAGTTCTCAGACCAATGATGAAGAATTCCAAAAGAAGATTAAAGCTGTGAATGATGGGAGATTGAGAGACTTTGTGTATGAAGATGGAATTTTGAAATTCGAGAAGAGACTTTGTGTTCCCAATATACCTGATCTAAAAAGGGAATTACTGGATGATGCTCACAGTTCCAATTTCTCTATACAACCTGGGAGCACCAAAATGTATAGAGATTTGAAGGAACATTTTTGGTGGGACAACATGAAGAGGGAGATTGGTGATTTTGTGTCACGATGTATGGTTTTTCAACAAGTGAAAGCTGGAAGGCAACAGCCTGGAGGAGTCATGCAACCTCTTCCCATACCGGAGTGGAAGTGGGACAATATTACGATGGACTTTGTCATGGGGCTACCAAAGACTCCTAGAAGGAACGATGCAATATGGGTTATTATTGATCGTCTTACCAAGTCAGCACATTTTCTTGCTATAAAAGAAGATCTACCCCTGGAACGTCTAGCAAGACTATATATTAATGAAGTTGTGAGACTTCATGGAGTACCCCTATCGATTGTTTCTGATCGTGATCCCCGTTTTACTTCAAGATTTTGGAAAAGTCTTCAGAAATCCCTGGATACTGAACTTCATTTGAGCACTGCTTACCACCCTCAGACAGACGGACAATCAGAATGGACTATTCAGACCTTAGAAGACATGTTGAGATCTTTCTCACTTCACTTTCAGGGTATGTGGGATCAATATTTACCACTGGTAGAATTTTCCTATAACAATAGCTTCCATTCGAGTATTCAGATGGCACCATATGAAGCGTTATAGGGAAAGAGATGTCGTACACCAACCTGTTGGGATGACGTTGGTGAAAGAAAACTTGTAGGCCCAGAACTGGTGGAGGAAACGGTGGAAAAGGTGAAAGTAATCCAAAATCACATCAAATCAGCTCAAAGTAGGCAGAAGAGCTATGCCGATAATCGAAGGAAGGATTTGGAATTTCAAGTCAGTGATCATGTTTTCCTGAAGGTATCTCCATGAAAGGGAGTCATACGTTTTGGTAAGAAAGGTAAATTGAGTCCCAGGTACATCGGACCTTTCGAAATTTTAGAACGAATTGGGGCTGTATCTTACCGATTGGCAATGCCGCCAAGTCTCTCCGAAGTTCACGATGTGTTCCACGTATCTCTGTTGAGGAAATACATGCCTGACCCAACGCATGTACTCACCTATGAGGAATTAGAATTGGAACCCGATCTTTCCTATTGTGAAGAGCCCGTCAGGATTCTTGATACGAGAGAACAAGTACTGAGAAACCAGACGACGCGTCTGGTAAAAGTTTTGTGGAGAAACCATAAGATGGAAGAGGCAACGTGGGAACCCGAGGAACTTACGATGAAGAACCACCCGAGTCTTTTCATGCGGTAGTATTCTAGAAATTTCGAGGACGAAATTATTTGAAGGAGGGGAGAATGTAACACCCCAAGCTTCTACGGTACGCTTCTCTTTGAATAATGTGATAGCGTGTGTCGTACGCAACACCGAGTTCTAACACACCATAACCAATCAAACTAGCCGTTATGAATAGTAATACATACCTTTTGAAATTATATATATTTTATATTTCAAAATGGACTTCGTTTTTGGATTTGGAATATCGAATTTAGCCTAAGGTGAAATTTTGGTACTTTTCGGATAACTTTCAAATTTTGATGAATAGTGAAAGTTACTAAATTTTAATTAAAAACAACTTTTTTAATCAAAATAATTAATAGTGATAAATTATGAATTTGAGTGGTTTTAAAGTATATTTAGAATATATTTTTACCATTTAATATAATTTTGGTCATTGGACACAATTTTACAATTAAACCGAACATAAACAAGTGTCAATCTTTTGATAGTTATTATCTCTTAAAAACACGCTTTTTGTTTGGACAACAGGAATTAATTTTAAATTAATTTCTTCCACTTATGTGTTTTGAATTTAGATAAATGGATTACATATTTGGAATCAGGATGTCCAAATTGTGTAAATAGGTAACTTTTATTTTTAGACATTTTGAATAATTACTGTGGTAAATATTGTTTTTACCATGGTTAAGGGTAAATCTGGTAAATAAGGGTTAAAAAATAATATTATAATAATACTAAATTACCCTAAAACGTTTCCTAGCCTTATTTGTTAATATAAGTTCGACCATAGTCATCTTTGGGTCGATTTTGGGACCCCATGGTGCCACTTGTAGGTGATAGGGACACTTTTTTTAATTAAGTTAAAATGAATACAAAAATGACACAAGCATATATCTTTTAACAAAAAAATTTTTACATAGGGTTATATATGTTGGATTTTCGACTATAAATATTCATTAGAAAGATAAAAATATTTCCTACATGATGATATCTTATTTTTAATTTTTAGAGATTAAATAAGTTAATTTATTTATGACACAATGATGATGCAGTAATTAACATAATAGTGAAAAATTAAAATAATTGATATTATAAATACCCAAATAAATATAATATGAAACTTTTAATGAATTAAACTAATTTTCTAGGATACTATGATATATTAGTATTGATTTAATTGACTTTGTTCGATGTAATCAATCTGTTATAAGTTTTACAAAAATCAACTATTGAATAGTGTGAAAATTGACATAAAAGAGTTCTTAAAACAAATATTATATTATTAATTGATATTAAATTACTAAAAATCTAAGGTTCAGCAAATAGACTTATATAATGATAGGTTAATCATTAATGGATCACTTGGGGGTCGCTTGAATGTATGTAGTAAGTTTATTAACCATATTATATAAATATACAAAGAGACATTGTAAAAGTGAAACTAATTAACTTAGAGTTAATACTTAAAGATAAGGTTAATATAAGTACCCAAACCTGTCTAAATTCTACTGGTTGAGTTGTTTTCGACCCATCCCCACCTTAAAATTTAAATAATCAACTTTGGAGCCATTAGAAACCGAATATGAATTTATTATAAATTAATATTTCTAGCTTTTCCAAAGGTGCCCCTCACCCCTCTTATAAAAGGGCACTCCTCCTTCTCATTTCTTCACACCTTCAAAGCCTTTTGGTTCGGCCAAACTCTGCCCAAATACTCTCCCAACTTCCCTCAATACAACCTATGGGCCTTAGTTTGATCATAAAGCCAACCTAAGGATCTTTTTTGATCAAATCAAAAGGAAGAACCCGAATAAGAGGTAATGATTTCACCACCCTTTTTTCAAGTTCATTTCTTCTTCCACTTCTTCTTCCTTTGTTGTTACCATTCTAAAATAATAACTCCAGTATCATTTATATACTATGATGTTATTATAAATATGGTACAACCATATTCAGTATTCTATCCACCCTTTGAATAACATGTCACCATACGTGCGTACGTACGGCTTACCGTCTCCACGTCGTGGGGTAATTGTTATTCAATATAATATTATTTGGATGGGTATAATAATGATGTGTAACTCATGTAAATAATAAATATAACATGTTAATGATTCTGTATATATGATATAACATCCATTTATATATTATTTTAATATCAAAAGAATGATATTGTCACTCATGCGTACGTACGGACTACCGTCTCCACGAACGCGATGAGATTCATTATCCATCGTATCCATTCAAGTATAATTATCATTTGATGATTTAAAAATTATGTTTAAGGACTTGATATCATTATGGATATGAATAATATACAACCTATCCTTTACAAACATGTCTTACGTAACAAAACATATAAAAGAAAACAAGTAAGTTAACACCCGAAACAACGATAATACTAAGATATTATTATCAAATCAATATTAAAAGATCATATATGATATCATATTAATGTATATGATTCCTGTATAATTTAATAACAATTATTTCACAATTATACAGGAGGTTAACCTACCCCAACCAAAGAAAAGTACAAGGTAAGGGTTATTTCACAATCTCTTCATTATCCGAGGTTGTTTATACGTAATAATCTACTGGGATCTCTTTATCATCCACATCCATGTTTCTTCAAAATGTATTTCAAAACATTTTTACAAGAATATGGGTTAAAGTCATTTATACCCTTGTTTTACTTTTTATAAGAGGTATATTTCCGTCGTTTTCAAAACAAGGTCCTTTTTAACCTTTTCGACAGAATTAAGGTAAGAATGTTTTTTTTAACTTATACGGCGGGTGCGGTTATTTTCCGCCGTTATAAAATATTCAAATCTTTCCTTACAATCTTATAAGAATATTTTCAAGAAAATGTTTTATTTTATATGGCTCTTAACTGATTTCAAAAATAGAAAGAGATATTTCTCTAAAAAGTGTTTTGATTTCATCTATGTCAACATCCTTTGATGGATTTTACGCTTATTTGAAGTTGATTTGTTATGATACAAAACTTCTATATTGTATTGAAGGTTTTGTGATATGTTTGACTGTGGATGTGCTATTTTTATACCATTCATAGTTTATGGTGAAATTATTGACATTTCGTATGCTAGTTTTAATACGAATGTTTATGTTATGTTTAAACCTTTTCATATGGGAATGCATTGGACTTAATATGTGACGGGTGGAGCCCGCTATAGCTCTTCGATGCATCGGTAGTTCTCATGAGACAAACTAGTGTCTTGGCACAAGGCCTTGACAAAATCTTATTTGTAGTCTTGGCACGAGGCCTTGGCTATGTGGTTATGATAGTCTGGCATTATGCATTCCAACATTATGAAAGTGGTTATTGATATTGCATGTGATTATTCGATTAGTAGAATATCCATGTGAACAAGTAAATGGAATATTTCATTTTACTTTTTCCATACTATGTTGAAGTTCAAGTTTAAAAGGCTTTTGTTTTAGTAATGCATTGCCTTAAATGTTTATGCTTATTTTGAATGTTCCGCTATATTTTTATCCTTACTAGGCATTTGAGCTCACCCCTTTTCTATGTTTTATTTTTCCCAGGATGTGAAGAAGTAAGTTATAAATGACCTGCAGGGATATTATGAGGGGATAATAGTGTGGACTATGGAGACATTATGTTGTTGTAGTAGTTTTTTTCATTTTATGATGTAATATAAGACTTATGAATATATCTAGTGTTTCCAAGGCTACTAAACCAATCGGTCTTTTGAGATTTGATCTTTCTTGTGATCATGCCAATGTTATGTAATAATGCACCGACTCTGGGTAACTAGGGTCGGGGCGTTACAACTATGGGTTTTCTATACTTCATGCAAAATATTTTAGATAGGAAATAGAATATGTCATATAGCTTCACATAAGTTATGATAATTGGCTGCATTGAGGATTATATTAATAATTTGTTTTAGGAATGATTAAATATGTTTTTTTATTTAAAAATTTAAGCTAATTTTGATTATGGTTGTTTTAATTTAACTTATTCTACTAAGGCAGCATCTAAGTATTTGGAATGAGGAGTTTTCTAATAAAGATAAAAATTTGAATTTATTGAATTTTTAATTAAAAGTTGTTTTGAATCTTTTTAGTAGTGTATGAAGTTTTTAAAATGAGAAAATATTATAGGAAATTGGGGTTTAATTATTTATTATGGGGAAACCCATATTAATTTCATTTTACATTCATAGTATGTTTTCTTTGTGATGTCGCTAAATAATTGTGATATCTAGTACATGGTGGTTGGGATGAGTTGAATTATTATTTTTATACATTTACTTGATTATTTAATAAATAATTCAATTATGTAACTATAATAAATAAATGTTAAAATAAGATTATAAAAATTCAAATAGAATAATCAAGTTCATGTTAGTATGCTATTTATTTCATTAATTTAATAAGTTTTTCTTTTGATATGATATATATTAAAGTGTATTGTGATATATATTATGATTTAGGTTTTCATTATATATTTTATGTTATGATTTTGTATCTCAATTGAATATTTTTAAAGAAGTTAGATTTTTCTAAAAATTATTTTATACAAGAGCATGATTTATGATTTTTTTTTCATCAAAAGGCCGATATAGTAGAATTTAATACTATGAGGTATGAGTATTTTCCAAGAGGTTCTGATAGGAAATTTGTAAATTATTATTTTAAAGATCATATGAGGTTATGATATTTGGGTGTAAGTTATTTCAGATCTTTAAGAAATCGAAAAAGGGAGTTTTTTTATTTATATTTTAATTAGTTTGGGAGTCAATAATATGATTTTCCTTCATCGTAGAATCATTTTCATAGGTGGACCCAACACAATGACTCTATGTATGGAATTATTATAAATTATATAGATACATAATTTAAAGATTTTATTTTTTATTCCAATTTCATGTTATAGTTTTTGGGGTTTTAGAGGGTATAAAGGAATATATTTTTGATAATACTTCCATATGAGGAAATGATTCTATTTTTATTTTAAATACTCATTATGATTTTTGTTTCAATGAGTTCAAGTTATAATAGTATATTTTCGGTGGTGGAAAGGTTATATAATTATTTGACATGTGAATTCAATTTTATTTGGTTAATTATTTCTTTTTATAATGATGAATGTACAGAAGGACTATTTATTTTCAATGATCCCTGAAATTTATATTAATATTGTTTTGGTGGTTAGTGGAAAGTGGTGATCAATTGTTGAATTTGGGATGGTTTGTTAGTTATAGAGGGTGAAGAGATGGTATTTTTGGTTTAATAATAATTTAATTTTTTTTATTAATTCAGGTTAGAATAGATTTAAAATATTTATTAAGTTACAGGTTTCTGGTATTTATAATGGTGATCTAAATATTTAGAAGAATTTATTTCTGTATTTTAGAAAGGTATTTCTTATGATTAGAGTGTCATAGTGGAATTCTAATTGTATATATTAAAAGTTCATATGAGGAAATTATAATGAACCAGGCCCATTGGGACCCCACATAGATTAGTGATGAGATTGAGAATGACACCCTAAAAATACTTTCAATAAGATTTGGTTTGATGACTAGTGGAAAAAATATAAAAAATTATATGGGATATATAAATAATTTAAATTATATATATATATCAATATATTAAAAACTAAAAAGTTGAAACAATGGACATATCCATGACTATCAAATATGAAATATATAAAAATATACAAGGATTCTGTGAAATAACCCAACTAAAATTAAATAGTGAAAGAACAATCACAAAATACAGTCTCCAATATACATAAAAATGAAAATAAATTAAAATACAATACAATAACCTTAATATATCTCCTTACACATGATATAAAGTATCCTAATTATATATCTAACACATTATTGTAAATTTGAAAACAATATATTATATATGAGTGAGTATAAAATATACCCACAAAGATACTTCCCTTATCCCTTATGTATTAATGTGAAAAGTTATTACTAATGAATTTATGAATTAATTAGTCATATTAACATAATTAACCAACCTCAAATGGTTTTAAAATACCATTTGTATCCTAAAACATGCAATAAAAATTCCACCAAAAAATAATAGTATTACTCACATAGAAGTTTATTTATGGTAAATTTTTACACTAATAAATAGCACCAAAATACATATTTATCCATAATACACCACTAAATGTATTTTCCCACAAAAATAGTGACCATATAAAACCCTAATCATAAGACCACAGTTGGAAAAAATTATTGATCCACCACAACCCCTACTATAAAACCACAATCAAACCAAATATAAATCCCCCCACATAAATGAATATATGAATGTAACCATAAAAAAATATCTACCCTATAAATTATTACAATAATAAAACCATAAAATTTAGAAATATAACACCTTATCATTCTCATGATTCTATTCTAGTCCATGAATCTAATGAAAAAATATGGAACCTTCCGTAAGTCAAATTAGATAATGCACTCATAACTTTTACTAAACTTCAAACAACTTTAAAGTATTCAACTCCCTAAATCAAAATTATTTAATTCACATCATTAAGTCTAATTGGATCTCTAATACTAAACCCCCAAAACATTACAAATTAACTTCCACATATATCTTATTGAATATATATCATAGAGTAAAATAATTAAAAGTCCCTACAAAAAAGCCCAGTATTCAAGGATTTATCACATAATAATTTCAACACATTCATCACTAGTTATTTAATAAAACTTTTAAAACCATGTACTGAAACTTATCCCAAAATGTTAATAAAGAAGAAGAATAATACAATACATGGCATGAAAACCACTGTATTTTTGGAATGACCGCATGCTATTTTGTAATGAAACCCATATTAATCCAAAGATGAAAGCTAATCAATACCAGTAAGTGGCATGACACTCATACCCTAACATAACCCCCATTCCAAAAATTTTAAGTTTATAACCATTAAAAATATATGGTATTATCACAGAGAAAGATATTTTTAATAAGTGTCAAATAACTCATTCCATTTAAATAGAGGCCATGACACCAAGTAAAATCACAAAAATTAAAATATCTCAAATTGAACCATGTCAAAAATGAGAAATAAATCCTTAACATACCATGGTAAAAAATATGATACACCATCATGAAAGTTCATTGGTTTAATTGGAATTTAAATGTCTTTTTATATAGTAAACTTTCACCATAATTTACTCAATATGAAATTATAGTAAGGTCTTCATTTTGAAATAACTAGGAAATATACACACCCAAAAATAATATATCTTGTAAAATATTCAAATATAACATACATTTTTAATGTACAATAATTTTTGTAATTTTTAATTATCAAGATATATTTATTAATCAATGATTAAAACCATGCATAAATCCCATATAATAAAGAGATTAAGATCTAGATTCACCTACCTCAACCGCCTTAAGGGATCACCATTTCTCATTCCCATCCCTTCATCAAATTTCACATCACACATTATTTTTCATTATAAAGGAAAACCAATTTATTAAAGAGAATTTAATTTGAGTTATGAGGTTATTTGGTATCCAAAACCCCTTTTATACACCACCATGTACCTCCATCATTTATTCTCCATGCATAATTTTCCATTAAATGAGCCAATATCACTTCATCCTTTTTTAATACACTATGATAGAATAATATTAATTACTTTACCATGAAAATATCCCTTTAATTTCTTTTACCACCCATTAATTAATATAAAATAAAATTATAAAATAATTTAAACTTCCTAAAATATCTATTTACAAAACATAATAATAATAATATTATTATATCCAAAATATGAATTCTATACTAAAAGTAAGTTTCATAAAAATAACCCACTATTATTCTACCACATCTATTAAAAATATTTAACCTCAGATATAAATTTATACTAAGTAATTTTATTAATAATATTATATTATATTTATCTCATATAAGCATTTATCCAAAAATGAATATTATTTATCATATTTAAATATTATTTATCTTTTCTCCATGACTCTAATATTATATATTCCTTAAATAATTATGTAAGAAATAAGATTTTATTAAATTCGATTAAAACATATTTATCTTAATTATATACATTTATCTAATCATTTGATCATTAAAATACATAAAATATATTTTTAATTATGTTTCTATAAAAAAATAATAATTAAATAAACTTCAAAAATTTCAAATATTAAATAAAAAATCATTAAATCCATAAATATAATAATATTTGTACCATTCCATTAATATTTCAATTTAATTTTTTTTAAAATACATTCTTATCCAAATCATTCGTAACTTTTAATTATTTTTTTTGTTTTTCATCAAAGTGAAAAATTAGTACAATTCTTTTTATGTTAAAATACCAACTTAACCTATTTTTATTATTAACCACTAATATATGAATTTATAGGTCTATATAATACATACCCCTTAAAAATGTTTCATCCTCAAAAAAAAATTTAAAAATATTTTAAAATATATAATGAATTTATTGTAATAAAATCTCTTTAAGGTCATTTAAAAAAGTATATAACCTGAAAATTTATTATAATCAAAAGAAAACATTATAAAAAACCAAAAAATATATTACCTCTATTCGTTCCCCACACTTCACCAATAAAAAAATTTACCTCATAAGTCTTAATCAAACATATAACAACCCATAATTTTTATACATAGATATTGCATATTTTTATTTAATATTAATTATATATCATAATAATCCACACCAAAATCATATAGGTCTAGTGGATTTGGAATCTTAGATACATAAGAAACTAGTTCACCTAGTTTATATGTCATCTTCAACTTAATTATTCACAACTAGAAACTTTATTATACATATCATAATTAAAATAATTATTCATAACCCAAGGAAAGGAAACATAATAAGAATGATCTTAGATGTAAAGTAAGGGTAAACAGAGAATATACCAATGAATAATTATCCATAACCTGAGAATAATGGTCTATAAACCTGATCTTATAATTTGAAAACCATATCCAATATGTCATTGATCACAAAATTGAATAATGGAATAAAACATGACATTCATAAGTCATGAATCTTAATGGAATCAAAGAATATGTTCCATGAGATAATAACATTAGCATAAGCCATAAGTTTTTGGAATACACCGGATCACAAAAATTTATTTCCTTAGTAGTCAAGGATCACTACCAAGATTATATTATTTAATTGGGTTTACTCCCCATTCTATCATATGGGTCAAGGTTCACTCCCAAGACTATCATAGTGGATATATTCCCTTAATAAAGTGGTTTAGTCTCCATTCTATTCCTAATCATCTCATGAGATATCCATATTTACCCAATGAATTGGAGGTATATATAATTTTGGGCTCACCTATAACAGAATTAAAATCATTAATTTGTGTGCCATATAATAATTTCATCATGTCATAACCCATGAAAAGGAAATAGGTTTCATAAACATTTCATCATTTCATCACTACATAACCCCTAGAAAATAAATGGGTTCCATAAATATATTGTCATTAAAGTCATAAAACCTTAAAGGAAAGAATAATGATGGTATATTTAGGTAATATCCCTAGTAAAGAATAAATAACATCAAATGATGTTATCATAAAAAGAATTCCTTTAAATAATAACTTGGAATATTTCTTCAGAAAAGACCATTTTCATTTTGGAATCATTTTATTAAAATCATAAAATTTTAAAAATATTATAGAAAACATTTTCATCGAAATATTCCTCAGAAACATATAAAGGAAGGTTAAAATAATTTATTGATCATGAAGGTGGTAAATTATATTCATGTTGTGTATGTAAAAACAAATATACCTTTTACATTTTTTGTAAAGAAAAGAGTGAAGGGGTTTCCATTTATAATAAAAGAGAAATTCACACATGGAATTACAAAAAGGATTAAAATATAATTAAATAATTATCAACCCAAATTCTTCTAAATAGATATGTATTCAAACAAAAAGAAAATAATTTTGAAATATATTTATCCAATGAAATTTTGAAAAGTTTTGGTGTCATTTTGAAGCTTATGTTTTGGTTCAACCCATTCATTTAAACTATTTCAATCTTAACCATGTTAATGAATCTATTAAAATTAAAGTGTTATAATATTTTTTATATGGTCATAATTTTATCATAAATGGAAAAGGGATGAAATTTTATATCAATTATCATCCTAATTTTATTATTTTATTATTTCTATAATTTTTAAATAATTTAAAAAAATATTATTTTTTCAGAGAATATTATTAATGTGATTGTTGGCACTAATCATCTAATTCAACTTTAAAGACATCAATAAAACTATGTAATTATAATCTAAAAATATAACACGTCCCTAATATTTTATATTCATCGATATAACGAATGAAACATAGATATTCACCTGAATTTAATTACTTTTAATATTTTTAAATAATATATTTAAATTTTCTATTAGTTGAATAAATATTGTGCTAGTGTTGTGTAACCATTTAGTGTAATTATTCAATCATAATAAATTATAAATTAATTTGGATGATAAAATAATAATTTCTCTTGAAAATAATAATTTATAAGTTGACTTAAACTCTTTTTATTCTTATAATAATAATTTATAGTTATTAAAGTCAAGAGAGTGAAGTTCTATATTTATTCTTTTCTTAAATTAATATAATGGTCATAATCAAAGAAAAATGTCACAAAGTGGACAAATATTTTAGACTTAGATATAAATGGAAGAAATATACTCATCTAATAAGATAAATTCAAGTGTTTGAATAATTTTAAATCCTTAACCTGAAGTTTTTAACATGTTTTACCCGTTTAACCCTTATCAGGGTGATAAAAATTTTCCAAGGTTACCATTCATATTGACCAGAAATAAAAAATAAATATTAAATAAAATTTATACTCTTAAATAAATATAATGAAACTCGTTTTAAATATTCAATTTTTACAATTGATATAAATTCATTTTAAAATAAATCCTCAGAACATGATGATAACCATTTTGTGTAAATGTATATTTTTAAGTATAAATTTGGATTGATTCTTATACCATTCCTATAAAAAAATTATATTAATTTTAAAACATTTGATTGAATATAAAATATATAAATTTCATTAATATAATTCACCAATATTGACTAATTTAATTTATTAAGAAAAATACACAATACACGCATAAAAACGTCTGTCAGAAAAATATCCCTTTACTTTAATGTTTTTTTTTATTTTCACGAATAATTAATTGAATACTAATGAATTAATTTTATGCATTTATATTAAATATATGCATAAATAAAAAATCTTAGTGATAACTATCACATTAAATAATAATTTTTTAATAGTATATTGTGATTCATTTTAACTCGGTGATGCACATAAAGTAAGCTATCAAAGAAATAAAATTTATTTGTAGGTAATTATGTCACAAAATATTAGGGTGTTACATTCTAACTACTTTTAAAATGAATTTTAACATCAAAATTTCATCACTTTGATACAAAAATGATGATATCTCTATTTCATCACATCCTTGGGTTCCTAAGTAGCTTCTTTAAATTTATGATTCCTCTAGAAAACATTAACAAGATGACTAGTTATTTTTTAGAACTTTATACCTATGATATATGATTTATACTATTTTTTATTCTTAGTAAAGATCATGCTCTGATGGTAGGACCTATGAGTCCAGTATATGTAATGGATCTATTATGTACTTCCTTAGGATAGATATAGGGAACACATTGTGAACTTAAGAGATGTTTAGTGGAAGTGCTATGTGATAATATACCATCCCTACATGATCAAGATTCTTTGAGGGGAAAATGTACCCTGGTATCATACTTTCTTTTTTAATCTGGTTACCTTATTTCATGGAGAAATTCACAGGAATACCTTTTCACTAACTTGAAATTCATGATTTCACTTACTATTGTGAGAATAAATTTTATTCAGACTCTAAGAAGCCTTAATGTGTGGCTGAATGAATGTGAATTTCTCTACCATTTCCTATTATAATCTATATCCCAATAGATTTATTTCTAAATGTTCATTCCAACATGTTTGAGTTATACAGTTCATTCCATAGAGATCATCAAACGGGGCATTGTAATTCTATAGTGGAATATATTATTTTATGAAAACTCGACTAAAGGAATGTGTTTATCCCAAAAACATTTGAAATCCATAGAATAAGATATCAACATGTCTTATAGGGTTTTAATGGTTCTCTTAGATTGAACATCTTTCTAAGGATAATATTAAGTACTAAAACTAAACTCTGTATCCAAATCCCACTGAATAATTTTTGAGAACATCAAGGTAAACCTCAGATCCTGATCAAATATAATAGAATATGGAACTCTATAAAATATTATCACTATATAATGTAAATTTTGGTATGCTAATTAAGAATGAAATATTTCATGATGGTAGTGAAGTGTGCTGAATTAAAAAGGTGATCAACTACAACCCAAAATAGTATTATAGAATTTAGATGTTTTTGGGAGTCCAAATAAAAAATACATGGTGATGGTTTTCCATTTTTATTATGGTATGGGTAATGATTATAATATACACTTAGAATTATATATTTCAGACTTAACTTGCTGACATACTAAGAACTGAGATACAAACTCTGCAATATCTATACTCATGTTACTCCATTAGAAATAATCTTTCAGATCTCTTTACATCATCATACTTATAGGGGAATAGATAATGATAAACTATGATATTCATCTAATAGATCCTTCTTCAAGCCCAGTACTGATGAAACATTTAATCTATTCATGAACCACATCATTCTATAAAAATCAAGGTTGAGCTCAAGAACATTTATTACTTTATTTTCAGCTCTACATATTACTTTTATGCCTCTTTAATCCATAGATAGATAAATGGTTATACATTAATTTGATATATATAATATTTTCACACCTTCAAGATTTATAGATCCATCCTTGGTAAATCTGGAAATATTATTTTTTATGATGCTTTTCATAGATAAGAATTCATGATGGTTTTTTCTTAGAGAATCTAATACCAATTTTACTTTATCAGGGTTGAAATTTATTGAATTGTAATAATATTTAACAAACTATAACCATATTATCTTGAACATATTAAAATATTTATGAGTGAATATTCAATTTAAATTTGCATGATTAGTATATATGTCACACATTTCTCTTGAAATATAATACCTCTATATCATTAATGAAAATTTTGTCACAGTGAACTCCAAATCACGAGTTAGGTAATTTTGATTATGAACTATAAATTTTAATGAATCCTAAGATATAAAAATATAATTCTACATGAGGAAACATCTCATTCCATTATATGATACATCAATATAGATTACAAACCATTATCCACTATAGGGTAGTGTATGCATAATTCCACTAACACACCTTCTCTTCATTTCCTAGAAATTCTCCTCATGTTCATCTATCCAAACTATTTCCCTCCCATCTGAGTTAAATTTATGAAAGGATTAGAAAGTAGTGATAAAAACTACACAATATTTTGATAATATCCAACCAAATGAAGAATACTATAGATCTCAATCATAATGGTTGGTATGGTCCATATTTCAATCCCCTCCATCTTTGATGAATCCAAAATATACCTTCACTTGTGATTATATGACCCAAAAAATAAAAAAAAAATTAGATAAAATTCTGAGTTGGTGAATTTTTCATACAAATTATCGTTTATTAGGGTCTTCAGTATAATCCTCAAGTGATAATCATTGTCTTCCTTTATCTTTAAATATATAAGAATATATTCTATAAATACTACCAAAAAGTAATCAAGGTAATCTCTAAATACTCAATTCAATAAATCCATGAAGATAACAAGTGAATTATTAAGGCCAATTGGAATTGCCAAAAATTCATAGTGTCTATACTTTTTATGGAATGTTTTCTTGTGTATATTATTATACATTATCCTTAATTGATAATATATAGAATGATAGTTAATATTGGAAATGGGATGATATAATATAACAGAACAAACAAGTTATCAATATGACCTATATGATACTTGTTATTGATAGTGATGTTGTTATGTTCCTGATAATCAATGCAGAGTCACATTGATCCATCTTTCTTCGTAATAAAAATAATAAGATCACACCAAGGTGACACACATGGATGAATAAATCCCTTATCAAGATTCTCTTGGAGTTTCTTATTAAATTACTACAACTTAATTAGGTTAATTATATATGGAGTATTTTAAATAAGTGTGCCACCATGTATTAAATATATTAAAAACCCAACATCATGATTCAGTTGAAGACCATGAAACTAATCTTGAAATACATTAACAAACTCTCTAATAATATTTACATCTTGAATGTTTATTTTTTCTCTAATAATATGAGATAATCACCCTTCTTTAATATTAATCAATACCCACACAATTGATTTGATTTCAATTTGGAATTCATATTTTTTGTTAAAATGATATAATATTATGGGTTTGTTCTGAATATAAAACATGGTTTCCCTTCCTTGAATAATAATATGGGATTTATGTAAATAAATCCAATCTATGATTATGATAACAACAAAATCAACTAGTGGGAGAATAAATATATTTTTAGGAATGACATTCCCAAAAACGTCAACCAGATAAGAGTCATATACTTGAGATATGATCTTCATACCATTAATCAGTTTCAATGATAATTCAGTGTATAATCATTAATTTGATATTATGATACACTTTTAAAACTATTCAGATATAAAATATTGGTTATATCAATATTCAAATAAGACATTAACAATTGTTGAGTTGATGGAAAGTGTACCTTTCACCACTTCGTTATCATACCCTATATAAGTAATAGTGATCGCATGAGATTTCCCATTATCTCTAGGATTAATAGTTAGCTGGAATTGATCATTACCATTAACCCTCATATTTTAGAACTGGTTATCATAATTTCCATACTCATTACATTTGGAAAACTATAGTGTGGTTGGTACATTCTGTAGAGATTTCTATCTATTCACCTAATTAGCTAACTTCTCACCACTTCAGCATAAGATTGCTCAATGGCCTACATTTTCATATTGTAAACATTTACGAATCCACTTAAAAAAATTTCGTCAATATTTCCATCCCCACTTCTAGTATAATAGGAAATTTCATCTTCTTTTATCCACAGTTTTTATATTTTTTTGGAATTTTATCTTTCCTTTTTATCAAATCTATGAGATTTATGGGTGACTCTAGTATCCATATCCACCATTATAGAACATAAAATTATTTATTTATTTCTACTGATGTTTATTATGGATAAATCCATTTGGATACATGGTTTTAATCCAATAAAGAATTGGTCAACCTTAATCAAGTTGGATGATAATATTAAAAGCATACCTCACAAGTCGGGTAAACTTTTCCTCATTGGTACTAATATTTTCATTATCTTTCTACTTTAGACCTAGGAACCCCTTACTAATTTCCATATTAAGAATAGGAATAAATTACTTATAAAAAATAAGATCTTAAACTCATCCCACCCCATGGATTGAATTTCTCCCTATTGCCTCATATTCTTGATCGGATTCCACTATCGATCTGCTTCATCTTGCAAATGAGAGAAAAAATAAAATTTTCATGTTGTAAACCCTGGTGAGTGGTAAATATATTTTCATTCTTACTGATCTGTTTTTCCAAAACAAGTGGATTAGAAAAACTACTAAAAGAATGTGGAAGCTGCCTCATGAAGGACTTAATGGAATATTATTCCATCCTTAGATTTTTTGTAATCTCATCATGATTCATAGATTGAGAATGTTGCATAAGAATAAAAATATGATTTTTCATTCCATATCCCATAAAATATTTTTTCATGGGAGGAAAATCATTTAATTATCTATCACATTTATTATTAACATAGTTTTTTAGGTTCCATCCAATAATTGAAACCAAAAACCATATTTTGTGCAATAATAATCAAAGGGGAAACCATATAATCATGAAAAATAATTTTTAGGATGTCTAAATCATGACAAATTATTTTTTATCTATAAAAAATAGGTTTAACCTAGGCCATCCATGATCATCATATTTTCAAATCCTTCATAATGGTTCATAAAAAAAATGCGAGTTATCCAACCTTCTCCTCTAGGAGTGTCAAACCTGGTTCATAATAATGGAACGCTCACCATGAACAATAATTATGAATGATATATAAATGAAAAACTATTTTTGAGGTTATTACACAAATATTCATCTATTCTAAAACCACATCCACTTGTGGTATCTATAAAGGTATGCATTATTAGGAAAACCACACTCTATTTTTTTTTCATCACATATGATGTTCTTTTAAATAGAGGGTTATCTTAAGGGTTCTCACTAAACTTTTCTTATCCTAGTTTCCAAAGGTGACTAAAACCATATATGATACCAATTATAATGACCCATACATTTCTTATAAAGATATTATATCTTATTAGATTAATATTAATTACATATCATAGTGATCCATCCAATAATCATATAGGTATAGTTCTTTTGGAAACTTGGATACATAAAAAACTTATTCATTTGAGTTATACATCATCATCCAATTAATTCTCCATAACTTGAACCCTTATTAAAAAAATCATACTTTAAACAATTATTCATAACTTGAGGTTATGAAACTTAATAAAGGGTAATCTCATATGACCAATGAGGTTAAACAAGGGAGATATAAATGAACACTAAAAAATGAAATTAGCATAAGGGTATGAGAACTTGAGTTTAGAATTTGAAAACTATATCAAACATATTATAGATCATAAAATTGAATCATGGATAAATCATGGAAATTAAAAAGTCATGAATGATCAAGTAATTTATGAATATGATCCATGAAAGAATAACATTGGAATACAAAATAATTTTATGACATACACATAATCATAAAATATAATTTCCTTAGTATTCAAGGATCACTACCAAGACTATCATAGTGGATTTGGTTCACATACCATTCCATTTTATTAGTGAAGGTTTACTATCATGTCTATTAGTAGTGAAGGATCACTACATTTTTTATTTTTATTTCTCTCCCTATACCATTTTTAGATAATATAGTTAATATTATTTCATGTTAACTAATTTTCTTTTGAAATTTAATAGTATTTCTATGTCATTTTATTGAGAAACATAATAAAATAGTCATTATGAAACATGATTTCTTTTACTATGGAAACTTTTGAGCTGCTAAATCTCATCCCTTAAGAAATTTCAACCTTAAGATTTCTTCCCTACCATAAAAAATGAGGGAATTTCTTCATCATCACTTCTTTAGGATCCCATGTTACTTTTTAGAACTTCTGATTTCTCCATAATACAATGACGAGTCCGGTTATATTTATCCTTAATACTTGTACCATTTTATCAAGAATATAAATAATTTAATTCATTATAATATAGTTCAGGTTCCAATTATATACCATTTGTGTCCAGTATATTTGTTGGGATCATTATAAACATTCTTAACTGTGACACAAGGAAGATGGAATGATCATTGTAAATATTTGGATGTAGTGATAAAATATATAAAACTTTTCCAACAAATTCTAGAATATCAACTGGTTTAATGTACCTTGTACTAAGTTTCCCCATCTTTTCAAATCTAATGGCCCTTTTCTATACTGATATTTTAAGGAACAATTGATCCTCGATTAGAAACACTATCTATTTTATTTTGTTTTCAACATTATTCTTTTGATGACTCTAAGAATCATAGACATGTTTTTGGATCAATCATATCTTCTCCATAGTGTATTTCATAATATTTAGTACCAACATTTTTCCTTATCCAACTTCATTCTAGCATGTTGTATTTCTATACAACTTCCCAAAAATTTATCCTTATGGAGACATTTGAATACTCGGGTGAAAAAAATACTAGAGAATTGAACAATTGTAATATTTTGATTACAACTCCCATTAAAGTCAAGTGAGCTATCCTATAAAATGTCTTCCAACATTTGAATAGTCTTTCATACTTCCCATTAGTGTGAGTATGATAGACTGTGCTATGTGTTCATTTGATATTTATAGAATTTTTAATACTTGTCTATAATGAAGAAGTAAATATTGGATCATGGTCTCAAACAATTTATAGTAGTTCACCTTGACGTCTCACCAATTATTGAAAATGTAGATGAGTAAGGCTATTAAGTGAGAAATATTCTCATATAATAATGAAATGGGTAGACTATTCTAATCATTCAGTGATTACCCTTACGAAATTTTTTCCCATGTATTTATTAGTAAGGCAAGAATCACATTCCACTATGATTTCATCTCACTTAAATAAAGTTATTGGTAGTGGATGCATAAATACCTTCAGAAGTTTCCACTCTATATTCACTTGCTGAGAAACCATACATCATACAATATACATAAATGAACCCTTTTTATGTTATCCCCTAATAATGATCTCATATATCTCTATACATTTTGGTGCTTCTAGAATATATAATTAATGATGATATGTGATATTAATCTGTTAACTCTTTATTTAACTCTATATTGGATGAGATTCTTATAACTATACTAGAACTCCAAACTCCCTCTTGATAAATATGTAACATATAAAGCCTCCATTTTTTTCATAGCTACCACCTTATTTTTTAATTTAGGAACATTTATTTATTCCTTCTTGATCTTCTCTAATAATGATGGTTAGGAAATAATTTGGGAAAAGACTAATGTTCCCCCATCCCTTATGATTTAAATGTTAATAATTACTAGGTCCTTGATGAATGGGTCTCCTTAATCCTCATCATCACATAAACTTTGAGGACTTTACTCCTCAACATATAATCGACTATGTTTTATTTTTTTGGGTAATAATGGATAGAAAAATCATAGTCCTTAATAATCTCCAACCATATAATCTATCTCATGGTTAGTTCATTTTGTGTGAATATATACTTTAGACTTTGGTGGATAGTGTATATATCATGCTTTTCCCCATACAGATTGTGTCTCAATATATTTAATGAAAATATAATTAAATCTAACTCCAAATCATGAGTAATAAAATTGTTTTTATAACTACCTAAAAATGATGATTCATAGGAAATTTATTTATCATTTTATATGAGTAAAAATCCATATCTCTTCAAGGATGCATCAATATAAATGAAAAATCATTCCCCATTAGAGGGAAAATTTATCATAGTTTCATAAACGACCAATACATTGGTTATTTAAAACTATTTCCACACTCATTTTTAAGGACATGCTTATCTCCATTTCAATTTAACATGGTTAATATTTTTTAAATCAATGTTTATTTTTTCTAAACAAATTCTATAGTATTATAATAGAATAATGGAACTATAGATCTCAGTTTCTATTGTAGGATGTTTCTACTCCTCTAAAACCATTATCGCGACCAGATATACATATATTTATATAACAGCCAAATTTTTTTCCTTGAATGCGACTTATCAAAATAGAAAATAACATTTTCTAAATTAACTAAAAAATTCATTTTTGTTAGAGTTTTTAATATAAACCTTATATGATCCTGACACTCTTCTTGTATTTTAGAATATATCATAATATTTTAAATATAGACTAAAAAATTAACAAGGTAGCCCCTAAAGACTCTATTAATAAAATACATATATATGAAAAGAGAATTAGTCATTATAAAGGGCATAAAAACAAAATCATAATGTCCATAGCTTGTTCAAAAGGTAGTCTTTATGATATCATGTTTCTTCACCCCCAGCTGATGATACCATGATCACAGGTCAATCTTGGAGATGAATTAAGATTCATGAAGCTAGTCAAAGAAGTCATCAATATTTAGAAGGGGGTATTTTTTCTTCACAGTAATATGACTATGTTTTATATAATCAATTTATAACTATATTGATCAACCCATCTTCTTCACATAGAGAACACGTTCTCCCAAACTAAACCCTTATCTAAAATATCTTTAAGTTGATTATTTAATTTCTATAACTTCACATATACCATTATATATAGTGTCTTTGATATTGTGTAAGATCTATGGAATATTTTAAATTGAAAACACTACCTATATTTTTAGAGGAGGTCTATGTACCTCTTTAGGAAATAAATCTATGTATTCCATAACAATAGAAAATTCTCTTATATTTTTACCTTTTCTTTATTATCAATATTAATTAATCATTTATATAAAAATAATAATATAATAGGTGTTTCTTGAAAATACATAGTGTGCAATTTTCTCCTTTGAAGATAATAACAGGTTGTCCCTTCAAGAAAGCTAAAATTTATTTTATTCTATATTTGATAATAGAATTATACATTGACGAAAAATACATCCCAAGTATTATGTCAAATTACACCATTGGAATGACCACTAGTTTTGTGAAGATATTGTACTCACAAAATTTAATAGAGGGAATCCTATATATCATTGTTTCTTGAATAGTGCTTCTAGGATTTTTAACTGATATCTGTACCAATACAAGTTAATGGTCTAATTTTATGTTTTTTTAACTTGAATGAAATATAATAATGTATAGTATTATAATAAAATAATATAATTTCTATTTTTTAGTTTATGATATGTGTAATTGCAACAACGTCATTTGGATCCTTGATTTCATCCATTGTGATTTCAAAAAAATTACATTACCCCTCTGGCCTATGCTATAGTTAATTGTAGTCCCCATCTATTATTGTCTTATTTGGAAATTTATTAGTTAAATTTCTAATATCCCTACACTAATATATTTTTTACTTGTAATATATTCCATTTTTAATTGGAATTCACATGTTGAGGCTTTACACCACCAATACTTTTTCAAGGAATACACCCATATCTTCCACACTTGTAGCACTTTCCACTTCATTTTAGAAAATTCATAGAGTGATTCTTATAAAAAATTTTCCACATTGGTTGTTTCTATTTTTTTATTTCTATTCCATGGTTAAAATTATTTTTATGATTTTAATCTATCATCATCCTATTATCATTCAGTCTATGAGACCATTGTGCATCTCCAAACTCCATTTCCACTCTAAGGGAACATCATACAATTTCTTCATAACTCATAATGTGTCTATATGAAATATATTTTTGGAGATGTAGTCTTATCCCACTAAATAACTATTCTATCTTCCAATTAGAATAAATTACAAATATTAAAGCTTATTATGAAATACATGTATAGTTTATCTCATAATTACCCACTAATTCATTTTATATTTATTATAAATCATGGAATTATCTATCTATTGTGACCCTGACCCCTGAAAACTGGAGCCAGTGTTTACATTTATATATTTTCATAAGATACCAGGAATAACATACTGACAAACTTAATAGTTTAGTAGTCTTGGTAAACTAGATACATACTTTAGACTTTAATTACATTTGAAAAAAATTACAACATAATTTTTTATGATAATATCATTATTCCCTATATTATATCCATTTATATCATTCACATTATTGTTAATGGATCCTAGATAAAGGGAAGAAATTAATGGTGATATCAAATGATTAATAAGAGTCAATTATAGTGGAAGCTATCATTAAAAATTAAGAATAATCAACATGGAATGGTAAATAAATGAACACACATTCCAATTAAATAACATGACTATCATGACATGATAAGTCATAATAAATATGGAAAGGTAAATAACTAAACACAAATTCCATTTAAATAATATAATAATAATGAAATTCATCCAAAGATAAATTTTTTTATTAAAATATAATGGATAATAATAAATAAAATTTTATTGAAGGAAATGATTAATTATTAGACACTATGATCCTAGGCTTCATGATACATTTACCTTCATGACCCATCACAATACAGTTTAACACTGAAGGTAAAATCCATTTAATGATAGAAAACTAATTTTTATTATGAGATTTAACAATGTATTTATGGGATATATAATATCAGGCCCACCCATCACTATAGGTCAAAATATTTCCTTATATATTGAAAAATAAATTTAATTCATGAATAATGTTCCTTATCATCAAATATCCATATTTTGTGAAAATTATGGATTTAAAAATTTTTCCTCAGATAATCAAATAACTTTCAATGTATAGAAACACATGTAAAAATGTAACATGGTTTAAGGAATTAATATATCAATGAAAAATAATATAGATATTTAGAGGGAAATTTATTATCCAATGATCACTAGAAAATGAATATTTTAAGGGAAAATTCATGAATAAAAAATGAATTAGGAAAATAAATTTGAAGAAATTCTTTAGTAAAAATAATCATAATAATACCATAGAATGTATAAAGATGTTATCAATAAAACATATACCCATTAGAGTAATAGTAAAGGGGTTTTTATATAATTTATAAAATACAATAAAAATATCTATAAATTTTTTTTTGATAAAGATATCCATTTCATTTCAAAAATCACTTTTATAACTAAAAGATAGTTTTTTTGCAAAACTTTTCTTTGAATGTATTTTTTGAAACTTATAAAATAATATTTTAAAATTTTCTTTGGTAATGATAGATTTATACTCCCCTTATGGAATACAAATTAAAATAAATATTCCATTCGCTTTTATTAGTAAAATCCAAATGATAATTATCTTGAAAATGATATGATGATTCTTTTCATTTTTTTTTGAAAAAGTTAAAATGGGAAAAAATATTTTATTAAATCATTTATAAAGGGTTAAAAATATATCTGATAAGTTTTTTTTTGAAATTTTTTTAGGAAACACGATTTTGGAAGAAAATCGATTTCCGACCAAAGAGTAAAATGAAGTCAAATTTTCTTAAAAATATTTTCTTAAATATTTTCAGTACCAAAGAGTGTAAAATTGGAACTATTACTTGAATAAGTTCATGAATAACTAGAAAATATGTAACATAAATGGTTTATTATCTAGTGATAAAATAATTTCCTTCAATGTAAATTCAATTATACATAATATCGATTAAAATGAGGTTGTGAAACAAACCCTTACAAAGGTCATAACGTTGAAGTGAGGATTAATAAATTAATATGATATGTGTAAAAAATATAAATCCACATAAAATAAGTGTAAATAAAAAAAATATTGTTAATATTTATTACACACATAATCATATAATATCAAAGTCAATGAAAGAGTAATATAACCCAATGAAAAGAATTCAAGTTTTGAAATTCATTAACACTTGTTAAATTTTAATTCAAATAAACTTAGATTAAATAATTAAAATTAAAACTTCAAATACCAAAATTATTGAAGTTTATAAGAAATTATATCTCCAAGGGTAAATATATACACCACAAAAAATAAATTAAGAGCATAAAATTACAATATACCTCAATGAAATAAAATTGAGGTGAAATCCCTTACCTCACATTTCTTTTGGTTGAATGTAAATTAAACTCATTAATAGTGGTTTTAAACATGTTATTTAATTATAAAGTAACCATATTGATATTTATAATATCATATATGATCCTTTTATAATATCTTATCACCCTTTTGTTAACACTCATCCATTTTTTTCATTGTTTCTGGTGTTAATCACCATGTTTTCTCATGCGTTCTTCATCCTGAAAGTTATGTTCTTTCACATGTTATAAAGTTCCAAAATATATAAAATAATAATCATGAAATAATTATTTTATTGATATATCAATTATAATTTTAAACCAATCATTAATGATAGTAAAGAAAAATGAAGTACGTTACGATCATGGAGACGATATGCCATACATATGCATGAGTAATGTTTCCATTTTTCAAAAATCACTATGAAAAGAAGGTGAGTAATATTCTATATCTATATAATGATAAAAATATTATATTATTTACTTAAATATAAATATATATATATCATATATGTGGCATGGTGATGAAAATAGAGTGACATCAGATCGTGAAGGCGATAGTCCACACATATAAAAAAGATGTTATCATCTTTGAATGAGTGAAAAGGTAATAAAGAAAATGATAAATTATATTATCATAATGATAGTTATGTAATTAATATAATATTTATTTCATTTAAACCACATATATTATATTATATTTAACCTTATTATATTCCACGTAATGAGTTATTGAAAAACAAATCACATCGTTTCCTGAGGTGGATGTCCACTATACACATGAGTGACATTATCGTATCCCCCATGAAATGGAAAGTAAGAAAGGTATGTGTGATATAATTAAGCTAGAGATATAATTATGTTATAAATATCATATATATACTTTATATCCATCATTATAGTCAACTGTGAGAGGTCATAATGGAAAAATGAAAAACATCAGTTTGTGAGGTGGCAGTCCACCACACACATAAATGATGATTTCATTACCCATTTGGTGAAAGTAGGGATGGTTTTAGGTCATGAAATTATGAAAACAATATATATTTATATTTAATATACTATGGATATTATATAATCATAATTTAATAACAATTTAGTGAGGTGGAGGAAGAAATAAATTAGAGATGCTAGTTGAAGAACATTACCTCTTCTTCGAGTATACTCCTTATGTTTTAACAAAAATACTAAATGGGAAAGATTTATGATAAAATAAGGCTTATAGGATTATATAATGGGATTTTTTAAGTTATTTTTCTAGGTATTTTCCGAACTAGAATGTTTTTAATGTGTGAAGAATATAAGAGAGAGGGTGTCCATTTATAAGTGAGGTGAGTAACACACTTGTAATTCTTGAAAACAAAAATGTGTACCCACATTTTTCACATGGAAATATGGTAAACATGGATTATTATTTATAATTATACATTATAAGATCATAATATTTCTATAAAATATATTTTATACAAGTTTCTAAGTCATTTTAACCCTTATTTTTTTAGTTTAACCCATGGTAAATCCATTTTTATCTTAACTGTGATAATTAATTTTTAATTTTTTCATTATTAATTTTAGAAAAAAATTAATTTGATAATATTTGAAAAAATAAATTATACTGATTAAAAGTACTAAATCTATTTTTCTAAGTTCAATTCACATAAGTGGTAGATTTTAATTTTAAATTAATCCCATAGACATGATGAGAAAGCGAGTATTTAATGAGAAAATGTTCAAAAGTTTACAATAGTTTTATATAAAAATTATATATTAAGATGATTAGTATATCAATATTGTATTATTAGATATTTAAATGAACTATTTTTACTTCAAAAAAATTATAAATAAAAATTAACTTTATAAATAATTTAAATGAAAAGGCAGTTTTTAATTAAAATTCAGTGTTTTCACTATTCATTAAATAATAAAATATATTTGAAAAATCCTCAAAATGCAACATAAGATATTATTGATATTATTATAACTAAAATAAATTTAATTTCATGAAATAAATATTATAATTTTTATAAAATAAATTTTAAATTATGTTCGTAAAGCATGATTAAATCATCATTAAAAAAATACAGTTTTTGAGAAAACATTTGTTTTTCCATTAAAATGATTATTATTTTTATTTATAATCCATATATAACCATAATTGTCCTAATTTATTTAGTAATATTGATACCCTCTAATTTAATGGCATTTTTATAAAGGTATACTATATTTTATTTTATTTAAACTTAAGGCTATGTGTTCCACAAGCTATCAAAGAAATGAAATTTAAAGAAATATATTTCTTGGGGTTTTTAAGACGTATGTTTTGTTCTACATAAACTATTGAATACAATGTCGTTATTTTATAATTATATGGTGTTATATTTTCCCCACCTAAACAAATTATGACCTCATAATTTATACTTGATCATGGTAATGAAGGGCATGAAATTTGGTAATACAATTGTTGAAAAAACCACATCATAAAAAGAGTTAATAAAATATATATAATAAGAAAGAATGGTAAGTAAAAAGGTCATATGAAATAATAAATAACTAGTCTTTAATGTAAAATAACATTGGTGTTAAGTGGATATATCGACATAGAAGAAAAGTGTATGCAATTATTGTGAATGATATAAGTAGTTTATCACAAGAAAGTGAGAGATCAATTGAATATTGAGGACTAAAAAACCATAAATATGTAATTATTTTGAAGACCATATAATTCATCATATATGAATATAATTGGATAACATTTTTTTCAAGATTGTTTTCTAAAATTTAAGGTATTATCTTACTATCTAAGAATATAACAGAATATACTTACTTGATACATTTATATTTCATAACCAAAATATCAAGTTTTGGTTTTACTTTGATCAATTTTCATTTCATACATTACCCTAATAAATGAATATCCAAAAATTAATTTTTTATGTGTAAAGCACAATAATTGACTTTTAACAGATCGTAAGATCCATATAAGAGTGAAAAGCGTTTCTGTCTGTCTCAAACTATTTTCAAAAACCAATATGGTTAGCATAATTTATAATAAATTAATCTATAAAACACAAAAGTAAAACCACTATTACATCATTAATGTTTATTTTTCAAATTTATAACTTAAAAATGAAAAATTAACGAGTATATTGTATATTCTAGTGGTCGGCACTAAACCCTTATCCACTTTTGGTTATCAGTTCAAGCCATACAACATTTCTATATTAAATGGGTTGACACCGAATATGTGGGTTATACTTTTTATTAAACTACAATAGTATAATTCTTATAACATTACCATAATAATTATGATCATCCTTTACTAAAATTAATCATTAAATAACTTTTTTATTATGGTATTCAATACAACATATTTTTCATTCCCAAATTAAAATAATAATGTTTGTCTATTATTACAATTTAATTAATGATCATATTTACCATAAAGGTTAGATATACCTTTAAACGTATTCGGATAAAATTTAAAGGAATTATTCATTATATAAATTTTCTACTAAAACATATACATTCAATAAACTTCTACCAAAATACCACTAATATTGGTATAATTCCTTCACAAAAACCTAAAAAGGTTTGACTAAAAAATTTAACTTATGATCAACCTTAATCTCATAAACGCATGATGGTATCGATAAATCTTAAGTTAACAAAGGCATATATGATTTTAAAATTTAACAAAATTTTGATATGTTTCATTATTTTTATAACCTATAATACCGTTAGTAAAAATACTTCTACAATTTTATTCTTGATTCCTAATAAATAAGTAATTTGACAATTTTATTTAAACATAAGTACTTATAGAGTCTAGGGTTTTAACATTAGATGAGAGAATTGTAACATATAATTCACTAGTTTTATATATTTAAGATAAAAAAATAAAAATGGATCCATATGATAAAGTTTATTTAATTTCATCTTACTCTTCATTTCTACTTGGTAATTCATTACATTATGCCATTATTTTACACACATAAAACATTTTCCAATTCCATTGAGACACATTTTATCAATCTAAGACACCTTAAGTTTAACCTATTTTATTAATTGTAATTATTTACTCATATACATTATAATGGATTATAAGAAAAATTTTAATTTTCAAAAATATGTCTCTGTGGAATGTCAAATTAGTTGTTCACTAAGGAACATTTTCATGCACCAGGTGATGATCAGGTCAAGAACAATATTCCCTTTTTGGAGTTATTATCCGTAGCTCCATTTGTACCCGAACAACATTCACTTTTAGTATCTACAATTGGATGTATCTCAAGAGAAAACCGCATAATCTCTATGTTACCAAAAATTTAGTATATTACTCTATAATCATCCTCAAAGTCAATCATAGTGTTTGATCCCTAATATATATTTTCCTAAATCTATTTCCTAAGGTTTTTACTAAACTTAATCAAATACCAACTGTTGAGACCCATGTCCCAGTAGCCCAAAGTTGGTGTTTAATTTATTACATTGGTATAAAATATATGGAATCACAACCGGAAGGACTGAATAGTTCATTTGTGTTGGTAAAATATATACATAATTTAGTCTTTAAAAACATTTGAAAACAAAAATTACAATTTTTTTGAGAATATCATGATTCCCTCTAGAATATCCTTGTATATCATTCCGAGTAAACATCATGGATTTTTGAGAATGGAAAAAAATAAGGGTGGGATCAAATCTAAATATGGGTCAAGTAAAATAGAAAATATCCTGAAATAATAATCATAATAAACTTGTAATTGTAAATAACTGAACACGCCTGCCATTTAAATAATAAAATGATAATGAAATGAATTACAATATAATATCATTATGAAAATCTTGTGGATGATAATAACTTGATTCATAATGAAGGAAATTCTAAATTGTTATATTCCATGATCTCAAGCATGATTACACCTCTACAATCACCCCCTTCATAATATGGTCTAAAACTACATGTAAAAACCCGTTTAATACTAGAATAATGATTTTTCTCATTAAACATACCAATAAATCAAAGGGATATATAATATGAGGACCCAACTATTAATATAGGTCCAAATAATTCATTATATATCTAATAATTAATTTAATTCATTAATAATGTGCCTTATCATCAAATATCTGTATTGAGTAAAGAATACATATTTATCAGTATTTACTTATATAAATAAATAAATATCAATATATAACATAATATGTAAAAATTATGTTCAATTTAATAAATTAATATAAACATGAATAAAATATATATATTTATGGGAAATTTATTATCTAATGATCACAAAGAAAGTAAATATTTCAAAAGAAGATAATAACTATAAAAAATAAAGAAAGATAATTACAATACATTCCTTAGACAAAACGATCATAAACCACCCATAAAAATAATAATTATGGAATCAATACAACATATAACCATTAGAGTAAGAATAAAGGGTTGTTTTCATTGATGAATAAAAATATCATTAAAAACAATTTTGAGGAAAACATCCTTTTCATTTCTAAAATTACTTTTAAAAATAAATGTTGTAAAAAATGAAAATATTATTCTTTGAAATTTATTTTTTAAACTTATAAAGAAATATTTAACCATTTTACTAGTCATTATGGATGGAAATTATGTTCATGTCGTATATGTTGAAGCAAAGATTGCTTTCACTTTTTTTAGTAAAATCAAAAGAGGAATTGTTTTGAAAATAAAATGAAAATTATAGTAAAAATATTTTTTAATAAGAAAAAACAGGTAAAAATTTCTTAAATAAATAATTTTTAAAGGGTTAAAAACCTTATAGAAAACACTTTTAGGAAAAATGGTTTTTAAAGAAAACAAATTTTCGACCGAAGAGAGAAATGAAGTTGTATTTTCCTAAAAAACATTTCTTAATTATTTTAGGTAACAAAGAAAGAAAAAATAGAAATTTTAAATGATAAATTTCTTGAATCACCATAGGATAATAAAATTAAAATTTTTAATATCTAATTACCCAATAATTTCCTTCCATATAAATTCAAGTATACATAATCCCAACTAAGATGATATTGTGAAATAAACCCTTGGAAATGTTAATAAAATTTTAGAGAGGAATAATAAATGAATAAATTATGTGTATCAAATTTAAATCCACATAATAAAGTTTAAATAAATTAATATTTCATAAAAATTAATTATAGTCATAGTTTTATATTATCAAAGACAATGAAAGGGTAATATAACCAAATGAAAAGAAATTGAGTTATGAACTTCTTTACCACTTGGTAACTTTTAATTCAAATCACCTTTGAAGAAATAATTAAAATTAAAACATAAAATACTATGAATAATTATGTTTCTATGATATATCATTTCAAAGGGTAATTATAGACACCATAAAAAAAAGAAATTAGGTTCATCACAATACAATATTCCTTAATCAAAATAAATTGAGACGAAATTCCTTACCATAAAATTCTTTTTGGTTGAGTGTGATTTTAACTCATTTATAAGGGGTTTAAAATTTTTATCAACTTTTTAAAGACCAATATTAATATTTATAATATCATATATAACAGCATTATAATATCTTAAAGCTTTATTTTAATAATCATTGATTTTTTTTCATTGTTTCAGGTGTTAATTACCTTGTTTTCTCAAGGGTGTTTCATCATAAAAGATCCAGTTCTTCTGTATATTATATAGTTTAAGAATAATAATAATAATAATAATAATAATAATAATAATGACATAATTACCATATTTATACATCAATTTTAATTTTAAAACTGATCATGAATGAAAATTTTGATAAATTAAGGATGTTATAATCATGGAGATGGTAGTTCAATCATACGTATGGGCAACGTTTCTATATTTCAATGATAACTAGAAAAATGAGGTAAATAATATTTAATATATATATAATGATCTTTATATAGTATTATTTACATAAATATTCTTATATATATCATCCAGGTGTGTAGTTATGAAAATATAGTCACATCACTTCATTAGGGTGCTAGTTCTCACATATATGAATGATGTTGTCATATTTAAGAGAATGAAAAGGTAAGAAAAAAATGACATATTATCTTTTAATAATGATAAATATTTTATGAATATAATTATTATGTCATGTATATAACATATATTCATTATATTTATCTTTATTACATTACATGTAAAGTGTTAGTCAAAAAAGAATCACATCACTTCTCAAGGTGACAGTTCACCGTATACATGAGTGAAGTTATTGCATTCCCTACAGAATAGAAAGTAAAGATTTATATATGATATAATGTCTCAATAGGTAAAAATATTTTCTCAATATAATATTTTTAATTTATATCCATCATCAAACCCAAATGCGAGAAGTGGTAATGGAAAAACGAATTACATCAGTTTGCAAGGTGGTAGTCCACCATTCACATGAATGATGATTTTATAACCCATTTGATGGAAGTGGGATGGTAAAATATTATTTGATTATTATAAAAACATATAATAATGTTTATTATAATGCGGTTATTATATAATATTGGTTTAATAATAATAATTTATGTAGGTAGAGGAAGAAATAAAATAAAAGCACTCGTAGAAGTATGTTACGTCTTCTTCGGGTATCCTACCTTGGTTTTTATCGAAATACATACAAGGTTAGATTTATGAAAAAATAAAGGATTATAGGATGATATTATGGAATTTTGAAAGCTATTTGAGTATTTATTTTCCATAACAAATCTTTTTTAAGGTGTGAATAAGAGAAGATAGGGGTGGCCTTTTATAAGTGAGGTGAATGACACACTTGTAATTTTTGAAAAGAAAAAGGTTTACCCACATTTTTCACATGAAAAAAGGGTCTTTAATGGATTATTATAGATCATTAAAATTTATATGATCTAAATATTATTTTAAAATAGAATTTATACATATATTTATTTCATTTTAACCCTTACCTTTTTTGTTTAACCCATAGTAAATTAATTTTTACCACAACCATGATAATTATTTTTTATTGTTTTCATTATTAATTTTCATCAAAATTTATGTTGACCTTATTATGAAATATAAATTATTAAAATTCAAGATATTCAAAATAATTTTCAAAATTTTATTTATATAATTGGAAAACTTGAATTTAAAATTAATCCCACAGACATGACAAGAAAGAGAATTTTTAAAGTGAAAATGTATAAACGTTTATGATGTTTTTATTTAAAAATAAAAAATAAAAATGATTAAAATAACTAAATTATATTAATGGATATGTAATTTAAATAATTTTACTTTAAAACTAATTCAAAATTTAATTTAACATATAAGTAATGTAAACAAAAACAAGGTTTTAAATTTAAATTCAGTATTTTTTCACTATTTATCAAAAAGTAAAATATTTTAGAAATATATAAAAATTTAAACCTAAGATATTTTTGATATTTTTAATCAAAAAATGAATTCAATTCTATAAAATATATTTTTTGAAAGTGTTGAAAATTAATTTTAAATTATTTATGCAAATAATGACTAAACAATCTTGTAGAAATAATACAGCTTTTTGGAAAATATTTATTTCTCTTCTTAATGATTATTTTTTTTTATAATCCATGGATGAAAATAATTTTAATAATTTATTTATTACTATTAATAAACTCCAATTTAATGGAATGGTAATAATTATATACTATATTATGGTTTAATTAGATTTGGGGTTACGTGTTCCAAAAGCTATCAAAGAGATTAAATTTAAGGAAATATATTTCATGGGTTATTTAAAATTGGTGTTGTGTATTCATACACTATATAATAAGATTTTATTACTTTATAATTTTGTGGTGTTACACTCTCTACCTTGTTTTTAAGGGTATGAAAAAAATATAAGCTGAAAAAACCTTTTTGATGTCTTCCTATTCCATGGGTTTGACCTCATCTGTTGGATTTATGTTCTTGATCAATTCCCACCACTAACTAGCTTCTCCCTCTAAGTAATATACTTCCAGTATAACATTCAATTAAATAGAACAATTACCTATTAAAAATATATTTTCTATAGTTTTGTTCTATTTTTATGTGATCAACTGAATGAAGGTTCCACTAATAACAGCTAGTCATTGATTTAGGATGGATTCAACAGCTAGTTATTCTTTACTTGGTGAAGTTTAATGCTTCATATGGTTTATGTTGTAATTAATGAATCAATTTAATTTATTCATAATAATCATAAAATTTTCATCTCTAGATCCCGTAATATTAAAAATCACCATTTCACTGCCCATCACATCCATTATATACATGAGTCCTTCTATTTCATTACCTATTTATATAAGAAGAACACCTAAGTAGGAATTATTTTACTATTGGAAATATTATAATAAGAAATATTAATCCTAAAAATTTATAATAACATGATTGTAGGGTTATATACATTAATAAAAGAAATTAAATTATTTATATATTCATCTTAAAGGCTTATAAGAATCCTATGATTAACCAAAGTACATCCCCTGGGAGTGTCAAACTATGTGTGTAGCAAGACATTTTTGTAATGAACTAGGTGAAAATAAATTTAATACAAAATCTTCACTTTTGAAGTTATTAACCCTTGGTAAAACCACTACAAAAACACATCCACTAGTAGTATCTAGAATGGGATTTCATTTCATGGAAACGACTCGATTTTTATTTCCCCAAAATATTAGGTTGTTTTCCTATATTTAGACTTATACTTATGATCCTTAATAATATTTTATAGTCCTAATTTCCAAAAAATAAATAAACTATTCATTTTATACCACTATATATACCCACCATTTTAATATATGGTTATTATCATAATTCTTTAAAAAATATTACATTAATAGCATTAATGAACCTTTTAAGGATTGGTGTCATGGAAAATAGTTACATAATACATGAAGTAAATAAGGTAAAAATTAACATGATCTTTATTTAATATTATTTAAATAATCCCTTATTATTCTACCCGAGTTCACTTCACTACAAGTGATTTCATGGGGATATAAATCAAGAGAAAAGGGTGAGTATAAATCCCAATAAGGGATAAATAAAGTAAATAGAACATGAAATATAATCTTGGATAAAACATGAGGAATAACATGAGATTATAATTATATGATAAATAACACGGAAATGTGTCAAAAACATAAAAATGATACATTCATAGGAAGATCACCATGGTTCAATACTAAGGTTTCATAACACATAAAACCAAGGTTATTGTAACGCCCCGACCCTAGTTACCCAGAGTCGGTGCATTATTACATAACATTGGCATGATCACAAGAAAGATCAAATCTCGAAAGACCGATTGGTTTAGTAGCCTTGGAAACACTAGATATATTCATAAGTCTTATATTACATCATAAAATGAAAAAACACTACTACAACAATATAATGTCTCCATAGTCCACACTATTATCCCCTCATAATATCCCTGCAGGTCATTCATAACTTACTTCTTCACATCCTGGGAAAAATAAAACATAGAAAAGGTGTGAGCTCAAATGCCCAGTAAGGATAACAATATAGCGGAACATTCAAAATAAGCAAAAACATTTAAGGAAATGCATTACTAAAACAAAAGCCTTTTAAACTTGAACTTCAACATAGTATGTAAAAAGTAAAATGAAATAATGCCATTTACTTGTTCACATGGATATTCTACTAATCGAATAATCACATGCAATATCAATAAACACTTTCATAATGTTGGAATGCATAATGCCAGACTATCATAACCACATAGCCAAGGCCTCGTGCCAAGACTACAAATAAGATTTTGTCAAGGCCTTGTGCCAAGACACTAGTTTGTCTCATGAGACCTACCGATGCATCGAGGAGCTATAGCGGGCTCCACCCGTCACATATTAAGTCCAATGCATTCCCATATGAAAAGGTTTAAACATAAAATAAACATTCGTATTAAAACTAGCATACGGAATGTCAGTAATTTCACCATAAACTATGAATGGTATAAAAATAGCACATCCACAGTCAAACATATCACAAAACCTTCAATACAATATAGAAGTTTTGTATCATAATAAATCAACTTCAAATAAGCGTAAAATCCATCAAAGGATGTTGACATAGATGAAATCAAACACTTTTTAGAGAAATATCTCTTTCTATTTTTGAAATAATTTAAGACCCATATAAAATAAAACATTTTCTTGAAAATATTCATATAAGCTTGTAAGGAAATCTTTGAAGATTTCATAACGGCGGAAAATAACCGCACCCGCCGTATAAGTTAAAAAAACATTCTTACCTTAATTCTATCGAAAAGGTTAAAAAGGACCTTGTTTTGAAAACGACGGAAGGATTCCCCTTATAAAAAGTCAAAAAAAGGTATAAATTACTTTAACCCATATTCTTGTAAATAATAAAAATGTTTTGAAATACATTTTTAAGAAAACATGGATGTGGATGGTAAAGAGATCCTAGTAGATTATTACGTATAAACAACCTCGGATAATGAAGAGATTGTGAAATAACCCTTACGTTGTACTTTTCCTTGGTTGGGGTAGGTTAACCTTCTGTATAATGGTGAAATAATTGTTATTAAATTATAAAATAATCATATACATTATTATGATATCATATATGATCTTTTAATATTGATTTGATAATAATATCTTAGTATTATCGTTGTTTCGGGTGTGAACTTACTTGTTTTCTTTTGTATGTTTTGTTACGTAAGACATGTTTGTAAAGGATAGGTTGTATATTATTCATATCCAGAATGATATCAAGTCCTTAAACATCATTTTTAAATCATCAAATGATAATTATACTTGAATGGATACGATGGAGAATGAATCTCATCACGTTCGTGGAGACGGTAGTCCGTACGTACGCACGAGCGACAATATCATTCTTTTGATATTAAAATAATATATAAATGGATGTTATATCATATATAAAGAATCATTAACATGTTATATTTATTATTTACATGAGTTAAACATCATTATTATACCCATCCAAATAATATTATATTGAATAACAATTACCCCACGACGTGGAGACGGTAAGCCGTACGTACGCACGTATGGTGACATGTTATTCAAAGGGTGGATAGAATACTGAATATGGTTGTACCATATTTATAATAACATCACAGTATATAAATGATACTGGAGTTATTATTTTAGAATGGTAACAACAAAGGAAGAAGAAGTGGAAGAAGAAATGAACTTGGAAAAAGGGTGGTGAAATCATTAACTCTTCTTCGGGTTCTTCCTTTTGATTTGATCAAAAGAGATCCTTAGGTTCGCTTTATGATCAAACTAAGGCCCATAGGTTGTAGTGAGGGAAGTTGGGAGAGTATTTGGGCAGAGGTTGGCCGAACCAAAAGGCTTTGAAGATGTGAAGAAATGAGAAGGAGGAGTGCCCTTTTATAAGAGGGGTGAGGGGCACCTTTGGAAAAGCTAGAAATATTAATTTATAATAAATTCATATTCGGTTTCTAATGGCTCTAAAGTTTATTATTTAAATGTTAAGATGGGGATGGGTCGAAAACAACTCAACCAATAGAATTTAGACAGGTTTGGGTACTTATATTAACCTTATCTTTAATTATTAACTCTAAGTTAATTAGGTTCACTTTTACAATGTCTCTTTGTATTTTTATATAATATGGTTAATAAAATTTCTACATACATCCAAGAGACACCCAAGTGGTCCATTAATGATGAAACTATCATTATATAAGTCTCTTGGCTGAACCTTAGATTTTTAGGAATTTAATATCAATTAATAATATAATATTTGTTTTAAGAACTCTTTCATGTCAATTTTGACACTATTCAATAGTTGATTTTTTTGAAACTCATAACAGATTTATTAATTAGAAAAAATTCAATTAAATAAATTCTAATATATCATATTATCCTAGAAAATTAGTTTAATTCATTAAAAGTTTCATATTATATTTATTTGGGTATTTATAATATCAATTAGTTTAATTTTTTACTATTATAGTAATTACTACATCATGATTGTGTCATAAATAAATTATATTATTTAATGTCCAAAAATTATAAATAAAATATCATTATGTATGAAATCTTATTATATTTATAATGAATATTTATAATCTAAAATCCAACATATATAACCCTATGTAATAATTGTTTTTATAAAAGATATATGCTTGTGTCATTTTTGTATTCATTTTAACTTAATTAAACAAAATGTCCCTATCACCTACAAGTAGCACCATGGGGTCCCAAAATCGACCCAAATATGCCTATGGTAAAACATGTATCAACCAATAAGGCTAGGACACGTTTTATGGTAATTTAGTATTATTATAATATTATTTTTTAACCCTTATTTACCTGATTTACCCTTAACCATGGTAAATAAAATATTTACCACAGTAATTATTCAAAATGTCTAAAAATAAAAGTTACCTATTTACACAATTTAGAAATCCTTATTCCAAATATGGAATCCATTTTTCTAAATTCAAAACAGAGAAGTGGCAGAAATTAATTTAAAAGTAATTCCCGCTGTCAAAACAAAAAGCGTGTTTTTAAGAGATAATAACTATCAAAAGATTGACACTTGTTTATGTTCGGTTTAATTGTAAAATTATGTCCAATGAACAAAATTATATTAAATGGTAAAAATATATTCTAAATATACTTTAAAACCACTAAAATTCATAATTTATCACTATTAATTATTTTTTTTAAAAAAGTTGTTTTTAATTAAAATTTCGTAATTTTCACTATTCATCAAAATATTAAAGTTATCCGAAAAGTACCAAAATTTCATCTTAGGCTAAATTAGATATTCTGAATCCAAAAATAAAGTCCATTTTGAAATATAAAATATATATAATTTCAAAAAGTAGGTATTACTATTCATAACGGCTAGTTTGATTGGTAGTTAGAACTCGGTGTTGCGTACAACACACGCTATCGCATTATTCAAAGAGAAGCGTACCGTAGAAGCTTGGGGTGTTAAATTCTCCCCTCTTTCAAATAATTTCGTCCTCTAAATTTCTAGAATACTACCGCATGAAAAGACTCAGGTGGTTCTTCATCATAAGTTCCTCGGGTTCCCACGTTGCCTCTTCCATCTTATGGTTTCTCCACAAAACTTTTACCAGACGCGTCGTCTGGTTTCTCAGTACTTGTTCTCTCGTATCAAGAATCCTGACGGGCTCTTCACAATAGGAAAGATCGGGTTCCAGTTCTAATTCTTCATAGGTGAGTACATGTGTTGGGTCAGCCATGTATTTCCTCAACAGAGATACGTGGAACACATCGTGAAATTTGGAGAGACTTGGCGGCATTGCCAATCGGTAAGCTACAGCCCCAATTCGTTCTAGAATTTCGAAAGGTCCGATGTACCTGGGACTCAATTTACCTTTCTTACCAAAACGTATGACTCCCTTCCATGGAGATACCTTCAGGAAAACATGATCACTGACTTGAAATTCCAAATCCTTCCTTCGATTATCGGCATAGCTCTTCTGCCTACTTTGAGCTGCTTTGATGTGATTTTAGATTACTTTCACCTTTTCCACCATTTCCTCCACCAGTTCTGGGCCTACAAGTTTTCTTTCACCAACGTCATCCCAACTTGTTGGTGTACGACATATCTTTCCGTATAACGCTTCATATGGTTCCATCTGAATACTCGAATGGAAGCTATTGTTATAGGAAAATTCTACCAGTGGTAAATATTGATCCCACATACCCTGAAAGTCAAGTGAGCAAGATCTCAACATGTCTTCTAAGGTTTGAATATTCCGTTCTGATTGTCCGTCTGTCTGAGGGTGGTAAGAAGTGCTCAAATGAAGTTCAGTATCCAGGGATTTCTGAAGACTTTTCCAAAATCTTGAAGTAAAATGGGGATCACGATCAAAAACAATCGATAGGGGTACTCCATGAAGTCTCACAACTTCATTAATATATAGTCTTGCTAGACGTTCCAGGGGTAGATCTTCTCTTATAGCAAGAAAATGTGCTGACTTGGTAAGACGATCCACAATAACCCATATTGCATTGTTCCTTCTAGGAGTCTTTGGTATCCCCATGACAAAGTCCATCGTAATATTTTCCCACTTCCACTCCGGTATGGGAAGAGGTTGCATGACTCCTCCAGGCTGTTGCCTTCCAGCTTTCACTTGTTCACAAACCATACATCTTGACACAAAATCAGCAATCTCCCTCTTCATGTTGTCCCACCAAAAATGTTCCTTCAAATCTCTATAAATTTTGGTGCTCCCAGGGTGTATAGGGAAATTGGAACTGTGAGCATCATCCAGCAATTCCCTTTTTAGATCAGGTATATTGGGAACACAAAGTCTCTTCCCGAATTTCAAAATTCCATCTTCATACACAAAGTCTCTCAATCTCCCATCATTCACAGCTTTAATCTTCTTTTGGAATTCTTCATCATTGGTCTGAGAACTCTTAATCCCTTCTAGTAAAGATGGTTTGGCAACCATTTGAAAAAGCATTGATTTTTCACCTTCCCTGGTTATACCCATGTCCATCTTTACTAGATCCATGAAAATTGGATCCCTTTCCATTCTCATCATGTTCAAAACTCCATGGTCTTTTCTACTCAAAGAATCTTCCACCTTGTTTGCTTTCCCCGGGTGGTAGTGTATCGTGCAATCATAATCCTTGAGTAATTCAAGCCATCTCCTTTGCCTCATGTTGAGTTCTTTTTGTGAGAAAATATACTTCAAACTCTTGTGATCAGTATAAATCTCACATTTTTCACCATAGAGGTAGTGCCTCCATATCTTCAAAGAAAAGTTCACAGCTGCTAACTCGAGATCATGAGTAGGATAGTTTTGTTCATGAATTTTCAACTGTCGTGATGCATAGGCAATAACTCTATCATTCTGCATAAGGACACAACCAAGTCCTTTCTTTGATGCATCACTATAAATAACGAACCCATCATTCCCCGATGGTAGAGTCAATATAGGAGCATTGACTAATCTTCTCTTCAGTTCTTCGAAACATTCTTCACACTCTTTTATCCAAAAAAATTTAACCCCTTTACGTGTGAGCTTCGTTAATGGGTTAGCCAATCGGGCAAAATTCTGGACGAAACGTCGATAATAACCTGCCAAACCAATAAAACTACGTACCTCAGTTATACTCGTAGGTGCTGGCCATTCTTGGATTGCCTTGGTCATAGAAGGATCAACAGAGATTCCATCTTTAGAGACAATATGGCCAAGAAAAGAAATCTCCTGAAGCCAGAATTCACACTTGCTAAACTTCCCATATAATTCATGCCTCCTCAGAGTCTTCAAGATAATGCACAAGTGATTTTCATGATCTTCATAGGTTTTGGAGTATACCAAGATATCATCAATAAATACCACCACAAATTCATCGAGATACTCCTTGAAAACACTATTCATCAGATCCATGAATACAGAGGGTGCATTAGTCAATCCAAACGGCATTACAGTAAACTCGTAATGCCCGTACCTGGTTCGAAATGCTGTCCTCAGAATGTCTTCCTTCTTCACACACAACTGATGGTATCCAGATCAAAGGTCAATCTTTGAAAAGTATTGAGCTCCATGCAGTTAGTCAAATAAATCATCAATGCGTGGTAGGGGATACTTGTTCTTTGTTGTTATAGCATTGATCTCCCTGTAGTCAATACATAACCTCATAGATCCGTATTTCTTTTTAAAAAAAAGAACAGGGGCTCCCCATGGAGAAACACTAGGGTGAATAAATACCTTATTACTCAATTCCTTTAGTTGTTTCTTTAGTTCAACTAACTCTACAGTGGCCATTCTATAAGGGGTCTTCGATATAGGCCTTGATCCAGGAATTAAATCAATGGAAAACTCAACTTCTCGTTCTGGAGGATGTCCAGGTAAATCTTCCGAAAATACATCTACAAATTCTTTCACAACAGGTACATCCTCTATTTGAACATTCCTTTCCTCACCCACAGTTATTTCATTCTCTTCCTCTCCAATAATTGAATTTAGTTGAGCTAGTTGGGGTGGATCTAAATAAGAATTAGGTGGTGACGATTCTGCTCTAAAAATATGGTGTTTTTTATCATTATCATCAAGAATCGTAACCTCTTTCTTCTTACAATAAATCTTCGCATCATAGTCAGAAATCCAGTACATACCGAGTATTATATCAAACTCAATCATAGGTATGACGATGAGATCAGCAGATAACGAACATTTATGTGCTCTAATGGGGACTGATTCACAAAACTTTGTTGCAATGATACTTCCCTTAGGAGTTTTAACTGAAAACTCCCTTGTTAAATCAAATTGGAAATATCTAATTTTCTTAGAAAAATGGGAAGATATGAAACAATGCGATGATCCAGAATCAAATAATGCATTTGCTAAACTTGAGGAAACCATTAAATTACCCGCCACTATGTCTTTCGGAGCTTCTACCTCAGCAGTAGTGATAGCATAAGCCTGGCCTTGATCCCTTGGCCTTTTCTGAGGTAAGTTCTCCTGACGCTTAGGACATGCATTTTCATAATGCCCCATCTCCCTGCAATTGTAGCACTGAACGTTGGTAGCTTCCTTCTTCCCCTTGCAATCGCGAGCTTGGTGGCCTTTTTCACCGCACTTGTAACAGACTCCCATTCCCTTCAAGCAAGTACCAGGATGTTTCTTCCCGCATTTACCACAAGATGGATATTCAACCTTTCCCTTCTTCCCCTTATTTCCATTCCCAGATTGATCAGCAGGTCTCTTCTTCTCTTACTTTGCTTTAAAGTCATATGACATAGAGAATTCCTTTTCAGTCTTGATAGCACATGAGACAATGTCTTCGTACGATGAAAAGGATTGTGAGACTAATGCTCGACGGAGAAATGAATTTAACCCATCAAAGAAATGATCAATATTACTTCTTGTGTTACGTATATAATCTCCAGCATACCTTGCTAACCTTGTAAAGTTAGCCTCATACTTTGTGACATTCTCATCCTCCTTTTGTCTCAGACTCAGAAATTGCCTTTCCATATCTGCTCGATGGTCGCGAGGAAAGTATTTTTCTAAAAACAGATCTTTGAACTCCCTCCATTCCATATTTGATACTTCATCATCTTCCTTCATGTTTTGAATCAATGACCACCATTGATCAGCATCTCTAGTGAGGCGGTAAACTGCCATGATAACTTTTTCCCTTTCACTGCTCCCCAAAGCCTGAAATATTTTCTCTAGGGAATTTATCCATTGCTCGGCTACTAAGGGATTTGTACTCCCATTGAACGTTGTTGGTTGTTGCCTCATGAATCGATCTAACATTGATCCTCCACGCTGTGGATCAGGGTGCTCCATACGGGTAAGGTTATTATTCATAACCTGAGTAAGTTGTCCCAGTATGGTGATTAGCTGATCGGCACCAGTTACATCACCAGCCCCACTATAATTATCTTGAGCAGGAGGGCAATCCCTACATAGAGTGCGTGCATTGATACAGTTTCCATTTCTTCCACTAGGCGCCATTTCTAAACAATTGCATAAACTAGATCAGTTTATGAATCAAAATACATAATCCCATACTTATAAAACACTTAACATAAATTGAACTATTTATGGATATAATCCATAATCATAAAAATGTTTTCTTTGAGGAAGTATATACTCATAAACCCTTCATAATGATTTGTAATGAAAATGAGAGTTACCCTAAGCATATCCCCCGGGAGTGTCGTAACCAAGAGTGCAGCAAGGCCCGTTGTTGTGCACCAGTTCCCGTTCGAGTCTAGCTCAAAGCGGTGTTTTCAGGTTTTACCCCTAGGTACATCTGTGCCAGAGCCGCCTCTACTTGCTTGTATCCAGACAGGGATGTATTGCTCGGAAAACTCACAAAATCTCTACAATACCAAAATTCTAGGAAGTTCTTCTATACTAATCCTCAAAGTTCATCTTAGGTCTACGTGCTCTAATCAGAGTTTATCTAAATCTAGCTTCCATGGTTTGTACTAAACTTCCTCTGATACCAACTGTAACGCCCCGACCCTAGTTACCCAGAGTCGGTGCATTATTACATAACAATGGCATGATCACAAGAAAGATCAAATCTCGAAAGGCCGATTGGTTTAGTAGCCTTGGAAACACTAGATATATTCATAAGTCTTATATTACATCATAAAATGAAAAAAAACTACTACAACAACATAATGCCTCCACAGTCCACACTATTATCCCCTCATAATATCCCTGCAGGTCATTCATAACTTACTTCTTCACATCCTGGGAAAAATAAAACATAGAAAAGGGGTGAGCTCAAATGCCCAATAAGGATAACAATATAGCGGAACATTCAAAATAAGCATAAACATTCAAGGCAATGAATTACTAAAACAAAAGCCTTTTAAACGTGAACTTCAATATAGTATGGAAAAAGTAAAATGAAATAATGCCATTTACTTGTTCACATGGATATTCTACTAATCGAATAATCACATGCAATATCAATAACCACTTTCATAATGTTGGAATGCATAATGCCAGACTATCATAACCACATAGCCAAGGCCTCGTGCCAAGACTACAAATAAGATTTTGTCAAGGCCTTGTGCCAAGACACTAGTTTGTCTCATGAGACCTACCGATGCATCGAGGAGCTATAGCGGGCTCCACCCGTCACATATTAAGTCCAATGCATTCCCATATGAAAAGGTTTAAACATAACATAAACATTCATATTAAAACTAGCATACGAAATGTCAATAATTTCACCATAAACTATGAATGGTATAAAAATAGCACATCCACAGTCAAACATATCACAAAACCTTCAATACAATATAGATGTTTTGTATCATAATAAATCAACTTCAAATAAGCGTAAAATCCATCAAAGGATGTTGACATAGATGAAATCAAAACACTTTTTAGAGAAATATCTCTTTCTATTTTTGAAAACATTTAAGAGCCATATAAAATAAAATATTTTCTTGAAAATATTCTTATAAGCTTGTAAGGAAATCTTTGAATATTTTATAATGGCGGAAAATAACCGCACCCGCCGTATAAGTTAAAAAAACATTCTTACCTTAATTCTATCGAAAAGGTTAAAAAAGACCTTGTTTTGAAAACGACGGAAAGATTCCTCTTATAAAAAGTAAAACAAGGGTATAAATGACTTTAAACCATATTCTTGTAAATAATAAAAATTTTTTGAAATACATTTTTAAGAAAACATGGATGTGGATGGTAAAGAGATCCCAGTAGATTATTACATATAAACAACCTCGGATAATGAAGAGATTGTGAAATAACACTTCTATTGTACTTTTCCTTGGTTGGGGTAGGTTAACCTCCTGTATAATGGTGAAATAATTGTTATTAAATTATAAAAGAATCATATACATTATTATGATATCATATATGATCTTTTAATATTGATTTGATAATAATATCTTAGTATTATCGTTGTTTCGGGTGTGAACTTACTTGTTTTCTTTTGTATGTTTTGTTACGTAAGACATGTTTGTAAAGGATAGGTTGTATATTATTCATATCCAGAATGATATCAAGTCCTTAAACATCATTTTTAAATCATCAAATGATAATTATACTTGAATGGATACGATGGAGAATGAATCTCATCGCGTTCGTGGAGACGGTAGTCCGTACGTACGCACGAGCGACAATATCATTCTTTTGATATTAAAATAATATATAAATGGATGGTATATCATATATACAGAATAATTAACATGCTATATTTATTATTTACATGAGTTACACATCATTATTATACCCATCCAAATAATATTATATTGAATAACAATTACCCCACGACGTGGAGACGGTAAGCTGTACGTACGCACGTATGGTGACATGTTATTCAAAGGGTGGATAGAATACTGAATATGGTTGTACCATATTTATAATAACATCACAGTATATAAATGATACTGGAGTTATTATTTTAGAATGGTAACAACAAAGGAAGAAGAAGTGGAAGAAGAAATGAACTTGGAAAAAGGGTGGTGAAATCATTACCTCTTCTTCAGGTTCTTCCTTTTGATTTGATCAAAAGGGATCCTTAGGTTGGATTTATGATCTAAATAAGGCCCATAAGTTGTAGTGAGGGAAGTTGGGAGAGTATTTGGGCAGAGTTTGGCCGAACCAAAAGGCTTTGAAGGTGTGAGGAAATGAGAAGGAGGAGTGCCCTTTTATAAGAGGGGTGAGGGGCACCTTTGGAAAAGCTAGAAATATTAATTTATAATAAATTCATATTCGGTTTTAATGGCTCAAAAGTTGATTATTTAAATGTTAAGGTGGGGATGGGTCGAAAAAAACTCAACCAATATAATTTAGACAGGTTTGGGTACTTATATTAACCTTATCTTTAAGTATTAACTCTAAGTTAATTAGTTTCACTTTTACAATGTCTCTTTGTATTTTTATATAATATGGTTAATAAACTTACTACATACATCCACGAGACCCCCAAGTGGTCCATTAATGATGAAACTATCATTATATAAGTCTCTTGTTTGAACCTTATATTTTTAGGAATTTAATATCAATTAATAATATAATATTTGTTTTAAGAACTCTTTTATGTCAATTTTGACACTATTCAATAGTTGATTTTTGTGAAACTCATAACAGATTGATTACTTCGAAAAACGTCAATTAAATCAATCCTAATATATCATATTATCCTATAAAATTAGTTTAATTCATTAAAAGTTTCATATTATATTTATTTGGGTATTTATAATATCAATTAGTTTAATTTTTTACTATTATAGTAATTACTACATCATCATTGTGTCATAAATAAATTAAATCATTTAATGTTTAAAAATTATAAATAAAATATCATCATGTAGGAAATCGTTTTATCTTTCTAATGAATATTTATAATCTAAAATCCAACATATATAACCCTATGTAATAATTGTTTTTCTAAAATATATATGCTTGTGTCATTTTTGTATTCATTTTAACATAATTAAAAAAAATGTCCCTATCACCTACAAGTGGAACCATGGTGTCCCAAAATCGACCCAAAGATGACTATGGTCGAACATGTATGAACCAATAAGGCTAGGACACGTTTTAGGGTAATTTAGTATTATTATAATATTATTTTTTAACCCTTATTTTACCAGATTTACCCTTAACCATGGTAAATAAAATATTTACCACAGTAATTATTCAAAATGTCTAAAAATAAAAGTTACCTATTTACACAATTTGGAAATCCTGATTCCAAATATGGAATCCATTTTTCTAAATTCAAAACACAGAAGTGGAAGAAATTAATTTAAAATTAATTCCCACTGTCAAAACAAAAAGCGTGTTTTTAAGAGATAATAACTATCAAAAGATTGACACTTGTTTATGTTCGGTTTAATTGTAAAATTATGTCCAATGACCAACATTATATTAAATGGTAAAAATATATTCTAAATATACTTTAAAACCACTAAAATTAATAATTTATCAATATTAATTATTTTGATTAAAAAAGTTGTTTTTAATTAAAATTTAGTAATTTTCACTATTCATCAAAATATTAAAGTTATCCGAAAAGTACCAAAATTTTATCATAGGCTAAATTAGATATTCCGAATCCAAAAATGAAGTCCATTTTGAAATATAAAATATATATAATTTCAAAAAGTACGTATTACTATTCATAACGGCTAGTTTGATTGGTTGCTAGAACTCGGTGTTGCGTACAACACACGCTATCACATTATTCAAAGAGAAGCGTACCGTAGAAGCTTGGGGTGTTACAGTTATTCACCATGGTATCATGAAGTATGTAATCTCAAGAGATTAATTATTTACCTAATAAATTAGACAAATATATGTATAAACCCTTTATATGACTTAATTCATGTGTTCGACATAGATCATATATCATAATAAATCATTTTATTAATAACTTGTGGAGAATAATGAATGGGTTTCATATAAAATATTTGAGTACATAAATGTTTAAATACATGCAATTTTAATCATTTTAACCAAAAATAATTCAAAAAGTGTTTCATATATGGTAATACCCAATCAATGAAGTATAATTACATCAATATTAATACCATTGAAATAGAATACAGCTAGGTATTTAAAATATAAAAAGGAGGCATGAGAAAATTAAAGAATGATTTGGGTAGTATAACAGGTATACAAAATGTTATATAAAATGGGATTAATGAGAGAAAATGGAAGTTTCTCATTTATTTAACAACATTTAAGAAGTAATGGAATGATCATAAGTTTATGAGAACATAATAACTTTGAAATTAAAAGACAAAATACATATTAAGTACTTATATATAAAGGAATAGAAAAATAATACCTTACATTACAAGATAGATTCTTAAATATTAATCAGTGTTCCCAAGAAACATAGAAAATCCTTGGAAAAAATATATAAAGGAAAAATAAGGGTAAATTCATGTTTTATGGATTTTGAGTGAATTAAATGGTTTATGGAGGTATGTTTTGATATAAAATGTAAGAGGATTGACTATTAATTTCAAAATATAGGCCATGGAAATCTAGGTTATGGAAAATAGAAAACCATTGGATTTCCCTTGGTTTTGGATCATCGTTTATGAAATTAAGTATGTGGTTTTTGAAATATTTTAGTTTCATAATGAAACCATAATATTTTATATTTATATTTTCATGGGAAAATAATTCTTCCCATAAATAATAGTTTTAAAATCTTAATTTCTATTTTAGAATTTGGATAACTATTAATTTGTTTTGGAAATACATTAAAATAAAAATATATTAATAAAATAACAATGTTTTGAACATGTATTCTAAGTAATTATTTATCAAATAATTACTACATTTTTTTGAATTCATAAAACATATCTAAAACCAAAAGAAATGTTTTTTTTACTTTTCATGAAATATAAATCATTTCAATAAATTTTGACAATTTCATTATGACCTAATTATAAAGTAATGATTTAAAAATTAATTTTTATTTTATCCAAACAAATATTCTAAATATTCTAATTTTATCTTTAAAATAAATATTCATCTATATTTATAAATAAATTTTTTTTATATCATCATATTTCTAACCCTTAAAAAAATTACCTGAAATATTATGAAATTGTTTTGTAAAAATTATTTTATTACACTATTTCATGAAAATAATCTTTTTATTTAAAATAACTGAATTCATCAAAAAAGTGTATTTTAATTATATTTTTTTGTAAAATATTTTATATTTTTTTATTTATATCCAAAAATATATTTATTATATTCATCTTTAAAATAATAATAAAAATGGAATTGAAGAAACCACTATTTGATTTATATAATGAAAATTAAACCTTTTATAATTCTTAGGTCTAGACACGTAACCCCCTATGACATTATCATACAATATACAGGTAATGTTTTTGATGGTGTTACTTTCATGGGGAATCATATCTTACATTTATCTAGTGGTTATATCAACTAACTAAAACTTCTATCATAGTCGATTTTGTTTGAGCCTTAATTGTTGAAGATCTAATGTGCTTAGTCACGGGTGAGCCCCATCGATATTACCTCTCTCACATGTTCTAATAAATGGGCTTCAAAATACATGATCCCAGTAGTTGAGTTCATAATTTCTATATTATGAATCAATTAACATTTTCCATTACACATTTTGTACACTATTTCTAACGGTAACATTATTACTAACTCTCATAATTTCTAATTGTCATATTGACCAATGGTTAAGTAAAAGATTAATATTAATAGTTACTTTTCCCTTTAAAAAATATGTATACTTCACCATTCTCAAACCACAATAGGAATTAATTTTCATACACATGATATATTCTTCCCTTTATAATTAATATCATATTTCAATCTCTTATATTAATTTTTACCATTTTTTTAGTGTGAGTGATCTTAATTAGGGAATTAAATCCCATGGGTTTTTACAATATTTTATAAATTATTATTTCTGATTTATATCCTAATGTTTTTATATATATTATAGTCAATATTAATTTATAACATGTAATGTTCTTATGAAAATTAATAATATTTCTATGTTCTTATTTTTTAAAACATAATAAAATAGTCATTGTGAAATATGATTTGTTTTATTATAGAATATTTTTGGAAATTATTATATGTAAGTAATAAAAGTGAATATGTTATTTCTTAATGCACTTGTTACAAAAATAATTATGAACCTATTTGGACCAATGGAAAATGTGAGGGGACCTATTCTTTAATAAAATTAGGAATGAATATATTAATAATATCGATTCCCCTGGTAAAAAGGTAACTTTATTTATAGTAGGATATCAAATTAAACATTATTCGAAGATCTATCATAAAAATGGAATATGGAAGTTCTTTGATTTTTGGTGCTTTGGAAGGTATTGAAACAAATCATACTCTTATTAGAATAAAATTTCATATTTAGGGAATAAGTATAAACCAATTGGAAGATATGGTGAGTAAATTAATATAGATTCTCAAAACAATAATTCTTTGAATAAAATTGAAACAAATTTAAAACAAAAAATAGATTTGGATATCCATAGAAGGTTTACGGAAGATGTGGAAAGGTGGATCACCAAGATATTGATTTAATGACTTGGATATATGGATAATTTTTCTCTGGTGTAAAAGGGAAGTGAATTTATAGGATAAAATTAGAGAATACATGATTTGATGAGAGTAACAAGAATTTATATGAGAAACCTAAGAAAGTTTTATAATTTATGTAATAATGATTTAATGTTTAGAAAGATAAATTAAAGTGGGTAAAAAAGTTGATAAAGCTAATGGAAAGTAAGTTATTTTAGATGCAAAGTTTGTAGTTCATGATATTTAATTTAGATTAAATGTATTTAAAATTCAATAAAACTTACATGAATGGTGTTTAAATATTTTTCCATGCATGTAGTAATGTATGAAAATTAAACTATCCCAATAAATGACAAGAAAATAAATGAAAGGATAAACCAATGAGATTTAATTAATGACTGAGGTGGGAAAAATAATTCAATATAATGAATAAATTCATGAGGAGAAGGTAAAAATGAAACTTTTGGAGGCTGTTTACAAGAAAGAGAACACATACTAAGATGAGAGAAAAAAGAATAAAGACAATTCTCGGTTGAGAGGAAACTCTCTTCCTTACTATAACATCCAAGGAACAAATATATCCTTAAACATTCCTTTATTTCTTGTTTATTTTTAAATAAAATTCTAGGAATTAAAGGCTAAATATGAGTGACTTATACACTACAAAATAAAGGATAATAACTCTATTTAGTTTTCTAAATACTCTAAGGAAAAGGAAGTGAGTGCACTATTTTAGGGAGATGAAAAAATGTGTTTAGACTATCAAAATTATGTTCTCTATAAAATTTTGGAATTTATGGACATACCTTAAGAAAACTAGAGGTTGTGATATAAAAACTATAGATTATATATTTTTGCGTAAACAAATTTAATTTATCCCTAAAAATAAAAAATCAATATTTTATCACATGTATGGAATTTTATATAAAACATTGATATTACTAGTAAAATCACTATTTTTTTCTCAACGTCAGGCAACCCACTAAAAATAGAGTCTACTAACTATAAATAATTGCTAAGAAACACATGTGGTATCATCATTTTCTTAAAAGTGGTTCAATATGTGATTCTAAATGAATGGGGGAGAAGTATATTTTTAGAATCATGTGAAGATGATATTGAGATGAGTGAATCCCCACATTCCCCCTTTTTATTTATTGTAAATAATGGGAGATAAATTAGATTGAATTTTCTAAAGAAAAAAGGGGTATTTATAATAAATATAGAGGGTAGATTGAAGTTCCCCAAATAATCTGTTGTATTTTTTTCCAATAAGGTTGCGAGAATTAAAATTCAATGTTTGATGAGAAGATAGTTTTATTTTTTCTTCTTGAGGAACATATATGGAAAATTTAGATTTTTAATGAATTTAAATGTGATGATTAATGTGATGTTCTTAGTGTTAAATACAAGTTCTAATAAAGGAAGTATAACTCTCATATTTTGGAAAATAATTTAGAGGAAGATAGATAGTGGGGAGATTAGGGGAGAATTTGTGTGATGTTGTAGACCCAGACCACTCTTCATTGCCTGAACCAGATACATTATAAGGCCCCCACACGCCTCCTTATATGATATAGGTTACCAAATAATATGGAGGGCTAAATATATGCAATGGGAAGGCTATTCCATATAATAAGAGATATAAAACATAATGTAAATAACTATAATTATCAACAGTAGAATTAAAGTGTGCCTAAATAAATAAACACAATTCTATATCAAATTTTTCATGAGGAAGAATACATACATACAAAGATACAGTTATCACCCACTTGGGTGATCCCATAAAAAATAAAACAAACTACCAAAAATAAAGCACATGCCCCATGGAACAATTCCCATCTCCAAGAATCAACACAACATGGTATCCAATAACATAGTGAGCTTATCTAGCCTGATCCACTACACATCCTATACTAAACCGAAAATAAGATATAAGGTCTTCACAAACATGGGGGTGCCAATGTATGGTGTGATAAATGATTCTAAGTATGGTCTCACCATGTGAGCCTAATATACACCATCATATATATATATAAGGAATACAATAAACATGACACAAAAGATCATTAGATATCGTGTGCTAACCAGGAAACCATGAATTCCCACACATCAGTTCATCATGTGATAAATAGGCCACCATGGTACTCAAACAAACCTACTTTGGTACCATTCCATAATCCAACTATTTACCTTATCTTAACATACCATCATACCAATTCCTATCCCGCACCCAAATATGCATGGTAGGGTGGCATAAAAACATCAAACCATTACCTAAAATAACTTGGTAAAATCATATGTACACATCCTTGGGATACTTGATCACTTAAGTCAGGGTCTATCAGTCTCATCTTGTATCATCCCAATATCTATCCCCTCATGGGTGGTCCACTACCACAACCAAATACTCTTTTTAAAGGTATAATTCATGCAAATAACCCAACCTAAAGGGTGTTTTACAACCAAAACTTCTTAGAAAAAGGTCATTTATCCACTATTAACTATCCTTGTACATTATAGGGAGGTCACATAAGAACACTGATTCATCCATATAGACTCTGGTAAGGACACTACTACACCGAACGATCCTCTTAGACTAAGGGGAGGTCACAAGCACATATATCATCCCTGATGAGTCCACAGAGGTCACAAGAGAATTGGACCATACCAAATACCTCATGGGAGGCTATTTCAAGAACACATGTCCACAAATTATTATAGCGATATCTATGTAATCCCAGTGTTCTAGTCACTTGTGACCTAGCCCCTCATCACAACAAGTCTCATCTCACCCATCAGTGAATCTACTTGGTCCTCCAAACCCATGATGATCTATCCTTTCTGATACCTACTTATACCCATCACCACACTGTGAAGACACAACCCATACGATCAAGTTGACCCATACATCAATGACGAGCCTAACATATTCATGATTACTCACCACTCCCGATCCTGATACCCATGGACCATACCAACCCACCATGCTCTACCAAACCCGAACCACAATAGGTGGGGTCTAAAATTCCACAAACCAGCCAAATCCATCCATCCTTTGAATTTATAAGAAGGCACATGATAAGGCTCGAGGGGTATTCACAATCCCCATGGTCTGAAAAAATGTACTAGGGAATCATATTCATGCAGTGGGAGTGATGTCACACTTGAATCTGAGTAACAAGTGTAGTAGAAAACTAATGAAAAAAGGAATAGGTCATCTGTATATCTAATATTTATTCCATATCAGATATGAAAAAATAATTATAAAGTAGAAACTAAATTTAAAAATACAATCCGACCTTTTACTCTAAGTCTCCCTCTCTTAAAATATACAAATGCACAAAAATAAGCCTTCATATTCCTTAGCATGAGCCACTAGAATATATAACTACCATCCATTTATATAAATCCATAAAATCATAATTGAATTTGGTAGAGCATAAAAAGGGGCATACACTAGACATTAATATAAATTAATATTTGGTCAAACCAAAATCAAGTAATAGACACCACAATTCAAATACGATAAAATAAAAAAATAACCTTGGATAAATGAAGGCTTTCAAGAGTAGATAAAGCTGAATCAAATACTAAAACTCAAAAGAGAGATAAAGATGATCTAAAAATTAGGAGACATTCTAGAAGGAAACCAAACCCCAAGTATCAAATTTAAAATAAATACCAATTTAGTGCCAGTTTGAAATACATTAATAATTTACAGTTTTATAATACTTAAAATATATTTATAAACCAATAATACCTCAAAGTGGTTTTAAAATTTTTCTCTGTATTTTCTTACTAAATTAAAATAATCAGTTTAAAATATTTATTTATAAATAAAAAATCCAATATAAAATAACCCCATATAAAATTTTAGAAGTTCCTTAGATCCATTTCTTAAAATTATTTTGAAAAATAATCACACACTACTGGTAGTAAGTGATCCATAAAAGAGAAACCAATTCATAGATTGTAATGCCCCAACCCCAGTTACCCAATGTCGGTGAATTATTTTAATACATTGACATGATATAAGGAAATCATGTCCTAAAAGACTAATCAGTTTAGCAGTCTTGGAAATACATTACAAACATCAAGTTCACATTACAATTTCAAATATAAAATACAGCATAGATAGTTCTTTGTGAACACCATTATTCCCATTTAGATTAACCATACATATCAATCATAATACACTTCTTGGAAATACTGGGAAAATAAAACATAATAAACAAGTGAGATTATATTCTTAGTAAGGTTATACAATTTAGCAGAAGATAACTTAAACAACATGCAAGTTGAATAATTGAAAAAACATGACTTTACAAATAATTAACATGAAAAATTTATGGCAGAAATATGAGATGAGTAAATAATTCCATAATTAAACATAGTCATAGGTATTCTAGTAATCTAATAACTACAAAAAACATCAATATTATTTTCACAATGAGGGAATGTATATGCCAGACAATCTGAAACATTTTGTGAAGGCCTCGACCAAGACATCTAAAAAAAATTAAGGCCTCAGACATTAACATATATCAAATTGGGAAAGGCCTTGGCCGATTCCATGTATAATTGTCTCATGAAACCTACCAACACACTGAGGATCTATATCGGGCTCCACCCATCACTTACTAAGTCCAATACATTCTTCATATAAAAAGTTTGAAACAAAACATAAACATTCGTATTAAAACTAGAATATATAATGTCAATACATTAACCATAAACCATGAAAGGTATAAAAATAATACATACATAATCAAATATATCATAAAACCTTAAATATCGTATGGAAGATTAGTTTCATAATAGATCAACTTCAAACCAGTTTAAAATCCATCAAAGGATGTTGACATAACTGAAAATGATTTCTTAACTCTTTGAGAGAAATATCACTTTTTCATGAAAAAATTTAAAAGTAAAAAATTTATAAAGGAAGTAATTTATAATTTATTTTTGAATAAAATTGTCACATATCACATTGAAACATTTGAAAATAATTATCAATTCAAAACATTCATGTCCATATAAAACAATCCTTAAAATCAATTTGTAAACATGAACATTAATTAAAAGGATTTATAATAATAAATAATTAAAACATTTAAAATGATGTTTTGGTAAAATATTCCCTTAAGAATAAAACCTATGAAAACTATTTTAAGAAACATGTACATGGATAATAAATATTTCCTAGTAGATACTCACATAAAAACAATTTCAGATAATAAAGAGATTGTGAAATTGACAATTATCTTTCCCTTTCCTTTGGTCAAGGGTATGTTTAACATCATGTATAATGACCATAGTATGTTATTATATTATACCATAATGAAAGTAATATTTATTATATCATACATGATTTATTTAGGACTTTATACTACCCATTTAATAATGATTTCCATGTTAAATTAAGATTTTGGGTAATAATAGCTTTCTTTATCATACGTGTTTTAACTTGTTATTCTTGATCGTATAATTTAGATCATGATTTAAATACTTCCATAATATAAAACTTTATTTATATATCATTTATATTTAGAATATAAATATTTATAATAAATAGATATATGAAATTGAAGGCACCATTTATGGAGACGGTAAGCCGTACGTACGCATAAACACTGTTTCCGTTTTCATATCGTATTAAATGGAAGTAAGTGAATAAGATACTTATAAGTAAATATATATATATATATATATCCAATAGAATTATTATTTCAAATATTACATACTTATTAAAAATATTTATTTTTATAATCAACATTGAATGGTGAACGTGGGAATGAATCTCATCACGTCGGGGAGACAGTAATCCGTAAATACGCACAAGCGACAATATCATTATATTTATGGTTAAATTCTATGTAATTGGATGGTATATCATATATAAAGAATCATAAACATGTTATATTTATTATTTAAATAATTTATACTCATTATTATACCCATCCAAATAATGAAGTGTTTGAATAACAAACTACACCACGACTTGGAGATAGTAAGCCGTACGTACACACATACGATGAATTTTTCATTTATAGGATCGATAGAAAAACGAATATTGTTGTAAGATATCTATAGTAACATCAGAGTAAGTATGAGGTACTGTATTTTTTATTTTTGAATGGAAACACCAAAGAAATATTAAGCGTTAGAAGAAAAGAACTTGAAAGAGGGTAGTGGAATTTTTACCTATTCTTCGGGTGTTACCTTTTGAGTTGATCAAAAGGATACCTTAAGTTGAATTTATGATAATATTAAGGACTGTAGGTTTATGTGAGGGAATTTGTTAGGATATTTGGGCAGGGGTAGGCTGATAAAATGGTTTTGTAGGTGTGATTTTTAGGGAAGGGGAAGTTCCCTTTTATAAGATAGGTGATGGTCACTTTTGGAAAATCTTGAAATATTACTTTATTATACAATTATATTCTATTTAAAATTGCTAAAAATGATTTTATTTAGAGACTTAGGAGGTTATGGGTCGATATAATCTCAACCAATAGGTTTTAGACATGTTTAGGTTACCATATTAACCTGATCTTTTATATTTAACTCTTAGTTAAACAGTTTAACTTTTATCATGTCTTCTTTTATTATTACACTATATGGTTAATAAACTTACTCTAAACTTTCAAGAGAACCTCAAGTTGTTAATTAATGAAATATAAAATATTATTTAAGACCTTTTTCAGAACCATATATTTTTTTGGAATATTATATCAAAAAATAATATAGTATTTGGTTTAAAAATTAATTTTTGTCAATTTTGACACTATTTAGTATTATGTTATTTTGAAAGTCATAAAAACATTATTACATCAAAACAAATAAATTTAATCTATACTAACATGTAATATATAGATATAAAAGTAGTTTATGGCATAAAAACTTTCAAATTATAATTATTTTAATATTTACAATATCATTTATTTGATTCTTTCATTAATAAAGTAATTACTGCAACATCATTGGGTCATAAATAGATTTCATTATTTAATGTCTAAAAATTATAAATAAAACATCAATATTTAGTAAATATTTTTATCTTTATAATGAGTATATATAGCCGAAATAATAACTTATTTAACCCCATATAATAATTGTTTTACTAAAATATATATGTTTATGTCATTTTTTCTTTACTTTATATTATTTAATATAAATGTCAAAATCACTCTAAAGTGGCTCAATGGGGTACCGGAATCGACCCAAGGATGACCATGGTTTGACATGCTTCAACCAATAGGAATAGGACACATGTTAGGGTATTTTAATATTATTATAACATTTTTATCCTAATTTACCAGATTTACCCTTTAACCATGGTAAATAAAATATTTACTGAAGTAAATATTCATAATGTCTAAAAATAAACGTTACCTATTCACACAATTTTTACCTAGTGATTCCAAATATTCAATACATTTTTCCAAATCCAAAACATAGAAGTGTCAGAAATTAATTTAAAATTAATTTTCGTTGTTAAAACAGAAAGCGTGTTTTTAAGAAATAATAACTATCGAAAGATTAACACTTGTTTATATCCAGTTTAAATGTAAAATTAAATCCAATGACCTAAATTATATTAAATGAAAAAAATTTAGTATAATGATACTTTAAGACCACTAAAATGTATAATCTAATACTACAAATTATTTTGAATAAAAAATGTGTTTTTAATTAAAATTTAGTATTTTTTCACTATTCATCAAAATATGAAAGTTATCAGAAAAGTAGCATAAATTTATGAAAACTATATTTTTATGTCCCTATTATAAAGAATAATTTAATTTCACTAAATTGAATATATAAAAGTGTCAACTATTATATTTAAAAAGGGTTCTCCATTAAAAGGTGGAAAAATCACATTTTTTGAAAAATACCACTTTTATATTAAAAATTGTTTTTTTCTTATATTATGTCTAAGAAACACTAAATATAAATTTTAAAATTATATAGGATATATAAAATTTAAAATGCGGTTAATACTATTCATAACCTCTTTTTTGAACGGCTATTTTGGTAAGTCAAGGTGTGCTCAAACTTGGTGTTTGATGTAGCGCAAGTTATTGAAATAATTTGAAGATAAAACAAACTCTAAAATATCGGGGTGTTACATTATCTACTCCTTCAATAAATTGCATCATCGCAATTTGAAAATTTTCTTCAAAAATAAAATGTTAAAAATAGAAAAATACCTTTGTGGAAAACCCACATCGGAAATTGGGTTAATAAAATTTAGTCTTAATAAGAGGGAAAGGGAAATAAAATAGTCCCCTCCAAATTGTGATCTCGATTATGAGAACATTGGTGGAAATTAGAGACACATAGATGGAGTCAAAACATAAATATTTATAGGGAGTGATTGAAGTCTTCAATCACAAACAAGTGTAAAATTGAGGTCCTCGAAGCCATTAATCTATTGTTATTTAAAATATCGTAGGTTCAAAAAAACATAAGGTATTAGGGTAACCCATTTTTAGTTTTAATATCCCTTACATAAAGTTTACGAATTAATTTCCGTATAGAATAATAGAGAAAAATATACTTGACAAGTAGAGTTCCATCATTCCACTAATTTATTCCACAAACACATCTTTCACTCTAAAAGATAATAGAACTTAAAAATATTCTATTTATCCTATTCGTATAGGGTTCCAAAAAAATTATTTATAATTCATCCATCAAGCCTTAAAAAAACAACATTATGCAATCCAGAACATCATGTGGGCAAGTGGTAGGTGATTCACCCTTGTCACCCTTCAGTTGCGGGTTCATTTCTTACGGCCTTACAAGATGTGACACGTTTTCACCAGACCTCCAGTTTTTCCTTTTTATGAAAATACAAAAATAATCTCAAGAAATGATTTAACCTTAACAATAGTATCCAATTTCAAACTTAATCGATTCCAACCTTTAGAATTATCCAAAATACTTCTGTCCAAACTCACAGTCCAAAATTTATAAGGAAGGTAAACACATTGAAGATCATTTTTTCTACATAATAACATGTGAATACCTTCATTATGTATTCATTTAAAACACTATAACATCCTGAATTACAATAAAAAAAATTATTTATTACATTCCTTCTCCCTTATTCCTTATAGAATACTAGATGTACTCGTTCTATCAAAAAATGTTTTAAACTCCAAAAATTTTGGAATATATAAATCATTAATCAGTTTCAAGGTATTCAAGAATATCTAATATAATTTTTCCAAATCAATAATATAATATTCCAAAATCACTACCTCAATATGAGAACCATATTAGGGTTTATCTTTCTCTCAACCATATATTTTCCAAAACAATCAACCCACTATTGAGTCACTTTTCTTGGTTCCACATAATCTCAAGTCCTTAATTAAATAATACAACATTACATTCCTTATATTCTCAATAATTATTTTAACCATTAAATCATTGATACAACACTCAAATGACATAATTCTTTAATATCAACATAAGAAAACTAGTCATTACTCTTCATCTGCGGTAATATAAGAACTTGATTATTATCCCACAACATCATTTGCGGTACACTCTGATGATTGAGACATTAATTCGTGTAGAATCCCAACTCCTTGAATATGAAGCATTGAACATTTGAAACCTTTATCTTACCCTTGAAATAACGTACTTGGTGTCCTTTTTCTCCACACTTGTGACAAACTCCCATTCCCTTCAATCATTTACCAAGGTGACTCTTTCCATAGTTATCACATATTAGAAAATACTTCATTCCCCTATTCCCTTTATCCATCTTTCTCTCTTCCATCCTTTTCTTCTCTGGCTTCCCTTCAAAGACATAATACACAGAGAATTATTTAGTTATCTTATTAACACATGATACTATTTTGTCATATGATGATAATACATGGGAGACTATTTCCTTTCTATAAGTTGTCTTAATACCATGAAATATATGACCCTTCTTACTCTTTGGATCATGTGTATTGCTGGTGTTCTCATTCCATCAATTGGGAACCATTTCTAAATAATGGCATACACTATGTTAGTTTGTAAATCTCAATTCATAATTAAAAACTTGTAAAATACCTAACGTAAATTGAAAATATTATGCATGTAATCTATAATCGTAAAATGTTTTCTTTGAGGAAGTATTTACTCTAAAATCCTTTATAATGTATTCAAAAGAAAATGTGAATTATCCTAAGCATATCCCTGGGGGTGTCATAACAAAGAGTGAAACAAGGCCCGTTGTCATGTACCAGGATACCCAGGTCAAGACCGAAACTCTTTGTCAGAGTTTTCACTCCTAGGTACATCTGTTCCAGAGCCACCTCTATGGTTTCATATCCAGACATGGATGTATTTCTTAGAAAATACACAAAATCTCTACATTACCACATTTCTAGGAATTTTATTCTATACTAATCCTCAAAGTATATCTTAGGGAAATTTTCTATAATCAGAGTTTATCTAAATATATTTCCAAGGTTGTTGCTAAACTTCCTCTGATACCAAATGTAACACCCCTACCTTAGTTACCTAGATTCAGTGCATTATTTTAATACATTATAATTATAAAAAAAATTCATGTCATGAAAGACCGATCAGTTTCACAGTCTTTGAAATAGATTACATACATCAACTTTAAATTACAATTTCAAACATAAAATACATCATATATAGTTCTTTGAGAATCCCATTATACCCTTTTAGCATAACCTTGCATATCAATCATAATACACTTCTTAGAAATCATGGGAAAATAAAACATAAGAAAGAGGTGAGATCAGATGCTCAGTAGGGGTAAACAATTTAGCGGAAGATAACATAAACAACATTCATGGTGAATAATTGAAAACACATGCCTTTAAAAATAATAAACATGAAAAATTTATGGAAGAAATATGATTTGAGTAAATAATGACATAATAAAACATAGTCATGGTTATTCTACTAGTTGTATAACCACATGAAACATCAATATTATTTTCATAATGAGGGAATGTATAATTCCAGACATTCTGAAACATTTTGTTAAGGCCTCGGTGAATAAATATAAAAATGATTAAGGCCTCGGCCAAAAATGTATATCAAATTGGGAAAGGTTTTGTCCAATTCCATGTCTAATTGTCTCATGATACCTATCGATGCATCGATGATCTATATTAGGCTCCACCCATCACTTACTAAGTCCAATAAATTTTTCATATAAAAAGGTTGAAACATAACATAAGCATTGGTATTTAAAATAGCATACGAAATGTCAATAATTTAACCATAAACCACAAGTTTTATAAAAATAACACATCCACAGTTAAATATTTCAAAAAACATTCAATACACTATTGAATATTTTTATCATAATAAATCAACTTCAAATAAGTTAAAAATCCATTAAAGGATGGTGACATATATGAAAATGATTTGAAAAACTCCTTGAGATAAATATCCATTTTTCATGGAAAAATATAACAGTCAAAAATTTATAAAAGAATTAATTTAAAATATATTTTTGAATAAAAGTGTCCCATACCACTTAGATACTTTTGAAAAGAATTATCATTTCAAAACATTTATGTCCATATAAATAAATCCTTAAAATCATTTTAAAAACACGGAAATTAATTAAAAGGATTTAGAAAAATAAATCTTTAAAAAATTTAAAATGATGCTTTAGTAAAATATTACATTAATAAAAATAACTTTTAAAACAATTTTATGAAACATGGAAATGGATAATAAATATTTCTTAGTCGATACTCATGTAAAAACAACCTCGGATGACAAAGAGATTGTTAAATTAACCCTTACCTTGCACTTTCTTTTGGTCGAGGGTATGATTAAACTCCTATATAATTAAAATAGTATGTTATTAAATTATACCAGAACCATATTCATATTTATTATATCATACATGATTAATTTAGGACATTATACTACCCAATTAATATTGACTTCCATGTCAAATTAACATTTTGGGTAATAGTCGCTTTCCTTATCGTATGCATTTTAACTTGTTATTATTGATGGTATCTTTTAGAACATGATTTAAATACTTCAAGAATATAATCCTTGATTTATATATCATATATATTTGGAATATGATATTTTTAGTAGATATATATATATTAAATGGAAGGCAATGATTATGTAGACAGTAGGTCATACGTATGCAGAAACACTGTTTCCGTTTTCATATTGTATTGAACGAAAGTAATTGAATAAGATATATGTAAGAATATATATATATATATATATCAATTAAAATAATTATGTAATATATTATATACTTATTAATAATATATATTTTTATAATCATCATTGAATGGTGAACGTGGGAATGAATCTCATCGCGTTATGAAGACAGTAATCCGTACGTACGCACGAGCAACAATATCATTATATTGATGGTGAAATCGTATGTAATTGGATGGTATATCATATATAAAGAATAATTAACAAGTTATATTCATTATTTAAAAACTTTATACTCTTTATTATAGACATCCAAATAATAAAGTGTTTGAATAACAAACTACACCACGAAGTGAAGACGGTAAGTCGTATGTACGCACGTATGGTGAATTTTTCATTTATAGGATGGATAAAATAAATAATATGGTTGTACCATATTTAAATTAATATAATAGTATGTAGGAGGTAATGGAGTTATTATTTATTAATGGAATCAACAATTAAAGAGGAAATGTAAGAAGAAAAGAACTTGAAAGAGGGTGTTGAAATTATTACCACTTCTTCAGGTGTTTTCTTTGAAGTTGATCAAAAGGGATTGTTAAGTTGTCTTTACGATCAAATTAAGGACTCTTGGTTGATATTAGAAAAGTTGGTAGGATATTTTTCTAGGGTTTGGATGATCCAAATGGCATTGGAGGTGTGAATTTGATACAAGTGGAAGTGCCTTTTTATAAGAGAGGTGAGTGTCACTTTAGGAAAATCATGAAATATTATTTTATTATAAAATCATATTCAGTTTATAATGGATAAAAATGAATTTATTTAGACAATTATATGGTTATGGGTCTAAATAATATCACAAAATAGGTTTTAGACATGTTTAGGTTACCATATTTACCTTATATTTTAGATTTACCTCTTAGTTACATAGTTTGACTTTTATCGCGTCTTCTTGTATTGTTACACTATATGGTTAATAAAAAACTATAAAATTACAAGAGAACCTCAAGGGATTCATTAATGAAATAAATAATATTATTTAATCCCTTTATCTGTACCTTATATTTTTAGAAATATTATATGAACCAATAATATAGTATTTGTTTTAAAAATTATTTTATGTCAATTTTTACAGTATATTGAATTTGGTTTTTTTTAAAGTCATAATTTCTTTTACTTTGATAAAATTACATTTAATAAATAAAAACATGTCATATTAACCTATAAAATTCGATTATGTCATCAAAACATTCAAATTATATTTATTTTAATATTTACAATACCATTTATTTGATTCTATCATTAATAATGTATTTACTGTATCATCATTGTGTCATAAATAAATTTAATTATTTAATGTATAAAAATTATAAATAAAATATAATTATGTAGTAAATACATTTTTATTTCTAATGAGTATTTATAGTAAAAAAGATAACTTATATAACCCCGTGTAAAAATTGTTTTACTAAAAGATATATGTTTATGTCATTTTTGTCAATACTTTAAATTAATTAATAGAAAGTGTCATTATCACCCTCAAGTGTCTCGATGGGGTCCCAAAATCGACCCAAGGATTCCCATGGTCGGAAATGTATCAACCAATATGAATATGACACATGTTAAGGTAATTTAATGTTATTATAATATTATTTTCTTACCTTAATTTACCGGATTTACCCTTTAACCATGATAAATACAATATTTACTGAAGTACATATTCTTAATGTATAAAAATAAAAGTTAACTATTTAAACAATTTGGAACACATAAAACCAAATATTGAATCCATGTTTTCAAAATTCAAAACATAGAAGCAGAAGAAATATATTTAAATTTCATTCCCCTTGTTACAGAAAGCGTGTTTTTAAGAAATAATAACAATCAAAAGATTGACACTTGTTTATGTCCAGTTTAAATGTGAAATTACATCCAATGACCTAAATTATATTAAATGCTAAAAATATAGTCTAATGATAATTTAAAACTACTCAAATGTATAATTTATCTCTATAAATTATTTCAATTAAAAAAGTTATTTTTAATTAAAAGTTAGCATTTTTTCACTATTCATCAAAATATGAAACTTATCTGAAAGTACCAAAAATTTATACAAACTAATTTTTTATGTCCCTATTCTAAAGAAGAATTTAATTTCACTAAATTGAATATATAAAAGTGTCAAATATTGTATTTAAGAAGGATTTTCCATTAAATGGCGGAAAAACTGCATTTTTTGAAAAATATTTCTTTTATCTTAAAAATTGATTTTTTTCTTATACTATTTCTAAGAAACCTAAAAGATGAATGTTAAAATTATAAAGGATATATAAAATTTAAAATTTTGTTAATACTATTCATAACTTTTTTTTGAACGGCTATTTTGGTAAGTTGTGGTGCGCTCGAACTCAGTGTTGCATATAATGCATGTTATTGAAATAATTTGAAGAGATAACATACTATAAAATCTTGGGGTCTTATATAGATATAGTATGAAAATAAATGGAGACAATAACAGGTGAAAAACACATCAATAAGTCATAGTATATCAATGAGTCTATTGGATTCCCCCTATATGAATCCAAAAACCAATGTAATAGATATCATGGTCTCTAACCGTGGTCCTAAATTGAGACAACCCCAGACTTTACCAAACATGGAAAAACCTTCTTGTGTTTGTTTCATCATAACAAAATCCATAGATCTAGCATTCACCTAGACTTATCAAAATGGAACACCCTATCACTAACTCTAGGTAACAAATAGTGTGTTGTTATCTAGTGTAGTACAAGTCTGGACTCCCACATGGCTGTTGGGTCCCCATGACCAAACATAGATCAAGGGTGATAAAATATTCAGAAAGCATAGCCAATAATAAACATGTACAATAAATTGAAATCATTAACAAATAAAACACCCTTGATTAGATCTCCATCTCAAGGAAAATCCAAAATCCCCCATGAAACATTAGTATCAGTCAAAACCAATGGGTCTTAAGGGGGGTTCACAAACACAAACTCCCTTTCCGAAATCTCTTAAAAGTGCTAAATTGGCCTTTCAATAATATTTGTTTGAAACCAAAAGATAAATGACAATTTATCTAGTTTTAACCTTATATAATTACACACACACAAACATATATTCATCTCATTTAACAAATTCACATATTATCAAGTGAGTTTGTACACACACACACACATGTACACCCTTGTATATATATAGAACACTCATATATATATATATATCAAGATAAATTTTTCAAAGAGAATCATTTTTATTCAAACCAAAATGTTTAAATATTGTACCCTTACTTGGTATTTCAAATTCCATTTAAAAATATATTTCAAATTCCATTTAAAAATATATTCCAAATTTTTTTCTAAATTAAATTATAAAAAAATACAATTGAAAATTCATTTTATTAATTTGAATCAATTTTCACGTAAAGCCTAAAAATAACCAAAATGAAGCTTTTTAATTTATCTCCAAACACAAATGGGGTCAAAACATTTTATAGAATCTCAATTTATATGAAATAATTTTTTGATGTTTTTTAAATACTTGGAATGTCATGTTATAATTGAAATTCCATGTAAAGGAATTAAGATATAGAAAAAACTCCTTGAAACCTTTATAAAATTCCATCTAACTGTCTTGCATATGCATAATTAATTAAGTAAAAAATTAAAAACATAAATAAATAATGGATCTTAAATTGAAATTTTAAACTTGAGGAAAACTATCTTAAGATCAATGGATCATGATACAAAACATTTCATCTTTAATGGAAGACAGCCAGTCAAGGAAAAAGATAACATCAATAACCATAAATTAAAAAACATAAAAACAATCTAACCTAAAACCACTAGTGTTTGTCCAAACCCAAATCGAAATAGTGAAAGCTAAAATAGTTGAAAAAATGACGGGAAATATGATAGGAGTTTGTACCTAGATATCCATCCAAGAAACTAGAGGAGATCAGAATAAAATTATCACAGAGGTCGCTACCTAGTATAAGGATCCCCAATCATCTATGGGGTTCATCCTAGTTTCTTGTGAATGATATAGAGGGTAGTTCATGAGGGAAGAGGGATATTGATAGTTGGATCATGTGTCGGGGGGAGGCCACTAGAAGAGGGATCTCATGTAGGGGAGGCATATGAGGAGGGATAGATAAGGGGAGGGGGTCACAGGATCGATAGGAAGAGGGTGGGGAAGTAAATATAAAAAAAGAAAAAAGAAATAATAAGAAATAATAAAATAAAAAATATATATTTAAAATATGAGTGTGTTTCATGGTTTACCTATGTGTTTAATAAACCATGAAGTGACCATTCCACTTATACTAAGCACTTAAAATACATCTCAATACTACTGCAAAGACCCCACATGATTTAATAAATCATTCACTACCTATTCAAAAATAAAACTATATTAGAAAATAACCTAGAAAAAATTCCTACACAGTTTCCCAAATCATGCTAACTAAACATGTGAGTCTAAAAAGCATTTAAAATAAAATAAAATTTCGGACAAGAAACTCTAAAAAATCCTCAACGTCTCGAAATAATATAAATTAATATTAAATAATATAATATATAAAACATAGGGTGAGACAATTATCTCCAACATAATGTCTTCTTTCACTAGAAATACATTTCCAAAGTATAGAAGACACCCACTAGAATGATTCCTGAAAATCAAAGAAGCACATTTCCAATCAACACCAAAATTATCTATGAATAACCAAAAAACCAAGGGATACAAATCCCGGGGAACATATAGACCTAATGTGGTCTACCCACCATTTAGAATTCATCTAAACTGGTGGCTCATCAACACCCACTATTTAATAGATGCATCACCATGAAATTAAAACTTCAATCGAACACCTGAAGAAAACACAAGACCTTAATAAAACATACCAACCCAAAGGAATAGAAACACTAAGAAATCTTGATATAGGAATCGATATGGGACTTAGACCTAGGTTACCATACTCAAACATGTAAAATAGAGCTTCATATATATAAAAAAATCTCATAATTAACCATAAAATAATCTACACTCTTAGGTGCACAACTTCTGTAAGGCTATCTATCCTAATTACCCAAGAACTGACTCAAATTCACTCATGCTCAACCTATCTAAAATAAAATTAAAATTCACAAGATCAAAAACACAACTCATATAAAACAAAATAATAAAACAATAATCACTCTAAAATAACTATAATCATATGAGTAGTATAAAAAAACACCCAAAACACAAACCTGATCAAGGACACCTTGGAGACTCTCACGGGTTCCAAAAATCCAAAAAGGGAACTACTATCACTAAGAATCATCCCAACAACATATTCAGAAAATTTTGATAACACTCAACAAGATTCTTCTGAGGTACCTATGGAAATCCAAGAGAATAAATCAAAATATGAAGGAAATGATTCCAAAAATCTAGAGCCAAAACCAAGAGAAAGAAATAACATGGCCATACCACATGATTTTCAGTTTGGGTTGGGCTACCGAGTAGAGGATATATACCTAATAAATAATGGAATTATCGGAAGGTTCATCCAAAAAACAACCTATTCACACTTTCCATGATTTCTATAATAGGAAGAATCCCAATAACATGAAACATGAACACAAATAGTTCTTGTATCAAACACCCAACTAAGAAGTACCATTGAAATAAGGAAAAAATTTAATTAATAAAACCAACAAAAACCAATGATTATTAATACACCATTTTCTTTAAATTCATAATATATCATTAAAATATTCAAAATCCATTTAAAAAAACATTTAAAATAAAATATTAAAAAATTACCCATTCCAATACCATTTTAAAACACTTCCCTCTCTTTTTAAAAATATTCAAAACCATTCATATATTTTTAAAAGACTCTTAAATCCAATTTCAAATTTATAAACTAGCCATGTTCTCAAATTAAATCAAACATTTTAAAAATATTTTCAAAATACTTCCTAAAAAAAAATTTATTTTATTAATATTTTTTCTCAAATCCCTCAATTTTTTTCTGAAATACAATGTTTTATGAAATTCCATAAAAAACACAACTTGAATGACACCACATGACCAAACTAAATGTCAATATATTACAAAAATTACTTGAGTTTACCCCATCATAGTGTACCACACAAGATAGTAATAATATCAAAACCATATGGTTTGTGGAATCATGATTGAACATAAAAAATGGTTTGAGGGACTATGGTATATCCACATAACAATTTCTAAGACATCTCAAGATTACGCATTTAGTCACTACATGATTTATTAGGTTGTGTAAACCAACCTAATTCAATGATCTATTTTTTCCCTACCAAATTCTAATCCTAACCCTAATTAAACTCATTCAATGATGTGAGTATCAAAATACATTCAGTAATAACCAAATAAATATTTTGAATCAAAATTCAAATCCCAACGACCCATAGAGACACAATATTAAACACAGTAGGTGATGATTGGGAAACTATTAATGGACAACCTCCTAATTACCAATGAATAATTATATCTTGATCCTAACATGACACCCAAAATAACACAAGGTTTTATCATGTAAGAGCCAAATCTCCTATGATGAAAATAACACAACTCCTCTAATACCATTTTTTCACTAACTATCCCGAGACATCCATTCATTGAACATCATAGTCGGTCTATGATAAGGCCCAAGGGGTGTTCCTGATACCCATGAGATATAGAAAAGAACCATGGAATCATATTTATGGAATATAAATGATTTTACCTTGAATTAGAGTAAAAATAATAATATAAAACAATAAAAAATGGAATCAACCATGTGTATACTAGACAACCGTTCCAAATCATTTAGAAAAAAATAACTATAATGTAGAAAATAAAATTTTAACAAAAAATCCCTCTACTCAACCCTAGTATCCCATACCTATAATGAACTGTGTAAAAAAAATATTCTCATATATTCATTTACTTTAAACACTAGCATACATATCTACCCCCCATCCATATAAAGTAGAAAAAGTCAAATTGACCAAGTAAAATAATGTAAAGATACACATTCCATACATTCTAGTACAGTAAAATATTTCTATAAAAAATTTTAAAAATATACACCAAAACCTAATAGAAATAAAATAAATAACTCACCTATCATAAATAAATGTTCTCAAGAGCAGCCAAAGTTGAATAAAAATGTAAAACTGAAAGCTCAGTAGGCAGGCCAAAAAAACCATACCCCAATTATAAAATTTTAAAATAATATAAATTTAATTTTAGTTTTAAATACATTAATAATTTATGTTAATTTCATAGAAAATTATATTGATAAACAAATAACAAATCAAATTGGTTTTGCAAAAAATTTTCTATTTTATTATTAGATGAAAATAATTATTTTAGAACATTTATTTTGATATGAAACATGATATATGAAATAAACCCTAATTCAATTTTATATGTTCAATTAAACCATTTATTTAAATTATTTTGAAAAATAAACACATGATTAAGGAAGTAATAGATCAATAAAATAGGTACCATGGAATTGATGAAATTAGAATATAAAAGTATCCAATCATAGGTTCCACAATCAACAGGTAGTTAGGGGTATCAAAAAAGCCAAGGGATCCCCCTCTGTTAATCCAACAAAGAAAGAAATATATTAAATGGGATTTACTATAGGTATTAAAGTAAGATAGTCCCAGAATTTACTAAACACAAACACACCCATCAGTGTACATTGCATCCTAACTTAATCCATACAACTAGCCTAGAACCAAACTCATAAGACTAGAAAATCCAATCAATCCCAATCACTATCTATAGGGGATATAAGTTGATTAAGTATATATAGTTCCACATAAGACTAGACTCCTACTTAGATTGCTTGCTTCCCAAGAGAAAACATAGATCAATAGTGAGAAAAGAAGCAGAGTATATAACAAACAATAAGGAAGGAAAACAAAAGGAGTTCATTAACAAATAACTCACCCCATCCTTAAGACCACTCTAAAGGGAAATCCGAAATCACCCATCCAATATCAATATCAGTCAAATAGAATGATGCTTAAGATGGTTTCACACACACACACCCTTTTAGAAATACCTTAAAAGAAATAAAAGGGCCTTTCAATCAAATGTTTTTGAATCCAAGAGAGAGAAAAAATATTTTTTAAAACATTACCCATATACACATAAAAATATATATATATAACACATTTCAAAAATAAAAATATTTTAATGTGAATTTTTATGTATATATATGTGTGAGTGTGCGTGCACCCATGTAAATATAAATAACCATCATATTTATATCAAGAGTTATTTTACAAAGAGTCACCTTTCTATTTAGAACATAATGTTTAAATTTTTTACACATACATTGAATTTAAAAGTGATTTAAAAATATATTTAAAAATAGTTTCTAATACAATTTATAAAAAAATCTATTTGAAAAAACCTTTAATGAATTCAATTCAGTTTTCATATAAAGCATAAAAAGGGCCAAAAGTATTATTTTTAATTTATTTCCAAAAGCAAATGTGGTCAAACCACATAAAAACATATCAATTTTTTTAAATAATTATCTAAAAACATTTTATATACATGGAATTTAATATTATAGTTGAAATGATATGTAAATTCATTATGAAAAATGAAAATCACCTTGATGCCTTTATAAAATCTAATCTAACTCTCATACATAGGCATAATTAATTAAATAAAAAATTAAAAAAACAAGTAATAAAGAAACCTAAAATTTAAAACCAGAACATAAGGAAACAAACCTCAAAATAGATGGTTCACTTTCTAGAACATGTAATATTCATTGGAGAAAACCTAATAAGGGAAGAAGAGACCACCAAAAAATTTAAATAAAATAAAAAATAAAAAATCAGCCAACCTAAAAAACCCAGGGTTAAGATAAACCAAAATCAAATTCGGGAAAAATATAATTGCACAATAAATAAAGGAGGTAAGAAGATAAGTCTAAAATAAAGAGATCCATACATGAAATTTGAGGGGATCAGAATAAAATCTTATTTGATGAGGATAATTAAGAGAGGGAGTCCTCCTTGACCAGTGGGGTTCATCCTAAGGTGTCATATGCAAGTGATAGGGGAGAACACAAAGAAGTAGGGTTGCTGGATGAGCGATATTACCTAGGGGAGGCTGTTGATAGAGGGTTTATAGATACCTAATATTTTTACACATATTAATACATTTTTTCAAGAATATTTATCCACAAATACAAGCTAATGACCAAAAATTCTATTGTCTTTTTTAATAATAGTTACATCATTAGAAAACACAAAACTTGAATAAATCATATTTTTACCAATCTAATTAATGAGATCATAACTACCATTGAGATCCTATAACTATATATGAAATCTTGGGTAAAGAAATAGAAAAAATGGATGAGATAAGATTTTTAGTAAGGGAATAAACACAGGATTGAAGAATAACACATGAGTTATAAGGAATATCCTGATAACATAAATGGAGTGGATCATGAATAAAAATATATAAGAATAAAATATAGAAAATGGAATCATATTATCATAAAAACTTAGAAATATTGGGGGAATATATAATAGGACATAAACATGAGTCAAGGATAACTTCCATGACTATATCACATTGTGGACAAAGTCCCATAATGGATTAGGTTTACAATCTAATCCTATACATAATGTTCGATGAGGCTAAAACATTACCCAATACCTTGGATTTCTATATGAGATCACCCATCACAACATGTTCATGTATATGTGTTCCCCATAAAGAATTAATCATAAGGAATAAATATAATGGTTACCTAAGGAAGAAATGGGTATAATAATCATGTTATAAGACAAACCCAAAGGGCATATCATAATGGTATCTATGAAAAAATGGATTTAAATCATACATTAGAATTTAAAAAGGAAAAATAATAATAGATCAAGAATAATGTTTCTAAAATGAATTGAAAACATGAACTGGAGTGGTTAGGTAACATTAGAAATGTGCCACATAAGTGATGTTTTTGGTAAAAGGATAAATAGTTTTTAAAGACGATAATGGCATAATTTTTTTTCATAAAACAAGTAATGAAATGAATTCTTTTTCATGATAAGTTGATTGATTTTAGAAAAAAATGGATTCTTAAATTATTTTATGGAGTTTACTTGAAAATGGGTAAGAAACAGAGAAGTTCCCTTAAATCGGGTTTTATTATTAAGAGGAATTGACAAGGGAACCTTATAAAATATGTATTTACCCAAAAAAAGATTAATTGAGACATATATATATATATATATATTAAGATCTATACACAATATAAAAAAATATATTAGAATAACGAAGAGATAACTTCAAGGGAATATAGATAAATCGTTATCAAAATTAAATATGGATTTTTAAAGAGATCCCTTACCTTATGTTTGAATGCATTCTATAGTTTCACTGAAAGTCATGAATAATAAAATTATAATGATTAATTACATAATTAAGAACCTTTTACCTATATATTTTATTTTTTATAATTTTATTAAGTTTATTTATGGACATTTTGATGAGCGATAAGGTTCAATTTCATCAATCTGGGAGTGTTTATTTCACGGTCAGTTAATTTGTGTATAATTATAGATGTTCTTATAAACTATAAATAAAAATCCAAAATTGATATGAAATTGTACTAATTAAATCCCAAAAGTTCAAATTGTATCATATATTATTTTTTTATTTGATGCGAGGATGATTCATTTGATAAAATTTTAATGATAAATGTTTAGTTTATATTGACCTTTTTCCGACCATCATGAACTAGTTTTATTTTATTTAATAATATTTATATATATAAGTACATGAAATAAGTTATAATATACCTATTAAAATATAATTTAATTGGAATAATAATTTTTATGACCATCCATGAAGGTGGTAATGAATAATGAGAAATCATTATCCATGGAGACGATTAATCACCATAATTGGGGAAATGGTATTGATTCTTTGAAAAATAGGAGATGAGAAAAGGGGTGGATAGAAGAGAGTGAGATGTGGGTGCATGAGGGTTATAGTATGGGAGGGTTCTAGTGATGGTGCCACTGAGATCTAGGGTGTCAGTATAAGATGAACCCATATTTCTTAAAATTGATTTTTCACCCATCATTGGATGGGGATTGTTCAATGGATTTATCTAAAGCCCTAGATGGATGTGCAGTTTCTTTCCAAAAGGATCTATCCACAACTCATGGTTATCAGTGATATGCGACTGATGTATCTAGGCTGTCAGTGTTGGGTGATATGGAGAGCGGTCAAGGTGCCGCTATAGGACTAGTTGGGGATTGTTCTTAAGTTGTCTCAAACATGCTAGCTGGAGCTACGGTCTCTTTCTATAAGGCTCCTTCCACAATGCATCCACAATAAGTGACTGGTGTATCTAGGTTGACAGTGTTGGGTGATGTAGAGGGTGGTCAATGTACCACTGCGGGATAGTAGAACCAAAACCAAGTGAGGCATTTTGTTCCTGATGAGGGGACATTTATGAATTGATCCATTTCTTACTTCAAATTTGTGCATGATTATTCTACTAGAAGAAAGGGGAACATTTAACACATCAATGTAGACCCCGATTATATTTTTGAGTGGCTTAAAATGGGTGAGTTCTCGATCATTGCTAGATTATTTCTTTCTAAAGGCTCTTACCCTCTGAAAATTAGTGAACCGAAGAAGCGGATTTAATCAATTTAGAGATTTTCATATTGGAAATGATTCTTGATAGAATGGGGATACATACTAATGATCTTCCCCATGGAAGAAATGAAAGATTGATATTGGGGTTTTGGTTCTATTTCTCTCAAACTGTGGATTTTTCACCTTTGTGAATGGGATAAAAAATTAAACCCCTTTGAGGGTGGTAACAGCACCACAAAAATTTGGCTAAGAGTGTATGGGTTGAATTGGTTACTCTGGCACCCTAAAAATTTGTATGATATAGTGCAATCAATTGAAATCCCCCTAAAAATTTACAAGGAAATGCGAGTGGCAGGATTTGGTCAGTATGCTCATTTCGTGGTTGAGGTTGAATTGGGATCAACCCTGGTTGATAAGGTTATGCTTGCAACTAATGAAAAAATTATTTATTTGATGATCATTTATGAAAAATTACAAAATTCTAAAAGGAATATAACATTATAGGTCATGACTCATTTACATATAAGTGTTCAAAAGTTTACAGATATTTTTATTCACATAGACATGAGATGAGAAATTGTCTTAAAAGAATAAAAGTACACCAAGTTAGAGTCCATCCATCCATCCAACGGCCCGAAGGCATTTAAATTTTTTATTATTGACAGAGCCCCCTTTTAAAGGAAGAAGGGAGGGAACCTAAGGACATCATATACTTAATAAAAATCAACATGAAGGACAAAAAGAGTACAACCAGACTGACAACCGAATGAGCCCCTCCTCGAGCCAATGATCATGATGAAGTGTGTCATCATTTCTGGGCTTATCAGCAAGCAAGTGTCCCATGTCAAAGCATGGGTAAGATCCGATGGCTAATTCCACACCCTCTCAACAACTGATTTTGAAAAGCACTGCAAAGATGAACCAGCAGCTCTGAATCCACCTTTGGGGTTTGATCCTTCAATCGAGTCCAGCTGCACTTCCCACCTTCGATAATGAACCAGACTCATAATACATCCACAAAAAATCAACCATTCAAGCATAAAAAAGCATATAAGCTTCAACAAACCACCCAACGATGTGCCAGTAGAAGTACAAAAAATTCTGCACTGGCCGCCGGAGCCACTGCCAGGAAGTCCCCAGCCACCATCTCTAACCATACGCAAAAAAGATGCCAATAATCGGATCCAAGCCACCCTGACCTATATCGGTCATGAATCCAGGAAACAAAATGGAAGAGTAGTGGAACACAAATGGTGACAGCTCCGCTTAAACCCTTCAAACCTGCAAAAATAAAGGGATACTCCCCCTCTGAGAGATAGATCTATGCCAACCCACAATGGATGCACACCATAAGCACCACATGACTGCGCCGGCCCAAACCAAGGAGCCAGATCCATGCTGTTGTCACAAAATTAGAACTGTGAAGAGGAAAGAACAATACTGTAGGTGCATCAAACTGGCTGAGAGGCCAACGTTTTTCCAGGATGCAACAACCCTGAAAACGGAAGACCATCACACCATTCTAGAACTCCACTACCTAGACCACACAAGAACACCACCTCGAGCGATGTCTCCAAGACGCTCCTACATCGAAGAAACTAGAGGAAGCCAGCACAAACCGAGCCCTGTCGAAGGGGAAGGGAGATCAAATATTGAGAAAAACCCCTATCCACCATGAGGAGGGGGGAGATTCCGATCCGAGGCATGTGAATATATGATAGCGTTTGAATTAGAATCATGAGGATAATAAATAGAATTTTAAGGGTGATGATGGACCTACCATTCTTTCTGATAACCTAAGGTAAGATGTGTAGGGACCTGTTCCTAAGGATGTTATTAATCCCACAATTGATGAGAAGGGTGGTAGGTCATGTAATATAGCTAATATATATGCCCCTAATTCTAAGAATAAGATAATGTCTTGGGAAAAAATCTTTTCTAAAGAGGAAAATATAAAAAATGTTGACATTAATAGCGAAGGAAAGTGTATTGATTTGTAGAAAATTAAAATTTCTTCATCTCCTCAAATTATTGGCCATGATAAAAACTCAAGATCTAAACAAGGAACTAAAGATGAAATTCAAAAATAAGTTTTAAATCATCTCTCACATGATAGAATGATTGCTTCAGGTATCCAAAAGGGTAAAAAAAATTTCGAATCTAACTCCCCATTTATATCTAAACTTATTCATGCTTCTTAAAAACCCTTTGTGGACAATGAAGGCTATAAAATTGTTTCCTACAACAAGGAAAAGTATACAGCTATGTCGATTACAGATAAACCCAATCCTTCCTTAGGTAAAAATTTTAACTATGAAAATTAGATGAAGGGTAACACTCAGGGTTCTCATTATAATACCTAGGATATTATTGAAAAAAAAAACTGTAATGGAGAGAGTTGATTCTCCTAGAAAAGGAAAAGTGAAATAATAAGATAGCTTTGATTATGACAGCGCTGATGCTGAGTCACTTTTGAAGAGTCTTAAATCTCTTCTTTCATGTAAGGGAAGATCGAGAGGTCGGGGTTATGGTCACAGAAGGTCTGAATGGATTTTAATTCAAGAAGAAGAAATAAATCTATGTGCTAGATTGATGAAAAAGATAGATATATGGCTTTCTACCTTGGGGTTTTCCTTGTTTCACATACTCTTTTAGGTTACTTTCTTTTGCATTATTTTTAATAAAAGAAGAACAACCTCTATATATCTTAAAAAACAAGATAATGGTGTAATTATTCTTTTATGGGTGAAGGATGTGAGGATAATTTATAAGAAGAAAATAATTAAGTGAGGTGGTTTGAGAAAGTTACCTATTGAATATCACCTCCTCAAAGGAATCCTTTCAGAACTTGGAATTGGCCATTGGGCGAGACCAACAAAAATATAATTTGAGGAGAGTGGGGAAGATAATATTTAGTAGATATTTGGAAAGAATCAAGTATTTTTTGGAGAAAGGGGGTGGTGAGATGTTGTATTTATACTTGTTGCGGGGTAGTATAAAGTGATTAACAAATTGATTATTTTATATTAAAAGCTTACCACCATTGGGTGGAATTAATTTCAAATATTTTGGTTGATAATTAAAGATTTAATGGATGTTTAAGGAAGATAAATACATTAACCACCAAATATATCTTTTTGTTTTATTTATTTTAAGACGTTAACTTTTTTCTTTAATCCACTTCACTATTTAACTTATACTACAATAACTTTTTTTAACTCAGTAACTTGTTTTTACCTCGGTATCTTTTTTTTTGTTTCAAAAAAATGAAATTGGACTTATTACCTAATTTTTAACTTCTGAATCCAAATTTTCAATCAATTTTTATTGATTAATTTTATAAAAGTAGTAAAAATAAATTATAAATATGTTACCTATATAACTTATAAAAACATTTTTTTAAAGGTTAAAATCCATGTTTTAAAAAATGATAATATTATGATAATAAATGTAACTCCTTTTTTATTTTTTAATTACTTAAATACCATTGGATGAGGAATAATGGTTAATAAATTTTAAATCATGATAATATAATAATTATTTCATTAGAATTATGTAAAAATAGTATTTTTACTATTTATCCCATTAATCATTTTTTAAGAAAATTACCGAAACATTAACCTTCGATATTTTGATGATATGGGTTAAAATATTAATTTTAGTTTACAAAAATAATTTTAAAAATAATAAAATTTAATTTTTTCAAATAAATATCTTTATTTATTGAAATCGATAAATTTACTATAAAAATAACATTTTGACCAATACAAAAATTAATTAGGACTGCATTAAAATATATTTTACTGTAAAAAGTTTTTTTTGGTATTTATTATAGATATATGTGTTTTATAATAACTAAAATAATTAGAGGAAAGGAAATTATATTGATTAATATCTATGATTTTACATTCTTTTCCCCCTTATGAAATTTTACCCTCAAAATATCGTATTACATACTATGGTTAAAACATGTTAGGTGCTTCTCCTTTATAACTTCCTCTGGTTCCCATGTTTCCTCTTCATATTTATGGGTCCTCAATAGAACTTTAACTTGGTGAGTGGTCTTTTTTAGGTAGAAAATTATCTCTATAGTCTAATATCTTCATTGACCACTCCTTATAAGAGAGATCATTTTACTGTTGTACCATCTATGAATTTAGTATATGCGAGGAATATGGAATGAAATTCATTGTAATGGATACATGGAATACATAATATACTTGAGACATGGATGGTGTAAGTGATAGTTTATATTCCAAAAATCTATTGTAATCAATAATCTCAAAGGGCCCGATGTACCTTGGACATAGCTTCCCCTTATTCCCAAATCTCATAACTCTCTTCCATGGACATATATAGAGGAATAAATTATCTCTAACCTCAAACTATAGGCCCCATTGATGATTGTCTATATAGATCTTATTTCAACATTGGGTAGTCCAGATGTGCTACTGAATGGTATTTAAATTTCCCACCACTTCCTCATCCATTTCAGGATTTTATAGCTTACGTTCACCAAATTCATCCAAACATGAAAGAGTTCTACATATCATCCCATAAAAGGGTTTTCATGAACTGTCCTACTAGGGCCTATGACATGACTCCCCAAGCCCATATCCAATAGTCTATGGGATTGTGAGTAGAACTAAGTAGTCAAATCACTAACATGGGTGGCATTGCCTATGTAACTGTACACACACACACTTCTCCAAGACTAGAAAATGATGATATTCAAAAACAACTAAATAACCAGTGCATGCATATATCTATATTCCACAACAATAGTATGAAATTAAGTAAATAATGTAAACAAATCCAAAGACAATACCACCAAAATTATTATGTAACACAAGTGTAATATGAAATTAAAGGCACTCGAACTATTTTTGGAAAGCTATAGGAACAAACCTTATGTGTTTGGTCTCACTAAGAACCATCTGGTCTGGGTTCATGTAGGACTATGTCAAAATGTCAATCTTTTTCACAAGACACAACATGTGTAGGAAAAAACCCTCTATGGGTGAGTATAACAATAATCAGTAGGACACCCAAAAACCATAATTCATATAACAAAGGAAATACAGTTAGATTTTCATAGGAATGTGTATATAATAAATATAATAAGAATATCCAGATATACTCAATAAAGACACACATCCTAGAGTGAAGTCACAAACACAGTATAATAGACTAGGATTCCAGCATGAATATTTTACGAATCACTCATCCGGGAGAAAAAAATCTCAAGTCTGATAGCACTATCGACATTTATATGATAGGTACTGATCATCAGTACTCATTATAATAAAGAATATGCTGACAGATCTAAATAGAATACAATACATAGATGAGGATCATAGCCAGGTCCATGGGATGATACAGAAAAATCAATCTAGATTAACCTGCTAGACACCCAGGTGGTGTTGGTCTTGTCGATTCTAAGAAATCCACCTTGGGCACAAAGAAGAATAGAGGATCCCACTCCAAACCTCAAGGGTGGATTCTAACAACTCAATATAGGAAGTACCATTAAAGGTATCCTTTTCACTAGAGTAGGAAACAATTCATACCAACCCTCAGGGAATGAATAATGGGAACAAACCCTAAAAAATATTTTCCAAGATATGGAGGACATGTGATCTAATCCATGTATGAAATAGTACACAGCATGTACATGGGTTACACACCATGTCCCTAGACCTTGGGTTCTACCCATATAAATGGATTGTGTCCTTTAATCTATGGTCGTGTATTATAGAGGAGAACATGAAATGTAGAGGGGTTACACGTCGTGTACCTGTACACTAGGTTCCATCCATGTACTCTTGTTGTGTGATAGTACAACGTATCAGAACGTGTTACCATGATCATGTACCAGTACATGGGGTAAATTTTGTACATGAACAACACCTTATCATGTGGGGGAGTACATGAATTATAGGAAACCCATGTACTCTATGGCATGTATGTGTACTTCCTCAGGTACATGAGGAGTCATTCAAAGGGGGATACATGTTGTGTATCCAAGGACTACATTCCATGTGTATTGGGTTTTCTAGAAACCCTTATTTTTTCTAACACTTTCACCCATGCCACTGTAACCTTGAAATGCAACTCCAATCGTACGGAAAAACATGGATCTGTCTCATCCAAACCTCACTGTCGGCAAAAAATGTGCTCCACCATCAAATATGTTCGAAAAATAGAGTCATTCATCTAAATCATCTTTCATGAATCTCAATCAAAAATCAAGGATTTCAAAACTAGTCTGATCCTTTCACAGCTCTCTCCTTCACACCTCCTTTGCATCATATTGAGTCCAGCTCTATAAACATGGATTGATGTAACAAGAAACATGTGTGAAATAGTTGATTAATCGATATAGAATTTAATTGTGATCCAAACAAATAATTCATGTAATGAATATTGAATGATGTGAGAAAATAAAAAAACATGAATAATAGAAATGAACCTTTTCCATGTTTAGTTAACCTTGTTTCATTTCTATTATTGAGATAAAGGAAGAAACAAATAAATTGATAACTCCCAAACTAATATAACCATTAAAATAATCTCATCCCACATAATGATCAAACCTCAGATCAATATATTCATTTATTGTTCCATGTTCATCATAGAAATCAATAAAAAGGAATAAATGAAAATAAACTACATCCCCTACATCGATTTGGTTTGATAACTGATGAAGAATGATGCGTCATCATCATCACTGGAAAGATCTATTGAATCTAAGTTAAGTTAATCATCGAATCATGATGTATCACCATTATTTTGAGAGGATTTTCTAGATATTTGTCTCCAATGGTCCACCACCATCTCTAGGGTTATGCGACTAACCCTTGGATTTTTCCATAGTCAGCTATTTAAATATTAGTTAATCACCATAATGGAAAAATAAAACAAATCAATTTATTTTGATTATTTTATTAATTTCTACATCATTGATGAATTTTCCACAAACAACCCACAACAAATATTATTAACTCATTCCTAGGATAAACCTAAAATTTTTAGTTCAATGGTTCCCTTGGATTTCTAACCTAGGATGCCTTTTAGAAGTTATTTTACTTTTTTTGGAAAACCGCACATGTGTCATCCTTAATATATTTAATATATTTTAAATATTTATCCTGGACACACTAGGAATTAAAATTGCATGCTGTCTTAGTGCTTGGTCTCAAAAATAATCGACATAATATTTTAAAATAATAAATGTAAAATCTTATCCATTACATTCTCTTCACCTTGGGTATCTAAATCTCAGAAAGAAAATACATGGTCTACTAAAAAAGATGTTGGTATTGAGAATTAACCTGAGCCTCCCACTCCTAGGAGCTCTCTTTTAGATTCTCAGTCTACCACCCAATTAACACCAATGGAATTGACCACCCATGAAGTATCCTCTCCTGCCGATATTTGTTCTCTATTGGGTACTCCAAAAAGGTCACTCGTTCCTCGATGTCATGCATGCACCAGTTGATAACGTGTGATGGGTCGTTCACATACCTCCTCAGCTATGAAATTTGGAAGATTTCAAGTACCTAGTAAATCTATTAAGGTATATCTAAGGGATACAACACCTATCTAACTCTACATAGTATTTGGAAAGGGCCAATAATCTTTGGTGACAGTTTGCTTCCCCAGACTAATCTCTGTAATCCATGTTGAGGTGAAACCTCTAGATGGTCTCCTTCCAAGAAATAAAAATCCATCCATTTCAAGTTATATTACGAATTATGATGTCTCTATGTGGTCTTCATCTGCTCTTGGATGTTCTGCACCTTATTATTTGTAGCTCACACCAACTTTAGGCCCCTGAGTGATGAATTTATTTAGTCAATCCAGCAAAGGGGTGACCTACATGGTCTCCCATACAAATCCTCGAATGGTTCCATATTTATGGTTGGATGGTAGCTATTTTTCTATGAAAACATCACCAATGGTAGTTGATCCTCCCAACTATGACCAAAGTCTGACATGAAAGTTCAAAACATGTCCTCCTATACATGAATGGTCCATTCAGTCTGGCCATTATAATGTGGGTGAAACAATACACACAAGTTTAACAAGTTCCAAAATGCCACCTATAATCCCTTCCATAATTAGTATGTAAAGAAATAATCATGATTGAAAAAAATAATTGATGGATATCCACAGATTCATACTTTCTCATAAATATAGTGGTGCCCCATGCTCTCTAATGAACTCTACTCATGTATAGATTGGAAGTGGGATGGATTGATGAGTCTATCTATGATCACCCATATGGAATCATGGCCTCAAGACGTATGTGCTAATCCCATAAAAAATTCCATCGATATATAATCCCACTTCCATTCTAAAACCTCAAGGGTTTGAGCTAAACCCATTGGAACTTGGTGCTCAACCTTCACTTCCTGAAAAGTAAGGCATAAATAAACAAAATCTATAACTCTTCTCTTCATCCTTGATCACCAAAACAGACAACGGAGGTTCTGATACATCTTTTCCACACCTAGATATACCTCCAATGAATATGTGTGAAACTCTTTCAGAACCTCCTCTCACAATGTCACTAGTCCCATCAATCATCCTCTAAAAAGATTGAAATGATCCCTTCCTTTAGAATATCCATCAAGAGCATGACCCATGAACATATAATAATATAGGGTCTCATGTTAGTGTCCCATGTATGTGCCTCCCTAACTAGTTGTAAGAGTGAAGGGGTGAAAAACAGTGACTAGAGGTAATACACTACATCTACATCAATAAAAGATTAATGAAATGAGCCTAATTACTCTAATACCTCACTCATCAACTATGAAGAAGATCTCTGGTTGAGAGCATCTATGACCATGTTCCTCTTCCAAGGAGTGTAGAAATTTTCAATGTCATAATCCCAAAGGAACTACATCTATCTCCACTATCTAAAGTTAAGATCCTTATGAGAGAAGATATACTTGTGACTCTTTTGATCAAAGTAGATGATAGACCATTAACCCATCATGTAGTGTCATTACATTTGAAAAAAGACTATCGCTGCTAACTCAATATCTCGGGTTTCATAGTTCTACTCATGTGGCCTCCACTAGAGTAAACCATACAAAATCTCCCCTTAACCAAACCATGTCTAGTTATTGAGGTACCACAGAAAACTACGTACTAACACCTTCCTACATCAATCTCAAGAATGGAGCACTTGTCAAACTCTACCTCAACTGTTGAAAATCATACCGGCACTCCTATATCAACAAGAATGGTTTCTCCTTTAAATTAAAAGATTTCATGGGTGATGATACCATGTATAAATTTGGTATGAATCTATTCTAGTATCCTTCCAAACCACTATTGCTCTATACCTTTGTCAATACCTTATGTGGATCCAATGATAACACTTCTTCATTCTTGTCCGGGTCCACTTCCCCTATATCCGCTAAGATAACATGTCCCAAAAAGTGGACCACATGTATCCAAATTTGTAACTTTGATAACATTCCATAAAACATGTTCTCTCTGATTATGTCAAAAAATATCCTCAAGTTTCTTGTTTACACTTCCTTATACATCGAGTACACAAGGGCATCGTTGATGAAGACTTCCAAGAGATGGACTAAGAAAGGCTAAATGATATGGTTCATGAGTCCCACAAATACTATTGGTGAAATATTCATATAAAAGGGAATAACTAAGTACCCATAGTGTCTATAAAGACATTCGAATTTAATCTTTGATATATCCTCATATCATACTCACAACTGGAGATAGCTTGATCTGAGGCCAATCATAAAGAACCATCACAACCCTCTCAACTGATCAAAGAGGAAATTGATCATTCATTGTGGATAATTATTCATCAAAGTCCCCAAATTCATGCCTCGATAGTCCCAACATAACCTCAAGATCCATTCTTCCTTTATATAAAACAAAACATGGGCTGCTCGGGGTGATACACTAGTTGGAACAAAGCCTTTCCTCTAAATGTCCTCCAACTACAACCTCATCTAACGAAGCACTACAGGAGCCATCCAATATGCTGGAAAAGATACTGGTGTTGTCATGTGGTGTAGATCAATGCATAAGTATATATATTAGTGAGATGGTAAAGCTATAAAATTCTTGAGGAAGATTTCATTGTTCTTTGTCAACATTGTAGGTAACTATAAACTCAAAAAATCCACTAGAAAAAGGGTTAGGCTACCCAACTGATGAGTAATCACCTTCACCCTCCTATTCACTAGTCCCTCATCTGCTTCATATATTTCCATTTCAACAAAAAAGGAGAACCTATTTCTATCACTATGGAAACACCACACCCTTCACCTAAAATATTCAATCTTGGAATGCATTGTAGATATCAAATTCATACCTAGAATGAAGTTGTAAGGACTTGAAACTTGAACAAAGAGATACAACCGAAAATATCATCTCCATATGGGAAAATTGGACCAAAATTGTGAGCCATAAAAATTAGATCATCTATCTTGAGACCACATCCTGAAAAATATAATACATCCAGGTCTCTAAGACTGATGTCAGATCCTTTCTATCAAGGTATCTACTCTTACTTTCCAACTGTTGAAAACCAATGACTATATCTTATCACCCAAGAAACTCTCAATCACCAAATATAAATATAGATCCCCATAATAGGTAGGAATTCATAGTTAATAACCTTGGACCACATGTCTCAATACAGTCCTCACTCGATGGTCTGAGCCCAAAAAAACTAATCTCAAACCATATCCATCGAGTACTTGGAGTGGTTGGTAATCCTCGATGAATACCCAACTACTATTATGATTCCCTACTAGAGATTCATAATCTATTGTATACAAACAACCCTTAGCATAGATGGTGAGAATTCCTATCTGAATATATTCTAAAACTCTATCCACAAAATATTCACCTCATCATAAGATAAGGTAACTAAACCCCACCACCAACCTACTGATCCATGAAGAATGCTCACTACCTAGATCACCATCGGATCTATCAGTTTCCTGACTAAATGTAAATCTTCGGTCACTACCTCAAGATAGTACTCATCCAGCTATGGGTTGGGATCACCTTGGAACCTGATGGGTCTCTATCTCTGTAACTTGTGAAGTGTACTCAGCCTTCCAACCTCATCCGTTAGTACAATGGGTACCATGTGCTACTCTTCAGGTGGTGGTATGGATAGTGAACCACTTAGATGTAACATCTTGGGAACTGGTACCTATTTCAAATCCTCATCACTCGGGTGATAATTCTCATGATTTTCATACAGAGTCCTAGCTAGTATACATTGCACAATCCTCATGAAAGTAAACAAGATGTACCATGGTCAATGAGTATATCTGGAGAGTTGAAGTAAGAAGGACATCAAAACTGAAACTAATTCTTATGTGATGCATGCACCATTGTTTCTCTACAACTAGTGTTATCATGTACTGATTTAAAAAGTTAGTGATCAGAGTCTTTGTGTATGGATACATTGGATATTTCACCAACACTCGAGTCTCTAACCTAAATTATGAACTCAAAACACTTAACCCTATTTCCCTAAACCAATCTTCTAGACTATTGGTTTTAAATTAGAACCGACTACTCTGATAACACTATATCATGACCTATCTTAGTGGGGCCTATGCCATGACTCCCCAAGCCTACCTCCAATTGTACAGGGAATGGTGACTAGCATTGAGTAGGAATATCAATAACATGGGTGGAATTCCGTAATTACATGTACACATGTACACATCTTTAAGACCACAAATTGTGGAAATGTAAAGAAACTGAACATCCTATGAAATGATAGATCTATATCCCACAATCAAACTAGAAAATTAATTAAATAATGTAAACTAGTCCAATTAGAAACCCACTACAAAGACTCTTTAACACAAGTCTAACATGAATGTAATGGTATTAGGGATACTTTTTTGAATGCTATAGGAACACACCTCAGTTTTTTTGTCTCAATAAGCAGCATATGGTTCTGGTCTTCCTAGGACTCTGTCAAAAGGTTGATCATCTACACAATTCATGAAATTTGTAGTCAAATCCCATATAGGGGTGAGTATAATAATACTCAGTATGACACCCTGAAACCGCAAATCTTATATGTAATGAAATATAGACAACTCTATATAGGTATATGTCTATAATACATATAATAAGAATATCTAGATATATTAAATGGAGACACAATGTCTAGATTTAAGTTATAACCATAGTATAAGTTCATAGGATTCTAGCACAAAGACACCACAAAGCACTCTTTTGATATAACACACCCCTGAGAAAGATAACAATGATGATGTCTATATGAGAGGTACTAGTCATTGGGTCTCATCATGAGAAAGAGTATACTGATAGATTTGGAGATAATGTTACACTTACAAGGATTACATCTAGGTCCACAAGGTGATACCAACAACTCAATCTTGATTAACCCACTATGTAGGGGATCAACACTCAGGTAATGTTGGTCATGTCGATACCAATAACTTCACCTTGGGAATGAATATGAATATATGATCCCAATCTAGGACTCTTAAGGGTATTCCAACAACTCAATCCAGGAAGTCCTGCTAAGGGATCATTGTCCTAAGAGTATGAAAATATTTGTACCAACCTTCAAGGAATGGATAAGGGGAAGAAAACCTAATGAAACTTGTTCATGATACATAGTAAAATAGATCTAATCCATTTATGAAAGAGTTCACATCATGTAGAGGGGTTATATGCAGTGTCCCTTAACCTTGTGATCTACCCATGTAAAGAACGCATGTCATTCAAACCATGTCCACGTAGTATAGAAGAGTACACAATGTGTAGAGGGGTTAGGCTCTTTGTATCTATACATTGGGTCCCATCCATGTACTACGATCGTGTTCCTGTACATGAAATCAAACCATGTACCCAGGCCCATGTGTCAGTACAAGGGGCATCCAATGTACATCATCCAAGTCCTATCATTTGGGGGAGTTCACATGGTGTTGGAATCCTATGCACTCTACCCCATGTCTATGTACCTCCACAAATATAAATCAAGTCATTCAAAGGGAGATACACAATGTGTGTATTAGGTTTTTGATGAACCAATTTTCTTCCCCCCACTTGCACCCACACAACTATCACCTTGACAGCTAGCTCCAATAAAACTGAAAAAATGGCTTTATCTCTTCTAAGCCTCATTTTAATTAAGAAACACACCCTAACCATAAAATCTACATAGAGAATGGAATAGTTTATCCAAATTATATTTTACGCATCACGCTAAAAAAATAAAGGGTTTCTAAATCGGTCTGATCCATTCCCCGCTACCATTATCACACCTCTATTGCGTCAAACTAAGTATGGATCAACAATATCAGATCGTTGTTCCAAGAAACATGTGTAAAATGATCAAATAATCAGTAAAGTGTCAAAATGAGGTTCAAACAAAGAACAAATGTTATGAATAGATAAATATTGGAAAAATTCAAAAAACATGAAAAATAGGAAAGAACCTTATCTATGTTCAGTTATCCTTGATTTTTTCTTGTTAGAATGATGAATTAAGAAATAAAAAATAAAACAACTCCCAACATAATATCCCTGAAAAATAAACCCATCCCACATAATGATTGGATCACATATCAATCTATTAATTTTTTAGTTCAGGTACATCATATAAATCAAGAACAAATAATAAATCAAAATAAAACACACACACTACCTTGAATCGGTTCGATCGCTGATGAAGAACAATGCATCACTATTGTCAATATCAGGATCAGTCAAATATAAGGTTCCTTGATCATCGATCCACTATTCGTCACCATTAATCTAAGAGAATTCCTCAATTATCTCTCTCAAATGGTCCTCTTAATTCTCTAGGTTTATGTGAATAAACATTGGATTTCCTCATAATCATCAATTTAAAAATGAGTAAATCAATGCATATGAAAAACAAAAAAATAATTTATTTCTATTATTTAATTCATTTTCACGACCAAAAATATTTTTCCACAAAGGAACCATACCCAACAATGTTATATTTTACCTAGGGTAAACATTTCATTCTGAGTTCAATGGTGCCCTCAAATTTCTAATTCATTAAACTATTTAGAAGTTATTCCCATTTTTCAAGATAACCATACCCACATGCTATTTAATATATTTAAACATTTATTTCAGGATCACCAGGTCTAGGAACTTTATATCATAGCAAAAAATGGTCTTAAAAGTAATCCATGTAATATTTAAAAATAATATATGGAAAATCTGAGACAGTACAAGGCTTCATATAGAGCCATTTGGATTCTAGAGTGGAAACTATTTTTGTAAGAGAAATAGAATAGTAAAAGATACTATTACCATCCTCCTTATAAGTCAATTGATCAAGCTCTCAACATGTATTCTAGTGTATTTATGGCCTTCCTAGACTAGACATCAGTTTGATGCTGATAGGCCATACTGATGTTTAGCTCAATGTTTAAGGATGTTGGAGACTTTTTCAAAACATGGTGGAAAACCTAAGATATTTAATAAATATAATAAATAATGGCACTCCATTCATCCTCACCACTTATATGATGTATATAAATGAAATATCATTTAGTGAGAAGTCTTATTTATTTGTAATAAAGTGATATATATTTTTAATATGATCCTCAATAACTCATATAAAATTACTTCCATTGGATATCATCATAAGTCCAGTGAAAATGATTATGGTGATGTTCTCACATTTACATATCAGTATGGGTAATGGGTGCATCCCTTAGAATTCTATCTTTTATCCTTAATTTACTAACACACTAAAAACTTAGATGTATTTTCTACGATCCAATTTTTTATATTTCCCTAAAAACAGATCTCCTGAATATCTTGATACATCTTTATACACCTTGGGTGGATGTAGAAAGTCAAGCTTTATGAATCCTTCAAAATATCCATATTTATCTCATAATTTAATGGAACACATATTCATGACCCAAATATTATCACTCCTTCCTCATTAGTTTTAAACATTGATGATTTTCTATTTCTCTTAGCTTCCACATTCTTATGAATCTTCACATAATATTATTGTGCATCCATTATCTTCTCTAAAAGTTATGGTTGGGATATATTTTTAGAACAGAATTATGATGTTCCTTCCCTTATAATCCCCATTTTCATCCTCTATATGTCTATGAAAATTGGATCCTTCTCAATTCTCATCATTGATAAAGTTTACATATCCTTTCTACATAGATCATCTTCTACTTTATTTTCTTTACCATGATGGTAGTAGATTAAGAAATCATAATCCTTGATGAGCTCTAACAATATTCATTGGTTCATACTAAGGTTATATTATGTGAATATATATTTTAGGATCTTATAATCATCATATATTTCCAATTTATTCTCACAGATATTATAACGATATATTTTCAATGTGAAGATCATAACTGCCAACTCTAGATCATGCGTGGGATAGTTTTTCTCATGAAAATTTAGATACCATGATTCCTAGGATATTAATTTATCATTTTTTATTTGGATATAACCAAATACCTTTTTTGATGCATCACTGTATACCACAAAGAGTTCTCCACTTGTGGGCGGTGTGAGTATTGTTATAGTGATAGGCCTTTTTTCGACACTTTGAAGCATTATTCACATTCACAGGTCTATAATAAAATTACTCCCTTCTGAGTCAGCTTGGATTATGGGTTTAAAAATCATGATAAGTTCTTAAAAAATATTCAATAATACCCAGCTAGACTAAATAAACTAAGGATATCCATTACAGATCTGGTCTGGGTCAATACTCAATTGCCTCTTTCTTAGAAGGGTCAACAAATATCCTTTTTTGGTGATAACATGTGTAATGAATAATAATTCATCAATAATAACTCAAATTTACTGTACTCTTCATATTTTTTCCCATTAAAAATGTCTTTATCATAGTATTCATGTTCTCCTCATGCTCCTCCTTATTCTTGGAGTATATCAGAATATCGTCTATAAAGACTACCAAAAAAATTTCAAGGTAATCTATAAATAATCAACTAATCAATCCCATGAATATATCTAGTTCACTGGAGAGTCTAAATGGAATAATTATGAACTCATAGTCTCTATAACTCATTCTAAAGTTAGTATTGATAATATATTCCTTCTCCACCATTAATTGGTGATATCCCGACCGAAGGTCAATCTTTGAGAAATAATTAGCCCCACATAGTTAATCAAACAAATCATCTATCTATGAAAGGGGATGATTTTTATTTATCATGATTTTTTGAGCATGTGATACTGATTCAATAGAACATCAATACATCCCTCTTCATGACATAGAGGATTGGTGCACCCCATAGTGAAGAACTCATGCATATGAAACCCTTGTTTGAATTATATTATAACTACATATTTTGTTATACTAACATAATTGTGGATATTATATAAGTTTTATTTGATATGGATAAATATTCAGGTATTATTTCTATTGAGAAGTCAACCTCTTGGTCCAGAGTAATATTGGGAAATTATTTTGGGAACACATCAGTGTATCCCACCATGATGGGAATGTCTTCAATCATGATCCACTCATTTGTCTCAATCATTTAATCTAGATATGATTAATCATAAAGAAATAATATCCACACTTGAGATGATGATTTTTAAAGAGATTTATCCTCCTCCTTAAACTTGTACAAAATTGGAGGATTCCTTGGGATTTGAAGAGGGACCACCATCTTCAAATAGTTGATGTTGAACTTGTATAAAGATAGCCAATGCATGCCCAGTTTAGCATCAAAATAAACCAATGTCTGATGATATTCACTAGGTGGTTCATTACACAAGCATTGATAAGTGAAAAGTTATACATTTTAGATAAAATAATTTCACCATTTTTCGTTCTCACAGATAATTCAACTTAAATATTTTTAGGTGGTGTTTTAATAGTTCTACTAAACTAGAATGTTATTGAAAAATGAATAAAACAAGAATCAAATAGTACTATTAATATTAATGAATAAATTAATAGTTTACCCATTACCATATCATTATCATGATAATACACAGTAGTAGTGATAACACGTTCCCTTCCTTTCTACCATATTGGTTTCTATCACAATTTTTTTCCAATATCCCTAGGTTTAGGGAATAGGCTCACGTAGTTCCTATGTTTTTTATAGTATAAGCACTAAACATCATGAATAGTGTTTATATGAAACTTATTTTCCACATACTAAATAGCGGGTTTATTTATTTAACTTTGGAATTTATTAGATTGGCGCCCCTCTTTTCCACACTTGAATCATATTATTGTTCCTATTAACAATTTTCTAAGATGCTTCTTCCCATAGTTTTGTCAAGTGGGATGGTATGTTTTATTAACTACATGATATTTTTATGTTGATGTTTCTAAATATAATTTCATATTACATTTTTTTTCTCTAATACCATTAGAACACTAAGAATAACTAATCTCCCTCTAAAATTTAAGGGAAAAACTAAATATATCTTTATAACTATCAAAGTCATAAATTTCTAAGGCTTTTTATAGGCTTGGTTTCATACCACTAATGATTAGTCCTCCTAACCATAAATGATAATAAAAAAGATGTAATAATACCATGAAAATCCTGTGATGTTTTCTTTATATAATAGGATAAAATCATCTTCTTTATGCATCAGACTAAATAACTCCCTCTCCAACTCAAGATAGAGAGTTTGGAGAAACTATTTAATAAAAAATAAATTTTTTAATTCTTCCCATTCCATGGAATAAATTTCCTCATTAGAATTCATGTTTTTGACCAGTTTCCACCACTTATCAACTTCCCCATCAAATTAATAGACCTCCAGCATAAATTTCATTTCCTTCGAGCATTGAAGGAAAATGAATATTTTTCAATGGATTTAATCCATTTTTAAAATATGAGAGGATCATAAGATACACTAAAGATAAGAGTCCTTTGTAACATAACGTATTAAACCAAAACCTTATCTTTACTAGGATAATAATGGAGTTCTACATGATTCAAGTTATTATTAAAAACATGAGAAAATTGATTTGGTACTCTCAAGAAGTTATGAGCTCTTATTTCCATCAAGTTTGGAATAATATTAATGAAATCATCACATTGTATATCACCAAGATTGTTTTCATAAGTTATCATATTTCCAGAAATTAAATTTAATTAGGAAATATAAAATTATGGCGATTGAATAATTTTGAAATGATCATATAAGAAAGAAATTATAGATTTATAAGGATAAACTTATAAAGGAAAAGTATATCCTAATATATAATTTCCTTGGTTTCAATATAATTTATCTATTTTGGTAGAATTAACCCCAGGGTTCTTATTAATTTTTTAGTTCTAATCCACAAAAATAACTAGAACATGTTCTAATACTATCTGTAGGGACTAAATCTTTTTAAACATTTTATTACATGGTTTTAAGAATATTTATACATGAAATAAAAAGCAAGTATCATAAATTTTAGTGTCTTTGGAAGATTAGGTATAGTATTAGGAAACATTAAAATAGAATAAAAAATATTTTTATCAATCTCCATAATGAGTTCCCAACTACTTTTGAGCTCCTATAACTGTATAAGATATCCTATAGAAAACACATACAAAAGAGATGTGTTATGAATCTTATTAAGGGAATAAAAATTATATTGAATCATAACACATGATTTAGAAGGCATAACATGAAAATATAAAATGAATTTATCATGAATAAACATATGGTAGAATAACATAAAGAACATGAAATCATATGATCATGGAAATATATGAATGTGGAGGGAATATATAAAATGACATAAACATGAGTTAAGTATAACATTCAAGACTATATCACATGGTGGAAAATTTCCCATAATGGATTAGGTTTACTCCCTAATCCTTTACATGATGTCTCATGTGACTAAAGCATTACCCAATGAATTGGATCACTATTTGGGCACACCAATCATAACATGTTCATTTTTATGTGTGCCATGTAAAGAATCAAGCATAAGGAATAACCATAAGGGTTACTCATGGGAATAAATGGGTATAAAAATCATGTCATAAGATATAAAAAAAGTGAATTTCATATTGGTGTCCATGAAAGAAAATATTTAAAAAATTATTGGGCATTAATAAATTAAAAAATAATAATAGATCATGATAAATTATTTCTAACTAAATTAAAAACATGAAATGTAGTGGTTAGGTAACATTATAAATGTTCCACTTAAGTGCAGTTTTATAGAAAATAATAAATATTTTTTAAAGAGGATGAATGAATAATTATTAAAATAAATTTAGAAATGAACTAAAATATTTTTTAATGATAAATTTATTATTTTTATAAAAATATTGGTAGATTAATATTGTTTATGGAGTACACATGAAAATGGGTAAGAAATTGAGAAGTTCTTTTTGATCGGGTTTTCTTATTGAGAGGAATTGAGAAAGGAACCTTATAAAATATATATCTCCCCATAAAAGAAATAAGAAATAAGATGTATATATATATATATATTATAAATATATATAAATAAAATAAAATAATTACTTAATATTAATGAAGTGATACCTTGAGGAATGCAGAGATAAATAGTTTCATAAAAGAAATATGGGGTTTGGAGAGACCCCTTACATTATGTTTGAATGTGTTCTAAACATTAAATTAATGTCCTATATAATCAAATTAAATTTATTAATTACATAATTAAAAACATATTTCATTTATATATTATTTATTACTATTTTATTAAGTTTATTAATGGCCATTTTGATGAGTTATAATATTCAATTTTATCATTATGAGACTGTTCGTTTCATGTTTTCAAGGTTGGTTCATTCGTGTTTAATTATGAATGTTCTTTTAAAATGAAAATAAATCTAAAAAAGTGAGATCAAATGGTATTCATGAACATAAATAAGTTTAAATGGTACTATACTTTATTTTTTTCTTACAGGGATAAGATTCGTTTGATAAAAAGTTAATGATTAATGTTTAGTTTTTTGGTAGTTTTTTTGACCATCATGAACTAGTTTCATTTTATTTAGTATTATTTCTATATATTAGTTCTAAAACATGAAATAACTAATAATATACCTATTAAAATATGATTTCACTAGAATAATAATTTTATGACCATACATAAAGAAGGTAATTGAAAATAAAAAATCACTGTCCACAAAGACGGCTAGCTTCGATGATTTGGAAAATGGTTTTTCTCTTGGAATCAAAGGATATGAGGAAAGGGGTGGATATGAAATATTAAATTATCAATATAAAATTGAATAATATACATGATAAAAGATTTATTTTTATTTTATATATGATTGTGGTAAGGAGAAGGTATAAGAAGAAAAGTAATCAGGAGAGGTGATTTGAGAAAGTCACCTCTTGATTATCACCTCCTTGAAGTTCTCATTAAAGAACATGGAATTGATATTTGGGTAAGACCATAAGAAATTTTAATTTGGTAGAGTGTGGAGGAGATTATTTTAAAAAAAATTCAAATATTCAAGGGTTTTTAAGATAAAGGGGGTTGTGAGGGGAGGTATTTATTCTTGAAGTGGTGTGGTTTTAAGTGATTAAATAATGCTAATTTTATATTTAATTCCAACCACTTTTTGGTGGAATTAATTTAAATGAATTTTGTTGATAATTGAAGTTATAAAGCATGGATAATGTTGAGAAATAAATAAAACACCAATAAAATGTTTAAAAATTTAGGTATTTTTAGACTTTACCTTTACCTTTAACCCGCTAAAATATTTCACTTATATTTCAGTAACTTTTTTCCACCACAAAATTTTTTTATGTGGGAAAAAATAAAATTTGACATATTAACTAATTCTTAACATCTAAATAGAAACTTTCAACCCATTTTTATTGATTGAATTTATAAATTTGGTAAAAATAAATTCTAAATATGTTATCCCTATAACTCATAAAAACAGTTTTTGAAGGCTCAAATCGTGGTTTTTAAAAATGTTAAGAAAGTGTTTGTAAATTTGAATCCTTATGTATTGTTTCATTCCATATATAAATTTGGTTCAATTATAAGGGTAAAAAAACTTTAAATCATGATCATATAATAATTATTTCATGAGGGTTACTTAAAAATTATATTTTCTCTTTTTAACCCTAAAATAAACCCATTTACAAAATTCCCAAAATATTACCCTAATCAAATTCTGAAATGATGGATCCAAAAAAGAAATTTATTTTATCAAAATAATTATCTAAATATTATATTTTATAATTTTAAATAAATATCTTTTTGATATAAATATATAAATTTCGTTCAAAAATAAATATTCTAACCAATATAAAAATTATGTAGGACTTTGATAAAATACATTATCATATACAAAGTTTTTTTGTTTCTTTACATGATATATATGATTTATAATAATTGAAATAAATATTGGTAGTGAAATTCCATTGATAAAACTCTAGGTCATTATAGGGTATACTCGCGTAGTGGGAGGCATGCAAGTAGAGCTAGCCAAAGGAAGGGTGTCGTGTGGCAAAGAGGGGTAGGGACAGATGGAAATAAAAAAAATGAAAAATAAAAAACAAAAAGAAATATAAAAAACGTATTTTTTAAAAATTAGTGTGGTGTAAAGTTTTCCATCAAAGTATAATAAACAATGCGGTAGTTGTTCTACTTATAATTCCCCTAAAAATACCTTTAATGGTTATTATGAAGAACCTACATGGTTTAATAAACAATGATCTAACCATACCAAATGATAGTATCCTAAAACAGAACATAGTGTATGGTCACCAAATAGTTTCCCGAACCATGTTGGTTAACTATACGACCATAAAATCATTAAGAAATATTAAAATTTCTAATTTGAAAATCTTAGAAACTCATGAAAAGACCAAATAATATCAAAAAATATTTAATAAAATAATAAGTAAAATACAGAGGTGACTTAAAGACAATAAAAATACCTAATGAAATATCATTCTCAAGTCCCCATAAAATCCATGACAAACACCTATGTCCCATCTCACATCTCATAGGAGAGACCACCCAAAATTATACCCATAGGAAACCCTTCTCCATCTTACCTCATCTAGTCCTAAAGGACTAATCCTGCTCAAAATATTCATCAAGACCTAGACTACCCTCAAACATGGTGATAATCAACAGTTTTGTGAGGAATAGTCATCTTACCCATAACTACTAGGCGTATTCCTCTCTCAACTTCTAGTCTAGACCTAGGGAAACCATCCTAGGATACCCATGTTATATGATTCACAAATAGACTCACCCAAGGCCTCATTCAAGATAAAAAAACACTCCATTTCCATGAAGACTCAATATTTGGGTGATCTGATGCATTTAAAGTTCTCAAGATAAATTTTTCTGAATCAAGGAGGTTAAACACCATCCTATATCTTCTTCATAAGGCCATATTGACCACTATCTATCTACCAAAACCCATGAAATATGAATTAAATAAAGAAATAATACATAATAGGATTATGATATTGTATTATAGAGACTACATACCTCCATAAAGGTGTAACCATCCAAGATAAGATATATATGAACCATATATAGAATTTCCACACCAATTACAAGCTCATATGAAATCCCACGCTTCTTCCTCACACCACACGACATAAATAATTAATTATAATAATTTAATATGAAATATTTAATCTCAAAAAAATTGTCACAATTATAAAAAAATTCATTTGGCATCGTTGTTGCATCAAAATTTCGACCGACCATCCCCATAAGGATCATTCCACATCCCTAACACTATACCGAGGTAAAAACCTATCACAAAACACCTAGATAAATTAAATATTAAAATAATTTTACTAACAAAACTAAATAAATTATTTAATCCCCATACCTCAACTATAACTACCTATAATGGTGTTTGATCAACCTTATAGGATGTTATTTATCCACCTCATGTGAAATCCCTTTCATCTTTGAATGATTTTACCATGATTAAATGAAATTATTGTAAAAAACTAGCCTAAATTGGTCACATATTATGGATTGAAAATGACATCCAAAGGAAAGCATAACTAAGGAAAAAATATAACAATAATTTTGTGTATATCCCACCTAGAACCACACTAAATCAATAGGGAATAATGAAATAAGGTAGGGGAAGGCACTAGATGTAAGGCCCTCCCCACATGTGCTTGCTTGACCAAAAATATTGGGGTTTGGGGGGAATTTTTTTTTAAAACCATCTAAAAACATTTTACATTTTGAACTACCTAGGTAGAGGGTTCTCCCTTTTCCCTTGAAATTTCATAGTGTGGACACTTTATTATACCATGAATAGAAGTTATTGTTTTGTTAGTATCCTTGGTCCTCTTTCATTACATTGATGCTCATCAAAACCCATGGGGAATTCAACAACTAATAAACCATTTCCAAAAACACAATTTATGGATATTATAACTTTAAGGGTTATGTTATAAGTCCCAATTATCTAAATGAACCATCCAATTGATGAAAATTCCAAATTCCTTTTAAAAATCATTGAATCGAAAATATTTTGGTCATTAAAAACTCCCCAACATAATGCTTTTAGTCACCAAGAGGCATTGGTACTCCTAGAACAATTTATACGGATCTACCTCGGTCATCTATTCATTGATAACCCATCATCTCCTTCCCCTAAGTTCCAAATTTTATTTCTCTATTAAACTCAAACAAACAATATTCATTCCACAAGGTTTTCTTTTGAAGGTATGGTCCGATCCTTGAACCAGTTCAACTGCATCTCACAAGATTCTCTCTACGTGGATGCCATTTCAATATATACAGCTCTATTAATGACCACTAGTTGGACCTAATTGAGTTAAATTATACAAAAAATGCTTGGTATCCCCCATCATCATGTGCTCAAAAGAAACACCATCCTTCCACTTAGAATTTTCACTAACCCCCATAGGTAATGTACTACTCACACATGAGCCATGAAACCAAATTACCTTGATTCCCCATGAATTTCCTCCCAAATAGACACTATCCTTATGTTCCCCCACATGATTTACCCATTGAGTCACATCATAAATTGTGGTTCACCCATGAACCATGTCATAAATTTCAATTCACTTCACAATTTTTTTAATTAATCTTAGTTCAACCCATGAATCACTCTATGATCTCACTAAATTCTATATTGAGCATGGAGTCACCCCTGACATAACTCTGCCCTAGGTCATGCCAATATCACCTTCATCTCTATGTAAATGCCCCAACACTGCCCAATACCAAATATGAAAATTAAATCCATTATTACTCAAAAAACCATATATTAGTGGATCTTAATAATTACCAGAATCTTGGTGCCATGAAGACCATCCAACAACTGATATCACAACTTCCATGATCCTTCTTATCCAAATAAATTACCTCTATGACCAATACAGTGCTTTACACCATTAGAGTATCATTATCATAACTCCCCAAACAAAATAATAAAACTCTATGGATCACACTATATCCATTACAAAAATTAATGATTGGACATGACCATTCTACTCATACATGAGTACCAACACTAACCACCAACACATCCCATCCCTAGATTACTAGGAAATTGTCCTCCTAAAATCCAATCTTGTTCTCCCTACCATATAGACTTCCATATACTTATAATCGATCACAATCCCAAATGACTGCTCATCGCATGTGTGTCACTCCTCCTGAGCCACATTCACCACCATAATGTCACCCCTAACACCATGCCACCATGAAAATACTCCTACAAATAACCAAAACTCTTTGCCATCATGCCTACACACGGATCACTACTACACTATTTCAATATTACTACTTAGGAATATCCATAACCTAAAAAATTATCATGGGACCTACACATGACCATTCCATAAAATCACAACATAACCCGGAACCATATGTAAATGATGTGCACTTGAACTTTCACAGTAGGTTTTTTTCCAGAAAGAAACACCAATTCTCACTCTCTTCTTTTAGAAATGTGATCCACTGAGAACCCTCTATTAGGTTCTCATCCTCGATCCTATTCGGTCATTCCAAAAACTAATTGATATATACTCCGATACAACCGATACACATATCTATAATCACACTCCCTCAGTCTTGTGTCAATGAATAAAGGATTAAACTCCTAACCCAGTAACTGTCCCCTATGTGGTGGTCAATCACAAAAATAGGCCAAAGCATCTCACTCATGCCAAGGATAATTGCATATTTACTCAGAACATGAGAATCATCCCAAATCAATGAGAGTCTACTCAATGTCCCATAATGACACTAAAATTCTATCTCAAGATCCATAGGTCTTGGTATCTAATTAATACTACCCTTTTAAACCATCATCGATACCAAAAACACTACTAGAACTCCACATCCCAAAATCCCAAATCAGTTCTCATGCCTGTACTCAACCACATAATTCACTTAATTAGAGTTACACCAAAATAAAATATATTGAAAAAACATAAATGTTTTTTTGGTAATTTATGTAAATTAACTCACTTATTCAAAGATTTTATTAAATATTTTTATATCATCTTGTAGGCACATGATGAATGTACCAAACCCACTAGAGTTTTATCACTTAGAAAAAAAATTAATGCACTGAACAACCATGAGTATCAATGTATACCTTAATAAATGGACTTCTTTTCAACTACAATTGAACTTCCTTCACTAAGACCCACATGAACTTCCATTATAATAAATCATCTATTATTCAATTAAGTAGAATTACACTAACATTTTTTATGAGAAAATATTGTATAAGTCGTTGATTATTTAAAAAACCAAAATCTATCATTATAAAATCCGATAACACACAAGAAGTATCATTTCATTTGGGTCATAAATTCTAAATTTGATGCATGAACACATTCCTCTTTCCAATAGACCAAGTTCCCAAACCATAAATAATATATCTAGTAAGCACATCATTTTCAATAAACATATCTCCCATAATAGAAAAAACCAATATTAATAGTTTTATCACCCTAGTAAGAAACACATAATATAAGGCCCCAGCCTTAAACCTTACTTAATCTTGAGTTATTACAAGATTACACATTGAGGATATTTTCGGGTTTAGAGTTTTATAAAATTAGATCATAAAACTTGAATTACATTCCACATATATACAAAGTGGTTACATAAAGATAATATTCTTCTTTCCCATCAATGGAAACATATTTAAAATAAAACATGGATTCTTTTTTGATAATTCCTTGACACTATCATCATATCATGTACCTTTCACTTGACCTGTGAAAAACATTTCAAAAAAGACTTGGGATAAGCATAAAAAGCTCAGTATGGGTTATATAAAAAAAATATGGAAAGGAAACATGAGTTCATATATACATAAGAATGAAATCATACCTTACCCATAAAACATAATCACTTTAACATACCTCTTCAAATTATGAATAAATCATAGAAATCATAAGACATAAAGGTAACTTGAGGCATTCATAACATTCTTACATAGGGAGTAACCCTCTTGGTTAGGTTTGGAATACCCATCACAGTATATTCCCTAAATCTCTTCGGAGAAACCTTAAAATTTTACTCCTTCACGTTACCCAATGCATTGGAGAGCTATATCGGGCTCACCCGCCCTTAGTTTATCACGGAACCACCCGTCTTCATAATAATGACCAAGAACCTCAACATAATCGTATCACATAAAACATGCATAAAGGAAACATAACATTCCCACCATTCAATCACAAGATATCAATAAAACACATTGATATAAAAACATTATGAAAACCATTTTCAATACCAAAATAAAAGAAAAGTAAAACATGGTATTTATTTTTCTTTTAAAAAGAAGGTATGGCTTGTAGAGGAAGCCGAAACTCAAATAATGGTCACGGCGGTGGAGAAGTCATTGTCACCGCATACGTATGAAAAAAACATTCCCTTTTTTCATTTAGTAAACGCTTCATATAAAAAAGATTCCTTTTGAATAAATGTAAAAGTCAAAGGGGTTTATACACCATATAAAAGAAGGTTGTGTATAGAACAAAATATACCTCAATGAAAGGAGATTGAGACGAAGTCCCATACCTCGGGTCCGACATGACTCGATCATTATTTAATGTCCTGAATAAAAAACTTGAGTTAATTTCTACTTTCTTAAGAACCTTTTTTAAGTTCATGATTCCTTTTATATCACTTATTTCCATGTCATGAACACTATGTAATTATTTAAGTTAATAGGGGTCGTTTAAACGATCATTGGTACTTGAGTCAAAAATAAACCCTTTATAATTACCAGTTTTTCATGTATACATTATATCTAGAATTATAATCATGATTTATATATCATATATATCCAGTATATACATGCATTTATAATATTACATAATCATTTAGAGGTAAGAAATGAAATGCACTGTTCATGGAGACGGTAAGCCGTACGTATGCATGAACGCTACTTTCATTTCTAGTTCGTATTTTATAGAATGGAATCATAATGATATAAAGGTATATTATAATTCCAGTATAATATCATATATAATATCATAGTTCCATCCTTTATACGTCCCACATATGGTATTTAACGAATCAAATCACTTTGAGGGGGCGGTAGTCCGCACTTCCTTAAATGAAGATATCGCGTTTACCCATAATGGAAACGATATAGATATGCCCAAAATGAAAAATAAAGAAGCTTAAGGAAAACATAAACATATTATATATCATATATAAATATAGTGACATCTTAATGGACACCTTTGGAGGTGTTAAAATAATGTTGAACAATCATCATTTCAGGAGGCATAAATTCACCATCCACGGAAACAGTATGTCCTTTAACCATTAGATGTAGGTGTGTGTAAGTGTTGCTTGAATACTTCTTATTACAAAATCCTAGTATATTGAAGATACTTTAGTTTTTACAAAATAAATGAATAAAAAGAGTTTAGGGGGTTGGAGAAGCAAAATAAAACAAAAGGACTCAAGTGAAGACATTACCTTAAAATTGGGTAACTCCCTTTGGTTTGAGCTCAAAGGCTTCCTTGGGAAGACTTCTGCCCAATGTGAGGCTTCAAAGAGTAATATAGGGATGTGGAGAGACAAAATGGACAGGGGTGGCCTATCCAAAGGCTTTGGGAGTGTGGGTAAGGAGGTAGAGGTGGGGGCCTTTTATAAGAGGAGAGGAGGGGAACTCTTGGAAAGTAAAGAAATGTTACTTTATATTCAAATGGGTTTCGGATTTTAAAGGTCCCTAATTGATATAATTCGAGTATAAGATGATAAGGGTTCGAAATATACCCACCCAATAGGTTTTGGACATGTGTAGGTCTTAGATTTTACATTATCTTTCCATTTTATTTAAATCATCAAATAACGAGGTCATCGCTGCATCATTATGATGTCATAAATAATTTAATTTATTTAATGTCTAAAAATTATAAAAAAAATACTATGATGTATAAAATAATTTTAGATTTCCAATGACTATTTATAGTCCAAAATATCATTTATTTAGACAAAATTAAAAATATTTTACTTAGCTGATACATTCTTTGTTACATTTAACATTATTTAAAAAATAAAAAGATAAAAAGTCACTTTCTCACAAAAGTGACTTCATGGGGCCCCCATGTTTTTCACAAGGCATCCCATGGTCTGCCATGAGACAACCAGTAGCCTTAGGACACATTTTGGTGTCATTTTTTATTATTATGATATTATTTTATTATTTTTAACTACCCGATTACTCATTAATCAAGATAATTAAAGATAATTACCGTCGTTACTATTCATAATGTCCAAAAACAAAAGAGTCTTAATTACATAATTTGGACCTTATGATTACAAATATTTAATCCATTTTACCAAATTAAAAACACATAAATTTCAATAATTGATTTAAAAATAATTCCCGTTGTCAAAACCAATAGCGGGTTTTTTTTAAACAGTATCTATGAAAAGTTTGGCATTAGTTTATGACCAATTTCAAAGTGAAATTAATCCTAATAACCACAATTGGATTAAATGGTAAAAATATATTTAGAGTACACTTTAAGACCAATTAAAAATATAATCTAACCATATAATTAAATTAAATGAAAAAGCAGTTTTGATGTAAAATGCAGTATTTTTCACTATTCATTAAAAAATGAACATCGTCAGAAAAATACCAAAAATTTATCCAATGTAAATTTCAATGTCCCAATCATAATGAATATGTTTATTTTGACAAATATAGATTATAAAATTGTCAGAAGTTTGATATAAAAAGGGTTTGCCATCAAAAGGTAGTAAAACAATCTTTTAAGAATATTAGTGTATTCCATGCTTAAGATTTGATTTATTTTCATTTTAAGCCTCTAAAACACTATCTAATTAATTAATAGACATAGAAAAAAATATCTTTTATTCATTACTTACTTGGGATGTTACATACTTCCCCCCTTTAGAAAATTTCGTCCCCACAATTTATTTACTTATCAAATAAATGGGGGTACTTATCCCTCATTGCATTTTCAGATTACCGTGTTGCCTCTTCCATGATGTGGTTTTTCAACAAAACCTTTCCCTGATTAATCACCTTATTCTGTTAAACTTGATCCCTGTGGTCATAAATCTGGACTGGTTGTTCCTCATAAGATAGGGTCTCTTCCAGCTGAACTACCTCTGGACTCAAAACATGAGATGGATCTGTCATTTACTTTCTCAGCATCGAAACATTAAAAACATTGTGTACCTGAGATAAACTCGGAGGTAAAGCCACTCGGTAAGAAACTGATCCAACTCTCTCCAGAATTTCATATGGTCTAATGAACCTTGGACTCAACTTTCCTTTCTTACCAAATCACATCACACTTTTCCATGGTGATACTTTGAGAAAAACATGATCACCTATCTCAAAAGAGAGATCCTTCCTCCTATTGTCCGCATAACTATTCTACCTACTCTGAGCTGTTCTCATGTGTTTCTATATCAGCTGAACTTTTTCTGCCAACTCTTCTACCAATTCTTGTCCCATCAACTTCCTTTCACCCAATTCATCCCAGAAAGCTGGAGTTCGACACCGCTTCCCATATAATGCCTGAAATGGTGCCATCTGTATACTAGAATGAAAACTGTTATTATATGAAAATTCAACAAAAGAAAGATGTTGGTCCCAAATTCCTTGATAATCCATCGAACAAGCTCGTAGCATATCCTCCAAGGTCTGAATTGTTCATTCCGACTGCCCATCTGATTGAGGATGAAAAGCAGTACTAAAATTTAATTCAGTACCCAACGACTTATGAAGGCCTTTCCAAAAGTTAGAAGTGAACTTGGGATCACGGTAGGATACAATGGAGAGAGGAACTCCATGTAACCTGACTATCTCTTTAAGATACAAACGGGAAAGTTGATCTAGGGAAAAAGTATCTCGTATAGCAAGGAAATGAGAAGATTTGGTCAAGCGATCAACAATAACCCAGATTGCATTATTACCTCGAGATGTCTTCAATAATCCCACAACAAAGTCCATGGATATATTCTCCCATTTCCACTCTGGCACTGGTAAAGGCTGAAGCATCCCTTTCGGTAACTTTCACTCTGCTTTAACCTACTGACAAGTCAAACACTTCATAGTAAAATCAGCAATATCTCTTTTCATTCCATCCCACCAGTAATACTCCCGAAGATCTCTATACATCATAGTACTGCCTGGATGAACTGAAAACAATGAACTATGAGCTTTACATAACAACTCTCTCTTCAACTTTGAATCACAAGGCACACACAATCTCTTCCCAAATCTCCAAACGCAATCATTATCAATGTTAAATTCAGGCAACTTACCTTTCTGAACCATCTCTACCTTTTTCTGCAACTCACTGTCTTGCTTCTATGCTTGCTTGATTCTATCTAATAGAGATGATATCACTGATACCTGAAACAAAACAGACGAACTTCCTGCACCAACAACATCTATGCCAAAGTTCATCAAATCCTTAACCAAAGGATCACGTTCAAAACGCAACATTTCTAATGAAGCATTACTTTTTTGACTCAAAGCATCAACCACTTTATTTTCTTTTCTCAGATGGTAATGAATTGTACAATTGTAATCCTTGATTAATTCCAGCCATCTCCTCTGTCTCATGTTTAAATCTTTCTGAGTGAATATATACTTTAAACTTTTGTGATCAGTATATATTTCACACTTTACTCCATACAAATGATGCCTCCAAATTTCTAAAGTGAAAACAACAGCATCTAATTCCAAATAATGTGTAGGGTAATTTACCTCATAAGTTTTCAACTTTCGTGAAGCATAAGCATTTACCTGATCATTCTGCATTAGGACACAGCCAAGTCCTTTCAATGAAGCATCACTGTATATAACAAACTCACCATTCCTGGAAGGTAGTGCCAAAACTGGAGCATTCACCAATCTTCTTTTCAATTCTTGAAAAAAATCATCACATTGTTTTGTCCAGATAAACTTAACACCCTTCTGAGTTAGCTTAGTAATTGGACTATATAACCGTGAAAAATTTCTAACAAACCTTCGATAATAGTCTCCCAAACCAAGGAAACTACGAATCTCTTTTACATTTGTGGGTCTTGGCCATTCTTCCACAACCTTTGTTTTTGCAGGATCAACGGTTATCCCATCTTTAGAAACAATGTGACCAAGGAAAGAAATTTTTTGCAACCAAAACCCGTACTTGCTGAATTTTCCATACAGTTTCTTTTCTTTTAAGGTTTAAAAGATAACCCTTAAATGTCTTTCATGCTCCTATTTACTTTTAGAAAACACCAAAATATCATCAATGAAAACCACCACAAACTTATCTAAGAACTCATGGAAAATTCTATTCATTAAGTCCATGAATACAACAGGTGAATTGGTTAGCCCAAAAGGCATTACTACAAATTCATAATGGCCATATCTTGTAAGAAACATAGTCTTCGGAACATCTGCTTCCTCTACCTTCAGCTGATGGTACCCCGATCTTAGGTCAATCTTTGAAAAATAATGAGCTCCCTGGAGCTGATCAAACAAATCATTGATATGAGGAAAAGGATATTTGTTCTTAACAGTGATGTTATTCAAGACTCTATAATCAATGCAAAGTCTCATAAAAACATCTTTCTTTTAAAAAACAAGACAGGAGCACCCCATGGTGATGTGCTAGGTCGAATTAAACCTTTATCTAATAACTCCTACAATTGTTTCTTTAACTCTAAAAGTTCAACTTGAGCCATTCGATAAGGGGGTTTTGAAATTGGATTAGCATTAGGAACTAAGTCAACAGTAAACTCAACTTCCCGATCTGGTATTATTCCAGGTAACTCATCAGGAAAAACATCAGGATACTCATTTACCACTGGCACATCATTAATCTGAACAGTTCCTTTATTTTCAATGATGTGTGCAAGGTAACATTCATTTCTATCTTTTACAAGTTTCTCGGCCTCTTGATATGTTATCAACAGTAAGGGTTCATTCTTGTGCACAAACTGAAAGTCTTTCTGAAAAGAAACTTCTTTATCTCTACAGTCAATATTAGCATGGTAAATAGAGAGCCAATCCATACCCAGGATAACATCAAACTCTACTAGAGGTAGAACAATAAGGTTTGCAAGTAGGTTCTTTCCACAGATAAGGATAGGAAGATTCTTATAAATTCTTTTTTCCTCAACATTTCCCCCAGGTGTTTTTACCACAAGTTCAGGAGTCATTTCTTGAGATGGTATTCCCATTTTACTAGAAAGGTTTTCAGAGATGAAAGAATGTGTAGACCCCGAATCAAACAACATAGTGGCATAATATGAAAAAACAAACAATGTACCTGATACAACTTCATTTGATGGACCGACATCTGCTGAAGTAGTTGCAAAGGATTTCACCACCCCTTTCTGCTTGTAGTCTAACTGCTTCCCATCACTCAAGCTCTTTGTTGGACACTTGTTTGCATAGTGACCCATCTCATTGCACTTAAAACATTTCACTAACTGTAAATAAAATTTGGTCTTACCTTCACCTTGATCTTTTTCAGTGCAATCACGAGCCTTATGTCCCATCTTACCACATCAGCAGCACTTTCCAGAATTCAGAAGACATTCCCCAGCATGCCTTTTTCCACATTTATCACAAACTGGAATCTTAGTTTTCTTACCATCAGACTTTTTTGAAGAATTCTTACCTTTCTCTTGCCACCTTGGTCTCTTCTTCTGTTGGTTGTTATAGAACACTTGATCATTGGAAAAATCCATTTCCACCTTCTCAGCACATCGAACAAGCTTTTCATAACTTTTAAACTCACGAGAAGCTAATGCCCTTCAATATTTTGGCTTTAATCCTGAGTAAAAACGATTGATTTTACTATCAAGGTCTCAGATAAAATTTGGAGCATACCTTGCCAATCGAGTGAAACTTTCTTCATAGGCAGCCACTAAGTCTTCCTCTTGCCTCAATTCCAAGAATTGCTTTTCCATCCTAAGTCGAACAGACTTAGGAAAATACTTCTCAAGAAACATACCTTTGAATTCATCCCAGTCAAGAGCATCAATCTCATCGGTGTCCCTGATATTTTTAACCATAGACCACCACTGATCTACCTCACCCTCCAAATGGTAAATAGCAAGACTAACCTTTTGATTGTCTGAACACCCCATGACATCAAAAATCTTCTCCAGTGCTTTAATCCACCCTTCAGCTAACACAGGGTCAGATGATCCTTTGAATGATGGGGGATGTTGCCTCATGAAATGTTCCACCACTGACATGTTCCTCTGCTGTTGATCTGCCTGATCTCGTTCATGGATACCACCACCATTTATCGCTTGAGTCAACTGCGCCATTACTGCATCAAACTGTTCAGTTCCAATTTTGACCATCTCGGGATGCTGATTCGGAAGTTTATTTCCTTCTGTATGCCTTCCTAGCACTGCTTCCCTGTTTCCTCTACGGAAAACCATTCTGAACAAACATGTCTTAGATGAAGCAACATGGTAATCTTCAAATGATATATCATTTCAAAAAAAAAATATTTTTGGATAATCATTTAATAGAATTCTAACTCCTATAGTTATCTAAACTGACCTCTGATACCAACTATAAGGCCCCAGCCTTAAACCTTACTTAATCTTGAGTTATTACAAGATTACACATTGAGGATCTTTTCGGGTTTAGAGTTTTAGAGAATTAGATCATAAAACTTGCATTACATTCCACATATATACAAAGTGGTTACATAAAGATAGTATTCTTGTTTCCCATCAATGGAGACATATTTAAAATAAAACATGGATTCTTTTTTGACACTACCTTGACACTATCATCATATCATGTAACTTTCCCTTGACCTGTGAAAAACATTTCAGAAAAGACTTGGGATGAGCATAAAAAGCTCAGTATGGGTTATATAAAAAAAATATGGAAAAGAAACATGAGTTCATATATACATAAAAATCGAATCATACTTTACCCATAAAACATAAGAACTTTAACATACCTCATCAAATCATGACTAAATCATAGAAATCATTAGAGATAAAGGTAACTTGAGGCATTCATAAAATTCTTACGTAGGGAGTAACCCTCTTGGTTACGTTTGGAATACCCATCACAATATATTTCCTAAATCTCTTCGGAGAAACCTTAATGTTTCACTCCTTTGCATTACCCAATGCATTGGAGAGCTATATCGGGCTCACCCGCCCTTAGTTTATCACGGAACCACCCGTCTTTATAATAATGCCCGAGAACCTCAACATAATCATATCACATAAAACATGCATAAAGGAAACATAACATTCCCACCTTTCAATCACAAGATATCAATACAACACATTGACATTAAAACATTATGAAAACCATTTTCAATACAAAAATAAAAGAAAAGTAAAACATGGTATTTATTTTTCTTTTAAAAAGAAGGTATGGCTTGTAGAGGAAGCCAAAACTCAAATAATGGTCACGGCGGCAGAGAATTCGTTGTCACCGCATACGTACGACAAAAACATTCCCTTTTTTTGTTTAGTAAACGCTTCATATAAAAAATATTCCTTTTGAATAAACATAAAAGTCAAAGGGGTTTATACACCATATAAAAGAAGGTTGTGTATAAAACAAAATATGCCTTAATGAAAGGAGATTGAGACGAAGTCCCATACCTCGGGTCCAAATTGACTCGATCATTCTTTAATGTCCTGAATAATAAACTTGAGTTAATTTCTACATGCTTAAGAACCTTTTTAAGTTCCTTATTCCTTTTATATCACTTATTTCCAGGTCATGAACACTATGTACTTATTTAAGTTAATAACGGTCGTTTTAACGATCATTGGCACTTGAGTAAAAAATAAACCCTTTATAATTACAAGTTGTTCATGTATCCATTATATCCAGAATTATAATCATGATTTATATATCATATATATCTAGTATATACATGCATTTATAATATTACATATTCATTTAGAGGTAAGAAATGAAATGCACCGTTCATGGAGACGGTAAGCCGTACGTACGCATGAACGCTACTTTCATTTCTATTTCTATTTTATAGAATGGAATCATAATGATATAAAGGTATATTATAATTACAATATAATATCATATATAATATCATAGTTCCATACTTTATACGTCCCACATATGGTATTTAACGAATCAAATCACTTTGAGGGGGCAGTAGTCTGCACTTCCTTAAATGAAGATATCGCGTTTACCCATAATGGAAACTATAAAGGTATGCCCAAAATGAAAAATACAGAAGCTTGAGCAAAACATAAACATATTATATATCATATATAAATATAGTTACATCTTAATGGACACCTTTTTAGGTGTTAAAAGAATGTTGAACAATCATCGTTTCGGGAGGCATAAATTCACCATCCACGGAAACAGTATGTCCTTTAACCATTAGATGTAGGTGTGTGTAAGTGTTGCTAGAATACTTCTTATAAAAACATCCTAGTATATTTATGATACTGGAGTTGTTACAAAATAAATGAACAAAAAGAGTTTAGGGGGTTGGAGAAGCAAAATAAAACAAAAGGACTCAAGTGAAGACATTACCTTAAAATCGGGTAACTCCCTTTGGTTTGAGCTCAAAGGCTTCCTTGGGAAGACTTATGCCCAAATTGAGGGTTCAAGGTGTAATATAAGGATTTGGAGAGACAAAATGGTCAGGGGTTGGCCGAGAAAAAGGCTTTGGGAGTGTGGGTAAGGAGGTAGAGGTGGGGGCCTTTTATAAGAGGAGAGGAGGGGCACTCTTGGAACGTAAAGAAATGTTACTTTATTTTCAAATGGGTTTCGGATCTTAAAGGCCCAACATTGATATAATTCGAGGATAAGGTGATAAGGGTTCGAAATATACCCACCATATAGGTTTTAGACATGTTTAGGTCTTATATTTTACATTATCTTTCCATTTTATTTAAATCATCAAATAATGTGGTCATCACTGCATCATTATGATGTCATAAATAATTTAATTTATTTAATGTCTAAAAATTATAAAAAAATACTATGATGTAAAAAATCTTTTTATCTTTCTAATGACTATTTATACTCCAAAATATCATTTATTTAGACAAAATTAAAAATATTTTAATTAGGTGATACATTTTTTGTTACATTTTACATTCTTTAAAAAATAAAAAGATAAAAAGTCACTTTCTCACAAAAGTGATTTCATAGGGCCCCAAAGTTTGGAACAAGGAATCCCATTGCCTGCCATGAGACAACCAGTAGCCTTAGGACACATTTTGGTGTAATTTTTTATTATTATGATATTATTTTATTATGCTTAACTACCCGGTTACTCATTAATCAAGATAATTAAAGATAATTACCGTCGTTACTATTCATAATGTCAAAAAAAAAGAGTCTTAATTACATAATTTGGACCTTATGATTACAAATATGTAATCCATTTTACCAAATTACAAACACATAAATTTCAATAATTTATTTAAAAATAATTCCCGTTGTCAAAACAAATAGCGGGTTTTTTTTGAAACAATATCTATGAAAAGTTTGGCATTAGTTTATGACCAATTTCAAAGTGAAATTAATCCTAATGACCAAAATTGGATTAAATGGTAAAAATATATTCATATTACACTTTAATACCAATTAAAAATATAATCTAACCATATAATTAAATTAAATGAAAAAGCAGTTTTGATGTAAAATGCCGTATTTTTCACTATTCATTAAAAAATGAACATTGTCAGAAAAATACCAAAAATTTATCCAATGTAAATTTCAATGTCCCAATAATAATGAATATGTTTATTTTAAAAAATATAGATTATAAATTTGTCAAAATTTTGATTTAAAAATGGTTTTCCATCAAAAGGCAGTAAAACAATCTTTTAAGAATATTAGTGTATTCCATGCTTAAGATTGGATTTATTTTCATTTTAAGCCTCTAAAACACTATCTAATTCATTAATAGACATAGATAAAAATATATATTATTCATTACTTACTTGGGATGTTACACATAAAATCAAAAATATATTTATAAATTAATAGTTTGAGGTCCATAACAACTTCAAACACATTACTAAAAGACATATGTAAAATATCCCAAAATAGTAAGACAAAATATTCATTGATACCACTTTTGGATTCCAAAAAGCCTAGTCTACTCATAACTATCCAAACCGGAGACATTATAAGGCCTAATTCTTTCGTACCTATATGATAGAGGCTTTCTCCTAGAATAGAGGTCACAATACTTATAGTTTGGACACTATTCCCTTGAATCATAGTAATATAACACATTAGAAATAACTAAAATCATCCATAACATAATCAATGAATTTATAAATAAATTAACACAATGATATATAAAATGTTTCATGAATAAGCATATAGTTATATATATATTCACCAATCACCCATTAAAACAATTCCATATATAATAAAATAGATGACCTAAAATACAACACATGTACCCTAATACCAATTTCATCCCCAAGAACTAACACAATCTGATTTCTACTAACTTATTGATATTCTACATCTTGATCAACAACATGTATTATTATGAACCTAAAATAATACATAAGTTCAATATGTGCACCGAGGTTCCCACGCAGGGTGTGATATACACATCTCACACCATCCCATGACCGAAATCCTCATGAGTGGTCCTCTTCCATGAACCAAACCTCTTAGGAATGGTCCAATTCGTACACATGACCAAGACAACAGGGTAGTCCTCTGCCTAAGACTATTATTTAAAGGACCATTATACACACTGAACCATCCCAACAAACATTAGAGATGTCACAAAAGCACACCAACCAATCCCCTTAATCTCTAGAGAGGTCACAAGCACTCCAACCCATCCCTACATACTATGAAGAAGTTACAAGTAAACTAAAAAATATTTAACTACTCTTGAGAGGTTACAACCACACTAAACCATCTCTTCTAATTCTAGGTAGGCCACATTAAGCACATATGGTCATATCCAATAACAAAGATCTCCACAAGATCCTAGGGAAATAATATCCTAAGGAATATCCCCTCATTGCAACATGGATAATCCCTCCCACGAGGTCATCCAATATGTCCTCTGGATCCATCATGATATCTCCTTTCCAATACCAGATAATACCTATAATACCTTGGTGACACCAAACCTACTTTCTCAATTTTACCCATCCTTCAAGGCTCATTCCAACCTCATCACAGATACTCCCCACTCCCATTCTTGTTACCCAAGTATCATATAAAAACACCAAAAATTAACCAACAATAGCCTTAAAATTTGGGGTTTAAAACTCATCAAAAAACCCATTTAAATCCCTATTCAATGTCCCAATCAAACCCATGAACCAAACTTGGTTCTCATATGATATCTCCTAAGGGAGACAACCAAAAATTTAACCAGGATGAATCCCATATCTATCACACCTCATATAGTCCCAAAGGTCTCATCCTTCTCAAAATTCTCATTATGTGTTAGAATAACCTTAGTAGAGTTTCCATCATCAAGTGTGAGATGAATTACCCTATAACCTATCTCTACAAGACCTAAGCCTCTCTCACCAATCAGTGTAGCCATAAGGAAACCATCCTAGGTTACCAAAGCCACATATTTCACTATGAGACCCATCTATGGCCTCACACTATATAAAAAAAACTCACTTACTTTAACAACATAGTCACTGGATTATTTAAATCACTAAAAGTTCATATGAGCACTTGTCCAGAACCAAGGAGACTAAACCCCAACCAATCTGTTTTGTTAGAATTTTATATTTGTCCCTATATATTTACGTAGACCCATATAGTATGCATGTGAGTAATAAATCATACATAGTAGGCATATCATCTTATCTTATAGGTAACACCTACCTCCATCAAGGAGTTACCATACAAGGTAAGTTCTGCATCACCTCATCCACGATAGCCCATGCCTTTCCTTATCCCATATCAACTCTTAGGATCCTTAATCAAATTAAAATACCTAAATAATTAATTTATAATAATTAATAATTAATTATTTAATTTAAAAAAATGGTTCATAATTGATTTAAAACTCATCAGGCTTCACCATCACACCAAAACAATGATTGAACACCTCTAAAAGGTCTATGGAATATCCTCTAAACCATCTTGATCTAAATCTATAAAAAAAAACTTGTCAAACATTCATTTTATCTAATGTTTAAAAAAACCTTAATAAATTTCAATAGAATATTAACTCGACCTAAAAAACATCAAAAAATGTGTGATCAACCATCTAGGTCTTCATCTAACCACTGTGCACAAATTCCAATTTATACAAATATAATTTCACCATGCTCTAGTGAAATCATCATCAAAACCCTATCCAAAATCAGACTAGGAATATGGGTTTCAAATAGAAACTGTGTTGAAGAATCAAAGAGGGAGAAAAATACCATGAATATCCATCAAATTTCAACCAAAACTACCTTGAATATGTGGGAAGGGAAGAAGGTATGAGGATGCACCTATCATGTGGCCCTCCCTACATGCTCTAGCTCAACTAAAAATAGGGGTGGTTGATCCCCCATTTTATTAAAAAATATCCATAAACCTTTTATGGAATGAATCTATGGTTCACAATGCGATTCACAAAGTTGGGGGGGGGGGGTTCTCCCACTACCCCTGAACATTCACAGTGTAAACACTTGTTCACTCCCTGAATAGCTATTGCTACTATTCATTATCCTTGACCTCCCATCCTTCTTTAATTGATTACCCAAACCAATAAGGGATCCAATTTCTCACAAAAAAAATGGCACAAATAATCATTTATGTATGTGATAATTATTTATGGTCTGTTTTTAGTCCTGGTTCTCAAAAAAACCATCCCACAAATGACAAGTAGAAATTAAATATCAAAATATTTACCTATCAATATATGGGTTGTTACAACTACCCAAATATATGAGAAACCATCAATGATTTATTATACACATAATATGGGTTAGAAGGTTAGAAATTTATTTGGATGATGTTTAAAGGTGTTTTTATAGTTTTGGAGAATGGATGAGGAGGATTGAAGAGGTTTTGAAGTTGATTGAGTAATTCTATACATAGGTATAATAAATGGAAAGGTTATAACATTTTACGGTTGATATAACCATCTACTTATTTTTGAGATAACCAACTCTATAAGGTTTAGATAATCATCATCATATGTTTGGGACAACCATCTTTATAAGGTATAAAAAATTCTCTATAATTTTGAAACTTGTCTTTATAAGGTTGTGAATAGTTGACCATTTCCTCACAAGGTTGAGAAAACATTCCTGAAATGTTCAGATTAACATCTAATATACTCATAAGTTTGATAAAAAATCAATATAAGGGACCATATAGTTTATAAAACACATTTTAGGTTCATAAAACAATATGATAATGATGAGAATTTTAAAACTTTAAATTCTGAATAATTGGGGAATTAAATCATACAATTATTTATGAGTTATTCAATGATTGAAATATAAAAATCATATCAAAATTATTGTGATATAATTATTGATTGAAGGAAAATACATTAGTAAGATTATAGAGTCCTATAATTTATCCATTCTATATAATAAAGCTTCCATGTTTTAGGTATTAAGGTTCACAATATAAGCAGATTGGCTGGGGATTTAAAATTTTTCATCAATGAATTGATGTGACTAAATACCATGATCTATTAGAGGATGTGTTTATCAACCATTCATATCTAGAGACCATTGCTTGATGAAACTAAATATGGATCCTTCTAGATCATCCACATGTGATTTTAAAGTCTATGGGTGCATCGATTATCAAATTCCAAGTACTATCATAGATATTCAATGAATCATTCGATTTTCAAATGATCACTACAATAAAAATCCTTTTATTCGAGAAGGAGAGCTCGAATTAATTATTTTGATCATCAGTATATATTTATAATAAGTGGGAAGGAGGAGAGAGAGTGGATCTCAAAATCATAAAGTGAATATTACCCTATATGAGAGCCTCCTCCCACTTATACAGTGTGGTTCAAAACATCAGGAAATGGATCCTCGACCCCCCAAACATGTATTACCCACTAAATAAGATATATAAAACTTCTTATGAATAACTTAATGATTCATAAATATTATTTATATTTTTATCACTTCACTATAATATAATAAATATATTATGTGAAAATAGTGAGTCATTAACTCTACACAAAATTCACATAAATATTTAATGAACCTTGAATATTAAATTAATATTAATTAGTATAATAATTTTTTATATGTTCATGTATTATATTTTTAATAATTTTGATAATTAAGAGAAATTATAGTTACACTTAACTCTAATAATATGAATTTATTTATTAATTAGTGATCATATATTCACTAACATATCTTGGATGCCATGTTGGGGCCCACCATTTCACATTCTCCTCTTTCTTAGAATATGCTTGAATTTTGAATATGATATGTGTGCCCCTGTAATCCTTTATATAAATAGTAGTAAATACTATTTATATACCAAGAAGTAATTCTAGTAACCTATCAAGGGTCCAATGGAGATAAAGAAAATTCATATAAATAACAACCTTTCCTACAGACAGTTTCCATGTAATGCAATCTCCTTGTCTCATAATATATTATAAATATGGATGTAAACGTTATGTCATCATCCTTTAATTTTTGATTATTCATTAACCTAATTGTAAATAATTAACTTATTCAACCATTGACAAGGATTTATTAAAGGTACTTCCATATCAATTAATAAGGCATGAGATATTACTTGCTGTCAAAAGTGAAAACTTCTATCATGTATACTCAATAAATGTCATACCAACAGAAAAACACCCAATTCAAGATATATAACCTAGATATTAATACCATAGTTTTTATCTTTCATCAATACATGTGATCAAATTGTATACACTGATAATAATATCAACTCAATAGACCATTAAATGTGTTTTTAGATAGGAACAACCAATGACACTTGAAACATATCGTGTTCCTATTAAAAGGTTAGTCCTCCTAATCTAATCTACTCGATATAACCATGTGTGAAATTCATAAGAAGAAATCTCAATGTTTATGATCCCCCAACAATTTATATTCATACACCATGTTTTCCAATTTGTCATGATGTATTTAGAACACATAACATATGTTTATGATTACTATCAGAGTATCTAAAGGTTCTCATTATAGACAATTAACTAACATAACCTTTTTTATAACAAATAATCTATGGAAATTACAATGAAAATAGAAGACATAGAAATATCAACACTATTATGGTTAGTTAACATCTTCTATAACTCACTGTATATATGATATGTTAATAAAAAATTAATGTTCAAGTTAGGTATAGGGAACCCAATTTAACAACACCCCAACATAGACTAGAGGCACATTTCTCACTATCCTTATTATCTATCACATGATATAATCATACTTTTAAAAATTTATAGATTTAGTGAAGGAGACTAAATGATCTCTATTATTTTTCTCTTCTGTTATATATGACATTACCTCCTTGATTAGGACTCCCCAATCGATAATATCCCAAAGTACATTCCGTTTGTATATTGTAAATTTTTTGACAACTTTCTATTACGAGTAGTAGGATTATAATAATTTATATTATAATAAAACATAACTTAAAAGGTGTGATTCCAAGAAATAGAAAAAATCACTGTATACATTGAAATTATTCTCTAGATACATTCAAATTTACCAAACACACAATATTTGTAGATATAGTTACCACTAGCATCAATGAGATTATCTTATTTATTTCCTTAGAAAACATATGATATTAGATCATATTGATCTTAAGGAATACTTGTTTCCCCTCCTAAACTATTGTTAATTTATCTTCACGTGTTAGGAAAATGTCACTTATATTCTCTCAAGTGAAATGGATAGTTTTGACTGCATCCCATTTAGTTCTCTTGGATATAATTAATATTTTCCTACTATAAAGTATATATTGGAAATTTTTTATCTTGTACATATAATGTCACATGTAAATGATCCATTGTAGTAGAATATGGAATTTTACTCACCATTATAACATTCTCTTATGTATCATACATGTATTCATTGATGTATTTATTCTATTTGACATTGGTAAAAATTATCTATTGGATTTTTAAATCTTGTATTTTCTATAACCCTATTAGTATAGGTACTTTTTACGTGGTCTATAAATCCCATTAGATTAGACACATTAGATATTGTTCCCTAAAACTAAGGTTTATACTTTAATTCAATCTTTATAATGTCACATTAATTCTTATCTTAACTAACAATAAGTCTAAGGACAATTTTCTATATGTTATCTAACATATTTTCTTTGGGAAATAGTGGTTATCTCACTATCCTCTTATAGACATATGAAAAAGTTTTTCGAAATGACTATTTTAGGATCTTGATTATCACTTCAATCCAGAACAATATTAAAGTAAATTTCCCACCTAATTAGAATTCTATGGTGTCACCAAATCTTTCTAGTTGTATCATATAAAAATCTCAAAGAACGGTAGTATTAACATTTAAAATGTAGCTCTAAAAAATAAAATTCTAATGGGTTGAGGCATAATGACTTGGTATAACCAATCAAACCTTATTTTTACCAAAATTTTACCACCCATATTTTTTTCTCTTTAATAACATGATAGTATAAAAATTTTAAGCATTCAATATAAACATCACATGTACATTGATACATAGAATCCATTACTAAATTTTAATGAATTTTTTCAATGTTATATTGTTTAAATTTACATATTACTTATAAGATTAATTATTCTTAATGAATAATGTATCACCATACATGGTTAATATAAAACCATTACCACAGTTTTATCCTTCATATGCTATATGTATCTCTGAAACATTCCTTTCCCACAAGATGCTGCAGAACTTGTTTTGATAACAACTAATTTTGAATCCTCAATATAGACTAAATCCAAGTCAATATTGATAAACTATATCAAATAGATATCCTAAAATTTTATAGAAATATGTTTTATAACTTGACAATAATTTTTCTGTCTCACGGATTTTTGTAATATCCTCAAGAAACAATAGGATACTAACAGACATTCACTTTGTGTTTTTCATGATGCAAGTTCTTTTATTTCCTTAAAAAAATCTTTTCAACTATTTAATTAGTTACATGATGCTTTTATATCATTCTATAACTCATAATATATCCATTTATCATTATAGTTTCATTATGGTTATGGGATAATTCCACTATTTTCAAAGCATGTCTTAAAAAATAATAGAAATTTCTACAATGATTATATGTATCAACATTGATGCTTCTTTCACATATATAATTCCATTGAAGTGTGTAAGAAAATATTCATTTTTTAATTACTCTATATTACATTTTATTGACAAATGTTTTCATTTATGAGTCATCATTAATCCTACTTATTAACTTCATAGCTTTGATGAGTATAAGGAAATGTGATTTTTGGAATAAATACACTCTAAAATCTATTATTTATGAGTTCTTAGTTAAGATATTATTAAGATAATGGGACCAAATAAACTCATATATTTTAACAATTAATATTTAATAATTAATTTTTACATTCCAAAAAATACCTAAATGTATCTTTTAAAGTACATTTACCACTAGATTAACCATGTAATATTTCATTCTCTCAAACTAAAAACATTCTGAAATCTTTGTGGTTTACCTTTATTTCAAAATATTATTTTTTCCAAAAATAGATAATTAAATAACTTAATAATTAAAATGTTATTTTTTACGAAGGAGTCTAAATACTATATTGGATATATCTTTGATAACTACCTTTAGTTTTACTCAAGAAAGATTTATCATTCCATAACATGGTATTAGAGTCTTATTCTTTATATTAATTAATTATTCACAATAATTAATGTATTACTTAACTTTCAATTGTGTATGAAATACCATTATCAACATTAATTTTTAATTTTTTTAGCATTCAAGACATAGTTATATTTAAAAAAGAACCATTCAATTTTAATAAAATCATGTGCTTTTAAATGCTGATTTAGGTATCACCCTTCCCTAACTGCTTAGATAACATACCTTGAACTTTAGTAATGTTATTTATCTTCTTCAGTCCCTTTATTTACAAAACAATATTTAAGGACATATTTTATCTAATACCCAAGGAATAAAAGGGAAATATTACAGTTATTGATGAATATACCTAAATTATAAACTCATGATTAATTATTCTTCAGTGCAATACAATTTATCTTTTAATGGCCCATCTTTCTTCATGGGATGAAAATAGCCTCCTTTTCAATGTTATCCATTTATATAATTTGTTCCATATAAATTAACTATGAATTTTCTTTAGGAAGTGTACTTGAAGTCATCATTTTTACATGTATTTATGATTTTTAAACTTATGAAATAATTATTTAACTTTCTTTGAATTCTCATTTTCTAAGAGAACCTATCCCAAAAGATATCAAAGCGGTTTCTCCATACTCTTCATTTGATAACTCTCAATGAAACATTTGAAAATGGGTGGTAAGGATGAGAGAATGAGATTGAATAGAATTTTTTTATTCAACTTGATCCCAATTCTTCTAGTCATTCAGTGTACATTATTATCCTGAGTACATGAGTGATAGCTTGAGTTCCATATATCAATATATACATGATCAGTTTGATTATCATCTCATTGATACCTACCTTCAATTTCTCCTAAAAAAATTCTCAAAGATGAGACAACATGGTATATCCATCCATGTACTCATGTTTTATTTGAAAATATTTGGAAATTGATGTCAGTATAATTATATAAACAAAAAATTCATCATTCACGAGTCTTTAATAAGTAACTTTATCATCCTCACTTTCTTTATGAGGTGGCTGATCAGGTAGTGGGAACTCTAGAACATATAATTTCCTTTTATGCTATATTATTATTGATCAGTGCTTGTACGACTGTCAAAAATTTATATTGGTGATGAATTTTTCTTTTTCCATTATGGATTATAGTGTTTCTATGGAATTACTTTAAATTTTATAAAAAAATAACAACATGAATATTATTACTTTTAACTTGATTACTGATTTGAAATTACAAATTAAATCATTAAATTTATCCCACTATTTTATCAACCCCTAGTAGTCTATACTACTAGATTCAAAATAAATAGTTGCTAGAGTATTCTAGTGGGAATTATTCTTGAAAACTCTCCTTATAGTCCAAGATATGGTTACAGCACTACATGGAGAGTTTCAAGGTAGGAATTTGACTAGAATACCACAATAACACACATATCCTTGAACTATTTAGAGAATTACCAATTTCTATAAATCATAATTTTTTTTAAATAATGATTTTAATCTAAATATGAAACAAGATATATATAAATACTTCATTAGTTCCAAATTTAGTTATTAAAAATATCACTTACATAATAAATCTCTAGTGATAGGACAGAACCTCAATTTGTTTTGATGAGAACCCCTTATATCCATTTCTGTACAAATTTAAACAATGGAAAGAATTAATAAAAAATATTACTTTTAGTGTTTTTAATATTTTTCAATGAATGAAATAATTTTTCAATTTGATATGGCTGTACATAGTAATTACACTAACATCTTGATAATTATTTAAATATAAAATATTCAATATGACTCAATTATTTTAATATATGAATTTTTTTATTATTTTATGGAATCACAATAACTTTCAAACTCAAATAATAATAATAAATGATGCATAAGTTTAATAAAAAATGTTACTACTCTTGAGAATTTGACAGTGGTTGATTAATTTATACTCAACGGGTCAACCGTGACCCCTTGGTTAAAATACCTAAGTCGCATTAGACATGTATTGTATCTCACACAATGTTTCAATGTTTCCATATCTCTTCAGGAATAACACCTCATCATGACATGGTCCACGTCTTATAACATCTTGGCCATAATATATAAATACTCACATACATGAGAGGGGGTCTCATGAAGTGAAAAATATATTTAGAATTATATAGATGGAAACACATGTACTTATATATATTAAGTGAAGAAATATGATGGGAAAAATATCAAAAATAAATTTACTATTACATTCATTACATGCAGTTGTAATAATTTTTTTAATAAATATAAATTTAGACAAACATTAGTTGGTCAATGATGAAGACTAGTCAAAAAGTAAATAAAATGTTTAATAAAAAATAAAAAATACAAAAAATTTATATCTAAGGAAAATTAAATAAATTAAAATAATCCATTTTAATCTTAATACAAAGAAAATATCACTAAGTCCCAAATAAAAATATTTTTTATTCCAAAAAAATAAATTAATTTTTGGAATTATTAAATTTTCCTTAGGTATGTAGAATCCTCGAAAACCCTTGAAAGGGGTTAAAGGAATTTCTTATCTAAGAATATTCCTAGAGGGTTGGGTTAGAATTGACTCATCCACGCCCATGTCACTCAACCTGACATAGAAGTAGGTTGACTTGTTAGGATAGTGCAAAGTTACTGCTAGTTTTGGGAGCTTGTACAAAAAAGTCCCTCGGTAGGGGAGGATGCACAAGAGGGACTCATCAGCCTAACCTAGCTAAGAGATGGTGGAGCATAAGACCATAGGTATGCTATGTGGGGAAAGATTAAATGGGAAGTGGCTGATGGGGGATGTGTCTCATCTTGCGACCAGTGGTGCGATAGTGGTGGGGTTTGGACTATTCATGGAGGTGCGTGGTGGGGGATATCTGTCAGTAGAGGTGTATGACACGTAGGGGGAGGCTCTAAATTGGGAGGCTATGTAGCAAAAGGCTAACTAACAAGGTGATTGGGTAAGAACACACTATGGGAGGCCAGTTGATCTAAGCAACAATGAGGTCATGTGCTAGACCATGCAAGTGGGGAAGAAGCCACAGAATGGGGTTCGATATCATGAGGCTAATAGTGTTTTACGGAGGTAAAAAGAGTGAGGAAGGATAATATAGAAGGATCCTGATATGGGGGGATGAGTCATGGGGAAGCTGTAGTGGAAAAAGTGATGGTGGAAGTGGCCATAGAAAACATATATTTTATTATTATTATTATTATTTTCTTTGTGTGTCGGCCAACTACCCCCACTTTGATTTCCATTTTTAACTTTATGTCTTACAAAAGAATCCAGTCTCTAAAAACCTATCCCATTTCATTTTTTACAAAAAGTTTTTGATCATAATACTATTTTCATTTTAAAATTTAATTCATAAATTTTAAAAATATTTCCACTATAGTGTGGGATTAAAGCCTCACTAAAATAATATGTCTAGGTCGGAAAACCCTATTTCGACATAAGAGTACTGGATGAAATACTGGGTTCACCTGAATTATACATTTGTAAGGGATTTCTACCCAAATTAACATATATATGAAATATGTAAAGATAGGTTCATAAATTCTAGACTAGTAATAATAGTGACTATCCATATTTCGATCTTCTAATTTCTATATCTTGGCCATCCGATATCAAATTAGATCACCATCTATGATATTGGGACTATTGTGTTAAACTATACATGAATTTATTACAAATTTAATTTAACTTTGGCTTAAACCATCAGATTATCACACTGATACCAATTGTGGGAACCAAGTCACACAATAAAGATTTATGGGTAAAGGATTTAAAATTTCTTATCACTACATTGAAATGAATATATAATATCCAATGACATGCAACCAGGTACAAAGGGATGAGGATCTTTTGTGAATAATTTTAAGCTCCAAAATAAATTAAATAAACACCTCGACTGATTTAAATATGTTTTCATTAACCATTCATCTCTGGAAACCATTTCTTGGGGGAAACAAAGATGTATTCCTCTATATCATCCACACAAAATTTAAAATTCCACAAAATCATCAATTATCAATGTTTAGGATCTATAGCATTGATCACATGAAGCCATCATCATCTTGATAGACATCGCATCAATGATCCATTGATCCTTGGAGAGCTCAAATTGGTTTGTCAAATTGTTATCATGTCTCTCTAGGAAGTGGGAAAGATAAGGGGGGAGGCTCTCAAAATCATGCAGTGAATAGTAATCTATATGATATACTCCTCCCACTAATATAGTGTGGCTTAAAATACCCATAAATGGATCCCCAACCACCAGATATGTATTACCCATTAAATAAAATAGAAACAAATTTTTATCATTTATATTTTTATCAATTTCTTATAATATAATAAATAAATCATATTGTAATATCGAGTCATTAAATTGACTCATAATTCCCAAAAATAATAAAAATACCATGAATATTAAAATAATATTCATTTTTATAATATTTTCCTTCTATATACATAATATATTTTGAATAATTTTTAAACAAAAATTCAATTCCAATTATTTCAAACTCAAATAATATTAATTTATTTATTACCTCCAAATTATATATTGTTGTACATATCATAGAAACCATGGTAGGGAACACCCTGTCAAATTATTCTATTCAGTTAATTAGCCATACTTTTGAATATTCTTAGTTTGTTATCCTCTAGACCTTTATCTCAATAGAAGTGAATTCTATTAATAAATCAAGAGATGAGTCTAGTAACCCATCAAGGACCCTAAATAAAATTTGAAATTTCATTGAAATAAAAACATTTCCTATGATTAGACATTATGTAATAAAATATTTTTACCTCATGATATATTATAAAGTAGTATGAAAACATTGTGTCATTATTATTTCATTCGTTACCATTCTTTAAATAACTGGATGAAATTAATTTCACCTAACATAGATATGGATTAAGTTAAGGTACTTCTACCCTAATCATGTATTCCTGAGATATTACTTCCTACCATAAGAAAAAAAATATATCTTTATTTTTCAACCAATGTCATAACACCAATGACACACCCAAAAAAAGTTACCTCTCTTCAAAATCAATTCCATAGTTTTCATCTTTCATCAAAGTAAGTGATAAAATAGTATATGCTGATAATAATCTCAATTCAAAGGACCAATAATTTTTTGAAAAGATAGGAATGGCAAATAAAACATGATAATAGAGGTTTTCCTATCTGTATACTTGTCCTCTTGATCTCATCTACTTGAGATCACCACATGTGAACTATTTGAGAAGAAGGATCAATTATTATGATCCCCCAACATATGATAGTCAAACACTATCTATGACCATTTAGCAAGATGTATCTAGAGAATAAAACATATGTTTAAGATTAATATAATAATATCTCAATTTTCTCTTTATAGCCTAGGAACTACTATAACCTTTTGATACAACAAAAAATAAAAAGACATTATCTTGTAAATAATGGGTACACAAATATCAAAAAAATTTGGGTATGTGTACAACATGAATAAATCACTCTATACATGATATGATAATCAAGAATTACTATTCATTATGGGTATAAGGCACTAAATTTCAAAACACATGACACACCACATGCTTTCATGCATATGTGGATAATTCCAAGTTATATCTAAAATGAACTATAGAATAATATTAATCTCAATAAATACATAAATTTTATGAATCATAGAGAGAGAGAGAGTAAAACATGATATTTGTATTGCATGAAAACACTAGTTGAAACATTTTTTCTATTAAATAAATGTTTTCATATTTGAAAATAATTTAAAAAATCATTATTAAAGTAAAATATTGGTACAATTTGATGAATGATCCCCATTTTATATTTATAATACACAATAAATATATTGTTAATTTATATAAAATACTAAAAATTGTTAAAAAAATCAATATTTATGTTTATAAAGTATGATTATTTCAGAAAATAAAATAAATTACAATCCCAAGACTTTGAAACACATCTGTCATATGGTGTGGAAAAATTAATTTTAGTTTCCTAATACAGCAAAGAGGCTGACCAGGGTTGTCTCACTTAAGGAGAATCATAGTTCATTCAATCACCAATTCTAATTCACAAAAACTACTTATTTTTTTGGTTCTATTATTTATTGAGATTTTTTTTGTTTTAGTAAATTATGTAATGAAATAAAATAACACTATATTAATAAATAGATGTAACACTGAATGAGGGTCGGAAAGAAATGTCTTGGACATAAGGTTGGTCACATGGGTTCTTTCATTATTTAAATTTTTTTAAATTCAATTTTATAATTCGTTTGATGAAACCTCATTAATAAATTACATTCCATTGATTTTTTCTGAGTGTGTGATTTTAACATGGCATTGGTGCACCAAACCTCACCTCCTCTAATAGTCTAATATAATAACACATCAACCAAGAATATAATTTCTAAAAGAATCAGCTCCACCATATGACATTTCATCCTTTCATCCAAATCCATATCAACCATATGAATGATTTTCCCAAGATAAGGGAGGAAAAAATAATGAATCAAATAAAAGCAATTAAATTGGAAATAATACTACAGTGGAAGAATTCCACACTTAATAAATACACTATTATCCAGCATAAATAGATTTAAAACATGTCTAATTGAACCAAATAAAAACCAATTCCTCAAAAACTATCCTAGGGCCAGGACACAAGTTTCTCACTTTTCATTTCAAAGTGAAAAGATATTAGATTATAATGATATAAGAGAGTGCAAATTGAATTATATTTGAAAGAGAAATAGGTACGAAAGAAGAAAAAGGAGACACTTTAATAACTAGAAAATGAATTCATTAAATAGTAAAAGAAAATAAAAATAAAACGAAAATAATGAAATACTAAACTAGTAGTATCCCTACAAGAAAACATATTATAGGATCCTCCTGAACTAACCATTTTCTCTTTGACATGGATGTGCATTTATAAGGATTTCAGGTGCTTGGGTAGTCATAAATGGCCTAATTAATGAGTCTTTCGGGACACAAATCCTCTAAGGATTTTCCAAGGGTATATCCTGATAAATTTATATCATAAATCACCATTTACTAGGAACTGCATGAGATTTACACATTGTCTATGTGGTTTCTATGACATGTAATGTGATGGGTACTAATTTTTCATCACATTGTGTCATTATTCACATCTTATAAAGTTCATTAGTTACACATTTTGTAAATGACTAACATGAAATGTAATTTTGATTTCTAGTAGGTTTTGACAAGTTTAGTATTGTTATTCTTTTCCAAGATCAAGGAAGGTTCCTTGAGTATATTGAAACTTCAGAAAATCTTTAAAAATCTGGGCTAGGGCCGGATTGCAAAGCGGCACGATGTAAAGTTGTTTTTCATTAAGAAATCCATCTCTTACTGTTTTCATTTTTCATCAAACTCTATATCCTACCACGAAAAATAAAACCAATTAAATACCATTAGGTTTAATCATTTCATTTATAAAACTATGTGTTTTATATCCAAAAATACATGAAATTTATTACTTTATCAATTCCCCAACACTTAAAACATTATTTTTCTCAAACATGCTATCTTGAACAAATTTTATAGGAATCTCGTTTTACCAACAGTTAAATTTCAAAAAAAATATAACAAGAAGTTGGACAATATAATTTTTTTTAGATTTAAAAAAAAAGATTCCTTCAAATCCTCACCATTAAAATAAATACATTCAAACATTCATTTTACTTTTCTGTTATTAAAATATAAATTACACTCATTCCTTTTAATTTTATTACCAGATTCGTCATTAATGTTCATGAAAATTAAAATTTACCCCACATTAAATTATTTTGATTCATACCTCAAGGTAAAAAATGTAACAACAATTTTTTTCTTAAATTAAGTACATGTCACCTAACATAGGCTCAAAAGGAATCTAAAATCTACACTGGATAAAGGCATAAATCAAAATCAATCATGAGGGATTTTCATTTATGATCAAATGAACAAAGATTTTGGGTTGGTAGGTAATAAATAAAAATAATTTCAAATAAGAAGTTTGATTATATATTATACTTAATGATATCAAAATCTATGTTTAATGAAAATACTATAGTAAAAATGTAATATCATAACCCCCAAATCTCATAGTAGACTCATGATAAAAATTATCATAATCAATGAATCACTCCATCTTGCTCTAAGTTTTTTTTATTTTTTGTTTCATTTTCTTTATTTTCATTGTATTTTTTAAAACTTTTTTGGACATTGTTATTAAGGGGAATCTCAAATTCACTTTATAACCATATATGATCCTAAGATCATCGGTCTGAAAATGGTGATTTTTGATCCTCAAAAGATACAACCCATTTTTTCATTTTTTATTATTTTTTTCTAAAGAGAGTTTAATATTGAATAAAAATGAAAACATGGATTTTTTTTGCACTCCAAGATATTATGAAAAATATTTTTTGAAATCAATATAATATTCCCCATTTTTCACAACATTAAATATAGATTGTGTTATATTAAAGAACTATATATGGATTTCATTCCAAACAACACCACTATAAACATGCACTACACACAACACATAGATTATCATTTAGTACATAAAAAAATATATCTAAATTTTGTTAAACACCACACTGAGTTCCTTTGATAACTTGTATTACATGAAAGACCGAGTTTTAATGAACTAAAATATATTATTAATTTGGTTATTGAAATATAATTATAGTTACCCCATAGCTTTTGGAATAGAATTTTCAGATTAAATTAACTAAATGGTTAAAATAATACTTACACATGTATATAAAATTAATCCTTTTGTTATAAATTATATATAAATGAAAGTAATAACTATCTAAAAATAAGGAAATTAATTTTCTAAGAAAACTATTTTCTATATACAAATAATATTTTTTCTCAATAAATTAAAGAAACTAATTTTTATGAATATTTGTAATAAAATTTATATAATATGTATTCAATAATTTTTGACACTTATCTAATAGATTATATAGGTATAAGATAAAAATACATCCAATTTTATGAATTAAAATATTTGTCTAAAAATAAATTTACCACATTTTAATTTGAGAAATACTTTAAATCTAATTTTTGACACTTATATTTGTTATTTTAAAAATTAAAATTTATTTTTAAAATTGGATTATCAAAATTTACTTTGGGTGCATTTTTTCTATTTTTCTAAGAAGTTTCATTATTTGATGAATAATGAAAAACAATAAATTTTAATTAATAATTTTCTTTTAATAAAATTTATTTTTATAGTTCAATAATATTTTAAATTTATTTAAAAATATAATTTTTAAAATTATATATCAATTAATCCCATTTAGGTCATTGGAATAAATTTCATATTTATATTAGATATAAAAACATTTCAAACATTTTAACATTTTCACTTAGAAACCCATTGTTTCGTCCCATCAATATGTTTATTTGAAATTAATTTACGCCACTTCTGTGTTAAGAATTTGTTAAAATTTATTTAATTTTAGTATTCATAATAATTTATATTGTCTAATTAGTGCCACTTAATTTGGGATCAAAAATATTAGTGAAGGTAATTAAAATTAATTATAGCGATTAAGGTAAAAATGTATTGACTAAGTGGATAAAAATTAACTTAAGAGGAAAAAAACCTATAAATATATGAAAAATAAAATGGATGGCCATATTTAGATTATATACTTACTTTTATCTAATATTTAACATTATTGTATTTAAATGATCTAAGGGAGACCACTCAATAGTATTTACCTTTTTATATTTAAAATAATGCCTCTCCTCCTCTACTATAAAAGGGATCATCCTCAATTATTCACACCTATGAAGACATTTTTATCCTCCAAAACCTTCCAATATAATTTAAAATATTATATAAATTCTTACTAGAAGCCTCCCTTTGGGTAAATATTCATCCAAGGAAGCCCTTCAGGATATACCAAAAAGAGTTACCCAAATAATATGTAATATCCTTCAACAAGAACTTTTGTTTTATTTTTTTTATCCCCAATAAATTATTATTATTAAATGATTATATAATAAAATAAATAAAATAAGTATAATTATATTTTTTAATAATATGTTCATGAACTAAAATCACACACACATCCATCAAATGTGATACACAATCATCATTTGTGTGTATGGAGGACTATCACCTCGCAAACCGATGTCAATCATTCTTGCATTTCTACATTTAAAGTTCAAAAAAATGATGTAATTTATAATTTTATATGATATATATTATATATTAATGTTTTTTGAAATATTATATAGCATTTACCTTCATGCTTTCCATTTTTCTAGAATACAATAACTTTGTTTGTGGACGCGTGGACTACCGGCAACTCAAAGTGATGTGATTCATTCACACATTACATAGAATGTATTATGGATGGATTTAGTAAAATCATGGGATATAATTTATATAATAATGATACTATAATCATAATGTATATATAAATATATGTCATTTAAATTCTTTCATTAAATATCAAAATAAAAGTGAAACAACGTTCATGCGTACATACGACCTACCGTCTTCATGAATAGTGAATTCCTTTTCATATTACTATATTTTATAGATTTTTATAAATATTTATATACTAAAAAAATATCATATTTAAATAATTTCTGGAATTCTTGAAATTATAAAATCATGATCTATGTAAGAGGATCAATAATAACAAGTTAAAATGTATACAAAAATAAAACAAATCGGTTATTACCCGAAACATAAATTTAACATGAAATTATTAATAAGAAAGTTATATGAAGTCATAAAAAAATATTACATGGTATTATATATAATAATATTTTTATGTGGTATATTTAGAACAAACTTATACTTATTATACATGAGTTAATAAAGTGTATGAATAAATTCAAGACTTAAGGTAAGGGTTTTACAATCCCACTTTTATTTTTTCGAGGCTTATGTCATATTCACCACTCATTTACTTTGAATGATGTATATATTTAAAATGAATGTATTATATTATTATTATCCTTAAATGTTATGGTTATTTACATATCAGTTTTATAATTTCTCTTTTATGGGGTTTACAGTTTGAAAGTTACCAAATCAGTATGGTAATTTTGTCTAAATTTCCATTCTTTGAGACATGTTATGTTATAAACCTATATTATTTTATTAGATAGATATACGTCCCTTTGAAATGGTTTTTGATGAATATAATTATTTTTATGATAATTTTAGCTGCATTTAATTCTATTATCTCATGGTTATTATTATTCAAAGTTGCCAATGCGGTAACAATTAATGGCTAAAATATCATTGTTTATCGAGATTATTTATGAGAATGTTTAAATTAATGAAATATTATGATCCATATGTCAATATATCTATTGAAGTTTATAATAATATGTTTTTTCATGATATTTTCATGTAATGGTATCATTTTACTACTATTTATCACTTGATATAATTAAGAAAATATTTTTATGAGAATCTGATTTTATTTCTCCATTCAACCAGGAATCTAGTTTCTTTCAAAACAATGTCTTAAATTTTTGTTCAAAAATTTTATACTATTATCCTATGATTTTAAAATAAATTTTAAACATGTTTTATCTTTATGTAAAATCTTTAAAAAAGAATATTCTTTTTATTTTCTAATCTATGCAATTTTCTAATCATTTTATGGTGAAAATGAATATTTGGAATGTATGGATTTACCTATCATCATGAACATAATTTCCTTGAAGCTTCTATATTAAGTTTACATGGTTATTTTTAAAGATATTTTTTTATTAATACTACATAAATATGTTTACTTTAATGTAGTTTTCAAAGAAAAAGGTTTCCAAAAAGTTTTCACGCTTTATTTATAATATTCAAAATAAATTTTCAAAGAAAAGATTTTAAAAATGTTTTAGGGATTTCTCTATATGTTTTAAACGATACATTAAAAAAATAAACTATTTTATGTTTTAAAAATAAATTTTAAACTAGAAAACATAGTTTCTTCAAGAAGTGTTTTAAATGATTTTTATATATTACTCCCTATGTTTTATATGTGGTTTTCAAAGAAAGGGATTTTGAAAATATTTTATGTTATAGAAAATGTTTTTCAAAGAAAGTATAGTTTCCTTAGGAAATGATCCAAGGGATCTTTAAAAATCCTTCTCCATATAAGATTACATATTTTAAAATAATGTATGATTTATTGGGGATATGATCCAAGTACACCATTCTTATTTAGTATTTAAATGGTTTAGGTTTAAGATGAAAAGATGGTTGTGAAACCCGTTTATCTTCCTTGAGTTATACCATTTTCAAACACATATAAAACCCATTTCCTTTCATAGTTTATTCTATGATGAAATGATTATGAAATCTATATATTTCCCATAGGTTATGATATGATAACATTCTTATGAAACACATTTAATTTTACAGGTTATGATATGATGTTCATGAAACCCATATATTTTTATAGGTAATGATATGATGAATGTTTTGTTAGTTTGTGGAAAACATATTTATGATTTCATTATGTGATGGGTGGGACCAATATGTCTCTCTAATTAATTGGGTAATGATTTATATCTCATGAAATAATGATGGGAAACAAGTCGATGGGCTTGATCAACTAAGGAAAGAAAGAGAAACCCAATCCATTATGGGAAGAATGTGTAAACTAATCCATTATAAGTAATGGACTACGACTAGAGAGGGTGGTGAGTCCTATCTAGTTGGTGAAAACCCAATGAAGTGACCTGATATGTTTTAGAAATTATCCCTGATGCATAGGATATGATTTTACAAATTTATGTGTGTGCCAAAATTCACTATCTTATTCCTATGTTATTATCTTAGGGATTATTCCCTTTATTACCTTATGATTTATCTAATAAGAACTACCAATATTTATTCCATGATTCATGTTTATGTTATTTTATATTCATGATGTTAATTTCCAATTTAATTCTCATGTTATCATACACTTATTCTCTTATTATAATTATATATCTCCTTTATTTACCCTTACGCAGACTTTGAGATCACCCATTCTTGTGTCTTTTTTATATAGGTTATGAAGAAAAGTTTTAAGTTAGAGAAATCAAGGGGGTGATATTTACCGGAGATGTTTAAGATCTTTCACCAAATTATAATAATGTTTTCAATGTTTCCAAAGACATTAAACAATTATTATCATCAGACATTTAATTTTGTAATGAGATGAATATTTGTATAAAATGATGTAATATCCATGTATGTTAAGCCTGGGTCTCTATATTTGGAATCAAAGGAAATGTTATGTAAACCTTTGGAAACTATGATGAGAAATCATTAGTGAGATCCCGAGGGACATTTCTAAGGATATGTATAGTGATATCTACAAGCATAATACTAAGTGTCATATATCTGAAATAAGGTTTCATAATATAGACATCCTATAAGTAATTTGTTATGATATCGTGGTTTTCTGCTATGATAAGTGCAAATCACACTATGATTTCTGGTTTTATTCAACCACAAGAACTAAAATAAAAAAGGTTAATGTTTAATGTGATGAATAATTTTCTGATGAGTAGTCAAATGTGATGATCACCATAGTGAAGTATGTTGTGATCAAACCCAATCAGTTTTCACATAACATGATTATAAACATTTCACTTAAATAACTCTTAGAATCAATAAAGAGTAGATGGAAATATTTCACTAAGAGTTCAGTTAGTGAAGACTATAGAGGAAATAATATTTAGTTTATTTAAATTTGAGAATGGGGTAAGAATCACCCAAGTGAATGTCTTAGAGGAATGGGAAGATGATTTGATAGTGGAAAATAAAGACACAATGTAAGTAAATACAGAGGAAAAAAATGAAAATTTTATTTCATGAAATTAATGAGATCATTTTCCACCCTAATATATAATCGATGGTTCAATGATTTAAATGTGGAAGAAATGGGATTTATGAAAATCTATTTCTTAAGTGTAAATATCACAAAGAGAATCAGTAGGGTGGTCTGAGTAATGGTTTTATTGATTATGATGATGAGACTACATGTGAAATGTTAAATGAAATAATTATTAATTAATATTAAGTTGTATTCGTATTATTTTCTTATGGATGAAGTGAAATAATCAAAGTGTTTATGCTTTTAGATTCAACAATATAGAATTTTGAAATATATAAGGATTGTTCAGTGTATGTTTTTTATATGGATTTAAAAGAATATGTTGAATGGTTCAAATGACATAGAAATGTGATTTAATGGAATTTTTATAATCATAGGAATCCCATGATATGGGGAAAGATAACCCTTAATAATTTCCTTATGTTAAGATAATTATAGTAGGATAAATTAAATTTGATGGTAATGATTACCTTGTAACTAAGTAAAGATTTTCTAAAAAAGTGGTTTATGATACCATTGATGAAGTTTACAACTTTTTTGGATTTAAGTAATATATCCAGTTAAATTTGGAATATGGAAACATTCATGTTTTCAATAAGGATTTATGGAAATTCATGCTACTACCATTTCTCAAGAGAATACATGCTGAACTTTTTAATATGTTTGGTATGTGAAAAATAAGAGATACTTAATGATAATTTTTTTATCAATGTTAAGTTAATATTGTGAAAATATAGTGACGTTCTTTCTAATTTTTGGAATTTCATCTTTCAAAAGGGTTATAAGTTAAAAAAAATTATGGCATGTTTTATTTTAAACATTGTATTAGGTTTTAGAGATTAATGTATTGTCTCACCATATAAGTATTTGTGCATATTGAATAACATGTGGGATCCTTTTTTATTGTAATAAAGATAGATAGAATGACCTATCATTATATTTATAGATCTCATGATCTACTAGTACTTTAAGAACTAAAAATTCAACTTTATTTCATTGAATAAGAGATGATGTGGAAATAGATCAATTAATAAAGAAGGGAGAGGTTTTCTTGAAATCATATAAGTATATCTTCTGATGAAAATTTTACAACTTTAGGAAAAGGGTCCTAAAATGAAATTGCGTCTCATTGTTATCATTCATGATGATAACGATGAACTTTTTCAATCTTATTTGGGTTATAGATTTGTGATATTTACAAATATCTTAACCATGTTCTCTATCAATCTCCATTGGAACAAGATAGTTATATTTATCTTCCTTGTCCATATTTTTACTTTCCAATTATGTATCCTTATGTGGAAACCTAGTCTTGAGTTACATTGGATATATATTATGTTTCTAACTTCCCCTTCTTAAAGGATTTATTATTACTCATTTCTATGATGTGTGATTCTATGAATGGATCATTCATCTATTAAACCATTGATAAACGAGAAAAATTTCTAGGGGAAATTCATTTTACGGGGGTAGAATGTAAAACCCTAAGATTTTGTATAATATTTTTTTCTAATTAATATAATATTTTTTATTTCTCACAACAATGAATATATCTTGTGTTATATGAAACACTAAGTAAGGATAGTGTTTAAAACAATACTAGGTCTTGATTTCACTATATTATACACTTAGATTTGCATGTGGTATATGTTGAACTATGTTTGTCTTGTGTTACACACAACACCGAGTTCTTTCAATAGATTTCATTACACAAAATTCTATGTATTGGTGAAACCTCATTAATAAATTACATTCCATTGATTTTTTCTGTGTGTGTGATTTTAACATGGCATTGGTGATAAAATAGTATATGCTGATAATAATCTCAAAATCAATTCCATAGTTTTCATCTTTCATCAAAGTAAGTGATAAAATAGTATATGCTGATAATAATCTCAATTCAATGGACCAATAATTTTTTGAAAAGATAGGAACGGCAAATAAAACATGATAATTGAGGTTTTCCTATCTGTATACTTGTCCTCTTGATCTCAACTACTTGAGATCACCACATGTGAACTATTTGAGAAGAAGGATCAATTATTATGAGCCCCCAACATATGATAGTCAAACACTATCTATGACCATTTAGCATGATGTATCTAGAGAATAAAACATATGTTTAAGATTAATATAATAATATCTCAATTTTCTCTTTATAGCCTAGGAACTACTATAACCTTTTAATACAACAAAAAATAAAAAGACATTATCTTGTAAATAATGGGTACACAAATATCAAAAAAATTTGGGTATGTGTAAAACATGAATAAATCACTCTATACATGATATGATAATCAAGAATTACTATTCATTATGGGTATAAGGCACTAAATTTTAAAACACATGACACACCACATGCTTTCATACATATGTGGATAATTCCAAGTTATATCTAAAATGAACTATAGAATAATATTAATCTCAATAAATACATAAATTTTATGAATCATAGAGAGAGAGAGTAAAACATGATATTTGTATTGCATGAAAACACTAGTTGAAACATTTTTTCTATTAAATAAATGTTTTCATATTTGAAAATAATTTAAAAAATCATTATTAAAGTAAAATATTGGTACAATTTGATGAATGTTCCCCATTTTATATTTATAATACACAATAAATATATTGTTAGTTTATCTAAAATACTAAAAATTGTTAAAAAATCAATATTTATGTTTATAAAGTATGATTATTTCATAAAAGAAAATAAATTACAATCCCAAGACTTTGAAACACATCTGTCATATGGTGTGGAAAAATTAATTTTAGTTTCCTAATACAGCAAAGAGGCTGACCAGGGTTGTCTCACTTAAGGAGAATCATAGTTCATTCAATCACCAATTCTAATTCACAAAAACTACTTATTTTTTTTTTGTTCTATTATTTATTGAGATTTTTTTTTGTTTTAGTAAATTATGTAATGAAATAAAATAACACTATATTAATAAATAGTTGTAACACTGAATGAGGGTCGGAAAGAAATGTCTTGGACATAAGGTTGGTCACATGGGTTCTTTCATTATTTAAATTTTTATAAATTCAATTTTATAATTCGTTTGATGAAACCTCATTAATAAATTACATTCCATTGATTTTTTCTGAGTGTGTGATTTTAACATGGCATTGGTGCACCAAACCTCACCTCCTCTAATAGTCTAATATAATAACACATCAACCAAGAATATAATTTCTAAAAGAATCAGCTCCACCATATGACATTTCATCCTTTCATCCAAATCCATATCAACCATATGAATGATTTTCCCAAGATAAGGGAGGAAAAAATAATGAATCAAATAAAAGCAATTAAATTGGAAATAATACTACAGAGGAAGAATTCCACACTTATGAAATACACTATTATCTAGCATAAATAGATTTAAAACATGTCTAATTGAACCAAATAAAAACCAATTCCTCAAAAACTATCCTAGGGCCAGGACACAAGTTTCTCACTTTTCATTTCAAAGTGAAAAGATATTAGATTATAAAGATATAAGAGAGTGCAAATTGAATTATATTTGAAAGAGAAATAGGTACGAAAGAAGAAAAAGAAGACACTTTAATAACTAGAAAATGAATTCATTAAATAGTAAAAGAAAATAAAAATAAAACGAAAATAATGAAATACTAAACTAGTAGTATCCCTACAAGAATACATATTATAGGATTCTCCTGAACTAACCATTTTCTCTTTGACATGGATGTGTATTTATAAGGATTTCAGGTGCTTGGGTAGTCATAAATGGCCTAATTAATGAGTCTTTGGGGACACGAATCCTCTAAGGATTTTCCAAGGGTATATCCTGATAAATTTATATCATAAATCACCATTTACTAGGAACTTCATGAGATTTACACATTGTCTATGTGGTTTCTATGACATGTAATGTGATGGGTACTAATTTTTCATCACATTGTGTCATTATTCACATCCTATAAAGTTCATTAGTTACACATTGTGTAAATGACTAACATGAAATGTAATTTTGATTTCTAGTAGGTTTTGACAAGTTTAGTATTGTTATTCTTTTCCAAGATCAAGTAAGGTTCCTTGAGTATATTGAAACTTCAGAAAATCTTTAAAAATCTGGGCTAGGGCCGGATTGCAAAGCGGCACGATGTAAAGTTATTTTGCATTAAGAAATCCATCTCTTACTGTTTTCATTTTTCATCAAACTCTATATCCTACCACAAAAAATAAAACCAATTAAATACCATTAGGTTTAATCATTTAATTTATAAAACTATGTGTTTTATATCCAAAAATACATGAAATTTATTACTTTATCAATTCCCCAACACTTAAAACATTATTTTTCTCAAACATGCTATCTTGAACAAATTTTATAGGAATCTCGTTTTACCAACAGTTAAATTTCAACAAAAATATAACATGAAGTTGGACAATATAATTTTTTTTAGATTTTAAAAAAAATGATTCCTTCAAATCCTCATCATTAAAATAAATACATTCAAACATTCATTTTACTTTTCTGTTATTAAAATATAAATTCCACTCATTCCTTTTAATTTTATTACCAGATTCGTCATTAATGTTCATGAAAATTAAAATTTACCCCACATTAAATTATTTTGATTCATACCTCAAGGTAAAAAATGTAACAATAATTTTTTTCTTAAATTAAGTACATGTCACCTAACATAGGCTCAAAAGGAATCTAAAATCTACACTGGATAAAGGCATAAATCAAAATCAATCATGAGGGATTTTCATTTATGATCAAATGAACAAAGATTTCGGGATGGTAGGTAATAAATAAAAATAATTTAAAATAAGAAGTTTGATTATATATTATACTTAATGATATCAAAATCTATGTTTAATGAAAATACTATAGTAAAAATGTAATATCATAACCCCCAAATCTCATAGTAGACTCATGATAAAAATTATCATAATCAATGAATCACTCCATCTTGCTCTAAGTTTTTTTTATTTTTTGTTTCATTTTCTTTATTTTCATTGTATTTTTTAAAACTTTTTTGAACATTGTTATTAAGGGGAATCTCAAATTCACTTTATAACCATATATGATCCTAAGATCATCGGTATGAAAATGGTGATTTTTGATCCTCAAAAGATACAACCCATTTTTTCATTTTTTATTATTTTTTTCTAAAGAGAGTTTAATATTGAATAAAAATGAAAACATGGATTTTTTTGCACTCCAAGATATTATGAAAAATATTTTTTGAAATCAATATAATATTCCCCATTTTTCACAACATTAAATATAGATTGTGTTATATTAAAGAACTATATATGGATTTCATTCCAAACAACACCACTATAAACATGCACTACACACAACACATAGATTATCATTTAGTACATAAAAAAATATATCTAAATTTTGTTAAACACCACACTGAGTTCCTTTGATAACTTGTATTACATGCAAGACCGAGTTTTAATGACCTAAAATATATTATTAATTTGGTTATTGAAATATTATTATAGTTACCCCATAGCTTTTGGAATGGAATTTTCAAATTAAATTAACTAAATGGTGAAAATAATACTTACAAATGTATATAAAATAAAACCTTTTGTTATAAATTATATATAAATGAAAGTAATAACTATCTAAAAATAAGGAAATTAATTTTCTAAGAAAACTATTTTCTATATACAAACAATATTTTTTCTCAATAAATTAAAGAAACAAATTTTTATGAATATTTGTAATAAAATTTATATAATATGTATTCAATAATTTTTGACACTTATCTAATAGATTATATAGGTATAAGATAAAAATACATCCAATTTTATGAATTAAAATATTTGTCTAAAAATAAATTTACCACATTTTAATTTGAGAAATACTTTAAATATAATTTTTGACACTTATATTTGTTATTTTAAAAATTAAAATTTATTTTTAAAATTGGATTATCAAAATTTACTTTGGGTGCATTTTTTCTATTTTTATAAGAAGTTTCATTATTTGATGAATAATGAAAAACAGTAAATTTTAATTAATAATTTTCTTTTAATATAATTTATTTTTATAGTTCAATAATATTTTAAATTTATTTAAAAATATAATTTTTAAAATTATATATCAAGTAATCCCTTTGAGGTCATTGGAATAAATTTCATATTTATATTAGATATAAAAACATTTCAAACATTTTAACATTTTCACTTAGAAACCCATTGTTTCGTCCCATCAACATGTTTATTTGAAATTAATTTACGCCACTTCTGTGTTAAGAATTTGTTAAAATTTATTTAATTTTAGTATTCATAATAATTTATAGTGTCTAATTAGTGCCACTTAATTTGGGATCGAAAATATTAGTGAAGGTAATTAAAATTAATTATAGCGATTAAGGTAAAAATGTATTGACTAAGTGGTTAAAAATTAACTTAAGAGGAAAAAAACCTATAAATATATGAAAAATAAAATGGATGGCCATATTTAGATTATATACTTACTTTTATCTAATATTTAACATTATTGTATTTACATGATCTAAGGGAGACCACTCAATAGTATTTACCTTTTTATATTTAAAATAATGCCTCTCCTCCTCTACTATAAAAGGGATCACCCTCAATTATTCACACCAATGAAGACATTTTTATCCTCCAAAACCTTCCAATATAATTTAAAATATTATACAAATTCTTACTAGAAGCCTCCCTTTGGGTAAATATTCATCCAAGGAATCCCTTCAGGATATACCAAAAAGAGTTACCCAAATAATATGTAATATCCTTCAACAGGAACTTTTGTTTTATTTTTTTTATCCCCAATAAATTATTATTATTAAGTGATTATATAATAAAATAAATAAAATAAGTATAATTATATTTTTTAATAATATGTTCATGAACTAAAATCACACACACATCCATTAAATGTGATACACAATCATCGTTTGTGTGTATGGAGGACTATCACCTCGCAAACCGATGCCAATCATTCTTGCATTTCTACATTTAAAGTTCAAAAAAATGATGTAATTTATAATTTTATATGATATATATTATATATTAATGTTTTTTGAAATATTATATAACATTTACCTTCATGATTTCCATTTTTCTAGAATACAATAACTTTGTTTGTGGACGCGTGGACTACCGGCAACTCAAAGTGATGTGATTCATTCACACATTACATAGAATGTATTATGGATGGATTTAGTAAAATCATGGGATATAATTTATATAATAATGATACTATAATCATAATATATATATAAATATATGTCATTTAAATTCTTTCATTAAATATCAAAATAAAAGTGAAACAACGTTCATGCGTACATACGACCTACCGTCTTCATGAATAGTGAATTCCTTTTCATATTACTATATTTTATAGATTTTTATAAATATTTATATACTAAAAAAATATCATATTTAAATAATTTCTGGAATTCTTGAAATAATAAAATCATGATCTATGTAAGAGGATCAATAATAACAAGTTAAAATGTATACAAAAATAAAACAAATCGGTTATTACCCGAAACATAAATTTAACATGAAATTATTAATAAGAAAGTTATATGAAGTCATAAAAAATATTACATGGTATTATATATAATAATATTTTTATGTGGTATATTTAAAACAAACTTATACTTATTATACATGAGTTAATAAAGTGTATGAATAAATTCAAGACTTAAGGTAAGGGTTTTACAATCCCACTTTTATTTTTTCGAGGCTTATGTCATATTCACCACTCATTTACTTTGAATGATGTATATATTTAAAATGAATGTATTATATTATTATTATCCTTAAATGTTATGGTTATTTACATATCAGTTTTATAATTTCTCTTTTATGGGGTTTACAGTTTGAAAGTTACCAAATCAGTATGGTAATTTTGTCTCAATTTCCATTCTTTGAGACATGTTATGTTATAAACCTATATTATTTTATTAGATAGATATACGTCCCTTTGAAATGTTTTTTGATGAATATAATTATTTTTATGATAATTTTAGCTGCATTTAATTCTATTATCTCATGGTTATTATTATTCAAAGTTGCCAATGCGGTAACAATTTATGGCTAAAATATCATTTTTTATCGAGATTATTTATGAGAATGTTTAAATTAATGAAATATTATGATCCATATGTCAATATATCTATTGAAGTTTATAATAATATGTTTTTCAGGATATTTTCATGTAATGGTATCATTTTACTACTATTTATCACTTGATATAATTAAGAAAATATTTTTATGAGAATCTGATTTTATTTCTCCATTCAACCAGGAATCTAGTTTCATTCAAAACAATGTCTTAAATTTTTGTTCAAAAATTTTATACTATTATCCTATGATTTTAAAATAAATTTTAAACATGTTTTATCTTTATGTAAAATCTTTAAAAAAGAATATTCTTTTTATTTTCTAATCTATGCAATTTTCTAATCATTTTATGGTGAAAATGAATATTTGGAATGTATGGATTTACCTGTCATCATGAACATAATTTCCTTGAAGATTCTATATTAAGTTTACATGGTTATTTTTAAAGATATTTTTTTATTAATACTACATAAATATGTTTACTTTAATGTAGTTTTCAAAGAAAAAGGTTTCCAAAAAGTTTTCACGCTTTATTTATAATATTCAAAATAAATTTTCAAAGAAAAGATTTTAAAAATGTTTTAGGGATTTCTCTATATGTTTTAAACGATACATTAAAAAAATAAACTATTTTATATTTTAAAAATAAATTTTAAACTAGAAAACATAGTTTCTTCAAGAAGTGTTTTAAATTATTTTTATATATTACTCCCTATGTTTTATATGTGGTTTTCAAAGAAAGGGATTTTGAAAATATTTTATGTTATAGAAAATGTTTTTCAAAGAAAGTATAGTTTCCTTAGGAAATGATCCAAGGGATCTTTAAAAATCCTTCTCCATATAAGATTACATATTTTAAAATAATGTATGATTTATTGGGGATATGATCCAAGTACACCATTCTTATTTAGTATTTAAATGGTTTAGGTTTAAGATGAAAAGATGGTTGTGAAACCCGTTTATCTTCCTTGAGTTATACCATTTTCAAACACATATAAAACCCATTTCCTTTCATAGTTTATTCTATGATGAAATGATTATGAAATCTATATATTTCCCATAGGTTATGATATGATAACATTCTTATGAAACACATTTAATTTTACAGGTTATGATATGATGTTCATGAAACCCATATATTTTTATAGGTAATGATATGATGAATGTTTTGTTAGTTTGTGGAAAACATATTTATGATTTCATTATGTGATGGGTGGGACCAATATCTCTCTCTAATTAATTGGGTAATGATTTATATCTCATGAAATAATGATGGGAAACAAGTCGATGGGCTTGATCAACTATGAAAAGAAAGAGAAACCCAATCCATTATGGGAAGAATGTGTAAACTAATCCATTATAAGTAATGGACTACGACTAGAGAGGGTGGTGAGTCCTGTCTAGTTGGTGAAAACCCAATGAAGTGACCTGATATGTTTTAGAAATTATCCCTGATGCATAGGATATGATTTTACAAATTTATGTGTGTGCCAAAATTCACTATCTTATTCCTATGTTATTATCTTAGGGATTATTCCCTTTATTACCTTATGATTTATCTAATAAGAACTACCAATATTTATTCCATGATTCATGTTTATGTTATTTTATATGAATGATGTCAATTTCCAATTTAATTCTCATGTTGTCATACACTTATTCTCTTATTATAGTTATATATCTCCTTTATTTACCCTTACGTAGACTTTGAGATCACCCATTCTTGTGTCTTTTTTATATAGGTTATGAAGAAAAGTTTTAAGTTAGAGAAATCAAGGGGGTGATATTTACCGGAGATGTTTAAGATCTTTCACCAAATTATAATAATGTTTTCAATGTTTCCAAAGACATTAAACAATTATTGTCATCAGACATTTAATTTTGTAATGAGATGAATATTTGTATAAAATGATGTAATATCCATGTATGTTAAGCCTGGGTCTCTATATTTGGAATCAAAGGAAATGTTATGTAAACCTTTGGAAACTATGATGAGAAATCATTAGTGAGATCCCGGGGGACATTTCTAAGGATATGTATAGGGATATCTACAAGCATAATACTAAGTGTCATATATCTGAAATAAGGTTTCATAATATAGACATCCTATAAGTAATTTGTTATGATATCGTGGTTTTCTGCTATGATAAGTGCAAATCACACTATGATTTCTGGTTTTATTCAACCACAAGAACTAAAATAAAAAAGGTTAATGTTTAATGTGATGAATAATTTTCTGATGAGTAGTCAAATGTGATGATCACCATAGTGAAGTATGTTGTGATCAAACCCAATCAGTTTTCACATAACATGATTATAAACATTTCACTTAAATAACTCTTAGACTCAATAAAGAGTAGATGGAAATATTTCACTAAGAGTTCAGGTAATGAAGACTATAGAAGAAATAATATTTAGTTTATTTAAAGTTGAGAATGGGGTAAGAATCACCCAAGTGAATGTCTTAGAGGAATGGGAAGATGATTTGATTGTGGAAAATAAAGAAACAATGTAAGTAAATACAGTGGAAAAAAATGAAAATTTTATTTCATGAAATTAATGAGATCATTTTACACCCTAATATATCATCGATGGTTGAATGATTTAAATGTGGAAGAAATGGGATTTATGAAAATCTATTTCTTAAGTGTAAATATCACAAAGAGAATCAGTAGGGTGGTCTGAGTAATGGTTTTATTGATTATGATGATGAGACTACATGTGAAATGTTAAATGAAATAATTATTAATTAATATTAAGTGGTATTCGTATTATTTTCTTAAGGATGAAGTGAAATAATCAAAGTGTTTATGCTTTTAGATTCAACAATATAGAATTTTGAAATATATAAGGATTGTTCAGTGTATGTTTTTTATATGGATTTAAAAGAATATGTTGAATGGTTCAAATGACATAGAAATGTGATTTAATGGAATTTTTATATTCATAGGAATCCCATGATATGGGAAAGATAACCCTTAATAATTTCCTTATGTTAAGATAATTATAGTAGGATAAATTAAATTTGATGGTAATGATTACCTTGTAACTAAGTAAAGATTTTCTAAAAAAGTGGTTTATGATATCATTGATGAAGTTTACAACTTTTTTGGATTTAAGTAATATATCCAGTTAAATTTGGAATATGGAAACATTCATGTTTTCAATAAGGATTTATGGAAATTCATGCTACTACCATTTCTCAAGAGAATACATGCTGAAATTTTTAATATGTTTGGTATGTGAAAAATAAGAGATACTTAATGATAATTTTTTTTATCAATGTTAAGTTAATATTGTGAAAATGTAGTGACCTTCTTTCTAATTTTTGAAATTTCATCTTTCAAAAGGGTTATAAGTTAAAAAAAATTATGGCATGTTTTATTTTAAACATTGTATTAGGTTTTAGAGATTAATGTATTGTCTCACCATATAAGTATTTGTGCATATTGAATAACATGTGGGATCCTTTTTTATTGTAATAAAGATAGATAGAATGACCTATCATTATATTTATAGATCTCATGATCTACTATTACTTTAAGAACTAAAAATTCAACTTTATTTCATTGAATAAGAGATGATGTGGAAATAGATCAATTAATAAAGAAGGGAGAGGTTTTCTTGAAATCATATAAGTATATCTTCTGATGAAAATTTTACAACTTTAGGAAAAGGGTCCTAAAATGAAATTGTGTCTCATTGTTATCATTCATGACGATAACGATGAACTTTTTCAATCTTATTTGGGTTATAGATTTGTGATATTTACAAATATCTTAACCATGTTCTCTATCAATCTCCATTGGAACAAGATAGTTATATTAATCTTCCTTGTCCATATTTTTACTTTCCACTTATGTATCCTTATGTGGAAACCTAGTCTTGAGTTACATTGGATAAATATTATGTTTCTAACTTCCCCTTCTTAAAGGATTTATTATTACTCATTTCTATGATGTGTGATTCTATGAATGGATCATTCATCTATTAAACCATTGATAAACGAGAAAAATTTCTAGGGGAAATTCATTTTACGGGGCTAGAATGTAAAACCCTAAGATTTTGTATAATATTTTTTTCTAATTAATATAATATTTTTTATTTCTCACAACAATGAATATATCTTGTGTTATATGAAACACTAAGTAAGGATTGTGTTTAACACAATACTAGGTCATGATTTCACTATATTATACACTTAGATTTGCATGTGGTATATGTTGAACTATGTTTGGCTTGTGTTACACACAACACCGAGTTCTTTCAATAGATTTCATTACACGAAATTCTATGTATTACTGATCTAAGATATACTATTAATATTTTATTAAAATAATTTTATAATTACCACATAGTTGTTGGAATGGAATATTTGAATATGATTTACTAAATTGTGAAAATATTATTTACACATGTATATGAAATGAATACTTTGGTTACCCTTTAGTTAGAAATTAAGGTAAGAATGATCTATATATAGCGAAATTCCTTTTCAAGGAAAACTATTTTCAATTTACAAGATCAATATTATATAAATAAATTAAATAAACCATTTTTTATGTTTTTAATAAAATTTATATATTATATATTCAATCATTTTTTAAACTCATCCAATATATTTGTTAGGTATATGATAAGAATAAATATAATTTATTGAATAAAAAGATGTATTTTTCTAAAAGGTAATTTTACAACATTTTAATAGTGCATCTATTTTAAATATATTTTTTTGAGACTTTTATATTTTCTATTTAAAAAAATTTAACTTAGAATATCAAAATTTTTTGGATTAAGTTCTTTTATTTTTTGATGAAGTTTCATTTTTTGACAAATAGTGAAAAATACTAAATTCTAATTAAATAATTCATTTTAATCAACTTTATATTTACAGTAAAATTATATTTTTATTTTATTTTAAAGTATAATTATTTCAATTTTACATAAATTAATCCAATTTAGGTTATTTTAATGAATTTCACTTTGGAATTTGATGTAAAAACATTTTATTGTTTTACACATATTCACTTTAGAAACCTGTTTTCTCATCCTATATGCAGAATTATATTTAAATTTATATATTCCACTTATTTATTTGGAATTTTTAAAAGTTATTCGATATATTAATTTATAATAAATTATAATATCTAATAAGGTCAAATTAATTTTTTTATAAAAATATTAGTGAATGTAATTAAAATTAATTACGTCGATTATGGTAAAATTGAGTTTACTTAGTGGTTAAAATTTTACTTAAGGGTCCACATAACCTAGAAAAATGTCAAAAATCCAATTTATGGCCATATTTAGACTGCATATTCCATGGGATTAAAAATTTACCATTATGGGATTTACATGATATAAGGAATACATATCAATAGAGTTTACCTTTTTATATTTACAAGAATTCCACTCCTCCACTATAAAAGTGAACTCACCCCCTCCCCCAACTTATTCACACCTATCAAAAACTTTGGATCATCCAAAAACATCCCATATAAGCTCAAAAATTCCATGCATTCATCATATAATCCTCCATTGTGTCATAAATACCACCAAAGAAACCATTTGGTGAAATCTAAAACAAATTACCAAAGAAGAGGTAACATCATTCAATAAGAACTTTTGTTTTATTTATTCCCCCATTAAATTATTCTTATTTTCATTGTTACATAATATCCATTGTATCTTAAATATATTGAGATGTTTTTATAATATGGTTATGATCGAAAATCAGACACACTTCCATAAAATTGGATACACAATCATCATTCGTGTGTACGACATACTACTGCCCCCATGAACTGAGGTTTTTCATTCTTCCATTTCCACCTTTCAAGATTGGGAATATTGATGTAATTTCTTTTTTTATATGATATATATGATATTAAGTATTTAAGTATTCTTATGAAATTATTCTATAACACATAACTTCCAAATTTTTTTTTGGGAGTATATTAATTTCATTTCTAGGCGTGTGGACTACCGCATCCTCAAAGTGATGTGATTCGTTCACATGTAACATGGAAATTATTCAAGATGGATTTAAAAAAATTATATGATATATATGACTTAATAATTATATATTAATTATAATATATATATATACATATATTTCATTCACATTACTTCAATTGAATAAGAAAACAGAAGCAATGTTCATGTGTACGTTTAGTCTACCGTCTCTTTGAATGGTGTATTCCATTTCATATTTATATATTTTATACATTATTATAAATATTTATATACTGAATATATATTATATTTAAATCATTTTTTACATTATTTAAATAACTAAATACTGATATAATTATGTCGATCAATAATAACAAGTCAAAACATAAATAAAAAACAAAGCAGTTATTTCCCAAAAAATAACATTAACATGAAATTGTTCAAAAATGGGTAATTTATAATCATAATAAAATAATATATAGTATTATATATAATAATATAGTTTTTCTGTAGATTTATAATAAAATTATTGTTACTATATATGAGTTTTTATAATGTATCGAGAAATTCAAGACTTAAGGTATGGGTTTTCTAGTCTCACTTTTTTTGAGAGACTTAAACGAAATTCATCTCTCGTTTACTTTTTATGGTGTCTATACTCCACATGAATTTATTATATGGTTATTATATACAAATTTTATGTGTATTTATATATCTATTTGATGATATATCTTTAATTTGTCTTATAGTTCAAAATTTACCAAATCTGTAAGGTAATTTTGTCTCAATTTTCCTTCTTCGAGATAAATGTTATGTTATGTACCTATATTATTTTATAAGGTGTACATACATCCATTTAAAATATTATATCATGAATATAAATATTTTTCTGATAATTTTAGATTTATTTAATGTTATTATCTCATGTGTATTAGGATTTAAATTTACCAAAGTGTTAATAATTTATGATACGATCTCATTGATTATCGAGATTATTTATGACATTGTTTTGATTGATGAAATATTATGATACATATTTCAATATAACTCCTTAATTTTTTTATACTCTATTTATTCATGATATATTCTTGTAATTTTTCCATTTTACTAATAGTTTTTATATAATATAATTAAGAAAATTATTTTCAAAAAATCCAACATTATTTTTCTCTTTGGTTGAAAATCACTTTTCCTTCAAAACACCATCCTCAAAATATGTTTCTCAAAAAATGTCATACTATTTTACAATTATTATTAAAAAACATTTATACCCATTTTTTACCATTATACAAATGTTTTTAAAAGGAATATTCTTATCATTTTTTGATCAAGGCACTTTTATAATCATTTTATGGTCTAAAATGAACGTTCGACACGTATGAATTTATCCACCTTCACGACCTTAATTTCTATGAAGATTTCTTCTTAGGTTTAAAAGGTTATTTTTAATGATAAAAGTTTTCATAATACACTAGAAATTAATTGACTTTAATTTGGTTTTCAAAGAAATTTTCTTTCATTTTTTTAAAATTTATTTATAAAATTTTAAAGATATTTTCAAAGAAATGGTTTTAAAAAAATTTCAATATTCCTTTATAAGTTTTTGAGGATATTTTCAAAGAAACATTTTTATCAATTTATTTTTATTTTACAAATAAATTATAAAAGTGGAAAGGTTATTTTTCCCAAGAAAATATTTAAATTATTTTTAAGGGTTACTTGATAAGTTTTTAAAGTGGTTTCCCAAGAAAAGGATATTGAAAATGTTTTATGTTATAAAAAAATTATTTTCAGTGAAATTTTATTTTCTATATATAATGTTCCATGTGATTTTTTATAATCCTTCACCATATATGATTACTTCCATTAAAATAGTATACTTTTTATTGTGAATATGATCAAATGACACCATTCTTATTCATTCTTTTAATGGTTTATGTTTAAGATGACATGTAGGTTGTGAAAACCATATCTCTTCAACGGGGTTATACCATGAAAAATGATTTTGAAACCCACATATTTTGTTAGGTTATTCACTAATGAAATGATTTTAAATCCATTATATTACCCAAAGGTTATGATATAATGAAATCTTTATGAAATTAATTTCATTTAATTTGTAATGATATAATGTTTATCAAACCCATATATTTTCATGGTTCATGATATGTTGAATGTTTTATTATCTTGTGGAAAAAATATGTATGATTTCATTATATGATGGGTGGGACCAATATATCTATCCAATAAATTGGGTAAAGATTTATATCTCATGCAATAATGATGGAAAACAATTCGATGGGATTGATCTACTATGGGAAGAATATGAAACTTAATCCAATATGGTAAGAAGGTGTACCTTATTCCACTATATGGTAGGGATTATGATTGGGGATGGTGGTGTATCTCTACTAGTAGGTATAACCCCCATGAAGTTGTATAATAAGTTTTGGAAATGAGCATTAGATTATAGAAAATTCTTTTACATGTTTATGTTTCTTCCATAATTCAATGTCTTATTCCTATGTTATGGTCTTATGGATTATGATCTTGATTCCCTTATGATTCATGTCTTAAAAACCACCAATATTTCCCCCCATAATTAATATTTATATATTTTTATATGGAAGGTATGATTTTCCAATGTTATTATAATGTTCTCATACCTTTATGTTCATATTATTCTTACATATCTTCTTTATTTACCATTACCAAGATTTTCAACTAACCCATTTCTTATATCTCCATTCCCTAGTTTATGAAGAAAGGTTTTATGTAGGATTACGAAATGGGAATATCATTATATGATATATTTATTATCTTTCACTGAATTAAAATAATGTGTTTAAGAGTCTAAAGAAACTAAACTATTATGCTCCGCAGGTATGTACTTTTGTAATGTGGTGAATATTCATCTAAAATGATGTAATATCAAGATATGTTACTCTTTTTTTATATATCCTTACCAAAAATCTCATTTAAATCCACATAAAAATGAATTACATCCTCAAATACAGTAATAAACTCTCCCCCACCCATAGACTTTTCAATATCATTCAATGTAATATGAGTAAGGTAGGAGTGGATATAATTGTATTTTAACATGGATCAATTCCTAACATGTTTATTCTTGTATTCTAGGAAAACAATAATATTGATGTCAAGGTGGGAACAAGGATAAAGGTATCAATAATTAAAATGCTTCAATCATGTTAAAATTGATTCTGTTCATTTATAGCTTCAATAATATTCTAAGAATGTTCTAGAAGAAAAAATGACATAGACTCTTAAGAAATATACTACAATAAGAAATGGGAAATATTTGGTTCATAAATTGTCTCAGGGATGAGAACAGATGGTTTGGGACAATCATGCATTTTAATGATCAAAAACAATAAAGTAATCAATATTTGTATCATAATTTCAAAAAATTACAAATCTAAGATGTATTTTCATTAAAATATCAAATCATCACAAAAAATCGTGATTTCTCAAATTCATCCCCTTGTACTTAACCTTAATCATTCATTTTACCATTTTTCTCATCTAATCATGTAAACGATGATAATTAAAACAAAGAATAATGATTATCCTATGTAACTTATGTATCCTAGATAAACAATAGAGTAAAATGGTTCAATGTGAGGCATGAAATTTTCAGTATAGATCATAGAAGAAACTAAATTAATGTTATTTGAATAAACTACGAATTGAAAACAAATTACCCTCTTATTATAATTATTCCTTTTGAGTTGTAATGGTTTTGGTTGAAAATACTTTTTTAGCACCAGTTTACGACATGAATTCCATTCATGATGTGTATTCTCATTTCACAACCTAGTTCTTCAATATTTAACTAATGTGAATCTTAGAAATAAACCTATATAATTTTCATATCTATTTCCTTATTCCATAATGATCAACCTATAAAATAAAACAAAACATTAAAGTAAAAGGTCCATAAAAAATTAAGTTCAAAAATAATTATAGAGATAAGGCTTATTTCTAATTTATTCCAATTATAATAATTTAAATTTAAATTCCTAGAAAAAAATAAAAAAAAAATAATGGGAAATTCATGGTTTGATCTCTGATTTGGGATATGGGTTTTTGAATACCTTTAGATGGGAATTACTAGCCATTATCCATAATATGTACATGGGCTGAGTTTCTTGGAGTTGAACTGCAAAATTTTGTTCTTTATATCCGTAAATTATTATTCTCTTTTTGAGAATAATTATATGTATAGAGTATAGTAGATCCACCCCTTATTAATGTTGATAAACTTTCATCGAAGGGGTAAGATGAAGTTTGGAACATCCTTTTTCTTTAATACATGTTCTAGATATTCTTTAATATCTAGTGGGATCTCCATACGTGCTGCATTAATTGAATATTTAAAATATTTGTGTGATTGAAGTTTAATTTGAAAAAAATATATTAATATATAATAAAATTATCCCTTTTAATGTATTCAAATTTTGTCTCAGGTTATTGAGGAAGATCCACCAGGATCTCTTCTTGTTCTCCATATTTTAAACGTTCAATGCCTTTAAGGAGCTACATGTGTTCCTCAACAGGTCAATTTTCTCTTTCATCATCATCATCATATTAGTAAAAATATGATTTGGACGAATCTATAGAATCAAAAAAACTATGTGTTATAATGAATATAGTTTCAATAAATTAAATGGGTTTTAATTCAACACTGTATCATCTTTGTGAGTTTCTTCATATTGAATCTCTTATTTAGTGGAAGTGCATCTTAGAGTTGATCATTCCAAATTGTAGGCATATAGTAAAGATCCAATGACATTTCTATAAATTCCACCACTTTGGTGGTTTATTCTTCTTCTATATATAATAATTGGGAATAATGTATTGATTATTCCATCTTTTTTATGAGGAGATCTCGATGCATTTTATCATCTTCCCATTTTCACCAAAATTGATCCAAATATTTTCCATATTCTTATTACCACACGAGACTTTATCTTCACTCCCAGTATATTAATGGTAATCGTGAATCTGGTTTTTAAAATGGTTGGGCTTTGGAAACTCCTCAATTGTGGCCTCAAACTCTTGAATTTCTTTAAAAAAATTATGTATATTGAGTCTTGCTTTCTTCTTGGGATCATGTCTAAGAAATTTAGTTTTGTGTTGATCAATCATGCTGATAAAATATCGAGGTAATAATCCTAACTATATACCTATATGACTTTTTTTACCATGTCCTTAAGACAACCAACCCTTTGTTGGAGGGCATACTCAGTATAGTCGGTTTAATTATCTTTCACCAAGGATTAGTCAATCTATATAGAATAATAAGAATACTAAAACACTATGGAAAACAATTATTTTTTTATATTTTTTATATAGAAAAAAATATATTTACAAAAATGTTAATCTAAAAAAATTGATCAAAAGTCCTCTTAGCACCATATAATTGTTTCCAGTTTTGATGCACGACTATCGTAGTATGAGGAAAATGTAATTTTAGTTTCCTAATGAAGCACAGAGGCTAACCAGGATTATCTCACTTGAGGATAATCATAGTTAGTTAAATCACTAATTATAATTCACATAAACTACTTATTTTTGTGTTTTTATTATTTATTTAAAAAAAGGATTTTGGGTTTTTTAAATAGTGCAACGAAATAAAATAGAAATATCCTACCATACAGATGTAATACCAAATGAGGGTCAGACAGAAAGGTCCTGATCTTATGGTTGGCCACATGGGTTCGTTCATTATTTAATTTTTATTTAAATTAAATTTTAAAATTCATTTTATAAAAAATCATTAACAAATTACTTTCCATTTATTTATTGATTGTGGTATTTTATCATGCCTTCATCACACCTGACCTCCCCTTCAACAATAGTAAAACAGGATACCACGTCAAATAAGAATGTTAAACCTAAAATAACCTTCTCCACCATATTTCATTTCATCCATTAGGAAAACCCAACTCCCTCATATAAAGTATTTACCCAAGATAAGGGATAGAAAAATAATAAATTAAAGAAATGGAATGGAATTGGAAAAATGTTGTGGTGGATGACCGTTGAACTTGTAAAATACACTCTCATACACCACAAATAGATTTAAAACATGTTGAATAAAATAAAAATATTAAATAATTATATGAAACCCCCCAGGTACAAGCCTTGAGTTAGGCACTTTTCATTGTTAAGTGAAAAGAGATCATGAAAGAAAGATATAAGAGAGAGTGAATGAGATTAAGGTTGGATGAGAAAATACTATAGAAGAAGAAAAGGTAAACACAATAAAAATAAAAATAATAAATGCATTAAATGGTGAAATAAAATAAAAATAAATGAAAAATAATGAAATCAGAAAGAAGTGGTACCCCTATAATGAAACATAGTGGAAAATACTTAAGAATTGATCCTTTTCCCTCTAACATAGATATGTATTTATAGGGCTTCCATGTTTTTTTGTAGCCATAAATGGCCCCCTTAATGGGCCTTCAAGGGACTAGATACTCAAATGGTCATCCAAATGATCATCCCCATAAATCTCTCACACATATCATCATTAAATGGTTATTGTCTAAGAGTTACACATCATGCTTGTGGTTTACATGACTTGTAATGTAAAAGACCATGAGATTTCTTTACACTGTGTAACTCTACAAGTCATACAAAGATCTTCAGTTACATGTCGAATAAATGAATTACACAACCTGTAATGTCTATTTCCAATAGGTTTCACCAAGTTTAGTCTAGTTCATCAATTCCGAGATTTAGGTATGCTCCTTTAGTATGTTTCAAATTCAATAATTCTTCACATATCTAGTTTTATACTATACTGTGAAGTGGCACCATGCAATGTGGTCTCACCTTACCAAATTCATCTATTTTTTTTTCATTTTTTCATCACACTCTTTATCCTTCTACAACACATAAAGTCAATAAAATACTATTAGTTTTAATCATTTTATGTTGAAAACCGTATTTTTTTATATCTCGAAATACCTGAAAAATATGAATAAATCAGATATAAGGAAAAATTTAACAACTCATAACACTTTTTAAAGAAGAAAAAATTAATTTTTTAAAAACACTATGTTTTATTTTGGTAATAACCCAATTTAGGAATTTTATTATTAGGGGGAACTATATTTTTTTTATTCCACCAAGCTATCCCAACTGTCAAATCCGTAGTTATGAAAAATCATAACCATAAAAATGTTGGGATCATCGAATCATGACTTACTAAAGCTATAATAGGAGTAAATGATCTCTTTATTTAAAAATTAAAATGACATAGAAGAGAAAAACTAGGTAGGATATGATCAAGATATTCAATATTTAATGTTTATAGTTATACCATATTCACAATATGGGATGTAATAATCCATAACATGAATATCACTTTTTATATATTGTCACTAGAATAACATTTTATAGTAGTTATTGGCATGGATTCATATAAAATAAATCATGGTATTAGAAAAAATGTTAATGAAATTTCTTAAACTCATGTAATGAAACAAATAAATCTATAAATCATAGTTAATAATTTTATAAGTATCCAAATGTAATATTAAATATAAAAATAATAAGGTTTATATAATAAGGACTATAGATGACTTAACACATGGTTTATATTAGAATTCGAAATTAATCACTTATGAATAAAAACTTTACATAATTTCACACCATGTAACCCATGGCAACATTTTAACCTTATATAAGAAAATACATATGAAAACTAATCACTCATAATTTCTAAAAGTTAATGTTTAGACTTTATTATTATTTTTTTAAAACCAAGCGATAAGAATTTCCTAATCATAACCTATAAATACTTTTGATGTCATAATAAATTAAATTGGAAATTAATTTCATCATAAAAACCTTTAATTCAGACACAAAGTCAATAAAACACTTGAATAAATCATAGCTCAACTATTTAATATTAATATAGAAACTAAAGTTTATAAAAAAACTCCTCAAGAATTATTTTATATATCATAATAAAAATCAATTATAATTGAAGTTATTTAACCTTGTAATATTTAAATCAAAAATCAAAAACCCATTGAAAAGATAGAGGAAAATTAGGGAATGGAAGTAAAGGGGAAACGACAAGATAAGGGAATGTTTACTATGGAATCACCATTAAGAAATTTTATTAAACCACATTAGGATCCCATGAATGGGTAGAAAGAATGAGATAAAAGCGGATTGATGAATATGATTACAACTACTAGGGATAAATAATGTTTTGAGAGGCACGTCGGGGGTAAATATGATATAATAAAATAACCAAAATGTATAAAGTTTAATAAAAAATAATGATAGGTAAATCAAGTACCTGTTATCCCATACCAGATATTTCATGGTCCGCTAGAACTGCCACAAATATTTACTTGATTATAGGGTAGTTGGTACCTGCTATCAGGTATCCAATTCCACCTGAAATCTTAATACTATATGTTCCACTACCTATAATCCTACCAAAAATACTAAAACAAAAATGAAACCTTAAAAAACATCCAAAATAATAATAATATATCCAATTACCAAAAAATTCAAGGATTATTACTAAAATGAAAAACTATCTCTTATTTGAGAAAAAAATTTAATTGTCCCTAATCTTTAATTAAAAAAATCCTAAAAATTACACCAAAATTCCATTTAATTAAATCCATAAGGACAAGGTTCTTTATAATAAACCCATCACATAACTTTTATCCTTAAAAGGATGAACTAAATATTAATTCGAAATATCATTATAGCATTAAATCCCAAAAATATAGCTAATTCACCAACAAATATTCCAAAAAACACACCACACATCCAATACATGACTCCCAAATTCAACTAAAATATCCCAAATCCACCAAATTCCATTATCCATAAAGAATAAAAACCACTAAAACACAATTAAAGATCTAAAATAATTTTCATTTCTTTAATACTTGATTTCCAAAATCAATATAGATTCTAAAACAAAAAAATACAAAATATGAATCCCCAATCTACATTATATGAATTTACCAAAATTTCAATACAAAATATCCATAATCAACACATGTCACAATTGAAAAAAATTATTTATAATCAAATTGTAACTAATATTTTTGAATTCTTTATAACATCACCATATTTCTACTCACACTCTTATGGGATACTAACTATAAGGATTATCCAAAATTCAACTATGTTTGTCCAAATATTAAATTATAGTTTATTAAAATTTTTGACATATAATAATGGTTTTTCTAAAAGAATAAATTACATTTAAAAATTAGTAATCTGATCTATTTTCAAATTTTCAAGATTTAATATGTCTATTAATCTTCAAAATTAACATTTTGAAACCCCAAATTTGTTTTTACATTAATAAAGGGGTAATATTTTTAAAATAACCCTCACTTTAGAATTCCTCTTTACATTGAAAATTATTTCCCTTTATTTTTGAAATAAAAAACTATTAACCAAGTTATGAAAAGGGAACACCAAATAACATACTTAAAACAAATTTTTAGACAATTCCAATGTCTCATTAAAAATGGGTATCTAATATCCATCATCAAGTCACTAGTATGAAAAATTATTCATGATTAAGAATACATGTTACATAACCATGTTAAAAAAATTATTTAATTCATATAAATTAAAAATATAAAAAAACACAATTATCCTTATAATATAATATGATCAACAGATTAAATAACAACATACTCAATATACCAAAGTAGTAAATATTCATAAGTATCCTTTCAATCATATAATATAAGATGCTCAATGAAATAGAAGATATATGTCCCTCTATATTATACATTAACTATCATATCCATATGCAATTATTATAAGTTCTGCATAGTCAAGACATAGATTATGAATAATCCAATAATACAATATTATATAGGATAAAAAATATATAAATTACAAGAATAACATGACATAAGTTATAGAAAAACTATCCACAAATGGTGTTTTGTTATCAAGTTATATTTATCATACACTATAATACATATGATATTACAAAGTTCCTTTATTCCTTTCCAAAACATGTAATTTTTTTGAGTAATTATGAATGAATACAATAATGAACCTAGTAAGAGGTTATGTATATGATTATTCATAGTCAATACTTTCTAAAAGTTCTCATATGTAAAATAAAATATGATATAGGTGTTTTGTCAAACCACTAGTTTAAAATTACAGTCATTGTAGGAGATGTTTTCCTATTTGAAACATATTTAATGAAACAAATTAAAGGAATGGATTGGTAAAATTTTATATATTATTGTTTTAGATCATAAATAATAAAAATGAAATATTAATATTTTATATGAAATTACCTATGACTTCAGATATATTAGTATTTATGTTTCTGAGGTTTAAATAAATTCAAAAGAATAAATAAATCACAATCCTAAAACTTATTGAAAATCCAATAAAGGCTAAACAATTTCTAGAACATATTTTTCTAAATTCCAAGGTTTTATTTAGGCAACCTCATTATTTAAGAAATCACATATAATGATGAATAATATCATTTTATCCCACCATTCTATCCCGAGCAACACCCCACAACCAATGCAACTCTAAATGATAATTATGTTTAGATAATTACCTTATAAATCATTTAGAATATGATATGATAAAATAAATACTTTTATAAAACATATCACAGTAATTGAAGAGTAATGCAACATAGTAAATTGGCAATATATTGATGCTTTAATGTTTGAGTTTAAACCATATTCACAAAAGGGATGCAATAATCCATTAAATGAATATTAAAATTATGTACTGTCCCCAAATAGCATCTTATAATAGTAATACACATGAAATTATATAAAAAGTATGATATTTAGAAAAAAATATTAATAATGTTATTTTGTTCATGAATACTCAGAAAGAAAGTAACAAATAATAGTTGAAAAACTTTGTCGTAAAATCCAAATGGAACATTGAATTGGAACATGTTATGTTTATACAAATATGATTTTACCATAACTATCTTAACACATGGTTTGAAATTAAAAATTCAAATGAAACACTTACTTATAAAACTACTACATAATTTCACACTAAGTCACTTTTTAAAACCTTTAACATTATTTAAAAAAATACATATAAAATCCATTCATTTATAATTTCATAAAGTAAATTATTTGGATTTATTATTATCTTTTCATAAACAAGAAGTAAGAATTTCCTAGGTATAACCTATAGATTCACCAAACAGTTGATAATTACTTACCATAACAATTATAAATATTTAATTATCACAAAAAACTACAAGGTATACATCAAAAGATAACAAAAAACCGCTATAAACTATTACAAAAGATTACATAAACAAATAATTCTAATAAACAAATTATAACAATTGAATAATACCAATTATTTAAGAAAATCAAGGAAGATAAATCCTAAAATTCATTCAAGATCAAAACAACTTAAATACCCATCCAATTCCATTCTCAATTACATTACTTCAAACATTAAATCATGAAATCTCGAAAATAAATAAAACCTGAATTCTTACCTTAATAGTTTTTAAAAAAATAATGAAAAAGGAAAAAAACAACTCATTGGGAATTCATTTAGATAAGAGAATGTAATTTATTAATCTTATAAGTGATTTCACCGAGTAATATTTAAATAAAAAATAAAAACCCCAAACCATGATAGAAGAAAATAGAGGGAAGGGATTTGAATGGAGAAGGGATGATAAGGGAGTGTTTTCTATGGAATAAATATGAAGAAAATCTACAAAATCACCTTAGGATCACATAAAATAAAGAGGTGAATACAGAAATCAAAAGAGAGACATATAAAGGATTATCGTTATTGGGGGAGAAATGAAATCAAGGGAGACATGAAAGTGGTAAATATGTTAAAGTAAAATGAAAAAATGCCAAATTTTTAATGGAAAAATAGGTTGGGTCTACTTGTTACCCTATATCCATCTAGGAATACACCTAATTCTTTTTTTTATCATTGGGTACCTGGTACCCAATACTGCATACCAAATGCCATAAAATTTTAAGATTTTATGTTCCACCACCTATATGCCAAATCCAACTCCACAACTAATAGATAAACCTCAAACCAAATATAAAACAGTTAATATTTTTACCTATAAAAATCGTATATGCTTCCAAATCCAAAAAAATTTGTCTCATCCTAGATTAAAAATTAAAACTCTCACTCACATTAATTACTGAACTCCTCAAAATCTATAAAATTTTTTATTTAATTAAATCCATAATAAAATAAGTATTTACAATACATGATAGTTATATATAATAAATAACATTCCTAGTATACATAAGTTGGATAATGTTGTAAAAATACATAAATATACAACATCAGTTATCATAAATGAGTATCACACTTTAACACCATCTATATACTTAACACATATGATATATCATCTATTTTAAAATTAAATTATGGAAATAATTAACTATTTTAATTTCAATCCAAAAAATGGATCAATTTGAGAAGTATTTTGTAACAAGGTATTTAATATTGATAATAAATAGGGTTCCAAAATTAGTTTATTCTCAAACGTTTGGATATGTTCGGTAATAAGTAAAGGAAAAATGAGAAATTGGAATAGGGAAAGGAAACTAGTCACGTATAGTTTGGTATACTAAAATAGAAATAAAAATTACATTATATGATGTAAATGAAATTCCTCAAAAAAATATGTGGAAAAGGAACAATAAAAAGAAGAAAAAAAATTTAGATAAAAATAATCATCAAAATATCAAAATATCAAAATGAGTATTTTCAAATAAGTATTCAGCAAAGATTAATCTCTATAGGCTAAAATATAATAACTCCATCAAAAATAACTGAAATAACTATTAGTGACAAATGATTATTGTACAAAAAATAGTCTTATTTTCTATTAGTGGATGAATCAATGATTTTGGAGGGGAAATGGGTTTGATAAATAAATCACAATTATGAGTCCCCTAATAGAAATTTCAACAATGTACCACCCATGATTGAATTATAGTAATATTTTCATTCAAAAGAAAAAAATAACATAATGAACCATACATTATTAAAGAATACTATTTAATCCTAAAATATAATTTTATATTAGATAAAATTAATTTAATTTTCGAATTAAACATTTAAAAATTATGTTATAGTGAATTTTTTAGATTTTTTAGAAAAAAATGATATTTGGGTGAATAGAGAAAAATACGGATTTTAAAAAACAATCATTTTTCTGAAATTATAATGATATAATAATAAATTGAAAGACCATGAAACAATTTTTATATTAAAAATTTGTAATTAAAAATTTATAAAATTCATATAAAAATATACTGTTAAACTTAGAAATATATGCTTATCATTTTGGAAATATAGGTATTGTTTTTGTTCCAATTAAAACTATTTTTAGATATTCTATTTTAATAAATAATTTATAATTTTACATTAATATTTTTTTATTATTTAAAGTTAAACATGTCTAATTTTATTTAACATAATCCGATTAATTCTTACTCAATAAAAATTAAACATTATTTTACTGCAAAATCATTTTTATATTTTAAACAATCATTTTTATAAAAATGTTATTCATATCATTTTATGAATTTATAATAAAAAATAATTTCAGCCACATTTTTAAATTTGAAATTTTAAAAACTATTTATTTTTTTAAATCATCATAATTAATATTAGTTAGTAAGTTCAAACTAATTTTTTATCACAGAGAATAGTGAAAACAATATAAATTTATTACCATAGTCTAGGTTAAAATGATTTTAGTTTGAGATTAAACTAAGAGATAATGGTATAAAATGATACATAAAATTATATTCATATTTTTGGTTGAATTTATTCTAACACTATATTATCTTTCCTTATAATTACTCTCTATTTTTTCCACTTTCACCTGAAAATAAATTTATATTATTTAAAACTTTTAAGAAATTTCTTTTCTCCCTCCCCTCACTTATAAAAGGGAACATCTTATCAGAAATTATTGAAATTTTTTTCACCAAATATTTTAAATTCACCACCAAAAAACCTTCCTCAATTACATATCTTAATTCATTAGATTCTTTTCATACATCAAGATCATCCTACGAAGGCTTAATGTAAATGCCAAAGGATGTCTCTCAATGAAGTGATAATCATCTTAATTGACTATTTCAAAGTATATTTCTATCTATGCATACTATAAATATATTTTATCCACAAATAGATAATGAATATAGTATAATAAATAAACTGATATATTATTATGATTATGGGACAACCATTTTCCACCACATTTCTATCAATTATGTGACAAAAGTATCACTCGTGCGTACGTGTAGATTACCACCACAACACAGTGATATGTTACATCTTAAATCAAACCATCACATTGATATATATAATCATGTATTTAATAAATTTATATTTTATTTATAACACAATTATTATTTTTTAATGATAAAATAATATTTATCATTCTTTCCATTTTTTTCTAGAAAATGAAAACAACCTTCATGCGTACATACGGCCAACCATTTCTAAGAATGGTTTAATTCATTTTTCTATATCTAAATTTTATATATGGATAAATATATATATATTTAATGAATATATATGATACTTATTTCATGATAAATATTTTGGAGATGATGGAACCACGATCAATATAGAAGGACCACCGAATTGAAACAAAAATGAAAAATGAAGCAGTTAACATTTAGAATGATTATGACAAAGAAATATTATTAATAAATGGGTGATAATATATAATAATTAAATCATTTACAGTATTATAATTATGAATATGATTCTGTTATATAAGTATAGTAAATTTAATATTATTATAGTGGTGGTTAAGATCACTTACGAAGCAAGTTAGACCTAAGGTAAGGGTTTATTTCACAAGATCATATTTATTTGGGATTATTTATGTTTAAATTGATATTAAAGAAATTATATGATATTTTTATTTGAATCCCCATATATTTTATTATCCCTTATTTATCTTTAGAAATTATATGTTTTTCTTTCATCTTCTTCACACAAAGTACTCAAAATCGTAGAAGAATATTTTTAAGGAAAACCAATTATTTTTTATTCAATTAGGAATACTTATCTTATATGTATATATTTTATTTAAAATGTTTTCAATTTTTTTTAATATTATTCAATTATTTTTTTTAAATTTCGTTTTACCCATGTTTTAATTTTTATCAAAATATTTAAATTGATTCATCTTGTCATTTACTGAATAAGGTAATTTTTAACAAAGTTACGAACACAATATTTGTTTTATCATTTAGAAATTTATTATATTTTGCACCTTAATAAATATTTTTTCCCATGAATATTAATTTTTAATTTTTCATGTTTTATTTCAATTACAATTTCTTTCCAAATATTCTAGAATTTTTTAGATTTTAAATAATTAATTTCCAAATGAAAATGGCATCGTCCTCAATAAATGTTCCACTATTATTTTAAAATTATTTTTATCTATGTAAAATTAATTAATTAATCTTATACTTTACTAGGGATATAATTTAAAGAAACCATCCACCGGATTACTTTGTATGCCTTATAATAATTTTTTGAACGTTATTCACTGGGAAAAATTAATATTTCTTATACTATACATTAAATACAAATGTTTGTGTTGATTATCTATTGAGTTGTTATTTTTTTTCTCACATAATGAATGGGTTTGACTTATAAAGTAATGGTAGATTCCTATTATATCCCCTTTATGAATTGTTATGCCTCATGAGACAAACTAGTTGTGGTATTTGTTGTACACATTAGCTATTTATGTAATATTTCTGGGAATAAGGCCTTGGCAGTAAGATTATGACATTCCAAATTTTGTATTTTATTATTATGAAAATAGTTATTGTTATCCATGTGATTATTTATGCTGTTATGTCATACATTCACATATTACCCTTTTATAATATTAGTTTTATGGAATATTTGATTATTTTTTATCATTTCCATACTAATCACGCTTTATTTAATTTATTATATCTTATGTGGTATAGTTCCTCTTACTAGGAATCTATGTTCACCCTTTTTTAAGGTATACTTTCTCCAAGATAATAAAAAGGAATATATGAATAATTATATGGATATAATATAATAAATAATAAATATATCATAATAACATTAAATTTTATTTAATGTATTCATGTTTAATTTTAATGCCATGTATTTATTTAGTCTATAAAGAAAAATAAAATATTAGATCCATTAGGATGTGATACCTTGTATCCTATTCCATTACTGTAAAATAGAAATCACTTCCAAGTTAATAGAGTTATGGTATCTCAATCCAAAAACAATAAAAAATTGTTATTGCTGCATGTACCACACTTCTCTATAATTAGAGGTGAAATAAAATCTTTGTGTGGGGAAGTTAGATGAAAACATTGATCAACTTTTTAATTTCTTGATGGAATTTCCCATGGTTTTTGTTTCATAAAATGAACTAGAATACCATCTTCAAATTCTAGGTAATAATTTTTATGAAATTTTTTATATTTATTATTTATTTTAATTAATTAGTTAATATACCATCAAATTCCTTTTCCATAGATGATAAATATAATTTAGAAACTAAATTATTATTCCATTTCATATTCAATTTATATTTCCTCATTAGCTGAAAAAATTTCAACCTTATTTAATGAGGCCTTATAACTTATTTAAAGTAAAACATACATTAGACTAAATTACCATTTATAAATTTGTTTTTTATTCTTAAAACATAATTTAGGAAAAAAATCTTTTAGGAGAATGTGTTTTTTAATAATGAATAATTTCCACATAAATTTTTATTATAGAGTAAAATTAAACTAATATTTTATCAAAATTAATAATTTATTTGAAATATAAGAAGGTTTATGTTTATAATGGAGAATTGGATTTAAAAAACGAATTTAATAATAAAAATTTTAGAAAAAAAAATAAAACATAGTACCTTATTGGGAGAAAACAACATTGTGTTTGAAAAATTAAATTTTTCATTAGGAAATAACTTAGTTGACGAAACCAAACATATATAAGAACCATGTCATTACTTTACACTAGTAATTCAATCCACTAAATTAACACTAATTAAACTCTTAATCATGGTAATGTTCGGATCATTGAGTTATAACTCATTTAGGCCATGGTAGAAATAAATGATATATTTAGTAAAATATAACAAAGTAAAAAAAGGCTAAACCTAAGGAGACCATGTTTAAGTATTTAGGTTTTTATGTTTATGAAATGTCATATTAAGGAAATGGAATGCAATCAAGTGTAACATGAATAAAACATTTTAAATTTTTCTTCCCATATAGTGTTATATAACATTTATAGTTATGTTATTATATAAATAAAAGAATGAAATTGGATGACAATGTTTTAGAAGGATTATATATTCATATAAACTTATACATAATTCAATAAACATTATTGAAAGATATATATAAGAACATAAAAATAACATCTAATGAAAACTAGGTTATGATAGTATAATTAAAAAATTACCATATCCCAATTTATAAAAGGTTTATGATCAGGAGTCCAAGTAAAACAATTATTAATAAATTTTTCACATATATAACACTAATGAAAATTTTAAACATACTTAACATATCAAATTAAAATATGATGGAATACTATTTATTCATAACCATGAAAATAATGCAAGAGTTTTATTATAAATTTTAGAAAACATCAAGTGGTCATATCCTATGAATAACCAAGAAATTCACCTAATGGGTTGAGAAATCCCTACCATAACTAATTGAATGAATTAACATCTCTAATGATATCAAAGAATACTCAAATGAAAAATATCAATACCTAATAGTTACTAAATAATAAATCAATAACAAAATAATTCATCATAGTCATCCACTATAATTAAGGGACTTATAAACTCCAGGAAAACTTGACAGGTTCTTCAAAAAATAAATGTATCACTATTTCCTCCACAGTCACAATTTAAAGCAATTAAATCATAATTTTTTCAACCTAAAAATAATGATAATACTATAAAAAATAATTCCATAATAAACTCACTTCAAAATAGTTGTAGAATAAAGGAAAACAACCAAATAGGGATTCATTTAGATAATGGAAGAAGAAGTCCTATGATCATATGTGATTTCATCATGCCATGGTGATGGAAAAAATAAAAATACCCAGTCAAGATTGAATAAAATAATGAATGATAAATTAGTAAGATAATAGAAATTCATGGGGAAGGATTTACCACAAATAAATGGAATGAAACCACTTGAAACACCAAAAGACATGGGTAGAAAATATAATATGAAGAGGGAATGAAAAGAGTATGAAGGATACCTTGGATATATTTAATAAATATGGAATTTAGTGGGTAAGAAAAATGGATGAAAGGGTTCTGGGGAAAAGAAATAATTTACCTTTTTAAATAAAATTTTTTATAGGGCCTATAGGGTACCCATTATAGACCACTGGGTGTAAAGTGGTCCTCTTCAATTTTCTCCAAGCCTGACATACATAAAGAGTCATTTATAAAGATAATTTTTAATTAATATTACATTAATCTATTTACATTAATTTTGATTTGAAAGAAAATAGTTTTCAAAAACTTTAGAAGATTTATATATAATATTGAAAAGATATTTTCTAACAAACGATTTTCAAAATGTTTTTGAGCTTCCTCTATAAGTTTTAAAGGATACTTTAAAATATTTTTTTAAATTTTTTTAAATTTTATTATAATTTTTTAAAGTCGAAGGGTCTTTTCTTCATGAAGTGTTTAAAATTATTTTTAAATATTACATCATGTGTTTTAAATTCGGGTTTCAAAGAAAAGGATTTTGAAAAGGATTTATGTAATAAAAAATGTTTTTCAAAGAAAAGATATTTTCCTTATACACTGTTCCATGTGATCTTTAAAAATCTATCTCCATATAAGATGAAATAATTTGAAATAGCGTATGATTTTCTGAGGATATGATCCAAGGACACCATTATTATTTTATCTTTAAATAGTTTATGTTGAAGATGAAAAGTTGTTTATGAAACCCATTTATCTTCCATGAGTTATACCATAATAAAACACTTATAAAACCCACTTACTTTCATATTTTACTCTATGATGAAATGATTATAAAATCTGTATATTTCCTATAGGCTAGGATATGATTAAATTCTTATGAAACCCATTTCATTTCATGTGTTATGATATGATGTTCATGAAACACATATATTTTTATTGGTTATGATATGATGAATTTTTTTAGCTTGTGGAACACATATTTATTATTTCAATATGTGATAAGTGGGACCAATATCTACCTCCAATGAATTGGGTAATGATTTATATCTCATGATATAATGGTGGGGAACAAGTCGATGGGCTTGATCAACTATAAGAAGAAGTGGGAACCCAATACAATATGGGATGAATGTATAACCTAATCCACTATAAGTAAAGTACTATGACTGGGGATGGTGGTGTGTTCTTTTTAGTTGGTGAAACCCCAATAAAGTGACCTGATAAGTTTTGGAAATGATCCTTGACTCATAGGCAATGATTTTACAAATTTATCTGTGTTCCACAATTCATTATCTTATTCCAATATTATTATCTCATTGATTATTCCCTTGATTAAATTATGATTTATCTATTAAGAACTACAATTATTTATTCAATTATTCATGTTTATGTTATTCGATATGGATGATATTAATTTCCATTGTTATTATCACATTATCATACACTTAATCTCTTATTATAATTATATATATTCTTTATTTTACCTTGCTTAGGATTTCAGATCACCTCTTCTTATTTATCATTTACCTAGTTTATAAAGAAAAGATTTAAGTTAGAGTACTAAAGAGAATATATTTATATGATATGTTTATGATCATTCACTAAATTAGAAGAATGTTTTCCATGTTTCCAAAGACACTTAACTATTATGGTCATCAGACATTTACTTTTATAATGTCCTGAATATTCATATAAAATGATGTAATATACTTGTATGTTAATCCAAGGTCACTATAGTTAGTATCAAAGAAATGGTTATGTCAACCTTTGGAAACTAGGATTAGAAAACTTTAGTAAGATACCAAGGGAAATTTATAAGGATATTTATAGGCATATATATAAGAATAAGACTAAGTGTCATATATATAAAATAAGGATTCATAATTTATACATCCGATAATTAATTTTTTAAGATATCATGGGTCTCTACTATGATATGTGATACTCACACAATGATTTCTGGTTTTATTAAATTATGGGAACTAAACAAAACTGGGTTAACATTTATTGTGAGGAATAATTTGCTGATGATCAGTCAAATGTGATGATCACTAGAGTGAAGTATGTTGGGATCATACCCAATCAAATTTTCACATAACATGATTAATAATATTTACCTTAACCAACTCTTAGACTCACTGAAGATTAGATGACCATATTTCACTGAGAGTTCAGGTAATGGAGACAATGGAAAAAATAAAATTTAGTTTCTTTAATGTTCATAATGGGGTAAGAATCACCCAAGTGAATGTCATAGCAGAATGAGAAGATTATTTGATAGTGAAAAATAAGACACAAAGTATATAACTCTAAAGGAAAACAAAGTAAAATTTCATTTAATGAAAAAATGATAATATTTTCCTCCCTAAGACATTATCAATGGATGAATGATTTTAATATGGTAAATATGGGCATTATAAAAATATATTTTTTAAGTGGAAATATCATAAAGTGAATCAGTAGAGTGGTATGAGTAATGGTTTTATTGATGATGATAATGAGAATACATTTGAAATGTGAAAGAAAATTGGTATTATGTAATATTATAAGGTATACTTATTAATGTCTTAAGGATGAAGTGGAATAATCAAAGTGTTTATGTTTTTAGATTCAAATATCATGAATTGTGAAATATATAAGGATTGTTCAGTGTATGTTTTTAGATGGATTTAAAATATTATTTTAAATAGTTCAAATGAAATATTAAAGTGATTTAATAGAAAGGTGATATTAATAGAAGTCCCTCGATATTGGAAAATATTACCCTTAATATGTTCATGACGTTAAGATAATGATGGTAGGATTAATTAAATTTAATTGTACTAATTACCTTGGAACTGAGTAATGATTTTCTGAAAAAGTGGTTTATGATATCATTTATGAAGTTTACAAAATTTTAAGATTTATGTATTACATCTAGTAAAATTTTGAATATGGAAACATTCATGTTTTCAGTAAGGATTTTTGGAAATTTAGGCTACTACCATATCTCAAGAGAATACATGCTGAAGTTTTTAACATGTTCGATATGTGAAAAATTAGAGATACTTTATGATATATTTTTGATCAATGTAAAGTTAGTATTGAGAAAATTTAGTGACCTTCTTTCGAATATTTCAAAATTTCATCTTTAAAAAGGGTTATAAGTTAAAACATTTATAGAATGTTTTATTTTAAACATTGGATTAGGTTTTAGAGATTAAAGTATTGTCTCACCATATGAGTATTTATGAATATGGGATAATATGTGAGAAACTTTTTATTTTGATAAAGATATATAAAATGACCTATCATTATATTTATATATCTCATGATCGGATATTGCTTTAGTATTTAAAAATTCACCTTTATTTCATTGAATAAGAGATGAAGTGGAAATTGATCAAGGAATAAAAATGGGTGAGGTTGTTTTGAAATAAATTAAGTATATCTTCTCATGAAAATTTTACAACTTTAGTAAAAGTGTCCTAAAATAAAAAAATTCTCATTATTATCACTTTTCATGATACCAATGAACTTTTTCCAGTATATTTGGTTTATGGATTTGTGATCATTACAAATATCTTGACCATGTTCTCGATTAATCTTCATTAGAACATGATAGTTAGATTTTTCTTCCTTGTCCAAATTTTCACTTTCCACCTATGTTATCTTTTGTGGAAACCTAGTTATGTGTTACTTTGTATAACTATTATGCTTCCAACTTTCCCTTCTTAATGTAAGTTTTTGTACTCATTTTTATGATGTGTGTTTCTATGAAAGGACCATTAATATATTAAACCTTTGATAATAAAGAAAAATTTCAAGGGAGAAATTAATTTTAAGGCAGTAGAATGTAACACCCTAAGATTTTGAGTAATATTTTTTTTCTAATTAATTTAAAATTTTTAATTTCTTACAACACTGAATATATCTTGTGTTATATGAAACACTAAGTTTTGAATATTTTTCATGCAACACCAAGTTATTATTTCATTATAAAACACACTTAGATTAGATTGTGGTATATGTAGAACAATTTTTGTCTTGTGTTACACACAACAATGAGTTCGTTCAATAAATTTCATTACACACAAGGCTATGTTTTACCAAATTAAGATATTCTATTAATATTATATTAAAAATATTATTATAGTTACCACATAGTTGTTTGAATGGATGTTTCGAATAATATTGACTAAATTGTAAAAATAAGATTTACACATGTATATAAAATGAATAATTTGGTTACTAATTAGTTAAAAATGAAAGTAAGAACAATCTAAAAATAAAAAAATTCCTTAAAAAAACTATTTTTCTATTTAAAAGCAGAATATTTTCTCAATAAATTAAACAAACCATTTTTTATGTTTTTTAATAAAATTTATATGTTATATATTTAATCATTTTTTGAAACTCATCCAATATATTTGTTAAGTATATGATAAGAAAAATATAATTTTATGAATAAAAAGTTGTATTTTTCTAAAAGGTAATTTTTCAAGATTTTAATGGTGCATCTAATTTAAATATATATTTATTAAACTTTAATATTTTATATATTAAAAAATAAAATTAATTTATTTAATTAGAATATAACAATTTACTTTGGGTGAATTTTTTATATTTTTCTAGGAAGTTTTATTTTTAGAAAATTAAATAAAACACAAAATTTTAATTAAAAAATCCATTTTCATCTAATTTTTTTTATAGTTAAATTATATTTTATTTTTTTAATGTATAATTATTTCAATTTTACATAAATTAATCCAATTTATGTTATTTTAGTCAATTTAAATTTGGGATTTTATATAAAAAAATTTCATTGTTTTACACATTTTCACTTTAAAAACCTGTTGTCTCATCCCGTCTGGAGGATAATTTTTAAACTTATTTATTCTACTTATTTATTTGGAATTTTAAAAATGGGATTCCATATTTGAATTAATAATAAACTACAGTGTATAAAAATTTTAAATTAATTTTTTACCAAAAATATTATGGAATGTAATTAAAATTAATTATGATGATAAGGGTAAAAATTAGTTTACTTAGTGAAGGGTTCAAATTACCTAGAAACATGTCAGAAATCCAAATTATGGCCATATTTAGACCATATAATATTTTTGATTGAAAATTTACCATTATGGGTTTCACATGGTGTAATAGAGACCTCTCAATAGTGTTTACCATTTTATATTTACAAGAATTCCACACTTTCACTATAGGAGGGAACTCACCCCTCCCCCCACTTATTCACAACTATCAAGAACATTGGATCATAAAATAACTTCCCAAATAATCTCGCAAATTCCATTCATTAATCCTATAATCTTCAATTTTGGAATTTATACGAGAAAGGAAGCAATTTGGTGCAAACAAAAATAATTACCCAAAGAAGAGGTAACATCTTTCAATAGGAACTTTTGATTTATTTATTTCCACCAATAAATTATTTTTATTACATTATTATATAATGTAAATAGTATCCTCAATATACTAAGATATTTTTATGCTATGTTTATGACCTAAATTTACACAAAATTTCATAAAATAGGATTAACAATCATCATTCATATATACAATAGACTACCACCACACAAACCGATGTCTTTTATTTTTCCATTTCCACCTTTAATGATAGGGAAAAATGATGGAATTTATATTTTTATATGATATATATGATATTTAATATTTACTCATAATTCCTAAATTATTATGTAACACATAACTTCCTGTTTTCCATTTTGTGGGAGTATAGTAATTTCATTTCAAGGTGTGTGGACTACCGCCTCCTCAAAGTGATGTGATTCGTTCAAACATTACATAGAATATATTAAGGATGGATTTAAAAAAATAATATGAAATACATGAAATAAGAATTATATATTAATTTAATATATATATATATATATATACATATTCCATTTACCTTCTTTCAATGTAATAAGAAAAACAAATCAATTTTCATGAGTACATATGGTCTATTGTCTCCTTGAATGGTGTATTCCATATCATATTTTTATATTTTATATATTATTATAAATATTTATATACGTAATATATATGTTATTTAAATAATTTTTTACATTCTTTAAATAATTAAATCATGATTTAATAATGAAGACCATTGATAACAAGTCAAAACACATATAAAGAACAATGTGGTTATCTCAAAAAACATAACTTTAACATGATATTGTTCATAAATGGGTAATATAAAATAAGAATAAATTACCATTTAGTATTATATATAATAATACAGTTTTTTGGTATATTTATAATAAAATTATACTTATTATTCCTGAGTGTTTTAACATGTATGAAGAAATTCAATACTGAAGGTAAGGGTTTTCTCATCTAACGTTTTTTCCAAGAGACTTATGCCATATTCACCTCTAGTTTACTTTTTATGGTGTATATACTCCACATGAACGTATTATATAGTTATTATACATAACATTTATGTGTATTTATATATCCATTTCATGATATATCTTTCATAGGGATTATAGTTCAAAAGTTACCAAATTGGTAATGCAATTTCATCTAAATTTTCCTTCTTTGAGATACAAGTTATGTTTTGAACATATATTACTTTATAAGGTGTACATACTATCATTTAATATTTTTTCTCCTGAATATAAATATTTTGATATTAATTTATGTTTATTTAATGTTTTTATCTCATGGTTATTATGATTCAAAGTTACCAAATTGGTAATAGTTTATGATATAATATCATTATTTATCGAGATTATTTATGACTACATTTACATTTATGAAATATTATGATACATATCACAAGATATCTCATTAATTTTCTTATACTCTAGTTATTCATGATATATTCTTGTAATGGTACCATTATACCACTAATTTTTACATGATATAATTAAGAAAATTCTTACAAGAAAATCCAACTTTATTTTTCTCTTTGGTTGAAAATCAATTTTTCATCAAAACGATGTCCTCACAAAACGTTTTTTCAAAAATTTTATAATATTTTCTTATTATTTTATAATAACAATTACCCATTTTTTACCATTTTACAAATTTACTTAAAAAGAATATTCTTTTCATTTTCTGATTAAGGAACATTTCTATACATTTTACGGTCTAAAATGAATGTTTGGAATGTATAGATTTATCCACCATCATGACCATAATTTCATTAAAGATTTATTCTAAGGTTTATAAGGTTATTTATAATGATAAAAGTTTTCTTAATATTTTGTAAATTCATTTATTTTCATTTGGTTTTCATAATATTTTTTTTCAATTTTTTTCAACCTTCCTTTATAAAATTTCAAAGATATTTTTAAATAAATAGTTTTAAAAATAATTTCAAGATTCATTTATATGTTCTCAAGGTTATTATAGAAGAAAATGTTTTCTCAATTTTTTTTAATTTAAAGATAAATTCTCAAATTGGAAAGGATATTTTCCTCATGAAAAGTTTTAAATTATTTTTAAAGGTTACTTCACAAGTTTTTAATGTTTTTTCCAAAGAAAAAGATTTTGAAAATGTTTTATGTTGATAAAAAATGATTTTAACTTGACGTTTATTTTCCATATGAAATGTTTCATGTGATCTTTAAAAATCCTTCACCATCTATGATTAAACCCTTTGAAATAGTTTATTCTTTTTTGAAAAAATGATCCAAGCACACCATTCTTATTATTTCATTGAGTGGTTTATGTTTAAGATGAAAAGTATGTTGTGAAACCCATATCTCTTCCATGGGTTATACCATGATAAAATTATTATGAATACCACTTCTTTTCATATGTTATTTAATGATGAAATGATTTTAAAACCATTCTATTACCCAATGGTTATGATATTATGAAATCTTTATGATACCTATTTTATTTTATTGGTAATGATATGATGTTTATCAAACCCATATCTTTTTATGGGTTATGATATGATGAAAATTTTATTATCTTGTTGATAACATATATAGGATTTCATTATATGATGGGTGGTACCTATATCTCTATCCTATGAATTGGGTAATCATTTATATCTCATGAGATAATGATGGGAAACAATTCGATGGGCTTGTTCCACTATGTAAAGAAGAAGAAACTTAATCCAATATGGTAAGAATGTGTAAATTGATCCATTATAAGAAAGGGATTAGGACTGGGGATTGCGGCGTATCTCTCCTAGTAGGTACAACCACTATAAATATCCCTAAAAAGTTTTGGAAATGAGGATGTGATTACAGAGAATGATTTTAGATGTTTATGTGTCTTACAAAAGTCCATGTATTATTCCTATGTTATACTCTTATATATTATGATCTTGATACCCTTATGATTTATGTCTTATTAACTACCAATATTTTTTCCATAATTCATAATTACATATTTGGATATTCAAGGTATGATTTTCTAATGTTCTTATAATGTTCTTATACCTTTAGGTTCATATATTGATTACATATCTTCTTTATTTACCATTATCAAGATTTTCCATTCACCCCTTTCTTATATATCCTTTCTCTAGGTTATAAAGAATGGTTTTAAGTAGAACTAATAAATGGAAAGATAATTACATGATATGTTGAAGATCATTCACTAAATTAGAATAATGTGTTCAAAGATTCTAAAGAATCTAAACTATTATGGTCCTCATGTACGTAGTTTTATAATGTGGTGAATATTCATCTAAAATGATGCAATATTCCTATATGTTAATCTTGTGTTTATATATCCTTACAAAAAATATCATGGAAACCCCCAAAAAAATGAAGTACATCTCCAAATTCAATGATAAAATCTCTCCCACACATAATATTTTAAATATAATTTAATATAGAATGAGTAAGGTAGTAATGAGTGTAATTGTATTAAAACATGGATTTTTTTTTGAAATGGATATTCCTAGATTCTATGAAAAAAATAATATTGATGTCAAGTTGGGTCTAAGGATAAAGAGATCAATAATTAATGTGATTCAATCATGTTAAAATTGATTCTATTCATTTATAGCCTCATTAAAATTCCATGAAATTTATAGAAGAAAAAATGACATGGACTATAAAGAAATATACTATAGAAATAAATGTGAAATATTTGGTTCATAATTTTTCGTAGGGATGAGAATATATGGTTTGGTACAATCACGAATTTCAATGCACAAAACAAATAAACCAATCAATATCAGTTTAATATTTTCAAAACATTTTATATCTAAGAAGTATTTCATTTAAAATATTAAATCATCTCTAAAAATCATGATTTCTTAAATTAATCCCCTAATACTTAACCTTACTCATTCATTTTACCATTTTAATCATCTAATCATGTCAAAGGTGAAAATTAAAATATGGAATAATGATTAACCAATGTAACTTATGTATCCTAGATCAATACTAGAGTAAAATGGTTTAACGTGGGGCATGCAATTTTCAATATAGATCTTAAAATAATTAAATTAATGTGAGTTGAATAAAATAATAATTTCAATACATAACCCCCTTATAATTATGATTCATTTTGAATTGTATAATTTTTTGTTGAACATGCTCTGTTCAGCATCAGTTTACGACATGAATTCCATTCATGACATGTATTCTCATTTCACAGCCTAGTTCTTCAATATTTACATGATTTAAATTTTAAAAAATAAACCTCTTTAATCTCCTTTTACATTTACTTATTCCACAATGATCAACCTATAAAATAAAAAAAAACATTTAAGTACAATGTACATTAAAAAGTTAGTTCAAAATTTATAATGAAGATATGGTTGATTCCTAATTTATTCCTATTATAATAATTGAAATTGAAATTTATAGAAAAAATAAAATAAAATAAAGGGTAATTCTTGGTTGGATCCACTAAGTGGGCCATGGGTTTTTTACTACCTTTAGATGGAAAATACAATCTATTATCCATAATATGTTAGCTGGTTGATTTTCTTAGACTTGACCTTCCTTATATTGTTTTTATATCCATTAATTATTTTCTTTTTTGAGGATAATTCCTTGTATAGAGTAAAGTAGATCCACCAACTTCTTAATATGTTACAACTTCCATGGAAGGGGTAGGATAAATTTTGTAACTTCCTCGTTCTTTAATACATGTTCTTGATGTTCATCAATATCAAGTGGGATCTCCATACGAGCTGCATTAATTTAATACTTAAAAGGGTTTTGAGAGTGAAGTTTAATTTGAAAAAAATATTTGAATAAATAATAAAATCCACCCTTTTAATGTATTCATATTGTGTCTTAGGTTCTTTAGGCAGATCCACCAGGATATCTTCTTGTGCTCCCTCTAGTAAATGTTCAATGCCTTCAAGGATCTCCAGGTGTTCCTCAACAGGTCAATTTTCTCTTTCATCATCATCATCATATTAGTAAAAATATGAGTTGGATGAATCTATACAATAAAAAAACTATGTGTTATAATGAATATAGTTTCCATAAATTAAATTTGTTTCAGTTCAATAATGTATGATCTCTGTGAGTTGGTTTATATTAAATCTCTTATTTTATGAAAATTGCATCATGGAGTTGATCATTCCAATTTGGAGGCATGTAGTCAAGATCCTATAAAATTTGTTCAAATTCAACCACTTTGGTGGGTTCTTATTATTCTTATTCAATATCCAATAATAGGAAATCAGGTTCTGATTATTCCCTCTTGTATATGGGGAGATCTAAGATCATTTCATCATCTTCCCATTTTCTCCAAAATTGATCCAAATATTTTTCCATATTCCTATTAACTTGCTAGTCTTCATCTTTACTCCTTAGATATTAATGTTAATATTGAATCTGGTTCTTAAAATGGTTAGTCATTGGACACTCTTCAATTTTGGGCTCAAACTCTTGAATTTCTATAGAAAAAATTGGGTAGATTTAGTCTTGATTTATTATTGGGCTCATGTCTGTGCAATTCAGTTTGGAGTTAATAAATGATGCCTATAAAATGTTGAGGTGATAATCTTATCTCTATGCCTCTATGATTTTGTTATACCTTTTTCTTAAGAGAACCAAACCTTTTCTAGAGGACATACTCAGTATAGTTGGTTTCAATATCTTTCACCCATTAAAAGTCACTCCATAAAGAATAATAGGAATATAGAAACACTATAGAAGAATATTTTTTTTGAATTATTTTATATAAAAAAAATATTTTAAAAAATTTGAATCTATAAAAAGTGATCAAAAGACCTCTTATCACCCTGAAAATGATGCCATTTTTGATGTACACATATTTTAGTGTGTGGAAAAAGTAATTTTATTTTCCTAAAGAAGCATAGAGACTGAATATTATCATATCACATGAGGATAATCATGGTCAGTTCAACCACTAATTTTAATTCACATAAATGAATTATTTTTGTGTTTTTATTATTTACTTTTTAAAAATGTTTTTGGGTTTTTAAGTAGCACAATGAAATAAAATATCAATATCTTACCATACAGATGCAATACAGAATGAGGGTCAGATATAAAGGTCTTCATCCTAGGGTTGGTCACATGGGTTCTTTCATTATTTAAATTTTATTTAAATTAAATTTTAAAATTATTTTTATAAATCATCATTGACAAATTACTTCCCATTTATTTATTGAGTGTGTGATTTTTGCATGCTTTCATGGTACCAAACCTCCCCTCCTCCAATATTCAAATAGGACACCACCTCAATTTCGAATTTAAATCCTAAAATACCCATCTACACCATATTTCATTTCATCCACTAGGAAAACCCAACACCATCATATAATGTATTTCCCAAAGATAAGGGATAGAAAAATAATAAATCATTGAAATATAATGGAATTAGAAAACTGTTGTGGTGGATGACCATCAAACATGTTAAATACATTCTCAAACACCACAAATTGTTTAAAAACATGTTGAATTAAATAAAAATATTATGTAATTCCATGAAAACCCCTAGGGAAAAGCCTTGAGATAGCCACTTTCCTTTGTTAAGTGAAAATAGATAATGACATAAATATTGAAGAGAGAGTGAATGAGATTAGGGTTGGAAGAGAAAAAAGGATGGAAGAATAAAAGGTAAACAAAGTAATAATAAAAATAATAAATGAGTAAAATGGTAAAATAAAATAAATAGAAAAGGAAAACAATGGAATCTTAAAGAAGATGTGTCCCTATTGTGCAACATAGTGGAAAATCCTTAGGAACTGATCCTTTTGTCTCTAAGATGGCTATGTATTTATAGGGATTCCATGTTCCTAAGTAGTCATAAATGGCCCCATTAATGGGCCTTTATGGTCCTAGATTCTAGAATGGTCATCCAAATGAGTATCCTCATAAATTTCCATCATAAATCACCATTTAATGGGTATTGTCTAATAGTTACACATCGTATATGTTGTTTATATGTCTGTAATATGCCAGACCATGAGCATTATTCACAATGTGTAATTCTACAAGTCGTAAAAATATCTTCAGTTACATGTCATGTAAATGAATTACACAACTAGTAATGTGGATTTTCAGAAGGGTTTACCCAACTCATTCTAGTTCATCAATTCTGAGCATTAGGTATGCTCATTTAGTATGTTTTAACTTTAATAATTCTTAAAAAATCTGGTTTTATATTGTGCTGTGAAGTGGAACTATGTAATGACCCAAACATTAATTAATGGAAATTCCACTTGATCCAATTAAATTTCTTATTATGGTTATATAAAATGTAAACATCATTGGTTTCATGTTTATGTATTTTGAAAAACTTTTATGAATTGTGACCATTTCTAATATAGCCATTGAATAGTGATCACGTGATTAATATAAATATAGAGCTTGAACAAATCCAGTTTACTCAGACAAAGGATGTAATGACCCCATTCAGTAGAATTTCCCAATTTGAAGCCCATTAGTCGGAGATCAGAAATGAGGTGGTGTTATTGGGCTTCACTCTTGATGAAACCCAAGTTGAGATTGATCATGTTAAGCTTGAGTGGAACCCATAATGGGATAAGGAGAAGTTAATAGAGATTTCCACCCGAGCGATGTTATTTAAGACACCCCAAGAGTATGTCACCATCGATAACCTTAACCTTTGGTCTTATGTGGGTGTTATAAGGGGTTATGAAAAAATGCCTTAGAACTATGATTATGTGAATTATCTTTGTATAAAATAATGAATATATATTAATTTTTAATTGTTACTTCGTAAAAAGTTTTTAAAAGACAAATAGTATCTGTAGTTAAAATTCAACTAAGAAATCAATTTTGATGAATTAATCGATTTTTTAATTAAATAATATTTTAATAAAATACTAATAAATAACTTTTTTTAAATATAAATGATCTTTCAATTTTTATGAATGTAATTTTAATTTTTATTACGGTTTGAAAGCTGTTTTGGTCAAAACCCATGAATTTTTTGTAAATGTCAATTTTTATTTTAAAAGTCAAAATTCAAATATTGATAAAATTATCTAAATAAAATGAATATTATTTTTGGAATCAGGATGATGAAATTATCCAATGGTGAATTTTTCATAATTTTCTAAGAGAATTGTTTTTTTTGGGTAAAAATTAAATACTGTTTAAATATATAATGTGTTTTATGACATCATAATGACCCAATAGTGATGTAATAAAATAATGTAAACATTATTTTCGGAAAATATATGTTTTACCATTAAAATAGTGTGATTTTTTGTTTGTTTGATTTATTTTAGAATGCTTTTGTGGACCCTTCAAGGCTAATAAAACATTTTGTCTTTTTAAATTATTTTCCCCAAGAGTGTCACTCACCACAATATAAGAAAACCTATTATTATAAAAAGTTCACCCATTGGCCTCCTAAAATATTTTTTTAATCCTCTTTGGAAAAAACCATGGTCTTTTTGTAGTTTTGATTAGTTAATGTGAGGAGTCCCAAACCTAAATAAATAATAATTCCCCCTTCTTTCCAATATAGACCCACCCAGTGTCCCAGTTCCCATTCACATAAAGTCTTTTTATTTTGACTAACCCCTGACCTCCTCTCTCTATAATCCTCCAAAGGTTCCCCAAGATCCCAAGAAGCCTCTCTCAGGCCTCTTCCAAGCCTTAGGGATCACACTTCGAAGTAAGGGATTTCTTCTTTTCTCAATTATTGTCCAATTTTATTTAAGTTGTTATTCCCTTTTGTTTTCAATTAAAAATGTTGAGGTATAATTTATCACATCTCCCATAAAGCCCTATTTATGTTTGGTTGATGGGATACTTCTTTCTCTCTCATTAATGCCTCCCATGTACACCCGTTACCATGCCGAAATTTCATGAGGGATTTCTCTCTCCTCTTTTACATCAATGTGATTATTTTTTATTACGCATCTAAATTCCATTAAATTTGTTGGGAAATGTATCTATATGACCCCCTTACTGTCCATTTAATGTAAATATTATTAGAAACCCCTTTCTATCTCATAAACTTTTATTTATGAGTACTTATTTCATGCTGTTATGCTGCTAAAATTACATTGCGATTTTCCTAGACAATGTCATTGTGTAGTGAATACCATGCCCATTTCTCTATCAAGGGTATTCACCATTACGAGCATTTATATATTGATTATAATTCATCATGTATGAATTAAACATCTCTTTATCGTGGAATAAATGATGATGACTGATTCCATGTTGTATGATCCATGTGGCACACGTATGCATGAAATGAAATGTTTATGAAAGGGTATGCCCTAATAGTGCTCCAATGCATTGGGTACAGTCTAATATAATGATACATCATGTGCAATGAGTTTTTACTCATGAAAATTCAATTTAAATGAGGTTTTACTCATGATTAATGTGCAATGATGGTTTACTCATGCTCCATGTGCAATGAGCCTTGGCTCATGCTAATTTCATGTTAAGTGTTGTTTCCACATTTCCATGTTATAATTATCATGATTTATCATGACTTTATTATAATGTTTCTCTTGTTCTACATTGATATTCCTATCATTTAACATGTATTTTATTCCTCATGTTATTCCTTGTTTATTACCTTACTGAGCTTTATAGATCACCCTTTTCTTATACATGTCCTCAGGGTATGTCATGCAATGCTATGTATAAGGAATATAGTGGTCATGTAAAGGAAGTTTTCAACAAATATGTTTTATTTCATGTTTTAAGTTGTTATGTAATGATACTAAACCCCAAAGACAGTACACCACTCGATCTTCCATTTTTTTATCAAGTGAAGAGTTTATTTAATAAATCATGTTTAAGTATGAAATAAAGACCGGGGTTTTCATAGTTGGTATCAAAGGATAGGTTTAGTTATTTTTGGGATTAAGATTTGAAATCCCTAGAGAAGTCTTAGATACAAGGCTATGTATAATAAAAACATCCATATGTTTTGGTGGGTATTGAGTAAGTGGTTTATCAAGTACATACATCCATGTCTAGATACGAGTAGGAAGAGGCAGCTCTGGCACAGATGTACCTAGGGGTAAAAAACCGGACAAAGAGTTTCAGGATTGACCCGGGGTATCCTGGTACATGACAACGAGCCTTGTGGCACTCTTGTTTACGACACTCTTGGGGGGTATGCATTGGTAAATTCAAAATCTTTGTATGAACCATTATTAATGGAATTAAGAAAAATTCCGTTAATAATATATGTTAGAATGTATAACCTGAATAACGTAGATTGAAGTCTATGGATTCATAAGTTAAGGAAAAAAGTTATTTAAAAGTCATCAGTTTTGTCCTCGGATTACCCTTTATGTGTTACCCAAACTTTACTTTTATTCCATCCATTGTCAGGTAATAGGGGGACTCAGTCTAAAAACTGATGTGAAGATCAATGTGATGATTGTGATAATGAGATGCCCAATCTGATAGGAGAGGGAATTGTAAATTTTTTCATTCTTCTCTCTCAGTTAACTAAAACTTTGAATAGAAACATAGGTCAAGAGTAATGTTCAACCCCCCCTAATAAAGAACACGTAGGTATCGAGAGCTTCATGAGACAAAGGCCTCCTACTTTTAATGGATCATCTGATCCCTCAATCGTCGAACAATAGATCAACTCCATTGAAAAGTTATTCTCCATCATTAAATGTTCTGAACAAGAGAAGGATCTCCTGCATGTTTATCATATGGAGGCTAAAGCTGATCAATGGTGGACATTGTTAAAAAATATGAAGCCAAAGGAGGAGATCAAGGTGTTGGAATAGAAGGATTTCCAAAAGTTGTTTTTCGATAAACATTTTCCACGAACCCTATGACTTATTATGGAAAGGTACTTTTTTCCCTCAAGATAAAAATTGATGAATATGTCAGAGTGTACAAGTAAAACATCACAGGGATTTCACTATACTCCTTCTACTTTGTCATTACACTAGAATACAAGGTTGACAGCTTCTTTGGTGGGCTGGAACCTATCCTATGGAAAGCACTGGTGATCCGTGACTTTAAAAACTATGAGAAAATTGTCTGATGATCCCTCAAGTTCGAAATAGAGATCAGAGAATCTCAAGGGTATCATGTGGATAAGAAGCGTAAGGCGGAATTTAATGCTGGCAGTTCGATTGATAAATCCAATGGTGATAAGAAGATCTAGTACCCCACATGCCAAAGTTGCGAAAGGAAGCACCTCATAAATTTCCTGAATGGGATGAGGAAATGCTTTAGGTGTGGAAGAGAAGGGCACCTAGCTATTAACTATTGGCATGAAAAACCTGCATTGGAAACAAAGGATTGTAATGCTCTGTTCAATCCTCATGCTTTGTTTAATGCTACAAATGCATAGAACCAAGGAATCTTGAAAATTAGTTTCCTAAGCCAAGGGTTTTCGGAGGCAAACAACAAACTCCGAGGAAGCAAGGGTGAGCTTTTTCCATCACTACTGCCAAAGCGAACCCTGAAAACAAAGTGGTGGCAAGTACAATAGTTATTCATTCATTAATAGTGAACATAATTTTTGATTCAGGTTATACACATTCTTTTATATCCCAATAGTTTAGTAGAACAATCCCACCACCACCACGAATCATTGAAGTAAAGATGTCGGTGAGTATAGAAAATGGGGAAATCATTTCATCCCATGAATATAACTCCTTCCCAGTCAAAATCTGTTGATTGAATTTCTCGGAGAACATTTTCATAGTCCCTCTAGTGGAATTTGATGCAATTCTTGGCATGTATTTGAATTCCTTATATAGAGCCAACATAAATTTCCGTGAGAGGGAAATCACTCTCCATATAGAGAATCGACCCCTGATTCTATACAAGTGCAAGGAAGAAAATGAATCTTCTTTAGATCCATCATCTTAAGAATGGATATTACTGCCCCATGAGTATGTGTATCTGGATCAGATGATTGATTCTAAGGATTCAACCATCCTTGAAGAGATTCCTGTTGTGAGGGAAATTGCTGAAATGTTGCCCAAGTAATTTCTTGGTCTTCCTCCTAGAAGAGTTGTTGAATTCTCAATTGATCTTATACCTGGGGAGTTGACACTGTATAGAATGGCGATTGTGGAGATTGAGTATCTAAAAAAAACTAAAGGAGAATCTAGATAAAGGGTTTAGATGCCAAAGTGCTTCACCCTGGGATGTACCAGTCATCTTCTTCAGGAATAAAGATGGGTCAATATGCCTTTGCATCGATTATCGTGAGCTTAAAAAATCACGATAAAGAACAAGTATCCCCTACCATGAGTCGATAACATGTTTGATTAGCTGCATGGATTACAATACTTCTCAAAGGTAGATTTGCAGCCGGGATATTATCAAGTAAGGGTGAAGATAGAAGATATCCCCAAGACTGCTTTTCATAGAAGATACGGGCACTATGAATTCCTAGTAATGCCATTTGGACTCACTAATGATATAGAAATATTCATGGTGTTTGTGAATATATTCTTAAGAGATTATCCGGAAAAAATTTTGGTAGTATTTATATATGATATTTAGATATACTCTAAAACCAAGGAGGATCATGGGAAGAATATAATAACTATACTAGAGACCATGCAGAAGGAGATCCTCTATGTAAAGTACAACAAGTGTGAGTTCTGGTTGATGAAGGTCTCATTCCAGGTCATATAATCACAAGCAATGGGATATCTATGGATCCCTCTAAGACAGATGCAATAGAGGGATGGATGAGGCCAACAACGGTAATGGATATCCATAGATTCTTGGGGTTATCTGGATATTATCGTCGATTTGTGATAAATTTATCATGACTGCCTAACCCTCTTACTAAGCTAACTTGGAAGGGGGTAACGTTTTCATGGAGTGATGAATGAGAAGAAAACTTCAAGGAGTCAAAAAATAGGCTTATCACTATGCCTTTTCTCACGTTACCCACAAGTGGTGAACTTTCTATGGTATTTAGTGATGTATCAAAGTAGGGCTTGGGCTGTGTATTGATGAAAAAATACAAAGTCATTGCCTATGATTCAAAGAAATTGAATGTTCATGAGTAGAATTATCGAACACATGATTTGGAGTTGGATACACTGATCTCTTCTTTAAAAATTTTGTGGCATTATCCATTTCAGCAGAGTGTGAATTATATATGGGCCACAAAAGCCTCAGGTATATATTCACACAGAAAGAGTTGCACATGCGCTAATGAAGATAGTTAGATCTGATCAAAGAATATGACTGCTCAATCAATTACCACTCTGGGAAAGAGAAAAAGGTGTTGGAAACTCTACGTATAAAGTACCCAGTGATTATATCACTAATGATAATTGAGAAGTATCGAATATTCTTAGATTTGATGAATATGGAGATGGGAATCATAAAAAATGGAACATCATTAATCCTTTCATGAATGGTTGCTCAACTATCTAGTTTGGAAAGGTCAAAGGATTCTCAAAGGGATGATTTTGGGAATTCAAAAGATTGTGGAAGCTATAATAAGAAGGAAATCCTCGGTGTTCAATGTTAATGAAGAAATAATTGTTAGATTTGGGAAAAGACTATGTGTTCCATCACGTTTAGAGCTAAATAATGAACTTTTGGATGATGCACATAGTTAAAATTTATCTATTCACCCAGGAAACCCATAGATGTATCAAGATCTCTAAGAGAATTATTGATGGGATAATATGAAGAAGCAGATCTTTGAGAATACATCAAAGTGACTAGTGTGTCATCAAGTGAAGGTAGAGAGGTAGAAGTCTAAGTGGATGATGCAACCATTTCCCATACCAGAATGGAAATGGGAGAACATAACCATAGACTTTGTCCCCAATCATCTGAAGACATTAAAAGGAAAAAATGAAATCCAGATTGTTGTGGATCATCTTAAAAATTCTTCACACTTTATTGCAATTCCGGAGGATTTCTCATTGGATAAACTGGAACAGATCTATATCAGGGAAGTGGTAAGGATTCATGGAGTGCCACTATCTATTGTATCCGATTGAGATCTAAGATTCACCTATATGTTTTGGAAGAGTCTTCAACATGCTATGAATACTGAACTGAACTTCAGTACGGACTATCATCCTTAAAATGATATCCAGTCTAAGTTAACTATTCATACACTTGAGGATATGTTAAGATCATGTTCTATGGACATCAAAGAAGGGTTGGACCAACATCTTCCACTGGTTGAATTATCCTACAATAAAAGTTTCCACTCTAGAATTTAAATTGCACATTATGTAGCCCTATATGGGAAGAGGTGCATAACACCAACATTTTGGGCAGAAGTCATTGAGTATAAGTATCTAGGACCAGAAATGGTCAAAGAAATGTTGTAGAAGGTGAAAACCATTCCACATCATATCATGGCAGCCAAGGGTTTATAGAAGATTTATGCAAATAACCGTTGATGAGATCTTGAGTTTAATATTGGAGACATGGTATTTATATGCATATATCCATGGAAGAAGGTCATGAGGTTTGGAAAGAAAGGGAAGTTAATTCCTACACACATCAACCACTTTGAGATTCTTGATTGTGTCAGGGCTGTGGCCTATCGACTAGAACTTCCAATAACCATGTCCAAATTAAATGATGTATTTCATGTATCCCTCTTAAGAAATTACATACCAGACCCATCACATATACTCTCTTTAGAGGTAGTATATCTATAGGGTGATCATTATAATGAGGAGAAACCAGTGATGATCTTAGATCATAGAGAATAAGTTCTACCAAATAAGAAAAGCCCCTCAAAAAGGTGTTATGGAGAAACCACAATTTTGAAAAAGAAACATGGGAATCAGAGGAAGTGATGAAGAAAGGATACACACATCTATTTTAGGTTGGGAAAAGGAAATTTTATGGCCACAATTTCTTAAGGGGGGAATATTTTAACAACCCAAACATTCATTAATGGAAATTCCTCTTGATATAATTAAATTTGATAGTATGGTTATATAAATTGTGAACTTCATTGGTTTTATGTTTTTGGATTTTAAAATACTATTAATAATTGTGACTGTTTCTAATATAGACTTTGAATAGTGATCACCTGATTAGTATAAATATAGGGCTTTAACAAATGCAATTTACTCAGACAAAGGAAGCGATGACAACATTTAATAGACTTGTCCGGTACGAAGACTATTTTTCGGAGCTCAAAAAGGAGGTGGCATTATTGGGCTTCACTCTAGACCATGCCCAAGATGATCATGAACACATTAAGCTTGAGTGGAACTGACTATTGGAGAAGTGGATGTTAAAAGAGATTACCGCCTAAGCGATGTTATCCAAGCCACCCCAAGAGTCTGTCACCATTGCACACCTTACCCTTCGGTCTTATGCAGTTGTCACAAGGGGTTATGTAACAGGACCTTAGCAAAATGATAATGAGAATTATTTTTGTATATAATAATGAATATACATTAATTTTATTATTGTTACTTCGTAAATAGTTTTTAAAGCCCAAATAGTATTCTTAGTAAATATTAAACTCCTAAATATATTTTGATGAATTAATGGATTTTTTAATTAAATAATATATTAATAAAATATTAAAAAAGTACTTTTTGTTTAATATAAATGATCATTCCATTTTTATGAATGTAATTGTAATTTTTATAAAGGTTTGAAGGCTGTTTTGGTTAAAACCCCTGAATTTTCTGTAAATGTCTGTTTTTATTTTAAAAGTAAAAATTCACCTATTTATAAAATTGTTAGATAAAATTAATATTATTTTTGGAATCAGGATGTTGAAATTATCCAACAGTGAATTTTTTATAATTTTCTGAGACAGTCACATTTTTGGGTAAAAATTAAATAACGTTCAAATACATAATGTGTTTTATGACATTATAATGACCCAATTGGGGTGTAATAAAATAGTATAAACATTATTTTCGGCAAATATATGTTTTAAAATTAAAATAATGTGAATTTTGGTTTGTTTTATTTATTTTATAAAGATTTAGTGGACCCTTTAAAGCTTATAAATCATTTTGTCTTCTTAAATTATTTTCCTTGAGAGTGTGACTCACCTCCACATAAGAAACCCTATTATTTTAAGAAATTAGGCCATTATAATCAAAAATTATTTCTTTCCACTACCCTTTTGAAAAAACCATGGGCAAAAACCAAGGGTAATTTTTTGGTTTTGATTAGTTTAATGTGAGGTGTCCCAAACCTAAATAATAATATGTTCCCCCTCCTTTCCTATATAAACCCACCTAAGCTCCCACATACTCTCCACTATAATCCTTTGGAGTTCGACCAAACCCTGAAATACTCTCTCTATAATCCTCCCAAGGTTCCCCAAGCTCCCAAAAAGCCTCTCTGAAGCCTCTCCCAAGCCTTTGGGATCACACTTCCAAGTAAGGGATTTCTTCCATTCTCATTCTTGTCCAATTTTCATTAAGTTTTTATTCCATTTTGTTTTCAATTAAAAGTGTTGGGGTATGATTTCAAACCACCCTCATACTTCAATATTTATGTTTTGATGATGGGATACCCCTTTATCTCTCATTAATTCATCCCATGTACACCCATTTCCATACGGAAATTTCGTGAGGGATTTCTCCCTCCACTTTTACAACGAAGTATTTTTTTATATTATGCATCTAAATTCCATTAAATTTGATGGAACATGTATCTATATGATTACATTACTATAAATTTCAGGTAAATATTATTAGACACCAATTTATCTCATATGAACTATTTTTATGAGTTCTTATTTCACACTCTTATGCTACCAAAATTGCACTACGATTTTCCAAGCCAATGTCATTGTGTAGTGAATACCATGCCCATTTATCTATTAAGGGTATTAAACTTTATGCACATTAACATATTGATTATAAATATTCATATATTTATTCCAATCCCTTTATCATGGAATAAATAATGATGACTGATTCCATGTTGTATGATCCATGTGGCACACTTATGCATGAAATAAAATGTTTATGAAAGGGTGCACCCTGATAGCGCTCAAATGCATTGGATAATGTATAGTATCTTGATACATCATGTTACATGAGTGTTTAATCAAGATAATTCAAGTGAAATGAGGGTTTACTCATGCTTCATGTTTAATTAGAGTTTACTCATGTTACATGTGCAATGAGCCTTAGCTCAAGCTAATTCCATGGTAAGTATTGTTGCCACATATACATATTATAATTATCAGAATTTATCATTCCTTTATGGTCACGTTTCTCTTGATATCCATTGATATTCTTATCATCTAGCATGTATTGTATTCCTCATGTTATTCCTTGTTTATCCCCTTACTAGGATTTATATGTCACCCTTTTCTTATACATGTCCTCAGGTTATTCCATGCAATTCTATATACGAGGGAATGTAGTGGTCATGTAAAAGAAGTTTTCAATAAAGATGTTTTATTTCATGTTTTAAGTTTTTATGTAATGATAATAAGCCCCAAATACACTAGACCTCTTGATATTCCATGTTTTATCAAGTGAAGAGTTTGTGTAATAAATCATGTTCAAGTATGAAATAAATACCTGGAATGTAATACACTATGAAAAGTGGTATCACCTTTCCAAATTCATCTATTTTATTCATTTTATCATCAAACTCTTTATCCTTAAAAATAAATATTCAATTAAATAATATTAGTTTTAATCATTTTAAGTTAAAAAAAAACTTGTTTTGTATCTACAAATACATTAAAAATATAAATCTATCATACATAAAGAAAAATTTAACAACTCATAGCACTTTTTAGAGAAGGAAAAATTCATTTTTTAAAAACAATATGTTTTCTTTGGTTAATAACCCGATTTAGAAATTTTATTATAAGGAGTATCTATATTATTTTATTCCACCAAGCTATACCAACTATCATATCACCAGTGATGAAAATCTGAACTATATTAATGTTTGGATCATTGAATCTTGACTTACTAAATATATAATACGAGTAAATGATCTCTTTATTTAAAAATTAAAAAGACATAAAAGAGAAATCCTAGGGAGTACATGGTCAAGCTATTCAATCATTAATGTTTATGGTTATACCATATTCAAAAGATGAGATGTAATCATCCATAACAAGAATATCAATTATTATGTATTGTCACTAGAATAACATCACATAATATTTATTGAAATGAATCCATACAAAATAAAGCATGGTTTTAGAAAAAAAATGACATTTCTTAAATTCATGTAATCAATCAAAGAAATATATAAATCATTGTAATATTTTTTCTATGTATCCAAATTCAATATTAAATATAAAAAAATAAGGTCTATGCAATCGAGACTATAGATGACTTAACACATGGTTTGAAATTAGAATTCCAAAATAATCACTTATGAAGAAAACCAATACATAATTTCACACCATGTAACCCCTGACAACCTTTTAACTTTACATATAAAAATACATATAAAAACCATTCACTCATAATTTGTAAAAGTTAGTTTCTAGACCTTATTATTATTTTTTAAAGCCAAGTGATAACCATGTACCAATCATAAACTATAAATCCTTTTAATTTCATATTAAATTAAATATGAAATTAATTTCATCTTAAAAACCATTAATTCCAACACAAAATCTTTGAAACACATGAATAAATCACACCACAACAATTTTATATTTAAATAGAAACTAAAGGTTAGAAAATAACTCCTCATGACTTATTTTATACAATATAATATAGATCCCTTAGTATTTATTTTCTTAGACCTTGTAATATTTAAATCACAAATCAAAACCCCCTTGCAAAGTTAGAGGAAAACTGTGGAATGAATGATAAAGAGAAAAGATAAGATAAGGGAGGGTTTACCATGGAATAAACATTAATAAATTTATTTAAATCACAATTGGATCACATGAATGGTGAGAAAGAATGATATTAAATGGGATCCATGGAGGGGATTACAACTACTAGGGATACATGAAATTGAGAGAGGCATGTTGAGGGTAAATAGGATATAGTAAAATGAACAAAATGCATAAATTATAATAAAAAATAATGATAGGTAAATCTAGTACATAGTATCCCATACTATGTATTTGGTGGTCTTTTAGGACTACCACCAATTTGTACTTTCATATAGGGTACTTGGTACCTGCCATCGGGTACTCAATTCCACCATAAGTCTTAATACTATAGGTTCCAATCCAAATAAGACTACAAAAAATCCTTAAAAAAAATGAACCCTAAAAAACATCCAAAAAATAATAATATTTTTAGTTACCTTAAAATTTAAGGATTATTCCTAAAATGAAAAAATATCTCTTATTTGAGAATAAAATTTAAATGAACTTTATATTAAAATAACAAAATTCTCAAAATTACACAAAATTTCCATTTAATTAAATCCAGAAGGACATGGTTCCTTATAAAAAACCCACCATAAAACATTTCTCCTTAAAAGGATGAACTAAATATTAATTTGAAATATCATTGTGGTATTAAATCCAAAAAATGAAGCTAATTACCCAACACATATCCCAAAACACACACCACACATCCAATACGTGACTCTCAATTTCAACTAATATATCCTAAATCCACCAAATTATATTACCCATAAGGAATAACAACCACTAAAATACCATTATAGATCCAAAATAATTTTCATGTCTTGAATACATGACTTCCAAAATCAATATAGATTCTAAAATAAAAAAAATACTAAATATGGAGCCCCAATCTACATTATATGAATTTTCTAAAATTTCAATTCAAAATCTCCATAATTAATTAATTCTACAATTCAAAACAATTTTTTATAATTATATTGTAACTATAATTTTTTAAATCCTTAAACCATCACCATATTACTAATCACACTCTTATGGGTTACCAAATATAAATGTTATCCAAAATTCAACTATGTGAGTCCCAATATTAAATAATATTTTTTTTAAAATGTTGAAAAATAAGAATAGTTTTTCCAAAAGAATAAATTCCATTTAAAAATTAAACATCATATCTATATTAAAATTTCTAAAATTAAATATGTCTATTAATCTTCAAATTAACATTTTAAAACCACAAATTCCATTTTTATATTACAAAAGGGTTAATTGTTTTCAAAAAACCCTCACTTTTTAATACCTATTTCCATTGAAAATTATTTCCCTTTATTTTTGAAATAAAAAAACCCTAAACCAAGTTATCAAAAAGGAACACCAAATTAAATACTCAGAAAGGTATTTTTAGACAATTCTAATGTCTCATTACAAATGGGTATCTAATATCTGGCATCAAGTCACTAATATGAAAAATTCGATATGATTAAGTATATAAGTTATTTAACTATTATAAAACACATTATGTGATTCATATAATTTAAAAATATAATATAGCATATTATCCATATAATCTAATACGATCAACATAGTAAATAACAATATACTCAACATACCAAAGTAGTAGCTTTTGATATGTATCTTCTCAATCATATAAAATATTATGCTCAATGAAAAAAATAAACTTTTATATAATACATTAACTATCATATCAATAGAGAATAATTATAAGTTCCACATAGTCTGGACATAGAATATAAAAAAATACAATATTACTATATTATATAAGATTAAGAAATATGTAAATTACAAGAATAACATAACATAATATATGGAAAATCTTTCCACAAATGGTGTTTTATTATGAAGTCATATTTGTCATACACTATATTACATATGATATTACATGGTTAATTTATTCCTTTTCAAACAATGTAAAAGGCATTTTATGAGTAATTATGAATACATAAAATTAATGAAAATGTTAAGAGGTTATGTATATGATTATTCTTAGTCAATACTTACTCAAAGTACACATATGTAGAATAAAATATGATATAGGTGTTTTATCCAACCATTTTTTTAAAATTAATGTAATTTTAGGAGATATTTTCATATTTAAAACATATTTAATGAAAAAAATTAAAGGAAAGGATTGGTAACATTTGATATTATTTTGTTTTATATTATAAATAATAAAAATGAAATATCATTACTTTATATTTAATTACGTATGTTGTTAAATATATTTGTATTTATGTTTCCAATGTTTGAATAATTTCAAAATAAATAAATAAATAAATCAGAAGCCTAAAACTAAATAAAAACCCAAACAAGGATTAACACTTTGTAGAAAATATTCTTTTTAAATTTCAAGGTTTTATTTGGGGTACCACTTTGTCTAATAAATCATATATGATGACGAATCATATTATTTTATCCCACCATGATATCCAAACCAACACCCCACAAACAATGCAACTCTTAAGGATTGTTATTTTTAGATCATTTCAATATAAATCATTTAGAATATGATATGAGGAAATAACATCTTTTATAAAACATACCATATTACTAGAAGAGAAATACTACATAGTAAATTTTCAATATATTCATGCTTTAATGTTAATGTTCATACCATATTCCCAAAAGGGTTTCAATAAGACATAAAATGAATTTTAACAATTATGTATTGTCGCCCAAATAGCATCTTATAAAAATAATATGTATGAAATTATATAAAAAATCTTTATATTCAGAAAGAAATATGAATAATGTTTTTTTGTTCATGAATCCTCAGAAATAAAGCAATAAAGAATAGTTGAATTTTTTTTAGTAAAATCCAAATAGAACATTGAATTGAAACATGTTACGTTTATACAAATATAAATTTACCATATCTAAAATAACACATGGTTTGAAATTATAATTTAAAATTAAACACTTATGTATAAAACTACTACATAATTTCACACTAAGTCACTTTTTAAAACATTTATCATTATATATAAAAATACATATAAAATTAATTCATTTATAATTTTATAAAGTTAATTATTATGATTTATTATTAATATTTTTTTTAAAATAATTAAACATGTCATAGGTATAACCTATAAATTCACCATAGGGTTGGGAATTCCCAACTATAAACATTATAAATCAATAATAATTACCAAAATTTACATGGTATACTACAATAGATACCAAAAAACCCCTATGAACTATTACAAAAGATTACATAATAAAATAATTCTGAGAAATAAATTATAACTATTGAAGAAAACCAAATATTGAAGAAAACCAAGGAGGATAAATCTAAAAATTCATTCAAAATCATAATAACTTAAAAACCCAACCAATTTCATTCTCACATAATTTAAATAAAAAATTAAATAATGAAATCCCTTGAATAAATAAAACCTTAACTCACACCTCAATAGTTTGTAACAAAATAATGAAAAAAGGTAAAAAACAAATCATTGGTAATTCTTTTAGAAAAGTGAATTTAATTTATTATTATTATAAGTGATTTTAGCATATCATATTGAAATTAAAAATAAAAACTCCAAACCTTGGTAGAGGAAAATAGACAGAAGGGATTTGAACGAAATAATGGAACAGAAGGGAGTGTTTCCCTTGGAATCAATATGAAGAAAATCCACTAAATCAGCCTAGTATCACATGGAATAAAGGGGTGAACAAGGAAATAATAAGAGATACATATAAAGGATCATGGTTACTAGGGGAGAAATGAAATCAAGGGAGGAATGAAGGAGGTAAATATGATAAAGTAAAATGAAGAAAATGCCTAAATTTGAATAGAAAACTATGTTTGGTATACCGGGTACCCTATATCCCTCTAGGACTACACTCAATTATTTCTTTTTAATTTGGTACCTGGTACCCAATATTAGATACCAAATGCCCCTAAAATTTTAACATTTATGATACACCACCCATAGGTCCAATCTAACACCATAACCTCCAACTAAACCTCAAAAAAAATATAAAATAGTTAATATTTTTAATTTTAACCACCATAAATGGTACCAAATCCAAAAAAATATCTCATCCAAGAAAAAAAATTAAAACTATTTTTAAAATTAATTACCAAACTCTTAAAAATATATAAATTTTATTATTTAATTAAATCCATAAATAAGTAAGTATTTACAATAAATTATAGTTATATATAATAAATAACATTCTTAGTATAAGTAAGTGGGATAATGTTGTAAAAATACCTAAATATATGACATTTGTTATCATGAATGAGTATCCCCCTTTAACACCATCTATATAACTAACACATATGATATAAAATATATTTTAAAATAAAATTAAAGAAATAATTAACTATTTTAATTTCAATATAAACATAGATCATGTTGAGAAGTATTTTGTAACAAGGTATTTAATAGTGATAATAAATAAGATTCCCAATTTAGTTTATTCTATAACTTTTGGATATGTTTGGTATGATGTAAATGAAAATCGGGAAATGTGAATAGAGAAGGGAAACTAGTCAGGTCTAGTAAGGTATTCTAAAATAGAAATAAAAATTACATTATATGATGGAAATGATATTACTTACAAAAAAATGTGGAAAAGGTAATATGAAAAGGGGAAACATATTTTTAGAAAAATATAATATTCCCAAAAATTCCAAATATCAAAATGATTCTTTTAAAATAAGTATTCACCAAAGAGTAATCACTATAGGAAAAACTACAAGAACTCAATCACTATAGAATGAAGTGACTATTAGTGACAAATGATTATTGTATAAAAAATTGGTATTCTTTTCTATAAGTGGATGAATCAAAGAATGGGGAGGGGAAATGTGTTAGATAAATCAATCGCAATGGTGAGTCCCCTAATAGTGATTTCAACCCTATAACACCCACGATTTAATTATAAAAATCATTTACTTCAAAGGAAATAATAACATAATGAACCTTAATTCATTCAATAATACAATTTAAAACTAAATTTAAAATTTTCATATTTTTTTAATTTGATAAAATTAATTTAATTTTTGAATTAAACATTAAAAAAGTGCGTTTTGGAGAATTTTTGAGATTTTTTAGAAATAGATTATTTTTAGGTGAATAGCGAAAAATATTGATTTTACAATAAAATGTCATTTATTTGAAATTATAATGATATAATAATAACTTGAAATACCATGAAACCCTTTTTATATTAAAAATTTATACTTAATAATTTATAAAATTCATATAAAAATATATTTTTGAACTTAGAGAAATATGATTATCATTTTCAGAATCTATGTAAAGTTTTTGTTCAATTTAAAACTATTGTTTGTTATTTAATTTTAATAAATTATTTAAATTTTTATTTAATAATTTTTTCGTTTTAAATGAAAACATGTCTAATTTTATTTAATAAAATCCAATTAATTCCCTTTTAATCAATATTCTACTTTATTTTTCTGTAAAATTATTTTTATACTTGAAATAATAATTTTTTTAAAATGGTATTCATAACATTTTGTGAAATTATATTAAAAATTAATTTCAGACACATTTTTAAATTTAATATTTTAAAATTGATTCCATATTTTAAATCACAATAATTAATATTAGTTAATAAATTAAAAATAATTTTTTATCACTGTGAATAATGAAAATAATATAAATTTATTACCATGGTCATGGTTAAAATAATTTTAGTTGCAGGTTAAACTAAGAGATTAGGGTGAAAATGTAACATAAAATAATATAATTATTGTTGGTTTAAGTGATTCTGACACTATATTTCTTAACATATAATTACTCTATATTTTTTACACTTTCACCTAAAAAAACATTATATTATTTATAACTTCTAACTAATTTCTTATGTCCCTCACCTAACTTATAAAAGGAACATATTATCCAGAATTAATAATTTTTTTCACCATATATTAGAAAATCAATACAAAAAAACTTTGCTCAATTACTTCCATTAATTCTTTAGATTTTGTTTTTACACTAACACCATCCTACGAAGGCTTAAAGTAAAAGATGAAGTATGTCTCTCAAAGAAGTGATAATCATCTTACTTGACTCTTTAAATGTTTATTTCTATTTATACTTACTATAAATCTATTGTATCCACTAAAAAAATAATGAATATAGTATCATAAATATACTTATATATTATTATTACTATGAGACAACCATTTTCCACCACATTTCTATCAAATAAGAGATAAAAGTATCACTCATTTGTACGTGTGGATTACCAGCACAACACAATGATATGATACATAATAAATAAACACATCACATTTATAGATATAATGATGTATTTAATAAATTTATATTATATTTATAACACAATTAATATTCTGTAATGATAAAATTTTATTTATCATTCTTCCCTTATTTTTTTCTAGATAATGAAAACAACCTTCCTATGTACATACTGTCAACCATTTTTGTGAATGGTGAAATTTATTTTTCTATATCTAAATTTTATGGATGAATATATATATATTTAATGATTATATATTTTATTTATATCATTACGAATATTATGGAGTTGATGGAACCATGATCAATATACAAGGACCACTGAATTGAAACAAAAATTAAAACTGAAGTAGTTAACATTTAGAATGATTATGATAAAGAAATATTATTAATTAATGGGTGATAAGATATTATAAGTAAATAATTTATATAAATTTAATTATGAATATGATTATGTTATGTAAGTATAGTAAATTTTATATTATTATAGTGGATGTTAAGATCAATTACAAATCATGTTAGACATAAGGTAAGAGTTTATTTAACCAGCTCATCCTTATTTGGGATTATTTAAGTTTAAACTAATATTAAAGTTATTATATGATATTTTTATCATAAACCCCAAATATTTTATTATCCTTTACTTATATATATAAATTAAAAGTTTTTCATTCATTCTCGTCACTCTAAGTACTCAAAATACTGAAAGAATATTTTTAATGAAAACCAACTTTGTGTTTTTTTAGTTGGCAATATTTTTATTATAATTCTATATTTTCATTAAAATTTTCTGTAAAATTATTTTAATATTATAAATTTATTTTATTAAATTTAGTTTTACCCATGTTTTAATATTAATAAAAAAATTTAAAATGATTCTTCTTGTAATTTTCCAAATGAGATAATTTTTACTAAAGTTGTGAATAGAATATTTTTTTAACATTCAGAACATGATAATATTTTTCCACCATAATAAATATTAGTTCCATGGAATATTAATTTTAAATTTACCATGGTTCATTTCAAGTAATTTTTTTTCCAAATAATCTAGAATTTTTTATATTTTTAATAATTAATTCAAAATAAAAATGGTATCTTCCTCAATAAATTTACTATAGATATATTAAAATTATTTTCATATATATATAAATATTTAAATAATCATCTACTTTATTAGGGATATATTTTAATGATACCATCTCGACATTACTGTGTATTCCTTATGGTAATTTTTCTAAAGCTCTTCCCTGGTAAAAAATTAACATATCCAATACTAGTCATTCAATATAAATGTTTGTGTTAATTATCTATTGAGTTGTTATTATTTTTTCTCATATAATGAATATATTGGACTTATAATGTGATGGTAGATTCCTATTATATCCCCTTTACAAATTGGTATGTCTCATGAGACAAATTAGTTTGGGTATTTAGTGTACACAATATCTATATATGTAAGATGTCTTGGAATAAGGCCTTGGTGGTAAGATTATGATGTTAAAATTTTTGTATTTTACTATTATTAAACTAGTTATTGGTATCAATGTGATTATTTATTATGTTTTGTCATAAATGGACATATTCCCATTTTATAATATTATTTATATGGAATATTTTATTATAGTTTATCACTTCCATATTAATCATGATTTATTTATTCTATTATATCTTATGTTACACAATTCCCCTTATTAGGCATATGAGTTCACCCTTTTTTTAAGATGTACATTCTCCATGATAATATGAAGGGTTATATGAAGAATTTTATCGATATAATTTATGAACTAACAAATATATCATAATAATTTTATGTTTTATTTAATTTACTCATGTGTTATTTAAAAATTCTATTTATATTTAGTCCCCAAAGACTATTAAAATATTATATCCTCTAGGATGTGATCCCTTGTATCCTATTCCCTTGTAGTAAAATAGATGTCAATTCCAAGTTAATAGAGTTAGGGTGTTATAATCCCCAACCAATAATGGATGTCTACTGTAGCATGTACCACCCTACCCTATAATTAATAGTGAAATAAAATCCTTGTGTGGGGATTTTGGACGAAAAAAATGATCAAATTTTTAGTTTCTTGATAGAATTTATTTTGGTGATTGGTTTAAAAAATGTAGTAGAACCCCATATTCATATTAAAAGTAAGGATATGTAATAAAATTTTCCCATTTACTAGTTATTTTATTTTATTAGTTATATTACCATAAAATTCTTTTTCCACACATGCTAAATATAATTTATAACCAAAATTATTATTCCATTTACCATTCAATTTATATTTCATCTTTAACTGAAAAAATATCAACCTTATATAATGAAAAATTATAACTTATTTAATGGAAAACATACATTATAAGAAATTTCCATTTATAAATAAGTTTTAACTTTTAAATCTTAATTTTGGAAAAAATTATTTTAGGTAAAAGTGTTTTGTAATGATGAAAAATTTACACATTATTTTTTTATTATAGAATAAAATTAATCTAATATTTTCTCAAAATTTATAATTTATTTGAAATAGAGGATGGTTTAAGTTTCCAAAGGAGAATTGTATTTATAAAACCAATTTAAGAATTAAAATTTTAGAAATATAAAAATAAAACATAGTACCTTATAGGAAAGAAACAACATTGTGTTTGAAAAATTAAAATTTTCATTAGATAAAAAATTAGTTGAAGAAAACAGACATGTATAAGTAACATTTCATTACTTTATACTAGTTATTCAATCCATTATCATACCACTAATTGTTTTCTTAATCATTTTTATCTTTGAATCATTTAATTATAACTAATTTTGGAAATGGTATAATTAAACGATATTTTTAGTAAAACATAAAAAGAAAAAATGCTAAACCTAAGGAGACCATGGTTAAGTATTTAGGTTTGGATTTTTAAGAAATGTTATATTCATGAAATGGAATGTAATCAGGTGTAACATGAATTTTTTTTTAAAAAAATTTCTTCCCATATAGTATCATATAAAATTTATAGGCATGTTATTATATAAATTGAAGCACGAAATTGGTTGACAAAATTTTGGAAAGTTTCTATATTCATGTAAACTTATACATAAGTCAATAAACATTATTTAAATATTTATATAAGAACATAAACATAAAATCAAAGGAAAAATTGGTTATAATGGTATAATTAAAACATTACCATGTCCAAATTTACAAAAGGATTATGATCAAGAGTCCAAGTAAGACAAGTATTAATAGATATGTCAAATAAATAACACTGAATGAAATTTTAAAAACACTCAACGAATTATATTAAAATATTATAGAATACCATTTATTCAAAACCATTGAAAATAATGCTTCATTTTTATTATTAATTTTAGAACACATCAAGTGGTCATATCCTCTGTATAACCTATAAATTCACCCAATGGGTTGAGAAATCACTGCCATAACCAATAGAAAGCATTTACATATCAAACGATATCAAAGAATACTCCAATTACAACTATCAATACCTAATAGTTACTAAATAAAAATTCAGTAACATAATAATTTATCATAGTCATTCACCATAATTAAGGGACTCATAAACTAAAATAAAATTCGAGAGGTGCTTCTAATAAAATCTATCAATATTTCCACCAAAGGAACAAATTAAAGTAATTAAATTAGAATTTATTCAACATAAAAATAATGAAAATACTATAAAAAATAATTCCATAATTAACTCACATAAAAATTTTGGTCAACCGAAGGAAAACAACCAAATATGGATTCATTTAGATAATAAAATAGGAATTCCTATAATAATAGGTGATTTCTTGATCCCATGGTGCTGTAAAAAAATAAAAATACCCAGTCATGATAGAATAAAATAATTAATAATAAATTAGTAAGATATAGGAAATTATAGGGGAAGTATTTACTGCTAATAAATAGACGGAAACCACTTGAATCACCAATAGACACGAGTAGAAAAGAGAATATGAAGAGGGAATGAAAAGGTTATAAGTGGATCCCTTAGCTATATTGAATAAATAAGGCCTGAAGAGGGTATAAAATGTGGATAAAAGGGGTTAGGGGAAATTAAATATTTTCCCTTTCTAAATAAAAAATTTGGTTGGGTCCTATAGGCTACCCATTATAGACCACTTGGTGCGTAGGAGTCCTCTTGAATTATCTCCAATCCTGACTTACCCCACTAGGTATCGCCTTACCCATTCTGACTACCCTATACCACATGTAGTTCTAAAATATAGGTTTTTCCATCTTATATCCTTACACTAATATCTGTATTCCACCAAAATTCAAACCATATCCTAAATCACTCATGATTCCATCCTTAAAAAAATCCATGATTGAATCCCAAAAAGAGAAAGGACCACTCTACCAAAACAAAAAATCCAAAAAGTCATATGATTTCCATAATTAATTCCAAAATACACCTTAAATTAATCCATAAAGATATGCGAAGTTATAATGAAAGGAAGTGATACATATTTATAGTAATACCTCCTCTTATCTTACCTCCTTATAAAGAACTCGACTATGTATGAGTACTCCTAATGAAGATTAAATTAATTATAATAGGGATATTGTATCTAGTATTAACCGATATATATATAACCAAAAATAGTTCTTTTATAGTATATATATGTGTTTGGTTATTCTAGAATTCATGACGATTCATTGACCCCGATTCAGAGGTTTTAGGTGGTTATTGGTGATCACTTCTATGAGTACATATTAAAGGTAGATGATTATGAGATATTATCTATATCACATAATTAATATTCTTATATAGTTATGTTTTGTTTTTATTTAATTATTTATTTATATTTTCAAATATATTTTTATACCTATATCCTAAGAAATTTATTTCTAGAAAATTCATTGATAACTAGTATATTCTTTATTTGGTGTTTAGATAACCATGATTATAATAATATATGAAAAATGGTAAGTAATTTTTTGATGACTGTTTAATAAATAACGTTTTTGAATCATAATATATTTATTTCTTTTTAATCAGGTCATGTAAGAGTTTCACTATGTCTGTGGTATACAATAAATAATTTATTAATACAATTTTTTTGTTTATAGATTGAGTTTTATTTTATGAAGGTAATATATTCCCTTTGTAATTCTTCAAAAGTATCATGGTTGTTTATCAAAGGGTTTTTTACAATGTTCAGTCGGGGGTTTTGTATTAATAAGTGATATAATATTAATTTTAAATTAAATATTTAATCTTGTATTATTCTTGAAAAAAACATATTTTGTGTTTCCTTCAAGGATTATCAGTAGTTTTATAATGGGTTGTTCCTATGTTATGATTTTTTAAGTGAATATATATGGTATTTTATAACATAATTATTAAAGAAAATTATAAATCACTTTTTCTAAGGGTTAAAAATCTTAATCTAGTCGGTTGGTTGGTATTATATTAAAATTCCAATGTTTTTCATATTCATGAATTTTATATGGGAAAGTTATAAAGAAATATTATTATTCCCATGAGTTATTGATTAAATATTTTAGATGTCTGGGTTATTTATGTTTCAGATGTATTATTTTTGGAGAATTGTTTATAGAAATGATTATTTTGGAAATAAAAATTATTCAGGAACACCCATTACATTAGTGGATTTCTGGCTGATGATATGACCTTCAAAGAGGTCACATATTTCCCAAACCTCATCAATGTAGTAATTAGTGAGGAGAAAAAAACTATATAGGGGAATTTATCTAGAGGATATGCAATACCATTTCATCTTAACCTCGAATAATTCAAGAGTATTTTATTCAAATGATTTCCAAATTATCATCCTTGTTTACTAACAAGAAGAAAAGTGGGACGAGGATTTCTATAACTAGTGAATTCATTCCTAGTAATATCTTATTATCTAGGAACATGAGTCATGATGTGTCACCCATTAAAAATACAATCCAATGTAGAGGTATTCAATTCGATCCAAAATTTAGTTTCTCTTTTCATCCAAAAATAGAGTTGTTGGATCAGCTCTTTTGAGTGGAGATTGGGTACACTTTATTTGGAGGTTCTTAGTGGTGTGTCTAGGTACGCCCCCACAATTATTATTTTTAATAGTGAATTATTTAATGGTTATATAGTTTATACTCATCACATAGATCTAATATTTCATGTAACATTTCTTATGGATAGTTGTTAGATCATCAAATCATTTTTCAATGATTATATGCATGGTAGCATTTTTATGAACATAAAATGTCTGAAAATTATTTTTCAATATTATATCAATGATATGAATTACCTTGGATATATGTGTCCCTCATCCCTTACTTATTTATCCTTCATGATTTATTGTTGATATATAGACAGCTAGAGGTCGTTGGAGGGCATGTTATCTGGGTTTATTAGATTCTACCTTGGCTGAGATACAAATTTACCAAAAAATATGTGTTTTAATGGAATTATACATAGTGTTGGTATAATTTTTTTTTTGTAATTTTGGTAATCATTATTAATTTTAGTGCATTATATGTTATAGGTTTTCCACTAAGAGAGGAATCTAGGGCATTGCATAATGGCCTGAACATTTACAACACAAAAAGAATTCCCATTTTTGTGGATAAATCATAATATAAATTGGACATTAGATTCATAAATGGACTCTCAATGCTGGATTGGTCTACTATCTATACTATTCACAAGTTTAATTTGTTTATAGACAAAGATACAGTGATAAAGAAGACTTGGTGAGAGGGGAATATAGAGTTTTATTTATTAAAGGTATATGGAGAAGACTCCCACATCATTATGATCTTTAATTCACTTATTTATATCCCACCCGATTGTAATAATATTATTTTCAAAGATACATGTATCCTCCACCACTATAGTCCCCTTTGAATTTGGGTCTTGAGGATTATTCACATCACTCATATTATTATAAGAGTTCATTTTTCTTGTTAATTCATTATTTGATTCAATTCTATAGTATTATGGAAAATAGGTTTATAGTTAAATATAGTTAAACTAATAGAATAAATTTATTATTTCATCTTTATTATTATATGATATTTGTTGAATCTTTTATTAAACATCTATTGGACTAGTAAAAAGATGAATGAAATAATATAATTATTGTATTTAATATTTTTTAATGTATAAATATATTTTTAGTTCAATTTAAATTTCTCAAATGTGCACTAAGAGAGATTAATAATGATTCTTTAAGGTATAATTATTAGTAATATTTCAGAAAAATATATTTTTTTAAAAAAATTGAAAAACTCATAGAAGAAGTTTACTCGGTGTGGTTTATGTGATACACTTTTATCTTGAATTTCTTTATCTAGGTAGTGTGGTTTGGAAATTAGTTATGGATACTAAGGGTTTATGGATTTTTGATTTATGAAGGTTGTCGTTGGATGGTAATTCATTGTATAAATGAAATTTTTTCTTAATATTCAAGGATGGATATGTGATTTTGGTAGAAAATGATTGATACGATGATTAGGAATGGATTATTGGTGTTTTGATAAACAAGTTTGATTAGTGAACAATCATTTTATTAGTTAATTAAATGTTAATATAGTCAAGAAATATAAATATCTGTGATCAGTAAAGTTTATTTAGTGGTTTTTTGTCAAAGTAATATATATTTTGTGATTTTAATTTTATTATTGTAAGTATTAAGGTTATATTTCATTAGATATTTTTTAATTTATTAATATATAAATAAGGTATTATTTATGATATATATTTTCAAATATGATGAAATTATGTGGGAATATATAAAAAATGAAGGGATATGATGATAAAGATGTTATGGTTAATGGAAACTACAGTGATTATATTGAAAGTGGTAGACTGACGGTGGTGGTGTTGTGGTATCATTGTCGAGGTGATTAAAATGGGTATAAGTAAATACTATTATTTTATTTTTTCCCTCAAGATATATATTAGATAAAGGAACATAAATATATTGTAAATGTAATGATTCATTCTCACTGTTGACCATCATGTGTATAAGGAACACATCTTCATAATAGACAATTGTGGGTTATTTGTATTTGACCCTTATAATTTCTATTAATCGTATTATTTTATAGTTTTATTTTATATTTAAAACTATAGAGGTTATTTTTGTGTTGTTTTTTAATATAATATAATTTTGGAATGATTATATTTTATTTTAAATTAGATAGTTGTAAATGTTTTTATAGATATCATGTAGGAGTGGAGTTTTATGTGACATTTTATGTATTTACTATATTTAGATTAATTCCCTTGATTCTGATAATTATATTCATGTATACGTCAATATATTTTATTCATATTTATACTAGTATGATTTAATAAAATGAACCAAATAACTAATTTTGGTATACCTCAATAATATGTGCATATTTGAGTATCTTTTGTAGGTTTAGGTTTTTTAAACTTCTTTTCAGCAATATTTCATAGAGTTTTAGTAAGTGTATATTTTAACATAATATATATAGTGGTTCATTAGGAGGTTATTGACATTATTTCTATTTTTTATAGTTTTTTATGCTTTTTATTGATACATTATCATGATATTGTTATATATATATATATTAGTTGATAACTTTTTTTAATTTACATAAGATAAATTACTCAGATATTTTTAGTTTTACCCATGATTCTAGTTTAAATCCCCTTACCCATTACTTTCATACATGATGTTTTACTCGTAGTTTTAACTTCTACCCTGGGAAGGGTTTCAAAAAAATATTTCCACAACTAATAAATTCCAATAATCAATATTGTTTTAGATATATATTCAATAATAAATTTTATTAAATATTATCACACTATAATTATAACCTCTTACATCATATATATTAGTTGTCCAAGATCCATTGTTTACAAAAGGTTTATTTTACTTATTAATTTATTCATTTAATAACGAGTTTGGTAATAACCATGTGAATTATATCACATATTACTCTTGGATATTTATGTAGACAAAAACTTAAGTATGTTCATAAAATGAATTATCCTAAATCAATTCCTCTCATTATAAATACTATTTTGTTTATCCAATTTTTACCCAAATCTAACAAAAGAATATAAAAACCTAATTTTATGAATTCTACTTAGTATTTTAATATTTATTAATATAAAAAATTAATGACCACCAAACATTTACATTACCTACAAATCTGGAGAATTATGTTCTTAAAAAGTTCTTAGGTTAAATGTAATATATCACATTAGTGTTTTGAGAGTTTTAAAAGATCAAAATATTTTATTTTTATGTTCATTTCATAAATAATATATCTTAGTGATGTCCAGAAAAGTATTTCTTCGAAGATATCTACTCTCAACATGATAATGTATCCCAATTTTCCTTTACATGTAGTAATAATTTCACCTCTATCAGATATAATATGACCAAACATTTCTTCTTTTCATCATCACTTATCAGGAATCAAATATCATAACATTCGGTGATTATAGAGTTGATTTGAGAGGTATTGGTGTGATATTTTAGTCCTCATTCAATACCGTTTTTCCTTCTCTTGAGTGACACAATCAATATAGGCTATGATTCTCCTCTATTGTGTACATTTTATTATTTTCAATATTAAAAGAAAAGAACTATTCATGATCCATTATGAACTTGAGTGCTATGTCTATATACAAGGATATTTTTGGTAACAAAATTTCTCAAAGATTTAGGATTTTCACCAAACCGTTTCACTTTGAACAATATCAATGGTTGGAGGGTCATGATAATATTTGGCACTTTGTTGAGAATTCAACCTACTTTTTTGTTTCTCATAAATCACCCCATTACCATAAAAATAATTACTTTCTAGATTTGGATCATTGAACATTTATCTTGTATATGATTGATTTATAGATATAGGTGCCATGGAACGGAGGTTTCTACATGAAGTATACCCTATCTCTAGTGTCTATCTCTAGTGTTCATGTTTTTGTGAGAGTTGTGGGGTTTCCCATGTAATCATAACATATCCCTCATCTCTTATAATTTTTAACGGATTGAGTTATTTTCATTATACTAAAAACATTCTACTTTGGTTTTCCTTTTTTTATTTAATTGATATTAGAATATATCTTTACTTTATAATTTTAAACATTTTCACATGTTATTTATTTTATATTTCTAGATTTTTTGAAATTATTAATTAGATTGATAACATTCAAAAAATAATTTTTTTGTTTATGTTTACCTTATTCTTGTTTTATAGAAATATCATTAAGGTTAAGTGTCACTATTATTACTAGTGGAGGTATTTATTTTAAATGTTTTTCTTCATTATAGAGTTTGAGTGGGAGCATACGAGGTTCTTCAGAAATAGAATCATAATATTTTCTATCAAAGAATGATTATTTTTTTATATAAGGCTTCCAACATCCCAAATTATAATAAATTATAAAAATTTAAAAAAATTGGTTTAGGAGGATGAATATTTTATCTCATATTATCTATATATGCATACATCATTCTAATGATTTAATTTATGCCTCTCATTCATATTCAATCAAGTTAGCATTTGGAAATTATATTACTATATAAAATTTATAAAATTAGTTTTTTTTAATCCCCAAGAATATATCTATAAAGAATAATTAAAAAATACTCAAAAAAATCACATGGATATAGTACATGAAACTATTTTCTTATAATATATTAGAAACATTAGAAAAAAATCCTACTCTTAATAATTTATGTTAGGAGATATATCCAAACACCTATTTTATGATACTCGATAAATGATAAGTCTAATTCAATGATTAAATATTCATATAATATTACTAAATGTTTTTTATGTTTTAAAAATTATTTTATTTTCAAATATAAAAGAATATATAAGAAATCCTAACTTGTAGAATACAAATGTCAAGACTACTAATCTACGTTGAATGAAATTAAATCATATACAATATTTAGCATAAAAATTCCTAAATTCTAGGAATGAAATTTATTTATAATCCACTAATCATTTTAGATATAAAATAAAAATATGAACATATATGAACAATTCATATATTAAAAATATCTAAAAGTGTAAAATGAATAAATAAACATTTTATATGAAAATAATGTGACTTATAAAAACTTTATAACATAAGAAAATAACCATATTATCAGTTCATATTTATTTAATTAAATATTTTTTAATAAATTAGTAAGTTTATTATAAATGATTCTTATTTAAAATTTAAATTGTTATTTTTTTCAAAAATCAAATCAATAAAGTATATATTTTCAAGTTTTTATAATTTATTTTTTTTTAATTATCATGTATTTTTAAAATTATTAACAATTTTATTTTACATCTATATTATTTTATATGATGTAGATATTTTTTTTTTGGAATAATATAACCGTTTCTCTTTTCATGGTAACATTGGTCATGGTGATATCATAAGTTACAGATGCCAATTTTAGGGTACAATATCCTTTATCTTATTTTATATTAAATAATAAAATGTGTATCATAACCCAATGCTAATGTTTTTTATATGATACTATTAGACCCAACACCATAAGATGTTTACAAAGTGAATATTTATATATATCAAAATCATTATTTTGAACTATATCATAGCATAGGATATAATCATAACATATTAGTGGTATGACACACTTTTTTGGGTTTTCTTAGATTTCTCATATTGTACCCTATAACAATTTATATCAAAACATGTGATTTATTTCATAAACTATAACATACACAATCATAATTTATCTTATCCTATGATATCCATATTTTATATCCTAATATATGATATTGTATTATACAATATCTATATTTTCTACGTGATTAATTTATTAATATTCATATATTTCCAAAATTTTATAAAAAATGATAAATTTAACCAAAAATTCGTCAATAATGGATTTGATAACAATAATTGATTTTGTAGACATTAATATCTCATATATAGTGGAAAATGAAAAATCCCAAACCAAATATAATATAAAATGTTTAATAGAAATCATATAGTATTAAATAATTCGAATATCTAATATATTTTATAAAATATTTCATCTTGAAGAGTGTTTGATGAACATGATTGAATAAAAATTTAATGGATATTACTTCATTAAGAGACCCACTAATTATTGAATATTGAATATTTATCCAAAATATATATTTTCACTCTAAAGTGTGCTAACAAATTTAAAGAAAAATGGAAAGGTAAATGAAAAATCATTTTCTATTATGATATTAAAACCGATATATTTTCTACAAAAAAACATAGATCAACTTTTATAAACATTCTTCAGTAAATAAAGTAAGCTCAAAAGATTGGGAAAGTATATATATATTTACCAAATAAAAATGTTATATCATAACACTTATTATATATACAATAGAATTAACATGTATCTATTAATCGTTAGATTCTATAATGATCAAATCCAAACCACATAAATACATCCTACAGATCTTCATAAGATATAGAAACAAACAATATGATATGTTACCTAAAAAGAAAAATTATATTCTGAATTTTTTCATGATGACGATCTTAATATATAAAAAAAATCTAAAATTATAATATATAATATTTATATAACCCAATATGGATTACATAAATAATATAATATGACTTTTTGGATTCAAGACATATCAATTTGAATTTTTAATAGTATAAAATAATTTTATACACAAGAAACTGACCAACATAAACACCACCTTGAAGAGGATGAAAATTCTACCTAAATATATGAATAAATGATAACATATTCATCCAAGTAAACCATATTAATAAATCTAAGAAAAAAAATAATATTTCAAATTTATTTTCAATGTTAATTTATCAATCTAAGGAAAATATCCAAAAAATACACAAATACATATGTTGGACATATAAATAAAAAATTAGTAATTAACCTTCGATGAACCCTAATAGGGTACTCATTCTTCTTACTTGGTCATAATGAGTACCATGAAAAATTATATGACTCTAACTACCATTTATAAAAAGATATAAAACTACGTAAAAATAATATATAGTGTCATCTAAAATATGTAAAGTCTTAGGATAATCTTTTATAAAGATAAAAAAATTTCAAATGAATATGATTTCAATGGAAATGAGACTATAATATTTCTCATGAAATTTCAATATTTTATAGAAATGAGATAATGAAGGATATTATATATTTTTTTTAAAAATAAAAAAGTAATTAGAATGACTTTGGATTGTTAACTTCCATTTTCTAATAATAGACCATAAATATCCCCTTTAATAATTGTAAAAAATCATAAGGATCAACAGATCCTTGATAAAATGAATAAAATTTAGTGAAACAATGAAATATATGGGTTTTTAATGTAAAAACATGATTTAAAGTCAAATATTTTCGGAACTAAATATTGAGAGTAAAAAGGAATCATCTATTTATGGGATTAATGTTGGGAAAACTCTTATAATACAAATATATTATGGGTGAAATCAAAACCCATTATGAAAGAGCCATATTAAATTTCAAGAACTTAGATAGATATAAATTTTAATCTAGAAAAAATGCTATTAGAGATGTATCTATAATTTATATTGGAAAAAAATTATATTTAAAATCAAAGGCATATTTTGTAAATTTAATTTAAATATAAGAATAAGAGTGATAAAAAAGGAGTGTAAATTTTATATTAGTTAGAAAAATTTAATAGATTTATATAATAGGTGGACTAATGATATACCAAGTACACTTAAAGAATTTTTTTTGAAATATATTATAATTTTGGGACTTAACATTTATAATGACACAAATATTATCCTTAATATAAATCATTGATATAGTATTACAATACTAAAACAAATATCCTCCCAGATAAGGGTATTGGAACCTATTAAAATAAGATTAATTGGTTATGAAAGGACCTCTAAAAAAATAAATTTTATAAAAAATAAACAAGATAATCTTAAATTTCTATGGTGGGAGAATGAAGAAAAATCTATATACATTTTAAAGAATATTATTTTTTACAATTCCTACTTGATTTAGTAAAACCATGTAAGATCATGTAATTTATGAAATATTATTTTATCTATTTAATTTTATACTTATACCTTATAAAGAGAGATTCAAAGTGTAAGATATTTTTTTATGTTACCTAGAAAAGAAAACACATAACCAATAAGGTGGTGGTCAGAAAGTTTATAGTATATAACCTCTTGAATACATAAAATTATATCTATAACTTTTAAAATTTAGTGATACATTCAAGGATTCAACTTTTATAAAATATCATTACATTTAATCTAGAAAAAATTTAGACTATAAATGAAATGTGTGAGGTTGTAGCCAAAGTTGGAGATGTACTAATCCTTATTAAAAACATAATTATCTTCACAAAAAATAAAATAAAAATAGTTAAGAACTAAAGGAAGGATGGTAGTTTGGGGAGGGGATAAGAGGAAACACATAGATACCATGGTCCAAGATCTTAAAGGTGGTAGTAGTTCAATAAGAGGAGTTAGAAAAGTTAAAAAACAAGAAAACAATTAAAATAGATCTATCTAATTTGTAATAAATATATTTTTTATTATGATTCTAATTGGAATAATTATGTTAATACTTAGATAAAGATAATTAAAATAGAATCTAAGAGAAAACATGGAATACCTCTCCAAATAGAACCTTCTTACCACTGTTATATGGTGTGGGAATTCACTTAAAATATTATATAACTTGACAATTGGTAGATATATGTGATGTAATGTAATAGACCATTCTAGGTCAACCTGAACAATTACCCTTGTCAGCCCATCTCGGTGTGTATTAAAATAACAATAAAAAAATATTTATAATGTAAAATGATAACAAGACATACAATTAGAGTATAATGTAGAAACCACATAAGATACAATTGAGCCAAACATGCTAAACGATAAAGGAAGAAATGTCTAGACAATTGGTCTCTATGTGGGAAAACATCACCTCAAAACTATCCAAAAAATGAAACAATAACATAAATAGAATTCTACATGCTATAAAATGATATTCCCTTTGCATAAATACTATAAAACAAGGTCTACAACTAACCACACCCAGATGTTGGGTGTGAGCAATATAATCCAATAGGATAACACTAAGAAATCTATACAAGTTATAATAGTAAAAAAGCACATGTCCAATATGTAAAACAAAATATTTTTATTGTAATTTTTAGAAATAAAACAATTTTAAGTACTTTTACAAATAATCCTTAATTTTTCACAAATTGCATGCAATATTTTTCAGAGTATAAAAATTAGGTAAAGATACAAAATTTAAATATAAATGTAAGACAACATCCAGGAAATTAACAATCATATAATAACAACCAAAAACAAGTAGGTAAGGATACCAAATTGAAATATAAATGTGAGATAACTTCCATGAAAAAAACTATAATGTAACAGTAATTCAAAAAAAAAACAATAGACCTTATAGTCGGGTTCGAGCCTATGGGAAAATACCTACTAGAATCTCACACAACTATTAAGGCATATGTTTGGATCCAACTAACATCGAGTCCTACCATAAACCATCGACAAAAAAGAGGATTCCTACTAGTTTTGTCACACACACTAAATATTCACATGTCTTTTTTTCAATGCACCTAAGGTTCCCATTGTGTAATGTTTTTCAATTTCTATTTTAAAAACCATTCTCACATTTTTTAAAACAATTTTAAAACCAATACAATATTCGTTAGTGTTTAAAAATTCATTATCTGTTTTAAATCAAGGTAATTACATTTTCAAGTCAAAAAACCCTTCAGACCATGAACCCATGGATTTTTTAATTTTAACACACAACATACCATTTCAAATATACGGTAGTAAATAAGAACTATAATCAATTCAATAAATTATAACATTTTAATAGATCCCCTGACCTCAAGGATGTATAAAACCATACAACCTTTGATAATGGGATTGGAACTGAAGAGAATGACCTTCTCAAAGAATGAAACAAAATGAATATAAATAGAAATGATATAAGACACTATTAAGCCACAAATCTGTATCCAAGTCATTGACACAACCCAAACCAAATAAGAACCATGAGAAACACATACCCAGATAAGAGAAATCCAACCCCAATGTCGATCAATCAAAATATGAATCGATTCAAGTGGAATTAATTCACCCAAAAACACATAGGGATATAGTTGTAGTTGAGGTGACAAGGTAGTATAAATTAATGAGCCCTCAAAAACTAACACAACACCCTAAAAACTGCATTTTGGGGTATTACACAATGTGTAATCTTTTACACACAGTGAATCCATTTTATTTTAATTTACAATCAAAATGCATCATCTCAAATTAAAAATAGAAATTTCTATTTAATAATACTTGTAACACCTACATGAAATCTAAATTCTCATAGTATGAATTCAACTCAAAGGATGTGCATGGTGGCCAATACACATCGTGTAATCCCATTAAACATCATGAAACTACCCAAAAAATAGTAGAAAATATATGTTCATGCTAAAAATCCAACAAACTTGTGACTTAAACATTACATATATTCTCCTAATTCAAGGTAAAAACACATGGTAAATGATAAAAGGAAAATAAAATCAAATATCAAAACAGACCTAACAAATATGTGATGGGGTGTTATAATCTCCCCACCATAACAGATATTTGTCCCCAAAAAGATAATTAGATCTCGAATATATAAAAACTGTAGGACACTAATGCCTCATCATCAACTCATGCCCCCACATCTCATGGAGATCTAGTCCACAATACCATTGTACATGGACTAGGGGAATCATTTTAATGTGCAATACCATATCATGGAGGTCCACAATCTAAATTGGCTACTCAACCAAAGTGGTATAATGCTCATGAACAACATCCTCCCATATAATCACATGTGAAAGATCTGGTATATACCTCCTCAACTAGGAAACATGAAACATTTCATGTATTGTATATAAGAAATATTGTAATAGAAACTGATAATCCACCCTCCCTAGTTTCTCAAACATCTCAAAGGGACCCAAAAACCTCGATGCCAACTCACCCAACTTACCCAATCAATGATGTCCCAAGAAATGTGAAACAGAGAGAAGGACATTATCACCAACTTCAAAATATAGTGGCCAACATTCATGTTCCAAATAAGATTTATGAAGAATCAGTTCCATGATCAAATGCCTCCGGATCAACTGCACTACCTTTATCTTCTCCTTAATGATAGTCAACCCAACCAAGGAGCACTCTCCAAACTCTGTAATGCACAAGGAAGATCGAGATGAACACTCAAAAAATCCACATATGGTTCCATTATGATCAAATCCCATTAACTATTTTTATAGGAAAACTTAACGAAAGGAAAATGTGTGCCACAAAATCCATTGTAAACTAGTACAGAAGCCCAAAGCATATCCTTAAGAAGCTAGATAAACCTATCTATCTTTCCATCCACCTGTAGATGATAATCCATGCTCAATTTCGATAAGAAACTCATTTCCTTATACAAACCATTCTAGAATTTGGATTTGGACGTCATGTCCCTATCAGAAACATATAAAGTGGGATCCTTCTAAATTTTCATAATCTATCAAATATATAACTTCCCAAGTTATTCCACTTTTGTCATTATCTTTATTGGAAACAAATGCGCTTATTTAGCGAGTCTGTCAATAGTCACCCAAATCAAATCCTACACAATTGGATTCCATGGTAAACCAATGTTTATGTCCATTGAAATATCATCCAACATCCACACTAGAAAGGGTAAAGTATCTAAATAATCTGCATGTCTTTGGTGTTCCACCTCAATTACTTGAAAATTTAGACACCAAGATCCAAAATCTATAACTGACAGCCTCATTCCGAACAACCAATACTGATTTCTCAAATCATTGTACATCTATGTAGAGTCAGGGTGCATGGACCGACATGAATGGTGTCCACTCTCTAGAAACTCATTTATCAAGGAAAACCGAAAAACCTACCTACTTTAGAAGAATAATGGTCCATTGGTAGACTAAGATAACTTGAATAAGGTATACCCATAATTTAGGATTTATCCTAAGCATAAACTCCTGGAATCATTCATCTTCTCTAGTCTAACTCACTCAAGAAAATATTAGTAAACATTTATTGAATCCATGAATAAATTTCCACCTTCCTCCTTTACTCCAAATCTCATCATGGAAAACAAACTTATCAGAGAACACTACTCAATTAATTACTTCACTACCTGCATCGATAATTTTTTGATAAATCCATAAACTAGCATATTTTATTTCCCCAAGGTATATACAATATCATAATCAAAATTCCATAGACACTCAACAAAAATTCTCTGTCTCAAGTTCATATCCCTCTGATTGAAGATATATTTTAGGCTCTAATGCTAGAAATATATCATAAACCATTCTACAAAGAGATAGTAAGGTCATGTTTTTAGTGCATTAAAAATAGTTTTTAACAAAATATCATTGTTCAGGTAGTTCTTCTCGGGTGGGAATACTTGGCATGATCTAAAAACCACAATGTGTTTCCAATGCATCATGATACAACCAAACCCATACCAAAAGAATCATAGAAAACATCATAACCCAGACCTATTTTCAGAAGAGTCAAAAATGGAATTGAATTCAAAGTTCTCTTCTCTCCCCAAAATATCGCTGACACTTTTCATTCTATTGAAAATTTACACCCTTACAAGTTAAAGATGTCATTTAATATGTGAGATTGGAGAAGTCCCGATCAAATAGTCTATAGTATCATACCAAACCAAATGAAATTTGGATTTGAAACACATTTATGGGATGCTTCCGTGACTTAACTATCTTTACGTTTATAGGATCAACTATGACTCCCCTCTCAGATATCAAATTCCTTGGAAACATCACTTCACTGATCCCAAAAATCACACATGGAAAGCTTTTTGTACATATGATGTTCCCTAAAGATTTTTAGAATGATATCTAAATGGTCTATGTGGTCCTCCTATGTCTTGTAGTACACCAAGATATTTTTTATGAACACAAAAACAAGGGAGTCCAAGAACTGAGGAAATATTGGGTTCATTAAGGGCATAAACACCACAAGAGTGCTAGTGAGACCAATGACATAACCAAAAACATGAAATTTTCATATTTACATTGAAACACTATATTGGGTATATCCTCCTATCAAACTCTTAACTGGTGATACACTAAAAAAAGGTTAATCGTATAAAACCAATGACCCCCTAACTGATTAAAGAGATCATCAATTCTGGTTAGAGGATGCTTTTTATTAATGGTAACATGATTCAACATCCAATAGTCAAAACATATTATAAGACTTATGTTTTCCTTCTTATAAATGAGAATAGGTGAAGCCTATATTTACATGCTAGGATGAATAAATCCTTTCACCTCTAGGTCGTCAAGCTGGAATTTATGTTCCACAAACTCACTAGGTTCCCATTGATAAGATATCATAGAAATGGGTATCTTTCTAAGTAAAAGGTCAATAGAAAAATCGACCTATCTATATATAGAAAATCCATAAAAATAATATATAAATACCTTAGGGTACTCTCACACAACAAAATTTATCTGAACACCGAAGCATGGGTCAACATCATCAAGAAATTGTTTTGAAAAATGACATGATATTAACCCAGCATAAGAAACAACCAGACTCTCCCTTCCTGATTTACTGTCCCACTCACACAGGAAAACGTGGGTGAACCCATTGGATGATAATAAATATACTGAAAGATCACAATAATATATCTGGACTTTTATGATAATCATAAAATCCATTTTAATAATCATGTCAAGATGACATGATCAATCACTAATAAGTCCCATCCCACCTCAAAGTTTCCTAACAGCACTCAATATAGTGGACATTTGAAACATTCATCAGACCAGTTTCACATAGGTGTGGAATGATCCATCAAAAATGGAATAATATTTTCATTCAACCCCAACACATAAATCATCTTTGATGATATAAAATAATGATTAAAACCTATATCAAATGAATCTAGTACTAGAGAATATGAAATACTCAATGTACCTCTAACAATAACTAGCCCTGATTCAGATTCCTTTAGTGCACACTTTTTTGTATAAATCAATCCCTATATAGAATCCAAGACATCCCCTTTGAACTATGAATGCAACCAATTAACCTTGAATGTTTAAGCACAAACCTATGACCCCTTAGTGAAGGTGGATCCTACTTTAATGCCTTGGGACACCTTATAAAAAAACACATCAAATGACCATACTGACCACAAAGATAATATGTTGTTTGATCCTCCATACGCTGAGTACTAGTAAGACCATGCCACCCCCACTGGTAGAAAATAATGTATTTTTTCCTGTTAGAATCCCCTAAAATTAGTCTTATATAAAATCAACCACTCTTATGCTTTCTTTTTTGACAAAAAGATGGTCCCTGACTAATGGATGCACCCATCGAAGCTCCACCCAATCCTATCCTTCCAGTTAATTCTACCTCATTAAAAGCTATATTATCCACTACCTCTAAAAATGACATAAGGAAGAAAAGGACTATAATAGACCAATCATCTTCCCTCATCCCAATCTCAAACATCCAAGCCTTGAGGTTATCATTATTGATATTCTCGAGTTCTAGATGCAATAAATCTTTAAAGTGTTTGGATTACTCAGGAATAATACTCTCCCCTTGGTCTAATTTTATAAACTCTTGTGTATTTTCCTTGTGTAAGGTATCATTATAAAAAAAAGATTAAATATCTTATTGAAAGAAACCTAGATAAGACCTTCATGAAACATACCTTTTAGTATAGAGTCCCACTATCTTCTTCCTAGTAAATTGATAATATAATTTGTAAAACCCACCTAATAAGACTCAAGAAACATAAAAATGTTGAAGAAAATTTCAATCCATTCTATCCAATACTATGACTCTTGTGATCATTATCACCATGATTGATAGGTTGATTCTATGTGTTTAATTATGAGATGTGATCCACTACTCATCCCATGTTCACTATGCTTACTAACCCTAGAGTCTAAATGGTTCAGATCATTTCTTCATCCACGGATGGGTCTACATGAAGGATTATCTTATAGAGCATACCTCACGGCTTCACCTCTTGTATTTTGAGGAGCCCTTATCGGAGTCATGGTCTATTAAACAAAATAAAATAACCAACCAGTCAATAGAAAATTCCAAAATTATTAACCAAAAAGAAAGAAAACAAAACAACTGTTTAAAACAAAAATAATTTAAAGTAGTTATGAATACTATCATAAAAAAACCTTTTAAAAGGAATGTGTAAATCCAAATAAACTCCAACTTAGTTTATTAAAATTACCTCACACACAAAAAGTACATAGATATTATATATAGGATTATTTTAATAAAATTACCATTAAATTTATTCAAATAAACTTAAATACCAAGTCTTCAACTTAGTAGATATTTTCCAACCACCCATGTAAACAGAGATTTTGTAATGGGAGTTTGTTGGTCAGACCCATTTTCTATACCTACTTTCAAAATTCTGAAAATCCTTCTCATGTTTACCCAAGACACACAACCAACTCAGGCATTACTTAAAAACTATAGGATATGTAACCCCTTTGATACCAAATTCTTACAGACCAACCTAGGTTAACTGAAACAGTCACCCATGTCATCCCATCATAGGGTGGGGTATAACAATTATAAAAACAAGTCTCCTATAAAAGGATAACAAGACATAAAACAAAAGTAAAAAATGGAAAAATGGGAGATTGAATCGAGACAAAAATTCTAAACAAGAAAGAAATACATGTCTAGGCAATAGGTCTCCATGTGACTGAACATTACCACTATACTACACCAAAAACGAAAAATAATGTAATGAGAATCCTTCAGGCTACATAATGCTATTTCATTTACCTGAAACCTTTAAAGAAGGTCAACAGTAGCACATAGGCAGAAGAAGGGTGTCGGAAGAAAATCCCAGTAGGGTACCACCAAAAAATATATATCAGTTATAATAGTAATAAATCACATGTCCAAGTATTAGAACAAAATATTTATATAAGAATAAGTATAAATAAAAAAATTTGAAATCAATTTTAAATAATACTTGAATTTTCACAAATTGCATGCCATAATTTTTAAATCTAGAAAAAAGTAGGTAAAGATAAAAAATTAAAATATAAATCCAAGATAACATCCATGAAATAAAATATCTGGTAACAAAAATAAATAAAAAGGTAAAGTCCCAAAATATAAATATACATGTAATCCAACTTCCATGAAATAAGGTATCATGTAATAAGAATAAGAAAAAATAATGAACTTACCATCCAGGCTCTAGCCTATTGTAAAATACATACTAGAAACTCACAGGCCTAACATGGGATAAGGTTTTATTTAACTAACATCATTTCAAGCCATAGACCATCAAAATATAAGAGTTAACCTCCTAGTGTTGTCACACACAATAAGGCTACATGTGTCTCTTTATCAACGTACTCGAGGTTTTCATTGAGAGTTTTTTTCAATTAATAATTTTAAAAATAATGCTCACATTTTTTTCAAAAAATTTAAAATCCAAAAAAATCTACTTCAGGTTTTGAAAAATGATTTGCATTTCAAATCAAGGAAATTAAGTTTTGAAGGAAAATACCACTTTAAAACATGAACCCATTATTTTTTAATTTTTAACACATTTAATTCATTTTCAAATCTCTAGGAATCATTAAGAGGTATAATAAATTCATGAAATTAAAATAATTGAATGGACCCACCTACCTTAATGATTGAGAAAGCCAATATGCATTTGAAATTGAGGATTGGAACCCACTAGAATGGCCTTTTAAAAGTATAGAATAGAAAATATCTAAAGAGTATTATTTAAAACCCCCTGAAAAAAATCCACATAAAAGAGATAGCCATAACCAAAACCAAAGAAACAAAATGAGAAACACTTACCTAGATAAGAGAAATCCCACCACAATGGAGATAAATCATAGATTGAATCTATCCATATGGAGGGAAGCCACCTCAAATTTCCTAGGGTAAGATCATTATCTAAGAGGAGAAGGATAATAAAACAAAAAATACCTCTAACACCTGCATAACACCACAAAAACTGAATCTCAAGTAATTTCATGGAGTGTAAGACTTTCCATGTTGTGAATACCTTTTATTTAAAGTTACACTAAAAAATACATCACATAAGATAAAAACATGATTTCAACATTACATAATGTGTAACACCTAGGTGAAATGTATATTCTCATGTTATTAATACAACTCACAAGATGTGCCTGAATACTAATACACATCATGTAATCAAATTTAACATCATACGACTGACCATAAAATAACATAAACTACAGGTTCATGATGAAAATCCAACAATTCCATGATATCACCATAATATGTATCCACCCAATTCAATGACAAAAACACACATTTGATGAGAAAAAGAAGAAAAAAGAAAATATTAGAAAATACATGATAGAATGGTATTGGGGAATTACATCTAAGGGTCACTAGATTCAACCAATGGCTAGAACGAGAACATCTATCATTACAAACATAAAAAACTAGTGATTCAAATAAAATATAAATTTTTATCCAAAAAAATTTTAAACTACAATATTATAGAGAGCACATAGATCCCAAAAAAATTGTAGTATTAAATAATTTTGATAATACCATGCATGAAAAGATTATAATTTTAAAAATTATGGTGAAGAATATAATAGGGATACCAGATATTATGTTGGTTCCTGAATTGAAAAAAAATTGAAAGATATATAAAACATAGATTATTAAAGGCCTATGAAATGAAATATTTTTAATTTTTATAATGGTACCATTTTACTCCCCTAATAATGTAGTAATAAGGATTCATTTAATTGTAGAAAAATATATAAAATTAAAATTACTATATAGACAAATAATTTGATATATGTGCTTTGTTGATCAAGATAGGCTAACAAACTATCATAAAAATATTATAATACTCACCTAGGAATCAATAATCCTAAAAGAGCCAATTATTTCTCTATCTTAAAAACATTTCCCAATACACTAATCAAGTCAATTATTATATAGAAAAAAACATCAAACAAAAAATCATAAATAGTCCCCAAATAAGGTTAAATGAAATCAAATTTCAATACCCACACAATTATGATATAATTTTTGTTGTAAAACTATTAAATTTAATGAACCACTAGGTTCTCACATGTGTCTCGATTCATCAATAAAATCCATTAAAATATATAAAAATAAAATTCAATATTAAGGACACTCAAATACGTAATTAACATTATTATATGAATATTCATACCCTAGAAATCATAAATGTGATAATTTTATTGACCCACATTTTGAATTAAGAAGAAATTTGATTATGAATATATTTTGAAACTTGTTTTCATACCATTAGAGTAAATATTTCCAGTTCTCATTAAGTTGTTCTTTTGAGTTACTCAATTTATCTACACATAAGTTTAAATTAAAATTATTAATTATGAAAATTTTATATAGAGATGTGAAAATGGTAATTTTACAATATTTAATTACCCCAAATGAATCTCATATAGTGCGGATGATCATGGAATTTAAAAATTACTTTTGGGTATGTAATGTCATGTGGCTTTGTGAGTCTATAAATATTGGGAGAGCCTGATTTTTCAATAAATGGATGGGTAGAATGTTTAACTTGGTGTAGATATAGTGTTCTACGAGTTTAAAACTACTAGTATAGGTATTTTAGGAGTGAATGAAGTCTATATAGTGGTCATAGGGATAAATATAGTTATAGGTGGGTAGCAAAGGAGGTCATGTGTGTTGGGACTACGGTTTGAAACCAGTAGATATCCAGAGTTAGGCCACTGACTTGTCAGTGGACTTGATAGTGGAACCTACAATATGAATATGGCCACCAGATAGCCATTGGGGTTTTAGGGGGAATAATCAAAATTCTTCCCCCTTATGTTTAAAAATGGGTAATCCCCCCTCTCCTCCCACTTTGGCGGTGCAAACAAGGGTTCAAATAAACATCCCCTCCATTTATTCTCCCCCATTTTAGGGTGCTTTGGTGGTTAATTATTATATTATAAGATTTTATTCACTTTCATAGGACTCTTTTCCTCTTACCCTTCAATATTATTTAATTTCTATTTCATCCATTTATGTATTTTATTCTAATTACACTAGATCATGTTGAACTCTACTTAGCATGAATGGGATTATGCTATACCCTGATATAGGATATCCTAATACCCCTTATATGTGGATTATATCACCATTTTTATGTGATATGTTTCTATTGTGAATTTTCCAATGTTATTACTTGAAAATAAATTAAAATAAATGTGGAATTGATTCCATTGGTTTGGGATTTGGCTGTGAATGATTTTAGGGGTTTGTTAGTGGACTCTCTTGGATTTTTAGTCCTAGTTCTAGTGTGAAAAAGGAATTTGGTGAGTTATTATTTCTATTTTTAATTTAATTTAATTTAGTCTATTATTTATAAAGTATAAAATTATTTATTGTGTGTCCCTTAGCTAGTGTTAGGATCTTAGTTCATTAAAATGAGATTGGTTGATAGTGGATGAGGCTGTGTTAGTTTTTCTAGCAGATATTGAACTTTATAATCTAAAGGGGAAAGGATTTTAAAAAAATTATGTTATCCTTATTACTCATTCTATGGTATTATACATGTTCTTCATGGTCCATGGACACATGATCATGTCACTGTCGAGTCAAGAAGAAGAAAAGTGATGGTTAAATCATTTAATATAATTTAAATGTTTAATTTCAAATAAAATTCCGTTTTGACCCGAATTACTCAATTAAAATGCATGTAGTTATAGGGCCTTGATATACTTTGGCATTGGATAATATTAGTTAGAAAATAATGGAAATGTAATTGACTATTATTATGTGTATTGTGATATATAGACTATAAGGGGTAGACACATGGTGTAATTTAGTGAACATGACATAGTGTACCTAGTCAGAAAGGAGACCATAGAGACCTCCAAGTATATGTTTACCATAGTGTGAGATAAATAGCCTAGGTGGTGTCCATGTGAGTCAAAGATATTCACTAATACCTTCAGTTAATTTAGATAATAGTGGGGTTTTATTTTTCCATAAAGACACGGTGATCTAATTTGGGTAAACCCTAAAGAAGGAAATTTCTATGTTGGGATTTTAGTATAACCTAGAGTATTTTCATTGGTGATGGGCTTGAGGAAATCACCATCATGATGGATTTTGAAATGATATATGAGTTGGGGATGAGAGAACCTTATGAGATTTATAGTCAATGATGAGACCTAAGGGACCCTGCTGGGTGCCCAAATGACATATGAACTATAAAGAGAGGTTTTTCATTTTTATTTTAGTAGAATGGAATTGAGTTTACCATAGATTACGGGTTTTAATTTTTTTTTATTATTTATGGTTGTGGTTATTAGATGGAAAATTCTTTTAGTGGTTATCAATTTATACATTGAAAACAGCCAAGGAGTAGTGATTAGCTGAGAAAATTTTTATAGGGGAGGTTAGTGTAATTATTAAGCTTTTTCCTTGTTTGAGAAATGTCTAATAAGGAAGTTTCAATTTACTTATAAGGAAATATCCCTTTGGGATGATTTTTCTATCAAGATAATAAAACTCTCATAGTGGAATTTTATGTTATTATCAATAGAGATTCCTTGGATATAGATATGGGGTTGATTCTGTATACATGGATGATTATTTTTTAGTGTTTCACCTAGGTATATGATACTCTAATGTTTATCAGGTAGAACCATGTATATTATATTGGGAGGCACAATGACAGTAGATGAAGTAGGTATGGTAAATCAAGGTTGTATACGTATGTATAAAAAATGACCTGGTACATGGTATGTGGGTTGGAATGGTCCACATGATGTGTTTAGAGATATTACAACATATAGATAAAGAAGGTATTGTTGGTGATTATTTAATTATTTATGTTTTTTATTTTATTTATTTATTCTGAGCATGTCTAATGCACATATAAATTCATTTCTGGTATATAAGGGGACTGTGTTGGTAGTTCCCCAATGAGTTATATACTTACACATTGATCATATCTCCATTTCAATTAGTTACCAGAGAAACCCTCTCTTGTTATAGGTTCTTGTTAGGCTAAGTCATAGGATCTTGTTATTAGCTGGAGTACCTCCGATGGGATTTGGAGTTTGTTTTGAGGTGAGTCTTGAGGATCTATAGCAGGGCCTTTTGTACTTTTATTTTAGATATTATTTACTTTGGTATTTTCATTCTGTTTATGTGATATTCCAAGGGGTGATCATTCATGTATGTCAGTGTATATATCCCACATTCATATTACTATTTTTTTATTTTTTATTTATCTATGTGTTATAATGGTTTAGTTTGGTTCATAACATAGTTTTTATTTTATATCTTATTGTTCAATATGACAGACAAGGTATAGTCTCCTCATAATACAACCCTAGACCCTCTTTCTTAGTTGGCAGGCTAATCAATATGGGGAGGAATGCCTATGGTAATATAGAAAATTAGTTTGGAAACCTTTTAGAGTGAGCTGAGTCAAGACACTCAATAATGGTATTAGAGGTTTGTTTTGTGAAAATATTTTAGGTAAGGTATCCAAGAGGTATGTTAATGTTTACGAGCCTGATATGGATACCAAACTGGTGTATGAATAACACATTTTTTGAAGAAATTCTAAGTTACCTAAGGTATGAGACTGATGTTCTTGATATGAAATGTTACAAATATGTTATTTTCACCTCATTTAAGGCACATGTTGTTTATATTTATGATTCCGTTCTAGATTTGGCTATTGTATCATTGAGGAAAGCGACATCTAAAACTATATTGTACCAGGAGTGATGGATTCAAATAAAATTTATGGGCCTACTAGTGTGTTTTTTTATCACCGACTAAGTATTAGTTGATTAAAGGGTCAATAATAGATCATACGACTATTACTTGTATATGTTCTTGGTGGTATTCTACTCATTTGATTTTTCTTGTGTATGTGAATTCCTATTAGATGGATGGTTATTTTGATCTATAGAATGTCACTAAAACTTTGAGGATGATAAAGAAGTTCCTTATGAATAGGAGGAACAATGACCATTGTGGGTTAGTGAAGGAACAAGTTACCTCTTCCTTGAACCCCTTAGGGGGGTCATTGATATTGAAGTTTGATTACAGAGATTTTCAATAACAACCTATATGTTATTTCCATATATATTGGAATGAAGATCTACTTAACCAAGCTAGTTGCTATGTTTCATGGGATATTGGTTGTCATGGGGCGATTCTTGTTATGTAGTTATGGCTATGTGATTATTGGGGGAGAATTTTTATATGTGGATACTCATTGAGAATCAATTACTTGTTAGCAGGTGATTTTATCTTCAGATTCCAAACATCTTTTTGAGTATAGAAGTATGTGTTTCTTGGGAATATTGGATGTCATGGTTTGTTTAAGATGGGGGTATGTAATACATCCCATGATTTAAGACTTTATGTGAGTTTTAATTTTTTTGGCTAGTTGGGAGACTTAGAGACCTTTATATTTGAATTAAAACCTATAGGGACAGTGTGTAGTGATTTTCGATGGAATATGTGAGTGTGTTTGTCTGAATATTAATTATTCCTTAGAGGTTAGAAGTATGGGTACATGATAACTTTTTAGGTCGATGAACAAGTGGTCCCATTGAGGTTATTATAAGGAATATTGATGCCTTAAAATTATTTTTCATAGTAAGCACTTATAGTGCATGAAAATCTCATTAATAAATGTAATATATGACTTGATGAGACAGTGGGTAGAATCTCATGTTTGGGAATGATGTCTTAATGGTAGTGATTATGTGATAGAAAGTGGGACTCATAAACTACTTAGTTTTATAATGTCTTTCAAGGGTCATCCTAGATAGATAAGGTTGAAATTTAAAGTATCATGGTCTATGGTTATGGTGTGTGAGCCTAGGATCGATGTGGTAGGGCTTAGGGAATTCCTAGTTAGATGATATAACAAGGAGTAATGTGGGTGCATGTCTATTAGGATATATATTATCTTGGGTTATAGGAGCTATTTAGCTCCATTCCAGAAAGAGATTAGTGTAAGAACATGATGTACGTGTGGATGATTTAATAAATTAGGTTAAATAGAGTAGTTCATAGAGAAAGTTATTTGAGGCTGTTAAATAGTGTGTGATTTGTAGGTTTGTGATTTGGGTAATTCATCAAGATTTATGGGATGGATTTCCATTATGTTGAATGAGATATGGAAGGTATGTTCCCATTAACCATGGTACCCATTCTAAGTAGTAAATTGGTGAGCGGACATGTGTGAGACTACGGTACATGGGGTTGATGAAGCATTATTGGAATAGTGGAATCAGGTTCTCATGAACATGAATATACCCCTACATAATAGAGGATACATTGGGATTGAGCATGTTTTTTATCATAACTGATCCAGGTGAATGATGGTTAGGTATTGACATGATGCGATGATTGTATCTTGAGAGGATTAACATGCATGTGCCAATGGAACACATTGAGGATATGATTGGGTAGATTTATAAGTTAATACAAATAGTAGGGAGGAAACCTTTCGTTTTCTATCTACGGTGACTTTTTTATGAATATAATATCGACTTTTTATGGATGACATTCCAATGGGTCAAAAATGAGATATGAATTGGTGTTTCAGATTAATTCTCATTTTTTAGTGACTTGTTCCATTCAATTTATTATGTATAGTGTTGGTTAGGGCATGGGTCGTAGTGATCAGAAGTTAGTTCAGTAAATAAATGTCAAATAAGATTCTATGGTGAGGAGTGTCATGTCGGTCATGGGTGATATGACCCCTTTTTCAAAGGGTTGGGGATACATGTGATCAATCTTTTATTGATCATTATGAAATTTTGATTCTCATGGATAATTGGATAAAGATATATTTGGACTACTCATTGAATTATAAATATGAATTCAATTTAGATAATAAATAGAGTCTGGGTGTATATTGTTTTTCTTGAGATAAATTGAGATGATCTAACCATGATCAGGTTAGATGTGAAATGGTTCTTGGTGTATAACAGTGCATGAAGATTCATTTAGTTTCATTGGTTCTTCATACATGAAATTTAATTGAGATATAAGAATAAGATTTTGTAAGTGTGTTAAAAAGATATTGTGTTGACTGAATAGTAAAGGCATCACGATTGAGTGATTCGAGTGACATGTCAGCAGTTGAAGCCTTGGGTTTATGAGGAAGGTTAGTTAGAGGAGTTTCAAATGTTAGTTTTGAGTGTAATTGTATGTGGCGAATTAGATAACACTTCAAGAATGTTGTTAATTATTAGGAGTGGTGTTTTAATATCCACATCCAATGGTGAGAGGTATCTTGGGTTGGAACTGATCTTCCTATGTCAAGCCTGATAGTAAAGAGCACCTTGACCTAGTGTATTACTTGAACAATGACATAGTGGTATGTATAAGATACATTTGAATTTTGAAAAGGGGGATCTTGCTCTGGGATGATTCCCCTCCATTCCCTAGGAGACGTTTCCTATTGTGATGGTCCATTCCTAATGGGAGGGGGAGGGACCATTATCTTCTTCCATAGGTGTCTGACCTGATTCCTTCTCCCACATTTATATTCCATATTTTATTCCTCAGTTCCCTCAAATTTACCTTTTCCCTAAAGGTAATGAGATGTTATATGGTATTCTAAAACATCCACTATTGGCATCAATGTTAATGAATTCCTTATATGTTATAATTCTAATGTGGTTTGAATGATTCAAACATCTATATCCATCGATGGACTTGTTTGATAGATTCAACATTGAAGTGTGGAGTTTACAGGATCCTGAAACAATTGTTCTTCTTGATAATAGGCATATCATGATTGAACTTTCTTCAAGAAGAGGATCTGATGTTGGCCTAGTCCTATTCTCACTAGATTTGAAATGGATTCTGTTTCTTACAATTCAGGCGGTCTAATGATTTCCATATGATCCACGACCCACCAATGATGGTGATTTGGGTTTGTTTTTCAAAACATCCCCTCCTGTTTAAAAAATTGTTCAATCATTAGATTTACTGGGAATTTAGAGGGTTAATACTTATGCTATCATAGTAGAATCCAAGCAGGTTTTTACCCTATTTCTCCAGGAATATATTCCAAAGAAGATGTCTCTTTAATTCCAGTTGAGTATGTATGAATATTGGTTAGAGATTAATACTGATACATGTAAACTATTTGTTTTGAGAATTGGGAGGATTATTGTGAATTGTGAAAGCATCTTGGTATTCTGATGAAAGTATATAAACACATGATCTTGAATAGAATTCTGGAGACAAATGAGGAGGGTCCAGGGATGGATATAATTGTTTGGGAGTTTTGGCTATTGTTGGTCAAAAGGAGGTTTAATTTGATTGATACTTGGAGCAAGTGGCTCTCGCTCAGAATGAGGTTTGTTTGAGGAAGGTTGTTCCTAGAGTAGAAGATGTGTACAATAGGTTGAAACAAGAAATGGATGCTTCATAATCGAATACTATATATAGTTTAGTGGGGTTTGAGTGCATTGGATATTAATCATCCATGGATGTTTCCTATGTATAGGATATGAGTGTTGGAAATAGATTAAAAAACAATGAGGGGTTAAATAAGACATGGGATGTGTTTTTTGGCCTTGGATCTACACATGACGTGGTTCTCTATCCATTTATTGGGAAAGTTTTTGTGGATAAATGGATCATGGAATGCATGTTTCTTGGGGTGAAGAGATTTAAACTAATTGGATTGTTTTTAGGATGGTTGAGAAAATCATTAAGGTGGGTAACCAGATTCATGTTATGGCTATCTAAGGTTCATTCTATGATCAACATGAACTTATTAAAGATGAGGTTTCATTTTACGGCTAAGTTTCCTATGGAGAAGAGGCAAGTGATGATATGTATATCATTTTTTAGATGACAATCCAGAGGGAATTCATGTGAGAGGGCCCTAAAATCTGAGGGGGAAGAAGGGATAGAAAGAAAAAAATGATTCTGGTAGTTTCATTCTACTTAAAAAACCTAAAACCAAAGTTCTCAAGGACTATTACTTCATACCTAAATCAATGGATATAAGATATTAAAATGAAACAAGGACCATTGAGATAGACATAGAACCTAATAATAAGGATCATGACTAGAAGGTGAGTGAGAAGGTTGAGTGTGGAAACCAAATGACTGAAAATTCAATCTCCAATGAAAAAGAAAAGGTTGATGGTGTGGTGGGAGAATAAAATATGTTATATGATACCTCAATGGTAGTTTCACATGATCAAAATGATAAATCCACTGATAAAATGAGAAATCCACTGATTGGGTTGATCCCTCTATGTGAGCACTCATCAACCAATAATGGGATGTAGGTAAGGAGGTTCCAATTAATGACCATTATTTGAATCTTATCATACACTCGGAGGAAGATCTGTTGGATGATTTTATACTAATTAATACCATTATAGTGGATGCTAATAAGATATATATTACCACTAATTGTGGAAACCAATTAATAGTATATGGATTGGATCAACAATAAATACAATATTATAGTAATATGTTTTAATGTAGGGAAAACATTGAGGAGTATATTAAAACATCAGAAAAAATGGACTACTAATTTGAATAGCCTATCAAGGATGATCTAACTAGAGAGTAAAATATACTCAATTTTAAATTACATAATGATAATGTGTCTAATAGTATTAAATAATATTTTAATGAATTGGCAATCTTGTATTGTTCTTGATGTTTTGTATCATGTGATGCACTAGTTCTGAATTTTTTATAAATGTGTTTTGAAAATAAAAAAGTGTAATTTTAAGTTAATTTCTTATACATAGTGGTGTGTCATGATATATTTATGACATGGTGCGTCATCAAGTTGTTTTGGTGATGATCTCAAGTGATGGATAATTAATTGGTTGTTTGAACTCTTTATTCTTGGGGTGGACGGCAAGAGTGATTTTAGCATAAAGAGGTGGAACAAGTCCATTTAGGATTTCATTGACAATAAATTAAATTCTAATTGGTTAAATAGATTCCCATCTAGACTTGTTAAGGATGATAAGAATAATGGTGTGGAGGATATTAGATCAAGTTTCTATAAATGTTTTTAATTTTAGGAAATGATTGGATTTTTAATTTTTAGGGAGGTTTCATTTTGAATCTTGCATGAAGAAAATGTTTTAATGGTTTTATCCTCCTAAATGTGGGGTTTTAGGGAATACAATTAAGTTCAAATGGTGACCAAAGGTCTCGAGAGAGTAATTAAAGGGAATTATTGGCTGTCAAGCTATCTAGGGTTGTAGTCTATAGCCACAAACTAATTTGTGGCCTAGAGAGCGAAACACGTAATCTATTGGTGGCTACAAACTAGCTGATGAAATTTTTAGTGGAAATAAATATAGTTATACCCATTGGTATTTTATAATAGAGAATCCCACTTTTAATCATATTATTTATATGGAAAATAGGGTTCTAAGACCTCATCCCCTCCTTACATGCCCATCATTTAGGCTGTTTTTTGTGGTGATTTTTGATAGTCTTGTGGTTTTGATTTCATGTGTTGGACTCCTTTCCACTTCTAATTACTTGTTATTTAATTTTTTTCCTTAACCTAGATATTTTATGATGATTCCACCATATATTGGTGAAATTAGAAATTTATAAATAGGATTACTCTTTTCCTAAGAAGATGGTGTCTGAAGACCCAATCTACAAGCTATCACGTCATGTTTTTATGATGTATGTCTCCATGGTGAATTTTATAGTGATCATAAATGAATTAAAAAATAATTATTTTGTAATTGATTCCAATGGTTATATATTTGGCCCAAAATGTTGTCAGGGGATCCATTATGGACCTTCCATGGGTTGTTGGTCCCAGTTCTGGTATGATGGGTGCATCTGATGAGTTATTGTTGATATGCCTAATTTATGTTAATTAGGTCAAATATTTAAAATTCCAAAAATTATTTATTGGGGGTTAATTTATTGGAGTTACGAGTATGGGTCATTGATATGAGATTATTTGATCATAGATGATGCTGAACAAGCATGGGTAGTAGCTGCATACTGTTGGAATCTAATGGGGAAATGCTTCTAAAAATGGTTGGTTGTCTTCAATGCTCACCCAATATTATTATACATATTTTTCATGGTATGTGGATGTGTGGGTTGAAAATAATGAATATATAATAAGTAAATTGATGATTAAATCATTTATTTTAATTAAAATTAATTTTTATTTTCAAAAACATTCCTTTATTAGGATAAAATAATTTCTAGGGCCCTGAAAGTCTTTTACACTGGCTGGTTTGCCTCAGCTACTGATGGATGAGGACTTAACTATAATAAAGTGTCTTGTAATGAACATACCCTGAGGGGTGTATAATTGGTGTTATTTAGTGAAGATGACATAATATCAATAAAAAATTTTCATTTCAATTCCCCCACATAGAGGTTATGTAGGATTAATAGCCTTGATGTTGGCCGAGTGAGGCTAAGAGATGTCCTTACACCATTAGAAAACAAAACGATTATATAGAGTTATTTCCAAAAAAAGAAATGATGACCATGGAGGGGTTTACCCTATCAAGAAAAATATATAGGGTGTTCATTTAGGCCTTCCTAGAGTGGTTATACATGGGATGGTCTTGTGTCCATCATTCTTTAGACAAGTGTTCTCCTGAGAGATGAGTTGGGGCTGAGGTACCTTTATGAGATATCTGATCCATGACAAGACATAGGGGGCCCCAGTGGGTTCCCCGATGACATGTTGACCCTAATGATAGTGTATTAGTTTTTTATTTAGTAGAATAGGGATTGTATTTCCACTAAGTGCTTGGGTATTCAATTTATATAGTTTATTATTGTGTTTATTGGATGGAAACTTATAGTATGGGTGGTAGTTTTATCCAATGAGAACTCCTAAGGGGAAGTGATTTATAATGTATTACTAGATAAGATAACTCCCAAAGGGGATATCTATGTTACAATTTCTCTTATTCCTTGTTTAAGAAAAAAACCCAACGGGGCGGTCCATGTTACTTGGAAATAAAGCTACCTAAGGGAATATTTTGACACATGGATGAGAAAACTCCCAAAAGGGGAAGTCCATGATACTATCTGTGTGGATTCCATGTATATAGAGCTGGGATTGTTCTTGTATACTAAGATAGATATTTCCTCATGTTTTTTATTCTTATCTGTATACCGGGGAGACCTATGTCTATTATATTAGGTGGAACAACCATCATGACATGCTTAAGGACACCCCAACACTAGATAATGGAGTTACGGTTGATCAGGTCCATGTAATGAAGTATTTATAATGGGATGGAACATGGTATGTGGGTTGTCAGGGGTATCATGACCAGATCATATAAATTCTGGTTTCATAATGAAGTTGGTATTACTAGTGGTTATTTATTTATTTATGTATTGTAGTTTATTTATTTATTTTGATCATGTCACATACATGTATGACTAAATTATTGGAATCATATGATACTGTGTTGGTTGTTCCTTACCAAGTTATATACTCACACAATTTTTAGGAGGCCATTACATTCGGTTACCTGAGAGACCATCACTTTTTCATGGTTCTAGGTTGGTTGAGGATCGAGATTGCATAATTTAGTTGGAGCATTCAAGATGGGATTTGGTATTTGGGGTGAGGATAGGCTAAGAAATTTGTTATGGATCCTCCTGTACTTTTATTTTTGTTTTTATATATTCTCGTATTTTCTTTCCATTATTGTGACATTCCTAGCAGGAGATCAAGTGTATTTTTTTAACATATGTCTTGTTTTCAAATTACTATTATTGGATGTTTTATTTATATTCATTATTGGATGGTTATGGTTTGTGTATGATGTTGTTTTGTTTCATATGTTATCGTGAAATTTGATATTGGGTTATAGTCTCCACACAATACCACCATATACCTTTGATTCAAGTTGGTATCCTCTAGTGTATGAGTAAGCATTCTTGAGGTCACGTGTTAAATCGGTCCAGCAATATTTTATATCGAATAAGACTAGACTCTTATAAAGTACATGATTGATGCGAATCATAAGTGGTTTAATTTTTATCACATTGACTAAATTAATTAATTAATTAATTAATTTTAATGCCCACTATTTTATTTTTTTGTAAAAAATAATATATTTTAAACTAAAAACTATGCTGCAAAAGTATTTTTATAGTAATTTTTAAGAAATATTTTTTATTTAAGACTAATGAACCACCCAAATGTGCTATCTATTATAATATATGGGGTCAAAAATATTATAAATTTATAATCCTTATTTTATTTAGTAAAATTTTGAATGAAATTGAATCAGTAAAGTCCTATGTTCGATCAAAAAAGTACATAATTATCAACAATCATAGAATGTATGACCCTATATATTTTTACATAATTAATTTTTAATTAGAAAGAAATTAAATGGAAAATGTAATCTGTCTATGATTACATATTATGAGAAAATAAGACATAGTGAATTAACATAAAGGGATAGTCTTTAGAAAAATATAATTTCACTCATTTTTTAAAAGAATTTAATTATCTAGTTGAAAGATTCATATGCAATTAACATTCATTTGACCATTTTTTCTCAGTACTAACCCAATCCTTTCTATTCCTTTTGAACTAAAGAATATTCTTAAATCATGTTGCATTAATATTCAATCTTTTTAGGATAAAATTATCATGTCAAATATCATAACCTAATTACTTATTTATCTTATTGATGTAACTCCTCTTGTGAATAATTTTATCAATGGATTAACAGATAATAACATGTATTAATTAATCTAAAAATTATACTTACCGAAGAAAAAAACAATTCACAAGTTATTTCAATATTATATTATATACCCATAATCCCAATCTTACCCTATTATCCTTTAAGTTGACTAATCATGAATGAATGATATAGAATCAATCACCAAAAATTATTTATTTAAAAGTAAAAAATAAATCCTAGAAAATAAAAAAATATATAGGGATTCAGTCAAGAGAATTGAGGAAATACACTTGTTATAAAAACTCAATTTTAATCACCTTAGAATATTTTTTTTCCTCCCCTAAAACAAATACCTAATATTGTTTTCAAACCATGTATATACCATATTATATTTTCATATTTTGGGTTGTTCTATAATATATATAAATTAAAAAAATATAGGACTATTACTCTATATTTTACACAATTATCCCATTTAAAAATATCCAATATCTTTAACTATCCCAAAAAAATTATAGATTCATTATGGAATGATTCTATTATATTAGGGTTTATGATTCTTCCTTAAAAATTTCTATAATTTTTCTCCATCATATTATTCAAATCAGCATTATATTCAAATTAAGTTTCCAATAACAACTCCTATAGAGAAAAATGGATCCTTTAGTTCTTAAAAATATTGATCAATTGGGTGTTGTGGTGTAATAACTATCTATCACATCACAATCCACTATTCATAAAACTCTTCACTTTCAAAAATACATGGGAATTTCAATATATTAATTATTCGTCATTCAATAATGAAATTTATAATGCTATTCTTTATCCATCCTAAAATAATGATGATGAAATTTTATTGACTTCCTATTATTTTTTATTTTTATATTACATCACTACCAAAAATATCAAAATTTATCAAAAATTTTCATTTTATAAATAATAAATAAAAATATTTAATTATACCGAACTGATTTAATTAAATATAAATAATTTACAGGGAAAATATGTACATAAATAAGGCTATTAGATGAAATTATTTAATATTAGTATATGGAACTGAACCAGGCTGTTTTTTATAAGTATATAGTTTCAATCCATTAAATATCATTTTATCACGATTTTTGGTAGGTGATGGAAGAGGATCTTATTAGATGTCATGTGAAACAATGGTGGTTCCATGTGAGTTAGAACTATTGATTTTCTCTCTAGTTTTTTATACAGTTTAATCTATTCATTTGAAATTATATTATATAGTTTTTAATAATAATTATAACATAATTATTATTTTTTTATGAATGTTTTAATTATTATGCACCTTGTCTATGTGGTCAAATGTTTGGGTCTATGGCATGACCACTGCTCGTCTATACTACACTAAATGTTCAATACTATATATCCTCATGAGAAAATATTCCTAAATTTGACAATGATAATGAGATCGATGAGAGGAAGAGTGTTAAAACAAAATCTACGGTGAATGTTGGAACCTATGCCTTAGAGAATGTTGGAACACAATATATGAAGAATGATTAAAAGTAAGAGGTTATTATTGAAATAATGACAAAAATTCATTCTATTTATTGAAAATTATACATATTGGGTGAAATATTTCTATGATGGAGAGTGGATGAAGTTTGGTAGAGTTATGGAGTGAATATATAAAATGAAAAAATACTTTCCCTAAAATAATGTTAAATAAATAGAAAGTGGGGCACTACTAGATATTATTGTTTTATGATCTTATCACAATTCTATATAATAATGGATAAAACTTTTCAACTAACTATAAATAATTTCATAATATATGTGTGTGACACCGTGATTCCTTGAATGATACAAAATTATTATGGCGATAGTTATTAAATATTGATGAACACACAGAAATAGTAGGACACAATTGTAACACATATAGACTTTATATTATATGAATTTAAATATAAATTTAATCTATTTGATAGATTATGGTACAGATGACCCCGAGTCAAAATGAACCACAATACAATATAACATCATAACTGAGCCATTAAATTGGTGGGTATGGATAATAATAACTAAATTATGAAAATTAACTTTTTTATACACATATAAAGAAATTAATTGATTATAAAGTAAGTAGAAAAGAAAATTCAAATCATTTTAATGAAAAATAAATGTTTTTATGAAAAACCATATTTATTTAAAAAGTGGTTTTGTCTCCTTTTTCACACATAAAATAATTTTTTTTTAATTTTACTAAATTTATCATAAAAAACTTAATTCATTTTTAAATCATAATTTATAAATTATCTTAGAGAGAATTATTGATATTTTTAGGAAAAGATTAATTTTTTGATCAATAGTAAAAATACCAATTTTGAATGAAAACATTATTTTTTTTACAACATTCAAAATGACACATTTAAAAAAAATTAAAATATAATTCGTTAAATGATATTATAATTAATCCAATTTATATAATTTGGTTCATTTTTATGTTTAATTTTGATATAAAACTATTATAGTTATGAAAACATTTCCTTTGGAAAACCATTTTTTGATGCGCTAGTGGGTTCAATTTTAAATTAATTTCAACCGATTTTGTGATTTGAATTTGGGAAAATGTATTCCATATTTTGAATAATAATAATTAAAATTAGTTAATAATTTTAACTTTATATTTGGTCATAATGATGAGTTAAAATAGTAAAACTTAATTATCATGGTTATGTTTCAAACAGGTTCAACATTGTGTAAACTAAATAGATATAGGTTAAAATTACTTATAAACTCAAATAATTTAAATTTTATAGAATTATTTAAACTTTATATAATCTAATATTTTAAAATTATCTATTTTGGATCCTTTATTCATGTGTAAAACGTGGGTACATTTTATTCTATTCAAAATTTTTATATATGTCCACTCCCACACTTATAAAAGGACACCCCCATATGATCACCTCTTCACACGTAAAAAACCATTTAGTTCATCCAATAAATGAAAAAATATATTACATACATCTCTCACCACAACCTATAGTCCATGTTTGGATGTTAAAACAATTTTAATAAGGATTTTGGTATAAACCTAAAGATTTTCTCTAAAAAAGATGTATAGTTTTTAACCATGCATATTTGTTTTATTTCATCCTATAAATTGTTAAAATTTTCCAAAAATATGATTAATTAATAAAATATTATATTAAATATAATGATATGATATTATATTATTTTAATATCCTATATCCATTGCATGTTCCATCAAATGGTAAACGACATGATCGATTCGGTGTTTGACAAACTACCGCCTTGCGAACCTAAACAATTCATTTTCCATCATTGTGTCTCACAGATGGATATAATGATTGAGTTAATGTTTATAAATAATATTGATGAAAAAATTATACTTATCAGATTATTATATCACATCTACCTTATTACATTCCATTATTTTTGAAAATGATAATGTTGGTTGTGTGCATTTGTGGACTACCGCCTCCACATAGTGATGTGATACATTTTTCATTTTATTTCGACATGGATGGTAATGACTACATATTTAATGTAATGACCCAACCCTAGAATCCTAGAGCCTACAAATTATTTTAATACAATGGCATGATTATAAAGAATCAAGTCCCAAATGACCGATCAGTTTAGTAGTCTTGGAAAATAGATTACATACACGAACGTTAAATTACACATTCAAATATAAAACACAACATAAATAATACTTTGAGAATTCCATTATACTCCTAGATTAACCCTAAATATCAAACATAATACACATCTTAAAATCCTCAGGAAACAAAGCATAAAAAAGGGCTGAGCTTAGATTCTCAGTAATGGTAAATAATTTAGCAAAAGCTATAACCTTTTAAGGAAACATGTACAATAAAAATAAAAGCCTTTCAAATATAAACATGAACATTATATAGATAAAATAAACCAAACATCACCATATAAACATGCACATGTATATTCTACTAGTCTAATAATCACATCTAATAATTAATTTCATAATGAGGGAATGCCTAACATCAGACATCATTACCACATAGTCAAGGCCTCGTGCCAAGACTAAAAATTTGTTTTGTCAAGGCCTTGTTCCAAGAAACTAATTTGTCTCATGAGACCTACCGATGAATATCTAGGATATAGAAGGCCCCAACCATCACTTACTAAGTCCACTGCATTCCTCATATGAAAATTTTGAAACATAACATAAACATTCTTATTAAAACTAGAATAAAAAAGGCCAATACTTCAACCATAAACAATGAAGGGTATACAAATACAACAACCACTTTCAAACATATCGTAACTCATTAGGTATAATATTAAAGACTTTATTATAATTAATAAACCTTAATCATGAATAATATCCAGTAAATATTGTTGAAATTGTTGAAAATGATCACTAATACTTTTTGAGAGAAATATCCCTTTTTATGAAATCATTTAAAAGTCTACCATTTATAAAGGAAGTAATTTAAAGGAGATTTTTGAATCAAAGTTTCCAATACCACATTGTAACTTTTTAAAGGAATTAATATTTTAAAACAATGATGTCCATATAAATAAATCCTTAAAACCATTTTGATAACATGGACATTAATATGAATGATTTAGAAGAATAAACATTTCAAACATTTAAAATGATGTTTTAGTTAAAAAGTACCTTAAAAGAATAATTTTGAAATTTATTTTCTGAAACTTAGACATGGATAATAAATATGTACCAGAAAATACTTACACATAAACAATCTCAGATAATAATGAGAATGAGGAATTAACCCTTACCTTTCACTTTCCTTTGGTCAAGGGTACATTTAGCCTCTTGTATAATGAACATAGTATGTTATTAAATAATACCACAAAAATATTCATATTTATTATATCATACATGATTCATTTATGAACTTATACTTCCCATTTAAAAATTATTTACAGGTTGGATTAACATTTCGGGTAATAATTGCTTTCTTTATCGTACATGTTTTAACCTGTTATTATTGATCATATCATTTAGATCATGATTTATATACTTACAGAATATATAAAATGATTTATATATAATATATTTTTAGAATATAAATATGTATAATAGATTGATATATGAAATAGAAAAAAACATATATCGAGACGGTAGACTATACATACGCATAAATGCTATTTCTGTTTTCATATCGTATCAAACAGAAGTAAGTGAATAAGATATATGTAAGTACATACATAGATACAGACCCCCCCACACACAGATATATATATATATCTCCAGTAGAATTATTATGTCATATATTACGTACATATTCATAATATATATTTTTATAGTCATTATTAACCTTGAAATGAATATCATCGCATTGGGGAGGTGGTAAGACGTATGTACATAGGAGAAATGATATCATTTCCTCAATGATTAAAAGTTGTAAAATTGGATGGAATATTAATTTTACAGAGAAATTATATTGTTACTTTCATTAATTATATACATATTTATCATCATTATATCCATCCAAATAAAATAGTGTTGAAAAAAATTACACCACGGTGTAGAGACGGTAAGCCGTACGTACACACAAATGGTGACATTATCATTTATAGGATGGATAGAATAATGAATATGGTTGTACCATATTTATAATAAAATCATTGTACATATGAGGTACTGTATTTGTTATTTTGGTATGGAAATAACAATGAAAGAGAAAGTAGAAGAAGAAAAGAACATTAAAGGAGGTAGTAAAATAATTACCTTTTCTTTGGGTGTTTCCTTTTTATTTGAACGAAAGGACACATTAGGATGGATTTTGGCTTATGAGAAGGCCTCTAGGATGATGTGAGGGATACTGGGAGGAGATTTGGCCAGGGGATGGATGAGCCAAATGGATTTGGAGGTGTGATTTTTAGATATGGGGAATAACTCTTTTATAAGAGAGGCGATGGTCACTTTAAGAAAAGTTTGAAAAATTATTTTATCATAAAATAATTTTTTGTTTCTAATGGCTCCAAATTGATTAATCTCTAATCTATGGTGGGGAAGGGTCAAAATACTCTCTACCTATTAGTTTTAGACATGTTTAGGTCATCATATTATCCTTATCTTTTATATTTAACTCTTAGTTAAATAGTTTAACTTTTACCATGTACTCTTGTATTATTATAATAAAGAGTTAATAAACTTAATATAAAAATCCAAGAGAACCCCAAGTGGTTCATTATTGATATATATAACCTTTTCTATGTACTTTGGGTGAAACAAATATTTTTAGAACTATTATACCAATTAAAAATATGGTATTTGTTTTAAAAACACATTTATGTCAATTTTGACAAAATTTGGTATTTTGTTTTTATTAAAGTCATAAAAAAATTATCACTTCAAAAATAATTTATTTAATCAACCCTATCATGTATCAATTATTTTAATATTTCATTGATATTTTAATTACTACATCCTCATTATGTCATAAATAATAATAATTATTTAATATCTAAAAATTTAAAATAATATACCATTATACAAGAAATATTTTTATCTTTATAATGAATATTTATAATAAAATTTATCTTATTTATAACCCTATATTAAAAATGATTTAGTTATTAAAATTTCAATTTAACACTTTCAACTCTTCCTTAAAGAAAATAATAATAAATTTACTAATCTAATCCAAGTAGACCAAAAGGATAATATTTTATTCTTAAGGTTGGTTATGGTCAAAATACACTTATCCAATATAATTAAGACACGTGTTAGGTAATTATAATATCATTTTGACCTTTAATTACCCTATTTACTTTTAACCATGGTAAATAAATGTCAATAGTTAATGTTCATCAAAAAATATTTCCAACTTATTGAACAACATTTTACATATTTATTTCATCCGTGTCTCTTAGATTTTTTAAATTCAGTTCACAGAAATGGTAAAATTTCATTTTATGAAAATTTTGCAAATGTGCCATGAAGGTGGGTAAAAGAAGTTAAAAACCTCAATAATATTTATATATCTTATTTAATTATAAAATGACTCTAATAAATTACATCCAAATTATATAGGAATTATATATCTATTTTGACTTAAAATAAATTTAAATAAAATAAGTTATTATTTAAATAAAAAGTCGGTTTTAAATAATAACATAGTGTTTTTAAGTATTCATCAAAAAATGAATATTTTCAGAAAAAAACCAAAAAATAACCCTAACATAATTTTGATATTCGGAATTAAAAAATGAATTCAATTTTACTAAATTCAAAACATAGATGTTTGATTAATTAATTTAAAATTAATTTCTGTTGTCAAAACCAAAAAAGCAGGTTTTTAAAAAGTAAAAACTATCAAAAGATTAACATGTGTTTATGAAAAATTTAAATAAGAAATTAAATATAATGACATAAATTGTATTAAATGATAATAATATAATCTAATTATACTTCAAAACCATTCAAATTCATTTTTTTACAGTATAAATTATTTTGATTAAAAAACTTGTTTTTAATTAAAATTTAATATTTTTCACTATTCATCAATTAATGAATGTTATTAGAAAAGTACAAAAAATTTATCCAAACTAAAATTTTATGTCCCAATTATTGAGAATAATTTAATTTTATTAAATTTATTATATAAAAGTTCCAAATATTGGTTTTAAAATGGGTTCCCCATTAAAAGGTTTTAAAATTGCATTTTTTTTAAAATAGTTCTTTTATCTGAAGAAATGAATTTTTTCATATATTATGTCTAAGAAACACATAATATAGATTCTAAAATTATATTAAGTATATAAAACTTAAAATTTAGTTAATAATATTCATAACCTCTTTTTGAACGACTACTTTGGAAAGTCGTGGTGTGCTTGAACTCAGTGTTGCATGTAGCGCAAGTTATTGAATTAATTTGAAGAGATAATGTACTATGAAATATTGGGGTGTTAAATTCTAACCTCCTTCAATAAATTGCATCATTACAATTTGAAATTGTTTTTCAAAAATAAAAGGTTAAAAATTGAAAAATACTTTTGTGGAAAACCCACATAAAAAATTAGGTTAATAAAATTTAGTTTTAATAAGAGGGAAAGGGAAATGAAAAAAGTCAACAACAAATTCTGATCTTGGTTAGGGGAACATTAGTCTCAATTAGAGACACATAATTGGGGGGGAAATGTAAATATTTATTGGGAGTGATTGAGGTCATAAATCAAAAACAAGTGTAAAATTGAGGGCCTCAAACCTATCAATCTATGATGATTTAAAATATCATCTGGTCATGAAAACCCATTTTTGGTATTAAGATCCTTTCCCTAAATATTTCGAATTAATTTATTCATATAATAAGAGGAAAAAAATATAATTGACAAGCAAAGTTTCATTCCTCAACTAATTCCTACCACATACTCATCTTTGACCCCAAAAGATAATAGAATTCAAAAACATTCTATTCATCCTAATAATATTGGGTTGAAAAAATAATGAATTTATAATTAATATTCCAGTAAATTTAAAAAAACTAAATTATAAAAACTACGATATCATGTAGTCTAGTGGTAGGTGATGCACCCTTTTCACCCTTCGATTGCGGGTTCAAGTCTCGCGACCTTGTCGAACATGACGGGTTGTTGCCCAACCTCTAGGTTGCCCTTTTTATAACAATCCAAAAATAATCTTAAGAAATTACTTAAACCTAACAATAATATCAAATGTCAAATATAATCTATTATATCCTTCAGAATTATCCAAAAATACTTATGTCCAAACTCACAGTCCAAAATTTATAAGGAAGGTAATTACAATGAAGATCTTTTTTCCACATAATAAGATTTGAATGCCTTCATCATGTATTATATTAAAACATGGTAACACCTTGCATTAACATAAAACCTTATTTATTATATTCATGATCCATTATTTTTTTTATAAAATACTCGATATAGTCCGTATATCCAAAATATTTGTAAACACCAACAATAATAGAATAAAAAAAATTTATTAGTTTCAAAGTAGTCTAGAATATCGAATATAATTTATCCAAATAAATTATATATTATTCCGAAATCACTACCTTAGTATCAGAACTATATTAAGGTTTATCTTTCCTTCAACCATGTATTTTCCACAACGTTTAACTTTCTATTGAGTCACTTTTCTTAGAACTATATAGTCTCAAATCCTTAATGAAATAGTACTGTAGTACCATCCTTATTTATTTCCATAATTCAAATAACCAGTACCGCATTGATACCAAAATTAAATTATTCATTAATAAAAACATAATAAAACTAGTCATTCCTCTTCATTTGTGGTAGTATCATAACTTGATTATTATACAATAGCATCATTTTGGGAAAACTCTAATGATTTGGACAATGATTCGCGTAGTGTCCCAACTCCTTGCAGATGAAGCATTGTACATTTGAATCCTTTTTCTTACCCTTTCAATCACATACTTGGTGTCCTTTTTCTCTACACTTATAAAAAACTCCCATTCCATTAAATAATTTACCAAGGTGATTATTTCCACTATTATGACATATGGGGAAATCTTTCTTTCCCCATTCTGTTTATCCATCTTTCCCTCAACCATCCTTTTCTTCATATGCTTCCCTTCAATGCCATAGGACTCAGTGAATTCATTACGTATCTTATTAACACAGGATACTATTTATTCATATGATGTGAATTCCTAAGAGACTATTTACCTTCTAAATTAATGCTTAATTCCATGTATGAAATTATCCTTCTTACTCTTTGGATCATGCGTATTGCTGGAGTTCTCATTCCTTCTACTGGGGGAATTTCTAAACAATGGAATACACAAGGTTAGTTTATGAATCATAATGAATAATTCCAAACTTTTAAAATACCTAACGTAAATTGAAAATATTATGCATATAATCTATAATCATTAAAAAAATTCATTGAGGAAGTATTGACTCCTAAATCTTTTTTAAGGGCTTGTACGAAAAATTTGAATTATCCTAAACATATCCCTCGAGAGTGTCGTAACCAAGAGTTCCACAAGCCCCGTTGTCATGTACCAGGATACCCCAAGTCAAGACTGAAACTCCTTGTCAGAGATTTCATTCCTAGGTACATCTGTGCTGGAGCCGCCTCTATCTAGTCGTATCCAGACATGGATGTACTACTTGGAAAATATACAAAATCTCTACATTAACAAAATTCTATGAAGTTAATCTATAATAATCCTCAAATTATTTCATTTGTTAATGTTCTCTAATAGGAGTTTTTTCTAAATCTAGTTTCTAAGGTTTGTTTTAAACTACATTGGATACGTACTATAACGACCTGACCCCAGAATCCCGGAGCCGTTGCATTATTTTATTATATTATCATGATTATAAGGAATCAATTCTTGAAGGAAAATCAGTTTATTAGTCTTGGAAAATAGATTACATACATGAATATTACATTACACATTGAAACATAAAACACAACATAAATAATCCATTAATAACTCTATTATTTCTACAGATTATCCCTGCATATCAATCTTAATACACTTTTTGGAATCCTAGGAAAACAAAACAAAAGAAAGTGGTTAGCTCAGATTCCCAATAAGGGAAAATAATTTAGCAAAACCTATAAACTTTTAATGAAAGATGTGTTATAAAAAAAACATCCTTTTAAACATAAAATTTTACAAAATATGGTGAAAATAAATAAAAAATTATCATATAAACATGCACATGGATATTATACTTTTCGAATAATCATATGTAATAATTAATTTCATAATGAGAGAATTCATAACACCGGACATAATTACCCCATAGTCAAGGCCTTGGGCCAAGATTACAAATAATAGTTTTTCCAAGGCCTTATTCCAAGACACTAAATTATATCATGCTACATACCGATGCATTGAGGGGCTATAGTGGGCCCTAATTGTCACTTACTAAGTCCACTTCATTCCTTATATGAAAATGTTGAAAGATAACATAAAAATTCGTATTAAAACTAGCATACAAAATATCAATACTTCTTCCATAAACCATGAAGGGTATAAAAATAGAAAATACACAGTCAAATATATCATAACTCATTCGATTAAATATGAAATATTTTATTTTAATAAATCATCCTTAATTGAGAATAATATCCAATATAGAATGATGACATATTTGAAAATGATTTGTAAAACTTGTTGAGAGAAAAAAACTTTTTTGTGAAATCATTAAAAATAACATATTTATAAATGAAGTCATTTAAAATATATTTTTGAATAAAAGTGTCCCATACCATATAGAAACTTTTGAATGGAATTATCATTTTTAAATAATAATTTCTATATAAATAAATATTTAAAACCATTTTGAAAACATGGACATTAATGATTAAGATTTAGAAAAATAAATATTTAAAAATTTTAAAATGATGTTTTTGTTAAAGAGTATCATAAAATAATCATTTTGTAATTTATTTTCTGAAGCATGTACATGGATAATAAATACGTCCTAGAAAATACTTACATGTAAACAATCTCGGATAATAATGAGATTGATTAATTAACCCTTACCGTGCAGTTCCTTTTGGTCGATGGTACATTTAACCACTTATATAATGACTGTAGTATGTTATAAAATTATACCAGAACCATATTAATATTTAATATATCATACATGATTCATTTATAACTTTATACTACCAATTTAAGAATTATTTCTATGTTAAATTATGATTTTCGGTAATAATTTCTTTCTTTATCGTACTTGTTTTAATTTATTATTGTTGATAATATAATTCAGATCATGATTTAAATACTTCTAGAATATAAAACATGATTTATATATAATATATATTTAGAATATAAATATTTATAATAGATATATATACATAATGTAAATCACCGTTTATGGACATGGTAGGTCGTACGTACGCATAAACGCTTTTTTCGTTTTCATATTGTATTGAACAGAAGTAAGTGAATAATATATATGTAAGTAAATAAATAAATAAATACAACTATATATATATATATCCTTTGAATTATTATGTCAGATATTACATGCTTATTATTAATATATATTTTTATAATCATCGTTGAATAGTGAACCGGGAAATGAATCTCATCACGTCGTGGAGATGGTAAGCCGTACGTACACACAAGCGATGATATCATTTACTTAATGATTGAAAGGTGTGGAATTGGATGGGAATTTAATTTTATAAAGAAATTTTAATTTTAATTTCATTATTTATATACATATAACTCATCATTATATCCATCCAAATAACATAGTGTTGAATAATAAATTACACCATAACGTGGAGATGGTGTAACACCCGAGACTTTTATGTTATATAAATCATCAAAGGAATATTTTTCTACACACAACACTTGCTTGGCTTGCTTTGCACGAAATCGCAACCTTCCTCGATAGCTTGCATTGAACGCAATACCGAGTTTCACTAAACAATGATATGCTAAGAAAATATTATTAAAACTAGCCATTATGAATAGTAATAACCACTTTTTGAAATTTTATAAATTTTATTTTTCAAAATGGACTTCATTTTTGGATTCGGAATATCGAAATTATCCTAGGGTAAAGTTTTGGTATTTTTCTGAAAACTTTCAATTTTTGATGAATAGTGAAACCACTAAGTGGTAGTTAAAAAACTGAATTTTTCATAAAACATAATCTTACCGCTTCTGTGAGTGGAATTTCAAAAATCTGAGAGACATGGTTGATGTCAGTAAGTAAAATCTGGTTCAATGAGATGAAAATAATTTTTTGGTGAAGAGTAACTTTTTACTTTTTTTACCACGGTTAAAAGTAAATAGGGTAATTAAGGGAAAAAATGATATTATTATTACCCTAACTGTAACATCCCAGGTAAATAAAGAATAATGAATTTTCATATTTATTAATATTTACGAATTAAATATTAATTTTAATTAAAAGGGGTTTCTACGTTCGATAGCGTACTCGGTACGCAACGATGAGTTTCTTTGAAAACTTACGTTGCACACAAGTAATAAAATAATATTATTTTAAATGTTAGTTAACGAGTAGTCGTTGTACTGACGGGAATAGATAGAAATAACTAAAATATGATTATATATGTTTTTAAATGTTTTTACACTTACCCAATAAAAGATAAAGGCTTAAAATACGGAAAGAGTTCAATTTTAGGCATTTATACCCTAATTTTCACGAAAGGTCCACTTATCACCTTTTGACGAAGAACCGTCATTAAATATAGTTTTGATCAATATTATAAATTCTATTGGACCAAATATAACTCTTATTTAGAATCAGGACATCAAAATTTACTTTGTGTAAATTTTTGGAACCTTTCTGATAAAGTTCATTTTTTTTATGAATAGTGTAAAATGTTGTATTTTAATTCAAAACCTATTTTTAATCTAATTTATTTATATGATTAGATTATCTTTTGAATTGGTTTTAAAGTGAAATTAGAAAATATTTTTACCATTAAATCCAATAGTGGTAGTTGGAATTAATTTCACATTGAAATCGGACTTAAACTAGTGTCAATCTTTTAATACTTATTGTTTCATAAAAACACGCTATTTGCTATGACAGCGGGAATTAATTATTAAATTAATTAATGTGACTTATATGTTTTGAATATTGTAAAATAGACTTCATTTTTTAATTCGTAATATCAAATATAGCTTAGGGTGAATTTTTGGTAATTTTCTGAAAAACTTCAATTTTTGATGAATAGTGAAACCACTAAGTGGTACTTATAAAGAATGATTTTCCGTTTAAATGAAATTTTGCCATCATTGTGTTTTGAATTTCAAAAATCCAACATACATGGTTGTCATTAAGAAGTAAAATGTGGTTCAATGAGATTATAATAATTTTTTGGTGAATAGTAACTTATTAAGTTCTTAATCGCGATTAGTGGTAATTAGTGTAGTTTAAGGTAAAAATAATGCTTTAATAAAATAAGATGAGCTTGACACATGTCCTACCCTCATTGGTTGTGACATGGCCGACCAAGACAAGCCATGGGTCAACTTGGGGACCCCATGGAGACACTTTGGTTGGGAAATGACATAAATAACCTTTTATTTAATGTAAAAGTAAAAATGACACAAACATAATATGTTTTATAAAAACAATTTTTACATGGGGTTATAAAGATCATATTTGTGATTATAAATAGTCATTGGAAATATAAAAAGATTTCCTACATCATAGTAGTTTTTTTATAATTTTTAGACATTAAATAAATTAAATTATTTATGACATAATAATGATGCAGCGATGACATCATTATTTGACGATTTAAATAAAATGGAAAGATAATGTAACATCTATGAACTACACATGTCCAAAACCAATTGGATGAGGGGATTTCGAACCCTTATCACCTTATCCACAAATTATATCAATGTGGGACCTTTTAAAACCGAAACACATTTTCAAATAAAGTAATATTCCTTTACTTTCCAAAAGTGCCCCTCCTCTCCTCTTATAAAAGGCCCCCACCTCTACCTCATTTCACACACTCCTCAAGCCTTTGGCTCGGCCAAACCCTGCCCATTTACTCTCTCCAAATCCCTCTCCTCATCCTAGAGGATTAACTTTGGGCATAATCATTTCAAAGGAAGCCTTTAGGCTCAAATCAAAAGGAGTTACACTTTTAAAGGTAATTCATTCTCTCTTGTTCATTTGTTTTATTTTGCTTCTCCAACCCTCTAAACTCTTTTTATTTACTTATTTTGTAACAAAAACAGTATCTTCAATATAATAGGATGTTGTTATAAGATTTATTCTAGCTACACTCTCACACAACTACATCAAATGGTTAAAGAACATACGGTTTCCATGGATGGCGAAATTCTGCCCCCCGAAACGATGATTGTTCAATACTCATTTAACACCTTCAAGGGTGGCCATTATGATGTAACTATTTTTATATATGATATATAATATGTTTATGTTTTCTTTAAGCTTCTGTATTTTTCATTTTGGGCATACCTTTATGGTTTCCATTATGGGTAAACACGATATCTTCATTTAAGGAAGTGCGGACTACCGCCCCCTCAAAGTGATGTGATTCGTTAATGCCATATGTGGGACGTGTAAAGGATGGATTTAAAGTTATTATATATGATGTTATACTGTAATTATAATATACCTATATATCATTATTATTTCTTTCCATTAAAGTATGAGATAGAAATGAAAGTAGCGTTCATGCGTACGTACGGCTTACCGTCTCCATGAACGGTGCATTTCAATTCTTATACCCAAATGTAATGTACTATTAAAAGTACATGTATATAATGGATATATATAATTAATGATATATATAAATGATGAATATAATTCTGGAATTAAAATATACATACCTCTCATTTAGTTTTAATTCCATTAATATTACAAAGAAATGAAAGTAGCGTGCATGCGTACGTACGGCTTACCGTCTCCATGAACGGTGCATTTCATTTCTTACCTCTAAATGATTATGTAATATTATCAATACATGTATATTCTGGATATATATGATACATATTATATCCAAATCAGGAATTTCATTTTGGATATAAAGAACTTTTTGCCACAAGAACAACATGTAATTGTAAGAAGTCAACTTTCGACTTAAGAACCAAATATTGACAAAACAAACATTATTAACTTAAATAGTTACATAATGTTTATAACATGGCAATAAGTGATATAAAAGGAATAATGAACTTTAAAAAGGTTCTTAATCAAGTATAAATTAACTCAAGTTTATTATTCGGGACGCTAAAGAATGATCGAGTCAAGTCGGACCCGAGGTAAGGGACTTCGTCTCAATCTCCTTTCATTGAGGCATATTTCGTTTTATACACAACTTTCTTTTATACGGTGTATAAACCCCTTTGACTTTTACTTTTATAAAAAAGGAATCTTTTTCTATGAAGCATTTTACAAAACGACAAAAAGGAATGTTTTTTTAACGTACGCAGTGACAACGACCTTTTCCGCCACCGCGAGTACTATTTGGTCTTTGGCTTCCTCAACAAGCCGTAATGTTTTTAGATTAAAATAAATACCATATACTCTTTTATGTATTTTGGTATTGAAAATGGTTTTGATAAAGGATTCTATTATGTAAATATATTTATGATATATTGTGATTGAAATGTGGAAATGTTATCACTCCTTTATATTGGTTTTATGTTTTATGATTTTATATTGGTACTTGGACATTTTAACGGGTGGTTACGTTATAAACCATATGACGGGTGGTGCCGTGAATACCAGGACGGGTGGTTACGTTATAACCTCCAATGCATTGGGTATGGAAGTCGGCTGTATGGCTATTCCATTAAGTATGTATGGAAATTGGCCGTATGGCTATTCCATTAAGTGATATGTGTGGAAGTCGACCGTATGGTTATTCCACTTAAGTATGTTTATGTCCCAAGTTACCTTTATATATGTTATGTGTTCTTTATATGGGTTTTATGGTAATACTTTGGTTACAAAAAGGTAAGTAATGATACTTTATTCAGTGAAGAGTTTTTACTACTTCATGAAGGTGAAGGTATTACTTTGATAGAGTATACATGGTTTACTTGATTTTGAAAAACTAATAGTTTTCATTCTTTGTGTATCCCTTACTGAGCTTTTTATGCTCACCCCAAGTTTTTTGAAATGTTTTTCACAGGACTTAATGTCGAATAAGGTCAAGGATGGGATCAAGGGAATGTCATGCTATATAAAACATGGAACTAGACATGTTTATTTAAAGAGTTTTTTTTATTATGGAAACTTAGTATAAGTGACTACTTTGTAATCTTTTGAGATGTAATAGTTATGTTCTAATTCTCTAAAACTCTAAACCTGGAAAGATCCTCAACGTGAATTATTCTTTTAATTCAATATTAAGTAAGGTTTAAGGCTGGGGCCTTATAGTTGGTATCAGAGGTCGATTTAGACAAATTTAGGAGTTAGAAAAGTGTTAAATTATAATATTATTGAAATGATATAGCATTTACGGATTACCCTGTTTCTTCGCCTAAGATATTTCTGTGTTCAGAATGGTTCTCCGCAAAGGAAACAAAGCAACTATGTTGGGACGTCATCAGGAGGAAGATAACCTTTCAAATCACCAACCTGAGATGGTCGGAATCAGAACTGAACAGTTTGTCGCAGTGATGGCACAGTTGACTCAGGCTATAAATGGTGGTGGTATCCATGCACGAGATCAGCCAGATCAACCGCAGAGTAACATGTCAGTGGTGGAACATTTCATGAGGCAACATCCCCCATCATTCAGAGGATCATCTGACCCTGTGCAAGATGAAGGGTGGATTAAAGCACTGGAGAAGATTTTTGATGTCATGGGGTGTTCAGAACATCAAAAGGTTAGTCTTGCTGTTTACCGTTTTGAAGGTGAAGCTGATCTATGGTGGTCGATGGTGAAAAATATAAGGGATAGTGATGAGATTGAGGATCTTCACTGGGACGAATTCAAAGGTATGTTTCTTGAGAAATATTTTCCTAAGGTGGTTCGTCTTAGGATGGAAAAATAGTTCCTAGAATTGAGGCAGGAGGATGATTCAGTGGCTTCTTATGAAGAAAAGTTCACTCGATTGGCAAGGTATGGTCCAAACTTCATACGAGATCTTGATAGTAAAATAAACCATTTTTACTCAGGGTTAAAGCCAAAGTATAGAAGGGCTTTAGCTTCTCGTGAGTTCAAAAGTTATGAAAAACTTGTTCGATGTGCGGAGAAGGTGGAAATGGAGTTTGCCGATGATCAGGTGTTCTATGACAAACAACAGAATAAGAGGTGTAGTTGGCAGGCAAAGGGGAAGAATTCATCAAAGAAGCAAGGAGGTAATAAAACTAAATATCCATCCTGTGAGAAGTGTGGTAAAATGCATCCTGGAGAATGTTTATCCAAGTCTGGTAAGTGCTTTCGGTGTGGTAAGTCTGGTCATATTGCTCGTAACTGTAAGGAAGATGATCAAGCAAGAAATGAAAAGCCAATGGTAATATGTTTTAAGTGTAATGAAATGGGTCATTATGCAAACGAGTGTCCAACGAAGAACTCAACTGGGGGAATGCAACCGGACTACAAGCAAAAAGGGGTGGTGAAATCCTTTGCAACAACTTTAGCAGATGTTGGGCCATCGAATGAAGTGGTATCAGCTCCAGGGAGCTCAGTATTTTTCGAAGATTGACTTGAGGTCGGGGTAACATCAGTTGAAAGTAAAATAAGCAGACGTTCCGAAGACTGAGTTCCTTACTAGATATGGCCATTATGAATTTTTAGTTATGCCTTTTGGGTTAACCAATGCACCTGCTATATTCATGGACCTTATGATTAAAATTTTCCATGAGTTCTTGGATAAGTTTGTGTTTGTGTTTTGAGGTTTGGGAAGAGATTGTGTGTGCCTTGTGATTCACATTTGAAGAATGAGTTGTTATGTGAGGCTCATAGTTCCCCGTTTTCAGTTCATCCTGGAAGTACTAAGATGTACAGAGATCTGTGGGAGTATTACTGGTGGGATGGAATGAAAAGAGATATTGCTGATTTTACAGTGAAGTGTTTTACTTGTCAGCAGGTTAAAGCAGAGCTGTAGTTACCCAAAGGGATGCTTCAGCCTTTACCAGTGATAGAGTGGAAATGGGAAAACATATCCATGGACTTTGTTGTGGGATTACCGAGGACATCTCGAGGTAATAATGAAATCTGGGTTATTGTTGATCTCTTGACCAAATCTGCTCATTTCCTTGCTATAAGAGATACTTTCTCTCTAGATCAACTTTCCCGTTTGTATCTTAAAGAGGTAGTCAGGTTACATGGAGTTCCTCTCTCCATTGTATCGGATCGTTATCCCAGGTTTACTTCTAACTTTTGGAAAGGCCTTCGGAAGTCGTTGGGTACTGAATTAAATTTTAGTACATCTTTTCATCCTCAATCAGATGGGCAGTCAGAACGAACAATTCAGACCTTGGAGGATATGCTACGAGCTTATTCTATAGATTATCAGGGAAGTTGGGACCAAAATCTTTCTTTGGTTGAGTTTTCTTATAATAACAATTTTCATTCCAGTATACAAGTGGCACCATTTGAGGCATTATATGGGAAGCGGTGTCGAACTCCAGCATTTTGGAATGAAGTGGGTGAAAGGAAGCTGATGGGACAAGAATTGGTAGAAGAGATGGCAGAAAAAGTTCAGTTGATTCAGAAGCACATGAGGACAGCTCAGAGTAGGCAGAAGAGTTATGCAGATAACCGGAGGAAGGATCTATCATTTGAGGTAGGTGATCATGTTTTTCTCAAGGTTTCTCCTTGGAAAAGTGTGATGAGATTTGGTAAGAAAGGAAAGCTGAGTCCAAGGTTTATTGGACCATATGAAATTCTGGAGAGAGTTGGATCAGTTGCATACTGGGTGGCTTTACCTCCGAGTTTATCTCAGGTACAAAATGTTTTTCATGTTTCAATGTTGAGAAAGTATATGCCAGATCCATCTCATGTTTTGAGTCCAAAGGTAGTTCAGCTGAAAGAGAACCTATCTTATGAGGAACAATCGGTCCAGATTCTTGACCACAGGGAGCAAGTGTTACGGAATAAGGTGATTCATCAGGTAAAGGTTTTTTTGGAAAAACCATGTGATTGAAGAGGCAACGTGGGAATCTGAAAATGCTATGAGGGATAAATACCCCCACTTATTTTGATAAGTGAATAAAATTGCGAGGACGCAATTCCCAAAAGGGGGGAAGGATGTAACATCCCAGGTAAATAAAGAATAAAGAATTTTCATATTTATTAATATTTACGAATTAAATATTAATTTTAATTAAAAGGGTTTTCTACGTTCAATAGCGTACTCGGTACGCAACGATGAGTTTCTTTGAAAACTTACATTGCACACAAGTAATAAAATAATATTATTTTTAATGTTAGTTAACGAGTAGTCGTTGTACTGGCGGGAATGGATAGAAATAACTAAAATATGATTATATATGTTTTTAAATGTTTTTATACTTACCCAATAAAAGATAAAGGCTTAAAATACGGAAAGAGTTCAATTTTAGGCATTTATACCCTAATTTTCATGAAAGGTCCACTTATCACCTTTTGATAGAGAACCGTCATTAAATATAGTTTTGATCGATCTTATAAATTCTATTGGACCAAATATAACTCTTCTTTAGAATTAGGACATCAAAATTTACTTTGTGTAAATTTTTGGTACCTTTCTGATAAAGTTCATTTTTTTATGAATAGTGTAAAATGTTGTATTTTAATTCAAAACCTCTTTTTAATCTAATTTATTTATATGATTAGATTATCTTTTGAATTGGTTTTAAAGTGAAATTATAAAATATTTTTACCATTAAATCTAATAGTGGCCGTTGGAATTAATTTTACTTTGAAATCGGACTTAAACTAGTGTCAATCTTTTGATACTTATTGTTTCATAAAAACACGCTATTTGCTCTGACAGTGGGAATTAATTATTAAATTAATTAATGTGACCTATATGTTTTGAATTTTGTAAAATAGACTTCATTTTTGAATTCGTAATATCAAATATATCTTAGGGTGAATTTTTGGTAATTTTCTGAAAAACTTCAATTTTTGATGAATAGTGAAACCACTAAGTGGTACTTATAAGGACAGATTTTCCGTTTAAATGAAATTTTGCCATCATTGTGTTTTGAATTTCAAAAATCCAACATACATGGTTGTCATTAAGAAGTAAAATGTGGTTCAATGTGATTATAATAATTTTTTGATGAATAGTAACTTATTAAGTTCTTAATCGCGATTAGTGGTAATTAGTGTAGTTTAAGGTAAAAATAATGCTTTAATAAAATAAGATGAGCTTGAAACATGTCCTACCCTCATTGGTTGTGTCATGGGAGACCAAGAAAAGCCATGGGTCAACTTGGGGACCCCATGGAGACACTTTGGTTGGGAAATGACATAAATAACTTTTTATTTAATGTAAAAGTAAAAATGACACAAACATAATATGTTTTACAAAAACAATTTTTACATGGGGTTATAAAGATCAGATTTGTGATTATAAATAGTCATTGGAAATATAAAAAGATTTACTACATCATAGTATTTGTTTTATAATTTTTAGACTTTAAATAAATTAAATTATTTATGACATAATAATGATGCAGCGATGACATCATTATTTGACGATTTAAATAAAATGGAAAGATAATGTAAAATCTATGAACTAAACATGTCCGAAACCAATTGGATGAGTGGATTTCGAACCCTTATCACCTTATCCACGAATTATATCAATGTGGGACCTTTTAAAACCGAAACACATTTTCAAATAAAGTAATATTCCTTTACTTTCCAAAAGTGCCCCTCCTCTCCTCTTATAAAAGGCCCCCACCTCTACCTCATTTCACACACTCATCAAGCCTTTGGCGCGGCAAAACCCTGCCCATTTACTCTCTCCACATCCCTATCCTAATCTTAGAGGATTCACTTTGGGCAGAATCCTTTCAAAGGAAGCCTTTAGGCTCAAATCAAAAGGAGTTACACTTTTAAAGGTAATTCATTCTCTCTTGTTCATTTGTTTTATTTTTCTTCTCCAACCCTCTAAACTCTTTTTATTTACATATTTTGTAACAACAAAAGTATATTTAATATACTAGGATGTTGTTATAAGATTTATTCGAGCTACACTCTCACACAACTACATCAAATGGTTAAAGAACATACGGTTTCCGTGGATGGCGAAATTCTGCCTCCCGAAACGATGATTGTTCAATACTCATTTAACACCTTCAAGGGTGGCCATTATGATGTCACTATTTTTATATATGATATATAATATGTTTATGTTTTCTTTAAGCTTCTGTATTTTTCATTTTGGGCATACCTTTATGGTTTCCATTATGGGTAAACACGATATCTTCATTTAAGGAAGTGCGGACTACCGCCCCCTCAAAGTGATGTGATTCGTTAATGCCATATGTGGGACGTGTAAAGGATGGATTTAAAGTTATAATATATTATGTTATACTGTAATTATAATATACCTATATATAATTATTATTTCTTTCAATTAAATTATGAGATAGAAATGAAAGTAGCATTCATGCGTACGTACGGCTTACCGTCTCCATGAACGGTGCATTTCAATTCTTATACCCAAATGTAATGTACTATTAAAAGTACATGTATATAATGGATATATATAATTAATGATATGTCTAAATGATGAATATAATTCTGGAATTAAAATATACATACCTCTCATTTAGTTTTAATTCCATTAATATGACAAAGAAATGAAAGTAGCGTTCATGCGTACGTACGGCTTACCGTCTCCATGAACGGTGCATTTCATTTCTTACCTCTAAATGATTATGTAATATTATCAATACATGTATATGCTGGATATATATGATACATATTATATCCAAATTGGGAATTTCATTCTGGATATAAAGAACTTTTACCACAAGAACAACATGTAATTGTAAGAAGTCAGCTTTCGACTTAAGAATCAAATATTGACAAAAAAAACATCATTAACTTAAATAGTTACATAATGTTTATAACATGGCAATAAGTGATATAAAAGGAATAATGAACTTTAAAAAGGTTCTTAATCAATTATAAATTAACTCAAGTTTATTATACCGGACGTTAAAGAACGATCGAGTCAAGTCGGACCCGAGGTAAGGGACTTCGTCTCAATCTCCTTTCATTGAGGCATATTTCATTTTATACACAACTTTATTTTATACGGTGTATAAACCCCTTTGACTTTTACTTTTATACAAAAGGAATCATTTTCTACGAAGCATTTTACAAAACGACAAAAAGGAATGTTTTTTTAACGTACGCGGTGACAACGACCTTTTCCGCCACCGCGAGTACTATTTGGTCTTTGGCTTCCTCAACAAGCCGTAATGTTTTTAGAATAAAATAAATACCATATACTATTTTATGTATTTTGGTATTGAAAATGGTTTTGATAAAGGATTCTATTATGTAAATATATTTATGATATATTGTTATTGAAATGTGGAAATGTTATCATTCCTTTATATTGGTTTTATGTTTTATGATTTTATATTGGTACTTGGACATTTTAACGGGTGGTTACGTTATAAACCATATGACGGGTGGTGCCGTGAATACCAGGACGGGTGGTTACGTTATAACCTCCAATGCATTGGGTATGGAAGTCGGCCGTATGGCTATTCCATTAAGTATGTATGGAAATTGGCCGTATGGCTATTCCATTAAGTGATATGTGTGGAAGTCGACCGTATGGTTATTCCACTTAAGTATGTTTATGTCCCAAGTTACCTTTATATATGTTATGTGTTCTTTATATGGGTTTTATGGTAATTCTTTGGTTACAAAAAGGTAAGTAATGATACTTTATTCAGTGAAGAGTTTTTACTACTTCATGAAGGTGAAGGTATTACTTTGATAGAGTATACATGGTTTACTTGATTTTGAAAAACTAACAGTTTTCATTCTTTGTGTATCCCTTACTGAGCTTTTTATGCTCACCCCAAGTTTTTTGAAATGTTTTTCACAGGACTTAATGTGGAATAAGGTCAAGGATGGGATCAAGGGAATGCCATGCTATATAAAACATGGAACTAGACATGTTTCTTTCAAGAGTTTTTTTTATTATGGAAACTTAGTATAAGTGACTACTTTGTAATCTTTTGAGATGTAATAGTTATGTTCTAATTCTATAAAACTCTAAACCCGAAAAGATCCTCAACGTGAATTATTCTTTTAATTCAATATTAAGTAAGGTTTAAGGCTGGGGCCTTATACTAACACATGTCCGAATTCTATTGTACAAGTTTAATTCGACCAAAAACAACCTTAGGAATAAAATATGACCATTTAGACCCACTTGGATTAGATTAGGATATTTATAATTAATTTATTTAAAGAAGGGTTAAAATAGTTAAAATCGAAGTTTAATAAGTAAATCATTTTTAATATGGGGTTATACATAAGATAAATTCGACTATAAATATTCATTATAAAGATAAAATTATTTCCTACATAATGGTATTTTACGTGTAATTTTTAGACTTTAAATAATTTAATTTATTTATGACACAATGATAATGCAGTAATTATCTTATTAGTGAAATATTGAGAAAATTGATGTTATAAACACCAAAATAAATGTAATTTTACACTTTTTATGAATTAAACTAATTTTATAGATTAATATGACATGTTATTATTTATTGAATTAACTTTTTATGAACTAATCAATCTGTTATGATTTTCACAAAAATTAATTACTAAATTGTGTCAAAATTGACATAAAATAGTTTTTAAAAAAAAATATTATATTAGTAATTGTTATTTTATTCCTAAAAATCTAAGGATCAGCCAAATGACTTATATAAGGTTATAAATATTAATAATAAACAACTTGGGGTTCTTTTGTCTGCTTATAGTAAGTTTATTAACCTTATAGTATAAGAACACAAGAAGACACGGTAAAAGTAAAATTATTTAACTTAATGTTAAATCTAAATGATAAGGTTAAAATAGGAACCTAAAATTTTCTAAATTCTATTGGATGAGAGGATTTCGACCCATCCCCACCTTAGCTTATAAATAAATCAATTTTGAGCTATTTAAAACCAAAAATGACTTTATAATAAAATAATATTTTTAGTTTTTCCAAAGGAGCCCCTCTCCTCCCTTATAAAAGGGAACCTACTCCCCCTCTTCCTCACTCCACTTTGAGCCTTCATGATCGTCCAAGCCCTGCCAATTTATTCTCTCCACTTGCCTAGAAACATCCTAGAGGTTCTGGTCTTCTTCAAAGATCTATTTTAGTGCCCTAAAAGGAGGTCTCAAAGAAGCACTTCAAAGAAGAGGTAATGTCCGTTACCGATTCTTTCATCTTTATTTCTTCATCCACTTCTTCTTCATTAGTTGTTTCATTATGAAGTAATAACATCAGTATCACTCATATACTGATATGTTATTATAAGTATGAAACAACCCTATTTCACCATCTATACATCCTACGGAAAAAGAAATCACCACGCGTGCGTACGTACGGAATACCATCTCCACACCGTGGTGTAATCTATTTTCCACCACCACCTTACTTGGATGGGTATAATGGAGTAAATATTGACTATATATTACTATTATAAAGTGATACTGATTCTGAAATAGTATACATACACTACAATACAATTCCATGATCATAGGAACGATATCATCACTCATGCGTACGTACGAAATACCGTCTCCACGATGTGATGTGACTTGTTCTACATGATCTTCATTTCATAATGATTATATAAATGAATTTAATGAATGAATATGATATATATTACACGAATACCATTCTGGAAATGAGGTATCTATAACCTAAAGAGAAGAATAAGAATTTATTCGACAAAACACGCATAAGAACAAAAAGTTATAAACACCCGAATAACAAGTAGCAATGAAATATTACTACTAAGAAGCTAAGAATATGACCATATATGATATAATAAAAATAAGTATGATTCTGGAATAAGTAAATAACATTATTTAAATCATTATACATGAGGTTCAGACACGTACAAAGCATATCGGACCTAAGGTAAGGGAAATATCACAATCTCATTTTTATCCTAGATTGTTTATACTTTAGTATTTACTAGGGTGTATTTTATCATCCACATCCATGTTTCCACAATATGTAATATTATTTCCATCCACCTACAATTGTTTAAATCCAATTTTACCCTTCGGTGAGTTTTTAGTAAAATATATGAAAGGAATCTTTTGTCGTTTTTCGTACGAGGTACTTTTTGACTTTTCTGACAAAAGTACGAGAAGATTTTCTTTAACCTATACGGCATGAATGGATTTTTAAAACATTATTTCCATGAATTTTTCTTTAAAAGTTTTCAAGTTTATTTTTAATCAACTTATTATATTTTAAAATTGTAAGGCATGTTAAGAAAGGGAAAATGTTTTTGAAGTAGAACGGATATTTTCTCAAGAATGGAGTTCAAGTGTTTTATCAAAATTATTTTCCATCTATGACAATAAATGGTTCTGTTTCTATCCCTATTATTACATTGATTTTATTATGTTGTGATGGAATTATTTTTATGAATTTCTTTATCTTATATGAATTGATTTATGATGTCACGATGTTTAAGAATCCCATTTTTATTACATGGGTTATACTATGATGAATGGTTTATGATTTTGTGGCACACATAAGAATGGTATTATTATGAGATGGGTGGGACCTATATCTCCCTCCAATGCATTGGGTAAATATTTTATATCTCATGAGATAGACATGGCTGGAACGGTAGGTTATACTGGTTCAGTGAAACAGGACTGAAATGAGGAGTGAACTCAGTTCAGAAATGGACTCTATCCATTAAGATAGTCTTGGAAATTAGTCTTGACTAATAAGAAATTATTCTCCATGATTATGTGTGTATGCCAAAAAGTTTCATGTTTTATGTTATGATTATTGGGATTACATTTCAGTACTATGATTTATCCAATGTTATGAAATTATGATCTCTTTTGCAGGTTATGATTTCCAAAAGTTATGTGCTTATGTATATGATGTGATTGATATTTATTTTGTTTACCCTTAATGAGCATTTGAGCTCACCCTTTTGTATGATTTATTTCCCCAGGCCAGGAAGAAGGTTATTAAGTAGAATATGCCAAAAAGGGACTCAAGATATGATGAAATAAATGGGAGGCAAAGTAGATGCTTTATGAACCAGTTGTTTATGTTTACTAGTTTCTAAAGACACTATACCTATACGGTCCTTTCTTGGTTTTGTTATATGTTGTAATAAGTTTGCTTCAACTCTGAAGTAATAACAATGTATGTAAAGTATGGGTCATTATAGTTGGCATCAGAGGAAAGGAATAGTCAACCTTTGGAAACTAGGATGTGAAATCCTTAGTAAGAACCCTAAGGATAAGTCTAAGCATAGAACACAATCTTAGTGTTTTAGAAATGGCCATGAATAACCTAGGATAAGACCTTAAGTGTGAAATTTTATTCTTGATTATGTGGTTTTCCTAATATAATTAGTGTTGCTCACACTATTTTTCTTGGTTTTAGTCAATGGCTGGAACCCGAAGGAACTGTGTTAATACGGAATGCGACGGGCAATGCAATGATTGTCCCCCTGAGCAACCAAACGTTATGGGAGCTGGAATGAAAAATCTTGTAGCCATGCTCACACATCTTTCTCAAGCTATGAATCATGCAGGACTTCCAAACAAGAAAAGGAAGAACCAACATTTTGTGGAATCCTTCATTAGACATCGTCCACCTTCATTCAGCGGGTCTACTGATCCATTAGTTGCTTAATAATGGATTAGTACTACTGAAAAGATATTTTCAGTTCTTCAATGTTCTGAGCATGATAAATTCATCTTAGCAGTGTATCGTTTGGAAGGTGATGCTGATCAATGGTGGAATCTTATTAAGAATACGAGGCAAAGGGATGAAATTGAGTCCTTGGAATGGGACGAGTTCAAGAACTTATTTTTCAATAAGTACGTCCCTCGTATTCTCCGAACAGAGATGTAGAAATAGTTTCTCGAACTGAAGCAAAAGGATGATGAATCTGTTGGTACCTATGAAGCAAATTTTACAAGACTTGCAAGGTACGCTTCTGGTTTTATTATCTAACCTGAGAGTAAGATCGACCGATTCATTAGTGGCTTAAAACCAAGTCTTCGAAGGGCCTTAGCCATAAGGGACTTCAATAGCTACGAGGAAATCGTTCGATGTGCTCTCAAATTTGAGATGGAGATTGGAGTAACCCATCAGTCATATGGGTTTGATAAGAAGAGGAAAATAGAATTCAAAGGAAAATCTAAAGAGCACACTGAAAAAAATATGAGATTTCCCTTATGCTCAAAGAGTGGAAAGAAACATGGAGGGAGTTGTCTTAAAGGGACAAGTAAATGTTTCAACTGTGGAAAGGAAGGTCATCGGGCATTTGAATGCCGTGATGATGGGAAGAAGATGTCTAATGATGCAAACAAAGGAAGGGATACACAGAATGAACCTACTACACTTCAATGTTTCAAGTGCAAGGAAATGGTACATTATGCCAATAAATGCCCTAATCCAAGGGTTGATGATGATGGTCGATGTCAACAAACTCCTAAGGCTAAAGACAAAGGAAAGTCACATGCAATTTCTATCAGCGATGTGGAGTACGATAACGATGTGGTGAAAGGTACACTTACCATCCACTCTAAAGTAGAAAATGTTTTATTTGATTCTGGATCCACCCACTCCTTTATTTCTGAGAATTTTCTAAGGGTATCACCGTATTAACTCAATAATTAGATGTTGAGTTATCTGTGACAACACCTAATGGCACAACAGTCACATCAAAAGTTTATAATTCTTCTCCGATTGAAGTTTTTGGGAAAGTGCTTCCTGTAAATCTTGTGATCCTTCCTATAGTGGAATTTGATGAGATTATTGACATGGATTGTCTTTCTCTACATGGAGCTCATATCAATTTCCAAAGAACGGTAGTCACATTTCATATTTCAGATCAATCTATGATCGTCTATCGATGCAAGGATGAACATAACCTTCCAGTGGAAATTCCTTCCATTTTATGGGTATTGATTCCACTAAATGAAGTTTATTTATATCAAATGGTTGGTGAGAAACTCATGATTAAGAATATGACCATTGTACGGGAGTTTGATGATGTATTTCCGGAGGAATTACCGGGTCTTACACCGAATCGTGAAGTTGAGTTTTCAATAGAACCCGTACCGAGTGCTTTGCCTATTTCAAATACACCTTATAGAATGGCCCCAATTGAGTTGCATGAATTGAAGAAGCAACTCCAAGAGAATCTTGATAAGGGGTTCATACGCCCTAGTGATTCACCTTGGGGAGCACCTGTTCTGTTTGTTAAGAAGAAAGATGGATCAATGAGACTCTACATTGATTATTGAGAACTTAACAAGATCACTATCAAGAACAAATATCCTCTCCCGCGCATTGATGACCTATTTGAACAACTACGCGTAGCTCAATAATTTTGCAAGATTGATCTTCATTCAGGGTATCATCAATTAAGGGTCAAAATGGAGGATATACCAAAGACGGCTTTCCGTACAAGGTATGGACACTATGAATTTATAGTGATTCCATTTGGTCTTACTAATGCCCCTGCTATCTTTATGGATCTAATGAATATAGTCTTTAGAGACTATCTTGATTAGTTTGTGGTAGTCTTTATAGATGATATTCTTGTCTATTCAAAGATCAAGGAAGAACATGAATATCACTTGAGAATTATATTGAAAACCCTGAGAAAGGAGTAGATTTATGCCAAATTTACCAAGTGTGAATTTTGGCTTCAAAAAGTTTCATTTTTGGGTCACATAATCTCAAAAGAGGGGATATCTATAGATCCAGCAAAAACAGAGGTTATCGAATGATGGTCGAGACCAACAACAGTAACTGAGATTCAAAGTTTTCTTTGTTTGGTTGGATATTATCGATGTTTTGTGAAAGATTTTTCACGATTATCTAATCCACTCACCAAGTTGACTCGGAAAGGATTTAAGTTTGTTTGGATGGAAGAATGTGAAGAGAATTTCAAGGAGTTGAAAAGAAGTTTATCCAGTGCACCTGTGCTCACACTACCTTGTAGTGGAGAAAGGTTTGTGATCTACAGTGATGCATCCAAGAAGGGATTGGGGTGTGTTCTTATGCAAAATGATATGGTGATAGCTTATGCCTCACGATAGTTGAAAATACATGAGCAAAATTACACAACTCATGATTTGGAGTTAGCTGAGGTAATCATTGCATTAAAGATTTAGAGGCATTACCTTTATGGTGAAAGGTGTGATATTTATACTGATCATAAAATTTTAAAGTATATTTTCACACAAAAGGAGCTGAATATGCTCCAAAGAAGATGGTTGGAGCTGATTAAGGATTACGACTTCTCAATCCATTACCACCCTGGGAAAGCAAACAAGGTGGCAGATGCATTAAGTCGACAAGACCATGCTAATTTATCCATGATGAGGATCACAAAAGATCCAATATTTATGGATTTACAAAGGATGCATCTTGGAATTATAATGAATGGGGAAAAATCGTATCTTTCTCAAATGAATGTTCAACCATCTATACATGTGAATATTAAAGAGGCATAGAAAGAAGATGTCGAGTTACAAAATATGGTGAGAAATGTTCCTGAATTCAACCTTGATTGTGATGGGATAATAAAGTTCAGGAATCGGGTTTGTGTTCCTCCCATCCCCGAATTAAAGAAGGAGCTACTGGACGAGGCTCATAGTTCTTCATTCTCTATTCTTCCTAGAAGCACGAAGATGTATAGGGACTGAAAGAATACTTCTAGTGGGATGGCATGAAAAGAGATGTTGCCGAATATGTCTCTCGATTCTTGGTTTGTCAACAAGTTAAAGATGAGAGACATAAATCTAAGGGGATGTTACAACCATTACCCATACCTGAATGGAAATGGGAAAACATCACTATGGACTTTGTCACAGGACTTCCTAAAACATCCAAAGGCAATAATGCTATGTGGGTCATAGTTGATCGTCTTACAAAGTCTGCACACTTCATTGCTATTAGAGAGAATTTCTCTCTGGATCATCTTGCAAGGATATATGTAAAGGAAGTGGTAAGATTTCATGGAGTAGCACTTTCTATTATATCTGATCGGGATCCGAGATTTACCTCGAAGTTCTGGCGAAGTCTTCTGCATACTATGGATACAGAGTTGAGTTTCAGCACTGCTTATCATCCTCAGACAGACGGTCAATCTGAGAGAACAATTCAAACTCTAGAAGATATGTTGAGAGCTTTCTCTATGGATTTCAAAGGTGGTTGGGATCAACACCTACCTTTGGTGGAATTTTCTTATAATAATAGCTTTCACTGCAGTATTCAGATGGCTCCTTATGAAGCTCTCTATGGAAAGAAATGCAGGCCTCGAACTTGCTGGGATGAAGTTGGGGAAAGAAAGCTATTAGGACCCGATCTCGTTGATGAAATGGAAGAAAAGGTCAGATCTATTCAACAACACAAAATAGCAGCTCGGAGTCGACAGAAAAGTTATGACGACAACCAAAGAAAAGACCTACAGTTTGAAGTGGGTGATAAAGTGTTCTTACGAATATCTCCCTGGAAGAGGGTTATGAGATTTGTAAAGAAGGGGAAGTTGAGCCCTAGATATATTGGTCCTTTCGAAATACTGTATCGTGTTGGGAAGGTATCTTACCGATTGGATCTTCCACCGAATCTCTCTCAAGTTCACGATGTGTTCCATGTATCTCTCATGAGAAAGTAAATACCTGATCCTTCACATGTACTAAGCTCAGAAGTTGTACCGCTGGAGCAAGATCTTTCTTACGAAGAACAACCGATAGAGATTCGGGATCGTAGCAAAAAAGTCCTACGAAATAGGACCACTCGATTGGTGAAAGTGTTATGGATGAACCACCAATTAGAAGAAGCTACATGGGAGCTTGGGGATATGATGAGGGAGAGGTATCCTCATTTGTTTGTTACAATGTGACAAATTTCGAGGGAGAAATTCATTTTAAGGGGGGTAGAATGTAACACCCGAGACTTTTATGTTATATAAATCATCAAAGGAATCTTTTTCTACACACAACATTTTCTTGGCTTTCTTTGCATGAAATCACAATCTTCCTCAATAGCTTGCATTGTACGCAATACCGAGTTTCACTAAACAATGATATACTAATAAAATATTATTAGAACTAGTCGTTATGAATAGTAATAACCTCTTTTTGAAATTTTATAATTTTTTTTTTCAAAATGGACTTCATTTTTGGATTCGGAATATCAAAATTATCCTAGGGTGAAATTTTGGTATTTTTCTAAAAACTTTCAATTTTTGATGAATAGTGAAACCACTAAGTGGTAGTTAAAAAACTGAATTTTTCATAAAACATAATTTTACCACTTCTATGAGTGGAATTTTGAAAATCCGAGAGACACGCTTGATGTCAGTACATAAAATGTGGTTCAATGAGATGAAAATAATATTTTGGTGAATAGTAACTTTTTACTTTTTTTTACCACGGTTAAAAGTAAATAGGGCAATTAAGGGTAAAAATGATATTATTATTACCCTAAAACATGTCCTAATTCTATTGGACAAGTGTAATTAGACCAAAAACAACCTTAGAAATAAAATATGACCATTTAGGCCAACTTGGATTAGATTAGGACATTTATTATTAATTTATTTAAAGAAGGGTTAAAATAGTTAAAATCAATGTTTAATAAGTAAATAATTTTTAATATGGGGTTATACATAATATAAATTCGACTATAAATATTCATTAGAAATATAAAAAGATTTCCTACATAATGGTATATTATTTGTAATTTTTAGACATTAAATAATTTAATTTATTTATGACACAAAGATGATGCAGTAATTATCTTATTAATGAAATATTGACATAATTGATGTTATAAACACCAACATAAATGTAATTTGAAACTTTTTATGAATTACACTAATTTTATAGATTAACATGACATGTTAGTATTGATTTAATTAACTTTTTTCGAACTAATCATTCTGTTATGACTTTCACAAAAATTAATTACTAAATAGTGTCAAAATTGACATAAAATAGTTTTTAAAACAAATATTATATTAGTAATTGTTATTTTATTCCTAAAAATATAAGGTTCGGCCAAATAACTTAGATAAGGTTATATATATTAATAATAAACAACTTGGGGTTCGTTTGGCTGCTTATAGTAAGTTTATTAACCTTATAGTATAAGAACACAAGAAGACACGATAAAAGTAAAATTATCTAACTTAATGTTAAATCTAAATTATAAGGTTAAAATAGGAACCTAAACTTGTCTAAATTCTATTGTATGAGAGGATTTAGACCCATACCCACCTTAGATTAGAAATAAATCAATTTGGTGCTATTTAAAACCGAAAATGACTTTATAATAAAATAATATTTTTAGTTTTTCCAAAGGAGCCCCTCTCCTCCCTTATAAAAGCGCACCACCTCCCCCTCTTCCTCACACCACCTTGAGCCTTCAAACTCGGCCAGACCCTGAAAATTTATTCTCTAAACTTCCCTAGAAACATCCTAGAGGTTCTGGTATTCTTAAAAGACATACTTTAGTTTCCTAAAAGGAGGTCTCAAAGAAGCACCTCAAAGAAGAGGTAATGTCCGTTACCGATTCTTTCATCTTTATTTCTTCTTCCACTTCTTCTTATTTAGTTGTTTCATTATGAAGTAATAACATCAGTATCACTCATATACTGATATGTTATTATAAGTATGAAACAACCCTATTTCACCATCTATCCATCCTAAGGAAAAAGAAATCACCGCGCGTGCGTACGTACGGAATACCGTCTCCACGCCGTGGTGTAATCTATTTTCCACCAACACCTTACTTGGATGGGTATAATGGTGTAAATAATGACTATATATGACTATTATAAAGTGATACTGATTCTAAAATAGTATACATACACTCCAAAACAATTCCACGATCGTAGTAACGATATCATCACTCGTACGTACGTACGGAATACCGTCTCCACGATGTGATGCGACTCGTTCTACATGATCTTCATTTAATAATGATTATATAAATGAATTTAATGAATGAATATGATATATGTTACACTAATACCATTCTTTAAATGAGGTATCTATAACCTAAAGAGAAGAATAAGAATTTATTCGACAAAACACACATAAGAACAAAAAGTTATAAACACCAGAATAACAAGTAGCAATGAAATATTACTACTAAGAAGATAAGAATATGACCATATATGATATCATAAAAATAAGAATGATTATGGAATAAGTCAATAACTTTATTTTAATCATTATACAGGAGGTTCGGACACGTACAAAGCATATCGGACCTAAGGTAAGGGAAATATCACAATCTCATTTTTATCTAAGATTGTTTATACATTAGTATTTATTGGGGTGTATTTTATCATCCACATCCATGTTTCATCAATATGTAATATTATTTCCATCCACCTACAATTGTTTAAATCCAATTTTACCCTTTGGTGAGTTTTTAGTAAAAGATATGAAAGGAATCTTTTGTCGTTTTTCGTACGAGGTACTTTTTGACTTTTCCGACCAAAGTACGAGAAGAATGTTTTTTTTAACTTATACGGCATGAATGGATTTTTAAAACATTATTTCCAAGAAGGTTTCGTTACAAGTTTTCAGGTTTATTTTTAATCAACTTATTTTAGTTTAAAATTGTAAGGCATGTTAAGAAAGGGAAAATGATTTTGAAGTAGAAAGGATATTTTCCTCAAGAATGGAGTTCATGTGTTTTATCGAAATTATTTTCCATATAAGATAATAAAGGGTTCTGTTTCTATCCCTATTATTACATTGATTTGATTATGTTGTGATGGAATTATTTTTATGAATTCCTTTATCTTATATGAATTGTTTTATGATGTCACGATGTTTAAGAATCCCATTTTTATTACATGGGTTATGCTATGATGTATGGTTTATGATTTTGTGTCACACATAAGAATGGTATAATTATCAGATGGGTGGGACCTATATCTCCCACCAATGCATTGGGTAACGATTTTATATCTCATGAGATAGACATGGCTAGAATGGTAGGTTATACCGGTTCAGTGAAACAGGACTGAAACGAGGAGTGAACTCAGTTCAGAAATGGACTCTTTCCACTAAGATAGTCTTGGAAATGAGTCTTGACTAATAAGAAATGATTCGCTATGATTATGTGTGTATGCCACAAAGTTTCATGTTTTATGTTATGATTATTGGGATTAAATTTCACTACTATAATTTATCCCATGTTATGAAATTATGATATCTTTTGCAGGTTAAGATTTCCAAATGTTATGTGCTTATGTATATGATGTGATTGATATTTCTTTTGTTTACCCTTACTGAGAATTTGAGCTCACCCTTTTGTATGTTTTATTTCCCCAGGTCAGGAAGAAGGTTATTAAGTAGAATATGCCAAAAAGGGACTCTAGATATGATGAAATAAATGGGAGGCAAAGTAGATGCTTTATGAACCAGTTGTTTATGTTTCCCAGTTTCTAAAGACACTATACCTATACGGTCATTTCTTGGTTTTGTTATATGTTGTAATAAGTGTGCTTCAATTCTGAAGTAATAACAATGTATGTAAAGTATGGGTCGTTATAGATGGTAAACCATACGTACACACAAATGGTGAAATTATAATTCATAGGGTGGATAAAATAATGAGAGTGGTTGTACCATATTTATATTAACATCACAGTATGTAGAAGGTAATGGAGTTATTATTTAGGTATGTAAATAACAAAGAAAGAGAAACCAGAAGAAGAAAAAAACTTTGAAGGTTGTAATAAAATAATTACCTATTCTATGGGTGTTTCATTTTTATTTGAACAAAAGGACTCCTTAGGTTCGATTTAGGCTCAAGGTATGACCTATAGGTTTAAGTGAGGGAAGTTTGGAGGAGATTTGGGTAGAAGTTGGTTGAGCCAAATTACATTGGAGGTGTGATTTTTAGAGAAGGTAAAGTACCCTTTTATAAGAGAGGTGAGGGTTACTTTTGGAAAAGATTGAAATATTATTTTATTATAAAATCCTTTTCAGTTTCTAATTTCTCAAAATTAATTTATTTTGAGGGTAAGGTGGGTATGGGTCTAAATAATCTCAACCAATATGTTTTAGAGACCTTTAGGGTACCATATTAACCATATATTTAAGATTTATCTCTTAGTTAAGTAGTATAACCTTTAACATGTCCTCTTGTATTATTATAAGAAATGGTTAACAAACATAATATAAAAAGCCAAGAGAACCACATGTGGTTCATTATTGATATATAAAACCATATCTATGTCCTTTGGACAAACCATATATTTTTATAAATATTAAATCAATTAGTAATATAGTATCTGTTTTAAAAACTCATTGATGTTAATTTTGACACTATTTGGTATGTGGTTTTTGTTAAAGTCATAAAAACATTATCACTTCAAACAAAATTATTTAATAAACCTTAAAATTTCATATTATACTATAAAATTTGTGGATGGTATCAAAATCCAAAGGTAACATTTATTATTATATTTATAATATAAATTATTTTATTCTTTCACTGATAAAGTAATTACTGCATCCACATTGTGTTATAAATAAATTTAATTATTTAATCTCTAAAAGTTATAAATAAATTACCATTATGTAAGAAATATTATTATCTTTATAATGAATATTTATAGCCGATTTTATCTTATGTATAATCTTATATTAAAAATGGTTTAGTTATTAAACTTTTAAATTAACACTTTTAACTCTTCTTTAAATAAAATAACAATAAATTTCCTAATCTAATACAAGCGGATTAAAGTGATCATATTTTATTCCTAAGGTTTCTTTGGTTGAGATACAATAATAAAATAGAATTAGGAAAGGTTTTAGGGTTATTATAATATCATTTTGACATTTAATTACCCTATTTACTTTTAACCATGGTAAATAAAACTCGAAAGTTACTATTCAAAAAAGTTATTTTAATCTTATGGAACAAAATTTTACTTACTGATGTATACTGTGTATCTCAGATTTATGAAATTCAATTCACAGAAGCAGTAAAATTATGTTTTATGCAAATTGAAAAATTTACCTAGAACGTGGGTAAAATACGTTAAAAAGTTCAATAAAATTTTATACATCTAATATTATTGAAAAATGGATCCAATGAATTAAATTGAACATATATAGGTATTATATATCTATTTTTAACTAAAATAAATTTAAATACAAAAAATAATTATTTAAATAAAAAGTCAGTTTTAAACAATAACGTTATTTCTTTAATATTTCATATAAAATTCAATGTTTTTAGAAAAATACCAAAAATTCACCATAAGATAATTTTGATATTACAAATACAAAAATGAATTCTATTTTACCAAATTCTTAACATAGAAGTTTAATTAATTAATATAAAATTAATTCCCATTGTCAAAACCAAAAATTGGGTTTTAAAAAAGAAAAAACTATCAAAAGATAGACATGTGTTAATTTCAAATTGAAATGTGAAATTACTTATAATAAACTATATTGTATTAAATGATAAGAAAATCTTATAATACATAAAAGACAGTCAAATTCTTAATTTAACAATATAAATTATTTTAATTAAAAAAGTTTTTTTTAATTAAAATTTACTATTTTTCACTATTTGTCAAAATATTAAAGATATCAAAAAAGTACAAAAAATTTATCCAAAATAATTTTTTATGTCCCTATTATAAATATAAATTTAATTTCATTAAATGGAATATTTAAAAGTTTCAATTATAATTTTTAAAAAGGGATCTCCATCAAAAGATGGTAAAATTGCATTTTTAAAAAATTACTTCTTTTATTTGAAAAAAATGAATTTGTTCTTACGTTATGTCTAGGAAACACATAATGTGAATTATAAAATTATATGGAGTATTTAAAATTCAAAATTATGTTAATACTATACATAAAATTTTTTTAAATGGCCAGTTTGGTAAGTTGTGGTATGGTCGAACTTGGTGTTGTGTGTAGCGCATGTTATTGAATTACTTTGAAGATATAACATAATATGAAATTTTGGGGTGTTACATTTAATTAATATATATGAAATATATTATATAATAATTATTCTATAAATTTTTATTATCATTTACCTTTAATTCATTCCAACTATTTGAAAAAGTAAAAACAACATTCATGCAAACATTACACTGACCATCTCCATTAATGGTGTAAATCATTTTTTTATAGAAAAAATTTATAGACTATTATAAATAATTATATAATTAATATATATGATATCTATTTAATTTTTAACATTCAATATATTATTTTACCATGATCAATGTAAAAATACCAAACTTACAAATCAAAAGCATACATGAAAAATGAAGTAGTTATCACATGGAATAGTTTTTTTATAAAGAATTGTTAATAAATTGGCGATAAAAACTTAAAAGAAAACAATATATGATATGATATATTTCTATATGTTTTTATAATAAATTTAAAATAATTATAGATATATAATAGAGTAGTCTCAAATATTTATGAATAAAATCAGACTTAAGGTAAGGGTTTCTCTTCCCACATTTACTTCTGTGTGACATATATCATATTCACTAATTATTTATTTTTTATTGTGTATATAATGGAAATTTGATATTTTATATCATGAATATATTTATAATTATAATATTAAAAGTTTAATTTGAATTTATTTTTCTGATCTGCATTATGAATCAAAAATTAACCAAGTGGTATGGGTTTTACGATTAATTTCTCATAGTTTATCAGGATTATTTATGATTGAGTTTATGATGACGATTTTTTTTTGAAATATCTCTCAAGAAACTTATTAATTTTATTATCTTATGTTTATTCATAAAATTTGTATCTAATATTACAATTTTCCATTCTTTGGTACTTAAAATGAATGATAACATGTATTTAATAAAATATGACTTTATTTCTTTCTTCTGTTGAAAAACAATTTTCTTCCATATACATGTTTTATAAAAATATTTACAAAAATAGATTAAAATTATAAAAATGATTTTTTAAGAACAAATTTATCATTTTTCTTAATTTTTAAAACTATTTCTAATGAATTATTATTTTAATTTTTCAAATGAAGTTTTTTTACATTTTTACAATTGAGATATATGAATGTTCTTTTAATGACATGTACAGAAGTACCTTCTATCATGACCTCTCATAAATATAATGATTCCATTAAAATTTAAGAATATTATTTTCATTTAATATTTTTTTTAACATTATAGAAATTTTTTAGTTTTCAAAAATGATTTTCAAAATAAAAAATTATATTTTCCTCAAGAATATTTTTATGAAATTTTGATGGGGTTTCTATTTATCAATGATGAGAACCCTTATTTTACTTATTAACAATTAAGAGTATGTTATAATGATATCTTAATTATAATTTATAAATATGGTTTATGAACATTTTGACTCAGGATATACTATTTTGATACCATTCTATATATTACTCTAGATGGTTTATTATTATGTATATTGATTGTTGGAATTATTAACATTTTATATACTATTTTCAAATATGAAAGTTTACATTGATCATGTTTATTGATTTTTTGAAATTATTAAAATTTATTAGTCTAGTTATAAAATGATAATTTTTACATGATTATCTTTCTCCTATTTCAAATGAGGAATTCATTAGAATTAGTAAGTGATGGGAGGGTCTTACTATAGCCCCTTAACGCATCGGTAGGGCTTATAAGACAAAATAGATTGAGTATTTGGATGAGGCTATACACATTTTTGTAATATATATTAGAATAAGGCCTTGAAGTAATTTTTATGATGTCAAACATTGTGAATTTCCTCATTATGATATTAGTTATTGATGTACATTTTATTATTAAATTAGACAAAATATTCAGTAATAAGTTTCAATATCATCGGATTATTTATATAGTATTATTTGATCATCATTTATTCCTACCATATTATTATTCATTTCAATGTTATTTATTAAATGAAATGTGTTTCAATTATTTTTGTTTCCATATTGATTATGCCTTATTTATTCATTATAGCTTCCATTGTACGCATACCCTTACTAAGCATTAGAGATCACCCATTTCTTATGTTTACATTCCCTAGGATTTTGAGAAGTATATTATGATTGATATAAATGTATAATATAAAGGTAATAATGGTGTTATAAAAAAAATTAGATGATTTATTTTATGTTTTTATTGAAATATGATATTCAAGTATCTATCTAGTCTTCCAAGACTACTTAACTATTCAATCATTTGAGATGTGATTCATTATATATAGTGAAAATTTATTAAATCTACCCCATACTCTTAGATACATTTTTTGCGTCTTTATAGATAGAATTAGTGTAATTTAAGTAGTAACCATGGGAACTAGATTTAGGGAAACATATATTAGATAACATAAACCCATGGCTAACTTTGGGGATAAGTATAGGTATTGGATAACATCCAAATGTTTTTATGAGGTATTGAATATTTGGATTTCCCAATAGTACATCCCAATCTAGATACTAAAAGTGGACTTTGTTATAACATAGTTTCATATAGGGGTAATAGCTCTTAAAATGGTGTATTGTAATTTAACTTGATTATCACCCGGTTCTCAAAGATGTAGTTTGAATCTCTAAGGAGATATTCATTGTTAATTAATATTTTATTTACAAAACATTATGAAGGATTTTCATCTAATTTCATGACATGAGAATATTCCCAAGGATACCATGTTTTTGATTTTGAGCTTATTTATACATAAATTTTCAATGTATGTTATTTGGTTTTTAGTTTTGATATTATTCATTAATATTTATAATGTTATGCTCTACTATAGTGTATTTCTTTATTTATAATTTCCTCCATGTGTAAGGATTTTAAAATGTATTAAAGTCTATAATACAAGCTGGGGTTTCCCTATTGGGAAAAAAATTATGCTGGAGCTTGAACTGGAAATGGAGTTGAAAAAATTAAAACTATATTGGGGAAACTAACATAGATTAAGTCTATTAACCTTTCCCATATGTGAAATACTAAGGATATATAATGTTTTTTAATATAGTAAGATTGTTTCATGTGTAAAAAGCCTCCATCATATAATGGTACTAAAAATACATTTGTTGTTGAGAAATAAATAAATTCTGTATAATATATATTTAAATATTTGGGAAATAGTGAAATGGAGAAGGCTGGGATTGAATTATATTGTTTCTAAAGGGATGTAGATCATTTGTGATCATTGATTAAAAGTAGAAAGAATGAAGAAGAAATAGAAAACATTGAGTGGAAGGATTTAATGTTAATCTTCTAGAAAAAATTCTTCCCTCATGAGTAAGGATCACATGTGGAGAGTCAATTATTATGTTTGAGAAAAAGGAAGAGAAATGTTTTTATAAGTATAAATATAACATTATAAGGTTTTAAAGGCATGTTTCAGACTATGTGCATAATCCAACATGATTGATTTACCATTCCATTAATGGGATTAATCCAATCCCTCAATGGGATGTGGTCTCCCAAAAATTCTCGTAATACAGGGGCATAGTATCTTGTCTTATCTAGATTAAAAAAACTTCGCCCAACTCTTAGGAATTTTAAGGAAATAAATATAAGAAAAGGGAGGATAAATTTTATAAAAGGGAATACGGGAAGAGTGAAATTTAAATATTTTAATAAATGTGGAATGAAAAAATATGGGAGATACTTTCTAGGACTGGTAGTTTACTACATGTATAGAGATAAAGGCTACCATTCTCATGATTTCATGGTAAACTAAGAATCTTTTAATGTATAATTATTCAACTATATATATTTGGGTCACTATGCGAATGATTATCCCAAATTTAAAGGGAATTTTTCTTGGAAAAGGCCACGTGAAAAATTCCATGATTATGAGATCACAACAGCTGAGGTTGAAGGCCCCATTGATATGGTGGAAGACACTTTAATCATATACTCAAATTTATCTAATTTAATTTATTTTGGATATTGAAACTCTTTAATATATTCTATATTTTTTCTAAAAAAATATATATTTTTTATCACTTTACCTCCAAATTTACTTTTTTTCCCAACACTTTTAAAGGGAAAGTGAGAACCCTCCCAGTGCTACAGATCCAACATCAAAAGAGACAACTGACTTGTTACATACTAAATTGAGACAATTGGACTTATCTTCAATAGCCAGTTTCCAGGGGAATACCAGACTGTCGGGATCATCTTCTAGGAATGCTTCATAATAATTTTCCATGTACTCCCAAGCTTGTATATACTCATTTTTTCTAATTTTTCCCATGATAAAGCCTCTAACCAAAATACGTTCTTCCCTGTGAATCCACTCTTCATGCTCCTTGGAACCTTCCGCTCGAAGATATCTGCTCATCATTTGATCAAATTCTTCCTTTGTCGCCTTAATCACCAGGAAATCCTCCTTCATCTCCTCACCCGAGTGGACGAGGAGATCTATCTTTTTATCCGAATCAACCGCCTCCAGGTGGTGCCAACAAACAGGAGGTCTTCCACATGATGCTGAAGAGCATCTTCCATCGCTGAAATCACCTCTTCAGATTGAATTTGCAGTTTTACATGCTTATCAGCTATCCTTGTGGCAGTCGTAGATTCGTTAGACACCCGGTCGATGGTCTGCGAGCCCCCTGCACGCTTCCCATCCCCAGGCCCAACGGAACCTTTCCTCGTGTTCAGGTTCATGTTGCCCACGTTATTAGTATGCATCGGAGGGAGTTTACCTTTACATGAATACCGTGTAACAAGAGGACTCGTTAAGTTAGAGTAGTCTTTCCTCCCTTGTGACCTTCGAGTATGCTTAATAAAGCCTTCTGAAACACTAATTGTATTCTTGCTATTCTTTGATGAGGATCGAAAGTATTCTTCTTCCAATACAACTTCCATAGGATCAACAGGTGAGTTCAGGATAGTATCTACCTCCTCTTGGGTAGCCCTATTAACAGAGAAGGTTCCTTGGCATGTGCATCCTCCTTCTCGAGTCCTTCCCCAAGGATATGACTTTCTTCTTCTCCCATGACTTCAAACCAGTTCTGAGAAATTTTAAGCAACCCTCTATCTTTAACCTTATCAACATAAGAAGCCTGCGCCTGCAAGTCTCGTGCATCCATGTATGAGCCCCTTGGTTGGACAAAGCCACGACCCATATATTGAAACTACAGAGATGTGTCTTCACTATTAGTTAGATTCACATCCACTGCATCACTCACCGCGGATCCACTTGATAGATTTGAATCCATCTACCTTACCAAATCAGCATTCAAGTGTGGCTCCCTCTCCTCATGACCTACCTTTTTCTCATGAACCAAATCAGCATTCATGCTGACCCCATCACCTCCAGAATCACACATTTCCTTATATGAGCATCCAGCGCCCAAATCAGCTTTTAGTTTGAAAAAGATTCCAAAAATAGTAGGGTCTTGTAAGGAAACTGTTGCTGGTTTCCGGGGAGCCTCCACACCAGGAGAGACATGTTGGCTGATGGGCTCCAACTCCTCTAGAACAGCCCCACGCACCCTCACATGCTCACCCAATCATACCGTCACTCTGAGCTCATTCAACTTCTGTGTGTTGGAATTGACTGAATCCATGCTATTCATATTGTTCACCAAGGGGGCCACTGGCACAGGATATTGTCATGCATCCCATTTCCTAGGACCCCGACGACTAGACTAGTAGGAATGTCCTAATAGGTTACATACCAAGTAGAACTCAGTCCAGGATTAAAAAACAACCTCTTGTTTCCATCTAACTTCTTCCCCAGCAATGATCCAAACCCACTCCACTGGTGGTCTCGACACATCAACTTTAACATAGATTCGAGGTGAGATCGGGTGACACAGAGTAGTGGTCTGAATATCAGAGCACAAAAAATTTCCTACCATGTTCCCTAGCATGTGTAAGATGGAGGGGTTTTGAAAGGGAAGTGGAAGGTTTGGGAACCTTACCCACAATGTCATCATTGGAGTATCATGCTCTATGTTCAGGTTGAATGACCAGTAGAAGAGATATAAGGGGCACCCTTTACAGACTCTCGGGGCTCTGGACAAAGCCAGGATCAAATCTTCTTTAGATGAAAATAGAACCAGAATGTACCGTTTGTCGAGGAAACCCACTACCGCACAGTCCTGAAGTTTCCAAGATCCGAAGTCGTACCTATTAAAGGAGTCAACCTAGGGCCTGTGACAACTGAATCGTGCCACCAAAGTAATATGATGAAGACCTGAAGCCTCCAAAAATTCCGAAGTCGAGATCAAAAGTTACGGTGAGCTATTGTAGAGATCCGGAACCTTTGGGATGAGATCGATAGCAGGGAAAGGTGGAAGGAAGTCCGGGGAATAGAAGGGGATGAAAGGGGGTGGGCGGGGTGGAGATACATCATAATCTAACTCATGTCTAAATCTACCCTAGTAACTCATCTGAATAATATTCTATGGGATAATGTGAAGACACAATCATAATAAGTAAAAGTAAATTTTAAATTTAGGATGTACATTATATTCAGAAATACATTTATATATTTCATGATAATTTCATGGTCATCCACTAGAATGAGAAGATGATTTTTTTACTCATTTAATACCACATGTAAAAAAAAATATCAAAGTCCCCCTAGAGAATGAACACTATTTAATTAGTAAAGTTGGTGAAAAAACATGAGTATTTTTGGGATAATGGATTTATATACCCTATCATTCACGTTGGAGAGACCTTATTCTTTTAGTAAATAAGAAATATGTATCTACAATGTTTAACATTCATTATTGGGAAATCAATTATATTATGATAAAAAACAAGTAAATTTTACCTCACATTGATTAATTATTCGATCAAATTCATAGAGCTTATTATTTTTCAAAGGTTTACTTTCATTATGGGTATCACACATTGTGAGTAAAGAAGGAATATATACCTAAGAGTGGTTTTTCTAGGAGGTATGAACATTAAAAGTACATATTATTCTATTTGAATTATATAATGAACCCTCTATCTTCATTGTTTTAATTAATAGTGTATTTAAGAAATATATAGATTATTTTTTGTGGTATTTAATGATGATATATTAATGTCTAATATGAGATATTAGAGCCATGAGAATCAGTTGTGATTCATTTTGGAGACTCTTCAATGAAAATAGTAATATGGTAAAATTATCAAGATTGAATAAAAACATAAAAATGTTTCTTTTCCTATCCATAATATCTCTATGGTTGGAATACTAGATAATTTTGTAAAGAAAAAGAAATCTATGAATAGTCGACATCAACAAACATAACTGAGGTATATAGTTTTATTTTTTTGGTAGGTCACTATTAGTGATTTGATTAAATTGTTTCCCTGTTAGATAACCTCTTAACCAAGATTATTCATAAAGGGGTTATGTCATATAGGAAAAGTAATGTGAATAATGTTTTATGGAATTGAATAAGATATCGACGAATTCTTAGGTTTTGACTATAAATAAAAACAATTATGGGTTTTTATATATAGTGAAACATCAAAGTGTTTAATTGGTTGTGTCCTTATACAAATTGATAAATTTATTTCCAATATATCAAGGTAGTTAAAGATTTGAAGAAAAAATCTATCTAACCGATGATCATGATTTATAATCCATAATATTTTCTTCAAAGCTTGAGAGACATTATCATTATGGTGAAAATTTGAGACATAAATAGATCATAGGTGTTTCAAAAAAATCTTTTCACTATATGATTTCAACATTAGACCAAGGAAATATCTTCAACTTTGCAATGATTATGATTTCTCAATAAAATAATACCCACGTTAGGATAATATGGTAGCATATAAATTGATAATGAATGATCATGGAGTTATGAAAAAAATAATCACTCACAAGGATCCTATATTTATGGATATAACAAAGATTAATATGAAAATTATTAAGGAGGGGGATATATAAATCCTTTTTAAAAGTATTTCGAAACCATACATTTTGGAAAACAAAAAAAAATATTTTTCTAATGGTGAGATTATTGAAAATAAAATAAAGTTTGCGAATAGTGAGAACAATTTTTTCCATCTATACAAGATATAAATAGGGAATTTTGGGATGCTTCTCATAACTCGAATATCTCTACACATCATGGTAGCACCAATATGTATATTTATTTGAAGGAACAATTTTAGTATGGTTGTTTGAAGTGGTAAATTTCTAATTATGTGTTAAGATGTTTGGTTTTTCAATAGGTCAAGGTTTAGAAAAAAAATCCTAAAGGAGCTATGTATTCTCTTTATATTCATATATGGATATGAGATTACATTACTATGTAATTTTTCATTGAATTAGTGAACAATCCTAGGAATAATGATGCAATATGGTTTATTTTTTATCAGCTCATAATATCTACAAATTTCCTCACTATAAGAAAATAATTATCTCATGAAAATATTATACAGTTCTATATTAATGAATTTTTAAGACTCTATGGTTATTATGTTTCAATTTTTTCTGATTTTTACTTAAGATTTATATCAAAATTCTGGAAAATTATTTCGAATGATGCTGATAACGACCATCATTTTTGTACCGCTTATCACTCCCAAACTAATGGATATTCCAAAAACATAATTTAAACATTAGAAGATATTATGATGTGGAGCTATATTGAATTTCAAATAATGTGGGATTAGTATTTACCTTTGGTAGAGTTTACCTATAAAAATATCTTCAATTTAAATATTAAGATGGTACCATATAAAGCATTATATGGAAAGAGATGACATACTACAACTTGTTGGGATAATGTTGGGGAAATGAATGTTATAGGTCCTAAACTTGTAAAGGATAAAATAGTAAATAAAATTCTATTAAAAACACATATATATTTATATCAAAGAAGGAATAATATTTATGCTGATAATTGGAGAAAATATTTTGAATTTGAAGGTGGATATCATATTTAATTGAAATATGATCCATTGAAATGTTTTATAAAGTTACATTAGAATTGGAAATTTATCCCCATATACATAATACCTTTTATAATCCTTAAATGAATTGAATTTAAGGCTTACCATTTGTAAATCCTATAATGTCTCTCTAAATTACATGACATGTTCCATATATCATTGTTAAGGAAGTATATGCTCAACTGAAGGAATATTTTCACCTCAGAAGAAATATAATTGAAGTATGATCTACCTTACCATGATGAGCCTGTAATTATTTTAAATACTAGATAACATGTTTTGAGGAATTGGATTACTAGTCTAGTAAAAGACGTTTGGAGAAATAATAAGATAGTAGGGTTGATGTGGGACCTGATGAAATTAAAATGAAGAACTACCCAATTATATTAATGGGGTGAAATTATGAAATCGTATAGGATAAATTGATTTGAAGAGTGGAATAATGTAACTATCCATGAATTTATGATATATATATTTTAAATAAATTTAATCTCTTAGATAACTAATGTTACATGAAACTACGAGTTTAAATGAATTGTAATACAGTATTCCATTAAAACATAGTCATCAATTATAAATATATTTATAATAATAACTAGAATATATAATGAATAAAATATAAATATGTATAAAATAAATTCATTGTTTATTAATTAATTATAATTGGAAAAAAATTATTTAAGTAAATATATGTTTTTTTTTGAAAAATATATTTTTCAAAAAATCTATTTCATCACGTTTTTCAAATTTATATTAAAATTTATTTTTAAAACCTATATAAAATTTATTTAAAAAAATTTACATCATTTTTGAAATATGTATATAACAAATATACATTTTTTTGATAATTTTAAAAATGAATAAATTTTCAAGGAACTATAAATAATATATATTTTCACTGAAAAATGAATTTTTTTATTGAATACAAAATGTATTTTTTAAACAAATTGTTTTAAATTTAAAAATAATTCAATTATATTATAAATAATCTAATTTATTTATTTGGAATCACTTTATTGTTGATTTTTTGTTACAAAAAAAACGTTTACTTATGAAAATGTCTTCCTTTGGAAAATATAATTTTCAACACGCTTGCTAGTTTAATTTTGAACTAAATTATTCCAATTAATTGATATGAATTTGAAAAATTAGATTTCATATTATGATTCATCATAATTTATTATAGTTAATATTTTCAATAATTTTTTTTTATAATGTATTCTAAAATTAAAAGTAATTACTTACCATGGTTTTACTTGAAACTGGTTGATTAGGGGGGGGGGGTAAACTAAAATGACAAATGTGAAAATGACCAATAGAAATATCTATTACAAACTTTATGGGTATATATGGAACTTATAGAATATAAGTATTTATAATAAACCATTTTGGAACATTTTTTATTGTTTAAAACATGGGTACATATATATATATTTTTAATTCCAAGTATGTTCTTTTTCCTCGCTTATAAAATGATACTCCCTCTCCTCTCATATTCACACTTAAAAATCCCATTGGATCATATAATAACTTCCCAAATTCCTTCCTTATATCCCAAACCATGGAATATCATCTATTTTTATATCATAAAACAATTTTAGGAAGGATTTAGGTATAAATGTAAAGAGGTTCCCCGATGAAGAGATCTTTTAAGGACCGAACCTTAAACATTACATAATCTTGAATTAAGATAATAATTCCCATTGGGGATCTTTTTAGGTATGAGATTTATATATTTAGGGAATAACTTATACATAACAACATGATCATTATAAGTAGACACTTCTACTCACTATCCATTTTTTTTTCATAAAACAAGAACTATTAAAAAAATGAAACACATCTAGTTACATGTTTTAGATAGCATGAATTTTCCTTGATACCAAAACTGACCCTATTCATCTATAAGCCCTTTTAAAAACATTTCAAAACTTGGGATGAGAAAAAAAATCTCATTAAGGGAAACCTAAAGAAAGAAAACATTTAGTTTTTTATAAACAATCATTTAAACCCTGAATACATTATCTTAAAGTAATAATTTTCCCCTTTAAGAAGTTGCAAAAACATTTCACTGAATATAAGATCGTTTCATACCCTTTTTGTAATCAAATGATTACTATAAAAGCCCATAGAAAACAACCCATAACATATAAAGGTAACATGGGACAAAAACATACTTAAATAGAAAAAAATATAGTTGACTACCACAAATATCACTAAATGAAATAGTCTTACGGTCGACTTCTATACCCATTACATTGGAGGTTATAAATTAACCACCCGTCCTTGGTTTATCACGGAACAACCCATCATTTGGTATATCATGTAACCACCCATCCAATGTCAATGTACTATTACATAATAATAACACATAAAATATCAAAAATATCAATATTTCAGTAATACCATTTAATTTTCAATCACAAGATATCATTTCAAGATATTTAAATACGCATTTAATTTCAAAAACCATTTTAAATACTAAAACAACCATAAAGGGAATATGGAATTTCTTTTTTTATAAAAACATTGAGGCTTATAGAGGAAGACAAATAACGATTATAGTGGAGAAGAGGTCATTATCACTCTATATGTTAAAAACATTCATTTTTTCGTTTTTTAAATCATTTATTGAATTTTTTTCCCATTTAATGAAATTAAAATTCAAAGGGGTTTATACACCACATAAAAGAATGTCGTGTATAAATCAAAATATGCATCCATGAAAAGAGATTGAGATGAAGTCCTGAACCTCATGTCGGATTTTAATTGTTTGTTTTTTAATTTCAAATTTATTAAAAAAAATTATAAAATTTCTATTCCTTTTATATCACTTATTACTTTGTTATAATAATTAGTAATTTTTTTGAGATGATATCAGACATTTTGTCGATGTTCGGAAGATGAGTAAAAAATGATCTTGTTATAATTAAAAATTGTCCTTGGGGTAAAAATTCAATTATCTCCAAAATATAATTCATATATATATATATATAATATATCCATACATTATTCATTTATAATATTCCATATCATTTGGATATAATAAATTAATTGCACCATTCATGGATATGGTAATCCGTACGTACACATGAACACTACTTTCATTTAATTTTCATATATAATGAAATGAAAAATGAAAAATAAATGAAACATATGTATATTATAATTATAGTATAATATATATGTTATATAAGTTACCTAAGTTCATTAATTATATCTTTTATATGTTTCATGTATTGCATGAATGAGTTATAACACTTTGAGGGGGCCGTAGTCCACACTTCCTCAAATAAAATTATCATATTTATACAATATGAAAAGAAAAAATTTATGTTCTAAATAATAAATAAGGAAGAATAGAGAAAAAATAAATATCATATCTATTATATATAATTATATTTATTTCATTATTTTCACCATGAGAGGCGGTGGTAGATAGTTAAAAAACCATTGTTTCGTGAGGATGTAGTTTACCGTCAACAGAAATAGCATGTTCTACATCCATTAGATGGAGGTGTTTATAAGTGTTTTTCAAATAAAAACAATAAAAACCTCCTATTATATTTAGGATACTTCTTTTGTTATTTAATCAAATAATAAGAATAAAATAAGAAGTGAAGAAGTATAATATTGGAACAAAACTTTACAGAAGATGTTACCACTTAAAATGGGTAACTCCCTTTGATTTGAGCCAAAAGTATTTCTTTAATTGAATTCTACCTAAGGTATGGATTCTATGAGGAATATAGTGATGTTTTACACTTATTAATGTAGAGTTTTGATGATTCAATGGGCTTTATAGGTGTGTGTAATGGGTTATAGGTGGTGTTTTTTTATAAAAGGGAGGAGGGGCACTTTAGGAATGTCTTGAAATATTATTTTATTATTAATTTATTTTCAAATTATAATAACAAAAAAGTAATATATGATGACGATCATATTAGTATGGGTCTAAATCCTCCTATAATATGGGTTTAATACATGTTTAGGTCATAAAATTAAACTTATCTTTTAGCTTTAACCCTTATTAGACTTATTTAACTTTTACCATGTCTTCTTGTATATTCATAATATATGGTAACCACAATTACAATAAAATGACAAGATACCCAAAATAGATTATTAATTAAATTTATAACATAATATATTTCATTTGGGTGAATATTATATTTTTAGGACTATTATATAATTTACTAAAATATTAATTGATTTAAAAACTCATTTATGTAAATTTTTATACTATTCATATCATGGATTTTAAAAAATCCTTAATAACTTGTTTCATTCGATAAAATATAATTAATTCAAATTAAATAAGTAATAATCATTCATAATATTTTGGATGGCATAAAAAGATTAAAAATAAATTTATTTCAATATTTATAATCTCATTTATTTAAATCTTTCATTAATTAGGTAATCACTACATCACCATTGTGTCATAAATAAATTTATTTAGTTGATGTATAAAAATTATAAATAAAATAAAATAATGTAGGAAAAAGAATTATATTTATAATTATTATTTATAGTCAAAGATATCACTTATATAACACTATAAAAACTTTTTTTAGTAAAAGATATATGATTAGGTTATATTTTCCTTAACTTTAAATTAAAAGTAGTTAAATGTTATTTTCAAATAGAAGTGGCTCCATGGGGTCCTAAAATCGACCCAAGGATTACCATGATCAGAAATATTTCATCTAATATGGTTATGACATGTGTTCAGGTAACTTAATATTATTAGAATTTTATTTTTTTAACCTTATTTATCGGATATACCTTTTAACCATGGTAAATAAAATATTTACTGAAGTTAAAATTCAATATGTCTAAAAATAAAAGTTAACTATTTAAAAAATATGGACCTCATGATTACAAATAAGGAATCTATTTTTCTAAATTCAAAACATCAATGTTTTAGAAATATATTTAAAATTAATTCTCGTTGTCCAAACCAAAAAGCATGTTTTTAAGAAGTAAAAACTACTAAAAGATTAATATGCATTTATGCTCGATTTAAAATTTAAATTACTTAAAAGGACCAAAAATGGATTAAATGATAAAAATATAATCGAAATATACTTTAAAACCAATTCAAATTATAATATAACTATATAAATAAAGAATATTAAAAGACAGTTTTGAATTAAAATGCAATATTTTTCACTACTCATTAAAAAAATGAACTTGAGCAGAAAAATTCCAAAATTTAATCCAATGTAAATTTTGATGTCTTGAATCTATAAAATATGTTTATTTTGTTAAATAGAACATATAAAAGTGACAAAAACTATATTTAAAAAGGATTCTCCTTCAAAAGGCGGTAAAATGACCTTTTAAAAATATTAGTGTTTTTATGCTTAAAATCAAATTCATTCTTCTTTTAGCACTCAAAAATTCATTGGATAAATTTAAGAAAATTTATCACCCATATGTAAAAATAATTTATTTAGTTATGTTCATTCCCAAAAATACAACAGCTAGACGTTAACTACCATTTAAAATAATAATAATATTTTTCAGTATAACTCAAATTTGTGTGCAACGTATGATTTAAAAGAAACCTATTGTAGTGCATTGAGTATGCTATAGAAAACTTAATTTAAAGTCCACATCATCAAACAAGTCAATAAAACTATCAAATTAAAATAAATAAAAAGATGTAAAAAAGGTCACCCGAGATAACACATACTTGGATTCCATGAAAACATGGATATAGACAGTACTGTAAATATGATTTATACCAACGGTTTTCGACAAACCGTTGGTATAGTTCTCTAATTTGGAAATATAGCCCAAAACATTAGTATTGGTCACTTATATAGACCTATACAAATGGGTTTGGAAAATCGTTGGTATAGGGGGGACCAATACTAAAGGTTTGGCCAAATTGTTGGTATAGGGTCCCTATAATGGACCTATACCAATGGTTTTGGCCAAACCATTGGTAAGGGTCCCCCCCTATACCAACGGTTTGTCCAAAACCATTGGTATATGTAACAAAATGAAAAAAACCTATACCAATGGTTCTCAAAACCATTGTTATAATTCTATACAAATGGTTTTGAGAAACTTTGGTATAGGTACATGTATTTTTAATGGAATCTTCTTACAGCGGACATTAAATAAATAAAAATTTAAAATACTTAGGATAATACATATATATATTTATGAAATTATGTTCTCAAAAGTATGTTAGGTTAGTGGTTAGGTCATTGAATCACAAACAGGAGGTTCTAGGATCAAAACCAACCGTGTGATTATTTTTTTAATTACATATACCAATTATTTATGAAACCGTTGGTATATATTTTCTTATTACTTATACCAATGGTTTTAAAAATAGTTGATATAGCTTTGTACCAATAGTTATACCAAAACCGTTGGTATAGACCTATCCTCGCGGCTTACTAGGAAACAGTTCTCCAACCCATTGGTAGAGTTTATACCAATGGTTTGGAGGCCTATACCAATGGTTCCAAACCGTTAGTATAGGGTATTTTTCTACTGGTGGGAAGAGAAAACTAACCATCATGTTCGGATGGAGAGTGGCAGCAAACATGATCCGGAGAATGTTAAACATCAGATAACCCCAAACTTATGATATGTTAAATGGTAAATGATTCAATAGTAGGAAATGTTAAAAAACAATGTTTTTCGTTTTAAGTTTCATTTCATAAATTTGGTGAATTTATTGATGAGTTTGAGTAAGAACGTTTGGAAATATACTTACATTTTAAGTATAGTTTCATCCTTTAATAACTTTATAGAAAAAACTAATCTATTCTCCAAACGGTGAGTATTAAATATGACTTGGTCACACCAAAAGTGCTAGAATCAACTTCTAGAGAATATCATGATCCAAAAAAGATTAACCATACATTTTCCCTATCCTTAGACATTAAAGAAAACCAAAATGGTTAGTATAATATCAAATAATCCCCAAAAGGGTAATCTTCTATAAAAATAAATAATAATATTGATCTACAAAAATGAAAAAACAATACCCAAAGCTCAAAAAGACCATTTAGTACCCAATTTTCCTTAAAACTATTCAAAATAATCCAAAATAAGTTTGAAACCCAAATATTCAGAAGGACTTGATCACACAGTCTTCCACAAAAATAATAAAATTTATCTCCAAATAACACCATCTACACTTAAAGTCTCATAATGAAAATTAATTAACCCAATCAAATGTTCTCTATGATAAGTTAATCATTTAAATAAATAAACCAATTCTCTATATGTCCTTAATAAAAACATAGGTTCCATCAAAATAAAATTTAACCATTTCTCCTAAATTGAAAACCCAATGTATTCTTTTTCCATAGTCATTTAGTGGTCCCAAAAGAGAAATCATATTCCAAAATAACCTTGATCACTTAATCAGCAAATCAGTTTTTATATACTAAGGATATCTATTTAATAAAACATAATATACCAAATCAACTTATTCTTTATCAATAAAATCATTTAACTAAAAAGAATAAGTCATACTAACAAGGGATTTCATGTAGGCCAGTGGTAAGAGATGCGCACTTGTCACCCTTCAGTTGTGGGTTTGATTACCATGGCCTTACCAGACGTGATGGGTAGTCACCCATACTATGGGTTTTCTTTTTTCAGAAACCATAACATTATTATAAAATTCTAAAAAATAATATTATTTCCTAAAAAATAACCATATCATATTTTATCCTAAAAGGTTATCTAATAACATTTATTTTTCATCCCAAAATGTAATAACCATTTATCACCTCAAAAAAATATCATATGAACCCATAAGTTTATCCATTATGTACACAAAAGAAAAGATAATTCCTTCTTGAATAACATTTTCACATATCAATCTTTAGGGTTACACATACTAGAAAAATTCTTCCAAATTAACACAATCATCAATAGAGCCTTACTAATTTTTAGCATTTTATCATCCTAAAATCAACCATTAATCTTGAATCCCTTATATGTAAAGTTCTTAATCAATCAAAATTATTCATGATCCATTAACCATTCTTTTCAAACCTATTTTGCAATTCTTCTATCATAAAAACATATTCATGAATAATATCAAAAGTTTCAATAATTTCAAAACATCGGATATGAAATAATCCATACCTTTCATTGGTAATTATTAGTTTCCTCGTCCTCAATTGGAATGGCATTATATATTGGTACACATATATTTTTATGGTCCTACTGATCCCATTCCAAAACCTTATTTGTATGAAATATATTTTTATAATAACCATGCACACCACATTTAAACCATTCAATTGATCCCTCAGAAAGAACTTATTTCCCTTTCTTGGAGTCAACTGGATGCTTCCTTTTTCAATGACAGGTTCTTTCTTTATGAACCTCATTTCAAAATATATAACATCTTCTCTTCCCTTTGAAGCATTTTCCTATGTGTTTCATTGCACATCCTTGACACATAGGTTTTTTAAAATACTTACCTTTATGATTATTACATGTACGTTTATAGGGATTTATTTCATTCATATACGACACCTTATAAAAACCACGAAGGTTTAGGTGGTCAATCATGACTCCAGGTAGTTAGCTGAGAATAACCACAAGAGTTATCATTACAGCTCCCATTTCAGTTGGATGCTTATTCAGGAAACCATCACAGTTTTTTTCACATCCATTTTTATATTGGTGCCTTCTAGATCCAGCCATTTACTAATACTAAAAAGGATAGTGTGAGTATATCATTAAAATCATCATATAATATATTATGAGGAGGGTAAATACAAAGATATAATTATTAATGTTATCTTAAACTCATTCAATTTGTCTATAAAAACTATGACTCTATCTCATATGATAACCTTAATGGTTCTATCACTTATGCTTAAATAACACCTTAAACTCTATAGTTATCTAAACTGACCTCTGATACAAACTATAAGGCCCCAGCCTTAAACATTATATAATCTTGAATCAAGTTAATAATACAAATTGAGTATCTTTTCAGGTGTAGATATTTAGAGAATTAGGTCATAACTTATACATAACAACTTGAATATTACAAGTAGACACTTCTCACAGTATCCATTTTTTTCATTAATAAAAAACTCTTAAAAAAAGAAACATGTATAGTTCCATGTTTTAGATAGCATGACAATTCCTTGATCCCATAATTGATCATATTCAACCTTTATTCATGTAAAATACATTTTAAAACATGGGATGAGCATAAAAAGCTCTGTAAGGGATATATAAAGAAGAAATAATGTTTTTTTTAAAACAACATGTAAACCATGAATACTTTATCATTAAGTATTACTTTTCACCTTAAAAAATTATAAAAGCACTTCACTAAATAAAATCTCATTACTGAACATCTTTTTAACTAAAATTTTACCATAAAGACCAAAGAAAACAACTTATAACATATAAAGGTAAATTGGGACATAAACATACTTAAATGGAATAACCATTTCGTCGGCTTCCACACATATCACTAAATGGAAAAAACATACGACCGACTTCAAAACCCAATGAATTAGAGGTTATAGTGTAACCACCCATCCTTGGGTTATCATAGAACCACCCATAATTTTGTTTATCACATAACCACCCGTAAAATTTAAAAGTCCCATTATATAATCATAACACATATAATATTGAAGATATCAACATTTCAGAAATAACATTTAATTTTCATTCACAAGATATAATTTTAAGATATATAAATACTAAATGCATTACAAAAACCATTTTCAATACCAAAACACCCAAGAAAGAAATAAGGGATTTGTTTTCCTTTTAAAAACATTAAGGCTTATAGTGGAATCCAAATACCGATTGTGGCGATAGAGAGTTCAATGTCACCGCATACTTTAAAAGCAATAATTTTTTTATAAAATTATTATATGGAAAGAAAATTTCATTTTAATGAAAATAAAATATAAATGTTTTTATACACCATATAAAAGAAATTCATGTATAAATCAAAATATTTCTCAATGAAAGGAGACTGAGATGAAGTCCCTTACCTCATGTCCGACATGACTCACAGGTTATTTAATTTCTTGAATAATAAGATTAAGTTAATTTCTCTATTTTTCATAACATTTTAATGGTTTATTATTCCTTTTATATCACTTATTACCTTTCTATAAAAATTAGCCAATTTTTTGAGTTTATATCCGAAATTTTGTCAATGTTCGGAATTTGAGTCAAAAATGATCTTGTTATAATTAAAAATTGCCCATGTGGTCAAAATTACATTATCATAAAAATATAATTCATATATATTTATAATATATCAATAATATATATATTTATAATATTCTATATCATTTGGATATAATAAATGAAATGCACCGTTCAGGGAGACAGTAAGTTGTACGTACACATGAACGCTACTTTCATTTCCTTTTCATATATAAAGGAATGAAAACTAAATGATTCATAGCTATATTATACATATCATATAATATATATTTTTTATATGTTAAATACGTTCATTAATTTAATCCATTATAAGTTAAATGTATAGCATGAACGAGTCATATCACATTAAGGGGGCGGTAGTCCACAATTCCTCAAATGAAATTATCGTATTTATACAACATGAAAAGAATAATGGTATGATATAAATGAGATTTACATAATCATAGAGATATAATAAATTTCATAAATATCATATAAAATTATATTTTCATCATAATTGCCACCATGAGAGGAGGTAGGAGATAATTGAACAATCATCATTTTGTGAGGCAATAATTCACTATCTGCAGAAACAATATGTTCTGAATCCATTAGATGGAGGTGTGTGTAAGTGTAGATTAAGTTATTATAATTACAACATCCTAGTATATTGAGAGTTTTTTATTTAATCGAATAATAAGAACAAAACACGGAGTTAAGAAGTAGAATATTGGAATGGAACTTTAAGGAAGATGCTACCTCTTAAAACAGGTAACTTCCTTTGATTTAAGCCAATAGGATTTCTTGAATTGCCTTATGTCTAAGGTATGTATTATAAGAGAAATATAGGAATTTTGGGTGATTATTGGAGAAGAGTTTGGATGATCCAAGGGGATTGAGTGGTGTGTGTAATAAGTTATAGGTGGTGTCCTGTTATAAGAGGGAGGAGGGGAACTTTAGGAATGTCTTGAAATGTTTTTTTATTATTAATTGATTTTAGTATTTTAATTACACAAAAGTAATATATTTTGAATATAAGACGAGGATGGGTCAAACTCCTATTATCCAATGGGATTTAGTAATATTTAGGTCTTAAAAATAACATTATCTTTTATTTTAAACCCTTAGTAGACTTAATTATGTTTTACGATGTCTTCGGGTATATTCATAATATATGTTAACTATAGTTACAATAATGTTCCAAGAGACCCAGAAAAGGATCATTAATGGAATTTGTGACATCATATATGTCAGTTGGCCAAATCATAGATTTTTTGGACTATTTTATCTTTTAATAAAATATTAATTGATTTAAAAACTCATTTATGTTCATTTTTATACTATTCAGATCATGAATTTTCAGAAATCCATAACAATTTTATTCATTCTAAAAAATTCATTAATTCAAATATAACATGTAATAATCATCTGTGAAATTTTTTATGACATAAAATGTTTCAAAATAAAAATATTTTCAAATTTATAATATCATTTATTGAAATATTTCATTAATAAGGTAATCAATACATCACCATTGTTTAATAAATAAATTTATTTATTTGATATATAAAATTTTTAAATAAAATAACATGATGTAGGAAATAATTTTAAATTTCCAATGACTATTTATAGTTGAAGAGATCACTTATATAACCCCATATAAAATATTTTTAGTAAAGGATACATGTTTAGGTTATATTTTTGTTAAATTTAAATTAAAAGTAGTTAAATGTTATTTTCAAATAGGTGTTTTTCCATGGGGTCCTAAAATAAGATTATTGTATCAAATGGAACATATAAAAATGACAAAAACTATATTTAAAAAGGGCTCAACTTCAAAAGGAGGTGAAATGACCATTTAAATATATTAGAGTTCTTCATTATTAACATAAAATTAATTCAAATGTTCAGCCTCTAAAATTTATTAGATCAATGTTAAAATATTTAAAAATCATGTGTAATCATAATTTGGTTCATCATTTTCATTCTCAGAAATACAACTGCTAGGCATCAACTACTATTTAAAATAATAATATTATTTTTCAGTATAACTCCAGGTTGTGTGCAACGTCAGATTTCTAAGAAACCCATTTTTGTGCATTAAGTATTCTATCTAACAAAGTTTCCTAATTAAGATAAAATTAATATGTCATTCATTAATATCAATATAAATCAAAATTCATTATTATATAAATACTCAGTTCGTTATAGATATAGTTCCTAACCATGCATTTTCATTTTATTCCTTCCTCTAACTCCCTTAAATATTATCCAAATATGATGAAATAATAACAAAAAATATATCATATATATTTAAATGTTATTATGTTAATGTAATAACCTATATAAATCTAATAATCCATAAAATGGGAAATAATACTATTCATTGAGTGTATGATGGACTACCGCCCAACAAACCGGTATAATTCGTTTTCCATGACCGCCTCTCACATATTGATATAATGATTGAGTTAATGTGTTTTTATATATATATATATATATATATATTATATTTATGAAACAATTATAATTCAGAAATTATAATATCACATCTATATTCTTACCTTCAAATCTATTGGAAAACGAAAACGTCTATCGTGCCTATGTGCGGACTACCGCCTCCACATAGCGATGTGATACATTTTTCATTTTATTTTGGAATGGATATGAATAAGGATATATTTAATGAATATATATGATATATAGGATATATTAATGACTCTTTAAAGGTGAAATATTTTTACCTTCATTTCCATCCATCCATTATAAAAAATGAAGACATTGTTCTTACTTACATACGACTTACCATTTCTATCAACGGTGTAACTCATTTGTCTATATATAAATATCATTGAATTTTATAAATATATAAATGATGAATATAAATTATATTTATATAATTATTTAAATTATTCAATTGATATAACCATGATCAAATTAAATGGACCAAAACTATCAAACGTAAACATACATGAAAAAAAAATCAGTTATCACTTGAAATAGTGTTTTAATAAATAATTGGTATTAAATGGGTGATAAAAATTTAAAAGTTAATAATATTTAATATTATTTACATGAGTATGATTATTTAATATATTTATAATAAATCTATAGTTATTATATTTTAGGTTTGAACATTTATAAAGGAAATCAGACTTGAGGTTAGGTTTTATCATCTCACTTTTTCTTCTCTAAGAAATATATCATATTCACCACATACTTCTTTTGTGTGGTGTATATAATTCCCATTTTATACATTATACCATGAATATATTTATATCTATGATATTCAAATATTCATTTGAATTTATTTATTTAATGGGGGTCATGATTAAAATGTTACCAAAGTGGTAAAGGATTTAATATTACAATCTCATTGTTTATCGAGATTGTTTGTAATTATGTATTTAATGATAAAATATAATAATATATATCTGAAGAAAATAATTAATTTTATTACAATATGTTTATTCTTGAAATTTTAATTTTATATTCATATTTTATTCACTTTGGTAGTTAAAATTATTGAGAAAATGTTTTTACGAAAATATAACTGCATTCTGGTATTCAAACGAAAATAACTTTTCTTCCTTATCAAGGTTTTGAAAAATTATTTCTAAAATGTTTTAAAAATTATCTGAATAACATATTAAATAAAAAATTACCCAATTTTTAGTTTTTAAATTTTTTTAAAAGGAAACATATTGTCATTTTTTGAATGATTTATTTTTGGCCTTTTTACAATAGTAAGAGATGAATTTTTTTTTATTCATAGAATATATGGAATTTCCTGCCTTCTTGACCATGTGTAGATTTCTATAATTCTCTAAAAAATTAAAATATTAATTTTAAAGAATTTGTTTTCCTAATATTCTAGAGACTTGTATTTTTAAAAGTTATTTTCAATGTGAGAAGTATATTTTCCTCCAGAATGTTTTAATTGAATTTTTATTTTATTTCTATTCATCAATAAAAAAACCCTAATTTTAGTTATTATTAATTTGTAATTTATTGTAATGATACTATAATAGTTATTTATCAGGGTGGTTTGTGATCATTTTGACTTGGGATGCACTTTTTTGATACCATTTTTCATACTAATCTGGATGGTTTTTGATAATGTTTATTGATTGGGAAAAATATTATGATTTTATATGCTATTTTTCAATAAGAATTTTTATGTTACTTATGTTTTTTTATTGTCGTAATTATAAAAATTTCATATTCTATGTTTTCAATACAAAATTTTACACAATTATGTACCTCCCCTCTTATATAAGGAATTCATTAGACTTAGTAAGTGAGGGTCAGGGCCAACTATATACCCTAGATGCATTAGTAAGTCTCATGAGATAAACTAGCTCTGGTAAATAACTGGGGATTTACCCAGTTACATAATATTTCTTTTAATATGCCTTGAATATATGTTTATAAGGTCCAAATGTAAAGACCCGTAAAATTAAGGGGAATTTTTTTCTTAATTTTCATTGGAATTTTACAAAAGCACGGTTTCTGACGGCACCTGATTCCGAGGCCCGGAGTGCCCGGAATCATTTTCCGAAGTTTGGCTCGGGTACGTTCAGTGAACGAACGAGCGGGAATTTCTAACTTTTGAACCAGTGCCCGGAATCAAATTCTGAGGGCACCGATGAACTCGCAGCACCGATTTTCGCTTAAGGAGACATTTTCTGAGGTTGCGTTTTATGCGGGACGAAAGTTAGTTTTGGGAGAAATTATAAGAAGTAAATAAAAATGTGGAAACACTTTTTATTTTTATTTTGATGGTTAACTTCTCCCAAAGGGAGTTAAAGGTGGGACCCACATCCACTTAACCTCCCTTGGGAGGATTAAGTGTGGTGGGGCCCACACTAGGCATAACTCTTCAACTCTTTTTTTTAAACTCCCTTAAACTCCTCTTTTAATGAACATGACAACTTTGTTTATTAATGGAGTTGAATTGTTTGAATTTCAAACCTTTGATATTCAAATTGTTAAGTGTGTGAATAAAATAAGACTTTAGCTTATTTTATTTGGGTTAGAATTCTCTAGCCGCCTTGAGAGAAATTGGAGTTCTTCTTCTTCTTCTTCTTCTTCAAGCTTTGACGAAGAACGCCACGTTCTCGGGAATCGTCTTCCGCGACACCTTACCTGCGACACCGACGACGTCATCTTCCGCGTCATCTCTTCCGCGACGATTTCCCGCGACGAAATCGCCGTCAAAGAACTTCGAATCCTCGCTTCACGACATCGACGTCCTTCTTCCATGACACCGACCACCGCGACGCATCTTCCGCGGGTCGTTGACGATCATCGTTCTTAAAACTGAGGTAGGGGTTTTTGTTGATTATTTATTTATTCTCGTTCTTGGTTCTAGCATGACAAACGTGAGAATACATATTTATGTGTTATCGTCTAACGAGAGGGAGGGGGCCGGACCACACAAACACGGCCGAATCCCCCCTCCCTTGTTCTTGAATCTTATTATTTCCTTGCGGATGAACGAGATGGCGTGGTGCCGTCGCACCACGCGGGAATCGCAAGGCTATAATCACGCGGCTCCGTCGCACTGCGCCACGGAATGTTTATCAATAACGCGACGCCGTAGCGCCGCGTCGAAGGAAACCGAAGGCGCCGCGGCCGGAGCGGGGCTGCGGCGGAGGGGCGCGGTGCCGTCGCACCGCGCCGGACGACGAAGGCCGCGGCGGAACGAGAAGACCGGCGGCTCGTCGGGCCACCGGTGTCGGAAGCCGGAAGGGGGACCGACCTTGCCGGTCCCGTTGAGGAAGAACCAGCCGGCCATGTTGGGCCGGTCGGAAGGGAGATGGACCGGGGGAATAAATTCCCCCGGCTGGCCAAAACCGGCCCCCCATAAAGGGGGGGCCGCGGTTACACAAAGGGAGGGGGGGGGGCAGCGCCCCCCTGTTTTCTCAAAAGCAGGCCCCCACGTGGGGGGCCGGTTTCTCCAATGGCGCGGCTTTCAGCCGCGCCGCCAGCAAAGAGGGGCGGGGGCCTTGCCCCCCGCACGTGGTACCCGAGCGGCACCCAGGCCGCACCGCCGGCCGGGCCGGGTCGGACCCGGGTCGACCCGGTTCGGGCCGACCCAGGGGGGGGGGGGGGGTCGGGCCGGGTCGGCCCGGACCCGGACCCCCCATTTTCGAATCGACTTCGATCTTTTGCTCATAACTTTAGCTACGGACCTCCGATTGATGAACCTTCAGCGGGGATGCGATCCTTGGATCAAGACGGTCGATTCGGTATATCACACTGAAGGTTTCGAAATACTTTGAGTTCGGCCGGGTTGGTTCGTACACGAAACCAACCGGGCCCTCGGAGCGGAAACGCTCATATCTTGAGCTACGGACGTCCGATTGACGTGCCGTCAGCTTTGTTGAGTTTCTCTTAGTGAGACGGATCTTTCGGAATACTCCGCCCGAGGTTTGGACGTAGGTGGAGTACGGTCGGGTTGGTTTTGCCTTAAAAACCAACCGGGCCCCTGGGACGAAAAAGCTAATAACTCTCAGACCAGGCGTCCGATCGACGTGCCGTCTGTTGCGTTGAGTTCCTGTTGACGATACTGAACTTTTGGATACATCAACTCTGGACTGTGTGACAGTTGATGTATCAGCCTCTCGGCTCGTGGAGCGGACCCTCCCGAACGAGCTTGCTGTGTGCGGGAACCCTAGAGCTGGCTGCGACTGTGACTGTTACTGCGACTGTGACTGCTACTGCTACTGTGACTGCGACGAAGATAGTACAGAGATCCTTTGTGGATTCGACGACGACTACAACACTCAGTGATCCTACGTGGATCAGTGCTACAGGTCCTGTGTGGGCCCGATCCTGTGTGGGTCCGATCCTGTGTGGGTCTTTGCGCTCAGCGATCCTGTGTGAACCAGCGCCTACAGGTCCTATGTGGGCCCGATCCTGTGTGGGTCTTTGCGGGGGTTAGTTATCTATCGATCCTTCATGGGTCCGACGACTTAGATGGATCAGAGATCATCTTTATCGTCCTTTGAAGAAGTATACCTGTGTGAGATGAATCCTGTTGCTTTCCTGTGTGGATTGAGTTGTGCTATCCTGTGTGGATTTCGTTTTGCTTTCCTTTGTGGAATACGTTTACTTTCCTGTGTGGACTGAGTTGTACTTGGGCTCGGAGGTTGGAGCGTATTGGAATTGATGACTTAGGTATATGTATGGGCATATACCTAAGTAGTGTCGGTTGTTACTTCGTGATTGTATCTTCCTTTGTGGTTTATCCTTTGTGGATTTTGGGAGACCTTCAGGGGTCTCGGGGTCCCTACTAAGTAGCTTATACTCACCCCTGCACGGGCTATGCCCGCACTACGTTGTGTTGGTTGCAGACGACGGACAACGTTGATCTTGGCTGAGGCTTGCAGAGCAGGACAGTACCTGGAGGTGGACTAGTGGGCGGGACGTGTTCGGAGCGGATGATGGGACCCAAGGATTAGTGGATCTATTTGTACCCACCCTTCAGGTGGGATTTCCAGTGGACAGCTCGGTGAAGCGGCTTTTACTTTACAGTTGTTGTTTTCCCTTTCGAGTTGTACTTTACTTTCAGTTTGGGTTTGTATACTCGCCCATTTACATTTCCGCACTTCAGTTGTACCCTGTTTTTACTTAGTGTTTACTATTCCGCTTGCTTACTCTATGGTGGTTGTTTACTTTTCAAAGGCAATGCCTTCCCTTTTTGTTGGGATTTACGCCTTGGTGCTAGTCGCCAGCCCCTGGCCTATGGAAGGTGGGCTTAGGGTAGTCACGGCACGGGCCCCGAGGATGGGTCGTGACAAATTGGTATCAGAGGAGTTCAGTTTTACCGCGAACTCTGATCTTTTCTATGAGAAGCAATAATGTTTATCTTATTGAGTGTGGTTATCAGTCCAGGGAGTCCAGTGTTGGTCCGGCGGCCGACGTATCCGTACACCAGGACCCTGACTTCTGATTTCCGACTTAATGCACGAAAACATTGATTGCGTGTGTGTTTCAATGTTTTCTTTGTGATTACTTTATATCAGCTCACCAGGTATACTGTTCTGACCGTGGTGGACCTGTTTCCTTTTCAAAATGGCCCCACGACGGCAGCCAGCTAGGGTTCCGAGAGTCGAGCGTGACGACAGCCCACCGAGCGACGAGGCCTCGGTGCAGGGCCCTTTGTCAGCAGTGGCACCGACGAGAGCTCTACCCGTCGAGCCACCGATGCTTCCAGCACCATCCACTGACGATGCACGTCGCCTCAGCGCATTGCATGAGTTTCAGCGCCAGCGACCGCCCAGGTTTCATGGGGAGACGGACCCCCAGGCAGCCGAGGACTGGCCAGAGGCAGTGGTACGAGTTTTTAGGCTAGTGAGGACACCTTCAGACCTCATGGTGATCCTCGCTGCAAGCCTACTGCACGCAGCAGAGGGCCGATGGTGGAGCTTGATGCTCCAGGTGCACGATGAGGCATCTCTGCTTTGGACAGACATTGAGAGCCTCTTCCGCTCGGAGTTCATCCCAGCCACCCTTCGTGCGGTGCATATCCAGGAGCTTCTTCAGCTGTGACAGGGAGCATGACGGTCGCTCAGTACTCGGCGTGATTTACTGATCTCTCGCGCTACTCGACCGACATGGTACGAGACCCATTCTTCCGGGCCCGGACCTTCGAGCATGGTTTGAGACACGAGATCAGGGCATCGCTGATCTCCCTCAGCATACCGACTCAGACAGGAGTACTAGAGCGGGCCCTTTTGATCGAGAGATTCCTTACTGAGTCTACACCAGCGCCGAGACCCACCGCAGGGCGGCACGTGGCAGAGTCATCTGCAGCAGGCAGTAGACAGATGACTCAGGGGTCCATGAAGACCAAACCTTCAGGCAGACGACCTCAGGACACTGGCTCAGCAGTGCGGGGCACACAGCGCAAAGCCAGTCTTACGAGAGGCAGACAGTGCTACTCGTGCGGCGGGCAGGGCCCCATGGCTCGTGACTGACCGACCCGCCGTGCCAAGGAGCAGTAGACGGTTGAGGGACCACCAAGGCAGAGGCAGAGGGTCGACTGTGGCGGTCCGCAGGGAGGAGACGGACGAGGAAGAGGAGCTGGATGAGCAGCAGGTGGTGGGAGACGCTTTGAGGCTCTGCCACCACCACCACAAGGAGGTCCACCCCGACCACAGGGAGCTGGCAGGCAGATACAGGCATAGCTCCGGGCAGCAGAGGCCTACGACCACGGCGCACCCGAGATGATTCGAGGTACTATCTGTGTCTATTCCACCCTTTCTGCAGTACTTATAGACACAGGAGCGAGTCACTCTTTCATAGCCGCTTCCCTTGTTCGGAGCTCGGAGATTCCGACAGATCCGTTGGCTAGATCCTTACAGCTAGAGACTCCTACGGGAGCAGACTCGACGATTACGCCCTGGTGCCGGCAGTGCGAGCTTACACTAGGAGGCGAGATCTTCGGCTGGGATCTTCTTGTAGCAGCGTCAAGGCCCTACGACGTCATCTTGGGCATGGATTGGCTATCTACGGTCCATGCACAGATTGACTGTTTTAGGCGCAAGGTGCGGTGTGTACGCACCGACGGGAGCAGGTTCACCTTCACCGGCGAGAAGGGAGCCTTTGCAGCACAGGATGGAATTCCGTGGAGGAGAGGACAACCCATCACTCATCAGTTGGCTAGCCTCATCCTTGGATCAGTTGACGTGCGTAGTCCCGGTTTTCCTCTAGTGGTGGATCAGTTTGCGGACGTTTTTCCCGACGACGTTCTAGGGCTACCTCCTTGCAGAGAGGTAGACTTTTATATTGACCTGTACCCCGGGATAGCTCCGATATTGACTCTAGCATATCAGATGGCCCCCACCGAGCTTCGAGAGCTACGGGTACAGTTGGATGACTTGTACGGCAAGGGGTTCATCCGACCCAGTGTTTCACCCTGGGCTTCCCCGATATTGTTCGCCAAGAAGGCGGACGGGAGCATGCGACTTTATGTTGACTATCGTCGGCTGAACCAGGTGACAGTGAGGAAGAAGTATCCGCTACCGAGGATTGATGACCTCTTTGATCAGATCAAGGGAGCACGGTGGTTCTCGAAGATAGACCTCAGGTCAGGCTATCATCAGCTAAGAGTCAGAGACGAGGACGTGCAGAAGACGGCCTTCAGATGTCAGTATGGCCACTATGAGTTCTTGGTTATGCCTTTCGGTGTAACCAATGCTCCAGTAGTGTTCATGGCTCTCATGAACAAGATCTTTCAGCCATACCTCGATCGGTTTGTCGTGGTCTTCATCGACGACATTCTGATTTACTCGACGACTGAGGAGGAGCACACCTATCACTTGCGAGTTGTACTAGACACACTCCGAGAGTCACAGATTTATGGTAAGCTCTCGAAGTGCAAGTTCTGGATACGTGAGGTCCACTTCTTGGGACACGTCATCTCAGAGGCGGGAGTTGTAGTGGATCCCGCGAAGATCGAGGCAGTGCTATCTTGGGAACCACCCAGGAGCATGACTGAGGTTCAGAGTTTCTTGGGATTAGCTGGTTACTATCAGAGATTCATTCCAGACTTCTCTAGAGTTGCGGCACCACTCACATCTTTGACGAAGAAGGGGAAACCCTCCGTGTGGTCAGATAGATGTCAGTAGAGCTTTCAGGAGTTGAGACAGATATTGACCAGTGCACCTATCTTGAGGTTGCCTGAGGAGGGAGTAGGGTACGTAGTCTACTACGATGCATCAGGGACCGGACTCGGATGTGTTCTGATGCAGGAGCGGGCAGTGATCGCCTATGGATCACGTTAGTTGAGGCCGCATGAGCAGAACTATGCTACCCATGACCTGGAGCTAGCAGCAGTGGTCTTCACTCTGAAGACTTGGCGACATTACCTGATGGGTGAGTGTTTTACAGTCTTTTCTGATCATCAGAGTCTCAGGTATATCTTCTCGCAGAAGGACCTGAACCTGAGACAGCGGCGATGGCTCGAGTTCCTCCAGTACTATGACTTTGAGATAGTCTATACTCCTGGGAAGGGGAACGTAGTAGCCGATGCCCTCAGCAGGAGGACAGACATTCAGCTACTTGAGGAGGCGACAGAGCAGCTAGCCTCTTTCCAGATATCCTTCGTGGATAGAGATGGAGTAGCCTTACTTCAGTCTCTCACAGTCACCCCTCCACTACTGCAGCGGGTCAGAGAGGCACAGCGTGAGGACGCTGACTGTGAGACACGGCGTGCACAGATATCCTCAGGACAGGCCCCTGATGGTTTCTCCCTTGGGACAGAGCACGACATCCTTTTTAGAGGACGTACCATGGTACCAGTCACTTTGCGAGAGAAGGTGCTGAGAGAGTTTCACACTTCTCCTTTGGCGGTACATCCAGGAGTGGCGAAGATGTACCAGGATCTTAGACGACAGCACTGGTGGACGGGCATGAAGAAGGCTGTGGCAGAGTTCGTTTCTCGATGCCTCAACTACCAGCAGGTGAAGGTAGAGCATCAGGTTCCAGCAGGCTTGGTACAGCCCTTGGAGGTCCCGGAGTGTAAGTGGGACGGGATATCTATGGACTTCGTGACTGGACTTCCATGCACTTACAGAGGTCACGACTCCATTTGGGTGATTGTTGACCGACTCACCAACTCGGCACACTTATTACCCATCAGAGAGAAGGGCTCAGTGGAGAGCTTGGGACGTCTCTACGTTCTGGAGATTGTGCGGCTCCACGGTGTACCATCATCTGTCGTCTCCGATCGAGATGCTCGCTTTACTTCCCGGATTTGGAAGGGGTTACAGGAGGCGTTCGGGACACAGCTATGTCTGAGCACAGCCTTTCACCCTCAGACGGATGGTCAAACGGAGAGGACCATTCAAACTCTCGAGGATATGCTCCGCGCATGTGTCCTCGACTTTGGTCGTAGCTGGGAGGACCACCTACCCTTGGTGGAGTTTGCATACAACAACATCTACCACTCCAACATCAGAATGGCAACGTACGAGGCATTGTATGGCCGACCTTGTAGATCTCCTTTGTGCTGGACAGACCCTGGGGAGTCAGCACTTGTGGGACGGAGATGGTCCAGGCCACGACCGAGAAGGTCCAGGTCATCCAGGAGCGGATGTGGACAGATCAGAGCCGGCAGAAGTCATACGCTGACAGGAGGCGGAGGCCACTAGAGTTCGAGGATGGCGACCACGTCTTCTTGTGGGTCTCACCTCGATGTGGTATATGGAGATTTGGCCGAGGCGGCAAGTTATCTCTGCGCTTCATCGGACCCTTCCAGGTCCTCAGCAGGATTGGCGAGGTGGCTTATCGCCTGGCTCTACCACCTCAGTTGCACCGGGTGCACGACGTCTTCCACGTGTCTCAGCTGAGGAGATACGTGCACGACCCGACGCACATCATTGACCATGTGGAGCTTGACGTTGACGATGGGGCAACTTTTACGGAGGTCCTGGTGGAGATCGAGTATCGACAGGAGCGGGTCCTACGTGGACGGTCGATTCCTCTAGTGCGCATCAGATGGCAGCACGAGAATCTCCAGGAGAGCACATGGGAGCAGGAGGCTCAGATGCGTGCTCCGTACCCTCATTTGTTTCCCTAGTTTTTGATGTATCTTTACGGGGACGTAAAGCCATGAGGTAGGAGTAATGTAAAGACCCGTAAAATTCAAGGGAATTTTTTTTCTTAATTTTCTTTGGAATTTTACAAAAGCGCAGTTTCTGACGGCACCTGATTCCGAGGCCCGGAGTGCCCGAAATCATTTTCCGAAGTTTGGCTCGGGTACGTTCAGTGAACGAACGAGCGGGAATTTATAACTTTTGAACCAGTGCCCGGAATCAAATTCTGAGGGCACCGATGAACTCGCAGCGCTGATTTTCGCTTAAGGAGACCTTTTTCGAGGTTGCGTTTTATGCGGGATGAAAGTTAGTTTTGGGAGAAATTATAAGAAGTAAATAAACATCTGGAAACACTTTTTATTTTTATTTTGTTGGTTAACTTCTCCCAAAGGGAGTTAAAGGTGGGACCCACATCCACTTAACCTCCCTTTGGAGGATTAAGTGTGGTGGGGCCCACATGAGGCATAACTCTTCACCTCTTTTTTTTAAACTCCCTTAAACTCCTCCTTTAATGAACATGACAACTTTGTTTATTAATGGAGTTGAATTGTTTGAATTTCAAACCTTTGAAATTCAAATTGTTAAGTGTGTGAATAAAATAAGACTTTAGCTTATTTTATTTGGGTTAGAATTCTCTAGCCGCCTTGAGAGAAATTGGAGTTCTTCTTCTTCTTCTTCTTCAAGCTTTGACGAAGAACGCCACGTTCTCGGGAATCGTCTTCCGCGACACCTTACCTGCGACACCGACGACGTCATCTTCCGCGTCATCTATTCCGTGACGATTTCCCGCGACGAAATCATCGTCAAAGAACTTCGAATCCTCGCTTCACGACATCGACGTCCTTCTTCCGTGACGCCGACCACCGCGATGCGTCTTCCGCGGGTCGTTGACGATCATCGTTCTTGAAACCGAGGTAGGGGTTGTTGTTGATTATTTATTTATTCTCGTTCTTGGTTCTAGCATGACAAACGTGAGAATAAATATTTATGTGTTATCGTCTAACGAGAGGGAGGGGGCCGGACCGCACAAACACGGCCGAATCCCCCCTCCCTTGTTCTTGAATCTTATTATTTCCTTGCGGATGAACGAGATGGCGTGGTACCGTCACACCATGCAGGAATCGCAAGGCTATAATCACGCGGCGTCGTCGTGCCGCGCCACGGAATGTTTATCAAGAACGTGACGCCGTCGCGCCGCGTCGAAGGAAACCGAAGGAGCCGCGGCCAGAGCGGGGTCGCGGCAGAGGGGCATGGTGCCGTCGCACCGCGCCGGACGACGAAGGCCGCGGCCAGTTCTGGGCCACGGCGGAACGAGAAGACCAGCGGCTCTCCGGGCCACCGGTGTCGGAAGCCGGAAGGGGGACCGGCCTTGCCGGTCCCGTTGAGGAAGAACCGGCCGGCCATGTTGGGCCGGCCAGAAGGGAGATGGACCGGGGGAATAAATTCCCCCGGCTGGCCAAAACCGGCCCCCCATAAAGGGGGGGCCGCGGTTACAGAAGGGGGTTGGGGGCAGCGCCCCCCCGTTTTCTCAAAATCAGGCCCCCACGTGGGGGGTCGGTTTCTCCAAAGGCGCGGCTTTCAGCCGCGCCGCCAGCAAAGAGGGGCGGGGGCCTTGCCCCCCGCACGTGGCACCCGAGCGGCACCAAGGCCGCGCCGCCGCCGGCTGGGCCGCGCCGCCGCACCGGACCGCGCCACCGGCCGGGCCGGGTCAGACCCGGGTCGACATGGTTCGGGCCGACCCAGGGGGGGTCGGGCTGGGTCGGCCCGGACCCGGACCCCCCGTTTTCAAATCGACTTCGGTCTTTTGCTCATAACTTGAGCTACGGACCTCTGATTGACGAAACGTTAGAGGCAATGCGATCCTTGGATCGAGAGGGTCGATTCGGTATATTTCACTCAAACTTTCGGAATACTTTGAGTTCGGCCTGGTTGGTTCGTACACGAAACCAACCGGGCCCTCGGAGCAGAAATGCTCATATCTTGAGCTACGGACGTCCGATTGACGTGCCGTCAGCTTTGTTGAGTTCCTATTAGTGAGACGGATCTTTTGGAAAACTCTGCCCGAGGTTTGGATGCAGGTGGAGTACGGTCGGGTTGGTTTTGCCTTAAAAATCAACCGGGCCCCTGGGACGAAAAAGCTAATAACTCTCAGACCGGGCGTCCAATCGACGTGCCGTCTGTTGTGTTGAGTTCCAATTGACGATACAGAACTTTTGGATACATCAACTCTGGACTGTGTGATAGTTGATGTATCAGCCTCTAGGCTCGTGGAGCGGACCCTCCCGAACGAGCTTTCTGTGTGCAGGAACCCTAGAGCTGGCTGCGACTGTGACTGTTACTGCGACTGTGACTGCTACTGCTACTGTGACTGCGACGACGACAGTACATAGATCCTTTGTGGATTCGACGATGACTAAATCAATCAGCGATCTTATGTGGATCAATGCTATAGGTCCTGTGTGGGCCCGATCCTGTGTGGGTCCGATCCTGTGTGGGTTTTTGCGCTCAGCGGTCCTGTGTGAACCAGCGCCTACAGGTCCTGTGTGGGCCCGATCCTGTGTGGGTCTTTGCGGGGGTTAGTTACCTATCGATCCATCGTGGGTCCGACGACTTAGATGGATCAGAGATCATCTTTATCATCCTTTGAAGAAGTATACCTGTGTGAGCTGAATCCTGTTGCTTTCCTGTGTGGATTGAGTTGTGCTATCCTGTGTGGATTTCATTTTTCTTTCCTTTGTGGAATACGTTTACTTTCCTGTGTGGACTGAGTTGTACTTGGGCTCGGAGGTTGGAGCGTATTAGAATTGATGACTTAGGTATATGTATGGGCATATATCTAAGCAGTGTCGGTTGTTACTTCATGATTGTATCTTCATTTGTGGTTTATCCTTTGTGGATTTTGGGAGACCTTCAGGGGTCTTGGGGTCCCTACTAAGTAGCTTATACTCACACCTGCACGGGCTATGCCCGCACAACGTTGTGTTGGTTGCAGACGACGGATAGCGTTGATCTTGGATGAGGCTTGCAGAGAAGGATGGTACCTGGAGGTGGACCACTGGGCGGGACGTGTTCGGAGCGGACGACAGGACCTGAGGAGCAGTGGAGCTATCTGTACCCACCCTTCAGGTGGGATTTCCAGTGGACAGCTTGGTGTAGCGGCTTTTACTTTACAGTTGCTGTTTTCCCTTTCGAGTTGTACTTTACTTTCAGTTTGGGTTTGTATACTGGCCCATTTACTTTTCCGCACTTCGGTTGTACCCTGTTTTTACTTAGTGTTTACTATTCCGCTTGCTTACTCTGTGGTGGTTGTTTACTTTTCAAAGGCAATTCCTTCCCTTTTTGTTGGGATTTACGCCTTGGTGCTAGTCGCTAGCCCCTGGCCTATGGAAGGCGGGCTTGGGGTAGTCACGGCACGGGCCCCGAGGACGGGTCGTGACACCAAAATTATTCATTACCTTATTATGAGATCAGTTACTATATTACTCATGATTATTCAATTAATTATAATATCCATAGATAAGTATAAATCTCATTGGATTATTTATGTGGAATTATTTGACAATCAATTATTATAGCCATATTATTTTTTTGTTCAACTTATTGGTTAAATGACATGTGTTTCAGTTATTTACCTTTCCATATTGGTTATTCCATACTTATTTATAATAGCTTCCACTGCACACATATTCTTACTAAGCATTAGAGCTCACTCCATTTTTATGTTTCCATTCCCTAAGATATCAAGTGGTGTATTTTGATAGATATGATAAAGGGAATAATGTAATTCTCAAAGAAAATAATATGTTTTATATTATGTTGGCAATGGTCATATGAGTTCATGTATATAAATATTCATCAAAGACTACTAAACTATTTAGTCTTTTGGGATGTGTTTCCTTGTATCTTGATCTAATGTAAGAATATAACCATCAAATATGTACTACTAGGGTAATGGTATTTCTAGATATGTTCATGGATAGATATTAAATTTGAGAATCCACACCCAAATATCATTATGTAGTGAAATGGAATAATTACTACTGCATTATAAATACTATTGTCATATCATAATTTATTTGGGTAGAAAGTATCTAAAAATATTATACACAATATTTTTTTGGATTAAAAATTTACATTAGGTAATGGATTTTGAGGTAATTGATTACAAACATGGATTATATCATGACATGGGAGAGATTTGTTGCAATTTATATCAGTACAACTAAATTTGGAATTTTGAGTGTTTTTTAAATATGGATTGATTAGTTTCATTTTTTTGGTGATTTAATTCATCCATAATTTATGGATTTAAATTATAATTTTGGTATGAAATTTGGATGTATGAGGAGAATATTTTTGAAAAATTTAATTGAAGTGATTTAAAGAAGTAATATTAGAGGAACTGAAAAAAGAGGGAGAATATTTTGAGAGGTAATTATTGAAAATTTATAATTGTATAGATAGTTATAATTATAGAGGATTTTTTCATTAACTATATATAATTTATTAATAAGACAAGATATAACGAAAAATAACATTATCATTATGGTTTATTAAATATTATTTTATATTCACTGTGAGTAACTCATGTGTTCAATTTTCATTGATTCTCTATGTTTAAGTAATGTGTTGGTTGGCAAAAAGAGGAATTAATATTTAGATATTTAATTAGTACTAAAAAAATATTTTTAATATTTGGAATATAATAGTTATTTTTTGTTGACACATATTAGATGTATGATCCTTGGGTATAGAACTTCATGGTGAACCAATTTAATTTCTTGTTTCAACCCATTTATATTAAATATTTTGATGTTTGGATTTTTTATCAATAATTGTGTAGTTCAAGAAATTATTTCCAACAATGAAAAAATATCCTTTTATCATATGGAAAAGTGACATCCTAATTCACCCCCACTTAGGGTGTCTTTAGGCTTTTGGTTGTAAAAATAGTTATCAATGTTAAAATGTTTCCCATAGTAAATCAGTCTCAAGAATGTATCTAACATAAATAACATGGCTAATGAAAAATGAATTCCCATATATGATCAATGAAAATACTACATCTATATGAATCAAATTAGATATCATTTATAATCACTAGGACATGATATTTTCTTTGATGATGTGGATGGAATAAAAGTGATGAATCTTAGGATGTTTTCCTTAACCAATGTAGACTAAAAATTACTCCATGTTGATGAAAATTAAAAAAATACCTTATATGGTTCAATATAAAATAATAAATACATATTTATATATAGAATTTATTAGATTCATATCCACTAAAAAAATATGTTATGAATATATAATATATATGATGGGTAACAATGATGAAGGGTAAGATGCTAGTGTTTTTCAATAAGTTCATTGATTTGGAGATATACATAAATTAAAAAATTTATGGATTCTTTAATAGAATCATTGAGGTTTTTGGATCCATTCATGGTATTGTTGAGGATATAAAGTATGTAGAGATCATGAATAATATCATGATGATTTTACTGTGCTTGTACAATACAAAAGTATTGATTCTTGAAGAGATTAATTTGTTAGACCTCTAACAAGATGATGTACAAAGTTGTTTAGTTTTATATGAGAAGTGTTTTAATTTGAATGTGATGAAGAGAAACTCTTTCAAGGAGATAAAATTTAAACTAATGAAAAATCTGTAAATTAATAAATGTGTTGATGTAGTAAAAGATAGGGTGGTTGAATTATTATTTATTATGGCCATCAAGTTTAAAAGTAGGAAATGGATAATCCTAGGGAAATATACAATTATCTTGTTTTAGTATTTTAAAAGGTTGTTCACATAGTTTCATGATTTATAAAGAGACAATATGATGATGAAGGTTAGTTTTACGAATAAAAAAAGTAACGGAAATTTCCCCTAAATGAACTTTTAAATTTATATAAATGTTCAGAAAGATATTTTAGAGAAAAATATGGCTTGAGAAGTTGAAAATGACGTTTAATTATTATTTAAAGATGGTTGTTATAACTTATACATGATAAAACCACTCATGATTTAGTAAAAAACATGAGTGTGACCCTTTAATATTATAATTTATAGGCCATGGGATGTCAATTAGTCCTATGGTTATAATCACATATTGAGGGAGACAATATTATTTTTAAACTAGTGAATGATAAAATAAACTAATAAAAATGAAAAACTCATAACATAAAACAAAGAAAAATCCAAAAAATGAAATATGCATAATATGTCATATATAAATAAAAGAACAATGTCTGTAAATATAGAACCTAAAGAAATTACTATAGAAGTAACTTTGAAACCAACCAACCTCTACACTAGAATCATGTAATCTACAACTTGTTCACTTACCCCATACTAAAAATTTTGAAAAATTTAATATACTACAAGGGTTAAAAATTCATGTATACTTAGTTTTTGATTCTATTGACTCCCTCATTCCAATGAAGAGTAATCACACTAATGGTTCAATGAATAAAATACAAAATAGACTTTTTCCCTATCCCAATTCAATTATAACCCATCTCCTCATGGATTACTTCCCAATTATATACCAATTTTTGTAATATGATTGTCATGAAAAATATATAAAGGAGGAAAAATACAATTTCTTCCCCAAAAATATATCCTTCTAAAATAACATCGATATATGTCCTCAAGCTCCCTTTCCTTTGGGATTTGAAACCTATAACAACTTATCATATCCACACATTACAACCACATAATTTATACCATTCCTATATAACACATTCTATAATGACATAATTTTTAAAAAAACCACATAGCTCCTGTCAAAGAATTTTACCACATACCAGATCAATAATATAACACCCTAATATTTTAAAATATAACATTATTTTAGATAAACATTGTAATAATAACTTGTTTCACACGCAACAGTAAAATAAAAATATCCATGAAATATTACAATATTATAATTAATAAAGTTTAAAATTAATAAAACCTATTGTAAATAATGTTATATTTGTCAACTAAACATGCTTATATTTGTTGGGAAAAAATTTATATGATTTAATAAGAATGATTATCCCATCTTAAATGACTATTTTTTAAAGTGTTGTGTATTTTATCATAATATATTAAACCAACCACTTTAAAAATATTATTTTTTAATATATGATATTATAGTTTATAAAATAATATATTTAAATTATTTTTGTTAGGGTTTGGTATAAAATATAAATAAGAAAAATTATTGTATTGAAAGTTCATTTTTTAACAAAATCATTTTTTCTTTATACATTTTTTTTCATAAAAATGATAAATTTAAAAATATTTGAATTCAAATTTGATATAATGAAGTATATTTGTTATTCAAAATGTAGAAATTACATTAAGGTAATTTTTTTGGATTTTTCTTAAATAATTTTTGTAGTTAAATAAAAAATACCAGTTTTGATAATACAATCACATTTATGACAATATCACAACAAAATAATGAAATTAATGCTTTTGAAACCTTATTTAATATACTAAAATATTTTTTAAAGTTAAATAAACCATTTAAAAATAATATATTGAATTTTTAAACCTTATGTTTAGAATTTTCGATACTAAAATAATATCTTTTATTACAAATTGTTTTCATTCGCTAATATTGAAAATTATATTTCATCAATTATAATAAAATTAAACATAAAAAAATGTAATTAAAATTTTAGATCATAATTTTAATATTATAAAATAATTTAAATTTAATTTATTGGAATAAAATTATAATTACTAGGATTAAATTTCATCACTGTGATAACCAAAAAGCTATTATTTTTCTGGAATTACAATAATAACATTGTGTAATGTTTATAGAATTATACGAATAAAAAAATTATCATAAATCCCCCTATTATAATGAATAAACATATATAGAAATATATTTTTAATTATTTAATTTTTTATTAATTCAATATAATATTTAAAAGTCATAATGGTTAAAACAAATTTTTTTAAAAAAACTTATTTTTTATTTAAATATTTTATGTTTTGGTTAAAAATTAGGTACGATTTTTTGAATAATTTAATTGGATTTAGGACCGTAAATTTAGTTTTAGAGCAACCGAATCTTATAATAAGGGTTATATTATATTTTTAGTAAAACAAAAATTACTTAGTTAAAAAAAAGGTACCAAGGTAAAAAGTAAAATGGTAAATTGAAAAAATATAATGTTAAATGACTCAAAACAAGTTTAAAACATGGGTGAAAGGGAATGGTTGAATGTTTCACAACAAAAAACAATAATCCTACAATTATGTACAATATTTGGAGAAATTAAACTTTTAATAGTTCCATGGAATCATTTAAATGTAATTGCTATTTAAAGAATTTCCATTTTCTTTAGTTATAAAAATAGACCACTTCCACACTTTCAATGATACACTTTACCATCAAAATTTTCTTAATAATATGACCATATTAACTATACTAGAATCAGATTTCACATTTCTAATCCCATGGATTCTAGAATTTTTTATTATCCCTTCATTTCCAATAATACTTACAAGAGAAATTTCAAGCTCCTGTTTTGAAGAAAACTTACTCCTTAAAAATTTTCTTCTTAATCTTCCTCTTAAAAATAAAATACATCCATGATATAATGATAAAATTTTTATTATGAATATGAATAAATGTTATTATTCTAATTGAATATCACTTTTCTACCATCCTAAAAAACCATTAAAAAAATTATTATGTAGTCAATCGTTTGTGTGGACTATATCCTCCAAGAATAAGTGTTTCAATTATTCATAAACTTTTTACGTGGATGGTCAAAAATATTTTATAATGAAAAAAATACAATACTGATAACATGAATAATATTATTAAATGATAATTATTTTATTATTATTCTCCCATCCATTCAATAGAAAAAGAAAATTCTTATCTATGTACATGTGAACTACCACATATACGAAATGACACATTTTGTTCTCCCAAATATTTCTAAAATAGATGAATTTAAATATTTATTAAATATATACAAATGATATAATGAAATTATTAATATTTTAGAAATATTATATTGGATATTAAATAATTGATATTTATAATAAAACAACATACTATACTGTACCACATTAAATGAACATATCAATGCACATTTTTTAATTTGAGTCAATTTTTGGAAAACATGTGGACATGTATGAATTTTAATTAAAATCACTATTTAATTGAATGGTATTTTTTTAAAATTATAACTAATTTTATAACACTTTAAAAATCTATCTAAGGACTCATAAAATTATCCTAAAATAATAAGACAAAAAATATTAATTTATGAACACATTTTATGAAAATGAATTATCTTTTAAATAATTTTATTAATTATTAAATTGTTATTAAATATTTATGACTCAAAAAAATACCAAAAGTTAATAATTTTTAAAATATTCATTTACCTATTCTATGAGATAATTTTATAATACACTCATTTATATGATACCAAAATTTTATTTATGGATCCACGGGTTAGGTTTTCTTTCAATTGGATGATTTACAATTCATAATGGCCATATTATTATTCATAAGGTTGATTTATTCTTTTATTGGTATTAGTTACATAAATTCTATAAATACCTCTTATCTCATTAATTCTTCATTTATTATGTTTTCATTATGTTATATTAGTTTTTATGAGTTATATGCAATATGAAATAAACATTAAATGTGAAATTCCATTTATAGAGTTCTGGGTTGTTAAATGTGTTATGGAATCATTGATAAGTAATGGGTATTTATAAATATTCCACTTTATTTAGTTATAAAAAGAGATCACTTCCATCCATTCAATTCTAAACATACCCTTAAAAACGTTCTTGAATATATACCTAGATTAAATCTTCTATAAGTTTCTTTCACATCCATAATCATGGTTTCTAGTTTTTATATGAATCCCAACATTTCAAATAATACATTCCATAGAAGGGTCATCCTCCCCACATGAGTAATACATACTCATTAAAACATTTTATTTTCAATATACCTCTGATAAATGAAATATATTCATTAATTTATGATAATATATATTATTAATATTATAAAATTTTATTATACTAATGGAATATCAAAATTTTACCTTCGTACAAAACCATTAAAAAATGAAGATGTTGTTATGAGTTTGTGAGGACTACCGCCTCCATAAATGGCATGTTCTATTTTTCATTAATATTTTACAAGGATGGTACAAAAGATTTATGTATTGAAAAAAATAACTAAAATATGAATTATATTCTAATATTATAATTATTTTACTTTTATTAACCAACTCATTCTATTTAAAATGAATGTTTTTTTTCATGTATACATAATCTACCACCTTCACTAAATGAAATATTTTCCTTTTTTGCTCATATATGACATTAATGAATTTAAAAATGTATTTAATGTGTAAATATTATATATATATATATATATATATGACATTATTGATAATTTTTAATGATTAAATTGGATATTCTATATGTTATAATAATAATAAAATATTATACTAAACTTAGACACCTTAAATTATCATATCAAAGCACTATTCTTAATTTCAGACTATTTTGGGAATACCTATGGAACTATATAAATTTTATACTAATATAATAGTAAAATAAATAAAAAACTAAAATTATATACACTATGAAGTTATTTTAAAACATATTTGACCATAATCAATTTATCTTATTGATTTGGAGAAATTTATCAAATCACCTCAAGTAATCACCACAAGAGAAAACTATTCAATAAATAAATAAAATATGATAAGAAATAAACCGTATAAAATTAAATATATTTGAAAATGGATATTGTGAATGTCTTTAATAAAGTTAATTTGATTATTCAAGACTATAATAACCAAGACCCTAATATTGCAGGAAAACACCAAATCTCAAACTATCACACAATGCACACACTAAAGATCCTTTATTCCGAAGTATATTTAAAATTTAAAATTTAAAATTTTATAATTTTATTTTTTGAAAATTAATTTCACTTTAGGGTTATTTATAATGACATTATCTAAAGATGTATTTCTTTGGTTTTTTCTAAACCACATTTTTTTATACGCCATAATGTTAAAATTTATTTTTCCAATACATTAATTTTATTGAAAAAATGGAATTTATATTTAGATTAAGTGTGTGAAAATTGTGTAGCTATTCCAATATTTTTTATTCATTTAAAATAAATTACTTAGGATGAAAAATAATTATGATAGTAAATTTAAAAAATTTATTTTCAAAAAATTTATTTTATAAGAGTCATATAATTTTTATCTAAATAAATTAGTTTAATCTATATAAAAATCTGAATATTATATGATTATTAAACACACAAAAATATATAAACACCTCATTAAATTAATAATTAAAAGGAAATAATTTGAAAAAATATTATTATATAGAATACCTTTTTCTATAAATATTTTTTTTCCAATATCTCATATTTTAATTTAACATTCAATTTTCTCATATTTAAATTTTTAAATTGAATAAATGGATCCAAAAATTAGATTTAAGATGATTTTTTTAATAATACCCATAATATATTTTTTTAAATAAAATAATTACAGAGGTTAATTATTAATCATGATTAATAAGAGTAAAATGGGTAAATAAGGAATCCCAGATTTGTAATAATTTCAAGGACATACATACCTTCTAGGAATAATTTATAGTTAAGAAATTCATAACCACATGACTCAAATTCCATTAAAACAACTTATTCTACTATCTTAACTGACTCTCCTAACAACCATGTGATTCCAATCCTAGTCCAAACCTAACTCTAGTTTTCAATGAAAAGACACCAATTTTCACCTATAAAAAGAGCTCACTACCACCCTTTCTCTCATCCTAATAAACCCATATGTCCTTGTTAATGAATTTATCTTCCCTACCCTAATTATATCTCTAGAAAAGATTTAATATGGGTTTTATCACTCCTAAAAATCATTAAGAAGCTACTTGGAAAGGTGATGGCCTCCGCTTCCTCTTTTTAATTCATGTACCTCTTCTATGATAATAACTTTGAGATTAAATTTATTATAAATTAATTTTGTAATATTAAACCATTAATATTTCAAATTATACACTATTTATTAGATACTACCATTTCCTCTCACTGAAACTATTATAAAAATCTTTTTTATAGCCATTATTCTAACAAAATCACTCCTCGATTCTCTCCCTCCACTTTTCAATTGAAGCACTTTCTTTTTTATGACATTATGTTTTCTTGTGATTATGAAATTAGATTTTAATAATAAATACCTAACTATAAAATTTATAACATATTATGTAGATATGACCTTTCACACTCATTAAAACCAATTCATAATCCATTTTGTATTGGTGTTGAGCTACCAAAATCAGTTCTTTATTTTCTATCTTCATTTTATGAATACCCAACTCTAATATCATTAATGGGTATCAATATAAAATAATATTATAGAAAATTATGTGTTTAATAAATGTTACTAAATAGGTGACGAAAATAAAAATGTTAATGATATAGGAGGTTAATGTACGTACGTGGAAGCCAGGATAAGAGGAAAGGGTTTTCCGTATCAAATTATTCTATAAGCAACCTTTTTTGTATTATGCACCTAATTTCCATTATGTGGTCTAAATATTATTCCTATTTTATATTTTTTATCATTAAATTCACTTATTCATGGTATTTAATGATCAATTTGAAATCATATCTCTTATAAGAGGTTATTATTGAATTTCTACCCAAACTATATGTGTGGTTTTTCCGTATCAAATTTCATTATTTTTGGATCAGGTTATAATAACCACATATATTATTTTATATTTTTCATATATTGTAATATAATTTCTTACATATTAATCATTAAATATTTTGGATTTAAATGTCTATATTATTATCCCTATTTGATATTATATTTATTAAAGAGTAATTAAAAACATTTTAAAACTCAATATTTTCCATAGTGGGAAAACCTCCTATGTTTTGGTAAATTTTTAGTGTTTGTAATTAATTATAAAAAAATTTATTTATAGATAATAGAATGTAGATAAAAATATGGAACATATGGACCTAGGGGTTTCAACCTCAAAAAGGGTTGGCTGATCATTAAGTCAATGATTATACTGATGCATGATTATTGAGCTTAAGACTACATGTTTGGAAAGACACTCCTATGGGAAATGGTTTAGGAAACATTCATGCACTTATTGAAACATGGTAAATTTTTTTCCTTCAATTTTATTATCCTCCTAAAAATGAAAAATATTTAACCTAATTACAATATTCTATGGATAACTCATACATTTAAATTTTCTTCTCCCCAATTTATATTTAATGAGGGAACATCATGTTACTTTGATGATCCCCCAGAAATTATATGTTGATTAAGTGAAGTTAACCTGTACATCTATATCACTATATTGAATGAGGGGAGTATTTAATTTTCCAAATTTCTATCAATATGGATAATCATTTTTTATTCAGTAAGAGGTTCTATAGATAATTTTGGGAATGGTCTTGATGAATCTTATGGGGGATAAATTGGTCTTAATAAAGTTACATATGGGGAATAAAATTATATATCCTTTTGATTCATCAATAGGTATCAGGATATAAAATAAGTTGTATTTTGGTGTATATGTCTTCCCATAATAAGATATTTTTCATAGAACAAGTTTTTGAAAACATTATTTTATGATTTATATTATGTATTCTATCAGAATGATATCACTGAATATTTTTATCTATGTTTTCATTTACTTTTGGGGATATAAAATTTTCCCTATTTCAGTAGATTATGTATTTATATTATTCATTTATTCTTTCCATATCACTTATTCAAGGTTTACCTTATATAATATAACTTTTTATGATACTCCTTACATAGCATCTGATCTAACCCATATAATTTTTACTTTCCCAATGGAACCTAGTAATGGACTATGTGTAATTTTTAAGGACATTATAGAATGGATAATAATGTTCCCGCATTGTGTTGATATTATATATTATTTTTAAAATTTAATTTATGTCTGTATCTAGTATTACATTACTATTCAGCCATTTAATCTTGTGGTAACTCTTTTATTTTACACTAATAATGTATTATAACTACCAACTCTGGGTTCATGGAGCCTTAGATGTTATAGTTTTAATCAAAACATGTTAAGTAAGAACCTTGGGGACTAGGTTTTGAGTAAAATAGTGAGATAGAATTAGTACATTGAAATAAACTCAAAATTTTAATGTAATCTCTATAAAACATAATAGGAATTATATTTTAAAGTTTAATATCATGAAAAAATTATGTTTATGACACTATTTAATGATGTTGAGTAGTGACAGAGGATTACTATTTTTAAAGGGGGAATAAAATCCATTATTTTCAAGGGAGAGGCTTAATCTTTCGAGTCTTTTATAGATACAACCCCCATATCCCTACTTAATGAAATTCATGGGAACAGAGGGAGAGAAAGTGAAATCTATAGATAAAGAAGATATCATAAGAGTTATGGAAATACTTGTGGTACAAAAATCTATTGATATTTTCAAAAGAATTACAAATTCATCCACTAATATGTGAAGTTGGGTTTAATTTTAGTAAATCCCTATATAACGGCACCGGTAGAGGTTTTGGAGTTTAAGATACAACTATATGAGTTGATCAGTGAGTTATTTTTATGCCTTAGTGTATAACTATGGGAATACCTTATTTTATCTACAAAAAAGATTGATGTGTCTATGAGGTTGTGCATCTAAGATAGGGATAATAATTCCATTACTATTAATAATAAGTATCATTTACCATGAATTGATGAATTATTTTACCAAATACAGGGATCTTAATACATTTGAAAGTTTCATCTTCACTCTTGTCATAATCAGTTAAGGGTAAAGAAGAATGATATAATGAATATGAGATTTTTAAAAGGAATAAACATTATGATATTATGTTAATTCATTTTGTAATGAAAAATGCACATTTTATCTTTATGAATATGATGAATATATTATTCAAGAATTATCATGAAAAATATGGGGTGGAATTAATTGATGATATCTTGATGTACTCTGAGGAATGTGAATAGATTGAGAGGTATAAAAAATAATTCTAGAGACTCTATGAAAGAAGAAAATTATTTTGTAAATATAGTAAGTTTGAATTTGGGCTAAATGACGTTTCTTTTCTTCTACATATTGTCTCTAAGGATGGAATATCTTTTGACACATAAAGATACTGGTAGTCAAATAATGGGCAACATTGATGAACATAAATGGGATCGAAAATTTCCTAGGTTTATCAGGTTACAATTGGTGGGTTTTTCAATATTTTTCCTAGTTGGAAAACAATTTAATCTAGTTAACACATAAAGGTGATAAATTCACAAATACTAGGGAATGTGAGGAATGTGAGGAATGTTTTGATGAGAAAAAGGGGATAATAAATAATGCACTAATAATAACTCTACCATCAAGTATAGAAGTATTTTTAAAATATATTGATGCATTGAAGAAAGGACATGGTTGTGTATATATATATAATGACAGAGTGATTTCATATTCATGAAGGTAAATTAAAAAACATTAATAGAACCATAATAAATGAACATGAGTTAGAAGATTTAATATTTACATTGAAATTATGGAAACATTACCACTATAGAGAAAGATGATAAATATAAACTGAACAAAAGAGTTTAAACTATATCTTCTCTCAGAAATAACTCAATATGATTCAAATAATTTGGTTGGAAATTGTCAAGGAATATGATTCTGAGATACACTACCACCTAGGAAGAAAAACAATGTGGCTGGTACATTGATTAAGAGAGACTATGCAGTCTGACTATGATTTTTATTAACATAGATTCATAAATATAGAATTTAGTTAACATGGATATAATGCTTTATTGTTTAGGTGATCCATTATTCCTCATCCATTAAACCATTAAACCATCCTTTTTAGTGAATATAATGAATTAATAAAAGTACGGTGAGAACATACAAATGATTATTAATGTAGCGAATGATGGGTAATTAATGTCCTTTATCTATAGAGATGGTGTGTTGATGTTTGGAAAAAGGTTATGTTTTTCGTACATATCATAATTGAATATGGAACTACTAGATTAAGATCATATCTCAAATTAACCTATATAACCTAGTAGAAAAATATGCATACATAATTAAGAGAACATTTCTTGTGTAATGGTATGATGTGGGAAATTGGGAACTATGTGTAAAAATGATTAGAATACTAGTAGGTAAATTTTTGAAGGCAACATCCTATGGGATTCATACAATATCATCCTATACGTAAATGGAAGTTGGATAATGTTAAAATGGAAATTTTCACTGGAATACCAAAGAAACCATGCAAGATTGATTCTATATGGGTCACCCTTGATCATCTTACCATGTCTTATCATTTCCTATCAATAAGAGAATATCTACCCTTTAATGACTTTATTGACTTTATGTCAATGAAATCATGTTGTTTAATGGGGAACCACTGTCATTTGTATCAAATATCGGCCCTAAGGTCACATAAAATGTAAAGAATATTCTTCAAAGGTAAGTCAACAATGAGATATATTTATGTACCACCTATCATCCCTATATTGATGGGAAGTATAATGGTAATATCTATAATTTTTAAGAAAAGGTGAGATCATGTTCTCTTGACTTACAAGGTATATGGGATCAATATTGTGTTTTGGTGTAATTTTTATTCAATAATAACTTCTATTAGATCATTAAATAGAACCAGATGTACCATTTTATGGCAATATGTTTCATATGATCACCTATTAGAAAGAGGTTGGTGAAGGAATGTTAGTTACCCTTAATCTGGAAGAAGACATAACTATTATTGTATGAACTACTGAAGATCATAACATCGAAACCTAAATATACAAAATATATATCGTGATAATTTATCTAAAGGTTTGGAATTTTAAGTTAGGGATCATTTATTCTTAATGGTTTCCCCATGGAATGGGTTTTGAATATTTTGAATAAATATGAATTTAATCCCTAGGTACATTAGGTGTTTTGAAGTACTAGAATGAATGATAGTTGTAGCTTACAGATTATCTATTCCTACTAACCTTTATAACGTAAAAAATATCTTATATGTTTTATTATTGAGGAAATTCATATCATATACCACACATGTTCAAGGACATTATGGAGTATAGTTAGAGCATTTCTTATGTTATAATGAAGATCGTGTCTAAATTCTTGTCACTAGAGAGAAATGGTTGTGGAATCAGACAACTCAATTGGTGAATCTCCATTGGAGAAATTAGAAATTAGAAGAGGAAACTCAAGATCCTGAAGAAGCTATATAGATGGATTATTTAATTTGTTAAATTATTTATATATACCTGAATATATAAGGTGGAATTATTGGGGGGTATATAATATCAAAGACCTTACTATAGTAGGTAATCACCATAACATGAAATTTCACAATAATTGTACCATAAAGATTATTTATTCATAAGTATATTTAAATGATTAATTTATGACTATCATAATTTTATTTCACAAAATAAAATTTATTTTTCTATTGTTTATAAAGATATTAGCATAATACGAAATTTTGTTATTTTTCAGAAAAAATGGTTTTTTTCACATAAAAGATAAAATTAATTTTCCATAAAATTAATAATTTTATTGAAAAAATGTAATATATATTTATATTTATTAAGTTTTAATTTTAAATCTATGTAAATATTTTGAACAGTGACTGAAATTAATTAATTTATTCAAAAGATTATTTACCACTATAAAACTAAAATGGTTGTGTTCAGAGAATTAATTTTATAATAGTTTTATATCTTTTTTCTCAATAAATTAGATTAATCTACTAACAAATATTAACCTTAAAATATGTTCAAAAATATAAAATATAAATATTTATATACTCATTTAATAAATAATTAATGGGAAATAAGACTAAAAAGATCTTAATATATAAATGACCTTTTTCTATAGAAATTATTTTTCCTATATATACTGTTTTAATTTAAAAGTTGATTTTCTCTTACATAGAAATTTAATTATGTTTAATGGATCACAAATTCTTGGATCATTGTGTTAAAATTTGGTAATATGGTCATATTATATTTTTTTGTCAAATAATTAAAATTGTTAATTATTAATCAAGATTAATAATGTTAATATTGTTAAATAAGGAATCACAAATTTTTAATAATTAGAAGGCCACATAAACACTATAAAAATACATTATACTATATAAAGACAAGTACACAAGCCTCTTCTAAAACATATACTCCTAATTCACTTAACACACCAAACCCACCTAACACCCATGCGATTCCATTCCAACCCCTTAGTTAACTGTAGTTTTCTATGAAAAGGAGCCTCTTTTTCATATATGAATGGAGTTTAATCCCTTAATTTATATCATACCACTACACCCAAAAATAATTTCTCATGATTTTAACTTACTTATACCTCTCCAATGTCCTCCCAAATTATTCTTAATGTTCTAAAGAATCCACCAAAACTTTAAGAAGCTACGTAGAAAAGTTATGGTTATCCTTCTATACTTTTTGATTCACCATTTGATATTATATTGATTATTTTTTTATATGTTAATAATATAGCCTTTATTATTTAAATTATTTCTTAATTATTATATAATACAATTCTATATTATTAAACCCATTTTATAAAACATTTTTATAGCCGTTATGATACCAAAATCATTCACTGATTCTCTCCCTCCTCTTTTCAATATATGTACTCCCTTTGTCATAAGAAATTTGGTTTACATGTTATTAAGAATATAAATATTAATAATAAATATTTTTACATAAAAATTATATATTATTAATGAGATAATACACTTTTTTCTCTTTAAACTGGTTTCATAAACCCTTTTATATAGTCTTAATGCTATCAAAATCATTCCTTGATTTTTCACCTTCATGTTATAAATATCCAACTCTAATACCATTGAAGGGTATCAATATAAATGAAGTTTAAAATGGATTATATGTATAAAAAATTTCTGAATAAAGTTATTTATATATCTATGTTTAATATATTAGAGTTTAAAGTGCATTCATTGAAGTCAGGAAAAGATGTAAAGGTCCTTTATCTCAAATTCATCACTTGGAGACATATATTGTTTTATACACCTAATTTCATTTATTTAGTTTATATATTATTCCATTTTAAATTATATATCATGAAATAGATTTATTAAATGTATTTAATGATCAATTTCAAGTCCTTTGTATTTCTATTGGTTATGATTGAACTACCACCCAAGTGACTTGTGGGGGTTTTTTCACATCATTTTTTATTCATTAAGACTCACATTATAATCACCACCCATTTTATTTTGTATGATGCATATATTTCCACGGATGATGTTTTTTATATTAATCATGAAGTTTTATGTATTTAAATTTCTATATTGTTATCCATCTCTCAAATTCTTTTGATTCACGATTTACCCAAACCATCATAAAAGTCAATATTTTTCATGTTAAAAAACAATCTTATGTTTATGAATGTAAACGTGTGTATTGTTTTGTAGAAAATATAACCCTATTTGGATACATGAAAGTGTGTCATATGTGGTATACATCCACCTAGGGGTAATTACCTAGAAAATGGTTTGTTGAGCATTTACTTGATCATCACCCTAATGTATGATGAGTTGGCCTTTTATTTCACAATTAGAGAGAAACTATCAAGGGAAATGCTTTTGAATATTCACCCACTCTTAGTGAACCATGATATTGGATCATTATTTATTTATTTTTGTTTTCTTACTAAATAAATCTTTTAAACATAATTATTATTTCCCAGGATAAATCATCACATTGAAAGTACATTTTCCATTATATTTTATTAATGAGTGTACTTAATGTTACTTTGATGATACAATAAAGTTTCTTAGTTGATTAAGGTATGATATCCTATAAATCCACATTATTATATATAATGGGGGTGTTTTTGACTTTATATATTAATAATTAAATGTACATGAATGTTTTTTATAGTAATATGTTCTTTAGGGAATGATATGAATGTTCTTAATGACTCTTATTGAGAATACACTGGACTTAATTAGTTGATGAGCATAGCCCATAATTATATATCCTCTCTATTAATGGATATGAATCACGAGACCAAAAATATAAGTTTTTAGTGTATACCTATTACCACAAAAGGATAAGTGTATTTGTATATAGATTTAAAAGAAATTTTGGTTTCCAACATTATGAGTTCAAACGGTATGAGATCAACAATTATTGTTATATGTGTTTTAATTTATTATCAAGGATATAGAATGCCCTATTATAAAATGGATTATAAATTCATGTTGTTCATTTACACTTTCAATATAACTTATTCTGTATTTTTTTGTAGAATTACACTATATACAATTCTTTATTGATAATATGAGCTCAACAATATTTTTTTCTTTCTCTATGAATCCCTATGGTGGACTATTTGAATATTTCAAGGATATGATAAAAGGGATAATAATGTTCTTGAAATATGTTCTTGTTTTATCTTATGTTTAAATTGTAATGTATTTATATATCTTGTCTTGCAGGACTATTAATCTATTTGATTAACTGAGAACTCTTATATTCTATACCAATAATGTGATATAACTATCATGTCTGTGTTTATTGATTTTATGATGTTACACAGACTTTAGGATATATAACATCCCAACCAAAAACAGTAGATTTGAAAGAACTATGGTTTCAGTAACCCTAGGTTACATACCACAAAAAAATGTTTGAAATAAGTTACAAGGAGTTATTAAATTGTTGGAGAAATATTTTACCTTTTAACATACACAACATGTCAAGGAAAGATAGACACAACTAAACTAACACTATTTGATGCATGAAATTTAACCCTTAAAATTAAAAATCTAATAACCAAACAATATTAGATTTAAATTTTAAGTAATAATGTTATAAGTATAACGAAGAATCCAAAGTAAATCAAAGCCGAATAATTGAGATAGAACCGCTCTAACTCCTAGAACATGATCAACTCCCATGATACACCTCCGAAATCCATGACAACTATATAAAGAGGAACATATAGAAAATTATGAAACCTACCCCTTTCTCGTATCATAATGAACACCCAAATGCATGCCAAAGTGTTTATGTAGGGGGTGAGTAATCATAACAAGTAGGAAAATACCAAGACATCCAACACATTCTGCTACAAATGTAAATATGTTCTCTTCCTAGATTCAACCATTCCACTTTCCGCACCATTTCCATGTTTATACACAACACATTCATGCTGATAGATAACTCCAATGCCTATTAGTGGCGAGTCATCCTTCCTTAAGTCAGCACATAGAGATATATCCCCTATGCCTCAAGTCCTTCACTATGTTTGAAGAATGTATAAAAAATTATTCATATGATTAAAATGAACACATATAAATCTTGTATTCCATGTTCCCATTATAATTTCAAATTTTAAAAAATAGACCATCCTCAATATCGCAACACTCTATAATTCTAATTTACTATCATTATATCCAAATCAAATTCCATTATAATATTTTAATAAAAACCACATTGAAAAAAAATTTGGAATTCAAAATTTAGAAACCATCTAAAATAGGGGCTCCATTTATAGAAAACCCATAAAGGGGTTTCCTTAAATCACTAATCATAATCCATATTAAAAATGGGGTTTAGAAAGGATTCAACAAGGTTTTCATTAAAAATGGTAGCCCAAAATAACACATATAAAGAATCATTTAAAAGCTAAGAACCAATGTAATTTTTTTTATAAAAACCTTATAAGATTGTGTTATGGAATCCAAATAAATTTATTATAAAATCTATATATTTCTAATTCAATAGAATGTTGAGAGATAATAAATAATAAAACCTATTATGTTAGATAACAACCATAATAAAAGAGGGAAATTTTTCATTCAATAAGAAAAATATAACTATCGTATGGGGAATAATCATCCATACCTCTCTCCCAAAAGTGAATAATTTTTATTTATTATCCAAGAGATAAAGATATAAAGTTTTTATGGTCGATATCAAGTATAAATTTCTATAAAACCCCTCCCATAAACAACACATATGGCCTCAGAAATAATTGATTCTTGAATCATTCATTGAAAAAATTGTTTTGAAAAACACCATAGCATGGTCTGTTTCATATCACCTATGGTGATCTTAGATCTAGGATAACTATGGTAACCCCCTAGGGTGTGTTGAAAAAACATACACCATTTTTTATAGAAAACACCTTGGAGTACAATATGGTGAGGTATTGTTTTTTCTAGTTTCACGTAAAGACTCCCAATGTTCTATTCCCAAGGTCACTGAGTGACCACCACCACCCTTGGGAATTTTAGTGTGCTCATTTTTTACATCATAACATCCAGTGAATTACACCCTCCAACATGGTATGTTCCAACCTATGGTGCACTAATAAATTCTTATGAATTTCCAACCAATCCTAGAAACCTATAATGTCTCACCAAAGCTATATAAAACCATAAATTGATTTAAAACTTAACAGAACAAAAAACATAATACAAACTAGGGGTTTTACAACATTCCCACCACTGGTCTTTTCTTCTATGGGACGTTAGAATTTCGAAGTGACTATAAAGAGTTTTGACCATTTTTTAAGCATAACATTCTCCCTCTTAGTATCTCTTGATGAAAATGACCATGATACCATAAAAATAATAAAAAGGAAATGAATCTCCCTCACAAGGCCTTTCCATATCTATCCATAATCTAATTTGGTTCATGGATAAACATCAAATCGGTTTTAAGAGTGATATGATCCCAAAAAATAACATGACATTGATCCAGATTGGACTTATTTAGTTGAGATACATGGAAGGAATTATGAAAAACACTTAATCTAAATAATAAAACCAGTCGATATGAAATGATACCAAAACATTCAAAAATCCAAAATGGTCCCATATATTGAGAAGCTAATTTACCTTGATTTCTAAAATAATGATGGCCCATTCAAATATAGACATAAATAACTATTTATTCACCTACATAAAATGGTAATGGGAAATGATAATGACCTACATATGTTTTTTATTTGATATGAACTATATATGTATAATTCCTCGTAATTTGAATATTTTATATGGTAACCTAGACAAGTTTGTGTCCAATTATTAAAGATTCTTTAATTTCCACCCAATAAAGTGAAGAGTTACAAGGATGGACAAAAAATTCCTCAAACATATCCATATTTATTATCTCTTTATAATTATTATTATTTGACTTTCCCACTAATAATATATAATATTAACTTGATCTACCAATGTTGATGAAACAATCTATAAGAATATCATAAAAATATGAATCATATATTTGGACTACCAATCCATATGAAGATGATATCTTATTCTCATGTTCAACTGGGTTCTATGACCATATTGTAATTAATGAAAAAATTGTTAAGTAAAATGAAGATCTTTTCTAGAGACAATAGATAATAGTACTCTTTGAAACAAAACCAATTATTGATTATACAACTTTTCTAGATCCTCTACCATGTTGGACTCTCAAATGAATATTAAGTGTGACAAAATTTATATTAGATCCCCAATTACCAAAATAAAATCATGTTTTTGAAGAATCTATGATATAAGCGAGACAATGTTCGTGATAATTTTCTCCTATTTTGAAATATGTATGGGAATAGACCACAATATACTAGCAATAGGTTGATGCTAAATCATTGGCTATTTGAAAGTGAGAAATTTCCTGACTTGGTACAAAATATTCCTTTTCATACCTAACCACTATAAATGTGTTTTCATTTCCTCATTAATTTTTTGAGTAGTCGGGTGAATATCCCATTTCAAATAGTGGTATGATGTAAGAATAAATTCCTAGAATGACTAGGGTACCGATTTTTATTTATGAATATACAATGATATGTTTAGATACTATGTCTAACTTTCCATGATCTTCCCTATATTTAGGTTTAACCTAATGGTGATGAAGTCATAGTTTGATCATCGAGACTCTTTGATAAAATCCATTAAATTAGGAACAAGAGTTTCCAGAAAGAAAAATGAATTTTAATTATTTATAGAATATTCTAAAAACTTGTTAGTAATAATTCTCATAAACTATAATTATTCATGATATTATTTGACAATTTTATTATATGGTTTCTAACAAAAAGAATCAACCACTGAATTCTCTTTCACTGATGTAAACACCAATTTCAATTAAAAAATCATGAGATAATTTATCGATATTCACATTCCTCAAGTTTAGTAATCAATTTGAGAAGATATATTTCATGATTAGTGAAAACTAAGAACATCTCCCCATATAGATAAGGGTTCCATATTTCTAAGGCATGGACCACTACAACTAGTTCGGGGTACTGCACGGATAAATCTTTTCATGTGTTTGCAACAAACTTGAGCCATAATCTACAACATGATCTCCCTATATAAGAATTAAACATTATCTTGATCTAGATGAATAATAAAAGAAAACATAGTGTTTTATTGATTCTTGAAAAATGAGTATAATTAGAGAACAAAATAAAACTATGAACTTTTAAAAGGATTATGACAATATTTATTCCACATGAATGTAATATCTTCTCTTTTAAAGAGAGATATAGGAGAATAATTCCAAGGGATGTCTGAGAGAAATCTATTATAATATCCTTATAATCCATGAAAACTGTGTATCTCAGATAAATTCATATTGGGGTTTCCATGAATAACTACATCAATATCCTTGATGTAAAATTGAATCACTTTCTCAGAAATAAAATTCACATGAAAATGATATTCATATATGTTAAAGGCACATATATATAATCTAAAATAAATTCATTTTGAAACTTTCAAGAATAGTTTTAAGTAGTAGAGTAAAATCTATATGAAAAATGGATACATGAAAAATTCACACTGTGAATAGACTATTCATGACGTGAATTTGAGTTAAAAAGATGCCATAAATTATTTCATAACATGTTTGGATTTTTTAGGTCTAAGAAAATAATTAGTTCATTATGTTAAAACATTTTAAATTATGAAATGGTTTTTGGGATTTATATATATTGGTGACATGATTTACAACATAATCGACCTCTTGACCATTCACAATGTAAATAGGAAATTTACATCATGAATTATTCTGATCCCAACCAATTTTAGACCTTTCAATACTTGAAATTTCTCAAATGGTATCTTTTTCCTCCCTATCAACATCCAGGGATACTCTAGGAAACATATACAAATCCTCAATATCCATTATATGATTCTAATAGATATTCGATCTGTCAATTTGGGAAATCAATGGATTGTATCCCATTATAATATTTTTCATTGATCACTTAAGTATTTCTTGAGTACAACCATAAACATTTATTAATGAATAATTTCTTGAAGTTTGACCATTTTAATATTTATATATATTTCTATGGATTTTTAATTAGAGTTGATGTTATGTTTGGGTGTACCATGACCCTAATATTAATATCTATTAAAAATATTAATATATCTAAAATCTCAAACACATATATATTAAAAATAAATTATTTTCCACTATTTGGGAAATTTAATGGGAATTCTTTGATAATGGATGATTTTAGACCACAATGGTTACCTTAGGTATGACATAAAGTTTTTCAGCATTGGGATTTTGGTTAATGGAAACTGTTGGTTGGTGTGTTAAATAAATTAAATTATTAATTTATTTAAATTATTTAATAACCTAAAACATAATTCTAATTTCTATATTCATAATTATTGAAAATATATTTGGTTATCCACAAAGCTCTGTTGGATTAGGGGATCAAAGGGAGAGATCCATTAAAAAAACACATATCATGGAGTATAAATTGTTTCTCAAAGGATTTTTCATCACCAATTAATTTCCTATAACTCTGCAATGATTGTGGAATGAAGTCATTTTTCATTATTGATTGATCTAAACTCAAGTTAAGGTATTTTATTTCATGTAATTCAAAAATTTATTTATTTTTAAAGAATTAACTTTTTTATCTACTTTTTTTATAGTGATTTCCATTCATCACATGAACCTGATTTTTTATTTATTTTTGGTTTCTTATTTTATCCCTTGTGATCACAGATTTCATCCTCAAAAAATTGAATCCAAACAAAAATATTGTCTCAATCATCCCTTATTTTTTTTATTTTCTCCCATTATGATTTTCACATTCATCGGTAGTGTATCCTTTTACGAGTGGCTCAAAAAATACCTGATAGACAATCATCACACAATTGTTCATTAGTATAATGAATTGTTACTATGGGTTTAGGTTTTATATCAAGAGTATGAAGGACGTGTGTTGTGTTGTGATGGGAGATCCAAGATGGATTAATGGTAGATCATGATTTCTTCATTTAATGGTTTTTGTGTACAGAGTAATGGAATGACAAGATCAAATCATGAGTGATTTAGATGGCCAGAATTCAGCCACCAGCAATAGATCATGTGAGGTCAACTGAAAGTGTGGCCGCTTATCGCCTATCGACTGGTCAATGCTACAATGCTCTGTTAACATGTATAGTATCAATCGGGTCAAATCCTAGATGACGATACTTTTTAATAGTCGGTTTTTAGATGATTGTGTTTTGAAAGGGGGTTTGTTTGAATAGATTAATTGAAATTATTGATTGATTAATATTTATTTAACAATTTTATTATGATTGGTCTGAATTCATCATTATATATTTAATCTTGTTATATCTTTGAGACTTTATTTATGCTATATTAAATTAACACCCATGTCACAAGTTGACGTTGATTGGAATTTCTAAGTATTAAGGCTTCAATCCAAGCCTTAACATAACTTGGATTTTAATCTAAATCAGTACATGATTGTGGTAGTGGACTTATGGTTCCAATAATACATGGAATCCACACATTAAAAAAAATATTTCATTAATCCATGACATTATATGTCCAATATTCACAATGTTAAATTAAATAATACTGATCGAGAAAATACTCTCAATCTCTTAACATCCCTAAATTTTGAATCAAACCAATGGTATATTTACTCATCCATTAAGATGATTATAAATCTGGTTTATTATGTTTATGGTGATGAATTAATAAGAGGAGAAACATAATGTGATAAGAAAAGAGTTGTGTGTCGAACACAAACACACAAATAGTCATGAGAATTAAAAATAGAATTTCGATTGAATGAGGAAGAAAAATAAGGGAATATTTTTAATCTTGATTTAAAATATTTTATGATATTAAATATTTAATAACAGGGAGTGGATGGTTAAAACATAATATTTATACTAAACTTGCATTATAACATAATTACAAAACAAAGACTTACATGATTATAAATAAAGAAAAGCACAAAAGTAAATGAAATCAAAGAGAGGTGGAAGGGTCTCTCAAATGAAAAATTCAGTACAGAAGGTCCCCAAAATCCTTTCTAAAGGATTTGATCATTCCAATATATTCTCTTATCTTCTGAAATGCCATCCAAAATCAAGGAGAATATGGGGTTGTATTTATATCCCATAGATGTGGACTGTTTGAATTCCAAATATTCCCTTCCACTTGAATCATCCATTTGGCCATACAGGTAGCTGAATCTAGATAAATTTTCTTCTTCCATGTTGTAATAATTGATGTTTACTGTATCCCTCAAAATTGGGTGGCCATTAGACTTTTGGAGCAAAAGATACGGATATTTTACTAAATAGTTTTCACCTATCCTTTTTTATAAACACATTTTTCTTGTCTAGAATGTGAATGGGTTTTTTAACAGGAATATTCCCTTATAAAAATAATAATTTATTTGACATGTTTCCCACCCATATCTTTGATTTAACAATGTAAAATACCAGACTGATATGATGATTAATTGAGGAGAAAATTCAGGAATATTGTTCTGAGTTGAATTCTCAGACAGAATGGTGGGCTGGACTTTAAATCTTTATATGGGCCCCTTGTTTTCGGATTTGAGCCGTGAAATATTTATTAATGACTCATTTAATTGTTATCTGAATTTTTTATGATAATTAATAAATTTTCACTTCTGTATTTGAGCCCAGTAATTCAATCTTCATTGATGGTCGTGTTTTTTCATAGATTCCATTAGCCTTCTTGTGTGGTCCATATGACCCTTCAAATGGAAGAATTGGCCAATGATTCATTAAAATGATATGTGGGAAATTGAATAATGAATATTAAAAGATAAAAACCACACAATTTGGATTAGTAGGGTTATATTTATTATTAAACTAATAAAAATCCTTGAATATGGATGAATTCAAATAGTGCTAAAAAATTATAATAAATATTTAAACATTAACATTTCACAAAAATTATTCAAATTTCATATAAAATCAGTAAAGAGAGTATATAATAAGTCATGAAAATATTAATAACATCAACTCCCTCACCCTTTGGCTTGTGAATGTCCTCTTGTGAAATAAATATAAAAAATAACAAAATAATTTTTACTTGTCAATAAATATTAAAATTTTGTTTCCACAAATCAGGGGAGGTTTAGACCATTTCACTCATCCATATTGAATTCAACCTCACATTATTATAGAAACAATGTTCCAAAAACAACTCTTTTTTCATGTTCAAATTTATAAATGGAAAATGTAGACCCTTAAAACTGACACCTCTAAAGATGATAAAATTCATTTATGGAGGTTTACTCCTTCACCAACCAAAATTGAAAATCTTATAGTTTGAAAGAGAACTATGTTTAAATTACCTATACTAAATTTCACAAGAATCAAGAGGTATTTTTAAGGTATTTTTCTATGGCTAAGTGATAGTAGGAATATAATTTCCAAAAGATAGGAGAAGTTGGGTAAAACATCAGCATGGGTAAAACAATGCACAATTTTTTTTGAAATGAAACATGAAAGGAAATGGAAACAAATATTTACAAGGGAATTATTCTTTAAAGAAATACTCAAGAGAGGAATAAAATATAAAGGGGATTAGTAGATGAAATATTTATAAAACACAAAAATTATCCCAATGACATATGTGTTCTTTTTTATTTTCCTTTCTTTTGCATTTTTTGAACGTTGAACATGAAAAAGATCTCACACTAATAACCCATCCAATTATTAATCTCACCACTAAACTAATTGTAATATTTATTACAAGATAAAAGGTTGAGGGAGAGTTATTTTTGTCCTTCCCATGTCAAAACCCATTCTAATTTTTATTTTATTTATCTTTTATTTTTTGGATTTTTTCATGATTTTTTGTACCCTTTTCAGTTAAATTTATAATATTTCATAAATTAATGTAAATTACATTCTCCAAAATTCACTAAATGAAAACATCTCCCCAACACAAAAATGGATTCTTCCCCTCAAGTATATGATAAATCGTTGAAAATCAATAAAAGGGACCCAAAAAATAAAATCCACCACCGACACTTAAATTTCAATAAATAATGCAATTTAAATCCATGTAGATTTTGGGGAGATAAGGTATGTGGATAATAATATGGCTCTAAATGAAAAGGTTATCATAGGCTCAAAGGGGATTTCAAAATGAGGATTAATGTAAGGGAAATGGGAGGCTATTTGGCTATTGTGATTCTGATGTGGTTTTGAAAATGCCTCTATCATTTTAATGCACACCAAAGTAAGATATTCAGATCAAAGGTCCAAAAATTCAAGACACACAAATGTGAGTGGAAGAAAACACATTTTGAAAAGATGGTTGTAGGTGACCATGGCATAAAAGAAAATGTCGTTCTTCATGGGTGGGAAAAATCATTTTCCAAATCAAAAATTGAGCATTCAAAATATTGTGGCATTGAAACAATATTCTTTATACAAATTTATGAAGAAACCAAAATTTTTTTGAGATGAAACCATGTATTTTGACTCCCCATAATGGTTGGATAAAATTTAAACATTGTATGCTGAGTAAGTCTAACTCTTGTTTTTTCATATTTTTTAAAATGATTTTTTTATTTTTTTGGGTTTTTTTTGTGTTTTATAAAGACATACCCACAAAAAAGAGAAAAAGTATATAATAAATTGTTATTTTGAAACTGGTAAAAACAAAATGAGAATGATGGAGGAAGAAGAATAAAGAGAGAGAGAGAGATAGAGAGGGAGAGAAGATGAGTAAAAGTGAAAGAGGTTCCCCCTGGTTTGGATTTGTTGGGTCTCCACTTCCAAATAGAAGTGGGTCAATAGTAGAAGTTGGGGATCTGATGAAAGTCAATGTGGTTATAGGATTGTGTGTCCTTTCATGGTGATGCTTTAGCCAATGTCCATTAACTGTGAATGTCCTTTTTGAAGAGGGGTCTTGGACATTCACTTCCCCAAATGGGTAAACATTAGTAATAACAAATAGACCATCCCAATGAGAATTAAGCATACCTGGGTGAATCCGAAATCAAGAATTGAAGAGAATTACCTTTTCAATATCATGAAATACCTTTATCTGGATGCGTTTATCATTTAATACCTCAGATTTTTCTTTGTATAGATTGGAATTCTCATAGGAATCAAGTCAAAACTCCTCTAGTTCAGTCAATTGCAATAATCTCTCTTCACTAGATTTTTCAAAATCAAAATTATCGTTTTTCAAAACACAAAAAGACTTGTGTTTAATTTAAACTATTAAATTAAATTCATTACCAATTACTAGCCTAAATAAATACACCCCAATGAGTGTTTTATAGGTAGTTTGATATACCCAAAGTTCTTCACCAAGTCATTCAGGAAAAGTTTTCTGGTGGGCTTAAAAATTCTCTCAAGAACTCTTTTGACTTCTCTATTAAAAAGTTAAGCCATGAAATTTATCTAGGGGTGATATGCAGTTGATGTTTTATGTAAAACTACATTATTTTTAAAAACAGATTCCATGGTTCTATTACAAAAATGGGTTCTTAAGTCACTTATCAATGCATGTGGTGTGCCAAACTGGCAGATGATGTGTGTTTTTAGGAACTCACTAATAGTTTGTGAATCATTGTTTCTAGTGTGTTTGGCCTCAAACAACCTAGAAACATAATCAAACTCAATATAAATGTACGAGAATATATTAGAAGGTGGAAATGGTCCCATGAAATTGATTCCCAAAACATTTAAGATCTCATAGAAAATTAAAGGCATTTAGAGAATTTTATTTCTCATTAAAATTGTGCCAAACATATGGAAAGTGGAACATGATTGAAAAAACTATTGTGAGTCCTTGAAGAGTGAAGGACATAAGAATCAAGAGTCTATGACCATTCGAGAGGTCATTTGTGGTACAAATTGGCCACCACCAGGCATTGATTGACATAATTATAAGATGGATGAATGCCCATTTTCATCAACAGATCTCTTAATTACAATTTATGTCCCATTTTTCCTAAGATTATTATCTTCCCATAAATAATATTTTGAATCACATTTAAACTTAATTATTTTTTCTTCTAAAATTATTTAGGGAAAACACCAGAAACCAAGTAAATTTCAATTTTGGCATACCATGGTGACTTTGGAATGAGAGATAAAATGTTCTCAGTTTGAAATTCTGGATCAATTATTTCAGAATGAGAAAAATTAGAAATTCTACTCAAGTGATCAGCCATAGGGTTTTCATTTTCAGGTCTATCTTTGAATTCCATTTCCAATATTTCGAGAATTGATATCCAACTTATTATTCATTTATTGAATTTACTTATCTTGAGTATGAAATTTATAGGAAAATGGTCTTTGAAGATGATGATTTTAGAACCTACAAGATAGGGCTGTAATTTATCTAAGGCAGAAACCAATGCTAAAAGTTCCTTTTCAGTGACAGTATATTGATATTGAGTTCCATCCAATGTTGTGGAGGCATAATAGATGACATGAGGGATTTTTCTCTTATTTTACAAAGAACAACCACAACAGCTCTATCAGAATTATCACTCATCAACTCAAAGGTTAAGGACTAATCTTGGGGTTGGATTATCGGTGTAGATGTAAGATATGTTTTGAGTTAATTGAAGGATCTCTTGAAAACCTCATCTAAATGGAAATTCACATCAATTTGGGGAAACGGGTTGAGTGGGAGGGAAATTCTACTGATTTTATAGATGAATTGACGATAGAAACCAGAATGACCAACAAATGAATAGATGTCTCAAACAAAGGTGGGTTCAAGAAGTGATTGGATCACTTCAATTTTGGCAATATCAACTTCAATGTCATCTTTTTTAAACGATGATACGTAGAACAATCATATTTGAAACCATGTTGTATCATTTTTTAAAATTTAGTATAAGGTTGCACTTGACACTCTTTTGAAGGAAAAGAGAGAGTGAATTCAAGAAATATTCAAATGACTCAACCTAAATGGTAAAGTCATCCATGAATACTTCCATGTAGTGTTCAATGAGTTCATAAATGATACTCATCATACACATATGGAATGTTGAAAGAGCATTACAATGGCCAAATGGAACTCTCTTATATGAATATTTTCCAAATGATAAATTTAAAGTAGTCTTTTCTTGGTCCTGAGCTGCGATTAGGATTTAGAAGTAGCTGATTTATCCATCAAGAAAGCAATAATGTGACTTTACAACTAATAATTCTAGCATTTGATAATGGAATGTAAGGGGGTAGTGATCTTTTCGTGTTTCAACATTCATTTTATTGTAATCGATATACACACACCATTTTTTTGATCCCTTGAGTTGTGACTACCTCCTCATGTTCACTTTTGACAATAGTTATCCCACCCTTCTTAAGTACAACTTGAATTGGACTAACCCATTCACTATTTAAAATTGGGTAGATAATACCAGCGTGAGGAAGCCTGGTGATATCTTCCCTAACTACCTCAAGTATGAGTGGATTGAGTCTTCTTTGTGGCTATCTAATTGGTTTGGATAATTCATTGAGATGGATGTGATGCATGAAAAGAGTAGGGTTGATTTCTAGTATGTCATATAGGGTCCAAACTAAGGCCTTTTTGTTTTCTTGTAACACCTGAACATGTTTGGATTCCTTGGTTTTATTAAGTGAAGTAGAGATAATGACTGGATAAGAGTGATCATGGAAAAAGAATGCATATTTTGGGTGTTCAATAAGAGGTTTCAAATTAGTATCTTCTTTCATTTGTGGGTTAGACAAATCAAGAATGGAAGAAGGGACTTCATTTGTTTTAGATTCATTTTCCTTGACACTTTCCAAGGTGGATCAGTAGAGATCATAGTTGATGTGGGATTAAAGAGAGTTTTCCAGTTCCTATATATTGATGGAGTCTGTGATTGAAAGGTCCACATCTACTTCACTATTTATGACTTCATTAATCATGGTTCATATTTCTAAAAGATCCTCTCCTGTGAGAAAATGATGAGCATGATGGAATGGGGTTCAATTGACTCTTAGAAGTGTCCTCCGAAGCATGGATTGAGAATGCAGAGTGATCCTTAGAAGGGTATTTCATGGATTGGAAAATGTTGAACATGACCAGTTGGTCACTAAATTCCATGGATAATATTCTTGAATGGAAATCAATATTGATTTTTGCTATCATTAGGAATGGTCTTTCTAGAATTAGGGGAGATCAAGAAGGTTTTGAATCACCTTCCAGGTCAAGGACATATAAATCTGTGGGGAAGATAAGATTTTTTACTTGGAAAAGGACATCCTCAATTATTCCCTTAGGACTGGCTGTACATCAATTGGCTAAATATATGACAACACTCGTTTGATGTAAGGGGCCTAGAACAAGGTTTGATAAGATGGGTTCAGGAATGACATTAATTGAGGCTCCTTGGGATATGAGTGAGTCTTCAAAGTTGGAAAATCCAATTTGGCATGTAACCATAAAGGTCCCTAAGTCTTTTCACATAATGGGAATATACTTCTAGGTGGAAACATTCTCAAAGGTCTTAAGTTACCTCTTATGGGTTCACAATTAATTAAGAAAATTGGCGTACTTAGGGATTTGTTTTGTAGAATCAAAGAGGGGAATTTTTACCTCAATAGGTATAAACATGTCAAGAATTTTAGGATTGGGTTTGAAGGACTTCTTTGCATTAGAAATGGCTTGAGGAAATGGAATTAGGTTCCTAAGTGGAATGAAAGGAGGTGATGTAAAGGATTTAGATTCCTTTTCATGTTTCTTTTTCTTTTCATTTTATATGTCAACATTTCAAGGGTAGTTTGAGTGCTTATATTGAGGCACAATAATTTTATTTCATGATATAAGTGAAATTAAACTTACATTACCCTTGGGTTTGGGAAATGGTTGAGCTGGGAGTTGGGAAGAATTTAATTGTTGTTGCTGGATCAGGTGGGACGCAAGTTGACCAATTTTTCATTCAATGTTTTTAAGGATGGAATGGGTTAAGAAGGCATGATCATCCACTAGACTTTACCATGGTTTCATTGAAGAAGAGGCTTGTATTGGATTGTTATTGTATTGTTTTAGGTTATTGGGTAAGTGATTGTATTGGTTTGAGAATTGGGAAGGCTCACTAGTATAGTGGAATCCAGGAGGAGGAAGACAAGGATTGATCCTTTGAGGTTGAGGAACAAAAGGGTAAGATTGTTGGAAGTTACCAACACCTTAAACATATTGTAATTGGTTTGGGTGTTGAGGATGGAATTGAGGTGGATGAGAAATGGGATTTCCATACATCAAGCCTTGGTTGATGGTAGATGAGAAGGGCTTAGAGTGGGGTTGGATGATGTTTTTAATGAACTGACATGATTGTTGAGGTTTGGTGTTCCTCTGAGCATATGATTCATTGATTTCCACAGGTGTAGATGAATCAGATGGATCATCTTGAAGTTGTGGGCAGGTGTCTATTGGTTGAGCTTAAGAGTTTCTGATTCCACAGTTTATGATATGTCAAGGAAACATTGTTTCTGGAGAAGATGAGGTTGGGGATTTGGAAGCCACATCTAGTTGTCGCACAAGACTTGTAAGTAAACTCATAAACTCAGTCATATTGTTGGACTCTATTGATTGATTATGTTTGGATAGTTTTACTTGACCATGTGTTCAAACATGGAATTGTTGTGTGTTTTCATCCATGTTGCTTATGAGATCTCTTGCTGCTTAAGGAGTTTTATCAACAAGAGAACTACCACTTGCGACATCAATGAATGTTCTATCCAATGCCAATAACCCCACATAGACGTATTGGATCAAGAGTTGGTCATGGATTTGGTGGTTTTGGAAGGTTTCCATAACCTTTTTGATCCACTCCTAGTACACATGGAGTGATTTATTTGGGAACTGATAGAGGACACTTACTTCATTTCAGATAGAATCAGTACGAGAAGCAGGAAATTTTTTTTCAAAGAAAAGTCTCTTCATGTCATTAAATGTTGTTATGGAACTAGGAGGAAGGTAGTAGAGACATGAATTATAAGTGTCATCTTGGGAGAAAGGTAATGCTCAAAGATTGATATTTCCTCAGAAACCCCTTGAGGCTTTATGGTAGAGCAAACCACTTGGAACTCTTTAAGATGAAGATGTGGATCCTAATCGGCTAGCCCATGGAAATGAGGAATATGATGAATTAAACTAGATTTGAGTTAGAAGTCTTCCTCTATGTTTGGATATTTAATACCAAGATTTTGGTAATTCATTTTAGGGGTAGCATGTTTTCAAGTGTTTGTTCCTTAGGATTGGCCATATCCAATTCCATTTGTTGGACAAGGACACGTTCTTGAATGAGTTGATTAAATCATATATTCCTCCAATGTTGGTGAAGTGTTTTCTCAATTTCAGTGACAAAGAAATCTGACGGATTATTTGGGAGTCTAGAGGGCATTCAGAGATATTTTGGAAGAAAGAAAAAGATGGGGTTTTCTTTGTGTTCTTTTTTCATTTAATATTTTTTAAGGATGGTTTTCTTTGTTTTTTTTTGTTTTTTTAAAATTTTTTTTTTACAATAACTAGAAACTAGTTAATATTAAATTTAACCATCACCAATAGAGGAACCATTTGGAAGCATGGATGATTGTTTCTTATCGGCCGGTCAAGGTTCCAATTCTCTGCTAATGTGTAGAGTAGAACTCGGGTCGAATCCTCAGCTATGATACATTTTAATAGTCAGTTGTTTTTAGTTGATTTTATTTTGTATGGAGGGTTTGTTAAAAATATTAATTGAAATGATTTACTGATAAATATTTATTTTAAAATTTGTCTATGAATGTGGTGAGTTCATCATTAGGTAGTTAATCTTGTGATATCCTTGACCCTTTCTTTATAATGAATTAAATTAACACTGATGTCACAAGTTGACGTTCATTTGAATTCCTAAGTGTTAAGGATTTAATCCAAGCCTCAACAAAACTAGGATTATAATATCAATAAGTACTTGATAGTGGTAATGTACTTATGGTTCCAATTATCCATGGAATCCATAATTTAAACAAAATATGTCATTAATCCATGACATGTTATGTCCGATATACACAATGTTAAATTAAAGAATACGCATTGATAATATACTCTCAATTACAAAACATCCCTAAAATTTCACTCACCCAAATGGAATATTTACTCATCCATTAAGATGATTAGAAATTTGGTTTATTATTTTTATTATGATGAGTTAATAAGAGACAAAAATAATGGGATAAGAAAAGTGTTGTTGGATGAACACAAACACACAAACGGTGATGAGAATTAAAAATAGAATTTCGATTGAATGATGAAGAAAAACAAGGGATGAGTTTTAATTTTTATTTAAAATATTTTTAGAGAATTAATATTTAAGAAAAATGGTGGATGATTAAAATAGAATATGAAGATGAAACATTCATTAAAACATAATTAATAAACAATGATTTACAATATTACAAATTAAGAATGAACAAAAGTAAATAAAATCAAAGAGAGGAGGAAGGGTCTCTCAATTGAAAACATGAGTATGAAAGGCTCTACCAAGCCTTTAGAAATTCTTCTTTCATGATAATATATATTAATCTGTACATAAATTCCAACCAAATTCCAGGAGAATAGGGGGTTGTATTTCTAGCCCAAGGAGGTTGACTGTTTGCATTCCAAATATGCCCTTCCACTTGAATCCCCAATATTGCCATTCCGAAAGCTGAATCTAGAGATATTCCCTTCTTACAAGTTTTATACATTGTTTTTTACTATCATCCCTAAAAATAGGGTCGCCATTGGACTTTTGGATCCAATGATACGACTATTTCACCAAATAGTTTGCACTTGTCCATTTTTATCAACACTTTTTCGAAGTCAGAAATTTGAATGGTTTTTTGAACAAGATGATGCCCCCAAATAAAAATAATTTATTCTAACCAGTTGTCTGCACATATCAAAGATATAAATCTGAAAATTTATAGCCAAATTTTATGATTAAATCAAGAGAAAATTCATGAATAGTGTCCAGATTTTAATTCTTGGCTAGAATGGTGTAGTGGACTTTAAATCATTATTTGGGCCACTTGTTTTTGGATTTGGGCCTTGAAATTTTTATTCGTGACTCCAGGAATTCTTATCTGAATGTTTGAGGATAATTAATGAATCTTAACTTCTGTATTGAGCCCAGTAATTCAATTTTCATGGATGGTCATTTTCTCCATAAATTACGTTGGACTTCTGGTATGATCGTTATAACACTTAAAATGGAATTACTTGACAATGATTTCTTCTAATGATATGTGGAAAATTGAATAATAAATCCTAAAATAAAAGAACCAAAAAATTTGGATTTTTAGGGTGATATTTATTATTAAACTAGTAAACTGACTTGAATCTGGATGAAATTAAATAGTGATAAAAAATTATAATTAAAATTTAAACATTAATATTTCTCACAAGTTATGAACATTTCATATTAAATCAGTAAATAGAGTATATAATAGGTCATGAAAATTTTAATAACATAATCATCTCTAGATCCATGTTCATCAATTTGATTCAATTTTTTAATAGAAGAAGTGTAGGTATGGGTGATAATTGTGAAGCATTATCTGGTTTTTTAAAAATCAAATCATATAGAGAGTTTAGTCCAATATCATGTGTCGTGTATAACCCATGTGGCAATGACAAGGGTTTTAGGAAGTGTTAAATATCACATGCCATGTTTGAATCAAACACACTGTGTGGACCTGTAATGATGGTATATTATGCCCAACAAGAGTACATGAGCAATAATATGGATATGTACATGGGAAGGACTAGAGTACATGGGTAGGACCATGTACTCGGACATGACCAAGGTACCCAGACATGTCTAATGCACATGGGCATATAAACAACACATAATCAGAAGCTGATGTACATGATAATTAGATGGTTGAAATGGGAAGACCCTAGGTAGCTGAGGCACATTTTTTTATCCAATAAACTTCATGAAATTTCCTATGTGACATCCACCTTGTGTATCACCTTTTCTAGGACCCAGATTTGGGCCTATAAGTAGCATTTCCTAAGTAGTTTTCAATGTATAATGGGATGGTGGCCTACATCTTGGAATAATAGATATAAAATGAGGTGTTATGAGTATGATTATTCCTTCATTGATTCTTAGATAAATGAAGTGAGCGGTTTTCATTATCAGAGATATTTAAGGTTTGTAAATACCTTGTCACATTAGGGTGTGGGTCCCCATTCTCCATACATAGGTAGACTCCATACTCCCCAAAAAATATTGTAGATAACAAGTACTATATATACAATGTTACACACCTTTTATTTGTGTTATATAAGTGAGGGGGTCCTCTGTTGGAGTTAGTGCTCCCTCTATTGTGGAGCGCAGTAGCAAAAGAGTGGGACCCTCCACTCATATACTTCTGAGGTCATTTATAGTTCAAGTAAAAAATGATGGAAATATGGATCAATGATATAAATCATAATTCTAAGATGTTGTGATGATATTAAGATCTACTTTCTCTCTCCCTTTTCATTTCATTATAATAATATTTGTTTGGTTACATTACCCTCTTGATTATGAGTTGAGTTGATTGTTTCTTTTCATATTGCTACATTTTTAGTTATTCATGAATCCTAGTAAGTATGTATATAGTCATCCTAAAATGTGATTCACCCACATGTGTTTTGTGTCATGAAAATGACAAGAATATTAGTTGTGAATTCGGAGAAGCTTCGTAGTACGTGGAGGTGTCGACTGTGTTCAGTAGTCAGACTTGTAGATTGTGATGAAGGCTTTGTAATCATTTCTTTTTCCCCAATTATTTTAATGTTTGACCTCATTTTTAATTTGGAAATTATTTTTACTCATTATAGAATTTTTATTACACTTCTACACATTGATTTATTTCTCATAGGTTGTTTCGTGCATGATTTATGCTCTACATGGTCTACATTTTATTATATCTCTACACTATTTCTTGGAGATTATTGTGTGTGTGAGTACATGTACTTTAGGTCATGGATTCCCAATTTAATATTTTTTAGACATTTCTTGTCACCAATCCCCAACCTATTGGAGGTGGTATTGGGGTATCTCACTCAATATACTACTTAAAAAGTGGGCCCCGATTGGCTGGGTTGTAAAAGAGTGGTATCATAGGTGGTCTTTCCCTTGGTATTTGTTGGGATTTGTTCTTGTGTGATTTTTGGTTTGGGGATCTTAGGGTAATGTTGTTGGAGTGTCACATGTTTTTCCCCTATGCTAGGGAACCCAGTTTTTCTACAGTTGCAAACATATCCATACACTAGGACTATGACTATTAACCAGTTGACTCAGAATACCATGAAATTTGTTACAGGTAACCAGCGGTGCATACATCATATAGAATTTGGTTATTCAACTATCATGTCCCTCTTATGTAATATTACCATATATACACTCGTATAACCATGGCATGTATTGTCAAATTTTTTAATGCCTCTACGGTGATGGCCAAATAGGATACTGATATAGGATCATGATGGAGACTTGTTAAGTGATAAAACCTCAACTCATAGACCCAATAATGAGGTTATTCTTCCAAGTAGGCATATACTAGTTCCACCGTGTCAAACCAAGACCCGTAAATTTATATTATTATTTATTTTTTAGTTATATTTATTTCTATTTATTTTTTGGGTGTCTTTTTCTATAAAAATTATAATTTTTTGGAATATAAAGAATATCTCATGGTTAAGGATCATGGATTTTAAAACCATGTAGTAACCATGTGCAAACTAATGTAATTTTATACGGAAGATTATCAGGTCCATCACATCATTTTCCACACCTAGTGGATATCCCGTGCATGGTGTTTAGGAGGCATGGAAGATAACACATAGTCGACGCATGATTTTTCCTACTATGTAGAGAAACCATGAAATGTATTCAGGGAGGATAAAATTGTTGATTTCTATATTTTACCCTAATAAAAAATTCACCAATATATGTGTGTTCTTCTCCTGAAATTAATCTTCTTGCTCGACACCACCCAAGGGGGATCCCCAACTGCATACTCCACCTCCCTTATCCATCTATTACATGGCCGAATTCTTTACTAATTCCGTGTATAATAATCTCAAGAATGGTTTTATCCTATTATTCTATATTTTTCTTCAATTTTATTTATTATTTTCTTCCTATTATATGTGGTTCATGTGACCCATCAGAACCCTAATATATTTTTAAAATTTTAATTCATGGTTCTTAGTTTATAGAGTTTGTGGGGTTCAATAAAGGACAATTATATTCAAGGCCATTTGAGGTTGTGGATTAGCCATCAGTTTCTTGTATTTTTCATTCATTATTCTATTATAGTCTAGTTTTATTTAGGGAATTTTTAATTTTTGAGTTTCTTGAATTTTTCTTGTGTACATTTAACCTCCTTGAAGATTATCTGGGCCGCCGCTGGTGAGGGAAACTTCTTGTGGCACCTTGAATTAAAATTATACATATATATATAAATATAAATATATATATATATATAGACATGCATAAAAGTACCATATTTCTATATGTTCCCTCAAGGAACTGTAAGTATATACATTGGTACAAAAGAAGATTATATATATCTAATGGTGTATATGTGTGTATGTGTGAAGTGACCTTAGCCAAAAGAGACATGTTTTGAAGTAGGGTTCCTATGTCAAAAAACTCAATTCGAAATCTATTATTTATTGATGTTTTTATTTTTTATTTCCTTGTTATATGAAATATATATTATATGTTAATAGTTTTATTTCATATAAATGGATTCTAAATTATGAGCTAACTTTTCTCCAAAGATTCAATATTATTTACATTGTATTATGCATGTTATCAAGATTTTTTTTTAATTTTATATATTCTTAAATGTTCGAATGAATATAAAAATTGTTTACATCATAAAAGTGGAGTTTAATAATTATTTTTTGGTATTTAGTCTATTTTTCACATTTGCCTAATGGTGTGGATTTTGTTTTTTGAGGAACCCTTTAGGGAATTCAATATATTTCAATGTTGGGAGACTTTAATTACACACATAAACATATATAAAGATATATAAGTGTGCTTACTTTGTGAATATTGACTGACATTGAGTAGAATCTTTCCATTAGGCCTAAGGATATATATATATATATATATATATCTTATTGTATATGATGTGTGACAGAAATACGATATTGTAACATAAATGATTAGGGTTAATGGTTTTTTAAAATCAAAAAGATTTTCTTTCAAAGAGTTGAGGATATAATGGAACATTTATTTTTTTGGAAGAATGAAATACCAACATATGGAATTTACCTTGAATTTAAAAGGTGTGAAATGTGAGGTGTGTATGAAATTTTGACGCATATGATATAATATGGGTAAGGGGTTTGTTCTTTACTTATGTAACCAAGAAAGGGGATATAAATAAGAAGGGATTTTAGAGGTGAGAAAATGAATAAGTAATCTGTTTTAAAGAATGTGAACTATATGTATATTATAGTTTTGTAATACACACATGTATTTATAAATCTAGAGAAGCCTAGGGTAATTAAGTGGGAGGTCTAGGTATACATGTTGTATTAGTTTTTTATTACACTCTAGCTAGTGGAAGATAAATAAAATAATTCTTCTTGTGGGATATTCCCATCGATTAAATAAATGAGGGTGAAATTGGTGTTATAGTGAGTGGATTATGGGTAATCAGTATGAGTTTGGATTGATTATGTGGATTCATATGTCTTTATACTTTATCATATCGACCACTCCTAAGATACCATGACATCTATTTTACATACATACTATTTTCCTCCATTTTGTATCACTTTTATGAAATGGTTCATGTTATTATGATTTCCCTATAAAAAAAATTTTATTTTATTACATCTTTCTTTTTTTGGGTTTTCATAATTTGAATCAATATTTTGATATGGTTTTCAAAATAAAATGGGATTTTTTTGGATTCTTATCATTGTATTTATAATTTAATTAATAGAAAATTCTATTTTTTATGTTATACATTTGAACTATAATGAAATAGATTTTTATTTAAATGAATATCCTAGGTCGTTATTTTTAATTTAAAAATTCCCACTATGCATATGGGTGATCACTTATATTTTATCAATTTTAGTTTCATGATTCATGCAGATGTTGATCACTGATAGATCGTGTGTAGATTTGTGGCTAGTGGTGACCTGTGAGGTCACATGGAGGTATGTTTAGTTTTATTTAATTTAATATTATTTTATTTTATGTTATGTTATTTTTATTTATTTATCTACTATTTATAGTATAAATAACATCAAATTGAGTTATATTAGTTTCCTAAAATAGGTTTCCTACTTAGGAGGATTGAGAAGGCCTCGCGATCATTATTGTAGGTTGGCTTGGGTGATCGATTCGTAGTTGAACTAGATTAGTTAACAACGAAATGGTATTAGAGAAATTTTCCATTTTTAATTTCGGTTGTCTGGTATTTTTTAGTTTGGATTGTGGTAATTCAAGTATTCAGTCAAGGGTAGGTTTATGATCACCACCTACTCAGAGGGATGATTGGATTTACAGGATGGTTCAGGATGGGTTTTCCTCAAAATATGAGAATGGATATTAGGTTTTAAATGGTTTTTATTTTAATTTGAATGTTGTGATTGGATTTGAGAATTTATGGGTTGTTTTGACCAACTCAAAAGTCTGGAGATGATTTTTGGATGGATTTAGAGGGTGTAAAGTTTCTATTTATGGTATTCAAATCTATGAATTGAAAATGCAGTTATCTCTGTTAACTTCAAGGGTTTTCACACGATTGATAAATAGTTTTCAAAACCATGTGGGTAAGAAATTAATAATAGTTGTCTCTTTCATGTTTTCATTATTTTTGATCTTTTATTTGTTTAGTGTATTTATTTTGTTCTTAGTTCAAGTTTGAGTTAATCTTTGAATGTTTCACTAGGGTTTTAAATATGTTTATGGGTTTATCAAAAATGGATATCTAAAATGGTAATATTTGGGTTGTTTTGAAAATAGAAGACAATTTTTTTATTTTTGAAAGGATTTGTAAAATGTGAGATGTAAAAAAATTGGGAATTTGGGAATGTTCGGTTTTGATGATAAGTAGTAGTTTCAAAAACAAGTTGGGGTATTTAATTAGTGATTTTGAAGGAGATCTTATTGATTTTATTTGATCCTTATTCTCCATAACAATTCACATATATATATAGATTTATTTATATGTTAAATTGATTTCAATTTTTATTCATAGATGGGTTCTTGAAATGGAATGAGAATGTATATATGTGAGGTTGCATGGAATACCATTGGTAAGTTCCCTGACATTTAATCTTACTTCTCTTTTTGGAATTTTTTTTGAAAAAGGTGTTGTGGTGTTTTTATAAGTGATAGATTTTTTATGTTACCTTATGTTTTTTTTGGATGTCCATTTTTGATTTATTATATTAGGAGAGATTTGGAAGTTGTGCTGCAATTTTGGGTTATGTTATTTTAATTAAAATGTTGTGTTTTATGTTAAAATATGTATTGATTTGGTATATTCTCTTATTTTTTTCGTGTACACCACCACTAAACAATAAATAATCATGATGTAGAAATATGAGTGGTCCATTCACTGTGTGCCTCTAGTTGATCATGTCTTATCTCAATCAATGGTTTATTTATTTCCGATATGGATCTAGATTACTCTTATCAAATTATAAAGAATTAGTATTTTTTTGAGATGTTTATAGAGTTTAACCCTATTTATTTCTATCTAAAATTAGATATAGGTAAGGATGTAGATTGGATATAAATAATTGAGGAAATATTCATTCGTTTTGATCTCCATAGTCCAATCAAAATAAATTTTGTGACCACTATGATAGAAGGACAAAGAGGGAAGTGGTGGAAGTCTATTTTCATAACAAATCATAAAAATTAATTCATGGGATACTTTTATGGTTTTTGTCATCCAGAGTAATTTCTCTAAAGATGTGAGGGTAAAGAAAGTTACAGTATTGTACTATCTCAAGGAATGTGGTTCTACAGTACTTGAGTCTGCTAAAGTTTTGCCGAGCTGGTGTCGTATATCCCATATCTTGGTAGATATTTATTCATGAAGGAAGGATTCTTTAAAGGGACCAATGATCCAAACTCTATCTGTTAGTGTCTTCATTCCTTAATAATTATGAGGAAGTGGTGGGGCATTCTATTTTAGAATAAGTATGTTTTGTTAGAGAGTCAATGGTATTTGAGGTCTTGCTTATCCCAATGATTGGTGGTTCCAGTTCTATTAAATAGATTGTGAATAAAGCTACATTTTGTTTCTGAAGTGGTAATAAAATGTCATTGTGTTTCTTATTTTTTGGATACTCTAAGAGTGAGCTTTGGGTGTGCCATCATTTTGGGAAGCTAAGGAACAATAAGAATTTATGACAAAATAGACCAAATACTTGGCATACTAATCAATGTGTGGTTTATTTGAAATGGTTATTCTAGTTTGTTTACATGGAGTTATGTGGAGGTTGTTCCTCATAGTCATGAATATTCTATCCCAGTAGGATAAATGCAGTGATGGCGTGATCTCCATTTAAAGTTTCTATTACTGTAAATGTATTCTATTTTGGATGTGGTGTTTTTTGATTTTTATTTTGTTCATAATGTATGAAGATATTGTATCTGTATTGGGAACTCATATTTTAATGTAAATGTAATTTCAGAATATTGGAATCTTAGTATGGTGTATTTGTGGTGTTCCCTATTCCTTTCATGGTCTCTGATAGCTTTGTTTTCTATTATAACTTGTGATATTATTCTGGATTGGGAAACTAAATTTGTGCTTGACCAGAGTTCTATAATACTAGGGAGACCACCATAGGATAAGATCGTTGGGAAACAAACCTCTAATGCTTTCTTTATGGGGAAATTATATATTCACACCCACTATACTCTAATCCTAATAGATTGGTTAGATAGAAAAGTGTGTCATTTTATGGATGATTTTGGATATCCCGAATAGACCATGATGATTTTATTTGGTGATTTCTAGGTTTGGGTTTGGGTTTTTCTTCGAGGCTATGTTTGGAGAGATGAGTCTTTTTTTATTTGGTTTAATTTTTTTGGGTAATATTTTAGAATCTTTTATTATTTTAGAGTTTTGGGTTTTTTTTTGAAATGTGAGTATTATTTATTCAGTCATTGAGGTTTACGTATCGTATTGAGTGGTGGTTTTACTTTACTTTTATCTGGATCAACCATATATTTTTGGACTTTATGGGCACATGATGTGTCATGGTGGGGAGAATAATCACACCCTAACCTAGAAATTTTAAAATTTTATTTATTTTTTAGTTATATTTATTTATTTCTCTTCCGATGTGTATTTTCCTCCAAAAAAATAGAATTCATTGGAATACAAAACATATCACTTGGTTAAGGTGCATTATTTTTCAAACCATGTAGTAACCATGTAATAACATCTATAATTTTAAAAATTTGAGTTTCATGGTTGGTATATGATATTCCAAACCATGAGACTTGTCCTTGTTAGGTGTCCAAGATTCCATGAATATGGTTCACTATTAGGGGATTATTTGACTAACCATGTGGCCAAAACGTGTGATGTGTTTAAAGGGATAATTTTTTGGGGTTTAAATTTTTCAAATACAAAAATTTAACCCCTACATGGGTGTTCTTCCCATAAAATTAACCATCATTCTCAACATCACCCATGTGGGATCCCGAAATGCACACTCCGCTTCCCTTCTCCCTCTATATCTTGGCTGATTTCTTTTCTATTTCCTTATGTGATAATCTCATGTACGAGTTTCTCATCCTCTACTGTAACAGCCCAAGATTTTATGAAAAATATTCTTTTTAATTTCACTAATGTCTTGTGTTGTACGATACACCAAAAGGAGCTTGCACAACACACATCCTTGACATTCCTTGCATTACACGCAATCACGACCTTCCTCGATAGTGTGTGTAGTACGCAATACCGAGTTTCACTAAACAACGATATGCTATTAAAATATTATTATAACTAGCCGTTATGAATAGTAATAACCACCTTTTAAAATTTTAGAAATTTTATCTCTCAAAATGGACTTCATTTTTGGATTCGGAGTATCGAATTTAGCCTAAGGTGAAATTTTGGTACTTTTCGGTTAACTTTCATATTCTGATGAATAGTGAAAATTACTAAATTATAATTAAAAACAAACTTTTTAATGAAAATAATTAATAGTGATAAATTATTAATTTTAGTGGTTTTAAAGTATATTTAGAATATATTTAATGTTGGTCATTGGATGTAATTTCACATTTAAACCAGACATAAACAAGTGTCAATCTTTTGATAGATATTGTTTCTTAAAAACACGCTATTTGTTTTAACAACGGGATTTAATTATAAAATTAATTAATGCAACTTCTATGTTATGAATTTGGTAAAATAGACTTCATTTTTGAATTCGGAATATGAAATATAGCTTAGGATGAAATTTTGGCATTGTTCTGAAAAACATCAATTTTTGATGAATAGTGAAACCACTAAGTGGTAGTGAAAAAAAACTGAATTTTTCATAAATCCTAAGTTTACCGCTTCTGTGAGTGGAATTTCGAAAATCCGAGAGACACGGTTAATATCAAGGACTAAAATGTGGTTCAATGAGATGAAAATAATTTTTGGTGAATAGTAACTTTTTACTTTTATTTACCACGGTTAAAAGTAAATAGGGTAATTAAGGGTAAAAATGATATTAATATTACCCTAACACATGTCCTAATCCTATTGTACAAGTGTATCTCGACCAAAAACAACCTTAAGTGTAAAATATTATCATTTAGGCCCACTTGGATTAGATTAGGACATTTATTATTTTTTTATTTAAAGAAGAGTTAAAAGAGTTAAAATCAATGTTTATTTACTAAAACATTTTTAATATAGGGTTATACATAAGATAAATTCGATTGTAAATATTACTTAGACAGCTAAAACGATTTCCTACATAATGGTATTTTATTTGTAATTTTTAGACATGAAATAATTTAATTTATTTATGACACAATGATGATGCAGTAATTATCTTATTAATGAAATATTGGCATAATTGATGTTATAAACACCTAAATAAATGTAATTTGAGACTTTTTATGAATTCCACTAATTTTTTAGGTTACTATGATATATTAGTGTTTATTTAATCAACTTGGTTCGAACATATAATTCTGTTATGACTTTCACAAAAATCATATATCAAATAGTGTCAAAATTGACACAAAATATTTTTTAAATCAAATATTATATTATTAATTGTTATTTTATTCTTAAAAATCTGAGGTTCGGCCAAATGACTTAGATAAGGATATATATATTAATAATAAACAACTTGGGGTTCGTTTGGCATGTTATAGTAAGTGTATTAACCATATAGTATAAGAAAACAAAAAAGTCATGTTAAAAGTTATATTATTTAACTTAGAGTTAAATCTAATTGATAAGGTTAAAATAATAACCTAAACTTGTCTAAATCCTATTGGTTGATAGGATTTCGACCCATACCCACTTTATCTTCGAAATAAGACCCTTTGGAACCATTATAAACCGATTTTGACTTTAATATAAAATAATATTTTGAGATATTCCTAAGGTGCCCCTCTCCTCCCTTATAAAAGGGCACCTCCGCCCCCTCCTCCTCACACCAATTTGAGCACTCAAGCTCGTCCAACCCCTACCAAAATCCCTTCTCCACTTCCCTAGAATAATCATAGAGGTCCTGGTCTTCTTCAAAGACCAATCTTAGTTCCCTAAGTGGAGGATTCAAAGAGGCGTTTCAAAGAAGAGGTAATATCCATTACCGATCTTTTCAATTTGTTTCTTCTTCAACTTCTTCTTCTTTAGTTGTTTCATGATAAAGTAATAACATCAGTATTACTTACATACTGATATGTTATTATAAATATGAAACAACCCTAATTCACCTTCTATCCATCCTACGGAAAAATGAAATTACCGCTCGTGCGTACGTACGGAATACCGTCTCCACGCCGTGGTGTAATCTGTTTTCCACCATCACCTTACAAGGATGGGTATAATGGTGTAATGAGTAACTATATATGATTATTATAAATTTATTTTGATACTGAAATAGTATAAATACACTTAAATACAATTCCACGATCATGGAAACAATATCATCGCTCGTGCGTACGTACGGAATACCGTCTCCACGATGTGATTCGACTCGTTCTACATGATCATTATTACATAGTAATTATATAAATGAATTGAATGAATAAATATGATATATGTTACACTAATACCATTCTTGATATAAGTTATCTATAACCTTAAAATAAGAATAATAATTTATTCGGAAAAACACGCATAAGAACAAAAGGCAATAAAGACCCGAGTAACAAGTAACAATGAAATATTACTAATAAGAAGCTAAGAATATGACCATATATGATATCATATCAATATTTATGATTCTGGAAGAAGTAAATAACATGATTTAAATCATTATACAGGAGGTTCGGACACTTACAAAGAAAGTCAGACCTAAGGTAAGGGAAATATCACAATCTCATTTTTTATCCGAGATTGTTTATACTTTAGTATTTACTGGGGTGTATTTTATCATCCACATCAATGTTTCCCCAATATGTAATATTTATATCCTTCTAAAATAGTTTATATCAAATTTTACCCTTCGGTGAGATTTTAGTAAAAGATATGAAAAGAATCTTTTGGCATTTTTCGTACGAGGTACTTTTTCACTTTTCCATCAAATATACGAGAAGAATGTTTTTTTAACTTATACGGCATGAATGGATTTTTAAAACATTATTTCCAAGAAGCTTCCTTTAAAAGTTTTCAAGCTTATTTTTAATCAACTTCTTTTAGATTAAAATTGTATGACATGTTAAGAGAGGAAAAATGTATTTGAAGTAGAAAGGATATTTTCCTCAAGAATGGAGTTCAAATGATTTATCAAAATTATTTTCCATCTAAGATAATATAGGGTTCTGTTTTTATCCCTATTATTACATTGATTTGATTATGTTTTGAGGGAATTATTTTTATGAAGTCATTTACCTTATATGATTTGTTTTATGATGTCATGATGTTTCAAGAATCCCATTTTTTTTACATGTGTTATGCGATGATGTATGATTTATGATTATGTGGCACACATAAGAAAGGATTAATTATAAGATGGGTGGGACCTATATCTCCCTCCAATGCATTGGGTAAAGATTTCATATCTCATGAGATATACATGGCTGGAATGGTAGGTTATACCGGTTCAGTGAAACAGGACTGAAACGAGGGTGACTCGATTCAGAAAGGGACTTTGTCCACTAAGATAGTCTTGGCAATGAGTCATGACTAACAAGAAATGATTCTATATGATCATGTGTGTATGCCACAATGTTTCATGTTTTAAGTTATGATTATTGGGATTTCATTTCACTACTATAATTTATCCCATGTTATGAAATTATGCTCTCTTTTGCAGGTTAAGATTTCCAAAATGTTATGTTCTTATGAATATGATGTGATTGATATTTCTTTTGTTTACCCTTACTGAGCATTTGATCTCACCCTTTTATGTTTACTTTTCCCCAGGATATAAAGAATGGTTTTTGGTATAAAAAATGGAAGATCTTTATGGGAGATGTTGAAGATCTTTCACCAGGATTAGAAGATTATATTCCGAGTTTCCAAAGACACTAAACTATTACGATCCTTGTGTGTGTGTTTTTGTTATGTACTAAGTATTCCGCAAATGTAATGTAATGTCCATTTAAGTTAAGCTACAGGTCTCTACAGTTGGTATCAGAGGGAGGTTTAGTCAACCTTTGGAAACTAGGATGCAAAAACGTTAGTGAGATCCCTAGAGATATTTCAAAGGTATGTCTAGGGATGTCTCTAAGGTTAAGTATGCGTATAGTTTATATTCCTAGAATTGTGATAACGATCTTAGAATTTAAACCTAAGATGTTAGATATTGAGGGTACTCACCCTTTACTATGTTGTCTTCCCTAGCATGATTTTGCCTCTCACAGAATTCTTTTTTTGTTTTAGTTAATGGAGGGAACCAGAAGGAATTCAGTTAACATTGAATCCAATGGACAAATTGGTGACTATGAGTAACAAAATTTTGTAATGCCTAGAGATAAAGATATTGTGATTATGCCGAATCAGTCATCATGATATATGATTAATGAGGTGAACTTTAGTGGTATGCCTAATTCATCAAAGAAGAGGAAGATAAACTATTATGCATGTTCGCATGTTAAGGATCATAAAGAAAGGAAGATTGAGATTTCTAAAGAAGGGAAGAAGAACCTTGAGGAATACCTCAAATGGAGGGACATATGTTATCTTTGTGGAGAAAAGGGTCATAGAGTGACAGATTGTTATGGAGTTCAATGTCTTATTTTTGGAGAACATGGGCATTGCCCAACTCAATGCCCTGACCTAAAAATTTACTTCTAAATCAAGGATGGACTTATTCCAGGACAATCATTGAAGTGGATGGACTAAAGTGTTTATGTATTGGTATTCAAGAATAACGTTGTTGAGGTACTTTTATGGTGTACTGAAATATTTATGTATTGGTCTATTGTGGTTTTCAATAATTTTAAGGTACCAGTAACCATGAAAAGTGATTCAAATACTTTGGAAAGTAGATGATATGAACATAATTAAGGGATAAGGAGAAAATGAAATGTTTGACAGTATTCATGAGCTCATGATTGATATAAGGACTAAGTGATATCATTGTTTGAGTATATAAAATTTTGAGGATTTTGGTATGTGGAAGGTGTTAACTTTTAACTGCATTCATGTTTTCACTAAGGTATTCAAGAGAATACATGATTAAGCCCTTCCAATTATTGGAATGTGACCAACAAGATAGGAATGTAGTATTACGATATATGGGGATCAACGATGGTATTAAATCTCTGGTAATCGTTTTCACTATGTTATGAGAGTGGACTGTAGTATTATGGATAAGCCTAAAGATTGGAATTGATTATGTTGGACATAAGTTAGTATTGTTTAAGGATAGACGTTTTTTTTGATATTATTGGTGGGATGTTATAGTAATATAGCTTTAGAATAAAAGACAACCTGCAGGACGGGCGACAACCCATCGCGTCAGACAAGGCTGTGGGAATCGAACCCACAACCGAAGTGCGACTGGCCTTTATTTCCTACCATTGATCTACAGGAAGTCCCTGTTTAGTAGAAACTAGTTTTATTATATTAAGTAGTATGATATATGAAGTATAAGTCCATTTTAGGAACCATATATGATTAATCTCACTATATAATGACTTATGTATATTTAATAACTTTTGCTAACCTTTTGTTTGAGATAGATGGAATGACCCGTCATTCTATCGAATGATCTGCTAACACATCACGAATAACAAATTCAACTTCATTTATTTAATAGATGAAGTGGAAATTGTTCAAGGCACGAAAAACAGTGAGATTATACCAAAATAAAGTAAGTATTTATTCTAATTCAAATTTTCTTCAACTTTAGGGAAACGATCTTGAAAACCAAAAATGTTGTCCTAGTGCTCTTATATCTGATTAATCAGATGGTACCTTAGATCGTCACAAATTTATGGATTTGTGATTGTTGGCTTTTCCATAGCCAAGTTCTCTACCACTCTCCATCAGAACATGATGGTTAGATTTTTCTTCCATATCCATATTTTCACCTATGTGGAAACCCAATGATTAGTTTATTTGGGTAACCGTTACGTTTCATAGTTTCGATTTTAAATATTGGTTTTGGTATTCCTTTTTACGATGTGGGTTTCTATTAAAGAAACTTTCGAATAGTAAACCATTTATAACCCCGACAAATTTCGAGGGCGAAATTCATTTTAAGGGGGGTAGAATGTAACAGCCCAAGATTTTATGAAAAATATTCTTTTTAATTTCACTAATGTCTTGTGTTTTACGCTACACCAAAAGGAGCTTTCACAACACACATCCTTGACTTGCCTTTCATTACACGCAATCGTGACCTTCCTCGATAGCGTGTGTAGTACGCAATACCGAGTTTCACTAAACAACGATATGCTATTAAAATATTATTATAACTAGCCGTTATGAATAGTAATAACCACCCTTTAAAATTTTAGAAATTTTAGCTCTCAAAATGGACTTCATTTTTGGATTCGGAGTATCGAATTTAGCCTAAGGTGAAAATTTGGTACTTTTCGGATAACTTTCATATTCTGATGAATAGTGAAAATTACTAAATTATAATTAAAAACAACTTTTTTAATCAAAATAATTAATAGTGATAAATTATTAATTTGAGTGGTTTTAAAGTATATTTAGAATATATTTAATGTTGGTCATTGGATGTAATTTCACATTTAAACCAGACATAAACAAGTGTCAATCTTTTGATAGATATTGTTTCATAAAAACACGCTATTTGTTTTAACAGCGGGATTTAATTATAAAATTAATTAATGAAACTTCTATGTTATGAATTTGGTAAAATAGACTTCATTTTTGTGTTCGGAATATGAAATATAGCTTAGGATGAAATTTTGGCATTGTTCTGAAAAACATCAATTTTTGATGAATAGTGAAACCACTAAGTGGTAGTTAAAAAAACTGAATTTTTCATAAATCTTAATTTTACTGCTTCTGTGAGAGGAATTTCGAAAATCCGAGAGACACGGATAATATCAAGGACTAAAATGTGGTTCAATGAGATGAAAATAATTTTTGGTGAATAATAACTTTTTACTTTTATTTACCACGGTTAAAAGTAAATAGGGTAATTAAGGGTAAAAATGATATTAATATTACCCTAACACATGTCCTAATCCTATTGGACAAGTGTATCTCGACCAAAAACAACCTTAAGTGTAAAATATTATCATTTAGGCCCACTTGGATTAGATTAGGACATTTATTATTATTTAATTCAAAGAAGAGTTAAAAGAGTTAAAATCAAAGTTTATTTACTAAAACATTTTTAATATAAGGTTATACATAAGATAAATTCTATTGTAAATATTAATTAGACAGCTAAAAATATTTCCTACATAATGGTATTTTATTTGTAATTTTTAGACATCAAATAATTTAATTTATTTATGACACAATGATGATGCAGTAATTATCTTATTAATGAAATATTGACATAATTGATGTTATAAACGCCTAAATAAATGTAATTTGAGAATTTTTATGAATTCCACTAATTTTCTAGGTTACTATGATATATTAGTGTTGATTTAATCAACTTGTTTCGAACATATAATTCTGTTATGACTTTCACAAAAATCATATATCAAATAGTGTCAAAATTGACACAAAATAGTTTTTAAATCAAATATTATATTATTAATTGTTATTTTATTCCTAAAAATCTAAAGTTCGGCAAAATGACTTAGATAAGGATATATATATTAATAAAAAACAACTTGGGGTTCGTTTGGCATGTTATAGTAAGTGTATTAACCATATAGTATAAGAAAACAAAAAAGTCACGGTAAAAGTTAAATTATTTAACTTAGAGTTAAATCTAATTGATAAGGTTAAAATAATAACCTAAACTTGTCTAAATCCTATTGGTTGATAGGATTTCGACCCATCCCCACTTTATCTTCGAAATAAGACCCTTTGGAACCATTATAAACCGATTTTGACTTTAATATAAAATAATATTTTGAGATATTCCTAAGGTGCCCCTCTCCTCCCTTATAAAAGGGCAACTCCTCCCCCTCCTCCTCACACCAATTTCAGCACTCAAGCTCGGCCAACCCCTGCCAAAATCCCTTATCCACTTCCCTAGAATAATCCTAGAGGTCCTGGTCTTCTTCAAAGACCAATCTTAGTTCCCTAAGTGGAGGATTCAAAGAGGCGTTTCAAAGAAGAGGTAATATCCATTACCGATCTTTTCAATTTGTTTCTTCTTAAACTTCTTCTTCTTTAGTTGTTTCATGATAAAGTAATAACATCAGTATTACTTACATACTGATATGTTATTATAAATATGAAACAACCCTAATTCACCTTCTATACATCCTACGGAAAAATGAAATCACCGCGCGTGCGTACTTACGGAATACCGTCTCCACGCCGTGGTGTAATCTATTTTCCATCATCACCTTACAAGGATGGGTATAATGGTGTAATGAGTAACTATATATGATTATTATAAAGTTATATTGATACTGAAATAGTATAAATACACTTAAATACAATTCCACGATCATGGGAACAATATCATCGCTCGTGCGTACGTACGGAATACCGTCTCCACGATGTGATTCGACTCGTTCTACATGATCATCATTACATAGTAATTATATAAATGAATTGAATGAATAAATATGATATATGTTACACTAATACCATTCTGGATATAAGGTATCTATAAACTTAAAATAAGAATAAGAATTTATTCGGCAAAACACGCATAAGAACAAAAGGCAATAAAGACCCGAGTAACAAGTAACAATGAAATATTACTAATAAGAAGCTAAGAATATGACCATATATGATATCATATCAATATTTATGATTCTGGAATAAGTCAATAACATGATTTAAATCATTATACAGGAGTTTCGGACACTTACAAAGCAAGTCGGACCTAAGGTAAGGGAAATATCACAATCTCATTTTTTATCCGGGATTGTTTATACTTTAGTATTTACTGGGGTTTATTTTATCATCCACATCCATGTTTCCCCAATAAGTAATATTTATATCCTTATACAATAGTTTATATCAAATTTTACCCTTTGGTGAGATTTTAGTAAAAGATATGAAAGGAATCTTTTTGCGTTTTTCATACGAGGTACTTTTTGACTTTTCCGACAAAAGTACGAGAAGAATGTTTTTTTTAACTTATATGGAATGAATGGATTTTTAAAACATTATTTCCAAGAAGCTTCCTTTAAAATTTTTCAAGCTTATTTTTAATCAACTTCTTTTAGATTAAAATTGTATGACATGTTAAGAGAGGAAAAATGTACTTGAAGTAGAAAGGATATTTTCCTCAAGAATGGAGTTCAAATGTTTTATCAAAATTATTTTCCATCTAAGATAATATAGGGTTCTGTTTTTATCCCTATTTTTACATTGATTTGATTATGTTTTGATGGAATTATTTTTATGAAGTCATTTACCTTATATGATTTGTTTTATGATGTCATGATGTTTCAAGAATCCTGTTTTTGTTACATGTGTTATGCAATGATGTATGATTATGCGGCACACATAAGAAAGGATTCATTATAAGATGGGTGGGACCTATATCTCCCTCCAATTCATTGGGTAAAGATTTCATATCTCATGAGTTAGACATGGCTGGAATGGTAGGTTATACCGGTTCAATGAAACATGACTGAAACGAGGGTGACTCGATTCAGAAAGGGACTTTGTCCACTAAGATAGTCGTGGCAATGAGTCATGACTAACAAGAAATGATTCTCTATGATCATGTGTGTATGCCACAATGTTTCATATTTTATGTTATGATTATTGGGATTTCATTTCACTACTATAATTTATCCCATGTTATGAAATTATGCTCTCTTTTGCAGGTTAAGATTTCCAAAATGTTATGTTCTTATGAATATGATGTGATTGATATTTCTTTTGTTTACCCTTACTGAGCATTTGAGCTCACCCTTTTCTGTTTACTTTTCCCCAGGATATAAAGAATGGTTTTAGGTATAAAAAAGGGAAGATCTTTATGGGAGATGTTGAAGATCGTTCACCAGGATTAGAAGATTATATTCCGAGTTTCCAAAGACACTAAACTATTACAATCCTTGTGTGTGTGTTTTTGTTATGTACTAAGTATTCCGCAAATGTAATGTAATGTCCATGTACGTTAAGCTACGGGTCTCTACATCTACTATATTCTCCTTTCATTTTCATTGTAATTTTCCACCTCATATATGTGTATCTATATGATCCATCTAATCCCTAACCAAAATTTGGGTAACTTTTTATTGGATCTTAATACCTAGGGTTCATGGGGTTCGATCAAGGACAATTTTATCCATGATCGTTGAAGGCAGTGAATTCTTTATCAGTTTTAGTTAGGTTTTATTTTATTATTCTTAACTAGTACAATTTCATTTAGGGATTTTACGGGTTTTGGGTTTCTGGAATTTTTTTAGTGCACCTTTTACCTCATTGAGGAAAATTTGGATTTCTATTGGTGAGGGAAATAGATTATGGGTCCTTGAATGTGACTTTCACTCATGAAAATATATTTGCATATATATATATATAAATATAAGTAACCTATTTATATATATTCACTCATAATGATTGGAAAATATACATTGGGAAAAAGGATACTTTTATATATTAAATGGTGTATATTCATGTAAGTGAGAGGTAGTCGTGATCAAAAGAAACATGGTTTGGGGTAGGGTCCCTAGTTCTAAGACTTTAATTTGAAATCATTTATTTCTTGGTGCTTTAAATTGAGATTTACTTGTTATATTCTATTTATATTTTATTTCAATAGTTTTGGTTCTTGGAAATGGTGTCTAACCTTTATTATATATTTTATCATAATCTTTCAATATGGGTTTATTTGGTTTTAGAATGTTTTCAGGATTTTTTCTAGTAATTTAACATCCTAAATGTTCAATCGGATTTCCAAATTGTTTCCGTCATAAAAGTTGTGATTCCCAAAGGTGTTTTTTACATTCAAATGATTTTCATGTGGTCATAATAGAGTGGATTTTGTTTTTCTAGGAACCCTTTAAGGGATTAACAATCTTTCATCTTGGGGGACTTGACTTAAAAACACACACACACACACACACAGATATATATATATATATATAAGGTAACATCCTTTGGTACTACTCACACACATCTATTGGAATATATGCATTCAAGCCTATGGATATATATATATATATAGTTATTTGTGTGTGTGTGTTAGTGTATATTTTGTAAGAGTAAAATATGGTTTTAAAACATATAATATTTGGGGAAAAAGTTGTTTAAAGGAAATGTTTTTATTTTAATGTGATGAGGCCTGATTGGCCCTTTGAAATTTTTTTTAGAAAATTGAAAACCCATCTTAATGCATGCCCCGTGAATTGAAAAGTATTTAAATGTGAGGGGTGTGTGAAATTTTTTATGTAAGTGATGTAATCTGGATAAGGGGATTATGATTTCTGAATGTTTTTAGGAAAGGGTTTATGCTTAAGAAACGAGTTTGTAGGTGACAAAGGTAATGAGTAATTTTTTATAAACAATGTAAAATGTATGAATATGATAGTTGGGTAAAACTAACCTCCATTTATATGTCATAGGAATCCGTGGTTAATTAATAGGGAAATCTAGGTACACATGTTCCACTAGTTTAGTATCATGCTTTGGATAGTGGGTTTGAGATAGATTCACTCTGCTTATGGGACATGCCCCTCGATTTAGCCAATGAGGGAGAAGTAGGGTGTTAGGGTGAGTAGGTTATGGACAACCAATAAATAGAGGGATTAATTATGTGGATGCATATTGAAATATCCTATATCATCCCAACTACTCCTGATATAATAATACACATGTTTTACATACATTCCACTTTCCTCTATTTTTAGTACTTTTATTAAATGGTTTCATTTTTTATTTTTCCCCTTCTAAAATGATTCTTTCATTGCATGTTTTTTAATTGGTTTTGAAAATTGAATCCTTATTTTGAAATTGTTTTCAAAAATAAAAAGTGGAAATATTTTTTTTTAAATCATAGTCTATTAATTTTTTTAAAGATTTGAAAATACTATTTTTGAAGGTTATACATTCAAAATATAATTAAATAGATTCATATTTAATTTTAAGGAATAGAGTGTGGTTTTTTGGGTATTCCAACTATGATTCTCAGTGATCATTCTTACATTATCATTTTTAGTTTTTGGTTTTACCCAGACCTAGATCTCTTATAGAAAGATTATAGATCCTTGGTCACTGGTGAAACATGAGGTAATATATATGTATGTTTAGTTTTATTTTATTTCCACTTTAAATTTGTTATTTTATGTTATTATTGTTTATTTATCTATCATTTATGTGTTAAAACACTCACAAATAATTTATATTTGATTCAAAAAACTAGTTTACATCCCTAGTGGATTTGAAATACCACTCGTTCCTTTTTGTAGGATGGACTTGGTGGTAGGCTTGGGTTTGACCTGGGTTGGTTTGTGAAAGACCTCCAATTGATAATCCAATAGTTCTAGCTTTTCTAAAAGATGATTCACATAGGCTTAGTGACTTATGTGATTTCCAATGGCATAGACCATTGGGGTTTCATTGCAGTCCAGTACCTTAGGAAGAAGAGGATTGTCATGAGGTGGTAGAATATTCAATCAGTATAGTTTGGACCCCAAAAGATTAGATGGTTTCACTTGTGGAAAAATATCTTCAAGAAATATTAGGAAAATTTTGGAGACTGATCACCCAAACTTATGATGAGGTGACACTATCATAGTTAGAATTCCTATAAATTTTTTGGGATACGTATTCCCCTTTGATTTATGCTATGTGTACATTTAGAATCTTAGGAAGCTAAAAATAAGTGAAATGTCAGTTGATGAGTACACTATAAGGTTTACTAACATCATTGGTTACTCCCTTGATATGGTTCCAGAAGGATACTCTTGGGTGTATAATATTTAGAAGAGCATTTGAAAATAAATAAATGCAAAAATTTCCTTCTAATATATTCCCTTTTATATTGCAGCACTAGAGTTATATTTAGTTACAATGATCTTCCTAGTATAGGGATGTCATGTGGTAGGATCTTTTAGTGACCACCATGGGGCTAAGTCTACTGTAGTAGATAGAACGTGTTGGTGATTATAGTGTGGCAATATATTACATATCTATTCCTAGAATCAAACATGTGGGTCTACAATATATATTTCATGTAGAGGACCCAATTTTCATCGAGAGTGGTATTGTTATGCTTTGGATTGATGATGAAACATGGGTCATAATTACCCGACCCAACATGATGATAAACGTATATATGTAGTTCATGGGCCACAATGGAAAATAAAATTCCATGAATTGGAATCTCCCAATCATGGTATGGATACCCCCTTATAGGAAATTTTGATTGAGGAGTTAACAGAGGCCTAGCTTCTAGTGGAGGATAAACTATGAGATGCTTCCATCACCATAACTAGGTGACCAATGCTAGGCTCTGAGGGCTGGTGGTTGAGGATACATGTAGTTTCATGAAATCGAAGGATATGAACAAGATTCTAATGAGTTTATTAAAGGTGTGAAATGTGATTTTTATACACATACTATAGTACTTGTAGACACATGAATAAGTCATTAATTTATCTTCATATCTCTTATGTGAGAGCTAGATCTTCCAGGTGATCCTTTAACCTAATAGATGTGGTAAGAGGATCTAACATGGGGTGATTCTTCTATATCTCACATCTTCCAATAGTGTGAGATGAAATTCAATAGAGAGAGTTTCTTTTGGGACCTTTTGGTTCTTATGATGAATCCTTATTATGTCATATTTGGTATGAATTATTTTTTTCTAATGCATGCCTAGAAAGAAAACCATCTAAGGGTAGTGAGTTTCCTATGTATAGATGGGTTGAAATTATCTTTTGTGGATGTGAGAGAACTTATTGCCTAGAAAGTGGAGATTATGAGTCGGAAGAAAATACCCATAACCCATCAGTTAGATATTTTGGACCTTGGTATAAAATGATCTTTAAGAATATGGCTTCTATAAGTAGTAGAGGATTATATGGACTTCTATTTTAATGATGTCATAGGACTACCTATGAGGTGATAGATTTACTTATGTATCAATTTAAGCCCCGATAACACATCGATATATTTTGAGGCATATCAGATATCCACTATCAAGCTCCAAGGTCTGAGAATAATGTTAGAATACTATAAAGATAAGTCTTTTATTAGACATAGTGTGTCCCCCTAGGAAAATCTGATTTTTTCCATGAAAAACATAGAAAGGAGTTTGAGGTTTTTTTGACTATTATCACCCGAATCATGTAATGATAAAGAAGAAGTTTCCCTTACCAATTAAAGATGAATTCATTTTCCAGTTGAAAGGTGAGATTTGGTTCTTAAAGATTGATCTCAGGTCCTGCTACTATCAGTTGAGGGTTCCCAAATATGATATTATGAATATAGTGTTCTGATTTTTCCATGGAATCTAAAAGTTCTTAGTGATTCACTTCTATGTAACTAATTCCCCTATTGTGTTTATAGTTCATATTAATTCGATATTCCATTCATATATGGACCAATTCATTGTTTCCTTCATCAATGAAATTCTTGTATACTATAAAACAAATCAGTATCATATAGAGAATTGTAAGATGATCCTATAATTTCTACATGAGTAAAAAATAGATGGTAATCTCTAAAAGATTCAATTCTGGATCTGTTAGGTTCACATTATAGGTAATTTTAACTCTGATAAATGTTTATCTATGGATCCAGTGAAGATTTATTTCATTATTTTTTGGGAACTACCTAAGAGAATGTTAGAGGTATAAATTTTTTGGGGCTATTAGAGTGCTATCGGATGTTCATGACATAATTTTCCAAGATAACATCCCCTATTTCATTTTTTACCAGAAAAAGGAACCTATTTCCCTAGACAGAGTATTTCCATAGATTCTTTGAGGAGTTGAGTTAGAGGTTGACATATGCTTCTTTCTTGAGCATAATAGAGGAGGGAATTGGGTGTGTAGTGTTTTCAGATTCCTTTATATTTAGGATCCATTATCTATTTTTTTAGAGTGAGAAAATTATATCTTATGGGTTGAGGTAGTAGATACATCATTAGAAGAATTATGGGACTAATGATTTAGAGAAGGAAGAGGTGGTTTTCACCTTAATGATTTAGAGGAATTATCTTATATGATTGTATTTTTCTATATACATAGTCCACCAAAGTCCTATGTACATATTTACTTAGTGATATATTAACCTAAGACCATGGTTTTGGTTGGAGTTACTATAGGAATATAACTTTTAGATATTCTATACTCTAGGGATGGGTAATACGGTGTAATATTCCATTAGCTGGAAGACCCATTCGCACTTAGGTGAGGAGGCATCTAGGCAGTATGCTTTGTTATAGCTAAACCTAGTGGAAGAGTTGTGTGAAACATATCTTTCATCAATAGTTGTGACTCCACCACTAATTCATAATATTAGAATGCCTCATTTTTTAGACAACAACTGTATGGTTCTACATGAACAGATATCCTATAGAGATGCACAAGATGGAATTTCTAGAGGGTTGAAAATCATACCTTTATAGGGTTGGATAATGGTTCCAGTCACATTACATGAGGAGCTATTGAGGTACTTTTAGACATACCCATTGGTTGTACATCAGGATGTGGAAAATATGTACCGGGACCTTTAGTATCATTTTTTATGGGTATACATGAGACATATAATTTCCATGTTTGTCTATGTATCTCACATGTTAGTAGGTAAATAATGAACATCTGATTTTGTCTATTTTTACTCAACCAATTGAGATACTAAAATAAAAGTGGGGTGGAATAAAACTATATTTCTTTAAAGAAGTCCCCGGATAATGATATTCAATGAGGATATCATGGTAATTGTTGCCTGACTTACCAATTCGACACACATTATTATCATGAGGGATCATAGTTTAGTAGAAATTTTGGGGCAATTGTATAACCAGGATGTCTTTCAATATCATGGGGTACCCATGATTATCATCTCTTACTATGAATATTGGTTTATTTCATGGTTGTGGATAGTTTTTTCAAAAAAAATTAGGACACAGTTAGAAAGAAAGATTTTACAGTATATCGATGTTTTATAGTATATGTTGCGGGCCTATGTAGTGGTCGTCGACTAGAGGTGGTAGGATTACTGACCATCAGTGAAGTTTTCATAAAATAACATATATTACTCAACCATTGGCATGAATCATTTTATGGAATTCTATGGGACATCATATATGCCACTATTGTGCTGGACTAAGATTTATGAGACTTCACTTGTTTGAAAAGGATGGTGTATAAAACGATAGATATTTCTATGGTGATATGAGAGCTTATAATGGTTTCATAGAGTTGGAAAAAATCTTAGATATATTAATGTTATTAAACATTAGTGGTCTACTAGGGATTCTATTTTTCTCTAAGACTATTCCATGGATTTGGACTGTAGAGATTTATCCAAGGGACAATGTTAGCCCTGATGTTAATTGGGCTTTTGATGATCCTATAGAGGTTTGTTGAGGTTTCAAACCACATTATGTTACCCACAATGATAGATTGAGATCATTAATTCTTCCATTTTCCGTATCTTAGGAGATATGTTCATGAATCATCCTACATTATTGACTAGGGTGAGCTTGACATCTAGGATGTAGACACCTTAAAATAGTCCCCAGTAGTGATCAAGGACTGAAAGGAGAGGACCCTGCACAGTTGGACCACCCCTTTGGGTCATGTTATTTCACATCATGGGAGCATACATGTTACTTATTGGGAGTGTGTGATATAGATGTTGGATGAGTAATCGCCACATTTTTAATTGATTATGATCTTCAGGGTAAAAATAATTGAATATGGGGAGAATCTAACAACTCCATTTTGTGTAGTTTGATCCATTGATTATTAATATATATATGGGTTTTCCTTAGATTAAATTTTTTTTTTGGGTGTTAAAGGATCACTAAATTTATTTATATATATATATAATAACACACACATCTCTTTGAAATATTGATTTTCCTATTTTTTGGGACCTCGGATAGGAAATTAAAGAACAAAGTTGATTCCTAAATTTTGGTTTTACCCATGTAACAACATAATGTTTTTCATCAAATGGAATTTGGTTAAAGGAAACCAGTGGCTGGTGAGTTAAATAAATTAAATTATTAATTTATTTTATAACAAAAAAATAGAATTATACCTTATATATATTTCATTACAGAAAATACCTAGGCATAGTCACATAACACTGGGAGAATAGATGATCCAAGGAGGAGAGTTTTTGATGAATGGAAATGGATCATGGAGTAGTGGATATGTCTGAAAGGATTCATCTTCACCAAAGAAGTTCTTATATCTCCACAAAAATAGTGAATCATATCCATTCTTTGGCAATGATCAATCAAAACTAGAACATGGGAGCATTTTTTCATGGATTTCCAGGCTTGATATATTTGAAAAGAAAATATTTTTTATAAAATTATTTTTATATAAATTTCCATGCATTTCATGGAGACAAATATTTCTTTCTTTTTTATTTTCTCAATTTATCCATTACGATCAATGATTTCTTCATCAATAAATGGAAGCATGGTGAAAAATGGCCATATTCATCCATAAATATTCTATTTCATTATTATCTCCCATTTTTCTCCACATATTCATCATCAATGTTTCCTTTGGATATAAGCTAGATAACTACCAAGTAGAAGATCATTGCATAATCATTATATGGCATAATGGATTGATACCATGGGTTCAGTTTTGGGATCAAGATCATAACAGAGGTGTGATGCTATGTGGGGAGAGATTAGGGATGGATCTTATATGGATATTTGGTTATTTAGTCATATGTTTTGATATACTTAGGATAAAATATATGGGATCAAATCACAGGTAGTTTAGGTGGACAAAATCTATCTACTGATAATGGGTCAGGCACATTCATGCCAATATTTGAGTTCCTTTAAGTGATTTGAGGAATAAATGATGGTGGGGGAGGTGTGTGTGAGGTGAATGCATGATTATTTAGTATCTAGTAAATTAAAACATACTAGGTATGTAGTTCAGAAACACACTCCATATAAAACCCGTGTAGCGACTTCCATTATTTGATGTGATGTTAAATATCACACACTATGTATGACTCATAAATTCCATGTGACTAAGTATAAGAGGCTTTTAGTCTACCTTAAGAGTACCTGGGGATTGAAAAAAGGTACATGTTAATTAATAGATTACATGATCACAACCATGCACTCATACATGGCAAGGGTGCCCAGAAATGGCTAGTGTACATCAGCATGCATAGCTCAGATATGCATGGGATGATGTACATGGGAATTCGATGGAAGAAATTGGTAGACCTGATGTAACCAATAAAATTTGTGTTTAACCAATACATTTCATTTAATATCCTTTGTGACACCCATTTTATGTATCATGTTTTCAAATACTAAGATCTGCGCTTTTGAGTTGCCTATCCCGAGATGTTTTCGACACAGAACCTGATGGGGGCCTATGTTTTGGCATACAAGATATGACATGAGATGTTACAAGTGTGATGCTTCGTTAAGTGAGGATTGGACTATGGTAGTGATAAATTTTTATCCTATATGATATTTAAGGGTCTATAATACCTATTACACTAGGTAATGGGTCACCTATACTCTTTAGATAGGTATAGTTGGTACCCCCAAAAACTATAATAGGGTGAAATTCCTCTAACTTTGGAGGGGTACTCCCTCATATTTATGATCTAGAAGATATTGGCTCATCCATGAGAGTTATTTATGTATTATCTATGTAGAATAGTATCACATAGTAGGCCCCTCCACATAGTTCATTGTTAGGTTTCACCTAGTTATGGGAATTGGTGATGGACCATTGGAGATGCAAGCTAATTAATCATTTATAGCTAATATGTGGATATAGAGATTCCATTTCTCTATCAATTAGCTTTTTTTAGATAACTATTGGGTTTCATTACCATAATAATTATGGGATGATCTAAATGTTTCTATTTATATTACTCCATTTTGGGTTCCAGGCATCCTACTGGGTATGTATATATTCACCTCTACATGGGATTATCTGGCACATTTTGTTTCTTATGTAGATGGTTAGCTGGTCAAAAATGATCTCAGGGAAGTATAGTATTACTTGAAGGTGATGAATATGTTTGGAGATTGACCTTAGATATTTTGAGCTGGTTTATATAGTCTTTCCATTTTTTAATGATGATTTCAAGGTTGGGACTCATTTTCATTTGGGCATGTTTGTTTACCGTTTACATATTTTTATTATGCTATAACACTTTGATGTATTTACTAGAGATTGTATAATGAATGATTTACATTGAATATTTTTAGTATATTAATATGCATATTCATTGCTGCATGGAGCCTTTTGTGTACACGTGTATAGGTACTTAGGATAAGACCTCCCATTTCATAAGATCCTACCCAGAGCTTCTCTCCCATGGATTATTGGAGGTGGTCTTGGGGTGTCTCACATAGTTTAATACCAATCGTGTGGGCCATAGTGGGGTTGTATGTGACATCATTGCTGACACCTAGATCTATGGTAAAATAATTGGTTGGGTTTCAATATGAAAATAATGGATTTTAAAACAATAATAGTTTTCCAAACTTTATGAAGACTATATTGGACATCATTAAATTGTTTTATCACTTATATAATTTTAATTTGATAATAATATTATATTACAAAAAATTTATTTCATTATTCTTGATATTATAAAATATATTTTTTTAATTAAAATATTATATTTTCAAAGAGTACAATTTTTGTTTCATTGTATAAAATTTAATTTTAAATAACTCAAATATAATTATATTTATAAAACAATTATGAGAAAAGATAAACATAATATTTATATAATTAAAAAGGGAAATATTAATATTAATACTACTAGGATTTGGATACACATCCTCTTATTACAACAACATACCCCCTAAGGGTAACTTGTGATACGGTGGTGCTTTCATGGGGTGGTTCGATGAAGATGGTTTGGGACATGATCTCAATAATCTTGAAATTCTCTTTGAGTTTTTTTCTCTCATTGTTTAGTTTTTGAATCTCAACATAGTATTGGTCAAGATTAAATCCTAGTTATTCCATCTCCAATAGAAGCTACGATAAATAGACTTCAAAGGGTATTATCTTATTGGTCGTGATCGTAACTTCTTCATTATATGTCAATTAGACTTAATAATAACCCTTAATGTACTAATAATAATGGAATATAGGAAAATTAGTATATTATCAATGGTTATGATGCTCAACGGTACTCAAAATATGATATGATATATTTTATAACGTTTTAAAATATCAAAATTTGGGGGTTTTTCTATTTATTTTTTTAATTAGTGAGATACTTATCCATTCAAAGGGAAATTTTATTTATAAATGTCTGGGTAGTTACAATATAGCCCTAAAAGGTTGAATACATCAATCATCATCATTATAATTTGGATTTTTTAATGGTTATAATAGTTTCCATACTTCATACAATTGAATCACTGGAGTGTGGGTGGTGTATTTTCTGGTGAATTTTCTCTATAATTATCTAAATTATTCTTCCCATCACTTTGAAATTTTTTTTATAATGAATTTCCTTTACACACTTAAATCATTAAACATTTACCTTAATAAAATTTCCTTCTTTTTTCCGTTCACACTTTTTTTGTAATGAAAAAATCGTCTTCTTTTTCAATGGTTACTATTCTTAGAATTTGATTTTAATTCTACATTTCTTTTCTTATTAGAGACATCAGATTCATGGGTAAATCCAATTTTCATGTCTAACATGATATCACATCAAATGATTTCTTTATTGATAATGGAGTTCCTTATGGATGACACCCTTGGATGATATGGTTTTAATCCACAAAAAATTTAATCAATCTTACTTTTATGTTAGATAATAATAAGAGAAGCTTTCTACACAATTCTTTTCAAGCTTTCATCATAGCTTATAATGGATTTATCATTATTCTATTTTTGATCAAGGAATGAATTATCTATTTTCATATAAATAAAATTAGAAAATTATATATTGAAATATATACTGCCAAACTCATCCCCCTACATGAAGTCAATTTATTCCCATTGCATCATATTCTTGATAGGATTCCTCCATTTATCTCTTTCACCTTGAAGATGATAAACAATAAATTTAACTTTTTCTTGTTCTAAAAAATGGAGAATGGAAATTATATTTTTTTGTGGTACTAATACATTTCTTAATTACTAGTGGATCAACATACCAACTAAAATAAGATTGATATTTCATCGTGACGGACATTGTAGAATGTTGTTTCCTACATTTCTTATTAAGAAGATCATCATGATTCATATATTGTGAAAGTTTCATAATCATATTAAAAAAAATTAATGTCAATTTCCCATATAATTTGTTACCTATGAGGATAATTATTATATTTTTTATCACATTCATCATTATAAAATTTCCCTAGAGTTATAATAATTAAGTAAAAATAACAATAATTGTGTAAGAAAAAATAATAATAGTGGGAAACCATATAATCCGGAAAAAATAATTCATATGATGTTTAAACCATGGAACATTTTTTTTAATTTATGAATTTTTTTAAATTAGGTTATTAAAATTAATAATCTATTCAAATACTTAAAAATGGTTCATGTATAAAATATGAATGAACCCAAGCATATCCTGCTAGAGTGTAAACCTAAGGTTGAAATTAGAGAACAAACACCATGAACTAGAATGGCGGTCGAGATATACTCAACCATCTATTTTCAGGCTAATTACTCCTAGATGAATCTATTCCAAAACCACATCTGTAATACCACGATATTTTATAACATATATTCTTTTTAATTTCTTTGATGTCTTCTATTATAAACTACACAAAGATTAGCCTGTACTATATGCAACACCGTATTAGCTTGCAGTATACACAACACTATTCTTGGCTCGTGTTACAAACAATTTCAAGTTCATTTTGTAGAAATTATTATACACAACATTAAGTATATATAATTTTAATTTATAAATGAAATAAGTTTTCATTATGTTATATGCAACACCAAAGGGATCTTCCACTACACGAAGCCCTGACTTGGCTTGCATTACACGCAATCACGACCTTCCTTGATAGTGTGTGTAGTACGCAATTCTGGGTTTTGCTAAACAACAATATATTGTTACAATATTATTATGAACTAGACGTTATGAATAGTATTAACTAAATTTTGAATTTTATAATATCATTAATTATTTTACACCTTTTCTAGAACATGGTATGAGAACAAATTAAATTTTTTAGGTAAAATAAATAATTTTTATTAAAATACAGTTTTACCGCCTTTTGATGGTGCACCTACATTAAATCTAGTTTTTGACACGTTTATAAGTTCAATTTGGAAAAATAAAATTTTTTGGAATAAGGATATAAAAATTTACTTTGGATAAATTTTTCATATTATTCTGATAACTTTCATATTTTAATGAAAAGTAAAAACATGCTATATTTTAATTAAAAACAACTTTTTTCATCATAATAATTTATATGTTTAAATTATAATATTGAATGGTTTTAAATTATTAATAGAATATATTTTTACTATTTAATATAATTTATGTAATTAGAATTGATTTTACATTGAATTCATAGGTAAAATAATTTCAATCTTTTTCAATGTTTTAACTTTTAAAACTCGTTCTCTTAACAATGGGATTAATTTTAAATTAATTTCTACAATATCTGTGATTTATAATTGGTAGAATAGATTCTATTTTTGGAATCAGTAGCTTTAAATAATGTTAATAGGCTACTTTTTATTTTTTGGCACTATGAATTGTAACTACAATAAATTTTATTTACCGTAGTTAAAGGTAAATCAGGTAATTAAGGGTAAATATAGTATTATAAAATTACCCTATCACTTGTATTAATATAATAGGATGATTATATTTTATCTTAAGGCATATTTTGGTCAAAATGGAATCTATTGGAACCCACATAGATGTGATTAAGACCTTTAATTTATTTTATTCTAAAGAAAGTGAAATATGTCTCACTCAAACTTTAATAATTAAATTATTTTTAATATAAGGTTATTCAGAATATAAATTCGATTATAAATACTCATTTGAATGATTAATTTTTTTGTTTGTTATGGTAATTTATTTGAAATTTTTACGTGATATTTAATTACTTTAATATCTTATACATTAATGATGCAGAAATTATTTACATAGTTATAAATCAATAATATAGTTTTCATTAATGTAATAATACCCATAAAAGCCCCAAAAACTTGATCAAAACCTATTGGTCGAGTATATCTATACCATAAGAATCCGAGGGTCGACTTTGGGACTATTTGGAGTCGTATAAAAGAGATTATGATGCTTATATTATTTTATTTTTAATAATGTCAAAATTGTCACCTTCATAACTTAGTAAATATAACAATTAAAATGTTGTGATTTTAAGATGATAAATTAGAGTAATAGTATTATCACGAAGGGTAATAGATTTATCTTCATCATATGATTTTATTTTTTATTTTTATGCAACAAGTAAGTATATTAAATAATTATACAAAAAATTTATTGTAATTATCTTATTAAGAGAAATCTCAAATAAATGATTTTTAAAATATTAAAATAAACATTATATGAATTATTTAAGGTGCTCCACTAATTTTATAGATGAATATGATATTATAGTAATCTATTAAATAATTTGGATCTAATATATCGTCTCTTTGGATTTTATTTAAATTCAAATAATTGAATAGTTTCAAAATTGACACTATTGATATTTTATGAAAATAACATATTATTAAATATTTATTAAATCACAGAAATATTTAAAAATTAAAAATTAAAAATTATATGGTCTAAAATGTAAAAATTAATCTTATTATGGAAAATAAACAACACCTATGTAATTATTTATAATAATTTAAAATTTTAATTTTAGCTAGAAGGTCTGAGAGACAAGCAAGAGGCCTGCTCCCAACAAAATATTATAACAAAAAAAGAAATAAACAGTACAATGAAGCTCAAATACAGGGACTCTTGCAAAACCGAGAATATAAGACACCATCCCTATCCCTGCAGACCAAGGAGTCACAATAGGGAGGTAAGGTAAAAGACCAACTGAAGCTAGCTTCTGTAATGGCTCTCTTCGAGAGAACATCAGCGACATGGTTTGCTTCCCGGTAGACATGACAGACATCCAAGCAAAGCTGTTCAGCAAGTTTAAGGCAGGAAATCCAGGAGGACATCATTCTTCAGGGAACATTCCGAGACCGATCTTTCAAAATATTCACAGCAACAGTAGAGTCCGACTCCAGCCAAATTCTATACCAACCATAAGGGACAACATACCTGATCGCTTTGATCATCGCCAAAAGTTCTGCCTCAATTGCCTGAGCATGTCCAACATAATGGAAGAAACAACCTTTAACGAAGCCCCGATGAGTTCTGAAGACCCCTCCACAGCCAGCAAGACCTGGTGCGCCAGAGGCCGCTCCATCAACATTCACCTTCAACCATTCACGGATAGGTGGGATCCATCGGATAAACTTTACCATTCGGGGCTTCCGTTACCTGCCACGAACACCAAGATCTCTCAAGAGAACAAAGTCAGATACATCCTTATGCATGGAGCTAGTTTGAATTATCGAGGCAAATATGATGGCTCGATGCATCAGCAGAACACCATCTCTGAAAGAGGGCCTGATGTTATTAAACACAATGTTGTTCCGAGATTTCCAGATAAATGAAAAAATCGAGACAACAGTCGAGAGGAGCAAGGAATTAACTTGCTCTCTAGAACCAGTTTTGAAGGACAACATAAGCAAGGAATCAATAGAGCAAGTATTAAGGGATCAATGAAAAGCCAACTGCACATGCTACCAAAGCCAAGAAGCAAATTGACAGTGGATGAAGGTGTGAATCAAAGTCTCATCGCTTCTGAAACAAAACTGGCATACCGAATCAAGGCTGAAGCCTTTTCGTTGTAGCGCGCTTTGGAGGGGAAACCTGTTTTGCAAAATCCTACAGAGAAGTATCAGGTCACTGGGCGGTATAAAAGGCCTTCGTAAGCCTTCAATCCATGCGGGCAGAGCATTAACCAAACCAACCTGCAAGTTATAGCAATCCCGAGTAGAAAAACAACCAGTAAGTGCAGGTTTCCAAACAATTATATCAACATCCACATAAATGTAATCTGCAATTTCCAGCCTAAAATTTTCTGGAATGAGGTTAATAGCAGCCGTATGATCATGTAAATCAGCAATAGACAGTTGCACAAGAGATCCTGAAACTGAAACATGTTCATTGAGGGGAGAGGAAAACCATGAAGTACTCCAGCAGTTGAGATGAGAGCCATGACTTACAATCCATTTTGAGTGAAACATAATACTGGAAAAGGCAGACCTTATTGAGGGCCAAACTGAAGATTTGAGGTATAGACACTTCCCTTTCTGTAACCTAGAAACAAATCTGTCAATCAAGAATTCCATTGAGAAGTCAGGCTTTGAAATAAGTTTCCAAACAAAGTTCTGGATGAGAGCACTATTAAATACTCTGATATCCTTAATGCCCATTCCTCCCATCTTGATGGGCTTAATGCACTTTTTCCATGCAACAGTGACAAGTTTTTTATGCTGGACAGAGCCATTCCATATAAAATTTCTAATCTGGCCACTCAACTCCTTGAGGAGAGCTGTTGGCCATCTATAGATAGAGAATGAGTAGAAAAACATAGAGGTAATAACAGAATTAACGAGACAGATTCCCCCAGCTTGGGACATAGCTTTTCCTTTCTAGCTTTCCAGTTGTTTGATGATTTTCAGAGCAATACCCTCAATATGTGCATGCTTTACTCTTCCCCAAAATAGAGGGATTCCAAGATAATGAAAGGGTAATGTGCCTTTTTTAACCCCAAGCCTTCTTGCAATCCAGCTCTGCTTCATGTTGCTAATACCTTGACCAAAGACAACAAAGGATTTCTTCCAGCTGATTGCCTGACCTGAAACATCTTCATAATGAGAGAAAATCATCTTAATGGAGGAAGTAGTCTTCCTGTCAGCCTCATAGAAAAGAAGGATGTCATCTGCATAAAAGAGATTTGAAGGAGCAAAAGAATTCCTTCCTGCCCTAATTCTTTGATAAATCCCACTGTTGACAAGGTCTTGTAGGCAGACACTTAAGTAGTCTTCAGCTATCGCAAAAAGAATCCCAGATAGGGGATCACCTTGCCTGACCCCTCTAGTGCATTTTAGGAAACCCCTAGGGGATCCATTGACAAGAATAGAAAGCCTGGAACTTTCCAAAATAGAAAAAATCAAGCAAATGAACTTCTCTGAAAAACCATGCATCCTAAGGATATTGAAGATAAACTCCCACTTTATTGTATCAAAATCCTTTGAAATGTCAATCTTTATAGAAATATTACCATTGGGAACCTTACCTTTCATAATATTGACACATTCAGATGCAGTAAACAAGCAGTTTTGAATGTTTCTCCCAGGTACAAAGCCAAACTGATTGTTAGTAATGATGTTTTTAGCCACTTCGCCAAGCCGAATGGCCATAATCTTATTGATTATCTTAGGGATCGTGTTCCCAATGGCTACAGGCCTAAAGTCTTTGATATCCAGGGCATTATCTTTCTTAGTAATTAACGAAATAAAATTGGAATTCATCCCAAATGGCAAGAAGGAGCGATGAAAGAATTCTCTGACAGCATTGATAAGATCTGCATGAATAATATCCCAGTAGAACATACAAAATTTATTTGTGAAGCCATCAGGGCCAGCAACCCTGTCAATGTTTAAGGAAAAAAGAGCAGAATGAATTTCCTTTAAAGAAGGAGATTCAGAAAGCTTTTTATTCTGACTCTCATAAACACTGGAATCAATACGATTTAGAATTCTGCTTGAGCTGCTCCCACCAGATTCAGAATAATGTTGCTCAAAGTAAGATGTGACAGCATTGACAATTTCATTTTCAGATGTAAACAAATCATCATCAATTCTTATGGCCTTGAGAGTCCTACTAGCCTTCTTCTCCCTGTGCAAGCAATGAAACAATCTGGAATTTCTATCTCCATCCTTGAGCCATTTAACATTCAACTGATTACGATCCAGATTCTCCTTTAGGACTAAGAGTTTATCCAGGTTGGCAGCAGCTTCAATTTCCTCTGAAGAAGGAGAATCTTGAATCAGATTCATATGCTGACAGCCTAACAGATGAGATTCAGCCTCCATGATATCTTTTTCAATGCTTGAAAAAGAAATTCTACTCCAAGTCTTGAGCCTAGATTTCACAGCTTTCAGTTTGTAAGATAATCTGTGAAAAAAACTGCCATTCGTATTAGATTCCCAAGCCTCCAAAATAACCTCCCTACAGCCTGGCACAACCAACCAGGCGTTGTTGAATTTAAAGGGAAGAGGTGCTGATCTCAGATTAGAAAAGCAAAGATCAATTAGAATGGGATTATGATCAGAATGAGTTCTGGGAAGGGTCATGCCAGAGATTTCCATCATATCATTCCTTTCATCCAATTGAACAAAGCACCGATCTAATTTGCTAGCTTTCCTCCCATTAATAGTGTGTCTACACCATGTGAACTCCGAACCAGAGATGGGAATTTCATGCAACCTACAACGATCAATGCATAAAGCAAAATCCCTAGCTGAAGCCCTGTAAAAGTTCTGTCCAGTTTTCTCCTCAGGCCTTAGAATGGCATTGAAATAACCAAGGAGGATCCATCTGGTAGACATACTCTCAGAAATGGTGGTCAGCATACTCCATAATTATCTCCTTCTAATATATTGATTGAAAGCATAAACAAAGGTTACACACACTGAATTAGAGTGAATACAATAGAAAATGGTTACTGACTGCTGGTCATTTTGAAAAGAGTCAATAGTGACACTATTATGTTTGAGAACCCATAAGGATTCACTATCATTCACCAAATGAGAATTTGAGATAAGGGAATACCCTAAAGAATTCCCATTAAAAGCCATCCAACATTCAAATTTCAGCCTTGGTTCAGCAATGCCCAGGAACATGGGTTTATTGGTCACAATAAAGTGCTTCAGAGTCCTGACCGTGGGAGAATTCCCAAGACCCTGGCAGTTCCAAAAGACAATCTTCATTGTTTGGAGGACCTCTGTCTAGTACAGGGTCCAGTATAACGTGAAGCGAGACATTCCTCAGAATGAGGTTTGCTGTCATCCTTTTCAGTGTTGAAAACCTTCTCATCCATGGAGGCTTCAGAATTGTCATCAGAAAGGGTACTGAACCTATTCCCAGATTCAATAGGCATAGTGACAGTAGGGGGTAGCTTCCATTTAGTAACCTTAGATGGATTAGTTTGTGAAAACTCTCCTGCTTCCTCAGCAGGGAGGAATGCCAACACATCTTCTTGGGGTCCCATAACAACTGGGTTATTGACCTGGAAGCCAGGAGCCTCAACAATGGGTAATGGCTGTCTGTCCAGACTCTCATTGGACCTCAGAAGGGGATCCTTAGGGACCATATGAAGAGTCTGGCCTTCCTCACGTGTTATAACCTCATCCTGTGAGCTTCCCTTACTAGGATCAGGCAATTACTGTTCAGAATCTACCTCAAAATCATGTTTATCCTCTGCAAAGGTGTACACCTTGTCCTTATCAGCAGCAGGTTCAGCAACAGTTTCCAAAGGGGAAGCCTGTGCATTACAGCTAGTCTTCACAGGTCCCTTTTCATTCTCAGACTGTCTGGAATCATCAACATCTTTTTCAAGACCCACCTCAAAGTCCTGTCTATCCTCTGCATTCTCAGTAATGGGCACATCAGCAGCAGCAGCATCAACAGTATCCGAAGGGCCAACAACAATCACTTTTCCAGGCTGATTAGGTTGATTAACCTTCTCAACAAGGGCATGTGCATTACTGTCAGCCCTCAGGGCTCCATTTTTATTTTTCCTTTTTCGATAATTTACAGAATCATGTCCTCTAATGTTACAATTAGAGCAGATTTTGTTAAAGTTGCAATCAGAGAGAACATGCCCAAAATTGTGGAAGTTAGAACAGAATTTTGGCTTTCTTTAATAACCTATTTCCATGTTAATACAATCATCCCTAGTAGTGAAGACCAATTCTTCCACTAAAACCATATACATATCAACCTCAACAAGAATCCTAGCATAATGGAAAAAGCTAGGATTATCTGTTTGTTTATCTAACATGATTGGATTACCAGCAGAGGAGGCAATATCCCATAACAATTGTGGATTCCAATAAAGCCAACTAAGATTATGAATTCGTATCCATACCTGGGAAAAGGTGTTTTTGACCATATTAGGGTCAAAATTCCTATCCCATTCATGGATCCGAAGAAATCCAGGATGCAACGGAAGTGACCCCAAGCTCCACGCACGCCTTTTGCAGTCATCAGAGGGAAAGTCCACATGATAGAAGCCCCTTACCATTGTTGTCATCTTCCAGTCGCTGAAGCCCCATAACTCCACCAGCCTGTTTGTAAGATCATGGAACTTCCAGGGCCGGACACCCTTTGGGATTATGACACGGGCAATGATTGAAAACTTGCACAGCTTAACACGCTCTTCAACAGCATCCTGATTAGCCTCCACATGAGCAATAAAGCCTTTCCTTATAACTCTACCCGAGCTAGACGATTCGCAGTCTAGGAATGATAGACCTCCAGCACGCATAACCACATCCGTGAAACTTTTGCAGTGTTCAGAGGGATCCTTACCCGCCGCTTTCTCAGACTTGCGCTTCGCACATAGAATGAAGAGATCAGAGTGACCAATTCGATCTTCATTGCTAGGATTTATCACCTCTTTCTCCCTGGGAATCCCAACATCACCGGCCCGATTAGGGTTTTCAACGTTATCTCCTTCGAGAGTTTCGAGCGCCATCAAAATTAAATTTTATTACCACATATAAATTTAAATAGATTGAATAAAGATAAATAAAATTGATAAGGTTTAATATAATGTCCAAACACGTCTAAATTTTATTTTTTGATGATATTACAACCCTATATTATCAAATATTCAAATGTACATCATTTTGGATGTTTTTACATGGGGTTTGAATTTATTATAAATTAATATTTCTTATGTTTCCAATGGTGCCCCTCTCATCCCTTATAAAAAGGCACCTCCTCCCTCTCCTCCACACACCACTTTGAGCCTTCAAGTTCGGCCCAAAAATGCCCATTTCCCTTATAAACTTCTATAGAAACATACTAGAGGTCCTATTATTTTTCAAAGACTAACTTTAGTGCCCTAAGTGGATGTTTAGAAGAGGCACGTCGAAGAAAAGGTAATATCCTTTACCATTTCTTTCAAGTTCATTTATTTTTATACTTCCTCTTCTTTTGTTGTTTCATAATAAAGTAATAACATAAGTATCACTCATATACTGATATGTTATTATAAATATTAACCAACCCTATTTCACCTTCTATCCATCCTACGGAAAATGAAATCACCGCGCGTGCGTACGTACGGAATATCATCTCCAGGCCGTTGTGTAATCTATTTTTCCACCACCACCTAACATTTATGGGTATAATGGTGTAAAGAATAACTATATATGTAACACCCCAAGCTTCTACGATATGCTTCTCTTTGAATAATGCGATAGCGTGTGTTGTACGCAACACCGAGTTCTAACAACCAATCAAACTAGCCATTATGAATATTAATACCTACTATTTGAAATTATATATATTTTATATTTCAAAATGGACTTCATTTTTGGATTCGGAATATCTAATTTATCCTAATATGAAATTTTGGTACTTTTCGGATAACTTTAATATTTTGATGAATAGTGAAAATTACTAAATTTTAATTAAAAACAACTTTTTTAATCAAAATAATTAATAGTGATAAATTATGAATTTTAGTGGTTTTGAAGTATATTTAGAATATATTTTTACCATTTAATATAATGTTGGTCATTGGACATAATTTTACAATTAAACCGAACATAAACACGTGTCAATCTTTTGATAGTTATTATCTCTTAAAAACACGCTTTTTGTTTTGACAACGGGAATTAATTTGAAATTAATTTCTGCCACTTATGTGTTTTGAATTTAGAAAAATGGATTCCATATTTGGAATCAGGATGTCCAAATTGTGTAAATAGGTAACTTTTATTTTTAGACATTTTGAATAATTACTGTGGTAAATATTTTATTTACCATGGTTAAGGGTAAATCTGGTAAATAAGGGTTAAAAAATAATATTATAATAATACTAAATTATCCTAAAACGTGTCCTAGCCTTATTGGTTGATACATTTTCGACCATAGGCATCTTTGGGTCGATTTCGGGACCCCATGGTGCCACTTGTAGGTGATAGGGACATTTTTTTAATTAAGTTAAAATGAATACAAAAATGACACAAGCATAAATCTTTTAGAAAAACAATTTTTACATAGGTTTATATAAGTTGGATTTTAGACTATAAATATTCATTAGAAAGATAAAACGATTTCCTACATGATGATATCTTATTTTCAATTTTTAGAGATTAAATAATTTAATTTATTTATGACACAATGATGATGCAGTAATTATCATAATAGTGAAAAATTAAAATAATTGATATTATAAATACCCAAATAAATATAATATGAAACTTTTAATGAATTAAACTAATTTTCTAGGATAATATGATATATTAGGATTGATTTAATTGAAGTTTTTAGAAGTAATAAATCTGTTATGAGTTTCACAAAACTCAACTATTGAATAGTGTCAAAATTGACATAAAAGAGTTCTTAAAACAAATATTATATTATTAATTGATATTAAATTCGTAAAAATCTAAGGTTCGGCCAAAAGACTTATATCAAGATAGGTTCATCATTAATGGACCACTTGGGGGTCTCGTGGATGTATATATTAAGTTTATTAACCATATTATATAAACATACAAAGAGACATTGTAAAAGTGAAACTAATTAACTTAGAGTTAATACTTAAAGATAAGGTTAATATAAGTACCCAAACCTGTCTAAATTCTATTGGTTGAGTTTTTTTCGACCCATCCCCACCATAACATTTAAATAATCAACTTTTGAGCCATTAGAAACCGAATATGAATTTATTATAAATTAATATTTCTAGCTTTTCCAAAGGTGCCCCTCACCCCTCTTATAAAAGGGCACTCCTCCTTCTCATTTCTTCACACCTTAAAAGCCTTTTGGTTCGGCCAAAAATTGCCCAAATACTCTCCCAACTTCCCTCACTACAACCTATGGGCCTTATTTTGATAATAAAGCCAACCTAAGGATCACTTTTGATCAAATCAAAAGGAAGAACCCGATGAAGAGGTAATGATTTCACCACCCTTTTCCAAGTTCATTTCTTCTTCCACATCTTCTTCCTTTGTTGTTACCATTATAAAATTATAACCCTAGTATCATTTATATACTGTGATGTTATTATAAATATGGTACAACCATATTCAGTATTCTATCCACCCTTTGATAACATGTCACCATACGTGCGTACGTACGGCTTACCGTATCCACGTCGTGGGGTAATTGTTATTCAATATAATATTATTTGGATGGGTATAATAATGATGTGTAACTCATGTAAATAATAAATATAACATGTTAATGATTCTGTATATATGATATACCATCCATTTATATATTATTTTAATATCAAAAGAATCATATTGTCGCTCGTGCGTACGTACGGACTACCGTCTCCACGAACGCGATGAGATTCATTCTCCATCGTATCCATTCAAGTATAATTATCATTTTATGATTTAAAAATGATGTTTAAAGAATTGATATCATTATGTATATGAATAATATACAACATATCCTTTACAAACATGTCTTACGTAACAAAACATACAAAAGAAAACAAGTAAGTTCACACCCGAAACAACGATAATACTAAGATATTATTATCAAATCAATATTAAAAGATCATATATGATATCATAATAATGTATATGATTCATTTATAATTTAATAAAAATTATTTCACCATTATACAGGAGGTTAACCTACCCCACCCAAGGAAAAGTACAAGGTAAGGGTTATTTCACAATCTCTTCATTATCCGAGGTTGTTAATACGTAATAATATACTGGGATCTCTTTACCATCCACATCCATGTTTTCTTAAAAATGTATTTCAAAACATTTTTATTATTTACAAGAATATGGGTTAAAGTCATTTATACATTTGTTTTACTTTTTATAAGAGTAATCTTTCCGTCGTTTTCAAAACAAGGTTCTTTTTAACCTTTTTCGACAGAATTAAGGTAAGAATGTTTTTTATCTTATACGGCGGGTGCGGTTATTTTCCGCTGTTATGAAATCTTCAAAGCTTTCCTTACAAGCTTATAAGAATATTTTCAAGAAATTTTTTTATTTTATATGGCTCTTAAATTATTTCAAAAATAGAAGGAGATATTTCTCTAAAAAGTGTTTGATTTCATCTATGTCAACATCCTTTGATGGATTTTACGCTTATTTTAGGTTGATTTATTATGATACAAAACTTCTATATTGTATTGAATGGTTTGTGATATGTTTGACTATGGATGTGCTATTTTTATACCATTCATAGTTTATGGTGAAATTATTGGCATTTCGTATGCTAGTTTTAATACGAATGTTTATGTTATGTTTAAACCTTTTCATATGGGAATGCATTGGACTTAATATGTGACGGGTGGAGCCCGCTATAGCTCCTCGATGCATCGGTAGGTCTCATGAGACAAAGTAGTGTCTTGTCACAAGGCCTTGACAAAATCTTATTTGTAGTCTTGGCACGAGGCCTTGGCTATGTGGTTATGATAGTCTGGCATTATGCATTCCAACATTATGAAAGTGGTTATTGATATTGCATGTGATTATTTGATTAGTAGAATATCCATGTGAAAAAGTAAATGGCATTATTTCATTTTACTTTTTCCATACTATGTTGAAGTTCAATTTTAAAAGGCTTTTGTTTTTGTAATGCATTGCCTTAAATGTTTATGCTTATTTTGAATGTTCCGCTATATTGTTATCCTTACTGGGCATTTGAGATCACCCCTTTTCTATGTGTTATTTTTCCCAGGATGTGAAGAAGTAAGTTATGAATGACCTGTAGGGATATTATGAGGGGATAATAGTGTGGACTGTGGAGACATTATGTAGTTGTAGTAGTTTTTTTCATTTTATGATGTAATATAAGACTTATGAATATATCTAGTGTTTCCAAGGCTACTAAACCAATCAGTCTTTCGAGATTTGATCTTTCTTGTGATCATGCCAATGTTATGTAATAATGCACCGACTCTGGGTAACTAGGGTCGGGGCGTTACAGTTGGTATCAGATGAAGTTTAGTACAAACCTTGGAAGCTAGATTTAGATAAACTCTGATTAGAGCACGTAGACCTAAGATGAACTTTGAGGATTAGTATAGAAGAACTTCCTAGAATTTTGGTATTGTAGAGATTTTGTGAGTTTTCCGAGAAATACATCCCTGTCTGGATACGAGAAGGTAGAGGCGGCTCTGGCACAAATGTACCTAGGGGTAAAACTCGAAAACACCGCTTTGAGCTAGACTCGAACGAGAACTGGTGCACGACAACGGGCCTTGCTGCACTCTTGGTTACGACACTCCCGAGGGATATGCTTAGGATAACTCTCATTTTCTTTACAAATCATTATGAAGGGTTTATGAGTATATACTTCCTCAAAGAAAACATTTTTATGATTATGGATTATATCCATAAATAGTTCAATTTATGTTAAGTGTTTTATAAGTATGGGATTATGTATTTTGATTCATAAACTGATCTAGTTTATGCCATTGTTTAGAAATGGCGCCTAGTGGAAGAAATGGAAACTGTATCAATGCACGCACTCCATGTAGGGATTTCCCTCCTGCTCAAGATAATTATAGTGGGGCTGGTGATGCAACTGGTGCCGATTAGCTAATCACCATACTGGGACAACTTACTCAGGTTATGAATAATAACCTTACCCGTATGGAGCACCCTGATCCACAGTGTGTAGGATAAATGTTAGATCGATTCATGAGGCAACAACCACCAACTTTCAATGGGAGTACAAATCCCTTAGTAGCTGAGCAATGGATAAATTACCTAGAGAAAATATTTCCGGCTTTGGGGAGAAGTGAGAGGGAAAAAGTTATCATGGTAGTTTACCGCCTCACTGGAGATGCTGATCAATGGTGGTCATTGATTCAAAACATGAAGGAAGATGATGAAGTATCAAATATGGAATGGAGGGAGTTCAAAGATATGTTTTTAGAAAAATACTTTCCTCGCGACCATCGAGCAGATATGGAAAGGCAATTTCTGAGTCTGAGACAAAAGGAGGACGAGAATGTCACAAAGTATGAGGCTAACTTTACAAGGTTAGCAAGGTATGCTGGAGATTATATACGTAACCCAAGAAGTAAGATTGATCGTTTCTTTGATGGGTTAAACCCATTTATTCGTCGAGCATTAGTCTCACAATCCTTTTCATCGTATGAAGACATTGTCTCATGTGCTATCAAGACTGAAAAGGAATTCTCTAAGTCTTATGACTTTAAAGAAAAGCAAGAGAAGAAGAGACCTGCTGATCAATCTGGGAATGGAAATAAGGGGAAGTAGGGAAAGGTTGAATATCCATCTTGTGGTAAATACGAAAAGAAACATCCTGGTACTTTCTTGAAGGGAATGAGAGTCTGTTACAAGTGTGGTGAAAAAGGCCACCAAGATCGTGATTTCAAGGGGAAGAAGGAAGCTACCAACGTTCAGTGCTACAATTGCAGGGAGATGGGGCATTATGCAAATGCATGTCCTAAGTGTTAGGAGAACTTACCTCCGAAAAGGCCAAGGGATCAAGGCCAGGCTTATGCTATCACTACTGCTGAGGTAGAAGCTCCGAAAGACATGGTGGCAGGTAATTTAATGGTTTCCTCAAGTTTAGCAAATGCATTATTTGATTCTGGATCATCGCATTGTTTCATATCTTCCCATTTTGCTATGAAAATTAGATATTTCCAATTTGATTTAACAAGGGAGTTTTCAGTTAAAACTCCTAAGGGAAGTATCATTACAACAATGTTTTGTGAATCAGTCCCCATTAGAGCACATAAATGTTCGTTATCTGCTGATCTCATCGTCATACCTATGATTGAGTTTGATATAATCCTCGGTATTAACTGGATTTCAGACTATGATGCGAAGATTTATTGTAAGAAGAAAGAGGTTACGATTCTTGATGATAATGATAAGGAACACCTTATTTTTAGAGCAGAATCATCACCACCTAATTGTTATTTAGATCCACCCCCACTAGCTCAACTAAATTCAATTATTGGAGAGGAAGAGAATGAAATAACTGTGGGTGAGGAAAGGAATGTTCAAATAAAGGATGTACCTGTTGTGAAAGAATTTGTAGATGTATTTCTTGAAGATTTACCTGGACATCCTCCAGAACGAGAAGTTGAGTTTTCCATTGATTTAATTCCTGAATCAAGGCCTATATCGAAGACCCCTTATAGAATGGCCACTGTAGAGTTAGTCGAACTAAAGAAACAACTAGAGGAATTGAGTAATAAGGGATTTATTCTCCCTAGTGTTTCTCCATGGGAAGCCCCTTTTCTTTTTGTTAAAAAGAAAGATGGATCTATGAGGTTATGTATCAACTACAGGGAGATCAATGCTATAACAACAAAGAACAAGTATCCCCTACCACGCATTGATGATTTATTTGACCAACTGCACAGAGCTCAATACTTTTCAAAGATTGACCTTCGATCTGGATACCATCAGTTGTGTGTGAAGAAGGAAGACATTCTGAAGACAACATTTCGAACCAGGTACGGGCATTATGAGTTTACTGTAATGCCGTTTGGATTGACTAATGCACCCTCTGTACTCATGGATCTGATGAATAGAGTTTTCAAGGAGTATCTCGATGAATTTGTGGTGGCATTTATTGATGATATATTGGTATACTCCAAAACCTACGAAGATCATGAAAATCACTTGTGCATTATCTTGAAGACTCTGAGGAGGCATGAATTATATGGGAAGTTTAGCAAGTGTGAATTCTGGCTTCAGGAGATTTCTTTTCTTGGCCATATTGTCTCTAAAGATAGAATCTCTGTTGATCCTTCTAAGACCAAGGCAATCCAAGAATGGCCAGCACCTACGAGTATAACTGAGGTACATAGTTTTATTGGTTTGACAGGTTATTATCGACATTTCGTCCAGAATTTTGCCCGATTGGCTAACCCATTAACGAAGCTCACACGTAAAGGTGTTAAATTTGTTTGGACAAAAGAGTGTGAAGAATGTTTCGAAGAAATGAAGAGAAGATTAGTCAATCCTCCTATATTGACTCTACCATCGGGGAATGATTGGTTCGTTATTTATAGTGATGCATCAAAGAAAGGACTTGGTTGTGTCCTTATGCAGAATGATAGAGTTATTGCCTATGCATCACGACAGTTGAAAATTCATGAACAAAACTATCCTACTCATGATCTCGAGTTAGCAGCTGTGATCTTTGCTTTGAAGATATGGAGGCACTACCTCTATGGTGAAAAATGTGAGATTTATACTGATCACAAGAGTTTGAAGTATATTTTCTCACAAAAAGAACTCAACATGAGGCAAAGGAGATGGCTTGAATTACTCAAGGATTATGATTGCACGATACACTACCACCCGGGGAAAGCAAACAAGGTGGCAAATGCTTTGAGTAGAAAAGACCATGGAGTTTTGAACATGATGAGAATGGAAAGGTATCCAATTTTCATGGATCTAGTAAAGATGGACATGGGTATAACCAGGGAAGGTGAAAAATCAATGCTTTTTCAAATGGTTGCCAAACCATCTTTACTAGAAGGGATTAAGAGTTCTCAGACCAATGATGAAGAATTCCAAAAGAAGATTAAAGCTGTGAATGATGGGAGATTGAGAGACTTTGTGTATGAAGAAGGAATTTTGAAATTCGGGAAGAGACTTTGTGTTCCCAATATACCTGATCTAAAAAGGGAATTGCTGGATGATGCTCGCAGTTCCAATTTCTCTATACACCCTGGGAGCACCAAAATGTATAGAGATTTGAAGGAACATTTTTTGTGGGACAACATAAAGAGGGAGATTGCTGATTTTGTGTCAAGATGTATGGTTTTTCAACAAGTGAAAGCTGGAAGGCAACAGCCTAGAGGAGTCATGCAACCTCTTCCCATATCGGAGTGGAAGTGGGACAATATTACGATGGACTTTGTCATGGGGCTACCAAAGACTCCTAGAAGGAACGATGTAATATGGGTTATTGTTGATCGTCTTACCAAGTCAGCACATTTTCTTGCTATAAGAGAAGATCTACCCCTGGAACGTCTAGCAAGAGTATATATTAATGAAGTTTTGAGACTTCATGGAGTACCCCTATCGATTGTTTCTGATCGTGATCCCCATTTTACTTCAAGATTTTGGAAAAGTCTTCATAAATCCCTGGATACTGAACTTCATTTGAGCACTGCTTACCACCCTCAGACAGACGGACAATCAGAACGGACTATTCAGACCTTAGAAGACATGTTGAGATCTTGCTCACTTGACTTTCAGGGTATGTGGGATCAATATTTACCACTGGTAGAATTTTCCTATAACAATAGCTTCCATTCGAGTATTCAGATGGCACCATATGAAGCGTTATATGGAAAGAGATGTCGTCCACCAACCTGTTGGGATGACGTTGGTGAAAGAAAACTTGTAGGCCCAGAACTGGTGGAGGAAAGGGTGGAAAAGGTGAAAGTAATCCAAAATCACATCAAAGCAGCTCAAAGTAGGCAGAAGAGCTATGCCGATAATCGAAGGAAGGATTTGGAATTTCAAGTCGGTGATCATGTTTTCCTGAAGGTATCTCCATGGAAGGGAGTCATACGTTTTGGTAAGAAAGGTAAATTGAGTCCCAGGTACATCGGACCTTTCGAAATTCTAGAACGAATTGGGGCTGTAGCTTACCGATTGGAAATGCCGCCAAGTCTCTCCAAAGTTCACGATGTGTTCCACGTATCTCTGTTGAGGAAATACATGCCTGACCCAACGCATGTACTCACCTATGAGGAATTATAACTGGAACCCGATCTTTCCTATTGTGAAGAGCCCGTCAGGATTCTTGATACGAGAGAACAAGTACTGAGAAACCGGACGACGCGTCTGGTAAAAGTTTTGTGGAGAAACCATAAGATGGAAGAGGCAACGTGGGAAACCGAGGAAATTATGATGAAGAACCAACCGAGTCTTTTCATGCGGTAGTATTCTAGAAATTTCAAGGACGAAATTATTTGAAGGAGGGGAGAATGTAACACCCCAAGCTTCTACGGTATGCTTCTCTTTGAATAATGCGATAGCGTGTGTTGTACGCAACACCGAGTTCTAACAACCAATCAAACTAGCCGTTATGAATAGTAATAACTACTTTTTGAAATTATATATATTTTATATTTCAAAATGGACTTCATTTTTGGATTCGGAATATCTAATTTAGCCTAAGATGAAATTTTGGTACTTTTCGGATAACTTTAATATTTTGATGAATAGTGAAAATTATTAAATTTTAATTAAAAACAACTTTTTTAATCAAATTAATTAATAGTGATAAATTATGAATTTTAGTGGTTTTAAAGTATATTTAGATTATATTTTTAACATTTAATATAATGTTGGTCATTGGACCTAATTTTACAATTAAACCAAACATAAACAAGTGTCAATCTTTTGATAGTTATTATCTCTTAAAAACACGCTTTTTGTTTTGACAGCGGGAATTAATTTTAAATTAATTTCTTCCACTTCTGTGTTTTGAATTTAGAAAAATGGATTCCATATTTGGAATCAGGATGTCCAAATTGTGTAAATAGGTAGCTTTTATTTTTAGACATTTTGAATAATTACTGTGGTAAATATTTTATTTACCAAGGTTAAGGGTAAATCTGGTAAATAAGGGTTAAAAAATAATATTATAATAATACTAAATTACCCTAAAACGTGTCCTAGCCTTATTGGTTGATACATGATCGACCATAGGCATCTTTGGGTCGATTTTGGGACCCCATGGTGCCACTTGTAGGTGATAGGGACATTTTTTTAATTAAGTTAAAATGAATACAAAAATGACACAAGCATATATCTTTTAGCAAAACAATTTTTATATAGGGTTATATATGTTGGATTTTCGACTATAAATATTCATTAGAAAGATAAAATGATTTCCTACATGATGATATCTTATTTTCAATTTTTATAGATTAAATAAATTAATTTATTTATGACACAATGATGATGCAGTAATTATCATAATAGTGAAAAATTAAAATAACTAATATTATAAATACCCAAATAAATATAATATGAAACTTTTGATGAATTAAACTAATTTTCTAGGATAATATGATATCTTAGGATTGATTTAATGGACTTTGTTCGAAGTAATCAATCTGTTTTGAGTTTCACAAAAATCAACTATTGAATAGTGTCAAAATTGACATAAAAGAGTTCTTAAAACAGATATTATATTATTAATTGATATTAAATTCCTAAAAATCTAAGGTTCGTCCAGGAGACTTATATCATGATAGTTTCATCATTAATCGACCACTTTGGGGTCTCTTGGATGTATATAGTAAGTTTATTAACCATATTTTATAAAAATACAAAGAGACATTGTAAAAGTGAAACTAATTAACTTAGAGTTAATACTTAAAGATAAGGTTAATATAAGTACCCAAACCTGTATAAATTATATTGGTTGAGTTGTTTTCGACCCATCCCCACCTTAAAATTTAAATAATCAACTTTGGAGCCATTAGAAACCGAATATTAATTTATTATAAATTAATATTTCTGGCTTTTCCAAAGGTGCCCCTCACCCCTCTTATAAAAGGGAACTCCTCCTTCTCATTTCATCACACCTTCAAAGCCTTTTGGTTCGGCCAAAATCTGCCAAACTACTCTCCCAACTTCCCTCACTACAACCTATGGGCCTTAGTTTGATCATAAAGCCAACATAAGGATCCCTTTTGATCAAATCAAAAGGAAGAACCCGAAGAAGAGGTAATGATTTCACCACCCTTTTCCAAGTTCATTTCTTCTTCCACTACTTCTTCCTTTGTTGTTACCATTCTAAAATAATAACTCCAGTATCATTTATATACTGTGATGTTATTATAAATATGGTACAACCATATTCAGTATTCTATCCACCCTTTGAATAACATGTCACCATACGTGCGTACGTACGGCTTACCGTCTCCACGTCGTGGGGTAATTGTTATTCAATATAATATTATTTGCATGGGTATAATAATGATGTGTAACTCATGTAAATAATAAATATAACATGTTAATGATTCTGTATATATGATATACCATACATTTATATATTATTTTAATATCAAAAGAATGACATTGTCGCTCGTGCGTACGTACAGACTACCGTCTCCACGAACGCGATGAGATTCATTCTCCATCGTATCCATTCAAGTATAATTATCATTTGATGATTTAAAAATGATTTTTAAGGACTTGATATCATTCTGGATATGAATAATATACAACCTATCCTTTACAAACATGTCTTACGTAACAAAACATACAAAAGAAAACAAGTAAGTTCACACCCGAAACAACGATAATACTAAGATATTATTATCAAATCAATATTAAAAGATCATATATGATATCATAATAATGTATATGATTCTTTTATAATTTAATAACAATTATTTCACCATTATACAGGAGGTTAACCTACCCCAACCAAGGAAAAGTACAAGGTAAGGGTTATTTCACAATCTCTTCATTATCCGAGGTTGTTTATACGTAATAATCTACTGGGATCTCTTTACCATCCACATCCATGTTTTCTTAAAAATGTATTTCAAGACATTTTTATTATTTACAAGAATATGGGTTAAAGTAATTTATACCTTTTTTTTGACTTTTTATAAGAGGAATCTTTCCGTCATTTTCAAAACAAGGTCCTTTTTAGCCTTTTCGACAGAATTAAGGTAAGAATGTTTTCTTTAACTTATACGGCGGGTGCGGTTATTTTCCGCCATTATGAAATCTTCAAAGATTTCCTTACAAGCTTCTAAGATTATTTTCAAGAAAATGTTTTATTTTATATGGCTCTTAAATGATTTCAAAAATAGAAAGAGATATTTCTCTAAAAAGTGTTTGATTTCATCTATGTCAACATCCTTTGATGGATTTTACGCTTATTTGAAGTTGATTTATTATGATAAAAAACTTCTATATTGTATTGAAGGTTTTGTGATATGTTTGACTGTGGATATGCTATTTTTATACCGTTCATATTTTATGGTGAAATTATTGACATTTCGTATGCTAGTTTTAATACGAATGTTTATGTTATGTTTAAACATTTTCATATGGGAATGCATTGGACTTAATATGTGACGGGTGGAGCCCGCTATAGCTCCTCGATGCGTCGGTAGGTCTCATGAGACAAACTAGTGTCTTGGCACAAGGCCTTGACAAAATCTTCTTTGTAGTCTTGGCACGAGGCCTTGGCTATGTGGTTATGATAGTTTGGCATTATGCATTCCAACATTATGAAAGTGGTTATTGATATTGCATGTGATTATTCGATTAGTAGAATATCCATGTGAACAAGTAAATGGCATTATTTCATTTTACTTTTTCCATACTATTTTGAAGTTCAAGATTAAAAGGCTTTTGTATTAGTAATGCATTGCCTTAAATGTTTATGCTTATCTTGAATGTTCCGCTATATTGTTATCCTTACTGGGCATTTGAGCTCACCCATTTTCTATGTTTTATTTTTTCCAGGATGTGACGAAGTTAGTTATGAATGACCTGCAGGGATATTATGAGGGGATAATAGTGTGGAATGTGGAGACATTATGTTGTTGTAGTAGTTTTTTTTCATTTTATGATGTAATATAAGACTTATGAATATATCTAGTGTTTCCAAGGCTACTAAACCAATCGGTCTTTCGAGATTTGATCTTTCTTGTGATCATGCCAATGTTATGTAATAATGCACCGACTCTTGGTAACTAGGGTCGGGGCGTTACAATATATGGTTATTATAACATAATACTAATTCTTAGTTATTATATCATCCACTCTAATTCCTTTCAATAATTATGGGAATGAAATCATCACTCGTGCGTACGTACAGATTACCGTCTCCACAACGCGATGAGATTCATTCTCCAAGTTAAACATTCAAGAATGATTATAATGTATATATATTAAATAATCATGAAATATATTGAATATTAATTATACTAGATTTATTTATATTTTATTTACTAACTTTCATTCAATTTAATGAGGAAACGAAAATAGCGTTCATTCGTAGGTACAACCTACCCTCTTCATGAACGATGTATTTCATTCCATTTATCGATTTATTATATATTTATATGATGAGTATATATTATATATAAATCATGTTTTACATTATGGAAATATTTGATCATGATCTAAGTAATCATATGAATAATTAAAAGTCAAAACATTTACGATAAATGAAACTGTTTTAACCAAAACAATGCTTTAACATGGAATTGACAAAAGAATGGGTGATATAAAGTCGTAACTGAATCATGTATGATATCATAAATATTGTTATGGTTCTGTTACAATTTAATAATATATTTAAACACACTATAAAAGAGTCTCGAAAATATATAAAAGAATTAGTACATAAGGTAAGGGATAATTATTCCAATCTCGTTCTTATCCGAGATTGTTTATTCGTAAGTATTAACTGGTGTTATGTTTATCATCCATGTCCATGTATTCTAAAAATGTTTTCATAAAATGTTTATTATTATTCCATGTACGTTTAAAGTCATTTTTACCCTTTTATGGCTTTTACCACAAGGTATGGAAGGAATCTTTCTTTTGTTTACCATATGAGGTACTTTTTTGACTTTGCCGGAAAAAGTATGAGGAGAATGTTTTTTTAACTTATATGGCATGAATGGATTTTTACGGTTTCATAACACCTAATTTTCATGAAGATTCTTCTACAAGATTTCTTGATTAATTTCAAAAAAATCCTTTTGTTTTAAAATTGAATGCCATTTTGTGAAAAGAAAATGATTTTGAAGAAGAAAAGGATATTTTCCTCAAAATTCATTTCAAATGTTTTGTCAAAAATATTTTCCATCTATGATGACATTATTTAGTATCATTATGTTTCAAATATAATTTCTCTATTATTTCAACATTTTAATTATTATTATGATGAAATGATATCCATTTGTTTTATATGGATTATGTTATAATGGGATGATGTTTATGAAACCCATGCTATTCTTTGGGTTATGATGAATGATTTACGTTTATTTTATGGCACAAGTAAGAATGAATTCATTATGAGATGGGTGGGAACTATAACTCCCTCCAATGAATTGGGTAAAGATTTATATCTCATGAGATAGACATGGATGGAAGACAAGTTAATCCGGTTCAGTGATACAGGACTCGAATGAGGAGTTTACTCGATTTAGTAAGGGACTTCGTCCACTATGATGGTATTGGTAGCAATACATTGGATACTATAGAAATCATATCATTTGATTAATGGTTTTCCACAATTACATGTTTTATTCCCCATGCTATTTTATCATTATTGATGTTCCATTATGATATATTCCTTACGTACTGCCATTTTTTATGTCATTGCTCAAGATTTTTATGTTTAAACATTATGTTCATGTTTTTAAATTCAAATGTACATGGTTTGTTTTATTTTCCCCATGATTACCCGTTCGAAGAATTTGAGCTCAAATTTTATTTGTTTTCTTTTTCCCAGGATATAAAGAAGGTTTTTAGGTAGGAAAACAAAAGGGGGAGATTTTTATGGGAGATGTTGAAGATCGTTCACCATGATTAGAATATTATGTCTTGAGTTTCCAAAGACACTAAACAAATACGATCTTTGGGCGTCATTTTTGTCATGTATTAAGTATTATAAAGAAGTAATGTAATGTCTATGTACGTCAAGCTATGGGTCTCTATAGTTGGTATCAGAGTAAAGTATTAGTTATCCTTTGTAAACCAGGATGCAAAAATTTTAGATCCCTTGAGATATTCCTATGCTATGTCTAGGGATGTCCCTAAGGATAAGTATATGTAATGGTAATAGAGATAGAATTATGTTAATGATCATAGATTTAAATATAAGATATTATAGATTGAAAGTACTTCCCTTTGTTATGTTATTTTCCTAGCATGATTTTTGCCTCTCACACAATTCTTTTTGGGTTTTAGAAAATGGATGGAAAGAGGAATATTCATGTTAATGGAGAATATGATGGACAATGGAATGATATTCTTCCTGAGAATCCAAATGAAATGGGATTTGGAAGGCGAAAAATCATTATTATGCCTAATCAACAATCTCATAATATGATCAACAGTATCAACTTTAGTAAGTTTCTTGACATGACTAATAAGAGAAAGATGGAGTTTCGTGATGATCATAGAGGAAATTAAGTTCAATTTTCCTCATGTAAATCATGTTGGAAGAGGAATCAAGGAGAATATTTAAAAGTAAATAAAATATTCTTTGGGTGTGGAAAATAAGGACTCAAAGCTAGTAATTGCAAAGGAAAAGTTTCTGTTAACATAATGGAAAAGGAGAATGTTATTGCTAAAACATCAACCAATGTTAAATGTTTTAAATGTGGAATGTACAAGAATTATGCAAACCAATTACCTAAGGGAAAATCCCATGAAGAGAATCAAAATGGTCGTATGGGTAGTATTTATGTTGATGATGATGAAGAGAATACAAATGATATATGAGATGAAAGAAGTTTTGAGGAATAAAATGAAGAATCACAGTCAAAGATTTAAGAATCTAGTGGAATGGTTGAATTTTTATCAAGAATTATGTATGGTACTATGGAATAAAGAAAAATTTAAGGATTTTTACACTATTGTTTATCCTTGGGTATTTTAATGTATCTTTTGAATGGTACCAGTAACCATGAAATGTGATTGAAATATTTTTGGAAAGCACCTAATATGTGCATAAATAATGGATAAGGAGATAATGAAATGTTTTATAGTATTAATGAGCTCATGACTGATATATGGACAAAGTTATATCATGGTTAGAGTATATTGAATTTTTGGGATTCTGGTATATAAAAAGAGTGACCTTTTTATAACATTATTGTTTTCAATAAGGTTTTCTGGTAATTTATATTTCAAAATAATACATGATTAAGGTATTCACATGTTTGGAATGCGATCAAAAAGATTTATCTTATGATATATGGGGGATAAATGATGGTATTCAAGTGCTTGTTATGTGACCTTTACAGTAATCATTTTCTTTATACTATGAGATTGGACAGACATATTTTGGACAAGTCTAAAGATTGGAATGGATTATGTCGGACATTAGATAGTATTTTTAAGGATAAAACTTTTTTTGATATTATTTCTGTAATGTTATAACAGTGTAGTTTTAGAAAAATGACAACCTGCAGGACGGACGATAACCCTTCACGTCAGATAAGGTTATGGGAATTGAACCCACAACTGAACTGTGACATGCCTTTATCGCCTACCACTGGCCTACCGGAAGTCCCTAGTTAGTAGAAATTAGTTTTATTTTATTAAGAAGTGTGATAGTTGAAGTATAAGTCCATTTTTTGAACCATATATAATTATTCTCACCATAATATGGACTTATGTATATAAATTTGGCTAACCTTAGGTTTGAGACAGACATAATGACCTATCATTCTATCGCACGATCTACTAACACTTCACAGAAGAAAAATTCAACTTCATTTCTATAAGAGATGAATTGAAAATTGTTCAAGGCACAAAAAATAGTGATACTATACCAAAATCATGTACGTATTTATTTTAATTATTTAACGTTAGGGAAATGATCTTGAAAACCAAAAACGTTGTCCTAGTACCCTCATATTCAATGAATCAGATGGTACCTTAGATCATCATAATTTTTTGGCTTTGTGATTGTTGGATTTTTCATATCCATTTTCTCTACCACTCATTATCAGAACATGATGGTTATATTTCTCTTCCATATCCATATTTTCACCTATGTTATCCAATGTAGAAACCCAGTTAATTTGGGTAACCATTATGTTTCATACTTCACTTTTTAAAATTATGTTTTTGTATTCTTTTTACGATGTGGGTTTTTGTGAATGAAAATTTCAAGTAGTATACGATTTATAACCCTAGTGAATTTTGAGGGCGAAATTAATTTTTAGGGGGTATAATTTAACAACTAAAGATTTTATGATATATATTAATTTTAATTTTTTTGATGTCTTCTATTGTACACTACAACAAGATTAGATTGTACTATATGCAACACTGTATTAGCTTGAAGTATACGCGACTCTATTCTTGGCTCATGTTACACACAATTTCAAGTTAATTTTGTAGAAATTATTCTATGCAACATTAAGTATAGATTTTTTTAATGAATAAATGAAATAAGTTTTGATTATGTTATATGCAACACCAAAGGGAGCTGCCACTACACGCAGCCCTGGCTTGGCTTGCATTACATGCAATCACGACCTTCCTCGATAGCGTGTGTAGTATGCAATGTTGAGTTTCTCTAAACAATGCTATATTGTTATAATATTATTATGAACTAGCCGTTATGAATAGTATTAACTATTTTTTGAATTTTATAACATTATTATTCATCTTACAAATTTTCTAGAACATGGTATGAGAATAAAATAAATTTTCCGGGTAAAATAAGCAATTTTCAAAAAATGCGCTTCTGCCGCCTTTTGATGGTTCACCGACATTAAATATAGTTATTGACATGTTTATAAGTTAAATTTGACAAAATAAAATCCTTTTTTGGAATCAGGATATAAAAATTTACTTTGGATAAATTTTTCATATTATTCGGATAACTTTCATATTTTAATGAATGATAAAAACACGCTATATTTTAATTAAAAACAACTTTTTTCATCGTAATAATTTATATGGTTAAATTATAATATTGAATGATTATAAAGTAAAAATAGAATATATTTTTACCATTTAATATAATTTATGTCATTGGCATTGATTTAACATTGAATTCATAGGTAAAATCATTTCAATCTTTTGTAATGTTTTGACTTTTAAAACTCGTTTTCTTAACAATGTGATTAATTTTAAATTAATTTATGAAACTTATTGGATTTGAATTTGAAAAAATGAATTCCATATTTGGAATTATTAGGAACAAATTATATTAATATGATACTTTTTATTTTTGGGCACTATGAATAGTAACTATGGTAAAATTTATTAACCATTGTTAAAGGTAAATCGGGTAATTTAGGGTAAGTAAAATATTATAAAATTACCCTAAAACTTGTCTTAATATAATTGGATGATTATAATCCGTCTTAAAGAATATTTTGATCAAAATGGAATCCATTGGTTCCCACTTGGATGTGATTAAGACCTTTATTTTATTTTATTTTATAGAAAGTGAAATACGTCTCACTCAAACATTAATAATTAAAGAATTTTTAATATAATGTTAAACAGAATAAAAATTAGATTATAAATACTCATTTTAAAGATAAAATGTTTTTTTTGTTATGGTAAATTATTTGTAATTTTTATGTGATATTCAACTACCTTAATATCTTATACATTAATGATGTAGAAATTATTTACTTAGTGAAATATCAATAATATAGTTTTTTATTAAAGTAATAATTCCCATCAAAAGGCCCAAAAACATGACCAAAACCTTTTGGTCGAATATATCTATACTATAAGAACACAAGGGTCAACTATGGGACCATTAGGAATAGTATAAAAGAGATTATGACATTTATATTATTTTATTTTTATTAATGTCAAAGTTGACACCTTCACAACTTAATAAATATAACAGTTTAAATGTTCTGATTTTAAGATGATAAATTCTAGTAAAATTATTATTATAAAATTTAATAGATTTATATTCATAATAGGATTTTATGTTTAATTTTCATGTTAAAAATAAGTATATTAAATACATAAACAAAAATGTTATAGTAATTATTTTATTAAGAGAAATGTCAAATTAATTGTTTTAAAATATTTAAATAAATATTATATGAACTATTTAATGTGATCCACTAATTTTCTAGATTCATATTACATGTTAGGAATCTATTAAATATTTTGGATCGAATATATCTTCTCTGTGCATTTTATTTAAATTCAACTAATTAAATAATGTCAAAATTGACGCTATTGTTATTTTATAAAAATAACATATTATTAAATTGATTAAAAATCACAAAAATATATAGAAAATTACATATTGAAAATTATATGGTCTAAAATGTAATAATTTATCTAATTATTTAAAATTCACAACACATTAGTAAGTATTTTTAACAATTTAACAATTAGAATTTTGTTACCATAAATAAATTTAAATAGATTAAATAAGGATAAATCAAATTGATAAGGTTTAAAATAAATTCCAAACATGTCTAAATTTTATTTTATGATGATATTACAATACTATCACATCACATATTCTAATTTGAGGCATTTTGGATGTTTTTATGTGGGGTTTTAATTTATTATAAATTAATATTTCTTATGTTTCCAAAGGTACCCCTCTCCTCCCTTATAAAAGGGAACCTCCTCCCTCGCCTCCACACACCACATTGATCCTTCATTCTCGGAAAAACACTGCCCATTTCTCTTCTACACTTACTAAGAAACATACTAGTGGTCCTGGTATTCTTCAGAAACCAACTTTAGTGCCCTAAGAGGAGGTTTAGAAGAGGCGTGTCGAAGAAGAGGTAATATCCTTTACCGATTCTTTGAAATTCATTTATTCTTATAGATCCTATTCTTATATTGTTTAATAATAAAGTAATAACATCAGTATCAATCATATACTGATATGTTATTATAAATATGACCCATCCTGGTTTGAACTTCTATCCGACCTACGGAAAATGAAATCACCGCGCGTGCGTACGTATGAAATACCATCTCCACACCGTGGTGTAATCTGTTTTTCCACAACCACCTAACATTGATGGGTATAATTTTGTAAAGATTAAATATATATCATTATTATAACATGATAATAATTCAGAGATATTATATCATCCACTCTAATTCCATTCAATAATTATGGGAATGATATCATCGCTCGTGCATACGTACAGATTTCCGTCTCCACGATGCGATGAGATTTATTATCCAAGTTAACCATTGAAGAATGATTATAAATTATATATATTAAATAATCATGAAATATATGACATATTAATGATAATATATTTATTTATATTCTATTTACTTACTTCTATTCAATTTAATAAGGAAACGAAAACAACGTTCATGCGTACGTATGGCCTACCGTCTCCATAAATGGTGCATTTCATTTCATTTATTGATCTATTATATATTTATATGAAGAATATATATTATATATAAATCATGTTTTACAATCTAGAAAAATTTAATCATGATCTAAGTAAACATATGAATAATTACAAGTCAAAACATGTATGATAAGTGCAACAATTTTACCCAAAACGATGCTTTAACATGGAATTGACAAAAGAACAGGTAATATAAAGTCATAAGTGAATGACGTATGATATAATAAATATTGTTATGGTTCTGTTAAAAGTTAATAATATGTTTGAACCCAATATATAGGATTCTCAGAAACATACGGTAGAAATTGGACATAAGTTAAGGGATAATTATTCCAATCTCGTTCTTATCCGAGATTGTTTATATGTAATTATTTACTGGGGTTTTGTTTATCATCCATGTCGATGTTTTATCAAAATATTTTCATAAAATGTTTACTATTCTTCCATGTACGTTTAAATCCATTTTTACCCGTTTATGAATTTTACCACAAGGTATGGAAGGAATATTTCTTTTTTTTTCATACAAGGTACGTTTTGAATTTTTCGACAAAAGTACGAGGAGCATGTTTTTTAACTTATACGGCATGAATGGATTTTTACATTTTCATAATGCCAAATTTTAATGAAGCTTACTCTAAAATATTTCATCGTTATTTTCAACAAAATCTTTTTCTTTTAAAATTGAATGTCATTTTGTGAAAAGAAAATGATTTTGATGAAGAAAGGATATTTTCCCCAAAATTAATTTCAAGTGTTTTGTCAAAACTATTTTCTATCTAAGATGAAATTATTTAGTATGATTATGTTTCAAGTATAATGTCTCTATTATTTTCGTGGTTTAATTCTTATTTTGATGAAATGATATCCATTTGTTTTATATGGATTATGTTATTATGAGATGATGTTTATGAAACCCATTCTATTCTTTGGGTTATAATGAATGGTTTAGGTTTAATTTTTGGAACAAGTAAGAATGATTTCATTATGAGATGGGTGGGACCTATAACACCATCCAATGAATTGGGTAAAGATTTATTTATCATGAGATAGACATGGATGGAACATCAAGTTAATCTGGTTCAGTGATACATGACTGGAACGAGGAGTGACTCAATTCATTAAGGGACTTTGTCCAGTATGATGGTCTTGGTAGCAATGCCTTGGATACTGTGGAAATCATATCATGTGCTAAATGATTTTCCACAATTACATGTTTTATTACCCATGCAATTTTATCATGATTGATGTTACATTATGATCTATGCCTTACGTACTGCCATGTTTTAAGTCATTGATCAAGATTTTGATCTTTAAACATTATGTTAATGTTTTTAAATTCAAATGTATATGGTTTGTTTTATTTTTCCCATGTTTACCCTTACTGAGTATTTGAGCTCACACTTTATATGTTTTCTTTTCCCTAGGATATAAAGAAATGTTTTAGTTAAGAAATCAAAAGGGGGAGATCTTTATGGGATATGTTGAAGATCTTTCACCATGATTAGAAGATTATGTTCCGAGTTTCCAAAGACACTAAACTAATACGGTCTTTGGGCGTCTGTTTTTTTCATGTATTAAGTATTCCAAAAAAGTAATGTAATGTCTATGTACGTCAAGCTATGTGTCTCTAAAAAATCCACTTGTATTATCTAGAAAAAATGAATTTTTAGGAAAGCCAAATAATCTATACATTATAAAAACATTAGGATGTTATCTTATACATAGAATTCTCCCAATGGTTTTAAATAAAGGTCATTAATTCTAATATCAAAATATTTCCTTATCCTACACGGATTCATACTAATGTGAGCCATAATTTTCATGCATAGATATTATATCTTAATATATGGTATTCAATCTATTTTACAGATACATACCTAAGCACTGTTAAGGTTTAGTGTATTTGAATACTTGATGAAAAATCAACTTACTTGATGAAATATATTCAAGAACTCCCACAAAGATCTTCTCATATTGTCTTCCTCTTACATATACCCTATAGAAAACCTTTATTCATTACCTGAAGAATGAAAACATAGGAAAGTGTGAGATCAGATGCTCAGTAAGGGTATACATGGGATATATCAATGATCACTTATGCCAAACATGAGAATAAGGGTATGAAAAAATGAGAAAAAATTAAAAATCCATACTAAACATATCATAGATCATAATATTAAATAAAGGAATAAATCATGGTACTTAATAAGACATGAATCAATAAGGAATCAATTAAAATGATCATTGAGAACAAAACATTGACATAAGTGTGTATAAAAAAATAATCATAGATAATCATTTCTTTATTCAAGTATCACATACAATACCGTGATAGTGGAGTGGGTTAACTCACCATTCCATCATATCCTTAGTCATAGTCAACTCTGAAGATGATTATAGTGGACAAAGTCCCTTACTGAACTAGGTTCAGTCCCAAATCCAGCCCTTATTATCTCATGAGATATCCATCTTCACCAAATGAATTCAAGGAATTTATAATTCATAGAACACCAATAACATAATCACAATCCATTCATTTTCATAGAAAAAGACCATAAATCATTCTTCATATATCATAACCCATGTAAATGGAATGAAATTCATAAACATTTCAACATTTCATCATAACAAAACCCATATAAAATAAATGGGTTTCACTAACATATCATTATCAAATTATAAACCATAAAATGAACGAATAAGGATGAAATCATTAGATTATATCCCCAAAAAATTATAAGTAACATAAAAGGAATCTATTATTGCATCGAAATATCTCTCACCAATTGTATAATAAATATAAAATATAATAAATTTAATAATGAAATCATTTATATACTTATAATATCATATATTATCTAAATATAATATTTCAAAACCTATTTGATAATTATTTTTTAACTAAAATCGTTGATTCTAGGTGTTCACTGTCTCGTTTTTTATAAGAGTTTTAGTCTGAATGTTTTTCTCCTAGAACTTGGATCATGTTTACATAATATATATAATTTTAATAATGATATAAATATATATATATATATATATATATATATATATATATATATTCCGATTCATCCATAAAATATATATGAAGAGAAATGATTCACATCGTTCAAGGAGATAGTAGGTCATACGTATGCATGAACAATATTTTTATTTTCCCACAAAAAGAGGGAACGAAAGATAAATTTTTTATATAATTAAATATCCATAATAATATAATTAATTTATTTTACTCAAATTATTTACATATTTATAATCATTCAATCAAAATTTTGATGAAAAACGAAGTACACTGCTATGTGGTGGTGGTAAGAATTACATATACACAAGCGATGGTTTCATTTTTAGTGGATAGAAAGAAGGGAGATAATGTATGTAAAATGATAATAATAAAAATTATATATATATATATTATAATTATTTAATTATTTTATAATTCATATCATAGATTTATTGTAGGTACAAGAAGAAAAAAGATTTAATGTACTCAGTGGTAATCCTCTATGTTTAGAAACCTGTTTTAGCTTACCCCTTATAACTATAAATGTTAGTATTTTGGAAGGAAAATAAAATATAGAACATGGATAAGGAATATAGGAAGGTTTTATGTTAGGTTTTATCTGACATACAAGGCTCATGATGTGTGAAGAATATAGAATATGTGGTATCCTTTTATAAGGGAGGGAAAGGGAACACTTGAGTTACTTATAAGATTTAACAATATATTTATATATATATCATAATAATGTAAAGAGGAAAAAAGGCACAAAAATGAGAATTTAAAAAAATTTAGTATATAAATAGACTAAAAAAGAACTTTTTTTGAATGTTTTTTATACATTTTAATCCATATATTCTAGTTAAACAACTTTAAACCCCTTCTACCCTTAATTGTGAAAACTCAAAGTTTTACCATGATAACATAATAATTTGACAAAAAATAATACTGTATATATATTTTTTTCGAAAATTTTTATTCCAAATATGGAATCTAATTTATCAGATTTAATTTCTATAGTTTTCATAAATTACATATAATATAAGAACATTAAATTAGTGAAAAAATGTATTTACGAAAATTAGAAATTAAGAATAATTATTATTTAACCAGGAAATAAATAAAAAATTATTTTTATAGAAATTATTTTTGATAAATAATAAATAAATTAAAGTTTCTTTACATGTAGTTCAAGAAGAAATTTTTTTTTTATTTCAATGATTCCATTAAATGAAATGACTCAAAATTAGTTTTTAATTTGAATAAAACATAACTTATCTTCACAAAAGTGATGCTTGGGGTTCCCAATTTTAAACTAATGACATAAAATAAATTATTTAAAAATTTAATAATTTATTTGATTGAAAACCACACATATAATATGATAAAGTTACATGTCGGAGAAATTTTAGTGTTTCACACCATTCTATTAAACTAATTTACCTCTTTTACCAATGCAGAAAAAATTTCTATTGTTAATAATAAAAGTAATAAAATTAATATGTAACTATAATATTATATTAATCATTCAATATTTTAATGTGGAATCCATTTTATCAAATTAAATTCACAATATTGTGATATTATAATTTTAAAATTCAACCATCAAATCATGATAAAATTCGGTTTTCTAGAAAACATGTTTTCTTATGTTGGAAATGTTTTATTTGCTAAAATACCAAATAAAATCGATTTTAATAACCTTAACTGTATTTATAATGATATATATTAACTAATTTTACTTTGAACCATTTTTTTGAAACAAATTTAAACGTTTTAAATGCTTGAAATGAAAAGACAATTTTCAATTAAAATTAGTATTTTTCATTATTCCCGGTAAAATAAATTTTATAAAAAAATTGAAAAAAATAAATAGAATTTTTTATTGATTTAATAATTTTAAAAATTATATATTCTTTATCACTTATAATTTCTAAAATTATTATATATTATTTATAATATTTTATGAAATAAATAAATAAACAATATTTTAAAAAAATGTATTTTGTAATCATAAAATGATATTATGAAAAATTGAATAATAATTTAAAATAAATTTACTTTATAATATTATTTTATTCATACTTTTCATAAATTATTTATCCCAATTCATATATCCAATTTTATAGCCTGGGTAATAAAAGTCTGTTTAATAAAATATTATTCATATTGTGATTCATTTTAACTCAAGTTTTCATCTTTCAGAACTGATCAAGGAAATAGAATTTATTTAATGAGAAATTATCCATATAATATATAGGTGTTATAATTATTCCCTGAAATTTTTATATCATTCCATTATACCATGTTTCAATTTTTATCTAAGACTCTTATTCCATGGTACATGTTTTTTAGTTGAGATTCAATGTTCTGATATCATGAATTATGGACAACTGTTATTGTTAAATTATGTTTTTAACAAGAAAATTTTCCCCTAATTTTTTTTCATATGATATTGATTTAACCTTGATGGAATGACATAAATACCCTATTCTTTTACATATATAAATACATTATTTTAAGCATAATTAACCATTAAATACAAACCATAAATAGTTAATTATAGTGTGTTTGGAAGACAAGGTATATTAATTTGAAAACATGGAAATATAATAAAACACATATATATTAATCTTCAATAATGAACTGAAAAAATATTTTTAAATCATTCATATACATAGGATAACCTGAATAATACATAGACAACATGGTTGAGCTATAAATCCCAGTAATAGAATAAACCAAGGAATAAAGTGATGCATGTGAGTTAAAAGGAAAAACGTAATGACATAAAATCTTTAGAACATGATTAAATATATAGAAGAATAACATATAGAACATTGAATCATGTAATCATGGAAAATATGAATGTGGAAGCAACATATAACATGACATAAAGACTGTTCAAGGATAATTTCCATGTCTATATCACCCGGTGGACAAAGTCTCATAATGCATTAGTTTTACACCCTAATCCCATATATATCATCTTATGAGACTAAAAGTTACCCAATTAATTGGAACACTATCTGGGTTCACCCATAATACAATGTTCATTCATACGTGTTCTATATAAATAATCAAACATAATGAATAAACTTAAGGGTTACCCATGGAAAGAAATGGGTATCGAAATCATGTCATATGGTAGAAACAATGAGTGTATCAAAATGATGTAAAAGAATGAATGGATTTAAATAAAACCTATAAATTCATAATTTGAAATAGAAATAGATCAGGATAAATTATTTCCAACTGATGTGATAGCATGTAAAATGAGTGTTTACGAATCATTATAAATGAGCCACTTTACTTCTTTTTAATGGAAAATATTAAAGATTCTTTAAAGAGCATAAATAAATAATTGTTTGTGTAAAAACATAAATTAAAAAAGATTGTTTTTTTTAATTAAATTATTTTTTTTATAAAAATAATGTTTCCTTAAAATTGATTATGGAGTGTACTTATAAATGGATAAGAAATTAAGAATTTATCTTTAATCCTGATTACTTAGTAGAAGTTATTGTGAAGAGAACCTTATGAAATATGTATTTTTCCATGAAATAAAAAATAATTGATTTTGATACATATATTTAGAACATATTCTTCAAATTTATAATAATTATACATTAAAAATTAAGAAATAAATTGGTTTTAGGAGAGAGAATGTGTAACCCAGTGGCTATTCCGAATGTATTATGCAGTTGCACATAATTTCCTGGGTAATAAAATAAATTAAATTAATAATTCCCATGATTTGAAATTATATGATATTATTTTCATTTCAAAAATTTAATGGTCCCATACATCATTAACTTTTTCAACCAGAGGATGATTTATTTGATTAAATTCTAATGACAAAAATTTATATTACTTTGGCGGCTTTTTGATCATCACAAACTAGTTTATTCGTTATTTAAAATTATGTATATATATTAAATAAAAAACATGAACTCAGATATAATGTACATATTTTAATTTTATTTAACCATAATAATGGTTTTATGAATATCCTTGAAGGCTATAATTGAAAATAAAAAATAATGATCCATGAAGGTAGTGAATCGATATATCATAGATGATGTTTTATTTTTTAAAATAAGAAGGGATGTGAAGAGATTTTATGTTGGATATTAAATTAACATAACAAAGTTATATAATATGTTTGATACACCAGTTATCATTCCATTTTTTATTTTGAGGGAAAGATTAAGGAAGAATTAAGTACGAATTTAAAAGGGAAAGGAGGATTTCACCTCTTGAAGGTTCTCCCCATGAGAACCTATTTAAGAAACATTTGTGTGAACATTTTCTATACTAGAATATATTTGATTTACTGAATATTCTTGGGAATGTAATTGGGTAGAATATTTCACAGCTTCAAATCTTATAAGGTATGAAGAGAAAGGTTGGTGAGGTGTCGTATTTATAAGGGACATAGGCATTTATGTTATTATATTCATTAGTTAATTATTTTGTCTCAAGATAATCAATAGTATTGATTCATGTGACTAAATATAGTAAATAGTTCATGTGAGTTCAAAATATTGTGTTCTAACATTTTCCATGACTCAAAATGTCATGTATTTTACTTAAAATGTTAAATATCTTAAATTACTATATTTCACTATTCACAAAAATTTCAATTATTTTTTAAAAATAAATAAATATCACCGTTAACATTTTTGAAAATTTATATTTTAAAAAGTAGAATCCAATTTATAAAAATAACTTTATGATTATGAGAAATTTAATTTTTAATTAAAATTTTCATTTCATTAAAAAATATTCATTTTAATATGATGACCAATTTTATGACACACTGGAAAATTAGTTAAGGTATACTAAAATTATATTATAAATATAATAAAATAATATTAATTTATGAATCAATTATATGAAAATATATTTTATTTTAAATCCCCAAATTAATTTTAAAACTATAAATAAACATTTAAATTTCACAAATATTCTCATAGTTAATTTATTATTTTTAAAAACATTGTTTACATAATCTATGATAGAAATATATCATATTTTCATTTATAAGATACATAAATTTTGTTTATAATTTTATGTATGAGTTTACTATTCTAATGGTAAAATTACTATTCATAATGGTCACATTACTATTACAATAGTCAGGTTACTATTCCAATGATCAGATTAATAAAGTTCAAAAGGGTTAACTACTTTCTATAAATACCACTTATTCCATTCATCATTCACTTCTATTTTTTCCCATGGTTATATATAATTTAATCTATTAAATGAATATTTCATTATTAACATTATGTTCTATATCAATATTTTTTTTGTGAGTGCGGTCACACTAGTAGATCGATCACATCTAAATTTTTTCTTTTCTTATTTTCTATTTATTTCCCTAATATAATATTTGGTATTATTATTGGTTTGGTTCCTAAATAAAGTATCATCACTCATTTATGAGAATAATTTTTTTCCTGGTTTCTCTATGTGAATTATGTGCTTTATACAACATGACATAATTATATAATGAAAAATTTCATTGATAAAATGTTGGGTCATTACATTATTTCCCCTTATAAAATCTCACCATAAAATTTTTTCCAACACACTAAGGTGAAAATAGGTTAGGTTACTTGTCCTTTATCTCTTAATCTAGTTCTCATGTTGCCTCTTCGTATTTATGGTTCCACTATTATACTTTGTCTAGGTGTTTTTTATTTTAGTGTAAAACAGTATCTCTATAGTCAAAGATCTTCACTATATGCTCCTCACAATAGAAAACATTTTCAATATATATAACCTTTGAATTCATTACATCTGAGGGATCTAGTATATATTTCATGATTCGGGATATAGGGAATCGACATGTACTAAAGACATATTTGGTGGAAGTTCTAGTCAACATGACACATCTTAGACACAATAAAGATTCGTGAAGGGGTCGATTTACTCATGACTTAGCTTTCCTTTCTTCCCAATTGTCATGACTCTATTCCTTGGATATATATAGAGGAATACCTTCACCCCAACCTAAAAGTCTATACCCTATAGATAATTATCTTCATAGATCTTATGTTTACTTTTGGCTACCCAGATGTTCATCAGAATATTTTGTAAATTTTCTACAATTTCATTCACTATTTTAGGGCCTAATAGCTTTTGTTCAAAAAATTCATCACAGCATGTAAGTGTTCATCGTCCTTTCCCATCAAGGAATTAATATAGGGAAATTTCAATTCTTGAGTGGAAAATATTGTTACAATAGATCTCAACCAGAGAAAGATATTTATTCAATCCTTCTTTAAACTCTATTGACCATGCTCAAAATATATATTCTAATGTATGAATAGTTCAGTTATACATGACATCGGTTCGATGTTGAAAGGCCATGTTGATGTTCAAATCAGTGTTTATAGTTTATTAGAGACTTTTTCAAAACATGGAGTTGAATCTCAGATCTTGATCAGATATAATCAATAACGGTACTCCATGTAGCCCGACCAATTCTATGATGTACATCTATGTAGTTTGATCAAGTGATATGTCTTCATGAATTTTGATAAAGTGATAGGTCTTTTTTATGAAATTTCCAATAACTGATATGTTATTATTTCCTCTAGATTTATTTTGATGTCTATTGACAATTTCCATAGTGATATATTCCCATTTCAATACAGGTATGGGTAATGGTGGTATCACCTTTTATACTTTTTCCTTTCAACCTTCACTTGTAGACAAACCCGGAGATTTCATGTATATCCAGTGATTTACTTCATTATATTTTTCCACCAATAGTGCTCTCAGATATCTCCAAACATCTTCAAGCTACCTGGGTGGATGGAGAAGGTTGATTTATGTGAATAAAAAAATATATTTCTTTATCTAATGAAATTATGGAACACATAGTTAGGAACTAAATTTATGGATCCTTCCTCATAAATTATTAACCATAAAGATTTCCCTTTTCTAACATCTTCTACTTTTTCTGAATTTCCACATCATTTAGATAAGAATACTTTCTCTTCTCTATAATAGACGGTTTTGTATTAATTTGATAAAGGAATGATTATGCTAATTCCCTTATGATTCCCATTTCTACCCTTTTCATTTATATAAATATTGTATCCTTCTCTATTCTCTTAATTGAAAAAATTACAATGCACTTTCTACATAGAGAATCTACAACTTTTTTTCATTACCAGGGTAATAATGGATTGAGAAGTAATAATATTTGATTTGCTATAACCATCTACACTGGTGAATATTAAGATCCTTGTAAGTGAATATATATTTGAGTCTCTTGTGATTAGTATATATTAGAAACATCTCCCCATAGAGATAATGCCACTATATTTTCAATGTGAAGATCACAGTTTCTAACTCCAGATAATGTGTGTGGTATTTTTTCCCATAACATCTCAACTTCTTTATAATGTAGTATATTACTTTATCATTTTTTATAAGAACATAATTTAGTCATTTATTTAAGAAGTCGTTGTATAGTAGAAAGAGTTCCCCACTTGTCAGTAGTGTAAGTACTGGTGTAGTGATAAGAATCCTTTTCAACTCTTAGAATCAGACATCACATTAACTAGTCTAGAAAACCTTCACTTTTTTCATGTTTTCTTGGTTAGTGGGTTTGAAAATCATGAGAAGTTCCAAAAAAAGTTCTGGTAATACCTAGATAGACAATGGAAAATATGGATCACTTCTACAAATGTTTACCTAGGACATTCCTCAATCACTTTTATTTCAAAAGGGTCCACAAATACCCCTTTTATGATGATAAAATTCCACAAGAATGATAATTCTTACATGTAGAACTGACATTTAATGTAATTTTCACTTAGTTTAACTCTTTCAAAAGTCACTAGAACAATATTCAAATGATCATCATTCTCTTCGATCTTAGAGTATATCATAATTTCATCAATATAGACTACCAAAAAAATTTCAAGGTAATCTATAATGACTATTCATTAAGACTATTATAATTATTGGAGAACTAGTTTGTCTGAAGGGAATCACTATAAACACATAATTCCCATACCTATTTCAAAAGGCTATATTGGGAATATCTTACTTCTTAACCATTAATTGGCGATATCCTGATCAAATTCTAACAATAGAGAAATACTTTGACTATGTATTTGATCAAAAAAATCATCTATCCAGGGAAGTAGATACTTTTTCATTATCATTATTTTTCTCTCATGATAATCAATGAATAGGTGCATTGATCCATTCTACTTCATGACAAAGAGGATTGGGGAACCCTAGATTGAATCACTCGTGTATATTAAACCCTTTTTTAGATTATCTTGTAAATGTATCCTCACTTCCTTTGACTCAATGGTGTATATTATGTAAGAAGTCTTTGATATTGGTATAAACCCATGAAGAAGTCCAATTTTGAACTCAAAATCCATGTCAGGAGGATGGACACAAAATTATTCCAGGAACAAATTAAAGTAGCCCCTCACAATGGGCATGATTTCAAGAAAGATTATTTCCATTTTCTCAATCATTTGAGCTAGATATTCTTTCTCATAAACAAATAATATCCACAATTGGGATGAATATTCTGATGAAGACTCATCCACCTCCTTACAATTGTATAAAATTTGGGGATGTATCAGGATGTGAATAGTGATTGCCCTTTCCATGTAGTTGATGTTGTATTTGTATAAATATATCTGATAAAGCCCAATATAGTCTCAAACATTATTAGAGGATGTAAGTTGATATTTCATGGGAGGTTTAATATTAAAACATTAACAAGGTATAATTTAAATTCATTAGAAGCAATAATTTCTCCATTCACTATTATCATAGATTACTCAACCTTGAAATTTTAAAGTCATGATTGAATAGTTCTACAAAAATATTAGTATATTAAAGAATATGTAGTACCCAAATATAATAGTACATTATCTATTCTTGAATAAATTGCAATCATACCATGTAACCACATCATTGTTAGTCTCCACCTCTGCAATAGTGATATCATATACCCTTTCTTACTACCTTGGGAATTTTTATTATTGATATCCTCCAAGATCAATTCTAATATGGAATTTACTTGAATAATTACCATGATACATGTAGTTGAAAAAATCTGTTATAGCAAGAGTGTTGATTTGAACCATCCTTTCTTCATCGAAATTTGTTGGCCTCTCCATATCCATTTTTAAATAATTATCCTTATGACCCTCTCTTCCCCATTTTAACTAGCTACTGATTCCATTTAGATAGTTCCTAGGATGATTTATACAACAATTTATACATGTGTGATATTGGGTTTTATTTCAATGATTAAATTTATATTTAAATACTCCCAGATTAAAATTCATTCTCTTCTTTTTGCCTCTAATCCCATAATACCCTAGAGTGTCGCTGATCTCAATTTCAACCTTAAAAGAAAAATTTAAAATAAAATCACAATTGTCAAAGTCTTTAATTTACATGTATTTTTGTAGACATAGATTTAATATCCAAAATAATTTATCCAAATTTCTTTTAGTGTTCATCACAAAATCCAGAGGCATATTATAAAATACTTGTAGAATTTACCTCTTACACCCGTAAACACTCATCTTCTTTTTTTCTTTAGTTTAAGAAACTCCCTTTCCCTCTTAAGATGAATAGTTTGGAGAAATAATTTATTGAAAAAAATCTTGAATTCTTCCCATTACATGGATGAAATTTATTCCGTGTAAATCATTTTTCTTATTAGTTTACACTATAGATCAGCTTCCCCATCAAAATGATATACCACCAGTATAACTTTCTATTCTTCTGACCACTAAATTATAGATAATATCATCACAATAGAATTAAACCATTATTCTGTGATGAGGGGATTATAAGATCCACTAATTATAGGAGGCCTTTGTCAAATAAAGGATTTGGCTGGATCTTTTTATTTATTAAGATGATGAAATTCCACATGATTCAAGTGATTATTCATATCATGATCCACTTTTTATATTAGTATCATGAATATTTGATCTACCATTCCCATTATATTTGGAATTTAATTAAGAAAATATTCACATTGCCTATCACGTTGATTGTTTCCATGGGTTATATTATTTCCAAACATGAAATAAGATAAAGAAAAATACAACTAGGCAAGATTAAATACATATAAATTTAGAATATAAAAAAGTGACATTGAACATAGAATGATAATTTATAAAATAAAATTATATCCTAACTTATGATTCCCTAGGTTTTAGTTTTGGTTATCCATGGTTATGGAATTATCCCTACGCTTTTTAATATGTTTTATAGTACTAATAAAAAAAATAACGAGACTGTGTTATGGAACTAAATTAGAGATCCTAGCCTGTTACATGTACTATTACATGATTTGAATCATAACTTACCATGAAATACTAACAAACGACCATAATCTATAGTGTCTTTGAATAAATAAAAACATAAATATGAAAAAAATGAAATAAAATAAAATAACCTTATATTAATCTTTAATAATGAGCTCCTAACATTCCTTGAGATCTTACATCATAATAGGATAACCTGTGGAACACGTAGATAAAAGTGATGAGCAAAAAAGCCCAGTAAAGGAATAAAACTAGGAAAAAGCATTAGAGGTCATAAAATAATTACATAAAAGGAAGGAAACATGCATTAAAATTTGGAACTATGACATATTTATCATGGGATAATATTATCAATTAAACATAGGAATGTGGTATAAACATAATGTATGACATAAACATGAGTCCTGGATGACTACCAAGATTATATAACATGGTGTAAAAAGTCCCATAATGGATTATGTTTACCCCCTAATACCATTCATGATGTCTCATGAGACAAAAAATTACCCAATTCATTGGATATGTATCTGGAATCACCCATCATAATATGACTATGAATATTTTTTCCATATAAGGAATCAAAGATAAGGATTAAAATTAATGGTTACCCATGGAATGAAATAATTATTGAAATCATGTCATATGGAATAACCAATGAGCGTATCAGAATGATATAAAAGAAATAATGGTTTTAAATCATACATGGACATTAATAAGGGAATATAGGAATATATCATTATAAATTAAGTCCAAATTATATTATAACACATAAAAATAGTGCATAAGAGTTTTTAGAAATAAGACACTTTAGTGCGGTTTAAGGGAAAATATTAAAGATTCTTAAAGAAGGGAAAAAGAATAATTCTTTTCATAAAATAATAAATGAACAAATATAGATTTTCATTACAAAATTATTGATTTCTGAAAAATATTGGTGGAGAAAAATAACTTTGGGTGTGTAATTTAAAATTGACAAGAAATTGGGATGTTCCCTTTAATTGGGTTTGCATATCAGGAGAAATTGAGAAGATAACATTATAATATATTTATTTATAAATAAAAGAATGATTAATTGATATAGATACATATTTTTGGAAAATATAAAGATAATTGATAGAAATATGTTATTATAATGATGAAATAAATTGGTGTAAAGAGAGAGAAAGCATAACACAAAAGTAATTTGGATGTTACGAGATATCCCTTACCTTATATTCTAATTTGATATGCACTTTTAGTTAATTTCATGGATATTCAAATTAAGTTAATTAATAATTTATTTCAAAAAATCATCAAAATATATTTTATTTATTATGATTATGTTATGTTCATTTATTTCCATTTCCATGAGTTGTAGTGTTTAACATCGTTGTTTTTCGGAGAGTTTGTTTCATATTTTCATGGTTGATTTGTTTTTGTATAATAATGTTAGTTATTTTCGTATAAGAATAATTCCCTAGAAGTGAAATTATGTGGTATTAGTTCACATTAAGATATTTGAATGGCTCCATATAGAATTTTATTAATAGACCTGAGGATTATTCATTTGATGAAATGTTAATCATAGACAATAATATTATTCTAATTATTTTTCAATCATCATGAACAGAATTGTTTTATTATTTAATATTATAAATATATATATTTATATTTATATTAAAAAGTATGAAATCAGTCATCATATAAATATTATAATCTAATTTAACCATAATAATGGTTTTATGGCCATCCTTAATGATAGTAATTTAAAAAATCATCATCCCTGAAGGTGGTGAATCGACATAGCACATATGATGTTTTCATATTTAAGATAAAATAGAAGAGAAGAGATTTAATGATGGATATTCCATTTACAAAATAAAATTCCTATATATTTATGATACAAGAGCTATAATGTCACTATGGATAGTAGGGTAAAGGATCATGTACAAGAAAGAAATAATTTAAAATGGAAATAAAGAGAATTTTACCTCATGAATGTTGTCTCCTTGTGAACCTCATTGAGGAACTTGGGTTTAGTATTTTGATGAGGGAAAAAGATCATATATGTGTGAAAAATTATTTTTAATGTAATTTTATAGAATTTCAGGAAGCTTAAAATCTTATAATTTGTGAGGAGAATGGGTGGTGAGGGGCGGTTTGAATAAGGGAAGGAGATGGGTGTCTTTTATTATTAGATAAATTTCATTATTATTTTGGCTCAAAACTATAAATAGTATTGATGATTATGACAGTATATAGTAACTAGTTCATATGAGTTTAATATAATTGGTTCTTACGTCATCAATTACTCAAAAATTTATGTATATGTCTTAAAATGTTAAATACCATAAATTACAGTAGTTTACTATTCATCAAAATTATAACTATTTATAAAAAATAAAAAAAAATACCTCAACCATTTATAGACATGTAGATTTAAAAAATTACCTCTAATTTATGAAAATAATTTTAAAAATAAGAGACATTTAATTTTTAATTAAAATAATCATTTATTCAAATAAATATTTATTTTAGTATTATAACTGATTTTATGAAACTTTGAAAAAATAATTAACATCACATGGAATTATATTATAATTAAAATAAAAAAACATTAATTTATAAATCAATTTCATAAAAATATATTTTATTTTAATTCATTATACTAATTATAAAACTATAAATAAACACTTATTTTTTTTAAATACTAATAATTAATTTATCATTTTTAAAAAATTTATTTACACATTCTATGATATAAATATATTATATTTTCATTTATAAGATACATAAATTTTATTTATACTTTCATATGTGCATTTTCTATTTTAATGGATTGATTACTATTCCTAATGATCACATTAATATTCCAATGGTTATATTTATAATGATCATAAGTTTTTATTAATTCCTACTAATACATATTATTATATTCATAAATCACATTTGTTAACCCCCAAGACTATATATACTTTCATAATTTAAATTAATATTTTATTATTAACTTTCTGTTTTATTTCTACACTTTTGTTCGTGAGTGTGGTCATTCTAGTGGTTCGATCAAATCAAAATTTCCCTATAATTATTATCTTATTCTATATTTATTTTTCCATCGTAATATTTTTCATTATTATTGATTTGTTTGATTTTTAAGGTATCACTATTCATTTATGATAATAATTTTTCTATTTGGTTCTCTATGTGATGTATGTGTTTTATAATACTTGACATTATTATAAGAAGGGAAATTAAATTGATAAAATTCTTGGTTCATACACATAATTTACATTTAAGTGAATTTTTTCACCCCTTTAATATTTTTATATTCCATAGTTTACGAATATGCATATAATTTATGAGATGATTCGATGGGAGTCTAGTGTCGATCATTTAGAAAGTAATTTTTAAAAGTATTGAAAAAAATGTTGATTAAATAAGTGATCGTCAGATAAACAAAGCCTTCCATTATTGGGATTATATGTTTTATTTGTGGGATATAATACTTAAATTATGGAAACAATGTAAAATAAATACATTTTTAGCTTGGATGTTATAAATATAACATTCACCACATGAAATAAAAACACATTATATATATATATATATTTTATATTTCAACACACTATGATTGTAAGTGGGAGTGATATAAGGGGACTATTAAACTATCCACACTGTCTATATATTGGATATTTGGGTTATAATCCTTTCAAAAACTGAACAATAGCACTAGTCGTATTACAAGACTTCGGTGGTGGTGTATAAGAAATAAAAAAAATGTACACTAAGTATTATATAACATATAATTTTTAACCTTGGGTTAATTTCATTGCACAAATACTCAGCATATAATTATCACACAATCTCCAAAACACATCAAATTTTTTTCCACCTTTTGTAATGTCCTAGAAATTCTGTGTTTTTTTAATTATATTGAATTATCTCAAGACCAAACATTTGGATGGCACCAAATTATGAGGCCTGGTGAGCCTAGAAAAGAGAATTTGGAACTTTTTAAAGTTCATTTAAGTAAATGTGTGAGAGTTTTCCTATAATGTTTAATCCTATGCTCGGATCAAAAATTCAAGGGCACCATTGAACTCAGAATGGTGGTATTTACCTAGAATGATTCTAACTTTGACAGACAAGGGTAAGGCAAAAAAGTTAATTTTTGGAATTTTTCAGAAAAAATAACATAAAAGTTATTTTATTGTTCTTCCCAACCGTTGGGTGGTGGAACGAGGGCACTATGGTGTGGAAAAAAATTGAAAAAGAGTCACATTAAATGAATCTCAATAATTTCTCATAAAAATTCAGTGTAATGATGCATTAAATGAAGCATAATAGATATATTGTTTTAGAAATGAAACCGTATAATGACCAGACAATACAGCGTAACAAAAACCTTGCGATGTGTTTTATTTTAATGGGATAATGAATTGGAGTAAGGTGGATCAATTGGTAGAATTCCTCTGATGAACCTATGAAAATAATTCTCTCCAATGATGAATGAAAAACGTCATCGAATCACCAATGAATTTGAGGCACCCCGAATAACAGATCGAGGAAGTGACGAATTGCAATGAAACATGAACCCCCACAGATGGGCCGTTTCAACGACGAACACCTTTGAGGTAGGGGTTATTATTGTTGTAAATTATACATTTTCCATTATTCATTATAAAATGTGGAACACAGATCAACCCATGAACATGTTGATCTATGGATCGCTCGTTTATGCGGGAGGGTGGTCCTTTCGGGGGTTTTTCATTTGGAATGGTTATTATTATTGGAATTTTGAACCTCAAACCCCAAAACTACCCATTTTTTATAAACCTATAACTTGGAGGGAACACGAAAACACTGAAACATCCCAAGATCCTCCTCCTTGTGTGTTATTTGTGGCCAAATTTTTGAGATGGAAACAAGAGGATTATTAGGCCTTAGCAGAGAAGGCAGAACCTCGTAGAGGCCAAAGGTGCATACGATGCAAATAAAAGACAACCGGAGCAGACCCAGTGGTCTGTAGAAAATATAAATGACAGCGGAATGTTATGGCGGCCATGAGAATGTGGTGGCACGCCACCACGACCAGCTGAAGGGAGTGTCCCAGCTAGATCGGGCCACAATGTGGTAGAAAGGGCGGAATGGGGCCCCTCGACCGTGTCGGTGGAGTGACCCATAGCTGTGGGCTGCAGCTTCTCATGGAACATGGTCCTTTGACCATATGCAGATGACCTGGATGAACGGACAGGCCTGCCGCATGGTGGAATTCCTGTATGCGCTACACATCTGGGTTGGAGGAGGAACTGGTCCACCTGTGGCATACTGGATAGGGCAGTGGGCCAGACATGCCCCAAGTAGGCCTTACCTACAACCAATGGGCCAGACCCTCCCCCAATGGGTAGGAATCACCCCCAACAGGTCGTACCCATGCCCTGTGTGTCGGGTTGGATGAGACCAGGTCATCGGGTGACCCAACGAGCTAGACCCTCGGGTGAACCTGGCCAGGTCCAACAAGGCCCAATGGGCCTGTCCCATTGTCCAGATAGGATCGGGCTGACCTAGACTTGAAATTTATTGTGTTGGGTCATTTGAACTAATCCAAGGGATTTGGGGCCCCCGTGATGGGCTGGTTAGGTCAATCTGACTGGGTCGTACGTGGCCTACATGCAACCGACCCCGATTTACTAGAATTCCTATAACATACTAACCAAACGTTTTATTGATAAGTTGTTTATGACATTAGAACCCCCATAATGAAGCAGATATTTTTAAATAAACTATGGAGGCTTTCATGGAAGTTGAAATTCAATGAATTGATTGAGAAGAAATTCTCCTAGAATCAAGCGCACTACGTGCGGAAACCTTGCAGTTGGATAAGACCTAAAGACGGATAACAAGAGACCCTATGTGGATCAGTTACGATGGCCCAGTGGGAAGCAGCCCTATGTGACCCAGAAATCCCATAGTATGGAGCATCTATGTGTGACCCGGAAGACCCATTGTACTCGACAGGAGGAGTACATCAGTATGGCCAAGGTGGGAAGCTGTTATATGTGATCCAACATTTCCATGGTGGGTAGTGACTATTTGTAACCCATCATACCCACAATACTCATTTGGGATGATAACCACAATAGTACAAGGTTAATGGTAATTGGATCTATGTGACCTGGAAGGCCCACTGTACTCATTGAGGAGGAGTAGTCCAGTAGCCCAAGGTGTTCGATGATATGATGGATGGTCCCACTTTCATACTCAAGATTATACGTGATGTGAGCTATCTCTCTTTATGTTTTACATTGAGGATTGATCTTGGGTCATTTCTTGTTGTTTTGGAATCCCAACTATGTATATTGTTATTCACCCCTACATGGGCTTCACCCGCATGTGTTGTGTCTGGTGCAGACAACTGATGACTTATCGGAGGACCTGAAGTTCCATGACCAGGTGGTGCCTAGTGACATTAAGCAGGAAGGATGTGCATCTACTGGTCCTAGTAGCTACACAGTACATACCCATTATGTGGGGGTTTCAACAGACAACTTTCCATCGATCTTTTACTTACTCTTCTTGTAGTTTTCTTTTGTTTTGTTTATATTCTGGCCTATTTACTTTCAATTGTACCTTGACACCAAGTGGTTATTTTGTAGCCTGCATGTAGTTTTTTTGTATTCTTGGGAAATGGTTGTATGTGCATGTGTATAGGTACTCAGGAAAATTCCTCTCACATGCATGTTGATGCCTTCGGTTCTAGTCGCCAACCTCTGGCCTTCATGAGGCGGGGTTGGGGGAGTCACGGCACGGGCCCCGAGGGATGGGTCATGACAAGGGGTATCAGAGGTGGTCATTTCTACCCCAAATATCAGGAGTCTATTGTTATTTTGGGAAAAGGTTTTATACGTTTCAATTTTTACTCTTAGATTTATGGAGTCCAGTGTTGGTGTGGCAGCCAAAATATCAATACACCAAGACCATGAATTTTGCTTTTCGGCTCTACACATAAAAACATTTGTTGCATGCATCATATAGGAATTGTGTGTTTCCTTGTGTTCTTATTGAATTACAATTAGCTCACTAGGTATAATCTATTGATCATGGTACATCATTATCTATTTCAGGATGCCTCCATGTAGACAGCTATCTAGTATTCTAATGCGTGACTATGAGGATAGACCGCCAAGCGATGAGGAATCAGTCCAGGGACCAGTGCTAGAGATGTCCCCATTGGGTTGTGCACTAGTTTAAACACTACCCATTGATTAGAAATTATTACCAGAATTACTGGTAGAGGACGCATGCATGTAGATGATTTGGGGACCGAAGTTGGTCAAATCTTTCAGGGGACAACCTCAAGACTTATGGTCTATAGTGTGGGGGTCCCCAAGTAGATGGAGTTAACAGGGGACCAAGATGTGCTCCACATACAACAAGAAGTGAAACACAGTTCGTGGCAACCTAAACTGCTACATAGACGATCAAGAAGTAGTTTAAGGAAAACCAAGTAGAGGTATAGGGTCGATCAAGGAGGTCCTCATGGTAGCAGACATGGTAGGTTAGCAGGTCGAGTAGTAGGCGGTGGGTGACAGTTTGAGGCACAACCTCCACCACCACTAGGTGGTCCACCATGGACTCATAGAGTTGGTTGATAGTGGATATCATCACTTCAGACACTAGAGGCCTATAACCATGACACTCTAGAGATGATTAGTGGTATTCAATGTGTCTTCTCTAAATTAATTTTAGTTCATATAGACACATGTGTTAGTCACTCTTTATTTTATAAGGACTTCGTTCGAGGTTCAAAGATTATGGTGGATATATTGGCGCAACCCTTACAATTAGAGACTACTATTAGAGGGGATTCGATGAATACACATTGGTACCAGTAGTGTGAGATTACTCTTGGAGGAATGAGCTATGTTTGAGATCTTATAGTAGCAACGTTGAGGCTTTATAACATAATCTTAGGTATATATTGGTTATCTATAGTCCATGCTCAGATAAACTATATTAGGTGCAAAGTCTAGTGTGTCTGCGAGGATGGGACCAGGATTTCCTACACCAGTGAGAAAGGAAATTTCACACCACAGAAGGAATTTCATGAAGTAGGGTGCAACCAATCACTCACAAGTTGTCCAGCCTCACTCTCAGAGCAGTGGAAGAGAGGAGACCAAGCTTTCCTCCAGTGGTGGATGAGTACAAGAACATCTTCCCTGAGAATTTTTTGAGACTACCTCCTTGTAGAGGAGGAGACATCTCCATCAATCTATACCCCGAGATGATACCTATGTCAACACCAGCATATCAGATGGCTCGTACGAAGCTTTGTGAATTGAGGGTAAAATTGGAGGACTTGCCAGAAAAAGGATTTGTGAGGCCCATTTTTTCAAAATGTGCTGACATAATGTTATTTTCTAAAAAGTCGGATGGGATATTGAGGCTATTTGTGGTCTTTCGGCACCTGAACATGGTGATCATGAAGAGAAAGTATCCACTTCCAAAGAATCGATGACCTCTTCGATCAACTGAAGGGTGGAAGGTCATTCTCAAAGATAGAGCATAGATCAGGCTATCGTCAGCTTAAGGTATGGGATAAGGATGTACTGAATACAACCTTCAGATTCTAGTATGGCCACTATGTGTTCTTTTTATGCAATTAAGTGCAACCAATTCCCTAGTAGTGTTCATGATACCTGTGAACAGAATCATCCATCCTTACCTCAATCGTTTCATGGTGGTCTACATTGATGACATCTTGGTGTACATGGTGTTAGAAGAGAAGCACACTACACACTTGAGGATAGTCCTAGACAAACTCTATGAGCACCATTATTATGGGATTCTCCCGATGATCCAGTTATGGATTTAGGAGGTCAAATTTCTGGGACACATCACCTCAAAGGCTGGAGTTGTAGTTGATCCTGTGAAGATTGAGGCATTGCTTTGTTGGGAGCCACCTAAGAGCGTGACTGAGGTGTGTAGTTTCTAGGGGTTTGATGAATACCACCAGAGGTTTTTGACCCATTTTTACAAGGTATCATCATATTTATCAACCTTAACATAGAAGGTACACCCCTTTGTTTGGAAGAAAAAGTAATAAAAGAGTTTCCAAGAGCTGAGGCAGAGACTGAAGAGTGCCCCTCTCTTGAGACTACCAGAAGAGGGTGTTGGGTATATAGTCTTCTGCAATGTATTATGGATCAAACTGGGTAGTTTATTAATGTAATATTGAGACTCAATTTCCTAAGACTCATGGTAGTTGAGGAAAAATGAACATAACTTTGCGACCCATGACTGGGAGTTAGTAGTAGTGGTCTTTGATTTGAATATGTGGCGATGCTCCTAGATGGGTGATTGGTTTACCATCTACATTGACCACAAGAGTATCAGGTATATCTTCTCATAGTTAGACCTAAACATGAGATAAAGAAAATGGTTGGAGTTCCTCTTACACTATGACTTTGAGAAATTCAATACTCATCAGATGGGGAATGTGGTGGTATATGTGCTCAGAAGTAGGTTTTCTCTACAACTACTGATTAAGGTGACAGAACAGTTATCCACGAAGAAAATTTCCTTTATGGATAATGATAGAGAATCTTAGATTTTGTCAATGACTTTCACTCATCTACTCGTATAATGAGTTAGGGAGGAAACCTTGTGGATATCTACTGTAAGGCCCAACATGATCAGTTATCCTCAAGACGAGATCATGATGGATTTTCGATTGATGGGCATCACACCATCTTTTTAAGAGGGTGCACAGTGGTACAAGTGAGGTTGCATGAGGAGTTGTTGAAGAATTTCCATACATCCACATTGGTGGTATATCATGGTATTCCAAAGATGTAATAGGACCTCCGATATTAGTACTGGTGGTTAGGGATGAAGATAGAAATGGAAAAGTTCATTTCATGATGCCTCACTTGTCAACAAATGAAGGATAATCATCAGGTTCCAACAAGAATAGACCAACCACTTGAGGTATGAGAGTAGAAATGGGATGGTATCTCTATGGAATTTGTGATGGGGTTACCAGTCACGTCCAGGGGTCATGATTCTATCTAGGTAATCATTGGCCGACTCACCATGTTGGCTCCTTTCCTACCCATATAGGAGCAGAGATCGATAGAGGGTTTGGGGAACCTCTTAATTCATGAGATAGTGAAGATTAAAAAGGTTCCTTAGGTGATCATCATAGTGTGAAATGCACACTTTACATCCCAGCTATAGAAGGGATTACAGGAGGAGTTCGGGACTCATCTCCTCTTGAGCACAACTCTTCACCAACATAAGGATAGTTAGAAAGAGTGGGTCGTACAGACAATGGAGGTCATGTTTTGGGCTTGTGTCATTGATTTTGGTCATATATGAGAGGAACATCTACCACTGGTAGTTTTTTCATACAACAACAACCATCACTCAACCATTGACATGACACCATTTGAGTCATTGTATAGGAAGCCAGGTAGACCACCTCTATACTGGACAGACCCAGGGGAGTCATCACTCATGGGTCCATAGTTGGTACGAGCTACCACTGAGAAGGTGTAGATCATCACTGAGTATATGAGGACTACACAATGTATACATAAATAGTATGTTGATAGGATACATAGACACTTTGGAGTTCGAGGAAGGAGACCATGTGCTCCTTCGAGTCACACCCCGACAGGGTTTATAGAGATTTGTCCGAGCGATAAGTTATCTCTAAGGATCATCAGACCTTTTCTTATTCATAGAAGAGTTGGTGAAGTGGTGTTCCACAAAGATCATCCTATAGAGATTCACCAGGTGCACAATGTTTTTCATGTGTCATAGCTGAGGAGTTACATGCATGATCCATTACTCGTCATCGACTGGGGTGAGCTAAACATTGATGAAGGGGTGATGTTTGCTGAGCTCCTGGTGGGGATAGAGGATATACAAGAGTGTGTCCTTCATGGATGGTCAATTCCTCTTGTGCATGCTCAGTAGGAGCACAAGAATCTATTGGAGATAACATAGGAGATGGAGGCTCATATTCATGCACAGTACCCCAATTTGTTTGTTTTGCGTTATTTTAGCTTATGAAGGCATGAATCACAAAAAGGGGTGAGTAATGAGATATCCCAAAAATTACATGTAATTTTTTTAAACAATATAGAATTATTTAAAGACAAAATTCCTTGGTGAAACCTGATTCCATGGGCCGACGAGATCAAAATAGAATTTTGAACTTTTTTAAGTTCATTTAAATAAATGTGCGAGATAATTTTTATTACATTTAAACCAGTTCTCAGATCAAAAATCTGAGAGAACACTTGAACTTAGAATGACATGAATATCTTATAATGGACCTAACTTCAACAAAAAAAGGTTGATGAGAAATGATAATTTTTGTACTTATCGGAAAAAACATAGAAGGTTATTTTATTTGATTTTACTAACCATTGTGCAATGTCATGGAGGCACTACAATGCAGAGATTAAGTGACAACGAGCCACATTAAATGAAGCTCATTAATGGCTTGAAAACATGCAATTTAATGAAAAAATAAATGAAGCATAACAAATATACTATTACACAAATGAAACAACATAACGATGCTATGACGTAGCGTAATAGAAACATAGTGACCAATTCCCTTTTAATGGGATAACACATTGAATAAATAAGGATCAATGGGTCGAATTCCACTAAATAACCTACTGTGATAATTCTCTCCAATGACAAATGATGAAAACCTGAAAATTTCTACCGACTTCGATGCACCTAAAATACTGGAATTGGAAAGTGAAAAACACACACGGAATATGAAACTCGTGAATGAGCCACTTCGTTGATGAAAAACATTGAGGTAGGGGTAATTTTTTTGAGAAATATATTTTTCAGTTATTCATTCTATCCCAAATAATGTGGATGAACCCACGAACATGTTGATCTAAAGATCACTCATTAATGCGGGAGGGATCTCATTTCTAGTTTTTTGTATCAGGAATGATTATTATTACTAAAATATTGAACCTAAAACCCCTAACATCCCCTTATTTACAAACTACTAACGTGGAGGGTGTGGGCCGACATGAGCAAGGCCTGATCCCTTCTACCAGGTGCATTCTTCAAGGCCAAACATTAAAAATAGAGACAATAGGATTCTGATTCTATATCAGAAAAGTCAGAACCCCACAATGTTTGAAGGTGCAGAAGGTGTGAAGAAAAAACCACAAAAATGGGATATGGGGTCTGTGTTGGTGGTCGGGGGCAGGTGGTGGTGAACCAAGATGGTTCGCTGGAGGGAGTGCCACAGCCAACTCAGGCCTCGGAGAAGCGGTAGGGGCCACTGGCTGGTGGAGGGATGCGATCCCTCGACCATGATGATGGAGCAGCCTAAAGTTTCAACCCACAAATCTCATGGAATGAGGTCCCCTAATAGCGTGCAAAAGACCCAAACAACCAGATTGGTCAGCAAGATGGCGGAATTCCCAGAAGAGCTATTCATCTAGGTTGGAGGAGGAACCGGTTAGCCGATGGGTGACCAGGTAAGGCAGAAGGCTGAACCTGAACAAAGCGGGCCGGACCGGCCCCAAAATGGGTCGAACCAGCCCTCAATGGGCTGGTATCACACCATGCGGGTAGGAACTACCCCTTTGAGCCAGGTCGGATGAGATCGGGTTGTTAGGAAATTAGGCAGGCTAGACCCCCATCCGAACCAGGCCGATTCCTGTAAGGTCCAATGGTCCTAGTCCACTGGCTGGGCCGGAACGGGCCAACCCAGACCCAAATCGGGTCAGGTCGAGTCAGTTGAACTAAACAGGGGCATGTGGAGACCCCATGTGGGTTGGCCAAGTCAATCCAATAGGGTCGGATTGGGCCCTGATGTAACTAACCCCTGTTTACTAAAACACCAATAACATACAAAACAAGTGTCCAATTGAAAAGCTGTTTGAGGAGTGGAACCCTCACAATGAGGCAGATCTTTTTTAATACTCTATGGATTATTTCGGGTAAATTTAAATGTGATGAATGAATTGAGGATCAGTTATCTTGAAATCAAGTGCACTACATGCAGAAACCCTATAGTTGGGTGATACCTGAAGACTACTGAAAATAGACCATGTGTGGATTAGCAATGATGGCCCAGTGAGAAGCGGCTTTGTGTGACCTGGTAGGCCCTTGGTTGGGAGTGGCTCTATGTGACCAGGAAGGCCCACGGTAATCAACATGAAGAGTATCTCAGTATGGCCATGTTGGGAAGATGCTCTGTGGGACCCGGCATTCCAACGATAAGGAGTGGCTCTGTGTGACCCAACATACCCACGTTACTCTTCAAGGATGAATAACACAACGTTCCATGGTTAGTGGAAAGTATCTCTGTGTGGCCCTGATGGCCCACTGTACTTATTGAGGAGGATTTCTCCAACAGCCCAAGGTGTTCGATGATATGGCTGATGGTCCAGCTTTCATAATATATATTATACATGGTGTAATCTATCTTTCTTCATGGTTTCCTTTCTGGATTGATTTTTGTGTTTCCTTATTGGTTTGGGGTCCCTAATTAGTATATTGTTAATCACCCCTACACGGGATTTAGACGCATTTGTTGTGTCTGCTGCACATGACAGACAACATGGCGGGGGACATAGTGGCCTTAGACCAGGTGGTTCATAGTGAGATCAGGGAGGCATGATATACTTCTATATCTTCTAACATCTACTCTGTACATACCCATCATGTGGGGTTTTTAGCAGAAAACTTTACATCTATCTTGTGATCACTCTTGTTGTAGTTGTCTTTTGTTGGGTTTGTATTCTAAGAAATTTAATTTCAGTTGTACCTTTATACTCAGTGGTTGTTTAGTAGCATGTAGGTTCTCTTTTCATGCTTTTGTGGGATGTGGTTGTATGTGTGTGTGTACAGGTAATCCACCAAATGCCTCCCACTTATAGGTTGAAAACTTTAGTGCTAGTCACCTACCCATGGCCTTCGAGAAGAAGGCTTAGGGGATTCTCAACATGGGCCCTAGAGGATGGGTCATGACACCATAAGACACACCACATTCCACAACTAAAACAATACAACTATGACACATCCAGAAAACTTCTTCTTATTTCATAATGCATTTTTAATTCCAAAAATTTTTAATAACCACATTAAATCCAAAAAACATGTTAATTTAAATCAACCTCAAATACCCACTTTTATAACACCGAAATATTTTAGAATAAGATCACATTTAAATAAAATTGGTATCATTAATAAATTTCATTACATAAAATACCGAGTTTAAACAAACCATGATATACTATTAATATATTATTATTTAATAATGTAGTTATCACCTAGCATTTGGATTTGAATGTATGATTAGGAATATCTAAATTAATAAAAAAATTTGGTTTAAAAATTTGTAAAATATATTCATTATTTATTAATTTATTAGAAATGAAAATTAAAAAAAATTACTAATTAAACGAAATATATATTCGAAAAAAGTTTTTTTGTGTGCAATGAATCCCTATATTAATAAACTAAAATTTTCACAATTTTTGAATGATTTTAATGAAATTTATATATTTTAGATACAATATTTTTTTATATTTGATTTAAAATATTTTCAAATCATGACATAAAAAAACTCATGTTTTATGCATAAAAGCGAAATTTTCTAAAAAGAAGTTTCGTCCCATTTGGAGAAATTAATTTAAAATTATTTTTTACCGATTTTAGAAATTTTTTCTAAAAAGTGTACTTAATTTCAGAAATCATCCATTAATTTTTATCATAGAGTGAATATTAATGAATTTTCTGAAAATATTATTTTTTCAATGAATAGTGGAAAATACTAATTTTTATAGTAAATTAAATCATTTGTTTATAGAATTTAAGAAGATCCATTTTTCTTGAATAGAAAAATTAGATAAAATAGATGATTATTAATCATATTTATTTCATTGAAATTAATTTTATGCTTAATTTTTATATAAAATCTTTTTGTACTTAATAAAACATTTCATTGGAAACACGTCTTTCTGATGGGCTTGTGGGTTGAATATTAAATTAAATTCCTCCAATTATGTTATTTTAATTTTCAAAAACTAATTAAATATTTATAATAAGAATTATTAATATTATATAATTAGCTAAACGTCATTATTGGTCCCAATTTGTTTTAAAAATAGTATTAATTATTTATAGTAGTTATGGTTAAAATAGTTCTACCGAGGGTTAAAACTAAAATGATAAAAGTTAAAATAACCTATTAACATGAATAAATCATATTTATTGTCTTATTTCTAACTTATATAACCTATGGTTCGATAATGAGCCATTTTACAGCCTTTTAAAATATAATAAACAAGGGTATAATTTATTATTTTCAAAAATTCTGTGTGTGTCATCTCCCCACTTAAAATAGGAACCCCACTATCCCTTCCTATTCACACTTCAAAATCCCATTTTTTTTAAAAATACATAACCAAATCCATAAAATAAATACCCTACTACTAACTATAGTCCTTTTATATTGATCATAAAATCAATATACGAATTGTTTATATATAAAACTAAAGAGGTTTTCCGAAGAAGATGTATAGTTATTAACCATGCATCTTCATTTTATTTATTCCTACTACCCCTTAAAATATTCTAAAAGCATGATAAAATAATAAAACAAGTATCTATCATATAATGATATTTTATTATAATAATTTCAAAACCTATATCCATCACCTCTTCTATAAAATGGAAAAATAATTCTATGATTGTGTGTACGGCGAACTACCGCCTGATGAACATAGGTAATTAATTTTCCATCACCACCTCTCATGGATAAATATAATTAAAAATTTAATAAATAAATAAATATATATATATATATATTATCTTTTAAATAATCAATATTTGTGAATTATAATATCATATATACAATCTTACAGTCCAAATCCTTTGGAAAATTATAACATTGCTCATGTGTATATGTGGACTACCGCCTCCACGAAGTGACATGATTCATTTATTTTATTTTATTTTTAAGAGGATGATACTATGGATAGATTTTATTAAATTTTTATTTATATGATATATTAATGACTATTTAATGTTTAATCATTATTTAACACTATTTTCTTCCATATTTCGAAAAATAAAAATAGTGTTCACGCATACGTATGGCCTACAGTCTCTATGAATGATGTAATTAATCTATCTATATATCATTTATGGATTATTAAAAATAATTATATAATAAATAAATATGAAATTTATACTATTATTAAAATTATGGTTCTTATGGAACCTTGATCAATGTACAAGGAGAAAAAACACAGAACCAAAACATACTTGAAAAAACAAAGCAGTTAGAAGTTAAAATAGTGATTTCAATAAAAAATTGTAAATAAAATAGTGATAAAAACTTATAATAAAATTAGATATGGAATTATATATGTGATTATTGTTTTTTAATATATGTATAATAAATATATATTTATTATACATGATTATTAAACACATATGAAGTAAATCATAAATGAGGTATGGGTTTCTCGTCTCACTTTTACTTCTGTGAGACATATTCCATATTCACCACTTATTTAGTTTATTAGGTTTACATAATATCCATTTAATGAGTTATATCATGAATCTAATTGAATTCATAATATTTAATATTTAATTTTATAGAGTGTGGGAAAATATTCAAATGTTGCCAATATTGTAAGCGTTTATTTTATAATCTCATCATTTATGAAGTTTATTTATGATTTTGTTTCCCATAATGAAATATTATGATTTATCTATCATTAAAATCCTAAAAACTATTATACATTGGTTATTAATGATTTTTTAAAGTAATATTATCTTTTCCTATCTTTTTAATTAAAAATGATTTAAAAAATAGTTTTATGAAAAATTGATTTTATTTCTCTTTTCAGTTGAAATACTATTTTCTTCCATATCCATGTTTTAAAAAAATTATTTCAAAATTTTTTTTACTACTATCCTATGGTATTAAAAAATAATTATACCCATTATTGGATTTTTTTTCGAAAAGTAATCTTTTTGTCATTTTCTAAACAAGGTACATAGAATTTTATTACAAAAATGTTAAAGGAATCATTGTTTTAATGCACTCGGCATGAATGAAAATTTCTCACTATTATGAAAAAGAATTTATTTTAAGCTCTATTTTAATGTTTAAAATATATATTTCCAATATTTTTTAGTTAATAACATGGATATTTTTTTTTTCAAAATTGATTTTCAAAGTGAAAATGGTATTTTCCTCACGAATTATTTTAAGTATCTCTTATAGAATTTATATTAATTAATTTAAAAAACCTATATTTAACTTATGTTATATTTATAATTTTTTTAATAATACCATAATTATTATTTATCCAATGGTTTATGATATAATTCACTAGGGATGTACTATTTTGATACCATCTCTATATTACTCTGGATGGTTTATGATTATGTTTATTGAATGGGTAAATTACTAAAATTTCATAAAATAATTATTTAATATGAATGTTTTGCATTAATTATGTTGTCACCTTTCATATAAGAAATTCATTAGACTAAGTATGTGATGTGTGGGTCCCCCTATATCCCCTCTATTCTTTGTAGGTCTGTTGATACAAACATTATTACGTATTTGGAGGAGTCTTTAGCAATTTATGTTAAATATATTAGAATAATTCCTTGATGGTATTATTATGATGTTCTAAATTATTGATAACCACATAATGAGATATTATATTCTTTCGTTTACTATATTTGATTAGTTTTCATATAAATGGATATGTTTCAAGCTTATGTGATAATTTATATGGAATTATTTGATCAATATTTATTCCGGGAATTTTATTTATCATGATCATGTTATTTATTAAATAACATATTTTTTAGTTATTTACAATTATATATTGATTAATCCTTATGTATTCATGATATCTTCTCATCTATACATACCCTTAACATGCATTTGGGCTCACCCCATTCTAATATTGCCTTTCCCCTAGACACCATGAAATATTTTATGGTTGAAAATTATAGATGTGGTCAATGAAATAATTGTATACTCAAATAAAATACTGTAATTTATTTTTTGTTTTCAATTATAATTTCATTTTATTATATCTATCAATTTTACCAAGAAAACTAAATTATTAAATCCTTTGGTATGTGATCACTTGTATTTAGCACCTATTTAATAAAGTAACCAATGAATCTAGGATACTATGATCATGGTATTAACATGTGGTATTTGAGGAAGGTTAGTAGAAATATTTGGAACTTGATTAGGAGAACCTAGATTAGGGAATATATTCCTACGACAGACATGGATGAAAAGTCTTTGTGTCGGATAATAACCTAATGTTTTTGTTAGCAAGAGATTATGTGTAATTCATAAAAATACATTATTATCGAGATACTACATGTTCATGCGGATCTTAAATAGTTGTACCTAAGGGTAATACCATTTAAAATGGGGCAATGTAATTTGGATCAATTTTTACCAGGTGTATGAAAATTGGCCTTGCTATACACCTTGTTTGACACTCCCAAAAGATATCCTAGGGTAAATTCTAAATTTTTTTATGAATCGTAATGTAGGATTGGAATAGATAAGTATCGTGGATGAACTATGTTAATCTAAAGGTGATATAGAATTAAAATATTGTGTAATGATTTCTATATTCTATAAATTATTTTCAATAATTATGATTATTATTTATCACACCATGATTTTTGGTTTTAATCAATGGATAAAACTATGAGAAATTACAAGAATGATAAATTTTGGGGAAAATGAGATGATTATGATAAAACAAATGGGATAATGAAAATGGTAAAAGATATTATGATTATTCCAGAGAAATTATCTAGATTTATGATTAAAACCTTATACCTTAACCAAATCTTAGACTCACCAAATAATATAAGGATGGAGTCTACTAAGGGAAAGGGTGATGGTTACTCTATAAAAAGGATGGATGAACTTCCTTCATGTCAGAAATATGGAAAGGGAAACCCAATATAGTTTATTAAGGGAAGATAATGTGTTATGTGTGTCAAATAATGGAATGGATCACATAATTTATACTAAAAATAGAGGATGTTAATGGAGAAAATAAAATTTCATCATAGGGATCCATTAATAGTTCGTTATATTAAATATGAGGAACCTAATAGTTATCTAAGTCAAATAACTATTCTAAAGGTTAACTCTTTGACAATGAAATGGTTTAATCTATGGAAAAAATGAATGGGAATAATTGAACTATTGTTTTTGGGATATAGGAATTACATTGTAGAAATATTTTTTATTAGTGATATTTGGGTTATATGAATCATGAAATATATAGGACTAGGGTTATTTTTTAAAATAATATATAACTAAGATCACGATAAGGGTTATGTATACCATCATTGGTATATGGTATTGAGTTTGATAATCATTTTAATGTCTTAGATATCCCTTTTTTGGTTTAAAGTGATTGAATTCCAGGACAATTAAAAGTATTTTGGGAGACATTTATAGTAATATAACTGTTGGGATTTGTGTCAGTTTTAGTGAAAAGTTTATTTCAAGAATAATTTGTTTAAATTTAATAAAAATAATTTTAAATGTAATATTAAACATTAGTTTCAATATGATTATTGATGTCATGTTAATAATAGAATGTTTTTAAAATTTTATTTTTTAAAAACAATTTGTCCTATAGAAATACTTTTTGTCTGAAAAGTTATTTTACGTTTAATGTAATATTAAAAATGTTGACCATATCTTTTTTGAATGTAATGTAATTTTTTTATTAATGTTTTATAAAAAGGAAAACCCATATATAGGGTAACCACCTGTCACATTTGGAAGGTCTATAGGGTGTGGACCCACAACCGAAGAACAACAAGGGTGAAAAACTTAACACTAGATTAGGTGATGAACTTGTTATTATGATTGTATTTTTTACTCAAATGGTTTGATGGATAAATATTATGTTTATAAAATACTTTTCAAATTTTAAAATTTTATAGTAATTAATGATATTTTGGGAGGAATTTTACTAGTTTTAGATAAATATATAACCATTAGGTTATAAATAAATGATTATATGGGTTGAATTTTATTACTATTTTGGTTATGTAAGATGAATGATTTTAGGGATAAATACTTTTGGAATTGACTAAGTTGAACTTCTAGTGTAAATTTTAAGGTATAAAGATTAATGTATTATATTAGATTCCTTTTCATAACAATTTTAGTTATACTAATAATATGAAGTGTAGCCTGTTATTATTTTTTGGATTATGTTTCCCTTTAGAAGGTACTTTTAGTGCTTCTAGAAAAAAAATAATCTTGGATATTTATTTCATGGAGTATGAAATTTAGTGTAAATTGACAAAAGCACAAACAAAATATGAATTTGTACAAATGAAATAAAAATATATAGAGTAAGTATATTTTATAGTATTCAATTCCATGATAGTAAAATAATCCATCAACTCAAGTAATGTGATCTTGAAACAAAAATATTACCCCATTATGATCACATACAGTGAATAAATTTTCTTTCCACCCATCATAGATTTCATTATTTTTGTTGAAAAATTTATATCGATCATTCACATCCTTGTGATCAATGATCTTTATCAATCTCAACAATTATTTCAAAATTACGATTTTCTTCCATATCCATATTTTCACATACCAATAATGTTATTAAACATAAATACATAGTTATGTATTATTCTATATGATTATTGTATTTATATTTCCCAATTTTCAAGAGGAAGTTTTATTAACCATTTTACGTTGTGGGTTTTCCATAAAGGAATTTATAAATGTGGAACCCATGATTTTTTAGAATAATATCTAAATGAGAGGAAACAATTTATTAAAACTGGGTACAATATAATTTTCCAATATTTTGGAATTTATCCCTCTCTAAATAAATTTAAATTTTTGATATCTTTTTATTCAGGCACCAATGAGTTTAAATGAACCACTATATAGAATAAAAATTTTATTATTTGATATGAAAGTAATCACATAGCTGTTGGATTTTTATTTTCAAATAATATTATTTAAATTATAAAAAATTCATGGTTCAAACATGTATATAATAAATTAATTGTTTATAACTTTATTAGAAATTAAAAAAAAGTATTTTAATCTAAAATAAATATTTTTTGAAAAATTATTTTTATTTATGAAATTTGTTTTTATAAAAATAAACTAAATTTGTGACAATTGGTGAATGATTTTAATAAATTTTATATATTATATATTTATTAAAAAAATTATCCCTCATATACTATTTTTTGTATGCAAGAGATTAGAATAAATCTAATTTTATTATAAAATTTTATTTTTTTCTAAAAAACTTTTTCAATGCCTTGTGTTCTCTTATTTTAAAATTATTTTTTACCTATTTTATAATTTTATATAAAAAATTAAATTATTATTTTTAATCTGAATAATGAATTTATCTTAGAGTTAATTTTTGATAATTTATTGACAATATAATATTTTTTTGACAATTAGTGAAAAATGATGATTTTTTTGTGAATTTACCTTTTCATTTAATGAATCTACAAAGATAAATTTTGATTTATTTTTTTTATGTATAAATGAAATAGTTCTATTATTATTACCTATCATTTGTAAATGGAATTAATTTAATAAAATATTTTTATATAAATTAATTTTCCACATAAGAAAACATTTCTTTTAAAACCCTTATTTCTTACATGCTCGCAAGTTTAATATTAAATTAAATTCCAGCACTTCTATAATACTAATTTGAAAAAATGGATTAAATATTTTTAATAATAATAATTTTTAATATGTATAATTTCACATTAATTTTTTATCATACTGAATTTCCATATCTGTAAAATTTAATTACCACAGTCAAGGTTAAAACATGTCTACCAAGGGTTAAACTAAAAAGATAAGTGTTCAAATGAACTAAAAACTAATCTGATTACATTATATGGCCTTTTTAAACCTTATATTATATATGGTGTCATAATGATTCATTTTTTATCAATTTTTATTTGATAAACCTAGGTATAATTTATTATTTTCAGAAATCTGAAGTGTGTCATGTCTCACACTTTGAAAAAGACACCTTTTATTCTCAATTTTTAACACTTACAAAGCCAATTTGTTCAGACAACAATAGATAAAAATATTCTTAAATCCATTAGAATTTACTAGATTTTGTTTTTTTATTATAAAATCAATATTGGAAGGATTTAGCTATAAATCTAAAGAGGTTCTCCATATAATAGCTATAGTTCTCAAACATGTACCTTTATTTTATTACATCTTATTACCACATAAAAAATTATTCAAATATACTAAAATGAAAATACCAAAATATTTAACATAATATAGTGATATTATCTTAATTAAATAAACTATATACATATCCTCTTCCATAAAATGAAAAAAATAAACCGTCTATCATGTGTACGATGGACTACCGCTTTGGGAACCTGAGGAATTCATTTTCAATCACCAATTCCCATAGATGGTTATAATAATTTTCTTATTATAAATATATTATTATATTTATTAAATAAATACACTTATTTAAATATAATATCCAATCTACCATCATACCTTCTAATCCATTGGAAATTGATAATGTCTCTCATGCATACTTGTGGACTATTTACTCCACGAAGTGATGTGATTTGTTTTATTTTAAAATGGATGTTAATAAGGATGGATTTTATGATAATATATTATTTAAATGATATAATATTTAATCTTTTAAGGTGAAATATTTTTTTACTATTATTTTTTACAATATTTATAAAAATTAAAACAACATTCATGCATATGTTCTACCTACCATCTCTATTGATGGAGTAATTCATTTTTCGATCTAACTTTTTTTTGGACTATTATAAATAATTATATAATGAATATATATTAAATTTATAAAATGATTGAAATTATATAGATTATGTAACCATGATCAAATTACAAAGACCAAAACTACCAAACAAAAACATACACGAAAAATAAAGTAGTTTTCTCCTAAAATAGTGATTTAAAAAATGAATTATTTATAAATGGGAGAAAAACATTATAATAAAATCATATATGGAATTATGTATGTTATTATAGTAAATTAATATATTTATAATAAGTATATATTTATTATAAAAAATGTTCATACATGTATAAAGCATATCCAACTTGATGTTAGGTTTTCAGGTCTCACTTTGACTTGCACGAGACATATGCCTTATTCACCACTTATTTATTTTTGTGTTGTATATACTTCCCCTTTAATAAATTATATCATGAATATATTTTCATTCATAGATTTTAATGTTTCATTTTATATTTTGGATTCTATTATTCAACCGTTACCAAATTTTTTAGGGTTTATTTCACAATATCAATAATTATCAGGATTGTTTACAATTATGTTTCTGATGAAGAAATATTATGATATATGGCTCATTAAACTAATGAATTTTATTATACTCAATTAATCCATGAAATTTTAAACTAATATTAAAATTTTATTCTCTTTAGGACTTAATATTATAGTGAAAATGTTTTTAAGAAAATCTAAATTTATTTTCCCATTCGAACAAAATTCATTTTTCTCTGACATTCACATTTTATAAAAATGTTTTTAGAAAAGTTTTTACTATTAGAATATGATATTTCAAAATTCAGTTTTATCAATGATTTTATTTGAAGAAATTTTTTATAATAAATCTCTTTTTCATCAGCCAAATATGGTACAATTATATTTTTTAATTAAAATGTGAAATGAATATTTATTTTAACAAAATGAGTATGAATTGAACATTCGAACAACCATGATCACTAATTTCATTGATGATTGATTTATAGGTTTTCAGGGATTTTTTTCAAATTATTTTTTTCTCCTAATATTTATAAAAGTTTTAGTTTTTATTCATTTTAGTTGAAAATGGTATTTTCATAAAAAATAAATTTAATTATATATTTATGAAATTTATATTAATTAATAAGAACAACCATAATTTTACTTAATATTCGTTGGGAATATATTGAAATTATTATATCCTTATTATTTATTCTGATATTTTATTATCAATTAGAATTTGGATATATTATTTTGATACCATTATCAATATATTATTCAGATATTTCATGTACATACATGAAAAATAAAGTAGTTTTCGCCCAAAATAGTGATTTTAATAATGAATTATTAATAAAATTGAGAAGAAATTATAAGAAAATCATATATGGAATTATATATGTGATTATGGTACATTAATATATTTATAATTAATATATATTTATAATAAATATATATTTATTATACAAAATGTTCGTACATGTATGAAGTTAATCCAACTTGAGGATAGGTTTTCACGTCTCACTTTTACTTCCCTGAGACATATTCCTTATTCACCACTTATTTAATTTTTGTGGAGTATATACTTCCACTTTAATAAATTAAATCATGAATATAGTTTCCTTCATGGGTTATAATGTTTCATTTTATATTATGGGTTATATTATTCAAATGTTAACACAGTTTTTAGGGTTTATTTCATAATCTAAATATTTATCAGGATTATTTAAAATTATGTTTTTGATGAAGAAATATTATGATATATAGCTCATGAAACTCATGAATTTTATTATCCACAATTAATTCACGAAATTTTCAACTAATAGTACACTTTTCTTCTCCTTGGGACATAATATTGTAGTGAATTTTTTTAAGAAAAGCTAGATTTATTTACCACTTCGATCAAAATTCATTTTTTTCCCACATTTACATTTTATAAAAATATTTTCAGAAAATATTTTACAATTCTATTATGATATTTCTAAATTCATTTTTATTGATGATTTTCTTTTCATATTTTATTAAAAGTAATCTACTTTTCATTTTTTAAATAAATTACTTTTATGTTTTCTTATAAAAATTTGAAATGAATATTAATTTTTATAAAATCGGTATGAATTGAACATTCCCATCACAATGATCACTAATTTAATTTTAGATTACTTTATAGGTTTTCATGGTTTTTTTTGAAATAATTTCTTTCTCCTAATATTTTGAAAAGGTTTAGTTTTATGTCATTTTAGGTGAAAATTTTATTTTCTTAAAGAATAATTTTAAGGATATATTTATGGAATTTCTATTAATTAATAAACACAACCCTCATTTAACTTATGATCCATTCAGAATATGTTGTAATGATTATATCCTTATTATTTACTCAGATATGTTATGATCAATTTGACTTATGATATATTATTTTGGTACCATTATCGATATTATTCTATGTGTTTTATGTTTATATGTACTTATTGGAGAATTTATTAACATTTTATATGATTGTTTTTCAATATGAATTTTTACATTAGTTGTGTTCTACCCTTTCATAGGAAAAATAAATTGGACTTATTATGTGATAGGCGGGGACCCCTATAGATGCTTGGTGCATTAGTAGGTCTCATGAGAAAAAGTAGATTGGATATTTGGATGAGGATTTACCAATTCATGTAAAATATCTTAGAAGAAAGACATGAAAATATAAATACAATAGATGGAATTATAAATTCCATCATTATAATATTAGTTATTTATTTTCATGTGATTATGTGATTATGTTTTATATCCAAGGATTAGTTGCAAGATCATGAGATTATATACCAGGAAGTATTTTATCATCATTTTTTTCTACCATATTATTCATCATCTTTATGTTATTGTTTAAATAGAGTGTGTTTTTAGTTATTTACCTTTAAATAATGATTAAAACTTATGTTATCATGGAAAATTTGATTGTATTCATACCCTTACTAAGCATTTTACCTCATCCTTTTCTTATTATTCCTCTCTCAGGAATGCCAAGATGTGTTTTGTGAGTGAAATTTATAGATATGATAAATGTAATAATGGTGTACTCAAAGAAAATAATATGATGTATTTTATGCTTTCAATTATAACTTGATATGCATGTATGTATCTAGTTTACCAAGAATAATAAAATATTAAATCTTTTTGGTATGTAATATCTTATATCAAGCACAAATTTAATAATGTAACCACCAGCTCGGGGATAATAGGGTTAGAGTCATTACAATTTCTACATGTTTTAAACCCCCCCCCCACACATATACATTAGTTAATGAAAATCAAGATTCATGTAAAAGATTGGTTCTTACATGGTGGTATGGTTTCTTTTCATATTATTTCTTTGAGTTTTTTTGATAAAATAGGGGAAAAATAGACAACTACTGGAAACATATTATCCCACATCCTGATATAGGGTTACACACTCATTACTCCAATGTACAGACCATGTAGGTCAGCCCGGTATGATGGGAATACATGGTGAGTACTTTTATTATCAAGGAAATGATGGAAAACCAACTACATGCTTTGTACTTCTTTGTATACACCGTGTAGTCATGCTCGCATCCCTAGAAAGTAATGTGGCAGAATTCAACCACAAAATGAATAGTTAATAAAATACGTGCCATGATTATGGGATTACATGGCGTGTATTTTATTTTTTTCTATTAAAATTGGTAGTATCATTATTCTTCAATCATTTGGATAGAATTATTGCTAAGTGGATGAACAAGTATCACCCGGATTGTTTCTTCTACCATTTTGTTTTCTGGAAGCCAATTTAAACACCATCGAACCTGTTGGAATTATCTCAATGAGTGATCAATTCCTTTTGAACCGTTCTTGGTGATTTTTGTTCTTGACTGAGTTATTTAAGGATGAGTGAATATACTTGTTTCTTATTTCTCTAGAATTTATTCTTGAATTGGATGTAGAGCTTGGACGAGGATTGTCATACTATGATGAGGTAGGTGGTCTTGTGCCTCTCAATAATTTTTGAGGTGTTTTTATGTTCCACTGTGACATGTTACCATGTTTAGGGTTTCATATCTAATAGAAATTGAACCTTTGTATTACTTATTTTTGTTCTGATAATTTATTTAATTAATTAAAACATGTTTGGCTTTGTTGGATGATTAAGGGACTCCCCGTGAGTGCATTTCCTTCAGATAATTATTGTTTAGCCATTTGGTCCTAGGATGTTTATGGGAATTCCTTCGTTTCTCTTTTTGGGTTGTTTAAAATGAACATGGTTATTAAATGGAAATTTCTTTTGAGCTTAAATTTTAATTTTTCTAATTATGGATTAGGTATTGTGTTTTCCCAATTTCCCATGTTGTGGTTTTTCATTTTTAAGCAGGTTGGAATGTTTTATTTAATTTTAATTATTAAATGATAAATATATTTGGGTGGCACATTGGTTCAGTTTTGAATACCTTGAAAAGACTCACATGACTATGGTACATTGCAACTTGGGTGACACATGGGTTCTACATACAACAACATAAATAGACTCAGGAGGCATTGATTTATATTTCATTAGTGACACTTGGGCTCCCTAGTAGGATAGTCAAGAATAGACTAGATTGACATGGTAATATACTACACCTTGGGGGACATATGGGTTCATCTTAGAACGACCTGGATGGACTCTGGAGACTTTTTTTACGTCACCAAAGTGACATTTGGGCTCCCTAATAGGAATGACAAGTAAATACTAAACTGAGATGAATTTATATCAACGTCTAGAGAGATACTCGGGGCTACCATATTGGAACACTGAGAAAGAACTCATAGGATTTTTTTAGAATTGATCCTGGAGTGATAATTGAATTCAATCTTAGAAATCTCAATAACATACTCTGTTTATAATTAAATAATGGGATGGAATGAATTGTGAAATGTCTTCCATGCCAAAGCACATGATTGGATTCATCTTCACTTTTTTAGAATCTCTTCTGTGACCTTAGTTGTTATTACATTCTGCGAGGAATGTCAGGCTTAGGAAAAATTCCAGGACATAAATACATCAAGTATTGGATTACCAATGAACTCGATAAATGAATTCAAGTACCTCTAGGATTGTTTACTTTTGAGTACATCCTAGTTTACTAAATTTTTCATTGTACACTAGCTCTGCATATAATAACTACTATCTTGGAACCAAATTTAGATTGTTTGCTAATGGAATTTATTTATCACACACTATTTGGGTCATGTTTTTGGTCCCAAACGGACTATATTTTTGTAGGTGTCTATAGAAGAAAGGTCCCATTTATAGGTACTTGATTTCAGCTTTCGAGTAGGGGAGCATGGGACCAATCCAAGGCTTGTGATTCTACAATGTTTCATTTTGTTTTACCATGAATTGGTATTGTATTTTATTTGATTGTAGTGTACTGTTTTCACTATTTTATTAGATCATGTGGCATGTTGCATCATTTGGGTATTTCATGCTTTCTGGTTATCTTTATCATTCAATCTTCTTTTGGTTACTTCAATCGCATGTTATTAACTATTTCTGCTATTGTTATTATTTATTCCACTACGTTACACACTACCAATAGGGGAATAGTTTTTCCACTATAACATCATATGCCCTCCCTACTATTCGGTAGCCTCTGGTGTTTCGGGAAATGCACTTGAGGCCATGTGGACAACCAGGTATGGGGCACTAGTTGAGTGGCTTCCGAATCTGGGATGTTACAAAGTGGTATCAAAATGTTACTTTCTTGTTTACATTACTCTTAGGTGACTATATAAAGGAAATTTAATTTTGTAATTAGCTATCCTTCGGAGTATCTAGGTCATGTATAAGGAATATACAAATTTCCTCGATTTAAATTGAACTTTTGGATTTTGAGCTATTATAGTTTATTTGATTTCACCATTGGGTGGAACACTTGTTTTGTGTTGTTATTATTGATATTATTGTGGTATTATTTTATTAAAACCTGATGATTTGAGGGTATTTCATATCACGCATCATATAGGCACTTGATAGAAATCACATGCCAATCATAATTTCAATACTATCTAGGGAGCATTACTGATTTCATACTGTTGTGGTAAATGTCCTTCTAGAGATGCATGTTATTGTGATTGTACCTTAACAGATATGACTGCTATTGTGATAGGTCTACTGGTATGTGATATCATTTGATTTGGATGGATTCCAAAATTGTATATCTTAGGTGTATGATTCTTATTGGATCAAAATTTGGTGGATCATGATTTAACCTTTTGTATAGAATTATATTGTGATACGTTCGGCTTTGGTGCCAAACATTGATTCATGAGGAATATGGGCCCTCATAGATCAGATTTTGGCATCCCACTGGTATCTTTTTTTGTAGAACAAAGGATATCAAGGAAATATATAGTTTATATCCTACAAAATCTTCTATGCACAATGTGTAGTTTAATCTAACACACTATGTGTTCTTTCTATTAACGGAAGATGAACTTCCCTGTTTTAAGATTTACACACAGTGTACAATAGGTACACACAGTGTTGTTATAAATCATCTTTTCGGTCGTATGATAAGGAACATGGGGGATGTGTTTCACAAGTACATTGTCATGTACGTTTTTCACATGTTGTGTGGGCTTACTCTGGAAAAACCCTTGTGGACTTGACTGTGTTGGAGTACACGGCGAGTAGGGAAGCTTGGGCACACGGTTTGTATTTTATAATATTCCATGTACCTGGGGTTGATACATTCCCAGGTCAGAAAGACTACATGATCATGTAGAGACTTAAGGGTACATTCCATGTGTGATTTTTACATGGCGCGTAGTCCCTTTTTTCAATATTTTGATAATATTTTCCTGTTTTGTTTTGGAAGTCCTGAATAGAAAACCTTAACAATGAGCTCGATATGAGATGTGTGCCTAACCACATAGGGTCATGCCACCATGAAGACCTAAAGCTGTATTCCAGTAAATTGGAGATGATCATACCCAGGAGGTGGTAGTCCATGGGATACTAGTAGAACCTCTAGATGTTCCATTTGTGGCACAAAATATTATACCAGATGTAGGAGCAGATTCACAGTTCAGTGAAGGCTTTATCAGGTTTATAAAATCATTTCATTGAGCACCACAGCATTCCACGTCTATGGAAAAGATGACATTAGTTTTCTAGAAGCTTTATCCACCTACTTTATGTGGGGATGGAAGAACACATGCTATAGAATCAAGGATGTAGGCCATTATTTCTATCTTCGAGTATTGGTAGATGCCTCTTGAGATGAAGGTCAAGCACGCAACATATATGTTGTGCGATTCTACCAAGAGATGGTGGGATGATATCACTCAAGAAGGGTTTCGTTAAGATATGACATGGGACGAATTTTAGGTGGCCTCCTATGATTATTATTTCCCAGAGACACAGAGGGATGACCCAGCCTAGGAGTTCATGAAAATGGAACATGGCCACTGTCAGTTAGGTACCATTTTTTCACTATTTAGTGAGCTTTAGTAATTCACACATATTATGATGGGATGTTACATATATAAATATAGAAAATTAATATATGGTCTCCGAGATGACATCCAATCATATGTGAATGTTTTTAGGTTACCTTCTATTTCTGTTATTAGGAATTTGGTGCTGATCACAAAGTGAAATCTGTGAGAAGCTAGTGGTGCGTTCCAGGGCAGTTCGACATCGATTTCCGGAAATGTCTCAACATGAAAGAAGAAGCATCATCTATATTTCCTCAATGATGATAATAGTAGTCAGAACCTTTTTTCTGGTAATCATATGTGGTGATACCAATACGGTAGGCTTGGTAAATGAGACCATAAGGCATGAACAACACAGTTGAGTGCTGATATTGTGGTAGGATGGGGAATATATTGTGTTTATGTTGGAAATTTCCACCAGTGATGAGTGAGAGAGGTTTTTCACCAACTCCACTTTCCAGATAAGTGTCTGTAAATTCTCCCCATATATGTAACTAGAGTATCATATGGCATTTAGGATATGGTGGTGGTCATGATAGTGATAACCATACTCAAGGATCTCAATGACAGTATGGAGGGCTATCTCAGGGCATATAGGTTGTGTCATAGGGCTGGGATATAGGCCCAACAAATGTAGTGAAACAGACCCAATCGGACAAGGATCTCGGACCATCTACATTTAGGGGTACTATTTTAGTCACCTTTATTTTATCTTCTACACTTTTTGATATAGGTGGTACACATAGTTTCATATCAGTTTATGCAGTGGAGAGCTGTGGGCTCTTTATCAGTACTTATGATGATGTTATGAGGCTAGAAAATTCATTAGGGATAAGAACAGAAGGTGTGTGTTAGTGTAAGGATTGACCACATGATGTTTGCTGGTGTAACTTTTTATTGGAATTATATGTCTTAGAGATGATAGACTTTGATTTCATAATCAGAATGGACAAGCTGGTCTCTTTTCAGGCCATTATTGACTTCTATCTTTATAGGGTGAGTTTCACATCACCTGAGGGTGGGTATTTTCTACACAAGTGAGAATTGGGTGTCCAAGTGAGCAGAGTTAGACATGAGCATTTCAGATTGGGTGGGATGACAACCCAAATTTCATGTTGATATCTAGAATAACAGGGAACATGTATGGAAGATTTTCCTCCAGAAGATGATCATTTTAGGGATGTTTTCCTGGATGAATTCTCAGGCTTACCTTCTATTAGAGAGGTATAGTTCACTATTGATCTTGTGGCAAGAGCTGTACTAGTATCCATTCCTCCTTACGGGATGGCATTGACGGAGTGGAAAAATCTAAAGAGGCAGTTGGATGATCTGAAAGCAAAGGGTTTTATCTGACCTGGTACTTATCCTTGGGGTTGACTGATCCTTTTCTTGAGAAAGGCAGACTGTACCCTTAGGCTATTCATGGACTATTAGAAACTAAACTAGTTTATGTTTAAGAACTTACATCCCTTTCCACGGATAAATGACCTATTTGATTAGCTTTGAGGAGCTCAAGTGTTCACGAAGATTGAATTAAGGTTATGATATCATTAGGTACATGTTTTACCTAAATTAATACCTCATAAAACCTTTCGTAGTAGGTATGTCCTATATGAGTACCTAGTTATGATATTTTTTCTCACGATTATGCCACCGGTTTTTATGGATCTAATGAACAGAGTGTTCCATCCATACCTATATTCATTTGTGGTGGTTTTCGTGGATGATATCTTGGTGTATTCTCTCAATTTACACGCCCATTCCAATCACCTTAAGATCATTTTGAATTCCCCGAGAGAGCATATATTATATGTTAAGCTTGAAAAATGACACTTCTGGATGGATCTGATTCATTTCCTAGGTCACGTCATCTCAGAGACAGGAGAATCAGTGGACCAAGAGAAGGTGATAGTAGTTGTTACCTCGGAGTATTCAAAGCACATTTTTGTTGTTCAGAGTTTCATGGGGTTATATTGTTACTATAGTAATTTTATATTGGAATTCTCATTCTTGGAAGCATCACTGAAGGGATTGAATAAGAAGAGTGTGATGTTTGAGTGGTCAGATTGTTGTGAGACAGCCTTTTGGGAGATGAAAGGGAATTTGACTTCTACACTGATACTGATATTTATTGATCCCAAAAAGATTTACAATATATACCATTATGTATCAGGTATTGGGCTGGGAGAAGTTCTTATGTAGGGGGATCAAGTTGTTGCATACAAGTCTCTGTAGTTGAGGCCAAATGAGAGGAATTACACTATGCATGATCTCAATATAGTAGAAATTGTTCATGCTTTTCATTGTTGGAGAAATTATTTATTAGGATATAATTTTGTGGTGTACAAAAACCAAAAATGCCTCAAATACATCTTTACTCAGTGTTATTTGAATATGAGACAATGAAAGTGGGTGGAATACCTTTCGTCATTTGATTTTGAGCTTGCTTATACAACTGGTAAAGGAAATGCTATAGCTAACACACTGAGCATGAGGACTCTGATAAAGGTAATGCAAGAAGCCATTGGTGAGTGACAACTTATGCCTTTGTTCTCTGAGATGCATTTGGATGTGGACAATGAACAGGGGAAAACATTTATTTCTTCTATATCTATTACCTATACTCTATAAGATCGAGTGAGAATGAGGAATATATCATATTTTTAAGACCTAGTTCTATGGCAAAGTGTTGAAGGTGAGGACCCTCCTCCTCATTGGGAAGTAGGCGATGATGTGATCATGCATATCCATGGATGATTTTGGGTTTCATTGGACATATGTGAGGAGCTGATGTGGGATTTTAATGCCTCTGTATTGGAAGTGCATCCTATTTTCACCATGATGTATCAGGATTAACATCATTAGTATTGGTGGACAGGTATGAATAAAGACATAGCTAGTTTTGTCCAGAGGTGCCGCACTTGCTAGCAGGTGAAGGAGGAACACCAAAGACCAGCATGAATTGTACAGAATCCACCCATTAATAAGTGGAAATGAAAAAATGTCAAAATATATTTTGTGATAGGATTGCTGAGCTCGCATTTAGGAAATTAGGTTGTATGGGTTGTTGTTGATAGGCTCATGAAGGTTTCACATTCCTTTCTGATCAAGGAAACCATCAGTGTTGATGAACTTGGGAGGTTGTACATCTATGAGATTGTATAACATCACGGGGTCCCTCATTCTACTATTTTCAATATGGATGCCTAGTTTACTTCTCGTTTCTAGCAAGGGCTATAGAGTGATTTAGGTATATAGGTGCTTATGTTCATATCTCACCACCCCAGATAGATGGCTAGTCAGATCACATGATTCAGGTGATGGAGGACATGCTTCGGGCATGAATCCTTGATTTTGGGGGTTCTTGGGAAATACATGTACCCCTAGTTGAGTATACCTATAATAATAGCTTCTAGTATATAATTTAGATCGCTCCAAATGAGGATTTGTATAGTACATCATGAAGATCACCACTATTTTGGCTAGAGGAAGGAGAGTTAGCTATTATAAGACCCCATCTTGTCCAATAGACCACAATACAAGTTCATTTGATTTGGAAGAAGATGGAAACCACACAGTCTCATTAGAAATCACACACTAATTCCCAAAGACGACCGTTCGAGTTCGAGGCCAGGGATCGAGTTTCCCTTTAGATTGCACCGTTTTTCGGACATAAGAGGTTCAAGAGGTATTGTAAACACTCATTAAGATACTTTAGTCCATTTGAGATTTTGGATAGAGTTGTTCTAGTAACCTATCACTAAAATTTACCTTAGAGGTACTGAGCCATGTGTGACTTCTACCATGTATCACATATACACTGCTATCATTCAGACCTATCCCATATTTTTCTTCTTGAGGAGGTTGAGGATTAGGTTAATGCATCCATTGAGGAGAATCCAATCTGTATAGTTGAAAAGAGCACAGAAGTCCTCTGAGGCTAGGTAGTTCCCCTATTATGGGTACTTTGGCAGCATAACCGAGTTTAGGATGAGACTTGGGAGAGAGAGGCCAAATTATGTGCTCTTTGGCAAGGGTTATTCTCAAATTTTTATTCACCACCCTCATAAGATAAATTTGAGGATGAATAGATTTTAGTGGGTAAGTTTGTAAGAACCCAGTTCTTACATTGTGGTACAGTTTTTTTTATTATTGTTCCTTTGAGTTATTTATGAGAAAACAGGGGAAATCCATAAAAATGTAGGAAACATTCTATCCCATAGCCTGAATTAGGGTTAAAAACCATGTACATCTATGTACACACCATGTAGGTTGGCTGTGTAGGATTTGAATACATGGTGTGTAGTTTTGTTGGCAAGGAGAAGAGGAAAAACCAACTACACACCATGTAGTCATGTCAGTAGGCCTAGGAGGGTATGACGGTTGAATTCAGCCACCAAATGAATAGTTAAATGATATAAATTTTGTGTATATGGCCGTATATACCGTGTATTTAATGATTTTAACATAAAATGGGAAATAGACTTCTACTTCTGTCATTTGGAAAAAAGGCTCATTGGGTGGACGAACAAGCAGTGCCAAGACTGTTTTCTTCTCACGTTTCGTCGTCTAGAAGTAGAATCAAACTCCATTAGATCTATTAGAATCCTCTCAGTGAGTGGTAAATTCTTCCTGAGTCGTTCTTGGTGATTTTTGTTCTTGAATATGTTTTTTATGATTAATTGGATATCCTTGTTTTGTAGATCACTACCATTCTAGATTGAATTGGAAGTCGAGGCTGGTTGAGGAGAGTCATACTATAATGTGGAAGGTGGTTTTGTGCCTCTTGTTAATTGTGAACATGTTTATATTTTCCATTGTTCCATCCACCAATTTTTAGGGTGTCGTCTTGAAAGGAATTTGATTCATAGTATTTCATATTGTTGTTCCAGTAATTAATTCAATTAATTACAACATTTTTAGTTTTTTTGCATGATTAAGGACCACCCTGTGGGTGCATTTCCCTCATATAATTATTGTTTTATCCATTCTGGCCTAGGATGTATATATGAATACCTTCATTCCCCATTTATGTTCTTTTAAAATGAACAAGATTATTTAATGGAAATTTCTTTTGAAATATAATTGTATGTGTTCTAATTATGGATTAAGGATTGTGGTTTCCCCTTTTCGCATGTTGTGGGTTTTCTTATTTAAGTAGGACGAAATGTTTTATTGAATTTTAATGATTAAATTGTAAATATAATCTGGTAATACATGGGTTTAGTTTAGAACACCATGAATAGACTTTCAAGATTATTATACATTGCACCTTGGGTGACACATGTGTTCAACATAGAAGTACTTGGACAAACACAAAATGATTTGATTTATATTTCATTAGTGATACTTGGGATCCCTAGTAGGACTGCTGAGAATAGTCTATATTGAAATGATATTATACTACACCTTTGATGGAACATGGGTTCAACATAGAATGACATGGACATACTCAAGAGACTTTATTTTATTTGTCATTAGTGACACTTGAGATCCCCAGTAGGAGAGACCTGTACATACTAAACTAAAATGAATTTATAATAATGTCTAGAGTGATACTCAAGGATACCATGTACGACCACAGAGAACAGACTCACAATATGTCGGTAGAATTACACCTCGAGTGATACTTGAATTCTAACTTCGGAATCTCATGAACAGACTCATGTTATAATTAAATTATGGGATGGAATGAATTGTGACATGTCTGCCAAGACAAAGCACAAGCTTGGATTCATTTATCACTTACTTTTTTAGAAAGACTTTGGGGACTACTATGATGATTACTTTATGTAGGGAATGTTGGGCTTAGGCTGAATTCCAAGACATAAATATTTCCTATATTGGATTACTGATGAACTCTATAAATTTATACTAGTACTTGTAGGATTTTTTTTTCTTTTGAGTACATTATAGTTTACTGAATTTTACTTTTTAAACTACTTCTGCAAATACTCACAGATAGATTGGAACAAAACATTGGTGGTTACCTAATAGGATTTATTTCACACACCCTATTTGGGTCATGTTTTTGGGCCCAAATAGACTATATTGCTACAGGTGTCGAAAGGGTTAAGGGTCCTTTTAAATGTACTTGATTTATACTTAGGAGAAGTAGAGAGTATAATGACACTAAGGCTTGTGATGTGGCTGAGATTCATTTATTTACCATAAATTGGTATTGTATTGTACTAGTTTTTAATGTACTATTTTCATGGGTTTTTCAAAAAATTTAGCATGCTTCATCATTTTTGTATTACACACTCTTTGGTTATCTTTATTTTTTAGTCTTTTGTTGGTTACTTCAGTCGTATGTTGTTTTCTATTTCCTCTATTATTATTATTTATTCAGCTATGTTACAGACTTCTTATTAGGGAATAATTTCCCCAGTATCACACCTTAGTCCCTCACTGCTATTTTTTAGCCTCTGTAATTTTGGGAAATGCTCTATAGGCCATGTGGACGATCAGTTATGGGGAACCAGTTGAGTGGATTTTGGATCCATGACATTACAATTCACCACATTAATTTATTAAATTTATGACTTCTTTCATTTAATATGATCCATTGAAATTACACTTTTTTCAATTTATTTATTCATTCTAGCATACTTACATATCCAAAGCCACTGCCACATGATATCCTTCTAACCACATCGACCATATCATGCTATCACTGACATGAATCACAAAAACACCTCTACTATTATCACTCCCATTTAAAATAGACAATATTTCCGTAAAATAAGAAACAACTAGATGCATAAAGCTTTATAAAGTATTTTGGATAATCTACTACTTCTTAATAAAATTACTACATTAGGTTCGACACAACAAGAAACAATCAAAGATGTTTTTTTAAACATTCTAATGTCATTAGTATCATTCAATTTTTATATGAAATTCATATTATTAATTTATCATATTATTAAAAAATGATTCTAACCACAAAAAAATCTTCATCATACAAAAATTCAATAAAATCATAAGAAAAATAAAGTGAAATATTGTGAAACAATTCGACCCACTTCACTCTTATTCTTATTTGACAGTTATAATATTCCTTTATCCACTCATTTACAAAGAAAACTAATTTATGATAATTCTACACCAACAATAATAATGAAAGGAGTAGTAAAAAAAATTCTACCTTAAGGGAAACAAAAAAATGGATCACCAAGAAGGAATGAAAAATAATGATAAAACCCAATAGCTAATTAATGAACCACAAAAAAACATATAACACATAAACTTAAAATCAATCCACACATAAATGCTCATAAAATACACACACCATCCACTTCCATAGAACCCTATAAAAGAAGAAAAAAGAAGAATAAAATAAAATGACGTTAAGAACTTCTTAAACCACAAGTTCTTATTTACAAAAAAATCAAGGGCTGATGAATCCACCAAGGGTATTTAAGGGAACCAAAATATAAGTCTCTAATATATAACGGGTTATTAATAACTAAATATAATTTAATTTATAAAATGAAAAATATAAAATTATATTAAAATCTCATTGGTATAAACCATGAAATGGTGTTATTAAACAATATCATGATGTATCTTAGTCAATGATGAATTGAAAACTACGAATACATAAAATTCCCAATGATATTAAATCTCTCTTATATTTTTTCACAATGAAATAAGCATTAATATAGACAATGTGGTTTACACTATAGACACTAAACTAATTTTTTTTCACCATTTATAATGGTTTAATTGTGATAGATTTATTACTCAAATATTTTATTATGATAGTAAATCATCATAAACATCCCATCATTAAAAATTCATAACAATTAATATTATCTAAAATGGATCCTCAATAATAAATTAAGAGAGGAAAATTTTAAGATGGGTTTTTATGAAAATAGTATTTTTTATGAAATCAAAATCCATAAAAATTAATTCTGTGAGACATTATTTGTGATTGATTGTATTCATCTATTGTAAAAATCTTAACACATTTTATGATAGAAAAGTCCATTGTATCTAGTTCAAAAAAACTAAAATAAATTAAAATTCACTAAAAAAAATATTAAAAATAATTCATAAAAAATTATAACATTTAATATATTATAATTTTATTAAAAAGGAAATATGTATAAATTAATTTTGGATGGGTGGGTCTGCTACTAGTGGATCATCTGGATGAGGGAACTCTATCCTTAAAACATATACATGTCATCTGATATACTATATCATATACTAGTGATACTTATCCAAATAACGATGCTACTACTCTAACTGTTAGTATTGATTTTCTGATTATCTATAAATTTTATACATCATGATCTCTCATCCTCTCCTCACAATTCAAAATGATAAAGGTAGATGATGCTATATGAGCTCACATCGATCATACTAATGTCATCCCTAAATTACCAAAGTTACTAGATTGGATCAATTGTGAGCCTGTATAGATCACCTGGAATTTCTATATACCACTCATAGATATGAATTTCTATAATATTTTTAGGAGAAAAAAAGGGAAAATGTAATTTTTTTGTGAGGTAGAAAATATAGGAACATGAATTGATATCATATATATTTTTTATGATTGAATGATTTCAATCGAAAATAGTATATTATTAATTAAAAATTTATCTATATTCCTAATTATAATTTAGAATTTTTATGGATTTGGTTAATTTATATGGGAATTTTGCATGTAATTATTTTCGATTAAAAATATTTTCCCTTCGACTTTACTTTTCTTGATTTTAGGAAAAATATATATATTTAATATTAATTCCCTAAAAATAGTGGATTCTCTACTTTACTATTATTTATTATCTAAAAGAATTTTATAAATGATAATATCCATTAAAAACATCCAATGTTATATTAATTGAAATTTATGTAATATGTAATGGGATTTATATTCTAGAATTTCATAAATACTTATTAATTATGGTAAAATTATAAAATAAAATCATAAATTAATTTAGCACATGTGATGGAATGCATCTGTGTAAAAAATTCTTGATAAATATTTTCATCATATCACAATAATTCATAATTAAAACATTAATATGTGATATAATATCATTACATTATAAAAAGGACTTTACAAAATAATTTCTCATGATGAATATGAAGTCTATTGAAAATGGGCTATCAAAAAAGATAGAAAATTTTATAGTGATGACATGGCCATTTAGCCCCCTTGGACCAAATGTAAAACATGATGTTAAAATAACCAAGACACATTATTTCTTCCCATAATTTTCATAATTATAATTTACATAATCCTAATGGTAGGGGTGGATTTTTTCCTCCAACTATGACCATGAAAAATTTTATATTCACAAAACAAATCATGGTTCTCAACCATTATGTAAACCAATTATAAAATAACCAAAATAAATATAATATTATCAATTATAGAAAAAAACAAACCCCCATTCCAATAGATATAACAATGAGGAAACCAACCCAACTGTAATGTGGTGATGAGTTAACAAAAACTTTGTTATATTAAAAGGTCAAAAACATATCTCATCACCAATAAATCACATCTAAAATATTCTATTCCATCAATAATACATAAAAAACAAAAATTAGTGGAACTGAAAATACATTCCTCTATATCAAGTAACTTTAAAATTATTACCATACATTAAAATGAAATAAAAACCATGGAAGAAAAAAATCCAGAGAAACACAAACACCTCTTAGGATACCTCTCAAACATGAATCATTACATTGTAAATTCCGAAACACAATGAATGGGGATAATTAATAACTCTTATTATTCATATAAATATAAAATTATTTTCAACATCAATATAAGAATAAAAAACAAAGAAACATTACAGATTGAACTTATATGCATGATTCATGCTACTGCATATATTCCACTAAACTACTTTACCTTCATAAGACACAAACCAAAGGAGAGATGTATCCTCACAACATGTTTTTATGATGATATATAATAACTATGAATCCCTCAATGAACATTTCAACATCCTCAATATCCAACTGTATCTAATTAATTATATGATATTCATCATGAATACAACATTGAATCAATGAAATAAACTATATATTGTGAATTTGATCTATTATTGTAATTCCCTGGCTCCAAAATCCTATAGCCTATGCTTTAGTTTCTTACACTGTTATTAGTGCATGATTAAAAACACAAAGGGAAATATATTATACTAGTATTGAAAAGGGAGATTATATACATGATACCCATAGTACTTTAGTAAAATAAAATAATGAATAATAAATTAAATATCAGAATCCTTGAATCTCACTCCAAGAATTCATCTTCATATTCTGGGGAAAGGAAACAAAATAAGGGTTAGATAAAATGCTCTATAAGTGTAAATTATAGTTTAAGAAATAACTAATCAATGAGAATAATCAATATGGAGAGTCCAATAACTAAGAACGTATGTCATTCAAATAATTGGATAAGTTATAATCAATATGTAATATAAAATAAATGAAAACACATTCCATCAAATCAACGAACTAAGAATAAAATGAATGCATAGATTTTTTCCATTATGAAAATCCCTTGGATAAATATAATAACCATATACTGATTGATGTAAATTCATAATTATTGGACGTATTGTTTCCCTGGAACATGGTTCCTTTATCATCATGATCTATCCTAAAGAAAGAATAAAAATTATTAGGTAAAAATTATATGATTTTGGAAGCTAATTCTTCATAAATAAATACAATTAATCAAGTTGATTGAAGTAACTAGTACCCAACCCATGTTGTTCATGTCGAAATCATTCCTCATATATTGAAAAATAAATTTAATTCATAAATATTCAGCCTCATCAAATTTTCATATTGAGTAAATTATGGATATTTATAAATAATATCCTAGTCAATAAAATAAAATTAAAAGTAAACACCATATTGAAAAATGGTATATAGTTTAGGAAATAATAATACAAATTACACAATAATATGGAAAATTTAAGGGAAATTTAATTTCCAATGAAAAATTATTACAATAATGTGGTTGTTTTAAGATAATGTTATTAATCACAAAAGACTGTTAGATTTCAAAATAACTTTTACCCCTTTATATTTTTCAAATACAATCCCATATGATAAGATAATAGTAATCTAGCCAATAAATACCATGAATAATGATTTATTCATGATATTAGAGGTCAAAAGGTCATTATATATACCATTTTAAAGATAATTGGTTTATAAAAACAAATATGTCTCAATAGAATGTTAATTGAGACAAAATATATTAACTTACGATATTTTTAATGCAATTTACCCTAATGTATAGTGTTTTTAATCCTGATATAAACATATATAAGAACCATATTAATGTATATAATATCATATATGACCCTTTTATACAATATTATCAACTAGTTTTATTAATGTTTTAGTATTCTCACTATTTCATGGGTTAATTGCATTGTTTTTCGAGTTTGTTTTGACTGATTATTTTTTATTAATTTTAATTAGATCATGATTTCATAATATCAATAATTTAAATAATCATGTAAATATTATATATATTTATTAGACATTTATTTGTTTTAATCCATAAATTTTGGAGATAGGAAACAAAATTAACTATTCATGAAGACGGTAGGTAGTACGTACGCATGAACACCGCATCCATTTTATAGTCATTTTTAAAAATGTAGTGATATATATGTATATATATGTACATTAAAAATAAATTTTAATATTTACTTTTTATATATGACATAATTTTATTACAACCATCCTTAATACATTCAATTTTAAGTTTCAACAAATCACATCGCATTGAGGAGGCAGTAGTCCACATGTCCACAAATGATGTTATCGTGTTCCTATAAAATGAAAATAATGAAAATAAGTGTTATATATAAACTAAATAATCATAAAGAAATTATAAAAATCATAAATATCACATATACACAATAAATACCTCATTATTTTCATCTTTTAAAGGTGGTAATGGAATAACGAAAGACATAAGTTCATGGGGTGATAATCCACCATACATATAAATGATGATTTTGTATCACATTTGATGAATGTTTGTGTTAGTGTAGGATTTGAAATATAACTAAAAACATAATTTTTTTAAATAAACTCAAATTTTTATATAATTAAGATATAATATTATTTTATTTAGTGTAGGAAGAAATAAATCAAATATGCTCATTGAAGAAGGTTAGTTCTTCTTCAGGTAAATCCTTTTGATTTATACCAAAATCCATCATTGGTTTAATTTATGAACATATTGAGTCATATAAGATGAGGAGAGATATTTTTGGAGGATATGTTTGTAGGTTTTGGATTAGAAAAATGGATTGATAGGTATAAATAAGTGGTTGGTATGACTGTATTTTTATAGTGGAGGAGGAATGACATTTCTCTAAATATCAGAAGGTAAACACTATTGAGAGGTCTACATTATATAAGGTGCCTAAAATTTTTATCCCTATTATATAAAATATATTATAATATCTATATATTTCCATAAAATTGGTTTCTTTATATATTTATATGTCATTTTGGTCTTTGCGTTTAAGGTATATTCCTTTGTTAATATGTTTTTCTCTTAATCATTGTAATTAATTTTACCCGATTAAAGTAATATTTCTTGAAAAAATATATTTTGAATATAAAATTAATTAAAAATTATGGTTATTAAAAATATTTAATATATTTTTCCAAATTCCAATAACAGAAGTGGAATAAATTCATTTAATATTAATCTCACATTCATGATGATAAAACGGGGTTTGAAAGTGAAAAGCTAAAAAGATTGACATTTTATATATACTTTCAATGTGAAATTTATTTTAATGAAATAAATTGTATTATTTTATTTATAATTTATCTATTTAAACATTAAAACTAATTTGAATTAAAATTTAGCCCTATAACTTATTTATACGAAAAGATTTTTTCAATTAAAATTCAATATTTTTCAATACTCATCGAAAATTGAATCTTCTTAGAAAAAATACCATACAATTCACCCTGTGATAATTTTGAAAGAGATAATTGAAAATGTATGTTCATTTTTATAAAAATAATTATTAAAGTGACAAAATTTTGTTTTAAAATAGATGCTCTATTAAAAGGTGGAAAAACAATCTTTAGAAAAATGAACGGTTTTATGTGTAAAATTGTAATTTTTATATATTATTAGTATGAAACAAATATGATAAATGTAAAAAAAATTTATTATATATATAACTTATGATTTTGTGAAATAAATTACATAAAGTTGGTAAAATTTAATTTTTTTAGATATATATTAATAAATAGTGTTTTGTTTAAACATGACATTGCGTGCATTGGATAGTATCAAAAAAATTAAAATTATTCTAAAAGAAACATATTGTATGGTATTGGGGTGATAAATTTTTACCACTAGAAAAATTTCATCCTCGATATTTTAGGAAAATTCCTTCTAAAAATACGGGGTTAGTTCTCTTTTATAGCTCCACTAGTTCCCAAATTGCTTCTTCAAATTTATGAATTCACCATTGTACCTTTAACAGAAGAATTATATGATTCATAAAAACTAGATATCTAGAATAAAGAATCTAGATGGGTTTTTCAAAGTAATAAATATCTGGTTCCAACTCTATTTTCTTATAGGTGAGCATATGTTTCGTGTTTTGGATGTAATTTCTTTACAACGATATGAGAAACACTTCTTGTGAATTGGAGGGATTTAGAGGAATTTTTTATTGAGATTCAGAAAATACTATTCTTTTTAAAATTTAAATAGGTTTAATGTAATATGGGATTAGTTTATCTTTCTTACCAAACATTATAACACCTTTCCATGGAGATACATTCAAAAAAACATAATCTCCCACATGGAATTCCTTAATTTTCCACCAATTATCAGAATTTTTTCCCCATATTGAGTTACTTTAATGTGTTCTTTAATAGAATTTACCTTCTATGTTGTATCTTAAACATGTTTTTGGCCTACATGTTTCCTGTCAAAAACATCATCCCAATAAGTAGGAGTGAGATATATCTTTCCATATAACTCTTTATATAACTCAATTGAATAATTGAATGGAAACAATTATTATAGGAAAACGCTACCAAAGTTAAGTACAGATCCCTTATACCTTGAAATTCAAGTGAGCAGAACCTCAATATTTCCTCCATTGGTTGAATTTTTCTTTCGAATTGTTCATTAGACTGAGGATCGTAGGTAGTGATCAAATGAATATCAATATCAAGATCCATTTAATGAATCGTCATGACTTTTGAGGTAAAGTGGGAATCTCGATCAGAAACAATTGATAGAGGTGTTCCGTGAAGTGTTACAACTTCATTAATATAGTTCTTTTATGAGGCACTCAATAGGTGTGTCTTCTCTTATAGTGAGGAAATTTGCATATTTGGTTAGGTGATCAACAATAACATATATTTCATAATTCATTCTATGAGTCCTTGGTAGTCCCATGAAAAAGTACATAGTAATGTAATCTCATTTCGAAATAGGAATAGGAAGAGGTTGCAAGACTCATTTAAGATGCTACCTCACATATTTCACTTGTTGGAAAACCTAACATATGAACACATAATCAACAATTTCCTACTTTATATTGTCCCACAAAAATAGTTCCTTCAATTACCTATGAATATTTATGCTACCATTGTATATAAGGAAATTTGAGGTATTAGTGTCATCCAATGATTCCCTTTTTACCTCAGGTATAAATGGAACCGATAATATCATCCTATAATTCAGAATACCATATTCATAAGAAATTTTTATCAACTTCCCATCATTCAAAGCATTAATTGTATTCTAAATGTTCTCATCATGTGATTGTAAATTATTTATCTTCTCTAATAAATATTGTTTTTCAATCATTTAATTTTTCTGTCTCCCATTATTTAGAAATATTTGTTTTCTTGTTTACAATATACATGTACATAAGATCCTTCTAAACCCTTATTTTTATTATAACTCTATGATCATTTCTACTTAATTCATATTCTAGAATATGTGATTTCCCTGGGTGGTGGTGTGTTGGGAAATCATAATACTTGACTGGATCGATCCATCTCCTTTGTCACATATTGATCTCTTTCAAGGAGAAGATGTATTTTTGGATTTTATGATCCATGTATATCCCACATCATTCACCATAGGGACAATGTATCAATATTTTTAAATTAAATATTAAAATCTCTAACTCAAGATCGTGGGTTAGATTGTTCTGTTTTTGAGTCTCCAATTTCATTTATGCATATGGAATATCATTAATATTTTCCATTAATAAAAAACCAATCCCCTTATTCAATGCATCACTATATATCCTAAACCAATCAGTACTAGTTAGATTAGTCAAACTCAGATCAATGAAAAATCTTCCCTTTAGTCCATAAAATAATAATTCGCATTCCATTATCCAAACAAACTTAACTCTTTTACATGTAATCTTGGGCAACAAGTTATCTAATTAGGGAAAATTATAAATAAATCATTGATAATTGTTGGGAAAAAATTCCTTAAGGTATCATTGAATCATTTTTCAGGTGATTGTCTTTGTTGACAAAGTGGGCATCAGTGTTGTGATTATTGAAAAAGAAAACCATGACATAAAATTATTTTAACAAAGGGGATTTAATCGTGCATGTATTGGTGTGGTCAAGTAGGCAACTTGCGCACCATGAAAGGACCTGCACACCGTTGCCTAGGAGGGTTGGAAGGTTGTGTGCCATATGTTTTCCAAGATCAGATCATCAAAATATGGTAAAGGAAATAGGGTCGCACAAGTTTTTTACAGGGGAAGAAACCTGTGCACCAGGACTTGCGTGCTGAGGGGAGACTTGTGCGTCGCCACGTATGTTGACCAAATGCCTATAAATACAAGACCACCCATCCTCATTTTTAATAGAGTTTAACACTTCGAAAAATCAGATCTCCCGACGCATAGAAGTGGTGGTCGAGCAAGTGGTGTGTGTTCGTAGAGGTGGACTTGCGTTCCAGTGTTAGAAGTTGCACGCAAAGTGATAGTTGTGCACCTGAGGTGGTTTGGGTGAGGAATTAAGTGAGTCACACATGCTTGGAGTTGCAAAAGATTGTGTCGTGCAAGTGGTTGAGGTAGACTTGCGCACCAGTTGTGCCTTGCACGTCGATACTTGCACACCGAGTTAGACATTCATGCCAAGTAAGGTAGATTCATAGCAGTATTTCAGGGCTGTGTGAAAACTGTAAGATTGCCCGATACCCTCAGTGAAAAGTTAGATTCATCTACGGGTGATAGTTGGACTTCAACAGAGCATCTACTTATAACAGAGGATGCATTCATTTGAGATAATGAAGAGACCTACAAGTCTATAAACTGTGAGCAGATCCTTTCCGAAGTAGTGAGAAAAGGGAGAGGAAGCAGGTGATTATCTCCACTGGCAATGAACCAGAGAGAGAGAAATAGGGAGTGACCCCTGGGAAAGTAGTGAGATGACCCTAAATCTTGTAAAGGAAGTGAGCCTCAGACAGAGTGACTGTGCCCAATCCTTGTAATCCACAACTAGTGAAGTTTAGTGGAATTTGGTATGACCTACAACCTATTGGCATATGCTCCTTGGATGTTTCCCTTAGTGGTGAACCATGTAAAAATTGTTGTGTCCCATGCTTTCCTTACTTTTTTTATATATTGTGCAACGGGAAAGAGAGAGAATAGTTTTTTTATTAATAGCAAAGCAAGACCAGAACATGATTTAATTTTAAATTAGTCATACCCTGATTCACCCCCCTCTCAGGGTATTCATCCTTGTAGACCTAAAAATTGGTTTCAGAGGGAGGTTGATATTTGTTCTTCTCTAAATGGAGTTCACTAATCATAAAGGGATTCCAATCTTCGACGGGAACAATTTCTAGCTATGGAAGAATTAGATGCAACACTACTTTCAATCTTTGGGAATAGATGTATTCATAGCCGCAATGCATGGAATAACAGCTGATATTAATCATGGTTCTTTATCAGAAGCTAATAGTAGAGAGTTGGATGCTGATTCCCATGAAATCAATGCCTTAGGGGGAGCCCTATCCAATCTTATATATACAAATGTGATGCCTTGCAAAACGTCACATGCCATGTGGAAAAATGTATTGAATATATATGAAGGGGAAATAAAGGATAGAGAGGAAAAGCTTCAAGTGTTGTGGAACAAGTATGAAGATCTAAGAATGAACACGAATGAATATGTTGATGCATTCTTTGATAGGGTAAATGTTATAGTAGAGGACATGATAGGTCTTGGAGAAGTTATTGAAGATATCAAAATTCTAAAGCGCATCCAGAGAAAAAATCCACCTCAGTTCAATCCGAAAGTTTCTATTTTGGAAGATAAAGACCAGAAAGAGAGGACATTGGATACCTGCAGAGCACCCTTGTTGCATATAAAATGAGAAATGATGATAATGATGTTGTGAAAAAGGGAAAATCCAAAGAAGTGTCATTCAATGCCATAAATAAGCTCATAATTAAAGACTCTCAATAATAAGAAGAGATAGATGAGATGGTGACATTACTTTCTTCAAATATACAAAGAGGAAAAAGAATGTTTTAAGGGAAACTTCTACTTGTATGCTTTCGATGTGGAAAGGTTGGGCATCTTGCGGAAAGGTGCCCCAAAACGTTTCAAGATAAAGATAATGACGATGACGAAGTCAAAATTCCCAAGTAGATGTATTCAGAATTTGTAAAAGGGACGAAATAATTCAAGAGAAATTACTTAAAGAAGAAGAATATTCTTTCTCAAGAATGTGAAAGTTCAGATGAATCGGAGGATGAGGAGGACAAAAAGACTGAAAACTGCAATGATCGTGGGGGAAATGCCATGGTAGTGGTCATCTGTAGTTCATAGGAAATAGAAGAAACTGATGCTGGAGAAGAAGAGAATGAATTTGAAGGAAGAGTTGATATGGAAGCTGAATTGGAAGTAGCTCTTGAGGAGATAGACATTTGGAGAAAAAAAGAAGAAATCCAATAAAGTGGTTCCTGATGCCAAACACTATAGGCAACAACAGGATGAAAAAAGTCTGAGCTGTTAAAAGAAATTTATAAAATCAAGTTATCATCACCAAAGAACTCAGAATCAGTTAGGGAGTATAAGATCAAGATTGAAGAATAGAAATGTGAGATCGGTGGCTTGAATAGCAAAGTGAAAGATCACCTCAAGCGTATCGAAGAGCTTGAAGAAGAAGTTGTTGGTATGCAGAGAAAAGTTAAAGACCAGGAAAAACCATTGATTCCCAAAACATTCATGGTAATGCAGGTACTTCTAAATAATGAAAAGATGAAAGAGGAGCCTAGTAGTTAAGAAAGAAAGAAGTAGTAATTGAGCTCTGATGTCAAGGCTGATTCAGGGATTCATCAGAAGCAATAATCTGTGGCAAATGAAGTCAGACTGCAAGCACCCGTCCCAAGAGTGATGGTTTATTTGGGCACAAAGATGAATCAGAATATTCAGAGACCCCAAGGGGAAACTCTTAGTGCGGAAGTAACATGAAGGAATACACCTTATATCAGGTGTTATTATGGTGGAAATATGGGACATTCATAGTATGTGTGTTGCATAACCAAGAGATACCGAAGGGAACAATAAAAAAGGTTGTAGCCAAACAAAGAACGGTTTTCTAGAACATATTTTGAAGGACACTTTTTTTGGTGTGGAGGATTTGAGCACATGGGTAGGTACTACACTTTGAACATATATAGAAATGTGCCAAAGAAGAATCAAAACATTCTCAATCAGCAGAACAATAAACCAACAGGTGAGTAAAAAATGTAGAATAGATTTGTGGCTTTTCAAGATGAAGTCAGTCCATCATACTCAGAGAAAGAACAAAAGTCTCCATCCATTCCGAGTGTGAAGGAAAAATTATGGACCGAGAAGAAGAAAAATTAGAAGGTTGTGGTGGTAGAAATTTCCCTTAAGGCATCAGATATCTCTGGTGTATGGATCCTTGATATTGGTTGTACATCTCACATGAAAGGTAATAATGATCTTGTTACATGCATAAAATATGACAAAGAAAGAGTTTTCAGAATTGGAAATGATGAAGGCATGAAGATTTTTGGCTCCAGAAAATCCAAGTTTGGTGTAAAGAAATGAGACGTACTGATGTCTTGGTAGTAGAGGGTCTTAGTCATAACATTCTCAATGTCAGTCAAATATTTGACTCTGGGTACTCTATATGATTTACCAAGAAGATGTGTGTTGTGAAAGGAAAATATGGAGCAGTTGTCCTAAAGGGAAAAAGGACAATTGGAAATCATCACCTTATATGTGGGGAAGAAGATATGTGCCTTTTATCTAGAGAAGAAGAAAACCAGTTGTGGCATAATTGACATGGTCATCTATGCCAAAAATCCATGGAATATTTGGTAATGTGCAAGGATTCTAGAGAACATCACAAATTATCACGTGATCTACTCATATGTGCGATGCTTGCAAACATGGAAAGATCATCAGAAAGACATATAAGCCAAATGAATAGAAATCAACCAGAGTGCTCGAATTGGTGCATGATGATGTATGTGGACCTATCTCACCATGAGTTATAAATGGGAAAAGGTACTATGTCCTTTTTATTGATGATTATAATAGAATGGCTTGGGTATTTGTCATTACCCATAAGACTGAAGTGTTTAGTTGTATTACGTAGTATAGGAGGGAATCAGAAAGGATGCTTGGATAGAAAATTATGATGTTTTGTACTAATAATGGTACAGAATTCACAAACATTCAAGTAGAAGACAATCTCAAGAAACACATGATAAGCAATGAAGTTTCATCAGTGAGAAATCGCCAACAAAATGGAGTGGTTGAGAGGAGAAATCAGATCATCAACAACATGGCTAGATCAATTCTTATTTAAAAGGTCCTACTAGAGAAATTTTGGAAGGAATCAGTTTTGACATCAGTCTATATTTCGAACAGGTCTTTGTTGTGTCTAAATGAAGGGAAGACTCCATATAAAATGTGGTATGGAATGAATCCAACGTTGAATTTTTTTAGAATCTTTGGGAGTAAGTGTTTCATTATCAAAAAAGAAAATCACAGGATGTTTGAGTCATGAGGAGATGAGGGGATATTCCATGGCTACTCAGGGAAAAGAAAATCATATAAATGCTTCAACAAAAGGGTAGAAAAAATTGATGATAGCAATGATGTCACTATAGTTGAAAATGAACAGAATACTCAACGGCCCATTGAATAGTTTCTAGATGAATGTGATGATGAGGTAAGAAACACAGGGGGAGTAGAAGTGTCAGAGGCTGACTCAGAAGAAGATACTGATGATGAACTAGAAAGTGTCAAGTCTGTGTCAACAAGGAAGCCAATGAGTCGAGATAAAATTGATAGGGAAAACATCATTGGTGATCAGATAGCTCTAGTTCAGACTCAAAGAATGAAATCATTACTGCAAACATAGTTTTTATCTTAGGGGAAGCTGAAATGTTTTTTCGATGCAGCTGAAGATGAAAACTAGGTTCAAGCCCTAAATGAAGGGCTTGATCATATTGGGAAGAACCAGACATGTGAGATTGTTTTGAGGCCAGCAGATAAGAACGTCATCAACACTAAATGGGTCTTTCACAATAAGATGAATGAAGGTGGCATAGTGATTTGAAAAAAATCACGACTGGTGTGCAAGGGATACTCGCAAATAGAGGGAATTGAAATTGATGAGACATTTGCATCGGTTTCTTGGCTAGAGACAATCAGATTATTTTTGGCTATAGTAGTGAGAAGAAAGTTCAAAGTGTTCCAGATGGATGTCAAATCAGAATTCTTGAATGGAGTTCTAGAAGAGGAAGTTTTTATTGAGAAGCTAGATGGTTTTCTCATTCATGGGGAGGAGAAAAAAGTTTGTAGGCTGAAGAAGGCGTTGTATGGGATGAAACAAGCATCAAGAGCATGGTACTCAAGGCTTGATCTGTATTTGAAGAAGCTTGGTTTCTAGCGTGGGGGAGTTGATTACAATATCAATTTCAGCAACAATAGGAATCAAAGGATGATGGTGTTAGTTTATGTGGATGAAATAATATTTTAAGGATCAGATAAAGTTCAATGCAGACAGTTTTCCAAATTCATGAAAAATGAGTTTTAAATGTCAATGATTGGTGACCTAACATTTTTCCTTGGTCTCCAGGTGACACAAGGAAGGAATAGAACATTCATTTCTGAATCCAAATATGCCAAGGAGGTTTTAAGAAGGTTTGTAGTGGAAAATTCCAAGGATATGAAGACTCTGGTTGCTACCCGGATGAAATTATCAAAAGATGAGGATGGCAAGGCAGTTAATATCCCAGAATGTAGGAAAATTATTGGAAGTCTGTTGTACTTAACAGCAACAAGGCCTGATATTGTTTTTGCAACATGCCAAGCAGTGAGATATCAGAGTAATACTAAGGAAAGGCAGATTCTTGAAGTGAAACTAATACTTTGGTATATCAAAGGCATCGTGGATTTCAGTCTGATGTATAATGACAAATCTCAATCAGTGTTATTGGGTTACACATATGTAGATTAGGCTAGTTCAGCGGATGATAGGAAATCAACGTCAGCCAGTGAATTCTATCTTGGTGGACAGTGTATTTCTTGGTAAAGCAAGAAGCAAGATTGCATTTCATTGAGCACCGTAGAAGCTGAGTATATTGCGGCCACTCAAGCATGAACACAGTTATTGTGGATGAAGCAGCAGCTTGAAGATATGAGAGTTGAAGTGACGTATCTGATCAGAATCTAGTGAGATAACTCATGTTCTATCAATCTCATCAAAAATCTTGTTAATCACTCAAGGACAATGCATATTGAGATCAAATATGATTTCATCAAGGAGAAGGTGGAGCAATGTCCTGTGAATTTGGAGTATGTGACTACATAGCTACAGGTTGCAGAAATTATAACAAAGGCCTTACCCAATGAATCTTTTTAGAGGGATACACTGGCTCTAGAAGTTCAGTCGACTCCCCTCACTTGAAAGAGTGTGGATGTGGAACACCCCCTCTCCCTAAGGTATGATGTTTTTTTCTCGAATGTGCTGATATGTGTTCCTTACTCTGTTACATACTATAAAGGAGTTACCTTTGGGTTCATTGTCAAAGGGGGATAAAATAGTGATTGTTCAAGGGGGAGACAATGTGGTAATTTGATATAGTGACCGTTCAAGGGGGAGACAGTGAGGTAATTTGATATATCATAATTGATATAGGGAGAAGCTGACAGGTGGAGCAGCAAGATAGGGGGAAGAATGACAAATAGAGATCATATTAAACCTGATGATTCCAGAAGTGATTGATCAAAGAATAGATATCATGACAGCTAAGGATCATGATGAAAGTAGAAGAGTGATTTAGGAAGGTGGTAAGAATATTTCCAAAAATTATTATCAGTTTGGTAAAATTTGTTATCATTTTGGTGTCAAGAGTGGATGTTAGAGATGAAGTGAATCATTGAACAACATTTCATTTACTCCTGTTTATCACACCGTGCATTTCTCATGTGGGCTTAGAGTATGTGTTGAGTGAATCTTGGATCGCTATCAGAATCGCAATAGGCTAATGGTGGGTGAATAATTAATGATGTAACTTTTTATGGAAGAGTTTTCAACAAACCCAAAGGGGAGATTGTTTGGAAAAAATCCCTCAAGGTATCATTGAAGCATTTTTTAGGTGATTGTGTTTGTTGACAAAGTGGACATCAGTGTTGTGATTGTTGACAAAGAAACTATGACATACAATTTTCTTGAAAAATGGGATTTTATGCTGGAATGTTGAGTTCAAGAGTTGTGGTCAACGATCCATGTTTGATTCATGAACGTCGACAAAGGAATGGATGATCTGGAGGTGGTATAAAAATAATATATACAAGGTGGTGCCATTTACCAATGTTTGCCAAATTTTTTGTCCTAAAAATTCTCAAATGAAGCAAAGTGGTTTTTGGCAAAGGGACATCCACGCCATGTACTTGAAGGAGAGGAAACTTGCACGCATAATTTTTTTCAAGATCAGAAGGTCAAAATATGGAAATGGAAAGAGGGTCGCGTAGGTATTGGTTTGGTCACGCTGGTAACTTTTGTGCCGTGAAAGGACCTGTGTGCTAGTGCCTAGGAGGGTTTGAAGGTTATGCGCCGTATGTTTTCCAAGATCATATCTTTGAAATATGGAAAAGGAAATATGGTCGCGCATGTGTCTTGTAGGGGAGGAAACCTACGCGCTGGGACTTGCGCGCTAAGGGGAGACTTGCACACCGCCGCGTAGGTAGACCAAATGCCTATAAATATAGGACCACCCCTCCTCATTTTTAATAGAGTTAAACACTTAGAAAAATCAGATATCCCATCATGAAGGTGTGGTTCTCACGCATGGGGTGTATGGTCGTACAGGTGGACTTACGTGCCGGTGTTGGAAGTTTCATGCCAAGTGATAGTTGCATGCCTAAGGTGGTTTGGGGAAGGAAGGAAGTGAGTCGCATAAGTTTGGAGTTTTATAATATTGTTCCGCACAAGTGGTTGAGGTAGACTTGCATGCGAGTTGTGACTTTCACACCGATACTTCCTCACTGAGTTAGACTTGTGTGCCAAGTAAGGTTGATTCAAATCAGTATTTCAGGGCTGCGTGAAATTTGGAAGACTTCCTAATACCCTTAGTGCAAAGTGAGATTCATCTATAGGTGAAATTTGGACTTCAATAGAGCATCTACATAAAATAGAGGATGCATTCATTTGAGATAATGAAGAGAACTTCAAGTCTATAAAATGTGAGTGGATCCTTTTTGAAGCATTGAGAAAAGGAAGAGGAAGAAGGTGATCCTCTCCACTGGCAATGACCTAGAGAGAGAGAAATAGGGGGTGACCCCAGGTAACGTAGTGGGCTGACCCTAAATCTTGTATAGGCATGGAGCCTGGGACAGAGTGACTATGCCCGAACCTTGTAATCCACAGCTAGTGATGTTTAGTGGAATTTGGTATGACCGAAAACTTGTCGGCATATGCTCCTTGGACGTAGCCATTAGCGGTGAACCAAGTAAAAATTGTTGTGTCCTGTGCTTGCTTTACTTTATATATATATTGTGCAATGGGAAAGAGAGAGAGAAGAGTGTTTTTCATAACAACAAAACAAGATCATAACGGGATTTGATTTTCAATTAGTCATATCCTGATTCACACCCTCCCCCCCCACTCTCAGGGTGTTCATCCCTGTGGACTTAATAATAATACCCATCCAAACTAATGAAACTACCCAACTTAGTTATGTTTTTTGGTGTATGGAATTCTCTATCATCCTTTGTCTTTGGAAGATCAACTGAGATTCCATCCCTAGAGATAATATGGCCAATTAAAGGAACTTCTTGAATATAGAAATGAAATGTTCCAAAAATTTTGTATAAATCGTATCTTCTAAGAGTCTTAAGAATAATCCATTATTGATTCTCATAGTCCCAATATATTTTTGAATACATCAGAATAACATCATTTAATATAATAAAAAAATCATCTTGATATTCCTTGAATACCATGTTCATTAGATCCAAAAAAGAGGGTGCATTAGTCAATCCAACTGGACTTATTGAAAACTCATAATGTCCATACTTCATCCAAAAATATTTAGTCTATATTTATTCTATATTTAATCACAATTTGTGATACCCGAAATAATGATCAGTCTTTGAAAAATATTGGGATCCATGAAGATAGTCAAATAGTTCATCAATGCCTGGATGGTGATACTTGCTCATTATTTTAATAGCATTAATTTCCTTATAATCAATGAATAACCTCACACATAAATCATTATTATTAACAAAAATAACTGTGTAACCCCATTTAAAAACATTAGGGGTGATTAAATAACATATTACCCAACTCTTTAAGTTGTTTATTCAACCCCACTAATTAATAAATGTATATTATATATGGATTCTTCAATATTGGCCTTTAATCCTGGATTAAATCAATTAAAAACTCCACTTCACACTCCTTGGGATGTCTAGGTAATTCCTTAGTAAATACATCGATGTACACCTTCATAACAGGTGAATCCTCAATTTTAGGATTACCTTATTCATCCTATGATTTTGTTTGTTCTTATTCCCCCAATAATTTCATCTAGTTGAGATACTGGGGGTGGATCAAGACATGAATCATATTAAGACTTTTCTATTATAATGATAATGAATTCTACATTCACATAAAAAATTCTAAAGTCCAATATAATATTTCGTAAATTATCATTTCCAGGATGTTTTGAATACCACTAATTATCTTTTATTCATTTGAATATGTATGATTTTGAAAATTTCTTCTATGATTTAATGGAAAATAAATCAATTACATTGTATAATGAAAAATTCAGAGAAACCAATGTCGTTCAAGTATTTTGCTTAAGACCTTTATAGACATTGCCTATTCTTTACTCTGTATTGCCTATATAATTTTTTGTATACCTAGATAACCTTCAAAAGGTATGTTCATAATCTTTAATGCGTTCTTTTTAATTTTCTTCAAGCTAAGGAACATCCTCTATATATCAATTTTTTTCTCAGAATGGAATTATTTATCAATTAATTTATCCTTAAAATCTTTCCATTCCATGATTTTGATTACATCTTCTTCACTCTTATTGTAGATGAAATACCACCATTTATTAGAAAAACCTATGAGAAAATACACGACAAGTTAAACCATTTCCATTTCACTACATCCTAAGGCTTTACATATCATCTCCAAAGACATAATTTATTGCTCAACTATAATTGGATCAGTAGTCCCACTAAACGATGGCCTATTCTATCACATTATGCAATATAACATAGTTGATTCTCATTGTGGAATAGGTTTCTACATTCGAGCAAGATTATCATTCATAACCTGATTAAGATTCTCTAATATATCCATAAATTTCTCTATTCCAATACCATATCTATTGGTTTCCTTGAATGGTAAATCTCTACAATATCCATGAGTTTGGATATAATTATTCATTCCATGCACCATTTCAAAACCATGGAATATACAATATCAGTTAAAAAATTTATTAATTTGAAATAATGACATAAAATTACAATTCTAGTGCGATTCGTATCCTAAATTAAAACATTTATGCCTCAAAAATATAAGAATCACCAAAATAGGTTTCTTTGAAGATATCCATAATATTGAGTCCTTAATATTGGTTTCTAAAGAAAATTAAAATCATCCTAAGAATATGACATGGTATTTTTAATCATGGTGTGTATTAAGTCATGTTTTTTATACCAGGTTAAGCTCAAGTCATGCTCGATGTGTTTTTTAGATTTATTATCTCTAGGAACATTAATGACAGAACCACTTCTACTTTTATTATCCAGAAAAGGTTGTACATATTGAAATCTCCACATAATATCTACCTTATAAATAGTGTAGGATTTTATTCTATACCCTTCCAGAATTTCTATTTTAGGGTTAAGTTCCCTAATCAATTTTTCCTAAATCTAGATTCCAAGGCTTATACTAAACATCCTATGATACAGACTGTAACACACCGACCCCACAAGAAAAAATTTGGTTGTATACTTTATTACATTAGAATAGATACAAGATTAAAATTCCAATGTACCAAACATTATTATAGTTTTGAAAATCCATATTACATAAATACTACCCATAATACATTAGGAATTGAACATAAATCATAATGAAAATAAAATTTCATCATCCTTGAAACATAGTCCAATAATTCATCTTCATATCACGGGGAAAGTAAAAAAGTAAGGGTGAGATAAAATTATCAATATGGTGATATTATAGTAGAATAAATAATGAATCATTGATCATAATCAACATGGAAAGCTGAATAACTAAAAATTTAATCCATTCAAATAACTAGAAAAATTATAATCTATAAGGAAAGGTAAATAATTAAAAACAGATGTCATCTAATTAACGAACTGAGAATTAAATGAATACATAGATTTTTTAATAGTGAAAATATTATGTGAAGTGCATTGTGTTGCATTTGTTGTCAATGAGACATGAAGTTGTCTTGGAATGAATGGATGTCAAGGAGTCAAGATGTGAATGTCAAAGGATGTGATAGTGTTGGTGATGAAGAGAGAATGACCATAGTACTAAGATGCATGTCACTTAGGAGATTCACTAAGTGACATAGGAGATGTGGTTGAAACATTCTCTATAATATCTGACGATTGTTGAGGTGCTCTTTAAGTTCATAGAACTCGTATCCTGATGATACAAAGTCGCAACAATGATAGAAGACCATGTATTGTATTGACAATGAATGAGGAGAAGCACGAGATCCATCCAAAACTTCTAAGTGGGTGAAGTGGATTAAAGAAGTCCATGTACTAACTCTTAGTGCATGTGAATTGGAAGTGATCCAACTTGATCTCTGATTTGATCAATGAAGCATATTGGAGATTTCATGTTGATTCAAGATTTCGGTTGAAGATGAAGAACCTTCAGGAATTCCATTCCTATGTGTTGAATAAATGTTGATGAGAATTGGAGGAATTCTAATGAAGAAGAAGAAATAAAGAAGAGGAAATGAAGAGGAAGGAGTGGCTCTTGGCATTTGGCATTTTATTTTCATGTGGTTACTTTGTTGTTTAACAATGTACTCCTTGTATTACTTGCAAAAAATTGGCCAGCCAAGGCCAGCCTTAAGGGTTCAACCCCCAAGGCACATGTGGGCCTAAGGCGCCACGCCCAAGGGGGGATCCCATGTGGCCAGCCCGGGCGGCAGAGGCAGAGGGGGCCGTGTGTAAGCCCCCGAGGACACGCAGTGATGAAACCCGCGCACCCGGAGTGCATGGTGGGCGCTAGGAGCGCGCCCGCAGGGAGCAAGAGGGGGCGCAGAGCGCGCCCGCAGGGAGAACACGGTGCGGGGCGGCACCGTGGAGGGAGGAGATTCAATTGAAGGGAGGCCGGCAGCGCTTGGGTAATAAGCTGCGGAAAAATCGGCCGCCGTTTCGATGTGGGACGCGGGATTTTCCCGCGGAAGAGATCCTGGTCGTCCATCTCATCGCGCGCTCGATCCGAGCCGCTCATCTGATCCGCCGCGACGATGATCTAATCCTGGCCGCTAAACATTGCATCCGACGGCCGAGAGCTCGTCTCCTTCCTCGAGCTCGACCCGAAGCCACCCGCGAGCCCCGCTGAACCAGGCGCCTTCCCGACGACAGTTTTCGAGTTCCCGGCCACCTCTGAAGGATCCAAAGCCTCCATTGTGATCGTCTGGCCACACCAAACCGAACCATGCTTAAAAATGGGCTTGCATGCAATGAGAGGAGAATTCGATGAAGGCCGAGGCAAACGAAGTTGCCGAGGCCACACGGTGTTCGTGTCTTGCATGGGATAGAAGAGACGAAGGCCGTGCATGCGTTCTAAGTCGCATGCACGTGGAGGAAGCCGAAACATAAGCGATCTCGCGTGAAACAGAAAATAAAAAATGGGATTTGCGGCTCGTTTAATGATTTCAAAGATCCGAAATCTTCGGGAATTTAAGTTGGAACCACGCGGATCATGTGAGGCATCTCTTGCCTATAAAAGGAGCATCCGAGGCTCTCAAAAATCTTGCTGATGCGCTGAAGTTTTGTTGAAGATTTGTGTCCCGTGAGAGCCCTCTGCCTCGCGAAGACGAAGCCCCGCGCACACTTGCGCGGTGAAGTCCCCTGCGCGCTAATCTTTGCGCAGCAGGAAGTACTCAGGGCCGCCGCTTCCTTGCGCGCCCGAGGTTGTCACCCTCTCTGTTCGCGAATTTGCGCGACAGGAGGAAGAGCCCGCGGTGTTGCACCTGCGCGCCCGCGGCTGGTTGCACTTGTCCGCCTCTTAGCCAGTGCAACTTGCGCGCCTTGTGCTCCAAGCACTTGCGCGATGCCTTGCAGCCAAGGCTTTGCACGGCTGCCCCTTGCACCTTGACACCTTGCCCCATTGAGAAGGCCGAGCCTTTGTGCTTGTGTGCAAGGAGAACCCGAGGCTTGCATCTTGTGTGTGAAAAGAAGGCCGTAGCCTTGGGTGTGTGTGAAACAAGAAGACCACCACAATTCGGGCAGTGTGTGCACAAGAAGTGGGAGGCCGAAACCACACCATTGTGTGTGTGTGAGATAGTGAAGAAGTAAGCCGAGGCCAAGTGTATGCAAAGTGGAGAACCCAAGCCGTAGCCTTTGGGATGTGCAAGAACAAGTGAAGACCACACTTTGTGTGTGTGCCAAAGAAGGCCGAGGCCTTGCCTCGTGTGTGTGGTAAGAGGAGAAGAGAAATACCCGAGGCCTTTAAACAAGTGGCCGTAGCCTTGTGTGTGCACCAAGTGAAGACCACACCTTTTGTGTGTGCAAAATAAGAAGAGGACCTACGGGTTAAGTGTGTGCAAGAAGAAGTGAAAGGCCAAGCTCAAGTGTGTGCAAAAGTGAAAAACAAAGTTTGTGTGCAAAAAGACAAAGTGGCCGAACCTATGTGTGTGCACTAAAAAGTGTATACACATTAGAAGAAGAAGAATAAGTTCCACACTAAAGTAAACCACACTTCTAAGTGTGTGAACAATTTAAATATAGTGTGTGAAGATTGTGGAGAAGGTGTGTGCTATAATTGAATACACCCTTTGAGGGTTTACTGAACCTAGAAGAAGAACAGGGAAGTGCATGCTTGCATGCATGCACGTGCACACGTGAACAGTGCTAAATCAGTGGTATGCATCTGAGGAGTCCAAGACTTGAAGATCTTGAAGAGATTTGAGAAGGACATGCAGTCAGTGCATGAGGAACCAGTGTTGCCATGCATTCAGTGCATGAAGTTTTTCTGAAGTGAGACTGGACCAGACTGAAGTTAAATATATCAATTGTCTGAGTATTCAGTAGCTGAAGAGAGGCCAGGTCATCCTTAGAAGAAGGTGATAAATCCTGAGCAAGACGAGAAGACCTGATCATCACAAGTGATCAGAGGTACAGAGCAAGGCCAGCAGTCTTTATCCCAGACTGCTGAAGATACTTGAAGAATCTTAAAGTGAAGAAGAGCTACTCGTGCGACTCGAGGAGCCAGGAGAAGACCCCGTGGGACTCAGGGAGAAGAATTCTTCAGTGGGATTCTGGAGCAGGCCAGTGGGACTCTGGTAACACTGTGGGACGCAGTATAAAGACCCTCCTGTGGGACTCAGGAGAGATACGGTGGGAAGCTGTATCGACCATTGTAATTCTAACAAGTTATAATGGGAGAATCCATGCTGAGAGAGCATGGCAAGGATGTAGTCCTTTGGTGCCGAACCTTGTAAATCCTTGTGTCCAGTGCCTTTACATTTACTGCATCATTCGTGGAAAGGTGAGAGATACAAGAAGAGTGGATCGAGGCTTTAACCAGCCATAGAGGTTTAATTGATAAGGAATCAATTAGTAAAAAGTTTTAAGGGGTCACTGATTCACCCCCTCCCCCTCTCAGTGATTCACACTGATCTGGGCACTTCAATTGGTATCCGAGGGAGGTTACCTCTAAAAGATCCAAGAGAGTCTATATGGAGTGCAGATTTGAGGAAATGAAAGAACAGCCTCAAATGGAGATATCTGCCAAGACTCTGAAAAACAGAATGAAGAAACAGGCAAAGAAGATGAAGAAGAAGGCTGGTGCAATCAGAGAAACTCCTTCTATGGAAAGAAATGTGAAAGTCACATCAGATGACAATTCCTTTTATCATTCTTCTGATGAATCCTGCTCTAGCTGTGATGAAGATGGAAGAAACAATGATCTTCTAAATGCAATCAAATATCTTCAGAAGAGAGTCCCCAAGGAAGTTGCAATGTGTATAGCTACAGGCCTCCTTGATCTTCAATAAAAAAAATTACAGCTAGAAGATGAAGCCAATTCTCTGGAAGTCCAATTGGCAAAAAGGGTTGGCATAACCAACACTCTCAGAAAGCTGGTGAAGGCCAAAGATGAAACTGTTTCCCTTTGCAATGAAAGATATGAAGACACTGCTGAAGAATTGCAGAGAAGCCTTTCTGAGAAAGAATTCTTTAAAGTAATGATCAAAGATGTTTTCCATGCACTGGAAAAGAGGCACAGAGTTTCAATGGTTGTCAAAGATGCTCAACTTGAAGACAAAGCAAAAAGGGTGAAGGAGCTTGACAATTCATTGCTTGAATTGAAGACAGTGCATGATGACCAGATGAATCAGCTGGAAGAGAAATGGGAAGGAAGGCTAAGAACTATTTAGGATGAGAAGAACTCTCTCAATATGAAATGCTTAGAACTGGAGGTGATATTGAAAAATCAGCAATCACCCAAAGTCCAAGCCTCCCAGACAGCTGGAAGAAGAAATGTTGCCACTCAAGTGAGCTTTGAGAAGGATGATTCTAAAAGAAAGACATCCTCTAATAAAAGTGCAACATCTTCTAGAAAGAAGGTACCATCCATACCATCTTGTACTGATGCTTCTAATTGTGTTTCCACAAAAGGTGCAGGATGGAAAAATAATTCCAAACAAGTATGGATGAAGAAAATGAAGAAGCAGAGCTCTCCTGAAACAACACAGCAGCTCAAGAAAAGTACCCAACAATCAGAAGGACTGAAGAGGTCAAGATTTGTGGGTCAGTGTTGGTGTTGTAACAAGTATGGGCATTGTGAAAAGGATTGTTGGTACAATCCACTGAATGCCAAAGCACAGAGGAAGCCCATGCCTAGGGGGAGCAAGCCAGAAGGAAGGAAGCAACATCCACAGGTCCAGAGACATCTGTTTACTGCTAACAGATTTGGATTACTTGACAACATCTGGGATGATTGCAAAAGTGGTCAAAAAGATACATGTCAATCTCCAACTGTATCCAGAGCTCAAAAGAAGAAAAGATCACAGAACCTGGCTCAGAGAGAAACCTTGGGAAGCAAGAAGAAAGTGGAAGATGCTCCCAAGAAGATTTTGAAAAAGGAAGAAAAGTCCTTGGAGTCCAAGTCCAAGAAGGGTGAGTCATCCAGTAAGACCACCAAGAAGACATGCTTCTACTGTGGAAAGAAAGGACACATCATGTATCTTTGTAAGGAAGCCATGAAATTCAATAGAGGCAGACTGAACTCAAAAAGACAATCAATCCAGAAGAAGAAGGGATTGATTGAAAACAAGTTGCCTAAGAGAGGTAGCTTGACAGCATCAAAACAACCATGTGGAATTTCCAAAACTGAGGCCACTCTTCCAAATGATTTATTTGTCATATGGCCACATCAGTTGCAACTTGCCAGAGAACTACAAAGAGTTGAAGATGAAGCTCTGGCAATTTCTAAGGAAAAAGGGAAGAAGAAGATTTCACATGAAGATGTATTGAGATCCACACCAGCACCAACATCATTGAAGATCAAATGTGCAAGTGTGAAGAATGGTGAAAATGGGACATCTCGGTTGAGAGAATCTTCTCAACCTTGTTGTTCACATTGATGAACCAAGGAGGTTCCATCTTATTCCCTTATACTATTGGTATTTACATGTGCTGACATTGCAGGGAATTGAAGATGATGATCATTCTCAACTGGAGGATGGTTTGGATAGAATGGAGTGCACCCCTTGAGGGGGAGCAAATCTGAAGAAGATGATGTTCTAAAATTAATATCATCTTGAGAAAGTGAAGGTATTCCAATCATACTTTCATCCCTTGTTTCTTAATTGAGTTTATCTTGTCAATTAAGGGGGAGTATGGATTGAAGACAAATGGATGAAAGGGGGAGCTTTATCATTGCACTGAACTTTCTAATAAGTTTTGTGAAGTGTGTGCAGGATTTAGCAATCCATTGTTATATCTGAAAAATTTCAAACCCCTGAAGCATGATTTCACATGTACAGTGAATGTTGGACAACATTGAGTTCCTTGGTTACATCACTCTTGTTTTCTACACCGGGTTAGCCCAAGTATACTTAGAGTTGATCTACTAAAGGTCCCTTGCTCAAGAGAACATGTGACATCATCCCTCTCTTAGTGATTTTGAAGAAAATGCTTTTATAAGGGAGGAAGAGATTTTTTTTGAAAGTGAACCACACCACACCTTTGCATTTGATTGCCAATAAGGGGGAGAAAATATTGGCACACATGTTGACCCATTCATATGTGCTGAAGAAGTGTATTGACAACAAATACAAAGGGGGAGATTGAAGTGCATTGTGTTGAATTTGTTGTCAATGAGACATGAAGTTGTATTGGAATGAATGGATGTCAAGGAGTCAAGATGTGAATGTAAAAGGATGTGATAGTGTTGGTGATGAAGAGAGAATGACCATAGTACTAAGATGCATGTCACTTAGGAGATTCACTAAGTGACATAGGAGATGTGGTTGAAACATTCTCTATAATATCTGACGATTGTTGAGCTGCTCTTTAAGTTCATAGAACTCGTATCCTGATGATACAAAGTCGCAACAATGACAGAAGACCATGTATTGTATTGACAATGCATGAGGAGAAGCACGAGATCCATCCACAACTTCTATGTGGGTGAAGTGGATTAAAGAAGTCCATGTACTAACTCTTAGTGCATGTGAATTGGAAGTGATCCAACTTGATCTCTGATTTGATCAATGAAGCATATTGGAGATTTCATGTTGATTCAAGATTTCGGTTGAAGATGAAGAACCTTCAGGAATTCCATTCCTAAGTGTTGAATAAATGTTGATGAGAATTGGAGGAATTCTAATGAAGAAGAAGAAATAAAGAAGAGGAAATGAAGAGGAAGGAGTGGCTCTTGGCATTTGGCATTTTATTTTCATGTGATTACTTTGTTGTTTAACAAAGTACTCCTTGTATTACTTGCAAAAAATTGGCCAGCCAAGGCCAGCCTTAAGGGTTCAACCCCCAAGGCACATGTGGGCCTAAGGCGCCACGCCCAAGGGGGGATCCCATGTGGCCAGCCCGGGCGGCAGAGGCAGAGGGGGCCGTGTGTAAGCCCCCGAGGACACGCGGTGATGAAACCCGCGCACCCGGAGTGCATGGTGGGCGCTAGGAGCGCGCCCGCAGGGAGCAAGAGTGGGCGCAGAGCGCGCCCGCAGGGAGAACACGGTGCGGGGCGGCACCGTGGAGGGAGGAGATTCAATTGAAGGGAGGCCGGCAGTGCTTGGGTAATAAGCTGCGGAAAAATCGGCCGCCGTTTCGATGTGGGACGCGGGATTTTCCCGCAGAAGAGATCCTGGCCGTCCATCTCATCGCGCGCTCGATCCGAGCCGCTCATCTGATCCGCCGCGACGATGATCTAATCCTGGCCGCTAAACATTGCATCCGACGGCCGAGAGCTCGTCTCCTTCCTCGAGCTCGACCCGAAGCCACCCGCGAGCCCCGCTGAACCAGGCGCCTTCCCGACGACAGTTTTCGAGTTCCCGGCCACCTCTGAAGGATCCAAAGCCTCCATTGTGATCGTCTGGCCACACCGAACCGAACCATGCTTAAAAAATGGGCTTGCATGCAATGAGAGGAGAATTCGATGAAGGCCGAGGCAAACGAAGTTTCCGAGGCCACACGGTGTTCGTGTCTTGCATGGGATAGAAGAGACGAAGGCCGTGCATGCGTTCTAAGTCGCATGCACGTGGAGGAAGCCGAAACATAAGCGATCTCGTGTGAAACAGAAAATAAAAAATGGGATTTGTGGCTCGTTTAAAGATTTCAAAGATCCGAAATCTTCGGGAATTTAAGTTGGAAACACGCGGATCATGTGAGGCATCTCTTGCCTATAAAAGGAGCATCCGAGGCTCTCAAAAAGCTTGCTGATGCGCTGAAGTTTTGTTGAAGATTTGTGTCCCGTGAGAGCCCTCTGCCTCGCGAAGACGAAGCCTCGCGCACACTTGCGCGGTGAAGTCCCCTGCGCGCTAATCTTTGCGCAGTAGGAAGTACTCAGGGCCGCCGCTTCCTTGCGCGCCCGAGGTTGTCACCCTTTCTGTTCGCGAATTTGCGCGACAGGAGGAAGAGCCCGCGGTGTTGCACCTGCGCGCCCGCGGCTGGTTGCACTTGTGCGCCTCTTAGCCAGTGCAACTTGCACGCCTTGTGCTCCAAGCACTTGCGCGATGCCTTGCATCCAAGGCTTTGCACGGCTGCCCCTTGCACCTTGACACCTTGCCCCATTGAGAAGGCCGAGCCTTTGTGCTTGTGTGCAAGGAGAACCCGAGGCTTGCATCTTGTGTGTGAAAAGAAGGCCGTAGCCTTGGGTGTGTGTGAAACAAGAAGACCACCACAATTCGGGCAGTGTGTGCACAAGAAGTGGGAGGCCGAAACCACACTATTGTGTGTGTGTGAGATAGTGAAGAAGTAAGCCGAGGCCAAGTGTATGCAAAGTGGAGAACCCAAGCCGTAGCCTTTGGGATGTGCAAGAACAAGTGAAGACCACACTTTGTGTGTGTGCCAAAGAAGGCCGAGGCCTTGCCTCGTGTGTGTGGTAAGAGGAGAAGAGAAATACCCGAGGCCTTTAAACAAGTGGCCGTAGCCTTGTGTGTGCACCAAGTGAAGACCACACCTTTTGTGTGTGCAAAACAAGAAGAGGACCTACGGGTTAAGTGTGTGCAAGAAGAAGTGAAAGGCCAAGCTCAAGTGTGTGCAAAAGTGAAAAACAAAGTTTGTGTGCAAAAAGACAAAGTGGCCGAACCTATGTGTGTGCACTAAAAAGTGTATACACATTATAAGAAGAAGAAGAAGTTCCACACTAAAGTAAAACACACTTCTAAGTGTGTGAACAATTTGAATATAGTGTGTGAAGATTGTGGAGAAGGTGTGTGCTATAATTGAATACACCCTTTGAGGGTTTACTGCACCTAGAAGAAGAACAAGGAAGTACATGCTTGCATGCATGCACGTGCACACGTGAACAGTGCTAAATCATTGGTGTGCATCTGAGGAGTCCAAGACTTGAAGATCTTGAAGAGATTTGAGAAGGCCATGCAGTCAGTGCATGAGGAACCAGTGTTGCCATGCATTCAGTGCATGAAGTTGTTCTGAAGTGAGACTGGACCAGACTGAAGTTAAAGATATCAATTGTTTGAGTATTCAGTAGCTGAAGAGAGGCCAGGTCATCCTTAGAAGAAGGTGATAAATCCTGAGCAAGACGAGAAGACCTGATCATCACAAGTGATCAGAGGTACAGAGCAAGGCCAGCAGTCTTTATCCCAGACTGCTGAAGATACTTGAAGAATCATAAAGTGATGAAGAGCTACTCGTGCGACTCGAGGAGCCAGGAGAAGACCCTGTGAGACTCAGGGAGAAGAAGTCTTCAGTGGGATTCTGGAGCAGGCCAGTGGGACTCTGGTAACACTGTGGGACGCAGTATAAAGACCCTCCTGTGGGACTCAGGAGAGATACGGTGGGAAGCTGTATCGACCATTGTAATTCTAACAAGTTTTAATGGGAGAATCCATGCTGAGAGAGCATGGCAAGGATGTAGGCCTTTGGTGCCGAACCTTGTAAATCCTTGTGTCCAGTGCCTTTACATTTACTGCATCATTCGTGGAAAGGTGAGAGATACAAGAAGAGTGGATCGAGGCTTTAACCAGCCATAGAGGTTTAATTGATAAGGAATCAATTAGTAAAAAGTTTTAAGGGATCACTGATTCACCCCCTCCCCCTCTCAGTGATTCACACTGATCTGGGCACTTCATTATGGATAATAATAATAACTTAATATTGAATGAATGGATTTCTCAACTATCAGACATCATATTTTCCAAGAAAATGATACCTTCTTCATTAAGATCTATCCTCAAGATAGTTTAAAACATACTAGGTAAAAATCTATATAACTTGTCAATCTAATTTTTCGCATGAGACTTTTGAAGAATAAAAGGGATTGCATTAAATGGTCCCCAACCCATGTAGTTCATGTCCAAATCATTCCTCATATATCCAATAATCAATTTAATTCAAAAATAATGTTCCTTATCCAATATATATATATTGAGTAAAGGATAAAGATTTATCAATAATTTCCATATTAATCCAAAACATTCAATGTATACACTATATGTTAATATAATACATGGTATAAGACATAATCAAAAACATTAAAAATAATATTGATATGTAAGATAAATTTAATTTATAATGAAAAATTATTACAATTAAGTGATTTGTTTTAAGAGAAATTTAACAATCACAAATGAAGATGACATTTCAAAATAACTTTTACCACTTTGTAATTTTTTAATCAAAACCTCTTGGATGAGATAATTAAAATTGAAACATAAAATTATGAGAATAATTATTTATTCATGATATTAGATGTCAAAATGTAATTATATACAATACATAACAAGTTAGTTGGTCTACAATAACAAATAAGTCAAAATAGAATATAAATTTAGAAAAAATGCCTTACTTTACATTTATTTTTAGTTTAAAATGATTTAACTGCATTTAATATGGATTTAATCATGTTATTAACTTATATAAGAACCATATTAATATTTATAACATCATATACAATCCTTTTATAACATTTTAAAACCATTTTGTTAATATTCCTTTATTATTCTCACTGTTTCGGGTGTTAGTTTTCTTTATTTTTCGAGTATGTTTTGACATTTTTTATTTTTTTTACTTGGATCGTGATTTAGTTATTTAAATAATTTCAATAATAATATAAATATCACATATATTCATCATATATGAATTTATAGTATTCCATAAAATTTGGAGATAGGAAGTGGAATGCAGTGTTCATGGAAATGGTAGGTCGTACATACACATGAATACTACTTCTATTTTTATTCATATTTAATAATAAGGATGTATATATATGTATATTAACATTTAAGTATCATTATTAGGTAAAATATATCACATATTTTTATTAAAAAATATTTAAAACATTCCATGTAATGTGTGAATGAATCACATCACTTTGAGGAAGCAGTAGTCCACACATCCACAAACGATGTTATCTTATTCCCACAAAATAAAGACCATGGACATATACGTTGTATAAAAAATTAATGAATCATAAATAAATTAAAAATATAATATATATCATATAAAAACTATAAATCTAACATTATTCCTAACCTTTAATTGTGGTACTATAAGAACGAATGGCACCAGTTTGTGAGGTGGTAGTCACTGTACACACAAACGATGATTGTGTATCCTATTTGATGGAAGTGAATGTAAGTGTAGGTCATTACCTAAACATAAAAAATATAAATATATTTAATATACTTAGTTTAATATTTTATTAAAATGCCATAATATTTTATGGGGTGTATAAATAAATAATCAAAAGCACTCGTTGAAGAATGTTACCTCTTCTTCAGGTAACTCTTTTGGTTTATACCAAAAGCTTAACTTGGTTCTCATTCTTCTCATAATGAGGCATATAATATGAGGGTATGGATGTTGTGGAGATATTTTGTTAGGGTTTTAATGATCCCAATGGCTTTATTGGTGCGAATAAGTGGGGGGGGGGGGGGGGGGTTAAGTGGCTTTTAATAGTGGTGGAGCAGCATTTTTGTAAATATAAAAAGGTAAACTATAATGAGAAGAATCCTTTACATCATGTTCTGAAAATAATGAAAAAAATTAGATAAAATATAAGACATTCCCTATAAATTTTCATAAAAAAGGGTTTGTACATGTGTATAGTCATTTTGGTTCATAATATTCTGGTTAAGTTCTATGTTAAGCTAGTTTTCCTCTTAATCACTATAATTAATTTTAATTTATTTTACTAATAATTCTGGTAAAATAATAAGTAAAATTGACTATAGATTATAAATTATTATAATTAAAAATATTTATTACATTTTTATAATTTTTCACTGATAAAATATTCATAAATTAATTTAATTTTAATATTATAGGCACAATGAGAAAGAGGGGTTTTAATGTTAAGAGTTCCAAATTTTGAATTGTTTTTATATCCAATTTCAATGTGAAATTAATTATAATAAAAAAATTGGATTAATTGTTTTTATAATTGTAAAAATTAAACATTAAAACCAATTAAAAATATAATTTATCAATATTAATTATTTAGACAAAAATGTAATTATAATTACTATTTTTCATTATTCTTAAAAAACGAATCCTAGAAAAAACCCAACAATTCACCAAAATATAATTTTGAGATTCCTATTTAAAAATTTTATATATTTTTATAAATAATTATTAATAATGTATAAATATTTAGTTTTAAAATAAAATTGGTATTAAAAGTTGAAAAATTACATTTATAAAAATAAAAGTTTTAAAGTTTAAATTTGAATTTTTTCTTATATTATTCCTGAAAATTATATTATATTAATGTAAAAACATTAATTTGGATATATAATATGATAATATTTCATATAAATTATCTAAAAGTGTGAAAATTTAATTATGTGTGCAAAACATGAATAAATAGTGTTTTTAAACATGGTGTTTCTTACATTGTAAGCTATCAAAAAAATTAAAACTATTCTAAATAAAAAATATTTCCCAATATTGGGGTCCTACAATTTTAGGTGGAAGATATAGCTAATGTTCCACCTCTTAAAATAATCACAACACCTAAAAATTTCTATAGAGTTAATGAGACAGCTTAATACCTCAAAAAACTATCATTAACATTGATAAGGAGAAAATATAAAAACACATAACCAATTAATTTAAACTTTATAAATATCCACCACCAATCTATGTGTAACTTTAAATGGTCCTAATCAACCATATTCCAATAAATAATTTCATTTAGTTTCTTCATATTACATTGTATGAAATTAACTCTAATGATTTTGAAGTATTTAACCTTAGTTTAGTATGATGTATATTGATAATTCTATCCATAAAATTCCAAGAATAAATACTAATGAATAGATAAAAAAATTATTAAAAAAAACAAAAAAAATAATGTTATTCACCCATGAAAATATAATTTGAATAATAAATTCATGTAACATATCCTCTAGTATTCTGATCATCCACTATATCTACTCGTTTATATTTTGGTGAAAGTCTATTCTAAAGTATAATTGACATCTAGATAAAAAACTAGTGTATTCAATAATTTCAATAAAAAATGGGGGTTTCAATGAGATATTATTATCCACAAAACATCAAGGAGTCACACCACCTCCTCTATATGTAGGATAATGCACCATCACCTTATATATGACTACACCACTACCATGTTCCCCTATGCCTAGATATAAATCTGAAATACAATTCATCACCATTAAATCATCCCTAGCTAATAGAGAAAAATATACTCAAATATTTCAAATTAGTGTATTAGCTAAAAGAATTACCATCCAGGAGTATACGAGATCTATAAACCACATTTTTTTAGAAATCTACTCATCCACACAAACATAAATTCAGACCATCTATGTAAAGATATATTAAAAGATCTTATGATCCATTAAGACATAAAATCAATCTTCAATAAGAAAATTATAGCACAATATTATATAAAAAACCACTGCTATAAGATCTATATTATGGGTGACATAATTTTAATTATGAAGAATCTATTACCTCAGGATGAATGAAAAATATACTATGGGGGGGTGAATTATTGTTTTTGAAAATATTGAGAAAATTAACCATCTTGTTTATACATATAATGGAAAGTATAGGTAAATATAAATTCAAATTGATGTTATTTCAATATATAGAATGAATTTTTATAATAAATATAAAAATAGGGAAACTAAAAAAATTTATATAAATAGAAACCTATATTAATGAACAAAAATATTATAAATGATTTATTTGAAATGAAATTCAAAGATGAATATTATAATTCCTCAATTAAATGTGGTGCTCAATTTAACTTAATGTAGTAAGGAATTCAATGGACCTAACTTTAGGTATCATAAATTATAAACTGATCTAATGCGGTGTCTTCCAAAACCCCAATATCCCTCGATCAGCCTGATAAGATAAACATCTTCCTTACTTTGAGAATCTATCTGTCTCACCAGAAAAAAATTAATTGTTTCCTAATAACCACATTGGATCTCAATATCAATGATTCTAAGAAATAACAAATAAAATGATAGATATTAATGAAACATAAAAGATAACCTCACACATGGATACAATTAAGAAAGAAACTATATAAAATGGTTATAAATAGAAGAAATCATGAAAATGAAAAGTTTCATTCATCAAGACATAAGAAAAATTTAATTATCCTTTTCTTATGTGTCATTGTTAACCATGATCTCATGATTCGATTTATAGACCTTGGAAATAACTAAATAAATGTTAGAATTCCATGATACTTGGGTTCAATTGCAACTGTATGAATATAAATATTATGAATTTTTTATGAAGTTACTATAGTCTTTATTCTTATAATGAAGTTGTACATTACAGCTATATTGATAATTATAAAAAAACACAAATAAATTTATTTCAAAATAGTTATATTATGAAAATAATAAAAAATTACTTAAAAATTTTCTTTTAAAAAATGTATACATGGAAATGTTCATTCGATTAAGGTAAAGTAGATAAAAATGTCTTTTTAGAAGAACATAAAATACTATAAAATGTACACATGATAACTATCATAAGATATAAAAAACAACAAAGATGTGTATTTTGATTTTAAAAAAGTATTACAGGAAGAAGTATTTCGACCAAAAAGATATAAGTATAGTTACTCATAAGATATCATCAATCACTCTTATATTAGTATATAATTCAAATCGAGATGAGAATTTTCACAAATAACCTTGAACCTCATAACTTATATTTTAGATAAAAGAATTCCTCTTGATAGTTATAGGTCTATAAAATATTCGGATTCATAACTTTAGAATTTTTAAAAGGTTTCATAATCAAAAACATGTCTTCCATGAACCTCATGCTATAACGAACCATACTTTACATACAATGTTATTACATCAAAATTGAAGCACAATTATTACAACATATAACAAAACCAAGAAAAGACCGTATAGGTATAGTGTCTTTAGAAACTGGGTTACATAAAAAACTGGTTCATAAAGCATCTACTTTGCCTCCCATTTATTTCATTATATCTAGAGTTCATTTTTGTCATATTCTACTTAATAGCCTTATTCCTGACCTGGGAAAATAAAACATACAAAAGGGTGAGCTCAAATTCTCAGTAAGGGTAAACAAAAGAAATATCAATCACATCATATACATAAGCACATAACTTTTGGAAATCTTAACCTGCAAAAGAGATCATAATTTCATAACATGGGATAAATCATAGTAGTGAAATGTAATCCCAATAATCATAACATTAAACATGAAACTTTGTGGAATAAACACATAATCATAGAGAATCATTTCTTATTAGTCAAGACTCATTGCCAAGACTATCTTAGTGGACATTGTCCATTTATGAACCGAGTTCACTCATCGTTTCAGTCCTGTTTCACTAAACCGGTATAACCTACTGTTCTAGCAATGTCTATCTCATGAGATATAAAATCTTTACCCAATGAATTGGAGGGAGATACAGGTCCCACCCATCTCATAATGATACCATTCTTATGTGTGCCACAAAATCATAAACCATACATCATAGCATAACCCATCTAATAAAAACGAAATTCTTAAACATCGTGACATCATAAAACAATTCATATAAGATAAAGGAATTAATAAAAATAATTCCATCACAACATAATCAAATCAATGTAATAATAGGGATTGAAACAGAACCCTTTATTATCTTAGATGGAAAATAATTTTGATAAAACACTTGAACTCCATTCTTGAGGAAAATATCTTTTCTACTTCAAAAACATTTTCCCTTTCTTAACATGCCTTACAATTTTAAACTAAAATAAGTTGATTAAAAAAAACTTGAAAACTTGTAAAGGAAAATTCTTGGAAATAATGTTTTAAAAATCCATTCATGCCGTATAAGTTAAAAAAACATTCTTCTCGTACTTTTGTCGGAAAAGTCAAAAAGTACCTCGTACGAAAAACGACAAAAGATTTATTTCATATCTTTTACTAAAAAGTAACCAAAGGGTAAAATTGGATTTAAACAATTGTAGGTGGATGGAAATAATATTTCATATTGAGGAAACATGGATGTGGATGATAAAATACATCCCAGTAAATACTAAAGTATAAACAATCTCGGATAAAAATGAGATTGTGATATTTCCCTTACCTTAGGTTCGATATGCTTTGTACGTGTCAAAACCTCCTGTATAATGATATAAATAATGATATTGACTTATTCCAAAATCATACTTATTTTTATGAATTCATATATGGTCATATTCTTAGCTTCTTAGTAGTAATATTTCATTGTTACTTGTTATTCGGGTGTTTATAACTTTTTGTTCTTATGCATGTTTTGCCGAATAAATTCTTATTCTTCTCTTTAGGTTATAGATACCACATTTCCAGATTGGTATTAGTGTAATATATATCATATTCATTCATTAAATTCATTTAAATAATCATTATGAAATGAAGATCATGTAGAACGAGTCGCATCACATCGTGGAGACGGTATTCCGTACGTACGCACGAGTGATGATATCGTTTCTATGATCGTGGAATTGTATTGGAGTGTATGTATACTATGTCAAAATCAGTACCACTTTATAATAGTCATATATAGTCATTATTTAAACCATTATACCCATCCAAGTAAGGTGGTGGTGGAAAATAGATTACACCACGGCGTGGAGACGGTATTCCGTACGTACGCACGCGCGGTGATTTCTTTTTCCGTAGGATGGATAGATGGTGAAATAAGGTTGTTTCATACTTATAATAACATATAAGTATATGAGTGATACTGATGTTATTACTTCATAATAAAAAAACTAAAGAAGAAGAAGTGGAAGAAGAAATAAAGATGAAAGAATCGGTAACGGACATTACCTCTTCTTTGAGGTGCTTCTTTGAGACCTCCTTTTAGGGCACTAAAATAGGTATTTGAAGAAGACCAGAACCTCTAGGATGTTTCTAGGTAAGTGGAGAGAATAAATTGGCAGGAGTGGGCCGAGCTTGAAGGCTCAAAGTGGTGTGAGGAAGAGGGGGAGGAGGTGCCCTTTTATAAGGGAGGAGAGGGGCTCCTTTGGAAAAACTAAAAATATTATTTTATTATAAAGTCCAGTTTGGTTTTAAATAGCTTAGAATTGATTTATTTCTAAGCTAAGGAGGGGATGGGTCTAAATCCTCTCATAAAATAGAATTTATAAAAGTTTAGGTTCCTGTGTTAACCTTATCATTTATATTTAACATTAAGTTGAATAATTTTACTTTTACCGTGTCTTCTTGTGTCCTTATACTATAAAGTTAATAAACTTACTATAAGCAGCCAAACGAACCCCAAGTTGTTTATTATTAATATATATAACCTTATCTAAGTCATTTGGCCGAACCATAGATTTTTAGGAATAAAATAACAATTACTAATATAATATTTGTTTTAAAAACTATTTTATGTCAATTTTGACACTATTTAGTAACTAATTTTTGTGAAAATCATAACAGAATTATTAGTTCGGAAAAAAGTTAATTAAATCAATAATGACATGTAATATTAATCTAGAAAATTAGTGGAATTCATAAAAAGTGTCAAATTACATTTATTTTGGTGTTTATAACATCAATTATGTCAATATTTCATTAATAAGATAATTACTCCATCATCTTTGTGTCATATATAAATTAAATTATTTAATGTATATAAATTACAAATAAAATACCATTATGTATGAAATCTTTTTATATTTATAATTAATATTTATAGTCTAATTTATCTTATTTATAACCCTATATTAAAAATGATTTACTTATTAAACTCTGATTTTAACTATTTTAACCCTTCTTTAAATAAATTAATAATAAATGTCCTAATCTAATCCATGTGGGCCTAAATGGTCATATTTTATTCCTAAGGTTGTTTTTGGTTGAATTACACTTGTCCAATAGAATTAGGACATGTTTTAGATTAAAAATAATATCATTTTTACCCTTAATTACCCTATTTACTTTTAACCGTGGTAAAAAAGTAAAAAGATACTATTCACCAAAAAATTATTTTCATCTCATTGAACCACATTTTACTTACTGACATCAACCGTGTCTCTAAGATTTTCTAAAATCCACTCACAGAAGCGGTAAAATTATGTTTTATGAAAAATTCAGTTTTTTAACTACCACTTAGTGGTTTCACTATTCATCAAAAATTGAAAGTTTTCAGAAAAATACCAAAATTTCACCTTAGGATAATTTCGATATTCCGAATCCAAAAATGAATTCCATTTTGAAAAATAAAATTTATAAAATTTCAAAAAGTGGTTATTACTATTCATAACAGCTAGTTTTAATAGTATTTTATTAGCATATCATTGTTTAGTGAAACTCAGTATTGCGTACGACGCAAGCTATCGAGGAAGGTTGCGATTTCATGAAAAGAAAGCCAAGCAAGTGTTGTGTGTAGAAAAAGATTCCTTTGATTATTTATATAACATAAAAGTCTCGAGTGTTACATTCTACCCCCGTTAAAATGAATTTCACCCTCGAAATTCGTCACTTTGTAACAAAAAAATGAGGATACCTCTCCCTCATCATATCCTCAAGCTCCCATGTAGCTTCTTCTAATTGGTGGTTCCTCCATAAAACTTTCACCAATCTAGTGGTCTTGTTTCGTAGGACTTTGTCGTTATGATCTAGAATCTCTATCGGTTGGTCCTCATAAGAAAGATCTTTCTCCAGTGGTACAACTTCTGAGCTGAGTACATGTGAAGGATTAGGTATGTAATTTCTCAGGAGAGATACATGGAACACATCGTGAACTTGAGAGAGATTCGGTGGAAGCGCCAATCGGTAAGCTACCTTCCCAACACGATCCAGTATTTCGAATGGACCGATATATCTAGGGCTCAACTTCCCCTTCTTTCCAAATCTCATAACCCTCTTCCAGGGAGATATTCGTAAGAACACTTTATCACCCACTTCAAACTTGAGGTCTTTTCTTCGGTTGTCGGAATAACTTTTCTGTCGACTCTAAGCTGCTCTTATGTGTTGTGGAATAGATCTGACCTTTTCTGCCACTTCATCAATGAGATCGGGTCCTAATATCTTTCTTTCCCCAACTTCATCCCAGCAAGTTGGAGTCCTGCATTTCTTTCCATAGAGATCTTCATAAGGAGCCATCTGAATACTGCAGTGAAAGCTATTATTATAAGAAAATTCCACCAAAGGTAGGTGTTGATCCCAACCACCTTTGAAATCCATAGAGAAAGCTCTCAACATATCTTCTAGAGTTTGAATTGTTCTCTCAGACTGACCGACTGTCTGAGGATAATAAGTAGTGCTGAAACTCAACCCTGTATCCAGAGTATGCTGAAGACTTCTCCAAAACTTTGAGGTAAATCTCAAATCCCGATCAGATATAATAGAAAGTGGTACTCCATGCAATCTTACCACTTCCTTTACATATATCATGGCAAGCTGATCCAGAGAGAAATCCTCTCTAATAGCAATGAAGTGTGCAGGCTTTGTAAGACGATCAACTATGACCCAGATAGCATTATTGCCTTTGGATGTTTTAGGAAGTCCTGTGAAAAAGTCCATAGTGATGTTTTCCCATTTCCATTCGGGTATGGGTAATGGTTGTAACATCCCCTTAGACTTCTGTCTCTCAGCTTTAACTTGTTGGCAAACCAATCATCGAGAGACATATTTAGTAACATCTAATTTCATGCCATCCCACCAGAAGTATTCTTTTAGGTCCCTATACTTCTTCGTGCTTCTAGGATGAATAGAGAATGAAGAACTATGAGCCTCATCCAACAGCTCCTTCTTTAATTTGGGGATGGGAGAAACACAAACCCGATTCCTGAACTTTATTATCCCATCATAATCAAGGTTGAATTCCGGAACATTTCTCACCTTCTTTTGTAACTTGACATCTTCTTTCTGTTCCTCTTTAATCTTCACATGTATAGATGGTTGAACATTAATTTTAGAAAGATATGATTTTCCCCCTTTAATTATAATTCCAAGATCCATCCTTTGTAAATCCATAAATATTGGATCTTTTGAGATCCTCATCATGGATAAACTAGCATGGTCTTGTCGACATAATGCATCTGCCACCTTCTTTGCTTTCCCAGGGTGGTAATGGATTGAGCAATCATAATCCTTAATCAGCTCCAACCATCTTCTTTGGTGCATATTCAGCTCCTTTTGTGTGAAAATATACTTTAAACTTATATGATCAGTATAAATATCACACCTTTCACCATAAAGGTAATGCCTCCAAATCATTAATGCAAATATTACCGCAGCTAACTCCAAATCATGAGTTGGGTAATTTTTCTCATGTATTTTCAACTGTCGTGAGGCATAAGCTATCACCATATCATTTTGCATAAGAACACACCTCAATCCCTTCATGGATGCATTACTGTAGATCACAAAACGTTCTCCACTACAAGGCAGTGTGAGCACAGGTGCACTGGATAACCTTCTTTTCAACTCCTTGAAATTATCTTCACATTCCTCCATCCAATCAAACTTAACTCCTTTCCGAGTCAACTTGGTGAGTGGATTAGATAATCGTGAAAAATATTTCACAAAACGTCGATAATATCCAGCCAAACCAAGAAAACTTCGGATCTCGGTTACTGTTGTTGGTCTCGACCATCTTTCGATAACCTCTGTTTTTTCTGGATCCATAGATATCCCCTCTTTTGAGATTATGTGACCCAAAAATGGAACTTTTTGAAGCCAAAATTCACACTTGGTAAATTTGGCATAATGCTTCTCCTATCTCAGGGTCTTCAATATAATTATCAAGTGATCTTCATGTTATTCCTTGATCTTTGAATAGACAAGAATATCATCTATAAAGACTACCAAAAACTGATCAAGATAGTCTCTAAAGACTCTATTCATTAGATCCATGAAGATAGCAGGGGCATTAGTAAGACCAAATGGCATCACTATAAATTCATAGTGTCCATATCTTGTACGGAAAGCCGTCTTTGGTATATCCTCCATTTTGACCCTTAATTGGTGATTCCCTGAACGAAGATCAATCTTGGAAAAGTATTGAGCTCTGCATAGTTGGTCAAATAGGTCATCAATTCATGGGAGAGGATATTTGTTCTTGATAGTGATCTTGTTAAGTTCTCGATAATCAATGCAGAGTCTCATTGATCCATATTTCTTCTTAACAAATAGAACAGGTGCTCCCCAATGTGACGCACAAGGGCGTATGAACCCCTTATCAATATTCTCTTGGAGTTTCTTCTTCAATTCCTACAACTGAATTGGGGCCATTTTATAAGGTGTCTTTGAAATAGGCAAAGCACCCGGTACAAGTTCTATTGACAACTCAACATCACGATTTGGTGGAAGACCCGATAATTCCTCCGGAAAGACATCATAAAACTCTCGTACAATGGGAATATTCTTAATCGTGAGTTTCTCACCAACCATTTGAGATAAATAACCTTCATTTAGTGGAATCAATACCCATAAAATGGAATAAATTTCCACTGGAAGGTTATGTTCATCCTTGCATCGATAGACGATCATAGATTGATCTGAAATATGAAATGTGACTTCCCTTCTTTGGAAATTGATATGAGCTCCATGTATAGAAAGCCAATCCATGACAATAATCACATCAAATTCCACTATAGTAAGGATCACAAGATTTACAGGAAGCAATTTCCCACAAACTTCAATCGGAGAAAAATTATAAACTTTTGATGCGACTGTTGTTCCATTAGGTGTTGTCACAGCTAACTCAACATCTAATTGTTGAGGTAATACAGTGATACCCTTATAAATTTCTTCAGAAATAAAGGAGTGGGTGGATCCATAATCAAATAAAACATTTGTTACTTTAGAGTGGATAATAAGTGTACCTTTCACCACATCGTTATCGTACTCCACATCGCTGATTGAAATTGCATGTAACATTCCTTTGTCTTTATCCATATGAGTTTGTTGACGTCGACCATCATCATCAAACCTTGGATTAGGGCATTTATTGGCATAATGTCCCATCTCCTTGAACTTGAATCATTGAAGTGTAGTAGTTTCATTCTGTGCAACCCTTTCTTTGTTTGCATCATTAGACATCTTCTTCCCATCATCGCGGCATTCAAATGCCCGATGACCTTGCTTTCCACATTTGAAACATTTACTTGTCCCTTTAAGAAAACTCCCTCCATGTTTCTTTCCAAACTTTGAGCATAAGGGAAAGCTCATCTTCTTTTCAGTGTGCTCTTTAGATTTTCCTTAGAATTCCATTTTCCTCTTTTTATCAAACCCATATGATTGATGGGTTACTCCAATATCCATCTCAACTTTGAGAGAACATCAAACGATTTCCTCGTAGCTATTGAAGTCCCTTATGGCTAAGGCCCTTCGAAGACTTGGTTTTAAGCCACTAAAGAATCGATCGATCTTACTCTCAGGTTGGATAATAATACCAGAAGCGTACCTTGCTTGTCTTGTAAAATTTGCTTCATAGGTACCAATAGATTCATCATCCTTTTGCTTCAGTTCAAGAAACTATTTCTCCATCTTTGTTCGGATAATACGAGGGAATTACTTATTGAAAAATAAGTTCTTGAACTCGTCCCATTCCATGGACTCAATTTCATCCCTTTGACTCGTATTCTTAATAAGATTCCACTGTTGATCAGCATCACCTTCCAAACGATACACTGCTAAGATGAATTTATCATGCTCAGAACATTGAAGAACTAAAATATCTTTTCAGTAGTACTAATCCATTGTTCAGCAACTAATGGATCAGTAGACCCGCTGAATGAAGGTGGACACTGTCTCATGAAGGATTCAACAGAATGATGCTCCTTCCTTTGCTCGTTTGGAAGTCTTTCATGATTCATATCTTGAGAAAGTTGTGTGATAATGGCTACAAGATTTTGCATTCCATCTCCCATAATGTTTGGTTGCTCAGGGGGACAATCATTGCATTGCCCGTCGCATTCCGTATTAACACGGTTCCTGCGGGTTCTAGCCATTGACTAAAACCAAGAAAAATAGTGTGAGCAACACTAATTATAATAGGAAAACCACATAATCAAGAATAAAATTTCACACTTAAGGTCTTATCCTAGGTTATTCATGGCCATTTCTAAAACACTAAGATTGTGTTCTATGCTTAGACTTATCCTTTGGGTTCTAACTAAGGCTTTCACATCCTAGTTTCCAAAGGTTGACTATACCTTTCTTCTGATACCAACTATAACTACCCATACTTTACATACATTGTTATTAATTCAGAATTAAAGCACACTTATTACAACATATAACAAAACCAATAAAGGACCGTATAGGTATAATGTCTCTAGAAACTGGGAAACATAAACAACTGGTTCATAAAGCATCTACTTTGCATCCCATTTATTTCATCATATCTAGAGTCCCTTTTTTGCATATTCTACTTAATAACATTCTTCCTGACCTGGGGAAATAAAACATACAAAAGGGTGAGCTCAAATTCTCAGTAAGGGTAAACAAAAGAAATATCAATCACATCATATACATAAGCACATAACTTTTGGAAATCTTAACATGCAAAAGAGATCATAATTTCATAACATGGGATATATCATAGTAGTGAAATGTAATCCCAATAATCATAACTTAAAACATGAAACTTTGTGGCATACACACATAATCATAGAGAATCATTTCTGATTAGTCAAAACTCATTTCCAAGACTATCTTAGTGGACAGAGTCCATTTCTGAACCGAGTTCACTCCTCGTTTCAGTCCTGTTTCACTGAACCGGTATAACCTACCATTCCAGCCATGTCTATCTCATGAGATATAAAATCTTTACCCAATTAATTGGAGGGAGATATAGGTCCCACCCATCTCATAATGATATAATTCTTATGTGTGCCACAAAATCATAAACCATACATCGTAGCATAACCCATGTAATAAAAATGGGATTCTTAAACATCATGACATCATAAAACAATTCATATAAGATAAAGGTATTCATAAAAATAATTCCATCACAACATAATCAAATCAATGTAATAATAGGGATAGAAATATAACCCTTTATTATCTTAGATGGAAAATATTTTTGATAAAACACTTGAACTCCATTCTTGAGGAAAATATCCTTTCTACTTCAAAAACATTTTCCCTTTCTCAACATGCCTTACAATTTTAAACTAAAATAAGTTGATTAAAAATAAACTTGAAAACCTTTAAAGGAACCTTCTTGGAAATATTTTTTTAAAAATCCATTCATGCCGTATAAGTTAAAAACACATTCTTCTCGTACTTTTGTCAGAAAAGTCAAAAAGTACCTCGTACGAAAAACGACAAAAGATTCCTTTCATATCTTTTACTAAAAACTCACTGAAGGGTAAAATTGGATTGAAACAATTTTAGGTGGATGGAAATAATATTACCTATTGAGTAAACATGGATGTGGATGATAATATACACCCTAGTAAATACTAAAGTATAAACAATCTCGGATAAAAATGAGATTGTGATATTTCCCTTACCTTAGGTCTGATATGCTTTGTACGTGTCCGAACCTCCTGTATAATGATTTAAATAATGTTATTGACTTATTCCAGAATCATAAGTATTTTTATGATATCATATATGGTCATATTCTTAGCTTCTTAGTAGTAATATTTCATTGCTACTTGTTCTTCGGGTGTTTATAACTTTTTGTTCTTATGCGTGTTTTGTCGAATAAATTCTTATTATTCTCTTTAGGTTATAGATACCTCATTTCCAGAATGTTATTAGTGTAATATATATCATATTCATTCATTAAATTCATTTATATAATCATTATGAAATGAAGATCATGTAGAACGAGTCGCATCACATCGTGGAGATGGTATTCCGTACGTATGCACGAGTGATGATATCGTTCCTGTGATCGTTGAATTGTATTGGAGTGTATGTATACTATTTAAGAATCAGTATCAATTTATAATAGTCATATATATTCATTATTTACACCATTATACCCATCCAAGTATGGTGGTGGTGGAAAATAGATTACACTACGTCGTGGAGACGGTATTCCGTACGTACGCACGCGCGGTGATTTCTTTTTCCGTAGGATGGATAGATGGTGAAATAGGGTTTTTTCATACTTATAATAACATATAAGTATATGAGTGATACTGATGTTATTACTTCATAATGAAACAACTAAATAAGAAGAAGTGGAAGAAGAAATAAAGATGAAATAATCGGTAACACACATTACCTCTTCTTTGAAGTGATTCTTTGAGACCTCCTTTTAGGGCACTAAAATAGGTCTTTGAAGAAGACCAAAACCTCTAGGATGTTTATAAGGAAGTGTAGAGAATAAATAGGCAAGGGTTGACGGAGCTTGAAGGCTCAAAGTGGTGTGATGAAGAGGGGGGAGGAGGTTCCCTTTTATAAGGGAGGAGAGGGGCTCCTTTGCAAAAACTAAAAATATTATTTTATTATAAAGTCAAGTTCGGTTTTAAATAGATACAAATTGATTTATTTCTAATCTAAGTTGGGGATAGGTCTAAATACTCTCATAAAATAGAATTTAGAAAAGTTTAGGTTCCTATTTAAACCTTATCATTTAGATTTAACATTAAGTTAAATAATTTTACTTTTACCGTGTCTTCTTGTGTTCTTATACTATAAGGTTAATAAACTTACTATAAGCAGCCAAACGAAACCCAAGTTGTTTATTATTAATATATATAACCGTATCTAATTCATTTGGCCGAACCTTAGATTTTTAGGAATAAAATAACAATTACTAATATAATATTTGTTTTAAAAACTATTTGATGTCAATTTTGACACTATTTAGTAATTAATTTTTTTGAAAATTATAACAGAATTATTAGTTCGAAAAAGTTAATTAAATCAATACTAACATGTCATATTAATCTATAAAATTAGTGTAATTCATAAAAAGAATCAAATTACATTTATTTTGGTGTTTATAACATCAATTATGTCAATATTTCATTAATAAGATAATTACTGCATCATCTTTGTGTCATAAATAAATTAAATTATATAAGGTCTAAAAATTACAAATAAAATACCATTATGTAGGAAATTTTATATCTTTATAATTAATATTTATAGTCTAATTTATCTTATGTATAAACCCATATTAAAAATGATTTACTTATTAAACTTTGATTTTAACTATTTTAACCCTTCTTTAAATAAATTAATAATAAATGTCCTAATCTAATCCAAGTGGGCCTATGTAACACCCCACATAAATAAAAAATATTAAATTTTCATATTTATCCATATTTGTGAATAAAATATTAATATGACTTTAAAGGGGACACTATGATCGATGGCGTACCCAACACACAACAACGAGTTTCTTGGGAATCTTACGTTGCACTCTTATAATAAAATAATATTATTTTAAATGGTAGTTAACATGTAGCTGTTTTATTGGTGGGAATGGATATAAATAACTAGAATATGATTATATATGTTTTTAAATGTTTTTTAATTTTTCCAATAAAAGATAAAGGCTTAAAATACGGAAAGAATTCAATTTTAGTCATATATGCCCTAGTTTTCACTAAAGGTTCACTTATCGCCTTTTGATGGAGAACCGTCATTAAATATAGTTTTGTTCACTATTATACATTCTATTGGACCAAATAGAACTCTTCTTAATAATTGGGACATCAAAATTTACTTTGTGTAAATTTTTGGTATCTTTCCGATAAAGTTCATTTTTTTAATGAATTGTGTAAAATGTTGTATTTTAATTCAAAACCTCTTTTTAATCTAATTTATTTATATGATTAGATTATATTTTGAATTGGTTTTAAAGTGAAATTATAATATATTTTTACCATTAAATCTAATAGTGGTCGTTGTAATTAATTTCACTTTGGAATCAGAGTTAAACTAGTGTCAATCTTTTGATACTTATTGTTTAATAAAAACACGCTATTTGCTCTGACAACGGGAATTAATTATTAAATTAATTAATGTGACTTATATGTTTTTAATTTTGTAAAAAAGACTTCATTTTTTAATTCGGAATATCAAATATAGCTTAGGGTGAATTTTTGGGATTTTTCAGTAAAACTTCAATTTCTGATGAATAGTGAAACCACTAAGTGGTACTTATAAAAACTGATTTTTCCGTTTAAATGAATTTTTGCCATCTTTGTGTTTTGAATTTCAAAAATCTGACATACATGGTTGTCATTAAGATGTAAAATGTGGTTCAATGGGATAAAAATAATTTTTTGGTGAATAGTAACTTATTAAGTTTTAATCGCGATTAGAGGTAATTAATGTAGTTTATGGTAAGAATAATGTTTTAATAAAATGAAATGACCTAGAAACATGTCCTACCCTCATTGGATGTGTCATGGCCGACCAAAATAATCCATGGGTCAACTTGGGGACCCCATGGAGCCACTTTGGTTGGGAAATGACATAAATATCTTTATATTTAATGTTAAAGTAAAAATGACACAAACATGAGATGTTTTACTAAATTAATTTTTACATGAGGTTATACAAGTCATATTTTTTACTATAAATAGTTATTGAAAAGATAAAAATATTTCCTACATCATAGTATTTTTTTTATAATTTTTAGACATTAAATAAATTATGTTATTTATGACATTATGATGATGCAGCGATGACCTCATTATTTAACAATTTAAATAAAATGGAAAGATAATGTAATATCTAAGACCTACACATGTCAAAATCCTATTGTATGAGTGGATTTAGAACCATTATAACCTTAACCTCGAAATAAATCAATGTGGGACTTTTGAAATCCGAAGCTCTTTTGAAAGTAAAGTAACATTCTGTAACTTTACAAGAGTGTCCCTCCTCTCCTCTTATAAAAGGCCCCCACCTCTACCTCCTTACCCACACTCCCAAAGCCTTTGGCTTGGCCAAACCCTGCCCATTTCGTCTCTCCACTTCCCTCTCTTACTCTTTGAAGCCTCACATTGGGCTTAAGTCTTCCCAAGGAAGCCTTTGAACTCAAACCAAAGGGAGTTACCCGATTTTGAGGTAATGTCTTCAGTTCTGTCCTTTTGTTTTATTTTTCTTCTCCAACCCCCTAAACTCTTTTTATTAATTTATTTTGTAACAAATAAAGTATCTTAAATATACTAGGATGTTTTTATACGAAGGATTCGAGCTACAAATACACACACCTACATCTAATGGTTATAGAACATACTGTTTCCGTGGATGGCGAATTTCTGCCTCCGGAAACGATGATTGTTCAACATTCTTCTAACACCTTGAAAGGTGGCCATTAATATGAAACTATATTTATATATGATATCTAATATGTTTATGTTTTACTTGAGCTTCTGTATTTTTCATTTATGGCGTACCTTTATGGTTTCCATTATGGGTAAATGTGATATCTTCATTTAAGGAAGTGCGGACTACCGCCCCCTCAAAGTGATTTGATTCGTTAATACCATATGTGGTACGTATAAATGATATATTTAATGATATTATATATGATACCATACTGGAATTAAAATACTATTATGTATCATTATGTTTTAATTCCATTAAATATGAAATAGTAATAAAAGTAGCGTTCATGCGTACATACGGCCTACCGTCTCCATGAACGGTGCTTTTCGTTTTTTATCTCCAAATGATATGGAATAGTATAAAATGAATATTTACTGGATATATATGATATTTTAATCATTAATTCTGTTCTGGAAATTATTACTTATAAATACAGGGGCAATCTTTTTTCAAACAAGTTCATTTTTGACTCATGTACCAAACATCTGCAAAAACGTCTGATATGAACTAACATTATTAAAAAATTATTATAACATTATAATATGTGATATGAACTGAATAATAATCTATAAAGGAGTTACTTAGGCAATTATTAATTTACCAAAGTTTATTATTCATGAATATAAAGAAACAAACAAGACAAGTTGTACTTGAGGAAAGGGATCCTACTCCACTCTTTCTTTTTAAGTACACTCTTTTATGTCATTCCTTTTAAAGCTAATCTTTCTTGTTATTGGGATGTTCTTTTATATTAATCTTACTGTAATTTTTATGTTCATGTGATGAGAGACCCTATTCTCTCTCATCAATCCATTTTGAAAGTTTTGAGTGGCGCCGTTAGGCTGCCAAATTTTCGTAAGAGATCTAACCTCTCTCTTTCTTTTTAAGTACCTTCCTTTATGTCACTTATTTTATGATCCTCTTTTTTTAGGTTGGGGGATGTTATTTTATATTAATCTTTCTATAAACGTTAATTTAATATGATGAGATACCCTATTTTATGTCATCAATCCATTTTTGTATGTTTTATGTGGCGTCGTTAGGCTGCCGAGTTTTCGTATGGGATTTTTCATCTCACTTTTATTCCTATGAGATTTATGATACATTTGCCATAATTTCTTTTGAGTAGTGTATTTACTGCCCATTACTTTACTCATTGTGTAATATACTTTCTTTTATGAGTATTTACATCAATGTTTTATTGTCCTTCTTTCACGAGGTGTATGTTTCGAAAGATACCCATGTCTGTAAGGGAACCTTTCACCCTTATCATTTTAAAAGACTTCTTTTGTTGGGTCTTTTAATTTACATATTTTTATGTTGGGATATGTTCTCATATATCCTTATTGATGTAAATTTTATGTCCAAGTGATGAGATACCCTTTTTTTATCTCTCATCAACTCATTTTGATGTGACACCGTTAGGCTGTCAAGGGAACTTCTTAACCCAATTTCGATTTCTTTGGGTTCAACATGTAGTTGTTGAATATGTCATCCTTTGAATATGTGTGAATGACCTTTGATTATTTTACACTTAATATCCACTTATATTTAGTGTATTCGTTTGTCACACATAATTATGTAATTGATTTATCCTTAAACCAAGGATACCGTCTTTGTAAAGGACTTCGTCTCAATCTCCTTTCATTGAGGCATATTATGTTTTATACACACCCATATTTTATATGGTGTATAAACCCCTTTGACTTTTACGTTTATTCAAAAGGAATATTTTTTATACGAAGCGTTTACTAAACGACAAAAAGGAATGTTTGTGTCGTACGTATGCGGCGACAACGACTTCTCCACCACCGTGACCATTATTTGAGTTTCAGCATCCTCTACCAGCCATACCTTCTTTTTAAAAGAAAAATAAATACCATGTTTTACTTTTCTTTTATCTTGGTATTAAAAATGGTTTTCATAATTTTTTTCTATCAATGTGTTGTATTGATATCTTGTGATTGAAAGGTGGGAATGTTATGTTTCCTTTATGCATGTTTTATATGATACGATTATGTTGAGTTTCTTGGGACTTATTATGAAGACGGGTGGTTCTGTGATAAACGAAGGGAGGGTGAGCCCGATATAGCTCTCCAATGCATTGGGTAACGTGAAGGAGTGAAACGTTATGGTTTCTCCGAAGAGATTTAGGGAATATATTGTGATGGGTATTCCAAACCTAACCAAGAGGGTTACTCCATACATAAGAAAGTTATGAATGCCTCAAGTTTACTTTTATGTCTTATGTTTCCTATGATTTATTCATGATTTGATGAGGTATTTTAAAGTTACTATGTTTTACGGGTAAAGTATGATTTCATTCTTATGTATATATGAACTCATCTTTCCTTTCCATATTTTTATAACCCTTACTGAGCTTTTTATGCTCATCCCAAGTTTTTGAAATGTTTTTCACAGGTCAAGGGAAAGGTACATAATGTGATGATAGTGTAAAGGATGTGTTAAGAAAGAATCCGTGTTTTATTTTAAATATGTTTCCATTGATGGGACGAATGAATACTGTTTTTTATGTAACCACTTTGTTTAAATGTGGAATGTGATGCAAGTTTCATGATCTAATTCTCTAAAACTCTAAACCTGAAAAGATCCTCAATGTTTAATATTGTAATAACTCAAGATTAAGTAAGGTTTAAGGCTAGGGCCTTATAGTTGGTATCAAAGGTTGGTTTAGATAACTTTAGAGGTTAGGGTATTCATTAAGCATAAGTGACATTACCATATTGGATAGGATTTTAGAAAGTGTCATAGGTTTTAGATAAAGTGATTGAGTAAGTATATCTTAGTGTTTATCTTACTCATTAGTACATGATGGTTATTCTGATATACTCACACTGACCTTTTTGGTTTTAGTAAATGGCTGGATCTAGTAGGCACCAAAGTGACAATTGGTTTGAAGGAAACTGTGGTGGTTCTCTGATTAAGAGACTGGATGAAATGGGGTATTCAATGAGGAAACTCGTGGTTGTCCTAAACCAACTATCAAGGAGTCATGATCAACCACTTGAACTTTGGTATGTTCTATAATGCATCATGTACGAGATGACCAATCGATGTGGAAGTTCATGTAATAATTATAAAGGTAACCATTAGGGTTTATATGATCCTTAATTTTGAGGTAATTATGGGTTATTATATGTTATGATGGAAAATGAAAGGTATGAGATAAACTTTAGGTTAAAATATGTTATTTTTATTTTTGAAGATTTTATCTCGATTTGGGAAATGTTTTGAGAATTATATAGTTTTGGAAAAAGGACAACACGCAGAGCGTGTGACTACCCATCACGTCGGACAAAGCTGCGGGAATTGAACCCACAACCAAAGTGAGACTAGTATTTATCACCTACCACTGGACTACGTGAAGTCCCTGGTTAGTTTGACTGATTATTTTCAGTTATATGATTTTATTAATTAAGAGTAAGTTGATTTTGGGTAATCTATGGATATTTATTAACCTATCATGGAGTATATGGGATTAGGTTAATTACTTTTCAATACGAGACTTTAGGAGAAACTGATGTGGTTTGGAGATAAATGTTACGATTTAACTTGGAAGACTATGTGACTAAATCCTTCAAATATTTGGGTTTCAATATTATATTGGTTTACTTTGAAGAATTTTATTGAAAAATTGTTCATCGGATGGTCCTCGTTGAACTTTGGGTTTTGTTGGACAAATTTTGGAGATTAAGAATAGATTTTGTTTTTAAAGGGTTATCCTTTTCTGGATTATCTGACCTTGTACTAACCTTTTTGATTTTGGTTTTGGTCAAAGCCTAAATACATGGGAAGTATATAGTTCTCTTTGGTGGATTAGGTGATTCCCTAGAAGATGATTATAGTACTCTTAATGCGAACAAGTCTCCCTAAATACTCGTCTTTTGGAAAAAATATGAGTTTGATTAAGGAATCTAGTAAAAGTTGGAAGTCAACATGATAAGTGATTATGTTTCCTTATGAATAAATTCCTCAATAAAAAGTAATTTAAAACAAAAATGTTGTCTATTAACTTTTCCTACTGGTGAATCGAATACCGTTTAACCCATCACAAGTTTGTGATTTTCTTGTGGTTAACTTTTTCCTAAACATGTTTTCTATCACTCTCCATCAGAACATGACCCTATGTTTTCTCCTCCATGTCCATATTTTCATTCTTGGAATCCTAGTATGGGTTAACTCGGGTGACCTTTGTACTTATCTTTCTTTATTTTAAAGTGATTGTTTTACCGACTCTTGTTCCGATGTGGGACTTTCAAGGATGTTTCCAAGCTCAATTTTAAAAATTGCGAGGATGCAATTCCCAAAAGGGGAGAAGGATGTAACACCCCATGTAAATAAATAATATTAAATTTTCATATTTATCCATATTTGTGAATAAAATATTAATATGACTTTAAAGGGGATGCTATGCTCGATGTCGTACCCAACACGAAACAACGAGTTTCTTGGGAATCTTACGTTGCACTCTTATAATAAAATAATATTATTTTAAATGGTAGTTAACATTTAGCCGTTGTATTGGCAGGAATGGATATAAATAACTAAAATATTATTATATATGTTTTTAAATGTTTTTACATTTATCCAATTAAATATAAAGGCTTAAAATACGGAAAGAATTCAATTTTAGGAGTATATGCCCTAGTTTTCACTAAAAGTTCACTTATCGCCTTTTGATGGCGAACCGTCATTAAATATAGTTTTGTTCACTCTTATAAATTATATTGGTCCAAATAAAACCCTTCTTAAGAATTGGGACATCAAAATTTACTTTGTGTAAATTTTTTGTATCTTTCTGATAAAGTTCATTTTTTAATGAATAATGTAAAATGTTGTATTTTAATTCAAAACCTCGTTTTAATCTAATTTATTTATATGATTATATTATCTTTTGAATTGGTTTTAAAGTGAAATTATAATATATTTTTACCATTAAATCTAATAGTGGTTGTTGTAATTAATTTCACTTTGAAATCAGACTTAAACTAGTGTCAATCTTTTGATACTTATTGTTTCATAAAAAATTGCTATTTTCTCTGACAGTGGGAATTAATTATTAAATTAATTAATGTGACTTAAATGTTTTTAATTTTGTAAAATAGACTACATTTTTGAATTCGGAATATCAAATATATCTTAGGGTGAATTTTTAGGATTTTTCTGAAAAACTTTAATTTTTTATGAATAGTGAAACTACTAAGTGGTACTTATAAAAACTGATTTTTCTGTTTAAATGAAATTTTTTCATATTTGTGTTTTGAATTTCAAAAATCCGACATAAAAGGTTGTCATTAAGAAGTAAAATGTGGTTCAATGGGATAAAAATAATTTTTTGGTGAATAGTAACTTATTAAGTTTTAATCGCGATTAGAGGTAATTAGTGTAGTTTTTGGTAAGAATATTGTTTTAATAAAATGAAATGACCTAGGCACATGTCCTACACTCATTGGATGTTTCATGGCCGAACAAGAAAATCCATGGGTCAACTTGGGGACCCCATGGAGCCACTTTGGTTGGGAAATGACATAAATATCTTTTTATTTAATGTTAAAGTAAAAATGACACAAACATGTGATGTTTTACTAAAACAATTTTTACATGGGGTTATATAAGTCATATGATTGACTATAAATAGTCATTGGAAAGATAAAACTATTTCCTACATCATAGTATTTGTTTTATAATTTTTAGACATTATATAAATTAAATGATTTATGACATTATGATGATGCAGCGATGACCTCATTATTTAGCGATTTAAATAAAATGGAAATATAATGTAATATCTAAGACCTACACATGTATAAAACCTATTGGATGAGTGGATTTCGAACCCTTATCACCTTATCCTAGAAATACATCAATGTGGGACCTTTAAAATCCGAATCCCTTTTGAAAATAAAGTAACATTTTGTAACTTTACAAGAGTGCCCCTCCTCTCCTCTTATAAAAGGCCCCCACCTCTACCTCCTTACACACACTCCCAAAGCCTTGGGCTCGGCCAAACCCTGCCCATTTTGTCTCTCCACATCCCTATATTACTCCTTGAATCATCACTTTGGGCATACGTGTTCCCAAGGTAGCCTTTGAGCTCAAACCAATGGGAGTTACCCGATTTTGAGGTAATGTCTTCACTTGTGTCCTTTTGTTTTATTTTGCTTCTCCAACCCCCAAAACTATTTTTATTCATTTATTTTGTAACAAATACAGTATCGTAAAAATAATAGGATGTTGTTATAAGAAGGATTAGAGCTACAATTACAAACACCTACATCTAATGGTTAAAGAACATACTGTTTCCGTGGATGGCGAATTTCTGCCTCCCAAAACGATGATTGTTCAACATTCTTCTATCACATTAAAAGGTGGCCATTAATATGACACTATATTTATATATGATATCTAATATGTTTATGTTTTACTTGTGCTTCTGTATTTTTCATTTATGGCGTACTTTTAGGGTTTCCATTATGGGTAAACGCGATATCTTCATTTAAAGAAGTGCGGACTACCGCCCCCTCAAAGTGATTTGATTCGTTAATACCATATGAGGTATGTATTAAGGATATATTTAATGATATTATATATGATACCATACTTGAATTAAAATACTATTATTTATCATTATGTTTTAATTCCATTAAATATGAAATAGGAATGAAAGTAGCGTTCATGCATACGTACGACCTACCGTCTCCAGAACGGTGCTTTTCGTTTTTTATCTCCAAATGATATGGAATAGTATAAAATGAATATTTACTGGATATATATGATATTTTAATCATTAATACTATTCTGTAAATTATTTACTTATAACTAAATGGTCAATCTTTTTTCAAAACAAGTTCATTTTTCACTCATGTACCAAACATCAGCAAAAACGTCTGATATGAACTAACATTATTAAAAAGTTATTATAACATTATAATATGTGATATGAACTGAATAATAATCTCTAAAGGAAGTACTTAGGAAATTATTAATTGACCAATATTTATTATTCAGTAATATAAAGAAACTAACAAGACAAGTTAGACTTGAGGTAAGGGATCATACTCCACTCTTTCTTTTTTAAGTACGCTCTTTTATGTCATTCCTTTTAAAGATCATCTTTCTTGTTATTTTGATGTTATTTTATATTAATCTTACTTTAATTTTTATGTTCATGTGATGACAGACCCTATTCTCTCTCATCAATCCATTTTGAATGTTTTGAGTTGCGCCGTTAGGCTGCCAAATTTTTGTAAGAGATCTAACCTCTCTCTTTCTTTTTATGTACTCTCCTTTATGTCACTTCATTTAAGGTCCACTTTTTTTATGTTGGGGGATGTTCTTTTATATTCCAATTTCTATAAAATTTAAGTTAATATGATGAGATACCCTATTTTATCTCATCAATCCATTTTTGTAAGTTTTATGTGGCGTCATTAGGCTGCCAAGTTTTCGTAAGGGATTTTTCATCTCACTTTTATTCTCGTGAGATTTATGCTACATTTTCCATAATCTCCGTTGAGTGGTGTATGTACTGCCCATTATTTTACTCATTGTGTAATATACTTTCTTTTATTAGTATTTACATCAATGTTGTATTGTCCTTCTTTCACGAGGTGTATGTTTCGAAAGATACCCATGTCGGTAAGGGAACCTTTCACCCTCCTATTTTTAAAAGACTTATTTTGTTGGGTCTTTTAATTTACATATTGTTATGTTGGGATATGTTCTCATATATACTTATTGATGTAAATTTTATGTCCAAGTGATGAGATACCATTTTTTTATCTCTCATCAACTCATTTTTATGTGACGCCGTTAGGCTGTTAAGGGAACTTCTTAACCCAATTTTGATTTCTTTGGGTTCAACATGTAGTTATTGAATATGTCATCCTTTGAATATGTGTGAATGACCATTGATTATTTTACACTTAATATCCACTTATATTTTGTGTATTCATTTGTCACACATAATTATGTAATTGATTTATCCTTAAACCAAGGATACCGTCTTTGTAAGGGACTTCGTCTCAATCTCCTTTCATTGAGGCATATTCTGTTTTATACACAACCTTCTTTTATATGGTGTATAAACCCCTCTGACTTTTACGTTTATTCAAATGGAATCTTTTTTAAACGAAGAATTTTCTAAACGACAAAAGGGAATGTTTTTGTCGTACGTATGTGGCGACAACGACTTCTCCGCCGCCGTGACCATTATTTGAGTTTCAGTTTCCTCTACAAGCCATACCTTCTTTTTAAAAGAATAATAAATACCATGTTTTAATTATATTTTATCTTGGTATTGAAAATGGTTTTTATAATGTTTTTATATCAATGTGTTGTATTTATATCTTGTGATTGAAAGGTGGGAATGTTATGTTTCCTTTATGCATGTTTTATGTGATACGATTATGTTGAGGTTTTTGGGCATTATTATAAAGACGGGTGGTTCCATGATAAACTAAGGGCGGGTGAGCCCGATATAGCTCTCCAATGCATTGGGTAACGCGAAGGAGTGAGACGTTAAGGTTTCTACGAAGAGATTTAGGGAATATACTGTGATGGGTATTCTAAACGTAACCAAGAGGGTTACTCCCTACGTAAGAAAGTTATGAATGCCTCAAGTTACCTTTTATGTCTTATGTTTTCTACGATTTATTCATGATTTGATGAGGTATGTTAAAGTGACTATGTTTTACGGGTAAAGTATGATTTCATTCTTATGTATATATGAAATCATGTTTCCTTTCCATATTTTTATAACCGTTACTGAGCTTTTTATGCTAATCCCAAGTTTTTGAAATGTTTTTCACAGGTCAAGGGAAAGGTACATGATGTGATGACAGTGTTAAGGATGTGTCAAGAAAGAATCCGTGTTTTATTTTAAATATGTTTCCGTTGATGGGAAGAATGAATATTGTCTTTTATGTAACCACTTTTTATAAATGTGGAATGTGATGCAAGTTTCATGATTTAATTCTCTAAAACTCTAAACCTGAAAAAATCCTCAATGTGTACTCTTGTAATAACTCAAGATTATGTAAGGTTTAAGGCTGGTTCCTTATAGACTAAATGGTCATATTTTATTCCTAAAGTTATTTTTGGTCGAATTACATTTGTCCAATAGAATTAGGACATGTGTTATGGTAATAATAATATCATTTTCACCCTTAATTACCCTATTTACTTTTAATCGTGGTAAGAAAAAGTAAAAAGTTACTATTCACAAAAAATTATTATCATCTCATTGAACCACATTTTACTTACTAACATCAACCGTGTCTGTCAGATTTTCGAAATTCCACTCACAGAAGCGGTAAAATTAAGTTTTATAAAAAATTCAGTTTTTTAACTACCACTTAGTGGTTTCACTATTCATCAAAAATTGAATGTTTTCAGAAAAATACCAAAATTTCACCCTAGGATAATTTCGATATTCCAAATCGAAAAATGAAGTCCATTTTGAAAAATAAAATTTATAAAATTTCAAAAAGTGGTTATTAATATTCATAACGGCTAGTTTTAATAATATTTTATTAGCATATCATTGTTTAGTGAAACTCGGTATTGCGTATGACACAAGCTATCGAGGAAGGATGTGATTTCGTGCAAAGTAATCCAAGCAAGTGTTGTGTGTAGAAAAAGATTCCTTTGATGATTTATATAACATAAATGTCTCGGGTGTTACACATGTGACATAAGACAAAGAAAACAATAAATATTTATGAAATTGCTGGGTAATACTGAAGAAATAACTATATAATTTTTTAAGGATTAATACACTTAGATTTCATTGATATTAAATTCCCATGGAAATAAACATACCATGTCTACATTTTATACCTGGATATTTTTTAACATAGCTAATTTCATCATTGGATCTCTAAGACAACCCTCATATTATCTCATGCTCTTTCTTTGACAGCAAATTCATGAATATATCATTATTGAATACGTCCATAAATTTATCGTACAATTTAGAAAACCTAGATTTCATAAAACCCTTCAAAATAGCCTTGGAATTTATGAAACTAAAGGGAATTACAAAAAAGTCAAATTATCTAAAGAAATAATTCAAAGATATATTGGGAAAATATGCCCCTTTAATATTTTATAATGATATTTAGACAAAAAATTAATCTCTAAGATCCATATGTCTCTTTTAAATTGATTATATAGTTTATAACTACTTAGGAGTGGATAATGATTCCTTATTATCCCTCAATTCACTCGATAATAATCCATGAACAACCCTAAAATATCATTTTCCTTCTTTGTTAATAGAACATTATCACCCCAATGAGAGACATTAGGATAAATAAAACCCTTTTAAAATATATAATCATTACAAATATACATATCCAAAACATTTATGGTTCTATTATATATGAATCTACAGAAATTGGTGAAATAATAGGTTATAACTCTTTCTTAAACTTAATATCACATAGGGGCTAATGCTATAAACCAATTTGAAAAAACATTAAACAACTCATATAAAAATCTCAAAATTTACTTCATACATACTTATACTAAAAATAGAATTAAATCCACTAGAAATATGGAAATGTATCCAAACATTGATGATTAACTTTACACATATTCTCTCTAACGAACAACTTATTATCTCTTTCCGTATCAAATAATACCACATAAATCTGATATAAATAAATAACAGCATGTATAGAGTGTAAACAATCCATGAAAATTATGTCAATGTATATATTTATCTATAATAAAAATAACATAACCAATAATTAATGCATCCCAATCAGTAGCTCATAACCCTAACACTCCTATTATAAATTTGACTGACCTCCAAATGATGTAGAATAAACTTGGGGAACTAGAATCCTATCCACCTCATGTTCCAATGTTTAAAATATGGAAGACACAATTAATTATTGAAAATTTACTAAATTAATAGAAGCATAAAACAAGGTAGAATAGAGATAAATGGTACCTCAAATAATCCCCAGACTTCCCGACACTAGTAACTCCACTAAAAAAACTGAATATTCCTGGAAACTTTGTCTCCCTCCCCCTGAATTTTCCACCACCTTATACATACATAACCCTTATCCTCTAAGAATGTGGAATACATAAATTTTATCCCCTACCTATTCCATCATATATTATATGATAAAATCCAAGATACCTTTTACTGTGTTTGGATATGACTCTTTCTACAAAATCTACAATGACCCCTAAGAAAGGCTGGGAATTGAAACCACCATTGTCCTTGAAAACCATAAAAATAATATTGAAGACAAGAAATTTCTAATATAAGACTAATGATAACCATATCAAAATAAACTAGACAATAAATGATGAGAACAACTTCTCACAAAACAAAACCATGATAACCATGAAAATTATGAGCTCATTTTCATAAATTTATCCCACAATAAGTTCATACATACTCACTCACAAGAAAATATGGTCAACTCTAATACCTTCTCAATAAACTCATCCTTCATTAAAAACACAAGATATGATGTTAACATAAAATATCTGATATAGAGATAGATCATTGGATTCAAATTCTCTTAAACTATTCAATTCTTCTTTCTCACACAAATAAAACTAAATGATATCTATATATCATCAAGATGTATCTTTATCAATAGTAAAAAGAAATTGAACTCATATTTTAATATAATATGATGCTAAAACTAATAAAATTATTCCTCAATGAATCATCATCCTTAAGATCAACTTGAATATGACTTGGAAGAGCATCAAAATTTACCTCCCTCACATAAACCACATGAGGTCGTAATCCACAAAGCACCTAAAAACATTAAACAAAAACTCTTAAGACTAGGACCCCAGAACTCCCTGAGCATGGATGTGGGAATCAGGGTGTGAAGGTTTTCTTCTAAAGTGGCAGATCATGTTACAACATTGGTAGTAAGCTATTAAAAATATCTGATGGTAATGTGAAATAATATAATCATTTACATATATAGAGACAACATAAAATTTTTACAAGTTTCACCATTAAGGGCTTTTCCTAGGAGAATATAATAATAATATTTCAGTCGTACCAAAACCCATAATCATCACTAGATATGGAAAAAAGATTTTCAGTCACTGTCACTATGTTCCAGCTACAATTCCTTTATAATATATTAGTGATAACACAATGCGTCCCTCTAAAAACATCTGTCAACTCCCTCAGTGCTATGAGAGAATTCTAAATTGTTTTATCGACTTAAAGTTCAATTTAATTGATTAGAATTAATGCATTTTCCGATCTATCATGAGACTATGCTTGAACTGTATACCCAAGTTGAGGCACATTTAATTTACTATTCACTAAAATGATATTTAAAATTGAATTTCACAAGGGTTATTCATGAAGAACATAACCATAATGAAGCTAATTTCCTTTGGGGAACAATATAACATCAAAAATCACACTACGTCAATATAGAATACCTAGTCATCATGAATAACCCATTAATCAATATCATTGGAGTCATTCAAGATGAAACTAGTATATTAGTGATGCTCAAGCTCACATAGAAAGATAGATTTGTGAAGCTCCCATATCTTCACAATAGCAGAGAGATTCTGAATTTTCCCAATATAATTTTATCTCAAATTATGTGTAGGTGGCCTTATGTTTATAGGCTCGACCATCGAAGATGCCCGACTACTTTGAACAAATTTCCATTTCCTTCAAAAACCACTTCTCTGTGATCATTTATTTTATATACTACACTGATATTTAATGTAGTTGCAATGATCACCATCAATACTTTACACAGTCGCAATTCTCCACTTCTCATAATCATGGGATCAAAATCTCCATTCACGATGCTCCTCATCTTCACAAACCTCAACATAGTCTTTATGAAACCCATGCCTTTACCACATTTATGATGAGTTTATTCTAGAAAACAATCCTCTATAATTATAGTCCTTTTTGAGATTTTAAGCTTAAAAAATTTGAAATCTTGAGGAAATGGTGCCACCTACAAAATTATAGTCTTCCAGAAATGTTGGATTGGTAGTCTTTCAAACTACTTGATCAAACCAATGTGGATTTTCAAAAAAATAAAAACAAGAATCCATGTCTAACAAAGAACATCCTCGGTTCCTACAAGATGAATATAAAGATATCATTTAATTAATTTTTATTAAAAACCATTTCAATTTCACAAAATCATTGTACATTAAAAATAATCACAAATACGTATAATGAATTAACTACACCAGCTTATCTACTATGAAATTATTACACAATTTATTACACATATTAAATATACTATCAGAGTCAATAAATCAGATCGTAATACCACTTATACATCTCATACAGTATCCCTTGATAATATTCCATTCTAATCTCAGATGAACTATTATCCATCCATACCAAATATAATCCTCAATATTTCCTAACTCCAAACTCAACCCTAACTATCAAGAAAATCCATGATACCACTATATTATAATCTATTCCCACTAAAAATCCTATATGTCTTGTAGAGAAGATACGTGTGGCTTCTAATGGACACAAAAAATAAGTCACTAGTTTGAGACTAGTTCTAACTATATAATCACATAACATGGGAGAAAATTTCCTTTATAATTCCATAAAAAATAAAAATAAATATAAATAAACAAAGACTATGAAATATAAAATAAATTATAAAAAAGTTATATTCTTGTAATTTAATATAATAATAAAATAATAAAATATCCAAATAGTGTACTAAGTGAAAAAAATATGGAAATATCTTTCACTCTAAAAACATATTAATCATGAGATAATAATGTCCAACCCCATAATTTAAATCTACAAGAATAGAATCTAAAATAAAGGGTGAGAATATATGTATAATCTGTAGGTTCCACCCCATACAACCTCATGCTTGTGATGAAGAATTATAGTAAAGCTTTAATCAATAAAAATTGAAATCAACTCATTCCCTATTATAGGTCAACTAAAACTCATCTTACCATGACTCACTCACGATATTTTCATATAATATTGTAATATAAAAATAATGAATCATATATTAAGGTGTTATGATACATAATTCCCCACTATTATTTCCACCCTCACACCACAATAGAATATATCTTTGAACTCCCATCCCTTTCATATCCATATATTACAATGATTAACCACATGCACATATCAAAACTAGATATGACATACTAATAGAATATACCATATAACCCAACTATATACTATATACCACATCCACATAACCTTGAAAGATGCCATTGATAAATTTTATGTCTACATAAGAAATAACCCAATAAAATCATGAAGAGTGGGATATAGAGGGGGACTAGCCATCCATCTATATCATCCCTAAATAAGATATTAGGGGTGCACTAGTAACCCAAAAATCTTATTTATGAGGTGACCCAAACCATATATATGTTAATATTACATCATTTTAGAAGAATAATCAATATATAAAATAATAATTCCTTCTCTAAAAACTGACTTTTTAGTTTCATTGGAGAATAGACACATAATAATCATATTTCATAAAATATCATCAACATTCCCCACATAGATCATCTAACATAGTATACTTCATAGAAACATCATATTTAAAACCCTTCTTAAAAACATGGGGAAATGAAACCTATAAAAGGTTGATATAAAATGCACAATAACGGTAAATATGAGATTTATCGATAAATGATCATATATATAATAATATCCTAATAATAAGTGTATAAGAACATCATCTTATCTTTTAAAAATAATACCCAAAATTCATATATCATAATCATGGAATAAGGATTCTATAGTAGATAAGACATTAATCATCGAAGGATCAAAGGTTAGAAGCAATGAGATCATATCAAGATAAACACAATATTTCCTAGAGTGTTTGATAACATGTTTTTCACAATCATATCATAGAAATATTTTAAAAATTGAACCATCCCAAAAAATTATCACATGTATAGATTATGCTAACAACAAATGTACATTCTTTGGTATTGGGATAACCTCCAGCATTCCCTATTATAGGTATAAGATAACCTCCCATTTAATATCTTTTAATATAGGGATAATGTATTATGTACCCGTTGAGATCATAAAAATTTATCATTAACAAATTATTTGGAGGGAAATAATTGACCCACAAATGAAATAATAATTTGTATTCCACAAAATCATCAAAACCATTATTATTTAATAATAACATAAACCATATAAAATAAAATGGTTTTACTCAATATCTCATCATCATAATAAAAAAAATATAGAGAATGAATAAAAATGGTATCATTGGACTATATACCCATTAAAAAATATGTAACATCAATGGATGTTTCAGAGATAAAAATCCCTTTAAAAGACCACATAGAGATTTATTACAAAAAACAACCTTTTCATTTTGAAATCAAATCTTGAAAACCTAAAAATTTATGAAGTATTAGGTAAAAAATTTATTTGGATAGAACCAAGGAAACATATAATTTAATATTCAATGAAATGATTTCTCTTGACCACAAGAAGATTGATTCTTATAGTGTATGTTAAAATACATATTTAGCTAACACTATTGGTAAAAAGTACCTTCTTCGGAAAATGGAAAGAATATTATGTTTATAACTATATATATAATGTAAAAAATGAGATAAATGTATTTAGTAAATAATTTTATGATTGCAAAAATATTATTTAAATCATTTTAAATAAAATATGTATATTTAAGAAAAAAATCTCCATTGAAATGAAAAAAGGCAGTTTTCCTTAAAAATAATCTTTTAGAATTCTGAGTATATAGAGTGTGGACAATTAAATTAAAAATTTTAATTTCTAGAAATAAATAGTGGAAAATAAAAACATAAATTTATTACATATATATCATATATTTTCATCATCATATATTTAAGCATAAATAATCCATTTGAGAACATCGATTTTAACATAAAACCCTCACAACTTTGGTAACTTTTGAATCATAACCCCCCTAAAATAAGTAACTTAAAATGAGAATTTAAATACCATTATTATAAAGTGATTAATAATATAAAAAATAAAATGGGTAGTATATTCAGCACATGAAAAAACACTTAGTAAATATGACATAATTCTCACAAAAAAATTAAGGTGAGAAACACTTAAATAAACTATTACTTTATTTATAAGAAATTTTTGATTTCAATAAAATAAATTTAACAAAGATATAATTATCTAATAGAACCATAATCATACTAATAATACCACAAATTTTTTTACTTATTAAATTTTATCACTTATTCATTAGTAATCATTCATTATCATCACCATTTGGGTCCAATAAACTTCTCCTTCAGGAATGTCTTGGTTTGAACGTTATGATCCATGAATATTGATCGTGGTTTCATAATATCAATAATGACAATAATGATATAAATATAATATATATTAATTATATATATGAATATCCTGATAAATTAGTGATGAAAAACTAGTACCCTCACCTCGTGGAGATGGTAGTCTGTACGTAAACATGAGTGATTTTTCAAATTTTCAATGGATTGAATGGAAATGGTTACATAATATTAAACATTAAAAAAAATAAACATATAATAAATATATTATATATTCAGTAAATCCATCATTATAACCATAAATTAAAAGGAGTGATGGAAAATGAATCACATTGCAGTGTGGAGGTTGTAGTCTACACTTAAGAATGACTGATACTTTCATTTTACATTTGATAAAAAGATGTAAGAAATAGTTTTTCAGTAATAATAATAAAAAATTAGTATATTTAAGATATAGTATCTATTATGTTAGGATGGATACAATATATTTAGATGAATTAAAAGAGTAAATATACATTGAAATAGTCGAGTAAGATCATTACCTCTTCATTAAGAGACCTCCATTAGATTACACCATAATCCAGGGAAGATTATTCATAGGAGAAAAACCTAAACAATAGGAAATGGTTGATTAATTTAGAAGTTTATTAGGGTAATTATTGGATGATATATAGTTCCTAAACTTTTCTACTAAATCTGAAGAGAATTTACCATTTTATTAGTGAGGAAGAGACACTCTAGGATACATAATGAGTTAAATATAATATATATTATAATCATGTAAAGTGGAAAAATGGAAATAATATAATAATTTCAAAATAATTTCAACACATAAAATTTAAATATATTTAGGTTTCATTTTAAACCTTTAGTTTTTTAAGCTCTTGTTTAACCTCTTTTAAACCTAAATGTGTTAACAATTTTTTTCAATTTTAAGGGTCATATATTTACTTCTATTGTGAAAATTGGATAAAAAATGGTCCATGTATTACATTTTAGTAAATTTATAATTCTATATATCCTCTTTATATTTTATTGTATATTTTAAATCATTTAATAAATTAATATTTATCATAAAATATCATTAAATTTATTTTTTTACTATTCATTTAGTTTGATATTAAATTCATCAATATAAAAATGTATTTTGAATATAAAATCTTATACCATAAATTATACAATATTATTAACTATTAGGTTCATCTAACAATATAATTAAGCCAAAATATACTTCTTTTAATATTTTTTAAATCATTAACTATATTTTTCCTTCCGTTTTCCCATGTATTGAATTAACGTTCATTAATAAATAAATATAATTAAACCAATTAAAAATTAAAAAAAATTAACGTCATAAAAATAATTTATTTATTTTAAAATTACCATTAATATTTATAAATAACTTTTTAACCCCTAAAATCATATAATATAAATTCAAATTAAAATAGTGACATTTTGTATTTATCATTTTCTTAATATAATATAAATAGTTCAATAAAATGTAAATGGAATGAAGTATAAATATTTTCATATCTATTATGGATTTTGTAAAAATCAATTTAAATATGATAAAGGAATGTTTTATAGATATTTGAGGCTTTATCCCATAGTTTTATCCCAGTTTTATCTAGTTTACCCTTACTAAGGTGAAGAATTTATACGATGGTTACTATTCATAATGACCAAAAAATAAAATGGTGATGCTTACCAAAATAGAACGTATATATTCAAAATATGGATTCCATTATTAAAATTATATTTCAATATTTGGTAGAAATAAATTTTATTATAAATTTATAAAATAAAACCAAAAATAATTTTTAGATAAATGTTTTTTTAAGACATAAAATGAACTTATAATCAAATCATGTACAATGATGATTTAATTATTTATTATTTTTATAATTGAAAATTTAATTATTGAAATTTAAATATAATATAAAATTCAAAACATAATGGGAATTTTATATTACATTATATAGTTAATAGATACGGTAGTTTTACAAAAAAATATCATTTTCACTATTTACTTTAAAATAAATATTTTTAGTGAAATCCAAAATATTAACTCTATGATAATTTTTATACGATGATATAAAAAATGAAATTTATTTCCCCATATAAAATATCTAAATTTTTTAATCTAATTTAAATTTGCACCCAAAAAATTAAATACAGATCAATTTTGGATAAAACATATGTTGAAGCATAAAATTATTTTACGAAAAAATGAGTACTTAATTATTTTTAATTAATAAATACATTTTAATTGTGAAATATATATATATATATATTTCATAATGTTTTTATTCCTATTCAACCCCATCAATCTAGTGGCATGGTTATAATTTTTTTAAAATATCATGGTTTATTTAGACACGTGGTTGTGTGAAAAAAAAGCTTCTGTATATATATGATGCGTTTCAAAAGAATATATATAAAATTATTGGTTATTACATTTTACCCTAATTGATTTAAACTTATCTCACAAATTAATATTATATCAGTTCTAAAAAATGAAGATACTTATGCTTAATCACATCCTTAGTTTCCCATGTTGCTTTCTCAAATTTTTTATTCCTCAAAAGAACGTTGACAAAGTGAAAAGTTTTATTCCATATAACATTATCTCTATGATCCAATATTTATACTGGTTATTCTTCATAGATTATATCAATATCCAATTGTAAGGACCATGATTTAAGTAAATGATTAAGATATGTATGCACTTTCTCTAGAATGATACATGGGACACATTGTGACCTTCAGATAGATCTGGTGAAATCACCTAGTGATTAGAAATCATCCCAGTATTATGAATAATTTAGAAGGGACCAACATATCTAGGGCTCAAAATTACAATATTTCTAAATTTCATAACCTTTTTTTGAATATATTCATAGGAATACCTTTTCACTAACATCAAACTCTAGATCCCATCATTTATTTTCATGATAACCATTATTTTGACACTAATCTACCTTGATGTGTTTTTGTATTTATCTAAAAATAGATTTCATTTTATCAACTAGATCAGGTTATAATATCATTATTTCTTCAATTTCATCACATCAAGTTGGAGTTCTGCACTTTATTCCATAAAAGTCCTTATAAGGTGCCATCTAAATTATCAATTAAAATCTATATCTATAATATAATTCCAAAAAAGGATGGTGTTGATCTAACAACCCTTGCAATTCATATAACAATATTTAATCATATATTATAGTCTATGAATAATCCAATCAAGCTATCAATATTTTTTATAATTAGAGGGTGTACTAAAACACAAATCTATATCCAGATCTTTCTAAATACATTACAAAAACATCATGGTAACTCTAAAATATTGATCACATATAATAAAATGTTGTAATTTTAATGAAAATTACTATTAAAAATATAATTCCACAAATGATTGAAATTAAATGTCTTTTTAATTAATACGGTTATAGAAAACATGTAATATCTGGTTACCTTTTAGATGGGAATGCCTTAAACCTATTCTTAGTATTTCCTTTTACTTAATGGGGTTCAGTGGAGTGTGGATTGGGGGAATACCTATAATGGCGATGTTAGAGATTTTTTGGATTCTAACATTCAAATAGAATTATCATGCAGATTGCTAGAGGGTCACATTCCATGTCATTTTTACACATCCTCTAATGGTCCAGCAAACATATTGTGATCAACTTAATTCTATGATGGGTATACATCGCGAGTAGTCACTACACATCGTGATGGAATTAATGATCATATTTTAATTCGGACTATTTGAATTTATGTAAAGGTGATGCTTTTTTTTTGGAGGTTACAAAATTTAAAGGGGTCATGATGAGTATTGCGTTTAAACATCATGCAATAACCCAGCTAGATTTTAAAAAACATGCAGTGTGACTGGTTAATTATTTTTGGTTCCTCTCCAGTTCCTTATCCCATGACCATTCCTAAGTGATCTCAAATATATCCAACCATTCTAGATACATTATTTTGTATTTTGATCATCATTTCACTTGTGTTGTGATTCTTGAGTAGGTGTTTTCTCTTGTTCTTCAAGTTTATCTCTTTCTCCTCTCTTGGTTCATCAATGGATCATCATGGCATTGATGGATGTATATCCTATGGTGTTGGATCAAGCTTATAGTGTCTTGTTCGATGTCTTCTTCACATTTTTTTTGTTGAAGGGTGTCATTATGAGTTTTGAGTTTTAGGAAGAGGTTAGTGGTTCTATTCCTAATTTCAAAAATGATAAACCTAGTATTTATAGATTTATATAAATTACTTAATTAAATTAATTTTCTAAAATTTTTATTCAATGAATCTGATTAAAACAAGATTACAATGGCTCTTGTTATTCGAAATGGTTTTGGCATAGAAATTTGGAAAACACCTAATTCTATTGAATTGGGGTGTGTTTATAAAAATTGGATATTTTAAATTGTCTAATTTAAATAATGGATTTTATGGATATTATTTCAATTAAATTATTTAATTTAATTGTGTAAATGAATTTTTGAAATTATCGAATTTGTTTTGAATAGATTTCAAACCTGTGAAAATGTATTAGAGTAAATTGGTAGAAAACCAGTGGTTTTATCTTGTGGAAAAGGGAATGTTTTTTTTATTAAACCCCATTTTGTTTTTAAATGAAATGAATTTGGAATTATTTAAATGGGATAAGGGGATTTAATTTTCTTTTATGTAGTCTTAAAATAAATTTCCCATCATGTAAGTGCGCATGAAAACCTTAGGTAGTTGGTGAGCTAAATGGATTCCCTCTATACTATTACAATGCTATAAAAGATACAGGTGGCAGGTCACATCCCCCATTATAGTGTGATGATTTACCTCTATCCAATATCAGAGTGATATGATTATACTCATTTATCTGTAATCACTTAGAGAGTGTGAAATCCAATTGATGTTTAGTACTATCATACCTATTTGGCAGATGACCATGTTGCTCTCTTGTTTATTTATATATGAAATATAAATGTATTAAAATGTTGTAAATTGATTTATATGAATTTTCTAAAGTTATATAAACTATTTTATGTACCAATTTTATTTACTCCATTTTTTAGAAATACTCAATCTCTTGTAAAGTAAATCATATGTTATAAAATTATTTTCAATCATTTTAAAACTGTATAACTTGTTTTTTTAAATATGATTTTGAATTTACAAACCAATTTATTTTGAAAATTTAATGCTTTTAATTTGATTATATATATTTGTAATATATTATGGAATATTTGGTGGTGTCCTAATGGGTTTAGGCTCGCAACCTACTTTTTTCCTTTGGGTGTTTTTAGAATTAATTCTTCCTGGTTCAACCAATGGGAAGGGATATACCGGAGGTGGATCAAGATGGTAAGCTTGGGACATGGTGATTCATGTTGTTAGGTATGTTTTGGATTCTATCTCTATTTTTTTACTTGGTTTGTAGTATTTTGAGAAATTTATGACTTATTATATTTTGGCAAATTACTCCCAGTGAAGTTTCTTTTGAATTCATGTGGATTTTCATTTGTTTTTTCCACAATGTTTTGTAGAAAAATTATAATCACTTTAATATTGTACAATTCTTGTTTCTAGTCTCCAACCCATGGGGATATGGAACCCTCTTCAGACCATGTCAGGGTTGGAACAATTATTGGGTCACTAGGGTACTTGGTCTGGGTCATGACAAAGTGGAATCAGAGGGATGTTTTTCAGCTTTTGTCTTGAAGTTAGTATGAATTTTTGAGATTTTTTTGAGACATATGAGGTATTTTTGATCCAGTGCTCCACCATATCTCACATCAATGAATCATATATCACGTGGTGGGGTTAGGAAAATATGTCTTCGGGATTAGTTCTTGTCCTTTTACTATATCAATTTGGAAAGAGTTGAATCTAAATATGGTAGATCCATCTATTGGGAATAATTTCCCTTATTGATCTGTTTGAGTGTTAATCTAATGTCATCTCATTAATTGATGATGTTTTATAGCATAATTTCCCAGAGAAGACATGAAAATTGGATATAGGAAGAGGATGATACTGAACCTCATCATGAAAATATTTCATTACATCTGAAACTAGTTAGGTGACTGTGAGCACTATCCATGCTTTGGGAAAGGCACCACCTCTAGTTCCGGCTCAGGCTCTAGTTGTGAATCCATAGGGAGATGACCTTCATAATCAGTCGCATGGGTTCTTTTTATAGAAGACACCAGTAATTAAAGGTTCAACTAAACCTCAACCTATATTTAAATGGTTGAGTAAGGTAAAATGTATAATTGAGTTTTTGAAAACACCAAATGTGATCAAGGAAAAGTGTGTCACAATCATGATGGAAAGACCATGTAGGATATAGTGTTACATGATGACGATGGTAGGTAAGCATGATGGCTATGGTGGAAATACTTGAAGGTTGATTTCACTGACTAGTTTTATCCAAATAAAATTGGGTTGGCCAAGACATTGGAGTTTTTGAATCTTGACAATACTGAAATTTTTTTTAACCAAGTATGCAAATTTCTTTACTGAATTGGTGCAGTTTTCGGTTAATATTGTATATAATGAGAGGTCGAAGGATTGATGGTTCAATTTGGGACTTGATCATATATAAATTCTCTTGTTTTCTTGCTAAATCTTCTCAATTATCATGATTTAATGGATAAAGCGATGATGGTTGAGATGGACCTACCTGGAAAGCCAGGGTTGATGGGAGTTAATTTTTCTCACAGTGCAAGTGTTAGATCCATCAGAGGAAAATAAATCAGGATGATTATGATGGTAGTTTTCAATGGAATAATCATTATAAGTCACCTATATAAAAAGGAGAATGTTCATTTAATTTCTATTAGAGTGTAATTTTAGGACATTCTAAGTGGTTTTTCACTGAGTAACCCAAGAAGTGTAGCTCTTGCGGATGTTCAGGGAATATAGATAGATTCTTCCATCACTTCCCTACTTCTTGTAGTTGAAAAGGATCTTCAGCTTCTCTTTAAAATTTGAGGTAATCAAATGAATCACTTATAAAAGGGTTCCTGTCATATGCCTTTATTACAAAGCTTCTTCATGCAGTGGAAGAGTCTCTAGAGGAAGTACACATAGGTCTAATGATTTTTAGAGGAACCATTATTATATAATCATCATTACTGACTATTCTATTTGATACTGGTGCATCCCATTCATTTATTTCACCCCATATTATTAACCTGGTTAATCATCATATGGATATTTTATCATGTGTAATGGATATTACAACACCCCTTGGTACGATGAGAGAGAAGGGTCTCTATTGTCCCACTTTTGTCCTCTCTATATCATATCCTTAATTATATTGGATTTTTATGGTTCTTGATATGAAATATATTGATGTTATATTCAGGGAGGATTGGATCATTTCCAATAAATCATAGATTGATTTATATCTTTGACGAGTCCACATTTCTACACCTAGTGATGTATCTCTTTTCATTCAAGGAGATTGGATCCCCGAGGTGGGGTAGAGCCAAACCTAATTATAAAGAGTTGGGAAAAGTGATATCAGTGTATTATTGTGATTTAGAGAGGGAATCTTTGAGAAATTATCTCCCTCTAGCAATCATCATGTTTCCCATTGTGTATCCTTTTGATTTATTTAGTCTGCCTCTAGTAGATGACATTGAGTTATCAATTTATTTAATTCCTGGTACTCAACCTGTTTCAATTACTTCTTTTTACATGGAACCATCTAAATTGAATGATATAATGTTCCAATCGGTTGATCTACTTGATAGAGGCTTTATATTCCCATGTGTGTCACTTTGGTCAGCACTGTTTCTCCTTGATAAGACAGATGATGGATCTCTTCTCTAATGTGTCGACTTTAGGAAAATCAATTGAGTTATGATAAATAGGACATATCTATTGACATATATTGATGATCTGTTTGGTTATTTGAAAGGTGTTATGTGGTTTTGAAAGAAAAAACATCGATCTGGTTACCATTAATTAAAGATAAATGAGTATGACATTTAGAAAATGACCTTATAGAGCAGGTACAACCATTATGAGTACCCTGTTATTCCCTTTGGTTAGAAAAATTTTCATGCAGTTTTCATGGGTTTAATGAAAAGGATTTTCCATGAGTATCTTGATACTTTTTTGGTAGTCTATGTCAATGACATCCTCATATACTCTAAGTCTATGAAGGATCATGTGAAACACTTGAGAAAAGTTATTTGTCCTCTGAGATGTCACCTAAATTCATGCCTACCATTTGATGTGTGATTACTAGATTCAGGGGTGGAATTATTGGGACACGTGTCATCTAAATAGGGAATATCTACTAATCTTGATAAGGTGAAGGATGTTATGACTTTGGAGCAACCAAAAATTGACTTCAAGATCTAGTGATTCTTAGTAATAGATAGTTATTACCACATGATTTTTATGGACTTATTAATGTTGGTTTTTCTGATGTATGTTGTAACTCAGAAGGGGTGAAATTAGGTTGGGATGATAAATGTCAGAATTCTTTTGTTGGGTTGAAACTTCTTTTGACAACTACACTGGTGTTGACTCTTCCAGAGGCTAGGTATAACTATCCGGTCTTTTTTGATGCACTGGGTATAGTCATGAGTTGTTGTCTTTTGTAGGGAGACCATGTAGTTTCTTTGGGATCTTAGAAACATAGGCCACAAAAGGAGAATTACCCTACCCATGACCTTAACATACTATTTTGATCTATACACATAAGGGTTGGTGACATTACCATTATAGTGAAAGGTTTATTGTGTTTTCGTACCACAAGATCTTAAGTAATGTATTCTATGAAAAAGATTTGAATCTTTTCTATAGGCGTTGAATATAGTACCCAGAGTCATTTGACATTTAAATCGCCTATGCCCCAGGGAAATGGAATGTCATTGTAGATTCATTAATTAAGAAACTTATATCCCATGTAGTTATATAATCTTTAGAAGATTATAAAATTATGGAACTATTTTAATAGTTTCATATACGAGTTCAAGAGAAAGTGGACAAAGTATATTTTTCTAGAATTATATAATCATCCTCTCTTTTCGAGATGATTCTTCAAGATCAATAGCTTGATGATGAATTTTGTAGCATTATGGACTTTATGTATGGTGGATAGATAGTTTACTAATGGTTATTCTCCATAGAGGGTGTTATATAGATCAAAATTTATTTGTTGTTCCTTTACTAGTAAGGAAGGTTGTGATGATGTATTTTCATAAGTATATGTGGCCAGTGCACCTAAGAACCAAAAAAAATTTCTCTGATATGTGGCAGTAGTTTTGGTTGCTAGGGATGATGCGAGACATTTCTATGTTTGACTCTTATTAATATGTGTTCCATCTAGTTAATGCCAAGAGCCATAAAAATTCGAGTTTTCTTCAAGCACTTCAAGACCCTAATTATAAGTGGGATGGGATATCTATGGATTTTTTTCCACATACCCAGAGAAATAAGATTGAAATATGGGTTGTCATCGATAAGATGACAAATTCATCTCACTTTATAACCATTCTTGTTATAGGAAAAGTTGAGGATTTGAGGATTATCTATGTGAAATAGATTTTTAATTTTTATGGAGTTCCATCAGCTATATCCTCTAATAGGGATCCATGGATTACTTCATTCTTTTGGGGAGTCCTTTAAGAGTCACTGTGATCTCATGTTCATTTAAGAATTACTTACCATCCGCCTTCAGATGGCTTGAAGAGAGAGATATATGGATTTTTTTGGATATACTTTGTACTGGTGTCCTTGACATTGATTAGGACTGGTATGATCACTTGGGGATGGCTGAGTTCTTTTATAATAGCAATTACCAGTCCCCACTTAGGATGGATCATTTTAAGGGCTCGTATATATGGATTTGTAAATCTCCATTGTCTGAGTTGGGTGTTATTGAATGTTCCTTGGTTGGAACAAGCTTGGTGCATGGAACAATAGGTAAGATTAATCAGATTCCTCCCAGAATATTAACAACACAGACCAGTTACAAGTCTTACTCTAATCGACGATATAGTCTGTTGGAATCTTCAGTTCGTTACTGGGTATTCTTAAAAGGTTTTAACCTAGTTAGGTCATCGACAACTTGTGAGGCAAGGGAAGCATGCACATCATTTTTTGGGACTTTTTGAGTTTTTTGAGATAGTATTTATAGTTTATTACCTTTTAGAACTTCCACCATAAATGATGTCAATAGATAACATTTTCGACATATCAGATCTTAAAAAGTATATCTCTGATCTATTTCATGTTTTGAAATAGAGTAATCTTGAGATTAATCCTGATTATCTTTGACTGAGCGACCCATCAGTATAATTGATTCTTAGACCAATGTAATTCATTTAAGGATGATACCTTTGGTTCGTGTCCTATGTCATCATGGTTATGATAATCATGTGATGTGATAATTCAAGGCACTGATGAGATTAAAGTGGACTCAAGGTTTTGGCATAGAAGCTTTTTCAGAGGCTTTCCATGGACAGAAAGTTCTTATGGAGGGGACGTTGTAACAACCCATTAATATTTTTATGGCTACACTGTAGACATTGTCTTAGTTTATCATTTTCTATGAATGGGTCATGCAGAGATTGGATTTGGAGGATACATATAATGGTGAAGTTAGAGATTTGTTTGATTCCCACATTCATATTAACATTTCTCGTAGACTTCTAGAGGGTTTCACATCGTGTAACAGGTTTACACATCATGTATTGTTCATAACAATAGTTAGTGATCAGATTAAAGCTTTGATGGGTACATGAAATGAGTAATCACTATACATCAAGACGAAATTACTGATTAGTTTTTAATTCAAAACATTAGAATTTAATTTGAGGTGATGTGTTTTTCAGTGGTTATGAAATATAAAGGGTTCATGACATGTTGTGGGATTACACATCATGTACTAGCCCAAATACATTTTAAATAACTAGAATTGTGACTAGTTAATACTTTTTGGCTCTTATTTATATTCTTATCCCTCGAACAAAGGCATTACCAAGCGATCTATATTCTATCTTACACTTTTAGAACTATTATTTTGGCAGTCGATCATTATTTTTATTATGGTGTGATTCTTAGTTACGTGTATTCTCTTAGTCTTCATGTTTCTCTATTTCAACTCTCCTGTGTTTTCAATGGACCATCTTGTAATTGATGGATCTATTCCTTGTGGTGTTGGATATTGATTCTAGGTTGTGTTTAGAGGCCGTCTTCACCTTCGTTCTCGTTGATGGTTACCTTTGTGAGATTTGGGTTTTGAGAAGAGGTAGGTGGTTCCATCCAGTACTTCCAAATTGAATAAACTATTATTTCTTGTTTTATTTCAATTGATGATATAAATTCAATTGCTCTCATTTTATTTCAATGAAATTTATGAAAAACTGATTCTAGTGAATTTGGTGATTTGAAATGGTTTTGTCATAGATTTTTGAAAAGCCCGAAATTACATTTATTTGGGGTGTGTTTATAGAAATTGGATAATTTAAATTTTTGAATTTAAATTATGTATTTTATGGAAATTATTTTAATTAAATTCTTGAATTGAATTGTGGAAATGAATTTTGAAAAGGTTGAAATTTGTTTTTAATGGATTTCAAACATGTGAAAATGGATTAAAAATGATTTGATAGAAACCCAATGGTTTTATTTGGTGTAAAGAGAATTTTTTTTATTAAAACATATTTTTTCTTTAAATAGAAATAAATTGGAATTTTAGAAATAGACTAATGAGATTTAGTTGTATTTTAAGTAGTCATAATATAGATTTCCAATCATATAAGATCACACACAAGCCTTTTGTTGTTGGGGACATATTTGGATACACTATATGAAATTATTATGTTCTAAAACATACCTATGGTGTGTCACATCCCCAATTGGAGGGTGAATAGTCACATCTATCTAGTTTAGGGGGTGTGAGTGAGCCCATTTTTTTGTGATCGCATAGAGAGTGCATAATCAAATAGTTGGTTAATATTATCTGACCTACTTGGCTGATGAACATTTTGATCGATTTTTTATTTTTATAAGAGACATAAATGTATTTAAATGTAGTAAACAAAATTAATGACTTTTTTTATTTACATAACCTTTTTTATATATTTTTTTTAATATATTTATGTTGATATATTCCATCTATTTTAAAGGAAACCCTATGCATTAAAATTATTTTCCATCATTTTGAAACAATGTAGCTTATTTTTTTAAATATTATCTTGAATAATCAATCGTTTTTATTTAAAAAATTGAATGTTTTTGTGGATAATCTATATCTGGTATCTATTATGGAACATTTGGTTGTATCCTACTAGGCATGCTGACATCCTACTTTTTCCCTACGGTGTTTGTAGACTTTCTTCTTCTTGGTTCAAGAAAATGGGTGGGATCTCTTGGAGGTGGATCTAGCTATTGAGTTTGGGACATGGTGTGTCATTAACATAGGTACTTAGGGGATGTTTTGACCCATTTTTGTAATTGGATTTTACTACAATGTGATTTTTATGCCCTGTTATATTCTGGTACTTTACTCTTAGTGGAGTTTCTTTTATATGAAAATTGAATTTCTTGTCCATCATCCACTATGTTTTTTGTGATATTTGTTCTGAATTTTATGTTTTATGATGATAGGTGATAGTCACCAACCCATGGGAATTGGGAACACCCTTTGGGCCATGTTAGGGTCGGCTCGGTTATCAGGATGATAGGGTACCTGAGCCAGTTCGTGACAAAACACATGATCCACTTTGCTTTTATTATGTCCTAAATTATTTAGAATACTGTTATGTATCTTAATTGTTGATAATATAGTTTTTGAACAGTTATCATATGATTTTTATAAATATTCAAGTTCAACGAATCCAATTCACACTAAAGAAGGAAGTGATGACCTCAAACTGTAAAATCATACCCTATGAAGCCCATTTATTGGAGCTTCAATGGGAGATAACATCTCTCATATTTCCTTTGACCAAGACCAACCAAAGAACCAACAACATAACCATGATAAAAACTATTTAATAGATATATTTATTCTTATTGAGATCATAATCCAAACCATTTACAATGAACCACCCCATCAATGTCTCACCATCATGCACCGTAGTTTTAGTGAATTCAAAATTCAATTAAAGGTATATGTATCAAAAAAACCAATAAAATAAATATGTATATTTTATAGAATAATGAATAAATTATCATTATATGATAGTTACTTTAAAAATGATTTTGATTTTCATTAAAAAAATTGTAAATTTTTGGTAATTTTAAAATTTAATTAAGGAATTTATTTTCAGGAATTAAATTATTTTTTAAATAAATATTTTTATTAAATTATATTTATTAAATATAAATGAACGTATAATTATTAATAAGTCAAATTTAATTTTTATAGTGGTTTAAAAACTGTTATTAGAAAGAACCCATCATTTCTCAAAAAATGAAAAATAGTATTTTCAAAGTTAAAATGAACAAATTTGGAAATTTATTTTGATAAAATGAATATATTTTTTTGGGATTGTAAATTTTAAATTATCCAACAGTGAATATTTCATAATTTTGTAAAGACCAGAAAATTTATAGGAAAGTTTTTAATTTTTTTCTTAAATTCTTTGGAATTTTATGAGTCTGTGGCTTGTGACGACACTTGATTCTGAGGCCCGGTGTGCCCAGAATCAATTTCTGAAGTTTTTTTCGGGTACGTTCAGTAAGAGTATGTGCGGGTTTTTCTATCTTTTGAAAAGGTTCTTAGAATTGAAATCCGGGGACACGGATAAACTCGCAGTTCCAGTAATTGCTTAAGGGGACCTTTATCGTAGTTGCATTTTATGTGGGTTGGAAGTTAAATTTGGGGTTAAATTAAGAAGATAAATTAAATTTTAGAACAATTTTATTTATATAATTGAAGTTAATTTCTTCCATTGGATGTTATTCGTGGGGCCCACACCCACCCAACATACCATGTGTCGATAATTAAGAGCTGGCGCCTATAAGATCCCCATCCCTTCACCTCCCATAACTCTTTTCAAACCCCCTTTAAACTCCCATGATTAATTCATGACAACCCTTTTAATTATGAGGACTCTTCCTATCCCTCTCTCCCTCTTTAATGATTGCCAACATACCTTAATTAATGAGATCAACCTCTTCAATTAATTATTTAAGTGATTTGAATTTTTGAATTTTAAATTGCATGTGTTAAAAAAATAATATCATTTGCATATTATTTTATTTTTTGGGGCATTCGTTTTGTTAAGGAGAGATGGGAGAGAGAACTTGAGAAATGGAGAAAAGTCTTCCTCTCCACAAAAAAGAAAGGTTTTCTTCCTCGATGAATAACACCCACCTTCAATGAAGAATGACTCGGCGAAGAATGTTCCACGATTCTCTAATCCTCTTCTTCCTCCATTTTAATGGGGGAGACTCCACCGCGGGGAACTCGCCAACGACGAACATTCTTCCTCCGACGTTGATGGAGCAACATCGCTTTACACGTCTACAACGAACAAACCTTATTCGAGGTAGGGGTTCGTTCATTTTGATGTTTTTATCTCATACCCAGTTATTTTTTGAAAATCATTGTTTATTTTCGGCCATCAGCTACCACCTAACACAGAGGGCGTGGGCTAAACGCACACGGCCCGATGACCCTCTGTAGTCTCTTTTGATTGAGATGGAAATCATGATAAGAAGGTTGCGATGAACAAGAGTGGTGGTTGTGCGTAGGCCGCTTACGGAAGAACCGCAGCCCGAAACCACGGGCCGCTCGACCGATGAAGAACCGGCCTACTAATGCTGGCCGGGCCGAATGAGGACAGCGGCAACACAAGGGGCACCATGCTGCGGAAAACCGCGGCCCGCATTCTACGGGCTGCCTCAGTGAAAGAACCAGTAGGCCCATCGGCCGGCCGGGAGGAGGAAAACCGTGGCTCGCCTGAGCGGGATGCTAGCGCCCAGAATGATATTTCGGCTTTGGCCGGTCGTTTAGGGAGGGTGGCGCCACTTGACGTTGCTAGTTCGGGCAGCCGGGGGGGGGGGTGTGCTCCCTGCCTTTGACTGATCGGCCCCCTCAGGCCAAGCCATGCCCTTCCAGGCCGGGCCGTGCCGCTCCGGGCCAGGCCGCACCGGGATGAGCCGCACCATGCCGGGGCGTGCCGCTCGGAGTCAGGCCGCACTGTGCCGGGCTGGGCTGTGTCGGGCCGGACCGCGCCCCACCGCACCGCGCCGTGCCAGGCCACACCGTGGCGGGCCAGGCCACGCCGGGTCGGGCCGCGCACCACGGGGCCAGGCCGTGCCAACTCGGGTCAGGTCGTGCCCCTTCGGGTCGTGCCGTACATTTCATCGGCCCGGTCTGACACCCCTGCTGGGTCGGACCCTCCAACTCTGGGTTAACCCGATCCGTCGGCCTACTAGGCTTAACGAGTCGGGTCCATTTTCACTTAAACGTGGATAACATGAAGACCGTGCGTCCAATCAACGCAACGTCAAAGGCACTGGGACCCTTGTGATGAGGCGATCCTTTTGCGCTACTCTAAGTGAGTTTTGGAAGACATTGGGAAACGGCCAGGTTAGAAACGAGTGTATTAATAACCGGGCCCATGTAACAGAAAAGCCAATATCTCTCAGACCGGACGTCTGATTGACGTACCGTCTGTCATGTTGAGTTCCTTTTGACAAGATGGAAATTTGGGATATATTAAATCTATACTTTGTTTTAGTTTATGTATCGAACCACCTTTGGCTCGAGGAGCCGCCCCTCCCGGAATTGAGCGTACTATGTGCGGGAACCCTAGAGCTGGCTACCACTGTGATGACTACCTTGCTGGGATCCTCCGTGGGTTCGACGACGATGACGACTATACATGGATCCTCCGTGGGTTAGGAAGCGAGGATGATTATACTTGGATCCTCCATGGGTTCGGCAGCGATGGTGACTGTACTTGGATCCTACATGGGTTTGGAAACGATGGTTACTGTACTTGGATCCTATGTGGGTTCGGAAGCGACGACTTCTGTACTAAGATCCTACGTGGGTTCTGCAGAGGAGATGATTTGGAGGCAACATCTAATCATATCTACCCTTCTTCATGAGTAGTATACCTGTGTGAGATGAGTCTTGACTTTCAGTCATTATCAATGATGTGATTGACTTATTTCCTGTGTGGACTATGTTGTGCTTGGGCTTGAGAATTGGATCCAAACTGTAATTGAAGAGTTAGGTATATGTATGAGTATGTACCTAAGTAGAGTCAGTTGATACTTCGTGATTGCATATTTCCTTTGTGCTTTATCCTTCGTGGATTCTGGGAGACCTTCGGGGGTCTCAGGGTCCCTACTGAGTATCGTATACTCATCCATGCATGGGCTATGCCTGCACTATGTTGTGTTGGATGCAGACGACATACATCACTGATCCAGGGGGAGGCATGTGGAGCTGGATGGTACATGGAGGTGGACCACTTGGCAGGATGTACACAGGGCGGACATCCAGACCCAAAGAGCTGAGGAGACCATCTGTACCCACCCTTCAGGTGGGATACCTGGAGGACGACTCAGTGGTTGCCTCTTTACTTTATTGCTATTGAACAATCTTTTCAGTTGTACTGTACTTTCAGTTGTGTTGGTATACTAGCCCATTTACTTTTCACCACTTACTTTTGTACTGAGTTTTACATAGTGCTTACTTCACGTGCGTACTCTGTTGTGTTTTTTTACATTTATAAAGGCAATGACATCCCTTTTTACCAAGATTTATTTCTTTGGTGCTAGTAACCAACCCCTGGCCTATAGAAGGCGAGCTTGGGGTAGTCACGGCATGGGCCCTGTGGACGGGTCGTGGAAAATTGGTATCAGGCAAACATTTTTTTTTCATTTTCAAAAGCTGGATTATGGGTTCCCAGTACCCCACTACATGAGTCCAAAAAGAAACATTAACCAAAAAATATAAACACAAAAAACACTAACCATGTGTAAGAAACCATGAACCAGGGCACAAGGACATCATAGAAGATGATAAAAAACACCCAGGATTACCTTGAGCGTCCTCCGACACGACCATCGACACCGACCCAAATCCTCCCATTGGAAAATTCTAGAGGAATTCACCCATCCTTCAAGCGATGGAATGGACCCCAAAGATCCACCCTCGGGGGCGTCATGAAAATCCAGAATGATGATGGCCATCTCCTAATACCATTATCACCATGACTATAGACAAACCAAAATAAAACCCACCAAACAACTTTAAAGACAAAGTGAGAGACAAACCAAATCAGTCCGGGGGCGATGCCTCATAAGAAAAGGAAAAGTTACCAAAAAATAGCCTTAGCCTATTATTTATTTCCTCCCTGTAAAGATTTCAATTCATTATCCATACCTTAGCATCAGGATCTTCCCCAATAATGTCTTCAAAACGGTCTACCATTTTCTCCCATGTACGGATATATTCATCTTTGCTGATTTTGCGATCATTGAAGCCTCTCATTAGGATCAAATCCTATTTGTCAATCCACTTAGCCTTCTCATTGTTGACCTCCAATCTTACAGCTCTCCCAATCATATCAGCCTCTTCATGTGGGATGTCAACATATAGAAATTCTTCTACCATGTCCTCCTCCGAGCAAAGGATTGGTTTGTTTATGTTATTTACCTATTCAATAGAGCTTCCCATTACATTGTTGTTCTCCTTGATTAAAACCTGAGAATCCTCCTACGCCTCATTGAGAAATAACAACGGAAACTTCTTCGAAGAGAAGGTCTCCAAAGGTGGGGGGAGCGAGGAGTAATCCTTCTTCCCATTCATCTTTTTAAAACCGATGTTGTTCTTTGGGATTGGGATCACTTCAGCTGATTGGCCCAGTTCATCCAGATTGGATTCCTGTATTCCAACCTCATCTTCCTCACCTAGTGTAATGTGTTCTAAAATCACATTGTCCTCTACTAAACCATCAAATCTGTTACATAGGGGGACTGATGTCCAAGTCAAGCCCGGACCCCTGCTCTCGTCCACTAATTGCAGCTCCCTTCTAAGTGTAGAACCACTTCTCCAACCAGCTGCCTTAGCCTGGTTGGCCTGTAAGAGTCCGCGCCCCATGAACTGGTGATGTCTATTAATTTACTCTAAAGTCACCTCACTGTTTTCACATGAGGTTTTCTCTGTAGACCTTCCCTCATTGAGATCTGGTTGAGAAACCCCTGCATGTCTATCCTGTCCGGACCTACTCAAGATGACTGGGGACCAGGTTGGAGAGTCTGAACCCCCTGAAATATTGTCATGGCCCAATCCCTATACTTCCCCAATACTGGTCTGGAAAGGCACCTCCAGGACAGTCCCCTGCAACTGAGAAGGGTCACTACCCAGTGCAAGTGTCACTGCATGTGCCTTCTCCTTGTCCTCCAGTATCTGGACTGTGCCAGTGTTACTCCCAAGTCCCTGTGAAACTCCTGCCTCCTGTTTACGTGATTCTCCCACCCTCACTCTATCAATTTGGTGCAAAGGGGGGCTGCTGTGAGCCAATTTCAACTTACTAAAAATCGATTCCACCATTGGTAAGCCCTGGGCCATCGACGTCTTCTGCACAGGTGAGTGTGATCATGATTTCATACCAGAATCTTCCATAAAAGCAACTCCGTGAGGACCTATACCAGCCGGAGCCTGACCCAGAATCTTTGCTTCCTCATGCACCCCTAGTGCCTTGCCCCTTTCCTTGTTCCTCCTCACACTAGAGCAAGATATATTGTGACAGCGTTCAAGCGAATGACCCAATCACTTGCATTCTAGACAAAAGTTCATCCAGGTTTCATAGACGACCCGTTGCTTGTATATGTATTTATCTCCCACCGAAATCCACACATAATAAAATGGTTCTCTTGACACATAAATTTCAATACATGCGCGGGGGTTAATAGGGTGACAAAGTGCATCAGTTCTACTATTCGAACACAAATACCTACCTAACAGATTTCCCAGCATGCGTATCATAGCAGGATTTTGAAAGGGAAGGGGGAGGTTAGGAAAACTAACCCATATCGCCATAGATGGAGGATCCTGCTTCATATGAATATCAAAAGACCACCGAATAAGCATGTATCTAAGACCATTAGCACTTCGAAAAGCGCCTGCACAGGCCTTGATGAGGTCTGCTTTTGATGCAAAGCGTATCATAATTTGACGGCTATCGAGAAGGCCCACAGTCGCCCTGTCCTGCAAGACCCAAGCGCCGAAGACGAATCTGTCAAACACATCCACTAAGGGTTGTCACTGGTGAATTCTCTCAACTAGGGTGTACTTAAAAAGATTAGACGTTTCTGAGAACTCCTTAGTCGAAATCTAAAAGTTTGGGCATCCTTCAAGCAAGTCCGGGACTTTCGGTCAGAGTGCGATTTTAGGGAAACGGGGAAGAAAATCCAGATTTGAAAAAGGAATAAAAGAAGAGACCACTCTGTTGTAGGACGCTGATGGTCCCTCCCCCAACAGTGGGGGAGAGACCGACGCAGTGGACAACGTCGTCATGGGGAAGAACTAGGGTTTTTCGGGGGTAGCGGTCTCGCGGCGAGCATCCTTTATCGCAAATTGGTATCAGAGGAGTCAGTTATACCATAGAACTAAGGACTCTGATCTTTCTCTAGTGTGAATCAATAGTGTTAAGAGTAAAGAGTATGGTTTTTAGTACAGGGTGTCCAATGTTGGTGCAGTGACCAATGTATCTATAAAACAGGACCCTAACTCTTGATTTCACACTCAGTGCACGAAAACATTGATTATATGTCTGTTTCAAATGTTTTATTTGTGATTTAATTGTGTCAGATCACCAGGTATAATATTTGATTGTGGCACACCTGTTTCCTTTCAGGATGTCCCCATGAATGCAGCCATCTAGGGTTCCTAATTATGTGCGAGATGGCAGCCCACCGAGCGATGAGGCCTCAGTACAGGGCCCCATTACAGCGGAGGCACCAGCAGTAGCACTTCCCGCTAAGCTACCGATGCCACCAGCCCCAGCAGCAGAGAGTGCATGCCAACTGAGTGCATTTCATGAGTTTCAGCGACAGAGGCTGCCCAATTTTCGTGGAGAGATGGACCCTCAGGTAGCCAAGGATTTGATGGAGGCTATCATCAGAGTCTTTAGATTGGTATGGACATCAGCTGACCTTATGGTGATCCTTGTAGCGAGTCTCCTACACGCAACAATTGGTAGATGGTGAAGCTTGATGATCCAGTTGTAGGATGAGGCATCTTTACTTTGGACAGAATTCGTGAGTCTCTTCCGCTCAAAGTTTTTTCTAGCCACCCTCCGTGCGAAGCACATCCAAGAGTTACTACATCTGCGGTAGGGAAACATGACACTATCTCAGTACTCGATGAGATTTATCGACCTCTTGCGCTACTCCACAGACATCGTATGGGACCCATTCTTCCAGGACCAGACCTTTGAGCAGGGACTAATGCATGAGATCAGGGCTTTGATGATCTCCCTCAGAATTCCGATGCTGGAAGGAGTGCTGGAGCGAGCCCTTTTGGTGGACAGCTTTCTTCTTGAGGTGACACCAGCAGCGAGACCCACCGCAGGGTGACATTTAGCAGAGTCTTCTACAACCGGTAGTAGACAGATGTCTTAGAGGTCCAAGGGGACCAAGACATCAGGTGGGTGACCTCCGGATACTGGTTCAGATGTGCGGGGCACACGAAGCAGAGCCATCCATACAAGGGGCAGAAAGTGCCATGCATGCGGCGGGCATGGACACATGGCTCGTGACTTCCCGACCCTCCATGCAGACAAGCAGAATACAGTAGAGGGATCTCCCAGGCAGAGGCAGAGGTTCGACTATGGTGGTCCACAGGGAGCAGGCGGACAAGGCAAAGGAGCTTGCTGAGCAGCAGGTGGTGAACGACGCTTCGAGGCTCTACCACCACCACCACCACCAGGAGGACCTCCTTGACCACATGGAGCTGTCAGAAAGGGGAAGGCTTAGCTACAGGCAGTCGAGGCCTATGACCACGGCACACATGAGATGATTCAAGGTACAATATATGTCTATTCTACCCTTTCTACAGTTCTTATAGACACAGGATCGAGTCATTCTTTTATTTCCACTGCTCTTGTTTAGAGCTCGGAAATTCCGACGGAGTCGTTGGATCATTCCTTATGGGTAGAGACTCTTATGGGAGCAGACTCGACAATTACGCACTGGTTCTAGTAGTGTGAGCTTACTCTAGGACACAAGAGCTTCAACTGGGATCTTCTTGTAGCGGCGTCGATGCCTTACGATGTCATCTTGGGTATGGACTGGTTATCTAAAGTCCATTCCCAGATCGACTGTATTAGGCGAATGTTCGGTGTGTCCGCACAGATGGGACCGGTTTCACCATCACCAGTGAGAAGGGAGCCTTTGCAGCGCAGGATGGACTTACGCAGAGGAGAAGGCAGCCGATCACAAATCAGTAGGCTAGTCTCATCCTAGGAGAGGTTGATGTGCGAAGTGTGAGTTTTCCTATTGTAGTGGACTAGTATGCAGACTTTTTTCCTGACGATGTTCCTGGACTACCTCCTCGTAGATAGGTAGACTTCTACATTTAGCTGTACCCCGGGACAACACCGATATCTACTCCAGCATATCGAATGGCTCCCACCGAGCATCGTGAGCAGCAAGTATAGATGGAGGACTTCCAGGGAAAGAGATTAATCTGACCTAGTGTTTCACCCCGTGCTTCTCTGATTCTATTCACCAAGAAGGAAAATGGAATTTTATGACTACGTGTCAACTACCGTCGGCTGAATCAGGTGACCATAAAGAACAAGTACCAACTCCCAAGGATTGAAGACCTCTTTGATCAGCTCAAGGGATCATGATAGTTCTCAAAGATAGAACTCAGGTCAGGCTATCACCAGCTCAGAGTTTGAGATGAGGATGTGTAAAAGGCGGCATTAAGGTGTCGGTATGGCCACTACGAGTTCTTGGTCATGACCTTCAGTTTAAACAACGCACCAGTAGTGTTCATGAGTCTCATGAATAGGATCTTCCAGCCTTACCTCGATCATTATTTCATAGTCTTCATCGATGAAATAATGATTTACTCGACTACTGAGGAGGAGCAGGCCTACCACTTGCAGGTTATACTGGACACACTCCGAGAGCGCTAGCTTTATGGTAAGCTCTCGAAGTTCTAGTTCTGGATTTCAGAGGTTTATTTCTTGGGACACGTCATCTTAGAGGTTGAGGTTGTATTAGACCCAATGAAGATTGAGGCGGTACTTTCTTGGGAGCCACCCAGGAGCATGACGGAGGTACGAAGTTTCCTAGGTTTGGATGGATACTATTAGAGATTTGTTCCAGACTTCTCCAGAGTTGCACCACCGCTTTCAGCTTTGACGAAGAAGGGGAAACCCTTCACGTGGTCAAATAGATGTCTGCATAGCTTTCAGGAGTTGAGACTGAGATTGACCATTGCGCCCATGTTGAGGCTACCTAAGGAGGTTATAGTGTACATAGTTTATTGAGATGCATCACAGACCAGACTCAGGTGTGTTCTGATGCAGGAGCGAGTAGTGACAGCTTACAGTTAATAGTAGTTGAGATAGCATGAGTAGAACTACGATTCCTATGAGCTGAAGTTAGCAGTAGTGGTCTTCTCTATGAAGATGTGGCAGAAATATCTTATGGGAGAGTGATTTATAGTCTACTCTGACAACCATAGTCTCAGGTATATCCTCTCGCAGAAGGAACTGAACCTGAGATAGCAGCGATGTCCCGAGTTCCTCCAGGACTATGACTTTGAGATAGTCTATTGTCCTGGGAAGGGGAATGTTGTGGCTGATTCTCTCAGCAAGAGATCTGTCATTCAGCAACAAAAGAGACGCGAAAGAGAAGCTAGAAACGTTGTAGATATCCATTATAGATAGAGATGGATCAGCCTTTCTACAGTCTCTCACAGTCACTCTTCCACCCCTTCAGCGAGTTATAGAGGCACAGTGTGGGGATGTTGATTGTGAGATGCGACATGCTCAGATATCCATAAGGGAGGGGCTTGATGGGTTTTCATGAAGGATGGGAGCATGTCATCCTCTTCAAGGGACGTACTATGGTACCAGTTTCATTATAGGAGTAATTTCTGAGGGAGTTTCACAATTCCCATCTAGAGGTACATCTAGGAGTGCCGACGATGTTCCAGGATATCAGACAACAACACTGGTGGCCGGGCATGAAGAAGACTATGGCAGAGTTCATTTCACAATGCCTCACTTGTCAGCAAGTGAAGGCGGAGCCGCAGGTACCAGCGGGCTTGATACAACCCTTAGAGGTCCTGGAGTGGATGTGGGATTAGATATCCATGGATTTTGTGATGGGGATTCCACATACATCCAGAGGACATGACTCTATCTGGGTGATCGTCGACTGACTCACCAAGTCGGCCCACTTCCTACCGATCATAGAGGAGGGCTCAGTAGATAGCTTGGGAAACCTCTATGTCTAGAAGATCATATGGATTCATGGTGTGCCATCATCAATCATCCCCGATCGAGATGCTCTCTTTTCTTCCCGGCATTGGAAGGGGTTACATGAGGCTTTTTGGACATAGCTACATCTGTGCACCGCCTTCCATCCATAGTCATATGGACAGACTTATAGGACCATTCAGACTCTCAAGGACATGCTCCGTGCATGGGTCCCTGACATTGGTCACAATTGAGAGGATCACCTACCCTTGGTGGAGTTTGCGTACAACAACATCTACCACTCCACCATCGGGATGGAACCTTACGAGGCACTGTACGGACAACCTTGCAGATCACCTCTATGCTGGACTGACCCTGGGGAGTCAACCCTTGTAGGACCAGAGATGGTCCAGGCTATGATGGAGAAGGTGAATATCCTCCAGGAGTGGATGAAGACTGCACAGTGCAGACAGAAGTCATATGCTAATATAAGGTGGAGCCCGCTAGAGTTCAAGGATGGCGACCATGTTTTCCTACGGGTCTCACCTCGATGAGGTCTATGGAGATTTGGCCAGGGTAGCAATTTATCTCCAAAATTCATCGGACCATTAAATGTCCTCATTAGGGTAGGAATGGTGGCTTACCGAATGTCCCTTCCACCTCAGTTGCACAGGGTTCTTGACATCTTCCATGTATCTCAGTTGAGAAGAAACGTGCATGACCCGAATCACATCATCGATCATGGGGAGCTAGACATCGATGATGGGGAAACATTCACGGAGGTACCAGTGGAGATCTAGGATCGACAGGAGCAGGTCCTATGTAGATGGTCGATTCCTCTGGTGCGCGTTTTTTGGCAACATTAGAACCTCCAAGAGAGCACTTGGGATCAGGAAGCACAAATGCAAGCTCAGTACTGTCATTTGTTACCCTAGTGTATGTTGTAGCTTTACAGGGACGAAAATCCCGGAGGTGGGAGTAATTTAAAGACCCATAAATTTCAAGGAATTTTTTTCGTAAATTAATTTGAATATTATGAGTCTGTGGCTTCTGACGACACTTGATTTTGAGGCCCAGTGTGCCTGAAATCAATTTTTGATGCTTTGTTCGGGTAAGTTCAGTAAACGTACATGTGGGTTTTTCTATATTTTGAATTGTTGCTCAGAATTGGAATCTGAGGACACCGATGAACTCACAGCACCAATAATTGCTTAAGGGGACCTTTATCGTAGTTGCGTTTTATGCGGGTTGAATGTTAAAATTGGGGATAAATTAAGAGGTTAAATAAAATTGTTAGAACACTTTTATTTATATATTTGGAAGTTAATTTCTCCGATGGGAAGTTATTGGTGGGGCCCACACCCACCCAACTTCCCATGTGTGGATAATTGATGTGTGGGGCCCACACGAGCCCCAAATTTTTACCTCCCATTACTCTATTCAAACCCCCTTTAAACTCCCATGTATAATTCCTCACATCCCCCTCAATTATGATGACTCTTGCTCTCCCTCTCTCCCTCTTTAATATTTGCCAACATACCTTAATTAATGAATTGAACCTATTCAATTTATTAATTAAGTGATTTGAATTTTTTAATTTTAAATTGCATGTGTTAAAAAAATAATAGCATTATCCTATTATTTTATTTTTTGGGGTATTCATTGTATTAAGGAGAGTTGGGAGAGAGCTATTGAGAAAGGGAGAAAAGTATTCCTCTCCTTAACAAAGAATGGTTTTCTTCCTCAATGAAGAACACCCACCTTTATCAAAGAAAAACTTGGCGATGAACGTTCCACGATTCTCCAATCCTTTTCTTCCTCCACGTCAATGGAGGAGACTTCGCCATAGGGAACTCGCCGATGACGATAGTTCTTCCTCCGACGTTGACGGAGCCACATCGCTTTCCGCATCTATGATGAACAAACCATATTTGAGGTAGGGGTTTGTTCATTTTGAAGTGTTTATCTCTTACACCGTTCTTTGTTGAAAATCATTGTTTATTTTCGGCCAACTTCTACCACCTAACACGGAGGGTGTGGGATGAACACACATAGCCCGATGACCCTCCATAGTGTCTTTTTATTATGATGGAAATCATGACAAGAAGGTGGCGATAAACGATAGTGGTGACCGTGCGCCGACCGCGTGCGGAAGAACAGCGTCCCACAACCGTGGGCCGCTCGACCAACAATGAACCAACCGGGCCTAAGGAGGACCACTGTGCCCCATGGGGCGCCGCGTTATGGAAAATCGAAGCCAGCATTCCGTGGGCCGCTTCAGCAGATGAACCGGCTGGCCCATCGACCGACCGGGTGGAGGAAAACCGCGGGGCCGGGAGGGCACCGTGCCAGACGAACTGCAGAACCCTGGTGCGGGCCGCTTGCGCCAAGAAGGCCGACCGTCTTCAGCCAGTCAGTTAGGGAGGGTAGAGCCGCTTGGAGCCACCGGTTTGGGTAGCCGGGGGGGGGGGGGGGGGGGGTTGCGCCTGGCTGGACTACTCCCCACCGCGCTGTGCTAGGCCAGGTCGTGCCGTGCCGGGCCGCACCCCTTCGGACCGGGCCACTCCCTTTGGGTCAAGCCACGCAATTCATTAGGCTGATCTGACACCCCTGCCAGGTCGGACCCAGTAAACTAGGTTAACCCGACCCGTCAGCCCACTAGGCTTAATGGGCCTAGCCCGTTTTCAGTTAAACATGGATAACATGAAGACTGCGTGTCCAATAGATGCGCTGTCTATGGCACTGGGACCCTTGAGACGAGGAGGTCCTTTTGAGTTACTATATGTTAGTTTTGGAAAACTTTGGGAAATAGGTGGGTTAGAAAGGAGAGTATTTTTAACCGGGCCCCTAGAACGGAAAAGCCAATATCTCTCAGACCGAACGTCTGATTGACATACCGTCTGTCGCATTGAGTTCCTTTTGATGAGACGAAACTTTGGGATAAATCAACTCCAAACATTGTGATAATTGATGTATCGACCCCCCTTTTTCTTGAGAAGTGCCCCCCCCCCAAAATCAATCGTGCTGTGTGTGGGAACCTTAGAGCTGGATGCGACTGCGATGACTATCGTTCTAGGATCCTCCGTGGGTTCGACGATGATGACGACTGTACTTGGATCCTCCATGGGTTTGGTAGCGAGGAAGACTGTACTTGGATCCTCCATGGGTTTGACAACAATGACGAATGTACATGGATCCTACGTGGGTTCGACAACGATGGTTACTGTACTTGGTTCCTCCGTGGGTTCGGCCGGGATGACATCTATAATAGGATACTACGTGGGTTCAGTAGAGGAGATGATTCAGAGGCTAAATCTAATCATCTCCACCCTTCTTCAGGAGTAGTATACCTATGTGAGATGAGTCTTGACTTTTATCCATTATCATTGATGTGATTGACTTCTTTCATGTGTGGACTGAGTTTTGCATGGGCTCGAGAGTTGGAGCCGAACAGGAATTGAAGACTTAGGTATATGTATGGGTATATACCTATGTAGATTCAGTTGATATATCATGATTGTATCTTTCCTTTGTGCTTTATCCTTCGTGGATTTTGGGAGACCTTAGGGGGTATTGGGGTCCCTATTGAGTATCGTATACTCTCCCATGAATAGAATATGCCCACACTACATTGTGTTGGATACAGATGAGAGATATCACTGATCGAGGGGGAGGCTTGTAGAGCTGGACGGTACCTAGAGGTGGACCACTGGGCGGGATGTACACGAGGTGGACGACCAGACCCGAGGAGATGAGGAGACCATCTTTACCCACCATTTAAGCGGGATACCCGGAGTAAGTCTCAGTGGTTGCTGCTTTACATTACTGCTACTGTACATTCTTTTCAGTTGTACTGTACTATTAGTTAGGTTCGTATACTAGCCCATTTACTTTTAAGCACTTACTTTTGTACTCAGTTTTACTTAGGGCTTACTTCACTTGCGTACTCTATTGTGTTTGATTATTTTCATAAAGGAAATGCATTCCATTTTTACCTAGATTTACCCCTGTGGTGGTAGTTGATAGCCCCTGGCCTATGGAAAACAGGCTTGAGGTAGTCACGGCACGGTCCCCGAGGAGGGGTCATGATAAATTTTATAAGGTAATCAAATTTTTTGATAAAAATTTAATACCGTAAAAATATACAGTGTCTTTTATGACATCTTAATAAAAATGATGTAATTTATAGTATAAAGTATATCCATGAAAACAAATATGTTTTAAATTTTAAATTTTGTGATTTTATTTTTATTTTATTAATTTTATAAATACCTTATGAAGCTCCCAAAACAGATAATATATTTTACGGTCTCAAAAACATTTCTTTAAGAGTATGATTAACCTCCACATCACTAAGGGTAAAATTTTATTATTTTAGTAAGTTATACATATATAATAATTAAACTAAATATTATTTAGAAGAATCCGTGGTAAAAAAATCATTGGAATGTTTATTTTTATAGTTATTTTATTATATAGAGTCTAAAACCTATGTTTGAGAAATGATAAATAATTCCCCAATATTTTCTTATATAATCCCAAGAAATCTCAAATTTAACTTCACTAAAAAAACTTTTGTAAGATACTATCTCTTCCATATACTCTCTAGATTCTTTCCATGGTGGCCCAAATCTTTCAAGAAGACTCTTACAATCATTTAGAGTCACACTCTCTAGGTAAGGGATCCTCACATTCAATTTTTATTAACGTTTCTTTATTATATTATGCCTTATTATTGACATTTATAATGTTGGGATATGTAATTCAATTTACCTATTACTACACATTTTATTTCCAAGTTATGATAACCCATTTATCTAACATCAACCAATTTTTATGGATCTTCATGGGACATCCTTATGCTACCGAAATTCATTGCTATTTTCCATGCCAAAACAATTGTGTGGTGAATACCACACCAATTTTCTATCAAGGTTATTCAAATTTATACACTTATAATTCTTTTAATTGGGGCATATATAAATTCATTCCACACTATGATATCATGTAATAAAATATGAAGATGAATGTATCCATGTTTTATGATCTATGTGTCACACATAAGCATGAGAATGAAATGAGAGTGACGGGTGCACTCGATATTATATAGCACTCCAATGCATTGTGTATTATTTATTATCATGAGAAAATATTTTGGGATAAGGATTAATACTTACTCCTTTATTTTAGTTTTTCCATAAGGTTGTCATTGAAATTATAATTTAACAATGTTTATGATGAACTTTTTAATGTTATTTCCACATTTTCTATATGCCCTTATGTTGTCATACTATATCATGACTTATTATTCAAGTTGATGATTCAAACCCCTTTATTCAAAATTTATACGACTATTCTATAACATATATTATCTTTCTCATGTCATTACATATTTATTCTCAAATAGGGATGTCTAGATCACCACTTTCTAATGAATTTCCTCAAGTTATCTCATGTAGTTTTAAGTACAAGCATGTTATGTTTGTTTTCAATAAAGATGATGTATTCCCTATTTCATGTTGTTATGTAGTGTACCTAAATCACAAAGAAACTAAAATTATTAATTTTCAATGTTTTATTAAGTGTAATATTATGTAATAAATCATGAATTAATCTCTAATAAATAGATGGTTTTTCGTAGTTGTTTTAAATGAAAATTTTTATATATTTTTAGGATTAGTATTAGAGAACCCATTGAATGTGTTAGGGATAAAACTATGAATAAGAAAAAATATCGAAATTTTTATGTATATATTATGTGGTCTATAAATAAAATAAATCCTAGTATGGATACATCATTTATAAGTGTCTCTAAAATAGTTGTACACATGATAAAACCCGAAAACACTATGTTGTGGTAGACTAAATTGGGAACTGCTGCACAATAATAAGACATGCTACAAACCTGCTTTGACACTCATGGGGGATGTTTTTTGATAAATTGATAAGCTAATTAAGTACCATTACTAATGGAAAAAAATATTTTCATAAGAGTACATGTTAGGAAATAGATCATATATAACATATATTGAAGCCTAGAAATTAATAAGTTACAAAATAAATGTAATTTATATGTTTTCCCATTTAATTTAATGGGATCCCACCATTCTGGGTTTGATATTATAAAAATAATCATCCTTAATTTTCCCTTTATTATATCTTCTGAACGAAAATAGAAGGAATCGAGGAAACAACAAATGTGATAGGAAATGTAATGACTTACCCAATAAGAAGCCCAACCCAATGAGAATGGGAATTGAAATTGTGACCATTATGAGACAAAGGACTTTATCTTTAAATGGTTAATGTGATCCCTTAATCACAGATCAATGGATTAAATCTATTAAGAAGATCTTCTAAATCATTCAATGTTATGAGAAAGAGAAGGTTATACTAGATGTTTATCATATAGAGGGTGAAGCTTACCTATGGTGGACGTTGATAAAAAATATGAAGCCTGGGGAAGATATTTAGGTAATGGAATGAAATGAATTCTGAAAAATGTTTTCCAGAAAATATTTTCCTCCCACTCACTGATTTATAATGGAACATGATTTCTTCACCATCATGAAAAATATTATGAATCAATTAAAAAATATAAGGAAAAATTCAAAATAATTTCTGTTAAGTAACTAGATTTTTGGTTACCCATAAATGCTCCTTTTGTGGGATAAAACCTCGTTTAAGAAAATCCTTAAAGATAAGAGTATTTGATAGCTATGCAGAAGTTTTCTAATGTTCCCTCAATTTAAAAATAGTGATATATAAATCTCAAGTGTATCGTAGGGATAATATGTGAAAAGAAGATTAATTTGGTATATCTTTTGTATAAATATAACAGTGCCAAGAAATTTCAATATCCCAGTTATCAATGGTGTTGAATGGAGCTGCTTGGAAATTGAATAATGGGGACGGTGATATGCTTTAGGTGTTCGAAGGAAGGAAATATATATAGAAATTATAGATAGGAGAAGCTCATTAATGCATTGGATGGGATGAATGATTGGGTAAACCCTCAGTGTATTGTTCATTGCTTCAACTGCATGGAATCGAAGAACTTTGAAAGACAATTCACCAAGCCAAGGGTATTAGTAGACAACCAAAAACATCCCATGTGGCTTGGATGATATTTTTGAATTACAATAACTGAGGTGGATCCTGAAAACAAAGTGGGTTTAGGTATGATAGTTATTCATTTAGGAATAATTAACATAATTTTTTATTTTTGATCAATGCATTCCTTTATATCTGAAAATTTTAGATGGACTGTTCAAGCTCCACCCCAATTAATGGAAGTGGAGAAGTTTGTGAAAATAGAAAATGGAGAAATTATAGAATCCAAAGAATATAAATCCTCTCCAATAAATTTTTTTGGATGAGAATCCCATTAAATCATATCATACTCTGTTATTTGTAATTTTATCAAATTATGGATATGGATTAGCTCTCCCTATATAGAGCTGATATAAATTTTCATGATAAGGATATGACTACCCAGATTATGAATTGTCCATCAATTATATACAAGTTCAAGATGAGTATGAGGGTTCATTATGACCAGCATCCCAAGAATGAATATTACTTACCAATGAGTAATCTTATGCAGCTAAAATGATTGAGTCTGAAGAAAGACATGCCCATTATAAAGAAATACACTGATGTGATTCTCAGACTTCCTTATAGCTATGAGCTTACATTCTCAACCGAACTTATTCCTGGGGAGTTTCCATTATCCAAGACTCTATATAGAATAGATTTTTTGGAAAATGAGGAGATGAAGAAACAACTACAAGAAAATCTGGATAATGTATTTATACACCTAAGTGCTTCACCGTGGGATAAACCCTTCCCATTTTTCAAAAATAATGATGTGCCACTGCACATTTTCAATAATTATCATGAGCTAAATAATGTCACGATAAGGAATAATTATTATCTATCATGGAATGATGAATTTTTTGATAAGATAAGTGGATCAAAATAAATCTCCCTAGTAGATCCTCAGTTGGGGTATTGCCAAGATTAGGTGATGAAGGGGGATATCCCCAAGAATACTTTTCGTACAAGGTATGAGCACTATGGGTTCATAGTAATGACTCTTGAAAGCACTAATTCTTCAAAAGTATTCATTGAAATTATAAATAGTGTATTTTAAGATTACATAGATAAATTTATAAGAAGTATTTATAGATATTGTTATACTATACTCCAAAATAAAGGATGAGCATTAGAAGCATCTGATCATTATTTTGAAGACCATATAAAATAATAATAATTATACCATGTACATAAAATGTGTGTTCTGTTTGATGAATGTATCATTCATGGGGAATATAATTACCAGTAATGGAGAATCTATGGACCCTTTAGAGATAGAATAAATTAATGAATTTACATGGACAACATTGGTAAAAGATATTTGTTGTGTCTTTCGATTGGCTAGGTACCAACGTTGATTTTTGAGAAATTTAACATGATTTTAAAAAAATCTAAATAAGCTAAACCGAAAGGAGTCAAGTTTTATTTGAATTATTAATGTGAATAAAGCATCAAGGATTTGTATATGAGGATTATAAAATCACTTATACTCAATCTAATCAAAAGTGGAGAATGTGTTTTCATATTCATTGATGATTTGAAGAAGGGATTAGACTGTGTGTTAATGATGAATGATAAAGTAATAGCCTAAGCTTCAAGTAAGTTGATTATTCTGAAACGAAACTACCCAACGAATAATCTGGAGTTAGTGAAAATGTTATTTCATTTGATATTATGGTGTCATTATATCTTTGAGGAGAATATTGAAATATATAAAAATTACCAAATATTATACTATATTCAACCAAAAGATATGAAGATGAACCAATGGAGACTATTAGAGCTAAATAAAGATTATGATTGCTCAATTCACTACCATACAAGGAAAGATAATAAAATGGAAGATGCTCTAAGTAGAAACCATCAAATAATTATACCATTTATTATAATTTTAGGGATATGATATAACTATATATGAAAATTAACGACATGGGAATCATAAGTATTTAACATAATCAGTCCTTTCACAAATTATTGTTCAATAGTTCTTTTCTATAGAGGAAAAGGTATGATTAAAGAGATTATTTGGGAATTAAAAACAAATTGGAAACTATAATAATAGTTAAATCCTATGCTTTAAATGTTATTGATAAATGATTTGTAAAGTTTTAGTCATGACTTTGGGTACCACCAAATCATGAGTTAAAGAAGAAGTCATTGAATGATTCACATAGTTATAACATCTCTATCCCTCCTATAATCATAACAATTTATCAAGATCTTTTCGAAAACTAATAATGGGAAAATACGAAGAAAGTGATCGTGAAGTATTCATCAATTTGTATTTTTTGTTAGTAAGTGAAATCAAAAAAGAAAAAAGCCAAGGGATGATGAAAAAATTACCTATACATACATGGAAATGAAAAAATCACCATGGTATTTTTTATTGGTCATATAAATAAATACATTGACAATAATTATATCGTGGATGGGGTGAATCTTCTTATAAAGACTTGACACTTCACTATGAATTGAGTGGATTTATTACTCAGTCAACTTGGAAGGATAAACATTATAGAAGTGGTGAGGTTACTTTGAACACCGCTATTTATTATATATGATTGAGATACAAGATTTACCTACAAGATATGGAAGATTCTCTAACATGCTCTAAATAATGTGTTGAACTTCGACACAACATATCACCCTAAAAATAATGGATAATCTAAGAAGACTATCTAGACATTACAAAACATGTAGAGAGCATGCTTGATTAACATTAAAATAAGATGTGACCAATGTCTTCCTCAAGTCAAATTTTCACAAAACAACAGTTTCCACTCAACCATACAAATGAATCCCTATAAATACATTCATGGGAGGAGGTGTAGAACAACTTCATTCAAGGATGAAGTTGTGGACCAAAATAGATCCGTCATTGGTCATAGAAATGGTGTAAAAGTGTAAGATCATTCAGCTACGCATCATGTCTTCTCATATTTGAAATAGGAGCTATGCTAAAAATACTTGATGAGACATAGAGATTGATGTTAGATATAGAGTATTATTTCATATATCTATAAGGAATAAAGTGATTGGATTTAGGAATATTGGGAATATTATACCAAGATACATCATTCAATTTAAGATCCCTGATTGCATTAGAGGGGTGTTCTATCAACTTGCACTCACAGTTAACATAACAAAATTAGATGATATATTACATGTATCCCTACTAAAGAAGATAATAATATGCCAATAACTTCTAATCAATCTAATGTTGTAATATTTGTTGAATTATCATTTATATGAGGCCAAAATTGATGAAGATCTTAAATTATAGGGAAAAATCACTACAAAATCAGACAATGAACCTCGTCAAAGTGATGAAGAGAAACCGAATGTTTAAATAAGAAAAATGGGAACCAGGGGAGGTGATGAAATCGAGATACCATAATATATATTAGTATTCTAGGTGAAAATTGAGAGGATGAAATTTCAAATGGTGGGGAGATTATAACAACATGAACTGTTATAAATAAAATCCCGCTTATGACTAAAATTAAATATCGTATTATGTAATTTGATTATATAAAAACCATGAAACTATTTGAATTAATTAGATATTATTATATTTATAAAACTATTAATCCTCTTAAACAATGATAATATAGCCATAAAATATTGATTATATGATTTGTACAAATATAGGGTTTTAAAAAATCCAATGGTCATAGAAAAACGATGTGACAACCTAAACTAGTAGGATTGTACCCTATGTAGCGCATTTATCAAATATTCCAAGTAGATAATATCTATGGTATTTTCCTTGGACGAGACCAAGCCAAGTTCCAAAATCATAATTGTGAGCGAAACTGTTGATGGGAGATGTTCAAGCTCCTCGAGGTCATGAACCAAACCATGTATGATAACCGCCCTACAAAAGTCTCACCATCACACTCCGTACTCATTGGGAATTAAATGGTGTAATAAATTGATATATATAAATACCACAATAAAATTAATACGTATATTTTATATAATAAGGAATAAAATTTTATTTTATTATTGTTACTTTATAATTGATTTTTCTTTTTATTCCATAAAAATATTATGTCTTCGTTCAATGTTTGAATTAAGTTAATGAATTTATTTTTAGGATTAAATTAAATATTGAAATAATAAACATTTTATTACTATTAAATAACTTTTATTATGTTTAAATGATCATATAATTTTTATGAATTCAAATTATATTTGTATAAGGTTTCAAAATCTGTTATTTTAAAAAATGGGCATTTCTCAATAAATATTTAATATTATATTAAATGTTAAAAAGAAAATATTTATAAAATTTTTTAGGTTAAATTAATATTATTTTTCTAATAAGAACATAAAAACTATATAATGGTTAATGTTTCATAATTTTATGAGACAACTGGATTTTCATGTAAAAAATAAATATCGTATAAATATATAGTGTGTTTTATAAAAACATAATGTCTCAATAGTGAGTTAATAAATTCAATAATGGGTATAAAAGTATATATATATGAAATATTTTTAAAATAATGAGATTCTAGTTTTATTTTGTTAAATTTTTAAATCCCTTATAAGTCCTCTAAGACAATTTTTAAATTTTATGTTTTTAAAATCATTTCTTTAAGAGTCTGACACAACTCCACATCACCAAGGGTGTTATTTTATTTTGTTCAGACCATGTAATTATAATGTATTGAAAAAAATCCAATATGGTAGAAACCATAGGGAAAATTCATTAAAAGTTTTGTGTTTTTGGTTATTTTATTATATAGTCTAAAACCAAATTCTATATAATAGTACGGAATTCCCCACTCTTTTCCTATATAATCCCTCCCAAGATCCCATTTCTCTTTACACAAAATCCTTATAACATGTCCTTACTCTTCCCTACCCTATCTAGAGTCCTACCAAGGTGACCCCAAGCTCTTAAAAATCCCCTCCCATGAATTTCGAGTCACAATATCATGGTAATGGATCCACTCATTCCCCTCTTTATTAATGTTTCTTTATTATCTTATGCCTTATATTTTCTATTTATAAGGCTGGGATATGTCATTCCCTGACACTCTTAATTAAAATTTGATTTCAAAATTATGATATACCCATTTATCTCTCATCAATCTAATTTTATGAATCTTTAAGTGGCGACATTATGCTACCAAAATTTCACCATGATTTTCCACACCAAAACAAATATTTAGTGAATACAATACCCATTTCCTATCATGTGTCTTAAAAATTATACACTTATATTTCATTGATATCAAACTTATATTTTTTTATTCCATACACCATGATCATGGAATAAGATATGATGATTAATGAATCAAGGTAGTATGATCTACGTGGCACACATATGCCTGAGAATAAAATGAATGTGACGGGTGAACATTGAATTATATTACGCTCTAATGCATTGGGTATTAATTTGTCTTGTGATACATAATTATGGGAAAAGAATTATACCTGATTATTTTATGGGAATTTTTTTATTATGAAGTCTTCAAAGTTATCTTTTGCCTATGTTTATGATGTAGTGTTTTATGTTGCTGGCATATTTTCCATGTTTCCCTTATATTATCATGATTTATCATACCTTGTTATTCAAGTTTATAATAATCACCTCTCTATTCTCAAATTGATATTCATATTTTCCAACATGTATTTTATTTTACATGTTATTCTATGTTAATTCCCTTACTAGTATTTATAGCTCACCCTATTCTTATGTATATCCCCTGGTTATCTGATGTAGTTTTAAGTATAAATATGTTATGTATTTTTTCTATAAAGATGATGTATTCCATTTTTTAAATTATTATGTAATGTACCTAATTACAAAATACACATGACTTCTCTATATTATAAGTTGTATTATTATTAATCTTATGTAATAAATCATGAATTAATTTTTAACAATGAGAAGTGTTGTCATTGTACTCTGTGCAACCTTACCACTTACTTAACGTATATCTAGGAAAGATTATCGAGAAACAAATATTCTCCAATAGTGATGAAATTTACTAATGTTTTATAGTAATTGACTATAAACCAAATAATATTATGTAAATTATATTTCTTGGAAGCTTATGATTAAATCCATTGTAGCGTTTTCCTATTTAAATACATGTATGGGTATTGGTTGTAACATTTCCTTGGTATTTTTCCCCTCAATGTTAACTTTCCAAAATACCATGATTTTTGATACATAATATACAATATCTATCTTTTTTATTATAATATAAATTATCCTCAAGGTATCTATACATATTCACACATCTGACTTGAATAATAAATGATGAGATATGAGATATACCCATCAAATTGTTCTTCAACCCCCGTAAAACAGGGAAGCATGATATATTCATTAACCATATCATCCCATTACAAGCATAGTTGAACTCATAAAAATTTCTCACCTTCTTTTATAGCTATAAATATTCCATCTATTCCATTATAATCATTACATAGGTGTATGGCTGAACACTCATTTTATAATGACATTATTCCACTCCTTAATTTATGATTTCAAGGCCGATCCCTTAAAAATCCCTATATATTAGATCCTTTGTGATCCCCATCATAGATAAGCAGACATGATCCTTTAGAATCATATCATCAACCACCTTGTTCACATTCCATGGGTGATAATGTATTGATCATTCATAATCATCAATTAACTATAACCATCTTCTATATCACATATTGAACTCTTTTTGGGTGAATGTATTCATTAATATTTTATTATGGATATATATATCACACCCTTACGCTGAATAATAATACCAATATATATTAAATGAAAAAATTTCAACTATTCCATGTCATTCAGTAAGAAATTTTCCTCATGATCCATTAATTGATGACAGGATTATGATACTGCTATGTCATTATTCTTGAAGATTCATCCCATTTCCTTATTTTATAAATTAGTAAATATCATAAACCCTTCTCTAGTATAAGGATGTTTAAGCATAAATGAGATGAACAAACTTCTTTTTAGCTCTTTCAAAATGTCCTCACATTCATTTTTTCAAAGAAAACTAATTCCCTTTAGTGTTAACTTGGTGTGTGGATTAGAAGAATATAGTAAATTATTCACAAATCTTCATTAATACTAATCCAATATAAGAAAACTATAGGCTTCAATCACATTTATTGGTTTTTTCCATTGGTTAATAAGTTTTATAATTGATTGATCTACCAATATTCCATACCATGAGATTTTATGATCCATGAATGAAATGTTCCAAAACAATAACTCACAGTTGCTATATTTGATATATAATATATCTTTCTTCATGGTATTCAATAAAATCCATAAATGATAACCATGATCTCCCTTTTTCATTGAATATATACGACTATTAGAAATAAATACCAACACAAATAGATCAAGGTGATCTCTAAATGATCTATTCATTAAATCCATAAATATAACATTGAAATTTGTAATTTCAAATGGAATCACGATAAATCAATAGTGTTAATAACTCATATGTAAGGATGTCTGAGGTATATATTCTCTTTTGATCATAATTTTTTAGTATGAGTAATGATGTTCAATATTAGAAAGGCATGGAGTTCCACACATTTGATAAATAAGTCATCAATATTGGGTAAATGATACTTATTTTTTATCATAATATTTTAATGTTTATTATAATAAATTCACATTCACATTGATCCATTTTTTTAAAACAAAAAGAAAAGGTAAACCCCATGATGATTCACATGGATGAATTAATGCTTTATAAATATTCTATTATAGTTTCTTCTTCAATTCTTCAAACGCAACCCAGACTATACTATAAGGATTCATTGAAGTAGGTGTTGTATCATGTATGAGTTATATAAAAACCTCAACATCAAAATTCTTTGGAAGACTAGAAAAATCTTTTAGAAAGACATAAATGATCTATTATACAATAAGAATATCTTTTATGTTGAGTTCTACACACTTCATAAGAGATAAATAATCCTTATAAATAGAAATCAAGACCCCAAAAATGGCAACACTTTCCATTGAGATCTCATTTTCTTATTCACGTCGATATATGATCAAAATTTCATTTAGAATATGAATTTTGACATAACATCCTTAGTGAAAGATATGAGATATAAATAAATAGATCCAATGCATTTAAAAAAACAAAACAAATTCAACTAAGGAGTGAATAAAAATTATTGATGGAAAAAGAATTCCAAAAACATCAACCATATAAGAATAAAAAACATAAGGCAGGTTCATCATTCCTTTATAATTTTTACCTAATAATTCAAAATCTCATTATTGAGGTGGTTATGTGATACCCTAATAAAATTATTAAAATATAATAAATTTTTTACAAATAGAATAAAATAAGTCATTAGAAGTTCTACAGTGGATGGAAAGTGTACCTTTCACCACTTAATTATTTTAACCTATATCCGAAATGGAGGTTTTATGATATTTACCTTTATCTTTTATCCAAATAGGATGTTGATGTTGATCGTTTTTATTAATCGTTAGTTTCAAGAACTAGTGTGAAAAATGAACAAACTCCTTTCATCTGAATGAATAGAGTATGCAGTGCATTCTATGTATATTTATCTATATTCAAATAATTATAAATTTTATTCCCATTACATTAACATTTGATTTCATGTTGAACATCCTTTACACACATAATGAAATCACTAATACCCTTAATAAAATGTCCTCCATGTCACTTTCTTTACTTCTAGTATAAAGAAAGGGACATCTTCTTCCCGATATTGATTTTGATATTAAAATTATCATTAATTCAAAATTCCTTTTCTTATCAAATACCTTGAGATTGATGGGTGAGTCCAATATCTATTTATACCTTGATAGATCATAAAACTATTTGTTCAAAGATAATGAAGACTCTTATGGATAATGATATTAAGAGTCACAATTTTAATACATTTAATAATTGGATAATTGTACATTTATATTCAATTATAACTCTAGAAGCGTACCTCAGAAGTCTCATAAAATTTTCTTCATAAGTATTAATGGATTCATAAACATTCTATTTTTTCTCAAGTAATCAATTTTTTATTTTATAATTAAGATTATAAGTAATATAATTGCTAAAAATAAACACATAAACACATCATTCTCCTAAGAGTGAATATCTTCTGGTTGAATTGGGTTCTTGATAATAGTACACCATTTATTTTTTGAACCTTCCAAATGATAAACTTCTCAAAACATCATTTTAATTCTCTAATAATTTGAGAATGGAAAATATATTTTCATTGGTACCAATCAACTTCTCTATAGTTAAATGATCTATAATCCCATTAAAAGAAGGTGGATCTTTCCCCATGATAGACTCAATGATATGTTGTTCCCTCATTTAATTATTTTGAAGTTCAACATGATTTATAAATTGAGAATGTTTCATAGGAATAATAATAATAATCACCATTCTATATATCATAATATTAAGCTTCTCAAGAATAAAAAAAATTTCATTTTCTATCACATATTTTAGTAACATGGTTCCTCCAAACTCCAACCATTTAACGATCCAAGAATAATATTGTGGGAAACAACAATCATAGTGAGAAATCATTTAATCCTCATAAATAATTCATCGATTTTCTAAATCGTGACACCGATTTTTTTTTAAATGACACCCGATGTTCAATATAGGTAACCCATACTCATTATATATTATAATCCTTTATAAAGATTAATAATTAAAATTCAAATTATCTCAATAATATCCCCCATGAGCGACTTTCTAGATGTGAAATATTCATAACACTCATCATGCACCTGTGATGATATAGTTAATAGAAAAACCACCCCATTTAGAGTTGTTACCTATAGGCTCATTAATTTATACCTTCAACCACTTTCCAATATACAGACAAGGATGTATTTTATAATAATACTACACAATTTATACTTTACCAAGTCTTCTAGATACTATCATATAATTAGACTTCTAGGTAGGATTTTCAACAAATTACATTAATCGTAATCTCTAAAAATAAATAAACCCTACTCCAATACGAAATTAGGTGATCCAAATACTTCATTTATAAATATGAAATCATTTTAAATTAATATTCAATAAAAGTAATAGTAATACACAACATATAACTACAAAGGTATAGTGTCTTGGAGGAATACCAACATTATCATATTATTTCCAAAACTATGTTTAATATCTCCCATAATGTTTTCCTCACAAAATTCACATATTAGACATACCCCACTTAATACCATTTTTTATAATATTGAGAATGAAGATATAATAAAATGTGATATTAGATTCATAGTAATGGTAAATATGAGATATATAAATCAAGGATCATATGTAAGAAAATAATCAGTATACTAGAATTACAATATGAGCTTATCATTTGGAAATCATACCCAACAATTCATCGATTATAATCATGCCATAAGACTTTGGAAGTTCATAAAACATGAATCGTAAATTAATTAATGATAATTTTCCAAGAGATCATATCATTATCATGAGAACACATCATATAGATTTGAATATAAAGTGTAGAATAATCAAAATTATATAAATCATATGTTAAATATTCATAGAAAGACATTCATCACACATTAGGCTTGGGATGACCACATATGTACCTGGTTCAGGCTTATGATAACTTCTAGTGTACCCTCTTTCGGGATTGGGATAACCTACCTTATACCCTATTTTTGGATTGGGATGAACTAACATTTACTATTTGATCTCATAAAAATTTATCATTATTCAATGGATTGGGTGTAAATAAAAGATCCACCCATAACATTATGCATTCATTTTTATGCCACAAAATCATCTAACCATTTCTTTTTCATTATAGCTAAACCAATTAAAAAGAAAATAAGTTTCATCATCATCTCATAATAAAAATAATGAATCATCCCTATAATGAATAAAATGGTATCACTAGATCATATCCCCAGTGAATAAAAAATGACATCAATAGATTCTATCAAAGATGAAAATACCATTAAAAGATCACCGGAACATTTCACAAGGTAAATACTCTTCTCATTTTTAAATCACTAATGTAAAATCTAACATTTTCTAAAATATTAAGGAAATTGTTTCTATTTAGAAAGAAACAAGAAAAATTATAGATGAATCTTAAAATAAATTATTATTCTTGATAGAGGAAAAATATATTCATTCCTTGTACGTTAAAACCTGATTCGGTTCACACATTTCATAAAAATAAACTCTTATTGAAAAAGACAATAACATCCCCTTTAATTTTTTTATAGAATTTAAAAATACGGTATGAATGAATCAATTATATCTATAATTTAATGTAAAAACATTCTTAGATTATTTTTTATGGAAATAAAAAGTTGGAATATAATGATCCTGACCGAATTGAAAATTAAGATCAAATTTCCATAAAAAATTATTTTAGACATTTGAGTAAATATAGAGAGGAAAGTTATAGGGAAACATGAAATTTACAAAACTGATTATATAATATGAAAAAATATAATATTTTTAATATATAGATAATATAATTTCATTTTTAGTAATATATGCATAAAAAATTATTGTAAAAAGTGATATTTTATGAAAAAACCATTAACACTATTCTATCTTGGAAATTTTATCTACCATGAAGTAAATAACATATGATTAATATTTAAATACCATAAATATAATGATATTAATAGAATAACTAAAGTTTTTTGTATATTCAAGACAAGAAATTAAATAATGGTGAATATGACATAAGTTTCAAAAAACAAAAGTGAGATGAGAAACAATTACCTCAAGTATGCCTTTTTCATAAGAACTTTTAACTGCCTATATAATAATTTTACTTTTTTCAAAACTTTGAAATATTTCCATCCTCATACATATAACATGAATCATGTTTTACTTATAATATCTTATTACCCATTCATTTATAATATTTTATCATCATCATCATATATGGAGTGGACTACATTTTTCATGAATTTTTTGGGTTCAATAGTTTTAGTCCTTAGAATATGATAATTTTTTAATAATATGTTGGACTCTAATAATTATATGAATATCATACATATATATATATATATATTATATAAAAATTAATAAAAATTCATATAAAGTATGGATGAAAAATGAATTACATGATTTCTTTGAGACAATAGTTTGTATGTATGCATGAGTGATGTTTCCACTTTTTGAAAGATGGGAAAAATTAAAAATTATAATAATAGTTTATATAAACATAATAAAATTATAAATAAAATTTATATTTAGTAAATTTATCATTATAACCAATAATATTAAACAGTGATGTAAAATTAATCACATCGCAACATAGAGGAGGTTTCCCACATGTACACATGAGCAATACCTTCATATTCTTTTTGACAAAATCGATGTGGGAAATGGTTTCACCATAACGATAATACCATTAAAATATATTTATGATACTATATTAATTATTTTAGGATAGATACAATATTTTTAGAGTAATTATAATGAGAAATAAGATTTAAATTTGTTGAGTAAGATGACTACCTCTTCGTTGAGATGCATCTTTTAGCATACAACTTAAGGGATGAAATATTTGTATTATTAGAAGATCATAATATCTATAAAATGAATAAGGTATATAAGAATATATTTAGGAATGATTTTGATTAAATAACATTCTTAAACCATTTTAATAATGTATTTGAGGAGGTTCCCTTTTGTAATTATGGGAATGGATTCACATGGAATTACATAATATATTTTATTACAATATATACCATAATAATTACATGTGACATAAAATGGAAATAGTTTAGAATTTACTACATGATATGGTCAAAATACCTTTAAAAAATACAATTTATACGTGTTTAAGTTTAATTTTAAACCATATCTTTGTTTTACCCCTTCATTAACCATTTTTATCCTTAACTATGGTAACACAATTGTTTTTCTCTTTATAGGTTAAAAATTTACTTATAAATGGAAAAGTGGATTAGAAATGGTCGAAGGATGAAATTATAAACCATTTACCATTCCAAATAACCTCTTTCAATATAGTCTCTTGAGAATAATTCAAATTTATGACTCAATACTCAATGAAATATTCAATAATATTTGATGAATATTTTAAGGAAAATATGGAAACATATAAATGAATGTATAGTAAGAAATTATATTTTTTATCTAATATAAAATATGTAGAAGAAATTTATCATTTAGTGGTCAAAGAGAATCATTAATTTAAACAATGGATTATACATAATAATATACAAGGTATGTAAAATCTATCAAAAAAGTAGAAATAAACACTCCAAATATAAGAAAAAGATATATGACGTATGATTATTTTATATTTTTGAAAATTGTGATAAAAACCAATGGTATAAATGAATAATATATTCTATAACTTAATTAATATTATTTATAATGATGTGCGTTTTCAAGTAAAATGTCCCCAAACTCCGGGAGAAATATATTTCTAATTTTGAGTTTATAATTATTATAGTGTAGGTTGAATTATTTTTATGTATACTAAAATGATGTGATGAAATGAATTAAGTGATTTTTATGGAAATATTAAATTGAAATAGGAAGGTTAATCCAAATTCTATGATTAGATCACAGTATAGTGTATTATTTTATTGGGGTAGAAATTTATTTATAGAACTACAGTATTTAACATGAAACATAATTGGTAACAACATCACAATAAAATAGAACAGTTAAATGGAAAAATGGATGGTGTACAATTTGAGTAATACATTACTAAATAAATTTGCATATAAATAAATTGTTATGAAAAATTGGTTCAGGTGGTTGTGTACACTCAAAATAATGATAATTTAAGTCCATGATAAAAGATATCCTATTATAAAATATTAAATTGAAGGAATAAAAATATAGAACACTTTATAATTCCTAAAAGTAAGTGTTTAATTCTATATAAGGAAATAAATCAAGGAAATTATGGTGATTAATATAAAGAAGGATTTTTAATTTTTTTAATAAAACAATTCTCAAAAGTTATTTAATTAAAGGATTAACATAAATTTTGATTTTTTTTAAAAGTAATAAAATTAAAATCATAAAAAATTGATATTTATATTTGAAATATACTTTTGATCAAGAATTTAATATTTGAAAAAATTGTAAGTATTCTCAAAATTTATCAAATAATATAGTTTTAATGGAAAACTAAAATATAAATAACTCAATATTTAAGAGATACAATAATTGAACAAAAAGATAAATAAGTGAGTTGTTGTTAGTTAACATAATATCATTTGATATATGAATACTCCAAATCAAACTTAGAGTAATGGGAGAGTTTATCACACCACTCTATTATCTTAAATAAAGGCAATATTTTTTAATAATATAGAAAATAATGAATCATGATTTAATTCCATGAATGAAGAGTTATATCATATTTAAAATAATAAAATTGGGGGTATTGTGAAATGGTTTATAGAACACAGTTCCATAAAATAAAAATGTTCATTAAAAGATAAATATAATGACCATGGGAAATTGATTGAGACCAAAAATATATTATTTTTCAGAATATATACTCCCATTAAGTCGTAAATATTGGATAAATATTTATTATGATGAATATACATTATTAGATTAATTATTTATTGGTTATTTATTTTCAGAGAGTATTGATGATATGTTAATTATTTTTTAAGAAAACATAAATGAATGAAGTGTTTGAAGAAAAAGTCAATATTCAAAAATTAGTCAGATTTTAGCTTATAAATAATGAATACAGGTGTTTTGATTTATGAATGAATTTTGAAATTTAAATCAAGAACTATGGTCCTAGTATTCACACACAAATTATTATTTAATAGATCTAAAATTAAATGGAGGAGGTAGGGATCACAAAATCAATGTGAAATTTTTAAATGAAGAGAAGTTTATGGTACTTATATTGTTGAAGATATTATATTTTGGTAAATAAATTTTTGATTAGTGGAATAATTTTATAAATCAATATGATTTATCTTCAAGATGTCAATACATATACATTATCAAGCTATAGTTAATGACATGGAACAGTAAATATTTGTTTCTCTCGGGAATTATGCAATAATGTTTTTGAAAAGATTAACAAATAGTATTTAAAAATGGTTTAAATCCCCATCATAAATGGAATTAATGTTAGAAAGAAACGATAAAATAGATATATTTTTGAATTTATTCTACCTAATTATGGGTATTTTTTTCATTTTTAAATGATATGACCATCCATTATTTATGATCATAGTTTTGTTGTGTGGTTTAAAAGTAATATAAAATAATAATATCAAATTATTGATAAAAAATATAATTCTGTGCACAATGATATCTTGATTAGGGGTTGTTGTTTGGTATAAGAAAATAAAATGATTTAATATAATATTTTGATGTATATTGGGATCTATATGTTGTGAAAAATTTATATAAAAAGATGCATATTCTTTAGTAGACACATTTTATTAAATGGATTAACAAGAAATAAGAAGTAATATATTTTTTTAGAGTTAAGGAATAATATATTTTAAATAAAATACAATGAAATAAATTTATATGGATAGAAAAATATAGGATATTGGTAATGTTGTGAAAATTACTATAGTTATAATTTGTTAAAATAAAAATTCCTTCAAGATAAAAAATAACTTGGTATAACACTAAAGTATTAAAATAACATGGATTCAGGAAAATTTGATTAAAGTAACATAGGAATAAAATGTTTTTATGGTGAATCATATTGGAACAAATAAAATGTTGGTTATAATATTCACAACATCATTAGACATATAGTTGTTTAGAAATAATCAATTGAATCCTGATGTTCAACCACCCCCCAAAGCATGAGATGGTTTTCCTCACCCCATATACTTATATAAATTTACTTATTCACATGGTTTTTACTATTTGGAGAGACATTATCCTTTAGTATTATTTAATAATTGGGATATATGTGGGAAAATTATATTAATAGTTTTATATTCTAATTTTTCAACAAGTTGAAGTAGATCGTGATCTTGATAAGAGGAATCAAAACATTATTAAACAAGTGAAATCATACAATTATAATCCTAGAAAGGGGATACCCACTCTATTATTGAGAGGTGGGTTTTTTATATACGTAATTGGGTGATATATGATCCATGGAGAGTAAAATCAAGGATGTATGATTAAAATATGATTTAAATTAATTCAGTGTTTTACTAGTTGTTTATTAATGTTCGATGTTAAAGGTATGTAATAAAACATAAAATTACATCTTTTAATATTATTTATTATAAAAAAAATTCCTATTTATAATTATAGTGATGTTTTTGGTCATTTATTTCTATTTTACTTTTCTTGAGCTTTAGGTTCCCATCATTTTACTTACGATTTCCAACAAAACCAAAGGAGGAGAATACTTGAACCATATCTGTAGATAATTTTTGAACCTAAGACCTAGATAATGTTGAAACTAAATTCATGGATAATGAAGGATCCTAAACCATATATAATGTTGGAACATAAGAGGATATTATTGAAATCAATACATTAATTGTTGGGTTTATTTTAAATTAAACTTATTTAATGGATTGTATATTTGATGAAGAGTGGGTGGATTTTGGTGGAGTTTTTTAGAAAATTTATTAAAGAAGTTTAAATACATTCCAAAATATAAAAATTCATTCCATAAAAGTCATTGAATAATTTTTTGGAATGATGGAGTAAAAAATATTCCATGAGAACATTGTTTAGATTTTAATGACCATCATGTATTTTTTAACATAGTGAATGTCATGTATTGTTCTACATTACGATTTAATGATCACATTAACCCACTAGGAAATAATATAGAAGAAGTTTTGGTGTGAGATAAATTATAATACAACATATTCCTTGTAATATATGATTCTTTGATATTTGTAATGGTATTGTGGGATTAGTTATCATTTATTTTTGTAAACACTATAATAGGAGGCCACAACTAAAAGTGTTAACTACTGGACATTGTGGTCCATAAGCAATGTGATAATATTATTCCATGTATAAAGGAAATTAATATATTTCTTTATAATTTTTTTTAAAATCTATATTGGTGAAATGTATCTACATATATCAACACAATGATTTTTGGGAATGAAATTCAATATTAAATCATGATCTTTTTATGGTTCGGTAACATAAGGTGATTAAATAAAAGAATATGGGTGTTATTCCAGGATTTTGAATATTATATAGAAGTATAAGAGTTTTAATGTATTTAAAATATAGAAAAAGTGGTTTTTTTGGTTATTTAATTTGTCTAATAGGGATAGATTTGATGATAATTAAGGTGTGACATGTATTAATATAAGGAAGAAATTTTTTAAATGATACAATAAATGAAAATAAAATAAATATGATCATGTTAATTGTAAAAAGGTGCATGATTTAATAAAATATTATTTCATATTTATAATTTATGTACATAATTTATATTATTAAGGGTTTATTCATTGAATATTACAAATTAACCATGATGGAAAATGTGAATAGAAAAAAACCATTCATTAATGGTGTATTGAATATTAATTGACATAAATTATAATATACTTATTTATCAAATATCCTTAGACTATAAATATTGAAGTAGTGTATAGATAGGTTGAAGGAGCAAGTGTTCTTTGGTTATATCAAAAATCCTTTCAAAATCTATGTAATCAACTACAGTGCATTGTGATTTCTGGTTTATCGACACATCTTCAGTGTAACCTCATTGGATTTATTAATTTGTGGTGATAAAAATAGATTCTTGTATCATCATATTAATATTTTATATTTATATGTTATGTTCTATTGATAAATAATTTATTTGTTAAAGACATTTTTTCCAATGAAAAAAAGGATCCATTTGACATTGAAAAAATTAACACCCGAATTCATCCCATATATGGGTAAATTTGGGAATGTGGTTATAAAATATATTGTGATGGAATTTATACTACCAATTACATATTTATATATGGAATTTTTAGTTTTAGTTTAAGGATAATAGTGATGTATCATTTGGTGGAAAAAATCAATGAATACTGGAAGTGGATCAGCGTGGTTTGATCCCTGACCGTAGGCTATGGATTTTATAATGAGTGAGAAAGATATAGAAGATGATGAATTATAAATTTATGGGAAATTGATATTTTTATATATTCTAATATTTTATTTTGTTGTTTAACAATTATTAGTGTCAATTATATATATATATATATTTGTATGTATGAAAAAATGTATGAATGTATGTACGTATGTATTTTGATGAATAAATCTCCATGTATTGTTTTTGGATTGTGAACATGCATTTCTCCGTAAAATATGATAAAAAAATACAATTATAAATAAAATATTTAAATTTTACAAAATTATGATACCTTATGTTTGTAAATAACATAAATCATTGGATGAGTATTTGGGAATTAAATTATTTTTCTATAGGTTTTAACCCCTCCATGAGTTACCATAATTGGTAATTTGAAAGTTTCATAAGGTCACAAGATAATTTGATAGAAGATATATTTATTCTGTTGTTACGCATTACTATCCACCATTCCTATCATGACATGATTCATTCATGACCTCACATGGGTCATTGATGTAACCAAGCGTGTCCCCTGAAACCCACCCCTAATAAGAAACTAGTTAGAGAATAGTTCATAAGATATAAATTATATTAATGGGTGGAATTAAACTCTAAAAATATAAAATATATAATCTTGAGATCAATTAAAACCACCAAACCATGAGAAAAACAAGAATTCATGATTTAACAATACTGTAACAATATATATTACCTAAATGTCATAATGTAAGAGAAACATGCTAGACAACTGTAACGGCAATGGAATGAACACTATCACATGAAATTATTAAAATTAAGACCAATAATATACATTATTGGTATATGAATCAATACATAAAACCCATGATCCTTCTATCCATTGTGGTTTCCAAGGAAATTCTAAATAATTAATCCACTAATGCATCCCTACTAACCAATATTTAATATATGGAACATTATATAAAAATAGTTAATATTACACCCCTTATATAAAAACAACAATGTAAATATCATGTATGAATAATAATAAAACAGATATAATCTGAATACATTTTCATATCATTACTAACAAAAATTACCCAGGGAAAAACAAGGTAAACATCAAATAGAGAGACCCTTTACTTTTGAAAGCCTAAATACAATTATCAAGAAATATAGTCCATCATAGTATTTTATTCCGATTCTCACCACAATTAAAACTCACCATACAAGAAGGTATATATAATATAACATTCACATTAAAATATATATGGACCCACCCAAACCGAATATCACTAACCCATTCACCAATAGCTATAATAAAATATATTATAAATGAAATCACCCTCATTGTATCCTCCATATAACCACATAATCTAAATTTACACATCATAAAGTACATCAACTCTTTGTCACCTCTTTATGATCATCTTAACTATACATCCATATGATAACCACATCCATAGGTATGGAGGAGTGTAGTTATACTAATTATCCATTACATTAGCACATTTTCTCTATGTGTGTTAGAAAATACTATAAGAAAATACACTTATGTTGGGGTTCCATTGCAATTGGTTCTTAAATCACTTATAAAAATGGAAAATACTATATACACTACCTTTTGAAATCATCATAATCATAATTGAGATTATTACTTAAGTTATTAATGAAACCGTTTTTATGAAATCATCATAAATAATATTAACCACACCATTAATGTTATCATCATTTCATATATATCATTTTCATATTCCAATATGAGACTATCACAAGATCAAGTTACTCTAAGAAATAATCACAACACTTCCATATACCTAGGAAGAATCATCCAGAGAGAACTATATAAATATTTTCATTATATGTCTTCCACAACCTCATCATAATGACCTCACATGTGTGTGTGGGGGGGGGAGTACATCTCTCTATGTCAACCCCAATGATTAAACAAGTATATCAATAAAATATAATATCAGTGTTGATCAAAACCAATCATCTAATCATAGTTACTCAACCAACCACTAGATAATTTCTCTATCAAAAAAACACACTATGCATTTATTACTGTTTTATAAATATATAATGTTGAGAGAAATGAATATCATAAAGAGTGTAATCAATTCACTATACAATTTCTGAGCATCAAATCAACGCCAAACCACAATATATATGAATTCCATTTTAATATTATTCTGATACCAGACTAATCAACATATCATGATCAAGTCATATCAATGAAAAATCTACAACTTTAATCTGTGGAACTAAAAGTATCATATAATTAATTTCATTGTTAATTCACATTAAATATATCATTAAACGTATGATCTCCACTTGACCTAAAATAATCACCAAAGGGGTTTTCCCACTTTTCATCAAGAATAACATCATAAAAACTTAAAATCATTCTCATTTACTAATAAGTGATATTCATTTTATCTATAATTATGATTATGGGTTCCACTAAAAGAAAATTATGTATCAGGAGGAATATTAAATATATATGATGGTATAGAAACAGAGAAACACACACACAATATTATTCATTCAAAAAATTCTTCATCTTAAAAGCTCTAAATCCCCTAAAGGAGCGTGTTCTTGAAATTAGTTTGTGAAAATGCGTCAAAGGGGAAAAGATTAAATTTTCACAGGTTGCGTGACCAATGATCTCATATCATAATATTTTAAAATATTTAAAATTCTTTCTAAAAAAATTATTTGCCATAAAATATCTATTATGTCAATCTATATGGAAAATGAAATGATATTGATCACATATTTTCAAACTTTTAATATCATAATGAAATGTAAACTATCTATCTAATTAAAACACACTTTTAGAAAAAAATTTAGATAATAATAATAATTATTATTATTATTTGTATTAATATAATTTTTTGATTCTTGTATTGTTATTACTTAATAATAATATTATCATTATAATTCCATAATTATTATCATTTATATATATAACTTAATTATAGATATAAGTTAATTGCTTCCCTTAAATTAATATTAAATAGATGAAAGTAATCCTACCTTACACCTATATTTCAAACTAGTCACAAAAATACCCCTTGATAATTTATTTATCTAACATTCATATCATTATTATTATTATTTTGGATAATTTGGTTGTTCTCAGAGTTAATATAAAGATAGTTTATTGAATGGTAAATGGAAAAAATTAGACGAATAGGGTTTTATCATAAGTCCATAAAAAACTAATGTATTAGAAGGGATATTCAATTATTTAGAAAAGTATAGTAATTTGATACACAAATATTTTGAGTCATCCTTATTTTTTCAATCTTACTCAAGATTAATGAATACATTGATATATGATTTTAAACCATTCCATGTATATAATTTTTAGAATGAATGTGACTAATATTTATGTAATGGTTTTCTTTATTATGATGGGTAAATTAAAGTATTCCTTAATGTTTTTATAGGTTATTAATCATAACATTTTATTGACTTTTTGTAAAGGTTTATTTCCTAGTATTGAAGATTGGAGATCAAATTTTTGTTAAAAGTCAGGCCCTTCCTACTATTAGTACATGGACTTTGACTGAATGTTTCAATTTGGATTAAAAGTTTTGATTCAAGGATAGAAATTTAGGATAGGTTTTATTAAGTTACATTTTTCAATTTATTAATGATATGAGATATGGATTGACTTGAATTTTTATAATAGTGACACAAATTTTTACTCCCATATTCCTTCTCTATTCATGTAAAAAATCAATTTTTTAATAAACGGTTGATTATTTTCATTTCAAAAATTTAATATTCATTTTTTATAATTTTTTTTTGTTATAAACAATATTGATTATATTTTCTATAGTTTCTAAAATTCTAACCTATATTTAATTTTTTGTATAAATCCTCACAAACCACACGAATTGGGGAAGGATATTGGCTACTGTACCATGAGAATCATCTCATTATGGTTTCAGACTAAGTCTTAACAATCAATAACACACTGAGCACCCCAATTTCAAACCATCACTGGATATCTTATATCTACAACACAATTACCTAGGTCCCACTCTCTATCCCCATATCAATTAGCTATAGATTATGGTTTCTACATTCACCTAAAACTCTATTGATTATACTACCTATGATATAATACATCTATACTATTAAATAGAACATTACTTTCCTTAGATGGTATAACTATTAAAAATTACTATTTCATTTCCCATCCCTTTCCGCCAAATGTCCATGAATACTCAATACTATATATGATTCTAGATTCATTCACTACAGTACATAATATTTCTATCAATCACATTCTTTAATAGATCTTCCACATAGCACCTCAGTGTGGGTTTTTTATATCAACATGGTTATAATATATTAATCTATATAGGAATTTACCTTTTATAATCTCACCAACATCAATTGTCGAGGGGTTACATATTTCCTCTATCATTGGTGTAACGATGTCTGGTGTCTCGAAATTGTGTGTAGAGGGTATGATCTGAGCCAAAAGTGAAGGTCTATTGTTAAGTTTATCTTCCACCACAATCATGAAACTTAACCCAAATAAACAATAAACAATATTCCTATACTAATTTTTTTTAAAAAAAATCTATTATTCAATTATGTCCCTATAATAATAGTAGTTAATTTCATTTATGATCAAGAAAATATTAAATATAAAAAATTAATTAGGTAATATTATAATTTAATTACATAAAAAAATTATTTATAATTATATTTATATTTTCTTTTGTGTTTTAACCTTATAGGAACATCAGATCCATCCTCTAGTCTACTAGATCTCCACACCTTGAACCAGATGAGGATAATTCCTCATATTAGGAATCACCTATTAGTTTTTTTACAAAACCTTATCCCTGCATTACAATTTTTACGATTCAATTTGAATATACCACCCACATAAGTGGGATAATGTCCCATAGTATTTTGATATTATATTTGAACATGGTAAATAGACTAAATAGGGGTATGAACCATCAAAAATGAATGGAAGAACAATTATAAAACGAAATTAAGATCCACATATAAAACCATATAGAACTAAACTACAAAACAATATGAATAAACGATAGATTCATACAATTAGAACAACCAAGGGAGAAGAAACCTCCATATATATATATATATAGATAAATTCTTTAAAACAACCTCGGGTCAGGCTCAAGGACAGAGGAAAAAGAAAATCATTATAAAAAATAGCACCAGGTTCCAGGAATTAATATTATCATATAATTTAAATTTGTGTTATAGTTTGAGACAAATTTAAATAAATTTGATTCGAAATAATTAATTATATTATTAAATAAAAAATGAGTGAAAATACAAGGTTTTAAAAATCAAACAAAAAAATACAAACTATATATTAAAATCCATTATATAATCCATAATAGATAAAATAAAACATTCTAGATTCATCATTGGAGGAAATTGACAATTTTTATCCAAAACCCAAAAAAGCTGTAGTTATACATTTAAATTAATAATTATTTAAATTATGAAATAGACCATAATTTAAAATCCTTTAATCCAATTAATATTATACCCCAAGTTTAAAAACAATATTATGAAGTAACTAAAACCGTCAATTTTTTTAAATGGTTTTTAATTAGTTTAATTTCTTGAGAAACTCATACTGGGAACCCCTCTTGTGCTAGAAGTGAATATTAGTGTGAACCTAAAATCATACCTCTAATAGTACATGAGTAGAACATAGGGTATAAAACAAAAAAATGAAAGGAATTCCCCTAATAATACAAGTAAATATATAGAAAATCCCCAATAAAATCTATAATATACTAATAAAACAAATATCGCATAATGAAAATAAATTTCATAAAAAAAGTCTCTAAAATAAAATACCAAAAAGAAAATTCCTACAATAATGAATCAAACTAAAGCTCTGCGATTTTTGTGAGTAATGTGTAAATTTTTCACTAAGCCCCTATATGATTGCTAAAACATTTATGTATAGTTATGATCATTGGTATTTACTCAATCGAATTCTATTAAAGTACTCCCATGAAAATGTAACATAATCCTACCAATGACTTAGTGAACAAAAATAAAAAACACTACTCTCCAAATCCTGGTAACTTATCACCCAACCTCACCAAAACCCACTCATCTAAAATCATATCCATGTACAATAAAATAGTATCGATGGAATAGGTCCAAATTATTTTTCACTCTCACACTACAAATGGTATTTTTATAGCACTATCATCCCTTCCATATACACACCTAACCATATTACCACATTTCAATTATCCACCTCAACCAGATCACGTTCATCATCAAATAAAATATACCATGATATACCATATACCACCACCACAATCACCACATCATGAACACACATCACATCACTAACCCAATAGGGTATCATGAGAATGATAGAAATAAACCTCATACACTCTTTATACAATGCATGACACCTATCACGTATCAAATCAACTATCAAATTATAATCATCACATCATCACCACATCACCATCATATGAAATCATTATTACTCTAAATCCTATCCATTATGGCTCATACATTATAACCTTTATCTATTATAACTAAGTATACATCAAGAAGGTAAAATAAAGAAAAAGGAGGATCCACCCATATCTTTTCATACCAAAATGGATATTGGAGAATGATGTCAATAAAATATGGGTAATTAGTTTTATAATTACATATAAGATAGTGGGCAGGGGAATCATGTTATGGAACTCATTCTGATTTCACCACTTAAATATCAAAATTTTACTTCCTCAAATGATATTGAACTCACTATTTTTCAGAAAGATTTTATATTATTATATAGATAATTATTGAAATGATATATTTATTAGAATTTCATAAATTTAGTTTTAATAGAGATTACATAACCAGGTTTAACCCATTTATTTCTTGTAGAATATATACAGGGTGTGCACACAAGACATAATATTTTATACGGTTCACCAACACTAGGCTAATGTAAGGAGAATAAAAAAACAATGTGTCAATGTACTATAACGAACTGTATAAGACCACAATATTTTTTATTATGTATCTTTTTAAATTTAGTATATTCAATATGGTATGTTTCATGAAACAATGAAATTTTAAAAAAACTAAATATTATTCATTAAATGATCCTGTTTTAACCTAGCAGTTAGAATGATGGGTATGAACATGATTAACTGAATTCTGAAAATATCCTTTACAATTAATTATAAGTATATTAATAAAATTTAAATTTAATATATTCAATTTAATGGTCAAAATTTTCTTATGTGTTTTCAAGATATGATATAAAAATAAATCAATATTTATACATAAGAAGCAGTATTTTTCTGAAGGCATTTTTGCCGCTTTTTAAAGTAACTCTTTTTGTAAGGATAATTTTTTACAGTTTTATAAATTATTTTTGAGAAAATAAACATTATTTTTGAAATAGTTGTTTCAATATTTAATTTGGATGAATTCTTGTTTCTTGATTAGTAATGAAAGACAATGCATTTTTATTGAGAATAAACAATTCATATAAAAAATTCACAATGAAAAATTTAATTTTAAATTGGTTTTTAAGAAAAATTACATCAATTATACATATATTAATGAATTTTTTGTAATTAAAATCATTTTCATATTTAATTTATTTATAAAAACATTTCAAAAAATTGAAATTTTTTTCTTTCTAATATCACTTTCTCTCCCCTTCAATGAGTTTAATGTTAAATTAATTATAAAAAATTAGGTCAAATGAATTTTGAAAATTTTATTCTATATTTTGATTCAGGCTGTAAAAATTAAGTTTATATTAACTCTTATTTTTCGAAAATATGAATAGTTACTTCAATAATATTTGTTAACATAGATAAACAATAAGTCAGGTAATTAATGTTAAAAATAATTATGATAAAGATTATAGAATTAATATAAAACATCCTATAATTTTACTGGATGAGTTATTTTCGACCAAAAACAACATTTTGATGAATTTATGACCTCCTTTATCCACTTTGATGACTTTAATCCCATTACAATATTTTATATTATGAAAAGTAAAACGGGTCACACTAATTTTTTTATTAAGTATAACAATTAAAAAAAGGTTTCATCCAGAAGGTATATTTTCCTATAAATATTATTGAATAAATTACTACTTTAAATAATTTCACAATAGTGATCAAATATATATTTTATTAATAGAGACAATTAAATAAATGATATTAAAAATATTCCAATAAATATAATTTTAAATAATTAATGTCATCCATGAATTTTATAGATGACCTTGAAATGATATGGATTTATTAAATTAGGTTTTTTAAGAAATATTATTTAAATGATATTTTTAGTAGTCAATATAACGAATATTGTCAAAATTGACATTTATTACATTTTAAAATAAATATTATTTTATTAAAATATATAAAAATAATAAAAAATTTAATTTAGAAAAAATTAGTGGGATGATGTTTCAAATTTAATCCATGATATATTTATGAGTAGTTTTTAATATTATAGTTAATATATTAAACCACAAAGTGTAAAAAAAATCATTTTGTCACATAAAGTGTTAAAGGGTCAAATAATGGCTAAAAAAGTTATGGGTATAATCCTGACATAAAGTTCTCAAAAAATAATTTGATAAATATTATTCAAACCATATTAAATTATTATATAATTTCATTTTTTATTGGATATTTTTTGATTAAAATATGTTATATATTTTTAAATCAATGATAGTTACAAAATTCCACTCTCATTGTATTTAATATCTTTTATGTGTCCACATCGAGACAAATTCAAGATATGAATGAAAATAATATATATATTATTTTTTTAATAAAATTAATTTCATTATAAAACTGTATATTTAATTTTTATAAATTATTAAATTACATTAATATATTTTGCAATTCCAATGAAATATTTATTTAATTAAGAAATAAAATAAAATATTTTATTTTAAAAGTTTTAATTTTTATATATTTGGAATTATTTGATGTATATAATTATTTTTATGGATCTATAATATTTTTTAGATATTTGATAAATTATTATATTTGAATCACACCTTTGTATTGAAGTATTTGATTTCCAATTAATTGAATAGTATCAAATTTGACAGTAATGATAATTTATTGAAATAAAAATTTATTAAATTATTTAATAACCATAAAAATAATAAATTATCCAAAATGGGATATGATATAGTCTAAAATGTCATAACCTATTCAATTAATTTAAAATTTTAAGATATTTTATCTAGAATAAACTTATCATATTTTAATTTTTTTAGGATTTTCAGAAGTTCCCCTTACATCAATTATAAAATGGTACCTCCACCATCACTTAATCACTAAACATTTAGAATTAAATAAGAAAAAAATATACCCATTTATCTTCAAACATTTTTATCCATGTTAAGTAGGTCCTGGTCTTGCAAAATTACCAACCCCAGATCCCTTTAGAAGCGATTTAAAGGATGTCCACTAAAGAAGAGGGAATCATTTTAACCAACCCATTCATGTTCATTTCTTATTCTAATTCCTCTTCATGTTTTTTCTAAATCATTAAATAATAACACCAGTATAATATATATATTGAGATTATATTATGATTATGAAACAAACAACATCTACCTTTTATATATCCTACGAAAAACAAATGCTCTGCATGTGCATACATACGATTTATCGTCACCACGTAGCGGTGTAACTCATTTTTCATAACCACATTCCATGGATGGTTATAATAATTTATATAAGGGATATGTATGATAATAATTACATGATATTTCTTATAAAAAACTATTATAACATCCATATCCTTACCCTTACAACCATTTAGAAATGATATCATCGCTCATGCATACTTTTGGCATACCATCTCTATAAAGTTTTGTGATTCATTTTCTATTTTAAATATCCAAAAATGCTTATCAAATTTTATTTTAAGAATATATATGATATTTATAAAATTCATATTTTTCTGGATATTCTAGATCTATATCCTTTGTAACAGGACTATGACATTCAAGATTAAATAAGCATGAAAAACAAAGTAATTAAAACCTGAAATAGTGTAATGAATAAAATATTTTCAACAAATAAATGGTAAAATGTTATAAGGGGATCATATATGATATAATAAATATTAATAATATTCTTTTATAAGTTAATAATATGTTTAAACTACTATACATGTGGTTCAAACATGCACATAGGAACTTAGAAACAAGGTAAGGGTTTATTATAGAATATCATTATTATTCGGTATTTTTTAATTTTATTTCACCATTAGGGAATATTTCCATTCCATTTCCATGACCTTAAATGATATTTTGAAAACTATTTCTTATATTTTACTATAAATATTAAAGATATTTTCACCCATTTTTTAATTTTTACAAAATGGTTGGAAATGAATCATTTTTGTGGTCTTCCAAAAGGGCTGATTTATGATTTTTTTTAAAAAAATAGAGAAGAATTGTTTTTTAAATTATATATAATGAGTGTATATTCTAGTTTTAGTGATTACATAATGTTTGGATATATCTATTACAATATTAAAAGGTTCATTTCAAAGAAATTATTTCTTATATAATTCTGCATATTTTTAAAAATTAATTATTTTCAAACTGAAAAAGGGTGATTTCCTCAAGAATTATTCTATTACCTCATTTAATATATTTTCATCCATCTATCCAAAGAAAGAAAATTTTATTAAATGGAACAATGGAAAAGGAAGGATGGGGTTAGAGGGTCTAATGTAATGTAATCTAAGAGCATTACAAGACCAAGATTCATGCTCTCAGGGGAAATGGAACCCAAACAAGAAAAAAATTCTATGAGTAACCTCTGAAAACTATGAAGCCAATAAATACAAAAAATTATTCTCTTCATTCCAATTATGAATTAGGCTTGAATTATTGTTAAGTTATTTTGTCATTCGAATGTAATAAAAAGTCATCGAAGGAGTGGAAATATTATCTTAGAGGGACATCATAGGTATTGAAGAATCGTCTATGATAGGGGATAATAGAATATTAATATATATTCATACATGATGATGATCTAAAAGATCCCCTAATTCATTAATAAGAGAATAACCCATTAAATAATATTTGTGGAAGGAAAATATCACTGATCTTTTTGAGTAACTAGTGAAACCACACCCATGAATGAGACTAAGCTAGCAAGATATGTTAGTGTTAATATTGGGCCCTATATTGGGAGGGTTCTACCAAACCCATATTTAAAAGAAATAAATACAAGAATATGAGATGTATCTCCTTGCATTAATCACCTTTCATGGGGTCAATGATCATTCCTAGTGCTTTAAGGGTTTTCCCAAGTCGATAGTAAGACAATATGAGAAGAACTATATGGCTAATAGAGAAAAGCTAATATTATCATTGAAAACAAAGTTTTTGGTGTTCCAAATTCAATAGAAACCCATAGATAAAATAACGACGTTTTTCTTAGTATCAAGTTATATTCTACCCATGACATTGAAAAATAAATGAAAAAATATAGAACCATTTCATGCCTAAATCTCATTTAAAAAAAATATACACAGACCACTCAACACCGAAAAAATCCATTCTACTCCAAATAATAGATGATTCTACATTTCCACCTTCATGATTTGGAAATAGGAGCACATTGGAGCTACAATAAATCCTTTTCTACAAATAGTAACATCCATCATGCTCAAATTATTCCAAATTCACCAATCAAGAATGTTATAATTATCTGGAATTCCATTGAACCAATTCATTCCATCCCACCTGTTATGGCCATGATCCATATTCAATTATTTATGATATGCTCTGGATGATAAGATTATTGAAGGAGCTCTAATGAATATGCAATTATAATGATCCTATGATAATTTTATGTTTTTAAGTAATCATGTTGTACATAGTTTAAAATTGCCTCAATTAAATAGGGATGTTGAGAATCCTATAAAAATGATACATTAGGTGAGGGACACCCTGGAAACCCATGTGTGTCACCCACCCAGTTGGGTCTCAAGATTTTTATCTCCCCATGACCAATAATGGATAACATAGGGTAAACCTATATAATAATAGATTGATAAATAAATTAGTAAGATTTAGAGATCCAATAAATGATTCTTCATGAATATATCACAATGATTTGTATTTCCCACAGTATGGTTTGGGTTTTATTCAATAGTGGGAATCAAAATGTACTGAGTAGACATTGAATGTGATATACAATGTTTTTATGATAAAACAGATGGAATGATGGCTAAAGTAATGGGTATTATGATTATTCCAAGGTAGTTATAATTATGTATTATTAACAACATTCACCTTATCTAACTCCCATACTCACCAAATAAGAGAAAGATAGATATTTTTTAGAGTTAATGTAGTGGAGACCATTGAGTAAATAATATTATGTTTCCTGTAAACCAATAATATGAGATTAAAATTCCATTTAAATGTCTTAGAGGAATGATAACATGTTTTGAGTTTAGAATATAAGGATATAAACAAACTAACTTCTGAGTAAAAATGAAAAGTGTTGAATATTCATCTCCCTAAGGTTTCATCGATGGATGAATGTTTTTAATGTATAAAATATGGTCAATATTTAAACCTATGTCCTAAGGGGTAAAATCATAATGAGAATTGGAAAGGGTATTCCAGTAATGGTTATACTACTAATGATAATATATTAAAAATTAAAAATGAAAGAAAGGATGTATTATGGAATAAGATGATGAAGTGTAGTTAATTGTTTAATAATTATGTAGAATTATTACTGTTCATAAGTATTTGGACTTAAGAAATATATTTTTAGTGATGCAATTTTTATAACAATCATGAGATATATAAATAAATTACTAAAATAGTTCCTTAAGGATTTAAATGTGTGTGTTTAATAGTACCAATAAATGTTATTCAATGGAACGTTGAAATTATTGGATATCACATGAGTGAGGAAAAGATAACCTCTAATATGATCCCAATGCTATGATATATGTGATACAAATATGATTCATATAGATAATGTAAATTTAATAAAACTAATTACCGTGGAAATTATTAATGAATTTTTTATAAAGTTGTTATGCAATATTTGATGGAGATTACATAATTTTTTTATTTATAGATTTTTTTCACAAATCTATGATTCATTTGAGGAATAAGGAATAATTTAATTTTTCATTGAGTTTTTATGGTTATCAGGGCATTCATATATTTTGTATGTAAAAATAATGATATACATTATGTTATTTAGATAATTAACTATTTAGTTTATTATAGTAATTTAGTGACCTTAATTATGATTTTTTATTGAATATAGAAAGACATATATTGGATTAGTCTTAAAATTAACTACATATGGTATTTATTAACTAGATCCTTTGATATTATTCATTGTTGTTAATTAATGAGTTATTATATTTGAAAAATCATACTAACCATATTTGTTTTGATTAATATTTAGAGGGATAAGGAATTTACTGAGGACATTATGATTCATTAAAATTTATTCACTTATGAAACATTCATCATGGGTATCGATTTCTTGATGTGTGAAATGAAGTGTAAATAGATCAAATCACAACTAAAGGATGATATTATGCTTTCAAAAAGGTAAGAAATCAATCAAGATTATTTTCTCAAGTGAATCTCTAAATAGAGATAGAATCCCTCAACTCTAGGTAAAGTATTTTGTTACAGAAACATTATACGTGTAATTTAATTTTTTATAAATCAATGTTATTTTAATAGATCATGGATTCAATGTTTTTCTATGGTTATGTTTATAATGATGATGTTTTATATCACTCTCCATAAATACTTGATAGTTTTATTTATATTCCACGTCCAAGTTTTAACTTACCACAAATTTTATCCTATTAGATTGCTTAATTCTATTGTTATCATCAAACTTATCTATCCCACTTTTTAATAGTATGTCTTATTCACCTTATATAGGATGGGGGTCTCCCAAAAATGAATTTTCAGGGATCATACATTTATTTTAGAAGTCCAATCTTAAAAATATTGGGAAAAAATTTATAGAATTGAACATGACACCATTAGAAATTACGGAATGAATCTTTTTAATATAATCTATTTGATAGCTTTTGTTTCTTGTAACACCATGCTTAGAAAAAAAAGTAAATTTTATTATTTAAATGTAACCATTATAACTGAGTCATTAAAATGACGGGTATAAACATTATTAAGTAAATAATGATAATAAGTTTTTCTAATGTATATTTATATTAACTAAATATAAATATAACATATTCTATGTAATGGTTAAAATTCATCCTATTCATTTTCTAAACATTATATAAAAATAAATCCACTTTTACGTATAGAAAGATGATTTTTTATAAAGGTGGTTATGCTACCTTTTAATAGTGAACATGTTTTAAAACTAAATTTTAGACACTTTATAAATTATATGTGATAAAAAAATAATTTTTTTTTGAAAATCATAATATCAAAATTTACTTTGGTTTAATTGTTGGTATTTTTTGAAAAGTATTATTTTTTGATAAACAGTGAAAATACTACATTTTAATTCAAAACAGACTTTTAATCAAAATTGTTTATAATGATAAATAATATTTTAGTGTGGTTTAAAGTAAAAATAGATCAATTATACATCTATTAATACAAATTATTTTATTTTAATTGTTTCAAATTAATATTTATTACAAAAACATTTCTATTTCTTGAACATATTTATATTAAACCCCAATATCTTACCCTCTCTACAAGATAATTATAAATTAATATTATTCAAATATGTGTATTTAAATTTAGAAAATTAATGAGAAATTTATATTCTTGAGAAAAAAATTAATTATATAAGTATCTTTTATTTTTAGAAATTAGGAATAGTAAAATTAGAAATAAAAATTCCATGATTAAGGGTAAATCAAGAAATTAATGGTAAATAAATTATGATAAGGCATATAAAATTATCCTAAAACTTGTAAAAATTTTATTAGAAGAGTTATTTGTGAAAAAAATGCTTTGCATGAATTTATGACCACTTGGAGCCTCATGTATGACTTTGAGCCCCGTGTGGTATTTCATTTTATAAATAGTCAAACTCAAGCTTATCACACTAATGTTTTTTAAAAGAATGAAAGTTATAATATGGCATTATATAGATTTTTTATTAGAATATAAGTATTATTTAAAAAATATAAATTAATTATATTATCCATAGTATTTTTTTATTTTTGGTGAAGAAATAATTGCCTCAAATACATGCACAATAGTGATTAGTAATTATTTTATTCATAGCAATATAAAATAAAAGATTTAAAATATATAATAAATAAATATAATTTTAGTAAAATAAATTCATAAATAATTTTTTAGATTACCTTGACATGTTATGGACGTATTAGAATACTATTTTTTAATATAAATTTTTCTATTGTTATTTTAAACAGTCAATGTAATGAATAGTGTCAAAATTTCCATTAATGATATTTTAAACTAAATAATATTTTATTAAAAAAAATGAATTTATTAAAAATTATAAATTCAACCAACTGATTGGGATAATTTTAAGAACAAAATATAATGATATATTTATGGATTATTTGGCATTTCATAGTGACTATATTAATCCTTAATGAGTAAATATCTATGTTATCACAATTAGGTTTAAAAGAGATAAATAAGGGTTAAAACCAAAAGATAACATTATAACCATGACCTAAACATGACCAAAAATTATTTTATAAATATTTTTTGACCCTTAATATATTATAATTTAATTTTAATTATTTAATGGGTGCTTTTACAAAAAAATAAGTTATATATTTTTTAAACTAATGACAGTTATAAAATGACATTCTCTTTGTATTTAATATCTTTTATATGTCCATTATAGGAATAAATAATGATATAAATGAACATAAATGATTATTTTTATTTTATTGAAATTATTTTATTTATATAAATTTATATTTAATTTTTTGAAATTATATATTTATCTTAAATTCATCTGTAATTCTAATATAATATATTAAAATTAACTAGAAAATAAAAAAATTGATTTTAAAAGCATTAATTTATATATATAAGATGATTAATTCATCTATAGAATAATATATATATATATGATATATTAGATATTTTTGAAAGAACTATATTAAAATTACCACTTTTTCTTGATATATTTGAAGTTAAGATAAATAAAAATTAGTAAATTTTATAATAATGATATTTTATTGAATTAATATTTTTTTAAATTATTTAGGAATCATAAATATCTTAAATATGACCAAAAATGATCATTTGTGGATCAAACATTCATAAAATTATCCTTTACAAGAATTTCAATGTATTTAGATCTAGAATAGCTATATTATATTTTCATATTTTGAGGATTTCTGAAAGTTCCCCTAACATCAATTATAAAATGTCACCTCCACCATCACTTGATCACTAATATGTGAGCCTTATATATTGACTTATACCTACCCATTAATCTTAAAATCATATTTATCATAGTTTAGGAGGTCTTGTTATTTCAAAAGATCTACCCCATATCCCTTAAGAAGAGATCTAAAGGAAATTCGCTGAGGTAAGGGTAATCAATTTTTCGAATGCATTCATGTTAATTTCATCTTATACTTATTTTTCATGTATTGTATGCATACTAAAATAATATATCCAATATAATATATATAATGTGATGTTATTATTATTGTGAAACAACCAAATTCTACATTTTATCCATTCTATAAAAAAAAGAAGCACATGTGTGTATGTACAACTTACCATCTCCACGTAGTGGTGTAATTCATTTTTCGCCACCACCATACATGGATGGTTATAAAAATCTAAAAAATTGATATATTTGATAATTAGGAATTATTATTGATTATCTAAAATTAATATTCCATCAACTTTCTTACCCTTTCATCCTTGTATAAATGATATTATTGTACATGCGAACATACATCTTATCTTCTCTACGTAGCAATGCGAATCATATTCCTTGTTGAACATTACAAAATGGTTAAAAAATTTATTAAAAGATAATGTATTATATTTATTAAATTAATATTATTCTAGATATTTTGTATCTATAAATTATTCAAGATATCTAGAAATTTCAAGAGAGAACAGACACGATTAAACTTGGTAATTAACACAAAAAACAATGTAATGTATAAAATATTATTAATGGAAAAGTGGTAAAATATTATAAATGTGTATTATATGATATAATAAATATTAATTTTATTCTATTATAAGTTAATAACATGTTTAAATCTATTATATAGTATGTTTTATAATGTATGAATGAAATCAAACCTAAAGTAAGGGTCTATTTCACAATCTCATTTTTATTCAGGACGGTATATGTATAAGTATCCACTGAGGAATATTTAACTTCAATGTCTATGTTCTATAATTATATTTTCAATAATGTTTTTCATGATATCCATGGTATAATTTAATCCATTTTCATCCATGATTTACTTTTTACAAAATTGTTTGAAATTAATCTATTTTTTTCATCTTCCAAACTAGGTGCATTATGAATTTTCGGTCAAAAATAAATAATGCATGTGTTTTTACATATACAAAATGAGAAAATATTCCCACCTTCATTATTCATTAAGGTTTCGATGATTAAATTATAATATTTCATAGTTCTTTTAAATGAACATGTTTGGTTTTATAATTTAACATCTTTTATAAAAATGTTTTTCTTAATGAAAATGGGTATTTTCCTAAAATTTTTTCAATGATCTCATTTGAAGTATTTTCTGATATATCAATATACATTGTTGAGTTTTTTATTAATCATGGTTGATATCTTATGATACCATCTTACATTCTTTATTAAATGATTTATGCTCAGTTTTACTATGTAAATAGTGATACTCTATATGATTAGTTATTGATTTTGTTCATGAATATTGATTTAATTGTATTATTTATTCTTGCGAGGAATGAATTGGAATTATTAAGTGATGGGAGGGGAAATATATATCCCATAAATGTAAAAATAGTTTTTATGAGATAAACTATATAGTCTTTATCCAGGGTCTTACCCATTTATAAGATTAATGGCATGAATCATTGATGATGTTAGATTCTTGGCACGAAGCCTCAAAATTATGTTTCAGATGTCTTAAATTGTGAATTCCATAATTATGAGATTAAATATTTATTTACATGTGATTATTTGATTATTAGAATATACATAGTTATTTTTTTTCTCATGAGATTATTTATATGTAATTATTTAATTGTATTTTATTCTATCCATATTATGTTATTGTTATTGATTGAATGACCTGTAAGTAAATTATTTACAGTTCCATAATTATTATTCCTTATTTATTATAGAATCTACTATATACATAACCTTACAGAGCACTTTATCTCACACATTTATTATTTTTTATTTTCCGTACAAATCTATGAAGTGTACTATGATTTATATAAAAGGATGTGCAAAAGGGAATAAAATTATTCATGAAAAAATATTGTGTCATAATTTGGGTTTTTAAATTTATGCGATAATCATGAACATATTGAGTATACCAAGACTAAAAAACAATTTAATCCTTTCAGATGTGATTCTTTATATTCAAAAAACATTAATAAAGTAAGAAACTATCTCTTAGCTGTTGGGGGTAGGGTATTTACTTAATAAATCACATTTAGTTTTGGGTTTACGAAAGATCACTCCAATCCCTATGATCACTCAACTTACAATAATTTTGGTTTTAGTCACTCCCCACCACATCCCACTTATTCACTTAAAGGTTCACTAACCTTCTATATCATGCCTGCAGTTCGAGAGAGGATAACAATTTGGCACAAAAACTATGTAATAAAATTATTATCACATTCATACACATCATATGGATATGTTACCATTGATCTTAATACATTTCTCTTTAACACATAACATGTGAAATTGTCCATAAATGTCACTTCACAATCTCTAATTGTATTCACTCTGTATTTGAAGAAAACATTCATCCTTTATTAAGGTTTCTAATGATAAACCACTCACTTTATTTTTTATTAATTTAGTGATAATATCTAATACTAACTTTCATGATAAATCTATTCCTATGATTAAATATTATTATGTCCTTTTTCAAGATCCTATTAAATAGAGTTTGATTGTGAAATACTATCATTCATAAAAAATAATGTTTTATGAAAAACATATATTGATGGCATATAATGGATTGAAATTATCACTCATAGAATATAGTTGTTCATATAACCATTTTAATCAAATTATCATTTAGTGAAATCATTCCATTTAGCTCTCCCTGTAACCTCAACAGGAAATTGAAACCCTTCATGCATCACAAAACACTTGCTCTGTGCACCAATTCTTAACAAAACCATCTGATATGATATGGTCAATTAAACAGTTCATCTATTTTATAGATGTTGGCCATATAATATTATACCACCCTTTTGTATCCCCCCAAATTCCCCAACATTATCACACTCATGAAACACTACATTATTATGTGTCCCTACAACTCCTTTCATGAATATTTCTCAATTTCATAGATTTATGGGGAAAACTTCATAAACACATTCAACCACATAAAAAACCACTCCTTCATGAATATATAAATGTCCTCATGTTCATAGATATTAACCAAGAATAATGAGGTTGAAACTCTATATTAATAGTCATCTATCTTGAAAAAGTATTTTTATATTGTCTATAATTGATTCTTTTTCATAGAAAAGCATGTTATCACAATAAAAGTTGAACTATTAACTATTTGATACTCTCCAAAACTCCTCCACACAACTTCATCCCTCTTTAATCTTGTATATTATTAACAAAAATATCACGAGTTTAATAAAAATAACTAATATACATATAATATCCCTCATCAATCTATCCACACAGTAACACCACTTCTTATTTTGGATAATGAAATCCCTTACAATGGGAAATAAAACACCTCAAACAAATTTTGACATGGTTAATAACAAATCCAACATACTACAAATCCTCATTTCATTGTATATAAAAAATCCAATATGTAGTTTATGCAATTCTCATTAGATTGTAATAATAACCACTTTTTGATTTGTAAGGAGCACAAAACCACTAGGAATCTATTACCCACCAAAGATTATAATAAAGAAACATTTACCATAAAATCCATTATATCTAATGATTCTATATACTTATTTTTTATATTAATGAAGCCCTATTATCTTACTTTGATATCAAATATAAATATTATTTTTAATCAAGGGTAACAAATGTAGAATATTTTGGAAAACCATTACCTAGGGTGATAATTATTCATCTTTCATGTGATTTTAGAAATCTCAATTCCCTTATGTCTTAAAAAATAATGAGGCCATGAATTATTTTATGTTAATTATCTCCAACACAAAAAATGTAAAAATGATTATCTCCAATAGATCTACTACCCTTTGTATTGACATGGTTCATTCATTATATTATTAGATGCTAAGATCCCTCTATGATATAAAACTACTATAAATATTCCAAAATTCTATGACCATAAATTCTATTGGTTGCATAAATTTTCTTCTCTTAATGTGTCATTTAACCCACTTTTACTAAAAGTTTGAGAAATTTATTATGCTCAAAAATTTATTTCAACTATAGTTTTATTCTCAAAAAAGGTTAATGGGAGACCTTACTAGTTAGTAAAGAGTCTCTAAAAATAACTCTTAACCTATTGAGTTGAAAATAAGTGTATGAAATCGAAGTTTATTTTAACAAAATAAATGTCATAAAATAAAAAAATTTAGTTCATATATTATAACACAAACATCTTCTGAAGAACTATCCATGTAAAAACAACAACCCATTCACAAAATAATAATAAATTAACCATGAAACACTGATTTTATGAGTCATACCATATTTCAATTTCAAGATCAGCTCTAGAAACTTATTTCATTCCAATTTTCAAAACACATACCCCTTGTTTGAATATATTTCTTATTTTATGTACCTAATTTAATTCCTTGGTTAATAGGGATACAACATTTTCAGGTATTTATATAAAACCCCTATGAATGTATTATCTCTATTACAATGTATGGAATTTATTTTCATAATTATTCATCCATATATAATATATTTTGATATTTTATGACCAATAAGATGAAATCACATGTTAAATGAAAATTAATAAATGATCTATATTAATTTTCTGTCAAAACTATATCGAAGTGACATATTTAATCTTCAAGGATTGATTTCAGTTGACTATTATATTTTATAATTTCATTATTTGTGGTAAACTATCACTTTATGATTTTTATTTTATATTTGGAGTCACTGAGATAATTTTCTGGAATATTTTTGAGGAATTATGAGAAAGGAAACTATAGTCTACCTATTGGAAGAAGTCAGAACATCAATATTATATTAATGACTAGAAAGTGTCATGGGAAAATCTGGTGGTTTTTCTTCAAATCAGTAATGTATATCATTAGGTCTATGGATAATACCATTAATGATTTATGCCCAATTCACAGTGTGAATGGATCATCATGAGTTTGTCACCCTAGGCGATGAGTATTCTAGTTTATATGTATACCTGATTATTCATGACATGGACCCCTAATTCATTCCATGAATGTGGTCAAGTACTAGTAGTTTAACTTCTTTATGTGGATATTAATTTTATTTTTTTCATTATTCTATATTGTTAATACCCGAGATACCCTATTTTTTCGAGCATTCTTTAATATCTAGACTCTAATTCCATTGGATCATTAAGCATTCAATTGTAAAAATTAATGGTGATGATCATGTTCATCCTTCTCGCCTTGTATATGTTTATACATTCTTTAATAGAACCATAGATCAAATTTTATATCAATATCTATAGGGTCTAAATCAGTTTTTATGAGATCTTCTTGATTATTATTCGAGGAACTGAAGAAAGAGATGCGATTGGCAGAATCAACTAATTTTTTTTGTAGAATAAAACTTGAGGTTTGAGGCCTTCTTCACATATTAATATTATATAAAATTATGGTTTTAGTTTTTTAAATTTATATTATACATTTTTTTAATTTCTCTAGATAAAATTTATATTAAATCCATTTTTTTGATAAGATTTCCAATGGTATGGTTTGAAATTCTTGAAATTATATTATTTTTTAAATAAAATTGATGGAAATTATGATATAAATATATTTTTCAATTGGTATATTTTCATGTTCATGTTCGTATGTATTAATTTTAATGGGATAGAAGAAGGTTTTTAATTTACCAGCATCAAAATGGGATGGATAAGGGTGTGATATTACCCCTTCAAAATAGTTCACCTATTGAAGACTTGAAAAATGAATGTCTCACCACTCACAAGTACAAGAAGTTCTCTACTTTCAGGAATTGTGTGTATGTGTGGGTGTAGAATTTGAAATACTAATCCATGTAACTATATTTATTTTTAAATACTTTTTTATAATGTTTTCCATGAAAACTATTTATATCTTGTATCAAATTTTTACCTAAATCTCATTTATTTTATATAAGTTGTTATAATGTCTTCTTTTCTTAGGAAAATGTGTTGTGATGTATCCAGGGATTACTCAACGAGTGATATACTCACCCCTTGATTATATATATTTGTAAATTTATTGATTTAATTAACTAAGATTTAGTGAGAGTGCCAATTTCATACTTCTCTTGTGGTGTTCCTTGATATATATGACTTAGTTATTAGAGCGTGAGTTGAGGAGTGACTATGTATTTATCTTGAGTGGTTCCACATTTTTTCTAGTGTCATAAATTGAGAGTCTTAACCTTGTGCCTTTATTTATTTTTCATCTATACTCTGATATTGTTCTTGTATTGGTGTTTTACTACATTTTGTGATATTTTTTTGTTATGCAGCAAATAGCAGTGGTTTTCTATTACTCTTATATATTAACAATTTGTGTGTTTTTTTTGGGAAGATCATCCCCCAATAATTTACTAAGACCTGTGAATTTATTTCCATCCTTTGGTGTCTTGTGTTTGTCACCTATGGTTGGTAGCACTACTCCTCTTCTCAAGATAATATATTGGGGTGGAATGTTTCAAATAGTACCAGTCTTTTCTGATCGTTAATATGTGTTGGTATCAATGAGATAATAATTTCAAAACATGAAATGTGTACCATAAAAATACATAACAAAATTATTTATAATAAACATGAAATTATCAATATTGTTTGGGTATAGGATTGTTATAATACAATTATATATAAGTTTTCATCTAATCATAGTGGATTTAGATGATAAGTGTTGAATATCATGTATTATTACCTCAACATCCCACTAGGGCATCATTGTTCAATATTAATTTAATAATTTTAGAAAAAAATATTAAATGGATAAAATGGTTGATTTTAGAAATGAATAATTGTAATAATGGTTTCTTATGGTGATGTTTTATTTTCACACCTTGAATTTCTAGATAGAGATAAATAAATGGTTTTTTATTCTATTTATATATTATGGAACCTGGTAGATTCGATTGAAATCAATAGGATGAGTCTGTGATAAATTTTGTTTCACATAATCCATAAGTAAACCCACAAATTGTACTAATCATTTCACAGTGTTTTCAAGATGTTGATATAATAAATAGAGCTAACAAGTTAAGGAAAGCTTAACTTTTTGTATAGTTTCAGAAACAGAATCCATATGTTTTTAGGGTATTCTAAAAATTAAAATGTTTATGTGTCTCTCAAATTAATGAACAAAATATTTTATTTTTTTGGTACTCCAGTAAAGATAAAGGTTATACTCTATACCTATATATTGAAGGATCCTATTTGAAAATGGTGGGATCTTGCTATCAAAGCTAATGAAAAATAGAGAATTATGTGGGAATACCATCAGGAATTGTTCAATATATAGTCATATCCCAACACATTAAATGTAGTAATAAAAAAAATATTTTGATATTAAACTGTGAAAATATATCTCTAATAGAGTATAAATATATATTTATGAACATGGTTCACATTTCTCCATAAGTAATTTTAATTATAACCTTGAAGGCATGCATCATTGAGTCATGATTTTGATTAAAGGCTCGATCCATGATACATGTACTTTTTATAGAACAATATAAACTATGGTTAATAGGGAAATGGTTGTAGAAATATATCTTAATTGGATTCTTGTTAATGGTAGTATATCTCTTCCATGAGAATAAGTGTGAACTATATTGTTAGAAATGAGTCAAATAGGTACAACTACCCTCAATGAGGTCGTATAACTCATACTCAGACTTATGAATCAATTAACCTTCCTATAAGATCTGATAGAAATCTATGTTGTTTCCAATGTGATTCGTCGATGCACCTGATGATTTAACACACTTCACCGAATAGGAATTACCACCAATATTGAAATAATGGGAATATAATGATATATTTTCATAGACATCTAAAATCATTAGGCTATATAGGGTTGAATTAGCTGCTAGTCTCATATGATTAGAAATAACAGTACCATTAGATTAGTTATTATTATTAGGAATATGTGAACAAGATCACTTCCAAGAACACATTAGTTTTATATTTGACACCTCATCAATGAATAAAGTGTTATCCAATGGAATCTGATAAAACACATTATAGAGTAGAGTAGGATATCACATGAATGAAACATGGTCTATCTATAGTGTGAAATACCATTCGATTTAACATGATGATTATTATTTTTATTTATTTATTCTTGAGCATAATAATATTTCATTTATTATTTTGTGGTAAATATTTTTTGACTACTTGTGGAAATAATGCCTCATATCACGAGTATCAAGACACCATATGAATAGTAAGAGAATAGAGTGTTTAATATCCAAACATGTTATTTTACCATTGATGTATTGAAATTTATCTAGGAGTTTATTTCCATAGATACGGTGGTATTTGATTTAGAATTTTAGTGGGATTGGATGGTGGAATTTAAGTCCCATATCAACTACTCCACTTAACAAGTGATGTTTACATCCCTCGATGAATCTATACATATATTTAAGAGTTATTGTGATATAAATGTAGGTAGAATGGGACATTTATTACTATTATATGTAAATATCTATGTTTAGTTATTATTAATGACCTTTTAAGATGTTAATGAAATAGGAAATGCGCCTCTTCATACTATAGTGGATTGATACCCAGAGGCCATTCCAAAAAATATCCATGTGTTACCACCTGAATGCCAAATAAAATTTTATATCAATTTAATTATGTGAACAATAAATATTCATCTAAAAAAATTTATAATGGATCCCACTATTTTTTAAGAGATAAAGGATCATCTATAAGAGTTTTAATGTAATGAAATCATCATTTGTAGTATATTAACCTGGGCTACACATTTTTTATTCACAAAGAAGGTAGATTTTATTATTTGGTTATGTGTTAATTATCATAAATTAAATCATGTTAGGACTAAAAATTAGTATAATATTCCTCAAACTGGGTAAAATTTTGTTCAATTAAAATTATCCAAGTGTCTCTATAAGATTTATCCCTGGTTAGGGTATTTTAGGATCAAATTCAAGAAATAAGATATTACAAAAAACTATATTTCAGTGTCATTTTGTCCATTGTGAATATTTCCTCATGACATTTGGTATAACAAATGAACCTATATTATTCATAGAAATGATAAATTGTATCTTCTATTGTCAAATTGGCTCCTTTTTCCATATTTTTTAATTATAATATTTTTTACTCTTGAATTTTAAATGACCATAAAGAGAACTTGGGGATTATACTGAGTACATTACGAGACCATGATTTTTGTGTTATGTTTTATTTTTGTTACCTATGGTTCCAATAATTTATTTTCCTCAACCATATCATTTTTACGAAGTAATATTAGTTAACCTATGAAATATATATATAGTAGTCTTTTTGGAAGACTCCAAAAAATATTTTTGAAAATACAATGTTTTCTCAGAATAACAGGCTATTATTGTAACAATGGTCAAGATATATCTCATGTTAATTATACCTTTACTTATTCAACAAGAAATGGTGTTAATTTTTTTTATACTAATGACTATTATAAATGATTTCCAGATATTAAAACTCTTGAAACTTTTTCACCCATCCTAATCTTCCCTAAAATTGGTAAGGACCATATAAGGCCCCAGCCTTAAACCTTACTTAATCTTGAGTTATTACAAGATTACACATTGAGGATCTTTTCGGGTTTAGAGTTTTAGAGAATTAGATCATAAAACTTGCATTACATTTCCACATATAAACAAAGTGGTTACATAAAGATAGTATTCTTCATTCCCATCAATGGAAACAAATTTAAAATAAAACATGGATTATTTCTTGACACATCCATGACTCTATCATCTTATCATGTACCTTTCCCTGGACCTGTGAAAAACATTTCAAAAACTTGGGATGAGCATAAAAACTCAGTATGGGTTATATACAAAAAAACATGGAAAGGATACATGAGTTCATATATACATAAGAATGAAATCATACTTTACCCATAAAACATAGGCACTTTAACATACCTCATAAAATCATGAATAAATCATAGAAATCATAAGACATAAAGGTAACTTGAGGCATTCATAACATTATTACATAGGGAGTAACCCTCTTGGTTACGTTTGGAATACCCATCACATTATATTCCCTAAAATCTCTTCGGAGAAACCTTAACGTTTCACTCCTTCGCGTTACCCAATGCATTGGAGAGCTATAACGGGCTCACCCGCCTTAGTTTATCACGGAACCACCTGTCTTCATAATAATTCCCAAGACCATAACATAATCATATCACATAAAACATGCATAAAGGAAACATAAAATTTCCACATTTCAATCACGAGATATCAATACAACACATTGATATAAAAACATTATGAAAACTATTTTCAATACAAAAATAACAGAAAAGTAAAACATGGTATTTATTTTTCTTTTAAAAAGAAGGTATGGCTTGTAGAGGAAGCCGAAACTCAAATAACGGTCACGACGGCGGAGAAGTCATTGTTGCCGCATACGTACGACAAAAAAATTCCCTTTTGTCGTTTAGTAAACGCTTCGTATAAAAAATATTCCTTTTGAATAAACGTTAAAGTCAAAGGGGTTTATACATCGTATAAAAGGAAGTTGTGTATAAAATAAAATATTCCTCAATGAAAGGAGATTGAGACGAAGTCCCATACCTCGTATCCGACTTGACCCGACCGTTCTTTAATCTCTTGAATAATAAACTTGAGTAAATCTCTACTTGATTATGAATCTTTTTCAAGTTCATTTTTCCTTTTATACCATGTTATGAACATCATGTAATCAGTTAAGTTAATAATGTTCATTTTGTCGGTATTTGGTTCTTAAGTCAAAAATAGGCTTCTTACACATACATGTTGTTAATTTGGTCAAAGGTTCATTATATCCAGAATGGTATTCATGATGTAGATATCATATATGTCATATATATCCAATACATACATGCATTTATAATATTACATCACATTTAGAGGTAAGAAATGAAATGCACCGTTCATGGAGACGGTAAGCCGTACGTACGCATGAACGCTACTTCCATTTCTATTTCATATTTTCTGGAATGGAATCATAATGATATAAGAGTATATTATAATTCCAGTATAATAACATATATAATATAATTAACTTTATCCTTTACACATCCCACATATGGTATTAACGAATCAAATCACTTTTAGGGGGCGGTAGTCCACGCTTCCTAAAATGAAGATATCGTGTTTACCCATAATGAAAACCATAAAGGTATGCCCAAAATGAAAAAAACAGAAGCTTAAGGAAAACATAAACATATTATATATCATATATAAAAATAGTGACATCATAATGGACACCTTTGAAGGTGTTAAATGAGTGTTGAACAATCATCGTTTCAGGAGGCAGAATTTCGCCATCCACGGATACCGTATGTTCTTTAACCATTTAATGTAGTTGTGTGAGATTGTAGCTCAAATAAATATTATAACAACATCCTTGTATATTGAAGATATTGGTGTTGTTACAAAATAAGTAAATAAAAAGAGTTTAGGGGGTTGGAGAAGCAAAATAAAACAAATGAACATGAGAGAATGAATTACCTTTAAAAGTGTAACTCCATTTGATTTGAGCCTAAAGGCTTCCTTTGAAAGGATTATGCCCAAAGTTAATCCTCTAGGATGAGGAGAGGGATGTGGAGAGACTAAATGGGCAGGGTTTGGCCGAGCCAAAGGCTTGAGGAGTGTGTGAAATGAGGTAGAGGTGGGGGCCTTTTATAAGAGGAGAGGAAGGGCACTTTTGGAAAGTAAAGAAATATTACTTTATTTGAAAATGTGTTTCGGTTTCAAAAGGTCCCACATTGATATAATTCGTGGATATGGTGATAAGGGTTTTAAATCCACTCATCCAATTGGTTTTGGCCATGTGAAGTTCATAGATTTTACATTATCTTTTCATTTTATTTAAATCGTCAAATAATGATGTCATCGGTGAATCATTATTATATCATAAATAATTTTATTTATTTAATGTCTAAAAATCATAAAAAAAATACTATGATGTAGGAAATCTTTTTATCTTTCCAATGACTATTTATAATCAAATATCTGATCTTTATAACCACATGTAAAAATTGTTTTCGTAAAACATTATTGTTTGTGTCATTTTTACTTTAACATTTAATAAAAAGTTATTTATGTCATTTCCAAACCAATGTGTCTCCATGGGGTCCCCAAGTTGACCCATGGCTTTTCTTGGTCGGCCATGACACAACCAATAAGGTTGGTACATGTGTCTAAGTCATTTCATATTATTAAAGCATTATTTATACCTTAAACTACACTAATTACCACTAATCGCGATTAAAAACTTAATAAGTTACTATTCACCAAAAAATATTTTAATCTCATTGAACCACATTTTACTTCTTAATGACAACCATGTATGTCAGATTTTCAAAATTCAATACACATTAGTGGTAAACTTTCATTTAACTGAAAAATCAGTTTGCTTCATTACCACTTAGTGGTTTCACTATTCATCAAAAATTGAAGTTTTTCAGAAAATTACAAAAAAATTCACCCTAAGCTATATTTGATATTCCGAATTCAAAAATGAAGTATATTTTACAAATTTGAAATCATATAAGTCACATTAATTAATTTAATAATTAATTCCCGCTGCCAGAGCAAATAGCGTGTTTTTACAAAACAATAAGTATCAAAAGATTGACACCAGTTTAAGTCTAATTTCAAAGTGAAATTGATTCCAATGACCACCATTGGATAAAATGGTAAAAATATATTCTAATTTCACTTCAAAACCAATTCAAAACATAATCTAATCATATAAAAAATTAGATTAAAAAGCAGTTTTGATGTAAAATGCAGTATTTTTCACTATTCATTAAAAAATGAACATTGTCAGAAAAATACCAAAAATTCACACAAGGTAAATTTTGATGTCCCAATCATAAAGAATAAGTTTATTTTGACAAACATCGTCAAAATATAGATTCAAAAATGGTTTTCCATCAAAAGGCACTAAAACAATCTTTTAAGAATATTAGTGTATTCCATGCATAAGATTGTATTTATTTTCATTTTAAGCCTCTATAACACTATCTTAATCATTAATAGACGTAGATAAAAATATATATTATTCATTACTTACATGGGATGTTACATCCTTCCCCCCTTTAGAAAATTGCGTCCCCGCAATTTATTTACTTATCGAATAAATGGGGGTACTTATCCCTCATTGCATTTTCAGATTCCCATGTTGCCTCTTCAATCATGTTGTTTTTCCACAAAACCATTACCTGCTTAATCACCTTATTCCGTAACACTTGATCCCTGTGGTCAAGAATATGGACCGGTTTTTCCTCATAAGATAGGTTCTCTTCCAGCTGAACTACCTCTGGACTCAAAACATGAGATGGATCTGGCATATACTTTCTCAACATTGAAACGTGAAAAACATTGTGTACCTCAGATAAACTCGGAGGTAAAGCCACTCGGTATGCAACTGATCCAACTCTCTCCAGAATTTCGTATGGTCCAACAAACCTTGGACTCAACTTTCCTTTCTTACCAAATCACATCACGCTTTTCCAAGGAGAAACCTTGAGAAAAACATGATCACCTACCTCGAAAGATAGATCCTTCCTCCGGTTATCCGCATAACTCTTCTGCCTGCTCTGAGCTGTTCTCATGTGTTTCTGAATCAGCTGAACTTTTTCTGCCATCTCTTCTACCAATTCTGGTCCCATCACCTTTCTTTCACCCACTTCATCCCAGAAAGCTGGAGTTCGACACCGCTTCCCATATAATGCCTGAAATGGTGCCATCTGTATACTGGAATGAAAACTGTTATTATATGAAAACTGAACCAAAGAAATATGTTGGTCCCAACTTCCCTAATAATCCATAGAACAAGCTCGTAGCATATCCTCCAATGTCTGAATTGTTCGTTCTGACTGCCCATCTGATTGAGGATGAAAAGCTGTACTAAAATTTAATTCAGTACCCAACGACTTCTGAATGCCTTTCCAAAAGTTAGAAGTAAACCTGGGATCACGATCCGATACAATGGAGAGAGGAACTCAATGTAACCTGACTATCTCTTTAAGATACAAACGGTAAAGTTGATCAAGAGAGAAAGTATCTCGTATAGCAAGGAAATGAGAAGATTTGGTCTAGCGATCAACAATAACCCAGATTGCATTATTACCTCGAGATGTCTTCGGTAATCCAACAACAAAGTCCATGGATATATTCTCCCATTTCCACTCTGGCACTGGTAAAGGCTGAAGCATCCCTTTCGGTAACTGCCGCTCTACTTTAACCTGCTGAAAAGTCAAACACTTCACAATAAAATTAGCAATATCTCTTTTCATTCCATCCCACCAGTAATACTCCCGCAGATCTATATACATCTTAGTACTGCCTAGATGAACTGAAAACGGAGAACTATGAGCTTCACATAACAACTCTCTCTTCAACTGTGAATCACAAGGCACACAAAATCTCTTCCCAAATCTCAAAACACAATCATTATCAATGTTGAATTCAGGCAACTTACCTTTCTGAACCAGCTCTACCCTTTTCTGCAACTCACTGTCTTGCTTCTGTGCTTGCATGATTCTATCTGATAGAGATGATCTCACTGATACCTGAAAAAAAAACAGAAGTACTTCCTGCACCAACAACTTCTATGCCAAAGTTCATCAAATCGTTAACCAAAGGATCACGTTCCAACCACAACATTGTTAATGAAGCATTACTTTTTCGACTCAAAGCATCAGCCACTTTATTTGCTTTTCCCGGATGGTAATGAATTGTACAATCATAATCCTTGATTAATTCCAGCCATCTCTTTTGTCTCATGTTTAACTCTTTCTGAGTGAATATATACTTTAAACTTTTGTGATCGGTATATATTTCACACTTTACTCCATACAAATGATGCCTACAAATTTTTAAAGCAAAAACAACAGCAGCTAATTCCAAATCATGTCTAGGATAATTTACCTCATGAGTTTTCAACTGTCGTGAAGCATAAGCAATTACCTGATCATTCTACATTAGGACGCAACCAAGTCCTTTCAATGAAGCATCACTGTATATAACAAACTCACCATTCCTGGAAGGTAGTGCCAAAACTGGAGCATTCACCAATCTTCTTTTCAATTCCTGAAAACAATCATCACATTCTTTTGTCCAGATAAACTTAACACCCTTCAGAGTTAGCTTAGTCATTGGACTAGATAACCGTGAAAAATTTCTAACAAACCTTTGGTAATAGCCCGCCAAACCAAGGAAGCTACGAATCTCGGTTACATTTGTGGGTCTTGGCCATTCTTCCACAACTTTTGTTTTTGCAGGATCAACAGTTATTCCATCTTTAGAAACAATGTGACCAAGGAAAGAAATTTGTTGCAACCAAAACTCACACTTGCTGAATTTCCCATACAGTTTATTTTCTTTTAAGGTTATCAAGATAACCCTTAAATGTTTTTCATGCTTCTATTTACTTTTAGAAAACACCAAAATATCATCAATGAAAACCACCACAAACTTATCCAAGAACTCATGGAAAATTCTATTCATTATGTCCATGAATACAGCAGGTGCATTGGTTAGCCCAAAAGGCATTACTACAAATTCATAATGGCCATATCTCGTACGGAACGCGGTCTTCGGAATATCTGCCTCCTTTACCTTCAGCTGATGGTACCCCGATCTCAAGTCAATCTTTGAAAAAAACTGAGCTCCCTGGAGCTGATCAAACAAATCATCGATATGAGGCAAAGGATATTTGTTCTTAACAGTGATATTATTCAGGGCTCTATAATCAATGCAAAGTCTCATAGAACCATCTTTCTTTTTAACAAATAAAACAGGAGCACCCCATGGTGATGTGATAGGTCTAATGAAACCTTTTCTAATAAATCTTGCAATTGCTCCTTCAACTCTAAAAGTTCAATTTGTGCCATTCGATAAGGGGGTTTGGAAATTGGCTTAGAATCAGGAACTAAGTCAACAGTAAACTCAACATCCCGATCTGGTATTATTCCAGGCAACTCATCGGGAAAAACATCAGGATACTAATTTACCACTGGCACATCATTAATCTGAACAGTTCCTTTATTTTCAACGACGTGTGCAAGGTAACATTCATTTCCATCTTTTACAAGTTTATCGGCCTCTTGATATGTTATCAAAAGTAAGGGTTCATTCTTGTAAACAAACTGAAAGACTTTCTGAAAAGAAACTTCTTTAGCTCTACAGTCAATCTTAGCATGGTAAATAGAGAGCCAATCCATACCCAGGATAACATCAAACTCTACTAGAGGTAGAATAATAAGGTTTGCAAGTAGGTTCTTTCCACAGATAAGGATAGGAAGATTCTTATAAATTCTTTTTGCCTCGACACTTCCCCCAGGAGTTTTTACCAAAAGTTCAGGAGTCATTTATTGAGATGGTATTCCCATTTTACTAGAAAAGGTTTCAGAGATGAAAGAATGTGTAGACCCCGAATAAAACAACACACTGCCATAATCTGAAAAAACAAACAAAGTACCTGATTCAACTTCATTTGATGGCCCGACATCTGTTGAAGTAGTTGCAAAGGATTTCACCACCCCTTTCTGCTTGTAGTCTAACTGCTTCCCATCACTCAAGCTCCTTGTCGGACACTCATTTTCATAGTGACCCATCTCATTGCACTTATAACATTTCACTAACTGTAAATCAAATTTGTTCTTACCTTCACCTTGATCCTTTTCAGTGCAATCACGAGCCTTATGTCCCATCTTACCACATCGGTAACACTTTCCAGAATTCAGAAGACATTTCCCAGCATGCCTTTTGCCACATCTAGCACAAACTGGAAACTTAGTTCTCTTACCATCAGACTTTTTTGAAGAATTCTTACCTTTCTCCTGCCACCTCGGTCTCTTCTTCTGGTGGTTGTTATAGAACACTTGGTCATCGGCAAACTGTATTTCCACCTTCTCAGCACATCGAACAAGCTTTTCATAACTTTTAAACTCACGAGAAGCTAATTCCCTTCGATACTTTGGCTTTAATCCTAAGTAAAAATGATTTATTTTACTATCAAGGTCCCGAATAAAATTTGGAGCATACCTTGCCAATCGAGTGAACCTTTCTTCATAGGCAGCCACTGAGTCTTCCTCTTGCCTCAATTCCAAGAATTGCTTTTCCATCCTAAGTCGAACAGCCTTAGGAAAATACTTCTCAAGAAACATACCTTTGAATTCATCCCAGTCAAGAGCATCAATCTCATCGGTGTCCCTGATATTTTTAACCATAGACCACCACTGATCTGCTTCACCCTCCAAACGGTAAATAGCAAGGCTAACCTTTTGATTTTCTGAACACCCCATGACGTCAAAAAACTTCTCCAGTGGTTTAATCCACCCTTCAGCTAGCACAGGGTCAGATGATCCTCTGAATGATGGTGGATGTTGCCTCATGAAATGTTCCACCACTGACATGTTCCTCTGCGGTTGATCTGGCTGATATCGTGCATGGATACCACCGCCATTTATCGCTTGAGTCATCTGCGCCATTACTGCAACAAACTGTTCAGTTCCAATTCCGACCATTTCTGGATGTTGATTCGGAAGGTTATTTCCTTCTGTATGCCTTCCTAGCACAACTTCCCTGTTTCCTCTACAGAAAACCATTCTGAATAAACATGTCTTATATGAAGCAACATGGTAATCTTTAAATGCTATATCATTTGGAATTTTTTTTTTGGATAATCATTTAATAGAATTTTAACTCCTAAAGTTATCTAAACCGACCTCTGATACCAACTATAAGGCCCCAGCCTTAAACCTTACTTAATCTTGAGTTATTACAAGATTACACATTGTGGATCTTTTCGGGTTTAGAGTTTTAGAGAATTAGATAATAAAACTTGCATTACATTTCCACATATAAACAAAGTGGTTACATAAAGATAGTATTCTTCATTCCCATCAATGGAAACACATTTAAAATAAAAAAAGGATTATTTCTTGACACATACTTGACTCTATCATCTTATCATGTACCTTTACCTTGACCTGTGAAAAACATTTCAAAAACTTGGGATGAGCATAAAAACTCAGTATGGGTTATATAAAAAAAACATGGAAAGGATACATGAGTTCATATATACATAAGAATGAAATCATACTTTACCCATAAAACATAGGCACTTTAACATACCTCATAAAATCATGAATAAATCATAGAAATCATAAGACATAAAGGTAACTTGAGGCATTCATAACATTCTTACGTAGGGAGTAACCCTCTTGGTTACGTTTGGAATACCCATCACAGTATATTCCCTAAAATCTATTCAGAGAAACCTTAACATTTCACTCCTTCGTGTTACCCAATGCATTGGAGAGCTATAACTGGCTCACCCGCCCTTAGTTTATCACGGAACCACCCATCTTCATAATAATGCCCAAGACCATAACATAATCATATCACATAAAACATGCATAAAGGAAACATAAAATTTCCACATTTCAATCACGAGATATCAATACAACACATTGATATAAAAAAATTATGAAAACCATTTTCAATACCAAAATAACAGAAAAGTAAAACATGGTATTTATTTTTCTTTTAAAAAGAAGGTATGGCTTATAGAGGAAGCCGAAACTCAAATAACGGTCACGACGACGGAGAAGTCATTGTCGCCGCATACGTACGACAAAAACATTCTCTTTTGTCGTTTAGTACACGCTTCGTATAAAAAAGATTCCTTTTGAATAAACATAAAAGTAAAAGGGGTTTATACACCGTATAAAAGAAAGTTGTGTATAAAATAAAATATGCCTCAACGAAAGGAGATTGAGACGAAGTCCCATACCTCGTATCCGACTTGACCCGACCGTTATTTAATCTCCTGAATAATAATCTTGAGTTAATCTCTACTTGCTTATGAATCTTTTTCAAGTTTATTTTTCCTTTTATACCATGTTATGAACATCATGTAATCAGTTAAGTTAATAATGTTCATTTTGTCGGTATTTTGTTCTTAAGTCAAAAATAGGCTTCTTACACTTACATGTTGTTAATTTGGTCAAAGGTTCATTATATCCAGAATGGTATTCATGATGTAGATATCATATATGTCATATATATCCAGTACATACATTCATTTATAATATTACATCAAATTTAGAGGTAAGAAATGAAATGCACCGTTCATGGAGACGGTAAGCCGTACGTACGCATGAACGCTACTTCCATTTCTATTTCATATTTTCTGGAATGGAATCATAATGATATAAGAGTATATTATAATTCCATTACAATAACATATATAATATCATTAACTTTATCCTTTACACATCCCACATATGGTATTAACGAATCAAATCACTTTTAGGGGGCGGTAGTCCACACTTCCTAAAATGAAGATATCGTGTTTACCCATAATGGAAACCATAAAGGTATGCCCAAAATGAAAAAAACAGAAGCTTAAGGAAAACATAAACATAATATATATCATATATAAAAATAGTGACATCATAATGGCCACCTTTGAAGGTGTTAAATGAGTGTTGAACAATCATCGTTTCGGGAGGCAGAATTTTGCCATCCACGGAAACCGTATGTTATTTCACCATTTGATGTAGTTGTGTGAGAGTGTAGCTAAAATAAATATTATAACAACATCCTTGTATATTTAAGATACTGGTGTTGTTACAAAATAAGTAAATAAAAAGTGTTTAGGGGTTTGGAGAAGCAAAATAAAACAAATGAACATGAGAGAATGAATTACCTTTAAAAGTGTAACTCCTTTTGATTTGAGCCTAAAGGCTTCCTTTGAAAGGATTCTTCCCAAAGTGAATCCTCTAGGATGAGGAGAGGGATTTGTAGAGAGTAAATGGGCCGGGGTTGGCCGAGCCAAAGGCTTGAGGAGTGTGTGAAATGAGGTAGAGGTGGGGGCCTTTTATAAGAGGAGAGGAGGGGCACTTTTGGAATGTAAAGAAATATTACTTTATTTGAAAATGTGTTTCGGTTTCAAAAGGTCCCACATTGATATAATTCGTGGATAAGGTGATAAGGGTTATAAATCCACTCATCCAATTGGTTTTGGCCATGTGTAGTTCATAGATTTTACATTAGCTTTCCATTTTATTTAAATCGTCAAATAATGATGTCATCGCTGCATCATTATTATGTCATAAATAATTTTATTTATTTAATGTCTAAAAATCATAAAAAAATACTATGATGTAGGAAATCTTTTTATATTTCCAATGACAATTTATAATCAAATATCTGATCTTTATAACCCCATGTAAAAATTGTTTTCGTAAAACATTTCTTGTTTGTGTCATTTTTACATTAACTTTAATAAAAAGTTATTTATGTCATTTCCAAACCAAAGTGTCTCCATGGGGTCCCCAAGTTGACCCATGGCTTGTATTGGTCGGCCATGACACAACCAATAAGTTTGGGACATGTGTCTAGGTGATTTCATATTATTAAAGCATTATTTATACCTTAAACTACACTAATTACCACTAATCGCGATTAAAAACTTAATAAGTTACTATTCACCAAAAAAATATTTTAATCTCATTGAACCAAATTTTACTTCTTAATGACAACCATGTATGTCGGATTTTAAAAATCAATACACTTTAGTGGTAAACTTTCATTTAACTGAAAAATCAGTTTTCTTGATTACCACTTAGTGGTTTCACTATTCATCAAAAATTGATGTTTTTTAGAAAATTATCAAAAATTCACCCTAAGCTATATTTGATATTCCGAATTCAAAAATGAAGTATATTTTAAAAAATTCAAATCATATAAGTCACATTAATTAATTTAATAATTAATTCCCGCTGCCAGAGCAAACAGCGTGTTTTTACAAAACAATAAGTATCAAAAGATTGACACCAGTTTAAGTTTAATTTCAAAGTGAAATTGATTCCAATGACCACCATTGGATAAAATGGTAAAAATATATTCTAATTTCACTTCAAAACCAATTAAAAACATAATCTAATCATATAAATAAATTAGATTAAAAAGCAGTTTTGATGTAAAATGCAGTATTTTTCACTATTCATTAAAAATTGAACATTGTCAGAAAAATACCAAAAATTCACACAAGGTAAATTTTGATGTCCCAATCATAATGAATAAGTTTATTTTGACAAACATAGTAAAAATATAGATTCAAAAATGGTTTGCCATCAAAAGGCACTAAAACAATCTTTTAAGAATATTAGTGTATTCCATGCATAAGATTGTATTTATTTTCATTTTAAGCCTCTATAACACTATCTTAATCATTAATAGACATAGATAAAAATATCTATTATTCATTACTTAATTGGGATGTTACAGACCATATAGTATATTATGATGCATTTGGAGCCGGTCTTCATTATGTTTTCATGTAGGGAGATCATGTTGTGGCCTATGGTTCCAGATATTTTAAAACATGAGAAAAAATATCAAACAAATTAACTATAATTAGTTATAGTTTTCAATGTCTTTTATAATTTGTAGTATTACATATTTGGATAAAATTTCATAATTTTCATCGGCTATAAGAGTTTGAAATACATCTTCTCTAAATGGAACATGAATGTGTGGAAACAAATATGGAAGGTGTAACTCATGATTTTTTATATTTACTTGGTAAATACACCTAAAAATGGAAATATATGGCCAATAAATTGAGTTATATGATGTAGAATGAAGTGTTATAAGAATCACTTGACTAATAGGATATGATGAGAATGATTTTTGGCATCTATCAAGATTTTAACGCACATGATGAACATGATATTTTCTTCCCAGTAAATCATTGTAATCACATGATGGATTTGGTGAAATAATTACATATGGTAGACCCTAATTTAAGCCTTATTAGGACAAGTATAACTGGTGGGGAGACTTTTTATATCTTGATATATGATGAAAACTCTCTATTATGATTTCAAAATAAAATTTAACTACCTTAGTCTTTCTAGGAAAAACTTATGTGAATATATCAATATTAAAAATAATATATTAATATAGGTATTAAGGGAGTTATTAGTTAAATTAAATCAAATTTGGGGGGTTAGTTATGAGTGGAAATATTACAGATCATGTAATGAAACACTTAACTAGCATATAGGTGAATGTTGAGAGTCAATGACTTAATTGTACTTGCAATGTATGACTATACTATTATGATAGTGGGAATAAATTAAAGTAAAATATTTCATAAGTTTTATTAGAATGATATGGAATCAAGATGTTATTTTCATGATTGTGTATTGACTCACCAATTCAGCATACTTTCTCTCTATTATAGAATCTTATATGGTAGAGGATTGGGAAAATTTTTATATCTAATAAGTGGTCAAGTTACAAGGGAAAAAATTTTCAATTGAATATTACATAGATTCCCATTTCACTTACTCATTCTAGTAGACATTACAATAATATATTAGGATTCAAATGACCTTGAGCATGGAATATCCTCCATAAATGGATAAGAAGTAAAAACCCACAATTTAGAAATTGGAATATATGATCTGGGATTTTGTCCGAGAATTTAGTTTCTATTGGTAAAACCATATACCTTTGTTTGGAATTATCCTTCAACAACCACTACTGGGATATTATAAATATGTCCCCTTTGGGGTATTTGTATGGGAACCCTTTTTATCCTCAACTATTATGTGTGGAAACATGAATGGAATTTTTTATTTGATTTAGTATTGTCAGTGAGACTATAGATAAGATTTAGATGATTCGAAAGTGAATGGATATGGATCAATGCTAAGAGTTATCATATTCATACAATCATTAATGAACCATATATTATTATGTGAGTGACCAAATATTCTTTATAGTGTCACTGAGACTTAGACAATGATTCATGGTGAATCAAAGAAAGTTATTACTATGATATGTTGGACTGTTTGAGGTTATCGAACGGATTGAAAATATTGTGTATCAATTATCCCCACCATCAAGATTCATATCTATTTATATTGTCTCATATATTTCTCAACTAAATAAATATAACTCAGATCCTCATATTGTGTTTAGTTGGGATCATGTAACTCTTGATCTTGTTGTGATTTTTATCCATGACTCAATTTGGGTTCTAGAGAGACCATAAATAACCTATGATGGAGATATATTTCCAAGGATTATGTTTTATAAAACCATGTTCAAATTGAAGAGGAACAGTGATAATAAAAGAATTTGATATGGGGTAAATGGAATTAATTTTTTCAAGTTAAACATTTATCCTGAGCCTCTCAATGACAGAAATTCCAATGGTGGGGAAAATATAGCACCCCTGTTTTGAGGTATGCCATCATTTTATCATTATTATTTTATGTTTTGGTTCATTGAGATAGTTTTTTGGAATATTTATAAAAAATTATGAGAATTTAACTGATAAAATGGATAAAATAATTATGAATTTTGTTTATAATTTTTCTATATGTGAATTTTTCTAATGTAGATGCCACAAATTTTCATGAATCCATGAATGGGTTTCCTTGGGTGGATGGATAATTCTATTATTTATGTGTGAGAAATTCACAATTCCAATGGATTATGGTGATTTTTCTATATTTGGAAATTCAAATATTTGTATATAAGGAAAACTATTTATTTAGGATTTGATTTCATGATTCATGTCGTTAATGTATTTGTGTCTAAGATTTTTAATAACTTTCTACGGTCTTGAACACTCATTCAATTCCAACATCTGTATTTTGATATCCTAGTTTACCCTAGGTGATATAAAATGTTAATAAACTTCTAGAATATGATTCCAATGGATCATCAAGCATTCAATTGAGTAAATCAAAGGCTAGGATATCGTTATTCTTTCTCACATTAGATCTCTTCATATATTCTAGAATGGAACCATATATCAGTGTTTATATTTGTAATTATGTGAATTGAATCAATTATGATGAAATATTCTTTGTATTTACTCTATAAATTGGAGTATGAGATGAGGCAGGTAAAATATTATTGATTCATAGTAAAAGAAAACTTGAGGTTGGTGGAATCGCTACAACTCTACTCTTCTGGAACAAGATGGCTTAAGATTTTCTAAATTTTTCTTAAGATTGGTTTGAAATTATATTTTGAAAATTTATATAGAAAATGATTATATTGATGAAATTTCAAAATAGGAGGGTTTTGAAATATAGAAATGATGTTTTTTCCTAAGGAATATTAATCAAATTTATTTTTTGAATAAAGGTTTTAATTATTATGTTGTCATGATTGTGTTGTCTTGTGTTCATGTGTATGGGCATAAATAAGGGTATGGATTTACCCTTATTAAAATGGGACATATAAGTTCATGAACATACCCCCATTAAAATGGTTTATTAAGTGGAATATTAGTAAAGGAATGTCTCACCACTCATGAGAATTAGGAGTTCTATGGTCACATGAATTTTGTGTGTCCATGGGTGAAAGATTCAAATGTTTATGTCAATTAATAGGAAATGGTTTTTTAAGTAATTAAAATGTCATCCATGAAAACTATTTATATATTTCATCAAGTGTTTATCTACTTAACATTTTTTATATAAAATATTCTATCTTTTTCTTGGAATAATGGTTTTTTAAGTATGTAGGTATTACCTACTGAGTGATATACCCACCCTATACATTGGAACCATACTATTTTTTATATGTTTTTTTACTGAAATACAAGGAGAAAATTTCACAGTTCTCTAGTGGGGTTCATTGACATCATTGACTATTTTGTATGAGTGGGATCTAAATAGTATCTTTGTCCTGGTCTAGAGTGATGCCACTTTGGTTCTTGAGTATTCACATTGGGATTGTTGTCCTCATGAAATTATTTTTTTTCTATTATATTCAAATATTTTTCTTAGGTTGGTGTTTTACTAAGTTATGAATTTTATTTATCAATCATCAAACAGTTTATTTTTCATATTACTCTTACATCTCTGTAGGTCATTTATTCTTTACGATAAGTCATCCACTAATAGTTTAGTAAGTCTTAGGATATTATTTTTATGCTTCGATGTTATGGGGTTGTCACATAAGGCTAGTAACACTTTTTTAATTTATAATCCTATTAGTTAGGGTCATATGTTTCATATGTACTCTTGAAAACAATACATCATTTATAATATAATACTCATAGTGATACCAATTATTTTTACTCAAAATTATAATATTGAAATCATAAACATACAGATCGAAATAAAAAAATATATAACTTTCATTAATCAACATCAATTAGATCTTGCAAACATGAATTAATATCAATTTAATTTCCATTGACCCATCCCAATGGTTTATATCTCCCAAAAAACCTACAATAATTTAGTAATGGTTGTTATGTTTAGTTATATAGGGAGTGGGGACACTAAATTCCTCAAGTTGAGGAAGATGATGATTCATTGTAGACTAAAAATTTCCTTTTATAATTTAAATTTTAATATATTTTGTGATCTGAAATAGTTTAGATAGAATCCAACTTCTATTAATTTTCATTGGGCTTATTATTTTTATCATGGACCATATCACAATCTTTTATTCCATGGAAATTCGTTATTATAAGGTTCTCTTAAAAATTCATGGATTTTATATTTCAACACTAATCCTTCTTGCTTCCTTTTTTATCTCTATGTGAATTATTATCATTGATAATCCATACCAAATTTTGGGACACTTATTTGACATGAGTTATGTTTAGAGTCCTTACACTTTTATAAAACTTTTTCTGGTCCCTCCAAGACACATTTTGAGTAACAAGATATTTAAAATTTTTCCTCATTCCACTTTTATCATATTAATACACCATATATCATGCTTCTACTAGTATAAAATTTATTGTAACATCAATTTTTAGGGTTTTAATGTCATTTTTTGACGTGACGTCTTTGAATGAATTATCTTTAAGAGAAACATTGTTCAAATATATTTAACTATTGATCTTATAACCAATGTAAAAATTCAATTTATTTTATAAAATTCAAAGAAAAAAAATTTAATATAACTTTTTGCATCATGTTTAAAAAAAGATACCTTAAAAGTCACCATTAATGAGAGTTTTTAAAAAATATGTTGTAAAAAATGTCCTTTGACATGTTTTTTAAAAAAATTAGACATCAAAATTATATTTTATATGAAATTATTGAAGAACCATGAATCATGCATGTGTCTGATAGAAAATCCATGAATAAAACACCACAAAAATACAAATATCATTTACTGTGTTAGGTTTTAGTTAGAACTAATAATAAATTAGTTTGAATTCATAAAAAATAATAATTCATGAAATTATAACAATATTTAAATATATTATAAATAATAATAGAAAATGAAAAATTAATGTTCTATAAAAGAGACCTATCCATATATAATCTATGTATACAATATAATTGATTAAAACCATTTCATTCATCACTAAAACCACTCTCTCTTCCTCATATATAGTATTGAAAAATATTCATCATAGATATTTATTCATGATTTTGAATCTATAAATGAGTAATATCATGATAAATTTCACATTGGGGAGAAATCATATGAGCATTATAGATCATTAGACGTTGGATGTGATGGAAAATTGTTGTCAAAATGAAAAATATGGATCTAGCACGACAAAATCTTTGTGGGAAAGAAAAAAATGATAGTTATATTATAAAATTTCAAAATTTCATATTTCATACAATACATTTGATGTGGGAAAGTAAATTCATGTTGTATCACAGTGAAAAAAATTATGTTTAGAGAAAAATAGCGTTTTAGCATTAGATATTTTAATAAACAATATTAAAATCCCTATTGGTGTAGTGTTTCTATGGAAGTTACATATAACAAATGTTTAAATCTTATAAAGATTGTTTTGGATGTTTCTATTGAATTAATTTATATCAAAACATTTTTAGAATTTGATATGTGAAATATAATGTTAAAACCTTGATGTAAAATATATATTTTCTACTAGGTTACCGTTTCTATATTAGTTCTCTTATATCATCCATCAATTATTTCCTTGTGGTATAATTTTTCAAAACACTTAGGATTACTTCATTTAAATAACATTTGATATCTATTAAAACTTCCTTGGTCTTTTTCATTCATTAGTAGAACTTTTTTTACAATATTATCCATTATTTTCATATTTTAATAATCTTACTCCTTCTTCACCTTCACAATTTATTTTACTTTTCTACAGAGGGATTATTTTGGTTAGCCATCATAGGTTCTTAGTGAACCATTTCTTTAGTTATACCATATTTATTTATAAAATGAAGTATACCAATTGTTTAGTATACAATATTGTCTTTTGATGTTTCCTTTCTTCCTATTTGTAATTTGAATAACGAATTTTTAATAAATCTTTTTTCACCCTTATTTCTATAATTATTTACCATATAGACATGGATATAACACAAAATAAAATTATCAATAAAAATATATCTCATATATTACTTCATCTATAAAGATACAATTGAATCATATTTTCATTCTCCTTTAATCCCTTTGGATTCTAGTTACACACTCATGATATGACCCTGATTCCATAGTATTACAACATTTTAAAAACCATGAATTCAATTCCTTTACTTATATATTTTGTAATAATGTTATACTTACTAAGGAATATATATTTTCAAATATTTGGACACAATGAATTGATTCTTCCATTGAAGGAAACTTCTTATATTCATTATATATTTTTAGCCTATCCTTGAAGTCATTGATCTTCCCATCCATATCCTTAACTGAGTAATAGTTTCCTTCAAACATAATCCATGTTACATTTTTTATTTTATCCTCATATCAATTTGTGTTTTTCAAGATTTAAAGAATGATTTTATCTCTTTATTCCTAGCCACATGTTCATTTAATTCATGGTAACTTTAATCAAGTATATCACATTTACACTTAATTATTTTTCACCTTCATTAATATTTATATTAAATATAGATTTATCAACATCAATTAACCATTTTTATCCTTAATAAACTCTTCAATGTTCACACAAACTTCACCATTATTAGCCTTAATGTTTTTATATCTCTTATTTCAAGTCCCTACTTCTTTGAACTAGTTTTATACTTATGTACTTTTTCTGAAATCTTTTCAAATTACTTAGACTAAGAATCATTCTTCTCCCATATTTTGTTATTGAAATAAATCAATATATTTTTTAAAATTTCCAAAATTTTGAGATAAATGTTTTTCACTCTAACATGGATCTCTTAATACTCTTTATATATCCTCACCTACATGTTTTCTTCTTGTAGCTATTGAACTAACTCTTAAGATTAGTGGAAAACTTCAACCTTTGGGATACATGACACCTCAACATCATCAATTGATACAATATCACTTGGGACATCGACATCCCAAAACATTTATATGGTTAAGAAAATGAATTAATACATTCATAATGACAATTAGATATATACCATTATTTTAATAGAAACTATAATATAACATATGAATCACACTTTTAACATAAATTTTCAATTTTATATAATCTCGTGAGTTATTTTTTTACATCACTAAGATTTTACTGATAGATAATAACTCAAATACAAGAAATAATCAAATAAATTCATAACAAAACAAATCCAACATGATAAATTTTTTCGTTAAAACCACATTCATGTACCATAATTTTATTCAGTGATAGATACCCTGTGAGGGGGTAATTTTGGGAATTTAAATCAATCCAATTTCACTAATTAAAACTTATACTCTCACTATCCTGAATGATATTGTCTTATCAATTTACAGGGAAACTCTTATATTATTATTTTAATAATGGTTTTATTGACACATTGTTTATATTTTCATTAGTCTAATTTGATTTGAGATAATTTAACTACACTCAATAATTTATGCTGTGTAGATTATAGATAAAGGATATACACAAGAAAATATAGTTTACATGTTTCACCTGAACTTGGATAGTCTAAATAGTATATAATCAAAGTTCTCGAAGGTAAAAAACCCATTAAACACCTTCAGATGATTGTTTAGAAAAGTTAACTCCAATTATTAGGTTCACTCCACATTTGTTTTCTACTTTTGATCACTCCTCACCAATGTTCACTACATTAGATCAAGGATCACTCCTTCCCCTCATTTAATAACTACTCAAGATGGGATAACGTGTTGGAATACATTCCAATGCATGAATTATCTACCTCTTTCTTCCAAAATGATTGAGTAGCTTCTCATTGATCTTCATTAACTACTCTACTAGAATTGTAATTGAAATTATCTATAATAACTACTTCATATTCCTTCATAACAAATTTTAAATATTTAAGGAATCATTTATTCCATTAGAAAGTTTTTAAATGATTAATATGTCACTTTCTATGTTGTTTTCTTAATGAGAATATCCAATACTAAATTTCACTCAATTTTTTTTCATATAATTATTCCATTTTATGTCAATATTCATTAAATTATCTATGATAGTTTATTCATATAGTAATTTATTTCATGATAAATAATGTTTTTTGACAATAAGTATCTTCATGTAAATTTTTTTTCTCATATTTCACATGAAAAATAGTGTTTCAGATACAAGTTCATAAAATTCCCCCTTTGAATAAATTAGAGTGTTTATATAAATTAATATACTTCTCTTCTATTTCCTCCCATTTTTTCTTATATGGGTCAATTTTATTTATAAGAAAAATACAGACCCATCCTATATAGAAAACTCTTCCTTCATGAACGTATAATTTTTCAAAAATCTCTATGCCCAACTCACAATTACATGATTCCATGATTTTTCAAGAATTATATAAATCACACATCTTCCCCCTTAAGTGATTACTCATCTCTAATAAAACTATCAAACTTAGAAGCACCATATTTTCATATGTATGCAATAAAAATTCATGGTAATTACTTCATTTCAATTATTTCCTATGAAATATTTTCAAACAACTTTAAACCCTTATAAAATTACTCTTTTTTGAATATATAAATTCTTTAATGGTACTATAACCTTATAATGGACTTTTCATGGTGAAATATGTTGTGACGCTTATATAAGTTAATATATTTTTCACATGCTATCACTGACTAGATATTTATCGTTGGGAATTCAACTATAATGACAAAATATATCAAAAAATAAGGGAAACTCAACAAAAATATTCACAAAACATTATCCCTGTTAAACATAGAATACTTATGAAAGAGATATCATGTTATCAATAAGATGCATCAATATGAATCCACTCTGCCTAATATAGTGACACAAATTTTCATATTGGATGCTAACATTTTATTTGATGGTAAATCAAAATCCTCATATAACTGTTGATATGGTGAATAAAAAACACAACATATTTTAACTCATCAAGTCATGTTTGAAAAGTAATACATCATATAGTAACACCAATTCACATTTTATGATAACAAAAATAATACAAAATCAAAAAATGAGGCAATATTAAGGTTATACTTTTCCGTTGGGGTGTGTAAAAAAACATTGGAAAATACAACATAAATCATATTTAGAAACATGCCCAATCTAAGTGTTCATACCAATAAATCACATAAAATACCTATAGTATCCCTTATATTTCAATTACCATACACTAACAACTACTTCTATTATTATCTAACAAACTACCCATACATATCCATGGAAAATAGTCATAATATTTATTAACAAATCTTTGAGTCATTTCATCATTAAAGTTTTTGATAATTATTATTTGACAACTACATTATATTAATTTTAAATTCACTTATCCTTAATTATTCCCAAACCATTCATTAAAAATTAACCATGTTTAACTCATATAATTTTTATTCATTATTCTCATTTATAGTTTATTTACAATCCCTACTTGTTAAATCCCACTCCCAAACCCATCACCATGTTCCTGATTACAAATAATTTTTCATACCACTGAATGATTATTATAAAAATCCATAACACATGAACTAAACATCATAAGAACCACCCTAATTCACATTAAAACAATAACCGATACAACCTCAAATACACTTTATTTCACCAAAACTGGCTATGGAAACATTCTAAACCACATAATAGTGCACTCACTATTACCACATTAATAAACACACATATTCTTGCCAAATAGTAAACAATATATAGAAAAAACACGTAAAAAACATCCCAACACCCGAATACCATCAAAAAATGATCCCAAATCTCTAACAACAATTTCAATTATCCTCTTTCTACATCGATCAAAAAATGACATCCTATAAAACATTGTAATTTCAAACCTCTAATTTTCATGCATTGATCCTCACACATCAACACCTTAATTCAGTCAAAAAAGACACTACCAATACCATTTTAATAATATAAATTGAAAATTAAAATACCAACATAAAAAACCCCAATATCATGAGATTTTATTAAATTATTCCGCTTTTTAAAATAAAAAGTTTATATTAATTGAACATATCTTCCAAAGAAATTGAAGAATGAGACATAATTTTCATACGTAGATATTAAATCAAAATTGAATAATAATTTTTAAATAAAAAAAAATAAAACACTATAACCATATAGGTTTTGTGTCTTTGGGATCTAATAATTATAAAATGATTTTTCATAATACATATAATTCATCTCCCACTTATTAATTCAAAACTGTAACCCATTTTGACACATCATACATAATACCTTTCTTTATATCCTTGGATTATAAACATAAAAAAGGGTGTGATCAAACATTAATTAAGGGTGAAAAATAGGGATATAAATAATATAATAATCATGAAACATAACAACATGAGAAAAACATTTGAAAATCATATGCTGCATATAAAATATCTGGATATCAATTTAGGGGATAAATCATAGAAGTTCAAAAATAACATATTTCATGAGATCATACCAATAGACATTAAATTGTAGAATATAAATAAGTATAGAAAAATCATTTACATATTAGTCAAGGCTCACTACCCAAATTATAATAGTGGAAAAAGTAACTTAGTGAATTGGTTTCACTCTCAGTTCTAGCCATATATTACTGAACTTAGTTTACTCCTGTTCTAGAGATTTATTACTAAACATAGTTCACTTCTCGTTCCAGTCCTTCCTATCTCATGAGATATAATTATTTACTCAATTCATTGGATGGAGATATAGTTCTCACCCACAAATGTTTGGAACCATATATATATGTTCTACAATAATATAATTCATTCATTATATCAGAACCCATAAACATAAATTTGTTTTATAAACATTATTCCATCATAACAAAACACCTAGAAAAGAAATGATTTTCATAAATATCACTCCATAATAAACATAAAAAAGAACTAATAGGGATAATATAGTTAAAACATATTCCAATTAAAATATAACTGCTATCAAAGAATATTATCATAGATAGAAATCAATCTTGATAGATCACGTGAAAATAATTTTTAATGAAAATATCCTTTATTATTTGAAAAAGTTTTCTTTTCTTAAAATTCCATACTATTTTAAAAGAAAAAAAATAATATGAAAGCATCCTTATAGGATTTTAAGTAAATCATCAAGGAATTTGTTCCTCCCAAATGTGGAAAAACCTGTTCATGTTGTATAAGTTAAAAAACATTCCTTTCATTCATTTTCCAGAAAAGTCACAATGTAAATCGTTAGAAAAAAATATTCCTTTAAATCATATTAGTAAAAATTAAAAAAAGGATAAAAATGAATATAAAAATTTTATAATAATAGTAAAAATATTATGGAATATAGTTTTAATAATCATGGACATATAAGATAAATATTCACGATCAGATACTTATGTATAAACAATCCTGAATAAAACAGTATTGTTATATTAACCCTAAACATAAGTCCAATTTACATATAAAATGGATTAAATAATAATATTATATTATAATAGAACCAAATTAATATTTATTATATTATATATAACCATATTATCACCCATTTGTTAATAATATTTGTTTATTACTCTTCATTTGGGGGTTAACTTCTTCATATTTCAACGGATGTTTGGTTATATAAGTACCAATTCTTGTGAATAAGATATAGTTACATAATTTACATATTTATATTAAGGTAATATATATCATATTTATACATTATAAACATTTATATAATGATTATTGAATGGTTAATATGGAAAATAAATCACATCACATCATTGAAATAGTAGGTCATACGTACGCACCAGGATTGGTATAATTCCTTTAATAGTAAAAGGGCAAGGAATAATAAAGTATATATTTTGTTCTAGAATCATGATCATGTTATAATTATTAAATATTTCTATTATTTCCATCATTAAACCAACCCATGTAAGGTAGTGATGAAAAATATATTACAACATGACATGGAGATGGGATGCCATACACACACATGCATGGTAATTTCTTCTTAGTAGGATCGATAAGTAGTGGAAAACATTTATTTCATAATAATAATAACATTTCATCATATTTATTATTCTTTAGTTAATAAATTATAATGTAAACAACACATTATGTAGAAGTTAAAGAAGAAATCATATTGTTAGAGTCAGTAAAGATGATTACCTCTTCCTTGGAAAACTTCTCTTAGATCCCCTTTTAAGAACAATAGGGTTGGTATTTTTAGAAAAAAGGAACCTCTATATTTTGTCTAGGTAATTTGGGAAGATAAATTAATAGGGTATTGTTGATATTTTTAGATCAATCAGATTTTAACAAATGAGGGAGGGGGTGCCCTTTTATAATTGAGGTGATGCACACTTTTACAGTTTTCTAAAAATATTAGTTTACAAAAAATTCAACCTCAATAAAAATAGGTAAAATGTAAATTTATTAGGATATAATATAATATAATATTTTAATACAACAAAATAATAGGTTGTATAAATGTTTTTTATTAATTTAAACCATATCATTTTCATTAACCCTTATTTATCCTATTTTAATTTTAATTAAGCTAACAATTTATTCAATATTAATTGGTTGTAAATTTTATATATGTTATTTAAATTAAATAATAAATGAATAATTTATAATATTTTAAACCATTTTAATTTATTTAAATATGTTTTATTACATTTAAAAAAGTTAGGATTTTATTATTTTGAAATAATATCATCTGTATAAACTTCGACATTATTCATTACATGGACTTTTAAAAATATAAAGATAACAAGTTAACAACAAAAAATATTTAATTATATTCCTAAAAGGTCAATTTAATTTATAAAACTCATTTACTTCATTAATTATATCAAATTATATTTATTTTAGAAGTTTTATTAGTTTTTATTTGATATTTCCACTAATAAACAAATTACCACATCAGTGTTGTATAATTTTTCAGTATACAAATTAGTTCTCTAAAAATAAAAATAAAATACTTGAAAAATGATAAATTATATATATTTCAGAAAAACATTGTAGTTAAATGTATATTATGTGAAACCCTATATAATAAAATGATATAGTATTGAAAACATGAATGCAACATCTTTATGTTTTTGTTAAATAAAATATTATAAATAAAACAATTTCAATAAAGTGGAAAAAATGTATAAAATTAATTTATAACCTGAATAGAACATTATTAATTTATAATTAATAGTTATATTCATTCATAATTGACCTTTTTCCCATATAGATAAATTAGGGATAATAATGTCATGGAATGTTTCATTTTGTGACTTTCATTGATTTAAATATTAGATAAGTTATTTTACAGGAAAAGTGTCCATTGAACAACTTTAATTTGATAATTATGTGTTAAGAATTGAATTTCACTCATCTAATCATATTTTTGAATGTGTTGGAGTCATTTTATAGTCTTTCTTAATTTTATTCTCAATATAAATTTATAAATTTACCCTTTACTATGGTAACAAAATTTACTAAAGTTACTATTCATTTTGGCCATAACAAAAAAGGACCTATTTAATATATTTGGAACATCTAAATTCGACTATTAAATCCATTTTTTAAAATACAAAACAAAAAAATCTCCGAATTTAATTTAATATAAATATATTAATAGGCCATGAAAAATTGTTTTTTAAAAAAATTCCCTCTAAAAATAAAAAATTGATTTTATAACAAATTCACAAATAAATTCATTTTCAAAAGTAATATTTTGATTCCTATAAATTAAAAATAACTAATTAAAATTCTAAAATAATCCAAAACGTAATTATTTCTTGTAATTAATTTAATTTAAAATATTGTTCATAATAAAAATTAGTATTTTTACTATTCATCAAAACATGAAACTTCAAGAAAAACAAAAATAGTTCACCTATTGTGATTATAAATATCTTGATTCATAATGAGAATTTTATTTTTTTAATTTTAATTTTATAAATGTGTTATAAACTATATTTAAAACTACTGCTCCATTAATTGGTGAAAAAACAGTATTTCAGAAAATGACATATTTTACATGTAAAATTTTGTTTATTTTTATATCACTTCTAGAAAACCAAATGGATGATTGTTAATCATTATAATGAAATTATCATATATATATATATCATTAGTATATTCCAATAAAAGATATTTTTTTATTTATAGGAATAAAAAAATTTGCGTACAGTTAAATTGTTTTTAGAAAATATATTTAATTTTATATTAAAAAGGGTTTTTATTTTCATTTATAATAATTTTTTTGACAAATAATTAAGTATATATAAACTTATACATACCATATTTTTCATAATTCAGTTAATATTGAACATAACCACCATTCAAATAGCTAGGTTATAATTTTCTTATTTATATATCTATAATTATAAAAAATTGTTTCATAGTGAATTAGTGTTGCATGTTTCACTATATAAGAATATGATTTATATAAGGGAAGACCTAAATGAAATAAAATAAATTTTTATAAATTATACCTCATAGAAGTATCAGGGCGTAACATTATACCTCCCTTAAAATGAATCTCACCCATGAAACATGTCTGGGTTATCAAAGGTTTAATACATGAATGTTTCATTAAAAGAGACCCACATCATAGAAATGAATAATAAACCTTCCATTTAAAAAGGGAAAGTTGGAAAAATAATTGTTCCACAAATTAAATCAAAACCAGGTTTCCACATAGAGGAATATAGGTGGAAACTAAAAACATGAACATGAAAGGTAAATCTAACTATCATATTATGATGGAGAATGATAGAGAACTTTATAGGGAAAAAGATAACAATAAAAATCGATGAAAATATTTTCCCTAGACTTCATGAATTTTTATAAGATGAAATAAATTCTTGATTTAATTACACTTCATAAGAATATATCATCCTTTCATTGTACTTGTATTAATTTCCACTTCATCTCTAATTTAAATAAATGAAGGTGAAATTTTCATTCTTTAGGTATTATATGATTATGGGATCCATAGATCGATAGGTTATTCTATCTATCTTAACATCACAAAATAAAGGTTGAACCATGATTCAAAAAACCCTCATATAGAGAGATAACACAGTAATCTCTAAAATACCAACAAAATTCCAATTTATTAAATTTATTAAATGGATACATTTATGACCCTTATAAAAGATTACAATTAAAAAAATTCTAAATTAGGTATTAAAATTACAAAATAATCACATCATTAATCCCATAGACAATTTGATGCATCTATTAATTGTTATACACCAAACATGTGATGACCATTATCATGTATTCTCATGAAATATTATAATAACCTAAATTAACATTTAACCTTATTGAATAAAAGTATTCTAATGAAAATAAATTTTTCCTCATTACATAAATCCATAAATTCTAAAAACTAAATCCATGATATCATATACTACGTTTTTATCATATTACTAAAAAATTATAAGGTTATAAATGGTATTCCATTAATATTATCACATAATCAAACAAATCATCATTTCATTATCCCAACATCACACACATATTAATGGTTATCCTTCCCATAATCTTGTTTTCTCCAAAATTATCACCTTACCACCGCATTTACTAATTTTATTCAATATATGCTTTCAAATCCTTAAGGAAATTATTTAGTGGATTAATACATACAAGTTTAATTATTCGAAAATACCATAAAATAAAATAAAAAATATTTTATTTTTATCCAAAAAAATAAATACTTTAATCCATCTAAATCAACAATTGGCATGAAATTGATCCTTCCTTTATCCAAAAGTTAATCATTGGGTTCCGGCATTGAGTTGGATAATGATGATGTTCCCAACACAAATTACATTGATATCATTGAAAATTTTTCAATCAATGAACTTATTTTACACATATATATTTTCCTCCCCTCCATTTTAGATATTACTCTATTTTATTATTCCAAAATTCTTGACATGTAGAAAGCCAAAATATTTTTTCCCCGATGTTAATTAACACATTAACTTTTATAAAATCTTTTCTTCCTCTTATTTGAGGTGTTATGAATCTTATCATGGCTCACATTGTAAATAATATAATGTGATAGATGATTTGGATTAATAATCATTTATTTCTCTCCAGTCATCATCCAACTTGGGAGATAATAGTCACCGAACATTGCATCATATTTAATGTTAACGTGATCTGTTCTGGTTCTATCCATCAACTAAAACCCAGTTAATAATGTGAGAAAACTAATAATTGGTGGAAAAAACATAATATATGGAAATAAAATTTAAAATTTCAATATATGAAACCCTAAATTTAATCCAAGGTTATTCATGATCATTATAAAAAATATAGTATTTTAAATTGTACATATAATTATCCTTAAGTATTTTACTATGGTTTTCTCATCCTTGTTTTCTAAGGATGAGTAACAATTTTCTATGATACCAAATAAAATGGAACATACTTTTCATATATATTTATATATATTATATATATAAAAAATAATATTCATTTCATAACCTAGAAAAAAAGATATAAACATATAGAGAACTCCCTTCGATGGAGTGACATTTACAGTTGGGTCTCTGTTGATAAAGATCCCCCCTTAAATGGAGTTCTACATATGGTCAGGATCTCAATCGGTGAAGCACTACCCTTCGACGAAGTGATACATTCAGTCATGATCACTATCAGCAAACCCCCATTCGACAGTGTAGCACTTGTGGTTTTCACCTGGAGTTCATGTAATGTCTTGGTCATTTGGTTTGTTAGAGTGAAAATTAGGTATGGGTGTAATTTAGATTTTCCAAAACTATTATGAAGATGTTGATAAAAGATGTTGGAATTATCGATACTGACAATTTTATCTTATCCAAATTTCAATATTCAATCCCCTTATTATTTACACTGTGGTGCCCCTTTTTTCTATTTTATCTTCCTTGGAAGTTCTATTTATTCTTTGTTTCATCTTCAATTACCACATTCTATTTCATACACAACCCCAATTTTGTTATGTTTAATGGATTACATGAGGTTTTGGATTATGTTAGTGCCTTAAGTGAAGGATAAATTTTTGAGTTCTCTTTATGTCATCTCCATTATCCATAGTAGCTTGGGAATCTGGTGGTTCCCTATTAAATGGAACTATCAATGAATCCCACACCATCAGTCTTCCACTTTCAAAGGATACTATGTGCACTCTATGGATTTTATTTTTGAAACCTTAAGTATTTTCATCTAACTTGCTTTTGGATTGCTATGCTTTCGGTATTATAGATTTCTCAGCCCAAGGCTGAACATGGTTAATTTCATTCTATGCCCCTTTTTGGTTTCCTGTAATGTACAATTCTTCTGTTTTCCCTCAACATGGTATTCTCATGCGTGCAATAGTGGAACCCCATGGGCATGTTTCCTCCTCTATTGTTCTGTATTGTTTGGTTCTCACTTAACTCTAAAGTTATTTTATTTGGAATGTAAAAAAATATATTTTTTTCATGGATATAGGTTTACTGTGTTTAAAACTAGGAAATATAAATCACTGGTTTATAAAACATCTACTTTATCTCCCCCTAATTAATAACTATAAGCCCTTTTTGACACATCCTACCAAATTACATACTTCATATCATAGGAAAAGAAACATAATAAATGGTAATCTCAGATTCTTATTAAGATGAAATAAGTGAGATAAAAATCATATCATTATCTTGAGACATAAATATGTAAAAAAGACATTTGAAAATTACATCCTGCTTATCAAAGATCATGATATCACGTAATGAGAGAAATAAAAGAAGTTTGTGAAGAACATATTTCATGAAATCATACCATAAGAGATGAAATTTTGGCATGGAAATAAGAATAAAAAATCATTTTATTATTATTAATGGATTACTACTAAGATATAGTGGTGTAAAAATTCCCTTAATGATTTTGGTTAACTCTTCATTCCATCCAAGTATTAGTGACTTGAGTTTTCTCCAGTTCTTGTCCTGTATTATTGAACCTAGTTCACGTCCTATTTCAGTCTTATTTATATCAGGAGATATAAATATCAACCCAATTATACGAAGGGAGGTATAGGTTCTACCCATCACATAATTAAAACCATACATATATTTACCATCAGAACATAATTCATTAATCATATCTAAACCCACAAAAATCAATTTGTTTCTTAAATATCATTTCATAATGACATAACCCATGGAGAAGAAATGGTTATCGTAAATATCATTACATCATAAAAATAAAACAAACATATTACTAATAGGGATAATATCCTTTAAAAATATTCCCATTAAAATATCTGAAACATTACAGAATGTTATCATAGATGTAAAATATTTTTGAAAGATCACTTAAAATAATTCTTGAGAAAAATATCCTTTCTTTTTTGGAAACAATTTTTTCCAAAAAATCTATGCAATTTTGAATGAAAAATTTCAGTATGATAATAAACATTTAAGACATTAAAGGAAGAATTATGTCATTATGATTTCCTGAAATTGGTAAAATATGATCATTTCATATATGTTAAAAAACATTACTTTCATACTTTTTGTCAGAAAAGTCATAAATACCTTGTTAGGAAAATGAAAAAAAAATTCATTTCAAACAATTTTGTAAAAACACAAACACGGATAAAAATGACAATAAAATTTTATAAGAATTGTAAAAATATTTTTGAATACATTTGTAAGAAATATAGACATGAAATATAAATATTCACTAACAGAGACTTACGTAGAAAAAATATCCAATAAAATGATATTATGAAATAAACCCTTACCATAGGTCTGATTTTATTCATACACATCAAAAGACTTATAAAATGATTAAATAATGTTATTACATTATTTTATAACAATATTAATTTTAATATATTACATATTTTCATATTTTCACCCATTTATTAATAATATTTCATTATTACACTCCTTTTTGGTGTTAACTTCTTCATTTTCCTATGCATGTTTTGTCATAAAGGATCCAATTTCTATACATAAGATATAGTTCCATTATTTAAATAAAAATATTAAGGCAATATGCATCATATTTATTTGTTATATATATTTATATAATCATTTTTGAATTGTTAATATGTAAAATTAATCGCATCGCTTCATGGAGATGGTAGGTCGTACGTACACATGAACAATTATATAAATCCATTAATGGCAAAGGAGTAAGAAAGTGGATGGTATTTATTTTGTTCCATAACAAAAATCACATTATAATTATTATATATATATCTCTATTATTTCAATCATTATACCCATCTAGGTAAAATAGTGATGATAAATAGATTACACCATGGCGTGGAAAAAATAATATTTACATACACATGCGTGGAACTTTGGTTTTTGTATAATGGTTAAAATGTAGAATGTGGTTATTCCGTAATCAAAATAACATATCAGCATATAGATGATACTGGATTTATTACTTTATAATGGAAATAACATAGTAATATGAACTCTAATAGAAAATAATCATGAAAGAGTTAGTAAAGAGGAATACCTCTTCCTTGGAGAACATTCCTTAGATATATTGTTAGAGATAATTGGGTTTGACTTTTGAGAAGACTAGAACCACTAGAATGTGTCTAGTAAACTTTAACTGATAAATGTTAAGGGTATTTTTGAGCTTGAATGCTCAATGGGATTTGAAGAAATGAGGGAAGTGGTTCTCTTTTATAATTTAGGTGAGGTAAACGTTTAAAATTTTCTAAAATTATTAATTTATAAAATATTAAATTTCAAAAAATACATCGAAAAAACAATTCATTTTAATATAAAATGATATAATCTTGTATTATTATCAACCAATATATTTTAAAAATGATTTAGCATTATTGTAAACTTTATCGTTTTAATTAACCCTTAGTTAATATATTTTGTTTCTAATTATGGTAATTATTTTTTTCAATATTAAAAGGTTGTAAAATTTTCTTATATTATATCAATTAAATAATAAAGGAAAAATTTATAAAATTGTAGACTATATTATATATATTTTTTTAAATATTTTTTGATTTTTAAATAATTTAAGAATATATTATTGTTATAAAATATCATCATTGTAAATTTGGACACTATTTATTAATTAAAATTTAAAATATACCACAATAACAAGTTATCCTGAAATAAAATATTTTAGTATATCCATAAAGGGTCATTTTCATCTATGAAATTTATTGATCATATTAATTATTTCAAGTTATTGTTATTTTAATATATTTTTTAAATATTTATTCGATATTTCCATTAACAAAATAATTACCACATTAGGGTTTCGTAATTGTTTATAATATTTTATTTAATTAAAAATTAAAAACCAAATACCATGAATAATATAAAAATTATAGATTTCATAAAAATATTTATAATCTAATATATCTTATGAATAACCATATATATAAAATGATAAAAATTTTAAAACATGAATGTGACATCATTTACATTTTATTATATAAAATATTTGAAATATCATAATTTCATCTAAGTGACCCAAAAAGTCTAAAATAAATATATATCATAAAAATTATTTAATTAAATTAAATAATGATAGTTATATTTTTTCATATAAAAACTTTTTTTTCATGTGGATAAATTAATGATATTAAATAGAAGGAAAGTGACATTTTGTAACTTTCGTTGATTTAAATATTATATAAGTCATTATCATAGGAAAGTGAAAATTAAATAACATAAACATGATAGTTATGTGTTAAGGGCCTAATTATATTCATCCAATAAAATTTTGGCTTCTATTAGAGTAATTTTATATTATTCATAATTTCATTTTTATCTTAAATTACTCAATTTAGCCCTTACTCGGGTAACAAAATTTATGAAGGTTACTATTCATATCGGACAAAAATAAAAGGGAATATTTACTAAATTTGGAGAATATGAATTTAAATTTGGAATCCATTTTTAAAAATTTAAAACAGACAATATTTTAGAATTCAATATAATATAAAACCTGTAAAATTCTTGGAAAAACAATTTTTCAGAAAAATTCCAATTGAAGATCTGAAATATTTTTATAATAAATTCATGTATAAATTTTATTTTATTAAAAAAATAATAATAATATTTTAAATTAAAATTAACTTATTAAAAATTTAAACTACTCCAAAAAATAATCTGACCATGAAATGACTTTAAATGAACATACAATTTGTATTAAAATTAGTATTTTCACTATTCATCAAAACATGAAACTTCTGAGAAAAATACCAAAAGTTCATCAAAAGTAAATTTTGATATCCAAATTTCATATAAGATGTTTATTTTTTCAAATATAATTTATAAGTGTGGATAAAACTAGATATAAAATAATTACTCCATCGAAAGGTAGAAAAATTATCTTTTTAGAAAAATACATCTTTTATGTGTAATATTTGATTTATTTATACATAATTCCTCAAAAACTCATAGGATAAATGTTAAAAATTAGATTGAATATATAATATATATATGAATCTCATTAATATAATACAACCACAATAATTTATTTATTTATTGGTTTAAAATAATATTGTGCACAAGTAGATAGTTTTTTTAAAAAGGGTTTAGTTTTTATATTCAAAAGAATCATTTTTTCTTTTATAATAAATTATTTACCAAAGATCTAATTATATATATATACATATTTAATCCATATTGTTCATAATTCAGTTAATATTGTTTACAACCACCAATCTAATAGCCTATTTATAATTTTCATGTTTGAATAGTTAAAATAATTAAAATAAGTTTCATAGAAACTAAGTATTTATTATAACACAAGAAAATATGGTGTTTCATGTAACACAAGACATCAATGAAATCACATTATATTAAAAAAACCAATGTCAAAAACATATTTGAGTGTTACAAAGAGACACCTAAATTCCATATTTCACACAACAAATTTATTACAGTAGTCCTATTATTATCCTTCTATGAGAGGTAATTTTAAAACATTAGTCACTATAATAATTCATATTTTAAATTATCTAGAAAAACACTAAATAGTAACATCAGTAAATAATAAATCATATGTTTTAAAATAAAACAATATATAACACATGTGAATATACCCCCTTTAATTTCATTTAGTCCATTTTATTATATTTACTATATTAATCCTTAACATCCACCAAATGAAAGGTAAAGAACGATCCTTCAAAAATTGACACAAAATAATGAATGAGAAGTATAGAATCACTTACCTCAACTGAAGCTTCTACAATCATTGTGAAGATACTAATGAGAGGGATATGATCATAAAGATAATATCAAATAAAGAAAACCTCAAGAACCTAGATCAAAAAAACCTCAGTAAAATCAATTACCCTAAGACAAATAAAGTAAAGCTAAACCGTGGTTACATAATCTATTAGAAAAAGAAAAATAAGAGATGCTAAATAAAATGAACAAAAACTCACCTTAGATCCAAATAAACCAAATCCATTTATATAAAACTCAATGGTCTTTAATGAAACAACTCTCTTCACTTGGGGCTTGAAAAATAATTTAAGGAATTTTATGAATTCAAATGGTTGTAGGAATATATCTTAAAAAATAAATTCTATAGATTCATGGAATGACATGTCATGGTAATGCTGTGATGTATTTAAGATGATTTCACCTTCTAAAATCACATTTAAATCTCTTTTATACCCAATTTTAAATCTATGTTAACCCATAAAATTTAACATAACCATGGATTGTCACAACATGATAATTATCATGATTCCATGATATTTGAATTCGGAAAATTCATGGGAAAATGATACCCAAAATGTGGAACCATGAAATTATCCACAGATGGAATGAATTTGTGGTTGATATGACCACACTACAATGTCAACTCTTAGAAAAATAAAAAACTCTCTAATCCCCTTTCATGTCCCGACCAAATCTCCATACACTACATGGAAACAATATAAGTATGGTAAAAATCAAGACCCCAAAACCCATTCATATCATCTCTGAAAACCATATCCTATCATCTCCTCCCCTTTACGGAGGACAACCTGAGATCTATCATTCCAAAAAAAATCACCCCTCATTACATGACCATACATCCTCCTTTAAATAGTGTTCCACTTATCACAAAAAAATCACATCCAACACCATGACATGAAAACCATTCCATTACTCAACACTTAATGAAACAATACACTATAAAAAAATTAACCACTATTTTATCTAACCATAGTGAATAAACACCCATGGACTTTCTTTGAAACATCCATTATATAAGAAATATTAGCTCTAAATCAACATACCTTTTTCTAACCTTCTCATGAAATCTCTACCACTCACATAAGACATAGTAATGTTCTAATAAAAGATAAGTTATTACATTAAATAATTATTAAATAATTCTTATCCTTTATAATAAAAACTGAAACTAGAAGAGGAACAATAACAACCAAAATCGAGAACTATCTAGAATATAAGCTCAAAATTAGATAACACCATCAATAAGACACAATGCTTAATAAGGAAAGAAAATATAAATAAAAATTAAACTAAAAAATCATTCCATACACAATGGAAAAATATAATTAAAAAATTGTTTATTGAGAACACATATATGACTCACATTCCCACATACATATTTCATAATCCTTAGGCATCCACAAATCAATAACCAATGGAATTCCATACATAGGAAGAACCTTCTCATGATTTCTTGGAATATTAGCTGATCTCTCTTTGAATTCCATGAATTACCATAAAAACACTCTTATATAAATTAATTGAGAGTAATTGTGATGAAATTAAGGAATATATGGTATTTGGAAAATTTTTAGATCTTATCTAGCTATGGGGAAGTGATAACTGATATGGAACCTCACTGGTGTATACCAACAAACCAAAAGGGCTAATAAACAGGGAAGAAATATACTCCCTCAGACAGAATTCCACTACCCATGAGGTAAATAACCCTTAAATAACACTTGATCTCAAAAATATAAATATAGATGTATCCTTCTCTAGTTATTATATTTATTTCATTAGTGATTTCACACCTTCATGAACTCTTGAATCATCTGTACCTTCTTGGTCATTCACCACACCACATGTAGTCCAAGTACCACTAATTTTCCATCATCAATTTAGTATAGTAGATATATTTAGGTGCATACAAAAAAAGCCTTATATGGTTCCATTCGAATAAAATATTTTTAGCCACTAATATAATAAAAAATATAAAGGGAACATGTTTCACCTATGAATCAACAAAATAAAAAAATAGTTTCATAACATTTATTCTATTTTTTGATGGTCAAATCTATATGATAGACCATTTGTGGATGGAAGGATTTAATATGGAATTTTTAAGAACCAGAATCATGTTGAGGAACTCCCAATACACATAAGGTAAAATGAGAAAGTGGATAAACAATGATAGACCACATCACACTATATTGATTCACTGTCTCATCTATAAGCCTACTCTTCAAAACATCCACAATAATTGACTAATTGATCACAAAGTAATGGTCCAATTCCATTAAATAGTCTAAAATAATCTAGATAAACTCACATCCAACATAGTCTTGGGAAATATTAGTGATAAAATCTAATAAAATTTCCTCCCACTTCCACTCAAGAAAAACCAATTGATGCAATAAACCCCAAAGTACATGATGATCTTATTTTATCAACTAAAAGACTAAAGACTACAAAAAATTGTGCTATTAACCACTTTATCCTTAGCCACCAGAATTGAACCCAATGGAATGATACATATTCTATATATTTGGATGAATTGATAAGGATGATCTATATGAATCTCAATAAACAAAATATCACATCATTGAATGAAAAAACCACCCCTCTCTGAACAAAACCTGATGTTATGTATCCGTTGATCACTCCTCAATAGAATCGATATGAAATACGCTATACAACATCATCTCTACGTTTGAGTCTCCCTATTTCTACTAATTAAATTAATATAATAACGATACATTTATTTATATCAATTTCTATAAACCTCTTCCACCAGCCTCCTCTATATCTGGATACATTATTTTATGGTATTTCATTAATCTCTTAGAATACATGGGCTATCAAAAAGTATATCCTTGATACTATCTTATTTGTTTTTATGTAACAAAATTTATTTTCCTAGGGTTTAAGAGATATTGATGTGATTGTTTTGAAATATACATGTCCACTATTTTATGCAGATCCATATTTTCATGATATAAGTTATAGTTCAAGGTCTTTTGATTTGTGAAAACCACAAGGCATTCATTTATTAGGTGAATATGCCACAACATCTATGAAAATGACACTATTTCCAACTCAAGATCATGGGGTTTATAGTATTTATCAAGGATATGTAACCTACTATTACTATATGAAATTATTTTTCTCTAATATCATGAGATATAACCCAAATAAAGAAGATAATTGTTATAAAAAAGAATTAACATATATTCCTCCTTGGGTATCCGAAGCAATGGAACACTAATTTAAATCTCCTTCGAGTAGTCAAAATCTACCTGACACTAAAAAATGAATATAAAATTGTTGTCCCTTATACTCAAGTACTTCAATATATATATATATATATATATATAAATCAAACCCAAAACATCATTAATATCCCACAATAACCTAGGGAACTATTTTCCTCTATAATATTATTAAGTGTTTCCAAAGAAACATATATATTGATATTCAAAAAATAAACTATTTCTCCTTATTGAGACACCCCATGTCGATTAAAATTTATCCTCATGAAACCTAAATATGCACTTGGACCACTTCCCATAGAGCTGATGGAATCATAGGACTTACCAAAAATCCATAATATGCATAACATGATTCTCCTATTACTTTGAGTAAACAGGAATGTTGGTGATGAACAATACCATGAACTGATCCACAAACTCCTAAAACATGGTGTTTAGGAGTCCAATTAAATCATCGGTATTCATGAAGCTAAATAAAATAACTAAAAAATCAATGTTCCTACAATGAAACCAAAATGTATCTTTAGAGATATACCACTCCATCAAACTCAGTCGTGGATAACCAATCATGAGATCAATTTTTTAATACAAGTTATCTCCCTATAATTTTTCAGAAAAATCATCCATCCATAATAAGTTTATTACAGTAATTGACAATCACCTAGTTCAATCACTACATGTCTATATAAAAACATAGGTATCCCTATTCATTCATAGAGAAAAAAATTAGAGAACCATGTAATGAAACATATGTCTACATGAATATTTTCTACATCAAATCATTAATCTAAATCCTAAACTCACATAATTATGAAGATTCAATGACAATGATCCCTTGAAATTGAGGTGGAACCATACTTAAAAATATATATTGAACTTAATATCTTGTTGAGAGGGTAGTGTAATAACCCCTTTATGGTAAATATTCATATAATTATTAAATACTATAGGGAACACTACAACATATACCTCTACTAAACCCGATGATAACATTTCTTTCTGAGGAAAAAGGGTCCCTAAATTCCTATGGCACATATAACTATCACACTCACTAAAGAAAACTACATAATATCCATCCACATCATATAATTAAACCATATTTCAATAAAAACAAATGAATAGATGCTTATAATATAACTAATCCATGCTAATGAAAATACTGCATGGTTGTATCAACTATATAAATAAATCCTCTAAAGGAAAAATCTACCCCATAATCAGATTGTATCCCTAAAACACATCAATAATTCTAAATTTTCCTCTAATGTGATAGTCTACATCATGGGAATAAGAAGCCTATCCATCATGGTTCCCAAGGTTCTAACTAAGGAAGGTGTAATAAAAAAATGTGATGCTCCAAAATAAAATAAAATAAATGTTATAGTTGATGATAAATAGATGGAACCTGGAACAATTTCTTGATCACGTTAGGTTAATAGCTCTATTGAATGCATCTATCCTTTCTAAACTCATATACCCCACTAAGCCTTAATATTAACACCTCTACAACCATGATATACCAAATGTTCTTATGGATAGGGGATATCAAGAGGATTTACTCTACCTTATCCACTAATCCATTACTAATAAAAATATTCATGGCCTTGATACTGAAAAGGAAACTGAGGAAACTTAAACTAAGGATGAAATGATAATATACCTCCTATATTTCTTTATCCATTGATAATATTTGGTAACTGAATCTGAAAATGGCTAGGTATTCTATATGAAAGTCACATGTAAATAGGGTTGTTATTGGAAGAATGAAAACTACCAGCTTTAGGAATGTGTGATAAAAAAAATGGGAATGACACCCTACTTATTAGAACCTTGAATATTTTAAAAACTACGACCCCCGTTAGTATAGTTTCTAATTCAGAAGATATGTTCACTCTCCCCTCATGTAGGACTATCCTCTAGATCAAAAATTCATTCTTTATCACCTTCACATATATAGTAAATACACATGGGGTAACAAAATAATGTATAACTAGACATAATACCACTATAAGATTTAATGCAAATGCCTCCTCAACTTGGAAATTATCTAGGTAAAAGTAAAGTAGATCTATAAACTATATCAAAATCTCATGCATTCTTAGACACCTCCAATACAAGGAGAGTCACTCTGACTTATTTACATACATAATAATTGGGTAAAGTAACTCTACATAGAAATTCCTTCAGAAATCGTCACATAAAATCTCAACCAATTTTTTTATCCTTGAGAAAAATGATCCTCAATTAGTTTTCAAATCCTCTTATAAAAATAATATTAATGAGAACCAAATGATCTATTCTTGAATGAATGAAACTAATAAAACTCTCCTACTCTTATAACTAGTATTCCATCTCTAAGATAGAGAAACTCCACTAATTCTTCACAAAACCCTAACACTATAACTCAAACAATGTACTCCTCTAATACTCATCAAACTCATTTGGGTCATCCCTCCCATGACCAATAACATCATCTTACTAAACCTCTTAAATTAGAAAAAAATGTAGATAATGACTATGATCCATATTTTAATTTAATAAATGAAACTACTAATCCTAACATTATAGAATTTAATTTGGATTAGTTTATTAGTATCATTTACACTCCACCAAAATTAACTAGATACATTAAAAATGTAAAAACAAAACTTATACATGGACCTATTTTAGGTATCTACCCCATAATCAGCATTATTTTACCTTGTTTGTTCAGTATGATAATATTCCTTCTATCAGATCATAGGGGGACCTAGTATCTAGTTTCATTTGGTATATCCCTTTATATATCATGATCTATGTTAAACTATTACTATCCCCCCCAAACCATGAAATATACACTACTTCCAAAATCTAAAATCCATCCTAACAGTTATCCGCAGAATTTTTTTTTCCATTATCAGGAACCACCCCCATTGGGAATCCCTATCAGAATATAAATAGTGGAGATTTTATCCCTTAATGTCTTCCTCTAATATATTATTGGTTAGTGAATAGAACCATGGATACAAAAATACAAATGTGACACATATTACTTATAATTGAAAAAATATATTCAGAAATCTACCAAAAATATCCAAAATAGAAATTGAAATATATTATCACACAATGGATATAAATTTCATAATGATAAAAGAATCCAAAATAAAACACCAAAAAAACTCTTATAGAAGTTACTCTAATAGTAGCTTTAAGTATCACACTATTAGTAACCATCTTGGTATCTAACTCCCTCTTAGAAAACTAATAAATAGGTTTATATATATGGGAGAACATATATGTACTCTTTGTAGGACCTTTCTAGAGAGAACCGAAGAAAATTTGTAAGAATAATACTATTACCTTAGTGAGTAAATATTTTAACCACCATTCAACAAAGATAAGAAAACTATCACCCAACCTCCCCAAGGATTACTCACATTATATCAAATCAATTATATTTTCATTGTATTGAAATAATATATAAATAAGGTTCTCTACAAACACTACCCAACTGACTTTTCATTCTCATGCCCCAATGATGAACACCATAGTGCATCCACCCCTAACATGTTACCATAAATTATTATGAACACATCACACATCTCAACCATAATTACATTATGACCATCAACACATACCATATAATATGTAACACCACATACCAATACATTAGATATCTACATCAAGGATTTAAATCATATCCTTATTGTAGTTGGGTATACAAAAAATAAAGGAAATCAACCTCATTTCCATATACAATGATTAAGAACCCCACCATTATCACATCATTATCACATCATCATCACATAAAATCTTTTCAACTAAAACCTCTATCCATAACAGATTTTCATCATAACCTCTAGCTATTATAGAAAATTCTATATCTATAAGAGTGGGTGAGTAAGGAAGAGAAGTCATACATTAATTCCACTAACAATATGGAAGTTAAGACCAGAAAATTTTGAGAATTAATATGATTATCTAAATCTATTAGGGTGTGTAGGAAATAACAAGAAAATACATAATATATTGATTCCATGAACAAGCCCAAAACAAGGTTTATTAAAAATTAATAATTATTAATACCCATAATGTAGAAACATCAACTCTAATAACCCATATTCAGAGTCTTCTTTATTACATTGGTAAAAGATAAAATAGATCCCACAATGTAGGATTGATATGTTTTACAGTCTTGAAGTTATATATTAATATGAAATTTACATATTACATTGAAAATATATAATACATATCATAAGAAACATTCTAACATCCATAATATTATTAATAATTGTTGCATTCCACCCTATATTCCACTCAACAGTTCCTAGAGAAGGTCGCCAAAAGACTTTAATTGGACCTCTCCAAACACAAGAGGCTGTTGACTTGTAGAGAGGGACTAGGGTGTATTCATGAAGATAATATTTCATCAATGACCAGAGTGAGAATAAAAGTAAGAAATAAATAATAAATAGTGGAAGAAAAAGAAGAAACAATATAATAATCACAATGGAAATAATAAATGATGCAAGGGAAATAAGAAATAAGAACATACTGGATAAGTAGTTGATATATAATGATGATGATATCATGAAAATATATGAAAATTATAGTGCATGGGGTTAATGTGATTAATTGATATAATACATGATTGAAAAATATACTAAATGGAAAAAACCATACTATAACCATATTGATCATAGGCTCAATCCCTTACCTTGTGCTCCAACCTAGAGGAGCATTCAAGCATCATATGTTACATGCTTCCCTTTATCAAAATAATTAATAAAACAGTCTTATTTGGATAGAATGGAGGCCCAAGTAGTATGTGATATACAATATTAGTAGGACACCACCAACAATGCCTAGATAAATACACCTCATGTAATAAAAAATAGTTCCCCATCTATAATAAATGAAGGACAATAAATAAAAAATAAAACACAACTTTGATCATATTTTTAAATACACAACCGGCCGATACCGCCTACTTCAACCTAAGATGAATTTCTATTATAAGGTACCTATACAAGTGATATGGAACATAAATATGAAAGCATACATGTAGAAAGATTGGTAGTTATACCCAAATATAATGATTTGTTTTTGTGGTCACATTTCAATGCCATCAGTCAGTCTTGTTCATAATATAAAAAAGAGACACCACACATTTAGAAGACATAAAATCATCATATATAAAGGTGGAGTCCTAAGACAATCCAAGTTGACCTATACATAATCCCAAGGTTCACTAAATGAGTCTCTTACATGAACAATACCATAGATTTTGTCCAAGGTTACCTGAAATGACATCCCTTGTATCACTTAGTACATGATGTCTCTGATTTCGTACTATGTATCTCACAATGTGGACCATGTATCACCCAAGGCATGGAATATCTATTTTTTCAAAGGATATATCCATGTTTTCTCCCCTAGGGAACCAGTTTCAACAAGAGTATGAATAAAACACCTGGATATCATGTATAGAAGCCAAATTATTGCTCCCAATGCATCAAATAGATCTAAATGGAACACAGAAAGTCCATCATTGACGTCTTCAAGAATAGAACCATGTTCTCTATTGGACCATATATAGTGAGGGAAATCAACCTATGTACATATCACAACATGTAATATATATTGAAAATTCATCAGTATGAACTTCATTATCACATTATAACAATCTATCCAAGCCATAAAATTTAATCCATCCCACTATGGCACAAAAGAAATAAGCATAAAATATGGAATGGGGAACAAGGCACATGGAATAAATAATGTCATGATGAAATGATTCATGATTTATAAGGCACAAACACTTGGGGATATCCAAGAATAACAAGTAAAAGGTATATAAAATATCATAATTTTAATGCAATGAAATATGGCCTAAAGCATAGGCATATAAATATCTTTCATAAAAAATTAAAAAAAGAGAGATGTTTATTAGCTCAAGCATCAAGTTATTAGGGGAAAATCAGGGCCAACAGAATTTATATCATTTCAGTATTATGGAATTATAGAATTTATTCATGGTGAAACACACACACACACAAAAACTAGTTGGTTAATGAATTTAAGGTTTGGGAAAAAGGCCATTAATGGTGGGAAGATCCAAAGGGGTGGGAAAAATTGTGTCTAACATCATAATGATAGTTTTAAATATAAGGTAGTGTCACTAAAATCATGGGAACCATGTTATTTAATTTATTAAACAAAATTTGAGTCGTCGATGGAAGGGTAAAGTGAGTGACAGGACATAGTGTCATTTTAAAAAAGAGATGAAATGAGAGGGAAAGAAAAAGACAACCTACCCCGATGTAGAATAACTCTACTCATCTCATTCTATAGATTGATTCAATCCATAATTGGAGAAATAAGATAAATATCTCAATGAATTGAATATAGGGGAAACTGGTTACACCTATATAGTCTAAGAAAGGATGGAGAAAAATAAAAAAAGACAGGAGAGGATAATAGAGCTTACCTATAGATTTCTATTTCTTTTGATAGTGAGAGTTTTAGTTTTCAGATAAAAGAGATATATTACAAACTATGGGGGAGGAGGAATTAGAGCCTGTATGTGATAGAGGAAGATTAAACCACACATGAGGAGGTATAGAGGAAGATGAAAGTGGATTAAATCATTAAAAGGGAAAAATGGTCAATTAAACAATATAACTAGGGAAACAAAGTATAGCCTCATGGTTTCCCAAAAAACGCACCAACCATGGTACAATCCACTACTTCGAAGGTAACCCCACATGACTAGGCAACCAATTTGTCTAACTGTGAATAATACCACTTCCCTAGGTCTGAAATTCTCATACAGTCACTCATCTGGAGTCGCATGGTTGAAGAAATACCATGCGACCACAAGGTCTCCATTTTCAATAGATGCATGATTTAAGGAAACCATGTATTATGGGATACATATTTTCTACAAACCATGTGGTCCAGTAAAAACATTTTTTTCACATGTCTCTGGGCTCTGAACAAGTCCTAAACACCCCCAAGACACCCTTGAATCCATTAGTCACCTTTATATGGGTAAAATTAATTAATTTGATCATTGAAACTAAGGGTTTGTACCCATGATAAATTTTTGGATGTTACAATCTCCCCCCATTAAGACAAATCATCCCTAGGTTTCCTTTCTAGGGGTGGAAAAACAATATTTGAGAAAAGCCCCATCCAATGGGACACACATTGGCTTTTCTATCCTAGGTATCGTCCTGAACATGTCTGTGCTACTATAGAACAAGGACCAAAATAGCTAACCTGGCTTGGAGATAATCCATGATATAATGAATAATAAACATCAGATGATTGTTGAAGGTTTCATTTTCCTCCAGATTATTATCCCCAAGGTAAAATTAATGACACAGTTCATCACGATACTAATGAAGCTATGATTCGTGGATGACATCATTCATGACATGGTACTACTATGGTCATAAAAAATGACAGGCTACCAGCCTTCCGCTCTCCTCTATCTCAAAAATATAGATATATTATGGTAATAACCAGCCTTTTATCTAGATTTGTATATGACACAATCTAGGAGATACATGCAGAAAGACCCAATTTTTCACCTCGAACTCTAGAGGTCCATAATAATTATTTGTATAAGAGTTCTTCCTGGACTGAGCTATTACTATTTTCTTCTAAATCATATTATCTTTTTTTATGTATCATGGATGAGATAAGGACCCAATAGAGTGACCTTACCTGCCTGAATCCATCATAGAGTTGAAAAACATAGACTACCATAGAGGGCATCAAATAGAGCCATATATATTGTTGACTGAAAACCATTATTGTTGGGAACATCAACTAGAAATATATGAATTTCCCATGATCCACCCAAATCAATGAATTAGGACAAAATAATATTCACTAACACCTATACTATTTTCTCAGACTACCATCATTCTGAGGGTAATATGATGTAATTAAGTGAACATGTGAACCTTGTGATTTTTTCAACCATTGCCAGAACTGTTATGTGAACCATGCACCTCAGTTCAGAATTATAGAATGAGGAACACCACTATGAAAAAATGTCATGTGAATATAAATACCATTTAGATCATCCATATAGAATGTATCTCAGATCAGTAGAATGTGTGAAACCATTATAAACTAATTAATGATCACCCATATTGTATCACTTTTTCAATTGGATATTATAAATCCTATCACAAAATCAGGGCGATGATGTTCAATTTACACTCTAGAATAGAGAGAGGCGATAGAAGTATATAATGAGGCTGGTGTTATGGATTCACCTGCGTATATTTGGAACACCTTGTGATAAAAAAATATTATCTCCCTCTCCATACATAGACATAAACACTCATGATGTATATATCTGTACATATTGGTAAAACTAGGGTTACATACCCGAATAAAGGCAAGATATCCCCCCATAAACGCTTCCCATATATCTGAAGGCACCCAAAAATTTCCATATGAGAGTAAGGTCTCACTCTCATTAAAAATCCAACTAGGAGATGGGTTCTCTCATGTTACACTCTTCCAAAAAAACAAGGCCCTCAAAATTAGATAATTGTCTCATCCGGACCTACTCTAGAAGAAAGGATTTCACTTCTAGAGATTTTATAACTAGGTTCCCATGTTGTTCCTGGACCTCCATGTGTAACTCTAAAAATAGATCCATAATCTTTTACTCACTATCTGCCTCCTCGATGGATTGTATCTGAGTCTTCTAGATTAGGGTGTCAGCCACATCATTTCCCTTATCAGGTGTTTAGGAAAGATTGAATTCAAATGAATGATGGTATTACACCTACCTAAACTTCTCAATATTCATGTCTCTCTATGTGGAGATATATTTTATACTATTATGATCCATTTAAATGATGAAACACTCACCCAAAAGTTAGTGCCTCCAACAGTGTAGTGCATGAACCACATTTTCTAGCATGAGGTTATGTGTTGGGTAATTTCACTCACGAGGCCTCAACTAGGATAACCCATATTCCACAAATTGATCACCTTCCATCATAAATACACCCAACATTATATCTAAAGCATCATAATAGAATTTATGTCTTTTTTATTGATCTGTATGATTCATGATTGACTCTAAACAAATTCTTCCAATTAAATTGTGAAAACTTGTCTCATAGGCTTCTGACTAAACTAACAATAGTCCCTTAATAGATAGGGCTATAATTAGAACTTCTATGTGTTAATGTATTGGATGAATGTTTGTGATATCCAAATGTACCTATGAAACTACATATATAAAATTAATTCTTAGGTTATTCCCGAGTAACCACTGTAACACTCCATGTAAATAAAGAATATGAAATCTTTATATTTATCCATATTTGTGAATAAAATATTAATATTACTTTAAAGGGGATGCTATGCTCGATGGCGTACCCAATACACAACAATGAGTTTCTTGGGAATCTTACGTTGCAATCTAATAATAAAATTATATTATTTTAAATGGTAGTTAATGCCTAGCAATTGTAATGGCGAGAATGAACAAAAATAACTACAAAATGATTATATAAGTTTTTCAAAGTTTTTTACTTTTTACAATAAATGTCAGAGGATTAAAAATGCAAATGAATCCAGTTTTTAAGCGTAGTCATTCTAATATCCCTTAAAAGGTCGATTAACCGCCTTTTGAAGGAGAACCACTTTTACAAACAGTTTTCGATAATTTTATGTATCATATTTGACAAAATAAAATTCTTCTTTAGAATAGGGACATCAATATTTACTTTGTGTAAATTTTTGGTATTTTTCTGAAAAATTACAATTTTTTATGAATAGTGAAAAATGTTGTATTTTAATTCAAAACCTATTTTAATCTAATTTATTTTTATGATTATATTATCATTTTAATTGGTTTTAAAGTGAAATTAGAATATATTTTTACCATTTTATCCAATGGTGGTCATTGGAATCAATTTTACATTGAAATTGGACTTAAACTGGTGTGAATCTTTTGATACATATTATTTCATAAAAACACGCTTTTTGTCATGACAACGAGAATTAATTATTAAATTAATTAAATTGACTTATATTATTTGAATTTTTTAAAATAGACATCATTTTTTAATTAAGAATATCAAATATATCTTAGAGTGATGTTTTTGTATTTTTATGAAAAAATTCAATTTTTTGATGAATAGTGAAACCACTAAGTGGTAGTTAAAGAAACTGATTTTTCGTTTAAATGAAACTTTGTCACTTCTGTGATTTGATTTTCAAAAATCCGACATACATGGTTGTCATTAAGAAGTAAAATGTGGTTCAATGGGATTGAAATAAGTTTTTGGTGAAAAGTAACTTATTAAGTTTTTAATCGCAATTAGAGGTAATAAGTGTAGTTTAAGGTAAGAATAATGTTGTAATAAAATGAAATGACCTAGAAACATGTCCTACCATCATTGGATGTGTCATGGCCAACCAAGAAAATCCATGGGTCAACTTGGGGACCCCATGGAGCCATTTTGGCTTGAAAATGACATAAATACCTTTTTATTTAATGATAAAGTAAAAATTACACAAACATGAGATGTTTTACTAAAACAATTTTTACATCAGGTTATACAAGTCATATTTTTGACTATAAATAGTAATTGGAAAGCTAAAAAGATTTCCTACATCATAGTATTTTGTTTATAATTTTTAGACACTAAATAAATTAAATTATATATGACATCATGATGATGCAGCGATGACCTCATTATTTAACGATTTAAATAAAATGGAAAGATAATGTAATATCTAAGACCAAAACATGTCCAAAACATATTGGATGGGTGGATTTCGAACCCTTATCACCTTTACACGAATTTTATCAATATGGGACATTTTAAATCCGAAACTCATTTTCAAATAAAGTAACATTTGCTTACTTTCCAAAAGTGCCACTTCTCTCCTCTTATAAAAGGCCCCCACCCCTACCTCCTTACCCACACCTCTCAAGCCTTTGGATCGACCAAACTCTGCCCATTTTGTCTCTCCACATCCCTATCTAACTCCTTGATGCCTAAATTTGGGCAGAATCCTTTCCAAGGAAGCCTTTGAGCTCAAATCAAAGGAAGTTACCCGATTTTAAGGTAATGTCATCACTTGTGTCCTTTTGTTTTATTTTGCTTCTCCAACCACCTAAAATATTTTTATTCTTTTATTTTATAACAAATACAGTATCATAAATATACTAAGATGTTGTTATAAGAAGGATTCAAGCTACACTTACACACACCTCCATCTAATGGTTAAAGAACATACTGTTTCCGTGGATGGCGAATTTCTGCCTCCCGAAACGATAATTGTTCAACTTTCTTCTAACACCTTAAAAGGTGGCCATTAAGATGACAATATATTTATATATGATATCTAATATGTTTATGTTTTACTTAAGCTTCTGAATTTTTCATTTATGGAATACCTTTATGGTTTCCATTATGGGTAAATGCGATATCTTCATTTAAGGAAGTGCGGACTACCGCCCCCTCAAAGTGATTCGATTCGGTAATACCATATGTGGTACGTATAAAGGATATTTTAATGATATTATATATGATACCATACTGGAATTAAAATAATATTATGTATCATTATGTTTTAATTCCATTAAATATGAAATAGAAATGGAAGTAGCATTCATGCGTACGTACGACTTACAGTCTCCATGAACGGTACATTTCATTTCTTACCTAAAAATGTTATGTAATATTATAAGTACAAATATATAATGGACATATATATAAAATATTATATCTAAATTATGTATATCAATCTGGAATTATAATATATATATATATCTCTCATTTTTTTAATTCCATTAATATAACAAAAAATGAAAGTAGCGTTCATGCGTACGTACGACCTACCATCTCCATGAACGGTTTTTTCATTTTTTATCTCCAAATGATATGGAATAGTATAAAATGAATACTCACTGGATATATATTATATTTTAATCATTAATACTATTCTGGAAATTATTTACATATAACTACATGGGAATCTTTTTTCAAACAAGTTCATTTTTAACTCATGTACCAAACATCGGCAAAAACGTCTGATATGAACTAACATTCTTAAACAATTATTATAACATTATAATATGTGATATGAACTGAATAATAATCTATAAAGGAGGTACTTAGGCAATTATTAATTGACCATAGTTTATTATTCAAGAATATACAGAAACGAACAAGACAAGTTGGACTTGAGGTAAGGGATCCTACTCCTCTCTTTCTTTTTAAGTACACTCTTTAATGTCATTACTTTTAAAGCTAATATTTCTTGTTATTGGGATGTTATTTTGTATTAATCTTAATGAAATTTTTATTTTCATGTGAAGAGAGACTCTATTCTCTCTCATCAATCCATTTTGGATGTTTTGAGTGGCGCCATTAGGCTACCGAATTTTTGTAAGAGATCTAACCTCTCTCTTTCTTTTTAAGTACTCTCCTTTATGTCACTTCTTTTAAGCTCCTATTTGTTATTTTGGGGGATGTTCTTTTATATTCCTCCTTCTATAAACTTTATGTTAATATGATGAGATGCCGTATTTGATCTCATCAATCCATTTTTGTACGTTTTATGTGGCGCCGTTAGGCTGTCAAGTTTTCGTAAGGGATTTTTCATCTCACTTTTATTCCCGTGAGATTTATGCTACATTTGTCACAACATACTTTGAGTGGTGTATGTATTGCACATTATTATACTATTTGTGTAATATACATTCTTTTATGAGTATTTACATCAATGATGTATTGTCCTTCTTTCATAGGGTGTATGTTTTGAAAGATACCCAAGTCAGTAAGGGAACCTTTATCCCTCCTCTTTTTAAAAGACTTCTTTTGTTGGGTATTATAATTTACATATTTTTATGTTGAGATATGTTCTCACATATCCTTATTGATGTAAATTTTATATCCAAGTGATGAAATACACTTTTTATCTCTCATCAACTCATTTTGATGTGACGTTGTTAGGCTGTCAAGTGAACTTCTTAACCCAATTTCGATTTCTTTGGGTTCAACATATAGTTATTGAATATGTCATCCTTTGAATATGTGTGAATGACCTTTGATTATTTTAAACTTAATATAAACTTATATTTGGTGTATTCGTTTGTCACACATAATTATGTAATTGATTTATCCTTAAACCAAGGATACCGTCTTTGTATGGGACTTCGTCTCAATCTCCTTTCATTGAGGCATATTTTGTTTTATACACAACCTTATTTTATACGGTGTATAAACCCCTTTTACTTTTATGTTTATCCAAAAGAAATCTTTCTTTATATGAAGCTTTTTACTAAATGAAAAAAGGGAATGTTTTTTTGTCATACGTATGCGGCGACAACGATTTCTCCACCGCCGTGACCATTATTTGAATTTCGGCTTCCTCTACAAGCCATACCTTTTTTTAAAAGAAAAAATAAAAGCCATGTTTTACTTTTCTTTTATTTTGGTATTGAAAAAGGTTTTCATAATGTTTTTATATCAATGTTTTGTATTGATATCTTGTGATTGAAATGTGGAAATGTTATGTTTCCTTTATGCATGTTTTATGTGATACGATTATGTTGAGGTTCTTGGGAATTATTATGAAGACGGGTGGTTCTGTGATAAACTAAGGGCGTGTGAGCCCGATATAGCTCTCCAAAGCATTGGGTAACGCAAAGGAGTGAAACGTTAAGGTTTCTTCGAAGTGATTTAGGGAATATACTGTAATGGGTATTCCAAATGTAACCAAGAGGGTTACTCCCTACGCAAGAATGTTATGAATGCATCAAGTTACCTTTTATGTCTTATGATTTCTATGATTTATTCATGATTTGACGAGGTATGTTAAAGTGCCTATGTTTTATGCGTAAAGTATGATTTCATTCTTATGTATATATGAACTCATGTTTCCTTTCCATATTTTTATAACCCTTACTGAGCTTTTTATGCTCATCCCAAGTTTTTGAAATGTTTTTCACAGGTCAAGGGAAAGGTACATGATGTGATGATAGTGTCAAGGATGTGTCAAGAAAGAATCCGTGTTTTATTTTAATTATGTTTCCATTGATAGTAAAAATGAATACTATATTTATGTAACCACTTTGTTTAGATGTGGAATATAATGCAAGTTTTATGATCTAATTCTATAAAACTCTAAACCTGAAAAGATCCTCAATGTGTAATCTTGTAAAAACTCAAGATTATGTAAGGTTTAAGGCTAAAGCCTTATAGTTGGTATCAAAGGTCGGTTTAGATAACTTTAGAGGTTAGGGTATTCCTTAAGCATAAGTGACTTTACCATAATGGTTAGGAATTCAGAAAGAGTCCTAGTTTTAGCTAAAGTGAATGAGTAAGTATATATTAGTGTTTATCTTCCTCATTAGTAAATGATGGTTATGTTTATATACTCACACTGACCTTTTTGGTTTTATTAAATGGCTGGATCTAGTAGGCACCAAAGTAACAATTGGTTTGAAGGAAACTGTGGTGGTTCTCTGATTAAGATACTAGATAAAATGGGGGATTCAATGAGGAAACTCGTGGTTGTTCTAAACCAACTATCAAGGAGTCATGATCAACCACATGCACCTTGGTATGTTCTGTAATGCATCATGTACGAGATGACCAATCGATGTGGAAGTTCAGGTAATAATTATAAAGGTAACCATTAGGGTTTATATGATCTTTACTTATGGGTTATTATATGTTATGACCGAAAATGAAAGGCATGAGATAAACTTGGGGTTAAAATATGTTATGTTTATTTTTGAAGATTTTATCTCGTTTCGGGAAATGTTTTGGGAATTATATAGTTTTGGAAAAAGGACAACACACAGACCGTGTGACAACCCGTCGCGTCAGACAAAGCTGCAGGAATCGAACCCACAACCAAAGTGCGACTGGTATTTATCACCTACCACTGGACTACGTGAAGTCCCTGGTTAGTTTGACTGATTTTTTTTAGTTAGATGATTTTATTAATTATGAGTAAGTTGATTTTGGGTTATCTATGGAAATTTATTAACCTATCATGGAGGATATGGGATTAGGTTAATTACTTTTCAATATGAGACATTAAGAGCAACTGATGTTGTTTGGAGATAAATGATATGATTTAACATGGAAGACTATGTGACTGAAACCTTCAAATATTTGGGTTTCAATCTTAGTCTGGTTTACATTGAAGGATTTTATGGACAAATTGTTTGTCTAATGGTCCTCGTTGAACTTTGGGTTTTGTTGGACAAATTTTGGAGATTAAGAATAGATTTTCTTTTTATAAAGGGTTATCCTTTTCTGGATTATCTAATCTGGTACTAACCTTTTTGGTTTTGGTGTTGGTTAAAGTCTAAAGACATGGGAAGTATATAGTTCTCTTTTGTGGATTAGGTGATTCTCTAAAAGTTGATTATAGTACTCTTAATGTGAACAAGTCTTCCTAAATACCCGTCTTTTGGGGAAAGTATGAGTTTGTGTAATAAATCTAATAAAAGTTTAAAGTCATCATGATAAGTAATTATGTTTCCTTATGAATAAATTCCTCAATAAAAATTAACTTAAAACATAAATGTTGTCTATTAACATTTCCTACTGGGGAATCGAATACTGTTTAACCCATCACAAGTTTGTGATTTTCTTGTGGTTAACTTTCTCCTAAAAATGTTTTCTATCACTCTACAATAGTACATGACCCTTTGTTTTCTCCTCCATGTCCATGTTTTCCTACATGGAATACTAGTATGGGTTAACTAAGGTGACCTCTGTACTTCTCTTTCCTTATTTTAAAGTGATTTTTTACCGACTCTTGTTCCGATGTGGGACGTCCAAGGATTTTCCAAGCTCAATTTTAAAATTGTGAGGACGCAATTCCAAAAAGGGGGGAAGGATTTAACACCCCAGGTAAATAAAGAATATGAATTTTTTATATTTATCCATATTTGTGAATAAAATATTAATATTAATTTAAACGGGATGCTATGCTCGATGGCGTACCCAATACGCAACAATGAGTTTCTTGAAAATCTTACGTTGCAATCTAATAATAAAATAATATTATTTTAAATGGTAGTTAATGCCTAGCCATTGTAATGGCGGGAATGAACAGAACTAACTACAAAATGATTTTATATGTTTGTCAAATATTTTTACTTTTTACAATAAATGTAATTGGATTAAGAATGCAAATGAAACCATTTTTTAAGCATAGTCATTCTAATATCCCTTAAAAGGTCGATTAACCGCCTTTTGAAGGCGAACCACTTTTAAATCCACTTTTTGAAACTTTTATGTGTTATATTTGACAAAATAGAATTCTTCTTTAGAATCGGGACATTATTATTTACTCTGTGTAAATTTTTGGTATTTTTCCGAAAATGTTCAATTTTTAATGAATAGTTAAAAATGTTGTATTTTAATTCAAAAACTCTTTTAATATAATTTATTTATATGATTAGATTATATTTTTAATTGGTTTTAAAGTGAAATTAGAATATATTTTTACCATTTAATCTAATGGTGGTCATTGGAATCAATTTCACTTTGAAATTGGACTTAAACTGGTGTCAATCTTTTGATACTTATTATTTCATAAAAACACACTTTTTGTCATGACATCGAAAATTAATTATTAAATTAATTAATGTGACATAAATTATTTTAATTTTTTAAAATAGACATCATTTTTGAATTCAGAATATCAAATATAGCTTAGAGTGATGTTTTGGTATTTTTCTGAAAAACATCAATTTTTGATGAATAGTGAAACCACTAAGTGGTAGTTAAAGAAACTGATTTTTCGTTTAAATGAAACTTTGTCACTTCTGTGATTTTATTTTCAAAAATACGACATACATGGTTGTCATTAAGAAGTAAAATGTGGTTCAATGGGATTAAAATAATTTTTTGGTGGATAGTATCTTATTAAGTTTTTAATCGCGATTAGAGGTAATTAGTGGAGTTTAACGTAAGAATAATGTTTTAATAAAATGAAATGACCTAGAAACATGTACTACCCTCATTGTATGTGTCAAGGCTGACCAAGAAAATCCATGGGTCATCTTGGGGACCCAATGGAGCCACTTTGGTTGGAAAATGACATAACTACCTTTTTATTTAATGATAAAGTAAAAATGACACAAACATGAGATGTTTTACTAAAACAATTTTTACATGGGGTTATACAAGTAATATTTTTAACTATAAATAGTCATTGGAAAGATAAAAATATTTCCTACATCATAGTAGTTTTATTATAATTTTTAGACATTATATAAATTAAATTATTTATGACATCATGATGATGCAACGATGACCTCATTATTTAACGATTTAAATAAAATGGAAAGATAATGTAATATATAAGACCTAAACATGTCCAAAACATATTGGATGGTTGGATTTCGAACCATTATCACCTTATCCACTAATTATATAAATTTGGGACCATTTAAATCCGAATATCAATTTCAAATAAAGTAACATTTTCTTACTTTTTAAAAGTGCCCCTCCTCTCCTCTTATAAAAGGCCCCCACCTCTACCTCCTTACACACTCGTCTCAAGCCTTTTTCTAGCCCAACCTATGAAAATTTTGTCTCTCCACATCCCTATATAAATACTTGAAGCCTAAATTTGGGCATAATCCTTTTTATGGAAGCATTTGAGCTCAAATCAAAGGAAGTTACCCGATTTTAAGGTAATGTCATCACTTGTGTCCTTTTGTTTTATTTTGCTTCTCCAAACCCCTAAACTATTTTTATTCATTTATTTTGTAAAAAATAAAGTATCTTAAATATACTAGGATGTTTTTATAAGAAGGATTAGAGCTACAATTACACACACCTACATTTAATGGTTAAAGAACATACTGTTTCTGTGGATGGCGAATTTCTGCCTCCCGAAACGATGATTGTTCAACTTTCTTCTAACACCTTAAAAGGTGGCCATTAAGATGACACTATATTTATATATGATATATAATATGTTTATGTTTTACTTAATCTTCTGTATTTTTCATTTATGGCATAACTTTATGGTTTCCATTATGGGTAAACGCAATATCTTCATTTAAGGAAGTGCGGACTACCGCCCCCTCAAAGTGATTTGATTCGTTAATACCATATGTGGTACGTATAAAGGATATATTTAATGATATTATATATTATACCAAACTGGAATTAAAATAATATTATGTATAATTATGTTTTAATTCCATTAAATATGAAATAGAAATGGAAGTAGCGTTCATGCGTACGTACGGCTTACCGTCTCCATGAACGGTACATTTCATTTCTTACCTCAAAATGTTATGTAATATTATAAGTTCATAAATATAATGGATATATATGTAAAATATTATATCTAAATTATGGATATCATTATGTATTTATAATATATATATATATATATCTCATTTTGTTTTAATTCCATTAAAATAACAAAAAATAAAAGTAGCGTTCATGCGTACGTACGGCCTACCGTCTCCATGAATGGTGCATTTAATTTTTTATCTCCAAATGATATGGAATAGTATAAAATGAATATTTACTAGATATACATTATATTTTAATCGTTAATACTATTCTGGAAATTATTTACTTATAACTACATGGGAATCTTTTTTCAAACAAGTTCATTTTTGACTCATGTACCAAACATCGGCAAAAACGTCTGATATGAACTAACAATATTAAACAATTATTATAACATTATAATATGTGATATGAACTAAATAGTAATCTATAAAGGAGTTACTTAGGAAATTATTAATTGAACAAAGATTATTATTCAGGAATATAAAGAAACGAACAAGGCAAGTTGGACTTGAGGTAAGGGATCCTACTCCTCTCTTTCTTTTTAAGTACACTCATTTATGTCATTCCTTTTAAAGCACATATTTCTTGTTATTGGGATGTTCTTTCATATTAATCTTACTGCAATTTTTATGTTCATGTGATGAGAGACCCTATTCTCTCTCATCAATCCATTTTGGAAGTTTTGAGTGGTGCCGTTAGGCTGCTGAATTTTCGTAAGAGATCTAACCTCTCTCTTTCTTTTTAAGTACTCTCCTTTATGTCACTTATTTTAAGCTCCTCTTTGTTATTTTGGGGGATGTTATTTTATATTCCTCTTTCTATAAACATTAAGTCAATATGATGAGATACCCTATTTTATCTCATCAATCCATTTTTGTACGTTTTATGTGGCGCCGTTAGGCTGCCGAGTTTTCATAAGGGATTTTTCATCTCACTTTTATTCCCGTGAGATTTATGCTAAATTTGCCACAATTTCCTTTGAGTGGTGTATGTACTGCCCATTATTATACTCTTTGTGTAATATACTTTCATTTATGAGTATTTACATCAATGATGTATTGTCCTTCTTTCATGGGGTGTATGATTTGAAAGATACCCAAGACGGTAAGGGAACATTTCACCCTACTCTTTTTAAAAGACTTCTTTCGTTGGGTATTTTAATTTACATATTGTTATGTTGAGATATGTTCTCATATATCCTTATTGATGTAAATTTTATGTCCAAGTGATGAGATACACTTTTTATCTCTCATCAACTCATTTTGATGTGACGCCGTTAGGCTGTCAAGGGAACTTCTTAACCCACTTTCTATTTCTTTGGGTTCAACATGTAGTTATTGAATATGTAATCCATTGAATATATGTGAATGACCTGTGATTATTTTACACTTACTATCCAATTATATTTGGTGTATTCGTTTGTCACACATAATTATGTAATTGATTTATCTTTAAACCAAGGATACCGTCTTTGTATGGGACTTCGTCTCAATCTCCTTTCATTGAGGCATATTATGTTTTATACACAACCTTCTTTTATATGGTGTATAATCCCCTTTGAATTTTACGTTTATCCCAAAGTAATCTTTCTTTATACGAAGCATTTTACTAAACGAAAAAAGGAAATGTTTTTTTCATACGTATGCGGCGAAAACGACTTCTCCGCCGCCGTGACCATTATTTGAATTTCGGCTTCCTCTACAAGCCATACCTTTTTTTTAAAGAAAAAATAAAAACCATGTTTTAATTTTCTTTTATTTTGGTATTGAAAAGGGTTTTCATAATGTTTCTATATCAATGTTTTGTATTGATATCTTGTGATTGAAATGTGGAAATGTTATGTTTCCTTTATGAATGTTTTATGTGATACGATTATGTTGAGGTTCTTGGGCATTATTATGAAGACGGGTGGTTCCGTGATAAACTAAGGGCGGGTGAGCCCGATATAGCTCTCCAATGCATTGGGTAACGCGAAAGAGTGAAAAGTTAAGGTTTCTCCGAAGTGATTTAGGTAATATACTATGATGGGTATTCCAAATGTAACCAAGAGGCTTACTCCCAATGTAAGAATGTTATGAATGCCTCAAGTTACATTTTATGTCATATGATTTCTTTGATTTATTCATGATTTGATGAGGTATGTTAAAGTGCCAATGTTTTATGGGTAATATATGATTTAATTCTTATGTATATATGAACTCATGTTTCCTTTCCATATTTTTATAACCCTTACTGAGCTTTTTATGCTCATCCCATGTTTTTGAAATGTTTTTCACAGGTCAAGGGAATGGTACATGATGTGATGATAGTGTCAAGGATGTGTCAAGAAAGAATCTGTGTTTTATTTTAATTATGTTTCCATTGATTGGAAAAATTAATACTATCTTTATGTAACCACTTTGTTTAAATGTGGAATATAATGCAAGTGTTATGATCTAATTCTCTAAAACTCTAAACCTGAAAGGATCCTCAATGTGTAATCTTGTAAAAACTCAAGATTATGTAAGGTTTAAGGCTGGGGCCTTATAAAAACAATGATCACCTTCTATGGGTCAACATATATGCCTTATTATGGAATGATATGAACCAATAAGTTCATGTTATTATCCAAAACATTCATTTTATGAGATTCACATAAATATGGTTCCCCCTAAGTGTACTTAGTATGATACCAAGATGGTTGACAATGTGATATATGGTGCGCGAGTACACTAAGATGTCCTCTATAATGACCAACACAAAGCAACCATGATACTGGTTGAAAACGTGAATCATCAAAGCCATAAATTCTATCAACATGTTTTTCAATGATGATTAGCATAACTAGATACTCGTAAAAGCCATATCTTCTCTAGACCATTTTATATGGTCTATCTAATGGCTTCACATGAACATGGTGATATCATGATCTCATGTCAAAATTAGAGATAAATTTTTCTCATCAGAGCTAGTCAAAGATATTATCGATACATGGTAGTGGATAGTATTTTTTCACCATAATTTGGTCCCATTTTCAGTAATATATAAATAGATTATTCATAACATCCACCTATTTGGTGAAAAGGAGTGGTGAACCCCATGGTGATGTGCTGGATCAGATAAAAACCTTATCCTCTAGATCTTCAAGCTACTTCTTGAGTTCCTATAACTCTTTATGTTCCATCCTATAGGAAAAAATGGACTCTTGTGCCACACATAGAATATTTCCAATGGTGAACATGACCTCTTCATTAGGAGGTAATATGGATAAATCATCAGGTAAGACATATCTGAAATAATCCAAAATAAAAGATAACTCTACTAACTGCATTCATTAGTCACTCATAAAGAGACTTGGAAACTGATCTATCACTCCAACTATCCTAATATGCTTGGGTCCAACCCAACATTCCTGGATGCCTCATTCACCAGTACAAGTATACATGTTACACTAATGTTATGTGAAGGACACCAATAGGTGAAAGAAAAACACATGAAAATGATACGGAATGATCCATCCCATACCAAGAATGTCATAGAATACATCCATCTCAAGGAAGGAAAAACTATAGAAGAATCTTTTCCCAACTATGTCAACAGGAAATCCTCAAACTAAATTTTACCCTCCAATGAAATCCCTAAAGACATGTTTAGAGACATGATTCCATGTAATTAATCGATTGTAAGGCCACAAAATTTCCCAATAGAAGAATGTATGAAAGAGTGTGATGTAACTATATCAAAAAGGGATGAAACTAAATTATAGGCTACCAGAATGGTACATCTAACAATAGATGGACCTAGAAATTGATCATTGGGTGAAATATGTATAGTGTAAATACTGATTAAACGGTAGCTCTAAGCTGATGCCGGACTAGACCAAGAATCTCCATTCAACTGCCACTGAATCTATGTTGCCAAACTACCTCAACCATGACCACTACCAACTCATATTGGATAGTTGGTAGAAGAATAACTCATATCTTGTGGTGTATTTGTAGATTCCATACCTAATAAAGATTTCAGTAAAAATACCCTCACTGGATTCAAGAGAATGTTACTGGTAGAAGCACTGAAGGTGACCCATACTACCGTAGAATCGACACTCGATTGGGTTCCTCATTCATTGGGGATTCTTATGGACTGAACATCCGCAATAGTGATACACTATAGAGATTTTAGTTCATGCCAGGTGGCTAGAACCACCCACACATACAACAATGAAATTGTGCTTTCTACAGCTTGATGAACCATCAACTTTCCTCATAACTAAACTGTCCTTGTTTACATTTTGTGCATATCTGAGTTTTGGTTTCATAATTAGGACTTGGTTCACTATCTCAATAAAAGTATTCAATTATAATAGGTTCACCTATGAGAAAAAGAAATACCCATGGATGTCCTCAAAACACCATGTTGTCGCCAACTCATCACCGATCAGAGATAGAAAAAACGATTTATCTCATTGAATCAAGAAGAATACTCAATCATGGTCATAGGTCTCTGCTAAAGATACATGAACTCCCTAGAATTATCCACCTCTAGAGTCTGTAGAATTACATTATAAAATAAGGAAATATAGAATTATGACCAGACTATATATAGAAGATTCTTATCCTGAGAGATGATATCCAACCATTGCATGATGAAATCACATAACATGTAGGTAGAGAGCTTGACCCTCCTCTCGGGAGGCATCTCTAGATTACTAAAGATAGATAAAATTAATTCTTAAAATGTCTCAAAATACTGAGATCTTTTATCCCCCAATTACGAGGAAGTATGATATTATTTAATGTACAGAGTAAGCTCTACCATAGTTGGGGCAGGCCAGAGAACACCATCAATAGACTGTATGAACCATAAAAAAACAATTGCAAAACTGAGCATCAATTCCTTGTGTAAGATCAGTTGGATGTTTTATGGGTGGAACTACAAGAGGTACTCTAGGAGCCTTCGGGCCCTGAATCTCTAGAGTGTTCTCATCAAAACATGAATTCATTGTTGAGGTATGGGTATATAATTTCCGAATGTATGAATCAGACATGATTTCTAATATATATGAAAAAGTGGACAAGGAAATGACATGTACAAAGCCAGGCTTTAGGAATAACATAACTGATAACCTCCTTCGATATCCTTTTCTAGATGATAGGAAAACTTCAATGAAAGATCATAAGAGACATGTTCTACTTCCCTCTAATGAGGCCAAGTTAGTGTCTAGTCCTCACATAACACATATAGTGACCATTTATTTATAATGTATGTATTCATTGTGACTCACATATGTTTTTAAGACTCAATAAAAAGGGTTCTATTAGGTGGATGTAAATTTTGAATTTATAATGTTCCGTAAACCATATAGACTGAAATGTCGAATCAGCTTAATATTAACCAAATCATCTTTTATCCCAACAAGGAATGTTGGAACATTCATAGATTTAAGAATAAAAGCACTTATAACAATCACATGAAAAATAGGAAATGCACAATAGATGTTAATATGGAATAAAATGATGCAAGAAATCTTAATCCGTATGTTACCAAGTATGATGAATGCTTTGAAATTACATCATATCACTAGGCTATGGTAAAATAAATCAGAATAGAATAATGTCAACAGTGATAGATTCACAAAAGAAGTGTGTCACCCAACAGTGAAATCCATTAAATGGTTACAATACAAGAAGAACAACATTTACCTATCCCAAGAAATATGGGTATCCCCTGTATGTGGCATATCTACTCCTAGGAACAAGTTTATGACCAAATTCCAATATACTATTCTACTGTCTTACCCAAATAAAATTTTATAATGGAAAATATAATTGACACTACTATTTTGAATTTCACCCCAGATTCCATGTAATTGTTCCCCAAAATGATTTACACAATACCTCAAGTACACCACCTAAAACACTAAAAAATGTTGGACTAGTAGTGAGTTTATTGGGTGTGTTAATGGGGATACTATGCATATATAGATCAGACTGAGCACAATAGTATGAAATAGATAATAATTACGAGAAAATGATAAAGAAACAACAGAAGAGGAATAATGATAATAAAAAAATAGAAGATAAATATTTATCTATTTGAAGCTAAATAATTATTTGATGCATAATAAGGATGATATAATGATACTATAAATAATGAAAGTTCCCATGTAGTAGCTGAAACATTCATATAATATATGTTGGAAAATATAAAAAAAGAAAAACTGAAACTTCATGATTCTCAAGCACAGGATCAGTCCTCTGCCTCATGCTCAATCCTAGAAGAATAGTCAAGCATCGAAATCGTCACTGTAACGACCCAACTTTTTAAATAGTATATTAACTTACTCTTAATGATTTAATAGAGATGTTAATGGTTAATGCAGAAAGAGAAGTCGATGGCTTCTTCCAGTAGACTCAAACCTTATGAATCCCACTTATCAGAGCTTGGGAAGGAGGTGGAATCTTTGGGCTTTTCTTTGGACCAAGCCCAAGCCGAACTCCAGCGTGTCAAGCTTGAACGGAAACGCCTGCGGGAGAAGTTCAAGTTAGTAGAGATTACTACTTGGGAAATGTTATCTGAGCCTCCTTCAGATTCTCTCACCATAGCACACCTTACACTTAGGTCATATGCTGATGTTATAAGGGGTTATGTGATGAGACTGTAGCTTCTTTGAGTAATCCTTTGGGTTGAATAAATTGAGATTTATTCCTTTAGTGATGTTTGTGAAATTTCAAATGTTCGGATAATTTTAGGATTTATTTTAATGATTAATTTTGAAAAAAGGATATTTTAAAATATTTATGTAAACCATAAATAATTAATGATGTGCAATGATTTTCAAAAAATGGTCTTTTGCAAATGTGTTCAGTGAAGAATTTGGTGTCTAATAAGATCAACATAATTTTTGATGAATATAAAATTATGAATAGTGATTTTATGCTTAGGATTAGTAATGTGACCAAATAGATTAGTAATATCATTTAAATAAAGTTTTAATATAATTTATACACCTTGATTACGTAATGTGATTCAATAAAATTGTTAAATAACGGTTTCATAAATTATTAATCAAGTATTAGTTTTTTCGGGTGAATAGTGTTTTTTATTTAAAAATGTAATTAAAAATATTTAGAAAATTATTTTTATAAAATGGACATTATTTTTTATCTCAGATCATTGATATTATGTTATGGTAATGTTTTGGGATTTTTCTGAGAAAGATGAATTTTCAGTGAATAGTAAAAATGCAATTTTAGGGTTTCGGTATGTTAAATGACATCATAACTGTGTCATGATGATGTCATGAGATATTTTAAGGGATGGTCGACTAAAGGGGATGAATTATTGTGTGAGTGGTCCCAAGTGGCCAATACCATGGGCAATCCCATGGTTTTTCCAAAACCACCAATGAGGTGTCCCTTGGCCAATAATGCCTTGTCCCCTCAATTTACCTATAAATACCAAGCCCTCCTCTCATCCATTCGACTCCAAAACCATCTTCAACGATGTTCTGGTATCCTTACCTCCAATGGAGTCCTCCCAAGGTGTCCCCAAGCCCTCAAGGTCCAAATCATTGAGTTTTAAGAGTTACGTTTTAAGGTAAGGGATCCAACCTCTCTCTTTCTTTTCAAGTAATCTCTTTTTTGTCATTTCTTTTATTCTCCATGTTCTTATGTTGGATGATGTTCTTCTATATTAATCTTACTGCCCTTTTCATTTTAATATAATGAGAGACCCCCTCTTTCTCTCATAAATTCGTTTTAAGAATATTTAAGTGGCGTCGTTAGGCTGCCGAATTTTTAAGGGATTCTTTCACCCTTCTAATTTTTCAAATTTCTACTTTAATGTCAAGTATTTAAAGTTCCTTTTTAATTATTTTGGGGTATTATCTCTATATCTATAATACTGAACTCTTATATTCATATTATGAGGGACCCTATTTTATCTTTTCAATTCATTTTTGTTGAAGTTCAAGTGACGCCGTTAGGATGCCGAATTTTCATAAGTGAAATCTAATTTTTGTCTTCCTTCCATGTTTTTCATTTCAAATGTAATGTCCTTAAAATTTCGATACCATGGTCATATATTCATAATATTCGGTCCATCTACTGTTTTATGGGTCATTTATGATTGTTTGACCCATGTCCCCTCTCTTTTCAATATTTTTCTAAAACCTCGTAACATAGTCGTTATGCTGTAGAATTTCCGTCTCAAAATGTCTCTATCTTCTTCTAAAGTTCTTTTATTTTATTTAGTGAATACTCAATGATCTTTCTTCTAAAGGGGTATTCACATATATACCAAAATTTTCTATTTTAAATTCTGGGATTTACATACATGAGACCCACCTTCCTTTTCTGTGGGTTTTAAAGTGACATAAAGATCATGTTTTTAAAGCAGTTTTAAAGCATTATGATTATGAAATGAAACCCATTTATTTCATACTGTATGGGTTGTTTATGAAATTATTGATGATGATATATGTGGATCAAATGATAAAAATGGAAAAATTAAGGGTGCTCCCTGATATCTCTCCAATTCATTGGGTAAATACTTAATCTGCAGAGATGACCATTTAGACTGATACCTTAGTGAATAACCTTGGTAATTTTTATTGACACCTTGGGTATGGACCTTGGTGAAACAGAAAATGATTGTCTTTGTAAAATGTTGTAGCCACATCTTCAAGTTATGTAAAATTTTATTTTTATTATGATATGCCTCATGATTTCTTTCTCATGCCTTAGTGTTCTTTTCATTACCTTATTGATGTATCTCAAGTTCACATGTAAAATGTTTCTCCCATTTCCCTTACTGGGCCTTATGCTCACCCTTTCTTTTGATGTATGTCCCCTGGTTATGAGATGTAGTAATGAACCTAGTATGAACTTAAGTAGAAGCCTTTCAAGAGTTTAAGATGAATTATTTATGTTGTTTTCATGTATTATGTTCTTGGTTTCCAAGAGACTAAACCTTAAAGATCCTCAGTTTTGTGTAATGTAATGAAATTTTATGTTATAAAAAGGTGGGATGCCACAGTTTGTATCAAAGGATGGTTTAGTTATTTATGGAAATTAGGATATACAAACATTATAAATAACCCTATAGAAAACTTTAAATATAGGAAAACTTCCTGTTATTTTGGTAAGTATTGAGTAAGTGGTTTATCAAACAAATACATCCCTCTCTGGATACGAGTAGGTAGAGGCAGCTCTGGCACAGATGTACATAGGGGTAAAACCTAAAAACACCACTTTGAGCTATACTCGAACGGGAACTGTTGCATGATAATGGGCCTTGTTGCACTCTGGGTTATGACACTCCCAGGGGATATGTTTGGTTAATGACAAGATTTTTATGAATCATTATGAAGGAATTATAGAGAAGTGTAATTGTCTAAGCATGAAGTCTTAGTTAAAAGATTCATAAATGAAATAAGTTTCTCACTACGGTTTTATTCTTTTAGAAAATGGCAGGAAATAGGAGGAACCGTGTAGATGGTGACCGCAATGCTCTATGTGATGACGGCCCTCCGATGGAAGCTGGAATGGAATCATTCATGCGAATGATGAACCAATTGACTCCAGTTATGAGTAATAACATGAATCAAGCTAAGAGACCGATCTCACCACAAAGGGATCAACATTCTGTTGAATCTTTCATGCTTCAACGACCACCAACATTCAGTGGATCTACTGACCCATTGGTTGCAGAACAATGGATAAGATCCATTGAAAAGTTCTTTTCTGTAATTCATTGTTCGGAACAAGAAAAAGTCACCCTTACTGTTTACCGCCAAAAGGGAGAAGCAGATCAGTGGTGGTCACTGATCAAAAACATGAAGCCACAAGGAGAGATCGAAGCTGTGGAGTGGGAAGAGTTCCGGGGAATATTCTTTAATAAGTATTTCCCTCGTTCCATCAGAACGAGAATGGAGAAAGAGTTTCTCAAGCTGAAGCAGAAGGAGAACGAATCTGTCAGAACCTATGAGATGAACTTAACCCGACTTTCACGATATAACTCTAGCTTTGTGATGGATCCAAGTGGGAAGGACGAGAGATTTTTTGGTGGACTGAGACCTCATCTACAGAAGAATCTAGCCAACCGGGACTACGATAGCTATGTTGAGATCGTGCAGAGTGCAATGAAATTTGAGCTAGAGTTTGGTGAGACACAGTGGTCTCATAAATCAAATGACAAGAAGAGATCATTTTAGCCCAATCTAGGGAAGAATTTTACCAGGGAAGAGGTGGAAAGCAAATGCGACTTACCACATGAAATAAATTTGGTAAGAATCATCTGAGGAACTGCTTTGTCAGAAGTGGAAAGTGCTACAAGTTTGGAAGAGAAGTCCATATTTCTCGGAATTTTCATAGTGAGGTGAAGCCTCATCTTCCCAAAAATAAAGAAAAAGGAAATATGGTTCCGACCCTACCCAAAATCAAATGCTTCAAGTGTGGATAGCTTGGGAACTTTGCTAATCACTGTCCAAATCCGAGGGTAGTGGAGGGGAATCACCATCAACCTCAGCAAAGGACAAGGGAGTAAGTTCATGCTTTTGATATCACAACAACATAAGTTGAAGTTTCGAACGACGTGGTAGCATGTACTCTTGTTGTCCTCTCAAAACTAGAAAGTACTTTGTTTGATTCTGGTTCTATGCATTCCTTTATTTCCTCCAAGTTTTCAAAGAATATAGAATCAATCCCTAAACTGATTGAGGTAGAATTGTCAGTCAAGACTCCAAGTGGGATTACCCATGCATCAAGAGTGTTTAGAGACACTAGTGTTTACTTCAGTGAGAACAATCGTATCACAAATCTAGTAGTCATTCCCATTTTGGAATTTGATGTTATACTAGGGATGGACTGGCTGTCAAAGAATAATTCCAAGATCAAATGTAGAAGTAAGGAAATCATAGTAGTCTTTAATTAACGACCTATAATTATCTTCTAAGGAGAGATATATCGAACTGATCCCTATCTAGAAGCACCTCCTATAGATTTCTTTATGTAGTTAATCGGTGATGATAATGAAGGAAAAGGGAGTATAAAAATAGAAGATGTTCTGATTTTTCAAGAATATGTGGATGTATTTCCTGAGGAGTTACCTGGACCTCCCCCATAAAGAGAGGTACAGTTCTCCATTGAACTCAAACCTGGATCTCAACCAATATCAAAGACCCCATATAGAATAAAAAATTTGGAGCTAGAAGAGTTAAAGAAACAACTAAAATAATTGACGGAGAAGGGGTTTATCCGATCGAGTGTGTCTCCTTGGGGAGCACCAGTTCTCTTTGTGAAGAAGAAGGATGGATCAATTCGGCTATGCATTGATTATAGAGAACTGAACGGGATCACGGTGAAGAATAGATACCCTCTTCCAAGAATTGATGATTTATTTGACCAACTTCGTGGTGCTCAATTCTTCTCCAATATTGACCTTCGATCTGGTTATCATCAACTGAGGGTGAAGAAGGAATATATTCCAAATACTGCCTTCTGATCATGATATGGGCATTATGAGTTTACTGTTATGCCGTTCGGCTTGACTAATGCTCCTGAGATTTTCATGGATTTGATGAATAGAGTCTTCAAGGACTACCTTGATAACTTTGTGGTAGTTTTTATTGATGATATTTTGATATATTCAAAAAGTCTTGAGGAGCATGAAGATCATCTGAGGGTTTTTTTGAAAACTCTGTGGAAGGAGAGGCTCTTTGGGAATTTCAGAAAGTGTGAGTTTTGGTTACAACAAGTGGCTTTCTTGGGGCACATCGTAACCAATGAGGGAATCTTGGTTGACCCTGCAAAGACAATGGTTGTGGAGGAGTGGCCTCAATCCACAACAGTTACTGAGATTCGTAGTTTCCTTGGTTTAACAGGATATTATAGGAGTTTTGTGAAAAACTTTTCATAGCTTTCTAATCCACTAACCAAGTTGACTCGAAAAGGGGTTAAGTTCATCTGGACAAAGTAATGCGAGGAATTTTTTCCAAGATCCGAAGAAGAGATTGGTTACTGCACCTGTTTTAACACTACCATCTATCGTAGAAGGATTTTTTATTTTTAGAGATGCATCTCTGAAAGGGCTTGGGTGCGTCCTCATCCAAAATGACAAGGTAATTTCTTATGCATCTCGACAGTTGAAGATTCATGTGCAGAATTATCCTACGCATGATCTAGAGATAGTGGCAGTTGTTTTTTCTCTAAAGATATGGAGGCACTATCGTTAGGGGGAGAAATGTGATATATACACCGACCACCAAAGTATAAAGTATCTTTTCATTTAGAAATAATTGAACACGAGACAAAGGAGATGGTTGGAGCTTATTAAAGACTATGATTGTTCAATTCATTATCACCCTAGAAGAGAAAACAAAGTCGCGGATGCATTAAGCAGGAAAGATCCTGTTGTTCTGGAAACAATGAGGATCCTAGGAGATCCCTTGATTAATGATCTAGTACAACTGGACAAGGGAATTGTAAGGGAAGGGACATCATCAACATTAACCCAAATGATTTCTCAACCTTCATTACTATAGAAGATCAAGAAGGCTCAAAAAGAAGATCCTTTTCTACAGGAGATGTTTGAGACTATAAAGGATGGGAAGTTCCTTGATTTCAATATTGATCAAGGAGGTGTATTGAAATTTCATCAAGACTATGTGTTCCATCTATTCCGGATATATAGAAAGAACTGATGGATGAAGCTTATAGATCTACTTTCTCTATACATCTGGGAAGCACTAAAATGTATAGAGACCTCCGTGATCATTATTGGTGGGATAACATGAAGAGACAGATTGCTGATTACACTACAAGGTGCCTGGTGTGTCAGCAAGTAAAGGCAGAATGACAACTTCCTAAGGGGGTAATACAACCGCTACCCATAACAGTATGGAAGTGGGATAATATCACTATGGACTTTGTAACTGGTCTCTTGAAACCATCCAAAGGAAACAATGCGATATGGGTGATTGTGGACCATCTCCCCAAGACCGCCCATTTTATCTCTATTCGGGAAGATTTCTCTCTGGATCAACATGCCAAGATATACGTAAAAGAAGTGGTAAGGCTGCATGGGGTACCACTATCCATCATGTTTGATCGTGATCGAATATTTACATCACGATTCTGGATAAGTATTCAACATGCTCTGAATACTAAAATGAATTTTAGTACGACCAATCATCCTCAAAATAATGGTCAATCTAAAAGGACTATTCAGACACTCGAAGACATGCTGAGATTATTCCCAATGGAATTTAAAGGTGGATGGGATCAAAACCTCCCATTAGTTGAGTTCTCCTATAACAACAACTTCCATTCGAGTATTCAGATGGAACCTTATGAAGATCTGTATGGAAAGCGATGTATAACTCCTACTTGTTGGGATGAAACTAGTGAGAGAAAGCTTCTTGGGCCTGATCTTGTGCAAGAGATGACAGAACAGGTTCATGCCATCCAAAAACACATAAAGGCTACTCAGAGTCGGCAGAAGAGCTTTGCTGACAACCATCTAAGGGAATTGGAGTTTGGTGTTGGCGACAAAGTCTTCCTTCGAATTTCTCCATGGAAGAGAGTCATGAGGTTTGAGAAGAAAGGGAAGCTCAACCCTAGGTACATTGGCCCCTATGAAATACTTGACTGCATAGGAGCAGTGGCCTATTGTCTAGCACTTCCACCGAACCTAGATCAATTTCACGATGTCTTCCATGTATCTCTCTTGAGGAAGTACATACCCAACCCTTCGCATGTACTGAACCCAGAGGTAGTACAACTGGAACATGACCTCTCTTATGAGGAGCAGCCAGTGGAGATCTTAGACTGTAGAGAAAAGGTTCTACGAAACAAGACTACCCACCTTGTGAAAGTGTTGTGGAGGAATCATAAATATAAAGAAGCGACTTGGGAGCCTGAGGAAACAATGAAGCAAAAGTACCCTCACCTTTTGACTAGGCTTCAAGTATAAAATTTTGGGGATGAAATTTCTTAAGGGGGAAAGAATGTAACGACCCAAACTTTTTAAATAGTATATTAACTTACTCTTAACGATTTAATAGAGATTTTAATGGTTAATGCAGAAAGAGGAGTCGTTGGATTCATCCAGTAGACTCCAACCTTATGAAGCCCACTTATCAGAGCTTGGGAAGGAGGTGGCATCTTTGGGCTTCGCTTTGGACCAAGCCCAAGCCGAACTCCAGTGTGTCAAGCTTGAACGGAAACACCTGCGGGAGAAGTTCAAGTTAGTTGAGAAAACTACTAAGGAAATGTTATATGAGCCTCCCTTAGATTCTCTCACCATAGCACACCTTACACTTAGGTCATATGCTGGTGTTATAAGGGACAATGTGACGAGACCGTAGCTTCTTTGTATGATCCTTTGGGATGAATAAATTTAAATTTCTTCCTTTAGTGATGTTTATAAAATTTTAAATGTCTAGATAATTTTAAGATGTATTTTATTGATGAATTTTGAAAAAAGGATATTTTAAAATATTTATGTAAACCTTAAATAATTAATGATGTGTAATGATTTTCGAAAAATGGTCTTCTACAAAAGTGTTCAGTAAGTAATTTGGAGTCTAATAAGATCAACTTAATTTTTGATGAATAGTAAATTATGAATAGTGATTTTATGCTTAGGATTAGTAATGTGACCAAATGGATTAGTAATCTCACTTAAATAAAGTTTTATTATAATTGTGGCACCTTGATTACGTAATGTGATTCAATAAAATGGTTAAATAATGGTTTCATAAATTATTAATCAAGTATTAGTTTTTTCGGGTTAATAGTGTTTTTTATTTAAATATTTAATTAAAAATATTTAGAAAAATATTTTTATAAAATGGAAATTATTTTTGAACTCAGAGCATCGATATTATGTTATGGTAATTCTTAGGGATTTTTCTGAGAAAGATAAATTTTCAGTGAATAGTAAAAATGTTGTTTTAGGGTTTCGGTATGTTAAATGACATCATAACTATGTCATGATGATGTCATGAGATATTTTAAGGGATGTTAGACTAAAGGGGATGAATTATTGTGTGAGGTGTTCCATGATTCCAATACCATGGGCAAATACCACGGGCAAGCCCATGGTTTTTCCAAAACCACCAATGAGGTGTCCCTTGGCCATTAATGCCTTGTCCCTTCACTTTCCCTATAAATACCAAGACCTACTCTCATCCATTCGACTCCGAAACCATCCTCAACTAGGTTCTGGTCTCCTTACCTCCCACGGAGTCCTCCCAAGGTTCCCCCAAGCCCTCAAGGTCCAAACCATTGAGTTTTAAGAGTTACGTTTTAAGGTAAGGGATCTGGCCTCTCTCTTTGTTTTCAAGTAATCTCTTTTATGTCATTTATGTTCTACTTCGTGTTCTTATGTTTTAGGATTTTCTTCTATATTCATCTTACTTCCCTTTTCATTTTCATATGATGAGATACCCCCTATTCCTCTCATCAATTCGTTTTAATAATGTTTAAGTGGCGTCGTTAGGCTGCCGAATTTATAAGGGATTCTTTGACCCTTCTCATTTTTCAAAGTTCTACTTTCATGTCAAGTCTTTCAAGATACTTTTTAATTATGATGGGGTATTATATCTATATCTTTCATAGTGAACTCTTATGTTAATATGATGAGGGACCCTATTTACTCTTTTCAATTCATTTTTGTTGAAGTTTAAGTGACGTCGTTAGGCTGCCGAATTTTCATAAGAGAAATCTATTTTTTGTCTTCCTTCCATGTTTTTAATTTCAAATGGTATGTCATTAAAATTTCATTACCATGTTCATATATTCATCATATTCGGTACCTCTACTGTTTTATTTGTCATTTATGATTGTTTGACCCATGTCCCCTCTCTTTTCAATGTTTTCTAAAACCTCGTAACATAGCTGTTATGATGCATAATTTCCGTCTCAAAATGTCTCTCTCTTCTTCTAATGTTCTTTTATTTTATTAAGTGAATACTCAAAGATCTTTCTTCTAAAACGGTATACACATATATACCAAAATTTATCTCTTTTAAATTCTGGGATTTACATACATAAGTCCCAACTTCCTTTTCTATGGGTTTTAAAGTGACATAAAGATCATGTTTTTAAAGAAGTTTTAAAATGTTATGATTATGAAATGAAACCCATTTATTTTATGCTATATGGGTTGTTTATGAAATGATTGATGATGATATATGTGGATCACATGATAAAAAAGGCAAATTTAAGGGTTCTCCCTGATAGAGCTCCAATGCATTTGGTAAAGTCTTAATCTCTAGAGATGACCATTTAGGTTGATACCTTGGTGAAAAACCTTGGTAATTTTTATTGACACCTTGGGGATGGACCTTGGTGAAATGGAAATGATTGTCTTTGTAAAATGTTGTAGCCACATCTTCATGTTATGAAAAATGTTATTTTTATTATGATATGCCTCATGATTTCTTTCTCATGCCTTAATGTTCTTTTCATGACCTTATTGAAGAATCTCAAGTTCACATGTAAAATATTTCTCTTATTTCCCTTACTGGGCCTTCTGCTCACCCTTTCTTTTGATGTATTTCCCAAGGTTATGAGATGCAGTAATGAACCTAGGATGAACTTAAGGAGAAGCATTTCAATTGTTTAATAAGAATTATTTATGTTGTTTTCATGTATTATGTTCCTGGTTTCCAGGACACTAAACATTAAAGATCCTCAGTTTTGTGTAATGTAATGAAATTTTATGTTATAAAAAGGCGAGATGCCACAGTCAAAATTCCCTTTATCTATACATAAAATCCTAATGTATTCTTGGGTATAAAAGGAGGACCAATCAATGTGTGAGATATAATCTCAGTTGTTCACCACCAATAGTGTCTAGATCAAACCATTTCTTTTAGGATAATAAACAAAAAAATAAATAAGTTCTTCATTACAGGAACCTAAATGGTTACCTGAATGATATCACCTACATCAACCTAATCCGGATGTATGATAGAAGGTTCCTATACAAGTTATAATCTAAATACATAGTCCAAAAAACATGAAACATCAATGGTAAGAGGAATTTACGATTGGTCTTTGACTTGGTAGCCACAATCTCATTTCATTATTCAATCATTATAATAATATAAATAATATACACCACAAATATACAAGTAGGAAAACCTTAAAATATGAAGGTGTAGTCTATAGTCCATTTGTGTTGATATATAAATAATTCCATGGGTCACTACCTGAGTCTCATATATAACCAATACCATTGAGTAAGTCCAAGGTGACCAATAACAACATCACTTGTATCTTTAATGACATGGATACTCCGAGTTCATACCATGTATCTCACATAGGGGATGGAGCATCAGGCAAGGCTTGGAGTAGCCATATTGTAGATGTGTTCATCCATAGATTTTCCCCTAGGGAATTGGTGTCACTCATGAGTATGAATAAACTAATAGATGGGCCTATAAAAGAAAATCCAAATCATCACTACCATTGAGTCAATTAGATCCAGACCGAACATTAGGGTCTATCCACAATTCCCATAAGATGGTGCATATGTTCTCTCCAGACCCATAGTAGTGGAGGCAATAAAACAAAAGAAAATATGACAACATGGAATTTATAATCACATTTCCTCAATAATTACTTCATTATCACATGCTAACAAACTATCTAAACCATACAATTTAAAGAAAACACACTATGGCTCCAATGCAATAAACATAAAATATAGAATAAGGAAAATTGAATAAGCGATAGTAGTGAGACATGTATAATAAGGTGCAACCATACGAGGATACAAAACAAGATCAAATATAAAGCACATAACATTTCAAAAGAGAAAGGTAATGATATAAGGCATAAATCATTGGCATCCAAATAAAGTGCATAATCAATTCAGAATGGAAAAAGGTTTATGAGATCAAGCATCATGTTATGAGAGGAAATTCATGTTCTACCTATTTATATTAGTTAAAAATTAATGACATAAGGCATTTAGTCATGATGTAACACACAAAAAAGGTGGTTAAAAAATGTTAGGCATGGGAAGAGGTTAATTCAAGATGGGAACACTAAATGGGGTGGTCAAAAACAAAGAAAAACCAAAAAATTGTTTTCTCAATAAGGTAGAGTCAAAAATTAAATGGGAAAAATTTATTTATTTATTAAAGAAAATTTGAAGTGTCTCTAGATGCATTTGATGAGAAGCACAATAGTGCATCATCTAAAACACACACTAAATGGGAGACAATGACCTATCCACCTACCTCTATGTAGTAGCTCTCCACTCTTCCATTCCGAAAATTGATTCAATCTTGAATAGGAGAAATTATAGAAATATTGGAAATAAATGAATATAAGGATAAATAGATAAAAATTAAATTACTCAATAGAGGATGGAGATAACCAAAAATAGATAGGAGTGGATGATAGATCTTACCTATTACTTTCTGTTTCTTCTATTGGAGACACATTTCGTTTATATATGATGGAGGTAGCTTGAATCCTATAGAGGAGGTGGAAGGAGAGTCCACACATGAGGTAGGAAGAAGAAATCCCAATGGTAGATAAAGGATGTGAAAAAAATTGTATTTAATCATTATAGAGGAAAAGATGGTCAATTATCCCATAAAATAATGGGTGCATGATTTGGCCACATTGTTGGCCAAGTCATGTACCAACCATGTACCATGACATTATTACAAAGGATACCCAATAATGATTGGTGCACAATTTATCTAATTATTCAATATCCATGAAAAATGACACTACCCTGAGGTCTGAAATTATCACATGGTTATTCCCCGGTATTCACACTATTATAGGCAATTACTATAGCCTCGATGTCTCCACATTATATGGTAGTAAATTTTAAAGAGATCGTGTTGTTTGGGAGGAACAGTTTCTACTAACCATGTGGCATAGTAAAAATATTTAATTTTCAGCACTCTAGGATTTGAAAGATATCCAAACACTTACTAGACCCCTTGACTACATTATTCATCATTATTAGGGTCAAACTAAGGAAATTTAAACAATAAAATAACATTCTGTACCTTTAAAAAAATATAGGATGCTGTAATATTATCTCTATTCATATACTTGGGAAAGAAAAACTAATAAATAGTTTTATTATATGATAATTAAGGATAACATAGCATAGATGAAATATTGAATAAATAAGGTATAATCAATTTATAAATGAAAACAACTAAAACCAAATTCTATTTAATAAATAACTTAAGAACAAAATGAATCCATATGTAAAATCAATAGAGTATTCTATTGGATAATAATAAATAAATTCTTAATGATGGAAGTGATTAATATTAGAACTCATGATTATAAAAAACATGATATATTTTATTTTAAATCCAAGTTCCTATAAATTTTAATTGATGGTTTATTACACACCAAAAAAAATTTAATTAAGCTATCCTACTAGTTTGTATCATGAGAACCTACGATGTATTGATGTGCAATGTAATTTTAGGCCCACCCATAACTTCATGAACACTTTTTTCATTATATATTTAATGAATAATTTAATTCAAAAACTATATGACTAATACAAAAATATCCATACTCTGTAAAGAATAAAAATTACTAATATTTTCCCAGTAAATCAAATTACTTTCTATGTAAAAACAATATTTATAAATGGTATATGGATTAAGAAATAATAATATCTATGATACAAAGAATACAAATCTTTAATATGAATTTGAGGTATAATGATAAAAATAATGTGAATGTCTCATGATAAATTTAATAACAACAATATTTATAAGAGTTATAATATGACCATATGTTCCTTATAATTATAGGTACTATCGTAAAATAATGTCATTTGAATAAATAAGTAAAATGGAAGAGAAATGTTAACATAATAATTTATTATGATTTTTTATTTTTCAAATCATAAAAATATTTTAAAAGAAGATAAATATCATAAAATCGTTATGTATGTGGAATAATCAGTTCACATTGTATAAATTAAAAAGAATCATTTGTTTTGATTTTTTTTAAATGTTCAAAGTTATCCCTTCTAAAAACAATTGATTGATTCATTTTAAAAATTAATAAAATCAAGGATAACATAAAATGTTTTTTATGAATCATTTGAGTAAATTAAAGTTCTTTCATAAAATAATTTTGAAAAATATGGATATGAATGAAAAATAAAACTGATCAAAAATAGATATAAGATTTGTTTTTTTGTTTTTTTTGCAAGATTACAGTATAAAATATAATAAAATTTAGAATAAAAAATGGGAATTTTAATAATATCTTTAGGATATGAAACTATATATAGTTTATTAAAAATAGATTATAATATTTATACCATGATAATAAGATAAATCCCAAAAAATGATATTTTAAAATATATTCCAAACTATTTAGTAAAATTCAAATTGAAATACCTTGATGGAATAAACTTGAGTTGAATATTTATTCATTATTATTTAATTTATATTCATGTTAAATACCTCAAATTATTGGTATACCACGTAAAAATTAATACGATCATGATAGGAAATATGTCTCAATAGAGTGGAAATTGACATTAAATCCCTTACAAAGATCATATTATTGAAGAGTGAATTAATAAATTATGTCATTGTGTGTATAAAATTTAAATCCACAAATAATTATTGGGAACCAAATATAAAATATTCAAGTGAAATTACAAACATAATCTTTTAATATAAAACATATGAATAAGTAATATTACCTAATGAAAAGAAATTGAGTTACCAAATACCTTACATCAGGTTCAATGTTCATCATAAGTAATTTTAACCTAATTATTCTAAATTTATATTTATTATAATTAAATAAAATAACTATATATTAATACGTAATAACGTATATAATCCATTTATAACATCTAAATACCAATTTTTAACAATATTTTATTATTATCATTGTTTTTTGTGATAATTAAATCATTTTTCATGAGAATATCTGTTTGGTGATCCGATCCTTGTATTTTTATAATGATTAAATAATATTTGGAATTTAAATCATGATATAAATATCAGATATATTAAATATAAATAAATATATATATATTTATAATTATCTATATGTGGGGGAGATAGAAAAATAAATAATATCATTCATGTAGATTGTTGGTCGTACATATTACTCAGTGTTGTTTTCACTTTTCAAGAGACTAAATGAAATAAATGTAAATAATAATTAATCTATAAATAATAATTATTTTATCATATATATATATATATATATTATTAAATAAATATATCCTTATTAATATCCTTGTAAATGAGAAATGAAAAATGGATCACATCACATCATGGAGGTTGTAGACCACACATTCACACAAGAAACATTATCATTTTCCAAATGATTATAAGGTAAGTAGGTAGATATGATATTATAATTTAACAAGAATAATTATTTCATAAATATCATATATATTTATTATTTTAATATTTATATCCTTCTCTATATAAAATTGATGAAAAAATAATGACACTGCTACGTGGAGATGGTAATTAGTACATACAAAATAGTGATACTGTTGCTTTTCATAGGATGTGAAGGAGAATAGAAATAGTTTTATCATAATCATAATTAAATATAAATATTTTTAGTAAAACTAATTCATTACATTACTATGGTTTCAATAGATTTTTATTAAGTATAGCATGAAATAAATATGAAAGCGTCTGTAAAGAAAAATACATATTCTTCAATATAATTCTTTTATACCGATTATTTTATTTAAGAAGGTGGTGACATGAATTGGATTCCCAATTCATGACCCCTGTGGAATTTATTAAAAAAAAGTAGAATTACAAACACAAGGTGTAAAGAACTAACACCACCAAGGAGTTAACAGAGATACAAAAAGGTAGATCAAACATAGAAAAATCTAAAATTAAAGACTGCAAAAAAGTGATCAAAAAAGGTTATCATGACCTTCCTTCTAGTAATCAGTTGAACCATCCATCATCATCTTTACTTAGTCATCAATTCCTCATAAAATTCCTAAGAAAATCAAGGGATTTATCAGCCAGCAGAATGATAATGAAAATATCAAACCATGAAAACCAAATTATCCAGAACTCAGTAAAACATGCAGCTGAAGCAGAAAGAAGTGACTACTGTCTCCAAACAAAACAGCTAAACCATATCATATGTAGATCCAAATCAACCTCACATCAAAAAAATAGATCCAAAAACGTGTTCGAATTAAAATCAAGAAAAGGGAAGAGACAACACTTAGATCAAGGAGATTTGATAGATATATTCACCCTTTCATTGAAAATGTAACGTTTTGTATTAAGATATTGTTCAAAATAAATCACACCCTGTTGAAGCTCATTATGGGAAATTTCTTGTAGCCTTTCCATATTATTGTTTCAATCTGGGATCTCTTGGTCTTTAAAATGCTGTGAGAAGTAATATAAAATAATGATCAAGGCATCTATCAAATGTTTTTTAGGGAATGGTTTTTAAATAACCGAAAAAACTATTAATAGTGTATAAAATTGTTTATAAGATAATTATATTGTGTTTTGTTAAGAATTATGGAACAATTTTGTGTGAATAAAAGAGAGAAGGATTGTATTTTTATAAGTGATGGTGGGGGCCCTCTTATAATTTTTCAGAAGGTCAAAATATAAAAAACTCAAATTCATGTAAAAGTGATTCCAAGATGATATAGATTCTAATATAAGGTTTATATTGTACTCATATAATCATCTTAAAAAATTATATATGACTCGATATCATTTTAAACATTACATTTTTATGATTAAACCCTTCATTAACCATTTTTATCCTTAATCATGGTAATAATTATTTCAATATTAAAGGGATATAATTTCACACAGAAGGTTATAATTGTATAAAAAATTGATAAAATAAGATATGTTTTGCCATATATTTTTCTTTTTATCCATTGTTAATATTTTAATAATTTTTAAATTATTTAATAAATTTTCTTTCATAAAATAGCATTAATGTTATTTTTGAAGATATTCATTTAATTTGATTTTAAAGACTTGAAAAAAAACTTAATTGGAATATAAATATCTAAAACAACTTTAATTTGATATATGATTATATAAAATACATTTTTAACAACAAATAAACAAAAGAAATTAGTTATGGAGTTTTTAAAATAATATACCTGATTTTTTTACTTCTTATAGAAGCACTGTACTTGAGTGGGTACGAATTTAATGCCATTATTTCGTTAATAAATATTAAAAATAAAAATGACATATAAATAAATTTCATTATTATTTTACATATCCACTTGTAAACAAAAATAATTTTTTATTCATGTCAGAAAATATTGTAAATATTAAATGTAAGAAAGTTGTATTTTTTAATTTATCATTTAGGTAAATATTATAAAGTTCAAAATGAGAGGAAAATGGAAAAATTTATATTTTATTATTATGGTTTATTATAAATTATATATAACTATACAATGAAATAAAATCATATTTCACATGAATTTTAATCATAATTACATTAGTTTTAATCTTAATTACATGATTTACCATTTACTGATGTGATAAATTTTACAATAGTTAAAATTCATAATGTCTAAAAATAAAAGATCCCCATTTACCATGTTTTAAATCATTTTTTTAATATGAAAGTATGTTTATAAAATTCAATTCATATAATTTATATATATCACATTAAATATAAACATGAAAATATGATTAAAAATATTTTTCCAGAATTATGTGTTTTTAAGCCTTAATATTGATTTAATTAAAAATCAAGTAAAATTATGAACCGAATGTAATTAATTAAATTATTTTAAATAGAAGAGATATTATATATATTTATATAAAATGTTTAATGGACCTTTTAAAATAAATATTTTATATAAAATAAATGAAAGATATATAAAAATCATATTTTTAACTATTCGATGGAATTTTTTTAGAAAAATCTCATAACATAATTCTATTATAATATTTATATTAAAATTTAAAAATTAGATTCTTTTTATATAAATATAGTTTTTATAATTGGAGTAAATTATGTTCTCGGTGCAAATAATTTAATAAAAGAAATTATTAATGAAAACCTATTATGAAAGCATAAATTTTCTTTACCCAAATTGAGTACATATTTTCTAAGAATTAAAAAAATGCCTTTATATATATTTTCCATAATGTGGTTTATATTATTATTAACCACCAAATCAATATCTAGGAAATTACTATCATATAATAATATTTTATTCATCTATTATGGTTAATTTAAACATGGTATTGTGTGTAATGCAAGATATCCATGAAATAAAATTTATTTCCAGAGAAATATGTCATAAAATATTGGTTTGTTATACTCAACCGCTAATAAAAATTTCTACCTTGGGATTATATCACTCTAACACAAACAAGTGAGGATACTTATTTCATATCACATCTTCAGGTTCACACATAACTTTCTCAATCTTATGGCTTCACCACAAAATTCTGACCATACGTGGGATCCTATTTTCCATCAATTTCTCTCTATGATCATGAATCTCTATCAGTTGTTCCTCATAAGACAGAACATACACTATTGATATGACCTATTATTTTAGAAAATGTGAATAAAAAATTAAGTACATTCTCAAGAGAGAAATATATAACTCATCATGAATTTAAGTAGTTTTGGCGGAAGTTATAAGAAATAAAATACCATCCTGATATGATCATGAATTTTAAATGGAATGATATATATAAGGCTAAAATTATTTTGATTCTAAATTTCATAACACTAATCCGTGGAAATATTTTCTGGAATACATTATTTTCCCCTTCAAACTCTAAATATCCCCAATTATTATAAGTATAATCTTTTTATCAGTGATAAGTTTCCCTTATGTGTTGTTGAATGGATACCACACTAACTGCCAATTCATTTTATAGATCGTGTCCCCATAAATTTATTTCTCCAACTTCACCCCATTATGTTGTATTTTTTCACATCCTTCTATAGTGGGATTCATAAAGATCCATCATAATGTTTGAGTGAAATATTGTTTTAAAATAATTCTAGAAAATAAGGTGATGATCCCAAAAACCTTTAAAATACATATATAAAGATATTAATATACATTCTAGAGTTTTAATAGTCTTATCAAAGTAACCTTATATCTGAGTATGATAAGATGTAACAAAACTCAACTTGGTATCCCAAACCTATGGATGGCTTCCCCAAAACATCAAGGTAATCCTCAAATCCCATTCATATATTATAGAGATTAGCACTCCAAAAATCTAAATACTTACATAATATATAAACATGGAATCTAATAAGGAATGTAATCTTATCTAATATCAATAATATTCATTTTTTATAAGGTTGAAAACTACAAACCAAATATAATTATTCTATTTATATGTTTTAGGGAGTCCAATGATGAAATACATGGTGATGTTTTCCAATTTACATTATTGTATGGGTAATGGATGCAATACCCCCATAGGCTTGAATTTCTTAGTCCTAACATGATGCCACACTATTCATTAAGATACATACTAAAGAATATCCCTTTCCATGTTATACCATCACAAATATTATATCATTTCTCTATACAAAATTGAATTTAAAGGAATAATAAATTGTTATGAACTATGAGATTCCTACGTCAACTCATTAAGATATGGTATTTATGAGACACATACACAATTTTTGAATTTTATCAGTACAAAATGATTATAGTTGAACTCAGGAACATTCCTCACCTTCTTCTGTAATTTAATATCTTTTTTCTATGCCTTATTAATCTTCACATGGATGGATAGTTCCAAATTCATCCATGTAAGATATGATTTCTCCTCTTTTATTTTGATTTCCTATTCTAACTTATTAAAATAAATATATAATGGATCTTATTAGTTCCTCATTATAGAAAAACTAGCATGGTGTTTCCGACTTAATGTATTATCCACATTGTTAACATTCTTAAGGTGTAAATGTATTAAATTGTCATAGTATTTGATCTACTAAAACCGTCCTATGTAGCGCATATTTAATTCCATATATGTCAATATATAGTTAGAAATTTTATGTTCAATATATATATCACACCTTTCACTATATAGATAAAGCCTGATTTTTTAATGCAAACATTAACACTTCCAGCCCCTTATCATGAGTCAGTTAATTCATCTAATTAATTTTCAATTGATGGGAACCTAAGCTACCAGAATATCATTCAGTATGATGACTCATTCGAGTCCCTTCTCATAGGCATCACCATATATCACAAAATCTTCTACATTGTAGGGTAGTTTAAGCACACATGTGATGACCAACCTCATTTTCAATTCCTTGAAATTTTCTTCAAATTCTTATATCTATAAGAAAATAACCCCTTTTGAGTAATCCTAGAGAGTATATTATATAGTCATCATAAATTCCTCTTAATGAGTCAATAGTATCCAACTATAACAAGAAAAATATAGATATTTTTTACTGTTGTAGGGCTATGCAATTTCTCAATAACTTCTATATTTTAAGGATCCATCGATATTCCCATAGTTTAGATTATATTCACTAAGAATAAAACATTTTGAATCATAAATCCACTATCATTAAATCTACTATAAATCTTCGTGTCTTAAATTTATTCAACTCAATTCTCAAATGTTAATCATAATCTTTCTTTATCATCAAATATATATTAATATCATCAATAAAAACTTCGAAAAATTAATCAACGTAATATCTAAAGTCTTAATTCATTAAAATAATTTAATTAGAAGGATCATTGGTAAGTATAAATGTGCTAAATATAAACTCATAGTTTACATACCTCATATGGAAGTGTGTCTTAAGAATATCCTTTTTCTTGACTATTGGAACATTAAATCCTTATCAAAGATCAGTTTTGAAAAATTTATGAGATCCTCATAATTGATCAAATATATTATAGATATGGGATAGTGGATAAGTATTCATAATATTGGTTTCTTAGATAATTATAATTAAATAAAAGAAGCATTGAACAGTATTTATTCATAACAAAAAGAATAGGTGCACCACTTGGTGATGCACTGTGTCATATGAATTCTTTATCTAGATTGTTTTGGAGTTTCATCTTGTATCCAAGTCATGTCTATTCTATTAGGCATATTTGGAATAGGTGTAGAGACATTTATGATTTATATTGAAAACTAATATTTACAATTTAAGGGATGATAAAAAAATTTCCTATAAATACATCAATAAACATCTATAGAATTTAAATATCATTAATGTTGAGTTTCCCCCCAACCATCTAAGGTAAATATCTCCCATTAATACGTTGTGAAACAATTATAATGGAACTATTTTGCATTGGGTGTTTCTGTTTATCCTCACGCTGTTAGACTATCATAATTTGATTTTTAATATCTAATATAACGTCCACCACTCAATAATTGACTAGCTATTTATGATAAAAAATCTAATCCATGACCAAAATTACATCAAATTTATCTTCAGGAAGAATAATAATATTTGTAGGAATCACATTAAAATAAAATTCTATCAGAAATGATTTATAGACTTATGACATCATTATCCTACTATTATGAGTTTTCACTACCAACTCAACACATAATCATTGATGTAGCGATGTAATGTCAATCGAAAATTCTTTAGATATGAATGATTTTGTAGAACTAGAATCAAATTAAAAAATTACCCTTATAGAGTAGATGATAACCCTACCTTTAACAACAATTTTTTGAACTTGCACATTATCTAGAATAATTCTATATGTTTGGCCTTATCCTATTGGATTATTCTATGGTAAGTTCCCTGGATTCTTGGTGCACTAGTTTTAATAATGACCCAGCTTTTTACAATTGAAGCACTATATAATAATGATTTTTAATTTACCATTATATAATTGGAATGATAAAAATTATCTTCAAACATGTATCAAATTCCAATTCCCTTTAAGCACTTTAAATTATTTTTCTTTCCATAATTTTTACACGATGGAAATTAATTCGTTCCCTTATTCTCCATTGTTGTGTTCCCTTTTTCATGGTTCTTAATTAACCTCTTCTCATTATTATTTCCCTTAATGAAATGGGACCCAGGAAGTTCATACTTCTTATTAATGGAACATTATATTATAACATCAAATTAGAAAGCATTTGTGAATCTAGTACCCTTGAGTTGCTATATATAATCCCAACAAAGAAATTATCAATATTTATTTTTAGATTACGTATTTATTTCAAATCATTTCTGACTAATCATGTGAAGTTAGGCCCATACTCTACCACACATTTCTGATTCATTTTCATTATATTGAGAAGATTAAAATATATTTTAAATCACTATTATTAGGTTGATGGGGGTATTTATTAAAGATTATCACATTAAAGTTTATCTATTCCATTCAACCACTTTAGTGTTCCAGATCAACAAAAACCATTGATCGATATCTCTGATCGAACAATACACTTCCAGAATTACATATTTATTTTTTTAGATCCCAATGTTTGGAATATGTTCTTAGGAGACTTAATCAGTTATTCAGTTACCAATGTATAAATAGATCCTTTAAAATATAGAGGTTTATATCAAATAAAGATATCCAAAAGAGGTGAATAATGTTTTGGGATAACATGTTGATCCATATAAGAATGGTTATTCATCATAACCAGAGATAGTTTCTCCAATATAAACATGATTTTCTCAGTTACACGACCAACTATATTTATATTCTGAAATGTTACATCCCTACATTGTATATGGGTGTTGATTCTGTTTATTTTTTATGTTCTATCACTAAATAATGGAACTCACTAAGTTATCTCTAATCATTATTAATATTTCTCAATAAATTATAAATTCATTTAAAGTTATAAATTTTCAAAATCTATAAAGGTTTATTATAACTCCCATGTTAGAAATATTCATTTAAAATATAGTTCGCAAGGTTTCTGCTAAACTCACTATGATACTAACTATAAAAACCAATACTCCAGTGACCTATAGTCAGTGTCTTATTTATTACATATGTACATGATATAAGGTATCTTACTTTTTAGGATTGATTTGTTTCTAAATCATAAATAACCAAATACATACATGATTCCCATATTAATTAGGAAATATAATATACATAAAATAATTATAATTTTTACATCCTTGATATTATTTATAATATCCTTCTTCATATCCCGGCATAAAGAAAAAACAAAATGTGGGATCAGATTCTTAGTAAGGGTTATATATACCTTTTTCTATCATCAATAAATAAGTCATAATCAATATAGAAAAATAAATAATGGAAAACACATTCCATTTAATCTATAAATTAATAAAAAAATTTAACCCATGGATAAAATCAATGTAGTAATGTAACAGATAAAAATAAAAATATTTTCAATGAAGTTAATATGTAATATTGGAAGTCCTGATCATTGAAATCATGATATTTATAAAGACCCATGTTTCCATGGATTTAGAATTTGAGTAAAAATGTGTTTTTTTTTCTTTTGGGTACCTATGAGGGGTAAAATAGTAGTTTTACCATAGTAGATGATCATGTATAATTTTTTAAATATCTCTGTTTGCTCCAAAAATAGGTAATTTACTATAGTATATTAATTTTATATAATTTCAAGCCGTTCGATTTTTGGAGGAATATTTAATATTTAATTAATTAAATATTATATTATTTGAAAGTGTTTGAGTGGTGATATTTTTTAAAAAGATAATCAAATTGAGATTCTAACACTACATTTGATTACAAAATGGGGGGTTTGGTTTCTTATTTGGGGTTTAAACTCACATCAGGTTATGGGATTGAGGACCAACGTTACATTGGATATTAATTAATTAATTAATTAATTAACTAATGTTAAGGACACCTCATTTGGATTCCCATGGATAGAAATAAATTGGAAGGGGATATACATTTCATGTGGTTGCCAAACCAAGAGGGAAGGGGGAATAAGGTTCTACTGTAATTTTTCAATAGTGGTGATCGAGACCAGATTGAGGTGAAGTGTCTTCTGGGAGAAGATTTGGACTTGAAACTACAATTTTTACAGCATGAGGTTGGCCATTTTTTGGGATTTATTCCTTGATACCCATAGATGAGTTTTTTATTCCATTAAAAGCCCTATTATTATTTTTAAGGTCTCTAAAGAGGCTAATCTAAACATAATTGGGGAGAAATGTGGCTTTGAGATGTTTCAAGGGGGTTCCTGTTGAAATATCACGATCACAAAATGTGTGACTTAAGAACAAATTCAAAGTGTTATTATTATTTTATGAATAAGGAATTTTTTAAAGTAAATTACATGTACTTGGATTACATACCTTGTATTATTAAATGTTTATGTGGAAGAACATAAGAAATTAGACATGTAGTTTGGAAAATGATATTTTGGGACTACAAATTGTGTAGTCATAGTAGAATAACTGTTGGGGGAATTGTCCATGTGGCCAAGTACATGCATAGAAACATCATGTAGGTAGGAAATGGTCGTGTACTAGTACACAACCATACCCCATGTATGTCTTGTAATTATAGTAGAACATGTCCAAACAACATGTGTTCCAAACCATGTTGAAGTAACTTTCTCGGTAGGAGGTTTTTGAGTACACGCCGTGTAATAGGGGTGTACAATATTTACATGTCCTTTTTTACCATTTGGGTGGTTTTGGGTGATTTCAAAACTAAAACTCATAATTGGACACAAGATGAGTCCACATTTATATTTTTCCATGTTGAACATGAAGGTGAAAGCCATAGAGTGTTTTGAGGACTTCTAAGAGGCATTTTTGTGCAAGTATGTTATGATATAGGTGTTTCCAATAAAAATTTAGTTTATTTACATTTTTAGTGATTCAAATGGGATGAAATGTGAGAGAGGTCAGGATAATTATTGGTGGTAATTACATGAGTTTATTTTATACGTCTATTGGTGTTGTATTTGGTATATCCTTATTTAGCGAGATTGAGTTCTGACTTGAAGAGATTGATAGGTTGGTTATAAAGGACAACATAGGGTGAAATGGAAAGGTGTTGTTATTGAAGGAATATCCCATATAAGTACTTATTTATTTTAGAACTATTAGGCTATGAGATTTTTGAGACTAGATGGTGGGATTTGTGATCCAAAATTTACGGTTATTGGCCGGAGAGTTTAGTTGTTACCAAGGATTGGGTGAGGGATGCCTCTTCTTATTTTTGGTTCTAGAGGATGCCAATAGGTATCCCTCTTATAATTTTCATGTTTTATAAACCCAATGAGGGATTTATATTTTTATCTATTTACCCAATGGTCTTAGTGGGTTCCATATTAATCGGATGACCCAGAGGGGGCACATGTGTTTGTGTAGTAATGGTTGGAATTGTTCCCTTTGGACCCAAATCATGTGCTGGTGGGACTAATATTTTGTTGTTAGTCTTGGGTCTTGAAACATCCATTGTTATTTTTTCCATTTTTTGTTAAGGATGAGACCCATATTTGAACTATGTTATATTGTTATGTGATATGGATAATATGATTGATAGTTGGACTTAATGCTTTTTATCAGTACTAATAGCTTATTTATGGTTTATCATTGGACTAGGGTTCCTCAAATGTCGTTTGATATCATTGGTTATACAAGATGTGAAATTCCACATATGTGTATGAGTTAATAGATCAATGATTCAATAATGGATTATATAATATAAGGTTAAAGTTCTAGAATGATGCTCTAGAACTATATATTATGTATTTTTTTTTGGAAAGGACATATTAACACTCTGTATCCATGGAATATGTGTTAGACTGATGCTCCAAGAACAATTGGTTATGATATATGGTTTAGTTGGACTGATTCTCAAGAATCCCTTTGTTATGATATATGGTTTAGGTATCAGAATATTGTTCGAAGAACCAGTGGTTATGATATATTTTTCTATCATATTGATACTTTAAGAACTATTGGTTATGATTTATGGTTTAGGTGTAAAATTTTTGTTCCATGCACCATTGGTTATAATATATAGTTTATGTGTTAGACTGATGATCTTTTAACTTTTGGTTTTGAAATAAGGGTTAGATGGAAGAGTGACGCTCTGAGTACTGGTAGTACTATAATGCAGTATGAGTACCTAGGAATGATACAGATAGGTTACTTGAATGATAAAAAATGGTGTCTAGAGTTCATTATTGAGGCTTCTTTGGATTAACATCCCAAAAGAAGGTTTTTTACATCGAATACGTCCCTAATGTCAAGAGATTTAGTTTAGGAAGTCATGGAGGTGTCTCTGATAAGTTACATGGGATGGATGGTAATTAAGACAAGCTCAGAAAAACCTAGTGTTGGCCTATGAAAGTATAGTTCATTTTGTTTTGGGACCAATGTATAAACTTTTGTTTCATTTAATTTTAGTATTTTTTGGTATGAAATTTTATATTTCATGAGAATTAACTTACAGAACATGTTATGGGTTCATAGATGGGGTTTCCAATAAAGATTTATTTCTTACCCAAAATACAATCCCCTCTATTTAAATTTAGACATTATTTATGCTTCTTGGTTCAACACATATTCATTATGGATTACAAAAGGGTCCAAGATTGAATGATTGTTCCAGTTTCTTGTGTGGAGTCTTCTGATCGGGAAATAGTTGCACAAAAATTTATAGGAGATCGAGAATGTTATATGGCTCGGAGTAGGCAGTCGAACCTAGTGTATTTATTCTTCGATTATCTATTTTATATATGTGATTGCCCTAGAGGGAGATTATAGTTATATGTATGACATGGATATTTGGGTCATTTATGTATTTAATTTAATTTTAGTATACTTATTTTTATTTTTTATTTCAATATACTATGATGTCTATTATGTTTGGTTATTTACATATGGGTTAGCACTATGATTTGTGTTCTAGTCTCCTTAATGTTCAAGCTATTACCCCGACTATGAGTCTGAAGACTCTAGAATATGAGGAAGTTCACTTGAGGTCTTGTTGTAAATTTTATTAGTGAACCAGTTTAGTGGAATCAATACCGTGATGGTATAAAGTTGTATTAAATGAGTTATTATACATCTTACTATTTGGGGTTTGGGTGACTAGGGTTATAGAAATTTTTCAAATACTAGGATGGATACCATACTAGTGTGTCACAATCATTTGATTCATTGGGTAGTTTATTTTAGCCGAGCATGGGATTTACTTTCAAGGTAATCTATGTAATAGTTTTATATTTGGGACTTGGGTGACAAATATGTGGTTTATATTTGACAATTTCTGATAGAATTTTGTCTCTTGGCGCACTTTCAAGATGCATGTGATTTGTTTTGGGATCTTATCCAATGAGGGTATATGGATTCTTATACATCTTGATAATAATATAGGATATACATGTTATGGCCCTTGTAGTGTGTGATTTTATATATTACCATTGGATGCTAGTTCTGTGCATCTATAATGAGATTCTCAATGATGAGGATAGTGGTGTGATCTTCGTGCCCAGATGGTGGTGTGACCCTAGTGGGGAAATATTGTATATGTAATTAACCATTTGACCATTGTTGGTTGTTTTTGTTTGATATTGGTTGTTTGTATTAGTCCTCCTAGTAGCTAACTGATATCTAAATTTTGAGAGAGAACATGTTCCATTGTTGTTGATGGCTGGTTTGGAAAATTTTGTTTCCTTGGAATGTGAGACCCTATAGATGGATGTCTAGACATATTGAGGTCTTGTGACAATTTCACAAGAGTGTGTTTGAAGCCCCGTGAGATGTAGCATTTTTTAGTTTCTGTAGACCAAGGTGGAGAAACCAGATGTTTAATCCTAATATTTTATTGGTGAGGAAAGTTAGGGGAGACTAGTGTTTTCCAACTTTGAGGTAACTCAATTTTAGGGATTTAGTTATGTTTGAATTTTGAGGGTGACCTGTGATATGTTTTGGGTACTTTATGTGAGATTTTAGGGTCTATTTGGAAAATTTGGATTTTTGAAATTTTATAGGCGGTGTACAAATGGTGAAATCTGTTATAGGGATTTGGCATGTTGGGACCCTTTTCTTATGATAAGGACCACTCATGTACTAGTTTTTCAAATTTTTTGTTAGTTCAAGAAGGATCAGTTCATTTATCCACATAACATAACAAATGATTGTGTAGGTGGGTTGTTGTTGGTGTCTATGAGATGGATAAGAGTAAGAAAAGTTGATCACTGTTATGTTTTTCTGGATTTTGATCTGAGTTTTCATGAGAAGATAGTCATTGGAGATGGATTCAGTCTCTACGGTTTGGTCACCCAAGAACATAAAACAATTAAGTGTTAATGGGATCTTAGATACACTAAAACTAGTGGTGTGATATATTATTTGGATTATGGATTGGTTAAAAAGAAGAATAAACTCATGATTATTGAGTCTAGTAAAAAACCACAAGTTGTATAAGAATAACTGTGGGTGTGATGATATGCTCTTGGTTAGGTTGACATGAGACCCTCAGGGTTAAACTATGATGTTCCATGAATGGATGATTTCGTCACGGTATTCATTGAAAAAAATATTGGTGTAATCCTAGCCAATATATGATCATGATTGATGTCTTACATCATCCAGATTATGTTGAGAGAGTATCAGATATACACCATACTATATTAATGTTACATTGGGTTGATAAAAGCCTAATTAGAGGTTGCACATGAAGAGATGTTTATGTGAATCCATGTGGTGGGAGTGAACCATTGACCATTTCTGAGTGAGGTCCTTGTGAGGGGATAAATGTCAATAAATACATCTCTGTCATTATCAGATTTTAAGTACGGTTGATAGTTGATGTTTCATTTTTCTCATGGTGGTAGTGAGATATACCCATCATGTTCTAAGGTATATCTGTGATAAAAAAATGGGATGTGGAGTTGGTGTTCAGTTGTAAGGTGATAGTAATTATACTCTTATGTTAGAGAATATCAGATTATCTACAGATACACAAAACTTTTCTAATTAGGGATAATAATTTAGTAGGATTCACATCAAGCATGATCGTGGATTTCTATGGATGTATTTGGGTAAGATACTGTGATGGTAGGATGTTCGATGAATCTAAAACAGCCATTGTAGGTTGAGTTTTTTGGTGGGTTGAAACATGCCCCTAATTATTATTTTTGTATGTTGTAATGTCTTAGGATATATTGGCATGGTTAGGAATTATCTAGGTAGTTGATGATGGAGGAAAGTGTTGTATTGAACATTCATGGGTTGTATGACTAGAGTGGGGTAGAGGAACTCTATTATCATCCATGAGTAGAACACAATGAGTGGAACATGATTAGATGACCACGGTTGCCTCTTATATCTAGTTGGAATACCACAAATTATTCATGAGGATGAGTTGTTTTATTGTGGGGAGGCTGTAAAGACATAGGTTTCCCATGATTCTGAATTTTATATTCATTTTTTATATTTTCAATTTGGGGTTGTGATGGTTAAAATAGGCTTTTACACTGGAAGATAATCTTGGATAGTTTTTCTGAACCCTAGAAAGGTTCTAGAATAGTGTGACTTCTGTAGGGGAAGAGTTTAGTGTTTTTTATGTTAGTTGTGTTTTTGATTAACATTTAATATATAAATAAATAAATATTAAATTATACGGATGATTTAGGGTGGTGGTATATTATGAATGAAGCATTGGATTTTTATTTCTACTATGTGGTTGAGTACACAATGGGTTTTTTCGTAGGTGTGGTATTAAACCACTATAGGTTATGGGATTTAGGACGACTGTTAAAGAGGAATTTAATTAGTTAATTATGGTAATATAGTCCCCCCTATTTGGATTCCCATAAATGGATGAAAAGGGGGAGGGGTTCTTCTTTGCATGCATTTCCAAGACCTAGTGGAAAGTGGGAAATAATTATCATTGGAATTCATGAATGGAGGTGATTGAGAATAGATTGTTGTGTAGAAAAAACAGTGAGTGGGTTTAGACTAGAAGATTCATCATTTATTCCATGAGGTAGGCCTGTTTTTCAATCATATGGAATGATCCATTTAGATGTGTTTCTTCCTGATTTTAATCCTTATTATGACTACTAAGGACCCCATGTGGGTTGGTCTATACCTAATAAGGGTCCAACAATGGTTTCAGCAGGATAGTTGGGGTTTCTCATTATGAAACTTTCATCACATAGCTTATGTTTTCAGAACACACTCCATGTTTTCATCCTATTTAGGGTATATGGAAATATAGAAAGTAATTATCATGTACCTAGAGTAAATGTTGTATGTTTGTAAATATCCATGTGGCAGAACATGACGAAGTGGCCATGTATCTAGGAAGATGATATTTTGGAAATACATTCCATGTAGTCAATGTATACAGCATGTAGATAGAATTCAACTTGCGGACAAGTACATAGAAAGACACCCCATGTAGGTAGGACATGTTGGCGTGGTAGTACATGACCAGACCCCCTATATTTCAATGTTGTGTATTAGTATATATCCAAAAACCATGTGTGATAGGTTGTATAGGAATATGTGGATATATAGAAGGCATTGAAGTAATCACAATGTACATGGGTATACACAATGAGCTGCCCCTTTGTTACCATTTTAAGGGGTTTGTGTAATTTATCCAAAAATTCAAAATTATACAAGGAATCCAGTTTGATTTTTTTCTGCATTGAACATAATAGAGAAATCCTTGGTGTGTATCGAGGAATTATAAAATATTTTTTGGTAATATTTTGTTATGAAAGAGATTTTTCCTCCTAAAAGTTGATTCAAATATATCCTAAGAGGGAGACATGGAATGAGTCTCAAGAAAGTGTCATTAGAATGATGGGAGGATGTAGCATGAGTTCATTGGATACCTCAATTTGTGTTGGATTTGTAATTTACCTTGTAATAGGGACTCTGATGTGACTTGAGCTAATAGATAAGTTGGGTTTATTGGAAATCCTAGGGTGATGGGGAATGGGGTTGGTCTTGAGCCCATATTCACCATGAGGACTTATTACAATGAGGCTTGTGAGGTTGTCAAATTTTAGAGATCAGGTGACAGGTTATGTGATCCTTGGGCTATGGTTATTGGCCCAAGTTTTTTTGTGATAGAAATGATTTGGAGAGGGATATATCCTCTTATATTCTGATTAAGAGGGCCCCAAGATGTATTCTTCAACTCGAGTATCTATTTTGAGGATCCAAATTAGGAGCCTCTTTTTATTTATTGATCCAAAAGACCAAGTGGGTTCTTTTTTATTTGCATGACCCGGATTTGGTGCATATGTTTTTATATTAATTGCTTCAAGTGTCCCCTTTGGAACTAAATCAATTTATGAGCAAGTGGAGATATGATTTTGATGACATTCATAGGCATTTGGATTTCCCATGTTATCTCCTCTATTGTTTTTAAGGGTAAGACATTGATTATTCTTATTGAAATTTGTGATATGATATGGATTCCATGGCTAAGAGTTGGAATTTATTATCTGTATCAAATCTTGCTTATGGTTGAGTTCTGGAATATGTTTCTCTGAACATTATTTGATATCTTTGGGTGTATTGGATGTGTAATTCCATATATGTGGTCAAGATACTCTACTGAGGCTCCGAACATATATAGTATCCTTTATGGTTTATGTTCTAGACTGAAGCTCTAGGAACTATGTATTATTTATGGATTGGGGATGACGAATTGATACTCTCTATCCATTTTTTTGATTCTAGATAGATGATACATGCTATAATGGTTTAGATCTCGGACAGATTCAATAAGAACCATTGGTTATGATATATGTTTTAGGATTTGGAATGATGATCCATGGAACAGTGGTTTTGATATATTCATTTGGTTCCAAACTGATTCACCAGGAACCATTGGTTATGATATATGGCTAAGGTTCTGGACGGATGCTCCAGGTACCATTGGTTATGATATATGGTTTAGGTGTCAGACATATTCTCCAGGAACCATTGGTTATAATATATGGTTTGGGTGTCATATTGATGCTACATGCATGTTTGGTTGTGATATAAGGGTTTGATGTCAAATTTATGATCTGAGTACTAGATGTAATTTAATGTCATATGAGTACCTAGGACTAATAGAGTCTTCTTGAAATTAGGATATTGAATGATGTTTTATCTATTAGATTAGTCCCTATTATCAAGATAATTAGTTATGTATTCCATGGAGGTGGCTTTCATAGGGTTAATGGGATGAAAAATCATCAAGATGTGCTGAGAGACACCCGATGTTGTTCGAAACCATTATGACCTATTTAAGTTTTTGTACTTGAAGATTGACGATGGTTTTATTTATATTTATTACAATTTGGTTTCAAATAGGAAATTAATATTTCATAATCATGAACTTTTTGAAGTATGATATATGTTCACCATTGGGGGTGGACTACTAAGCTATATTTCACACCCCCTATTTTTTCACCTTAGTGCATTAGAAAACCTTTTGTCCACATTCAGGTTAAGTAATGACACATGATGGATAGGGAGAATTCCTAGGATTATATGACTAAGAAAGATTCCCATGTAGAGTTTTATGATTGTGATAGAGTTACTGGATATGGAATTGGAGATAAGTTAAGTGATATGGCCGATAGATGGATATCAATCATACTATACTTATTTTTTAGTTTTTTATTTGTTATTTTAGATTTTTCCAATGGGTTATCACTATTGTATATATTACATGGATGTTAAGGATTTTATATATTTGATTTGATTAAAGGATTGTTGTATTTCATTTTATTTATTATTTTCATGTACTGTGATGTGTATGGTGTTTGGTATTAAATCATATAAAATAATTAAATATATATATTATAATAAAATATATGGATTTTTTGAAGAATATATTATGATATTAGACTAATGAGAATAAGATAAATCACTAAAAAATAGAGATTGTGAAATAAATTCTTACATCATTGGTTGCATTAAAATTTTTACATAATGAAATAGTAAACATTAATGGAAACATAATTAATAATTATTGAAAATATATTAATGAAAAATACATAAAACGGGAATTATATATACCACCAAAAAATAAATAGGTGTATAATTAAAAATATCACACTCGAATGGAAATTGAGATTAAATACCTTACAATGATCATGTATTTTAAGTGAGAATTAATCAATGAATTGATTATTTGTACAAAAGGTATATTTAATACCTTGTGATTCTAGGAAATAGTTTATTCAATAAAATTTAATTTCATTGTTAAATTGTACTACATGCAACATTGAGATTAAACAAACTGTGATATACTATAGAGATATTATTATTTGAGAAAGTTATAAACAATCTATTAAATTAGTGGGTATAAATAATATTAGATAATTTATGAAATATATATAAATTTCCTACTAAATATAAATGTATTAATAAATTCATATAAAATAATCAATCAATTTTTATTAATATTTTGTTTATTTCTCAAAAATATGTTTTCTTTAAAAAATATTTTTATTAAAATTTCTAAGAAAATATTATGACTAAATTACTAAAAAATTAATTTTTTTTAAAAGTTAGATATTTTTTTAAATAATAATAATAAAATTATATCTGTATTATTTATTGAGAAGATTCTGGGACACTGATTTTCTATTAAATAGTTAAAAATTGTGATATTTATTGGAATTTTAATTTTTTTAAAGCATGTAAAAAGTACAATTTTAAATTGGTTTAAAAGTAAAATTAGTTGTATTTTATTTTAAATAAAACTATTAATTTCATTTTTATAAATTTTATATTGGTATTTAGTATAAATTTTTTTACATATAAATGAATTAAGTAAAAAAAACAATTTTAAGGAATACAATGTGTTTTTATATTAAAAAACTAAATTTATAAATAATAGTGAATTATTTTAATGAAAAATATATATATTATATATTCAATTAAACTTTTTAAACATTCATCAAATATTTTTACTATGCATGGGATAAGAATAAATGTAAAATTATACTTAATGACTTTATTGTTCTAAAATGTTTTTTGATCACATATTAAACACATAATTTTAAAAATAATTACTAAAACATATAGATATTAAATTTGATAAAAAGGATTAATTATTTATAATTAGGATGTTCAATTTTGATTAATATTGTATTTTTATTTTTGGTCAATATGAATATTAACAATGGTAAAATTTATCACCTTGGTAAACGGTAATTCTTGTTAATCTTGGTTAAAACTAAGTCACAAATCAATAATTCTTCATCATAATTCTTATTGGATGAATCTAGTTGAACCATTATAAACATATGATATAGTTTTATTTGTTTAATGGAATTGTTCCTAGGAAATTTCTTATAAAATATTTAAATCAAATAAAGTTACGAAGTATAACACTCATAATTTTATATATATTTTATGCTGTCACCAAGGAAAAAATGAATGTTATAAAAAAATATAAGTTTATATTTTGAGATTAATGAAATTATTTTCATGATGTAAATTTATGTTTAATTTTTAGAAATTATATAATTTTCTTAAATTCTTTTGCATCACTAATACAATATACATTCAATTAGATACAAATAAAATATGTGATTTTAATGATATTAAAAGTTATTAAATTTTTGTGAGTATATGTGTACCACAAATTTTAAAGATCTATATGATGCAGTAGAAATGTTTTTAAGAATTATATTACAGTCCCCCTTTTTTCATGATGTTGTTTTGTCAAATTAAGTGAATAGTACTAAATATGACATTAATGATATTTAAAAAAAATATAAAATTAATAAAAATATTATCTTTGACCAAATAAACAGGATATTGTTTTATAAATAATTAATGTTCCATTTATAATTTTTTTTTCATTTTCTAGTTACATTAGTAACTATTAGTGTGTAGAAAATATTAATATTATTGAAACTGTCAAAAGGGTTAACAGTGTGTTTAAAGAAAAAGATAAGGATAAAAAATGTTATACAAACATATAATTTGTTTTATCAGAGTACGTAAAATACAAATAATCTTATTTTAAAATATAATCAATTTGTATCTATCTTTAAATAAAAATTTCTTTATAATAATTTAATAATATAAGAAATTCCAAGAGCGATCCTCCCCAGAATTATAAAAGGGAACCCTTTCTTTCTCTTATTCACAACACATTTATCCTTCTATATCAACCAAAATGTTTAAATTTATATTATTAAAAACCCTAGAGTAATAAAAAAATATGTTCTTCCAAAAATTCAAACCAAATAAATATGAAGAGAATAGCTAAAGGGGTTATTTTAATGAAGTTATAATTGCTTTAATTGGGCACTTTCTTTTTTATTATTATTTTATCTCCTCTAAATATATTTTTCTCTCCATAAAAGAATAAATTCAGTATCCTAAATTTACCCAAATTTAATTAAGATTATTAAAACACATTTATTAACCATATTTACCTCAAATAGGAAGTGAAGTTACATCTCTTGTGCACGCACAACCTTTCATATCCACACAGTTATATAATTCATTTCTCATCACCATATTTTATGTATGGGTATTATGATTGGTTTAATTATTATATATGATAGTTAGTAAATAATTTTTTATCTATAATATTAATAATATCATACCCACCTTCTATCGTTCTAAATATTTGAAAACCCATAATGTTATTTGTTTGTACGTATGGATTATCACCTCCACAAAGCGATGCAATTTTTTTTACATTTCTATTTTAATTGCATGGAAATATGGATATAATCAATGAATATATATGATATATTTGATATAATAATTTTTATTTAATTTTGATTTATTATTTACCTTTCATTCATTCCATCCTCGGAACAATGAAATAGCGTCTATGAATATGTACGACTTATAATCTCCATGAAGAATGTAATTCATTTTAATGTCCATATCATTTATGAATAACTATACACATGTTTATAATGAATATATTAAATTTTTATCATTATTATAACTAAATAGATAATTTAATAATGAAAAAAAATACAGGTACCAAACTATCGAAACAGAACATATCCAAAATACGAAGCAAATACCACCTGGAATAATTATTTTAATAAAGAAGTGTGAAAAAATGATTGATAAAAGATTATAGGTAAATCATATATGGTATTATATATATTAGTATGGTTATTTAAATGATTTAAAAAATATATATTTATCATAAATGGGGCTCCAATTCAAATGATGTAATTCACACATTTTGTAAAGGATTTTCATTTAACAATTATTTCAGTGGGACACATACCCTATTTACAACTTGTTTCATTTGTGTGGTGTATATATTTATGATAAATATATTTAATGAATACTCCCATGAAATTTAAATAATATTCATATTAATATATGTTTATTCATTTCAAGGTCTATTTGATTCAAAATCTACCAAGGTGGTACGGGTTTTTATCACAATGTCATGGTTTTTTGGGATTGTTTATGATTATCTTTATAATGAAGAAATTTAATGATCTAACTATATAGAAAATAATTAATTTTATTATATTCATGTTATTTCATTAAAATACAAGTGTTCTATTATTTTAATCATCGGAAGTAATCAACAAAGTGAAAAAACAATTTGAGGTAAAATCTAATTCATTTAACCTTTAAGTTAAAAAAATTATTTTCATAAATATATATATATATATATTAAAATGTTTTAGATATGGTTTTTAATATTATAATATAAAAATCAAAAGTAAATTTTCTTAAAAAAAATTAGAAATTAATTAATATATTTTAGTTATTTTATAAATAATGACCTTTTTAACTATTTACAAAAATTGAGATAGAAATATTTTCTTCTAAATTTTACACCATTAATAGAATTTTGCATTATCATGATAACTCAATTTATTTATTATTAGTTTATAAATTTTCATGTTTACTTTCAATAAACATTTTCTCAATAATATTTTTTAAATATTTTTATTTTAAACGTGATTTTCAAAATAAAAAGTTAATTCTCCTCAAGAAATATTTTAGTGATCTTTTAATGGAATTTTCAAATATGATAAAAACCATTATTATTAATTATAATTTACTATTTATATGTTTTAATTGATTTTATTTTTATTCTTTATTTGGATAGTAATTTTTTATGTTGACGAGATGTTTATGAAAACAATTTATTTTCACTAGGTATGATTTAATGAATTGATAAAATATTTATGAAACATGTTTCCTTTTTAAATATTATTATGTGAAGATATGATAAATGTTTTATGATATTGTGGTAGACATAATGTAGGATCGAAATAATGATGTAGATGATCTATATAAAAGAGGAGGTTAAATTGTATACTTTAAAAATTTATTTGGACCCTTTAAAGTTAGTTATGAATAATTGTGTTTTTCCTAAGCAAAGGAAAGGGCTAAGTTTAACAAAGTTAAACTAAGAAAATTCACAACACCTCCAACACCAAATGAAAATATGGAAAGAGATTCCGAAAGTAGATTCTTGAAATATGGTTCCAGAAATTGAAACTTAACAAAAGATTACAATATGAGATTCTACCTTAAAGCGTATAGAATCTAAATGAAACAAACTATAAGTAGGGAAGTATAAGAAAGTTATACTTTCCTTAAAATACAATATGCAGCGGACATAAACAAGTAGTAAAACTACAAGTAAAAAGATATAAGTCTTTTAACACAAAGAGAAGGGTATCCAACAACCTTGGATAAAGGTCCCTTGATTTATACTTTCAAGCAAGTCTGTCTTACCCACACCAGGGTAAGCCCTCGATACGAAGATCAGAGTGTCTCTGTCTTGATATCACCGCAAGCCCTCAACTTCAAGGTAGTTGGCAACCTCTGTCTTTCTCATCAAGGAAGCCCTCGAACTTCAAGGTAGTCAGCACCTCTGTCTTCCTATCCCCAGAATTCCTTGAATGAAATCACCAACATTCGGAGTCGCACGAATCAAAAACTGAACAAGAGGTTCAGTACGCACAAGGCATGAAAAGCTTTCTCTCTGTAGAAATCACCTTAGCGGCGTGTGGTCTCTAGATTGATCAACTTCATTCTATCTCGAGCTCTTTCAAATGAGCTCCTATTTATAGGTAAGGTCGGCCTCCTTACTAACGGTCATATTTTACTTAAAAATTGGAGGGACCTGTACACGTGTCACTTTACCAACGGTTAGTTTATAATAGAATAGATGACATTTTTTTATAACAAAACAAGTGTAACAGGATTTACTACATCGTTTTAAATTCTAACTCAGAAGTTCGGAGTGAAGATTCGGAGTTTAAACCAAATGTTCAAAGAGTAGACAAATTATAAAAGTGTAATAAAAAAGAAAGTTCAGAGTCTAACCAAAAATAATTTTCAGAGTCTAAATAAATTTAGAGGGTTTAAAACAAATATGACCAGATTCTGTTTAATATGTGAATTCAGAATGAGAATTTGGAATGCGAATTCGTCATCAGAATTCTTAATCAGAAATCATAATGGAAAATTTGTCATTAGATTTAGATGTTGAACTTCATGAGAGTTCGTATCCAGCATTCGGAGTTGATCTTTATTAAAGTTCGTATCGAGAATTCGGAGTCGAGCTTCATTACAGTTCTCATCCAGAATTCGGAGTTGATCTTTATTAATGTTCGTATCCATAATTCGGAATCGAGCTTCATTACAGTTCTCATCTAGAATTCGGTGTTGATCTTTAATAAAGTTCGTATCGCGAATTCGGAGCCTAAAACAGAATGCTTTTAAATAAAAGTTTTAAACACTTCCGAAAATCTAGAAATGAATCTGAATCATGTACTTAAGAAATATATGGATGAATATGTGATAAGGATAATTTTTCTTACAAAAGAGATTTTCTTAAAGATAAGGTGTTTGTGATTTTCAAAACAAGAAGGAACGGAAAAGTCATAAGGAAAACCATGATGACTCAACACATAAGTATGGTTTTAATTATGTGATGTTGGTTACATTATAAACAAGGATGGTGGTTATGTTATAACGAAGGACAATGGTTACAATATAAACAAGGGTGGTGGTTATATTATAATAAAGGAAAGGTAGGGCCTATATCTCTATCCAATGCAGTAGGTACATATTGATATCTAATGTGATGAAAATGACTTGAATAGGGGGGTTGAACCTAGATTAGTAAGGAACTTTTTCCACTATGACTTTTGTGGGAGTGAACCTTGATTACTACGTTGTTTTAGAGAGTTAACTCATTCCACTATGATGTTCATACCAATAAGTCTTGAATACTAAGGAAATATTTTTCTATACATATGTGTATTCAAAAACATCTATTTTATGCAAATTCTTGGATCTCAAGGATCATGGTCTTGGATTATTTTATGATTCATGTCATAATAACTACATTTATTTATTCCATGAAATAAGATTATGATCTATTATATTTAGGGTGTGATTATAAAATGTTATGATGTTCTCACACCCATATATTAATTTCATGCGTAAGTAATAATTGATATATAACTTTTTTATCCTTAATAAACACCTATGATCATGATTTATTATGTTTCATTTCATATAGTTATGAATAAATTTACTAATTATGATATTTTTAATAATGGTTCAATATATGAGGAACTTTGTGGTAGACAATGTAGATCTTTTAGGGAATTTTTTATTTTTACAACCTTCCAAAGGAACTAAAACTATACAATTTGCTCATTGATCTTTATGTTATATAATTAATGTTCCTATATTAATATGTCATATAATGTATGAATTTTTTTTGTCATTATAGTGTTATCAGATTAAGGTTTATTTAACTCTTAAAAAATAGGCCATGAAAACATTAGTATAAAACCTAGGGATGAGAATATGTATATGATAACATCCTAATGTTTTAGTATTGACCCTGGATAACCTTGGTTAAAAATATTGTTTCATATATTTAAATAGAACTCTCTTGATTTATATTTCATATTGATGGGTTTTCATGATTCCTCACTATGAATATTATTGATTACACTATAATTTTTTGTTTTAGTTACTATATAGAAAAATGAGGATTCATGTTGACATTGATGCATTATGGAATGATAGTCTTAATGGGATGAAAAATTTAATGGGAGATAGAATTTGAAACATTATGATCATTCCAAATCAGTTGTCCCGTTATCTGATTAACAACCTCTACATGGGTGAGATTCTCAACACACATAAAAAGAGATAGAAGATGTTTCTTGAATTCCATAGAGAAATGTAGATTCATCATCCATCATGTTGAGATTCTGATAAGAAATTAGCATTGGATTGTATCAAAGGAATATAAATATGTTTTCAAGTTGTAAATTATTGGAATATATAAAGTAATTACTGAGGAAAAAATTAGAGTTATATAAAGATAAATGAAGTCCACCATATGGTAATATTAATAGTTAAATTTCCCATGTGTTGGGAATATGGGTATTATCTGAGCACATCCCCTAATACAAGGGTTAAATCATAGTCTAATTAGGTAAATATTATATTAAACTCTTTTAAGTGAAAGGATTTAAGTGTTTATGTGTAACGAATCAAGAATCATATCAATGATATATTTGGTCATATGAGTATTAAAAAAATATACCGACTATATTAATTTTTGGAAGCATATATGCCTTCATGAATGATTAAGATAAGATATTTTTAATCCATGATTGATTTATGATTTTATGTTTGATAATAATTTTTATGTCATAGATACCACTTTTTATGTTTTATAAGATGTTATTTTAATGTGACTAATGAAATATTGTGAGAATTGTTATTGGAATAATTTATATGTAACCCTTATGTTCAACATTAAGTATAAATTGAGGAAGAATTATCATTCCATAAGATTATAGGTGCAGATAAAATTTATAGATTATATGATATTTTATGATTACGGTTATTTTAAGTATTTTTAGCATATTTTGAGGATTATCTATAAAATATATAAATATTATTTTAGAAAAAAAGACTACCTACCATATATCATAGGGTTATGGGGCTTGAACCTATAATAGAAGGGATAAAATTTTATAACTCTCAACACTGGCATATGTAATTTCTTTGATAGTATGAAAATATTTTTAATGATATAAAAAATAGAAATATTTTTTTTAATGGGAAAATTTGTTTAATCATATAGATAACCATGGGACTAAAAAATAATCAATTATTATTTTTATAGTAAAATCAAACATTATAGGATTTTGATTGAAGAATAGAATTTGAATTATTTTTTTGAATAATATATGATATTTAAAGTGAATTAATGGGGATTCAAGATATTATATGATTAGTTAATATTTAGTTTTGGTATGAGACATTATGATTTACTAATTTTATTTAGAGATAAATGCTAAATTTAACATGGAGGAATATGTGATAAAATCATTCTAATTAGTGGGTGTCTATTTTATTCTAGAATATTTTTAAAAAATATGGTTTATTATTTATCGAGTGATCTAATTTAAACATTGGATGACATTATTTGTTGTCAATGGTGTATTTTTTTAATATGTTGCCTAATTAATTTTGATAATTATAATGTGATAAAAATTTTGGTTTTACATAATGTTTACTGATATAAGTACAATATTATTATCATTTTTAGATTTTGTTATCCAATAGAATTTTATTTTAGTGCTTCATAAAAAAAATAATTCATTTTTAATCCTCATCATTTAATGAAAATGATGATTTTTATTGGTGTAAATCTTTTAGATGATGATATTTTACTTGTCAAGTATACTTCCTTATGTTTTTGGTCTATGTGGGGAGTGATTCCGCAAATATAGGAAAAAGGATCCTGAAACAAAAATGTTGTCCTATAACCATTATTTCTTATAAATATATGGTCATTTCACTGATCATATATTAATGGTTTTTTGGTTTTTAACAATGTCCTGACCATGTTCTCTATCACTCTGTACAAGTCCATAGGAATTAGTTATCTCTTATACATCCAAGTTTTTCTTCTCACTAATTTTATCCTATATGGCAGTCTAGATATGTGTTTTTCCCGATGACATTCATATTTTCCTTCCCTTATTTTCAAGAGTAAATTATTATAATCCTCTTTACGATGTGCATATCCAAAAAAAATTCAAATATAAAACCCTTGATTATTGAGCACATGTTCAAATTTTAATGTAAGAATTAATTAATGGTGCATGAATTTGACAGTAAAATAATTTAGGAAATATTTTTGAAAATAAAATTTATTTTGTTTGATAACATGAGTTGCATGGAACTTTTAGTTGAAATAAACCGTGATATAGTATTAAAATATTATTAATTATAGTAGTTATAACTTATTGATTAAATTGGAAGGTATCAATATAAAGAGACCCATAATTTTTATACATGAATATTACATCTAAATACAATAATATTTTTTAAATTACATGAACATATATGATATAATTGTTTAGGTATTGTATCTTTAGAAACATAGAAACAAAATCAAATAATTAATAAAAAATCTATACAGTCTCCCACTTATGTCTTCATTACATTAACCCTTTATAAAAATATATTTCTTAATAACTCCACTAATAAGTTGGGGAAAGGTCAAATAAGAAAAGGAGATATATGATACTCATTAAATGTAAAAAAGGGAGATATCGGTGACCGTATAAGCATACCATGAGAAAAATTGTATGAGAATATGAAATTATCATTTTAAAACCATAATATACATTTAAAATATAACAATCCGAAGTCATCGCATAAATCTTGGTATTTTATTAGACATGAATCACAATGGAATCCAAGAACACGATCTCAGAGAGAAAAACATTGGTATAAGACAGGGAATTATGGTATACACATAACCATATAAAATCATTTCCATAGTATTCAGGTATCATTTCTAAGACTATCATTTTAGAATAAGATTCACTCGCTAAACCATCATAGTAGTCAAGGTTCACTTGAAATACTATCATAGTTGACAACGTATGTTATTTACTTGGTTCACTCCCCATTCCATTCTTACCTCTATCATGATATTTAAATATTTAGCAAATAAATTGGAAGGATATATAGTTACCAGACATTAGATCATGAAAATCATACATTTGTGTGTCACATGATCATAAAACATTCATTATAATAAACCCAAAAAAATAGGTGTTATACTTATCTTTTCATCATAAAATCAAACCATAAATAGAAAAAATAATAATGGTATACTTGGGACATATCCCCATAAAATATATAGTGACATAAAAGTATATCATTTTATACGGAAAAGTATTTTGAAATATCACTTGGAATAGTTCTTGCAAAAAATAACCTTTCCATTTTGAAATTACATTATAAAAAAATCACTAAATTTTAAAGGAAAAAATATTCTTTGAAAATAAATTTTTTAAAATGTAAAGGAATATATAAAGAAAATATTAGTACTTATGGTTGGAAAAATAATAATTTTGTATTACTTCAAAAAAATCCCATCCATTTTTTTATCAAAAGTAGCAAAGTACCACGTTTGGAAAATGAAAAAGTGATTCATTTTAAACTGCCATAAAAAATTAAAAAATTGGTTAAAATGAAATTAAAATATCATATGAGAATGATAACAAAATAATTTATTTTTTTAATAAAATATTTGTATTTCAGAATAATATTCCCCATTGGAGACCTAAACATAAATAATACTGAATATTGGAGTGATTGTGAAATTAAACCGCTATCTCGAGTTCACCTTCCATCGAAAGAAGTTTAAAATCTTATATAATAAATTTAAATTTATTATAATTCTATACCTGATTCATTTTCATACTTATAATATAATATATAATATTTTTATAGCATTTCTCACCCATTTTATCAACAATTCATTATTAAAAATGTTATTTATGGGTGTTAACTATTTCACTTATCATTTGTATCGTAGTTCAGTTATTCTATTCCTTTTAATTTCTCTTGGTTAAATAATATAAGAACATTTATGATGATATAAATATCATATATAGTCACGGTATACATATATATTCCTCTATAAATGTTAGATATTGAAAAATAAATAATCATTTCATGAATAATGTAGGACTTACATACGAATAATCGATGTTTTCATTTTAGACGGAAATAATGAAAGAAAGGAAAAAAATAATATCTAATGGATTATAATTCTATTTTTAATGTCTTATACATTCATAAAATTAGACATTTTTACCATCCAATTAATATATAAATGATAAATGAATCACATGTCTCATTAGAGGTGGTATTCTACATGTATGCGTGAATGATCACTACTAGAATTTTGGGTAGTTGAGCGTGTCAGTATTAGCAGCCGCCAAATGGCGGCCTCTAATACTGAAATAAAATTTGACGGGAATTTTACCACCTTTTACTTGCCTGTATTAGCGGCCGCCAAATGGTGGCCGCTAATGCTGAAGTAAAAAATTAGCAGGATTTTCCCCTTGTCTTCTTCAACAAGACCTGCAACTCCTCCACTTCGCCACCCACCGTCGCGCCGCCCCCTGCCGCCCCACCCCCGCCTCACCTGCAGCCATCCCGAACACATCAGTGTACCTCAAGTGACCTTATGGTCTCCCCTCGGCATCACCCCACCACAAAATGACTCCCCCTAACCAACCTGAACCCTCCCCGGCTGCCGTGCATCCGCCATGGACGGTGAGCCAAGATTGTGTGTTGCCTATTGCATCACGGACTGAAAATCACATTTTTGGTGTGGATCTTTTGTGTCCACCATTTGGCGGCCGCTAAAGGCTTTAGAGACAGGCCAAAAATTCCCTCCATTTGGCAGATGCTAAAGGGCTTTAGCGGTCGCCAAATGGCGGCCGCTAAAGCCCTTATTTCTAGTAGTGGATGTTGTCATTTCACAATGGACTATATGTTATATAGGTAGATGATATAATATAATTACAAAAATATAAGTATCTTATATATATCATAAATAAGCATTAAATCTATCTTAATTCCTAGCCACAATATATGGGGGTGGAAAATTAATTATATCTCTACATGGAGAGGGTAAGTCATATGTATGCATGAGAGACTGTTTCACTTCTCAATTAATGGTAAGTAAAGTGTATAATGTGTTTTTTATAATTTTAATGAAATTTTATAATATTTTATGTAGTTAATTGATTATATTTTTATAAATTCCGTATATTTAGATGATGTAGGAAGAGTAGAAATGAAAAAGATCAATTAAGGAAATTACTATCTGATTTAAACAAATCCTTTAGATCTACACTACAGCAATCTAGGGTTTATATTTTCAAAGTAAAAAAAATATGGGATGTAGATATGGATGTTTAGAAGGAAAATTGGTAGAATTCGGTCAATAATTATGAATCTAATTGGTGCAAGTGAAGAAGGAGGTTCTCTTTTATAATTGATGTGAGGGGAACTTTTTAATTTTATTAAAAGATTAAATTGTAATAAATTATTTCTCATAAAAAATTCACACAAATGGAAATGGATTAAAAACATAGATATGGTTTTAATACTATCAAAAAAATATAATTTATATGAATTTTGGTGTCATTTAAATCCTCATCATAATCATTAAACCTCAGCTATCAAATTTTAATTTTAACTTCGGTAAGAAATATTTCAATAGTAAAGGGTTGTAAAATTTTCTTAAAAGGAAAATAATTTGACAAAAAATGGTTAATATGTAAAAATTTAGAACATATCATAACAAAATTGAATTATTTCATTAAATTTACAAGTTTTAAAAAATTTAAAAAGTATTATATTTATAAACTATCCTTATTGTTAATTTTAAAACTATTCATTTAATTTGAATTAAAAGATATAAAAACTATTATTGAATTATAATAAAATATTTTAAAACAATACTATTTTTTCATGTTTATATATTAAATTCGTGAACCACTCTAAATTTTTAAATTTATATAACATTAAATATTTTTAATATCATTTATTTTATTTTTTCCTTTAATAGAATAAATACTATTTTAGTGTTGTGTAAGAATTTTAGGTATATATATATTTCTTAAATATTGGAAAAAAAGTTGGGGTAATTAATATAATTAATTATGAAAAAATATTTATATTAATAATCTTTCATAACATATTTTCTTCCTTATGTGAACAACAAAATGATATTAAAAAAGATAGTGGCATTTTTTTTAACATTCTTTGATTTAAAAAATATATAAGTGATTTTTAGAGACATTTTTCTATTAAATATAAAATTTTAATCCTATGGTGTTAAGGGTACACATAATTTCATCCAAAAATTACCTTGATGAATAATCAGTTCTATATAACATGTTTATAATCTTGATTAACCTGATTTACCATTTACCAACCTGATAAATTTTACCAAGGTTAATATTCAATTTGTCTAAAATTAAAATGGATATGTTTTCAAAATTTTATCCTTCATATTATAAATATGGAATCAATTTAATTTAAAAAAAATAAAAAATTGGGATAAATTAATTTTAAAGTATGTTCCCAAAATGAGATAAAAAAATATTTTTCAAAAAAGAATATATTTTTAAGCATAAAAATGGATTTATTCTTATCATATGCCTAGGAAAATATTTTTTTAATTTTTAAAATAGTTTATAAGGAAATAAATATTAAAATTTCTTGAAAATTATTCACAAATTAATTTGATTTATTAATATAAAATACAATTTGAGCTTAAAAATAATTTTTTAGAAAAGACATCAGTTTTATTTTCAAATTATTATTGTTTTTAAATAAAATTATTTGACAAATAGTGAATTAATTTTTCATGTTTATAGACCATATATTTTTCACAATTTATAGATTAATATCCATACCCATAAATCCAATGACTAGGTGATAAGGGAAAAATAATATTTTAAAAATGTTACACAGTTCAACTAAACATGTTGTTGAGTTTAACTAAAGATATTGATGAAAAAAAAAATTACTTAAAGATAAATATTTCATATAAAATTTGGATGTTACATTATAACACCCATAAATTTAGTTTGTACATTAAAATTCATCACTATGATACAAACTAATTAGGATACTTCCACCTCATCACATTCTCAGGTTCCCACAATGTTTCCTCAAATTGGTTGTTTCACCACATAATGTGGACTAGGTGAGTGGTGTTATTTTATAATAAATTTTCACTATGATATAAAATATTTATAAGTTGTTCTTTATATGAAAGATCTTGATATATTTGTATGACCACATACTTCACTACATGTGATAGATCAAGTATTTACTTTCTCAGTTTAGAGATATGGAACACAACACGAACATGAATGAGATTCGCTGGAATCGCCAATGGATAAGATACCATCCCAATACGATCAAGAATTTACAATGGAATAATACATATAGGGATTGACTTTACCTTATTTTCAAATTTTATCACCCACTTATAAAGATATATTAATCGGAATACCTTGTCTCTAACATCATAATATATATCTTTCTGATGATTGGAAGCCTAATTTTTTTTTTCTGATTCTGAGCGTCTCTTATTTTCCATTTAATGGATCTAAACATATCTTCCATTCCCAAAGCTATATCATATTTTTATTTATTTATTTCTCTAATTTCATTTAAGAATTTTTGATATCTACACTTTTTACTATAGAGGAATTCATAATGGGATGTCATGATACTAGAGTGAAAGATATTATTGTATGAAAAATACACCAATAAAAGGAGTTGATCCCAACCACCATTAAAATCCATAGAATAAATTATCAACATTTCATCCATAGTTTCAATTTTACTATTATATTGACCATCATTCAATGGAATATATGTCTTGATGAAACATAACTCCATAGTTAGATCATTCAGAATAATTCTGCAAAACATTTTTGTATACCTAAAATCCTAATTTGATGCATTTTATAGTGGATCAACATAAAATTATAAAACTTATTTAATTTATAACCATGTATGTAGATCAAGATTAAAATATCATCTATTGTAAATTAAGTGTTATGACTTCATTAGTTGATCAACTATAACATAAATATAATTATTCCCTTTATTTATTTTGATGAGTCTGATGATAAAATAAATGGTTATGTATTCCCATTTCCATTCTGGTATAGGTAATTGTTGTAACATTTCCTTATAATCAGGACTCTAAAGCTTTACTTGCGGACATACAAACATGAAATCGTCTATGATTCTATCTGACCCAACACCCGACTTAGCCTGTTACAAAGCCCATGACGCGTTCCCGATCATCTGGGGATGGAAACTAGTCCCATAAATCAAAGATAACCCATGTGGAAATGGTTTATCCCAATAAAAACTGCTATAAATAAACAAAATAGAGCGCGTAGTATGATAAAATAATAACTAAACATCAAAAAAATACATAACCAGATACAAATACAACAACAAAATAAAGAAACAATATTCTCAAACTAAATTAAGATGACACTAAACAAGAATTGGAAAAATATTCATTTGATCTATTGGTCACCACAATCCTCAAAATCAACCCTCTCTATAAGAAAACCTAAAGAAAACATGAACATGAAAAAGCGCTCAGGTCTACCGATGATAACTAAAATAAGTTAGGTGTGATCATAAACAAATTATTAGGTAATCCCCACAAAATCAATACATTTAATTTCATAAAAATAATACATAAACTCTATTTTGATATACACATAGAAAATATGTTTTTATCATCAAAAAGAAATAAATACAATTTTATTGGAAAACAACTTCTAGGAACTACACACATTGATTCTTCTTAGAAAATAGGATTTTATTCTGAAATATAGTTTATGAAACCAAAATAAAAATAAGAATTCAAACATATGATCAAATTGGAAATAATAAAATTAAAAATTAAAACAAGAATTCATAATAACCAAACTGAAGAAAAAGTAAAATAAAAACACATATATAGGTAATCATGAAAATTTTAGAAACATTTCATGAAGAAAATCTTAGTCGTTTGGGGTTTCGACACACTTGTTAGTGTGGAGTGAAACTCTGTCATCAATAACTAACTGTCTTCTCTAAACCAACATCACCCATTGAAGAAAAAACCTGGCCTCTCGACAAATACATAGTGTGCCAATCTGTTTAATTGAGAGTAGAAAAAACAATCACCCAAACATCTAGATGGCGCCTACGAATCCCATGTTAATAATATTCTAGAGAAAAAGGATTCCATCCCATTTTTGGAATAAACCAATAACCCATAGATTCCACTACACATTCCTTTCATAGTCTCTGGAACCAAATATAAAAATGTCCTCTCATCTTATGGAAACAATATAGGATCCCATCACATATTGAACCACAAAAAGTGACAATCGATCCTTCACATCACACGAGTTTTCAAACCACATTTCAAAACATTATAAGATTATAACCAAGACTTTAACACCTCAAATCCAAATTTATATCCAATACTATTTCTGAGACTCTTGGGAAAAAACAATTATTCCTAGAAAATTCTAAAAAGGAATTTATGTAAATTAGTTCCTAATTTATACATTAAGGTTACTTGTGGTCTGAAAATTAGTTTTCACATCTAGAAACCACATTTTCAGATCATTTGGGAAACATAAATACCATGAGGGGACATTAGGGTTTTAAAAGTACCATATGAAAATAGGGTTAAAGAAGAAAATAATGAAGTTATAATGGTTTTTAAAATTTATGGTCATATTGGAGATTTTATTTGAAATCCACTATAATTAATCATCATATCCATATGTTCACCATGTTCACACATGGATATGACCACATACAATAGAACATATTTATAAAACTTGGAAAAATTCCCAAAGATAAATTCAAAAAGTCCCCACATGCATTACTACTATCCAAAACTAGTCACACATGAGCTATAAAGCACAACAAGGCATTAAAACATTCACATATCTTAAATCACAAAGAAAACCCAATTATCAACATCAAAACCAAGACACACACCATCCGAAAATATACAATTTCATTTTTAATGTCCAATTTTTATTTAATAAAACTTTTTACATTCATACACACACACACACACACAGATATATATATATAATTATATAAATCCATTAAAACATTACATAGTCATTTATAGGGAATATTTTTTTTATTAATTTTCATTGTTTTTTAAATGTTTTCCTATGTAATTACCCATAAACTACAATGTTTTATTCAAAATTTGGGTTTGATGAATCAAGAAATAATGTTGATTCAAATAGTAAAAATTGATTATTTTTAATTTATATATATCATTTGGTCATAAGTAATTATCATCGAATTTTGGTTGATTGATTTTAATTCCTTATCATATATTTCACGTTTCTGGTGAAAAGTTGGTACCAATCCTAAGATATCCCTCAACCATTATAGAAGCATTAAAGCCAGGCTTAAAGAGGCATGGAATGCTAAACATGGAATAGGTAAGGCTTGACATGGGAAAGAGTGGGTGTGTCAGCTTGGGAGGAGCTATGGATATATTGTGGGTTTAATGGACCATGAGATTGAAATGTGTGTCTTGACAATATTCTTGTGTGTCTGTGTCTAAGAGACCACCCGGCTGTTTAATTCTAACCAAAAAATGTCACACTAAGCATTATAATCACTTGTTTTCACTCTCATTGTTTCAATGTTGGATATAAATACATTACATACTGATCGTAGTTTTTTGACTTTGTTTATCTATCTTGGACATTAACCATGATACCACTCCACTATTTAATCCTTCACATTTCCACCCTTGACATCACCATATACCATCTGTAACACATGAGAAACACTATTTTGAACCACCATGAGCTCGATAATGAATTCTTTTAATAGCGATGAAAGATGAGATAACTAAGGATCACCTAAAAGCCCCTTTTTGATTTCCCACAGGGATCAATTTAAAGGATCATCCAACCACTGAAGGGCATAGGAAGAGGATACCCCACTTTTAATTGATTCCAAGAACAATATATTCACCACAACCTTGTTTCATCACCACTACTACTGCTCCTTCCCCATATAACTACCCATTCAAACCCCCTTGCATTCAATTTTATGAAAAAGAGGACACCACATGATCTTCACTGATACACCCATTGATTTATTCCAAGCCAAAATGAGGATACCCCTAAAATCCATTGGTGTTTCACATTTCAAATATATCATGTCTTGAGGGATCTTAAATGAAAATTTTGATGAAATTATGATTTGGGTGAGGATTCAAGCCTAGGAGAATCCTTTTATCATCTATCAGAGAAAGCCCCACCTAACATGAATGGTTGTTGAATCCCCAATGGAGGATTCCCAAATGATAAAATGCATTCCCATCCCCTCTTTTTCAATTTGTTAATTTATTTTTATTTTTTGTTCTATTTTAAATGTAATTTAATTTAGTTTTCTTTTACAGAAAAATAATTTCATTTATTTTCATTTACATTGTTTAATCCACCAAACTTCATGTTATTCTTCTCTTATTCTTCTCCTTGTTCATATTTTATTATATTATTTACTTCGTTATTTAACAATCTTATATATATATCTATATTATATTTTTTTATTCATATTATTTATCTCATTTTTTTATTCTATTTTCATTTTTCATATTTTTTCTCTCTATTCTCATCCCCCTTTCTAAGATAATTATTTTATACTTATTATTCTTTTATTCTTCTCTTTATTAGTTTTATTTTCTAATTCTTATCCTTTTACCCTCATAGATTTATCTTAATCCCAATAATGGGATACTGAACTGAACATTCTCCCAGGGGAGGGCATGGTGTTATAAAAATTTTCTTAATGTCTTTTTTGGTTTTGTGATATATGTGAGTCATATGCAAGGGTGTGGTGAATTTTCCCCTTATCATGTAAATAAATCTTGTTCAATTCATTTTTTTATTCTCATTTACCTCTCTATATATGATTACTCCTTTATACAATGAGGTTGGTTCAATCAATGGATGAAGTGGAATCGATAGACCAAGGTCCTAAAGGATAAAACACCCTTATCCAAGGTGTTTCATCGTCTTTAACTACTGGATAATGTGGAATTTATATTTCCAAGGAATTCATTATTTTAAAATGTATAAATATTATTAAAGTAATTCAAAATGAGATTTAATTATCATATTATCAAACAAAAATTTAAAAGATAATGGATAACAATGATTTAATGAAAAATAGAATGTTAGATCCAGTTCATTTATAATAATTTAATCCTATTTAGACTATAATGGTAGTTTAAATTTTCATTTTTAATTTTTTTAATTTTTTTTAAAGTAAACTAAAACACAAAAATAATATATCTATTTCTTTAATCAATTATAAAATGAATAATTTTAGGTTATTTACATGAAATTGGTTAAAAACAGAGAATCTCCTCAAGTGAGAAAACCTTAGTCAGCCATTGTACTACACATGGTAAAATAATATTCATTTTCCAAACCCTATAAAATGTTTGGAATTAACCCCTTTGTTATTGTTGGGGAACTAATCAGTAGTTTATATACCATTTTCTATTTTTACACAAAAGGTATATTTCATAATTTTTCAAATAAAATAAATACCATATTGAATAATATTTTTACATGATGTATACAAATGATTATTATTACTCATTGATTGATTACTCAAACGTGTAGTAAACCATACTTAAACAAACCTAGTCTACAGAAGATTTTGTTGCCACATGGGCTATATATATCAGCAGAGCCTAGTATTACTACACAGAATTTTCATACAAGGATATGAAATTGTTTTTATAAAACATTTCATACATTATAAAAATACACATCCAAAGACTATATTAGTTTATAACATTTGGAAACATGGAACCCCAAAATCTAGTCTGGTGGATGATCTATTTTATTTCCAATGAAGATCATTCACTTTAGTAATCCTACATTAAACATTTCCTTATAACTTGGGGAATAGAAACATAAGGAATGGTTGAGTGTAGATTTTTAGTAAGGGTATACAAGGAAGATATTTAATCAAAATAATTAGCATTAGAGAATGATATTGTCATAATAACATTAATATATCATGACCTACATATAAAAGAAAATAAAAATAAATCCTGGAAAAAATATTGCATGTTTATAAGAGATGAATCATAAGGAAATAAAATAACATAATCCATGAGATCATAACATTGACATAATACAAGATATTGTGGGATACACATAAATTTTTTATCATTATAAACATTTATAAATTGAAGAAGTCCCACTCACTAAATTAATGAAATGAAATCAGGCCTTTGTATAGTCACATGTTCATGAAATACATTTCATCAGATAATATTATGAACATGAAAACAAGGTCCGTGCATATAATTGGGAAAATGAAATCAGGTTCACACTTAACATAAATACCTCAAGAGTTATCCATGTTTGACTAATCCATTAGAGGGATATGTAGGTCTTAATCATCATATAATGGAAACCACAAATATGTGTTCCATTACAACATAAAATAATGCACCATTATAGTACATGTGAAATGAAATGGATCTCATAAACATCATTCAATCATAATTTAACCCATTAAAATAAATAGGTTTCATAAATATCAATCCATCACTGACAAAAATTATACTTAGAATAAATAATATTGTTATAATTGAATCATATACGAATTATAACAAAAGTAACATAAAATAAAATTATCTTAGATAGAAAATAATTTTTAGAGATCACTTGATAATAATTCTTGAGGAAAATATCCTTTCTATATTCAATGTATTTTCTTTTCTTAAAATACAACATCATTTTAAAATAAATCATTTTTATTTAAAATAAAATTATAATCATGTAATGGAATCATCAATGATTTAAGGAATAATGAATGCAGAGAATTTTGTTCATTCCATATATTTTGAAAATAAACATTCCTTTCATAATTTTTCAAGAAAATGTCATAAAGTAACTCATTCAAAAAGTGACCAAAATATTCCTTTCCATCTGTTTAGTAAAATGTAAAAAATGGTTTAAATGTATTTAAAAATATATATGATAACAGGGAAAACATTTTTGAAATAAATTTTAGAATATATGGATATGGAAAAAAAATATTCCGAAAAATATACTTAAAATGAAACAATCCAAAATATTGATGAGATAGTGAAATTAATACTCATCACTTTAAAATCAGTATAATCATATGCACCATGAATGAAATAAAATTATATGGGTATAAAAATTGAATATTCTTTAGAATAAGAATCATAAAAGTTATTCATGGGTGGTATATACACCAAGTAGAGGAAACAAGTACTTTATAAGGCATGTGTCCCACCAAAATAAAAGAGATAAATAAATAAATTACTATTGGAGTAGCTTTAGTATTGTGTTCCCCATGAAATAATAATATCAATTAAATCATTTAATAATATTAAATAATGTAAATTAATAATATAAAATGTAATATGTATGTATATACACCACCAAAAAGAAGTGAGTGTTAAATATGGCATGTATCTCACAAAATTATAAAGTGAGATGAAATTCTCTTACCTTATGTATTAACTCTCACCTCACACATGAAAACCATATATATAATAAATATATGTTTATTAATTATCAATTAAAGAACCATATTAAAATATATAATACCATATATGACTTACTTATTATAATGGTATGTGCCCTCCTAGTCCATTACATTTCCAGTTATGGTTTTTGGAGGTGTTTATGGGTGGTTTCAGGAGATTTAATTGGAAGTTTGAGGTACAATAAAACTAATGGAAGATATACACATTGTGTAAGTGTATTACATGACAAGAATGTTGGCTTTGCGGATTATACAGGGTTGGATTACAATGTCTAGATTTTCAAAGATAAATAATAAAAAGGAAACATGTTTTTTAGAGGATCCTTGAATTCCGGGATTACGCGACATGAAATTGGATTACACATCATGTAATTGCACGTTATTTTAATGTTTTATGGGTTTTCCCTATTTGGATTTTCCCAAATTCTTATAGAAAGAGACACTTCTCTCATTTTAGGCATCTTTTGGCCATCTCCTATCAAAATGGGAGATTTTTTCGATGGGTATTGATACATGGGATTATGTCTTCGATCATTATTTAGATCTCCTTTCATTCTCATTTATTATCTTCTATTCTTCTTTAGGGTTTCACTCTGGTGGTGTGATTTGGTTTTTTTTATGTTGGATGTGTTTTGATGATCTCTAGGGGAATTTTAGGTTTATTTGTAATTTATTATTGCACATATGTGGTGTTCAGGTATTCTTCTTCTCCAAATACTGCATAGTGAGGTAAAAATAATTCCTTGAGGTATGGATTCCCCCATTTCTATTAATTTGTGTATTATGTGGGTGGGTTTTACTATTTCTATCAAGGTATTATGGTTCTTTCTTCTTAATTAAAGATAAATAATAGGTTAAATTTAATGTTATGTGTAAAGAGAGAATGGTTTTCATGTTTTTATAACTTTTATATGATTTTGATATTGTGATTTTAGGAGCTTAATGACCTACTGAAAATTGGTGTTATTGGGGGGATTTTCCTACCCTTTACATATGTGTTTTTATTGCTTCATTTTTTGTAATTTTTGTGAGATGATCCTAAATTGAAATTAGTTAATTACATATACTTGGATCATGAAATGGTTTCCCTATAATTTTTTTATGATAACACACCTAAATTATAGTGGAATGTGATAAAGCCCCATTGTAAATCTATAAATGGATCGTGATGTGTTGTTATGTGTGGTCATGTTGTGGGACAATGATGTGTGGTTGGAGTGTGGTGAAATACATGGTTTGTTGTCCATTCTTTTAGGGTGTTGAGGTGATTGTATTATGGGTATGTTGATATATTTGTTATACTTGGTTTCATTGTGCTAGATGCCTGAGTAGTGATGAATTAAATGAATAATTCTTAAATAATGTGTGGATTGATATTTTGTGGGTTGGTTTGGATAATAGAATTAATATTTTTAATAGATAATTAAATGGTGTGTTGTGTAGTTAAATATGGTTTATACTAAATAATGAAAATAAAGGAATAAATTGAATAAAATTCATGGACAATGTGACTTGGGGTCTGCAACTTGTTTTGGGGTGTCATGGATTTAGATATGGAAACAAAAGTGATAGTATTGTGGGTTAGTTTTTTTTGTTTTTAAACCTTTAGGTTGGTATTGAGTGTATGATATTGTATATATAATTTTACATTCTTGTGATTTCTATAATCACCCAAACCACGTTGAGTACAAAGCGATGACACCTACATGGTCTCCCTGGAGGTGTTCCTCCCATCATCCAATGATGAGTACAGATGGTTGGTTACTTGATATTTCTCACTCTCTATTCTAGAGGAGGTAGGTATTTCATAGGATCTGATGGAAGGAGGCATGTTAGTTCATTAGATGGTGGTTGTGATAGACCAGGTGTTTGCAGGCATGATGTTATTTCCAAAGTGTATGAAGGAAATATGTCTGTGGTTGTTCTTATAGGTTGTGATAATAGGTGTCTATGGTAAAGGTTTATTGGGACTATTTTATGGGGAATTTAGGTAAAACAAGTTAATAGAAGTTCCAGCATGTACGGTGTTGCGTGTGAGAGTAGAATCATATTTCTAAAGTTGTGTGGGGTACCCTAATTGATGTGATTCCTATTATATTATATTTCATGGTCTGTGTTACTTAGTTCTCATCCCTTGGTGTGGTTAGTATGGTTAGTATACATCGATAGGTGATGTTATGTTCTGGAGTTTTCTCATTGGGTCATTATAATGATTATTTCAAATGTGCACGAGATACATTGGTTTTCCTACTAAGATTACTTGTATTCTCCACATAATAATAAAAAGATACATTCAAATTTTCATGAGGATTATTTATAATATGATTAGAATTACTTGTTGAGATCTTAGATGAGTTCCATTTTACTTATTTAGATTTTCTATTGGGTGTTTACTTTGGATATTTATAATATCTGTATCAGTTCTATTTATACATACATGTAGGATAATTTTCATATTTTTATTCATATCATGTATTGGAGTTGTTTTTGGAAGATTTATATTATCTCTCAATCCTACTTATATTATAGAGGTCAATTCCTCTCATACATGATATAGTCATACCTCGGTACTAGTTTCCAACACGGGGCCAACAAGAGGAAGAACATAAGGATTACTATCTCTCTCATGTCATTGCAGTATCATTGGGGGTATGGTTTGTGAGAGAGTGGTATCAGATGTGATGTTTGAGATATAGGATGGAGTTTGGAGTTAATCATAGTGAGGATTTCATGAGGCAATATAGAAACAGTGCCAGTTTACCTTCTTTCATGATATAGGTCTAAGAGACTGTCTTGGACACAGAATTTTATAGCCCCCCATGATCTAGTACATAGAATCTGTTCTTAATGAACTTCCATGTGAGATGGACCATTTTATAGGATAGAGGCATAGTAACAGTACACACTTCATAATAATTGGCATTCTTATTTCAATTAGTTTGTTTTGGGAATGATGAAGTAAATCAAATGCGGTAAAATGAATCTTAATGAAATTCCATACTACTCGGGCTATGAAAATAATTGTTTTCTTTTTATCTATAGATCCCATTTGTTGGAACATGTGACATTTTTAGTAGATTTTCAATATTATTATCTAGTTGATCATCATAGGGTTGATCCCTTTTCGGAGGATGAATAGTGGCAGAGAACATTTCACACATTCCTATAGGAGACTTTGGGAATGTATGAGGGAATTGTTTCTGACGTGGAGGCAATGATATGTATGTAGGAGCTCGAGATCACATTTAGTTTTATTCATTTATTAATGATGTATATGGTCCCTTTGATTTTCATCCATATTTGGGGAGCATGATGTTAGTGGTGGATACTGTATTTGGGAGAGCGGATGGGGGCATTTCTTATGGGTCATTTCCTACTAGGAGTTTCGAGAATGTTCATTCATCAACCATGAATGTATTAAATAGGGAAGTTATTATTTCTCTTTAATAAGGGAGAATGTCATTGTGGTATCTGAGAATGAATTTCTGGGACCTTCTTCAATTTTCCCTAGATCCTTTTCTAGATGAGGAGTATCATGCGAGGCCTATTGAAGAGGCACTTCATCCTTCTATCCAGTATGCACTTAATCATTTTATGTTACCAACATATCTAGAGGTTGAAAATAAGGCAGAAATGATTGAGAAGATTCACTCATGGGGTTTTTTTTGGGAGGGGATCCAGTTGGGTTCCTTGAGGAGAATAGTTTCTAGTGGCTGTTCTCAGGCACCTAGACCTTAAACGTTTCGACCATCAGTGAGTCGACCATAGAGGATTCCATTCCATCCTTCATGGGCCAGGGGTTTCTATGATTCTCAGGTGATCTTTGTGTGTGTGTGTTTTTGTTTTTGGGGTTGTTGAAATCAGCAGAACCAGTGCCCAGTGGTTCACTGAACTCAAGTTGGTGGAGGTTGATAGGTTCACTATTAGCCTTAGTTGTAGTTTCCATTGAGTACATTCCCGAAGAATTGGTATCATGCTTACACTCTATCGATGGGAGATGTGGAAGGTAGTTTTAGACCTCTGTTTTTTCATCATATTTATGGATTACATCCCAATCATGTAAAAGAGGCACTCATAAAAAGAGTGGTAGAGGAGAAGGGATTGGTCAGTTTCATGTACTCAAGGCAGCATTTATAGTGGTGTCAGATATCAATAGAGGGATGACTAGTTTTATTAGTACCCTTATCTGTGCCTTTGTTAATACAATATCTTCACAATACATTTTTGACAACGCTCCATCAAATTCTATGTAGCAAGACATAGAAAGGATTTTTGTGCCCCTGGTACTGAATATGCCATTAAGTGTCCACACCATCTTGTTTTATGGGTGTCACGTGTATAGAATGATGATGGGGCCACATTAGCCATGTTTGGATCATGTATTACTATATATGCTTCCATAAAATTCTACCATTATCATCGATTGGTTGTATTCCGTACGTGTTGTTATCGACTACTTCTGGAGGAGGGTTTTGTTTTAGTATATGGGTGGCTGACCTGTGGTCTTTAATAAGGAGTGAGGTTGTCAGGTGGTAAGTTGGGAAGTGGATCCCCTTCTTTCGTTGTTGGATGAGTTTTCAGGGGAATCAGTGGACATTGAAATGGAATATGTTCCCAGGGTCATTGGGATGTTATTTTATGTTCTTTATAAGGAGGTTGTGACACTACTCCATTAATGTGAGGTTGAGTTCATGACAAACATATTGATGGGTGATTATCCAATTTTGATGGATCCTTGTCAGATGAATCTTTTATGGTTGTGGGAGTTGAGGGATCAGGAGGGAGATATCCTAAACACTACCTTATGATGCAGTAATGGGTACTTCATGATTGTATTCATCTCATTCGGTGTTATAAAGGCTCTATCCATGATCATGGGGCCAATGAAATATGTGTTCAATGAGTTTTTATATCATTTCATCATCATATTCATCTATGATATCTTGATCAAATCAAATTCAGAGGATGATCATGTTGAAAATATCATAACTATCATTCATTTTCATCAACACCACTAACTCTATGGAAATTTGGTAAAGTGTATGTTTTTGACATTAGAGGTGCATTTCCTTGGGCATGTGGTGTCTCATTAGGGTGTGTATGTAGAACTGAGGAAGTTTGAAGTAGTTTTTTGTTGTTAAGTACAAATAACACGGAATAGGTTAATAGTTTTCTTTTTATTACAATATCCAATGAGACTTTGTACATTATTTATCTCTATTTTCATTGCCATTGAGATATTACACTAGAAATGATTGTGATTTTTTTGTGGAGTGATCAGTTCCAGGTTGTATTTGGTTTCCAAATGGGGAAGCTTGTTAGTGCCATTGTTTTCTGAATTCCATTGGAAGGGGTAATATTTGAGATATTTTGTGAATATTCCATTTTAGATATGGGATGTGTGCTAATGTATCATTGGTAAGTGATATATTATGGGTCTAGGCAATTATGTCTCCAGAATTGCAACTATGGAACCCATGATACGGAGATAGAAATATTTGTGTTTGAGCTGATGTTGTGGATATAGTACCTCATTAGAGAGTGATTTGTGGTTTTCACTTATCACAATAGTTTGAGTTATGTCTTTTCATAACATGATTTGAACATGAAACAATGGATTTGGATAGAGTTTCTTCTGGAATATTTTTTTGATATCTCATACACCTTGGGAAAATGGAATTTTGTGGCCGACGTATTGATAAAGAAGACGTAGAAGGGTGTTTTTGGGATGTTGGGGATGCATGAAGATTAATGGGGGAGTTTGATTCCTTGCACATAGATTTATGATTGGATATTGGTAGATTCTATTTAATTCAAATGATGGTGAAGTATTGTCTGATACAATAGGAAATAGAATATCAGTGGGGTTACTCAGAGGAAGAGGTGATGTGCGATCATGTTGTCTATGGTGATGGTTCTAAGGGATAATTGGAGGATGTATAGAACCAGGTCCTATTTCATGGGTAGATGTTTTTTCTAGTATTAATTTTTGATTTCATTCTTATTTAGTTACATTGACCACCTTTAGTTGTACCCTAAGAGTTTAAATGATCTAATGTGGTTTGAGGTTGCAATTTTGGTGTCTCGGGATGAAACAAGCAGTGGTGGGGTTTTTAACACCCCATGGATTTCTAAAAATAAAATGCAATGCTTGAAATTTCGTATAATGTATATATTTATAACAAACATTTAATCATAATTTTACTGCTTCTATGTTTGGAATTTTGAAAAATAGACATCTTCAATTATGTTCAGTAAGTTATTTCGAGTCTAATGAAACCAACTTGTTTTTGGTGAATAGTAACATACCCTTATGAGTAGTAATGTGAATTATAATATGAACATAATGATCAGTAAATTTTATTTTTATTTTATTTTCTTAAGGTATGATGATTTTGACATTTTGGTTAATTTTTTAATGTGATATAAAAGCAGCTATAGTTTTAAAATTGAAAATTTTTAAATAAAGTTTGATTTTATTTATAAATTAAATAAATAATATTTAGAAAAATATATTCATGAAATTGACATTATTTTTGAATTATATACATTGATAAGTGGTTAGTGTGAATTTTGGGAATATTTTTGAAATAGTTGATTTTTCGATAAATAGTAAGAAAATACAGTTTTCAGTTTAGGTGTGTTAATGACATCACTAATGATGTAATAATGATGAAATAAATCTGGTTTACTTATGTATAGTTAAATAAGATGTGATTTTTCCCAAGTGGCTAATACAATGGGAAAATACCATAGGCAAACCCATCATTTTTCAAATACCACTAATGAGGTGTCCCTTGGAAATTATTAAAATAGTCCCTCACTTTGGTTATAAATACTAACCCATTCCTTCAATAAATTCAATCCCAATTATTTATCAATAATGATCTGGCCTCATTAACTCCCTAATAGTCCTCCCAAGGTTTCCTCAAGACCCCAAGGTCCCAACCATCACGTTCTAGGAGATACTCTACAAGGAAAGGAAATTCACAATTTTATTCTTTTTCCGTTAAAGTTCTCTTTTATGTGGTATAACATTAAAGTTTCCATATCATGTTATTATTTTATTTTTAATCTTGATCTATTCTATATTATGACTCATTTCTGGATGGGTGACCCTTTGTCCCCTCTCTTTTTAATATTTTCTAAAACCATGTTGCATATCCTTTAGGCTGCCGAATTTTTGTAACATAATTCTTAACCCGATTACCATCCATTTGGATAACCATCAACATTGTTATTTATGTGTTATTAAAATTGTTTGTGTGATGGTTTTTCTTTATATTTTGTCTAATTATGTCTATTTACAGAGTATATACATATTTCATCCACTGTATTATGTTTCTCTTCAATTATATAATTTATGTAAGGGGCTTTTAATTTAAAATCATCTTTTAAAATTCTATGTTACAAAATTCAAAATAAATGCATATATGTAATTATTCATGATGTATGAATATGTTATGGTTCTTGTTCATTTTTTATAGTTAAGGGTGGGACCTATATTTTCCTCTAACTCATTGGGTGTGTATATGTTGGAGGTTGGTCATATGGTTACTCCATGCGTAATAGTGATGGTAACATAAATTGTAAGGTATCCATAAGGATTACAAATTATTAGGTAGCTAAGAAGGTTACAAGATTATGTAAGTAAGCCCCAATAAACATTTATTATTATGTTTATTTTATCATTTTTTTCATGTATATTGTGTAAATCTCATGTTTCACAAAGTAAGTGTAGATGGGTGACAAGAATGTCTTTTGAAAATATTTTCATATGTTCCAAGTATTCATGGACTAATGTGCTCTTTACTACTTTTACATCCCTTACTGATCATTTTGTGATCATCTCAAGTTTTTTAAATTATTTTCACTGGTCATAAAGATATGTAATAAAATGAAAGAACCCAAATTAAATTTTTGAAATTTTTTCAACAAAATCATGTTTAAAGCTTTAATGTTTTATATTTTGAATAAAATGGAATCTATTTTTATGGTATTAGCTATGTAATAATGTTTAATGTTATGAATGTATTATGTCCCAATTATCTAATTATCTATACACAAAAATATCATCAATTTAATATTAAATTATTTATTTTATAAAACTATGATTATGTAATGTAATAACGCTGGGTCCTTATAGAGTTTTTGGCCAAGTGTTTAGTTTGCATACTAGTAAAGGATGAGAATCATGTTCCTAGTAGTTTATTTCACCCTATGGATATTACTGAATGGAAATGGGATGTAATAATAATATATTTTATCATATTCTTAACTGGTGCTGAAGGAGGTTCGGATAACATCTAGGTGGTTGTGGATTTGTTGATAAAATTGGATCGCTTCATAGCGACCAAGAAGTAAGTCATAACTGATACATTGGATACAAGGTACATGGATGAGGTGGTGTGGTTTCATGTAGATCCAAGGTATATTATGTTGGATGGATATGTGCATTTTACCTCATGAGTCTGGAAGGGATTACAACATGATAATGTCACTCAATTACGCATATACACTAGTTTCTATGGAAACAATTAACTGACTATCTAGATGTTGTAGGATACGTTGTGGGGATGTTCCATATAATTTAGTGGTTATTGGGTACAAAAAAACCCATGGTTATTTTTTCTTATAATAATAGCTATCAAAATTCATTTTTCATGTCCCCATTTAATGATTTTTATGGTATAATTTGTCCTTCTCTATTTTGTGGGATGGAGGTTGGGGAGACAACTGTTCTAGGCCCTGATGTCATTCAAAGCATTATAGAGAACTATTGACTTGTTCTTAAGAGGATGAAGTCTTCATTGGATAGGAATAAGTCTTATCAAGATCATAGGAGGAGGCCCTTGGAGTTTGAGGTTGGGGACTATGTCTTTGTAATGTTTTCCCTTCAACGTAGGAAGCATAGTTATGGAAGTCGGAGTGAGATTTATCCAAGGATAGTTAGTCCCTTCCATGTATTGGGGCATGTTGGTAAGGTGGAATATTTGTTGGTGGTTCCATAGTTTCTAGATAGGATCCTCTACATCTTCCCCATCTCTCAACTTCATCGGTATCTTCAAGATGTCTCTCATGTCATTGAATGGAGAGAGTTGTACATTGAGGATGATGTGACATTAGTGGAGTATCCAGTAGAGATCTAGGATCATCAGGGGAAGGTGATATGTAGATGCACCATTTCTATTATTCGTGTGTTGAGGATGAATGGTGGAAAAGAGGATATTACATGATTCTGAGATATGTAGATTCACCACAGTACCTAATGATTTTGTATTGACATTTTATTTTCTATATTTTTATTTTATATTAAATGTTGAGATCCTTCTATTTATGGGAGGAGTTGATTTCCTTGATTTATGATGTTTGTGGTATGATGTGTGATAAAGTCCTAAAATATGAAAAGTGGAGGACCTAATTTTTAATTAGGATGCATTAACTGTGATGTGATTAAACCCTTGTGAGTGAGTCAGTTCTTCCCAATGTGTATAGTATATTGACTTGGAGGACGAAATTACATGATTTGCATGTTCGGGACGATGTGGTTTTTTGGTTATATCAGTTATTAGTTTTGGATGGCTGATGGATGAGATGGTTGTTCTGTGGTTGTGTGGCTACGTAATTGGGTTATATAGGGCCTCTTATAGTTCTTCAGTCCATTTTTTGTGTCATTTAATTTGGAGTGTTTGGATGGTAGTAAAGTTTGATGTGTGAAGAGATACTTATGATGTATATTTTGGGGTGGTTGTTCAGACCCCTTTACTTATGGGAATTTTATTGGATTATTAAGGATGATAAAATTTTGGGATATATCTAATGTAATGGATCATGGTCCCCCAATATGTTATATTGCCGGGTTTTTTTGTTGGAGGTGTTTGGGGAGAGGTTCTAAGAGTATTTGGTGGAAGAAGGAGGTGCACTAAAATTGCTGTAGGTAATACATGTTGTATAAGTGTATTACATTAAGTGAATATATGTTTCATGACTTATTTAGTTTTGGTTCATGAAATTTATATTTTTGGGATTAAATAATAAATATGTGAGGGTTTTTCTCTCAAAGAAAGTAATCCTAGGAGTACACAATGTGAAAGTTGATTACACATCATGTAACTCCCTGATGCTTTACAGTTTTAATGTTTTCAACTTTTTGGTTTTTCTACAAACCCAACAGAATGTATAATTTCTCTCATTATAGTCATCTAAATACCTTCTCCTTCAATGTTTAAAGATTAATTTTGATAGGGATTGATCCTTGGGCTTCCATATTTGATATGTTTTAGGTTCTCCTTTCATTATCATTTTTTTCTCTTCTGTTCTTATTTAGGGATTCTTATAGTGGTGGGGTTTTGATTGAGTTGTGTGTTTGAGGTGAGTTTTTAAGATATTTTGGTGATTTATGGTTTTCTTTGTATTTTTTTGGATAAAATTTTTGGCTTGTGGGTATTCATCTTCTCCATACAGTGCATAGCTAGTTGAAAAAACTTCTTTGAGGTAAGGATTCCCTAATTTCTCCTTATTTTGGAATCATGAGGGAGGGGTTTACTTTTATTTATCTATGGATTATTGTTTTTTGGTATCAATAAAATATAAAGAATTAGTTAAATTAAAATTTAAAGGTAAAGGGGGTATGATTTGAATGTTTTTACAGCCTTCATATAATTGAAATGTTCTGACTGTATGGTATTGATGCCCATGTGAAAAATGTGGTCGTTGGGTCCTTTGATTATGATAGATATATGTGTTATGATTTATGATTTTTTTGATTAGTGTGATATCACCCTAAATAAAAACCAATTAATTAACTATTCTTGACTAATTAAGTGGTTAACCAGGTATTTTGGATTGTGTGATAACACCCCCAAATTAAAGTGGAATGTGATATAATGCCCTTTTTGAATCTATAAGTGGATCTTCATGTATGGTCATCCTTGTGTGATGGAGATCTGTGGTTGGGGTGTGGGGTTATATGTGGTTTTTCCCGTGACATTGGGGTAGAGTGGGTATGTTATGATGGGGATGTTGAGCTGTTTTTGATATATGGATGCCTTGTGCATGATTCCCATGTAGTGATTGAATGAATGAATAGTTGTTAAATAATCCGTGGAATGGCATGAATGGGTTTGATAGGATATTGGGATGAATATAGATAATGGATAATTAAATGGTGACTTATTCTATTAAATGTGTTTAAAACTAAATATTGAAAAGAATTTAAATAATAAAATTAAATTTTTTTGAAATGGGAAATGTGGTTTGCGATATGTTGTGTAGTGTTATGAATTTTGATGTGGCATAAAAATTGATATCGTTGTGAGTTAGTTTTTTTGTTTTTGAACCCATTGGTTCGAGTTGTGTCTTTGATATTATATATATACATGTACATTATTGTGATTTTTATACACACCCCACCCATATCGAGCACTATATGACGACACTTGCTAAGTCATATAGGGGCTGTTTTTTCTAACATCCAGTGATGAGTACAAATGGATGGGTACGTAGTCATTCCCTATATCTCATCCAGGTAAGGTATTTATTTCATAGGATGTGATATCTATAGGTATGTTATTACACTAAATGGTGGTTGTGATATAAAAGGGTTTGTGGTCAAGATGTTATGGCCTAGGTGTGTATAGGTGACATGTGTGTGATCATGCCTGTGAGGTGGTGTGTCTAAGAGTCTGTGGGTGAGGTGTATTGTGACCATACTAGTATTGAGGTGTGGTATTCAGAAGTGATGAGATATCCTAGATGTACCGCATTGGGTGTGAGAGTGGAATACAATTGGGAAAGTGGTGCGGGGAAAATTATTGATGTAATTTCTACTATATTATATTACATGGTTTGTTTTCAATAATTAGAATGCCTTTGTGAGGCTATGGTGGTTAGTATACCATGATAGATGTTACTTGGTTATGATGTATTGTCATAGGGTAATTGCTATTTTTCTTTCAGATGTGCATGATAAATTCTTTTCACTATTGATTATACTTTTATGCTCATCCAATATATATATAAAAATGATTTCAGGTTTCTAAGAGGATTACATGGACTGTGTTGGGAATTTCTAGCTTATATCATGGATAGTTTTCGTGTCACTTCATTTGCATTGGTTTTTGGGGTTTAATTTAGAGAAATTATTGTATCTGTGTCACTATTATTTATACATAAATGTTTGATGGGTTTTAGATATCCTTTTATATTATTAATTGGATTTTATTTCTAGATGATTCATCTGATCTCTTGATCCAAATTATATTTTTGAGTGTAAGGCCTCTCATACATGAGATATTTTTACCATTAGTGCTAGACACCAACCTAGGGCCTACTCGAGGTGGGACTTAGGGGTCATTATCTCTCTCCCCTTATTAAATTGTCTTTAGGGAGGAGGGGGTCATTATACTTATGACATTATATTACCCACTTATTATTAATTCCTTATTTAAGTTATGTTTCAGGTAACAATTTCTTTTTTTCTCGTACATCTTTTGATTTGTTATTCAGGGCCATCACACGTTGATAATGATTTCATTATCTATAGAATGGTACCAATGACAAAAATTTAATATTTATTCATTATAAATTAATTTATGGGTATTTATAAAATATAAAATTAGAAAATTATATACATCATTCATGGAGACCGTAGGCTACACATACATAAGAACACCTATTTCATTTTAATTTCATATTAAAAAACAATTATATGATATAATATAATTAAGGATTCATTAAATTGTTATATACATCTTATATATTCATAAAATTAATCCTTGTTAACTTTCATTTGAAATATATATGAAAAATTAATCACATCGCATTGTGTAGATGGCAAACCATACATACACACATGCAACGATATCATTTCCCAAAATATTATGTGGTAAAAAGGTAAATATATGATATTATTATTCCAAAAATGTAACCATTTCATAAAAATCATATATATCATAAAAAATAGTGTTCTTATCATATTTACTACCATGATAAGTGTAAAAGAAAGAATGAAAAATCATCATTTTGTGAGGCGGTTGTCCTCCGTACACACGAATGGTAAGTTCATTAACCATGAAATGGAAGTGTGTGAAAGTTTAGATCAAAAACGTAAATTAAAGAAACATAATTATTTTGATGATAATAATTTCATTATATTAACATTTAATAAAAATAATTGAAGTGGTTCAAGGAATTAATAATACAAAAAAATTCATTGATGAATGTTACCTCTTCTTTGGGTATCTCCTTTCGATTTTCACAAAATGAATTCTTTGGATAGATTTATTCTGAAATGAAGTCATATTGGATGAAGGGAATTATTTTTGGAGGATACTTGGGTAGTGTTTGGTGGATCCAATGGGATCTATAGGTGTTTATAAAAAATAAGGCATGATACCCTTTCTATATGGCAAGAGATGGTCAATTTTGGAAACTCTCCAAAATATTAATTTATAGTAAATGAAAACTCATTAAAAATATCTCTAAAAATTCATATATTAGAATAAATGATGATATATGTTTATAATAACTTAAACTAATAAATTATATATTTGGTTTGATGTAATTTTAAAACATATCATTATGATTAAACCTTACTTTACCTATTTTATTTTTAAATATGGTAACAATGTTTTTAGTATTAAGAGGATATAATTTTTAAAATCTTCAGTTCAATATTTCACTAGTGTTGTGTATAAAAAAAGGCAAAAAAGTATTTATGATCTAAAAAAAGGTATATTCAGTATTTTTGTAATGAAAAATATTGAAAATGTTAAATTAATTCAAAACGTTTCCCAAAATATTGTTTGGTTACATTCAACCCCCCATAAAATGTATTTCACCATCAAAATCTATTGGTCTATCAATGGTTTAATAATTAAATGTTTCATTAATTAAAACCCAAAAAAAAATTAATTATATAGATTTTTTTTTGTAAAGAGAATGCCAAAAGCTTAATGGTTTCCCAAAGTAACTCATAACTGGGTTTCCACATAGGAGAACATTAGTGGAATTTGAGAACATTGACATGGAATAGAAATATAACTATCATGTTATGTTGAAGATTAATAGATAAAATGGTCATGAGAATGTATAAAATAAAAATTCCTTTAATATGTGATGTTATATGGGGCCATTTGATTCATCATAAATGAATTCACTAGGATAACATTTTTTGTTTTTGATCCTTTCCCTAGAGGTGAAGAATTTTTGTCAAAATAAATACTAAATTTATTTTAACAAAATCTTACCCCTTATTGAGCCTTGATAAATTTCCATTTAACTATTTTTGTATGAAATGAATGTAAATTTTTTTTCCATAAAGTATTCACAATTTATGAGATCCAAAAATAGTATGATTAGACATTTTATGTGTCCTTATCATGACAAAAAGGCAAAAACAAATTATTTAATATGCATAATTCATCATATGGGGATATAATAATTTAATATCTAAAACATCATATGAAGTTTAACATAATCAATTACATAAATGTTTAACCATAAAATTCTTCAAAAATATAAATTTCAAATAATTTAGAATAAGGTATTATGATTTCTTAATAACATATTTGCATTGAACCCCAATATATCATAATGTAGATCTAGTTTGTAAAATAAAAAAGATGTGAATACCTTCATCATGTACTCTCTTGAAAGATTCCAATATCCTGAATTAACATATATAATTATTGAAAAAATACTTCATAATTCAAAAGATTAATGGAATAAATCCTTAACAACAATAATGTCTCAAACTCCATCTATGATAACATAATCCACTTTGTGAATAAATCCTTAATCGTTTCCATAGTAATCCTTACAGTCTAATTCAATTATTCATATATAATATATATTTAACTAATCATTAATATCCTAACATTATGATCACCTTAATTTTATCTTTCCCAGAATATTTTATTCCTATGAAAATCACCTTTCTATTAAATCACTTTTCATGTCTATTAGAAATATTTAACAAATTCTTGAAAATAATTAGAGAAAGACATAAAATTATAAATCTTAATACAATTCACCAATCATAATTATAGAACCCCAATACATATATAAATTAATACATCCACTTTAGTGATTGGTATTGAATAAGTCCTTAATTATTTTCGATGTAAATTCTTTGGACAAGGCATTGAGTTGGGAATGCTCAAGTTCTCAAAAGATGAAAAATTAAACTCCAGGATAATTTGTCACTATATGATACCTTTTCCCTCAAAATTACATCTTTTCATCCATTTGAGGTATTACTCAAGTTCTTATTACCTTATTAACATACAAGAGACCAATTATTATCTCCTTTGTGTTCATTAACAACTTAAAATTTATAGCAGCCCATCGTCCTCTTATTTGATTTTTTTGAAATATCAAAAAAGATAACATTATTAATCATATATCATGATAAAATATTCATCATAATCACAACAACATTACCTCTAGTTATCATACCATTTGATTTCTCATTAGAAAATTATTAATCACATTCAATATAAACCGAGTTCTATCGGGTTCCCTCCACTAACTAGAACCACAAAGCATAATGTAAAAATCACATATCATGGTAAAAAACCACATAATCTTGAATAATTGTTTATAGGGTGTATAAATAATGACACCTTATATAATATGTGACTCCTTATTATTATCTTATGTAATTCATAGAAATAATATTTTTAAATACTACATGATGGTTTATAAAGAGTTTGAGAATTCTTAAATCATAATCCCAGGAGTGTCAAACCAGGTGTGCAGAAATTCCCATTGTCATGTTTTAGGTTATGCTTGAATAATGCCCAACATACCATTTTGGAGTTGTTACCACAAGGTACATCTATACTAGAGCCACATTAACTTTTATTTTTCAATACAGGATTTAATGATTAAAAACCACTCTCTCTATGATTTATTAAAATTATAGGTCATTTTCCTACAATTTTAGTCATCCTTATACTTATGCTTAGAGACATACCAAGATATATCTATATAAATATTCATATGAATATAGATAATGTATTTATATGCTAGTTTACAATGGTTATCTAAACTTCTTTTTCTAATTCCAACTACAACAACCAAATCTGTTCATACATGGATATTACATAATTTTTACAGAACATTTCTTACATTATACAAACACAAACTCAATGTCAAACTTTTTTTTGTGAATTTTGAAATAATAAACAAAAACTACTAGGGTGGTGGAATATATTCAATGTTTCACACCAAGATCTTTACCTAATTAACTTCTACTTAAAACTATTCCTTATTAAATAGGGAAAGGAAACCTAAGAAAATATTGATATTAGATGCATAGAAAGGGTTAAAAGGAAAATATATAAACATAAACATGGGAATAATTGCATGAGAGTGTGACCATAACATTATAATATCATACCCTGTATATATAAAATCATACACATGGGGCATGGAATAAATATTTGTAGTTCATATTAAATGAATCAAAATGAATTCAATGAACATGATCCATGAGCTCATAAAATTGACATAAGACATGAAATTTTGGAAAAAAACATAAACATGTATAAATATTATCAAGTTCACTTATTAAATTAAGGACATGAAATTCAGCCATTGAATAAACATATGGAAATGAATACCAGGTCCCCACATAATAGTATGGATATGAAAACCTGTTTCACACATTGAATTTTGAACATGAAGTTAAGTTCTTGCATAAAAAATTTACCTCATGAGTTATCCTTCTTCAAAAAATGCATTGAAGGGATATATAGGTATCACCCATAATATAGTTAAAACAATAAATATTTGTTCCAAAAGAATATAAAATCATTCATCATATTAGAACCAATAAAAGGAAATGGATTTCATAAACATAATTCAATCATAATTTTACATGTAAAGATAAATGTTGTTCATAAATATCAGTCCATTACAAAAATAGATAATTCATATGGAGAATATGATTGTTATATTATAATTATATCCCTAGTAAAACTTATGTAACTTAAATTTTATTTTTCTTTGGTGGAAATTAATTTTCAGTGATCACTTGAAAATAATTCTTGTGTAAAATAACCTTTCGTTGTTGAACACAATTTCATTTCATAAAAATTCAAGCAATTTTAAAAGAAAACAATTTATTTGAAAATATATTTATAATATTTTATGTTAAGATTCTATGAATTAAGGATTCATGACAGTGGAAAATTCTGTTCATTCCACATATGTTAAAATGAAACATTCATTTTGTAATTTTTTCAGATAATTCACAATGTACCTCATTGAGAAAATGAAAAAAATATTCATTCAAAACTTTTATTAAAATTAAAAATAATAGTTAAATTTTAATTTTAAAATACATATGATAACAGGAACAATATTTCTTATGAAAATATTTAGACAAAATAGACATGGAAGATTAATATTCCATAGTAGAGAAATTAAACAACGAAAATCTTAAATGTTGATGAGATATAGAAATAAATACACATCAATTTATAATCAGAAATAAAAGATGAACCATGAAAAAAATATAATTATTTTTTTATGGAAATACCAAAATATTCTATAAAAGTCACATAAGAGGTATTCATGGGATGTATATATGCCTCATAGAAGAAACAAGTTGTGTATATGGAATGTATCCCACAGAAATAAAAGTGAGATATAAATCCCCTACTACTAGAGTAACTTTTGAATCATGATACCCCTAAAATAATTAAATAAAATAAAAATTATAATATAATAAAATAAAATTAATTAATGATATAACATTTCATTGGTTAGAATATAAATAATAGGAATGAATCGAGTGCTTAATATGACATGTATCTCATGAAGTTGATAATTGAGATGAAATTCCATTACCTTATGTTTTGAGTCTCATCATACTTGTAAAATCCACCTTTATAATAAATATAAAATTATTATAATTATATTATATAATCATATTAATATATATAATACCACATATGACTTAATAATGACTTTATATTACCATCTTATTAACAGTTCCATGTTTACATTATATTTCACGTAAAAACTACTTTGTTTCTCATATATGTTTTTACTTTTTATTATTGGTACTCATACTTAGATAATTATTTAATTATATAAAAAATGATTAAAATAAAAAAATATCATATATAATCAGTATAAATTTATTTATGTTTATGTATAAAATATTGAAATATAAAATGAAATACTCCCTTTGTAGAGTTGTAGGCTGTATATACATATGAATACTGCTTTCATTTTCATTCATTTTTAAATTAAAAAATTCATATGTTATAAAATAATTACAGAATAATTATCATGTTATATGCATCTTATATATTCATAAATTTCATATATATTATCCCCCATGTTAAATATATATGAAAAACGGACCACATCGCATCGTGGAGATGATAAGCCATACGTTCGCCGAGCCCTGTTCTCATTTAAAAAAAGATTTGGTGATAAAAATTAAGATATGATATTATCATTATAGAGGTATAATAATGTTACAAATAGTATATATATCATAAAAATATAGTTTCCATCATAATTTATGTCATAAAATATGGTAAAGAAGAAACATACAGTCATCCTTTTGAGATGTTGTACTCCATCGTACACACGAACTGTACGTTCGTTACCCATTAGATGAGAGTGTGTAAAAATTTAGGTATAAACATTAATGTAAAAAATATTAGTATATTTATTATACTTCTGTTATTATATAAACAGGAAATAAAAATAATTAATGTGATACCTAGAAGAAATAATACAAAAATGTTTATTTGTGAATGATACATCTTCGTTGGGTCCTTTTGATTTGTATAAAATGACTTTTTTTGTTTGATTTATGAAAAGATAAAGGTCTCTGGGATAATGCGGAGGGATATGGGAGTACACATGGATATATGTTCTCTGATCCAATGGGCTTTATATGTGTTTTTAATATAGAAGAGAGATAACCTTCTATAAGAGAGGGGAGGGTCACTTTTGGAAACTCTCAACTATATTAATTAATAATAAATTAAAACTCAATCTAAATACCAAAAAATTTAATATATTCCAAAATAATATGTTATAATATTTTAATATAATCAAAAATAAATTTTATAAATCTTTTGATGTATTTTTAATACATATCTTTTTTATTAACGCTTAGTTAATCTATTTTAATTTTAACTTTGGTAAAAATCATTTTAATAATAAGAGGATGTAATTTTTAAATATAAATTATAAATTGGACCATAAATGGAAAATTTAAGATATTTGTGACTTTATTTTTTCCCCTTGTACTTATTTAAAAATTTTATGACTTTCAAATATTTTAATAAAATTATATTTTCATAAAATGTGATAAGTGTCAATTTTGACACAATTTACAACATTGAATTTATCAAAATACATACAACATGATAACTTCAAAAAAATTCAATTAAAACACCACTAACAAATAATATAAAAAAATTAAATTCGTTTATGAAAATAATTAATTCAAATTATATTTATTTTAATATTTCTAATATCATTTAATTGATTGTTTTGTTAATTCCAACATCATCCTTTGTAATTATTTATGATAATTATTTATTCAATAAAAAAAATTCTATGATTTAGATGAACATTTTATCTATGATAAAAATATATTTACTCTAGAATATATTATATTTATCCCCATATTAAAAATATTTTACCCAACAAAAGTTAGAGTGTGACATTTTGTCAATCCCATTGAGTTTAATAGTATTTAAGTCGTTTTGATTGGGAATGTTCTTTTAAATTATTCTATTTTTATATTATATGTTAAAGGTATAATTATATTCATCCCATTTCTTTTTTGAATGTTTTATTATTGTTATATAATATTTATTATATTTCTTTACACTTAATTACTAGATTTACACTTAATAATGGTATTTAAAATTACTAAAGTTACTATTCAAATTGGCTAACAATTAATGGGAACTATTGAATAAATTTGGACTTTATAATTCAAAATTTGGAATCAATTTTCCATCATTTATTACATATATTTTTCTAAAATTAATTTAAAATTAATATCATTGATAGAGTGAGAAAACATGTTTTTAATGTAAAAACATCCAAAAAAATTATATGTGTTTATAACCAAAAATCAATTTGAAATTTATTCCAATGACACAAAATGGATTAAATGATAAAAATTTCATCCAATTATACATTAATATAATATAAAACTATATATTATTACAATGAAAGAACTATTTCAATTAAAATTCTATATTTTCACTATTCATTAAAACATGAATCATATTAGAAAAATACAAAAAAATACCAAATTAATTTTCTCATATGAATATTATAAAATTGTTAGAAAATATATTTAAAATGGGTTCACCATTAAAAGGTGGTTGATTTAAATATTGAAAATTGTCGGGTTTTATACATAAATATGAGTTTTTTATGTATTTTTCCTATAAATTTAATTTTATGAATATATAAAATAAGTAATTGAATATAGAAAATAAATTATTGAATATATAAAATATATATTTAATTAATATCACTCAATAATTATATTTAATTTAATTTATTACGGAAAAATGACTTTGGGAGCACAAAAATAAAGCTACTTTATTTATAATCAATTGGTATATCTTTTCATTTATAATTAATTTGTAACCAACGAATTCATATTATGAACCCTATATTTTCATAATTTAGTTAATAATAATCATAAAACTAATTTTACTGCTAGTTTATACCTTATTAAATTAAATCATAATATTTTAATAATATTCTATTGTTCTATAAAACTTTGTCTTAGGTGTACTGAATGTTACCAAAAGAACTCGACGTTGTGTTTAACACAAGAAAGGAATAGTGTTGTGTATACCACAAGATAATCAATGTGCTTAATGTAGTAAAATCTCGTCATGGTGTTTCATATAACTAATAAAGAACATGGTGTTTTTTATATAATATTAGATATATTGATAATTTCTTGTAATGAAAAATATTGTAAAGGTCCAATTAATTCAGAAAAAAAATTATTTCACCAAATCATAGTTTGTTACACATAGATCAAACATAACATATAGAATGAATTTAAAAAACTTATCCATAATCTTAAATATATCCTCAATCAACAAGGGCTTAATGTATTGGCCAAAGAGAATATGGAATTCTTGGAGTACTTTACAAAATTTTATCAATAAATAGATGAGACACCAGAGTGATTTTCAGTTATTAAATAATCTTTTGAAGAAGTCCCTAAAAAAATTCTAGGAGAAAGAGGCTATGAATAAACTCTAATATTATATTCAAAATTTTCAAGAGAAGGTGAAACATCAGCTTGGCATAATAGATTGGATTAATGAGAATATCAATATATCCCTCGTGAAATATGATCTTGAACCAAAATATGATCCACTAGTATCAACATATTTTTTAGGGTATCCAAAAAGATAAGGCCAAGATTGAAGATTATACACATCTCAACAATTTGAAAACCCAAATATAATTGGACAATGATGAGCTATGGTAGATCCAAGATGAAGAGGACTTGCCTACAAATATTGAAATAAATTTTAAGAACTAATTGATAACCCGTAACCTTGAAAAGAATATCAGCCAACAATACTGAAGCTATACACCAACCAAGTGGTAGAATTTGATAAAAAGATGGATGAGACTAACTAGCTTCCTCTATCCATTGTGATCCAACTTCAATATACACTCACCAAAAAGGAACTTATTGGATCAGAAATAACTTAGGGAGTTAATAATATTTTTAATTATTTTTTATAATCTTTTTCAATATGATTTTATTATCACTTCTTAATGTATTATATTTTCTTATTTTTTTAATTCTTTCCATGAATTAGAGGAATCAAAATAAATTGGACCTGCAACTGACGAGAGACATATAGAGAAACCTAATTTTGATAAACATTCATTTTCAGAAGCCTGAGAAGAAATATAAGTAGATCGACTTGAGTAAATCCAGAAAGAGGTGGTTCATATTAAAAGCATTAAATGACTAATAAAAAAATAAAAAAAATATTATATTGAAATAAAAATACCTTCTTACTTTCCCTTTTATTATTCAATTAATACAACCCATGTTGAGACAAAAATAGAAGATGATGATTATGTTTCAAATGTAAAAACCAAGAATAAGGATGATTCATAATTCATCCTACCCCCACCATGCATGTTTTAACTAATTTTTAAGTGGGGGGGGATCTAGTATAATATTTCCCAGGATCAATCCTCCCCAACAATGAATATTTGGAAGTTGGAAAAATCCACATGTGATAGTTCCATTCAAATATTATTCAATGACCATCAAACTATGGATAACAAAAATAATTTATTTCTATGGGTAGTAAAAAGTTAGGGCCAACTTGGTGGGAACATACCATGACTTCTCCCTTCTATTCTCCATATAGGAATATATATTTTAGTTTAATGATTATAATTATTCCATCATGAATCCCCACTACCTCTTATCTTTTTGGCATATATGACATGATCCTTGTGATAAATTGAGTAAATATTTAAGGTCCATGATGGAACAAGGAGACCCCCAATCATTAGTGTAGGATGAATTAGATTCAATGGAAATAGAGTTAACTTTTATTGTTTATGTTCAAAATCACTCAATTTTTTCTTAACAACCTACTCTAACCTCTAAACTATATAATTTCATGCCCACAATATAATTTATGATTTTATTGTATTATTTAAGAGAAATAAGTTTCTTTAGAATCATATTAGTCAAGGTTTTATATTTGAAATGTTAATGGGGTTTAATGAATAACATTGAAAAATTGATGACTAAATGAAGCATGTATATTAAAATTTGGACTCATTAATTGATGGAATTAGTTGATTCATATTAATGAAATTTCCCAACCCATTTTCATTATTTGAATTAATGAATTTAATCTAAATTGATTTTTTATTGTTATACATTCATTGAAGTAATTTTTGAAAATCATATGTTCCATTCATGTGTGGATTTATAGACCAATTACTTCTTATTTAATTATTTATAATATTTCTTGAGTGTTATTTGTACATTCCACCTACCAAAATATTCATTTGATCTTGTCAAAACTATGATTATGCCAAAAACCTTTAAAATGATTTAGGAATAATTTGAAAATCTATATCCTGGAAACTGCCATTACATTAATCCTTTTTAAAACCATTGAAATAATGAATGATCTTGTTAGTGATGTGCCATTTATCAATAAATGATTATTTTGTCATACAGTCCACTTTTTATTTTTTATTATATTTAAAAATTGAATTGTGGGGGTGATGAAAGTAATGGGGGAAGGGAAGATATACATTATAAGGTTGATGAATTGGGGTGCTACATATGGGAATCAAGAAAGTGTTATATTAATTGTTTTCATTATTATTTTTTCCTCTATTTTAAAAATTTATAATGAAAAAAAACCCAATAAAATAAAATAACGGGATTGGATTTGGGAAAACCGAAAAAAAAACTTACTAGACCTATGATTTTTATAATTTTTTGATAGTTGGTGGATGTGAGGTTTATGCTTAGAATAACCTTAGAAATAGAATAAAATGAAATGGTTCTTTGAAAAAGTAAAAATGAGGAAAAAAGTAGAGAAAATTTAAAAAAGTTTCATAGCTCATTCAATATAATTTAATTGATCATGCCCATTCAAATTTAGATTTGGGGGATATTGGAGTTGTTAAAAATTGAAGAGCAGAATGTCATTATACTTTTACTTTTGATATCATGAATTTTAATTAAGAGATAAACTTCATCCTTAAGAATTAATTTTTAAACATGAATTCATAACTACGTTAGTCCTTAGATACATTTGACCCGCAATTGAAATCCCTCCTAATTTTATGAGACATCTGTCTTTAAAAAATACAGAATTTAGTTCTATTAAAAGCCTATAGAAAATGCAAATGTTCTCATCATATGATATTAACTATAATTGAATTAATATCATGATTGAGGAGGGAAATAATTAAAAAATGATGTAAATAATGATTTAAAATATAATGATGAATTAATGAGTTTGAAATAACAGGAAGATAAGTTCCATATTTTTTATCTGGTAAAAACTAAAATGCATAATTTAATTATTCATTTGAAAATTGTGAAATTCATTTGATATTTTCTGTGAATTTGAAAATTTTGATATATCATTGATAACTATATGCTTTTTTAAATTAAAATTTGAATAATTATAACATTTGTGCCCTATTTAATTTTATGTTTATATTTTATGCTTGATGAAAAGGATGGATTAGGTTTGGGGGTATTTGATAAAGTACTTTATTGTAAAAAAATTAATAAATATTCAATGATTTGTAATTTTTTTCAATGTGTATACCCATGAAATTCAATATTTTATCAAAAGTGGATTATTATGAATGATGAATAAATTTTTCTTCAAATGTATAAAATAGTGATATTTGTTAAATTTATTTTTTTTGAAATATTAAATGATCTTTGAAATTTTATTAACTGATTTCAATATGTCATCTTATTTTTCAATTGATTGGTAAGAATTTGATGATAATACCATGAAAGCCCTAAAAATGATCTCAAATCCTTATATCCAGGACTAAAGAGACCCAACCTACCTACCATGGAATTGGGAAGACCCAACATGGAAAGGTGTGGGCATGGGATCATGCAAGGATCTGTAGATTCATGGTGGGATTAATGGCCTATGTGGCCGAGAAGGGAATATTGGTTATATAGCTCTATGCATGTGTGGCTAGGATCCCACAGTAGTATGGGGTTCTAGGGACCACATTTCATTCTGATAATTATATTTTCTTATCCTCACTCCCAATATTTTAATGTGGGATGGATCTATATGAGTTATTACTCATGGTTTTTAGACTCTACTCACCTCACTCGAACATTTCACACAATACCACTGTGTTGTCTCCTTCTCTGTGCTACCACCATCAAAGTTATCATCCTCTATCATTAATTCCTATGAACCACTATCTTTGACCATTGAGACCTCAAGCATGAATGTTTTTCTCCATGATGAAGATTCTTATCTCCCATGATCACCTTGAAGGCCCTTTACAACCACCATGAGAAACATTTCTAATTCTCCTCTGGCATTTTTTAGGGATGGAGGTAGAGGGTGCCCCTACTACTCATTGGTGCCACGCACATTCCATTCACCACCACCACACATCATCTTTTCTGCTGCCTCTCTTGGTAAGTTGAATAGTTACATCAAACCCCCCATAAGCCAAGCCATGCAAAGGATTAGTCCACCTGATCTTTACTACTTACCCATATGGATTTACTCCATGCCGAAGTAGGATATACCCAATAACCATTATGGTTTTTCATTTTATATGTAATGGGTTTTAGGGGATATAAAATTATTATTTTGATGAATTGATGATATGGGAGTGGATTCATGCCTCATTGTCTCCCACTATCATCTATGAATGGAGGCCCTCACTACCAAGAATGGGATTCGACACCCAGAAATAAGATTCTCCAGTGCGAAATTGCATTCCAATCCCCCTTGCACTATTTCAAATTTTATTATATTTTCGTCCCATTTTTTGTTTTACTTTAAGTGTAATTTATTTTATTTTTCTTTTATAAACATATTAATCAATGAATTTTTATTTAAGGTTGTCTTTAAACCAATTTTTTTTCATCTTCCTATTTTCGTTATCATCTATTATATTATTTTATTATGCTTTTTTACTTTCATATATATATATATATATTATTTTTTTATTGTTCTAAATATCATTCTGTTTTATTATTCAATTTTCATTTACTTGTTTTCTATATATATATATATATATATATCTTATCATCTCCCATTATTCCATTATTATTATATTCTTATTCATAATTTAATATTTTATTTAATATTTTTATTTTATTCTTCAGTTCATTCAATGCAACATCTGATCTCGTACCCTCGATAATATTTTCTTGAACCATGGCTTAGATCAGGGGTGGTCAATGTGTTGTTGAATTTTTCTTGATGTTTTTGTTGATTTGGTTTGGAGAATGTCCCTCATGATATAGAACTCAATCTATTTTTTTTATTTTTTAATCACTTTTACTTATATTTATTTGATTTACTCTTCACATAGTGATGTTAAGCTAATAAAAAGATTAAATGACCTTGATAGAGCTGGGTCCTAGAATCTGGCACATCCATGGCCAATTTGTGTCATCAAACATCAATATAGGAGGTGGTGGAATTTATATTGATTAGTAATTAGAGATTTTAAAATTTCTAAATAAAAGAGTAGTAATAAAAATTGATACTTCGTGATTCAATTATCAAAATAAAATATACAATTAAATTTGAAAAATGAATAAACCCAAAAATGAACATAAAACCATGTTATTTCATTAAAAATTCCTAAGGTTTATAATTAGATGCTAATTTATATTTTCATCTGGCATTTTGATTCAATGTTTCAGAAAGAGAAAAACTAAATCATTCTTGATTTAATTCATAAAACAATAATACAAATATGAAGTTTAATTTGATTTTATCAAGTGGGTCAAAAAACGGAGAATCATTCTCAATTGAGAAGAAACTAGTCAGCCCCTATAGCACACTAGAAATATAAATATCTTTTTCAATGCCAAATTATAGGTGTTCCATATTAACCCATTTTGAAAAATTTCCAACTCGGAAGCCGTACTAAAATTCATATTAGTACGTTAAAACCATGTATAACACATTTTTAAATATAATATAAAATCTCACGCATCACATGGAATGTTTCAAAAATAATATTGATGGGGACACCTACCTCAATGGTATGAGAATGTAAAACACCACCAATTGAAGGAATAACATATCCTATTAAATGATATTCACAACCTAAAATCAAATTAATTGATAAAAATTATCCTACCCGCACTCTATAGTTTTTCCATGAAAGAACCAAGCTATGATTGTAATGCCCCGACCCTAGTTACCCAGAGTCGGTGCATTATTACATAACATTGGCATGATCACAAGAAAGATCAAATCTCGAAAGACCGATTGGTTTAGTAGCCTTGGAAACACTAGATATATTCATAAGTTTTACATTACATAATAAAATGAAAAACTACAACAACAACATAATGTCTCCACAGTCCACACTATTATCCCCTCATAATATCCCTGCAGGTCATTCATAACTTACTTCTTCACATCCTGGGAAAAATAAAACATCGAAAAGGGGTGAGCTCAAATGCCCAGTAAGGATAACAATATAGCAGAACTTTCAAAATAAGCATAAACATTTAAGGCAATGCATTACTAAAACAAAATCCTTTTAAACTTGACCTTCAACATAGTATGGAAAAAGTAAAATGAAATAATTCCATTTACTTGTTCACATGGATATTCTACTAATCGAATAATCACATGCAATATCAATAACCACTTTCATAATGATGGAATGCATAATGCCATACTATCATAGCCACATAGCCAAGGCCTCATGCCAAGACTACAAATAAGATTTTTCCAAGGCCTTGTGACAAGAAACTAGTTTGTCTCATGAGACCTACCGACGCATCGAGGAGCTATAGCGGGCTCCACCCGTCACATATTAAGTCCAATGCATTCCCATATGAAAAGGTTTAAACATTACATAAACATTCATATTAAAACTACCATACAAAATGTCAATAATTTCACCATAAACTATGAATGGTATAAAAATAGCACATCCACAGTCAAACATATCACAAAACCTTCAATACAATATAGAAGTTTTGTATCATAATAAATCAATTTCAAATAAGCGTAAAATCCATCAAAGGATGTTGACATAGATGAAATCAAAACACTTTTTAGAGAAATATCTCTTTCTATTTTTGAAATCATTTAAGATCCATATAAAAGAAAACATTTTCTTTGAAAATATTCTTATAATCTTGTAAGGAAAGCTTTGAATATTTTATAACGGCGGATAATAACCGCACCCGCCGTATAAGTTAAAAAAAACATTCTTACCTTAATTCTGTCGAAAAGGTTAAAAAGGACCTTGTTTTGAAAACGACGGAAAGATTCATATTATAAAAAGTCAAACAAGGGTATAAATGACTTTAACCCATATTCTTGTAAATAATAAAAATGTTTTGAAATACATTTTTAAGAAAACATTGATGTGGATGGTAAAGAGATCCCAGTAGATTATTACATATAAACAACCTCGGATAATGAAGAGATTGTGAAATAACCCTTACCAATTTGGTAACTTATGAAACCTACAACCCATGAAAGAGGTATCATAAAATGAATATGTAAATATACATAAATTAAAGTGTACTACACAAAGGATATAATTATGGGCAGTACATACACCACACAAAAGGTAATGGTGGCAATATGGCATGAATCTCACGGGAATAAGGAGTGAGATGAAGACCCCTTACCTTGTTCTTTTCCTTGGATGGGGTAGGTTAACCTCCTATATAATAGTGAAATAATTGTTATTAAATTATTAAAGAATCATATACATTAATATGATATCATATATGATCTTTTAATATTAATTTGATAATAATATCTTAGTATTATCATTGTTTCGGGTGTTAACTTACTTGTTTTCTTTTATATGTTTTGTTACGTAAGACATGTTTGTAAAGGATAGGGTGTATATTATTCATATCCAGAATGATATCAAGTCCTTAAACATAATTTTTTAAATCATCAAATGATAATTATACTTGAATGGATACGATGGAGAATGAATCTCATCGTGTTCGTGGAGACGGTAGTCCGTACGTACGCACGGGCGACAATATAATTCTTTTGATATTAAAATAATATATAAATGGATGGTATATCACATATAAAGAATCATTAACATGTTATATTTATTATTTACAGGAGTTACACATCATTATTATACCCATCCATATAATATTATATTGAATAACAATTACACCACGACGTGGAGACGGTAAGCCGTACGTACGCATGTATGGTGACATGTTATTCAAAGGGTGGATAGAATACTGAATATGGTTTTACCATATTTATAATAACATCACAATATATATATGATACTGGAGTTATTATTTTAGAATGGTAACAACAAAGGAAGAATAAGTGGAAGAAGAAATGAACTTGGAAAAGGGTGGTGAAATCATTACCTCTTCTTCGGTTTCTTCCTTTTGATTTGATCAAAAGGGCTCCTTAGGTTGACTTTATGAGAAAACTAAGGCCTCTTGGTTGTAGTGAGGGATGTTGGGAGAGTATTTGGGCAGAGTTTGGCCAAACCAAATGGCTTTGAAGGTGTGAAGAAATAAGAAGGAAGAGTGCCCTTTTATAAGAGGGGTGAGGGGTACCTTTGGAAAACCTAGAGATATTAGTTTATAATAAATTCATATTCGGTTTCCAATGGCTCAAAAGTTGATTATTAAAAGGTTAAGTGGGGATGGGTCGAAAACAAATCAACCAATAGAATTTATACAGGTTTGGGTACTTATATTAACCTTATCTTTAAGTATTAACTCTAAGTTAATTAGTTTCACTTTTACAATGTCTCTTTGTATTTTTATATAATATGGTTAATAAACATACTATATATACATCCAAGAGACCCACAAGTGGTCCATTAATGATGAAACTATCATGATATAAGTCTTTTGGCCGAACCGTAGATTTTTAGGAATTTAATATCAATTAATAATATAATATTTCTTTTAAGAAGTGTTTTTTGTCAATTTTGACACTATTCAATAGTTGATTTTTTTTGAAACTCATAACAGATTGATTACTTCAAAAAAAGTCCATTAAATAATTAATAATATATCATATTATCCTATAAAATTTATTTTAATTAATTAAAAGTTTCATATTATATTTATTTTGTTATTTATAATATCAATTATTTTAATTTTTCACAATTATTGTAATTAATTCATCATCATTGTTTCATAAATAAATTACATTATTTAATGTCTAAAAATTATAAAAAAAATATCATTATGTAGTAAATCTGTTTGTATTTCTAATGAATATTTATAATCTAAAATCCAACATATATAACCCTATGTAAAAATTGTTTTTCTAAAAGATATATGCTTGTGTCATTTTTGTATTCATTTTAACTTAATTAAAATAAAATGTCCCTATCACCTACAAGTGGCACCATGGGGTCCCAAAATCGACCCAAAGATGCCTATGGTCGACAATTTATCATCCAATAAGGCTAGGACACGTTTTAGGGTAATTTAGTATTATTATAATATTATTTTTTAACCATTATTTACCGGATTTACCCTTAACCATGGTAAATAAAATATTTATCGCAGTAATTATTCAAAATGTCTAAAAATAAAAGTTACCTATTTACACAATTTGGAAATCGTGATTCCAAATATGGAATCCATTTTTCTAAATTCAAAACATAGAATTGGAAGAAATTATTTTAAAATTAATTCCCGCTGTCAAAACAAAAAGCGTGTTTTTAAGAGATAATAACAATCAAAAGATTGACACTTGTTTATGTTCGGTTTAATTGTAAAATTATGTCCAATGACCAACATCATATTAAATAGTAAAAATATATTATAAATATACTTTAAAACCACTCAAATTCATAATTTATCACTAGTAATTATTTTTATTAAAAAAGTTGTTTTTAATTAAAATTTAGTAATTTTCACTATTCATCAAAATATTAAAGTTATCCGAAAAGTACCAAAATTTCATATTAGGCTAAATTCAATATTCTGAATCCAAAAATGAAGTCCATTTTGAAATATAAAATATATATAATTTACAAAATTAGGTATTACTATTCATAACGGCTAGTTTGATTGGTTATGGTGTGTTAGAACTCGGTGTTGCGTACAACACACACTATCACATTATTCAAAGAGAAGCATACCATAGAAGCTTGGGGTGTTACATTCTCCCCTCCTTCAAATAATTTCGTCCTCGAAATTTCTAGAATACTTATCACATGAAAAGACTCGGGTGGTTCTTCATCATAAGTTCCTCGGGTTCCCACGTTGCCTCTTCCATCTTATGGTTTCTCCACAAAACTTTTACCAGACGCGTCGTCCGATTTCTCAGTACTTGTTCTCTTGTATCAAGAATCCTGACGGGCTCTTCGCAATAAGACAGATCAGGTTCCAGTTCTAATTCCTTATAGGTGAGTACATGCGTTGGGTCAGGCATGTATTTACTCAACAGAGATACGTGGAACACATCGTGAACTGTGGACAGACTTGGCGGCATTGCCAATCGATAAGCCACAACCCCAATTTGTTCTAGAATTTCAAAAGGTCCGATGTACCTGGGACTCAATTTACCTTTCTTACCAAAACGTATGACTCCCATCCATGGAGATACCTTCAGGAAAACATGATCACCGACTTGAAATTCCAAATCCTTCCTTCGATTATCGGCATAGCACTTCTGCCCACTTTGAGCTGCTTTGATGTGATTTTGGATTACCTTCACCTTTTCCATCATTTCCTCCACCAGTTCTAGGCCTACAAGTTTTCTTTCACCAACTTCATTCCAACAGGTTGGTGTACGAAATCTCTTTCCATATAACGCTTCATATGGTGCCATCTGAATACTCGAATGGAAGCTATTGTTATAGGAAAATTCTACCAGTGGTAAATATTGATCCCACATACCCTGAATGTCAAGTGAGCAAGATCTCAACATGTCTTCTAAGGTCTGAATGGTCCATTCTGATTGTCTGTCTATCTGAGGGTTGTAAGCAGTGCTCAAATGAAGTTCAGTATCCAGGGATTTCTGAAGACTTTTCCAAAATCTTGAAGTAAAACGGGGATCACGATCAGAAACAATCGATAGGGGTACTCCATGAAGTCTCACAACTTCATTAATATATAGTTTTGCTAGACGTTCCAGGGGTAGATCTTCTCTTATAGCAGGAAAATGTGCTGACTTGGTAAGACGATCAACAATAACCCATATTGCATCATTCCTTCTAGGAGTCTTTGGTAGCCCCATGACAAATTCCATCGTAATATTGTCCCATTTCCACTCCGGTATGGGAAGAGGTTGCATGACTCCTCAAGGCTGTTGTCTTCCAGCTTTCACTTGTTGACAAACCATACATCTTGACACAAAATCAGCAATATCCCTCTTCATGTTGTCCCACCAAAAATGTTCCTTCAAATCTCTATACATTTTGGTGCTCCCAGGGTGTATAGAGAAATTGGAACTATGAGCATCATCCAACAATTCCCTTTTTAGATCAGGTATATCGAGAACACAAAGTCTCTTCCCAAATTTCAAAATTCCATCTTCATACACAAAGTCTCTCAATCTCCCATCATTCATAGCTTTAATCTTTTTTTGAAATTATTCATCATCGGTCTGAGAACACTTAATCCTTTATAGTAAAGATGGTTTGGAAACCCTTTGAAAAAGCATTGATGTTTCACCTTCCCTAGTTATTCCCATGTACATCTTCACTAGATCCATGAAAATTGGATCCCATTCAATTCTCATATTGTTCAAAAATCCATGGTCTTTTCTACTCAAAGCATCTGCCACCTTGTTTTCTTTCCTCGGGTGGTATTGTATCGTGAAATCATAATCCTTGAGTAATTCAATCAATCTCCTTTGCCTCATGTTGAGTTCTTTTTGTGAGAAAATATACTTCAAACTCTTGTGATCAGTATAAATCTCACATTTTACACCATAGAGGTAGTGCCTCCATATCTTCAAAGCAAAGATCACAACTGCTAACTCGAGATCATGAGTTGGATAGTTTTGTTCATGAATTTTCAACAGTCGTGATTCATAGGATATAACTCTATCATTCTGCATAAGGACACAACCAAGTCCTTTCTTTGATGCATCACTATAAATAACAAACCTGTCATTCCCCGATGTTAGAGTCAATATAGGAGCATTGACTAATCTTCTCTTCAGTTCTTCGAAACATTCTTCACACTCTTTTGTCCAAAAAATTTTAACCCCTTTACGTGTGAGCTTCGTTAATGGGTTATCCAATCGGGCAAAATTCTGGAAAAAATGTCGATAATAACCTGCCAAACCAATAAAACTACATACCTCAGTTATACTTGTAGGTGCTGGCCATTCTTGGATTGCCTTGGTCTTAGAAGGATCAATAGAGATTCCATCTTTAGAGACAATATGGCCAAGAAAAGAAATCTGATGAAGCCAGAATTCACACTTGCTAAACTTCCCATATAATTCATGCCTCCTCAGAGTCTTCAAGATAATGCGCAAGTGATTTTCATGATCTTCGTAGCTTTTAGAGTATACTAAGATATCATCAATAAATACCACCACAAATTCATCGAGATACTCCTTGAAAACTCTATTCATCAGATCCATGAATACAGAGGCTGCATTAGTCAATCCAAACGGCATTACAGTAAACTCGTAATGCCTGTACCTGGTTCGAAATTCTGTCTTCAGAATGTCTTCCTTCTTCACACACAACTGATGGGATCCAGATCGAAGGTCAATCTTTGAAAAGTATTGAGCTCCATGCAGTTGGTCAAATAAATCATCAATGCGTGGTAGGGGATACTTGTTCTTTATTGTTATAACATTGATCTCCCTGTAGTCGATACATAACCTCACAGATCCATCTTTCATTTTAACAAAAAGAACAGGGGATCCCCGTGGAGAAACACTAGGGCGAATAAATCCCTTATTACTCAATTACTCTAGTTGTTTCTTTAGTTCAACTAATTCTAAAGTGGCCATTCTATAAGGGGTCTTCAATATAGGCCTTGATCCAGGAATTAAATCAATGGAAAACTCAACTTCTCGTTCTGGAGGATGTCCAGGTAAATCTTCCGGAAATACATCTACAAATTCTTTTACAATAGGTACATCCTCTATTTGAACATTCCTTTCCTCACCGACAGGTATTTCATTCTCTTCCTCCCCAATAATTGAATTAAGTTGAGCTACTGGGGGTGGATCTAAATAAGAAATAGGTGGTGACGATTATGCTCTAAAGATAAGGTGTTCCTTATCATTATCATCAATAATCGTAACATCTTTCTTCTTACAATAAATCTTCGCATCATAGTCCGAAAGCCAGTCCATACCGAGGATTATATCAAACTCAATCATAGGTATGATGATGAGATCAGAAGATAAAGAACATTTATGTGCTCTAATGGGGAATGATTCACAAAACATTGTTGCAATGATAAATCCCTTTGGATTTTTAACTGACAACTCCCTTATTAAATGAAATTGGAAATATCTAATTTTCTTAGCAAACTGGGAAGATATGAAACAATGCGATGATCCAGAATCAAATAATGCATTTGCTAAACTTGAAGAAACCATTAAATTACCTGCCACCACGTCTTTCAGAGCTTCTACCTCAGCAGTAGTGATAGCATAAGCCTGGCCTTGATCCCTTGGCCTTTTCTGAGGTAAGTTCTCCTGACGCTTAGGACATTCATTTGCATAATTCCCCATCTCCATGCAATTATAGCACTGAACGTTGGTAGCTTCCTTCTTCCCCTTGCAATCACGATCTTGGTGGCCTTTTTCACCACACTTGTAACCGACTCCCATTCCCTTCAAGAAAGTACCAGGGTGTTTCTTCCTGCATTTACCACAGGATGGATATTCAACCTTTCCCTTCTTCCCCTTATTTCCATTCCCAGATTGATCTGTAGGTATCTTCTTCTCTTGCTTTGCTTTAAAGTCATAAGACTTAGAGAATTCCTTTTTGATCTTGATAGCACATGAGAAAATGTCTTCGTATGATGAAAAGGATTGTGAAACTAATGCTCGACGGATAAATGGTTTTAACCCATAAAAGAAATGATCAATATTACTTCTTGGGTTACGTATCTAATCTCTAGCATACCTTTCTAACCTTGTAAAGTTAGCCTCATACTTTGGGACATTATCAACCTCCTTTTGTCTCAGACTCAGAAAGTGCCTTTCCATATCTGCTCGATGGTCGCGAGGAAAGTATTTTTCTAAAAACAGATCTTTGAACTCCCTCCATTCCATATTTGATACTTAATCATCTTCCATCATGTTTTGAATCAATAACCACCATTGATCAGCATCTCCAGTGAGGTGGTAAACTAGCATGATAACTTTTTCCCTTTCACTGCTCCCCAAAGCCTGAAATATTTTCTCTAGGGAATTTATACTTTGCTCAGCTACTAAGGGATTTGTACTCCCATTGAACGTTGTTGGTTGTTTCCTCATGAATCGATCTAACATTGATCCTCCACGCTGTGGATCAGGGTGCTCTATACGGGTAAGGTTATTATTCATAACCTGAGTAAGTTGTCCCAGTATGGTGATTAGCTGATTGGCACCAGTTGCATCACCAGCCCCACTATAATTTTCTTGAGCAGGAGGGAAATCCCTACATGGAGTGTGTGCATTGATACGGTTTCCATTTCTTCCATTAGGCGCCATTTCTAAACAATGGCATAAACTAGATCAGTTTATGAATCAAAATACATAATCCCATACTTATAAAACACTTAACATAAATTGAACTATTTATGGATATAATCCATAATCATTAAATGTTTTCTTTGAGAATGTATATACTCATAAACCCTTCATAATGATTTTTAAAGAAAATGAGAGTTATCCTAAGCATATCCTTCGGGAGTGTCGTAACCAAGAGTGCAGCAAGGCCCGTTGTCGTGCACCAGTTCCCGTTCGAGTCTAGCTCAAAGCGGTGTTTTTGGGGTTTACCCCTAGGTACATCTGTGCCAGAACCGCCTCTACCTGCTCGTATCCAGACAGGGATTTATTTCTCAGAAAACTCACAAAATCTCTACAATACCAAAATTCTAGGAAGTTCTTCTATACTAATCCTCAAAGTTCATCTTAGGTCTACACGCTCTAATCAGAGTTTATCTAAATCTAGCTTCCAAGGTTTGTACTAAACTTCCTCTCCTACCAACTGTAACGCCCCGACCCTAGTTATCCAGAGTCGGTGCATTATTACAAAACATTTGCATGATCACAAGAAAGATCAAATCTCGAAAGACCGATTGGTTTAGTATCCTTGGAAACACTAGATATATTCATAAGTTTTACATTACATCATAAAATGAAAAACTACTACAACAACATAATCTCTCCACAGTCCACACTATTACCCCCTCATAATATCCCTGCAGGTCATTCATAACTTACTTCTTCACATCCTGGGTAAAATAAAACATAGAAAAGGGGTGAGCTCAAATGACCAGTAAGGATAACAATATAGCGGAACATTCAAAATAAGCATAAACATTTAAGGCAATTCATTACTAAAACAAAAGCCTTTTAAACTTGAACTTCAACATAGTATGGCAAAAGTAAAATGAAATAATGCCATTTACTTGTTCACATGGATATTCTACAAATCGAATAATCACATGCAATATCAATAACCACTTTCATAATGTTGGAATGCATAATGCCAGACTATCATAACCACATAGCCAAGGCCTCATGCCAAGACTACAAATAAGATTTTGCCAAGGCCTTGTGCCAAGACAGTAGTTTGTCTCATGAGACCTACCGATGCATCGAGGAGCTATAGCGGGCTCCACCCGTCACATATTAAGTCCAATGAATTCCCATATGAAAAGTTTTAAACATAACATAAACATTCGTATTAAAACCAGCATACGAAATGTCAATAATTTCCCCATAAACTATGAATGGTATAAAAATAGCACATCCACAGTCAAACATATCTAAAAACCTTCAATACAATATAGAAGTTTTGTATCATAATAAATCAACTTCAAATAAGCGTAAAATCCATCAAAGGATGTTGACATAGTTGAAATCAAAACACTTTTTAGAGAAATATCTCTTTCTATTTTTGATATCATTTAAGAGCCATATAAAAGAAAACATTTTCTTTGAAAATATTCTTATAATCTTGTAAGGAAAGCTTTGAAGATTTTATAACTGCAGAAAATAACCACACCCGCCGTATAAGTTAAAGAAAACATTCTTACCTTAATTCTGTCGAAAAGGTTAAAAAGGACCTTGTTTTGAAAACGACAGAAAGATTCCTCTTATAAAAAGTCAAACAAGGGTATAAATGACTTTAACCCATATTATTTTAAATAATAAAAATGTTTTGAAATACATTTTTAAGAAAACATGGATGTGGATGGTAAAGAGATCCCAGTAGATTATTACATATAAACAATCTCGGATAATGAAGAGATTGTGAAATAACCCTTACCAATTTGGTAACTTATGAAACATACAACCCATGAAAGAGGTATCATACAATGAATATGTAAATACACATAAATTAAAGTGTATTACACAAAGAATATAATTATGGGTAGTATATACACCACAAAAAAGGTAATGGTGGCAATATGACATGAATCTCACGGGAATAAGGAGTGAGATGAAAACCCCTTACCTTGTACTTTTCCTTTGTTGGGGTAGGTTAACCTCCTGTATAATGGTGAAATAATTGTAATTAAATTATTCAAGAATCATATACATTAATATGATATCATATATGATCTTTTAATATTGATTTGATAATAATATCTTAGTATTATCCTTGTTTCGGGTGTTAACTTACTTGTTTTCTTTTATATGTTTTGTTACGTAAGACATGTTTGTAAAGGATAGGTTGTATATTATTCATATCCAGAATGATATAAAGTCTTTAAACATCATTTTTTAAATCATCAAATGATAATTATACTTGAATGGATACGATGGAGAATGAATCTCATCGCGTTCGTGGAGACGGTAGTCCGTACATACGCACGAGCGACAATATCATTCTTTTGATATTAAAATAATATATAAATGGATGGTATATCATATATATACAGAATCATTAAAATGTTATATTTATTATTTACATGAGTTACACATCATTATTATACCCATCCATATAATATTATATTGAATAACAATTACACCACGACATGGAGACGGTAAGCCGTACGTACGCACGTATGGTGACATGTTATTCAAAGGGTGGATAGAATAATGAATATGGTTGTACCATATTTATAATAAAATCACAGTATATATATGATACTGGAGTTATTATTTTAGAATGGTAACAACAAAGGAAGAAGAAGTGGAACAAGAAATGAACTTGTAAAAGGGAGGTGAAATCATTACCTCTTCTTCGGTTTCTTCCTTTTGATTTGATCAAAAGGGCTCCTTAGGTTGGCTTTCTGATCAAACTAAGGCCTCTAGGTTGTAGTGAGGGAAGTTGGGAGAGTATTTGGGCAGATTTTGGCTGAACAAAAAGGCTTTGAAGCTGTGAAGAAATGAGAAGGAGGAGTTCCCTTTTATAAGAGGGGTGAGGGGCACCTTTGGAAAAGCTAGAGATATTAGTTTATCATAAATTCATATTCGGTTTAAAATGTCTACAAATTAGATTATTCATAGGTTAATGTGGGTATGGGTCGAAAACAAATCAACCAATAGAATTTAGACAGGTTTGGGTACTTATATTAACCCTATCTTTAAGTATTAACTCTAAGTTAATTAGTTTCACTTTTACAATGCCTCTTTGTATTTTTATATAATATGGTTAATAAAAATACTATATACATCCAAGAGACCCCCAAGTGGTCCATTAATGATGAACCTATCATGATATAAGTCTTTTGGTCGAACCTTAGATTTTTAGGAATTTAATATCAATTAATAATATAATATTGGTTTTAAGAACTCTTTTATGTCAATTTTGACACTATTCAATAGTTGATTTTTTTGAAACTCATAACAGATTGATTACTTTGAAGAATGTCCATTAAATCAATAATAATATATCATATTATCCTATAAAATTATTATAATTCATTAAAAGATTAATATTATATTTATTTTGGTATTTATAATATCAATTATTTTAATTTTTCACTATTATAGTAATTAATTCATCATCATTGTTTCATAAATAAATTAAATTATTTAATGTCTAAAAATTATAAATAATATATCATTATGTATGAAATCTTTTTATCTTCCTAATGAATATTTATAATCTAAAATCCAACATATATAACCCTATGTAAAAATTATTTTTCTAAAAGATATATGCTTGTGTCATTTTTGTATTCATTTTATCTCAATTAAAATAAAATGTCCCTATCACCTACAAGTGGCACCATGGGGTCCCAAAATCGACCCAAAGATGCCTATGGTCAATAATTTATCAACAAATAAGGCTAGGACACGTTTTAGGGTAATTTAGTATTATTATAATATTATTGTTTAACCCTTATTTACCGGATTTACCCTTAACCATGGTAAATAAAATATTTACTGAAGTAATTATTCAAAATGTCTAAAAATAAAAGTTACCTATTTAAACAATTTGGACATCCTGATTCAAAATATTGAATCCATTTTTCTAAATTCAAAACACAGAAGTGGCAGAAGTTAATTTAAAATTAATTCCTACTGTCAAAACAAAAAGCGTGTTTTTAAGAGATAATAACTATCAAAAGATTGACACTTGTTTATCTTCGGTTTAATTGTAAAATTATGTCCAATGAACAACATCATATTAAATGGTAAAAATATATTCTAAATATACTTTAAAACCACTGTAATTCATAATTTTTCACTATTAATTATTTTGATTAAAAAATTTTTTTTTAATTAAAATTTAGTAATTTTCACTATTCATCAAAATATTAAAGTTATCCGAAAAGTACTAAAATTTCACCTTAGGATAAATTCGATATTCCGAATCCAAAAATGAAGTTCATTTTGAAATATAAAATATATATAATTTCAAAAATTAGGTTTTACTATTCATAATGGCTAGTTTGATTGGTTATGGTGTGTTAGAACTCGGTGTTGCGTACAACACACGCTATCACATTATTCAAAGAGAAGCGTACCGTAGAAGCTTGGGGTGTTACAATGATAAATAGAAATAAAGATGAACGAAAGAAGAAAAGGAGAAAATTTTCAAAAAACCAATAAAATCTCACCCATTATCCCTAAGAGAGATTAAATATAGTTCGGGGAAGTAAGGGATGAGGTTTTGGGAGACCCCTAGTGTGTCTTTTCAAAATATGGGATAAGAATCATGAATTAGGATTTAAATGGAGGGAAAAATAAAAATTTTATATTTTTCATGATCATGGGAAAATCACATGATTTGTACACAATTCTTGAAAACCAGGGACCAACCATGCATATTATAATGGAAGAGGAGGAAACCTAAATAATATAGCCACCCAGTTTGGAAAAAGATATGCTAACCACTTCCTCACATCTATCAAAAATAAAATAGGCTCCCATATGCTTTCCACATGTTTTCTTCTAACCATGATCATGCCATGAAGCTTTTCCCTAACATGGCCCAATAGCTTCATAATTAATTATTTGTGTTTTACCATTTGGTCCATCCATAAGTAGCCCATGAAATAAAAAACATTCCATAATAAAATGAACTAAAAGACCCTCATCATTAAACAGTTGTATGGTTTCTCAGCAAACTGTCTATAAGGCCAAAACACACCAGAATCCTCAAAAACACCAAAAATATCATAGAAAACATAACCAGAACCTTAATAAAAAAATAAAATACTAATAAAATAATAAAATTAAATTATAAATAGGTTTTGGGATATGAATGTTTTCTGCACCACAAAAAACATTATTCCCCCACAAATTCAACGGTCCAAATGAAGAACAAAACTCGAGCTCAAAACAGAACAAATACAAGAGAAACCTTGAACATTGTGTTATCATTAACCTTCGCATATAAAAATTTACTATATATAACGAAATACATGATGAGGAGAACAATAAAAAATTGGAGAGGTTTTCCCCAACCCAAAAAAATACTAGCACCACAACACAAATAAGTGAACCAAAAAGATAGACCAAGTAGCCTGACAATATGAACTCACTACTACAACCAAAAACCCCACTATATAGGGAAACCCATAGAAGAAACTAATACCAAATGGATAATAAATCTATTATTAATAATCTCAACAAGACTTGATCATCTCTAATCCAATAATAATAGAAAATATAAACCAATGTGGAAAAGAATAAACACACACAAAATAGAAAAATTATTCAAAGACTCATATAAAAAAAATAAAAACCAATAGAATTAAAAAATAACAAGACCACTAATATTTTTAAAATATTAATGAACTAAAAAAACTAATAAAACAATTTCAGGGAATCTTTAAACATCTATACATGAAAACTATAGATAATAGCTGAGCCAAGGTTCCTAACAAAAAGATTTATGATTGCAAGAATGTATTTTATTTAGGGCCAATAGATTTAGCCTTGTCATATGGAAGAATATTCTACACTATTATTAGGATCTGAAACCCACTAACGAAAACTTATTTGAATGGAAATAGTACTTATTTGACTTCTCCAAGTGACCCAAATGACCACAACATGGTAATCCTTCGGAGGATTATGAAAATATGACTTTGAATGCGAGAACCATCCATACTGGAAGCACACAAGTGAGTGGTACAATGAATGAGCATCCAAAACTATAAAAGGAGGCACCTAAGAAATAGGTTACTCTGTAATTCACCTCTCAATAGATGGGTAACCTTCATAGGAACCTATAGAAACCAGATTTTCAACTATGACAAACTGCGCTCTAAGAAGAAAATCGGCAAGAAATGCCTAGTCCACAAGCTCCCCAAATTAATATTCCTAGTATGAGATAACTCACATATTATTCATTTTAAAATGAATCTAGATGAATAGATGATATTTTATCTAATCTTGAGAATCTATATCAAGGGAATATGAAACCATCTATTTGAATTGATTGACATAGGTCTTCATCGTCCACTGACCATACAGAATATCCTAGTGTTGTTCCAATTTCCTTTCTTCCACCTCCTCTAGTATAAAACATTAGATAATGGTGGCCTTAAACACATTCCATGAAATAATAACATGTAATAATCAAAGAATGATCTCATTCCATCGATCCATAAATAGGCCTTTGAGTCAGCCCAAAATAGATCACACTTTCACAGATTTGGGATTTTTCAATGATTGAAAAAACATTTGAATTCTTCAAGCTAGTCTGAATAATCTAGAACACATAGATATCCATGTAAATCATATAAGAACCTAGAAAAAACCAAATCTTCTACCCCTGTAATAGTCTAGGAATGTCTAATTACTAGATGAGACTCGTTGGAAACATTTTTTATCTTTCTGGGTAAAATAATATAAATAACATAAGAAAACAAAACTGAAATCAACATCAAACCAAAATTCAAAATTCAATGAAAATTGGACCCTCCAAACCAAGTCACCAAACTCATAAATTAAACATTACCATAAAAACCAGAAACCTCTTTCAAAATATATCATTCTAATTCTATATTTCTAAATCCAACTCTGACATCCAACATCATTTTTAAAAATAAATCCATAACCAAAAAAATTCCATTTTAATTTATATTTGATAAAAATAATTTTAAATTTAAATATCCACTCACACTAACCAAAATGAAGACAAAGAACCACTAAAAAATGGGAATTGGGAAATACTGACCACACTTTACCTCTAAAATCAAGGTTTAGTATTACATGTACCAAGAAAGAACCAACCACTAAGAGTATCCTGAACCATTTACATGGGCCCTACATGGGTCATTTCTCTATATAAGACCACAATATAATATTGGCTCAGCACCATTTCCATTCCCCAAACCATAAACACACAAAACATAAAAAAATTAATAAATTCTTGAACTATCCATGGAAACTCAAGGAACAAGATGATCAAGGTTTCATGAAGTTATTCCCATATCTAAAACATGTTTGTTGATAGTCTTAAATTTAAAATAACATGATGCCAAAAAACAATGGGATGCTCTGATACCTTTTTTTCATGAACCAGCCTGAGCATCCAATAAACCTAAAACCTAACTTGACCTATGATACATCCTGATAAGATTATTTGATCCTCCTAGGATGATAATTGGTGATAGGAGTCAAAGATAAAATAAGTGGGACTAATTTATTCCGATGAAACCTGATATAAATATAAAAAACAATGTATGTTTCATAATCCAATAATAACTCTACATTAATAAATACATAACCAAATCCAAATAGAACACTCGAAGAATGAAATAATAATATAAAACAAAACAAAAAATTAGAAAAAACTAAAATCGATACAGTCTTCATGTGATATCTTGGTCACCACCAACCACAGAACCATCGCACTATGAAAAACTGAATTGAACTAGAACCTTCAAAAAAAATTAGGTCTAACGGTACTGTATGGTACAAGTAGTGTGTGATAATAAATAAATCTATATGTAAGAACCATAAAAATGATACATTTCATTTACAAAAAATATTACATAAAAACTACTTTGAAATACATTTAGAAAATAGGTTTTTATCTATTTAAATAATAGAAAACAACATTCCAATAAATTTTTTAAGAATAATGCACACTGATCCTCTTTTGAAAATGGGATTCAATTCCCAAATCTAGTTAACCAAAACAAAACCCAAATAAGATTCCATAATAGATGATCAAATGTGATATACTAAATAAAAGAAACATAATAATCTTGAATAAAAACCAATGTTTTGGAGAATAAAAAAAATACATAAATATAATCATATGAATTTTTTAAACATCCCTAGAATCAATATCGGGACGTACCCAGTTCAGAATCAACTAGTGGAACATGGTTCAGATCTATATTCTATAATTAACTTGATTCTATAAACTAGATACACTAGTGTATTGGTCCACATGGCCTCTCAATAAATCTAGGGGTTCCTGTCAAACTAATCACGACCCACAAGAAACCATTTGTCAAGCCTTTAGATGATGCCCCAAAATCCAATGATAATAATATACCAGATAATTATTGGTTCACCCCACATATTGCATAAATCCAATAATGCTTAAATTCAACCGTTCATGCATTTCCCAAAATCTAGAACCAATTATGAAAATTACCTCTTCTTATAGGGACATCCATAGAGGTAACCATCATATATCGAGTAACACAGAAGTTACAACTGATCCTTCACATAAGATGATTTTTCAAACCACTATATAAAACTTCATAATATACAAACTAGGACTCTAACAACCCCAATACAAATTCATTTCAAAATCCATGTCCAAAACTCACAGGGTAATTACTATCATGCTAGGAATATTCATAATGGGTTTGTACGTCAACAAGTTACCAATTTACACGTCAAGGTCCCAAATGGTCTGAACATTAATAATTACATTTAGATAAAAAAAAATTATATCATTTAGAAACCACGAAAAAATTTATGATCCCTTGGTGTTTTAGATGAACTATTTGAAAAGAGGTATAACAAAGAAGAAATGATGATGGAAAGATGATTAAAATTCAACATTAATGTGATAATTATTTTAGAAATCAATTATTATTTGTGTAACTATCCAAATCTGTATCATATTCACACTTAGATATTCCCACGTCTAATGAAACATCTTTAGTAAACAATGAAACATATCTGAATACCAAATTGAAAAGTCACCATTGGAATTTACATTAACCTAAACTACTAACACGTGAGTTCTAAACCCCAACAAGGCATTATAAAAAAAATTAAAATATAATTTACAATGAATAACCAATTATTCACATCCACCCCATGCCACACACTATCCCAAAATATCCATCTTTGTTTTAATGTACAATTGGTATTTCATCAAACACATCCCATGCATATATATAGCTATAATTAAATGAATCCATTAAATTGTTTTCCAAAATTTTCAACATGGAAAAACCACTATAATTAAAACAAAAACATCACAAAAATGTATAAAACACTTATAAATTTATTATAAATGCTCAATAATCACATAGAATGTTTCATAAAGTGATTGGATAGAGATACACAACACAATGGTGTGTTAATAAAAATTAACACCGAGATAATGTAGAAGATATCCCATTAAACAATATGAACACCCAAACATTGTATAAATCAAAAAACACTTCACAACCCACACTCTAGAGTTCATAATATCATGAAACAAGACAAGAGAACAACACGAACTGTGGAGGAAGTGGCTAAGTAGAGAAAATAAGCCAAAGTCATAGAGAAAATCACCCTAGAACCCTGATTGATCTTTAATGGATGATAGAGACCTAAGGGAGAAGTGGTTTTGGACCCCCTAGGGAATAGTTTCCAAATGGAGGACAAGAATACAAAATTTAGAAAAAATGAAGTAGGGGAAAATAGAGAAATTTCAAATTTTTTATGAACATGGTAAACTCAAATATTTTGGACACATGGTTTTGCAAACCATGCACACTCTAATTTACAAAGAGGAAGCTTACATGGGCTAGAAACACTGTTTGAAAACCATGTGCAAACCATGTTCCCCACCTATGTTAGAAATTACATAGGATCTTGCATTTATTCTATATGGTTTCTCCTAACCATGACCAAGACATACACTTTTCCAAAACACCTCCCTAAAGATGCACATTCACGTATTTCCCATAAATTATTTTAGAAAACCGTTCATTGTCTCTAAAATAACGTATATGAAATAATAAAATGAAATAAAACTGCTCTCTACCTTAAAAAGCGACATGGTTTCTCACCAAACAGTTAACTCAAACAGTGCATAAAGAGAAAACACAACCAAAACATCTGGAATTAAAAAACTATTTTTAATAAACTCATCCAAGACCTAAAACAACATATCAAATAAAAAAATAATATAAATATAAAAGGGAAAATAAGGTTCAGGGTGAAACAATTAGTCCACCACCAAAACATCATGCTATATAAAGTCTCCCAACCGAACAAGAAATAGAACACAATCCCCAGAATGAATGAATCCATAAAAAACCATGAACTCTTTGGGATCCTTCAATACCATATTTCATACTATTTAAGATATAAGAATAAACTAGATGAGTATAACTACGGGGAAAATAATAGATGGTTCTCCCAACCCCAAAAATTGAAATAGCACCACAACACCCACAAGGGAACCCTTAACACAAATTAAGAAACACAACACTTGGAACTCCAAACCTGAACCAAATACCCCAATGATATGGAAAAACCAAGGATGTCACATGGAATAAATATAAAACCAAATAATTATTAATAATTTCCATAATATTTGATAATATATAAAAAATTCCAAACTGGAAACTGAAATGAATCCAAAAAAAACTATGAACACACACAAAAGAACACCAAATCAAAGGCTAACATACAATAAGGAACAACCATGAGAATTATGGGAGAAAAGTAACACCATGAATTTTTAATATAATGACAAAAATTAAAAAAACCATGAAAAATAAAATACAAAATCTTCAACCATGTCCACTCCAACATTACACGAAAAATATGAGACAAGGATTTCCATATCAATCAATTTCTATATGTCTGTAAAGATTAGCTCAGGCCTATAGGGAGATCTCAGATGTATTGAAGTACCTTCTACCTCAGAGTCTAGAGTTAAAAAATGCTGATCAAAAATTTATTTCTTGCGACACTTCTTATAGATTTTCTCCAAGTGACATAATAGACAACATGGATGATAAGCCTTTAGAGGGTTATGAAAGATGACATTGAATGCCCGAACCATCAACACTGGATGCTCATTGGTGAATTCTCTAATGAATAAGAAGATAGAACTATATAAGGAGAATCCTCGAGAATGGATTCCTCTGTAATAAAACTATCTTCAGATGGAGAACCTTCATATGCTCTATGAGAATCTAGGCTCCTAACAATAACATACTATGCTCTAGGAAACAATTTGTCTAGAATCATCTCATCCACTAGCTCCCCAAAAAAACCTCCTTGGATGATAGAATTTACCATTTTATATTTTGATTAATTCTCCATCTGAATAGTGGATATTTTTGCTAATATTTTTGTGATATCTTAGGAGACAATGAAACTATCTCTATGAAATTATCATCATTGGCCTTCAACATCTACTAAAATCATTGAATATCCAAGAGCCCTATCCATTTTCATAAATTCATCTCCTCTGGTATAAAACATTAGATTATAGTGGTATTAAACACATCCCAAGACATCCCAACTTCTAATATTAGAGAAATGATCCCCTTCCACCAATCCAAACTAGGGAATTCAAATGAACCTAGAACTGCTCACAATCTCAAAACTTCTAAATATCCCAATGAATTGAAAACTCTTTAAAATTCCTCAATCGTTTTCAAATTTTCTTAATAGACCCTGATCAGTTTGGGAAACTAGAAACAACTATTAATAACCCTAATCTTCCACCCCACTAGAAGTTCATGTAGGTCTAATGACTATACACGACTCAATAGAATATTTTGGCCACTTTCATGGAGGAATAAAATATATATCAAAAGAAAAAAAAGAAACTCACATCAAAAAAATATAAAAATTCAACCAAAATGGGACCTTACAACCCAGGGAACCAAAATAATAAATCAAATACCACAAGGAAAAGAAAAACCCTCTTTCAAAAGCTACCATTCCAATTCTAAATTTCCAAATACAACTCAATCACCAAATCCCATTTTTGAAAATAAAATTACATCCCAATTATATTTTCCTTTAAAAAATCATTTTTGCAAAATACATTTTCATTTTCAAAATATACTCACAATGACGAAAATAAATAAAAAGAACAACTCACTCTAAAACCATTGGAATTGGGAACTAGTGACAATGCATAACCTAACCACATGGTTTATTAAGCCATGTCCCAAGCATTAAAAAACTACTATGAGTTTCATGAACCATGAAATAAATCTCCACATGGGATTCCACTCCATGTATGTGGGCCGTATAACACCATATCACCACTATTGATTTTACCGAAACTATAAAACAAAAAACTAGATCAAAAAATTCAAATACTGGATGCCCTAGGGAAGTCGAGGATCAGGACGAGAAATGGTTCATAAAGTCATTCCCATACCAACATATTGGATCCCTAAAGTTATAACTACATACCACTTAACACCCAAAATAATAACGGTATAATCTGATGCAATTTTTTTTTATGAACTAGGATAGGATTCGATCCAACCAGACACCTTACCCTGCCCATGATAAGGCCTAAAATGCATTCCCAATCATCCTAGGAGGAAAAATTGTTCCCTTATTCGATGATAAACCCAATAGGAATAATTTATATGAATAATAACTAATATAAATAAATAAACCATAGTATGAAACATGATATAATAATAACAAAACATTAACAAATACATAACGTGATAAAAATAAATTGAAAAAGAACGAACGAAAAATCTAAAAAAACTAAACTAATACCAAAGTAGAAGCAACACCATACCCTTGTGAACACTTTGTCATTAACATCCAAAAAACCTACATAATCTATATGAAATCCAGAACAAAACCCAATCTTTTCTAATTGGTATGCTCTATTGACACTGAGTGGTACAAGTCGTGTGTGATCAGAAATGTCTCATTAGGTAATCAATATAGAATCCATATGTTTACTTTCCCAAAATAAGTCCATAAATGATAGTTTTAAATACATTTATTAAATACAATTTTGTATTTTTAAAGAACTAATGACATATTTCTAGGAAAACTACTTTTAGGAATGAAACATGTTTCTTGACTTTTGAAAATGTTTTTTGTTCCAAAATCATGGATGAAAAACCAAAAACCAAAGAAGAATACACGAAAAATTATCAAATCAGATAAAATAAAAAGGGTAGACATAACAAGAATGAATAATAACCAATGTTTTACAGAAGTAAAATAGGCACACACTTACAGGTAATCATGAGAATTTATTAACAATATCTTGAAGAACTTTTAATACATACGTTTGGAATGACATGCCGTTATATGTTGTAGCTCTATTGTATATAACCAACATGCTCCTCTAAACTAGTATCACTAGTGGAACAACCCACCGGGCCTCTTAACAATTCCAGTTTGTAGTAGTCCGTCTAATCGCGGCTAGCAAGAAAATTTCACACCACCCTCTAGATAATTCTATAGAATCACATGATAAAATTATACCAAATAATAATGAGTTCATAAAAATAGTTTCATAAACCAATAACCCATAGATTCCACTATTTATACCATTACCAAAATTTGACACCAACTATGATAAGCCTCTATTCTCATATGGACAACTAGAGAGGTGACCATCATATATTGATCCACAAAAAAGTTCATAATGGGCCTTCACATCACATGATTTTTCAAATGACTTTCCAAAACATAATATGATACCAATTAGAAATTTAATATATCCTATTCAAATTCATTTACACAGAATTTTCAAAATCTCAAAGTGAAATCACTATCATGTTTGGAAGATTCTTAAGGGTCTATTAGGTCACTAACTTCAACTTTACAGTTCGAGGTTCAAAATGGGCCAAAATTTATGAATTACATTTTCAAACCACAATTTTGTATTATTTTTGAACCATATATACATTTTGGATCTATTTTTGTTTTAAAAGAACCATTTAAAAAGATACCTAAAGAAGAGGGGAAGGAAAAGGAAATGGTGTTTAAAATATGGGGTTATGGTGAGAAATATTTTAGAAATACATTATCATATATCAAGCTATACATATTTTCACCTTCTTCACACATAGATATGTCAACATACAATGTAACATCTTTATTAAAACATGAATAATAATTGAAGACCAATTTGAAAAGACACCACTTTCATTACTACAAACCAAAAATACTCACACTTGATCACTAAACCATGAAAAGTAATTAAAAAACAAAAATCTTAATTCACAATAGAAGCCCAATTATCAATATATAAAACCAAAAACACACTATCAGAAAATATATTATTTTTTTGAATTCCAATTAGAATATCAGGGAATGCTATACAAGAATGTATATATATGTATAGTTTTAATTTAATAAATACATTAAAACTCCATTTTCAAAAAATTTTCCACATGGACACACTGATAAAATTAAATCCAACGTACAAAAAACATGTATAAAACATTTATAATTTTAATATAAATTCTCAGTCATCACATATAATTTTTGGAAAGGAAATGGATGGAGAAACCTACCATAATGATGTGAGAACACAATGAAACTCAATTAGATAGTATACCATATCCCAAAAAAATTCTCGCAGCCTAAAAAAATAAATTAAAGAATTATCTACAACTCACTCTATAGTTCCAAAAATATGGATCTTAGAAAAGAGAAATAAAAATGAAATTGGTAGATGTAAAGAAAATGAAAAAATTGGCCAAAAACAAATAAAATATCACATTATAACCTTATTGGGGCTTCAATTGTGGAAGGAAAGAACATAAAAGAGGGGTTTGGGATCCCCCTAGTGTACGTTGACCAAATCTGGAAAATAATCATGAATTCAGATTAAAATGAATGTGGGGAAAATGGGGAATTTCAATTTTTTGATTAAAAAATAAACTCACATGGTTTGGTTGCACATTTTTCTAAACCATGAGGTAATTGTGTTATCCCAACTAAAAGAGGAGGACACCCCCATGGGACAACTGCACAATTTATAAAACCATGTCACAAATATTTTCACCAACTCTATTATAAATTATATAGTCTCCCACAAGATTTTTGCACAATTTCTCCTAACTGTGCACAATCCATGCGCCTTGATCGAGGAATCCCCCATGATTCAAACAGTTAATCATTTACCCCACACAGTTTCATCCAATAGTGAATTTGACATGTAAGAAATACTATGGATAAATAAATTTAACTAAAAAACCTTCACCATTAAAATAAATATATGAATTTTCACAAAAGAATGTACTCAAACCATTCATAGGGCCAAAACACACTTGAATCCTCTAGAACTCAAAAATGCTCACTGGAAACTCAACTAAACCTCATACAAAGGATAAAATACCATGAAAATATTATATTTAAAGTAAAAATAGGGTTTGGGTGAGACAAAGAAAATAATCTAAGAAATATACAATATAATATCTCTCTTCATTCTATCCCACAAGAAGTTCTACTTGAAATATGTATAAATTTTTCTAAAATTTCTTCATATCTATTGATGACCCTAATGGTAAACTCCCATTAGAAGAATGGATTTATTTCATTGATGAATTGATCGAACATACATTCAATATGGAAGATAATACCCAAATTATACCTTAAAATTATTTTAAAATATTCCTCATAGTTATGAACGAATTTATCAGACTTATTATTTAAATAAAGAAAATATTTATCTATTTTCCTATAATGAATACTAGGAAAATAATTATTGAAAAATTAGATTTTAAATCCATACCACTCCATAGATTCAATTTATTACTATTCTCTCATATTTATGATAATATTCCACCATTGATATGATTTTCCTTCCAAATGATAAACATCCATAATAACACTCTCATGTTCTAAACACTAGAGAACTAAAAATATATTTTTTGTGGTACTACTATATTACTCAAAAATTAGTGGATCAATGGATCCACTAAACGATGTTGGATATTTTCTCATTAAGGACTCAACAGAATATTATTACCTCATTTTCTTGTTTGAAATCCTTATATTATTCATAGGTTGATAATGTTGAATGGGAATTGAAACTGTATTTTTCAGTAAATCTCCTATAACATTTGGTTTCTCAGGAAAAAAATCATTCATTTTCCATCACATTTAGTTTTAACATGATTCCTTTGGGTTCCATCCATTGAATAAAACCAAAAAGAATTGGGTGAGAAAAAATATTCTTACTGTGAATCTAGATAATCTTTGGATATCATTTAGAGAATGTATTAATCATGAAACATTATTCTATGAAAAATTATTTATCATCTATTTTATTCATTGAAATTTCCTATACATAATTATTTTATCATATACATTAACATATCCGTAGGTTTCATAATAATGTTTTATCATCCTATTTTCCAAAGGATAACTAAATCATGAAATGATTCCAACTTTATCAACCCATACCTTTCATATGTACATACTATACTAAATAGAAAAATATTAATTACATAACATAATGATCTATGTAAGAGTCATCTAGTCCTTGTATCATAGGAATATTAGAAACATGATAAACTAGTTTATAAAATATATACATCATCTTTAACTTATTTATTCATAACTAGCTTCCTTTTTAGACATAACTTACTTGATACCTTTCTTAAAAAACCGTGGAAATGAATCATAATAAAGGGAGAGATCCAATGCCCAGTACGTGTATTGAAGGGAGATATTAGTCATCACATAAGCACATAATGAGAAAAAGTGTATGAGTATCATTTGAAAAACATACCCCAAATATCATGAATCATAATTTTAAGTCATTTTATATATATTAACACATTATAAAACATGAATTAGAAAGTTATAAAAAATTAAGAACCATTAAAGAATAACATTTTCATAAAGACAGGGAACTTAAAGATACACATATGAATATAATATTATTTCATTTGTAACCCAGGATATTTTCCAAGACTATAAAAGTTGAATGTGATTAACACCATAAACCATCATTTTAGTCAAGGTTCACTCCCAAGAGAATCATTGTGGGAAAAGTTCCATAATGAACAGATCTCATTAAATATTCTAGTCATATTTACCTCTTGATATATCAAGATATACCTAATGAATTATTGAGAGATATTGGTCCCACCCATCACATAATTAAAATATTAAACATGTGTTCCTAAATATTTAAATGTACTCATCATATCATAACCCATGAGAAGAAATGAGTTTCAAAACCATCTTGTCATCATTAATCTAAACCATTTAGAGGAAGAATATGGATGATATACTTTGATGATATTCTAAATAAATATTCAATAACATAACATGATAACATTTTAAATGGAAAATTAATTTGAAATATCATTGGTAATAAATTATCATCAAAATAACTTTTCCACTTTTAAATAACATCTTAAAAAATAGCACAATTATAAAGGAAAACTATTTATTTGAGATGGTTATTTTAAAATCTTAAATTAAACTTCAAATAAATTATTATTAATGTTTATAGATATATAATCTCATATCATATAAGAAAAAAAATCTATTTTTTTGAGAATTCACAAAGTATAACATTTGGAAAATGGAAAAATATTCCTTTCAAACAATTTTGTAAAATGTAAAACATGGGTAAAAATGACTAAAAAATAATATAATAATTTTAAAAACCATATTTAAATAATACTTATAAAATAAAAATATGAAAAAAATATTTCCTCAATGGATACTTCAACATATATAATCCTCTATAATTATGATATTTTGAAATAAAAACTTTAACTTGAGTTTTTCGTTAAACCAAAATCACTATAGCTGCATTTATAGTAAATTTAAATTTATTATAACAAAATAAAAGAAAAATTTTCATAAATTTAATATCCTATATGATCCCTTTATTTCATTTCAACACCCTTTTTAAATAATCAAATATTAAAATTATTATTTCATATTTTTATCTCTTTCGTTTATCCAGAATATATCAGTTCTGTAGTTCTGCTCCATATATATTTATCTTGGTTCCATAATCATTAGAATACTTATAATTATATAAATATCACATATATTCATTATATAAATATTATGTTTCAACCACTAAATATAGAGATTGAAATTGAATGAAACTATTCAGGGAGACGGTAGGATGTACGTGTACATGAATGATGTTTTCATTTTTGAATAGTTGGAATGAATGAAATGTAAAAAAACATTTCTATATTAAAGGATCATTATTATATCATATATTTCATATATATTAAAAAACATTAATCATCATCTCCATCAACGTAAAATATAAATGATAATATAATAACAACACTTCAAGGAGGTCTAGTCCACATGTACGCACAATCACTTTTATCCTTTCCTAAATGATAGGATTGTAAATTGATATATGTGATTTTATAATTATTGTAGTATAATTTTTTTTAAATATAATATAAAAAAATTAAATCCATCAAATTACCTATCCATTAAACATGGTGATGATGAATGAATTGTATCGATACGTGGAGATGATATGTCGTACAAAAGTATGAGCAATACATTCACATCATGTTTTCTTGGAAATAGGGTGTATAATGGTATTTTAAAAATAATAATAAAATTGAATAATATTTTTTACAATTATTTTATTAATATTTTATAATACATTAAATTTATAAGAGGTAAAGATCTGTGAAAAAACAGTTATTGGTTAAGGTGATTACCTCTTCTGTGAATGGAATCTATTAGATATCCAACAAATGGCTCTAGGGTTTGTCATTTAAGAAGGAAAAATATATAAAATGTTTATATGTATGTTTATAAAGGATATTTTTATAGTATCATTAATATTTATGGAAAAATTATTTGTAAGAATGTAAGGGATGTGGTTCTCTTTTATAATTATGTTGAGGGGATCTTTTGAAATTTCATAAATTATTAAATTATAATAAAACAATTCAAAAAAAATACTCAAAATTTCCATTTATTCTAATATAATGTACAATATGGTTTTAATTACATAATCTAATAGAATTTATAAATGATTTGGTTTCATTTTAAACCATATCATTTTGATTAACCCTTAGTTAACCAATTTTAACATTAACTACGTTAAAAACCTCTTCAATAGTAAAGGATTGTAATTTTTATTTATTAGTTAAAATATTTTGTAACACCATAGTTATTTATAAATAAATTTATTGCATGAAACACAAAGTCTTTATATAAGAAATTTTTTTTATAACCGAGATAATGAAAATAAATTTTTGTTAATCAATGATTTGAATTCAAAAAATTGACATACATAGTTGCAATCAATATGATATTTAGAGTTTGGTAGGATCAACATACATTTTTCTGAATAATAACATACCCTTATGAATATTAACATAACATTATGAATACAAATGTAACCTTATTAATATAAACCTCACCAATATAAGTATAAATATAATTTAGGCACCTTATAAATGTAATAGAATATGTTTAAAATTAATAATTAAGTGATGGTTTTTTAGTAGTAAAATTGTAATTAAAATTTTAAATTAAGAAACGAGTAAAATTAATTTTCATAAAATATATTACTGAAAACATATTTTTCATTCCTAGGGTTTTTGTATAATTTTATGATACATCAATTAATTATAGAAAGTTTTATAAAATCGTTTAAATATTTAAAATCTTAATTTTTCAAGTAAGTAAACAATATTATTTATAAAATAAATTTATATTATTTAGAAACAAATTATTTTAAAATTGTGTTTCTTTTTAAAATTATACACATCAAAAAATGTTAAGTCTGAATTTTTGAGATTTTTCCAAAATACATGAATTTTTGGTGAATAGTGAAATTCAATTATTTGAAAAAATATTCTAAATAAATGAATTTATACCTCATTCATGAGTCAAGGATGATTTAAATGGACATTTTATTGAAATAAAATTTGTTAATTACTATTTCGAGTCATAAGAATCAAGAATACTCATAGTCTTGATCCAAAATAATAAAATAATGAATATAATAATGGGAAAAAACTCATCTCCTCCACTATAAAATCCCCCCATCACTCCCTCTCTTACTTAATCCACTAAGTCATGAATCTCTTAAATGTTTGGACCAAATACTCATCCCTAGTACCTCCCCACGTACAGGTTCCCTTGTTCATTGCAAAATACCAAAACCACTTCCCTTAAGGAGGATCTCAAGGAGGTGTATTAAATAGGCAAATCCACATCTTCTTTCTTTTAATTCCATTTCAAGTGCCTTTTTTTATTATCATATACTCACATATTCTATAAAAATTATATTGATAACTCTAGTGTCATATATATACAACAATTATATCAGGTTTATTTAATATCCATTATCCATATTCTTATTCTCTCTCTCTCCTTTATTTTATAAAAGATATCATCGTCTGTGAGATGCCAATTTACAACCTTTGTGGATGACAAAGTATCGTTCTTCAATTTATCCTTTAATACAAGTCATAAAACCATATTTATGTTTTATCCATAATATAAGAAATTTATTATAATATATTTAATATTTATGTTCCTTTATATGTACATAATTTTAATTCATACGACAAAACAAATTCCTAATTATCAAAATACCACCAAAATAATTTAGCTGATTTTCATTAAATTTTAATCCAATGATTCATCATAATATCATGTATCCAAATGATATATATAATAATTAACAAATATTTAAGTTCATAACTAATATATAAATTCAATTCTATAAAATTATATCCATTCAACTTGAACATCAACACTCATATACAAGTATCCTGATTGTGAAATCCATGGAAACAAACTCTTTGGAATGACGTAATTCAAAATTATAACCTATAAATATGGACTTAAACAAACTAAATAAAATTATGATAAACTAAATACATGTTTAAAATGTGATGAATGAACTTATTAATAATTCTAGTTTCATATTCAAGGACCTTATGATCTAGAGCAGAACATATTGGGACATAAGGTATGGATTTTCGACCAGAACCACCATTTTCTTTCGGGTTACTCTTTGTCTCTCTTAATCCAAATTTTGTTCTTATTTTTTTAGTCATTATTAATTATATGTTAATGTTCTATACCGACCATAATCATAAATTATTTTATGGAATGATACACGCATTAAAAAATCTTTAAAAAATATTCCCAAAATACAAGACCGATTTAAGGGAATTTCTTGAATTCTTATCTATTTTCTAGAGAAATATATAATATATTTTGTGAAAAAAATTATTTTTATAAAATAAATAACTTTATTATGAAAATATTAAATTAAATAACTACTAGTTTTATACATGTAGTTTTCCAAAATAACTCTCCTATTTAAAGTAAGAGGATTTATCTCATGAATTACTCAATGATTTTATGTGAGTATTTTCATCTATTTAAACACTATTGTTGATTATTATGTTACATTAAGATTAGTATATTATGATATCATATACCATATTTTATTTAGTTTATTATTAATATTTTGTCTATAGATGTGCTATCTTGATACAATCCAACATATTACTCTGAAAGGATTGTGTTCATATTCATTGATTGGGAATTGTTAATTAAATTTCATTGGTGAGTATCATTATGAATTCATACTCAATTTATGTTTATCCTTATTCATATGAGGAATGAATTGGGATTATTATGTGTTAGGGGGAACTATATTCCCTTGATACATTGGTAGGTCTCATGAGACAAACTTGTTTGGATTTTTACTCGTTTATGTATGGTCTTCACACAAGGAATTGATAGAATGATTATGTTGTCTAGAATTATTCATTAAATCATTAACAAGATAGAAATTGGTAGTTACTTTGGTCATTCTAATATTATAATACCCATGTTTATGTTTTATTTTGAAATTATTTATTCAGTTTTTATTTTTTCTATGTTATACTCATGTTTTTTTTAAAGGCATGTCTTTTTAGTTGTTCATTAGGCCTAATTTTTATGTTTATGTTATATTCCTCCGTATTTATTACCGTTAATGTGCATCTAATCTCACCCATTTCATATGTTTAACTTTCCTAGGATATGTTGATGTAAAATATGATAGACTTTTAGGGATAATCTAGGATCCAACGATGTTACAAATAGAATATATATATATATATATATATTATTTCCTTTCAAGATGTTATGCTGAACTTATGTATGTATATATTTTTCCAAAATGACTAAACTATTCATTCATTGTGAAATGACTATATTTTAATCATTTCAATGTAATGAAATAAGGCACTAGATCTAGGAAACTAGGGTTTGGTCTTTACAGTTGGTATGAGCGGAAATTTACTAAAAAACATGGAAACTAGATTTAGTAAAAGTAGTCTAGGGAACAAAACCCTAAGATATTATTAGAGGATTAACATACAATAACATCTTATAATTTTTATAAGCAAGATATTATGTTGATATTTCTATAAAATACACCCCTATATGGATACTCTAAGTGGAAGTGGATCTGGAACTAATGTTCCTTGGATTAATAACCCTGAAAAGGAGTTTCAATCGTGAAATGGGGTTTCCTAGGACATGAAAATGTGATTTAATGTGCACATAGTTTTTCAATCCTAGGGGATATGCTTAGGATAATTCACATTTTCATTATAAACAATTTTGAAGGAATTAAATGTAAATGTTTCCACTAATAACCCATGTTTATGATAATGATATTATTTGTGGATAATATTTCAATTAATGATAATTATTTTTATATGTTGATGTTATAGACTACGATTCATAATCTATTCTCGTGTATTCCATTATTTAGAAATGGAAAATAGTCGAAGGAATGGAAACCACATTCAACATGCATATCCCATGTAGGAATTTTCCCCAAATGCAAGATAATGATTTCGGATCTGGTGCTATGACTGGGGATGAGAAACATATTACTATACTGGTATATATGTCTCAGGTTATGAATAGTAACCTTACTTGTATTATGTATCTAGATAAACAACATGGAGAGGATATGTTTGACCACTTTATGTGAGAAAAACCTCCATCATTAAATGAGACTACAAACCCATTCGTAGAGAAGTAGTGGATAAGTACTTTTGAGAATATATTTCTCATTTTGGGATGTAATGAAATAGAGAAATTTGTTATAGATTTTTAGCATATATCGAGAGATGTGGATCTTTGGTGGTGTTTGATTCAAAACAAAAAGTAAGAATGAAGAAATAGAATAAATGTAATGGATGTATTTTTAGGAAATATATTTAAAAAAATACTTCCCTCATGAACAACAAGCAGGAAAAATGGGATGGGAATGATATAAAATATTAATCTTACTTCACAAGGTGATCATGACATGACATGGACAATATATTCAATAAAAGGGGAAATATTAATCGATTGTTTGATGGTTTAAATCCATTCCTCTAAAGGGAACTAGTCACTATTTGTTTTCATCATATATAGATATAGTCTCATGTTCTATCTAGATATAAAAGGAATTATCAATGAATTATAACATTAATAGAAATAAAAAGATAAAGAGGGTATCTAAAAACTCTAAAAATTGATATAAGAAAGTCGGTAAGATGGGAAGATTTTACATTACACCGTATGATAATTTTGTGAAGAAACACCCCAGTATATGCCTGAATGGTATGGGTTTTTATTATAATTGTGGAGGAAAATAGGACCACTAATATGATTGAAAGCGGAAGAATGAAGCTAATAATGTTCGGTGCTATAATTTAAAGAAGATTAGACTTTTTATAAATTATTGTCTTAAGTGACAAGGAATGTTTTCTCAATGAAGGCCAAGGGATAAAGGTCATTTTTATGTTGCCTCAACCACTGAGGTTGAAGTTCCTAATGATGTGGTGGAAGGTACATTAATCATTTCCTCAAACTTTTCCAATAGTTTATTAGATTATGGATCAGTGAATTATTTTATAACTTTCAAATTTTATTGGAAATTTATATATTTCCAATTTTATCTAATAATATATTTTTCAGTCAAAACCACTAAGGTAATTATCGTTGAAACAAATATGTGTTAAGAAGTCCCCATTAGGTAATATGAACAAGATTTATCTATCGATTTTATCATCATACTAATTATTGACTTTGATATAATCCTCGGTTTGGATTGGAATTAAAATTGGGATTTGAATATGAATTATAAGAATTAAGATTAATTTTTTTTGAGAATGATGTAGAATCCCTTACATTTAGGGAAGAAATATCACTATTTGATTCCCATCTGGATCCTACATCAGTTTCTCTACTGAATAAAATTATTGGGGAGGATGAGAACGTGATATTTATTATTGAGTAATGAAATGTTCAAATCATGGATTTACATATTTTGAAAGAATATATTAATTTTTTTCAAGAGGATTTACCAAAACATCCTCAACAGTGTGATAATGACTTCTCAATTGATTTAATTCTTAGTTCAAAACTTATATCAAATACTCCTTATAGAAGGGACACTATATAATTAGTAGAATAAAAGAATTAATTGGATGATTGAGTGATAATGGATTTATTTTAGCAATTTTTTATCCATGGCATGGGCCTGTTCTTTTTGTTAAAAAAAATGATGTATCTATGAGATTGTGCATTGACTACATGGAGATGAATTATATAACAATAATGAAAAAGTATTCAATACCTCACATTTTTTATTCAATTGGTTTAACTCATGGATCCCAATATTTTTTAAGATTGAACTTCGATCTAGATATCATCATTTGCGTGTAACAAAGAAATACATTCCAAAGGTAAAATTTTGATCCAGGTATGGGAATTACGATTTTACAATAATGCATTTTAGACTAAATAAAACACCCTATGTCTACATGGATCTAATGAATAGGGTTTTTAAAGAATATCTTTATGACTTGGGGGGGTATTTAGTAATGTTAGCTTTGTATAATCCAAAATCTACAATGATCATGAAAATAACTTGAACTTTATTCTAAGGACTCTTAATAGAAATGAATTATATGGGAAGTTTATCAAGTTGGAATTTTGGCATTAATTAGCTTAATTTGTTGGTTACATTTTCTCTAAGGATAGAATATCCTTTGATTTAATAAAGAAAATTCCTATTCTAGAATGGCCTAAAAAAATTAACATCGCCAAAGTACGTAGGTTTATTGGTTTAGAAAGTTATTATCTGCATTTCATTTATAAAATCACCTTATTAGCCAACCAGATAACTATGATTACTCATAAAGGGGTTATGTTTGAATGGAACAAATAATGTGATTGTCGGGCATAAATCCCTGAATATAACATTGAATCATTTTTGGGATTCTTATGTTTGTTGACAATGTAGGTTTTTATTTTGAATTTTTGAGACACATAGTTATTGTTGACAATCCACGTTGACAAAAAAACCAAGAAAAATGAATGGAAGTTCTGGTGGAAGTACAAAAAGAGCAGATACAAGGTGGTGTCATTTTTCATTGTTTTCCATAATTTTGGGTTCCAAAATTTGGAGTTTGGTGAGTATCGTGAAATATGTATTTCCATTATGATATCAACAAAATATGGAAAAGGCATGAGTTTCGTAAAGATGGAATTCTTGATGTGGATTTCGCGAAGACATGAAGAAAGCTGATGGTGTTCATTGTGATGAAAACGAGCTTCACGAACAATAGAGCTGAAATGAATTGTAGCGGCGAAAGGAATTGCGAGTGGAGCATCACTACGAAGGTGTGAAGGAATTGACAGAACACTCTGTGATTACAAAAATCACCGCAATATGAAAATTTCCATGGTGCTTCGTGATATAGATATAATTTTGGAAAAAAAATTTAGAGCTTCGTGATTGGAGTTGATTTCGTGCTAACTTCGCGCAGAAGGTTTGATTGTTGGTAGAATTGCCTATAAATAGACCATGACCCCCTTGAGGAAAGTACATAGTTTTCCAAGGAATTTTTTTTACTCACAACTCGTGAAGGAGGTTCACGAAAAAAGTGTTCTTCACAAATGAAGGAACATCGTAATGATTAATTTACCTCTATGAAAGTGGTGTGTTATGAATTTCCTCAGCCATATTCGCCATGGAAGTAACTCCGCGTCGACTTGTGCTCTACAACAACCTAATATTTGCAAAGGCTTGGGCTTGGAGAAGGTGAGAGATCCACAAAGAAATTTTCTTCACGTGGTAGTGATCTCTGTGAAGGTGTGTTCTTCACAAAGAGGTCGGAACATCACGAAGGCTTGTTCGAGATTTGTGAAATTATGTGATTCATGAGGTAGGGGGATTTGTGATGGTATTTCCAATTTTGTTTTCTAGTGATCATTGAAAAAGGGGTATCCATCATTAGATAAATTTTTCACTTCAATAGAGCATCTACATATATTGTAGGATGTATTCATTAGTTATAATGAAGAGACCTACATGTCTATAAACTGTGAGTGGATCTTCTAAATAAGCAATGAGCTCACATCAGTTGAGAGAGTGGTGTATTCTCAAATTGTTAATTTTTGTAAACCAGGAGGAATAATGTGTCAGCTTTGAACTTGTAAACAACAGTACACTTATAGTGGATTTGGTACATCATCACAACGTCGGTGTATGCTTTTTTGACATATCCTAGATAGGGGGATCCAAGTAAAATTGTTATGTCATGTTCATGTTTTATGATTCATTCATACTCTACAATGGGAAGGACAGAGAAAATTGGGTTTTTTTCTAACAACAAAATAAGATCAAAAGGGGTAGTAGTTTTAATTTTACATTCCCTGATTCACCACCCACCCAGTGTATCTACCCTAGTGTACCTACCAACTGATATTAGAGGGAAAGTTCAATATCATTGTTTCTATCTCAAATGGAGGTCACTAATCATAAAGGGATTCCGATCTTTGACGAGAACAATTTTCTACTATTGAAGAATCAGATGCAACACTACTTTCGATCTTTGGGAATAGATGTGTTTACAATAGCAATTCATGGTATATCAGCTGATATTAATAGTGGTTCACTACCAGAAGCTGTGTTTAATGAATTGTATTTTGATTCCAAGGGAATTAGAACTTTAGGGGTATCCCTATCCAATTCTATTTATATGAAAGTGATTTCATGAAAAACATCACGTGCCATGTGGGAAAAGCTGTTAAATATATATGAAGGAGATACAATGGTCAGAGAAGCAATGTTTCAAGTGTTGTGGAACAGGTATGTAGTTCTCATAATGAACCCAAATAAGTCTATTGCTGCATTCTTTGACAGGGTAAATATTGAAGTGGAAGACATGCGAGGTATTGGATAAGTTATTGAATACATAAATATTGTGAAGTGCATCTTAAAGAATCTTCCACCATGGTTCAATCTAAAATCTTCAATTTTGGAAGATAATGATCAAAAAGAGTTGACATTAGATAACCTATATATTACCATTGTTTCATATGAAATGGGAAACGAAATTAAAGATTTTATGTAAAAGGGGAAATCCAAATATGTGGTATTCAAGGCCATGAAGAAGCTCACCATTAAATATTTTCAGTAATAAGAAGTGATAGAATAGGTGTTTTTATTCCACTACTCCATCCATCAAAGAAGAAAATAAATTTTTAAATGGAATCTTCCACTGACTTTTTTTTTTGTTGTGGAAAGGTTGGACATCTTACTTCATGGTGACCCGAAAATTTCTAAGAGGATGATGATGTATATGATATAAAAATTCACTAGAAGAAGCTTCATCCTATAAGAAAGGAACGAAGCAATTCAAGCGAAGTTTATTTAAGAAGAAAATCCGTATTTCGAAAGAATGTGATAGTTCAGATGAGTCTGATGTTGAGGAGGTTGAAGTGATAGAGAACTGCAGAGATCGTGGAGAAAATTCTTTGGTGGAAGTTGTCGTTAGTTCTTAGAAGAAGAATAAAACCGAAGCTAATGAAGAAGAAGATGGAGTTGAGGGAAGAGTTGACATGGATGTTGAATTAGAAGCAGAACGTGAAGAGATTAATGCCTGGAGAGAAAAAACAACGAAATCCATCTTGGTGGTACATGATGCCAATCACTACATGCAACCATAGGAAGAAGGGAAGTATCATATGATAAAAGAAATTGAACATCAAAATTATTTTAGGCCAGAGAGCTCAGAAAAGTATGATGAATGTAAAATCCATGTTAAAGAATAAAAAAAGGGACATTCATAGATTGAATTGAAATATGAAAGATAAAATCAAGTGTATCAATTAACTTGAAGGTGATATCTTTGGATTGCGAAAACAATTTAATGTCTAAGAAAAACACTTTACTCATAATGGGACGTCAGGAAGGTAGATCACCTAGAAAACCATGAAGCTAAAAGGGGATCATAGTGGGTTTGCAGAAAAAATAATCAATTATGTTTAGATGCTAAGGGCGATGTGGGGTTTGATCAAAAACAAAAATCTATAAAAATTGAAGTCCGACCACAATCACACATTATATGATTGAAGGTTGATTTGGGAACAAAGATGAATCAGAATTTTAAGAGACCCTAAGGGGAAACTAGAAGGGAAGAAGTGACATGAATTAATACACCTTATATCAGGTGTTATTGTTGTGGAAATATGGGGCATTCATAATATGTTTATTCCGTAGACCAGAGATATTAAAGGGAATAAGAACAGAGGTGGCAGCCAAATAGATAACGGTTCGGTAGAGTAGTTTTTGAATGACACTGTTTTTTGATTGGGGGATTTGGGAACATGTCTATATATATTGTACATCAACCATATAAAGGGATGTTCCAAATAAGAATCAAAATGTTCACAAATAGATGATTAATGTACCACTAGGTGAGTTGAAACTTCTTAATAGATTTCATGATTTGATAGATGAAGTCAATCAATCATACTCTGAGAATGATCAAAAGTTTCAATCTATGTTGAGTGTGAAGGAAACAGTATAGACCAAGAAGAAAATGGATGTCTAGGCAGTCGTGGAAGAAATTTCCCTTAAATCATCATACTATTCTGGTGTGTGGATCCTTTATATTAGTTGCACATATCACATAAATGTTAATAAAGATCATGCTAAATGAATAAAATATGAAAAAGAATGAGTTTTCAAGTTTGTAAATGATGAATTATTGAAGATTATTTCTTAGGAAAGGCCTGGTTTGGGGGAAAAGAAAAGAGACGTGCTGATGTCTTAGTAGTAGAAGGCCTCAGTCACAATTTTCACAGCATCAATCAACTATGTGACTCAAGAAATTCTATAAGGTTTACAAAGAAGATGTTTATTTTCAAAGGAAGATATCAGATAGTGGTTCTACAAGGAAAAAGAACAGAATGAAATTACTACGTTGAAAGTGGAGAAGAAGATATGTGCTTTCTATCCAAAGTGGAAGAACACATGTTGTGGCCTAAACGACTAGGACATCTATGCCAACCATATTTAAAAGATCATGTAGAATGTGATGCACCAAGAGACCTCCCTAAAATATCATGTGATCGTACTCACATGTGCAATGCATGCCAAAAGGGACGATCGTCATAAAGACATATAAGGAAAAGGAAAATATGTCAACAAGTGTGCTCAAATATGTGGATAATGATGTTTTTGGACTTAAAACAACAATATAAATTGATAGAAATAGGTAATATGTGCATTTCATTGATGACTACAACAAAATGAAATGGTTATTTGTTAATTCCTATAATTCAAATGAGCTCATCACCTTAAAACAGTACTGGAGGGAGTGTGGAAGGATTCTTGGATAAACAATTCGGATGTTTTGTACTGAAAATGGTAAAAAAAAATTTAAAAAAAATAAGGTGGAATACTATCTTGAAAATCCAATGATAACACATCATGTTTATTCATTAATAAACAACCAATATAATGGTGTATTTTAAAGGTATAATCAGATCATCACCAAGATGGACAGAAAAATTCTTATAGAAAAAGACCTACCAGAGAAATTTTGGAAGTAATATTGACATTAGTCTACATTTCTAACAAGGCTCTGTTGTGATCAAAGGAAGGAAAAAATACATTATTAGATGTGGTATGGGTAGAAGCCAATGGTTAAGTACTTTTGAGTCATTGGGAGTAAGTTTATTATACTATACAAAGAAAAACACCGGAAATTTGAGTCATGTGGAGATGACGGAATATTCCTTGGCTACTCAAGAAAAAGAAAAGTATATAACTGCTTTAATAAAAGGCTAGGAAAATTATTTGAGAGCAATGACATCACTATTTTGGAAAATTATGTGAACCTTCAACAACATAGTGAACAATTTCCTTATGATTGCGATGAGGATGAAATAAATGCAGGAGGAGCAGAAGTGGCTAATTCTGATTCTCAAAAAGATACAGATGATGAGCATGAAGAAGAAAATTCTATATCTACAGAGAATCCAAAGAGTCTATCTAAAATTGATCTTCAAAATATCATTGGTGATCAATCATCTCTAGTTTAGGCAATAATAATGAAATCACAGTATCAAAATGCTTGGAAGATGTAGGTAAAGAAGAAAATGGGGTTCAGGCTATGAATGAAGAGCTAGATTAGATTGAGGAGAATAAGATAAGGGAGATTGTTTCGAGGCCAGCTGATAAGAATGTCATTAGGAATAAATGGGTCTATTGCATAAAGATGAATAAATATACAATAGTTATTCAAAACAAATCACGACTAGTTTGCAAAGGATACTCATAGAATGAGGGAATTTATGTCGTTGAGACAGTTGTACCAATTGCAAGTCTGGAGACAACCAGATTATTCCTAGCCATTGTAGTACATCAGAAGTTCGAAGTGTTCAGATGGATGTCAAGTTGGAATTATTGAATGGGATCCAAGAGGAAGAAGTTTATATCAAGAATCCATATTTTTTTATCATTATTGAGGATAAGAATAATGTTTTTCGACTGAAGAAGGCATTATATGAGTTGAAACAAACACCGAGAGAATGGTACCCAAGGCTTGATAATTATTTCAAAAGATTGGTTTCCTACATAGTGGATTTGATTAAAATCTATATTTTGACAACAATAGTAATAAAAAGATGATGGTGGTAGTTTATGTTGATGAAATAATATTTGGCAGATCAGATGAAACACAGTCCAGTCAGTTTTCTCATTACATGATACATGAGTTTGAAATTTCTATAATTGGTGAGCTAAAATTTATCATTGGTTTATAGGTGACATAAGAAATTAATGGCACATTCAATTCTCTATAAAAATATTCCAGAGAGGATGTGAGAAGATTTGTAATGGAAAATTCCCAGGATATGAAGACATTAATTTTACCCAGATGAAATTATTGAAAGGTGATAATGGAAAGGCATTTAATATCACATAATAAAGGCTATTAATTAAGAGTTTACTATACTAGATAATGGTGATACCTGATATTGTTTTCGACAAATTCCAAGTTGTGCGATATTAAAAAAATCCCAAGGAAATCCACATTCTTACAGTGAAAAGAATACATCAGTATATCAAGGGAAGAATGGTGTTTGGATTGATATATTGTGACAAATCACAGTCAAATTTATTGGGATATACTAATGAAGATTATGCTAGTTCAGCAGTATATAGGAAATCAACGTCATGAGGTGCTTTCTATCTTGTTGGATTTTGTATTTCTTGGCTAAGAAAGAACAGATATATCATTTCATTGAGAACCATAAAAGTTGAGTATATTTCTTCCACTCAAGCATGCACAATATTATTATGGATGAATAAGAAACTTGATGATATGGGTGTAGAAGTGAAGTGTCTGGTCGAAATCTAGTGTGATATATCAAGGGATATGAATCTCAGCAAAAATCTCTTCCACCACTCAAGGACAAAGAACCTTGAGATAAAGTATAATTTTATCTACGAAAATCATGACTAGGGAATAATGAAGTTGGATTATGAGAAAACAAAACTACAAGTCATAGAGATTATGATGAAGGCCTTACCCACGAAAGCTTTTGAGAGGCATCGACTGGCTTTGGGAGTTCAGTCGAATCCATGCACATGAAAAAGTATGGATGCAGTCTCCTTCCCGCTCTCCCCGGGGTATGGTGAATTTTTCTATATTGTGATAATATGTTTTTTTGCAATGTCTTAGACCACATTTAAGTGACCTTTGGATTCATTGACAACAGGGGATAAATAGTGAATCTTCAAGGGGGTGAAACTATGGCTAAAAAGTGATACAATGTATTGTACAAAAACAAGGGGTGAAGCTGAAAGGTGGAGTAGAGAGATAAAGATAGATCAATGAAATAGTGGGAGAGTTTTAAATCTAGTCAGGCTTGAAGTGATCAATCTAATAGTAAATATCATGATAGACGAGGATCATGATAAAATCAGAAGAGTGATGTTGTAATGGTGTGAGATGGTTTTCAGAAATCAACAATTGGTATTATTTTAGAAATTGGTATCAGTTTGGTGTGAATAGTTGATGTTTTAAATGAAGTGATTCATTAATGAAATTTTTATAATACTCTTTCTTATCACACCGAGAATTGCTCATAGTGGCTTAGAGTGTGTGGGGAATGAATATTTAGTCACTTTCTGAATTGCAAGAGGCGAAGGATGGTATACAATGGAAAGAGACACTGTAAGGTATTACAGTGTTGAAAATAATTCTAATAGGTGTTTTCAAAAACCCAAAGGGGGAGATTGTTGGGAAAAAATATTCGAAGGTAACATTGTATCATTTTTGGGTTTCTTTTGTCTATTGAAAATGTCGGTTTCCATGGTGAATTGTTGACTTCCAAAAATTTTCTTGACAATCTATGTTGACAAAGAACCATGAAAATGGAATAGAAGATCTGGAGGTGCTACCAAATGAGTAGATAAATGGTGAAGATCTTTTCTAGTGTTTTCTTAAATTTTGGGGTCCAAAATATAATGTTTAGGGAGCATTGAGAAATATGGATCTCCATGAAGATCTCATTAAAATATGGAAAAGGTATGAGTTTCACGAATATGGGAATCTTGATGTTGATTTCGAAAAGACACGAAGAAAGTTTATGGTGTTCTTTTTTATTATGTCGAGCATCATGAATGAAAGAGTTGAAGAGAACTACAGCGGTGAAGGGAATTGTGAGTGGAGATCGCGGGGAAGGCACAATGAAATTGACAGAATGATATGTGATTAAGACGAGCTCTGTGATCTACAAATTCCCATGGTGCATCGGGATATTGAGGAAATTTTGGAAAAAAATTCGGAGATTCTTGATTTCAGCGGACGTGGTGCTTACTTCACGTGGATGGTTCGAGGGTCAGTGGAATCAAATATAAATATACATAAACCCTTTTGAGAGAAGTATATATTTTTTCCAAGATTTATTTTTTCTCTCAACTTGCGAAGGATGTTTGTGAAGGTAGTGTGATTCGCAAAAGAAGGATCATCACGTCATCTAATTTAGCTCTTCAAATGTGTTTTGTTTTGTGTTGGCTTAGTGATCATTGTAAAGGAATTCACTTTATGATGAATTGGGCATTGAGACAACCTAATATTTTCATAGGATTGATCTTTGTGAAGGTATGAGATCCTAGAAGTAGTTTCCTCCACATAGTTGTGAGCTATGCGATGGTGTGTGCCTCACAAAGAGGTAGGAACTTTGAGAAGGCCTGTTTGAGAATCTTGATATTTGGATCTTCGCAGAGTAAGGTTCTTTGTGTAGTTATTTCAAATGTGTGTTTTCTAATGATCTGTGGAAAAGGGGTATTTATCAGTGGATGAAATTTGGACTTCAATAGGGAATCTACACACAGTAGAGGATACATTAATTTCTTATAATGAAGAGAACCATAGTTTTATAAATTGACAGTGGATCTTCAGAAGAAGCATTGGGCCCACATCCGTTGAGAGAGCAGTGTGTTCTCAAATTTTGAATGGTTGTAAACCAGGAGGGACAGTGAGTCCTCTTCAAACTTATAAAAAACAATTCACTTATAGTGGATTTAGTGCATCTTCATGTCATCGATGTATGCTTCTAGGAAATACCCTAGTGAGGGTTAACCATGTATAATTTCTATGCATTGTGCTTTCTTTATGATTCCTTCATACTCTGCAATGAGAAGGAGATAAAGAATAGGTTTTTTTTCTAACAAAAAAACAATCAAATGGGGAACTTTTTCTTAATTTTTCATACCCTGATTCACCCACCTCTCAGGGTATCTATCCTAGTGAACCTAATAGTGATGAATGTTTTAAATAATTAATGTATAGTTTAGTGAATGGTTCAATCCTAACTCTACCATTGGGGAATTATGGGTTTTTAATCTATAATGATGCATTAAATAAAAGACTTGGTAGTGTCCTTATACATAATGATAGAGTTTTTATATATGCATCGAAGAAGTTAAAAATTCATAATCAAAACTCTCTTACTCGTGATCATGGTTCAGATGATGTGATCATTTATTTAAAAATATTGGGACACGATATCTAGGGTGAAAGATGTGAGATATATATAGATCACAAGAGTTTGAAATATATCTTTTCATAGAAATAACTCAATATGAAAAAAATCTGATGGATCGAACCACTCAAGAATTATGATTGTTCCATACACTAGATCCCAGGAATGGAAAATAAGGTAGTTGATTCATTGAGAAAGAAGGTTCATTGTGTTTTAAAAAAAATGAGGATTGAAATGGATATTGTATTCATGGATATAATAAGGAAGGACATGGGAATTATCAAATATAGTGAAACATCATTACATTTACAATTGTTTTCCCAACCATATTTATTGGAATTAATTAAAAGTTCATAACCTAATGTTGAGATTCTTTAAATAAAAATTACTGTTGTGAATGATGGTAAGTTTTAAGACATTTTATATGAAGATGTAATTCTGATATTTGGGAAGATACATTGTGTTCTAGCTATACCCGAGCTAAAAAGGGTGTTATTGGATGACTCACGTAGTTCAAATTTATCTATACATCTTATTATCACTATGATTTATAGAGATTTGAAGGAACATTTCTTGTGGGATAACATGAAGAGATAAATTGCCAATTATGTATCAAGATTTTTATTCTGTTAGCAAATGAAGGTAGAATGAAAACATCCTAGAAGAGTCATGCAATATCTACCTATTCTTACATGGAAATGCGATGAGATAACCATGGATTTTTTTCACTGGATTACCCAAAACACCAATAATGAATGATTCAATATGAGTAATTGATGATTGAATTATGAAATCTGCACATTTCAACAGTAATAAAAAAGGATTTCCCACTAGAGGGCCTTTCAAGACTCTATAAAAATTATGTTTTGAGAATTAATAGAGAACCTCTAACAATTATGTATAACTGTGATCCATGATTTACATCAAAATTATCGAAACATCTTCAGATAAACCCGGATACTAGGATTTGATTTACTTCTTCTTATCACCATAAAACTGATAGAAAATTAGAATGGATGATCCAAAATATATAAGACATATTGATATAATTATCATGTGATTTTCAAGTAATGGGGGATTAGTATTTATACTCAGTGGAGTTTTACTATAATAAAATATTCCATTTTAGTATTCAAATGGCATCATATGAAGAATTATATGGAAAGAGATTTTCTATAAAAACATGTTGGGATGAGTCAATGAAATGAATCTTGTGGGTCTAGAGCGTGTGGAGGAAACAAAAATGATGGTAAAAAGTAATAAACCCTGATCAATGTAGCTAAAATCTGGAAATGAATCTATTCTTACAATCGAAAGAAGGGTTTGTAATTTCATGTGGGGGATCTTGTTTTATTAAAAGTAAATCCATGGAATGGTATTATAAGATTTGTTATGAAATGGAAAACAAAACCCTAGGTACATTGGCCCTTTTGAGATTCTGGAGAGAATTGGAGTTGTGGCTTATCATTTGGCAATGCCTCATAGCCTGTCTAAAGTACACAATGTGTTTCAAGTCTCATTATTATGAAATTACAAGCCAAACCCAATGCATGTCCTCAATTTTGATAGTATATAATTGAAAACTGAATTATCATTCTATGAAGAGCATATCTAGAATCTAGACACTAAGGAACAAGTATATACAAATTAAAAAAATGGATGGTAATGGTACTTTAGAAAATTCATAAAATTGAATATGAAACATGGGATCCTGAGAAGAATACGACGGAGAACTACCCAAATCTTTTTAAGAGGTGAAATAATAGAATATCAATGATAAAATTTATGGGGGGTTGGGAAAATTTAACACCCTAAGGATTTATAAATAAATATAATTAATGAAACACTGAGTCTCAATAAACACCACATTCTTATAACATATCCAGTAAACATAAATTATCTTGTTTATGTGATTTGAATTTAGAAAAAGTAACTTACACAGTTGGGATCCGTATGATATTTAGAGTCTGATAGGATCAATAGAAATTTTTTATTAATAGTAACATAAACTTATGAATAGTAACATACCCTTATGAATATCAATATACCCATATGAATAGTAACCTCACCCATGAATTATAAATAAAATTTAGGTTCCTTATAAATGAAATAGAATATGTTAAAAATAAATAATAGAGTGTTTCTATGTTTGTGAGTAATAAATCATTAATTAAAATTTTAAATTAATATAAAAAATGACTTTCAAAAATTTTATTCAAAAATAAATATTTTTCCTATGAATTTAGCATAATTTTATAAGAACTTAGTTAATTTTTTAAACTATTATAGAATCAATTTTAAAATTAAAATATTTATTTTTTAATTAAATAATTAATTTATTTAAAAATTTAATTTCTTTAATTAAAAAATTATTTTAATAAAATGAAGTTCAATTTTAAATTCTATATGTCAAAAAATGGTTAGGGTAAATTTTTTGCATTTCATGAGATACATGAATTTTTGGTGAAAAGTGAAATTTGAAAATTTAAAAAATATGCTAAATAAATGAATTTCAACATCATGATTGAGTAATGGTTAACGTAAATGGCCATTGGTTCCAACTCACATAAACTTATTACTATATTGAGTCACAATAATCAATATTATTCGTTGTCTTGATCCAAAATAATTGAATAATGATTAAAATAATGAGAAATAACTCCTCTCCACCAATATAAAAGCCACCGACCACTCCCTCTTCTTCTCAGTCCTCTAATCCTAGAAGCTCTGAAATGTTCTTCACAAATATTATCCCCTTGTCCCTAACCACGTCTAAGAGTCCTTGGTCTTTCCAAAAGTCCAAAAATTCAACCCTTATAGAGGTTCTCAAGGAGGGGTATTCAAGAAGTAAATCCACCAATTCTTTCATTTAATTCCATTTCATGATGCTTTATTTTTGTTATCCTATGCTCACCTCCTCTATAAAAATGAACATTTTAAGTAAAGTATCATATTTTTACTAGCATTATATCATGTTAATATAATAAAAATTATCATTATTTTTTACTCTTTCTCTCTTATATTTTATAAATGAAATCATTGTTTGTGAGGTGCCAATTTATAACCTTTATGGATGAAAAAGTCGTGTTCTTGAATTTATCTTTCAATACTGGTCCTGAAACTCTTTTTATAGCTGAAATAGACTATGATATATGTATTATAACTTAATTAATATTCATTAACTAGTATATTTTGTCTACATTAATTCACATGAGAAAACTAGATTGTAATAATCAAAATGCTGACAAAGTAATCTATGTGATTGTCATTAATATTTAATCTAATAAATCATCACATACCATGTATTCAATTTATATATATATAAATTTTCACCACATTATGCTCATTAATAATATAAATATTCAATTATATAGAATTATATTCATTCCACATGAACTTCCATTCTCATATAAAAGTACACCTATTTTGAAAACCAAAGAATCAAACACTCAGGAATGAGAAAATTAAATATTATATCCTATAAATAATGAAATAAAAGAACATACTAAAATTATGATAAAATAAATACATTCCTAATTGGTTCTGAATTAAGTTATTAATATTTTTAATTTCATATTCTTGTACCTTATTTCCAAGAGAAAAATATATTCAGACATAAGGTAAGTGTTTTCTAACTGAACCTGAATTTTCTTTCAGGTTACTCTTTTTCTCTATTAATACAATTTTTATTATTCATTATTACTATGTACTAATCATAAATTTAATGCTAATGTTCTATATATGTGTACAAAACATATTCCTTCTTTATTTCATGTGTTGATAAATGTCTTAAAATGATCTTTAAAAAATTCTTCATGAAATAGAGGCCCGATTGAAGGGAATTTCTCGAATTCTTACCTATTTTCAAGGGAAATATATAATATTATTTTAGAAACCATTATTTATATAGAATAAATAATTTTATTATAAAAAAAACTACTTTAATTCCCTTCTGGTTTTAAAAAATATTACAAAAGAACTCATCATTTCGAAGAAAAAGATTATTTATATCAAGAATTAGTCGATGATTTTTTACGAGCATTTTTATCTTTTTCAACACTCTTGTTGATTATTATGTTAAATTGGGATTAATATTTTATGATATAATATATAATATTTAATTGAATATTTTATTAATAGTTTGACTTTGGATGATCTATCTTGATACTATTAACTATATTACTCTTAATGGTTAGTATTCCTTTTTAATTATTGGGGAAAATTAATTACATATCATCTGTGGGTTTAAATATAAATGTATGTGTTGTTTATGTTTATCCCCATTCACATGAAAAATTCATTGGACTTATTATATGATAGGTGGGGCCTGATATATCCCTTGATGCATTGGTAGGTCTCATGAGATAAACTAGTATGAGTTTTACCAGTTTATGTATGGTCTTGGCATGAGGCCTTCGTAGAATGATTTTGATGTCCGACATTATGACTTCCCAAATAATTTATCTATTAATTGATATTTCATTTAGTTATTAAAATCATATAAAACAAATGATTATATTTTATTGTGCTATTATTTATTTAGTTATTATTCCTTCCCTATTATACTCGTGTAGTTTATTTTTTAAGACATATGTTTTTAATTGTTCAACTTGATCAATGTTTATGTTTATGATATATTTTGATGTATTTCACACCCTTACTGAGCATCTGAGCTCACCACTTTATTATGTTTTATATTCCCAGGATATGTAGAAGTAAACTTTGAATGACTTGTAGGGATAATTTAGGAGTCCTGGATATTTATAATGGAATATATATACATATATATTTTATTTATAATCATGTTGTCATGTTGAACTTATGTATGTATCTAGTTTTCAAAAACAACAAATCTTTTTGTTCCTTTAGGATATGACTTTCCTGTAATCATTCCAATTTAATGAAATAAGGCACCGACTCTGGGAAACTAGGGTTGGTTTTTTACAATTGGACTATATATGTCCAATTTATGACATTTTATACCACATAATAGTCACATTTTGGTATATAAATATTTGTATTATCGTTAAATAATTTAACAAAATACTATTTTCATAAAATATCAATATTTTCTATTTTGACAAAATTCATTTATTTTTTCTCAAAACACATAAAAAAAATTTTAATCTGAATATAATATTTTTACCCAAAACTACTATGTCATATTCAACTATTAAATTATTTTAACACTATAACAAAGTCAAATGATTTGATTTTTAATATTTTAAATATCAATTATTTTATTATTGCTTTGATTTAAAAAATACTATATTGGAATTGTGTAAGAATTTATAGTAATTATATAATACCTAAAAAATAAAAATAATTTTCCATAATTAATAAATGTTAAATAATCATAAAATTGATATTAATAACTATTCAAAACTAGATTTTGTTTTTATGTGGACACTTAAACGATATTAAAAACATAGAGAGAGACATTCTGTAACATTCTTTGATTTAAAATATATATAATCTATTTTTATGGACAAGTGACTATTAAAAAAATAATATTTTCAAGCCTAATATGTTAATAGTAAAATTAATTTAATACAATTATAATTTTATAAATAATTTTTCCCCTTTCACTTGTTTTTTAATCTAGATTAACCAGTTTACCCTTTATCAAGGTGGAAAATTTAACCAAGGTTACCACTCATATTGATAAAAAATAAAATGGTTTTATTTTAAAAAATTTAACCTCATGATTATAAATATTGAATAAATTTTACCAAATTTAAATTATGATCTTTTCATAAATTAATTTTAATATATGTCAAAAAACAATAAACAACTTCTTTTTTGGAAAAAATACATTATTAGGAATTAAACAATATTTATTCTTCTCATATGCCTATATAATTTTTTATGAATGTTTAAAAAATATGTTAAAGTAAATAATTTATTCCATTATTTAAAATAATCCAATAATTATCTAATTAATTTATTAATTTAAAATACATTTATTGTATAATTTTTTTTGAAATAACATCACTTTTATTTTAAAATAATTTTATATTTTAATTATAATCATTTTTTAACTAATGAATTAATTTTATAAATGCACAGACCATATAATTTTTATAATTAATTTTTGACTATTAATACTCACAAATCCAATAGCTAGGTTATAATAGGGACATAATGTTTTAATAACAGTATGTGGTTTATCTAAACAAAATGTTGAGTGTAACACAATTTATCGAAGAAATAAGATTATTTAATGAGAAATATTTGACAAAAATGCCCGGTTATTATAGAATAGGATTTCCTAATTTATTAAATATATTAAAATTTCATATTCAATATAAATGTATTTATTTATGGATGGTAAATAGTAACTGAATTTTTGTTAATGTCATTATTATTCTTCAAAAATACAATTTCCTAATAGTTTTATTAATTTTTGTAAAAAATTATTAAAATTAATTATCGGAATATTAAAAAAAATTCAATTGAAAATTTTTATCTCATAATAATAAAATAAAATTTGAATGAATTTTTAAGAATTTTCAAAAAAGATTTACTTTCTATTGAATAATCAAAAATATAATTTTTTTTCAAAATTTCATTTTTGTTTCAATCATGTAAAATTTTCAATTTTAAATTGGATTAATATTAAAATTATTTAAATTTTATTTGAAAAAATAAAAAAATGTTCAATTCACTAAAATTTAAGTTTTAATTTTGGATAAAATAGTTTTTATATGTAAAAATGCAGTTTCCGGAAAAATAGTGTTTATGTGTGAATTTTTTTATATTAATAAATTAAAATGTTAAATATTGGAGAATTATTTTAAAATTTTATATATTTTATATTACATAAATATTATAAAACATTAATCAAATATTATTAGTATATATGGGATATTTGTGAATCAATTTTTATGCATCAAATTGAACTTTTTTTAAAGCGGTTTGATCTCGTTTTGTGAAATTATTATCAAATTAATTTCATCCACATATTGGTATTTAATTTGAAAAAAATTATTACATATTTGTTATTAAGTTGTTCAAATTTGTAAAATAGGTCACATTAATTTGTTGTCAACATGAAAAGTAACTGTGGTAAAATGTTTCACTATGGAAATGGAAAAATCAGGTTAATATTGGATAAAACTAAGTGATAAGGCCGTACATTTTCATCTGAATTCTTATTAAATGAATCAAATTTTACCATTATCACAATTTTTTTAAATATTATTTTTTAATGGATAAATTTTCAAGAAATGTACCAATATAATATTTAAAGTAATAAAAGTTAAAATATGTCACTATCTTAGGTTTAAAAATGTCTTATGTGTCCGAATATGGGGAAATACTATTATGAATAAATCTATGGGTATATTATTATATTATTAAAATAATATTCATTATATAAATTTATTTACAATTTTTGGAAATTGTATAATTTCTTTAAATACATGACCAATGTAATTTAATATTTAGTCAATTAAAAGAGAAATAAAATTAAATAGTTAATATTATTAAAAGTTATATAATTTGAATGACATGAAATTTCCCATGAATATTTTAGTTCAATATGATATACTAAGGAGGTTTTGAAAAATTATATACAAATTTCCATTTTCCTTAATTCATTTAAATGAAACGTATATGAATAGAGTTAAAAATGAATTTATTGATATTTTACATTAAATAATATTTTATTAAATGATATAAAATAATAAAAAATATTAGATTCAGAAAAATGTATTCATTATGGTCTTATAAATCACACACTTCCCATTTTTGGGACACTATTCACATTATAGTAACTTTTTTAACTGAGAAAATGTAGAAAATCTTAATATTATGGAAATTGTCATAAGGGTTAAAGAATGGTTAAAAAACGATGATGGTAAAAATGTTATCCTAATTTATAAAAAAACTATTTTATGGTATTATATAAACTAATACTCATATTTTATTTTAACATTATTTATTTGGAACAAATTTTAAAAAACATTAATTTATACCAATTTAATATTTTAATAAATTCCAGGAGTTGACCTCCCCTGAATTTTAAAATGAAACCCCTCATTTATCTTTATCACACTACATTGAGCATTATAGATCTTCTATCATCTACCATGTTATCATATAAATTCCAATTGAAACATTATAAATAAATTTATTCCTAAAATACCATCCTTAGATCCCTTAAGAGGCTATATAGTGGACTAATTTCAAAGAATCTGTAATCACCTTAACTGCTCACTTTAATTTTAACTTATTCTTTTACCACCTATAATTCTATTATATTCTTCTTAAAATAATATATATAGTGTCATAAATATATTTAAATGTTATTATGATTATGAAACTACATTTATTTACCCTCTTTCCATAAAATGAGAAGTGAAAACATCACTCTTGTGTATGTATGACATATCGTCTCCACGTTGAGATATAATTCATTTACCATCACCATCATGTATTGGTGGGTATAAAAAGGGTTTAATATTTATATATGAAAATTATGAAATAAATAATATTCATTAATTATAATAAAATATCTAACTTCTTCCATTCTAAACCATTGGATAATGAAACGTCGTTCATGTGCATGTGTGGACTAACACCTCTACAAAGCGATGTGGTTTATTTTTTATTTCTAATTAAATTGAATAATAATATGGATGTATTTATTGAATATATATGATATATATGAAATAATAGTTTTTCAGTAATGGTGATTTATTATTTACCTTTCTTTAATTCCATCTGTCAAAATATTAAAACAACGTATACGGATACGTATGACATACCATTTACATGAATGGTGTAATTCATTTTTTCAATATATATCATTTATTAATGACTATAAAAATATATTTAATAATTATATAGGATATTAATATCATTATTATAATTCTGTTGATTGTGGAACCATCAGAACCATAAAATTAACAAACTACCAAACCAGAAAAAAACATGAAAGACATAGTAGATATCACCAGGAAAAATAATTTAAATAAAGAAGTGTTAAAAAAATGTGTGTTAAAATGTAATAAGTAAATAATATATGGTATTATATATATATTTATGTTAAATTAATATATTTATCATAATATTATATTTATTATATAGAAGGTTCCAGTTTGTAGAATGGAATTGGAACTAAGGTTTGATATTTTCATTTCACTTTTATTTTAGTGGAACACATGATATATTCAAAAATTACATATTTTTGAGGTGTATATACATCATACGAGTGTATTTTATTCTTATTATTATGAAAATTATGGGAAATACATGTTTATATATGTTTATTTATTTCATGGGGATTATTATTCATAATTTACCAATGTGGTATGTGTTTTATGGTACTATATCATTCTTTACAGAAATTTTTTTACTATGTTTTTGATGTTGAAATATTATGATATACATATAAAGAATTTAATTAATTTTATTATCATATAGTTATATCATTAAAATACATGTCTTACACTAGTTTTCCTCACCTTATGTACTGAAGACAATGAAAATATGTTTTTAAATAAAATTGATATCGTTTGTCTCTTTGGTCGATAAACCATTTTCTTCCATCTCTATGTTTTCTAAAAGTGTATTAAATAAGATTTTTAATATTTTATTATGATTTTTGAAATTAAATTTTACAAGTGTTTGAATTTTTAAAAAATTATTAAAATAAATATAATGTTTTCTTTCCAAACAAATTACATTTCTACATTTTACCGAAATTTTACGATGAATTTTTTTAACATGTAAAACATGAAAAAAATGTCCTTCTTTCAAAAACCCTCAATGTCTAAAGAGTCATCTATATGTATCAAGGTCATTTTAAAAGAAAAAAATATACAATATTATGGAAATATTTTTATTTTAAAAGTGACTTTCAAAATTGAAATGTTATTTTCCTCAAGAAATATTTCAGTGATATTTTGAAGGATGCTACATTTACAATAAAAAAAATTGATGTTAATTATAATTTCTTGGGATATGATCCATTTGATAGTATTATTACTCTTTATTAAAATGGTGAATCTTTATGTTTATGATCTTGTTTTGAAACTAATTATTTTCCATTGGTTATGATATGGTAAATTGATTAAATGTCTTTGAAACCCATTATATTTGCATGGGTTATTATGTGATTATATGAGTATTATTTTTTGAAATTATGGTAAAAATATGTATAGTTTTCAATATGTAAATTTGGTTACATTATATCCAATTATGGTGGTTATATTTTAACAAAGTAGGGGAGTTAATTTATAACCAAGGACAGTATTTATGTTATAACAAAGAAAAGTGGTCACATTATATCCAAGAACGATAGTCACATTATAAAAAATGATATGTGGGACATATTTCTCCCCCAAAATCATTATGAAGTTATTGATATCTCATTAGATAGACAGAACTGTAATGGGGAGTGAATCTAATTCAGTAAAGGAATTTTTATACAATGATAGTATTGGGTGTGAACCATGACTACTATGATTGTTTGGGGAATGAAAACATTTCTCTATAAAAATTAGGGAAATAAACATTTAATATAAATTAACTGATTCTATATTATTATTTATGCCACAAACATATTCTTTATGCCAATGTTATGTTTTTAGGGATCATGTAATTATATTCCATCGTGATTCATATCATATAGACTACCCTGCTTTCTTCCAACACTCAATAATATGATATATGATATAGAGGTTATGATTTTAAAATGTTATTCTATTTTTCTTATGAGTTTATATTCATGTTCTTCTTAATTGATCATCTATATATCACTTCTTTACCATTACTAAGAATTTGATCTAACCCTTATTTTTGTTTCCCTTACCCATGTTACAAAGAAAGGTATTAATATTTATGTATTTTAAAAGGGTTCTATTTATGAATAAAATATTAGGAGATGATGTGGATATTTTATAACATTGTTGATTATGTTTTTGAGTTTTCTAAGGCACTATACCTAAACAATTATGGAGTGGGTCATTTTATTATGTAATGAATGTTTATCAATTAAGATATGATATCTATTTATGAAAATTTTGGGAAGTTATAGTAAATAAAAATAAACATGGGGAAGTAAAACATAAAATAGTCAAATTTCATTGCACATATAATCTTATCATATCATAGTAAATTAATAATGAATATATCCGAAGAAAAATAAATTGATTTTGGAAATCCCATACCTTAAGTTCACCATACATCCTAAGTGATTTTAAATATCTATATAATAAATTTATATTTCTTATACATACATACCAGAATAATATACTTATATATGACATAAAATATGATCCATTTATAAAATTATATCCCCAATTAGTTAATAATATTTCATTTTTACCTTTGTATCAAGTGTTAACTGTTTCATTTTTCTGGAGAATTTTGCTGCGGTAGTTCTGGTTATTATAATTTTATTCAGCTCAAATTATTTCTATAATTTCGATAATGAAATAAATATCATATATATTCATCATTTGTATATTTATAATCATCCAAAAAACATATATATAGAAAAATGAATTACACTTTTCATTGCGATTGTAGGTCGTACGTATACAAAAGCAGAATTTGAACTTTTTGATATATGAAATGAAAGAAAGATAAATAAAAATTCACATATAAAATATTTTTATTAAATAATATATGTAATATATATTAATTAAATCTATCTTTATTACCATTCATGTAATGTGTAACTGAAAGAAGGGTCACAACACTTCATAGATGTAGTAATCCAAACATATGCCTGAGCGATGTAATAATTTTCCAAAGATTAGAAAGTAAAAAGGTAGATCTGATATAAAAAATTTTGAATACTAATAATTTCATAAATATCATATATATTCATTAGTTCTTTATTTATTAGTGTTCTATAAAACTGGTGATTAATTGCAAATTACACTCCTGCGTGGAAATATTATGTTAGACATATATGCGAGTGATGTTTTCTCATTCTGAACAATGTAAAAGAAATATAAAATAATATTAACATAATCATGATGATATATAATTAAATTTATGATACCCTATTTATTACCTCAGTTTTTTACAAAATAACTTTGTGGAATTATAAGAATACCTAAGCATAAAAGAGTTGTTAAATAAGATTAACTCTTCTTCTGTAGGCTTCCCTTCAATCCCTTGTTATGGAATATTGGAATGGAAATTTAAGAATATAAAAACCTAAAATTGGTGGGTATGGAAACATATAAGTTATTTTTTCAAGGTTTAGTAAATCTATAGAGCCTAATGTGGAGTAAAAAAATAGATAAGGGGTGTTATTTTATATGTGAGAGAGGGGCATTCTGATAATATTTCAAAATATAAAAATATAATAATGTCAAATTCATAGAAAAGTGGTTAAAATTTACATGGATTAGTTGATAATGAGGATATACTACTTATATAATAATCAAATAAAATTTATATAGGTTTATATATTATTAAAAAACATGTCCATTTCATTAATTCTTTTTTAAACCATTTTTAAGAATAACCACAGTGACACATAGTTAATTATTAAAGCTTATTAATTTTACATTTAAGGTGAAAATAATTTCCAAATTGGAAAATGGATTAAATTTTTACCATATCTTATCCATCATTTCCAATTTAATATTTTTTTAATTTTTAAATAAATTTATACAGAAACGTTTTCGTAAACCATCATTAATGTCATTTTGGATACTATTCACATAATTTGAATTAAAAGGCATACAAAAATATATAATTTGAATATAGATATTCATAAAACATTGTATATTATATTAATTAAATAATTAATGTGGAATTTTATATCAACTTTAATATATTTCTTTTCTCATTTTTTATATAATTTTCATTATTTTTCAACTACATTTACAATCATTGTGGCAGCGTTATGTAAGAATTTATGGAAATTATTTCATTACTAAAAATTAAAAAAAAATTCATGTCAAATTTTTTTATTAATATTTCAAATAACCATTTATAAATAAATATATTATTTTTTCATGTCAAAAAATATTATAGATATTTAATGCTAGAAAGTGACAATTTTGACTATATCATTTAGTTGAATGCTATATAGGTCAAAATCAGTGAAAAATTTAAGGAGGTCAAATTTCTGATGTTTGGATTGTTATTGTTGAAATAAAACCATCCAATTAAATAATGGAAATCATTTTAATGTATTTGAATCATCATCATATTAGTTTTTCTCCACAGCTACCTGATTTACCCATTTACCATGGTGATAAATTTAATCAATATTACTATTAGAAATTTATAAAAATAAAATAATCATATTTACAAAACATGAAACTCTTCATTAAAATTATGAAATTAATTTTATAAAATTAAATTCATATAAATTGAAAAAATAAAATATTTTTTTAAAAATTGAAAAATTATACGAAAAACAGTTTTTCATAAAAATTCATTTGAACCCTTACTATTGGCATATATAAATATCAGATAAAATTATTATCTTAAAGAAATTAAATAAATTTTTTTAAATTAAATCTAATTTATATAACTTTAATTTCAAAATATTGTGGGACTTTAAAATTACGTGATTAAATGAAAGGAAATGAATGTTTGATAGGAAACAAAATTTTGAACTATTCACTAAAAAATAAATCTTATCAGAAAAATACTAAAAATTAATTATACTATAATAATAAAATGTAAATATCAAAAAAAGTCTAAATTTTAAAAAATTTAAATTTTAAAATTGTTATTAATTATATTATCCATGTACAAAATTCCGAAGTAATCATTTTTAAATAAAACATATTATTGAACCATAAAATGGATTTATTAAAATTTTTTTGCTAGTTTCCAAATATTTAATTAATAAAATATATATACATATTTTTAATAATGTTGTTAATATTATTAACACCTTCTTATACAATGGTTGGGTGGTGAGTAACATATAATAATATCTTAATAATTTATCATGGTTCCTGTAAACATGGAGTTACATGCATCATAAGTGAACAAGGAAATTAAATTTACATAGGGAAAAATATACCATAAAATATCAAGGTCTGACACAAAAATTCCAGTGTATCTACACTATCGCAAACTAACAAATTCTTATCTCACAACACCACATACTATTCCCACCAATACAATAAAAATAACTATAATAGTTATTAACCTCTTCTTTAATAATTTACTCGTTTTGTTTTTTCTATAATTACAATTTACATAGCTATTAATGTTAATTATACAATTCATTTAACCAGATTTAATGACACAAAATTCATTATCCCATTACCAGATTTAACTATAACAACTTCTTATTAAATTCCATCACATACATTTCACCAAGGACATGTTTACAAGACATATTCCATACCACTAGGGGATTACGACACAACCCCACAACACACTAAACAATAAACACATGAACCACCAATCAACACAAGATAACAAACATCACTTAAACAAAAAATCCACTTACATTCCACATAACTACTCATTAAACCATTCCAAACAACATAATATACTACCCACCATTTCCATATCAACAACCACATATCTCCTTGCCAATTAGGGAAACATGCTACCATACCCAGTAAAAAATGCCTTCTGACACCACTAAAAAAGAAAAAAACAATTTTAAATTGACAACCACAACACCCATTATTCACTTTCTATATTAATCCTAAAAAATCCATTGACAAAAATAGTGAAATATCACCCCTATAATTTCTACCACCTCAACCTCACCATATAAAATTATTAATTTCTTCTACAAAAACAGAATATCAAGAAAAAAATAATAATATTAATATAAATAGATAATACTTTCACAATCATTTAATTTCAGTAAAACACACATTAATTATTCCACTTTTTAAAACATGACTTCATGATAATTCTATATCTCCTACATAAGTCATATTACATCAATTGTAAAATTAAAAAAATTGATTAATTACAAAATTTAAATGATTATCATTTTATTAGAAGTAATTTAAACTATTTAATCACACAAAAAATAGACATATCGGAATAATAAAAGAAATTATTAGTATAAATTATAAAAAACTATAAATCACATTTAGTAACATATAATCATATACAATAAATATGAATCACCCCTCATAATCAATTTCATTTATCCCATTTTATTATCATTATTATATTACTGAATATCATTTACCCAAATGCAGAAAAATCATGACACATCCATACATTATGTGAAATAAAAAATGAGATCCCTTGACTCATCCACCTCAACAAAAACGTATAGATTCTTTGTGCAAGGAATAATGTGATAGAGATGAAAAAAATTCAAGATTATGATAGGAATACAACAAAAACATAGATAACCATAGACTCTATCAAATCCATAACCTAAGGCATAAAAATATAATCCAAATAGTGATAATGACATCTCTGTATATAAGGATAGGAATATAAACCAAATTAAATGAATATAAACACAATTTGGATCATGAAGCATTTGATATCTAGAATTTAAGGAAAAATACAACCATTAACATTCAATTGTATCCAAAGATACATTTTTTCATCCTGGTTTTAAGGATAAATAAAATAATAAATATGAATCTAATTTGAATTTTAAAATTATATTGAATAAAAAATCTTAAGGAGTTATGGTGTAATGGGTCCTGGTCACTGTGTGATTGGGATATGTAGAGCACACCTTTGGTAATCACATAAATATCTCCCATATATCCCATATTTTTAAAAAAATTTAGGGTTAATAAAGTTCATGACTTGATGATTATGAACATGAAATGATATTACAATTCTTCAAAACCATTACACAAATATACCCAAAAATATGAAACCATGAAGATAGCTATTATAGGTGTAACTCCATAGTTTTTTGGACTATTCCATGATAAAAAATCATTGAAAATTAAAAAAACCACAAAGAACCATTCACACCATGTCTAATGTTCCTCACACCATGAAAATAAACAACATACATAAGGGTTAACTCAAACCCCCCAAAACCCTTACATATCATATCTAAAAGACCATTCATCTCATCTACAAAGCATTATGAAATAATGACCAAGAATACTTCATTTGAAAACCAACACCCCGAATGTCATGAACATACTTCCTCCTAAAAAAATGAAACACCAAAATATATAGTCTCACACTCCACACAATGACGAAATAATTACACATTAACATAAACATTCATGGAATAACACACAAGACTATAAAAACTACCCTTTATTCTAATAAATCATTGTGGGGGAAACACCCATGGACACCAAATTAAACGCATTCTCTATCTAAAATAATAGATATAACTCCACTTATATTCATATAAAATTATTTTGAAACACACAAAACCAACAAAAATTAAATTTAAAAGTTAGAATAATGTTTTCACGACCTGTCCACGGGCTCATGCCATGACTAACCCAAGCCCACCTTCCATAGGCCAGGGGCAGGCGACAAGCACCAATAAGGAATATCCTAGAGAAAATCAAAGGCATTACCTATAAACCTACAACTCACACAGACTCTACAACTAAAGATAACCAATAATTAGTAATAATTTAGAGAGTGCTAAAAAAGGCCAGTATACAAACCCAACTAAAGTAAAAGTACATGAAAGAGGGAAAAAACTCATGGATCGTCCACTGGGAAATCCTACCTAAATGGTAGGTATAGATCTCGACCAAGTCATCCCAGAGGTATGTCCCGTCTATATCTAGCTCTCAGTAGCCTCCCATCCATCTCTCTCCGCCACGATTACTGATGTCTGTCATATGCATAGGACACAAAAATGTGCGGGCGAAGCCTGTGCAGGGGTGAGTATAAAGATAATCCAAAGGGACCCTGAGACCCTCAAGGTCTCAGAACTTCCACCAAGGATAAACCACAAAGTATGAAATCAATAGATAACCCTACTTTGGTATATCCCAATATATATACCTAATTTATCAAGTGATCCATCTCGATCATGAAGCAACACAGAGGTTCTGACTCATCTCACACAAGGTATATCCTTATATACAGTAGTAGAGATGATTAAATGTAACTAAAAAATCATCTTACAATGTTAAGGGGACCTTCCGATAACCTACACAAAATCCCTAGGATCTGTCTCACAAAAGATCATTGGAACTGACCCACACAGGATCGATAGGAGCTGATCCACACAAGATCGATAGGAGATGACCCACACAGGATCGCTAGGAGCTGACCCACACAGGATCACTAGAGATGACCCACACAGGATCTCTAGGATCTAACACACACCAGATCACATGAGGTGACCCACACACAATCGCAAGGAGCAGGCCCACACAGGATGGCTAGGAGCTAACCTAAACAGGATCACTAAGAGATGACCCACACAGGATCACTGGAGCTAACCCACACATGACTGCTCGGATCTAACCCACAAAGGATTTCTAGAAGCTAACCTGCACATGATCTCTAAGATATGAACCTTAGATGATAACTAGGAGCACTTTTATCGCCACAGCCAACAAATGGGTTTCCGCCCTAGGATTTCTCATCTCTGGGAGAGTCTGCTCCCCAATCCACTGGTCAGTTATCCAACTACAATGATGTCTCACTAAGAAGTATCTCAACTGACCAACACATCAAAGGGGTGTGAATGGAACAGATGGAACATCATTCGAATGCCTGGTCTGTGAGTTATTATCCTTTTATCCCCAAGGGACAAGTTGGATTCGTGCTCGATTCAACTCTACCATTCCTCAACATTATCCAAAACTCCAGTGTGATAATATGAAGGGACCTTCTCTATCCAATATTTCTAGCGCCACTAAGGTTTAATCAAACAGACGTCTGGTGCCAACATTATGGACAAAAGAATATAAATGGGTCATGGGGGACCTGGGTTTGGTCCGACCCAGTCAGACTGACCCGGTCTAGGCTGACCCGGTTTGGGTTGCCCGACCTGACCCACTCGGTCTGGCTCAGCCCACTGGGTGATCCGGCCCATTGGGTTTGGCCAGACCCACTTTGTCTGGCCCGGAAAGCCGTGAGGGGACATGGAGGGTCATGGGTGGTGAGGCCACGGGTGGCGGCTTGGGTGGCAAGGTCACGGGCGGCAGTGACGGCTCCAGTGGTGAGGTCGCGGACGACGGGTGTAAAGACTCGGAAATTTCAAGGAATTTTTTTTCTTAAATACTTTGGAATTTTATGAGACATCGGTTTCTAACCGCACTTGATTCCGAGGCCCGGTGTGCCCAAAATCAATTTCTGATGTTTTTTTCTGGTACGTTCAGTAAACGTACCTGCAGGTTTTTCAATCTTTTGAACCGGTGCTCAGAATTGAAATATGATGATACCGATGAACTCGTAGCGCTATCATTCTCTTAAGGGGACCTTTACCACAGTTGCATTTTATGCGGGTTGAGAGTTAATATTTTGGGATTTAGAATAAAATAAATAAAATTTTGTGGTACAAAATTCTATTTATGCCTGTTAGGTATTTCCTCCCAAGGGGAGTTAGAAGTGGGGTCCACACCCACATAACCTCCCATGAGAGGAATTAGTGTGTTTGGTCCACAAAATCCCTAATCCTTTCATCTTCCTTTAACTCCCCATAAACAGTCCCATTTATTTAATTTTTGACAACCCACTTTAAACCTTTGGACTTCCAGTTTAATGTGGAACCTCTCCATCACCCATCCATCAATGTTGCCAACTCTAATTCCTTAATTAATTTAGTTTACATTTTTAATTAATTTAAAATTACATGAAAATGTTATATTATGGGAGGGACTTGTTATTAGTTTGGTAGGAAAATAATTTGGGGAGAACTCTTGGGAAATAAAATAATATGGTTCATCTTCCAATGAAGAAGCACCGAAGAACGATGATTATCTCCATCGATCTTCAAAAAATCCAAAAGAGAATGAGCTACGCACAAGGAATGCCGACGATGCGCAATCCTCAGATCCTTCTTCCCTGACATCAATTAGTTGACGCTGTCTCCCCACGACATCGTCTTCTGCGACACCCAACAACCGCGAACCTTATTTCGAGGTAGGATGTTTGTATAATTTAATTCGAATAATTTATACCATCATTTTTGTTGAATGAGAATGTTTTTCTATGGATGATTGTTACCACCTAACACAGAGGGCGTGGGCCGAACAATCATGGCCCAATGACCCTATGTTGTTTCTAGTTTTTTTATTCACAAAGGGAGGCAGTGGCGAATGGAGGCGGCAGCGAGCGAAGGCGGAAGCCGCGCGCCAACTACGTAAGGAAGAACTACGGCCCGAAACCATGGGCCCCATGAACAAGGAAGAAGCGGCCGGTCGTAGCCATCCTAGATGGTGGAATCGTGGCACCCCATAGCGATGTGCTGCGGAGAACCGCGGCCCGCACAGGGCAGGCGGCTCTTGCGGAAAAATCGGGCGGCTCGACGGCCAACTGGGTGGGAGGATTTTTAGCACTCATAGGCACCGCAGCGGAGGGATCGTGGCCCGCAACTGTGGTCCCCTCGTTCCAGGAAGACCAGAAGGCTTCGGCAGGCCGGACAGGAGGGAGGCGCCGCTTGTTCAGGAGACCGAACCCCCCCCCCCCCTGCGCAGCACCTGGCAAGCCGGCCCAAGCCGCTCAGTCAGCCGGGCCCCTCGGGCCAGACCGTGCACCTCACCAGGCCAGTATGACCCTCTGCTGGGTCAGACCCGCCGAATCGGGTCGGGCCGACCCGCCAGCCCACTAGGCTTAACGGGTCGGGCCTGTTTTCACTTAAACGTGAATAAGTTGAAGACCGCAGGTCCGATCGATGTTCTGTCTGCGGCATTGGGACCCTCACGATGAAGCGGTACTTTTTCAATACAGTATGTGAGGTTTGGATGAATTTGGAAAATGTCCAGGTTTGGAATGAGCGTATTTCCAACAGTGCCCCTGGAATGAAAAACCCAATATCTATCAGACCGAGCGTCCAATTTTGGCGCCGTCTGTTGCGTTGGGTTCCTTTGGAAGTTATGGAACATTGGGGTACATCAACATGGGATCTCATGATAGTTGATGTACTGACCCCTTGGCTCGAGTAGAGGATCCTCATGGAATTGAGCATGTTGTGTGCAGAAACCCTAGAGCTGGCTATGACTGCGACATCTACAGTACTGGAATCCTGTTTGGGTTCAACGATGACGACTACCGTACTGGAATTCTCTATGGGTTCAGAGACGACGACTATCGTACTGGAATCCTCCGTGGGATCGGCGACGATGACTACTGTTCTAGTATCCAACGTGGGTCCGACAGTTTGACTTCTATTCTAGTATCCTATGTGGGTCTAAAAGAGTAGCTGGTTTAGTATCCTACGTGGGTCTGACAGCTAAGTTGTTCTAGTATCCTATGTGGGTTTCATATCTTAGATGAATCAGTAACTACATCTGATCATCCCTATCACTATACAAAAGATATATACCTGTGTGAGCATAATCTTGACTTTCAATCATTATCATCTATATGATTGAATTGCTTTCTTGCATGTATTGTGTTGTGCTTGGCCTAGAGAGTTGGAGCCAAACATTGATTGATAACTTAAGTATATGTATGGGCATATACATAAGTAGAGTTGGTTGAAACTTCGTGTTTGTATCTTTCTTTTGTGGTTTATCTTTCGTGGGTTTTGTGAGACCTTGCGGGTCTTGGGGTCCCTACTAAGTATCGTTATACTCACCCTTGCACGGGATATGCTCGCACTTCATAACGTTGGTTGCAGATGATGGACAACGTTGATGGAGGCCTAGAGCGAGCTAGGACCAGGCGGTATCTAGAGGTGGACCACACCACAAGACGGTACATGGAGCGAACCGATAGACATGGAGTGTTGAGGTTGACATCTCTATCTACCCTTCAGGTAGGATTCTCAGTGGATGTTCCAGAAGCTTCCCTTTTTAGCTGTTGTCCCTTTTCAGTTGTAATTTCTTTTTAGTTTTACTGTACTTTAATGTTGGGCTTGTATTTTCGGCCCCTTTCCTTTCCAAACTTACTTTGGTACTCATTTTTACTTAGTGATTACTTCAGTTGCATACTCTATTGTGTTTGTTTAATTTTATAAAGGCAATGCCTTCCCAGCATAGGAAATTATGCCTTTTGTGGTAGTCGCCAACCCCTGGCCTATTGATGGCGGGCTTGGGGTAGTCACGACACGGGCCCTGAGGATGCGTCATGAAAAATTGGTATCAGTGGAGTTAGTTCTACCACAAAACATAGGACTATGATTTTTTTCTATGTGTCGAAATAGTGATAAGTGTTTTGGGTGTGGTTATCAGTTTAAGGAAACCGGTGGTGGTGCGGCGGCCGATGTATCCATACACTAGGACTCTGACTCGTGATTTCCAACTCAGTGCATGAAAACACTGATTTCGTGTGTGTTTTCTTTTGAAAAGTTTCCTTTGTGATTACTTTGTGTCAACTCACCATGTATACTATTTTGACCTTGGTGCACCTGTTTCATTTCAGGATGGCCCCATGAAGGTATCCAGTTAGGGTTTCGAGTTACGTGTGGGATGGTAGCCTATCGAGCAATGAGGCTTCGGTGCATGGGCCCCATCACAGTGGAGGCACCAGTGGAACCACTACCCACTGGGCCACTGATACCACCATCCCCAATTGCAGAGAGTGCACACCGCCTAATTGTGTTGCATGAGTATCAGCGACAGAGGCCACCTAGGTTTCGTGGAGAGATGGAAACACTGGTAGCTGAGGACTGGATGGAGGCTATCGTTAGAGTTTTTGGATTAGTAGGTACACCAGCCAATCTTATAGTGATACATAACATAAGTCTCTTTCATACAGTATTAGGTAGATGGTGGAGCTTAATGCTCTAGGTGCATGACGATGAATCTTTAATCTGTACGGACTTCGAGAGTCTCTTCCACTCGGAGTTTCATCCAGCCACCCTTTGTGCGGTGCAGATTCAGGAGTTACTTCATCTGCGGCAGGGCAATATGATAGTAGCTCAGTACTCAGTGTGTTTCAATGACCTCTCACGCTACTCCACAGACATGTTACGTGACCCATGCTTCAGGGCCCATACCTTTTATCAGGTACTCAGACATGGAATCAGGGCTTCAATGATCTCCCTCTGTATTCCGACACAGGTGGGAGTACTGGAGAGAGACCTTCTTGTGAAGATATTTCTTGCTGATCCAACATCAGCAGTGAGACCCACTGCCAGATGACACGTAGCAGAGTCTTCTGCAGCCGGCAATATACAGTTGATGAAGAGGTCCAAGTAGACTAGGCCATCAGGTTTTCTTCCTCAGCAATCAGGTTCGGCTGTGTGGGAAACACGGAACCGAGCCAGCTATACGTGGAGTATGTAGTGTTATGCATGCGGCCGGTAGGGTCACATGGCTCAAGAATATCCGAACCACCATGAGGACGAGCAGCATATAGTAGAGGGATCTTCCAGGAAGAGGTATAGGTTCGACCGTGGTGGTCCGTCGGGAGCAGGAAGAATAGGTAGAGGAGCTGGCCGAGCAGCGGGTGGTGGACGATGTTTTGATGCTCTACCACCACAACCCCCAGGAGGTCCACCCCGACCATAGAGAGATGGAAGACAGAGGAAGGATTAGCTCCAGGCAATCGAGTCTTATGACCACGGTGCACCTGAGAAGATTTGAGGTACTATCTGTGTCTACGCCACCTTTCCTGCAGTACTTGTATACACATGTGTGAGTCATTCTTTTGTTGTCGCTGCCCTTGTTCAGATCTCGGAGATTCTGACGGAGTTGTTGGATCGATCCTTATAGCTAGAGACTCCTACGGGAGCCTACTCGATGATTACGCACTGGTGCCGACAGTGTGATCTTACTCTAGGAGGTGATAAATCTATTGGGATCTTCTTGTATCAGCGTCGAGGCTTTATGATGCCATCTTGGGTATGAACTGGTTGTCTATAGTCCATGCTCAGATTGAATGCATTAGGCACAAGGTGCAGTGTGTCCGCACTGATGGGACCGGGTTCCCCTTCATTGTTAAGAAGGGAGCCTTTGCAGCACATGGTGGACTTACGCAGAGGAGAGGAAAACCGATCACACAGTCGTTGGCTAGTCTCATCCTTGGAGTAGTTGATGTGCGGAGTCCGATTTTTCTTGTTGTGGTGGATCAATATATAGACGTTTTTCCTAATGATGTTCTAGGACTACCTCCTCACACATAGGTAGAATTCTACATAGACTTGTACCCTGGGACAACACCAATAACTACTCCATCATGTCGGATTTCTCCCATCGAGCATCGTGAGCTGCGGGTACAGCTAATGGAATTGTAGGTGAAAGGATTTATCCGACCTAGTGTTTCAACCTGGGCTTCTTCAATTTTGTTTTCCAAGAAGGCGGATGGGAGCTTGCGATTGTGTGTCGACTACCGTATCCTGAATCAGTTGACCATGAAGAACTAGTACCCACTCTCGAGTATTGAGACCTCTTTGATCAGCTCAAGGGAGCACGATGGTTCTTGAAGATAGACCTAAGGTCAGGCTATCATAAGCTCAGAGTTCGAGATGAATATGTGAAGAAGATGACCTTCATGTGTCGGTATGGCCACTATGAGTTCTTGGTTATACCTTTCGGCGTAACCAATTAACCAAAAGTGTTTATGAATCTCATGAACAAGATCTTTCAGCCCTACCTTGATCGCCTTGTCATAGTCTTCATCGAAGACATGCTGATTTACTCGACTAATAAAGAGGAGCACGCCTATCAGTTGTGGGTTGTACTAGATACACTCCGAGAGCACCGAATTTATGGTAAGCACTCAAAGATCACGTTTTGGATTCGAGAGGTTCACTTTCTAGGACACGTCATCTCAGAGAATGGTGTTTCAGTGGATCTAGTGAAGATCGAGGCAGTACATGCTTGAGAGCCACCTAGGAGCGTGATGGAGGTGCAGAGTTTCCTGGGCCTTGCTGGATACTATCGTAGATTTGTGCTATACTTCTATAGAGTTTCATCACCATTTTAATCCTTGACGAAGAAGGGGAAACACTTCGTGTGGTCAGAGAGATTCCATCTGAGCTTTTAGGAGTTGAGTAAGAGATTGACCATTGTGGCCATATTGAGGCTACAGGAGGAGGTCGTAGGGTACGTATTTTACTATGAATCATCAGGGACCGGACTCGGGTGTGTCCTGATGCAATAGAAAGTAGTGATAGCATATGGTTCATGGAAGTTGAGACAACATGAGAAAAACTATGCTACCAATGACCTGGAGTTAGCAGCAGCGGTCTTCGCCTTGAAGATGTGGCGGCACTATCTGATGGGCGAGCACTTTACAGACTATTCTGACCACCAATGTCTTAGGTACATCTTCTCAGAGAAGGATGTGAACCGGATATCGTGCCGATGGCTCGAGTTCCTCTAGGACGATGAATTTGAGATAGTCTATACTCCGGGGAAGGGGAATGTTGCAGCTGATGATCTCATAAGGAGATCGGGCATTCAGCTGCTAGGAGAGGCGACCGACCAGCTAACAGCATTGCAGATATACTTTGTGGATATTTATGGATCAGATTTTCAATAGTCTTTCATAGTCACACATACACTTATTCAGTGAGTCAGGGAGGCTCAACGTGGGGATGTTGACTATGAGAGGTGATGTGCTCAGATATCCTCAAGACAAGAACTTGATGGATTTTCTGAAGGAGGTGAGCACTTTATCCTCTTAAGGGGACATACTTTGGTACCAGTTGCACTACAAGAGGATGTGATGAGGGAGTTTCACACATCCCCTATAGTGATACATCTAGGAGTGGTGAAGATGTATCAGGACCTTAGACGACACCATATGTGGCCGGGTATAAAGAAGGTTATAGCTGAGTTCGTCTCATGATGCCTCAACTGTCAGCAGGTGAAGGCGGAGCACCAGGTATCGGCAGGCGTGGTATATCCCTTAGAGGTCCCATAGAGGAAGTGGGATGGGATATCCATTTATTTCATGACGATACTTCCATGTACCTCCAGAGGACACAACTCTATCTGGGTGATCGTAGAAAGACTCACCATGTCGGCCCACTTCTTATCGATCAAAGAGTAGGGCTCAGTAGAGGGCCCGAGATGCCTCTACATTCTGAAGATCGTACAGATTCATTGTGTTACATCGTCTATCATTTCCAATCGAGATGCTCGTTTCACTTCCCAGCTATGGAAGGGGTTACAAGAGGCTTTTTTGACGCAGCTACATCTAAGCACCGCCTTCCATCCTCAAACGGACGGCCAGACTGAGAGGACCATTCAGAGTCTCGAGGACATGTTCTATGCATTTTTCCTTGACTTTGGTAGCTACTGGGAGGATCACCAACCCCTGCTGGAGTTTGCGTACAACAACAGCTACCACTCCACCATCTGGATGGCACCTTATGAGGCACTATATGGCCGACCTTGCAGATGACCTTTGTGCAGGACTGACCCAGGGTATTCAGCACTTATAGGACCATAGATGGTTCAAGCTACGATGGAGAAGGTTCAAATCATCCAGGAGTAGATGAAGACTGCACAGAGTATACAGAAGTCCTATGATGACAGGAGACGGAGACCATTGGAGTTCGAGGATGGAAACGACATCTTCTTATGGGTCTCACCTTGACAGGATCTACGGAGATTTGGCTGAGGTGGAAAGTTATCTCCACATTTCATAGGACCGTTCCAGGTCCTCATCAGAGTAGGCGAGGTGGCTTACCACATGACCCCTCTACCTTAGTTGCACCGGGTGCATGACGTCTTCCACGTATCTCAGCTGAGGGGATACATGCACGAACCATACCAATTCATCAACCACGGTGAGCTAGACCTTGATGACGGGGTGACATTTAAAGAGGTCCCAGTGGAGATCACGGATTGACAAGAGTGGGTCCTATGTGGATGGTCGATTCTTGTGGTGTGCATTCGCTAGCAGCACGGGAACCTCCATGAGATCACTTGGGAGCGGGAGGCTCGGATGCTTGTATAGTACCCCCATTTTTTTCTCTAGTGTGTGTTGTAGAATTATGGGGATGTTAATCCCTGAGGTGGGAGTATTGTAAAGACCTGGAAATTTCAAAGAATTTATTTTTTCTTAAATACTTTGGAATTTTACGAGTCTTTGGTTTCTAACGGTATTTGACTCCGAAGCCCGGTGTGCCCGGAATCAATTTCTGATGTTTTTTTCGGGTACGTTCAGTAAATGTATATGCGAGTTTTACTATCTTTTGAACCGGTGCTCGAAATTAAAATATGAGGACACTGCTGAACTCACATTGCCGAAATTAACTTAAGGGAACCTTTAACTCAGGTGTGTTTTATGCAGGATGAGAGTTAATATTTGGGGATTTAAAAAATAAATAAAATTTGTAGTAAATAATTTTATTTATGGATGTTATTTATCTTTTCCCAAGGGTAGTTAGAGGTGGGTCCCACAACCACATAACCACCCATGAGAGGAATGAGTGTGGTGGGTCCCACACGAGCCCTAATCCTTTCATCTTCCTTTAACTCCCCATTAACACTCCTCTTTATTTAATTTTTGACAACCTACTTAAAACCTTTGGACTTCCACTTAAATGTGGAGCATCTCCATCTCTCATCCATCAATGTTGCCAACTCTAATGCCTTAATTAATTCAATTTACATTTTGAATTAATTGGAAAATACCTGGCAATGTTATATTATTGGAGGGATTTATTATTAGTTTGGTTGGAAAATATTTTCGGGTGAAATCTTGAAAAATAAAAGAATAGGGTTCTTCTTCCAACGAAGAACTGCTGAAGAATGACGATCATCTCCTTAGATCTTCGTCCAAGCCAAAAGAGAAGGAGCTACCTGCAAGGAAGGCCGATGATTCCCCATTCTTGGATCCTTCTTCCCCGACGTCAACAAGTTGACGCTGTCTCCCCATGACGCTGTCCTCTGTGACGCCAGACGACCGTGAACCTGATTTTGAGGATGGGTGTTTGTATAATTTAATTTGAAGAAATTATACCTTCGTTATTGTTGAATTTGAATGTTTTTATATGGATGATTTTTACCACCTGACGCGGAGGGCAGGGGCCAAACAAACACGGCCCGACGACCCTCCGTTGTTTCTAGGTTTTTTTATTTGCAAAGGGAGGTAGTGGAAAACAAGGGTGGTGGCGTGCGAAGGCGGAGACTGCACGATGGACGCATGCGGAAGAACCGTGGCCCACAACCGTGGGCTGCACGTCCAAGGAAGAAGAGGCCGGCCATAGCCATCCGGTTTGGTGGAACCACGGCACCCCACGGCGCCGCGCTGCGGAGAACCATGGCCCGCAAAGGGCGGACCGTTCTGGTGGAAGAACAGGCCGGCTCGATAGTCATCTGGGCCGATGGAGCTACGACACTCATAGACACCATAATGGAGGTATCGAGGCCCACAACTGTGGGCTGCTCGCCGCAGGAAGACTGGATGGATTCAGCCAACCGAACTAGAGGGCGGTGCTGCTTGGTGCCACAGGTTCAGGAGACCAGGGGTCGGCGCCCCCACCGCAGCGCTCGACCATTAGGGCTGAGCTGCTCGGCCAGCCTGGTTGAGCTGTAGCCAGCCGAGCCGGGCTATGCCAGGCCAAGCAACGCCATGCCGGGCTGCACCATGCCGGGATGGGTCGCGCCCTGCCATGCCGGGCACACCCCGTCGGGCCGGGCAACACCCCCTTGGGCCGGGCCATGCCCCTCAGCCCTAGTCGCGCCCCTTGGGCTAGACCGTCTGCTTCACCGGGCTGGTCTGACCCTCTATCGGGTAAGACCCACCGAATCAGGTTGGGCCGACCCACCGAATCGGATCTGACTGACCCGCCATCCCACTGGGCTTAACTGGGCTAGACCATTTTCACTTAAACGTGAATAAATTGAAGACCTCATGTTCGATCGACACACCGTCTACGAAATTGGGACCCATTTGATGAATCTGTCCTTTTGCGATACTCTAAGAGAGTTTTAGATGACTTTGGAAGTCGGCCGTGTTTGGGACGAGTGTATTTCCAACCGAGCACCTGAGATGAAAAAGCCAATATCTCTCAGACCGGGCATCCAAATGACCCGTCGTCTGTCGTGTTGGGTTCCTTTTGATGAGACGGAACTTCAGGGTATATCAACTTGGGACTTCATGATAGTTGATGTACCAACCCCTTGGCTTGACGAGCATACCCTCCCTGAATCAATCGTGTTGAGTGTGGGAATCCTAGAGCTGGCTGCGACTATGACATCTACCGTACAAGAATCCTCCATGGGTTCGGCGATGATGACTACCATACTGGAATCCTCCATGGGTTCGGCGACGATGACTACCATACATGAATCTCCCGTGGTTTCGATGGCGATTACTACTGTTCTTTTATCCCATGTGGGTCCGACAGATTGACTTCTATTCTAGTATTCTACATGGGTCCGACAAAGTAGCTGGTCTAGTATCCTATGTGGGTCTGATAGCTTAGTCGGTCTATTATCCTACATGGGTCAGACAACATAGATGAATCATTAACTACATGTGATCATATCTATCGTTATACAAAAGATATATACCTGTGTGAGCTGAGTCTTGATTTTCAATCATTATCATCGATGTGATTGACTTGCTTTCTTGTGTGGACTAGGTTGTGCTTGGGCTCGAGAGTTGGAGCCAAAATGTGATTGATAACTTAGGTATATATATGGGCATATACCTTAGTATAGTTAGTTAAAACCTCGTGTTTGTATCCTTCATTCTTGGTTTATCCTTCGTGGATTTTGTGAGACCATGCGGGTTTCGGGGTCCCTTCTGAGTATTGTTATACACACCCCTACACGGGCTATTCCCGAACATTGTTGTGATGGTTTCAAATGATGGAAAATATCGACGGAGGCCAAGAGCGAGCCACGGCCAGACGGTACACAGAGGTGGACCACATGACAAGACGGTATACGGAGCAGACTGATAGACTTGGAGTGCTGAGGTGGACATATGTACCTTCCATTCAGGTAGGATTATCGGTGGAAGTTCCAGGATATTCCTTTTTAGCTGTTGTATCTTTTTAGTTGTACTTGATTTTCAGTTGTACTGTACTTTACTGTTGGACTTGTATTTCCGGCCCCTCTCTTTTAGCACTTACTTTTGTACTCAATTTTACTTAGTGCTTACTTCAGTTGGGTACTCTGTTGTGTTTGTTTAATTTTATAAAGGCAATGCCTTCCCAACTTAGGGATTTATGCCATTGGTGCTAGTTGCTAGCCCCTGGACTATAGAAGGTGGGCTTGGGGTAGTCACGACACGGGTGTTGATGATGGGTCGTGACAGTGGGGCACCGTTCTTTCACCAGCAGCGGGTTCAGTCAGCCTCTCTCTTCATTCGTGATCATGGTGTATACCACTTTATTCCATCATAAAGATCACAATAAGGAATAATGGAGGAGGGTTCGGTCTATGTTTTTTTGTCCTGCACCCATTACGTTTGAGCGGTAGTAAGTGGTTAACAAAAAATTACGAGTCAAGAACAAAAAACTCTCCAGTTTAATACAAAATCGTGGATATACTAATTTTGGTTGATCCACATTCTCCATGTTTTCCTAAAATGTGGCAATTAAACGAGATAATTCATGAATTTAATAATAACCCTATACCTTTGATTGTTTGTTGACGTTGGTATGAGGAGGAAGTACAGACGTTGATTCGTCGTAGATGAAGACGCCCCACATTAGTGGAAGTCATATATATCAGCATTTTTCATGCCTGCCACACACCTCTGATCCCAGGCAGGATCGTCGGTTCTTTGTAGTTGAAGGTGTTCTTCATCAGTCAGTGCATTCTTCATCGGAGGATGGGATTCTCCATGTATCTCCAAAGAGTTCTCACTTTCTCATTTCCCCAAAAAAAGAAAGAGGTTCCAAAACAATTTAACATAATAAGAAGAAATATTTTGGCACACACACAAACATATTGGAAAAAATTAATGTAAGGCATTGGCAAAATTAATGTGGAGGAAGCTCAAGAGGCTCCTCCACATTAAAGTGGGAGTTGAGAGGTTTATCCCTCATTAACAGGGGAATTCATGAGGTTTAAACCATGCTTGGTCCCCACCACCATAACCTCTCATGGGAGGTTAATTTATGTGGTCCCCACCTATGAAACATCAACATGGGAGTTGTGAAGAAAAAATAAAATAAAATGTTACACACATTATTTTATTTTATTCTTTTCACTAAACCTTCACCCTCGACCAACTGTCGTCAAGGTGAAAGTCTTATTTAAATAATACAGGCGCTGCGAGTTCAATGTTTCCCTCTGATTTAAATTACGAGCACTGGATTAAAAGTTAGAGAAAACAGCTCCCACATTTACTGAACGTACCCAAAAAAATTTTAGAAATTCATTCCAGGCACTTCAGGCACTGGAATCACGCGCGATCAGTTTTCGTAGACTCGTAAAATTCCAATTTATTTTAAAAAAACTTCATGGAAATTATGGGTCATTACAATCTCCCCACCTCAGGGCTTTGCATCCCCAAAATCCACATCACAAAATCTATGAAAACACGTGGAGGTACTGAGCATGAATCTGAGCCTCTCGCTCCCATGTGCTCTTCTAGAGTTTTTCATGATGCCAATTAATGCGCATCAGATGTATTGACCGCCCATGTGGGACCCGCTCTAGTCGATCCCCAATCTCAACCAAAACCTCCAAAAACGTCACCCCATCGTCGATTTCTAGCTCGCTGTGGTCGATGATGTGAGATGGGTCATGCACGTGTCTCCTCAGCTGGGATACATAGAAGACGTCATGCAACTGGTGCAACTGGGGTTGATGAGCTATGTAGTAAGCCACCTCACCAACTCTATTGAGGACCTGAAAAGGATCGATGAACCTCAGAGGTAACCTACCCCATCAGCTAAATCTCTACAAACGTCGTTGGGCATATACCCATAGAAAGACGTGGTTTCAATCCTCGAACTCTAGAGGTCTTCGTCTACTATCAACATAAGACTTATCCCTACTCTGTGTGGTCTACATCCACTCCTGGATGATCTGCACATTCTCTGGGGTTGCCAGTACCATTTCTGTTCCTACTAGTGATGACTCCCCTAGGTCAGTCCACCAAAAATGTGATCTATAGTGTCTCTCATACAACGCATCAAAAGGTGCATACCCAATGGTGGAGTGATAACTATTTTTTTATGAAAACTCCACTAATGGAAAGTGATCCTCCCAGCTGTGACCGAAGTCGAGGACACAAGCACGCAACATGTCCTCGAGGGTTTTAATGGTCCACTTAGTCTGGCCATCTATATGAGTATGGAAGGTGGTTCCCAAATGAAGATTTGTCCCAAAATCCTCCTACAACTCCTTTCATAGCCGAGAAGTAAAACATACATCACAATTGGAGACAATTTTTAAGGGTACCCCATGTAGCCGCACAATCTTCTACACATAGAGTCATCCCAATCTCTCTACTAAACCCTCCTCTCTGATTGGTAGGAAGTGGGCCGACTTGGTGAGTCGGTTGACGATCACCCAAATATTGTCATGTCTCCTGGATGTATGTGGATGTCCTGTAATGAATTACATGGATATCCCATCCCACTTCTACTCTGGGACCTCTAAATGTTGAACAAAGCCTACTGGTACCTGATGCACTTCCTCCAATTGTTGTCAAGTGAGGCATCGAGAGACAAACTCTGCTACTAATTGATTCATTCTCGGCCAACAGTGCTGTCGTCATAGATCCCAGTACCTCTTCACCACTCCTGGATGTACTTCTAGAGGGGATGCGTGGAACCCCCTCAACACTTCCTCCTGAAGTGACACTAGCACCATGGTACATCATATGAAGAGGATGAAGTTCTCCCCACCTTCAGAACTTCCATCAGGTTCCTAACCTATGGATATACGAGAATGTCAGGCCTCATAGTCAGTGTCCCCACATTGCGCCTCCTTGACTCACTGAAGAAGTGTGGGAGTGACTATAAGAGAATGAAGGAAAGCTTCTCTATCTTGATCCACAATGGATATTTGAAAACGGACAGATACTCTGTCACCTCGCCTAGAAGCTGTATACCAGTCCCCCTGCTAAGTGAATCTTCTACAATTTACCCCTTCCCAGGTGTATAATCTATCTTGTAGTCAAATTCCATGAGGAATTCAAGACAACATCACTATCTCAGGTTCAGGTCCTTCTAAGAGAAGAAATTCCTATGACTCTTGTGATATGAGTACACTATAAAGTGTTCTCCCATCAGATAGTGTTGCCAAATCTTCAAGGCAATAACCACTGCTGCTAACTCCAGGTCATGGGCAGCATAGTTTTGATCCTAAATTATTAGATTTCACAATCCTAATGTTATCACTACTGTCTCCTGCATCAGGACACATCTGAGCCCGGTCCCTGATGCATCTCAGTAGACTACGTACCCTATTCCCTCCTATGGTTTCCTCAAGATGTGTGAACTAATCAGCCTCAGCCTCCACTCTTGAAAACTCTACTGGCATCTCTCCGACAACACAAAGTATTACCCCTTCTTCATCAATGCTGATATAAGTTCTGCAAATATGGAGAAATCCCGTGAAAACCTTCGGTAGTAAGCATCCAATCCCAGGAAACTCTGTACCTCTATCACACATCTGGGTGGCTCCCAAGAAAGTACTGCCTTAATATTCAATGGATCCAATGCAACTCTTGCCTTTGAAATGACATGTCACAGAAAGTGAACCACTCTGATCGAGAACTTTCACCTCAAGAGTTTACCATAAAGCTGCTACACTGGGTTTGTGTCCGGTACTACCTATTAATGATAGTCATGCTACTCATTAGTAGTCGAGTAGATCAGAAAGTCATCGATAAAGACTACCATTAAGCGATCAAGGTATGGTTGGAAGATCATGTTCATAAGTCCCATGAACATAGCTGGTTCATTGGTTACACCGAATGGAAAATCGGGAACTAATAGTGGACATACCGACATCTGATAGCCATCTTCTGCACATCCTCATCCCGTACTCTGAGTTGGTGGTAGCTCGATCAAATGTCTACCTTCACAAACTGATGTGCTCCCTTCATCTAATTGAAGAGGACATCATTCCCAAGAAGTGGGTACTTGTTCTTCACGGTCACATACTTCAGGTGACGATAATCTACATAGAGCCTCAAACTCCCGTCTACCTTCTTGGAAAACAATATCATGGCTGCCCATGGTAAAACACTGGGACCGATGAACCCCATTCCCTATAAGTCCCCCAGATGTACTCGCAGCTCACGAAGTTCTGTGGGAGCCATCCGATACGCTGGCATAGATGTCGGTGTTGTCCCGGGATACATGTCGATGTTAATGTCTACCTCTCTTTGAGGAGGTAGTCCTGGCTCCTCATTAGGAAAAACATCCACGTACTGATCCATGAAAACAGGATAGCTCGGACCATGCACATCAACCACTCTGAGGATAAGGCTAACAAATTGATTAGTAATCGTCTTCCCTCTCCTCTCAGTAAGTGTATCATGCACTTCAAAGGCTCCATTCTCACCAGTAAAGGTAAACCTAGTCCCATTCTCATGGACACACCGCACATTCTTCATAAAACAGTCAATCTGAGCATTGACTTTAGATAACCAGTCCATACCCAAGATGACCTCATAAGGCCTCGACACTGCTACTAAGAGATCACAACCGATGATCTCACCTCCTAGAGTAAGGTCAAACTTCCAGCACCCGTGCGTAACCGTCTAATCTTCTCCCGTAGCAGTCTCTAGCGGAAATGATTGATCCAATGACTCTGTCAGAATCTCCGAGCTACGAACTAGGGAAGTAGTAATAAAAAATGACTGGGAACTGTGTTTATAAGTACTACAGCTATGGTGTAGTAGACACAGATCGTACCCCGTATCATCTCTGGAGTGTCGTGATCGTATGCCTCAACTGCCTGGAGTTGAGCTCACCCCTGTCCACCTGCTCCCTACGGTCGAGGTGTACCTCCTGGTAGTGGTGGTTGTAACATCTCGAAGCTTCGCCCACCGCCAGCTGCATAGCCAGCCCCTCTTCCATGTCCTCCTACTACCTACGGACCTCCTCGGTCGAATATATGTTTTTTCCTGGGTGGTGTTTCGACCATCTATTGATTATATGCACGACGATTTAGACAGTCACGAGCCATGTGACCTAGCCCGTCGCATGCCTAGCACTACCTGATCCTCATATGACTGGATCTATCATGGGTTCCCTAGACCACCGAACCCATATCTTGAGGGCATCCACCATATGGCCTGATCTACTTAGATCTCTGCAACATCTGTCTATTTCTAGCTACAGAAGACTCTGCTACATGATGACCAGTGGTGGGTCTCACTACTCGTAACTACTCAGCTAGGAATCTCTCCACTAAGAGGGCTCTCTACAATACCTCCTCCTGCATCGGGATGCTGAGGGAGATCATTGAAGCCCTAATCTCTCTCTCGATCCCCTTCTCGAAGGTCTAGGCCCTAAAGAATGGGTCTGGCACCATATCTGTTGAGTAGCGCGAGTGGTCGTGGAACCTCGTTGATTACTCTGACACTATCATGCTGCCCTGCTATAGATGATGTAGCTCCTAAATCCTCACTACATGTAGGGTGGATGGGACAAGCTCCACCTGAAATAGGCTCTCAAAGTCTGCCCAGAGAAGTGTCGCCTCGTCATGAACCTGGAGCATCAGGCTCTACCATCTACCTACTATTGCCTAAAAGTGACCCACGACAAGGATCACAATAAGGTCAGCTAGTGTCCCTATGAGATTGAAGACTCTCAACACAGACTCTAGCCAATACTCAGCTGCCCGTGGGTTCGTATCACCCATAAACCTGGGTGGCCTCTACCATTGGAACTCTTGAAAAGTGCTCAGGCGGCATGCACTCTCTACTTCTAGGGCTAGTGGCATTGGTGGCCCACTGAGTAGTGGTACCACTGTTGCCTCCGCTGTGATAGGGCCCTGCCCCATGGCCTCGTCGCTCGGTGAACTACCATCTTGTACAACGTCTGGAACCCAGGATGGCTCTCTGCATTGGGTTATCTGAAAAATAAACAGGTCCTCTTCAATCAATAAGTTATACCGGTTGAGCTAACTCAAAGAGATCACACATGGAACTTTTAAAATGAAACACATACGCAATCAGTGTTTTCATGCACTGTGTCGGAAATTAGAAGCCGGCTTCCTAGTGTATGGAGACGTCAACTGGCACACCAACATTGGTTCCCTAAACTGATAACCACACCCAAAACACTTAACACTATTGTTGTTAAACAATCAATATCCAATGTTCTATGGTAGATCTAACTCATCTAATACCAATTTGTCATGACCCGTCCACGAGCACGTGCCATGACTACCAAAAGCCCAAATTCCTTAGGCCAGGGGCAACAGACTAGCAACAAGAAGGCATATCCTAGAGAAAAGGGAAGGCATTTTCTTTAACCCTACAACTCACACAGATAGTTCAATTAGAGATAACCATTATGTACTAGTAATAGAAAGACTACTGAAATAAAATGGGCCAGTATACACACCCAACTGAAGTACATGTACATGAAAAAGGGAAAACTACTCCTGGACCATCCACTGGGAAATCATACCAATAGGGTAGGTCTAGATCTCGACCACGTCATCACTGAGGTATGTCCCGTCTAAGTCCAGCTCCGAGCAGCCTCTCATCTATCTCTCTCAGCCTCGATCACTGTTGTCCGTCATCTACACAGGACACAACAAGGTGCAGGGGAAGCCCGTGCAAGGGTTAGTATAATGATACTCTGTAGGGAAACCAAGTCCCTCATGTTCTCACCAATTCCAAAAAGGATAAACCACAAAGTTTGAAATCAACAGATAACCCTAGTTAGGTATATGCCCATACATATAGCTAAGTTATCAAGTAATCCATATCAATCATGAAAGAACACAGAGGTTCTAACTCAGCTCACACTAGGTATATCATTAGGTACAATAGTAGTGATTATGAGTTGTAACTACTAAATCATCTTACTCTATTAAGAGGCTATTCTACTAACCTGTACAAAATCGCTAGGAGCTGACCCACACAGGATTCCTAGAGCTGACCCACATAGGATCGCTAGGAGCTGACCCACACATGATCGCTAGGATCATACCCACATAGGATCTCTAGGAGCTGACCCACACAGGATCGCTAGGAGCTGACCCATAGATGATCGCTCGAGATGACCCACACATAATCGCTATGAGCTGACTCAGATGGGATCACTTGGTGCTGAACCACACAGGATCGCTAGGAGCTGACCCATATAGGAACGTTGCATCTGACCCACACAGGATCGCATGGATATAACCAACACCGGATCTCTTGGAGGTTACCCACATAGGATCTATAGGATATTACTCACACAAGATATCTTGGATCACTCTTCTCGTCATATCCTGTTACTGGGTTTCCACAGCAGGCTTCATTATCTCTAGGATAGTCTACTCCCCAAGCCACTGGTCGGTTCTCCAACTACCAGATGTCCCACTAAAATGTATCTCAATGGACCGCCACGTCATAGGGGTTTCAACGCAATAGATGGCACATCATTCAGACACCCGGTCGGTGAGTTATTAACCTTCTAGTTATGAGGGACCAGTTGGATTCGTGCTCTATCCAACCCAACCATTCCCCAAAACTATCCAATACTCCAGTGTAGTAAAAAAATGGACCGTGTCACTCCAATATTTTTAGTTCCACTGAATTTTCATCAAAAAGACGTCCGGTGCGAACGTTATGGACAAAAGAATGTAAATGGGTTGTAGTGGGCCCAGATCTGGTCCGACCTAGTTAGACTGACTGGGCCTGTCCCACTGCGTTTGGCTTAGCCCTCTAGGTGGCCCGGCCCATTGGGATTGGCCCAGCCCACTAGGTCCATCCCAGCAGGCCGTGAGGGGCCGCGGAGGGCCACAGGTGGCGAGGTAGCGGGCGACGGCTGGGGGGAAGCGGGGGACGGCGGTGGCTCGGTGGTGAGGCCAGGAATGTCGGGGGGTCATTCTTTCGCCGGTGGTGGGTTCAGTCGACCTCTCTCTTCATTCATCGTCATGGTGTATTCCACTTTCTTCCATTTCATATAACACAATAAAAATGGCAGAGGGGTCAGGCCATGTTTGTTTGTCCCGCAGCCTCCATGTTAGAGCGGTAGAAAGCGGCTCAAAAAAAAATATGAGTCAAGAATGAAAAACTCTTCAATTTAAAATGAATCATGGATCAAATCATTTTGAATGATCCAATTTCTTCTCACTTTCCTTAAATGAGGAAATTAAATGAGATAGTTCAAGAATTTTGTAAAAAACCCCTACCTTGGATTGTTCATTGACATTGACAAGAGGAGGAAGTACAGACATATATTCATCGTAGATGAAGAAATCCCATGTTGGAGAATGTCGATGATATTGGCGCACGTCGCGCCCACCACACGCCTCTGATCCTGGGAACCTTTGTCGGTTCTTCGCAGTTGAAGAAGTTTTTCTTCAGCGAGCGCATTCTTCATTTGAGGATGGGATTCTACCTATTTCTCTAAAGATTTTTCTCCTTCTATTTTCCCCACCCAAAGAATGAGGTGCCAATATAATTTAAATTAAGAAGAAAAAATATGTTGGCACACACACACACACTTTTTGGAAAAAATTAATGTATGGCATTGGCACAATTAAAGTAGAGGAAGCTCAAGAGTCTCCTCCACATTAAAGAGGTAGTTGAGAGGTTTGTCACTCATTAAGAGGGGAGTTCATGAGGTTTAATCCTCGGGTGGTCTCAACCACCGTAACCTCTCATGGAAGATTAGTTCTGGTGGTCCCCACCTATGAAACTTCAACATGGTAGTTTTAAAACAAAAGATAATAAAATTTTACACACATTTTTTTATTTTATTTTTTCACAAAAAACCCAAAAATAAACTTTCACCCTCGACCATCTGCCATCGTGGTGAAAGTATTCATAAGAGAATACCAGTACTGCGAGTTCAACTGTTCCCTCAAATTTCTATTCTGAGCACCAATTTAATTGTTAGAAAAAACTTCATGCACGTTTACTAAATGTACTAAAAAAAGTTCATAAATTCATTCCAGGCACTTCGGGCATCAGAATCATGCGCTGTTAATTTTTGCAGACTCGTAAAATTCACATTTATTTAAAAAAAATATTACATGGATATTTCAGGTCATTAAAAATGTATAATCCTTACATAAAATTAATATTTCACCACCAATATAGTTCAAGGTTATGAAAATCTCTATGAAAATTCATAGAATCAACAAATAAATGTTTCCTGACATTAAAGAAGATACAATTTTAAAAAGTGATTTAATTAAAAAACTAATATTACACTAAGAACCTCATCACCCCAAATTTATAAATCCTTAAAAATGTTCATTTTGGGACATCTTCTTTTAGATTTACCTTTAATAAAACCAATTTAACTTCACTATACTGAGACTAATCATCAATATCTTGACCAAAGTGTTTTATGACCTCTTGTATTCATCCCTTTATTCTAAAGGCTAAAAAATAGCATTGAGATTCTCTTCTACTTCAGGGGAGAAACAATACCCTCGGCTCATTGTAACACAAAATTAAAAATTTCCAAAATAAAATATCCATAATCAATAATCTAAGTATCAAACAAACAAATCCATGATATGAATAGAAGAATAATTTCCTACAACTATGAATCCTTTTGAAACCCTATTTTTTGATCACAAATTTAGGATGAATAAAACTAAGTCCATAAGGAGTATCTTCTACTATAATTGAGCCTCATATCTAGAATCTATCCAAGATATCTAACTAACCCATTAAATAAGAGGAATTTAGATTACATGGACCAATAATAATGAGTTGTGTTTAGTTAAAAAGTTGTCCAGGACAGTTGAGCTGGTTGTGAATAAAATTTATTAGTCCACCACTAATGGGGTCCCAAACATAACTACTTTATATAGTGCATATAGAAATTATATTCTTAGAATAATCAATAAATTAAAGGAGTGAATAAAAAACTATAAATAATCATGTTCTATTGTGATACTGAGGATCTACCACACCTATCCTAGTTTGGGATGCCTATAATAATGTCACATATACATAATAGTTGTTAGATAAATGTTAACTCTAGAATATAACTTATATATTATTATGCTAAGTGAGAAACCATGAAAAAAGATCATATAACGTTTAGTAGAAAATAATCTATCCATATAATCTCATATATCATCAGGAAAAGATGAAATCACTTTATATTCATATCATATGTTACTTTTGGGGGGAGTCTCCCACCTTGTAAACATATTATAAAATGTCAATGGAATGTTCTTCCGACCATGGAATCTCATATTGAATATTTAGATTGGATGTTAACATAGTTTTGAATCACAAACATCATCAGGGGGGATAAAAATTCCTTATAATCATAAATTGAATGCTCTTGGTAAAACCTACTCCCCGTAGAATATAATATGACATTGAAGGAAACAATATCTTACATGAAATCTTATATAAAACACCCATGAATTTTTTTACAACACTATAAAATACTCTAATAAAAATGGTTACGGGAAAATGAGCTACCTGAAAATATATCATATATAAATACATAGGTGGAAAGTATCGCAACCAACAACATCTTATATCACATCAGGGTGGAATTCACCCCACCCTAAAATATCAAATCTCCCACATAATGGGGATAAAACCCTCTTTGGGGCATCATGTATCATATAAGATGGATTATACCCACTCCTCATAACGTTATATATCATATAATATGTGTTTTACACTCACCAAAAATTAATACAAATCATATATGTAGGAATCTCATTAAAATAATACTGATTATTTTCTATATTTATAGAGAGAAGAAACTGTAATATCCTTTATACACTAACCCACTTTAGGGTTTAGATGAGACAAATGAAACTACAGAGGTCCCATTGGACACATCTAATTGAGACACCCTATATGGGAACCTCTATATAATCCCATAATCTAGTCAAGTTCATCACTTAAAAGGAATTGTTCCACTCAAAATGACCATGACCAAATTATGTACTGATAGAGAACTCTAAATTGTAAATCATCAATCCCACCTGGTAGATGGAATAAATCACATATCACCTCCACGTTAACTAGATCATCTACTCACACCTAACCTATCCATAAAACTAACTCATGTATACTCAACCATACCCATGGGGGAGGAACAATAACCCCCCACTCTAGTCAACATGCTCAATAGATATGGGGTTTATCAACTATATATATGGTCTACGTATATTCCAATGCCTCATAGTCCATGTTTATACCCTTAATGTAGGGGGTCTATGGACAATTATCATTAAGACCATTGTGGTTATTTCAATTAATCTATATTCATTGGGGTGTCAAATCAATCATATCACCCATATAGGACTGAACCCTTATTTAATAATGATCGAGGTATCAAGATGTAGTTTAAGTTTCCATCATTTCCGTTGCCACATATGTTATACATATATGAATATTGAGAGAAACATTTAATTTTAAATATAAGTTTGATCACATGAAATTAATGAGATCACACAAAACATTAAACCTAAACATGATGCATTTCTTTAGGGAGATGTGCAAGCACTTCCTAGTTTTTAAAACTAATCCCCTTTATGAAATATTTCACACACATTCGTAAGCTTTTTAAAATTCATCTATGCTCATATAATCAATCGAGATAATATCTCAATATTTGATTTCAAAGTAGTTAATTATCATTATTTTTAATTAATTATTATATTTAATTTAATAAGAAATACATTCTTAAAACTCATAGGGATTCATCCACTCATAAAAACCGCAAATAATGATATGAAATTGTCCCCGAGAATTCTTATTGAATCCTTATAAACTACTACCCCATTATATTACATCCATCAGGGGAATAATTATATTCTTATGTGGTAGAATACCCAATAAATATTCATCATGTGACAAAACTCAATTGGAACAATGATCGACAATTTGTGATACTCATAATGGGATATTCTCTATTGATTATACAAAATATCCCAATTATTATGAGTTTATTTCATCGACCTCTTGTATAATGAAAAAAACCGACATGGAATAACCAAGGTTAGTGGAAAATAAATAAGAAAAATAATAATGTGAGAAATTATAAAATTATACACCCAATTTCTATAAAATCAAAAAATGTTACACCATCCATATTGGGGATAAAATGGCAGAAGTAAAGGGGGAGGTAATTAGAAAATGGAACTCCCCATCATCCTTGTTTCTGCTAAATTTTATGGATTCCAACCTTAAAAAGATCGGTAGACCCTTTTTTAAAAATAATGAAGAGGTCAGGTTAGGGAATAGACACTCTAGGTTAAGGAATAACTACTTGTAAGAAAAGATATCAAAAAAATTTCTTAACTCCATAACTACATGACCATTATGTATAATCAGACTTCTTACCTAATTATAATGATATATCCATGTCCAAACATCATAATGGAATCACCCATGTTGGATTTATCATAACATACCTTCCCCATGAAAGGAATTTTAAGATCCTGACCTTTTGTGAAGGTAAACACTAGTTCACATTTTTTTAACATCTTTTGTTTCATCTAATGAAATGGTCATCAGGTGTATGATATGTTGGGGGGTCCCAAGGTTGTAAGACATGAATTTAAGAGAAAGTATGAAAATTAGTGTGAATCGTATAGTTGGAACACAGTTAGAGAAAACTATGCACCTAGCTGAAGAAACCATGAGGATTGGAGATACATTCGGATAGAGGATAACACCCTGTTACCACATGTAATTCAAAACTGTGATTGTTTTTATAGGAGACTATGTGTCTTGGACCCTCATTGATATAGGGATTCATAATTGTTTCACACGGTTTCACAAACCATGCGACAAAACCATGTGACCATTAAAAAGTGGTTTTTTCTGCTTTCCCTAAGAGATATATTTATTTCATCCCCAATTTTTACTCCAATTCATGCCCTACATCCTTAGGGATAAACCAGAAGACTCCTCTAACTCTAGGGATGATACTCCTTTTATTATTGTCCATTTTGAGCGTGTTCGGCTATGAATCAAAGATTCAATTAATTCTAACTCATTTCTTTACTCTATTTCCTGGATTAGGGAATGTAAAATATCGTCTCCTATTAAAATTCTATAAAACCATCAAATTTACTAATGAATCTATGTTGTTTATTTAATGGGTGTTTGATTTTAAATCAAGCGATGTGTATGGTCTAGCAATCAATTTCAAGCATGAGGTAGGTGATATTTAGGTTTTTACAACAGTCTTGATGTTTTATATGTGTATGTGGGTGTGTTAATGTGTTTCCATGTTGTGTTTCTTTATACATGATTATTATAAGGGATTTTGTATATATATTGAAGTGAGAAAACCATCATAGACTCCATTTGTTTCGTTGGTGATGTGGGACGAAACCTAGGGCTGACCTTGGGATGTCTCGAACCCCTGAAACAATGAAATGAACTTGGGATAGTTGGGATAAGGAAAATGTTAGAGAGATGAGTTGTAATATTTTAATCCGTAATGTGGTATTCGTTAAAGGGTAAATTTATTTAATTATCTGTCATATTTTTTATGTTCTCGAGGGGATTTTGAAAAGATTTTAAAGATGTGTTTTGGGTTTTGACCTGACCACGATTTTTAATGGTGAAATCGTTGTTTGAATGCAGGAAATTTTTTGAAATGAGGTATTAACCACAAATGATTTTAGGAGGGGTTTCTATCAAATGATTTCAAATTTATAATTGAAATGGGTTTGTGGTCCCTCCCTTTTGAAAATGCTAAATTATTTCCATGAATGGTTGAAAATGGATATGAAAGCCTTGGGGCCTATTTATGTTTTTCAAAAGGAAAGACCTGTGTTTGAAAAGGTGGATTCAAGATTATTCTAAATTACTATTTTGAGTTGTGAATATTGAAATGATGTTATTTAATGGCCCATTTGGAACATTTTAATTGAAATGATATATGGTTTAGTGACACATATCCCATAATGATTATGTTTTCGTGTTAACATGGTTATGAAATAAACTAATTAATGAATGTGCCGGTTGATGAAATAACATAAGTGGTGTTAGAAAAAAAGATATATGTGTTTAATATTTATAGATGTTTTTCCAAATTTTAAATGCATTGAAATTGAGTTAAATTTTAATTGTGTATAGTTGACAACACGGAACAATGTAGTGTTTGGTATGATTCTTGTGAAATTATAAATATGAAAAATAGGATAAGGTATGAAAAAGGGAAATGGGTAAAATGTGACATGCTATGTAAAAGGTAAATGTTCTAATTTGTTTTGTCTTAATTATTATTTATATGTCACATTAAATGTTAATTAAAAATGTTAATAGTATTGGTTATGTATGGATTGTGATATGGTATATGTGGTAAATGGGTAAATAAGAATGAAGGAATAACATGCTAGTGTGGTGTATTATACATGAGGAACTACACCCATGGGTTGGGTTAGAATGAGGTACAAAACCAGACCCATATAATGCATAGGCCAAGGAAGGATACAAAGGCTCTATGCCCATAATTTTTTCATTTGATGAGAATTCCTAGACTGAGGATCCATGGAAAGTAAGATTTATGTGTTCATTAAATGTTTATATATATGTGTCTTATGATTGGTAGTACCTGAAAATTCATTTATAGATAGTTTAATTTTCTTCAGGTAGATTTTACTTATTTATATTCCCTTGTAATGTGTGACAAACGAAACAGTCTGATATGTGATTTTGAATAATGTTTGGATTTTGTAAATTTTGGGTAATTAAATTTTTTTGGAAAGTGTAATTCCATTGGGTTTTAAAAATAGATAGATTTTAAATGTGAATATATTTCATTTTTAATTAGTAATATTTAATTAACAATGTATATGAAACATGAATAAACATGTAGGGATATTGGGGATGGGTATTCCTTGTGTTGTGATCATACCCTATGTATGGGTGGATTGGTTAGTGAGAGTGGCCTAATTTATGACCAATTTTCATAGTCATGATTCATTGTTGGGATTTTTTTATATGGTAAAAGGGATGTTCTTGTTCTGCCCATGATAAGGTGATGACCTTTGGTTATGAGTTTTCTTTAGTAATGTAGATGTTGTAACTCCTAAGTGTTGTGGTCATGAAATTTATTTTTTGGACCCTAGAGTGGGTGTTTGGTTCATGGTGTTGATGTATGTGTGTGGTTGTTCATGGTGTGAGGCCTTCTGTAAGTGTTTGTTGGGATGCATTAGACACAATATTTTTTGGAGTAGGTGTAGGAGTTCCACAATTAGTAGTGATTTGGTTAATGTTATGTGTGTATGGATTATAGAGATAGGGACCTAGACCATTCCTTTATGTGACTCTAAGTTAGAGAATCAGTACTTTTGATCTTGATGATGACCTATGAGAGTGTTCAAATGGGTTTCTAGTGCCTTGGTGTATGTATGACACATGAGGATGTGTGGGACCTTGGAGGTGTCACACAAAAAGTGAGAGAGTTTATCCTAGTTAGCTATGTGGGGAGGTTAATGGTTTTGGAAATGTGACTTGAATCTATAATAAAAGTTGATATTTGAAGGGAAAATGAGAGAAGACACAAGTATGGTTGGCCTGGTGTGAAAGGATCCTTAAGATAAGGAACCTAATTTTTTGCTTTACTGGCATAAACGATGCACATATAGTGGCTTGTAATGTCAAAAAATTTCATGGGTATGATTTAGTTTCTTGTCGATAAGGAATATGAGTGCTTGTGGTTAGTTGCAAGGTCAGTTTTGGAAAGCGGTAAGGGTATTAAGAGGGCCATTCCTTATACCATTTTTGGTTTTTGATGTAGGAAATAATGTTTATTTGGGGAAAATGGGATAGGAGTCCCAATGTCTGGATTGAAAATTTTTGTGTGGAAGTGAAACTAAGGAGTTGTGGCGGTCATGTGGATGAGACTTCATTCAAGAATGGTTAGATTGTTTAACATGAATGTTGAGAATGCATTGAGTCCAATGAGGTTCACGGACCCAGTGATGGATGGTTTTAGAGGGCTTTATTGACTACTTATTAATGTAATTTTTATTCAGGATGATCATGTCCAATATGTTGACATCATCTTGGGTGGGATGAGAATGTTTTCAATTTATTCCTAGATACTTGAGTTTGTTTTGGGTGAATATGTAAAATCATGGAGGCTGTTCTCTTAGGGAAGCACATGTGGATTGGTATTGTGGTGAGTACATCATTTACCATATTTGAGAGAGGTCCCTAGGATGGACTAAATGTCATAAAATTCCTTCGGTTCCATTCATAGAAGCTGAGAATAGTTTATGGGTAATGTTTGTTTTTTTTTTCTATGAAAATATTGAATAGTCATGTCCAATCTTATGGTTGAACCTATCATCGAATTGTGAGCCATAGTAGTTTGAATTACTTGGGGGACGTGTTGAGAAAAATAATCCTAAATTGGGGAGTTGTATGTCAGTGGTGAATAAATAGAGAAGACATTAGAATGGTTGTGATGGCATTTATATTCAAATAATAATTTATAAGGGAATGTATGTATTTCATGTGTAAGGACATTTGTTCACCAAATGCAGTGGTTGTTCGAGCCAATCATTGGATTTGAACTCATGCTAGTTTTAGAGGTGAAACAATATTTTGCAACAAGGTGAATTGGTGGATTCCATAGAGCTGAAGATGGTTAGCGGAGCAACATATTCTATGGTGTTGTGGTTTTTTGGTGGTTGATAAGGAACTTATGTAGGAGTATGAAAATGATGTTTTATTCCATAGTTAAGTAGTAATCATGTCCAAATAATGTATGACATGTCAATAGTGGAAATTGGGCATCAATAGAGTGAGTCAGCTATGATGGCCTAATTCAGTTGGGTAAGTAGGATCAGATGTGTTGGGCTATAAGCCACCTTTGGTTAATGAGGAGATGTTATCTTCACTTCAGTATGAGAATATGGTTTGAGGAATGAAAAAAGTTATGATGGTTGAAATAGGGATGATAGATGTGTGATTAATCATTATGGTGTCTATGGAAAAGATGAAAGTTAGTGTTGGGTGGTTTTTCCATGGATGTTTGGGTGCAGTGAGTTAGAAATCATGCTAGGAATGTTGTGAAGCTTCAATTAATGTCCCGACCATCATATTTGTGATATTGAATGTTCTTAACACTAAATGTTTTTTGTGAAGATACAAACTACATGGTGGGGAGTACCATGATGTGAAAGTGGTCAGTTGATGATGTGAGTGGCTGTACTATTTGGATGGGCTCTGATGAGTATTTTATATTGTTTCAGTTTTAGTAATAATCATTGTCTTGGGTTCAACTGGTTAAGTTCCTTGTAATAATGGTTATTCCTTGGGTACATTGTATTTTTAGAAATTGGGTCAGATCATTGGGCCTTGAATTGAGGACATATGTATGTCAGGGAGTGTGGTTGGAATCTGCATATCCCTTCAATAACGTTGAGTGTGTCACCATTAGATTTATGGAAACCAGATGTAATGGTTCCAGGTGTTTGAGGCCATGATCTATGAAAAGGATCAAACCAAGGATGTGTTTATTGGCTCTTCCAAGAAAATTTAGTGCCTTGTTTGAATCCTTTTTGTGGTGGTTCTATGATGTTACCCAAAAGTCTCCCTTGGGTTGATATTTGTAAGTATTATTTGAGGTGGATGCGTCTGTGATGATCCTTAAGTGTTTATTGTTGGTTATGGTGGAGAAGGTATCATCATGTAAGACGGTATCCTATGTATTAGTGTGGTGACCACATGACCATTCCTAGGAGGAATCTTTTGAAGATAAATTTAATAGGGGGTCTCATGGCCCAACCGTAGATCTTGGAGGCTCTGTATGTTTTTACAGTATGGATTCATGAAGATACATTATAAGGTGGGGAGGTTGTAAGATCCCAAAATTTCATGAAGGTGCGACGTTGTTTAAAAAATTTAAACCACTTTATTGGATAATTAAGTGGTTATCGATTGTATGATAGGTTTTGGGGGGTGTCACAGGGTTACGTGACATGAAAAGATGAGAAAATGGGCTAAATAGTGTCAAAAACGTGCTAGGAACATAGACTGAGAAAACTATGAACCTAGCCTAAAAAACAATGAGGTGTTGAGATGATTTCAGACAGAGGGTAACTCATGGTTATAGGATAGTCTCCCAAACCATATAGGTGCTCCCACGAAACCATGCGTCCATTAAAGAGTGGGTTTTTACTATTTTCCTCCCAAATCTATTTCTTTCATCCTTGATTCTTCATCCTATTCAACCACCTCTAGTCATTGTGATGATCCAGCAACCCCTCCTCCTCTATAGACAGTTCTGTTTCGATTCTTGGTGCCTTGGAGTGCATTTGTGAGCGAATCAATGATTCATGTTAGTTTAACTCTCCCATTTTTTCTATTTCCTTTATTAGGGATTGTGGATTATTTTTTATTCTTCCAAATCCTTAAAAACCTCAATTTTATAGAAAATTATTTTTTGGTATTTAATAGGTGTTTGAGTTTGAATAAATGAATTATTTTGGTATTGTTTTCATATTCAATCATGAGATAGGTGGTATTTATGCTTTTACCCATAGACTTGATGTTTTATAATTTTAGGTGTTTGCATGAATGTGTTTCCATGTTTTTTTTATTATCAATGATTATGGAATGTATTTTGGGCTACATATTGAGGTATGAAACCCTTGACATACCCTATTGGGTTCACTAGAGATTTGAGATCAATCCTAGGGCTAACCTTGGGATGTGTCGAACCCTTGAAATAGTGAAATGAACTATTGAACATTGAGATAAGGGAAATGTGATAGGGATGATTTGTAAAATATTAATCGAGTGTGTGGGATTAGTTAAAGGGTAAGTTTATTTTATTATAAATAATATTTGTGATGTTACCATCTATATTTTAAAATTGTTTTAAGGATGTGTTTTGGGTCTTGACCAAACCATGGTTTTCAAAGATGAATTTGATGTCTGAATGTAGGAAATATTATAAAAATAGGTTTTTACCTCAAATCTTTTGAATTGGGTTTTTATCAATTTATTTCAAATAAAGAATTGAAATTGGGGTTTGTCCCCTCCCTTGGAAAAATTAAAATTGATTTTCTTAAATGGTTTAAAATTGAAATGGAAACCATGGGTTGTGTTTTTGTTTTTCAAGGAAGAAGACCCATGTTTTATATGGATGGTTCAAGATTAATTCAAATAAATATTTTGAAGTGTTCTTATTTCCCTAATGTGATTTAAATGTGAATTGGGTCCATTTTAATTGAATTAAATTATGGTTTTGTGTGATAATTCTCTTACTAAATATTTTTAATGTTAACATGGTTATGAAATGATCCATGTAATGAATGTGAATTTTTGATAACATAGAATAAGGGGGTGTTATTCATAATGATATTTGGGTTTAATAGATATAGATATGATGGAAAATATGAAATGTGTTTTAAATTAAGTAAATGATAATTGTTTACAATTGACAACTTGTAATTAGAGAGTATTTGGTATGATTCTTCTAAATTTATAAACACCCTAAATGGGATAAGGAATAAAAATATAAAATGGGTTAAATGTGATGTGATAGGTAAATGGTTAATGTTCTGATGGGTTAAAGGATAAAGATGATTTTTATGTCATAAGCAATGTGAATTAAAAATGTTATATGGATTTGTTATGTATGGTTTGTGGTATGGGTTGTGTGGTAAATGGATAAATAGTCATGTTTACATGGATTGTTAGTGAGGGGTTTTGGACATTAGGATCTATTCCCATAGTCCATGATAGACTAAGGATCTAAACCCCACCCCGATAATGCATAGGTTATGGATGGACAATGAGTTTCTAGGACCCTAACAATTTCATCTGATGAGACTATCAGAACAAAGGTTCCAAGGAAAGTGTGATTTATTTGTTTTGTAAATTTTTTTCCCCAGTCAGATATGGAGAATGACTTATTACCTTATTTTTAGTAACTGACCAACTTAGTTCGTAGTGTAAATAATGTTATTGCCTAAATGACGGATCTTATCTTGAAAATGAATTTATTAACGATAATAACATAAGTTTTGAAGGTAAATAAGGATGAAAATGGCTTAGTTAAATATTTTAAGAAATCAACAGGTGATGATTTGTGATTATTTAAATCCCTTTTGTTTATATGTGTGTGTAACCCCTTGTTCGTTGGAATAGACACCCAATATGACCTAAGTTACTTTTGTTGGTTGGATGAATCCAGAGAACCTAATGAATGCAATGGATATTAAATAATCACTTAATGGATTCTCCATGTTGCCTTGTTTATTTAATTCACTTGTCTATTTTTATATTCTATCGTATAAACAAGTTATGTCAAAATCGGCCTTCGCTTTGAGGTATATTTGTAATTTTAATTTTTATCCCAAAATTTTATTTTACATTTAATAATTGCTTCGTTGGAATGTGGGATGAGCCCGACATGAGTCGTGGACTTTTTTCACTGATGAAAGAAGTCATGCCTAACATGTGCAGTGCACCTTTTGCTTTGGTAAATGACCCTTTTATTGACAATTCCTGATGTGCGGTCAGGGCACGTGCGAAGCTGTGTGGCCTTCCTAGTGAGCGAGTTGACCCTTTTTTATTATTGTCCTTTTAAGCATGTAATTATCCTTTTAATATCAATAGTATTATTATTATTTTTAGCCCCATTGTTAATATAAATTATCAAATTTATTTATTCATATTTTTGATTGGTTTATTACTTTTTTAGGGTTCCTATTCCTTTTTTAATCTAATTTATTTTATTTTTTCATCTTTTTTATTTTATTTATATTATTTTCCATCTTCCTCATTAAACTACTTTTTTAAATGTTGTTTCTTGAAAACTATTTTCATTAATGTTGTTCAATAATTTCCTTCTTTCCATTATTTTATCATTTCAAATGTATTTGTATTATAATTCATGTGCATGGAATCTTATCTTAGGGGAATCCTACTAGGAAGTTTCTCACACCCTACTTACAGTATTGGGTGTAATTAGATTTTTTTATGTATGATACAGGTAAGGTTCCAACATTTGGAGGTGGTGGTTCAGGTTGTTAGCAGATTACATGGTGCGATGCTGTGGAGATGGCTTTGAGGGTGGTGTCCTCTCACTAGGTGGAGGTTTTATTGTATTGGTTTTTGGTCACCCTACCAAGTGGAATCTATTGTTTGGATTTCACTTTAAACATGAAACTCAAATTTTGGTTTTTGTTTAATGGTATGTTTGGTTATGACATTAAAAATTGGTCTATTTTATATTTTTGGTTGATTTATTTTCATTTTTCAATTAAGGTAAATCATTACCAAGTTTTATTTTGGTACCCAGGCACTTGTGCCTACCCGTGGGGATCGGGAATGCCCTACAGGCCTTGCAGCAGACTAAGTTGAGAATCATTTCGGATGGTATTTGGTTCATGATAAAATTGTATAGATGGTGGTTTTTCTATTTGGGTTATTTTATTTTATACAAGACTATTTAGATATGATTTAAGATGGTTGAGGCTCAAAATTCTGGTGTCGAGTAGGGTTCCAGGATATCACACCTCATGACAGAACCTGAGTTTCCATGGTATGTTGGGATTCATTTTTGACTTCTCTTCTCGGTGGAACGTGCGGGTTGTAGACTGTGTGTTGATATCAAACAGAGGAGAAGTGGTTTTGAAATTATGTTATTGTTGCATGTTTTCTTTACTAATGATTATTTTCCTTACTGAAATGTTATTTTTCTTCAGACATGATGTATTAATGATGTTCTTTTTCTGAAATTTTACCCTTTCTATTGGATGCTTCCACGAAGAGCTTACCCACACCCACGAGAAGAATACTAAGAGAGTTCCCCCTCGCCTCTTGATCAGAGATTGGTAGAAGGTGTGGTAAAAGCTATTCAGGCATTAGGATAAGTGGAAAATACTTCTCCTTCTCCTATTCCAGTTGGAGGAGATGGGTCTGGCTCCAAGAAGGACAAATCTTAAGAGTTTCTAATGAATAAACCTCCTCCATTCTGAGGTAGTTAAAAACCTCAAGAGGTGGTGGGATGGATTGAAAATAGAGAGTGTATATTTGAGGTCCTTGATATGACAAAGGAGGTCATGGTAATGTGTGCCACATTTCAGTTAGATGTTCCCAGTCGCAAGTGCTGGTAATCAGTGCATCAGGCTCAGAAGCATGAGAGGATGAGTTGTATACATTTCAATGATTTCTTTAATGAGCAGTATTGTCCCATTTTTCTATCCTATGATTGATCCCAATAGTTTTGAGATCTTTCACAAGGAGATCAGACAGTGATGAAGTATGAAAATCGCTTTGCTGAGCTATTGCGGTACTCACCTGATATTTTTTCAAATGAATCATAGGAAGATCAGACGTTCGAGAATGGATTTCGACCAAAAATTTACTGTAAGTTTTTATTGTGAATTTTTGGAACTTATTCCAAGGTGGTGGATCATTTTTTAATGTTTGAGATTGATCAAAGAAGAAATTTGGTGTTTCCTAGATCAATGTCAGGGATTGGAAGTGGCAGTTCATCCAAGAAGTAGATGAAGGGTGATGAGAAAGGGAAAAAGATAGGTGGAATCTCAAGAAGTCCTTTCAAGAAGACATCCTCTATTGCATATAATACAAGGTCTGTTGTGTGGCATCAGAGCGAAAGGGTAGGGTACATCCGACCTGAATTTCCATACCCTCCCAGGACTTTCCATGGGTGAGGAGTTGTGGGAAATATACAGTGATTTTGTAGTAATATAAGACCATAACATAGTGAGACTAGATCTATGGATCATAGAGAGGTATCAATTCATTCAGAGCTCACCAGGATGATGGGATATCAGTTTGGTGGTCGTAGGGGTTGGACCAGATCTTCATCAGGGAAGAGCCAGATTAGGACTGAGCCTTATGTGAGCGGTCGTTCCAAGGAAGGGACCATGCATCTTCATGTTTTAGATCAGGAACAAGTGAGATTTGATGTAGGACCATAAACTATTTAAGATATTATTCTGATTTCAAATTCTATAGTTGTAGTTTTTTTTGATATTGGGGCTTCAGTTTACTTTAAATCTTCCCATCTTGTGAACCTTCTGATCCTACCAACCGAACTGTTATCATTTTCAATGGAGTTGGTAATAGCATTTTGGAAAATAAGGGAGAAAGGACTTAGGTGACCATCATGCGCACTCCCTATGTCAGAAGTTGATATGGAGTGGGATTTTATAGTCCTAGATATGGACCTATTTAATGTGATCCTTGTCATGGACATGATGGTTCGATTTCAGGATCATATTGTCTGCTTATCGGCAATATGTTTGTCTTATGGCACCTGATGGGTGCCCCTAGGTATTTCATGGGGAATTCGATCCTTGGTCAAGTTTCACAGGACCTCCACTTCCTGAGTTGGGGAATATTTTTTATCAGTTATTGTCACTCTCACTGGACGACAAGATTGGAGCTTCTCAGAGTGGCATTCGACTTGTAGTGGAGAGTTTCCAGAGGTATTTTTAGAAGCTTTCTTAGGAATACACCTAGAGTGGGATGTGGAGTTCTCAATTGTGTTTTTGCTGAGAAGATAACCAATATCTCTTCCCTCGTATCACATGAACACCATCGAATTGAGGGAATTAAAGATACAGCTAGACAATTTGGAATCCAATGGATTCATTTTCCAGAGCATATCTCTTTGGTCAGCCCTAGTTTTATTTGTGAAAAAGTCCAATGGAACTCTCTAGTTGTGCATTTATTACTTTAAATTGAATAAGGTGACCATAAAGAATAAATAACCTTTTCCCCAAATTGGATATTTATTCCACCAACTGATGGGGTAAAATTGGTTCTCTCAAATTGACTTTAGGTCGGGTTACCACCAAATCAGGGTGAGAGAAGAAGATATCCCGAAGACAACATTATAAAGTAGGTATGGTCACTTTGAGTAATTGGTCATGCCCTTTGGTGTGATTAATGCTCCAAAAAGTTTTATAAAATTCATAAATAGGTTGTTCCACCAATATCTCAAATCCTTTGTCGTGGTATTTTTGTATGACATATTGGTTTATTCTGGATCTGAGGATGAGCATGATAATCTCTTGTGGATCATTTTGGGAACTTTGTGGGATCACCTCATGTACACCAAAAATTCAAAGTGCACATTCTTGGTTAGGGATGTGATGTATCAAGGTAACGTCATCTCAGAACACATGGTTTCAGTGGATCCTAAGATGATCAATGCTGTTATGACATGGGAACATCTAAGGAATGTGTTTGATATCCGTAGTTTTCTTGGGATGGAATGTTTTTAATGGTGTTTTGTTTGTGATTTCTCGTGGCATGCCTTCTCCATGACCACACTCACCAGGAAAAGGGTGATGTTTGAATGGAGCCCTTCGGGTCTGGCATCCCTCAAAGAGTTAAATTGGTGGTTGAACACCACACCTTTATTGATATTACTAGATTCTTGGACGGGAAATGTGGTTTATTGTAATGCCTCAGGTATGGGCCATGGGTGTGTACTCATGTAGGATAATCATGTGGTGTCTTATGGTTTTCGCTAGCTCCTGCCGCATGAGAAGAATTACCCGAATCATGACATGGATTTGGGAGCTGTGAATCATGCCCTTAAGACATGGCATTACTACCTCTTTGTGATGAATTATTTGGTCTACTCTAACCATAGGATCCTAAATTAAATCTTTTCACAAAAGGACATAAACCTAAGGTAGCTCTGTTGGCTTGAGTACTTGCAGGGGTTTTAAATTTATATTTTCTATAACCTAGGAAAGGGAAATGTGGCGGAGGACTATTTTAGTAGGAAAGTACCAGTGCAGGCTTTTAGGAAGTCCAGTATTGAGTGGACTCTGATGGGGCTCCCTGTCTATATTCCCTTTGAGAGTAGGGAGAACATCATTGGTACTTTCTTGGTAACCATTTAGTTGACTACCACTCTTCTGGAGTTGATTAAGTGGGAACAACATAATAATGAGATGTGTCTGCGATATATGCAGTTTATTCATAGTGGGGAGCCTCCTTATGTTTGGTCTTTTTCTCCGGAGATAATTTTCTGCTTAATGGGTCATGCATTGGTTCTGTTGTCTCTACGAAAGGTGGCGATGTGGGATAGTCACCAGTCTCAGTAGGATATCCATCTTGGATATACCAATATGTATTATGATGTTTGTCTCTAGTTTTGGCAGCCATGTATGAGATGGGAAATAGATGACTTTGTTTCGAGATTATATACATTTCATGTGGTGAATGTAGAGGACCAGATAACATCTAGTCAATTTCTTCCATTACCCGTTCCTACTTGGAAGTGGGATGAGGTTGACATGGACTTCATTGCTGTCTATCCTTGTACACCTTGGGGAGGAATGAAAGTTTTGTAGTGATTTCTAATTTGACCATGTCGTCTCACATCATCCGGATCAGATATACAATGAAGGTGGATGAGATGGGTTGTTTTTATGTTTAGAAGGTGGTCAGACTTCATGGTGTGCTGTCACTGGTTGAATTTGACATGCACCCCTACTTTAACACTCGGTTTTGGAAATGTCTCCAAAAGGCTATGGGGTCAGAGATTAAAATGAGAAAGACATACCATCCTCAGATGGATGGCCTGGAAAAGGGGAAAAATTAAATTTTGGAGGACAAGCTTTGGCGCATGCGTGTTTGATTTCATAGGTTCATGAGATAGCCATATAGGATTGGGTGAGTTTTCTTATAATAACAGTTAATAATAGACTATTAGAATGGAACCCATTTAGCCACTCTATGGTCAACCTTGTCAATCTTTTTTTGGGCAGAGCTTGGTGAGACCTCACTATTGGGACCAAGCCTTGTTTGGGAGACGTCTGAGAAGGTCATGTTAATTAGAAATTAGTTTTGGACTCCTCAGAATTTCCAAAAATCATATGTAGATCAGAGGAATTGGAATCTTGAGTTTTTAGTGGGGGTCAGAGTGTTCTTAAAGGTGTCCCCTCCCACGGGTCACATCTGCTTGGGACAGAAATGGAAGTTGACACCAAGGTATGTTGGGCCTTTCGAGATTACCGAGAGGATCTGAAAGTGGCATACATGTTATATTGACCAACTAATTTGACATCGATTCATGACTTATTCCATGTATTCCATATGAAAAAGTAATATCCTGATACATCACATGTGTTGAATTAGAAGGATTCAGATATAGAGCCAGATTTACCTATTTTTGAGCGACTAGTACAGATAGAGGATTAAAAAGAGACAGTGTATCATGGACAGTCCATTTCCTTGGTTTTCTTTCATTGGATTCATGGGAATGACGAGAATGAGACTTGGGAGATGAATTTAGGGGATGAGAAAGATCACTCATTTCTATTCACTAATCAGGCTTCGAATTGACCTTTTGGGAGAGGAATGTAACTATGGTTGGGAGGATTGTCACACCCAGACATCACATCGATGTATGTTTCTAATATTAATTTTATCCCATAATTTTATTTTTCATTTTAATAATTTTTTTTTGAATGTGGGCTGTGCATGATATGAGTCAGGCGATTTTTGAACTGAGAAATGAAATCGAGCCCGATATGTACGGTGAAAAATTTTCACTGGTAAATGATCCTTGGATTGACAATGCCTAAAACTAGGGAAGGTCACAGGCGAATCCACATAGCCTTCCGGGCGCGTGGGTGGACCTTTTTTATTATAATTTTTAAGCACATCATTATTTTTTTTAATATCAATATTATTTTTATTATTGTTAATACCATTATTAATCTAAATTATCCAATTTATTAATTCTTTTCTTGATTGGAATAATTACTTATTTTAGGGTTTCTATTCCTTACAATTTATTTATATGTTATCTTTTATTTTTCTTTTATTTCATTTATTTCATTTATTATTTTCTCTCCCTCACTTGACAACTCTCTCATCCGTCGAGATACCCTAGTGTCCTCTCAATCTCTTACTCTTTTTCCCCTACCATTTTCCACTACTCCCTCCTCTAATGATCCTCCCAGTGGCGTCGTGCCCTCTCACCCATACTACCTCGAGCTTTGCTTAGCTGACACCGCACCAACTCTCTTATCCAGAAATCCATGCCACGCCACACCCTCTTCTTTCTAGATGTCGTGACACACCACCACAACCAGATCTATTTCTTTGTGTCGAGCCACGACCGTATACTTTTTGATATCTTTCACCCATCCAAGACCCCCAACCTCTATCGCCTCTCTCGCAGGAATAGACACTCACCTTGCTACCTCACCCTTTCCCTCATTGATCTGAGACTCCTGCATGCAAGTAGTACTGGAAGACCCTAGGTGTGCCATCACATTCTAGCTGGATGATCCAGCTCTTCCTCGGCTAGAACTCACACTATCTATCCTCCACCTATTTTATCCACCCACGCGCGCACCTCCCCCAAGTTCATATGAGGCTTCAATAGCCCCTCCCTTGGCTGTACCTATTTCTGGTGGATCCCCCATTGTTTTTCTAGCACAGTGAAAACACTGACAGCCTCCATTAACATCTAGTTAGCCTATCATATACTGCGCCTTAGGTGCAGTGTACCCCAGTTGATCATAATTTTATTTTTGTGGTGTAGTGGTTAGGTTTTAGATTGTTTTGAATTACGTTTTATGCAATTATGTGGTAACATGTTTTAGGAGTCTCTTTGGTCTTCAAGCGGTGCATGCCTCATGCGGCGGAAGATTTGTGTCATCTTGAAAAGTTTTTCCTACACTGAGGTTAGTGATTCCACACATAAATATTAATTACTGATCATTCGATAGTTTGTTTAATTAATTTATCCCCCTTTTCAATTAGTTTTCATGTTGGAAAACCATTTTTTTTACTAAGTTCTATTGTGCAATTTTTTTCATATAAGTATTTTTAAATGATGTTATCCTATTATTTTTAATTGTGAAAACCCACTATGAACTGTTTATCATTATTTTGTAAACTTTTTTGTGTTTAATTTAGGAAGTGCGGATGATGTAGTTTAGGTTTTGGCATTGTTTTAGAACATTTTTTTCTTTGAGAAGGGTTTTTAGTTAATTTTTTCCATTAAAAATATTTACTACATTTTGGGAAATTGTTTAATAATTTCTCATAATGTATTTATTAATTATAAAAACTGTATTTATAAAACTATTCACCTAGATTAATTTAACATGAAAGTTGTGCAGGTTAAATTCTAAAATGTTTTTTGGGTGTGTACGATTTTAAAATATTGGTTCAGTGTTTGAATAGTGTGTATTTTTGTGTAATAACCATGTTTTTCTATTAATTATTAATTTGACATGTGATTTGAACTTATAAATTAGATGAAAACAAAGAGGGAAGCCTGGGTTAATAGGTGGGGGGGACCAGGACTTGTGGGATAGTTTTTATGAGGTGGCATAACCCGATTTAAATGGAAGGATTGACTAATGGAACACTAACTATACATATTAATGACATAGGCTCATGGTTTCTAATTGTTTTTTTTAAGGGTCATGGTTTCTAAGACATTGTTTCTAAGGTTCATGGTTTTGAAGACACATTTCCCTGAGACACTACATTCTAGGGTCCCACATATTACTAGTACCCAAAGGGACTCCCCCATCTTTTGGTGCTCCTAGTTACATCGCGCACACCGATGATACATGATATGTCACTTGAGTTACTACACAAACATGTGTTGGCTTTTAAATACTTTTCATTAATTTTGTTTCATGAAAACTATTTCCATTAATGTTGTTCAAGAATTTCCATATTTCCATTATTTTATCACTGCAAATGTTTATGTCTTTTAATGCTAATGGATGTAATTATTTCTTGGTGGCATCCTACTAGGAGATTTCTCATGCCCTACTTACGCCTTTGGGTGTAATTTGATTTTTTTATACTTGATATATGTAAGGGTATATCATTAAGAGGTGGTGATTCATGTTGGTAGATGATTACATGGAGCTGAATTGTGGATATGGCTCAAGGGTGGTGTCCTCTCTCAAAGTGGAGGTTTATTTATTTGTTTAGGTCACCCTAAAATTTATTATACCTTTTTTGGTTTTCACATTAAACATTCAACTCCAATTTTGGTTTTTGGATAAAGGCTTTTATGATTGTGGCATTCAACTCTGGTCTATTTTATATTTTTTGTTGATTTATTTTCATTTTTTTATTCGGGTAAATTTTTCCCATGTTTTCTTTTGGTACACAAAAAATTTTCCTAGCCTGGGGGGATAAAGATTTCCCTTTAGGTCTTGCCACAGACTGTGTACAACGTTGTTTCGGATGGTGACCCGACATGGTTCTTGACAAGTTATTTATTCTAACACTATTGGTGGGGCCCTACTGAGTTTTACTCCACCCTTCCTAGAACTACATGAAACTTGGGTACCATAGTGGATGATACTTTCTTTTTTATATTGTTTCAGGACATAGACCTACTATTAGTTATTCATGGGATGTAAGATAGGATTATGGGTGGCCAAGACTGGGTTATGATTTGTGTCTATTTTTATAGTCATTCGGAAATTTTGGTTTTTGTTATTTGTATAAAATTATAATAAGAAGTTTAATCAACATGTTTTTATATCATGTTTTACATGGTTATTTGTTGAAATATATCATATGTTTCCCATTAATTTCTTAATAATAATTTTATATATGTGTAAATAATTTATGTAGTTACATTAATCTTATAAGCGGGTATAGTCTCATCAAATATTTTCCATAGACACAAACTAGTATTTTCTAGACATTGGTGTATGGGGAGGTACAACTGAGGTGATGTGATGACCCAACTCAGGAAACCAGATATACTGGCCACTGGGTCGATGAAATTACTATCATAAACCCTTGAGATGCGACCTACCATTTCCTCTGTCATGATTCTCCAGGCCCGAACATTACTCACTACAGGCCATCATATTGTAAAAAGAATTTCCAATATGAGAATCAGAATGGGAAAATGAATGTGTTTTTGACCATATTTGTTAGGGTCATAGTCATGGTGTGACCCATGTGGGACACAGTGTTGGACCCATTATCAATGGTCTTTCCCTTTTCCAAAACCCCACTCATCTCTACCATACGAAAAACCCAATTGATCATATTGTGACCTATATGGTTATCCCCTATAGATGATGTATCTGGAAACCATCATGGAATGATGAACATTATAATGGAAATATTTACAATGGGGTCACACCTATCCACACACTAATTTTTAACCAAGAACTAGAAGCATCATCCAATCCTCTAATAATATTAAAACAAATCAATAATATGTTGCAACCTCGACAATATGGACATTCAAAATATCCCATTCAGTAGGATAAAATTCAAATTACCATTACATTTAAAAACAGGTAACAATATTTATTATTAAAAACCCCCAAACATAGATCTTCCCATCCTTAAAAATTCATGGTTTTCCTAATTTATAAATCCATAGCCACTATCATTTTCGATTAAATGATAAATTTCCATATTATTTCCCCAAAAGATGAATGAGATTCTATTTCACATCATAAAATATTAATTAAATTTTTTCAATAATAACTGAGCTACCCACTCATAACCATTTACAATACTAGGATGATTGTAAACTATGCCTATCTATCTTGAGATACTAAATAGGCATCGACTAACTCATTGCCAATCAAATGGTTCTCTCCTACAAGACCTTATCAAAAAGTGTGACACTTAGTCATGGTGTTTCCCATAATAAAAGTAACCCATAAAAAATTAACTTTTAGTGGATTATATGTATTTGTGATGTGGATTCCTTCACACTACACCCGATCTCTTATAAAAACATGAGTCCGTTTTTTTATGGAGAACTTTTCCTAAAAATTCTTTGTCTCACCCATAGATTTTTTACCATATCACCCAATCACGATGAATATATTCTCATAAGGATAAATATATTGTATATATAATCACACTAACGAAAAAATTGGAAACTCAATATAATTCCATTGTTGGGTCCTCTATGCCCACCACTAACCATAAAAATGAACGCATTATTATTGTTGTAACTCAAATATGCTCACTCTCAGGCCATGTCAACTTCAATCACAAGCCGGATACTGACACATGATGTTGACCCAACATAGAATCTAATTCCAAAATCGATTGGTTTGAAATGAAAAATATAGATTCAGATAAACACTCTCACTAACATCCTTATGTCTTCTTGAGATTCCCCTAAAAATGTCAAAACATCCACAACCCTATCAATATAAGGGCTATAACTCTATGACTAATAATGTTCTCTTCTCCATAGTTGTACCCTTATAACCCATATACTGTGCTAAAAAATTAATCTCTATAGACAGTGATCCATCCATTAACATACATAATGACTAGAATTGGCTGTTATTCTCATACCAGATTGGTAACACAAAACAACGATCAATACTTTTTATCGAATTACTAGGAATGAAATCCTTAATATCCATTGATATTAAATATGCAATGTGGATCAAAAACTTTCATTTCTAATGGTGTGATACCTACCATATGTCTTTACTTACACTACTCCATGATCACTAGACCATCTGATTCCCATCAGCACATGCTTGTCACTTCTCCCATGTCATGTTCACATATCCTGATAACCCATATAAACGACCAAGCACAAAATCACCATAACACAAAACTCCAATCCAGCCTTGATGTTATCACCTATTATTTAGAATCACATATGATTCTCATGAAATCCTCAAGCAACCATTCTTGTAAGCATGTCATCTACCATATCGGTTCTCATGACCACAAATGACTTTTCCACATATATTTTTTCCCATATGGGAACTATGCCTAACCATCACAAAAATTCCATGACACAACATATATTTTTATGAAAAAATATTGCCACCCCCACACAACTTTTACCTAGGATAGTGGTCCTCTAATGAACCCCCATACATGTTATTATTCATTATCATTCTCAATATCATCCAAATCCATTAGGCGTATCATCTCGCATCACCTAACTCATTCTCCCATGAGTCACACATAATCAATACTAGGCACATTAAACTAAAAAAATGACCATATTCTTATCACAAGTAAATATAATTTAGTCAAAACTAATCCTTGATTCTTTATCATTAGCAACATAAGGTATGTTTCTCATGTTGAGGCTAACTACAAGATCACCCACCACTCATGTATCATTTCAATCTATAAGAATGTATCCATGATATATCAATCCTATATCCAACCATCTTTTACTATTATTCATTATTTCCTTAGTAATGAATTTTAAAATAAATAGTTCTAGCAACCTAACCAATAATCCCCTACAAACCTATTCTTTATATATAAAAAACTCTAATATATTTTCTTCAAATAATATCATGGAATATCACATGCCATTTATCTACCCACATAATGAAATACAATATATTGAGTAAAAATTCACTATAACATTAATACTCTTGGGTTATCACATATACATTATAGGATTCACGCAGCCAAGCCTCCCACCCAATCTAGTGTGCTAATTATCACTAGGTATCTATATATCATATTACTCCCTCAAGAATAATGATCAAATCTAGTTCATATAATGATACCACCGTATGATGATTCATACTGATTAAAACCATAGCCACATGTTTTAATTAAGTCAAATTACACCAATAATATATATAAAAATAACGATATTGGTTGTTCTTAATACAATAAGTATACAAAAAAGGGTTCCATAAGTATGGAATTGAATTCATTTAATAATCCACTATAGGTTAAAATATATCCCATGCAAGGAAGAACATTATTTCTATCAGATGAGGACATCCCATGATTAGATCAACATGAGCTATGAAGAAAAGAAAATACCAGGTTTCAATTATGTATAATTACACAAATAATTTATATAAAAAAAATCATATATACGCTCTTATTCAAATTAAAACCAACTAAAACTCAAAAAATATTAAAATCAATCACATATGACCACATGATTTTCCCAAAAATCCTATATACCAAATATGATGCATGTATTCAGACCTCATTAAACTATGTTAAAAGAGTTAAAATCATAAATATTAATCTAATATATATATATAACTTGAATTTATATCTCAACTATAACAAAAAAAAATATATAATTACCATAAATCAGGTAACCTACAATACACCCAGAAAAATTATTCAAGAATCATTAGTCTAAGGTCGATTGAAAGCTATGAATAATTACAATTCCCTATTTCCATACAATAAATTGTAATAATGGAAGAAATATTCTCTCATACCATTCTATGACATCCCCAGCTAATACCACAGTATAATATACCTATAATGATACTAGTAATCATTGTATCTTATGAAGTGTTACATGACTTCAAACATTTATCCCCATATACCAGAGGTTTCAGACCAGCAGTGAGTGTATAAAATGTTACTTTAGTGAGAATATACCCCCATATTAATGTAATATGATTGTTAAAATAACCAAATAACATAACCATAACAAATAATATGGATATAAAAATTTAGTAAAAAATTACCCAAAGAGGCTCAGTTACCATCCCCAATACTCATCTTCTAGATTCCTAAAATAATCTATATTTTTCATACAGTGTTTTGACATTACCCTACATAAACCAATGATCATAATGAATTCTTGGTAAAAATGGTTCTAGTTATGAATTTGTAGTGGTTGAGTAAAACGTTTTAGTCTATTACTAATAGTATACATTATATAATAAAAAATACATATTGTATCAAAAAGTAAAATTTTCCGAATTATCAAAAAAATTATATAAGGAAAATTAATAGACACCATCTACCCTTTAGTTAAAAATGTTGGAACCATGTTTTGAATAAGTTGTTTTTAAATGATGGAAGATGTTGGTGTTGTTTTTAGTTGTCAAAGAAGATAAGGAAGAAATAAATTTAACTCATTTTTTATTTTTTGGTGATTAGACTGACACATAATATTTAAGACTTTAGAATAAAAATGCTTAAGAATTTCTATTGTAATAGGAATCTGTTTTGTGATGAAAAGCCTCATCAGAATAATCATTGGTTCGGAATGAGGTTATAATTGTATTGAAGATGAGACTCAGATTCTTCCAAGATCTGATGAGAATCTAATGATTCTTTTTTGTTTAATAATTCCCAAATATCATATGTCATTTGGGAAACTTGTAATTAAATACATATTAAATAAAGTGGGAGAGTTGTGAATTTTAATGAAGTTCATATTGGAAAGAAAAAATGTTTATGAATGAAAAAGAATTTGTAATACTTCACAATGTATGTCATTAAATGATAAAGATAATCTTCAATATAATTTAAATAATAATGACGTCCCAATAAATGAAGAGGCATGTTGAAAAAGAAATTTTCTAAATAAATGATTTCTGGTCTTGGCCCATTTGTGTGAGATTACCTGATAAATATTTTTTTAATGCATGTGAATGTTGAATGGTATGTGAAGAAGGAAAAGATGTTGGTTATAAGTCAAACCAATAATCCATGATAATGAAATAATCGTAAAAATAATTTATTTGTTGGAAATTCATTATTGTCTTAATCATAAGAGGAAGAAATTTTCTATTGGAATCTGTCCATCAGACATGGTGTGCCACCAATCATTATAGTACCACTGACACTTGTAATCAAACATAGTGATGGTTGTAAAAGAAAATACTATATAGAATTGTATGTATTGGGAGTTTTTTGGGATAAAATAATTAGAAAATAAGAAAAGTTGGATTGTTCTAATGTGAAGAAACAAAACATTGATTAATTGACAATTCCATCATCATTTGTTCATCAATATGAGTTACTAGTTATTACCATAATCACATGTGTCTGGAGAAATAAGAACATTGATATTTTTATAAATTGGTTCATGATTATAATACTTGATTTGACACAAATTATCAGAGTGAATTCAAGACCAGTCCTCCAGGCACGAGATTACACTAATAAATATTTTAAGATATAGGATTAATGGGATGATGAAAATATGATATGAAGTTTTGTTTCAACATCCCATAACAATGTTTTCAAGTGGGATCTTGAATGTATGTTCAAAAATATGTGCTGAAGTGATTTGTTTCCACTAATTGGTATGGATGATTGTAATAAGAATACATCTATTCATCATATGTTTTGTTGTTCACATATCATTTGGAGAAGAATAATGTAAATAAGAATACGTAATATTCATAGCAATGATGAAATTTTAATGGGGTATATTAGTTCTTGTAGTTGATATGAAGCATCGTAATGGGGACTCAAAATTCGACTAATGTTTTTAATGAATGTCTAAAGTGAGTTGAACTTGTGAGAAGATTAAAGAAGTTTCAAGGAGAGTTGAAAAATATGGATGAAGTCCAAATTCACCTAAAATTCAATAAGAATTAATTTTTTTGGGAAATTTTTCTAAGCATGATTGGTTTATAGAATCATGCCAAAACTAGTTTGGGGTGGCCTATAAATAAAGGATGTAAATCGTAATTTCCTGACACAAGTATTATTCAATATATAAGGAGTGATAAATATTTATAGAGAAAATATGTTTTTTAAACAAAAAATCGTGATGAATTTATTCTGGATAAAACAAGAAAGGATAAGAGAAAATAGTTTATTCAATGTTTCTGGATGGGACTGTGTAATCAGACTGGAATGTCTAAAATGAAGAAGAAGATATTTTGTATTTTTTTCACAGTAATCTGACAAAGTTATATCTTTCATATAGAGAAATATTACATGGGAATTAAATTGGGAAATAAAAATAACTGTCATTATGAAATACATGATGTTATTTTCTACTGTAGTGTAATAAAGTGAAGAATTGTTTTGAAGATCTTATTTTTTTATAAAATTTGATCAACTAGAACTGCAACATGTCAGTTACAAAAACATTGTATTATATTAATTCCTGTTGCGTGAAGAACATGCACTGTGGTATGGAACACAATTCTACATGAGTGTAATGGAATATCTAACTCATTGTATTGAAAACAAAAATATTAATTTCTTGTGGATTGTGTGGTATTGGATTGTTTCAAAACCTTACCAAGGATGTATCTACTCTTGGGGTGTAGTGAACCTTGTAAATTCTTTTATACCTATGGTTTTATTCTGGGTTTGTTTTTTAGAAATGTGATTAAACTTTAACTAGTGGTGACCATTTTTTTTTCAAAGAAAAGAAACATTACTGAAAAATATATGACTGATTCACCCCTCTCCCTCTCAGTGATACATTGATATTGGGGGAAATTTTCACAATGAAGACACTTAAAATATTCCATGACTTTTTTAACTAGTGTCGGATCCCTTTGATCATGTAAAATAACCATAAAAAGTGTCAACCATAAATATACCCAAGAATATATATTTTTTTTATTTAGGATAAAATCATCCTCCCCTATAAACATATCATACAAAATCAGGGGGAAATACTCCATCCTCATAATCTCATATGTTGTTAAGGAAAAGTGTTTCTCCCTAGAAACATCTCATACAAAATTAGGATGAAAATTTATCTACCCTAAAATATCATATAATAAACTTAATAAAAATAGGGGCCCACCTTGGAATATCATACATCATCATGTGGAAAAGAAGAATGACTCAGAATCTCTTATCGAATACTCAGGGGGTAATGTTTCTCAACCTGTAATCTCATACAATATTTAGTGGAAAATATTCCTACCATAGAATCTCATATTAAATATATACTTATAAAAGCATCCCATCCTCTAAAATTATAATATATAAATTATTTTGTAAAAATATACTGACTTAAAAATATATCATATATAAATGATCAGGGAAAAGTGCCCTACCTGATTATATCAAAAATCACATTCGTGGGGAACGAATCTCCACCAAATAATCTCACATGTTTCACCCTAATAGTAATTAATTCACCTAAATAACTTTTATATCATACACCTATATAATACCACCTCCGAGAAACCTCTTATATCGTATAACATAGGTTTTCCACTTTCCTAAACCTAGAATGCATTCTCTAGACTGGCCTCTCATTAACATAACTGTGGCTCATCAATGTATCTATTTTAGGAATAAAACACACTATCCTCCATGTAGTAACCCTTTATAGGGTCGATATGAGACTAATGAGCACACTATGGTCCCATATATCATGTCTCATCATAATGCCCAACATGGGATCCCCATTATAATCCCAAAATCTTCAATTAAGTCCATAATTCATTGGATATAACAACCCATAGTATGATAATGATCGATGAAACACTCGATCAATTTGGAAATACAACGTGTTAATCCTAAAAGAGAGAATACATATATCCAGTCTCACTTCTATATAACCTAGGTTTTCCACTAGAGGGAATATAGGAGAGATGCCGCTGACTGAAGTCGGCACGGGGGAACGGAAGCAAAACCCTAGCACCCCAAATCTGGGGATCACTGATGCTAGGTCATTCACCGAAGTAGTTACGGGTAGATTTCCTCACTCAGAATCGAAGGCCTACAGTATCATTGATTCAAAAACGTATAGGCATAATGGTTTATCAAATATTGTTTTTTCAAAAGATGAGGTACTCGATATTTCCTCTGATCTCTGCTAGGAGCTTGTTGGACGTTTTTTAAAGAATCATCCCTTACTTCTTTTTCTGCGCAAAACACTGGAAAACACCAGTTTCATAAATTTTCATATTAGTATGATGAATTCAATGCAAGTTTTATTTCATTTTTCCTCGGAGAATGACTATTATCGTTTCTGAACTCGGGGCTCTTAGTCCTTTGGAGGGTCGTTTATGAATGTTTTCAAGTGGTCTCTAGACTTCGACATTGGTACTGAACCTCCTATCGCTCCTATCTAGAATGGGTTTCCTAGTTTACCCATGCATCTTTTCAAGGAGAACGCTCTCTTTTCAATTGCTAATGACTTTGGAATTATAATTATACTTGACTCAGCTACCTTGAATCTGTCTCGGCCTTTTGTAGCTAGGATATGAATTGAAATTGATATCTCACGGGAACTACCTTCTCGTTTCTAGATTCAAAATAGAGATTCTGGTTTTATTCAGGATGTTGTTTTTGAGAATGTTCCAGCTTTCTGTAAATTTTGTTCTAGAATTGGTTATTTGGTGACTGATTGTGAGTCTCAAAAGTCTGAACCTCATCCACCTCATTCCGGTTTCATTTAGGTGTAAATGTCTACTTCCAAAAACAATCAAACAATAAAAAGTGATTCTAATACACCACCGCCAAATCCCATTGATATCCCTAAGACTCTCACCGAGCCTTTAATCTCTAAGGAAAATCTATATAACCAAGAATTTAAGACAAAAGATCTTTTGGAATAGGGTGAGCATTCTGATAAGGATAAGATAGGTCTCATTCATCTTTCAGGTAACCCCAATAACCATAATATGGTGCCATCACCCTTGATTGAGGAAAAGGAGAAGCACCTTGATGTAAATGAATCTCGAAATAAGGATCAAAATGATACTTCTAATACTAAAATCACTTCTCAGGAGGCTAATGATCAGCATAGTCAGATTGAAGAAACCAATTTAAGTTCAAGAGCCAAAAAAGAAAAAAACACATTGTTGATGTTGAAGGCTTCATCACCCCCAATCCTAGAAAAACTAGTAAGCGTAGAGACTATTCACAGATGGAAAGATCTATTTTTACAAGGTCTCTGTCTCATGCTAAGATGGAAAATTATGATCCTCCATTTCCCCCATTACTGTATGATACCCCTTCATATCACATAATTGTAGCACAATCAACTACCTACTCTCAATCATCTGACTCATATTGCACTGAGAGTGTTCCTAAAAATGAACCCTATTATAGGGATGTCTTCCAAATTTATATGAATTAGGATATCTCTGAGGATATTTAAGCTTGAATGGATGGTAATTATGTACATGCATTCTGACAATACAAGAGTTGGTAAATGATGGCTGACAAATACTTACAGCTTGGGAAGAGAATGTCCCGTATAGGGGTGGAATAATTTAAAAGGAATCCTCATTTTGATTTCAATGATATGCCTTGGGAATAATAGTTGTTTGCAATAAATCGTTTATGATTTGATGATTTGAATTTGACTTGCATCGATCTTGTTGGGACATTGGGGACTCTTTTCAGTTTATATCTCCATTTATTATCGTATTTCAGGGAAGATTTTATTATTGGATTGAACATTTTTTGTTTCCTTTTAGTCTATCATTTCTTAGACTTCCCATGTGCTCTTAGAGACATATGGAGCATTTCTATTGGTCTCACTTTTGAATCACATGTTTGTTGTAAATGCTACTATTTTTCTCACTACTGGATGTTGAAGTGGTGCAGGAACATGAAGCAGATTCTGCTTGAATCCTCCGTATTGGTCTGCTTGGTTGGCTGGGAGTTGATTCGAAATATCTTCACAGCTCTCATATTCTGATGTGGGTGAGAATGTGATCATTATTACTGGTAGTTTTTCTGTGTATTTATGGAGTTTCCAGAACCCCTTTTTTTGTTCCACTAGTTTGATGTAGTCTTCAGTACAGTTGATCTTGGATGGTCTCTTTATGGAAAAGAATAATTCTCTCATGAAACAATGAGTAGGTGTGGAAACTCTTTTTTCACATCTTTTATTCATTATATAGAATGAATTGTCTATACAACTTGGTGATGGTTTAAGAATATTAAACATCATGTTTCGATTGTAACATATTTATTTAATAAATTCCTGATCCATGCACTGGTTTTCCAGTTCATGTCACTTTCAAAAGAACCATGGTTCGCAACTTACACACATGAAATCAATAATTATACAAAAATTATACACACTAGGGAACTTATATACCCATTGAAGAGGAATAATTTTTCCACTGTATATTCAATAATGACAAAATCTAGTAGTGTCGCAAGGTTACATATTGTCTTCCTCTATTATAAACACTCTTATTATATCACTATTCCCTATACGAAAAAGTCTAAGAGAACCCATCATTGGGTCTTTTACAACTATTTCCCAATGAACCCAGACTTTAGTACCCTAGAACCAGTGCATAATTATAAAATGGTATTTGATAATTGTCATTATACCCTAAAGTTTCATTTAGTTTAGTAGTCTTGGAAAATTAGATAAACATATGATCCACATATTATGTTGGAAATATAAAAATATATCATAATAATCATTTTTGTATCTTTAAAATCACTCAAAATATACATAATCACAATCTAAGAAAAAATTAAGGGATAGTTTCTGTGTTAAATAAGGGTTACATAAAATTTATAATATTATGAGAAAATAAGTAAAAATCTATATGGAAAAATAGATAATTAAAAAACATTCCATTTAATATATAACTGGAGTTCAAAGTAAACCCATTTAAAAAACATACATATGAATCACATGGATAATGTGAACTACATTCATAAAAAGAAAATTCATAAATCATGACATTCATGATATTACCATCAATGCTTCAATGCATATATCATGAATTATGTTATCATGTCTTTATCAGATACATTCTTAATAAATGGGAAGGTGTAAATAATATAACTATCAAATATGGATTGCATGGTATTTTATTACAGGAGACCTTTCAATGCATCATGGGTATATCGATAATTGGGGACCACATATCACTTCAATTTCATGTTCATTACTCTGATGTTGAATAATCAATTCAGTTCACTCTTAACAATCATTATTAGTCATTATTTATTCCCATTTAATCTGCAATACTGAATATTTCATCATTCCATGAAATAACATTCTTAATAAAATCCAATCATATAATACTATATAAAAATAGTATATGATTAAAGAAACGTCAAATTTTAGGAAATTATTCCTTATAAATTACACTATGATATTTTAAAATAATGGAATTATGATTGATAACATGTGTAACCTAAAACACTAAGTATGAGTGAACCATGAAATATTATTATTATGATATGACCGTTATAACCTAATAATTGAATTGTTGGGTATAAATATGATTAATTATATTAGTAAATATATATATATCATAATAAATAATTTTTTTAATTAATTCTTATTAAATAAGAACTCAATTTTTAGAAAAGAAATTTTATCCATTAAAATAATTTTTCCTTTAAAAATTTAATCATTGATTTTTGTAAGTGAATTATATATATACTTTTTTAAATTGTTAGAAATTCTATTTGATAAAAATATTTTATTTTTTTAATCCTCACATCAAAAATAATTTATCATGAATTATGTTATTTTTATAAAATGTTTTATTTTTCTATAAATAGTAAAAAATCCAATATTATAGAAAAATGTTTTTTCATTTAATGGATTTATAAAGTTAAAGTTTATATTTATCTACTTTTGAAATTTAATTAGTTATTTTTATTAAAAATATCCATACTATATTATTTTTAATGAATTTTTTACTATAATTCATTATAAAAAAGTTTACATAAGATGATATTTTTCTGAAAAACTATTTTCATCCCATTTTGAAAGTCTAATTTAATACTAATTTATGTCACCTTAGTGTCTTGAATAATAAAAACTGAAATCAATAATTGTAATAATGTCTTCCAAATTTTTAAATTTATTCCTCTTTATTATTATTCATTATGAAAAGTAATTAGAGTAAAATTTTGATACCACGATAATGGTACAATGGTTTAATTAATTATAAAAATAATCTGATAAAAACTATAAAGTAACACTAGCACCAGAATTTCTATTATTGTATGAGTATAATTTATCAATAATCATTAGAAATTATAATATATGATCTTTTTTCTATACGAACATGATTTTAACATTTATTATATTTTATGTAAGGAAAAGTCAAAAATCATATTCACTTTATTTTATTGCCATTAAATTTTTGACATAAGGATAAAAATAATGTTTTTGGTAATAAATATTAACTTAAAATATAAATTATTGTCATATATCATGATAATTTATTTTTTATTTTTTGATGAAATTATTACTTTAAATTCTTATAAAACCCGAGATAGTATTTATTCAATTAATAGAAAAATAAAATTAATGAATTTAAAAATGTAAAATTTAATATATTTTGGATGGATTTTTATGTTCTATGATTATTTTCTATAAAAATTACATATTACGGTGGTGATAATTACTTATATTTTAATATAAAGGTTTCTATATAATATTAAAATTTCAATTAATCTAATAGTTCAAAAATTGATATTAATGTAATTTTATAAAAAATAATATTTTACTAAATGGTTTAATACTATAAATATCATATTGTCTACAACGTTACTATGATATGGATTAAAATATCAACCATAGTCAATATATGGTCCAATATCTCTTTTGTAGTAACTTTAATGACCCCTAAACATTATAATCATTAATATAGTGATAAATTACAAAAATGGGTTAAAATAATAAATAAGGGTAAAAAAACAAAGATTTATAAGGTTTTTGTTGGATGTGATGAATAAAAGTCACCCTAGCTATATATTTTAATATATTCAATTTTTATTCCATTTTACTGTGAAAATTAATTTATATTAATTAAATATTTTGAAAAATCATTAGAGTGCTCCTCCTCTGTCATATAAAAGGGAACCTGTTCTCCTATTTTCATCACACTTGAAAATCCATTTTGTTTGGCCATGCCCTATCCCAATACTTAATTATATCCATACCCACATCCTAGAATATTTTCTATTTGAAAAGTATCCTAATAAGACCTTTTCTCTAATCCTTAATTGGATTTCTGAAGAAGATAATGATAAAGAACACAAGTGAGGAGTATGACTGAAGTTAAGATACATTTTTTAAAATAAATATTATTATATTGTTTATATTAAAATAAATTTTCATTCATGTACATAATTTACAATTTTTTATATGTATCAATTTATATGTACATAACTTAATTATAAAGGACATTTTTTGTCACATTATAAAAAAAATCCATTTTTAAAAGGAATCATTTTACATAATGTTTTCCATTTACTTAATAAAGAAAACATGAATATTCTGTATTATTTAGATGGATGAAATTGATTATTTTCCTCTATAACCACTATTTTATATTAGAATTATTTTTTATTAATAAATTTTTTCATATAAGGAAACATTTTATCACTTTATTCTAATAATTTTAGTTTTGAAAATTAGGTTTTATAAGTAAAAATGAATTTTAATATCTGAATGTAATTTATTATGGGTAAAAAAATGTTTTTATGATTTGATATTTTATGTGTTATAATTATTTTGTGGTAATTGGTAATTTTTTATGATAACAAGTGGTTCCATTATAAAACAATTATGAGTGGTTTTGTGATTTCTCACCAATGAATTGGGTATGATTTATGTTTGTAACATGACTATGAGGGTTATTCCAAGTGTAATAATGATGGTTACTCCATGTGTAACCATACGGGTTATTCCATATGTAATAATGAATTGTAATCCATGCATGAGAGTTATATGAAAATGATTCCTCAATTTACCAACATGATTTATTTATGTTCCCTATGGTTTTTAGTGAAATATTATGATTTCATATTGTATGTTAAAGATTTTTTTTAATGAAAAGAATTTTATATTTATTATTGGTTAAAATTATACATTCATGACAAAAATTATGAATTTGCCTTTATTGAAAATATACCTTTATGATATTTACATTTCCAATAATATTTATTATGAAATGTTTTAGGAAAATCTATATGCAAATAAGTTGTCTTCTTTTATATGAAAATGTTTATTTTGAGTTGAATTTTTATTTTGAGATATTGAATTATCATGAATTACTATGGTATAACTATTTCATTATTTATTTCATTTTTATGTCCCTTACAATGTATTTTTTCTCATCAAATGTTTTTAAAAAAACATAGCATTTTGAGGATGAGTAAGGAAAAGGATGTGGTCATGATAAAAATTGTGAAGATGTGTCATGAAAAGAAAAATTGTAATATTATAAATATTGTTTTTGAAAAACCTATTATTGAGTTGAAGTTACCACTTTGTGATATAATACATATTTAATCAAGTGTAATGTCAAAATTATCTAAAAAATATAATCCTAAATGATATTTAGGATTACATAAAAATAAATTCTTATATAAAGATACTAGAATATGTATTGATTAAGGTAAGTTACATATAGTTTGTATTAGGTAAAAGGTCTATAAGACATTAGATATTAGTATATCTTCATGTAAGATTATATTAAGAGTTACATATACCTCATTGGTTTATAATTTTAATGTTTCTAAAAAGGTAAATGTATTAGAAACCCATTTCATGGTTTTAATTGATGGATTTTATGTTCATAAATGTTATTTTTTTTTGCATATGACTATTTTGGCTGAGGTATATGTAACCCATAAGTTTGAGATGATGGATTTTTTATAATAGTTATTTTACATTTTTAGGGATATAATTAGGAAAATATAATATAGACATTGAGGATAAAACATTCATTAATGCTGATATTATTTAGGATTTTAAGGATAATGTATTATAGAATGTCCATCAATATTTTATTTTCAAGGACCATTTTCAATATAAAATGAAATATTTCAATTCATGTTTTAATTATGATATTTTAAATAGATTAAATATATTTTTTCATAGTTAAAGTAAAAGAATATAAAAAAACCTTGTTATCCCTTCTATGTGGTTTAATCACTACTATCTGTGAAAAATATTATTCAATTAGTTGTGAAGGATTTTCGAAAATTGGAATCACCTATAAGAAGCCATTTTATATTTCCAACAACTTCTTATTTCTCTAATATTTAATTTTATCATGGAAAATAATTTATTTGATTCCAAAATTATAACATATATATCTCATTCACCAAGCTAAATACCAATAAAGACTTGAATTTTTCTTTTTTAAAGATATAAACATTATGTTGAAAGAAAACGTAGATATCCACATCATAAAAGAAGAACCTGATGCCTAGATTTAAGGTATGAATTATTTTAATATGTTACTATATTGAAACATGATTGAGTTTATATTGATGAATCATAAGGACATATTTTATATCATGGATTTATAATAATAATTTATTAAGGGATATGATGCTAATTAATGGTTAAATTGTTGAGAAGGATGTTGAATGAAGGATATTTTTATATATGGGATTATTATAATTATGATATAGTGTTATTTTATCATTGATTTTTTAATATTCTAAATATTATAAGAATAATAAAACACGAAAAGTGTATTCATCTATAGTTTTTTATTTATAATTATGGAAACATATGTTTGATGAAATAAATATCATTCAAAAGTAGTACAAATAAAAAGAAATAATTTTTGTAGACATTCATTTAATGAGATATAAAAATATGAATACATAATCCTTTGGGTGAATATTTTCATGATATTGATTAAGTAATAGTCATGCAATATTATTTTATTTTTTTAAAAAAATAATTAGTATAGAAATCCATAGCTGTGAAAAACTGATTTGGTGATTCATGATATTTTTGAAGTTATTCATAAAGTATCTATGAATTTTATATGAATTAATTAAATAATTTTTAATAAAATGAAAAACTATATATCTGGTGAAAAAATGACAAATTTAGAAAGGTTGTGGGTCTAGAACCCACATCTATAGGAAGACAAGGGTGTATCTCCTACCATTGGGTTTCTTGAGGTCCTCGTTAGTATGAAATTAATTATTTACCTAAAATTATTTTTTACATATATATAAATTATATTCTAGGAACTTATAGTTTACCATTTAGATAACCATGGGATTGAGAATTTATTTGGTGATTAAGAAATTAATGTAATTTTAGTAGATTCATGATATTTTTTGAACCTTATATGATTCAGGTTGACTGTTTTTTTGATAAAAATGAATTTTTTTAGAAAAATTATTTAACATTATTTTGGAAACTTATATAATTGTTATGTAGATTAGTGGTGATTTAACTCTTTTATGGATGTGACTAAAATATCATTGAGATTATATGACTATGTAATATACAATTTTGTTATGTGGATTTAAGAGTGAGTGATGTCATTTGGTGATAAATATTTGAAAAATACATGATAATATATTTATAATATTTTGGGTAAAATATTAGTTAAAAACATAGTAATTATTTTTAATAATATATATTTACAGAATGATTTTTTTAAACTTTGGTTTTTACTATTTAATTTTCAGGATTATTGTATTATTTTATTATCTAAAGAATTATTCATTCTTATAACTATCTGAAAATTTCTAATGATTTTGGTTTGGAATAATTTCTAATGAAATTATAAATAACATGTTATCATTTTGTTGTAGTATATGATCTAATATAAGTTTAATTTTGTGCATCAGACATAAATAATTCATTTTTAATACCAATTATTTGGAGTAAATTATGTGATTATTGTGAACATTAATTAAAGGATAAAATTATAATTTTCTAATAGTTATAATACATTATGTTATTAGTCTAGATGGTAATATAATTCCTCAGAACTAAGAAAATGATCCTAAAAAAATAAATCCTATTACCTTTATTTCAAATGAATCTATAGCCTTTGTCAAACCTATTTAGTTAATAGTTTTATGGTCATTAACTTTCTCATGATAATTCACATTCTTAGGTTCAATGATCTCCTAAAATCTCCATCATTATTTAGCCATTATTCTTTTTTTCATGTCCATATTTTCAGTTCCTACAAATTTTTTTCGAAACAAATATGTGTTTTATTCTATATGACTAATTTATTTCCTTTTCATAATTTTTAATCAGATGTTTTATAATGTTTTCATGATGTGGGATTTTAATGAAAGTATTTTAAGATGAAAAACCTCTTATTATCGTGAAAAAGTACAAATTGTGAGGATTAATTTGGAGGGGCGGGGGGTGAATCTTACATCCTAATGTATTAAAATAAGTACATTATGTTCAATAATGTTCCCAAAATGCAACAACGAGCTTAAAAAATCCATGAAATATTATTATTTAAATATAATAATTTAATAATTCTACTAAATTAAAAGGTATAAATAATATTAACAAAATTTATATATATATATATATATATTCATATCAAATAAAATATATTTATTAATGTTTATGAAATAACCAATAATTTTTTTAGAAAAAAATTTATTCTTTATAAATATATTTTCATCAAAAAATGTATTTATCTTTTTTTGTAAGAGAATAATATAATTATGTTTTAAAATTTTTGAAATATTATTTTATTAAAATAAAATATTTTTTTTAAATAATCATATAAAAACTATCTTGTTTTGAACTTTTGATGTTTTTTTGAAAACATTAATTTTTAATTAATTTTTAATAAATAATGATATTATCGAAAAATGTATTTTATTTTAATTTATTTATAAAGTAAAATTATATTTTTGGTTAGTTTGGAAATTTCAATAGTTATTTTTTTTGAAAATCATCCAATTATATACTTTTTAATTAATTTCTTACTTTAATTTATTATAAAAGCATTTTTGTACATAAGAGGAGATTTTATGAATAACTATTTTTCATCATGTTTGACATGTTTGATTTTAATTGAAATTCTAATTATTCTATGTTTTGAATCATGAAAAATAAATTTAATGTGTTTAATGAATATGTATAAATTTTAAAAAAAAGTCATTTTATTTTTATACATTATTAAAATTAATCAGATTATTACCATTAAAAAGGTAAAATGGTTTTATTCAAGGAAAATTTTATTTGTTAAACACAAGAAGGAAATCATTACAAGTATAATTATTTTATTTTATGAGAATATTTCATCCATAATAATCCAAATTTAAAATATATTATCTTTTTTGGATATATGGAATTGATTCTGATAGTTATAATATTTTATAAAAATTAATGTAAAGAATGTCATTCTCTTTGTTTTATTAACGTTACATTTTTGACTTAAGGATCAAGAGAGGATGTGTTAAGTTATAAATATAAATTTAAAATAGTAAGTATTAATATTTATCAGGGTAATTTAATTATAATTTATAGTGATTAAATTATTATCCTAAATTCTTATAAAATATCGATACAATATTTATTCACCTAATAGAAAAATAAAAAAAATTATTTTAAAAATGTTAAATGTAATATGATTTTAATGATTTTTTGTGTTTAATGATTTTTGCAGATAAAAATTAAATATTTTTGGGGTGTTAATTACTTACTATCTAATTTTATTTTTTCTAATAAATTTAAAAGTCAAATTAAATTAATTCTTCCAAAATGGAAATTAATGTTATTTTATTATAAAAAGTTATTTAAAATGCAAAAAACAATTTTTTAGATATGTAGTTGGGATATGGTTGTTAATATAAACCATGCTCCATTTATAGCCTAATTGTTCTTCATTTAAAGTTCACATTAACCCTAATTACTAAAAGCCTTAATGCAGTGATAATTTTCATAAAACAAAAAATGGGATAAAATAAGATAAATGAAAAACATCACTTAAACCCACCGATTCTTTACTGGATGAGAGGATTCTGACTAAAAATTATCTTAGGATTGAATATTATCAATTTAAATCCATTTCAATGTAAAAATTAATCTAAATTAACTTAATATTTTAAAAATTTCTTAGAGTGCCCTTTCCCTCTCATATAAAATAGAACCTCGTCTCTGATTTTCAATAAACATCAAAATCTATTTTGACCACTAAAAAATACCTAAAAAAATTCATTAAATACCTACCCAAATAGAAGAGGGATGTTTTTATAATAAAATACAGCTATGATATATTTTTTTGTAAACCTTAAGAGGTTTTTCAAATATTAGTAAGATGAAGAATGTACAAGATGAGTTTGAATCAAGGTAGGGAACCTTAATTCGAAAAAATCATCATCACAATTTTCACATAATTTTTTTAATATCCATATTTTATTAAAAAAATTATAGATGTATTTATATGAAAAAAAAATTAATTTTAGTTAATATTTTATGTGTCTTTATAGTTTCCTTTAATGGTTGTTAGAAGGATTCTTTTTTCAGAATTGTTTTACATTATTTAAAAATGAAAAAGACATTTTATATTTTTAACGTATAAAATGATAATGTATTTTCCTACCATTTTAACAATTATTTTATATTTTGATTTATCTATAATTTTCCTTGTTTTCTTCAAATAATAACATTTTTTCCTTTATTTTGAGAATATTAGTTTTGAAAATATGGTGTTAAAATGAAAGGGATATATTAATATATAAAAATGATTTCTTATGGGTATAAAGAATGTTTTTATGATGCATGTATTCATGTGTTATGATTATGTTATTGTTTTTGGGTGTTGTTTGTGATTATAGGTTGTTCTTTTCTAAACTAGAGATTGATTGGTCTATGATATCCCTATAATGTATTGGGGAAGACATATGTTTGGATATCTGGGTGAGGGTTAATACAAGTGTAATTAAGATGCTTATTCTAATTTTAATAATGAGGGTCAATATATTTGGAAACATTATGTTCACTCAATATATAAGAGTGACATGAATGTGATGCTCCATGTTATCTACATGGATCGTAAGAATTTATAATTTCTACATGTGGGGGTTGAATTTTAGTTATCAAATTTAGTTATTTAAACTCCAAAAACCTCTTTATTAATTTATATCAAACTTAGTTGTCTTGAGATGATTAGATTACCTATAATAGTCTCAAAGTGTATATTATAAAGTATATTATAGAAAAGTTTACTAAAATAAACATTCTTTATAAAAGAACAGTGGAAAGAGATAACATGTAAAGGAAAGTAAAATGAATCTTTATAAGGTCTTACAATAAAAATATATGAAGCTTTATAAAAGGAATGAGAAAAATTTAACCTACAGAACAGAGTGTGTTAATAACTTAAAATTAATGTATCTATAATTGTAACAAAATAATTTTGTTTTTTTAATATAGAAGAATGTCTTCGATCCCAAATATCACATTTAGCTATGTCTTTATATCCCTAGAATCCCTCGATCATCCTGATCGGAATCACTAGTCTGCAAATCTGCAGAATCCTTTGATCTTTACATAGTTAGATGATATAATAAAATTTCAAAACATTGTTTTTAATTGACATTACTCCCAAAAATTCTATATAATAAATAATATCTAAAAAATTACAAAGTGGAAGTAATGGGTTGTTACGGAAGATAAAACATCTTTTATGTTGGGTTGGAAACCCATCATCTATTAGATCCCCCAATACTCATCTATTTATAGTTATTATAAGGCCCCGTCCTTAAACCTTACTTAATATTGAATTAAATGAATAATTCACAATGAGGATCGTTTCAAGTTTAGAGTTTTAGAGAATTAGGACATAACTATTACATCTCAAATGATTACAAAGTAGAAACTTTTAATATGTTTCCATAAAATAAAAACTCTAAAAAAGAAACATGTCAAGTTCCATGTTTTAGATAGCATGACTTTCCCTTGATCACATACTTGACCCTATTCCAAATTAAGTCCTGTGAGAAAAATTTCAAAAAAATATTGGGGTGAGCATAAAAAGCTCAGTAAGGGATACACAAAGAATGAAAACTGTTAGTTTATCAAAACAACAAGTAAACCATGTATACTTTATCAAAGTAATACTTTTCACCTTTATGAAATAGTAAAAACGCTTCACTGAATAAAATATCATTACTTTCCCTTTTGTAACCAAATGATTACCATAGAACCCATATAAAGATCACATAACATATAAATGTAACTTGGGACATAAAAATACTTAAGTGGAATAACCATACAATCGAATTCCACACATATCAATTAATGGAATGTCCATTTGGACAACTTCCATTCATACTTAATGGAATAGCCATATGGCCAACTTCCATAACCAATGCATTGGAGGTTATAACGTAACCACCCGTCCTGGTATTCACGACACCACCCGTCATATGGTTTATCACGTAACCACCTATAAAATGTCCAAGTACCATCATTACACATAAAATATTGAAAATATAAACATTTCAATAACAACATTTCATTTGCAATCACAATAAGTAATTCCCAGATTTTGAATTAACCAATCCATTTTCAAAAACCATTTAAAAGTGATTTTTGAATCAAAGTGTCCCATACCACTTTGATGATTTTAATGGAATTATTATTTTAAAAAATTAATGTCCATATAAATAAATACTGAAAACCATTTTGAAAACATGGACATTAAAGATAAAGATTTAGAATAATAAATCTTTAAAACATTTAAAACAATATTTTTGTTAAATAGATTTTAACAAAATTATATACTCTTGAATACAAATAATAGCGGAATAACATTTAATCCAAACATTATAATATCATGAGAATAAAGGGATTCATGATATAATATTTTAAAGGACAGTATACACACCATATAAGAGTGAATTGGTGCATAACAAGAATGAAGTCTCAAAAGAAATGTAAAATGAGATGAAATCCATTATAAAGAAGGTACCCTTAAATTAAGGATAAATAAATCTCATAATTATGTGTGACAAATATAAATACACCCAATATAAGTGGATATTAATTTTAAAATAATCAAAGGTTATTCAAACATATTCAAAGGATGACATATTCAATAACTACATGTTGAACCCAAAGAAGTCGAAATTGGGTAAAGAAGTTCCCTTGGTAAAATTCGACAGCCTAACGGTGTCACATAAAATTTTACAAAAAGAGTTGATGAGAGAGATAAAGGGGATATCATCACATGGACATAAAATTTACATAAATAATTATATAGAAGAACATATCCCAACATAATAGTATGTGAATTAAAAGACATAATAAAAGAAGTCTTTTAAAAAGAGGAGGGTGAAAGGTTCCTTTACCGACATGGATATCTTTCGAAACATACACCCCGTGAAAGAAGGACAATACAACATTGATTTAAATACTCATAAATGAAATTATATTACACAATTAGTAAAATAATGGGCAGTTCATACACCACTCAAAGTAAATTTTGGCAAATGTAGCATTAATCTCACGGGAATAAAAGTGAGATGAAAAATCCCGTACGAAAACTCGGTAGCCTAACGGCGCCACATAAAACATAAAAAAATGGATTGATGAGAAGAAATAGGGTCTCTCATAATATTAACATAATGTTTATAGAAAGAGGAATATAAAAGAACATCCCCCAACATAACAAAGAGGAGCTTAAAAGAAGTGACATAAAGGAGAGTACTTTAAAAGAAAGAGAGAGGTTAGATCTCTTACGAAAATTCAGCAGCCTAACGGTGCCACTCAAAACTTCCAAAATGGATTGATGAGAGAGAATAGGGTATCTCATCATATGAACATAAAAATTACAGTATGATTAATATAAAAAAACATCCCAATAACCAGAAATATGAGCTTTAGAAGGAATGACATAAAAGAGTGTACTTAAAAAGAAATAGAGGGGTAAGATCCCTTACCTCGGGTCCCACTTGACTTGATCGTTCTTTAATCTCCTGAATAATAAACTTGAGTTAATTAATAATTCATTAAGAACCTTTTTCAAGTTCATTAATCTTTTTATATCACTTATTACCATGTCATAAACATTATGTAATCATTTAAGTTAATAATGTTTTTTTTCGATATTTGGTTCTTAAGTCGAAAGTGGACTTCTTACAATTACATGTTGTTTGTGTGGTCAAAGGTTCATTATATCCAGAGTTGCATTCATGATGTATATATCATATATATCACATATATCCATTATATTAATGCATTTAGAATATTACATAACATTTAGAGTTAAGAAATGAAATGCACCATTCATGGAGACGGTAAGCCGTACGTACGCATGAACGCTACTTCCATTTCTATTTCACATTTAATGGAATTAAAACATAATGATACATAATAGTATTTTAATTCCAGTATGTTATCATATATAATATCATTAAATATATCCTTTATACGTACCACATATGGTTTTAACGAATCAAATCACTTTGAGGGGGGCGGTAGTCCACACTTCCTTAAATGAAGATATCGCGTTTACCCATAATGGAAACCATAAAGGTATGCCATAAATGAATAATACATAAGCTTAAGTAAAACATAAACATATTATATATCATATATAAATATAGTTTCATCTTAATGTCCACCTTTGAAGGTGTTAGAAGAAAGTTGAACAATCATCGTTTCGGGAGGCAGAAATTCGCCATCCACGGAAACAGTATGTTCATTAACCATTAGATGTAGGTGTGTGTAAGTGTAGCTCGAATCCTTCTTATAAAAACATCCTAGTATAATTAAGATACTGTATTTGTTACAAAATAAAAGAATAAAAAGAGTTTAGTGGGTTGTTGAAGCAAAATAAAACAAAAGAACACAAGTGAAGCCATTACCTTTAAATCGGGTAACTTCCTTTGAATTGAGCTCAAAGGCTTCATTGGAAAGAATTATGCACAAAGTGAGGCTTCAAAGAGTTATATAGGTATGTGGAGAGATGAAATGGGTAAAGGTTGGCCAAGAAAAAGGCTTGAGAGGTGTGGTTAAGGAGGTAGAGGTGGGGGCCTTTTATAAGAGGATAGGAGGGGCACTCTTGGAAAGTAAGCAAATGTTACTTTATTTGAAAATGAGTTTCGGATTTAAAAGGTCCCACATTTATATAATTCATGGATAAGGTGATAAGGGTTCGAAATCCACCCATAAAATAGGTTTTGGAAATGTGTAGGTCTTAGATATTACATTATCTTTCCATTTTATTTAAATCATTAAATAATCAGGTCATCACTGCATCATCATGATATCATAAATAATTTAATTTATTAAATGTCTAAAAATTATAAAAAAAATACTATGACGTAGGAAATCGTTTTAGATTTCCAATGACTATTTATAGTAAAAAATCTAACTTGTATAACCCCATGTACAAATTGTTTTAGTAAAACATCTCATGTTTGTGTCATTATTACTTTATCATTAAATTAAAAGGTATTTATGTCATTTTCCAACCAAAGTGGCTCCATGGGGTCCCCAAGTTGACCGATGGATTTTTTTTGGTCAGCCATGACACATACAATGATGGTAGGACATGTGTCTAGGTCATTTTATTTTTTTAAAACATTATTCTTACATTAAACTACACTAATTACCTCTAATCGCGATTAAAAACATAATAAGTTACTATTCACCAAAAAATTATTTTAATCTCATTGAACCACATTTTACTTCTTAATGACAACCATGTATGTCAGATTTTTTAAATTCAAAACACAAATGTGGCAAAATTTCATTTAAACGGAAAATCAGTTTTTATAATTACCACTGAGTGGTTTCACTATTCATCAAAAATTGAAGTTTTTCAGAAAATTACCAAAAATTCACCCTATGGTATATTTGATATTCCAAATTAAAAAATGATGTCTATTTTAAAAAATTAAAAACATATAAGTTTAATTAATTAATTTAATAATTAATTCCTGCTGTCAAAACAAATAGCGTGTTTTTATGAAACAAAAAGTATCAAAAGATTGACACTAGTTTAAGTCCGATTTCAAAGTGAAATTAATTTCATCGACCACTGTTGGATTAAATGGTAAAAATATATTCTAATTTCTCTTTAAAACCAATTCAAAAGATAATATAATCATATAAATAAATTAGATTAAAAAGAGGTTTTGAATTAAAATACAACATTTTTCACTATTCATTAAAAATTGAACATTTTCGAAAAAATACCAAAAATTTACACAAAGTAAATTTTGATGTCCCGATTCTAAAGAAGAATTTTATTTTGTCAAATATAACACATAAAATTGTCAAAATGTAGATTTAAAAGAGATTCGCCATAAAAGGCGGTTAATCGACCTTTTAATGAATATTAGAATGTTTACGCTTAAAATTGGATTCATTCGCATTTTTAATCCACTGAAATTTATTGTAAAAAGTAAAAATATTTGACAAACATATATAATCATTTTTTAGTTAGTTCTGTTCATTCCGGCCATTACAACGACAGGTGTTTACTACCATTTAAAATAATATTATTTTATTATTAGAGTGCAACGCAAGATTCTCAAGAAACTCAATGTTGCGTATTGGGTACGCCATCGTGCATAGCATCCCCTTTAAAGTATTGTTAATATTTTATTCACAAATATGGATAAATGTGAAAATGTCATACTCTTTATTTACCTGGGGTGTTACATCCATCCCCCCTTTTGGGAATTGCGTCCTCGCAATTTTAAAATTGGGCTTAGAAACATCCTTGAAAGTCCCACATCGGAACAAGAGTCGGTAAAACAATAACTTTAAAATAAAGAATGATAAGTACAAAGGTCTCCTGAGTTAACCCATAATAGGATTCCAAGTATGAAAATATGGACATGGAGGAAAAAAACAAAGGGCCATGTTCTGATGGAGAGTGATAGAAAACATGTTTAAGAGAAAGTTAACCACAAGAAAATCACAAACTTGTGATGGGTTAAACGGTATTCGATTCCCTAGTAGGAAAAGTTAATAGACAACATTTTTGTTTTAAGTTACTTTTTATTGAGGAATTTATTCATAAGGAAACATAATCACTTATCATGTTGACTTTCAACTTTTACTAGATTCCTTAATCAAACTCATATTTTCTCCAAAAGTCGAGTATTTAAGAAGACTTGTTCGCATTCAGAGTATTATAATCAATTTCTAGAGAATCACCTAATCCAAAAAAGAGAAATATATACTTCCCATGTCTTTATACTTTAACCAAAACCAAAACCAAAATGGTTACTACAAGATCAGATAATCCAGAAAAGGATAACCCTTTATAAAAAGAAAATCTATTCTTAACCTCAAAAATTTGTCCAACAAAACCCAATGTTCAACAAGGACCATTCGATAATCAATTTTTCCATAAAAATTCATCAAAGTAAACCAAACTAAGATTGAAACCCAAATATTTTAAGGATTTAGTCACATAGTCTTCCAAGCTAAATCTTAACATTTATCTCCGAACAACATCAGTTGCTCTTAATGTCTCGTATTGAAAAGTAATTAACCTAATCAGATATCCTCCATGATAGGATAAAAAATTTCCATAGATAACCCAAAATAAACATACTCTTAATTCATAAAATCATCTAACTAAAAAGAATTAGTCAAACTAACCAGGGACTTCACGTAGTCCAGTGGTAGGTGATAAATACCAGTCGCACTTTGCTTGTGGGTTCGATTCCCGCAGCTTTGTCCAACGCGACGGGTTGTCACACGGTCTGCGTGTTGTCCTTTTTCCAAAACTATATAATTCCCAAAACATTTCCCAAAACGAGATAAAATCTTCAAAAATAAACATAACATATTTTAACCTCAAGTTTATCTCATGCCTTTCATTTTTCATCATAACATATAATAACACATAATTACCTCCAAAGTAAGGATCATATAAACCCTAATGGTTACCTTTATAATTATTACCTGAACTTCCACATCGATTGTCATACATGATGCATTATAGAACATACCAAGGTTCAAGTGGTTGATCATGACTCCTTGATAGTTGGTTTAGAACAACTATGAGTTTCCTCATTGAATACCCAATTTCATCCATTCTCTTAATCAGAGAACCACCACAATTTCCTTCAAACCAATTGTCACTTTGGTGCCTGCTAGATCCAGCCATTTACTAAAACCAAAAAAGTCAGTGTGAGTATATCAACATAAAAATCATGTACTAATGAGGAAGATAAACACTAATATATACTTACTCATTCACTTTATCTAAAACTAGGACTCTTTCTGAAGTCCTAACCATTATGGTAATGTCACTTATTCTTAGAGGATATCCTAACCTCTAATGTTATCTAGACCGACCTTTGATACCAACTATAAGGACACTGCCTTAAACCTTACTTAATATTGAATTAAATGAATAATTCGCAATGAGGATATTTTCAAGTTTAGAGTTTTAGAGAATTAGGACATAACTATTACATCTCAAAAGATTACAAAGTAGTAACTTTTACTAAGTTTCTATAAAATAAAAACTCTAAAAAAGAAACATGTCAAGTTCTATGTTTTCGATAGCATGACTTTCCCTTGATCCCATCCTTGACCATATTCCACATTAAGTCCTGTGAGAAAAATTTAAAAAAAAACATGGGGTGAGAATAAAAAGCTTAGTAAGGGATACAAAAAAAATGAAAACTGTTAGTTTATCAAAACAACAAGTAAACCATGTATAATTTATAAAAGTAATACTTTTCACCTTTATGAAATAGTAAAAACTCTTCACTGAATAAAAGATCATTACTTACCCTTTTGTAACCAAAAGATTATCATAGAACCCATATAAAGATCACATAACATATAATGGTAACATTGGACATAAACATACTTAAGTGGAATAACCATACGGTCGACTTCCACACTTTTCACTTAATGGAATAGCCATTCGACCAACTTCCATTCATACTTAATGGAATAGCCATACGACATACTTCCATACCCAATGCATTGGAGGTTATAACGTAACCACCCGTCCTGGTATTCACGGTACCACCCATCATATGGTTTATCACGTAACCACCCGTAAAATGTCCAAGTACCATCATTACATATAAAATATTGAAAATATACACATTTCAATAACAACATTTCATTTGAAATCATAATAAGTAATTCCCAGATATTGAATTAACGAATCCATTTTCAAAAACAATTTAAAAGAGATTTTTGAATCAAAGTGTCCCATACCACTTTGAAGCTTTTAATGGAATTATAATGTTAAACCATTGATGTCTATATAAACAAATACTGAAAACCATTTTGAAAACATGGACATTAAAGATAAAGATTTAGAATAATAAATCTTTAAAACATTTAAAAAGATATTTTTGTTAAATAGTTTTTAACAAAATGAGAGACTCTTGAATACAAATAATAGCGGAATAACATTTAATATGAACTTTATAACATCATGAGAAAAAAGGGATTCATGATATAATATTTCAAAGGGCAGTATACACACCATATAAGATTGAATTGGTTCATAACAACAATGAAGTCTGAAAAGAAATGTAAAATGAGATGAAATCCATTATAAAGAAGGTACCCTTAAATTAAGGATAAATCAATCTCATAATTATGTGTGAAAAATATAAATACACCCAATATAAGTGGATATTAAGTGTAAAACAATAAAAGGTTATTCACACATATTCAAAAGATGACGTATTCAATAACTACATGTTGAACCCAAAGAAATCGAAATTGGGTAAAGAAGTTCCCTTGGTAAAATTCGACAGCCTAACGGCGCCACATAAAATTTTACAAAAAGGGTTGATGAGAGAGATAAAGGGGATATCATCAATTGGACATAAAATTTACATAAATAAGGATATAGAAGAACATATCCCAACATAATAGTATGTGAATTAAAAGACATAACAAAAGAAGTCTTTTAAAAAGAGGAGGGTGAAAGGTTCCCTTACCGACATGGGTATCTTTCGAAACATACACCCCGTGAAAGAAGGACAATACAAAATTGATTTAAATACTCATAAATGAAAGTATATTACACAATGAGTAAAATAATGGGCAGTACATACACAACTCAACGGAAATTGTGGAAAATTTAGCATAAATCTCACAGGAATAAAAGTGATATGAAAAATCCCTTACGAAAACTCGGTAGCCTAACGGCGCCACATAAAACATACAAAAATGGTTTTATGAGATAAAATAGGGTCTCTCATAATATTAACATAAAGTTTACAGAAATAGGAATACAATATAACATCCCCTAACATAACAAAGAGGAGTTTAAAAGAAGTGACATAAAGGAGAGTACTTTAAAAGAAAGAGAGAGGTTAGATCTCTTACGAAAATTCGGCAGCCTAACGGCGCCACTCAAAACATCCAAAATGGATTGATGAGAGAGAATAGGGTCTCTAATAATATTAACATAAAAATTATAGTAAGAGTAATATAAAAGAACATCCCAATAACAAGAAAGATGAGCTTTAGATGGAATGACATAAAAGAGTGTACTTAAAAATAAAGAGAGGAGTAAGATCCCTAACATCGTGTCCCACTTGACTCGATTGTTCTTTAATCTCCTGAATAATAAACATGAGTTAATTTATACTTCCCTAAGAAACTTTTTCAATTCTATTATTCATTTTATATCACTTATTACCATGTCATAAACATTATGTAATCATTTAAGTTAATAATGTTTGTTTTGTCGATATTTTGTTATTAAGTCGAAAGTGGACTTCTTACAATTACATGTTGTTCATGTGGTCAAAGGTTCATTATATCCAGAGTTGTATTCATGATTTAGATATCATATATATCACATATATCTAGTATATTCATTAATTTATAATATTACATAACATTTAGAGTTAAGAAATGAAATGCACCGTTCCTGGAGACGGTAAGCCGTATGTACGCATGAACGCTACTTCCATTTCTATTTCATATTTAATGGAATTAAAACATAATGATACATAATAGTATTTTAATTCTAGTATGGTATCATATATAATATCATTAAATATATCCTTCATACGTACCACATATGTTATTAACGAATCAAATCACTTTGAGGGGGCGGTAGTCCGCACTTCCTTAAATGAAGATATCGCGTTTACCCATAATGGAAACCATAAAGGTATTCAATAAATGAAAAATACAGAATATTAAGTAAAACATAAACATATTAGATATCATATATAAATATAGTGTCATCTTAATGGCCACCTTTGAAGGTGTTAGAAGAATGTTGAACAATCATCGTTTCGGGAGGCAGAAATTCACCATCCACGGAAACAGTATGTTCTTTAACCATTAGATGTATGTGTTTGTAAGTGTAGATCGAATCCTTATTATAACCACATCATAGTATATTTAAGATACTATATTTGTTACAGAATAAATGACTAAAAAGAGTTTAGGGGGTTGGAGAAGCAAAAAAAAAGAACACAAGTGAAGACATTACCTTTAAATCGGGTAACTTCCTTTGATTTGAGCTCAAAGGCTTCCTTGGAAAAGATTATGCCCAATGTGAGGATTCATGGAGTTATATAGGGATGTGGAGAGATGAAAGGGGTAGATTTTGGCCGAGCCAAAGGCTTTAGAGGTGTGGGTAAGGAGGTAGAGGTGGGGGCCTTTTATAAGAGGAGAGGAGGGGCACTCTTGGAAAGTAAGAAAATGTTACATTATTTGAAAATGAGTTTCTGATTTAAAAGGACCCATATTGATATAATTCGTGGATAAGGTGATAAGGTTTTGAAATACAGACAGACAATAGGTTTTGGACTTGTTTAGGTCTTAGATATTTAATTATCTTTCCATTTTATTTAAATCGTTAAATAATGAGGTCATCACTGCATCATCATGATGTCATAAATAATTTAATTTATTTAATGTATATAAATCATAACAAAAATACTATGATGTAGGAAATATTTTTAGCTTTCCAATGACTATTTATAGTCAAACATCTGACTTGTATAACCCCATGTAAAAATTATTTTAGTAAAACATCTCATGTGTGTGTCATTTTTACTTTATCATTAAATAAAAAGGTATCTATGTAATTTTCAAACCAAAGTGGCTCCATGGGGTCCCCAAGATGACCCATGGATTGTATTGGTCGGAAATGACACATACAATGATGTTTGGACATGTTTATATGTCATTTCATTTTATTAAAACATTATTCTTACCTTAAACTACACTAATTACCTCTAATCACGATTAAAAACATAATAAGTTACTATTCACCAAAAAATTATTTTAATATCATTGAACCACATTTTACTTCTTAATAACAACCATGAATGTTGGATTTTTTAAATTCAAAACACAAAGGTGGAAAAATTTCATTTAAACGGAAAATCAGTTTTTATAAGTACCACTTAGTGGTTTCACTATTAATCAAAAATTGATGTTTTTCAGAAAATTATCAAAAATTCACCCTAATCTATATTTGATATTCCGAATTCAAAAATGATGTCTATTTTACAAAATTAAAAACATATAAGTTGAATTAATTAATTTAATAATTAATTCCCGCTGTCAAAACAAATAGCATGTTTTTATGAAACAAAAAGTATCAAAAGATTGACACTAGTTTATGTCCGATTTCAAAGTGAAATTAATTCCATCGACCACTATTTGATTAAATGGTAACAATATATTCTAATTTCACTTTAAAACCAATTCAAACGATAATATAATAATATAAATAAATTAGATTAAAAAGGGGTTTTGAATTAAAATACAACATTTTTCACTATTAATTAATAATTGATCTTTTTCGAAAAAATACCAAAAATTTACACAATGTATATTTTGATGTCCCGATTGTAAAGAAGAATTTTATTTTGTCAAATATAACACATAAAATTTTCAAAATGTGGATTTAAAAGAGGTTCGCCATCAAAAGGTGGTTAATCGACCTTTTAATGAATATTAGAATGTTTATGCTTAAAATTGGATTCATTCGCATTTTTAATCCTCTAAAATTTATTGTAAAAATTTAAAATATTTGACAAAAAAATATAATCATTTTTTAGTTAGTTCTGTTCATTCCCGCCATTACAACAGCTAGGCGTTAACTACCATTTAAAATAATATTATTTTATTATTAGAGTGCAACGTAAGATTCCCAAGAAACTCATTGTTGCGTATTGGGTACGCCATCGTGCATAGCATCCCCTTTAAAGTAATATTAATATTTTATTCACAAATTTGGCTAAATGTGAAAATGCCATACTCTTTATTTACCTGGGGTGCTACAGTTATTGTTCTAATTGTAATAAATCATTGATTTTAATAGTTGGTTTAAATATATTTGGATGGGCTCTAGCTTGATAACTCAGCAAGTACATCCCCATCCAATGTCATTTGGTTTCATAATTACAATTCTATTCAACAGTTTTTTCATATAGTAGAAATAGTTATGAATTTTATTATAAAGTTTATTAATATAGTGGAATGAAAACATTTTTAGTCTGATGGAAAAATATCAGTTATTATGATAGACTAAACTGAATCATATCAATAGACTAAATTCATTCACGCCTATTAAGAAAAATTATTCATACTTATAGATTAACCTTTTGTAAATATGATGTATTAGAATTTGGTTAATCTAATAGATTATCATTTTATATTAAATGGGCTATAATTTGGATAGTTTGATTGATTATAATTTACTTTGTCTGATGGATCAGACTTGTATGTAATTTTTATATTATAAGTTTTATTTTTTCGGTAGAGGAAATAGTTTTCTTGAAAAGAATTATAAATACATGGAAAAAATAAATCTATTAAAACCTAGATTTTATGAATATATATTTTGATTTTGAAATCATAGTATAGATTGTTTATAAAGTAAAACATTGAACTCAACAATCCCCCCCTTTTTAAAATCCTAAAACAAAATCGTTAAAGATAAAAACAATAGAATCGATGAAAATTAAAAATATGTTATTCATTTAAGATTTCTTATGTCGATATATTTCTTATATCCCCCATTATTTATAATTTCCCTTTTGAAAAAAAATCATTTTCTAAAATAATATGATAAGATAACATCTTTTTATAATCACTCTCAAAATATGTTCTCCATAAATACCTTCTTAAAAAACTATCCCCCAATCAACGATCCCCCCTTTGTAATTTTCCAAAATAGAATATATGAGTTATAAATTACTTGAAATGTAATTAGAACAATTCTAGGGAAAATTTTACTTTAAATAAAAATTCATCCAAAAAATATAAATAACATTCAACTAAATAATAATGGAAAAACATTTAAACATAATATATGGAGAAAATTTCATTCAATGTTTCATTCAACAAAATGTTTTTTATTTACATCAATATTTTTGAAGGGAATAAAATAACTTTTCCCTCTAAATTTTCTTCATGATTACTTTCATCTTCTTCAACTATAAATGGTTCTTCATAGTTTCTTGTGCCTTTAACTCCAAACTAGCCATCTTATTTTCTAGAATGTCAAACCATTGAAATTCTTATTTTCTTCTATCAATTATTCATTAAGAGACATGTTCTCAGTATTATTAACTTTGAACATCTAAAATGCTTCCTCAAGTAATAAAATTTTCTACTTCAATTAAAAAATAACCATGTCCTAAGACTCTTATAATTATTTAAAATGTCCAACTAAGTAAAATATTTCATCAACCACAGAAGATAAATATTATAGTGATTATGAAATTTATATAGATATATTATTAATAACATATATCATTTCATTATGAAACTTCACATCTCTTTTAGTATCACTTATCCATCTAATGATCTACTTAACAATTCATATTTCTAACATCAAATCAAATTCAAAATATTTGAGGTCTTAATTTTTCTCCCTCATAGTTTCAACTAACTAATTTAGATCATATGATTTTTATAAGACATTTATACTTATCTATATTTTTTTTACAATGATTATATTATTGTTTGATATATAATAACAAAAAAAATTATTCAAATATTCATTAAAATAAGTAATTTGTGATTCTATTATCTAATCGGAATGAGTAACATGAGAATCAGTTAAATCTGATGGATCATAAAAAATATATATCCCCAATGGTCTGGAAGCTACATTATATTTTACTCTCCCTTTCTCTTACTACTTCTCATTAAATTTTATAGTGCTCAAAAATTACATTAAGTGAATATTTAAATCATAGTCAACTTTATCTGATCTTTTTAGGGGATTTTTGATTTTAAATTTCTTTTTATAAACATTCCACCTTTTTTAAATAATGAAATAAACATATTTAACCAACCAACGACAGAATGAGGATGTTTATGAATAAATTTTTACCTTTTATTATTCTTTTTTCACATCCATTAATGAATATTTTTTGGAATCTTATTCTAGTTTTTTATGATTTTCAAGCCAAATTTTTTCAGCTCTTAAATATGATTTCCCACACTTCTTCAAATTTCTTTGATAATATAGTTGAACATATTCTGAAACATATTTTAAAATCTATACATATTTATAATTTTCTATTTCAACAATACTAGGATCTTTATAAGTTCAAATAATTTCATGTAATATAATATTTGGTTGAGAAAAAATAAATGAAGGGGGAATTGTTTGAAAAACATTCAATGGAGAATAGAAAAGAAAACTTCATTACTTCATCACTTATAGTATAATGAATATATAAATATGGAGTTTTTAATCTATAAATAAATCTCTAAACAACATTTTCATCATTATTTATATTTTAATGTTTCAAATTTTAATTTTCTACTTTGAAAAATTATTCATTTTATTTATTTTTGAGCTATGTATTTTGTCATATCAAGTTTAAATTTTAGATAACCATCTTTCACCTTTTCATTTATTTTCATGTAATCTTGATATGCCTCATTGAACATTTATTTTTCATTCTTGTTAATCTTTGTCAGGGTGAATAAATGAATTTTATTTTCTCATGAATTTAATCATTTAACTATCATACTTTGGTATCAGATGCCAGCTTATCAGATTTATCTATTAACATCTTCAGCTTCAACCTAAAAACTAATTTCATTTTTAAAAATGTTTCTTGAAATATCTATGAATTTTTTTCTCTCATTACCATAATTTAATTAATTATTTATATTATGATTATAATGTTTATCAACATTTTTATCATAAAATATAAAAATTATAGAACTATCAACATCATCAAAATTTTTTTAATTGATTCAATTTATAGGAAAAATTATGTTACTAAATTTACTTTTATAATATACCTTAATAATTAAAAAATCAATATATCTAAAACCTTTAAAAAATATCTATCTCAAATCCATGGAATTAGATAACCTTTCCTCAATAAGGAAACAAATATAGAATATAATGTAAAATGATACAGTTTCCTAACTTTTTCATATATATTAATAATGTTTTTTTACATTATATATTTCAAAACATCGTTGATTTTTTCAAAGATTAGGATTTAAAATATATTCCTCTATATATAAGAGTATTTCCATAAGAACCAAAAACTTATTAAATGTTTATCTTCTAACATTTATCAAAAAGGTTGAATATAAGTACATCCATACCTTCTTGTTAACTAATCTCAATAGGTGATTAAAATTCATTTACTATTTCCATATAAAAAGTTCAAAATATTCCATTTATATTTATAGCCTTTCCCAACCCTAAAATATGATAATTTGATTCATGATAGAGTGAGTTTTATCATAGTAATTTTATTCAGTAATCCTTTCCATCATATGATCTCTATTCAAAATTTCTTTGGCAATATTAATTTTTTAATAACTATGAAAATCTAATCCGACAAAGTAGAAGTTTAAATAAAAAATGTGAAATGATTGTAATGATAGAGAATTTGAGGTCTAAGAGTCATAATCTGTCTGAGAAACATATGTGTGATGTTGTGACCCACTCACATATTTATAGGACTAGGGTGACAATTTGGCTTGAAAATATCTGACGGTACATATTCAATCCCATAACATGATCCAATGATTGAAAATTATTCTAAGAATATTTTATAGTATAATTTTAGCTCTTAAATTTTTTAGAAAAAAATTTATCTTATAATATGTCTTTCAAGAAATTTTTTTAAAAAAATATATATAAAATAAAAAAATTTGATCAAAAACTAAAAATTTTATAAAAAAGATAATAAAAACTAAAGATTATATACTACCTTATTAGAGTGAAAATGTATCATTATATGAGAGTGTATGTATGGTAAATATTTTTCCAGGTTTTTAGAATTTTTTATTCTAAATAATGTTTTATACATATATATTAAAATGATAGTTTTTATAAAATCTAAAATTATTTAAAAAAACATATATTTAGAAAAAATAATTTTTTTATAAAAAACAATAGTTTTTATATAAAAAGAAATATATACACCCCCTTTGAAAATGATTTTTTTGATATAATTAGATTGGTATATAGGATTGAGATATTAATTATCACTTATTATTCATCATTCCTATATTCTATTTAATATATTCAAATCTACCATAACCAAGGGGTTTATTAAAAATATGAGAATGTTATTTTTTCATTTTGATAAGTTGTAAAATAATATTTCATTTTGGTGTATGATACTAAAACAAATAGTGTCGTATGTCTAAGAGATTTTCTAGTGAGTGATGTGATTACTTTTTATAAAAATAAATGGAAGTTGTGTTACTAAAAAATTATCTTTTACAAAAAACTCATTCCATATTTAGTGATTGTGGATCGTATCAACAACACTTGGGAATGAAATATTCTTGCTATTACATATTGAAATTTAGTTGGTGAATGTGATACTATGTGTTGTTTCTTAAAATAACAAGCTACTAAATAATCTCCTATGAGATGAAAACTTATGAAAATTCATTTCCACCCATTTTATACACATAATGTTAGAATAAAAAATGGTTAAAATCATATCTAAAAGTTTAAAATAATCCTCGATCTATAGTCCCTTAAGAATAGTAATTTTTTTGAAATCATTATGATTGGATTATTTTTAATTAACATGATATAATTTACACAATAATATAAAGAACATTAAATCTAGATGGCTAACTCTTTAGTATATTAAACATAAAATCATTCCTCTTAAATTATTCTGACCAATTGGTTTCCCTGATTCATCACTATATAAGGTATATGATGTTCAAATAGGAGAACTAAAACATTTAATATTTTCATATATAAATTCATGAAGATGATATTTTATATAGTTATGTGTATATAATATAGTTGAATTAGTTTTTATGAAATTTTAAAACCTAAAGAATAACATGTTCTCTAATATTGCCTATTTCAAACTCATATTCCATAAGTTCAAAAAAAAATCTATATGTTAATTTTTTTTCAAAAAAAATATAATGTGATATATATAAAAGTTAAAAATGATTATGTTTTTAGAATAAAAATTATAAAAATAACTGGATCCATATCTCCCTTAACTAATTTTTTTGTAATAAAAATCCAGTTAATATTTCATACGTGGCTCTGGTGGATTTTTTAAGTCTGTAAAGATTAATAAAATGTTTAGAAATATGATTTGGAAATTTTATTATATTAAATACTAGTGCGTTTCTATAAATTAACATCCTCTTATACATATCTATTGTGAAATTCACAAATCACATCAATTTGTAAAATTATGAAATTAAGTAATATTGCATACTCAATAAGAATACAAATAGCTTGAATCTATAATACCATAGAATAAATTTATTTATATTCCTTGATTCATGATAATTATAACCCTTTTCAATAATCCTATCATTATTGATTACTATAATTTCTTTTTCATCACACTTATTCTATGAAATTAGTTTTAACCCAATTACAGTTGATTTTTATGTAGTACCCCCAATGTCCAAACATGATTTTTCTAAAAAGCTTTGAATTCATATTTAAAATATTTTATCTAATATCGATCACCTAAATATTAATCAAATGCTTTATATTCAAATTATCTTAAAAATTCATATTATTCAACTTAATTTCTTAATAAACATCTATGTCAAATGGGTTGATCTACATCGCTAATGATATTATCATTAGAATGAATCCTAAGGAAAAAAGTGTTCATTAGGATTGTTAAATTTTGTTCTTCAATAAATTGTTGTAATTATTATTGAGGAAAAACATTAGAAACATATTCTTCATCTATTATAATTAGAAAAAAATTTGAACATTGGGTAAAAATTAGTTTTATAAATAACATTCGAAGATGTGGATTGGGGTTATTCAATAAAAAAAAGATCTATTCCATGAAATTTAACATGTATTGTTTCCACAATAGTAGTAGTGGTTTTATTAAAAAAATTATACGACTTAATAGTTATAGAATTAAATAAAAAAATTCATTCATTATAATTTAGAGAAGATTTGTGTAAATTAACAGTATTATTCATAACAAATATTATGTATACAAAATAAATTAAGAAATTTTTAGTTTTATTCTCGCCTAAAATTCAAAGAGTTTATCAATAAAATGTCTTATTAAAACTCTATTTATAGTATAAGAGTATGTAATATTTTATTTAGCCCAAAAACATTTAATAAATATTAATTAACACTACATGGTTCTGGTAATCTCATTAGAAGTTACATTTCGTCTTTAAAATGCACTATTTTTATATAGAGTTATCTGTTCTTAAAAGTTATATATTATAAGATATTTACTAAAATGTTAAAAAATTATAATTTCATGATTTTAATTCATAATCAATATCAGTAGTTAACATGGATTGACATCTCACACTTTAAAGAATGGTGAAATATGTTTTAAAATGTAAAAAAAGATTCATAATTATTTTATAGAAAATAACCCATATATATCATTAATAATCATCAATTTAAATAAATACGTATCATTTCCCAGTAATACTCAAATTTTATGTTGGAACTAATAAATCCATTTGATCTAGTTGTAAAGAATCAGATATTTATACTTCACAAATAAATTTATATAATGAATTATGTTGCTTTTTAAATTGATGAAAATCACCAAATTTGGTATTGTGAAGATTATCTTCAAGTAGATATTTAACTAATCCTTTCATATAGAGTTTAAATAATGTTATAACATTAATGTGTCTTAATATTCTATTCCATATCCAATATTAGTATTCTACTTCAATTAGTAAATATGAATTAATATATTGAACTATGAATATTAAAATTTTCATTTCTAAAGAACATGATATATCACCCATCAAACATTTGACTTATACTAATAATCATATTCTTATGACCTATAACAAATAAATTTTTTGAAGTTAAGGAATCACCATGAAAAAAATGTTACTTATTCTGATAAAGTTTCCTTGACCACTCTCACAAAATGTAAGTTTTACACCATTAATTTTGATAATCATCTTGAATAAATCATTATTCCCAGTTATATATGTATAAAAACCATGATCTATATACCATATACTATTGTTTTGAATTTTATTTTTCAAAAATAATAGTATTTAGGGTCCCAATCCTTCTTGGGGCTGGTATTATTAGAATTTAATATTTTTAGAATCCACATCAATATAACTCTATTGGGAATAATAGTTTTTAATTATTTTGAAAAAGAATATCAATGAAAATATAAAAAATTAAATTGATTTAATAAGGCATTTTTTTATTTTCACTATATTAACAATTGTTGAAAAATGGATAATTTGTTTTAATAAATTATTTTTCTATAAAATAGGTTTATTATTAGTGTAACCCAATGCATATACATAATTATAAGCCTTAATTTATCAATAAATATTATTAGTGTTTTCTTTATCATTATTAAGTATTGAAAAAATTATTTCTAGAATTTATATTCTTGAATGAATTTTAACATCTAAAATTCCATCCTTAATAGAAGTGATATTCAAAAATATTTTATCCTAAACATTTGATAAATTAGTTTTTTAGATTATATTTTTTTAATTATTTATAATGGTATGTTTTATTAATGTTATTTTTCTATTAATTTTTTAGGATTTGAAATCTCAATATTGAGAGTATGTTTTCTTGCTTTTTATTTTGCATGTTTATATGAGAAATATCATGGTTTTAGTATTTTTTAAAATTTTGGTTTTCTAAATGATTTGAAAATCTAGAGACATGTTCCAATATAGGTAGATTATTATTTTTTTCATTAAAGATGATTCATCATAATATGTTTTATAATTGTTATCACTATCACATTCAAGTTAATTTATCATTAATGTATGATTGGTTATGGATTTAGTAGTTTCCATTTCCATGAACAAACAATTGTTCTTCTATATCTCCAGATAAGAACCAATATTAATATTATCATTAATGCAACTATTAGTATAATTCTCTAATGGATTATCACTATCAATTACAGTAAATGATTATGATTATTCTATACATTTCTATTTTTTCCTTTGACAGTAGTATTTCATAGAATTCATATCTGATTTTTTTATTTTCTTTTAAGCATATGATATTTTGATATTATTTAATCAACTTTATTTCACTCATAATAAATAAATTATGAATAATACTTCTTATAAGTTCATTCAATTTGATTATTCTTATATTTTTATTGTATTTATTTTTTCCTAACAACATAAGTCATCCTCTTATCAATATTAGACAAATCATTCTCAAACTATTTTGATGAAATACTATATATTTCAGCTAATGATTATTTTTGTTTGATGAGTTTGGAAAATTCTTAGATGAATGAACTTTATTATAAAAATTTGAAGTAGTTACAAAATAATATACTCCATTATTTTACATAAATTTCTTTTAATCTCTTATTAATCTACCTCCATATTTAATGAAAGAACCAATCATGTAATCCAAGGATAAATTTGTTATTATTCTTGTACAATCCAAGATATTCTCTAGGATAACAATTCTATGGGAATAACATCAATAATAATACTCTCCAAAGTTTCACCATTAATATCCTTATGTAAAAAATATTGATGAATATTCGTGATTTTTATAAATCTATAATGCATATTAACAATATATTCACCAGGTGGAAAATCAAAATCTCGATAGTCTAGTCTTAACATTTCTCTCCTACTCTAAGTTACTTTATAAGTTCAAAAATGTTCAATATATAATTTCTTTCAAATATTATTAGCATCATCACTAAAATATCTTTGACTATATATATATATATTCTTTATCATAGAACATAGTAAGGTATTACTTAATCAATAGTTCAGCTAATATTCAATCTACTAACGATTTGTAAATGTAGTAATCTAATATTTGAAATCATTTTATTTACTATAAACATTAAAATGGTATCAAAACCAGTGTTAATAAAATATTTATTCTTTCAATCTAAACAATTATCTAAGTCAATCCCATAAAATAATGGTAGTCTTCTAGAATTTATATTTTCAAGTGTTCCAACATATAAAACATCCATATTATAGAAACAAAAACTCTTTCTACAATATAAATATTAGTGTAAAAAATATTTGTAATTAAATATTTTATAAAAAAAGATTCCAAAAACATTAAAAACCCTATTAAAATAAAAAACAAAAAAAAACTAGTCTAGTATTATGATCAACTATGATAATAACTGTTGGATATTACGTGTTTAAAATGGTTACAAGAGGGGTGAATTGTAGTTATAAGAACATTAAATAATTAAAATATTAAACCTATTTATTATGTTGTATAGAAATAAGTTATTGTCCAACGATCAGATTACATATTGTAGACTTAGATTGAATCTAGTAAATTATTTTATAGAAAATATTACTCAAATAATCTTTCTTTTTATATGCATATTGGAAAAATAAAACTTTTAAAACTAGTAAATTTAAAATTTAAAATTTCCTTTTGTAAAACTAGTAGAAGATTTAAAAAGTGAATAGTTACACTTTAACCTTTAATGTAAATGAATTGAATAAATTTAACAAAAGGTATCCATTGTTTTAACCAAACTATATGGTCTATCTTTATTCATGATGAAATCCTTTTATCATAAAGATCTCAATCAATTCTTTCTATCCATCCCATTAATCCATTAATCATCTAGATTAAAAACACTGGTCTTTTTATCCGTGAAATACCTTAATCCTTACCTATATTTGAAAAATAATAAAAATTAAAAAAATCATTTTATGGAATATAAAATACATAAATGGGTCACTTAAAATAGAAAAAACTCTATAATTTTACAATGAGGAACTAATGAGTTGTTTTGGTCGGGAAAAAATAAGATTTGTTGAGTTGAAAAATCACTTTCTCCTAGGTTCATAAATCAACCTATATATATAAGAACACCTAAAATGGTCATGTTTTCATGATTCTTGTAGTTTTTTATAATTTTTTATGATGACCTCCAGCTTGAAAGCCTAGCACGTACATCATTATCAAAAGTTTTTTCGATAGATTCCTAATAATGAGATTCAAATAGTTTTCCATATGATAGAAATCGTATTGAATCCAAATATTTTTTTTCTATAAAATAAATTTTTTCCCGTATGGAATAAACATATTCATTCCGATAGAATAAATTCAGTCACACCGATATGCTAAATTTTTTCATATTGACATAGGAAACATTGGTCAAATTGATGGACTATACTATGGTCGATATTATGGACTAGTATTTGGTTAATATGATGGAATAGTCTTCATTCAGTCTAATAGAACAGACTTCTGTCTGTATAATTGATTATAATTTTACAAAATAATTATATAATTAATTTATAAATATTTCATCATTAGGTAAAAAATATTGTTTTAAAAAAAAATATCTAATGTCTTTAGAAGTATAATATTTGAAAAATATTACTTTTTTTTAATGTGTGTTGTGATTTTTAAAAAAACTATAGAATTTTTATAAATTACAACACTCAACTCAACAATTAATTTTTTACTTTCTAGGGTTATTTGATAAATATTTTGATACCATAAGATATGTTATGTAGATTTTATTTAATGAAAATAATTTTCTACATCTAATGGTTATAATGTATAACTCAGTGAAAAAAATTCATGTAATTTTCACGATTTAAAATATAACATTATGAGATAAATTTTTTCCTTTAATATAACTTATGATTTTTATGTAAATATTTACGTAGAGAAGTAGACTTATTGGATAATAAAATGTTTATTTTGAGCCCAATTTTTACTTGTAAAAAGAAAATTCTTTATTATTACCAATAGACAAAGTGTTTTTTGTCTTTATTTCTATGCCCCTTATTGATCATTTTGTGATCATGCCAAATATTAATTTTTTTAAATGTCTGAATAATAAGAAATGGTGAGGAAAAGGTGAAGATGAAAACTATGAAGAGGTGTACTGAAAAGAAAACTTATAATATCATAAAATATATATGGTGGGAATATTGAATACTAAGTGGATGATTTCTCCTTGAGATGTAAAACTAAATTATGTATAGTTTATAACCAAATTATCTAAAACTATTAACATCAATTTTCTTTGTAATGAAATAAAATGAATTTTGGCATAAATATACTAGAGAAATTATTTTTAAGGTGGGTTCTTTAATGTTTAAATAAATGATTAGTAAAACATGGACAAGGAATATAAAATAATATTTAATGAAATAGTAGAGAATGACAACGAATAAGATCATGATAATATAAATGACCATATAAACATATATTATTAGTGTATAAAATAATGCCATCATATCATTAAAAATAATTTTTTTGTATTAAAACTAAGATATTATGAAAGAAAATAGAAGAAAAAAACATATATTATTTCCTTTAAACTTTTTTTGAAATCAAATTTTTAAATCCCTTTGAATATTATTTTCACTCCATTAATAAAATAATACATTTTATTTGGTAGAAATTTAAAATAAAAATTATTATAATATTGATGATTTTCTTTTTTTTTGAAAATATCTGCTAAAAAATTTAAAGTGAGATTCAACGTAAATAATGGTTATGATAGTGTGAAAATCTGTTCAATCCATTTATGTTAAAATAAATCTTTTTTTTCAAACATTTTTAAAATGTAAAAAGATTGAAATATTTTGAATATAATTTATGAAAACCTTTCATAATTAAATTCAATGGTATTTGAAATTTAAATTTAAAAATATTTCCACTATAGGTAATAAAATCCAATAACTTTTTTTAGGAGCATGATATGAATGATGACAATTGTAGACTAAAAATGGAAATATCGTCAACATCACATACTTGTAACTCATATACTGATTTTGGATTTATAAGAGAACAAATGTAAAATTGACATATAAAACCCAAACTTAACAATATTCATAAAAAATATATGGGGTTTAACATATAAGGAAAATATAATTTTCCCAAAGAAAATATGAACATTAACGAGTTGAAAATAAAATAAGTTTGAAAAAGAAATTATTTACCTTATGTCTCTTCTTAGTTGAATGTGATTGATCAACTGATATTATAATTATTTTTAAAATACCTTATTAAGAACCGTTTTAACATATATTACATTTTTAGGTCCTTTTATAATAACATTTAAAATAATTAATTGAATAGTTCATTCCCAAATCGACCACGTATGGTTGTTCAATAAATTTCGTCAAAATCGCATGGATATATTTTCCATGGTTAAATGAATTATGTAGTGGTTTAATAATATGAAAAATTATAATACTTTAATGAATATAATTATCATTAATTATATGAAATTTTTTAATCATCCATTGATGGTGCTAACAGAATAATTAATCACATCTAGTTAAGGCAGTGCTGATGCACAATTAAACATGACTGACAATGTCATTTTCTAAAAAGTGGTTGGGTTAGAAGATAGATGATATAATTTATTTATATAATCACAATTATGCCATAAATATCATATATATATATATATATTTAAATTCAATAATTCTATATTTTTAACCATCTATGTAATGTAGCTTTGAAAAATGAATTGTATCGCTATGTGGAGATAGTAGGTTGTATATACGCATGAGCAATATTTTCATGAGCAATATTTTCATTTTCCATAAAATTTAAAGGAGAAAAAAATTTCATATAAAAATATCATAAATAATTTATTATTTTTAATAAACTTATTAAATTATGTTTTGATTTTAATTGATGATTTGGAAAAGGTTTAGTAAGAAAAGAACTCGAAAATATCTATAAGAACATATATCTCTTATTTTGATGGCCTCTTTTGAATTACACATTAAGCATTTTTTTAGTTGTATTTTGGTCAAAAATGTCCTCAAAGATGTGGGGAGGGATTTTTGGAAGGTATTTTGGAATTTATATTCCAATATAAGTGTCTTAAAATATTTGTATAAGAGGTTTTAGATTTTTCCCTTATATAATTTATGTGGGTTAAAACAAGTAAAAAATTAAAAAATTATTATATATTTTAGGTATTTATCAAGTAATGTTTATAAAAATTTATATGTATTAAAATATTATAAAGTTATATTCAAAATAGAACTTATTAATTTTATTTACTAATTTATTTTTTGTTATTTTAAATCTTTATCCATTTATCAGATCCATTTAAATTCATTTTAACATTAACAAAATTGATAAACATTTACACGGTTACTATTTATTATATGGAAAAATTAGGATTACATTATTAACTAATATTAAATAATATTTTTACAAAAACAAAATATATTTCATAATATTACATTTCTCAATTATATAAAAAATACTTTTCATACATGTTAGCAGATTTTAAAAAAACCCCATTTTTAAGAATAAAAATGATTTTATAGTAAAATAATGTAAAGTAATCATTCTAATAGAAATAAATGGGTTATTTTCAAAAAAATATTATTTAATTCTTATCAAAATAAAAAAAATTAAAATGAAACATGTAAATAATTGGTTAAGAGGGTATAACTAAAATCAATTCTTATTTGAAGAAAATACTTATATTGATTTATAAAATTTTAACCATAGAATTCCATATTCAATATTATATTTTTATGAAAATTATATTACATCATTAATATATATATCTTTTATGTAATATTATTTTCAGAAAAATTATAGTTATTCTTATATCATTTTAATGTCATAAAACTGATAGTTTTGGTAAAATCGGTATTTTTCCCAATTCACTCAAAATAAACTATTTATGTAAAATATGAAAAATTAACCCTAAAATAATTATTAGATGAGGAATTCCAGAATAAAAATAATTTCCTTAAAGTAAATTTATAAATTTTTTGTATTTTTTTAATCACAATCTTGAATAAGGATATGTGCATTATGTTACTATTTTATTGGAAAGAAATGTTTTCTTTCTATAAATGAATCTTAGGTTTTATATTCTATAATACAAGAAAAAATTCAACCAATAAATTTCATGAATGTCACCACATGAATAGATTTGGCTGGTTAATATTCCTAACTTCTTTAGGTTTCCATGCTTCCACTTCAATTTTATGATTTCTCAAAATTACCTTTTCCAATAGAGTCATCCAATTCAATTAAACATATTTATTACTATTGAGAAACTGGATAGACTCATCATAGTATGATAAAACATTATCATAATATATTTCATCAGTGGAAAACACATACATTGATTTTTTAATTTATTTTCTTAATATATATATAAATGGAACACCTCATGAACATTAGGCAGCTTAGGTTAAATTTCCAAACTATAATCCAAAACACTAATTCTTTATCGAATTTCTAAAGGACTCATATAAATATGATAAAGTTTACCTTTCGTATCAGGGCATATAACACCCTTTTATGAAGTTAACTTATAGAAAAATATCCCTTACGTAATATTATAAATATTTCCTTCAGTTATCTATATATTAATCTCAAGTAATATGAGTTACCATGAAATGATTATGAATATTCTTATATTTTGTGTAGCCTCTTCTACAAGTTATAGGAATCAAAGATTAATTTCAGAAACATCATGGAAAAAATCTAAAGTACATCATATTTTCTCAATGAACACTTTATATTGTTTTATTTTAATAAAATAATGGAATATATTATTTTAAACACCCAAAATTTTCATATATAGATATCACATCTAAATAGATAAATATTTGTTACATAATATAACAATATAATGCAGAATCATTTACATCGGGTGCCTTCATAAACATTAATATATAATCCAGAATCATTTACATCGGGTGCCTTCAGAAACATTAATACGTATTCAATTTTTTAAGTGAAATACACAATCTCCCACTAACTTCTTTATAACTATAATGCTTCCTAGAAATATCATACATAATTACTCTGTCTATAACCTAGGTAAAGGAAACATAAGATATAGTGAACTCAAATTATTATTATGTGTTATTAAGGGAGATATCGACCAAACATGAGCATAAGGGTATTAGAACCTGAGAATGAAATTTAAAAACCACACCATGCATATATTATATCAAAAAATATAGTAATTGAATAAATCATGGTAGCTTATAATCCATGAATCATAATTTGATAAAATAACATGTTCTATGGGAAAATAATATTGGCATATTACTTATATTTTTCACTCACACATATGAATAAAAAAATATTATGTCAATGCTAACCACCAAAACAATAATAACATTTTTGGTTTGGGAAAACCACCTATGTAATTGCATTAAGCTTTGGGTAACCATTTGTTCAGACTATTTTAGGATTGGGATAAACTCATATGTATCCGATATTTCAGTGTTTTGGATAACCTCATTTTTTCCTTTTTTGGGATTTGTGTAACGTCTCACACACCCTCTTATTTCTGGAATGTGATAATCTCTAATGCACTCTTTGTTATCATAGAAAATCAATCATTACTAATCCATTGGATGGAGATATATTCCACACCAATAAAATAGTCCATACATTTCTCTACCATATGATCATAGAACTGTCTTCATATAATAACTCGTTAAAAGGTATCATGTCTCTTAAGAATTTAATCATAGTATGACCAATAAGAAGGAAACATTATTCATAAACTTATTTCCATCATATTCATAAACCATATTGAGATGTAATACGTGTGGTATTATTTGATTATATCCCAAGGAAAACATAATTAGAACCAACAGATTTTTTTAATGACCAATTTAAATTAAAAAAATTATCTTTAAAGAATTCATGAGGAAAATGTCTTTTCCAATCTGAAATTAGTTCCTTAAAATCTAGGAATTTCGTAAATATTAAGGAAATATTTTATTTGAAAAAAACATTGGAAACATTTAATGTAAGCTTAAAATAATTTTGGGGTCAGGATTGTGTAAAATTAAATTATTGTTGTACATGAAAAAACAATGTATCCTTTATCATTTTTGGTAAAAAGTGAATACTACCACATTTATAATATGAATAGAATATTCCATTATTTTTTAAAAAATTCATAAATGGATAAAAAGTAATTTAAAAAATCATTAGAGGAAAGAATAAAATCCTTTGAAAAAAATTAAATAAAACATGGTCATAGAAGATAAATAGATTTCAATCAAATAGTAAAATAATGTATTTTTTATTAAAAAAATTATTTTTATACATTTATCTTTAATAGATTGGAAAATTAAAATAAAAATTTTATGGTATAGAAATAACCAGTTTAGATAAATGTATATTACATTCATGAAAGTTATATCATAATGTTTAATCACATGAAACCTAATTATATACAATCCTAATAAAGAATGAGATTGAAAAATAAAAAATTTACCACATTGAAAATTTTTTAATCATAATTTCTTAGAAATAAAAGGCATTTTATGGATATTTATATCCAATAATTTTTATGAGAAGAATAAAAAAATACATTCATGTTTAGTATATATACATCCCACACAAAATAAACAATTCGTGTATAATATATTTCTACTAGAGAAATAATGGTTAGAAAAAAATTACTTACAAATTTGGAAACATGTGAGTCATGAGCCCTATTAAAAATATAAAACATGAAGCTATAAATATAATTAATAGTCATATATTATGGAAATAACATGTCAAAGTGGATGTATATACCCCACAAAAAAATAATCAAGTTGTGAATATGGCATATCTCAACCATAAATAGAAAGGAGACAAGAAATAACTTACCTCAAGTCTCGACCTTCAATATAGACATTCGAAACTAATGATCAATAAATATTGTTTTATTATAAATATATTAAATAACCTTATATATATAATAAAATTTATTATTTATTTATAACCATTTATCAACCATTTGATAAAAATTCCTAGTTAAAATCATGTTTCAGTAATCAATACTTTATTATGAATATATAATATTATTTTATGGTTTCATTCCTTTTAATTTAATAGTAGATCCATAATATATAAAATTTTTAGCCTGATATAAATTTCATATATATTAATTATTTGTTAATGTATTGAAATCACTAAATGTTAGTGATATAAAATCAATTACCCCATTCATGGTGATGATAGATTGTATATGCGAATGAACACAGTTTCCATTTTCTTGTTGGACGGAACTATAGAAATATAAATAATATATATCATTATAGGAATAATTTTAGTTAAATTTTTCATATATATTTATTATATAAATAATTATTACCATAATGTATTTAAAAAATAAAACCAATCACACCGTTTCATAGATGCGGTAGTCCTAAAATACACATGAGCAATAATATCATTTTCCAATTGATTTGGAAGGAAGTTGGTAGATGTGATATTATAATTATATATGAAAAACTCTTTCATAAATATAATATGTAAAAAATCAATCCATCATTGTCTCCAATCCTGAGTGTTTGTGATGGAAAACGAATTAGATCGACACGCAAGGTGGTTTTCCACCACATACACAGTCAATTGTTTCTTTTCCCATTTAATTAATGACAAGATAGATATTGGTTTATAGAGTAACATTATAATACCTATTTATATTTTAGATACTTATTTTTTATATCATAATAGTTTAATATGACTTGATATGGTAAGAAGATGGAATAAAATGAAAACACGAGCTTAAGGATAATACCTCTTCACTGGGGAACATCTTTAGGATTACATCAAATGTATTCCTATGAGAGTATAATAATTAGAATAATTCATCTATGATTTGGTTATTTAATTAAGGAATATATTTGTGTTTGTATTATCCAATAAAAAATACATTAGAAGTGTAAAGATAAGAGGATATAGTGTGTTGTTTTATTAGAGAGGGAGTGGACACACTTATAAAATTTGAAAAGAAAAATTTATACCCACATTTTTCATGTGAATAATGGATCCAAAATGAATAATTATAATACCACAGATTTATTATTTTCTAAATATGGTAATAAAAAATTTACATGTTATAAGGTCATTTAAACCCTTTTAATATTAGTTTAACTGATGATATATTCATTTTATCCTTAACATCAGTAGTTAATTTTATAATGTTTTTACTTTCAATTATGAAAAAAAGTTACATTAAAATTATTATATAATGTAAATTATTATTAATAGAAAAATTTAATGTTTTAAAAGAAATTAAATTCATCTAATTTGAAAAAATTAATTCAGAATTAATACCAATCCTTCAATGAAAAATCGATTTCCCAATGAAAATGTTTTCAAAAGTATAGAATGTTTTAATAACCAAATTCAATATAAAATTGATTAAAATTAATGGAATATTATTATTTACAATATTATTTGTGTAATTGTAATTTTAATAACATCTTAAAACAATATAAACCATGTAAATTCCTTAAAAATGACATTTTTAATGAAAACTATTATATTCATTTTATCTTAAAATATTATATTATTTCAAAAAATACCAAAAATATACGCGATGAATGTTTTTGAATTTTGATTTCAAAAATGTATTTATATTTTAATATATATTTTAAAAAAGTGTGAAAAATTATTTATTAATAAAAATAAATAAATATCAATTTTTGGGAAAAATTTATTTTTGAAGCATATATAGGCATTTTGAAAAATTATGAACATATTTATAAATATATATATTTTGAAATAAAACCTACAGTGAACCATTCTTTTCATTCATAGAAAATACATATTTTTAGATGAATATTAAACACATTATAAAAATGCATGCCCTTATAATGTTGTAGTTTATTTTCATTGTAGAGTATGTATTCTCTCTTCGAATTTAGAGAAAGATATTCAACATCACCCATAAATATCTTCCCCTTTAGTAATATTCAAAAAATTCATTCTATATAACCATTATTCATAACTTGGTTAAAGGAAACATAATAAAGGGTCAATTCAAATGCTATGTATAGTTAAATAGTTAAAATACGTAGGCATAACACGAACATAATGGTATGAGAACATCATCATAACATTTGATAACCATACCCTACATATATATGTTCATAATAATGATTTATGGAATACATATTGGAATTTCAAATGGCATCAATCCTATGAAAATCAAAAAACTTGATCCATAAGAGAAAAAAAGGGAATATGATATAAATTTTTTATGGAAGCATACACCCAAGAACTTTTATGTCAATATCATCCACCAAGGAATTTAAAACAAGTTATGAATTGGATAAAACCCAATTTACGTACTTTTATATTGGTATTCAATCTCATGTACCATCTTTGGGGCTTGTGATAACCTCATGTGTAGTCCCTTCAGTATTCATATATCCTCGCATGTAACAATTGATACCGTATAATATTAATCATTATCCATTTAATTAACGGGATATATTGATCTCACCCAACACAAAATTAATAAATTTATGTGCCACAAGATCATAAGACACTTATCAAATCAGAACCATTGAATAAAAATAGGTTTCAAAAAATAATTCATCTTTGAATAACCCATGGAATGGAAACATATTTCATAAAAATATCATCATTTCATCATAACATAATCCATGGAATTTATATGGGTTTCATAAACATATTTTTTAAATTAACATAAACAATTTATGGGATGAATGATTATGGTATCTTCAAATCATATCACTAGTAAATCATAAGTAATATCAACAGATATCCTATTATATGGAAAAAAATTTCAAATTAAAAATAACATAGAAAAGTTCATGAGAAAAATATCAATTCCACTTTAAAAACACTTTTAAAAGAAAAAAAATCAAAATCCTTTAATTCGAGAATAAACATGAAAAATTATAACGGGTGATTTAAAAATAATTTAAAAAATTTATTTTAAACTCTAATTTACAAAAAGAGAGTAAAATGTAGGGTAAACATGTATTCACATTTCATAACCAAGGGATATGAGAATTCATAAGTTTCTTGATAGAAAGGTTACAACATATAATTATTCGAATAAAAATAAAAGATTATCTCGATAAATGATGGGATTGTAATATATAACTATCTCCACTCTGGTAACATTAAGTCATAACCACCATACAATAGTGACATTATATAAAACTAATAATATCATAAAAATATGTATATTCAAGATATATCAAATCAAATGGTATGTATATGTGTCACAGAAAATAAATGATTGGTGATTTTTCATATGCATCCTAGAAATAAAAGAGTGACTCGAAATCCCATAACTTAAGTATCAAATTCCATCATACAAATTTTAACCTCCATTAAAATACATATATATTTATTACACATATAACATATAGATATAATAATTTATATACTATCATATATAATTTATTTATGAGCATTTATTTATTATTTATTAATATTTTTTAAAATCATATTTTGGGTTATATCCACATTGTTTATCACATATGTTTTGATTTGTTATTTTAGTTGTCTAATATTGATAATTTATCCATCATCAATAGAATAATAATCATTAAATAATAATCATATTTATAAATAAATTATACTTTTTAAATGAATAATGAATGACATTTTTCAGAAATGATGTACATTACACTAACAGAGACGATTGTCCGCATGTACGTATGGGTAACATTTCCATTTTTCAATTTTTATTATAAAAAGGATATAATTTTTATATTGTCTTCATATAAATACAATAAAATTATAAATATAGTATTATTTATTTAAATAAAAATATATATCTCACACATGTGGTGTGTTAATGAAAGTAGGGAGTCACATCGCTTCATGAAGGTGGTAGTCCACAGGTAAAAAAAATGTGGCTATCATCATTCAGTGAGTGAAAAGTAAATAAAGAAAATGATTTAATATTTTTTCATTATTATTAATACTCTAATAAGATAATTATTATTTCATTTATATCACATATATTTATTAAATTTGCCTTTATTTTCTATAATGAAAAGTGTTAGTGAAAAACAAATCACATCACTTCATGAGGTGAGAGTCTTCTGTACACATGGGTGATGTTATCAAATTCCCTATGAAGTAGAAACAATAAAATTTATATATGATATAATTACCCAATAGGTATAATTTTTTTATTAATATCATATATATATATAAATAAATATATATTATATCCATCATCATACCAAACCATGAGAGGTGGGAATGAAAAAAATGAACGACATCATTTTGCAAGGTAGTGGTCTACTATACACAGAACCGATGATTTGGTAAACCATTTGATGGAAGTGGAGATGGGTGTATATAATTATATTTTTCTAATAAATCTAATTATATGTAATATACAGAGGTTATTATATATCATGTATTAATAATAATTTAATGTGGTGGATGATGAAATAAAAAAAATATCAATGAAGAATGTTACCTCTTCTCTGGGAAACGTCTTTAGGTTTAAACCAAAGACATCCAAAGATGGATTTATAACATGATTTATGATTATAGGATTATATTAGGGAATTTTAGAAGTGATTTTGGTTTTTATTGGATGATCTAATGGGTTTTAAGTTATGAAGAAGATTGGAGAGGGGTGGCCTTTTATAATTGAGGTGAGGGGTACACATTTTTTTGAAAGGTGATTCCATAGACTAGAACAACCAAAGAACAAATATTATTAAAATAAATTTTATAGGATTAAAAAATATAGGATCATATTATAATATTTTCTGTGAAATTAATTGAGATCAGTGTAGGGGTCTGCAAACAAGGAAATGTCTTGATCTACTCCCATGTTGGTCAGGCCATCTGCAACCATGTTTTCTTCCGGATAAACATGTGTGATGATGTCGTGAATATCGATAATAGAACGATTTCATTCTATACATTGCGTAGTAATTGTCTATTAAAGAGGAGTTATGCCTTTCAAAATTAATTGAACTATGGTTGTTGAGTAACATTCAATCCAAAGTTTGATCAAACCAAAGAGGTTGGACAAATAAATGGAACGCATCAAACTCATCATCTCAGCTTAAAGGGTAGCGGTAATTCCACAATTACCCATGAAACATCCATGAATCTGAATGAGGTGATTCATAAAGTTAGGACCACACCCTACAGGGCTTAAGATTCCCTTAGATTCTCTATAAATGTTTATTTTTAACCATCTAGGGAGAGGGTATTTCTAGAACACCTCCATAGTTCTATGTTGTTAGTAGAAATTTTTGTGAATACATAGATTATTCTGGATTCCAAAGTCATGCATGTTGTTGTGGAAATGTCCATTTTTTAACAAAGAAGAATCATGTATGGAAATAAGGATCCACAATATACCTTCATTTAGATTGGGTGAGTAATTTCTAGGAATAATAACATTCTGATCATACCAGATCACATGAGGGAGTTCAGCATATACCAAAAAGAAAAGGTTCTTGATTTGTTGAGAGCCTTCCATTTCAGTACATTTATTTAGTTTAGTTTTTAGGGAGTCTATAATCAACCATCTAAAATTAAAGATTTCATGAATATAGTTTCAAATAGAAAAATAACTATCACAAGAAATGATGTTATGGTAAGCATCTTCTCCATATTGGTTACAGATTTTACAATTAGAGAGAAGCTGGATTCCAAATGAATAAAGGAAAATACCAGCGGGGACACTGTTGTGAGAAAGAATCTAGATTAGAGTAAATATAAAAAATTTAATACATGTATTTTTATAATGATTTATCCAGCTATAATCGTTCTAAGGGTTATAGAAATAATGATTGTATATTTTTTTTTAATTAATCATGTCGTTGTGTGATGGTTACTAAATTATGAAATCATCAATGTAAGTGAAATATTAGTTTTCAATGACATTTAAAATAGTATCAGGGATGTGTTCATGTTGAGGGTTTAAAATATCTCTAATAGTGTTGTTGATATTTTTAGGAGAGTGATCAAAAGATATCATAGAAATTAAAGGCGTGTCATTTCAATTATCCAACCAGAATTTTCTTGGAAGAGTTTCTGGAGACCGTCCAACCAGAATTATTCATAATATTTGTTAAAAAGTGGTTGAGGGAAGTACAAATTTAATATCTAACATAGATTGAATTTCCTACCCTATGTTTGTTATGGAATATATTTTTGGGGAAGGTTATAGAATCTAAGGTATTATGAAGATGGTTCCATGTGAGCTTTTCTTGATGGGCTTCATTAAATAATTTTTTATTTTTTATACCAGTACCACTATTCTCAATGGGTTTGAAACAAGATGTCTAGGGAATAGTTAATTTTTTTATTTCCATAGTACAATCATTACAGATGAAATTATTTATAGTAATGTTCATGTTTTTAATAATACCAACATGCCATTTTTAGACCATTATGAAGTAAACCATCTGGAAGAAAATAATAGATTTAACAAGGAAAGTCTTACCTTCAATGGAGAGAGATTTACCATTACAAGAAGAAAACATATTTTGAATTTGATCAACAATAGTTGAAAAGTGATAGGTCTTGGACCTAAACTAAAATATAAGAAATCCAAGATAAGTTAACTAGAGTGTACCATCTTTCAGACCGAGGTCATTGATGATGTGATATATTTTGACAAGAGCAAAGTTCTTCCCAATGAAAATAATTTTTTTTTCCAACTAATGGTTTGGCCAGAAACCTCTTCATAGTGTGATATATTAGTTTTGAGATAATGAATGTTTCATTTATTCTATTTATGGAAAATAATGATTTCACTAGCATAAAAAAGGTTTGTAAGATAATTCACATTCTTAGAGACATGGATGGGTTTCATCTTAGTCTGGACCACTAGGTGGGTGATCTGATGTATAAGATAGTCCTCTGTTATCGAGAAGAGGATGGTAGAAAGAGGATGACCCTGTCTCACTCATTTAGTTCATTTAAAGTAGCCCTTGAGAGATCTATTGATCAAAATGGTGACAGATGCCGATTTGAATAGAGTTCATACTATAGTGATGAAAGAGGAACTGAAACCAAAACCTTGCAAGACCTCAAAGTTAAATCCTCAATACATAGTTTAAAAGGATTATTTTATGTCATGTTTAATAGTTATGTTTCCTCCTCTGTTTTTTTGTTCAAGTTATTGGGATGCGCAGAGGAAAGACAAATACAATTTTGAATGGATATGCCCTTTATTTAACCAAATTAGAACCAAGAAACAATTTTTTATATGATAGTTTAATGTTTGTTAGCAATCATTTTTGTGGTGATTATATAAAGAGTATTGATAAGAGATATAGGTATAAATAGGTGAATCTCAGAGGCATTATAAACATTGTGGATTAAGGTGAGAAACTGTGCATTGATAGCCTAGAGAATCACCCCATTATAAAAAATGGATTTTAAAAGTTTACAAATATTGATTTGAATCATATCCTAATTATGTTTAAAGATACCATTATTGAAGCCATTCAGTCCTGGAGAACTATCATGATTCAAAATAAAGATAGTGTTTTTGTTTTAATGCTCCATCGTAGTGCTGAGGAGGAAGGGGTTTTCCTCATCAGTGATCACTAAAGTAATGACCTCAGGAAGTAGGTCGTTGTTAATATCAGTACCAATGATGATGGATTTATAGTAGGAGACGTTTTTATGAGAGACGTCTTCTTCATTTTCAAGCAGGTCATCCCCATCCTTTATAATTGATAATGGCCTAAATGACCTATTTATTCTTTGAATTATGTTATATAATTTGGTCTTTATGTTACAGTCATTTAACCATTTAACATCAAATTCTTGTGTTCTCATATTTTCTATAAATACGATAAATGTGTATAGTTTGACTGAAATGTTTAGTTCATGAGTTGGATAAGTATTGAGGTCATAGCTATTGTTATTGTTTTGAATATCATTCAGTTATTTCTCAAGTATCATGATGTCATTGTTAACTTGTTTAACATAGAGATGCACCATGATTTTAGATTCTTTTTTAGGGGATTTAATTTGAGGTTAGAGGTAAAGGCATATTTGTAATGAGACACTAAAGACCAAACGTTTTGGAGGATATAAGTGCCCTCATCATCAGAGAACCACACACTGTAAAATATGAAAGGAAGCCTGAGTTTCTAGCCATTGGAGGATACATTGACTAGGATGGGGTGATGATCAGAGTTAATCCTGTGAGGAGTGGTCCTACATATAGTTTCCCAATTATCAAAAGTTGGGACATTAATGAAGGATCTATCCAATTTGAGGAAACCACATTATTATAATGTCACTTATACCATGTTTATTTTTCACTCGTTAGGTTAATTTAAATTAGATTATTGTCTTTGATCATGGCTTTAAATTTCCTCATTGTTATAGATGCACAAGATGGTTCAATATTTTGGCTTGATTTAATAATGGAATTAAAATCACCAATAAGATACCTGGGGGAATTAATGTTATTTTATAGATATGAGATATCATTCCAAAGAGTTTTCCTTTTTTTATATCAAATTTTATCATAAAATAGGGATAATAAAGAGTATGTGCCTTCAATATTAAAATTAAATGTAAGAATTTGATCAGAGATATCGAAAGCAGTAATATTTTGTAAAGAATAGTGTAGAAGAATCCACAACAAATCAACATTGATAGAATTATAGATTAAACATGTAATCACTAAATTATTTTGACATAAATATGAGTATTTAGTGGAAAATTTAATTTTAGGTTTATCAATAGCAAATAACTTATGATAATGGGTATTAAGCATTAATTTTAAAACAATGAACATGTTAGAGGCAGTGATACCCTTACAATTACAAAATAACCTCTTCATTTAAACCAAAATTTGGAGTTAGAACAACACTTTTTCTTTTTTCTAGAACCATTTTTTCTAGTAGAACTTCTAACCTCTTGAGTTTAGTGGATTGTTCTTGTTTTTTTGCTATATGTGATATGATTCTCCATTTTGGGTTCCTTTATTGGATTATTCGTAGTTTAGTCTATAGAAATTGTAGGACACATCAAAAAGGTTTAATAATTTGTTTAGAAATCATGTTTTCAGACTTTATAGTGAAGTCATCAATAACAATAAGTGGAGAAATATTAGTACTTGGAGCCTTTGAAGGTGTTGCAGCCTGTTGTTGGATAATGTACAGATCTGAAGGATGGCACTGTATCTGCACTAAGGTTTCATTTTTTCCTGCATAATATCAGGGTCCAAAACTGTGTGTATAATACAATGATTAATAGATTTAGTTTTTTTGTGTTAATGTTTGTGAAACCTTAGTTTTAAGGTTGACAGAACTACTACGTGATTTGATGAGAGCAGTTGGATAAGAAACGAGTTCATTCTTTGTAGTTTTGGTTTCATTCATAATTTCAAAAGTATAATCATGGTTATCTATGATAGCGGTAATGTTCTTATCAAAAATAGATTTTATATTTTGATGAGTTAATGAAACATTAATGGTTTGATAGGGTTTCTATAAAACAAAATTTAAAAATGTTTTTATTTCATTTTAATCCTTTTCTTTTTAGTTTATCCCTTGGTAATCCCATTGTTACAATAAATGTTGTAATTAATTTTTAATGGTTTCAAAATTTATTCTGGTAAAAAATTTATGTAGATCTTATTATATAATATAAATTACAATTATTACAAAAATTATAAAAAAAATAATTTAAATTCATATAATTGGAAGGCATTTAATTATAATTATTCTCACAGATACAATGAGAAAGCAGGTTTTCAAAAAGAATAAGGTCAAAATTTTAAACAGTTTTTATATTCAATATCAACATGAAATGGACTCCAATGACCCAAATTTTATTAATATATATATTTATATATGTGTGTGTGTGTAATAGAACTAAATTTATATTAAATACCACTTAAAATATATTTTAAATTTATAAATAATTTAATAAAAAATGTAGTTTTCTATTAAAATTCATTAATTTTAACTATTCATAAAAAAACCATTTTTTAGAAATTTATCATACATTCATTGTAATATTGTTATGAAATACTGATAGAAAAAACTAGTTTTTTTCAAATAAATTATCTTAATGTTTCATAATGTAATTTTAAAATAATTTAAAATAATGATAACATTTTTTTGATAAAACACATTTTAGATGTTAAATTGGATTGATTCTTATCTATTTATGATTAAAAAATTGAATATTATTAGTTATATTAATTAATATATACAATATATATTTCATTAAAATCATTTAGTAATATTTTTGGTCTAATTTATTGATGAGAATCATGATTTTCTTTCATAATATAGTTTTTAGAAATATATTTCCTATATTTTCAAATAGTTTGGATTTTAATTTTTCATTAATTGATCACTATGGGATTAATTCTATATAAATATAAAAACCTTATATCTTCCTAATTTATTTAATATTATTCATACCCTCAATTCATATTGGCACATGATAACTATCATGTTAATTAATAATATTTTAATAATAAATAAAATTTTGTTTAAACTCAAAATTTCTATTAATGAAATATAAAACTATTTATTTCATGTCAGGCAAACCAAAATTAGTGTTTTCTTTAATAAAAATTATAACAGATTAGTTTTTTGAAAAAACAACAAATACTTATGGTGCTATATTTTACCCCCTTGAAAATATTTTCACTATTGAAATTAATCACTTTTGTACTAATAACTGATGGAAATTCTTCCTTATTACATCCTTAACATCATTGGTAGATTCATCAAGAAGGTGGTTGCACTAAAAAAACTGTCCAAGTATGTGTTTTTGTTTCATAGAAAATTATTTATTTGATCCATAATATCTTCCAATTTTTACTAATAAGAAATTTCATTCTCAAGTAGTATGATATTTGAGTTTAGTATATTTGATTGATTAGGTATATACTTACTCTAGAGATATAAATTGAAAACCAAGTTAATGTAAGAGAGTATCAGTGGGATCATCAATGAGATTTGAGATGGTCCCAATACGACCTAAAATTTAAATTTTATCGATATTCATAGGGATTATTTTTCCTTATTTCTTCTATAGAGGAATCTATAAGAAGCCCTTTTACCCAACTTTATATTCTAAATTGTGTTGATTATTATCATCATAATATTTTTTTTAAATTTCCTATACATGTTTCTAAATACATGTAACAATTTATACAATTTTTTAGATATCTCAGGTTTCAATAGATTTATTTCTATAACAATATTCTTATATATAGAATTGATACACTTCATTATAGAAAGGGATTTATAAGTACATATCTAAATTATCGAGTTAATGTTATTATTTTAAGAATACTCTACTATAGGAATGTGTTGATCCCAACCAAATTTTAATTCTATTGACCAATAACTAATCATTTTATCGAGGTTTTTAATTGTCGTATGAGAATGAGAATCTATTTGAGTATAATACACAATGTTAAAATTGAAATCTATATCAAGATCTTGATTAAAACATCTAAAAACATTAAGTTAAATTTTAAATCCTGATGAAATGTAATTGAATATGGTACTCCAAGAAATATTAAAAATTCGTTAATGTATATTATGATGAGTTGATCAAGGGAAGAATATTCTCTAATAGCTATGAAGTGTGAAGACATTGTAAGTTGGTCAACTATAACCCATTGTCACCTCAACATAAATGATAAGATCAACACTAATTTTTACCGTTAACTAAAATAATATTACCAAAAAGTTAAATTCATTCAACCATAAATTCCATTGTCACAAAAATATATTAATAAAACAAAGGGTTATGTTTCCATTAATTACTCTTAAAAATAATTAATCATTATAAAATCCAATCACATATAACAACAAAGAATGAATCAATGAATTTGAACTTTTGATCAACCTTAAACTCATAAACCTGTGATTTTATCTATAACTATTATGTTAATATTAATAGGAGTAATTTATGTTTCCCAAAGATAATTCAACTTTTATTAATTAAATAAGATCTTATCTTGGATGAAAACATTACCATTGGATGTTTGGGTTCAAACATTTAATGATAGAATATGAAATATGTATGCATTATTCCATAATAAATGTAGAGGGAGATGATCAATTCTCAAAATAACATAAAGAATCACTTAAGGATGAATAATAATAATTTCCTTGGACTTATTCATACAAAATGAATCATTAATTTCCCAATAAGGGAGTAGAGTATAAGTGTTCACTAATTATCATGATTCTCTTTGAGTATTGTGATTTTATAAAATTTTCTTTATCCATTTCATTTAGAAGTTGTTATGGAATATCATCCTTTTTATACCTTGTATTTGGAAGTTGATTTGTATAATTCACATACTCCTCAAATATGAAACAATAGAGTGTGGTTGGTGCATTTTGTGCAGAATTATCTATATTTTTATCCATACATATCTTCTTCCCATTACAACTGCATTAAATTCCCCAATGAACTTCCCTTTTCTAGATAAAAATTTCCATGCTCTCTTAATATAGGTCCCTTCATGTTTCATCCCACACTTTTTTCATAAAGAAAATCTCATATTCATCTTACCATGATTTTTTAATTTTCCTATAAATTCCATTTTTCTATTCTTATAGAAACCATTAGATTTATATGTAACTCCAACCTCTGTTTCCACCATGATATTTGAAATGTACATAAATTTGAAATATAATAAAAACCCTCAATGTTAATAATTTACAAGTATTGATATGTGAAAGTGCAATTTCCTTCAATAAAAACAATTTGATAAATTTTTTAATTGCATTACATACGGGTAAAATCCTAGATCACACATAGGAAAATTCAATTTAATGTATTCGGAGTCAGGCGAGGAGTCAGTGAAAGATTTAGAGGCCCATAGAGACTTACTATATATGAAACTAAAATATTAATTATCTCATATTAAGTACTCACAATTTATCCAAGATAATTGAATAATTCATAAATGGTGAATAATATAAAAAATATGATACCACCATTATGTCTGTGATTTGATGTCTACCTTAGGCGGGTATATCATTTTTTAGCGTCAATCATTTGGTCAGATCAAATGTGAGGATAATAATTTATTATTTTTCAACAATAATTTAGTAACCCTCAAACTGTGTATCATATTAGGTCTGGAATACGTGTTTTATAAATGAGAGGGTGTCGTCACCAGAAAACGCATCCCCAGAATTTTAATGAAGCTTCCATACATGATCAAAGATCGTAGCCTGTTTCACAATCTTTGATTAGGTAGGTCGTAGGGCCCTAATGGAGTTACGGATTTTGAGTTATGGACATTTGATGTTGGGATGGAAAACTGGTTTGTGGAGCCCATTTGTGAACCTCTCTCTATGATCACGAAGCAAGGGAATAGAACCGATGCCCCGTACCTAGGAAAAGCTCCTCCTTCATCAAGCTGCCGAGGAGCGATGAGGCGGGATGCTCTGCAAACCCCTTATGACATTGACGAACCCTCCGCAGAGCAAGAAGGTAGGATTCCCTATAAACCTTTTTGATGTTTAAAAACCCACCACAGAGCGGGATTTGGCTTTGTGATGAGAGAGCTCTACTTCATGGAACCTGTCCCCTATAAATACCCAGCTCACCCCTTCATATAAGTGGTTATTCCACCCCTTGGGCGGCCGATTGATCCCATTTCATGAATCTTTTGATCTTCCTAAGTCCTTGCTCTATGAGAAGCTTACTTTGCGAATCTACTCCACGATTCCATGCTCCACAAGCAGTATCCTTCGTAAAGATTCTCTGTGAGTCCATGATTCACGAGAAAATTTATTCACAATGCTGCTCTGCGAGTCCATCATGAAGGTTCTTCGCGAGACCCCTTGTTCTACGATCCCCTTTGCATCGGGAAGCTACTTCGTGATGACCTATCCTTTGCGAGGCTCCTTCCTTCATGCCCGCTGGTCCATACAATAGGGACTACACCCCACACACCCTCTCAGGGTCAGTGCCGCATTGCGATCCCAACCCTCCGGGCCAGTCCATTCGCTACCGTTATAGACCCCGGGAAAAATGGACAGCCTCACTACCATCTTTTCGGACCGCGACATCGTCAATTTCCATTGCGCCTGTATGCGTTGCTGCCATCTACCTATGGGATACCATGATTTGAGATACACCTCTACACACCATGAAACACTTTGATTCATCATATTCCTCTTTGTCCATTTCCTATGTCATCAGTTGAGATTCTCATCATTAATCCCCCCGAGAACCAGAAGTGGAACCATTCCTCAAGAAACACATCTAAACCCCGTCACTTGACTCCTATTCCCGGTTGAACCAGAAATGGACTCCCTTGCGTAAGTCCCAACACCAACAATTTCTTGGCAACTTATTCTAAACAGTACAATCTATATGACTATAACCATTAGTACACCATATGTTCCAAACATAGGATTCCTCTTTCTCAAAACAAGAAATTCCTTATGGTCCAAGCATAATATGCCAACAGTGCTCTCTACATGACTATAAACTATAGAATTCCCTATCATTCAACAATGGGATGCCTCTTGTTCCAAACAAGAGATGCCTTATTCTGAAATCATAAGATGAATAGTTCCATGATTACAGTGGAATTATTTCAAGAGCATTGGAATTTGTTCAAACATTCCATCACTCCACCTCACGCATTTCATGTCCTTCATTCGGATCTTTATTCTCTTCTATGTCTGAAGGGACCCCCTAATGGCTTGGTCCCATGTCGCATCATCTCACCAACAATTCTGGTCCAATGTCCTAGAAGACATAGGTTGGCACTTTGAGTTAGGTCATGTGTTTCAAACATAGTCAACAGTAGACCCTCATTTGTTTGTCCCCATTTTTGGATAATGTGATATGGATGATGTGTTTCAAACACGGTCAACTGTTATCCATCATTTCCATGCTACCCTCACCACATTCCTAATGCCGGGCATGTGATTCACACTTTTCAACTCCCTTTGTTGGGACCGATTCCAAAACCCATGGAGTTATCTCACTTGTGCACTAGCACATAGAAGTAGGCCTCAATCAGATACCTCAACTCACTAGTGAGTTGGAATGCCCTCATGGCCCGACATGAGGAAGATATTATGGGCAGCTTATTTTTGTTATCCCTATCCACCATTTCCACACAATAGAGGCACCCGTGAAACTTCCTTGCATAATATCCATCCATTTCCACTCCATAGCGGCACACAGGAAGCTTATTTGATTAATCCCCATCCATTGCCACTCTATAACAACACACGAGAAGCTTCCTTGCATAAGCCCCATTCACCATTTTTCCACCATAGTGGCACACAAGATGATTCCTTGCGTAAGCCCCTTCCATCATTTCCACTTTATAGCGTAACATAGGATGCTTTCTTGAAGAAGCCCCATTCACTGTTACCGCTCCATAGCGGCACCCAGGCTAGCTTCTTTACGTAAGCCCCAATCACCATTTCCACTCCATAGAGTCACCCATGCATCTTCCTTGCGTAATCACCATTCTTCATTTCTTCTCCATAGCGGCCCATGGGCTGATTCTTTGTGTAATCCCTATTCACCATTTCCCCTCTATAGTGACACCCGGGTAGCTTCCATGTGTAATCCCCAATAACAACCCTTCATGGATGCACCATTGTGTTGTGATCAATAGGCCTTTTCTTCTTCTTATTTCTCACACTGATCTTGAATCATGTGGGTATAGAGTAGGAATTGACCATGATCTCCTCCCAGGGGAGCCTAGAGTGTAATCCCCAACCACCATTTTTGAACTACAGTGTCATTGATCCTTGCCATGGAAAGGTACATAGGAAGCATCCCGGAGGTTTAAGCCCATCAACAATTGGTCCCAACCCTCTTCACGTCGGCTCACCAAAACAACACCTAAACTATGTGGACCTTGACCCTTTCCAAGGAAAGGTATGTAGGAATCCTCCCAGAGGTTCATGCCCCCACCCATTAATTATGACTCCCTTCACGTTGGTTCCCACTCCCAATGAATTATGTGGGCTTTGATCCTTGTCTCCTAGACATGGTACACAGGAAGCCTCTATGTGGTTCGACACCATGCAATGGTAATCCGTTGTGACCTAATCCTATGGTAAGTCGTTGTGACCCCATCCAGCGGTAATCCGTAGTGACCCCATCCTATGGTAATCAATTTTCACCCCAACTAGAAGTAAGTCAATGTTACCCCATCTAGTGGTAAGCCATTATCAACCCCATCTAGAGTTAAGCCGTTGTGACCCCATACTACGGTAATCCATTGTCAAACAAATCAAGCGGTATGTCATTGTGACCGTATCCAATGGTAAGCCGTTGTCAACCCCATCCAGTGGTAAACTGTTGTGACCCCATCCAGCAGTTTGATGTTGTCAAACCTATACTGCGGTAAGCTGTTGTGACCCCATCAAGTACTACGATGTTGTCAACCACATCCAACTGTAATCCATTGTGACCCCATCCAGTGGTATGTAATTATCCCCTCAATCGACGGTAAGCCGTTTTCAAATGAACTATGTGCACTTTTATTCCCTTCCATAGGGATGCGTAGGATGCCTCTTTGAGGTTCAATCCCCGCACTTATGACTCATCTTGATCAACCTATCGATCCCATGAGTTTGTAGATGATCATGCCCCAACCTGTAGATTCTATTTCCTCCAGTTCCCATCCATGCATCCATTCACATGGGCCACCTCCCCAGGTGTCCCATCGTCCCACCGAACTATGTAGACTTTGATTCCCTTCCATGGGGACACATAGGAATTATATTCAAGTCTCAACACCAACATCGTTGTCATCCTCACATCGATTCTATCTCATTCCTCCTTTACTTAATTAAACTCAACATCATCTATCCTGATTCTTACCTAGGCTGCCACATCCCAGTGAGATCTTTCCATTCATCCCAGTGCTGCCCCGTTTGGAACCCTAAAATCTTAACATGCATAATCCCTACAACATCCATAACCATCCACCCAAGAGTATCCCAATTACAATGAGCCTCTTTCCATGTGTATGCCCCAAAAGGTATCTAGGTTTTTGTCCTTTCTGTACACTGTGATTCCTCAACCCTTCAAACTACATGGGTTTTGATCCCTATCGTATATGCAGGTTACATAGGAAGCCTCCATGAGGTTCAATCCCCACCAATGGTAAACCTTGGTGTCCCCATTGTAGGGTTCACTCTCCCTGATCTTCCCTCAATGGTGTTCAGATCAGCCATTATGGTGTGACATCTCCCCTCCATGGAATGCACCACCTCATATCCATTCTCATCTTGCATTCGGATCTATCCATAATCCAGGTGTTCCCTACTTGGGATGTACCAATCTGATCTGTCTCTATCTGATGTCCTAATAACTCTCATTCCATCTCCGTAAGACATTAAACTCGTGTCCTACCTTGTGTTGAACATGATATACCTGAGTAAAACATTAGAAGATAAGCCTTTAGCGTAACCATCTTTCCAAGACATTAAACTCATATAATACCTTAAGTTATTAATGAGATGCCTAAGGAAAACCTCGGAAGACAGGCCTTTGGCATAACCATCTTTGCAAGATGTTAAAATCACAACATACTCTGTGTTAAACATAGGAAGCTAAGGAAAACCTCCGAGACATGCCTCCGGCATAAGATACCCCATGACTGACATGGGCTACCTTGGGTTCTGACACCACGAAATTCCCTTTTATGAAGAATAATACAACTTCCCTAATGTCCATGCATCCAAAGATGCCCCGACATGCCTGATGTTGTCATCTACTCCAACCGAAGGTTTCTTCCCTATCAAGGCCCCATTGAAATGTCTAGATAGAAGTAGTGTAATTAAGCATCATCCACAAAGATATGGAAATGGGAGAGAGATTCATGAACCATGACATAATCATTATGGGATATCAGGACTAGGTGATGAGGTCCGAGGAGGAATCCATGGAAGGATGAACCAAAATACTATCATCTTGTTTTGATCATGGAGAAAGTGTCCCTGAATAAAGAACAGATGCCTCCTGCCATTCGAAAGAGAGATTGTGGGGCCACAACTATGTGTCCTCCACAGACGGATGCATGCACCCAGAAGAAAGCATCATAAATAAAGGGTAAAAAATTTATGTGCATTGAGTTTTTTGAAACATCACACATGATAATGCCCTTTTTATATTTAATTATCTAATTATTCAATTTTTAAATAATAAATAATACATATCTATCAAATGAAGTATTATATAATAACCCCAAGAACACCATTAGGTATGGAATGATGGGGTTTAACATAGGAGGGATATAAATTTTGTTCATGCTGGGTGTTTAGAAACATGAAACATGATAATACCGTTTTAATATTTAATTATTTACTTATTTATTTTTTTAAATATAAATAATTCATATCCCTCAAATGGTATTTCAAATGAGAAATCCAAGACCATAATTAGAACCAGAACGCATGGTTTACCCTAGTTGGAGAATAGAAATTTTTGAGAGACCTGGGTTTGGAAACATTACACCTAACCATACCTTTTTAATGTTTAATTATACTAATTTTTTTACTTTAACTAATAAACAACAGAATATCGCTCAAATGGTGTGTTGTATTGGTAATGTGAGACCTCCGTGATATCCTAGATGTAGGGTTTACCCTAGAAGTAATGTAAATTTTACGTGTGTTGGGTATTTAGTCAAATCACATATTATAATTACTTTTTAAAATTTAATTAATTATTTATTCTGATTTCATTTAAATTATATATATATATATTTTTAAAATCAGCATCTTACATAGTCAAAACATCATATTTTCACACACATATTTTCTAAAGAATTTTATTTCAATCTTTTTTTGAGCTGTATCAACTTTTAACACATTAATGGGGTGAACTAAAATCATTCCGACGTCAATTTTATATTGAATCGGGGTATGAATAGTATTATTGAGTAATGAGTATTTAATGATGGTTTTTGTTAAATCATTAATGGTCACAATGTTGGGAATCATTTAATAATAATTATTATTATTATTGTTACAGTTATTATTCAATTAAGAAAAATAGTATTTTAATATTTGTTTGGAGATAAAAATAATAATATTTCTATTGAATGTAATAATAAGATTATATTTATTATCAATGAAAAAAAGAAAAGGAAATTTTCATGTGTAATTAAACATTTTTTAGTCAATGAATGATGTTTCTCCATTGGTGATTTATTGGGAGGATAAATAATAATAGTGATAATATTACATGTCTTCCATAAATGAAATGGTATGATTAATTTATGTTTATTAATTATCGAAATTTAATCAATATTTAATGATTTTTTTGGCAAAACATTGATGATGATGATGATATTTAGTAATAATAATAATTAACATCATTAATAATATTATAATTAAATTGAAAAAATAGCTGTTGTGTTTGAAAAAATTAAAAAATGTATATATATATATATATATGATGGTGATATATATATATATATAAACACATACAAATATTCATGTGAATATATGGACTTTTATTATACAACTAATATGTTATTATATAATGCGTACAAATAAAAAAATAAATACATACATATATTTATTTGTTAATTGGGATGACCATTTAAATATAATTAATGGATTATTTTTTTAATAAAAAATGGACTTAGGAAAAAACATACAAGTGTTATTCATAGGTGTGAGAACATGGTTTAGTTGATGACACCTTCGATGAAAGTTTCCATTAACATCGATGACTTTTTGGTATAAATTATTTTACATTAGCACATGATTTATATACGCTACTTTAATGATTTTTGGTTTATGTTTATATACTAGTCTGAAACCATTTTGTAGGAATTACCTTTCCTCATGGTCTATCATTTACACATGTTTCTATATTTTATTTATCTGTTGGATTCAATGATACTGTTCTTGATTGGTATTGCATGTGGGTGTGTAAGTAAACTGTGAGACCTATTTTTATTCCATTAGAGAAATTAGTGTTTTAATTTCCATGTTTAATTCCTATCAAATGTTTTTATTTTTAATGATTTATTTATAATGATAATATATTATTATATGCTTCTCATTGTATGTTGTACCATGTGTGTACGTTGTCTTTCTTTGGAGTTATCGTTCTTGGTTCTCAAAATAGGTGGACTATTGGGACATGTTTACCCTTTAGATGGTGAGTGATATTGATTTTCCTTTTTTAATAATTGAAACTAGAATCAGGTGGAGATATGATGGAATTCCTTGTTGAGGATATACTCAATGCCTATGTATTGGGTTGCTCGATGCCTAGTTGATTTTTGAGTGATGTACTAACTAACTAGTTATTTTTAGAGCACCATTCAATACATGATTCCAGAGATATGATGACACCATTGAGCTATGTTTAGGATGCTTTTAGAGAACTTTAATCCAAGTATTAGGGTTTTCAATGTCCAGCTAATTTGAGAGTAGTGCACTCGATGCATAGTTCATATGTTATCAACTTGCTCGATTCCTAGTTGGTTTGGGAATAGAACAATCCCTGCCAAGATGTCAAAAAACATACCAAACATGAGGCTCAGGGTTAACCAAGTCTCATGTACACACAATTATATGATGTTCTCAAGAAAAAAATATAATTTATTGGACTATATATTGGTTACTAATGTGTTTTTTGGGATATAGATTCTAAGAACCATTCACTAGTCCAGTCTCATTGAGGCTTTTCATGACTATATTTCTAAAATAAAGCAGAAAAAGGAATGACCAGGGGTTTGGTGGAAAATTGGTTAGCACAACACCACTCAATTTTTATTTTTTGTATTTACATTATTTTTATATATTTATTATTATTATGGAATACATTTGTATACTTGATAACATCAGGTATGGATACATTGGTGGTGTGTTACTACGTATTGTACTCATACGCTATATAGAAATTTGTATATTCTCATAGATTCAATTAAAAACCAGGTGAAGTGAAATGTAACTGTGGTGGATTGCATAGAATGTGTAGCATGATAGTGTAATGGACATTGACAGACATTTAAGGACCCTGTAGTTTATTTATTTACTATCTACATTCATTAATCTGGATTCCTTTTGACTTTAAGAGATCCTATTTATATACCATGTAGGTCATCTTTAGGTTATAAAATCGCTATTATTATTTATTCATTATCCTATTACTATTAATTATTTTCCTTTTTAATGATATGATATAAACGGTATAGTCTACATACTATTGAATTTAGACCATCACTACATGATGACAAACTCAAGTACACGGGGGGCCGCACATGAGGACTTGTGGAAATCCTACTTGGACCTGGTGGTTCAGGTCCGAATATTATAAAATGATATTAGAGAATTATGATTCACTAACCTCTTATCCTTTTTGACATTATATGGGATAGGATAAACATGAGACATGATGGTTGTGACTCAGATATGGGAAATGTGGATGTTCCTGGATATCACAGTATAGTGGACCTCTATGTTCCCATAAAATGGTAATATTTATGTTTTTTTGTTACATTTAATTAAAAATACATTGGATGGATCACATGATGGATATTTGTGATTCTTGATATTTTGGGTGCCTTTATACATCATGACAAGACACATTTGTCCAAATGCCATATATATAATTTTTGTGATTCACAGTGGTGTAGTAACTAAATGCATTGATTTGTGATATCATTTTATTATATTTTCTCTTTGTGTACCTATCTATGTAGTATGTTATTGAGATATATATTTTTTAGCATTAATAATTTGTAACTACTCGGAATAGGGGCTAACCCCACAGAGCTATACCCATAATTTTGTAAACCATGGGTATAACCTAAATAATGATAGTTTATAGCCATGGTTTTAAACAAACAATTCATATATAATCTCTATACCAATAGTTTTAAATAACTATTGGTATATAGGGGAAAATATTTTCTCTCCTCTCACAATCCCCCTTCATTCGTTGGGTTGCACCCCCCATAGGTCCCTTCCCTCATAAGTTTCTCTCACCTGACGCTCCTCCTCCTCCTATAGTTGATGCACATCCCCACTACTACCACTCCTCTAGTCAACACAAAACCCCCATTATCCTTTAGTTGACTTGCATCCTTCCTCCTCTTCCTTCTCTAGTTGAGTATCCCCTCCAAGGTCGCGCATCCCTTGGGTCAAGTGATGTTTCACTCACCCAACGCTTATTCCCAAAGGTTGAGAAGTGTTTCCCTCACCTAAAGCTCATGAATATGATTAGTGGTGTTTCCCTCGCCCAATGAACATCACTTCTACTATTGGGTGTTTTTGTGATTTGGATCGTCTTTTATTGTGAGTTCATAATCCTTCTCCTGGTATTGTTATTTTATTTTTTTTAGTTTGGGTTTTGTTGTTTCGATTTGTATCAGTCCATATTATTTCATATATATTTGATATGTTAATGTTTTTTGTTATGTTGAAATTTGTGTTATTTAAATCAATTAGATTTAGTATACAATATTTTATTATATTTAACAACGTTTCGTTCAATATACATGATTTTATGTTTTTTTCTATTATAAATTTAGAGGAGATATATCTCATTTTTTAAAGAATAGATTCTGTTATAAATTTCACTTTATTTAAAAAATGATCTCTTATGTTTAGATTTGATGATCAAATTAAAATACCGAGAGATTAGTGTGGATTTATTTAATTTTTGTAATTATTAAAATGATTGATTTTGTTAGAGTTTATCATTGAATATTTTATTTTGTGTTTTGATAAATATATATTCCTCAATTATTTATTGATTTATTTATTCTGCAATAATAATAATAATATTTTTTTGGTTGACCTTTTTTGATAAATTTTTAATATGTATTGAATATTATATAAGATTAAAATATGTGTTTAAAATACAATATATCAAAAAAATGATATGTATTATATTTTTTATAGTGATAAATATCTTATTTATTATGATTCTCTAACAAATTGATATTTTAGATTTCATTCCATGGGGAAAAATTATGCATATTTATAATTTTTTACTTATCGGAAATATTTCATATAAATTTATTTTTTATAAAATAAAAATATATTAAGCATTTAATGAAAAAGTTACTCTTGCTATAGAATGTTCTCATTACATTATCAGAATATCAGAAAATATTTTCTCCATTAACTAGATGCATGAATTTTGAAAATTAATAATATTATTTATTTCAGTTTAGAGAATATTATATTACATATCATCTTGGATTAAAGGCTCATGATGTTATACTTTAGTTTCACGGTGAATCGCTTGGATGATAGTTTATCTAACGATGTGTTATATAGAGTATCATGTGTTATTATTGTTATATTATAAAAAATAATAATCTCTAAGATCATATGTTACATTAAATATTTGTCTAGGAAGCCCAACTATGAAACATGAAAGATTTATAGATGAAAATATAGAATTCATGATCAGAAGATAACATAAAAACCATCATATAACGAATTATTGCATGGATTTAATAAGGAGAACAAAATATCAATTTATTACTGAGATTACATTAAATGAGATAAACTATATAGAATTGATCCATGGGTTTTTATAAATATGGACACACGTAATTAGAAAATGAGAGAAAAATCATTTATATTCTGGATATACAAGTGATACTCTTTGAGAAACCGGAATTATTTAATCCAATAATCAAATTGATTTATAAGGAATTAAAGGATTGTATGTAAGTAATTGTTTTACAGAAATACTCAATGTTTAATGTTTCATATCTCTACAGAAACAAACAATTTTCATATTTTTCTTGTTTATTTTTTTTATCTTTCCATTGTGTTATTATTTCTATGTTTTATAGTTTGTATCAAGCTATACTCATATCTCACATATGATTGTTCTTCCACAAAATTGAAGAGATTCGGTGATGCCAACCTATTCAAAAATAAATTTTTACATAGGTTGTTCTTTGTCCTTGAAAACTTGTATTTACTAGGCAATGCGTCCAGGTGTAAAAGTTATAAGAGGTTTTGTTTTTTCTATAGATAAAGATCATTTATGTTTGTAGTTGGTACTTGGATTCATTGATATTGGTTATGAAATCACCTATCGGTTTAGTGTGAAATTTATTTCATCCAAGATTGGTTCGGTTTGGTAATGAACATATATTATGGATTTTTGTATTGATATACTACACATCAGATATTTTTTTAGTTTTAATGTTAATTTTTATGTATTACATTTAACTATTCAGTTTTTATGATCAAATAGCTTTATTTATTAGATTATATATAACTTTTTAAATATTTTATTCTATGATATATTCTATATGAATAGAATTTGTGTCCTTTAATAAACTTTTATTATCTTATAGGATAAAAATTTAGTTTTAATTCATCTTCAATTCACACCCTCTTGATGATATTGTTCAATTATCTACATTAAATTTTTTTAGAGCTTGAATCATTGATTTTATTTTTCTAATATATTTTATATTAATGATTCATCACGTTCGATTAGAGAAGAATAATGAACACTGTGTATCACTATTGAGCAAGAAATATTCATCAGAGAAAAAGAATTATTAATTATGTATACTATTACATAGTACACATAATACTAGGGGAGAATAAGATTTATAAACATAGTACTTACCAAATCCATGATATTTTAAAATTTAATTATAAAAAATTATATTATCGATACAATTTAAATGTATTGTGTATTTTTTGAAAATAATTTATAGAGAAAGATGATATTTACACAATTAAATTACAAATGATGAAATAAACATAATTAAAGGGAAGAAAAAAATATATCCTCAAGTAAATCGATCCATTTAATTAATAAATATGATTACTAATTATTACACTTTTTAATCTAGTGTTACAAAAAGATAATGATCATCGCTTATAGCATTTGTTAGTTCTCTTATTATTTTTTATAGACATTTGTATGCATTGATTAATATAACAACAAAATGACTGTAATTAAATTAATAATTATAGTTTTCATTTTTTTTTGTTTGAATATAATGTTTTCCCTTGCTATAGAATGTATAGAAACTAGATGTATCATATTAATCAGATTTCTACCGAGTTTCAAAATAATTTACAGTTGTTTTTAGATTTTTTGTTGGCCAATGATTCATATAGAGGTTGTATAAAATGTATATTATATAAATGTGTTGTAATACTATGATTAACCTAGGAATAATATAGGTACCATACAACAAAATTAATATTTCAAACAAACTATTGTGTTTTGTATCACTAGGGAGAGGCGAGTTAATCTTATGGTATTCATGAACAATATGAGATAAGTGGCATGAATAATTTGACATTTGATCAGTTTCAATTTTTGAATCATCGTAAGAGAGATAGTATTATAATGAAAGAAGGGAAATATATATGTACTCATGAGAAAAATAATGAAGATAATTATGTTGACTGAGTGAAAAACTTATTGGAAAATTCCAAAACTCTTGTAAATCATGAATGTACTAAAATAAAAATGATGTAATTTTTAATGCGCTGAAATCTTAGAGAATCATCTAAGTAACTTATAAAACATCCATTTTTATATTAATAATTTTTTTTGGACTTGATTCCTAATAGTACAAATATTCCCTAACATAATTACAAGTAATGAAAGTTAATTATGCATCCTAGATTTGCTACTAATAAATTTAATGCTTATCTGAAAGATTGGATTTTATTTTAGCAGGAAACAAATGACTATAATTATTGTAATGAATGTGGTAATTCATTATGAATGATAAATGTAGATGGAACACCATCTCACATTCCACATAATGTATTGTGTCACTTTCCATTGATTCCTATACTTTAATATATATTCATATCTATAGAAATCTCAACCTATATGTTATTTCATGATGCTAAGTTAATTAACGGTAATGATGAGTTGGTTCATCATGCATATGGAATATAATGGACGAAATTTGATTCAAAACATCTTGATTTTTCATTGAGGTTTTAAATTTCATGTTGCGTCTATCCAGTGATGATTTTAATCCATTTGGTCAGATGCTTACTGCTCAAAGAAAGTGCCCAGTTCTTATTCAGTCAAATAATCTTCCTCTATGGGTGTGTATTATAAAACCTTTCACATTATTTACTACACTGATAGATATACCTTCTGATCTTGGTAATGATATATATGTCTACTTGAAGTATTCAATAAGAGATTAGATATAAATTTTGGATTTGGGTGTGCATACATTTGATGCTTCTTCAATGAATGCATTTCAGATGTATGCTTTCCTTCTGTGGAGCATAAACGATTTTCCTACTTATAGCAAGATGTGTGGGTGGATCGTGATGGGAAAATAATCAAGTCCCATTTCTATGAATAATACATGATCAGCAAGGCATAAATATTATCATAGTTTTAGTTTCATGGGGCATTGACGATTCATTCCATTTGGTTCACAATACAAGAAGAATCATCAGAGGTCTGATAATACTAATAACATAGAAAAACCACCTCTACATTGGAGAACATGTGATGTTCATAAGGTATTGAATGATTTTAGAGTTTCATTATGGTATGGTATGTTTAAATCTAAAAGGTGGAAAAATGATGACACTAATGCCACTTGCAATTGGAAAAAGTGAAGTATTTGTTTTGAGTTTCCATATTGGTTTCCCAAATTGTTATGTCATTTTTAGATGTAATGTATATTGAGAAAAATATATGTGAAATGTTTATTTAAATTTTACTGAATATCAAGGTGAAGACCAAATATGTGTTCTGATCTTTTCGGGATTTTTTGGATTAGGGTATTCGACTTGAACAACAACATGTGTGTATTTGTGAAAAATAATTGAATGTTCATTATTATTATTATGTATCGAAACCATAAAAGGAAGATAAATTTTAGGCTGTATTATAGAATACCAATTTTCTTGATGGTTATTCTGAAAACATATTAAAATGAGTCTACAGATGAGATGTGAAACTAAAATCCCTAAAAATCATGATTACCACATCCTTCCCTATTAATTGATTCCAACAGAAATTAAATATTTTCTATTCAATAATTTAAGAGTGAAAATGATTTTCTTTATAATTTTTTAGAACCCTTAGTGATAAAAGTTTATCCAATACATTTTGGATAAAAATGTAGTTGGAGGAACCATTAATTTTGTGTGATATGGGAATAAATTTCTCCATTCTTTTTTAATTAAATGATTATTTTAAGAGTTCATATTCTTACTGAAACACTTCTTGGGGGACCTATTTATTTTTAGCCGATTTAACATACTTAATAAAATATGAATACAATGAAATAATATGTTTGAAATAATAATTATCCAAAAGGTTTGATTGTGAGTGGTTATCTGCTCAAGAATGTATAGATTTTTGTTCAATGTATTTTTTAGACGTGAGAACAAGAAAATACTGGTTAATAAGAATAAAGATGACCACTATGGGAAAATAGATCCCTCCTTTACATATCTTCCCCAAACATGAGGAATTTTTTGGTCTTATAAATTTTCCACACTGATCCTTGAAGTGTGGTAAATCGTATATCACACAGTCTTTTTCAACTATGGTTTGTTCAATAACTATATCAGGTATGTAATTTGGATATATATATGTTATCTCATGTTATATAATTTCACATATATCTTACACTTTTATAATAATTTTATATATGGAGCATAATAAAAATAAATAGTGTACATAAATATTTTCCTTTGAGAATGAGAGAGGCTTTTCATAGCATAGAGTTTCCTGCTTGGTTAAAATCAAAGGTATTACCATTACTAAAATTATCATAAAATATAAATACCCATTTAATTGTATTGTTCATATATTTTATAGGTCATTAGTTTACTTTTTGACTTAGTTTCTAAATAAATAATACAATTGGATTTTGGTATTAATTATTTGGTTTGTGAATGAAAATTGTTAATAATCAGTGGGCATAAATTTTTACCATTGATCGAGTGGTGAAATATAGAACACAAAATGATGGAATTATGTTAACTGCTAAAACCGATTATTATACCAGCGTATCAGATAGTAAGCCTCGATATGAATATATGTATTATTATAGACATGTTGGGAATTAATTGTTATTGGATTACTAATCTCATTGTAGAGACACTATGATGAAATTTCAATTGTTAGATTCAATGAGTTGACATGTTACATTTATTGAGGACTGTGAATTCAGAGTTATTTACATGAGTCAATTATTTCATACCAATGAACCATAAATTTTAGCATTTATGTCCAGAAAAGTGTTTTATACGAAAGATCACTTGAGACCCTATTTTTTTAATTAATAACATAATTCCAAGATAGATTTTTCATGATGTTGGTGATAAAATATCCTCCATTTACACCTCCATTGTTGTTTCCCAAAATATTTCATGTGATGAATCAAATTATCCTATTGTGAGAGTTGAGGTTTAACCTGATGTGGGGGTGGTATTATACATCGATAATCAATTTTTTTTATAGATTTTCAAAAAGCCGGTTTGAGGGTAGCCGGTTCCCATGCTGCCCGGTTTGAGGAAAACCATGAACCACACCCAAATTCAAACAATTACAGCGATTAACAGATTCAAAATTCAAACATCAGGTCCAACCACGTGTCCCGCCTCGAGCCCCGGGCCCGTCACGCGACTGCATGCCACTCTGACACCTCGACACGCGCCACCATGCGCTGTCACCTCGAGCCGTACCATCGCCTCGAAACGCGCCTCAAGTCGCCGGCGAGACACGCCGGAACGCCTACTGATTCACCACCGGTGACCGTACCCACCGTCAACCGTCATTGTCTACCGTCGGTCGTCGACGTCACTAACATCACAGCGTCCATCGACTTCATCGGAACAAACATCAACGGCGCAAACCAGATATCATCGGGGGAAGCCGAAGAGAAACCATCACAACATACAGAGACATCCACGCACTCAAAATCACCATCCTCAAAACAAAGAGGGATAGAATCATCCCATGCTCATGAAGACGCATGGACCTCAAAAAACCGTGGCCTGAAGCCGCCATATTCATCCTTATAACGTCAACCCAAAACCACCCATCCAGGAACCAGATGCACAAAGGAAGGAAAAGAAAAGGAAACAGAAAAACGCATAAAAACCGAAAAAGGATCCAGTGAAAACTAGATCTAGTTCCGAAACCCAGCGCCACCAGCCTTCAGCCCCCCGGAAGCCACGCCCCTCACCAGATGCCTGTGACCACGAACGGGAAGACTCCCTCAACAAAGTTCTAGTTTGGAATGATATGTTTGTTTTAGTATTTTCTGGTGTTATTTATTTTAATTATATTTATATAAATTTAGAAAAAAGGTATTAATATTGTTTTTAAAAAATTTATAACTTAGTAATGTAATTTTAAAAATAATGTATGTCATTTAATTGTAATAATTAGTACTTTTAGTAATTAAAATATGTCAAATTGGTTCCTATAATGAATTTTTATAGATGTTAGTTGTATACATGATATATAAAAACCATATCTATATAAATTTAAATTTCATTCATATAAAAGTTAATCAATATACTATAGAAGGAGGAAGGGAGGGAATATTTATTCTGGATCGATGAAGGCATGAGTGTGCATCACCTCCTTCACTTCCATATATGTGTATAATAATTTTAATGTTTTTGTTCTACAATACATAAAATTTTATGTTAAAATTCTTTGTAAAATTTTTAGGGACATTCAATTTCACCAGATTTGACTCCTTATCCTACTAGCATGGCTGTGAGTGTGGGTGCTCCTAGACATAGATAGAGCACCCATCATACTTGTTTCCATACTGACCCACCAGTAGACACCCCATCCACTGCACCCTCTCATACTCCACTTGAGTCTCTGGGGGTGTTCTTATAATTTCCTCTATCATAATCTCAGCTACCCTTTTATTCACATGTCATATCTTTTACGCCTTCAGGGATGATCCCATTGATGTAGTAATCATCTCATTTTTCCTTTTCATCACATACCATGACTGCATTGCCTCCCCAGATGTTTCCACATATACCATATCCATATCTAATGATGTATCCCAAATCATACTACCTGTATTCTTCAATTTCTACACAAACTATAATTCCTACCATCCACCTAGCATTTAATGAGTCTATTAATTTTGATTCTACTCTGGTGCATGAAGGACACCCATGGTATTCACTTGAACAAACACTTTGTTTAGATTCTACTAATTGAGGATAACCCACAGATCCATCACGGTATACTGAGAAACCTTTAGAATATTTTTTTATTATAATTTTTTCTAATTATATCTCTTCTATTTTTTGGTGTTGTTCCGAGACATTATCATTTTTCATCACCACCTTTTCTTATTCAATTGGATATTCTTCTAGGTGAGGAGGGTTCACATAGATAAAGGAATCCTTGAATAGCAACACAAAACTAATGTTGTATTAATATATAGAAAACTAGAAGGTAGGTCCAAATGAAAGGTAGTGTAGAAGATTCATGGTCACTTTGGCCAAGTAACATGATATCATTAAAGTGGAACTCGTGTCATAGAGATATATCAATAAAGAGATCAAGGACAAAGAATTGGAGATAATATGGGTAGGAAAATTTAACAAATTATAACTATATTATTGTTGTACTTAAATAAAATAACATTTTCTTTATAGAGTTAGTTTAAATTTCCCAATAGAGAAACTGCTTGGTCTTTAAGGTTAATGGATTTTGGGGAGTTATGTCACTCATAAAAGGAATAGTTTCATGTTGGTTAGAAGAGAAGAGTTGGTAATGACTTAGAGGGTGTACCCACATTCCTTGACTGTTGAAAAAGTCATTATAAAAAATTACTTCACATTGGAAGACTAATGAGTTTAATGTAATCCCAAACACTAATGGTATTCATATAAAATTTAATTCTTATTACATGTATTGGAAATTTTTTAGGATGTTTTAGGGAAAGAAAAAATAATATAGATTAAATGAAATATTTTCACACATTGGGGTGCACTAAAATGCCTAATCTTGTGATGATTTAGGTAATTGAACCAGGTATTGTGATGTTATATAGTATTTTATACTAAAAATAGTATTTAATAGAGATATAAATTTTCATCATTTTGGTAGATAAATTATTATCTAGGGGACCACTTAGTATCTTTTAGTAGGACTAGTAGTTAAAAAATTCATTACCTAAGTGTCTTTTGGATTCATGGTGTCCTGATGCATGAAAAACTATCTTGTATCATAGGTTACACATACAAAAGACCACCAACCTTTTATGAGTGTCATTTACACCAATTTATGTAGGTGTGTGATGTAGCATAATTGAATCTAGATTTGTGTATTTCTCATATATGGTTGTAATCTAGATTTGTGAATTTATCATTTTTAGAAAGCATTATTGGCCATCGAAGGTCGTGTAACTCATGAAATATTATTTTTCTCTAGTAGAAAGAAGACTTAAAGAATATTAGAAAATACAGAGACACAAGATATGATTTTAGGTTTTTCAAATTATATTTAAAATAATTATATGAAATTCAAAATTTAATATGGTGCTTATAATTTCAGCATTCTTCCTTAGAGACCTTCGTTAATAAAAAAGCATACAAATTTGGGCCAAATGGACATTTGAGTTAGGTGTAAGGTGTAGATCACATCAGGAGATTCCCATGTAGACTTAACAAAAATTATTGTACCCTGTAGGAATTGATCCTCGTCAGGATCCTCTCAAGCCTCTCATAACTATGAGTTAGAAGGTACACATGCACAAGTAACTGAGGAAATGAATATAGCATTATAGTATCATGGAATAAGAAAAGAAGAACATAAAAGAAGTAATATTATGACCGAACATTTCATGAAATATATTTTGGATTTTAGTCTATCAATGCCATCAATAGATGCTACTACATTTCATTCATATATGGAATCAATGTGATCTTTAAATAGTTCCTTGGGTGATTCCCATGAGGGTCCTAGTGGTGACGAATATGGTGGTGATACAACTATAGGAGGTGATGATGTTGCTGATGGAACTTTTGGTGATGAGGATGCTGATGATGTTAGTGATGAGGCTACTGATGATGTTGCTGACGATGTGATTGGTTATGAGGCTGATGATGATGTTGTTAATGATGATAATGATTGGTATGGGGATGGGGATGGGGATGTGGATGTTGGTTATGGGAAGGGATATTAATCCCATCGATTGTTGAGTTATATTGGAGACTTGTACATGTACTTTAAGAACATGAATTGACGATTTATCTAGATTAGGATATATATGTATGTTTTATTTGATTTACAGGTTCATTGTGGTATGTTTTTTGGTTGATTTTCTATTTTTTTAGAAAACTAGAATGATTTTATGAGATGAATTTATGCATGAAATGAAATAAATTTGGGTTTATGTTTTCATCTGGGGTATTAAATGGGAAATTTTTATGTAATTTTACATATTTATAATTCGACAAATTCACCTTTCCTAATAATGTGACCTGGGAATCCTTGAAGATCTAATCTACATTCATCACAATAAAAAGGAATAAATTAATAATATTTACTACCAGGTATTCTAGAATAACAATAGTACTTTCCATAATTTTATAAATAAATTTCATCCACTCCACCCTACATATTTCTTGAAATACTATCTATTAATTCAATCCACTTCCATTCCTATAGATTTTTGAAGGCCCTGAGGTCTGATCTTGATAAAGCCAAAGGGATGTGGGTATAGGGTTTCCAATGAGAGAAAATAACTACTTAGTAAGATCCCATTAACTAAGTTTGTTTTATTTCTTGTCAGTAATATTTTAATAATATGGTCCACTGGGTCTTCCTGTTGAAAAGTTGAAGAAACACATGTGAGACCCTGAAGAAAATGTTAACAATCATATCCTCAAAACCGAGGAGGATCACTAGGTCATCACACATACATTATCTACACCCATATGATCATATTAATTATATCAATATTAGGAATCATTTATTCTTTTATTTATCTCAGCAATGGACCTCAGATATATATTTTTTTATTACCAACATGGGTTATCAATAGTGTTCAATATTGAGGTTAGCGTTGTATTCAAATATTTAATCCAAATTATTTTTACCATAGTAATAAAATTAAATGAAATTGTAAAATTTTGTCTTCAATATTTTTTTTAGGTAAAATATATTGATGATGCTGTTCTTTAGGCTATACGATCTGGATTCATGGAAACTACTAAACAAATATTATATTTGAAATAATTGATTTTTGTTACCATTTCCCCTATTATCAATATGAGTAAAATTTTAAGGATAAAAATAAAATATTCATATTTATGATTTTTGTATAGATCTAGTGACTAATTAGTGAACTTAGTGATATATTCTCTAGATTCTTGGAGACACCATAAGTGGATTTACATCCAATTCTAGTTATTCAAGAGGTGAAACTTCTTTGTTAGAACCATTATTCTCCCAGCATCCTACCACCACGATATAACTGGAAATATTAAAATGAATTTTATGTTTCTAGAAGTTGGTTTATCACTATTCTCTAGTATATTCTTGTTGTATATACATTAAATGAATTTTTCATAGAATTCACAATTGTACTACTTTTTTTTTCAAATTTCCCATAATATATTTCATACTTTGGGATGAATCTTCCAGACAAATGAGTCCATTTTTGATAGAGTCATCCATTTTCTGGGTTTTGATACTAGAACTAGATAAATGATTAGGATATTATTACTTCTATATTATTTGTGATTTGAATTTCAGTAACAAAAAAATGTAATAATTTTTCCTATCCTATTCGACATTTTTTCTCTGATAATCATTTTTCTTATCTTTTATATCAAACAAGATGTTCCATACTAGAAATTAAATATAAGATTCTACACATCTATGGTTGTTTTTAAATGTTATGAGACTCATGTTTGAAAAATGATTCAAAGCATAAATTCTATCCTATTGTGTAACAGTTGAAACATCTCCCCAAGAAACAAAAATACAAAGATTCACTTCAAAATAAGTATCAATTTTATCTTAATAATGATATTAAAATTTCTTATCTTTATTTATGTTGAACTAAACAAAATATAAAAATATTTAAAAAAATATTCTTATACTACCTAATTTTGAGTGTTGCTGTAGGTCACAGATTGTAGTAGAGAAATTTTAGTGCGTCACCTTCATAAACAATTGATGCATTTGACATAAAAAAACCTCCCCTAAGATCAATGGTAATTTAATTCAGCAATCATTTATAGTGACTTTCAAAAATATATCTTATTTGTTAATATCTTATTAAGAGCATAAATGTTTTTTCCAATGAAAAATAATGATGAGTCTGTATTACCATCTAAAACAAATTTTATGAAGTAAAACAAAGTTCTTATTAGTTTGGAAATCACTTATTATAACATTTAGATTCATCATCAACCATATGAAAAATTCCTGAATTTTTTTATTCCTATTAGATAATCAAGATGAAATATTAGGATTCTAAAAATGTTTTTAAAATTATAATTTAATCCAATATTTTTCTAATAGTAATACATTTTTGTTAATTAGACATAAAAAACTCTTCAATTCAATGTATTTCCTTCAAACGTAATTCATAAGATCACGTCCATGATACAAATTCAAGCACATATAATTAATATGATGAACCCATTAATTCATATTCATCAACTAGAATAGATCTGGTATACTATTCTATTATCTTATTGAATTATAGACTTAAATTAATCAATTTTTCATCATGCACTAAAATAGTAATTTGTCGAAACCTCAAATTTGAGATGTACTAGAAAATAAATATGTAATCCTTGAAGTTAAGATTTTATATCTCGATAGATTAATACTGAATAAAATATCTTTTTCGTTTCCTATTACATTTTGATATAATTATATATTAAAACATACATCACACTATTTAATTTGTGCATACAGTGTGTAATATGTTGTCTTCATGGGAGAATTATGAGAAAATCAATATGTAATCATTGAAGAACCAATTATATATTTTAATAGATTTCCAATAAAAACATTATGTTTTTTATTTTCTATGACAATTTTCTACAGTTATCTATTATAATATGCATCATTCACTAACTAATTTTTTCTTATAGTGAAAAATATGTAATCTGTTTTTCTATTTTAGTACACTTCAATTACACTACTATGCTACTCATTGGTAGACCGCAAGTCATATAGTATTCTGTAATATGCAATATGTGTTTTCATCATAGTCTAGAATAATAGTGGTCTATAATTGTATCTATGCTATATAGTAATCTGAAAGATCCCTCGGGTCATATATTAGTCCTCAATAGGACACACTGTAGTTGTGTGCTAAATTTTTTAATAACTAGTCTCCAATATTAAAACCGCACACTACTATTACACTATAGTAGTCGACAAACACTATCGTCTGTAAAAAATTTCGATTACAGAACTATAATGGTCAATTTTATTATGACTAAATATTTAATATTTGTATAAAATTTGTAACATAAACTATAAAAAACTTTTATTACAAAATCATAGATGTCTAATATAGTAGTCTTCAATGTGTAATATTTGCAAATAGATTAATATATAAAATGGTATTCTATTACAATAATCAATTGGTAATCTCAGTATACATGTATTAACTTTTTACAAAAATGCTATAATAGTGTATGTAACATGTTTTCCACTTACACTATAATAGTTGATGTAATATGTTTTTTTGTTAACCATAACATGATAAATTTTTGTTTAACTAGGTTTTATTTTAGTAGTTAGTTTTTATAGTTTATTAAATTTTCTTACAAATTTTATATACATTACAAAAATTGATACTACGAGATATACGTAAAGATAAGTGAAATGTATATTTTGAAATTGATAGAGATTATTCACTGTATATATTTTTTTTTTCACTAAATACATTACTCATTATATAAATGGTTCTCTCTTCTATATGATATTTAATATAATAAAAATCTATTTAATATTATATTTTAATATAATTTAAACTATATATTATACATTAATTATTTTCACACACATGGAATTTAAATTTTATAATATAAAATTAATTCAATGAACTTTATCATTTTGTGATCAGAAATATTTAATTATCTTCAATGATGTAATGATATATCTAAAATGTAATTAATTTTAAAAATATCAATCTTCTTATACTGAAATTTATATATAATCCTAAAATTACATATAAAAATATGTATTTTTACAGTCATTTCTATATATTCTATTTCTAATAGATATAGTTCAATTTTTATTTTCAATTGGATATTTTCAAAATTTCAATTTTAAATTCTATGACTAATATTTTGTTTTTATTCATTTAACTCCATAATGTTTTGAGAAGACTTTATTGTATGATTTTCATGGTTTTTAGGTGGTGAAATGTGATATTGTTATGTTTGAAGACTCCATGGCTAGAGGAAACCATAACAATGGACCACAACCCTCTGCAAAGGTAAATTTAAAAAAGAAGTATGATAAAATCAATGACATGTCATGATTCTACAACAAGGTAATATTTAACATTGAATTTTTATCATATCTTTGATTCCATATTTGATTTATTATTTTCAGTAACCACAACATTTAACATTTCAGTTTACATATATTTTATTTCTATATTTCAATATCATACTTTTCAGTTTATATAGTTTTAGTTTTAATTTCCACTACATATTTCATCATATTATTGTCAAATGCTAATATATTGAGGTTGTTGAAGTAGTATAAGAGGAGGAGAACTAAATTTATCCTCTATTATAACCTAGATAACCTGATGTTGGAGTTGGTCCATCGAAAGAGGCCATTGGATTACTAAATGACATGAATCCGAAGATAATATTTTCATAGATGAGAAATTTAATTGAGCTACTTTCCCATTACCTTATTTTTTAATTGGAATTTTTTAATATTTTTTGGAGTGATCCATCATGAAATTTATTCTGTCTTGATATTCATCTGGTGAAATTATTCATAATTTTCATTAATTGTTTTGTATAAATAATTTTAATGCCTCAATGTATCCATATTTAGCCCTTTTATTTCTTCATTTCAATAATTTGTATTATCCATTTCAATAATTTTTTGTTCTTTTATGATTAATGAGTTGTAGGAATATGATCCTGAATAGATTGGATTTCCCATAATTAGTTTGTATAGTTTTTATAGCTAATGGATGGTAGGAAGGTAGGCTGGTGCAGCTTGTCTAGGAGATGTTTCTATACCCATAGTTCAATGAACCATGGGTATTTTATTTCTGATTTGATAATATATACACACAATTTTTTAAACAATTGGTGTTGCTATATACCTACTTTTATATATAAATCATGAGTATTATGGAATTTTCTAGGTCTATAAACACTATTTATATAAAACTATGAGTATAGATCTATACGGACACATCAGTAGCCCATGGTTTATGGAACAGTGGATATAGATCAGTTTTCTAGTATCATGAATTGAGCATTATACCATGTTAATATATATATATATATGATTGTTTCTAACATGAAAGGATAAAGATAATTATTTTTCATAGAGGTGTTACTCATTGGGTTGCAAGTAGACACATAGGAAAGCCTTCATATGTTTACATATAATAGATAAGACTTTCCAGGTTCCAAATATTCCTCCAATTGTGGTAATGTGAAAGAAAGAGTCTAATGATAGAACTCTGTTTCTTGAGCTGTGCATGAAAAATTTTTAAGGGTACATCTCAGTGATGAATATTTTATTGTGGGGAGAATGATAAAATCCAAAAAAATTTAAAACAATAAATCCCCCATTTTTAATATTTTATATGTATTTTTATGTGGAAATGTAATTTTTTTAAAAACTATTTAAATAAATGTTTTAAAGGCTTTTTATAAGGTTAAAATCATAGTTAACATCCTGAAATATTTTATCCAATATTTATCGTAGTCGAGAACTATGTTTTTGTGATATTTTTAGGGATGTAGTGCATAAAAAAATGAAATAAAAGTATTTAATATATTAAATTTCTTGACCAAGATTTATCAAAATTAATTAAATAACTAACAAATGATGCACCACATATATAATATGAGACCACCATTAGGTATGAGATATGGTTTTTACCTGAGGATGTTTATAAGATTTGTGTGCATCAGATGTTTGGTCAGATCAGATGTAAGAATATGTTATTTATTAATTTTAATTTATTATTTTTCCAAAATAATTGAATTTATCTCAAATGGTTAATCATATAAGAGATTCTAGACCAGCATTATTTTTGTAACATGGGATTTAACCTAGTTGTGTTATGAATTTTACAAACATTGAGTGTATGAAAATACTATACATGATAACACATATTTCATATATAATTATTTCCTTAATCCTTTTGTTTAATGATATATAATTAAAATATATCAAATAGTGTGATGTATATGAAATACGAGACCACCATTCTGTTGCGAAATCACAGTTTACCTTAGGCGGGGTATAACTTTTATATATGTTCTGCATTTAACTTCATCACATCTGATAATACCCTTTTTAAATTATTTTATTTTATTATTTCAATTTTAGATAATAAAAAATTATTATCTCTTAAATGTTGTGTCATATTATAAATCTGACACTACTTTTAGGTCTGAAACTTGTGTTTACCATTAGTGGGGTATAATATTTGTGTGAAAATAGTGTTTGACAACATCACAAAAAATAATAAATTTTTAATATTTTATTATATTAATATTCTGATTTAAAATAAAAAAAAATGTAATATGTCCCAAATGGTGTGTCATATGAGAAATCTAAGACCACTATTAAATTTTAGATGCAGGTTTTACCCTATATGGGACATAACATTTTCACGTGTTGGCGTTTGATCACATTTCACGAGGAAATAACATTTTGAAATTTAATTAATTTATTATTAAGATTCTAATTAAAAATGATATTTTTTTGAAAAAATTCTACTACTTCCATGGATCAAAATCTATGGTTGTAGAAACATAATTTTTATAACCCCTGACATCAATTGTTTTGATCCATTTCAGTTTTTAACACATTAATGAGATGAATTAATTTCACTATCTCACAAACATTCAGTTGAATTAGGTTTTGGATCATTGTATTAAATTATTAGTATTTAATAGTTGTTTCTGTTGAAACATTAATGGTGAAAATGATTTCACATATTTAATAATAATAGTTTATATTATTGTTACTACTAATAAAAAGTTGAAAAAACATGTATTTGAGTATTTTCCAGAATATAAAAAATATTCATCATAGTAAATGTAATAATAATAATTTAACTATTATAAAATAAATATAATGGGATATTTATTGTGTAATGAAACACTCATTAATTCATTAAAGTAGTTTGTCCATTAGTGAATTATTTGGAGGATAGATAATAATATTGATATTATTATTTTCCAATATGAATGAAATGGTATGATTTATTTAAATTTATTAATTATATGCAGTTAATACAAAATTTAATGTTGGTTGTTGGTGAAATTCTAATTCTGATTAGGATGATAGATATTGAATAATAATAATCATTCTTTTTCTTAATATTATTATTATTAAATTAATAAAATAATTTTTATTTGTTATAAAATTATAGTATTTGTATCTATATATATATATCTATGTCTGTGTGTGTATATATATATATATACACAAAAACACACCTATCTGTGTATATGGATTTTGTTTATATAAATAATGTGTTATTATATAATTTGTAAAAATAAATAAATACATATATATATACATATGTACAAACACACACACACACAAACACATAAATATATATATACATTAAGATGAAAATTTTAATATAATTAATGGATTATTTTATGTATTTAAAAGTGGTTGTAAAAAAATTTATAAGGATTATATGGGTGCACTACACACACGAAGAGGAGTAAATAAAAAAGATAAAGTATAATCATGAAGAGAGATAAATTAAATTGTGGAATTTAATTTTATATATATATGTATATATATAATTGGGAAATAGGGAGGTGATTTGTGTAATAGAAATGAAGATATTTTTCTCCTTTCACCTATATATCACTCACTATTCTCTCCATCTATCTTCTATTCTTTTTATTTTATTTTATAATTTTTTCCAAATTCAAACCTCAATATCTTCTTCGATATTGAATGGATTGATGAGTCATCCATTCCATAGGAATTTACATGAGGAGAAGAATTTTTTCATAAGATTTTTTTTAAGAGGTGATATAATATGTACATATTTAATTTCATCATTTTAAATATTAATGATATAAATAATTTTAAACATTTTTAAACTGGGGATGGTTTAAGGATTCATTAGTGTGAAAATGTAGTTTGGGTGAAAACAACTTTTACAGAATTTTACATTCATATTGATAACTTTTGATGTTTGAATTCCTTGAAATTAGTGCATTAGTTATATTTATTATTCGCATTATTGTTGGAATTCTTGTGTAGCATAGTGTTGAACTTATGTGTAGGAAGTTCCTTACCTCTTGGGGTCTCATTTAAACATTCTTCCATATATGATTTATGTGTTGTCCTTATTGTTACTATGCTTGATTGTGATTGAATGTTGGTGTGTGTGTGTGTATCCCATGAGACTTTTTGTTATTCTATGAGTGATATAAGTGTACAATTTTCCATTATTCATTGTTATAACATGATTATATGGTTTCTGATTAATGATTCATGATGATATATTATGGTATGATTTTAATTGTATGATTTACCCTATATGTATATTTTCATGCTTTGGAGGATGGATTATTAGTGCTCAAAAAAGGTGGATTGTCATGAAATTTTTACGTCTTAGAGGGGGTATGCTTGACATGAAGTTTTATACCTGAGAAAACTATGTATATATGAGGGAATTTTATGTTGAGTTTGTTCTTAATAACTATGTATTGGGTTTCTCAATTCCTAGTTTATTTGTGAGTAACATACTCGATGCCTAGTTATTTTTCAAGCAATATTCTGTACTTGAGTCTGTATATATAATGATACCATGGAGCTGTGTTGACGATGCACTAAGTGAACTAGTAGACATGAATAACTTTTTTTGGATGTATAGTTACATTTTGTGTAGTTCACATAATTACTAGTTGATCTATGAGAATAATTATCAATGCCTACTTAATATGAAAGTGGCAACCTCAATTTATAGATGTTGAAAAACATACCGCACTTGTGGCCTAGGGTGAACCAAGTTGAATGTACGCATGATTCTATGATGTTTTCTAGAAAATAATGTGTTAGCATATTTTATTTTTTGGTTACTAAATAGTTTTTCAGAATAGGTATTCAATGAACCATGCCCTTGTCCATTATATTTTAGAGTTTCTATGATTATATTTCTGGCATGGAGCCGAATTAGGTATGGCCAAGTGTTTATTGGTAGTCTGGATAGCACATCACAAAATAGTTTTGATTTTTATGTTTTTATTAATGTTTCACATTGAATATTTTATGGAACACAGGTTTATACTTGATCACACTTGGTATAGATTCCTTGGGGGTGTCCTGCATATTCTTTTACTCAAACACAACTATGGAATTCAAATGTAATTTTAGATTTCATGATAAACCCAATGAAGGGAACATTCCCTGTAGTGTATCGATGAGAAACTAGAGCACATGGATAGAGTGGATAAGGGTTGACCATGGAGGACTGGACCATTATTTTTGTATTTATACATTCATTACTAGGGGTATATTTCAACTATGGGGGATCTAAATTATATTCCATTCATGTCATCTTTAATTTCAAAATTTTCTCTAATAATTTTTTCATTATCATGTTATTTTAATTAATTTTCCTCATCAATGTTTTTATAAGGAGGGTATAGTCCTCCCACAATCAGATTTAGAGTCTTACTACTAGTCAGTAACCTCTAGCATATGGGGAGTTTTGCATGACGTCCTGTGGATTTCTAGCTCGGACGTGGAGGATCAGGTCGAGATGTTACAATAACACACAAAAAACACTCTTCATATCCACTTATGTATCTCAATAATAATTCCATTTGGAGACTTGGTTTTATTCCAATGAAGAGTTAATGGACCATACATTCATGTTTAACAATAATACAATTAGTATAGCTTTCTACTCTTCTAGAAGCAACCTCATAGGTCACAATATATTCATCATACTTTTCTTTACCTCCAGGAACTCCTTCCATGTCATTTAATGAAGATTATGAGGCATGAACATATTAAAAAATATGTTCTTGACTTCATCCCAATTCATGGCCTCAATTTCATTATTTTTACTCATATTCTTGATAAGGGTCTTGGGTAGATTGAATTATTATTCATAACAATAGATATCTAAAAGAAATTTTTCATGCACTAAATGTTATAAAATGGAAATTATCTTTTTCAATGATACTGATCCATTTCTCAAAAACTAGTGGATCAATAGATCCACTAAATGAAGTATGAAATTTCATCATGAAGGGATCAATAAATATTTTCCACACATTGTTAATTTGGAAGTTTAGAATGATTCATAGCTTCAAAAAGTTGTCTGGAAATAGAAATGAGTCTTGTATTCCTTAACACATATCATTGGGTTTATTTGGAGGAAAATTATTGAATTTTCAATCACAATTAGCACTGACATGATTCCTTTTGGTTCCAAATATTGACTAAAACAAATTATTATTGTTTGAGAAACAATAATCCTAGAAGGAAACAAAAAACTCACATATATGATGTATAAATCATGAAAACATTTAAATATATAATAACATATGATTAACCTAGGTCATCAAAGGTCATAATATATTTAAATCCTTCGTGATGATTCATAATGATTCTGTGGATTTCATAAGAATATCCCATTTGAGTGTCCATGTAGGTGGGCATCAATGCCCATTTTTGTGCACCATGTGACAATGAAATACTAATCAATACATTATTTTTAGAGTTATTATACCTATGTACCTTTCTGATAGAGCCTTGTGTAGTTGTTTTATCTAGACAAGAATTTAATTTTTCAAAACCATGTTCTCCATTATTTAGCAAAATTTAAAGATATTTTCCTATACATAAAATCATCCTTGACTTTATCTTTTGAGATAATCCTTGAAATATTTATACAAATATCCCTAGGTATATCACTAAATATTTCTCATTGTAGATTATAATGTTTGACTAAATATTTCATCTAATAGGATCTAAAGAGACATGGGATTTTCATACATAGATAATAAATTTTTTTCAATTGAGTATTCATTAAATTACAAAAAAAAACATTTTAGAGGGCTATGATAGTATAGTGTCTTTGGAGACATGGTACAAAATATTCTTATTTGGAGAAATATGTTCAATTTCTTTCATAAATATCTTCCCTCTAAGTACTTTTCACAAGCATACCCTACTTAATACAATTATACATAACCCAAGGAATGTATTCATAATAAATGGTTAGCATATATGCTCAGTAATGGTAAACACGGAAAATAAATAATCATAACATGAACATAAGGGTATTAGAACATGAGCATAACATTTGATAACCATAAAATGTATATCAAATATCATAATATTAATTAATGGAAGAAATATGATTTGTTAAAAAGATATTAATACTATGGAAATCAATGAACATGATCTATGAGAGCATAACATTGGATGAAAATTTAATTTTTGGCGTACACATAAACATAGAAAACATTATGTCAACAATACACACAAAGTCATTCATAACATGTTATTCTTGGGGTAACCACCTGTATAACTAGTTTGGTCATAGTATGAACTCATATGTACCCAATTTCAATCTTAATATTACCTTCTGTATACCGTCTTTTGAGCTTGGGATAACCTCTCTTGTAACTTATTTTGGGATTATGATATCCTCCCACAAACCATTTGGGATCATATGAAATTAATCTTTACCCAATTCATTCGAGGGGGATATAGTTCCCAATAATCAAATAATCCATACATTTATATTCTATATGATCGTAGATCATTAATCATATTAGAACCCATAATGAAAAATGGGTTTTATAAAACATTTCATCATAGAATATCCCATGGAAAAGAAATGAGTTTCATAATTATTTCATCATTAATTCATAACATAACTCATTTAATATATATGGGTTAAATAAAAATATTTTTAGAATTAATATAATGTATTTAGGGAAAGGAAAATAATGATATCCTTATAGAATATCCTTAGTAAAGCATAAGTAACATATAAGGATGTCATATTAGTTGAAAAGTAATTTTGAGAAAAAAATAACATGAAACTTACTGTGGGGAAAATTTCCTTTCCCTAATGAAAAACATTTTAAAACATGAATAATTTAAAAAATATATTTATATGAGAATAAAATTGAAAACATATAGAGGAATATTTAAAATTCATTTAAATCATTTATTTTAAACTCTTGAGTACATAAAGAGTGGGTAATGAAGGTAAAACATGTACTCTGATGAAATTGACAAAGGATAATAAAATTCTTGATTTTATTGTGATATGGTACATAAGATTCCATCCTTGGTAGCATATTTACAGTCTATACTGATAAATAATGTGACTGTAACATATAACTATTAACATTTTGGTAACATTGAATCGTAAAACACATGAAGGAGTCACATTAAATGAAAAATATAATTACATTAAAACAAGTTTATTAATGAAATAAAAAGTAATAGTTGAAGTATAAACCCCACAATAATTAAATGAGTTATAAAATTTCATATTTCTCTAAGAAATAAAAGAGAGACTACTTTAATGTCAACTTCCATCGTATAAATTAAATTGTTTTATATAAGAAATATATGATTATTATAATTATATTAGGGATCCCTAATTATATATTTTATATCATATATTAAATTTCTATCACAATTTGTTACCTTTTTATTAACAATTACTCATTAATAATATGTTTTAGTTAATAACCACTTTGTTTTTCATATATGTTTATAATTTTTATTTTCTATTCATTGAAATTGATCTTGTTCATATCATATATAGAATAATAATAATTACATACTTCTCATATTTATGCATCAGTTATACATTTAATATAAAAAAAATATGTTTTTGAGAATGGAATCACATTATAATCATGAAAATTGTAAGTTGTACTTATGTGTGAGAAATGTTTCTATTTTTCAATGATACTTATGGAAAAGAGACAAGAAATATCTTTTCATACCAGAATTATAATACTATTATAAATACCAATTTCATTTAATATACATATACATATCATCCATGTGGTTTGGTGATTCAAATAGGGGGTCACATTACTTTATAAAGATGATAGTCCACATTTACACAAATGACGTTATTGTTATTTAGTGAGTTATAGTGTAAGAAATAAGATGACATATTATATTTTAAGAATTATAAAACTATAAAAAAATATCATAATTGATTCATTTATATACCATATATTAACTAATATTATTCTTATTATCTTCCACGTAATGCATTAGTGAAACACGAATCACATCACTTAGCGAGGGGGTAGTCCATTGTACACAGAAGTGATGTAACCATATCTCCTATGGAAGGAAAGGTAAAAATTATATATATAATATAATGTATACATAGGTATAGTAATTTTAAAAATAATATATATATATATATATATGCATTAAATCCACCATCATTCATAATCTTGATAGTTGGTAATGGAATAATGAATGACATTGGTTTGTGAAGAAGTAGTCTACCCTACCCCTAATTGATGATTTCTCAATCCATTTGATGGATTTGGAGTTAGTTTTAAGTCATTACAATAAAATAAAAAACTCTAAATAAATAAAATATAGTTATTATATTATATTTTCATGGTTTAATAAAAATTCATGTAAGTGGAAGAATAAATACAATACAAACACTCATTAAAGGATGTGGCCTCTTCTTTTGGTATCCTCCTTAGGTTAACAGAAAAAAAATTAATAGGTTGGATTTATTCTAAAAATATGGATTTTAAGATGATATAAAAGAATTTGGGAATTTAATTTTAAAGTTATTTTCTAAATAAGAAGTTTTTCATGGTGTGAAGAATAATGGATAGGGCTTACCTTTTATATGAGAGGTGAGTGACACACTTGTAACATTTTGAAATGAAAAAGGTGTAATCACATTTTTCTCATTATTAAAGGCTAAAAAGTGGTGTCTTATAAATCACACAACATTATAAGGTTTAAATAGATCCATGAAATATATTTTATTCATGTTTCTAGGTCAATTTAACCCTAATATTTATAGTTATACCCCCAGTAAGCGGATATTTACCTTAACCCCAGTAATTCATGATTACTACTTTCGCTATTCATTTTGGTTAAAAATTATGCCTATATAATAATATAAAATATAATATTAAAATTAAAAATATTTAATCCATTTTAAAATTTAAATTTTCATATGTAGAGAAGTTTTATTTAAAATAAATCTCAAAGATACGACTAGAATGCATGCTTTCAAAGAGAAAATGTTCTTAAATTTCAAAGTTTTCAAATCCAATTTTAATATAGAATTGATTAAAATAAAAAACTAGATAAATATATATATAATTTTACTAAATATACATTAAATCCAATTTAATATATAATCTATCATTATAAATAGTTTAAATAAAAATGTTTTTTTCAAGTAATATTTAGTTTTTTCACTATTCATCAAGAAATTAAAATTTTTGGACAATTCAAAAGAAAACACCCTAAAATAATTTGGATATTCTTATTTCATAAATTAATTTTATTATTAAAAATAAATTTTCTGAAATTTTAGAAAAATAATTTGAAAATAATTGTGCAAACGACGACAAAACTACTTTTTAGAAAAATACAGTTTTTATGATTTATGTTATATTTATTCATATATTTTTTCTAGAAAACACATAATATGAATATTAATTAGTTAATTGAATATATAAATAGTAATTTCAATAAAACTATTCATAAAAATTTGTTCGTTTAATTTATAGAATTTAAACATGATTCTTTATAGAAATAAATGTTTTTGAAAAAAAAATACTTTATTTTCATATAGTTTTTACTTAAATTTTTAATTAATTGGTCACCAAATAAATCATTATATATACATGTTTGGACCATATATTTTCATAACTTATTTAATCAAATTCATACCCACCATTCAAATTTATATGTGTTAAATATGATATAAATAATATTTTTTTAATAATAAGTATTTTTACGTTTAAACTCATTATTTCCTATAAATCAATCTAAAATTAGTGTTTTATGTCACAAATTTAAAATTATGTCTTTTGTATAAGTAAAAATATTTAAAAGATTAAAATTATTTAAAATGTTTTCCCTACATTCTCATGTTGTTACAAAACCATTATAATTAATTTTAAAAATATTTTTTTACCTAATTATACAAGCAATTTTTTTGGAAATTTCATAACCATATTTTTTAAATTAGTATATTAATATCATATTTTTATTCATTAAAAATAATTGTTTCTTGTAAGGTAAGCTGCTGAATAAATTATATTTTTTATTATAAAATATTTTAAAAAATATTTGGGTGTTATATTGTACTACACTTAAAAATTAATTTCTCCAATATTATCAAATAAATATTTTACCTAAAACAATGATATGTATTACTTATTATATCCCCATTTTCCAATGTAGCTTTCTCAAGTTTATGGTTCCACCATAAAACAATGACATAGTTAGTTGTCTTGTTTCTTAAAACATTATCTATATGATCCATAATCACGATAGGTTATTCATCATAAGAATGATCATGATATAGTTTTATAACATAGGATTTTATCACCTGTGAAGTATCAGGTATGTACTTCAATAGGATACATACATGGAAATCATTAGGGCCATATGAGTAGTTTGGTGTATGTTCTAATCGATTATCAAATTTCTTTACTCAATCAATAATATCATAGGGGACAATATAACAATGTATTGGATTTTCATTCTTCTTGAATATCATAATCTTCTTGTATATATAAATTCATTTAAACAACATTTCCCTAAATTCAAATTCAATATCACATCGAGGATTATCAAAATAACAATTCAATTGACATTTTTATATCATTATGTCTCATTAAAAGGATCTAAGCATCTCTTCCATTTTATTGGACAACATAGGTCATAATAGATTTATTACTTCAAATTAATACTAGAATATTGGAGTTATATACTTATTTATATATAGGGATTTATTAGGATCCACCTAAATGTTTGATTAAATGATATAGTTGTATGAAAACTATACTAGAGGATATCGTTGTTCCCAACCACCTTTAAAATATATTGAATAATAAATCAACATATAATATAGGTTTTTAATTATTATATCTAAATGAAAATATATCTGAGGATGATAAAGAGTGCTAAAACCAAGATTTATTCACTCTATTGCTGAATACTTTGCCAAAACATCATGGTGAACCTCAAATCATGGTTAGATACAATATATTGTTAAACTCAATTCAACCTTACCAATTACATAATTTATATTCTAGAAATACAATCTATATGAATATATTGACTTATAGTAATGATGTGTGCTAACATTGTAAGGTGGTCGACTATAACCAATATATCATGATACCCATTAGTTGATTTGGGGAATCCAATGAAAAATACCTGTTAATATTTTCCATTTTCAATTATGGTATTCAAAATGTTTAAAACATCCCCATAAAATTTTTACTCTCAAACTTAACTTATTTAAATTCCAGAAACCAGGATGAAAACTCTAAAATGTCTCTATTCATTCTATCCCATATAAAATAATCAATGATATCTCAATATATTATTTGTAGTTATAGGATGAATATAGATTAATGAACCGTGAACATCGTTTAACAACACTTTTAAAAAACAACTGATAGATAAAATATATACATTGTTCCTAAACAATATCATCTTGTGATAATCCAGGTTAAACTAATGAATATTTTTGGCATTCTATGATAGCTCTAAATCTTCCTTCAATGCCTCTTTAATCATCACATGGATAGATGGTTGAGCACTTATTTGATCTAGATAAAATTTATCACCTTCATTCATGATTTATAGATCCATCCATTTTAAATATATAAATAATATATCTTTTATGATCCTCATTATAGATAATCTATCATTGATTATTTCATTACAAATCCTTGATCACATGGTCCTCTTTCCAAGGGGTGTAATCTATTGAGAATTTGTAATATTTAATCATCTCCAACCATCTTCTATGGTGCATGTTAAATTTCCCTATGTAAATATATACTTTAAACGTTTATGATAAGTATTTATATCAGAAATTTCTACCTAAATATAATTATCTAAATCCTTAACAAAAATGTTATCAAAACTAACCCAAAATCACGAGTTGGTTAATTTTTATCATTAATAGTAATTTTCATAATTCATAAGCAATTACTATATCATTCTACATGATAATTCATCATAGTCAAAAAAAATTTGAATCATTATATATTTTAAACCCATCTCTAACGTTGGGAAGTGCAAGAAAAACTGAAATTACTAACCTCTTATTTAGTTCCTCTAAATTTTCCTTTTGTTAATTTGTCTAAAGGATCAATGTATCCCTCAAAGTTAACATGGATATTATATTGAATATCATTGATATATTTCCCAAAAATCATCCATAATGACTTTTTGAATGAAGAAAACCTTAGATCGAAGTCATCGTGGTGGGTCTGGTCCATTTTATAATATCTTCCTTATTTTATTGATCCACTAATATACTCTCCCAAGAGATTATATGACATAAAAATGAATATTTTTTTATCCAAAATTCATAGTTGGTAAATTATTCTTATATATTTTCCTTCATTAAGGTCTTTAGAACAATCATATGGTTATATTCAAGCTCCTCCATCCTCATTAAATACATAAAAATATCATCTATAATTACTACCATGAATTTATCTAGAAAATATATAAAGACTCTTTATTAAATTCATGAAGATAATAGGAGAATTAATAATACCAATTGGAATAACTATATTTTCAGGGAGTGAATCTCTTTTTTGTAATGTTTTCTGCAACATATCCTCTTTCATGACCCTCAATTTATGATATCCAAAATGGATTTTAAAATTGTAAAAGTATTGAGATGTGTGCAGTTGATCAAACCAGTCATCAATAAGTGGTAAAAGATACTTTTCCTTGATTAAGAGCTTGTTTAGATCTTGGTAATCAATATATAGTCATATTGATCAATAATTATTTTCAACTAAAATACCTAGTGCACCTAAAGGGTGGAACACATTATTAAATAAATCATTTTTCAATATTATCTTGGTGTTTATTATTCAATTATATGAACTCAATCAGGTCTGTTCTTTAGATATTCATTGAAATTGGTGTAGAAATAGGTATGAGTTTTTTTAAGAACAAGAATTATTTATTCAATAGAAAAGTATGAAAATAATCCAAAAAATATCTATAAAATCCCAACTGATATAAATATCATCTATGTGCAATTTGAACTCAAACAATTGATAAAATAACCACTTATTAATTGGAATAAATACCCATACAATAGATTTCATATAAATTAGATGTTCATATCTATCATCACACTGATATATGATCACATATTGGCTTGGAATATCATGAATTATATATCATCCTTAGAAATATATTTTTTATAGATGTTGGGAAATACAATCCATTCCAATGATTGCATGGAGTTAAACCAGATGATTAATAATAGGTCTTGAAGGTATTATATTCCCAAAAACATCAACAGGAGAATAATCATAATCATTTTTTGTGATCATCATACCATTAGGGTATTTCACTATTAATAAAATATATAATCATTACAGATAAAAAATAATATTAATATAGTCTTCATTATTTATATAACTAATCAGAAATATAATTCTTCCATATTTATACATACCTATTACGACCTCAACATCATCATTCCATATTCAATTCCATATTAAAACCAAATTGGATAACATGACTATCATGAACTATTAGATAGTGTGAATACTTTTTAAAATTCATTCAAATAATTTCTAAATAATGTATCCTTTTTTTTAATATATGAATCCATAGTTTTAACATAGGTCATTAGTGGAAATCATCTATTCAAATAATATACGACTGTTTGTAATGAATTTTGGAATTTCCAAAACATATACACCGAGAGTGTCAAACCAGGTGTGAATGAAGGACCATTTCCATGAACTATGTGTTGATCTAGTGAAATATCAATTCACCATTTTCAAAGTTATTATCCCCAGTTGGAAATATTCTAGAGACACGTCCACTTGTAGTATCCTGACATAGATGTAATTTCAGGGAAACCACTCTGTCTAACCTTCCATTAAAATCATGGACATTTTACTATAATTATAATTATCCATAGACTTATCAATGTAAATATCCATATGGATCTAACAATAGTTTTATGATCCTCATTTAAAAATATTAACAAAACCATTCTCAAATACCAATAATAAATACACAAAAGATTCATACATTGATATCACATTTAGATAGATGTATATTCATAACATAATATAATGATGCACACCATAATTGATTAGTTATAGTTTTTTAGGAACATAGATACAAAAAACAGTAATTCATAAGTGAATTACGTAATCTCCAAATATGTTCATCATAACTAGAACCCCTCTTAGTCATATCATAAATAACACCTTTCTTCACAATATGATAAAGGAAACATAATAAAGGGTGATATGATATTCTTAGTAAGGGCAAAGAAAAATTTATGATAATATGATAATAACATTTCAATACCAAATCCTTCATATCATATATAATAAAATTGATTCATGTAATAAATTAACGGACTTCATAAAATATTAAACATGATGGAATAAAATAGAACCATGAGATCATAAATTTGATTATTATATAGATTTTTAATTTACACATATGAATAAGAAAATATCATGCCACGACTAGACACTAAGACATTTATAACATGTTGGGAATGGGATTACCACCAATATATTTTATCAACCAGTGAAACCTCTTTTGGGATTAGGGTAACCTCCCACATACCCTACAATTTTAGGAGTGGGATAACCTCCCATGCACACTCTTGTTTCAGGATTTGTATAACCACTAATGTACCCATTTTTTTCCTTGGAATAGCCTCCCATGTACCCTCTTCTTTCTGGAAAGATATAACCTCTCATGTATCATATGATCTCATTGAACAGAAATCATTACACAATTAATTATAGATAGCTATAAATCCCACACATCACAAAATAAAGACATGTTTGTTCCATAATATCATAAAACATTCATCACATCATATCCTAAGAAAAGGTAATGGGTTTATCAAAAATTTCATTATAGTATTACCCATGAGAAATAAACATGTTTCATAAAATTATTATAATTTTAATCATAAACCATCTAGATAAAAATAATGATGTTTAGATTAGATCATATCCCTTGGAAAACATAAGTATCACCAAGAAATTACATTAAAATATCATCCAAACTCTCTTTAGAAAAAAATAATTTCAATTTTTAAATATCTACATTAAAATATAGAAATTAAAAAATATTAATGACAAAAAATTCTTTAAATAAAACCCTAAAAATTTTTAAATGATGATTATCACACCCATATTTTTGTTTTCATCCTTTTTTCTAGTTTATCTTATAGATGTGGTTTTATTATCATGGTTCGGGTGTTACCTGTTAGAATTTCTGACATTATCTTCTATTTAGCTTTGGTCTTGTGTTTGTTACTATGTTTCCATGGGTGTTATTAATGGAGAGTTTAGGTTTTCAGCTTGAAATTGGGTGGTACAAAGATTGGTCACAATTAGAGGAAATCATTCCATATACTCTAGGATGCCATGAAATCCTTGAGATGCCTCTGGATAGGGGCACATGACAAACATATTTTTATGAAAACTATTAATAAGACGTGCTCTTGGTTATTCCTTTTTTGATAGAACCATGTCACAAGATTCTCTTGTTGTTTACAAAAATATGTAGCTAAATAATGTTGGTGAACAATTTTCCCAGTAGGGTGTGCACAATTCATGCACGTTTTACTAAACTGTTTGGCCTAAATGTTCATTGTTCCCATGTCAAAAGAAATTGAAATTTCCTTTCAACATTATTGGTATTTTACCCCAAAAAAACCAATTTTCCACTTTCTCTAGTTTGTGTGACAAAACTGAGGCCCCTCATTTTCTCTCAAAGCCTATCCACCTCTCTAATGGTGTTAGACTAAGGTATTATTCATGTTTTGTGGGAGATTTAAAAAGTTATTATCTTACCTTTCACCCCTTATTCCTTCCCAATTTATTTTATCTTTAGTTCCTATCCTTCCTTAGTCGATTGGATCTAGTTTTCATGAATACCATTGTTTATGTTGGTAGGTTTTCTTCTTAGGATTCTTCATTTTTGTTCTTAGTCTTGGAAGCATCATTAATTTTTTTTATGTTGGAATGGCTAAAGCACATGTGATTCAAGGTAGATTTCACTTTGTGATTTTCCATTAAATTTATGATTCATTCACTTATTCCTTTTCACAACTTCCATATATATTAAATAGTGTTTTGTTATTGTTAGAATAATTTTTTATCATGAAATGATATTGTTTTTATTATTGTTATAAAGTATATGACATTTTTTTGAGTTATGCACACCAACTGTCGGATAAAATATCTGATTAGATTTTTGGTGTGATTTTTTATTTATAATGAATTTTTTTATTTCTAAATGCACTAGTGTCATTTTAAATGAGGGTTTGGGTTTCTTTAATTGTATTTTCATGAGGATTAAATTTAAAATAGATTTGTATTTGTTTCTTGAAAATTGATTGAAATATGATGCTGATGGGTGACTCAATTGATGCTTTTATAAAAATAGATTTTGCTTGAAAAATGTAGTGCATGTATTTAAATTAACTTGTATAAAATGATTGTGAAATGGGAAATGGTTTGTTTTCACTTTTTTTGGGAATAATGGTTTTGGTTATATTTAAATGAGTCACTTATCGAAGGGTGTTTTAGGCCTATTTAGAACTTTTGTCATTTTAGTGAAAATAATTTTTTTTAAACACTCCTTGGATAATCCTCTTGTAATGTCTATATTGAATAGAAGGGATTTTATCATTTTAAAATCCACATGATCCATTTATATTAATGGATGGAATGTCCTTGTAGAGTAATCCTCATGATATATTTACATTGAGCAAAATGATATATCCTTATTGTGGACTCCATTGAGATATATTATATTTATGTTAAGAGATTAGTCCTTGGGGTGACTTGGGGTGATGATTTTGTGTGATATGTAGATATATTTTTATTTATTACATGGTTTTATTTGCACATTCCATCTTGAATATTGATATGGGAACTCAACATAACACGAAAATTCATTAAGAAATACTGTCTTACTAGAATATGATTACACATTGGCAAGTGTCCCACAATAGGGGATTGGGTATGTTGTATTTATATTGATATGGGATAGTCACCCTTAGTCATAATAGGTAGGGTGGTATAGAGCATGTGGGATGATTTTAATTTCCTAGAGTGGGTCCAGCCTTCAGGATGAGTCAAGTTATATAGTATGTTCTAGATTACTTCTTGAGATCCTTATTTATCTTATGTATTTTGGAACATTATTGTATGTAACAAAATATTGAGATTTTTATTGTTTGGTTATTCTTATGTTCTTTTTCTCCATTTCCATTATTATAGGATCATGTTTGTTACTCCATTGTATGGTGTGTTTCTTTTGAAAACTTATGTGTTTGTTTTCAATGTCTTATGGAAAATATTTTAGAAATGTTTTACACTCTCGATTCTTATTTTAAATAAAATCACTATACATTATATTTTGAAGTGAAAATGGTTCTTTCTTGGAATGGAATGTGTTTTTTAATGGTAATAATGGACATGAAACATGTTTTTTGTTTAAAAGAAAAAATTTGTAGAAAATCCTAATTTAATATATTATATTTCAAACATGTTGTTCATGTTTATTTTATTTAAAGGAATATCCTTGGAAATAGATGTATTTTTGATTGACTACTATGTTTTAATAATCTAACATATTGTTCTTCCCTATTATCAGATAGTGCTGGAAGATTTATATTGGATTTGATTTCCATGGGTGATGTTTGGATTTGTTATCAGAGAGTGGCCCTTGGGGTCACATGGAAGCTTAGTATTATTAATTTGGGGGTTTAATTTTTGTTGTTATTCCCATATATGGAGAAGATGTCACTTGATTAACTTAATCATTATCTAGATTTTTTTAATTTCCAATTATATGTAAATGGTGTTCATTTAGGATGTTTTATTTCTTTGGGTAACATTGTTTATTTCATCTCTTCAGACTATTTACTAATATTGGTACACATGGTTTATCTGCATTAATTAGTTTATTTACTAATATTGGGGGAAAATAGTTCCCTTGAATACTCTATTTATTCATGAAACTAGTTTCCAAACAAAGGGTATCAGTAATGCCTCTTGGTCTTTTACACAAATCAAATCGAGTGACTAGTTTAGGGTTGACATGGGTTGTTCGTGAAAAAATGGCATTAGAGAAGGATAGTTATTTGGGGGGCCTAGATTTTTGATTACCTGTTGTTATTTGAGTTGTTAAGGTAGATGGATAAATAATAAAAATACATTTTTTGTAAGTAAGAAGATGTTTCTGGACAATAATTTCTATACAAAGCCTTAGGTTTCCATAAGATGTTTGGATTCATTTTGTCACTTTGGTTCTTATTCATCGAATTGTATTTTTTGAAATTGAAATGAGAGATGGACAAATGGAATCAGTGAGCTCATAGGACATATAATTCCATGTAGATTTGTGGACATGGTCTTAGCAGACTCTCTATGATGGTGGTGTGTTTAGCTTGTGTCCGCCAATCATATGATCAATTCAGACATTAACACTCGTTTCCCTTTCTGATTTTTTTTTGGGAATCCCTTGATTCATATATTGTAAACCCTTGTTTTCAAATTATGAGAACATTATTTTAGGTGGTAATGGATTTTTTTTGAGAAGTTGTAAAATTAGTTTTTCCTTTTAATTTGAATAATGATTTTGAAAATTGATTCTTAAAAATGTTATCCTTGGGTAAAATAGGGTTTTGTTTAATGAATTTGTATTTTTTTTGTTATCATGACATAGGGTTTAAGAAAATAAATTTTTGAATGAGGATGAACAATTTTGGATTTTGTTAATATGAGGATAAATGATATTTTAGTGAAAATTATTTTGAGGGAATTATATTTTCTGAGATAATGAAAATGATTTGAAATGGGATGAGTCAAATTTTGGATGGAATCCACGGGATTTTTTATGTTGGATAATATGTATATTGATTGTGGAGTTTGAAAGGTGTTTTTTGAATGGTTGTTAATGAGATTTTAAAAATGTTTTATGAATTCTTAAATGATATGTGGTTTTATAATGTTAAATCATAGGTTGAATGATTTATTTCTGAAATGTTTAATTTTTATCAACATCGATATTCCAATGATTGATCACATGCATGGATATGTGTGGGAATGTGGATAGTTGATAGCAAGGGAAGGTGAGTTCCAAGATTGGAATGAGTGAACAAGTTCCCTATGTGAAATGTGAATGTGCATGTAATTATGGATCTATTTAATAAGATTGTTCATCCTATGAGGTTTTTCTTCTTTAAAAGTTATTTTTAAGAGGAAAGTTGTGATGTTTGATAGCTAGTGGTTTTGTTTATAGTTATCATGTGATTCAAGAATGATATTTATGTTGATTTTTGGTTAGAAATCTCTTATTTATGAGTTGTTTCCAATAACACTAGTGTAAATATGATCTATACCAATGGTTTTGGGAAAACCGTTGGTTTAGGTCACTTATTTGGACCTATACAAACGGTTTGAAAAACAAAACATTTGTATAGGTCACTTGTATGAAGCTATACCAACAGTTTTGGCCAAACCGTTGGTATAGGGGGGACCTATACTAACGGTTTGGCCAAAACCGTTCGTATACATCCATTATAGAGACCATATACCAACGTTTTGTCCAACCCATTGGGATAGGTCCCAAAATCAAAGAAACTATACAAACGGTTCACAAAACTATTGGTATAGGTCTATACCAAAGGTTTTGAGAACCGTTGGTATAGGTACATGAATTTTTAATGGAATCATCTTACAGAATAAATTAAATAAATACAAATTTAAAATAATTATGATAATACATATATATATATATTTATGAAATTATTTTAACAAAAGTATGTTAGATTAGTGGTTAGGTCATTCATTAAAAAACGGGAGGTTCTAGGATCAAAACCAAACGAATGATTATTTTCTAAATTACATATACCAATGGATTTATGGAACTATTGGTTTATATTTTCATTTTACTTATATAAATGTTTTCCCCAAAACATTTGGCATAGACCCATCCTCACGAATTTCATGGTAATGGTGCTCCAAACAGTTGGTATAGGTTATTTTCTAGAAGTGTGAGGTTCTTCATTTTACTTATTGGTTAGTGTACACCCCAACCAAGTATTTTATGTATATTCATGTTACTTATAGGGGTGGTTTAACATTATTCAATCCTCCAATTGATCAGCATGTGTACTTTAATCTTGAGTTTAATAAGTTTAATCCCCTTTATTTTATGGTCAAGAGGATCGTCTAAAAAGGATCATTGGATACGGAAAAATGAGTGGAAATTATATTTCATTGATTTTCCTATATCTTAAAAAGTAATTTTTTCTATCTTTATGATAGAAGGACTGAATTGGATGTGGGGTAGGTCAATATCTTGAACCGAGACTTAGAAAGATATTACCTGTGATTTCTATAAGGCTTTTTTCATTCATCCATATTTCACTAATGTTGTTAATGTGATCAAGAGGATGTAGATGTGTTTTCCTCAGCAAGGTACTAGATTGGTGTATAAGTAATTTTTAATTTTTTTGTATCTAGTTCCTCACCAAATGGTGTGGGGTATGGTAGATTCCTTGATGGCTAGACATTTTTAGATTAGGCTTCGTCCGGATCTGCAACCGATGATGATAATGTTCAGTCTATCTTCTTTTACCGATATAGTGAGTAAAGAAGTTCATGTTGAAGTAGTAATAGAGGGAGTTAATGATGAATTCAAACTTCATTAATCTCCTAGAAGAGGTTAAGGGGTTATATTATGGATATGGGTACTCATTTGGAAGCTATTTTTGTAGGTCATGGAATGAAACAGCCTCTAGATGTTTCATCAGATTCTTCTTGTCATAAGATTATGGTGAGTAATTAGTGAAGTAAGCTAGATCATAAGAGTTCATCATGTCAAAATGATATGAAGACTTTACAGTCTAATTAATTATAAGGCCACATTCAATAGTTTTTTTGGGGTGTTTACAGGAAGCTTCATGGATCCAGATCCACCCCTTAAAAAAACATCGGCACATTTGCAGGCATGAGATGATGAATTGACTTCATTTTTATGGACCCTTATATTTGGGTGTTCCTTCAATTTTGGAGGTCGTTTTTTTAGAATTTTACATTCCATAGGGAAATATTGTTTTAGGTATTTTAATTTTTATTGAAATGTAAAAGTTGGGTTATGGACTTCGATATAACTATTTATTTAAATGAAATTGTGGGTTTCTTTTACAAATCATGAATTCTTCTATTCTAAGTTAATGTATGGTCTATACGTTTCTTATTCCTGTTCTTTCTCTTTATGGTTAAATAGTATGATTCTTGTGAATCTTATATGCACCTATTTTGGTTATGGAGCCTTGTTTTTGAAAAGTGAGTATTGTGTTCTGTCATGATCTTCTTGTTCTACCTGGGGTACTGTGTGGCTACTTTTGAAACCAAATGAGAGAGTACGAAGTGGGGATAATTATTTCCTAAATATGGACTAGAAGATGATACAAGACATCAGCACTCAATCCATAGGTCCTAGAGTGAATCCTCTCATATAGTCAGAAAATAGCATGGGGTGTGGGGAACTGATGCCCAGATCTTATCTCATATGAGTTTTCGTTTGATTTTTTCACATTTGGAGATTATTTTTTCTTGTGGAGATGATGAATCATGTTTCTGTTCTATTCTGAGTTCGATGTTTTTGTCATCAAGGCCCCTTGTGGTTGGGGTTTTTAATGGTGTAGGTTGTTATTTTAGTGTTGGTCTACATTATGTGTCTCATGATGGCCTATAATTGTTACATTAAGCTAGTCAGTTCATAATGGTTGGGAAAACAACCATGGGTATTTGTGTGGCCTCTTATGATGTTAGATGGATCTAGTTGATTTCTTATGGTGGGGAGTCCTTTCAGTATTTCGATGTCGATAATCCAGTTTAGTTTTTATTATTGGCATGGATAAGGTTGTGTTTCTCTTAGTGGTGGTTGTGTTGTCATTGGTTTGAGAGGTTGGATCACACAGTTGTGGGAATCCCTTGTCTTAATCGATAAAATATATTTGGAGTGTATTTATGGGGTAAGAATGAATTATGAATGGGAGAATTGTCGCATCTTGTTTTTTAATTTTCATCCTTCCTTATGGTTCATCTTAATGATGTGGTTATCTTTTCAAGTTCCATATTTTCCTGTAATAAAATGTTGTTAATTTTATTTTTTTATTGGGTTTTGTGTTTGTTCCTATCATCCTAATGAGTTATTTGGTAATGTATATATCTTTTCTAGATATTAGGTGGTACATAGTTGTTTCATTGTTTGAGTAAACCATGTTCCATGTCCTAAGAAACTATAAAAGCCTTAGGATGACTCTGGATAGGGGTTCAAAACTAATGAATGGTTAAGAAATTTGTGTAGAAGTTGTGTGCATGGACATTAAATTTTTTATAGAACCTTGTCAACTGGTTGCCGCACGATTTACCTAACCATGTGGCCAAGCCATGAGGGTTACCGGTGTGTCCATCAAGGGGTGCATGGTTTGTGTACAATTTGGTATAATGTGCTATGTAAATTAGCATAGTTCCAATATCATTCAAAATGTGAAATGTATTTTCTATTCTCTTTGTATTTTAGTTAAAAAAACATTTAACATACTCTTTATATAGTTCATAAATCCTAAATGGAGACCCTCCCTTATTCTCCAATCCTCTCATCCTTTCCCATGGTGTGGATCTAGGGTTTTCTTCATGTTTGAGGCTGATTTCTCAAGGTAATACTCACTCCTCTTCTCTATATTCCATCTTATTATATTTTATAGGGAGTTCCTATTCATATATATTTATTTGGATTTTGGGTTCATTTTTATTGTGGTTTATAATGGGGTTTTTGTCATTGTTGGGTTATTACTGGGTATTCATTGATCTTGGAACCTTCATGGAGTTTTTTCAACTTGCCATTGGTGAAACACAGCTTATTTGAAGTAGTTTTCCATTTTCACATGCACTTTAATATTATGATTCATTTGTTTCATGATTTTATCACCTTCTATATATGATACATAGTGATGTTATCTTTTAATAATAATATTCTATTGTGAAATGGGTTGGTTTTCATAATTAGTTTTAATAACACATAAGTGCTTTATTGAGTTGTCTAAACCAAGTGTTTGATAAAATTACAGGTTGGCCATTGGGATCGAATTTTGATTTTCAATGAATGGTTTGTATTTTTAAATTCACGTGTAGTATTTTAAATTATTTTTTGGGTTTCTTTAATATATTTTCCAAGTTGTTTGGACTTAAAAGAGGTGTTATTGGATCTTGAAAATGGGTTGACATGCGATGATGATGTGGGGTATGTTTGGTGCTTTAATGGAAGTTGATATAGATTTAAAATATAGTGTGAGTGTTTAAATGATAATTTATAATATTATTGTAAAATCTAAAACTATATGGTTTATCCTTTCTGGGAATGGTGGTTTTCTTAATCGTTGAATGAGTGATCTATCAAATGGTGTTGGAGCCCATTTGGAAATTTTTGGAAATTGATGAAAATGATTATCATGAAATATCTTATAGGATAATCCTCTTACATTGTATATAATTAAAGGATGGGGTTTCCTTTCATTGGAATACTCATTATCGATTTATGAGAATTGATGGGATTTCCTCGTTGTTGACTCAACATAATCAATTCACCTTGAGGGGGGTGAGAGATCCTTGATGTGAACTCTATTAAGATCTATTGTATTTAAGGAAAGAGATTAGTCCTTAGGGTGACACATGATTATTCATGCATGTGATATATGTAAATGTATCAATTTCTCTATTGGTATGATTGGCTCACCACTTTAGGTATCATGACATGGGAACCATACATAACTATAAAATATTATAAGAATGATTTATACAGAAGAATATGATTTTCCTCTTTTATTGTCCCATATTTGGGAATTTGATATTTTGTGTTTTTATTGTTATGTGATAGTTCCCATCAGTCAGACCTAGTAGGGTGAGATCGAGTGTGTGGGTGGAATTTGATATAATCGAGTGAAACATTCCTTCAGGATGAGTCTATATGTATAGTAATATCTGGATTATTTAATAAGATCAAAGGTTCACCCATGCCTTTGGAACATAGTTTTCTGTACAGTATGATTGAGATGTTTGTGGGTTTGTTAATATTGTGTTCCTGTTTTAAATTTCCTTTATTATATTATCATTGTTGTTTCTCACTTGGGTGGGATGTTTATTTTCAAAAGTGGTGATTTTGTTTTAAAAGGCTTATGGAAAATGTGTTGGAAAAGTTTTACAATCCCTTTTATTATTTTATATAAGAAAATTATCCTCACACTATTGAAGTGAAAATAGTTCCTTCTTGGAAAGGAATGCAATTTTAAATTCTAAAATGGAAATAGACCATGTTTTTTTTCAAACAGAAAAAATGTGTGGAAAATATTACTTTTATATTTTTTTCTCAAACATGAATATGAGATTTATTCTTCTTTAAAGGTAGTGCATATGGAATAACTATTTTTGGGCACACCTACAAGGTTTTAATACACATTCCTATAGTTATTTCTTGTTTTTAGTTATAGTATTGTCTTCATCATGTATTTGATCACTGTGGGTGATGTTTGGTTTTGGTATCAAAGATTTACGCTTAGGGAAACATTGTGGTTTATTGTTCCTTATGTTGGTTGTTCAATTTTTGTTGTTCTTACCATTTTTAGAGATGTTTTGTTTCGCTTAATCATAACCAAGTGTTGTAGAATTTCCATTTATCGATACATAATATATAGTTTGGCTATTTATTTATATTGGGTGACCATATTTTTTTCCATTATTTATATTAGTCTGCTTGGTTTATTTCCAATGTTCTATTTATTTATTTATATTGGGAGAAAATCATTCCATTGGTTACATTGTCGATACAAGAAACTAGTTTCCAACCATGGAGGATATGTGAACCCTCTCAGGCCTTTTTGTGGATCAACTCAGGTGATAATTTTTGTGTCAACATGGGTTTTGAATGAACATGTTTTTTGGCTATAAATGACTTTTTAATATTCTTGATGTTATTCCAGACCAGTGCCTTCAGAAGGAGTGCGATTCTAAGCCACGGTGTGGCTGGAATTATGTTTTCAGCGCGTTCACACTATGAATGCCAAATAAATGAGATAACTCCTAAATGGTGCTTCAGATCAGAAATCTGAGTGTACGGATGGGTCTATAATGGAGTTTTTACACATGGAACGTCATAAAACATGTCGTTGCGGAACATTTGGACCCCTCAATCACTATCAAAACGTGAAACGGATAAATTAAATAATTAATTTATTCATTTAACGGCTTAACTCAAGTATCTCTTAAATGGTGTCTTGTATTGGGAAACCAAGGGCACTGTTGAGTTTGGAGCATGCCGTTTACCCCAGGAGGGGTGTAAGTTTCATGGGCGCGGGCCATCAGTGAAAAATGGTCCCAGGGGTGTTTTTGTAATTTGGTAGCCTCAGGCGTTGAGTTAAATAACATTCGAATGAAGGCTCAAATTAAAATTCAGAGACCTCCATTGTGATCGGGAGGTGGTATTCACCCTAGGGGATGCTTAATCTTGACCGCGCCAGAGGTTTCAGATGCAGGTTTTTATGGGGGTTTAAATTAATTAAATGTTTTAATTAATTTATTATATAACCCATCTCTCTTCTCCCTTCTCCCTCTCCACTCATTTTCACCTTCTTGGCGAAGCCTCTTCTCTCAACCTCCTCCTCATCTTCCTTTAATCATGGTGAAAGCAACGGCGGAAAAGCGTTGATCGACCAAGATGCTTCGGGCTACGCCCCTCTAAGTAGGCGGATGTTGTTTTCAGTTATAAATATAAACCCCTTTTTGATTCCAAATTTTAGCATTTATTTGTGGTTTTAAAATCAAAAAAATCCATTGGTCGTGTATTATAAATTCATATCATTCCAACGCATCTTTCGGATTCAAAATCTGAGTTCTGAGGAGCTCGCAACCACCCAGCGAAGTTTGCGGGCTTTGGGTTCTCCAGTGGGTTTGAGTGGCGGCGCGGTGTCCTCAGGAGGCGGCAGCGGGGCTCTCGGATGGTGGAGCGGGCTAAGGCACAGGAGGCGTGGGCTAAGGTCAGGCGGCGGGGTCCCTCGGTAGCGGAGGTGGAGCTGGAGCGCGGCGGCCTCGGGGTTGCACGACAGAGGTGCCGAAGTAGGCCGGAAGGCACTGGGTGGAGGTGACGACCTCCGAGGGGGACAAGACCCACGATCCGTGGGTCTTCCTTGACGCGGCATGAGGGAGGATTCCTCCCATCCTGGCCGGTCTGGTTTGTAATAAAAAAATAATAAAAATACAGTTTATAATAATAATAATAATAATTTTAATAATAATAATATTATTATTATTAAGAAAATTAATTTATACATGATAAATCTTTTCCAGTGCATCCTTTCTGGGCACCGTCTGTGGGGACGTGTTCCTTGGATCGAGGGGAAGGGTTTGATATGGTTTCGGGAATTTTTAATTCTCGGGACGGGAGTTCGGTGGCACGAGACACCTTTAAGTGGAGTGGCATTTTCTCCGGGGGTTCTTGTTTTGGGCGGCACAGACACATCCAGAGTCTGTTTTCAGTGTCGTCAGCAGCGTTGCAGCCCTGGCATCGAGGTGGCGATTTTCAGGGTGGTTTCGGGCATTGAAAACTGAGTTGAGATGTGGTCCCCATGTTCTGTTTGTTGAGCTGCGGGTAGCATTTTGTAACTTTTTCTTCATACGCCCGTTTGGGGTGTGCGAGTAGTCAATGTTGGGTGTTTTTCTGAGGGAATTGCAGTGGAGAAAACTACCCTTTCAAATTACGCATGATGGTGCGGGCCCCACTGGGGATGTTTTAGGAGTTGGTGGTGATTTCGAGATTTATCACCGGGTTTCTGTTTCAGACAAGTGATTTGTCAAACTTGTGTACTTTTTTGAGAGGATCGCAATTGTGCGATCCGTTCGTTGTGCTTCAGGACCGGGATGAGGGTCCCATGTATCACCGCTCGTGTGTGGTGTGCCGGAATGCATATTTTTCTCCAGATATCTGTTCCACTCAATTGAGCAGTCCTTTTGATGTGTTTTCTCGAGGGGATCTCAATGGTGTGATGCACCCTACTATTTTCGGGGCCGAGGCTCGGGACCACGGGACGTCGTTCAGGCGTAAGGCAGTGTTGGAGAATTTTCCAACGGATATCCGTTGGATGTGAGTAAGTAGTCAATATCGCATGTTTTTCTGTGAGGATTACAATGGTGTAATATGTTCAGGCGTGCAGAGCCTCTGGCATGATCTTATTAAATGCGGAATATGAAAGGTGTACCGATGATGGTTCTTCCTGCGGTATTTATATGGAACCCATGGCGTGTGATCATTTTCACTCCTGGGAGAGTGATGTTGGTGTTTAAAGAGATGCGGTTGGTTGTGCCTCTGCCGTTGAGGTGTCCGGTTGGACTTGTTACGTTTATGCCCTTCGCGTTGATGTTGGGTGTCATGAGCTTGTTAGCCTCTGGGCTGGAGATGTTGCATACTCTGGGAGAATGTGAGAACGCTAGGAGGTATATGTAGATGGTTGTACCAGAGAACGTTTGTGCACTTAGTTGGGTTAACTTGGGTCCACATGTCGTGTGGGGGCCATGTGAATTTTGTGTTATTCTTTACGTAATTTTTACCTCTCACGACGTAGAGGGTTCCTCGGTTCTCGACTATTGACAAGAAGGGTTGATTCTTCCCCTAGTTCTGTTCTAGTTTTTTGCCCAGCAGGGTTGAGTTTTCCCTAGGTTCCATTCTCATTTGTTGACCGACAGGGTTGAGTTTCCCCCTGGTCTTATTCACGATGGTTTTGACCAGCAGGGTTGAGTTTTCCCCTGGTTCTGTTCTCTTTTGGCCGGTAGAGATGGTTTGGTTCCTCTGTTTCTTCAACTGTGAGGGGTTTTTTGTACCATGTCCCTTTCATTAGACTATGGTACCATTTGCGACTATGTGTGCACATACCGTGTTGGTGTTTTCCCACTTTCTGTAAGGATTTGTCTCAGTCTGCTTCGATAGTGACTCAGGGGATTAGAGCGTGATCACCCTGAGAGGCCTGGGGATTTTCCCCCATTCATTCGTGTTCTCTAGTTGAGTTCTTGTAGAAACTGTGTGACCAACACGTTACAGAAGCACCGATCCTCTACCCAAGAGGTTGTTTCTAGTAGGGCTGTTCAAGAAGTTGTTTCCCGTATGGCTGGCCAGTGGGGTCCCATCCAGCCAGGATGGCTAGAGCAATACCATCCAACTGGGATGGCCAGTGGGTTACTATCCAGCAGGGATAGCCAGCACAACAGTGTCCACCGAGCCGTACCATCCAGCCGGGATGGACAGAGATATTCCGGGTTTACCTCCAGTGGGGTTGGGAAGTGGTCCCCGATGTTGGTCTTAGCAACAGTGGGGCTGGGAAGTGGTCCCCGATGCTGGGTTTACCTCCAGCAGGGCTGGGCAGTGGTCCCCGATGACTGTTCTGAGCCTCCCTCTAGTGGATTACCCTTTTACCGGACTGGGAATTGGGAATCTCTGATGACTTTAGCCGGGTTTCCATCAAGTGGAGTACCCTTTTATAGGACTAGGTAGTGTGGCAACCATCGACTCTTGCCGGGTCTCCCTCCAGTGGGATCCCATCAACTTTCAGGGATCCCCCTACAGCGGGGTAGGGCATGGGGTCACCTGTTGACTTCTAGGAGACCTCTAAACTGCAGGGTAGTGTCGAGGTGTGGTATGATGTTCCCCCAAAACTCTCAAATACCAGCGGCGCTATCCCCATTGAGACGCGTCCCTGTGATGCGACCTAAAACCACGAGGGTGAGTCAATTCCGCCCAAAGCGGATAGTTTCGAGGTGTGGTGATCTGATCCCTTTGACTTGCAGTTCGGGGTAGACATGCGGGATGCTGGGCATCAATGGTGTTTACTTCTGGGACTATTGGCTACTCACATTCTTGGGAAGATCTACGATATGGGGATCCCCTTACGATCTTGTTCGGGCTTCTTGATTGAGTATATGGAAATTTATATACCTTGTTCCAGTACCCACTCCTTGGGTTTTGGCTACTCTCCTTCCAGGAGAGGCAAAGACGCACAGGGTATGCCACATGCTTTCCATGTCTAGCTTCTCGTGGTTGTATTAGTCTACTATACTTCTATAGGTAGTGAAGATTAGATGAGAATTTCATCTTCTCACCATTATCATCTCCTTGTGCCTGGACGAGTCTACCTTCTTTATCTTTTTGGGTTGAGCTGGACTCTCTATTATTACTCTTATGTACTCTTTCTGTTGTACTACTTTACTATTCCTTGTTCGATCTACTGCTCACCCTTCGGTACCTCCTTTGTTTCTCCCTTGAGACTTTGGGGTATCCTACTCAGTATTTTTACTCACCACTGCTTGGTATTTTCTTGCACATGGGGTGCCCTTGCAGACGATGGACAGGATGGTCATGACGTCAGAGGATCTTAAGAGTTTGGGAGCTTTGACCGAGTGTGGTGGTCGTAGTTGGATTCTAGGTGGGGGACCCTTCCAGCTGTTTTTTTGCTTTTGTTTACCTGTTTCCATGTTGTGGAACTTTTCTGGTTGGGCGTGTGTTTTGCTCCTTTTCTTTTCAGTTTACCTTCAACACTTTCTTTGTGCTTTTAGAGGTCGATGCACATTGTGGTTTATTTATTTCATTTTCTCTTTTCTTTACTTGTATTTTCCATTACTCTGCACTTTTTCATTGAGTGTGCTACATGTGTGTGTACAAGAACCCAGGAAAAAGCCTCCCCGAGTTGTTTAGCCTTCGGCGCTTGTCGCCAGCCCCTGGCCTATGGAGGCTGGCTTAGGGTAGTTGCGGCCCAAGCCCGGGTAGGGTCGGGATGTGACAAAGTGGTATCAAAGGTGGTTCATTCCTTGAGACGATGTTCGGACATCCATAAAATAAAAGGATTTGGTTGGGATTTTGGGAAACAGTGTAAACATGTCTCGAGAGCGGCTCTCAGGCCAGGGAGTCCAGGGATTGTGCGACGGCCGACGTATCCATTCACCAGGACCCTGATAACTTGCTTGTCGACTTGGCATGCTGAGACACTCATTGCAGGGAAAATTGGTTTTTGCATCACATAGGATTCAGTCTTTGAGTGTCCTTATTGAGTAAGATCCCCATTGTTGTGACTGTTATATACATACATGCTCATCTGACCATGGCACTCCTTGATAATATTTAGGATGTCTCTGTGAAGACAGCCAACCAGGATACCAACTTTGGTTCATGATGATGGCCATGTGAGCTACGAGGCCTCAGTCCAGGACCCATCTTGTGAGCCCCTTTCTCCGGGTGAGCCGATAGCAGCACCCCCACCTGTTGAGCAGCAGACAGCTTTAGTAGAGAAGACTGAGCTTGAGCGTAGGTTGAGTGTGCTCCGTGAGTTCCAGCAGTAGGGACCGCTGAGGGTCAGCGGTGATCCAGACCCTCAGGCAGCAGAGGTTTGGCTAGAGATAGTGGATTGCCTTTTCAGGCTTTTGCAGACACCGATAGATCTTATGGTGGCTTTGGATGCCAATCTTTTCCACGAAGAAGCTTGGCGTTGCTGGAGTTCGATGACTCAGTTTCTTGACGAGTCGTCACTTTCATGGGGCTACATTTAGTTTTTGTTCCGTGATGAGTTTTCTCCTCCTGCTTATGCTCCATTCGGATTTAGGAGCTCCTGCACTTTCAGTAGGGAGGGATGACGGTGGCCAAGTATGCGACTAGTTTCGCAGATCGTGCACACTTGTACCCTGACTTTGTCTGTGAGGATAACTTCCGAGCACTGAAGTTTGAGTAGGGTCTCTGTAGAGAGATTTGTGCTGTCATAGTACCTAGGGGAATTTACACATATGTCGGGGTGCTAGAGCAGGCAATGGTGACAGAGAACTTCCTGTCACGTTCTAGAGTTGGTGGTGGGAGAAGGCATGATAGAGCTGAGACATCTACCAGAGTGAGCAGGCGGCAGCAGACAGAACCTCAACGCAGGTGGATTTCCGATAACCAGACTCAGGGGCATGGTCGTACGCCACAGTGGTGCCGGAGGGTACTAAGCAACCCGAGGAGAGCCATTTCTATGCTTTCAATGGGCAAGGTCACTTGGCATGGGACTGATCATCCAGGCACGCTGAGAATGTCAGGTAGGCAGCGGGTGCACCACCACGATAGAGGCAGTGCTATGATCAGAGTAGCACCCAGAGAGGTGGTGATAGCAGAGGAGCAGGAGGAGATGGTAGTGGGGGACGAATTTATGGGGTCTTCCCATCACCACTAGGTGGTCCATGTTTGGCTCCGGGTTCTGACAGATGGGACCACAGAAAGCCTCGAGCTTTGGATGTCAACGATCCGATAGATCATGAGGTGGTAAGAGGTATGCTTTACATCTCTTCTACTTTTTGCAGTAGAATTGTTAGACTCTATGTGTGGAATGCTTTTCTCCCTGCTCCATGTTTGAGGTGTTACTAGGGTGACGTAGGGCATTGGGTGTAACCCTGTGTTGGTAGAGTAAAAGGTGTGTAACCTTCCTTTTTAGTTGATGGCATCGACTACATCGCTCTCAGAGCGTGTAAGTGAGTCTTGGTTGAGGGATATCAACTATGAAACCTTACGCGACTAGATATCCTTGGGTGTTCCACCATATGGATATTCTGAAGGAGGGAATCACTGGTCCCTGTTCTTGGTGCAGACGGTGATTCCAGTCGTGGCGTCCGACGTAAGGGTTCGGTCAGGGAGGTGATCTACCCCGAGATTATTCGGGCCATTTGAGACTGTGCAAAGGGATGACGAGGTTCCCTACCACCATACCCTAACCCCAAAGGCTGGTTTGGGTGAATATCCTCTCCTGCATGACTCACCTGAGGAGATGTGTGTGTTCTCTTATGCATGTCATCAGCAAAGGAAGACCTCACGTGAACAGATCAAATCCTTTTGTCTGTCTGCGGTGACACGAGACTGTGCAAGAGTTCTTCTGGGTATGGGAGAGCCTGGTGCGTGCTTAGTACCCTGAGTAATTCCCGGATTTTTCTTTTTGGGGATGAAAATAATGAAGGATTGAATGATTTATGAACCTGGTTTTTGGCGATAAAAGAATTTGGAACATTCTTGATTTTATTCCAGAGCAGTGCCTTCAGACAGCTTGCGATTCCGAGCCCCGGTGTGGCTAGAATTTAGTTGTTCGTGCGTTCACACTTATAACACCAAATAAATGAGATAACTCCTAAACCGTTATTCAGATAAGAAATATAAATGTACGGATGGGTCCAAAATGGGTCGTTTACCCTAGGAACGACATAAAACATGTCGGCGTGGGACGTTTCGACCCCTCGCTCGCTATCAGAATGTGAAACAGAAAAATTAAATAATTAATTTATCCGTTTAACAACTTAACTCAAGTATCACTTAAATAGTGGATCAGATTGGGAAACCAAGGGAACTATTGAGTTCGGAGCGTTTCGTTTACCATAGGAGGGGTGTATGTTTCGAGGGCATGGGCCGTTAGTGAAAAATGGCCCTGGGGGCGTTTTCGTAATTTTGCAGCCCCGGGTGTTGAATTTAATAACATTAGAATGGAGGTATAGATTAAAATATGATACCACTATTATTCTTGGGAGGTGGTGTTTACCCTAGGGGAAGCTTAATCTTGACCGCGCCGGAGTTTTCATATGCATGTTTTTACGGGGGTTTAAATTAATTAAATGTTTTAATTAATTTCTTATAAATCCCATATCTCTTCTACATTATACCTATCCAATCATTTCCACCTTACTAGTGAAGCCTCTCCTATAAACCTCCTCCTCTTCCTCTTCCTCCAATCAAGGCGGATGCAATGGTGGTGAAGCACGGATCGACCGAGAAGCTTCGGGCTACGCCCCTGCAGGTAGGTGGTGGTTGTTTTCAGTTTTAAATCCTGAACACCTATTTGAATCCCACTTTTAGCATAATTTTGTGGTTTTATCTTTTAACTAATACCATGGTCATGTAGTATAAATTATGATCATTCCAACGCATCTTTCAGATTAAAAATCCGAGTTCCGAGGAGATCGCAAGCGCCCGACGAAGTTTGCAGGCATTGGGTTCTCCAACGGGTTCGGGCGGTGGCACGACATCCTCAGGAGGTGGCAGTGAGGCTATCAGATGGTGGAGTGGGATAAGGCGCAGGCAACATGGACTATGGTAAAGAGGCGGGGTCCCTCGGCTGCGGTGGTCAAGCTGGAGCGTGGCGGCCTTGGGGTAGCGCAGCGGAGGCGCTGACGGAGGCCGGCGAGCGCTGGGTGGAGGTGGCGACCTCAGGGGGGGAACAAGACCCACAAGCTGTTGGTCTTCCTTGACGCGGCACGAGAGAGTAGATTGGCTATACTGGCTGGTCTGGTTTGTAAAAAAAATTCATATAAAAAACGTTTTATAATAATAATAATAATATTATTATTATTATTATGAAAAATGATTTATACTTGATACATCATCCGCAGGGAATTCATTTTGGGCACCGTCTGCGGATACACATTCCTTGGATTGAGGGGAACTCTTTGAGATGGTTTTGGGAATTTTTAATTCCCAATATTGGAGTTCGGTGGCATGACATGCCTTTAAGTGGAATGGCGTTTTTTCCGGGGATTCTAGTTTTGGGCGGCGTAGACCCATCTGAAGTACGTTTTGAGGGCCGTCTGTGGCGTTGCAACCCTGGAATCGAGATGGAGGTTTAAATGGTGGTTTTGGGCATTGAATATAGAGTTGATATGTGGGCCCCACGTCCCGTCTATTGAGCTTCGAGCAGTGTTTTCTAACTGTTTTATTGGACTTCCGTTCGGGGCATGAGAGTAGTCGATGTTGGGTGTTTATCCGAGGACATTTCAATGGCGCAATCTGCTCGCTTTAATTCCACATGATGGTGTGGGCCCCAAGGGGGCTATTCTGGGAGTTGGTGGTGATTTCCAGCTTTATCACCGGGTGTCCGTTTCAGACAAGTGATTAGTCAAACATGTGTACTTTTTCAAGATGATTGCAATGGTGTGATCCGTTTGTTGTGCTTCGGGACCGGGATGCGGGTCCCACGTAGCACCGCTCGTGTGCGGTGCACCAGAATGTATCTTTTTCTCTGGATGTCAGTTCCATTCAAGAAGTCCTTTTGACGTGTTTTCCCGAGAGGATTGCAATGGTGCGATGCACCCGACTGTTTTCAGGGTAGAGGCTTGGAACCACGTGATGCCATTCGGGAATAAGGCGGTGTTGGCGACTTTTCTGTCGGATATCCGTTGGAAAAAACTAATTAGTCAATATCGCATGTTTTTCCATGAGGATTAAAATGGTGTAATATTTTCAGGCGTGCAGAGCCTCTTGCATGATCTTATTAAATGTGGAATATGAAAGGTGTATCAATGGTTGTTCTTCCTGTAGTGTTTGTAGGGATCCCTTGGCGTGTAACTGCATTCACTCTTGGGGGAGTGATGTTGGTGTTTAAAGAGATGTGGTTGGTCTTTCCTCATCCATTGAGGTGGCTAGTTGGAGTTGTTACATTTACACCCTTCACGTTGACGTTGGGTGATGTGTGCTTGTTAACCATTGGGCTGGAGACGTGGCATACTCTGGGTGTATGCGCGATTGCGGAGAGGTAAATACGGATGGGTGTACCTGAACACGTTTGTGCTCTTTGTTGGTGTTTACTTGGGGCCACACGTTGTGTGGGACCCATGTGTGTCCTATGTTCTTATCTACGTACTTTGACCACTCATGGCGTAGAGTATTCCTTGGTTCTTGACTATTTAATAGTAGGGTTGAGTCTTCCCCTGGTTCTATTCTATTTTGTTTACCAACAATGTTGAGTTTTCCCCTGGTTCCGTTCTTGTTTGTTGAACGGCAGGGTTGAGTTTCCCCTTGGTTCTGTTCACGATGGTTTCGACCAGTAGGGTTGAGTTTTCCTTGGTTGTGTTCTCGTTTGGCCAGAAGAGATGGTTTGGTTCTTCTGTTTCTTATGTTGTTGTGGGTTTCAGTACCATGCCCCTTTCATCAGACTGCGGCACCGTTTGTGAGTACGTGTGCTCGTACATCGTGGGTTTTTTCCCACTTTCTGGGACGAGTTGTCTCAGTCCACTTTGACAGTGACTCAGCAGATTGGAGCGTGATCACCCTGAGAGGCCTGGGGATTTTCTCCCATTCCTTCGTGTTCCCTGGTAGAGTTCTTGTGGAATCGGTGTGACCAACACATTACGCGGGAACCGATCCTCTACCCAATAGGTTGTTTCTAGCAGGTCTGACTAGGAGGTTGTTTCCAGTAGGGCTGGACATCGGGGTACCATCCAGCAGGGATGGCCAGAGCAGTACCATCTAGCAGGGATGGCCAGTGGGTTACCATCTAGTAGGGATGGCCGGAACAGTAGTGTTCGCCGAGCTGTACCATCCAGCCGAGATGGCCAGAGCGATACCGGGTTTACCTCTAACGGGGCAGGGCAGTGGTTCCCGATGCCGGGCTTACCTCTAGTGGTGCTGGGAAGTGGTCCCCGATGTCGGGTTTACCTCCAATAGGGCTGGGAAGTGGTCCCCATTTAATGTTCCCAGCCTCCCTCCAGTGGAGTACCCTTTTATGGGACTGGGAATTTGGACTTGTTGAAAACTTTAGTTGGGTCTCCCTCCATTGGAGTACCCTTTTACGGTACTGGGCAGTATGTCACCCATCGACTCTTACTGGGTCTCTCTCAAGTGGGAACCCATCGACTTCCAGGGATCACCCTCCAACGGGGCTGGGCTGGGGTCGTCTGTCGACTTTGAGGAGACCTCTCGACTATGGGGCAGTGACGAGGTGTAGTATGACGTTCCCCCAGAACTCTCAAATAAGAGGGGTGCTTTCCCCACCGAGATGCGTCCTTGTGACATGACCTAAAACCTTGCGGTAGAGTGAGTGCCGCCCAAAGCGGATAGTTTTGAGGTGTAGTGATTTGAGCCCCTTGGCGTGCTATTCGGGGCAGACATGTGGGATACTGGGCATCGATGGTGTTTAATTTTGGGACTGTTGGCTACTCACTTTCTTGGGATGAGCTACATGATGTATATCCCCTTACGATCTTGTTCGGGCTTCTTGATTGAGCATACAGATATGTATATAACTTGTTCCAGTACCCACTCCTTGGGTTTTGGCTACTCTCCTTACAAGAGAGGCGAAGACACGTGGGGTATGCAATGTGTTTTCCATGTCTATCTTCTCATGGTTGGATGAGTCTACTCTCCTGCTATAGGTAGTGAAGATTCGATGAGAAGTTCATTTTCTCACCGTTTCTAGCTCCTTGTGTCTGGATGAATCTACCACCTTTATATTGATGGGTTAAGCTGCACTCTCTACTGTTACTCTTCTGTACTCTATATATTGTACTGCTTTACTATTCCTTGTTCGATCTACTGATCACCCTTAGTTACCTCCTGGGTTTCTCCCTTGAGCCTTTGGGGTATCCTACTGAGTATTTTTACTCACCCCGACTTTGGATTTTCTAGCACTTGGTGTGCCCTTGCAGATGACAGACAGGTTGGTCATGACGTCAGAGGAGCTTGGGAGTTCGGGAGCATGGACCGCGTGCAGTGGTCGTAGTTGGTTCTAGGTGGGGGACCCTTCTAGCTATTTTTTTTGTTTGCCTGTTGTCAGGTTGTGGCACTTTTCTGGTTGGGTGCGTGTTTCTACCCTTTTCATTTCAGTTTGCCTTCATCACTTTCTTTGTACTGTTAGAGTTCGATGCACGTTGTGGTTTATTTATAGCATTTTCCCTTTTCTTTACTCGTCTTTTCATTTACTCTGTACTTTTGAATTGAGTGTGCTGCGTGTCTGTGTGTGTACAGGTACTCAAGAAAAGGCCTCCCTGAGTTGTTAAGCCTTCGGTGCTTGCCGCCAGCCCCTGGCCTATGGAGGGAGGTTAGGGGTAGTTGCGGCTCGAGCCTGGGTAGGGTCGGGTCGTGACCGGTTTGTTCATGAAAAATAATCAAATAATTGAGTATAAATAATGGTGTGATTTTTTTCATACCATATGTTATAAAAGAAAACTCCATTCAATTTTTTTTTGTAAAAATTGAATACTACATAATTTGGAACATGACTATAAGATTTATTTTAATCCATTTTCTAAAAATTGGAACATTGGTAAAAATAACATAAACAATCACTTTACAATATCAAAAAATTATTTAGATTATTTTTGGAAAATATAATCATGGAATAAAATTGATTTTTTACCGAGAAGAGAAATGATGTTTTTTAAATACCTTCTTCAAGACTCTCTTGTTATTAAAGAGAAAAAAATAAAATGGAAATATGTATTATAAAAAAAATAACCATATTATAATCAAATAAGTATGTTTAATGTAACACCCCATGATTTCATAGTGTGTTACTTCTTAAAAATAATTTAATAACTTGCACTACATGCAACATTGAGTTCAAGCACACCATAACTTACCGAACAAGCCGTTCAAAAGAGGTTATGAATAGTATTAACTAAAATTTGAACCTTATATAATACTTATCATTTTATAATATAGATTATGTGTTTCTTAGACATAATGTAAGAACAAATTCATTTTTTTCAGATAAAAGAAGTATTTTTCAAAAATGCACTTTTACCAACTTTTAATAGTGCACCCTTTTTAAATCCAATATTTTAAACTTTTATATATTCAATTTGACTGAATAATTATTTTAGAATGGAGACATAAAAAATTTACAATGAAACACCCCAAGATTCCACGGTACACTTCTCTTTGAATAAAACAGTAGCGTGTGTTGTACGCAACATCGAGTTCTAACACACATCACAACCAATCAAACTAGCCGTTATGAATTGTAATAATAATTTTTGAAATTTTATGAATTTTATATCTTAAAATGGAATTCATTTTTGGATTTGGAATATCAATTTTATCCTAGGGTGAAATTTTGGTACATTTCGGATAACTTTTATATTTTGATGAATAATGAAAATTTCTAAAATTTAATTAAAAACAACTTCTTTAATCAAAATAATTATCAGTGATAAATTATGAATTTGAGTGGGTTTAAAGTATATTTATAATATATTTTTACCATTTAATACAATTTGGTCATTATACATAATTTCACAATTAAACCGGACATAAACAAGTGCCAATCTTTTGATAGTTATTATATCTTAAAAACACGTTTTTTGTTTTGACAGCGGCAATTAATATTAAATTAATTTGTGCCACTTCTGTGTTTTATATTTAGAAAAATGGATTCCATATTTGGAATCAGGATGTCCAAATTTTCTAAATAGTTAACTTTTATTTTTAGACATTTTGAATAATTACTTCGGTAAATATTTTATTTACCATGGTTAAAGGATAAATCTGGTAAATATGGGTTAAAAATAATATTATAACAATAATAAATTACCCTAAAACGTGTCCAAACATTATTGGTGGATACATTTCCGATCATGGTCATATTTCGATTGATTTTTGGGACCCCATGGAGCCACTTGTAGGTGATCAGGACACTTTATTTTAATTAAGATAAAGTAAATACAAAAATGACATAAGTTTATATCTTTTAGGAATTTTTTTACATAGGGTTATATATGATATATTTTAGATTATAAAAATTCATTAGAAATATAAAAATATTTCCTACATAAATATATTTTGTTTATAATTTTTAGACATTGAAAAATTAAAAATATATATGACACAATAATGATGCAGTATTTTCCTTAATAATGAAAGAATCAAATAATTGGTATTATAAATGTTAAAATAAATACAATTTGAAAGTTTTGATGGCATAAAAGAATTTTATTGGTTACTATGACATGTTATTATTTCTTAAATGAATTTTTATTTAATTAATAATGTTTTTAAGACTTCAAAAAAATCAATTATTGAGTAGTGTCAAAATTGACATAAATGTGTTTTTAAAACAAATATTATATTATTAATTTATATTATATTCCAAAAAACCTAAGGTTCGGACAAAGGATATATATCATTATTGGTGTTTCATTAATGGACCACTTGGGCATCTCTTGTATTTATATTGTATGTTTATTAACTATATATATTATAAAAATACAATGTGACATGGTAAGTGTTAAACTAATTAACTAAGAGTTAAAACTAAAAGATAAGGTTAATATAAGGACACAAACCTGTCTAAAATCTATTGGTTGAAAATATTTCGACCCATCCCCACATTATACTTTGAATAATCGAATTTGGAGGCATTAGAAACTGAATATGAATTTATTAGAAATTAATACTTTAGGTTTTTCCTAAAGAGCCCCTCCTCCCCCTTATAAAAGGACCCAACTTATAACCAATTCTTCACACCTTCAAAGCCTTTTGGATCGGACAAACCCGGAAAAAATACTCTCTCAAATTCCATCAGTTCAACCTAGAGGCCTTATTTTGATCAGAAATCCATCCTACAGAGCCCTTTTGATCAAATCAAATGGAAGAACCCGAAGAAGACATAAGATTTTCACCACCCTCTTTCAAGTTCCTTTCATCTTCAATATCTTATTTATTTGTTCTTACAATTCTAAAATAATAACGCTAGTATCTCTTATATATTTTGATGTTATTATAAATATGGTACAACCATATTCAATATTCTATCCATCCTTTGAATGACATGTCACCATATGTGCGTATGTACGGATTACCATCTCCACGATGCGATGAGATTCATTTCCAAGTTCACCATTCATCGACGATTATAAAGATATATATTACTAATAAGTATGTAATATATGGCATAATAATGATACTTGAGAAATATATATTTATATATATAGTTATTTATATACTTACATATATCTTATTCACTTACTTCCGTTCAATACTATATGAAAACAAAAACATCGTTTATGCGTACGTACGGACTACTATCTCCATAAATGGTGTTTTCCATTTCATATATATTTATATAATACATATTAATATTCTAAATATATATGATATATTTATCATGTTTTATATTCTGGAAATATTTAAATCATGATCTATGTGATACAATGAAGAGTAATAAGTTAAAACACGTACGATAAAGAAAGCGATTATTACCCGAAATGTTAATTTAACATGGAAATTTTTATTAAATGGGTAGTATAAATTCATAAATGAATCATGAATGATATAATATATTTTAATATGGTTCTTTTATAATTTAATAACATACTACTATCTTCGTACAGGAGGTTAAACATACCATCGACTAAAGGAATGTGCAAGGTAAGGGGTTTTCATCACACTCCTTATTCCCATTAGATTCATGCCATATTGCAAATATTACCTTTTGTGTTGTTTATGTACTTCCCATAATTGTATTCTATATGTAATAAAATTTAATTTATGTGTATTTACATATTCATTGTATGATACCTCTTTCAAGTGTTGTATGTTTCGTAAGTTACCAAATTGGTATGGGTTAATTTCACAATCTCTTTATTATCTGAGGTTGTTTTTACGTAAGTATCTATTGGGACATATTTATTTTACATGTCCATGTTTTATGAAAGTGTTTTAAAAGAGATTAATTTAAGGTAATTTTTACTAAAACATCATTTCAAATGTTTTAAATATTTATTCTTCTAAATCATTGTCATTAATGTCCATTTCTTCAAAATGGTTTTTAAGGATTTATTTATATGGACATGAATGTTTTTAAAATGTTAATTACTTTAAAAAGATTCAATGTGGTATGGGACACAATGATTCAAAAATGTCTTTAAATGACTTCTTTTCTAAATTTTGTGAATTTTAAATGTTTTCATGAAAAAGGGGTATTTGTCTCAAAGAGTCTTACAAATCATTTTCATCAATGTCAAAATATTTTAATTGATTTTAAACTTGTTTTGAAGTTGATTTATCATTATAAAAATATACCATATTTTGTTGAAGGATTTGTGATATGTTTGACTGTGGATGTGTTATTTTTATACCATCCATGGTTTATGGTTAATGTATTAACTTCTCGTATCCCAGTTCTTATACGAATGTTTATGTTAAGTATCATCCTTTTTATTTGAGGAATGTATTTGACATAGTATGTGATGGGTGGAGCCCGCTATGGCTCCTCGATGCATCAGTAGGTCTCATGAGACAACTAGACATGGAATTGGACAAGGCCCTTTCCCATTTTGATATATAGTTTTGTCCGAGGACATAATCATTTTTAGACATCTTGGCCGAGGCCTTGACAAAATATTTTATAATGTCTGGAATTATACATTCCCTCATTATGGAAATAATATTGATGGTTCAAGTGGTTATTAGACTAGTAGAATAACCATGATTATGTTTTATTATGGCATTATTTACTCAACTCATATTTTTTCCATAAAAGTATTCATGTTTATTATTGGTAAAGTCATGTGGTTTCAATTATTCACCATGATTAATATTTATGTCATTTTCCACATTATTGCTTACCCTTACTGAGCGTTTGAGCTCACCCCTTTCTATGTTTTATTTTCCCAGGATTCCAAGAAGTGTATTTTGATTGTTATGTAGGGTTAAGCCAAGGGAATAATGGTGGTCATAAAGGATTAATTATTATTTGTATTGTTTGTTATAAAGTGTAACATAACATTCATGTATGTAATCTATTTTCCAACACTGCTAAACTGATCGGTCCATCGGGACTTTATTCTTTGTAATCATGCCAATGTATTAAAATAATGCACCGACTCTGGGTAACTAGGGTTGGGGCGTTATAGTTGGTATTAGAGAAATTTTAGAAATAACCTTGGAAACTAGATTTAGATTAGCTCTGATTAGAGCAAATATCTCTAAGATAGACTTTGATGATTATTATAGAAGAACTTCCAAGAATTTTGGTATTGTAGAGATTTTTTGAGTTTTCCGAGAAATAAATCCCTGTCTGGATATGAGCAGGTAGATGCAGCTTTTGCACGGATGTACCTAGGAGTAAAACCCGAAAACACCGCTTTGAGCAGGACTCAAACGGGAACTGGTGCATGACAACAGGCCTTACTGCACTCTTGGTTACGACACTCCTGGGGGATATGCTTAGGATAATTCTCATTTTCTTTAGAAACCAATATGAACGGATCATGAGTATATACATACTCAAAGTAAACATTTTTCTGATTATTAATTATATACATAAATTATTCAATTTGCGTTAAGTATTTTACAAGTTTAGAATTATTCATTTCAATTCATAAACTGACTTAGTTTATGCTATTGAATAGAAATGACCCCCAGTAGAAGGAATGTGAACTCAAGTAATACGTATGATCCAAAGAGTAAGAAGGATCATATCGTTCATGGTCCTAAGACATAATTTAGAAGGGAAATAGTCTCCCATGTACTATCATCATATGAAGAAAAAGTATCATGTATTGATAAGATAAGTAACGAGTTATCAGAGTCCTATGGCTTTGGAGGTAATCCAGAGAAGAAAATGATGGTAGAGAGAAGTACAGATAAACGGAAGAAGGTAAAGAAGGGTTTTCCCATATTTGTTAACTATGGAAATAATCACCTGGGAAAATTCTTGAAGGGAATAGGAGTATGTTATAAGTGTAGAAAAAAATGAAACTAAGTACTTGACTGCAAGTGTAAGAAAAAGGTTTCCAATGTACAATGCTTCATCTGTAAGGATTGGGAACACTACTCAAATCAATGTTCAAATCATCACAGTATGCCCCAAATGATGTAATTGGATAATAATAAAGTTATTATACTACCACAGATGAAGAGGAATGACTATTGTTTATTTGATGTTATTAATGAATTATTTCATTTGAGTGTTGTGTCAATGATTTATGGGTTATAGGCATTATGGAGATAAATATGGATTGTACTGCAGTACTATTTCATTGAGGATATGAGATTATATGGTAATATGAAATGTGTCAAAATATCAAGTTAATCTTTTTTTTTTGAAAATACATGGTTGAAGGAAAGGTAATACTTAATATGGTCTTGATACTGAGGTAGTAATTTTGAAATAGAGATGGTTGATTTGGATAAATTATATTGGATATTCTTGACTACCTTGGCACTGATTAATGGTTTGTTTATTTCATCACTGTTGGAATATTCAACGTTTTTGGATATAAAGAATATATCTAGTATTATATAAGGTATAAGGGAGAATGAATATAATCAATAAGGTTTTATGGTAATTTAGGGTGTTACCATATTTTAAAAGAATACATGATGAAGGTATTCACATGTTATTACATGGAAAAAAGACCTTCATTTTATTTAGCTTCCTTCTAAATTTTGGACTGTGAGTTTAGACAGAGGTAATTTGTATAAGTCTCTATGTGGAATGGATTATATTTGACATTTGATACAATTTTTAAGGTTAAAAAATTTCCAAAGATCATTTTTGGATTGTTATAAAGAGGAAAACCTAGAGGTCGGGCGACAACCCGTCGCGTCCGGTAAGGCCATGAAACTTGAACCCACAACTGGTTGTCGACTAGGGTGTATCACCTACCACTGGCCCATGAGATGTCCTAGATTAAATAAAGTAGTTTATTTTAAGAAGTTCTAGTAGATGAATTATAAATTCATTTTTTAACCAGAAATGAATAGGATAAATATAATATTTTTTATGTTCTATTATCTTTTCTAGTGAAAGATGAGTTTGTGGTAGAAATAAGTTAAAGGATGTTACTCTACTTGTCAAGTATATATTTTTCTTCTCCTCTTATTATATGAAGAAATTAATTCTTATAGCTTATTGAAGGAATCTTGAAACTAAAAATGTGTTATCCTAATACCTTATGTTTTTTTAATCGATGGTATTTTAAATCATCATAGATTGATGAATTTAAGGACCTAAATTTTAATCTTGTTTGTGATTGATGACCTCAATTACTACCTATAAATATTTACATTTTCCCTCCAAGTTATGTATCTAATATCCACCAAAGTTCTCCTAATCAATATCATAATTTGGTGGTGACCCTTTCATTTCCCTTTTCCTCTAATTAAGACTATATTTTATTAACCAAATTTCTAATGTGGGTTTTCCCACAAATATATTTTCTATTTTCAACCTTTATTTTTAAATAACAATATCAAATTGTTAGGATGAAATTTATTTAAGGGGGGAAGAATGTAAGACCCCAAGATTTCATAGTGTTTTACTTCAAAATAATTCAATAACTTTCACTACACGCAACACTGAGTTCAAGCGCACCATGACTTACCAAACAAGCCGTTCAAAAGATGTTATGAATAGTATTAAATAAATTTTGATCCTTATATAATACATATAATTTTAGAATCCACATTATGAGTTTATTAGACATAATGTAAGAAAAAATTCATTTTTTCAGATAAATGAAGTATTTTTCAAAAATGCACTTTTACCAACTTTTAGTAGTGTACCCTTTTTAAATCCAATATTTTAAACTTTTATATATTCAATTTCAATAAATAAATTTAATTTTTAGAATGGGGACATAAAAAATTTACAATAAAACACTCCAAGCTTCCATGGTACGCTACTCTTTGAATAAAACAGTTGCGTGTGTTGTACGCAACTTCGCGTTCTAACACACACCACAACCAATTGAACTAGCCTTTATTAATAGTAATACCTAGTTTTTGAAATTTTATAAATTTTATCTCATAAAATGGAATTATTTATTGGATTCAGAATATCAAATTTATCCTAGGGTGAAATTTTTGTACTTTTTGGAAAACTTTTATATTTTGATGAATAGTGAAAATTCCTTTTTTTATTAAAAACAAAATTTTTAATCAAAATAATTAATAGTGATAAATTATGAGTTTGATTGGTTTTAAAGTATATTTAGAATATTTTTTAACCATTTAATACAATTTTGTTCATTGTAAATAATTTCACAATTAAACCAGACATAAACAAGTGTCAATCTTTTGATAGTTATTATATCATAAAAACACGTTTTTTGTTTTGACAACAGGAATTAATTTTAAATTAATTTATTCCACTTATGTGCTCTGATTTTGGAAAAATGTATTCCATATTTGGAATCATAATTTCCAAATTGTGTAAATAGGTAACTTTTATTTTTAGTCATTTTGAATAATTACTTCGGTAAATATTTTATTTACCATGGTTAAAAATAAATCCTGTAAATAAGTGTTAAAAACTAATATTATAATAATAATAAATTAACCTAAAACGTGTCCTAACCTTATTGGTGGATACATTTCCGACCATGGGCTTGTTTGGGTCGATTTTGGGGACCCCATTGAGCTACTTGTAGGTGATATGGACACTTTATTTTAATTAAGATAATGTAAATTCAAAAATGACAAAAGCTTATTTCATTTAGAAAAACTATTTTTACATAAGGTTATATATGTTATATTTTCTATTATAAATATTAATTAAAAATATAATATTATTTAATACATAATGATATTTTATTTATAATTTTTAGACATTGAAAATGTAAAAATATATATGACACAATAATGATGTAGTATTTTCCTTATTAATGATGGAATCAAATAATTGGTATTATAAGTGTAAAAATAAATATAATTTGAAATTTATGATGACATAAAATAATTTTATTGGTTAATATGACATGTTAGTATTTTTTAAAAGAATTTTCTTATAATTAATAAAGTTGTTAATACTTTAACAAAAATCAATTATTGACTAGTGTCAAAATTGACATAAATGAGTTTTTAATACAAATATTATATTATTAATTTATAATCTATTCCTAAAAACCTAAGGTTCAAAAAAATGACTTATATAATTATTTTAGAATCATAAATGGACCTCTTGGGGTGTCTCATGGATGTATATAGTATGTTTATTAAATATATATTATAAAAATACAATGTGACATAGTAAGTGTTAAAATAATTAACTAATAGTGAAAACTAAAAGATAAAGTTAATATAATGACCCAAACCTATAAAAAATCTATTGGTTGAAAATATTTATACCCATACCCACCTTATACATTAAATAATCCACTTTGGAGCCATTATAATCCGAATATTATTTTATTATAAATTAATACTTTAAGTTTTTCTAAAAGAGCCCCTCCCCCCCTTATAAAAGTACCCAATTTATAACCCATTATTCACACCATCAAAGCCTTTTGGTTCGGCCAAACCCTGACCAAATACTCTCTCAACATCCCTCACATCAACCTAGAAGACTTATTTTGATCATAATTCCAACCTAAGGTTCCCGTTTTATTAAATTCAAATGAAGAACCTGAAGAAGAGGTAATATTTTCACCACCCTCTTTCAAGTTCATTTCCTCTTTAACTTCTTCTTTCTTTGTTATTTATAATCTAAAATAATAACTCAAGTATATCCTATATACTGTGATGTAATTATAAATATGGTACAACTATATTCATTATTTTATCCTCCATTTTAATGACATGTCATCATACGTGAGTACGTACGGATTACCGTCTCCACGACGCGATGAGATTCATTTCAAAGTTCACCATTCATCGATGATTATAAAGATATATATTAATAATAAGTATGTAATATGTGGAATAATAATGATACTGGAAATATATATATTTATATATATAAGTATTTATGTACTTACATATATCTTATTCACTTACTTTCGTTCAATACTATATGAAAACAGAAACAACATTTATGCGTAAGTACGGACTACCATCTCCATAAATGGTGTTTTCCATTTTGTATATATGTCTATTATACATATTTAAATTCTATATATATATGATATATTTATCATTTTTATATTCTGGAAGTATTTAAATCATGATCTAACTGATACAATGAAGATTAACAAGTTAAAACACGTACGATAAAGAAATCGATTATTACCCGAAATTTAAATATAACATGGAAATTATTATTAAATGGGAAGTATAAAGTAATAAATGAATCATGTATGATATCATAAATATTAAAAATGGTTCTGGTATAATTTAATAACATACTATGATCTTCGTACATGAGGTTAAACGTACCCTCAACTAAAGGAAAGTGCAAGGTAAGGGGTTTTCATCTCACTGCTTATTCCCGTGAGATTCATCCCAATTTGACAATATTACATTTTTTGTGGTGTATGTGCTTCCCATAATTGTATTATTTATGTAATAAAATTTAATTTATGTTTATTTACATATTCATTGTATTATACCTCTTTTATGGAGTGTATGTTTCGTAAGTTACCAAATTTGTAAGGGTTAATTTCACAATCTCTTTATTATCCCAGATTGGTTTTCCGTAAGTATCTACTAGGAAATATTTATTATCCATGTCCATGTATTATGAAAGAGTTTTAAAAGGGATTATTTTAAGGTACTTTTTACTAAAACATCATTTCAAATGTTTTAAATATTTATTCTTCTAAATCTGTTTTATTAATGTCCATGTCTTCAAAATGGTTTTTAAGGATTTATTTATATGGACATGAATATTTTTAAAATGTTAATTCCTATAAAAAGTATCAAAGTGTTATGCGATACATTGATTCAATATTTTCATTAAATTACTTCTTTTCCAAATTGTGTGACTTTTAAATGTTTTCATGAAATAGGGGTATTTCTCTCAAAGAGTTTTATAAATCATTTTCATCAACGTCAATATCCTATAATGGATTTTAAAATTATTTTGAAGTTGATTTATCATTATACAAATCTTCCATATTGTGTTGAGTGTTTTGTGATATGTTTGACTGTGGATTTGTTATTTTTATACCATCCATGGTTTATGGTTAATGTATTGAAATTTCTTATCCTATTTCTTATATGAATGTTTATGTTATGTTTCTTCCTTTTCATACGAGGATTATATTGGACATAGTAAGTGACGGGTGGAGACGCTATAGCTCCTCGATGCATCGGTAGGTCTCATGAGACAACTAGACGTGGAATTGGCTGGGGCCCTTTCCAATTTTGATATATAGTTTTGGCTAAGGCCTTAATCATTTTTAGACTTCTTGGCCGAGGCCTTGACAAAATGTTTTAGAATGTCTGGAATTATACATTCCCTCATTATGGAAATACTATTGATGGTTCATGTGGTTATTTTACTAGTATAATACCCCTGATTATGTTTTATTATGGAATTATTTATTCAACTAATATTCTTTCCATAAAAGTATTCATGGTTATTATTGGTAATGTCTTGTGGTTTCAATTATTCACCATTCTTAATATTTATGTCATTTTCCGCATTATTGCTTACCCTTACTCAGTGTTTGAGCACACCACATTCTATGTTTTATTTTCCCAGGATTCCAATTAGTGTATTGTGATTGATATGAAGGGTTAAGACAATGGAATAATGGTTTTAATAAATGATTATTTATGTTGTATTGTATGATATAAAGTGTAACCTAACATTCATGTATGTAATCTATTTTCCAATATTGCTAAACTGAACGGTCCTTCGGGACTTGATTATTTGTAATCAGGATAATGTACTAAAATAATGCACCAACTCTGGGAAACTGGGGTCGAGGAGTTACATTTAATGAAATTTAGATCATAATATTTAATCATCATGTACATAATCATAATGAATCCTGATAAATAATGATATTGTAACATAAATTTGTTACTACTTTGGTATGTATAGAATCATAAGACCCCTGAAACAAAGATACATATATATGTATATATTTATTTATTTATAATATTTATATTTTAGGATATTAATAATAAAATACATTCATTATAATTATATATATTCACTATACAAAATAAATAAGTTGTGTATGAGTCATATATACCCCTGAATTAATGGTGAGATGAGAATCCATTACAACTCTGAAAATGTTTGAATCATAAGACCCATAAATGTATAAAATAATATGAAACATTATATATTGTAAAAATAATTATATTCATGATATAAAATTTAAAACCAGTTATATATTGACAATAATAAATAAACAATTGATGAATGTGTTATTTTTATCTTAGAAATAAAATAGAGATTATAAATCTCATTAAATAAAAAATTTCATCAAAGATGTTTTAAACTCATGAATAGTAATATAGGTTTATTATAAATCAATTCAAAACTATATAAATTTATATCATATAGTATATTATTTATGTATAAGCATTTATCAAATTTTTATTACCAATTCCTTGCTCAATTCACATTTTGGGTAATAACATTTTCATTTTTCATATTTATTTCGGTTTGGAAGTTTTAGAATCATTACATTGATCAAGGATACATAATCTAAGGATGTTGAAAATTATTTAATATCATTTATATTCATTATATATTTATTTATTTTAATCCATTTATTTTATATATAGAAAATGAATAACACCATTCATGTTGACGGTAGGTCGTACGTACGCATGAACACTCTTACCATTTTCTTTGATATATGGAATGAAAGAATTGTAAACAATATATCCTATTTACGTAATCATTTTTATTCCTTATATATAATATAAATTTATTATACCTATCTTTATTTCAATCCATGTCAATATAAAATGAAAAAAATAATCACATCACTTTGTAGTGGTGATAGTCCACATGTATGTATGCACAATGTTATTATTTTAAAAAATATTTGATGTTAATAAGGTATTTTTAATTTTATAATTACAGGAGTACAAATAATTCAAATATATAATATATAAATATTAAATCCATAATTATATATCTCAATGAGAGCTAGTGATTGAAAACGAATTACAATGGCTCGTGTGGAAGTAGTTCGACATACACACGATCGATAATTTAGTTTCCAATTTATGGAAAAAGAGATAGATCAAGGTTATTAAACATACATAACAAAATAAATGTTTATGGGAGATAATATTTTTTTAATATCATAATATTTTATTAATATTGTTTTGAGTTTTGAGAATAATATAATGAAAAATGCATATATAAGGACTATAATTCTTTGTTGGAGAACCTCTTTAGGAATAAAAATAATGATTTATTAACAGGGTTTAAAAATCCAAATAATTACTCTAATAAATTGGTATATAATTAAAGAAGATATTTTTACAGGTATTGGTAGGACCAAAACAATTTTTACGTGTGAATATGATAGGAGTGGGGGTCTCTTTTATAAGTTGTGGAGAGGACATACTTGAATTGTTTGAAACAAAATTGTCATACCAACATTTTATACATGCCAAAGGGATAAAAAAATGGATCATTATAGAACCATAGAGGATATACCATCTAAATATGGTAATCCAATAATAATTGGACAAGTTATTTTGTCATTTTATCCCTAATCCCTTTTGAATAACACCTAGTAAAATGGTTTTATTCTTTATTATAGTAATGATATTTACAAAATTTATACTAATAGTTATGAAATAAATTATAATTATTATGTGATATTAATTATTCTAATTTCAAATTTCGAATCCATTGTAAAAAATTCTCTTCATAGAAGTGGTAAAATTAAATTTAAAAATAATCTAAAAAATTTGATGAGCACACAGTTTTCTAAAGAAATTTTATTCATAAGTATTAAATGATTAAATATAAAAATTCAATATGAAATTAATTTTAATAAAATAAATATGACTAATTATAAAATATTTTTTTTATTTTTTTTCTTCTAAATAATATTAATAAAAAAGAATATTTTAAATTCATTAAAATAGACTGATGTTTCTAATATAACTGTTAATTTGAACTATTCATTTAAAAATTAATGTTTTTTAACATATCGAATATTCACCCAATTATAATATTGAAAATATTATTCCATATATGATGTTAATTTTTTCCAAATACATTTTCTAATAGTTGGAAAAAACAAATTTATTATTTCTTTAAAAAATAATTTTTTTTGGGCAAAATGTATTTTTTATGTGTATAAATACATTAGTAAAATTAATTAATAATTAAATATATTTTCAATATCTAAATAATTAATACATAAATTTAAAAATATTTGTTTTCTAATTCATACCACCATTTTTATTGGCTAGGTTATAAAGCCCATGTTCAAATAATAATATTATCAATGTATTGTTGTTCGTTAAAACTTTGTATTCCACGTAGTACAAGTTAAAAAAAATTATAGTTTTTTGGAAAATTTATTTCATATAATATATAGGTGTTACAATTATTATAATAAAGGTCTTAAAAAAGAAAACTCAGATCTAAAATACCTTGAATATCATGTGATAATGACCTCAAAATGTCTTATAATTTTTGAATAGTCCTTTCAAATTGTACACCATTCTAAAGACGATAAGTAGTTCTATAATGTATATGAGGGTTGAGATTATTCATAAAAATTTTATTGAATCTCGATCTAAATATAGGGTTATAATTAGAATTAATCGGAAGAGGTACAACAAAATGTATCCATCCATCATTAATATAGATCTATTTAAGGTATTAGAGAGAGAGATCTTTATTTATAGTGAGAAAATTTTCTGATTTGGTAACGGGATGAAAAATAAACCATATAAGTCAATTCATTAATAGATACTTTGGAAATTCAGAGACAAATTACATATTTATATAATCCAATATAAATATAGTAATAGATACGGTGATCAACAGAATTATGCAGGAACTCGAAGAGCAGGCCAATCTGGATTGTCACGGTGTATGTTCGACCTCTTGGATGAGCTATCCGAATTGATTTGGTGGATCATAAGAAGAGGGGACGTTGGATTCTCGGAAGAAAACTAGGCGAGGGAATGTCTCGGATTCCCGACTGTCCTGCACCAAGAATCTCCTTCAAAGAAGCCAACAATTATCCTTCGTTTATTGAGGCAGTTCATAATAAGGAACAGAAGGTGGTATTCGATAGTATCAACTTGGTAGAGGAGGATGATAGATGTTGTTACATGGGTTCAATTCTAGGCATATTCTCTACCCAGAATATAGAAGAAGCAAACATGCAGAGTCCAGTTTGGAGGAGAGGGATGGCGTTTATTGGTGTAAAGAGATCCTTACAAAAATAAGCTTCCTCGTTTGGCGTATCATGAATAAGGCTTTACCTACGGATGATAACATACATAGGAGGGGTATAAAGTTAGATTCATGGTGCTATTGTTGTGTGACTTAGAAGAGGGAATCCACTGACCATCTATTTTCTCAGAGTGCCTGGGAGGTTGATCTTTGGTCGATCTACTCTGCACAGTAAAGGATCGATTTTGAATAGCCTCCTTTTCATAGTATCACAGCCTCATGGATGCAGGGTGTGGAGGGAAGGAGCATTGATTGTATGGTCTGTGCCAACATCCTTACATCCATATGCTGGAAAATTTGGGAAGAAAGGAATCAGGCATGGTTGGATTCACGGGTTTTAGATTAGTTTCTGTTTATGAGGGCAAGGTCCCTTATTAATAATCTGCTCTCATTATTGAAAGGGATTCAGCAATAGACCGTGATTTGAAACATCCTTAATAGACGCATTTTTCTTGGAGGCTCGGGAGGCAGATGGGTTGGTTGGAGTCCCCCATCCAATGGGCTGAAACTCAATGTGGATGGTTCCTTAAGAAATATTTTAATGAGAGGTGGAGGGGTCCTGCGTGATGTTTATAGTTCTGTTATTGTGGCATTCATCTCCTTCTATGTCTCGATTTCATCCTTGGGGTTGGAGGCTCGGGCTCTACTTACTATTCTCCATGTTAGCAGGGAACGTGGTCTTGATGTGTCATAAGTTGAGTCAGATTCCGAAATTCGGGTGACGATGATCCAAGGGAAACATGAGATTCCATGGGATCTCATTTACATTATCAGAAGGTGTTTAAGGGAAATTTCATCAGGACATGCCATTAATCATATCTGTAGGGAAACTAACTTCGTTGTGGACACTCTTACAAGCCTCGGATTCCCAATAGATGGACTTACCTTTATTTATGGCTTGGGGTCTCTTCCGCGACAGTGTGAGATCTTTGCACAGAAATAATCTGTTGGCTTAAATTATTTTCAACCCCCTTGTGGGCCCTTTGTAACGGAGGTACTAGGGCTTTCCATAGATGTTAATAAAAAAGTACATTTCAATCAATTGGTAGAGGATTCATAAATCCTCTACAATATTTTCTCTCAGTATTTACATGTTTACAAACAAAGAATATTGATTCATATTATGCAATTTCTCATTTCATAATATCTCACCAACAATGTTCATTCAAATTACGACACATTTTGGTACTAAGAGGGTGTATTATCAAATTTTAAGATATATTCTTCATCAAATAGTTCATTTTTTATCTTATTAATAGGTGAAACACATAGCCTCATTTGGGATTTCAATACACCTTCTTCAAATATGATGACTATAGACATCCCATCATTCATAGACATAATTTTCTATTGAATATTCTTTTCATCAGGCCATGAAAACATCATTTTTTCTAATTAATATGGATTAAAAATCATTTAGAATAGTTAGGATGTTTATTCTTTAAAAATCATTCCCATATACAACATTAATAAATCCATGAATAAATGATCCTTTTCAATCTTCATTTAAGTCAAAAAACCTATGATATTTCTTCCTCTATTCATCAACCTAATTATCTTTCTTCCAAGGTTGATAGTGCAGTGAGAATTCATAATCAATCGTTAGTTGGTTCCATTATCTTTACTCATATTGATTGCATTATATGAGAAGGTTTCTTTTAATCATTTTTTGGTATAAGTTTTATATTTTAAATATAATGGGCATCCCTCTATATTGGAAATTAAAAGACAATGAGTACCAACACAAGATCCTTGGATGTAAATTGTTTTTCAGGAATCATTAAACTCCTAGATGTAAATGTAGTAACTCTCTCAATTTTAATTACGATGCACCCAAATCCATTCATTAATGTAAAAATATTATCATAAATCCATCCCTTTCTGAAGATAATGATAATATTAGTGCATCAACCAATCTCCATATAAATTCTTCATAACATTCTTTACATTATTTTATCCATATGAAATTAACCCCATTATGTGTCAAATTGATAAATAGATTTGAAAATAATGAAATTTTTAAAAAAGCATTCATAGTAACCTATTAATGCAATGAAACTAGGCACCTTGGTTATATTCATTAGCATTCTAAATTTTCTCACTACCTTTAACTTTGATAGAAAACTAATATGATACACATATAGAAAATATGGCCAGAGAAAATAACTCCATGATTCAAAAAATTTAAATTTTTAATCTTTCCGTATAACTACATTTATCCATGATTTTTAAGAAAAATTTACATTGGAATATTCTGCTCATAATAACTTTTAGATTACGTCCTGATATCATTAATAAATATTAGATAAAATTATCAATATAATCCTTGAATATTTTATTCATCATTTCTTTAAAAATAGGGGGAAGATTATTAAATCTATTTTCCATGAATATAATTATAAATTTTCATACCTTCTACGAAATTTTATCTTTAGAGTAGCTACAATATTTACTCATAGTTTGTCATATATAGAATAAAGATAAATCATTAAATGAAAAATTCTCCATGATTTTGATCAAAAAATCATCAATAATGGGTAAGGGATACTTTTTCATTATGTTAAATGAATTTATTTACCAGTAATTGATTCATAACAACACAAGACCATATTTCGTCTTATAAAAAATAAATAGGGCTCCCCATGGGAAAAAACTAGGGAATATAAATACCCTATCACATAAAACAGACAATTTTTTCTACTGTTACAAAAATTCAATAATTTAAATCTTATAGAAGAGTCTTATATATAGGTTTCTAATCATATATGTGATAAATAGAAAACTCAATTTCACTCACGTGGATGTCCAGTTAATTTATCAAACAAAATGTCAATATATTCTTTAAAATGGGTATATCCCCTGATCTAGGGATACCATTCCCATTCCTAGGTTGAGTCTATTCTTCTTCTCTAATAATTTATTAACAATAGCCACTAAAGGTAGATCTAAATATGATTTAGATGATATATCCATCCTAATGAATATATTTGATTTCACATATCTATAAAAAATTTTAATATCCTTCTATGGGAAAAAAATTTGGATTATGATTTGTAATCCAATCTATACTATTGATTATATTAAATTCAACCACCTGTAAAATAATACTGTTTTTAAATAGAATATGTCTATGTGTTGTAATATGAATAGATTGACATATCTCTTTTATAATATGATATCCACTACCATACAAGATTGAAAACTCCCTTCTTATGGTTCCATGAAAATATATAATTTTCAAAGAAAAATTAGAAGATAAAAAATAGTTATGATTGTCAAAAATCAGATAATGAATTAGTTTAATACGAGGTTATGATCAAATTTACCACCACCACATTCTTAAAAACATTAAAATCAATTTTCTTATTCACAAAATCTTGGCCTTCTCCCCTTGTGTGCTTTTATGGGTGGTTACCATGACGCTTGGTACATTGGTTTAAATAATTCCCCATCCATTTATATAAAAATAATTGATAAATAGTGGTTACTTTATTTTCCTTTATGTCATGAGCACTATGGTCATTTTCTCTACATATTAAAAAGTATCTTATTCCTCTTATGATATAATCATGACGTTTAATTCCATAATTATTACATGTTGGAAATCACATCTTCCCATTTTTATTCGTGGATGAGATTATTTATTATTGGTGCTCATCTACGTCTTCATTTCATGATTTCCATTGAAGATATATTACCTAGATAATTATTTTTCAAATTAGATAACACCTTCTACATTTTCATTATATAAATAATTTTTTCAGAAACCATCTCTCTTTAGAGACTCGGGTAATGACCATTAAAGAAACAATCAATCATTATTTTAAAATTATGTTTTTAGTCTGTAGCATGCCTGGATAATCTCGTAATGTTATCCACAAACACTGTAATAGTTTCTACTCTATAATTAGTTAATGTGATAAACATATAGTACATTTTGTATAATTGGTTTTAATGAAATTTTTTATAGAACAAAGTTACATCAAATGATATTAATTTTTAGTTTCTATTTGATTATTCTATTTCGTTTTCTGTATTAATGGGAATCATTTATCAACATTCTCCTTCAGAAAATACACTACTACAATATCCTTTTCAATTTTATTATATAAAATGGATCAAAATATATTTTAAGGTACTTAATCATACATTAATCTACCAATGTATTATTTTTTATATTAAAATATAGAGACTTCAGGTGCATAAAGTGATATGACATAGGTGTTTCACACATAAAAACAATAAGATTATGAATTCTCTGACCTGGATCATAGAAACATGACTAGATTAGTTTTACACAAGGCCAATATCTCAGCTCTTAGTACACAAGATTCTCTAATCTAGTAGCTAGGGTGCATGGTCATATTGTGGGTATACTATACCAACATTATCAACATGAAACATTATGGAAAGAGAAACGTAAGACATGATCCATATAGATAATAATTAATAGACATAACAGAGTAAATAATATCATATATATATATAATGTCATGGTTACTCCAAATATGAAGCATGTATAAAAAATTAGATTACATATAAATTGTACCAGTATATAAAAAAATAAATGAACAAAAATAAAATTCACCATGAGAATCTTGAGCACTAGATCAATGCTCTTTGTCCATGATACCAACCATAAAAGACATCTAGCATCCTCTAATTATAGATTATCTATAATTGTAAATTCATCCTTTAAATATTCAGGGGTATGAAGTGGTGGTTGGGATATGGTGTGAGTACATCTCAGTAATCCACCAATAACAATTTCTAAAAATATTCCAGTATATAATATTAAAATAAATTATAATAGTTTTAATATATAATACATAAAATAATTAAATTGATATAAACCATTTGGATATCGATATATATAATGAACCATATCATTAATAAACTATTATTCAAAATTTTAAAAGATAAAAAAACTCAATATAAAATCCTAGAATATCATGGGCCTAGTGTTTTTGTTAATTATGCACATTTAACCTTACCACTTTACATAGGTACAATTAAATTATTTAATAACACCAAAACATTCTCTTATATTCATTTTATTTTCTATTACTGCCCATGATAATCTAGGGATGCTTATATGAAAAGGCTAAGCTATAAATACTTGTAATAGGATAATAATATAATAACCCGATGAAACTAATACATTTTGGTTACGACAAATTAAAAGGTGATATAAAATGTATAATAATCAATGAAATTAAAATAAAACAATGAAATTACAAGATAACATCATGAAAAACATGAAAATATGAAAAGAACAAAAGACATGAAATCATATTAATTAGTCATAGTGAACCATAATGAAATAATGACATAGTTTGACTGGGATAACATATGATGAAACATATTTGGAATCACATTCGATACAATCCTTATGGAATGAATTGAGGGATATATAATTCCACTCACACTTGTCACATTCATAGCATGTACATGGATTTTTATGCCAAATAGATTAGAAAACAAAAGAAAATATTTCATCAAATATAATCCCATGATTAATATTTTCTGAATAAATATATTGAAACTCAAAATCAATGAAGAATATTTATAACTATGTGAATTCCATTGAGTGGGAATGGGTATAGAGATTCACTGGAAAAATTGTTGTCATTGAGAAATTGCAGGATAATTTCAAAAACATAATGCGTGTAAATAACGATTCATAGATGGGTTTAATTAGATTTAAAATTGGAACATAATTACATGGAAATAACAATTAATGTAAAATTGATGTGTAAAAAAACATTAATATGTATACAATTATAAATGAAAGGGATTATTATAAAGAATGTATTTGAAATAAAACAAAATAAGATATGATCCCTTACCCTGATTGGGCACTTGTAAAAGGATGATAGAAGCTTATTAAGAGCATGGGAACACCTTGGGATTTTTTTTAGTGTGAAAAGAAGATTATATTCATTATAAATGGGTTTATAGTGAATATTAGTGGTATTTTGGGAGGGTAATTATTTCAAGGAATAAGGTATTTCGTTAATAATTTCTAAAATTAGCATTTACACTATATTTGAAATAATAATCAAATATATATATATATATCATCAGTTTTCTTGTGTTTTATATCAAATATGGTTGGATTTAAATATTTTATACGTCTAGTAAACTAAATCATTAAAATAATACCATTGGTGATGTGGAAAATATTCATTATTATAAAGACATTATTTTAAACCCTATAAAATATGATATAGGTTTTTGGAGTGTTTTTAGAGGAAAATTAAGTTAATAAAATAACATCAAAAATATTAATTTAAATGGGAAACATAAATTTATTAGTGTATTAATTTTATAGATTTTAAAACATAAATATTTGTTTATTATATAGTCATAACACAGACCATATATTTATATTGTTCTTAATTTTTACTAAAAAAATAATCTTTGTTAGAAAATTATGAACAATTAATCATTGGATAATTTCAATGTCTTTATTTCAAAAAAAAATTCTCAAAAAAATATTCTATATATAATTATTTTTATTTTAAAAGAATAATTATTTATTGAAAAATACTACCTTCAATGATATCAACTACTCTATAACCCTTATAAAAATTAAATTACAGTTCATTAAATTATATAATCATTTATATTTAACTAATTATGTTCCAATAATAATATTTTATTAAAATATGTTTTTTTAAATATTGAATTTTTCAAAAGTGTGTGTTATTTGAAACAGTATATTTCCCAAAAATACAATTATAATTTATTTATGTCAAAATAAAATTTTTATCAAACTCATTATATAACCATTCGAATATTAATAATAAAACATGAAAAAAATAATCATTATATTATTAATAAAAAATATACAAAATCATATTAATATTGTCAAAATAAATAACACCTTATTACTCCAGGAAAATTTCGATATCATAAGAGGTGTACAAAAAGGTTCATGGAAGTGATTAATGAGAGTTAAAGGTGTTAAGTCATTACATGGGAATCATAAGTATAATGAAAGTTATTTTTATATAACATTACAACATGATTAATTGGAAATCCAAAGGGATTTGTATTAAAAAATTACTTGAAATAAAGCAATAATAGATAATCCATTACCCTGAGAGGGAACTTCTAAAAGATTGAGATGAGCTTTTTATGATATTGGTAACTCATTGGTAGGGATTTGGTGATTTATAAGGATAATATATTAATTAAAAATTGGTACTTAGTGTAGATGAGTGGGAGTTTGGGAAGGTATTTATAAGAAAAAAGATATGATTTGTTTATTAATATTTAAAAGAATGGTTTTTGACTATATATGATAAATGAATCAAAACCACAATCCATATCATAGTTTTTAACATGTTTTTTGTTAAATAGAAGTGGTTTTGGATATTTCATAAATTTATGAACCTAAATCATTAAAATAATAACATTAGTGATGTGTAAGTGAGTCATTTTGATAAAGAATTAATTTTAAAACCTTAAAACATTATATTGGTTTGGAAGAATTATTAGAGTATTAGAAATTTTTTAAAATTAATTAAATTCATATTATTTTAAAGAAGATATATATTTTTTGTAAGAACCCAGATCTTCTTTTTTAGGTATGTATTTCTTTTTCCTGGAGTTTTTTGAGAAAAGAGAAGTTTCTGGAAATTTTTGAAGTACATTCCATGTACTTTATGAGTATACTCTGTGTAGTGGGCTTGTACACAACCATGTTTGATGACTTGGAGACCACCTAATGCGGAGTATAAAAATAGAAAGTACACACCGTGTACTCCAAAAGTACCCGCCATGTATTGTTCTTGTCATTAAACACATTGGGGTTTCATATGAAGGACATAACTGTCTCCTTCTCAACATAGTTCGTTCGAGATTACCAAGCAGATGTGGATCTTCGATGAGCCTCTAATCCTCCGTTTTTCCTCTGAATCGAACATCGTTGATGCATTGGAATCGCATTGGAGATTTCTCTCTTCTTCTAGATCCTCGTCTCCTAATTCCTCTTCTTTACCATGTTATCATGGGTTGAATGTTTTATATGTTTTCTTAGATATACATTATTCCAAAGAGATTCTTGCTTTGTGGTTCAAGTATATTGATCTCCTAACCTTGAGGTAGGTGTTTTGTGCCTTTATGTTCTATGTCTTTAGTATTTGGTGCAAATTCCACCAATACCCTTGAATGGGGTATTGCGTGTTTACTGTTCTAACCTTGTTGTTTTCCTACCATGCTTGTGTGCCTGTGTAGAGGATATCTAGATATGAAAAGGGTTTATTGCTATGATTATGATGTTTTTTCCCAAGCATGTTCTTTTTATGACTGTTTGGTCATTTTTAGCCTTTGGATACATTTCTTGATTTCCATGCCTATTTTTGTTGGAGGGAGAGTTTGTATTCTGATATACATAATATGTTGTAGAATGTTTAGAAAAGTAATTCTGTAGGTTTAATTTGAACATATTACACTGGTATTCTCATTGACCTATATAGGGATGTGAGAACCAGGTGTAGTAGACTATAAGAGGAATTTACTAGGTGAGCATTCTCAAAGAGTCCTTTATCACTTTTGTCTGTAAGGGGGATTTATAGAGTGAGCATTATCAGAGAGCCTAGAACAATTAGAGTTATAATGGGAATTGACCAAGTGATCATCCTCAGAGAGTCCTGGATTTATTTAGAATATAAGGGGATTGACCGATTTAGAATGCTCATAGATTCTTATATTTAATCATGAACTATTTAGACTATAATGGGAATTGACGCTGGGTTCTTCCTCAGAGAGTCTATGAACGACCTCAGCTATAATGTGAATTGACTAGTGAGATTTCTCAGAGAGTCCTATACCTTTGGGTAATAAGAGGAATTGACGCATGATCTTCCTCAGAGAGTCCTTGACTACCCTAGACTATATGAGGAATGAACTGTGTGAGCTTCGTCAAAGGGTCATGCTTTACTTACACTATATGGGGAATGGACTATATGAACTTCATCATAGAGTGTCGTGTTACCGTAGACTATAAGGGGATTGACTATGAGCACATCCATAGGGAGTCTTATTATATTCACATATAGAACCAGAGGGGTTAGACCGAGTGTGTTTCCAAGAGGGTTTCTTGGAATATTTTGGTAGGACCCGAGGGGATTCCTTTGACTACTTCACAGAGGGCTACCAATTTGTGGTTTAGCAATTTTATCACTGTTTCTTGATTATAAAATGTGGATTTTTTACTTCTTAGTACTTTTTTGTTTAATACATTCTATACTTTTACCTTCTATATACTCACTGACTGTTAGGAATAGATCTTCGGGTGGTTGCCTATGGGGATTTAGTCTCACACCCCTTTTGGGACATGCTTTTCGGCCCAAACAGATTATATTGTAGCTGGTATAGATAAGGGCAAGCGCCCTTCTACAACAGGTACTTGACTTGCTGAGGAGCTGGAGAGCATGGGACCAAGCTATGGAAGGCGATGATGAGGAGCTGTTTATCATTTTTTGTACTTTAGTTTATCAGTGGTTGTATTTCCGGCATTGTGACTTGTTTGAATGATTTCCTAGACAAATGTGTCATGAATAATTTCATATATATATATATATATTTGTGTGTGTGTGTGTGTGTGTGTGTGTTCTCAAGTTTTTTAGTATTCCATTCTTCCATGGTTTACTGATTATTTACTGATTCCACTATTTTATTTGTTGTTTACTTCCACTGTGTATTCTTCCATTGACGACATAGTTTCCCCACATTCACACCCAAGGCCCTCACTGCTAGTCGGTAGCCTCTAGTATTCGGGGAAATGCACTTGAGGCCATGTGACTAACCAGGCATGGGATGACTCTAGGTGGTTTCTGGAACCAAGACGTTACAAAGTGTAATGAGAGCGTTTTTTTTTCTCTTGAAATACTATGTGGATCCTTAGTCAGGGTAAGATGGAATAGGTTCTTGGTAATAAGTTGTTCCTAGGATTAGCTAACCCATGTACATGGAAAAGCCAATCTACCTCATTTAATAACAATTTTTCTAGTTTTTTAATTATTACAGTTGATCTGATTTCACCTTGAGTGATTCACATGATTTGTGATATTATTATTTAGGTTATTGAGGTTATATTTATACTAAAACCTGATGAGATGAGGGTATTCCATCTCATGCATCATATAGGCACTTTCTCGAAATCACAAGCCATATATATTTTCCATGCCATCTAGGATGCATTAGTGATTGCATGTTGTTGTGATAGATGATGTGTAAAATATGGATGTTGTTGTGATAGTTGCATTTATAGAAATAGCTACTGTTTGATAGGGTATTTTTTTGTAGAAATTTTCTTGAATGAACTCGACACTTTGGTTATTGAGGTGTTACAAGTCCTCATGGACAAGAATATGGTGGACCATTGCATTATTTTCCTTGCTATAACTTGTATATGATTCTAGACATTGATTTGCTGGGAGTGTGGGACATCATGGATTAGAATTTCGCACTTTTAAAGCATGCTTCAGTGTTTTCTTGGTCTTGGAGTAGTTTCTGAGGCTTACTATCTGGAAAAACCCAGAATACACATTGTGTAATGTTAAGTACACATCGTGTGATCTTTTGTTCGTGAAGAAACTGTTTTTCTTAAGTACACATTGTGTACCTTCTGTACACATCGTGTAGTCTGTAATGGTGTCATAGGCCATGTGGGCAGAGACGCAGGATGAGGAAAATTAGGAGTGATCATACCGTGTATCGTCCATACATGCCGTGTAGTGTCGACCTCATTCCCACCCGTGTCACTAACAACATATGTTGGCGGAGTCATGTCTAATACATGCAGTGTGCCATCTAAACACACCATGTACTCTGTCCTAGGTACTCGGTCATGTCACGAACAATGCGGGTTGGTGTTACCCTTTCACGTACATGCTGTGTCCGCCATGAACACGCCGTGTAGTCTGAACCAGGTACTCGACCGTGTCATAAACAACCATGGTTGGTGTTACCCCTTCTCATACACATCATGTCTGTCTGGAACATGCCATGCAGTTTGAGCCGTATGTTTAGCCATGTCAATAACAACACGGGCCAGGTGAAACTTGTCTATTACATGCCATGTAGGTATTTTACACGCCATGTAGTATTTCATTAAGAGAGCCGTCTAACTTAACCGTGTAGAAGGACTTTGACTGGGGAAGAGGATTCAAGTACACACTATGTGTCTTGGGTGTTACATGACCAGTTTAGGAAGGAGTACTCACCCATGTAAATGACTTCAGGAAACACACCATGTAGGAAAGTAAATGATGTGTAGTCAGGTTTTATAAAACGTGAGTACTTTATTTCTCCTATTCCCTTATTACACTCCTTTTCATTAGTCCTTGATAATCTTGATCTATGTTGTGCGCTTTACATTGGAGAGTCTTGCCACTGAGACTTCCTCTTTTTGTGCCAGTCTTGGCAACAGCTGTCATTCCAGAAATAGGTGCTGATGCACCATTCAAAAAGGTTTTTATAAGGATCATGCAGACCTTATGAGGAGTAGGGATGCATCTTTCAGTAGCCATGTGGTGTTCTAACAGTGTGGGAGAAGCTGGTATATGAGGACATGTTTCCCAAAAGACCTAGTGGTGTGCCGATCTTGTGCCAATATGGGTCATCTTCAGTGCTTTTGTCTGTTCTTCTCAACGCAGTGGGTGAAAAGGGTTCTTCTATGAATCCTCGTTTGAAAGCAGCACCACTAGTTTCACACTAGTCTTTAAACTTGATTTCTTCTGGCCGTTCAGGTCGAGGTGTGGGTCATGGCCGTGATAGCCTGTCACCCATTATTCTGTGACATCAGGGCTGATTAGCTCAGAGTGGTCTGTCAGGGTCACAGGGATGCAGTACAGGCTATACATTTTCATTAGAGCAGACCCAACCAAGGCAAGATCCCAGAAATTCTACCGTTCGAGGTACGATCTTGGCAGCCTCAGTCTTAACATCTTCTCTTTTTGACAAAGGGTCTTCCCATAGCTTTATATCTATTGTTGTCCCTGAGAGCCTTGGGCTCTGTATCTATTCATCTGCTAATATCTTGATTCAAGACACTCTGTTGGGGACTACAAATGCTACTGTACGTTAGTACAGAGAGTTCCCTCTACCATTTGGTGGATGTCAATTCTTATGAGACCATATTATATTATATATGACATGTTATGATTTCACTCTCGGGATAGACTGGTTAGTTCCATTCCAAGCATCCATCGACTATTATCACCACAGGGTGAGTTTCATATCACCATAAGGTGGATCTTTTCTTTATAGGGGTGAATGGGATGTCCAGGTGAGCCGAGAGGGTCACAAGCATCATTGGTTTTGAGGATTTACAACCCATATTTTTTATCTTTATCTGGATGACCAGGGGACTTCATAGTTAGACTTTCCTCCAGTGTTGGATAGTTTCAGAGATGACTTTCCAGAGGAATCATCAGGTTTTCCTCAGAAACATGAGTTAGACTTATTGATTGAGCTTGTTCTAGGAGCGGCACCGGTTTCCATTCCTCTTTATATGATGGCTACACCTGAGTTGCAGGAGCTCAAGAAGAAGTTCGAGGAGTTGTAGGCAAAGGGTTTCAACTGACCCAGTACTTCTCCTTGGGGTTCACCTATCCTGTTTAAGAAGATGGTAAACGGTACCCTCAAGATTTAGTGTGGACTATCACAAGTTGAACCGGTTGATGGTTAAGAACCAATACACCTTGTTGAGGATTGATCATCTCTTTGATCAGCTTCGAGGAGCCCGGGTGTTCACAAAGATTTACTTGAGCTTCGGTTATCATCTGTTGCACGTTAGACCATCATATATACCTCATACAACCTTCAAGAGTAGGTATGGTCTATATGAGTACTTGGTTATTCCGTTTGGTCTCACAAATTCACCTACAGTTTTCATGGTACTAATGAATCGAGTGTTCCATCCCTACTTGGATTATTTCATGGTGGTCTTTGTGGATGATATCTTGGTGTACTCTCATAGTCGACACGACCATGCTACCCATCTTGTGATAATTTTGAGTACACTGAGGGAACATCAGTTATATGCTAAGCCCTCAGAGTGCCACTTTTTGAGGGATCATATTCACTTCCTGGGTCATGTTATCTTAGAGGAATAAGTATCAGTAGACCTATAGAAAGTGAGTGTTGTAGTTTTCTGGGAGTAGTAGAATAATTTCTTTGAGGTGCAGTGTTTTATAGGGCTAGCTAGATACTACATACGTTTCATACAAGACTTTTCATGCCTAGCAGCACCACTGAAAGCTCTGACGAAGAAGGGGGCGAAGTTCTTATGGTCAGATTCTTGTGAGTCATACTTTCATGATCTAAGGGGGAGGTTTACATCACCACCAATACTAGTCTTACTAGAGCTAAGAAAGAGATATACAATTTACTGTGATGAATCACGTATAGTGATGGGAGCTGTTCTTATGTATGGAGATGGAGTCGTTGCGTACAAGTCCCAGCTATTGTGGCCACATGAAAGGAATTACCCAATGCATGATCTAGAGTTGGCAGTCGTTGTTCATTCCTTATGTTGTTGGAGACATTAAATTTTGGGAGAGCATTTTGTGTTTGCCACCGACCATAAACGTCTCATGTATATCTTCACTCAGCGTGACCTAAATTTGAGACAACATTGGTGGGTTGAGTACCTACAGTCTGTTGACATTGAGCTTGCTTATACGCCTGGGAAAGGCAACGCAGTGGATGATTCATTGAGCAGATGGACTCAGATACATGCATTTAGGGAGGCTAATAGTGAGTGGCTGCTTATTGCTTTGTTCTCTGAGATGCATTTGGAGGTGCATGATAGGCAGGGGCAGAATTTTCTATATTCTTTAGTTGTTACCTCTACTCTTCTAGATTAAGTTTGATTAAGGAAGCTATCATATTCTGATGGCCTAGTCCAAAGGGAAAGTGGGTCAGGAGAGGACTCTATTCCTATATGGACCATAGGCAAGATGAGATAATGTTCTTCTATGGATGCATATGGGTTCCAGAAGATATAAGATAAGAGATTTTGCAGGATTTTCATTCCTCAGTTTTGGAAGTTCATCCTGGAATCAACAAGATGTATCATGATAAACACCATTAGTACTGGTGTCCAGGTATGAAGAGGGACATTTCTGGTTTCATCATGAGGTGTTCCACTTGTTAGCAGGTGAAGGCTGAGCATCAGCAACCAGCAGGGCTTTTACAACAGTTACCCATTATTGAGTGGAAGTGGAATGATGTCACGATGGACTACGTGACCGGTTCGCTGAGGTCTCCTTGAGGGAATGAAACCTTTTGGGTTTTCATTGATAGACTCACGAATTATTCTCACTTCTTGATGATCAAGGAGACCTTCAGTGTTGATGAGATGGGACGGTTGTAAATCTTTGAGATTGTATGTCTACATGGAGTTCCATAATCCATTGTTTCAGTCAGGGATGCACGTTTTACTTCTCGGGTATTGTAGGGACTTCAGAAGGCTTTGGGTACATAGGTACTTTTCATTATAGCTTACCACCCCCAGATGGATGGCCAGTCCAAGCATACTATTCAGGTGCATGAGGACATGCTCCGGGAATGCATTCTAGATTTTGGAGTTTCTTGGGAGAAACATATGACTCTTGTGGAGTTTTCCTACAATAATACTTTTCAAGCGACAATTAAGATGGAACCTTATGAGGCATTTTATGGTAGGTCATGTTGATTACCTTTATGTTGGTTGGTGGCAGGAGAGGCAGCTTTGCTGGGAACTCATCTTGTTCAGGAGACCCCAGAGTAGATAGAGTTGATTTAGAAGAATATGGGTACTACACAATCATGATAGAAGTATTATGCTGATCAGCGGAGAAGAAATCTTGAGTTTGAGGACAGGGATCAGGTTTTCTTGTGTTTCACACCAATGTTGGGACAAAAGAGGATTATGAGACAGGGTAAGCTTTCACCGAGGTATGTTGGGCCATTTGAGGTGTTGGAGAGAGTTGGACCGGTTTCATATCCGTTACAGTTACCTCAGAGGTACCGGGAAATGCATGACATCTTCCACGTTATTTAGTTTCAACATTACTTTTATGACCTATCTCATATCTTTCAACCTGAGAAGGTTGAGCTCGAAGTGGATTCATCATTTAAAGAGAATCTTATCTGGATTTTGGATCATAGTACAAAGGTTCTTTGTGGCTAGTCTGTTCCTATGGTATGATTTCAATGACAACATGGGTTGGTGTCGGATGAGACATGGGAGTGGGAGGCTATTGTATGAGCACAGTGGCTGGAACTGTTCAGGGTTTCTTCTTCCACACTACGCTTGGGAAATTCAGGGAAGAATTTCATTAAGGGGGGATGTTTGTAATAACCTGGAAATTTTTGTTCTTATTTTTTTCCTAGAGTTTTTTTGAGAAAAGAGAAGTTTCTGAAATTTTTTGAATTATAGACCGTGTACTTTATGAGTATATGTCGTGTAGTGGCTTTTCACATGGCCATGCGAGATGACCTAGAGGCTGCATAATGGGGAGTATGGAAATATCAATTACAATCCGTGTACTCCAAAAGTACACGAAGTGTATTTTGTTTTTTTATTAAACGCACTAAGGTTTCCACTGACAAATAGAACTGTCTCATTCTCAACCTAGTTCGTCCGATATCATCGAGCAGCCATGGATCTTTGATGAGCCCCAGAGCCTCTGTCCGCCCTACAAATCGAACACTGTTGATTGCATTGGAATTGCATCTGTGAGTTCTCTCTTCAGATGGAATCTCGTTTCATGATTCATCTTATTTCCAAAGTTAAATTGGGTTGAAATTTTTATATCTTTTCTTAGATCTATGACATTCAAAGGAGATTAAATCTTTGAGGTTCAAGTATTTTGATCTTCTAAACCCAAACTAGGTGGGTTTTACTTTCTGTTCGATGTATTGAGTATTATGTGCAAACTATACCAATACTATTGAATGGGGTATTGCATGTTTATTATTTTACACCTATTGTTTTCCTAACATTCTTGTGTGCCTATGTATAGGACATTTCGATATGAATAGGGTTGATTTCTATGCTTTGGGTGTGTTTTTCTATTGCATGTTCTGTCTATGACCATTTGGTCCTGTTTAGCATTTGGCTGCTCTGCCCGATTTCCATGCTTATTACCGTAGGATGGAGAGTTTGTATTCTAGCATGCTTGATATGTTGTAGACTATTTAGCCAAGTAATTCTATAGGTTTACTTTGTCCATATTACACTACTATGATCGTTGACTTGCGCAGGGCCTTGAGAATTGGGTGTAGTAAACTATAAGGGGAATTGACTGGGTGAGCTACATTAAAGAGTCTTTGAGCACTTTTGGCTATATGGGGGATTCATCGAGTGAGCATCCTCAGAGAGCTGAGAAACACATAGGGATATAAGGGGAATTGACTGCGTGAGCTTCCTCAAAGAGTCCTTGATTGCTTTAAACTATAAGATGATTGATCGAGTGAGAATCCTTAGAGGGTCTTTGATTTTAATCCTAAAATATTTAGACTATAAAGGGAATTGGCGGTGAATGCTTCCTTAGAGAGTCTATGAATGACCTGGGATATAAGGGGAATTGAACGAGTGAGCTTCCTCTGAGTTTCCTAGACCTTGGGGATATAAGAGGAATTGACGTGTGTGCTTCCTCAAAGAGTCCTTGACTACCCTTGTCTATATGTGGAATGGAATATGTGAGCTTCCTTAGAGAGTTATGCATTACATAGACTATACATGGAATGGATTATGTGAGCATCCTCAGAGAGTCTTGCATTACATTAGACTATAAGGGGATTTATTGTGAGCCCTTCCTTAGAGAGTCTTATAATATTAACATACAAGAACCATAGGGGTTAGATCGAGTGTGCTTCCCAGAGTGTTGCTTGGACTTTTTAGGTAAGACCAAAGGGGATGGCAGTGAGTACTTCCCAAAGGGTTACCTATTTTTGGTTTAGCTATTTGATCATTGTTGCTTGATTTGAAACTAGGGATTCTTTACTTCTTAGTACATTCCTGTTTATTGCTTTCCGTACTTTTACAAGGAATATACTCATTGAATGTTAGGCGCATATCTTCAGGTGGTTTCCTACTAAAATTTAATCTGACACCCTATTTGGGTGATGCTTTTGGGCTCAAACCGATTATATTGTTGCAGGTATTGATAAGGGAAAGAACCCTTATACTTCAGGTACTTGACTTGCTGTGGAACTGGAGAGCATGGGACCACGCTACGGCTTATGATGTTGAGGATATGTTTATCTTTCTTTTGTACTTTTGTTTAGTACTAGTTGTATTTCCAGTATTGTGACTTGTTCGGCTGCTTTCCTAGACTTATGTATCATGCATCATTTCATATATATATGTGATCCAGTTGTTTCGTACTCATGTCTTCCACTATTTACTGGTAATTTACTGCTTCGGCTATTGTATGTGTTGTTTACTTCTGCTGTGTACTCTACCAAAGAGGAAATATTTTATACACTATCACGCCCAAGGACCTTGCTGCTAGTCGGCAGCCTCCAGAATTCGGGGAAATGAACTTCAGGCCATGTGACTAACTAAGTATGGGGTGCCTCTGGGTGGCTTCTAGAACCAGGTTGTTATAAATGAGTCATTGATACATTTTATTTCATTTCTCATATCAATTGTTATCTATTATAATGTCATAATTCAAACTTTATATATATACCATATTTTATTTCTACCAAAAACATTAATCATATCTGAAAATTATGAAAAATTAATCATTGGATAACTTTGACTTGTTATGTTAAAAAATAATTATTTCAATTTTTTTAAATTTAAGAATTTTTTAACTTTTAAAAAAATCAATATTTTCTAAATTTGTAGTTTATTTATATTATAAACAACCTAACCCTTAGAAAAATTACATTGGACTTCATTTAATTATTTTTTATTCATATTTATATATTTATTATCAAATAATAAAATATTAAAAAATAGAAACTATTTTAATATTTTTCAAATTTATCAAAACTGTGTCTTAATTGACACTATATATTTCCCACAAATATATTTTTCTCTTCAAGTAAATATCTATTTTCTATAAAAAATCTTTATATGATCATTGATAATGTGATAATAAAAATGGAAAAATATAATCATTATTATATTAAAAATTAAAAAAATCATTTTACCATTTTCAAGATACATAACCCCTTATTACACCAGCCTATTCACTAACGTTATAGGGTACGATAGAGATATTTTCTTTGCTTAGTTGGGTAAACATGGTGTGGTCTATGATCTTGAAAAGCATGAAATTATTTTGTAAATATTTTCCCTATCTTTAGTTTTTGAATCTTGTTTGTAGATTAGTGATGATAAAATCCCAATGTTCTCATGGACCTCATAATATTTGATATATTGGCTTTATAGGGTAAAATATTACTATGAGAGGACATCACTTATTCTATTTGTATCAATTAGACTTTATCATAACCTAAAATATATTATAATATTAATGATAAATATACAACGTCAATATTATCAATGGGTTAAATGCTTAATTGTATTTTAAATCTAAGGGGATATATTTCCTAATAGTGAAAATAAGTATATTAGTGCATTTGTCTTCAATATCTACATCACTTAAAAAGTGGTTTATTCATTCAGGAAGGGAATATCATTTATAAATGTTTGGGTTGCCATAATCTTCTCATGGGATAGCTAGCCAAACCTAACTACTTTTTACATAGTAGGATGTTTTTATGAATATTACATTTTAACTTGGTGTGGGAATGAACGTAATTTTATATGTAAATATAGAATAATAACCATAAGTAATCCATTAAAGACCCATAGAATTCTTGAATTTGGGTAGAATAAGTCACTCACAGTGATAAACCATGATATTTGTATTTTTTTAGTGGGATCTAAGGGGTGAAGCCTTATAATTCCACTCCAAAGAGTTTATATCATAGAAATGGGAAAATATCCTTGTATATTAGATAAATCTCTATTTGAATCCAATGTTATGACATAAGAAATTCCATATAGGATGACATTTAGCTGAACTCAGGAGATCATCATGAGTGTAATAAATTATATAGAGAGGTAGAAGAATCTATGAGGTTAAGACTATGAAGATATCAAAGTATGATAAGAATAAAAATAAATTTGATTTTGGATCATGGAATTCAAATCAGTGAATCTTATGTCATCCCATGAGGTTTCAGAAGTAATTCTGGAAAATAATCAATCGATTTCTAAAGGCATTTTATACATTTTACAGTGTGATCAATTTTAGAATCAATAACCAAATAATAATTGGTAATTAAGCATTAGTCAAATTGTGGACACTATTTAATAATTTAATTAATTAAAAGAAAACATTTTAAATATAGGTTATAATATAATCCCACCCAGAGGGTTGGTTTGGTTACACAGACAAAGGTGTCCCCCTAAATGCTAAACCAAATAGACCCTAAGAATCATTTTGGTTAGATTTAAAATACTGTTATCAAAAGATTTAGAACAAATACACCATAAAAGTTGGTTGAGTTTGTGGTTGAAAATATTAATCGATGTCCAAAGGTCTCATAAAATGTTTAGGTAACGTTATATGAGATAAATTTAGGGAGTTATATATTTTAGGGGAAATAAAAGAAAATTATGTTGTGGGGAACAATGAAAAAAATATAATCATGAATATTTTTTCTGTAAAAAAATTACAACAACAGAGATGGCACTATTGAAGACTCCTCATTTGGTAGGAGACATATATTTTTTGTAACACCCCGAGCTTCCACGATACGCTGCTCATTCAATAATGCAATAGCTTGCATTGTACGCAACTTCGAGTTCTAAAACACCGCGACTAATCAAAGTAGCCGTTATGAATAGTAATAACCAATTTTTAAAATTATAGAAATTTTATATTTCAAAATGGACTTCATTTTTGTATTCGTAATATCGATTATTTCTTAGGGTGAAATTTTGGCATTGTTCTGAAAAACATCAATTTTTGATGAATAGTGAAACCACTAAGTGGTAGTTAAATAATTGATTTTTCGTTTAAATGAAATATTACAACTTCTGTGATTTGATTTTCAAAAATCTGAAAAACATGGATGTAATTAAGAAGTAAAATGTGGTTCAATTAGATTAAAATAAATTTTTGGTGAATAGTAACGTTTAAGTTCTTAATCGCGATTAGAGGTAATTAGTGTAGTTTAAGGTAAAAATAATGTTTTAATAATATGAGATGATCTTGACACATGTCCTACACTCATTGGATGTTCCATAGCCGACCAAGACAATCCATGGGTCAACTTGGGGACCCCATGGAGCCACTTTAGTTGGAAAAAGACATAAATACCTTTTATTTAATGTTAAAGTAAAAAAAATGACACAAACATGAAATGTTTTACTAAAACAATTTTTACATGGGGTTATACAAGTCATATTTTTTATTATAAATAGTAATTGGAATTCTAAAGAGATTTCCTAGATCATAGTATTTTTTTATAATTTTTAGACATTAAATAAATTAAATTATATATGACATCATGATGATGCAGCGATGACCTCATTATTTAACGATTTAAATAAAATGAGAAGATAATGTAAAATCCATGGATTACACTTGTCAAAAGACTATTGGATGAAGGGATTTCTTACCCTTATCACCTTATCCTCTAATTATACATGTGTGGGACCTTTAGAATCCAAAAAGCATTGTATAATAGAATAACATTTAATTACTTTCCAAAAGTGCCCCTCCTCTCCACTTATAAAAGGCCCCCACCACTCCCACCTTATTCACACCATCAAGCCATTTGGCTCGTCCAAACTCTGCCCAAATACTCTCCTAACATCCCTCAATTACTCCTATAAGCCTCACTTTGTGCAGAATTCTTCCCAAGGAAGCCTTTGTCTCAAATCAAAAAGAGTTACCCGATTTTTTAGGTAATGTCTTCTCTAATGTTGTTTTGTTTTATTTTGCTTCTCCAACCCCTTAAAATCTTTTAATTCCTTTCTTTTGCAACAACACTAGTATCTACAATATACTAGATTGTTTTTATGATAAGGATTTGGTTTACACTTACACACACCTTCGTCTAATGGTTAAAGAACATACTGTTTCTGTGGGTGGCGAAATACTGCCTCACGAAACGATGATTGTTGAAATTCTTTTAACACCTATAATGGTGGCCATTTTGATGACACTATTTTCATATATGATATATATATTATTTTTATGTTTTCCTTATGCTTCTGTATTTCTCATTTATGGCATACTTTGTGATTTCCAATATGGGTAAACGCGATAATTTCATTTTAGGAAGTGCGGACTACCGCCCCCTCAAAGTGATGTGAATCGTTAATGCCATATGTGGGATGTATAAAGGATGTAGTAAATGATATTATATGTGATATTATACTGGAAGTATATTATACCTTTATATAATTATGATTTCATTCCATTAAATACGAAATAGATATGAAAGTAGCGTTCATGCGTACGTACGGCTTACCGTCTCCATGAACGGTGCATTTCATTTCTTACCTCTAAATGTTACGTAATATTATGAATGAATGTATATACTGGATATATATGATATATATGACATCTAAATCTTGAATATAATTCTGGAGATAATGGATATTCTACCACATAAACAACTTGTAATTATAAGAAGTTTATTGTTGACTCAAGTACCAAAGATCGACAGAACGACCGTTATTAACTTAAATAATTAAATAATGTTCATAACTTGGTAATAAGTGATATAAAAGGAATAATGAACATAAAAAAGGTTCTTAAGTAAATAGAAATTAACTCTAGTTTATTATTCAGGAGGTTAATGAGCGGTCGAGTCAGAACAAGACGCAAGGTAAGGGAATTTCTTAACCCAACTTCCATTCTTTGGGTTAATCTCCTACTTTCAAATTATGTCATGATATTATTATGTCCTATATTGTATTTGTACTTTATTTATTGTACTTATAGTTAATACACATAATAGATCTATTTTATTTAAAAAAATGATCTTTTTAAGGGAACTTCTTAACCCAATTTCTACTCTTTTGGTTAATCTCCTACTTTCAAATTATGTCATGATACTATTATGTCCTATCATGTATTTATACTTTCATTATGTGTACATATAGTGAATACACATAATTGATATATTTTATTTAAAAATTATCTTTTAAGAGATTTCGTCTCAATCTCCATTCATTGAGGCATATTTTGTTTTATACACAAATTTCTTTTATATGGTGTATAAACCCTTTTGACTTTTACGTTTATTCAAAAGGTTTTATTTTATAATTATGTGATTTTTAAATGATTTCAATATTTCTCTCCAATATATGAAAATCTAGTGCAAATGTATACGTACTTAACGCAAGCTTAAAAATGTTTTTAGAAAACCCGACTCTCGAGTGTGGTAGACAGGAAGGGATTGGGCGTAGACCCATCATGGCCTGTAATTAGTCGAGCAGTCTCAGAATTAGTTATTTTTTTTCAGAAGCTTGCATAATGTTTTCAGAAAAACACTGGAGTATATTTGAGAAATTTTAAACGTATGTATCTTCTAAATTTTTTTTGCATCGGTAGGTCACATGAGACAACTAGACGTGGAATTGGCCGAGGCCCTTTCCCCATTTCATTTGTGATTTTGGCCGAGGCCTTAATCATTTTAGACATCTTGTCCGAGGCCTTGACAAAATGTTCCAGAATGTCTGGAATTATGCATTCCACCATTATGAAAGTGGTTATTGATATTTCATGTGATTATTGGACCAGTAGAATATCCATGTGAATAAGTAAATGGCATTATCACATTTTACTTTTGCCATATTATGTTGATGTTCATGATTAAAAGTCTTTTGTTTTAGTTATACATTGCCTTAAATGTTTATGTTTATTTATGAAATCTTCCGCAATATTGTTATCCTTACTGAGCATCTGAGCTCACCCCTCTCAATGTTTTAATATTTTCCAGGATGTGAAGAAGTATTTTATGAATGACCTGTAGGGATAGTCAGAAGAGGATATGAGTGTGGACTATGAAGACATTGTTATTAGTTTTTCACTTTATGATGTAATGTAACATTTATGAATGTATCTAGTGTTTCCAAGGCTACTAAACTAATCGGTCTTTCGAGACTTGATCTTTTGTGATCATGCCAATGTTACGAAGTAACGCACCGACTCCGGGTAGCTGGGGTCGGGGCGTTACAGTTGGTATCAGAGGCAGTTTAGTACTAACCTTGGAAGCTAGATTTAGATAAACTCTGATTAGAGAACATAGCCCAAAGATAGGCTTTAAGGATTAGTATAGAAGAACTTCCTATAATTTTGGTATTTTAGAGATTTGGTGAGTTTTCCGAGCAATACGTCCCTCTCTGGATACGAGCAAGTAGAGGAGGCTCTGGCATAGATGTACCTAGGGGTAAAACCCGAAAACACCGCTTTGAGCTAGACTCAAATGGGAACTGGTGCACGACAACGGGCCTTGCTGCACTCTTGGTTACGACACTCCCGGGGGATATGCTTTGGATAATTCTCATTTTCTTTATAAACCACTATGAAGGGTTATGAGTATATACTTCCTCAAAGAAAACATTTTTATGGATTATATCCATAAATAGTTCAATTAATGATAAGTATATTACAAGTATGGAATTATGTATTTTGATTTATAAACTAATATAGTTTATGCCATTGTTTAGAAATGGCGCCTAGTGGAAGGAATGGAAACTGTATCAATGCACGCACTCCGTGTAGGGATTTCCCTCCTGCTCAAGATAATTATTGTGGAGCTGGAGATACAACTGGTGCTGATCAACTTATTTCCATACTGGGACAACTCACTCAGGTTATGAATAATAACCTTACTCGTATGGAGCACCCTGATCCGCAACGTGGAGGATCAATGTTAGACCGCTTCATGAGGAAACAACCACCAACATTTAATAGGGGTAAAAATCCATTAGTAGCTGAGCAATGGGTAAACTCCTTAGGGAAAATATTCCATGCCTTGGGGAGTAGCGAAAGGGATAAGGTTGTCATGGAAGTTTACCGCCTCACTGGAGATGCCGATCAGTGGTGGTCGCTGATTCAAAACACAAAGGAAGATGATGACATATCGAATATGGAATGGAGGGAGTTCAAAGAGCTTTTCTTAGAAAAATACTTTCCTCGTGACCATCGACCAGATATGGAAAGACAATTTCTGAGTCTGAGGCAGAAGGAGGATGAGAATGTCGCAAAGTATGAGGCTAACTTTACAAGGTTAGTGAGGCATGCTGCCGATTATATACGTAACCCAAGGAGTAAGATTGATAGTTTCCTTGATGGGTTAAAACCATTTCTCCGTCGAGCTTTAGTATCACAATCCTTCTCATCATACGAAGATATTGTCTCGTGTGCTATCAAGACAGAAAAGGAATTCTCTAAGTCTTATGACAACAAAGCAAAGAAAGAGAAGAAGAGAACAGTGGAACAAGAGACAGATAAAGGGAAAAAGGGAAAGAAAGATTTTCAATTATGTGATAATTGTGGGAAGAATCACCCTGGTACTTGCCTAAAAGGAATGGGAGTTTGTTATAAATGTGGAGAAAAGGGTCACTAGGCTCGTGATTGCAAGGGAAAGAAAGAGGCTATCAAAGATGAATGCAACAATTGTAGAGAAATGGGTCATTATGGAAATGAATGTCCTAAGTGTCAGGGAAACTTACCTCAGAAAAGGCCAAGGGTTCAAGGACAATCTTATGTTGTTACTACAGTTGAAGAAGAATAACTAATGTATTGGTGCTTTTGGACTCATGGATTATATTCTGGTTATTAGAATAATGTGATATATATATAAGGATTGTACTGTAGTACTTGTTGATTTCAGTAAGGTTTTAATATGATGAAGGTAATTATATTTTTAGTATGTGACAATAAGAGAAACTTTACTTTGTTTGGGGAATCTGATAAATTGATTTTGGAATTAAGAGACCTTTTAGAGAAAGTCTGGACAGAGGTATTTTGGATAACTATAAAGGTTGGAGTGGATTAAGTTGATCTTTGGATAGTATTGTTTAAGGATAAAAATTTATGAAGATTATTTTTGAATATTATAATACTATAGTTTTAGGAAAAGGACAACCTACAGGGTGGGGCATAACCCGTCGCATCAGACAAAGCTGCAGGAATCGAACCCACAATCATAGTGCGAAAGGCCTTTATTTCCTACCACTAGCCTACAGGAAGTCCCTGGTTATTACAAAATAATTTTACTAATCCAAATGGTATGCGTTAACATTTGGATCCTTATACAATAAGGATAAGTATAATATTTTTGAGTTCTATTATCTTTTTGAGTGAAATATGAGTTCAAGGTTGAAACTCTAATTGTCAAGCATAAATATATATATACCTATCTCTTATTCAATGAATAAATTAATTCTTAAACTTTAGTAAAGGGATATTAAAACAAAAAATGTGTTATCCTAATACCTTATGTCATGTTGAACTAATGATATTTTAAATCGACATAGATTAAAGTCTTTGAGGCCCTCAATTTGACAGTTGATTGTGATTGATGACCTCAATCACTCCCTACAAATATTTACGTTTTTCCTCCAATTATATGTCTTTAATTGCCACCAATGTTCTCCTAATCGAGATCATAATTGGGTAGTGACTTTTTCATTTCCCTTTCCCTCTTATTAAGGCTAAATTTTATTAATCTTATTTCCAATGTGGGTTTTCCACAAAGGTATTTTCTCTTTTCAACCTTTTATTTTCAAAGAGAAATTTCAAATTGCGAGGACGCAATTTATTGAAGGAGGGTAGAATGTAACACCCTGAGATTCCACGATACACTTCTCATTCAATAATTCAATAGCTTGAATTGTACGCAACTTCGAGTTCTAAAACACCGCGACTAATCAAAGTAGCCGTTATGAATAGTAATAACCACTTTTTAAAATTATAGAAATTTTATATTTCAAAAAGGACTTCATTTTTGTATTCGTAATATCGATTATAGCTTAGGGTGAAATTTTGGCATTGTTCTGAAAAACATCAATTTTTGATGAATAGTGAAACCACTATGTGGTAGTTAAATAACTGATTTTTCGTTTAAATGAAATATTAACACTTCTGTGATTTGATTTTAAAAAATCCAATATACATGGTTGTCATTAAGAAGTATAATTTGGTTCATTGAGATTAAAATAAATTTTTGGTGAATAGTAACTTTTAAGTTCTTAATCGCGATTAGAGGTAATTAGTGTAGTTTAAGGTAAAAATACTGTTTTAATAATATAAGATGAGCTTGAAACATGTACTACCCTCATTGGATGTGCCATGTACGACCAAGACAATCCATGGGTCAACTTGGGGACCCCATGGAGCCACTTTAGTTGGAAAAAGACATAAATACCTTTTATTTAATGTTAAAGTAAAAAAAATGACACAAACATGAAATGTTTTACTAAAACAATTTTTACATGCGGTTATACAAGTCATATTTTTTATTATAAATAGTAATTTGAAAGCTAAAATGATTTCCTACATCATAGTATTTTTTTATAATTTTTAGACATTAAATAAATTAAATTATTTATGACATCATGATGATGCAGCGATGACCTCATTATTTATCGATTTAAATAAAATGAGAAGATAATGTAAAATCCAAGGCTTAAACTTGTCCAAAGCCTATTGGATGAGGGTATTTCGAACCCTTATCACCCTAGCCTCGAATTATACAAGTGTTGGACCTTTTGAATCTGAAAATCATTGTATAATAGAATAACATTTCATTACATTCCAAAAGTGCCCCTCCTCTCCACTTATAAAAGGCCCCCACCACTCCCACCTTATTCAAACCTTCAATACATTTGGCTCAGCCAACCTCTGCCCAAATACTCTCCCAAAATCCCTCACTTACTCCTAGAAGCCTCAATTTGGGCTTAATTCTCCCCAAGGAAGCATTTGTATCAAATCAAAAAGAGTTACCCGATTTTTTAGGTAATGTCTTCTCTAATGTTGTTTTGTTTTATTTTTAATCTCCAACCCCTTAAACTCTTTTCATTCCTTTCTTTTGTAACAAAAACAGTATCTACAATATACTAGGATGTTTTTATGATAATTATTTGGTTTACACTTACACACACCTTCGTCTAATGGTTAAAGAACATACTGTTTCTGTGGGTGGCGAAATACTGCCTCACGAAACGATGATTGTTCAAATTCTTTTAACACCTATAATGGTGGCCATTTGATGACACTATTTTCATATATGATAGATATATTATGTTTATGTTTTCTTTATGCTTCTGTATTTCTCATTTATGGCATACTTTATGATTTCCATTATGGGTAAACGCGATAATTTCATTTTAGGAAGTGCGGACTACCGCCCCCTCAAAGTGATGTGAATCGTTAATGCCATATGTGGGATGTATAAAGGATGGAGTAAATGATATTATATATGATATTATACTGGAACTATATTATACCTTTATATAATTATGATTTCATTCCATTAAATACGAAATAGAAATGAAAGTAGCGTTCATGCGTACGTACGGCTTACAGTCTCCATGAACGGTGCATTTCATTTCTTACCTCTAAATGTTACGTAATATTATGAATGAGTGTATATACTGGATATATATGATATATATGACATCTAAATCATGAATATAATTCTGGATATAATGGATATTCTACCACATAAACAACTTGTAATTATAAGAAGTTTATTGTTGACTCAAGTACCAAAGATCGACAAAACGACCGCTATTAACTTAAATAATTACATAATGTTCATAACATGGTAATAAGTTATATAAAAGGAATAATGAACATATAAAAGTTCTTAATTAAATAGAAATTAACTCTATTTTATTATTCAGGAGGTTAAAGAATGGTCGAGTCAGGACAAGACGCATGGTAAGGGAATTTCTTAACCCAACTTCCATTCTTTGGGTTAATCTCCTACTTTCAAATTATGTCATGATATTATTATGTCCTATATTGTATTTGTACTTTATTTATGTGTACTTATAGTTAATACACATAATAGATATATTTTATTTAAAAAACGATCTTTGTAAGGGAACTTTTTAACCCAATTTCTATTCTTTGGGTTAATCTCCTACTTTCAAATTATGTCATGATACTAATATGTCCTATCTTGTATTTATACTTTCTTTATGTGTACATATAGTGAATACAAATAATTGATATATTTTATTTAAAAATTATCTTTTAATGGATTTCGTCTCAATCTCCATTCATTGAGGCATATTTTTTTTATACACAAATTTCTTTTATACGGTGTATAAACCCCTTTGACTTTTACGTTTATTCAAAAGGTTTTCATTTATAATTATGTGATTTTTAAATGATTTCAATATTTATCTCCAATATACGAAAATCCAGTGCAAATGTATTCGTACATAACGCAAGCTTAAAAATGTTTTCAGAAAACTCGACTCTCGAGTGTGGTAGACAGGAAGGGATTGGGCGTGGACCCATCATGGCCTGTAATTAGTCGAGCAGTCTCAGAATTAGTTATTTTGTTTTCAGAAGTTTGCATAATGTTTTCAAAAAAACACTGGAGTATATTTGAGCAATTTTAAACGTAAGTATCTTATAAAAAAAATTTGAATCGGTAGGTCTCATGAGACAACTAGACGTGGAATTGGCTGAGGCCCTTTCCCCATTTTATTTGTGATTTTGGCCGAGGCCTTAATCATTTTAGACGTCCTGGACGAGGCCTTGAAAAAAAGTTTCAGAATGTCTGGCATTATGCATTCCATCATTATGAATGTGGTTATTGATATTGCATGTGATTATTCGACCAGTATAATATCCATGTGGAGAAGTAAATAGAATTATCTCATTTTACTTTTGCCATATTATGATGATGTTCATGTTTAAAAGGATTTTGTTTTAGTATTACATTGCCTTAAATGTTTATGTTTATTTATGAAAGCTTCCGCAATATTGTTATCCTTACTGAGCATCTGAGCTCACCCCTTTCAATGTTTTAATATTTTCCAGGATGTGAAGAAGTATTTTATGAATGACCTGCAGGGATAGTCAGAAGAGGATATGAGTGTGGACTATGAAGACTTTGTTATTAGTTTTTCACTTTATTATGTAATGTAACATTTATGAATGTATCTATTGTTTCCAAGGCTACTAAACTAATCGGTCTTTTGAGAATTGATCTTTTGTGATCATGCCAATGTTACGAAGTAACTCACCGACTCCGGGTAGCTGGGGTCAGGGCGTTACATTTTTTTTAGAATAAGTGAAATCAGTAAAAATACCATAAAATAGGGTATATACATTAAAGATGGTGGGTACGGTTGGGATAGAAAAAAAGAGTGATTTGAAGCTAACCGTGTGTTATCCCTACCAAGGGTGATCCAACTTGACCGACGGAGAAGGAATAATATATTTTATTATGGATATCCACAAAACATCCATTGATTGGATGGAATGTCATAGAGGGGATTGTTGAGTCAATAAGGTTTTTCTTATGACTTTTCCATTCCTTCTTATTTTGAAAATCACAAACACCTTATCTTTAAGGAAAATTGCTTTTATAAGGAAAATGCTTTCTTAAGGAAAATTGCTTTTATAAGGAAAATTGCTTTCTTAAGGAAAATCGCTTTTATAAGAAAAATTATCCTTATCATATTTTCATTCATATTTTTCTTAAGTATGAGTTTCAGATTCATTTTCTTGGAATCATTAAAACTTAGATATAAAGCATTCTGTTTAGTATTCAGATTCTGGACAAGAACTATAAGGAAGTTTCATTCCGAATTCCGGATATGAATTCTGACTAAGTTCTATTCCAGATTCAGGATACGAATTCTGAAGAAGAATTCTCATTACGAATTCTAATGAAGAAATCCCATTCCGAATTCTCATTACGAATTCTGAAGAAGAATTCTCATTACGAATTCTAATGAAGAAATCTCATTCCGAAATCTCATTACGAATTCTGATAAAGAATTCTCATTACGAATTCTGATGACGAATTCTCATTACGATTTCTGTTGACGAATTCTCATTACGAATTCTATTGACGAATTCTCATTACGAATTCTGATGACGAATTCTCATTACGAATTCTGATGATGAATTCTCATTACGATTTCTGATGACGAATTCCTATTCCGAATTCCTACTCCGAATTCTCATTCCGAATTCTCTTATTAAACAGAATCTGATTATCATTGTTTTATACACTCTGAATTTATTCACTCCGAACTTTCACTCCGAAGTTTCTATTCCGAACCTTTATGTTAGAGTTTAAAACGATGTCGTACTTTTTGTTACACTTGTTTTGTTATAAAACGATGTCATCCATTTTGTTATAAACTAACCGTTGTCTAAGTGACACGTGTACAGGTCCCTCCAAACTTTAAGGAAAATATGACCGTTGGAGAAGGAGCCGACCTTACCTATAAATAGGAGCTCATTTGAAAGAGCTCGATGCTGATGAATAGCTGAGTGCGGTTGGAAAAACAACTGAGTTTTGTGCCTACATGCTGTTGAAGTGATTTCTAGAGAGAGAGTCTCTTATTAACTCTCAAAGCTTCGTGCGATTCCGAATGTTGGTGATTACATTCGAGGGCTTCCAGGGATAGGAAGACAGAGGTGCCGACTACCATAAAGATCGAGGGCTTTCTTGCTGAGAAAGACAAGGGTGCCGACTACCTTAAAGATCGAGGGCTTTCTTACTGAGAAAGACAGAGGTTGCCAACTACCTTGAAGTTGAGGGCTTGTGGGGATAGCAAGACAGAGACACCGATCTTCGTATCGAGGGCTTACCCTGGTGTGGGTAAGACAGACTTGCTTGAAAGTATAAATCAAGGGACCTTTATCAAAGGTTGTTGGATACCCTTCTCTTTGGGTTAAAAGACTATTATCTTGTTACTAGTAGTTTTACTACTTGTCTTTATTCCGCTGCAATTTGTATCTTAAGGAAAGTATATCTTTCTTATACTTCCTTACTTACTCTGATTAGTTTAGATTCTATACGCTTTAAGGTAGAATCTTATATTGTAACTTTTGTTAAGTTTCAATCTCCGGAATCATATTTACGGAACCTACTTTTGGAATCCCTTTCCAAGTTCAGTTCGGTGTTAGAGGTGTTGTGAATTTACTTAGTTTAACTTTGTTAAACTTTGCCCTTTCCTTTTCTTAAGGAAACAATAGTTTCTTAACTAACTTTAAAGGTTCCAAAGGAATTTTAAAAGTATACAATTCACCCCCCCTCTTGTATATTGAGCATCTCATATTATATTTCGATCCTACAGGGATGTAGCATAAAAATGAAGAAGGAGGAGAGGAAATGTTTATTTAAGGTTAAAATAAAAAAAATCATAATTTATAGATTTTTTTTATAGGGAACATGATTTAGATACACAATTGTCCAAATAGTGAATCAACTGTGTGTCACGGTAATGAAAGAGCACTACACCTCATATTGTATAGGGGCATGGGTTGCCAAATCATGAAAAAACCATGTGAGGTAATCATGTAAGAAATTATAGATTTCACATGGTTTATAGAACTCTATAACATTGTTTTTCATACTATTATCCTTTCATCTCTAGGTCTTGTGGTTCAGGTTTATAGTTATCCAAACCATATAACAACTATATGCCACATATTTCTTATTTAAAAACCAAAATTCTAGGATCTGAACTCTCTTAAATGCTCTCAAAATCTCCTCTACTCTTAGGTAGCATCCATTATGATAAAAACTAGATATATTATAGAATAGAAAAGGGTCCATATATAACAAAATAAATGAGATCTTAAAACCTTCCATCCATAAGATATCTTATCATAGAGTTTCACTTTTGAGAGTGGTTGCAATGAATCTTAGACCATATTCTACCATTGATCATGTGTGTTGAAATATGATTCCCATGTATCATCATAGAATCAGATGTTATTATATAACAACTAAAATAGAGTAATTTTCCTACCTTAGAGAGTCCTCATTCTCTAATCGATGATACAATCTAGATACTCCTCAAAAAAGAATTATCCTACAGTTTGATTTCCTTGGGATTGTAGGTAAGATATGAGTAAGTGTAATAATGCTAGAGATGATAATCATGGAATACATCATGAATATCCATATATTATTTTGGAATATTTATCTAATATTCTTCCGTCCCAATCCACTACTAGGTTTTGAAATACAGAACATATCTAGTTGCCAACTTACATTGCCTTCAAATCTGTTGACGACTCATTCTTGGCCAAAATCATATGAATACTCAATCCCAAACCTCAAAAAATAGTGGTTAGAAACAATGAATGAAAAATGAATTATTTCTAGACTAATCCATTTCAAAATGTTTCATGATCAATTAAACCTTCTTTTATGTATCTTGAATGAGACGTGGTCCATGTAGTGCTTCCTCTACTACCAATAACAAGTTAAAATGTGAATTTCATGACCTACAAAATACTTACTCATAACGATCCTATTGAAAATAATCTTTAAAAAATTGTTATAAGGAAACCCATAAATAGGAATATGAATATTACAATACCTTCAAAAATTAAAGATCCATACATAAGGAATTTTCTCTAGTACCTGTACAATGTGCCCAGTGTAACGCCCTGACCCTAGTTATCCAGAGTCTCGGTATTATTACATAACATTGGAATAATCACAATTGATCATGTCTCAAATGATTGGTTTGTTTAGTATCCTTAGAAGTAAAAGATACTTACATAATTTTTACATTACATAACTAAATAAAAAACACAACATTGTGTCCCCATTGAACAAAATCATTACCCATAGCCTATTCTTATAGGTTAATCATAATATACTACTTCACATCTTGGGAAAATTAAAACCTAAGAAAGGGGTGACCTCAGATGCTCAGTAAGGATAACAGGACGGCGGAAAATTCCATAAATAAGAATCAACATTTAAGGAAATATAAATGAATGAAACACGATCCTTTTAAACTAAAACATCAACATAATATGGAGAATATAAATCAAATAATTCCATTTACTTATTCACATGGATATTCAACTAGTCAAATAATAACAAAGAATATCATTAGCTTATTTTATAATGATGGAATGGATATTACCAAACATTATAACCACATAGTTACATACTCGTTCCAAAACTACAAATATGATTTTTTCCAGGCCCTGTACCAGGACCCTTGTTTGTCTCATTAGACCAACCAATGCATTTAGGATCTCTAGTAGTCTCCACCCATCACTTAATAAATCCAATGCATTCCTCATATAAAAATGTTGAAACATAAGATAAATATTTGTATTAAAACTATCATACAAAATGTCAGTACATTTACCATAAACCATAAATGGTATAAAAAACAACACATCTACAATAAAACATATCAAAAATCCATCAATAAAATATGGAGTATTGTATAAAAATAAATGAACTTCTAACTAGAGTAAAATCAAAAAAAGGATGTTGACATAGATGAAATCAAAACTATTTGAGAGAAATATCCCTTTCTATTTTGAATTACTATAAAAGTCATATATAAAAGAAAACATATATTTTTTAAATATTCTTATAATCATGTAATGGAAGCTTTGAAGGTGTTATAACAGTGTAAAATAGTCACAGACACTATATAATTTTAAAAAACGTTCTTACCTTAATTTGTCGAAAAGGTCATAAAGTACCTTGTTTGGAAAATGATGGAAAGATTCCTTTGAAAACATTTTATATAAAGTAAAAAAAGTGTATAAATATATTTAACCCATATTCTAGGAAATAGTAAAATTTATTTGACATGCAATTTTATGAAACACATATGTGGATGATAAAGAGGTCCCAGTAGATACTTACATATAAATAACCTCCAATAACAATGAGATTGTAAAATTAACCCTTACCTTGTACATTTCCTTGGTCGACGGTATGTTAACCACCTATATGATAGTTAAATAATTGTCATTAAATTATACTAGAACTATTTACATAAATATGATATCATATATGATCTTCAATCATTGTTTTGTTAATGATATTTAAGTAGTATCTTTGTTTTTGGTGTTAACTAATTTGATTTACATTATATGTTTTGTTACGTAAGTCATGTTTGTTATGGATAAGATATATTTTATTCATATACAGAATTATATTATGTTCTTAATAATTATTTTTATCATAAAATAAATATTATTCTTGAATGGTTACGATGGGGAATAAATCTCATCGCGTTCAAGGAGACGGTAATCCGTACGTACACACAAACGACCATATCATTCTATAGATGGGGAAATCATGTGTAATTTGATTATATACCATATATACATAATACATAACATGTTATCTTTAGTATTTACATCAATTATACTCAGCATTATCCCATATAAGTAATGAAGTGTTGAATGAAAAACTACACCAAGATGTAGAGACGGTAAGTTGTACGTACACACGAATGGTGAAACTGTCATTCATATGATTGATATAATAATAAATACGGTTGTACCATATATATAATAAAATCAATGTATGTAAAATATAATAAAGTTATTTTTTTGGTATGAAAACAACAATGAAAGAAGAAGGTGAATATGAAAATAACATTGAAAGAGGTGATGAAATTATTACCTCTTCTTCGAGTTATTCCTTTTGATTTGATCAAAAAGGAACTGTAGGTTTTCATTATAATCAATTTTAGGCTTCTAGGTTTATGTTAGGGTAGTTGGGAGAATATTATGACTGGGTTTGACTGAGCCAAATGGATTTTGGAGGTGTGATTTTGAGAGAAGGGTATGTACCTTTTTGTAAGAGAGGTGAGGGTCACTTTAGGAAAAGATTACAATATTAATTTATTATACAATAATATTCAATTTATAATGGCTCAAAAAAAATTTATTTCGAGGATAATGTGGTATGGGGTCGATAAAATCCTTATAAATAGGTTATAAATAGGTTTAGGTCAGTATATTAACAGTATCTATTCAATTTATCTCTTTATAAAATAGATTAATTTTTACCAAATCTTCTTATAATATTATACTAAATGGTTAATAAAATACTATAAAATCAAAGAGAACACCATGTGGGTAATAAATGACACATGTATAATTATATGAGTTCTTTTAGAGAACCTTGGATTTTTAGCATATCATATCATTTAATAATATAATATTTATTTTATAAACTCATTTATGTCAATTTTGACACTATTTAGTATTTTTTTAATGAAAGTCCAAAAAACATGACTAAATCAAACCAAATAAACTAAATCATTCATAACATGTCATATTGAACTAAAAAATTTGTGTAATAATTCAAAATTCTTAGTTTACATGTATTTGGATATTTATAATATAAATTAGTTTAATCTTTCATTAATAAGGTAATTATTGCATCATCATTCAGTCAAATGTAAATATAATTAATTAATTTCTAAAAATTACAAATAAAACAGAATTTTTAGGGAATATTTTTATAATTTTAATAAATATTTATTGTCAAATTTATCATATGTATATCCCTATATTGAAAATGTTTTTGTTTTGAAAATTTGAATTTAACACTTTTAACTCTTTTTTAAATAAAATATAATAATTAACTGAATCTAATAAAATTTGATCAAAGAGGATCATATTTTAATATAATGGCTTATTTTTGTCATAAAAAACATATCCAATAGAATTAGTACACTTTTTCTGGTAACTATAATATCATTTTAACATTTAATTACCCTATTTAGTTTTAACTGGGGTAAATAAAATCCTAAAGTTATAATACACCAAAAAATATTTTCATCATATTGAACCAAATTTCACATACTGATGTCAACCATGTCTCTAAAATTTTTGAAATTAAATTCATAGAAATGGTAAAATTACATCTTATTCAAATTTGGTAACATGCATAGAAGGTGGGTAAAAGACGTTAAAAAGTTCAATAAAATTTTATACATATTTTCTTATTATAAAATGAATCCAATGAATTAAGATGAAATAATATATATAATGTGTATCTATTATGACTTAAAATAAATTAAGATAAAAAAAATTATTTCATAAAAATTGGTTTTATATAATAACGCAGTGTTTTTCATTATTCATCAAAAATAGAATGTTTTCAGAAAAATACCAAAAAATCAACCAAAGCTAATTTTGATATTCTGAATCCAAAAATTAAGATAATTTTGAAAAATAAAATTTACAAAATTTTAAAATATGGGTATTAATATTCATAACAGCTATGTTGATTGGTCGTGGTGTGCTAGAACTTGAAACTGCGTACAACGCAAGCTATTGTATTATTCAATGAGAAATGTACTATGGAAGCATGGGGTGTTATGTTCATCCCCCTTCAAATAATTCCCTCCTTAGAATTTCTAGAATATTACTGCATAAATACAATCAGGTGGTTCTTCATCATAAAATCCTTAGGTTCCTACATTGCCTCTTCCATTTTATTCTTTCTCCATAAAATATTCCTAAGACGAGTTGTCCGGTTTTTCAACACTTGTTCTATGGTATCAAGAATCCTAATAGGCTCTTTACAATAAGACATACCATTTTCCATTTCAATTTCTTCATAGGTGAGTACATGAATTGGTTCAGGCATGTATTTTCTCAATAGTGATATATGGAACACATCATGAACTTTGGAAAGACTAGGTGGCATTTCCAAATGGTAAGAAACAACTCCAATTCATTCTATAATTTCGAATGGTCTGATGTACCTTGGACTGAATTTACCCTTCTTATTGATTCATACAAAACCCTTTCATGGATATTCTTTCAATAAAACATGTTCTCCTACTTGAAATTCCAAATGCTTCCATCAGTTATCAACACATATATTTTTCCAACATTGAGCTTCTTTGATTTTAGTTTGGATAATCATTACCTTTTCCATTGTTTCCTCAACACGTTCTGGGCTAACGAGTTTTCTTTTACCAAGATCATCCAAACAAGTTGGTGTGAAACATCTATTTCTATATAAAAATTCATATGGATCCATTTTAATACTTGAATATATGCTATTGTTATAGTAAAATTATACGATAGGTAAATTCTGATCCCACATACCTTGAAAGTCGAGTTAAAAATATCTCAACATGACTGCTAAGGTTTGAATGGTTCGTTCGGATTTACCATCAGTTTGATGGTGGTAGGTAGTGCTCAAAATATGCTTAGTTTCTAGGGATTTCTGAAGACTATTCTAGAATATTGATGTATAATGGGGATCGCAATCAGAAATAATCGATAGGGGTACACCATGAAGTCCTAAAACTTCATTAATATATATTCTTACTAAATTTTCATGTGGTAATCTCTTCTTATATCATGAAAATTTGCAGACTTAGTAAGATGATCAACAATGAACAATTTTTCATGATTCCTTCAAGGAGTCTTTGGTAGCACAATGACAAAGTCCATCGTAATATCATCCCATTTCTACTCAGGTATAGGAAGAGGTTTCATGATTCCTCTATGATGTTGTCTTCCATTCTTCACCTATTGACACACCATACATCTTGACAAATAAACCACAATCTCCCTCTTCATGTTGTTCTACAAAAAAGTATCCTTCAAATCTCTGTACATCATAGTGCTACCAGGGTGTATAAAGAAATTGGTTCGATGAGAATCATCCAAGAACTCTTTTATTAGATAAGGTATATCGGGAAAACAAAGTCTCTTCCCAAATATCAAAATTTCATCTTTATATATGAATTTGATAAATATCCCATCCTTCTAAACTATAATTTTTATTTGAAACACCTCATCATCAGTCTGAGAACACTTTATCATTTCTGGTATATATGGGTTTGAAACCATTTGAAAAATTATTGTTGTCTCACCTTCGATGATTATTCCCATATCCATGTTTACTAGATCCATGAATATAAGACATCTTTCAAATATTCTCTTGTTCAAAACAACATGATCATTTCTACTCAAAAAATATTCCACCTTATTTCCGTTCCTCGGGTGGTAGTGTTTAGTGGAATCATAATCCATGAGTAGTTAGAGTCAAATCCTTTACCTCATGATGAGTGTTCTTGTGAGAAAATATACTAAAATCTCCTTTGATCTGTATATCTCTCGAAATTTTTCCCATAGAGATTATGTCTCTATATTTTCAAATAATATATTACAACTTATAACTCAATATCATGAGTGAGATTGTTTTTTTAATGAATTTTTTGCTACTATGAAGGATAGGAATTAACTCAACCATTCTGCATAAGGACAAAACCATGTTCTTTCATTGATGCAACACTATAAACAAAAAACTCGACATTCCTTGATGGTAGAGTAAAGATAAGAGCATTGACTAATCATCTATTCAGTTCTTCAAAAAATTCTTCAAATTATTTTTTCCAAACAAATGTATCCCATTTATGTGTGATCTTGGTTAATGCGTTAATCAGTCGGGAAAATTTATGGATGAAATGCAGATAATAACCTACTAACCCAAAAAAACTGTGTACCTCAATTATACTTATTGGTGTTGGAAATTCTCGTATTTCACTTGTCATAGAATGATCAATGGATATTCCATATATAGAGACAAAATGGCAAAGAAAAGAAATATCCTAAAGCTAGAATTCACACTTCTTAAACATCCCATACGATCCATTTCTTTTAAGAGTCATTAGAATAGCGCACAAGTGATTTTCATGATCTTCCTAGCATTTTTATTTTACCAAGATATCATCAATAAATTCAACTAAAAAGTCATGAAGATATTCCTTGAAAACTATATTCATTAGATCCATGAAAACACAGGGTGCATTAGTAAGTCCTAATGGTGTTACTGTAAACTCGTAATTCCCATACATTGTTCAAAATGTTGTCTTTGGAATGTATTTATTTTTTATGCACAGTTGATTGTATCTTAATTAAAGATAAATCATTAAAAAATATTGAGATCTATGAATTTGATCGAATAAATCATCAATGTGAGGTTGGTGATACTTGTTCTTTTTTTATAACATTGATCTTCATGTGGTCAGTGTACAATCTCATAGATCCATCATTCTTCATAAAAAATAATGGAGGCCCCCCATGGAGAAACAATTAGGAGAATAATTCATTTATTACTCAATTCATCTAGTTGATTCATTAGTTTCACTAATTCCACAGTGGTCATTCTATAAGGGGACTTTGACATGGGCCTTGAAATAGGAATTAAATCAATGGAAAACTCAATTTCTCATTTTTGAGGATGTCCATATAAATCCTATATAAACATATCCACATATTATTGAACAATAATAACATCCTCTATTTTAACATTCCTTTCCTCACCCATATTTATTTCATTCCATTCCTCCCCAATAATTGAATTTAGTAGGACTGCTGGGGGTGGATCTAGATAAGAATTAGATAGTGATGTTTCTACACTAATGATAAGGCACTCCTTATCATAAAAAAACATTGTAACCACATTCTTATCAAATGAATTTCACATCATGGACTGAAAACCTATCCATATGAAGGAATATATCAAATTCCACCATGGGTAAGATGATGCGATCAGAAGATAAAGCATGTTTATATACCCTAATAGGAACTGATTTACTATTTTTTTGTAATGATACATCCCCTTGGAGCTTTGAATAACAACACCCTTATTAAATCAAATTATAAATATCCATTTTTCCTAGAAAACCCAGAATATATGAAACAATGCGAAGAATCATAATCAAATAAAGCGTTGGATAAATTTTGGGAAACCATTAAATTTCATGTTACCACGTCATTATGAGCTTCAACCTAAGTAGTAGTGTTCATATAATCTTGTCCTTACTCCCTTTTCCTTTTCAGAGGTATGTTTCTCTAATACATTAGATATTCATTTTCATAATGACACATTTATTTACATCTATATAATTCATCATTGATATCCTTTTTCTTCCCATTTTAATCACAAGCTTGGTGACCTTTTCCACCAATCTTGTAACATAATCCCATTCCATTTAGGCATGTACTAGAGGGTTTTTCCCACATTTACTACAGGAATGAAATTCAAATTTTCCCTTTCCCCCTAATTTATATTTCTAGATTGTTCAGAAGATATGTTCTTCTGTTTCTTTTCATTAAAGTTATAAGACTTAGAGAATTAATTTTTTATCTAGATAGCACATTAGGCAATATCTTCATATGATGAGAGGGATTGTGATACTAATGCTCAATGGTGAAATGATTTTATCCCATAAACAAATTGAAAAATATTACTCCTTGGGTTACTTATATAATTTGATGCATACCATGCTAAACCTGTAAATTTATCCACATGCTTTGGGACCTTCTCATCATTCTTTTTCCTCAGTCTTAAATATTTTCTTTATATATCCTCTCGATGGTCACGAGAAAATTATGTTTCTAAGAAAATATCTTTCAACTCTCTCAATTTCATATTTGATTCTTATTCATCATCATTTTTATTTTTAATTAATGAACAACATTGATCTGCATCTCCTATGCTATGATAAACATCCATGATAACTTTTTCCCTTTCAATACTCTCCAAAGAATGAAATATTTTCTGTATGGAACTTATCAATTTCTCAGCTAGAAATGGATCTGTCATCCTATTGAATATTGGTTAGTGTTTCCTCACAAAGTAGTCTAACATTTATCCTCTGTATTGTGGATCTGGGTTCCCCATATGGGTAAGGTTATTATTCATAACCAGAGTGAGTTGTCCCAGTATGGTTATACGTTGTTCAGCACCAGCTGCATCACCAGATCCACTATAATTATCTTGAGTAGTAGGTAAATCTTTACATGAATTGTGTTCATTGATATTGTTTCCATTTCTTCCACTAGGAACCATTTCTAAACAATGGAATACAAAAAATTAGTTTATGAATTGCAATACATAATTCTGAACTAGTAAAACACCTAACATAAATTGAACAGTTTATGCATATATTCCATAAAAAGAACAATGATTTCATTGAGGAGGTATATACTCATAAATCCTTCATAGTAATTTTTAATTAAAATGTGAATTATCTTAATCATATACATTTGGATTTTCATAAACAAGAGTGCAGCAGGGCTCGTGTTCATGTACCACAATACCTCGGGTCAAGACCGAAACTCCATGTTGGAGATTTCAATTCTAGGAACATCTATTCCAGAGCCACCGCTACCTACTTGTATCTATAGAGAGATATATTTCTTGTAAAATACACAAAATCCATACATTACTAAAATTATAAGATGTTATTTTATAGTAATCCTCAAAGTCTATCTTAGTGTAATGTTCTCTAATTAGATTTTTGTCTTAATCTAGCTTCTATGGTTTGTACTAAACATCTTCTTCTACCAACTGTAACACCTCGAACCTAGATATAAAATATCGTTGCATTATTACATAACATTGGAATGATCACAATAGATCATGTGTCGAAAGGATGATTAATTTGGTAGCATAGGAAGTGTTAGATAAATTCATAAGTTTTACATTACATCATAAAAAACAACCAAATTGTGTATTCTTTGAACACACTCATTTCCCTTATCCTATTCTTGTAGGTTAATCATAATATACATCTTCACATACTAGTAAAAATATAACATTTGATAGGGACGATCATAGATTATTAGTAAGGATACCAATAAAGAGAAAACATTTATAAATAAGCATAAACATTTATGGAAATTTGAAAGTCTAAAAAAATCCTTTTAAACTTAAAATTTAGCATAATATGAAAAATATAAATCAAATAATTCCATTGAATTATTTTAATGGATATTATATAAGTCAGGTAATCTTGTTTAATATCAATAGCTAATTTCATAATGATGGAATGCTCAATGTCTGATATCATAACAACATTGTCAAGGCCTCATTCCAAGACTACAAACAAGATTTTTTCAGGGCCTTGTCCCAAGACAGTAGTCTGTATCATGAGACCTACTGACACATCAAGGAGCTATAGTGGGATCCTCCCATCACATACTATGTCCAATGCATTCCTCATAAGAAAAGGTTAACACATAATTTAAACATTTATATTAAAACTAGCATACAAAATGTTAATACTTTAACCATAAACATTGAAAGGAATAAAAAACAACATATACACAGTCAAACATATCACAAAATCTTCAATATAATATGGAATATTTTATCATAATAAATCAACATCAAACAAGTGTAAAATCCATTAAATTATGAAGAAATACATGAAATCAAAACTATTTGAATGAAATATCTGTTTTTATTTTAAAACCATTTAAAAGTTCTGTATAAAAGAAAAATTTATTTTTGAGATATTATAATAATCATTTAAGGGATGTATCTAAGGTGTTATAATGGTGGAAAATATTCACACCCATCATATAAGTACATTTTTTACCATAATATTTTGGAAAGGACATAAAGTACTCTATTTGAAAGATGACAGAATGATTGCTTTCAAAACATTTTATATTAATTAAAATTGGGGTATAAATGAATTTAACCCATATTCTAGGAAATAGTAAAAAAAATTTGAAATACATTTTTAAGAAACATTGAGGTGGATGATAAAGAGGTCATAGTAGAAACTTATGAATATACATCCTCGGATAATGAAGAGATTGTAAAATTAACAGCTACCTTTTAATTTTAATTGGTTGTGGGTATGTTAACATCATATATAATAGACAATTAAATTTTATTAAATTATACCAGAACCAGAACCATATACATAAATATGATATAATATATGATCTTTAAATATTGTTTTGTTAATTATAATTTAGTGGTATTTTTTTTGTGTTAACTGATTCGTTTTCCATTATATGTTTTATCACGTTAGTAATGATTGTTAAGAATAAGATGTATATGATTCATATCGAAAATTAAATTTAGTTTTTTACCATTATTTTAAATCATGAAATGAAAATTATTCATGAATGGTTACGATAGGTAATTAATCGCTTCACATTCATTGAGACAATAATCTGTACGTACGCACGAGCGACATTATCATTCTATTGATAGGGAAATCATATTTAATTGTATGGTATAACATCTATTATGAATAATTAACATGTTATATTTATTATTTACATCATCTATACTCATTATTATACATATCCAATTAATGAAGTGTAGAATGAAAAACTACTCCATGATGTGGAGACGATAATCCATCTGCACACACATATGGAGACCTTGTAATTCATAGGATAGATAAAATAATATATATGGTTTTACCATTTGTATAATAACATAATAGTATATAAAAGGTACTGGAGTTATAATTTTGGTATTGAAATAGCAATGAAATAGTAACTGGATGAAAAAACGAACATTGAAATAGGTGATGAAATTATTACCTCTTATTCAGGTGCTTCCTTTGGATTTGATCAAAATGGCTCCCTAAGTTGGTTTTCTAGTCAATGTATGGCCTCTAGTTGAACTGACAATAGTTGGGAGGATATTTTAGTAGGGTTTGTTCAATCTAAATGGCTTTTAGAAGTGTTATTTTGAGAGAAGTGGAAGTTCCCTTTTATAAGAGAGGCGAGGGTCACTTTAGGAAAATCTTGAAATATTAATTCATTATATAATTATATTAGGTTTATAGTGGATCTAAAAGAATTTATATTGAGTCAGAGGATGGGATGGGTCGAATATATCTCAACCAATAGGTTTTATATAGGTTTAGGACACTATATTAACATTATCTTTTAGATCTAACTTTTTGTTAAATAGTTTAGTTTTTAGCATGTCTTCTTGTGTTATTATAATATATGGTTAATAAACATACTATAAAAATACAAGAGAACCAGAAGAGGATCATTAATGAAATATATATCATTAAATGTGTCCTTTGATAGAACATTAGACTTTTAAGAATATTATATCATATAATAATATTGTATTTGATTAAAACCTCATTTATGTCAATTTTTTCAACAATTAGTGTTTTTTTGAAAGACATTAAAACATGATTTAATCGAAAAAATTGAACTAAGTAAATCCTAAAATGTATTATTAACATAAAAACATAGTATAATGTATAAAATTTCACAAATTACATTTATATGGATATTTATACAATCAATTATTTGAATAATTGATTAACAAGGTAATTACTGCATCATCATTGTGTCATAAATAAATTTAATTTTTTATGTCAAATAATTTTAAATAAAATTACAATATTTAGGAAAACTTTTTAAATTTTATATGAATATTTATAGTTGAATTTATCATATTTATATCCCTATATTAAATATATTTTGGTTATGAAAATTTGAATTTGACACTTTTAACTAGTTTTTAAGTAAAATAAAATAAATATCCTAATATAATACATGTGGATAAAAACGGATAATATTTTATTCCTAAGGTTCTTTTTGGTATAAAAAACACATATACAATAGAATTAGGTCAAGTGTTAGGGTAACTATAATATCATTTTTATCTTTAATTACCCTATTCACTTTTAACCGTGGTAAATAAAATCCAAAAGTTACAATTCACCATAAATATTTTCATCCTTTTAAACCACATTTTACATACTAATGTCTACTATGTCTCTAAAATTTTAGAAATTAAATTCAAAAGAGCTATAAAGTTACATTTTATGCAAATTTTCTAATGTTCCTAGAAGGTTGGTAAAAGATTTTAAAAAGTTCAATTAAATATTATACATATAATAATTTTATAAAATGACTCCATTCAATTACAATGAAATAATAGGGGTATTTTGTATCTATTTTGACATAAAATAAATTTAGATAAAATAAATAATTATTTAAATATTACGTCAGTTTTAAACAACAACGAGTGTATTTGACTATTAATAAAAAATTGAAAGTTATCATAAAAATACCAAAAATCCATCCAATGCTACTTTTGATATTCTGAATCCAAAAATGAATTCCATTTTAGAAAATAAAATTAATAAAATTTTAAAAAGTGGGTATACTATTCATAACGACTAGTTTGATATGTCGTGGTGTGTTAGAACTCATGGTTGTGTTCAATCCAATATTTTATATTATTCAAAGAGAATCATATCGTGGAAGAATGGGGTATCACACCCAGGCTAGTCATTAGTCTGGGGGTGGTATGTTGTACTTATAAGTACCTATGAGATAAGATAATTATAAAACCCCTGTAAGAATTGGAATGTTACTTGAGAATTCCCAACTCACAAAAGCATAAATGGAACCCCTTGATGGTGTAAAATATAAAAAAAACATATATAAACCCATGTTCATTGACTATGAAGTTTTCCCATACAGACAGAATGTTTGTGACATTTTTTAGCATATACATAATTACACATATTGTGAAAAAACTTCATGCCAAATCTGGTATCCTTTTCAAAAAAATCCATGGTGATGTATTCCCATATCAATTATGAAATGGGTAGATTCTAGAAAAGTAAAGTAGGCCATTTGTGTTACACATTCACTTGTTCACATTTAGAAGACTTTTTAACAAATCACATGATCACAATTTTCATCTTGGCCCACCAATAATGTCCACATAGGTGAAAATACATATTTGTAATTCTAGTATATATTTACCAATTAGAGGAATGGGATTCATGAATAATTTTCTCTTAAATGACTGTAGGATCCCATACACACCAATGGAAATGTATTATCTCATCCCCATCAACAACCTAACAACGTGGTGTCTGTTTCCAATAAAAATGTTACCTCCTGACTAAGCCTTTGGGATTTGATATTTTCCTCCTCTTTAATTAATATAAAAGTGATAAAACTACTAATAAATCTATTAGGATAGTCCTCTCATGAAACTTCTAAAAATTCATATTGTTTTTAGAAATATGATCAATCTAATAACATTCAGTAATAGCTTCCCGAACCAATTTAGTCTGAGTTTTTTTCCTCAATGATTCAGCAAATGCATTACATTTCTGTAGTATGTAATGAAGATCAATGTAAAAAAACTAAATAAATTAATCCTATTGCAATATTTAGGGGTTTAAATCTCATTGACAAAATATATATTTACAATTATAGTAGGTATTGTCTACGACAAATCATGTCATGAATATCAATTTATAATTCATGGTAGTGTATTTTGCCATAACAGTCATAAAGAATCATCTAACAAGAACCATTCACTACTAATTATACACCTGATATAAAAAACTCCCATTCTATTTCATAATGTGTAATAATAAATTGGGTAACCCAGTCCAGGAATAGGAAAAACTAGAATATGTGCTAAGGTCATGAAGTAACCCAACCCCAGAAATCCCAAAGAAGGTTTCTGTTATCAATTACATTAGAATGAATATTGGTAATAAAATCCAAAAGTACTGATCTATTTAGTTGTCTTGTTAAAAAATATTCAAAAATGATTGTTGTATTACAATTTAATATAAAAATTAAAAAATGAATTTTATTCTCAGAATAACATCATGGTTAACGTTATTTTATCTTGTATATCGCTATATATATATATATATATTTCATACCTATCTTCTTATAACCGTAGAAAAGGAAACAGAAAAATGGTGAGATCAAATTCTTAGTAATGTTAATGTATTGTGGAAGTAATAAGGAATCAAAGAGAATAATCATTATGGATTAGTAAAAAACGGAATACACATACCATTTAATGAAAAAAACTTTGAATGAAATACATAAAAAATATAGAAATTAGTAACTTGAAACACTATCCATTCATATAGCTAGATATCAAAAATAAATATATCAATCTAAAAAACTAAAACACATTCCATTTAATCATTTTACTTAAAATTAAATACATAAAATTTTAATTAGACATAAAATATCATGGATTAATAATAAATGAAAAAAATAAGGCAATATTTAATTATTGTACATCATTTCCAAGGCACATGAAAACATATAGCTTCATGAAAATCCACAAATGGTCTTAAAATAAAGGTAGAAACATGTTTTATTTTAAAAACCAATTTGTCTCATTATAAACTATCGACGGATCAAGGAACTATATTATGTCTAGGGCCCACCAATAATTACCAATCCAAAGCATTACTCAAATTAATCATACTAAATATTATGCTTCATCAATTATTTGTAATGAATAAAGAATAAAAATCTATAAATATTGACACAAATAAATAAATAAATATAAAATTAAAAATTATATAAAATATGTTATATGGTTTATGTAATGAACGTATCCATGATCAATGATATATATAATTATGGGAAATTCATTGTCAAATGATCATAAGAAATTTAATATTTTAAGGGGATTAACAAAGGAAACAAGGAAGTGAGTGTGAATACAATCCTTTTACAAATCAATAAAAAAATTTGTTTAAATTAATAAAATTTTAATCATTCAAAGGAAGATATGATGAAATTGCGGCTGGTAAATTGATACCCGACGTATGTGTCAAAAAGAAAATTCCTTTTTCCTGATAAATGGTTAGAGAAAATTCTTTGTTCGGAAATAGATAACAATATTCAATTTGAAACATAGGTAAAATAAAAAAGATATAAAATTTATTTAATAAAATATTGTTTTAAAGTTAAACACATTTTGTAAAAACCATGTTAGAAAAAATGGTTTTTAGAAGAAAATAGGTTCTCCGACTAATGATAAAATGAAGTATTGTTTTCATTAAAACATTTTCTAAAATATCTTAAGTACCCAAGAGTGTAAAAATAGTAATAATAATTTATAATGTTAATGAATTAACTGTGGAGAGAAAATTAAATTGTTTATTGAACAATATTCATATAATTTCCTTGAAGGGAAATGAAAGATCATTTAAAATATTCTTAAGGTAAATAATCATTAAACATTCAAAAGTAACCCATACAAATTTGAAGAATTTTAAATCCTTAGCCTATCATTGAGAAAAAAATTAAATGATTTTTTTAAATACCATTAAAATATAATTTTTAATGGTATAATATATAAAAGTGGCAGTATATACACCTCCCATAATATTTATGTTGTGAATATGTCATTTATTACACAGGTGTAAAAATAGATTTAAAACCTGTACATTGAGACCAAATTGTCACATTTGTCATTATATTCATGAATACCATACACATTTTAATTATTTACACTCTAGGGAATCTTTTTCAGGTTTATCATAACCTTTATTTTACTTATAACAATGTTTTAGATACCTACTTTATTAATTAAGTATAAATCCGTTGTTTTGACCAAATTCAATTTTTTTGTCAAAAATACAAATTTTAGGTCAATAATGGTCCAAGGGGTCATTATATAACATCAAAAAAATAAAAATAATGAAATAATAATAAAATTTATATATCAATTATTCCATTAAAACGATCATTAAATATGGATATGAAAAATTAACCCATGATACAATCATTGAGATGGTAGGGCATACAAACGTATGAGTGACGATTCTATTTTTCAATGATTGTTATGGAAAGAAGTTAAATAACATAAATAAACAAATAATTATACTAATATCATAAATACTATATTATTTAATAATATATACTTATATATGAAATTAATTTTATGTAAAAGGAATCAAATCATGTTGAGTAGGCGGCAATCCAAACATCCACTAACGATGTTATTACTTTTTATGTGATTGAATGGGATTTAAATAAAATGATATATATTATATTTCAATAAAGTTAATTGTATTCATTAATATCATTTTTATGTTTTTATATAACATATTTTTTAATAGAACCACCCCTTTATACATTCTATGTATCATGTGATCGAATCACATCTCTTTTAGGAGGTAGTTGTCCACACTTCCACAAACAATTTTATCATATTTACATAAAATGGGAAGCAAAAAGATATATATGATAAAATAACTAAATTTTCATAAATAAATTATATATATAATACAAAACATATCAAAATAATGTTTCCATCATAATTCCCATCAATTAAATGCCATAAATCAAAAAATGAACAAATTCATTTCGTGTGGAGATCTTTCTCTTTGCACATAAACGGTAAGTTTGTTACACATTAGATGGAAGTTAATGTATGTTTTTGTCTAAAACATAACATTAAAAAACCCTAGTATATTAAGGGTGATGTTTTTTATTTAATAATGGAATAATAGGAGTTGAATGGGATAAAGAAGGGAACAAAACTAAATAACATGAGGGAAGATGTCACATTTACTTTGGGAAATTACTTTTTGTTTTCACCAATGTGATTAAATGGATAGATTTATTGACAAGGGGAATCTTATAGGAACATGGGTGGAATTTTTATAATATATTTAGTTAGATCTTGTTTAATACAATGTGTCCTAGCAGGTGTGAGGAAGTAGGAGGATATGTGGCCTTTTTATAGTGGAGAAGGAGTGACACTCTTGGAAATTTTGGAAAATAGAATTCTGACCGCGTTTTTCCAATGAAATTGGATCCAATAATATAAAATATTAAATAAAATGAATTATATGGTCTAAATATGACTATAAAACAGATTTTGGAAAAGCGTATAGGTCATTTGGGCTATTATGTTTCTGGTTCGGTCCCTTGTTAAGATTATTTTCACTATAACAATATTAAATAATTTTAATTATTGTAATAAATATTTCTTATAAAATATTTATGATTACATTATAATAAATTATAAAATATGATTATTAAAAATATAGAATCCATTTTTTTTAAATTCTAATAACATAAGTGGTAGAAATTATTTTAAATTTTATCGTTCATAAGGGATGACAATGATGGTTTTTAAAGTAAACACATTCAAAATATTGATATGTTTTTATAATTGATTTCAAATTGAAATTCATTCCAATGACCTAGATTGAATTAATTTATAAAAACTTTATCTAATTAAAATCAATAAAAAATAAATATATTATTTATCCTTATAAATAAATTAGATGAAAAACAATTTGGAATTAAAATTTAATCTTTTTAATTATTTTGTAAAAAATGAATCTTACTAGAAAAATACCAAACAAACACCCTAAAATATATTTTTTTGTTATGATTAAAATTAATATGTTTATTTTGACATATAATATTTATAAAAGTTCCAATTTTTTTAAAAAAATTTCTCTATTAAAAGAAGTTACAAATTCCATAATAATAATATTGTATTTTACATTTTAAATTGGGTTTGAACTTATCTTATGTCTATTGAATATAATGGATGAATATCAAAAATATTATATCCAATAATATATATATATATATATATATTACATTAATATCACTCACTAACTGAAATTAATTTAATTTCATAGAATAAATCATATTTTTTGAGAATAAAAGTATTTTTCTATAAAAACATTACCTTCATATTGAATTGGTTGTTATATTCAATTATAATTTATTAAAAACCAATGAATTCATTTCATATTTTGTAAACCATATATTTTCTTAATTAATTTATTTCAAAACCATTCATCTTACAACTATGTTATATTTTGTTATATTAATTGATAATATTTTTATAATTTATTATTATTCAGTGAAACTCATTATTTCATGAAACACAAGGCATAAAATAAAAATGTTTTTGTGTGTGATATAGTGTAATTCATTTTTTTTCATTACCATCTACAAATTTTTTTTAATATATTTTAAATGGTAAATATATTATTGATTCTCAATATATTATATTCCATTGCGGTCTTGGTGTTGCATGTTATACACTCTATCGAATTCAATATCCATACTTTAGATTTTCATGGAATTACATTCTCAAAATATTAATTAAATTGGATCATAACAATTTAATCTTTATATTATAATAGATTGATTTAATATTTCCAATGTGGAAATCCAGAATCATGTTAAGGGTTCGAAATAAATCCTCTAGAAAAGATTGAATGAGAATTATAATGTTCACAAGAAATAATTTTTATATAGGGCTCTAGGTATGAGATCAATATTGGTATGTAAAGATACATACTTGGTGGAAAGAAATAAATATTTATAGTTACTGATTGATTTCAACAATCATAAAAAAGTAAATGATTAATAAAAATTTTAGGGCCTCAAATCCTAAAATTTTTAATGAGTTAGAAGACTGTTAGTTCAAAAAAATGTAATGATTTAGGAAAAATATTAATCATTTTCTTAGGGTTGATTAATTATTTTATGACCAAAAAATTTTAAAAATAAAATTACAAAAGATGTTACAGTAAACATAATTTTTATCATTTGTTTTTTCTTTTAACAAATTATAATTCTTATGTTACCTCATGAAATGGGTATCTAGAAATTAACTTTGATCTCAGAAGCACTAAAATAAACATTTAACGTTTCATAATCCCCCTAAAAGATTGAAAAGTATAGACAATTTTCTCGAACAATTCCCCAAAATCCAATATGGTAAATACAAGAATTTATAAAACCTGAAAAGTTACACTATTATTTAATAAGTAATATTAATTCATAAAATTATTTTACTAAATTCAATGACATATTAATCCAGACATTACATAGGTCAGTGTTTTGTGTGAAACCATTAGCATCCTTTGGTGATGGGTTCTAGTCACGCGGCCTTTCCTGACATGACTAGTTATCACCTGACATATAGGTTTTCATTTTTCAAAAAAATATTATTATAATTTCAAAAATCGATATGATGGGCATCCTTCAAATGAGGATAAAGACTAAATATCTTTTTAAATAAATTTTACAATACAACAATAATACATAAATACTTAATCTTTTTATTTCTATATAGGTCCATCGATGGTACAAGGTTAATGAATAAAATTTATTTTAGGATTTTTAATTCATGACACATTATCACTAATTTTAAACACCTTAGGTTTAACCTATGACATTTATCGTCAAAATACTTCATAATTTTTGGTCGTGAAAATATGAATTATCCTAAGAATATCCCCAAGAAGTGTCAAACTAGGTTCATAATATGGCCTAGTGAGATGTACCAGGTTACGTTAAGTCAGGCCTAATACACCTTGTCAGCATTTATATCCCTAGTAACATTTTTTCTAGAACCATATCCACATGTAGAATCTAAATAGAGATACATTGCTAAAAATACTACATAATCTCTATCTAACCATAACATTATCTTGTTCTTATATACTTATCCTCAAATTATACCTTAGGGATATTTTATTTAATCCATGTTTTCCTAAATCTATCTCCCAAAACTGCTTCTAAAATTTCATTGATACTAATTATAGTGACCCAACCCTATAAATCCTTGAATCGGTGTTTGAAATCAATTAAATTTTTATGAATAAAAGGAATAAAATATCGAAGGAATAGTCATTTATGTAATCTTGGTAAAAATGATACATAAATGATTCTTGTATTATAAATTAATACACTAAATACAACTTAATGGTTTTTCTAAATAATAGCATGGTTAAGATTATTCCATATAGTATAGCAATACATATATATCATTGTACCCATCATGGTGTCCTAGAGAAAGGAAAAAATAAGGGTGAGCTCAAATGCTTAGTAACAATAAAGTATAGTTGAATAAATAATGAATCATTGAGAATAATAATAATTTCATTGTAAGTAACTAAAAATACATTCCTTGTAATCAGTACACTATGAAAGAAATTCATAGAAAATATGGAAAGGTAATAACTAGAAACACATTCCATTCAAATAACAGGATGCATAATGAAATAAATATGGGCTGGTAAGAAATTGAAACACATTCCATTTAATCAACAAACTGGAAATTAAATAGATCTATAGATATTTCGATGCAAAATCTAATGGATGGATAATAACTGATATTAAATAAATTTAATACTTAATTATTATAAATCATGTCTAAGGCATGTGAAAACATATTCCATCAATACCTGTCATATTATGGTTTAAAAATATAGGTATTGACCTATTTAATTTTTATCACTAATTTTTCTCATGAGAACCCATCGATGCATCAAGGGTATATATATAGTCTAGGTCACACACTTCATTACTAGTCCAAATCCTTCATTATATTATTCAAAAAGAATACCTGATGAAATTCCCTTATTGAATAAATAATATGGATTTATCATTATATCCTCATATAGTAAAATAATATTCCAATTAAACACTATATAGATAATTGTATGTGATTTATGAAACAAACAAATCTATAATAAATGATACTGTTCATTAGGGGAAATTCAATGTTCAATGATTATAAAAAATTAAATATTTCAAGGGGATAAAAAACGAATCATGGAAGAGAATGTGAATAATGTCCTTGGATAAATAAATCAAAAAGATTTTATTTAAATTAAATATTCTTTTAAACATTTAAAGTAAGATTTAATGAAATTGTGGTGTGTAAATCCATCCATGTTTCATGAGGTAAAAAAACATTCTATTTTCATAGTAAATGTTTAGAAAAATTTAATATTCAGAAATAGAATAGAATATTCCATAAAAAAGATTGGTAAAAGAAAAAAAAATAAAACTGTATTTAATAAATTCTTTTTTGAATGGTTAGATTTTTTTTTTGAAAACATTTTTATGAAATAAGGTTTTTATATAAAAACTGTTACTTCAACTAAAAAGATATTGAAGATGATTTTTCTAAATAAAATCTAAAACATATTAAGTATCATGGAGTAGATAATGAATCTTATACCTGAAAAAGTTCATGAACCACTAGAGTATTGTAAAATTAAATGTTTTATTTAAAAACGGTCAAGAAATTTCTTCTAATTGAAATGAAGCAACATTAAAACTATTCTTGATGAAAATAATCTGTAAATATTCCATAGTTTCATATACCACATTGAAACATTTTAAGTTATAATCCCCATAAAGATAAAAAATTAGATCAATGATTTAAATATATTTAATATAAAAGTATTAATAATATAATATATAAAATTTTAAATATATAAACCATAAAAATTAATTTAGTGGTGAAAATAAAATCGGTCTAACTAATGTAAAAATTTAGCTGAAAATCACTTAAATCATATCCAACATGTCTCATGTGTAGTTATATACATGAATAAAAAACATATTTTAATTATTTAACTTTTTGATGAAAATTTTCATTTTTATGATAACATGTATTTCACTTATTACCATGTTGAAAAAAACTACTTATCAAGTATGTTTTTGATAGGTGTTTCGACAAAATATGGTTTCTGTGTCTAAAAAAGATCGTACATCATCTATAGTCACAAATGTAATTATATAGAATCTCAAAATAAAATAATAAAATAATTATAATTTTTATACCTCAATTAAACTTTTAAATGTAATTATTAAATATAATAATGAAAAATTACCCAACATTACAATCATGGAGATGTTAGGTCGTACGTACGCATGAGTAACGTTGCCATTTTTCAGTGATCCTATTTAAAAGAAAGTATCTTAAATCAGTAAAAACTTATAATTATTTCATTAATAAAATATTATTTAATCATATATACTAATTTATTGAATTATTATGAAGTAAAAGGAATCAGAGCGCGTTGAAGAGGACATAGTCCAAATATCCACGAATGAAGTTATCAAATTTTAACTCTACGATGGGGTAATAATTAAAATGACATGTAATATATTTAGAAAGGGTAATTATTTAAGGAATTTAATAAATATTGTTTATGTCCCTTGTTTTTATTAGAAACCATATTCTATACATTCCATATATCGTGTCATAAAATCGCATTGCCTTTAGGAGGTGGTAGTCCACACTTCCAAAAATGATGTTACCATATGTACACAAAATGGAAAGAATAATTGTATGTGACATAAAATAATTAAATATGTATAAAGATATCATAAATATCATATGAAACATATATATATATATATATATATAATTTTTATATATTAGTTCAAAACCATAAAATGTTCTAAAGTAAAAAATGAAGAACTTCATTTTGTGTGGAGGTAATTTTTTATACACAAAAACGGTATGTTTATTACACATTAGAAAAATGTTTGTGTTAGTGTAGTTATAGCCCATAAAATAACAAAACCAATTTATATTTAGAATATTTATTTTGTTATATAATATTGGAATAAGTATATTTTATGTGGTGAATAATAGGAATTAAACTAATGAACTTGAGGGAAATTGTTACCTCTATTTTCGGTAACTCATTTTTGTTTCCTCCAATGGTAATCCATGGAAGTATTTATGAAAAAATATATAATTTTAGGATTTGGTGAGGGATGTTGAGGAAATTGTTTTTCAGAGTGTGGTTGATTCAATGTGGCATGACATGAGTGAGGATGTGGGAGGAGGGGAGGCATTTTAAGAGTGGTGGAGGGGTGGTACTCCTGTAAATTTTGGAAATGGGAATTCACACACATTTTTCCCTTTGAAAGTGGATCAAATAATATAAAATACTATTTACATTGAAATATAATGTCGAAATATGGATAAAAGTAGATTTTGTATAATATAATAGGTTACTTGGGACCTTATGTTCTAGGTTTACACTACTACAAAACATACCATTGGGATGCTGAGGGAGATCATTGAAGCCCTGATCTCTCTCCTGAGCCCCTGATCAAAGGTCCAAGACCTAAAGAATGGGTATCACACCATATCTGTGGAGTAGCATGAGAGGTTGGGGAACCTCATTGATTATTGTACCACCGTCACGCTGCCATCTTGTAGATGAAGTAGCTCCTATATCCGCACTACACGTAGGGTGGAAAAGACAAACTCCACCTAAAACAAGCTCTTGATGTCTGACCAGAGAAGTGTCACCTCATCATACACCAGGAGCATCATGATCCACCATATACCTGCTGTTTCCTAAAATAGACTCATGGTAAGGATCACCATAAGGTCAGCTAGTGTCCCTTGGAGTCTAAAGACTCTCACCATAGCCACCATCCAATCCTCAACTGCCTGTGGGTCCATATCACCCATGAACCTGGGCGGCCTATGGTGCTGGAACTCATAAACGCACTAAGGTAGCATGAAATCTTTGCTCATGGGGCTGGTGGAATCAGTGGCCCACTGGTACCTCCACTGTGATATGGCCATACACCAAGGCCTCATCGCTCAGTGGGTTTCCATCTCGTACAAAGCCCGGAACCCTGGATGGCTCTTTGCATGGGGCCATCATAAAAAGAAATAGGTGTGCCACTGTCAACAAGTTATACCTGGAGAGATGACTCAAAGAGATCATAGAGGGAACTTTTGAAATGAAACACACATGCAATCAGGGGTTTCATGCACGAAGTCGAAAATCAAAAGTCAGTGTCCTAGTGTATAGAGACGTCGGCCACCACACTAACATCGGTTCCCTAAACTGATAACCACACCCAAAACACATAACATTATTTCCATTAAAAGATCAAATTCCAATGCTCTTTGGTAGAACTAACTCCTCTGATACCAATTTGTCACAACACGTCCACGGGCCCGTTCCATGACTACCACAATCCCACCTTCCTAATGCTAGGGGCTAGTGACTAGAATCAACAATTCATATCCTATAGAAAAGGGAATGAAATGCCTTTAACCCTGAAAATCACAAAGACTGTACAACCAGAGATAACCAAATGGCTCAATTAATAGAAATAGTTCTGAAATCAAATGGGCCATTATACAAACCCAACTGAATTACAAGAACATGAATAAGGAAAAACAACTCCTAGATCGTCCACCAAGAAATCCTACCTGAAGGGTATGTAAATATCAAGATTAGGTCATCCCTGAGTTATTTCCTATCTAAGTCCTGCTATCAGAAGCCCCCCATCCATCTCTCTCAACCGCGATCACTGCTATGTGTCATCTGTAGAGGACAAAACAAGGTGCATGCAAAGCCCGTGCAAGGGTGAGTATAACAATACACAATAGGGACCCCGAGACTCTAAAGGTCTCACAAATTTTACCAAGGATAAACAAAAAAGTATGAAATAAATAGATAACCCTACTCAGGTATATGCCTATACATATACCTATACCTATGTTATCAAGTAATCCATCTCAATAATGGAGGAAGGTAGATGTTATAACTCAGCTAACACTAGGTATATATTTAGTTACAATTTTAGATATGAGGAGATATAACTACTAAATAAACATACTCTGTTAAGATGATCCACTGCTAACCTGTACTGAATCGCTAGGAGCTGACCCACACAGGTTCGCTAGAGCTGACCCACAGAGGATCGCTAGGAGATGACCCACATAGGATCTCTAGGAGCTTACTGATATAGGATTTCTAGGAGCTAACCCACACAGGAATGTTGGAGCTGACCAACACACGATCGCTAAGAGCTGACCCACACAGGATTGCTGGAGCATACCCACAGAGGATCCCTATGAGCTGACCCATATAGGATCCCTTGGAGATGACCCTCATAGGATCCCTAGGAGATAACCCACATTGGAACACTGGAGCTGACCCACACAAGATCACTTGGAGAGGACCCACACCAGATCACTAGGTACTTCCCCATATAGGATCTCTAGGAGATGACTCACATAGGATAGGTAGGAGCACTCTTCTCGTCACAGCCAGCTACTGGGTTTCCGCACTGGGCTTGCTAATCTCTATGAGAGTCTGCTCCCCATGCCAGTGGTTGGTTCTCCAACTGCCATGTTGTCCCACTAAGATGTATCTCAAAGGACTGCCACATCAAAGGGGTGTCAATGCAACAGATGGAGCATCATTTCGACACCTGGTTTGTGAGTTATTATCCATCTAGTCTCGAGGGACCGGTTGGATTTGTCCTCGATCCAACACGACTGTTCCCCAACATTATCCAATAATCTAGTGCAGTATACCAAAGGGACCACCTCGCTCCATAATTACCAGTGTCGCTAATTGTTCGTCAAATGGATTTCCGGTTCCAACGTTATGTCCAAAAGAATATAAATGGGTCATCGTGGGCCTGGGTATGGTCTGACCCGGTCAGACTATCCCGACCAGTCCTACTAGGTCCAGCTCAGCCTGTTGGGTGGCCCATCCCACTAGGTTAGCCCGGCAGGCTACGAGGGGCCGCGGAGGGCCATGGGTGGCGAGGCCATAGGCGGCGACTTGGGGGAGCGAGGCAATAGGCGGTGGCGGTGGCTCGGGTGGTGAGGGCCCAGACGGTGGGGCACCATGATTTCGCCGGTGGTGGGTTCATCCGGACTCTCTCTTCGTTCGTCGTCGTGGTGTATTCAACTTTCATCCATCGCATAGAACACAATATGGAAGAATGGAAGAGGGGTCGGGACAAGTTTGTTTGGAACGTACCCTCCGCGTTGGAGTGGTAGTAAGCGGATCAACAAAAAAATTAGGAGTCAAGAATGAAAAACTCTTTAATTTAATACGAATCATGGATCAACTTGTTTTGGTTGATCCACTTTCTACATTATTTCCACAAATGAGGAAATTAAATGATAGAATTCAAGAATTTAATAAAACCCCTACCTTGGATTGTTCATTGACATTGGCGTGAGGAGGAAGTACAGACGTAGATTAATCATAGATGAAGACATCCCATGTTGGAGGAATTCGAAGATATCGACATTCATCATCCCTCCACACGCCTCCGATCCTGGACACCTTCATTGGTTCTTCATCGTCGAAGACGTTCTTCGTCGGCGAGCGCGTTCTTTGTTGTAGGATGTGATTCTCCCCCTTTCTCCAAAGATTTCTCTCCTTCTCCTTTCCCCACCAAAAGAACAATGTGTCAATATAATATAACATAAGAAGATGAAATATGTTGGCACACACACACACATGTTGGAATAAAATAATGTAGGGAATTATCACAATTAATATAGAGGAAGCTCAAGAGGATCGTCCACATTAAAGAGGGAGTTGAGAGGTTTCTCCCTCATTAAGAGGGGATTTCATGATGTTTATGCCTCAGGTAGTCCCAACCACCATAACCTCTCATGGAAGGTTAATTCAGGTGGTACCCACCTACGAAACATCAACATGGGTGTTTTAATACAAAATTTAAGAAATGTTACACACTTTATTTTATTTTATTCTTTTCATGAAAAATCCAATCATTAACTTTCACCCTCGACAAACTGTTGTCAAGGTGAAAGTATTATTAAGAGAATAATGGTGCTACGAGTTCAACGGTGCCCTTGAATTTCAATTCCAATAACTAGTTTAAAATTTAGAAAAACATGCTCACATGTTTACTAAATGTACACGAAAAAAGTTCAGAAATTCATTCCAGGAACATAGGGCCTCGGAATCACGCACCGTCAATTTTTGTGGACTCGTAAAATTCCCACTTATTTTTAAAAAACAATAAATAAAAATTTTGGGTCTTTAAAAATGTATTATCCTTACATTAAATAAATATTTCACCACCAATATAGTGCAATGTTATGAAAATTTCTATAAAAAATCATAGATTCCACAAATAAATGATTCCTAACATTAAAAAAGATACAACTTCAAAAAAGTGAAATAAATGAAAAACTAACATTACACTAACCACCTCATCACCCCAAATTTATTAATCTTTACAAATGTTCTTTTTGTGACATCTTTATTTAGATTCACCATTAAAAAACCAATTGAACTTCACTATACTGAGACTACTCATCAATTTTTTAACCAAAGTGTTATGTGACCTCATGTATTCATCCCTTTATTCCAGAGGCCAAAAATTGGCATTGAGATTCTCTTCTGCTTCCATGGGGAAACAATAGCCTGTGATCATAGAAACATAAAATAAAAAATTTCCTAAAAAATAACCATAATCAATAATCTGAGTATCAAATAAACAAATCCATGATATGAATAGTAGAATAATTTCATACAAGTATGAATCCTTCTCATACCCTATTATTTTGATCACATATATAGAATGAATAATACTAAGCGCATAAGGTGTATATTCTACTATCCTTGAGCCTCATATCTAGAATCAATCCAAGATATCTGACTTACCCATTAAATACAAGGACTTTAGATTACATGGACCTATATTAATGAGTTGTGTTTAGTTTAAAAGGTGTCCAGCCTAGTTGAGCTGGTTGTGAATAAAATTTATTAGTCCACCACTAATGGTGTCCCTAACATAACTACATTATTTAGTTTATACAGAAATTATATTCTATGATTAATCATTAAATTATTGGAGTGAATAAAAAACTATAAATCATCAGGTTATATTGTGATACTGAGGATCTACTATACCTATCCTAGTTTGGGATGCCACTAATAATTTGACATATTTATAACAGTGTTAATATTAAAGTTAAATCTAGAATATATCAAATATATTATGATGCTAAGTGAGACACCATGAAAACAAATCATATAACATTGAGCAGAAAATCATCCAGTTGTAGAATCTCATATATCGTCACTAGGAAATGAAATCACTTTATATTCATATCATATGTTACTTTTGGGGGGAGTGTCCCACCTTGTAAACATCTTATAAAATGTCAATGGAAATTTTTTACAACCATGGAATTTCATATTGAATAATTAGATTGGATGTTAGTATAGTTTGGAATTTCAAACATCATCAGAGGGATAAAAATTCGTTATAACCATAAATTGAATGCTCTCTGAAAAACCTACCCCCCTGAGAATATAATATGACATTGAAGGAAAATATATCTTACAAGAAATATTATATAAAAAACCCATGAAAATTTTCCCACCCTATAAAATAATCAAATATAAATGGTTAAGGGAAAATGAGCTACCAAAAAATATCTCGTATATAAATAGGTAGGGGAAATTATCCCAACAATCAACATCTTATATCACATTAGGGGGGAATTCAACCCACCCTAGAATCTCAATTATCACACATAATGGGATGAAACCCCACGTTGGGGCATCATATATCATATAACGAGGATTATAACCACCCCTTATAACATTATATATCATATAATATGGGTTTTCCACTCACCCAAAAGTAATACAAATCATATAAGTAGGAATCTCATTAAAATAACATTGAATATTTTCTATATTGATAGAGGGAAGAAACATTAATATTATTTATATACTAACCATATTTATGGTTTAGAGGTGGCAAAGTAAACTATAGATGTCCCATTGGACACATATAATCGAGACACCCTATATGGGAACCTCTATATAATCCCAAAATCTGGTCAAGTTCATCACATAAAAGGAATAGTTCCCCTCAACATGACCATGACCAAATTATGTACTGATAGAGAAATCTAAAATGTAAATCAGGAATCCCACCAGGTAGATGGAATAAACCCCATATCACCTAGATGTTAACTAGCCCAGCTACTCGCACCTAACCTATCCATAAAAATAAATCAATTATACTCACCCATACCCATGGGGGATGAACAATAACCCAACTCTTTAGTCAACATTCTCAATAGATAAAGTGTTTATCCACTATCTATATGGTCTACGTCTATTCCATGTACTCAGAGTCCATGGTTATCCCATCAATGGAGGGGCTATGGACACATATCAGAAGGAAAATTATATTAATCTCAATTAATTTATATTTATTGGGTATTCAAATCAATCGTATCACCCATATCGGATTGAACCCTCATTTATTAATGATAGACATATCAAGATATAGATTAAGTTTCCATCATTTCCTTTTCAACATATGTTATACATATATGAATTTTGAGATAAAAATTTCATTCCAAATATACATTTTATCACATGAAATTAATGAAATCAAACATAAAATTAAACATAAAAATTATGCATTTATTTAGGTAGATGTTCAAGGACTTTCTAGTTATTCAAACCTACCGTCTTTATGAAATATTTCCCACACATTCATTAGCTTTTTAAAATTCATCGATTCTCACATAATAAGTCAAGATAATATCCAAATATTAGATATCAATGTAATTAATTATCATTATTTTTAATTAATTATTATATTTAACATTATAAGGAATACATTCTTAAAACTCATAGGGATTTATCCACTCATAAAAACATCAAATAATGATCTGCAATTGTCCCCCAGAATTATTATTGAATCCTTATAGACTACACCCCCATTATATTACATCCACTGAGGGAATGATTCTATTCTTATATGGTATAAAACCCCATAAAAATTCACCATGTTAAATACCTCAATTGTAATGATAGTCGACCATTTGTGATACTTATAATGGGATATTCTCTTTTGATAATACAAAAAATCTCTATTATTTTGAGATTTTTTCATCGACCTCCACTATAATGTTATGATCCAGTATTGAATCACTACGGTTAGTGGAAAATAAGGAAGAAAAATATTTATGTGAGAAACTCTAAAATTATACATCCAATTTCTATAAAATCATAAAAAAGTTCCACTATCCATATTGGGGACAAAATAGCAGAAGATGAGGGGGAGGTCATTCAAAAAATAGAACTCCCCATTATCCTTGTATCTCGTAAAATTTAAGGATTCGCGACCTATAATGATCAGTAGAACCATTTTAAAAAATATGGAAGAGGCCAGGATAGAGAATAAACACTCTAGGTTAAAGAATAACTACTCATAGGAAAAGATATCAACACATTTTCTAAACTCCATCACTACATGACAATTATGTATCATTAGAATGCGTCCATAATTAGAGGGCTTAATCCTTGTCAAAACATCATAATGGAATCACCCATTTTGGATGTAGCATATCATACCTTCCCAAAGAAAAGAATCGTTTTATCCTAACCTTTTGTCAAGGTAAACCCTAGTTTAAATTTTGATTAAACCTCTTTTGATTCATCTGATGAAGTGGTTCTCAGGTTTATGATATGTTGGTGGGTCCCATGGTTGTGGGACTCTAATTTAAGAGAATGTAGTAAAATTAGGGTGAATCTCACTTTTGGCACACATTTAGATAAAACTATGCACCTAGCCCAAAAAACCATGAGGATTGGAGATACATTCAAATAGACGATAGCGCCTAGTTAAAAAATGTCATTAAAAACAATGAATGTTCACCTAGGATAATATTTATCTTTTCCCCTCATCGATATAGGTATTCACAAATTTGTCATATGGTCTCACAAACCATACGACAAAACCATGTGAACATTAAAAAGTGGGTTTTTTTTATTTTCGCTAAGGAATCTATTTATTTCTTCCCAAATTTTAACTCTAATTCAATACATCCATCCTTAGGGATAAACCAAAAGACTCCTCTTCCTCTACAGATGATTCTACTTTTATTATTGTCCATTGTGAGTGTGTTTGGCTATGAATCAATGAACCGGTTAATTCTAACTCCTTCTTTTACTCTATTTCCTAGATTAGGGCATGTAAAATTTCATATCCTATTAGATATCTATAACACCATCAAATTTACTAATGAATCTATGTTGTTTATTTTATGGGTTTTTGATTTTAAATCAAGGGATGTGTTTGGTATATCAATCAATATCGAGCATAAGGTAGGTGGTCTATAGGTTTTTCCACTAGTCTTGATGTTTTATATGTTAATGTGGTTGTGTTAATGTGTTTCCAGGTTGCGTTTCATTATACTTGATTATGAAAAGTTATTTGGTATATATATTGTGGTGAGAAAACCTCCATAGACCCCATTTGGTTCGTTGGTGATGTGGGACCAAACCTAGGGCTGACCATGGGGTGTATTGAACCCCTGAAATAATGAAATGAACTAGGGATAGTTGGGATAAGGGAAATGTGAGAGAGATGAGTTGTAAAATATTAATCAGGTATGTGGTCTTCATTAAAGGGTAAATTTATATAATTATATTTCATAATTTTAATGTTCCTAGGTGTATTTTGAAAAGGTTTTAAAGATGTGTTTTGGCTTTTGACCTGAACATGATTTTTAATGGTGTAATCGATGTTTGAATGTAGGAAATTTTTTGAAATGAAGTATCAACCACAAATGATTTTAGGTGGGGTTTTTTATCAAATTATTTCAAAATTAACAATTGAAATGGGATTGTGGCCCCTCCCTAATAAAAATACAAAATTATTTCCTTGAATGGTTGAAAATGGTAATGTAATACTTGGGGAATGTTTTGGTTTTTTAAAAGAAAAGACTAGTGTTTTAAATTATGGTTTCTAGATTATTTAAAATTACTATTTTCAAATGTGAATATTTATGTAATGTTATTTAATGGTCATTTTGGACAATTTTAATTGAAATTATATATTGTTTAGTGATATAGATACCATAATTAATATGTTTTCGTGTTAACATGGTTATGAAGTAAACTGAGTAATGAATGTTTTGGTTGATGAAATAACATAATGGGGTGTTAGAAACAAAGATATATGTGTTTATTATTTATGGATGTTTTGGGAAATTTTAAATGCATTTAAATTGAGTTAAATGTTAATTGTGTATAATTTCCACCATGGAATAATTCAGTGTTTGGTATGATGCATGTGAAATGATGAATATGAAAAATAGAATAAGGTATGAAAAAGGGAAATGTGTTAAATGTGAAATTATATGTAAAAGGTAAATGTTCTAATTATTTTTGACTTAATTATTATTTATATGTCTCATTAAATGTTAATAGTATAGGTTATTTATGGATCGTGATACGGTATGTGTGGTAAATGGATAAATAAGAATGAGGACATAACATGGTAGTGTGGTGTATTATACATGATAAACTACTCCACTGGGTTGGGTTAGAATAAGGCACTATACCACACCCATATAATGCACAAGTCAGGGAATGGTACAAAGGCTCTATGCCCCTAATTTTTTCATTTGACAAGAATTCATAGACTAAGGATCCATTGTAAGAATGATGTATTTGTTTGGTAAATGTATCTATATATGTTTCCAATGATTGATAGTACCTTGAAATTCATTTATAGATGGTTTAATTTTTTTCTGGTAGATATTATTATTTATATTCCCTTGTAATGTGAGACAAACGAAATGGTTTGAAATGTGAATTTGAATAAAGTTTAGATTTTTTAAATGTTGGGTAATTAAAATGTTTTGTAAAGTGTAATTCCATTGGGTTTTAAAAATATAGAGCTTTAAAATGTGAAAATATTTCATTTTTAATTAGAAATATTTAATTAATAATGGAGATGAAACTTCAATAAACATGTCAGGATATTGGGGATGGGTATTCTTAGTTTTGTGATCAGACCCTATGTATGGGTGGTTTGGGTAGTGGGGGTGGCCTAATTTAAGACCAATGTTCTTGGTCATGATTCTTTGTTGGGATTTTATTATATGGTAAAAGGGATGTGATTGTTCTTCCCCTAATAAGGTGATGACCATTGGTTATGAGGTTTATTCAGTAATGTGGATTTTTGTAACACTTAGGTGTTATGGCCATGAAATTTATTTGTTGGACCCTAGAGTGGGTGTTTGGTTCATGGTGCTGATGCATGTGTGTGGATGTTCATGGTGTGAGACCTTCTATAAGTGTTTGTTTGGATGCATTAGACACAATATTTTTTTTGGTGTAGGTTCATGAGTGCCACCACTAGTAGTGATTTGGTTAATGTTTTATGTGTATGGATTATAGATATAGGGACCTAGAACATTCCTTGATATGACTCTAAGTTAGGGAGTCAGTACTGTTGATCATGATGATAACCTATGAGAGTGGTCAAATGGGTTGATTGTTCATTTGGGTATGTATGACACACGATGATGATTGGGACCTTGGAGGTGGGGCACAAAAAGTGAGAGAGTTTATCCTAGTTAGCAAAGCAGAAAGGTTAATGGATTTGGAAATGTAACTTGAGTGTATGTTAACAGTTGATATGTGTTGGGAAAATGAGGTGAGACACAAGTCTGATTGTCTTAGTGTGGAATGTTCTTTAAGATAAGAAGCCTGAGTTGTTGCTTTATAGGCATAACAGATCCACATATGATGCTTCTAATGTCAAAAATGTTCATGGTTATGCTTTAATTTTTGCTGATAAGGTATGTGAGTGCTTGTGTTAAGTTGTAAGGATAATTTCAGAAAGAGTTATGGTCACTAAGAGAGCCATGAATTATGTCATTTACGGATTTTTATGTAGGAAATAATGTCTACTTTTGTAATATGTGATATGAGTTACAATTTTATGGATTGAAATTTTTTGTATAGAAGTGACACCAAGGAGTTGTGGTGGTCATGTGGTTGAGATTTCATTCATGAACGATTGTATTGTTTAACATGAATTTTGAGAATGAATCGAGTCCAATGAAGTTGGTGGGCCTGGAGGCATGTTAAGGTGAGTGGATTGGTACTGATCCTAGCTCTGGTGATATACTATTACTGTGACCTAATGTTTATTTGAATGTGTTAATGTAGTATAGTATGAGAAATTGTGTGATTTGGGGAGGTCCAAATGTGGTATTTAATTTTAAAGACATAATGTCATATGGATGATTGAATAGGTGGATTAGAATAAAAGCCTATCAAACATTTGGATGATCACAGTGGGGAGTGCATATTATATTAAAGATAGTTGGGTTATGGAATAGTGTGGTGATCTATATATTTCTTTTTTAATCTCCATCGTCTTGCGGGAATGAATCAATTTGGGTAATGGAATTGGTTCCAATAGAAGTTTTGGGTTATGACTGCTGGAAGAGGATCATTAAGTAGTTGTGTGGATTGGTTGTAAATTCCATTCGAGCATTGATGCCTTCGTGATGATGAAGTGTTGTATGGTAGGGAATCCCAAGTATTTTATTAAGTAATGTTGTCCCTGTAGTGGGGGTGATATCGGTGATGGGTGGTTTTAGAGGTATTTATTGACAACCTATTAATATAATTTTTATTCAAGATGATCATGTCTAATATCTTGACATCATCTTGGGTGGGATGAGAATGTTTTCTATTTATTCCTATAGACTTGTGTTTTTTGGGTGAATATGTGAAATCATAGAGCTTATTCTCTTAGGGAAGAACTTGTGGAGTGGTATGGTGGTGAGAACATCATTTACTATTTTCTAAAGAGGTCCCTAGGATGGACCAAATGATGAAAAATTCCATAGGTTACATTCATAGAAGATGAGAATATTTTATGGGTAATTTTGGGTTTTTGTTCTATGAAAATGTTGAATAGTCATGTCCAAGCTTGGGGTTCACCCTATCATTGAAGTGTGAAACATAGAGGTTTGAATTACTTGATGGATGTGGTGATAAAAATACTCCTAATGTGGGAATTTGTATGTCAGTGGTGAATAAATGGAGAAGACATTGGAAGGTATGTGATGGCATTCATATTTCAATGATAATTTATAAGGGAATGTTGGTATTCCATGGGTAAGGCCTTGTATTCCACAAATGAAGTGGTTGTTCGAGCCAATCATTGGATTTGAACTCAGGATAGTTTTATATGTGAAACAATTGTTTGCAATGAGGTGAATTTGTGGTTTCCATAGAGCCGAAGATGGTTTGAAGAGAAACAGATTCTATGGTGGTGTGGTTTACTGGTGGTTGGGAAGGTACTTTGGTAGGAGTATAAAAATTAGGGGTTATTCCATAGTTATTTAGTAATCATTTCCAAATAATGGATGAATTGTCAATAGTGGAAATTGGGCATCAACAGAGTGAGTCGGCAAAGGTGGACTAACTCAGTTGGGTAAGTGGGATCAGATATGTTGGGATGTAATCCACCTTTGGTTAATGTGGAGATGTTATCTTCACTTCATTATAAGAATATTCATTAAGGAAGAAAAAAACTATCACGGTTGAAATTAGGGTTTTAGATGTGTGATTAATCATTGTGGTGTCTATATAAAATATGAAAGATAGTTTTGGGTGGATTTTCCATGGTCGTTTGAGTGCAGTGATTTGGAAATCATGATAGGAATGTTGTGAAGATTCAATTGAGTTCTTGGCCATCATATTTGTGATGAATAATTTTTTTAACACTGAAATTTTTTCGTGAAGATATAAAGTGCATGGTGGGGTGTACCATGACAGGAAAGTATACAGTTGATGATGTGAGTGGTAGTACGATTTGGATGGGCTTTAATGAGAATTTTTTGGTGTTTCAGTTTTAGTAATAATCATTATCGTGGGTTCAACTGGTTTAGTTACTTGAAATAATGGTTATTCCTTGGGAACTTTGTATTTTTAGAAACACGGTCAAGTCATTCGGCCTTGAATTGAAGACATATGTAGACCTGGGAGTGTGTTTGTAATCTTTATATCCCCTTAATAATGTTGATTAGATCACCATTACAGTTATAGAAGCCAGGTGTAATGGTTCCAGATGTTTGAGTCCATGATCAATGAAAAGGATCAAACCAAGGATGTTTTTATTGGCTCTTCCAGGAAAATTTAGTGCCTTGTTGGAATCCTTTTTGTGGTGGTTCTATGATGTTACCCAAAAGACTACCTTGTATTGATATTTGTAAGTATTATTTGAGGTGGATGCATCTTTGATGATCCATAAGTGTTTGTTGTGGGTTACGGTGGAGAAGGTATCATAATGTAAGACAGTTTCCTATGTGATAGTGTGGTGACCACATGAAAATTCCTAGGTGGAATCTTGGGAAGATATATTTTATAGGTTGGTCTCATGGACCGACCCTAGGTCTTGGAGGCTCTGTATGTTTTCACAGTATGGATTGGGGAATATACATTTTAAGGTGGGGAGGTTGTAGGATCCCAAAATTTAATGATGGTGCGACCTTGTTTAAATTTTTATTAAACCTCTTTATTTTCTAATGAAGTGTTTATTGAGTGTATGATAGGTTTTGGGGGTGTCACAGGGGTACGCGACATGAAAGGCAGATAAAATGGGCTAAATAGTGTGAAAAACGTTGTTGGAACATGGATTGGAAAAACTATTCCCCTTTCCTTGAAAACCATGAGGCTTTGATATGCCTTCAGATAGAGGCTAACACATGGTTACAGAATAGTTTCCCACACCATACAGGTGCTCCCATGAAACCATGAAGCCATTAAATAGTGGTTTTTTACTATTTTTCCTCCCAAATCTATTTCTTTCATTCTTGATTCTTCATCCCATTCAGCCACCTCTAGTCATTGTGATGAACCAGCAACCCATCCTCCTCTATGGATAGTTCTATTTTGTTTCTTGGTTTCCTGGAGTGCATTTCGTAGTGAATCAATGATTTAGGTTAGTTTAACTCACCCATTTTGTCTATTTTCTTGATTAGGGATTGTGGATTATTTTTTATTCTTCCAATTCCCTGAAATCCTCAATTTTATAGAAAATTCTATGTTTGATATTTAATAGGTGTTTGAGTATGAATCAATGATTTATTTTGCGATAGTTTTCATCTCCGATCATGAGACAGGTGTTCATTATGCTTCTTCCCATATACATGATGTTTTATAATTGTATGTGTTTGTGTTAATGTGTTTTCATGTTTGTTTTCATTATCATTCATTATGGAAAGTATTTTGGGCCGTATATTGAGGTGTCAAACCATTGACATACCCTATTAGGTTCACTGGTTATTTGAGATCAATCCTTGGGCTAATCTTGGGTTGTTCCGAACACTTGAAATAGTGAAATGAACTATTGAACATTGAGATAAGGGAAATGTGGTAGTGTTGACTTGTAAAATATTAATCTGGTGTGTGGGATTGGTTAAAGGGTAAGTTTATTTGATTATAAATATTATTTTTTATGTTACCATCTAGATTTTAAAATTGTTTTAGGGATATGTTTTGGGTCTTGACCAAACCATTGTTTTCAAAGATGGATTTGATTTTTGAATGTTGGAAATTTTATGAAAGAGGTTTTTACCTCAAATATTTTGAATATGTTTTTAATAAATTAATTTCAAATGAATAATTTAAATGGGGGTATGTCCCCTCCCTTGGAAAAATAAAAAATGATTTTCTTAAATTTTTGAAAATTGAAATGGAAACCATGGGGTGTGTATTGGTTTTTCATGGAAGAAGACCCATGTTTTAAATGGATGGTTCAAGATTAATTCAATTAAATATTTTTAAGTGTTCCTATTTCTATAAAGTGATTTCAAGGTGAATTGGGACCATTTTAATTGAATTGAATTATGGGTTTGTGAGATAACTCTCATAATAATTATTTTTTAATGTTAACATGGTTATGAAATAATCCAAGTAATGAATGTGAATTGTTGATGACATAGCATAAGGGGGTGTTAGGCATAATGATATTTGGGTTTAATAGTTATAGATATGATGAAAAATATGAAATTGGTTGTAAATTAATTAAATGATAATTGTGTACAATTGACAACATGGAATTATAGAGTATTTGGTATGATGCATCTAAATCTATAAACAAGCCAAATTAGATAAGGAATAAAAAAAGAAAATGGGTTAAATGTGATGAGATAGGAAAATAGTAAATGTAATGATAGGTTAAGGGTTAATGATGATTTTTATATCATAATCAATGTGAAATAAAAATGTTATATGTATTCGTTATGTATGGTTTGTGGTAATGTTTGTGTGGTAAATCGATAAATAGGCATGTGTACATGGATTGTTAGTGCATGGGTTTGGACTTTAGGATCTATTCCCATAGGCCATGTTAGAATAATGATCTAAATCCCACCCCTATAATGCATAGGTTATTGATGGAGAATGAGTTTCTGGGACCATAACAGTTTCATTTGAAGAGACTATCAGAACTGAGGTTCCATGGAAAGTGTGATGTATTTTTTTTGGAATTTTTTATCCCCATTTAGATATGGAGCATGACTTATTACATTATTATTAGTAATTGACCAACATAGGTTCTAGTGAAAATGATGTTATTTCCTAAATGATGGATCCTGTCTGAAAAATGAATTTAGTAACGATGATAACAATGTTTTGAATGTAAATAATGATGAAAATGGATTAATTAAAAATTCTAACAAATTAGTAGGTTATGATTTGTGATTATTTAAGTCCCTTGTGTTTATAAGTGTTTGAAACCCCTTGTTCCTTATAATAGACACCCAATATGACATGAGTTACTTTTGTTGGTTGGATGAATCTAGGGAACCAAATGGATGCAATGGATATTAAATAGTCACTTATTGTATTTTCCATGTTGTCTTATTTACATCCTTCGCTTGAATATTTTCATACTCTATCGTACAGACAAGTTATGTTACAATCTGACGTCGCATTGAGTAATGTTTTCAATTATAATTTATAACCCATAATTTTATTCATCGTTTTAATAATTTCTTTGTTGGAATGTGGGTTGAGCCCGATATGAGTCATGTTCTTTTTGCGTCGATGAAAGAAGTCATGCCTAACATGTGAAGTGCACTTTTTGACCTGATAAATGATCCTTGGATTGACAATTCCCGAAACGCGGGCAGGGCACAGGTGATACCATGTGGAATGCCCAGTGCATGAGTTGATCGTTTTTTTATTATTAACCTTTTAATCATGTAATTATTCATTTAACTTCAATAGTATTTTTATTTCTATTAACCCCATTATTGATAAAATTTATCGAATTTATTTATTAATTTTTTTATTGGTTTATTACTTTTTTAGTGTTCCTATTCCTTCTTTTTTTAATATATTTTATTTATATTTTTTGTTATTTGTTTTACTTATTTTAGTTTTCCTCTCCCTCGTTAAACAACATTTTTAAATGTTGTTTCCTGAAAACTGTTTTCATTAATGTTGTTCAAGAATTTCCTTCATTCCTTTATTTTATCATTTCAAATTTATTTGTATATTAATTCTCATGCATGGAATCATTTCATAGAGGCATACTACTGGGAAATTTATCACACCCTACTTACACCTTAGGGTGTATTTTGATTTCATTATGTCTGATATAGGTAATATTTCATCATTTGGAGGTGGTGGTTCAGGTTGTTAGTAGATTACTTGGTGCGATGTTTTGGAGATGGATTGATGGTGGTGTCCTCTCTCTAGGTTGAGGTTTTATATATTGATTTTTAGACACCCTACCAAGTGGAATCCCTTTTTTTATTTTCACTTTAAAAATGAAACTCAAATTTTGGTTTATATTTAATGGTATGTTTGGTTGTGACTTTCAACTTTGGTCTATTTTATATGGTTGGTTGATTTATTCTCATATTTCAATTCTGGTAAATCATTCCCAAGTTTTATTTTGGTACCCAAGAACTTGTGCCTTCCCATGGAGATCGGAAATGCCCTTCAGGCCTTATGGCGGTCAAGGTCGAGCGTCAGTTCAGAAGGAATATGTTTTGTGAAAAAATGGTTTCGAAGGATTATTTTCTGTTTGGGTTATTTTATTTTAGGCAACACTTGTTAGACATGATTTAGGATGGTCGGGGATAAAAATTATGGTTTCTATTAGGGTGCCTGACCATCGCACATCGTGACGGACCCTGAGTTTCCATGGGATCTCAGGATTCTTGTTTGACTTCTCTTCCAGGTGGAACATGTTGGCTGTAGACTGTGTGTGGACATCGATCTGAGGAGAAGTGGTTTGGACATGATGTTACTATTTCATTTTTTGTTTACTGACTATTATTGTCTTTACTGAAATGTTATTTAAATGAAGTTCTTTTTTTGAATGTTTCCCCTTCCAATTTGAAGCCTACATGGAGAGCTTACATGCACCCATGAGAGGAAGTTGACGAGAGTTCTCCCTCAACTATTTATCAGAGATTGGTCAAAGTTGTGGTCCAAGATTTTTGGGAATTAGGATAAATGGAAAATCCCTCTCCCATTGCTATTCCAGCTGGAGGATATGGGTCTGGCTCTAAGAAGGATAAAGCTTAAGAGTTTCTGAAGAATAAACCTCCTCCATTTTGAGGTAGTTCAATACTTCAAGAGGTGGTGGGATGGATTGAAATGATAGAGTGTATGATCGAGGTCCTGGACATGCCTAAGGAGATTAGGGTAAAGTGTGCCTCATTTCAGCTAGAGGTTCCCAGTTTCAAGTGGTGGTAATCAATGCTTCAGGATCAGAATCTTGAGTGAATTAGTTGGAAGCATTACAAAGCAATCTATAATGAGAAGTACTATACCATTTTTCTAGACTATGATTGATCCCGAGAGTTAATGGATCATTCAGAAGGGGATCTGACAGTGATGAAGTATGAAAATCACTTTACTAAGTTAGTGTGGTATGTAGCTGAGATTGTTTCAAATGAATCATAGATATATCAGACATTCGATAAGGGCCTTCAACCAAAAGTTCACTCTCTAGGATTATTGTTCATTTTTAAAACTTTTGCTGAGGTGGTCTATCATTCATGAATGGACGAGATTGATTGGAGATGAAATTCAGGGTTTCCTAGATCATTGTCAGCGATTGGAAGTGACAGTTCATCCCAGAATAAGTGGAAGGGAAATGAGAAAGGTAAGAATGTAGGTGTAAGATCAACACATCCTTTTAGGAAGACCTCATCTATTGCTTCTGATACACATTAGGTTGTGTGCCATCAGTGCAAACGGGTATGGTACAGATGAACTTCATTTCCATTCCCTCCTAGGACTTGCCATGGGTGAGCATTTGTGGGATATATACAATACTTTTGTTGGACTATAAGCCCAAACCATGGTGGGACTAGATCAATGGATCATAGAGAGGTATCAATTCATTCAGAGCTAACTAGGATGACAGGATATTGGTTCGGTGGTTGTAGTGGTTGGACCAAATCTTCTTCAGGAAAAGCCAGATTAGGGCAGATCCTTAGGTGAGCAAGTGTTCCAAGGAAGGGACCATGCATCTGCATGCTGTGGATCAGGAACGAGCAGGATCTGATGCAGGACCTTCGAATTTTTAAGGTATCATTCAGATTTCATCTTCTATAGGTGTAGTTTTATTTGATACTACTTCTTATGTTTACTTTAAATCTGCTCATCTTGTGAACCTGTTGATCCTACCAACTGAACTGTTATCTTTTTCCATTTAGTTGGTAAAACCATTGGGGAAAATGAGGGAGCAAGGCCTTAGCTGTCTATTATGCGCATTCTCTATCTCAAGAGTCGAGATGGAGTGAGATTTCTTGGTCATGGATAAGGACCTATTTAATGTTATCCTTGGTATGGAATGGATTGTGTGATTTCACTCACATATTGTCTACTATCTTAAAAAATTTTGTTTTATGGAACCTAAAGGGTGCCCCTAGGGATTTCTTAGGGAATATGATCCTTGTTCAGGTTGCACAAAACCTTCATTTCCGGAGTTAGGGAAAATTTCTTATCATTTATCATTGCTCCCACAGTATGACAATAGTTGAGCTTCTTAGAGTGGGATACCTCTTGTAGTTGAGAGTTTCAAGAGGTATTTATATAAGATTTTTTTGGAATACCGCCAGAGAGGGACGTGGAGTTCTCAATTGAGTTGTTGCTGAGAACAAAACCTATATCTATTCCCTCACATCACAAGACCCCATTGAATTGAGGGAATTAAAGGTACATCTTGATGATTTAGAATCCAAATGATTCATTCTCAGGAGAATATCTCTTTGGTCAACCCCAGTTTTATTTGTGAAGTAGACCAATGGAACACTCTAATTGTTCATTTATTACAAGAAATTCAATAAGGTGACCATCAAGAATAAATACCTTTTCCCCAAATTGGATATTTTCCCCACCAGCTGAAGGGGAAAAATTGGTTCTCTTCAATTGACTTGACGTCAGGTTACCACCAACTAAGGGTGAGAGAAGAAGACGTCCCGAAGACGTCATTATAGAGTAGGTATAGTCACTTTTTGTAGTTGGTCATGCCCTTTGGTTTGATGAATGCTCGAAAATTTTTCACAAAACTCATGAATAGGTTGTTCCACCAATATCTCAACTCCTTTTTCGTGGTATTTCTGTACGACATCCTGGTTTATTATGGACCTAAGGAGGAGCATGACAATCTCATTTGGATCATTTTTGGGAACTTTGTTGGACCACTTCATGTATTCAAAACATTCAAAGTACACATTTTGAGTAAGGTTGTGAAATATCTGGGTAACGTCATCTCAAAACACAGGGTTTCAGTGGATCCTAATAAGATTAGTGCAGTTATGTCATGGTAACAGCTAAGGATTGTGTTTGATATCCGGAGTTTTCTTGAATTGGAATGTTTTTACAGGTATTTTGTTTGGGATTTGTCGTGGAATGGCTTTTCCATGACAGCACTCACTAGGATAGGGGTGAAGTTTGAATGGAGCCCTTAGTGTCGGGAATCCCTCGAGGAGTTGACGCGGTGGTTGACCACCACACATTTTTTTGTTCTTACTTGAGTCTAGGATGGTCTATGTGGTTTATTATGATGCCTCAGGTATGGGCCTTGGGTGTGTACTCATGTAGGATAATCATGTTGTGGTTTATGGTTATTTCTAGCTCGGGCCGCATGAGAAGAATTACCCAACTCATGACGTGGAGTTGGGAGCTGTGAATCACGCACTAAATACATGGCATCACTACCTCTTTGGGATGAAATTTTTTGTCAACTCTAACCACAAGAGCCATGATTACATATTCACGCAGATGGAAGTAAACCTAAGGCATCGATGTTTGATCAAGTACTTGCAGGGGTTCGACTTTTATATTTTCTATAACCTGGGAAATGGAAATTTGGTAGAGAATTATTTGAGTACGAAAGTACCAGTTCATGCTTTGAGTAAGTCCAATGATGAGTGTACTTTTATGGGGCTCTATGTCCATATGCAATTGGAGTGTTGGGAGCACATCGTAGGTACTTTCTTGGTTATCATTCTGTTGACTACCACTCTTCTGGAGTTGATTCAGTGTGATCAACCTAGTGAAGAGATGTGTCTGCGATCTATGTAGTTTATTCATGGTGGGGAGCCTCCATCTATTTTTTTCTTTGTCTCCCTAGAGGATTTTCTGCTTTAGGGGTCATGCGGTGGTTCTGTTGTCTCTGTGAAAGGTGGTGATGCATGATAGCCACCAGTCTCAGTGGGATATCCATCTTGGAATTACCAAGATTTTTTATGATTTTTATGGCCAGTTCTTATGGCCATGTACGAGATGGGACATATAAGACTTTGTATTGAGATTCTACACTTTTCATGTGGTGAAAGCAGATCATCAGAGAACAACTAGTCAACTTATTCAATTACCCATTCTTACATGGAAGTGGGATGGGGTCACCATAGAATTAATTGTTGAATATCCTTGTACACCATGGGAGAGGAATTAAATTTGGGTATTGAATGATCATTTGGCGATGTAATCTCACTTCATCTAGATCATAGATATAGAGATGGTGGGTGATCTGGGTTGTTATTATGTTCAGAATGTGGTCAAACATCGTGGTGTGATGTCAGCAGTTGTCTTTGACATGAACCCCTACATTAGCACTCGGTTTTGGGAAGGTCCCTATATGGCTTTAAGGTCTGAAATTAAGATGAGAATGACATAACATCCTCAGATGGATGGCTAGATAGAGGGGGGAAATTAGATTTTTGGGGACATTATTTCATCCATGTGTGTTGGATTTCATAGGTTCATGGGATAGCCATTTAGGATTTTTTGTGTTTTCTTATAATAATAGTTACTAATCCTATATTAGAATGGATCCCTTTGAGTCACTCTATGGTCGATGTTATCAATCTATTTTTTATTGGGTAGAGTTAGGAGAGACATCACTTTTGGGACCGAGCCTTGTTTAAGAGATGTATGAGATGGTCATGTTGATTAGAAAATAGTTTTTGACTACTCATAGTTTCCACAAATCATATGAAGATTTGAGGAATTGGGATCTTGAGTTTTCTCTGGGGGATAAAGTGTTCTTGAAGGTGTCTCCTCGCATGGGTCACATCTTTTGGGAATGCAAGGGTTGTTTACACTGAGGTATGTTGGGCCTTTCTATATTTCCAAGAGGATCAGAAAATATTCAGAAAGGTTATATTTACCAACTAATTTGACTTTGATTCATGAATTATTCCATTTATTCCATATGAAAAAGTACAAACCTGATACGTCACATGTGTTGAATTAGGAGGAGTCATAGATAGAGACCAACATACCAGTTTTTGAGCAGCTAGTGCAGATAGAGGATTCTCAAGAGAAAGTGATTTATAGATAGTCCATTACCTTGGTATTATTTTATTAGATGCATTGGAATGACGAGCATGAGACTTGGGAGTTGAATTCAGGGGATGAGAAAGATCCCCCATTTCTATTCACTAATCACACTTCAAATTGACCTTCTGAGGGAGGACAGTTTCTATGGTGGGGAGGATTGTCACACCCAGACTTCACATCGATGTATTTTTCTAATTTTAATTTTATCCTGTAATTTTATTTTTCATTTTAATAATATCTTTTTTTTGAATATAGGCTGAGCATGATATGAGTCATGTGATTTTTGCGCTGATAAATGAACTCGATCCCAACATGTGCGGTGTACTTTTTTCACTGGTAAATGATCATTGGATTGACAATGCACAATGTTAGGGAAGGGCACATGTGAAGCCATGCAGCCTGCCTGGCGTTTGGGTGGAACATTTTTATTATTGAAATTTTAACCACACACTTCTTTTTTTAACATCAATGGTATTTTTATTATTGTAAATCCCATTATTAATATAAATTATCCAATTTATTAATTATTATTTTTTGATTGGTTTAATTACTTTTTTTAGGGTTCATATTCCATCTTTTTTTATTTATTTATTATCTTTTATATTTCTTTTATTTCATTTATTTCATTTATTTTTTTTTCTCTTCATCACTTGACCTCTCTCCCATCCTTCGAGCTACCATAATGCCCTCTCTATCCCTTTCCTTGTTCTCCCCTACCATTTTCCACTATAAGCTCCTCCAATGCTGCTCTCAGTGGTGTCACAGCCTCTCACCCCTATTACCTCATGCTTTTCCTAGCCGATGTCGCACATACTCTCTTATCTAAAAAGTCATGCCATGCCACACCCACTTCTTTCTAGATGATGCGATACACCACAATAGCATTCCATGTTGCCTCATGCCGCGCCACGACCATAGTCTTTTTTACTATCTTACACCCAGCCATCACCCCTGACCTCCATCGCCACTCTCGTAGGACTGGCCACCCAACTTGCTACCTCACCCTTTCCCTCATTGATCCGAGACTCCTGCATGCAAGCAGTCAAGTCAGACCGTAGGTGTGCCATCCCATTATAGCTGGACCATCCAGCTCTTCCTTGGTAAGAACCCACCCTAGCAGTCCGCCCCCTCCTTTATCCATCCCTGTGCGCACCTCCCCCGAGTTCTTTTGAGGCTTCAATAGCCCCTCCCTTGGCTATAACTTTTCTTAGTGGCTCCCCTGTTGTTTTTCTAGCAAGGCACAAACCCCAACAACCTCCATTGTCCTCTAGTCAGCCTATCAGACACCGCGCTATAGGTAAAGAGTACCCCAGTTGATCGTACATATATTTCTATGTTGTAGTGGTTAGGGTTTAGATTGTTTTGAATTAATTTTTGTGCAATTAAGTGGTAATTTGATTTAGGAGCCTTTTTTGTCTTATTGTGGTGCATACCTCATGCGGCAGGAGGTTTGCGTCTTCTTGCGATATTTTTCCTACGCCGAGGTAGGTGATTCCACACATAAATATTAATTAATGATCATTCACTATTTCTTTAATTAATTTATCCCCTTTGTCAATTAGTTTTCATGCGGCAAAACAATTATTTTTTACTAAGTTCTTTTGAACATTTTATTTTTCATAAATATGTTTAAATGATGTTAGTCTATTTTATAATTGTAAAAACCCACTATGATATGTTTATCACTGTTTTGTAAACTCTTCTGTGTGTGAGTTTATAAGTTCAAATGATGTAGTTTTGGTTTTAGCAACGTTTCAGAACATGTTTTTCTTTGAAAATGGTTTTTAGGGAATTTTTTCTTTTAAATTTTTTTTCTACATGTGTTGAAATTTGTTAAATACTTTCTCATAGAGGATTTCTTAATTATAAAAAGTGTATTTATAAAACTATTCACCTAGTTTAATTTAAAATTAAAGCAGTGCAGGTTAAATTCTAAAATGTTTTTGGGGTGTGTATGGTTTTAAAGTATTGTATCAGTGTTTGAATAGTGTGTTTCTGTGTGTAATAACCTTGTTTTTCTCTTGATTTTAAATTTGGAATGTGATTTGAACTTAGAAATTAGATGAAAACAAAGAGGGAATCCTAGGGAATTAGGTGGGGGGACTAGGACTAGTGGGATAGTGGGGTAGTGTTCAGGAGGTGGCTTGGCCCGGTTTCACTGGAAGGATTTACTACTGCAACAATGACTATACATATTAATGATTGAGGATTGTGGTTTCTAATCGATGTTTTTACGGGCCGTGGTTTCTAAGCCACGGTTTCTGAGGTTCATGGTTTCTATGCCACATTTCACTAAGACACTAAATTCTAGGGTCCCACCTATTACTATCACCCAAAGGGCCTCTCCCATATTTTGGTGCTCCTAGTTACTATGTTCACACCAATGATACATGATATGTCACATGAGTTATTACACAAACATGTGTCTGCATTTAACTACTTTTTATTAAGGTTGTTTCATAAAAACTATTTTCATTACTGTTGTTCAATAATTTCCTTCTTTCCTTTATTTTATCACTTCAAATGTTTTTGTCTTTAAATGATTATGGATGGAATTTTTTCTTGGTGGCATCCTAATAGAAGATTTCTCATGCCTTACTTACTTCTTTGGGTAAAATTTTATTTGTTTATACCTTATAGAAGTAATGGGGTAGCTTCTGGAGGTGGTGATTTAGGTTGTTATAAGAATACATAGTGCGGCGTTGTGAATATGGATTGAGGGTGGTGTCCTCTTGCCACGTGGGGTCACACCTAACCACAAACTAATATTTAACCTAGAACCAGAAGCATCATCCAAACCTCTAATCATATTAAAAACAAATCCTTAATATTTTCCAACCTCAATGATCCAGACATTAAAAATATCCCCTTCAGTAGGATACAAATTAAAATTACCATTAAATTAAAAAACATGCAACAATATTTATTATTATAAACCAGCCACCATTATATATTTTCCCATCCTTAAAAATTCATGGTTTTCATAATTTATAAATCCATTCCCACTATCATTTTTGATTAAATGATAAATTTTCATATTACTTCCCCAAAAGATGAAGGGGATTCTATTTCACATCATAAAATATTAATGAATTTTTTTTCAATAAGAACTATGCTACCCACTCATAACCATTTACAATACCAAGATTATTGTAAACTACACCTGTCTATCATGAGATACCAAACAGGGATCATCCTATTCATTCCCAATCCAATGGTTCTCTCCTACAAGACCATCTCAGAAAGTTTGACTCTTAGTCATGGTGTTTACCATAATAAAAATAACCCATAAAAATTAACTTTTAGTGGACTATATGTATGGGTGATGTGGATTCCATCACACTACACCAGATATCTTATAAAAACATGAGTCAAATTTTTTATGGATGACTTTTCCTAAAAATATATTATCTCACCCATAGATTTTTTTACCATCACCCAATCATGATGAATATGTTCTAATAAGAATCAATATACTGTATATATACTCACAGTAAAGAAAAAAATTTGACACTCAATATATTTCCATTTTTGGGTCCTCAATTCCCAACACTAACCATCAAAAACTATCCATTAGTATCGGGGTAACTCAAATATACTCACTCTCAGGCCTTGTCAACTTCAATAACAGGCCTGATATTGACACTTGGTGTTGATCCAACATAGAATCTAATTCCAAAATCCATTTGTATCAAATGAAAATTATAGATTTAGAAAAATATTCTCACTAACATCCTTATGTCGTCTTGAGATTCCCCTAAAAAATGTCAAAATGTACCCAACCCTATCAACATAAGGGGAATAAATCTATGAATAATAATGTTCTATTCACCATAGTTATATCCTTATAACCCATCTACTATGCTAAAAAATTAATTTCTATTGACAATGATCCATCCAATACCATACATAATGAATAAAATTGGTAGTTATTCTCATACCTGATTGGAAACCCAAAACACTGATCAATACTTTTTCTCGAACCACCAAGAATGTAATCCATAATATCCATCGATATTGCATATGTAATTTTAATAACAAACATCCATTTATAATGGTGTGATAGCTACCATATGTCTTCCCTTACACTGCTCCATGATCACTAGACCATCTGATTCCCATCAGCACATGCTTGTCACTCCTCCCAATAAATGTCAACCTGTCCTGATAACCCAAATAAAGGACCAAGCACAAACTGACCATACCACAAAACTCCAATCCACCCTTGACGTCACCACTTATTATGGGGATGCACCTTTTATTATAATGAAATCCTCAAGCAACCATTCTTGTAATCATGTAATCTACCATATCGGTTCTCATGCCCGCACATGGATATTTCACAGATTTGTTACCCATATGGGAACCACGCCTAACCATCACAAACATTCCATGACACAAAATAGATTTTTATGAAATAATATTCCAACCCCCAGTCTCCTTTTACCTAGTATAGTTTTCCTCTAAAGAACCCACTTACATGTTATTATTCAATATCATTCTCAATATAATCCAAATCTATCAGGTGTATCATCTCGCATCACCCAACTCATGCTCCCATGAGTCACACTTGATAAATCATAGGATCATTCAACTAAAAAACTAACCATATTCTTATCACATATAAATATAATTTAGTCAAAATTAATCATTGATTCATTATCATTTACAACCCAAGGTATCTTTCTCATGTTGTGGCTAACTACATGATCACCCACCACTCATGAATCATTCCAATCTATAAGAAAGTAACCATGATCTATCGATCCTTTATCCAACCATCATGGATTATTATTACTTATTTCATCAGGAATAAATTGTAAAATTAATAGGTCTAGGAACCTAACCAATACTCCCCTACAAACTTATTTTTCGTATCCAAAGAACTCTAATATATTTTATTCAAATAATCTCAAGGAATCTCACATTACATTCAGCTACCCACATAAAGAAATATAATATATTATGTAAACATTCACTATAACATTAATACTCTTGCGTTTTCACATATACATTATTGGATATATTCGGCCAAGGCACCCACCCACTCTAGTGTGCTAATTCTCATTAGGTATCTATATATCATAATACTCCCTCAAGGATCATGATCAAATCTTGTTCATATAATGATACCACCCTATGATGATTCATACTGATTAAAACCATAGTAACATGTTTTAATTAAGTATAATTACACTAATAATTTATATAAAAAACACCATATTGGTTTTTCTTGATACATTAAGTATCCCAAAATGGGGTCCATCAGTTTGGCATTGAATTCATTTACTAATCTATTATGGGTCACGATATATCCCATGCATAGAATAACATTATTTCCATCAGAGGAGGACATCCAATGATGATATCCACATGAGCTATGATGAAAAGAAAATACCAGGTTTGAATTATGTATAATTACACCAATAATTTTACGAGGAAAATCATATATAATCTCTTATTTGAATTAAAACCAACCAAAACCCCAAAAATATCCAAATCAATCACATATGACCACATGAATTTCATGAAAATCAAATGTACCAAATATGATGCATGTATTCAGACCTATTTACACTATGTTCAAAGATTTAAAATCCAAAATATCAATAATATATATATATATATATATAACTTGAATTAATATCTCAACAATAAAATAAAAAACCAAGAGGATAATTATGATAAATAAGGTAACCTAGAATACCCCCAGAAAAATTATTCAAGAATTATTAGTCTAAGGTTGATTGAAAGCTATGAAACATTTCAATTACCTATTTTATACAAGAAATTATAATAAAAGAAAAAGTATTCTCCAATACCACTTTGTGACATCCCCAGCTAATACCACAATATAATATACCAATAATGATACTAGTAATCATAGTATCTTATGATGTGTTACATGACTGAAAATATTTATCCCCATATACCAGAGGTTTTAGACTAGTTGTGACGGTCTAAAATGTTACTTTTGGGAGAATATACCCCCATATTAAAGTAATATATTGATAAATTAACCAAATAACATAACCATAAAAAATAATATTGGTATACAAAATTAGTAAAAAGGCACTCAAAGAGGCTCAGTTACCATCCCCAATACTCAACTTCTAGATTCTTCAAATATATCTGGATTTTTAATGAAATATGTTGAAATTTCCCTACATAAACCAATTATCATAATGAACTCTTGGTAACCAGGGTCCTAGGAATGCCTGATTAGAGGTTGAGTAAAACTTATTATTCCTTTACTAATAGTATACATTATATAATAAAAATATATATTGTATCAAAATGTAAAAATTTCCGAATCATCAAAAAAATTATATAAAGAAAATAAATAAACACCATCTACCCTTTAGTTAAAAGTGTTTGAACCATGTTTTCAAGAAGTTGTTTTTAAAATATGGAAGATGATGGTGTTGGTTTAAGTTTTCATGGAAGATAAGGAAGAAATGAATTTAGCTCATTTTTTATTTTATGGTTACTAGACTGCCAAATAATATTTTTGATTTTAGAATAATAATGCATAAGAATTTCTATTGTAATAGGATATGTTTTTGTGATGAAGCCTCCTCAGAATCATCTTTGGTTCCAAATTATGTTCTAATTGTAATGAGGATGAGAATCAGAGTGTTCCATGATCTGATGAAAATATATTGATTCTTTTTCGTTTTATAATTCAAAAAGTGCATATGTCATTTGTGAACTTTGTAATGAAATCCCTATTAAATAATGTGGGAGAGTTGTGAATCATATTGATGTTTATATTGGAATGAAAAAATGTTTATGAATGAAAAGGAATTTATAATACTTCAAAATGTATGTCATTAAATGATAATGATAATCTTCAACATATTTTAAATAATGATGATGTACCAATAAATGAAGAGGTGTGTTGAAAAAAGAATTTTCTAAATCAAATCATTTTTGGTATTGGGAAATCAGTATGGGATCACCTGATAATGATTTATTATTAATGCATCTGAATGTTGAACGGAATGTGAAGATGAAAAAGATGCGTGTTTTTAGTCAAACCAATAATCCATGACAAAGAAATCATAAACAAAAGAAGTTATTTGATGGAAATTAATTGTTGTCTTAATCCTAAGAGGAATGAATTTGTTGTTGGAATCTGTCCAGCAGACACGGTGTGCCACCAATCATTCTAGTAACATTGACACCTGTAATCCAACATAGTGATGGTTGAAAAAGAAAATACTATGTATAATTTTATGCATTGGGAGTTTTTTTGGGATCAATGAATTAGTAAATAAGAAATGTTGGTTTGTTATAATGTGAATAAGAAAAAAATTGATTAATTCACAATGTAGTTATCATGTGTTCTTCAATATGAGTTACTAGTTGTTATCATTATCAAGTGTGTTAGTCGAAATATGAAATTTTATATTTTTATAAATTGGTTCATGATTATCATACTTGAGTTGACACAAATTATCAGAGTAAATTCAAGTCAAATCCTCCAGGCATGGGCTTCAACTAATAAAAATTTTAAGCTATAGGATTAATGGGATGATGAAAATAAGAAATGAAGTTTTGTTTCAACATCTAAAAAAAAATTCAAGTGGGATCATGAATTTATGTTTTAAAAGATGATCTGAAGTGCTTTGTTTATATTAATTGGTATAGAGGATTGTAATGAGAATACATCTATTCGTTATATGTTTTCATGTTCATATATCATTTGGAGAAGAAAATTGTAAATAAGAATATGTAATATTTATACTAATGATGAAATTCTAATGGGGTATATTAGTTCTTGTAGTTGATATGGAGTATCGTAATGATGAATCAGAATCAGACTGAAGATTTTAATGAATATCTAAAGTGATTTGAACTTGTGTAAAGATTAGAGATGTTTCAAGGAGAGTTTAAAAATATGGACGATGTCTAAAATCACCTAAAATTCAATGACAATTATTTTTTTTGAAAATTTTTTAAGTAGGAATGTTTTATGGAATCATGCCAAAACTAGTTTGGGATGGCCTATAAATAAAGGACGTAATTCGTAATTTCTGGACACAAGTATTGTTCAACAAGGAATGAGTGATAAATAATAATAGAGAGAAGATGTTTTTATAAAAAACAATATTGATGAATTTATTCTGGATAAAACAAGAAATGATAAGAGAAAATAACATATTCAATGTTTCTTAGATGGGACCTAGTAATCAGACTGGAATTTCTAAACTGAAGAAGTAGATATTTATAAATTTTTTATGGTAATCTAAAAAAGTTATATCTTCCTTATAGAGAAATATGACATGGGAATTTGAATGGGAAATTAAAATATGTTTTATTGTGAATTTCATGATTTTATTTCCTAATGTAGTGTAAAAAAGTGAAGAATTGTTCTGAAGATCTTATTTTTTTATAAAATTTTATCAATTAAAACTGTAACATGTCAATTAAAAAAACATTGTATTATATCAATTCATGCTGCATGAAGCACATGCACTATGGTATGGAACACAGTTCTACATGAGTGTAATGGAATATCCTACTCATTGTATTCAACACATAAAGATTATTTTCTTATGGATTGTGTGGTATTAGATTGATTCCAAACATTACTAAGGATGTATCTACTCTTGTGGAGTAGTGAACCTTGAAAATTCTTGAATATCTATGGTTTTATGATTGTTTTATTTGTTATAAATGTGAATATAGTTTAACTAGTGGGGAATGTTTTTTCCAAACAAAAGAAACATTACTGAAAATTATATGACTGATTCACCCCTCTCCCTCTCAGTGATATATTGATATTGGGGGAAATTTTCATAATGGAGACACTTATGATCTTCCCTGACTTATTTAACTAGTGTCAGATCTCTTTGATCATGTAAAATAACCATACCAAGTTTCAACCATAAATATTCCCATGAATATATATATTTTTATTCAGGATAAAAATAATCCTCCCCTATAAACATATCATTCAAAAAAAGGGGAAATACTCCAACCTCATAATCTCATATGTCATTAAGGAAATGTGGTTATCCCTAGAAACATATCATAAAAAATCAGGGTGAAAAGTTATCTACAATAAAATTTCATATAAAACACTTAGAATATCATACATCATCAGGTGGAAAAGTGGAATGACTCATAATCTCTTATCGAATACTCAGGGGGGTAATGTTTCTCAACCTGTAATCTCATACAATATTTAGTGGAAAATATTCCTACCTTAGAATATCATGTTAAATAAAAAGTTATAAAACCATCCCACCCTCTAAAATTATAATATATAAATTATTTTGTTAAAATATACTAACTTAAAAATATATCATATATAAATGATCAGGGAATAGTGCCCCCACCTGACTATATAACAAATAAAATTTGTGGGGAATGACTCTCCACCCAATAATCTCACATGTTTCACCCTATGAGTAATTAATTTACCATAATACCTTTTATATCATACACCTAGGTAATACCACCTCTGTAAAACCTCATATATAATATAATAGGGGTTTATCACTTTCCTAAACCCAGAAAACATTCTCTAGACTATCCTCTCATAAACATAACCAAGGCTCATCACTGTATCTATGTTAGGAATAAAACACAATATCCTCCATGTGGTAACCCCTTATAGGGTCTATATGAGACTAAGGAACACACTATGGTCACCGATATCATGTCTCATCATATTTCTCAACATGGGGTCCCCTTTAGAATCCCCAAATCTTGGGTTAAGTCTATAATTCAATGGATATAACAACCCATAGTATGATAATGATAAAATCATGGAACAATTGAACAATTTGGAAATAAAACATGTTAATCCTAATATAGAGAATACATAAATCCAGTCTCACCTCTATGTACCCTAGGTTCACCAGTTACACACATGAAATAAATAATTGTACAAAAATTATACCCACTATGGAACTTATATACCACATAGAGAGGAATAATTTTTACACTATATATTCAATAATGACAAAATCTAGTGGTGTCTCAAGGTTTCATATTGGCTTCCTCTATTCTAAATACTCTTATTACATCACTATTCCCTATACAGAGGAGTACAAGGGAACCCATCATTGGGTCTTTTACAACTCTTTCTGGAACAACCCAGACATAAGTACCCTAGAGCCAGTGCATACTTATACAATGGTACACGATAATTGGAAGTATACACTGAAGTATCAATCAGTTTAGTAGTCCTGGAAAATTAGATAAACATATGATTCACATATTATATTGGAAGTATAATAATATATCATAATAATCATTATTGTATCTTTAAAATCATTCAAAATATCCATTATCACAATAGAGGGAAAAATGAAGGGATAGTTTTTATGTTCAATAAGGGTTACATAAAATTGAAATTATTATGAGAAAATAATGAAAAATCCATATGAAAAAATAGATTGTTAAAAAACATTCCATTTAATATATAATTGGAGTTAAAAGTAAAACAATTTAAAAAAGTACATAGGAATCACATAAATAATGTGAACTAAACTCATAAAAAGAGAATGCATAAATCTTGACATTCATTATCATACCATAAAGGACTCAATGAATATATCATGAATCATGTTATCACGTCCTTATCAAATACCTTCATAATAAATAGGTAGGTGTAAACAAGATAACTATCTAATATGGAATGCTTGGTATTTTATTGCAGGAGACCTATCAATACTTCATGGACATATCGATAATTGGGGACCACATATCACTTTAATTTCAAGTTCATTACTCTGATATTGAATAATCAATTCAGTTCACTCTTAACATTTGTTATTAGTCATTATTTATTCCAATTTAATCTGCAATACTGAAAATTTCCTCATTCAATGAAATATATTTCTTAAAAAAATCCAATCATATGATACTATATAAAAATAGTATATGATTAAGGAAAACTAAAATTTTGGGAAATTATTCCATATATATTACACAATGATATTTTAAAAGAATGAAATTATGATTGATATCATGTGTGACCTGAAACATCTAGCATGAGTGAACCCTGAAATATTATTATTAAGATTTGATCGTTATAACCCAATCATTGAATTGGGGGGTATGAATAGGCTTAATTATATTATTAGATATTTATATATCATAATAAATAAAAATTTTATAATTAATACTTAGGAAATAAGAATTAAATTTTTAGAAAAGACATTTTATCTATTAAAATAATATTTCTTTTAAAAATTTATTTATTGATTTTTGTTGGTGAATTAAATAAATACATTTTTAAACTGTTAGAAATTCTATTTGATAAAAATATTTCATTTTTTTAGTCTTCATATCAAAAATAATTTATCACGAATTTTTTTATTTTTATAAAAATTATTATTTTTCTTATAAATAGTAAAAAATCCAATATTATAGAAATTTGTATTTCCATTTAATGTATTTATAAATTAGAATTATATATTTGTATAGTTTTGAAATTTAATTAGTTATTTTTATTAAAAATAACCTTACTATATTATTTTTAATTAATTTTGTACTAAAATATATTATAAAAAAGTGTACTTAAAATGATATTTTTCTGAAAAACTATTTTTATCGCATTTTGAGAGTTTAATTTAATATTAAATTTTTTCACTTCAGTTTCTTGAAAAAAAATTAAATAAATAATTGTAATAATGACTTCAAAATTTTTAAATTTATTCCACTTTATTCTTAGTCATTATGAAATGTAATTAGAGTAAAAATTTGATACCACGATTATGGAAAAATGATTTAATTAATTGTAAAAATAATGTGATAAAGACTGCAAAGTAACACTAGCACCTGAATTGTCATTATTAGATGAGTATAATTTGTCGATATTCATTAAAAATTATAATATATAATCTTCTTTTCCTTTTGAACATTATTTTGAAATTTATAATATTTTATGTAAGGAAAAGTCATAAATCTTATTTACTTTATTTTATTGACATTAAATTTATGACATATGAATAAATATATTGTTTTTGGTAATAAATATTAATTTAAAATATAAATGATTTTTATATATCATGATAATTTATTTCTAATTTTTTTGATGAAATTATTACTTTAAATTATTATGCAACCAGAGAAAGTATTTATTGAATTAATAGTAAAATAAAATTAATGAATTTAAAAATGTGAAATTTAATATAATTTGGATGCATTTTTAAATTATATGATTATTTTATGTAAAAATTACATATTAGGGAGGTGATAATTACATATATTATAATTTAATTGTCACCAAATAATATTAAATTTAAAATTAACTAAATAGTTCATAAATTTATATTAATGATATTTTATAAAAAATGATATTTTATTAAATGTTTTAAAGCTGTTAATTTCATATTATCTACCATGTTACTATGATATGGATTAAAATATCAAGAATGGTCAATTTATGGTCCAATATTCCTTTTATAGTAACTGTAATGACCCCTGAAGAATGTAATCATTAATATAGTGATAATTGTCAAAAATGGGTTAAAATAATAAATAAGGGTAAAAAATAACATAGAATTTTATGGTCTTTGTTTGATGTGTTGATTAAAAGTCGCTCTAGTCATATATTTTAATATTTTCAATTTTGTTCCATTTTATTGTGAAAATTAATTTATATTAATTAAATATTTTCAAAATTTATTAGAGTGCCCCTCCTCTGTCATATAAAAGGGAACCAGCTCTCCAATTTTCGTCACACTTGAAAAGCCCTTTTGATTGGTCATTCCCTATCCCAATCCTTAATTATATCCATACCCATGTCTTAGAATATTTTTTATTTGAAAAGTATCCTAAGAAGACTTTTTCTCTAAACCATAAAAGGATTTCTGAAGAAGAAAATGTTAATGAACACAAGTGAGGAGTCAGACTCAAGGTAAGACACATTTTTTAAAAAACATATTATTAAGTTAATATTACAATTATATTTCTTCCTCTTACATAATTTAAAAATTATTATATGTATTTATTTAAATTCACATTATTTAATTATAAAGGGCCTTTTAAGTCACTTTATAAAAAATTCAAATTTTCAAAAGGAATATTTTAACATAATGGTTTCCCTTTCCTTAATAAAGAAAACATGAATATTTATTTTAATTTATATGGATGAAATTTATTTATTTCCTCTATAACCATTATTTTATTTTAGAATTATTTTTTATCAATAGATTTTTTCATATAACGAAACCATGTTTCACTTTATTCTCAGAATTTTAGTTTGGTAAATTAGGTTTTTAAGGGAATAAGGTATATTATTATCTTAAAGTAAATTCCTATGGGTACAAAAAATATTTTTATGATTTTATATTTCATGTTTTATAATTTTTTTGTGGTAATTGGTAATTTGTTTTTGATAACAAGTTGTTCCGTTATAAAATAATTATGAGCGGTTTTGTGATATCTCGCCAATTCATTGTGTATGATTTATGTTTGGAACATGTCAATGAGTGTTATTCCAAGTGTAACCATGATAGTTACTCCATGTATAACCATAAGGTTTATTCCATATGTAATCATTAATGTTAATCCATGCATAAGAGTTATATGAAAATGATTCCTCAAGTTACCAATATTATTTATTTATCTTCTCTATGGTTTGTAGAGTAATATTATGATTTCATATTATATATTAATGATTTTTTTGTTTAATCAAAATAATTTTATATTTATTATTGGTTAAAAGTGTACATTTGATAAAAAAATCATGGATTTTTCTTTATTTAAAATATACCTTTATGATATTTCATTTTCCAATAATATTTATAATGAAATGTTTTTGGAAAATCTTGAGGAAGTGAAGTAAATTTATTCAATATAAAAATGTTTATTTTGATTTGAATTTTTATTTTGAGATGAGTAATTATAATGAATATCTATGAAATAACAGCTTCATTATTTATTTCATTTTTATATCCCTTTTAATGTTTTTTTCTCATCCAATGTAATAAAAAAATTCATATCATTTTAAGGATGAGTAGTGATAAGGATGTGGCCACAATAAAAATTATGAAGATGTGTCATGAAAGGAAAAATTGTTATATTATAAATTTTGTTTTTTAAAAAATTGATATTGAGTTGATGTTACAACTTTGTGATGTAATACTTATTTATTCAAGTGTAATTTCAAAATTATCTAAAAAATATAATCCTAAATGATATTTAGGAATACTTAAACATAAATTCTTATATAAAGATACTAGAATATTTATTGATTAAGGTAAGTTAGTTATAGTTTATATTAGATAAAAGGTTTATAAGACATTAGATATTAGTATGTTTTCATGTGAGGTTATATTAAGAATTAAAAATACCTTAGGGGTTTATAATTTTAAGGTTTCTAAAAAGTTAAATGTATTAAAAACCCATTTCACTGTTTTAATTGATGGATTTTGTAGTCATTATTGTTATTTTTTTAGATGATTATTTTGGATGAGGTATATATAACCAATTGGTTTGACATGAAGGATTTTTTTTCTAATAGTTATATAAAAGTTTTATGGATATAATTAGAAAAACATAATATAGAAACTGAGGATAAAACATTCATTAATATTGATATTATTTAGGATTTGAAGGTTAATGTATTATATAATGTCCATCGGTATTTTATTTTCAAGGACCATTTTCATTATAACATGAAATAATTCAATTCATATTTTAATTATGATTTTCTAAATAAAATAAATATTTTTTGTTATAGTGAAAGGAAAAGAATCTCAAAAAACCTTGTTATCCCTTCCATGTAATTTAACCACCACTATTTGTGAAAAATATTATTCAATTGATTGTGAAGTCTTTTTGAAAATTGAAATCACATACAAGAAACATTTTTATATTTCCCAAAACATCTGATATCTATAATATTTCAATGGTTCATGGAATATATTTTATTTTATTATGAAATATTAACTTATATATCTCATTAACCAAGGTATATTCCAAGAAGGACTTGACATTTTCTTTTTTGAAGTTATGAACAATATGTTGAAAGAAAACGTAGGTATCCACAACATGAAAGAATAACCAAATTCTTCGATTTAAGGTATGAATTATTTTCATATTTTACAATTATGAAACAAGATAGATTTCATATTGATGAATCATATGGACATATTTTATGTCATGGATTTATTGGAATAATTTATTATGAGATATGATGCTAAGTAATGGTTAAATGGTTGAAAATGATGTTGAATAAAGGATATTTTTATTTATGGGGTCATTAAAATTTTTATATATTGAAATTTTATCAATGATTTTTTAATATTCTAAATATTATTATAATATTCAAACACTAATGGATTATTATTAAATAGTTTTTTATTTATTATTTTGGAAACATATGTTAGATGTAATAAATAGCTTTCATAAGTAGTACAGAGAAAAAGAAATAATTTTTCATAGACAATAATTTAGAGAAATAAAAAAATGAATAAATAATTCTTTCAATGAATATTTTATTGATGTTGAGTAAGTAATTTTCATCTAATAGTATTTTATTTTCTTAAAAAATAAGAAGTATAGAAATCCATAGTGGTGAAAAACTGATTTGATGATTCATGATATTTTTTTAGTTCTTAATAATGTATCTATGAATGTTATAGGAATTTATTAATTTTTTTAGTAAAATTACAACATATAGATCATGTGAAATGATGAAAAATTTAGAAAGGTTATGGGTCTTGAACACATCACTATATGAAGACAAGGGTGCACCTCTTACCATTAGGATTCATGAGGTCATGGTTGGTATGAAATTAATTTTTTACATAAAATTATTTTTTTGATAAATTTTAATTATATTTTAGGAACATAGTTTTTACCATATAAATTACCATGTACTGAAAATTGAATTGGTGACTAAGAAATTAATGTTATTTTTGAAGATTCACGATACTTTTTGATCCTTAAATGATTCGGATTGACATTTTTTTGATAAGAACATATTTTATTCTTAGATGAATAATTTATCTTTATTTTGGAAGCATTTATGATTTTAATGCATCTTTATGGTTATTCAAATCATTTATGGATGTGATTGAAATATCATTAAGATTATATGACTATGTAATACAAATTTTTATGATGTGGATTTAAGAGTGAGTGATGTCATTTAGAGATAAATATTTGAAAAATACATGATAAAATAATTATAATATTTTGCATAAAATATTAGTTAGAAACATAGTAATTATTTTTAAGAATTATTATTTACAGAATGATTTTGTTTAAACATTGGTATTTACTACTTAATTTTAATGATTACTGAATTATTTTTTTGTCTAAAGAATTTTTAATTTTTTTAATTATGTGAATTTTTTCTATTGATTTTTGTTTTGAATAATTTCAAATGAAATTATAAATAACATGTTATCCTTTTGTGGTAGTATCTAACCTACTATATGTGTATTTTTTGCATTAAACATAAATAATTCATTTTAATACCAATTATTTGGAGTAGATTATTTGATTTTTGTTAAAATTGAATAAAGGATTAAATTATAATTTATAGTAAGTATAATTAATTATGTTATTATTCTATATGGTAATATAATTCCTCAAAATTCGGAAAATGATCTTAAAACGAAAAATTTTTCCCATTAACTATATTTCCAATTAATCCATACTTTTTTTTCACACCAATTTGGTTAATGGTTTTATGGTCGTAAACATTCTCATGACAATTCACATTCTTAGGATCAATGTTCTCCTGCAATCTCCATCATTATTTAGAATTTTTTTTCATGTCCATATTTTCACATCCTACAAATTTTGTTTGGAAACAAATGTATGTTTTATTCTATATGACTTATGTATTTCCTTTTCATATTTTTTAATCAAATGTTTTATTAACATTTTCATGATGTGGGAATTTAATAAAGGTTTTTTAAGACGAAAAACCTTTTATTATCATGAACAAGTTCAAATTGTGAGGTTTAATTTGAAGGGGGTGGGGGTGAATATTCCATCCCTATATTTTATAATAAGTACATTATGTTCAATAATGTTCCCAAAATGCAACAACGAGCTTAAAAAAACCATAAAATGTTATTATTTAAATATAAACATTATAATAATTCTTTTAAACTAAATGGTATAAATAATATTAATTTTTTAAATATATATATATATTCATATAAAAAAATATACTGATTAATGTTTATGAAATAAAACATAAATATTTAGAAAACTGATTTTATTCTTTAAAAATATATTTTCATCAAAAAATGTATTTAATTTTTTTGTGAGAGAATATTATAATTAATTTTTACCAAATTTAGAAATATTATTTTATTAAAAGAATTTAATTATTTAAATAATCATATAAAAACTATCTTGTTGTAAAATTTTGATTATTTTTTTGAAAACATTCATTTGTAGTTATTTTTTAATAAATAATTATATTATTGAAAACTGTATTTTCATTTAAATTATTTATAATGGAAAATTATATTTTGGGTTAGTATTGAAATTTCATTAGTTATTTTTTATTGAAATTTATACAATTATATACTTTGTAATTAATTTATTACTTGAATTGAGTATAGAAAATAATTTCTACGTAAGAATACATTTTTTGAATAACTATTTTTCATCATGTTTGACATGTTTAATTTAAAATTAAATTCTATTTATTATATGTTTTGAATCATGAAAAATAGATTAAATATGTTTAATAAAAATGTATAACTTTTATAAATTTTTTCATTTTATATTTATGCATTATAAAAATTAATCATATTATTACCATTGTAAAGGTAAACTAGTTTTATTCATGGAAAATTTTACTTGTTAAACACAAGAAGGTAATCCTAACAACTAAAATTATTTTATTTTATAAGAATATTTGAACCAAAATAATTCAAAATTAAAATATATTTTCTTTTATGGATATATGGAATTGATTCTGATAGTTATAATATTTTATAAAAATTAATGTAAAGAATGTCATTCTCGTTGTTTTATTGACATTACATTTTTTAATTAAGGATAAACTCAAGATGTGTTAAGTTATAAATATAAATTTAAAATATAATGGATTAATATTTATCATGGTAATTTATTTATAATTTATAGTGATTAAATTATTATCCTAAATTCCTATAAAATATTGATACAATATTTATTCACCAAATATAAAAATAAAATAAATGATTTTTAAAATGTTAAATGTAGTATGATTATATTGATTTTTTGTGTTCAATGATTTTTTCAGTTAAATATCATATATTATTGGGATGTTAATTCATTTTTATATAATTTTATTTTTTATTAGAACTTAAAAAATCAAATCAAATTAATTGTTCCAAAATAGGCATTAATTTTATTTAATTATAAAAAATTATTTAAAATGAAAAAAATTATTTTTTCATATACTTTTTTGGGATATTGTTGAAAATATAAACCATGGTCCATTTCATGACCTAATTTTTCTTTATTAGAAGTTCTCATGTGCCCTAATTACTAAAGGTTTTAATACCGTGATAATTTTCATAAAGGGGAAATGGATTAAAATAAGATAAGTAAAAAACATCACTTAAACCCACCCATTATTTATGGATTTGAGGATTATGACTAAAACATATCTTAGGATTGAATATTATCAATTTTTATCTATTTCAATGTAAAAATTAAAATAAATTAACTTAATATTTTAAGACTTTTTTAAAGTGCCCTTTCTATCTCACATAAAACAGAACCTCATATCTTATTTTCACTAAACATCAAAATCCATTTTGTACCACCAAGAAATACCTAAATACATTCATTAAATACCTCCCCAGATACAAGAGCAATCTTATTTATAATAAAATCAACCTATGAAATTTTTCGGTGAAAACCATAAGAGGTTTTTCAAATAATGTTAAGATGAAGAATGTACAAGATGGATTTGAATCAAAGTCGGGAACATTCATTTGAAAAAAATCCACATCAAAGTTTTCCGAACATTTTTTTAATTACCATTTTTTAAAAAAAATCATAGATGTATTTATATGAAACTAAATAAATTATAATTTAAATCTATGCCTTTTTTTAATTTAATGGTTGTTATAAAAATTTTTTTTACACAATTGTTTTAAATTATTTAAAAATTGAAAATTAAATTTTATATTTTAACATATATAATGATAATGAATTGTCCTACCATTTTAACTATTATTTTATATTTGAATTTCTCTATAATTTTCCATGTTTTCTTCATAGAATAAAACTTTTCCCTATATTTTTAGAATATTAGTTTTGAAAATATGGTGTTAAAATGAAAGGCATATATTAATATATAAAAATGATTTCTTATGGGTATGAAGAATGTTTTTATGATGCATGTATTCATGTGTTATGATTATGTAATGGTTTGTGTGTTTTTATAACTATATGTTGTTCTTTTATAAACTAGAGATGGATGGGTCTATGATATCCCTCTAATGTATTCAGGAAGACATATGTTTGGATGTTTGGGTGAGGGTTAATACAAGTCTAATTAAGATGATTATTCCAATTGTAATAATGAGGGTCAAAACATTTTTAAACATTATGGTCACTCTATCTATAAGAGAAACATGAAAATGATGCTCCATGTAATCAACATGGATCATAAGATTTTATAATTTCTACATGTGGGGGTTTAATTGTAGTTATAAAATTTAATTATTTAAACTCTAAAAAGCTCTTTATTAATTTATAGAAAACTTAGTTGTCCTGAGATGATCAGAGTACCTATAACAGACTCAATGTGTATTAGACAAATTAGATTATAGAAAACTTTACTAAAATAAACATTCTTTCTAATATAACAGTGGAAATACATAACATGTAAAGAAAATTAAAATGAATCTTTATAAGGTTTTACAGTAAAAAAACATGAAGCATTATAAAAGGAATGAGAAAACATTAACCATCAGCATAGAGTATGTTAATAACATTAAATTAATGTATCTATAATTGTAACCGAATTATTATGTTTTCTTGATCTAGAAGAATGTATTCGATCCCAAATATCACATTTAACTATGTCTTTATATCCCTAAAATCCCTCGATCATCCGTATCAGTATCACTAGTCTTCTTATCTACAGAATCGTTTGATCTTTACATTGTTCGATGCCATAATAAAATTTCAAATACATTTTTTTGAAATTTATAATACTCCCAAAAATTTCATGAAGTAAATAATATTAGAACATTTACAACGAGGAAGTAATTGGTTTTTACGGAAGAGAAAACATATTTCATGTTGTGTTGAAAAAACATCATCTATTATATCAACCAATACTCATCTATTTAAAGTTATAGTTCTAATGGTAATAAATCATTGATTTTTATAGTTGGTTTAAGTGGAATTCGATGAGATCTAACTTGATAATTCAAGAATTACATCCCCATCCAATGTAATTTGTTTTCATAATTACAATTCTAATCAAAAGCTATTTTATATAGTAGAAATAGTTAGAAATTTTATTATAAAATTTATTAATCTGATGGAATGAAAACATTTTTAATCTGATGGAAAAAGCTCTGTATGTATGATAGATTAAACTCATTTATATCGATAGATTAAATTTAGTCACGCTGATTGATCAAAATTAGTCATACTGACAGACTAAAATTTTGTTAATATGATGTATTAGAATTTTGTTAATAGAATAGATTATCATTTTTATATTAAATGGTCTATAATTTGGATAGTTTGATTGATTATACTTTAATTTTTTCAATGTAACAGACTTTTATGTAATTTTTATATTAAAAGTTATCATTTTTCGATAGAATAAATAGTTTTCTAAAAAATTTATAATGACTTGGAAAAAATAAATCTATTAAAATATAGATTTTATTAATATATTTTGTGATTTTGAAATAGTAGTATAGATTTTTTATAATGTAAGACATTGAACTCAACAATCTCTCCTTTTTAAAAAGCCTACAACAAAATAGTTAATGATAAAAATAATAGCATGAAAGAAAATTAAAAATACATTATTAATTTAAGAGAGCTTATCTAATTATATTTATTATATCCCCCATTATTTATAATTTCTATTTTGTTAAAGAAAAATTTTCTGAAATAATATGATATGGTAACTTCTTATTTAAATCACTCTAAAAATATGTTCTCCATAAATAATTTCTTTAAAAAATTATCCCAAAGTCAACAATATCAACCCCTTTGGAATTTTCAAAAAAAGAGTATATGAGTTATAAATTACCTGAAATATAATTAGAACAATTATATAAAACAATTTAGTTTAAATAAAAATTCATCCAAAAAAATATAAATAACATTCAACTAAATAAAAATGGAAAAACATTAAAACATAATATTTGGAGAAAAATTCATTCAATGTTTCATTCAACCAAAAGTTTTTTTGTTACATAAATATTTCGGAACGGAATAAAATAAATTTTCATTTTTCATTTTCTGCATGATTACATTCATCTTCTTAAACTCTAACTAGTTATTCATAGTTTCTTATTCCTTTGACTCTAAACTAGCCATCTTCTTTTCCATAATTTCAAAATATCAAAATTTTTATTTTCTTCTATCAATTATTCATTAAGAGACTTGTTCTCAGTATTATTATCTTTGAACATATAAAATTATTCCTCAAGTAATAAAACTATCTACTTAAATTCTAAATTAACCTAGTCCTAAGACTCTACTAATTATTTAAAATGCCCAACTAGGTAAAATATTTCATTAACTATAGAAGATAACTATTCTAGTGAATATGAAATTTATATAGATATATTCTTAGCCACATCTATGATTTCATCATGAAACTTCACATCACTTTTACTATCATTTAACCATCTAATGATCTACTTAACACATCCCCTTTCTTGCATCATCTCAAATTTGATATATTTGAGGTCTAACTTTTTGTTCCTCATAGTTTCAACTAATTGATTTAGAGCATCTGAAATTTCTAATACATTTATTCTTCTCTATATTTTGTTTCAATAAGATTATATTTTTATTTGATATAGAATAACAAACAAATTTATATTCAAATATTCATTAAAATAAGTGAATATTGTTTCCATTCTCTAATAAAAATGAGTAACATGAGAATCATCTAAATCTGATGAATCATCAAAAATATTTATCCTCAATGGTCTGGAAGTTACATTATATTTTACTCTCTCTTACTGTTGTTACTTCTCATTAAATATTATAGTTCTCAAAAATTACATTAGGTATATATTTAAATCATACTCATATTTATTTGATATTTTTATGGGATTGTTGATTTTAAGTTTATTTTAATAAACATACTCCTTTTATAAAATAATAAAATCAAAATATTTCACTATCTATCTACAAAATGATGATGTTTATGAAGAAATGTTTTCTTCCTCTTCTTCCTTTTTCTCATATATTAATAAGTATTTTTGGACTCTTTTCCAGTTTTTTATAATTTTCAAGCCAAATTTGCTATGCTCTAAAATATGGTTTTCCATACTTCTTAAAATTTCATTTATCATATACATTAACATGTATTGAAACATATTTTAAAATCTATACATATATATATATATTTCTCTTCCAACAATAATATGATCATTATAAGTTCAAATAATGTCATTTAATAGAATATTTTCCTGATAGAAAATAAATGAAAGGGAAATTGGTTGAACAACTATCAATAGAGAAATAGAAAGAACACTTATTTCATTCATCACTTGTAGTATAATGAATACATAAATTTTCACTTTTTAAACTATTCATAATTCTCTAAAAAATTATCATTATATATATTTTAATGTTTCACATTTTACAGTTCAACATTAAAAAATTATTCATTTTATTTTTTTTTGTGCTATTTTGTTGTCCTTATCAAGTCTAAATTATAGATGACCATATTTCATATTTATATTTATTTTCATGTAATATTGATATGCCTCATCAAAAATTTCTTTTTCATTCTTGTTAATCTTGGTGGGGGTGAATAAATAATTATTTTTTCTCATGAATTTAATCATTTAACTATCATACTTCCATATCTAATACCAAATTATCTGATTTATCTATGAACATCTTCAAGATCAGCATAAAAACTAATTTCATTATTGAAAATGTTTCTTCACTTATATATGAAATTATTTCTCTCATTACCATAAGTTAATTATTTATTTATATTATGATTATAATGTTTATTAACATTTTTATCAAAAAATATGAAAACTATATAACTATCAACATCATCACAATTTATTTAATTTATTAAATTAAAAGGAAAAAATACTTTATTTAATTTAAGTTTATAATATTCATTTGTAAAAAAAAAATAATTATATCTAAAACCTATAAACAATATCTATATCAATTACTTGGAATTAGATAAACATTCCTCAATAAAAAAACAACTCAAGAATATGAAGTAAAATGATATTATTTCATATCTTTTTCTTATATTGGAAAAAATGTTTTTTTATGTTGAATTTTTCAAAACATCATTGATATTTCAAAATAATTGGATATAAAAGATATTCCTCTACGTTTAATGTAATTTCCCTATGATCCAAAACTTATTAAATGTTTATCTTTTAATATTTATCAAAAAGGTTGAATATAAGTACATTAATACCTTCTTGTTAACTAAACTTAATTGGTGATTAAAATTCATTTACTATTGCCAGATAACAAAGCTAAAAATTTCCCATTTCTATTTATATCCTTTACATACCCTAAAATATGATAATTTGATCATGATAGAGTGATTTTTATCATACCATTCTTTTAGTCAACCTTTCCATCATATCATCTCTATTCACAATTTCTTCGGAAATATTCCTTTTTTAATAAATATGAAAATCTAATCAGACAAAGTAGAAGTCTAAATTGAAAAATGTGAAATAATTTTAATGATAGAGTATTTGAGGTTTGAGATTCATCATCTTTCTGAGAAACAAATGTGAGATGTGGTGACCCACTCACATATTTATAGGACAAGGGTGACAATCTAACTTGTAAATATCTAACAGTACATATTCAATCCCATTTCTTGATCCAATGATTAGAAATTTTCTATGAATATTTGAAAATATAATTTGAACTCTTAAACATTTTAGAGATAAAATTATCTTATAAAAAAAATTAAATAATTTTTTTTAAAAAAATTAGAAAATAAAAAAAATTGAACAACAACTAAACAGTTTATAAAGAATATAATAACAACTGAAGATTATATATTACCTTTTTTGGTTAAAAATGTATATTTATAATATTGTGTATGTCTAATAATTATTTTTCTATTCATAAAAATGTTTTAAAAAAATACAGTAAAAGGTTAATTTTTATGAAATCTAAAATTGTTTAAAATAATTAAATTGAGAAAAAATATTTTTTTTATAAATGAAATAGTTTTTAGAAAAAAGAGACATATATACACCCACTTTGAAAATGATTACATTGATATAATTAGATTGTTATATAGGATATAGATATGAATTATCACTTATTATTCATCATTCCTACATTCTATTTAATATATTCAAATATATCTTAACTAATGGGTTTATTAAAAATATGAGAAAGTTTTTTTCTCATTTTGTTGAATTGTAAAATTATATATCATTTTTGTGCATGATACTAAATGAAATTGTGTCGAATATCTATGAGTTTTTCTAGTGAGTGATGTGATTTTTTTATATAAATAAATAAAAGTTTTGTTATTAAAAAAATTTATCTTTTACAAAAAACTCATACTATAGATAGTGATTCTGGATCATATCTAAAACACTTTCGTATGAAATATTCGAGCTATTACATATTGAGATTTAGTAGATGAATGTGATACTATAAATTTTTTCTTAATATAATTAGATAGTAAATAATATCTAATTAAATGAAAAGTTATGAAAATACTTTTCTACCAATTTTATACGCATTCTGTTAGAATAAAAAAATGGTTAAATTCACATCCAAAAGTGTAAAATAATCCTAGATCTATAGTACCTTAAGAATATTAAAGTTTTTTGAAATCATTATGATTAGATTATTTTGAATTAACTTGATATAATTAACACAATAATATAAAGAACATTAAATCTACATGGCTAACTCTTTAGTATATTAAACATATAATCATTCCTCTAAATTTATTCTGACCAATTGGTTTCCCAGATTCATCACTATATAAGGTATATGATGTTAAAATAGGAGAACTAAAACATTTAATATTTTCATATGTAGATTAATTAAGATGATATTTTATATAGTTATGTGTATATAATATTGTTCCTTTAGTTTTTGTGAAATTTTGAAAACTAAAAAATAATATGTTGTCTAATATTTCCCATTAAAACTCAGATTCCATAAGATAAAAAAGGAATATATATGTAATTTTTTTTTTGGAATCAAATATAATGTGATGAATATATAGGTTAAATATTTTTTTGTTTTTAGAAAATAAAATTATAAAAAATTATGGATCCAAATATTCCTTAACATATTTTTTTTGAAACAAAAATCTAGTTAATCTTTCAAACATGGCTATGGTGGATTTTTTAAGTCTATAATGTTTAATAAAATGTTCATAAATATGATTTGGAAATTTTATTATATTAAATACTAGTGGGTTTCTATAAATTAACATCCTATTATACATATACATTGTGAAATTCACACATCACATCAATTTGTAATATTTTGATATTACGTAATATTTCATACTCTATAAGAATACAAATAGCTTGAATCCTTAATACCATAGAATAAATTTCTTCATATTCATTGAATTAATTTTTATTATAACCCTTTTCAATATTTATATCATTATTTCTTACTGTAATTCCATTTTCGTCAAAATTATTCTAAAAAATAAATTTTATTCCAAATATAGATGTTTTTAGGTAGTTAAACCAAAGTCCAAACATGATTTTTCTGAAAAAAAAAATGAATTAATATTTCAAATATTTTATCTAATATCCATCATCTAAAAATTAATCTAAATATTTACATTAAAATTATTATATAAATGCATATTATTCAACTTCATTTCTTAATAAACTTCTACTTCAAATGGGTTGTTCTATATAACTAATTATATTATCATTAGAATGAATCCTAAGGATCAAATGGTTCAGTAGGATTGTTAATTTTATTTATATAAAAACATGTTGTAATTATTCTTGAGGAAAAACATTTGAAACATATTCTTAATTTTTGATCATGAGAAAAAATTTCAAACATTGGTTAAAAATCAGTTTTATAAATAACATTTGAAGATGTGGATTATGGTTGTTCAATAACAAAAAGATGGGTTCCATGATATTTAACATGTATTGTTTCCACAATAGTACTTTTTTTTGTTAATAACACTATAAGACTTAAGAGTTATATAATTACATTAAAATATTCATTAATTATAATTTAGAGATATTTTTTATAAATTAACATTATAATTCAGAACAAATATTATGTATACAAAAATAATTAAGAATTTTTTAGTCTTATTCTGACCTATAATTAAAAAAGAGTTTATTAATACAAGGTCTTACTAAAACTTGATTTACAGTATAAGAGTATGTAATATGTTCTTTAGCCAAAAATTGTTTAGGAACTATGAATTCACACTACATGGTTCTTGTAATCTCATGAGAAGTTACATTTCTTCTTTAAAATGAACTACTTTTATATGGATTTATCTGTTCTTAAAAGTTATATATTATAAGATATTTACTAAAGAGTTTAAAAATTATAATTTCATGATTTCCCTCCATAATCAATATTATTAGTTAACATGTAAGGATTTATCTCATTTCCAATAATGGTTATATATGTTTCAAAATGGAAAAAAGGATTCATAATTATTTTATAGGAAATAAACCCAACATATCAAGAACAATCATCAATTAAAAGAAATACTTATCAATTGCCAATGATAGTCATAGTTTATGATGGAACAAATAAATCCATGCGAACTAGTCGTAAAGAATCAGATATTTATACATCACAAATAAATTTAAATCGTGACTTATGTTGCTTTCTTAATTGACAAATATCACCAAATTTGGTATTATAAATATTATCATCAAGTATATATTTAAAAAATCATTTCATATATAGTTCAAATAATTCTATAACATTAATGTTTCGTAATATTTTATTCTATAACCAATATTATTATTCCATTTCAATAAGTAAATATGGATTCATCTTTTGAACTACAAATATTAAAATTTTTATTTTTGACTACCATGATATATCACTCATCAAACAATTGACTCATACTAATAATTTTATTCTTAGGAACTATAAAAAATAAAATTTTTGATATTACGGCTTCACCATGATTAAAAATTTTACCTATTCTGACAACTTCTCCTTGACCATTCTCACCAAAAGAATGTTTTAAAATACTAATTTTGATAATCATCTTGAATAAATCATTGTTTCCAGTCATATATGTTTAAATACCATGATCCATATACAATATACTATTGTTTTGAATTTTATTTTTCTAAAATAATAGTATTTATGTTCCCAATCATTCATGGGTCTGGAATTATTAAAAAGTAATATTTTTATAATCCACGTCAATATAACTGTATTATGTTTAAGAGATTTAAATTATTTTGAAAACTAATATCTATAAAAATATAAATAATGATATTGATTTAGAAAGACCTATTTTTTAATCTTCATCGTATTAACATTTGTTAAAAAATGAATAATTATGTTAAAAATTTTATTATTTATAAAATAGGTTTCTTATTAGTATAACCCATTGCATATAAATAATTATATTCCATAATTTATCTATAAATATTATTAGCGTTGCCTTTATCATAATTAAATATTGAAGAAATTATTTCTATAATTTATATTCTTGAATTTATTTTAACAACAAAAATTCCATCCTCAATAAAAGTGGCATTCAATATTATTTTACCCAGAAAATTTGATAAAGTAGTTTTTTAGATTATATTTTAATAATTCTTTAGAATGGTATATTTTATTAAAATTATTTTTCTATAAATTTTAAAATTATTTGAATTCTCAATATTGAGAGTATGTTTTGTTGCATTTTATGTTACAATTTTATACTAGTTATATCAAGGATTTAGTAATTTTGAAATTTTGGTTTTCTAAATGTTTTTGAAAATCTAGAGACATGTTGCAATATAGGTAGATTATTATTTTCTCTCAATAAAGATTATTCATCATAATATTATTTATAATTGTTATCACTATCACATTCAAGATAATTTCTTATTAATCTATGATTGGTTATGGATTTAGTAGTTTCCATTTCCATGAACTAAAAATTGGTATTCTAGATCTCCACATAGAAACTAATATTAATTTTATATTTAATGAAACTATCAGTTGAATTATCTAATGAAATATATCTACCAATTACACTAAATGTTTATGATTATTCTATACATTTATTTTTTTCCTTTGACTGTAGTATTTCTTATAAATCATATCTGGATTTTTCATTTTTTTTTCTTTTTTGCTTGTGATATTTTGATATTATATAGTCAACTTTATAATAAATAACTTAAGAATAATAGATCTTATAAGTTCATTGAATTTGATTATTCTTATAATATTATTGTAATTATTTATTCCCAACAATATCGGCCATCCTCTTAGTATGATTAGGAAAATCAATCTCAAACGTTTTTAATGAAATACTATACATTTCAACTAAAGATTATTTTTATTTGATGAGTTTGGAAAATTCTCAGATGAATGAGCTTTATTATAGAAATTTGAAGTATTACCAAAATAATATAATCCATTATTTTATATAAATTTCTTATAATATCATATTAATCTACCACTATATTAAATGACATAACTAATCAAGTCAACCAAGGTCAAATTTTTTATTATTCTTGTATAATCAGCGATTTTATTTAGGATAAAATTTATATGGGAATAATTTCAATAATATTATTCTCTAAAAGTTCACCATTAATATCCTTATGTCTATTATATTTATGAATATTCATGATTTTCATAAATCTATTAGTCATATTAACAATAGTTTCACCAGGTAGAAAATCAAAATATCGATAGATTGGTTTTCACATTTGTCTTCTACTCTCAATTACTTTATAAGTTCAAAAATGTTCAATATGTAATTTCTTTCAAATATTATTAGCTTCATCACTAAAATTTATTCGACTATATATATATATATATATTATTCATCATATAACATAGTAAAGTATTAATTAATCGATAGTTCAACTAATATTACATCTTCTCATGATCTATAAATGTATAAATCTATTATTTGGAATCTTTTAATTTACTATAAACATTACAAAGGTGTCAAAACCAGTATTAATAAAATATTTATTCATTCAATCTAAACAATACTCATATTCAATCAAATAAAATATTGGTAGTCTTCTAGGATTTAAATTTTCAAGTGTTCAGACATATAAACCTTCCATATTATAGAAACAGAAACTCATTCTATAGTATACATATTAGTGTAATTTTTTTCATTAAATAGTTTATAAAATAGTTTTCCAAAAACATTAGAAACCCTATTAAAATAAAAAAAAAATTAAAAAACTATTCTAGTATTATAATCATCTATGATAACAATTGTTGGATTGTATGTGTATAAAATGGCTAAAAGATGGGTGGATTGTACTTATAAGAACATTAACTTATTAAAATACTAAACTTGTTTATTATGTTGTATAGAAATAAGTTATTGTCCAATGATCAGATTATATATTGACACACTTAGGGTGAATCTAGTAAATTATTTTATAGAAAATTTTTCTCAAATAATACTTCTTTTTATATGCATAGTAGAAAAATATATCTCTTAAAACTAGAAAAATTAAAAATTAAAATGTCTTATTATAAAACTAGTAGAAGATTTATAAAATGAATAGTTACATATTAACCTTCATTGTAAATGAATTCAATACAATTAATAAAAGGTATCTACTGATTTAACCAAATTGTAAGCTCTATCTTTATTCATGAAGAAATTCCTTTATCAAAATGATCTCAATCAATTCTTTCTATCTATCCCATGAATCCCTAAATCATCTAGATCAAAATCACTATTCCTATAATCCTCGAAATACATTAATCCTTTCCTATATTTGAAAAATAATATAAATTAAAATAACATTTTATGGAATATAAAATCCATAAATGGGTCACTTAAAATAAAAAAACTTTATATTTTATAATGCAGAACTAATGAGTTATCATGGTCGGGAAAAAAAATATGTGTTGAGTTGAAAAATCACTATATCCTAGGTTCATAAATCAACCTCTATATATAAGAACACCTAAAATGGTCATCTTTTCATGATTCTCATGGTTTTTTTATAATGGATAAGGATGAGCTCCATCTTGAAATCCTAGCACGTACAACTCTATCTGAAGTTGTTTCGATAGACTCTTAATAATGCTATTCAAATAGTATTCCATATGATAGAAATGTTATTGAATCCAACTCTATATTTTTATGTAGAATAAAAAACATTTTATCATATGGACTAAACACATTCACACTGATAGACTAAACTCATTCATATCGATATAATAAATTCAGTCACACCGATAAGCTAAATTCAGTCATATTGACATAAGAAACATCGGTCAATCTGATAGACTAGACTATGATCAATATGATTGAATAGTATTTGGTTAATATGATGGAATAGTCTTCGTTAAGTCTGATAGAACAAACATCTATATCTATAATTGATTATAATTTTATAGAAATATTATATGAATATTTTATAAAGATTTCATCATTTGTTAGAAAATATATTTTTCAACGAAAACATATAATGTCTTTATAAATATAATATTTGGAAATTATAAATTTTTTGAATGTGTGTTGTGATTTTAAAAAATAACTATATAATTTATATATTTTAAAGCACTCAACTCAATAAATTATTTTTACTTTCTAGGGTTATTTGATAAATATCTTGATATCACAAGAGATGTTCAATAGTTTTTGTTTAATGAAAAAAAATTTCTACATGTAATGGATAAAATGTATAACTCAGTGAAATATAATTCACAAAATATCCAAGATTTAAAATATAACATTATGAGATACATTTCTACCATTAATATTGCTTATGAATTTTTTATGTAAATATTTTTGTAGAGAAGTAGACTATTTGGAGAAGAAAATGTTTATTTGAGGACAAATTTTTATTTGGAAAAAAGAAAATTCTTTATTAATATCAATGGACTTTGCTTTTTTTGTCATTATTTTTATGCCCTTTATTGATAATTTTGTGATCATGAAACATTTTAAATTTTTTAAAAAATATTTCCATAAAGAGAAAGGGCGAGGACAATGTGAAGATGAAAACTATGAAGAGGTGTACTAGAAAGAAAAATTATAATATCATGAAAAGATTTATTGTGGGAATATTGAATACTAAGTTTATATTATATCTTTTAGATGTAATACTAAATTATTTATGGGTTATGACCTAATAAACTAAAACTATAAACATCAATGTTCTTTGTAATTAAATAAAATGAATTTTGGTGTAAATATATTAGAAAAATTATTTTTAAGGAGGGTCATTTAATGTATAAATAAATGATTCTTAAAACATGGAAATGTAATAGAAAATACTATACAATGATATAACAGAGAATGAAATTTAATATTATCGTGATAATATAAATGACTATACAAAAATATATTATTAATGGATTAATGAATGCCATCATTTCATCGTATGTAATTTTTTTGTATTTAAACTAAGAAATTATGAAAGAAAATAGATGAAAGAATAATAGATTACTTCTTTAAATCTCTAGGTGAGATAAAATTTTTAAATCCCTTTGAAGATTATTTTCACCGCATTAATAAAATAATACATCTTATCTGGTAGAAATTTAAAATAAAAATTCCCATAATATTGATGAAAATATTTTTTTTAAATATCCACTGCAAATTTTGAAGTTATATTCAATGTAAATAATGGTCATGATAGTGTGAAAATCTATTCAATCCATACATGTTAAAATAAATCATTCTTTTTAAACATTTTTAAAATGATAAAAAAAGAAAATATGTTGAAAATAATTTTGGAAAACCTTTCTAATTTAATTAAATGCTATTTGGAATTTAAATTTAAAAATATTTCAGTTATAGATAAAAAAATCAAATAATTTGTTTCAAGAGCATGATATGGATGATGATAATTGCAGAATAAAAATAGAAATATAGTCAATATCTCTTAAATGTAATTTATATACTGATTCTTGATCTATTAAGAGAACAAATGTAAAATAAAAATATAAAACCCAAACATAACTTTATTCGCAAAAAATATATGGGTTTTAATATATAAGGAAAATATAATTTTCCCAAAGGAAATATTAACATTAATGACTCTAATATAAAGTAATATTGAAATATAAATTCCTATCCTTGTGTCTCTTCTTAGTTGTATGTGTTTGATCAATCGATATTATATATTTTTTAATTATCTTATTAATAACATTTTTAATATATATTACATTTTGAGGCCCTATTATAATAACATTTAAATCCAATAATTGAATAGTTCATTCCCACGTCGACCACGTAAGGTTGTTCAATGAATTTCTTCGAAATAGCGTGGATATATTATCCATGGTTAATTGATTTATGAAGTGGTTTAACAATATGAAAAATTATAATAATTTAATGAATATAATTATTATTAAATATATGAAATTTTTTAATCATCCATGGAGGGTGGTAATAAAATAATGAATCACATCGAGTTGGGGAGGTGGCAGTCACACTTAAACATGACCGACATTGTCATTTTCAAAAATAATGAATGGTTAGAAGATAGTTGATATAATTTATTAATATAATAACAATTATGTCATAAACATCATATATATATATATATATATATATTTACATTCAATAATTCTATATTTTTAACCATCTATATAAAGCAGTGTTGAATAATGAACTGTATCACTATGTAGAGATAGTAGGTTGTATGTATGCATGATCAATATTTTCATTTTCCATTAAATTTAAAGGGAAAAAAATTTCATATAAAAATATTATAAATAATTTGTTATTTTTAATAAACTTATTCAATTATGTTCTTATTTTCATTGATTATTTGGAGGATGTTTAGTAAGAAAAGAACTCGAAAATATTGATAAGAACATATATATCTTCTTTTGGTGGCCTACTTTTATTACAAATAAATCATTTTTGTAGTTGTATTTTGGTCAAAATGTCCTCAAATATGTGGGGAGGGATTTTTGAAAGGTATTTTGGAAGTTATTTCCAATATAAGTGTTTTAAATATTTTGTATAAGAGCGTTGAGATGCTTCTCTTCTATAATTTATGTGGGTTAAAACAAGTAAATAATTGAAAAATTATTATATATTATATTTATTTATCAAGTAATTTTTATAAAAAAATTTATATATTAAGATATTATAATGTTATTTTCAACATAAAACATGATAATTTTATTTAATAATATGTTTTCTATTATTTTAAATCCTTATCCATTTATTTAAACCATTTTAACACATTTTACTTTTAACAAAATTGATAAAAATTTACAAGGATAATATTTCTTATGAAGAAAAATTAGGTTTTCATTATTAACAAATATTAAATAATATTTTTACAACATCATAATGTATTTTAGAATATTAAATTTTTCTATGTTATAAAAAATACTTTTCATACATATTCGCAAAATGCAACACACACCATTTTTTAGAATAAATATGATTTTAGAGTAAAATTATGTAAAGTAAATATTATAATAGAAATAAATGGATTATTGTAATAAAAATAATTATTTTCTATCAAAATAAACAAAAATTAAAATGAAACTTGTAAATAATTTGTCAATAGGGTATAATTGAAAAGAATTTCTATTTGAAGAAATGAATTACATTGATTTATAAAATTGTTAACATAGCATTCTATAATCAATATTATATTTTATTGTAAATTATATTACATAATTAATATATATATATATTATATAATATTATTTTCAGAAACATTATAGTCATTTCTATATCATTTTAATGTCATAAAATTTATAGTTTTGGTAAAATCGTTATTTTTCCTAATTAACCCAAAAATAAACTATTTATGAAAAATCTAAAAAATTAATCATAAAATAATTATTCTACGAGGAATTATAGAATAAAAATAATTTCTTTAAATTAAAGTTATAAATTGTTTGTATTTTTTAATCACAATATTGAATAAGGATATGTGCATTATATTACTATTTTATTGCAAAGAAATATTTTTTCCCATAATTGAACCTTAGCTTTTATATTTTACAATACTTGAAAAAAATCAACCATTATATTTTTTAATGTCACCACATAAATGGATTTGGTAAGTTAATTATCATAATTACTTAAGGTTTCCATGTTTCCTCTTCCATTTTGTGATTTCTCAAAATTAACTTTTCTAATCATGTCATCTAATTCCACAAAACAGATTCATTACTCTAGATAAATTGGATAGACTCTTCATAGTAAGATAAAATATGTTCAAAATATATTTCATCAATGGAAACACATTCATTGAATTTTTAATTTATTTATTTAATATATATAAATGGAACACCTCGTGAACATTATAGAGCTTAGGTTGAATTTCAACACTATAAACCAAAACACTGATTCTATATCGAATTTCAGAAGGATTGATATAAATATGATAAAGATTACCTCTCTTATTAAGGAATATAATATCATTTTATGTAGATAAATTATTGAAAAAAATCCCTTACGTGATATTATAAATATTTCCTTCAGTTATCTATATAAGTCTCTCAACTAATACGAGGTAACATGAAATGATTATGAATATTTTTATATTTCATGTTGTCTCTTCTACAAGTTATAGGAATCAAACATTAATTTCAAAAAAAACATGCCAAAAATCTAGAGTACATCATATTTTCTAAATGAACACATTATATGGTTCTATTTTAATAAAATAATCTAATCTATTATTTTAAACACCAAAAATTTCATACATAGATATCACATCTAAATAGATGAATACTTGTTACATAATATTACTATATAATACAGAATCATTTACATCTAGTGCCTTCAAAAACATTAATACAAATTAATTTTTTTAAGTCAAATACACAATCTCCCACTAATTTCATAATAACTATAACGATTCCTAGAAATATCATAGACAATTCCCCTCTACATAAACTAGGGAAATGAAACATAAGATACAGTGAGATAAGATTATAAGTATGGGTTATCAAGGGAGATATCGACCAAACATGAGCATAAGGGTATGAGAACCTGAGAATAACATTTGAAAACCACACCATCCATATAATATATCATAAACTAAAGTAATTGAATAAATCATGGAATCTCATAATTCATGAATCATAATGGGATAAAATAACATGTTCTATGGAAAAATAATATTGGCATACTACTTATATTTTCACATACACATATGAATAAAAATTTATTATGTCAATTCTAACCACCAAGACAATAATAACATTTTAGTTTTGGGAGAAGCACCTATGTAATTGAATTAGTCTTAGGGTAACATTTTTTTCATCATTTTTTAGGATTGGGATAACCTCAAATGTATCCACTATTTCAGTGTTTTGGATAACCTAATTTTTTTCCCTTTTATGGGATTTGGATAACCTCTCACACACCCTCTTATTTCAGGCATGTGATAACCTCTCATGCACTCTTTGAAACCATAGAAAATCAATCCTTACCCAATTCATTTGACGGATAAATATTCCACACCAATATAATAGTCCATACATTTCTCTACCGTATGATTATAGAACTATATTCATATAATAACTCGTTAAAAGGTATCATTTCTCCTAATAATTTCATTATAGTATAACCAATAAGAAGGAAACATTATTCATAAAATTATTTTCATCATAACCATAAACCTTATAGAGAAGGAATATGTTTGGTATTTTTTTATTATATCCCCACTAAAACATAATAAGAACCAAAGGATTTTGTAGATGATGAATTTAAATTCCATATAAAAGATAATTAATGAATTAATGAGGAAAAATCTTGTCTAATCTGAAATTAGTTCCTTAAAATCTAGAAGTTTTCCAAATAATAAGGAAAAATTTAATTTGAAAATAATAATGGAAACATTTAATGTAAGCCTCAAATAATTTTGGGTTCATGATTATGTAAAATTAAATTAATGTGTGACATGTTAAAACAAGTAATCCTTTATCATTTTTGGTTAAAATTTAATACTAAAACATTTATAAAATGAAAATAATAATCCGTTATTTTAAAAAAACCTAAATGGTTAAAAATAAACTTAAAAAATCATTAGAGAAAAGAAAAAAAATCATTTAAAAAAATTAAATAAATCATGTTCATTGAACAAAAATATATTTCAACCAAATAGTAAAATAATGTATTTTTTATTAAAAACATAATTTTTATATATTTATCTCTAACAAATAGGAAAATGAAAAAAAAACTTTTTTTGTATAGAAATAACTAGTTTAGTTAAATCTACATTAATTTCATGAAAGTTGTATCATAATGTTTAATCACGAGAAACCTATTTATAAACAATCATAATAATGAATGATATTATAAAATAAAACATTTACCACATTTAAAAACATTGAATTATAATTGCCTATAAATAAAGAGCCTTTTATGGTTATTATTATCCAATAATTTTTTTGATAAGAATAAAAAAACATCCATGTTTAGTATATATATATCCCACACAAAATAAATAAGTGGTGTATATGGCATGCCAACTAGATGAATAATGGTGGGACTAAAATTACTTACAAATTTGGAAACATTTGAATCGTGAGCCCCATTAATGATTTAAAAAATGAAGCTATAAATATAATGAATAGTCTTATATTAAGGAAATAAAATTTCAAAGAGGAAGTATATACCCCACAAAAAATAATCAAGTTGTGAATATGGCATATCTCAACAATAAATAAAAGGGAGAAAAGAAATCCATTACCTCAAGTCTCAACCTTCAATATAGACATTCGAAAATCGTGTTCAGTAAATATTGGTTTATTATAAATGTATTAAATAATATTATATATATAATACAATATATTATCTATTTATAACAATTTATCAACCATTTGATAAAAATTCCTTGTTAAAATCATGTTTCAGTAATAACTACTCTATTTTGAATATATATTATTATTTGGTGGTTTCATTCCATTTAATTTTATAATGGATCCATAATATATAAAATTTCTTGTCTGATATAAATTATATATATATTAATTATATGATAATGTATTATAATCCCTAAATGTTAGAGATATAAAATAAATTACACCATTCATAGTGATGGTAGATTGTATATGCGAATGAACACAGTTTCCATTTTCTTGTTGGATGGAACTATAGAAATTTTAATTATATATATCATTAATGGAATAATTTTAATTACATTTATCATATATATTTATTATATCAATAATTATTACCATAAAATTAAAAAAAAACTAATCACTCAGTTTCATAGAGGCGGTAGTCTTAAAATACACATGAGAAACACTATCATTTTCCAATTGATTCAGAGGTAAGAAGGTAGATGTGATATAATAATTATATATGAAAAACTATTTCATAAATATCATATGTAAAAATTCAATCCATAATTATCTCCAATCGTGAGTGTTGGTGTTGGAAAACGAATTAGATCGGCTCGAATTGTGGTTGTCTACCACATACAGAGTTGATTGTTTCTTTTCCCATTTAATTGATGATGAGATTTATGTTTGTTTCTAGAGTAACATTATAAAAACTATTTATATTTTAGATACTTATTTTATTATATCATTATAGTTTAATATTACTTGATAGAGTTATTAGATAGAATAAAATAATAACACAAGCTTAAGGATAATACCTCTTCATTGGGGAACGTCTTTAGGTTTACATCAAAAGTATTCAAATGAGTGTATCCTAATCAGAATAATTCATCTATGATTTGGTTATTAATGTATGGAATATAATTGATTTTGTGTTATCCAATACAAAATACAGTGGAAGTGTAATGAGAAGAGGATATTGTATATTTTTTTACAAGAGAGGGATGAGACACACTTATAAATTTTGAAAAGAAAAATTTATACCCACATTTTTCACGTGAATAATGGATCCAAAATGAATAATTATAAAACCTTATATAATGTATTTTCTAAATATTGTAATAAAAAATTACAATTTTTTAGGTCATTTAAACACTTATAATATGAGTTTAACCCTTGAAAAACTCATTTAATCCTTAATCTCAGTTGTTAATTTTCTATTATTTTTACTTTTATTTATGATAAAAAATTTAGATTAAGATTATTATATAATATAAATTGTTATTAATTAAAAAAATTAATGTTTTAAAAGAAATTAAATTTAATAAATTTGAGAAAATTAATTTAGAATAATCCCAATGATGTAACGAAGAATCGATTTCCCAATGAAAAAGTTTTCAAACGTATAGAATGTTTTAATAACCAAATTCAATATAAAATTAATTAAAATGAATTTAATATTTTAAAATAAAATATTATTTTTGTAATTATACTTTTAATAACTTCTTAATTCAATATAAAACTTGTAAAATCCATAAAAATGATATTTTAAAAGAAAATTATTAATTTCATTTTATATTAAAATATTAGATTATTTAGAAAAATACCAAAAATCTAGACTATGGCAATTTTAAAATTTTTATTTCAAAAATAAATTCATTTTTTAATATATGTTTTAAAAAATAGTTAAAAAATTGTTTATTAACGAAAAGAAATAAAATTCAGTTATTGTGAACCATTCTATTCATAAATAGAAAATACATAATTTTAGATGAATATTAAACACATTATAAAAACACATGCCCATAGACTATATTAGTTTATTGTCTTTGGCGAGTATGTATTCACTCTTCCAATTTAGAGAAAGATATTCAACATCACTCATAAATATCTTCCCCTTTAGTAGTATTCAAAACATTCCCTCTATATAACCTTAATTCATTATGTGGTTAAAGGAAACATAATAAAGGGATACAACAAATGCTCTATAAGGGTAAATAGTAGAAATACGTAAGTATAACAAGAACAAAAGGGTATGAGAACATCAGCATAACATTTGATAACCATACCCTACATATATAAGATCATAATAATGATTTTTGGAATACATATTTGTAGGTGAAAACACATCAATTATAAGAAAATCAAAGAACATGATCCATAAGATCAAATAAATGGTATATGATATAAATTTGTTTTGGACACATAAACATAGGAAATTTTATGTCAATATCACCAACCAAGACATTTATAACATGTTAGTAATTGGATAAAACCCAATTTACGTACTTTTATATTGGTATTAACTCTCATGTACAAACTTTGGGGCTTGGGACAACCTCATGTGTAGATTCTTCAGTATTAGGATATCCTCCCATGTAACCTTTGATACCATATAATATTAATCACTTTCTAATGAATTGAGGGGATGTATAGATCTCAACCATCACATAATTCAAAAATTTATGTTCCACAAGATCCTAGGAAACTTATCAATTCAGAACCGATGAATAAAAATCGGTTTCAAAAAACATTTCATCTTAGAATAACCCATTGAAAGGAAACATCTTTCATCAAAACATCATCCTTTCATTATAACATAATCCATGGAATTTATATGCATTTTATAAACAACTTTTCATAAATAACATTAAACATTTATGGAATAAAATATAATGGTATCTCTATATCATATCACTAGTAAATCATAAGTAACATCAACATATGTCCTATTACATGGAAATTAATTTTCAATTAAAAATAACAAAGAAACGTTCATGAGAAAAATATCAATTCCACTTTAAAAACACTTTTTCAATGAAAAATATTTTTTATATCATTTTATTCAAGAATAAACATGAAAAATTATAAATGGTGATTTAAAAATCATTTAAAAAAATTATTTTAAAATCTGATTTACATAAAGAGAGTAAAATGAAGGGAAAAAATGTATTCACATGACATAACCAAAGGATATGAGAATTCATAAGTTTCCTGATAGACAGATTACAAGATATAATTATTTAAAGAAAAATAAAAAACTATCTTTATAAATGATTTTATTGTAATATATAACTCTCTCCACTCAAGTAACATTAAGTCATAACCACCATGCAATAGTGACATTAAATTAAACTAATAATATCATAAAAACATGGATATTTGAGATATATCATATCAAATGGGATGTATATATGTCACATAAAATACATTATAGGTTATTTTTCATATACATCCTAGAAATAAAAGAGTGACTCTAAATCCCAGAACTTAAGTATCAAATTCCATCATACACATTTGAAACTCAATTAAAATACATATATATTTATTACAAATATAATATATAAAAATAATAATTTATGTAATATCATATATAATTTATTTATGATCATTTATTTCTTGTTTATTAATAATTTTTTAAATCATATATTTTGTTATATCCACATTGTTTCTCATATATGTTTTGATTTGTTATTTTAGTTATCTTATATTGATCATTATTCTGTCATCAATAGAATTATAATCATTAAATAATTATCATATTTATAAGTAAATTATACTTTTAAAATGAATCATGAATGATGTTTTTTAGAAATTATGTACATTACACTAATAGAGACGGTTGGCCGCATGTACGCATGGGTAACATTTCCATATTTCAATAAATATTTTAGAAATGATATAATTATTATATTTTCTTCATATAAATACAATAAAATAATAAATATGGTATTATTTATTTAAATATAAATATATATGTCACACATGTCGTGTGTTAATGAAAATAGAGAGTCACATCGCTTCATGAAGGTGGTAGTCTACATGTATAAAAAATGAGGCTATCATCATTCAGGGAGTGAAAATTAAATAAAGAAAATTACTAAATATTTTTTCATAATTATTTATATTCTATTAATATAATTATTATTTCATTTATATCCTATATATTTATTAAATTTATCATTATTTTCTTTCATGTAAAGAGTTAGTGAAAAACAAATCACATCACTTCATGAGGTGAGAGTTTTCTGTACACATGGTCGATGTTATCATATTCCCTATGAAGTGGAAATAAAAAGATTTATATATTATATAATTACCCAACAGGTATAATTATGTTATTAATATCATATATATATATATATATAATATCCATCATCATACCCACCCATGAGAGGTGTTAATGAAAAAATGAATGACATCATTTCACGAGGTAGTTGTCTACTATACACACAACCGATGATTTTGTAAACCATTTGATGGAAGAGGATATAGAGTTATATAATTATATTTACCTAATAAATCTAATTATATTTAATATTCTGAGGTTATTATATCTCATGTATTAATAATAATTTATGGTGGGGGATGAGGATATATAAAAAAGCTCATTAAAGAATGATACCTCTTCTCCAGGTAACCTATTTAGGGTTGATCCAAAGATATCCAAAGATAAATTTAAAACACGAATAATGATTATAGGATTATATTATGAATTTTTTGAACTGATTTTGTTTTTATTGGATAATATGATGGTTTTTAATTTATTAAGAAGAGTGGAGAGGGGTGGTCTTTTATAAGTGAGGTGAGAGGAAAACATTTTTTTGAAAGGTAATTCCATGTCCTAGAACAACCAATGAATGAATATTATTAACAGAAATTTTATAGGATTCGAAAAAACAGGATCACATTAAATTTTTAATGAAAAGAATTGAGATCAGTAGGGAGGTCTACAAACTAGAAAATGTCTTGATCTACTCCCATGTTGTCCATAACATCTATAACAAAGTTTTCTTCTCGATAAACATGTGTGATGATGTAGTTAATATCGATAAGAGAATGATTGCATTCCATATATCACGTAGTATTTTTCTATTAAAGATGAGTTATGCCATTCAAAATTTATTGAACTATTCTTGTTTGTTAACATTCAATCCAAAGCTTGATCCAACCAAAGAGATTGAAAAAATCAATGATATGCATCAAACTCATCATCTCTGCTTCAAGGGTAGTGGTAAATCCACAATTACCCATGAAACATCCAAGAATCTAAATGACATGATTCTTAAAGATAGGACCACACCCTGAAAGGATCAGGATGCCCTTTGAAACGCCATCAATGTTTATTTTTAACCATCTAGGGAGTGGGGATTTCTAGAACACCTCTATAGTGATATGTGGTTGGCAGAAATTGTCGTTAATAAATAGATTCTTCTAGATTCCAAATTCATGATCATTGTTGTGGAAATGTCCATTTTTAACAAAGCAAAATCATATATGGAAATAAGGATCTGAATTAGACCTTCATTTAGATTGAGTGAGTAATTATTATGAATAATATAATTTTAATAATACTAGATCACATGAGGGAGTTCAGCATCTACCAGAAGGAAAAGATTCCTGATTTGTTGAGGGCCTTCCATTTCAGTATGTTTCAATAGTGGAGTTTCTAGATAGTCTAGAATCAACCATCTACAATTAAAAATGTCATGAATATAGTTCTAAATAGCAATATAATTATCACAAGAAAGGAAGTTGTGGTTAGCATCTTCTCTGTGTTGGTTACAGATTTTACACTTAGAGGAAAGATAGATTCCAAAAGAATAGAGGAAAATAATAGTGGGAACACTATTGTGAGAAATACTCTAGATGAGAGTAAATCTAAAAAATTTAATACACTGATTGTTAAAAATATTTATCCAGCAGTAATCATTCTATGGGTTACAGGAATAATGATTGAATATTTTTTGAGTTAAGCATACCATTGTTAGAGGGTTCCAAAATTATGAAATAATAAATGTAATTCAAAGATTAGTTTTCAATGAAATTTATAATAGTACTGGGGATATGGTCATATTGGGGGTTTAAAATATCTATAATAGTGATGTTGATATTTTTAGGAGATTGATCCAAAAATATCATAGAAATTAAATGTGTGTGAGTCTAGTTATCCAACCAGAATTTCATGGAAGAGTTTCTAGTGACCATCCATCTAGAATTATTCATAATATTGGTTAATGAGTGTTTGATGGCATGAAACATTTAAGATCTAAAATAGTTTGAATTTACTACCCCATGTTTGTTATGGAATCTATTTTTTGTGAATGGTTATAGAATTGAAGGTATTATGAAGAAGATTTCATGGATATTTTCATGACGGGATTCATTAAAGAATTTTAAATTTTTTATACCAGTACCATTATTCTCAATGGGCTTGAAACAAGTTGACCACGGATTATTTACAAGTTTAATTTCCAAAGTACAACCATTACAGTAGAATTTATTAATAGTAATGTTCATCTTTTTAAAAATACCAACAAGATCTTTGTAGACCATCATGATGTAAACCATATCAGAAAAAAATATTAGATTTAACTAGGAAATTCTTACCTTCCATGGAGAGAGATTTAACTTTCAAAGAATAAAGGTGATTTAGAATTTGATCAAAAACTGTTGCAAAGTGATAGGTCTTGGACCAACCCCAAAATATAATAACTCCAAGATAAGTTAAAGAGAGCGGACCTTTTTTCAGACCGAGGTCATTAATGATGTTACATTTTTTGTTAGGAGAAAATATCATCCCAATGAAAAGAAACAATTTGTTCCAACTAATAGATTGGCAAGAAACATCTTTCATAGTTAGATATTTTAATTTTGAGATTATGAAGGTTTATTTTCTCCCATTTATGGGAAATAATGTTTTCATCAACATAAAAAAGGTGTGTAAGATCATTCTCATTCCTAGAGACATGGATGGGTTTCATCTTATTCTGGACCACTAGGAGGGTGATCAAATGACTAAGATAGTCCTCTATTATCGAGAAGAGGATGGTAGAAAGGGGATGACCTTGTCTCAATCCATTGGTGCATTTAAAGTAGGCCATGGGAGATCCTTTGATCAAAATGCTAATATACACAGAGTTGAATAGAGTTCATATTGTTGTGATGAAATAAGAACTGAAACCACAACCATGCATGACCATGAAGATAAGTAATCAATCCATAGTGCAAAACAGATTCTTCTTTTTTTCATGTTATTAACAATATCAGAGGCAAGACAAATACATTTTTGAATGGATCTACCCTTTATTTCACCAAATTGGATCCAAGAAACAATTTGTTTATGTAACATTTGAAAGTCTATTAGCAATTATTTTTGTGATGGTTTTATAAAGAGTATTGGTATGAGAAATAGTTATAAACAGGTGAATCTCAGAGGCATTATAAAACATTGGTGATTAAAGTGAGAAACTATGCATTGATAGCGTGGCAAAGAACCCCATTATAAAAAATGGATTTTAAAAGTTTACAAATGTCGATATGAATCACATCCAAATAATGTTGAAAGAAATAATTATTGAATCCATAAACGAATGTATCACTATCATTATTCAAACTAAAGATAGTGTCTTTTATTTCATGCTCCATCGGAGTACTGAGTAGGAAGGGGTTTCCCTCATAAATGATCAGTAAAGGAATGACCTCAAGAAGTAGGTCATTGATAATGTCAGTACCAATTAATATGGAGATATATTAATAGAAATTATGAAGAGAGATGTCTTCTTCATTTTCAAGCAGGTCGTCCCCATCCATTGGAAAGGTTAACGGCCTACATGACATATTGATTCATTGAATCAAGTTATATAATTTTGTATTTATATTACAGTTAGTTAATAATTTTACTTCAAATGATTGTGTTCTCATATTTTCTATAAATGTGAGCAATGAGTTTTGTTTTATAGAAATGTATAATTCATGAGTAGGATAATTATTGAGGTCATAAGTGGTGTTATTTTTTTTAATATCATTCAGTTATTTCTCAAGTATCATGATGTCATTGTTAACATGATTATCATAGTACATCACCATGATTTTAGATTCTTTTTAAGGTATTTTAATTTGAGGTTATAGGTATAAAAATCTTTGTAATGAGACTCTAATGACCAAAAGTTGTGGATGATATAGGTGCCCTCATCATCAGAGAACCACACATTGTTAAATATGAAAGGCAGCCTAGGTTTCCATCCATTTGAGGAGACATAGGCCAGGATAAGGTGATGATCAGAGTTAATCCTATGAAGAGTGGTCCTACATATAGTTTCCCAGTTATCTAAAGTAAGGGAATTCGTGAAGGATCTATCAAATTTTGAGGTATCCACTTTGTTATAATGTCTCTTATACCTAGTGTATTTTTCACCATCAATGTTGATTTCAATGAGATTGTTGTCTTTGAACGAGGATTTAAATTCTATCTTGGATATAAAAGCACAAGTTGTTCCAATATTTTGGATTGATTTAAGAATGGAATAAAAACCACTAATAATAAAACTAAGGGAAATAATGTTAGTTCCTAGATATGATATTTCATTCAAAAGATTTCTTCTTTCTTGATATATAATTTTATCATAAACAATGGAGCATAAATAGTATGTGCCTTCAATATTAAATGTGAATTTAAGAATTTGATCAGATATATTGAAAACACTAATATTTTTTAATGAAGAGTGAAAAATAATATAAAAAGAATCAACATTGAGAGAATTATAAATATCACTAGTAATCACAAAATTATGTTGACATAAATACGATTATTTAATGGAAAATGTAATTTTAATTTTAGCAATAGAAAATAACATATGATGATGGGTATTAAACATTACTTTTAAAATAATGAACATGTAAGAGGTGGTGATACCTTGACAATTACAAAAGAGTATCTTCATTTAAACCTAAATTTGGAGTTATAACACCACTTTTTATTTTTTCTAGAACCATTGTTTCTAGTAAAACTTCTATCCTCTTGAGTGTTAGTCGATTGTTCTTGTTTTTTTCTTTATGTGATATGATTCTTCATTTTAGGTTTCTTTTTTGGATTATTCGTAGTTGAGTCAATAGAAATAGTAGTACACATCAACTAAGGATTGACAATTTGTTTAGAAATAATATTTTAAGACATTATAGAGAAGTCATCATTAACTATAAGTGGAGAAATATAAGTACATGGTTACTTTGATGGTGATGCGGCCTGATTTTGGATAGTGTACAGATCTGAAGGCTGGCACTACATCTTCACTAAGGTGTCATGTTTTCCTACATAATATCCGGGTCCAAAACCGAGGTTATAGTACCATGTTTAATATATTTAGTTTTTTTTGTGTCAAGGTCTATACAAGCTTATTTTTAAGGTTGACAAATCTACTAAGTGATTTGATTAGAGGAGTGGGAGAAGAAACTAGTTCATTCTTTGAGGTTTTGGTTTCATACATAATTTCTAAAGTAGAATCATTGTTATCTATGGTAGCGGTAAATTTCTTATCAAAAATAGATTTCATATTTGGTTGAGTTAATGAAACATTAATGGCTTGATAGGGATTCTATAAAACATAATTTATAAATGTTTTTATGTCATTTTAATCCATATCTTTTTAGTTTAAGCCCTAGTAATCCAATTGTTACATTAACTATTGTAATTAATTTATAATGGTTTCATAATTTATTTTGGTAAAAAATTATGTGGCCCTTATTAACTAATATAAATTATAATTATTCCAAAAATTAAAAAAAAAATCATATAATTGGAAGACATTTAAATAAAATTATTCTCAGAGATACAATGAGAAAGTAGGTCTTCAGAAAAAAAAGCTCAGAATTTTACACAGTTTTTATATTTAATATCAATATGAAATGGAATCCAATGACACAAATTCTATTCATATATATATATATATATCTGTGTCTGTGTGTAGTTGAAATAAATTTACATTAATGACAACATAAAATATATTTTGAATTTATAAATAATTTAATGGAAAAGGTAGATTTCAATTCAAATTCATTAATATTCACTATTCATAAAAAAAATTGTAGAAAATTATCATAAGTTCATTGTAATATTGTTATGAAATTATTATAGAAAAAACTATTTTTTTCAAATAAATTATCTTCATGTTTTAAAATTTAATTTTAAAATAATTGAGAAAGAAGATAACATTTTTTTGGAAGAATGACCTTTTAAGTGTTAAATTGGATTTCTTCTTATTTATTTGTGAGAAAAAAATAAGATTATTATTAATTATATTAATTAATATATAAAATATATATTTCACTAGAATCATTTAGGAATATTGTTTGGCTAATTTATTGATGTAAATCATGTTTTTTTGAATAAATATAGTTTTTAGAAAAATATTTCATTTATTTTCAAATAAATTTTATTTTCATTTTTAATTAATTGACCACTATGGAATTAATTATATATAAATCTAAAAACCTTATATTTTCATAATTTATTTAACCCTATTCATAGCCTCTATTCTAATTGATACATGATAACTATCATGTTAATTAAAAATATTTTCATAATAAATAACATTTTGTATAATCTAAACATTTATACTAATGAAAGATAATATAATTTATTTCCTGTCACGTAAACCAAAGTTAGGGTTTTCTGTAATAAAAATATATAAAAGATTATATTTTTGAAAAAATCACAAATTCTTATGGTGCTATATTTTACCCCCTTAAAAAGATATTCACTGTTGAAATTTGTCACTTTTGTACTAAAAACTGATGAAAATTATACATCATTAGATCCTTAACATCATAGGTAGCTTTTTCAAGAAGGTGGGTTCACTAAAAAAATTGACCAGGTATGTGGTTTTGTTTTATAGAACATTATTTATTTGATCCATAATATCTACAAATTGTTACCAATATGAAATTTCATTCTCCAGTAGTATGATATTTGAGTTCAGTATATGTGATAGATTAGGTATATACTTACTCTAGATATATACATTGAAAGATTAGTGGATGTAAGAGAGTATCAGTGGGATCATGAGAGTGATTTGAGATGGTCCCAATATGACCTATAATTTCAATTTGATCGATATACAGAGGGATTATTTTTTCCATTTTTCTTCTTCAGAAGAATCTGTACGATGCCCTTCTAACCAACTTCATATTATAGACTACGTTAATGATTATCTTCATAATTTTTTTTTTGAAATTTCCTATACATGTTTCTAAATGTATGTAACATTATATTAAATTTTTTAGATTTCTCAGGTTTTGATAGGTTTTTTTCTATAACAACATTCTTATACATAGGATTGATACACTTCATTATAGAAAGGGATTGTTAAGTAAATATGTAAATGATCGAGTTGATGTTATTGTTTAAAGATTACTCAAATAGAGGAGTGTGTTGATCCAAACACAATTTTAATTCCATTGACAAATATCCTAACATTTTCTCTAGGTTTTTAATTGATCTCTCAGAATGAAAATATATTTGAGGATAACAAACAGTGTTGAAATTGACATCTATATCAAGAGTATGTTGAAAACATAAAAAAACATCAAGGTAAATTTTAAATCCTGATCACGTGTAATTGAATATGGTACTCCATGAAATATTACCAATTCATTAATGTATATAATATTTAGTTGATCAAGATCAGACTATTCTCTAATAGCTATTAATTGTGCAGACTTTGTAAGGTGGTCAACTATAACCCATGATCACCTCATCATCAATGTTAAGATAATAACTAAAGTTTACGACTAACTATAATCATATTACAAAAAAGTTAAATACATTCATCCACTAATTACTTTGTCACTAAAACATATTAAAAAATCAAAGGGTTATGTTCCCTAAAATTTATCTGAAAAATAATTAATCATTATTAACTCACATCACATATAAAAACAAATGTTTAATCAATGAATTTGAACTTTTTATCAACCTTAAACTCATAAACCTGTGATTTTATCCATAACTCTTTTGTTAATATTACCAAGAGTCATTTATGATTCACAATGTTAAATAAACTTTTATTAATTAAATAATATATTATATTACATGAAAACATTACAATTGGATGTTTGGGTTTAAACATGTAATGACAGAATATGAAATATGTATTCATTTTTTCATAAATAATGTAGAGGGAGATGATCAATTCTCATAATAACATGGAGTCTCACTAAAGGATGAATAATAATAATTTCCTTGGTCTTATTTGTACAAAATGAAACATTAATTTCTCATCTAGGGAGTAGAGGATAATTGTTCACTAATTATCATGATTCTCTTCGACTATCATGAGTTCAAAAAATTTTATTCTTCCATTTCCTTGAGAATTTGTAACATAATATCATCCTTTTTATACCTTTTATTGGAAAATTGATTTGTATAATTCACATACTACTTACATATGAAACACTAGAGTGTGGTTGGTTCATTTTGTGCAGAATTCCTTATATTTTTATCCATAGTTATCTTCTTCCCATTACAACTACATTAAATTTTCTAATGAACTTTTCTTTTATAGATAAACAATTTACATGTTCTCGTAATATAGTTCCCATCATGTTTCTTCCCACACTTTTTTCATATAGTTAATCTCATATTCTTCTTCCCATGACATTTTAATTTTCCTATAAATTCCATTTTTATATTCTTATTGAAACCATTAGATTTATATGTAACTCCAACCTCTATTTCCACAATGATATGTGAAATATAAATAAATTTTAAATATAATAAAACCCCTAAATGTTAATAATTTATAATTATTGATATGTGAAAGTGTAATTTAGTTCAATAAAAACAACTTAATAAATTTTTAATGGCATTGCATATGGGTAAAATCCAAGATCACACATAGGAAACTTCTATCAAATATTTTCATAGTCAGGTGATGAGTTAGTGAAAGATTCTCAGGCCCATTGAGCCTTAAAATATATGAAAAAATATATTAAATATATGATATTATCTACTCACATTTTGTTCAAGATAATTGAATAATTCATAAATGGTTAATCATATAAAAAATATAAGACCGGGATTATGTTTTTGATACGATGTCTACCATAGGCGGGTATAACATTTTTGAGCATTGAACATTTGGTTAGATAAAATGCGAGGATAATAAATTATTATTATTCTATAATAATTGAATAACCCTTAAACAATGTATCATATTAGGTCTGGAATACAAGTTTTATCAATGAAAGGGTGTTGGCACCAGGAAACGAATCTCCGAAATATTAATAATTATTCCATACATGATCAAATATCATAGCATGTTCTACAATCATTGATTAGGTAGGTTGTAGGACACAAATAGAGTTACAGATTATTAGTTATGGACATTTTATTTTGGGATGAAAAACTGGTTTGTGGAGCCCATTCGCCAACCTCCCTCTGTGATCAGAGAGTAAGGGAATAGAAACAGTGCCCCATTCCAATGCAAAGCTCCTCCTTCATGAAGCCACATAGGAGAGATGAGGCAGGATGCTCCACAAACCCCTTATACATTCGCAAACCCTCCACGAAGCAAGGAGGCGGGATGCTCTGCGAACACCTTTGACGTTTGAAAACCCGCCACATAGCGGGATCAGGCTTTGTGCCGAGAGAGATCTGCTTTGTGGCACCTGTCCTCTATAAATACAGAGCTCACCCCTTCATATAAATGATTATGTCTCCCCTTGGGAAGTCGATTGCTTCCATTTCATGGAGCTTTCGAGCTCCGAATGTCCATGCTCTATGAGCATCTTCCTTCACGAAGGTGCTCTGTGAGTCCAAGCTCCACGAGAATCTTCCTTCGTGAAGCTGCTCTGTGTGTCCATGCTCCAAGATCATCTTTCTACACAACGCATCACAGCGATTCCATCTTGAAGGTTCATCATGAGACCCCATGTTCCATGATCCCCTTTTCATCGCAAAGCTACTTTGTGAAGACCTATCCTTTGTGAGGATCGTTCCTTCGCACCCGCCGATCCATACATTGCGGGCTGCACCCCCGCACCCCCTCTCGGTGTCAGTGCCGCATTATGGTCCCGACCCTTCGGGAAAGTCCCTTCGCTACCCTCACTAACACTGTGAAAACTGTATAGACTCACTACAAACATTTTGGACCGAGACGTTTTTAATTTCCATTACGCCCTTATGCGCAACTTCCTTCCACCTATGGGATACAATGATTTGAGATACACCTCTTCACACCATGAAACACCTTGAGTAATCATATTCCTCCTTTTCAATTTCATATGTCATGAGTTGAGATTCTCATCATTAATCCCCCCCCCCAGTACTTTGAGTAGAACCATTCCTCAAGAAACTCATCTGAACCCCGTCACTTAACTCCTATTCTAGGATGAACTAGAAATGGACTCCTTTATATAAGTCTCAACACAAACCATTTCTAGGAAACTTATGAAAAACAGAACAATCTATATGAATCTAAAATGTAGTACACCATGTGTTCCAAACATAGGACTCCTCTTTCTCAAAATAAGAAATGCCATATGGTCCAAACATAAGATGCCAACAGTCATCTCTACATGACTATAAACTGTATCATTCCCTATCATTCAATAATAGGATGCCTCTTGTTCCAAACAAGAGATGCCTTATGATTCAAGTGTAAGATGCAAAATTCCATGATTTCAGTGGCATTATTTCTAGAGCATTGGAATCTATTCAAACATAAAATCACTCCACCTCAAGCTTCATGTGTCTTTCATTAAGATCTTCATTCTATTCCATGTCTGATGGGTCCCTCTAACAGCTTTGTCCCATGCCGCATCGTCTCACCTACCATCCTGGGCCAACGACCAGGAAGACTTAGGATGACACTTTGAGTCAGGTCATTTGTTTCAAACATGGTCAATAGTATACCATCATTTTTTATACCCATTTCTGGATAACATGATGTGGATGCTGGGTTTCGAACACGGTCAACAGTTATCCATCATCACTATGCTACCCTCACTACATTCTTAATATCATGTATATAATTCACACTTTTCATCTCCATTTTTTAGACTGATTCCAACACCCATGTTGTTATATCACTTGTGCACTGGCTCATAGGTGTAGGCCTAAATCATATACCTCAACTCACCAGCGAGTTGGGATGCCCTCATGGGCCAAAATGTGGAAGAAGTTACTGGTAGCTTCCTTGCATTAGCCCCATTCACCATTTCCACACCATAGCGTCACCTGGGAAACTTCCTTGCATAAGTCGCATCCATTTCTACTTCATAGCGGCACACGAGAAGCTTCCTTATATAATCCACATCCATTTCATCTCCATAGAAGCACACGAGCATCTTCCTTGCGTAATCCCCATTTACCATTGTCGCACTATAGCAACACACGAGAAGATTCCTTGTGTTTGACCCATTGACCATTGCCACACCATAGCATCACTAGTGCTGATACCTTTCATAAGCATCATTCACCATTACTACTCCATAGCGGCACCTGGGGAAGCGTCCTTATGTAATCCCCAATCACCATTTCCACTCTATAGGGGCACCCGAGCACCTTCATTGCATAATCCCCATTCCCCATTTCTGGTCCATAGTATCCCATGGGCTGATTCTTTGTGTAATCCTGATCCACCATTTCCCCTCTATAGTGACACCTGGGTAGATTCCTTGTGTATTCCCCAATAACCACCCTTCATGGATGCACCTTTGCGTTGTGATCATCATGGCTTTTTTACTTCTTGTTTCTCACACCGATCATGAATCATGTGGGCATAGAGTAGGCATCGACCATGATCTCCTCCCTGAGCAGCCTAGAGTGCAATCCCCAATCACCATTTTTTGAACTGCGTTGTCTTTAATCCATGAAATTTCAATGTATGTTGGAAGATTCCCTGAGGTTTTAGCCCAACAACCATTGGACCTAACCCTCTTCACATCGGCTCACCAAAACATCACCTAAACTATGTGGAATTTGAACCATTCCAAGGAAAGGTACGTAGGAAGCCTCCCGGAGGTTCATGCCCACCACCCATTGGTTATGACCCCCTTCAAATCAGTTCCCACTCCCAATGAATGATTTGGGATTTGATCCTTGTCTCCTATACATGGTATATTGGAATCCTCTATGAGGTTTAATCCCATCTAATGGTCTGCCATTGTGACCTCATCCTACGACAAGCCTTTGTGACCCCATCCAGCGATAAGCTGTTGTGACCCCATCTTATGGTATGCCATTGTGACCCCATCTAGCGGTAAGTAGTTGTGATACTATCTAGCGGTATTCCATTATCAACCCTATCTAGCATTAAGCTATTGTGACCCCATCCTATGGTAATACATTGTCAACCCCATCCAGTGGTATGTCGTTGTGACCGCACCTAACAGTAAGTTGTTGTCAACACCATCCAGCGATAATCCATTGTGACCCCATCCAGTGGTATGTCGTTGTCAACCTCATCCTATGGTAAGCCGTTGTGACACCATCTAGTGGTAGTCCGTTTTCAACCCCATCCAATGGTAGGCCATTGTGACCCTATCTAGTGGTAGGTCGTTGTCCCCTTAATCAACGATAAGCCGTTTTCAGATAAACTATGTGGACTTTGATTCCCTTCCACAGGGATACGTAGAAACCTTATTGATGTTCAATCCCATCACTCATGACTCATCCTGATCTTCCTATTAATCCCATGTGTTTTAGGAGGATCATTCCCCATCATGGAGGTTCTATTTCCTCTAGATCCCATCTATGCATCCATTCACATGGGCCACCTCCTCAGGTGTCCCATCGTCCCACAAAACTACATGGACTTCGATTCCCACCCATGGGGATACGTAGGAAGAATCTTCAAGGCTCAATCCCAACACCTCAATCATCCTTACGTCTTTTCCATCTCATTCCCCCTTCACTTAATAAAACTCTATATCATCCATCCTTATTATTACATGGGCTGCCACATCCCAGTGAGATCATTCCATTCATCCCAGCACCACTCCTTGTGGAACCCAGGAAGCTAACCATGCATAATACCTACAACATCCATAACCATCCACCCAAGAGTATCCTTCTTGTGATGTGGCTCTTTCCATTAGTAATCCCCAACAGGTTTCGAGGTCGTTGTCATTTCTGTACACCCCAATTTATCAACCCTTTGAATTACATGTTTTTTGATCCCTGTCATCTACATATAGTACATAGGAAGCCTCCACGAGGATCTATCCTAGCAAATGGTAAACCTTGGTGTCCCCCATTCTAGGGTGCACTCTCCCTGATCCGCCCTCAATGGAGTTCAGATCGGCCATTACTGTGTGACATCTCCCATCCAAGGTATGAACCACCTCGGATCCATCCTCATTTGGCATTCTGATCCATCCATCTTCAAGGTGTTCCCAAATTGGGATGTACCAAACTGATCTGTCTCTATGGGATTTCCTAATCACTCTCATTCCATCTCTGAAAGATGTTAAACTCGCGGCCTACATTGTCTTGAACATGAGATCCCTAATTAAAACCTTAGAAGACAATATTTTAGTGTAACCGTCTTTGCAAGATGTTAAACTCATGGCCTACCATGTGTTAAACATGAGATGCATGAGGAAAACCTCAGAAGACAGGCCTTTGGTGTAACCATATTTGCAATATGTTAAACTAACAATGTACTCTATGTTAAACATTGGAAGTTGAGGAAAAACTCAGAGACATGCCTCTTTCATAAGATACCCCATGACTGACATGGGATACCTTGGGTTATTCCCCCTTGAGATTCCCTTTTAGGAGGAAGAATACAGCTTCCCTAAAGTCTATGAATCCAAAGATTCCCTGACATGCCTGATGTTGTCATCTACTCCAACTGGAGGTTTTTCCTATCAAGGCCCCATTAAAATGTCTCGATATAATCAGTGTAACTAACTGGAATCCACAAAGATATGGCACTGGGAATGTGATTCGCAAACCATGAAATAATCATTAAGGGAGATCCGGACTAGGTGACGAGTTCAGAGGAGGAATCCTTAGAAGGATGAACCAACATCCCATCATCCTTTTTTAATAAAAGAGAAAATTTCCTTAAATAAAGAACAAATACATCCTTCCATTGGAAAGTGAGAATGTGGGGCCACAGCTACGTGTCCTCCACAGACGGATGCATGTGCCCTAAAAAAATCATCATAAATAAAGGGTAAAAATTTATGTGCATCGAGTGTTTTGAAACATCACACATGATAATGGCCATTTTATATTTAATTATTTAATTATTCCGATTTTAAAAAATAAATAATTAAAATCTATCAAATGACGTGTTGTATAAGAATCACAAGAACACTATTAGGTATGGAATGATGGGGTTTACCATAAGAAGGATATAAATTTTTTTTCATGTCGGGTGTTTAGAAACACAACCATTGATAAAACCTTTTTAATATTTAATTATTTAATTATTTTATTTAAAATAAATAATTCATATCTCTCAAATGGTATTTCCAATGAGAAATTTGAGGCGATCATTTAAACCAGAATGCAGGGTATACCCTAGTTGGGGAAAAGAAATTTGTGAGAGACCTAGGTTTGGAAACATTACACCTGACTATACCTTTTTAATTTTTAACAATATTATTATTTATATTTTAAATAATAAACAATAGAATATCTTTCAGAAGTTGTATTTTATGGGTAATCAGAGACCTCTGTTATGTCCTAGATGTAGGGTTTAATCTAGAAGGGATGTAAATTTTGCGTGTGTTGGGTATATAGTCACATCACAGATGATAAATACAATTTAAAAATTATTTAATTAATTATTCTGATTTTATTTAAGTAATATATATATTTTTTAAAATCATCTGCTTACATAGCTAAAACAACATATTTTCACACACATAATATCTAAATCATTTGATTTCAAACTATTTTTGAGCTGTATCAACTTTTAATGAATTAATGGGGTGAACTAAAATCAATCCGGCATCAATTCTAAATTGAATCTGGGTATAAATAGGGGTATTGAGTTATTAGTATTTAATGATGGTTTTTGTTGAATCATTAATAGTCTTAATGTTAAGAATCAATTAATAATAATAATAATATTAATTTTTGTTACAATTATTATTAAATTAAGAAAATTAGTATTTTAATATTTTTTTCGAGATAAAAAACAATATTTATATTAAATGTAATAATAAGATTATTATTATTATCGATGAAAATGAATGGAAAATTTCATGTGCAATTAATCATTTTTTAATCGATTAATGATGTTTCTCCATGGGTGAATTATTGGGAAGATAAATAATAATTGTGATATTAATACATTTCTCCCATTAATGAAATGGTGTGATTAATTTATGTTTATTAATTATAAAAATTTAATTGATATTTAATGAAATTTTTTGGAAAAACCATGATGATGGTAATGAAATTTAGTAATAATAATTATTATCATTGTTAATAATATTATAATGAAATTGAAAAAATAACTATTGTGTGTGATAAAATTAAAATATGTATATATATATATATACATGTTGTGGGAATATATATATATATATATATATATATATATATATAAACACAGACACATATTTATGTAAATATATGTATTTTAATTATACAAATAATGTGTTATTATATAATGCGTACAAATAAATAATTAAATATATTTATTTATTTATTTGTGTATTTGGATATCCATTTAAATATAATTAATGGATTATTTTTTTATATAAAAGGGAATTAGGAAATAACATATAAGTGTTATTCATAGGTGTGAGAACATGGCTTGGTTGATGACACCTTTGATGAACATTTCCATTAACATTGATGAATTTTTGTTATAAATTATTTGACATTAGAGTATGATTTATATAGGTTACTTTAATGATTTTTGGTGTATGTTTATAGCCTAAATTGAAACCATTGTGTAGGAATTAACTTACCTCATGGGCTATCATTTACACATGTTTCCATATTATATTTATGTGTTGGCTTCATTGATACTATTATTGATTTGGATTGCATAGGTGTGTGAGTAGCCCATGAGACCTATTTTGATTCCATTAGAGATATTAGTCTTTTCATTTCCATTTTTAATTACAATCAAATGATTTCATTTTTGATGATTTATTTATAATGTTTATTTATTATGATATACATCTCATTTTATGTTGTACCATGTGTGTATGTTATCTTGATTTGGAGGTACCGTTCTTGGTTCTCAGAATAGGTGTGGGGACATGTTTAACCCTTAGATGGTGAGTACTATTTATTTTACTTTTTTTAATAATGGACACTAGAATAGGGTGTAGATATGATGGAATTCCATGTTGAGGACATACTCAATACCAATGTATTGGGTTTCTCGATGCCTAGATTATTTTCAAGTGACATCATACTTACAAGTTATATTTAGAGCAGCATTCAATACATATGTCCAGAGATATGATGACACCATTGAGCTATGTTGAGGATGAATTTAGCCAAATTTAATCCAAGTATTAGTTTCTTCAATGTTTAGTTAATTTTAGAGTAGTTCACTCAATGTATAGTTCATATGTTAGCAACATGCATGATGACTAGTTGGTTTGGGAATGGAACCCTCAATGCCAAGACTTCAAGAAACATGACATACATGAGGCCTAGGGTGAACCAAGTCTCATGTACACACAATTCCATGATGTTCTCAAGAAACATGTATAATTTCTTGGTCTACAGTTCGGTTACTAATGAGTTTTCTATGATATATATTCAGAGCACTATGCACTGGTCCAGTCTCATTGAGGCTTTTAATGACTATATTTTTAGCATGAAGCTGAAAAAGGTATGACCAGGGGTTTGGTGGAATATTGGTTAGCACAACAACACTCAATTCTTACTGTTGTATTTATATTCTTGTTATGTTATGATTATTATTATGTAATAAAATTTTATACTTGATAACTTCATGTAAGGATACATTGGTGGTGTCTTACTACATCTTGTACTCAAACTCTACTCATAAATCTAGATATTCTCATAGATTCAATTGGAAACCCGGTGAAGGGAAATGTAACTGTGGTGGACAGCATAGAATTTGTAGAAAGATAGTGTAATGGACCAGAACAAACATCGAAGTACCCTATAGTTCATTTATTTGTTATCTACATTCAATAATCTAGATTGTATTCTACTTTAAGAGATCCTATTTATATGCCTTGTATGTCATCTTTAATTTACAAAATTGATGTGATTATTTATTCATTCTCCTATTAATGTTAATTATTTTCCTTTTTAATGATATGATATGATCAATATAGTCTATACACTATCAAATTTAGTCCATCACTACTATTTGACAAACTCTTGTATATGGAGAGCCGCACATGAGGTCTTATGGACTTCCGACTTGGACCTGGTGGTTCAGGTCTGAATATTATAAAATGATGTTAGAGAATTATGATTCACTGACCTCTTCTCTTTTTTGACTTTGTATGGAATATGATAAACAGAAGATAAGATGGTTGCGACTCGGATATAGGAAATATGGATGTTCCTGGCTATCACTGTATAGTGGACCTCCAATTACCCTTAAAATGGTAATATATATGTTTTTTTGTTATTATTAATTAAACGCATCTTGGTTGGTTCACATGATGGTTATTTTTGATTCCTGATATTTTGGGTGCATTCATACATCATGAAAATACACATATGTCCACATGCCATATATATAGTTTTTGAGATTTAAAGTGGGGTAGTAACTAAATTCATTTATTTGAGATATATTTTTATTATATTTTCTCTTTATGTATATATCAATGCAGTATGTTATTGAGATATTTTTTTTTCATTAATAAGTTGTAACTAATACGAATGGGGGATAACCCCACAGAGCTATACCCACATTTTTCTAAGCCATGGGTATAGCCTAAATAATAATAGTCTATAGCCATGGTTTTAAATAAATAATTCATATAGAATCTCTAATCCAATTGTTTTTAGTAAAAATTTGTATATAGGGGAAAATATTTTCTCACCTCTCACACTCCCCCTCAATTCATTGTGTTGCACCCCACCCCATAGGTCCCTTCCCTCCTACGTTTTTCTCATCTTATGCTCCTCCTCCTCCTGTAGTTGATGTACATCCACCTATTACCACTCCTCCAGTTGACACACATACACCATTCTCCACTAGTGGACGTGAATCCTTCCTCCTCATCCTTCTCTGGTCGAGCATCCCCTCTTAGGCTGCGCACCCCATGGTTTAAGCGATGTTTCACTCACTAGACGCTTATTCCCATTGGTTGAGAAGTGATTCCCTCACCTGAAGATCACGTATATGATTAGTGGTGTTTCCCTCACCCAATGACCAACAATTCTACTATTGGGTGTTTTTGTGATTTTGGGCTTCTTTGATAGTGAGATCATAATCCATCTCCTGGTATTTTTTTATGATTCTATTTTATTTTGGGTTTTGTTGTTCCGATTTGTATCATTTCATATTGTTTCATATATATTTGATATGTTATTGATTATGGTTATGTTCAACATTGTGTTATTTAACTCAATTTGATTTTGTAAACATGATTTATTTATATTTAACAATTTTTAGATCAATATACATGATTTTATATTATTTTATATAATAACATTTGAGGAGATATTTCTCATTTTCTAAAGCATATATTTTGTTATAAATTTAACTTTATTTAAAAAATTATCTCTTTTTTTTGGCTTCATGATCAAATAGAAAAACCGAGATATTGTTTTGGATTTATTTCATTTATGTAATTATTAAAATGAGTGATTTTTTTGGGATTTATCACTGACTCTTTTATTTAGTGTTTGGATAATTATATATTCCTCAATCTATTATTGATTTATTTATTCATTAATAATAATATTATTATTTATTTTTCAAACCGTTTTTGATGAATTTTTTCTACGTATTAAATATTATATAAGATTAAAATCTGTATTTATAATACATCATATCAGAAAAAAAGTATATGTATTATATTTTCTATAGTGATAAATGATTTATTTAGTATGATTCTCTAACAAATTGTTTTATTTAGATTTCATTCCAAGGGAAAAAATACGCATATATATAATTTTTTACTCATCGCAAATATTTATTGTATATTTATTTTTTATAAAATATAAATATATTATGCATTTACTAAAAATGTTACAATTGCTGTAGAATGGTGGAATTATATTATCAGAATATGAAAAAATATTTTATGTATTCACTAGTTTCATGAATTTGAAAAATAAAAATTATTATTTATTTCAGTTTAGAGAAAATTATATTACATATCCTCTTGAATTAAAGCCTCATGATGTGAAACATCAGTTTCATTGTGAATTACTTGGATGTTAGTTTATCTAAGGACGTGATATATGGAGTATCCTATGTTAGGATTGTCATACTATAAAAAAATTAATCTTCAAGATCAAAAGTTACATTAACTATTTTTCCAGGAAGCCCAACTATGAAACATGCTAGATTCTTAGATGCAACTATAGAATACATTATCTGAAGATAACATAAAAATCATCATATAACGAGTTATTGTAAGGATAAAATAAAGAGAACCTAATATCAATTTATTACTAAGATTACGTTAAATGAGATAAAACATCATGGAATTGATTCATGGGTTTTTATAAATACATATATATGTAATAAGACAGTGAGAAACAAATCATTTATATTCTAGATATACAATTGACACTCTTCGGGAAACTGGAATTATTTTATCCAATAATAAAATGGATTAATAATGAATTATAGTATTGTATGTTACTAATTATTTTACAACAATACTCAATGTTTGATGTTTCTTATCACTACAATAACAAACAATTTTCATATTTTTCATGTTTATGTTTTTTATCTTTCCATTGTGTTATTTTTGTCTATGTTTTAGAGATTGTATAAAGTTATACTTATATCTTATATATGATTGTTCCTCCACTAAATGGCATTGACTCGGTGATGCTAACCTATTCAAAAATAAATTTTTACATAGGTTGTTCCTTGTCCTTGAAAAATGGTATTTACTTGACTGTGTGTCTATGTGTAAAAGTTATAAGAGGTTTTGTTTCTTCCATAGATAAATATCATTGATATTTGTAGTTGGTACATGGATGCATTGATATTGGTTATGAAATCACCTATCAGATTAGAGTAATCTTTATTTCATCCATGATTGGTTCAGTTTGGTAATAAACATACTTTATGGATTTTTTTATTGATACAATAAACTTTAGGATTTTTTTAGTTTCGATGATAATTTATATGTATTATTTTCGAATATTCAGTTTTTATGATCTAATAGTTTTATTTTTTATATTATATATAACTCTTTTAATTTTTTATGTTATGAAATATTCTATATGATTTGAAATTTTATCATTTAATAAACTTTTATTATCTTGTGGGATAAAAATTGAGTTTTATTTCATCTTCAATTCACACCCTCTTGATGATGTTGTTCAGTTATCTGCAATAATTTTTTTTAGATCCTGACATATTGATTTTATTTTTCTAATATATTTTATACTAAAGATTCTTCATGTTCGATTATAGAAGAATAATGAACTTTGTGTATCAATATTGAGCATCAAATATTCTTTAGACAAATAGAATTTTTTATTATGAATACTATTAAACATTACACATAATACTATGAGATAATAAGAGTTAGAAACATAGTATTTACCAATCCATGATATTTTGAAATTTTATTATAAAAAATTATATTGTCAATACAATTTAAATGTATTGTGTATTTTTTGAAAATAATTTATAGAGAAAGATGATATTTACATAATTATATTCAAAATGATGAAATAAACATAATTAATAGAAAGAAAAAAAAATATCCCCAAGTAATTCCATCCATTTAATAGATAAATATAATTACTATGTATTGTACTTTTGAATATTGTGCTATAAAAAGATAATGATAATCACTTATAGCATATGTTATTTATCTTATTGTTTCTTTTTATAGACATTAGTATGCCTTGATTAATATACTAACAAACTGACTATAATTAAATTAATAATTTTGGTTTACATTTTTTATTGTAATATAATGTTTTCCCTTTCTATAGAATGTATACATATTAGATGTATCGTATCAATCAGATTTCAGCTGAGTTTAAAAACAATTTAGAGTTGTTTTTAGATTTTTTGTTAGGAAATGCTTCATATAGAGGTTGTATAAAATGTATATTCTATAAATGTGTTTTAATATTTTCATTAACCTATGAATAATATAAGTATAATATAACAAAATTAGTATTTTAAAAAAACTATTTTTTTTGTATCACTAGGGATAGGCGAGTCAATCTTATGGTATTCATGAACAATATGATAGAAGTGGAATAAATAATTTGATGTTTGATACGTTTCAATTTTTGAATAATCTTAAAAGAGATAGTATTATAGTGAAATATGGAAATGATATCAGTACTCATGAGGAAAATCATGAAGATAATGATGATGAGAGAGTGAAAAAATTATTGGATAATTCCAGAACTCTTGTTTATCAGAAATGTACTAAAATAAAAATGACGTAATTTTTAATGTGGTGACATCCAAGATAATCATCTATATTATTTATTACACACCAATTTTTATATTCCTACATTTTTTGTGGACTTGATTCTTAATGGTACAAATATTACCTAAAATCATTACAAAGAAATAAAGTTAATTATGCATCCTAGATTTTCTATTAATAAATTCAATGGTTATGAGAATGATTGGATTTTATTTTATTAGGAAACAAATGAATATAATTATTGTAATGAATTTGGTACATCTTGATGAATGATAAATGTAGATGTAACACCATATCTCATTCCACATATTGTAATGTGGAACTTTCCATTGATTCTTAGACATTAATTTATATTCATGTATATAGAAATCTAAACCAATATGTTATTGCATGATGCTAAGATAATTAAAGTTAATGATGAGTTGTTTAATAATTCATATGGATTAGAATGGAATAAATTTGATGCAAAACATATTGATTTTTCATTGATGTGTTTAATGTCATGTTAGGTCTATCCAGTGATGCTTTTAATCTATTTGGTCTGATGCTTACAGCTCAAAGCAAGTGGCCAGTTCTTATTCAGTCTAATAATCTTCTTCTGTAGATGTGTATGATAAAACCTTTCACATTATTGAGTACACTGATAGATATACCATCTGATATTGGTAATGATATATATGTCTACATGAAGCATTCAATAAGATAGTTGATATAAATTTTGGATATGGGTGTGCGTACATTGGATGCTTCTTCAATGAATGCATTTCATATGTGTGATTTCCTAATATGGAAAATACATTATTTTTCTACTTATTCAATGATTTATTGGAGGATCATGATGGGAAAACTATCAAGTCCCATTTATATGAATAATAAATGACAAAGAAGCCATAAATATCATCATATTTTTAGTTTCATGGGGCATCATCGAATGTTTCCAATTGATCAACCATATAAGAAGAATCATCAGAGGTTTGATAATACTATTGACACAAAACAACCACCTCAACATAGACCAAGAAGTGATGTTTGTAGTGAATTAAATGATTTTAGTGTTTCATTAAGGAATGGTAAGTTGAAATATAAATTGTGGAATAATGTGGACAGTAATGCCACTTAAAAATGGAAAAGAGAAGTATTTTTTGAGTTTCCATATTGGTTTCCCAAATTGTTATGTCATTTATAGATGTAATGTATATTGATAAAATTTATGTGAAATATTTCTTTCAATTATTTCAAATATCATGGTGAAGACCAAATATGAGTTCTGATCTTTTCAGGATTTGTTGGATTAGGGTATTCAACCTGGGAAAAAACATATGTGTATGTGTGAAAAAAATGGAATCTTTATTATTCTTCTTATTTGTTGAAACCATCAATGAAGGAATGATTCTAGGTAGTATTATAGAATACTAATTTTCTTGGTGGTTATTATGAAAACATATCAAATAGAGTCCACAGATGAGATGTGAAACTAAAATACCAAAAATTCATGATTACCACATCCTTCTCCATTAATTAATTACAATTGAAATTTGATATTTTCTATCCAATAATTTAAGAGTCAAAATGATTATTTTTATCCATTTTTTATAAAACATTGTGATTAAAGTTTATCCAAGAAATTTTGGATAAAAATGTACCTCGAAGAACCATTAATTTTTTTTGAGATGGTAATAAATATTCTCCATCCTTTTTCAATTAAATGATTCATTTATGTGTTTATATTCCAACTAAAACAATTCTTGGGGGACCAGTTTCTTTTTATCGGATTTATCCTACAAAATGGAATATGCGTACAATGAAATCATATTTTTGATAAAATAATTATCTAGAAGGTTTGATTGTGAGGGGTTATCTACTCAAGAATTTATATATTTTTGTTCAATGTATTTTTCAAATGAGAAAACAAGAAATTACCTTCCAATTATAATAAGGATGACCAGTATGGGGAAATAGATCCCTCATTTCCATATCTTACCCAAACAGGAGGAATTTTTTTGACTTATAAATTGGCCACACTAATATTTGAAGAGTGGTAAATCATAAATCACACAATTTTTTTCAATTGTTGATTATTCCATGACTATGCAAGGTATTTAATTTGGATATTTATAAGTTATATAATTTTATTAAATTCATCATATATCATACAATTTTATTATAATTTTATATATGGAGTATAATAAATATAAGTAGTGTTCATCGTTATTTTCCTTTGAGAAAGAGAGAGGCTTTTCAAAGCATAGAGTTTCCTGCTTGGTTGAAATCAAAGGTATTAACATTACTTAAATTATCATAAAATACAAATACCCATTTAATTGTATTGTTCATATATATTTTAGGTTATTAGTATACTTGTTGACATAGTTTCACAATAAATAATACCATTGGATTTTGGTCTTAATTATTTGGTTTTTGAATGAAAATCGTTAATAATAAATGGGCATAAATTTTTATAATTGATCGAGTGGTGAAAAATAGAACACAAAATAATGGAATTATGTTAACTGATAAAACATGTTATTATTCAAGTGTATCATATAGTCCGCCTCGATATAATGATTTGTATTTTATAGACATGTTGAGAATTAATCGTTATTGATTTACTACTCTCAATGTAGAGACACTATGATGAAATTTTAATTATTAGATTCAATGAAATGACATGTTACATTTATTGAGGACTGTGAATTCAGAGTTGTTTACATGAGTTGATTCTTACATACCAATTAACCATACATTTTAGAATTTATGTCTATAATAGTGTTTTATATGAATGATCACCTGAGACCCGTTTTTTTTAATTAATAACATAATACCATGAAAATTTTTTCATGATGTTGATGATGAAATATCCACCATTGACCCCTCCATTGGTGTTTCCCAAAATATTTAATTTGATGAATCAAATTATCCCATTATGAGTGTTTATGTTCAACCTGAAGTGGTGGGGGGTATTATATTGAAGAAACCATATATGCTCAATTTTTATTCAGTTTACATCAATATGAGTTTATCAGGTTAGTGTTCTTGTAATTACTTTAACATAGTTCTAGTTTGGAATGATACGTTTGTTTTAGTATTTTCTGGTGTCATTTAATTTAATTTATTTTATTTCAATTTAGAAAACAATGTATTAATATTGTTTTTAAAAAATTTATAACATTTTAATATATTTTCAAAAACTATGTTAGTCATTTAATTGAAATAATTAGTACACTTAGTAATTAAAATAAGTCAAATTGGTTCTTCTAATGAATTTTTCATAGATGTATGTTGTATGGATGATATAAAAAACCATATCTAAATAAATTTACATTTCTTTCATTTGAATATTAATCAATATAATATAGAAGGTGGATGGGAGGGAATATTTATTCTCAATCGATGAAGTCACGAGCGTGCATAACCTCTTTAACTTCCATCCATCAGTATAATATATATAATGTTTTTATTCTACAATACCTTAAATTTTATGTTAAATTTATTTGTAAAATTTTTAGGGACATTCAATTCAACCATATTTGACTTCGTATCCTGATCGCATGGCTGTGAGTGGGGGTGCTCCTAGATAGATAGAGCACCCATCATACTTGATCCCAAACTGAACCACTAGCAGACACCCCATCCACTGCACCCTCCCATAATGTGCTTGAGTATCCGGGGATGTTGTTATGCTTGCCTCTATCATCATCTCAACTACCCTTTTATTCACATTCCATATGTTTTATGCCATCAGGGATGATCCCAATGATGCCTCAATCAACTAATTTTGCCTCTTCTTCCCATACCATAACTTCATTGCCTCCAGAGATGTTTCCACATTTACCATATCCATATATAATGATGTATCCCAAATCATATTACCCATATTCTTCAATTTCTACACAACCTATAATTACTACCATCCAACAAACATCCAATGATTCTATTCGTTTTTCTTTAACTCCAGTACATGAAGGCCACCCATAGCATGCCCTTGAACAAACACTTTGTTCAGAGTCTTCAAATCTATGATATCCCACAGATCCTTCACAGTATATTGAGAAGACTTCAGAATGTTTTTTTATTTTAATTTTTTCTAACTATATCAGTTCTATTTTTTGGGGTGTACCGCGATATAATTATTCTTCATCACCACTTCTTCTTATTCAATGGGATATTCTGATAGTTGAGGATGGTTCACATAGATAATGGAATCCCATAATTGCTACAGAAAACTAATGTTGTATTAAAATCTAGAAAATTATAAAGTAGGTCCAAATGCAAGGCAGTGTAGAAGATTCATGGTCACTTTGGCCAAGTATCATGATATCATTAAAGTGAAACTTGTGTTATGGAGACATATCAATAAAGATATCAAGGAAAAATCGTTGGAGATAATATGGGTAGGAAAATTTAAAAAATTATAACGATATTATTTTTGTAATTAAATAAAATAACATTTTCTTTATAGAGTTAGTTTAACATTCCCATTATAGAAACATCTAGGTCATTAATGATCATAGATTTTGGGTAGTAATTTCACTCATAAAGGAAAGTGTTTCATGTTGGTTAGAAGATAAGAGTTGGTATTGACATTGAGGGTGTACCCACATTCCTTGATTGTCCAAAGAGTCATTATAAAAAAATTATTTCACATTGTATGACTGATTATTTTAATGTAATCCCACACATTAATAGTTTTCATATATAATTTAATTATTATTATGTGTATTGGAAATTTTTTAGGATGCTTCAAGGAAAGAACTAATAATATAGATTCAATGATATATTTTCACACATATGGGTGCTCTAAAATTCCAAATCTTAAAAATATTCAAGTAATTGAACTGGGTATTGTGATGTTATATAGTTTGTTCTACTAAATATATTATTTAATAGAAATATAATTTTTCATCATATTGGTTGATAAATTATTATCTTGGGGACCACTTATTAACCATTAGTAGGTCTAGTAGTTAGAAAAATTCTTTACGTAAATGTATTTTGGCTTCATGATGTCCTGATGCATGACCAACCATCTTGTAACATAGGTCACACATAAAAAAGACCACCAATATTTTATGAGTTTCATTTACATCAATTTCAGTAGGTGTTTGATGTAGCATAATTGATTCTAGATTTGTGTATTTCTCATATATGGCTGTAATATAGATTTGAAAATTTCTCATTTGTAGAAAGATTTATTAGCCATTGAAGGTCATGTACCTCATGAAAAATTAGTTTCCTCCAATATAAAGACGACTTATAGAAGATCATAAAATACATAGATAGAAGGTAAGATTTTATGTTTTTAAAATTATATTTCAAATTATTATAAGAAATTCAAAATTAAATATGTTGATTATAATTTCAACATTATTCCTTAGAGACCTTCGCTGATAAAAGAGCTTAAAATTTTGGGACAAATGAATATTTGAGTTAGGTATTAGGTGTAGCTCACATAAAAAGAGTCCCATGTAGACCAATCAAAAAACATTTCCCCCTCTATGAATTGATCCTTATCAGGATCCTCTCAAGCCTCTCAGACCTATGAGTTGGAAGGTACACATGAATAAGTAACTGAGGAAATGAATATAAAATTATAGTAGCGTGAAATTAGAAAATAAGAAAAAATGATTTATGATTATGACCGAACATTTCAGGAAATCTATAGAAGTTTTTAGTCTATTACTGCCATCAGTGGATGATACTACTTTTCATTCATATATGGAATCAATGTGATCTTTAAATGGTGCCTTGGGTGATTACCATGAGGGTCATAGTGGTGATGATTATGGTGGTGATACAACTATTGGAGGTGATGATGTTGTTGATGCAACTTTTGGTGATGCGGATGTTGATGATGTTAGTGATGAGGCTACTGATGAGGTTGTTAATGGTGCAGTTGATGATGAGGTTGATGATAAATGCTGATAATGATGATAATGATGGCGACGGGTATGGGGATGGGGATGATGGTTATGGGTGGGGATATTAATCCCATAGATTTTTGAGTTAGATGGGAGACTTGTACAAGTAATTTAAGAACATGAACTGACTATTTATATGGATTAGGATATACATGTAGGTTTTATTTGATTTACAGGTGCATTGTGGTATGTTTTGTGGTAGATTTTCTATTTTTTAAGAAATCTAGAATGATTTTATGAGATTAATTTCTTCATGAAATGAAATAAAATTTGGATTATGTTTTCATCAGGGGTGTTAAATGGGAATTGTTTAGGTAATTTTACATATTTATAATTAAATGAAATCACCTTTCATAATAACGTGACTTGGGAATCCTTGAAGATCTAATCTATAATCATCACAATAAAAGGCTTCAATTAATAATATTTCCCTCCAGGTATTCAATAATAACAACGATACATTCCATAAGTTTATACATAAATTTTTTCTACTTCATCCTACATATTTCTTGAAATACTATCTATTAATTCAATTCAATTATATTCCTATAGATTTTTGTAATCGATGAGGTCTGATCATGATAAAGCCAAAGGGATGTGGGTATAGGGTTTCCAATGAGAGAAAATAATTATATATTAAGATCCCATCAACTAAGTTTGTATTCTTTTTTTTCCGTAATATTTTTACAATATGGTCCACCGGGTCTTCCTGTAGAAAAGATGATGAAATGCATGTGAGACCCTGAATAAAATATTGACAATCTTCTCCTCAAAACCAAGCATGATCACTAGGTCTTTACACTTACATTCTCTAAACCCACACAATTATATTACTTATATAAATATTAGGAATATTTGTTTCTTTTATTTATCTTAGCAATGGACCTCATAGGGATATTTCCATTTTATCATCTTGGGTTATCAATAATTTTCAATATTGAGGTTAGCATTGTATTCAACTACTAAATCCATATTAGATGTATCATAGTAATAAATTTAACTGAAATTGTAACATTTTGTCTTAAATATTTGGTTTTCAACATGTAAAATAGGATGATGCTGCTGTTATTTAGGCTATATAATCTGGATACATGGAAACTAAAAAAAAAATTTATATTTGAAATAATGTATGTGTGTTACAATTTCCCCTATTATAAATATGAGTGAAATTTTAAATATATAAATAAACTTTTCAGATTTATGCTATGTGTATAGATCTAGAGACTAATTAGTGAACTTAATGTTATATGCTCTTGATTCATGGAAACACCATATGTGGATTTACATCCAATTACAGATATGGAAGAGGTGAAATATCATTGTTAAAACTATTATTCTCCCAACATCCTACCATAAAGATATAACTAGAAATATTCAAATGAATATTATGTTGCTGGAAGGTGGTTTATCACTTTTCTCTAGTAGATTCATGTTGTATATAAATTAAATTATTATTTCATTGAATTCTCATTTGTAAAACAAATTTTTTTTCAAATGTTTCATAATTAATTTCACGCTTTGGGACGAATCTTCAATAAAAATGGGTGCATTTTTTACATAGTCATCTATTATCTGGGTTTTGAAACTAGATAGAGATAAAATATTAGGATGTTATTACTTCTATATTATTTATGATTTGAATTTATTTAACTTATGATAACTAATAATTTTCCCTATCCTAGTCGAAAATTTTTCTCTGATAATCATTTTTTTCTTATCTTTTATATCCAACAATATGTTCCTCTCTAGAAAAAAAAATATAAGATTCTACACATCTATTGTTGTTTTTAAATGTAATGAGACTTGTGTATAAAAAATATTAAAAAAATAAATTATATCTTATTGTGTAATAGTTTTAAGATCTCCCCAAGAAGCAAAAATACAATGATTCACTTCAAAGGTAGTATAAATATCATCTCAATAATGATATTAAAATTTCTTATCTTTATTTATGTTTAACTAAAAAAATTATAATATCTAATTGTTTTTCCTATAATGCCTAATTTAGTGTGCTGATGTGAGTCACAGATTCAAGTAGAGAAATTTTAGTGGTTCTCCTTGAAAAACAAATTATGGTGTTGACATAAAAAACTTCCCCTAAGCTCAAAGGTAACTTAATTCACCAAGCATTTTCAATGAATTTCAAAAATATATCTTATTTGATAATATATTATTAACACCATTAATATTTCCCCATGAAAAATAATGATGAGTTTGTATTACCATCAAAAAAATATGATGAAGTAAAAAAAAGTTCTTATTAGTTTGGAAATCACTTATTATAATATTTATATTCATCATCGACCGTATGAAAAACTTCGCAATTTTTTTATTCCAATTTGATAATCAAATGAAATATCAGGCTTCTAAAAATGGTTTGGAAATTATAATGTAATCCCATATTTTTCTAATAGTTATACAATTGTTAATTAGACATAAAAACACTCGTTAATTCTTTGTAGTTTCTTCTAACATTATTCATAGGATCATGTCCATGATACAGATTCAAGCACAAATAATTAATAAGATGAATCCATTAATTCATCTTCATCAACTAGAATAGTCCTCGTATAATATTCTATTATGTTATTCAATTATAGACCTACGTTAATCAAATATGCATCATGCACTAAAATAGTAATTTGTTGAAACCTCAAATTGAAGATGTACTAGAAAATAAATATATAATCCTTGAAGTAAAGATTATAGATTTCAATAGATTAATGCTAAATACAATATATTTTTTATTTCTTATTACATTGTGAAATAGTTATATATTAAAATATACATTACACAATATAATTTTTTCATATATTGTGCAATATGTAATCTTCATGGGCGAAGTACGAGCAAATAAATATGTAATCATTGAAGAACATATTACATATTTCAAAAGATTTACACTGCAAACAATATTTTTTTTATTTTCCTTTACTATTTTGAATAGTTATCTATTAAAATATGCATCATACACTACCTAATTTATTCTTATAGTGAACAATATGTAATATGTTTTTCTATTTTAGTAAACTTCAGTTACACGACTATGCTACTCATTGGTAGACTACAATTCATATAATATTTTTCATAATGATATATGTGTTTTCATCATATCCTAGAATAACAGTAGTCTATAAGAGTATCCATGATATATAGTAATATGCAAGTGCCTTAGGGTCATATATAAGTCCTCAATACGACACACTGTTGTAGTGTGCTAATGTTTTTAATAACTAGTCTCCAATATAAAAACTACAAACTACTATTACACTATAGTAGTTGACAAACACTATCATCTATAATAAATTGCTATTACATACCTATTCTGGTCATTGTATTAGGATTAAATATGTATGATTTGTATAAAATGTGTAGAATAAACAATAAAATACTTTTATTACAAAAATTTAGTAGTCTTCAATGTGTAATATTTGCAAACAGAGCAATAAATAATATGTTTTTCTATTACAATAATCAATATGTAATCTCAACATACAATGTCTTATCTTATTCCTATTATTCTATAGTAGTGTATGTAACATGTTTTCTACTTTCACCATATTAGTGGATGTAATATGTTTTTTTGTTAACCACAACATGATAAATTTCTATTTACCTAGGTTTTATTTCACTACGTATTTTTCAGAGTTGTTTAATTTTTCATAAAAATTTTATATACACTAAAAAAATGATACTAAAAGATATACATGAAGAAAAGTGAAATGTGTATTTTGAAATTGGTAGATATTATTAAGTTTGTATTTTATAAAAACTGGGTTTTTCACTAAATACAATCTTCATTATATAAATTGATCTCTCTTCTATATGCACTTTATTATACTAAAAATCCATTTAATAAAATATTTTCATATAATTTAAACTATCTATTATACATGAATTTTTTTTCATACACATGTAATTTTATTTTTAAAATATGAAATCAATTCTATGAATTATATATCTTTGTGATGGGAAATAATTAATTATTTTCTATGATGTAATGTTGTATCTAAAAAGTAATTCATTTTCAAAATATCCATCTTCTTATACTGCAATGTATAGAAAATACAAAAATTACCTTTAAAAATATGAATTTTTACGGTCATATATATATGTTATATGTCTACAAGATGCAGTTCATTTTTTTTATTTGCTATTTTTAAAATTTCAGTTTCAAATTATATGACAAATATTATGTTTTTATTCATTGAACTCCATTAACATTCAAGAAGAATTTATTGTGTTATTTTCAAATTTTCCATGTGGTGCAACGTGATATGGTGATGTGTGAACACTTCATGGATAGAGGAAACCACAACAATGGACCACAAACCTCTACATAGATAAAATTAAAAAAAATTGTTATAAAATCAATGAAAAATCATGATGCTACAACAAGGTAATATTTAACTTTGATATTTTATCACATCATTGATTACATATTTGATTTATTATTTTTTTAACCACAACATTTAACATTTCAATTTACACATATTTTATTTCTACATTTCATTATCATATATTTCAGTTTATATAGTTTTGGTTTTAATTTAAACTATATATTTTAATATATTATTGTCAAATGGTAATATATGGGGGTGTTTGAAGTATTATAAGAGGATGAGAACTACATTTAGCCTATAGTATAATCTAGATATTATGATTTTGGAGTTGGGGCATTGAAGGAGGCCACTGGATTACTAAATTACATGAAACTGAAGAGAATATTTCCATAGATGAGTAATTTAATTGAGCTACTTTCTCCATACCTTATTTTTTATATGGCATGTTTTAATTTTTGTTGGAGTGATCCATCATGAAATTGATTTTTTCTTGATATACATCATGTGAATAATTCATACTTTTCATTAATTTTTTTTTCTATAAATCATTTTTATTCCTCAAGGTATTAATATTTAGCCTTTTTATTTCATCATTTCCATAATTTGTATTATCCATTACAATAATTTTTTGTTCTTTTTTGTTTAATGAGTTTTCAGAATATGATAATGAACAGATTTAATTTCCCATAACTGGTTTATATATTATTTATAGCTGATAGATGGCAGGAAGGTAGGATGGTGCTGCTTGTCTGGGAGATTTTTCTATACCCATCGTTCAATTAACCATGGGTATTCTATTTCTACTTTGATAACATATAAACACTGTTTTTTAAACCATGTATATTGATATATACCTACATTTATACATAAATCACGGGTATTATGGAATTTTCTTGGGCTATAATCACGATTTCTATAAAACTATGGGTATAGATCTATACCGACACATCAGTACCCCATGGTGTATGGAACGGTGTTTATAGCTCTGTTTTCTAGTAGCGTGAATTGAGCATGATACCATGTTAATATATAAATATATATAAGATGATTGTGTCTAACATGAAAGGATAAAGATAATGAATTTTGATAGAGGAGTTACACCTTGGGTTCCGATTAGACTCATATGTAAGCCTTTATATGAGCACATATACTAGATATGACTTTTTATATTCCAAATCTTCCTCTAATTATGGTGATGTGAAAAAATGACTCTAAGGATCAAAATCAGTTTCCTGGGTTGTTCATGAAAAATTATTAAGGTTGCATCTCATTGATGAATATTTTATTGTGGGGAGAATTATAAAATCCTATATTTTTAAAACAATAAACCCCATTTTAAATATTTTATATGTATTTTTATGTGAAAATGTATTTTTTATAAAAAATATTTAAATCAATTTTTTAAAGTATTTTCATAAGATTAAACACAATGTTAACACCCTGGAATATTTTATACAATATTTATCAGAGTTAAGAAATATGTTTTTGTAAGATTTTGAGGCATGTAGAGCATAAAAAATTGAAATAAATTTTTTTAATATATTATATTTCATGATCATGATTTATAAAAAATAATTAAATAACTCACAAATGATGCATCACATAAATAACATGAGACCACCGTTAGGTATTAGACATGGTTTTTACCCTAGGATGTTTATATGATTTTTGAGAATCAGACCTTTGGTCAGATCAGATGTAATAATATGTTATTCATTATTTTTAATTTATTATTTTTCAAAAATAATTTAATTTATCTCAAATGGTGCATCATATAAGAGATTCAAGACCACCTTTATGTTTGTAACATGGGGTTTAACCTAGTTGTGGTATGAATTTTATAAACATCGTGTGTATGAATACACTATACATGATAACACATTTTTCATATTTATTTATTTCATTAATCATTTTGTTAAATGATATGTAATCAATATATCTCAAATAGTGAGACGTATATAAAATATGAGACCACCATTAGGTCATGAATTCATGGTTTACCTTAGGTGGGGTATAAATTTTCTACTTGTTGGGTGTTTAACATCATCAAATCTGATAATACCTTTTTTAAATTTTATTATTTTATTATTTCATTTTTTAGATAATAAAATATTATTATATCGTAAATGGTGTGTCAAATTATAAATCATATACTACTATTAGGTCCAAAACTTGTGTTTACCATTGGTGGGTTATAATATATGTGAGAAAATCATTTTTTACAATATCACACAATATAATAAATTTTTAATATTTTATTATTTTATTATTCTGATTTTAAATAATAAAAAACGGGATATGTCTCAAATGGTGTGTCATATAATAAATCCTAGACCACTATTACATTTTAGATGTAGTTTTTACCCTATATGGGATATAAAATTTTCACGTTTTGGTCGTTTGATCACATTGCATGAGGAAATAACATTTTAATGTTTAATTAATTTATTATTATTATTTTAATTGAAAATATTATTTTTTTAAAAAAAATTAAACTACTTACATAGAAAAACTCTAAGGTTTTAGGCACATAATTTTTATAACCCTTGACATCAATTTCTTTTATCAATTTTAGTTTTTAACACATTAATGGCATGAATTAATTTCACTCTCTCACAAACATTATATTGAATCAGGTTTACAATCATTGTATTAAATTATCAGTATTTAATGGTTGTTTCTATTGAAATATTAATTGTGAAATTTTTTGCACATATTTAATAATAAAAGTTTATATTATTGTAACTATAATTAAAAAGTAAAAAAAATATGTGTTTGAAGATTTTCCGGACTATATAAAATATTAATCATAATAAATTTAATAATATTTATTTATCTATTAAAAAAGAAATATAATTGAAAATTTATTGTGTAATTAAAAACTCATTACATCATGAAAGTAGTTTATCCACGAGTGAATTATTAGGAGGATAGATAATAATTGGGATATTATTACTTTTCCCATATGAATGAAATGGTATGATTTATATAAATTTATTAATTATCCGCATTGAATCGAAATTTAATGTAGGTTGTTGGTGAAATTATAATGCTAATAATGATTATTGATATTTAATATTAATAATCATTATTTTTTAAATATTATTATTTTCAAATTAATAAAATAATTTTTGTTTCTTATAAAACTAAAATATTTGTACAGATATATTTGTGTGTAAATATATATATATATATATACAAACACAAACACACCTATGTGTGTATATAGATTTTGTTTATATAAATAATGTGTTATTATATAATGTGTATAAATAAATAAATATATATACATATGTATATAAACACACACACAAACACATACATATATATACATTAAGATGAAATTTTATATATAATTAAAGGATTATTTTATTTATTTAAAGGGGAATTATAAAAAAATTTATAATGATTCTATAGGTGAACTACACATAAGAAGAGGAGTAAATAAAACAAATAAAGTATAATTATGAAAAGAGATAAAATAAATATAGGAAAAGAATATTATAAAAATATATAATTGGAAAATGGGGAGGAAATTTGTGTAGCAGAAATGAGGATATTTTTCTCCTCTCACGTTTATATGACTCATTATTTTCTCCATCTCTCTTCTATTCTTTTTATTTTATTTTATAATTTTTTTTTCAAATTCAAACCTCAATATCTTCTTTGATATTAAATGGATTGATGCTTCATCCATTCCATAGGATTTTACATGATGAGATGAATTTCTTCATAAGCTTGTTTTTGAAGAGGCGATATAATATGTACAGATTTAATTTCATCATTTTAAATATTAATGAAATAAATTATTCTAAACTTTTTTAAACTGGGTATGGTCCAAGGATTCACTAGTGTAAAAATGTAGTTTGGGTGACAACACCTTTAACAAAATTTTTCAATGACATTAATAACTTTATATGTTGGAATTACATGAAATTAGTGGATTACTTATATTGGTTCTTCACATTATTGTTAACATTATTGTGTAGCATGGTGTAAAAATTATTTGTAGGAAGTTCCTTACCTCTTGGGGTCTTATTTACACATTCATCCATATATGATTTAGGTGTTGTCTTTGTTGTTACTATGCTTTATTGTGATTGAATGTTGGTCTGTGTGTAGCCCATGAGACTTATTGTAATTCTACGAGTGATATTAGTGTATAATTTTCCATTATTTATTGTTATAACATGATTATATGTTTTCTAGTTAATGTTTCATGATGATATATTATGATATGATTTATATTGTATGATATGTCTTATATGTACATTTCCTTTCTTTGGAGGTAGGATTCTTAGGGCTCAAAATAGGTGGATAGTCATGAAATGTTTAAGTCGTATAGGGGGGTATGCTTGACATGAATTGTTTTTAAGTTATATACCTGAGGAAACTATGGATATATGAGGTAATTTTATATTGAGGTTATTCTTAATACCTATTTATTGGGTTTTTTGATGACTAGTTGATTTGTGAGTAACACACTCTAGGTCTAGTTATCTTTCAAGCAATATTCTATACTAGAGTCCGAATATATAATGATACCATGGATTCATGTTGACAATGCACTGAGGGAACTTGTAGCAATGAAAAACTCTTTTGGATTTATAGTTACATTATTTGTAGTTCACTTCATTACTAGTTGATCTATGAGAAGAATTATCGATGCCTAGATAATATGAAACTTAAATCCTCTATGTCTAGAAGTTGAACAACATACTAAACTTGTGGCCCAGGTTGAATGATGTTACATGTACACATGATTCCATGATGTTTTCTAGAAAATAATGTATTACCCTATTTACTTTTTTGGTTACTGACTATTGTTTCAAAATTGGTATTCAATGAACCATGGTCTGTTCCATTATCTTTTTGAGTTTTTATGATTATATTTCTGACATGGAGTCGAAGTAGGTATGGCCTCAGGTTTGTTGGAAGTTTGGATAGCACACCACAACTCGATTATGATTTTTATGTTTTTATTCATGTTACACATTGATTATTTTATAGAACACACATTTATACTTGATCACACTAGGTATGGATTCCTTGGTGGTGTCCTACAGATTCTTTTATTCAAACACTACTAGGGAATTCCGAAGTAATATTAGATTTCATGAGCTTCCCAGTAAAGGGAATATTCCCTGTAGTGCATGGATGAGAAACTACAGCACATGGGTAGTGTGGATAAGGGTTGACCCTAGAGGACTAGACCATTATTTTTTTATTTATACTTTCATTACTATGCATATATTTCCACTTTGGTAGCTCTAATTAATATTCCATTCATATCATCTTTAATTACAAAATTTCCTATAATATTTTATTTATTATCATGTTATTTATATTTATTTTTCTCTTCAATGTATTTATAAGGAGGGTATAGTCCTTCCACAGTCGGATTTAGAGTTTTACTACTAGTCAGCAACCTATAGAATATGGGGAGTTGTGCATAAGGTCATGTGGCATTCCAACTTGGACTTGGAGGATCAGGTTGAGATGTTACAATAACACACAAAAAAACACTCTTAATAACTACTTATGTATCTCAATAATAATTCCATTTGGGGACTTGGTTTTATTTCAATGAAGATACAACCAACAATAAATTCATGTTTAACAATTATACCATAACTGTAGTTGTCAAGTCATCTAAAAGCTTCCTCGTAGGTCCCAATAGATTCATAATACTTTTTCTTTATCTCAAGAACTCCTTCCAATTCATTTAATGAATATTATGGGGGAATGAACATATTAAAAAATAAGTTCTTGAACACATCCCAATTCATGTCCTCAATTTCATTATTTTTACTCATATTCTTTATAAGGGTCTAGGATTGATTGAATTATTCTTCATAACAATAGAGATCTAAAATGACATTTTCATGCACTGAATGCTATAGAATGGAAAATATCCTCTTCAATGATACTGATCCATTTCTCAGCGACTAGTGGATCAACAGATCCAGTAAATTAAGTACAAAAATTCATCATGAAGGGATGAATAAATTTTTTCACTACATTGTTTATTTAGATGGTTAAAGGATTCAGAGCTTCAGAAAGTTGTGTGGACATGTAAATGAGTCCTTCATTCGTTATCCCATAACATTTGGATTCTCAAGAGGAAAATCAGTGAATTTTCAATCAAAACTAGCACTGAAATGATTATTTTTGGTTCTAAATATTGAATAAAACTAATTATTATTATATGAGAAACAGTAATCACATAAGGAAACCAAAAAATTACTTATATGATGTCTAAATGATGAAATATTTCAGATATATGATAACATATGATTAACCTAGGTCATCAAATATCATAATCTATTTAAATGCATTATGATGATTCTTAATGATTCTATGGATTTCATAAGAATATCCCTTTAGAGTGTCCATCTAGGTGGGAATTAATGCCCGTTTTCATCCACCATGTGACAATAAAGTACAAATAAATGCATTATTTTTAGAGTTATTATACCTATTTAACTTTGTGATAGAGAGTTGTGAACTTGTTTTATCTTTACAAGAATTTAATTATTTTAAACCACATTCCCCATCCTTTTACAAAATTTGAAGACTTTGACCTATACTTAAACGTATCATTAACTTTATCATTTAAGAGAATCCTTGAAATATTTATTGAAATATCCCTAGGTATATCACTAACAATTTATCATCGTAGATTCTAATGTTTAACTAAATATTTCATTTAATAGGATATAAAGAGACCAAGTATTTTCATATATAGATAATGAATTTTTTTTGATGAATATTCATTAAATTACAAAAACACATTATAGGGGGCTATGATAGTTTAGTTTCTCTGGAGACATGGTACAAAATATACTTATTTGGAGAAATATGTTCAATATCGGTCATAAATATCTTCCTCCTAATTACTTTTCACAAGCATACCCTACTTAATACAATTCTACATAACCCACAGAATGGATTCATAATAAATGGTTATCATATATGCTCAATAATGGTAAAAAAGGAAAATACATAATCATAACATGAACATAAGGGTATGAGAATAAGTGCATAACATTTGATAACTATAAAATGTATATCAAATATCATAATATTTATTAATGGAATAATGATTAGTTGTTCAAATGATTTTATTCCTATAGAAATCAATGAACATGATTTATGAGAGCATAACATTGGATGAAGATATAAATTTTTGGCATACAAATAATCATAGAAAATATTTTTTCAAGGACACCAACCAAGTCATTAATAACATGTTATGCTTGGGATAACCACCTATATAACTAGTTTGGTCATAGTGTGAACTCATATGTACACTATTTCTGTCACAATATTACCTCTTGTATAGCCTCTTTTGATTTTGGGATAACGTCTCTTATAACATATTTTGGAATTAAGATAACCTCCCACATACCATTTGGGATCATATGGAATTAATCTTTATCCAATTCATTCGAGGGAGAGATAGGTCCCATAAATAATATAATCTGTACATTTATATTCTATAAGATTGTATATAATTAATCATATTAGAACCCATAATAAAAAATGAGTTTTAGAAAAAATTTCATCATAGAATATCCCATGGAAAAGAAATGAGTTTCATAATTATTTCATCATTAATTAATAACATAACCCAATTAAATAGATATGGGTTAAATAGAAATATTTTCAGAATTAACATAATGTATTTAGGGAAAGGAAAATAACAATATCTTTATAGCATATCCCTAGTAAAGCATAAGTAACATAGAAGTATGTCACATTAGATGAAAAATCATTTTGAGAAAAAAATAACTTGAAACTTTACTTGAGGAAAATTTCCCTTCCACATTGAAAAAAAATTCTAAAACACAAATCATTTGAAAAATATATTTATATGAGAATAAAATTGAAATCATATTAAGGAATATATAAAAATAATTTAAATCATTTATTTCAAACTCTTGAGAACATAAAGAGTGGGTAATGAAGGGAAAACATGTACACTGGCGAAATTACAAAAGGATAATAAAATTCTTGGGTGTATTGTGATATGGAACATAAGATTTCATCCATGGAAGCATATTTATAGTATATACTGATAAATAACATGACTGTAACATATAACTATGAATAGTTTGGTAACATTGAATCGTAAAATACATGAAGTATTCATAGTAAATAAAAAATATAATTTCATTAAAAAAGTATATTAATGAAATAAAATGTAATAGTTGAAGTATACACCCATCATTAATGAAATGTGTTTTGAATTTTTATATTTCTCCAAGAAAAAAAAGAGAGAGATTACTATAATATCAACTTCTATCGTATAAATTAAATTGTTTTATATAAGAAATATATGATTACTATAATTCTATTAGAGATACCTAATTATATATGTTATATCATATATAATTTTTCTATCACTATTTGTTACCATTTTATTAACAATTACTCATTAATATCATGTTTTAGTTAATAACCAATTATTTTCTCATATACGTTTTAATTTTTTATTTTCTATTCATTGAAATTGATCTTGTTCATATCATATATAGATTAATTATTATTACATAATTCTAATATTTATACATCAATTATAATTTTAATATAAAAAATATGTTTTTGAGAAAGGAAGCATGCTATAATCATGAATATTGAAGGTTGTACACATGCATGAGAAATGATTCCCTTTTCAATGATAAATATGGAAAATAGATAAGAAATATCTTTGTATACCAAAATTATAATACTATTATAAATACAAATTTATTTTAATATAAATATACCTATCATCCATGTGGTGTGGTGATTCAAAGAGGGAGTCACATTACATTATAAAGACGATAGTCCATATGTACATGAATGACGTTATATTTATTCAGTGACTTATAATATAAGAAGTATGATTATATATTATCATTTTATAATGATAAAACTATCAAAAATATCTTAATTGTTTCATTTAATAACATATATTAACTAATATTATTCTTATTATCTTCCACATAATGCATTAGTGAAACACAAATCACATCACCTAGCAAGGTGGTAGTCCACTATACACACGATCGATGCTACTATATCCGTGATGGAATTGAAGGTAGAAATGATATATATAATATAATGTATAAATTGTTATAGTAATTTTAAAAATAATTTATATATACATTAAATCCACCATCATACATAATCATGATATTTGGTAATGGAATAATGAATGACATTGGTTTTTGAAGAAGTAGTATTCCCTACCCCAAATTGATGATTTCTCAACCCATCTGATGGATGTGGAGTTAGATTTAGTTCATTAACATAACATAAAAAACTATAATTATATAAAATATACTTAGTATAGTATATATTCATGGATTAAAAATAATTCATGTTGTTGGAGGAATAAATACTATACAAACACTCATTAAAGTATGTGGCATCTTATTTTTGTAACCTCCTTAGGTTAACATAAAAATAATTAATAGGATTGATTTATTCTCAAAATTAGAATTTTAAGAAGAAAGGAATAAATTTGGGAAGTGATTGTTAAATGTATTGTCTGAATAAAAAGTGTTTTATGGTGTGAAGAAGAGTGGAGAGGGGTTTACCTTTTATATGAGACGTGAGTGACACACTTGTAACATTTTGAAATGAAAAATTTGTAGTCACATTTTTCTCAGTCTAAAAGGCTACAAAATGGTGTCTTATTAGTCATAAAACATTATAGGTCTTAAATACATCCATAAAATATATTTTATACATGTTTCTAGGTCAATTTAACCCTAATAGTTTTCATTATACCCATGGTAAGCTGATATTTACCATAACCCCAAAATTAATGATTACTACTTTCATTATTCATTTTCGTTAAAAATTATGCATAAATAAAAATATAGCATATAATTTTAAAATTCAAAATATTTAATCCATTTTATATATTAAATTCTCATATGTAGAAATGTTTTATTTAAAATAAATTTCAATGATATGACTGGAATGCGAGTCTTCAAAGAGAAAATATTCAAAAAATTCAAAGTTTTCATATCCAATATGAATATAGAATTGATTAAAATGAAAAAATAAATAAATATATATATATAATTTTACTAATTATACTTTAAAGAAAATTTTATATATAATCTATCATTATAAATAGTTTAAATAAAAAGGGTTTTTTCAAGTAAAATTCGGTTTTTTCACTATTCATCATGAAATTAATTTTTTTTGGAAAATTCAAAAACCATAATATAATTTGGATATTTTTATTTCATAAATTAATTTTATTATATAAAATAATTTGTCTAAAATTTTAAATAAATAAATTTAAAATAATTGTGCAAAAGGAAACAAAACTACTTTTTAGAAAAATAGTGTTTTATGATTTAAATTAGACTTATTCATTTATATTGTCTAGAAAACAAATAATATGAATATTAATTACTTAATTGAATATATTACTAGTAATTTAAATAAAACCATTCATAAAAATTGGTTCTTTAAATTTATTTAATTTAAACAAGTTTTTTCATAGAAATAATTTTTTTTAAAAATTAGTTCTTTTATTTTAAAATAGTTTTGATTTTAATTTTTAATTAATTGGTCACAAAATACTTCATTATATATAAATGTTTAAACTATATATTTTCATACTTTATTTAATCTAATTCATACCCACCATTCAAATTTATAGGTGATAAATATCATATAAATAATAATTTCTTAATAATAAGTATTGTTACGTATAAACTCATTGTTTCCTATAACTCAATCTAAATTTGTATTTTATGTCCCAAATTTAAAAATATGTGTTGTGTATAAGGAAAAATATATAAATGATTTAAATTATTTAAAATGTTTTCCATAAATTCACATTTTGTTACAAAATAAATATACTTAATTTTAGAAATATTATTATACTTAATTATACAACCAATTTTTATGGAAATGTCAAAAATATAATGTTTAAATAAGAATATTAATATCATAGTGTGATTCCTTAAAAATAATTTTTTATTTTAATGTAAGATATTGAATAAATTATATTTATTATCATGAAATATTTTAATAAATATTTGGTTGTTACATTGGGATACCCTTAAAATTAATTTCTCCAATAATATCCAATAAATCATTTACCAAAAACTAGGATACGTATTACTTATCTATCACCATTTTCCCATGTAGCTTTCTCAAGATTGTGGTTCCACCATAAAACACTGACATGGTTAGTTGGATTGTTTCTTAAAACATGATCTATAAGATCGATGATCTCTATAGGATATTCATCATAAGAATTATCATGATATAATTTTATAACATATGATTTTATCACAAGTGAAGTATCAGGTATGTACTTCGATAGGTGAAATAATTGGAAAACATCGGGACCATAAGAGTAGTTTGGTGTATGTTCCAATCGATAATCAATTGTCCATACTCAATAAATACTCTAATAGGGGACAATATAAAAATGTATTGGATTTCCATTCTACTCAAATATCATAAAATTCTTGTATATATAAATTCATTTAAATAACATATCACTGATTTCAAATTCAATATCACCTCAATGATTATCAGAATAACCTTTCTATCAAAATTTTGATACCCTTATGTCTCATTAAAAGGATCTGAACATCTCTACCATTTTATCATCCAATATATGTCCAAATAGGTTTATTTCCCAAAATTCATCCTAGAATGTTGTAGTTATATACTAATTTATATAGAGGGAATTATTAGGATCCATCTAAATGTTTGAGTAAATGATATAGTTGTATGAAAACTAGACTAGAGGATGTCATTTTTCACAAACACGTTTAAAATATATTGAATAATACCTCAACATATAATATAGGTTTTTAATTATTATCTTTGACAAAAAAATATATCCGAGGATGATAAAGAGTGCTAATCCCTAGTTTTATTCAAGCTATTGCTAAATACATTTCCAAAACATCATGGTGAACCTCATATCATGGTTAGATATAATATAATTTTTTACTCCCTTCAACCTTACCACATATATAATTTATATTCTATAAATAAAATCTATATATATATACACTCTCTATTATTAATGAAGTATGCTAACTTTGTAATGTAATCGACTATAACCAACATAGCATGATATCCATTAGTTGTTTTGGGGAATCCAATGAAAAATCCAAGTCTATATTTTCCCTTTTCCATTATGGTATTTATAATGTTTATAACATACCCATAAAATTTTTACACTCAAACTTATCTTGTTGAAATTCCAGAAACCATGATGAAAACTCTAAAATATCTCTCTTCATGCCATCCCACATAAAACACTCAATTTTATCTCAATTTTTTTTTGTAATTATAGGATTATTAGAGATTGATGAGCTGTGAAATCCTATAACAAAACTTTGAAAAAACAAGTGATATATAAAACATATACATTGTTCCTAAAGCATATCATCTTTTAATAATGTAGCTTAAACAAATGAATATTTTTTTTGGAATTCTTCGATAGCTCTACATATTTATTCAATGCCTCTTTAATCATCACTTTGATAGATGGTTGAACACTTATTTGATCTGGATAAAATTTATCCCCTTCATTCATGATATCTACATCCATCCGTTGTATATATATAAATATTATATCTTCTATGATCCTCATTATAGTTAATCTATCATCGATTATTTCATTACAAATCATCGAACACCTTTTTCTATTTCCAAAGGGTGTAATCTATTGGGAATTCGTAATATTTGATCATCTCCAACCATCTTCTATGGTGCATGTTAAATTTACCTATGTAAATATATACTTTAAACGTTTATGATAAGTATTTATTTCAAAACCTTATCCCTAAATATAATTTCACTAAAACTTTAATAAAAAAGTTATCACAACTAACACAAAAACATTAGTTGGGTAATATTTATTATTAACCATTAATTTTTATAATGAATATGAAATTGGTATATCAATATATATGACAATTCATCATAGTCCAACATTTTATGAATCATAATATATTTATAACCCATATCCAACATTGGTCACTGAAAGAACAACTGAAATTACTAAACTCCTATTCTGTTCCTCAAAATTTTCCTTATGTAATCTTTTCTAAAGGATCATTGTATCCCTGTAAGTTAACATGGCTATTGAATTGAATATCTTTGATATATATCACAATAATAATCCATAATGTCTGTCCAAATCAAGAAATTATTAGATTTAAGTCATCATGGTTGGTCTGGTCCATTTTACGATATCATCATTATTTTATTTATCCACTACTATACTCTCCAAAGAGATTATTTGACATAAAAATGAATCTCTTTTATCCAAAATTCATAGTTTGTAAATTTTTCATTTAGATTATTTTTCATTAGGGTCTTCATAACAATCATCTCGTGATATTCATGCTCTTCCATCCTCATTAAATACAAAAAAAAATATCATCTATAATTACTACCATGAATTGATCAAGGAAAAATATAGACTCTTTATTAAATTCATAAAGACAATAAAGGAATTATTAAGACCAATTGGAATAAATATATTCTCATGGAGTCAATATATTTTATGGAATGTTTTTTTCAGCATATCCTCTATCATATCCCTCAATTTATGATATCCACAATGAAGGTTAATATTGGAAAAGTATTGATATGTGTGCAGTTGATCAAACAAGTCATCTATACGTGGTAAAAGATACTTGTCCTTGATTAAGAACTTGTTTAGATCCTGGTAGCCAATACAGAGTCACATCGAACCATAATAAATTTTAACTAAAATATCCAGTGCACTTAAGTATGGCACAATTTATTATATAAATCCTTTTCAATATTCTCTTGGTGTTTATTCTTCAATTATATCAACTCAATCAGGTCTATTCATTAGATATTCATTGACATTGGTGTAGAAATAGGTATGAGTTTTTTTAGAACATTTATTCATTATTTAGTAGAAAACAATGAAATCATCCAAAATAATATCAGTAAAATCCCAACAAATATAAATTTCATCAATGTGGACTTTGACCTAAAATATTTGATAAAATCACCACATATTAATTGGAATAAATACAAATACAATAGATTTCATATCAATCAGATGTTCATATCTATCATCACACTAATATATGATCACAGATTGGCTTGGAATATCAAGAATTAAATATCATGCTTAGAAATTTATTTTGTATAGTTGTTGAGAAAGACGATCCATTCATATGATGGCCTCGAGTTGAACCAGATGATGAATAATAGGATTTGAAGGTATCATATTCTCAAAAACATAAATTATAGAATAATCATAATAATTTGTTATGATCATCATACCATTAGGGGATTTCAATATTAATACAATAAATAGTCATTAAGGATAAAAAATAATATAAATAAATATTTTTCATTATTTATATAAATAATCAAAAATAGAATTCTTCAATATTCAGGCATACCTATTACCACCTCAAAATCATCATTCAATATTCAATTCCTTATTAAATCAAAATTGGATAGCATGGCCATCATGAACCATTTGTTAGAGTGAATACTAATGAAAATTAATTCAAACAATGTCTAATTAATGAATCTTTATTTTTAATCTATGAAACCATAGTTTTAACATAGGTCATTCGTGGAAATCATCTATTCAAATAATATATATCTATTTGTAATGAATTAGGTAATTCCCAAAACATATACATCGAGAGTGTCAAACCAGGTGTGAATGAAACCAATTTTCATGAACTATGTGTTGATCTAGTGAAATCTCAATTCACCCTTTTCATAGTTATTATCCCTAGTTGTAAATATTCTAGAGACACATCAACATGTTGTATCCTGACACTGATGTAATTTCATGGAAACCACTCACTCTAACCTTCCATTAAAATCATTGAAATTTTACTATAGTTTTAATTATCCATAGACTTATCCATGTTGATATCCATAGATATCTTACAAAAGTTTTATAATCAACTTTTACAAATATTTACACAACCATTATCTTATACCCACAATAAATACACAAAATATTCATACATTGATATCACATCTAGATATATGTATATTCCTAACATATAATAATGATTCACACCATAATTGATTAGTTATAGTTCCTTTGGAATAATAGATACAAAAAAAGTAGTTCATAAGTGAATTACATAATCTCCAATTATGTTCAACATAACTAGAACCCCTCTTATTCATATCATAAATAACACTATTCTTTACAATATGGAATGGAAACATAATAAAGGGTGATATCTTATTCATTGTAAGGGTAAATATAAATTTCTGATAATATGATAATAACATTTTAAAACCAAATCCTTCATATCATATATCATTAACTTGTTTCATGAAATAAATTATGGCACTTTATAAAATATTAAACATGATGGAATAAAAGAGAACCATGAGATAATAAAATTTTAATATTATATAGATTATTTATTTACACATATTCCTAAGAAAATATCACGCCACAACTAGACACTAAGACATTTATAACATGTTGGGATTTGGATTACCACCCATATATTGGTTAAATATTTAGGTATCCACCAGTGTACCCTCTTTTGAGATTGGGGTAACCTCCCACTCACCCTATATTTTTAGGCTTGGGATAACCTCCTATGTACACTATTGTTTCAGGCTTTGTGTTACCACTAACATACCCATTTTTCTACATTTGAATAACCTACCATGTACCCTCTTCTTTTGGGCAAGATATAACCTCTCATGTAGCATTAAATCTCATTGAACAGAAATCACTACCAAACGAATTGGGGAGACATATAAATCCCACACATCACAAAATAAAGACATGATTGTTCCAAAATATCATAAAATTATCATCACATCATAACCAAAGAAAAGGTAACATGTTAATCAAATATTTCATCACAGTATTACCCATGAGAAATAAACATGTTTCATAAACATATAATAATATTAATCATAAACCATCTAGATATAAATAATGATGGTTATACTGGATCATATCCCTCAGAAAACATAATTATCACCAAGAAATTACAATAAAATATCTTCCAAACACTCTATAAGAAAATATAAAATCTATTTTTATATATCTACATTAAAATATAGAAATTAACAAAATATTATTGAAAAAAATTTATTTGAATAAAACCCTAAAAATTTTAAATGATGATTATCACACCCATTTTTTTGTTTTCATCATTTTTATGGTTCATCTTGTAGATGTGGTTTTATTATCATGATCCGGGTGATACATGTTATAATTTTCTAACATTATCTTCTATTTTTCATTGGTCTTGTGTTTGTTACTATGTTTCCTTGGGTGTTATTAATGGATATTTGAGGTTTTCATCTTGATATTAGATGGTACAAATATTGGTCATGATTAGAGGAAACCATGCACTACGCTCCAGGATGCCATGCGAGCCTTGAGATGCCTCTAGATAGGGGCACATAACCAACATTTGTTTAAGAAAACTATGAATAAGACATCCACATGGATATGCCATTTTTATAGTACCATGTAACATTATTCTCTCGTTTTTTACAAAACAATTTAGCTAAATAATGAGGGTACACAATTTTCCCAGTAAGGGGTGAACAATTTGTGCACGGTTTTCTAAATAGTTTGGACAAAATGTGCACAGTTCTTATGTCAATAAAAACGTGAAATGTCCTTTGTAAATTTTTAGTATTTTACCCCCCAAAAAACCAATTTTCCACTTTTTATGGTTTGTGTGACAAAAATAAATCCCTTCTTTTTCTCTCAAAGCCTCTCCACCTCTATAATGGTGTGGGTATAAGGTATTCTTCATGTTTTGTGGGTGATTTCATAAGGTATTATCTTATCCTTCTCCCATTATTCCATCACTTTACATTTTCTCTTTAGTTCTAGTCCTTCCTTAGTTGATTGGATCTATGGTTCAGGATTACCTTTGTTTATGTTGGGAGGTTTTTCTTCTTAGGGTTCTTTATTGTTGTTCTTAGTCTTGGAACAATCATGGAGTTGTTTTATGTTGTTGTTGTTGAAGCACATCTGATTCAAGGTAGATTTCACTTTGTGCTTTTCCATTAAATTTCAGATTCATTCACTTCATGCTTTTCACACCTTCTATATATATATATATTAAATAGTGTTTCTTTATTGTTAGAATAATTTTTTATTATTAAATTATGTAGTTATTATTATTATTTTCATGTATATGCCATTTTTTGAGTTACTCACACCGTGTGTTTGATAAAATATTTGGTTGGATTTTGGGTGTGATTTGTGATTTATAATGAATGATTTTTATTTTTAACTGAATTTTTGTCATTTTAAATGATGGATTCTGTTTCTTTAATTGTATTTCCTTGTGGTTTGAATTTAGAATAGGTTTGCATTTGGCTCTTGAAAATTATTTGAAATCTGATGCTGATGGGTGACTCAGTTGTTCATTTATGAAAATAGATTTGTCTTGAAAATCGTAGTGTCTGTAATTAAATGAACTTTTATAAAATTATAGTGAAAGGAAAATTGATATTTTCACTATTTTTGTGAATGATGGTTTAGGTTCTCTTTCAGTGAGTCATTTATTGATGATTTTTTGAGGTTTATTTATAACATTTTTTAAATTAGTGAAAATAATTATTTTGAAAACACTCCTTGGATAATCCTCTTGTTATGTCTATATTTAATAGAAGGGATGTTATCATTTTATAATCCTCATGATCCATTTATTCTGATGTATGGGATGCACTCATAGAGTACTCTTCATGATATATTTACATTTGGTGGAATGCTATATCTTCAGTGTGGCCTATATTGAGATAAATTAGAATTACATCAAGAGATTATTCCTTGGGGTGACTCGGGGTGATGATTTTGTGTGATATATAGATATATTTTTATTTCTTCCATGGAATTATTGGCACATTCCATCTTCAATATAGACATGGAAACCTAAAATAACTAGAAAATTTATTATGAAATATTGTCTTACGAGAATATGATTACACATTGGCTAGTGTACCATAATAGGTAATTGGGTATGGTGTGTTGATATTGCTATGGGATAGTCCCCCTCAGTCCGAATAGGTAGGGTGGTATGGAGTATGTGGGATGAATTTAATGTCATTGAGTTGGTCATGCCTTCAGGATGAGTCATGTTGTATACTATGTTCTAGATTACATCATGAGATCCTAGGTTATATTTTGTATGTTGGAACATTATTGTATTTTACAGAATATTGAGATGATTGTGGGTTGGTAATTCTTATGTTCTTATTCTCTACATCCATTATTATAGGATCATGGTTGTTACTCTCATGTGTGGTGTGTTTCTTTTGAAAAGTGATTTGTTGGTTTTCAATGGCCTATGGAAAATATTTTTTAATTGTTTTACATTATCATTTACTATTTTAAATAAAAGAATTATCCATTATCTTTTGAAGTGAAAATGGTTCCTTCCTAGAATGGAATGTGTTTATTAATGGTATAAATGGACATATAACATATTATTTGTTAAAGGGAAAAATGTGTGGAAAAGCCTACTGTAATATATTATATTTCAAACCTGTTGTTCATACTCATTTTATTTAAATGATGTGAATTGGAATTAGATTTATTTGCAATTGAATAATATGTTTTATTAATCACACATATTGTTCTTCCCTGTTATGAGCTAGTGGTGGAAGTTTCATATTGGTTTCGATTTACATGAGTGATGGTTGGATTAGTTATCAGAGAGTTTCCCTTGGGGTCACATGGAAGCTTAGAATTATTAATTGGGTTGTTTATTTTTTGTTTTTATTCCCATATATAGAGATTTTGTCACTTTATTCACTTACTCATATCAAGATTTTTGAATTTCCAGTTTTATGTAAATGGTGTTCAGTTTGGATATTTAATTTGTTCGTGAAAAATTGTTTATTTCATCTCTTCATGTTATTTACTTATATTGGTACACTCTGTTTATCTTCATTGTTTAGTTTATTTATTAATATTGGTGTAAAATAGTTCCCTTGGATACTCTAATGATTCGTGAAACTATTTTCCAACCAATGGGGATCATTAATTCCTATTGGTCTTTTCCACAAATCAACTTGGGTTACTGGTTCAGGGTTGACAAGGGTTGTTTTGTGACAAAATGGTATCAGAGAAGGCTAGTTATTTAGGAGGCCTAGATTTTAGATTACCTTTTGTTATTTGAGATGTTAAGGTATATGGAGATGAACTATAAAAACATTTTTTAAGCATGAAGAAGTTTATGGCCAAAAATTTCTATACAAATCCTTAGGTTTCCATTAGAAGTCTTGTTTCGTTTTGTCACCTTGGTTCTCATGGTTTGAATTTTGTTTTTGGAAAATGAAATGAGAGTTGGACCAATGGTATTCTTGAGCTCATAGGACCCGGAATACCATGTGGAGTTGGGGACATTGTCTTAGAAGAATATCTAGGATGGTGGTTTGTTTAGCATGTGCTCGCCAACCATATGGTCAATTCACACATTAACACATGTTTACCATTGTGATTTTTTTGGGCCTCCCTTTATTCATAATTTTTAAACCCTTCTTTTGAAATTATGTGATCTTTCTCATAGGTGGCAATGGTTTTTTTGAGATGTTTGAAAATGAGTTTTCCCATTTAATTTGAATTAATATTTTGAAAATGGATTTTTAATAATATTATCATTTGGTAAAATAGGGTTTTGTTTACTGAGTTTGAATTTTTTTATTATCAAGACATAGGGTGTAACAAAATCATTTTCGAAATAGGGTGACCATTTTTGGATTTTTTTAATATGAGGATAAATTATTTTTCAGCCAGATATATTTTGATGGAATTATGTTGTTTGAGCTACTGAAATGATTTAAAATGGGATGAGATAGATTTTGGATGGAATCCATGGGATTTTTTAAGAAGGATAAAATGTAATTTGATAGTGGATTTTGAATGGTGTTTCTTGCATGGTTGATAATGTGATTTTGAAAATGTTTTATGAATTCTTAAATGATATGTTGTTTGATAATGTTAAATCATGGTTTTAATGTTTTATTTTTGAAAAGTGTAATTTTTAACACCTTCAATATTCCAATGATTGATCACATGCTTGGATATGTGTGAGAATGTGGATGGTTGATAGCATGGGAAGATGAGTTCCCAGATTGGAATGAGCGAATGAGTTCCCTTGGTGGAACATTAATGCGCATGTTTGTGTGGCTCTATGTAATACCATTTGCGAGTGTGAATCCTATGAGGTTTGTTTTCATTAAAAAGTATTTTCAAGAGGAATGTTTTGATGTTTGATATCTAGTGGTTTTGTTTCTAGTTATCCTATGATTCAGGAATGATATTTATGAGGGGATTGAGTTTGAAAATTATTATTGATGAGTTGGTTCAAATAACCCTATTGGAAATATGATCTATACAAATGAGTTTGGGAGAACCGTTGGTATAGGTAACTTATTTGGACCTATACCAATAGTTTTTGCCAAACCATTTGTATAGGGGCGACCTATACCAATGGTTTGGCCAAAAATGTTGTTATAGGTCCATTATAAAGACCCGATACTAATGGTTTGGCCAAACTGTTAGTATAGGTCCCGAAATCAAAGAACCTATACCAACGGTTCTCAAAACCGTTTGTATAGGTTTATACCAATGGTTCTGAGAACTGTTGGTATAAGTACATGTATTTTTAATGGAATCTTCTTACCAATGAAATTAAATAAATCAAAATTAAAAATAATTATGATAATACATATATATATTTCTGAAATTATGTTCACAAAAGTAAGTTAGGTCAATGGTTAGGTCGTTCATTCACAAACGGGAGGTGCTGGGATAAAAACCAAACGAATGATTATTTTTTGAATTACATATACCAACAGTTTTTTGGAACTGTTGGTATATATTTTTTTATTACTTATACTAACGGTTTTCCCAAAATAATTGGTATAGACCTATTCTCACGGAATACTTGGCAAAGGTGCTCCAAACCATTGGTATAGGGTATTTTTCCAGTAGTGTAAGGCTCTTGATTTTATTGATTGGTTAGTGTACACCCCAACCAAGTATCTTATGTATATTTATGTTACTTATAGTGGTGTTTTATCATTATACAATCCCCAAATTTATCATAATATGTACTTTATTCTTGAGATTAATAATTTTAATCCCTGTTTATTTTATGGTCATGCAGATTATCTCAAAAAGGATGATTGGATGAAGAAAATTGAGTGGAAATTCTATTTCCATGAGTCTCCTAAGTCTAAAAAGGTAATTTTTTCTATATGTAATATTGAAGGAATGAATTGGATGTGGTGGAAGTTAATCTCAAGAACCAATACTCATAAAGATATTAACTTGGATTTTGTTAATGCTTTTTTCATCCATCAATATTTCTCCAAAGCAGTTAATGTGAATAAGAGTATTTAGAAGTGTTTACTTCAGTAAGGTGCTGGATTGGTGTATAAGTAATTTTTTATTTTTTATATCCAGTTCCTCACTATATGGTGTGGGATATGGAAGATTCCATGATGGATATACATTTTTATATGAGGCTTCTTCTGGATCTGTAGTCGATGATGATAAAGTTCATCCTATCTTATTTGGCCGATATAGTGATTTAAGAAGTTCATGTTGAGGTTGTTATAGAGGGAGTTAATAATGAATTCAAAATTCATCCATCTCCAATAATAGGTTAAGGGGTTATACAAAGGATATGGGGAATCATTTGGAAGCTATTTGTGTAATTCATGGAGTGAAACAACCTCTCGATGTTTCATCAGATTCTTCTAGGCATACAATTATGGTGTGTAATCAGTGCAGTAAGATAGAACATAAGAGTTCATCATTTCAAAATGCTCTGAAGACTTTACATTCCAATGACTTCTAAGGCCACATTCAATAGTTCTTTTGGGGTGTTTCCAGGAAGTTTTATGGATCCAGATCCACCCCTTCAAAAAACACACCAGCCCATTTGCAGGCGTGAGGTGATGAATTGACTTCATTTTTAAGGACCCTTCTATTTGGGTGTTCATTGCATTATGGAGGTCCTTTTTTATAATTTTACCTTCCATGTGGAAATTTCGTTTTGTGTAGTTTCATTTTTTTGAAATGTAAAAGATGGATTATGGACTTCTTTAGAACTATTTATTTTAATGAAATTATGGGTTTCTTTTACAAATCCTAAATTATTCTATTCAATGTGAATTTATGGTATTTACGTCTCTTATTCCTGTTGTTTCTCATTATGGTGAAAGATAATGATTCATATGAATCTTCTATGTACCTATTTTGGTTATAGAGCCTTGTTTTTGAAAAGTGAGTTCTGTGGTATGACATGATACTTTTGTTTTACCTAGTGTACTATGTGGCTACATGTGAAACCAAATGAGAGGGTACCAAGTGGGAATAATTACCTCATAAATATGTACTAGAAGATGATTCAATACATCAGGACTAAATTCGTAGGTCATAGATTGAATCTCCTCAGACATTTGGAAAATAACATTGGGTGTGGGGAAGTGAGGCCCAAATCTTATCTCAGATGTGTGAATGAGTTTTGGTTTGATTTTTTCTCATTTTGAAATTGGTTTCTTCTTGTGGAGACGATGAATCATGTTTTTGTTCTATTCATACTTCGGTTTTTTCCCTCAGGGCCCCTTGTGGTTGGGGTTTGTATTGGTATAGGTTTCAATTCTAGTATTGGTCTATGTTATGTGTCTCATGATGGCCTACTCATGTTAGATTAATCTAGTCAGTTCAAAATGGTTGGGAGACCTACCATGGGTCTTAGTGTGGTCACTTATGATGTTAGTTGGATATAGTTGATTTTTTATGGTGGAGAGTAATTTCAGTCCTCATGTGTCGATAATCTAGTTTAGTTTTTAGTATTGGCTGGGCTATGGTTGAGTTTCCCTTAGTGATGGTTGTGGTGTCCCTGGTTTGAGAGGTTGGATTAGGCAGTTTTGGTAATCCCTTATCATAATCGATATAATATATTTGGAGTGTGTTTCTGGGTCAAGAAAGCATTATGAATGGGAGAATTATCACATCTTGTTTTTTAATTTTCATCCTTCCTAATGGTTCATCTTAATGATATGGTTATATTTTCATGTTCTATATTTTCTAGTAATAAATTATTGAGTTGTCTATTTTTTAGATGGGGTTTTGGGTTTGGTACAAGTTTCCTAATGAGTTATTTGGAAAAGTATATATATTTTTTCTAGATATTAGGTGGTGCATAGTTGGATCATTGTTTGAGTAAACCATGTTCCATGTTCTTGGAAAATTATAAAAACCTTGGGATGACTCTGGATAGGGGTGCCCAACTAATAAATGATTAAGAAAATTGTGCAGAAGGTGTGTGAATGGTCTTTAAATTTTTTATAGAACCTTGTCAACTGGTTGTCGCACGATTTACCAAACCATGTTGCCAAACCATGAGGGTTAACAGTGTGTCCAACATGGGGTTCAGGGTTGGCGTACAATTTGGTATAATGTGCAGTGTAAAATAGCATTGTTCCAATATCATTAAAAATGTGAGATTTATTTTCTATTATCTTTGTATTTTAGATACAAAAATTCTAATATAAACTTTATATAGTTCATAAATCCCAAATAGAGACCCTCCCTTATTCTCCTAGACTTTCATCCTCTCCCATGGTGTGGATCTAGGGTTTTCTTCATGTTTGGGGATGATTTCTCATGGTAATACTCACTCCTCTTCTCTATATTCCATCTCATTCCATTTTATAGGGAGTTCATATTATTATATAGTTATTTGGATTTTTCATTCATTATTATCGTGGTTTATAATGGGGGTTTTGTCTTTATTGGGTTATTATTGTGTTTTCATGTCTATTAAAACCATCATGGAGTTGTTTCGAGTTGGAATTGATGAATCACATCTTATTTGAGGTAGGTTTCCATTTTCACATGCCCTATAATATTGTGTTTCATTTGTTTCATTATTTTTTAACCTTCCATATATTATACATACTGATGTTCTATTTTATGAACAATAGTATATTTTGAAATGAATTGGTTTTCATAATTGTTTTTAACTATACGCCAGTGCTTTGTTGAGTTGAGTACACCAAGTGTTTGAAAAAATTACAGGTTGGACTTTGTGATCAAATTTTGATTTTCAAAGAATGGGTCAGATTTTTAAATTCATCTGTGGTATTTTAAATAATGTTTGGGGTTTCATTAATATATTTTCAATGTTTTTTGGACTTAAAAGAGGTGTTATTGGCACTTGAAAATGCGTTGAATTTCGATGATGATGTGTGGTATGTTTGGTGATTTAATGGAAGTTGATATAGATTGAAAATATAGTGTGAGTGTTTAAATGATAATTTATAATATTATTTTGAAAGCCAAGACTATATGTTTTATCCTCTCAGGGAAATGTGGTTTTGTTTCTCTTGAAATGAGTTGTTTATCAAATGGTGTTTGATCCCATTTCGATATTTTGGGAAAATAATTAAAATTATTATCATAAAATAACTCATAAGATAATCCCTTTCCATTGTCTATAATTAATGGATGGGGTTTCCTTTTTATGGAATACTCATGACCCATTTATGATAATGGATGGGATGTCCTTATTGTCGACTCATCCTAATCAATTCAACTTGTGAGTGATGAGAGATCCTCGATGCGGACTCTATTAAGATCTATTGGATTTGAGGAAAGAGATTTTTCCATGAGGTGACACATGATGATTATTGCATGTGATATATGTAAATGTATCAATTTATTTATTGGTATGATTGGATCACCCCTTCATAAATCATAACACGGGAACCAGACATAACTACAAAATTTTATAAGAATGATTTCTACAGAAGCATAGGATTATGCTCTTGTAGTGTCCCATAATTGGGTATTTGATATGTTTTGTTTTTATTTCTATATGATAGTTCTCCTCAGTCATACCTAGTAGGGTGAGATTGATCGTGTGGGTGGAATTTGATATAATCGAATGACACGTGACTTTAAGATGAGTCTATATTTATAGTAATATCTAGATTATTTAAAAAGATCAATGGTTCCCCCATGTCTTATTGAACATTGTTGTCTGCACAGGATGATTGAGATGTTTGTGGGTTTGTTAATCTTGTGTCATTATTTTAAATTTCCCTTATTATAATTTCACTGTTATTTCTCACTTGGTTGGGGTGTTTATTTTCAAAAATGATGATTTGGTTTTCAAAGGCTTATGGAAAATGTGTTGGAAAGTTTTAAAATCCATTTTACTATTTTATATAATAAAATTATCCTCACACTATTGAAGTGAAAATGGTTTCTCCTAGGAAAGGAATGCGATTTTAAATTCTAAAAGGGAAATAGAGCGTGTTTTGTTCTAATGGAATAAATTTGTGGAAAATATTACTTTTATATTTTTTTCTCAAACATTAAGATGAGATTTCTTCTTATTTAAAATAAGTGCATAGGGAATAACTATTTCTGGGCACACCTACTATGTATTAATACACATGGATATAGTTATTTATTGTTTTTAGTTATAGTATTGTCTTTATCATGGTTTTGATCACAGTTGGTGATGTTTGGTTTTAGTATCAATAATATTCCCTTAGGGTCACATGGAGGATTATTGTTCTTCATGTTGTTTGTTCAATTTTTATTGTTCTTACCATTTGTAGATATATTTTTTTCATTTAATCATAATACATTATTGTTGAATTTACAGTTATCGATAAATAATATATATTTTGGATATTTATTTATATTGGGTCACTATATTTATGTGCATTATTTATATTGTTACACTTGGTTTATTTAAAATGTTCTGTTTATTTATTTATATTGGGTGAAAATCATTCCCTTGGTTACATTGTTGATACCAGAAACTAGTTTCCAACCATGGAGGAAGAGTGACACCTCTTAGGCCTTTCTGTGGATCAACTTAGGTAATAATTTTGGTTTCAACTTGGGTTTGTTGATGAAAAATAATCAATCATTGAGTGGAAATAATGGTGGAATATTTTTCATAACTTACGTCATAAAAGTTAACTCTATTCAATTTTTTTAAAAAAAATTGAATACTACCTAATTCAAAAAATGACTATAAGATTTATCTTAATCCATTTTTAAAAATATCAACATGGGTAAAAATAACATAGACAATCACTTTATTATATTAAAAATCATTTAGAAAATTTTTGGAAAATAAAATCATGGAATAAAATAGATTTTTGACCAAAGAGAGAATGATATTTTTTTAATAACTTCATTAAGACTCTTTTGTTATTAAAGAGAAAAAAATGTAATGGTAACATGTATTATAATGAAATAACCATATTATAATAAAATAAGTAAGATTCATGGTAGGTTGATCATAATATTTAATCATCACGTACTTAATCATAAAGAATCCTGATAAACAATGAGATTGTAACATAAATTTTTTAGCACTATGGTATGTCTTGAATCATAAGACCCATGAAACAAAGATACATATATATATATATATATTTATAAAAATTATTTTTATGATATTAATCATAGAATAAATTCATTTTAGGTAAATATATTCAAAATACAAAATAAATAAGTGGTGTATGAGTCATCTATACCCCAAGAATTAATGGTTTGATGAGAATCCATTACAAATCTGAAAACCGTTGAATCATAAGACCCATAAATGAATAAAATAATATGAAACATTATATATCATATTTATAATTATATTCATGATATAAAATGTAAAACTGGTGGCATATGCACAATAATAAATAAACGAGTGGTGAATATGTTATTTTTCTCCTAGAAATAAAAGTGAGATTAGAAATCTCATACTTCAAATAAAAAATTTCATCAAACATGTTTTAAACTCTTGAATATTAAATATAGGTTTATTATAAATCTATTCTAAAACTATAAAATTTTATATAAAAAAATATATTATTTATGTATAAGAATTTATCAAATTTTTATTAACAATTCCTTGTTAAATACACATTTTGGTTAATAACATTTTCATTTTACATATTTATTTTGGTCTGTTAGCTTCAGTGATTTTAAATTGATCACGGATCCATAATCTAAGGATGTTGAAAATTATTTAATCATTTACATTCATTATATATTTATTTATTTTAATCTTTTTATTTTGTAGATAGAAAATTAACAACACCATTCATGGTGACAGTAGGATGTACGTACACATGGACACTCTTACCATTTTCTCGATATATGGAATGAATGAATTTTAAACAATTTATCACAGTTACAAAATAATTTTTATTCCCTATATATAATATATATTTATTATAACTATCTTTATTTCAATCCATTTAAATCTAAAATGAAAAAAATAATCACATCACTTCGTAGTGGCGATAGTCCACATGTAAGCATACACAATGTTGTTATTTTTAAAAATATATTAACGTAATAAGGTGTTTTTAATTTTATAATTGCAAGATTAAAAATAATTCATAAATATAATATATAAATATTTAATCAATAATTATATTTATCAATTAGAGCTAGTGATTGAAAACGAATTACATTTGCTCGTGTGGAAGTAGTTCGACGTACAAATGATCGATAATTTAGTTTCTAATTTGATGGAAAAAGTGATGGTTATATGTTATTAAACTTAAACAACATTATCAATATTTATGGGAGATAATATTATTTATAATATCATAATATTTTATTAATATTTTTTGAGTTTTGAGAATAAATATAATGAAAATACATGGATAAGGACTATACCTCTTCATTAGAGAACCTCTTTAAGAATAAAAAATTATTTTTTAAGAAGGTTTAATATTCAAAATAATTACTATAATACATAGTTATAAAATTAAGGAATATATTTGTACAGTTATTGGTAGAACAAAAACTATTTGGATGTGTGAATATGATAGGATTGGGGTCCCTTTTATAATTTGGAGAGAGGACATACTAGAATTGTTTAAAACGAAAATGTCATACCCACATTTTATACATGCCAAATGGTTTAAAATGTATCATTTTAGAACCATAGATGATATACTATCAAAATATGTTAATCCAATAATAATTGGACAAGTTATTATGTCATTTTAACCCTTATCCTTTTTGAATAACACACAGTAAAGTGGTTTTATTCTTTACTGTAGTAATGATATTTATACTCTTTATACTAATAATTATGAAGTATTTAATATTTATTATACTATATTAATTATTCGAATTAAAAATTTTGGAATCCATTCTAAATAAATTTCTTCATAGAAGTGGTAGAAATAAATTTAAAATTAATCAAAAAAATGCGATGAACTCACGGTTTTAAAAAAAATGCTTTCATATGTATTAAATGTTTTAATATCAAAATTCAATATGAAATGAATTATAATAAAATAAATTTGATTAATTATAAAATAATTAAAATATTTTTTTATTCTAAAAACATATTAATAAAAATTAAACTTTTATATTCATTAAAATAATCAGATGTTTCTAATAAAACGGTTAATTTTAACTATTCATTTAATAATTAATGTTTTTTGAAACATACAAAATATTCACCCTATGATAATATTGCAAATTTTATTCCATATATGATGTTAATTTTTTCAAATAAATTTTCTAATAGTGGGAAAAAATAAATTTAGTATTTTTACAAAAAATACAATTTTATTGGGAAGATGTATTTTTTATGTGTACAAATACTTTAGTAAAAATTAATTAATTAATAAATATATTTTCAATATCTAAATAAAAAATACATAATTTTAAAAATATTTTTATTCTAATTCATATAACCATTTTAATCGGCTAGGTTATAATGGACATGTTCGAATAATAATATTATCAATGTATTGTTGTTCGTTAAAACATTGTATTCCACGTAACACAAATTGTAAAAAAATATAAATTTTATGGGAAATTTTATTTCATAAAATATAAAGGTGTTACAATTATTTTAATAAAGGTATTCCAAAATATTATACCGATCTAAAATACCTTGAATGTCATGTGATAATGACCTCAACATGTCTTCTAATTTTTGAATAGTCCCTTCAAATTGCACAGCATTCCAAGGAAGATAAATAGTTCTATAATGTATCTCAGGGTTGAGATAATTCATAATATTTTTATAGAATCTAGATCTAAATATAGTGTTATTATTAGACATAATCCGAAGAGGTACACCAAAATGCATCAAACCTTCATTAATATAGATCTATTTAAGGTACTAAAGAGGTTGATCTTTCCTTATAGTGAGAAAATTTGACGATTTCGTAATAGGATGAACAATAAATAATATAAGTCAATTCATTCATAGATAATTTGGAAATCCAGAGAAAAATTCCATATTTATATCATCCAATATCAATATAGTAATAGTTAGAGGTTTCATAAATCCACTATGCAATTTTCCCTTAGTATTTACTTGTTTACAAACCAAGCATATTGACTCATATTTTGTAATTTCCCATTTAATAATATCTCACCAATAATGTTCCTTCATATAATGACACATTTTTGTACTAAAAGGGATTATTATCTAATTTTAAGATATATTCTTCATCAAATAGTTCAATTTTCATCGTATTAATACGTAGAACACAGAGCCTCATTTCGGATTTCAATGCATCGTCTTTATATATAATGTTTATAAAAAACCCATAATTCATAGACATAATTTTCAATTGAATATTCTTATCATTGGCCATGAAAACTTCATTTTTTTATAATGAATATGGATTAAAAATCATTTAGAATAGTTAGGATGTTTCCTCTTCCCTAATCATTCCTATATCCAAAATTAATAAATCCACGAACAAATGATCTTTTTTATTCTTCATTTTAGTCAAAAACTTATGATATTTCTTACTCCATTCATCTACCAAATTATCTTTCATGCTAGGTTAATAGTGCAGTGAGAATTCATTATGAATTGGTAGTTGATTCCATTAACATTACTCATGTTGATTGCAGTATATGAGATGATGTATTTTAATCATTTTTATATAAATTTTATATTTTAAATATAATGTTCATGCATCCATATTTTCAATTGAAAGACTATGAGTACCAACAAAATATCTCGGGATGTAAAATATTTATCATGAATCATTAATGTCCTTGATATAAATGTAGTAACTCAATCAGTTTTCATTGGGACACACACAAATCCATTTTTTGATGCAAAAAAATATATATCACAAATCCATCCCTATCTGATGATAATGTAAATATTCTTGCATCAACCAATATCTATTTTAAATCTCCATAACATTCTTTACATTCTTCTAACCACATGTAATTAACTCCATTATATGTAAAATTGGTAAATTGGGCAGATAATAAATAATTATTTTAAAAAGAATTCACAGTAACATATTAATCCAACGAAACAAGGAACCTTGGATATAGTCATTGGCGTTGGAAATTTAATCACTGCCACTATCATTGATGGAAAACTAATATTCTACACATAGAGACAATATGTCCAGAAAAAATAACTCCATGATTCAAAAAATTCATATTTCTAAATTTTTCTTATAACTACATTTATCCAAGATTCTTATGAAAAATTTACAATTGAATATTATGCACAAGATAACTTTTAGATAATGTCTTGATGTCATTAATAAATATTGGATAAAATTTTCAAGATAATCCTTGAATATTTTATTCATCATTTCTATAAAAATAGGGGGACCATTATTAAATCCACTTTCCATGAATATAATTTTTAATTTCCATACCTTATATGAAATGTCATCTTTAGTGTAGCTTCCATATTTACTCATTGTTTGTAATATACAGAACAAAGATAAATCATTAAAAAAAATTTCTCCATTATTTTTATCAAATATTCATCAATAATGGGTAAGGGATACTTTTTCCTTATTTAATGGAATTTATTTCCCAGTAATTGATAAATAACCTCATAATACAATATTTTGTCTTATAAAAAAGAATTTGGGCTCCCCATGGGAAACAACTAAGCAATATAAATACCCTTTCACATAAAACGTACAATTTTTTTATTGTTACACTAAATCCATTATGGAAATATTAAAAAAGAGTCTTAGATGTTGGTTTCTGATAATGGATGTGATAAATATAAAACTTAATGTCATACTCAAGTGGATGTCCAGTTAATATATTGGAAAACATGTCAATATATTCTACAAAATAGGTATATCCCCAAATCTAGGGATTCAATTCACATTCCTATGTGGAGTATTTTCTTCTTCTCTAGTAATTTCATTAACAATATCCATTGGAGGTATATGTAGATATGATTTAGAGGATATATCCTTTCTAATGAATATATGGAATTTCACATATCTATCACAAATCATAATATACTTCTATGGAAAACAAAACTTTGGATTATGATTTGTAATCCAATCTATACTATTGATTATATTAAATTCAACCACATGTATAATAATAATGTATTCAAATGGAATATGTCTATGTGTTTTAAACTGAATAGATTGACATATCCCTATTAAAATATGATATCCACTATGATTCTTGATTGAAAACTCCTTTCTTATGGGTCCATGAAAATATATAATTTTTCAAGAAAATTTAGATGATAAAAAATAGTTTGAATATCAAAAATCAGATAATGAATTAGTTTAATGTGAGGTTATGATCAAATTTCCCACCACCACATTTTTAAAAACATTATACTCATTAGTATTATTCAAAAAAAATGGCCTTCTCCCCTTGGACGCTTTTATGGGATGTTACCATGCCACTTGTTACATTGGTTTAAATAATTCCCCATCCATTTATATAAAAATAACTGATAAATATTGGTTACTTTATTTTCCTTTATTTCATGAGCCCTATAGTTAATTTTCTATACAAATAAAAAAGTCACTTATTCCACTTGAGATATAAACATAATGTTGCATTCCATAATTATTACATGTTCGAAATCACATCATCCCTTTCTTATACGTGGATGAGTTTATTTTTTATTGGTGCTCACTGACCTCTTCATTTCATGATTTCTATCAATGTTATATTACATAGATAATTATTTCTCAATTTTTATATCACATTCTACTTTTTCATTATATGATGATTTTTTTGAGAAACCAACTCCCTATAGAGACTCGGCTAATGACCATTAATGAAACTATCATTAATTATTTTTAAATTTTGTTTTTAGTCTTCAGCATGCCTTGATTATCTTGTAATGTTATCCACAAACATTGTAAGAGTTTCACATCTATAATTAGTTAATGTGAGAAACTTACAGTCCATTTTTTGTAATTGGGTTTAATGAATTATTTATTGAACAAAGTTACATGAAATGATATTAATTTGTTAGTTTCTATTTAATATTCTATTCTATTTTCTGTATTAATGGGATTCATTTATCTACATTTTCCATCAAAACATATACTCCTAGAATAACCATTTCCCTTTTATTACATAGAATGGATTAAAATATATTTTTAAAGGACTTAATCGTACATTAATCCACTGTTTTATTATTTTTTATATTAATATATAGTGTCTTTAGGTGCATAAAGTGATATAACATAGGTGTGTCAGAAATTAAAACAATAAGATTATGAATTCTCTAACTTGGTTCATAGAAACATGAATGGATTGGTTGTACACGAGGCCTCAATCTCTCCTCTTAGTATATAAGAGGCTTCTATCTAGCAGCTAGGGTGCATGGTCATATGGTGGGTAGACTATACCAACATTATTAGCGTGAAACATTATGGAAAAAGAAATGTAAAACATAATCCATCTGGATAATAAATATTAGACATAAATTAGTAAACAATATCATATATATATATATATATATATATAATGTCATGGAGACTCAAAATATGAAGCAGGTAAGAAAAAGTATATTACCAACAAATTGTACCATTATATAAAAAAATAAATGAACAAAAATAAAATTCACCATGAGTATCTTGAGTACTAGATCAGGGCTATCCGTCCATGATCCCAACCATAAAAGACATCTAGTATCATCTAATGAGAGATTCTTTGTAACTGTACATACAAACTTTAAATATTCATGGGTATGAAGTGGTGGCTGGTATAGGGTATGACTACATCTCAATAATCCACCAATAATAATGTCTAAAACAATTCCAATCTATTCTATTAAAATAAATTATAATAGTGTGTATATGTAATACATAAAAAATTAAATAGATATAAACCATGTGGATTTTGATATATATAACAAACCATATCATAAATAAACCATTATTTATGATTTTAAATGATAAAAGTACTCAAAATAAAATCCTAGTATTTCTTGAGGCCTAGTGTTTTTGTTAATTATGCACATTTCACCCTAACTTTTAGCATGGGTACAATTAAATTATTTAATAACTCTAAAACATTCTATTATATTCAATATATTTTCAATTACTACACATTATAATCTAGGGATGCATATATGAAAAAGGGTGAGCTATAAAGCCTTGTAATAGAATAATAATATAATAACTTGATGAAACTAATACATTTTAGTTATGTCGAATTATAAGGTGATACAAAATGTATAAGAGTCATAAAAATTAAAATAAAATAATGAAATAACAAGATTACATCATGGAAAACATGAAAATGTTGAAAGTACAAAAAACATGAAAATGTTGAAAGAACAAAAAACATGAAACCATATGAATTAGTCATAGTAAACTGTAATGAAATAATAACATAGTATGACTAGGATAACCTATGATTTGACATATATGTAATAACATTCAATAAAAACCATATATAATTAATTGAGGTTTATATAATTCCACTCACACCTATCACATTCATATCATGTACATGTATTTTTTTGCCACATAGATCAGAAAAAAAATAAAATATTTCATCCAATATAATCCCATGATTAATATGTTCTGAATAAATATATTTAAACTCAAAATCAATGAAGGATAGGTATAAGTATGTGAAAATGCTTGAGTGGGAATGGGTATAGAGATTCACTGCAAAAATTGTTGTCATGGAAAAATTACATGATAATTTCAAATACCTAATGTGTGTAAATAAAAATTCATTGATGGGTATAATTAGATTTAAAATTGGACCTTCATTACATGGAAATAAAAAATAATGTAAAAGTTATGTGTAAAAAAACATTAATATGTATACAATTAGAAATGAAGTGGATTTTTATAAAATAAGTACAAGAAATAAAACAAAATAAAATATGATCTATTACCAAGATAGTGAACTTGTAAAATCCTCAAAGAAGCTTCCTAAGAGCTTGAAACACCTTATGAGTGATTTTTAGTTGGAAAAAAGATTAAATTCATTATTAATGGTTTTTTAGTTAATAGTAGTGTTATATTGGGATGGTAATTATTTAATAGAAAATGGTATTACTTTATTAATTTGTAAAATTATAATTTTCACTATATTTGAAAAAATAATCAATAAATAAAAATACCATCCGTTTTCCCATGTTTTATACCAAATACGCTTGGTTTTAAGTATTTTATACATTTAGTAAACAAAATCGTTAAAATAATACAATTGGTGATGTGGAAAAGTGTCATTATTATAAAGAATTTATTTTAAACACTTTAAAATATGATATAGGTTTTTGGAGAACTTTTTTGGAGGAAATTAAAGTTAATAAAATAACATAAAAAATTTAATTTAAATGTGAAACATAAATTAGTTAGTGTATTAATTTTATATATTTTATAACATAAATATTTGGTTATTATAAAGTCATAATATAGACCTTATATTTATACCATATTTATTTTTTACTAAAAAATTCAAAATTTTAAGAAAATTATGAACAATTCATCATTGGATAATTGTAATGTCTTTATTTCAAAAAAAATCATATTCTCAAAATAATGTTCTATAAAAAATTATTTTTATTTTTAAAAAATAATTATTTATTTAAAAATACAACTTTCTATGATATTAACCACTCTGTAACTCTTAAAAAAATTAAATTACACTTCATTAAATTAAATAATCATTTATATTTAAATAATTATGTTCCAAAAATTATATTGTTTTAAAATACCAATTTTTTTATAATATTGAATTTTTTAAAAGTGTGTGTTAATTGAAACAATATATATCCCAAAAATACAATTATGATTTATTCATATCAAAATAAAAAATTTATCAGACTAATTATATAACCATTCAAAAAGTGATAATAAAAATTGAAAAACATACTCATTATTTTATTAATAATAAAATATACAATTTCATATTAATATTGTCTATATAAATAAGACCTTATTACTCCAGGACAGTTTCGGCAGCATAAGAGGTGTACCAAAAAGTTCATGGAAGGGATTAATGAGAGTGAAATTTGTTAAGTCATTACATGGGAATCATTAGTATAATGAAAGTGATTTTTATGAAGCATTACAACATGATTAATTGGAAATCAAAAGGGATTTGTATAAAGAAATTACTTGAAATAAAGCAATAAGAGAGAATCCATTACCCTGACAGGGAACTTTTAAAAACATGAGAAGAGCTTTTTAAGATATTGGGTACATGTTGGTAGGTATTTGGAGACTGATAAGGATAATAGATTACTAAAAAATGGTTTTTAGTGTAGATGAGGGGTAGTTTGGGAAGGTATTTATAGTAAAAAAGATATGATTTCTTTGCTAATTTTCAAAAGAATGGTTTTTGATTCTATATGATAAATGAATCAAAACCACAAACCATTACATATTTTTTTAACATGAGTTTTGTCAAATAGTAGTGATTTTAAATATTTCAAAAATTGAAGAACCTAAATCATTTAAATAACACCATTAGTGATGTGGAAGTGAGTCATTTTAACAAAGAATTAATTTTTAAACCATAAAACATTATATGGTTTTGAAATATTCATTAGATTATTATAAAATTTATAAAATTAATTCAAATCACATTATTTTAAAGGGGATATATATTTTTTGTAAGATCCTAGATCTTCCTTTCAAGTATGTTTTTCTTTTTACTGGTGTTTTTTGAGAAAATAGGAGTTTTTGGAAATTTTTGAAGTACAAGTCGTGTACTTTATGAGTACACGTCATGTAGTGGCCTTACACATGACCATGTGTGATGACCTGGAGGCCTCCTAATTCAGAGTATAGAAATAGAAACTACATGTACAGTACTCCAAAAGTACCAATTTTGTAATTTGATTTTTTTTTCATTAAACACACCAGGGTCACATTTGATGGACATAAATGTCTCCTTCTCAACCTAATTCGTCCGAGAGCGCTGAGAAGCCGCAGATCATTTATGATCCTCTGAGCCTCTATTCTTCCTATGAATCGAACACCTTTGATTGAGTTTGAATTGAATTGGTGAGTTTTATCTTCTTTTGGACCCTCATTTCCTGATTTCTCTTCTTTTCCATGTAATCGTTGGTTGAATATTTTATATGTTTTCATAGATCTATGACGTTCCAGGGAGATACAGGTTTTGAGGTTCAAGAATATTGTACTCCTAACCCCGAGGTAGGTGGTTTTTGCCTTTAAGTTCGATGACTTCTGTATTATGTGAAAATTCAACCAATACCCTTGAATGTGGTATTGTGTGTTTACTGTTTTACCCTTGTTGTTTTCCTAACATACTTGTATGCCTGTGTGGAGGAAATCAGGATATGAATAGGGTTGATTGATATTCTTTGGATTTGTGTTTCCGATGCATGTTCTATTTATGACCGTTTGGTCATGTTTAGCCTTTGGCTGATTTTCCTGATTTCCAGGATTGTTTCCATTGGATAAAGATTTTGTATTCTGACATGCTTGATATGTTGTAGACTGTTTAGCCATGTAATTATATTGGTTTACTTTGGCCATATTACACTGGTATGGTTATCGATCTATATAGGGTCGTGAGAACCAGGTGTAGTAGACTATAAGGGTAATTGACTGGGTGAGCTTCCTCAGAGAATCATTGAGCACTTTTTGTTAAAAGGGGGATTGATCAAGTGAGCATCCTCATAGATCCTAGAACCACTTATGGTTTTAAGGGTAATTGACAGAGTGATATTCCTCAGAGAGTCCTTGATTCTTTAGACTATAAGGGTATTGACCGATTGAGCATCCTCAGAGAGTCTTAGATTTTAATACTAAACTGATTAGACAATAATGAGAATTGACGGTGAGTGCTTCCTCAGAGAGTCTATGAATGACCAGGGCTATAAGGGGAATTGACCGAGTGAGCTTCCTCATAGAGTCCTGTACCTTGGGGATATAAGAGGATTTGACATGTGAGCTTCCTCAGAGAGTCCTTTACTACCCTAGACTATACGAGGAATGTACTGTGTGAGCTTCCTCATAGAGTCATTCTTTACTTTGACTATATATGGAATGTACTGTGTGAGCTTCATCAGAGAGTCTTACGATTCCTTAGACTATAAGTGGATTGACTATGTGATATTCCTCAGATAGTCTTATTATATTCACATATAGAACCATAGGGGTTAGACCGAGTGTGTTGCCCAATGTGTTTCTTGGACTTTTTAGGTAGGACCAAAGGGGATGGTCGTGATACTTCCCAGCGGGTTACCTGTTTTTGGTTTAGCTATTTTCTCACTATTTCTTTATTTTAATATGTGGATTTTTTACAACTTAATACTTTCCTGTTTACTCATTTTTGTAATTTTACTTTCCATATACTCACTGACTATTAGGCATAGATCTTCAGGTGGTTGTCTACAACGATTTAGTCTCACGCCCTGTTTGGGTCATTCTTTTGGGCCCAAACTGATTATATTGTAGCAGGTATAGATAAGGGAAAGTGCCCTTCTACTTCAGGTACATGACTTGCTATGGATCTGGAGATCATGGGACCAAGCTATGGATGGTGAGGATGAGGATATGATTATCTTTTTTTTCTACTTTGGATTAGAACTGGTTGTATTTCCGGCATTGTGACTTGTTTTGCTACTATCCTAGAAAAATTAATAATGCATCATTTCATATATATATATATGTGTGTGTGTGTGTGTGTGTGCTCCAGTTGTTTATTATTCCTATCATCCTATATTTATTTATTATTTACTGCTTCTGCTATTGTATGTGTTGTTCAATTCTATTGTGTACTCTACCATTGAGGGCATAGTTTCCCCACTATCACACCCAAGGCCCTCGCTGCTAGTCGGCAGCCTTTGGTGTTTTGGGAAATGTGCTTGAGGCCATTTGACAAACCAGGTACGAGGTGAATCTATGTGGTTTCTGGAACCAGGATGTTATAAAGTGGTATTAGAGAATTTTTTTTCTATTTAATTACTATTTAGAGACATAGCAAGGGATAAGACGAAATAGGTACTTGGTAATAAGTTGTGTCCGGGAGTAGCAAACCGGTGTATAGGGAAAATCCAATCTACCTCGTTTAATTATAATATTTATGTTTTTTCAATTAATAAAATTGATCAAATTTCACCTTCAGTGATTCACATGATTTTTACTATTATTGTTGTGGTTATTAAGGTTCTATTTCTGCTGTAACCTGATGCGATGAGGGTATTCCATCTCAGGCATCATATAGGCACACACTATAAATCACAAGCCATGCATTTTTTCCATGCCATCTTGGATGCATTAGTGATTTCATGTTGTTTTGATAGATGATTTGTAAAATATTCATGTTTTTGTGATAGTTTCCTTGATAGAAATACCTGCTGTTTCATAGGGTATTGTTTTTTTAGAGATTTTGTTGAATGAACGCTAAACATTGGTTATTGAGGAGTTATGGGCCTTCATAGACCAGAATTTGTGGGATAATTTCTTTTTTTCCTTGATATAACTTTTATAATATTCCAAACATTAATTCGCGGGTTGTATGGGCCCTCACAGATCGGAATTTGGCACTTTTAATGATCAATTTATTGTTTTCTGCGTTCCGGGGTGGTTTCTGAGGCTTACTATCCAGAAAATCCCTGGATACACATCGTGTAATGTTAAGTACACACCATGTGTTCTTCTAATCATGAAGAAACTATTTTTCTTAAGTACACATAGTGTAATTTATGTACACATCATGTAGTCTCTAATCGTGCCATTGTCCGTGTGGGTAGAGACGGGATGGGGAAAATCTAGAGTAAACACATCGGTTATCATCCATACATGCCGTGTAGTGTCGACCTCATGCCCAACCGTGTCACCAACAACATAAGTTGGATGAGTCCTGTCTAATACATGTAGTGTTCCATCTAAAACGTCATGCAGTCTGACCTAGGTACCCAATCGTGTCATGAACAACACGGATTGGTGTTACCCTTTCAGGTACATTGTGTGTCCGACTTGAACATGCCGTTTAGTCTGGCCTAGGTACCCGACCATGTAATGAACAACCCGGGTTGGTTTTACCCCTTCTCTTACACACAATGTCTTTCTGGAACATGCCGTGTAGTTTGAGCTATATATTAGGCCATGTCACTAACAACACGGGCCAGGTGAATCTTGTCTAGTACATGCCGTGTAGGTATTTTACACGTCGTGTAGTCTTGACATAGGAGAGCCATCTGGATTTATTATGTAGAAGGACTTGGGAAGGGAAAGAGGATTCAAGTACATGCCATGTGTCTGGGGTGTTAAATGATCAGTTTAGGAAGGAGTACATGCCGATGTAAATGACATCATGGAACACGCCGTGTAGAAAATGTAAACGCTGTGTAGTCAGGTTTTGTAAAACATTAGTGCGTTATTTCTCTTGTTTCCTTATTACACTCCTTGTCTTAAATCCTTGATAATCCTGATCTATGGTGTGAGCATGATATTGGAGAGTCATGCCACCGATACATCCTATTATTGTGTCAGTCTTGGCACCAGCCGTCATTCCGGACATAGGTGTTGATGCACATTTCCAAGAGGGATTTATAAGTCGCATGCCGACCTTCCGAGGAGGCGGGATGCATCTTCTGGTAGCCAGGTGGTCTACTACCAGTGTGGGAGAAGTGGGAATACGAGGCCACGTTTCCCGATAGACCAAGTAGAGTTCCGATCATGTAGAAAGATGATTAATCTTCAGCACTTCTGTCAGTTCTTCTCACTAGTAACTCGTGAAAAGGGTTATTCTAGGACTCCTCGTTCAAGAGTAGAACCACCAGTTTCTCACCAGTCTTCAAGCATGAGTTCTTCTGGCCATTAAAGTTGAGTTGGAGGTCATGGCTGTGGCAGCCAGTGACCCAGGTTTTGGAAACATCAGGGCTGATCATCTCAGAGTGGTTAGGCAGGGTCACTGGGCCGCGGTACATGCTAGACAATTGTGGTGGAGCAGACCCAATAGGAGCAGGATCCCAGATTTTCTATCATTGGAGGTATGATCTTGGTAGCCTCAGTCTTATCATCTAATATTTATTATACATGTTCTTCCCATAGCTTTATATCTATTTCTCTTGTAGAGATCCTTGGGCTCTGCATCTTTTATTATGCTAATATCTTGTCACTAGACACTCTGTTGGGGACTAGAATGGCTAGTGTACTTCAGTGTAGAGAGTTCCCACTACCGGTTGGTGGATTTCACTTCTTATCGGACCTCTATGTCTTAGAGATGATAGAATATGATGTCATTCTCGGGATGGACTGGTTAGTTCCATTCCAGGAAATCTTCGACTGTTATCGGCACATGGTGAGTTTTATATCCCAAAAAGGGGGATCTTTTTATCACAGGGGGAATGGGATATCCAGGCGAGTAAAGAGGGTCCCAAACATCTTGGGTTGGGAGGAGTTACTCCCCAAAATTATAGTCTTTATCATGATTACCAAAGGACTTCACAGATAGAATTTCCTCTAGTGGTGGATCATTTCAATGATTAATTTCCAGAGGGACATTTAGGTTTTCCTCTAAAACATGAGGTCAACTTCTCGATTAAGCTTGTTCCAGGAGCAGCACAGGTGTCCATTCCTCCTTATAGGATGGCTACACCTGAGTCGCAGGAGTTCAAGAAGCAGTTGGTGGAGTTGAAGGAAAAGGGTTTCAACCGACCCAGTACATCTCCATGGGGTTCCCCTGTCCGGTTTACAAAGGAGGTAGATGGTACCGTCAATATTTTTGTGGACTATCGGAATTTGAACCAGTTGACAGTTAAGAACTGATATCCCTTGCCGAAGATTTATGATATCTTTGATTAGCTTCGATGAGCCCGGGTGTTCACTATGATTGTCTTGAGGTCTGGTTATCATCTGTTCCACATTAGACCATCATATATACCTCATAAGACCTTCATGAGTGGTATGGTCTATACGAGTACTTGGTTATGATGTTCGGTCTAGTAAATGCACCTTCAATTTTCATGGCCTTGATGAACCGAGTGTTCCATATCTACTTGGATTCATTCATGGTGGTCTTCAGGGACGATATCTGCGTGTAATCGCACACTCAACATGACCATGCTACCCATCTTGAGATCATTTTGAGTACACCGAGGGAGCATCAGTTATATGGTAATCCCTCTAAGTGCCACATTTAGATGGATCAGATTCACTTCCTAGGTCATGTTATCTTAGAGGCAGGTGTATCAGTTGACCCAGAAAAAGTGAGAGCTATAGTTTCTAGGAGTATCTGAATAATGTCTTTGAGGTGTGGACTTTTCTAGGGCTGGCTGGATACTACAGACATTTCATACAAGACTTTTGACACTTATCAACACCACTGAGAGGTTTGACTAAGAGGGGGTGATGTTCTTATGGTCAGATTATTATGAGTCATACTTTCATGAGCTAAATTGGAGGTTGACTTCAACACCGATACTAGTCTTTCTAGATCCATGAAAGAGTTATAATGGTTACTATGATGCATCAGGTATTATGCTGGGAGTTGTGCTTATACAGGGAGATGGAGTCATTGAGTATGGATCTCAGCTTTTTAAGCCGCATGAAACGGATTACTCGATACATGATCTAGAGTTATTAGTTGTTGTTCATGCCTTACACTATTGGAGAAATTATCTTCTGGGAGATCATTTTGTAGTTTTCACTGATGAAAAAATTCTAACATACATCTTCACTCAGCGTGATCTGAATTTGAGACAACATTGGTGGGTTGAGTACCTACAGTCCTTTGACATTGAGCTTGCCTATATGCCTGGGAAAGGCAACATAGTACCTGATGGATTGGGTAGGAGGACTCAGATACAGCCAGTTTGGGGGGGGGGCAGTAGTGAGTGGATGATTATGGATATGTTCTCTAAGATTCATTTGGATGTGCATGAAAGACAGGGGAAGACTTTTCAATATTTTGTAGATGTTACCTCTACTCTTGTTGATTGAGTTCGATTAAGGCAGCTATTAGATTTTGAAGGCCATGTCCAAAGGAAAAGCATGTCAGGAGAGGACCCTATTCATGGATAAACCATAGAAATGGATGATATCTTGCAAAACCAGGGATGCGTATGGGTGCCAGAAGATATACGCGAGGAGCTTATGTGGGATTTTCATTCATCAGTTTGGGCAGTTCAACCTGACATCACCAAGATGTATCATGATCTACACCATCTATACTGGTGTCCAGGTACGAAGAGGGACATTGCTAGTTTCATCATGAGGTGTTCCACTTGTCAGCAGGTGAAGGCAGAGCATTAGAAACCAATAGGGCTTTTATAATAGTTAACCATTCCCGAGTGGAAGTGGAATGATGCCATGATGGACTTTATGACCGGTTTGACGATGATTCTTCAAGGGAATGAAACATTTTGGTTTGTAATTGATAGACTCATGAAGGTTTCTCACTTTTTGTTGATCAAGGAGACTTTTAGTGTTGATGAGCTGGGATGGTTTTACATCTGTGAGATTATACATCTATATAAAGTTCCACACTCCATTTTTTTAGAAAGGGATGTACATTTTACTTCTCGGGTCCGGAAGGGACTTTAGATGGTTTTGGGTACACCGGTACTTTTGTGTACAGCTTACCACCCCCAGACAGATGGCCCGTCCGAGCATATGAATCAGGTGCTTGAGGAAAAGCTCCAATCTTGCATTCTGGTTTTTGGAGGTTCTTGGGAGAAACATATGCCTCTTGTGGTGTTTTCCTACAAAAATAGTTTTCAAGAGACAATTCAGATGGAACCTTATAAGGCTTTATACGGTTGTCCATGTTGATCAACTTTATGTTGGCTGGAGGCAGGAGAGGCAGCTTTGCTAGGACCTCATCTTGTTTATGAGACCGCAGAGTACATAGTGTTGATTCGGAAAAGGATGGCTACTGTACAGTCTCCAAAGAAGTCTTATGATGATCAGTGGAGATGACCTCTTGAGTGTGAGGTCGAGGATCCGATTTTCCTACATGTCACACTAAGGTTGGGACAGAAGAGGATTAGGAGATAGGGTAAGCTTTCACCGAGGTATGTCGGGCCGTATGAGCTTTTGATGAGAGTTGGTCTGGTTGCCTATCTGTTACAGTTACCTCAGAGGTACCGGGCTATGCAAGGCATCATCCACATTTCTCAGCTTCAAAATTACTTTTCAGACCCACAACATGTCTTTCAACCTAAGAAGGTAGAGATCAAAGTGGATTCATTGTATGAAGAGAATCCTATCCATATTATGGATTGTAGTACAAAGGTTCTCCCTGGTCGGTCTGTTCCTCAGGTACGAGTGCTACGGCAGCACGGGGGGGTATAGGATGAGACATTGGGGAGGGAGGCTGATGCAGGAGCATAGTGGCTAGAACAGTTTGGGGATTCCTCTTTTACACTGCGCTAGGGAAATTCAAGGATAAATCTCTTTAAGGGGGATGTTTTTAAAAACCAGGATCTTTTTTTAGGTATGTTTTTTTCCTAGAGTTTTTTGAGAAAAGAGGAGTTTCTGGAAATATTTGAAGTACACGCCGTGTACTTTATGAGTACACATCGTGTACTCGGTTACCCTATGTATTCTTATGATGGCCGTGTAGCGGCCTTGCACATGGCCATTTGTGATGAAATGGAGGCTGCATAATGTGGAGTTCAAAAATATCATGTACATGATGTTTAATTAGGAAGTACACGAATTGTATTTTGTTTTTTTCATTAAACGAACTGGGGTCGCGTCTCATGGAAAGAAAAATCTCATTTTTCAACCTAGTTTGTCCAACAGCACTGAGTAGCCACGGATCTTTGATGAGCCCCCGAGCCTCCTTCTGTCTTCCAAATCGAGCACCATTGATTGCATTGGAATCACATCGGTGAGTTCTCACTTCTACTAGAACCTCGTTTCACAATTCCTCTCCTTTTCCATGTTATCATGGGTTAAATGTTTTATATGTTTTCTTAGATATATGATGTTACAAGGAGATTAAATCTTAAATGTTGAAGTATATTGATCTCCTAACCCCGAAGTAGGTGGTTTGTGACTTTCCGTTCGAATTCATGAGTATTATGTGCAAATTTTACCAATACCATTGAACGGGATATTGTATTTGTATTGTTTTACCCCTATTGTTTTTATACCATGATTTAATGCCAGTGTATAGGACATTTGGATATGAATATGGTTTATTTATATGCTTTGGATGTTTTTTTCCCATTCATGTTTTGTTTACGGCCGTTCAGCCCTATTTAGCCTTTGGCTGCTTTTCCTGATTTCCATGCTTGTTTCTGTAGGATGGAGAGTTTGTATTCTGACATTCTTGATATGCTATAAACTATTTAGCCAAGTAATTCTATAGGTTTACTTTGGCCATATTACACTGATATTATTGTTGAACTATATAGGGCCGTGAGAACTGGATGTAGTATACTATAAGGGGAATTCATCGAATTTGCTCCCTCAGAGAGTCTTTGAGCACTTTTGGCTATATGTGCGATTAACTGAGTGAGCATCATTAGAGATTCTTTGATTGATTTAGACTATAAGGGTAATTAACTGAGGGAGCTTCCTTAGAGAGTCCTTGATTGCGTTAGACTATACGGGTATTGATCGAGTGGGCATCATTAGAGATTCTTTGATTTTAATCCAAAACTATTTAGACTATAAGAGGAATTGATAATGAGTGCTTCCATAGAGACTTTATGAACGAACTGGGATATAAGGGGAATTAAACGAGCGAGCTTCTTCTTAGAGTCCTAGAACTTGGGGATATAAGAGGAATTGAAGTTTGATCTTCTTCAGAGAGTCCTTGACTACCCGAGACTATATTGGGAATGGACTGTGTGAGCTTCCATAGAGAGTAATGCTTTACTTAGACTACATAGGGAATGGACTATGTGAGCCTTCTCAGATAGTCCTGCATTACATTACACTATAAGGGGATTGATTGTGAGCACATCCTCAGAGAGCATTATTTTATTCACATAAAGAATAAGAGGTGTTAGACCGAGTGTGCTGCCCAGAGGGTTGCTTGGAATTTTTAGGTAGGACTAGAGGGGATGGTTGTGAGTACTTCCCAAGGGGTTACCTGTTTGTGTTTCAACTATTTGCTCATTGTTGCTTGATTTGAAACTATGGATTGTTTACTTATTAGTACTTTCTTGTTTACTACTTTTGTACTTTAACCTAGAATATACTAATTGACTGTTTGGCTCATGTCTTTGGGTGGTTGCATAATACGATTTAGTCTGACACCCTGGTTGGGTCACGCTTTTTGGCCCAAACAGTTTATATTATTGCAGATATAGATAAGGGAAAGTGACCTTCTACTTTAGGCTTATGACTTGCTGTGGATCTAGAGAGCTTGGGACCAGGATATGGATTGCGATGTTGATGAGCTATTTATCTGTGTTTTGTACTTTGGTTTAGCACGAGTTGTATTTCCAGCATTATGACTTTTTTTGCTGCTTTCCTAGACATATGTATCATTCATCATTTCATATAAATATGTGCTCTAGTTGTTTTGTTTTCCAGTATTCCATTGTTTATTGATTCTTTACTGCCTTCGCTATTGTATGTGTTGTTTACTTCCACTGTGTACTCTGCCAATGATGGTATAGTTTTCACACTATCATGCCTAAGGCCCTCACTGCTATTCAGCAGCCTCTGGCGTTCAGGGAAATGCGCTTGAGGCCATGTGACTAACCGGGTTCGAGGCACCTCTGGGTGGCTTCCAGAACCGTGATGTTACAAATGAGTCATTGATAACTTTTATTTAATTTATTGTATCAATTTTTATCTATTATAATTTCATAATTATAACTATATATATACACTATATTTAATTTCTACAAAAAACATTAATCATATAAGAAAATTATGAAAAATTAAACATTGTATAATTTGACTTGTTATGTAAAAAAATATTTATTTTAAAAAATATAATTTTCTAAATTTATGAATTTTTTAACTTTTATAAAAATCAAGATTTTTTGAAAATTATAGTTTAATGATATTAAAAACTTACTAACCCTTAAAAAAAATACATTGGACTTCATTAAATTATAATCTTATTCATATTTAAATATTAATTTCAAATAATAACATTTTAAAAAATAGCAACTATTTTAATGTTTTCAATATTTATCAAAACTGTATCTAAATTGACAATATATATTTCCCAAAAATATATTTTTTTTCTTTAATTAAATATTTATTTTTTATCAAACTCATCAAATAATCATTGATAAAGTGATAATAAAAAGGGAAAAATATAATAATTATTATATTAAAAATTAATAAAATCACAATACTATTGTCAAGATACAGAACCCCTTATTAAACTAGGGTATGGACTAATGTTATAGGGTATGATAGATATATTTTCTTTGGTTAGTTTGGTAAACATGGTGTGGTCTAGATCTTTAAAAGCATGATATTATTTTGTAAATTTTTTTCTCTATCATTAGTTTTTGAATCTTGTCTTGAGATTACTGATGATAAAATATCAATGATCTCATGTACCTCATAATCATATATATATTGGCTTCATAGGGTAAAATATTTCTAGTATAGGCTATCACTTTTTCTATCTATATCAATTATACTTTATCATAACATGTAATATATAATAATATTAATGATAACTATACAACATTAATATTATCAATGGGTTAAATGCTTAATTGTATTTTAAATCTAAAGGGATATATTTTTTAATAGAAAAAAACTATATTAGTGCATGTGTTTTATATATATACATCACTTAATAATTGATTTATTCATTCAAAAATAGAATATCATTTATAAAGCTTTGTGTCACCATAGGCTTTTCATGGGATACCAGCCAAACCTACCTACTTTTTCCATAGTTGGATGTCTCTAAGCATATGACATTTTAACTTATTGTGGGAATGAAGGTAATTTTCCATGAAAATATATAATAATAACCATATGTAATACATTAAATACCCTTACAATTCTTTAATTTGGGTAGACTAATTCACTCATGGTGATAAACCATGGTATTTGGATATTTTGTTTTTGAGTGGGATCAAAGGGGTAAGGCCTTATAATTCCACTCCTTAGAGTTTATAACAGAGAAAAGGAAAAATATCTGTGTCCATTAGGTAAGTCTCGATTTAAATCCAAGGGTATGTCATGAGAAATTTCTTATAAGAAGACATCTAGCTGAACTCAGGAAACCATCTTGAGTGTAAGAAATAATAAAATGAGGTTGAAGAATCTATGATGTTATGAATATTCAATTATCAATGTATGATAAGTAAAAAAAGAAATATAGGTTGGGACCTTGGAATTCAAATTAATGAATCTTAATTCATCCCATGAGGTTTTGGATGTAATTCCTCAAAAGAATCAATCCATTTCTCAAGGCATTCTTTACATTTTACAGTGTAATCAATGTTCATTACAACAACCAAATAATAATCACTAATTAACCATAAGTCTAATTGTGGACACTATTTAGTAATTTAATTAATTAAATGTAAAAATTTTAATCGTTGTTGATAAGATAATCACACCCAAAGGGGTGGTTTGGTTACATAGAAAATGGTGTCCCCCTAAAGGCTAAACCAAACAGACCATACGAGTCATTTTGGATAGATTTAAAATACTGTTATCAAAGGATTTAGAAAAAATACACCATAATAGTTGGTTGAGGTTGAGGTTGAAAATCTTAATCGATGTCCATAGGTGTCATAAAATGTTTAGGTAAAGTTATATGAGATAAATGTTGGGAGTTATATATTTTAGGTGAAATAAAAGAAAATTATGTTTTGGGGAACAATGAAAAAAATATAAACATTAATAATTTTTATTTAAAAACATTATAACACCAAAATAAGAACTATTGAAGACTCCTCATTTAATATGAGCCTAATATTTCAGTTAGAATAAGTTAAATCTGTAAAAATACCAGAAAATAAGTTATATACATTAAATATGGTGGGTAGGGTTTGGATGTAATAAAATAGTGATTCGAAGGTAACCATGTGATATCCCTACCAAGGGTGAACCAACTTGACGATGGAGAAGGAATAAGATATTAGATGATGGATATCCAGAAAACATCCATGGATTTGATGGAGAGTAATAGAGGGGTTGTCGCAATAAAAATGTGGAAGGAGGAGTGGACAGTTCTATTTATTGTTAAAATCATACAAAATCATTATATATATAATTTTTAATAGTTAACATGATTTGGATACACAATTTTCCAAATAGTGAACCCACTGTGTGTCCCTGTCATGGAAGAGCACCACACCTCATATTGTATAGGGTCTTGGATAGCCAAATAATGAAAATAACCATGTGAGGTAATCCTGTAAGAAATTGTAGAATTCACATGGATTATAGAAATTCATAAAATTGTTTATCAAACTATTACCCCTTTATTTATAGGTCATGTGGTTTATGTTTATAGTTATCAAGACCATATAATAACTATATGCCTCATATTTCTTATTTAAAAACCAAAATTTCCGGATTTGAACTCTCCCAAAAGCTCTTAAAACAACTTATACTCCTAGGTAGCAACCATTAAGATAAAAACTAGAGATTTTATAGAATAGAAAAGTATCCATATATTACCAAATAATTGCGATCTTAAAACCTTCCAACCATAAGATATCTCTTCATAGAGTCTCACTTTTGAGAGTGGTTGAAATGCATCTAAGACCATCTTCTACCATTGATCAGGTATGTTGAAATATGATTCCCATGTATCTTCATGGAAACAGATTTTATTATATAACAACTAAAATAAAGTAATTTCCATACCTTAGAGAGTCCTTATTCACTAATCTATGATACAATCTAGATACTCCTGAAAAGAATAATTATCCTATAGTATGATTTCCATGGGATTATAGATAGGATACGAGTAAGTGTAATAATACTAGAGATGAGAATCATAGAAGACATCATGAATATCCATATATTATTGTGGATTATTTATCTTATATTCTTCCATCCCAAACCTATACTAGGTCTTGAAATATAGAACATATCTATTTTCTAACTTTCATTGACTCCAAATCTATTGATGACTCATTCTAGGACAAACTCATATGAAGACCCAATCACCCACCTCAAACTCTAGAGGATATAAAAAATGAATGAAAAATGAATTATTCCTAGACTAATCCATTTCCAAATGTTCCATGATCAATTAAACCTTATTTTATGTATCTTTAATGAGACGTGGTCCATTTAGTGCTTCATCTACTACCAATAACCAGTTAAAATGTGAATTTCATGACCTACCAAATAGTTCCTCATAACGATCCTTTTGAAAATCCTCTTTAGAAATTTATTATAATAAAACCCATAAATAAGAATATGATTTTTCCAATACCTTCCAAAATTAAGTAGCCATACATAAAGAATTTTCTATAGTACCTGTAAAATGTGCCAAGTTTTTCACCATGACCCTTGTTATCTAGAGTCGGGGTATTATTACATAAAAATGGCATTATCACATGTGATCATGTCTTGAAAGATTGATTAGTATAGTAGTATTTCTAGTACAAGATACGTACATAATTTTTATATTACATCATTAAATAAAAAAACAACATTGTGTCCTCATTGAACACAATCATTACCCTTATCCTATTCTTATAGGTTAATCATAATATATTTCTTCACATCCTAGTAAAAATTAAACATATGAAAGGGGTGAGCTTAGATGCTCAGTAAGAATAACAATACAACAGAAACATTCAAAAAAAGGCATCAAAATTTAAATAAATATAAATGAATAAAACACGAGCCTTTAAAAAAACACTTCAACAAAATATGGATAATATAAATCAAATAATTCCATTTACTTATTCACATAGATGTTAAACTAGTTGAATAATAACATGTAATGTCAATATCAAATTTCATAATGATGGAATGCATAATGCCAAACATTATAACCACATAGTTAAGTACTTGTTCCATAACTAAAAATAAGATTATGTCAAGGCCCTGTGCCAAGACATTGGTTTGTCTCATGAGACCAACCAATGCATTTTGGATCTCTAGCGGGATCCACCCATCACTGAATAAATCCAATGCATTCCTCATATTAAAATTTTGACACATAATAAAAAAATTAATATTAAAACTATCATACAAAATTTTAATACTTTAACCATTAACCATGAATTGTATAAAAAACAACACATATAAAATCAAACATATCACAAAACCATCAATACAATATGGAAGATTGTATCATAACAAATCAACTTCAAACCAGAGTAAAATCAATCAACGGATGTTGACATAGATGAAATCAAAACTATTTGAGAAAAATACATCTTTCTATTTTGAAATACTATAAAAGTCATGTATAAAAGAAAACATTTACTTAAGAAATATTCTTATAATCTTTCAAGGGAAGCTTCAATTGTGTTATAATGGTGGAAAATAATCACACCAACTATAAAATTTAAAAAAACATTCTTACCTTAATTTGTAAAAAAGATCATAAAGTACCTTGTTTGGAAAATGATGGAGAGATTCCTTCCAAAACTTTATATATAAAGTCAGAATAGTGTTTAAATATCTTTACCCAAATTCTAGGAAATATTAAAAATGATTTGACATATATTTTTATGAAACACATATGTGGATGATAAAGAGGTCCTAGTAGATACTTACTTATAAATATCCTCGAATAATGAAGAGATTGTAAAATTAAACATTACCTTATACATTTACTTGGTCGAGGGTATGTTAACCACCTATATAATAGTTAAATCATTGTTATTAATTTATACTATACTATTTACATAAATATGATATCATATATGATCTTCTAATATTTTTTGTTAATGATATTTTATTAGTGTCATCATTTTGGGTGTAAACTAATTTGTTTTCCATTATATGTTTTGTTACGTAAGTCATGTTTTTTATGGATAAGATATATTTTGTTCATATAATGATTTATATTTTGTTCATAATAATTATTTTTTATCATATAATGAATATTATTCTTGAATGGTTATGATGGGGAATGAATCTCATCGCGTTCGTGGAGATGGTAATCCATACGTACATACGAGTGACCATATCATTCTATAGATGGGGAAATCATGTGTAATTGGATTTTATATCATATATAAATAATAATTAACATGTTATATTTATTATTTAAATCAATTATTCTCATTATTATACCCATCAAATTAATTATGTGTGGAATGACAAACTACACCACGATGTGTAGACAGTAATTTGTACGTACACACGTATGGTGAAATTTTCATTCATAGGATTGATAGAATAATGAATATTTTTGTAACATATATATAATAACATCAAATTATGTAAAAGATACTAGATTTATTTTTTGGTATGTAATAAATAAAGAAAGAGGAAGTGGAATATGAAAATAACATTGAAAGAGGTGATGCAATTGTTACCTCTTCTTCGGGTGCTTCCTTTTGATTTTATCAAAAGGGCTCTGTAGGTTGTCTCTATGATCAAATTTAGGAATCTAAGTTGATTTTATGGTAGTTGGGAGAATATTTTAGTTGTTTTTTATTAGACAAATGGATTTAGGAGGTGTGATTTTGAGTGAAGGGGATGTACACTTTTATAAGAGAGGTTAGGGTTACTTTAGGAAAAGATTGAAATATTAATTTATTATACAATAATATTTGTTTTATAATGGCTCTAAAAAGATTTATTTTGAGGATAATGTGTTATTGGGTCGAGAAACTCCCTATCAATAAGTGTTATATAGGTTCAAGTAACTATATAAACCTTATAGTTTCAATTTATCTCTTTGTAAAATAGTTTAATTTTTACCTTGTATTCTTGAATTATTATACTATATGGTCAATAAACATACTATAAAAATCCAATAGAACCCCATGTGGGTAATTAAGGACATATTTATCATTATATGATTCCTTTTGGTGAACCTTATTTTTTTATCAATGTCATATTGTAACACCCCAAAATGATAAATGGTTAAATGGTTTAATTATAAGACTCATGTCAACAAGGTGCACCTTCCTTTTCAGGATCCTGTCTGATTAGAACTCTACAGTTAAGCATGCTTGGCTTGAAGTAGTGATCAGTATGGGTGACCTTCTGGTAAGTTTCCCAGGGTATGTGTGAGTGAGTAAAAAGAATACTGGAAAGACATGTGTTGGCTTGTGGGGACTATCATTAGTCAGATGACCCGTTCATGCATGTGGGTGGACCCTGGGGTGGGCCGCACGTGTCTGCGGGGGAACTCGTGGTACCTGGTGGGCCAGGACTCGACGACCATGTTAAGGCAGGGTAGTTGTGCTTTCACTGGGGCCCCGGTTGTCACATTTGGTATCAGAGGAGGAACCTCACCTTAAGTGTGGTGCACATCCTGAGTTGAGATGTAGGGCCCACAACGAGGACGGTGTGCTCTAAAGAGGGGTGATTATAACACCCCAAAATGATAATGGGTTAAATGGATTAATGATAAGACTCAGGTCATCAAGGTGCACCTTCCTTTTCGGGAGCCTGTCTGATTAGAACTCTACAGTTAAGCATGCTTGGCCTAGATTAGTGATCAGGATGGGTGACCTTCTGGGAAGTTTCCCAGGGTATGTGTGAGTGAGGAAAAAGCACACTGTAAAGGACATGTGTTGGCCTGTGGGGACTATCATTTGTCAGATGACCCGTTCAGGCATGTGGGTGGACCCTGGGGTGGGCCCCATGTGTCTGTGGGCTAACTGGTGGTACTTGGTGGGACAGGACCTGATGACAATGTTAAGGCAGGGTGGTTGTGCTTTCACTGGGGCCCAAGTTGTCACGCATATAATTTAATAGTATAGTATTAGTTTTAAAAACACATTAATGTCAATTTTGACACTATTTTTTTTTTGAATGTAAAAAAACATGACTACTTTGAACCAAATAAATTACATCAATCCTAACATATCATATTAATCTAAAAAATTAGTGTAATGAATCAAAATTCTCAATTTATATGTATTTGGATATTTATAATATAAATTCCTTCAATCTTTCATTAATAATGTAATTACTGCATCGTCATTCAATCATATGTAAATTTAATTATTTAATTTCTAAAAATTATAAATAAAAAACAATTTTGTAAGAAATATTTTTATATTTATAATGAATATTTATAGTCGAATTTATCTTATGTATAACCATATATTGAAATTGTTTTAGTTACCAAAATTTTTATTTAACACTTTTAACTCTATTTTAAATAAAATATAATAAATATCCTAATATAATACAAGTTGATCAAAAAGGATCATATTTTTATCTTATGGTTGATTTTGGTTGAAAAAAACTTATCCAATAGAATTAGGACATGTGTTAGTTTAATTATAATATCATTTTATGTTTAATTACCCTATTTACTTTTAACCGTGGTAAATAAAATCCTAATGTTATTATATATAAAAAAATTTCATCATATTGAACCACATTTCACTTACCGATGTCAACTATTTCTCTCGAATTTTTAAAATTTAATTCACTGAAATGGTAAAATTACATTTTATTCAAATTTGGTAATGTGCCTAGAAGGTGGGTAAAAGATGCTAAAAAGTTCAATAAAATTTATACATCTTATCTTATTATAAAATGACTCTAATGAATTAAGTTGAACTAATATAGATAATCTGTATCTATTATGAGATAAAATAAATTAACATAAAATAAATATTTATTTAATAAATATTTGTTTTAAATAATAAATCAGTGTTTTTCACTATTCATCAAAAATAGAATGTTTTCAGAAAAATTCCAAAAATTCACCCTTATCTAATTTTGATATTCTGAATCCAAAAATGTAGTTCCTTTTGAAAAATAAAATTTATAAAATTTCAAAATTTGGGTATTAATATTCATAACGACTATGTTGATTGGTTGTGGTGTGCTGGAACTTCACGCTGCGTACAATGCAAGCTATTGTATTATTCAAAGAGAAACGTATTGTGGAAACATGGGGTGTTACATTCATCCCCCTTCAAATAATTCTATCCTTTAAATATCTATTATTTTACTGAATAAAAATAATTTAGTGGTTCTTCATCATATGATCCTCAGGTTCCCACAGTTCCTCTTTTGTTTTATGGTTTCTCCATAGAACATTCAGTATACGAGTCATCCGGTTTTTCAACACCTGTTCTCTAGTATCAAGAATCCTGATAGGATCTGTACAATAAGACATATCGGGTTCTATTTCTATTTCATAATAGGTGAGTACATGCATTGGTTCATGCATGTATTTTCTCAATAGTGATACATGGAACACATCTAGAACTTTGGAGAGGCTTGGAGGCATTTACAAATGGTAAGCAACAACTCCAATTCGTTATATAATTTCGAATGGTCTGATGTACCTTGGACTTAATTAACCCTTATTATCAAATCTTACAACACCCTTTCTTATATATTTTTTCAATAAAATAATATCTCTTACTTGAAATTCCAAATCCTTCCTTCAGTTATCAGCATATCTCTTTTTCCTACTTTGAGCTTCTTTATTGTGGGTTTGGATAATAATTACCTTTTCCATTGTTTCCTCAACAAGTTCGGGGCCAAAGAGTTTTATTTCACCAAGATCATACCAAAAAGTTGGTGTGCAACATCTCTTTCTATATAACACTTTATATAGAGCCATTTGAATACTTGAATGGAAGCTATTGATATAGTAAAATTCTACCATAGGTAAATTCTGATCACACATACCTTGAAAGTCATGTTATAAAGATCTAATCATGTACGATAAGGTTTGAATTGTCATTTCTGATTTTACATCAGTTTGATGGTGGTAGGTAGTGCTCAAACAATGCTTGGTTTCTAGGGATTTATGAAGAGTTTTTTGGAATCTTGATGTTAAATGGGGATCACAATCTGAAATAATAGATTGTGTTAAACCATGAAGTCTTACAACTTCATTAATATATAGTCTTTCTAAATGTTCAAGTGGTAAATCTTATCTTATATCAAGATAATGTGCTGATGTAGTAAGATGATCAACAATGAGACATATTTCACCATTCCTTCTAGGAGTCTTTGGTAGCACAATGACAATGTTCATCGTAATATCATCCCATTTCTACTCAGGTATATGAAGAGGTCTAATGACTCCTACATGATGATGTCTTCCATCCTTCACCTATTGATAAACCATAAATCTTGAAAAATAATCCACAATCTCCCCCTTAATGTTGTCCAAAAAAAATGTTCCTTTAAATATTTCCACATCGTAGTGCTACCGGGGTGTATAGAGAAAATGGAGCAATAAAAATAATCAAACAATTCCCTTTTTTGGTCAAGTATATCGGGAAAACATAGTCTCTTCCCAAATTTAAAAAATATCATCTTTATATATGAATTCGATCAATCTCCCATCCTTCATAGCTATAATTTTAATTTTAAACACCTCATCACCAGTCTGAGAACCTTTTATCCTTTCATGTATATATGGTTTTGAAACCATTTGAAAAAGTATTGTTGTCTCACCTTCCATGATTATTCCCATATCCAAGTTTACTATATCCATGAATATAGGATCCCTTTCATCTCTCATCTTGTTCAAAACACCATGATCATTTCTGGTCAAAGCATCTACCACCTTATTTTCCTTCCCCAGGTTGTAGTGTTTAGTGAAATCATAATCCTTGTGTAGTTAGGGTCGAATCCTTTGCCTCATGATGAGTTATTTTTGTGGGAAAATATACATAAAACACTTTTGATCAGTATATATCTCGCATTTTTCTCCATAGAGATTGTGTCCCTATATTTTGAATGAAAATATTACAACTAATAACTCACTATCATGAGTGGGATAGTTATGTTGATGAATTTTTTGCTGGAGTGATGCATCAGAAATAACTCTACCATTTTACATAATGACAAAACCATGTTCTTTAATTAATGGATCCCTATAAACAACAAACCTATATTTCCTCGATGGTAGATTAAAGATATGATAATTGCCTAATCTTCTCTCCAGTTCTTCAAAAGAAAATCATCACATTCTTTTGTCCAAACAAATTTAATCTATTTATGTGTGATATTGGGTAATGGGTTAGCCAATTGGGAAAAATTCTGGATGAAATGCCGATAATAACCTGCTAAACCAATAAAACTACGTAACTCAGTTATACTCATTGGTGTTGGACATTTTTGTATTGATCTTGTCTTATAAGGATGGATAGAGATTCCATCTATTGAGACAATATGTCAAAGAAAAGAAATATCTTGATTCCAGAATTCACACATGCTAAACATGCCGTATAACTCATTTCTTCTTAGAGTCTTTAGAATAGTAAGCAATTTATTTTCATGATATTCCAACCATTTTAAGTTTACCAAGATTTCATCAATAAATAAAACTACAACGTCATCAAGATACTCCTTGAAAACAATATTTATTTGATCCATGAAAACATAGGGTGCATTAGTAAGTCCTAAAGGCATTACTGTAAACCAGTAATTCCCACACTTAGTTCAAAATGATGTCTTTAGAATGTCTTCCTTTTTCACGCACAACTGATGGTATCCTATTTGAAGATAAATATTTATAAAATATTGATCTTCATGAAGTTGATCTAATAAATCATCAATGTGAGGCAGGTGATACATGTTCTTTTTATTATAGAATTGATCTCCATGTGGTTAGTGTACAATTTCATATATCCATATTTTGTCAAAAAAAATAATAGAGGCTCCCCATGGAGAAAAACTAGGGAGAATAATTCCTTTATTACTCAATTAATCTAGTTGTTTATTTAGTGGCACTAATTATACAATGGTTATTCTATAAGGGGTATTCGATATAAGCATGGAACTAGAAATTAAATCAATGGAAAACTCAATTTCTCATTCAAGAGGATGTCCATGTAAATCTTATGTAAACATATCAACATATTCTTGAACAATAGGTACATCCTATATTTGAACATTCCTTTCCTCAACCATAGTTATTTCATTCTATTCCTCCCAAAAAATTGAATTTAGTAGGGCTTCTAGGGGTGGATCTAGATAAAAATCATATAGTGACATTTCTACACTAATGATAAGGTATTCTTTATCATCACCGAAAATAGTATCCTCGTTATTATTAAAATAAATTTCACATCATGGTACGAAAACCAATCCATTCCAATGATTATATCATATTCAACCATGTGTAAGATGATGTGATTAGTAATGATACTTCCCGTTGGAGTTTTGACTGAAAACACCATTATTAAATCAAATTGTAAATATCTATTTTTCTTAGAAAACTAGGAATATATGAAACAATGTGATGATTCAGAATCAAATAAAGTATTTGCTAAAATTGAGGAACCCATAAAATTACCTGTTAGCACGTCATTCTGAGCTTCAACATCAATAAGTGTGATCATATAATCTTGTCCTTACTCCCTTGGCCTTTTATGAGGTATGTTTCTCTAATGCATAGGATATTCATTTTCATAATGACCGATTTATTTACAACTGTAAAATTCCACATTGATATCCTATTTCATCCCCTTGCAATAATGATCATTGTGTGCTTTTTCACTACACTTGCAATAGATTCCCATTCCATTTAAGCATGTACTAGTGTGTTTATTCCCACATTTAATACATGAATAAAATTAAAATTTTCCCTTTCTTCCCTAATTTCAATATCCAGAGTGTTCAGAAGATATCTTCTTCTCTTTCTTTTCATTAAAGTCATAAGACTTAGAGAATTCCTTTTTGTCATGATAGAATATGAGACAATCTCTTCATATGGTGAGAGGGATTGTGATACTAATTCTCAATGATGAAATTATTTTATCCCATCAAAGAATTGATCAATATTACTCATTGGGTTACATATATAATTAGATGCATACCGTGCAATACTTGTTAATTTAGCCTTATAATTTTGGAACCTTCTCATCCTTCTTTTTCCTCAGTCATAGAAATTTTCCTTCTATATCCTCTCGATGGTCATGAGAAAATTATTTTTCTATGAGAAGACATTTAAACTCTCTGCATTTCATATTTTATTCTTATTCATCATATTTTTTGTTTTGAATTAATGACAACCATTGATCTGAATCTCCTATGTGGTGATAAATTACGATGATAACTTTTTATTTTTCTGTACTCTCCAAATAAGGAAAAATTTTCTGTATGGAACTTATCAATTTCTTAGGTACAAATGGATTTGTAGTCCCATTGAATGTTGGTGGGTGTTACTTCAAACAGTAGTCTAACATTGATCTTCCACTTTGTGGATCTGTGTTCCCCATACGTGTAAGGTTATTAATCATAACTAGAGTGAGTTCTCCCATTATTGTTATAATTTGATCAGCACCAGCTGCATCCCCAGCTCCACAACAATTATCATGAGTAGTAGGTAAATCTTTACATGGATTATGTGTGTTGATACAATTTCAATTCCTTCCACTAGGCACCATTTCTAAACTATGGAATACACAATATTAGTTTATTAATTCCAATACATAATTACAAACTAGTAAAATACCTATCAAAAATTGAACAGTTTATGTATATAATCCATAATAATAAAAATGATTTCTTTGAGGAGGTATTTACTCATAAATCCTTCATAATGTTTTGTAACGAAAATGTGAATTATCTAAAGAATATCCCGTAGGAGTGTCATAACCAGGAGTGCAGAAAGGATCGTGTTCGTGTACCACAATACCCAGGGTCAAGACCAAAACTCATTGTTGGATATTTCAATTCTAGGTACATCTGTTTCAGAGCCACCTCTAACTACTCATATCCAGACATGGATATATTTCATGAAAATTACACAAAATCCCACCATTACCAAAATTATAAGAATTTATTTTATAGTAATCCTCAAAGTCTATCTTTGAGTAATGTTCTCTATTCAGATTGTTTCTAAATCTAGTTTCCATGGTTTTTACTAAACATCCTCTTATACTAACTATAACACCCCGACCCTAGTTACCGAATTTCGTTGCATTATTATAAAACATTGGAATGATCACAACATATCATGTCTATAAAGGTCGATTAATTTGGTGGCCAAAGAAATACTAGATACATTCATATGTTTTACTATACATCATCAAAAACAAAATAGGGTCTCCTTTGAACACCCTCATATCCCTGAGCATATTCTTGCAGGTTAATTGTAATATACATCTTCACATCCTAGGAAAAATAAAACATAAGATAGGGCTGAGATTAAATGCTCAATAAGGATAAAAATATAGAGAAAACATTAATAAATAAGCTTAATCATTTATATAAATTTTAATGATTAAAAAACAAGCCTTTTAAACATAAAATTTAGCTTAATATGAATATAAATCAAATAATTCCATTTAATTATTCACGTGGATATTCTATAAGTGAGATAATCATGTGTAATATCCATAGCTAATTTCATAATGATGTAATGCATAATGTCTGAAATCATAACAACATAGTCGAGGAATCATTCCAAGACAACAAATAAAATTTACTCAAGGCCTTGTCCCATGACACTAGTTTGTATCATGAGACCTAACGACACATAAAGGAGCTATATCAGGCTCCATCCATCACATATTATGTCCAATTCATTCCTCATATAAAAAGGTTAAAAAATAACTTAAACATTTGTATTAAAACTAGCATACAAAATGTTAATACTTTGATCATAAACCATGAATCGAATAAAAAAACAACACATCCATAGTCAAACATATCACTAAACCTTCAGTACAATTGGGAAGATTTTATCATAATATATCAACATCAAACAAGTGTAAAATCCATTAATGGATGATGACATACATGAAATCAAAATTATTTAGAATAAATGTCTATGTTTATTTTGAAAATATTTAAAAGTCATGTAAAAAAGAAAACATTTATTTTGGAAATATTCTTATATGATTTTAAGGGATGCATTAAAGGTTTTATAATGGTGGAAAATAGTCACACACATCATATAAGTTAAAAAACATTCTTACCTTAATTTTTCGGAAAGGAGATAAAGTACTCTATTTGGAAAACTATGGAATGATTCCTTTCAAAACATTTCATATTAATTCAAAAAGGGTTATAAATGAATTTAACCCATATTATAGGAAACAGTAAAAATGTTTTGAAATACATTTTTATGAAACATGGAGGTGGATTCTAAAGAGGTCCTAGTAGATACTTATGAATAAATAACCTCAGATAATGAAGAGATTGTAAAATTAACCCTTACCTTTTACTTTTCATTGGACGATGGTACATTAACCTATTATATAATAGTTAAATAATATTTATTATATTATACCAGAACCATATACCTAAATATGTTATCATATATGATCTTCAAATATTGTTTTTTTATTATATTTTAGTAGTATCATTTTTTGGGTGTTAACTGATTCATTTTCCATTATATGTATTGTCATGTTAGTCTTGATTATTATGGACATGATGTATTTTATTCATATCCAAAATTCTATTATGTTTTTAAAAATTATTTTAAATCATTGAAATAAAAATTATTCTTGAATGGTTATGATGGAAAATTAATCTCTTCACATTCATGGAGACGGTAATCCGTACGTACATATGAGCAACAATATCATTCTATTGATAGAGAAATTGTATATAATTGGATGGTATAACATATATTCTGAAAAATAAACATGTTATTTTTATTATTTAAATCATTTATACTCATTATTAATCAAATTCAATTAATGAAGTGTTGAATGAAAAACTACTCCATGGCGTGGAGACGATAGGCCATACACACACTCATATGGTGACATTTTCATTCATAGGATCGATAGAATAATGTATATGTTTGTACCATATTTATAATAACATCATAGTATATAGAAGGTACTGGAGTTATTATTTTGGTATTGAAACAACAACGAAAGAGGAATTGGAAGAAAAAAATGAACATTGAAATTGGTGATTAAATTATTACATTTTCTTCGAGTACTTCCTTTTGATTTGATCAAAAGGGCACCTTAAGTTGTATTTATGATCAAAGTATGGCCTCTAGTTGAAGTTAGGGTAGTTGGAAGGATATTATAGTAGGGTTCGGTAGATCCAAATTGATTTTGGAGGTGTGATTTTGAGAGAAGAGGAAGTACCTTTTTATAAGAGAGGTGAGGGTCACATTAAGAAAAACATGAAATATTAATTTGTTATATAATTATATTAGGTTTATAATGGCTCCAAAATTTTTTTTATCAAGTATGAGGTTGGGAAGTGTCAAAAAAATCTAAAACAATATGTTTTCTATAGGTTTAGGTCATTATATTAACCTTATCTTTTAGATTTAACTTTTAGTTAAATAGTTTTGTTTTTACCATGTTGTCTTCATTTATTATAATATATGGATAATAAACATAGTATAAAAATCTATGAGAACCAAAAAAGGTTCGTTAATGAAATATATATCATTATATGACTCCTATGGAGGAACTTTATATTTTTATAAATAGTTTATCATTTAATAATATTGTATTTGTTTTAAAACATCATTTATGTCAATTTTGTCAACAATTAGTGTTTTTTTTTGGAAAACATAAAAACTTGATTAAATATAAATAATAAAGTAAATAAATCCTAAAATGTAATATTAACCTAAAAAATTAGTGTATTGGATGAAATGTCAAATTTTAAAATTATTTGGATATTTATAAAATCAATTATTTTAATATTTGATTAATATGGTTATTACTAAATCAGTATTGTGTAATGGCCCGGACCTCTCCAGCCCATTCCTTTGTCAAAAAGAAAGATACAAGTGTTCTGGAGGGTAAAATGGACTTTTCCCACACTTTCCAAATTTTTTTGAAACTACACGCCATGTAGTTTTAGTACACGCCGTGTACCCCCTTGCCGGGTATACCCCGTGTGGATGGTCATGGCTTTGCTGTGTGAAGAAAATGGGTACACGTCGTGTGTCCAGTACTACATTCCGTGTAGTCCTTCCCTGCGTGTGAGTTACCGTGTGTCGACCAGTCATCAGCCGTGTGCCATATGAAGGTCGTGTCCTTGCCATGTGCAATAAATGAGTACACACCGTGTGTCCAATCTACATGCCGTGTAGTCCTTCCCCACGTATGTGTTACCTTCAAACCATGCGTTGACCAGTCAACGGTCACGGAGCTGCGTTGGGGGCCGCATAGAGACCGTGTGAAAACAGCCGAGTAAACACCATGTACCATAAGTACACACCATGTACCATAAGTACACACTGTGTACTTTTGTATTTCATGCATATAAAAGGAGGGGTCGCCTCCACCTTTCTACCCAGACCTCTCCTCCCCTCTCCTCTGAGTAGAGCTCTCTTAAGAGACTCGGAGTCTCTTTCTTCCATATCTTTTTCGTTCGAGCTCCGATTTATGATCCGTTAGTGGCCACGGGATCGTAACGACGAGGCGGAACATCCGAGATTGGATTTTTTTTTCTTTCCTTCATCCCTTCCTTTCCACCCAAGGAGGTTTTTCTGGGACACCGAATAACATATTTTAAAGTTGATCTGGAGGAGCGTTGCGATCTAGAACCTGTTGAGGTAGGGATCTTACCTTCGTCTCTCTAATTTGTGCATCACGCGGGGTGGTTGTTCTCTTGTTTATGTGAAACACTTTTGAGCAGGTTTAATAAAGATAATAACTGGCTTATATAACAGGGTTGGGAAGTTTATGATTTCTTTTACTTTATATCCTATGATATTATGTTTTGAAATGAATAGGCTTATGCCTACTGAAAATAACGGTTGTTGGGGGGCCTTTTCTGGCGTAATTAAATGTTTCCATATCATTTAGACCATTTCGTAAATGAAAACATCATGGAATGTGGAAATTGGTTAATCACGTAAAGATGGCTGTTTAAAAGAAAATCTGGAACCCTTGTGTGATCACCCCGGTTGAACCAAAATGGAATAATGACCATGTGGGTGTTGGCTTGGTTACGTGGCATGTGGTGGGGGTGTTTTCTGGGTTGTTGTGAAATGGGTGAGTAGCGAGGCTGCGATTGGCTTGGTTGTGGGAAGTTTTAAATGTTTAATGGTGGTTAGAAGTGGGGCTGCAGTGATGGGTTTGAATGTGAATGAACGATGGGTTGTGAATAATAAATAAAATTGGAAGAGTTAATGAATGGTGGGGCTTGGTAATGAAACGGAAATAATAATCATTGGGTTGGCTGGTTAATAAGAAGGGACTTGCCGTGTTGCTGTGTTTTCCTAACTTTCTTTGTGGATGGCAGGGATATGCTTACGAACGATCTTTGTGGTTGGTTGTGGATAGTTGCTCAGTAGATAAGGAAATAAATAAACTAATTCTGCTGAAACGTGAAAACCTAAATGGGGTTGGGGTTGTTTTTTGTATGCATTCTTCGTGGTAGCAGTGCCGAGGCACGTGCACAGTTTCTCGTTTTAGAAGCCATAGGTTGGGCAGAGTGGTTTCTAGATATATATATATATCTGTATCTTTTGTGTTTTATCGCACCACACCCATGTTGAGCACATAGTACCGAACACTCCTATTTCATGGGAGAGGGTGTTTTCCCATAGTTACTAGCTCCTTCCTGCTCCTTCTCCCCTAGGCTGTGATGTCTTGAGGTGACCATACACCCAAGAATGTTCGGGTAGGTTTTGATTGGGGTGATTAGGCCCAAGACTATTCGGGTAGGATTATAGGCTATAATGGCTTGAGGAGACCTTACAACTAAGACTCTTTAGGTAGGTTTCGATTTCAGGCCCAGGTGTCTTCGAGAGAGAGTTTTGTTACTATTACTGTTCCTATGAATCTTCGGGATGAGGCCCATGTGTCTTTGGGTGGGGATATGGTTGTGTTTGTGAGGCCCAGGTATCTTCGGGCGGGGATGTGGTTGTGGTTGTGAGGCCCAGGTGTGTGCGGGCGGAATACGTGGTGGTGAGGCCCAGGTGTGTGCGGGTTGGATGTGTGGTTATGAGGCCCAGGTGTGTGTGGGCGGGATACGTGGTGGTAAGGCCCAGGTGTCTACGGGCAGGGAGAGTGTGACAGTGTCAGGACGTTCAGCTAACTAATGGGAAATGGTGCGGGGTACCCAATGCTCTTGTTCTTATACTACTACTACCTGTTGTGATTGTGTTTTGGTGAGTGTGGCTTGTGAGATTGGTTGGATAGTTTTCCTTCTTAGATTTCTTCTGTTGATCTCACAGGACATTAGGATGTATCCCCACTTGTGTATGAGAGATTTAGGTTTCCCAACTGAGTATACTTGTATGCTCACCCTACGTTTACTTTCAGGTTTCCAGGAGGACTACCAGGGGCGTGTGGGACCCTATTAGTCGGACAGTTGGAGTTTTTGCTGTTGTTGTACCTTTGTTTTCTTTTGGTATTGTACTTTGAGCTTTCTTGTACTTGTACCTTGTTATAAATTTGTTTAAACATGAACGTGGGCTTGGTTTGGGTTTATTTCTATACACTTGTTCTTTTTTCCTTTTGGTGGTTGACTTGTCCTATTTCCCGATCCTAAATAATAAAAAGGGTAATACCACCCATATTCGTGAAAACTCATACCCTTGGTGCTAGTCGCCACCCCGGGGCCTACTGGAGGCAGGACTCGGGGGTCATTATCTCCCTTTCACCATTGCTAGCTCAGGAGGGGCATCTTTGGTGGGAGGGGGTCGTGACACATTGTGTCATAAATAAATTTAATTTGTTAATGTAAAAAAAATATATAAAATATCATTATTTAGGAAAGATTTATATATTTCATATGATTATTTATAATCTAATTTAACTAATGTATAACCCTATATTAAAAATATTTTGGTTCCAAAAATTTGAATTTGACACTTTTAACTCTTTTTTAAATAAAATAAAATCAATATCATAATATAATGCATGTAGATCAAAGTGGATAATATTTTTTTCCCTATGGTTATTTTTGGACTAAAAACATGTATCCAATAGAATTAGGACATGTGTTAGGGTAACTAAAATTCCATTCTTAACTATAATTACCCTATTAACTTTTAACCGTGGTAAATAAAATTCAAAAGTTAAAATTCACCAAAAACTATTTTAATCTTATTGAACCGAATATTACTTACTGATGTCAACAGTGTCTCTCAAATTTTTGAAATTCAATTCACAAAAGCTGTAAAATTACGTTTTATACAAATTTGTTGATGTGCCTAGAAGGTGGGTAAAAGATGTTAAAAAGTTGAATAAAATTTTATACATATAATATTATTATAAAATGACCCCAATGAATTAAACTAAAATAATATTGGTATTGTGTATCTATTTTGGCATAAAATAAATTTAGATAAAATAAATAATTTTTTAAATATTAAGTCTGTTTTATATTATATCGAGTGTTTTTCACTATTAATCAAAAATTGAAAGTTATCAGGAAAATACAAAAAATCCACCCTATACTAATTTCGATATATTGAATCCAAAAATAAAGTATATTTAGAAAATAAAATTTTTAAAATTTTAAAAAGTGGGTATAAATTTTCATAACGACTAGTTTGATTGGTCGTGGGGTGTTAGAAGTCATGGTTATGTGCAGCGCAAGCGATTGTATTATTCAAAAAGAAATATACCATGGAATAATGGGGTGTCACACCTAGACTAGTCATTATCCTAGGGGTGGTATGGTGTACTTATAAGTACCGATGAGCTAAGATAATTATAAAAAAACCTATCAGAATTGAAAATTCACCTAAGAATCCACAACTCTCAAAAGGGTAAATGGAACCCCTTGATGGTGTAAAAAATCAAAAACATATATCAACCAATGTTCATTGACTATGAAGTTATCCCATATACACAAAAAGTGTGTGACATTTTTTAGCATATACATAATAACACATATGGTCTAAAAACATCAAGCTAACTCTAGTATCCATTTCATAAAATCTATGGTGATGTATTCCCATTTGAATTATGAAATGGGTAGATTCTATAAAATGAAATTAGGCCATTTGTGTTACACATTCACTTGATGACATTTGGAACACTTTGTAACAAATCATGTGATCACATTTTTCATCATGGCCCACCAATAATGTCAACATAAGTGACAATACATATTTTTAATTCTATAATATATTTACCATTCAGAGGAATGGGATTCATGAATAATTTTCTCTTATATGTCTGTAGGATCCCATACAAACCCATGGAAATTTATGATCTCATCATCATCACCAACCCAACAATGTTGTTTCCCCTTCCAATAAAAATGTTCCCTCAGAAATAATGCTTTATGACTTGAAATTTTTCTCCTCTTTAATTTATCAAAAAGTGATGAAGCTACTAATAAATCTATTAGGATAGGCCTCCCATGACATTCATAAACTTTCAGATTCTTTTAAAAATATTATCAATCTACTAATATTCATTAGTAGCTTCCCAAACCACTTGAGTCTGAGTTTTTTTCCACAATGATTTCGAAAATGCATTACATTTCACTAGTATGTAATGAAGATCAATTTAAAAAAACTAAATAAATTAATAATATCGCAATATTTAGGGGATCAAATCCCATTGACAAAATATATATTTACATTTATAGTAGGTATTGTCTGCGACAATTAAAGTCATGAATATCAATTTCTAATTCATGGTAGTGTATTGGGTAATAACACTCAAAAGGAAGAAACTAACGAGAACCTTAAACCAATAACTATACCCCTTACAAAAAAACTCCCATTATAATTCATAATGTGTAATAATAAATTGGGTAACCCATTCTAGGAATAGGAAAAACTAGAATATGTGACAAGGTCATGTAGTAACTGAACCCCAGAAATCCCAAAGTAGGTTTCTGTTATAAATTACATTAGCATGAATACATGTATTCAAATATGGAAGTACTAATCTATTTAATAGTCTTGTTTAAAAGCATACAAAAATGAGTCTTGTATTACAATTGAATATAAAAATTACAACATGAATTTTATTTTCAGAAAAACATCATGGTTTACATTATTTTATCTTGAATATCCCTATATATATTTAATACAAATCTTATTAGATCGCTGGTAAAGGAAACAGAACAATTGTGAGGTCAAATTCTCAGTAAATTTAATGTATTGTTGAAGGAATAAGTAATAAATGAGAATAATCTTTATGGATTGGTAAACAACAGAATAGACATACCATTTAATAAAAAAATTGAAGGAAATACATAAACAATATATAAATTAGTAACACGAAACAGTAGACATTCATATACCTAGATATGAAAAATAAATACGTCAGTTTAAAAAACTAAAACACTTTCCATTTTATCATTTAACTAAAAATTAAAAACTTCTATAGTTATTTCGACATAAAATATCATGGATGAATTAAAATTGAAACAAAAATAAGGCAATTTTTAATTATTGTAACCATGTCCAAGGCACATGAAAACATATACCATTAAGAAAATACACAGTATGGTCTTAAAAATAAAGGTAAAAACATCTATTCTTTTCAAAACTAATTTGTCTCATTATATATTATCGATGCTTCAACGAACTATATTATGTCTAAGGCCCACCTATAATTACCAATCCAAATCATTACTCACATTAATTAAACTAAATATAATCCTTTTATCAATTATTTGTAATGAATAATGAATAAATTTTTTTAAATATTTACAAAAATAAACAAATAAATCAAAAATTAAATATTGTATATAAAAATTTATATAGTTTATGTAATGAATGTATCCATGATAAATGATATGGATAATTCTGTGAAATTAAATGTCCAATGATCATAAGAAATTGAATATTTCAAGGGGATTAACAAAGGAAATAAGGAACTGAGTGTGAATACTATCCTTTTAAAAATCAATAAAAACGTTTTTTTAAACTAAACAAAATTTTATCCATTCAAAGGAAGATATGATGAAATTACAGCTGGTAAATTAATGCCTGATGAATGTGGAAAAAAGAAAATTCCTTTTCCATGATAAACAGTTAGAAAAAATTCTTTGTTACAAAGGAGATGATAATATTCAATTCAAAACATTTGTAAAGTAAATAATGATATAAAAATTTTTTAATTTTTTTTAAAAGTTAAACACATTTTGTAAAAACCATGTTAGAAAATATTTTTTTTGAAGAAAACAGGTTATCTGAATAAAGATAAAATGATGTATGGTTTTCTTAAAAACATTCTCGAAAATATCTTAACTACCAAGGAGTGTAAAATGGGTAAAAATAATTTATAATTTTCATGAATAAATTTTAGAGAAGAAAATTAAATTGTTTATTTAAAACTATTCATATAATTTCCTTGAATGGAAATTAAATATCATTAAAATTATTCTTGAGGAAAATAATCATTAAACATTCCAAAGTTTCCCATAAAAATTGGAAACATTTAAAATCCCTAGCCTAGTGATGGGAAAAAAAATAAATGATTTTTTAAATACCATTAATAAATAATTTTTAATGATCTAATATATAAATTGGGTAAGAGATACACCACCCATAATATGTATGTTTTGAATAAGGATTTTATTGCAAAAGTGTAAAAATTGATTTAAATCCCTTACCATGAGAGAAAATTGTCACATGTGACTTTATATTAATGAATAAAAATCATATGTTAATTATTTACTATCTAGTGATGATTTTTCAGGTTTATCATAACCTTTATTGTACTTATTACCATGATTTTGATACTTAATTAATTAAGTATACATCGATTGTTTTGACCAAATTCAATTTTTGCGTCAAAAATACAATTTTTAGGTCAACAATGGTCCAAGGGGTCATTATATAACATGTATAGAATAATTATAATGAAATAATAATAAAATTTATATATCAAAAATTCCATTAAAAGGATCATTAAATATGGATATGAAAAATGAACCTAAATTACAATCATTGAGATGGTAGTTCATACAAACATATGAGTGACAATTCCATTTTTCAATGATTGTTATAGAAAGAAGATAAATAACATCAATAACAAAATAATTCTAATAATATCATAAATACTATATTATTTAATAATATATACTAATATATGAAATTATTTTTTGTAAAAGGAATCAAATCATGTTGAGTAGGCCGCAGTCCACATGTCCACTAACAGTGTAATTGCTTTTTATGTGCATGAATGGGTTATAAGTAAAATGATATATATTATATTTCAAGAAAGTTAATTTAATTCATTAATATCATATTTATGTTTTTATGTAAGATATTTTTAAATATAACCACCATTTTTTACATTCTATGTATCATTTGATCGAATCATATCTCTTTTAGGAGGTAGTAGTCCACACTTCCACAAGTAATGTTATCGTATTTACATCAAATAGGAAGCATAAAGGTATGTATGATAACATAATTAAATTATGATATAAAAATTATAAATATAATATAACCCATATAAAAATAAGTTTTCCATCATAATTCCCAACAGTTAATGGTCATAAATAAAAAAACAAACAAATTCAATTCGTGTAGAGATCATTCTCTATGAACATAAACGGTAAGTTTGATACAAATTAGATGGATGTGAATGTATGTTTTTGTCTAACACAAAACATAAAAAACCCGAGTATATTTAGGGTGATGATTTTTAATATAATAATGGAATAATAAGAGTTGAATTTGGTAAAAAATGGATTAAAACTAAATAACACAGGGGACGATTTACCTCTACTTAGGGTAACTACTTTTTGTTTTCACTAAAGTGATTACTTGGATAGATTTATTCACAAGTGGAATCTTATAAGAACATTGGTGGTATTTTGAGATTTTATTTGGGTGGATCTTTTTTAATACAACGTGACCCGGTAGGTGTGAGGATGTCTAAGGATATGTTTGCCTTTTTAAAGTGGAAGAGTAGTGACACTCTTTATATTTAGGAAAATAGAATTCTAACCACGTTTTTTCCATTGAAATTTGATCCAAAAATATAAAATATTAAATAAAATGGAGGATATGGCATAAATATGACTATAAAATGGATTTTGGAAAAGAATATAGGTCATTTGGGCTATTATGTTTATGGTTCTGTCCCTTGTTAAGCTCAATTTCACTATAATAATTTTAATTAATATTAATTACTTTTATAAATATTTCTATTAAAATATATAAGTTTAAATTATAATAAATTATAGAATATGATTATTCAAAATACAGAATCCATATTTTAAAATTCCAAAAATAGAAGTGGTAGAAATTAATTTAAATTTAATCCTCCATATTGGATGACAATGATGGTTTTTTTAGTAGAAAAATTCAAAATATTGATAAATTTTTATATTTTATTTCATAGTGAAATTCATACTAATGACCTAGATTGAATTAATTGATAAAAAAATTTATCTAATGAAAAATCAATAAATATTAAAATTATTATTTATCCTTAAAAAAATTTAGATCATAAACAGTTTTGAATTAAAATTTATTAATTTTCATTATTTTGTAAAAAATGAATCATCATAGAAAATCACTACAAAATCACCCAAAATTAATTTTTATGTTTTGATTTAAATGAATAGGTTTATTTTGTTATATAATATTTATAAAAGTTCCAATTGTTTTTAAAAAAAGGTACTCCATTAAAAGGAATGAAAAATTCCATAATAAAAATATTTTATTTTATGTTTAAAATTGTGTTTGACCTTATATTCTGTATATCAAATACAATGGATGAATATAAAAAATATTTTATCCAATAATATATATATATATATATATATTACATTAATGTCACTCACTAATTGAAATTAATTTAATTTCATTGAATACAACCTATTTTTGAGAATAAAAGTATATTTCTATAAAAAACATTACCTTCATATTGAATTGGTTCTTGTATTAATTTATAATTAATTAGAAAACAATGAATTCATTTAATATTTTTTAAACCATATATTTTCATAATTAATTTATTTCATAACCATTCATCTTACAACTTTGTTATTTTTTATTATATTAATTTAGAATATTTTAATAATTTATTATTGTTCAGTGAAACTAATTATTTCATGAATTAAAAGGCATAAATGAAAAACATTTTTGTGTGTGAAATACTGTAATTCATTTTTTCATGCATTACAATCTACAAAATATTTTTAATATATTTAAAATGGTAAATATATTATAAATTCCCAATATATTATATTCCATTACGGGCTTGGTGTTTCATGTTATACACACTATTGAATTCAATGTTCATACATTATATTTTCATGGAATTATATTCTCAGAATATTAATTAAATTGAATCATAAAAATTTTATCTTTATCTTATAATATATTGATTTAATTTTTCCAATGTGGAAATCCAGCATCATGTTAAGGGTTTTTAATAATCTTCTAGAAAAGATAGAATATTAATTATAAAGGTCACAATTAATAATATGTATATAGGGATCTAGGTATGAGATCAATATTGGTTTGTAATAATACATACTAGGTTGAAAAGAATAATTATTTATAGTCTGTGATGGACTTCATCAATCATAAAACATAAATTTTTTTTAAAAAATAGGGCCTCAAATCCATACATTTTTAAGATTTAGAAGACTATTAGCTCAAAAATATGTAATGATATTGGGATAAATTTAATCATTTTCGTAGGGATGATTAATTATTTTACGACCTAAAAATAAGAAAATAAAATTAAAAAACATGTAACACTAAACATAATATTTATCCATTGTTTTTCTTTAATACAATTCTAATTATTATCTGACCTCATAGAATGGGTATCTAGAAATTAACCATGATCCCAGAAGCACTAAAATATACATTTAACAGATCATAGGGCCCCTAAAAGAGTGAAATTTCTTTACAATTGTCTCGAAAAATTCCCCAAAATCCCATATGGTAAATACAAGAATCTATAAATCCTAAAGAGTTACACTATTAATTAATAAGTAATATTAATTCATAAAATTATTTTACTAAATGCAATGACATATTAAACCAATCATTTCATAGGTCTGTGTTTAGCATGAAACCATTGTCCTCCTTTAGTGATGGGTTCAAGTCACGTGGCCTTTCCTGACATGACTAGTTGTCACCCGACAAATAGGTTTTCCTTTTCCAAAATAATATTAATATAATTTCGAAAATAGATATGATGGGAATCCATGAAATGAGGTTAAAGACTATATAACCTTTTATCTAATTTTTTCAATACAACAATAGTACATAAATACTTAATCCATTTATTTCTACATAGGTCCTTTTATGGTATAGGGTTAATGAATAAAATCAATTTTAGTATTTTTAATTATGGACATATTATCATTAATATAAAACAACTTAGGTTTAACCTAGGACCTTCATTTGAAAAATCCTTCATAATGTTTGGTGATGAAAATGTGAATTATCCTATAAATATCCCCCATAAGTGTTAAACTAGGTGCATAATAAGGCCCGTTGACATGTACCAGGTTATGATAATTCAGTACTAATGCACCTTGTTAGTGTTTTTAGCCCTAGTAACGTTTTTCCAGAAATATATCCACATGTAAAATCTAGATAGATATATATTGCTAAAAAAACATAATCTATATCTAACCATAACTTTATCATGTTCTTATAAACTTATCCTCAAAGTCTACCTTAAGGATATTTTATTTAATCTATGATTTCCCAAATATATCTCCCCAAATTTCTACTAAAATTTCATTTATACTAACTATAGTGACCCAACACTATAAATCCGCAAATCAATGTTATCATTCAATTACATTTTCATAAATACAAGGAATAAAATATCCAAGGAATGGATATTTTAGTAATCTTGGTAAACCAGATACAAAACTGATTCTTGTATTATAAATGAATACACTAAATACAACATAATGGTTTTTCTAAATAACATCATAGTTAACATTATTCCATCTAGTATAGAAATACATATATATCATTGTACCCATCATGGTGTCCTAGAGAAAGGAAAAAATAAGGGTGAGCTCAAATTCTTAATAACGATAAAGTATAGTTGAATCAATAATGAATCATTGAGAATAATAATCATTTCATTGTCAATAACTAAACACACATTCAATATAATTAGTAGAATGAGAAAGAAATGCATAGAAAATATGTAAATGTAATTACTAGAAACACATTCCATTCAAATAAAGGGATACAAAAAGAAATAAATATGAGATGGTAAGAAATTGAAACACATTCCATTTAATCAATGAACTGGAAATGAAATATCTATATAGATATTTCAATGCAAAATATATTGGATGGATAAAAACTGATATTAAATGAATGTAATTCTTAATTATTGGAAATCATGTCTAAGGAACGTGAATTCATTTTCCATCAATACATTCTATAATATGTTTTAAACTATATGTATTGACCTATTTAATGTTTGTCACTAATTTTTCTCCTGAGAACCTATCGATCAATCAAGGTTATTTATAAATTCTAGGTCCCAACCTTCATTACTTGTCCAACTCATTCCTTATATTAATCAAAATTAATAATATACCTAATGAAATTTCTTTATTAATTAAATAAAATGTATTTTTCATTATATCCTTATATAGAAAAATAACATTCCAATGAAACACCATATATAAAATTGTATATTATTTAAGCAAAGAACATATCCAGGATAAATGATGTGGTTCATTTGGGGAAATTCAATGTTCAATGATTAAAAAAATTGAATATTTCAGGGGGATTATAAAATAAATACCGGAAGTGAATGTGAATAATTTCCTTGGATAAATCAATCAAAAATTTTTTATTAAAATCAAATAATATTTTAAACATATAAAAAAGATTTAATGAAATAGCGGTGGGTAAATCCATCAATGTTTTATGTGGTAAAAAGAACTTTCTATTTCCATGGTAAAAGTTTAGAAAAATTTATTTTTCAGAAATAGACAAGAATATTCCATAAAAAAAGTTAGTAAAAGAAAAAAAAGCTAAATATGTCTTTAATAAATTCTTTTTTAAATGTATAGGATTTTTTTTAATCATTTTTATGAAATAATGTTTTTATATGAAAACAGGTTCTTTAACTAAAGAGAGATTGATGTTTGGTTTTATAAATAAAATATAAAACATATAAAGTACCATGGAGTAGATAATTAAACTACTACATGAAAAAGGCCATGGACAACTAGAGTATTGTAATATTAAATGATTTATTTAATAAAGGTCATGAAATTTCTTCTAATGGAAATGAAGCAACATTAAAATTATTCTTGAGGAAAATAATCTATAAATATTCCATAGTTTCTAATATCACATTGAATCATTTTAAATCATAATACTCATAAAGATAAAGAATTAGATGAATGTTTTAAATATATTCAACATAAATGTATTAATAATATAATAAGTAAAATTTTCAATATATACACCATAAAAATGATTTAAGTGGTGAACATGAAATTTATCTAACTAATGTAAAAATTGAGGTGAAAATTCCTTAAATCTTCTCTGACATGTCTCATGTGTCGTTGTATTGATGAGAAAAAAACAAATGTTAATTATTTAACTTATTGAGGAAAATATTAATTTTTATGATAATTTTAATTTCTCTTATTACCATGTTGAACAAAACTACTTATCAAATATGTTTTTATCGGGTGATTCAACAAAACATGGTTTATGTGTCTGAAAAACATTGTACATCAACTATAGTCACAGATGTAATTATATAGCATCTCCAAAATAAAATCATAATTTCATTATCATATTTATACCTCAATTACACATTAAAAAGAAATCATTAAATATTATAATGAAAAATTAACCAACAATACAATCATTGAGATGGTAGGTCGTACGTATGCATGAGTAACATTACCATTTTTTAATGGTCTTATTCAAAAGATTGTAAGTATATTAAATCAATAAAAAATTATAATTATTTCATTAATAACATATTATTTAATCATATATAATAATTTATTGAATTATTGTGATGTCAAAGGAATGAAAGCGCATTGAGGAGGACGTAGTACAAATATCCATGAATGAAGTTATCAATTTTAAAGTCTGTGAAGGGGTAATAATTAAAATGACATATAATATAATTTGAAAGGGTAATTATTTAAGGAATGTAATATATATTTTTTATGTGCCATGTTTTTATTTAAAACCATCTTCTATACATTCTATATATTGTGTGATAAAAGCGTGTTACCTTTAGGAAGAGGTAGTCCACACTTCCACAAATAATGTTATCATAATTACAAAAAATGGAAAAAATAATTATATGTGACATAAAATAATTAAATAGGTATAATGATATCATAAATATCATATGCAGCATATATAGATAACTTTTACATATTAATTAAAAACCATAAAAAGTTCTAAAGTAAAAAATTAATAACATCATTTTGTGTGGAGGTAATTCTTTATACACATAAATGGTATGTTCATTACACATTAGAATAATGTTTGTCTATGTGTAGTTCTAGTCCATAAACTAAAAAAACCAATGTATATGTCGAATATTGAATTTTTTATATGATGTTGGAATAAGAATATTTGATGTGGTGAAGAATAGGAATTAAACTAATAAACTTGAGAGAAGTTGTTACCTCTATTTTGGGTAATTCATTTTCGTTTCCTCCAATGGGATTCCATGGATGTATTTAAGAAAAAATAAATAATTATAAGATTTGTTTAGGTATTTTGAGGAGATTTTTTTTTCAGAGTGTGGTTGATTCAATGTTTCATGATAGGTGTGAGGATGTGGGAGTAGGGGAGTCCTTTAAAGAGTGGTGGAGGGGTGGTACTCTTGTAAATTTTGAAAAGGGGAATTCACACACATTTTTCTCTTTGAACGTGGATCCAAAAATTTAAAATACTCTTTCCACGGGATGATAATGTCGAAATATGTCCAAAAAATATATTTTGTATAATATAGTAGGTTATTTGGGCCTTTATGTTCTAGGTTTACACTACTAAAAAACATGCCTTTAAAAGTGTCGACATTTTTATACGCTAGAAAAGTATGATCGGAAGATGGAACTTTGTTAATGATAAATAAAATCACATATAATGGGATTCATTTATCAATGATTTTTATTTAGCACTAATAAAATTCACATTTATCATTGCTTTATTTTATCACTGATAAAGGTTACCCTTTATCACTGGTTTATTTTTAACACTAATAAAATATACCCGTTATGAGTGATAAAAACAAAGAACTATTAAATAGTAACCATTATCAGTGCTAAATTAGCACAGATAAAGGTCAAAAATAAAATTAAATAATTAAATATTTAAAATTAAAAAAACTAACTATTTCATTAATTAAATAATTAGTTTTTAAAATGAATACATTGAATATAAACATATATAAATTTTAAAAATTAATAAATAATATATATTAAATATATAGATATGAAAAAAGAATAAAATAAAATAATTAAACAAATAAAAACATTATTTGAGTAATTTAAGAAAGTTATTAATCATTTTATTAATTAAATAATTGTTGATAAAAATAAATTAATTTAATATATATATATATATTATAAATATTTTTAAAAAGAATACATTAAATGTAAATATATAAATGAATATATAATTAAATAAAAAAAATTGAAATGAATTTTTTACAAAATTATATAAAAATTTTGTAATAAAATAATTATTAATAAAAAAATTAATAAGCATTATATATATATATATATATATATTAATTATAAATAGTAATAAATAATATATATTATATTAAAATATATATATATTGAATAAAATATAAATTAAAAACATATTAATGTCTTATTTATTTCTAATATTGATTTATTTTTCAATTTTCCATATATCAAATTTCATCTATTACATTGATTTCAAGTATATATAAATATATATAATTAATGCGTTTTTATATACAAACACTAACACAAATATATTTACACAATATATTACAACACAAACAACTAATATTTTTGTAATTTATTGAAATTTAATTATATTTTTTAATTTCATTATAACATGATACATTTAATATATTATATTTTTAAATGATAAATTTTTTTAATAAATTATTGATAATATTACATTTTGGGAATTCATTTTTTTATTTTTTTATTTGTTATTTTATTTTGGAATTTTATCAATTTATATTATTTATTTTATATATTTATTTTCTATTTTTTAGAATTTTCAAAATGTATTCATCCTACTTCAATATATATATATATATATATATATATATCCATATTTTAAAAAAAATTAAATTTAATTAATAAAACATAAATATTTTTCAATATTTTTAAAGTGTACCCATTTTGAATTATTTAATTTCACTCATTTTTAAAATGTATGTATTTGAGATTATATATCCGCTAATAATGTTAAAAATATATTTGGAAATAAATATATTTATTAATATATATTTTTTATAATTATAAATTTATATATTTGTAATTTTTATAAACAAATAATAATAATTTTCTAAATTTGGGTTTATTTAATTATATATAAATAATTATATATATTTAATAAATATAATATTATAATAAATTAATTTAAATAAATCCACTATCATTACTAAAAAAGAGATGTAAAAAAGAAACTTCATAAGCACTAAAATACCAGCGCTGATAAAGATGGTTTTTATCAACGATGTTTTAGCTGTAATAAATATCCTTCTTATCAGCTCTTGTAAATTAACGTTGATAAAATGTATAGGTGTCAATGAATTTTTAATGCACTTTTAATAATGTTCCCGATCTATGTAAAATAACCCTAAACAGTACTCATCCAGTTTCTATTCTCAAATTCTTGTGGAACTCATTTACAACCGGTGTGACTCCTCTACATTCCCTCGGATGAATCAAGGATTCAATCAAATTTATATTATTTAATACTTTTAAAATATGGTTGATTGATCTTTTGGGATCTTCAATTTACATTATGTGTTTTTCACTATTCTTATCCATGATGAACCCTACATCTCATCTCTTCTCTTATACTGGTGCGAATCCTCTAGGTTAATGTAAGGATAAAAAGCTATATCAGGATATTAGTCACCAATTTGTGTGTCTTGTATTGATGACATGAATCATTCTATTCAATGATAAATTCGTTCCTTATAATCTGGTGAAGGAAAAACACAAAAAACTAATAATTACTATTTTAATACTTTCTTTTTCTATTACGAAATTGGATGAAATCATGATGGATTTATTACTCAGTTTTCCAAGAACGACGGGGTAGAAATATGTAGTATGGGTTATGGTGGATCACCTATCTAAGATAAAAACATTATTACATATTGAATAGGCTCTCTCAGTTGATGACCTCGAATAATTGTATGACAATGAGATAATAATGGTTCCATGAGTCCCATCTAGTGTTATATCTAAAAGCAATATGATTTTTTATCTTGGTTATAGTAAGGAAATTATGTTTCAATGAGGTTATGGGTAAAATTTTACACATTCCTTATTCTACAGACTAATGGTCATTCAATTTAGACTATCATTATATTAGAGAATATTCCTTAAACCTTAATTATTGTATTCAGTGTCTCTATGAAGGATTTCCATTCCATGGCCGAATTCTCTTATAGAAACCATTTTCATTCCTTTATCCATATAGAACTATATGAATAATTATATTATATAAATATTCACATTCATTTATGATGGATAAAGATAGAATAATCTCTTATGAATAGCTACAATCTTGTATATGTAATAATAGATTGAGTGGTATTAATTCAAAATAATTTTAATACTACTCTAAGAAAACCAATGTCCTATAATAAGAATTAATGGAAACCCAGGAAATTTAATATAATGATCACCTATTTATTTATGTTTCCTTGAGATGGTATCACTAATAGATTTTAAATAAGGATAAATTAATCTCAAAATACCTCAAACCATTTAAAATTATGGGAATAGTTTAGGAAATTTCTTAACAACTAGCCTTACACATATGGAAACCCAACTGGTGAATCTATTGCTTCAAGAATATGGGTTTCGAAATTTTTTAAATATTTGATGTAATTCAGGCCTCATTGATGGGGTTTTATTTTATTTTTTCAAGGGGGAGTGAATTTATTTCTATGGATTATATTCATATTGATATTGTAGTTTTGATATTTTATAATTTAACATAATTCATTTTTATCTTAACAAAATAAATGCATGTTTTCTAATATTATTACTTATAAAAAACAATTTTATAAATACATATTTACATATAATTAAATTTTTAAATATATAAACAATATGGAAATAGATATTTATTATTAATTTTATTTAAGAAAAATAAGTATGAATTTTATTCATCGTATAATAATTCATTGGTATTTTTTATAAACTTATAAAATTCAATATTATTATATAAAACCATTTATGGGTCAGTAAAAAATATATATTTATGATTATATCCTAATATATGTAAATAAAAACATATATATGTAAATACTCTTGTCTATTTGTGAGAGTTATAAATGTGTACTTCTGTCTGTAAATATGTGTGTGTATTAGTATTATGTGTATAAATCATATATAATTATATTTTTATATAAATATATCATTTTCATTAAATGTAGTATATAAATGCCTTTAAAATAAAATTATATGAATATATATACATATATAATGTGAATTTATATGTGTGTATATTGATAAACAGATATATAATTATATTTATTTTCTATTATAAGTAAATTAATACAAATATATATTATATTTCAATAAATTGTAGTATATATATATATCATACACACATGCACACTCACAGAAACATATATTTTATAAATGTATTTAAAAATATTATTATGTGTGTATATATCAATAATAATGATGTCTGTAAATATATATAAATCAATAGAAATTATATTGTAATGTACAATAATGAATGGTATGGTAGTGGTAAAGTGTTCCCTTTTCACAATGATGTACCTAAATCAAATCTAGACATACACAAGGGTGGGTGGGAAGCAGTCTAGTAATAATGAATGGGTGTTATGAGCATTGGGTAAGGGGGTGGGTGTGAGGTGGTTAATCGAGCACTAATAATGGGGGTCTCAAGTGAAAATACCGGGTATAAAAGATATTTCATTTAATTTGTATCCACAGTAGAAAATTAAGTGATATAAGTGTCATTTATCATCACTAGAAAAAATAATGACAAAGGGTTCCATTATCTTAACTTTTTGAGTGCTGATAAAGGGGAACTTTATCAATAATCTAAAAGTTCGGATAATATGAACCAATATCAATGCTAAAACAATGCTTATTAGAGCATCCATCATTAAATAATTCTGATAGATCTATTAAATTGGGAAATTTAAACATTCCTTGGAAGTTAGCAGTTATTAAGAACTGAAGAAATACCTTTACTAGAACTATTTAAAGACTATTTTTTATTTGGGAATAGAGACACTTATCCAACTATAGAACTCATAACTGGTATAGATTCTCTCTCACAAGGCACGAGATGAATGTTCTAAAACTTCCCTAGAGATGGCCCGTTATTCTAGTAGCTTGATACTCTATTAGGAATATTATACACTATGTATTCATGTGAAACTACATTACACATTGATGGTATGACACATAACTACAAATACATACACATTAACTACAACTATCATTTTAACAAGTATGAAGGTGACTATTAAAGTCATTGGAAACCCCCTTACACTCAAATATATTAAACAACCATTAACTATACCATTTTATTCCATCAGATTATACAAAGATATAATGTCCGGGTGGAAAATATTAGAGATGGTAGTCATAGAGATGATTTTAACCGGATATCCGATAGAACACCTAAGCCTATCCACAAAAAACTCTCCCCAGACATCTCAACACCAACAAGAGTTGGTGTATTGAATTGGAGTTTCATGAAATGATATTAGTAATTGATCATAGACATAATACTCATTTCCGTATATATGAATTATCTAGATTGATTCCTCTCAACATCTCCTGAAAAATGAACTCATTGAAACTAGTTCAGAAATCCCTAAAGATGGTCCCCCAATAATCTTCCTTTGTAAGAACATCCCACCATAGGTTAGAAGATCCATGTTATATTATGTAATCTTCATTATAATTTATAGATACATATACAGTGGCTCAAATATCATATTAATATCCCCTAACCAAGACACCATGGAATAGGGACCACATTTTTTCAAACATATAGGTGGGTAATGCTGATAGAAATCCATAGTTCACTATGTTATAGTTGGTGAAGGCCATGAAGATCCCTCTATAGACTGTATGAATCATATAAAATCCTCTCTATGTTGAGAATCAATGAATAGTATAGGAATAAAAGGTAGTACTACCGGTGGTGCTATAGGACGAACTATATGTGGTTCAAGTCCATCCCCCACTAGAGCATGGTTAACTCCTTCTTCTAGACCCTTGACTAATACTCATCATTGGAGAATATATATCGATTTCCAAAAACATTCCTCAGCATAGATATAAGGTTTTAGAGTTATCGACATCAATCATGGATAATTAAATGTCCCCACTACACCAGATATAGTAACTAAACTATATTCTTCTATATTCAGTTTATAAGGAATGATTTCACATCAAAATTGCAATGTTTCAGTTATGCAAGGTGTCCATTTAATGATGTAAATAAGAACACTATTTAATTTTCAATTAAAATTGATATTTAATAGAATTTATTTTAAGAGTTATAATTTAATATGTCCATATATAATGGTTTACCTATTTGGATTTAATTTCATAATATATATAGACATAAACATTATTATATGAAATAGATGTTATATTTAACTATAAGAACTATAAAACATTATTTATTAAAACATAATTGATGTAAATATTCTGGATTAAATATACATATTTCCATTATCAGTTTATAGAGGCATAAATGTTTTTAAAAGGAAAACCATTTATCTAATAAAAATTAACACTTTCATCTTATGAAACAAAGGTTTCTCATCATTTATCAAGTTAAAACTAGGCAAATAAGATTCAATCATAATGATATATGGGAAAACACGAATTTGGTTGATATAGAAACATTATGCAGTCAATTATTTCTTTATTTTTTCAATAATAACTATTACAAATTACATGAACAATAATCAATGATCTTTAAATATGAAACAAGAATAATAGGTAGGGAGATAAGAACGACATGGATTATGTATAGAAAATAAATCCCTACATTCTTATGATGATTCATGATGTAATATTTCATCTCCATACCATCATACATAAGGAAATTTATAACACATAACATCATAAATAATTTTTTTTTCACACAATGGTAGAAATAATGATACTATAATTGAAAAATTATTGAACAATGAGTCCCATCGTTGACAACACAACTTTTCCCCTACATTTGGGTTAGCTACTCCCAGAAATAAAATCATTACCATGTATTGAAACATAATATTATCTTATCTACAAATAAAAAATATTAATAAAAATGAAATAAATTATTTTATACCACGTATTTATGTCATCATTATGTTTCATAGTGAAGTGACTGGTCCATTTTAAATAAGGCCTCAAGCATACCGCCTCATATGCTAGTGGATTATGACTAGTATCAAGGGTGTATGGATATATGGTTGTGATACTACACCCTATTTATCAGAGTGAAACACATCTAGGGAATAAATTCGGCAAAATATCTATCCATAAAATAAATAATATATTTAAATCACTAAAAAATATCATATATAGACGATGTCACGGTGATACAAAGTATTATATAGGAATGTCTTAGTTACATAATTACAAATAGTACCAATATAGAAAAAGGAAAAAAAATAAAAAATAACATTTACCGTGACCATCCCAAACACTACTTCAATCTTATTATCCCATTCTCCCAACCCAAAAAGAGATCAAGCATCCTCAACTGGGTTCTTCCATTTATCTTTACCTATCTCCATGAAATATCCACATGTACCTTGTGGAAGCCTAAAAGGGGTGTTCCTTAAACATAGTAGCACATCATTAATGATGTATAATTTAATTAATTTTTTTTAATATTATAGTATACAACGTTTTGGTATAATAAATTAATGCATTAATTAAATGGATTCCATGTCAGGCTCGAGCATCTCGGGGGATTAATGATTGACCCTACCAGCTTTGGACAATTCTAGATTTAACTAATCATATGATAATTTAATCTTTTTAGGGGCCCCATGTATTTAGTCCTATAATCCATGAAAAATAACCACATGGAATCTATATATTACTAATAGAATTCTTCAATTTTTGATGTTGATCCCACTTATGCAGATCAATCGAGATGGTTGGATATTCGTTTTTTGAGTGATATCCAAGGGGTACACCATTAGAAATTCACTCCTATGATTTTATATCTAAACCAATGGAAAAATATATTTATGTATCAAGTAGTTAATGATTGTAAAATAGTGGTCTGATGCATATAATTCTTTATTTGAAGACATTGAGCCAAACTTGGGAGATCAACCCAAGTATTCTTAATTTTATTGAAAGGTAGATAAATCCATGATGTTAACCCAATGAGTTCATAAATGCAATACAAAGACTAAATATATGATGGTTATAACACTTAAAATTATAATCGATGAATTAGGTGGAATCATATTATTTCAGTCATATCATTTGAGAAAATAATCCAAAGATTCCTCAATGCATTCCATGTCTTTAACAGCATTATAAACTAACAAATAAATAGAGAAATAATAATTTTTAATTAACCATATAGACATGTGATCATATATTTTATTGACTTAATTAAATAAATTAATACATATTAATTACAATTTTAATTTCATACACAACCATAGGGATTCATTGGTTACATTAGAAAATATATTTCGTTAATGACAAAACCAAACACACCATTAGATGTGTTTGGGATAAATTTGAAATAAAGATAATATAGACATTAGTACAAACACACCCTAAGGGGTGGTCATGGATGAGGTTTCCGAATTTCCATTATTTTCTAAAAGAGTCATATATTTTTTATGTCAAGATCTAGGTGAATAAATTAATGGTTTATACATTTTGGGGTAAATGTATAAAATGTTTGACATGTGACCCAAATAAAAAATATATAAATATTTTAACTTTTAGGGGAAATAAATTATACCCACAACCTCATCCTTATAGAAGACTGTTCAGCTGGTATCATCCTTAGATTAGAACTAGAATGAGAAAATTTGGATAACCATAAAAAATATAAAAAAATATGGTATATATGAAAACATGTAGGAAGATGTTGAGATAAAAAAGAAAATAAGAGAATTAAATATTACTAAGTGTTAGCATTTTTCGAGGGACTTCTTACATGAATGATACAAAAGTATTTTGAATCTAGGTGGAGGAGATCTACCAAAAAGGAAACTATTATTGGAGAGGGAACTATGGAATCATTTATTCATGAAAATGTAGACGGTGAATCGGAAATTTATAGTTAAGGATAAAAAATGAACAAATTGAAACTTCCATAATTTTAAACATAACGCATGGTTTAGATAAATGGTTTTCTAGACCATGAAACAACCATGAATCTCTACTCAATGGAAGCACAACCGATCACCTAATTTAGGAACATGATTATACTAACCACACATAAAACATTTCACATTAGCTATAATAAATTGTAGATATCACAAATTATATAGACTTGCATTTCATGTTTAATCAAAACTTGATCATAATGTTTTTTATAATAACTTCTAACGTGAATGGTTATCCAAACTCAAAACTAACTTTTCATCTCATCCTACTTCTCTAAAAATAATAATTTCATGATCTTAATACTACCAAATGGTTCTCAAGGTTCCTCTATTCCCTGGGTAACTTTTATTAAGATAACAAAGTAAGATTTTCTAGAAGTTAAAAAGGATCTGTTCCATACTAAGTAATCATTATCTTATATGTTTTCTATATATATGAAGGTTTACTCATCTTAACTATATTTAGCTACCATGATATGGCCATTATATTCTCACCTCCAACACCACATTTATTTTTTTCTCAGTTGAAAAATATGTGTATTGACTATATGAGTTAGATCCCTTCCTTCCAGTAGGTTCTATATCTAATAGAGTACACACTAATTTATCTTATAATAATCTAGAATATTGATCTATAAAATTAAAATCTATTTGATGTTAAAATATCTCAAATAAAGAAATTGATTTTGATAATTTTCATGTCATGTATGTTGATTTAAATTATAGTTACTATGCTTTAAACCGAAATTACTCTAATTAAAATTGTAATAACATCAAAATCAGAAATATTTATTCAATTCTTACTTATTAAATTTGTACAAGATACAATGGATCTTACCCTAAATTATTAATAAATTTATATATCATGGAAAGTATATATATACATGATTCCCATGTTGCATTAATAATAAGAAACATAGCATAATAAATAATATTACATATTAGAAACCATTAAAAATTGATTTATTCCAATCATGATGAATGGAAAACGAATAAAAAGTGATCTCATACACTTATTAAGAGTTATGTACAACAAAATTTATCCAGATTAAAATAGGAATAATCAATATGGTGGATTGGATAATAAAAAAAATTTGTCATTCAATCATGAAATTGAGTTCAAATTACATCCATGGATAATGAGAACCAAATTATTCAAAAAGGAAATTCATAGATCCATGAATTCATCATCTTACCACTAATTACATAGCCAATATATACTGAATCATAATACTAATTCCACAATGAATACATTCTTAGTACATGTGTTAGACTAAACCAAATACCCATATAATACAATGCGATTTCTATTTTTTTTCCGGAATCATTGATTTGCATCAATGAACAATATTTAACCAGGCTCCACCCATCACCTTCACATCCTATACATTCGTCATATTTAGAAGAATCAATAATATTCAATCGTATTGTTCTTTATAAATCAACATTTATTGACATTTAATCAAGAATGTATAAAATTCCCCCTAACAAGGAAATAGGTTTCATAATAAAAAGTATTCAACTGAAACCATATATATAAATGTTATATGGTTGAGACAATATTAAATTTGTGGTAATGATGCTATATAAATCCATGATACATAAAATATGGGTATTATGGAGGAAATAATTTCTTTCAAAATGATAGATAGTGATAGGGTTTGTGATAATGTTAAATTTGACTACCAAAAACCCATTAATTATTAAATGATAACATATGATCATAAATTCATCAAAAAATATGGTTTTGTAATAAAAAAATGGATTTATAATATATAAATTAAGAAAAACATTTAAAATAACTTCATTCAAAGTTTTCACAATAATGAGGTAATAAATCTCCTTTAAAATTCTTTTCATTTCTTATATAAATATTTCTCTTTTGATCTGATAACATTTATAAATAAATTACAAGGATACTGATATTTTTTAGGAAAATGAACATTAAAATTGCAAAATTAGTCATAAAACTATATAATTTTCTAGATAGTGGGAAAATTATTGTGTTCAATATATGTTGAAAGGGAACACTCTATTCACAATTTTTTAATAATAATAAATAATTCTTATTCTTAAATCATTTAATTTTTTTTATAAAAATTCGTTTATAAGTTAAATAAGAGTAAATATGAACCTCTAAAACCATTTCACTTGTTAGTAAAAACATCCCCAAATTAATTTTAAGAACACCTATATGGAATTCAAATATTTAAAATGAAAAATAAAAAATAATGTCGATATTAATTTCATGTAGCTTAACTGTTGATCCTTGATCCATCAAGACAATAAATTGAAAATAAACATGTAAATCCATTACCTAACCATTATAGAAGAAAATATATTATGTTTATGATATAATGAACAAATAATTTTTCCAAAGAAAACATAAACGTAAAAAATTTTAAAATAAAATGAGATTGTTAGAGAAATCCCTTACAATGGGGTTTTCTATTAATACATGATTGAAAATATTTAAAAATGAATTAAAATTTATTAAATAATATGTTGATAAAATTTGTAGTTAGATATTTTAATCAATAAGTACCTTTTATACTAATTTTTAATCCATTCATAGATAAGAAATTTCTCACCTTGACTATTTAATCATGTTCTATCAATTTCTTCAAAATTAATTTTTTATTTTCTCCATTGTAAAAGGTGTTATGAGATAGTAAAATTATCTAAGGAAAAATAATAATTTCAGTAATATAATTTTAATTCATTATATAAAATTTTATAATCATGAATATATGTTGGTAATATTCAAATTAATCACATCACTATATGAAGGTGGTTATCCACATGTAAGTGTGAGAAACATTATCATTTTACAATCTATGTAAGCATACAAATGTTTAAGATATATTATATGTATATAATCATAATTATATCATAAATAACATAAATATTCATTAAGTCTTTCTTTATAACCATCAATGTAAAGTGGTTAGCAAGAAAGAATTAGACCACTACATATAGAAAGTGGGTCGTTTGTACACATGAGAGATGATTTTTTTATATAAGATTTAAATGAAATAGAAAATGGATACATGAGAAACATAAATAAATAAATATATAAATAATATAGTAAGTTACTTATGTTAAGATAATTATTTAATATTTTTTGGATGCCTAACAATAATGTTAATCAAAAAATCATGGTAAGAACATATACCTCTTATTTCGGTAACATCATTTTCCTTATAACTTAATAATTTTTTAAGGAGTATTTTGGTGAGAAAAATACATATATAAAATATAGAGGGATGTTGGGAAGGTATTTGGGTGTGTAAATTTAGAAATATGTTTCTCATGTACTGTGTGGATGAGAGGATAAGGGGTTCCCATTAATTATTGATGTGGGGGGAAACATTTAAATACATGAAACATTATTATATAAAATACGACTTTATCAAGTATCATGGATAAAATTTATCATATATTAGAAGATAAGAAGATTAATTTATTAATCTAGCTAACTAATGTAATTTAATGATATGATCTTTTTGTCTTAAATCCTTATCCTATATTTTAACCTTTTTAACTCATTTTACCTTTAATGAAAGTGATAAATATTTACAACACTTAGTTTTCCATATTTACAAAATGTGTGTTTAAATTTTTGAATAATATAAATTATTATGATTATAAATATTAAATTTATTTTATATGATTATAATTATTTAATTTATTAAAATAAATTTTAATAAATGTTCACAAGACATAAAAAACAATATTTTTATAAAATTGTTTGTTTTAAGAATAAACCTATTTTTATTGAAAAATAATGTATTTTATAGATTATAATAGAAGTAATTGTATTGTTGTAAGTAAAATGATACTTATTATTTTTAAATATTACCAAAAATGAAATAAACATTTTAAATACTTGATGATAAAAAATGTACAAAAACATAGTTTATTTGACAAAAAATTACATCAATTTTAGAAAATATTCATCCTAGATTTTTTTGTTTAATATTATGTTTTTATGATAATAATATTAAAATTTTAATATATATTTTTTTAGAAAATTTATTTCATAAAATAATATCTTATTATTATAAACTTATAATTTCATAAAAGATAGAGTTTTTTTTGGAAAAAATGGTATTTTTATTATTCACCATGAAATCAACTATTTTTGAAAAATATCATAAATTCATCCTATGGTAATTTTGACATGATAAATACCAAAATGAAATAAATTTCTTTAAATTAAAATTATGAAATCTTGGAATTTACTTTTAATCACTTTAATCTTTAAAGCTATGTGTCTTATGCTATTATTTATTTTGAAAGAAAATATTACAATCTATAATTGAAGATATAGTGTTACACTATTAATAAATCAATTCTAATAAATAATTAATAACTATCACTATAAAAAATTTAACCACCTTCAATTAGAGGTGAAATTATTAGGCTAGTGTTCAAGGGTCAATCATGACTATTGACACATCTGTTCCACCCATATAATTTTTAAGGGAAATATTTAATTTTAAATATAATGTTGATAACATAAAAGTGGTAATATCGTACATCAAAATCTATGTAAACATGACTCATAACATTTATATATTACCATGGATATTCTACCTCATTTAATGTTATTCCCTATAAGTAATATTAATAATCCTCACATAGGTTAATCTGAAACTCATTTAAACTCTTATGATCCACTATCATCAAACCTCAATACGAAAAATGTAAGTATTTAAATTTAATAATTTATAATTAATAATGAAATTTTAATATTTAATTTATAATATCAAAAAATTCACATAAAATCATCCACTCATTGAAACTATGATCAATGACTTTTCAACACCCCATAATATGATTGTTGTATCACTGTAGATAAGAGAGAAATCAGTTGACATCCATTCAGGCACCAATTCCAGACCAAAGTGGTATAAAATTATTGAAAAATTATTATTGCGAAAATTATCTCCAAAAAAATTATATAGTAGCGAGTGATCTAAATAACATTACATATTATTCAATAAAATTAAAATCCAGATCACTAAAAGTTTATTCCATATTTCTCTAATGGAATTTTCAAAAAAATCATATCCATAAATACCAAGTTCTGTATCTAAAAATAAAGCATGTGAGTTGAGGGGGAAATTTGGATATTACAAATCCTTAAAAAACCCTCCCTCTCTATGGGGGTTTGATTAAGGAAATAATCGGTGGAGTGTGGCTCATAAATGAAACTCTATTCAACCCTTTCCCACTGTATTTGATTAATGAAGGTCCTAAAATGATTGATCACACCATATTAAAAAAATAGGACAGGTTGGGTGTGGCCCTCTTAGTTACAACATGACTCCCCATAGTTAGAGGGACCTATACCATTTCCTTATTTCATTTTAGTGATTCACATATGATTCAAGGAATTACTTCCCCTCATAATGGGCTCATTCCATATCCAGACACCTCCATTGAGCAAACCATATAGGTTTTTCCTGACTCACATTCCCCATGAGAGTCCATAGAATGCACAACATGTCCTCATATTTTCTCAAGCCATTTTCCTCCATGATACATGTCATGACATCCCTTTTATTTGGACATCATGGTGTGGCTTAAGGTTCTTTTCTGAACCAACATTTACTTTACTAACGTCCTAAGATAAAAATGAAATAGTACAAAACCCCTATATATGGTTTGATATCATGGAATAAAAAATCTCAGGCATACCAATTTTTAGGGATCATTCTCTAATCTAGAAACCTACAAAATTGTGTTACACCATGATTCCAATTGACAATGAAAATATTGTTAGATTCTTCTTTTTTTCATAACATGACCTAAACCTATCATGTCATGATATCTATTATGTTGTGATAAATGAAAAATGGATCTCCCCGACCCCACATATTCATTCACCCAAACCCTAAAGATTTATACATGGTCTTTGATCACATAAAAAATATCTCCTTTTGATTTTCCAACCCGTAAATACCAAATTTAAAAATTTTCCCAACTTTGCGGAAAATATTCAAATTCTTTGTGACTTTGTCACATAATAAGGTAATATGTTTTTTATACTAAAAATTCATTCATCAAGAAAACCCCTATATAAGATACCTAATTAAAATATTTCATCCTTGATTTTAAGAGTTAGTAACCAAACTCTAATTAAAATTCATAGTTTTCAATTTATATAAATTAACAATAAAATCTTCATCATAGCAGGGTATTGTGCCATCACATGAACAACATAACTCCCTAGTTATGACCACTAAAAATTTATGAATTCACTACAACTAAATTATTATAATTATTGAGAAACAATAAATTTTCACATATTTTTGATGGATTTTAGTAATAATTATCCATCAATTAGAATCCAAATATCACAACGTCTAGTGTCTTTAAAATATTATGTACATAAAATTTAAAACATAAAACTAGAATAAATCATATCATTTTTTATATTCCATCATGAGATCCTATAATACTTTGACCTCCGATATCTGTGTAGTGTTACCAATATAATACATTTACAAAATGGATGAGATAAATGCCATAATAAGGGAATAAAAATGATAGTAAATCCTGGAAAATAAATTAGAAAGTAATAACATGATAACAAAAAAATTACATGGTTTATGAGAAAACATTGGAAGAATAAAATATATAAAATCAAATCATATGGTTATGGATATAAATTTAATGTGGAAGCAACATATACAATGAAATAATCATGAGTCAAGGATAACAACCATGACTATATGACATGGTGGACAATGTCTCATTATAGTATATATTTACTTCATAATACCTTAAATAATGTCTCATGGAAGTTACCATTAACCAATAAATTTGTGTGCTATTTGGGTGCACCGATTATAAAATGTTCATGAATATGTGTTCCCCATGAAGAATTAATAATAAATAATCAACATAATGGATACGCATGGAAATAATTATGTATCAGAATTAGGTCATAAGGAATAACCAAGGGACATATAACATTGGTATCCCTTAAGGAAGGGATTAATTCATTTATATACAATGATAATGTAATAATAATAATATATCATGAATTATTATTTCCAATTTAAATGCGTACATGAAATTGTGTGTTTAGATAATTTTATAAATGAGAAACACTAGTGCAGTTGGTAAAAGATTGTTGAGAATGCATAGAGGAAAAAACATAATAGTTTGTTTACAAATAAAAATGAACTAAGATATTTGAATAATTATAAAATGAGTGAATTTATAAAAATAATGTTTTTTTAAAATAGCTAATCAAGTTTACATTAAAATTTGTAAGGAATGGAGAAGTCCACTTTAATCTTGCTTCCTTATTAAGAAGAATTGAGAAGTAATCCTTATAAAACGAATATTTATCCATTAAATAACGATTAATTAATATATTTTCACATTTTTTGAACATATACATTGAATTTTGGAAAATAATATAAGAATAAAGAACTACTGCAGTGGGGTAAAGAGAGAGAGAAAGAGTAACACGAAGGAAAACATCATGTTTAGAGAAATCCTTTACATTATGAATGAATTTGTTCTACACTTGCACATTATGTACTAGATGATAATTTTTTATTCATTTATAATAAAACACAATAACCTATTCAACATATATTTTATTTTTTATAATTATAAATATTTCATTAGGGACATTTTGATGAGTTATAATGTTTCATTTCATTATTTTGGGAGCATTCATTTCTAGGTTTTAGGATCTGCTTCCTTGAGTTTAAGTAAGAGATTTCATTTCATATAGAAGAAATACTCTAGAAGTGTAATGAAATTGTATTAATATTCCTATATAAAATGAATTGGTCCCATATATAATTTTTTTAGATATAATGATAATTCATTTGAAAAAATGTTAATGATAAAAGTTTAGTTTATTTGAAAAAAAATTCAATCATAGTGAACATGTATTTATTATTATTTAGAATTATGTATATATATTATTCCATGAACAAGGGAACAATTTTAATAAAAAATTTAAAATTTATTTTAACCATTATAATGGTTTTATGACCATTATTCAATGTGGTAATTATAACACACCAAGATTTTACAACATGCCTTTTCATAAATAAATTATATTTCTCTGATAGTATATATTGTACATAATATCATTATAATCTTACTCTAATGGAAACTATGAGTTGGCTTCTGTTACATGTAATGGTGAGTTTTATTGAACAATAATATATTTTTAAAATATTATTATTTAGTATAATAAAATATATCCATGTTGGTATGTTCGAGGTTATCAAAAAATTAATAATCTTATTAAAATATAAGTTTGAATTTTTGGACTATAAATTAATTTTAAATGAATATAGGAACCAACTAAATATATAGGAAATGTTTAAATAAAGTACGTTTTTATACTAATAAAGTAAATTTATCCTAATAAAGTAAATTTATTATAATTAGGTGATGACAAAAATAATAAAAATATTTTATATATTCAATAAATTTTTTTAATATTCATATAATATATTATATTGTCATAAGATATGATCAAACTCAATATTACTCATAAAACATTTATTTTCTAAAAAGCAATTTTAGCACATTTTAATGTAGAAGCTAATTTATATATAATTCTTAAAATATTATACTGTTTATTTGATATAATTAACTTCTTATTTTGAAAGTGATATATAAATATACCTTGGTTGAGTTATTTTTATTTTCTAATATGTTACATGTTTTTACAAATATAAAAAAATACAAAATTTTTATTGAAAATTATATTATTCATATAAATAATATATGGTGTTATATTATATTATATAATTATTTTATTGTATAACTATATTACTTTTTATCATTTAACCAAATTTAGGACATTGTTATTAATTTTACATTGAATTCACATATAATGATATTTCAATATTTTTTAGGATTAATCTTTTTAAACCAAATTTCTCACACTATTATAGTGATTAATTTTTAATTAATTTCAAGAGCTTCTGTGTTTTGAATTTTGAAAAATTGTATCAACATTTTTTATTAGTGGTCCAAATTTTTTATGTAGGTTTATTTTATTTTTGATCATATGAATAAAAAAATTTATTAACATTTTAGTTCCCATGGTTAGGGGTAAATTCAATATTAATGTTTAATGATAATATTATGAATACTATAAAACTATCCTAACAGTTATTCTAATTTCAATGAATTCGATTGTTTTCCCCAAAAATATCATTTGGGAGAAATTATAATACTTTTTATGAAACTCGGGTGAGAATATGACATTTGTAATATTTTATTTAATGAAAAGATAATGATATCACACTCATATTTGAATAAATATATAAATTTTAATATATGGTAATATTGAAGAAAAATTATATTATAGATATTCATTTGACATAAAATAAAATTCTCAATCCCCTAAATTTATGTCGTGACCCGTCCCACGGGGCCCGCATCATGACTACCCCAAGCCCGCCTTCCATAGGCTAGGGGTTGTCAACTAGTACCAAAGGTGTAATTCCCTAAAATTGTGAAGGAATTGACATTATAAATCATAAACACACACAAAAAGAGTATAAGAGGAAGAAAATACTATGTAAAAGGTGTATAACAAGTTTATCGAAAGTATAGGTGGCCAGAATACAAGCCCAACTATTAATTACAAATACAATTGAAATCAAGTACAACTAAAATGGAAAAAACAGCTGAAAGGTGAAAGCCACTCCTGGATCGTCCTCCAGGGTTTTTACATGAAGGGTAGGTATAGATGGCCTCCCCTGCACTCCACGTCCGTTAAACTCCACCGTGTACCGATACATCGTAAGGTCCTCCTCCGGGTACCGTCCAGTCCTGGCGCTCTCGGCCTCCGTCAGCGCTATCTATCGTCTGCATGCAACACAACGAGATGCGGGCATAGCCCGTGTAGTGGTGAGTATAACGATACTCAATAGGGACCAGAAGACCCTCACGGTCTAAAAAATCCAACAAGGATAAACCAAAATGTATGATTTAAATGGACAACCATTACCTAGATATATGCCCATACATATACCTAAGTTATCAAGTATCCCATCTCAATAATAATGAAAAACTAAAGGTCATTAACTCAGCTAAAACTAGTATTTCGTTGAAGTATAGAAGTACATATGATTATTTATGAAACTAGATCATCTTATTCTGTTAAGAGACACTACATCTGACCATACGCATTCTGACCCACACAATATCTATTGGTACTAACCCCCGCAATGACCCACACAGGATCAGACCCACACAAGATCTGTATGTGCTTACCCACACAGGATCACTGAGCGCTGACCCACATAGTATTTGAACCACACAGGATCGGTATGCACTGACCCACACAGAATTGCTGAGTGGTGACCTCCGTATGATCTGTCTCCAACCTCCGCCTCACTATCAGCCATTGGATTTCCTCACACCAGGTGCACTTGAGTTCCTTAGAATCTGCCCTCAAGATATCGGGCGTACCTCAATAGCCACTAAACTCCACAATGTAGTAATCCAAAGGACCCTCATGTCGTAAGGGTTCCAACGCGACATACGGTGCGTCAATCGGACGTCAGGTATGTGAGTTATTGTCATTTTAGTCCTGGGGTCCCGGTTAGATTTGTGTACGAACCAACCTGACCGTGACTCAACTATACCCCGAACTATAGTGGGGTATACTCAAAGGGATGACAATGATACATGAATATCGGTGCCACTGACAGTTCGTCAAACGGACATCAGGTGCTAAAGATATGGCTTAAGAAGGTGAATGGTCAGTAATGGGCCCACATCTGGTCCAACCTTGTCGGACCGACTCGGCCCAACCCGGTCTGGGCCGACCCAGTCTGGGTCAACCCGATCTAACTCACTGGGTCTGACCCAACACATTGAGAGTGTCAGCCCACTATGTTTTGACCCAGTCCGCTGGGCCCAGCCTGGCAGACCGCAAGGGCGGTTTGGCCTAGTAGTCGCCACTTAGGCGACTCGCTGACTCGACCCGGCAGATCGGTATGGTTTGGCCAGCGAAATAGAGGGGGACACCGCGGGTCATCTCAGGAGGCCGGTGATTGAGAGGCCAGCGGGCAGGCCACACGGGGCGCGGGCAGGCCAACCGGGCACCGGTCAGGGCACGACAGGCCGTGGGGTAGGCTGTGGCTAGGCGTGAAGGCACCGAGAAGGCTGCGGCATGGCACGGGGGTGCCGGGCAGGCCACCGGCAGTGGCCAGGCAGGCTGCAGATAGGGACGCGGGGTTGCTGGAAAGTGCACCGGGGGAGCGGGCAGCGTGCATGAGGGGCCGGGAAGAACACTGGGGGCACTGGCAGCGCGCCGAAGGCGCAGTGGGTAGGCAGGTCGGGCGCCGCTAGGCCATTGATATTTTTTCGGGAGCACCGGTGGGCCGTAGGGGTAGCGCGGTTCGAGGAGGCCGCTTGTAGCGCAGCCTTGTCATTCTAGCATTCATCACCTTGCCGTAGAATTCTACATTAGAGAAGAATCGATAGAGGATGTTGTGCCATGTTAAGTCGGCCCGATTCCTCTGTTTTTAAGGCGATAACAAACGGCTCGCTAGAATGAAGCACAACTACCACCGTTCGTGATTTTTTAGAGAAGGGGAGAACGTGGGGAAAAGTTCATACATTAAATAAAATCAAACAACTACCTTTCTTTTCTTTTATCGTTGACGAAGTCGCGGAAAGTTGGCGTCGGAAAAGAAGAAGTAGAGGATGACATCAGTGTTCTTCCTGGATGATGCTTCCCTTTCCTTGTTCTGGTGGAAGAAGGGAAAAGACGTCCGAGGAAGATGTCGAAGAAGAAATCTGGTGTTCTTCACATTTTTCATTGTGAGATTCTTAATCCCCCATTCTCTCAAGCTCCACCAAAGAATAACTCCAAAAAAATAATAAAATGAAGTCTTATTATTTTATTATTGGCTCACAAATTAATAAATAAGAAAGAAACCATCCTTAATAAATTCACAGGCATCGACAAAATTAATCGGTACGTGCGTGGGTTCAATTAATTGGCACGCGTGTTGGCAGAACTAAATGGCAGGCGCATTGGCACAATTAATTGGAAAGTGTGTTGGCACAATTAATTGGCATGCACATTGGCACTATTAATTGGCATGCGCGTTGGAACATTTAATTGTGCAGAGTAGGTCAATGGCTCTTTCTCATTAATGAGGGAGAGTGGAGAGGTTTCATCGTCCACAATTAATAGGGGTCTAGTGGTCCCCACCCCTATCATTTAATTGAGAGTATATGATCAGGTGGTCCCCATGTTGTAACCTCTTGGGGGAGGTTAGGGTGTGGTGGTTCCACCCCCAATCTTTAAACCTCCACAATGAATGGTTATAACAGATAAAATAAAATAAAACATCTGTTTATTTTATTTTATTATTTCCACGATGAACAAAAAATCTAACATTCACCCTTGACCAACTGTCATCGAGGTGAAATTACACTTAAGGGAATAATGTTGCTGTGAGTTCAATGGTGTCCTCGAATTACTATTCCAAGAACCAGTTCAAAATTTACAAAACGCCGCTCACGCGTTTTCTAAACGTACCCGAAAAAATAGAGAAATTATTATTAGTCACCCTCGACTCACTGCGGTCATTATTAGGCTCTTCCTAGGTGAAACACACCCCAAAAATACCATAGGTACTCTGGTATTTTCAAGATGAGTTTCCGTTTAGATGTTATGATTTTTACTATAAAAAAATTTTCACTTAATTATTTTATTTGCGGCAAAAAAATAACTTTTTCTAGTGGCCCACGCCGGCCAAATTTAGTATCTGTTTAAATATAGCATCCCTCATGAGTTTAGAGGTGGTATCAGAATTTTAATCTGAGCTACCGTTTGATAGTTATGAGTATTTGAAAAATAAAATATTTTATTTAATTATTTTATTTATGTTTATGTCATTTTAGGGATTTCACACAGGAGGCCCGCACCGACTAAAATTAAGTAGCGCCTAGGGTAAAATCGCTATCCTAAGCACAATGCTGCCCTCAGTTTTTTGATCCAAGATACCTTTTAAGAGTTATTACACATTTTTAGGAAAACTGCTTATACACATAAACTTAAGCTTAACAAAAACATCAGTAATTGATTCCAGGCACACCGGGCCTCGGAATCATGCACCGTCAAAAACTGCGGACTCGTATAATTTTTGTGTTTTTAGTAAAAAAAAATCCACAGAATTGTTGGGTTTTAACATTCTCCCCACCTCAGGGATTTATGTTCCAGTAAGATATAAATCAAACTAAGGGAACAAATGGTGGTACTAACCACGCATATGAGCCTTCCTCTCCCATGTGCTCTCTTGATGATTCTCGTGCTGCCAACAAATGCACACCATAGGTATCAACTTTCCACAAAGGACCCACTTCTGTCGATCCTCAATCTCTACTAAAACCTCCATGAAAATCGTCTCGTCATTGATATCCAGCTCCTCGTGGTCGATGATGTGTGATGGGTCATGTACATATCTTCTCAGCTGAGATACGTGGAAGACGTCATGCACCCGATGCAACTGAGGTGGAAGAGCTAAGCGGCATGCCACCTCGAAAACTCAATTGAGGACAGGAAAAGGCATGATGAATCTCAAAGATAACTTTCCGCCTTAACCAAATCTCAATAGACCTCATCGAGGTGAGACATGTAGAAAGATATGGTCGCCTTCCTCAAACTCCAGAGGTCTTCGTCTCCTGTCGGCATACAATTTTTGTCTACACTGTACTGTCTTCATCAACTCCTAGATAACCTGCACCTTCTTTATGGTATCTCATACCATCTCTGGTCAGAAGTAATTGGGCCTACATGGTGAGTCTGTCAACGATCACACAAATAGATTCATGTCCCCTAGACATAAGTGGAATACCCATCACTAAGTCCAGGGATTCCTCATCCCTCATCCACTTTGGGACCTCTAAATGTTGAACCAAGCCTACTGGTACCTGATGCACCGCCTTCACTTGTTTACAAGTGAGGTATCATGAGACAAACTCAACTATTTCCTTCTTTATACATGGCCACCGATGCTCTTGTCTGAGGTCCTGATACATCTTCTCCACTCTTGAATGTACCACTAGAAGGGAATTGTGGAACTCCCCCAACACTTCCTCCAAAAGTGAAAATGGTACCATGGTACATCCTATCAAAAGGATGTCATTCTCCCCAACATCAGAAAATCCATCTGGTGACTGCCCTATAGATATCTGAGCATGCCGCGTCTCATAGTCTGCGTCTTCACATTGTGCCTCCCTAACTCACTGAAGAAGGGGAGGAGTGAATATAAGAGACAACAGAAAGGCTGCTCCATCCCTATCCATGAAGGATATCATTAAGGAAGACAACTACTCTATCACCTCTCCTAGATGATGAATTACAGATCTCTTACTGATATCATCTACTACAACATTCCCCTTCCTATGAGTATGGACTCTCTCAAAGTCATAGTCTTGGAGGAACTTGAGCCATCTCCGCTGTCTCAGGTTCAAGTCCTTCTGAGAGAAGATATGCCTAAGACTCTTAATATCAGAGTATATGGTAAAATGTTCACCCATATGGTAGAGCTGCCACAACTTCAATGTGAAGACCAATGCTTCTAATTCTAGGTCATATGTTGTGTGGTTATGTTCGTGTTGTCTCAGCTGCCAATAACCATACGTGATTGCTGCTCACTCTACTAGAAGGACACTTCCGACTCTGGTCCCTAATGCATCACAAAAAAACTACATACCCTACACCTTCCTCTAGAAGTATCTAAATGGGGGCACTAGTCAGCCTATGCCTCAGCTTCTGAAAGCACTGCTGGAATCTCTCCGACCACACGAAGGGTTTCCCCTTCTTCATCAAGGCTGATAGTCGTGCTGAAACTTTGGAGAAATATGGAACAATGGTATGTCTAGACGAATGAAGAGTGATCGACTACCCCCTCTTATTCATGAGTCCATCCTATGCTGCCTGGGATTTCCATTTCATAGACCAAGGAAAAATCCATCCCAACGTTGTAGATAAACCACAACCTTTTTGCCTAATACAGTCAATCTGTGTATAAACTATGGTTTCTCTGTCCATACCCAAACTAATGTTGTAAGACATCGGTGCTGCCACCAAGAGGTTCCAACCAAAACACTCACTTAAATGGTCATATCACACCATCTGTGTAAGTGTGATTATCGAGTCTCCTCCCAAAGGTATCTCTAGACGCGAGGGTCAAGTCAACAGTTTAACCAGAAACTCTAGGTCAGAGACAAGATTTATGGAAGGAAGGAATGTTTGGTACCTATGTCTATTGATATGGAAGCTAGTAGTAGACATAGTTCGTACCTCAAATCATTCCTAGAGCCCTTGGATCTCACTCATTGACCACATGTAGTTACTCTCCTTCCCCACCCTCCAGCTCCGTGAGCTTGGTGGAAACCAAATAAAGGGGTAGTTGTATCTTGTCAAAATGTACACCACCTCATGCTGCTCTCTTGGATCTGATCCAACATATTCTACACTTTAGATACATCTATCCTTAATACTTCTTCATTCTGAAATAGTTTACATGCCCAAGTCTCTGAGACTGGTGCTAGTTTCATGCTTTCCCACTACTAACATTCACTGGCTGTATCTGCTCATCCAAAGAACCATAAACCATAAAGGTTCTCTCTAGCATCCTAACATTGGTAGGAATGCACAGAGAAAAACGTACTTTCTCGTATGTCCCTAAACACAACTCACTCGGATGTCCAACCTTCGAAGAACTAATCGTATCATATTCATTGAGTACCAGGAATTATCGGCATGCCTCGATAAATACATAGCTACCAACATGTCTTCCTGGCGAAACTGTAAAAGTTGAAGGAAACTCTCAACCTCCTCCTCAAGCGAGTCCTCAGCCTCCTGTGATTCAGGCTCGCTTCAGAACCTGAGGGGTATTTGATGCTGAAACACATATAAGGCACTAAGCCTCCAAGTTTCCTCTACCCATACCACCGGTAGTGTTTGCTGACCAACAGGTAGTGATATAGTTGGCGCATAACCTGAAGGTACCATCTCGGAAAATGGTCCAAGTACTGAAACCTCATCACTATGTTGACCATCCTCATGGTCACTCACTAAAAAATACTAGTATCTAAGATCAACATATGATCTAATAGTGTCTCAACTTGGAGGAAAACTCCAGTAATTGCCTCTATCCTGTCCTCTACTGCCTGGGAATCTGTCTCAGCTCGTAACCTCGGAGGCCACTGCCAATGAATGTCGTGCAACGTGATCTGTCAGCGTACACTGTTTTCCAGTGTGGCTGGTGGAATCTGCTACCATACAGGTGGCGGTGCTGCTGGTGCACCTCCCATATGTACCAACATAGTAAGAGGGCCCTGCAATTGAGCCTCGTCTCTCGGTGGGCTATCATCGTGTACTCTCACGGAACTCTAACTGGCTTTTTGCATGGAGGCATCCTGAAAAGATGTGACATGGTCAAAATACAATACGTGGTGAGCTGACCTGGTTTGAGCTAACTTAGAGAAAACTCTTGAAAACACACAGGTAATCAGTGTTTTCTTGTACTAAGTCAGAAATCTGTAGTCATGGTCCTGGTGTATGTATAAGTCAGCTGCCGCACGAACAGTGGACTCCCAGAACAGAAAACCACACTCAGTACCCTTAACATTATTACTTTACAGAAACAAAATATCAGAGTCCTATGTTTTTCGGTAAAACCGACTCCTATGATGCTAATTTTTCATGACCCAACCCCCGGGGCCTGCATCGTGACTACCCCAAGCCCACCTTCCATAGGCCAGGGGCTGGAGACTAGCACCAAAGGGGTAATTCCCTAAAACTGGGAAGACATTTCTCTTATAAATCTAAAAAACACACAACCAGAGTACAAGTGGAAGAAAACACTATGTAAACGCTATATAATAATTGTACTAAAAGTAAAGGTGGCCAGAATACAAGCCCAAATATAAAGTACAAATACAACTGAAAGCAAGTAAAACTAAAGAGGGACAAACAGATTAAAGGTGAAAGCATCTCATGGATCATCTTATGGGGTTCCTACCTGAAGGGTTTGTACAGATGGCCTCCTTAGCACACCACGTCCATCAGAATCCATTGTGTATCAATACATCGTAAGGTCCTCGTCTGGGTACCGTCCAGTCTTATCGCTGTAGGCCTACGTCAGCGTTGTCCATCATCTGCATCCAACACAACGAGGTGTAGGAATAGCCCATGTTGGGGTGAGTATAAAGATACTTAGTAAGGACCCCATGACACTCAAGGTCACACAAAATCCAACAAGAATAAACCAAAAACAATGATTTCAACAGATAACCATTACTTAGGCATATGCCCATACATATAACTAAGTTATCATGTAACCCATCTCAATCACGAGGAAAACACGAAGGTCATTGGCTCAGCTCAAAACAGGATTTTGATAAAGTATAGAAGTAGAATGATTAGTCACTAAAATAGATCATTTTATTCTATCCAGAGACACTGCTTTTGAACATACAGAGTCTGGCCCATACAAGATCGATAGGTACTAACCCCATGCAATGACCCACAAAGGATCGGACCCACACATGATCGGAATGCAGTAACACACAAAAGATCACTAAGTGCTGACCCACATAGGATCCGACCCACATAGGATCGGTTTGAACTATACCACACAAGCTCATTCAGTGCTGACCTCTATATGATCTGTCCCCAACCTCTACCTCACTATCAGATACCAGATTTCCTCGCACTCGGAGCGCTCGAGTTCAGTAGAAACTAACCTCGAGATATCGTTCATACATTTACTACCACTAAACTCCATATATGAGTAACCCAAAGGACTGTCATGTCGTAAGGGTTCCAACGCGACAGATGATGCGTCAATCGGACGCCCGGTCTGTGGTTTATTAGTATTTTCGTCCGGGGGGGGCCAGTTACATTCGTGTATGAACCAACGTGATCGTGACTCAACTATTCCCCGATCTCTAGTGGGATATACTCATGGGGACGCTATGCTCCAAGAATACCAGTGCCACAGACTGTTCATCAAACGGATGTCCGGTGCCAATGATATGGCCCAAGAAGTAAAAGGGTCAGTAATGGGCCCAGGTCCGTTCCAACCCGGTAGGACCAACTCGGCCCAACCCAGTCTGGGCCGACCCGGTCTGTGTCTACCTGGTCAGGCTCACTGGGTCTCACCTGGCCCATTGGTTGGGTAATCACGCTATGTTTTGACCCGATCCGCAGGGCCCGGCCTGGCAGACCGCGAGGGAGGTTCGTCCCGGTAGTCGCCATGGAGGCGGCTCGGTGACTCAGCCCGGGAGATCGGTATGGTTCAGCCAGCGACACCGCGGGGGACGCTGCGGGATGGCTCAGGAGGCCAGTTGTTTGGAGTACATCGAGTAGGCCCCGCGGGGCGTGGTCAGGTCGGCTGGGCACTGGGCAGGGCACAGCAGGCCGTGGTCCAGGAATCAAGGGCCCCAGGCCATCCGTGGTAGGGGCTGGGCAGGCTACATGTAGGGGCTTGGAGGCATCGGGTAGCACGTGGGGGGCCCGAGCAACGTGCCGGTGGGGCCGGGTAGCGCGCCGGGATCGCGTGCAGCATGTCGGCGGCATCAGGCAGTGCGTCGGTGGGGCCGGGCAGTGCGCTAGGGGCACGACAGATAGGCGGGTCGGGCGTCTCATGGCCAACAATTTTTTTCCAGGAGCACCGGTGCGCCGCGGGGGGGGGGGGGGGGGGGGGAGCAGTCCGCCGATACCACTAGTAGCGCGACCCAACTGTTGCTGCCTTCGTCGCCTTTCCATAGAACACTCCATGACAAAAGAATTGATGGAGGATGTCGGGCCATGTTAAGTCGGCCCAAAACCTCCATGTTTAAGGCAATAACAAACAACTCACTAGTATGAAGCACAATTACCACAGTTCATCATCTATTTGGGAAACAGAGAACACGACCAAAAGTTTATACTTAAAATAAAATAAAACCCCTACATCACTTGTTGTTCATCATTGATGAAGTCGTGGAAAGCGGGAATCATTCCATTGGTGTTAGAAAAGAAGAAGATGTGGATGATTTCAGCGTTCTTTGTGGATTACGCTCCCCTTTCCTTGTTCCAGGAGAAGAAGGAAGAAGACATTCGAGGAAGAATTCGACGAAGAAATTCAGCGTTCTTCACATTCTTCGTTTGGAGAATTTTAATCCTCCCAAGCTATCAAGCTCCACCGAAGGAGAATGCCAACAAAATAATAATAAGAAGTATTATTATTTTATTGTTGGCATGAAAATTCAACATGGATAAATAAACTCTCCTTAATAAATTCACACGCGTCTGTGAAATCAATTGGAACGCCCATGGGCACAATTAATTGGAACGTGTATTGGCACAATTAATTGGCATGTGTGTTGGCACAATTAATTGGCACGCTTGTTTGCAATATTAATTGGCACGCTCATTGGAATAATTTATTATGTTGAAAAGGTCAAGGGATCTCCCTCATTAATGAGAGAGAGTGGAGAGGATTCATCCTCCACCATTAATAGGGGTCGAGTGGTCCCCACCCCTATCATTTAATTGAGAGGTTTTGCTCTGGTGGTCCCCATGTCATAACCACTCACATGAGGTTTGGTTGTGGTGGTCCCACCTCCCACATCCAACCTCCACAATGAGTTGTTATAACAGATAAAATAAAATAAAACATCTATTTATTTTTTTTATTATTTCCACAAAAAACCCAAAAACTTACTTTCACCCTCAACCAACTATCATTAAGGTGAATGAATTCTTTAGCGAATAATGGAGCTACAAGTTCAACGGTGCCCTCAGATTCCAATTATGAGCACTGGTTCAACTGTTAGAAAATGTCGCTCACACGTTTCCTGAACGAACCTGAAAAAAAAATCATAAAATTATTATAAATCCCCATCGACTCACTGCGATCATGATATGGCTCTTCCTAGGTGAAAAATTCCCCATTGAACCCAACGGTACTCTCATATTTTCAATCTGACTATCCATTTAGATGTTATGAATTTTACAATAAAATAACGGTTACTTAATAATTTTATTTGCATTAAAAAACATACATTTTCTAGTGGACTACACCAGTCTACGTTAGTATCTTATTAAATAGAGAATTCCCTCATGAGTTCAGTGATAGTATCAGATTTTTAATTTGAGCTACCATTTGTGAGTTATAAGCATTTGAAAAATATAATAATTTTTTAATTATTTTATTTACAGTTATGCCATTTTTAGGATTTCACACAGGTGGCCTGTGCCGACTAAACTTTAGTCGCGCCTAGGGTAAACTCGCCATCCTGAGTGCAAAGGTGCCCCCAGATTTCATATCAGAGTTACCATTTAAGATTTATTCCACTTTCTTAGGAAATCTTCTTATGCGCGTTAACATAAGCTTAACAAAGACTTCATAAATTGATTCAGGGCACACTGTGCCTCAGAATCATGCGCCATTAAAATCTGGGGACTCATAAAATTCCCGTGTATTTAAGAAAAAATATTTTCCATGTAATTTCCAGGTTTTTACAATTTATATCTAATTTTTATAATATATATAATTACATTACATATTTTAAAATGATTACGCAATAACTTATTTGGTAATAAAAATATCCAATAAATGATTTCCCAAATATTAAAATAAAAATAATTTGATATAATTAAATACATACACTAATTTTATGGATGAAAGTTACATGTTAGGGATGATTTAGTAGATTATTTTTTAAGTATGGAAATTTGTTAAGATATCTTGGAAATTAAAAATAATGTCGATTGTCAAAATTGACACTAATGATATTTTATCATAATAATATATTATTAAACAATTTAAAAATTATAAAACATCGTAAAAATAAAAAATAATTATGATATGGTCTAAAATGTAATAAATTTTATATTTATGGTCTAATTAAAATAAAATAATTAAAAATTAAAACCATTTAGTATTGAAATGGAAATTATCTTAGATAAAATTAAATTAGGTTAACTTCATGTTAATCAGATTGATAGGGTTGAAAACAATACCAAAACTTTTCTAAAATATATTTCATTATTATATTACAACCTAATCTCATATTATCTGCTAGAGAATATTTATCTTCCATAAACATAATTCTAAAAAAATTACAAAATATTTTTACTATTACACTAAAAAAATTTAATGTCTTTTAACAATGTTTGAATTTTTATAAAACTTTTTATAAGTAATTTTTTTTTTATTTTCCAAATGATGTAATTTATGAATTTTTGGATGGATGGAATGTTTATTTAACTTATGTAGCATGAGCGAATTTTTATACCATCATGATTCATTTAGGTTTTTAATATTCCATTACATTATTAGAAGGTTATTTTCTAAGGAAATGTTTTCTTTTATAATTGAATGTCTTTCAAATGAAATAATTCAGTGTAAAAAGGGTATTTATATCAAGATATTTTTAATGATTTTATTAATGTATTTTAATATAAGACAATATAATTATTTGAATCTTATGATTGATTAATGTTGACATATTATGATATCATTAACCTTATTTCATTGAATGGTTTATGATTTAGTTTCACTTTGGATATTTTAATCAATACCTGTCAAGGTTTATGGTATATGTATTCACATTTCATATGTTAGTTTTAATATAAATGATTCTGTTGATTATGTATCATCACCCATTTCATATGAAAAAATTAATTGGAAATTTTATGTTACATTTGGGGCTCAATATATCACCTTGATTCATCAGTAGGTCTCATGATATAATCTAGTATGGTTATTAGATGATGTCTTATCTGTTATGTTTGGTGGCCTGGTTGAAGACATGATTGTATTTTTATGATTTCTGGAATTATGAATTACCTCATTATGAAATTAGTTATTGATATTAATTGTCATTATTTAGTTAGTAGAATGTCCATGTGATTATTTATATAGTATTATTTGATTAATTATTTCCATATTATGCTCATGATTTTTTTTATGCTTTGTGATTCAATTACATACATTTACATAATTTTTATCCTTATTTATTCATGATACCTTCAATTTTATGATTACCATAATTGAGAATCTGATATCACCCCTTTATTACGTTTTATTTTTCCCATGATGTAATGAGTTGTATTTCTAGTAATATACAGGGTTAATCAATGAGAATAATTATGTTTTAAAAGTATTTTCCTTGGTGTATTTTACAATTTTAATTATAATGTAAGGTTAATGTACAAAATTTGGATTTTATGTCTTCTAAAGAGATTGTTCCTTGGGTATTTGAGTCTTGTATCTATCCCAATGTAATAAATTAAGGCATTAACTTTGGGGTATTGAGGTTTGAATTGTTATAGTTTGTATCAGAGAAATATTTTTAGAATCCATAGAAACTAAATTTTGTAAAAAATGAATGGGAAATATAACCATATGATATATTTTGAAGGTAATTATACAAGAACATCATAGAATTTTTCTAATGTAGAGATAATGTGGGTATTCCTAGAAAAACATACTTGTCTGGATAATACATGTGGATTTGGTTCTAGAAAAGATGTACCTAGGGGTTATTACTTGTAAAAGGTGCATCAAGACTAATTTGGAATATCCTTGTACATGATAACATGCCTCAATATGCACCTAGTTTGACACTCCCATGGGATATACTTTAGAAAATTAAAATTTTACTTACAAACCATTATGAATGATTTAAATATATGATGAAAATGAATAACATATGTTAAACCTAAGGGGATTTAGATTATAAAAAATTCAATTATGTTCTATAAATGAATATATAATTTTATTACTATGACTATTGCTACTCAAACTATGATTGATAAATTTAGTCATTGGATGGAACATGAAGGATTCATGTTAACAACGAAAATGATGGGCTAGTTGGTGGTGATGATAACCCAAATGAAAATTTTATAGTAGTCAATGATATCATGTTCATGAATAATTAATTTTCCATAAATATGATTAACATCATATACCTTAACAAACTTCTAAACTCACCTAACAAGAGACAGATGATGATTAAAAATTTCTTCAGGGGTGGATACCATGGAGCAAAGAATGCTTAATTCCAACATGAAAGAAATGTGGAAGAATACCCAAATAATAGTGTATCAACAGAACAAATAAATACGTTATGTGTATCAACTGAATATTCGGTGTTTAATATTTTTTAATTGATATCCATAATATTTATTGTGGGAGTTATATTAATATTGTTTTTGAAAAATGACAACCCAAAAACCTGGTGAAAGCCCTTGCTCTCCAAAAAGGTTGTGGGGTTTGATCCCACTAATGAAGTGTGACAAGGGTCCAACACCCTCCACTAGCCTATGTGAATTCTAGGTTGCTTGGTATTTTATTAGTTAAAATATCTAATAGATAAAGTAGTTTTATGATAAACCTGGGATTGGAAAATGATTTGGTGATTAAGTGATTAATGTTATTCTGGAAGATGTTTTCTATTTTTGGAATACTATTATATTGAGGTAAAAATAATATTTTGTGGAATAAATGTTGAATTTTATTTTGGGGTCAAATATTATTTTATTGTGGATTTATGGTGATTTATTTTATTTATGAACATTATTAACAGAATGTGGAGATTATTAGATTTTGATAGTTAATATTTTTTAAGAGAGACTAATGGAATTTGGAAGAATACATTATCAAATCATTCTAATTTTTTAGCTTCAATATTCGATTATAGTATTTTTTAGGAAGCATAGTTATTTTTATTATGATCTATATTGACCTTTGGGTTATATATATGAATTACGAAGAGTCATTCAGGGAAATTATAATGTCTTATCCTAAATATTTTGGTTTTGGTTAATCTATAATTAAAGGAAGAATATATAGTTATATTTCTGTTTCTTTTTTATCTATATAATTTGATTCAAAATTTAATGGCTTGAAAAATTATTCTTAAATAACAATAATTTAGGGAGATTGAAATGTTTTTTAGGGAAATTTATTAAATGGAAAAACTATACATATCAGGTAAGTATGTATCCTTATATTCTTAGTCTATGATTTAAATGAATTCGTCAACTATAAAGAAAATATCTTAAAACCAAAAAATTTATCCACGTACCTTATTTTCAATGAATAAAATGGTCTCTTAGATCATTACAGATTTATAACATTGTGATTTTTTAACTTTCTCCATACCGTGTTCTCTTTCACACTTCATTAAAACATGATGGTTACATTTCTCTTCGATGTCCATGATTTAATATATGTAACCTTAGTATGTGTTTCCTCTGGTGAAAAACATAATTCACTTTATTCAGTTTAAAGTGGAGGTCTCAATAATCTATTTTCCTATGTGGCATTTCAGTAAAGACATTATGAAAATTCAATATCGTAGTTTTCAATCCTGAGATTGAATTTTGAGGACACAATTTATTGATGGAGGTTAGACCTTAACACCCCAAGATTTTACACTATGTTTTTTTAATAAATTCAATTTCTATGATATATTATGTTGTGAAAAACACTATGATAATCTTATTCTTGACTAAATAATGTGTTTTCTTGCATTATATATAAGGCTGGGTTTTAAAGAATAACAATATATAATTAAAATAATATTATTTAATATAATAAGATATAAACTACCTAATAATTTGGAGGTTATAAAAATTATTAAATAACATATCAAAATATATTGTTTTATTAATTGGTTAAAAGTTATTTTGAAATAAATATTGGAACCAACACAAGATTTATGAAATATTTTTATAGAGAAGAATTTTTCGATCACAAATTCATTTATATTAAAAAAATTAAATTAATTAATATTATATATTTATATTAATGAAATATATATTTTATACAGACAATAAATTTTTTTAAATTCACCTAATAAATTTTATAGGCATACTATAAGAACAATATTAGTATTACACGTAAAAATAGATATTTTTATAAAATATGTTTTACTTCCATTAGATGTTGATACAATTTTAAATCCCATATCTATAATTTTATAAACATGATTTGATAAAATACAAATTTTTTAAATAGATGTTTTTAAATTTACATTGGTTTAATTGTTTTCATTTTTATGATATGTTAATGTTTTAATAAATAGTGAAAATACTAAATTTTAATTGAAAACTGCCTTTTTTTCAAAATAATTTATATCATTAAATTATATTATCCAGTGGTTTCATAGTATAAATTGATTAGTATTTTCACTTAACCCAATTTTATTCATTGAAATCAATTGTACATTAATTTTAGAATAAAGATATATGTTAATTATTACCATGTTTAAACATTATTAATTAGTTTTCTCATCCTATCAATGTGGTTAATTTTAAATTAATTGCTAAAAATTATGTGTTTCGAAATATGAAAAATTTATTCCTTATTTTTTTAGTGGGATAAAATTATGTAAATAATTTTCTTCTAATTTTTGGGCACATGAATATAAAATTTTGTAATATTTTAACTACCTCAGTAAGGGTAAATCATGAAATTATGAGTAAAAATAATATGAAAAATAATATAATATAAGCTAATTTTTTTAAAATTTTATTTTGTGAGTTTTTTTCAACAAAAAATGATCTAGTGGAAAAAAAATTTAACCCTTTCTACGAAACTTGTGTGAGAATATGATATTTATTATATATTTTTTAAAGAATAGTTAATGATGACATACTCAAATTTTAATAACTATACCAATTTTAATATATGGTTATAAAGTATATAAATTAGACTAAAAATAGTAATTATAAATTTCAAATGGTTTTACATGTCATGATAATTTATCTAAAAATAATTATCTTAATAGCTTATAAATTGTTGATGTCGCAAATAATTAATTAATGAAAATATCAAATAAATGATATTACAAATATAAAAATAAACCTGATTTTATATAATTTATGTCATGCACAAATTTTATTAATGAAGTTGAAATGATAGAAATGATTTAAAAGAGTTTGTTTCAACATATCATGTTGTTAGGAAATTATTAAAAAGATAAATAATCATTTCTGTCAAAATTAACACTAATGATATTTTATCAAAATAATATTTTATTAAATTATTTAATAAACATAAAAAATATTTAAAATTACGTAATAAATACTCAATTGTATAAAATGATATCTATTTTTAATTTATGTGCTAATTAACATAAAATAACTAAAAATTAAATCTTTTTAATATTGATTTTTTAGCTTCGTTAAAATTAAAATTGGTCAACTAAGGGTTAGTCAAAATTATGTCTTTTTAAAAAATACCTAAAAATTCAAAATATTACAGAGTATGATATTAAAACATTTCATCTTATAATATTTGAATACATGACATTTTATGGTATTTATTGAGATTTAAATTCGTATAAATTAATAATTTTACAAATTTTAAAAGAGTCTTCACCTCAATTATAAAAAGGCACATCCTCTGTCATATCATTTTGTAACATTTATCCTTTAATATTGACCCACACCTTCCCCTTTCTCTAATAATGTTCCCATGATAAATTCTATAGGTAATTGAATTCTTAATAGACCATACCTAGGGGTCCTAAGTGTATATCCAAAGGAGGTTTCTTAAAGAAGAGGTAATCGTCTTTACGAACTCCTTAAAGATGATTTCCTCTAATACTTACTCTTTATGTTTTTTTATATTATAATGAAAATAATTAAGTATAATATATATTATGAGATGATATTATAATTATTGGAAAACCATATCCCACCATTGATCCTTCATATGAAATACAAAATCACTCCTCATGTGTTTGTATGACTTATCATGTCCAAGCTATGGTGTAATTTGTTTTTCTGGACAACATTACTTGGATAGGTATAATAATAGAAATAATAAATATATATAGTATTTATGACATGATAATTTTTTTGTATAATTATAATACAATACAATTATTTTACCTTTTCCCCATTAAGTGAATGATACAGTTGCCCATGCGTACATATGGCCACCTGTCTCCATGACACAATGAGATCTGATTTCCATGTTAACGATTTAATATTGATTATAAAAATTTATATAATGGTTAAATATTATATATTTTAAAATAATATAATTATTCAAATGATATATATATATATCATATGCATAACAATTTGGAGTTACATGACAAAAACATGCATAGGAAAATGAAGTCGTTAACACCAAAAAAAGGTTAATAAAAAAATATTATTAAAAAAAATTATAGGAAGATAATATATGACCCCATAAATTATTATATAAATTTTTTATAATATAATAACATGATTTTGGTGGTTATATAAGATGTTAAATCACATGTATCATAAGTAAAGTACTTGGTATGGGGTTTTTTCAATGTCATAATTATTCATGATTGTTTATACACAATTATATGTAGGGGACTATTTATCATCCATGTACTTGATTTGTAAAAATGGGTTCTAAAATATTTCTAATGTCATCCTAAATGTGTTTAATGTATTTTAACGATGTTTAAATTTGTATATAATGTCTTAAAATGAATCTTTTTTTCATTCTCCAAATGAGTTATTTTTTGATTTTTCGACTGAAGGAATGTTATTTTATCTTTGGTGGTGTGAGAGAATTTTTATAACACCCTAACACCTTTAAAATTTCAATAATACATTAAAATTTTCCATGTTTATATTAATAGGAAATATTTTCGTTTATAATTAAATGATTTTTTAAATAAATTATTATCAAATAAATATCGGAATTTCTCCCAAGATATTTTTAGTGATTTTATTAGAATATTATTTATCTATTTTAACATCATTTGTTGGATATTATGCTTGATTGTGGTTTATATCATATGATTTAATTTTACATATTTCATTGAAAGGAGTATAATTTATTTTTTCTGTGAATGCTCTTGTTCTATACCATTGATTTTTCATGGTTTATGTATTCATATATCATATACTACTATTAATAGGAATGTTTATATTGATTATGTTTCATCACCCATTTCATTTGAGGAATGAATTGGACATAGTAACTGATAGGTAGAGGAGAAAATAACTCCTCAATGCATTAGTAGGTCCCATGAGACAAACCAGTTTTGGTATTGGACGATTTCTTACCCATTTACATACGGTTTCTTGGTTAGAGCCTCAATGTCATCTTTCTGATGTCCGACATTGTGAATTTCAACATTATGAAATTACTTATTGATATTTCATGTGATTATTAGATAACTATAATATCCATGTGATTATTTATATGGAATTATTGTATTAATTTGTTCTATATTATGCCTAATATAGTTTTTAAATGTAATATTATTTTATTTTTTTGACTTTCTATAATGTTAATGCATATTTATTCATGATAACTTCTACTATATGCATACCATTAATTAGCATATGATATAACCATTTTTTTTCCTAGGATTCATTGAGGTATATTATGACTCATATTAAGGGTTATTCCAGGGGAAAAATTTTGATCTCAACTGATTTTATATGATTTAATGTTTATTTTATGTTTTAATGTAAGGTTTATGTATGTAATCTAGAATCTAAAACAGAAAAATTGAGAAAAGATTTGGGATTCATGTATTATATATATGATAATGTAATGATGTATGGAATTAGATCTAAGATACTAGTGTTTCTATTATTATAGTAATGAAAAAAGAATAATATTTTTCCATGAATGTGGTGAATGGATATATTAGAAATAAATTTTTTATTTTTAAGATAATGAGAGAAGATAAGAAAATTGATGATGCATATTACATTAAAAAAGAAATTATATTATATATATGATAATGTATTTATCAAGTCACTTAGGATAGTGGGGGAAAGTATGAGGTAGAATAAATAATGAATTTAAAATAGAATAGCGGAGGATTTTACCTCTTGAATATCTTATCCCTGAGAACCTCTTTAAGAAAGTTGGTTCTAATAATTTTTTCAGACTAGAAGATCTTATAAATGGGAAAGTGGATTGGTGAGGGAATTTATCGGAATTTCGAAAGGATATAGGGCTAAGAAGGGGTGATGGGAAGGGGTTGTATTTATAGTGGAGAAGGGTGTTTTTTATTATTATATTATTTTTTTTATTTTTTTATCTGAATATTATAAATTGTGTTGATTCCTATGAATAAATATATTTAATGTTTTTAGGGAGTTTAAAAAAATTGATTAAAAAATTATCTGCACATGTTTTATGACTCAAAAATTTATGTATATGTTAAATATAATAAAGTATCAAAATTCACTATTAAGAAAAATTCAAATATTTTATAAAAATACCCAAAAAATCACCCTAACAAATTTTATAAGATTATATTTAAAACATTTGATACATATAATGAAAATAGTTTTGTTAATATGAAAAATTTAAATATTCATAAAAATCATTATTCATTCAAAATATATAGATTTTAGTATTATAACAAATTCTATGAAACATTGAAAAATTAATTAATGTATTATTAAATTATCATATAATTATAGTACGAATAAATAATTTGAAAATATATTTTTTCAAAAATAATTTTTCTTTTAAATAAATATATTAATTATAAAATTATAAATAAACATTTTCCTCTCACAAAAATTCCAACACTAAAGTAATCATTTTTAATAAAATTATTTATTGATTAAAATATATAAATATATCAAATATTCATATATAATATACCAAAATTTGAATATACCTTAATAGTTGAGATTAACATTCTAATAGCCAGATTAATATTCATAACTATAACTATACTATTCCAATGGTTAAGTTATTATTCCATAGGTTCTTGAATTTCTATAAATACTTCATTTTTCCTTCATTATTTATGGGAATAAAGGCTTTATTAGGTTATATATGTGATTCATGTGTTTTAGGGAAAATTAAGGAAAATTAAATTGATAAATTTCGGGGTAATTGCATTTTTCCCCACTTTTGTAAATTTTCCCTCATTTTTTTACAAACTAATGTATTTACAGTTGAGTTTACTTCTTCTTCACTATTTCATCTAGTTACTATGTCACCTATTCATATTTATGATTCCTCCATAGAATATTGATAATGTGATTCTTCTTGTTTCCTAGGTCTTTGTAACTATAGTCCATGATCTTTATCTGCAGTTTCTCATAAGGGATATCATTTTCAAGCCACAACACCTACAATTTAAATATATGTGAGGGATATATTGTAAACTTCATAAAGAGTGATACGTGTAATAAATCATGTAATTTTAAAATTGATCATTGATTTTATAGTCGATAGGTCACAACTCTGAAATGATTAAAAATCTTGAAGGGTTCGATGTACCCACGACTTAGCCATCATTTCATTCCAAAACTCCTACCTCAATTCCATGACGTTATGTTGATGAATTCCACGTAACTAATGCCAAAACACTAATTCCCATTAGATGTTATCATTATATGTATTTGTTTGACTTTCAGCATCGTTGATGTGCTACTAAATATTATTGAACTTTTCTACCATGTTATTAACTATTTTAGATCATAGCTGCTTATATTTACAAAATTCATCTCAGAATTATTGTTTTCTACATCTATTCCCTTAACGACAATCATATAGATCCATTTGGAACATTGATTTGAAACTAATCTAGTAAAACAATTTGACCTGTGGAATATTTTGATCCCATCATCCACTAATGTACATTGGGTATTCTCCCATCATGAATTCCCATGTATGAATAGTTCAATAATATTTTCCATAAGATAGATCATGAAAATATGTACTGAATTTTTTCTCAATGTTTAGAGCATGATGGAAAATTTTCTAGATCGTGGTTGTAAATCTTAGATCATGTTCAGATACAACTGACAATGGTACTGCATACAACCTCAAAAAATCATTGATGTATATCTGTTAAAGCTGATCTAGTTAAAAGTCCTATTAAATATTAATAAATTAAGATTCATTATTAAGATTATCTACTACAAAACATATAGCGTTATATCCTATGGATGTCTTCATATGTCCACTAATAATGTCCATAATGATTTTTCCAATTTCCATGTTGGTATGGATAATGGTTACATCTTCCCCTTACTCATTTTCATTTTATCCTTCACTTTCTATCATATGAAAAACCTTGAGGTATATTTAGTCACATCCTTGTTCATATTCTCCCATAAATAGTGCTATAAAAGATCTCTATACACCTTTTCTCTTTCTGGGATTATAGACAAGGTTGAGCTATGTGCATTATTCAAATTATCAATCTTTATCCATGGATCTTTTTGTACACTTATACATGACCCAATTCATATGAATTCTCCCAACTATATTTTTAATTATGTGGATTTTCTATTTTTTATTACTTCCCCCTTATTCATAATTTCGACATCATTTATTTAAGAATCATTTATCCTGTATAAAAGTTATAGTTGAGTAATAATTTGGGAAATTAATGATGATGTACCTTCGATTTTTATTCCTATATCTATACATTGAATTTATAATAGTATTTTTTCCTTCTAAATTCTCATGATTGATAAATTTACACGATTATTTCTACATAGAGCATCTGTAACATTTTTACTTTAATATGATGATATTTGATTAAGAATTCCTAATATATAATGATATATATCCTTATTTATAGGTTCATATTAATTATCCTCAATGTGAATATATATGTCACGCTCTTACAATGAGTACATATATCACACTTCCCCACATAGACATAATGTTTCTAGATTTTGGAGGAAAATATAATAGTCACCAACATTGGATCATCCGTGTGATATTTTTGGTGATGAACTTTCAACATCCTTGAATAATAAGCTATCACTTTATCAGTTTAAATTTTTAAACTACCTAATCTCATCTTTGAATAATCACTGTATACCATAAAGAGTTCCCCACTTGTTGGTAGTGTATGTATTGTTGTAGTGATAAGCCCCCTTTTCAACTATTTGATTCACTATTCACATTCAAAGGTCCAAAAAGTATTACTAAAATATAATTTACCTAGTTTATTGTGTTTGAAAATCATGATAAGTTCCTTAAATTTTTTTAATTACTAGATATACAACAAAAAATATTGATCTCCATCATAGATACTAGTCTAGGAAACTCCTCAATTGATTTTTTTCTTAGAGGACCTGTCCACATTTATTGTTTTTCTTGATGATAACATTCCCCAATAATGATACTTCTTCCATCTAGAACCCAAATTTAATATAATTTTCATATAATTTATCCCTCTTCAAGGTCTTTATCACATTGGTCAAATTCTCATCATGTTCGTCCATTCTATTGTATTAAATCAGAATATCATCTATAAAGACTATCAAATTTTTTTTGATGGAATCTCTAAAGACTCTATTAATAATGTACATGAAATTTACTAAAGCATATGTTATTCATAAGGGAATGACAATTAATTCATTGTGTATATAACTTTTGTGAATGTTAGTCTTTAAAACATCTTACTTCCACACATTTAATTGGTGATAACCTGAATGAAGGTCCATCATTGATAACTATTTTACCCCATTTAGTTGATTGAGAAAGTAATATATCTATAGAATGGGATACTTATTCTATATCATGATTTTTTACATTTTTAATAGTCCATGAATTAGATTATTGATCAATTCTTATTATTGATAAAGAGAAATAGAAAACCCAATGGATATTAACTAAGGAATAAGAAACCCCTGTAAAAAATATCTTGAAAATTCTAAATTAGTAATCCAAAATAAATGGTGGCCATTCTATAAGGATTATATTGATATAGGTAGAGATCCAAGTATCATTCCAATCGAGAACTCAACCTCTAAGCCCATATTAAGACCATAAAATTCTTTAGGGAACACATTAGTGAAGTCCATCAAATTGGAAAAGACTTTGAGATTTAACATATCCTTTCAATAAATCATTTTAACTATAGATTCATACTCAAAAGAAATAATATCTGTATTTGAGATGATTATTCTCAGGGAGATTTTTCCTCCTCATTACACATGTATATCATATGATTATTCCTCAATATTTGATGAGTAATCTCCATTTGTTAATAGTTGATGTTGGATTTATATCAATACATCCAGTCCATTCCAAATGTAACATTAAACTCCACTAAAGGAAGTTAGATCATAATTTATTGGATATTCTCTCTAAAAACATTTACAGGGATTTGTTATATAATTAAGATGTAATTTTTTCACCATTATAAGTACTCACAAAAAGTTAAAGCATTATATTTTTTGGTTGGGTTTGAATAGTAAAATGTTCCAGATATAATAGAATGTGTAGAACTAAAATCATGTGTTAAAATAACTATTCATAAATGAATAACTATATTATCTATCACCACATCATTTTTGGGATCCAATTTCATACTAGTCAGAGCATATTACCTTTCTTTCTTCCTTGGAGGTTGTTGTTTATGATTGTATCCGGCAACCCTTGGGTCAGGGTATTGGTTCCAAAAAATTCTATGTTCCTTGCAGTAAATTCACTAAGAAATATGAATATTATTTGTATGAAACTTCTTTTACACTTATTTATTACTGTGTTTATTAATTTTACTATGAAATTAGCATTATGACCCCTCCTCTTTCCCACACAATAAGAATCCCATGGTTCCCCATGGTAGTTTTCTGAAGGATTGTTCTCACACGTTAGACATGTTTGATACTAAGTTTTCGTTTTATAAAGATTTTTTTATCTATTTCACCACTGTATGATAGTTTCATTCTATGTTTCTTGTCTCCAGTTCCATGAGAAAAATAATATCACTGATATCCATCTCAAAATTAAGGGAATCATGGAAAACAACTTTATAAATTTCCATGCCGTATAATTGTTAAGGAATTTTACAAACTCGGTTTCAACCCATTAATGAATCAGGACAGCATACATTTAGTAATTATGATACGGATACAATCATACTATGAAAGAATAGTAATTTTTTCTTCATATTATTTGATAAAATTATATTACATTTTCTTTAGACTGAGGAGTTCCATATGCATTTTATGATGGAGTATTTGTGGAAAACTTTTATTGGAAAAATATTCTCATGAATGGATTCCATTACTAGAAATAAATTTCCTCTTTTGAATTATTGTTTTTGGATAGATTTTACCACTGATCAGTTTCCCCATAATAATTATAGACGTCCAAAATAAAATTTTCTTATTTTCAGCACTGAGGTATAGATAATATCATCTAAATAGAGTTAATCCATTATCTCATAATTCTTGGTTCAGAAGATACTCTAAACATGGGAGGGCTTAATTGAATAAAGTATTTAACATCTAATTTCTCATTAATAGTATAAGTATGTTGTTTCAAATGATTCATATAACTATTCATATCTTGATCCAGTTTTGCTAATACATTCATGAAATTTTGAGCTCCCATTCCCATCAGATTTGAAATTTCATTAGGGAAATCACCACATTTACTATCAAATTGATTGTTAGCATATTATCTCTCACTAAGATCCATTTACTATGAAATAGAAAATAGAAAACAATTTGGGTTGTTGAATACTTGGATAATAACCATATAAATAGTTTACTTTGAACAGAGATAGATAAACATGTATATGAGAAGTATATCCTAACCTATGATTCCTTATTTCTTAAAAAGGCTATCCATTGTGATAGAATTATCTCTAGTGGTATTGAAATTTTTTTAGTCTTAATCTCATGACTATGTTATGATTCCATCTATATCAATCCTATCCTTCTACACATATTATTAAATGTTTTTAATTATATATTACCATAAAATAAAAACTAAGGATTTTAAATTCTTGTGTCTTTGTAAGATTAGGAACATAAATTTTAAAACATTGAACAACAAAAAATAGGGTATTTCTTTATCTTCATGAATGGGATTATAACATCCTATGATCTCATACATCTATATAGTATAATCTATGGGGAAAATAGAGAAATGGGATGAGATTAAATTACCATTAAGTAATAAACATGTGAATGGGTCATATCACATGCGATAGAAAGAAAGAATATGATAACATAAAAGTCATGGCTCATGAGTAAAAATTTGGAATCATAACATGTATAACCTAGAATCATATGATCATAGAAATAATTTGAATGTTGGAGAAACATATAACATGAACTTAACATGAGTGATGTCTAACATCCAAGACAATATCACTTGCAGGAAAAAGTCCCGTAATGGATTAGGTTTACTACCTAATCTCATACATAATTTCTCCTGAGACTTAAGAGTACCAAATGAATTATAGTTAAATCTGGGTGCATCCATCATAAAATTTTCATGAATATTTGTGTAACATGACATATAAAACATAAAGAAAAATATAAGGGTTACCCATGGAAATAATGGGTATCATAATATTGTCCTAAGGAATAACCAAATGGAATATAACAATGGTATCAATGAAATAAGGGAATAAATAGTTTCCAAACAATCATAAAGTCAAAATATGAATATATCTTGAATAATGATATCAAACAAAAATTAGTTCATGTAATAGTGTGTTTAGTAAATTCTAGAAATGAACCACTTTAGTGTTGTTTAAGGGGAAATATTAGTTGGTATTGAAAGAAGAAAAATCAAAAATCGATTGTATAAAACCAGAAATGATCTAATATTTTTTTAATGATTAAATGAGTGATTTTAGTAAAATAATGGAGACTTATGTATGTTTGTGTAGTTTAATTGAAAATGGTTATGAAATGGAGAATTTCATTATATCTAGGTTTACTTATCTGGAGTAATTGTGAATTGAACCTTATAAAACATGTATTTCCCTATCAAAGAAATATTAATTGATCTATATACCGATTTTTGGAACATATACATAATTTAAATGAAATTTGAATATCAATAATGTAAAATTAAATTTTGGTAAAGAGATATAAAGATTAAGATGAAGGAAAAATTGATGTTTATAGAGATTCATTAGCTTATGTCTGATTGTGTTATGCACATGCACTAAATGTCATAGATAATAAAATTATATAAATTCAAAATCTAATTACAAACCACCTGAGAATATAATTTATTTATTATAATTTTATTACCTTCATTTAGGGATATTTTTATGAGTTATAATGATTAATTTCATTATACTGAGGGTGTTCATTTCATTGTTTTATGGCCGGTTCACTTGAGTATTATAATGGGAGTTCTTATAAAATGCGTGAAAAACATGATAAGTAGAATGTAATGATATTAATATAATTATGTTATTTTAAATGTTCCCATATATCAATTTGGTTTTAGATATGAGTACGATCCATTTGATAAAATGTTAATGATAAAAGTTTAGTTTATTTTGGTGGATTTTTTATCATCACAATCTTTTTAAATTTTATTATTTAATATTATGAATATATATTAGTTTTGAAAACTATAAAAAGATACATTATTCATTTTAAAATTTTACTTAACCATTATAATGTTTTTATAACTAGCATTGGATGAGGTAATTAAAAAATTAAAAAATCATCATCCAAGATGATGGTGAATCAACATATCTTGGATGATGTATTGATTTTTATGTTAAAAAATGTAGAATAAGATGTTTGATGGGGGGTATTCCATTAAAGAATGAAATTTCATTATTTGTATGATACTTGAGTTGCAATATATATTTCAATAGATGAGTAAATTTATGTGGTAGAATAAATAAATAATTTTAAAGAGAAACGTAGAGGATCGTGCCTCTTCAATATCATTACCTCGATATCCTCCTTAAAGAAATTGGTTTTGGAATGTTGTTGAGACCAAAATCTATTAGACATGGGGAAAATTATTATGCGGTGAATTGGAAATAATTTAGACAATATGTATGGATTTTTCGGTGTGACACGAAGGGGTGGTAAGGGTGTTATTTATATGGGGAGGATAATGGTGTTTTTGATTATTTTATTCATGTTTTTATTAATTTCGCCAACGACTATAACTTTTGTTCATTCCAAGGACAATATAAAGTAAATGGTTTTGGTAAATTTTAACCAATGGGTTCTTACATAATCTCTACATCATACAAGACTAAAAATTTCATATAGTTATTAAATACTATAAATTACAAAATTTCACTATTCATAAAAATTAAAATATATTAGATCTATACAAACAAATCACCCTAACACATTATCAAGGTGTGTATTTCAAAAATTGAATCCTTTTTATTAAAATGATATTTGAAATATGAGAAATTTAATTTTGAATTAAAATCAGCATTTAATTGAAAAATAACGATTTTCCTATTATAATAGATTTTATTACACATGGAAAAATGAAATACGGTCTCATAAAATTATCTTATAATTATAGTACAAGAAAATATTAATTTATGAATATGTTTTATTAAAATAAATTTTCATCTAAATAATTAAATTAATTAAAATAATATAAATAAAAAGTTACCTTTCATATAAATACTAACACATAATTTTTTATTTTTTAAACATTTACACACTCAATTATATAAATATATCATATTTTCATTCATAAGATACCTTAATTTTATTTATATATTGATATGTTAGGTTACTATTATAATGCCAAATTTATTATTCCTAACCGTCACATTACTATAGTAATGTCTATTTTACTATTCTATAAGTTCCTTAATTTCTAGAAATACCTTATCTTCAATATTTCATTTATGAGAATAAAATTTAAATTTGTTTTTCTATGTTAGGCATGTGTTTTATTACATAAAAATGGAAATTCAATTGATCAAATTATGGATCACTTTTAGAATATTCTACCCCATTAAAATTATTTATGCATTATGAGACCACACACTTCCAATGTTGTATTCCCAAACATAATCTATTATTTGAAAGAATTTTATTGACCCAAATAACTACTTAAGTATCCCATAAAGCATTCAATTTATCTATTGGGAAAAAATAATAGTTAAAGTTTACATGATATTCAATGTAACCAGTCTCAAAATTATTATCTTTGTCACATGAAACACCATGAAATTAAACAAAATAATACATGATAAATAATCATTTTATTTGATTAAATTAACCTCTAATTAAAACTACCAATGATCAATACAATGGGCCCATGTTAATTTTTTTATAATTAATGCTCCATGTAAATTTATTTCCTTTAATGATGAAATAAATTAATATCCTATTTAGAAAATTAGTGAATATGTATGAATATGAAAGAATATAAACCCTTAAAGGTACCAATATTTTATTCTAAGTGATTTTGTAAATTAATAATATTCTATATGAAAATGATTAAAAACAAAATCCTGAATATTAATGTAAAAAATATCTTCACTATCATGCTAAATCACCATAAATAAATTATTTTTATATTTTTTATCACTAAATATTTTAATATAATATTCCACATTCATAATGTGAATCATATATTTATACTTTTCTAAATCAATACTATATTCTCTAGAAATAATGTTACAACTTCATTAAATCTATGTATACAAGCAATAAAGGGTATGAAATTGATTCGAGACCACTTTCCATCATAATATAAGTATCAATAATGTTAATATATTCAAATCAATTCTATTATATGAACTATACCTAGAAAGATCAACTCCAGTTATTTTTATTCACCCTCAATATGTCCCAAAAATAGATTATATATATACGTTATACAAAGATTTGCAATTAGTCAACAAAAACTAAAATTTCATTTTCTTCTTAGTAACATTATAAATAAACTTTAAATTCTTGGTGTAAGTGATTCATTAGCTAGAATACATGATTAATTTCAATTCTCTCATTTTCTTATTCTATGTCCTAACTAGTGAAAAATATCATTCCACTAACATTCATCATCACATTACATAGTAGTTGTATATAAAATAAAAATGGTATAACCATGGTCACTATATTCATGGAATTAGATAAATGTAAAATATATTAAATAAACGAGGAGAAAATTAATCACTACCACACACAAAATTTATTAAATATCCTTAAATATGCACTCTAATGAAGAAATCATATTATCACAATTCAAGTAATAAAACCTATAATCACTTCAATAACCTCAAATATATTCCATAGATTATATGAACAAATTAAGAGAAGAAACATTATTAATTCAATCCTAAAATAATTATAATTATAGATCTTCCCTTGTAATGGTAAGAATGACATGGTTTTTCATGATAGGAAAGTCAACCCAATTTCACTAATAATAGTACTTTATATATATTTTGATATTATCATCCCTATTAGTGATATCCTAATTGTTTTAGCCCACAATGTTCAAACCTAATATAAACTACCAATAATATATATTAAGTTAAAATTTATACTATAATTACTCATTGGATATGTTATCATTTAAAAAAAATTCAAACCACACCTATCGACCTGTGATTCTCACTAAAATTTTCACTCCCATGAAATCATTCAACACCATTCTCGTAAAAGTAGAAAGGAGACGTAAATTAAAGACCCACTAAAATTATATCAACCCATGTCATATATCATAAAACCTCTATCTATATCAATAAATATTATTATTTCCCCACATCACTGTAATAACCTTGTTTTTAACATAGGTATGGATCCTTTTAAATTTTGTATAATTCCTTATTATGATTTTAAAGTGGATTACTATTGAATTTAAATGTTTTTTAGGGTTTGTGGGTATTGTTCGGATATCATAACCCTATCCATTTGAGAAAATTATAGGGCCTCACTATTGGTAGAAACTATGTGGCCCAACAAGCATGGTATCTCGAAATTTTGTAGGGCTAGATAGTGAGGATAAGTAGGGAACAATATTTTCCATAACCATGCTCTAGGGGGCGCAAAAATAGAAAACACTATAGATGTTTTTACAATGATTTATTTTATGGTTGGTGCATAGCCTCTTTAACTGTGTGACCTAACCATTCCATGTTTTCCTCCTAAAAAAGATGGTGCATATTTGGTACATTATATGGATATCCAGGAGCTCAAAATAGGAGACATATGTTTTAGTGGTGATTTTACAAAAATTACATTAAGAAAAATGTTTTAATACACACCTCCAATAATTTTTTATCCATCATAATGGAGACTGTTATTCTCCCATTTTGGAGCTCTAAAGACCTCATTTGTAGCTTTTTATCCTAAGGTATAATATGTTGTCTATGTTGATCTATCTTTAATAATTTGGATGTATATCAGTAAGATATAAACTCTTTTATAGTCATTTTCAATGTTTTTTATATCAATAATTTTTTTAGATTCATCCTCATACACCCTATTATTTAGATATTTATATTTTCATTAGATAAAATCTTGGAATAACCTGGTTTTCCCGAATAATTAATCTGTGAAAATCTATTTTTAGTAGTGTTTTTTGAGGACACATGTCTTCTTGCATGATAGTTTGCAAAAATCATTGTTTTTTCAAATGATTCAACCGATATGGTGGCACCGTTACAGTGGTTCTGTCACGTCCGTATAGTCATGGTTGCACTATCACGATTCTACACCGAAATAGTGTCACCCCTTATGGTGTCTCTACAAACCCGTTCCACAATTATGATGCCACTATTATAGTTTCTCACCAAATAGTGTCCCACCATTTTCCTTTTTTTCCAGTTTCCCAATTTCCAGTTTCGAATCGTAACGTATCTTTTGATTTAAATGTTTTTTAATACCTTTTAAAAATCCATTTAAATCCATAAAGATATGTTTTAAACCCCATGATTCAGGTGACTATTCAGTTACTAAAACATGTGGCCTTTTTCCTTAGTGTCGAACATTTCCCATGCTTTCCTACTTCACACCAGTTACATAGTTTTTCTCTACATATATGATATCTATTATCTCAAATCAATTATTTATACCATATTTGAAGATAATTGTTAAATCTGAATTAATCCCAACCTGTGAAACCTCCCAACTTCATGGTCAATCGATGATTAGACTTTTAAGTAATTCAAAATCATCTTCCTAATTTTAGGACCTAGTTTTTTTTAAGCAGATATCATATCATCCTTTTTCCTTCCATTCTCTCTTTTAGTGCACTTGGAGACTTAATTTTGTGATGAGTCATGCACCTATGTTGGATCCCTTCCTTCTCATCCGTGGAGCATATGGATTTCTTCCTCTACAACTCACACATCTGAAGTTATTGGTATGAGGAGAAAACTTCTATCTTTGATCATTCAAGAAAGGGTTCTTCCTTGGTCTCCTTTTATTGTCCATCATGCGGGGTGGGTCTGATAATTATCCATCAGGGGGTAGATGAAACCAATTCATTAATGAAGATAATTAACAGACTCCTAAAGAATAAAGGGGTGGGAATAATAATATTGATTTAATTGTGCTTTACCATTGGTTTATTGTATGAATTTTATAGACTCAGGTCCATTGAAAATAGTTCAAATTTATTGTCCTTTCTTGTGCACTAATGATCTCTGTTTTACTGGATAGTCTTTTGATTCAATTATTGTATCATAGAAATTGGTTAATAACATAAAATTGATAAATTAAATGGATACTCGATAAATAAGAGCTATGTCTGATCACCCTAGTTGACCAAATGGAATGAATGAACATGATAAATGGTGTAGATAAATCTGAAAACCCCCTTGCATAGTCCTGCAAATAATCCTGGTTGACTTTCATAATTTTTGGGGGTTGACTAAAAAAGGGGGATGAAATTTTCTAGTTAAAAATTTGTTGGACCGTGAATCTGAGACCATGTGGAGCTGGTATTTTGGGGCATGTTTGGTTCCAGAACATCGAGGGATCTCACAGATCCATTTTGTTTTTTATGACATTACAAGGGAATTAGGTGTGAATACACAAATTTATGTTTGTCTATTTTCCATTATTTCTTTTCGTAGATTGTGGATATTCCTATTAGTTTCCTGGTAGTGAAGGAATATTTAAATGGAATCATTGGAACATGATACTGAGAACTTGTACAATGGGAATTTTTTTCAGGAATAGGTTGTGCTCAGGTTGTGGTTGTAGTCTTTTTGTGCATGGAGGGATAGTAGTGAGAGTGGTTGTGTATGGAATGGTTTTCTATTTTGGAACCCTTAGTATGGGATGAGTGTTTTATTACCTATATGTATAATGTTTAGTTCTAGTGTTTTTTATTCGCACCCCACAAACACTGATGACTTTGTTCTGAACACCCCTGTCTCATGGGGGAGGTTGTTTTTTCCAAAATTCATATGACTGGCTAGTCATTAGCTCCTTCATGCTCCCATCCCAGGTATCCCAAGACTCTTTTGGTAGGTTGTGATGGACTAAGGTTAATTATGGAATAACAATCATTGGGAAGGGTGTGTTGTTGTGGTTTTCCTAGGTGTGTGCGGGTAGGTTTGTTTCCAAAGTGTCATCGGGATAAGGCCTTGGTGTCTTCAAGTGTTGTAGTGGTTGTTTGTCCCATGTGTCTTTAGGCATGGAAGTGGTTTTTTTGTCCCATGTGTTTGTGGTCATTGTGATGTGTGGTCATTGTGGCCTAGGTGTCTGCGGTCAGGGAGATGAGTGGTTGTTGTGGCCCAGGTGTTTGAGGGAAGGATACATGGTTGTGGTGGCCCAGAAGGTTGTTGTTGGGGAAACATTGGGACTGCAATGGAACTTATGGGGGGGAGTTCTGACATGTATGAATTCCTAAATAACCATAGGAAATGTGGTGAGGGGTACCGAAACATTGATGTGATATTAAAGTAACTTTACCTGGTTTTCATTATATGGGGAGGGTGCCTTGGTGAGGATGGGTGGATAATTTTTTTTCTAGGTTCTTTGGTTATCTCTATTTCACAAGGGGCATTAGAATTCATCCCCACTTATGCACAAAAAATTTATATTTTCCATACTGAGTGTACAAGTATAGTCACCCAAGTATATAACATTACTTTCCGGTTTCTAGTAGGACTTTTTGGACCATGCATGACCTTACTAGATTGGGTGTTGGGAGTTGTTTTTGCTTAATTTCCTATATTTTTCTACTTTCCTTTGGAGTTACTTGTCCTTTTTATCATTTTATGTTGGACATGAATGTGGGAATGGATTAAGGGGATTTACTTTCATTTTTGGATTTTGGAGTTTTTTGGGACATACCATCTCAAATCCAAATATTATTCTACAAAAGGGTAATGACTTATATATTAAGTGTGACTCTATACCCTTGGTACTACTCGCCACTCTTGGGCCTATTGAAGGCAGGACTTAGGGGTCATTATCTCTCCTACAACTTGAAGAATGAAGGGTCTGACTATTTTTTGTCCCTTTTCTAATCTTGGTGAAGGAGGGTCATGAGAAAATGGTATCAAAGGTTGTTTACAGATAGGAAGGAGTTCAGAGTTTTTCATAGTGAGGATTTTACTATATGGTAGGGAAATAGTGTTTGGAAATCTTGGTTCATGGAATAGGCCAGAGAAGACTGGATTGGGCGGAAGATTTTAGAGCCCCCCATGATCCAATGTAAGGACTCTGGACCAATAGAACGACCAAGTGAGGATACACAAATTTTAGTGCAGAGAACCTAGAAAATGTACCTGCATCATAAAGAATTGTGTTCTTGTGTGTTCTGGGTGTTTTTATAATTTTAAATAAAAAAGGATTCTGAAAATTTTTAAGAAGTCTGCTACACTACTCGAGCTTAGGCATTCCTTGTCTAACGTGTAGATATGGCACCCGAATGTTGTATTATAGTGGTTTGGGAGATCGAATCTGAAAATATGAATATGGATGATTAGAGAAGGACTGAAAAAGAGGAGGAGGATTACTAGTGTTAGAAGATGTTATGTGCCATTCATTGGAAGAACCTCATGAAGTACAGGGGAAGCGTCCTGGACATAGAGATAGAGATCTGGGTCATGGAGATGGTGATATATTTTTTTCTTAATATAGTAACTAGTATAATACTAGGTTCCTCTGGCCATGATCCAGATGTGGTTTGCAGTGCATCCATGGTGATTATCTATCTCAGGGTGAAGAAAGAGGCTAAGATTTCATGTACTGATTTCGAGAGGGATTTCCAGTAATAATTCCTTTGTTCTACAATATAGGTTGAGAAGAGGCAAGAGTTTCCCTCCCTCAAGTTGGGGATTATGATAGTGAGTGAGTTGGGGATCAAGTTCAAGGATATCATTTGTTTCTCTATAGACCTCTTTCTATTGAGGATTCATGGTAAATACACTTAGAGGAGGAACTCTAAAATTCCCTTCAGTATGTTATTACACCCATCAATCTACAAACATAAGTGGAGGTTTAGAAGAAGGATGAGGAGGTATAGAGGATGCACATACTGGGAGGTGTGCCACGAGAGGTTATCCAGTTGAGCTTGTAGAAGGGTAAGGCTGTTAGTAATCGGCCTCCAGCATCAGGTCCATCTAGGTTTCGACCAGTGAGGAGCATGTCCCAATAGTTTTAGTTTCGATCTCCAGGACATTTTCATTTTTTCTTGATCCTAGGACAAAGGTTCATTATTTGTGAAAGCCAGGAGAATCATCAGAATCAGTACCCGGAATGAGTGCAGTATAGTGGAGGTGGGAAGGTTCAACACCAAAATTAGGAGGAACAGTTTCAAGCCAGAATCTTTCAGTAGCAGCAGATGGGATAAAGATCTCCCACTTCTTAGATAGAAGGCATTATAGGAGGAGGCAGACCTTAGGGAAGACCTCCGGGACCTTGACTGGGGTGTGGTCGTTGATGTGGAAAATAGCTGAGGAGTAGGGGAGCTTGGCATGGTAGTTACATGTCGAGGAGGTAGTAATTCCAGCAGGGCCCATGGTTGTTTGGGGCACGATCATCTTGATTAATACTCTTGTCTATGCCTTGTTTAATCCATGAAATTCAGACTCCTTTGTTGCACTTGGTATCACTCATTCCTTGTGCCTATACATAGATAGACTCTCTATTCCCCCAGTGTTGAGTATTCTAGTTGGAGTTCAGACCAGCCTGTTTGATGTTTGTTGATTATGAAAACAACTGTTGTGGCTGCATCAGTCTAGGGTGGATCTCTGTTTGCAGCAAATGCAGCCATATGATGCCATTATATGCATCAAATTGTTGTTTTCAGTACACAATACTATCTGTTTCTTCTGCAAAATGGTCATGTTTTCAGATATGGGTGGCCAATGTATAACTATATTTTGTGAGTGGGGATGCATGGAGTGCATCCGACGAGTAGAGCCCCTTTTTTCTTTGTTATCTGACCTGTCATTGGAATCATCAATCACAGAGATGATGGAAGCCTCAGGGATCATCATTGAATTCTTGTACATCTTCCATATAGAGGTGGTGACTCTATCCTATTGATGTGATTTTGATTTTGGGATACACATGCAAGTCGCTGCCCGTCTAATTTTGATGGACCCCAATCAGAAGGAGCCTTTTATGTTGTAGGAGTTGTGGATCCTAGTTTATGACCTGATGAAGAAGGGTTTTATCCGAACAATCACGTCACCATGGGATTCTCTATTATTTGTTTAAAGAAGGTGGATTGTGGTCTTAGGCTATGCATAGACTACTAGATACTGAATCGGGTAACAATCAAGAACCATTACCCTTTCCTAAAGATCGAAGACATTTTTTACCAGTTTAAGGGATTAGGATTGTTATCTAAGATCCACCTATGGTTGGGATATCACAAGTTGAAATTGATGGAGGGTGACATCTCAAAGAGTACTTTCAGGTGAAGATATGGGAAATTTGAGTTTGTAGTCATGTCAATCGGGTTGACGAATGCACCTGATGTGTTCATGATGCTCATGCTCTCTATTTTCTGCATGTTTTTGGACTGGTTCATCATTGTGTTCATTGAAGACATCTTGATGTACTCATGATCAAATGAGGATCACACAGAGCATCTGAGTATTGTTTTGGAAGTCATATGACACCACCAGATCTACAGGAAGTTTTCCAAGTGAATGTTATGGACATGAGAGGAGCACTTTCATGGATACTTGGTGTCTCAAAAGTTAATAGGAGTGGAACCATAAATGTTCGAAGTGATTAGTTCTTAGGAAGAACCAAAGATATTGGTACAGGTTCATTGTTTTCTTGGCCAAACAAGTTACTACTAGTGGTTTGCTCTAAATTTTTTTTGAGTAGTAGGGCCTTTGACAAACATGACCACGAAAGGCTAAGCATTCATTTGGATTGAGCAGTGCAATGCAGGTTTCAGTTATTTTAAGTGGAAACTTGTCAGTTCCCCAGTACTGCAGTTTTTAGAGGAAGTGGTAATGTTTGAAGTTTTATGTGATGCTTCTAGGATAAGATTAGGATGTGTGCAGATGCAGCTACAAGGAGTGATCTCTTAGGGGTCTAGACAGTTACATCCTTAATATCACAACTATGCCACCTGTGACATATATCTCACAACATTAGTTCTCGCGTTGAAGTTGTGGCAGCATTACCTCATTGGGGAGCACTTAGTGGTCTTCACAGATCACTGGAGTTTGAGGCATATCGATACCCAACAGTGCCTAAACACGTGACACTAAAGGTGGGTGTAGTTTCTTCAAGACTATGTCTTCGAGCTCTTCTACACTGAAGGTTATGGGAACTTTTTGGCTGATTCCTTGAGTAGGAATTGATAGAGGGAAGTCGTTTAGGAATCTACGTTTGATTGAAAGGTAATAGAGGAGTTTACTTCTTATCATTTTGATGCACGGGTGGATGGTGGTAGAGGTTGTATGTTTTAGATGATAGTGAAATCCTCTATGTTTCAGTAGGTGGAGGAGTCCCAGTGAGGACGACATAGTGGCTGAAGTGATGTGTGATCCAGATGACAAGGACAAGGATCTGGAAGGGTGGTCAGAAGATTCTCAAAATTGGATGTTTTTTTATAGGAAGCAATTTATCCAAGAGAAAATGCGTGAGAGAGTTCATGGTGAGTTACATAATTCCCCCCCTAAGGGTACACCTAGGATTTTCCAAAAGGTACCGAGGCTCGAGAGAATATGTTTGGTGGATCGGGGGGAACCAGGAAGTGGTAGAATTTGTGGCATGGTGACAAGTATGTCAGCAGGTGAAATTTGAAGACCACATCCCATGATGTTTATTGCATCATTTAGATGTCCTTGAGGGGAAGTGAGATGACATATCAATTTTTTTCATCATGGGATGACCAGAGGTTCAAGGTGGTTGTGATGATATCATGGTAATGGTAGACCAGCTGACAAAATCAACTCACTTCTAGGTAATCAAGGAGTTGATTGAGGTGGATGACTTAGAATAGAGGTACATGGATGACTTGGTTCGGTTTGATGGAGTTCCTAGGTCCATATACTCAAATCAGTATGCAAAAATTACTTCATGGGTCTGAAATGGACTGCATCGTGATTTTGGCACCAAGAAAAGCCTTATCACTGATTTCCATCACCAGACAGTAGTGAAGATAGATCAAACCATCCAGACATTGTAGGATATGATACAAGCATGTGTTTTGGACTTTGGGGGGTTATGGGTATGGAACATGCCTCTGGTAGAGTTTTCCTACAAAAATATCTATCACTCTACCATTGTAATGGATCCATTTGAAGCCCTGTAAGGGAGGATTTGTCGTTGGCCCATGTTCTACACTGATGTGGGGGAGGCTGGTGTTCTTGTCCTAGAGGTAGTGTAGAGCATGAAGTATATGGTTCAACTTCTGAGTGATAGGATGAAAGATGCTCAGGACAAGAATAAGTTGTATGCCAATCATAGGAGGATCGTTGGAGTTCGAGTATGGGGACCATGTGTTCTTAAAGGCCTCCCGTCATTGTGGGAAGTGGAGGTTCAGTAGTGGGAGTAAGTTTTCTCCAAGGATCATCAGACCCTTTGATGTGTGGTATTGGGTTAGTGAAGTAGCTTATCAGCTACAACTACAAATACAAATATAGGGTGTCCATGACGTCATCCATGTGTCTCAGCTCTGTTGGTATCTATAGGTTCACTCACATGTCCTTGACTGGGAAAATATAGATATTGAGGTTGATGTGACATTCCTGGAGAGACCAGTGAGGATTTAGGATCATGAGGATAAGGAACTTCATGGATGAACCATTCCCTTGGTCCATGTGTTATGGAGTCGTGGTGGCATCAAGGAGAGTATCTAGGAATTTAAGGCACATATGCGTGCCTAGTACCCTGAGCTATTTCAGGTTTTGTTTTGTTTTGTATTTGACATTGATGTAATTCTTGACCTTGTTAGCCATTAGATGTGATGTTTTCCACATTCACTGAAATAGTGTGAATGTCCCAGCAGTGAGGAGGGGAGGACCTGGTCCCTAATCAAGACACATTATGGTGGACAAAATAAATCCCATGTGGGCATGTTAGTGCCTCCCAGAGAAGATAGTATCTTGACATGAGAAAATGGACTCCCCAATCCACAATTTTGGTCAGTGTTAACGTTTATGTTCATGTAGAGAAAAAAATAGAAGGGAGAGTTAATTATTATATAGTTGACCATTATGAGGGGTAGGTTTTCCGAGATGTCAAGGATATATCCTTGTGGAGCCTCAGTATTTCTATAGTTATTGAGGATATATATATAAAGGATAGTTACTAATGAGAGGTAACTTAAGAATGGATTTTGAGACATTTTTTATTCGAGTTAGTTTTAGATTATCAACGGAAATAATAGTTTGAATGGTATCTGATGTAGTAACCCAGTTTTCATGAACCCTTCCTTTTTGAAAATCTAGTGTTTGTAGTGTTCCTAAGGGTTATGTGGATTCTTGAATTGGAGAATGCGAAAACCTCAGTTCCACAAAATGGTGACACCAGTCATGGTGTCACCATTATGGTGGCACCATCATGGTTACACTATCACGGTCACACCATCATGGTTGCACCCCGAAATGGTAGAACCATTTAAAATCTCTCACCAAACTGATGGCACCATTGTGGTGTCTCACCGAATAGTGTCCCACCCTTTTATTTTTTTTCTAGTTTCTTGAGTTTCTAGTATTGACCCATTCTTTATATTTTGATGTAAAAGTGTTTTAATACCCTTTCTAAATCCATTTAATGAAATTAAAAAATGTTCTATAACCAATATTTGATAAACCCTTCCGTTACCAAAACGTGTCACCTTTTTCTTCAATGTCACACCTTTCCTCGTGCATTACCACTTCATCCTTGTTACATGGGATTTCTATATTTAGAATATATATATTAATTCAAAGATGTTATCTCGACCATATCCGAGGAGAAATATTAAATCTCAATTAATCCCATCCTCTGAAACTGTCCAACTGCATGTTCATGCCACGATATGACGTTTAAGTACCTCAAAATCATCTCCTTTATTTTAGGACCTGGATTTTTCATATGAAAATATATTATATTGCTTTTTCCTTTTGGTCTCTCTCTTAGTGAACCTACAGACTTCCTTCCAGGATGAATCATTTTCTTGTGCAGGAGCCCTTCCTTCTCATCATTGGATGCCTTGAAGTTCTTTATATACAACTCGTGCATCCCCAGTTATTGAAGGGAGTAGAAAACATAGATCTTTGATCATCCATGTAGGTTTTCATCATACTTCTCTGATTATTGTGGATCATGCGGGGTGGGTATGATAACTATCCTTCGAGACATAGATGAAACCAATTCCTTAAAGAAGATAATTAATAGGATCTTAAAGGACGGAGTTGTAAAAATGATGAGGTTGATGTTGCATTGATTTTCTGTCATTTTATATTATGAATTGGTCGGACTCATGTCCACTAAAAATCATGGTGATCGGTGGTCCTTTCATGTGCACTAATGAAGCTATGTTTTTCTGGTTATTCTTATGATTCAATGGATGTAACATGGAAACTATTTAATCACATAAACATGGTTAATTATATGGATGATCGATGAATATGATCCCTACGTGATCACCCTGGTTATCCAAATAGAAAAATATAACTTGATAAATGCTGGGATAAATATGAAAACTCCCTTACTTTATTATACTAATAAGCATGGTTGTTCTGCATTATGTTTGTGGGGTGACTCAAAAAGGCGGAAGGAATGTTCTGGCTGGGAAGCTTTTGGACTATGAGTCTAAGTCCATGTGGAGATGGATAGTTTGGGCTTGTTTTGGTTCTAGTATATTGTGTGATTTCACAAATACCTGTTGTTGTTGTGACTTTATAAGTGAACCTGGTGTGAAGGCATAAATGTATGATTCACTGTTTTCCTTCATTTTTTTCTAGGATTGAGGCTATGCTTGTTAGATTCCTGGTAGTGATTGAATATTTAAACGGAATCACATGAACATGATAACAAGAAGATATAAAATGGGGAATCATTTTCATGAAATGTGTTATGCTCTGATTATGGTTTTTGTGTATTTTTACATGTAGGTATTGTAGAGAGAGTGTGTGGGTATGGGATGGTTGTCATTTTTGGAACCCTAAGGTTAGGATGAGTGTTTTATTACCTATATGTATAATGTTTTGTTCTTGTGTTTCTTATTTTTACCCACCAACATTGTGAAATTTGATCTGAACACCCCCATCTCATGAGGGAGGGTGTTTTTACCAACCCTCTTATGTGTATTTGGTTATTAGTTATTTCATCTCCCTATTCGTAGAATCCCATGAATCTTCTAGCAGGCTTTGATGGCCTAAGGTTCATTATGGCCTTGGACTCTTCAAGCAGGGCCAGTTTTGGTGGTTGTCCTAGATGTGTGTGGTCATGTTTTTTTCAAGTGTCTTCAGGATAAGGTTCAAGTGTCTTCAGGCATATCATTGGTAGTTCTGGCCTAGGTTTCATTGTGCGTGGCAGTGGTTGCTATGGACCAGGTGTTTTTCGGTGTGGTGATTGTGCTCATTAGGGCCCAGGTGCTTGTGGGTGTGGTGATGATTTTTTGTTGTGGAAAAGGTGTCTGTAGGTGGGATTCTTGGTTGTGGTGTACCATTAAGTTGTTGTTGGGATGGTAGTGGAACTACAGTAGAAATTAACGAGAGATCTGACGCATTGGATTTCCTAAATAACTAGTGGTACTGAGGTACCATGTACCCAAACATCGATGTTTTATTACTATTAATTTACTTGATTTGAATTATTTTGGGAGTGTTACTTGGTGAGCCTTTTTGAATTGTTTCCATTCTAGTTTCATTGGTTTAATCTTCTTCTCACGGGGCATTAGAATGCCCCCCACATTTTCATGATATATTTTTGTTTTCCCTACATATTATACCTATATACTCACCCTTCTAATATAAACCTTCATTCTTGTTTCTAGAAAGACATTGAGGACTATGTGAGACCTTACTAGCATGGGCGTTTGATGTTTTTGTTTCTTCTTTTCCTTTATTTTGCTACATTCCTTCAGAGTTCCTTGTAATTTGTATCGTTTTTTTTAATGCATGTTGGAATGGATTTTTGGGCTTTACATTCATTTTTGGCTTTTTGAGTTGTCTGGGATATACAATCTTATCTCATGATCTACTTCTACATTAGGGTAATGCCTTCCATATTTTGTGTGATTCTATACCCTTGGTCCTAGTCTCCAATCTGGGGCTTATCGAAGGTAGGACTCATAGGTCATTATCTCTCCATCAACATGAAGAAATAAAGGTATAAAATTTTGTTGTCCCTTCTCTCATCTTGGTAAAGGATGGTCGTAAAACTTCCAATTGAGGATAAACTAGAGGATGATTCTGGAAAAAGAGAGTTATATGAGTATGAAGTATGTGGTCTATAACTCATTTATCAAAATTCGTTATTTTATAATGTCCTTTGTGTGAACATTTATTTCATTATGTGTTTCCTATTTAATTTATGTTCCTCTATTATAGTTGTAGAAATGTAATCTAACTATAAATATATAGATGTTTTTCATCATTGGAGCTTGTGACCACAACATAAACCCCCCATGTTGTGTGTTTTCCATAATTATACCTATAAAGGATTTTTATGTACATTTTACCAACAGTTCTATTGTGATTCATCTTGACCCTATTAATGGTAAGTCTCCCTTAATAACATTAATATTTAATTGGTTTTTATTATACCTTTAATATCTTAGTTCTACTTTATGATTTTAGGTTAAGTGTTCCAAATTGATTAAATATTGTTTAAATGGTTAATTTTGAATGTATAATATGTGTACGAGTTGTTCTAATTGAATATAATTTAAGAACATGGTTACATGTCTGTAGAACCCCATTCAATGATTTGGGATGGTAGGAGAGTGAATGTAATGAATTGAATATAACTTATATGAAGTAATAGATGGTTTCATGCCCTATTATACTTTTGACATTATCGAAAGGCAAAAACATGAAACACTTGGCTTATTAAATGGAATGATCATAACATGGCCTAATATATATGATGAATTACATATAAGGTTCCTAATGAAAAAAGACCTTGAAATTTTTATAGTCTTGTTCTGAATCATTCCCACCTTAGATTCCCTGAGGGAATGCCTTGAGCACTCATTGATGCCATTTCAGTTCAGATATTTCAGTTTCTACAGATGAAAACCTCCCTAGAACCTAATATTTTTCAACATTTTGATTCCCAGCATGACAACATAGGATCCATCCATTGTTATTATAGGATGACTTGGATATAGTTATTGGATCCAGTGTGACATTGACTGACACGAGTCACCTTGGATATAACATTTATCCCAATCAAATATTATCACATTTTACCTTGGATGAATTACTTATAATCATTTAGAGTTATTATTGTGTAATTCCATGGGTGATTCACCTTGGATTACAATCTTACAACCACAGGGAAGAAATAATTTATAAACATAGTAGGATTGACCATTGAGGTCCAAGATTCCTTGGTTATTACATCAGACCATTTGTTATAATCATTATATGATGCCTTATTACATATGGGATCCTACACTATTAGTATCACAAGGTGATGTTAGTGTGGGTTATACCACGAATGACTTATTATATAAACTAGAACATAATTAATTCATTAAATGGTTAAATTTGCATACACTTGCTGAGTCTAAAGAAGGTACTCAGTTATTTATTTTATTGTACTTATTCCATTTATATATTCATTCATGCACACTATTTTTGTTTATAGTACATATAATAGATGTTATAAATTCCATTGGTGGTTGCCTAATGGGATTTATCTCACACATTATCTAGGACACCAATGGTAACCTATTAGATTACATGTATACAGGTGTCTACAATGGGAATCGTACTACATTAGACACTTGATTGATTGATTTCATTAGGATCTATCTTGGAAGAAGATGACCTAGCCATTGCTTGGTATGCAAGGATATTTATGGTTACATTTTTTCTTCTTTTGTATAACACGTATTACCTACTATGTAGTATCCATGATTTCTATTTTTTTAGAAAAATTAAATTTATCATCATTATATTTTGAGGATTTTTGGAGTGGTTTAAATTTATTATTATTCACATATTCTTATAATGTTCCATATATTTATACTGTTTCCACAATATACCTATAATTATATTTATACACTGTGATAAACTTTGAAAATGAGGGAATAATATTCCCATGGACACATCCTAGGCCATCACTGCTAGTTGGTGGCCTCTGGCATTCCGGGATATGTTCTTGATTCCACTTTTTCATCTAGGATCAAATAATATTTGTGTGCCACCAGGATTCGAGATGTCACAATATTGGAACAGAGGGGGTCTTTTATTGCATTATTATTTGTAGAAAATATATTAGAGGTTATTAATGATTTGGAGATGGTAATAAGACTTGAATTGTCATATCTAACCCATGTACTAGGTTAATCCATGTTGCTTGAATTTAAACTGTCGTCATATTTTTCTATTACAATTGATTAAATTTCACCATTTGGTGATGCATATTTTATGGGATGATTTTTATTGTTATTATAAAGATGGATTTTATTTTTTCTATAGACCAATGATATGAATGGATGATGTATCGGTCATTCATAATCGTTGGCACCTATAATTACCATGTCATTCATATTTTGATGCCATAATGGTGTATTTCACAACATCCATTTTCTAATTATGCATGTAATTATTGAGTGGTTCTATTGTTTTTATGTTAGTCATTTGATTCATTATAGTTTTTATTTAATGATTTATTGTTTCAATTAATAATGTGTATGGGCTCTCATCTGTTGGAATAAGTAATTTATTATGTCTATCCATTCAAATGAAATAAAATGGGTGTTTATATCAATGATAATGTATATGGTCCCTGATTTCACTAGTAATGAAGATCCATTTTAAATGAACCTTGATATATGGAAAAAACTAATTGAAAAAAATAAAAGTGAAACATAACGTATAATTTTTAATGTTTTTTCATTAAATAATGAGGTAAGGTGCAATTAAACCTTCATCTAATGGAACATATGTAATTTTTTCCTAAACACTTACCAAAAAACTAGCGTTATATGTGGGTAGTTGGGGTAGTATACCATGGGTAGTGATCTCTTTAATTTTGTTCAACATTTAATATTTCTATGAATATAATTAGTTTTTGTTCTAAGGGGTGTGCTTGGAATTTATAGATTAATGAAGCCACAAAAGCCATATGTCAAGTTCTAGAACGGCGGAAAAGACTATGCTCCAAACATGGTGGGCCTTGAGCTACCATTTTTACCAACAATATTTCATCACATGCAATCACATGTTATACTATATTTGGGCATTGAAACTCATATTCATGATAGTTTCATATGTCTGATGTATCCCAAACAATGTGGTCCCTGACCTACACCAAAAATGGCTGATCTGACATGTTATTTACATCAATATCATTCTTCCAATTTATCAAGGGATGGTGGTGTATAGGCTATAGAGTCTAGGATGGAGTCCCCACTCAATATCTATGGAAATTTAAAGATTCATTCCGACTGGATGGTCAATCATGCTACTTAAGTTCTACATGATTCAACAAAGTGTTTGAGGGATATGATTACCCAAGATAGTCATTAGCAATGCTTGGTTTGGGATGATTTGTAAATTGGTTTCCAAGAGTAGTTCTTCCCTTATGCATTGAGAAATGATCACGCTAGAGATTTCATCCATCTAGATTAGTTTTTTTTCAAATCATGGAATATTCAACTTGTATCAATGAGTTTCAGTGCTTAACAATGCTTCTAGATGGCAATGATATTTCACATTAATAAAATTAGAATAATAGGCATTAGTATTCCATCTGTACTATGGTGAATGTATTTATCATAACTACCTTTTATGAAATATTTATTCATGCTCTTATCGCTGAGTATAGCCAAAGGGATGGAGATAGTAATGAGATTGGAGTATCATTGCCTAAGAAGACTGGTAGATCTTCTTGTAGTAGGAAACATCCACTTGAAGTTTCTCAACTAGGAGGTGAATCACAGAATACCCATTTTGGTAGCTCTCTAGTTTACCATCAGGGTGGATGATAGGGTAATATTAATCCTCAATGTAATATAGACCCTCTTGAGTGCCGGGATTGTGGCTGTATGGGGCATCTTCTGAGATTCCGTTATAGAATTCCATCTACTTCTAGTGGAAGTGTTTCTACACCAACTCCACAATTAGGGGTTGGTTATTTTATATTGCATCATGGGGGGATTTAGAGTATCAAAACCAAGAATATATGACAATGGTGTCATAACCACAGTAGCGAGACTTCATATTATCAGTAGCACTAGTAGAGCATTCATTATTCAGTTATTCCAGCTATAGAACATGGTTCTTGATCTGACTAGTAGTAATCATTATAGCTGATACATGAGGATCAGGCTACAGGACAATATATAGTATGAGGTACAATTCTATTAGCCTACACAATTATATCTAATTTATATGATATAGGTGATTCAAAATCCTTAACCTCATTATCTATCATTAAATGTCATCCACTATAAATACAGTATTACTATGGTGTAATGACCCTATGGATATCATTCATAGTATTATTATATAGAATATGAAAATGTAGGAATTGTCCTCTTGAGGTAGGTCATAACCATTTTAAATAGGACTTCATTGTTCTTGATATGAGGGGATTCAATGTCATTATATGGAAAGATTAGTTAGTCCTGTATAATTCCTTTGTAGACTTCTATCACCAAAGGGTATCGTTTACCTCACTAGAAGGTATAAATTATCAAAACAAGGGGGATTGGGATTTCTAGGAATATAGATCTAGACCAGAGAATCATGGTATATGTGGAGTAACCAACATGATTTATACTCCCTTCAGAGAGTAGTATGGTTTACATCAGGTTTAATTACTTGTAATAGTATATCATTTCAAGGAAATTTTCCATGATTTTTTTGGCATACCTCCTGAGAGAGAGGTAGATTTTATGAATTTTCCATTACATGAGATCTATAGTGTTTTTCCCTCTATACCAGATGCCACCTATTGTGTTACAAAAGAATAAGTGGGAGTTGGATAATATAAAGGCCAAAGGTTTTAAATGTCATAAGGCTTACTTTTGGAGTACTCCCTAGCTTTTTTCCAAGAAGACGTATGAGAACCTTCATATATATATAGATTATAGATGGTTGAACTTGATTATGATAAAGAACCAGTATCCAATTCCCTAAATAGATTATCTTGTTGAGAAGATCCTACAATCTAGGGTACTCTAAAATATTGACTTGAAATTATGCTATCATCAGGTGTGATTCGGGCCGTCGTGCGTACCTCATACAACATTCAATATAAACTGTGGTATTTTTGATTATCTTTTTATATTGTTCAATCTTATGGAAAGGCCTTTTATTTACATGGTTGTGATGAATATGGTCTTCCACCCCTCTCTAGATGTTTTTTCGTGATATTTTTGAACAACATCTTGGTGTATCCTTACACTTGTGGAAACAATGATAAAATCCTTGAAGTCATTCTTAGTAAAATCCAATAAAAATATATTAAGGAAATAAAATTTATCCACCAATTGTGGATAAAAAAAGTTTACTAATTGGATCGTATTATCTCAGAATCAGAAGTATTTTTTGAACAAAAGCTGGTGGGTGTAGTGGATTACTTCAAGCATCCAAAAAATGTATTAGATATATGATGTTTCTCGGGGATGGGTGGATATTAGAGGATTTAATAAAAGACTTCTCACAAATGTCTTAACCTTTTACTGGTATCACAAATATGTTTGTTAATTTCCCATGGTCTGAAGAGTGTGATCAATCCTTTCAGGAGTCGAAAGTGATAAATTTCATGGAACCTATTTATATTATTCAAGAGTATAGCAGAAATTGTGCTATGTTATGTCATCAATCAGGGGGCATCCTTGGTGAAGTGCAGATGCAAGATAACAGAGTTATTACATAAAGATATCGAAACCTGATGTCGTGTGAGAGAAACTCACTAGATACATGACGTCAATAAAGCATCACATTTCCATACCTTATGTTACTGTACACATTATCTGATTGGTGTGTGATTTTTGGATCATATTGACCAAAAGTGTCCCAAATATATCTTCACATATTGTGAATTGATCCTCAAAAAAAATATTTGTGTTGAATATCTTCATTAATTCGATTTAAACTTCCTATATATCTAGAGAAGGAAATCCAGTAGCAGATGTATTGATGTAGAAAACATAGGAAAATGATGTCGGACAATCCAATGATGATTGGAAATTGTTGCAACTAATTTTTGAGCCACATCTAGAGTTTCAAAAAAATAATAGGATCTCTAGTATTTTCTCCTTGATATTTACCTCTTCGATTTTTAAGGAGGTAATGAGAATGAAATTTTCACATTTTAAAGGCTTGATTCTCCATGATATTATTTCCTAAAATGACACGACTTTAGATTGGTTTGTTGATAGAGATAAATCCAAATTATTTGTGGAAATGGATGGGCTCATATAGATATGGTAGTGGGTCTAATTTGACTATTCCACTCTTCTTTGTAGGTAGTTCATCTAGGCATATCATTTTTATATTGAGATATGTGATGCCAATATTGGATGTATGGGTTGAAACATCATATAGAAGGATTTATCACTTGGTGTTCCACCAATCAGCAGGTTATGGTGGAGCACTAGGGACATGCATGATTTTTATAACCCTATAGATTTTTAGAATGAAAATGGGATGATATTTTCATGGAATTTATATTCAACTTATCTAGGTTTCCTTGAGCAAGTGACACAATATGGGATTTCATTGATTGATTGAGGAATGTATCCCACTTACTTACTATTTGGGAGACATTATCAATTGATGAGATGGGATGAAATAATGTAAGTTTGATCATAACATTGCATAGGTTCCCTCTCCCTATCGATTTAGATAGGGATGCTTTCTTTACATTATAATTTAGGTTGGGGTTATAGAGAGAAATGGGTATATAGGTGTATTTGAGAGTATCCTTTGACCGTTAGACCAATGGAAATACAGAATGGATGATATATATTATATAGGACATGTTCATAGAATTTTTTCTTCACTATGATGGTTTATTGGAGATGTATATCCTTCTCTTCGATTATGCCTACAAAAATTTCATTCCTATGAAATTTTGATGGATCTATTAAGGCCTTCTATGGTAGGATGTATAATTCAAACCTTTGCTGGTTAGAGAATTGTGGGGAAGTTCCACTAGTTCCTCATCTCACACAAGAGACTTTAGTGTAGGTTTATAGGATAATAAATCATATTAATACTTCTCATTCTAGTCAGAAATCTTAAATCGATTTCAATCAAAAATTTCTTGATTTCAAAGTCAGTGATCCTGTTTTTTTACAATTATCGGCTTGGATAGGGAATAGATTGATACTGAGAAATGGGAAGTTTTATATTCATTATGAAGGGATTTTTGAGAATATATAGATATTTGGGATGATAGACTATCTGTTTTTACTACCTCTAATGTACCATTACATGCATGATACCTTAAAAATTTTACAGCTTTTTCAGTACACGCTAACACATCCCATACCATTGATCCCAAGGAAGTTATGTTATATGTAAATTTTTATTTGAGAAGTATCTTATAAACATCATTATATAATTCATGAATTATCTATGAGGATGGTCTCATCCTTTAGTTAGGGTAATATGGTTGAAAAAAACATTTACAATATAATAATTGGGGCTTGAAGACCAATGTACAAGCCTAGTTGATAAATTTGTTCTCAAATAGTGTTTCTCCACCCTTGGAAGGTAAAAATGGGGATGATTTCCTTTAAGTGGGGAAGAATTTAAGTACTATATTTTTATATTAGGTATATATCATTACAATATTTATCTAATTATTTATTATAGACTAAATTAAGATTCCTATAGTGGTTATAATGGTTTAAGTGGTGTTTGGGGATTGTTTCGGATCTCAGAATCTCAGATAGGGGTGAAAAAACACATCCACACGGTTAGGAAAAACCTTGTGACTAATCTTACATGGTTTCTCTCAACTATCCAGGGTTGGAAAATGGGGAAAATAAGGGAACACAGTTTTCCCCAACCATGCAGTAGGGGACACATGCCCGTGACAAATTGTAGACATTGTTGAATAGGTTTCTTTTACGATTGGTGCAAGTTTTACTTATGTAGCCTAAAAATGAAATGTTACCCTCAAAACATCATATGATGTAGGTTGTAACATGGTTTGAATAACCCTGTGGAAAATTTGTGCAACCTTTTTTTGGTTGATTTTACAAAAAATCCCTAATGTAAATTTTTTTAATATAGCCCTTCTCGTAATTGTTTCTCTTAGTGACAGGAGACCCATTTTCTCCCATTTTGGAGCTCTCAAGATCTCCATTATATCATTTGATCCATAGATCCAATACAATATCTTTTTCTAATGTTTTTTATCACATTGTATGTGTATCTGTAAGGGATTGAGTCCTTTTTAGCTGATAATTTTTTTTCATTCTATTAACGATTCTATTTAAGAAGCAGGATCATATGCCATAATTTCTGGGCATTGAGTTTTTCAACCGATATCCTCCAATCAATGAAAAAATCGAGGGTGATACTATATTATGAGAGTCACATGAGTATGCATTATGTGGTCTATAACTCATCCCCCACGATTCATTGTTTTTTTAAAGTTCTTGGCTTAAGCACCGATTTCATCAGGCATTGCCTATTTAATTTACATGTATTTCTTATAATTGAAAGAAAAGTATTCTAAGACTCATTTTGTAGATATTACTCATCCGTGGAGGTTTTTATCTACTATACACAACACCATGTAAGGTTTTTTTATAATGTCTTTTTAGGTTGTTTTTTGTGCTTCTATGCCACTATTTGGTTTTACTTTGGCTTGACCATGCTAATAGTAGTCCTTTTTAAATACATGACTATTCTATTTATTTTGAAAATCCAATGAATATGTTTTATCCACTTGATCCATCTATTTTAAGTGATAATACTTTTTCAATTAATGATTAAAATGTTAAATTTGAATATATACAATGTATTTGAGTTTCCTAATAGAATGTAATTGAAGAACATGGTTTCTTGTTAGTATCACAAACTTCCATGTTTATGTAAATATTCAAAGTAAACCTAATGAATTGAATATGACTTATATGAATTAATAAATAGATGCATTGATTTTTAGTCATTTCACACTAATGAACGGAAATGTCTTGATCCTTAAGTATTACTAAACAACTTGATCATAACATGGACTAATATATATGTTAAATTAATTATTAGTTGAAAAATGAATAAATAACATGACATTGTTATAGGAGTGGTTACACTCAATCTCAACGTGGATTCCTGGGGGAATGCCTTATACACTCATGGATTCCATTCCAATTCAGATATGTTGTTTTCCAAGGTTAATACCCACCTTGGAACACAATCATTATCTACCTGTGGATTCTTGATATGGCACCATAGGTTCCCTTCATTATCATAAAAGGATTCCCTTGATACACTCCTCTGATCACGCATAATATTTACATACATGAGACACTTGTTATACACCCTTGGTCACAATCACTGCTTATCCCATTTCACCTTGAATGAATTTCTTAGACTCTTTAAGAATCATTATATTGGAATGCCTTGGAAAATGCCCCTTAAATTACACTCTTACCCCCACAGTCAAGCTACTTTTTATCACATGAGTTGGCATAAACCATGATGTCATGGATTTGATGGTAATTACCATCAATTGTCTATTATTATAATTAATGTATGCCTTGTTATATCTTGTAACTGTCACTATTATTATCCTGATGTAATGTTTGTGATAGCTATACCACATGTAACTTATTATATAAACTAGAAGATAAAAAATTAATGTAATGGTAACATGATTAAAGACCAACAGAAGTTGAAATGGGTACTAGGGTATTTATTTTACAATACTACTTACATTAATATATTATTTATTTCACACAATTTGAGTTTATAATACATGTACAATATGTTATAGACACAGTTGGTGGTGGCCTACTAAGATTTATCTCACACCTTATATGAGACAATATTGTTACCCAAACAGATTACATGTATACAAGAGTTGACAAAGGGAAGTGTAATACTTTAGATACTTGATTTCATTCTCACATTAGGAAGGATATTGGTAGCAGATGACCAGACCATGGATAATAATTCTTGGGTAGTTTAAGGTTTTTTCCTCTTTTGTATAACATGTATTACCTAGTACTTTATATTAGTGTTTTATAATTTTTTAGAGATATTAGATTTATCATCATCATCTTCTATGTATTATTGGTAGTTGTTCAAATTTTTATTTTTTTAGTATGATTATACAGTGAAATCTATTTATTCTATTTTATCTATTTACCTGCCATTATATTTATCTATTATGCTACACTTAGTTAATGGTGTAATATTATCCCAAAATAATACCCTAGGCCCTCGCTGCTAGTTATAACTCGTTATTATTTAGGGATATGCAATTGAGGCTATGTGGATATCCAGGCTATGGGAACATTTCAGTGGAACCTGAGTTTGGGATGGCACACTCATAAAATAGATCATAATTGTACCAATGAGTCCTTATTAGATCATTAATAACCATGGTACAAAAATTAATCAACAATATGTCAAATGATATGATGATTACAAATCAAGGAATGAATTGTAAATTTCAAATAGAATGGAAACCGTTAAAGTCATAGTAGAGGATATTCTAGGATAAAAAATAAACCAATACTTATATGATAAATCAATCATTCTCTATGAAAAAAAATATTCATCATCCACAACCGGACCACCAATTGTGAAACATGATAGTCAAGAAAAAGTAGCATAAATATAACCATCATCGAAACCAAAAAACTTCCCTTCAATCAAAACATTCAAAGGATTTTACAACAAGCATTAGGATTTCCCAAATCATATCTGTAGAATTAGGAAATAAATCCCATACAACATGTCATCAAATTGAGATATTTTATCCTCCAAATTGAGCTTAATCTTTAGTATGGTAATTTGTACAATTCCCCGGATGAAATGTTATTCATATATATTATTAAAAATAGATGACTCTATGATAGGTTATGACTTTTTCTTGTCCAAATTATGTTTTAATTCAAGCTGTTTCTCATTATACAATATATTATTCAAAGAAACTAGAAATCATGATAGGATTGTATAATAATAAAGATATGATTTTAAATATGTGAGTGTAAATTCCTTACTATGAATTTGTATAATTGTTCCCATAAAATTAAAAAAATTATATCAATAATGTCCTATACATTATATATTTCATTTACTAGGCTAAAATTACTATAAAATAAAGGACTTATAATCCTGAGGTTGTTAGTAGATAACAAATGTTTATAATAGGAATGATTTAGTCTCCATTCCTTATGCCTGATAGTTTTATTTTTTAGAATAATAAATATTTCCTCAAATACCATTCCCCAAGAATTTTTCTAAACTAAAATAATCCTAAAATATGAATAAATCCTATAATAAATAAGGATATCAACCAAATGTTATGTTACTTATCTATCATGATCTGATTCCACCTTGCATACTCTTGGGATATTGATACAACAGAATGTGGCCCTAAATCATTACATCTAATATCCAACATTTTGAAAAATAGAACACAATGTAAAAATTAGACATATTCAAGGGATTAATATTTTAAGAACAGTTCGGATGACTTTAAGATCACGTAAAACCACTCATCCAAGTGAAATAAAGAATCCTTGATCAACTAATATCATAAAGATATATAATGATTAAATGAAATATAGTATAATCAAAATGTAATATTGATTCAATTGTAACCAAATGTCACCTATCATAGAAATGAAATAAATACCAAACAATTCATATACCTCATTGGTTTATGAATCAATCACTACATACTAATATCTTACTATCCACATTTGTCCCCATGCTAAAACCACCATATAACTCCGCTAACACAACATTTAAAATGTCTATGTTAAAGTAAAGGTTGAGTATATCCAAAACTATTAAAAGAAAATATCATAAGGGAAAAACTAGTTCAATATTATTCGTGCGTAATAATCAAATCAATAAAGTCATGATACATAGTTATGTATTTAACAACCAAAATCACCTCATGGTAATCTAGGATAAACATCAACTAGTGATTGATTTGATCCCAAATTAATATTAAATACTAAATATTATTTAGTTTATGTTAAAAATATACAAGTCATTATCAATAAATATTTTTCATTATAATATTTGATTCACATGTTCACAACAAAAACCACTCCTAAAAAATATATATATAAAATAACACAAACCATAAAAATATAAAACCCCATTAAGAAAATCTCCCAAACTCAAAAATGAAGATTCCATTGAATTAGGTGACAAAAAAATCATCATCATTATTTAATCATAATGACCACATAAACCATATAGATGCATCATAATGGCCAAAAACCCAATTCTGTCATCTTCGTGATCATCTCAACCAAATAACTTGCAGATAAACACATTGATAGATATGTCGGTGACTAGGAGTACAAGTTGACCATAAAAAATTCTTAATCATGTAGTGTTAATTTGATTGAAAAATAGAAACCAATAATGAGGTCGGGGATGGGAAACAATTGATACTCCGATCATATGAAACAATAATAAAATAAAATATATAAAATTTCCCATAATCCTCTTACCCATAGTCAAGCTACAATATAATTCACCACTAAAATATATATATAACTACATCAACAAACATACTAATAAAACAATCAATGTCATCATCATTTCATCAATAATATCATAGTCTACTGATGTGAAATTTTTTAATGGTTAATGTACACTCATCTATAATAATGAAATAATTGTCCACATAGGATGATTTATATAAAGTGAAAAATAAATACATTATCATTATAATGAATCTGAATCATTTTAATATTGATATCATGATGTGAGGGGTATATATTTAATGGGAAACCCCCCAAAATTTAACATTTATATCAATGAAACATCAAACAAGGGTCAATTAAAATTAATCAATCTATTATTGTTACTCAACTGACTGAATGATAATTATCATAGCTGAAAATAAAAACACAAAATATTCACTATCCTTTTGTAAATATATCACATGGAGAGAAATGAATATCACTACATGAGTTTATTCACTGATTATAATTCTCAAGCACTAAATAAATTACCTAAACAACATTTTCCATTAATGAAAAATCCTCAATAAATCGATACAAGAATAATTACATTATCATGATCAAGTCACCTAAATGACAAATATTTAATGTCAATACAAGGGAAATAGATATATTATGCAATGATCTTCCTATAAAATCCCCAATAATAATTTTAATACCCATATATTTAATATAAAACCCAAAAAATCCATGATAAGGATTCATTAAGACTCATCATCATGAAAAAAATCATCAAACCATGTACATAGTACTAATTAACTAATCAATATGTGTCATTTTATCTACAATAATTAATGTAAGTTAACGGAGAATCCACTAAAGAATCTGGATTATAATGAATGATATTATACAACCTATAAACATACTCACCCCAAATATAATTTTAGAATTTTTATTTTATTAAATAATTAAAATCACCCATCAGAGGGAGCTGGTGAATTCTGCTTATAAAAAAGAGTAAAAGGGGTACATTAATAATTTTTTGGGGTATGAAAACAATAATATCTATGCCCATTATTTTATAATACTAAAATCAAACTACAAAAAAGTATTATTAGTCTATAAATTATCATCAATATTATCCAAATGAAAAATTACCCCATATTGACTATTTCATTATTTAACTTAGATGTCATAGAGAAGATTTGTAATTTCCACCAAATAGAACATGAAGACACACATAAAAAAAAGGACACAATTATAATTAAACTTATAAGTATAAAATTAATATATTTTTATTGTTATTATATTATTATTATTCTCTACTTTAAAACTTTTCCACCATTTAATTCCATCACTACTCCATTAAATATATATGATTTCATCGTCCATATCAATCAATGTTTTTCTTTATGATAATTTTATATATGTGGATAATAGACTTCCTTACACCAAAATTTCTATATATTCACACAACCTCCCTTAATTAATAAATTTATCTAATTTTAATTTATTATTATATATTGTTACAAATATTGATCATCGAGATATTAATATTTCATAAAGTATTTTCACATTTCATGTGTTTTAGTTTATGAAATATTGTATTATATAAAAATATCACATGGAATGACATGATTAATGATGAAATATAGGGTGTGGGATGTACATTGTTTTAGATATATAATAATTTTTTTATATGGCCATATCATATGGAACATCCGAGGTAGTGATATTTAATGATTGGGGGAAATAAATAGGTATGAAATAACTCCCACTTTAATCATAGGGTTCAACTGAAAGATATCATATCACAATTTCCTAGGTATTCATTCAAAAAATCTAACCATGTTGTAAGTAATTCTGCTGATATAATGATGTGGTATTTGATAGTTTAGGCTATTAAAATCATAAACATTCTCTATAATAATGATCCATTTTATAAGGCACCATAGATTATTATTATGATTTATCCATAAAGGATACACACGAGATAGAAGAATGTTTTTATCATCAGTTATAACACAAGATTAAATGTGAAATTACATTACATTTCTACTCAATGGAATTATAAATCACACATCTAAGTAATGGATGTGTACATGATTTCTTGATGGCATGTGAAAACTACTTATTACCTCAAACACTCTTATCGAACCTTCATTGAACATTAAGGGATAGGAATTCCATGTAGTGTGAAGGATATCATTTCCCTCATGAATGATTAATTAATAACCCATGGATACCTCCAAAAGTGGGATGTCATTTTAAGAGAAATAATGATATATTGATCAAAGATTTTATGTGGATGATGTTTTTGATTCCCTATATGAATTATTATTGTAAGGTAAACATATCATTTATTTATAGTATTCTTAAGTTTTTTATTTGTGTGATTTTTAATATCATTAAAAGAAATATTGGATTGGAATTCATATATTTTATCCCACTACCTATAACAAGTGCTGTTAAAGACATTCCAATACCAGTAGTGGTATAAAACACTACCATTCATTTTAATTTTTGAAATTATATGGGAAATAATGAATTTTAAAATCATATTTCATTCATAAAATATAATATGATATATTGATATATCGGGTGTTTATCATGGAATATTATATATGATATCATAATTAGTGAATCATTATATACCTATTTGTTTTTTGTTATCACAACATACAAAATCTATATATCGTAATTCATTATTATTTCACAATGTTTCAAAAATATTGTATCAAATGATATTTTTCTCAATGGGTTTAAATCATATGTAAGGTTTTTACATCTACGTTATAAGATTTATCCTTTAACACTAAATTGATTAACCTTAGGTGACTATAATATCATATTTAACGATAGGATTATTCATTATTGATAATGAATGTAAATGAATATAAGGTTTATAATATACAATAGTATGAGTCATTATCTATGATACACCATTTTTCATAAAATATTATTTATCAATATTTCATATTCTTTATTTTTTATATTTAAATGAATATTTTTTTTTTGAATATTTTTTTAAAATATTAAAATAAATCTGTAGCATATTTAAATATTTCTAACGCTTTTATTAATTAATTAATTATAAATTTTCCATTATTAACTAATAATATTTTATGACATTTTCATTGATAAATATTTCACAATATTAATTTGTAATATTAGAAACATCATTATCCTATTATATAGAAATCATTAATAAAATTAAATATAGTGTTTATTTATAAATGATATGGGAATTTATAAAGTGTTTATAAATTATAAAATTAAGTCCATAATATAATGTGTTCATATTTTAGAATTATTGTTTAATAGTAATTAACTAATTGAACTGTTTAAATTAAAAATAAAAATGTAAAGACCTGGAATTTCGTGGAATTTTATTCCCTTAAATACATTAGAACTTTAAGAGTCCCTGAAAACTGACGTTGCATGATTCCGAAGACCGGTGTGCCCAGAATCAATTTCTGAAATTTTGTTTGGGTACATTCAGTAAGCGTATGAGCGAGTTTTAATAACTATTGATTCATTGAATGGAATTGAAATCTAAGGGCACCGTTGAACTCACAGCGCCCGTATTCGCTTAAGGATACTTTCACTTCAACGATAGTGAGTTGAGAATAGAAGTTAATTTTTGGGTTATCATGAAAAAAATAAAAAATAATTGTGCAACACTTTATTTTATTTTAGGTGGGGCCACAACACCTTAACCTACCATGAGAGGTTATGGAGGTGGGGACCACTCGAACTTAGCCTCCCATGTGAGGATAAATGAGATGGGGACCACACGCGGCTTAACCCCTATTAATGGGATGATAGGAAAACCTCTCAACACCCTTCATTAATGAGGGCGGATCCCCTGGATCTCCCCATTAATTAATAGATCCAAAACATAGTTTATTATGACAACATCACACCATTAATTAAATGGGTCATCTCATTTAATTAATCACCACAATTTGAATTTTAAAATCGATAATCTAAAATAAAAAAATATATTTTATTTGGAGGGGCAGGCTTTTCATTTGTTAGAAAAGGAGGATTAGAGGTTCATTGGGAGAAATTTCCAACCAAAGAACCATTCTCCCAATGAAGAACCCCAACAACGATTTTCCACGGTCTTCTTCCTAGGACTTCTTTCCCTGACACCTACCGACGTGAAGTGTCTTCCACAACTGTCGTGCGTATTCAGGAGAGGAAGAGTGCATTGGACACGATGAGCGACAAATCCATCTTCTTTCTGTGACTTCACCATCGACGACTTATAATCAAAAGGTAGGGGGGTTTACATTGAGTAATATATCTTTCTTTTTCATATCTTCTTTTGAAAGGAATCGATACAAAGGATTGTAATAAATTGTTGTTCACCATTATCCTTTGATGAACCAATTGCTATCACCTCTAAATGTGCAGGGTGTGGGACAAACTAACATGGCCCGACTCCCTCTGCCAATATTTTGTAATGTTTTTACCATGGATATGACATGATAGCGAAGAAGTCGGAAATGAAAAAGGATGCGCTACCTGCAGCCTCCACAAATCGCGCCACCCCCGCGACGCGCCGATGCATCCGACCGAACACCCCCGGCTTGAGTCGGATCGAGCCGCTCCGAACCAGCCTGCCCGGCCAGCTTGCGGCCGCCCATGCGCCCTGTTTGCTTTCCCGTAGCCTACCCGTGCCCTGCCTAGCACCCCACGCGGCCTGCCCGGTGCCCCACCGGCCAGCCAGATCCCTGCACGCCACCTGACCGCGCCCTACGTGGCCTCCTGTGCACCCTGCCCGACGCCCTACCATCCTGCTCGGCACCCCGCCGGCCTACCTGGTGCCCTTCCGGCTTCTTCATCTCCCTATCGGCATTCCCTGAATCGCACGCAACCTGGCCTCTCCCTGCCCGGCCCCCCGCTAGCCTTCCAATGCACCGTCCGGCCTCCTGGTGCCCTGACGAACTCTCAGGCTGAGAAACTGAGACACGCCACTCACAGCGCTATCCGAACAAGCCTCAGCCTCAGGGTCGAGCTGCCTATGTGGCGTCCTCCAGGCCGAACGGCCCCCACAGTCCGTAGGGCCGGTCCCAGCAGACTAGGCCGAACCTAGCAGGCTAACCCGCCAAACAGGCCAGGTCAGACCCTGCTGGTCATACCGAGTCGACCCAGACCGGGTTGGCCACATCTAGTTTAGGCCCAGTCGGTCCGTCCGAGTCGGACCTGGCCTAGGCCCATTACCGAACGATACTTCCTTTGGCCATATCTTTGGCACCAAATGACACTTTCACGAACTATCAGTGATGCTAGTTTTCGTGGATCACAATGATCCCTTTGAGAGTACCCTACTAGAGTTTGGGGTAATGTTGAGATACGGTCAGGTTCGATCATACATGAATCCAACCAGGCCCATGGGACTAAAGAGCTTATAACTCACATATCAGGCATCTATTTGATGCACTGTCTATTGCATTGAGACACCTTTTATGAGGCTGACCATTGAGATACTTCTACTTGGGACTTCGTGATAGTTGGAGTATCAACCTATAGCTCGTGGAACAGACTCTCCCGGAGAGAAGCGAGTGGAGTACGGAGACCTAGTATTTGGCTGAGACCTAACGACTGCTTGACCGATTTGACTCGGAGTGATTCTATTTGTGCAGTGGGGAGCGACATGTAGTTTTCGGCAAGCCCATGGTGGAGGAACTCCTTGTAGTTGGTGTATGACCCACAGTACTCGACAGGAGGAGTACCTCTGCTAGCTATTAGGGGGGTGTTCCAGGTATTTGGTGGCATACCCATAGTGGGGAGCACCTCTGTGTGAGCATGGCATACCGATGATACTCGTTAGGAGGAGTACCTTAGTAGTCTAAGGTTAGTGGGATGTGCCTAGTAATTGGTGGCAGGCCCACTGTACTCGACAGTGGAGTATTTATCTAGTAGTCATCGTTTCAACAATGTGAATAAAAATCCAGGTTGTGCTGAGTTAGTAACATCTGCGTTTACCTCATGATTGAGATGGATTACTTGATAACATAGTTATATGTATGAGCGTATACCTATGTGAGGTTATCTGTTGATTTCATACTTTTTTGGTTTGTCCTTGTTGGATTTTGTGAGACCGTGAGGGTCTCAGGGTCCCTATTGAGTATCGTTATACTCACCCTTTCATGGGCTATGCCCACACATCATGGTGTTGGTTGTAGGTGACAAGAAGTGCTGACCGAGGCTGAGTGGACCAGGACTGGACGGTACCTAGAGGTGGCTCACACAGCAAGATGGTACATAGAAGAGAAAGACGGGTGTGGATTGATGTGGAATCTATCTGTACCTACCCTCCATGTTCGATTTCCTAGAGGAAAATCCAGTATCTATTTCACCTTTCTTCTATTGTATTTCAGTTTCCTTCTACTTTATAGTTGGGCTTGTATTTTTTCCCCTTTTACTTTTCATCACTCCATTTGTATACCATTTTACTTAGTCTTTTGCTTCCATCTTATACTCTGTTGTGTGTGTTATAATTTATAAATTCAATGACTTCCTAGTTTTAGGGATTTATTCCTTTGGTGCTAGTCGCCAGTCCCTGGCCTATGGAACGCGGGCTTGGGGTAGTCACGGACCAGGCCCCAGGGGATGGGTCGTGACAAATTATTATTTGGGGGGGTTGGTTCTACCGCATAACATAGGACTCTGATCTTTCTTTTCTATGAAAAAATAGTGTTAAGAGTACCGAGTGTGGTTTTCAGTTTAGGGAGTCCAGTGTTGGTGCAGTGGTCGACGTATCCAAACACCAGGACCCAGACTTCTGATTTCTGACATAGTGCACGAAAACACTGATCACCTGTGTGTTTTCAAAAGTTTACTTTATGTCAGCTCAACCAGGTCAGCTCACTAGGTATAATATTTTGACCGTGTTGCATCTGTTTCATTCAGGATTCCCTCCCACTGATGACCCTCAAGAGCCCCTATAATTGTACGCGTATATATCCCACCGATTAGTGAGGCCTTGGTGCAAGGCAATCTTCCAACGGAGGCACCAGTGGTACCACTACTTGTTGGGACACCGATACAACTATCCCTAGAAGCGGACGATGTATGTCACTTTAGCGCATTGCAAGAGTTCCAGTGTCAGTGGCTACCCAGGTTCAGGGGAGAGACAGACACATAGGAGGTTGTGTATTGGATGAAGGATGTGTTGAGGGTCTTCAGGCTGGTAGGGACACCAGCAGACCTTATGGTGATCATTGTTTTGATTCTTTTTTAGGAAGCAGCAGGTAGATGGTGGAGCCTGATGCTCTAGGTGCATGATGATGCGACACAACTCTGGGAAGACTTCAAGTGCCTGTTTCGGGAAGAGTTTTTCACAGACACTCTCCGCGTAGTGTATATACATGAGCTACTACATCTGCAACATGGCATCATGACTATAGCTCAGTACTCAGCGAGGTTCACCGACCTCTCGCACTACTCTACTCATATGGTATGAGACCTATTCTTTAGGGCTCGGACCTTTGAGCAGGGTCTCAAGTGAGAGATCAAGGCTTCGATGAACTCCCTTAGCATCTCGACGTAGGAAGGGGTGTTGGAGTGAGCCCTCTCTATGGAGAGTTTCCTTGATGAGCAGTCTCTAGCAGCGAGACCCACCACTAGTCGACATGCAGCAAAGTCTTCTGCAGGTGGAAGTAGACATATGTCGCAGAGGTCCAAGAGGACTAGGCTCCCAGGTGGATGACCACATGACTCAGAATCGGTTGTGTGGGGAACCTGGAGTGGAGATAGAGCTAGTCATGCCTAGAGAGGACAGTGTTACTCATTCAGTGGGCATGGTCACATGGCTCGTGACTGTCCGACCAGCCATTTGGATGATCAAGATATGGTCAAAGGACCACCCAGGAAGAGACAGAGATTCGATCGAGGCGGTTCACAGGGAGCAGGAAGATGTGTCAGAGGAGCTAGCAGTGCTGGTGGTGGTGTATGATGTATCAAGGTGTTACCACCACCACCACTAGGAGGTCCATCGCGACCACATGGAGAAGGTGGATTTGGGAGAGCTCGGATCTATGCAGCTAAATCCTACAATCAAAGCACTCTGAAGATGATTCGATATATGATCTTTGTCTACTCCAATATATCTATAGTTCTTATAGACATAGTTCTCAGTCACTCTTTCATTTCCACTGCCCTCGTTCAGAGCTCAGAGATTCTGACAGAGTCATTTTCTTGGTCCTTATGGCTAGAGACTCATATGAGAGTGGACTCGATGATCACGCACTAGTTCCGACAGTGTGAGCTTACTCTATGAGGTGAGAGCGTCAGCTAGGATTTCCACATAGTAGTGTCTAGGCCTTATGACGTCATCTTGGTTATCGAATGGTTATCTACAGTCCATGCTCAGATAGACTGTCTTAGGCACAAAGTGCGATGTGTCCGCACAGATGGGACTAGGTTTACCTTCACCAGCTATAAGGGAGCATTTATAAAATAGGAAAGACTTACTCGAAGGAGGGTGCAGCCGATCACTTATCAGTTGGCCTGCCATACCCTTGGGGTAGTTGATGTTGAATGTTTGAGCTATCCTGTAGTGGTGGACCAGTGCGTATATGTATTCCCGGGAAATCTTCGAGGACTACATCCTCATAGAGAGTTGTACTTCTACATTGACCTATACCCCAGGATGAAACTAATGACTACAGCAGCGTATCGGATGGCTCCCGCTGAGCTTCATGAGGTGAGGGTAGAGCTAGAGGAATTGTAGGGTAAGAGATTCATCTGGACCAATTTTTCTCCCTAGTTAGCCACGATTCTGTTCGATAAGAAGTCGGATGGGAGATTGAGGACTTGTATCGACTACTGTCTCCTGAAACAGGTGACCGTGAATAACAAGTACCCACTTCTAAGGATTGACGACCTCTTTGATTAGCTTAAGGGAGCATAGTGGTTCTCTAAGATAGACCTCCGATCATTCTATCACCAGCTTGGATTTCAAGATGAGGATGTGAAAAAGATGGCTTTCAGATGTTGGTACGACCACTAAGAGTTATTGGATATTCCTTTTAGAGTAACCAAAGCTTAAGCAGTGTTCATGGGACTCATCAATAGGATTTTCCATCCAGACCTTGATTGCTTTGTCGTAGTCTTCATCGATGACATTCTGATCTACTCGACTACTGAGGAAGAGCATGCCTTCCATTTGTGGGTAGTACTGGACACAATCCAAGAGCACCATATTTATGGTAAGCTCAAGATGTGCATGTTATGCATCCGAGAGGTTCACTTTTTGGGACATGTCATCTCGGAGGCTGGAGTTGCAATGGATCCAGTGAAGATTGAGGTGGTACTTGCTTGGCATCCACCCAAGAGTGTGACGGAGGTACGGAGTTTCCTGGGATTGTCTAGTTACTACCGAAGGATCATACTTGACTTATCTAGAGTTTTATCACCACTAAAAACCTTGATGAGGAATGGGAAACCCTTCGTGTGGTCGGAGAGATGTCATCAGAGCTTCCTGGAGCTGAGGTAGAGGCTGACTAGTGCCCCTATATTGATACTTCTAGAGGAAGGCGTAGTGTATCTAGTTTAATACGAAACATCAGGGACCATACTCGGGCTTGTTATGATGCAAGAGCAAGCAGTGTTCACTTATGGTTCTCGTCATCTAAGATAGCATGGGCAGAAATATGCTACCCATGACTTGGAGTTATCCGCATTGGTCTTCACATTGGAGATGTGGAGGCAATATCTTATGGGCGAACATTTTACCATATACTCTAATAACAAGAGTCTCATATATATCTTCTCTCAGAATGAAATGAACCTGATACCGCGATGTTGGCTTGATTTTCTCCAGGACTATGACTTCGGGATAGTCTATACTCCTGGCAAGGGTACATTGTTGTAGATGCACTCAGCAGGAGGTCTAGTATATAGTTTCTTGGAGAAGTGACCGAGCAGCTAGATGCTTTATAGATATCCTTTGTTGATAGAGATAGATAAGACTTCCTTTAGTCTCTTACAGTCACTCCCCCACTTCTTCAACGAGTCAGGGAGGCACAACATGGAGACGCTGACTACGAGACGTGACTTTCTCATATATCTATAGGGCAGGCACCAGGTGGATTTTTTGATAGTGGGGATCATGTCAACCACTTCATAGGACATACCTTGGTACCAGTAGTACTTTAGGAGGAAGTTTTGAGGGAGTTACACACTTCCCCTCTAGTGGTTCATCCAGGAGTGGTGATGATGTACGAGGACATTCGATGATAGCACTGGTGGCCAGGTACGAAGAAGGCAGTATCAGAGTTTGTTTCTCAGCGCCTCACTTGTCAGCAAGTGAAGGCAGATCACCAGGTAACAACATTCTTGGTTAAGATTTTCAAGGTCCCAGAGTGTAAGTGGGATGGTATATCCATGTACTTCGTGACAGGTATTCCACAAACATCTATGGGACACAACTCGATTTGGGAGACCGTTGACCGAATCACCAAGTCATCCCACTTCCTACCATTAAGAGATCCGGGATCATTAGAGAGCATGAGAAACCTCTATGTGAATGAGACTATGCAGCTTCATTGAGTACCTTCATCTATTGTCTCTGATCATGATTCACACATTACTTCCCAGATTTGGAAGGGGTTGCTGGAGGCTTTCGGGATGCAGCTTCGTCTGAGCACCACCTTCCATCCTCCGACAAGTGGTCAGACCGAGCAGAACATTCATACGCTCAAGTACATGCTTCATGCTTCTGTCCTCAACTTCTATCACAGCTGGGAGGATCACTTACCTTTGGTGGAGTTTTCCTACAACATCAACTATCACTCCACCATAAGGATCCCCCTTTTTAGGCATTGTACGAGTGACCTTGCAGATCAACCTTGTGCTGGACAGACCTAGGAGAGTCACCACCGGTGGGACCAGAGATGGTACGAGCTACCACGGAGAAGGTGCAGATCATCCAGGAGTTGATGAAGACCCCATATAGTAGGAAGAAGTCATATACTGACAGGAGATGGAGGTCTCTGGAGTTCGGGGATGGTGACCACATCTTTCTACAGGTCTCACCTCAACGTGGTCTATGGAGATTTGGATGAAGCAGAAATTTATCTCCGAGATTAATCAGACCATTTCAAGTCCTCAGTAGAGTTGGATAGGTGTCTTACCACTCATCTATTCCACCCCATTTGCACCGAGTGCACGACGTCTTCCATGTATTTCAGCTGAGGAGATACATGCATGACCCTTCTCATATCATCGACCAAGGAGAGCTGGATGTCGACGATGGGGTAACCTTCACAGAGATTCAAGTAGAGATTGAGGATCGACAAGATCAGGTCCTAAATGGACGGTCCATACCTCTTTTGCACGATCGCAGGCAGCACATGAACCTCCAAGAGATCACACGGGGGTGGGAGGCTCAGATTCGTGCTCAGTACCCCCATTTGTTCCCTTAGTTCAAGTTATAGCTTACAGGGACATAAATCCCTTAGGTGGGGAGAATGTGAAGACCCAGAATATCTTTTGAAATTTTTTTTCATAAATAAATGGGAATTTTACGAGTCTGTGAAAATTGTGGTGCGTGATTCCGAGGCCCGTGGTGCCCAGAATCAATTTTTGATGTTTTGTTCGGGTATGTTCAGTAAAAATATGAGCGAGTTTTAATAAATTGTGAACCGGTCATCAAAATTGAAATCTGAGGTCACCGTTGAACTCACACTATAAATATTTTCTTAATGAAAATTTCACTTCGATGACAGTGAGTTGAGAATAAAAGTTAATTTTTTGGTTTTCTTGAAAAAAATAATAAAATAAAGTGTGAAACACATTATTTTATTTGAGACACCATGTAAGTGATGGGTGGTTAAAACCTCCTCTTTGAAGTTAGAGGTGAGACCACCACACCTTAACCTCCCATGAGAGGTTATGGTTGTGGGGCCCACTCAAACTCAACCACCCATGTGAGGATTAATGAGATGGGGACCACACAGGGCTTAACCCCCTTTTAATGGGAGGAGAGTAAAACCTCTCAACTCCCCTCATTAATGAGAGTGGGAGCCTCTTGACCCCCCCATTAATTAATGGAGGAAACACATAGTTTATTATGCCAAATTCAACCTATTAATTAAATGGGTCATCTCATATAATTAATCGCCACAGTTTGAATTTTAAACTCAATAATCTAAAATAAAAGACAATCTTCTATTTGGAGGGGATAGCTTTTCAGTTGTTGGAAAAGGATTATAAGAGGATCATTGGAAGAAAGATCCCAATGAAGAACCATTCTCCCAATGAAGAACACATTCAACGATTTTCCACAGACTTCTTCCATGGACTTATTTCCTAGAAACCTACAGACATGAAGCATCTTCCACAACCATCGTGCGTATTTGGGAGTGGAAAAGTGCGGCAGACGTGATGTGCGACAACTCCGTCTTCTTTCCGTGACATCACCATTAATGACCGATAATCAAAAGGTAGGTGGTTTAATTTGATAAATATAATGTTCGTTTTCTCATCTTCATTTAAAAGGAATCTATGTGAAGTTTTTTAAGAAATTGATGTTCATAATTCCTTGTTGATAAACCAATTTCTATAAACATCAAACGCAGAGGGTGGAAGCCAAAATAACATGGCCCGACTCCCTCCGTTGATCTTTTTTTATGTTTCTTTGGCGTGGGGATGAGGAGATGGCGACGACAGTGACACGAACAATGGTTGTGAAACCTGAGGCCTCTGTGAATCGTGTCGCCCACACGGCGCACCGATGCTTCTGGCCGAACACTGCCGGTCCACGCCAGCCCGAGCCACACCGACCTGGCAAACACAGCCTGCACGCAGCCTCCTGCACGCCCTGCCGGCCTGCCTATGCCCTGAACGCGCCCTGCATGGCGCCCCGTGCGGCCAGAACGACACCCCGATAGCATTCCTGCGCCCTGCCCATGGATCGTGCCGCCTCCCGCGTGCCATGCCTGGCACCCCACTGGCTGGCATCATGCCCTGCGTGGCCTGCCCGCACCTCGCCCGACACCCTGCCTTCCTTACCTCTCCATACGCGGCCTACAGGCAACTTTTCGGCACCCTGACGACCTCATGGGTCAAGCCTTGCCCCTCACTACGCTGGATGAACCAACCCCGACATCAGGGCTGAGCCGCCTACGCAGCGCCCTCTGGGCTGAACCGCCCCCACAGTCCGCTGGGCCGGGCCCAGTGAACCGGGCCGAACCTAGCGGCCTGACCGGGTCAACCAATACTGGGTCCGCCCAGTCTGGGATTGGCCAAGTCAGTCAAACTGGGACATACCAGGCCCAAGCCCATTACTAACTGATACTTCCTTTGGCCATATCATTGGCATCTACCAACCGTTTGAAGAACCGTTAGCGTCAATGGTTTCGTGGAGCATGACGGTCCCTTTGAGTATACCCCACTAGAGTTCGAGGTAATTTTGAGATATGATCAGGTTGGATCATACACGAATCCAACCATTCCCTTGCGACTAAAAAGCTCATAACTCACAGACTAGGCATTTATTTGACGCGACATCTATTGGGTTGAGACCCCTATGACCAGGCAGACCGTTGAGATACATCTATGTAGGACTTCATGAAAGTTTGATTATAGACCTACAGTTTGTGGAGTGGACCCACCCGGAGACGAGTGAGTGGAGTACGAAGACATAGTTTCTGGCTGAGACCTAATGACTGCTTGACCAATTTTACTCAGAGTGATTTGACTATCCCAGTGGGGAGTGCTTGATAGTTTGCATCTGACCCTCGACAGAGGAGTGCCTGGTAGTTGGCGATAGTCCCACTGTACTCGACAAGAGAAGTACTACTTGCAGGCTATTTGGGGGAGTGCCTAGTAGTTGGAGGCATGCCTATAGTGCGGAGATCCTCTTTGTAAGCACAGCATACCAACGGTACTCAACATGAGGAGTATCTCGCCAGTCCAAGGATAGTGGAAGTGCCAGGTAGTTGGCGGAAGGCCCACTATACTCGATAAAGGAGGAGTTCTCTAGCAGTCATGGTTTTGACAATGTGAATAAAAATCCTGGTTTAGTTGAGTGAGTAACTTTTGTGTTTACCTCATAATTGAGATGGATTACTTGATAACATAGGTATATGTATGGGAATATAAATAAGTGAAGTTATATGTTGATTTTATACTTTTTGGTTTGTCCTTGTTGGATTTTGTGAGACGTTGAGGGTCTCAGGGTCCCTATTGAGTATCGTTACACTCACCAATGCACGGGCTATGCCCACACTTCGTGGTGTTGGTTGTAGATGATGGGCAGCGATGACTGAGGTTGAGTAGACCAGGACTGGACGATACCTAGAGGTGGATCACATGACGAGACTATACATAGAGGAGATGGATAGAAATGGAGTTCTGTGGAGGCTATATGTACCTACCATTCAGGTAAGATTTCCCAGAGGATGATCTGGTAGCTATTTCACCTATCTTCTGTGGTACTTCAGTTTCATTGAACTTTAGAGATGGGCTTGTATTTCTGGCCCCTTTTACTTTTTAGCACTCCTTTTTTATACAGTTTTACATATTGTTTTTCTTATAACATATACTCTATTGTGTGTGTTATAATTCATAAAATCAATGCCTTCCCAGTTTTAGGGATTTACGCCTTTGGTGATAGTCACCAGCCCCTGGCCTATGGAAGGCGGTCTTGGGGGTAGTCACGACACGGGGCCTGGGGGACGGGTCATGACACACAATTTGGGATATTATTTGAACCACATTCGAATATTTCAATTTCGAACTACAATGGAGGCCAAAATATAATGTGTTCATATATTTTTTGGATTTGAAACACTATGGAGTAAAGTATCCCAAGGTAGAGGAAATTAAGGTGAACTTTCACAGTCTAATAAAGGCTTAATAATAATTATAAAATGATCAGGGGTTTCTATATGAGGATCTAGTATTACTCATGTTGATATTTTAAATATCATGTAATTATAAATATTTACCTAAAATGTTCAATTACCTTATACATGAGATGATATTTGATTAGTGTAAATACGGTTTGATTTTATATTTGTGTGAGTAAACTGAATGATGGGTTGTGTGAAGAGTTACATGGAAATATAATTTTTTAAATATTGGCTTTTGGTTTTAATATAAAATAAAAAAAAATCATAACATTATCCCTTAATTAAGGGAATAACATGAGATAAAATGGGGAGAATAAAACCCCTTGAAATATAATTTGGTTGGAGGCTTAATAATAATTGGCATGATGGTCTCCCTAAACAACTATGTGTTGAGATTAATAAAAATTGTACTAATTAATTAGTAAACTTTGGATCAAGGTCCTCTACATTGTATGTTGTATTTAAAAAGGGATCATTTTTTTTGGAGCCCGTTAAATAAAACTATAATCAAATAGTAATAAAACATGATACCCATTTAATAAAATATTTTATTATAAATAAATAACGTCATTATCATCAATCATTGATTTTCAGTCAAACCCATAGGAAATATAATATTTAATAAACAAAATATAAATAAAAACAACATACAATGAGTGGTTATGTATTTTATTTTCATGTGTTACTTTAATAGCTTCTTGAGTGACCATGTGTTGATGTTTTTCAACAGTTTATTCCATATTTATTAGAGAAGAACATAATTATTCACATAGGGATTCAAAATAAATTATTGTTAAATGCATACATGAAAATTAATTTACGATCATGTCTTCAATATAAATACTTAAAATAATGAGTTGGTCAGACTGTGGTTTTCTAATGAGGATTGTTCTGGATAATGAATTCATTCTACATTAATCTATTGAAATGTTCTAACAATATGAAATAATTTAGGAAAATATTCCCTAATACCATGAAATGTTGATAGTATATTATATATGAATTCAATATATAGGTTCTATTATTTTATACACAGTAAAATTCGAAAAAAATTTAAACCATAAGAAAAAAATTAATTAGAGATTCTGACCATTTTTCATTGAGTAACCAGTCAATGTCATTAAAACCCAATATTATCGGGAAGTAAAAGGCAATGATTCCATTGGATGGAATTATTAATATATCTAAACATGTTTGGAGATTTTATATAATTTATATTATAGGATTTAATCTTATATAAATTGATTCATCAGTTTTAAAGGGAATTTGATACCAAATATATACTTTACCAATGTTTTTTGTATAAATTAATTCAAAAAATAAATGGAAAATATGACAGAGCCTATTGTTTTCCTTCAATTTCTAAAAAAGTGCTTTTATGTATCATAATTTAATATAATAGAATTTAATAATATTATATAAATTTAATTGATGTATTTTAATCATCATATAGTTTCTATTATATTATAAGAGAAGTATCTCAATAAAATAGTGTTTTTGTAAAAAAAATGAAAATAATAATTGATCACCCTGGGTTTATAGATCATAAAATTTTATTACAATTTTTTGAAAGGGGTACCTGGTTAAAAAGTTTTTCATTAGGATAAACTATTTGACATGATATTTTGTAAAACACTAGAGAATGAATTAAAACCACCAGTCAACGATATATACTAAATAAGAAAGTCAATATTTTAAAGGAAAATACAACAAAACAAATAAAATACCATATGTTTTATGGAAACAACAACATAACTATTAAGTATTACAACTGAAGGAAATAAGTTGTATTTAATAAAAAATCTTTTATTAATCATATAATTATATTTTCAATATTATATAATTAATAAGAGGGTATTCAGAGTATTTTTGAACATATAAAAGTTAAAATTTAACATATAAAATATTATAGCAGTCCATAAATAAATTTAATTTTACTTAACATGTTAAATATTTATGGTTTTGTGATGATAAATAAAAATATAATTAGTTACATTTAGTTTCTATAAGAAATTGAATAAAACTATTTATTTGATGATTATAAAAGTTAAATATAAAGTTGTTTTCCACTAAATATCCTAAAAAAATTTAAGGTATTACATTAAAGTGAAAGGTAAATAGGTATATTTTGTTACAATAAATAAGTGGATGTCACTTTATCATAATGGAGGTTAATACGTGCTTGTATGTAATAATGTAAATACTTACCTTACATACCATAATATATCATCAAACATTTGGGATTAAATGGTTACAAATATTATTATTTGAATCTTAGAAAATGATCTATATGGAAAATTAAATTTGAAATTGTATCATTTGATTTTTTTTTAATTTAAGGTGTATGGATATGTTCAATTAGTTGATCCTTAAGAATATGATTCCCAAATCAAAAAATTATTTAAAAATTATTTATTTATAGATGTTATACACTAAATGGTTTAATCAGTGTGTTTTATTAGATAGTCACTTTAATATGTTACATGAATTACATATAGATGAAATGAGTTAATAAAACCTTATAAAGTACAACAAACATACAGATGATATGGTAGTCTGTCATTTATAATATGTTTTATAAGCCACTATGTTGTGATTTATTTATTAAATCACAATATAACTTTAATAATATAAAATATATAATATATAAGGTAATATACATTTTACCATTCATTCATGTTGCCTATGTAAATGTACATATTGTTATATATTTATTAAAATGTAATGATAATTGGCCAATAAAGGTTTTTTTTTGAGTTATCCCTAATTTATGTTCATAATGGAATATGATAGGTTTTTTTGTGATAATATTATATATATATAAAATATATGTAAGAGGTACAAAAGTTGTTTTTGTGTGTTGGATGACCAACCATGTATACCACTCCAGGTTTCATACATTATGTATTTGGAATACTAAGGGTGGATGGATCAAATAAAAGTATTCATTACCTATGGTTTGTCAGATACATTGGAAGGGAAATAACATATTATTTTACATTTTTAGGGAATCATTGTGGCTTTTATAACCACTCGATAGTATTTTATTTGATTTGAAATTCAAATGAAGTTCTTGTGAAAATATTGTCCAATTAGATAAATTACATGTGATTTATTCATGAACAATATCGTTATATGCTCAGAAAGTCGACAATATATGAGTTTGTTATATGGTATTGACATACACTATGTCCCATGGACACACGATGTCTTGGAAAAAGGGAATATATGTAAGACCCCGAGATTTTATGAAAAATATTCTTTTTAATTTCATTAATGTGTTGTGTTGTACGCTACACCAAAAGGAGCTTGCACAACACACATCCTTGACTTTCCTTTCATTACATGCAATGGCGACCTTCCTCGATAGCGTGTGTAGTACGCAATATTGAGTTTCACTAAACAATGATATGCTATTAAAATATTATTAAAACTAGACATTATGAATAGTAATAACCACCTTTGGAAATTTTGTAAATTTTATTTTTCAAAATGGACTTCATTTTCGGATTCGGAATATCAAAATTAGCATAGGGTGAAATTTTGGTACTTTTCAGATAACTTTCATTTTCTGATGAATAGTGAAAATTAATAAATTTTAATTAAAACAACCTTTTTAATCGAAATAATTAAAAGTGATAAATTATTAATTTGAGTGAATTTAAAGTATATTTAGAATATATTTTTATAATTTAATACAATGTTGGTCATTGGATGTAATTTCACATTTAAACCAGATATAAACAAGTGTCAATCTTTTGATTGTTATTATCTCTTAAGAACAGGCTATTTGTTTTGACGATGGGAATTAATTTTTAAATTAATTAATGCAACTGATATGTTTTGAATTTGGTAAAATAGACATCAATTTTGAGTTCATAATATCAAATATATCTTAGGCATAATTTTCGTATTTTTTTGGAAACTTTCATTTTTTGATGAATAGTGAAACCACTAAGTGGTAGTTAAAAAATGAATTTTTCATAAAACGTAATTTTACCGCTTCTGTGAGTGGAATTTCAAAAATCCGAGAGACACGGTTGATGTTAGTAAGTAAAATGTTGTTCAATGAGAAGAAAATAATTTTTGGTTAATAGTAACTTTTTACATTTTTTCCCACGGTTAAAAGTAAATAGGGTAATTAAGGGTAAAAATGATATTATTATTACCCTAACACATGTCCTAATTCTATTGGATAAGTGTAATTCGACCAAAAACAACCTTAGGAATAAAATATGACCATTTAGGCCCACATGGATTAGATTAGGACATTTATTATTAATTTATTTAAAGAAGAGATAAAATAGTTGAAATCATGGTTTAATAAGTAGATTATTTTTAATATAGGGTGATACAGAAGATAAATTCGACTATAAATATTTATTAGGAAAGTAAAACGATTTTCTACATAATGGTATTTTATTTTTAATTTTTAGACATTGAATATTTTAATTTATTTATGACACAACGATGATGCAGTATTTATCTTATTAATGAAATACTGACACAATTGATGTTATAAATACCCAAATAAATGCAATTTGAGACTTTTTATGAATTAAACTAATTTTATAGGTTAATATGACATGGTAGTATTGATTTAAGTAAATTTTTTCGAATTAATCATTCTGTTATGATTTTCAAAAAAATAAATTACTAAATATTGTCAAAATTGACATAAAATAGTTTTTTAAAAAAATATTATATTATTAAATGTTATTTTATTTCTAAAAATATAAGGTTCGGCGAAATGACTTAGATAAGGTTATATATATTAATAAAAAACAACTTGGGGTTCCTTTCGCTTTTTATATTAATTTTATTAACTTTATAGTGTAAGAACACAAAAAGACACTGTAAAAGATGAATTATCTAACTTAAAGATAAATCTAAATGATAATGTTAAAATAGTAAACTAAACTTGTCAAAATTTTATTGTATGAGAGAATTTCGACCCATCCCCACTTTAGATTCTAATTAAATCAATTTGGATATATTTAAAACCGAATATGGCTTAATAATAAAATAATATTTTTTGTTTTTCCAAAGGTTCCCCTCTCCTCCCTTATAAAAGGGAACCTCCTCTCTCTCTTCCTCACACCACATTGAGCCTTCAAGCTCTGCCAAACCCTGCCAAATTCTTTACTCCACTTCCCTAGAAACGTCCTAGAGGTCCTGGTATACTTCAATGACCAATAATAGTTCCCTAAGATGAGGTTTTAAAGAGACGTATCGAAGAAGAGATAATTTCTTCTACTGATTCTTTCAAACTTCTTTCTTCTTCAACTTCTTCTTCATTAGTTGTTTCATTATAAAGTAATAACATCAGTATCCATAATATACTGATATATTATTATAAATATGAAACAACCCCATTTCACCTTCTATCCATCCTACAGAAAACAAAATCACAACGCGTGCGTACGTCCGGAATACCGTCTCCACACCGTGGTGTAATCTGTTTTACCACTAACAACTTACATGGATGGGTATTATGGTGTAAAGAATAACTATAAATAGTTATTATAACATAATAATTATTCTGATATATTGTAAAATCCACTCCAATTCAATTCAATAATTATGGAAACAATATCATCGCTCGTGCATTCGTACGGACTACCGTTTCCACGACGCGATGAGATTCATTCTCCATGTTAACCATTTAAGAATGATTACAAAGTATATATAAGCAATAATAATGAAATATATGAAATTATAATGCTACTTTATTTATGTATATATATATATATATGTATGTCATCTACTTGATTCCATTCAACTCAATAAGGAAATGAAAACAGCGTCCATGTGTACGTACGGCCTAGCGTCTCCATAAACGGTGTATTTAATTCCATTTATAGATCTATTATATATATGTATATTCTAAATATATATTGTATATAAATCATGTTTTATATTATGTAATTATGTAATCATGATCTAAGTAATCATATGAATAATTACAAGACAAAACAAGGACGAAAAATGAAATGATTTAACCAGAACGCTCTTTAACATGGAATTTACAAAAGAACGGGTAATATAAAGTCATAAGTGAACCATATATGATATCATAACAATGATTATGATTCTGTAATAATTCAATGACATTATCTAAATCATTATACAGGAGGTTTGGACACTTACGAAGAAAATCGGACTTAAGGTAAGGGATAAATTTTCAATCTCATTTTTATCCGAGATTGCTTATACGTAAGTATTTACTGGGGTTACGTTTATCATCCATGACCATGTTTTCTAAAAATATTTTTATAAACTTTTTACCATTATTACATGAATTTTTAAAGTCATTTTTACCCTTTATTGACTTTTTACCACATTTTATGAATGAAATCTTTCCTTTGGTTACCATATAAGGTGCTTTTTGACTTTTCCGACAAAACTACGAGGAGAATGTTATTTTTACCTTATATGGTGTGAACGGATTTTTACGGTTTCATAACGCCTCATTTTCAAGAAGCTTCCTCTAGAATATTGCATTATTATTTTAAAAAAAAACACCCTTATCATTTAAAATTGCATGGAATTTTGTGAAAAGAAAATGATTTTAAAGAAGAAAGGATATTTTCTTCAAGAATTCATTTTAAGTGTTTTTTCAAAAATATTTTCCATCTAAGGTGGAATTATTTAATATTTATGTTTCAAGTAAAATGTCTCTATGAGTTAAATGGTTTCAATTTTCTTATGATGAAATTATATCAATTGATTATGGATTATGATGGCATGATGTTTAAGAATCCCATTTTATTACATGGGTTATGCTATGATGTATGATTTATGATTTTGTGGCACACGATAGAATGATTTCATTATGAGATGGGTGGGACCTATATCTCCCTCCAATTAATTGGGTAATGATTTATATCTCATGATATAGACATGGCTATAATGGAAAGTTAAACTGGTTCAGCAATACAAGACTGGAACGAGGAGTGAACTCGATTGAGAAAGGGACTATGTCCACTAAGATGGTCTTGGCAGCAATGATTTGGCTACTATGGAAATCATATCATGTTCTTAATGGATTCCACAATTACATGTTTTATTCCCATTCAATTTTATCATTGTTAATTTTTCATTATGATCTATGACTTACGTACTTCCATGTTTTATGTCATTTCTCAAGCTTTTGATGTTTAAACATTACGGTCATGTTTTTAAGTTCAAATTTATATGGTATGTTTTATTTTATCCATGATTACCCTTACTGAGAATTTGAGCTCACCCTTTTTATGTTTTATTTTCCCCAGGATATAAAGAAATGTTTTTGGTAAAAAAAAAGGGGAAGATCTTTATGGGAGATGTTGAAGATCTTTCACCATGATTAGAAGATTACCTTCCAAGTTTCCAAAGACACTATACTATTACAGTCCTTGTGTGTCTGGTTTTTGTTATGTATTAAGTATTCCGCAAAAGTATTGTAATGTTCAAGTACTTAAAGCATTGGGTCTCTACATTTGGTATTAGAGGAATGTTTTAATCAACCTTTGGAAACTAGGATGTGAAAACGTTAGTGGGATCACTAGAGATATTTCTAAGGTATGTCTAGGGATATCCTTAAGGATAAGTGTACGTATAGGATATAGTCCTAGAACTATGGTACCGATCATATAATTTAACCTAAGATGTTAGATATTGAGGGTACTCCCCCTTTACTATGTTGTTTTCCCTAGCATGATTTTTGCCTCTCACACTATTCTTTTTGGGTTTTAGAAAATTGCTGGAAATAGGAAGATTCATGATAATGGAGGATATGACGGACAATGGAATGATATTCTTCATGAGAAACCAAATGAAATGGGATTTGGAAGTCCAAACATCGTTATTATGCTTAATCAAAAATCTTATAATATGATCCATAATCTCAACTTTGGTAAGTTTCCCGACTCAGATAATCAGATAAAGATGGAGTTTCATGATGATCATAGTGGAAAGAAAGTTCAATTTCCCTCATTTAAATCATGTGGGAAGAGGCATCGGGGAGATTGTTTCAAGGGAACTAGATTATTATTTGGGTGTGGAAAAGAAGGACACAAAGCCAGTAAGTGCAAAGGAAAAGGTTCTGTTAACACCATGGATGAGCATAATGGTATTGGTACGACATCAACAATGGTTAGATGTTTTAAATGTGGAATGTACGGGAATTATGCAAACCAATGCCCTAAGGGAATGTTTCATGAAGAGAATCAGTACGGCCGTATGGGTAGTATTTATGTTCATGATGATGAAGAGACTACAAATGATATGTGAGATGAAAGAATTGTAGATGCTTGGTCAATGGTTTAAGAAGGTAGTAGATTGATTACATGTTTATCAAGTGTAATGTTGTATAAGTAATCTCATGGTGCTATGGAATAAAGAGACATCTAAGGATTGTTACACTGTTGTCTTTCCTTGAGTTTTGAAAGTGTATGATTAATGGTACTAGTATCTATGAAAGGTTATTCAGATATTTTTGGAATGTAGATGATATGCGCATAATGAAGGGATATGGAGAAAATTAAATGTTTGATAGTATTCATGAGCTCATTATTGATATAATGAAATAGTTATATCATGGTTTGAGTATATAGAATTTTGGGTTTTTGGTATGTAGAAAGAGTTAACTTTTTACAGCGTTCATGTTTTCACTAATTTTTAATGGGTATTCATTTTTCAGGAGAATACATGATTAAGGTATTCACATGATTGGAATGTGACCAACAAGATATATGGGGGATAAATGATGGTATTGACATGCTTGGTTGATGACATTTCTAGTAATCGTTATCTTTATATTATGAGTTTGGACCGAAGTATTTTTGATAAGACTAAATATTGGAATGGATTATGTTCGACATAAGGTATTATTGTTTAATGATAGAACTTTTTTTGATATTATTGATGGGATGTTATAGTAATGTAGTTTTAGAAAAAGGGCAACATGCAGGATGTGCGACAGCCCATCGCATCGGACAAGGCTGTGGGAATCGAACCCACAACTGAAGGGCGACTAGCCTTTATCGCCTACCACTGGCCTATAGGAAGTCCCCGGTTAGTAGAAACTAGTTTTATTTTATTACACGGTATTATATATGAAGTATAAGTTCATTCATGGAATCTTATACGATTAATCTCAATATAGATGGACTTATGTATATTTGATAACTTTTGCTAACCTTTTGTTTGAAACAAATGGAATGACCCATCATTCTATCACATGATCTTTTAACACTTCATGAATAACAAATTCAACTTCATTTCATTAATAGATGAAGTGTAAATTGTTCAAAGTACGAACAATAGTGAGATTGTACCAAAATAAAGTAAGTATTTATTCTAATTCAACTTCTTCAACTTTTGGGAAATGATCTTGAAAACCAAAAATGTTGTCCTACTTCCCTTATATCTGATGAAGCAGATGGTACCCTAGATCATCACAAATTTATGGCTTTGTGATTTCTGGCTTTCCCATAGCCATGTTCTCTACCACTCTCCATCAGAATATGATTGTTAGATTTCACTTCTATATCCATATTTTTGTCTATGTGGAAACCCAGTGATTAGTTTGTTTGGGTAACCGTTACGTTTCATACATTTCTTATAATGATTGGTTTTGGTATTCCTTTTTATGATGTGGGTTTCTATTAATGATCCTTTTTAGTAATAAACAATTTATAACCCCGACGAATTTTGAGGGCGAAATTCATTTTAAGGGGGGTAGAATGTAACACTCCGAGATTTGATGAAAAATATTCTTTTTAATTTCATTAATGTCTAGTGTTGTATGCTACACAAAAAGGATCTTTCACAACACGCATCCGTGACTTTCCTTGCATTACACGCAATCGCGACCTTCCTCGATAGCGTGTGTAGTACGCATTATTGAGTTTCACTAAACAACGATATGCTATTAAAATATTATTAAAACTAGCCACTATGAATAGTAATAACCTCTTTTTGAAATTTTGTAAATATTATTTCTCAAAATGGACTTCAATTTGGGATTTGGAATATCGAAATTAGCTTAGGGTGAAATTTTGGTACATTTCAGATAACTTTCATTTTCTAATGAATTGTGAAAATTACGAAATTTTAATTAAAAACAACCTTTTTAATTGAAATAATTAATAGTGATAAATTATTAATTTGAGTAGTTATAAAGTATATTTAGAATATATTTTTAAAATTTAATACAATGTTGGTCATTGGATGTAATTTCACATTTAAACCAGATATAAACATTTGTCAATATTTTGATAGATATTATCTCATAAGAACACACAATTTGTTTTGACGACGGATATTAATTTTAAAATTAATTAATGCAACTGATATGTTTTGAATTTGGTAAAATAGACATCATTTTTGAGTTCATAATATCAAATATAGCTTAGGCCTAATTTTTGGTATTTTTCTGGAAACTTTAATTTTTTGATGAATAGTGAAACCACTAAGTGGTAGTTAAAAAAAATGATTTTTTCATAAAACTTAAATTTACCGCTTCTGTGAGTGGAATTTCAAAAATCCGAGATACACAGTTGATGTCATTATGTAAAATGTGGTTCAATGAGATGAAAATAATTTTTGGTGAATAGTAACTTTTTCCTTTTTTTACCCCGGTTAAAAGTAAATAGGGTAATTAAGGGTAAAAATGATATTATTATTATTACCCTAACACATGTCCTAATTTTATTGTATAAGTGTAATTAGACCGAAAACAACCTTAGGAATAAAATATGACCATTTAGGCCCAATTGGATTATATTAGGACATTTATTATTAATTTATTTAAAGAAGGGATAAAATAGTTAAAATGAATGTTTAATAAGTAGATAATTTTTTTATATAGGGTTATACATAAGATATATTCGACTATAAATATTCATTCGAAAACTAAAACGATTTCCTACATAATGGTATTTTATTTGTAATTTTTAGACATTAAATAATTTAATTTATTTATGACACAACGATGATGCCGTAATTATCTTATTAATGAATTATTGACATAATTGTTGTTATAAATATCCAAATAAATGTAATTTGAGACTTTTTATGAATTACAATAATTTTATAGGTTAATATGACATGTTATTATTTATTTAAGTAACTTTTTTAGACCTATTAATTCGGTTATGATTATCAAAAAAATCAATTACTAAATAGTGTCAAAATTGACATAAAATAGTTTTTAAAACAAACATTATATTATTAATTGTTATTTTATTCCTAAAAATATAAGGTTCGGTCAAATGACTTATATAAGGTTATATATATTAATAATGAACAACTTGGGGTTCGTTTGGCTTGTTATAGTAAGTTTATTAACCTTATAATGTAAGAACACAAAAAGACACGGTAAAAGTTAAATTATCTAACTTAAAGATAAATCTAAATGATAAGGTTACAATAGTAAATTAAAATTGTCCAAATTTTATTGGATGAGAGGAGTTCGACCCATCACCACTTTAGCTTTGATGTAAATCAATTTGGAGCTATTTAAAACCGATTATGGCTTTATAAAAAAATAATATTTTTAGTTTTTCCAAAGGTGCCCCTCTCCTCCGTTATAAAAAGGCACCTCCTCCCTCTCTTCCTCACACCACATTGACCCTTAAAGCTTGGCCAACCCCTGACAAATTCTCTTATCCACTTCCCTAGAAACATCCTAGAGGTCTTGGTTTACTTCAAAGACCAATCGTAGTTCCCTAAGAGGAGGTTTCAAAGAGACGTATCGAAGAAGAGGTAATTTCTTCTACCGATTCTTTCAAACTTCTTTCTTCTTCAACTTCTTCTTCTTTAGTTGTTTCATTATAAAGTAATAACATCAGTATAAATAATATACATATATGTTATTATAAATATGAAACAACCCCATTTCACCTTCTATCCATCCTACAGAAAACAAAATCACCGCGCGTGCGTACATACGGAATACCGTCTCCACACCGTGGTGTAATCTGTTTTTCCACCAACACCTTACATGGATGGGTATTATTGTGTAAAGAATAACTATACATAGTTATTATAACATCATAATGATTCTGATATATTGTATCATCCACTCCAATTCAATTCAATAATTATGGAAACGATATCATCGCTCGTGCGTACGTACGGACTACCGTCTCCACGACGCGATGAGAATCATTCTTCATGATAACCATTTATGAATAATTATAAAGTATATATATGCAATAATAATAATATATATGAAATTATAAAGCTACTGTATTTATGTATATATATATATATGTCATCTACTTAATTCCATTCAACTCAATAAGGAAACGAAAACATCGTTCATGCGTACGTACGGCCTACCATCTCCATGAACGGTGTATTTCATTCCATTTATAGATCTATTATATATATGTATATTCTAAATATATATGATATATAAATCATGTTTTATATTCTGGAATTATGTAATCATGATCTATGTAATCATATTAATAATTACAAGACAAAACACGGACGACAAATAAAACGATTTTACCCAAAACGCTCTTTAACATGGAATTTACAAAAGAATGGGTAATATAAAGTCATAAGTGAACCATATATGATATCATAACAATGATTATGATTCTGGAATAATTCAATGACATTATTTAAATCATTGTACAGGAGGTTCTAACACTTACGAAGAAAATCAGACCTATGGTAAGGGATAAATTTTCAATCTCATTTTTATCCGAGATTGTGTATACGTAAGTATTTACTGTGGTTACGTTTATCATCCATGACCATGTTTTCTAAAAATGTTTTTATAAAATGTTTGCCATTCTTCCATGAATTTTTAAAGTCATTTTTACCCTTTATTGACTTTTTAACACATTGTATGAATGGAATCTTTCTTTGGTTACCATATAAGGTACTTTTTGACGTTTCCGACAAAAGTACGAGGAGAATGTAATTTTTAACTTATATGGCGTGAACAGATTTTTACGGTTTTATAACACCTCATTTTCAAGAATCTTCCTCTACAAGATTGCATGATTATTTTCAACAAAACCCTTATCTTTTAAAATTGCATGGAATTTTGTGAAAATAAAATGATTTTAAAGAAGAAATGATATTTTCCTCAAGAATTCATTTCAAGTGTTTTGTCATAACTGTTTTCCAAATAAGATGGAATTATTTCATATGTATGTTTCAAGTAAAATGTCTCTATGATTTAAATGGATTCAATTTTCTTATGATGAAATGATATCAATTGATTATGGATTATGATGGCATGATGTTTAAAATTCCCATTTTATTACATGGGTTATGCTATGATGTATGATTTATGATTTTGTGGCACACGAAAGAATGATTTCATTATTAGATTGGTGGGACCTATATCTCCCTACAATGCATTGGGTAAAGATTTATATCTCATGAGATAGACATGGCTGGAACGGAAAGTTAAACCGGTTCAGTAATACAGGACTGGAACGAGGAGTGAACTCAATTTAGAAAGGGACTGTGTCCACTAAGATGGTCTTGGCAGCAATGCCTTGGCTACTATGGAAATCATATCATGTGCTTAATGGTTGCCACAATTACATGTTTTATTCCCATGCTATTTTATCAGTCTTAATGTTTCTTTATGATCTATGCCTTACATACTTCCATGTTTTATGTCACTGCTCAAGCTTTTGATGTTTAAACATTACGTTCATGTTTTTAAGCTCAAATGTATATGGTATGTTTTATTTTATCCATGCTTACCCTTACTGGGCATTTGAGCTCACCCTTTTTAGGTTTTCTTTTCCCCAGGATATAAATAAAGGTTTTAGGTAATAAAAAAAGGGGAAGATCTTTATGGGAGATGTTGAAGATCTTTCACCAAGTTTAGAAGATTACGTTCCATGTTTCCAAAGACACTAAACTATTACGGTCCTTGTGTGTCTGTTTTTTTTATGTATTAAGTATTCTGAAAATGTAATGTAATGTTCAAATACATCAACCTTCGGGTCTCTATAATATATGAGGATATATTCTAGCATGTGATGCGACTAATAGAGATTGATATAAAGACACAAATGTTTGACCGAAATCCTATTAGATTTAATTATAGCTTGAGTAGACATGGTTCTTTTCTAGAGGCCTCTCATTTCATACATTTAATGATAAATTAATTCATATTTATTTAGAACAATATAAATGATATTTGGGTCACACCATCTGGATGACTAAATGGGGATGGATTTTGACCGAATATCAACTTTGAATGAATTTAAGAGCTAATACAAATTATTTTCAGATGGGTATTAACAAGTTATTTTATGTGATATAATACATGGTAAAGTTTAATATTTAATTATAAATGTTTTTTGGGAGATATATAAAATTTTAATGGATATGATATCATATGTGATCTAATATAATATCATATATGGTGAAATAATACATAGTATTTTATGATTTATTATAAGTTATGGTTTGTTGGATGTAACCCCTAAATATTTACAAAATGTTAATTGATTCATTGTATAAAATATAGTAGAATATAAATCTGTAATAGGGTATGAAATTAATTTTGATGATCCAAAGGGTTTTTTATATAACTTGGTTTAAGAATTTAATCATTTACTATAAACACATATCATATGGCCCTACCCATGCAGTCATATTTTATGATTGGTGTTATCATAAATTCATTATATATGAATTAATACCTATTGAAACTTCAATACATAGGCATTATTGATGTGTATCATATATCTTTTTCCTATTAATTTATATATTATGACTAACCACATCTTATGTAATTGTATTGATACAATTCTGTTTGTTTCAATAGATTGGAATGATAAAATATTATAAATTTCTTATCATAATGATTTATTTCCTAAGACACAAGGAATATTAATTTTGATTTATCCATGAATAATATTCATAATTTTGGAAATGCATTTAATAATACATTATAACAAATGTGTAAATGTGATGATACATGAGGATCATTTTAGATGTCTTGATAAAACCTACAACTATATAATGACATTATACATGTTATCCCAATTATTAGTTAAATCCCCTATCATCTAGAGATATATTTTTATACCTCCTTTTCATATTCAGGTACTGGTATACCATGTAGGGTAAAGAATCACAATTGTATTACGAGTGGTTTAGGTGGAACTCTTTGATACATCGAGAGGTTGGATTTCCATTGACTTCCACTAAAGTGGTATTCCTTAAATTTGTGTGAAGATAACAGCGATGAGTACTATTGTGGATCATTATTGTAATAAAAAAATTACTATTTGCGTATACTATTCTTCAATATATTTTTTTTAAATTCACTTATTCTCCATGGATATATTGGTTTGGGACTATTTTTTTTATTTCACTACCTCTAACAAGTGCTCTTAAAAATTTATAAATCCCAACACATCTTCCTTTACAACACCTAAAATAAGAAGCCATATTCCCAACTTTAATCATAAAATATCACCTTCCACATGGATAAAGACAAGATCAATACTATTATATCCCAATAATCATCTCATATGTGTAGAATATTATGATAAAAAAAAACAGCAACACCACTTCCCATGTAGGGATCCACTAATGGCCAGCTTGAAGAAGAAAATAAATTGATTATGGTTGGTTAATTATTTTCACAACATTCCATAAGGATTAATTATTGTATAATGTTTCTATGTTTATTTGAGACACCTTAAATAGATTATGATTATTTATACAATTTTGAAGAATGATAAATAATCCATGTATAAATTACACCATAGATTAACTAATTGTTTAAGAATAAGTTCAATTTTTTAATAGATAGGTGTGAAAATCCGAATTGTTATATATGATTATTTTGAGGTTCTGGAAGGTTATATAAATATTCTAATATGGAATTAAATATTTAAATAGTCTATGTAAGAGTAAATATAATGATTCAAAATCAACAGATGAATAATCTATACATTACATTGGAATTAACACTAAATAATGGAGGCTACAGGTGAGTTCCTCTATGGTTTTAAGGTCCATGTAAATTTAATTTTGATTATGTATTATGCCATTTTAGACTTTCAAAGAACAAATGACTCGAAAAATGGGCTTATACTGCAATGAAAATATTTGAATTGGGAATAAAAATCATGAAGATGGTAAAACAAACTATCAGAAAACCACTATGGTCCAAATCCCATATAGAGGAAGCGGTACATTGGTGTATGGTGAGACACATGATGGAACACAATAATGGTTTAGCACATGGATTTATTTTATTTTTATATATTTTCATATACAACTTGTTATTAAATATAGTGACCACAATAAATATTCAATATGGATAATTTATGAGAGTGTAAAAATGAATACATGTGGATATAAGAATTTTTACGTATCAGTGATACCTCTCCCTCCTCAGACATATCATAACCCCACCTCACTCACTCAGGATCACTGATGTTCCAAAACTATGCTCTAGAGACCCCCATCATCACCACCATCAAATACTAGGGATACATCATATTATTCTAATAAATCCAAAATCATCATTGTATAAAAATATGGACTTTAACTTGACCACTGAGAGAATGATAAAAAGAAAATAAAGAATTTTGTATGAAATGAGAAAGTAATGAATGAAACAGATTCTACCATAACCTAATGGAATTTATCATGGTACACAAGTTAGAATGAATATTTATATAATGATTTCTATTGGTTTGAATTAATTATCAATGTCATGGGCATGGAAAAAGACCATCAGATTTTTTAGAGTTCCTTATTCATGATGTAATGTAAAAATGATGAAGAACTATTACAAAATTAACAATGATTCAGAATATTGATGACCATTGTCGCATACATTATTTATAAATATTCCCTAATACAAATATCCATTTTTTAAAATGTACCTTCATTCCATGTTGACGCCACACATTATCTAAAGTTTTATTATGTATGAGATGGGTGAATAAAAATGATATTTTGTGACCTTATACAATGTATGTGAATGTGTATAGTTTAGGGAAGGCTAAGACATATGGCCACATGAAAATTATAAAGATATTCTCAATATGAGATATATGGAGGATATGATGATAGGTCCAAAAAAGTATTTATGTAGATCCCTATATGGATTATCTATATATTTATGGGATATGGATTTTCACGGATAATAAAGATATAATCCTTAACTGAGGACATTTTTCTATCCCATCTATTATTTTTCAAAAAAGGGATTTTTCGGAGGAAAATATGGACATGAGATTATGAATTTGGAGGAAGTGTCACAAGGGTTTAAACCTATTGAGAGACTCAAACTGATGTTTTATTTCATTTCTAGCACATTTTTCTATTATTACTAGATTTTTTCAAATTTAAAATTTCTCAGGCTTTCAATATAGTTATTTCTTAACTAACCCTTCTAATCACTATCCTCTATTTTATCATGTATTCCCTCTTCTATGGTGTGTGTTTCATTCATCATCGATGATCACATGATGACGAATGAATGGATTTATAAAGGAGACAAAATTGGCTGAAATGGGGTGTGCACCTTCTTTTATGATCTATACCAACTTATAGAGTTCCCATATTATTTAGTATCACTTCATTATTAAAATTTTAAATATTTATTTTTCATATAATTAAACTATAGTGTTTAAGAATGAACGATCCTAATATTATAATGAAAATTAATACATGATCACTGAATTGGATTGTACATATATCAAATAAATTATTTCTTATTGCACATGATCTATTTCAATACATCGTTCCATAGGGGAATAAATTTATTAATTAGTTTTTTTAATAATTTATTATTTTAGTTTAATTAAATTTTTTCATAGAAAATAATGTTGTTATTATTTAAATGGAATGGAGATAAATATTTTTTCAAAAATTATCCTTGGATGTTAATTCCTCTCTAAATATTTTTTTTTCTGAATTTACTATTCTTTATTTTAATTATTTATTCGAGTAATTAAATTAAGTCAAGTCACATTTAATGATAAAATAATAAAAATCTACCATTTAGTTAGGATTTTTCAATGCTATTCCTAATTTATTATGGGATATTCTTCTGGACTTGTATATAATATACTACTTCATATCATCTTATTAATTTTTCTTACCACGAATTATAAATTTATCAATTTATGTTGACTATGAGGAATCAGTTATTCCACATAGGAAAATTAGATATCATGTTTATAATGCAATATTTTTTTAATTGAGGGATGAAATTAATTCATAAACATTACTTTATGCAGTATTGGAGTGAAAAGGTATTTCTTTTTTAGAAAGGGTTAGGAATAGATGTGATTTATTTTTTGATGAAAATAAATCCAAAAGGGAGATTAAGGAACACATGAATTGATTTAGGATTAATTGTTTTTTTAATGACATTTTATAAGCAAAACATTAGTTTGAGAATGTTTATGAGGTGATTTAATACCTGTTAAACATTACTGAATTATTTCTGATGTCTAGATAAATAATGAGAAACTAGGTATTAAAAAATATAAAGATCAACTAGCTGTGTAAGAAAATTTCCAATGTTATAAATGTTATGTATGAAATACCTAGAATCTATATAAGTTTATTTTAGGATTATAAATATCTTTCTATGTTTTTATTATAGTGATAAATGTTTAAACTGCCAACCTATTCTTAACTGTGATGTTTCAAAAGCTATGTTTGAGTAAATCGAATCTCATATCGTAACAAAATTTGAATAGTCAAAGAAACATATGAGTACATACCGGATTTCAAATCCCACTTAAGATATATTTTGATTTCATGTCATATTAATCTATAAACTTCAATTCCCATATAGGAGTAGTCTATTCTAAAATAAGAATAATATAACATTTTTTATGTAGTTATAGATGTTATAAAAAATTAATATTATCATATTAATGTTATATTTATTTAAATAAGTAATATTTTTGAATGTGTTGGAACATATTATTTCCATTATAAATATATATTATGATTAATTATCTATGAGAAAATCATTGATCTAGAAATGTTGAGAGTAAATTGAGAAATATTTTTCCTTTGAAGGAATATATTGTTTTATTCTAGAATAATAATTTGATCATTATTTATTTTAGATCATGATATTGGATATCTTTTATGTTCTTAAATATTGGAAACAAGGAACCTTTCTATATAATAATGTTATAGATTTAAGATAAAAAATAACCTAATTTATATGTGAGGTGAAATATTGAGTAAGAAGTACTTACTTGTTGTTGTTGTAGAATATTTATTAGTCATATAGGGTCCTGAATAAGAGGGGTATTATATTCATGATAAATATAATTTATTCTTTATGAAGATCAATATTGTAAATATTAAATATTTCTAAAGGAAACTTATGATTTGTTATTTGGATTCAATTTTACTTTTTTAAATAAGAATGATACTATATAAATAATAGTCGAGAGACTTTAACATTTTGGAAAAAAAGTTATGGCCTAATATGATGCATTACCATATTTTATTCACATTATCACATTTTTGGATCACCATGTGACTAATTTTAATAAACATTATTAGTAAAAAATCACCCATATTAGGGAAAACCCATATGAAAATGAGGTTTGGTATTTATTTTTATTGTTGATGGTGAGGGTTTGTTGGGTGATGATTATTACTTCTTAATTTACCATTCCTAATATTTTGGAAATCACAAACACTCTCCTAAAACCATTATTAGAACACTTTTTTTATTTCTCATGTGTTTTACTTCTTTTTATAAAACAATAATTTCTACCTTACATAGTAATAATTTTATTATATTATGAATATGAATGCATCATTCTGCAATACGATCCCTTAGATTAACGATTCATCTGATTTATTGGATGAACCATTATTACGAAGAGTAGTTTGACATTTTTTTCTTTTATTAATGAAAAAATTTTCAACCATCATACTGATAATGTTACCAATATATCAGACGAATTATTATATGGATTATCATATTGAAAAAATAAGTATTTTTATATGACTATCATAGGTTTGTAATCAAAATAGATAAATCTATTTCTATCCTAAGGAATAACTTTTAAAATTATCTTAGTTCTTAAAAATAAATTACACATTCAATTATTGATGAATGTCAGGGTGATAATTAATCAATAATAGATTTATCTTTAAAGGATGAGAATAATATATTTTATAATGAAATTGAATTCCTGAGGAATTATGGTCATAAGAATCCAGTAATGGAGGAAATTTTTTTGATGCATTAAAAGGAACAAGCTGAGTTCAAAAAGATGAATACCATTATCATGATGTTGATGTATTTGAATGAATTCGTTTACTTTGCAAATATCAATGTATTATTTTGAAAAAAAATTTAATATTTATGAATGTAATTATATTTTCATCCAATAATTTTTGTTTGAATGTATTCCAATTCATCTGGATGTAACATATTTCAATTATTTCACATATTTTCAGTTAATTCGATAATAATTGTTTCATACCTTATTATTATAGTTAAATTTCAATAAACTATTGTCACATTACCATTAATTTTGAAAATCAATAAGTGGGAAAAACCTTAGGGAAGAAATTTGGGAGAAATATTCTATGTAGAATTTTTAGGGGGGAATATTATTAAATGGGGAGATACTATTATAAGGGGGAGAAGTATTAATACATTACATCATGTCATGTAGTAGTTATAAACTCAACGAGAGTAATAAATAAAATCTTCAGTATTCTTAATAGAATAACAGTATGAACGATTTTTGTTCTTTTTCTACTATTAATTGTGTTTTTTGATTTCCAAAAAGGAGGATACTTTTGATTAAAAATTCATACATATAACATTTATATTACTTTAGTTTTTGAAATTAAATACACTCCCTTAAAACAATGTTTACTAGCTATTAAATTACTAAGTGTTTATGAATGTTCGTGTTTATAACATTACATTCTACCAAATGTTGTAATAATTAAATTATTTTATGAATATAAACTTCTAATTATTCAATATGTTCAATAAAACTATGATTGTGTATGATTCGTTAGACTAAGCATTATTCTATCCAGTGTTTAAAATTTTGTATTATATTTTTTACTGAAAAAATTCTTAACCATTGTACTAATACTGGTACCAATACATCGGACTGATTCTTATAAAGATTAGCATATTTGAAAAAATAATGAATTTCTTCAGACAATAATATGATTGTAATTAGAAAATAGATAATTTTTTTCATAAAGAATAACTTACATCATTAAAAAGGTGATAAAAAACAATTTCATACAATCATTTTTTTCTATTTTGTCAACTAAAAGTTGTTTGTAATGTCTTAGACCCAGATTCCATTGAACGGTACCCTAATCGTGGATAGTCAAATGGCCTTAAGAAAATATACCCAAATTCTAGATGTTATTTAATAAAATAGAAAGCCTTTAGTGTGTCTTTGGGTAGAATATTCCCTCTTATAAGAGTGTAATACAACATTAGCAATCATATAGTTCAATTGTTCAAGTAGTAAATAAATTAGAAAATATATAAACTTCCAGGATAGATATGTATAACAATTACATGTAGTCTCATACTCAATAATAATAATTTTAAGAGTAAACAATGAATCCAAAATAGGCATAGAAGGATCTGTATAATACATATATCAAAATATATAAAATTTCCAAAGAACACTATATCCATTGATGATCATGTGTATCATCTTTTTCCCTATATCCTTTTCTCTTAAGCATAGAAAATAGTCATGCATCGAATGGAGGTTTCATTCCTCGATCTAAACTTATATCCAAATGGACTATCTGGTTACCTAAAGGTGACCGAAATAGGTTGTGATATAAAATCCCAATAGGTCACCACCCAGGGTGTCTATAACATGTCTAGGAAGTTAAATACAAGATAGATTAGGCTATGAGGTATATAGGAGATATGATAGTAATACAGGTGCAATGACCATTAAAAACATAAAGATGTAAAGTAATAATGTGAATCCAAAAAACGTTTCCTTCAAAATAAGCGTCAATCTCTGATAATAATGTCGTGATAAAAAAATTATGTAAAAACCCTGACCATGATGTATACTAGTATATCATATCACCCATGATGTTATGGTATAACATGTAAAACTAATCAACCATGGCCACAATGGATAACTAGAAGTGTCACATTTATGACTACTGGGCCATTTAATGAGGTATATCACATTTTCCGTGGTCTTTTTATATAATAAATAATTTCATACCACAAAATAATGGATACATGGTTTATTAAAAAATTTCATCCACATTGATTCCCTTGAACATCTCGATGAATATGAGGTTATACATGATTTGGGGTTCAAGGATCATGTTTAATTTCTATGTTTAATGAATGTACAAGAAAAACTAGATCCAAGGGGTAGAATGGGTTTAGTCATCCCAAAAAATCATGAACGAAGGATAAATCTCATCCAATGTGTTCATTAGGACTATTAATATCCAAGGAATAACATCTATGTCATCTAATTGAATCATTCATAATTTTCTCCATTTAATAATTCACAAGAATTCAATTTGATGGGTTTACCAACTCATGTAAAAAATAACTACCATTTAAATTTCAAGAGTTTACCCACTCATATAACAAATCACAATCATTTACCTTCCATGAGTTTACCTAATCATTTAAAAAATCCATATAAACCAATTAATCAAAATCATCAACATGAAAAAGAGTACATATCAATATTATAATAATTAATTCATTTCAATTCACCCCATTATAGGATTATTCTAACTTGTAATTCACAAAAAATCACCCCATGGGTGGTATATAAATGTAAATCTCAAATGAACACCCCATGTGTGACCTTGTTTGGGTCAATAGCATCAACAAGTTTTAAGGATCTAGTGGAAATCCATAATATCTTTAATTAAAATTATTTCAATTATTTAGTTCAATTTTGGGGTTTCATTCAAAAGAACATTAGTCAGAAAAATTTAAATTTTCTCTATAAATAATTAACCCACTTGGAGAAATTATAGGACCACTACTGTTGGTCATTAGTGTAGGGTTTTCCCATTATTATCTTTTGGTTTGACTCAGATCGAGAGAAAAATTATCAATGGTCAAGTGACTTGAAAATGGAGCATATTATCTTGAACATAAAAAACATAGCTGATACAAAGAAAAGAAGATAAAAAGTTAAGGGGCTTTTTGTATTTACTAGTACAGATCCAATGGTATGAACAACTTTTTATTCTATTCTTAGATGGAAGAATGAGATTAAAATCTATACTGAAGCCATAAAAGGATCTTACAAGGAATTAGTAGAGTTCATAAAAGAAGAATAAACAATAGAATTAGGTTTTATATATTTTTTAAGGAATTTTGTTAATTTTCTTCAAAATAATTTGTTTCATAGTTTGGCTGCATAATTTTCCAGACATATAAAAAACCATATTCCCTTCACTTTAAGGAGGGGTACCTCACATGATTAGTGTCCACAATTTAATATAACATATGATTTCCATGTCTCAAACCACTACTAAAAAACTATACTGGGAATCCCATTACATTGTTCCTCCAAACACATGGTTTCCTCAATCTATAATATTTTGGAGCCCTCTATCAAGCCATTCCTTGTTTCACCAGACTATATAGAGTGGGTTTCACGGTTAATCCTAAACATGTGGCCCATCTTTTTTTTCTCTTAATGTTGGGTTTTGAGCATAGAACAGGACCTAAAAACCCTTGATACCCCCATAACATCAAAGTGAATTCAAATTAGGAAATAATAAATCATTATATTGAAATTAATGGGAATTTTACCTCATAGAAAATCCCATGATCTTATAATATAATCCCTTTAAAGGCATTATTCCATGAATTTCCCTTCAAATGGTAGTCATGAATCATCAGAAAATAAATCTGGCCATTGTGCATGTATATCAGCCTCCCAAACTAAGGTGGCATCCTATAAATGGGAATAATTCCATTTCCCCAACATTAGAGGAACTAACCAACATTTGAGAACCTTTAGAATATTATCAACAAAATGTAATGGATGCTCCACAAGGAACACATATCCCTAAAACTCCACCACATTTGTATGAATAGCGTGAGACAAGTCTAGATGGTAATGATGCAGCTGAGATATGTGGAAGAAATCAAGTATATATTTGCACATCTTTGGTATCTACAACTGATAGTCTACCAGACCAACTCTTTTTAGAATATCTAACAACCTAGAAAATTGCTATGAAATATTACCCAATCTAATAATTCATATCTACCCCAACCTCGGTGTGATATGTAAAAATATATGATACTTGGCCACAAAATCTAGAGGTCTTATACAAAAATATTCATAACAGTATCCATCCACTTCATAATCTGTAACACCCTATGTTTTTATGTACTTTTTTGGAATAAATTTAAATTTTCAATTATATCATGCAATGAATTGAGTCAAAGATTCCTTTCACACAAAATTGAGTTGGTGTAAGATAAATGAAAAACTGAATTTGTGCACATTCCATGCAACACTAACTTAGAATAAATTTCATGAAACACAAACTTGGTTTACGATTCACACAATATTAAGTTGGCATACGATACACGAAACAATGAGTTTCAACAAAAATATATCTTTTTATTATTTTTATTATTTAAATAATATATTTAAAGCTTAGCAGTTCAAAATAGTAATATAAATAGTAATAAATAGTTTTCAAATATTTTTTAAGATTATTTATATAGAAGAACATATTAATAAATAGATATAATTTTTTGTCAATTCCTTTTTATGTTTTAAAACATCATTTTATCAAATGAACTGATATCAATATTGAATGTAATTTTAGACAAATTTATAAATTAAATTGGGTAAATTAAATTGTTTTGTTTGAAATTAGAACATCGAAATTATCCAAAGGTGAATTTTGGGGTGTTATTTAAAAAACTTAATTTTTTGATGAATAGTGAAAATATTGCTTTTTAGTTAAAAACATTCTTTTTTATAATTAATAATTAATGATAATTGATATTATAACTACTTTCTATGGTCAAAATAGATTAAAATTACATATATTAATACAATATGAAAAATTTTAATTTTAAACTAAATATAAAATCATCACAATCTTTTGATCTTTTTCCTATATTAAAACCCCTTTATTTTGACTCGTCTGTGGGATTTTCACTAATCGTAAATTTTTGGATTTTATTATATGAATTTAAAAAATCAACCATACACCATTTTATTTTTTATAATATTTAGTTTTTAATGATACCATGTTAAATTTTGATGAAAATGATTATTAAAAGTGATAAAAAATTAATCACAACAATTAAGTCCAAATTGAAGTTAATTGAAGAATAAACATTAAAATTTAGTGCCCAAATGACCTAGATACTTGTCTAACACCAATTTTTAGTCCATAGTTCGGACATACACCTTACATTACTGTGTTTGGTCTATTTTTTACTACTTTTTTATGTATGAACATGTGCACACCAAATTTGTTTCTAAAAAATCATTATGAGTCATTTTCCTTCCCTATAAAAGACGACCACATCTAACCTTTACTGACACCTCTCAATCCTATTATGTTCTCCAAGACCTACCCAAATTTCCTCCCATTATCCCTATCATAGACCATGAATCCTTACTTTTTGTTTAAATCCTCTCATGAAATCGTTTTGGAACAATCCAAAAGTAGTTACCTGATTAAGAGAAATCCTGTATGAGTACAGAGAGAGTCAAGACACATGGTTTTGAATAAAGGATTTAAGTTGAAGTAATAATGGTTAATATGATTGAGGGAGATATTTAATATCTTTAACATGGATAAAATATACATTTTTTCTATGTTTAGGAAGACACTAAACTATTACAATCCTCTAGCATGTCTTTTTATAATGTATTTAATATTCTTCTAAAATGATGTAATATCCATGAATATACAGTATGGGTCTCTATAGTTGGTATAAAAGGAATGGGTTAGTCATCCTTTGGAAAATAGGATGAGAAATATTCCGTCATATCTCTAAGTTTGTTTCTATGGATATCTCCCGTGATGTCTATGTGGATAAGTATAAGGATGAGAAAACGTTTAGGAAAATGTCCTATAATCTTGGTAAAAGATAGAGTGAGTGGTTTCCTATAAAAACATCCATGTTTGGAAACTAATAGTGCATGTATCTCCATATAGTATGTACTTAGTGGTAACAATTATAAACATATGTTCTGAGATAGACTCAGGGTAATCTAGTACATGATAGAGGCCCTTGATGCACACCTTGTTTGAAACACCTCAGGGATATGATTTTGGAATTTAGATACTCTTCATGAACCATGATGAATGATTTAGATGACATGATAGACATTAATAACCTAGGATAAATCTATGTTGTCATATATTGTGGAATATGTCATGATTTAGGTATCCTATTAGTAATTATACTATGTGGTTTTATATTCTGATAATTTTTTCTCCAAATATTCTTCTTGATTTAGTCAATGGAAATACGCAAAAGGAACTGGATTAATGTTTAATGTGATGGAAGATTCTCTAATGAGCAGTCAAATGGGATGATCAGTGGAGAGAAAGATATGGAGATTATGTAAAATTATCTCTCACTATTTAGGATTAACAATGTTAATTTTAGGGATATTTTAAATATCCTGAATAAGAGAATGATATAATTTTATTGTAAGGAACATAGAGTAAAGAATATTCAGCTACCTGCATATCAATAATAAGGGATGAAGAACCTTTATGAAAACCTCAAATTGAGGGGATGATGTTATTCGGGTGGAAAAAGGGGCATATAATGATGATTGTTCATGGATTTCAATGTCTTATCTATGGAGAGGATGAGTATTACCCAACACAATTCCGCATGTTAAAGATTTATTTCTAAAACATGTAAGGTACTCTTCCAATCCAAACATTAAATCTAATTTGTTTAAGTATTTAGGTGTTCGGATTCCAAAATTAAGAATGGTGAATTATGTATGGATTGTTTAGTTAATGTTTTTACTAAGGATTTTCAATAATATGGTTAATGGTCTCGATGGACTAAAAAAGTGGTTTCATGTAAATGTGTTATTTTGATTAATTGATGGTAACCATTAATTAATGTATGATTCCATGTTATTGATGTTTGGATAAAGATATATTAAATATGAATACGTAAATTGGATGGTAAAGATTAACATGTAATTGATTAGTGAAAAAATGTTCTACAACATCATGGAAGATGTTTACAACATCTTGGATGTAATACATGTGTCCATTATCCATTGGAATAAGGAAGAATGCATGATTTCAAAAAGGAAATACGGTAATTTAGGTTATTACCACGTTTCAATAGAATTTATGATGAAGTTATTCACATGTTTGGAATGTGAAATGAACGAGATGCTTTTTGATATACAAGGGAATAAATTTTAATATAATGTAGTGACTCTCAATATAAAGTTTGGATTTTCACCTTTGAGAAAGGTTATAATGTTTACCATTCATCACATGTTTATGATAATATTTAGAGGAAGTATTTGTGCACTAATATTGTGTTGAAACCCTTGGTTAAAAGGATAATCAATGATTAAACATATTTTAAGGATGATATTTTTTTTTGTGAAAATGACATCATGTATGTTGGGTGACAACCAATCATGTTCGGCAGGGACATGAGTCCTGAACACTTGTCTGAAGGAAGAGAAGGTTTTCATACCTTCCACTAGCCTATGTGATGACCTGGTTGATGTATAATTGTTTTTGAGGAATAAATATTTATGATGAACCAATAGTGTTCCTTTTTATTTTTAGTGCATGTTGATTTTTTTTAATAAAAAAATAGTAAGACTTTTTATTCTTTTATAGGCCATAAGACCCATTAAAAGAATATTTTATTGTATTATTCATCAAATTTAATATCAGGAAATTTATTCTATAAGGTAATGGATATATTATAAATTTCTCAATGTATATCCTGCTAATGAATGCTTGTTTATAGAAATTTATTATGAATTACTCATTATTGTGAAATTGATAAAGAAAATGTTGTCCTAATACAATAAATTCATTTGAACTAATGGATTCTTTAATACTCACATATTTATGAATTTGAGACCCTCAAATTTCCTTTAATAATACACTTGTTTGTGATTGATTACCTCAATAATTTCCAAAAAAAAATTAATGTTTTTTCTCCATGACCAATATTCACTCCCAAACTATGTTATCTTATGTGGAAACCCATTTATATGTTACATTAGGTGTCCATTATGGTTCCAAATTTCACTTTTTAAGGGAAGTCATAGTATCCATTTTTATGATGTGGGATTTTAGTAATGAAAAATTAATTTATTAATCCATTGATTACCCTGATGAATTTTGAGGGAGAAATTCATTTTTTGGGGAGTAGAATGTTACACACTGAGTTTTGGGTACCTTTTTTCTAAGAAATTTTAAATTTAATTTATATCATTATATGAACTATGTCAAAGATTCTATTCCTGTAGATTTTACTCAATGTACATTACATTCAACACCAAATTTGCATACATCTTAGGTAACATCATCTTGGAGTATGTTCCATGCAACAACGACTTGGCGTATGTTGCACACAACATGGAGTTGTTGTATGATACATGCAAGAATGAGTTTCTACAAATTATGTCGTTTTTATAATATTATTTATTTAAATAATATAATTATAACCTAGTATTTAAACATAGTTCTATTAATAGTAATAAAAACTTTTCAAATATTACTTATAATTGTGTTATATAAATAAAACTTATTGAAAATAAAAGATATGATTTTTGGACAAATACTATTTTATGATTTAAGAAATAATTTTCTCTAATGAAATGATTTTAATAACATATTTAATTTTAGAAAAATTTACAAATAGATTTGAATAATAAAATATTCATTTTCTTTTTCTGAACATCAAAATTAGCCTAGAGTAATTTTTTGGGATTTTTCTGAGAAACCAATACTTTTTATTGATAGTGAAAAGTTCTGTTTTTTTGTAAAAAGATGCCTTTTGTTTAATTAATTATTAATGGTAAATGATATTATAAATATGTTTTATGGTCACATTAGATAAATATTACATCTATTAATATAATATAATCAGTTTAATTTTAAATTGAATTTAAAATTAAAACAATATATTGAAATTGTTCCTACATTAAAACCCGACTACTTCGACCAGTTAGTGGGATTATCACTAATTTTAATTTTTTCTCTTCTGTGATGTGAATATAAAAAATCCGACACACCAAATTTTATTTAGTCTATGATTTAGATTCCAATGATACCATGTTGATTTTTTTTAAAATTATTTGTTAAAGTGATAATAATTAATCAAAGTAATTAATGCCAAATTAAGATTAATTAGGGACCAAACCTTAAAATTAAGTGTACCAATGACCTAGACATTGGTGCAAAACCCATTGAAATTATATGGATCAGACATAAACCTTCCATTATTGAGTTTTGGTTGGTTTGGCTACACTTTTGTTAGGTAATAACATGTGCATGCCTAATTTGTTTCTAAAAATATCATTTGAGTCCTTTTCCTACCCTATAAAAGGATACCACCTATACCCATTACTCACACATCTCAAGCATTTTAATTTCTCCAATCCCTTCCCAAATTGACTCCCATTATTCCTCCCTTTTACCTTGAATCCTCCATTTGGTCAGAAACCCACTCAATGAATGCTTTTGGAATAAACCAAAAATAGTTACCCAATTATGAGGAAGCTTGTACAAGTATGGATAGAATGAAGACATGATATTATGAATAAAGGTTTCCGGTAGAATTAATAGAGTTTTTGATCTATATAGGAGATGTTTATGATCTTTCACTGGCATAGAATATTTTTTTCCAGGTTTCTAATGACACTAAACTATTATGATAGTCTAGTATGAATTTTTTTAATTTACCAAATATTCATCTCAAATGATGTAATATCCATGAATGTTATGACTAGGTGTCTATATAATCCAATTAACCTACTCAGTATTCTCTTCAATGAGAGGAACTCCCAATAAGGATTGTTCACCTAAATCTAACTAGCATATGGGTGATCATCATTGACTGTCATACAAAGCCTCATAAAAATACAACTTTTTGGTTTCATGATAGCTATTGTGGAAGGAAAATTCACATAGGGGTATATGACATTTTTAAGAGCCCCAAAAATATAGGAATCAAGCTCATAGAATTTCCTCAAGCACATGTATCATTCTCTCTTACTGGCCAATTGTTTGAGGGTGTTCTTCTATGCTCATAAGAACATATGTACACAACAACCTCAGAAAAATCTACCTAAAAAGGACAAAAATAGAGAATACCTATATAAAATTATAGTACAAGGGACACTGTGAATTAATATCATGTCATAGATATACAACCTCCCAATCTCATTTGCACTATACGTCTCCTTGCTCAAAATAAAATTATAATCCTTTGTAGTCCTGTCCAAAAAACCCACAAAACATCACTACCATGAGGTGTCATTGATGATCCATACAATAAATCAATCAATACATCATCTCATTTTTACTCAAGAATAATATAATTTTTTAAATGTCAGACAGGAATCTGATGTTCCTCCATCCCTAGCTGACTAGTGGAACACCTTGTAAAAAAACTAGACACCTCATGTTTCATAGGCAACCACCAATACTGGTGATGTAAATAGTGATACATCTTAGGAAATATAGGACTCACACACCAAAATAATGCATGAAACTCCTAGATCATCTCTTCATGTATGTCCACTAGAACCTAAAAGTTTCCATGGATACATATAATCTCATATTCTCCAATAGTTTGATAACGAGGTGGGTCCTCAACAACCACACTCTCCCATATAATGAGGTCCTTAGAATCTGAATTCTAACTATTTATTAACCTATTTAGAATAGTATTGGACACAACCAATGGATAAAATAAAATTCTAACCATGAATTTCTTAACCCTCCATGTGCATCATTGAGAAAAATGTTATAATCATCCACTCGATACTGACTTACTAAACTGCCAGTATCTATGTCCTCCTACTCAGTGCATTGACTAATGCATTTCCCTTTCTATTCATATATGTGAGATGAATTTAGAAATACTATAGGTAAAAATCCAAAATTCACTACATCATATTCATATCATTATGTGTAGATGTATAGTTGATTGTTTTTTGGCCTGCACACACAACAAAATGATCTCACATAAAAGTAGTGTATCCAATAGCGCAACGCCTAAACAAATGCACATACTCAAGATTGTGTATAGTGTAATTCCTCTTCTATGGACTCATCCTTAGAGACACATACACCACAAATATATCCCATTTATTTTAATAGATCATATCCAGATAACTTATGTATTAGAATACAATGTTTAGCTCCTTCCCTACTCTTGAAGAACCAGAACTGGTGTTGAAGACAATATCCCTTTCATCTTTTGAATGTTAGTCTCATAGATATATGAACTTACAAACATCACACCCATCTTAGTCAAGAATATCAATCATTTTTATAAGCATGATATTTCTAGTATAAAATTACTATAATATCCATTTATCCCCATAAAACACTATACATCAAAGATGATCTTAGGATGATTCAAGGAAACTATAGTTTCCACCTTCTCTAGGACTACTACTAGTATTTTATCTTAGAGAATATGACAAATGATGTGAATCATATCCATCCAAAATGGATATTTGTGAGCTTATAATTTTACTAATTCTCTCTTAGTGAATAAAAATAATATCAATATGTTTTGAATGGTCTTTTCTATTATGAGAACACACCATGATATTATCAATGAAAACCTTTACAAATAATATTTGATAAAGTTGTAAAACTCTGTTCATTAGCACAATTGTAACCATTGGTGTCTTCATGTGGGAAAAAAATAATCTGATAATCATATAGACTATACATACTATGAAAATATATTTAAGTTATGTCTGTAGGTCAAACATGCACATGATGACATCTGTATCTCAAATAAATTTTTGAGAACAATTGAGATCCTTGATGATGGAAAAAAGACCATATATCAGTGATAATTGATTCTATTTCTTAAACATCAACTAGTTCAATTTATGATAATGAACACATAGGTTAAGGGTACCATCTTTATTTTACTACAGAAGGATTGATGAGCCCCGAAGAGAAATATTATGTCCACTAGACCCATTTTCTCCATGTCCCGTAGCTGCCTATTGAGCTCTTGTAATTTTATTGTATCTATCCTGTAAGGTGGAATCGATACATGAGAAGCATATGAAACTAGATCGATGGACAACTCAACCTCTATCATGTGAGATAGCTATAATGGTCATCTGGGAAGATGTCCATGAAATGATCAACCACTTGTGGAATGTCCACATGACATGTTCTTTGATAATTTTGATATGAACTAGTAATCTGAGATATCATCCCACTCATCCCATATTGATGTGGTCTAAAACGGCTCACCCAGGCATCCCATTCACCCTTGTTAATATGAACTATTCACTATAGTGATGTTATGTCACTTTCTTGTAATTGAAATAAATATAGGGTCAATAAAAACTATCCATTCCATTTAGAGCATGATGTTAAACCCTATCATCTCATGGGAAAATAGATTTTAGACAAAGTGACACCCACCACCCCCAATGTGGAACTCCCTTCACTGGCGTACATCCTCTATTATGATCCATAACAGAGTTTCAAGAATGAGGATTTCATTAGAGAACTAAAAAACAATACTTGGAATATTTTTAATAGTTAAAAAAAATATGCAATTCATGTATGTCAAAGAGATAATATACAAGTGTAAAGGATATTAATATTATACCTCTCATTATAGACATTCTGATACTATATTATTCCTGGATAGGATCATCGAAAAATATATGACCAGAACCAAGGCCCTATTAATTAACCTCAGTGTTTGGACCAAGACCTCGTTGTTTTCTAGGTAACATAGGAGCCTTGCTGCATCGACCACGACTACCACCCCCTCGGTTTCAATGATCAGTACTTTTATAGATCCTAGAATTATGTGGATCTAGGAAACCTACTCTCAAAACAAGTGTCAGGTCCAATACCCTTTCATTCACTATTAGCTGTAAAGTCATACAAAATCAGTACATGTAGTCTTTCCTTCTGCAAGCACGACACTCGATTGGGCCACAATCACACTTATACATCACATATCCCCATCAAGAACATTGATAAGAAAAAAATGAACTTCAATTAATAGAATACTAGATGGTACACATGATAAGGGAATCCACAAAATGATGATCCATACTTGATGATGTTGAACCATAGCGTTGAGATACTACACTACTCTGCACAATGCCCCTATCATTCCTTTGGTGATAATTTGTAATCATCAACTGATTCACTATTTTAGTATTATAGGTCAACCTGAACATTTTTTCCTCTGATCTAACTGTGTTCTTGATACCGTTCTTAAAGAATATCTCCATCAATGCCTCTTCAAAAATATATATTGGTGAAATTTTTATAACTCTGTAAAGTGTGTCGTATATTCCAGAACCAACATAGGGCCCTGCTCCAAACACATGAACTCATTGGTCTACTCTGATATATAATTCCCCATTTAAAAGTAATCATATAATCAGGTTTTGAAATAAAACAAAATAATATCTTGCATTCTGCTTTAGAATATCCACCCAACGCTTTTCAGCTACTTAAAGCATGTATGTCATGAGCATCAATATCTTCTCAGGAGGATTATCCAGATGCTTTAATATAGAAAAATTAGTGTTGATACAAATTTCAATAACATATGGAACACGATACACCAGTAATACTTGATGATTTTGTTGTCGGAAAACATGTGTCAGGTCATCCATAGATGAGTTAAGCTACATGGATCCCTAGAAAATCAGCATAATGTAAAAAACCCCATTCTAAAACAAGGCCTTAGAACTTTTGTCTTCTAAAACAAATGGTTCTTTAGTTCAATCCATAGTAGTATCTAATAGTAGACCACAGCCAACCACCTCTAGAGCGTGTTTATTTTTACCTTCCAGGAATACAACAAGAGCTTTTCATTAGGGCATATATCTTTAGTTCCAAACATGCTCTTCAAAAAATAATAACTCAAATGTGCACATCTTGAAGAATAGTATTAGTAAAAACCATAATATAACATGGTCATTCCAAACAAACTACTCCTAAATATATGACTAGTAAAATGAAACAATGGAAAATGTCATTAGAGACACTTTCTTCCTCCCAGTAAAAATTATGTTCAAGGTCTCGTCATTGTTTGATTGTTTAATTCCAATTCAAATTCACATACCTTTAACATTTCATATTAAATGGTTGAATCAAATTTTTCACCACTTCTGATGCATAAATACTCATTCTCCACATGAAACAAAAAATGGTATCCACGTAATCGATAGTATTACAAGTTCCAATCTGTGTGACTCATGGTCCATGAGTCATCATGCCAATATTCAGTGCATATGGTGTCTATTATAAAATAATAAGATAAAAATTACTTAGGTTAATGTACAGACACTATCTACCAACTATTTTTTCCAATTCCATACAAAAAATATCTATCAAAATTAGGTATATCATACAAGACACATATCACAAATCCATGATGTCAAGCAATACACCCTCTAGGAAATGGTATAATACATGTAATTTGATTTTTAGAGGGTGCCTAAAAGTATACATGATATGGAATACACTCATATCATTGAGTTGTAAAAATATATAACAATCTATCATTTTAATTATAACATAAAAATTCATGTACACCACCCATTTATTGAATCCAATCAGTTACAACAGTGAAAATCCAGAAGACCACAATTTTCATACATAGAAATTTGGATTTCATCCATGTTTTTGGGTAGTAATTCCTATGAATGGATCATTAATAAATTCAATTCTTCTTAATCCCCTTTATATTTTCACCAAATAATGAGGAGAAAAATGAAAAAAAAAATTTTATTCCCCATTGTAACATCCTAGACACAGATTCCAATGAATGATGTCATAATCGTGGTTAGTCCCACGGACTCATGATTATCTCCCCAAATGCTAGAGGTTGTCGAATAGTAGTAAGGAACCATTGTGTGTGTGTTTTTGTGGAGAGAAATTTTCCTATTATGAGATTTTTATAATGTAGTAGTAAACATACATATCAATAGCATAAGTACTTAATCAATCAGAAAATAGATAAACATATAAGACATAAATATATAACAATTACAAGTAATCTCATATACAATAATGATAATGTCATTTGTCTATAAAGAATCTAAAATTGGTATACATGCTTGTGTACATATATCAAAATATTCCTAGAGGAAAAAAATACTATATCCAGATACCATCATGATCCTCAGTTCGGTTTCATTCCCCCCTTATCCTAAGCATGGAACAAAGTCAAGAATCGAACTGAAGGCACATTCCCTAGTCCTTATCTACATCCAAATTGTCTATCAAGGTATTCATTGATGTCCCTAATAGGGCGTGAGATAAAATTCCTGTAGATTAGTACCCATGGTTTCTATAACATTTCCTGGATGTGCAACACAAACTAAATTAGAGTGAATGGAATACACAAGATATGATAGTAATAAAAGTGCAATTCCCATGGATAAAGTAATGATGTGAAGTGATTCAATCGATTAAAATAATTCTCCCTACCAAACAAGGTTAAATCTCTTATAACAATGTAGAAGTAAAAGCAATGGAAGAAAACAACATGACCATGCCATATACACATTATATCATAAATCTTAAATGATTCCCATATAACTTGTATATAAAGTCATCCCCGACCATTCCATATAATGAGAAGTGTCACATTTACTAAAAATTGTCCTTTTAATAAAAATTTCCTATTATCCTAGGTTGGTCCATATAATCAGATATGATATACCTCATATGACTAGATCCAAGGTATAGTGAACAAAGACATCCACATCAAGACTTAGGAGTATCTCAATTTAAATTTGATTAGCCTTGAGTTGGGGTCCAAGGAGACTGTCTACCAGCCATGTCCATTATGATCCCAAGTATAACTAAATTAAATGGGTATCAAGGATGAAGGCTTCCCATGGAATGAAGACCCAAGGTGCAATCTTATACAAGGTATCCACTTCTCCTCTAATGATCCAAGTGATAACATCTAGGTCATATAATGTAATAATTAACTATTTTCTATATTTCATAATTCAAAAGAGATTTATTCCTTGAGTTTACCCACTCATATAAAAAATTAAAATCATTAAAATTTCATGATTTCACACACTCATATAAAAAATTAACAAAAAATTCATTCCATATGTTTAGCCAACCATATAACAAGTCCATAAAAAACAATTTAATCGAAATCAGTTACATGGAATGGAGTAAATATCTATCTTCTAACAATAATTTCATTTCAATTCATTTAATTATAGGATTGCACTAACTAGGAAAGAAAAAACACTAACCGCATGGGTGGTATAATAAGGAAAATATTAATGGAACACCAAAAGGGTGAACTTGGATTGGAAAATAACCACCAATAAGTCTCCTGGAACTTGTGGAAATTAATAACACGATTTATTAAATATAATTCAATTATTTATATCAATTTTGGGACCATGATTGAAATTATATCTGGTTGAACAATAAAAATTATATCAATAACTCACAAAACAACTGTAGAAAATTATCAAAAATCTACCATAGGATCGTAGTCGAGTTCCCACCATGTATGATCTTCTGATTTGACACAGATTGAGAGGGAAATGAGAAATATATAAGAACTATAGAAAAAGGTTAGATTATCTCACACATAAAAAGTGAATTAGATACCAAAGAAAATGATGAACATATTAAGAGGATTTCAGATCTTACCAACTTGGAACCGACTAAATGAAAAAATCTCCATTCTGAGCTTGAATGGAAAAACATGATCAAAATCCACCCAAAATCATTCAAATGGGATTCCAAATAGTTACTACTATCGTCAAACGATGAATGAATAATCAATTTAGGTTAACTATATTTTTTATGTAAGTTTTTTCAGTTTTCATCAGAATACTAGGTTGCACGTTTTGGCCTCATGGTTGGTAAAAATATGCACCAACGGTGTGCCCTTCATATTAAAGAGTTTAACCTAACATGTTTAGTTCACACAACTTATAGATCTATGTGATAACTGTGTCTCAACACACAATTAAAAATTGTAATGTAAATCACGCAAGCATTCACCTACTCCCACACGGTTTCTTCAAACTGTGTAGGTCCTCTAGATTTATGTCCATTCCCACAAAATGTCACTGAACCATGTGGCCTGGGTTGTAGAGTTTATCCTAAACATGTGACCTAGATATTTTTCTCTTATTGTTGGGTGATGGCCTCTGAAAAGGCCCTAGGCACTACTAATACCCTCATTACATCAATGGGCATTCACATTAATCCACAAAAAAGAATTTAAACTGAAATTAATCGGCTCTATACCACATATTAAAACTCAAGATCTTATACTATCCAAGGCCATTACAACATACATGGAAATATGTACATTGGATCTTTTAATATATATAGGTGTTCTTTTGAAGAGTTGGGAGTGGATAATTTTTGTAACTCCACTGGTTTATGTTTTTGTCTATCCACTACACATTCATATTCGTTGTAATACTTTAGATTGTATATGTTCTATGGAATCCTCGTCAGGGTTATCTTCTTTAGAATAAATTTTTTTTGTTATTTGTCTAATCTTGTATTTATTGATAGATTTTTGTGTTGGAATATGGTAAATCAGGTAAATTATATCCAGGAATTCTTGATCTCGTAAGATATACATCGAACATCATATTGATGGATTCTAAGTATAGGGTGATAGAACTTGTTCTGATCATCAACTCTGGGGATATCTTGGTAAGTATTGATAGAACATAACATGATGTATAAAACAATGGATACATTTAATTTCTATTTCTGATTACCATTACTCTTAAGGTTAAATCGTAAAATAATTTATTACAGATTGGATGCAATTTTTACTTCTATAAGATGCGAATTTATTTAATTTACCCGGTATATTGTTTCCTTTGATCATTTAAATATAATATTAGTTTTAGTAATTATGTTTATAATAATCCATTTAAATGGTGTTATAATTATACATATAAAAACATACTCGTATATAATCAACAAATTTGAGAATCCAATTAATATAAACTCATTATCAGACAATGGTGTGTCCAATAATTATAATTAAAAATGATTTCTGTTTTTTTGTATAAATAAAAAAAATCACACAACCATTTGAAACAGAATAAAATATTTCAATCTTAAATTATTGATTTTTAATAGTATATTTGATTAAGACTATACCACTAAAAGAGGTTGATTTATAAATAATTGTAAAATATAGTAACACTATTTCTATAAAAACATCCTACTATTATAGATATGATCATCCAAGAATATCATAACTTTTACCCATCACATAATTTCTATGGTATCCCTATTCCTATTAATGAAATATAGATATTTACCATCTCGTTCACATCATAGTTAGCTACACTAACTCCCCGAAACATGCCGCATCTGTTAAATCAAACAAAATTGACCAATCCTTTATCATTGGGAACCTTTGCAACCGCAATCAATGTTTTTAATTTCCGACATATAATTACTCATAATCTGATTCACTATCCATGATACCAAATGTTTCAACGTTTTGGTGGATAGACACATTAACAAATAAACTGCATCTATGACTACAAATCATACAATCCATAGATCTCTTTGGGTCACAAAAAACATTACACAACATATAAATATGGATAAATGGTTGTAAGATATATTAAAAACATTTAAATCCATATAGAGATGAATGTTTCCAAAATATGCTAGTCTAAATATGTAACTTATGAAGATGATCATTGAGACAAATATATAAAAGAGTATAGTTTATTTGAATTGTGTGCGGTTTAATTTCTAGATTTATAAGGAACTATAAAATATGTTCCAATCTATATTGAATAGTAAAATAATATATTCTTTAGTAGACTCACTATGATAAATTCAATGAATTCCAATTATGGTCAATAAGTTATTTAATCTATATAATAAATTCCCCATTATTGCAACTGTACAACATCAAATAAAAATAATAAATTGAGACAGAAAATATTATTCCAGTTCCTACCTTAGGTGGGCATTGGATTCTTCATATAATCTTATAAATATCTTGAACTTGAAATTCATGAGAGAAATAAACAAAATTTGTAATCTTGAACAAATTATAAACAAATTTCAAAATATGGCCCTTGGTTTAGCTAGACACTATAGTGAAATTAACCACTCCAAAAATTGTGATACTGCTGGCCGAGCATGACTACAATAACAGATATCCAATATTAGTTAGGATTAGGTATAAATGTCTATAAACGAATAGTTAATTAATTAATTAATTATTTAATTAATTATTTCATGAAATTAAAAAGTTATTTTGATCACACAAGTCATCAACACTAAGATAAGACATACATTTTTGGAAAAATGGAATAAACTATTTTGTTATGATAATCTTAAATGTAAATAACATTTTTTCTCAAAAAAGAAAAAAAATATTCAAGCATAACTTCTTAAATAACTAAATATTTAAATTTTAAAATTTATAACTGCACCAATATTTTTTGATCCACCCCAAAAATTTAAACTATGATAAAATACAAATTTTAATGGCAATGGAAACATCATAAATTTTTTATATGTTCATTTACTAGTTCAAATTTTCATCTTAATAATAATGTGTTTAATTACCAAATTTATATTACAAATTAAAAAACACCATATAAATTTTATTAATGCAATTATATTACCATATTTGGTCACCCATGAGTTCCTAGTGGTCCTCAATCATAAATACTAACCTTTAATGTCACTTTTCTATCATTGGTTACCCATTGATGCCTCATCACCTATATTACCTAATACCCACCTCACCATCTCACATATCATCAAACATTCCATATATTGTCTCTAAAAGTACCCTATAGTATCTATTCATAAATCACATTATATCTATCATTATTTTCCAAGATTAATTTTTCATTACCTTTTTTCAATGTGTCTTCAAAAATAATTTTAAATAAAAAATATAGTATTAATGGATTCATCATGTTTTCATTGAAATAAATTATCTTTTATTTTTTTATTATTATTTAATTAAATACAAAATTAATTATTCATCCATGTCTAGATTAATTTGAATAGAATTATAGATATATTTTTTTTTCTATGATCAAATTTTTCATCTTGTTTTTTTATAATGGAATAGTTTTTTATTTCAGTTTTTTATATACTCTATACAGTTTGAGTATAAAATTTTTAGTCTATATTTTCCACAAATTTATAACATTTTTACCACTAGAATAATATAATAATTTTTTTCAGAAATAAATAATTCATAAATGATAGAAAAAATGCATTTTTATTTTTTGTTTAATTTTTAAGTGTTCATATCAACCAAAGACTAGAATTTCAAATTTACACTTTAATGTGAATTTTTATGTTACATTTCTTCTATAAAAACAATTTCAATTTAAATTCCTTGATATTACTTTTCATAGTGTAAATTTTTATAGTATATATATTTTAAATTTTATATTGTTATAACTAAAAATTTTAACCATAGTTCCCATTGATAATTATGTATCTAGCCTTCATTGTGAAAATTTAAATATAGAATTTCCAACTTAAAAATTAACTTATAAAATTAGAACATTACATTAATTTAGAAATTTAATATTTTGAATAAAATTTAAAACGTTAAATTTATTGTGAAACATGATAATAACATACATAGTTTAATATATCCTTTTAATATTTAAACTAGATTGTTATTTAATGTTTTTAGATGAAATTTATTATAGATTTTTCAACTAAAATTCATTATAAAAATGAATTTGAATCTTTTAGTACAATGATTATATTGAGAAAATTTTCCATGAATATTTTATAGGAATATCAATCTATAAGTAGAAAAATAGTTCTATGAAAAGGATCACATGGGAATAACACAATTTGTTTTATTAGGAAATCATATTTTTGGGATGATGAAAATTATTTTCTAGTGGAAATTTTATATAGAAAATTTGAACCACAATATTATAAATTATATTTTTTTAACTATAAAAATGAAATAAATGTTTTCCCTTGAATGAAATATATTTGAATAATATATTTATTATGAAATAGATATTATAAATTATATTTTCCTCAAAAAAATATTAAGTGAACTTGATTTTAAATAGTTAGTTTAAATTTGATGAGTGAATTTATCAATATAAACAAGATTTCTAAATGTATAGTTTAAAGCATACACAGTAAAATTTAATTTTGAATTTATTATTTATATTTAACACTATAAAATTGAAAACACAATTTTCCAATGAATAAAGGGATAATAAATTTTATATGAAATTTATAGTATAATTTATATCATTATTTAAAGTATAATTGTTGATTCATATTAGAAAATTACGTATCAATTTTTGAGAAATTGAATGTTAAATTTTAAATGGAAAATTTAGACTACAATAATCAACCATGAATTCTTATTAAATTTGAGAGTGAAAAGGTGTAGTTTAAATCATTCCATACTTTTATTTACAATTTAACAAAAAAAATTTGCTAACACATTGTTTTATGAAATCAATGAATGGTATATGCCCCATTTTGTTAAGGAAATTCCCTAGTTTTGATAAAAAGTATTTATTTTCATTTCTTAATAAAATTAATTATTCTAATTTTTAAATATATCTAGAATGATAACATGAAACAAATTCCATTTTTATGTTCTTTAAATGAATTACAAAAATTGTAACTTTTATTGGCAGTATATAAAATTATAAAACTATAAGGATATATATATATTTATTTCATTTATTTTATGTTGGTAAAAATATATTCCACATAATTAAAGTGGAATTTTAAATGATTAGAAACTATTTTAATGGATTTTGGGAATTAAGGATTGTGATACTGATTTTATAACTTTTACACATTAAATATCACTTAAATGGAAATAAAAAACATTATTATAAAGGATATAGAGAATATGAAATGTTATGATGCTTTACCATTTAATACATTATGCATTTGAACATACCCTGTACATAAATACATTACTAGTGGTGGGAATTTGAAAAAATATTTTATGATATTAAAATTCTCCCTAACCACGAAGTGGGTTACTAGAATATGATCTATATATAAACTATAAATTATTTGTGTTAATTTTTATTTCTAAATCATTATTATAAAGTAAAATATCATTAAAATTGGGAAAAAAACCTCATGTTATCATTGAAATTTTTTTAAGGTGATTGTGTTTGTTAACAAAGTGAGCCCCTGTGCTGTGTTTGTTGATAAAGTAGACCATGATGTACAAATTTGTTGAGAAATGGGGTTTACATGGTGATTTTTCAAGTTAAAAGGATTTTGTTGACAATACATGATTGATTTATGAACCTTGATAAAGGAATTGATGATATTGAGGCTGTATAAAAAGAGAAGATACATGTCGGCATCATTTTCTTGTGTTTGCCAAATTTTGGTGCCTCAAAATCGACAAATGGAGAAAAGTGTTTTTGGAAAAGGGACTGGAATGCTGGCATCTTGTAGGCTTCGAAACGTTCTCACAATATGTTTCTGAAGATCATAAAAATCAAATTATGGCAAAGGAAGAAGGGGCACCCAAGTTTTGGTTTGGGAACACAAGGTGACTTGGGAAAAAAAGACTCATACAGGTGGACATGTGCCCCAAGAGGAGACATTCGTGCCGGTGCTCAGGGTACCTAAAATGCATATAAATAGATGGTTACCTATACTCATTTGTATAAATGCTCAAAACTTTGAGAAAATTTTAGTTCTAGTTGTATAAGTGGTTTGGGAACGCAATTGGTGGTTTGGGCATAAAAGGTTTTTAGTTTCCCATGTTCTGAGTTGGTGAAGGGAGAGTTGTGCAAGTTGTTTGGGGAATCTTGTGCACAAGGCTTGAAGAAGTGTCCTAGTTGTTAGTTGCGTGCCGGTATTTGTTTTGGTGTAAAAGGGTGTGAGTCGCCCATGTCTTGGGTTGAAGAAGGTAGTGTCTCTCAAGTGGTTTGGTGAGACCTAGGAACCATACTTGAAGAAGTGCACCAGTCATTCTAGGGATGTTCGAATGTTAGAATATTTATTGTTACCTCTAGTGCAAAGTGAGATTCATCTGCGGGTGGAACGTGGATTTGAATAGTGAATATATATATATATATATGCATTCATTAGTTATAATAAAGAGACCTACAGGTCAATAAACTCTGAGTGAATCTTCTGAAGAAGCAGTGATCTCACTTCTGTTGAAAGAGTAGTGTTTTCTCAAATTGTGAATTATTTTAAACTAGGAGGGATAGTTAGAATAAGGTTTTGTCTAACCACAAAACAAGATCAAAAGGGTAATTTGTATTAATTTTTCATACCCTGATTCACCCCCCCTTAGGGTATTTAGCCTAGTTAACATAACGATTACATTGATTATTTTTATTATAAAATAAATAATAACCACTTATTTCAGAGAATATATTCAATGTCGTTTTTTGGGAGTACATAATAATAGTTAATGGATGTTAGGGTGATTGTTTGGCAAAGGCTTATAGATAATTTTTAACCTGGAAAACAATATTGTTTATGTTATTATATTTAATGTTTAATGGTGGAATTATCATGTTGATTTTTAGTTTCTATGAAATTGACCTATATAATTTTAATGACTTATGGTCAACATGGTGAACTGGTAATTTGTAATCTAAAACAAATGTGGAGTTCTATAGGATGTATAATCAGACAATAAATTGTATTATACGATATGTATAAGTTATGTATCATGAAAATGATATTTTTTAATGTTTTTATGCACCATTAAACACTAAAAATATTTATTTTTCCATAAAATAAATGTATTCCATGTTTTTTAAATGATGATAAATCATTATAGCCTATATATGACAACATGGTAAAAAATATTTTCATAGTCATCATGTAAACAAGTGGATACGATGTTTACAAAAAAATTAATATTATTTTTATTTTATAAAAACAAATAACTTTTATATTATTTTAAACTCATAAAACATGATAGTCTAAAAATGAATGAAAAAGATAAAATTTTATCAAATCCACAGAATTAGTCTCCTATCAAAAGTAAAAAAAATCTACAATAATGGATGGGATTTCTAGTCAAAATAAAATACATAATTTTTTCTCCAATGTAATTATGATATGTTTTTATAATATACACAATTATGAGACATGGTTTTATTTAATAATTTATGAATAATGTGAATAAAATTGTTTCATAGATTTTTTTACCAATAAAAAATCTATATGTTTCTTTTATTAAAAAATTTAAATAATTTTTTAAATACATTAAATAAATTCACTTCATAATAAAAAATTTAAAGTGAAAAATAATATGATATTTATACAGTATACAATATGCTTAATTATAACTAGAGATGTCCCTATGTAAAAAATAAGGCACCAATTAGATCAAATAAAAGTAAAATCATGATCCACATTTATAACTATATAGTAATTTAGGGATGTATTTATATTTAATAGGGAAAATATATGGAAACTTAATTGGTCACATATTACCTCATAAGAAAGAGATTTATATATCCATTCACATTGAATTCTATAATGAATTCATAAAAAAACTCCTCTAAATAGTTTGAAAACACTATATAATAACATTTTTTTTAGCAGACTATAATGTCAGGTACCAATATGCATACCATATTAATATAAAATATAATAGTTGTCAGTTATTTGTAAATCCACTAAACTACTAAAAAAATACCAACAATTTCAGATTTTTTTGTTAAATAATATATAATATTTATATATACTTCTGAAATTAAAATTTTATAAAAATCTGTACATTCATCATTAATGACACAAATATTGGTTGTCTAATTACATTAATATTCTTATGATTTATTTTTTCCATAAAAATTGTATCACAATCATCTCCCTTTTAAGATTTTTTTCCTTTTTAAAGTATTAGATTATCCCCTTGTAAAATATGTATCTCCATCAATTTAAATATTGGAATGGTGTTTTAATAATTCAAAATTTATTGTATAATTTTGAAAATTTAAACAAACTACTTGGAAGCCTTTATTTATTTCTCATTCCAATGTTACCAATTTAATTTCCAGTAATGATATTTCCTTAAAAATAATATTAATAATTTACTACCATATGCTAAAATAATAAAAGTACCATTAAACACATTAACAGTTCATGTAGTTCTAAATTCACCCATTTAAAATGTGAGACTTTTGAATAAATATTATATAAAGTCAGTCAAATAGTTCAGCACATGAAAACAGATAATCAAAAAAAGAAAATAAAATATCTATCAGATAAATTAACTTTTATATTGAATAAATCATATAGAACCTAAAATCCCTCCTCATATCTAAACTCACCAATGAAATATGATCAAAAAATGTTTACATCATGATTACAAATAACAAATCATTCCCGACAAATTGAAATTCTTGTCAAAATATGGAACACACTTTTGTAATCTTCTTGTAAGTGAATCAAGTAACTATAGGATGGAAATGAAAACAATTATATTATATTTTTCCTCAATATTAAAAATCAAAGTTCATATCCAAATTATAAAATCTATCTATTACCTTCTTAAATTTATTTAGAAACTCAATCAAACCCAACCTATAATATACATATCCATTAATGAAACATTAAAACATTCAGTTAAATATATAATATATATTGTAATCATGATTTCATAATTTATAAATAAAATTAACAATTTTAATTTGAGAACACTGGAATCATCCAATAATGATGATATTAAGTCAATATACTTATCTTTTATATGTTCGGACTGAACCTCAAAATCATTTTCCATTGTATATTGAAAATTACACTTTTAAAACCTATGAATTAAAATTAAAAAAATCATCAATTATTTTAGTATATTTATGTATTTTTTCATTAAATAATATGTATATAGGTAATCAATATTCTATGTGATGACCTCAGATATATATTTTTTCCATGATAATATATTTATTTGTAAAGACTTCGGATAATTTAATCATTATATAATGTTTTATTATTTTATAATAAAATCATATAAATGAAAATTTTGTTTCATTATCATTACATTAGACACAAAAATGACAATTTGGAATAATAATTAATGGAAAATTAACCTCATAATTCCCTTTAATCATTGTCCATACTAATGGTTGTGTTAGACAACACATAATCTCAAAAACTATCATAATAAATCTTTGTTTATTGATCATATAGAAAAATATTTGTAATCTATTAATACATGTTATGTAGGTCAAAATAAATAAAATATTGGTCATTTGAAATTTTTCCATGTATTCTTATATTGTAATCACAACTCAAAAGAAAAAATCCTTCTTTATTTTATTCACTTAAAATTTATTTGATCTTTGTTTGTATACCCTACAACATCGTAACCTAAATCAACTATGACTAAAAATGAGTATCAATCAGATAGTATAATTAAAATTAGTTATTTATCATCCAAATATATTTATTATTCTTTATTAATCTTTATTTAGTCCTTTTTATCAGGACTGGTTTAAAAATGGTTTATTTATTTTCTGTCAAACTTTTCAAAAGGGACGATTCCAGAATTAATATTTGAATGAATTGATGAAAAGTACAATAGATCAAAATTCTAGAAGAATGTATCAATGGTGAAACCATTTAAAGAGGAAAAATAATAAAATTCATGCTGTTATATCCCTAATGAAACACTATTCTGCAGAGGAACTGGTGGTGAGAGTCCTAGTGGGTTGTCCATTCACACTGAGTAGTGGGGGTTAATGATTAATGAAAATATTTATTGAAATAAACCCAAATTTATATTATTCCCCATTTTAGTAGTTCAATAAAAGTTCATGGTTAGTATTTCACAAAAAATAAAATCATCACATACATTACTATAAATTAATGAAATAAAAAAACATAGAAAACATTTACATGGTTTGGTTATAGTGTGGGAACATCATGTTGTGTTCAGATATTATCATGTGACATATTTACACTATAAATCCTAACACAAATTACTAGTTATATGCGATTTTGTTATCCTTTACCAATAAGTTCACCATATGACTTAGGTATAATTGAATCCTAATGATGTTTTCTCTATACTAGCTCCTACCAGTCTTGAAAATTCTCTTTGGACTTATACTGGTCGTTGACTATTGATTTGTCTTTCACTATAAGATCATATAGGCAAAACATTTCTTCTAATTTAGGTAACATAAGTATTGATCACACACATCACAAATTACCTAAATGTATGTAACATATTTATTTTATCCCTTGATGATCATCGTTCTCGATATCTTTTAGTCTCTTTAAACTAGAAAACTGACTTTAATTCATCAAAAAATTCATACACCAATAATCTCAAATATTTGATCAAACAAATCATCAAAAATACATAATCCAATGTATCCATCTAATATGTACATCTATTTTTCAATGGGTTGATCATTACACTTTATTTATACTATTTTCGTCACATGAAATTACTATTTATACAAAAAGTTTTTATAAACAGTACATAAGAATATGGTATTTGAAATCCAAAACACCTTCTCATTTATATTTCATTCCATCTTCCATTATCATTTATAATGATATTGGATAATAAATTTGTTAAATCTTATGAAAAATTATTTTGAAAATTATTTATTTCTTTTTGAAATCCTTGTTTGAATCACGAATGTCTCTTTATGAATTTTTAATCTTTGATATCCATGTTAACATCAACAAGATTGAATTGATTTCAAAAAAGTGATATGATAAATGTAGTTATCATCTTCCCATCCTTTAAATTATTAGTATGAAATGTTTTGATTTTCCTTCTCCTAAAAACTAATCTTCTATTGATTGTGAATCTATTTAAATGACATAACTCATGAGATGCCAATTTTTTATTTAATATTTCAACAACATAAGTTAAATCATTTGATTTTGAATCTCATTTTCATATAATGTAATCAAATTTGGTATTTGTATTATAATTATTTCAACATATAGGAATATAGACTTCCTCATCTTTGGATGATATAAACTGTACATCCAATGTATATAATCAATGGATTTTCATTAACCAAATTAGTTGGTATGCAAAGTGACTAAAATACCAAATGATCACAGAATCATTAGTTTATTGCAGGAACTATTATTCCATGACTAGGATTACTTCATATTCATTCGTTTATGTTAGTTAATACATTTTAATTAATTTATGTTCCTCAAACTTTTCATCACTTTTATCAATCATGTCAACCACCTAACACTTTTATATTTTCATCATCCAATGTAAGTAAGAAAATAGACTATAAAAAATTATAGTTATTCTACCTATGACCCCACTCTTGGATGTTCTTCTATATTTTAACACTAAAACACTTCTCTCTTCACATGATCGAGGAATTTTATGACCAACCAAATTCTATTCAGTGCGTCATTCAGGATCGTATGAACTAACTATTCCTTTGGTAATTCAAATTAAAATCTTATTTAGGGTCATTCATCTATATTTAAAAGGACTGGAATTTAAATTCATTCAATCCATCTCATAAACCTTATCACTATCTTTAGATGATGTAAATAATCCATTATAATTCAATGTAGTATATAATTTCATGAACTAAAGTCCATATTGAATATCATTTGGAATCGCATTTGGTCCTCAATTCATTATAACTTATTTAAAATTTAATGAAAAACAAGATGATATGATTTTTTGTCTAAAAAACAAAAATATTTCTGTATTTATACACCATATTATATAATTATTTTTTATAGTATCACAACATTCCATGTAAAATCATTTTCTTGTAGTATAATATATAAATTTTTTTTCACAGTGAATTTATGACTCTATTTATCCCAATATTGTGTTTATTTTACACTTTATGTTCATATTTCAATTCAATCATTTTTTAAAATTAACTTCCTTTATATCTGTGCTAATATTATATTCCTCAGGGTAAGATTTTCAAACTTATAGTGGAATCTCTAAGACATTTTCAATTCCTCACTGACTCTAATTTCTATTCATCTAGTATCGGTACACACCAATAATAATTTTCTTCATAAAGTGACTTCCATTCATCTAAAATTATACTCTAGAGGAACATATTTAATGAAAAAATCAATTTATGTTCATAAAAAATTTTCATCTACCAAGAGTATAAATATTATTCTAATGAGTATTCATCAATCACACCTCCATGGGATTATCCTTTATCTTCTAATATGAAATTAATTATATCATCAAATTATTAATATTTTGAAGAATAGTATATTCATCTAAACATATAATTGATTATGACTATTCAACCATAAAAATATTACATGATATCAAACATCCCATTAAATCCTCAATATTTAAATGTAGATACCCATAATTCATAACTCTTGGACACTATTCCATCCATCCATTTTAATACATAACTTCTCATTACATTTTACATATAGAGGATCTTTAAAGTCAAGTGTCCTGGAAATCATGAATAATAAAAAATGAATAAAAAATTAAAATTTATTATAATCCACTTGTAAGTATTCACTATAATATCATCCTAATCACAATTACTGAATCTCGTATCCTAGAGAAATACATAAAAGTAAAGGGTTAGCATAAGGCCCAGTAAGGGTAAACAAGGGAATTAGTGTACTTGTGGTATCAAAAAGAACTTGAATAGAAACATAAAGACATCAGAAATGGATGTATAATAATATCATAAAGAAAATATCTTGGAACATAACATAAATATGTGGCTACAATATTTCATTTATACATTCATTAATATATCTCCAAGGTCCATCCCCAAAGTGTCATAAAAATTACCTAGGTTATTCACCAAGGTATCGTAAAACTTGTCATCTCTAGAGATTAATTATTTATCCAAGCATTGGAGGTCTACCAGAGAAAAACCTTAATATTACTTTACCTTCATGTGAGCCACATATTGTAACACCCCAAGCTTCTACGGTACGCTTCTCTTTAAATAATGCGATTCCGTGTGTTGTACGCAACACCGAGTTCTAACAACCAATCAAACTAGCCGTTATGAATAGTAATACCTACTTTTTGAAATTATATATATTTTATATTTCAAAATGGACTTCATTTTTGGATTCGGAATATCTAATTTAGCCTAAGATGAAATTTTGGTACTTTTCAGATAACTTTAATATTTTGATGAATAGTGAAAATTACTAAATTTTAATTAAAAACAACTTTTCTAATCAAAATAATTAATAGTGATAAATTATAAATTTTAGTGGTTTTAAAGTATATTTAGAATATATTTTTACCATTTAATATAATGTTGGTCATTGGACATAATTTTACAATTAAACCGAACATAAACAAGTGTCAATCTTTTGATAGTTATTATCTCTTAAAAACACGCTTTTTGTTTTGAGAGTGGGAATTAATTTTAAATTAATTTTTGCCACTTCTGTGTTTTGAATTTAGAAAAATGGATTCCATATTTGGAATCAGGATGTACAAATTGTGTAAATAGCTAACTTTTATTTTTAGACATTTTGAATAATTACTGTGGTAAATATTTTATTTACCATGGTTAAGGGAAATCTGGTAAATAAGGGTTAAACAATAATATTATAATAATACTAAATTACCCTAAAACATTTCTTATCCTTATTGTTTGATACATGTTCGACAACAGGCATCCTTGGGTCGATTTTGGGACCCCATGGTGCCACTTGTAGGTGATAGGGACATTTTTTTAATTAAGTTAAAATGAATACAAAAATGACACAAGCATTTATCTTTTAGAAAAAAATTATTACATAGGGTTAAATATGTTGGATTTTAGATTATAAATATTCATTAGAAAGATAAAAAGAGTTCCTACATAATGATATTTTATTTATAATTTTTAGACATTAAATGATTTAATTTATTTTTGACACAATGATGATGAAGTAATTACTATAATATTAAAATATTAAACTAATTGATATTATAAATACCCAAATAAATATAATATGAAACTTTTAATGAATTAAACAAATTTTCTAGGATAATATGATATATTAGGATTGATTTAATTGACTTTTTTCGAAGTAATCAATCTGTTATGAGTTTCACAAAAATCAACTATTGAATAGTGTAAAAATTGACATAAAAGTGTTCTTAAAAAAAATATTATTTTATTAATTGATATTAAATTCCTAAATATCTAAGGATCAGCCAAGAGACTTATATCATGATAAGTTCATCATTAATGGACCACTTGGGGTTCTCTTGGATGTATTTAGTAAGTTTATTAACCATATTATATAAAAATACAATGAGACATTGTAAAAGTGAAACTAATTAACTTAGAGTTAATACTTAAAGATTATGTTAATATAAGTACCCAAACCTGTCTAAATTATATTGGTTGAGTTTTTTTCGACCCATACCCACCTTAAAATTTAAATAATCAACTTTGGAGCCATTATAAACCGAATATGAATTTATTATAAATTAATATTTCTAGCTTTTCCAAAGGTGCCCCTCACCCCTCTTATAAAAGGGAACTCCTCCTTCTCATTTCTTCACACCTTCAAAGCCTTTTGGTTCGGCCAAACTCTGCCCAAATAATCTCCAAACTTCACTCACTACAACCTATGGGCCTTAGTTTGATCATAAATCCAACCTAAGGATCCGTTTTGATCAAATCAAAAGGAAGAACCCGAAGAAGATGTAATGATTTCACCACCCTTTTTTCCAAGTTCATTTCTTCATCCACTTCTTCTTCCTTTGTTGTTACCATTATAAAATAATAACTCCAGTATAATTTATATACTGTGATGTTATTATAAATATGGTACAACCATATTCATTATTCTATCCACCCTTTGAATAACATGTCACCATACGTGCGTACGTACGGCTTACCGTCTCCACGTCGTGGGGTAATTGTTATTCAATATAATATTATTTGGATTGGTATAACAATGATGTGTAACTCATGTAAATAATAAATAAAACATGTTAATGATTCTGTATATATGATATACCATCCATTTATATATTATTTTAATATCAAAAGAATTATATTGTCACTCGTGCGTACGTACGGACTACCGTCTCCACGAACGCGATGAGATTCATTCTCCATCGTATCCATTCAAGTATAACTATCATTTGATGATATAAAAATGATTTTTAAGGACTTGATATCATTCTGGATATGAATAATATACAACCTATCCTTTACAAACATGTCTTATGTAACAAAACATATAAACAAAAACAAGTAAGTTAACACACGAAACAACGATAATACTAAGATATTACCATCAAATCAATATTAAAAGATCATATATGATATCATATTAATGTATATGAATCCTGTATAATTTAATAACAATTATTTCACCATTAAACAGGATGTTAACCTACCCCAACCAAGGAAAAGTACAAGGTATGGGTTATTTCACAATCCCTTCATTATCCGAGGTTGTTTATACGTAATAATCTACTGGGATCTCGTTATCATCCACATCCATATTTCTTAAAAATGTATTTCAAAACATTTTTACAAGAAGATGGGTTAAAGTCATTTATACCCTTGTTTTACTTTTTTATAAGAGGAGTCTTTCCGTCGTTTTCAAAACAAGGTCCTTTTTAACCTTTTCGACAGAATTAAGGTAAGAATGTTTTTTTAACTTATACGGCGGGTGCAGTTATTTTCCGCCGTTATAAAATATTCAAAGCTTTCCTTACAAGCTTATAAGAATATTTTCAAGAAAATGTTTTATTTTATATGGCTCTTAAATGATTTCAAAAATAGAAAGAGATATTTCTCTAAAAAGTGTTTGATTTCATCTATGTCAACATCCTTTGATGGATTTTACGCTTATTTGAAGTTGATTTATTATGATACAAAACTTCAATATTGTATTGAAGGTTTTGTGATATGTTTGACTATGAATGTGCTATTTATATACCATTCATAGTTTATGGTGAAATTATTGACATTTCGTATGCTAGTTTTAATACGAATGTTTATGTTATTTTTAAACCTTTTCATATGGGAATGCATTGGAATTAATATGTGACGGGTGGAGCCCGCTATAGCTCCTCGATGCATCGGTAGGTCTCATGAGACAAACTAGTGTCTTGGCACAAGGCCTTGACAAAATATTATTTGTAGTCTTGGCACGAGGCCTTGGATATGTGGTTATGATAGTCTGGCATTATGCATTCCAACATTATGAAAGTGGTTATTGATATTTCATGTGATTATTCGATTAGTAGAATATCCATGTGAAAAAGTAAATGGCATTATTTCAGTTTACTTTTTCCACACAATGTTGAAGTTCAAGTTTAAAAGGCTTTTGTTTTAGTAATGCATTGCCTTAAATGTTTATGCTTATTTTGAATGTTCCACTATATTTTTATCCTTACTGGGCATTTGAGCTCACCCCTTTTCTTTGTTTTATTTTTCCCAGGATGTGAAGAAGTAAGTTATGAATGACCTGCAGGGATATTATGAGGGGATAATAGTGCGGACTGTGCAGACATTATGTTGTTGTAGTAGTTTTTCATTTTATGATGTAATATAAGACTTATGAATATATCTAGTGTTTCCAAGGCTACTAAACCAATCGGTCTTTCGAGATTTGATCTTTCTTGTTATCATGCCAATGTTACGTAATAATTCACCGACTCTGGGTAACTAGGGTCGGGGCGTTACAGTTTGTATCATAGGAGGATTAGTACAAACCTTGGAAGCTAGATTTAGATCAACTCTGATTAGAGCATGTAGACCTAAGATGAATTTTGAGGATTAGTATAGAAGAACTTCCTAAAATTTTGGTATTGTAGAGATTTTGTGAGTTTTCTGAGAAATACATCCCTGTCTGGATACGATAAGGTAGAGGCGGCTCTGGCACAGATGTACCTAGGGGTAAAACCCGAAAACACCGCTTTGAGCTAGACTCGAACGGGAACTGGTGCACGACAACGGGCCTTGCTGCACTCTTGGTTACGACACTCCCGGGGGATATGCTTAGGATAACTCTCATTTTCTTTACAAATCATTATGAAGGGTTTATGAGTATATAATTCCTCAAAGAAAACATTTTTATGATTATGGATTAAATCCATAAATAGTTCAATTTATGTTAAGTTTTTTATAAGTATGGGATTATGTATTTTGATTCATAAACTGATCTAGTTTATACCATTGTTTAGAAATGGCGCCTAGTGGAAGAAATGGAAACCATATCAATGCACGCACTCCATGTAGGGATTTCCCTCCTTCTCAAGATAATTATAGTGGGGCTGGTGATGCAACTGGTGCCGATCAGCTAATCACCATACCGGGACAACTTACTCAGGTTATGAATAATAACCTTACCCGTATGGAGCACCCTGATCCAAAGCGTGGAGGATCAATGTTAGATCGATTCATGAGGCAACAACCACCAAAGTTCAATGGGAGTACAAATCCCTTAGTAGATGAGCAATGGATAAATTCCCTAGAGAAAATATTTCAGGATTTGGGAAGCAGTGAAAGGTAAAAAGTTATCATGGCAGTTTACCGCCTCACTGGAGATGCTGATCAATGGTGGTCATTGATTCAAAACATGAAGGAAGATGATGAAGTATCAAATATGGAATGGAGGGAGTTCAAAGATCTGTTTTTAGAAAAATACTTTCCCCGCTACCATCGAGCAGATATGGAAAGGAAATTTCTGAGTCTGAGACAAAAGGAGGATGAGAATGTCACAAAATATGAGGCTGACTTTACAAGGGTAGCAAGGTATGCTGGAGATTATATACGTAACCCAAGAAGTAATATTGATCGTTTCTTTGATGGGTTAAAACCATTTCTTCGTCGAGCATTAGTCTCACAATCCTTTTCATCGTATGAAGACATTGTCTCATGTGCTATCAAGACCGAAAAGGAATTCTCTAAGTCTTATGACTTTAAAGCAAAGCAAGAGAAGAAGAGGCATGCTGATCAATCTGGGAATGGAAATAAAGGGAAGAAGGGAAATGTTGAATATCCATCTTGTGGTAAATGCGGGAAGAAACATCCTGGTACTTGCTTGAAGGGAATGGGAGTCTGTTACAAGTGTGGTGAAAAATGCCACCAAACCAGTGATTGCAAGGGGAAGAAGGAAGCTACCAACGTTCAGTGCTATAATTGTATGGAGATCGGGCATTATGAAAATGCATGTCCTAAGCATCAGGAAAACTTACCTCAGAAAAGTCCAAGGGATCAAGGCCAGGCTTATGCTATCACTACTGCTGAGGTAGAAGCTCCGAAAGACGTGGTGGAAGGTAATTTAATGGTTTCCTCAAGTTTAGCAAATGCATTATTTGATTTTTGATCATCGCATTGTTTCATATCTTCCTAGTTTGCTAAGAAAATTAGATATTTCCAATTTGATTTAACAAGGGAGTTGTCAGTTAAAACTCCTAAGGGAAGTATCATTGCAACAAAGTTTTGTGAACCAGTCCCCATTAGAGCACATAAATGTTTGTTATCTGCTGATCTCATCGTCATACCTATGATTGAGTTTGATATAAACCTCGGTATGGACTGGCTTTCGGACTATGATGCGAAGATTTATTGTAAGAAGAAAGAGGTTATGATGCTTGATGATAATGATAAGGAACACCTTATTTTTTGAGCAGAATCGTCACCACCTAGTTCTTAATTAGATCCACCCCCACTAGCTCAACTAAATTCAATTATTAGAGAGGAAGAGAATGAAATAACTGTGGGTGAGGAAAGGAATGTTCAAATAGAGGATGTACCTGTTGTGAAAGAATTTGTAGATGTATTTCTGGAAGATTTACCTGGACATCCTCAAGAACGAGAAGTTGAGTTTTCCATTGATTTAATTCCTGGATCAAGGCCTATATCAAATACCCCTTATAGAATGGCCACTGTAGAATTAGTTGAACTAAAGAAACAACTAGAGGAATTGAGTAATAAAGGATTTATTCTCCCTAGAGTTTCTCCATGGGGAGCCCCTGTTCTTTTTGTTAAAAAGAATGATGGATCTATGAGGTTATGTATCGACTACAGGGAGATCAATGCTATAACAATAAAGAAAAAGTATCCCCTACCTCGCATTGATGATTTATTTGACCAACTGCATGGAGCTCAATACTTTTCAAAGATTGACCTTCGATCTGGATACCATCATTTGTGTGTGAATAAGGAAGACATTCCGAAGACATCATTTCAAACTAGGTACGGGCATTACGAGTTTACTGTAATGCCGTTTGGATTGACTAATGCACCCTCTGTATTCATGGATATGATGAATAGAGTTTTCAAGGAGTATCTCGATGAATTTGTGGTGGTATTTGTTGATGATATCTTGGTATACTCCAAAACCTACGAAGATCATGAAAATCACTTGCGCATTTCTTGAAGACTCTGAGGAGGCATGAATTATATGGGAAGTTTAGCAAGTGTGAATTCTGGCTTCAGGATATTTCTTTTCTTGGCGATATTTTCTCTAAAGTTGGAATCTTTGTTGATCCTTCTAAGACCAAGGCAATCCAAGAATGGCCAGAACCTACGAGTATAACTGAGGTACGTAGTTTTATTGGTTTGGCAGGTTATTATCGACGTTTCGTCTAGAATTTTGCCTGATTGGCTAACCCATTAACGAAGCTCACACGTAAAGGGGTTAAATTTGTTTGGAAAAAAGAGTGTGAAAAATGTTTCGAAAAACTGAAGAGAAGATTAGTCAATGCTCCTATATTGACTCTACCATCGGGGAATGATGGGTTCATTATTTATAGTGATGCATCAAAGAAAGGACTTGGTTGTGTCCTTATGCATAATGATAGAGTTATTGCCTATGCATCACGACAGTTGAAAATTCATGAACAAAACTATCCTACTAATGATCTCGAGTTAGAAGCTGTGATCTTTTCTTTAAAGATATGGAGGCACTACCTCTATGGTGAAAAATGTGAGATTTATACTGATCACAAGAGTTTGAAGTATATTTTCTCACAAAAAGAACATAACATGAGGCAAAGGAGATGGCTTGAATTACTCAAGGATTATGATTGCACGATACACTACCACCCGGGGAAAGCAAACAAGGTGGCAGATGCTTTGAGTAGAAAAGACCATGGAGTTTTGAACAATATGAGAATTGAAAGGGATCCAATTTTCATGGATCTAGTGAAGATGGACATAGGAATAACCAGGGAAGGTGAAACATCAATGCTTTTTCAAATGGTTGCCAAACCGTCTTTACTAGAAAGGATTAATAGTTCTCAGACCGATGATGAAGAATTTAAAAAGAAGATTAAAGCTGTGAATGATGGGAGATTGAGAGACTTTGTGTATGAAGATGGAATTTTAAAATTCGGGAAGATACTTTGTGTTCCCAATATACCTGATCTAAAAAGGGAGTTGTTGGATGATGCTCATAGTTCCAATTTCTCTATACACCCTGGGAGCACCAAAATGTATAGAGATTTGAAGGAACATTTTTGGTGGGACAACATGAAGAGGGAGATTGCTGATTTTGTGTCAAGATGCATGGTTTGTCAACAAGTGAAAGCTGGAAGGCAACAGCCTGGAGGAGTCATGCAACCTCTTCCCATACCGAAGTGGAAATGGGACAATATTACGATGGAATTTGTCATGGGGCTACCAAAGACTCCTAGAAGGAACAATGCAATATGGGTTATTGTTGATCATCTTACCAAGTCAGCACATTTTATTGCTATAAGAGAAGATATACCCCTGGAACGTCTAGCAAGACTATATATTAATGAAGTTGTGAGACTTCATGGAGTACCCCTATCGATTGTTTCTGATCGTGATCCCCGTTTTACTTCAAGATTTTGGAAAAGTCTTCAGAAATCCCTAGATACTGAACTTCATTTGAGCACTGCTTACCACCCTCAGACAGACGGACAATCAGAACGAACCATTCAGACCTTAGAAGACACGTTGAGATCTTGCTCACTTGACTTTCAGGGTATGTGGGATCAATATTTACCACTGGTAGAATTTTCCTTTAACAATAGCTTCCATTTGAGTATTCAGATGGCACCATATGAAGCGTTATACGGAAAGAGATGTCGTACACCAACCTGTTGGGATGACGTTGGTGAAAGAAAACTTGTAGGCCCGGAACTGGTGGAGGAAATGGTGGAAAAGGTGAAGGTAATCCAAAATCACATCAAAGAAGCTCAAAGTAGGTAGAAGAGCTATGCCGATAATCGGAGGAAGGATTTGGAATTTCAAGTCGGTGATCATGTTTTCCTGAAGGTATCTCCATGGAAGGGAGTCATACGTTTTGGTAAGAAAGGTAAATTGAGTCCCAGGTACATCAGACCTTTCGAAATTCTAGAACGAATTGGGGTTGTAGCTTACCGATTGGCAATGCCGCCAAGTCTCTCCAAAGTTCACGATGTGTTCCACATATCTCTGTTGAGGAAATACATGCCTGACCCAACGCATGTACTCACCTATGAGGAATTAGAACTGGAACCCGATCTTTCCTATTGTGAAGAGCCCGTCAGGATACTTGATACGAGAGAACAAGTACTGAGAAACCGGACGACGCGTCTGGTAAAAGTTTTGTGGAGAAACCATAAGATGGAAGAGGCAACGTGGGAACCCGAGTAACTTATGATGAAGAACCACCCGATTCATTTCATGAAGTAGTATTCTAGAAATTTCGAGGACGAAATTATTTGAAGGAGGGTAGAATGTAACACCACAAGCTTCTACGGTACGCTTCTCTTTGAATAATGCGATAGCGTGTGTTGTATGCAACACCGAGTTCTAACAACCAATCAAACTAGCCGTTATGAATAGTAATACCTACTTTTTGAAATTATATATATTTTATATTTCTAAATGGACTTCATTTTTGGATTTGGAATATCTAATTTATCCTAAGATGAAATTTTGGTACTTTTCGGATAACTTTAATATTTTGATGAATAGTTAAAATTACTAAATTTTAATTAAAAACAACTCTTTTAATCAAAATAATTAATAGTGATAAATTATAAATTTTAGTGCTTTTAAATTATATTTATAATATATTTTTAACATTTAATATAATTTTGGTCATTGGACATAATTTTACAATTAAACCGAACATAAACAAGTGTCAATCTTTTGATAGTTATTATCTCTTAAAAACACGCTTTTTGTTTTGACAACGGGAATTAATTTTAAATTAATTTCTGCCACTTCTATGTTTTGAATTTAGAAAAATGGATTCCATATTTGGATTCAGGATGTCCAAATTGTGTAAATAGGTAACTTTTACTTGTAGACATTTTGAATAATTACTGTGGTAAATATTTTATTTACCATGGTTAAGGGTAAATCTGGTAAATAACGGTTAAAAAATAATGTTATAATAATACTAAATTACCCTAAAACGTGTCCTAGACTTATTGGTTGATACATGTTCGACCATAGGCATCCTTGGGTCGATTTTGGGACCCCATGGTGCCACTTGTAGGTGATAGGGACATTTTTTTTAATTAAGTTAAAATGAATACAAAAATGACACAAGCATATAGCTTTTAGAAAAACAATTATTACATAGGGTTATATATGTTGGATTTTAGATTATAAATATTCATTAGAAAGGTAAAAGGATTTCCTACATAATGATAGTTTATTTATAATTTTTAGACATTAAATGATTTAATTTATTTATGACACAATGATGATGTAGTAATTACTATAATAGTAATAAATTAAACAAATTGATATTATAAATACCCAAATAAATATAATATGAAACTTTTAATGAATTAAACTAATTTTATAGGATAATATGATATATTAGGATTGAGTTAATTGAATTTTTTCGAAGTAATCAATCTGTTATGAGTTTCACAAAAATCAACTATTGAAGAGTGTCAAAATTGACATAAAAGAGTTCTTAAAAAAAATATTATATTATTAATTGATATTTAATTCCTAAAAATCTAAGGTTCAGCCAAGAGAATTATATCATGATAGGTTCATCATTAATGGACCACTTGGGGGTCTCTTGGATGTATTTAGTATGTTTATTAACCATATTATATAAAAATACAAAGAGACATTGTAAAAGTGAAACTAATTAACTTAGAGTTAATACTTAATGATAAGGTCAATATAAGTACCCAAACCTGTCTAAATTCTATTGGTTGAGTTGTTTTCGACCCATCCCCACCTTAACATTTAAATAGTCAACTTTGGAGCCATTAGAAACCGAATATGAATTTATTATAAAATAATATTTCTAGCTTTTCCAAAGGTGCCCCTCACCACTCTTATAAAAGGGAACTCCTCCTTCTCATTTCTTCACACCTTCAAAGCCTTTTGGTTCGGCCAAACTCTGCCCAAATACTCTCCAAACTTCCCTCACTACAACCTATGGGCCTTAGTTTGATCATAAATCCAACCTAAGGATCCCTTTTGATCAAATCAAAAGGAAGAACCCGAAGAAGATGTAATGATTTCACCACCCTTTTTCCAAGTTCATTTCTTCTTCCACTTCTTCTTCCTTTGTTGTTACCATTCTAAAATAATAACTCCAGTATCATTTATATACTTTGATGTTATTATAAATATGGTACAACCATATTCAGTATTCTATCCACCCTTTGAATAACATGTCACCATACGTGCGTATGTACGGCTTACCATCTCCACGTCGTGGGGTAATTGTTATTCCATATAATATTATTTGGATGGGTATAACAATGATGTGTAACTCATGTAAATAATAAATATAACATGTTAATGATTCTGTATATATGATATACCATCCATTTATATATTATTTTAATATCAAAAGAATGATATTGTCGCTCGTGCGTACGTACGGACTACCGTCTCGACGAACGCGATGAGATTCATTCTCCATCGTATCCATTCAAGTATAATTATCATTTGTTGATATAAAAATGATTTTTAAGGACTTGATATCATTATGGATATGAATAATATACAACCTATCCTTTAAAAACATGTCTTACGTAACAAAACATATAAAAGAAAACAAGTAAGTTAACACCCGAAACAACGATGATACTAAGATATTATTATCAAATCAATATTAAAAGATCATATATGATATAATATTAATGTATATGAATCCTGTATAATTTAATAAAAATTATTTCACCATTAAACAGGATGTTATCCTACCCCAACCAAGGAAAATTACAAGGTATGGGTTATTTCACAATCTCTTCATTATTCGAGGTTGTTTATACGTAATAATCTACTGGGATCTCGTTATCATCCACATCCATGTTTCTTCAAAATGTATTTCAAAACATTTTTACAAGAATATGGGTTAAAGTCATTTATACCCCTGTTTTACTTTTTTATAAGAGGAATATTTCCGTTGTTTTCAAAACAAGGTCCTTTTTAACCTTTTCGTCAGAATTAAGGTAAGAATGTTTTTTAACTTATACGGCGGGTGAAGTTATTTTCCGCCGTTATAAAATATTCAAAGCTTTCCTTACAAGATTATAAGAATATTTTCAAGAAAATGTTTTATTTTATATGGATCTTAAATGATTTCAAAAATAGAAAGAGATATTTCTCTAAAAAGTGTTTGATTTCATCTATGTCAACATCCTTTGATGGATTTTACACTTATTTGAAGTTGATTTATTATGATACAAAACTTCTATATTGTATTGAAGGTTTTGTGATATGTTTGACTGTGGATGTGCTATTTTTATACCATTCATAGTTTATGGTGAAATTATTGATATTTCGTATGCTAGTTTTAATATGAATGTTTATGTTATTTTTAAACCTTTTCAAATGGGAATGCATTGGACTTAATATGTGACGGGTGGAGCCCGCTATAGCACCTCGATGCATCGGTAGGTCTCATGAGACAAACTAGTGTCTTGGCACAAGGCCTTGACAAAATCTTATTTGTAGTCTTGGCACGAGGCCTTGGCTATGTGGTTATGATAGTCTGGCATTATGCATTCCAACATTATGAAAGTGGTTATTGATATTGCATGTGATTATTCTATTAGTAGAATATCCATGTGAAAAAGTAAATGGCATTATTTCATTTTACTTTTTCCATACAATGTTGAAGTTAAAGTTTAAAAGGCTTTTGTTTTATTAATGTATTGCCTTAAATGTTTATGCTTATTTTGAATGTTCCTCTATATTGATATCCTTACTGGGCATTTGAGCTCACCCCTTTTCTATGTTTTATTTTTCCCAGGATGTGAAGAAGTATGTTATGAATGACCTGCAGGGATATTATGAGGGGATAATAGTGTGGACTGTGGAGACATTATGTTGTTGTAGTAGTTTCTCATTTTATGATGTAATATAAGACTTATTAATATATCTAGTGTTTCCAAGGCTACTAAACCAATCGGTCTTTCGAGATTTGATCTTTCTTGTTATCATGCCAATGTTACGTAATAATGCACTAACTCTGGGTAACTAGGGTCGGGGCGTTACAGTTTGTATCAGAGGAGGATTAGTACAAACCTTGGAAGCTAGATTTAGATCAACTCCGATTAGAGCACGTAGACCTAAGATGAACTTTGAGGATTAGTATAGAAGAACTTCCTAGAATTTTGGTATTGTAGAGATTTTGTGAGTTTTCTGAGCAATACATCCCTGTCTGGATACGAGAAGGTAGAGGCGGCTCTGGCACAGATGTACCTAGGGGTAAAACCCGAAAACAACACTTTGAGCTAGACTCGAACGGGAACTGGTGCACGAAAACGGGCCTTACTGCACTCTTGGTTATGACAATCCCGAGGGATATGCTTAGGATAACTCTCATTTTCTTTACAAATCATTATGAAGGGTTTATGAGTATATACTTCCTCAAAGAAAACATTTTTATGATTATGGATTATATCCATAAATAGTTCAATTTATGTTAACTGTTTTATAAGTATGGGATTATGTATTTTGATTCATAAACTGATCTAGTTTATACCATTTTTTAGAAATGGCGCCTAGTGGAAGAAATGGAAACCATATCAATGCACGCACTCCATGTAGGGATTGCCCTCCTGCTCAAGATAATTATAGTGGGGCTGGTGATGCAACTGGTGCCGATCAGCTAATCACCATACCGGGACAACTTACTCAGGTTATGAATAATAACCTTACCCGTATGGAGCACCCTGATCCACAGCATGGAGGATCAATGTTAGATCGATTCATGAGGCAACAACCATCAACATTCAATGGGAGTACAAATCCCTTAGTAGCTGAGCAATGGATAAATTCCCTAGAGAAAATATTTCAGGCTTTGGGGAGTAGTGAAAGGGAAAAAGTTATCATTGCACTTTACCGCCTCACTGGAGATGCTGATCAATGGTGGTCATTGATTCAAAACATGAAGTAAGATGATGAAGTATCAAATATGGAATGGAGGGAGTTCAAAGATCTGTTTTTAGAAAAATACTTTCCTCGCGACCATCGAGCAGATATGGAAAGGCAATTTCTGAGTCTGAGACAAAAGGAGGATGAGAATGTCACAAAGTTTGAGGCTGACTTTACAATGTTAGCAAGGTATGCTGGAGATTATATACGTAACCCAAGAAGTAAGACTGATCATTTCTTTGATGAGTTAAAACCATTTCTTCGTCGAGCATTAGTCTCACAATCCTTTTCATCGAATGAAGACATTGTCTCATGTGCTATCAAGACCGAAATGGAATTCTCTAAGTCTTATGACTTTAAAGCAAAGCAAGAGAAGAAGAGACATGCTGATCAATCTGGGAATGGAAATAAAGGGAAGAAGGGAAAAGTTGAATATCCATCTTGTGGTAAATGCGGGAAGAAACATCCCGGTACTTGCTTAAAGGGAATGGGAGTCTGTTACAAGTGTGGTGAAAAAGGCCACCAAGCTAGTGATTGCAAGGGGAAGAAGGAAGCTACCAACATTCAGTGCTATAATTGTAGGGAGATAGGGCATTATGAAAATGCATGTCCTAAGCGTCAAAAGAACTTACCTCAGAAAAGTCCAAGGGATCAAGGCTAGGCTTATGCTATCACTACTGCTGAGGTAGAAGCTCCGAAAGACGTGGTGGAAGGTAATTTAATGGTTTCCTCAAGTTTAGCAAATGCATTATTTGATTTTGGATCATCGCATTGTTTCATATCTTCCCAGTTTGCTAAGAAAATTAGATATTTCCAATTTGATTTAACAAGGGAGTTGTCAGTTAAAACTCCTAAGAGAAGTATCATTTCAACAAAGTTTTGTGAATCAGTCCCCATTAGAGCACATAAATGTTCGTTATCTGCTGATCTCATCGTCATACCTATGATTGAGTTTGATATAATCCTCGGTATGGACTGGATTTCGGACTATGATGCGAAGATTTATTGTAAGAAGAAAGAGGTTACGATGCATGATGATAATGATAAGGAACACCTTATTTTTAGAGCAGAATCGTCACCACCTAATTCTTATTTAGATCCACCCCCACTAGCTCAACTAAATTCAATTATTGGAGAGGAAGAGAATGAAATAACTATGGGTGAGGAAAGGAATGTTCAAATAGAGGATGTACCTGTTGTGAAAGAATTTGTAGATGTATTTCCAGAAGATTTACCTATACATCTTCTAGAACGAGAAGTTGAGTTTTCCATTGATTTAATTCCTGGATCAAGGCCTATATCGAAGACCCCTTATAGAATGGCCACTGTAGAATTAGTTGAACTAAAGAAACAACTAGAGGAATTGAGTAATAAAGGATTTATTCGCCCTAGTGTTTCTCCATGGGGAGCCCCTGTTCTTTTTGTTTAAAAGAATGATGGATCTATGAGGTTATGTATCCACTACAGGGAGATCAATGCTATAACAATAAAGAACAAGTATCCCCTACCTCACATTGATGATTTATTTGACCAACTGCATGGAGCTCAATAATTTTCAAAGATTGACCTTTGATTTGGATACCATCAGTTGTGTGTGAAGAAGGAAGACATTCTGAAGACATCATTTCAAACCAGGTACGGGCATTACGAGTTTACTGTAATGCCGTTTGGATTGACTAATGCACCCTCTGTATTCATGGATATGATGAATAGAGTTTTCAAGGAGTATCTCGATGAATTTGTGGTGGTATTTATTGATGATATCTTGGTATACTCCAAAACCTATGATGATCATGAAAATCACTTGCGCATTATCTTGAAGACTCTGAGGAGGCATGAATTATATGGGAAGTTTAGCAAGTGTGAATTCTGGCTTCAGGAGATTTCTTTTCTTGGAGATATTGTCTCTAAAGTTGGAATCTCTGTTGATCCTTCTAAGACCAAGGCAATCCATGAATGGCCAGCACCTACGAGTATAACTGAGGAACATAGTTTTATTGGTTTGGCAGGTTATTATCGACGTTTCGTCCAGAATTTTGCCCGATTGGATAACCCATTAACGAAGCTCACACGTAAAGGGGTTAAATTTTTTGGGACAAAAGAGTGTGAAAAATGTTTTGAAAAACTGAATAGAAGATTAGTCAATGCTCTTATATTGACTCTACCATCGGGGAATGATGGGTTCATTATTTATAGTGATGCATCAAAGAAAGGACTTGGTTGTGTCCTTATGCAGAATGATAGAGTTATTGCCCATGCATCACGACAGTTGAAAATTCATGAACAAAACTATCCTACTCATGATCTCAAGTTAGCAGCTGTGATCTTTGATTTAAAGATATGGAGGCACTACCTCTATGGTGAAAAATGTGAGATTTATACTGATCACAAGATTTTGAAGTATATTTTTTCACAAAAAGAACTTAACATGAGGCAAAGGAGATGGCTTGAATTACTCAAGGATTATGATTGCATGATACACTACCACCCGGGGAAAGAAAACAAGGTGGCAGATGCTTTGAGTAGAAAAGACCATGGAGTTTTGAACAATATGAGAATTGAAAGGGATCCAATTTTCATGGATCTAGTGAAGATGGACATAGGAATAACCAGGGAAGGTGAAACATCAATGCTTTTTCAAATGGTTGCCAAACCATCTTTACTAGAAAGGATTAATAGTTCTCAGACCGATGATGAAGAATTTCAAAAGAAGATTAAAGCTATGAATGATGGGAGATTGAGAGACTTTGTGTATGAAGATGGAATTTTAAAATTCGGGAAGAGACTTTGTGTTCCCAATATACCTGATCTAAAAAAGGAATTGTTGGATGATACTCATAGTTCCAATTTCTCTATACACCCTAGGAGCACCAAAATGTATAGATATTTGAAGGAACATTTTTGGTGGGACAACATGAAGAGGGAGATTGCTGATTTTGTGTCAAGATGCATGGTTTGTCAACAAGTGAAAGCTGGAAGGCAACAGCCTGGAGGAGTCATGCAACCTCTTCCCATACCGGAGTGGAAATGGTACAATATTACGATGGGCTTTGTCATGGGGCTACCAAAGACTCCTAGAAGGATCGATGCAATATGGGTTATTGTTGATCGTCTTGCCAAGTCAGCACATTTTCTTTCTATAAGAGAATATATACCCCTGGAACGTCTAGAAAGACTATATATTAATGAAGTTGTGAGACTTCGTGGAGTACCCCTATCGATTGTTTCTGATCGTGATCCCCGTTTTACTTCAAGATTTTGGAAAAGTCTTCAGAAATCCCTAGATACTGAACTTCATTTGAGCACTGCTTACCACCCTCAGACAGACGGACAATCAGAACGGACCATTCAGACCTTAGAAGACATGTTGATATCTTGCTCACTTGACTTTCAGGGTATGTGGGATCAATATTTACCACTGGTAGAATTTTCCTATAACAATAGCTTCCATTCGAGTATTCAGATGGCACCATATGAAGCGTTATACGGAAAGAGATGTCGTACACCAACCTTTTGGGATGACGTTGGTGAAAGAAAACTTGTAGGCCCAGAACTGGTGGAGGAAATGGTGGAAAAGGTGAAGGTAATCCAAAATCACATCAAAGCAGCTCAAAGTAGGCAGAAGAGCTATGCCGATAATCGAAGGAAGGATTTGGAATTTCAAGTCGGTGATCATGTTTTCCTGAAGGTATCTCCATGGAAGGGAGTCATACGTTTTGGTAAGAAAGGTAAATTGAGTCCCAGGTACATCGGACCTTTCGAAATTCTAGAACGAATTGGGGTTGTAGCTTACCGATTGGCAATGCCGCCAAGTCTCTCCAAAGTTCACGATGTGTTCTACGTATCTCTGTTGAGGAAATACATGCCTGACCCAACGCATGTACTCACCTATGAGGAATTAGAACTGGAACCCGATCATTCCTATTGTGAAGAGCCCGTCAGGATTCTTGATACGAGAGAACAAGTACTGAGAAACCAGACGACGCGTCTGGTAAAAGTTTTGTGGAGAAACCATAACATGGAAGAGGCAACGTGGGAACCCGAGGAACATATGATGAAGAACCACCCGATTCATTTCATGCAGTAGTATTCTCGAAATTTTGAGGATGAAATTATTTGAAGGAGGGGAGAATGTAACACCCCAAGCTTATACGGTACGCTTCTCTTTGAATAATGCGATAGCGTGTGTTGTACGCAACACCGAGTTCTAACAACCAATCAAACTAGCCGTTATGAATAGTAATACCTACTTTTTGAAATTATATATATTTTATATTTCGAAATGGACTTCATTTTTGGATTCGGATTATCTAATTTAGCCTAAGATGAAATTTTGGTACTTTTCGGATAACATTAATATTTTGATGAATAGTGAAAATTACTAAATTTTAATTAAAAACAACTTTTTTAATCAAAATAATTAATAGTGATAAATTATAAATTTTAGTGGTTTTAAAGTATATTTAGAATATATTGTTAACATTTAATATAATTTTGGTCATTGGACATAATTTTACAATTAAACCGAACATAAACAAGTGTCAATCTTTTGATAGTTATTATCTCTTAAAAACACGCTTTTTGTTTTGACAACGGGAATTAATTTTAAATTAATTTCTGCCACTTCTGTGTTTTGAATTTAGAAAAATGGATTCCATATTTGGAATCAGGATGTCCAAATTTTGTAAATAGGTATCTTTTATTTTTAGACATTTTGAATAATTACTCTGGTAAATATTTTATTTACCATGGTTAAGGGTAAATCTGGTAAATAACGGTTAAAAAATAATATTATAATAATAATAAATTACCCTAAAATGTGTCCTAGCCTTATTGGTTGATACATGTTCGACCATAGGCATCCTTGGGTCGATTTTGGGACCCCATGGTGCCACTTGTAGGTGATAGAGACATTTTATTTAATTAAGTTAAAATGAATACAAAAATGACACAAGCATATATCTTTTAGAAAAACAATTATTACATAGGGTTATATATGTTGGATTTTAGATTATAAATATTAATTAGAAAAATAAAACGATTTCCTACATAATTATAGTTTATTTATAATTTTTAGACATTAAATGATTTAATTTATTTATGACACAATGATGATGTAGTAATTAATATAATAGTAAAAAATTAAACTAATTGATATTATAAATACCCAAATAAATATAATATGAAACTTTTAATGAATTAAACTAATTTTCTAGGATAATATGATATATTAGGATTGATTTAATTGACTTTTTTCGAAGTAATCAATCTGTTATGAGTTTCACAAAAATCAACTATTGAATAGTGTCAAAATTGACAGAAAAGAGTTCTTGAAAAAAATATTATATTATTAATTGATATTTAATTCCTAAAAATCTAAGGTTCAGCCAAGAGACTTATATAATGATAGGTTCATCATTAATGTACCACTTGGGGGTCTCTTGGATGTATGTAGTAAGTTTATTAACCATATTATATAAAAATACAAAGAGACATTGTAAAAGTGAAACTAATTAACTTAGAGTTAATACTTAAAGATAATGTTAATATAAGTACCCAAACCTGTCTAAATTCTATTGTTTGAGTTGTTTTCGACCCATACCCACCTTAAAATTTAAATAGTCAACTTTGGAGCCATTAGAAACCGAATATGAATTTATTATAAATTAATATTTCTAGCTTTTCCAAAGGTGCCCCTCACCCCTCTTATAAAAGGGAACTCCTCCTTCTCATTTCTTCACACCTTCAAATCCTTTTGGTTCGGCCAAACTCTGCCCAAATAATCTCCAAACTTCCCTCACTACAACCTATGGGCCTTAGTTTGATCATAAAGCCAACCTAAGGATCCCTTTTGATCAAATCAAAAGGAAGAACCCGAAGAAGATGTAATGATTTCACCACCCTTTTTCCAAGTTCATTTCTTCTTCCACTTCTTCTTCCTTTGTTGTTACCATTCTAAAATAATAACTCTAGTATCATTTATATACTGTGATGTTATTATAAATATGGTACAACCATATTCAGTATTCTATCCACCCTTTGAATAACATGTCACCATACGTGCGTACGTACGGCTTACCATCTCCACGTCGTGGGGTAATTGTTATTCAATATAATATTATTTGGATGGGTATAACAATGATGTGTAACTCATGTAAATAATAAATATAACATGTTAATGATTCTGTATATATGATATACCGTCCATTTATATATTATTTTAATATCAAAAGAATGATATTGTCGCTCGTGCGTACGTACGGACTACCGTCTCCACGAACGCGATGAGATTCATTCTCCATCGTATCCATTCAAGTATAATTATCATTTGTTGATATTAAAATGATTTTTAAGGACTTGATATCATTCTGGATATGAATAATATACATCCTATCCTTTACAAACATGTCTTACGTAACAAAACATATAAAATAAAACAAGTAAGTTAACACCCGAAACAACGATAATACTAAGATATTATTATCAAATCAATATTAAAAGATCATATATGATATCATATTAATGTATATGAATCCTGTATAATTTAATAACAATTATTTCACCATTAAACAGGATGTTAACCTACCCCAACCAAGGAAAAGTACAAGGTATGGGTTATTTCACAATCTCTTCATTATCCGAGGTTGTTTATACGTAATAATCTATTGGGATCTCGTTATCATCCACATCCAGGTTTCTTAAAAATGTATTTCAAAACATTTTTACAATAATATGGGTTAAAGTCATTTATACCCTTGTTTTACTTTTTTAAAAGAGGAATCTTTCCGTATTTTTCAACACAAGGTCCTTTTTAACCTTTTCGACAGAATTAAGGTAAGAATGTTTTTTTAACTTATACGGCGGGTGCAGCTATTTTCCGCCGTTATAAAATATTCAAAGCTTTCCTTACAAGCTTATAAGAATATTTTCAAGAAAATGTTTTATTTTATATGGCTCTTAAATGATTTCAAAAATAGAAAGAGATATTTCTCTAAAAAGTGTTTGATTTCATCTATGTCAACATCCTTTGATGGATTTTACGCTTATTTGAAGTTGATTTATTATGATACAAAACTTATATATTGTATTGAAGGTTTTGTGATATGTTTGACTGTGGATGTGCTTTTTTATACCATTCATAGTTTATGGTGAAATTATTGATATTTCGTATGCTAGTTTTAATACGAATGTTTATGTTATTTTTAAACCTTTTCATATGGGAATGCATTGGACTTAATATGTGATTGGTGGAGCCTGCTATAGCTCCTCGATGCATCGGTAGGTCTCATGAGACAAACTAGTGTCTTGGAACAAGGCCTTGACAAAATCTTATTTGTAGTCTTGGCACGAGGCCTTGGCTATGTGGTTATGATTGTCTGGCATTATGCATTCCAACATTATGAAAGTGGTTATTGATATTGCATGTGATTATTCGATTAGTAGAATATCCATTTGAAAAAGTAAATGGCATTATTTCATTTTACTTTTTACATAAAATGTTGAAGTTCAAGTTTAAAAGGCTTTTGTTTTAGTAATTCATTGCCTTAAATGTTTATGCTTATTTTGAATGTTCCGCTATATTGTTATCCTTACTGGGCATTTGAGCTCACCCCTTTTCTATGTTTTATTTTTCCCAGGATGTGAAGAAGTAAGTTATGAATGACCTGCAGGGATATTATGAGGGGATAATAGTGTGGACTGTGGAGACATTATGTTGTTGTAGTAGTTTTTCATTTTATGATGTAATATAAGACTTATTAATATATCTAGTGTTTCCAAGGCTACTAAACCAATCGGTCTTTTGAGATTTGATCTTTCTTGTTATCATGAAAATGTTACGTAATAATGCACCGACTCTGGGTAACTAGGGTCGGGGCGTTACAGTTTGTATCAGAGGAAGTTTAGTACAAACCTTGGAAGCAAGATTTAGATAAACTATGATTAGAGCACGTAGACCTAAGATGAACTTTGAGGATTAGTATAGAATAACTTCCTAGAATTTTGGTATTCTAGAGATTTTGTGAGTTTTCTGAGCAATACATCCCTGTCTGGATACGAGAAGGTAGAGGCGGCTCTGGCACAGATGTACCTAGGGGTAAAACCCGAAAACACCGCTTTGAGTTAGACTCGAACGGGAACTGGTGCACGACAACGGGCCTTGCTACACTCTCGGTTACGACATTCCTAGGGGATATGCTTAGGATAACTCTCATTTTCTTTACAAATCATTATTAAGGGTTTATGAGAATATACTTCCTCAAAGAAAAAATTTTTATGATTATGGATTATATCCATAAATAGTTCAATTTATGTTAAGTGTTTTATAAGTATGGGATTATGTATTTTGATTCATAAACTGATCTAGTTTATACCATTGTTTAGAAATGGTGCCTAGTGGAAGAAATAGAAACCATATCAATGCACGCACTCCATGTAGGGATTTCCCTCCTGCTCAAGATAATTATAGTGGGGCTTGTGATGCAACTGGTTCCGATCAGCTAATCACCATACCGGGACAACTTACTCAGGTTATGAATAATAACCTTACCCGTATGGAGCACCCTGATCCACAGCATGGAGGATCAATGTTAGATCGATTAATGAGGCAACAACCACCAATGTTCAATGGGAGTACAAATCCCTTAGTAGCTGAGCAATGGATAAATTACCTAGAGAAAATATTTCAGGCTTTGGGGAGCAGTGAAATTGAAAAAGTTATCATGGAAGTTTACCGCCTCACTGGAGATGCTGATCAATGGTGGTCATTGATTCAAAACATGAAGGAAGATGATGAAGTATCAAATATGGAATGGAGGGAGTTCAAAGATCTGTTTTTAGAAAAATATATTCCTCGCGACCATCAAGCAGATATGGAAAGGCAATTTCTGAGTCTGAGACAAAAGGAGGATGAGAATGTCACAAAGTATGAGGCTGACTTTACAAGGTTAGAAAGGTATGCTGGAGATTATATACGTAACCCAAGAAGTAAGATTGATCGTTTCTTTGATAGGTTAAAACCATTTCTTCATTGAGCATTAGTCTCACAATCCTTTTCATCATATGAAGACATTGTCTCATGTGCTATCAAGACCGAAAAGGAATTCTCTATGTCTTATGACTTTAAAGCAAATCAAGAGAAGAAGAGGCATGCTGATCAATCTGGGAATGGAAATAAAGGGAAGGAGGGAAAAGTTGAATATCCATCTTGTGGTAAATGCGGGAAGAAACATCCTGGTACTTGCTTGAAGGGAATGGGAGTCTGTTACAAGTGTGGTGAAAAAGGCCACCAAGCTAGTGACTGCAAGGGGAAGAAGGAAGCTACCAACGTTCAGTGCTATAATTGTAGGGAGATCAGGCATTATGAAAATGCATGTCCTAAGCGTCAGGAGAACTTACCTCAGAAAAGTCCAAGGGATCAAGGCCAGGCTTATGCTATCACTACTACTGAGGTAGAAGCTCCAAAAGACGTGGTGGAAGGTAATTTAATGGTTTCCTCAAGTTTAGCAAATGCATTATTTGATTTTGGATCATCGCATTATTTCATATCTTCCCAGTTTGCTAAGAAAATTAGATATTTCCAATTTGATTTAACAAGGGAGTTGTCAGTTAAAACTCCTAAGGGAAGTATCATTGCAACAATGTTTTGTGAATCAGTCCCCATTAGAGCACATAAATGTTCGTTATCTGCTGATCTCATCATCATACCTATGATTGAGTTTGATATAATCCTCGGTATGGACTGGCTTTCGGACTATGATGTGAAGATTTATTGTAAGAAGAAAGAGGTTACGATGCTTGATGATAATGATAAGGAACACCTTATTTTTAGAGCAGAATCGTCACCACCTAATTCTTATTTAGATCCACCCCCACTAGCTCAACTAAATTCAATTATTGGAGAGGAAGAGAATGAAATAACTGTGGGTGAGGAAAGGAATGTTCAAATAGAGGATGTACCTGTTGTGAAAGAATTTGTAGATGTATTCCCGGAAGATTTACCTGGACATCCTCCAGAACGAGAAGTTGAGTTTTCCATTGATTGAATTCCTGGATCAAGGCCTATATCAAAGACCCCTTATAGAATGGCCACTGTAGAATTAGTTGAACTAAAGAAACAACTATAGGAATTGAGTAATAAAGGATTTATTCGCCCTAGTGTTTCTCCATGGGGAGCCCCTGTTATTTTTGTTAAAAAGAATGATGGATCTATGAGGTTATGTATCGACTACAAGGAGATCAATGCTATAACAATAAATAACAAGTATCCCCTACCTTGCATTGATGATTTATTTGACCAACTGCATGGAGCTCAATACTTTTCAAAGATTTACCTTCGATCTGGATACCATCAGTTGTGTGTGAAGAAGGAAGACATTCCGAAGACATCATTTCAAACTAGGTACGGGCATTACGAGTTTACTGTAATGCCGTTTGGATTGACTAATGCACCCTCTGTATTCATGGATATGATGAATAGAGTTTTCAAGGAGTATCTTGATGAATTTTTGGTTGTATTTATTGATGATATCTTGGTATACTCCAAAACCAATGAAGATCATGAAAATCACTTGCGCATTATCTTGAAGACTCTGAGGAGGCATGAATTATATGGGAAGTTTAGCAAGTGTGAATTCTGGCTTCAGGAGATTTCATTTCTTGGCGATATTGTCTCTAAAGTTGGAATCTCTGTTGATCCTTCTAAGACCAAGGCAATCCAAAAATGTCCAGAACCTACGAGTATAACTGAGGTACATAGTTTTATTGGTTTGGCAGGTTATTATCGACGTTTCGTCCAGAATTTTGCCCGATTGGCTAACCCATTAACGAAGCTCACACGTAAAGGGGTTAAATTTGTTTGGACAAAAGAGTGTGAAAAATGTTTCAAAAAACTGAAGAGAAGATTAGTCAATGCTCCTATATTGACTCTACCATCGGGGAATGATGGGTTCATTATTTATAGTGATGCATCAAAGAAAGGACTTGGTTGTGTCCTTATGCAGAATGATAGAGTTATTGCCTATGCATCATGACAGTTGAAAATTAATGAACAAAACTATCCTACTCATGATCTCGAGTTAGCAGCTGTGATCTTTGCTTTAAAGATATGAAGGCACTACCTCTATGGTGAAAAATGTGAGATTTATACTGATCACAAGAGTTTGAAGTATATTTTCTCACAAAAAGAACTTAACATGAGGCAAAGGAGATGGCTTGAATTACTCAAGGATTATGATTGCACGATACACTAACACCCGGGGAAAGCAACCAAGGTGGAAGATGCTTTGAGTAGAAAAGATCATGGAGTTTTGAACAATATGAGAATTGAAACGGATCCAATTTTCATGGATCTAGTGAAGATGGACATAGGAATAACCAGGGAAGGTGAAACATCAATGCTTTTTCAAATTGATGCCAAACCATTTTTACTAGAAAGGATTAATAGTTCTCAGACCGATGATGAAGAATTTAAAAAGAAGATTAAAGCTGTGAATGATGGGAGATTGAGAGACTTTGTGTATGAAGATGGAATTTTAAAATTCGGGAAGAGACTTTGTGTTCCCAATATACCTGATCTAAAAAGGGAATTGCTGGATGATGCTCATAGTTCCAATTTCTCTATACAACCTAGGAGCACCAAAATGTATAGAGACTTGAAGGAACATTTTTGGTGGGACAACATGAAGAGGGAGATTGCTGATTTTGTGTCAAGATGCATGGTTTATCAACAAGTGAAAGCTGGAAGGCAACAGCCTGGAGGAGTCATGCAACCTCTTCCCATACCGGAGTGGAAATGGGACAATATTACGATGGACTTTGTCATGGGGCTACCAAAGACTCCTAGAAGGAACGATGCAATATGGGTTATTGTTGATCATCTTACCAAGTCAGCACATTTTCTTGCTATAAGAGAAGATATACCCCTGGAACGTCTATCAAGACTATATATTAATGAAGTTGTGAGACTTCATGGAGTACCCCAATCGATTGTTTCTGATCGTGATCCCCGTTTTACTTCAAGATTTTGGAAACGTCTTCAGAAATCCCTAGATACTGAAATTATTTGAGCACTGCTTACCACCCTCAGACTAACGGACAATCAGAACGAACCATTCATACCTTAGAAGACATGTTGAGATCTTGCTCACTTGACTTTCAGGGTATGTGGGATCAATATTTACCACTGGTAGAATTTTCCTATAACAATAGCTTCCATTCAAGTATTCAGATGGCACCATATGAAGCGTTATACGGAAAGAGATGTCGTACACCAACCTGTTGGGATGAAGTTGGTGAAAGAAAACTTGTAGGCCCAGAACTGGTGGAGGAAATGGTGGAAAAGGAAAAGGTAATCCAAAATCACATCAAAGCAGCTCAAAGTAGGTAGAAGAGCTATGCCGATAATCGAAGGAAGGATTTGGAATTTCAAGTCGGTGATCATGTTTTTCAGAAGGTATCTCCATGGAAGGGAGTCATACGTTTTGGTAAGAAAGGTAAATTGAGTCCCAGGTACATCGGACCTTTTGAAGTTCTAGAACAAATTGGGGCTGTAGCTTACCGATTGGAAATGCCGCCAAGTCTCTCCAAAGTTCACGATGTGTTCCACGTATCTCTGTTGAGGAAATACATGCCTGACCCAACGCATGTACTCACCTATGAGGAATTAGAACTGGAACCCGATCTTTCCTATTGTGAAGAGCCCGTCAGGATTCTTGATACGAGAGAACAAGTACTGAGAAACCGGACGATGCGTCTGGTAAAAGTTTTGTGGAGAAACCATAAGATGGAAGAGGCAACGTGGGAACCCGAGGAACTTATGATGAAGAACCACCCGATTCATTTCATGCAGTAGTATTCTAGAAATTTCTAGGATGTAATTATTTGAAGGAGGGGAGAATGTAACACCCCAAGCTTCTACGGTACGCTTCTCTTTGAATAATGCGATTGCGTGTGTTGTATGCAACACCGAGTTCTAACAACCAATCAAACTAGCCGTTATGAATAGTAATACCTACTTTTTGAAATTATATATATTTTATATTTCTAAATGGACTTCATTTTTGGATTCGGAATATCGAATTTATCCTAATATGAAATTTTGGTACTTTTCGGATAACTTTAATATTTTGATGAATAGTGAAAATTACTAAATTTTAATTAAAAACAACTTTTTTAATCAAAATAATTAATAGTGATAAATTATAAATTTTAGTGGTTTTAAAGTATATTTAGAATATATTTTTAACATTTAATATAATTTTGGTCATTGGACATAATTTTACAATTAAACCGAACATAAACAAGTGTCAATCTTTTGATAGTTATTATCTCTTAAAAACACGCTTTTTGTTTTGACAACGGGTATTAATTTTAAATTAATTTCTACCACTTCTGTGTTTTGAATTTAGAAAAATGGATTCCATATTTGGAATCAGGATGTCCAAATTGTCTAAATAGGTAGCTTTTATTTTTAGACATTTTGAATAATTACTGTGGTAAATATTTTATTTACCATGGTTAAGGGTAAATCTGGTAAATAACGGTTAAAAAATAATATTATAATAATACTAAATTACCCTAAAACGTTTCCTAGCCTTATTGGTTGATATATGTTCGACCATAGGCATCCTTGGGTCGATTTTGGGACCCCATGGTGCCACTTGTAGGTGATTGGGACATTTTTTTAATTAAGTTAAAATGAATACAAAAATGACACAAGCATATATCTTTTAGCAAAACAATTATTACATAGGGTTATATATGTTGGATTTTAGATTATAAATATTCATTAGAAAGATAAAACGATTTACTACATAATGATAGTTTATTTATAATTTTTAGACATTAAATGATTTAATTTATTTATGACACAATAATGATGTAGTAATTACTATAATAGAAACAAATTAAACTAATTGATATTATAAATACCCAAATAAATATAATATGAAACTTTTAATAAATTAAAATAATTTTCTAGGATAATATGATATATTAGGATTGATTTAATTGACTTTTTTTTGAAGTAATCAATCTGTTATGAGTTTCACCAAAATCAACTATTGAATAGTGTCAAAATTGACATAAAAGAGTTCTTAAAAAAATATTATATTATTAATGGATATTTAATTCCTAAAAATATAAGGTTCAGCCAAGAGACTTATATCATAATAGGTTCATCATTAATGGACCACTTGGGGGTCTCTTGGATGTATGTAGTATGTTTATTAACCATATTATATAAAAATACAAAGAGACATTGTAAAAGTGAAACTAATTAACTTAGAGTTAATACTTAAAGATAAGGTTAATATAAGTACCCAAACCTATCTAAATTATATTGGTTGAGTTGTTTTCGACCCATCCCCACATTAAAATTTAAATAGTCAACTTTGGAGCCATTAGAAACCAAATATGAATTTATTATAAGTTAATATTTCTAGCTTTTCCAAAGGTTCCCCTCACCCCTCTTATAAAAGGGCACTCCTCCTTCTCATTTCTTCACACCTTAAAAGCCTTTTGGTTCAGCCAAACTCTGCCCAAATACTCTCCCAACTTCCCTCACTACAACCTATAGGCCTTAGTTTGATCATAAACCCAACCAAAGATCCCTTTTGATCAAATCAAAAGGAAGAACCCGAAGAAGAGGTAATGATTTCACCACCCTTTTTCCAAGTTCATATCTTCTTCCACTTCTTCTTCCTTTGTTGTTACCATTCTAAAATAATAACTCCAGTATAATTTATATACTGTGATGTTATTATAAATATGGTACAACCATATTCAGTATTCTATCCACCCTTTGAATAACATGTCACCATACGTGCGTACGTACGGCTTACCGTCTCCACGTCGTGGGGTAATTGTTAATCAATATAATATTATTTGGATGGGTATAATAATGATGTGTAACTCATGTAAATAATAAATATAACATGTTAATGATTCTGTATATATGATATAACATCCATTTATATATTATTTTAATATCAAAAGAATGATATTGTCGCTCGTGCGTACGTACGGACTACCGTCTCCACGAACGCGATGAGATTCATTCTCCATCGTATCCATTCAAGTATAATTATCATTTGATGATTTAAAAATGATATTTAAGGACTTGATATCATTCTGGATATGAATAATATACAACCTATCCTTTACAAACATGTCTTACGTAACAAAACATATAAAAGAAAACAAGTAAGTTAACACCCGAAACAACGATAATACTAAGATATTGTTATCAAATCAATTTTAAAAGACCATATATGATATCATTTTAATGTATAGGATTCCTGTATAATTTAATAACAATTATTTCACCATTATACAGGAGGTTAACCTACCCCAACCAAGGAAAAGTACAAGGTAAGGGTTCTTTTACAATCTCTTCATTATCCGAGGTTGTTTATACGTAATAATTTACTGGGATCTCGTTATCATCCACATCCAGGTTTCTTCAAAATGTATTTAAAAACATTTTTACAAGAATATGGGTTAAAGTCATTTATACCCTTGTTTTACTTTTTATAAGAGGAATCTTTCCGTCGTTTTCAAAACAATGTCATTTTTAACCTTTTCGACAGAATTAAGGTAAGAATGTTTTTTTAACTTATATGGCGGGTGCGGTTATTTTCCGCCGTTATAAAATATTCAAAGATTTCCTTACAAGCTTATAAGAATATTTTCAAGAAAATGTTTTATTTTATATGGCTCTTAAATGATTTCAAAAATAGAAAGTGATATTTCTCTAAAAAGTGTTTGATTTCATCTATGTCAACATCTTTTGATGGATTTTACGCTTATTTGAAGTTGATTTATTATGATACAAAACTTCTATATTGTATTGAAGGTTTTGTGATATGTTTGCCTGTGGATGTGCTATTTTTATACCATTCATAGTTTATGGTGAAATTATTGACATTTCGTATGCTAGTTTTAATACGAATGTTTATGTTATGTTTAAACATTTTCATATGGGAATGCATTGGACTTAATATGTGACGGGTGGAGCCCGCTATAGCTCCTCGATGCATCGGTAGGTCTCATGAGACAAACTAGTGTCTTGGCACAAGGCCTTGACAAAATCATATTTGTAGTCTTGGCACGAGGCCTTGGCTATGTGGTTATGATAGTCTGGCATTATAAATTCCAACATTATGAAAGTGGTTATTGATATTGCATGTGATTATTCGATTAGTAGAATATCCATGTGAACAAGTAAATGGCATTATTTCATTTTACTTTTTCCATACAATGTTGAATTTCAAGTTTAAAAGGCTTTTGTTTTAGTAATGCATTGCCTTAAATGTTTATTCTTATTTTGAATGTTCCTCTATATTGTTATCCTTACTGGGAATTTGAGCTCACCCCTTTTCTATGTTTTATTTTTCCCAGGATGTGAAGAAGTAAGTTATGAATGACCTGCAGGGATATTATGAGGGGATAATAGTGTGGACTGTGGAGACATTATGTTGTTGTAGTAGTTTTTCATTTTATGATGTAATATAAGACTTTTGAATATATCTAGTGTTTCCAAGGCTACTAAACAAATCGGTCTTTCGAGATTTGATCTTTCTTGTGATCATGCCAATGTTATGTAATAATTCACTGACTCTGGGTAACTAGGGTCGGGGCGTTACACATATATTATAATAAAACATTTCAAAAATAACCCATAGATAATGAAAGAAATGGGTTAAATCTCAAAATCGTGACGTTTTAAATGTGTTTAAAAATATGATCATTATTCCATTTATAACCCATGGGTAGGGAGTGAAGATAATATCTATTTCAATTAAAGAATTAAATATATCATATTTATGTATTTATGAAAACCCATAGAAAAGAAATAGTTCAGGGTATTCACATAATGAAATAAGATAATTTCTTGAGATAAAGAGATAGAAATTTGGAGACGAAATTTCTACAGCATAACGGCTATGTAAAATGGTTTTAGAAAACAATAAAAAGAGAAGGTACAAGTGTATACCACTAATAAATAACTTATAATAAAGTATAGAATCGGAATAACATGGAGATAAGAACATGGTATGTGAATTTAAAAAAAATCCCACATGAAAATAAATGATGAAAGAAAAGAGAAGATGCACTTCCGTTTATGAAAAATTTGGCAGCCTAACAACACCAAATAAAAAATCAGCAAATAAATTGATGAGATAGGAAAGGGTCTCACAATAATTAGTCATTAAATTGAAATAAATGAGAACATATATTAACATACCTTCAACATAAATATATGAAAATTAAAATAAACAACATAGAGGAAGTCGTGACATAAAAGAGAATGGTGAAATGATCCCTTTCCTCGAAGAGTAACTTTGAAAGCTTGATGTTAGGGACCTTGGGTGGCTTGATTGAACCTTGGGAGAACTAATTGGGAGATAACGTGACCATAACATTGTTTATAACGATTTTGAAATGAAATTAATGAGGGAACAACTTGGTATTTATAGGAGAAGTGAGGAGACAAGTCATTAATGGCCAAGGGACACATCATCAGTGGTATTGGGAAAACCATGGGTTTGCCCATGGTATTTTACCATGTTATTGGCTACATGGGATAGCTAATACCTTATCTTACAATTCCTAAGTCTACCAAAACGATTACATAATTATTACATCCTTAATTATGTCATTAAACACCCGAAACTAAAAAGTGTATTTTTACTATTCACCAAAAATTCAACTTTTTTAGAAAAATCCCCAAAAATGACCATAGACTAATATCGATGCTCTGAATTCAAAAATGAACTATATTTTATACAAGTAATTTTCCAAATATTTATAATTTAATTGTTAAATAAAAAACACTATTCACCGGAAAAAATAAATACTTTACCAATAACTTCTGAAATATTTATTTTTCTACTTTATTGAATCACATTACTTAATAAAGGTGCCTAAATTATATTAATACTTTCTTAAGTGAGGTTACATAATCCATTTGATCCATTACTAATCATAAGAGTAAAATAACTATTCATAATTTACTATTCATTAAAAATTAACCGGATCTTATTAGACTATAAATATCTTACTAAACATAACTGTAGAAGACCATTTTTTTAAAATCATTACAAAAAAATAATTATTTAAGGTTTACATTAATATTTTAAAATATCCTTTTTCTGAAATTCATCAATAATATGCATACTATATTTATCTGGACATTGGAAAATTCAAAAACTTCACCATAAGATGAAATCACAAATTTTATTTATATCAAAGGATTGCGTAAAGCAGCTAAGGCCTCATTACATAGCCCCTTATAACACCAGCATAGGACGCAAGTGTAAGGTGTGATATGGTGATAAAAGCTTAGGGCGCCTTGAACAACATTGCACGAGTGGGGATTTCTGTCAGCTTCAACTTATCTCGAAGGCGATTCTGTTCCAGCTTCACAGGATGAAGCATGGCATGGGTTTGGACTAGATAAAATCCCAGTGGTGCTACCTCCTTCCCATGTTCTGTAAGATGGGCTTCGAATGGACCGAGTCTACTAGAGGAGGCCATGAAATCTTTACTCTGTATTAATTAACCCTGATCACTTGTATTTATAATCAATAATCGCAAAACTAAGAGAATAGTTTCCAATGGTCATATTGACCAATGGTCATATAACAGTTTAAACCCATTGGTCTCATTTTAATTATACACATTTTATTAAATGAAACAGTTTGGTTGAGTATAAAATAATATAACACACAAAATTAGGAAGAAAAAATTATTCAAAAAGTTCATGTGGTAACATTCTTCCCCCCTTATGAAATTATATCCCCGAAATTTTTAACTCAAAACCATAGTGGAGAATAGGTGTGGCTACTTCTGCCTCATAGACTCCTTTGGTTCCCACGTGGTTTCTTCATATTTGTGGTTCCTCTACAACACCTTAACATGGTGGGTAGTTTTATTGCGTAGAACCTTGTCTCTATGATCCATGATTTCCACCTGCTGTTCCTCATAAGAGAGGTCATGTTCCAGTTATACCTCCTCTAGGTTTATTACATTTGACAGATCAGGTATGTACCTCCTCAAGATGGATACATTGAAGAAATCATGAACTAGTTCTAGATTTGGAAGAAGTTCAAGTCAATAGGCCACTGCTCTTAAGCGATCAAGGATTTCATAGGGGCCAATGTACCTAAGGCTTAGATTCCCATTCTTCCCAAACCTCACGACTCTCTTCAAAGGTGAAATTAGAAGAAATACCTTGTCACCGACATCAAACTCCAAGTCCCTTTGATGGTTGTCAGCATAGCTCTTTTTCCGACTCTGAGCAGCCTTAACGTGTTGTTGGATGGCATGGCCTTTTTTTGTCATATCTTGCAAAAGATCAGTCCCATGAAGCTTTCTCTGACCAACTTTATCCCAACAATTAGGATTTTTACATCTCTTCCCATATAGAGCTTCATAGGGTGCCATTTTAATGCTCGAGTGGGAGCCGTTTTTGTAAGAGAACTCAAATAAAAGGATATGTTGAACCCATCCACCCGTAAATTCCATTGAGCACGATCTCAACATTTCCTCGAGTGTCTGAATAGTCCATTCAGATTGTCCATCGGTTTTGGGGTGATAGGACATACGGAAATTCAATTCAGTGTACAGAGCATGTTGTAGAATTCTTCAAAATTATGGTGTGAACCATTGATCACAATCAGATATGATAGAAAGTGGAACTACATACAGCCTCACGACTTCCTTCACATAACTCCCAAAATGTTGATCAAGAGAGAAATCTTCTTGAATGGAGATAAAATGGGAAGTCTTGGTGAAATGTTCCAAAATAACCCATATCACATTATTTCCAATAGAAGTTCTCAGGAGACTAGTGACAAAGTCCATAGTGATATTGTCCCACTTCATTGCTAGTATGGGTAGTGGTTGCAACACCCCTTTAAGAAGTTGTCACTTTTCATTCACTTGCAAACAGAACAGGAACCTTGTACTATATTCAGCAATATCCCATTACATATTATCCCACCAAAAATGATCACGAATGTCCCTATACATTTTTGATCTTCCCGGATGTATAGAGAAAGTAGAGCTATGGGATTCATCCATCAGTTCGTTCTTTATTTCAAAAATATATGTAACACATAGTCTTGTATGAAATTTCAGTAAACCATCTTGATCAATATTGATGTCAGGAAACATTCCATCCTCCACAGCATCAAACTTATTCTACAACAAAGGATCTTCTTTCTGAGCATTCTTGATATTTTCTAGAAATGATGGTTGAGAAATCATTTGGGTTAGGGTTGATGATGTCCCTTCCGTTATAATTCCCATTTCCAGCTTTACTAGGTCATTGGTCAAAGGATATTTTTGAGTCCTCATCTGGGAACGAACAGGTGGGTCTTTCCTAGATAATGCATCAACAACATTGTTTACTCTTCCGGGATGATAATGAATTGAAAAATCATAGTCTTTAAGAATTTCTAACCATCTCCTCGTTCTCATGTTCAATTCCCTTTGTGCAAAAATATACTTCATACTTTGATGGTCTGTGTATAAATCACATTTCTCCCAATAATGATATTGCCTCAATATCTTCAGAGGAAAAATGACTGCAACCAGCTCCATATCATGCATAGGATATTTTTTCTCATGAGTCTTAAACTGTCAAGATGCATAATAAATGACTTTTTCATTTCGCGTGATGATGCACCCAAGCCCTTTTAGAGATACATCACTATAAATAACGAATCCTTTTTCACTTGAGGGCAGAGTTAACATGTGTGCAGCAACCAATCCCTTCTTCATCTCTTGGATACATTCCTAACTCATTTGTCAAGATGAACTTGAACCCTTTTCAGGTTATCATGGTTAATGGATTAGAAAGTTGTGAAATTTTTTTCACAAACCTGTTATAATATCCTGCAAATATAAGGAAACATTAAATCTCAATTATTTTTGTAGGTTGAGGACACTCCTCTACAACTTTTGCCTTTGTAGGGTCAACTGTGATTCCTTCATTGGTAACAATGCTCCCCAAGAATGAAACTTGATGTAACTAGAATTCACATTTACTGAACTTCCCAAAAAGCCTCTCCATCCATATTGTTTGTAAAATAGCCTTTATATGATCTTCATTCTCCTCTTGACTTTAGGAATATATAAGAATATCGTCAAAAAAAAACTACCACAATGTTATCAAGGTAGTCCTTAATGACTCTATTAATCAATCCCATAAAAATAGAAGGTGCATTAGTCAGTCCGAAGGGTTTAACAACAAACTCATAATGCCCATATTTTTATTGGAAGGCAGGTTTTGGAATATCCTCTTTATTCACCTTCAATTGATGATAACCATATCAAAGATCAATCTTATAGAATAATTGATCCCCATGAAGTTGGTCAAATAAGTCATCAATTCTTGGAAGAGAGTATTTGTTATTTACTATGATCGAATTCAATTCTCAATGATTAATGCATAGCCACATCGATCCATCCTTATTCTTCACAAAGAGAATAGGTTCTCCCCATGGAGACACACTTGGTTAGATAAAACCATTATCTTAAAGACCTTGGATATTTTTCTTCAATTCCTACAGCTCCACATTTTCAATCCTATACGATGTCTTTGATATTGGATGAGATCTAGGTAGGAGCTCATTAAATATCTCTACCTCTCTTTCAGGGGTAGGTACGGGAAAATCCTCAAGAAATACATCAACATATTCTTGGATGATGGGGACACTATCTATCCTTAAACTCTCATCTCCTTCTCCATCTTCACCAATCAACTCAATAAAGATGGATATATGGGGTTCTTTTAGACAAATATCAGGTTGAGATATCTCTCCTTGGATGATAATTGTAGGTTTTCCATTCTAGACTACTGAAATTTCCTTACTTATGCAATTAATCATTGCATTATACTTTGAGATCCGGTCCATCTCTAGTAAAATTTCAAATACCATCATGAGAATGAATACTAGATTTGTGATAAGATTGTGCTCACTAAAGTAAATACTAGAGTTTTTAGACAATGATGATTCTTGGAATGTCCCACCATGAGTCTTGACTAATAAATCTACTTTTTGCAAACCAGGGGTTGATTCTAAATTCATTGCAAACGTGGAGGAAATAAAAGAATGTGTATAACCAGAATCAACCAAAGATTTTTATAGATTTTAGAGGACAAATAGAGTACATGCTACTACATCATTAGGAGCTTCAACTTCAGCTGTCATGATAACAAAAGCATGGCCTTGATCCCATGGCCTTTTCTGAGGCTGATGGTCGTTCCCCTCCACTGCCCTCAGATTTGGATAGTGATTGGAAAATTGACTATGTTTTCGACACTTGAAGCATTGAACATTAGGTTGGGCCCGCACCATCTTCCCCTTCTCATTTGGGTTTGGAAGTTGAGGTTTAACCTCACCATGAAAATTGTTCACAATATGGCCATCTCTACCACATTTGTAGCATTCCCACTCCCGAGCAGGTAGTTCCTTGAATGCTTCATCCCACTTTTATTACACATGGGAAGTTGTACTTGTTTTCCTTGATCTAAGATCCTCCCAAATATTGGATCCAATGATCACTTCTTGTCATTTGATTTCTGATACCACTATTTCTCACCACACTATATCTCAACTTTCATCACAATCTGCATGATATCCTTGTAGCTATCATAGTCTCGGTTGGTTAGATTCTTTTGCAGATGAGGTCTCAGTCCCCCAAAGAATCTATAAACCTTACCATTTGGATCCATGATAAATCTAGAGGAATTTCATGAAATCCTTGTGAAGTTCATATCGTATCTTCCAACAGATTCATTCTCCTTCTACTTCATCTTGAGAAACTCCTTCTATATTCTTGTTCTCATGGAATGAGGGAAATAATTACTGAAAAATATCCCTCTGAACTCTTGCAACTCTATAGATTCATCTTCCACTCTTTTCCATGTATTTTTGATCAGTTCCCACAACTGATCAGCTTCTCCTTCTTAGTGATAGACAAGCAAGGTGACCATCTCTTGCTCTGAACAACAGAGCATAAAAAAGATCTTCTCGATAGAGCTGATCCACTGCTTATCAATCAATGGGTCAGTCGATCCAATGATGGTTGGTGGTCATTGACGCATAAAGGACTCAATATAATGTTGTTCCCTTAGTTTTGAGATCGGCCTCTCACATTGATTCATGTTATTACTCATAACTTGAGTCATTTGGTTCATCTTTCTCATGAATGTTTCCATTCCGGCTTCTATCAGAGGGCCTTCAGTGCATGGTCCATTGTCGTCACCATTTGAAATGTTCCTCCTATTGCCGATAATTTTTCTAAAACAGTAAAACCGTAGTGAGAAACTTATTTCATTTATGAGTCTTTTAACTATAAAAAATTTTATTTCTAAAAACATCATGCTTCAAAATTTATATCTATCTATAATTCATTCATAATGATTCATAAAAATCTTGTGATTAACCAAACATATACCCCAGGAGTATTGTAACCATGTGTGCAGCATGGCCCATTATCATTCACTAGTTCCCGTTCGAGTCTATCTCAAAATGGTGTTTTTGAGTTTTACACCTATGTACATATGTTCCAGAGTCGGCTCTACCTGCTCGTATCCATAAAGGGATGTATTTGTTTGATAAACCACTAATTCAATACTCACCAAAATACCATGATGTTATTTTTATATTTATACATTTCTATAGGGTTCTTTCTAATGTTTTCATATCCTAATTTCCATAAATAACTAAACTATCCTTTGATACCCACTATGGATTCCTTCCTTTTTAATACATAACTTTTATTTACATTTTACATACATAGGATCTCTAAAGTCTAGTGTCTTGGAAATCATATATAATAAAAAATGAATACAATATAAAATATTCCTCTGATCCATTTGTAAAGCTTCACCATAAGGTCATCCTAAGTACAATTACTGCATATCATATCATGGAGACATATATCAAAGGAATCGGTATGGAGAATGCCTATTAAGGGTAAACAAGGGAATCAGTGTACTTGTGATATCAATAAAAACTTGAATAAAAACATAAAGATATGAACAATGTAACTATAAGAATATCATAAATAAAAGAACATGTAACATCAAATAAATATGTGTCTACAACATTTCATTTAGACATTAATAAACATATCACTAAGGTACATCCCCTTGGTTTCATAAAAATTACAAAGGTTATTCACTAAGGTATCGTAAAACATGTCATCTCTTGAGATTAATTATTTACCCAATGCATTGGAGTGATATCAAGGAACACCCTTAATATTTCATTAATTTCATGTGAGCCACATAGATCATAATAAATCATTTCATAAATAACCCATAGAAATTAATGAAATGGGTTTCTATCAAAATAGTGACGTTTTAAAAGTTCTTAAAAATAAGATCATTATGTCATTTATATCCCATGGGAAGGGAGTGAGGGTTATATATATGTCAATTATAGAATAAAATATATCATATTTATATATTTATAAATACCCATGGAAACAAAATTGGTTTGGTTATTCACATAAATAAAACAAGAGAATTTCTTGAGAGAAATAGATAGAAATTTTGAGACAAAATTTCTATAGCATAACAGATAAATAACCTGGTATTAGAAAACAATATAAAGAGAGGGTAGAACAGTAACACACTTATAAAAACATATAATTCAGTATAAATACAGAATAAAATGGTGATAAGAACATGGTATGGTAATTTCAATGACATACCACATGAAAAAGAAAGATGAACGAAAAGAGACGATGTGATTCCTTTTACGAAAACTTTTGTAGCCTAACAACGTCACATAAAAATGCAGAAAATAGATTGATGAGATCGGAAAGGGTATCCCAATAATTATACATGAAATTTATAGAACTGAGAACATATAAGAAAATACCCTCAACATAAATATATAGAAATTAGAAGACACAACATAAAGGAAGTCGTGACATAAAAGAGGAGGGTGAAAGGATCCCTTTCCTTGAAGAGGAACTTTGAAAGAATGATGTTAGGGACCTTGGGAGGCTTTGAGGGAACCTTGGGAGAACTCCATGGTAGGAAAGAATACTAGAACATTTTTTATGAGGATTTGAAAATTAAATGAATGAGGGAATTCCTTGGTATTTATAAGAGAAGTGTGGGGACAAGTCATTAATGGCCAGGAGAGACCTCATTAGTGGTATTGGAAAAACCATGGGCATTCCCATGGTATTTTCCCATAGTATTGGCCAGTTGGGACACCTTATACCTTATATTACTATTCATAAGTTGACCCGAATGATTATAAATGTATTACATCCTTAATGATGTCATTAAACACATGAAACTAAAAACTGTAGTTTCACTATTCACTGAAAATCATCTTTTTCAGAAAAATCCCAAAAAAAACACCTTAACCTGATATCGATGCTCTGAATTCAAAAATGAACTCTATTTTATAAAAATAATTTTCTATAAATTTTAAATATAATTTTGAAATAAAAAACACTATTCACCAAAAAAAACTAATATATAACCAATAATTTCTGAAACAGTTATTTATCAATATTATTTTGTCACATTACTTAATCAAGGTGCCCATATTATATTAATAATTTATTAATAGAGGTTACATAATCAATTTGATCACATTACTAATCATAAGCATAAAATTACTATTTATAATCTACTATTCATCAAAAATTATGTTGACCTTATTAGACTATAAATTTCTTACTGAAAATTATTGTAGAAGACCATCTTTTTAAAATCACTACACATTATTAATTATTTAAGGTTTACATAAATAATTTATAATATCCTTTTTCTAAAATTCTCCAATAATATGCATACAATATTAATCTAGGCATTTGAAAATTCACAAACATCCCCATAAGAATAAATCACATTTTTTATTTATATAAAGGGATTTCACAAAGCAGCTATGGTCTCGTTACATAGCCGTCTTATTACACAAGCTCATGTCCTATATGTAAGGTGTTCTTTGTTGATAGAATCTTGGGGAGGCTCTGCCATCATTGCCCGAGTGGTGATTTCTATCAGCTTGAACTTCTCCCGATGGTGATTCTATTCTGACTTCACATGATGATGTTCAACATAGGTTTGGTTTAGAGAAAAGACCAGTGGTGCTACCTCCATCCCATGTTCCTTCATATGGGCTTCGAAGGGCCCGAGTCTACTAGAGGATGCTATCAAATCTTCTATTAGTATTAAATAACCAAGATCACTTTTATTTGTAAACAATAATCACTAAACTGAGAGTTTAGCTACCAACGGTCATATTGGACAACAACTATTTAACAATCGAAACCCAATGGTCTCATTTTAATTATAATCATTTTATTAATTGAAATATTTTTGTTGAGTATAAATTAAAATAACACATAAAACTAGGAAACAAAAATTATTAAAAAGTTCTGGTCGTTACAGACACCACCCATTTTGTCTCCCATATAATCTTTTAAGATATCTTTAGTGTTTATCATCTCATCTTATATTTTAAATATATATATACTCTATCATCTGATATATTATATTACATAGTGTTAATTTCTATATCAAGATTATCCAACACTATCTCCCTCTTCACACTTCTACATCCCCTTTACTACATATTTTGTTTACCTCACATTAAATTCTCATTAAAACCCAATTCAACATTCCACATCACAATTTAATGTGTAATTTCAATAACCACATTTATATTTTTTTATTAATACAAAATTATATTTTAAATAAAAACATCTTCTCACACTTATTAATAATAAATTCAATATTATACTAATGCAGAAACATATCAATCATTACATGTTTCATTCAAATTTCTGATTCTCCCCCTATAATTGTTTTTATATATTTATACTATATGATTCATGATAGAAGGTTGAAATAACTTTTCTTATTTAATGAGACATACATTAGTTAATATTATATGTAAATGATAATTTATCAATGTACATAACCAGAGTAAGAAAATTACACCAAAACAGTTCCCATATATCATTCATTAACTAATATCAATTAACAAATTACCCATTTAAGGGTATTTAAAAAGATATTTTCAATCTATATATTTAAGGGATGTATGTAAAAACGTATTAAAAAAATCAAGAAAAAAATAGTTTTCCCCTTTCAAATGTTTTTTTATCATCAATAATCCTCTAATTACACTGGATTTATAAGTGGTTAATCATAAAAATTTAGGAGAGACTAAAAAAAGTAACTTATTAAAAACAAAATATAATTTATATTTTATTATCTTCTAGAATATCATCATCATATAGATCCTTTACACCATGGTACACCTAATTTTATACTATATGTACTTAACCTAAATCATTTAGAACTACAATAACATGCTTATTCAATTTTTTTATCTATAATTTAGTTCTTTCATTACAATTTGATAAATCTCATGAATTAATAGGTTCATATCAACTCTAAATAATGTGGTAATATCCACAATTCTTCATCACTATGGTAAAAACAATATGACGTGTTATTAGAAGAGAACATTATTCTAATTGATGTAAAATATTCTATGATGATTATCTTCTAGTAGCTTGAAATATTTTAAAGTACTTATTACTTCTGGTCTCTCCCAGAATGTAAGGATTACATTTAATTATATTCAATTATAGGCCTAATGAATAAAACACAACATATGTCAAAATATGTACATTTAAACTTTCTTCTATAGTTATAGAAACAGGGTTGAGAGATTTTTCTCAATAAAGAAGCTTTATTTAATTTTGATTTATTTTCATTTATATTATCTCCCTTGATTTTCAAAATCCCAACTATTATGATATAGCATGTACTTTGTTCTTTTACATTAATTTTACAATTTTTTAACATTCCGTATAATAATCCCAATAAAGATAGAAATATTACTAGGATTTTCTTATTATTCCATCTATCTTTTTTCATTTAACAGTTCTAGCTATTGAATCATACAATCCTTTGGAATAATTTTTTTTCCTTTCACTGTGAATTTTTCATTGTAGTAATATTTTTCCTACTTGTATCTTATTATTTTTTTATACCTTTTATATATAAATACACCATATCTAGGAAATAATATTATATATTTCTTATGAAATATACATCCTATTTTTAACGTCTACAGATAAACACTGCATTATTTAAGTTACATAATTCGGGTAACAATTGACGAAATTCATCATCTTCTTAGGGATTCTGTTATAATAAACCTATACTAATATTTACCTCTTAGATTCATTATATACATTGTTATTCCAACTTTGATTAGACATCATTAAAAATCATGTATTTCATGAATTATTCCATTATGTGACATTTAATTAAAAAAAAGAATCATCTTTTCATAGTTGTGATATCATCCTTAAATTACTGCTTAGGTGTTTTTATATTCATAGATTCTATTTGTTTCCAACCCATATTATAATTTTAATCTTTATATATTTTTTATTCTTACTTTAAATTTCTAGATAAATTCTTCTGTTAGTAATAGAATCGTTATTGTTTTATATAAACAATCATTCTTCATCGCCATGACACCCTTAGTTTCAAATTTTATATATGTTTTCCTATAATTAAAATCAATCAAATCTAAAATGATTTCTCTTATTATATACAAGATGGTTGGGCATTGGTGAATTTATTATATCATCAGTTTTATCCCCCTTATTGTATGTCTCATTTTCTTTTCATTCAAAGTATTTTTATACTACTAGTCCCTGGCCTTGTGTATAAAATATTCATAGAATCAACGATTACCAGCAAATAAAATATTTTTTTCTTTGAGCTTTACCATATCTAGATTTGACACCATAATGTTTTAGAATATATTGATAATTTATCATGACACCATTTTGAGAATTTCTTGTTATTCAAACTCATTCTTCCATTATACTAAAATTGGTTGGTGTATCATTATTTTTTCATCATCAAAATTTCTCTAGAACATAACTATTATCACACACAATTCAATGGATCCAAATTAGTGAAATCAGATTGTCCAAATCATGTGATTACCTTCTCTAATGTTATAATAGAAGGTTTATCTTTATATAATGATAGGTTTTTCATTTAACTAGAATGAGAATTCATATAAATTACACTATTCTATGATACATTCAAGGTATTTCTTTTCATAGGCTTTATTTGAAGATAAAACATGAGGGAATTTATATTTTCTACATTTTTATTCCTAATAAGGAATCATTAAATTCAATGTGTTTTTTGATCATTAAGAATTTTCAATTAATCTATAAACTTAGCTTTTAACTTTTGAAATTATTATTTATGAACATATATTTCATATATTATTTATTTTTCAAGTTCTTGTATTCTTATGGATTTAACCTCAAGCTAAGATTTTGTAAAATTTAATGTTGCTTTCAATGAATGGATTGTTTCTATAAAGAAAATTGATTCACATATTTCGAAAACAATATTATTGTGAAATCTTCTTCAAGTAAGAAAAATCATCAATTTAAATGGGATAATGATTTTTATTTTTCTTCAAAAATTTATATGAGATTTTTTATTTTTGAGAAATTCTTGCCTAGTATATATCCTTTTTTATTGTATTTTGATTCCAAATATGATTTTTCAATAATTATACCAATGATGAAAAAATTATACTTGTGAAAACAATAACATAAATATGTTTCATATAATAATTTATTTTAATGTAAAAATACTAGAATAATTTAATATATCCATACACTTATTAGCTTGTGCAAGATGCATCAACATGATAATTTTTATTGTATTTATCAGAAAACCTACCGCCATTTTAACCTTTCAATGGATGTTGATCCTTTTTTCAATGATTTTAATAAGATATCATCCATCAATTCTAATCGATATTATTCTTCATGTTTTTAATGTCATTGTTGGAACTTTTTTGATTCCTCTAATAAGAGTTTCTTATATATTATTTATTTGAGGTATAAATTCTATATCTTCCATAAGAGGAATATCTGTATCATTTTAAAATATATAATTCAAGTAAACAATTGAAATTAATTTGAATTTTTTTGTCAATTCATATGAAATCTATGATAACATTTTATAGTGAAAGTGAATCTTGTATCCACAAGGATTGAGGGGGTAAATCAATTGTGACGAACTTTTAACAAATTATTGCTACATAAATTTTATACCTTTAATATATTCAAACCTATTCCATGCATATGATGTATGAATCTTTACTTTTCACTCAATAACCCAAATAAAAACATTGAATTAATTAAATGAAAAAAATGAAATATTATTTGAGATTTTTTATATGGTTTATTCATAGTGTAGGTACTTATTTCCAACTATATTTGGCTGTGATCCCAAGACACAATTTCATTGAAAATAATATTACTATCAATAACTATTTGACTGATATTTCATTTCATTAACCCAAAACATCACCATATGATGCAATTGAATAATTAAATCCTAATGATGTGATGTTTACACTTTGATATTCCATTTTAAAGAACTCTCCACTAACATTAATAGGACTTCAATTATGATCTTTTATTCCATTGCAATAGATTTACATCAACCATTTCCATTAATTATAATAACAAAAATCCGGTTCACTAACTTCTCTACATAAATAAATTTCTAGTAATATTATATGTTTCTTATTGAAATTGTTCTTTCTCTATAACTTATGATCTACTGAAGTCATATACCTCCCTCTAAATCATTACAAATTCAATTTTTTATCTTACCAAATATTTTTCAAAAAGAATAATATGATAGGATAAATCTAGTGACTCCACACTTTAGTAACTATTCCGTTAAATTGGATGATATTTAATCATTGTTAATTTCCTAATATTTTTATGATATAACTATTTAACACAAATACATCCTAAAATGTTCAGAATCACATGATTTCCGAAATCCGAGACTCTTTAACCTTTCTACTTCCACGAAACCACCTTTAAAATATAGTATAATGGAAATAAATTTAACTTCAAAAATATATTATAAATATAAACATAAAAATTATTAGAAAAGTTTGTGTATTTTTTATTAAACCATGAACTCTCTTTCCTAAATTTTTTTCATTCAATTTCCAACTCAACATGATCACAATAGAATTGATTTCATATATGGTATATGTGAAATCAAATGGGTATATTAAGTCCTTTTAATGATTGAATGGTCATTATCTATATTTTTTTGTTTTTTTATAAATGAGTTATCATTAGGATTTGAGTATCTAAAAAACTCTGACATAACACATGAGTTTTTAGTGTTGAACATCAATTACTCCATTATAATTTCAAACTATGGATTTGGTGTCATAGTTACATATATTCTTAAAAAATTTCATCTATAGATTCTGAGGCTAATAAATTAATTGAATATTTGTTTCCCTATCATTAAATCTATTGAACAATACCTTCACTATCACCACACGATGTTCTTTCATTATCGAAAGTGATTATTACACAAAGGGGCAAAAATACCAATAGATTGTGCTATCTTTTAGGGACATTAATTCCTAGTCTTTATTTACTCATGGAATTTCAAGGTAATGGATTAGTATCCTAAAATCTTAAATTTATACCTTATATTTATTGAAGTGATTGAACTATATCAGTTATTTAAATCTTCCAACTCACTATCCTTTTCATCAACCAAAGTCATCAAGAAAATTGTCTTCCACAACTTTAGTTTCATCTGCATCTAGCCTCACACGTAAGACTTATATCTTCAAAATAATTTTAAATTCAACAATTTATGTAATTTAATTATATTTCAATCAAAATATATTTCGTTAAAATTATATTTCATGAACTGATGAAAATAGCAAAAAATTCTATTCTTTGACATAAAATTTTATTTAGGTTCGTTATTCAATCATCTGAATGGCCTATCTCTGAACTCCATCAGAAACACATAATCATACTTATCTATTATTTCTAAGGATGTTAGAAATCTATGATTATTTATTAGAATCTATAATTTCTATAACATAATATTTTGTTTAATATTACATAGAATTATGTTTGATCCACAACTCATTGGAATGTATTTACCACTAAAATAAAAAAATTGAATCACCTAATTTTATACCTTATCCACTTATATAGATTAATATTCATATACCAAATGAATGTTTTATTTTCTGATAACATAATAAGAAAATGTTTTTAAGTCATCATATGATAGTGTAAATTCATTATTCTTCTACTTGTTGAATTTAGGAATCATTTGATCCCAATTATAAGTGTATTTTATATTTATATTTTTATTGATAATTTGGAATTTCCCAAATTCACTCCCCATATAATTTCGTTATTATTAGATTTCATAAATTTTAAATTTTAAATATAGATTGGATTGTTTGAGATATATTCGTTTCAATAATTACTCAACCTTCAAGTTTTCTACCTTACAGACACCCTCATACTTGTTTTTATCATAAAATAAAATCCATTGAATTAAAAATATTATTATTAAGATTGAAAATGTCATCTATAACCATTTTTCATCTTCCATACACCTAAATTTTGTTCTAATGGGTCTTCCTTCCTTGAACAGATTCCATATGATGTTTCATAGCCACATCCCGTATTCACCCTCTCTTTTTATTCTCCACATTCAGATACCTGGTGTCTTCAACTAATCAAATAGGTTAAATTTTTTATCTAGAAATAATTACTTTTCATAATAACATGGTTAATCAAAATTCAAGAACAATAATATGTATATAATCCACTTTCATAACTCTTAGTCTCCATCTATCCTATTAACTAGATAAACAAACTGGCCACCTTAAGTGTGTATCATCTAATAGTTAATTTGTGATCATGCTATATTCAATCATATTATATATTTTCATCAAGAGTGTTAACATAAAAAAATAGTATTTGGCAATACCATAATTTCATTCACTAATTTTCTTCTCCTTCATTATATATTGGATATAATACTCACTGACTTCTCATTGATACAAAATACATCCAAACACATCACAAACCATTTGGGATCGATAGGATTATTTAGTGAATTGAAACGGGATTTGGTGGTGGAATTGATTATGTAAAGGATGTAGATGATGAATAAAGGGTAGTGGTACAAACCAAACTATCTAACTATTATAGATCATTCCAAAAATTTGACGTGAATGGGATACATTATTCTTTAAATGGTCTAAGAGGAATGAAACTGTTGATTGAGCACATTACTAACATGGATTTTGTTATCTACAATGAATAATATGTAATAACATGACATAGAATCCTTATATCAAAAAAATACACAAATAATCAAGAAAAAGAATCTCAAAACCAAGAATAAATGATCATTCATGTAAAATTTATAATTAATTTAATTACAAGAGAACAATTTTCTCTTGAGATATTTCATAAATATATAAGTTGATTGATAAAACCTCATTCTTCTATTATACCATATTTTCTCTAAGAGGATTTAAAATAGAATCCAAATATTGATTATTCACTTTTAATATATGATATCTAAATGATGCTTATGGATATCCATGTACTATAACGAACAATCAAATCATCATAAATTTGACGTATTTATAAAAATAAAATAATTTGGTCATATGGATTGTATCACTGGTTCTCTAAATATTGAGATAGAGGAAAGAAGTTTTATAATTCTCTTATTCATGATAGTAATCCAGGTGTCTTTATTTAAAGAGATAATTATATAGTGAGAGGATGTGTCAGGCAAAACATAAATGATCATAGACATTCTCTAAAATGATAAAACTCGATATATATAGATCTAGGGTATATAATTAATAACAGAAAAATGTGATAATATAAATTATAAACCTGATATATTCCCTAATCCCATAATAGTTATATTATTATTGTTTTCGGAACTCATAGACTTGAACAAATAAGTATCATTTTAGTAATTAATAACTCTTTATGTGTTTATATGGTATTGTGATTATATAATTCCCATTACAAAGAAAATTACTCATCCTGGCCATCATCCATGACATTTATTGAACATAAAATAATAAATATGATTCACATGATAAAAAATAATTATTTTATATAAGGAAAAACCTCTCTTTATAGTTCTTCTATGTTGATTTTGTTTGTTGACAAGGTTTGAGGTTGTCGAAAAAGACTCATTTTCAATGTTGGTTTGAAGAGTTAGATTTCATCTCATGCAATGTCCGAATTCATACTCACATAAGAGACTGATGAAATGAATGGATACAGACTCACACCAGGGAATCACGCAAATTGTTAATGTTAATTTTCACCAAGGACTTAGGAAATGAATGAATGAGGACTCGCACTAGGGACTTAAAAATCATTATTGAACACTCACACCAAGGACTCATGAAATGTTAGAAAAATGACTCTCACTAGGAGATCCTAGAAAGAGAAAATGTTGAATCACACCAAGAGCTTGGGAAATGCATGGATGAGGACTCACACCATGGGTGCTCATAGAGGGTGTTCACGAGGGGTCTATTCCCAGATCTTACAAAATAAAAAAATGCATACTGTCACCATGGGTTCACACTATGGGTTCCCACCATTTGTTCAAGAATAGATCTTGTGAATTCCCTAAATAAGGATCAGACATAGGGTTCACCCTTGTGGTTCACTCTAGGGGTTTAGGATAGGGGTTCATTCTAGGATATTTCATACAGCAAGAATAAGATTCATTCTAGATACACATACAAAGAGTGAATATTTTTAACACTAGGGGTTCACACAAGGGGTTCTAACCTAGGGTTTCCGCCTATGGATAATTCACATATCTCATGGTAAAAGGTTTTTAGAGCTCATGATTATGATTTAAGTGGATTAATTATAATATTTTTGGAGTTGAAAGTGGTATTCACTCACCTATGAATACCCATAACCCATCCATAATGATTGAATATGTTTTTCCTCACCATTATATATGAATAAACATCTGATGTGGTTTGCGAAGAGATCTCATGTAGGAGGTTCACTCAATGGGTTGAAGGAAAATGACGTACATAGAGGGGGGTAGTGAAAGAATTTAAATTGTCTAAATTGTTATGTATGATCTTAAAAAAAGTGTTCTAAAAAGCAAGAATTTGGTTCACACTTGGATTTTGCACACAAAAAACATGTATCACTCCAGGAGCACTAGAAAATCACAAACGAGGGTTTATGAAAAGATACTCACATGTGTGAAAAGATTTTGTGCCAAGGGACTCGCGCAAATTTCATATTTCACAATGCAGAAAAAATTGTTTGCTCCAGGACTCATGCAATGGTATGTGCTAGGATCTCACTCAATGGTATGCACTAGGATCTTGTATAAGTTGTAACGCAATGTGATCTCATATAGGGGTGTCACACTAGATTCATAAACATGGAGATACATAACTACATTACCATGTGAGCATTATCTTTTTTATATTCTATTTTTGATGAAGGAGAAGATATAATATCTACACCATTTGATAATTCATGCAGATGGAGTTCATTCATAACTAAATTCATAGAAATGAGTAAAACTCCTAAAATTTATTAAATATATATATAAATTTTAGAGGTAAATTATATGACTAAATTAGTGATATTTTTGTTCTAATTGTCTGAAATGTGAATCTGTTGCATTGAGGTGTTTTCATAGAAGTGAATGAGCATCACCGAAATAACTTCAATAGGGAATCGACATATATTAGAGGATGAATTCATTGATGATAATGAAGGAACCTATGTGTCTATAAACTGTATGTGGTTCTTTTCTAGAGCAGTAAGCAAAAAAAGAGGAAGAATTTTATCATTTCCACCTATAGTGAGGCATCAACAGAGAGTTAGGGGGTGACCCAATGGAATGTAGTGAGATGACACTAATCATTGTAATGGTAGTGATCTTGGGAATATAATTGATCTAACCCAAAATATATATTAGTAGTGAGACTTAGTGGATTTGGTACATTAGGACATTGAAACTGTATTCTCCTTGGATGTGGCCCAGTGGGGCTGAACCAAGTAAAACATGGTGTGTCCTTCTACTTACATTCCTGATTTACATTCTATGCATCATCATAAAATAATTTGTAAAAGGTATGATAAATATATACACTAATGAGAAAAAATTGATCCTTATAATATAGACGTTAGGATCCAATTGGGTACAAATATTTTTCCAAAGAATATACATATCTGGATTCACCCCTATCTTAGAGTATACTGGCCTCATTTATACCTATATTTTGTATCATTCAACTGGTTTATTTAGTTGATTTTTTTTATGTGATAAAGTTTCTACGATATTTAGATTAAATTCATAATTTGAAAGCTAGAAATTGTGATCTTTTTATACACATGTCTGAACAAGTTCTAGATAAGAATCAGTTAAATAAAAGAATTTTTATTGGTAATGGTTCAGTTGTGTAGATGAATTCTAAAATAAATGAGAAATATAACAAGAAGAATAATTTCTCTTTGTAATTTTATGATGATATGAATATGGGGAATAATATCATTAGGCAATTTAAAGATCAACATGAACTAAATAAAAATAAGAACAAAAATTTTTGGTAAGTGATTGAATCATTCATGATAGAAGTGAAACAAACTAATGATAATGGTATTCCAAAATTGAAGGATTCATTCCAGTTATTATTTTATTATCCTCCAACAGGTGATAATGAAATGAAAATAAAATACACTATTTCATAGAAAAATTATGGAATGATTGTATCATCCTAAAGGTTAATCATTTTGTGAAAATATTTTATAAGATATGATGAACCCTCTCACATAAAAGATAAGAATATAACTATGAACCATTCCAGAAATAGAGATAATCATGTAGGCACTAAATAGAGCCCAAAAAAGGATTTTATAAGATGTAATGAAAACATGTGATATATATATGATATTTATAGTCATAAAAAATGTATATTATTGATTCTACATAATATATTTCATTATGGGAAGATAGAAATACTTTAAAATATGATAGTAAGAGGAATTGTTTTTAGAAATATGAAGTATGAATTTCTAAGAAAAATGTTTCAATGAACTTATATTAATATAGAACCCTGGAAAAAACCACAAGGTTGTTTCATGAATATCATTAGCACAATGCTAGAAGAATTACTATATTTATATGAATATCTCATATTATAAATGATAACATAAGGTATTTTATTAGTGGAATATTTTTAATATGTTGTAGTATTATATATTTTTAAGTAAATTTTTGTCGAAACAAATAAAAGGAAATGGAACACTGATAGAGATACAAAACAACAGAAGTATATAATGGAAAATCCTATATTGTAAGAAACAATAGTATGAAAAAATAGGATTACAGCTTTAGGGGAGAAATGAGAATCTCAAAAAAATATCAATAAACTCATCTATTACACTCATAAAAACTCTTTTGAAGAGAATGTGAATGATCCAAAAAGAAAAAGGGATCACCTACTCTAGTTGTGACAAAAAATAATGTGTGTTTAGCGAATGACCCACCACCAGTAGAAATAGTGTAGAGACGTGAATTAATGATAAAATAAAATTGAATTCATAATGAATCTGAAAACTCTCATTTCATGCCACATGGAGAGAATTTGATATATGTGAAATATCCCTCCAATTATGGAAGAATCACATGAATATGAATAGTATAGAGATTCGTTCTCATAAAAAGATTCATGAAAAATGGCATTTTAGTGGAGAATTAAAGAAAAAAATTTTACATGTGGATTTAATCCCCAAATTAATAAAAGACCATATATATAGAATCTAGTTCTCAGAAAAATATTGGTAATATGGGTTATGATTATATAGTAATATGGATATAGTCATTAATGTTGTTTATGAAATCATAAAAAACAGAAAAATTTTACACTTCATTATAAGAAAGTGTCAAAGGGTTGGTCCGTCAAGATCAACTAGAATCCTCCTATTTAGGATACTAGATGTACCCCTCTGACCATTAGAATAAATTATATAAAATAATATTCATGGTTTCTAGATCTTAGGGGAGATAAAATCTATATGTATGTTTCTGAAAAAGATGTAAAGTGTTTATGTGATGTACTCCCTAATGTCAACTGATTCAAATTAGTTACTAGAGCTGGTGAAGAAATCTTGAAAAAATACATGAAAAGGGTTAATAGTTTAAAGATACTTGAGTTGTAGGGAAGTAATTGTGAGAAATTGATATAGATAGTGTTATTAACATTTTATCATGTTTCATACTCTAATTAATGAGTCATTAGGCTTAGAGATTTTGTTTATGGATCATTGCAAAGTGACACATGTGAATAATTAATACAGGATAAAAAATATGATTATGTGTCTAAACTGTGGGCCTAAAAATTGGAATATTTTCACATGTAAGGTGGATCATTATATATCCATACAAGATCCATGATATCAATGGTATAGAAAGGGTGAATGTTTATGTTGTAAGAAATCAAGATGATGGATTTGGTGGAGTAGTAGTAACATTATTGTATTTCAGGATTATTTATTTTTCTATAACAATATGGAATCACCTATCTTTCTAGGGATACCATGAGGCCACAAGAGATGATAAAAATTATTTAATACAAGTGTTCTATCCATTTTTATAATGATAAATCTTCTGAAATCCGTAGAAAAATTGGTATTAATGGTTTATATCATTCCCAAGATGGAGGTTCTAAGGGAGATTGTTTATAGACCAACATATAAAAATAAAATTATGGATTAATGGTTTTTATACAATAAGAGGTATATTAATATATCATATTTATTTAAATCAAATCATGAATATTATATAATGGGTACTATTAGATTATGTGTATTGACTTTGTTAAAAAAAATTCAAATGTTTCATGGAAAGAGGCAATTAGATTATTCAAGATTATAGTAGTGTAAGTAAGGTTCTAAGTATTTTAGATAGAGGTCTAATTATTATTTTTGAATGGGGTCCTAGAAGAATAAGTCAATATTAATAATCCATAATGTTTTCTCATTAATTATTAAGAGGACAATGTTTGTTGTCTAATGAAGTCTCTATATGGGTTTATGTAAGTACCAAGAGAATGATATTCAAGAATAGATATGTTTTGATGAAACTCAAATTTCAGCATAGTGCAGTTCATTATAATATATATTTAAAAAATTATATCAATAAATGGATGGTGATTCTGGTCTTTGTCAATGATAGAATCATTGGTGGATCAGACGAATCATAGTGTATTTAGTACACTAAATTAATGAAAAGTGAAATTGAAGTGATAATGATTGGTGAACTAGCATTTTTCTTTGGTTTGTCGGTGATAAATGGAAGGAATGAAACATTTATTTCTCAATTTAAAGACTTATAATTGTTTAATTAATATTTTCACTGGATAATATCTTAGAGATAACAACTTTGCTATGTACTTAGATGAAAATGTTACTAGATGATGAAGGTAATATAGTTAATTTCATAGAATATTATAAAATCATTGGATGTCTATTATACATGATAGTGATAAGACCTGATATTGTTTTATCTATATTCCAAGTAGCACAGTATCAACGAAATCCAAAGTAAACTCACATGATTACAATGGGAATGATAATTCATTATATCACTGGTACATTGGATTTCTGGTTTTTGTATAATGAAAATCTCTAAAAACGTTATTGGGTTATACATTTGTAGATCTGTCAAAATCAAATGATGATTTTAAATAAATTTTGTGAGTTTATTCTATCTTGAGGTATTGTGAATTCATTTTCTGAGAACAAATAATGATTACAACATATTAAGCCCAGTATAATATTAGTATATTAGGCTACTCAAGGATTCCCACAATTACTGTGTATGAGGTAAGAGATTGATGATATAAGAATTTTAGTGAATCCTTTTATCATAATAAATTATGAAAATTCATGTTCTATAAATATTAGAAAAAATCTATTCTATCAATAAAGGAAAATGTACATTATAATAAAGTATCATATTCTGAATGAGAAGGTGGAGCAAGGGATTTTGAATTTTGAGTATGTGCCTAAAAAAACTATCTTCTTTAGACATTCTAGAAACAGCCTTACCCAAAGATGTATTTGAACAGAATCAAGTAGATATCAATGTTCAGTTGACTCCTCACACAAAAAAATTGTTGATTTGGGACTCCCCTATGTAACACCACATGATTTTTTTTATTTATTACGAATTAATTTATACATTTGATTATTTTTATTTTCCACAACACTAAATATTGTTTATTTAATATTAAAGAACAATGTATGGCTTGTGTTGTATGCAACACCATGTTAATCATGATCTACATGCAACATAAACATTAGCATTCTCCATAAAAAACATCGAGGTATATTGGAAAATAATATATTTTTAAAAAATTATTATTTAATATTAGAAGATGTAACCAATAGTTCAATTTGTAGTTATGATTATCAAATTTTTGAAAATATATGGTTTATGGTATTATAATATGATTTCATAGGATCTAATTAATTATAAATGAATATAAAAATTGATTGAATATAAAGGAAAATATAAATATTCATATGGTCACAAAGCTATATTAACATTATAAATTATATTAATTAATTTTAGTGATTGATATTAAAGTAATATATATGTGACATACTCAATATATCATTTTTTATTCTTATAGTAGATTCAATATATATAATATAAGACCAAAACTAATTTTATGTATATAAACTTATATTTTTATAAAGGTCGTTTAACCTCCTTTTATTTGAGAAACCATTTAAAAAAAAAATTGGATCTTTTATACAATTAATATGCCAAAAAACTTTTTATTTATAATAGAAACAAAAAAATAGGTTAATAATAATTTTTTGTATTTTTCTTTAAGGTTTCATTTTTTAATGAATAATTTAAAATGTTTTATTTTAGTCAAAAATAATTTTTCATATAATTTATTTAAATGATTAAATTATATTATAAATTTATTTGAAGGTTAAATTATATAAATATTTTATTATTTAATCCAATATACATCAAGAGAAATAATTTCCAATTTAAATTGGGTAAAAAACTAAACATGCTTTTGATTATATTTACTTTAAAAACCTGCAGTGTCATCCCATTAGTGGGATTAAATTTAAATTAATTTCAACAAATATTTGGATTAGAATTTGGAAAATTTAAATCCATAGTTGGAATAATAATTACTAATAATTTATAATAAGTTTAACCAGTTTTTTTACTAATATGATTAGTGAAAGTGATTAAAATTAATTATGACTGTTAAGAAAATAATAGGTTAATAAAGTACTAAAAATTAAATTTAAGATTCAAATGACATAAAAACTAATACAAAACCAATTTATGGTTATTTTTACAAATGAAACTTCCTTTATAGAGTTTGTTTGGTGTTGTATGAATTTTTTAGCAAAAAAATTGGGTACATCAAACTTGTTTTCAAAAAATCCAAAAGAATCCATTATTTTTACTTTAAATGGAAATCATTTTGTATCTTCTTTACAATTCTAAAATATATAATTTTATGAAAGTATCTGCCCTGTACACTTACCAACATCCCCTGTTTCCTAAATGAATCATTCTATTGGGAGAAAAATCTTCCAAGGAGTCCTTTTGGCACAAACCAAAAGGAGTATCCTTATTAAGATGTAATACCTTCTCTCAAGATACATTCTTTATATTTCCATCTACATCCCCTATATTATATTTATTACATTATTTTATAAAAAAAATATCCTAAATATAATATTATATCTTTATGACATGTTTTAGACCTAAAATTATACACACCTTTATCAAATTGGTAATGAACATATTGTTTAGCTGGATGTTGAAGTTCTTCTTCACAAGACGATGATTTTTTAATTCTTCCTAACACCTCTCATGATGGAAATTATTATATAAAGTCTATTTATATATATTATACATTATATTTATTATATATTAAATCTTATTTTTTAAAACATATATCTTTTAATTTTTATTTTGTGTAATTATGAAAATTTTGTTTGAGGAAGTGGCGACTACATCCCCCTTAAAAAGATGTAATTTGTTAACACAATACATTGAATGTATTAAAAATGGTTTTAGTGAATATTTATTTTATATATATAATTATTATTATAATTTAATGATATTATATATATATTTTTTTCAATTCTTTTATTTCTTTCAATAGGACAATAAAAAACGGAAACAACATTCATGAATATTTGCGACATACCATCTCTATGAAGAGTGTATTCCATTTCATACTTCTATATTTTATAGATTATTAAAAAAAATTATAGAAATTAGTATTTTATATAATGTTTTAAATTATATAATCATGATATAAGTATATGGATCAAGTATATAACAACTTTAGACACATGCAAATAACCAAGAGAATATTATTTGATGTGAAACCTTAATACATGATGGTTATCAAGAGGGTCATATAAGGTCCTAAAAACCCATATATTGTATTATATATAATAATATGGTAATAAAAAATATTTATAATAAATTTATATTTTCTATTCATGTGGTTTGTACAACTAAAATGAATGTCAAGATACAAGGTAAGAGAATTTGATCACACTTTTTAGTTACGTTAGATACATGATTTATTCACCACCCATTACATCTATGACATGTGTATACTACCCATGGATGTATTAAAATAATATTAAATTTATATATATGGTTATTTAAATATCAATTTTATTTCTTATTTCAGGGGGTGAATGTTTCAACAGTTATGAAATTGGTAAAGTTGTTTTATCTTAAACTGCCTTCTTTATGATGCATGTTTAGTCATGAACGTATGTTATTTAACAAGGTTTATATGATTCTGGATGAAATGTTATATAATTAATCTCATTACTTTCATGATATTTTATTCTTCATGTAATTTTATTTTCCTAGATAAATTTTATTATCCAATGTAACCATGGGGTAAGAGTTTGTTGAAATAATTTCATCACATTTCGATATTGTTAATTTTTATGATTATTTTGATAAAATATTATGATCTATATACCAATGAAAACCCATAATATTTATTTTCCCATGATTATAAAATATATATCTATGTATTGGTACTTTTTTGACAAAAGTTTGTAATTATAATAATTAAGAAAGTGTTTATAAGAAAAATTTGACCACATCTCTCAATTCGGTTGGAAATATGTTTTATTTTAAAACCATGAATTCAAAAAAAAATTCGAAAATGTATTCTAATGATATGTGAAAATCATTTTCATGAAAAAAAGATTTTGAAAATCTATAATAGTTTTATACTGTTTTTTAAAAGTTTTCAATGTTATTTTCAAAGAGATGGTTTGAAAAAAATTATCAACCTTTTTTATATATTTTCAACGTATATTTAATGATATATTTTTTAAAATGTTTATGATATTTATTTATATTCTTTCATTAATTTTTCAAAAAAATGTTTTTATATTTTTTTGAAGATAATTATTTATATTATCAAGGAAAATGGTTTTTAAAATGATTTTAGTTTTTTCATGGAAAAAGGGTTTCAAAATGATTTCAACCCATCATAGTATCATTTCGAATTATTTTTAAAAGAAATCAGTTTAAAATAATTTGATGTTTCAAAAAATACTTTTAAAATAATAATTGATATTTTCAACAATAAATATTACGGAAATATATTTCAATTATATTTTACATCTAATATGATGTCTGTTGGTGTTACTCATTCCTTTCTAGGAAATGATATAAATTATACATTAATATTCTTCATCTGAATTGTTTTTTATTTCATATCATTATGTTTATAAGACCTATATTTATTCGATGTGTTAAATGATTTTGAAACCTTCATCTTTTCACGACTTATAATTTTATGGAGTAATTACAAAACATATCTTTTTCCGTATATTATTATATTATGAAATGTTAACAATACCCATTCCTTTTCTTGGGTTATGATTTGATTTTTATTGAATCCATCCCTTTTCATGGGTTATGATACAATTTATTTTTTTAGAACATGAACATATTCTATCATTATGTGCAGGGTGGGACCTATATCTCCATTCAATGCATTAGGTAATGATAATTTGCATATAAGATCAATAGGTGCATGGGTTGTACCCCAAGACCGAAAATAAGAATTACATGGGTTATAGCACAAGCATAAAAACAAGAAGGTATATAGGTTATTTCCTAAAATTGTAAGTAAGTGGGTACATGTGTTATAGCCCAAGCCCAAAAATAATAAGGTACATGGGTTGTATCCCAACCATAAATTTAAGGAGGTACACGGGTTATAGCACAAGATCGAAAACATTAATGCATATTAGTTGAATCCTAATACTATAATTAATAGGGTATAATGGATGTTATTACAAGTATAATGCATTCACATAGGTCATATTCCAAGCCTAAAATTTCATAAAGGTCTTGTTAGGTATCCATGATAAAAGATTTTATATTCTTATATGCAATCTACAATTCGATGTCATATTCCAATGTTATGCTATAACAAATTATTCTCTTAATTCTCTTATGATCCATGTATTATGAACTATAAACTACTATTATGAATTATAATATGTAGGGTATGATATTTAAATGTTATGCTGAAGTTCCATAACCTTTTTTTCATTTTATGCTTATGAATTTCCTTCATTTACCCATACTGATCATTTAAGCTCACCCCATTCTTATGTTTTCTTTCCCTTAGTTATGAAGAATGGTTTTATTCAATTTTAATTAAGGTGAAGATATTTTAAGAATTTTTAGAATATATATCACCAGAATAGAAGGTTTTTTCCTTATTTCCAAAGACACTAAAATATTAAGGTCCTTGAGTGTGTTTTTTTAATATATAGAATATTCCTTAAAAATGATGTAATATACAAGTATTCTAAGACTGGATGGACATAACCTATCCCAACGGTATAATATATTTTTCCTGGATATGAGGAACTATGTTCTTCACCCTTATGTAGAAAAAAATGATGTGACCTTTGAGTATTTTACAAAGGGAAAGAAATTTTGGCTTTAAAATGGGAGAGAATGTATTAATCAATATTGTGGAAAAGCTTATAGGGGGAGCATTGGAGTAAGGGGAGTTTAAAATATGAAACAACTAAAAATTAATTATAAATAGTTATATATCATTAAATATGGGGTTTCAGATGAAAAAGTTGTTGAGTTGTTTTTGGAATGATTTTTTATTGAGTGCTTTTAGATTTTATAATGCTGAAGATTATCAATAAATTGTCGTATATAAGGAAAAATAAGGTCATGATGATGTAATTTGAGGGGTTTGGGAATGGTGTGTTTATTTGATAAAATTTTCAGGCTACTCATATTTCTAACATTAATCATAGATCATTTGAATTTATAGTGTGTGTTGATTGAATCTCTGATTGCTATCCGAATCAAAATAAGTAAATTTTTTAAAGAAAATTGAAGAGGTTGCGACATGGTTTACAATTGTGAAAATTTTCCAACCAACACAAAGGGGAGATTATTAGGAAAATGTATCTCTTAATGGTGATTTTGGGTGGATTATATTTGTTGATAATGTTTGAGGTTTTTGAAAAAGGGTTGTTATCAAAGAATTGTTGAAGATTTTTCTTTGATATCATGCAAAGTGAAATTATGGACTCAAATAAATGAATCGTGAAAACCATGTATGAAAAATCACACCTGGGAATCATGAAAATATTGAATGCAGAATCACACTATGGAATAACTGAATTCAAAAAATGTGACTCTCATTATGGACTCTTGAAAAGTGTGAATGTGGACTCTCACTATGGACTCTTACAAAGCATGAATGTGAACTCACATGAAGAGCTTTCATCGAGTGAAAATGAATACTCTCACCTGGGGTTCATGATTGGGGTTCACACCAGCTGTTCATGCCTATATCATCTACATAGTGTGAATGCAGACTCGAACCACGGGTTAATTATAGGGGTTCACACTAAGGGTTCTCACTAGGTGTTCACACCCCGATCTATCCCAAAGCTCAAATGAAGAATCACACCAGGGGATCACACCCAGGGTTCATGCTTGGGGTTCCATCTAGTGATTTTATCTTAGATATCATGAAAATCATAAACATGGTTTACAAAAATAGTTTGTGCAATATGCTCATGTAAACCATGAATGATGTTTATGATAGTGGTTCAAGATAGGTGTTCACACTAGGGGTTCATGCCAAGATCTTGTGCTAGTTAGTTCATAGAGAAATTGATGCCATTTGATGTAGATAGTATTCCATGACATTTGGAGTTATGGTGGTGGACACTCACTAATAAATACTCCCTAACCAATCCTTAATGGATAATGATTTATTTTTCCTCATTAATATATCTGGAGCAACGTTTGAGGATTTTTGCATAGAGATCTCACAGAAGAGGTTTTCATCGGGGGTACATAGAGAAGGAGGTTAATATTGAGGACTCGCTAATGAATTTATATATTCAATATTTTTAGTATTTAATCTAAACAATGTGTTTCAAAAATTATGAAAAAGGTTTATCATAGGAGCTCACACAATGTGTAGAAAAGTTCCACAGGAGGGGTTCACACTAGGTTCTCACACAAAGCAATGACATGGTTAGTTCTATAGTATTAACTAGAGGTTCTCACCAAAAAATCTTAAAAATAGAGAACAAAGGATCGAACCCGGAGAAAATGAATAGGAATATGGTGATCCTTTCCACCTGTTTTGAGGAAACAAAATATAGTTTGGGAGTAACCGTTTATAATGATGTCAGATAAACCTAAACAATGTAATGGTAGTGATCCTGGGAACAAAATTGATTTACCTAGAACTATGTATTGGTAGTGAGCCTTAGTGAAATTGGTACATCAGTACATTATCGTTGTAATCTCGTTAGATTCAACCTAGTAAAAGTGAGCCACGTAAAGATCTATGTGTCCTTTTTCATTCATTCTTGCTTTAGGTTCTATAATTAATCATCATATAAATTTGGAACATATAAGAGAAGTAAAAACACTAAAGATAAAAAAATCCTTATAATATAGAGGTTATGATCGCATTGGCTAGAAATAATTTTTAAATGAATATCAATACCCTGATTCACCACAATCTCAGGTTATCTAGACCCCTTTTGAACCTAACATTTTAATTATTTTTTAAATATATAAATATATATTTCAATATTCATGTTACTAAATAAATATTAATTTATTTATAATTATTATTTTTTGATTACGAATATAAAAGGGCATGAATAAATATTATATTAATTGGTCATATGAATATAAATTTTTTTATATTTTTAGCACCCATATAATTACTATTTGCATTATTGTGCCCAGTAAATCATAAATAAATATTATTTCTTAGTTTTATGAATAATAATTTTTCCTAATAATAAATATAAATATATATTATTTAACTATGATCAATGAAAAAACTATGGATGTGTGCCTATATGCCTCTTTTTGGTGAAAAAATGTAGGAATAAGAAAAATATTAGTTTTTAGCAACATATCAAGGAAACTATCGAAGAAATATTTAATGTCACAAAAGAATCATATGGATAAAAATTATCACTTTGTAATACATTCTCTTTTTCCTGATATCATTAATCAAGCTGGTTACAATAACATGTGATCAAATAATGAATTAGTTATATCTTTCATTAATTTATTGAAATGAACATGTTTATTACAATTGATATTAAATTTTATTTTGATAGTTTCATAAAAATCAGAGGGCCTGTGATATCCTATTACATAAATGAAAATAGATAAATCATATATTTACTTATTCATTAATGAAATATTAGTCATTACACACCCAACGTATCCTATTTTGACACATTCAAATATTTATTTGGTTTTAAATAATACATAAATTTTCACAACTCATGATATGAATTAATAAAAACATTATATTTATGAGTCAATACACATGTTCACATATGGGAACATAAAATGATTTTAAAACATATGTAATTAAAAATGATGAGCAAATAATTATAGTCACCCATCCAAAAAAAATTCAAGTATAGACATCATGAGACATGGAATCATCCTCTTAAAACTATATTTAATATAAAAATAAAACACAATATGTGTCCCATAATTGAATGTTATCCAAACCATAGAACATAAGTTTATGAATTTCATTATCACACTTCCATGTTCTCAACATAACAGGAATATTCTATGATATTTATAATGATATTGATAATCCATGACATTACCAAACTATTCTCGGATAGATTAAAAGTTAATATATGATATGAAATTTATAAATATCAAGGCATTAGAATAAACTTGAAATATTAAGTGAAAATAATTTAGTTCTAGGGAACCAACTCAAATTGGAACTCACTTTCACTTGATCCAACCGCTAATGTATTTTTTCCTAGTAGCATTCACTAGATATTCATTATTTACATGTGATAAAGAATTGTTCACTAGGTCTCAAAAATTATATTTCAGAAGAAATATACAATTTGGGACTCCATCAATATAATAAAAATCTATAAATTGAAAAAATTCCATAGTTTTTATTTTTCCACTACTGAGGCCATGGATACCTAGAAAGAGAAAGCACTATTGTTTTTTTATAGTATTATGGGATATAATATTTTCTAGTAGGAACGAAATGAATCTATTATTTTATGTTATATATCAACATTTTTTCCTTGTATATATCAATCCGCCCTTGGTTTTTTCATACTCATTCTCTTTATTTTCATTTCAATATACATACCATAACATAGATGAATCAGTCTCTTGTATCTGTCATTATGGATATTGTACCCATGAATGTGGGATGCCCCACCAATGTCGTTCAATGAGAATCATGTTTTAAACTAGTGTTTATTGATAGTAGTACATGTATCTCATTTCTAATTAGATGTATGTAATCAATATATACTATTATGAAATTAAACACACTCCCACTAAAACTCTTGATAAAACAAGCCTGAATTTTTTAAGAATAAAAATTCTCTTATTAATTCATTAATGTGAATTTTTATGTCATATATGATTAAATAAATCCATAAATGGATGTCTTAAACTGTTATACCTTATTATTATCCCTTGTATTCACAAACCCATCTAGTTATAATGTATAAAAAACACTTAAAATAATCTCATTAGAGAAGAATGTTTTGAAATAAATCCTCCAAATATCAAAATCATATTATGTTTTTTGTAAGTATTATTATATTTTATTTTTGCATATAAACTAATGAAAAGTTTACATTATATTCAATGATGTCAAAAATTCCTAAACCCTTTTATAACTAGTCAAGTATTATAGTCACCAAATGATCTAAACATGCCCATTTTCTTTTTCAATAACTATTTGAAAATAATAATATTTACATCCATACACAGATATAAAAAAAATCAAAACATGGTTTTGGTAAATGGAATAAATTTTATAATTCATTTATTCATCCTATCTGGTAGATTTTGTGACACTTACTACATCTTTGTAGGAAACATGTTTATTATTATCAAATAAAAATCTGTCAACTTCCTCAGTGATTAAGAAAAACAACATTATGGTAATCTAACCACTCTAATTATACTATATAATACTTGTGTCTCTAGAACATCCTATTCCATGGGAATTTCTATATCTATTCATATGAAAAATCATATGTATCATGATCGTTGACATCATCATAGAAAATCATTCCCCCAATAAATATTTTGGAGATGGGATACAACTTAAGAAATACAAATTTTTCTACAACTACATCCATTTTATCAAACAAATAATATTATTAATACCCATTTATTTCCATAAAATATACTATAACTAAAAATTTACAACATTAACATCATATTTTGTAGGAAAATATTTCTTTAACAAATTCATTTTATACCCACGATTTCATATGAGGATAAATCCTTCTTGTTCATGTCTATAATTCAAATAGATCTCTATTTTCTGATTCATTTCATGCTTGGTGTAGTGTGTAAATTATATTGTGTACTAAATATATCTAAAAGGGTGATATTATACTTTTAGGAATAACCATTTATCTCACAATGTTTAATAATGTGTGGTCCCTCCTTTCACATACACCATTCCTATATAGTGTATAAAGGTGATTCAGTTAGGTTTATATCCCAAAATGCCATAGCAAATAATTGAACTACAGATTAATGTATTCCTTAAAAAGTTTAGAGTAGTATTTAGTACCATGTTCATTGTTGTATTCCTCTAATTTCTAAAAGGAATATAAGTTATAACTCACCATATAGACATATACATATCAAATAATTTCATAATTAAATTTTATAAGTATGAGTGTATACCAATTTCTTCAATATAAAATTGTCCACATACATATGTGTGATCTAATTCAATAATATCTATGTCCATTTACACTATTCCACTAAATAAAGACCCTATCATTTTTCCTTATAAACATGAATGAGGTGTTTTATGTGGTTTTAGTTTAAATTAATCTAAATAACCATATTAATATATTTTTTATTGTCCACATAATTTTCATGACCTATCAAGTGATATCATAATTTAATGTGATAATATTCCTTTTAAGTAAATTATTTTTTTATTTCAAACACATGTTTTTTTATATTCATATACATAATGATCACTATTGATATGAAAAATACCGTAACATATTCAAAATTAATTAAAAACAATTTTTTTTACAAAATTTCAAAATGTACCCATTCATATAAAGACATGGGTTTTTAGTAATGATGGGAACATAGTAAGAAATCATTAAAATCAAGATCAATCTCATTAGAAATGTGAGGTCATAGTACTTAATAACCACTAATGTGAGTCTTACTCCATAGGTAGCTCATAGATCTACATCACACTATGAAACTCTATTAGACATACATGGCGGTTCTATTTAGAATAAAAATATGAGAACCATAGTATTTATATATTTACTATTTTTCAAGAATATAATGATATAAATTGATAATTAACTCACAAAAAAAATCCCCTTTCTCCTTGACTATTGTGTAGTTATTTTTCTAATGGATTTTCATTCCACATGGAAAACATAAAGATATTTCTCCCTAGATTTTCCATTGAATTTCGTTTTTGGGTATATAATTATAAAGAATCATTAGACTTATTGTTAGTTTGTGGAACCTTTTCTTTTCCCTTCCTTTTTGTGAATGAATATTTAACATGTGTCTCTCAATTCCTTAATTATCTACCTAGTGAAGTATAGTAAGAGAATACAAGAAAAATTTAGTATTTTATTTCACATTAAAATTCTCAAAAAAATATATAAGACCAATGGAAGTGATGAAATTATTAGAACCATGTGTAATTCATCTAGTATCATAAAACAAACAATATATATGTAATTAATCTTGGAAATTATCTTGACCACATAATGTCCATCCAAAACAACCTCTCAAATATTTCACATAAAGAGTGCCTTGGAAATCGAAAAATAATTATTTATAGTTCTCTCATGATAAATGTTATACATATGTTTTAGGATTTTATTTGCATCCATGTTCTCATATGACTCTTTCTGTTCATTATACATGGTTGATACCATAAAAAACTAAACTTATAGTGCCTCATCAAAGTGTTTTAAGTTGACAAAAACATCTTCATCAATAATTTAATATTAGAACCCTGGTACGTTATATTTGAATTAATAATTATATGTATTGAACAATATTTTTTTCTACAATATTTGTTGAATTTTTTTCTGAGATATGCCAGATAAGGACTAGAAGAATTATATGAGGCATGGAGGAGTTATTATTGTATGTAATTATTAATAAGGAATCTATTTAAGAATGAAAAAATAGTATTTAATATATCCGATTTTAGTGTGACATTTTTACATATTTGTGGCTAAATGACGATTGGTACAATCATGAATGAAGTTTTGATACATGCAGGGTTGAGACAGTCACATGAAAGGTTGATAAAACTACATGTATGGATGGAAATACCACATACAAATTCATAGGGATGATAAAATCTATTCATAAGGTTTGTATGGAATTATTTTGTTATTTTTAAGGACGGAATGAGTCATCATATGGTTATTATGTGACTAATTAATTTATAGATAGACAACATGATGATCCTCATAATTTTTGAATGAGGACCTCATTGTGATGGTGAATGTCCTCAAAATATTGTCCACATACCTTATGAGGTTTGTTTTATGAATTTTTAAGGACGGTGTACTCTATTATATGGTGGATGTGTATTTAATTTAAGGTTTATACAAGACTTATTATGTCAAATCTAGTATCATAATGTTCATTATTAGATTGATTAATATAACATTATAAATGACATATTTTTTAATAAATATTCAAAGTTCAAGCTATATTTTTTGGGATATTACACAAAATTCAATATCTATATGTTATAAGACATTATTAAAATATTTACATTATGTAGATGATATATGAATCAATCATCAATTAATATTATATAATGATTTAATGAATGAAAACCATGATTTAGTCCATTTTAAATGAAGGATGACTCCGTATTTACATATTTGAAAATATAAAAAATATAACATTATTATGATATCAAAAAATATTAGAATGAGAATTATGGTATGAGAGTTTCATGTGTTTCCTTATTTTTATATGAATGGTATTTCAATTAAAAATATTCCAATAATGAATCAGTAAGAAATGTGTAGATTTAACTATTAGAGAACTAATCCATGATTTAAGAGAAAGTGTTATCATTATGTCTCAATAATGATAACACTACTATAGAGTGATTTAACTATGAGACCTTTTTAATGTGTATGATCCACTAAGGAATCATTCATAATTTAAATCTATCTATTATATAATTATTTTTCATGTAAAATAAATAATTGAACATAGTTGAAGTAGTATTTATGTTTTTTGTGAAAATTATTGGAGTTAAAATTAAATACTAATGTGACATCAGTGAATAACTTCAATACGAGATATATAAGTTACTAGTCACAAATAATTATTTAAAATCATACCTTCTCAATCTTAAAAAATATATTGAAGAGAGGATATAAGTTTGGAATGAATATTCCTCCAGTATAAAATTAATGGGTTCTATATTATAGATGAAATATTAAAATATTATAGATGTGAGGAGAGAATAAAAATATCCAATGAAAAGAAGAAGACACATCCCCTGAAATTATCAACAATGGAAATGATAAAAAGATGAAAACAATAATTTTTTATTAATAAATAATTAATTTTCAAAATCTGGATAAAAATAAAAATAACATAAAAAATCTATAGATAATTTCAATAAAAATATTTTATCTAAAAATGTTATTTTTATTGAAGTTTAGGACACACTATGAGTGTGTGTTATAAATCACAAGAGCTCAATAGTATAATGACCCATGGGGTCTTCATATCTAAAAAAACAGATACCACATGGTGTGTTGTTTTTTAATAGATTCTTTATATTTTTCAATTCTAGTATTTTGGAATGATATTATAGAGTAAAAACATTTAATTATAATTTAATTTATCCATTAATATGAATAACATGAATAGGATTTACCCTAAAAAGACTCTTGTTGTTCTAGATAATAGGTTTACTACATTTTAGTAAAACTATGGAACTCATTGAAGGGTGCATTGGGCATGAAAATATTTCACTCACAAAAGACCGCATGGAAGGGGAGAAAAAATGTTTTGGAAGCTAAATAAAATCGAAATGATCTCTTTTTTATGGGAGGAAGGATCATACACATTAAAAAGGTCTCATCCTGAATTAGAAAGTAAGAAGTGTCTATCAAGGACCTTGTAGAGGAAAATTATGAATGATTCCTTAGTGGTATTAGTGATATATTTAGAAGCAGGAAAGTATGATTAGTTTGTTAGTCTGTACATGAAAAAGAAGCATGGGATGGATTCCAAAAGTGGTGAATATAAAAACAATTAATGAATACATTTAAGAATGTAGATACATATTTAATATTACCATTTCTCCAATTGGTAAAATAAAGGTACCCTTATCCTCATGAATTTGTTTTTTTATTTTTCATGATGTGGTTAAAGATATAATGGTGATATATGATTTTTGAGGTGGTTTTACTAACAATGAAAAATATTGTATTTTGAAATATGATATTTTGAACACAAAAAGATTCACGAAACATGAAAGTAAGAGATATTTCATATCCTATTCAGTTTCAAGGATGTAAAAATACAAATAAAGTCAACCTAAACTCAATTATAGGAGTTAAACTAGTAGATTTATTAAAAAAAATGATTCAAAAAGTACAATAGGAAATTATGGTTCCAACATAATCTGTAATTTATATTCAAGAGCCTAATTTTTTGGAATAAAAAGTTTTAATTCCATAACAGAAATATGCAGGGGTTACTCATGAATTAATCTTCAACTATGTGATAAAAGATTTAAATTGTTTTATATGATTCCAGAAATATAAAAGGAATATTTTTAATAATCATGGTCCGTAACAAGGGGTATCAATATAGTATTCTAAAATTAATTTTAGGAAAATGTTTTTGGTGAAAAATCACCTCATACCAGAAGACATATTGAAGTAAAATGTGGTATGAACATTATATTTATCTATTTACTTTCTAAAAATTTTTATTAAATATTTATATATATATATAGTATACGATATTTTTCTGATTTATAGGTGTCCTCCAAAATAATTTAACTCCCAAAAAAATTTAAACATTCAATAAATAATAATTTTTAATTTCAAGAGAGTTCATAGAGTGGGTATGATTATTATTAAGACCTATCTAAATGGAAAAGAACCCTAATAATAATGGAAAACATGAAATTCATGTGGTATCACTAGTTTATTAATTTAAAATAGAATAGATGGATATATAACAAGTGGTATGATTCACACACATTGTATTTTATTTCTTATCATTTGATATTTTTGGGTTAGAATGTGATGAGGTCATAAGTGATGTCTTTTCGGCGAAAATTGAATGTTTTTTAGATGGAAATTTTTATAAATGTAAAAGTAGTGGGTGAAAACGAAAATGATAATAAAGATAACATAAAATCTTGTTTCTTACAAAACACATTAGACTTTGGATCTACATAAATAGAAATGTAGGGGCTAAAGAATCATAGAGTGGAATTTATTTTAATACATGATTTGATTATCATGGGAGAAATAAGAAAATATTTTTGAAAATGGGGTGTTCTAGAATGTTACTGAAGAATTTTGTCTTCTGGATATTTCATAATTAAAATATATTTAAAATATATAATTGGAAGATAAAAAATAAAATATTTTGGTAGATTTTATAGGAATAAAATATTTCCACATAACACACAATCTAAGGAGTTTATTCTACCTAAGGATTGAAGACAGTGTAATATTTGATAACCTTATACTTAACTATACAAGAGTATAATAATAAATAGTGAAATCAATTTCACTATTACTCTTGATAAATATATATGTCAAGAGAAAAAAAGAGGAACCAACACCATCTTGATGATATGATTTTCCAACATTGAAGAATTATGATATTTCTATATTATAATAATGGAATTCCCTTCACTACGCTATATGGAATAAGTTCACTATCATCCCTAAAAGATAAAGGAGAAGTCACATGTTAATCTCTATGAGTTATTATCTTTAAAAAATGATAAAGAAATAGTTTCTATGATAGTGATAGAGTACACAGAATACCCATGAATGTGAAGCTATAAAGAGGTCAATATGAAATCTACATACATATGGGGATAAAATCACTTATATACATGTTACTGATAATTGAGGGACCTACATTTCCTTAAACTATGAGGTAATCAACCATAAAGAACTACCTAATACAAGAGGAAGGAATATAAACCACATATGAAGGATAAAAAACTAAAAAAAATCATTATATATGTAGTTTTCGTTGGAATGTCGAGACCATGCGTAACACCATAATATTTTAACATATATTTTTATATAGACAAATATAATTTTTAATATATTATGATACATCAAACTCATGTATAAATAAACTATTATATAATCCATATTATTTAAATGTGACCATTATAACATATCCATCAAAAATTATAGATGTGTGTATTATTAACTATTATATGAAAAATATATTTAATAATTTTATGTAATGTAAATGAATTTATAAATAAGTAATAAATCAACAGATAAGTAATTTTATTCTTAAAAATATATTTTCTTAAAAACTGGTTCTTTTTATTTTGGGGAGAAAATACTGTAATTGTATTATACATAATTTAGAAATTATATTTTATAGAAGATATAACATGATCAAATTATAATATCTAATTTATATAAGGATTGTATAATGGGATTTTATAAAAAATGTTGATTTTAATGTAAAGAGAAAAATAATAATAATATTTATTTAATTATTTTTCATTTCATGCATTTAAAAATATTTATTGTTCAAATTTATTTCAAATAAATACTAGTTCATTTATATTACATGTAAGACAATTATGGTTATTTGATTCAATATTATGATTTATTTTGGTATAAAACTTTTTATACATAATTAATGTTTTTATGAAAATCCCTTTGTCGTCATGTTTTTATAGATGAAATTTAAATTAAATTTATTCATTTATATTAATTCAATTAGATAAAATGGATTCAATATTTGAAATTATAATAATTTATAATGTGTAATAGGTAAAACTGAATTTTTAGACATTATTTATAGTATGTACAATAATTTTTTTTCACCTCAGTAAAAGAGGAAAATTAGGTCATTACCAAAGGGAAAAATATTAAAATATCTCTAATACATTCCATTATCCTATTTGTGTATATTTTGTTTTTGAAAAAATTGATTATTAATTAGTTCAAAATTTATTTCATATCATTAATATGAAATTAGTAACCCAATCATGATTTTTTTTAATATACATTATATTTTTATTAAATTTATTGCTCTTTTTTGGGTATTTACATTAGATGGATTGATTTAGATATTACATTCAATTTTGGGTTTCCAAAAAATTAATTTTATTTCAATTTATCTAACAAAATCATGTTAATAAATTTTGTATTTTATTTCATGGTTAAATTATTTTAACATTTAAATCAAGGATTATCCAAAATAAAGGTTTTTATTGTGTTTTTTTATTATATTATAAGTAAATTCTACAACTAGTTGAAATTAAATATAATAAAATGGATTCAAAATATGGAATCATAATTTAAATTTTTTATAAGACCCTGTTTTTACATAATTATTTTATCTTTTTAAGAATGTTCAGATATCACAATGATGATTTATATGGGTTTATTGTTGTTTGACTAAAATTAAAGGCTTAAAATGTTTCAAATATTATCCCAATGTAATTTTACAAGTTTATTTCAAACCTATAAAAAAGTTTATTTGATTATTTTTGTTCCTTGGAGCATCTTTAGATGATTATGATATATCTATTATTTAATGTTTTAAGTAAGTCCAATAGTGTTCTTTCCCGACCATATAAACAAATACCACCCCTAATAACTTTTCCATACACCATTAGTATTATATCTCAATAGAAACCTTCCATATTACATTTATGTCTTTTTCTATACATTCTACATTTTTTTTTCTTTCCACAGGACCATAATTTCATGGATTAAGGGGTAAGACACAAATGTCATCTCTGAAAGGATGTATGACTCTTATCCGAGTAATTTTAAAAATTATTACTTTTTATAGATATTCAAAATATTTGGTATCCAATATAAAATTATATAAACATAATATTAAATATATTTAATTTTTTTATTATGTAACAATTATTATCCTTATACATTTCATTTTGGGGAAAATTAAAACATCACTTTTGAATTTGTACGAGTTACTATCTCAACATGATGGTGTAACTGGTTATTCATCACCACTTTAAGTGGATGATTATATAGATGGGATTAATGTTTTTATATTATATTTATGATATTACTATGTCTGTTGGATGATAAAACATTATTAATATTTCTTTGTCACTTTATATTAGAAAATAAATAAAGTGTTTATGAATTTGCACAACTTACCATCTTCATGAATGATGTAAATAATTGTTTTATCTATATTAATTTTGATTAATATATATATATATATATTAGTAATATACATTATAATTATATCATAATTAAATTTTAGTAGATAATAGAACCATGATCAATGTTCATGGAATTAAACATCTAAATTGTAAATCTCGTGAAAAATTAAACATTTAACACTCATAAGTGATGATTTCAATAAGTGATTATTAATAAATATTTGTTGAAATGTTATAAGTACATAATATATGATATTATGATTATTTAAATTAAAAATTTATTGATTTTTCATAAAAATAAATTTTTTATATCAGAGTTTAGATCACTTTATATGAAATTCAAATATGAGGTAAGATATTTTCGACTCATTTTTATTCTTATGGGAAAAATTGCATATCAACCATTTATTTATTATATATTGTTTATATAATGCACAATAATTTATTTTATGATTATTTTCTTGAATTTTATGGCGATATTGATATCCATAGAAGGTTCTATCTTTTAGGAGGTTTTTATTCAAATGTTAGCAATGTGGTAAATGATTAATGATTAAATCTCGTCATAATTGAGACTGTGTTTGCATGAATAAATTTTTAATGAAATTAAATGAACCTTGATTATTAAAAAAATTTATTTTATTATTTTTATTTATATAGGAAATTCTCAAGTAATAGTAGGATTTTCCTCAATTTTCTACCAAAAAGGATTAAGAAAAAAGATTATAAGAACAACCGACATTATTTCCCCATTGGTTGGGATAATTTTTCTTATACATCCTTAGTTTATTTAAATAATTTTAAATAATGATTTATTTATTTTAATATTAATTTTAATCAAATTTCTCCAACTTTCAAATAATATAATATTTTTTAATGTAATCATCTTAACATTTTTCAAGTGAGTATCTTATGCTAATTTTTCAAAAATGTGAAGAAAATATTTATTTTAAAATTCATGGAATAGAAATAATTTCCTAAAATCATGACCTATAAATGATTATAATATTTCATTAGAACTTTCTATGGGGATTTTTAAAGAAATTGTTTTACATAATATTTTTTAAATTTTTACATTTTAATGAAGTGGATCTGTAATAAAAAGTGAATTTTATAAATGAGAAATTCAAAGTTATCATTTAATGTAATTTTCATTTATGATAATATCCTTTGATATTAAATATACTTTTAGAAGGATATTATATAATTATACCATTTTTATTTTTTTTCTAGATGGTTCATGATTATGATAATGAGATGTTTATCAATCTTATTTATTTTTAATGGGATATGTTATGATGAAATGTTCAATTTTTTTTAATCTTATTTCACTTCCAAAATTTATCATATATGTCACATAAATGACATATTTTAAAGTTATTTTTCATTTAATTTACATCATTTTTTTGTTTTGGGGGTTTCCGTAGGTTTCATGGAGGAATAGATGAGTTTTCATGAATTGGGCCAAACCATGAGCCCAATTCCAAATTGAAAAATAAATTTTTATTCTTTTATAACTTTTAAATTTTTCAAAATTTTTCATCCATTAAAATTAAAAATTGACATTACCTAACCTATAAACACCACCAAGTCAATTTGGAGCCTTTAGAAATCCAAAACCAAGGTTATGTTGGGTTTTTATCAAAGGGGTTGGGCCTGCCTGAAAGCCCAATTCTTGTTTTAAAAATTAATTTTATTTATGTTATAACTTATTAAATATTTGGGATTTTTTGGTGATTCCATGTCTCACCCAAGCCCATTGAACCCAGTCCCGCGTTTGAACTCTCTATCCTTTCTTTCATAACTCCATCAATTCATAGGAATCCTCAAATCGTCCCGATTTGAAGAGGAATAGTCTTTCCTTCACAACTCCCTCAATTCTCAATATTTATCCTCCATTCTCATTCATAAATGACCTAATAAATCTTGTTCGAACGAACCCTATATTTTGGCTCTTTTAAATTTCAGATACTAGTGTTTTGGAGTGATTACATCAAGATACTTCGAGTAAATGATCCCTTTTCTTTCCTCTTTCAAACTACTTTTGGTTACATTCATTGTTCTTATGGTTTCTTCGGTTATCATTGAGTTTCGTAATTTCCAGAAACTATGTTTTTGAACCTAGGGTTCAACATTGGGCTTTATTGGCCTATTCTTGTGGTTTTAGGTTTGATCTTGGTCTCTCTTGGTGCGGCGGGGGTGCGATTTGATTTTCACACTGAGATTCACGAGTTTTTGTAACTTTGGTAGGTGATTCCATGTTTATGAAATATTTGTGTCTTAGAATGATATATTTATAATACTTTAAGGTTTATCTCATTTTATTATTGCTGCAAAAAATTAGTTTTATTGGTGTTTGTTTTGCAAATGAATTTTTAAATGCAAATTTCCTGTGAAATATGGAGGGGGTAAAATGGGAATGTTTTATTGGATTATTTGTGAATTCCATATTAATACATAAATTGATATTATTGAAATATAATAGGGCTTCCAATAATGTTGTGAATTTTATCACCTTTGTTTGTTTCTGTGAAAATGGGTTTTAATAGTGTTTATGGAACATGTGAACTTTAAGTCTCATGATTGTGTTTAAATGGTGGTTTTTCAAAGTTATCATTTATTGGTTCACAAGGGGCTGCCCTAAGAATGATTTTTTGTTTTAATTGAAATGTATTGGTCTGAATTTTATTTTTTTGTAACTTTATGGTGTGCACATAGTGTGCAAGTTTGGTTCTTAAGGAGTTCGGTGTGTGAAACATTACAGGATTTGGAAGAATTGTTTTATTAAAAATATAAGTGTTTTGTTGTGTGTTTTAAGTGGTATAAAATGTGATATCTACTATATTATTTGTGTGTGACTAGTAGTGGTGTGTTATATGAAAATAGATTTAGGTTTCATGATGAAATTGATTGAGCACAAAAAGGGGAAGCTAGGGTACCTAGGTGGGGCTGATTTGTACTAGTATGGTTAGTGGACCGGATGGGTTTTGCCCATGTTTCACATAGAATTTGGATAAAAAAACTCTAAGAAAACTGTGTGGATGGTGATTGGGGACCACAAGGATATGGGTATGTTCCCTACTACTGGCTTGTGCACGAGAACAGATTTTTCTATGGTTACTTTACACTGAGATACGAGGTATACAGGGCCCAAGACAACATAGTGCCTAGGGGTGTTCATAATTTCATTGCTCATTGGATTAGGGGTATTTACCCATACACTAGGCTTTTTTGGATCTAAATTATAGTATCTAACATTTTTACTTTAATGTGTTAACACTCTAAAATTCTCTGATTGAAAACTATTTTCATTTGAAAGTTGTATTTCATGGAATTTTAACACAATTTCACCTTGTGTATTAAAATTGCTTGTTTTGTTCACATTGTATTGCATGATATTTGGAATCAACTGGTGGTATACAATTGGGTGTAGTCGCACACCCTACTTACACCCCTTGGGAGTAAGTAGACCTTCTTATGCTTGACTCAGGTAATGGGAAGGCTAGGGTGATGGTGGTTCAGGGTGCTAGTCCCCATTGCTGGGGCGGAGTTATGGAGAAGGCTTGCGGGTGATAACCCCCTTGTCATTTGGAGTCCCTAGGGATGTCTTGATGTTCTCATTATTTGTATTTTGACCACTTTTAGTGTCTTTAAACAAATTTATTCAGATCAGGTTTTGTTAAGAATTGTTTAGCATTGAATTTTTAGATTCTAATTATTGCTTGTTTTTTTTTGTGTTTTATGCTTTCATTCTCGAATAAATCGTTCCCAAACAAAATATTTTGATACCCAGGGACCTGTGACAACCCGTGGGAATAGGGAACACCCTTCGGGCCTTGCCATGGGTTGGTTTTGGTGTCATTAATGGTGGCGACCAGATCTGGTTCGTGACAAAATGGTATCAGAGGAGGTTAATGTTTTTGGGTTTTAATGCAATTTTGGGATGAGTGAGGATAGACAGGATCTAGTACTATCAAGGATCGGGGTTTTGGTTGTGAGTAGGGTGCCTGGACCGCACCTCTCATGGCAGACCTTGAGTCATCAGGGGATGTTGTAATTTACGGATTGACTTCACTTCCAGGTGAGACATGTGGGCTGCAGACCACATGTGGACATCATGCAGATGTAGAGTAATTGTTTCTTTTATTACTGGAATGTGTTTAGTTTATTTATATTCGATGTATTTTATTATAATTTTCAGAATTTTGGTATTTTCTATTATTTTGTGACTGTTTTATATTGTAGCAACATGCCTCCCTGCAAAGCTCCCACGCGTCCACAGGAGGAAGTATGAGAGAGTTCTCCCACACTGAATGATCATAGGCTTATGGAGGCTATGGTTTGGGCTATCCATGCTTTGGGAAAGGGACCAGCTCCTACTCCAATTCCAGTTAGGGTAGAATAGACAGGTCCTATAAAAGAGAAAGCACAAGTGTTTCTGAAAAACAAACCTCCTACATTCCGAGTTAGCTGAGAACACCAGGAAGAAGTAGAATGGATCGAGAAGATCGAGCGTATGTTTGAGCTCTTAAATACCCCTGAGGAGCTCAGGTTGAAGTGTGCCTCATTTCTATTGGAGGGTCCCAGCCGTATGTGGTGGGAGTCAGTACTTCAGGCTGGGAATAATGAGCAGATGCACTGGGGAGATTTCAATGCTATCTTCAACGAACAGTACTTCCCTGAGGTATTAGCTTATGCTAAGTCTAGAGAGTTTGTGGAACAGGTTCAGGGGAATCTATTTGTGATGGAGTATGCCAACCGTTTTCACTGAGTGGGTTCAGTATGCTCCAGAAATTGTCTCTAATGAGCAGGCGAAGGACCAGAGGTTTGAGAAAGGCTTGCAACCAGAGATATACTCCCAGGTGTTCTTGTTTAAGATGAGGACTTATGTTGAGGTAGTTGATCAGGCATACAGGGTGGAGATTGATAGGAAAGGCAGGGCTTGTTTCTATGGATCAGTATCAGCAGTAGGAAGTGGTAGCTCCTTAGAGAAGAAAACGAAGTGGGAGGATCATGTGATGAAAGGAGGGGGCAGTTCAGGCCACTCTTCCATGAAGTTTTATTCTGCGGCTTCTGATGCGAGATCTGTCATGTGCCACCAATGTGGGAGGCTTGGGCATATCTGACCAGCATGTCCACTTCCTCCGAAACCTTGTTATCAGTGTGGGGGTATGGGGAATATGCAGAGTTTTTGTGGTATGGCACGTCCACCTCTGAGTGGGGCTGAGTCAGTGGCTTCAAGAAGAGTACCAACACAGTCTGAGCCATTAGGGACTAGGGGGTCCCGATTTGGAAGTCGTGGTTGAAAGGTTGGATCAACCTCTGGGAGGAGCCAATTCAGGGCACAACCACAGACTAGCAGTCATCCTCATACAGATACTGGACATCTCCATGTAGTGGATCAGGCACAAGCAGGATCAGAGGTGGGACCGTCGACGGTTCGAGGTACCGTTCTGATCGCATCTTCTATAGATACTACTATTTTTGATACTGGTGCCGCTGTTTCATTCATTTATACCCATTTTGTGGACGTTCTGAATTTTCCAACTGATTATATGTCTTTCGCGTTGGAGTTGGTGACATCACTGGTAAAGAAGAATGAGCAGGGCCTTAGGTGCCCCTTGTGTGCGATTTCTGTGTCAGGGGTTGAGATGAAGTGGGACCTCTTGGTCATAGATATGGACACTTTTTATGTCATACTCGGGATGGATTGGCTAGTACACTTCGAGACACACATTGATTGCTATAGACGGTGTGTGAGTTTCACGACACCTGATGGGAGTCGTCAGGTTATTCATGGAGAATGAGATCCTCGGTCAGGTCGCACATGGCCTCCACACCCAAATTTGGGAAGTGTTAACTCCCAGTTATCATCGCTCATGCTAGAGGATGGTATTTCCCCTAAAGGTTCACTACCTCATGCAGTGAATGAGTTTCCGGAGGTATTCCCAGATAATTTTTCTTATTTTCCCCCGAAGCAGGATGTGGAGTTTTCTATTGATCTGGCACCAGGAACACAGCAGATATCTCTTCCCTATTATCGCATGGCCCCCACCGAGTTGACGGAATTAAATATACAACTGGATGAATTAAAATCAAAAGGATTCATTCGCCCGAGCATCTCTCCTTGGGCCACTCTTGTGTTGTTCACAAAAAAGGCTGATGGATCCCTCCGGTTGTCAATTGACTACCGGAAGCTGAATAAGGTAACCATTAAAAACAAATACCCTTTGACCAGAATAGATGATTTGTTTGATCAGTTGAAGGGGGAAAAGTGGATCTCAAAGATAGACCTTCGTTCAGGGTATCATCAACTCAGGGTAAAAGAGTCAGATTTCCCAAAGATAGCCTTCTGAAGCAGGTACAACTACTTTGAGTATTTGGTCATGCCCTTCGGATTGACCAATGCTCTAGTGGTCTTTATGGAACTTCTGAATATGGTGTTCCATCAGTATCTTGATTCATTCATTGTGGTGTTCGTAGATGACATTCCGGTATACTATAGATCTGAGGAGGAACACGAACATCACTTGAGGATTGTTTTGGCTACATTATGAGATCACCACCTCTATGCAATGTTGTGAAAGTGCACTTTTTGGATCGGGGAAGTGAAATTTCTAGGGCATGTGATCTTTGAGTAGGGGGTTTTAGTGGACCCCGAGAATATTAGTGCAGTTATTAAATGGGGGAATCCAAAGAATGTGTTTGAGATCAAGAGTTTACGTGGCCTGGTTGGTTATTACAGGTGATTCGTTCGGGATTTCTCTCAGCTTGCATCACCGATGACTGTGCTCACTCGGAAAGGGGTGACATTTTTATGGAGTCCAGAATGTCCGACATCATTCGAGGAGCTAAAGAGGCGGTTGACTACCGCCCCGATGCTTATTTATCCTGAGTCCGGGAAGGGGTATGTGGTTTATTGTGATGCTTCAGGTATGGGTCTTGGGTGCGTTCTTATGCAGGATGATCACATGATGGCTTATGGATCTCGCCATCTCTGACCACACGAAAAGAACTACCCTACCCATGACTAGGAGTTGGCAGCGGTGATGCATGCTTTGAAGACTTGGTGTCACTCCCTTTTTAGAGAGAAGTTTTTGGTCTACTTTGATCACAAAAGCTTAGCCTATATCTTCTCGCAGAAGGACCTCAACTTGAGGCAGCATCGCTGGATTGATTTCTTGAAGGGGTCAGACTTTGAAATTGTTTATACACTAGGAAAGGGTAATGTGGTGGCCAACAAATTGAGCAGAAGAGTTCCAGTGCAGGCTTTGAGGAAGTCTAGTGATGAGTGGACATTGATGGGGATCTTTTCTCAGATGCATGTGAAGACCAGGGAACACAGTGGAGGGGCATTCTTGGAAAGAATCCAGTTGACTCCATCTCTATTGGAGTTGATTCAGCAGAAGCAGCCCAGTGATGATCTTTGTCAGTGGTCAAAGTAGTTCCTTCATGGTGGGGAGACATCCTCTGATTGGTTGTTGTCTCCCGATGGCATCTTGTGCTTCAAAGGCCGTTCAATAGTGCCATTATCTATGTAGAAGGTGGTGATTCATGATAGCCACCAGTCTCAGTGTGATGTCCATCCGGGTGCCACTAAGATGTATTATGATTTCCGTCGACAGTTTTGGTGGCCTGGTATGAGACGAGACATAGCAGACTTTGTTTCGAGATGCTACACAAGTCTGCAGGTGAAAGCAGAGCACCAAAGGCCTTCCAGTTTTCTCCAACCACTACCCATTCCTACCTATAAGTGGGACAAGGTCTCTATGTACTTCATTTTTAGCTTACCTCATACACCTTGGGGTAAGAATTCCATTTGGGTGGTGATTGATCATCTGACCAAATCATCCCACTTCATTCCGATAAAAGATACAACTTAAGTAGTTGAGTTGGGCCATTTGTATCTTCAGGAAGTGGTGAGACTCCATGGTGTACCATTAGCTGTTTTCTCAGATAGAGACCCCCTCTTAACTTCTCGATTTTGGGAAGGCCTTCAGAAGGCTTTGGGGTCTCAGATTAAGATGAGCATGACATACCACCCTCAGATGGATGGTCATACAGAGCAGCGAATCAAATTTTGGAGGATATGCTTCGTGCATGTGTTATGGACTTTGGAGGTTCTTGGGATAGCCTTTTGGGATTGGTTGAGTTTCTTATAATAATAGTTTCCAATCCTCGATTCGAATGGCCCCCTTTGAGGTGCTCTATGGTCAGCCATGTCGGTCTCCCCTATGTTGGGCTGAGGTAGGAGAGACTTCACTGTTGGGGCCGAGCCTTGTGCAGGAGACTTTTGAGAAGGTCAAGTTGATCAAGCAACGCTTATTGACAGCTCAAAGTTGTTATAAATATTATGCTGACCGGAGGCGTTGAGACCTAGAGTTTTCTGTGGGTGACAGGGTATTCATAAAAGTGTCCCCTCGTCTGGGCCATCGTCGATTGGGGAAGAAAGGTAAGCTGATGCCACAGTATGTCGGGCCCTTTGAGATCACCAAGCGTATTGGTAAGGTGGAATACTGGTTGGAAATTCCTTCTCATTCGACTTCCATCCATGTTGTGTTCCACGTCTCTCAAATGAAGAAATACAACCCAGATCCATCCCATGTATTGAGTTGGGAAGAACTGGAGATAGAGCCTGACTTGTCTATTGTTGAGAGACCGGTAAAAATAGTGGACTCCCAAGAGAAGATACTTCGAGGGAAGTCTATTCCATTAGTCTGGGTTTTATGGATGCATGGGAATGATACACATGAGACATGGGAGCGAAAGTCCTAGGTCGAGGAAGAGTACCCATTCTTATTTTCCAACCAAACATCATATTGAATTTTCGGGGTGGAAATTCCTTCATGGTGGGGAGAATTGTCACATACATAACATATTTTAAAGGTATTTTTCATTTAATTTACATCCTTGATTTGTATTGGGGTTTTCCCTAGGTTTTATGGAGGAGTAGATGAGTATTCATGAATTGGCCCAAACCGTGAGCCCAATTCTAGATTGAAAAATAAATTTTGAATATTTTATTACTGTTTAATTTTTCTACATTTTTCATCCATTAAAATTCATACTTTGCCTCCCCTAACCTATTAACACCACAAAGTCAATTTGAAGCCTTTAAAAATACATAACCAAGGTTCATTTGGGTTTTTATCTAAGGGGTTGGGCCTGCCCAAAAGCCCAATTCTTGTTTGAAATATGAATTTTATTTATGTTATAACATATTCAATATTTTGTATTTTTCGGTGATTCCAAGTCTCACCCAAGCCCATTGAACCCATCAGCACGTCTGACCTCTCTCCCCCATCTTTGGAGCTCTGGGTATTTGTGATTTGGTGCCTAACGTCATAGGCTTCTTCAAATTGTTCAGATTTGAAGAGGTAATGTCTTTCTTTTATAACTCTCTCAATTCTCAATATTCATCCTCCATTCCAGTTCCTAAATTACCTAATTAATCTTGTTCGAATGAACCCTAAATTTTGACTATTTTAAATTTCTGATACTAGTTTTTTGGAATGATTACTTCAAGATACTTCAAGTAAATGAGCCCTTTTCTTTCCTCTTTCAAACTACATTGGGTTTCATTCATTGTTCTTATGGTTTCTTCGGTTATAATTGAGTTTCATAATGTCTAGTAACTAGGTATTCAAACCTAGGGTTTAACATTGGGCTTTATTGGCATATTCTTGTGGTTTTAGGTTTGATCTATGTCTCTCTTGGTGTGGCGGGGGTGCGATTCGATTTTCGAAGAGAGATTCAAGGTTTTTTGTTACATTGGTAGGTGATTCCATATTTATGCAATTTTTGTGTCTTAGCATGATGTATTTATCAATATTTCAGGATTATCACATTTTATTATTTCTGAAAAAATTAGTTTTAGTGTTTTTTGTTTTTGAAATGACTTTTTAAATGCAAATTTCATGTGAAATTGGGGGGGAGGTCATGAAAATGTTATATTGGTTTATATGGGAATTCCATTTTATTACATAAATTGATTTTATTTAACTATAATAGGGCTCCCAATAATGTTCTGAATTTTATCAACTTTTTTTGTTTCTGTGAAAATGGGTTTTAATAGTGTTTGTGGAACATGTGAACTTTAAGTCTCATGTTTGTGTTTAAATGGATGTTTTTCAAAGTTATCATTTATTGGTTCACAAGGGGCTTCCCTAAAAATGATTTTTTGTTTTAATAGAAATGTATTGGTCTGAATTTTCTGTTTTGGTAACTTTATTTTGTTCACATAGTGTGAAAGTTTGGTTCTTAAAGAGTTTGGTGTGTGAAACATTACGGGATTTGGAGGAATTGTTTTATTAAAATTCTAAGTGTTTTGTTGTGTGTTTTAAGTGGTATAAAATGTGATAGATACTCTATTATTTGTTTGTGACCAGTATTGGTGTGTTATATGAAAATATATTTATGTAGCATGATGAAATTGATTGAGCACAGAAAGGGGAAGCCCGGGTACATAGGTGGGGCAGATTTGTACACGTACGGCTAGTGGACCAGATGGATTTTGTCCCTGTTTCACTAGCATTTGGATAAAAAAAACTCTAAAAAACTATGTGGTTAGTGATTGGGGACCCCTAGGTTATGGGTATGTTCCCTACTAGTGGATCATGCACGACAACTGATTTTTCTATGGTTACTTTACACCGAGGTACAAGGTACATAGGGCCCGAGACAACATAGTTCCTAGGGGTGTTCCTAATTTTGTTGCTCATTAGATTAGTGGTATTTTCCCATACACATGGGTGTGTTTGGAAGTAAATTACAGTATGTAACATTTTTTCATTAATGTGTTAACATTCTGAAATTCTCGGATTGAAATATGTTTTCATTTGAAAGTTGCATTTCATGGATTTTTAATAATGTTTCACCTTGTGTATTAAAATTGATTGTTTTGTTCATATTGTATTGCATGCTCTTTGGAATCATCTGGTGGTATCCTATTGGGATTAGGCTCACACCCTACTTACACCCCTTGGATGTTAGTATACCTTCTTATGCTTGATTCAGGTAAAGGGAAGGCTAAGGGTGATGGCGGTTCTGGGTGTTAGTCCCCATTGCTGGGGCGGAGTTGTGGAGAAGGCTTGCGGGTGATGACCCCATTGTTGTGTGGAGTCCTTGGGGATGTATTGATGATGTAATTATTTGAATTTGTACCACTTTTAGTTTCTTTAAAAAAAATTATTCAGATCTGGGTTTGTTATGAATTTTTTAGCATGGAAATTTTATATTCTAATTATTGATTGTTTTTTTATGTTTTATCCCTTCGTATTCGGGTAAATCGTTCCCAAACCAGATATTTTGATATCCGGGAACTTGTGCCAACCCGTGGAGATAGGGAACTCCCTTCGGGCCTTGCCATGGGCTGGGTTTGGTGTCGTTAATGGTGGTGACCAGATCCGGTTCATGACAATATATGCGAAAATATTTAGGTCCATATGGAACATATATTAATTAAATATGATTATTTCATTTTAGGACACATAATTATATCACCCTCCAATACACTGGGTAAAAATGGATATCTCATCAGAATATAAGAACTATAATAGGGAGTGTACATAGTTGAGTAAGGGACTTTGTCCACTATGATAGTTATCAGAGTAAAACTTTACTACAGATATGATGAAATGGTGAGTTAACCCAATCAACTATGACAGGATTGACAGTAATCCTTGTTCAATGAACAAATTTGGATTAATTTTTTTTTGAAAAAAAAACATGTCAATGTTATGTTCTAATGGATAATTCCCTTTGTTTAATTCATTATTCATTTATTATGAACTACCTAGATTTATGTAATTATTCATGTTTAGGGTCTATGTTATATTGGGTATATTTTTTAAAATTTGACGAACATTTTTTTCATATCCCTATACTTGTGTTATGCTTAATAAATCACTAATAACACCCTCATTTACACTTACTGATTATCTGAGTTCACACTTTCTTATGTTTCCATTCCCAAAGTTATGAATAATTGTATTAAGTAGGGTATGTCTAAACATAGTAATATGTGTGAAGATATTTTTTGTAAATGTTGAACATACACCATCAGAAATAAATATTATATTTCTAATATTTAAAGACACTATAACATTAAGGTCATTGGGGGTGTATTTGTAAAATATATTAGATATTCATCTATTAAAATGTAATATATATATGTATCAAATGTTTATGTTTATGTTTATATAGTTCGAATAACATGTGGGGTTAGTTAATCATTGGAGATTTAGATTATATAAATTTCATGAAAACCCTAGAGAAAATTTCATATATAGGATAACACGATAATGTTTTTTAATGAATAAATTATGTGATTTTCATTAAAATAACTCCATAAATGTATTCTATGGTATTTGAAAATATGAATCTAGGGGTAATAACCTTGATGAATTTTGGTCAAGTATATGTCAATGATCATTCTGGTGCACGGTGAGTGTTTCCAAAAATGCACACTTTGTTTGACACTCCCAAGTGATATTAATCTATAATTCAAATTTTATTTATGAGTCCTTATGAATGACTTGAATAGGTGATCACCAAGGATGAAAATTTTTGAATCTATGGTGTTATATATTGAAATGAATGTATAATGATTAAAATATTATGTGAATTATTTTTCATAATTAGTTAACCTAATTAACTATGCATTATGGTCATGCTAAAAAATTTGATTTTTGTTTGGGATTTGAGAAATTATGTTGATTTTTTGGTAGTAATGGGAATAATATTTTTTTAAGTAGACTATTTAATAATTGTAACATTAATTTTTGTGTATTAGAAAACATCTTAATGAATATTAACTCATATCATCAATGAATAAATATTGAATTAGCATTGAATACTAAAATATATAGGATGATCATATATCATGTTAATTTTTTATCTCCTATTTATGTTTGTTAAATTTTTTCCCTATATATATCATTATTCTCCCTCTAGTCGAATTCAATGATATTTTAGGCATAGATTGGATTTCATTATATAAATTTCATATTAAATTCTGGGAAAGGGAAGTAACATTTGATATGTTGATACAAAATATTATATACTATCAGCGAGAAAATTAATTTGGACTTCCAATAAAAATTACTTCTATTTTATATGTTATGTCCAACAAGGGCCTAGAAACCCTAAAGGGGGGGGGGGGGGTGAATTTGAATATATATATTCTTTTTGAAATTCTTACTTCGACACTAAATCATGAACTCATTATTATAATTGTCACTATATTTTATCATTTGTTTTTATATTTATATTATACTTTCCAATATATATATATAATGAAAATTCATTTAAAGTGATAATTGAAATCGAACATAGGGACATAAATATTTTTACTTGGTTTACCCTCACAAGGATATGTCCAAAAAATATTTAATTGAAATGTACTGATGTACCAAATTCATTAACACTCACTTCCAAAATGACAGTTTTTTCCTAGATAACATCTTTGCTCGGGATCACTTCATTTATAATGTTTAGGGTTAGTGAACTTCTTTTTCAATGGGTTCTCCCTAACACACTTTCGATGCCTCACAATTATTGGAAAATATCCCCATCTTCCACTTGATTTTATCATATATCATAATAGATTCACACCCAATTTATATAAATTTCGGTTCCATCATTATAAATAATTAATAGATCCTTAGTTGTAGATAGATGCTTTATTGAAGTCCCACATTTATCCAATTTATGAATACCACTTTACCACAGTTTCTCTGGGCAATCACATTTCACAACATTTTACGATCATCACTACCTTTGAGAAGATCAAAAAACCTTCAGAAAGCATCTCAAATCCTTTTTATAATATAATTCCTTTTCAAACCCCACTACTCTCACATATCTCACATATTTAATGAAGCTCTACTAACATTTTTAATAAATCACCTTTCATGAAGCTCATACCATTTTGTGAATTATACTTATCCTCTATGAAGCTGGAAAATTTATATTGTATTTTTATGGTATTTTTGAACATCAATACAATAATGATACTCCCAATTATCAATCATCACTCATATCATTTGTGAACTTTTTCTTAAAAAAACTGTAGTGAACCACATTTGAGAATTCCGAGCCTAAATATTTTTTAATCCATAATCTTACTATCATGAGGGGGTTGAAGTCTATTCATAGTCTTTTCCTCCGAATATAGATTCTTCTATCCATTTAATCGCTATTTTATGAATCTCTCCCTTTCTTATCAAAATTATCATTGTTTTCATGAAGCGCCATAATATTTTCTCATTTTCAAAGCTTTTCATTATCGTGGATATTGTTGTAATATATTTTTTGATATGTTATGATCATTCATGATGATCCACCTGATCGAAAAATTCCATTAACAAAAACTATTTTTCATGAAACTAATGCCTTATAGTATTTTTAAACACAATTCTTGGAAATCAAACATTTACGATGATAGCCATATTCCAATTTTTGGACCCCAAATATTTTCCAAATACAGGAGAATGGTAACACCTAGTATACATAATTTTTTATATCACCTCCCAGGAATCCATTCATTTGACTTGAATATTTTTCAACATAAATTGTAAGGAATATCTCCTGAACTCTACAACAGACAATGGAAACATGATTTAGCAAAAAACATATTCAAACCAAAAACACAACAATGTTACCTTGATTAATTTTTTCCAAACAATATTTCTCCTTGATCAAATTTAAATAGGTGTTTATCATAGTTTTTTGGGGTGAAAATGGAAATTGAATATATTCATATTGTTGGTAATTTATTGACATATTTCCTAAATATTATCCAAGTTTTTACCCAAATCCCAAATTAAGGGTTTTAATACACCTTAAACCTAGTGCTATATAGATTTAATTTCCTCTATATGTATTGTTCCTGATTAAGTTGAATGTATTAAATAAGAAACCCCAAGAGAATCTTCAAAAGTTATTCATTCAGGGATGTTCATCACCATGTGGTGTAGATATTTGATTTCTTATAATGAAAAATTGTTATGTGTGAATCATTATTTATTATAGGAAATTCAAAATAATTCAAATCATGAATAAGTATCATGTAACCTACACTGATTATATTTTCTATCAATTATGATGAGATTAATATTTTTATTAGGATGGACTATGATATTCGCAAAACCAGATGAGAGTCAAAAGTTAAGACATGCCCAGCGTAGACTTGAATTTAATGTTTATACTCTATGAATATGGAGTAATTCCATTTGTTCTGAATAGTTACCCTACTATCATAATTTATTTTATAAATAGAGTATTTAGATATTTCCTTGATAAATCAGTTATATTATTTATAGATGACATTATAATATATTCTAACGGAAAAAAGATCATGAAGATCAGTTGAAAATTCTACTAAAGACCTTAATGATGAAAAAATATTCTCAATATTTATATAGTATGTTTTTTCCATATAATGTTTTATTTTTATGTTATATAATGTAAATTGATGGTATATTAGTGAATCCATAAATGATAGAATCTATTTAATGTTGTCATAGACTGACTAATTTGACTAAGATCTATAGTTTTTATTAATTGTCAAGATATTATTCCTCTACAGTGGAGATTTTCACATGAATTTATAATCTACTCACAATGATAACAGGAATGGGAGCCAAGTACCATCAGAAAAAATGAGTGTTAAGAAACCTCATGGAATAAAATGGAGGGTTAGTAATCACACCTAGTATTACACCTGGCTATAGTGGAGAATGGTTTGGGATATATAGTGATGCATCAAAGGCGGTACTGGGATGTTTCATCATATGTAATGATATGGCGATGATAAATTCCTCATTCTAATTGATAATATATTGAAAATTTTACCCAAATCATTATTTGGAGCAGGAAGTGGTAATGTTTTCATTAAAGATATAAATTAATTATGTTTATGGTTATCAGTGAGACATATATGCAGATAAAAAATAATATCATTTATCTTAACACTGAAAGAGTATAATATGCATTAGAGATGATGGTTGGAATATATTAATGATTATGGCTCCCTAATACATTACCCCCGTTGAAAAGTGAACATAGTGGTTGATGATTTAATTCGGAAGGACCATTATTGTTTATCAATAATGGGGATTGAATGATATCCACTAATTATGGATTTACTGGATGTCAAACATGATATCCTGAGGAATATATACTTTATATATCATATAACTTGTTAACCATCTATTGATGTAGGGATTTATGAGTTTCAAAATATAGATGTGGAACCACAGAAAATGTTTTAAAATGGTATTGAGTTCATCCATGATTTTTATTAAATTATAAGGTTTCAAAATAGACTATGTGTCCCATCAATTCAATAATTAAAGATGTAATTATTTTATGAATCACATATTTAATAATTATCTATTAATCATGAAATTACAAAGATGTATAAATGTCTCAAAGAGTATTTGAGATCCCTATGGGCACTATTAATTCCTAAACGGTTATCGAATTGAGAAATATATAACATGTAATAGAAAAAGAAATAAAATATAGGGTAGTATTGGAATTTTAATACTGAGGATGAACCCATAAAGATAGGGTCAAATAAAAAATTAATTTAATAAAACAAACCTAAACTAATTTAGAATTTGTATAAAATTAATCTATGAAAGATAACATTGGATTATTGTAGAATGTGGGAGAAGAAAGTATAAAATTTGTACCAGGAAGAAATGTATCTAGGTTCATGGGATGATAAGGTATGAAATAATCCAATAACAGTCACATATTCATCAAAATTAGTACTTAGAAAGTTCAATGGTCATGAAAAATGAATTCCATCCCAAAAAAGCATTCTATCATGGCTAATTACATCATATTGAGAAGTATGGTTAGCCTGAATCCTATTTTAAACAAAGAAAAGAGACAAACCCAATTTTCAAGTTGGATGTCAAAACTCTTGATCTCATATTAAATGCATTCAATTGGCCCAGTTAATGGTTGTGATCAAATAATGAAATAAGTTATACACAATACCTGACCCCACTCATAATTTTCATGCAAGAATAAATTTCGAAATAGATAAAATTAATGAGCATATATGAAATCCCAACTAGAATTTGGTTAATAATAGAAAATAACTCTTAAATTACATTCCACATCATCACAGATATTATGAAACAAATAAATCAACCGCTCATGGTACCCACAAGAATGTGTATAAAATTAAAGAAATAAAAATCCTACAGAATTAGTGAAGTAGGTGTTGGTCTTATTCTAGTGGAATTCGATAATGGTTTTCCAACTGGAGCTGAAATTTCTTAGAGGTTCAGTTGAGCCCTCTAGATAAAAGATTTAAGTTGGCTCTCCCCGAACCAAGTCACGATGTGTGTTGATATTACACATCATGTGATCAAAATCTATGTAACCTTTATGTCTGCGTGAATTTTATGTGTATCAAATTTATTAACATTATGTTTGAATAATGTCACATAGTGTATTGGGGAAACACGACATGTAAGTGAAAAATATTCATTCATTGAAGATCACACAGAATTATTCTCTAAAATTATGTCCTAAAAGATGTTATATCGTGAAATTGGAATTCTGTATGTCTATATGTCCCTCACTATGGGTTTTGATCTCACAACCTATCCAATGAGGCACTTATTCCAATTATGAATTCAAGATGTGTACTCATGTAACACATCATGAAATGGTTCTACTATAGTTTTCCAGCAACACTTTTCCTCATAATTCTATTGTCCCTTCGGATCACTTCCCTCGTAGTGTGAACTATCCATAAACATAATTTTTAATCTATTTTGATTAACTTTCAAATATGCATCATTTCCTACCAAATATTTTAAAAATAGATAATAGATTCCAAAATTTACATAATTATTCATTTAAATAAAAAAATCAATACATTAAACAACTTAAAAATGTATTCATAAAATACACTAATAAAATACCCCCACACATAAATTCAACCATTTCCTCATGGACAGAATCTCAACATACTACAAAGGAATGTCACCTTACCATTTTTGAGATTGAATTTCAATATGTAACATACCATTGTTTTGCAATGCATTTCACATCTCCACCGCATAAATACAATGTCATAATTAATCAAGGGGGCTTCACCATTAAGGATCAAATTATTGTAAGGCTTTAGTATATGTAGGAAAATGACATAAAAATAATGATAAAAAATGATGATACACTCTTAAGAATTTTTCATGATATTGAACAATGCTCAATAAATGTCTACCTTTATAGAGTTCAACTCCCCCCCAAACTCAATGATGGATTATGACACATGTAATTATAATGAATGAATAAACCAATCTTTTATCAATTTCTTATTTTATTTTATGAAATTTAACGTTAGGAAAATATATGTAGACATCACATAACCACATACGATAAATAATAATCATTCTAGAAATGGTTATTTTTAATCCTCACATGAAACAACATATTTATTTCTCTTTTTACAATTTTTTTAGAAAGAGTGGTGAATAATATAATACAATACTAAGTTTCATGGCATTTCTCCAAATCATAATTAATAACCCCCATAATAATATCCACAATGCAATATATCCTGGTACTACAAATATTAATTCACCCAATATTTTCTTTTAAATATATGGTAAAACATTTAGAGGAAGGTAGGATTGATAAAACAGTATTATAACGTGGCTCATCTCCCAAATAAGGAAATTCACAGCTTCTATGGGATTAAAGTGAATTAATGAAATGTGGGTCTCATGATAGTGGAAAAAATAATGCTTTATTTATTTTAAATGTGTTTCTTTTGAATTATAGATTTGATAATATGAAAACAATGTTATAGAAGATAACATGATTTATTTTCTAAAGAAATATACTATAGAAATATGAGAAAAATTATGTTAGAGGATGTCTCATGAATGAGATGAATGGTTGGGAAAATTAATAATGGAAATAAAAATGAATAATTAAATCAAATAATGAAAACACTATAAATTCCATACATGGCCAAATTGCATAAAAATTTCATATACAATGATCAAAAAGCTCAAAAAATCTTGATCTGTCAAATCCTAATCCATATTCTTATCGCTAAAAATTCTATTCATCCATTTTTATAATTAAAATTTAATAAAAAATAAATATAAATTCATTGAATGATAATTTAACTAGGTAGTTTATGTATCCTAGATCAGTTTACTCATGAATGAATCAATTGTGGTCTTTCTATTTGTAGTTAATAATAAAAAAAATAAATACGGGGAATACAATTGAAATTTTTTTGAATTAAAATGATTACTACTATTTCATATTTAATCTTCATAGTTGACCATACAATATGATTACTCTCTGATATGATTGCCTCTGGTAGACTAGAAAAATAAATACAAACAAGTTAAAGTAAAATCCCTTACAATATTCCGAAAAATAATAAGGGAATTTTATAAGTAACCAGTCTTAAAAATTACATATTCATAATTTATAGTTATGAACATATATTTTTACACACTGATAATATTTCTAGTTTTATATTTTTATAATTTTAAGATAAAACTCATACAAATCAACCCACATTCATACAAAGTGGGTATTACTAAAATAATATTAATTTCATGCAAAACATAAAACTCATTAAATAAAATGAAAACATGATTTCTTTGAAAAATATTTATAAAATTTAACATGAAAACATTATTTATCTTAATAATCTTTTAAACATGTGGAAAAAATATTGAAAGTGTGGATCACCACAAAATCACTGAAAGAGGTAAAAATTATAAGAAAAACCATCAGTCCATGAAAACTTATAAACATATAAAATCATTTTCATAAATACATACTTATAACCTATAAAGTAAAATTTACATACTATGTGAAACATTAGATTTACATAAACATAAAAAAAATATAATATAGAGGTATATAGAGGAATTATTACATAATTTTGTAACCCTCATTTCTACATTATGATTGTACCCCTCACAAATACTATATAATGTAACCCTCAAGCCTCACTTATGGGGTAACCATTGTAGTTACCCTTAGGGTAAAAATGCAGACAACCACCCACATACACATACCTAATGAATTATAGAGATATATATTTCCCAAACATAACAATATAAAATTCTTAATAACCTAAACATAAACATAAAACATGAATAATTTCGAAAAAATATAGCTTTTGAATTATGTAAAATAGAATTTTTAATGATGATTTTAAAAGAAAACCCCCTTACAAATATCATATAATTGAATTAAGAATTGATAGAGTGGATAGAATATGTATATACAGTATAAATACTCATTATTAAACATTATATAAGCAAAATTCAACACAAAAATAATTTTAATACAGCATAATTAATGAAGTATATGTTTAACCCAACGAATGGATATTGGGTTAATAATTCCCATACCTTGGGTTCAACATACATAAAAACAATTTAAACAACATGTTTATTAGTTAAAATGTTGTTATTAATATTTTAAAGATGAATAATCATTTTAATAACACCTTATATGATAATTTTATAACATCATTCAACCCATTTATAAAAAATATGTTGTCATTTCCATTATTTATATTGTGTGTTTTAAATTATATCCATGGTCACATTGTAAATGATTTTCTTATAAAATGGAAGTTAAAATATAATAGTTTAATGAAATTTTGTTAATATGTTTCTAGAATATTTAATTATACAATAAATAATTATGGATATATGGTATGATGATTAATCATTAGATCAATCATTAGTGACATCCATTTAGTTCATTTTGGAAGTTATTTGACAATCATGAACTTTTTTCCTCATATAACTCAATAATATGTATATCTATAAACTCCATAACATAAAAAATGTTATATAATAAACTTTATAATCTATTTTAACCATTAAAATGGGTTTATAACATGTTTTAATGGATGCAATGGAAATTGATAACCCATCATCCACGAATTTTGTAAACTGATACAAAACGGATGGTGTATTTATAATAGAAGGGAGAGAAGAATTAAGTTGAGGAATTTTTCAATAAAAATTATAAAATTTAGAAAAATTAATATTTTGGACATTTCATGCTTCTTGTATTATGAGGACGGGAATATATTATAAGAAAAAAGGAATTAAAATGAAAATGAGAAAATGGAAGCAGATATTTACCTCTTGATCTCTCCCCCTTTGAGATCATCTTTAAGGAATTTAGTTTTGGCCTTTTGGTGATATGAGAAGGTCTTAGATGTGAGGAAGTGACCTAGTAATGATATTTGTTATCATTTTGTCAACAATCAATTCTTGATATATATGAGGGGAATAGGGGTGTAAGAGTGGTATTTATAGTGGAGGAGATGATGCATTTTCCATTATCTTCGTCGTTAGTTTACAATTTTTGATCAAGACTATGAATTGTTTTGATACATGTGACAAAAATAGTAATTTGGGCCTATGAGTTTGAATCATGGATGGATACATTATCTATGATTCTTGGAAGAGTGTATTTAACTGATACTGAATATATATGATAAGTTACTGTATTTATTATTCATAAAAAATCATTAATTTAAAAAAACCCAAAAATTCAACCAAAATATTATTTGACATGAAAGAATAAAAAATGGAAACATTTATTGAATTGATTTTTATAATTATAATTAATTTAATTATTAAATAACATCATAATTTATTCTAAAAATAACATTTTTATAATCAGTATCTCATTTTTTATCTCATTGAAAAATTAATCAAGTTCTCATTATCTTATATCAATAATATATCAAAACAATAATACAATTTACTATTCATAAGGGTTTGTTACTTTTCAATAAAAATAATGTTGGTTCTATCTGACTCTAAAGAACTTACTCATTAAAAATATGTATGTCTGTTTTTTGAATTAAAATTCATATAAGAAGAAAAATTATGTTTAACGAGTTGTTTTAAACAATATCCTTAAAACATAGTGTCATTATGTAGTGACATAATGATTCATGTGTTTAAATTTATTTTTAAAACCATGGGGTTTTATATTCTCCCCACCTTTATTAAATTTCATCATCGCAATTTTATTTACTTATTAAACAAGTGAGGATGTCTTTCCCTCCTAAAAATTTTATATTCCCATGTTTCTTCTTAAACCATTTGGTTTCTCAACAAATACTTTACATAGTCGAATATGTTATTCTGTAATACTTTCTCTCTTCGATCATGAATCTGGAAAGGTTTATCTTCATAAGAAACATTACCTTCCAGCTAAACATCTTTTGGGATCAAAACATGAGATTAATCTGGCGCATTCAATCTAACCATCAAAACATAAAATACATTATATACCTGAGATAAAATTAGAGGAAAAGCTACTCGGTAAGAAATTGTTCTATCTTTCTCTGAAATTTCATATTTTCCAACAAATTTTAGACCTAGCTTTCCATTTTGACCAAAACACAATACACTTTTCCATGGATATATTTTATGAAAAACACGGTCAGATGCCTCAAAATATTAGTCTTTCCTCCTGTTATATGCATAAATTTTCTATCTTATCTGGGATTTTAACTTGTTTTTATTGATCATATTCACATTTCCATCCACTTACTCTACTAATTATATTTAAATCAACTTCCTTTTCCCAAATTCATCCCTAAAGATTGAGTTAGACACTGCTTCCCATATAATTCCACGAAAGGTTTAATCATTCTAATAGATTGGATAATGTTGTCATAAGAAAAATAAAATTAAACATCTGTTGATCCAAAATTCCTTTGTAATACATTAAACAAGAATGAATCATATCCTCCAACATTTGAATCAACTATTCTGACTGCCCATCCGATTGAGGATAAAGATATGTACTAAAATTTACTTATGTTCCCAATGATTCCTAATGGTCTTTCCAAAAGTTATAAGTGAATATGGGATCATAGTTAGAAACAATGGAAAGAGAAACTCCATAAAATATAATAATCTCATTTAGATACATTTGAGAAAGCTAATCCAAAAACATAGTATATTGAATAGGAAGGAAATGAGCAGAACTAGTCAGTCAATCTGCAATATCCCAGATTTCATTACGACATCAACAAGTCCTTGGTAGTACCACAATGAAGTCCATGGATATATTTTCACATTTCCACTCTAGAAATGATAATGGATGAAGAATCACATTCAGTGACAACCTTTATTCTTTAACCTATTGACATGTCATATATTTTATAGTAAAATCTGAAACATCTCATTTCATTCCATCCCACCGGTAATACCACTGATAGTTTCTATACATCTTTTTGCAATGATGGTGAACTGAAAATGGATAACTATGAGTTTCACAGAACAATTATTTCATTAGCTGATAATCCCAAGCCACACATAATATCTTTACTAATCATAGAACACAATCTTTATCAATGTTAAATTCTCACAATGTACCCATTTAAACCAATTCTTCTTTTTTCATTAACTCCCCACATTCCTTCTATGATATCATAATTCTGTCTGACCAATATGAATTTAATAAACCCTAAAGAAATTGCTGAATTTTTTTCACCAATAACATACAAGAAAAAATTCATTAAATCATTATTTAAAGAGTCTTGTTCCAACTGTAACATATTTTATAATGCATGATATTTTGTAATCAATTAATTTACATCATTTTATTATTTTCCAGGATGGTAATTGTTCTTTTAATCACAATATTTTATTAGTTGAAGACATATTTTCTTACTTATATTTAATTCCATTGGAGGGTATATATACTTCAGACTTTTTGGACAATATATATTTCAATTTTTTATCTTTATAAATTATGCCTCCAAATTTTTAAAGTGAAAACCCCAGATACAAATTAGAAATCTTATTTTGGATAATTTAACTCTTGAGGATTTAGTTTTCATGAAATAGAAGCTATTACCTGATCATTATGCATCAGAACACATCCAATTCCCTTTAATAAATCAACGTTGTAGATGAAAAAGCCACCATTTTTCATAGGTAGGGTCATAATAGGAGGACTCACCAATATTATTTTCAATTAATGAAAAAATCGATGTATTTTATTGACCATATTATAATAAATCATTTTAGAGTTAACATAGTTAGTGGACTAGATAAATAGTTGTGTTTTCAACAAACCTCCTATAAAATCCATCCAAACAATGAAAAATATGAATCTCAGTTATCTTTTTTTTCACTTGTCAATTTATAAACATATTTATTTAATAGGATAAATAATTATACCATCATTAAAAACAACATTACCAATGAGTGATATTTCATGCAACCACAATTCACACTTGATAAATTTTCGATAAAATTTATTTTCTCGTATGGATTGAAAACCTACACATTGATGTTTTTAATTCTCCTATATACTTCTAGAATATAGTAGAATGTAATTAATAAAAAATCACAAACATATCCAATGTCTAATGAAATATTCTATTAATAAGATCCATGTATAAAATAGGTTCTTAGTTAACCCAAACGATATAACAACATATTCATAATGACCACATCTAGTTCAAAAATATCATTTATAATTTCATCCTCCTTCACCTTCAACAGATGGCACACAAATCATAAATCAATAATAAAAATATATTGAAATCCTTAGACAATATAAAACAAGTCATTGATGTATAGAAAAAGTTAATTATTCTTAATTGTAATGTTATTCAAAGATATATAATCAATGCAATGTCTAATGGAACCATATTTATTATTAATGAAATAAATAAGATCTCCCCACTGTGAAGTGCTAGGATGAATGAATCTTTTATCAAGAAACTCCTATAACTAATTTTTCAATTCATGTAGTTATATTTTAGCCATTCAATAAGGGTTCCATGAAATTGACAAAGAATCTGGATATAAATCAATTGTGAATTCAAATTCTTGATCTGGTATAATACCAGGTAACTCATCAAGAAAAACATGAAGGTATTCATTTACCACCATCACATCATTAATATGAACATTTCCATTTTTTTCAAAAATACAAGAATGATAACATTCATTTCTATCTTTTAACCATTTCACATCATCTTAATATGTTATGATTTTTATAAGTTCATTTTAGTATTGAAAATTCTACTCTTTCATAGAAAGAAATTTCTTAGCTCTATAATCAGTCTTATCTAAAAAAATAGAAATCCAATCCATATTATGAATTACATCAACCTCTACAAAGGATAAAAAATAAGGTTTGTAGGTAATTTCATTAAACAAATAACAAAAAGGAGGATTTTGAAAATACATTTTTCTAGAACATTTCCATGTGGCATTTTAATAATAAGTTCTAGTCTCATTTATTGTGGTGGTTCTTCCGATTAAACCAATAATTTCTCATAAATAATGGAATTTGTAGAACACATAACAATCCAGGCTATAGAAAAATCTGAGTAAATAAAAAATGTACTTGATACAACTTCATTGGATAACCCGATATCATCTGATGTAGTTGAAGATAGTATCACTACATCTTTTTTATTATAATCTATCTACATTCATCCATTGGGATCTTTCTTTGTGAAGGAATTTTCATAATGACCCATCACACTATATTTGAAATACTTTAGATTTTTCTTATTATAATTGATCTTATAATCAATTTCATTATAATATCTGGCCATTTGTACATAATTACCACATTGAAAACACTTCTTGGTTTTGGTATGGTATTCCCAAGAATTCTTATTACTACAAATTTCACAAATCGGAAACTATAATTTATTACCTCATATTTCTTCGATTGATTTCTATAAATAACTTTCCATATTGAATTATTATTCTACATGTTTTCAAAGTAAATGGGGTCATCAGAAAACTTCATTTATACCCTTTCAACACATCAACAATGTTTATCATAATTTTTCATCTGATGTGATGCTAATTTCCTTTGATATCATTTCTTTATATTGAGTAAAAATGGTTGATTTTTCAATCATAATCATGAATAATATTTAGAGCATTTCTTGATGGTAGGATTATATTTGCTTCATACACAACCATTGAATATTTATCCTTTTTCCAATAGTCAAGGAACTACTTATTTATTGTATTTTAAAACACATTAGGAAAATATATTTAAAGGAAAAGCATATTAAATTCATCTAACTCAAAAGTGTCATTCTCCTCCAAATCACTGATATTATTGATCATTGACCACCATTGATCAGCCAAACCTTATGATTGATTAATGAAAATTATAAAATTTTGATTATGTGAAAATCCTATAACATCAAATATCATTTCAAGGGAATTAATCCATCCTTCACCTGTTACTAGGTCAGAAGATCGACTAAATGCAAGAGGGAGATGCCTCATAAAATGTTCCACTATCGTCATGTTACATACTTGTAGCTCTAATTGATCTATTACATGATGGACACATATATTTACTACCTTCCTTTTCTCATCCATCAATGTCACAAACATCTCTATTCAAATTCCCCCATTCCCAGTTTGGGATTCAAGAAGATATATGCATCTTCGTTCCTTTTAACATTAGCAGCCATGTTTCTTCACAAGAAAACCATTCAGAATAGACTTATCTTATATGTATAACCATGGTAATCTTTAAATGTTATAACATTTCAACATAAAAAAACATAAAAAACATTAACTGTTTTCTAAAATCATACTCACTCCTAAAGTTATCTAAATAGTTCCTCTGATACCAACTATAATGAACATAACATAAACATTTAATAATTTTAAGTTTTTAGAATTATCATAAATTCTTACACATTGGGAATATTTTCATGTTTAGAATTTTATAAATTGAGGACATAACTGAATCAAATCAACCCAAAAGCATACAATGTGTCTACCACTAAAATAGTATTCGTTTCTTACAAAACATAAAACTTTTAAAATAAAACAACAACATGATTTATTTGAAAATTGTTCATAACATTTAACATAAATTACAACTTTTTCATACCAATCCTTAAAACCTAAGGAAAACATTTGAAAACATGAGATCAAAACAGAAGCTCAATAAGGGATATAAAAAGAAGGCGAGAATCCATCATTCCATGAATACTTATAAACAAATGAAATCATATTCACAATGACATACTTCTTACCCATAAATTAAAATATACTTAATTTGTGAAACATGATATTTAAATTAAAATAGAAAACATAAATTGAACATAATGTTATCATAGGGAATTAAATAGTTATTATTTTAACCCTTACGACTAATTTATGAAATCTATCCCTCATGAATACCTTACGATGAATCCCACACAGCTACCATATAGTGTATCCATCAAAATTACACTTGGAGTAACCATATGAAAAACCTCCAAATAACACATAAAAATGAATTAAATGGAGATAATATTCCCACCCTTAATTATAATCAATTATTTCTAATAATAACATAGCCATAAAACATGAATAATTTCATAAAAAAATTTCTTTTGAATTATATAAAATAGAATTTTTAGAAGATTTTAAATGAAAATTCCCCTAAAAATATTACATAATTGATGTGAAAATATTTATATTTGATGGAATACGTATATAAACAATAAATAAACATTATTAAATCTAATATAAACAGAATTCATTACACAATTAATTTTAATACCACATAGATACTGATGTACAAGGTTAACCAAATGAATGGAAATTGGGTTTAGAATTCTCTTACCTTGGGTTCATTTGACATAAATCTTTTTTAATAAACTTTTATAATGGTTTTTACGGTGTTATTAATATTTTATAGAAGCATAATCATATATGATAATTTTATAACATCATTCAACCCATTTAATAATATTTTTATTTATTTCCATTGTTTTGGGTGCGTCTTTTACATGATTACCATGGTTGATTCGTAAAAGATTTTCATATTGAATGGAAGTGAAACTACAAAATTGGAATGAAATTTTATTTATATAATTCCATGAAATTAAATGATTCTATAAATAATTTTGATTTTTTGGTATGAGGATGAATCATTAGATAAATCCTTAGTGATATTTGTTTAGATCATTTTGGTGGTTCTTTGATAATAAAGAACTTGTTTCATTATATAACATAATATTATGTATATATGCCAAATCGATAACATAGAAGAAGTTATATCATACATATTAAAATATGTTTCAACTGTTAAAATTGTTTTGTATACTATTTTGAAGGATGTAATGGAAATTCAAAACACAATGTTCATGATGTTGATAAATCGACACAATATTGATGATTTATTTATTAGAGGTAGAGGGGATGAATTATCTTGAGGTATTTTTCCATAAAAGAAAAAAAATCCTGAATATATAAGATTCTGGAGATTTCACGACACATGGATAAGAGAAATGGGAAGAGTGCATAATAAAAGCAAGGGAATTGAAAAGAGTTTGAGAAAATGATTTTGGATATTTACCTCTTGATAACTTATCCTTGAGATCATCCTTAAAGACTTGGATTATTAAATTTTGGTGATACTAGTAGTTCTTGGAGGTGGGGAATAACATTGGTAAGTGTATTTGAAAGAATATAGACAATAACCCATGATTCAAAGGTTTGATTGGAATACTGGAGTGAGGGTGGTATTTATTGTTGATGAGTGGAAGGGTTTTCCATTATTTTAATTATAAGTTTAATATTTTTTCTCAAGACAATGAATAATAATGATTTATGTGACCCAAATAGTAATTTCAGATTTTGAGTTCAAATAATGGGTTTTTACATCCTCCATGATTCTAGGAATTTTGTATTTAACTGATAATATATATATATTATATTACTATATTTCATTATTCATAAAAAAAATTAAAGAATTTTTGAAAAATCAAAAAAATTCAACATAACCATTTTTAAAAGTGTGGAATTAAAAAATGGACTTCTATTTTTGAAAATAATTTTCTTAATATTTTTATTTAAATATTTAAATAAAATTATAATTTAATCAAAAATTATAAATTTTAAAACAACAACTCATATTATATCTCCTTGAAAAATTAATCAAGATCTCATTATCTTATAACCTTAAGAAAACTAAATAATAATATGATTTACTATTAATTAGGGTCATATATATTTTAATATTTCATTTCATATGGGTGTGTTACTATTCACCAAAAATCATGTTAGTTCCCTAAAATCCAAAAAACTAACTGATCGCAACCTTGAATGTCGATTTTTTAAATTTCAAATCATGCAAGTAGAACAATAATTTTTAATGGATAGTTTTTAACTATTTTCTTAATACAATGTGTCACTATGTTGATTTGTAGTGTTTATGCATTTCAATTTATGTTTAAAACTATGTGGTTTTAAATATTGAAATTACATACTAATATAAATTTAAATCCTAAAAATGAAATAAATCTATTGTCAAGAAAGAAATAAAAATATATAATTTCCTTTCAGAATATTCACTTTTTTAACAGTCCTTTATCTCTACAATACCTGGGATAGCTGATTAGAGTGTGGTAAAGGAATAACAATATCATGTTCACCCAATCATGACTTTGATGTCCTATTAGATCAGATTCACTTCTCTTTATTTGAATTCTTGTGGACCTCTGAGGTAGGGACATGATTTTGAGCACTATGAGTATTGATAACAGAAATTCATTAGTGGTCCAAAATTAGTAAAATTCTTCTTCTCTAATGGGTGGTTGTATTTTTCATATTTCATGAATGATAAATTCATGTTTAGCATCCAGATCTTCAACATCTTCTTCGGTTGCTTCTTCATTTTGTACATCTACGTAGATTCTTTCAAGGTGAAACTTGTTGTTCATTTTTTTCAATGAACTTATACTGTCTAAAAAAAGTATATGGGAAAACCGCCAAATCCCCCTCCTCATCTTCTTTATTTTCATAAAATTATTCTACTTAGTATTTTTTGCTAAAATTTGCTTCATACCACTAAAATCTTATAACAAGGTCACCCTCATCATTATCTTTTGAACCTGAAAAATTAAGTGCATCATCAATAGTATAAATATAAGAAATGGAAGTTGTACATACCTCTACTTCATTGTACATGCATCATTTATTGTGACACTCCATGTATAATTCTGGTTCTAGGATATGGGGTGTTATTACATCAATACATAGGTCCAATTACGGGCACTCATAAGGTTGAATTTACATTTCTTTAATGTTGATGGGTAGTTATTCCATATCATGTAGTATGACGAAGAACCTCTAAATAATAGTCATTTTGCACTGCATCTCTTCAATCACAACTGAAAATACCTAATGTCATAAAAATTAATAAAAATAATAAAAATACTAGGATAAAATCAGGATACATGATATATTGGAAGTGATATTATCTAAAATAACCAACTAATTAATTCTATACTCTTATACCAGACAATGATGCCTAAATTTTTATAGCCCTTTGGGCATTGTTAATTCTTGTTGGGTTACAGATAGTAGAAATGTAATACATGAAATAGAAAAGGGACTAAATGGCATGGTAGTATAGTAATTGAATATTTGGGATTAAAACCATGATGATTGGGTTAGAGAAAATATTAATTAAATAAAATAAACCTAAAATAATTTCAAATTTGAAAAAGAAAATTTCCATGCTGGATAGATTTAGATTGTTCTATAATGGGAGAGAAGAATGTATAAAATGGGTTCGAGGTAGTATTGAATCTTGGTTCATGTGTTTAAAATGTATAAAATATTCTGTTAACACACATTTAATCATTAGAATCACGTCATAAAAGTAAAATGCTCATGATAAATACATTTTATCCCAAACTATCATTTGTACATTATCATGTGCATCAGATAAAAATGGATTATTAACTCAAAACATATTTTAAAAATAGGAAAGAGACAAACCCAATGGTCTTGGTAGAATTATAATCCCAAGATATCATATTAAATCGATTCAATCGGCTCAATAAGGTTTCATGAATTTAGAATAAAATAAATTATACCAAATACTTAACCCAATCAAAACATTCACGAAATTAGTAATGATATATAACTGAAGATCATATATGATATTCAAACATTAATTTAGTTAAAATGAAAAATTCATATTATATTCAATTCCCCATCATGATGCATGCTCTCACACAAATAAATCACATACACATGGAAACCATGATAGGGGTTAGAAAAGTAACTAAATCAAACTGTTATAGAAGTAGAGAAGCAGGTGTAGTGCCATCGTCTAGTGGAGTCCATTTGTGGTCATCCATCAAGATTCATAATGACTTAGAGTTATGTATGTGCCCTCTATTTATAAGTGTTATGTCTCTACTACCCAACACAATTCATGATGTGTACTCATAGAACATGTCATGTAATCTCAATCCATGTGGCCTCCGTGTCTATGTGAATTTTGAATATATCACATTTTCTAATTTAATGATTTATTAATGTCATATTGTGTACTGGGGAATCGTGATGTGTAAGTGCTCAATATTCAGTCATCCCTAATCTCACCAAAATCATCTCAAAAAATGTCTCATGAAATATGTCACATTATGAAATAAGAATTCACAATGTGTAAATGTCATTCATAGTGTGTTTGGATTTCAATATTTGTCATGTGTGGTACTTATTCCGTTTAAGAAGTCATGACATGTACTCATGTTACACAACATGTAATGGTTCTGTTATAGTTTTCCAACTTCAATATTCCTCAAAATTCTATTGTCATGCCACATAGAATCAATCACAGCCCTAACATTAATTAAGCTCTATTTTGAACCACTTTCAAATCCATTTTTAAATAATAAACATTTCATACCAAAAATAATTAAACAAGTAAAGTCATTTCAAAATAAGAAATATTATTCATTAAAAAAATAACCAATAAATTAAACTACTTCAAAATTTATCCAAGAAATTCACATATCAGTATTTCTAGTGGAAAAACCCTGAAAAGGTATTTCATAGGGTACCTAACATGGTTCATGGTATGTTAGTATGTTAGGGATGGTAGATAAAAGTCAGAGGTGATGTTACTAACATTTCCCATAGTAGAATTGAAATAGGGAAAAAATCACCAAGGATTTTATTATAGGAATCTTCAAAACATCTAAAGGCTATACTACTTTTTGGGTTTTAGATGATCACTATATGAACTCAGGACACTAAAATACCATTAGTGAATATTTCTCTCTTCATTAGCATCCTAAGATATACAATAACAATTTTAAAAGGTTTCATGGAATATCACATTATATTGTATCTAAAAGAGAACCATGTAAAACCCTAATATTTTATAAAATGTATTTTTTAAATAAATCTAATTTCTTCAATAACGTCTATCACTTGCAATAACCAGTTTTAAAAAAAATGATATTCAAATAAAATATTATTATTTAATGTTATGGTTATCTCATATCCATTATAATGGTTAGAAAGAATTATAATAACTAAATAATGAAAATATCTGGTTTAAAAATTTATAAAATAAATAAATTGGTAAATAATTAATTATTAATGAAAATATAAATTAATTTAAAATAAATTAGTCATTTTGTTGAAAAATATTTTTATTTTAGAAATGTGTGTTTATAATAATAAATTAAATTTTACACTATTTGAGAATTATTTTAATAAAATTTTTATATTATATATTCAATAAAATGTTCGTTACATTCTTATATAATTATTTTTTATCTTGGGATAAATATAAATCAAATGTTATGTTTAAAAATGTAGTTTTCTAAAACTAGTTTTCATCACATTTTGTACACTTATTTTAAAATATATATTTTTTACTAGTAGAAAATTAATCTGGAATAACGGTTTCCCTATTTTTAATTACAATGATAATTTTCTTTCATACAGTTCCTTTTTATTCTTGGTCAATATTAATATTAATAATAGAACATTTTTTCACTCGGATAAGGATAACATCTGTAAAATATGCTTAAAATATTGGGATAAGGATATAAAATTTATCCAACTCATTACATTATCCTATATGGATTTTTGAGTTTTTACATGTCCATCCATTTCTTAAATATATGTTCATTTAGTTCTATATGACTTTGAATATGTTTTTTATATTAACTTATGAAAATAAAAATATAAAATTTCACTATCTTTCTTATAAATATCTCTTATGTTTTAAAACATTGACAAAAGTAAGTTGTTAAATAATATTATTATTTTTTTATAATAATAAAATTATATTCTTGATGAAAATTTATTTCTAATTTTTATAAATTTTATAATTACCGTAAATTATTTTGAAGCACCAGAACAATATTGCATCAATTCTTTTAAAAATAAAATAAATGATTTCAAAAATACATAGCATAACATAATTTTGGTTAGTTAGAGTGGTCCATGAAATTTTTTATATATTAATTAAATATTTGAAAAGAGTGAAAATATTATATTTGAAATCTATATTTGAATTGGTTTCTTTAAAGTATATTTTAATAAATTGTTCCAAAACTCAAAATAATTTTATTATGTAATAAATAATATTTTATTATATGATATATATTTGATAAAAATATAATCTTCCAACATGTTCGTGGATGATGGTTTAAAATATCATCAATTATTCATTTATGATTGATTTTACCATTTATTGTATAAATATTATTTCATTATGATTGAAATTTTTGTAACTATGGTTAATGAAAAAAATTATTTGTGAATGGGTTAATAAAAAAGATATGATTTTATATAACTTGAAAACCTATTATAATTTAATTATATAATTTTAATTTGAAACAATTAACTTTTCTCGAATTCAAGTATGTTTGGAATAATTTTGATTTGGAATGACTTTTTTATATTTTAATCATTTTCTTAATTCCAAATGTCTAATCACCTTCCATTATAAAAAGAATCCCCTCCCATTACTTCATTATACCACATTGGTCTATCTAACTCGAATAACCCCTAAACAGATCCCTTATCAACTTCTAGAAAAACATTATATAGGTAATAATTTCCCTGAAATGACTGACCATTGGGTTATTAAGATGAGATCCAATGGATTTATATCATAGAAGAGGATGTTAAAACATGCATGTAAAAAGAGGAGAGGTGTGGTACCATATTTTTGATTAAATCATATTTTTATTAGGATTTTTTTAATTCATAAATTACATTGGATAATTTTAGTGGTCCTTATCAAATAAATCTATTTATCATTATTATCCAATAGTTTTTTTGAATAATAATTTTTTTCATTTCATTTTATTCACTTTAAGTACTCAGGAGGTAATCCATGATTTTTAAGAAAACTTTGTTTATTTATAGCTTCAACCAGAAATAATTTTTCATTCATAAAAGTGTTTTATAAAAAAAAATTAGAATATTTTAATAATAATACTATGATTTTTCAATGTCAATTTTATCATTTTTTAACTTTTAAATAAAATTTAAGAGGAATATTTTGTACCTTTTCCAAACATAGTTCTTTTGACATTTCACTAAAAAATAGGGAAGGGATATTTTTTTAACATACACAGAAAGAAAAAGTTTTCCCCCCATTATTACTATTCAATGTTCCGAGTCATTATTTAAAATTTTCCAAGGTTGTTTTCAAGGAAACTTTTTTCATTAATATTTGTGTTTTTTATGATTTTATATAGGATAATTCTAAATGAGAAGGTTATTTTCCTCATGAAATATTTTAGTTATTCTATTAAAGAAATTATCATCAATAATAAAATCTATTGATGGTAATTATGTTTAAATCGGGATATGTATTAACTATACTCCTTTTATTATTTAACTATATTATTTATGATATTATTACGCGTTTTTTATTTAGCCCATTAATTTTACATGGGTAATTCTATGATGAGATATTGAAATGTTTATGAAACCAGTTTTTATTGTATGGGTTCTAATATGATGATATGAAGAAATTATTAGGATCTTGTGGAATAAATATATATGGTTTTCTTTATGTAATGAGTTTTCCAGGAATTATATATTCCATGAGTTATTTGGATAAAGTATTATATTCTATTAGATAATTATATGAAATAAGTAGATTTGGTTGATCTACTATGGAAATAATTTAATGTAATCGATTTGTTATGTAAAAAAGTCATTGTTCTTTATCCACTATGGACCTGCATGTCTCGAATGCATTAATTTTTTATTTATTTTTGATAACCCACATTTCCAGTGATGTGGTGGAACCCATACAAGGCCTGTAGGATTAGTGATTACATAGCACGTAGTCTTAAGAGACATTACAGGACCAAAAGGTCTTACTGAATTCAACCAGACTATAACTATAAATAATTGCCCCTCAAAAACATCTGCATTGTGATGGTAGATCTCCAACTTCACATGGTCGTCTAGATAAGATTCTCATGCAAGAAAATACCTGTACATATGGATTAGACATACACTCTCATTCTTCCAAAACCATTGGTTCTGCTCTGGTGAGTGTGAAAGCTGTAAATCATCCTTTAGGGATGACCCTATTTTGTGGAGTCTATCTGGGGCAACTGCATCTGGCCCGAAGGACTTGAGGTGGCCCGAAGGCCATAAAGGTGGCCTGAAATCTCTACTGACCTGAAGGCCTTATGGAATCTAGGCCCAAACTAGTGGCCCAAGGTGAACTGTTTCGACAGCTATAGTTTTGAAAATTGTCCGCTAGATTACTACTACTGTAATGCTAAATTAACGCTACAGTACTACGATTGTAACATAGAAATGTGCCTCCGCCTAGTTTTGAACCTAGGTCTCATGGATGCACTTAAGTATACCACACCAATTGGGCTAAGTCTCATGTGCCTATATCCACTTTAGGAAAAAACTGTTTATTACAGATCTATTATGATTTTATTGTCTAACTAGTTAACCTAGACATATGAAATGGGTTTTATATATATCATGGTTCTATTGTTTTGTGGCATGAACTTATGTTTATCGATTGATTTATGATGATTTTCCATTGATAAGATACATGTATTTTGGAATGAAAAATTTTAATGCCATGAATCATGATCATGATCCATGATAGATTGGATATTAAGTTTTAATGTTATATTCATGATCACATAGCCTTATTATTATCTTATACATTCATATGATCATCAATTGATATCTCTTATGTTTAACCAATCCGTGGATCTATGGTCACACTTTCATAGGATTCCTTACTATTGGTAATGATTAATGTTTTCTCTAGGGTTTTACTACAAATATTAGCATATGTGATGATCTTTTTGGGAGATATTGAAAATCATTCTAGAAAGAAGATGATTTTGTATTAATATTTTGAATACACTACACCTTTTTAATCTATTGGTGTGTATTTATAAATTTTTTTGAATATTCATTTAACAAGTTATATTTTTTGAGTACGAAAAATATTGTGTTTCTATATTTGGTATCAAAGAACTTGTTTTGTCAATTTTTACATATTATGGATAGAAAAAACTAAGTTAAGTCGACGTATAAGATAACATCATTATTTTTTAGTTTGGAATTGATTATGTGGGTTTCCTATGAAGAAATACCTATCTTTATACTACATGTGGATGTGGTTTTAGAATAGTTGCATCTATGAGTCAAAAAAATTAAATATTTGGTCAAGAATATATCAGGCATCATTGTAAAGCAAAATTAGCATTACCTTATTCTTCACCTTGTATGAAATTCCATATGGGTCTACATTGGTGGATTCAAATTTTATTTTGGATCCATTATGAAGGATATATAAAAATGATGGATTTGGATGAACTATAAAAAACCAAAGGTAATATAGGTCAAAAATAAGGTGTCTTGATTTAGAAATCCTATAAATATTTTATGATTATACTATTTACCACTATAATTGTTGCATTTCACACATTTATTTTTAGTTTTAGTCAATAGATAAAACCAAAAGAAATTGTCTTAATAATGAATTTGATGGAAAAATCAATGATTTTTTCACCTGAGAAACCAAATATCGTGGGATTTGGAATGCAAAATCTTATTGCCTTTCTCAAACAATTATCTTAGAAAATTAATCATTCTAATATTCTAAATGATCAATAGAGGAAATAATGTATTATTGGGTTTTTCATGATGAAAAACCCACATTATTTTACTGGGACTTTTAATCCACTAATGGCTAAGTGATATATCATCACTATCAATAATTTATAATCAATTAATTATATCAAGGAAAATTAAATCGTTTTCCTAGATGTTTATTATTTTTAAGGAGTGGAAAATAAGTGGTGGAACTAGATTATGAATATGATACTGCATGATGAAATTTACTCCATATAATGGGATGCATTTAAAAGGATATTATTTATCATGTACATCCCTTTTATTCTATTTAAAAACTCTTATAATGAATTCCTTGAGCTAAAGAAAAATGAGAAAAAATTCAGATTGTACTAATGAGTAAAATATTAGGAGACATGAAAGGTATGATTTTGGTTAAATAATTATCCCTAAATGAAAAAATTATACATTCATTGGTGGCTCCATGTCAATTAATTTAATGGAATTAACTATAAGATACATTAGATTCTACATAGAAATCGTCTGATGTTCACTAAAGATATAAATGGTGTTTAGATAATTTTATAATTCACAATATTTTGATAAGAAAGGGAATATCTAGTCTCATGAAAATGTGAGTAAATCAAATATTTGAATGAAATTCCATCTATTTATATAGTAAAAATGTGATATGAAACATCAAGAAAATTTCTAAAATATAGTTGGGAGCTATTATAAATGTTTAAATGGGCGTCACAAATCTTTTTAATGTTGAATGGATATGAATGGGATGGTTAATGTAATGGAGGATAATAATAAGTCAACTAATACACCACCAACACACTATTTATTCAAATGAAAACGATATGTGTAAAATGCAATCCATTTCATGAATAAAAATATTTATGATGATGATGGGTGTAAGAGACCTCTAAAGATTAATGAAAAAGAGAAATCTCATTCATTCATGATTGTTGAAATGGGTTATTAGAATAACATGTTGAATGATACACTTATCATATACTCTAGAAAAATTAATGTGATATTTAATTCTAGAACTACAAAATCATTTATAGATAATGATTTTAAAATAGTATCATATTACCATATCAATTATTAGATATTTAATTAAATATGTAAACTTATAAATATTTTATGGTCACATATCAAGTATATAATTGTTCTATGATTAATTTTTCTGGGATAATAATTCTAGGAAATATTATGATTCTCGCTTTATTTTAATTTGATTTGATTCATGGATTGAAATATATTTATTTATATAGATCCCATAAAAATTACCAGAGAATGAATGTCACATTTCTTTTTCTAAATGATCATTCAATCACTTGTCAGTGAAATTATGAATACGACCATCCAATGGAAATTAATTTTATATTATGGTTCCTAATTATTTCTTATGAAAGCGATTTTTCATAAATGGTTCGGGAGATACTAAATATTGAATATATTTCTATTTTGAATGATTTTTTTTATTTCCAAACAAATTCCAAAGTCTTCATTCATGTTATGAAGTTGTGTTTCAATAGAACTCAAAACCTATGATTCACCTATTTCAAATAATCCTTATAAAATGGAACTTATTGAGTTAAATGAATTAATGATTAATCTTTAGAGGAATATTGATATGGTATTCATTCATCCAACTATGCCACCTTGGTGTTAAATAGTTATTTTCTTATAAAGAAATATGGATCAATGTAACTACATTGATTATGAGGAAAATGACAATAATTCTATCAGGATAAAGTAAACACATCCCCATATCAATGATTTGGATTGTCAATTATAAGGAGATCAATACTTTTACATGATTGATATCTGATATAGGAATTATTAGTTTAATGTATCAAGTAAAGGCTTACCAATGATAGCCTCACATATTAGTTTTAGACATTATTAATTTATAGTTATTTCATTTCATCTTACTAATTCCACTTATATCTGCTTGAATTTTCTTAAAATAGTAATTAGTGATTTCGTTGATCATATTTTGAAAATTTTTAAATATGATATTCTTATATATTATAATATAATTAATAGGAATGTAGCTAATTTTTTAATTTTACTAAAGTCCATATGAAATAATGATTGGTATGATAAATTTACAAAGAGTGAATCTTGGCTTCATAAAGCTTCATTATTGGGTCATATAATCACAAGTGATAGTATTGGATTGGATACATAAAAGATGGAAGTTATTAAAAATTGAATTAGATCAACCATGGTAACTAAAATCAATAATTTTCATTGGTTTTAAGGGTATTATAAATAATTTGGGAGAATTTATCTTGGCTATCAATTCTACTCAATATATTAACTCATAAGGGACACAAGTAACTTTTCCCAGATGAATAAAAGGAAAAATTCATGGAACAAAATTGATTTATAATCAACACACATGTTCTTTTGTTACCCTATATAAGATAATGGGTTTTAATCTATATTGAAGCCTCAAAGGAGGGATTATGATGTTCTCTTATGAAGAATTACAAGGTTATTACTTGTACCTCACGAGATACTAGGGTTAATTAAAAAAATAACTCAATATATGATTTGGAGTTAGCTACAGTGAAATTGGCATTAATTTTATAGAGACATTAGATTTATGGAGAAAAATATATTATATATTCTGATCATAAAAGCTTCATGTATATATTATCTCAAAATCAGATTAATATGAAAATGATTATATGGTTCGAGATGATTATCAATCCTGATTAATCACTACATTACCTCCCTTAGAGGGAAAATATGTGGAAAATACTTTGATTCGAAAGGATCACGTGATCTTATATATGATGAGGAAAAAATTGATCCGATATTTTAATTTTTTAAAAAATCGATATGAAAATCATAAAGGATAATGATAAATATTATCTTTCTCAAATAAATGTTTAATAATATATCCATGTAATTGTTAAATAGGTGAATAAGAAAGATATTAGTTGAATAATAAGGGGAGATATTTCTCCGAGATCAATATTTATTTTTAATGGAATAATGACATTTATGAACTCTGTATGTGACCCATTCATAAGATATTTGAAGAAGGATCTATTTAATAAATCAAATAGTTCATCAATCTCTATTCATCCTAGATGTATGAAGACATATTGAGATATGAAATAGTATTTATGTTCGAGAGATGAGAAAAAATATATTTTAAATATGTAACTGGGTGCTTGGTATGTATAAAAGTTAGTGTTGTTTGAAAAAATTGTGATGGGATATTACAAGAATTACCTATAATTAAATGTTATTGGGAAAACTAGACCATGATTTTATCATCAGACTCCCATAAATATCTAAATGACATCATGTTATTTTTGTCGTACATGTTTTCCATACAATTTAGAACAATTAGTTATTATTATATAATATGTCTCTATTGAGTAGTTTTCCAGAGTATACATTAATGATGTGGGTAGGTTTCATGGTTTAGTAAAATCTACTCTATCTGATACAGATTGGACATTTACTTCCATGTTTTGATGATTTATTTAGCAGGATCAGGATTCAATGTTGATTTGTTATATGATGTATCATTCTCAAAATAATTTTCATTCTTAGAGAACCATTAATGATCTCAAGTATATATTGGGATATTGGTTTATAGATTTAAAAGTTTGTTCAGATTAACATATTCCACTGTTTGAGTTTTCATAGGAAAATTTTTTATATGTGATAATTCATATGTCTCCTTATGAAGCCCACTATTGTATAAATTGTATCACTCCAACACATTGGGATGAAGTTGGGAAGGAAAGATATTAGGACCTGAGAAAGATGATTAGGTGGTAGGAAAACTAAAATCCATTGTATTACATATAATAGAACCTCATAGTTTTAAAAATTATTATGAGAACAATCATCAGTGAGATATAGAGTTTTAATTTAGTAAAATAATATTTTGAAAAAGTTATCCATGAAATATGTTTGTGAGAATTTGAAATAATGTAATGATAATCACTATGTATATGTTTCCCTCAAGTATTATTTATCAATTTGGGATGTTATCTTATCATGTGGTACATCCACCTAATCTCTATCATGTTCGCAACGTGTTCCATGAATTTATCCCATGGAGGTACATACCTAATCCATTACATGTATTGAACATAGATGTCATACCAATAGATAATGATATATATTATTAGTAATTTGTAGATGAAATATTTTAATATACAGATAAAAATATATAGAACCAAACTAATCACATGATGATGGTTCACATGTGGAATGATAAATTAGAAGATGATACCTAGAAACCTGAGGATAAAAGGAAAATGTGATATCCTCATTTTTTGTATCAAAAAAATGAAATATTATAGAAAAATTTGTTTTTAATGTGGGGAAAATGCATCACCATAGACCTTATGAAATAGTTTTCATCAAATAAATCTAATTTATTTAATATCATTTTTTATATGCAAGGACGAGTTTAAACAAACCACAAGAAACTATTAAAATATAACTATTTAATGATACATTTTTTTTCCTAGCAATTTCATTGGTGTGTATTAATATGACTATATAAATTATAAAAATCTGTTGTTTACACTTATATTAAAATCAATTACTTGTATATATATTAGATCTAAATGAAATAAAAGTAAATTAAAAATAAATGATATGTTTTTCTTGAAAAACAATTTATATTCAATGAATGTGTGATTATATTAATAAATTAAATTTTTTAGTATTGGTGAATAATTTTAATAAAAATTATATTCTGTATATTTAGTCATATTTTGTAACATTCAATAAATTTTTTTATCTATTTTATAAGAATAAATCTAGTGTTGTGCTTAAAAATTTATTTTTCTAAAAAGGGATGTATGTCACATTCTGCACAATTATTTTAAAATATAACTTATTCTAATTAGAGAATTTTATCCTTAAAATTGGATTCAAATCTTGAAATTTAAAATATCCAATTTTGGAAATAGTTTATTTTTATATTTTTATAATATGAATTGTAATCATTGAAAATTGTTTCCACCACTTTAGGAAAAAAAAGGTAAATTAAGGTTAAAACATTTAGATAAGGCTTCATAATTTACATAACACATGGAATTATCATATATTATTATTGGATTTATGTAGTTTATTATTTATTCTTGAATATATGTCCTCTTGGTGATAAAGAAATGTTAATATGAACATTTTATTAATTTAGGAAAAGTAAATCATAAAATGACACTCTTATGTCTAAATACCTCTAATGTCTTCACTTTGGGAAAAAATAATGTTGTGTTACAATATTAATATTTATTTTAATAATATTAATATTATTTTTATGGTTGTATTTATTTATATATTTTATAAATAATATATTTTCATTACATTCTGAAACAAGGTATATACAATATTTCTTTTATTTATTAAAAGAGATAATAATTTTTTTAAAAAAATTAAAATTAAAAAAATTTAAGAGAGATAAAGTGTTTAGTGCATTTTTTAGATACATATTAACTATTAGAGATGAATAAAAATATAATATTTTTATTCTATATTTTACATGGAGTCTTTAAAGTGAAAATATTTAAATAGTTTTAAAATTTAATTTAATGAGATTTTTTTAAAAAAATTATGTTATTATGTTATTTAAAATAAGTAAAAATGTAATATTTTTTCACAAAAGTGTAATATGGTAAAAAATATAAACAATTTTTCATTTATGATCCATTTTCATTTTTGGTAACATTCTTAACCATTTATGATCGATATAGTTGTTTTTGTGGTTAAAGTAAAAAATGATTAATATAGGTGTTACTAAAAAAGTAAGGTTTTTAAATGAAATCAAAACCTATCTAAATTATATTTCATGATGTTATCTAAATCATAGAAATATTTTATTTTAATTATTTTCCATTTTGAATCATTTTGATTGAAAATTAATTTGTTATATTTTTATATTTTAAAAAATTCCATGTGTGTGGCCTCCCAACCTTATAAATAGACACCCCTCATTTATATTCAATAACCCACATTAAGTATTCTAGATCAATATATCCCTAACTAATTCCCTTAAAAAATTCCATATCCATGTTATAAAGATTATTATCTCCCAAATATACCTACTTAACCGTTATTAATGTGATATATAAAGGGGTACATTCAAATAGGAGGAAGTTTGAACCCATAAGTAGAAAGACGAGACAAGATTAAATGTACTTGGGTATAATTTGTACTTTAATCAGGTTTTTCAGTCTTTAATTTCATTTAAAGAAATTATATAATCCCTATACTAAAAATTAATTCAATTTTCTTCTATTATGGCTACTTCAATATAATAAATTTTTCATTTCATTTTCATCACATTAAGTTCTCAACTAAATTAAGGAATTCTTTTATGGAAAACATACTTTATTTTTTACTTTGGTCAAAAATAATCATTTTTGTAAGTCTATTTTTTAAAAATGTTTTCAATAATATTTATAATATAACCATATAATTGTTTAATAACATTTTTACACATTTTTGGATTTATAAAAAAAATTAATGTAATATTCTTATCATTTTCCAAATGTTGTACTTTTTATTTTTTATCAAAATATAAGAAATTAATAATTCTTTTAATATAAACTGCATGAACATAATTTTTCACCATCATGACAGTTCAATGATTCGAATCATACATTACACGATTCTAGGGGTCTTCTCGAAGAAAAATGTTTTCTTTATTATTAGGAAAATTTTAATATTTTCAAGAAGTAAATTTAAAATGAGATGTGTATTTTCCTCATGAAATATTCTAGTGGTTCCTTTGAAATTATTTTTCATTTATAATAACATTAGTTGGTATTAATTATTTTCCAATGGGTATATGATCCAATCATAAAATCTATATTTTTATATGTATATTTTATAGTTATTATGATGAAGTACTTATGAAACCCATTTATTATCCATGGGTTATTTTGTGATTAAATTATGATTTTTTTGGATTAACGTTCTCTTTAAAAGGGTTATGAAATAATAATATGATGAATTTTCTATGTTCTTTTGTTGCACTTATTTATGTTTATAATTAAATTAATTATGGGATTGTAATTATGTTTATCTACGATGCATTGGAAAAAATATTATTATTTCTAATAATATAATTATTTGAAGCATATTAATGGTCTTTACAAACTACGAGAAAAAAATTAAATGTACATGATCCTTTATATGAAACAAGTCGATGTACTTGATTCACATTGTTAAAAAAGTTTTTATTACTAGTGCATTATTATTTAATTATATAGGTAGTTAAATATTACATATTAAACATATTCTATATACATGAGGGTTCCATACTATTATGAAATGAACTTGTGGTTCCTGATTAATTTATTGTGTATTCTCACTCTAATGATACATGTCTTCTAAAATAATATGGTATCATGCCCTGAAGCATGTTTACAATACATGATATATTAGGTATAAACCTATTATGTTATATTAATTATCCCATACTTTTATTCATTTATTTTTATTTTATATTTTCATTAATTGATATCTTCTATGTCTACCCCCAATATGAATTTAATCTCACCCATTATTATGTTTCCTTATCAAAGGTTTTTATGAATTGTTTATTTAGGGAATTTCAATGAAAAATTATAGATGCTAATATCAATGAGGGTGATGTTGAAGACTATTCATTAAATAAAAATGTTTTGTATTGAGTCTCTAAAAAAATATTGTTGTTCAGTGGGAATGTATTTATGAAATTTATTAAGTATATATCTAGAAATATATTATATTTATGTTAGAAAATATTGGCTCACTATAATATGAGAAATACCATAATATTTTGATGAATTATTTACCATGATACAAAATCAAATGTGTTTTTACTATATTTTATCAACATCATACAAAAGGAAAATATGATAGGACCATTTAAACCCTAGAGGATACGTTGAGATCTCATTATAATGATTTCAAAGGTGGTTGAGTTCAACACCATCCCATAGTCAAGTTTTATTACAATAATAGCTTTCCCTCATGCTTTCATATTGTTATTTTACTATCCTTATTTAGAATTAAGTGTAGAAATAAATTTTTTTGGGATGAAGATGGGGAAAAACTACATTTGAAGATGATATATTTAAGGAAACATCAATGATGTTTAGAGCCATTCGACAACACATCAAGGTAGATCAATGTCGATAAAAATGTTATGCTGATAATCACCAGTGATATCTAAACTTCAGATTTGGTGACAGGTCCTCCTATAGACTCTATATAAAATAAAGTTATTTGATACATAAATATGTGAAATTTGATCCTTAGGAATTTACCCACCTTTAGATTCTTGATTGAGTAGGGAGGATTGCTTCTCGCTTAGCAGTTCCATCGAACCACTCTCAAGTTCATGACATGATCCTTGTATCTCTCTTAAGGAGGTATATAATTGTTTCACAACATATTATAAAATAATTTTTTTGTATACATAACTATATTTTATGGAATATTTTTTCTAATAATCTTATTTTCCTCAATACCATGTGATACATGTAACACAAACATTTAACGATCCACAATAAACTATTAATAATCATTTTTAAATAAGATCATTATCAGCTATCCATTAGACATGAAAATATAAATATAAATTAATATATTATCAAAATAAATTATATGTTATTAGATAAATTTATTTTATTAATATATATGTACTTATTTTTTAGTAAATGTTTTATGTTCTTTGAAAATACATTTTTCTCAAGAAATAATATTTTTTATTTCTGTTAACAAATAATAAGAAAAATTATAATATTATAAAATTAATTTGGAAAATTTCATTTATATTTAGAATAAAAATTTTAAAATTATATTTGGGCGAAATTTAGGGCATTTATGAAAAATTATTTTTTTACTGAATAATGAAAAAAACATATTTTTATTAACAAAATAACATTTTTTCTAATAAATTTATTTGTTGCTTTTTTTCAAAAAATTGGATTAAATTTAAAATTAGTTCAGTTATATTATAATTATTCCATTTTAGGTCATTATAATCAATTTAATATTGAATTTTTATATTATAAATTTTTATACTTCTAAAGAATTTCCTATTTCAAAACCCACTTTTTTCATAGTTGACTGTTTAATTGAAAATTAATTTATAGAATGAATATGAATAATTTTTTTAAAAAAAATGAATAAATTCAGGTAATCATCATAATTAATAATAAATAATAATTTCACGTTATTTTTTTGTAATAATAAATATTAAAAATATTAAAAATGAATTAACATGGTTATGGTTTAAATGGGTTTACTAAGGGATTAAACTAAAAAGACATGGATTAAAATCACCTAAAAAAATTTCAACACCATTTTAAGGAAAATATATCAACATTATATTATATCGTATTCTATTATTATTCATTTTATAGTATATTTTAAGGTGTAAAACAATTTTATAAATCATTCATTTGCAAAATTTCAATTATGTCCTCTCCCCCACTAATAAAATAGAACCCCTCTCTTCTCCTCTTCAAACATAAAAATAATTTTGGTTAAAAAATACCAACAAAAATACCTTACTTTCATCACTACACACATCAATGAGTGGTTATTTCTTTATTCATCCCCCATAACAAGGATTTAAGTGTAAACCAAATGAGGTTCTCGGAAGAGAAGGTACAATCCTTAACCATGTGTTTAAATTTTATTTATTATTATAAATCCTCAAAATAATCAACAAAAGTGATTACATAAAAAAATAATTATCTCAAATATTATTATATTTTATTATTTTAGTATAATAATCTATATAAATTTCATCTAACATCAAAAGGTAATTGGAACTCTTGATCATGTGTATGATGAACTACTGCCACACAAGTTGATGTAATTTCTTTTTCAATCAGCACCTCTCATAGTTGGAGATAATGATTTATTAAATGATTATATATTATATTTATAAAATATTTATTAAAAAAAATTATAATATCATATCTACATTCAAACATTCAACTCCACTAGAAAACGAAAACGCCACTTGTGCGTACATGTGGACTATTGCCTCCACGAAGCGTTGTAATTGAATTTACTATTTTTTAAAATTAATGGTAATAAAGATGGATATAATAAATATATAAGATATATGTGGATTAAAAAACACTTCATAAATGTGATATAATATTTAACTTTGTTTTATTATATTTGTAGAGAAAATGGAAACAACCTTCATGTATATGTACGATCAACCTTCTCCAAGAATGTTGAAATTCATTATCTAAATATAACATTAAAGGATCACTATAAATACACATATAAGAATCTTATATGATATTTATATCATGACATAATTTTATATATTATGTTTCCATGATCAAATTAAAATCACCTAAACCATCAATTAAAAACCTACATGGAAAATGAATATGTTTTTACAAAAAATGTGATTTTAATAAGGAATTGTTCATCAATGAGATATAAATGGATATAATATAATTATATATTATATGATATATATTGTTATATATATTTAAAATATTTAATATAAATCTATATTTATTATATAATATGTTTTAACTTGTGTGATCAAATGGAAGACATGAGGTAAGGGATTTCAAGTTTATTTTATTTCTGGGATACATGTTTAATAATAACAACTTGATTATTTTTTATAGTATACTCATTCCATGTATGATTATTTAAATCATGAATATACATATTTTAATGATATTTAATGTTCTATTTTATTTTAATCTTTAATGTATATTATGGTCCATATTTTTTCAAAGTAATGGATTTTCATTTCAGTTTTATTTCTATGTGACACCTACCTTATATAGAAATTGTTTATTCTATGTGGTGTATATATATACATCCCAGGAATTTATTTTATTATCATTTTCATGAAAATTATTGTATTAAAATATCCGTCTTAGGATCTTCATTTCATGGGGGTTATGATTTAAAATTGACCAAAGTGGAAAAAATTTATGTTGCAATTTCATTATTTCTCAATAATATTTATGAATAATTTTTAGATAATGAAATATTTTGATCAACATATTATGAAACTAATGTATATTATTATACTCTATTTATTTTTGAATAATAATTATTTTAGATTCATTACTTTCTCTTTATAATATTTAGAGGCAAAAATTATATTTTTATGTAGTAATATACTTTATTTTATATTGAGATGAAAATCATTTTTCTTAAATTTTTTTAAAAAGTGTCTCAAATTATATTTTTTAAAATATTATACAGTTTTATTTAATTCATTTTTACCCAATTTCTAATTCTATGAAAATTATTTCAAAATAATTTCTTTCTCATTTTTTGAACATGGTAGTTTTGACTTTTTTTGAAAATGTAAGAGGGATATTTTTTAACATGTATTTTATTAATAAAAATTTCGACCACCATGACATGTAAATTTTTAAAAAATAATTTATATGTTTTCATAATCCTTTAGATGAAACTTTTTCCCATAATATTTTTTAAAATTTTAAATTTTATATAAGTGAACTCAAAATGGAAAAAATATTTTCCTTAAGAATGTTTTATTGTCTTGTTAATAGAATTTACATTCATCGATAAAAACAACATTCAGTGTTACTTGGTATTTTTCCGTAGATTTTTTATTTTTATGATTATAAGATGATTATGAAACCCATTTTTTCTCATAGTTCATACAATAATGAATTTTGTATTATTATTTCTAAATTTTTCATTAGTTATGATTTGATGAATGATTTATGATCATACATCACACAAATTTATGCATTATTTGATAGGTTGTACCTATATCTCTAAAAATTTTATTTATAAATTATTAATGATCAATGAGATAATAGTGTGTATAAGAGGTTATCCTAAGCCTAAAAATTATTTTTCACAATAGCTAATACCTTTCCCAAAACAATAGGGTACATTTGAGTTCAACATAAGGTTAAAAATAAGAGGGTAAACAAGTGGTTATCCTAATATTGAGATAATAGGGTAAATGCGAGGTTATCTTAATCCCAAAATATTGTTTACATATAGGTTATTCTAATTCATATGAATTTACATGGTTGGTTATCCCAATTATAAAATGGTATATAATTCTTGGTGGGTGTCCTTAACATAATGTTTTTTATACTTAATTATATTCCAAAAATATTTATCTTATTACAATGTTATTTTCCCATAGATCACATTATTTTATTCTATTATTATTATTTTCTTATAAACTAACAATATTTATTCCATCACTCATTTTTATGATATATGATAATAAGGAAACAATTTTCAAATGTTATTCTCACTTCATCATACCCTTAACCTCATATTATATTTATATCTCTCTTGTTTAACCTTACTGAGAATCTGATCTCTCCCTTTATTGTGTTTTCTTTCAGTAGATTATAAATTCTTTTATATAGTAGGATATTTATTATAATGGTTTTAGTTATGAATAAATTAGTGTGAGATGCTTTAATTAACTTGTGGGTTAGTTTTTTAAAAACATAAGTATCAATATGAACTAGACATAAATTATTCTTGTAGTGAATGTTATGTTATATAATAAGTATTCAACTCTTTATTTTTGATAGCTATGTATGTAATTTTTGTATCTGTATAGTTGGTATCAAATAATTTTTTATTTAATCATTTGAAAATATGATGATAAATCATAAATGATATCTCTAGGGATATGTTTTAGGATATGTATATGAATAACACCATGAATAAGAAAATGTCCTAGAATTTGGATAAGGTTAGAGTGAGTGGTTTCCAAAATAAACAACTTCACTTTCAATACACTACATGTGGATATGGCTCTATAACCATTGTTAATAGGGGTAATAACTCTAAAAATATTGCATTGGGATTTGAATCGATTGTCACCTAATTCATGATAAAGGGTCTCACAACACAACTAGATGGACACTACCATTTGATACAGTTTTTAAGTTTAATATATATTTTTAAACCATCAAGAATTATTTCAATAAATGATGACCATATATTTACAAGGTTATACATATGGTGTAACAAATTTAAAATAATGTTTCCTGATTTATACATCCTATGAATGAATTTTCATGATTAATCACTTAGATCAGTGGTTCATGATAGTCCTCAAATCTATTTTCATTTTAGTATGTAATAGAATATATAATGATGATATTGAGGTGGTAAAATGAAAGCTCATATGTTAAATTACCTAATTTATTCTTTTTTATAAAAATCATTAATTGTCTCTATCAATGTTAATTACAATCCTATTTGATTAGAAGTTATAATATTATTGAAATCCCCAAGTGGTATTATGACCAAATCTCTAGTTTATGATTCATCTCTCGTTAAATTCTATAGGAATGTGATTCCTAAAAATATTAATACTCTATTTATTTTGGAATATGATTTCATATTAGTCATGGATTGGATTTATCAATATAATTGCCACATAATTTTATATGGAATAGATATAACAATTGATATTTAAAACAAACCTATCCAATTAAATTAGTTTAACAATTGATTTTAAATAATTATGGAGATCACATCCTTTTTTATAAGTCATGATTCCTATTCAAAGGGGGTTTTATCACAGTTGTTTAGGAATAAACTCAATATCAATGATATGCCTTTTTTTGGTAGTTTGTTGATATCTTCCTGTTATAACTTCATAGACATTCATTGAATCATGAAATCATGTTCATGATAGATTTAATACCTAATGATACACTTATTTCAAATAATCCCTATATAATGGACTAGATTGAGTTACAAGAAATTTTGAAGAAACTCCAAGAGAATATTGAGAATATAGTTATTCATACTTATGTGTCACCATGGGTTGCACCTATTATTTTTCTTAATGAGAATAATGGATTGATTCCTCACTGAATTTATTATCTAGTGATAAAAAATATCAACATTAATGAATAATATCCTCTACCTTAAATTGATGAATTTTTTGATCAACTATGTGATGATAAATACATTTACAAGAATGGTATTCATTAAGGATATAATTAACTTAATTTTAATAGGGTTCATATAATAGTGAAAAAATATAAGGCATGGTATGGAAACATGAGTATATAGTTATGAAATTTATTCTTACTAATTCCAACACCACCATTCTAGATTTATTTAATAGAGTATTTAAATAATACTATGATCATTATTTAGTACATTTATAGATGATGTTATTATACATTTAAATAGAAAGAAAAAACATGAATATCATTAGAGGATTATGATGAGGACCCTATGAAAGGATAAGATATATGAAAAATTACTATGTATTAATTGTGTCAATGAAAATTCTATTTTTTGGGTAACATAATATCGAGAAAATATATATTTGTAGATCCATCAAAGATAAAGGCCATTGTGAATTTTCCAAGACTAAGCACTATGACTGAGATTTCAATTTCAATTGGTCTTTCTATATATTAATGGTTTTTTTGTGGAGAATATCTCATGGTTCTCCAATATATTCCCCAAGATAACTTAGAAGTAATCCAAGTACCTCTAGATGAATGATTATGCGGAAAATTTTATAGAACTAAATAGAAGTTTAGTTATTGAACCTATGCTCACACTGCCTAGTACTAGATATGGTTTTATAATTAATAATGATTTATCAAAAAAAGGAATTGGGCTAATTATCAGGTATAATGGTATGGCTATATTGTTTTCCTCACAACAGTTGAGGGTTCACGAGAAAAATTACCCAAATCATGATTTTGAGTCACTTGTAGATCATTTTTCATTAAATATTTGGTGGAATAATCATTATAGATAAGGGTGTGATATATATAATAATCATAAATTAGTTTTATTTTCTCCATAAAAGATTGTTAGAGATGATTTATGATTTGGACTACTCGATAAATTACCACTAGTGGAAACGAAAAAATGCGGTCAATGCTTTGAGTTGAAAGGAACAGGCTATCTTATATATGATTTGGATTAAAAAATATCCAATATTTTTAAATTTTCAATGAATTTTTATGTAAATCATAAAGTATCGGGTAAATTCATATCTTGATCAAATATGTTTTCAATCATATATTTAAGTAAAGATTAAAGATGTGAACAAGGAAGACATAGGCTACCGAATAAGGTTAGAAGGTTTTTTATGTTTACCATGATTTTTATTGAGTGAAAATGTTTTGGAACCATATATTTGTTCCAAACACACCTGATTTGAAAAAAGATCCTTTAGAGGAAGCTTGTAGTTCATAAAATTCTATTCATGATTAATGTAAAAATGATTTATAGATTTCCGAAAGAGTATTTCTAGTGGAATGAAATGAAGAGATATGTTTTAGTGTTTACATCTTGGTACATTGTTTGTCAGCATGTTTTTGATAGGGTAAAAAATATAATGATATGTTACAAACAATACCCATACAAGAATTTAAATAGGAAAAAACAAAATAGATATTGTCATTTGAATCCCCAAAAAAATCTAAAGGTAATAATTCTCAATCTATCATAGTCAACCACCTTAAAAATTGAACACACATCAATACTATCAATGAGTATTTATCATTAGATCATATTACAAAAATATAAATTAAAGAAGTGGTAATGTTTCAATGTAACATCCCAATATAGTAATGAATAATATATATTTTTATCTATGTCTATTAGTGAATTAGATAGTGTTTTAGAGGCTTAAAATAAGAATAAATCCAATCTTAAGCATGGAATACACTAATTTTTTTTAAAAGACTGTTTAATGCCTTTTGATGGAAAACCAATTTTAAATCAAACTTTTGACAATTTTATAAGCTATATTTGTCTAAATAAACTTATTATTTATTATTGGGACATTGAAATTTACTTTGGGTAAATTTTTGGTATTTTTTCGATAAAGTTCATTTTTTAATGAATAGTGAAAATGTTGTATTTTAATTCAAAACCTCTTTTTAATATAATATATTTATATGATTATATTATCTTTTGGATTGGTATTAAAGTGAAATAATATTATATTTTTACCATTAAATCCAACAGTGGTCGTTGGAATTAATTTCACTTTGATATCGGACTTAAACTAGTGTCAATCTTTTGATACTTATTGTTTCATAAAAACACACTATTTTCTCTGACAGTAGGAATTAATTAATGCAACCTATATGTTTTGAAGTTTGTAAAATAGACATAATTTTGGAATTCAGAATATCAAATATAGCTTAGGGTGAAGTTTTGGTATTTTTCTGAAAAACATCAATTTTGGATGAATAGTGAAACCACTAAGTGGTACTTAAAAAACTGATTTTTCGTTTAAATGAAAATTTACCACCTCTGTGTTTTGAATTTCAAAAATCCGACCTACATGGTTGTCATTAATAAGTAAAATTTGGTTCAATGGGATTAAAATAATTTTTTGGTGAATAGTAACTTTTATGTTTTTAATCACGATTGGAGGTAATTAGTGTAGTTTAATGTAAAAATAATGTTTTAATAATATGAAATGAACATGAAACATGTACTAACCCTATCAGATGTGTCATGGACGACCATAAAAATCCATGGGTCAACTTGGGGACCCCATGGAGCCACTTTGTTAGGAAAATGACATTAATATCTATTTATTTAAAGTTAAAATAAAAATGTCACAAACATGAGTTGTTTTACTAAAATAATTATTAAATGGCGGTATACATGTCAGATGTTTGACTATAAATATTTATCAGAAAGATAAAAAGATTTAATACATCATTATATTTTTTTTATTATTTTTAGACATTATATATATTAAATTATTTATGACACCATGATGATGCAGCGATTACCTCATTATTTAACGATTTAAATAAAATGAAAAGATATTGTAAAATATAAGACCTACACTTGTCAAAAACCTATTGGATGGGTATATTTCGAACCCTTAACACCTTATCCTCTAATTATATCAATGTGAAACCTTTTAAATCCGAAACTCATTTTAAAATAAAGTAACATTTCTTTACTTTCCTCGAGTGCCCCTCCTCTCCTCTTATAAAAGGCCCCCACCTGAACCACATTACCCACACTTCCAAAGCCTTTTCTATAGGCCAACCTCTGCCCATTTAGTCTCTCTACATCCCTATATTACACCTTGAAGCCTCACTTTGGGCAGAAGCCTTCCCAAGGAAGCCTTTGAGCGCAAATCAAAAAGAGTTACCCGTTTTAAATGTAGTGTCTTCTCTTGTGTTCTTATGTTTTATTTTGCTTCTCCATCCCCCTAAACTCATTTTTTTCTTTTCTTTTGTAACAAATACAGTATCTTAAATATACTAGGATGTTTTTATAAGAGTAATTAGAGCTACACTTACACACACCTACATCTAATGGTCAAAGAAAATATTGTTTCTGTGGTTGGCGAATTTCTACCTCACGAAACGATGATCGTTCAATCTTCTTTTAAAACCTTTAATGGTGGACATTAAGATGTCACTCTAGTTATATATTATATATATTATGTTTATGTTTTCATTATGCTTCTTTTTTATTCATTTGTGGTATACCTTTATGGATTCCATTATGGGTATACGCGATATCTTCATTTTAGGAAGTGTGGACTACCACCCCTGAAAGTGATTTGATTCATTAATGCCATATGTGGGATGTATAAAGTATGGATTTAATGTTATTATATATGATGTATGTAACTTCTAAATGATGAATATAATTATGGAATTAAAATATACATACCTCTCATTTAGTTTTATTTCCATTAATATGACATTGAAATGAATGTAGCGTTCATGCGTACGTACGGTTTACCGTCTCCATGAACGGTGCATTTCATTTATTAAATCTAAATGATTATATAACATTATAAATACGTGTATATGCTGGATATATATGATATATATGATATACAAATCATGAATATCATTCTGGATATAATGAACCATTGACCACATGAACAACATGTAATTGTAAGAAGTCCACATTCGACTTAAGAACCAAATATCGACAAAACATACATTATTAACTTAAATGATTAAATAATGTTTATAACATGGTAATAAGTGATATAAAAGTAATAATGAACTTGAAAAATGTTCTTAAGCCAGTATAAATTAACTCATGTTTATTATTCAGGACGTTAATGAACGATCGAGTCAAGTCAGACCCGAGGTAAGGGACTTCGTCTCAATCTCCTTTCATTGAGGTATATTTCATTTTATACACAACTTTCTTTTATATTGTGTATAAACCCTTTATACATTTAATTTTATACAAAAGGAATCGTTTTCTACAAAACGTTTTACTAAACGACAAAAAGAAATGATTCTTTTAACGTACGCGGTGACAACGACCTTTTCCGCCACCGTGAGTATTATTTGGTCTTTGGTTTCCTCAACAAACCGTAATGTTTTTAAAGTGAAATAAATACCAAATACTCATTTATGTATTTTGGTATTGAAAATGGACTTTATAATGGATTTTTTATGTCAATATATTTATGTGATATACTGTGATCAAAGTGTGGAAATGTTTTCTTTCCATTATATTTGTTTATGTTTTATGATTTTATAATGTTACATGGATATTTGATGGGTGGATACATGATAAACCATATGACGGGTGGTGCTGTGATTACTAGGACGGGTGGTTACGTTATAACCTCCAACGCATTGGGTATGGAAGTCGGCCATATGGCTATTCCATTAAGTGATATGTGTGGAAGTTGACCGTATGGTCATTCCATTTAAGTATGTTTATGTCCCAAGTTACCTTTATATGTTATGTGATCTTTATATGGGATTTATGGTAATATTTTGGTTAAAAAGGGGTAAGTAATGATCTTTTTTTAGTGAAGAGTTTTTACTTCTTCATAAAGGTGAAAAGTATTACTTTGATATAGTATACATGGATTACTTGTTGTTTTGATAAACTAACAATTTTCATTCTTTGTGTATCCCTTACTGAGATTTTTATGCTCACCCCATGTTTTTTTGAAATGTTTTTCACAGAAATTAATGTGGAATAGGGTCAAAGATTAGATCATGGGAATGTCATGCTATATAAAACATGGAACTAGAAATATTTTTTTTAGAGTTTATATTTTATGGAATCTTAGTAGAAGTGTCTACTTTGTAATCATTTGAGATGTAATAGTTATGATCTAATTCTCTAAAAATATTTTACTGAAAAGATCATCAATGTGAATTATTCATTTAATTCAATATTAAGTATGGTTTAAGGCTGGGTCCTTATAGTTGGTATTAAAGGTCGGTTTAGACAACTTTAGGAGTTAGAAAAGTGTTAAATTATAAGTTAATTTATGGTATGATTGAAATTGATAAAGTATTTGAAGATTACCATGTTGATTCATCTAAGAAATGTTTGTTCAGAATGGTTTTTCATGGAGAAAACAGAACAGATTTTCAGGGATGGAATACAGAGGGAAATGACCTTTCAAATCAGTATCCCGAGATGGTCAGAATCAGAACTAAACAGTTTGTTGCAGTGATGGCTCAGTTGACTCAGGTGAAAAATATTGGTTGTTTTTATTGATTATATTTTGGTGTTTTCTAAAATTAAATAGGATCATGAAAGACATTTATGGGTTATTTTTCAAACCATAAAAGAAAAGAAATTGAATGGGAAATTAAGTAAGTGTGAGTTTTAATTGCAACAAATTTATTTCCTTGGTCATATTGTTTCTAAAGATGGAATAAATGTGGATCTTGAAAAAAAATGAGCTGTTAAAGAATGGCCAAGACCCAAAAATGTAACTAAGATTCATAGCTTCCTTGGTTTCATAGGCTATTACCGAAGGTTTGTTAGAAATTTTTCACGGTTATCTAGTTCAATGACTAAGCTAACTTGGAAGGGTGTTATGTTTATCTGGACAAAAGAATGTGATGATTGTTTTCAGGAGTTGAAAACAAGATTGGTGAATGCTCCAGTTTTGGTACTTCCTTCTAGGAATGGTGAGTTTGTAATCTACAGTGATGCTTCATTGAAAGCACTTGGTTGCATCCTAATGCAGAATGATTAGGTAATTGCTTATGCTTCACGACAGTTGAAAACTCTTGAGGTAAATTATCCTACACATGAATTGGAATTAGCTACTGTTGTTTTCACTTTAAAATTTTGGAGGAATCATTTTTATGGAGTATATTTTGAAATATATACCGATCAAAAAAGTTTATTGTATATATCCACAGCGAAAGAATTGAACATGAGACAGAGGAGATGGCTAGAACTAATCAAGGATTATTATTGTACAATTCATTACAGTCCAGGAAAAGAAAATAATGTGGCTGATTCTTTGAGTCGAAAAAGTAATGCTTCATTAACAATGTTGGGTTTGGAACAAGATCCATTGGTTAAGGATTTGATGACCTTTGGAAAAAAAGTTATAGGTGCAGGATTTCCTTCTGTTTTGTTTCAGGTATTAGTGAAATCTTCTCTATCAGAGAGAATCAATAAAGCACAGAAGCAAGACAGTGAGTTGCGGAAAAAGGTATAGCTGGTTCAGAATGGTAAGTTTCCTGAATTCAACATTGATAATGATTGTGTTTTGAGGTTTGGGAAGAGATTGGGTGTGCCTTGTGATTCACAATTGAATAATGAGTTGTTATGTGAGGCTCATAGTTCCCCGTTTTCAGTTCATCCTGGCAGTACTAAGATGAATATAGATCTGCGGGAGTATTACTGGTGGGATGGAATGAAAAGAGATATTGCTGATTTGACTGTGAAGTGTTTGACTTGTCAATAGGATAAAGTAGAGTGGCAGTTACCGAAAGGGATGCTTCAGCCTTTACCAGTGCCAGAGTGGAAATGGGAAAATATATCCATGGACTTTTTTGTGGTATTACCGAGGACATCTCGAGGTAATAATGCAATTTGTGTTATTGTTGATTGATTGACTAAATATGATCATTTCCTTCCTATTCGAGATACTTTCTCTCTAGATCAACTTTTCTCCATTGTATCTTTAAGAGATCGTCAGGTTGCATGGAGTTCCCCTCTCCATTGTATCTGATCGTGATCCTAGGTTTACTTCTAACTTTAGGAAAGGCCTTCAGATGTTGTTGGGTACTGAATTAAATTTTAGTACAACTTTTCATCCGCAATCAGATGGGCAGTCAGAATGAACAATTCAGACCTTGGAGGATATGCTACGAGCTTTCTCTATGGATTATCAGGGAAGTTGGGACCAACATCTTTCTTTGGTTGAGTTTTCTTATAATAATAGTTTTCATTCCAGTATACAGATGGAACCATTTGAGGCATTATATGGGAAGCGATGCCGAGCTCCAGCTTTTTTGAATGAAGTTGGTGAAAGGAAGATGATAGGAACAGAATTGGTAGAAGAGATGGCAGAAAAAGTTCAGCTGATTCAGAAACACATGAGAACAGCTCAGAGCAGACAGAAAATTTATGCGGATAACCGGAGGAAGGATCTATCTTTCGAGGTAGGTGATCATGTTTTTCTCAAGGTTTCTCCATGGAAAAGTGTGATGCGATTTGGTAAGAAAGGAAAGATGAGTCCAAGGTTCATTGGACAATATGAAATTCTGGAGAAAGTTGGATCAGTTGATTATCGAGTGGATTTACCTCCGATTTTATCTCAGGTACAGAATGTTTTTCATGTTTCCATGTTGAAAAGTATATGCCAGATCCATCTCATGTTTTGAGCCCATAGGTAGTTCAGTTGGAAGAGAATCTCTCTTATGAAGAACAACCAGTACAGATTCTTGACTAAAGAGAGCAAGTGTTATGGAAAAGGGTGATTCATCAGATAAAGGTTTTGTGGAAAAACCACATGATTGAAGAGGCAACATGGGAATCTGAAACTGCAAAGAGGGATAAACACCCCCACTTATTCGATAAGTAAATAAATTGAGGGGACTCAATTTTCTAAAGGGGGGAGGATGTAACATACCATGTAAGTAATGAATAATAGATATTTTTATCTATGTCTATTAATGAATTAGATAGTGTTTTACAGGATTAAAATGAGAATAAATCCAATCTTAAGCAAGGAATATACTAATATTTTTAAAAGATTGTTTTACTCCCTGTTGATGGAAAATCATTTTTAAATCAAACTTTTGACAATTTTATAAGCTCTATTTGTCAAAATAAACTTATTATTTATGATTGGGACATTGAAATTTACATTGGGTTAATTTTTTGGTATTTTTCCGATAAAGTTCATTTTTTAATGAGTAGTGAAAGATGTTGTAATTTAATTCAAAACCTCCTTTTAATATAATTTATTTATATGATTATATTATATTTTGAATTGTTTTTATAGTGAAATTATAATATTTTTTTACCATTAAATATAATAGTGGTCGTTGGAATTAATTTCTCTTTGAAATCGGACTTAAACTAGTGTCAATCATTTAATACTTATTGTTTCATAAAAACATGCTATTTTCTCGGACTGCGGGAATTAATTTTTAAATTATTTAATGCAACTTATATGTTTTGAATTTTTTAAAATAGACTTCATTTTTTAATTCAGAATATCAAATATATCTTAGGGTGAAGTTTTGGTATTTTTCTGAAAAACTTCAATTTTTTATGAATAGTGAAACCACTAAGTGGTACTTAAAAAACTGATTCTTCCTTTAAATGAAATTTTACCACCTCTGTGTTTTGAATTTCAAAAATCCGACATACATGGTTGTCATTAAAAAGTATAATGTGGTTCAATGGGATTAAAATAATTTTTTTGGTGAATAGTAACTTTTATGTTTTTAATCGTGATTAGAGGTAATTAGTGTAGTTTAAGGTAAAAATAATGTTTTAATAATATGAAATGAGATTGACACATGTCCTACCCTTATTATATGTGTCATGGCCGACCAAGAAAATCCATGGGTCAACGTGGGGACCCCATGGAGCCACATTGGTAGGAAAATTACATTAATATCTATTTATTTAAAGTTAAAATAAAAATGTCACAAACATGAGTTGAAATACTAAAACAATTTTTAAATGGGGTTATACAAGTCAGATGTTTGACTATAAATATTGATCGGAAATCTAAAAATATTTCTTTCATCATGATATTTTTTTAAAATTTTTAGACATTATATATATTAAATTATTTATGACACCATGATGATGCAGTGATTACCTCATTATTTAACGATTTAAATAAAATGAAAAGATAATGTAAAATATATGACCTACACTTGTCAAAAACCTATTGGATCGGCATATTTAGAACCCTTATCACCTTATCCTAGAATTATATCAATGTGGGACCTTTTAAATCCGAAACTCATTTCAAAATAAAGTAACATTTCTTTAATTTCCAAGAGTGCCCCTCCTCTCCTCTTATAAAAGGCCACCACCTCTACCATCGTACCCACACTTCCAAAGCCTTTGGCTCGGCCAACCTCTGCCCATTTAGTCTCTCCACATCCCTCTCTTACTACTTGAATCCTCACTTTGGGCAGAAGTCTTACCAAGGAAGCCTTCGAGTGCAAATCAAAAAGGGTTACCTGTTATAAAGGTAGTGTCTTCTCTTGTGTTCTTATGTTTTATTTTGCTTCCCCAACCCCCTAAACTCTTTTTATTAATTTCTTTTGTAACAAATCCAGTATCATAAATATACTAGGATGTTTTTATAAGAACAATTCGAGATACACTTACACACACCTACATCTAATGGTTACAGAACATACTATTTTTGTGGTTGGCGAATTTCTGCCTCACGAAACAATGATTGTTCAATCTTCTTTTAACACATTTTGATGGTGGCCATGTAGATGTCACTCTATTTATATATGATATATATTATTTTTATGTTTTTCTTTATCTTTTTGTATTTTTCATTTGTGGTATACCTTTATGGCTTTCATTATGGGTATACGCGATATCTTCATTTTAGGAAGTGCGGACTACCGCCCCCTCAAAGTGATTTGATTCATTAATGACATATGTGGGACATATAAAGGATGGATTTAAAGTTATTATATATGATTTATGTAACATATAAATGATGAATATAATTCTGGAATTAAAATATAAATACCTCTCATTTAATTTTAATTCCATTAATATGACATAGAAATGAAAGTAGCGTTCATGCGTACGTACGGCTTACCGTCTCCATGAACGATGCATTTAATTTCTTACCTCAAAATGATTATGTAATATTATAAATACATGTATATGCTAGATATATATGATATATATGATATAAAAATCATGAATATCATTCTGGATATAATGATCCATTGACCACAAGAACAACAAGTAATTATAAGAAGTCCACTTTCGACTTAAGAACCAAATATCGGCAAAACAAACATTATTAACTTAAATGGTTACATAATGTTTATAACATGGTAATAAGTGATATAAAAGTAATAATGAACTTGAAAAATGTTCTTAAGTAAGTATAAATTAACTCAATTTTATTACTCAGGATGTTAAAGAATGAACGAGTCAAGTCAGAATCGATGTAAGGGACTTCGTCTCAATCTCCTTTCATTGAGGCATATTTCATTTTATACACAACTTTATTTTATACGGTGTATAAACCCCATTTACTTTTACTATTATACAAAAGGAATCTTTTTCTATGAATAATTTTACTAAATGAAAAATGGAATGTTTCTTTTAACGTACGTGGTGACAATGACCTTTTATGCTGCCGCGAGTATTATTTGGTCTTTGGCTTCCTCAACAAGCCGTAATGTTTTTAAAGTGAAATAAATACCATATACTATTTTATGTATTTTGGTATTGAAAATGGTTTTTATAATGGATTTGTTATGTCAATATATTTATGTGATATATTGTGATCAAAGTGTGGAAATGTTTTCTTTCCATTATATTTGTTTTATGTCTTATGATTTTATAATGGTACTTGGACATTTGATGGGTGGTTACGTGATAAATCATATGAAAGGTGGTGTCGTGAATACCAAGATGGGTGGTTACGTTAAAACCTCCAATGCATTGGGTATGGAAGTCGGCTGTATAGCTATTCCATTAAGTGATATGTGTGGATGTCAACCGTATGGTTATTCTATTTATGTATGTTTATGTCCCAAGTTACCTTTATATGTTATGTGATATTTATATTGATTTTATGGTAATATTTTGGTTACAAAAGGGTACGTAATGATCTTTTTTTCAGTGAAGAGTTATTACTTCTTCATAAAGGTGAAAAGTATTACTTTGATAAAGCATACATGGTTTACTTGTTGTTTTGATAAACTAACAGTTTTTATTATTTTTTTATCCCTTACTGAGATTTTTAGGCTCACCCCAACTTTTATTGAAATTTTTTTCACAGGACATAATGTGGAATAGGATCAAGGATGGGATCAAGGGAAAGTCATGCTATATAAAACGTGGAACTATACATGTTTTTTAAGAGTTGTTATTTTATGGAAACTTAGTAGAGGTGTCTACATTGTAATCTTTTGAGATGTAATAGTTATGATCAAATTCTCTAAAACTCTAAACCTGAAAAGATCCTCAATGTGAATTATTCATTTAATTCAGTATTAAGTAAGGTTTAAGGCTGGGGCCTTATATTCAAGGAGTTCCATATACTATTATATCTTATCAAGTTATGAGGTTTACATGGAAGTGTTGGTAATTTTTTCAGCAATATCATGATACATTTATTTTTGGTACTATGTATCATCATCATATAAATGGTTTTTTGTATGGAAAAATTATAATTCCCAATATTATGATGAGATATTGTTCTATGTATTTCAGTGTTTGTTAGGATCAAAACTATCCTGTAGTAGAGTTTCCATAAAATCATAACTTTAACTTAATAATTCATAAGGATCTTTATGAAGGCACATATTTAAATATGTATAGAATACCAACATGTTGGGATGAAGATTAGGAAATAAGGATATTATGAGATTATCTAACTGATAAAATATATGACAGTGTAATATAAATTTATTATGACATATGTGAATCACAAATTTGGCATAAAATTTTTGTAGGTAATTACTGACTTGATCTAGAATTTAGTTATTGTGAAATATTATTTGTACAAATTTATCCACAAGTGATGTTTTTGAGATAAAAAATTAATAGAAATTTGATCATTAGGTATAGTTTCCCAATGTAAATTTTTGATTGAGTAGGGACAATGTATTATCATTCTTTACTTCCATAAAACATCTTGTCAATCAACAATTTGTTACATGTATCTCTCATTATGATGTACATTATTTGATCCATAACATATTATAAACTCAGAATTTTTTTCTCTTGATCATGATATTTCCTATTAAAAATGTAGCGCCCCGACCCCAGCTACCCAGAGTCGGTGCATTACTTTGTAACATTGGCATGATCACAAAAGATCAAGTCTCGAAAGACCGATTAGTTTAGTAGCCTTGGAAACACTAAATACATTCATAAACATTACATTACATCATAAAAATGAAAACTACAATAACATGGTCTCCCTAGTCCACACTTATATCCTCACTGACTATTCTTGCAAGTCAGTCATAATACACTTCTTCACATTCTGGGAATAATAAAACATTGAAAGGGGTGAGCTCAAATGCTCCGTAAGGATAACAATATAGCGGAAACTTTCATAAGAAAACATAAGCATTTAAGGCAATGTATAACTAAAACAAAAGCCTTATTGAACTTGAACTTCAGAATAATATGGCAAAAGTAAAATAAAATAATCCCATTACTTACTCACATGGATATTCTACTAGACGAATAATCACGAGAAATATCAATAACCACTTTCATAATGAGGGAATGTATAATTCCAGACATTCTGAAACATTTTGTCAAGGCCTTGTCCAAGACTTCTAAAATGATTAAGGCCTCAGCCAAAACCATGAATCAAATTGGGAAAGGGCCTCGTCCAATTCCACGTCTAGTTGTCTCATGAGACCTACCGATGCATCGAGGAGCTATAGCGGGCTCCACCCGTCACTTATTAAGTCCAATACATTCCTCATATGAATAGGTTTAAACATAACATAAATATTCGTATTAAAACTAGCATACAAAATGTCAAAAATTTCTCCATAAACTATGGATGGTATATAAATAACACATCCACAGTAAAATATTTCACCAAATGTTCAATGGATGTTTTGTATCATAAATCAATTTCAATTAAACTTATAACCCATCAAAGGATGTTGACATGGATGAAATCAAAGCTATTTGAGAGAAATATCTCTCTTTTTTTGAAATCATTTAAAAGTCCCATAATTATAAAATAATACATTTACTTTGAAAATATTCTTATAATCTTCTAAGGGAAGCTTCGATGAAGTTATAATGGCGGAAAATAGCCGCACCCGCCGTATAAGTTAAAAAAACATTCTTACCTTAAATTTGTCAAAAAGATCAAAAAGTACATTGTTTGGAAAACGATGATAAGATTCCTTTCAAAAACGTATAAGGGTATAAATTAATTTAACTCATTTTCCATTTAATATAAAAAATATTTAGAAATACATTTTTATGAAACATGGATGTGGATGATAACGAGGTCCCAGTAGATAATTATGTATAAATAACCTTGGATAATGAAGAGGTTGTGAAGTAAACCCTTACCTTTTAATTTTACTTGGTTGGGGTAGGTTAACCTCCTGTATAATGGTGAAATAATTGTTATTAAATATTCAATAATCATATACATTTATATGATATCATATATGATTTTTTAACATTACTTTGTTAACAATATCTTAGATTTATCGTTGTTTCGGGTGTTAACTTACTTGTTTTCTTTTATATGTTTTGTTACGTAAGTCATGTTTTTCATGGATAGGTTGTATCTTATTCATATCCAGAATGATATCATGTCCTTAAACATTATTTTTAAATCATCAAATGATAATTATACTTGAATGGATACGACGGAGAATGAATCTCATCGCGTTCGTGGAGACGGTAGTCTGTACGTACGCACGAGCGACAATATCATTATTTTGATATTAAAATAATATATAATTGGATAGTATATCATATATACAGAATAATTATCATGTTATATTTATTATTTACATGAATTACATATCATTATTATACCCAACTAAATAATAATATATTGAATAACAATTACACCACGACGTGGAGACGGTAAGTCGTACGTACGCACGTATGGTGACATGTCATTCAAATGATGGGTATAATACTGAATATGGTTGTTTCCTTATTTATAATAACATCAAAGTATATAGAATATACTGGATTTATAATTTTAGAATTCAAATAATAAACAAAGAGGGAGTGGAAGAAGAAAGAAACATGAAAGAGGGTGATGAAAATGTTACCTCTTCTTCGGGTTCTTCCTTTTGATTTGATCAAAAGGACTCCTTAGGATGGCTTTCTGACTAAATTAAAGCTTCTAGGATTAAGGTAGAGTAGTTGGGAGAGTATTTGGGCAGAGTTTGGCCGAACCAAAAGTCTTTAAAGTGTGAATAAGGTGGTAGAGGTGGGGGCCTTTTATAAGAGGAGAGGAGGGGCTCTTTTGGAAAGATTGAAATGTTACATTATTATACAATGTTTTTCGAATTCTAAAGGTCCCAAACTTATATAATTCGTGGCTAAGGTGATAAGGGTTCGAAAGCTACCCATACAATAGTCTTTGGACAAGTGTAAGCCTTGGATTATCTTTTCATTTTATTAAAATCGTTAAATAATGAGGTCATCGCTTCATCATACTGATGTCATAAATAATTTAATTTATTTAATGTCTAAAAATTATAAAAAAATACTATGATTTAGGAAATATTTTTATCTTTCTAATGAATTTTTATAGACAAAATTTGGACTTGTGTTACCCCACTTAAAAACTGTTTTAGTAAAACAACTCATGTTTGTCTCAATTTAATTTTAACATTAAATAAATATATATTAATTTCATTTTCCAAATAAAGTGGCTCCATGGGGTCCCCAAGTTGACCCATGGGTTTTCATGGTCGGCCATGACTCATCCAATAGGAGTAGGACAAGTTTCAAGCTCATCTCATATTATTAAAACATTATTTTTACCTTAAACTACACTAATTACGTCTAATCGCGATTAAGAACTTAAAAGTTACTATTCACCAAAAAATTATTTTAATCTCATTGAACCACATTTTACTTATTAATGATAACCATGTATGTCGGATTTTTGAAAATCAAATCACAGAAGTGGTAATATTTCATTTTAACGAAAAATCAGTTTTTAACAACCACTTAGTGGTTTCACTATTCATCAAAAATTGAAGTTTTTCAGAATAAGGCCAAAATTTCACCCTAAGCTATAATTGATATTCCGAATTCAAAAATTATGTACATTTTAAAAAATTCCTAACATATAAGTTGCATTTATTAATTTTATAATTAATTCCCGCTGTTACAAAAAATAGCGTGTTTTTAAGAAACAATTTATATCAAAAAATTGGCGATTGTTTATGTCCAATTTCAATGTTAAATTAATTCTAATGACCACTATTGGATAAAATGGTAAAAATATATTCTAATTATACTTTAAAACCACTAAATATTATAATTTATCACTATAAATTATTTGGATTTAACAAGTTTTTTTAAGTATTTTTCACTATTCATAAAAAATTAGAAGTTCTCAGAAAAATACCAAAAATTCAACATAGGCTAATTTCGATATTCCGAATCCAAAAATGAAGTCCATTTTGATAAATAAAATTTATAAAATTTCAAAAAGTAGGTATTACTATTCACAATGGCTAGTTTAATTTGTTGTGGTGTGTGTTAGAGCTCGAGGTTGCGTACAACACACGCTATTGCATTATTCGAAGGAAAATGTACCGTGGAAGTTTGGAGTGTTACATTCTCCCCTCCTTCAAATAATTGCGTCCTCACAATTTCTAGGGTATTACTGCATAAAAATACTCGGGTGGTTCTTCATCATAAGTTCCTCAGGCTCCCACGTTGCCTCTTCCATTTTATGATTTCTCCACAAAACCTTTACCAGACGAGTCATCCGGTTTCTCAGCACCTGCTCCCTCAATCTTCCATCATTCACATCTTTAATCTTCTTCTGAAATTCTTCATCATTGGTCTGAGAACTCTTAATCCTTTCTAGTAATGATGGTTTGGAAACCATTTGAAAAAGCATTGATGCTTCACCTTCCCTAGTTATTCCCATGTCCATCTTCACTAGATCCATGAAAATTGGATCACTTTCAATTCTCATCACATTCAAAACTCCATGGTCTTTTCTACTCAAAGCATCTGCCACCTTGTTTGCCTTCCCCGGGTGGTAATGTATCGTGCAATCATAATCCTTGAGTAGTTCAATCCATCGCCTTTGCCTCATGTTGAGTTCTTTTTGTGAGAAAATATACTTCAAACTCTTGTGATCAGTATAAATATCACAATTTTCACCATAGAGGTAATGTCTCCATATCATTAAAGAAAAGATCACAGCTACTAACTCAAGATCATGAGTAGGATAGTTTTTCTCATGAATTTTTAGCTGTCGTGATGCATAGGCAATAACCTTATCATTCTGCATAAGGACACAACCAAGTCCTTTCTTCGATGCATCACTATAAATAACAAACCCATCATTCCCTGATGGTAGAGTCAATACAGGGGCATTGAATAATATTCTCCTCAGTTCTTCAAAACATTCTTCACACTCTTTTGTCCAGACAAATCTAATCCTTTTACGTGTGAGCTTTGTCAATGGGTTAGCCAATCTGGCAAAATTCTAGACGAAACGTAGATAATAACCTGCTAAACCAATAAAACTGCGTACCTCAGTTATACTTGTCGGTGCTGGCCATTCTTGGATTTCCTTGGTTTTAGAAGGATCAACGGAAATTCCATCCTTAGAGACAATATGGCCAAGAAAAGAAATCTCCTAAAGCCAGAATTCACACTTGCTAAATTTCCCATATAATTCATGTCTTCTAAGAGTCTTCAGGATAATTCGTAAGTGATTTTCATGATCTTCGTGGCTTTTGGAGTATACCAAGAATCATCAATAAATACCACTACAAAGTCATCAAGATATTCCTTGAAAACTCTATTCATTAGATCCATGAAAACAGAGGGTGCATTAGTCAATCCAAAAGGCATTACTGTAAACTCGTAATGCCCGTACCTTGTTCGGAATGCTGTCTTTGGAACATCTTCCTTCTTCACACACAACTGATGGTATCCAGACCGAAGTTTAATCTTTGTAAAGTATTGAGCTCCATGCAGTTGGTCAAACAAATCATCAATGTGAGGTAGGGGATACTTGTTCTTTATTGTTATAGCATTGATCTCCCTATAGTCGATGCACAACCTCATAGATCCATCTTTCTTCTTAACAAAAAGAACAGGGGCTCCCCAAGGAGAAACACTAGGGAGAATAAATCCCTTATTACTCAATTCCTCTAGTTGTTTCTTTAGTTCAACTAATTCCACAGTTTCCATTCTATAAGGGGACTTCGATATGGGCCTTGATCTAGGAATTAAATCAATGGAAAACTCAACTTCTCATTCTAGAGGATGTCCAGGTAAATCTTCCAGAAACACATCAACATATTCTCTCACAATATGTACATCCTCTATTTGAATATTCCTTTCCTCACCCTCAGTAATTTCCTTCCCTTCCTCCCCAATAATTGAATTTAGTTGAGCTACTGGGGGTAGATCTAGATAAGAATTATGTGGCGACGATTCTGCTCTAAAGATAAGGTGTTCCTTATCATCATCATCAAGAATCGTAACCTCTTTCCTCTTACAATAAATTTTTGCATCATGGTCCGAAAGCCAATCCATACTGAGGATTATATCAAATTCAATCATGGGTATGACGATGAGATCAGCAGGTAAAGAACATTTAGGTGCTCTAATGGGAACTAATCGACAAAACTTTGTTGCAACAATACTTCCCTTAGGGGTATTGACCGACAACTCCCTTGTTAAATCAAATTGGAAATATCTAATTTTCTTATCAAACTGGGAAGATATGAAACAATGCGATGATTCATAATCAAATAATGCATTTTCTAAACTTGAGGAAACCATTAAATTACCTAACACCACGTCTTTCGGAGCTTCCACCTCAGTAGTAGTGATAGCATAAGCCTGGCCCTGATCCCTTGGCCTCTTCTGAGGTAAGTTCCCCTGACGCTTAGGACATCCATTTGAATAATGTACCTTCTCTCTACAATTATAGAATTCCACGTTGACAACCGATTTCTTTCCCTTGCATTCATGATCTTGGTGGCCTTTTTCACCACACTTGTAACATACTCCTTTTCCTTTTAGACAGGCACCAGGGTGCTTCCTACCACAATTATCATAGGGTGGAAATTCATTTCTACCCTTCTTCTCTGTTTCCTTATTTCCTTTCCTGGAGTTTTCAGCGGATCTCTTCTTATCTTGCTTTGATTTAAAGTCATAAGACTTAGAGAATTCCTTTTCCGTCTTGATAGCGCACGAGACAATACCTTCGTATGAAGAGAAGGTTTGTGATACTAATGCTCGACCGAGAAAGGGTTTTAACCCATCAAAGAAACGATCAGTCTTACTTCTTGGGTTACGTATGTAATCTGCAGCATACCTTGCTAACCTTGTTATGTTAGCCTCATACTTTGCGACATTCTCATCCTCCTTCTGCCTCAGACTCAGAAATTGCCTTTCCATATCCGCTCAATGGTCTCGAGGAAAGTATTTTTCTAAGAACATATCTTTGAACTCCTGCCATTCCATGTTTGTTAATTCGTCATCTTCCTTTGTGTTTTGAATTAGTGACCACCATTGATCGGCATCTCCAGTGAGGCGGTAAACTGCCATGACAACTTTCTCCCTTTCACTACTCCCCAAGGCATGAAATATTTTCTCTAAGGAATTTATCCATTACTCAGCTACTATAGGATTTGTACTCCCATTGAAGGTTGGTGGTTTTTGCCTCATGAAACGGTCTAGCATTGATCCTCCACGTTGCTGATCAGGGTGCTCCATATGAGTAAGGTTGTTATTCATATCCTGCGTGAGTTGTCCCAGTACGGTGAGAAGCTGATCAGCACCAGTTGTATCAATAGCTCCACCATAATTATCTTGAGCAAGAGGAAAATCCCTACACGGAGTGCGTGCATTGATACGGTTTCCATTCCTTCCACTAGGCGCCATTTTTAAATAATGGCATAAACAAGATTAGTTTATGAATCAAAATACATAATTCCATACTTGTAAAAAACATAACATAAATTGAACTAATTTTGGATATAATCCATAATTATAAAAATGTTTTCTTTGAGGAAGTATATACTCGTAACCCTTCATAGTGGTTTGTGATGAAAATGGGAATTATCCTAAGCATATCCCCCGGGAGTGTCGTAACCAAGAGTGCAGCAAGGCCCGTTGTCGTGCACCAGTTCCCGTTCGAGTCTAGCTCAAAGCGGTGTTTTCGGGTTTTACCCCTAGGTACATCTGTGCCAGAGCCGCCTCTACCTGCTCGTATCCAGACAGGGATGTATTGCTCGGAAAACTCACAACATCTCTACAATACCAAAATTCTAGGAAGTTCTTCTATACTGATCCTCAAATTCTATCTTCGGGCTATGTGCTCTAATCAGAGTTTATCTAAATCTAGCAACCAAGGTTAGTACTAAACTGCCTCTGATACCAACTGTAGCGCCCCGACCCCAGCTACCCAGAGTCGGTGCATTACTTCGTAACATTGTCATGATCACAAAAGATCAAGTCTCAAAAGACCGATTAGTTTAGTAGCCTTAGAAACACTATATACATTCATATGCATTACATTACATCATAAAAATTAAAACTACAATAACATGGTCTCCCTAGTCCACACTCATATCCTCAATGACTATTCTTAAAAGTCAGTCATAATACACTTCTTCACATCCTGGAAAAAATAAAACATTGAAAGGGGTGAGCTCAAATGCTCCATAAGGATAACAATATAGCGGAAACTTTCATAAGAAAACATAAGCATTTAAGGCAATGTATAACTAAAACAAAAGCCTTATTGAACTTGAACTTCAGAATAATATGGAAAAAGTAAAATAAAATAATCCCATTACTTACTCAAATGGATATTCTACTAGACGAATAATCACGATAAATATCATTAACCACTTTCATAATGAGGGAATGTATAATTCCAGACATTCTGAAACATTTTCAAGGCCTCGGCCAAGACGTATAAAATGATTAAGGCCTCGGCCAAAACCATAAATCAAATTGGGAAAGGGCCTCGGCCAATTCCACATCTAGTTGTCTCATGAGACCTACCGATGCATCGAGGAGCTATAGCGGGCTCCACCCATCACTTATTAAGTCCAATACATTCCTCGTATGAATAGGTTTAAACATAACATAAATATTCGTATTACAACTAGCATACGAAATGTCAACAATTTCTCCATAAACTATGGATGGTATAAAAATAACACATCCATAGTCAAATATTTCACAAAATGTTCGATGGAAGTTTTGTATCATAAATCAATTTCAATTAAACTTAAAACCCATCAAAGGATGTTGACATGGATGAAATCAAAGCTATTTGAGAGAAATATCTCTCTTTTTTTGAAATCATTTAAAAGTCCCATAATTATAAAATAATACATGTACTTTGAAAATATACTTATAAGCTTGTAAGGGAAGCTTCGATGAAGTTATAATGGTGGAAAATAGCCGCACCCGCCGTATAAGTTAAAAAAACATTCTTACCTTAAATTTGTCAAAAAGGTCAAAAAGTACATTGTTTGGAAAACGATGGTAAGATTCCTTTCAAAAACTTATAAGGGTATAAATGAATTTAACCCATTTTCCATTTAATAGTACAAATGTTTAGAAAGACATTTTTAAGAAACATGGATGTGGATGATAACGAGGTCCCAATAGATAATTATGTATAAAAAACCTTGGATAATGAAGAGGTTGTGAAGTAAACCCTTAACTTGTACTTTTCCTTGGTTGGGGTAGGTTAAACTCCTGTATAATGGTGATATAATTGTTATTAAATTATATAAGAATCATATACATTTATATGATATCATATACGATCTTTTATCATTGCTTTGTTAACAATATCTTAGATTTATCATTGTTTCGGGTGTTAACTTACTTGTTTTCATTTATATGTTTTGTTACGTAAGTCATGTTTTTCATGGATAGGTTGTATATTATTCATATCTATAATTATATCATGTCCTTAAACATTATTTTTAAATCATAAAATTATAATTATACTTGAATGGATACGACGGAGAATGAATCTCATCGCGTTCGTGGAGACGGTAGTCCGTACGTACGCACGAGCGACAATATCATTATTTGGATATTAAAATAATATATAATTGGATAGTATATCATATATACAAGATAATTATCATATTTTATTTATTATTTACATGAATTACATATAATTATTATACCAACCTAAATAATAATATATTGAATAACAATTACACCACGACGTGGGGACGGTAAGCCGTACGTACGCACGTATGGTGACATGTCATTGAAATGATGGGTAGAATAATGAATATGGTTGTTCCATATTTATAATAACATCACATTATATAGAAGATACTGGAGTTATAATTTTAGAATTGAAATAATAAACAAAGAGGGAGTGGAAGAAGAAAGAAACGTGAAAGAGGGTGATGAAAATGTTACCTCTTCTTCGGGTTCTTCTATTTGATTTGATCAAAAGGACTCCTTAGGATGGCTTTCTGACTGAAGTAAAGCTTCTAGGATTAAGGGAGAGAAGTTGGGAGAGTATTTGGGTAGAGGTTGGCCGAACCAAAAGGCTTGAAAGTGTGAATAAGGTGGTAGAGGTGGGGGCCTTTTATAAGTGGAGAGGAGGGTCTCTTTTGGAAAGATTGAAATGTTACATTCTTATACAATGATTTTCGGATTCTAAAGGTCTCACACTTATATAATTCGTGTCTAAGGTGATAAGGGTTCGAAATCTACCCATCCAATAGTCTTTGGACGAGTTTAATCCTTGGATTATCTTTTCATTTTATTAAAATTGTTAAATAATGAGGTCATCGCTGCATCATAATGATGTCATAAATAATTTAATTTATTTAATGTCTAAAAATTATAAGAAAAATACTATGATGTAGGAAATTTTTTTAGCTTTCTAATGAATATATATAGTCAAAAATTTTACTTCTGTAACCCCACTTAAAAACTGTTTTAGTAAAACAACTCATGTTTGTCGCAATTTAATTTTAACATTAAATAAATATATATTAATGTCATTTTCCAACTAAAGTGGCTCCATGGGGTCCCCAAGTTGACCCATGGGTTGTCTTGGTCGGCCATGACTCATAAAATAGGATTAGGACAAGTGTCAAGCTCATCTCATATTATTAAAACATTATTTTTACTTTAAACTACACTAATTATCTCTAATCGCGATTAAGAACTTAAAAGTTACTATTCACCAAAAAATTATTTTAATCTCATTGAACCACATTTTACTTCTTAATGATAACCATGTATGTCGGATTTTTGAAAATCAAATCACAGAAGTAGGAATATTTCATTTTAACGAAAAATCAGTTTTTAACAACCACTTAGTGGTTTCACTATTCATCAAAAATTGAAGTTTTTCAGAATAAGGCCAAAATTTCACCCTAAGATATAATTGATATTCCGAATTCAAAAATGATGTCTATTTTATAAAATTCCAAACATATAAGTTGCATTTATTAATTTTATAATTAATTCCCGCTGTTACAAAAAAATAGCGTGTTTTTAAGAAACAATTTATATCAAAAGATTGGCAATTGTTTATGTCCAATTTCAATGTTAAATTAATTCTAATGACCACCATTGGATAAAATGGTAAAAATATATTCTAATTATAATTTAAAACCACTAAATAGTATAATTTATCACTATAAATTATTTTTATTTAAAAAGTTGTTTTTAAGTATTTTTCACTATTCATAATAAATTAGAAGTTCTCAGAAAAATACCAAAAATTCAATATAGGCTAATTTCGATATTCCGAATCCAAAAATGAAGTCCATTTTGATAAATAATATTTATAAAATTTCAAAAAGTAGGTATTACTATTCAAAACGGATAGTTTAATTTGTTGTGGTGTGTGTTGGAGCTCGAGGTTGCGTACAACACACGCTATTGCATTATTCGAAGGGAAACGTACCGTGGAAGTTTGGGGTGTTACAAAAAACAACTTACATGCCATGTAATACTTACACCTATGGGCCATGTGAGGGTTCCACCTCACCCCTTGAAATGTGGATTATCAAAATCAATTAAAAAAATGAATGCCTATTGAAAAAAGCTTTTTCTGATTTTGGGTTGTATATATAAATTTATATGAAATAATAACACTAGTCTGGTAGAGTTTATATACTGAAATTAACAAATTAGGGATGTTACATGGTAACCTAAGGATATGATGAGGTAGTTGTATACTCATTTTTTTGTAAGAGAGTTATATTATTTAAAGTGTAATTTTATTTGGGGTATAATTTAACAAATTTTGTTTTATAAAATATATATTTTTCCCATTAATTTATTATCTTTGACAACTTATATAATACGCAACATCGAGTTTTAACAAACTACAATATTCTATTAATATTATTATTTTTACATGTTATTTATAAACTAGAAATTAAAAAAGGTTGTATTAATTGTAATAAGAATATTTTAAAACATATTAATAATTTATCATATTAATAAGAAAAATTCAAAATTAATTACATTATTTTTATTAAATACATTATATACGTCGAAAATATATTTTTTTCATAAAAAATTATTTGTTTTTGTGCACAATAATATGAATATTTTATAAAAATTTTTGAAAACGTATTTTAGATAGTAAATACATTTTGTAATCAACAAATCAAGATTAACAAAGGGTTATGTTTTTTTTATTTTTTAGAAATGTTTAAATATTTAATGAATGGTGAAAATTATTGATTTAAATTAAAAATTGGTCATTATTTTAAATTATTTAAAACTTAAACAATGTTAAAATATGGCTTAAAAATTAAAATTTTCTTAATAAAATTATAATTTATTTATTTAATTTTATTATAATCAATTTAAAATTATATATTGATATTAAAACTTTTCATACTTTTGAAAGCATTCTCATTTATTAACCACTTCTTCATCCAATATGAATGTTTAAAATTAAATAACATTTTTTCACTTTCTTAAATTATATATGAAAAAATGGATAACATATTTTCAATATAAAAAATTAAAATTATACAATAATATCAACTGAATTTGTTCATAATTAATTGCATAAATAATTAAAATTAATTATTGTGGTCAAGGTAAAAACGGTTTTACCATGGCAGTTAAACTGAAAATATAATGGTTGAAATGAACTAAAAATGTTATAAGAACATATTATCTATCCATTTTTAGAACTTATCACTTATATGTTTTTGATAATGATCATTTTTGGAGCCTTGTGGAATGTGTGAAATATAGCTAAACCATTTTTTTAAAATTCATAAGTGTATCTTTCTCGCACTTACAAAAGCGAGCAACATATCATATCAACATCACACATAAAATTCATATTGGTATAGCCCTGAAATTCCAAATTATATGACATAATTATCTCCAATTATACTATATTAATTATTTTTTTTGTAAAACATCTTATAAATGGTTTATGTAAAAACCTAAAGGTCTTCTCTAGAGATGAGGTATATTCCTTAACCATGTAATTTCATTTCACATCCTCTTATTACTCCATAAAATATAATTCAAATTAAATGATATTATAGAAACAAAACAAAATATATATTGAGATTATATTATGTTATTGTACTAATCTACAACCATATCCTCTTCCATAAAATGGGAAAAGAAACCATCGACCATGTGTGTAGTGGCCAACTGCACCGTGAGATGATGTAATTTTCTTAACCACCACTCACAGAAGGAGATAATAATGAATTTAGTGTTTTTATATTATATTTATGATATATTTCTATTATTTTATTTATAATAGGAAATATAACTTTTTAACTTCCAATCTGTTGGCAAATGATAATATTGTTTGTGTGTGAAAGTGGACTACCGCCTCCTCGATGTGATGAGATTCAATATTTTTACATAGATGGTAATATGTATATATATATTCATTAAATATATGTGATATAAATGGAATAATAATTATATCTTAAATGTGATATATTATTTATCTTTCTTTTAATCCATATGATGAGAAAATGGAAATAATGTTCATGCATACGTACGACCTACCATCTCTAGAAACAATGTATTTATTTTCTTTCTCTAACATCAATATATTACACTAAATAAATATATAATTAATATATTCTATATTTATATAATTTTTAATATTATTTATAAAATATAACCACGATCAATGTAAAAGGACCAAAACTAATAAAAAAAACATAATAGAAAATCAAAGTAGTTATTACATGATATATGATTAAAAAATGAATTTTAAATAAATGGTAGATAAATAGTTGTAAAGATATAATATAGGGTATCATATATCTGGTTATGGTTCTTTATATTTTTTAATATGACTTTATTTACAATAAATGTGGTTCGAAGGATTATGATGAAATTTGAGACATGTGATATTGTATTTTCAGTGTCTCATTTATTTATTAGATACATATCCATATTCACCAATCATTTATTTTATGTTTTGTAAAACATCACATTTGTAATTTTATATCATCAATATAATTATTTTTAAGATATTTAATGTTTTAATTTATTTTATTCATTAATGGGTCTTATTATTCAAAAGTTTCCAAAGTGGTAATGGATTTTCATGTCAATTTAATTTCTATGAGATTCTTACCTTATAAATCAATTATATCTTTTTTAGGTGTATATATACAGAAAATGAAAAATAAATTATGATTATTCTCATGAAAATTTTGGTTTATATATATATAATTAAGTTTCCTTCAATAATGGGGCCCATGATTCAAAATTTACCAATTTTTAAAAAGTTTTCTGTTAGAGTCTCACTGTTTATCTGGATTGTTTATGATGATAAATTACTTTTATATAAATCTAAATAAATTGATATATTTTAGTCTCTTATGATTATTTATATATAATACATGTTTCATATTGATTTTTATTTCTTTAAAAACTGAATATTCTAAAAGTTATTTTTAAAGAAACAATACATTATATATATCTTCAATTAAAAATTATTTTTATTCTTTATGCATGTTTTCAAAAAATGTTTTAATAGAATATTTTAATATTATTCAATTTATTTAAAGTAATTTTTACTCTTGTTAGAATTTTTTGAAAAATTGTTTAAAATTAACATACTTTTCATTTTACGAATGACGTTGTTTTGAATTTTTTTCAAAAATGTTTATTGAATATTTATTTCAACATGTACGACATGAATATAATTCCACCCCGCCATGACCAATAGAATATTTGAAAATTATTTTACATTTTATTAATGTCAATTTCAAATAAATTTTTCTCACCTGTATTTATAAAATTTTTTGATTTTAAATAATTAACTCCATAATTGAAAGTATATTTTCCTCCAGAGAGATTTAATGATATTTTTATGGAATTTATATTATTAACAACAATAATGGTTATTTCACTTATGGTAAACTAGTGATATAATCTAATGGTATAAAAACTTATTATTTATCTAGATATTTTTGGATTACGATTTTATGATTTTTAAAAAACCCATTTCATTCTCATGGGTTATAAATTTATGAGATGATTTTGAAACAAGTTTCCTTTTCACCAGTTATGATATGATAAATGTGTTATGATATTATGGAATAAAAATGTATGGATTATATCATAGGTGGGTCCTATATCTCTCTAGAATTAATCAATTACTAAATAATATTCTATGATCTCAAAGGTTACATGGGTGGTTATCGTAATCCTAAAAGAAGAGGGTATATGGGTAGTTATCCAATGATCAAAATAATAGGGTAAATTAAATGTTATACAATTCTCGAAATAATTGGATAAATCAGAGGTTATCCAATGCTATAAATAATAGGGTACATTGGTCATGTTTTGGAAGTTTAATATTAAAATAATTTATTCCACTTCTGTAAATTGAATTTTGTAAAATTTAATCAAAATTTTTTATCACTATAAATAATTTCATATTATATGTAAAACTTAATTTTTTCTCTTTATGAATTGTATGCACAATATATTTTTTCACCTTGATAAAGGGTTAAAATTCTGATAATACCATGTGATAAAACATTAAAATCTCCCTAACATGATACATTATACAATGGTATGAGTGCATTCAGAGAAAATGAATTCATAAGGAGTTGAATTTATTATATTAAATCATTATTTTTAAATTGGTATCCAAATCATGAATTTCGTGAAGATAATTTTCCATTTATTAAAATTAAAAATACTTTTGGGTATTTGCATTTAATAGAATGGTTGGAAGATGGAATTCAATTATTTTTCAAAAAAAAATTCTAAAAAAGTAATTTTTTTACTATTTTCCCAGAAAATTAATAGAATCCAATTTATTACATTATTTTAGGATTTAAATAATTATACTCTTGAATTGTGTATTTTCCTAAAGGAAATATTTTTCATTTATTTTGTGTTCTAGAATTATATGTAATTTCTACCACCTATAGAAATTAAATATAATAAAATTAAATATAAAATTTTAATTATAATTTACATTTCTTTATAATTATTTATTAAATTTTGGTCATATAATTATGTTATAATGGTAAAGAGTTGATTTATCAACGTTTATGTTTAAATGGGTTTATTGTAGTCTAACGAAAAGGTAATGATTAAAATATATCCAACAATTTACAAAATTAGAATGGTTGAGTTTATTATATACCTATATAATATTAGATATTAATTTTGGATACCTTGGTGTCACATTAAATTATTATGATATATATATACACACACTATTTAATATTTTATGTAATTGCAAGAGTTCCATTTCCCTCCCTTATAAATAAATACCAAATATATTCTATTATCCACACTTCATGAGCCTTATATCTCATAGAATACCAATCCTAATAACTTATTAGAATAATTTTACACATTATAGTTCTTTTATTATTTCCATAGTTATATCCTTTCTATAATTGTGGAGTAATCTATAAGTGGTTTCTGAAAAATGATTTATAAATCTTCAGGTAGTTCATTAAATTTTATTATCTCTTCTAACTCCTAAAAATATAATGTATATATTATAAAATAATAAATTTATTATCTTAAATATTATTTATTTTTATTTTTATAATGTATCAACCATTATACACCTCATTTCCATCCATAGAAAATAAACATATCATTTGTGTGTCTTTATGACTTACCATCCCCACACAGTGGGTAATTCATTTTTCATCACCATTTTACCAGGATATTTATAAATACTGGACTAATGATTATATATGATATTTATGATATTATTATGATTACATAATGATAAAATATTATTTTCCTTTATTTCATTCTCTTAATTAGAAAATTAAAAGAACATTTATGTGTACATATATCCTACCGTCTCCACAAACTGTGTAAATTATTTTCGTACATATATAATTTATGGATGAATATATATATGTGTGTAAAGATATATTAAATCTATATCATTATTATGATTTTTGAGTATTTGGAACAACGAACAGAGTTCATGTTTTAAAACATTCGAACTGAAACACTCCTGAAAAGGGATTCAATTAATACTATGCATTACACTCAGGATTAACGATTTTAATAAGTAATTAAAAATAAATGGGTGTTGAAATGATATAAGTGGATCATATATGATATTATAAGTATGTAAATTATGATTTTATAGAATTCAGATATATTAAAATTTATTATATTGGAGTTTACATAGCTTTTAAAATCAATTCAAACATGACATATGATATTTTCATCTCACTTTTATTTTTATGAGACACATGATATATTCACCAATTCTTTATTTTATACAATTTATATAATAACAATGAATTTATTTTATGATTATTTTCTTGAACACAATAGGGATATACATATTTGTAACATCACCTAAAATTGAAATAAAATATTTTGTGAATTGTTTTATAGAAAAATATTTTATAAAATATATAAAAAATAAAACAAAGTGTTATAATTTATCAAAATAAATTATATTAAAATATTACAAATAATACTACCTTTATGTATTAATTAATAATACCTTTATTATAAATAAACATTATATTTATTTTTTAAAAAAATTATTTGTTTTAAATCAAATGTTATAGTAATAGTTTCAAGAAATAAGATTTTAATTTTTAAGTAGTATGGTTTTACTTTATTTAAATATAAATATCTGATTATTTTTGTAAAAATATATTTGATTTTAATATCATTATATATTTGAGAATTAAAATAATTTTATAAAGAATAGTTTTCTAAAATATAATATTTATTTATAATGAAAATATCTAATTTAATATCTGAGACATTAATTATAATAATATTTTTAATAATATTTTTGAGATAAAATCTGATATATTTCATAAAAATGTTAAAGTCATAATTTTTTTAAATTTTAATTAATATTTAAATGATGACGAACATAATAATAATAATAATAATAATAATAAATGGTGAACAAATTTGTTATAGAATACAATTATTGATATTATTTAATGAAATTATAATTATATTAAATTTTGAATTTTGAGAATTATTAATTAATAAATATATTAAATATAATAAATTATAATATATATATATATATATATTATTAACAGTTATCATTTTATAGAAAAATAAATGTTGATAAAAAGAAGACAACATAACAAAAAAATAAAAGTGTATATGAGAACTAAGGGGGGTTCGATTTCACAATGCTGGGAGGTTAAAATGTGATCTCTGGTGAGGCATCGAGAGGTGTTGTAGTGGTCAATGTAGAGTGATTCATGAGTCAAATGGGAAGAAGACCAGCTATTGGTGGAGGATTCCGATGAATTTCTCAATTACAGACAAGTAGGGAGAGTGGCCGCCGATGAGAGTGGTCTGACCAATGTATGAGGAGTTACAAACATGGTCTAGGTTTGACCATTGAAAATATGTTCTATATTTATTATCAGCCATGAATTTATTTTAGATATAATTTTTTTCAGTTTTTTCTTTATTTTTTAGCGGTCAAGATCTTTTAGTTTAATCGTCATTTATTTATTCGATCCACATCTTTCATCCTTTCTTCATTTCACTCTTCACATGTTGTCAACAATATGAATTTTTTCATCATTCTAATTTGAATTTGGGTTACAGATATGTCTTTGAGAATTTGATATTTATATTTTTTTTTATTCTATCGATTTCATTTACGATGCTTCTTTGGTTGTGATTTTAAATTTTTTTTATTAACAATTTTTTGTTGATTTGTTATCAATTTTCTTCAGTTATCTGTATCTATATACTTGTCTTTATCCACATGCTTGAATCTGTCACTATTTTTAAATCAATGAATCTCCTCTGGTCGACAGATTAACCTTTTGTATATATATTTATGTCATAGTAGAATATGGTTGTAAGGGAAGATATCACACAGTGATGTCTAATATAGAAACAGATGAGGGAAGATTAGGTAATGTGCACCCATGAAAGGGGACACCAGATGGATAAAACAAAACAATAAAAAGGAGTGGACCCAGGGTGGTGCATCCCCTAATAATAGGATATCCCACAATGAAGTATAACCAAGACACCACAAAGGGTATATCTGGGAACATGCACCCAAAAAATAGGACCACTATATGTAAGGATCAGAACGTTCAATGAGAGCAGACTCAAGGTGGTGGGTCCAATAAAGGGAATATTTCACACAATAATGTATGCGTTGGAAACCACTGAGGGTGGATTAAGGAATGTGCACCTTATTAAGAGGAACACCAGATGGATGGATTAGAATAATCAATGAGAGCGGACCCAGGGTGGTGTGTCCCATAAAATTAAGATATCTGACCATGAAGAATAATCTAGACCCTACAAAGAGTGGAAGATGGAATGTGCTTCCCAGAAATAGGAACAATGGATGGATGGATATGAAAACTCAATTAAAGAAAACCCAAGGCGTTTTGTCCCACAAAGGGAATATATCTCACCGTGAAGTCTAGTCTATACACCAATGAAGATGGATCAAGTAATGTAAACCCCATAAAATGGGAACACAAGGGTTTAACAATTGCTTGTATTGAACCTTGAAGTATATTTCTATGTATGCTATTGAGATGGAATGGATCGAGACCCCTATAGTTCGAATGGGTGAGGCTTGAAATTGGGGTGTACATCAAGTACAATGACTCAGAGATATGTTATTGATTACACATGGTTTACTACCCATCACAAGAGGTGCAGTCTATGTTGGATGGATCTGGATTCTGCGGGTCTTATGCATGGTTGGCTGCTTGGGTTCCGAAAAGGGAAGCAATTGGAAGATGGCCTGATCTCAACGGGATGCGGTGGCCTGGGTATGGATCAATATTGATGAAGAGGGGTTGAACAAAGAGTTTGGATAGATAATTAAATGTAACCAATGTTAAGATAAGGGAATTGTTGGGATTAAACCTTAGTAATATTTCCTTCATATCCCTAAGAATAGGAATCAAGTTTTATATTGTTTGGTGGGGTGATGGAAAACCTGAGGAGGTTTCCGATGACAATGGTATGAATAGATGGGGACCCAAAGGGAACAGAACCTATGAGCTATGGCATGATCATCCCAAAACATAAATACTTGGTGGATAGACTAGGATAGGAAATGGATGAGGAGCTTGATCTTTTGGGAGGCCTCCTATTTATCCTTGTTGCCGGGAATCAATTTCCACTTAATTAAGGATGGGGCATATAATCAGTGTGTACATAAAGTACAACCACTCGGAGACATGCTATAGATTACACGTGGTTAGCATTCGCATCATGTTTGATAATCTTCGATGGAGGAGTGTGGATTGATGTTGGGTCTTACGCATGGGTATCTTTTGAGGAACTAGTCTAAAATAAAAAGGGGGGATGATTGAGGATGTGGGATCCCCAAAGAGGACAATTATGTTTACTAGTGTTTGGTGTAAACCTCATAGAGTCTTCCTGCATACCATGTCTAGGAGACAAGGATCAAAAACCACATAGTTCAAATGCATACATATTAACATCATGAAGTAATGAAGGGGAATATAGCATAACATCATGAAGGACAAGGGTAAACTGATGAAAAATGGTCGGGATAGATGGGTGATTGGTTTGAACCTCAGGGCGGCTTCCAACATACCTAGCTTGAAATGGGTAAGAATAATAGTCCATGTAGTTCAAATTGAAATGGGTCATAGGGATTAAGCTTGGATTATTGACCATAGAGGATTTCTTAGTCAATGTTTACTCTAAGCCCACATGATTCATTATTAGTGTGTGATACAAGAGGAAACAAAATAGCTAACCATCATAGAGAAAAGGTGCAGATACGAAGTGAGTTGAAAGGGAATAGACATGTATGTAGCATAGGCTCCACAAAAAAGTTGAAATTATTGATGGGGATTATGCATGGAAGCTTCCCAGGTTCCACTAAAGAGTGGAAATGGTGGATGGGGATTATGCATGGAAGCAGCATGGGTGCCACAATGGAATAGAGATGATTGACAGGGATTATGCATGAAGCATCCGGAGTGCTACTAATGAGAGGAAATGATTGATGGGTCTAGATTTCAAATAAACCAGAGAGCCTCTAAGAGAAGAAATGGTGGATGATTTTTACACATAGACACTGCTTGGGTGCCTCTATAGAGAGGTAATGATGGATGGGGCATATGAGTGGAAGCTACCTAGGTACCTTCATTTTGTCTAGCCTTGAGGGCATCCCATGTCATTGGTGGGTTGAGGAATATTTTTGGTGCCTACACTTCTGTGCTAGTGTACATATGAGAAAACACCAAGGGAATTGGAATCAATCTCAACAATGGAAAAAAAGTGTAAATCAAATTCCTGACATTCGTAACACAATGAAGGTGGCACGAAGAGACAACATAACTAATGAACATGATCGCAAAAAAACTTCCCCATCACATTATCTTGAGATAGACACAAATAAAGGAGGGATAATAATTGACTGTATTAATTGAATGGAGCCAAAATCAAAATTCCATTCAAGTAATTCCGAGGTTTTGGCCCAAAACTATAGTTGAGACAAAGCACCATGAGACTAAAATGTTACAGGGTCCCTTCAGACAAGAAATAGGATTAAGATACAAATTAATAACACACAATGAGTAAGGTGGAGTGATAGAATGTTTTAATGGAGTCTAACACTCTTGAAATAACACCATAGTTATCATTGAATGAGTCATCTTATTCTTGTTACAAAAGGCATATCATATTTGCAAAAAGAGGCATCCTATGATTGAATTATAGGGCATGCTACATCTTAAGGTGCTATTGTTAGGACTATTGGAATATTATACTTGGAACATAATCAATCTCTTATTTGGTACAAGTGGCATCATAATATTGTCCTATTGGTTGTACTACAGTTAATAGTTATGTAGAGAGGAATTTTAGGCATAAGGCGGCTAAATTTTTTTTGGAGTTAGACATAAGAAAGAGAGACTCTTTCTAGTCCAACCTGGCATAGATACCAGGTGAGGAGATACGGAGGATTTTCATAAGAAATGGTTCATCTCAAGGTAATTGGGGAATTTATGATGAGAATATACACTCACAACATTATATAGAGTCTAAGGGGAATAGGTTGAACATAGGCGTTTCAAGGATTTGGGATGAGTATTTCAATCCATGGAATTCCATAGGTGGATGTGGGATCCACATAAGGGAGAAATGTAAAATGTCACAAACTTGGCATGAAAAGTTCATGGTGTGACTCTTCATTTTTCATCGGGCTCAGTGATGGTAGTGAAGGGACTGACATAATGGGTCAGGACCACAGTGTAGTAGTGATCCCGAGAAAGTGTGTGGGTACAAAACCACCACAGGTATAAACCAGTGGGAATGAATGTGGTAGATTCACTAAGGATAGTACATCAGAGAAGAAAAAGGTTTTTAGTGCATAGGGTCTCATGAATGAGCTTCGGGAAGGAACAGTGCTTCTTGAAGAAAGGACTTCAACGAAACATGGCTTAACATAAGAAATGATTAATATATTTCTAATGTTTTCCATGACATCTTAATGCTTTACGGATCCTTTAGTATCTCGAAAGGGGCTCCCTCCTTCGTGAAGGGTGAAGGACTTCTCAAAGGCCTTCTTGATGTTAGTAGGGCTCAGTAAAAAGGAAAAATGGATGCCATAAAGAGGTGGGTGATTCAAGATTGGATTCATCTCTATCAGACGCACAATAGAATCCATCATTACTCATCAGCGGCATCACAAATGTATCTATCAGATTGCAATGGATTTCATCACAGAGATCTATGGTGGTCATGAATATATCTATCCGGTCTCATAGGATTCCATCATTACTAAAAGTTGTTCATTAAATAAGCTCCACAAATGGGATCCCTGAATTCATTTTTTTCTATTCATTGAATGGTCATAACATCAAATCAGTAAATCTGTTTGTGCTCAACGACTAGTCAAATCAAACACTATGAAACAATCTATTCTAGGATATCATAGATTCAAAATTTTATTATTCTGGTGGAAGTGTATTCCAGTGCCAATGGGGCTATTAATTATTCATGTGTTTATTGCATATGAAAAATTTTCCTATGGGGATAATTAATTTTAAAATATATATTTTTGTAGAGGACTGTTTTCTATTAGAAAAAATTGATAATATAATTTTAGTGGTTTCTATGATTTAGATATTATATATAAATATAATTTAATTCATTTAATAATAATATATTTATTTTTTAACTAATTTTGAAATTGAATCTTTATGATAGTAATAGAATTTTATTAAAACTATGATTAAATAGTTCAAAGAGTTTTTGAATTTTATATTTATACATGGAATAGTTAGTTAATAATGATTTTATTTATAATGGTATCTTGATGATAGAAAGAGGATTATTTTTTATGTTCTTCCTCAATGATTTATGTTGGTGTTACCTTAAATATTTTATATAGGAAATTTCATTGGGTTGGAATATTTATTTTTATGAAATTGTTTTTTAAGAAACATAATTTAGCTTATATTTATATGTTTGATGTTATTCTATTTTCATAATTATAAATAATTTTTCCAATATATGAATATTTACTTATATATATATATATCATTTCATGTTAACAATCATGTTTCCCATAATTTTATGTTTTTTAAATTTTTATCTCGATTAGACCACAATAAGTGCAACCAAGTTATGGAAGTTTAGAAATTATTTTTAAAGGTAAAATTGTTTTTATTTTGAAACAATAATGTGTTAATATATATATTTCATTTCGTATGATAACATTATATCATGTATATATATATATATATTTCTACATACATATTTTGGAGAAATATATTTTTAATTGAAATCCAATGATATATGTATATAAATGTGTTAATATATTTATTAATATATGTAAATATATTTAATTCATAATATTTAAATATATGTATGTAAATAAATTCATTTTTTTATATGTGTCATTTTTATCATAAAATTTTTTTATTTTCTATTAATATCTATACATATGTGTATGAGCATTCAATAATTTTTTATTCCAATATCCTTATATACAAACAAATTTATATATATATTCATATGTGTATATTATTTTTTGTAATTTTTTTTAATAAATATATGTGTATATGAATCTATTTTTTTATATTTTATTTCACATGAATCTAGTTTTATCATAAAACATTCAAAACCGATCAAATACCTTTTTACAAAATGAATATCAAAGTAAATGTTTTTAAGGAAAACATAATAGTTATTGTGATTTATAATACATGATATAATTACAAAAGAAATTTCACTTTGATATTATGTGAATGAAGGAAGGGGATGTGAAGTGAACCCAAACCATTATGGGATCATTTTCCAATCATGGGAGGGGTTTGAAAAAAAGTTTATATAAAACATAAATGTATTGGGTTATGTTGTAATCTCATGATATGTCATATACGGTTTGTGGGAGTTGTATCCTAAACACACTATAGGATTAAGAGTGATCCTAACCATTATTTCTACAATGCATAGAGTGTTATATTTTATTTGGAGTGAATCATGACTACATGTTATGAACCAAGGTGGCATAAACAATTAATTACAAATTCTTAAATGTTTTCAAGTGAAATCACTGTTATTTGAAAAATTAGCGAACTGGATTTTACAAATGTTTTAAATTTAGAAATAATTTTAGGTAAAAAATTTATTTTGAAAAGTATTCATGATTTCTTAACCTTACATTATCATAATATTTCCCATGTTTTACAAATTATATTGAATTACAAAATCATTTTTAGTTTCCATATGTTTCTAAAAAGATTACTGATATTTTTTAACTCGACCTATGTTTTTAAAATATATTCTTATAGAGAATAAGGACACAAAGAAGAAACTTAGTGGTTAATGTTCCTTTTTGGATGTTTAACCCTTACAAAGTATATAAATAGTTTTATTATACAATATTTTATGGGGGTTATAATAATAATTCTACGATGTATCAAGAATCTCTAAAAAATTAAACATTTTTTGGTTAGGGGTCCGCAATCAATAACATAATTATATATATATGGAACAAATTTTTGGGTTTTCATTGTTGGTATTAGAGTGGTTGTTTAGAAAACTGTATAGGAAAAGGTAAAAAGAATCCCATTTGAACCATTGAAGAATTTTTATTAATTTCATTTAGGTTTACATTAAGGAAATATATTATTCTCCATGTTTTTCTTTATTCTGAAAGGTGAAATTAAATATTTCTACAAGTGTAATGAAGGAATTAGGGGGAAACAATTATTGTAAGTAGGAAAGAATGTAATATCAAATAAAATTTAAAATATATATTTAGTTATTGTTTATATGAATCTAATTAATGAAAAATAATAACAAATAAATGAAAATGTTTTATATTATCAAAATAGTATTCGATTAAAAGATTATAAATTATATTACTTTGAATTATTAGAGAATAATAGCTTTATTATAAATAAGGATATTTTTGACTTGTGAGAAATGTATTTTTTTAAATCATATATTATATGATTTGTTTAAATAAATAAGAAAACATTTTTTAGTTAAGATTATTTAATATTAATTTAATATAAAAATTTCATTAATTTTAGAAAAAAATATAGTTTTTGTATAAACTTATATAGAAGAAATTAAAAGGATTATTAAATGAAATACCAGTTAAAATAGAACATATATATATAATGAATATATCTAATTTAATATTTAAGCCAATAATTATAATTAAAAATTTTCAATTAATATTGAAATAAAATATACCATATTGATTATAAATGTAAACATCATAATATGTGATAAATTTTTAGTTATAACAGTGAAGAAAATAATAATATTTATTACTATAACAATTAATCAGAAAACATTTTTTTGAAATATAATTTTTATTATTAACTAATTGTATTTGTTTTAAATATGTTTTGTAAAATTTTCATTTATGAGTATTATTATTTCATAAATATATTAAAAATAATTAATTATAATATATATTATTAATAGTTTGTGTTTTAAATTAAATAAATAATGTGTAAAAAATAAAATGAAAAAAAACAATGAAAAAAGATATGGGGGTTTGAGTGAAATCGAACCTAGGGTGTTCAATTTCAAAAATGGGTGAAGTTGAATAGTGACCTACCATGTGGCCTCTAGAGTCTGAGAAGTGGTTAATGCTGAGGGATTTGTTAGTCAAGTAAGAAGAAGACTGGCTTCTGGTATGGGAGTTCGATGGATGTATTGACCACGGACTTGGAGAGAGGGTAGTCGCCGACAAGAGTTGGCTGACCGATGTAAGAGGAGTACCAAACCCAGTTAGGCTTCGACTATGGTAAAGGTGTAGTCCATTCTTCATAACCTATGAATTAATTTCATATATATGTGAGTTATATTTTTTTGTACAGGTCTGAATCCAATTTTTCCATCAACCATTTATTCGATCTACATCTATCATTTTATGTTCATTTGTTTGATCACCTAGTATTGTCACTATAGATTTTTTATCCATCCTGCTTTTCATTTAGGATGTAGATATGAATTTTACCATTGGATAATTAGATTGTTATTTTCGGTTAATAAAGTTCATTTGGGTGGTTCCTATTGTCATGAACCGTCCTCAGGGCCCATGTCGTGACTAACCTAAGTCCGCCTTCCATAGGCCTGGGGGTGGCGACTAACACCAAAGGCGTAATCCCATTAAAAAAGAAGAAATTGCCTTTAAACCTATATAACACACAGTCTGAACACAAATAGTAGAGGCCTCAAGTACTTATATAGAAAAATTATGGTGTGCTAAAAGTAAGTGGGCCAGTATAGAAACCCAACTAAACATCAAGTAAAAGTACAAGTAAAAAAGAAAAAACAGCGCCTGGTTCGTCCACCGGGGAATCCTACCTGAAGGGTAGGTATAGAACTCGAACAAGTCATCCCTGAGGTACATATTTCTAGTCCAGATCTAAGCAGCCTCCGGTATGTGACCCTCATCCTCGATCACTTATTTCTTCCATCTGCATAGAACACAACAAGGTGCGGGTGAAGCCCGTGTAGAGGTGAGTATAACAAAACTCGGTAGGGGACCCCGAGACCCCCGAAGGTCTCCCAGAATCCACTAAGGATAAACCACGGAAGAAAGATACAATCACGAAGTATCAAACCACACTACATAGGTATTTTCCCATACATATAACAAAGTTACACAGTCCAGCTCCAACTCTCGAGCCCAAGAACAATCCATTACACAATATAAGTAAAGTCAATCATATCGATATTATTGATTGAAATTCAAGAATCAGCTCACACAGGTATACATCTTTTGTAGAGTGATTGAGATGATCATATGTAGTCACTGCTTCATCTAAGCTATCAGACCCATATAGGATACATGACCATCTATGCGGTAGGACCCACAGAGGATACAAGATCAGCTATTTTGTCGGACCCACATAGGATCCATGAATAGAAGTCAGAACTGTCAAACCCATGGAGGATTCCTATACAGAAGTCATCACTGTTGAACCCATGGAGGATTCAGTTAAAATAGTCATCACTATTGAACCCATGGAGGATTCCATTATAGAATTCACCACTGTCGAAACCACGAAGGATCCTGGTACAATATCGTCACAGCCAGCCCAAGGGTTCTTACACACAGCATGCTCTATTTCGAGAGGGTATTCTCCTTGAGATAAGTTTCGATACATCAACTATTACTAAGTCCTGATTTAATGTATCTCGTTGTTCTGTCTCATCATATGGAACCCAACGGGACAGACGGTGTGCCAATCAGATGCTCGGTCTATGATTTATTGACATTTCCATTCCAGGGGCCCGAATGGTTTTTAGTCTCAAACCAACCCGACCGTACTCCGACTAAATACAAACCTCAAGTGGAGTATTCCAAAAGAATCGTCTCGCTCATAGTATTCTATCTCCGCAGTCAGTTCCTCGTTTGGACACCCGTATCCCAAGATGCAGGCTAAAAGGTGTAAATGGTCGTAGCGGGTCTGGGTCTAGTCCGAACCGGGGTCTGACCTGGTTCACAGATGCGGCTTCACCCTAGTGGTCAGCCCGACATGAAAGGGTGTCCCGGCCTGAAGGTGCGGCCTAGCCCGAAGGCGCGGCCCGACTTGAAGGCACGGTCTGGCCTTAGGGCGTCCTAGCCTGTGGTCGTGGGGTGCCCGACAGGGCTGAACCTTCGGCGCCTGGCTGGGCATGGGGCACGGCCCGGCTGGCCCTATGGTGCCTGGCTCAGTTGGCCATGTGGCTCGGCCCCGCTGGTCGTGTGGCACCCGGCTCGGCTGGCCGCGTGGCGCCCGACTGGCCGACACGACTGACCATCTAGCCATGTAAAGGGGGGGGGGGGGTTACACCACCGCCTGGCTCCCGAAATAGCCGACCGAGGGACCCGTAGGGTCCTGCCTGGCACGCACCTACTGCCTGCTCAGTCGGCCGCTCTCCCCTGTCCGTCGCGGCCTAAGGCCATGGTCCTGCTCCACCGGCGGGGTGTGACGGCACCGCGCCCCTCCACCATGTCGCGCCTTGGCCATGACCTCTTGTAGCACCGGCGCGGTGCACCGACACCACACCCCTATGCTATGGCCTAGCTTGGTCATGGCCCAACATTCCTCTGTGGGGCACGACAGTGCCGCCCCTTTCTAGTGACCCGGCGGTCTTGCACTTCTGGTCTCCCCACGGTCGGCCCAACGTCGGCCGTCGTTGTCCACTCCCAACGTCAACCACAAACAAGATCAAAAAGGGGAAGAGTCATTTGTGTTGGTGCAGTCCGAATTTCCCCATGTCACGGTGATATCATTTGGTTGTCAAACAATAATTTAAATGACATAGAATGGGTACAAGAATTCAAAAACCCTACCTTGTAATATTTGTTCGATTGGTGGAGTCGTGGGAAGGCGGTGTCGTTCTGTTGACATCAGGAGGAGATGACGTCGTCGTTGGTGACATTCTTCGTCAGCGGTTTCATCCCTTTCTTAACCCGGTTGGAGAGGGGGAAGACGGCGTCGTTGTTCCTTGGTGTAGACGGGCATTCTTCATTGAGAGAAGATTTCGTTCTTCATTGGGAGGATATTTTCTCAATCCATCCAATACACCACCACAAGATTAATCCAACCCCAAAATAATAAAATAACACATATTAATATAATGTTATCTTAATAAATTCAAAATGATTCAAATTCATTTAGTTACATAGCATAATTAAAAGGTGGTGTTGGCTAAGTAAATTTGGAGAGGGAAGGTGAAGAGGCTCCAATAATTTATGGGGAAAGTGAAGAGTTTCCCCCATTAATGGGGAAATTGAGAAGTTAAAGGGGTTTTAAGTGGTTTTGAGATTGTGTGGGCCCCACCACATAATATCCACCCAAGGAAGGTTATACATGGGTGGACCCCACCTCCAACATCCCCTTGGAGGATTAAACCACCACTCAAATAAAAATATTGTAGACATTTTTTTTTAAAATTTATTTAGAAACCCCAAAAAACATAACTTCCAACCTTGATAAAAGACAAATGCGGTGACGGTATCCTTAAGAGAATATTGGCACTACATGTTCAATGGTTACTTTGTATTTCAATTCCGAGCACTGGTTAAAAAGATATAAAATCCAACAGGTACATTTACTGTACGTACCAGAAATAAACATCAGAAAATGATCCCGGGCACACCGGGCCTCAGAATTAGGCATGCCAGAAAATGCGGACTTGTAAAATTTCCATGTATTAAAAAAAATTATCCATTGGAATTTAGGGTCTTTAAATTCTCCCCACATCCTGGATTTATGTCCCTATAAACTACAACTCACACTAAGGAAACAAATGAGAATACTGAGCACGCATCTGAACCTCCCGCTCCCATGTGCTCTCCTGGAGGTTCCTGTGCTGCCGGCGACCGCGCACCAGAGGAATCGACCGTCCACATAGGACCTGCTCCAGTCTATCCTCAATATCCACTAGAACTTTTGTGAATTTCTCCCCATAATCGATGTCGAGCTCCCCCTGGAGGATGATGTGGGATGGGTCATGCACATATCTCCTCAGCTGCGATACGTGGAAGACGTCGTGCACCCAGTACAACTATGGTGGAAGAGTCATGTGGTATGCCACCTCGCCAACCATACTGAGTTCCTCAAATGGTGCAATAAATCAAAGAGATAACTTTCCTCATCAGCCAAATCTCCATAGAGCTCGTCGAGGTGAGACCCATAGAGTGACATGGTCACCATCCTCAAACTCCAGTGGTCTCGGTCTCCTATCAGCATAGGACTTATGCCTGCTCTGTGTAGTCTTTATCTACTCCTAAATAATCTCCACCTTCTCCATTGTATCCTGAACCATATCTAGTCCTTCATGTGATGACTCCCCTAGGTCAGTCCAGTATAGAGGCGATATGCAAGGTCGGCCGTAGGGAGCATGTCCTCAAGATTCTGAATGGTCCTCAAGAGTCCAAATGGTCCTCTCAGTCTGACCATATGTATGAGGATGGAATGTGGTGCCCAAGCGAAGCTATATCCTAAAATCCCCATACAACCCCTTCCGTTGCAGTGAAGGGAAAAGATCACGTTGATCAGAGAAGATCATCAATGGCACACCATGAATTCGTATGATCTCTAGTAAGTAGAGACGTCCCAAGCTCTCTACTGAACCCTGCTCTCTGATCGGTGGGAAGTTGGCCTACTTGGGGAGTCGGTCGACAATCACCCAGATAGAGTCGTTTCCTCAGGATGTACCTAGAAGTCCCATCATGGAATCGATGGATATCCCATCCCACTTCCACTCTAGGACCTCTAAGGGCTAAACATAGCCTACTAGAACCTGGTGATCCGCCTTCACTTACTGATAATTGAAGCATCAGGAGACAGACTCTACTACATCCTTCATCATACCTGGACACCAGTTCTTTCGTCGGAGGTCCTGATACATCTTCGTCACTCCTGGATATACCGCTAAAGAAGATGTGTAGAATTCCCTAAACACTGACTCTTGAAATGAAACCGAAACCATGGTATATCCTCTGAAGAGAATGATGTTGTAACACCTGAGACTTTTATGAGAAATATTTTGTTTTTAAATCATCAAAGGAATCTTTCGCTGTACGCAATCGCGACCTTCTTCGATAGCGTGTGTAGTACGCAATACTGAGTTCCACTAAACGATGATATATTATTATAATATTATAAACTAGCCATTATGAATATTATTAACTGAATATTAAATTTTGCAACATTATTATTCATCTTACAAATTTTCTAGAACATGTTAAGAGAACAAAATAATTTTTTTGGGTAAAATAAGTATTAATCAAAAAATGCAGTTTTGCCTCCTTTTGATGGCACACCCACAATAAATCTGGTTTTTGACACATTTATAAGTTTAATTTGACAAAATAAAATTATTCTTTTGAATCAGGATATAAAAATTTATTTTGGATAAATTTTTGATATTTTTCTGATAACATTCATATTTTGATGAATAGTAAAAATACGCTAATTTTTAATTAAAAACAACTTTTTTCATTGAGAAAATTTATATGGTTAAATTATAATATTGAATGGTTTTAAAGTATATATAGAATATATTTTTACCATTTAATATAATGTATTTCATTAGCATTAATTTTACATTGAATTCATAGGTAAAAACATTTCAATCTTTGGCAATGTTTTAACTTCTAAAACCCATTTTCTTAACAACGAGATTTATTTTAAATTAATTAATTCAAATTATATGTTTTGAATTTTGAAAAATGGATTCCATATTCAGAATCAGTGGGTCCAAATTATGTTAATAGGCTACTTTTTATTTTTTGGCATTATGAATAGTAACTACGGTAAATTTTATTTACAATAGTTAAATGTAAATCGGTTAATTAAGGGTAAATATAAGATTATAAAATTACCCTAACACCTGCGAAAAACTTATTGGATGACTAAAAGTAGATCCATATAACTTAAGGGTCGGATTAGATTCATTTAATAGACTTTTGTCCATGAAAATAATTTAATTATTATTAAAACGATAGAATGTGACAACATGTCACTTTCTTAAATCTTATAAATATAATAATTTTAATTTAGTGATAAACTTAATGAAACTTCGAACATGAATAGTCTATAGAAAAATAATACAATTATCTACATAATAGGAATTTATTTAGAATTTTTAGGGATTAAATAATTATCATTAATTATGACACAATAGTGATGTTGAAATTATTTTATTCATTAAAGTATCAAATAAATGGTTTCAAAATATTAAAATAATTATTATATGCACTATTTTATGTGCTCCACAAATTTTCTAGATACATATGACATTTTATTAATCTATAAAAGCTTTTATTTCTAACATATCAACTGTATATATTTTATTTAAATTCAAATAAATCAATAGTGTCAAAATTGACACTATTGTTATTTTATAAAAATAACATATTATAAAATTGTTTAAAAATCACAAAAATATTTAAAAATTATAAATTAAAATTTATATGGTCCACAATGTCATAAAGTGTCAAATTATGGAAAATTTACAACACATGTAATTTAAAATTTAGAATATTATTACCACAAATAAAATTAAATTGATAAATAAGGATAAATCAAGTTGGTAATGTTTAAAATAAATTCCTAACATATCTAAATTTTATTGTTTGATTATATTACAGCCCTATCTCATCTAATCATCGGATATGAGTCAATTTGGGTGTTTTTATGTGGGTTTGGGATTTAATATAAACTAATATTTCTTATATTTCCAAAGGTTCCCCTCTACTCCCTTTTAAAAGGGCACCTCCTCCCTCTCCTCCTCACACCAATTTGAGCATTCAAGCATGGCAAAACCCTGACCATTTCACTTCCACACTTCCCTAGAATCATTCTAGAGGTTCTGCTCTTCTTCAAAGACCAACCCTAGTGCCCTAAGAGGACGTTAAGAAGTGGCGTGTCGAAAAGTGGTAATATCCATTACCGATCCATTCCAAATTCTTTCTTCTTAAACATCTTATTATTTATTTTTTTAATTATGAAGTAAAAACATAAGTATCACTCATATACTGATATGTTATTATAAGTATGAAATAACCCTATTTTGACATCTATCCATCCTATGGAAAACGAAATCACCGCGCGTGCGTACGTACGGAATACCGTCTCCACGCCGTGGTGTAATCTATTTTCCCCACCACCTTATTTGGATGGATATAATGGTGTAAATAATTACTATATATGATTATTTTAAAGTGATATTTATTCTTAAATAGTATACATACACTCCAATACAATTCCACGATCATGGGAATGATATCATAGCTCGTGCGTACGTACGGAATATCGTCTCCACAATGTGATGCGATTCGTTCTACATGATCTTCATTGAAAAATGATTATATAAATGAATTCAATGAATAAATATGATATATAGTACATTAATACCATTCTGTAAATGATGTATCTATAACCTAAAGATATGAATAATAATTTATTCGACAAAACACGCATAAGAACAAAAAGTTATAAACACCTGAATAACAAGTAGCAATGAAATATTACTACTAAGAATATAAGAATATGACCATATATGATATCATAACAATAATTATGATTCTGGAATAAGTCTATAACATTATTTAAATCATTATAGTGGAGGTTCGGACTCTTAGGAGGCAAATCGGACCAAAGGTAAGGTAAAATATCACAGTATAATTTTTATCTGAGATTCTTTATACTTTTGTATTTACTAGGGTGTATTTTATCATCCACATCCATGTTTCCTCAATATGTAATATTATTTCTATCCACCTAAAATTGTGTAAATCCAATATTACCCTTTGGTGAGTTTTTAGTAAAATATCTGAAAAGAATCTTTTGTCATTTTTCGTACGAGGTACTTTTTGACTTTTCTGACAAAAGTACGAGAAGAATGTTTTTTTAACTTATACTAAATGAATGGATTTTTAAAAAATTATTTACAATAATCTTCCTTTACAAGTTTTCATGTTTATTTTTAATCAACTTCTTTTAGTTTAAAATTTTTTGACATGTTGAGAAAGGAAAATGTTTTTGAAGTAGAAAGGATATTTTCCTCAAGAATGGAGATCAAGAGATTTATCAAAATTATTTTCCATCTACGATAATATAGGGTTCTATTTCTATCCCTATTATTACATGGATTTGATTATGTTGTTATGTAAAATTTTTTTTATTCCTTTATCTTATATGAATTTTTTTATGATGTCACAATGTTTATGATTCCCATTTTTATTACATGGGTTATGGTATGATGTATGTTTTATGATTTTGTGGCACACATAAGAATGATATCATTATGAGATGATTGGGACCTATATCTCCCTCCAATTCATTGGTGAAGATTTTATATCTCATGAAATAGATATGGCTGGAACGGTAGGTTAAACCAGTTCAGTGAAACAGGACAGAAACGAGGAGTGAACTCAGTTCAGAAATGGACATTGTCCACTAAGATAGACTTGGCAATGAGACTTGACTAACAAGAAATGATTCTTTATGATTATGTGTGTATTCCACAAAGTTTCATGTTTTATGTTATGATTATTGGAATTACATTTCACTTCTATGATTTATCCCATGTTATGAAATTATGATAACTTTTGCATGTTAAGATTTCCAAAAGTTATGTTCTAATGTATATGATGTGATTGATATTTCTTTTGTTTACCCTTACTGAGCATTTGAGCTCACCCTTTTGTGTGTTTTATTTCCCCAGGTCAGGAAGAAGGTTATTATGTAGGATATGCCAAAAAGGGACTCTAGATATGATGAAATAAATGGGAGGAAAAATAGATTCTTTATGAACCAGTTGTTTATGTTTCCCAGTTTCTAAAGACTCCATACCTATATGGTCCTTTCCTGGTTTTGTTATATGTTGTAATAAGTGTGCTTAAATTCTGAATTAATGACATTGTATGTAACGTATGGGTCGTTATAGTTGGTATTAGAGGAAATGTATAGTCAACCTTTGGAAACTAGGATGTGAAAGGCTTAGTAAGAATCCTAAGGATAAGTCTAAGCATAGAACACAATCCTAGTGTTTTAGAATTGGCCATGAACAACCTATGATAAGACCTTAAGTGTGAAATTTTATTCTTGATTATGTGGTTTTTCATATTATAATTAGCGTTTCTCACACTATTCTTCTTGGTTTTAGTCAATGGCCGGAACCCGAAGGAACCGTGTTAATGCAGAATGTGACAGGAAATGCTATGATTGTCCCCCTGAGCAACCAAACGTTATGGGAGCTAGAATGAAAAATCTTGTAGCCATGCTCACACAACTTTCTCAAGCTATGAACCATGCAGGTCTTCCAAACGAGCAAAGGAAGGAGCAACATTCTGTTGAATCCTTCATGAGGCAGCGTCCACCTTCTTTCAGCGGGTCTACTAATCCATTAGTTGCTGAACAATGGATTAGTACTACTGAAAAGATATTTTCAGTTATTCAATGTTCTGAACAGGATCAAGTCATCCTAGCAGTGTATCGTTTGGAAGGAGATGTTGATAAATAGTAGAATCTTATTAAGAATACGAGGAAAAGGAATGAAATTGAGTCCGTGGAATGGGACGAGTTCAAGAACATATTTTTCAATAAGTACTTCCCTCGTATTCTCCGAACAAAGATGGAGAAAGAGTTTCTTGAACTGATGTAAAAGGATGATGAATATGTTGGTACTTATGAAGAAAATTTTACAAGACTTGCAAGGTACACTTCTTTTATTATTATCCAACCTGAGAGTAAGATCGATCGATTCTTTAGTGTCTTAAAACGAAGTCTTCGAAGGGTATTAGCCATAAGGGACTTCAATAGCTACGAGGAAATCATTCGATGTGCTCTCAAAGTCGAGATGGAGATTGGAGTAACTCATCAGTCATATGGGTTTTATAAGAAGAGGAAAATAGAATTCAAATGAAAATCTAAAGAGCACACTAAAAAGAATATGAGCTTTCCCTTATTCTCAATGTGTGGAAAGAAACATGGAGGGAGTTGTCTTAAAGGGACATGTAAATGTTTCAAATGTGGAAACGAAGGTCATCGGGCATTTGAATGCCGCAATGATCGGAAGAAGATGTCTAGTGATGCAAACAAAGGAAGGGACACACTGAATGAACCTACTACAATTCAATGTTTCAAGTTCAAGGAGATGGGGCATTATGCCAATCAATGCCCAAATCCAAGGGTTGATGATGATGGTCGACATCAACAAACTCTTAAGGCCAAAGACAAAGGAAAGTCACATGCAATTTCTATCAGTGATGTGGAGTACAATAACGATGTGGTGAAAGGTACACTTACCATCCACTCTAAAGTAGAAAATGTTTTATTTTATTCTGGATCCACCCACTACTTTATTTCTGAAGAAGTTTCTAAGGATATCACGGTATTACCTAAACAGTTAGATGTTGAGTTAGCTGTGACAACCCCTAATGGCACAACAGTCGCATCAAAAGTTTATTTTTCTTCTCCGATTAATGTTTGTGGGAAAGTGATTCCTCCAAATATTGTGATCCTTCCTATAGAGGAATTTGATGTGATTCTTGGCATGGATTGGCTTTCTCTACATGGAGCTCGTAACAATTTCCCAAGAAGGGAAGTCACATTTCATATTCCAGATCAATCTATGATCGTCTATCGATGCAAGGATGAACATAACCTTCCAATGGAAATTTATTCCATTTTATGGGTATTGATTCCACTAAATGAAGGTTATTTATCTAAAATGGTTGGTGACAAACTCACGATTAAGAATATGCCTATTGTACGGGAGATTGATGATGTCTTTCCAAAGGAATTACCAGGTCTACCCCAAATCGTGAAGTTGAGGTTTCAATAGAACTCATACTAGGTGCTTTGCCTATTTCAAATACACCTTATAGAATGGCCCCAATTGAGTTGGAGGAATTGAAGAAGAAACACCAAGAGAATCTTGATAAGGGGTTCATACGCCCTAGTGTGTCACCTTGGGGAGCACCTGTTCTGTTTTTTAAGAAGAAAGATGGATCAATGAGATTCTGCATTGATTAACGGGAACATAATAAGATCACTATCAAGAAAAAATATCATCTCCCATGCATTGATGACTTATTTGACCAACTACGAGGATATCAATACTTTTCCAAGATTGATCTTTGTTTCGGGTATCACCAATTAAGGGTCCAAAGGGAGGATATACCAAAGGCGACATTCTGTACAAGGTATGGACACTATGAATTTATAGTGATGCCATTTGGTCTTACTAATGCCCAGGATATTTTCATGGATCTGATGAATAGAGTCTTTAGAGACTATCTTGATCAATTTTTGGTAGTCTTTATAGATGATATTCTTGTATATTCAAAGGGCAAGGAAGAACATGAAGATAACTTGAGAATTATATTGAAGACCCTGAGAAAGGAGAAGCTTTATGCCAAATTTTCCAAGTGTGAATTTTGGCTTCAAAGAGTTTCATTTTTGGGTGACATAATCTCAAATGAGGGGATATATGTGGATCTAGCAAAAGCATAGGTTATCGAAAGATGGTCGATACCAACAATAGTGACTGAGATCCGAAGTTTTCTTGGTTTGGCTGGATATTATCGACATTTTGTGAATGATTTTTCGCGATTATCTAATCCACTCACCAAGTTGACTCGAAAAGTAGTTAAGTTTGTTTGGATGGAGGAATGTGAAGAGAATTTCAAGGAATTGAAAAGAAGGTTATACAGTGCACCTGTGCTCACACTGCCTTGTAGTGGAGAAAGGTTTGTGACCTAAACTGATGCATCCATGAAGGGTTTGGGGTGTGTTCTTATGAAAAATCATATAGTGATAGCTTATGCCTCATGACAGTTGAAAATACATGAGAAAAATTACCCAACTCAGGATTTGGAGTTAGCTGCTGTAATCTTTGCATTAATGATTTGGAGGCATTACCTTTATGGTGAAAGGTGTGATATTTATACTGATCGTAAAAGTTTAATGTATATTTTCACACAAAAGGAGCTGAATATGTGCCAAAGAAGATGGTTGGAGCTGATTAAGGATTACGACTGCTCAATTCATTACCACCCTGGGAAAGAAAACAAGGTGGAAGATGCATTATGTCGACAAGACCATGCTAGTTTATCCATGATGAGGATCACAAAATATCCAGTATTTATCGATTTACAAAGGATAGATCTTGGAATTATAATGAAAGGGGAAAAGTTGTATCTTTCTCAAATGAATGTTCAACCATCTATACATGTGAAGATTAAAGGGCACAGAAATAAGATGTCGAGTTACAAAAGAATGTGAGAAATGTTCATTAATTCAACCTTGATTGTGATGGGATAATAAAATTCAGGAATCGGTTTTGTGTTCCTCCCATCCCCGAATTAAAGAAGGAGCTGCTGGATGAGGCTCATAGTTCTTCATTCTCTATTCATCCTAGAAGCACGAAGATGTATAGGGCCATGAAAGAGTACTCTTGGTGGGATGGCATAAAAAGAGATGTTGCTGAAAATGTCTCTCGATGCTTGGTTTGTCAGCAAGTTAATGCTGAGTGACAGATGTCTAAGGGGATGTTACAACCATTACCCATACCTGAATGGAAATTGGAAAACATCAATATGGACTTTGTCACAAGACTTCATAAAACATCCAAAGGCAATAATGCTATCTGGGTCATAGTTGATCATCTAATAAAGTCTTCACACTTCATCACTATTAGAGAGGATTTCTCTCTAGATCATCTTCTTAGGATATATGTGAAGGAAGTGGTATGAATGCATGGAGTAACACTTTCTATTATATCTGATTGGGATCTGAGGTTTACCTCAATGTTCTGGTGAAGTCTTCAGCATTCTCTAGATACGGAGTTTAGTTTCAGCACTGCTTATCATCCTCAGAAAGATGGTCAGTATGAGAGAAAAATTCAAAATCTAGAAGATATTTTGAGAGCTTTCTCTATGGATTTAAAAGGTGGTTAAGATCAACACCTACATTTGTTGGAATTTTCTTATAATAATAGCTTTCACTCCAGTATTCAGATGGCTCCTTATGAAGCTCTCTATGGAAAGAAATGCAGGACTCCAACATGCTGGGATGAAGTTGGGGAAAGAAAGCATTTAGGACCTGATATTGTTGATGAGATGGTAGAAAAGTTCCGATCTATTCAACAACACATAAGAGCATCTCAGAGTCGACAAAAAAGCTATGCCAACAACTGAAGAAAAGACCTAGAGTTTGAAGTGGGTGAATAAGTGTTGTTACGAATATCTCTCGGGAAGAGGGTCATGAGATTTGTAAAGAAGGGGAAGTTGAGCACTATATATATTGGTCCTTTCGAAATACTGGATCGTGTTGGGAAGGTAGCTTACCGATTGGCGCTTCCACCAAATCTCTCCCAAGTTCACGATGTGTTCCATGTATCTCTCCTGAGAAAGTACATACCTGATCCTTAACATGTACTCAGCTCAGAAGTTGTACCGCTGAAGCAAGATCTTTCGTATGAAGAACAACCGATAGAGATTCTGGATCGTAGTGAACAATTCCTACGAAACAAGACCACTCGATTGGTGAAAGTTTTATGGAGGAACCCCCAATTAGAAGAAGCTACATGGGAGATTGAGGATATGATGAGGGAGAGGTATCCTCATCTGTTTGTTACAAAGTGACGAATTTCGAGGGCGAAATTCATTTTAAGGGGGGTAGAATGTAACACACGAGACTTTTATGAGAAATATTTTTTTTAAATCATCAAATAAATCTTTCTCTGCATGCAATCGCGACCTTCCTCGATAGCGTGTGTAGTACGCAATACCGAGTTCAACTAAACAATGATATATTTTTATAATATTATAAAATAGCCATTATGAATAGTATTAACTTAATTTTAAATTTTACAACATTATTATTCATCTTACAGATTTTCTAGAACATGGTAAGAGAAGAAAATAATATTTTTGGGTAAAATAAGTATTTATCAAAAAATGCAGTTTTGCCGCCTTTTGATGGTGCACCCACATTAAATATTGTTTTTGACACATTTATAAGTTCAATTTGACATATAAAATTATTCTTTTGAATCAGGATATAAAAATTTACTTTGGATAAATTTTTGATATTTTTTTGATAACTTTCATATTTTGATGAATATTAAAAATACGCTAATTTTTAATTAAAAACAACTTTTTTCATTGAGATAATTTATATGGTTAAATTATAATATTTAATGGTTTTAAAATATAGATAGAATATATTTTTACCATTTAATATAATGTATGTCATTAGCATTAATTTCACATTGAATTCATAGGTAAAAACAATTCAATCTTTGGCAATGTTTTAACTTCTAAAACCCGTTTTCTTAACAACGAGATTTATTTTAAATTAATTACTGCAATATATATGTTTTTAATTTTGAAAAATGGATTCCATATTCATAATCAGTGGGTCCAAATTATGTTAATAGGATACTTTTTATTTTTGGGCATTATGAATATTAACTACAGTAAATTTTATTTACCATAGTTAAATGTAAATCAGGTAATTAAGGGTAAATATAAGATTATATAATTACCCTAACACCTGAAAAAATCCTATTGGATGACTAAAATTCGACCCATATCACCTAAGTGTCGGATTATATTCATTTAATAGACTTTTTTCCATGAAAATAATTTAATTATTAGTAAAACCAAAGAATGTGACAACATGTCACTTTCTTAAATCTTATAAGTATGATAATTTTAATTTGTTGCTAAACTTAATGAAACATCAAAAATGAATATTTTTCAGAAAGCTAATACAATTATCTACATCATAGGAATTTATTTTTAATTTTTAGGGATTGCATAATTATCATTAATTATGACACAATAGTGATGTTGAAATTATTTTATTAATTAAAAAATCAAATAAATGGTTTTAAAATATTAAAATAATTATTATACGCACTATTTAATGTGCTCCACTAATTTTATAGATACATATGACATTTTATTGAACTATTAAATCTTTTATTTTGGACATATCCTCTGTATATATTTTATTTAAATTCAAATAAATGAATAGTGTCAAAATTGACACTGTTGTTATTTTATAAAAATAACATATTATAAAATTGTTTAAAAATCACAAAAATATTTAAAAATTATAAATTAAAATTTATATGGTCGAAAATGTCATAATGTGTCAAAATATAGAAAATTCACAACACATATGTAATTTAATGTTTAGAATATTATTTCCACAAATAAAATTAAATTGATAAATAAGGATAAATCAAGTTGGTAATGTTTAAAATAAATTCCTAACATGTCTAAATTTTATTGTTTGATGCGAATACAACCCTATATCATCTAATCTTCGGATATGAGTCATTTTTTAAGTTTTTAAATGGGGTTGGGATTTAATATAAACTAATATTTCTTATATTTCCAAAGCTGCCCCTCTCCTCCCTTATAAAAGGGAACCTCCTCCCTCTCCTCCTTATACCAATTTGAGAATTCATGCTCCACCAAACCCTGCCCATTACACTTACCCACTTCCCTAGAATCATCCTAGAGGTTCTGGTCTTCTTCAAAGACCAACCCTAGTGCCCTAAGAGGAGGTTAAGAAGAGGCGCGTCAAAAAGAGGTAATATCCATTACCGATCCTTTCCAAATTCTTTCTTCTTCAACATATTCTTCATTAATTGTTTCATTATGAAGTAATAACATCAGTATCACTCATATACTGATATGTTATTATAAGTAATAAACAACCCTATTTCAACATCTATCCATCCAATGGAAAATGAAATCACCACGCGTGCGTACGTACGGAATACCGTCTCCACGCCATGGTGTAATCTATTTTCCCCCACCACCTAACTTGGATGGGTATAATGGTGTAAATAATTAATATATATGATTATTTTAAAGTGATATTGATTCTGAAATAGTATACATACACTCCAATAAAATTCCATGATCATGGGAATGATATCATCGCTCGTACGTACGTACGGAATACCATCTCCACAATGTGATGTGATATGTTCTACATGATCTTCATTACATAAGGATTATATAAATGAATTTAATGAATAAATATAATATATAGTACATTAATACAATTCTGGAAATGATGTATCTATAACCTAAAGAGAAATTTAATAATTTATTCGACAAAACACGCATAAGAACAAAAAGTTATAAACACCCGAATAACAAGTAGCAATGAAATATTACTACTAAGAAGCTAAGAATATGACCATATATGATATCATAAAAATAATTATGATTCTGGAATAAGTCAATAACATTATTTAAATCATTATACAGGAGGTTCGGACACTTACGAGGCAAATCGGACCTAAGGTATTGGAAAATATCACAATCTCATTTTTATCCGAGATTGTTTATACATTGGTATTTATTGGGGTGTATTTTATCATCCACATCCATGTTTCTTCAATATGTAATATTATTTCCATCCACCTACAATTGTGTAAATCCAATTTTACCCTTCGGTGAGTTTTTAGTAAAAGATATGAAAGGAATCTTTTGTCGTTTTTCGTACGAGGTACTTTTTGACTTTTCTAACAAAAGTACGAGATGAATGTTTTTTTAACTTATACGGAATGAATGGATTTTTAAAACATTATTTCCAAGAATCTTCCTTCACAAGTTTTCATGTTTATTTTTAATCAACTTCTTTAGTTTAAAATTGTATGACATGTTTAGAAAGGAAAATGTTTTTGAAGTAGAAAATATTTTTTCCTCATGAATGGAGATCAAGAGTTTTGTCAAAATTATTTTCCATCTAAGATAATATATGTTTCAATTTATATCCCTATTATTACATGGATTTGATTATGTTGTGATGGAAATATTTTTATGTATTCCATTATCTTATATGAATTGTTTTATGATGTCACGATGTTTAAGATTCCCATTTTTATTACATGGGTTATGCTATGACGTATGTTTTATGCTTTTGTGGAACACATAAGAATGGTATCATTATGAGATGGGTGAGACCAATATATCCCTCCAATGCATTGTGTAAAGATTTTATATCTCATGAGATAGACATGGCTGGAATGGCAGGTTAAACCGGTTTAGTGAAACAGGACTGAAACGAGGAGTGAAATCAGTTCAGAAATGGACTTTCTCCACTAAGATAGACTTGGAAATGAGTCTTGACTAACAAGAAATGATTATATATGATTATGTGTGTATGTCACAAAGTTTCATGTTTTAATTTATGATTATTGGGATTACATTTCACTACAATGATTTATCCCATGTTATGAAATTAAGATTTTTTTGCAGGTTAAGATTTCCAAAAGTTATGTTCTTATGTATATGATGTGATTGATATTTATTTTGTTTAATCTTACTATGCATTTGAGCTCACCCTTTTGTATGTTTTATTTCCCCCGGTCAGGAAAAAGTTTATTAAGTAGGATATGCCAAAAAGGGACTCTAGATATGATGAAATAAATGGGAGGCAAAGTTGATGCTTTATGAACTAGTTTTTTATGTTTCCCAGTTTCTAGAGACTCTATACCTATTAGGTCTTTTCCTGGTTTTGTTATATGTTGTAATAAGTGTGCTTAAATTCTGATGTAATGAAAATGTATGTAATGTATGGGTCGTTATAGACGTACTCCCCAACTTCAGAAAATCCATCAGGTGTCTGCCCTGTGGATATCTGAGCACGTCCCATATCATATTCAACATCCCCATGATGAGCCTCTCTGACTTGCTGATGAAGTGGATGAGTGACTGTGAGAGTCTACAGAAAGGCTCCTCCATCCCAATCCATAAAGGATATCTGCAATACGGCCAGCTGCTCTGTCGCCTCTCCTAGTAGGTAAATACCTGATCTCCTACTTAGAGAATCAGCTACAATGTTACCCTTTCCAGGAGTATAAACTATCTCGAAGTCATAGTCCTGGAGGAACACGATCCATCATCGTTGTCTCAGGTTCAGATCCTTCTGCGAGAGGATGTATATGATACTCTTGTGGTCCGAGTATACTATAAAATTCTCACCCATCATATAGTGTTGCCACATCTTCAAGGATAAGATCTCTACTTATAACTCATGTTCATGGGTAGTGTAGTTCTACTCGTGTTGTCTCAAATGTCGAGATAAATACATGATCACTGCTCGCTCCTGCATCAGGACACAACCATGTCCAGTCCCTGATGTGTCGCAGTATACTACGTACCCAACACCCTCTTCCTATAGCCTCAAGATGGGTGCACTAGTCAACCTCTCCCTCAAATCATGGAAGCTCTACTAGCATCTCTCTAACCACAAGAAGGGTTTCCCCTTCATTTTCAATTTATAAAGAGGTTCTGAAACTCTAGATAAGTCTAGAACATTTCTCCGATAGTACCCATCCAGTCCCATAAAACTCCGAACCTTTTTCACACTCATGGATGGATCCCAAGAAAGTACTTCCTCGATCTTCACTAGATCCACTACAACTCTAGCCTCTGAGATGATGTGTCCCAGAAAGTGTACCTCTATAATCTAGAACTGGAACTTCACGAGCTTACCATAAAGCTGATTCTTTTAGAGTATTTCATGTATATTCCGTCAATGGTAGGCATGCTCCTTCTCTGTAATCAAGTAGATCGGTATTTCATCGATGACGACTATGAAAAAGCAATCAAGGTAAGGATGGAATATCGTGTTCATGATACTGATGAACACTGCTTGAACATTGGTTACACCGAAGGGAATAACCAAGAAATCATAGTGGCCATACCAACACCTGAAGGTTGTATTCTGCACATCCTCATCTCTAACTCTGATCTGGTGGTAGCCTGACCTGAGGTCTATCTTCGAGAACTATCATACTCCCTTGAGCTGATCAAAGTGGTCATCAATTATCAAGAGTGGGTACCTGTTCTTCATGGTCATCTGGTTTAGGTGACGATAGTTGACACACAGTCTCAAGCTCCCATCCACCTTCTTGGCGAACAAAATTGGGGATGCCCAGGGTGAAAAATTGGGTTGGGTAAATATCTTCCCCTACAAGTCCTCCAGCTGTACCCGCATCTCACGAAGCTCAGAAAGAGCCATCCGATATGATGGAGTATATATAAGTGCCTTCCCGGGGTATATGTCAATGTATAAGTCTACCTCTCTATGGGGAGGCAGTCATAGAACATTTTCAGGGAAGACATCCGCATACTGGCCCACCAGAACAGGAAAACTCAGACTCTACACATAAACCACTATGATGATGAGTCTAGCTAACTGATGTGTGGTTGTCTACCCCCTCCTATGTGTATGTCCATCCTGCGCTACAAAGGATCCCTTCTTGCTAGTGAAGATTAACCTAGTCCCATCCATGCGGATACACTACACATTGCACCTAATAAAGTCAATCTGAGCATGAACTGTGGATAAGCAGTCCATACCCAAGATGACGTAGCAAGGCCTCGACGCCACTATGAGGAGATCCCAGCCGAATCTCTTGCCTCTTAGAGTAAGCTCACATTGTATCCATGAGTTTTTAATCGTCTAGTCTGCTCCCATAGGAGTCTCTAGTCATAGGGATCGAGCCAACGGCTCCGGAAGAATCTTCGAGCTCCGAAGAAAGGTAGTGGCAATGAAATAATGACTCGCACATGTGTCTATGAGTACTGAAGCAAGGGTGGAGTAGACACAGATAGTACCTCAAACCATATTAGGTGCACTATGGTCATAGGCCTCAACTTCCTCGAGCATATCCCACATCTGTCCACCAGTTCCCTATGTTTGGGGTGGACCTCCTGGTGGTGGTGGTAGTAGGGCCTCGAAATTTCTTCCACCACTCGCTGCTTGGCATGCTCGTCTGCCACGCCAGCCGGCTCCGGCGGACCACCACGGCCGATCCTCTGCCTCTTCCTGGGAGGTCCCTTCTACTGTCTGCTGCTCATCTTCTTGGTGGGTTGGGCAGTCACGAGCCAAGTGACACTAGACGCCACATGCATATCATTGCCTTCTCCTCATATAAATGATTCAGTCTTCTATGCCTCAAATAACTGAACATGTGTCCTGGGGTCATCCACCTGATGTCCGGGTCCTCTTGGACTTCTGTGACATCTATCTACTGCTGGCTGTAGAAGAATCTACTAAGTGTCGCCCTGTAGTTGGTCTCACATCTGGTGACTGCTCAGTGAGAAAACACTCCACTAGAAGGGGTCGCTCCAGCACCCCCGCCTTTTTCGGGATGCTGAGGGGGATCACCGTAGCCCTGATCTCATGCATGAGTCCCAGCTCGATGATCTGGACCCTGAAGAACAGTTCTAGTACCATATATGTGGAGTAGCGTGAGAGGTCGGTGAACCTCACTGAGTAATGAGATATTTTCATGCTACCCTACTGTAGATGAAGTAACTCCTGAATCCGCACTACACGAAGGGTGGCTGGAACAATCCCTGATCAGAAGAGACTCTCGAAGTCTGTCCAGAGAAATGATGCCTTGTCATGAACCTGGAGTATCATGCTCCACCATCTGCCTACTATTGCATGTAAGAGACTCACGACTAGGATCATTATGAGGTCGACTGGTGTCCCTAAAAATCTAAAAACTCTCACTACATCCTCCAGCTAATTCTCAGCTATTGGTGGGTCCATCTCTCCTGAGAACCTGGGCGGGCTCTGGGGATGGAACTCATGCAATGCACTCAGACAGTGTTCCCTCTCTACTGCTTGATCTTGTGGTATCGGTGTCCCAACAGGTAGTGGTACCACTGGTACCTCCACTGTGATGGGGCCCTATACCGAGCCATCGTCGCTCAGTGGGCTACCATCTCGTACGTAACATGGAACCCAAGTTGGCCGCCATCATGGGGCCATCCTGAAAGGAAATAGGTGCACCACGGTTAAAAAACTATACATGGTGAGATAACGCAAAGTAATCACAAATAAAACTATTTCAAAATAAAACACAAACGAAATCATTGTTTTCGTGCACTGAGTTGGAGATCAGAAGTCATAGTCCTAGTTTATGGAAACGTCGGCCGCCACACCAACACCAGTTTCCCTAAACTGATAACCACACTCAAAACACTTAACATTATTTCCATTAAAAGCATAAGATTCCATGTTATGTGGTAGAACCGAATCCTCTGATTCCAATTTGTCACGACCCTTCCTCGGGGCCCATGTAGGGACTACCTCAAGCCCGCCGTCCATAGGCCAGGGGCTGGTAACTAGAACAAAAGGCATTATCCCGATAAAAGGGAAGGCATATCCTTTATACCTGTAACACACACAGTCTGAGCATAAATAGTAGAGGCAGCAAGTACAAATATAGAAAAATAAAGGATTGCTGAAAGTAGGTGTGCTATTATACTAACCCAATTGAACAAAAAAGAACATGTACAAGTAAAAAGTGAAAAACAGCTCTTGGTTCGTCCACTGGGGAATCCTATCTGAAGGGTATGTACAGAACTCGAATAACTCGTCCCTATGGTACGTCTGTCTAGTCTATCTCTTAGTAGCCTTCCATCCATCACCCGTAGCCATGATCACTGATGTCTGTTAGCTGCACAGAACACAACAAGATGTAGGTGAAGCCCATGCAGGGGTGAGTATAACAATACTAAGTAGGGGACCCTGATACCGTCGAAGGTCTCCAAAAATCCACTATGCATAAACCAAAAAAGAAAGATACAATCATGATGTATCAAACAACCCTAATTATGTATATGCCCATACATATACCTATGTTACATAGTCCGGCTCCGACTCTCATGCCCAAGAACAACCTATTCCAAAAAGGTAGTAAAGTCAATCATCTCGATAATATCGATTGAATGTCAAGACACAATTCACACAGGTATACATCCTTTATTGAGTGATAGAGATGATCAAATTTATTCACTGATTAATCTAAGCTATCAGACCCACACATGATACAGGACCAGCTAAGCTGTCAGACCCACACAGGATATAGGATCATCTATTCTGTCGGACGCACACAGGATCCAAGAACAGAAGTCAGAACTGTCGAACCCATGAAAGATTCTCGTACAAGAATTAATCACAATCGAACCAATGGAGGATTCCCATATAGAATTCATCACGTTCGAACTCACAGAGGATTTCGGTACAGATTTTACCACTGTTGAACCCAAAGAGTATCCTGGTACAGTATCATCGCTGCCAGCCCAAGGGTTCCCGCACACAACATGCTAGATTCCGAGAGGGTCTGCTCCTCGAGCCAAGTGTCGATACATAAAATATCAAGAAGTCTAGAGTTGATGTATCTCATAATTCGGTCTCATCATAAGAAACACAACACGATAGACAGTTCATCAACCGGACGCCCAGACTGAGAGTTATTGGCATTTCTTTTCCAGGGGACCGGTTGGTTTTTAGGATCAAACCAACATGACCATACTCCAACTGCGTCCAAAACTCAAGTAGAGTATAAAAAAATAATCTCTCTCCAAGTATTTTATCTCCATTGTCAGTTCATATGTTGGACACCCGTAGCGCAAGATGTGGGATAAAAGGTGTAAATGGTCGTTGCGGGTCCGGGTCCGAACCGGGGTCTGACCTTGTTTACTGATGCGGCCCGACCCGAGTGGTCGGCCCAGCCCGAAGGAGCGGTCTGGCCCAAAGGAGCGGCATAGACTGAAGGCGTGGCCTGACCCGAAGGTGCATCCCTACCTGAGGGCGGCACGACCCGTGGTCGTGGTGTGCCCGGCTCGGTTGGTCGTGCGGTGCCCGGCTGGGCGTGTGGGTCGGCCCAGCCGGGCGTGGGGTGCCTGGCCCGGTGAGCTGTGTGGCTTGGCCCGACGAGCCGTGAGGCACCCGGCTCGGCTGGCCATGTGGCACCCGGCTGGCCGGCCAAGCTGGCCAGCTAGCCACGTAAAAGGGCAGTTGTTACACCCTTTGGCTCCCTAAACGATCGGCACAAGGTGCCGATCCGTATAACCATGGGACTCTTAGGGACCCTCATGGTGCGTACCAGCGTCGGGCTCAGCCTCCAACCCTCCCATGTCCGACGTGGCCTAAGGCCGCGGTCATGCTCAACCAACGCATCATGACGACGCTGCGCCCCTCCGTCGTGGCCCACCTTGGCCGCAGCCTCCTGTAGCACCAGCGCGGCTCGATGGCGCCGCGCTCTATGCCGCGGCCCGACTTTCCTCCATGTGGAATGACGATGCCACGCCTTTCCGGTGACCCTGTGGTCTTGCGTTTCCAGGCACCTTGCGGTCAGCCCGACACCAGCCTCCACTGTCCGCTCCCATCATTTACCACAAACAAGATAAAAAAAAGGAAGAGTCAGTCGTGTTGGTGTAGTCCAAATTTCCCCATGTTATGGTGATATCATTTTTTTGTCAAACCATAATTTCAATGACATAGAACGGTACAAGAATTCAAAACCTCTACCTTGTAATCAGTGTTCGCTAGGTGGAGTCACGGGAAGGTGGTGTCATTCCGTTGACATCAGGAGGAGTTGATGACCTCATTGGTGACGTTCTTCGCGGGCGGCGTCTTCCCTTTCATGCCCTGGTTGGAGAGGGAGAAGACAGTGTTGTCGTTCCTCAGTGGAGATGGGCATTCTTTGTTGAGAGAAGATGTCATTCTTTGTTGGGAAGATATTTTTCTCAATCCTTCCATGACTCCACCACAAGATTAAGCCAACCCCAAAATAATAAAATAACACATCTTAATATAATGTTGACTTAATGAATTCAAAATAATTCAAATTCATTAAGTTACATCACTTAATTAAAGGTGGTGTTGGCTCAATAAATTTTGAGAGGGAAGGTGAAGAGGCTCCAAAAATTTATGGGGAAAGTGAAGAGTTTCCCCCATTAATGGGTAACTGAAGGGGTTTAAGGGGGTTTGAGCTTTTGCGGGCTCTACCACATAATATCCTCCCAAGGGAGGTTTAGCGTGGGTGGAACCCACCTCCAACCTCCCCTTATAGGATTAAACAACCACTCAAATAACAATATGCTAGACATATTTTTAATTTATTTATTTAGAGAACCCACAAAAATTTACTTCCAACCTTGATAAAACTCAACTGCGGTGTAAATCTCCTTAAAAGAATACTGGTGTAGCGAGTTCAACGGTGCCCTCATATTTCAATTCTGAACACCTGTTAAAAAGATATAAAATCACACATGTACATTTACTGAACGTACCCGAAGAAAACATCAAAAATTGATTACGGGCACACCGGGCCTCGGAATCAGGCGCCGTCAGAAACTGCTGACTCGTAAAATTCCCAATTATTAAAAAATTCCATGGGAATTCTGGGTAAATACACCTATACTGGTAATTTAAAATTTATTTTTTCAATGATTTTGGGTCGATTTGTTTACAATTTTCATTGGCTTTCTACATCTATATACTCAGCTTGCTCCACATGCTTATATTTGTCAATATTTTGAAATATCTGAATCTCCCCTATGTTGAATTTTTTTCATTTTTATATATTTTTATGTTTCTAGAGAATATGGATATAAAAATCGATACACCAATCCAAAATTGCATATTTCTAAAAAAATATGACAATCCATTGATCAAGAGTGAGAGTGTTTCTAAGGAATCATATGAGAATATCTAGTATATTTCTTCACCAATTCAAGTAGGGGATTTTTTTTAAATATTTATAAATTATTTAAAGAGCTTTTATGTTTTAGGTCCTCCATTTCAAATTATTTTAGCCGATTAGTTGTTTTATTTCCTGATTACTGGAATAAATTTTTAGTGTAATTTTTATGATTATAAGGGAATTTTTTATTTTTAATGTATTTATTTCTTTTAAATGAATTTCTTATAATGATGATTCGTTTAAAAAAATATTTTTGTATAATGAAATGTTTTCTTTGTGAAAGAAATACTCTCATATTTTTCATGTGGTTTCTATAATTTAGATATTATCTGTTACTATTATTAAATATAATTACTAATAATTTATTTATTGTTTAATAAATTCTTAAAATAAATCATTATGATAGTAATTTATTTTTTAATAAAAATATGACTAAATAATTTAAAAGATTTTTTAATTTTAGATTTTATAAGTTAAATGGATTAGTCCATCGAAATTTTATTTATAAGTGTTTTTTTTATTATGGAAAGGGGATCATTTTTTTCTGAATCATTAATTTATTTTGGTATTTCCTTAAATATTTTATACATTGAATTTCATTGGTTAGTGATATTTATTTTCATAAAAGAATTTTTGTATAAAATAAAATTTTCTTATATATTGTGAAATGTTATCCAATTTTAAAAATTATTGATAATATTGCAAATATATGAACATATACTAATATATATATATATATTTTTTTTCTTGTTGAAAATAAGTTCCTCACATGGTTTTCTCTTTTTAATGTTATTTTCTCGATTACTCCACTATATATGAAATCCATGATATCAAATTATTATAATTAATGTGTGTGTTAAAATAATTTTTATTTTCAATAAATTACATGTTCATTGAAATGTGACATTTTATTTGATTTTATCACACACACACACACACATATATATATATATCTATATACATATTTTGGAGAAAAATATTATTGATTGAAATCATTATATACACATATATAAATGTGTGTATACATATATTAATTAATTTTAAACAGTTTTATTCTTAAAATATATATAGGTACATAATTAAATGAATGTGTATACATGAATGATTTTTATATAAAAATATTTGTATTGTCTTATGATATCTATACATGAGCCCGAAATCATATTTGTATTTCAATATAATTAGATTCAAAAAAATGTATATATATAAACATATGTGTATTTTATTTTGTGTAAAATAGTTAAAAACAAATAGGTGTATATGAATTTATATTTACATATTTCATTTCACATGAATCTACTTTTATCAAGAAACACAAAAAAAATAAGTAAATTAATTTTTTCAAAATAAAAAATGAAGTACATGTTTTTATTTAAAACATCATGGATCTTATGGTGTATAATACATTTTATAATTCCAAAAAATATCAAAAGGATATTTTGTGAATAAACGCAGTGGATGGGGATTGAACCCAAACCCTTATAATAGTTTTTTTAAATCATGGGATTGGTGAACCAATAATTATATAGTGCTCCAATGCATTATGTAATGTTTTAATCTCATGATAAGTCTCATATGATGCATAGAAGGTGCATCCTAAGCACATTATGTGATTGGATAGTTGACCTGATCTACCATGGGACTATGTCCATCATGTTACATTGTCTTGTGAGTAAACACTGACTGCATGTTATGATCCAAGGTGTCATTGAGAATTAATAATCAATGTTTATAAGTTTTCACATGAAATCACAATTATATTATTAATGAACAAAGTGAATTTAATTAATGTTATTAATATTGAAATACTTTTAGCTAATTTTTTTTTTTAAAAAGTACTCTTGATGTCATAAGCCTACATTGTCAAACGTCATAACACATTTTAATTTATATATTGCATTGAAAACCACTTTTTGGTTTATAAATGTTTTGAAAACACCATACTTAGTTTTTTTCTCCCACCATATGCTTTTGAATAAATTTTAAAGGGTATAAGGGTACAAAGAATCAAGTTATTGTTCAAGGTATCTTTTGTGTGTTTAACCCATCTAAATCATAAGATTATTTTTCTTATCCCTTATTTTGATTGTTTTAATTATAATTCAATCATGTATATAGATTCCCAAAAACACTAAACCATTATGTTATCAGGTTGTTAATTAATAAATGATATATATAAAATAGAATACATTTTTTGGTGTTCAAAATATCCATATATGGGTTACTCTTTCATTAATTTATTATTTAATAATTACCAATGTTGTATATGGTTTATGTTTCAAACTCATTTTTACCTAGATAATTTATGATTGAATATAAATTGAAGGAAATTATATAATCATTTATCAATAAAACAATTTAAATTTTTTATCTTCAGGTTATTGATGAATTTTTCAAGTAATTGACCAACTTACTCACATTTTTACATACAATGATTATAAAAATATTTCTATGAAATATTTAATTTATTTAGTCTTTGGTAAATAATATTATTCATTCATGTTAATGTTTTATTTTAAATGTTTTGAAGATTGTTTTCGATATTCTTTTAAAAATTTGTATTTCATTTAACCTATATTTTTCTTTCTATTATAATATTTAATATAAATCTCATGGTCATTTTTTGGACAAGTTACTCTTCACTATTTACCGACATTTTGACTGGAATGTTTTTTTAACATATATGGAATAAAAAGAATATCCCTTCAACATAGCCACTCAATTTATTGAATCATTATTTACAAGTTTCTATGGTTCATTTCAAAGAACATTTTTTATATAATATTAATGAATTTTTTATATTTTAATTAATTCATTTGAAAATGAATAGTGTATATTAATTAATAAATATTTTAAGTGACTCTTAGATAGAATTTACATTTACTATAACATCCTATAGATATAATTAATATTTAATTGGGATATGATCCAATTATACCATACTTATTATTATTCATGATGTTTTATGATTATGATGATACGTTGTGTGTGAATCATGATTTTTTAATGGGATATGTTATGATGAAATGATTATGAAAATCAATTTGATAATATAGGTAATGTAATATAATGAACGATCTATGACGTTGTAGAAAATATATGAATATATTATGATTATGTGATTAGTGGTTCTATAATTTTATTTCACTTGAATACATTGAGTAATGATTGATATATCATGATATTATAAGTAATGGAATGAAAAGCGACCCATGTTCTATAAGGTATATTTCCCATTAAGATAGTCTTGGGAGTGAAATTTTATAAAGGAAAATATGGAATTAGGAGTAAACCCTATTCATTGTGATAGTCTTAATAGTTATCCTTGATGAAAGAAATTATTTTCTACGATTATGTATATACCAAAAACATATGTCATTGTTACATTCATATTAATCATTTTTTATTCCATTATAATTCTTGTCTTATGAACATCCATTATTTATTCCATGATTTATTAATTTGATCAGTATTATTATGGGTATGAATTTTCAAATGCTAAGATCGGGTACTCATACACTTATTCTCATAAAATGTTTTCTGAACATTGATAACTCCATTTTTCAACATTATTTTCCTTCTAATACCATACTTTTTTATGTTTCATTTCCCTAGGTTATTAAAAATAGTTTTAGAGAGGGAATTTCTATGAAGAGTAATATGTTGGAGGATCATTGTCAATGACATTGAAGATATTTGATGAATTAAGAATATTGTATATATATTATTCAATTACACTAATCCTTTATGTTCTTTAATGGTGTATTTTTAAAATATTTTTAATATTCATTTATTTGAATTTAATATATATATATATATATAATGTGTATGCCATTATACCAAGACCATTTTTTGTTTTGGAAAATAATAAGAATAGTGGACATTGATACATTAGTATAGAACTAATTTTATTATCCTTGGATGTAGAATAATGTGATTAAAGTAATCAAAATCTTGATGTCCAATGTGTATTTAATTTACTACTTTAACTTGTCAGAATTTAGTGATATTGTGAATGAAATAATGAGATATTATATGAAAAAATGCCATACATAAGTTGGGACAATATACAAAATGGATAAATAAGTTATGTTGGAAAAAAAATTTATAATGATTAAAACGAAATTCATCCCCACAGTCCATGTGCCTTGGGTACTTAATATCTCCTTTGATGGAATATCGAAAGCTATGAACACAAGAATGTAAATCCTTCATTTTTGGTGTCATATATTGTGTAAGTACCTATTATACTCATGGTAGTTTCTTCTTATATGGAGGTAATGTTTCTTCTGTATAGATCAAAGAGATGTCAAGGTTTATAAGCTTTAGTTTTTTTCATTATAATAAATAAAATGTAATTTTATATACATAATAATTTTTATCAAAATATGGGAGGAAAAATAATTTTATATATTTTATTATTCTCACACTGTTTATTAAAGTGATTTTAACGCTAACTATTAGACATCGACTATAATTTTATATGGATATTCTTGTGGAAAGAATCCATATGTTATATTCCATAATCCTTAATTTGGTTAGAAAAATTATTTAGTGGTAATTAGTTAGGTCATCTTACCAATTGTTATCTCACAACTCATTAACAAAATTGATTAAACCCCCAAATAAAGAAATTCTGACATGGATCCCCTCATCACATGCCTCTAATTTTCACCAAGTACTTCTTTTGAAGTCAAAACATGATGTCAACATAGTTATGTCTACATAAATATAAAGATTTAAACTATTTGATATAATACTGATCCCTATCTATGTTTATAGAGGAACATTAAAATATATTTCTATCCATAAAACCAATTAATAAAGGAATTTTTAAAATTAATATTTCCTTGAAGGATTTTATTTATTATTAAAAAATTTCAATATCTATTTCATTAAAATCATTGTTAATGTTTTTTTGATTTTTTTATAATTTATTAACAATGTTATGATAAAATTATTTTTTCATAACGCATTTATTATATTTTTTCATGAATGTTATGTAATCTTATTTAATATATGGGATATAGTTTAATAATCTTATAAAAATGAACCGCATAAATAAATAAATAACAATGTATATAAAAAATTAATGTAGGTGACTTGATCATGATATTTCAAGTGGTTGATTTAATGAGTGTGAGATTAATCCACCTATGAACCTATGGGATGAACTCCTTGAGACATGATTGGATCAAGTTTCAATATTACACTGTTGACTATAGTTTTACTAGGGTTGGTTTCACCACATATCAGGTTTTGAACCACCTCCACTCATTACAGATCCAACCTCAACCTTTATCATAATCATATATATGTGATGGAAAATAGGGTTATGTGATACATAAAATAAACAATTGGAATGGTGGTCCTACATAATAAACATAGGAGAGCTGACTCACTGTTCATCACATTTATTTAATAAAAACATTATCACTTATAAAATTCCATGTAATAATATTTAATTAAAGATAATCCATACTGATATATTAGACATCAATGCTCATGAATTATCTCATACATGCAGTGACATTACATAAATACCTGATCAAATTCATTTAAAATATCTCCACTATTTAAGATAATTTTTACATAAACTCATATTTAAAACAATAAATTTTTTAGCTTAATGTTTAATCAATGATATAATAATGATACATGATACTTAAATTCTATTTAATTTTTAATAAATTAAATTAAATTAATTTTATCAAAATTACTCATACAGGTAGTGCATGTTTGAGGAAAAAAGTGTTGTATCCCTATAAAAAAATATATATCATCCTTTGTTCTCTAAAAATTAATGTATATTTTTATAGCATGTATCATAAATAACATTTTAGATATTACATTGAATATTATTTCATGTGTCCATCCAAGTAGTCATATTTGGTGTGAACAACACATGAAACTCATTAATATACATAGAGTGTATTTTCATCAATTCCTATGTAATATACATGGTATGAATAGAACCTTGTAAGAAATGATATGATATTTATGAAGAATTTAATTATGATATTATTATTTTTTAAAACCGTATCTCTAATTGGGTATATGTCAACATAAAATGCTGTTTTGATTAATTCTGTAAATAATTATCATTCTTTGTAATAATTTTACATGTTTAAAAACCTATCGTGGTATTAAATCTATGTAAATTGGTTTTAATTACATAAATTTTACACCAAATAAATATCATATAATTCTTATTTTTCTATCATGTGTTAAATTCTTATAGACTGTCTGTAATCCGTACAAAATAATTCCATGTTACATGATATTTAGGCCAATTTCACACCATTTAATAATAGATATTTCTTGTTTTATAGAAGGTATTAAACACATGATTTTTTTATTAATTACAGTACATATGTATTATTTACACACTATGTATATATATCACTTGACCGCCTTTTTGGGAAGGCAATGGACAATGTGTACAACAGATATAAGTTGTGTCACTTTGAAAACAATGTTAAACATTGGTCGTCAATAGACGATTTAATTAAATTAATCATAACTAACCCCCACATGAAAATTCATGATTATATGAACCATGTACATGTGGGACTGATCGAGGATACACAATATGTAAATATATTTCAATACAAGTAATATGTTCTACCATCCAAGTTACCTATCTCCTATTTAATGAATCTCTATATGTTCTCCACATGTCCTTGGAATTTTCTTGGTCATATTTTAATGAAAAAATATTTATCAAAAATTACTTGATTAATAATAATAACTAAAATGAAAATTTATCAAAATAATCATGATATTAGTCAACAAAATTAAATAATTATAAATGTCAACATGATATCATTGATACAAATTGAATGTTCTTGGTGTAGTGGAATTGTTGGCCCAAAAAATAACCATCTTTACTTTTTTCAGATAAAATGAATAATATGAAATTACATATTAGAGAATAACCATATCCAATGAATATACATGAATAATATTTAAACATACCACTATAATAATGATAATAAATTAATTTAGATTAAATTTAAATTTAAATTAATAACAAGAAAATAGCTTGACCTTGAGATTTTTCATCAATCTGGATGTAGAGAAATAAAATCCTTTATTCATGTTTTACCAACTGTTTGATTATAGGATATATAACATAATTTTTGTCGAACTGATCCAGACATACTGCTTCAAATTAGAAAAATAATAATGTGTCTATGGGTTCTACTGTCGAAAATCCAAATGTCTTGTAAGTTTTCATCTTTATTGCAACACTATACTATATGATTGAGAATTAATTGTATTATTTTGTTGGTCTGGAAGTGGATAATGTTGGTTTAGGAATTCTATATTTATAGAGAGGAAGCAAAAACATGTTAATCATAGAGATAATTATCTAGTGAAATAATTTGTGTTTTTAACAACAAATATGTTCCAAAAAAATATTTGAAATTATATAATTGAGTTTATATAAAGGTATAGTCTATTATTAATAATTGAAAAAAATCATTTAATCAAATAAAAAACCTAATATATATTCTCTATAATGATAATAATAATGGCATGTTCTGACTTGCATGAATAATTATCATTTTATAAATTAAATATTTCTTGTTTATATAAATGATATTTAAGACTATATCACTTCTGTTAATTAGAGTGTTACTCAGCTATACCATCTTCTTCTACTATTACCAATACACGAGTAATAAATATTATTAATTATATAAATAAATAAATATTTTTCCTGTAATTTATGATAAATATTTATTTTAATATTTGACCAAATTAATGAATATTCTATAAATTAAAAATATTATTTATTACCTTCATAATAAAAAAAGAGAGAAATATATATTCTATTAAATATTAATTTAAATAAATATTAATTTAAATAATTAGTTTATAAATATTTTGTAACAGAATAAATGTTATTTATAATTTAGGAATAAATATTATTTATCATCTTTAAGAATAATATTTATTCAAACTATTAAATTTATATAGTTTTTTTACTATGATTTATGTAAACAATATCATTGTGACCCTCCAAGAATTTTCTTTAATGAAATTAAGCATTATTTCAACATGTCCAATATTGTCATCTAGAATCACATCATGGAACCAATATATGAAGAACATAACTTTTCAATGAAAACAACCACATCTGAATTATTACTATGAAATATAATACACAATCTTCTAGATATCTATTTTTAAAAAGGTATCATACTCATTTTTTCAACCTATGAGCTTGCTATACTTTTCTTCAACGTCCTGAAATTTACCCATCAATCCTTTCATACATTGAAATTTTGATCAATAGTTTTATTCTAATCAATGTGCATGAGATATCATCATCCATAAACCTTATGGTAAAAAATCATATATTGACTTTTTGATTAATATAATATTACTTCATTACATATCTAATATATCATATATCTTCATAAGAATATGTTATCACAGTTTTTATCAATACATAAATGTTCATAATACAGTAATTGAATTAAAAAAAACTTATTCTAAGGATCATTACACATGTTCAGATATAAAAATATCCAACTAGACCCCAATATAATGTAATATCAATATATCACATTGTGGACCTAATCATAGAGGGTAATTGTTATGGCTTTTTCAATGTGATGAATACTAAAAGAGATTTTCAAATTAATATTATGTTAAAGAAAAATCTATATATGAAAATGTAGTTATAAATATTTAGGACCTTCAAAATATAGGTAATCTATTGTATTGTGTAGTTGGTTCATGGGAACTAACACCAACACATAGTTTGGGGGGATGGTGTATTGAATTTAATATATAATTCCATTTTTTCCATGGAAGAGTTTCAATATTGACAACTTATAACACTATGATAATTTGTCTTGTATTTATATTAATTTTTAGTGTTTCCCACAGAGTATGAATAGTTATGAATCATGTCAATTCATTATGTTCTATTTTTTGGGTGTTTCTCTTCCATTAATCATTATTCCAAATTGGAAGTTAATTTATAGTATGAAAAATTATGATTTTATACATGTATTGGATGCTATTAATTCCCGAATCAAATACATTGAGTCATGAATCATTCATCATTGTAACTAACATAATATTTTACTTTATTTTAGGTTAAATAAGTTGTTATGACTCATCACATATAGAAAAAATGTATTATATCATCTCGGTTATATAATATTATAAATCCTTGAAAATATTTCATTAAGACTTTTTAAAAGTGTGATTTTTATTATTTATAATAATTTAATTAAATATGTGGTCCAATTAAAATGAATTGAATTGCAATAGAGAATGGTGAAGTTATCAATGTTTTACATTTCTAATTTTAGTTTCATACTGATTCAGGTTAATGATTATTTATACTAGATAGATCAAGATATTATATTATATGGAGTAAATAGAGATTCCATGGAAAAGTGATAGTGGGAAATGATCTAATATAATGAGAGGCATGTGATTTATATAACTCTTTCCTATAATGTAAAATTTAATATCTAGTAGGTGAAGAGAACAATAAAAAAAATCAACACTAGACAATATTTATGATATGATATATGTAATGAACAAATTATTTTTGATATAGAGTCTATTCATCAATAATATGAAAAAAGGAAGGTCATTGAACATTAGGTAAATTATTTTAACATGATTATTTTAGATGGATTAATTAGTTTTAATGATCACTATAGATGTTTGGGAACTAATACTTATTTCATTAGTTTCGAAATCATGGGATGATATAATTAAATTGCCTAAAACCTATGGTAGTAATAATAACATGGTTTTAAAGTAGATTTGAGATATTATCCTAAATGTATGGTTATAGAAGAAGAATGTAATATATTATATTAAAACTATATTAGGTGTACAATGTAGGGGAAATTACACTTGAAAAAAATAAAAAATTCAAATGAAGTATAATTGTAAGACATTAAAAATCCAGGTAAATGTGCTAGAATGATTGAATATATATGATTGAATAGTGTAAATAAATAGAATTTTTAAAAATATTATTTGAAAATATGTGTATATTTGAAAGAAATATTATTATTGTTCAACTATAGTAATTGAAAATAAGGAAGTTGAAAGATTGAGTCTTTGTGTTTAATAGTTATTAGTTCATGGTTTCATAGCTATGGGGCTTCATTTTACATGACATCCAGTAATCGATATATGTGAATTTATATATCTAACTGATTTCGTATAGTTAATATTATAAATAGTTTCTTTAATATCATTATAAAGGGTGATGTGAATGTTAAAATCAAGATTGAATGCATGCTAGATAAATTTGGAATCTATCAAAAACTAGGATTAAAAAAGAAAAAAATTTCATTTTGTTAGCAGGATGATGTATATTTCTATACGAGTTTTAAAGATGGTATATGGAAAATAACATAGGGGTTAATGATGGGGGCCAATTATTTTAATTATGGAACATTGTTTTTGACTATTAATTGTGAATGATAGATTAATTTCATAAAAAAATACAGAAATTTGATTTTTTTTCTTGACCACTAATGACATATTTTTAACACCTTGAGATTTTATATTATATTTCTCTTGAATAAATCTTTATTGTTTGAAATCATGTTTTAAATGAAACACAAAATAAATGTGGTTAATTTTTATACATTATAAAATTTATCACATTATATGGTATTTTACTCGACTATTATTATAAAAAATTGTTTATAATTCACATAGAAAATACTATTGATCCTACAAAACTATTTTGTAATATTTTTTCAATAATACTGGTTTTGATCTCTTATGTTTTTTAATGTTTAACTTATCTTATTATAATGAAATTAATTCATTGTATTAAAATATAAAAAATATTTTTTCATACACAAAAAATGTATTCATTCGATATCAATTTTATATAACGTAAAATTAAAAACATTTAAATGTAAAAAGAGTTTGTTTTTTCTAAAACAATATTTCTATTAGTGAATAGTATTTTTATATTAATAATTTAAATAAATTAATACTTATAAATTATTTAAATGAAATATATTTAATATAATATAATAAGTCAAGGTAGGGGGAAAAATTTAGTGAAAATACTGCACTAATGCAATAGGGAAGTACTTGGTGAGACTTGAACCTTAGACCTCCCTGAGACACTATAGGGCCACTATAAACAGATCTAAACCCTACTGGGAATAAAATATATTGAATATATAATCATTAAAAAATATTAAAATTCCATTAATAGTTTTTATATGTCATGTAATAAAGTAAAATAATTTTTTTATGAAAAATAAATACTTTTTTATAAAAAAGATTTTTATTATGTTTTGTGTGTTGATTTTAAGATTTATATCAAAAACTTATAAAAAATTAATTTTCTAGAATGAATTCTATATTTTGAATCAGAATGTATGTTTTTATAATGATTTCATATTCATTTTTTTGATAATTAATTCAACTATTTTTAACATCATTCAGGAACTCTTAGTATTACCCTAAAACCACCTTAGTAAGGCATGTGTTAATTGAAAATGGAGGTTTCACAAAGAAGCTGTAGGAATCTTATCTTTATATATAAATCTTATTTTATTATTATAATTACTATAAATTTGTTGTATCCATATTAAGATAAAAATTATAGTATTATCAATATAATAATATATTATTATAATTTTTGGATAACCATTTAATATATCCTTACAATCCATTGGAAAATTATAACATCACTTGCACATCCATGTTGATTATGAATTCCATAAACTGGTTTTATTTTATTCATTTAATATATATATATGGAAGGTAATAGTATTATATTGAGTAAATATATATGATATTTAGGACATATTTATGATTATTATAAGGTGAATTAATATATTATTTTCATTCTTCCATCCATCAAAAAAGAGATAACATCACATGTGTGGACGTGTGGATTAGTATATTCGAGAAATGATGTAACTAATTTTTCATCATCAATTTATATTAATTGATATAAAAGTATATATAATGAATAAATATGATAATTATTTCATTAATAGTGACATTTAAATGATTGAACCATGAACCTGTTGTATGTACCAAAACCATCAATTTGAAACATGCACTCAAAATAGACCAGATTTCACCCGACTGTACATTTCAATGAAGGTATTTTTATTCAAGTGATAAATTTAAATTAAATTGGAATCATAAATTTTATTTTATGTAATAATATAGTTATATAATATTTTTAATTGAAATATTTAGTTAATATACAAGAATATTTAATGCATATAAAGAAAGATGGGGCTTGAGGTAAGAGATTCTCATCTATCTTTTGTTTCAGTGAGACATAAACCATATTTACCACTTGTTTCGATCATGTGGTGTATATAATTACACTTGATATTTTATATTTTTAATCAATTTATTTTAATTTCATTTAATTTTTTATTTAATATTAATTCCTTCATTGGTTTTATGAATTAAAATTTTTTAATGTTGTATGTCTTTAAGTTACAATCTCATTTCATTTTAGGAATGCCTTTGGTAAATTTTAATTAAGAAAAATTATATGGAACTTATAACATAAACTTAATATATTTCATTATTATAAATATATATTTCTAATTTTTTATATATTAGAATAATCTTCCTTACTCTATTAGTTAAACATACTATGAAATAATCATTAAGAAAAACAATCATTATTTCCTATTTGGTTGAAAAACTAATTATTCTATGTTAAAGTTCATTAATTTTTTGTCATGGTGAAGCCATTAGTCATTCCAATAGCCTCTCCTAGCTTAGGGTAGGCTTAGCGGGTTTGTGTCGGCTAGAAGCGCGTGAAGCGGTTCTACGTGGTCTCTGAGTGAGAACAAGAGGGCATCATCAGGATTTTACTTTGGCTTGCATTTGGCATTGGATTGTATGTGTTTCTAGGTTTGCGTTAACTCTATGTTGTGGCAGTTGTGTGGATTATATACAAATGGATTTTACTTTATTGGTGATATTTTTTGTGTAATATTATTTTCTGTGATATTTTTGTTGTTAGATTTGATTCTGTTTCTTGGAGTACGTTGATGGCTTTGAAGTTTTTTTTCTAAAGATTGTGATAGAGTAGTTGTTTAACTCCATTCAATATATGGAGGTTTTTCAATAGGGTAAAGCAAACATTGAATAAGAAAGTAAAAGCATCCAATCAAACAGGTTGAGGATGAAATTACATCATTGAGGTTGGATCGTTAAAGGTTGTCTTGAAAGGTTATGGTGTGATGCTGTTGATTTTTTTGCTTCGTGATCTGCTATTTGTGGAAATTTTCTCCTTGTGGCCCTGCGGATTGTGTTTAAGGTAATCAACAACAATTTCATCTAAAAAGGGGAGAATCAGAGGAGGTTAAGAGTAGATGTTTTCACCTGACATTACTATTCATGTTCATATGTTTGAGAGGGTATGACATTACCATCAATTCCAATCACGTGTATTCGTGCACGGGACAACTTGCTGAGTAGTAATGTGTAGGTGGAATCTGTTCATCATGGTTATGTTGCTAGGTTGGAGCACTACATTTTTGTTTTTAATTTATTGTTTTTTGTCTGTGATCTATCTCTAGAGGCTTGGTTGTTTGTTATGTCGTGATGTTAGGTTGGGTTCCCCCTCAACCCTTAAAAGTGGAATTATGATAATAAAAAAATTAATTTTATGTCAGTTAGTCAATTATTATTTTAACATATTAATAATTAATGAAATGTAACATAATCATGAATATTATTTTTTAAATACTTAGTTACATGTTTCTATTGTATTTCAGAAATAAAATCATTTCCTAAATATTATAGGAATATTGTTTAAACACTACAAAAAGTGATAATTTCTCTTGAATTTAAATAAATTTTTTAAATACATTTTAAAAGAAAATTTTCATCCATGTTAAAAAATATATTCTATATTGTGGTCTATTGGATATATGATAATTTATTCTATTCACTTTATTGGAGGAATTAATATTTCAATGATCCTAGTATTATTACAAGACACTCCTTTCTTTCCCTTTGGGTTTATTAAGATATTAAGTTATAATGAATGATTATCTTATATCGTACACTTCCTTTTTGGAAAGATTATGATTATAATATGATTAGACATTTTTAAAAAAAAAATCCAAAATTTAATCTAGGATTATATACTCATTTTTTAATGAAATGATGGAACATATATTATTGGTTTTCATTATGATATAGATGATCTGAGAATTATATATACCTCTAAATCCTTAGGTATTGATTGAAATCTCATGAGATAACATGATGTATAATGGGGGGACAACCCAATTTTGTAAGGGACTTTTTCAATAATGATAGTGTTGGGAGTGATCCATTACTATGTAGTTGATGGAATTAAGAGTGAACTTAATCCACTATGATAGTCCTTGAAGTGATAAATTATGATGGAAATTATTTTATAGTCCTATATTTATTCCTTAATGATTTTTAAGATTAAGAACTATTCTCATATCTCATGATTAATTATTGGGGATACCACACTCTTATGGATTAAGTCAATTACTATGAAATCACATTTAGTTTGTGATTGATGATTATAGATAGTTTAAATATTGGTTATGATGTTATTAATTTATTATGATTTTTTCATACCCTTTTTATTATTATTAATTATGATCATTTATTTGAATCTTATATGTTTAACCTTACCGATAATCTAAGCACACCATTTCTTATGTTTCCATTTTCCCAGGTTATTGGCAAATTTATTCAGTATGAGATGTCTAATAAGTCTACAAAAAAGAGAAGAACATTATTTAATATGTTGGACATATTTAATGAATTTATTTGGAAATGTATATATCTAAAAATACATTAAACCTTTATAATCATTGGACATGAATTATTTTGAAATATATTGAATAATTAAATCAAATAATTTAATAATTATATATTTTATATTCATGATGATTGAGTTGTTATGAGATAAGGGTTCAGTTATTTATTTATATTTGTATTATATAACTCTATTGATAATCTTTTGGGTATTCCTATGAGTAATATAAAATCTTGTGTTAGGATAAATAAAGAATTCAGATATTTCATGAATATACACCATTTTCTAGATACATCAATGTGGATGCTTCTATATAATAGATTCACCTTTGGGTAAAAACTATGAAAGGGGATTAAATGGGATTAACACGATCACCACTGATGCACAATGAGTGGGATAAAGACTACACACTATTATGGACACTCTCATGGGATGTGATTGGGTTCACTCACATTCTATTTATAATCCATTTTAATGAATGAGACTATATAACCTATGAAAACTAATGATATTTTATAGTGACTTGGGAAGATCATAATGTGTCATGGGTTGAATTAAGGTGTTAAAATGTAAAAACTTATAAGAATTATTTTTATAATAATATGATATTTTACTCTAACTATTGATTTTTGATATTAACGCTATATTTTTTTTGTTTTTATTCAATGAATGTAACATAGATTAATCATGTAAAAAATAAATGTGATGAAAACTATAACAACCTTCCTTATGATAAACCAAATGAAATGATATTTGGGATGTCAAATCATATGCCTCTTTTCACCAAAATATCTCATTAATTGAATGATAAAATGAATTATTCTTAACGTTTGAACAAACAAAATGAAGTAACACTTACCTATTGATTTTTTATGAGGCAATATTCAATATCCTTCAACATTTCATTTATTAATCTAATTTTTGAGAAATTAATCAATGATATTGAAAATATATTATATATTCTCCAACGCTCAAACCATGAGAATGTTATTTTATTCTAGGAATAATTTTACAATTAAAGCAGAACAATGATTCACTCTTAATATGTATACATGGAAAACGGATAATATTGACTCTATTTTGTGGGAATATTTTAAATATGTGTATTTTAATAATTATTTTTATCTAAAATTGTCACAAAAAATAGAATTATAATTTCTTTAACTATAGTATAAGGATTATGATTCCTTTAGAAACTATGAGGATAATTTCAAAATACTTGAAAGGTATGATTCATGTATAATCATTGTCCTAGAATGAATATTTATTGAGACTTTGATAAGTACAATTAAATTATATAATGTGTTATCAATAGAGAAGTTGATGTTTGAGACACTAATTTTTTTCATTTATTTTGGTAGAAAAAAAAAGACTTAATTTTTAAGAAATTACAATATAAAAACTAGTGGAGGAAATAAAATTATTTGAATTCCATGTCATATGTGTGGAATGAAGCATTGAAAAAATTTATTTATATGGTATAGTAATTGTTTTATGTTTGGAATAGAAGAACAAAGAGAAAAGTAATTTTGATGGGATGTTAATGGGTAATTAAAGAATTTTGAGAAATTTCGATCAAATTTTCCTCCCACAATCCAATGCTATAATTGTACGGAGTATTAGAATAACATCAAACTATGCTTGAATTTAATGTTTAATTGTGAAAATTTTCATATGGAACCTCTTAAACTGTGAGAAAAAGTGAAAGATCATGTGATAAAAACTACTCAAGTGGGTCATGATAACATATTCGTTAAATAGAAACTTATTATCTACTATAGAATTGAAAATTTATTATTTTATTCTGGGTCTACCCACTTTTTAATATTTGATAAAAATTTTAAGGGAATCATGTATCCACCTCAATGATTAGATGTAGGATTTTTGTTAAGAACTTATAATTTTATGTTGATAACATATTTTGTCAATATATTCTTTTTGAAATATGTTTTCTGGAACATGATTCCCAAAATTCATATAATTTTCCCCCTATAATTAATTTTATTTTGTTTTTGGTGTGGATTGGTTCTCTCTTTATAGATCCCATATCAATTACTAAGGATGAGAGGAAATATTTGATGTTCTAAATCTATCTATGATAATATTTTATCATGGGGATTATTGTGAACATCCAATGGAATTTTATTCCATTGAATATTAAATATTACCAAATCATATGTGTTATTTATATAATGTCCTAATACATTAAAAGAAGACAATATTATGCATGATACACAACAATCAGGTCAAATAAACCAGAAAATATTATAATATAATTGAAATAACATAGTAATGTTTTTGTGGGTATGAATAATATTATTTGAATTTGAAAAATATTAATAAATGTCCCACTAAATAATAATATTTTGATTATTTCTTCAGAAATATGTACTAAATGTTTTGTAAATTTATTAAATTATTAAAAAATAAAATTTCTTCAAAAAACAATTATATATTTCTATGAGAAAATATTACAATTATTTTTGGGACAATTATAAATTTCATTTCATAAAAATTATATCATTTTGGAAACCAGCGTATAAATTTTATCTTTTGGTGAATGTTTGGGTTTTTTAGGGAAAACATTGATTTTTTATTGAATAGTTAAAATGCAATTTTTGGTCATGAAATAAATTATTTTTATTATATGAATATTTTTAAAAGACCTATTTTATCTAAATTTACTGTAATTTTTTTTAATTAATAAATCTAATTAATTAAATATTATTCATCATTATAGAACAATTTTTATACGATTGTTTATGGGATTGAAAATGCATTTTCCAAAAGACATGATTTCATTGAATTTTGTGTTTTAAAATTAAATTAATTTATTGCATTTATAAAAATTATATCAAGAAAAAATTATCTCATATTTGGAATTATGATGTTCAAATTTGGTAAATATTTCACTTTTTTATGCATTATGAATAGTAATCATGAAAACAATTATCACATTGTTAATGAGTAAATTGACATAAACATGGCTATAACTATAGGGTAAGACATGAAAATAAAAATAACATATTACATTAAATTATTTTATGAGTGGTGTTTGAAAAAACATTATGCTTAAAAAAGTAAATATTTCTGTGTATACCATTATGCTAATTTTTTAAACCCAAATGTGATTTTTACAATGATAACTTATATTTTATTCAAATTAGAAACAAATTTTGATTATTTTTATGTAATGGAATGGTTGGAGGATTCCATTTGTTTTAATATTTCCCTAAAAGTATAAAAAGAATAATTTTTCATTATTTTAACAATTATATTATTTTAAATAAATTTATTACCTTATATTTGGCTGAAATTAGTTTTACACATAAATAACATATTTTTCAATGAATTGTTTTTAGGTATTTTGTGTCTTTACAATAAAAGTGTTCTCTTGAACCTAAAAAATTTTAACATGATAAAATTTATTCCAAATGTAGATTCATTAGGTTCTTATTTTTTAGATTGATCTTATTATTTTATTATCTTATTAATTTATTATGTTAAAAAGTTATGAAATCAAATTTAAGGGTAAAATTAATTGAAGTGGTTCAATTAGAATATATGGCTTAAAATGTGTAAAAAATGTACAGAAATGAATTTTTTAGTTTATTTAGATCATATAACACCTTATAATGAAATTTTTATTTCATTGGATCCTAATTTAATGATTATGATATATATATATATATATATATTAATCATTTTGGTAATTCAAAAAATATCCATCCCCTTGCTTATAAAGGGGATCATCTTCTCCTTTTGTCTCCACATTTAATTTTCCTATTGTTTTTCCCTATACATACATAAATTCATTAATTACATCCTTCACCATATCATAGAGTTCATGTTCAGATTCCTAAACCAACTAATGAATAGTTTTGGTATGTAGCTAAAGAGATTCTTTGAATGACATATATAATTCTTAACTGAGTTTTTTCATTTTATTTCTTGTTCTGACAAATAAAATCATCTTCAACCAAAAAATAATATTAAAATAATTCTGTTACATATATTGTTATTTTATTGTGTTAATTTAATAATCTATATCCTTCTTCTCTTCCATCCAATTTTAAATTAAAGCATCGTTTATGTGATTGGTGTATTATCGCCACGTGAAGCGATAAATTCATTTTTCATCACCACCCTAAAGAGATTTTAATAATGATGAATTTATTGTATATATATGGTATTCATGATACATTAATCATCTATATGGATAATATATAATCTATTTTATTACATCTCCAGCAATAGAAAAATGATAATGTCATTCATGGGCACGTAAGGATTACCACCCCATGAAGTATTGAGATTCACTATTCAAGACCACATCCCATGGACATATTCAATAAATTTATTTAAAGAAATAATATATATAGATGGAAAAATAATTATTTAATAAATTTAAAATAGTACCTATCTTATTTCAATCATGTTCATTGAGAAATGGAAACGTTACCCATGTGTGTGCACGACGTACCGTCTCTATGATTATAACATAGTTCATTTTTCATAAACATTATTAATGGATGATATTAAAAGTACAATTAATTTTCAAAAAATACAAATATTTCATGATTATTATTACATATACCATGTAATAATGGCATATTTGACTTTAGTCAAACTACTTAATTCATTTTGGATATAGGAGTTGAATAACGTCAAAATTCTCAACGTGAACTTAAGAGATTAATAATTAAATAAAAAATATTAAGAGAAAAAACTAAAGGAACAATAAAAATAAAAAATGATCTTGAAAAGTTAAATTATTTAAATAATTTTATTATTCTCGACGATAAAGAATGTATGTGATGAGTGAGACTTGTGGTATGGGCCACTTTATATTAAAAAAACATCTTTATTATTTTGAATATTTAATTCCTAAAATTCTTTCACCCATATACATATTAATAAATAAAATTATAGATATATTTATATAAATATAATTAAATCATTAAATAAATTTATTTAATTTTTTTAATTTATTTCAAATGTTTTTGGATGCAATATTTTTACATATAAAATGGGGAATGTTTTGACATTCATTATGAAATGGGAAAATGGAATGACCTATTTTAAAATATGAAAAATGAATATATTTCATTACTATAATAGAAATTATTTTCATTAAAGCTTAATTTAATATTTTACATTTTCATTTTCAATGAAAATCATTTTCTCAATATTTTCAAAAAAAATCGTTTTTAATGTTATCAAATGTAATGGATATTTTCATTATTTTATGTTATGATTTAAAATAAATTTTCTCAAATGAGTAATGTATAATTTTATGAGTTTCATAATGGAACTGAATGATTCTATGGGATTGTAATTATTATGGTCCCAGTAAATTAATTATGATCAAGTGATCTTTGTATATCTATATAATGCATTGGGTAGAGATTACATTATCCAATGTATTATGTTGTAAGTTGATCGTAATGGTTATTCTAATTGTTAGGGTTCTTCATAAAGTCAATGTAAGGGTTATATGAATATTATGCCCCAAGGAAGTTATATTATTTGTTTAAACATTCCAATTATTTTTCATGGAAATCAATTTATTTCAAAAGTTAATCTAATAAAGTTTAGTTTTAAAATATATATTATTACCTTTCTCCATAAAAATATATATTTTGATGGATTTTTTTTCATGGGTTATAGTATATTTTTAGAAACCATAATAGTTATTTCAATTAATTTATGATTAATTATAAATAGTTTAATGAAAAACATTTTTCAATAAAGCTGATTTTAAGTGTTGGTATGTGATTATTTAAGCTCAAAATTTATTATGTTAATGAAAAATGATCTTTCCTGCTATTATGGTTTGAAAATAGAATAATGGGTTTATTTATTATTATTATATACCTATTATAAATTATTTTCACATCCCACAATTTTATATTTTTCCTATGGAAATTAAGGATGATTTGGAAAAACAAGAATTCATGTTAATAATCATAAATATTTTTCATAAAATAAAACATGTTTGATTTTCAATGTTTTTAATCATAAAAAAATGAATACTAAGATGATGTTTCATAATTTTAAGGTATGGTATTAATATGTAACGATATTTAACTAATTATATAAAACATTAAACATGAATTTTATACTTTAAATAAAATAAATAGAATTACTTTCTAATGATTAGTAGAAATAATTTTTTATTGTTGGGTCCTTACATTTGTTCTCATAAAAATTATTTAGTCAAATTTAGTGGATACGATATTTTCTAAGAATAAATTAAAAGGATTATATAAGTACAATTGTTATTATTTTAGGTTGAACTATTTTTATTTTTGATAAATAGTAATATTTCATTAGAATATAACATGGTAAATGATATATTAAAATTTATCCTCTTTATAAGATGGGTAATTATGATTTTATTTATATTTTGACATAAAATTTTTTATCACATGGATCAATATTAAAAAAAATAAATTAAAAAATAGATATATTATAATCTTGGTGGTTTTAGAAAGTAGAAATTGAATGGAAAATAAATTTGGTGGAAACTGTTATTTTTATTGTTAACAAACTATCAAAAGTTATAATTATCAACCTGAACAAGGGAGAGTTTCTTACTACATTAAAAAAGATAAAAATGGTGTTCCATGGTTGTTTAGGTGATAAATATCATTAATGTAAAAATATTAGATATACATTATGTCAATAATGTGGGATGAAACACCTATTATAATTCAATAAATGAATAGGAAGCAATTTTATATGTTGAAATAGAGTTAATAAAGAAATAATTTACCAAGGAAAAAAGGAATATATAACTGAACAAAAAGAATAGGATTTGTGTTATTCAAAAGTTATCAATTGAATTTTTTACATGTGGGGAATATTTAAAAAAGGAAAAAAATTTCCTATGGAGAAATCTCAAGAATTGGATCAACATGACAATATAAATAAAAAAATCTATTGGCCAATGTCATTATAGTTACAGATATGGAATCTATGAATGACATATAAATTGTGAGGATTATATTTTTAATTATACTTTGATACTGATGAGTCTGAGGACATGACTCATATTTCTTATTATTGAAATAAATTATTAATGTATTATATAGAAAATCATAGTTAATGGATTGTGAAGAACATTTGATGTGTGATGTGTCTATATATATATATGCATTTAGGAATTATTATTTAATGGTCATCATAAGATTAAAATATATTGTATATTTATGATGTTTTATGTTATGGGAGTACCTTAGAGATATTTATTAAGTCATAATAGATGTTTTAGTTATATGTAACATTTGAAATTATCTATAATTTTAATTAATGTTTATTTGAGGGAGAACTCATTTGCATTAATTTGATAAGAGTTTATAGTATTGATAAACATTGTGTTTTATATGATCATTGTTTTTGCGGAAAGTATGGATCATTATAAATTGGGAACACATTATTTATTTCATAAATAACTATATCTTTGAAAAGTGATTTGGTGATTAAGGGATTAATGTTATTTGAGAAGAATATCACTATAATTTTGGGTACTATTATATGATTAAGCTAAAAAGAACATTATGGGATTTTATTACTGGAATAAAGGTTGAATTTTCTTTTGGAATGATATTTTATTTGAAATTTTATTTATTTTTATTCCGGTTATTTATTTAAATTATTATCATTTATTCGATTTATAAGATTATTGAATAGAAAGTTTTTGTAATATGAGTTTAAGAGTGACTAATGTTAATCAAAAAGTAATATTAAATTAGTTTGAACAAAATATGTAATCAAATCCATCTAAACACATATTTTAAAACTTGGTGAGTAATATTTTGATGAATTTTGTGGTTAGTTATTAATCATATGATCTATATTGAAATTTTTATGTAATAATTGTTTCATTAGAGATTAATATTGTTTTTCTTCATAACATAATCAGTTAATTTTGCAAGATATCTTACCTTATGATAACCATTTTGTTCTTTTTAAATATCTAAATAAAAAATGAATAAATTATTATGATTTTTAGAATTATATTATACTTGGATTTTTATTTTAGTGCTTCATAATTGAAAATAACATATTGAATACTAATCATTTGAAAAAATATATTAGATTGTAATAAAAAATGTTTAAAGGAAGAAATTATATTTGTAACGTTAGTATATTTACTAATGTTCATAATCTATATGGTAAAGGAGTTCCCCAACTATATGAAGCATATCTTGAAAGATAAAATTTATCTTATTACCATCATTTATGAAAAATTAATGGTTATCTTCAGACCTCATTGGTATATGGTTTTATCGTCATCAAATTTCTCATTATCAGTCATTAACATATGGTAATTATCCTTTATAACTATCTATTTATACATTATATCTTTCTCTATGTAAATATTCTCTCCTCCCCTGATATTCTCCAATTCAAAATTTGGGTAGGTTTTATTCAATATGATCATCACATTTCCCTTTCCCGCATTTTAAATAGGAATTTTGATAAAACCACTTTACGAATTGTGATTTAAAAAAAAGTGATTTCTAATATAAATAACCTAATTATCAATACATTGTTAGAATTTAAGGGATCTAATATATTAAATGGGGGCGAATTCAGTGTTCAGATATTTCAAAATTAGAAAATTACATACAAGATATGAAACAGTAAGCTTAGATGAACCGTGAAACATTATGAAATGAACATTATAACTAAGTTGTTGAAAAGGATTGTATGAAGATAATTGACCACAATATAAAATAAATGTATAAATTTAATACTCAAAACAAACTTATTGGTTTATTATTGGTAAATAAGAAATCATTTTTCAGTAAAATGTTTTTATTATTCAAAAGAACATTTTCATAAAATGGTTTTATTTTTTCTTTAGAAAATAATAATTTTTTTTAAATTCTACGTATTTTATTTTAATAAATTTATATCATTTTTAATTCATCATATAAAAATTATCTTATAGTGAAATTTTCGTATTTCTCTAAAATTATCTATGTTTTAGTGAATAGTTAAAAATACATATTTTATTAAAAATTAAATTATTTCCATAAAAAAAAATATAATTTAAATTTAAAATTTGATCTTAATGTAATACAATATTACATTAATTATGTAAAAAATAATAATTTAAATAGGAATCATTAGGAAAAATTATTTTATTTTAAGTGTATTTTTGAGCATACAAATGGTCTATTAGAATGAACTGATGGCCTTCATTTTTTATTCTTTTTTGATAATAGCCCTTTCAATGGGTCAGATTTTACCCTTACAAGGCCCTAAGGCTTAGAGACAATTATATGACCTGTAGGTGTCACAAATGAATTTTATGAAAAAACCATTTTTAGTTTTGTTTTGAGTTTAAACCATAAATTAATTTTTGGAAATTATAGGAATTCTATATGTAAAAATGGATCTCATATTTAAAATTATATGGTTAAAATTTAATTAATAGTGTGATGCTATTTTTAGATGTTATGAATAGTAATTCGGTAAATTCTATCTCATTGGTAAAGGTTATAAGAGGGTAAACAAGGTAAAAACATTACACTAAAACATTAAAAACCATAGAACATGCCATTATCTTAATTAAGGGAGTTGTTTTAGAAAATAATTTTTTTATTTCAGCTTTTTATTTTAAAATATTAATTTTAAATTTGGAAGCCGTGATTGGCTTTGGAGAAGAAAGATGTATTTTTTTCAAATTAAATACTATTTGGGTGTCTTTACATTTAATGGAATGGTTGGAAGATTACATTTTGTTTTATATTTATAATAAATTCTAAAATAACAATCTCTTTTATTATTGAAAAAAATCATGGAAAAAAATTTATTAGACAATTTCATGTAAAAGTGATTTTTAAACAAAAATGAGGTATTTTCCAAAAAAACAATTATTTATGCATTTCTGTTCATATATTATAACTAATATATTACCCATAAAGAATTGGAAAATGATAAAATTGAGTCTAAATTTGGAATAATCATGTTCATGATTTTTTAGAAATAAGTTATTATATTTTCTCATATAATTATGTCATCATTGTAAACGTTTATGTTATCATGCATAAGTAAAATGAATTTATGTGGTTAAATATGGAGGAAAGGAATAAAATGTATCCATAACACATCTAAATGTAATTGTATTTATTTCGACCATATCAAAAGTTGTTTTATATTTTTGGATTCCTTGGTCTCAATTTATATGATTATGATATATATATATATATATATATATATTATTTAATATTTTACTAAATTTCAAAAGAACCCCTCCCCTCACATATAACAGGGAACCTACTCTCATTATTTCATCACACGTAAAAAAATTGGCCCAATACCTACCAAAAATAATTCTTCATACCCCTAAAACATCTTAGACGATATTTGTTATTATAAAAGAAACCTATTATGAATGTATTTATAAATAAAAACAGGGTTTCTGTAGAAGAGGTATAGTTCATAACCAAATATTTTTATATTATTTCATCTTCCACTAGCTTCAAATATTACCCATCTATGATGTAATAATTAAATTATAATATCCAATGTAATGATATTTTATTTTGTTAGTGGCATAAAATATATATATATATATTTATATCATCTTCTGTCAAATAGAAATGAAACAATTTTTTATCTGTATGGAGGAATACCACCTAACAATCTAATACAAATCATTTTCCACCATCACCTCTCATAGATAGTTATAATTATAGATTTCATATATATATACTGAAAAAATATTTATCATTATACAAATTTAATATATCATATAATTTATTAACATTCCCTCAATTAGAAAATGATAGAGTCATTCATTCATATGTGTGGATTACTAAACCAAAAAAAGTGAAGTGATTATTTATTCACAATAACATCATATTAATTTAGAATATGTATTTAATTAAAATGTAACATTATATTTATTATATAATCATAATTAATGAAATTTTATATACTACTTAACCCATATCCATCATGTTAATGGGAAAATTGAGACGTTACTCATGTGTACATAGGACATGCCATCACAAGGATTATAACATAGTTCATTTTTCAAAACTATATTTCATGGTTAGTTATAAAATTATAACTAATGTATTTAAATAAAAATTAAATGATAATAATAATTTATTAAATTATTTAATTATGATATATTTGACCACATTCAACTTACAGAAGACATTTTGGACATATGAACTATATATCTTCAAAACATCTATTGTGAAATCAATTGATTAAGTATGTAAATATAACATAGTCATATAAACAATTAAATGAAAAATAAACATAACATAGGTTCTCCATAAAATAAAAAATTAACATTATTTTACAATTCTAGAATATAAATAAGGATTGTAATGATTCAGACTCGAGGTAAGGGACACATTACTTTAAAAACAACATTTTAAATATTTCAAAGAATTATTTTCTAGATATTTTTATTCCATTTCAATATTCCCAAAATTTATTTTAACATATAATTTAATGGATATAAATTTATTATATATAAAATTTCATTACCCTACTTTGTTTCAGAAAATGGTTTTATGAAAGAATATTATTATGTATTTTATACGGAATGTTTTGATATTTGTTTTAAAAATGGAAACAAAATTTTATATTTGAACTCATGTGGCATTCAATTTTTCCCCCAATCACGAATTTTTTTTAATCTGATGATTAAATTAAAATTTTACATTTTTATATTCAAATAATTCCATTTTATAAAAAATGTGTAAATTTTAAGTTTTTAAAGGAACCGAAAGAAAATGACAATCTTTTTATATCACGTGAAGACTACAAATGTTTTTTTATTGGATTTTAAAAAGTATACTTTTATGAAATTTATGTTGTAAATAAAATATTCTATGTTTTTATATATTATATGGTTTTATTAAATTATTTTTTATTTTGTTGATACCAATATAGCATTATAATTCATTGTGTAAGTATTATGTTCTCAAAAAAATTATATTGGAAGATGACAGCAATGGTAATTTCAATTGTAAGGGCTCATGTAAGGATTATTATAATATAATGTCCCATGGAATGTACAATAATATTCAATTAATTATATTTATATTCCATGAAATTTTTTAATTTCAAAATTTTATACATGGATAAATTATCTGAAAGGAAATATTTTCCCCTTTTAGGGTAAAAAAAGAATGGTTTTTAGAAAATGGTTTTCATTGGCTCCCATATTTTCTAAGAAAACATCATGGTTATGGTTTTTACTTTATGTTTTCCTGTAGAGTATTTAATGAAAATAAAATTGTGTTTTAAAGATAATTTCAACTATATGGTTACAATTATATGATTTCAATGATTATTGTGTTAATGGAAAACTAGGTTTTATGATCTCATGTATTTAAAATGGTTTTATCGGTATCTATTTTCCCCTTCCTAATATTTTCGTATTCATAAGGGTTAATAATATTTAAGAAAAAATTTTAAGTAAATTTGAAAATAATATATATTTTTCATGAAAGGAAACATGTTTAGTTTTAAAAGTAATGTATTTTTTTTAAAATATAGATATTAAGAGGAAGTTTATATCTTGAAATTTATATTTTAATTATTTAAATGTTTTGAACTAATTCACTAATATTATAATCATAAAAATATCCATGATATAAAATAATATGTATTCATTTTTAATGATTCAAATTATTAACTTAATAATGACAAGGAGAATTCAATTTATCTGAAATTGTTTGGTAGAAAATCAACATTGAGAATACACCCATTTTTCCTGATTAATTTGATGTATTTCTTGTATATATTCATATTTTCCCTCACATCATGATTTTATGTTTTCTATACAACCAACACCTTGAGCTACACATATTCTATGCCTCTATATTGAATAGAATCTATTGATTTTTTGGAATTGAATATGTAACTCCATGAGAATCATGATAATAGATTCATATTTATGAGTGCATCATAATGGGGTGCATATATATATATTTTTTATAAATAATGATGGATCAATGCGTCTTTGAATTAAATATTGGTATCATAACATAGTTATTATCATGAACTAGCCAATTCCACCTCTTGTTAATGTGTTTTTGATCATCTAGGTTGTTTTCTTAAAATTAACTGATTATCCTTCATTATATAAATCTTAAATTAAGGGTTATGAGGTATTATATACCCATGAAAACATTCAATACTTGGTATGGTCATTAGGAATATATAGTGATTCCATTTAGACTTACAAACTCCATTTTTATCTTAACGGATTTAATTAATATTGAATTTAGAGATTAACCTGATCATTTTTTGGTTTTCTTCATAAATGATATTATTACATATTCCAAGATAATCATAGGTAAAGAATGTTAATTGAGGATTTTATTAAATAACATTATGAAGTATAATATTTATTCCAAATTCACCATGTGTGAATTACAAATATAAAAAGTTTCATTATTGTGTCATATAATCTCAATAGATGGTATATCAAAATATCTTTCAATTATGTTGTAATTAAAAAATGAACTAGACCATCTGTAGTGGCCATGATCCATTGTTTTCTTGGGTATTCATAATATTATTGATTATTTGTGTGTTATTTATCAAATCTATCTATCCCTATAACCAAATTGACTTGTGTGGGAGAAATGTTCCTTTACATATATAACAGGGGGAAAATTTGAAAGGTACTGATGATAAGGTTAGTTAGTGAATTATTTGTCACACAACCATGATGTGGATAAGGGAATGTGATATGTAGTCGTTCATCAAATATAGGACGAGGATTCTCCCTATTATAGAGTGATATGGTGATATCTTAGGATTCACAAAAATTAAAATTCCATGTAATAAATTACCCAACTCATGATTTTTAGTTGGAAGTGTAATTTTTTTCATTGAATATGTGGACGTATTATGTTTATGTTGAATGATGAGATACATATATATATACATATAATAAAATATAAAGTATATATTCAATCCAAATGAGTTGAATATTTTCCAAAGGATATGGTTATATTTTGTTTAAAAAATTATTTATTAATATATTTCCTCCTAAGGATGTCATATTATATAGGTAATTCTCTAGGTTAAATAAAACATTATGTAATTTCAATGATGAGGATAGACTGAGATCCAAAACATAAGGATTATAAGAATATGTATCCTAAAATCATGATGAAAATTTAAAGATATTATCTTTATAAGATGAATATTCAACTATCCAACCATGAAAGGATTAAAGAGACATAGAGTAAATATGGGGAACTACAGAAGAGGTTGTTGAATAAACCTGAATTCAAAAATGATTGTGATGGAATGATAATTTTCATGTACTAATAATGTTCCCCGTTAATATCATTCATCAATGACTAATTTTAAGAATAAGATAATTATTCATTCTCCATTCATCCTAGAAGTATGAATATGTATAATGATTTGAAAGAATATTTGTGGTTAGAAAATTTTAATATAGATATTGTACAGTATGTATCTAAGAACAAGGTATTCAAATATATTAATTATAATGGAAAGAATATTGAGGGGATTTAATTAAAAATTCCTATACTGAAACAGAAACAGGAAAACAATGATATAGATTTCATCGTCAGACCCCAAAAAACATATAAATCCCATAATTTTGTTTTTCATGAACTTAATAAACATAATATGATGACATGTTACCTTATAATTAGTGAATATTTAACTATCAATGAACATTCAAGGTTATAAATTAATTTAGTGTTAAGGATTCATGGAGCCCCACATTTGATTATATATTTTCAAGATCTAAGGTTTTTTGTTACGTTATGTTGATGTATTTCATATGATTTTAATACATAAATAAAATTTAGCACTATATATAATCCTTAGATAGATACTCTATCTGAGAGGATAATTAGAACCCCATAGGTTATGTTGAGATCATGTTCTAGGTATTTTAAAGGTGTATAAGATCAATACATTTCATTGGTCATGTTTTCTTACAAAAACAACATTCCATTAATAATTTAGATGGAACCTTATGAATCCCTCTCTAGAAATAAGTTCATAAAACCCATGTGCATGGATGAATTTGTGGAATAAAACAATCAGGACCTGAGCTATATGAGGTAATTAAAGAGTTGTATATAGCTAGTAATTAGGACAATAGGGAACTCATAGTCAATAAGAATGTTATACTAATAATCGATAATGAGATCGTGATTTCACTATTTTGAAAATGGTATTCATATTAATATTTTATTGTAATAAGGTTATGAGATTTGGAAATAATGTAATGGTGAGCTCTAGATATATTGATCCCTTTGACGCTTTTGATCGAATCCAGCTAATTCTGTATTGTTTAATGCTTTCACCGAATCTCTTCAAAGATCATTATTTTCTTAATATATTTATCTTGAGTAAGTAAATACTTGATCAATAAAATATATTGAACTTACAGGTTATACGGATAGATCATGATATCTTATATGAGGAGCAACTATTTAAAATTCTTATATTGAAGAAAGAATGTTATACGAAGCAAGACCAATCACCTGGTCATTGTTTTCTATTGAAATATTCAATTTAAAGAAGATGGAATAGAACCTAAGGATATTATGAGGCTAAATTATCATTATTATCTTGTATCAAAGTGATTAAATTTATATGGTGAAATTCTTATATGTTTTGAAGAATGTAACTCCCTGAAAATTTATTTTATATTTATCATTAATAAATATGAATCATTTGATAGCTTGATTTACATGAATCACTAACATCTTGAGAATAATTTATATAATATATTAAATTAATCACATTATATAATATTTAAATTTATTAATATTACAGAATTAAACTTCTCATTCAAATAATTAATACAATTGATCAACTAAAAATATCTATTTTGTAATATTTGTGTTTATAAGAATTCTAAGTATTTTTTATGTTTTAATCATTGTTTACTTTATATTATTTTTAAAAAATAATTAATATTATTAAATTTTTCGAAATAATTTTAAAAAAATCAATAAATGAAATCAGTGGGTATAGATTGGATAGAAATGAAAATAAAATCATTTGAACGAAAAAGGAGTAATTGTTTGGATAATTTTATTTTTAGGTCTGTAATGTCTTTGTATTAAAATAAATTAAATAAATATATATTTATTATTAATTATAATTAAATTTAGAGAATAAATATTAATTAAAAAATTAACATTCGTTAATTAGTTTTTACATTGAATGTAATTATGATAATCGTAATTTTATACTTAAAATTGCATTTTCCTAAAATACTGTTTTTGTTGAATTTTGGGATTTTATTTTATGATTAATTTATCCATCATAAATAATAAAATTTTGATAAAATTGTTTCAACATTTAGAATAATATTCTATATATTTTTAATGATATGATTTTCATTATTCGTCATAATATGTTGTAAAACGATAATAATTTTTACTATAGTTATGGTTAAACCATGTTTAATTGGGGTAAAACTAAGAGATAATGGTACAGATTCCGTAAATAGTTTTACAAATCATATCTTATAGAAAAAATTAGACATAATATTATCTTAAATTGTATTTAATGAACATTTAGTTCCACTTTCACAAGAATGTGTCTTCATATAACTTAAATATTTTATGAAATTTCATGTGTGTCCCTCCCTTCACTTATAAAAGGGAACCTATTTTCCTCCATTAGTTACAAAATTGGATCCCTATATATTATCCAGGAATTGACAAAAGATATCATACCTTCCTTCCAAATGTTATTGATATCACATTCTTTTAATAATACCATGTTAAGATGTCTTAAGTTTTATCCTAAACCATGTCTCTAAATGAAAAGGTAAATGTAAAACCATATATTTCCTAGATTATTTATTATTTTAGTTCCTATAAATATATCATATCTATCCAAATATGATTAATATATTATAATAAATAAATTTTGATGTTATTATTCTTATATAAAACTCATTTTATATATCCTTCCCATCAATTGGAAAATGATAATGACTCTTGTGTGTACGTGTAGACTACTGCCTCTGTGAAACTATATGATTAGTTTTTTAGATCATATTTACATGAATGGTCATAAGGATAGATTTTATTGAAGTTTATTATATTTAAAATCTAATTTTTTTCTATAATTGTGAATTATTATATAATTTTATTTCTTTTCTTCTATATATATGAGAAAACATCACCCATGCGTATATGTGGACAACCACACCTACCAAGTGCTGTAATTAAATTTTCAGAACCACTTTATATAAATGTATATAAAATTACGTATGATTAATAAATATGTTTTTTATTTCTTTATTAATATTCATAATATGATGAAACTATGACCAAGGAGAAGTACCAAAGCCATCAAACTCATTAGTTCTTGGAAAACAATCAGGTTCCCCCCCTTAAATGATCATTTTAAAAAATAAATTATTTATAATATGATAATTAGAATTTATAATTGAATGATAAATATTATTTTATGAATGAATATGGTTCCTTAATTTAATATATATATATATATATATTATAGTAATTATCAATGTTTATGAAGAAAGATGATTCTTAAGGTAAGGGTTGTTCATCTAACTCTTGTTTCTGTGAGACATGAGTCATATTTAATATTTTTCATTTCATGGTTTTTATACACACATCCTTTTATATTAGTTTCCATAAAATTAATTATATTGATTTTATTTAAAAAATTATTATATTATATAAATTTCACGGGGGCTATGATTTAATATTTAACAAATTGATAGGGGTTTATGTTACAATCTCTTTTATTTTTAGGTATACTTAAGCCAAATTTCCATTGAAATAAATTATATGGATCATATAGTTTATACAAAATAAAAATTTTTCATAGTTTTTTAATCATATAATTTAAATATATCTGTACCATTCTCCTCTCTTTTTATCATTTAAATACAATGAAATTGTCTTTAATGAAAACTGACATAATTTTCTCTATGGTTGATGTGCATTTTTTTCCATGTAAATTTCCATTAAAATGTTTTTGGGAACATATCTTTCAATGAATATATAATTATTTTAATTTATTTTCAACAATTTTTTACTATCATTTCAAAAACATAAAAAATTAATTTTATAATAATTTTCATAGGTTTTTTAAGAAATTTTATTAAAAGTGTGAAGGAAATGGTTTTAACATTTACTATATAAATGTATTTTACTACCATTATGACTATTATATTCATTTAATATTCAATTAAATGTTTCTATGGTTATTTTAAATTAAAATATTTTCCGTAATATAATGGGTATTTATGTTTTTTAAATGTTACAATAAAATGATTTTTTTCTTGTAATTAAAAAACATATAAAAATAAAATGGAGGAAGTTATTTTAATCTATTTAAACATATATTAATGATTATTATGTTTCATTATCGATATGATCTCTTTAACCCATCCATTTTCTGGATGGACTTTGGGGATGATGATTTTAGGATTATTACATGAAATACATTTCATTCATATGGTATAATTATGTTTTGAAAATATAATCGTTTCTCTTATGATACCATCAACTTCTTTTATATGTATAACCAATGATTATATGATGAATATATTTTTAAAAATCATTTATTTTCCATTGTATATTATATTATTGATTGATAAAAATTTTAGGATCTTTTTTCTCACATATGTATGTGTTTTATTACATTGAATGTGGGACTATAATTATATTTACCTTTAATTTATTGAGTAATTGTGGATATATAATCAGGTAATATATAATATAATAGATAGTGAAACGAGTTTAGTAAAGATAATTGTACACGAGGATAGTCCTTAGAGTGAAACATGGCTAAGCAAATGATGGATTATAGAATGAACCCAATCCATGATGAAAGTCTTGGCAGTGAACCATGAATAACAAAATGATTTTATATGCTTATGTTTTCAAAAAATCATATGTATTATTCTTGATATACGTTATCATAGGTAATTTAAGAGAATTATTTCACACACAATCAAAAATATTTGTGATTATACTAGAACATTTGATAAACAAAGTTATTCTATTGAAGAGTATTTTAATTAAAAAAACTTATTAGTCTTGAAGAAACCAATAAAAACATTGAATGAAAACTATTAAATTTGGGTGTTTGGTGGTGACTTTGAGAAAATAAACAAAGAGGACAAAAGAGAAGAAACAATCAATATCACAATTTCATTAAAACACTAGTATGAGAAGATGTAGTAAATATAATATCCCCCATAAGAAATCATTTATCATCTTCCAATATGACTAGAATTTATTAAATTATGATCCCCTATTCTAGTCTACCCCTAATCCCTATGAAAATTAACACAACCATAAATATTTGAAGAATGATCCCCAGGTTAACATTTGGACATCCAATTAGAAACAATTAATTTTATTGTGATATAATAAATATTTGGTCAATGGAGAATTAGTGAATAATATCCTCCAAATGTTGGAGAATTAATTTATATGTTGGAGGAGACATGAACTCTAAAATTCTATCCCAAGTTGATTGTTTTTTATTGAAGTTTCACTTACATGATTCAAACAAGTTCAACCTCACCGTAAAGTGCTAGTGAATTGAGTTATTTAGAAAATAAAACAAAAAAAATTGATCAAAATTTATTAATTATAGTGTGTTTATAGTATCAAATTAATTAAATAAAGGGAGTAGGTATATATGATCTATGAATAAAATCACTCTTCCATGGGTGTAGTTAATCAATGAGACATTTTTAATATTCAATGGATTGAAAGGGAAAAACTAATATCATCTCAAATATTATATTCCATCACAAATAATAAAAATAATAAGATTAAATGGGAACAACACATAATATTTATTTACTTAGAAGTCATGTTACATGAATGAAAACAATGAAAGAAAAAATGGAGGTGGGAGAGGAGAGCCTTCGTGGAAAAGACCATTGGAAAATGCCTTACTTCTTTCAAGATTTGTGATATTTTTCCAAGATCCTCTATTTTGTCCCCATATTTATAAATCCCTGAAAAACCCTCCCAATGTGTGAAAATATAATTTTAGTAGTGTTTTGTCGGGACAAAGATTCAAATTCTAAAAAGGGTACACGGTTCATTTGGTCCATAAAAATTATATCTTATTGGACCAGAATTTTTGAACACTTGAACATGAGAACAAAGATTTTATATAGTTTAATAAAGTGATCCAAATGTAGTCCTTTAACAGCTACCAAAATTTTGGATCAATCCAGTTAGTAATGAAGATGTTATGGCTACAATAGTGAGGTGGGGTATATTCTACCACATTCTCTCCAGTCCTTTAACACCTCACAACATTTTGGCTAAATCCATTTTTGGGTAGATTTATTGGGTAGAATCCAATATCCTAGAAGCATAGTAAGTCACAGGTGAAAATCCCTCCATCTTGAGAGATAGGAAAACTCCAAGTGTGTTGTTTTAAGTGTCACACATATGATCAAATTGAATGTCCAACCATGTGGTTTGAATGATATGTAGATTGGTCAGCCACTTCTTTAGATCATTAATGGAATCCCTAAAAGAATCATCAACCGAAAAATAATAATAATTTTGATGTAATCGTTAAAAGGTTGAAACATCATACAGAAATATTTGATGAAGAACTTAAAAATGGATTCATTCCCTAGGAAAAATCTGACATCATGAACACATGATGGATAGTGTATATATGAAATAATACCCACCATGGATATATCAACCACTATTCTATTATTTGACACTAAATTCACTTATACAATTATATGTTATACCAAAAAATGATGCTTTTCAATATTCAAAACTATAATATACTCAATACAACATTACTACACCTTCAATATACAAAAACACATTCATTAAATGTTGATTCATATAAAATAAAAAAAATATATAATTACGTCCTTTCATGTCTCAATATAATGAGAAAATACACACCATGCATCTCTGGATGGTACATGGGGCGTTGCAATGTCCAAATAGCATCCATTGGTAGGAAATTGTAAAGAATGGAAATGTTGAATTTAGTCTTATACTAATAATACATTGTACGAGAAATATGAAAATAACTAGAAAATACATCCCATAAAAAACAGTTTATCCTCCCAAAAAATATTTCGTGCATTTCATCAATAAATTGGTGTGGGTAATGGTCCTTGAGAGTGGTTTAATTAAGTTTTATATAATCAATACACACATGCCAACTGTTTTTCACCATCATGGAATTGAATCCTCTGTCTCAATTCTATCAATAGTAACCCAACATTTCATACGCATAACATAGACTGGGATCACCCACTAGGAATCTAAAATGGGACAAAAGATACAAGCCTTGATCAATTTTTCAACTTCTTTTTTAACACAATCTAAAATGGATGGATTAAGTATCCTTTTTGGATACCTTATCAGTTTAGACCAAACCTCTAAAATAATCTTATTCATGAAAATGGATAGGCTCAGGAATGATATTTCATCAAAATTCATCCTATTTTCCCAAATATTCTCCCTCAAAAGATTGAAAAGTTTTTCCTCATGTTCACATTAAATATTGTTATAATTTATTATAGTAAATCTCACACCACTCAACATGTATTATTACATGATATAGGCTGGTAGTTACTTGTTTTCCAATGAAGGGGGGATCTATATGGATAGAGAAATTGAAGGAATAGAAATATTTGAATAATGAACTTTATTAATAGAATAGAAATTATCAAAATCAAAGAAGAATGAATCAAATCCTCCATCAGACTCAACATCGAAGTCATGATAATAGTGAAGATGATCAATATATAAATATTCGTCCACATAAAAATAATATTCAATATATATTTTTATTAGAAACAACTGTGGAGATTCTCTTTGACATCAAACTAGAACCAATAATCATAGTCTCCTAGAGCATAGTAAAATCATAATCTTTGGGGTTTTACTTGGTGGTTTAATGTGGTAGATTAAAAAATAAGAATGGTCCTCCAAAGGCTAATTCATGGAGTCTAAAACATTAAATATCACAAATACATCTCTAATATACATGAAACATGTACCCTCATGTATATTTAAGATAGTTTTGGATGTTTTTCGGAATGGAAAACCTAATATGATTGGATAATGAGAACATGCTTGATCATACTCCATGTTAAGAATGTATCATCATAATGTAAATTTTTATTCAAACGACAAAAAGGTACAAGGTAGTCAAGGTTGAAGAAGAAGTAGGCCAAAGAAAGGGAAGAGACTAAGGGGGTCTAAAATAGTGAAGACCAAGGGCATCACCTCTGATAATATTCACCCCTTCCGCCTTCAAACTATGATGATCATGAAAGACTAAGCATTCCAGACCAAGAATATCCACTGAGGCTAAATAGTCTACCACCTTGTTCCCCTCCCGCCAAGTATGAGAGACCTTGATATTATCCCTAAGAAAGACATGGAAACTTCTAGTGGTATAATGAATTGACCAAGGAATCCTACCCATACTGATTAGGGCGTTGTGTAGAAGCATAGAGTCTGTTTCTGCTTCCCTGATATCTAAGCCTCTCTCCCTGCAAATTTCCAGACCATTGAACATGGCCATGGCTTCTACCTGAAGGGTCGATCCCTGACCAAGCCGAAAGGAGAAAGCCAGAATGACTGATCTGCTATCATCACACACAACCCCACCGCCACCAATGCATCCTGATACACATGACCCATTGTTGTTGAGCTTCAATCCCGCTGAAGGGGGATGCCATCATACCCAGTTCCCAAGGAGGTGGATGTTCTGTTGATGGGAGCGGCGAGGACCAGACTTGAAGCACTGCAAGGAGGGAGCCTCTCTCAAGTTATCCATATCCTTGACCAAGTTGACGAGCATACTTTTAACCTTAAAGATGATCAGGTGACCTGTTGAGACTACACCCTTGTGGATCTTCTTATTACGTGCTTTCGACATGCACCAACACCTTTCTTGCAAGATAATAGTACGGGAAGACCTATCCAGGCTGCCATCACCCAAACCATGGTACCATCGATCGAGGAAGCAATTATTCACCATGCTCAGAGTGGAGATAGAAGTAAATTCACCAAAAAAACCCCAAACTTTCTGAGCCCACTCGCTTTCAATGAAAAGGTGGCTTGAAATATCCATCTTATGTTTCATACAACAAACTCATCTAGAAACCAAGAAAATACCACAACACATAACATTATCGTATGTGGGAAGCGCTCTGTTCCTGATTCTCCATACAAGGAAATTAAACATGGTGGGTATACTCTTGGCCCAAAGGGTAACATTCCATACCTACCCATGGTCCTGCATAAAGAAGGTCTGACGATAGTCCCGCATCGTGAATTGGCCAGAGTAGGAAGGAGTAAAGACACACCTATCTGATTCCGGGGAAAGCTCAATGAGGTTACAAAGATCATATTGGGCGCTATTTATGACAGTCTTGATAAACACCGAGTACTGGCGGGCATACTTGAATGAAATATTAGTATCTAGACAAAATGGGTAACCAAATATCTCCCCACTCTAGTTGTGATGCCAGAATGAGACTTCTCCTTTACCAATGATCCAACGAGAATGGAGCCTCAGATCATCTATGATGGGCTTAATCTCAGTCCAAAATGGGGAAACACTGCCTTCCAAAAAAACCTGGTCTCCTGTATAATTATCGTGCATGGTGCGCCCCCATAAGGTATGGTTCTCCAACACCTCCCATGCTAGCTTAGTGTGCATTCAAATGATAGTGTCCTCAAGTATTCTATCTTTAATCCCACACTTGATAAATGGTCATTCCATCTTCTTCCACGAAACCCAGTGCCTTTTGCCCTCTTCTTTGGGGTCCCAAATGATGTTGGAAAGAATTCTATCAAGGTTTTTAATGAAACCTTTAAGAACCTTGACCAAAGAGAGAGCGTACGTCGGGGTGGCCAATAGAACACTATTAACCAGTGCTATTCTACCACTGAAAGATCTGAAAATATTTTTCCAATTAAGGACGCGGTCAGTGATTCTGGTAATCAGAGGATCGAAATCATGAATACAGAGCCTTCTTGGAGATAAAGGGGCCCCATGTACTCCATGGGAAACTCCTCTCTTTGTATGTCCAATATGTGGCCCACATTATAAATACAACTCGAAGGATAGTTGCATTGAATGTAAAAACTACTATTGATTTTGTTAACACTCTAGCCACTCTAATGATAGTAGTCTTCCAGCATCCTGATCAGGCTCCACAATGATCTACTAGCAGCATTTCAAAAAATAAAAGTATCATCCAAGAACATCAAGTGGGACACTAAAGGTGAACCCAATCTATGATGATATGGAAGGATAGATCAGTTGCACAGGTTTCTATGGATGAGAAAACTGAGGACATTCTGGGAAATGATAAAGAGGCTCGGATAAATAGGGTCTCCCTAACGAAGACCTCTAGTTTCCTTAAAAAAGCCAAAGGCCTTTCTCATAAACGATATCTCAAGCCAAGAAGAGATAAAATATTTGAAAAGAATGTCAATATCCCAAGGAGAAAAACCCATACCTGCTAAAACTATATTGATGAAACTCCATTACATGAGATCTTATGATTTATTCATATCATGCTTAATGACTGAGTTAGCATCATGAGTTTTGAGTTTGATATCCCTGATCATTTCCTGGGCCAAGGCAATAGCCCCCTGGATAGATCTCCACTTCACAAAACCATGTTGTTCCATTGAGATCCACTGGGGATGATAAGCTGAGAGCCTCGAGTTGATAATATTTGTGAGGATCTTGTAAGGTACATTGCACATACTTATAGGGCGGAAATGGAGGATGGATATAGGATTTTTGGACATGGGGATGAGCACAAGAGTAGTTTCACATGAAAAAATAGAGGGATGCCCATCTAGAAAGAATTCTTGAATATCCACAAGCAAATCAACTTTAACAACCTCCTAGGAGGCTTTATAAAAGGAGGCAGGAAACCCATCTGGACAAGCTGCACTATCAAGATTTAAATTCATCATAGCATTAAAGACCTCTTTCTCCTAGGGAAGGTCCCCCAAACCATCATTATCCTGGGGAGAAACACTGCCAGGGATAAAGTCAAAGAGATCTATAGGTTTAGTTGGATAACCCCTCAGCAAGGGAACATTTGGACCTGCAAGAAAATCCCTAAATTGCAAGTTAGCCAAGGCACCAACAACATCCATGTCATTGGTGAAGGACCCATCCTCAAGCCTAAGATTTGGTTTAATGAACCTCCTCCTCTCCTTGATAAATGAATGAAAATAAGCAGTATTTTGATCCCCATCTTTCAACCACTTGTACCTTGCTGATTCCTTGGAAAGACGTGCCTGTTCAGTAACAGGTCCTCCAGGGTATCTTTTTTACCCACTAGATCCTCAAAAACATTATCATCCCAAACCTCTTTTAGGCGCCTTTCGAGGCGATCAACCTCATGCACAGTGAATTCTAAGTCCATGTCCAGAGGGGGAAGATCTCGGGACCACACCTGTAGCCTACTCTTGGGGTGCTTTAGTTTGTTATGAAAAGCAGACCACAAGTGCCCTTGTACAGGATCTCTCCAGGTCATTCTAACAATGTCATAGAAACTAGGAGTGTCGACCCACAACTGAGAAATCACGGAACTCACTCACATATCATGCTCGGAGGAGAGATATATGAGAAGTGGAGAATGGTCTGAAATACCATGAACAATCCTATAATTATGATAACCCAAAGTGAGGCATCAAATTTATGGAATCTCCCAAATCACATAAATATTCAAAAACGTGTACCTCCACCGTGGTACATGCTATGGTAAATGTAATTGGATCCTTTCCCTTTCCTGGAATTTCTTGTGTTATTGTAATTAGTGCCAATTCATTCCTTCAACAATTTATCCTCTCATTTACCTTGATCCCAATTTTATTGGTACAATGTTCATTTAGGAATTTGGCATACCTTGGGATTTTCTTAATGGCCTCAATAAGGGGGTGTTTATCTCAACACACTTGAATGTGTCCAAACCCTATATTTATATTTTCTATTTGTCCAAATTTTTAGATTGAACAAATATATTTGTAAAAGAAAGAGGGATAGAAGGAATATCATCAATTATTACCTTACCTATTCCGTAATCTGTTGGTTTCTCAATGATTGGGGATGATGGGTAAATTTCCCCTAGTAGGGTGAATCCCGATGAACTACTATGAATAGTTTTATCAATTTTTTCCTCCCACTCCTCAATATGATATAGATAATATTTATCTTTTTCATAGTATTTGGTAATGAGGGCCGGTTTCTAGAGTTCATCTTCACTATAACATAGTGGGAAGTATCAATTTATCTCATTTTCATCTTTATCTCCATCAAATTCATGTCTCTACTCTTTAACTCATTATGTATATTAAGAACAATTGTTTTCAAATTATCATCAATGATAGAATCTACCTTAGTTTATAGATTCCCTTTTCCTTGACTTGTTTATTTTTGTGCTCAAATCTCCATTGGGGTTTTTGAAAACCATACTAGTAAAGTGGAGGTTTGTAAAAGTTTTGAGGAAAATATTCTCAATGTAGTTGTTTGCAACAATACTTCATATGAGATTGATCCTTACATCCTTTATGGTAAGTCGGTTAAAAGGAATCATACTTCTTTTTTTGGGGGTGTAGGTTTCTCTTAAAATTTTATCCCTAGTAACACAATTACAAAATCCTATATCTATTGTAGTTGTGGGAAACAATCTTTTGGGTAGTCTTGTGAAGTAAAAATACAACAATGCTTCCCTCAAGTGGGGGAATAATCCTTTTTGGGCCAATGAGATTTGTCTCAGAATAGAGTTTAACTCATCCAACTTAGTATTATTTAATTATTATAATGTGTATATGTACCTAACTAATGTACTTTCCTTATTTCTATTATTCCACGATCTCTAAATTGTTGAGAGTATTGTTCCATCTAGTCGATCAATGATTGATCACCCACTGTGGATATGTCAACGACTGATCATCCTTATTCCCCATCCACAATTCCCATCTCTATGGGAGTGAGACCATCATAGAAGTATTGGATAAAGACTTTTATCATTGATTAGGTGTTGGGGACAAATTTCACATAACTTCTTGTATTTTTATGTGACCTCATACATTGACTCTCCCTATTCTTTCTTAAATCTAGAGATCTCATTTCGAATTTCAATTTCTCTTAATTCTGGAAATAATATCTTCATGAAAAGTCACTCAAAATAATGTTATGAGGTGATGTCTTTAGGTTTTATGAAATAAATTCAATATTTGCGTAGTTAGATCAAGTAAGATTAAAAATTCTATGAATTTCATTTGATCTTAGGAGACATTTCATGGTTTTTGTGTTGAAAAACCAAATTAAATTATTTTAAACATTTATTTGGATCCTATCTAATGTGGGTATGAAATTTGGGATGCAGATGTATCAATCCATATTATAATTTGATTTTTAATTTGAGATTAGGGAATTCAATGATTTTTTGTGGGATATTATCATCTAGTGTAAGAAACTCTCAATTGGTTATTGCTTTTTGATTGTTTTTTTCATCAATTTTTTAAAAATTATATTTTTTAGATGAGATACAAGAATAAATACTTTCAGAATGAAGGAAATAATGAAATCTGGGAATATTAACACTTTAGGAATTTTGAGATTTTCTTATTCGGGAAATAATGATTCATTCGACCTCAGGGTCTAGTTCAAAATAAAAATAATGGAATGATCATTTCATCAATTAGTGTGAAACTAAAATTAAAGGGACATAATATCATTAAATTAGGTTTCGATTGATGGTCTGAAAACGAAATATTGGGGAATAAGAATAGGAAAACAAATGTTGAGTGAAGAGAAGAAACAATGGGAAAAAATAATAAATAACATACCTAAAAAAGGATGAAGAAAACACATTCTTCCCGAACAACGATGCCAATATGATGAGTGTTTTAGAACACGATTTCAAAAATATTAGTGATTTTACTAAGTGAAGAATAGGAGATGTCCTTGTACATTCTATTGAGGGGGAATTGAAATAATCAAACCTTATTATAGATATAGAAACCAATAAAATTAGTGAAAGAATGTGACAAAAGATGGGGTATTTGGTTATGACATTCACACAATGAAAAAAATAAGAAGAAGCAATAAAGAAAATTATTTACTTAAAATAGTAATATAAGAATACATATTCAATCTTATAAACCCTATTCAAAATTCAATTACCATTATATCATTTGATTATAATTTTTTCGATTATGATCCCCTAACATTGTCAACCTTAATACCCAGTGACTTTAGTATGTGATACACAATGGCTGACATAGGTCATTCGCTTGAGGAATAAAATAATTAAATGAATATTATTAGGCAATAAAAACCCTTGATAATAATAGAATGAAAATGAAAAAATCTTCAGGGTTTGGTAATTACTTTAAGGAAAAAAAACAAAATAAACAACAGAGAAAAAATAATCAAGAACAAAATTTCATTAATACACTAATACCAATAGATGCAGAACATATAATATACCCCTTTCAACAACAATTTATCATTATTCCATATAATTAAAATTCCATAAATTATGATCCAAAAGCATTTTCAACCTCTGAAACCCAATAAAATTAACAGAACCACAAATATTGAAAGAATAAGACCTAGGTTAAACATAGGACATCCAATTACATTAAAAATGATAACATATGGTCAAATGAAAATTAGGTGTACATATCTTAACTATAGTGGATAATTAATTTTGTTTTGGGATTATACCTTAACCCTTCAATTATATCCCACTTTGATTGTATTTTGTGATTGAATTTTTTCTCATACGATTCACAGAAGGTCGACTTCACGGTCAAATGAAACTCGGTCGAGTTTAGTAGAAAAAAAAATCAATTAATTGATAAAAACTAATTATATAGTTGGGATACATAGTCATGTATTAATTTATACATGTGATACATAATCATTATATCCCCTATACATATGATACATGGAATTGGAGTCCCTTATAAATGTCATTCTAGGGAATGGACTCCCTTATAGTAGTGATACTCAAGAATATCATTCTGTAAATTTTTGATAATCGAGGATGGAATCCTCTACTACCTTGTGAGAATTTAGTGACTAAACACGAATGCTTGGGTTAATACACATGCATTAGATATCCATTCAATTGTAAATATTTTTCTATAAATGTCACTACTCATGTAGAACATATATAATAATACATTTATATAATTTTATAAATATATGTTTACGGTGAAAAATTTTCAAATGTTTTCCCAGCATAGACTAAAGTAGGTAGTTTCAGCCTGAATTCCTTCATAAACCAGATCCTGCACTTTACAATTCACATCTCCATTTAATATTATTATATCTTCACACTTATAATATTATATGTACTATTTTTATGCTTCTAGACACCTTTAATGGTTTTATACTATTTATATCTCACACCTGATTCAGGCAACCATTTGGTAATTGTACAAACATCATGGATGATGGTAGGGACAGTGGAAAGCAACTAGTTGATTATACTTAATTTTATTATATCATGGGAGAGGGGGATCATAAGACAGATCTTTGTATCATGATGATATATGGAGATATTCTCATGGACTTTTGGTTCTTTTGATATACAATTATTAATGTGTTCTTACTTCCATGTTTTCTTGTTTCTTTTTAAGACACATGACACAACATCATTCTTTATATGGCTCTAATTTTTAGATATGTTTATTACCATCATCTATATGTTTTGTTTCTGATAATATATATTTAAATAATTATGCTTATAGAATTTAATCATTTTTACACTACTATGTTAAACTGATCGTGAGGGTATTGTCTCCCCAATATACAACATTGGACCCTTGTTTCTAGTCAGTATCCTCTAGCATAATTGGAGGCATTCATGGGGCTATGTGACTAACTGGGTTTGATTATTTTGAGATAATTGAGTTGAGTATGTATCAAATTAGTATTTCAGGTTTCTTTTCTATACATTACAATTTCTAGATGGTAGAAATGAGACTATGGCGTATCTAAATTTGGTAATGGGACTGTGCATAGGAGTATTTGACCCATGTATAGAGAATTTCCAAATTACCAAGGATATGAATTTCTATTTTTTATTTTTCTTATTAATGTTCATTTGATTCCATAGTTCATTGATTCACATGATATATTTTTTTATTACAATTATGACTCTAGATTCCATTTTAACAATGGATCAATATTGTTTTGAAGATTTATCTCATCTATCAACATAGGAATATAAATAATCACAAGTCATGCATTATTCTGTGACATATAGGTGCGTCTAATTATCTATTTTTTCTAACGTTTCTATGAGTTTGATTACTACTATAGATAGAATTAAGGTAAATTTTTTATAGGAGACTTGGAAAAATAATTCTTTACATAATGTTCCAACATTGACATAATAGTGTTTTCTTGCATATCTTGATTCCAACACCTGATGTAGTAAATTATTACATGGTGAGTCAAGTACCATTGGTTAAATAAGATAGAATGTGTTTATGGTTGGGATTAATGGGATCCATATTTAAATTTATATATATTATGAGATATTATAAATTTAATGCGGAGATCTCTATAAGTTAACTACTAAAAAAAGTTAATAAAAATTAATAAAAATTCAAACTAATTTAAATTATAAAATGAAATGATCATCCTTAAATGAAGATGAAAATTGAACCATGAAAGGGTGTTTCCTCTAAAACGTGAAATTATAATTATACATACTAGGACTCTAAAATTTAAAAAATATATTTTGTACCTGACCTGACCTCAATAGTGGGATGTAGGTAATATCACTTTTGATCCTATGTCAGTATGTTTTCCATACCTAGATTAAAGAGTAGGATGAGGGGTGTGACATTAGATAGAAATTATTTATAGCTATTACTATCTTATACCTATGTATTCTACTATTATAAAATCATATGTGTGGAGTGTGCTTGAAATTTTCAGATCTATGCCACCATAAAATTGTGGAGTCATTCTCCAAGAGTGTGGTGATGACCAGGATTCATAGTTGATGGGCCCTAATCCACCGGTGGTGCATCAATTTGTTCAAATTGAGTCACCTCTTGTTATTCCAGATTTCTGCCCTAGTTCCTAGTTTATATATGTATTACTTCATCTTATATACCATACAGGGATCCCCATGTCTTTCTCATACTAATGATGAGGTCACCAAAATATTATAGCATAATATCCTCCCATGTTTTTTGGGTATGGAAGTCATCAAGATATATATTCATGGATTGAGGCCATGTTGTCTATCTTTAAGCACCATTAACCATTTAATGAGTTGAGATAAAGAGTATCTACATGTTTTATTTGGAATAATTAAATGTGATGGTGTGATGTTATTACCCAGGAAGATCATTATCATTGTATGTCCTAGGATAATTTATAAACATTATTTTATGAATAATGATTTCTTAAGATGATGAGGTAAAACCAAGATAGAATGTTCATGGATCTATAGTAGGGTACTATATTTTTTATAGACTATTTTTTTTGCAGTTTATATAGCTCGTGAACTTCACACCGAGTCTTACTGTGTAAAATTTTGTACCAATAAATTTTTAAGGGATGAGATCATATACACCATATTCTCATAGGTAATGTTTTACATCTTACCACCAATATAGTAAAATTAAATCATGCTCTTATAACCATGTGAGACATGAGGGAAGATAAAAGTGTGTTTAAGGATGGTTCGAAACCGGGATAATTAATTAGTTAAACCAGTGGATATAAACATCTCATGGAGTGAATATGTGGGGTCGATGTACTATATGACACCCACTAATAGTTAAATGGGTTTTCACCAATGTGTAGAGCTAGGGAATAAGAGGACCTTGTGTCATAGATACCCTATTGAGTTCCAAGTCTATTATAGGTTGGTACATATTAAAAACTTTTTTTTGTAATACCCATATATTCCTTAGAGGAGGCGATTTAAATGAAATCTAGATTTAGAAGTAAAATATATACCAGCTCTCTAGGTGTGGAAATATATTTCTACCATCCATTTAGGAAGAGGAGGTGGGTTATGATGATGTAACCAAACTTCTTGTATGAATATCTAGTAGAGAGGAAATTCATAAGGCAATCATGTTGTATCTTAGGGTTGTAGATCATACAAAATTATTCAATAAATTCTGCACATGAAGTGCAGGGGGAGAGACCATCAATAGTTAGAGGAAAAATCTTGCTAGCCTCTACTCTAATATTATCCTTTTTGATATAGTCACTTAGTATTCATTTATCTATATAAATATGATGTAAATACATGGGATTTATATTTATTCATTCTATGTGGTAAAAAACCATGAAACTATTTTCTGTATAATCTCGGAGAGTTTATGCCAATGTTATGAGTTCCCAAAGAGGTAAGAAATTAACATTTCTTATAGGACCTCGTCATCATTGAGAGGAAGAGATATTAAGACATTCTCATGATGTACTTCTTGATCCCCATTCATGTCTACATGGACGACTATATCCATAGGATATTGTTTATATAACCAGAGGGTGATAATTAACTTTATAACGGTGAATTGGATATATAGGTGAGACGAGATGGACTGAAGCATTGAAGATAGAGCATTGTGACAGTCAAAATTATTTGTCTTTTTCTAGATAATTAGGGAGTAAGTAAATTTGATTTCACTCTGGTAGTGGGTAAACTGATATATTTCTTTCATAATTATATTTCTAGACATCCTCCTGAGAGTAATATAGAGTTTACTATTTAGTTAGTGATAAGAGCTACATCTGTATCCATTACACCTAACTGGATGACTATTAAAAAGTTGTAGGAGCTAAATAGGTTGCTAGTAGATTTAGAGGATAAGGGTTTCATATGAACGAACTATTTGTCATGAGGATCACATGTTATTTTCACTATGAAGGTCGACGGTACACTCATACATTTGTCGGATAATCATAGATTGAACTATCTTATAATCAATAATTGTATCCAAAACCTTGTATTGATGAAATTTTCATCTATCTATGAGGAGGAAGAATTTTCCAGAATATCTATTTTATGGAATCCCGCCTTTTTAATACATAAATTTTCATTACATTTTATATACAGAGGATCTTTAATGTCTAGTGTCTAGGAACTCAGTGACATAAAACATGAAAAAAACATAAAACATTCTTCTAATACACTTGTAATTCATCATCAAAGGAACATCCTATGTACAATTACTGCATCTCAAATCCTGGTGACATACATCAATGGAAAGGGTGAGTAGAAGTCTTAGTAAAGTTAAACAAGGGAATCAGTGTACTTGTGATATCAATAAGAACATGAATAAAAACAAAAAGACACGAGCAATGGAATTATAAGAATATCATAAAGAAAATAACTTGGAACATAACATAAATTTGTGGCCACAACATTTCATTTAGAAATTCATGAAACAAATCACCAAGGTTTATTCCAAAGGTGTCATAAAAGTTACCAAGGTTAGTCACCAAGGTATCATAAAACATGTCATCTCTAGAGATTAATTCTTTACCCAATGAATTGGAGCCCTATCAGGGAAAACCCTTAATATGTCTTTAGATTCATTTGAGACACATAGATAATAATAAAACATTTCATAAATTACCCATAGAGAATGAATGAAATGGGATTCATCTCAAAATCTCAACGTTTTAAAAGTTCGTAAAAATAAGATCATTATGTCATTTATAGCGCAGCGAAAGGGAGTCACGGTTATATGTATGTCAATTACAGAAACAAATATATCATATTTATATATTTATGAACACCCATTGAAACGAAATAGGTCTTGGTATTCACATAAATGAAAAAATATAATTTATTGAGAGAAATAGATAGAAATTTTGGGATGAAATTTCTGCAGCATAATGGCTATATAACTTGGTTTTAAAAAATAATAAAAAGAGTGGGTACAAGAGAAACCCACTCACAAATAAGTCATTATACAGTATAAATACATAATAACATGTATATTAGAACATGGTATGGGAATTTTAATGACATACAACATGAAAATGAAAGATGAAATAAAAGGGAAGATGCTATTACTTTTACGAAAAATTCAGCATCCTAACAGTGTCACATAAAAATTCAGAAAATAAACTGATGAGAGAGGAAAGGGTCTCTCAAAAATTAGACCTTAAATGTTCAGAAATATGAACATATAATAGCATACCCTCAAAATAAATATATGGAAATTAGAAGACCTAACGTAAAGGAAATTGTGACTTAAAAGAGGAGGGTGAAAGGATCCCTTACATTGAAGAGTAACGTCGAAATATTGATGTTCGGGACCTTAGAAGGCTTGAGAGAACCTTGTAAGGACTCCTTGGGAGGTAAGGAGACCATATGTTCATTGAGGAGGATTTTGAAATGGAATTAATGAGGGAATGGCTTGGTATTTATTGGAGAAGTGAAAGGAAAAGTCATTAATTGCCAAGGGACATCTCATCGGTGGTATTGGCCAAACCATGGGCTTTCCCATGGACTTTTCCCATGGTATTGGCCACATGGGACAAATCATACCTTATCCTACTATTCATAAGTCTACCAGAATGAATATATAATTATTACATCCTTCATGATGTCATTAATCACCCGAAACTCAAAACTGTATTTTCACTATTCAACAAAAAATCAACTTTCTCAGAAAAATCCAAAAAATTATCCTTGACTAAATATTGATGCTCTAATTTCAAAAAAAAGATCTCAATTTTTTGAAAATATTTTCTCAATATTTTTAATTTAATTTTTAAATAAAAATAGTATTCACTGAAAATTCAACTATTTCTGAAAAATACTAAAAAATCACCTTCACCAAATATCGATGCTCTAATATTAAAAATGAACTCAATTTTATGGAAACAAATTTCAATAAATTTTGAAATTGATTTTTTAATAAAAAACACCATTCACACGAAAAAACTAATAATTAACCAAAAATTTCTGAAACAGTTATTTATATATTTTATTGAATAAAATTACTTAATAAAGGTGCCTAAATTATACTATTACTTTATTAAGTGAGGTTACTCAATCCATTTGGTCACATTACTAATCATAAGCGTAAAATCACTATTCATAATATACAATTCATCAAAAAACATGTTGATATTATTAGACTCTAAATTTCTTACTAAACAGAACTGTAGAAGACCCTTTTTTGAAAATCATTACACATTATTAATTATTTAAGGTTTACATAAATATTTTAAAATATCCCTTTTTTCAAAAAAAATAATTAATATACATCCTATATTTATCCGGACATTTGAAAATTCACAAACGTCACTATAAAAAGAAATCACAATTTTTATTTTATCAAAGGATTACATAAGGCAACTATGGTCTCATTACATAGCCACTTATAACACCAATATAGGACCTAAGTGTAAGGTGTACTGTGGTGATAGAATATAGGGGCGGCTCGGCCAACATTGATCAAGTGGTGATTTCTATCAGCTTGAACTTCTAGTGAAGGTGATTCTATTCGAGCTTCCCACAATGATGTTCAGCTTGGGTTTGGTCCAGAGAAAACCCCAATGGTGCTACCTCCTTCCTATGTTCAATCAGATGGGCTTCGATATGCCCGAGACTACTGGATGGGGACATAAAATATTCTTTATGTATTAACTAACCAAGATCTCATGTATTTATAAACAAAGAAATTGTAATGTTACGGGTTTAGCTACTAATGTTCGTATTGACCAATGATCATATAACAGTTGAAACCCAAATGTATCATTTTAATTATACTCATTTTATTAAATGAAATATATTTTTTAGTATAAAATAAAATAACACACAAAATTAGGAAACAAAAATTATTAAAATGTTCGGGTCATTACATTCTTCCCACATTATGAAATTTCATCCATGAATTTTTTAACTCGTACCCGTAGAGGAGAAAAAGGAGTGGGTACTTATGCCTCATAGAATTCTCTAGTTCCCACATGGCTTCATCATATTTGTGGTTCCTCCACAACAACTTAACAAGGTGGGTAGTGTTGTTGCATAGAACCTTGTCTCTATGATCCAAGATCTCCACCGATTGCTCCTCAAAAGAGATTTCATGATCTAGTTGTACCACCTCTGGGTTTAGTACAAGTGAAGTGTCATGTGTGTACTTATTCAAGAGGGATACGTGGAAGAAATCTTGAACTTGTGCTAGATTTGGAGGAAGTGCAATCCGGTAGGCCACTGCTCTCACATGATAAAGGATTTCAGAGGGTCCAATGTACCTAGGGCTGAGCTTCCCTTTTTCCCAAACCTCATGACTCTCTTCCAAGGTGAAATTTGAAGAAATACCTTATCACCCACATCAAACTGAAATTCCCTTCGATAGTTGTCGGCATATCTCTTTTGCCAACTCTGAGTAGCCTTAATGTGTTGTTGGATGGCATGGACTTTTTCTATCATCACTTACACAAGATCAGGCCCAAAAATCTTTCTCTCACCAGCTTCATCCCAACAAGTAGGAGTTCTACATCACTTCCTATATAGAGCTTTATAAGGAGCCATTTTAATGCTTTAGTGGAAGCTGTTGTTGTACAGGAACTCCACTAAATGGAGATGTTGATCCCATCCAACCTTAAATCCCATTGACCATGTTCTCAACATGTCCTCCAGTGTTTGAATAGTCCTTTCAAATTGGCCATTAGTTTCGTAGTGATAGGTCGTACTGAAATTTAGTTCAATGATCATAAAATGATAAAAACTTCTCTATAATTTTGATTTAAACCTTGTACCACGATCAGATATGATAGAAAGTGGAACTCCATGCAGCCTTACCACTTCCTTCACATAAATCATGGAAAGCTGATCAAGAGAGAAATCTTCCCTAATAGAGATAAAATGGGCAGTCTTGGTTAGACAGTCCACAATAACCCATATCACATTATTACCTTTGTAAGTTATTAGGAGACCAGTGATGAAGTCCATAGAGATATTGTCCCACTTCCATGCTGGTATGGGTAGTGGTTGCATCACCCCTTTAGGAATTTTTCACCCAGCTTTCACTTGCTGACATACTAGGCACCATGTAGTGTTGTCAGCAATCTCCCTTTTAATAATATCCCACCAATAATGATCATGAAGGTCCCTATACATTTTTGTTCTTCCATGATGTATATAGAAAATAGAGCTATGAGCTTCATCCATCAACTCTTTATTTATTTCCGGAATAGACGGAACACATATTCTTGTATGAAATTTTAGTACCCCTTCTTGATCAATTTTGAACTCAGGAAACTTCCCATCCTTCACAGCTTCAAACATCATCTGTAACAAAAGATCTTCTTTCTAAGAATTCTTGATCGTCTCTAGTAATGATTTTTTAGAAATCATTTGTGTTAGGGTTGATGATGTCCCTTCCCTTATAATTATCATTCCAAATTTACTAGGTCACCGATCAAAGGATCTTTTTGAATCCACATCATGGAAAGAACAACTATTTCTTTCCTACATAATGCATCAAAAACTTTGTTTTCTCTTCTGAGATGATAATGAATTGAACAATCATAGTCTTTATGATGTTCCAAACATTTACTTTTTCTCATGTTCAGAGCCTTTTGTCTGAAAATATTCTTCAATCTTTGATGGTCTATGTATATATCACATTTCTCCTAATAAAGATTGTGCCTATATATCTTCAAAGAAAAAATGACCGCAGCTAGCTCCAGATAATGCGTAGGATAATTCTGCTCATGAGTCCTCAACTATCGAGATGCATAAGCAATGACCTTGTCATTTTTCATGAGGACGCACCAAAGCCCATTTATAGATGCATTACTAAAAATAATGAATCCTTATCCACTTGATGTCAGAGTTAATATGCGTGTAGTAAGGAATCTCTTCTTCAATACATTGAAATTTCCTCACTCTCCTTTGTCCAGATGAACTTGAACCCTTTTCGAGTTAACTTGGTAAATGGATTATAAAGTTGTGAAATTTTTTTCACAATCCTCCTATAATATCATGATAACCCATGAAAACTACAAATATCATTTATTGTTGTAAGTTGAGGCCACTCCTCTGCAACATTTGTCACTGTAGTGTCAACTTTTATTCCTTCATTTGTAACAATGTGCCCCAAGAAATTGACTTGTTGTAACCAGCATTCACATTTACTGAACTTCCCAAAAAGCCTCTCCATCCGTAGTGTTTTTAAAATGGACCTTAGATGATCCTCATGCTCCTCGAGACCTTTGAAATATATCAGAATATCATCAATAAAAACTACCACAAAGTTATCAAGGTAGTATTTAAATACACTATTCATCAAATCTATAAAAATGGATGGGGAATTAGTCAGTCTGAAGGGAATAAAAATAAAATCATAATGTCCATATCTTTATTGTAAGTATGTTTTTGGAATATCTTTTTTCCTCACCATCAATTTTTGATAACTAGATCGAAGATCAATCATAGAGAAGAATTGAGCCCCACAAATTTTGTCAAATAAGTCATCATTTCTTGGATGAGGTTATTTGTTCTTTATTTGATCCCATTCAGTTCTACATAATAAATGCATAGCTGCATTGATCCATCCTTCTTCTTTACAATAAGAATATGTGCTCAATAAGGAGACACACTCGATCAGATAAACCCATTCTCCAAAAGATCTTGGTGTTGTTTATTTAATTCTTCTAGACCCACATTTTCTATCATATACGGGGTCTTTGATGTCAGTTGAGATCCAGGTATGATTTCAATTGATAACACTATCTATCTTTATGGGGGAGGTTTGGGAAGTCCTTTGGAAATACATCAACATATTCTTGGATGATGGGGACACTTTCTATCCATAAACTCTCATCTCCCTCTCCTTCTTCACCAATCACCTCCATAGAGAAGCACATATGTGGTTCTTGTAGACAAAGATCAGGTTGAGATATCTCTCCTTGGAAGATAACTATAGATTTTCCATTCATGACTACTGATATATCATTGATTTTTTAATTGATCTTAGAATTATACTTTGAAAGCCATTCCATATCTATTATAATGTCAAATTCCAACATGGGAATGACTACTTTATTAACGATAAAATTGTGCTCACTAATGTTTTTACTAGTGTTTCTAAACACTGACGATCCTTGGATAGTCCCACCAGGAGTCTTGACTGATAACTCTATTTTTAGTAAATCGATGGTTGATTCTAAATTCATTGCAAACATAGAGGAAATAAATGAATGAGAAAAACCAAAATCAAACAAAGTATTTGCTATCTTTGAGAGGACTACAATTGTTCCTTTTACTATATCATTTAGAGCTTCTCCTACAGATTTCATGATAAAAAAATCACGACCATGATCCCTTGGCATTTGTTGAGGCTAATGGTTGTTCCCCACAAGTTCCCTCAGATTTGGAATGTGATTGGAAAGGTGCCCAAATTGTCAACACTTGAAGAATGTGACTACAGGTAGAGCATGCACCATTTTCCACTTGTCATTTGTGTTTGCAAGTTATGTTTTCACCTCAGCATGACAATTCCTCGCAATGTGCCCATCTCTACAACACATGTAGAACTTCACACTCCTTAGCAGCCACTTACCCAAATACTTCTTCCCACATTTATTACACGTGGGAAGTTGTACTTTCTTTCCACCTCTTCCTTGATTGAAGATCCTTCCTAAGCTTGGCTCGAATGATCTCTTCTTGTTGTTTGATATATGAGACCACTGTGTCTAACCAAACAAGAGATCTACTCTCATCGCACTCCTAAAGATTTCCTCCTAACTATCATAGTCTCAATTGGCTAGATTTTTCCGCAGATGAGGTCTCAGTCCACCAAATAATCTATTTATCTAACCGTTTGGATTCATGAAAAAGATAGAGGTATATCATGAATGCCTTGTGATGTTCATCTCGTAGCTTCCCACTGATTCATTCTCCTTCGACATCAGCTCGAGAAACTCCTTCCTCATTTTTTTCATGGAATGAGGAAAATAATTACTGAAAAAGATCCCTCTGAACTATTCCAACTCCATAGCTTCAACTTCCACTCTTTGCCTATGGTATTTGATCAGTTCCCACCACTGATCAGCTTCTCTTTCTATGCGATAAACAACTAGGGTGACCTTCTCTAGATCTAAACAACGGAGCACAGAAAATATCTTCTCGATAGAGGTGATCCACTTCTCAGAAATCAATGGGTCAGTCAATCAACTGATGGTTTGTGGTCATTGACACATAAAGGACTAAACAGAATGTTGTTCCCTTTGCGGTGAGATCGATCTCTCATCTTGATTCAATTTATTTCCCATAACATGAGTCAGTTGGATCATCTTTTGCTTGAATGTTTCCATTCCAGCTTCCATCGAAGGTTCATCAATGCATGGTCCATTGCAGTCACCATTAGCACAGTTCCTCCTATTTCCCACCATTTTATAATTGATTAAAATCATAGTGAGAAACTTATTTAATTTATGAATCTTTAACTATAAATGATTATATGTCTTAAAACATAATGATAAACAATTAAATTTTTCTATAATTCCTTCATAATGATTCATAAAAAGATTGTGATTAACCAAACATATCCCCTGGGAGTGTTGTAACCAGGAGTGACCAGGCCCTTTGTCGTGTACCATTTCCCATTCGATTCTATCTCAATGCGGTGCTTTTGGGTTTTACCCCTACGTACATCTATGCCAGAGCTGCCTCTATCTACTCATATCCAGACATGGATGTGTTTGATTGATAAACCACTTACTCAATACTAACCAAAATACTAGGAATTTTTCCTATATTTAATCTTTTCTATAAGGTTATTCCAAAAATTTTGATAACCTAATTTCCATAAATAACTAATCCTTCCTTTGATACCAACTATGGTATCCCAACTTTTTAATACATATCTTTTCATTACATTTTAAAAACATAGGATCTTTAAAGTCTAGTGTCTTGGAAATCAAGGACATAAAACATTTAAAAAACATAAAACATTATTAGAATCTACTTTTAAGGCTTCATCATAAGTTCATCATAAGTACAATTACTGCATCTCAAATCTTGGAGACAAACATAAAAGGAATGGGTGAGAACAAGGCCCAGAATGGGTAAACAATAGAATTGGTTTACTTGTGATATCTATAAGAACATGAATAAAAACATAAAGACATGAGCAATGGAAGTATAATAATATCATAAATAAAAGAACATAAAACATAAAATAAATATTTGGATACAACATTTCATTTAGACATTTATGAAACATATCACCATGTTCTATCCCCAAGGTGTCAAAAAATTACCAATGTTATTCACAAATGTATTGTTAAACTTGTCATCTCTAGAGATTAATTTTTACACAATGAATTGGAGTGATATCAGGGTGAACCCTTAATAAGTCATTAATTTCATGTGAGATACATTGGTCATAAAAAATCATTTCATAAATAACACATAGAGAAAGAAAGAAATGGATTTTATCTCAAAATCGTGACGTTTTAAAAGTTCTTAATAATAAGATTATTATCTCATTTATAACCAATGGAAAAAAGAGTGAGGGTTATTTGTATGTCAATTCCAGAATCAAATATATCATATTTATATATTTATGAACACCTATAGAAACGAAATAGTTATGGATATTCACATAAATTAAATAAGATAATTTCTTGAGAGAAAGAGATCGAAATTTTTCGACAAAATTTATACAGCATAGAGTCTATATTACATGGTTTTAAAATACAATAAAAATAGAGGGTACATTAGTAACCCACTAATAAATAACATATAATAAACTATAAATTCAGAATAACATGTAGATAAGAACATGGTTATGGGAATTTGAATGACATACCACATCAAAAGTAAATATGAAAGAAAAGATAATATGCAATTCCTTTTCCGAAAAATTCGGCACCCTAACAGCATCACATAAAAATTCACAAAAATATTTTTATGAGAGTGGAAATGGTCTCTTAATAATTAGACATGATATAGACAGAAATTAGAAAATATAATAACATAACATAAATATAAATATATTGAAATTAGAAGACACAACATTAAAGAAGACATCACGTAAAAGAGGAGGGTGAAATGATCCCTTACTTGGAAGAGTAAATTCAAAAGCCTGATGTTTGGGATCTTCAGAGGCTTGAGGGCACCTTGGGAGGACTCCTTTGGAGGTAAGGAGACTAGAACTTCGTTGAGAAGGATTTCGAAATGAAATGAATGAGGGAATGACTTGGTATTTATACGATAAGTGAGGGGACAAGTCATCAATGGCCAAGGGACACCTCATTAGTGGTATTGGCCAAACCATGGGCTTGCCCATGGTATTTGCCCATGGTATTTGGCCATGGTATTTTCCACATAAGAAAAGTAATACCCGATATTACTATTCATTAGTGGACCATATTGATGACAGAATTATTATGTACTTTGTGATTTCATTAAACACCTGATACTCAAAACTGTATTTTCACTATTCACCAAAAATTCAACTTTCTTAGACAAATCCCAAAAATTCATCATAACCAAATATCGATGCTCTAATTTCAAAAATGAACTCCATTTTACGAAATTAATTTTCTAAATATTTTTAATTTAATTTTTATAGAGAAACACTATTCATTGGAAATTCAATTGTTTCAAGAAAAATCCCAAAAATTCACCTTAACAAAATATTGACACTCTGATTTTAAAAATGAATTACATTTTATGAAAATAATTTTCTAAAAATTTTTAATTTAATTTTTAAATAAAAAACCCCATTCACCCAAAAAAACTAATACTTATCCAATAATTTCTGAAATAGTTATTTATCAATTTTATTAATTCAAATTACTTAATCAAGGAGCCTAAATTAAATTAATAATTTCTTAAGTGAGGTTACTTTGTAAGGCCCCGACCCCAGTTACCCAGAGTTGGTGCATTGGCATGATCATAAGAAAGATCAAGTCTCAAAAGATCGATTAGTTTAGTAGTCTTGGAAATAGTAGATACATTCATAATGTTTACATTACATCATAAATTGAATACTACAACAACATCTTGGCTCCACACTCATATCCCCTTATACTCTCCATGCAGGCCATTCATAAAATACTTCTTCATATCCTGGGAAAAATATACATAGAAAGGGGTGAGCTCAAATTCCTAATAAGGATAACAATATAGCAGAAACTTTTATAAATAAGCATAAACATTTAAGTCAATTTATAACTAAAACAAAATCCATATAAACATGAACTTCAGCATAATATGGCAAAAATAAAATGAAATAATGTAATTTACTTATTCACATCGATATTATACTAGTCGAATAATCACATGCAATATCAATATCCACTTTCATAAAGATGGAATGCGTAATGCCAGACTATCATAACCGCATAGCCAAGGCCTCTTGCCAAGGATACAAATAATATTTTGTCAAGGCCTTCTTCCAAGACACTAGTTTGTCTCATGAGACCTAACGATGCATCAAAGAGCTATAGCGGGCTCCACCCATCACTTATTAAGTCCAATTCATTCCTCATATGAATAGGTTTAAACATAACATAATCTTTCGTATTAAAACTACCATACGAAATGTCAATACTTTCTCCATAAACTATGAATAGTAGAAAAATAACACATCCACAGTCAAACATGTCACAAAACCTTCAATACTATATGGAAGATTTGTATAATAATAAATGAACTTCAATTAAACTTAAAATACATCAATGTATGTTGACATAGATGAAATCAATACTATTTGAGAGAAATGTCTCTTTTTTAAAAATCATTTAAAAGTCACATAATTATAAAATAAAACCTTTACTTTGAAAATATTATTAGATGATTGTAAGGGAATATTCAAAGATTTTATAACTGTGGAAAATATCCGCACCCGCTGTATAAGTTAAAAAAGAGACATTCTTACCTTAATTCTGTTGAAAAGGTTAAAAAAGACCTTTTTGGAAAATGACGGAAAGATTTCTTTATAAACTTCTTATAAAAAGTCAAACATGGGTATAAATGATTTTAAACCATATTCTATAAAATATTAAGAATGTTTTCAAATACATTTTTATGAAACATGGATGTGGATGATAATGAGATCTCAGTAGATAATTACATATAAACAACCTCGGATAATGAAGAGATTGTGAAATAAACCCTTACCAATTTTGTAACTAATGAAAAAAACACCCCATGAAAGAGGTATCGTACAATAAATATGTAAAAACCCATAAATTAAATTGTATTACATAAATAATAAAATTATGGGCAGTACATACACCACACAGAAGGTAATAGTGGAAATATGCCATGAATCTCACTGTAATAAAGAGTGAGATGAAAACCCCTTACCTTGTACTTTTACTTGGTTGAGAGTAGGTTAACCTCTTTTATAATATTGAAATAATTGTTATTAAATTATACAAGATTCATATACATTGATATGATATCATATATGATCTTTTAACATTGATTTGTTAATAATATCTTAGTATTATCGTTATTTCGGGTGTTAACTTACTCGTTTTCTTTTTTATGTTTTGTTACGTAAGATGTGTTTATAATGGACAGGTTCTATCTTATTCAAATCCAGAATGATATCAAGTCCTTAAACATTACTTTTAATCATTAAATTTGAATTATTTTTGAATGGATATGATGGGGAATGAATCTCATCGCGTTCGTGGAGACGGTAGTCCGTACGTATGCACGAGTGACAATATCATTCTTTTGATATTAAAATAATATATAATTGGATGGTATATCATATATAAAGAATAATTATCATGTTATATTTATTATTTACATTAATTACACGTCATTATTATACCCATCCAAATAATAATATATTGAATAACAATTACACCACGACGTGGAGACGGTAAGTCGTACGTACGCACGTGTGGTGACATGTCATTCAATGGAAGGATAGAATACTGAATATGGTTGTACCATATTTATAATAACATCACAGTATATATAAGATACTGGAGTTATTATTTTAGAATTGGAATAACAAATAAAGAAGAAGTTGACGAAGAAAGGAACTTGAAAGAGGGTGGTGAAAACATTACCTTTTATTCGGGTTCTTCCTATTGATTTGATCAAAAGGGCTCCAAAGGCTGGCTTTCAGATCAAAATAAAGACTCTATGTTGAAATAAGGGATGTTGAGAGATTATTTGGGTAGGGGTTGGCTATGCCAAAAGGCATTGAATTTGTGAATTAGTGAGATGGGGGGTGCCCTTTTATAAGAGGGGTGTGAGGCACCTTTGGAAAAGCTAGAAATATTATTTTATAAAAAATTCATATTTGATTTATAATGGCTCCAATGTTTATTATTTAAAGTTTAAGGTGGGTATATGTCTAAAAAAATTCAACTAATTGGTTCTATATTGGTTTCGGTCACTAAATTAACATTACCTTTTAGTTTTAACTCTTAGTTAAATATTTTTACATTTACCATGTCACTTTTTATTTTTATATTATATAGTTAATAAACTTAATATAAACATCCAAACGACCCCCAAGTGGTCCATAAATGATACACCTACCATGATACAAGTCCTTTGACTGAATTTTAGATTTTTAGAAATAGAATATATGTAATGGCTCGGACCTCTATGGTCCATTACTTTGTGAAAAATGTAGTGTTGGAGGTGTTCCAGGAGGTTAAGGTGACATATCCCCAACACATTCCCAAATTTCTAGTTCTGTGAATAGTTTTTCCAGAACGGTGACCTTCTAAGTGTCACCTACTATTTCCTTTTCCAAATTTTACATTTGTGAACAGTGTTTCTAGAACAGTGACCTTTTAAGTGTCACCTATTCTTTCCTTTTCCAAATTTCAAGTTTGTGAACAATGTTTCCAGAACGGTGACCTTCTAAGTGTCACCTATTCATTAATTTTCCAAATTTCACATTTGTGAACAGTGTTTCTATAATGGTGACCTTCTAAGTGACACCTATTCTTTCCTTTTCCAAATATTGAGTATTTGAAAAGTGTTTCCAGCTTCCAATAGTTTCTCCCCTTTTGACGTTTCTTTTGAAGTAAAATACATTTAAAGACTTATTTTAAGGACTCTAAGGACGATTCAAAGGCTATAAATCCTATATTAATTATTCCTAAGGTTGGGATTTATTTACTTGGTCAAACCGCATGGGTTAATACGATCCGTTTGTAATGGATAATTAACTGGATCTTAAACTATCGCCTCATTAATTATTCAAAAAGGAACGAGATATCATCCTCCCTTATTCTTCCTCTTTGTTCTTGGCTAATAGACACTAGAACCTTTAAATCATTTCTGTAGTAGTTTCACAATCAAACCCTAATCCTCTGATTGGTTCCGCTCTATTTTGGTTGCAACCGAGCTATGTCGGTCAATCTTCCCGATAAGGTATGTTTTATCTTCGTTCCTTTGGGGATCATCGTATAATATTTCTCCCATCCATATTATACCATGTAATTTCCAAGATTCTAATGGGTTTTTCGTGGGGTTGGTTGGTACTATCGTACCTTGGCATCCTCCGGTGCATGCATTTGTCATGAGAGGAGGATTGTCACACGTTGTGTTGATAAAGGGCGTCAGGAACTCTTCAAGGTAGCGGATTCATGGCTTCTCTAATTGTATATGTGCAATCGTAGAATTAGCATGATTTATACCCTTTGGATCACAATGAAATTCTCCTAATTAAATACTTGAACCGGATTAAAAGAATTGGTTGATCGCATGTTGTTGTTTTGTACCGTGATAACGGTTTGCCTCGTGTTTTTCTAGATGTAGTGATATCTATGATTTCTTTGATTAGTTGTTTGTTATGGATGGAAATTGATAATGAACATAAAACTGTAATTAATTGATAATTAATTTTCTAAAGAAAAAGAGGCATGTAAATGAATATGGTTGTTGTCGTTGTTGTAGTTGTTCTAATTTGATGTTAATCAAATTAGGGAAGTAAGAATGGTTATTTAATTGTGATATCTTATTGATTAGGTCTCCCGTAATTGGAACCTATGAATAAAAAATCTGCTAATTCAATATGTATTAAAGAACAGATTGTGTGAGAATTTCTTAAAGGGTTCTGAGTTACCCTCTTGATTGTTAAAGGCTCAAGAGCTCATTGATGTGATGTTGTGTTTTCTTTTTGCTTGTGCTGTGATGTCAGCGTGGATGGAAGATTAGATATGTGGAGGAATGTGGACTTGTGTTTGTTGAAGCGGATGACACCTAGGGTGGTTAGATGCACCAGCTTATACATGTGGGTGTCAGGGAGGACACCACGAATGATGGTATGGGATTGATGTGAAGGCTGGATGTTGGTGGTTTTGTTTGGTTGTTTATCTGCTTTACTTTTCCCCACTAATCAAGGCAGTTGGTCTTGCTTACCCTTCTTCTGAAAGAGGCGAAGACACGCGGGGTATGCCACGTGCATTCCGTGTTTAGCCTCTTGAGGGAGAATGGGTCTATGCTATTGTTATAGGCCGAAAAGACTCGACATGTAGTATATCTACTCACCGTGTTGAGCCCCAATTGTTTTTAGTATCAGAGGATGCCTTTATATAATTCATGGGAATATGGGAAAGTAATTTTGTAATGAAAGTTTGATTAAATGGTGATAATCCATGGGGATAGAGACACTGTAATTTAAATGTGACGTGAATCATAAAAGGAGCAGTTTATTTTGATTGTGATGCAAATTAAATATAATGTGGAATTGTTCATGGTTAATTAATGCTTAATGAATTAATTAACGTACAGTAGAACTAATAAAATGAGAGTGGAGTAATCTAATAAAGTTGTTCAAATGTTTGTGTGCTTATAAGATACCTAGTCTTAAAAGTAGCATCTAGGAGTCTGAGAGATGTTAGCTGCAGTTGTATCTAAGACTCCATAATGACCATAATGTGGATGTGAGATATATATATATTCTGTAATTTTAGTGTTTCTATATGCTACTCCACCCTGTCGGTATGGGCAACTGACACCCCGGGAATTCTGAGCCCTGGAGGGGTGTTTTCCCCAACATTCTGATGGGAGGATGGATGGCTGACTACCCCCTTTAGCCCCGCTCTCTTTTCTTGGTAGATACTAATGCCTTTGGCACAATAGTTAGTTTTCAAAATATATGTCTGTAGAGGGCTATAATGGCTTGTGTTTATTTCACACACATATATTCTGGTTATAGTATCCTATGGACTACTATAAGTGTAACGTGTATAGGCTATGATGGCTTGAGGATCCTTACTCAGCGTATGGGCTGTGATGGTTTGAGGTATAATAACCGATGTATGATACATGTTATACAAGCTGTGGTGGCTCCCGGAAACAACCTGGTTACTTTTGGTTGTGAGGATGGTGTGGTGTTTTGCTCAGGTGTCTATGGGCAAGCCTTTATGTTGCAAGTGGTGTAGATTGTGGAGCTTAGCGCATGTTCATACGAGCAACCCTTTAGAGAGAGATGCACAGGACGTATGTCGTTGGGGAAAAGCGGAAAACTATTGGGGAAGTAGTAGCGGGGTACCATTCATATTTTTCATTATATTCTATATTCTTGTATGTGTTACTTGGCAAGAGTGGCCATGGTGAGGTTGGGAATGAAGAGGGGTAAATATGATTAGATGTAGCCTCTGAATCATCTCCTCTGTCGAACCCACATAAGATCCTGGAACAATATCAACGCTATTGAACCCACGTAGGATCCTGGAATAGATGTCATCATTGTCGAACCCACATTGGATTCTGGTCTAGTAGTCATCACTGTCAAACCTCCATAAAATCCTTGTACAGAAGTCGTCACTGTCAAACCCACGTAGGATTTTGGTACTGTAGTCATCGCTATCGAACCCACATAGGATCCTAGTACATAAGTCACTGCTTTCCAACCCACAGAGGATCCTGGTACAAATGTCGTCATAGTCGAACCCACATAGGATTCTAGTATAGTATTCATCACTGTCGATCCCACGTAAGATCCTGGTAATGAATACACTCCTATCGATCCCACGGAGGATCCCAGTACAGAAGTCGTTACTGTCAAATCCACATAGGATTCTGGTACATTATTCGTCACTGTTGAACCCATGTAGGATCCTGGTACAGAAGATACTATTGTCAAACCAACGGAGGATACTGGTACAAAATTTCTCATTGTCGAATACACGGGGGATTCTGTTATCTCAGTTGCAGGCAGACCTAGGGTTCCAGCACACAGCACAATCAATTCTGGGAGGGTCTGCTCCTCAAGCAATGCTTTGATACATCAACTATAACGAGTCCTGAGAAGATGTACCACTTAATTACATATCATCATAAGGATCCCAATGCGATATATGATGCTTCCATCGGACGCCCGGTCTAAGAGTTATTGGAATTTTCGTTCCAAGGGGCCTGTTGGATTTCGGGTATAATCCAACCTGGCCATATTCCAAACACATCCGAATTTTTTATGGAGTATGCCAAAAGAACTGTCTCATTACAAGGAAACCAATGTAGTTGATAACACGTCAACTGGACGTCTAGTCATTAAGTTATAGCGTTTCCACTTCGAGGGCCCTGTTGGTTTTGGGTTCGAACCAACCAAGCCTTACAAAAAATTCTCCAACAACTTTATTTTAATATACTGAAATGATTGTATTGATCCAAGTAATCCTATACAAAAAACGGTGCGTCGATCGGAGGTCTGTAGCTCATGTTATGGGTGAAAGACCAGAAGTGGTTCGAAGAGGGGGCCTGGGTCAGGTCTGACCCGGCCCATCGCAGCCTGGGACGACCCAAACTGGGTCGACCCAAACTAGATCCAGCTCTAGCCTAGTAGGGAGCGGTGCGGCACAGACCACGTGAGGGTACCCTGGCCCGCAGAGTAGGCAGCCCAGCCTGGTGGCCAGCCAAGCGCGTTCGCGCTGGGAGCGCAGAGCGGGGTGGTGTCCTGTAACGGCGGGGCCAGCTGACGCTACTCTGCCTTCCAGGAACCCGCATGTGGGTTCCGCTGCACCACCGCGGCCCTATCTGTAGCTTCCTTCCACTAGTGGCACACGACTGGTGCGGCAATGCTATTCTGTAGGCCACCGGAGTCATTCTGGTGGTCCGTTTTGCCTCTCATCTGCTCCTACGACCTCCTTGGGTCCTTCTCTTCACTGTGATGGCCTCAAATCAAGGTTTTCATTCCATTCAACCATCCCACATCAAACCGTGCATCAGGAACAAATAGTCATAGGGTCCAAACTTGTTCGTTTGCCTTCTCCATCCACGTTAGAGACTCAAACAGTAATCCAACATTTAATTGAACCAGAAACAAACCCCAGATTAATCTCTAACCCATCCCGCAAAATATAACATCTGTGTTCATAAAATAAAGAACATGGGAATATAAACATTCTTAAAAACCAACCCATGCCTCTTATTTAAAAATTCACGTTGACGAGCCGTGGAAGAGGGGCGTCGTGGAAGTCGAGCGTAACGGAAGACGGACGCCGTTCCGTCAACACCGTAGGAATTAACGTTGCTGTTGGTGGCATCCTTTTCGGGTGGCGTCCTGTCCCTTTACGTAGAGGAAAATGTTGATGATTTCCTTCATGTTTTACTTTGGAATAAAACTTTCATTCTAATCCTATAATATCTCCCAAGGTTATATGTCCAACCAAAATAAGAGAATATCACCCCTCCTTTTAATGTTGGAAAAAATGAATTCAAAATAATTAAAACACTCCAAATTAATTAATTAAGTGGATTCACCTAATTAATTACATGGAGTTGGAAAGAACAATAGTGGTCTGAAAAATTAATTACATGGGTGTGTTGGAACTTTAGTGTAAAGTCCAAATGATTATGAGGGATCAGGGGATTGGTGTTCGTGTGGGACCCACCTTTAGTTATATCCTATCAAGAGAGGTTACAGTGTGGTGGGCCTCACCCTAAAATCAACCTAGAGACTTTAACCACAATAAAAAAAGTGTTACAAACAAATTTTTATTTAATTTGTTAATTTTCAATAGAAATCCCAAATAATAACATTCATTCCCATTGAAACACAACTGGAGTAAAGTTCCCATTAAAAGAATACCAGCGCTTCGAGTTCATCAGTGTCCATAGATTTCAATTCCAAGTACGGGTTCAAAAGATAGAAAAACACTCACGTACCTTTACTGAATATACCTGAAGAAAACATCAGAAATTGATTCTGGGAACACCGGGACTTGGAATCAAGCGCTGTCAGTACTACGGACTCGTAAAATTCCAAAGAATTTAAGCAAAAAATATCCTTAAAATTCTTGAGGCTTTAAATTACCCCCACCTCAGGGATTTAAATCCCCATAGAGCTACAACACACACTTTTGAAACAAATGGTGGTACTGAGCATGAATCTGATACTCCCACTCCCTTGTGCTCTCCTAGAGTTTCTCGTGACGCCAGCGAATGCACACTGGAGGAATCAACCGCCCACGTAGGACCCTATTCTGTCGATCATTGATCTCCACTATGACCATTTAGAATGTCACCCCATAATCGATGTCTAGCTCCCCATGATCGATTATGTGGGATAGTTCGTGGATGTATCTTCTCGGCTAAGATACATGGAAGATGTTGTGCACCCGGTGTAACTGAGGTGAAAGGGCCAGAAGGTAAGCCACCTCGCCTACCCTAATAAGGACCTGAAAAGGTCCGATGAATCCCAGAGACAACATGCTGCCTCTTCCAAATATCTACAGACCACATCGAGGTGAGATCCGTAGGAACATGTGGTTGTCATCCTCATACTCATGAGGTCTCCGTCTCATGGATGTTCGTCAAAGACCCATCACAAAGTCGATGGATATCTCATCCCTCTTCAACTTTTGGACCTCTGAAGGCTGAACCACACCTGTTGGTACCTATTGCTCAACTTTTACTTACTGACATGTGAGGAATCCAGAGACAAACTTTTCCACTCCCTTTTCATACCTAGCCACCAGGGCTGTCGTCGAAGGTCCTAGTACATATTTACCACTCCTGGATGTACCGCTAAAGGGGATGTGTAGAAATCCTGCAACAATTCTTCTTTATGTGAAATTGGTACCATTGTACATCCTCTGCAAGGAATGATGTGATCCCTACCTTCAGAAAAATCATTCGAGTTCCTACCCTGAGGATGTCTTAGCACGTCGTGTCTCGTAGTCAGTGTCCCCAGGTTGTACCTCCCTGACTCACTGAAGAAGTGGGGAAGTGACTGTGATAGACTGTAGAAAGGCTTCTCCATCCTGATCCACAAAGGATATTCACAATGCGGCCAGATGCTATGTCGCCTCTCATAGAAGCTAAATGCATGTTCTCCTACTATGATCATCGGCTAAGAATTTCCCCTCTCTAGGAGTATAATTTATCTTGAGGCCATAGTCCCGGAGAAATTGAAGTCATCGCTGCTGCCTCAGGTTCAGTTCCTTCTGAGAGAAGATACCTTAGACTCTGGTGGTCAGAGTAGACTCTAAAGTGTTCGCCCAATAAACTTTAGGTGAGACTATCCAATTTAAAGGAACTCGTCTACACCATTCTTCACTTACATACTACAAGATTTTCTAAGATTTCTACTTTTTCGGAAAGAGAAATATGTTCCCATCTCCTTGATGAACCTCTTTATTTTCCTAATACTGTCAATCCTAACATGAATGGTACTATTTCATTCCATGGACGATGTCGTAAGGCCTCGACGCATCATCCAAGTGATCCAACCATTACTCTCGCCTCCTAGGGTCGATTCACCCTATCGGCAGCAGTGTGTTGTCACATGGTCTCCTCTAGTAGAAATCTCAAATGTGAGGGTCAAGTAAACGGTTTTTACTGGAACCTCTCAATATCAACCACATCTAAAATTAAGTACATAAAAAGTCACATGGAAAACTATATTTTATTACTATAGCTAAAAGTACAAAGACACAATGAAATCCCAAACAACGACATCGTCGAAAATAGAAGCATCGTGAACAAAGGTGTCTATGCTTGGAGATTGTCCTGCTCCAGTCCAACTGCTCCAAAAGCACTATGTTCATATGCCTCAGCTTCCTGAAACTGAGCTCTCCCATGTCAACACGTTCCCTGAGGTAGGGGTGGACCTCCGGGTGGTGGTGTTGGTGGGGCCTCAAAACTTCGTCCACCACCTATTTCTCGGCTAGCTCCTCTACCATGTTTTCCCGCTCCCAGTGGACCATTATGGTCAAACCTCTGCCTCTACCTGGGAGGTCCCTCTACTTCCTGTTGCTCATCTGTAGGGTAGGTCGGGTATTATCGAGCCATGTGACCATGCCCGCCGCATGCATAGCACTGCCTGTTCCTCATATGGATAGATCTGTCTTGTGTGCCCCGCACAACCGAACTTGAGTCGTGTAGTTGACCACATGTGCGTCTAGTCCTCTTGGACCCCAGTGTCATCTGTCTACTACCAGCTTCATAAGAATCTGGTGCATTTCGAATAGTGGTGGGTCATGCTGCTGGAGACTACTTAGCAAAGAAACTCTCAACTAGGAGGGATCACTCCAATACCTCTGTCAGCATCAGGATGTTGAGGGAGATAATCAATGCCCTGATCTCATGCTTGAGTCCTTGCTCAATGGGTTGGGCCCTAAAGAATGGGTCACGTACCATTTCCATAGAGTAGTGAGAGAGGTCAGAGAAACTCGCTGAGTACTGAGCTACTGTCATGTTTCCCTACTGCAGATAAACTATCTCATGAATCTTCACCGCATGAAGGGTGGATGGTACAAACTATGCCTGGAACAGCCTCTCGAAGTCATTCCAGAGTAGTGATGCCTCATCATGCACCAGGATCATCATGCTCCACCATATGCATGTTATGGACCGCCAGAGTCTCGAGGAAAGGATCACCCTGAGGTCGGCTGGTGTCCAGACCAATATTAAAACTCCCACAACAGCCTCCATCCAATCCTCAGCATCCATTGGGTCCATCTCTACCCGGAACATGGGCGATCACTATTGTTGGAACTCGTGTAATGCACTCTGATGGAATGATCTCACTACTGCTGGATCTAGTGGTATCGATGGCCCAGTGGGTAGTGGTACTACCAGTACCTCTATTGTGATGGGGCCCTGCACCATAGTCTCGTTGCTCGATGGGCTACCATCTTGTACAAAACTAGGAACCCTAGCCGGCTTCCTTTGTTAGTCCATCCTGAAAAGAAACAGGTGCGCCAAATTTAAAAATGTATACCTGGTGAGCTGACACAAAGTAATCATGAAGAAAACCATTTCAACAAAACACTCACAATCATTGTTTTCGTCCACTAAGTCAGGGATCATAAGTCAGAGTACTATTGTATGGTTACTTCGGCTACTTCACCAACACGGGTTTCCCTAAACTGATAAACACACCCAAAAAACATAACACTATTTCCGTTTAAATGAATAAGAGTCCATGTTCTACCATAGAACATAATCCTATAATACCAATTTTTCATTACCTGTCCCTAGGGGACCGTGTCATAACTACCCCAAGCCAGTCATCCCTAGGTCAGGGGATAGCGACTAACACGAAAGGCGTAAATCCATAAACTGGGATGCCATTGCCTTTATAACTGCAAACAAACACAACCAGAGAACAAATAGAAGAAAACCCTATGTAAAAACTGAATAAAGAAGAAGTTTTGGAAAGTACAAGGGGTAGAAATACAAGCCCAATAGTAAAGTAAAAGGAAAGGACAAACAGGTCAAACTAAAAATATACACAGCTGGAAGGTGCCTAGTAGCTCTTGGATCATCTACCATAGATACTACCTGAAGGGTTGTTACATATAGCCTCCTCAGGGATCAACTTCTGTCCGTCTCCTTCAGGTATCGACTCATTGTGAGGTCCACCTCTGGGTACTATCCAGTCCTCGTACACTCCGCCTTGGTCTACACTGTCCGTCATCAGCATCCTACACAATGAGGTGTAGGCATAGCCCGTGTAGGGGTGATTATAAGGATACTCAATAGGGACCCCAAGACCCTCAAAGTCTCACATAATCCACAAAGAATAAACCGAATAACAAAGATAAAAACACGAAGTATCAACCAACCCTACTTAGGTATATGCCCATACATATACCTGAATTATCAATCACAGTTTGAATCCAACTCTTGAGCCCGAGCACAAGACATTACAAAAAGTACGTAAGTCAATCACCACGTTGATAATAGTTGAAAGACAAGACTCATCTCACAAAAGTATACAAATCATGAAGAGGGGTAGATATGATTAGATGTAGCCTCTGAATCATCTCCTCTGTCAAACCAACGTAGAATCCTGAAAAAATATCAGCACTGTCGAAACCACATAGGATCCTGGCATAGAAGTTGTGACTGTCAAACCCACATATGATTCTGGTATAGTAGTCATTGTTGTCGAACCCACGTAGGATCCTAGTGCAGAAGTCATCACTATCAAACCCACGCAGGATTATGGTACAATAGTCATTGCTGTCGAACCCACGTAGGATCCTGGTAAAGAAGTCACTACTATCGAACCCACGGAAGATCCCGGTACATAAGTCAACATTATCGAACCCACGTAGGATCCTGGTGCAGTATTCATCGATGTCGAACCCATGTAGTATCCTGGTACAGAAGTCACTGATGTCGAACCCACGAAGGATCCCAGTATAGAAGTCATCAATCTCAAACCCACATATGATTCCAGTAAAGTATTCATCATTTTTGAACCCACGTAGGATCCTAGTACAGAAGTCACTGTTTTCAAACCCACAGAGGATCCTGGTATAGAAGTAGTCTTTGTCGAACGTGCAGTGGATTCTGTCATCTCAGTCATAGCCAGACCTAGGGTTCCCGCACACAGCATGCTCGATTCCTGGAGGGTCTTCCCCTCATTCCATTTGTATATAAATCAACTATCAAGAAGTCATTAGTTGATGTAACATGTCGTTCTTTCTCATCATAAGGAACCCAAGGTGACATATGATGCATCAATCGGACGCCCGGTCTAAGAGTTATTGTTATTTTCGTTCCAAGGGGCCGGTTGGATTTCAGGTACTATCCAACATGGCCATACGTTAACCTCATCTGAATTCTGTGTTGAGTGTGTTAAAAGACCCGTCTCATCAAAAGGAATCCAATGTAGTTGACGACACGTCAATCAGACGTCTGATCCTTTTTTATGAGCATTTCTGTTTGGAGGGCCCGGTTGGTTTCGAGTTCAAACAAAATCGACCATACCCGAACATCTCCAAAACCTTGAGTGTAATATATGAAAATGACAGTCTCGATCAATGAAATCCAATGAAACTGAAGGTGCATCGATCGGAGGTCCATAGCTCATGTAATGGGAGAAAAACCAGAAGTGGTCCAAATAGGGGGGCCTAGGTCCAGTCCGACCCGGCCCAACCCGCCCAGGGTCGGCCCGAACCAGGGCGAACATACCCAGATCCATGTCTGACCCGGTAGGGTATGGCACAGCCATGCGGGTGCGGCCTAGCCAGACGTCTATGAACCGGACAGCACGAGCGCGCTCATTGGCACTGCGCATGCGGTGCAGGGGGGCTGTCCAATAACGGCGGCGCCAGCTGGCACCGCATGGCCTCCCCGAAACCTACACGTAGGATCTGCAACGTCCTTCCAGTGGAAGCATGTGAGGGGTGCCACCGGCTTCGGTCTTCGGCACCGCTGAGCTCTTCCGCGGGCCACCAGAGTCGTTCCGGAGGTCCGTTTTGCCTCTCGTATGCGCCTACAACCTCCTCAGGTCCTACTATTCACTGTGAGAGCCTCAAATAAAGGTTTCCCTTCCATTAAATCATCTCCCATCAAATATTACATCAAGAACGAATTGGCATAGGGTCTGGACTTTTTCTCTTGCCCACACCCTCCACGTTAGAGGCTCAAACAATAATCCAGCATTTAATTGAACCAGAAACAAACCCCATATTAATCTCTAACCCATATCGCAAAGGAAAACATCCGTTTTCTTAAGAATAAGAACATGGGAATATAATCATAATTAAAATCCAACCCATAACTCAAATTTGATGTTGCACATCGACGAGTCGCAGAAGTCAAGCGTCGCAGAAGTCCAGCGTCATGGAAGACGGACATCGTTTCCTCAACGTCGGAGGAAATAATGTTGTCGTTGGTGGCATCTTCTCCCTTGATGTGGAGGAAAATGTTGAAGATGTCCTTCATGTTTTTCGTGGGAAGAAAACTTTCTTTCTAATCCAACAATATCTCCTAATTTAATATGTCCAACCCAAATAAGATACATCACCCCTCCTTTTAATGTTGGCAAAAATGAATTCAAAAGAATTCGAAGACTCCAAATTAATTATTTAAGTTGATTCACTTAATTAATTTCATGGAGTTGGCAAGAACTTCAAACGTCTCAAAAATTAATTACATGTGTGTGTTGGAACATTAATGGGAAGTCTAAAAGATTAAGGGAGTTCAACGGTTTGGTGTTCATGTGAGCCCCACCTTTAGTTATATCCTATCAAGAGAGGCTAGGGTGTGGTGGGACTCACCCCTAACCTCAACCTGCAAACTTTAACCACTGTCCAAATAAAAATGCGTTACACACCCATTTTTATTTATTTTGTTAATTTTAAATAGCATCCCCAAATAATAACATTGATTCACATTGAAACACAACTACAGTAAAGGTCCCCTTAAGAAAATATCGGCACTGCAAGTTCATCGGTGTCCTCAGATTTTAATTCCAGGCACCCATTCAAATGATAGAAAAACGTGCACGTACGTTTACTAAAAGTACCCGAACAAAACTTCAAAAATCGGTTTTGGGCTCACCGGGCCATAGAAAGCACCGGCAAGAACTGCGGACTCGTAAAATTCCAAAGAATTTAAGAAAAAAATTCCTTGTAATTTCCATGTGTTTACATAAATCTAGATATGAAACCCATTTTATAAAAATTGATTTCTACTAATGGAATAAAACATTCTTAATATAAATTCATAAAATGAAGAGAAAAAAATTAATAAAAATATTTTTTGTGGCCTAAAATGAACATATATCAAACAAATGTATATTGATAATTTATATGTAATTAATTATATTATATCTAATTATATAATATTTTTTTAAATTTTTTATAAAATCTAAATCATAGTGTGACTTTTAAATTAAATTAAAATATTGTTTTATATTACTATTTTTTACTCTTTATCAAAAAAATAATTATATTTACAAAAATCCAACAAATTTATTCAGAAAATATTTTGATATACAAATTTCATAAGTAATATACTTTTTTAAAATAAAATAAATAAAACATATAGAAATTATTTTATATTTTTATTTATAAAATAAAATAATAATAATTGTTCAATTAAAATCATTTTGAAATCATAAAATTACTTTACTAAAAATTGATTTCTTATATCCATAAATAATTATTAATTCCATTTTTATTGAGATAGAATACAATAAATTTTTTAATAATTTTTTTATTCAAATTAATACCCACCAATTCATTATCTAGGTCAGATATAAATAAAATTATTTTTGTAATACATTCCAGTTCATTTAAATATCAATGTTCTGTGTTAATACAGCTATCATGATTATTAATTTTTAAAACTAAATTTTCTCGGAGACACTCCACTGGTATTTAGTTTATAATAAATTCATTCATCTTTATTTTATAATAAAATCACACATACATGGTTTTTAATGGAACCACCCATCCTTGGTTTATAAAAAAACAACCCATCACTCATTTATACATAGGTGTTATACTTAAAAATGTTTCACATTCCATATAATAAAGAACCCATTTAAAAAATTGGTTTTCATAAAAAACTAAATAAGAATAAATTATTTTTTATAATGAATCATTGTAAATAAATTGGGATTCATAAAGAATCTAGGTAAAAATAAAACAAAATTAATAAAGAACCATCTAAAAAATGGGTTTCACAATGGTATAAAATATCATCATGAATAAAATCTTTTGATATGAAAAAATGAATTACCCAAAATAATCACATAATTATATAAATTATGTATTTAAATATGAATAATAATTCAATAATATATATATAATATTTAAAACTGATTCATTAGAAAAAATTATTGATAACATTTTGTATTCATCATTTGTAAAATTCATAATTATAAATATCATTTCTAAAACTCTCCACTGTTTTTTATGAAAAAAAAATTCATGAAAATAATTTTTTAATAGATATATTTACAAAGAAATTAAAAAGTTAACAAAATTTCTTCAAAAGAATAAAATGTGTAACTCAAAGAATGTAGTTTGAGTTACCAATTCTCCACATTTAAGAATATTTCTATAGAATACCATTTATGTACTATATTATAAACATAAAAATATTAATTAGCCATTTTATAGCCATATTTATAATAATTTATGTTTATACTCTTAAATAATAATAATTCCCCCATATATTATATTTTCATAATAACATCTCTACAACGGGTGTTAATAATGCTTACAAATTTGAACTAGGTTCGGAAAAGTGTTGTTAATATTCATTTTTATCTAAAATATCATCATTTAGAAACAATTAATTGTATTTTAATTGATGTTTTATTTATTAGAATACTGTAAAAGTTTTAATATGTGGGAGTTTTTTTTCATTTTGAAAAAATGAAGATGGTGATAAACTAGTATTTGGTTATATACCAATATCGACAGTCTACCTTATAACAGTCAATACAGATTTTCAAAAAAACAACAACACGATTAATGATATATATTTATTATATATAACATATATAATACTAAAATATAAAAAATTAATACATGAATGTAGGTGAAGGAAGAAAACACGTTTATTTAAAGATTCTATAGTCTGCACAACACATTATTCACATTTTTTACTTAATATAAAAAGGTGGTGGTGTTAAATGATTCTACCATCATTTTATTGTCGTACCAATATAATAATTATAATAATGTTATTATTTTATGATAGTGAAATTAAATTTTTGAAATAAATAATGAACAGAAATAAATAGAAAAAAATAAAGAGACTTTAAGAACTTATACCTCACTACTTTGATTATTTATTTTTTAAAAGATGTTAAACTATTTAAATATGATCTTTTGACTCTACCAGAACCACCTTAATGTGTATAGTACTTTTTTTGAGAGGTTTGGGTATATTTTTGGGTAGTTATAATGATGTTTTGGTTTAAGGGTCATATAGATTGAAGTGCCCTATTTAAAATTTCAAAAGAGTTTATTTTTTCAAAATATCGAAAGATTTTCAATAATGTAAATTTACAATCATGGTGAGTGGATAAAAATTTGATAAATAAAATATTTTATAGGACATAATTTTTTTCCAAACCTCCATCATTCAAATAGAATCATTTTTAAATATGTTATGCGCTTTACCTCTAAGGTGACTCATTTTTACCATTGTAGTTTTAACAAATATAACTACTTTTTACCTTAGTAAGTTAACCATTCATCAATTAACTAAAATTTCCATTATCATATAATTTAAAAAATATGATTTATATTTTTGAATTCATATTTTTATTCATTCATATTGATAATTTTTTTTAAAATACTAAATGTACAATTTATTTAATAACAATATTTGAAAAAATTAACATTAAATTTAAAATATAAAATTTGTTTTAATAAATATAAAAAAATAAGCTAATAAATACACATATAAATTAGTTATTTTTCCATAAAAAATATTTTCTTTATATTATATAATAATAATTTTATAAAGTCATGTTATTTGTAAAAAAAATATTTTTCACTATTAACCTAAATATAAATCTTTTTAGAAAAACCTATAAATATCATTTTATGGTAATAAAGATAAGATAAATCAAAAAATGAAATTATTATTTAATAATTCACATCATAATATTTATAAAAGCAATTTTAAAATTAAATCATAAAATTTCTTGGAATTGTTTTTATAGAAAAACATTTTTCAGTACACTAACTATTCTTTTAAAATTAGTATTAATCATAAATATAACAAAATTGAAAAATGTACATTAAATATATTACATTTTGATGATAATATATATTTTATTAGTTTGATATATTTAAACGTTCATTTAATGTCTAAAACATAATTTATTTTTTATTGTTCGTATATATTTTATATTTTTTTTACCACTATTCATTTTCAATAATTACATTGATACATTATAATGGAATACATTAATTTGGAATTAGTGTTATGTGTGGATCAAGAAATCGAAAAAAATATATATTTTATGAGAAAATACAATTATCATTACATTGCACCCCCTTATAAAATTTAACCTTGAAATTTTGTTACCTGAGGGAAAACAAGTGAGGGCAGTTTTCCATAAATGCATCCTCATGTTATAATTTTGCTTCTCAAAACATATTATATCTCTATATAACATTACAATATGATTGGTATTATTCTTTATCACATTATCTCCTTAATCAATTATTTCTACTGGTAGTTCCTCAAATGAGAGATCATGTTCATGTTGTATCATTTCTGTGTCCTGTACATGTAAAGGGTTTGGTATATACTATTTCAAAAGTGATACATGAAAAAAATAATGTTCTTTGGTGAAGTTAGATAATAGTGAAAATTGGTAATATATATCTATGACATTATCATGTATCTCAAAGGGGTCAATATATTTTGGTACTACTTCCCTTTCTTCAAAGATCTCATAACTCCGCTTCCATGGAGATATATAAGAAACACCTTGTCACCATCTTCAGTATCTCGATATCCAAAATAATTATCTACATAATTATTCAATGGAATTTGTTTCAAATTATTATTCCACTAAATGGTTTGTACATTATCCATAATTTTATAGATAAGGTCACGACTTACTTGCTTCCTCTCTCAAACATCATTCAATCATGTTGGAGTCATGTATCTCATCCCATAAAATGCGTCATATAGTATCCTTTGAATAATAAAATGGAAACCATTTTCATATGAGAACTCTAGTTGGGAGTTATTTTTATTAAAAAATCCTTATAAATACATTGAATAATACCTGATCATATCTTTGAGAGTTTTAATTATCCACTTAAACTTACTAACTAACTGATGATGATATACACATGTAAATTATATCATTATCCCCAACACATTATGAAGAATTATAAAACACATGGTGAACCTCAGATACTAATTAAATACAATGGATAATGTTACTCAATATATCCTCACCACTTATGTTATTTTTATCATGGATAAATGTCTAACATATAAATATTCATTGAGTGTAATAAAATGTGCTGACATTGTATGTTGATCAATTACAGTTCAAATAAAACTAAATCATCATGATAATACGGGGATTCCTATGAGGAATTACATGTAGATTTTTTTCAATTTCATTACTTTAATGGATAATGGTTACAACATACTCATAAATTTTGTCATTCATCCGTAATGTGTTGGAATACAAAACAAAATGATATATATTCATTAATTTAAATTATCATTCTATCCTAAAAGATGTTTTATTATTTATAACTATACATATGTATTTGTATTTTATAAATATATATAAGTTCGATCTGTGTGAATCATCCAAAATATTATTATTTATTTTTATCTTTTATGGTACACATATCTGGTTTCCAATCCTTATAAATAAATCTTTATCAATGTTAAGCTCTTGAATATTTGTTACAATTTTTTTTGCATTATATTTACAGGATGTTTAGATCATTTCATGAATGGATGTTTAATAATATAAGATTGTAAGACAGGATTTATATTCCCTCATTCTGGATTCAATATTAAACCTATGTAAATCCATGTGTATTATGTCTTTTTTAATACTAATTGTGGAGAGTTTATCATGGTATTTTATACTCAGATCATCATCCACATTATTTTCCATTAATTGTGGAAATTTATTGAGTGTATAATATGTATATCAATTCGAACAATATACTTTTTATTATAATTATATTCATCTCTGTGAGTATATATTTCAATATCTTTTAATTTGAATGTATATAATTTGTTTCTCTATAGGGATTATGTCAACTAATATTTATAGAAAATATCACTACTGCCAACTCTAAATCACGTGCTAGGTAATTTTCCCCATTATTCTTTAATTATAATGAACCATAACAAAATCTATTATCATTATTAATAATTTTTTAACTAAACCCCTTTTTAATCATATATATATATATATTTAAATCCATTCCCCAAAATATGGTAATTTATGTAGAGGAGCAGTGACCAACCTTTTTTTAGTTCCATGACACTGTTTTAAAATCCATATATCCAACACAACATCAATACCTTCAATGAAAACTAGGATACTGGATTTTATATCTATGATAAATTTTTAAAAATTCCTCATTAATATCATTTTATCCCAGTTAAACTATTGACCATAATTATAGTGATCGGTCTAAGATATTTCTTGATAACTAATGTCTTTCATGGATATGATGTTATAACCTGTCTTATGATTACATGACCTATGAATAACAAATTTTGTAACCATAATTTTATTTTAAAAATTTGGAACACAAATCCTCCTTTATTATGGTCATCTACAGAATTCTAAAATGATATTTGTTATCTTCCTTGATTTTTGAGTATATAAGAATATCATCTATAAAGACAACCATAAATTAATCAAAGCCGTCTATAAAGACTATATACATTAGATCCAAAATTATAGAAGGTGAATTTGTAAGTCCATAGGGAATCAATATAAATTCATAGTGTCTATAGATCATATTTAAATTTATCACTTAAAATATCCACCATTTTATGGATTAACTTGTGATATCCATATCAAATGTCTATAATCAAGAAGTATCAAGATCCTCTAGGATAAAACGGATCATTGATATGGGGTAGAGGATGAATATTCTTGATCATGATTTTATTAATGTATTTATAATAAATGTAAAAACACAACTATCTACACATATTTCCAATAAAGCGATATACTTCACCCTATAGTAAATCCCCATGGAATTAAAAACCATTATTGAAATTTCATTGCAGTTTCTTATTTCAGGCCCCCTATTCAATGAGATTAAATTTATAAAAAATCTTAGAGATATTTGGGGTTATCGATATGATTACTATTGAAAAATAAAGCTCACACTCTGGGAAATACCGAGTGGTTATTCTATAAATACATCAATATATTCAAATTAAAAAGGCATGTCATAAATTCTGGCTTTATCCTTGATCATTTTATTCAACAGAGTAATTTACCAACATTTTATGATATATTTCTCTTCAAATAAATTTAATTTATTTGATAGGTTGTTGTACATGTAACACCAAGTAAAAATGAACCATAATATAGTATACCATAAAAACCTAAACATTAAATTCAATGAATGAATATGAGGAAACACATTTCAAAAATTTGTATAAAATATTTAGATATATGAAATATATTTATTAATAAGTATTCAATTTTTTATAATGTCATTATACATTTTAAAAATACTTTCTCCTTATAAATGTAATTTATTTATTATTGTGAAAGAATAATATAAATAATATTCTTCAAATTTAAAAATTTTATTTAAATAAATGAACATCTCTTTTAAAATAATAATTTAATATTTATCCTAGAGATATTTTTTTTTTAATTTTTTTAGTTGATTATTTATTAGATAAATAGTTGGAAACACATTTTTATTAAAATCTAGAATTCCATTTAATGAATCTACTATGATAATTTTTTATTAAAATGGTATTAATATTAATTTTTTTTAATTTATATTATTATTAATTTAATTATGTTCATTTGAATTAATTTTATATGGATTTTGGTCTCAAAATATTTTATACAAAAGAATACATTTTCCCCTAATTTATATCCATCAGGTATTATGAGATAATTTTTTAACAAATATTATCTAGTTCAATGAATTTAATTTTATAAAATATATTCCATATATTTAATCATCATGTAAAATATATTAATGATGGAAAATCGGAAATGTACCTGACCCCAATGGCTAGGATTTAGTGCCTTACATTATTACATTAGTACTATAAACTATTAATCACATTCCAAAGGACTAATAAGTCTAATAGCTCTAGAAAACTAAATAAAAACACTATTTTAACATTACATCATGAAAGGAAAAAAAAGATAGAAACTCTATGGGAAGTATCCATAAAATCATATCTTAACCCTATAAAGCTTTCATAATATATATTTCCACATGTTACAGAAAAATAAAATTTAGGAAATGGGTGAGATCTGATGCTCAGGGAGGGTTAGAAATATAGTGGAAGCTATCATAATCAAAAACAAAAAGAAAATTTGAATAACTAATAATATTCCATTAGAACATAATCATGAGAATAAAAGGGTAGGAACAAAATCATAATAAATAATTATATGTAAATAATCACATGATAGTGAAACCCAATGATGGATATTCTCCTAGAAAAATAATCACAAGGGATATATAGTACTAATATAATGATGATTAAATTCAAAATTCCAGACATCATAAGTAGATTTTCAAGGTTTTATCCAAGACACGATTAATAAATATGCAAAACCCCAATCAAGTATGTCTCATGAGACCTACTGATGCATCGAGGGACTATTGTACAAATCCCCCATCACTTACATTGTCCAATGTATTCCTCATATAAAATGATTCAAATATAATGAAAATATACATTCATATTTAATCAATCATATGAAATGTTAAAAACATCCCTCAAACAATAATCATAATCATAAACCATCTAGAGTAATTTGATGAATATTTTATAGATAGAACATCCACAATCAAAAAAATCAGAAACCATTCAATAAAATATGGTAAATAGTATTATAATTGATAATTTCAATAAAATATATTATTGTAAAGAGTGTGTTTGAATATATAGAAATACATTAATAAAATAATTGTGGATTTCTTGAGAGAAATACAATTTTTTACATTTGGAAGGAAGATATATTTTGTGAAAGTCATTTTTTATTTTTCATGATGTCATATTATTTACATGTATACCCCTGAAAATAAAAGTAAAGGAAAATAAATTTTATTATTCATAATGTATGTCCAAATTAAGCAAAGACATGTAAAAATAGTTTTTAAGTAACACTACAAATTAGCCACTTCAGTGTACATAAAAGGGAAATTTAAAAGAGTCTATAAAGTGAACACATGAAAATTTGTTTATAGAAAACTGAGAAAGAGATAAGAATGTATTTCATGATATAAATAATTATTTTTTAAAAATATTTATGCACAAAAATATATTATGGAGTGTACATTAAAATTTATGAGAATTTGGGAAGTTCCCTTTAATTAGGCATGTTTATAATGAGAAATTGAAAAGGGAAACTTATAAAACATGTGCTACCACATAAACTAATGATAAAATTATCTAGATACATGAGTTAGTAGTATATATAATTTTTTTAATAGTTATAAAAAACAAATAAAAATTACATTGGGATAAATAGTATGAAAGCGTCACCTAAATGAAAAATGGATTTTAGGGAAGAAACCCTAGCCATATGCCAAATGTGTTCTGCAGTTGAAATTAATATACTATATAATGAAATTATATTAATTATAAATTTAATTTTTAACATAATAAAAATTTATTTTGTTTTTTATAATTATATTAAGTCCATTTTTTGCATTTTTTATGAGTTATAAGATTAAATTTCATCATTAGAAGGTGTTCGTTTCCTTGGCATTCATGATTGGGTCACTAGTATACATATAAAAAAGATCTTTTTAATTGGTCATAGTTATTCATAATTTAAATTAAATGGTATAAATGAACATCTATATGATATTATGAACATATATATCAGTTTTTTTGATATAATGATGATTTTTTAGATAAAATTATAAATATAACTATTTGGATTATTTAAGAATTTTTACGATCATCAGATACTAGTTTTGTGTTATGAATTGTTAATATGTATATAAACTGGTTACAGAACAATAAATTAGTTTTATTATAAATATTTAATAATTACTAAATGATAAAAATGGTTTCAGGGCTATCCTTGAAGGCTAAATCGAATAACAAATAATTGTAATCCATGATAGCGGTAAATCAGCAACTCAAAGATGTTGTTTTCAATTATTGAATAAAAATGCAGAGAAATGATGGTGGATATATCATTATCAAAATAAAATTATATAATATATATTTTAATTTTGGGTTCATGAATTTTTAAATTGAGGTGGTAATTAATGTATATGAAAATAAAAGAAAATAAAATAAAATTAAAATAGGGAAATATGATTCAACCTCTTCAATTCCTCTCCATGATAACCACCTTCATAAAATTTGAAATAATTGTTCTAGTGAGACCACAAATAATTGAATTGGGGGGGGGGGGTTTCAAGATTTATTTGGCAAAAATTGTAAAATCGCAAAGGCAGTGGATGTGTTAGAAGAAGAAGTGATGTGTGGAAGTATTTATAATGGCAGAAATGGGTTATTTAGATTAATTTGTTAATTAGTTCATTATTTTTGCTCAAAACTATATCTTATTGAGACCTAATTACTAAATATTTTAAAATAATTCAAAATAGATTGATATTATGGGTTTACATCATCCATACATTATCTATGACATAATAATTCGTTTATTTGTTAAATACCGTAAAATACCATATTTCACTATTCTCTCAAAAATTCATCTATTTTAGAAAAACCGAAAAAAATCACACTAATAATTTATTGATGCGTATAACAAAAAACTAGACACCATTTTGTTAATATATTTTTATAAATATATGGAATTTAATTTTTACGTAAAATCATCATTTACTCAAAAAAATATAGATTTTAATATTATAACTGATTTTATTAAACATTCAAAAATTAATTAAGGGGTCATTGAATAATATTATCATAATAATGTAGAAAAATATTAATTTATGAATTAATTTTATGAAAATAAATATAATTTTAAATAATAATTTTATTTATAAAATTTAAAATAAACATTTCTGTTTCAAAAAATCACTAACACCTAATTCATAAGTTTTAAATCATTTATTCACATATTACATTATATTAATATACCATCATTTCATTTATATATACCAATATTTTATTTATACTTTCTTATTTGAATTTACTATTCTATAGGTTATATTGGTATTTCTAATGGTGAAAATACTATTCCTAAAATCAAATTTAACACTATAATATGGTTGTAAACATGGTGTTACATGAAGCCTAAACTATCAAAGATGAAGAATTTTAAAACATACAAACCATAATATCATGGGATATTGCAACATTATTCTTGTATTGATAATAAAAATTAAAACTTATAAAACATTTGTCACTCAAATAAAGTTTAAAATTGGTTTACTATTAGTTAAACAAAAGTATAAGAATATATTTATTATTTAAACATGACTAATTTCTATTTTCAAGCCCTATTTTAACCATATACTATCTTACCTTTGAATATATGTCTATTAAAAAATTCCAACTGTGCCCTCCCACTATTTCTTATAAAATGATGCCCCTTATTTCAGTTATTTAAATGACATTCATCATTTTAAATATAAAATGCCTAAAAAATTATATTTTAAACCACCCTATACATGCATTATTTGTTTTTAGATTCATAATATTTCATTCCAATGGTCCTTAATAAGGGATCTAAAAAAGTCCTATGTAGGAATATGTAATCATCTTACCCGACCTCTCTCAATTTATTTCCTATTATACCTTCCGAAAATATATGTAATTAATCATTAAATAATTATTTTTTATAAAAAATATACTAATTTTCTATTAATATTATGTAATCATCAATATACACCCCAATTAAATTATCTAAAAGTGAATGAATCACTCATACTTGTGTGTAGAAAACTACCTCCATGTAGTGATAAAATTTATTTTCCATCATCACCATTTATGAATTTTTATTTTGATGGTTTTATTGTTTATAATTGATATTTATTATATTATTATTATACAAGAGTTATAATATAATATCTACACTCCTAACTAAAAATTATTTTTATAAATGATAACATCGCTTGTGTGTACGTATAGACTGCCACATCCATGAAGCTATGTGAATCGTTTTTCAATTCCAATTTTCATTGATAGTCATAAGGATAATGTAAAAGAATAAATAAGATACATATTATGTTTATGATATAATAATAATTCTCAAAATTTTAATTATTATTTACCATTCAATCATTCCATTTGTCCAAAACTGAGAACTATGTTCGTGCATACGCATGGTTTACCATCTTTATGAATGGAGTTATTAATTTGACAATATCTATCCATTACGGGTGAATATATATATATAATGAATATATATTATATATATCATTATTAAAGAAAAATTATATGATGGAACCATTATCAATGAATAAGTACTAATACTAATATAATGAAATCTTCATGAAAAACAAAGCAGTTAACACCATGAAATGATTTTTATAGTAAAAATTTATTAATAAATTATTGTTGAAATGTTTTAAGTAGATCATATATGATATTAAAAATATTTAAACGTTTATTATATATAATTATAATATATTTAAACTAATTATATATCATTTGAATGTGATTTTGTAGAAATTCAAACTCAAGGTATTGAATTTTAGTCTCACTTCTATTTCTATTAGACATATTCTTTATTCACCACCTGCTTATTTAATATGTTGTATATACTAAACATTAATATGTTTTATTATTATATTAAAAAACATATAGTAATTTACATATGCATTTAATGGTCACTATTTCATGAGGTTTTGATTCAATTTTAACCAACATGGTGTGGGTTTTATGTTACAATATCAACATTTGTCCAGATTGTTTATGATTATGTTTTCAATGATAGAATTTCATGATCTACCTATCAAGAATACCATAATTTTTTTTCATATCAGTTTATTTCTGGGAAATAAATCATTTTCTTTAATTTATACCACTTTAATAACTCATGTGACTGAAATAATTTTTAATATAAATTTTCTTTATTTTTATCTTTGGTCAAAATTCCTTTTTCATCAATGTCCATGTTTTAAAGACTGTTTTAACTATCATCATATGATTGTTTAATATCACTTTAATCCATTTTTATCATCTTAAAATTGTATTAAAATTAATATTCGTTATAAATGATATTCTTATCTTTAATGATGAATTTTAATGGAATCTTGGCTTTAATGTATACGACAAGAACAAATTTCTCCTCTATCAATACCACACAATGGTTTGAGAATATTTTATAGGATTAAAAATTATTTTCAATGAAATGGTTTCCTTTTTTACATAAAAAATATTATATTTTAAAATATTTCATTTCAAATTAAAAAGATAATTTTACATAATAAATGATCTCGTAATCTTTTAGATATATTTTTATCTATGATAATAGTTTTCTGTTACATATGGTATACTCTGGATGGGACACAATGATACCATCCTCTTTTATTATATGTATGGCTACTGTTGATAAATACATTTGTATATTTCTATGAAACCAATTTCATTTCCAAGGGTTATGCTATGATAAAATTATGATGAATATTTTAGATTAATTTAATGAAACCCATTTTCATCCTCATGGTTTATGCTATGATGAAATGATAAAATCTTTATGAAACTCATTACCTTTATAAATGTGATGATATGATTAATGTTTTATGATATTACAGAATATAAATTGTTTGTTTTATTTATTTTATGTTTCAGACCAATAATATATATCACATTAATGCATTGTGTAAAGATAGATATCCCATGAGATAATAATGACTCGAATTGGTTGTGAACCCAATTTAGTAAGGGGATCCTTCAAACATTATACACCTAAGAGTTAACCTTTAATAAGGATATGATGGAATGAGGAGTGAATCAAATCCATTATAATAGTCTTGGAAGTGATCCTTGACTAATGAAATTATATTCTACGATTATATTTATGCTACAAAATTATGTATAATTCCATTGTTATTCTCTTATGGTTTGTGATCCTTGATTCCATTGTAATTGTTGTCTTATGAAATGATAAGATTATTTCCATGGTTCAATATTTATGATCTATGATATTATGTGTATTGTTTTCAAAGGGTATTCTCATGTCTCAAACACTTATAATCATGTTATTCTTTAGTTATAATTAATATATCCATTATTTAATGTTATTGACAATATCATCTCACCATTTGTTATCTTTCCTTTCTCAATGTAATAATGAAATGTTTTATAAATGATATATTGATTAAATTTGTTTGTTATGAATTACATAGTGTGAGATGATGTATATATATTATTAACCATTTGTTTATGTATCCATGTTCCAAAATTAACTAAACATGTATGATTCTATAATGTATTGTAATGTTATGTAGTAAATATTCATCTACAAGGATATAATATTAATGCATCAAAACTTTTGGTCATTTTAGTTTTTATTAGAGTAGGATTTATTTAATATTTAGAAATTACGATGAGAAACCATTTGTGTGAACCTTGATGATATGTATAAGTACTGGATAAAATACTAATGTTTTAGTAAGGAAGTGATTATGTGGTTTTCCATGAAATTCATCCATTTACATACAATTTATGTTGACATTGATTTGTATGTGATGTATCATGGGTTAATAACCCTGAAAAATTGGGTCAAATATATCTCAATAATCATTCTAGTGTATGGTGAATATTCCCTTACTACGCACCAAGTTTTACACTCCTTGGGGATTTTCTTACTCAATTAAATATTATCTATATTAAAAAATTATGAAGTATTTAAATAGATTAGGATCATGCATAACCTATATTAAAAAAAATTCATCATAGATTGAAAATTATAGGTTATTATTTAATCATCTTATGAATGAATTTTTTAATAAATCACTCTAATTAACAATGATTTATGGTCATGATAACCATTTAAGTTTTAGTAATATATTAAATATATAATGGTGATTTTGGGATACTGATAGGTAACATCAAATATTTAATTAAAATATATGATTGTAGTAATATAAATTTATTTTTTAAAAAAAATGTATAAAGAAATGATAGTTGAAAACCTATTTGATTAATTGTTGATTTAGCAATAAAACATATAATATTATGATGATCAGATCTAAAGTTTACATATCCTATCCTATTGTGCATTTTAAAATTTTTATTCTTTTAAATTTCATAAATATCCATCTCATTTAATGTTAGGTTATCTTAGCAATGTATTGAACTCTGTTACGTAAATCTCATATTCATTTTCAAGGATGGGATGTGACATTTCATATTCCACACCAATGTTTGATCTTCTTTCAATGTGATGAAAAATTTGAATATATGATTTATAATGAATCAATTATGTGGGATTTGATTCATATTAAAAAGGGTTATTTAAATTAGATTCTTGGCTAGAAACTGAACATCAATTATATAGAAATTCTATGTGAATTAGTTGATTTATTTTAAAAAGAGTACAATAGTCTTCCTGTGAATCATGATGTTTAATTTTCAATTAAAATAATTCATATTTATATACATATTTCAATGACTCTATATATAATTTCCCTTATTGAGTTATAGTAATTTATGAAGTAGATCCATGATAATCATTATAAGGTATTTTTTAGTCATGTTCATTACCATTTTTTTCATAAATTATTTTTGTTTCAATGAAATATGGATTGATGCGTCACTCCATTAATTATCAGGAATAGAACAAGATCACAATAAAGAATAAGCTTTATATACCCCATATTTTTGACTTTTTTGGCCAATTATATGCAGCTCAATACTTCTACAACATTATCTATTTTTCTGTATATCATCAATTTTGGGTTAAGAAGGAGGATATTACCTAAGATAGTGTTTCTTTCTCAGTATGGACACTATGAATTTATAGTTATTCCCTTTTTTCCTATTGATTAATTGACTGTTTTGACTTATTTAATGAATTGAATATATAGATGATACCATTATCAATTTATAGTAGTCTTTATAGATTTTATTTTTATATATTCAATGATAAAGAAAGATATAGAAGATGACAAGAGTATTGTATTAAAGACTCTTTGGAGAAGTTTTATTAAAATCATACCAATTTTGAATTAGGGATAGAAAGGTTTGTTTTTTCAGTTATAAAATATCAATTGATGGTATATATGTGTATCCATTAAAGAAATAAGTTATTTAATGTTTTCCTTGACAATCCATTGTTATTGGGATCCATATTTTTGTTGGATTGTCTGTATGTTAATGAGTCTGTGAAAATTTATCACATCCTTCTAGTCCACTCACCATGTTAACTTGGAAGGGATCTAAGATACATTGGATATATGAATGTGATGAAAATTTTATGAAAATTAAGAGAATACTAATTAGGGGTTTTGTGCATGCATTAACCTATCATGGAGAAGGGTTTCTGATATATTATGATGCATTGAAGAAGGTAATGAAATGATTTTTGTACAAAATGATATGGATATAGCAAATGACTAATGAAAAATGAATGTTCATGAGAACAAATATGAAACTCTTGATTGAGTGTTAGGTGTGGTAATTATTAAATTAATAATATTTAAAAATTATCGGTATATGAAAGGTGTGACAAAAATAAAGATAAATAATATATAATTATATATTCAGTTAAAAAGAGCTGAATAGGCTCTAGTGAAGATGGCTGGTGTTGATTAATGATTATTGATTCACAATTCATTTTCTCCCTAGGAAGGAAAAAATTGTATCATATAATCTGAGTCAAATGTATCATGAAAATTTATCTATGATGAGGATAATAAAAGAGCCAAAAAAGTTGGATTTGTAATGAAATGATCTAGATATATTAAAATAACAATGAAAATCATATATTTCACAAAAGAGTGGTCCACATTTATCCATGTAATGATTTCAGAGGAACAAAAGAAAGATGTACATTTTAAAAATTAGGTAATAAATAATAACGATATCAAACTTGATAGTGATTGAATGGAAATTTTTAGGAATCATGATTGTCTACCATTAATACCAGACATGAAGAAGGTACTATATAATTATTCTCATAGCTCATAATTATTTATTCATTCAATACGTTTTTAGAAATATAAATATATAAAAAATTATTTCTCATGGGATAAAATTTAATCAGTTATTTAAGAGTATATATATATTTTATTAGCATATTATAATGGTATGATTGATATCAAAAAGATTAAGTGGAATTTAAAACAATTACCCATACCAAAATGTAAATGGGAAAACAACACCATCGATTTTGTCATTGGACTCCCCAAAACATCAAAAGGCCATCATGTTATTTGTTTTCTAGTAATAAAATTTACAAATTCAATACACTTTATTTATATCAATTATGATATATCTTTTTGAAATATTACAAAAAAATACATTAAGAAATCTTTAATGTTTCATTGAGAATCACATTATTTAATATCTGATCTGGAAATAAGGATTAAATATATGTTTAGGGGTAGTACTATGAATGATATTGATTGAAATTTGTGTTTCTGCACAAATTATAATCCACATATATGATGACCTTCAAAAATAACAATTCAAAAACTATATTAATTTTCATTTTCATGTACTATGGATTTAAAATGAGTTTGGTATCAATATCTTCCTCTAATTGAATTCTACTACAACAGTATCTTTCATTTGAGAATTCAGTTGGAGCCTTATGAATCCATCTATAGAATATGTGTTTATCACCAATATATTGGGATTTATTTAATAATATAAATCTATTGATACTTGAGATAGATTATGAGACGGAAGGGAAAATATATGATATTAAATAATATATCAATGTGGCTCATAGTCGATAGAAAATTTATGCTAACAATCATCAGTGATATTTTGAGATTTAAAGTTAGTGATATGGTTTTCCATTGAATTTCTCCATTATGTAATGTTATGACATTAGAGAATAATGTATATATAATCCTATGGTATATTGTCCCTTTGGATATTCATGATCGAGTAGAGAAGGAAGTTTGTCTCTCGATGCTTCCACTAAACATCTCTCAAGTGTATGATGTGTTCTGTATATCACTCCCAAGGAATTTCATAATTGATCCATAATATTTATTGAACTCAGAGGTTATAAATATATATATTGATCCTTATTAAGGATAAAAAATGTAAATCATGGACCCTTTAGTTAAATTGTTATATCATATCACTAATCAACTGGTTGATGTTCGCAGGAAGAATAAAAAATTTGAAGAAGCCACATAAAAACCCAAAGATGTGATGAAAAAGAGATAACCTAATTTATTTTCTTCATAATGACATAATTTTGGAAGATAAATTTATTTTAAGTGCATTCAATATAACACTTATATTTTTTAGATATATTTTCTATTCAAATAAATTTAATATATTCAATATCATGCGATAAACAAGACCCCATGTAAAATTGAACTATAATATAGTATATCACTATAACCTATGTAATGTCCCGACCTGGAAGACACTAAACTGGTGCTCTAAGCTGGTTCTCCACAAGGCCTCATGAGCGCCTCCTCGTACGCCAAAGGCTGCCGACATGTAGCGAGGGCCTAGGGTGTGATAAGGGGAAAATATTCCCTCATACCAGAGTAGGAAAATAGCCTAAATAACTAAGTATCATACACATCAAAATGTAAATAGAGTGAAAAAGCAGTAAACAACTGAAATAGAACTAGCTGTAAAAGTAAAATGCTGTAAAATCCCGAACAACTATGAAATACAATACAACATTGGTCACCCACTGGATGACTATATAGATACAAGTACAAAAGAAACTGAAAGTAAAATTACAGGGCTCTACTACTAACTCCGAGCCAAACCACGTACCCGATCCCAAGACACTGTCGAACTGCAGTGGCCCAATCAGTAGAACCACTCGAGCAACTCCTCTAGATCATGAAAAAATGGGCCTCAACCATATCCACCATGCCCCTCGTGCTTAACCTGAAAAGCAGACATAAGGTCTACACGTACACTGAGGTTCCTGTGTAGGGGTGAGAAATTATCTCAGTAGGGCACCCCGACAAGCAACCTGTAATTGTGCTGCTAAGAGTGTATGCAACAACAACATGCTCATCCTAGCCGGAACACAACAAAAAAAGTAAAAAAAAACGTGAATCCATAGTTGAACTCTGGGTATGTAATCCTTGTCAACTAGGATGGTGCCACCAAGGACGTCCATATCTATATATGTACACATATATAGTACCATACCTCTACCCATGTATATAAATATGAATATTCATGATTAAGTGAATAAAATAACAAGAAACCACATCAGCATTTGATCCTTGGGACCATAATCCTGATCACCTGGACATCCTATGCAAGGGCATTAATCTGGACATCGTGCAACTCAAGCCATGTATCATTATATTGATCTCTGGTTCTGTAATCCCATCGACATGTACCTGCTTCGGCCAACACTGGAAATATATCATTGAACATGTTAATGAAAAAGAAGCTACCAGTTCAAAATAATTCAATTCTGTTTTTCTCTGAGACTCTACCCCGACCAACCATCTCCAATAAAAAATCCATAACAAAAACCACAACTATCTATCAACAATTCAATGATAATAATAATTCTGAGCCTGTGATGTAGCATGGTAGGTTCAACAGAAGAAATCACCGTAGTGAATATACAAAGTAACTTCTATCCTCATACATGTGAATACTTTCCCTCAAGAGAATTGAATAAAAACCCCTAGGTGATTGCTCTGAGGCATAAAAAATGCTTCCCTCAGGCATAATAGATATTTCTCTCAGGAACAAGAGCTACTGCCCTTAAGCTAAACAACACTTCCCTCATGCTAAACAAGCACTGCCCTCAGGCATGAGAAACATTTCCCTCAGGCTAAATAAAAACATTCCCTCAGGAAAAACAAAACACTGCGCTCGGGCTAAACAAAATAATGCCCTCAGGCATTCCATAGGAAATCATGTAACCGGGATGAGCCCAACATAAAAACAAGCATTTATATAAAAATTCTTTCAAGAAATTGCAATTCAAAGCACAATCCTGGCATACCCTCGGGTATCCTGGCCAAACGGGTAAATAGAGGAACACACCCCTTGGTGGTCCTGGATCCAAGCAGTGATCCCAAACAATAGTTTAATTTATCATTAGATTATTTAAGAAATTCTAGTGTCTTTCAGTAAAGGCATTATCCATACAACAACCCAACCATGGGTTCGTAGCACAACGATACATAAAATCAACTCAAAAGTTAGAAATAAATATCGGACCACCTACTACTCAGGCACACAAGGCAAAGTAGGTATACCAAAAAATAAGAAGACACCTCGCACTAGGCTCAACAGCCACTAACCAGGAAGTGCCTCTGGTAACCACTACGGCATCAACAACCCATGTCAGATATAATCAAGCGAGTGAGGGTGGCCAAATGCCCAACCCAACACTAAAAACATAACCCCGCTAGATTAATATTTTGGAATGGGTTCTAGATGACACCAGAACACCTTCTCTACCCAAACTCGATGTAACAACTCAGGTCGGTCAAACAAATGGAACCCGCCAGGTCCAACAAGCCAAACACCAAGGAGTTATCTTACTTGAGATCCTCCAGATAACTAGAGAGAAAGAGTCCTACACGGGATCCTTAGAAAAGAGGATTCCTACATGGGATCCATCAATGAAGAACAAAATAGGCAACCCATAACAGGGGTCCTCTCAAAGAAAACAAGAGAGAGTTCCTAAAAGGACTCCCTAGTTCAGCACACAAGCAAGGCATCCCTCCGGGGACCCTTAGAAAGATCTGGTCTCACGGCCTCACAGGCCAGAAGGGAACGTCTCACAAGGGAAAACTTCCTCTGAAGAAATGGTTATGGGAGATAGCTCAAAGCTAATCTCATATTAAATGTATCGACTAAGTTGGTCCGAACACCCAACCTAACTACCTCACCAAGTCTCACCGTTAGGTGACAACTAAACTCGATAAAGGGAGGAAGAATTGCCTCTATTTAGATAAAAACCTTGAAAACCCCATTTATATAACCACTAAAAGTTAAAAAGATTCCACCATCGCGATCTAAATGGATCAACCATCAGAATAAACTACTCACACGCCTAATTCTGACTTCCAGAGCCCAAGATATCCCAAAATTACGAAACTAGAGCAGTACATGGCCAGAGTACATGCCTAGAACCAATTGGGCCTACCTGTGTAATAGTACACAGCATGTACATTACTGTACATGACCTGTACTGTTCAAAAAAAGTTGCACTATGTTAATTTTCACCCGAAAACATGCCCATGTACCATTACACGGAGTGTACTTTACTGTACACTACGTGTACTTCAAAAAAACCACTAAAACCGTGTTCGATTTCACACGGTCGGTCACACGGCCACCACTACATGGCGTGTACTCAAAGTACACAGAGTGTACATAAAAAACTCATCTTCCTCGAACGGGAAGAACACATGACGTTTTCCCCTAGAACACACGTTGTTTCTACTGGGTTTTCTGATGGGAAATCCATAAAAACGCCTGATTCGCCCATTTTCACCCTCAAAACAACAGATCGAGCCCCATGGGCATAAAAGCAAGAAATATAAGGATTTAAAAACTTATAACAAATTTTTTAAAGGGGATATATGGAGAAAATGTAAATTTCCCTACCTTAAGGTGGAAAACGCCGAAGCCTCGGTTGATTTCATGGTCCACAGATGCCGCACACCGACTCAGTGAGTCGAGGGCTTCAAATCGGTACCCCTCTTGCCTTATATCTCTACATATTTCACGATCTAGAAAATATCCCATGGAACACGGCCGAGGAGGAACACACATGGAGCATTCTCAAGGAGGAGGAGGAAGGAATAGAGAGAAAAGAAAATAAAAGAAGAAAAAATAAGGAAGAAAAAGGGGCTCGGGCCGGCCCTTGCGCCCCACATGAGTTTATGCCTTCCCTAGGCTAAACTCCCCATTCCGGACTCAATGGAGCTGATGGAATATCAATCTGACGCTCCGTTTAAAAGTTATAACCAAACAAACTTGTGTGAATAAATTTATATTTAATTTAATAATATTGAATATTAAAAATTCCGCCAAAATTCGAATAGCTCAGATTTCTTCCAAACTCCTATCCTAGAGTAAACACCCTATTCCAGGACCAACAGAGTTTTCAAAAAAATTATCTGAGATCAGCTGGTAAAGGAAAATGACCATTTTTCCCCTCACGAGTATCCAACAGCAATAATTCAAATTTCTTCTCAAAACTACAGTCTGGAAAAACACAGGTTCTTACAAACTCACCACCATAAACCTTATCGTCCCAAAGAAGCCTAGTGAAAGAACCAGTAGCCATACTCATAACTCGAGAATCTGCACAAACAAGCTATCTAGACTATCTGACGACTAGCCTTATAGAATTAACAACTACCTTCTACAAAGAACATATTCAACTACGACAGTACTCGTACTCCCCACCATAGGAATAACCTTGTCGTCATCTTAAAAGAGAACTCCAAGCCCAAAAAGGCCACCACAAAACACCGTAGTTTAACATAATCAAGGAAAACAACCCTAAGAGGTCCTAAGGTGTACTCCCCACCATATGGATTTCCTTACACCGCTCCGAGAGCACTACCAGAACAGGTTTCATCCTCAACGGGGATAAACCATAGGAAAGAAAAAGGATCTCGATGTAGGGTCGAAGCTATCTCAGCACAATCAAGACGAATCAAGATAGTGTATGATCATCTCTAATAGGAGAACACTATTATTTTACTAAAGGTGTGTCCAGCTCCCTCTGAGCCACGATAACATCCTGCCAAAACTCGACTAGGATTCAAGCACTGGTCATCCTTTCTCACAAGGCCTCACAACTACATCACATGGTCCAACCACCTAGCCCAAAAGATAAAAAACCTATATCAATAAGGTAATGATCACAACGACCAAAAAATCAAAACCAAAACACCACCTACAAGGGCTCTGATCCTCTCCAAGCATCCTCATAAGGAACAACTCCCTGCAGTTCACAACCCAAGAAGAAGAGAAAATGAACTGACACTCATCAGGTATCTGTATACAAAAATACCATAAGGATGTCAATTTCACAAGAAAAACCTTGGTATCCATCGGCATCGTCCTCAACGGTCTGACCTGATAACCACAGACACAAAACAAACAACACCAAATAAGGGTTAAACAAAAAGGCATCACACGCCACAAAGACCAACTAGGGTCACTGCACCACCTGTGCATAAGGAATGAGTCATCATTCTTACACCAATGCCTCAACATAGATCCACATAACCTTCCATCAGTTTAAAAAGTATTTGTAAGCATACCCAAAGGTCTCAGTCATTAGTAAAAACACACACTAGCAGGCCTCTATGCGGTGAATCCTATGTGCCTATTATGATGCACGAGACGCCTCTTGACTTTACCTGCCAAGAGTCAAAATCAATTCTTGACATATTACCATTGGAAAAGAGCCATAGATTCATAGTAAACCAAAACACCACACAACATGTGCGTCGCTAAATGCGAAAATCATGTACAACTATAACATCAAAAAATCAGAACAACAATCCCAAACCCTGAAAACTAGGACTTCTTACCGGAACAAGTGTTATCAATGCACCAGCCCAATATCGATCACAGGTTCCGAAACATTCCTAATATTCCAGTCTACCATATCCAAAATAGTAATGACCAGGAAAGAAAACTTCTCTGATACCTCTTTGTAACGTCCTGACCTAGAAGCCACTAAACTGGTGCTCCGAGCCAATTCACCACAAGGCCTCAAGAGAGCCTCCTCATACACCAGAGGCTGCCGGCAAGCATCGAGGGCCTAGGGTGTGATAGTGGGGAGACTATGCCCTCATACCAGAGTAAGAAAACATCAAAAATAACTATGTATGATACACAGTGGAAACTAAATAGAGTGCAGAAGCAGTAAACAACTGAAATAGAACTAGTTGCAAAAGTAAAATGTTTTAAAAGCACGAAAAGCTATGCAATACAATACAACACTGGACACCCACTGGCCGACCATATAGATACATGTACAAAAGAAACTGAAAGTAAATTTATAGGGCCCTACTACCAACTCTGAGCCAAACCACATACCCGATCTACAGACATTATCGAACTACAACATCCCGATAAGTAGAACCACTCGATCAGCTCTGCCCAATCAGGCAAAACCGGGCCTATGCCCTATTCACCATGCAACTCGTGCTCAACCTGAAAAGTAGACATAAGGTCTACACGTACACCGAGGTGCATGTGCATGGGTGAGAAATAATCTTAGTAGGGTACACTGAAAAGAAACCTATAACTGTGCTGTTAAGAGTGTATGTAACAACAACGTGCTCAGCCTAGCTAGAACACAACAAAAGAAGTAAACCAAACATGCAACCACAGTTGATCTCGGGGTATGTAATCTCTGTCAACTGTGCAAGTGTCACCATAAATGTCCATATCTATATATATACACATGTATAATCCCATATCTATACACATGTAAATAAATATGAATATTCATGATTAAGTGATTCAAATAACAAGACACCACGTCAGTAGTCGATCCTTGGGACTATAAGCCCGATCTCCTAGACATCATGTGCATGAGAATTGAGCTGGACGTCATGCCACTCAAGCCATGTATCATTAAGTCGATCTCTGGGTCTGTAATCCCATTGACATGTACCGGCTTCAGCCAACGCCGGAAATATATCTCTGAACATGTTAACCAAAAACAAGCAACCAGTTCAAAATAATTCTATTTTGAGTTTCTCCGAGACTCAGCCTCGACAAACCAACTCTTATACTAAAGCCCCAGCTGAAACCACAACAAGCTATCAACAAGTCCAAGATAATAAAAATGCCATGATTGTGATGTATCTTGGAAGGTTCAACAGAAGAAATCACACAGTGAATATACAAATTAATTGTTTTCCTCAGACATGTGAATCATTGCCCTCAGGTGAATAGAAGAAAAACCCTCAGGCGACTGCCCTCAGGCCTAACGAATACTGCCGTCAAGAGTAAGAGATATTTCCCTCAGTCACAAGAGCTATTTCCCTCAGGCTAAACATCACATCCCTCATGCTAAACATGCACTACCCTCAAGCATGAGAAATGTTGCTCGCATGCTAAATAGAAACTTTCCCTCAGAGGAAACAAAACACTGCCCTCGCGATAAACAAAATAATGCCCTAAGTAATTTAATAAGAAATCAAGTAACCAGGACATTCCGGACATACAAACAAGCCTTTATATAAACATTCTCTCAAGAAATTGCAATGCATAGCATAATCATGGCATACCCTCGGGTATCTTGGCCAAACGGCTAAACAGAGGAACACACCCCCGGGGTGGTCCTGGATCCAAGCAGTGATCCCAATCAATAGTTTAATTCATCATTGGATTATTTAAGCAATTCTAGATATCTGTCAGCAAAGGCCTCATCCATAAGACGCCCCAACCATGTGTTCGTATCACAATGATACACAGAATCAACACAACAGTTGGAAATAAACCTCAGGCTTCCTACTACTCGGGCACACAAGGCAAAGTAGGCATCCCAACAAACAAGAAGATTCCCCCCATCAGGCTCAACAACCACCAACCTAGACGTGCCTCTGGTAACCACTACAACATCAACAACCCAAATCAGATATAAACAAACGAGTGAGGGTGGCCGAACGCCCAACCCAACACTACAAACATAACCCCATAGGATTACTAGTTTGGAACGTGTTCTAGATGACACCCGAACAACTTCTTTACCCAAACCCTACGTAACGACTCAGGTCAGTCAAATAAAGGGAACCGGCCTAGTCCCACAAGTTAAACACCAAGGAGTCATCCTACTCGGGATCCTCCAAATAACTAGATAGATGAAATCCTACATGGGATCCTTAGAAAAGAGGAATCCTACATGGGATCCTCGAATGATGAAAAAAAGAGGCACACCATAATAGGGGACCTCTCAAAGAAAACAAGAGAGAGTTTCTACAAAGACTCCCTAGTTCAACACATAAGAAAGGCATCCCTTAGGGGACCCTTAGAAACAACTGGTATCATGGCATCAGAATCCAGATGGGAATGTCTCATAAGGGAAAATGTCTTCTAAAGAAAAGGTTATGGGAGATAGCTCACAGCTCATCTCATATTAAAGGTCTGGACTAATTTGGTCCGAACACCCAACCTAAAAACCTCGCCATGTCTCACACTCAGGTGACAACTTAGATCGATAAGGGGAGGAAGAATCCCCTCCATTAAGATAAAACCCTCAAAAATCCCTTTAAATGACCTCTAAAATTCACAAGGATTCCACCACAGTGATTTATGCAGAAAAACACCCAGAATAAACTACTCACACACCCAATTATGACTTCTAGAGCCCAATATATCCCAAAAATACTAAACCAGAGAAGTATATGGCCAGAGTACATGGCCAGAACCCATTGGGTCTGCATGTGTAATAGTACACGGAATGTAATTTTCTATACATGGAGTGTACTATCCAAAAAAAGATACTCCATGTCCTCTTTCACCTGAACACATTCCCATGTACCACTACACAACATGTACTTTACTGTACACGGCGTATACTTCAAAAAAACCACTAAAACCGTGTTCGATTTCACACGGTAGGTCACACGGCCACCACTACACGACGTGTACTCAAAGTACAGGGTGTGTAATTAAAAAAATAATCTTCCTAGAAAGAGAAGAACACAAGGTGTGTTCCCATGGAACACATGCCGTGTATACTGGGTTTTCTGATGGGAAATCCCTAAAAACGCCCGATTCCCCCGTTTTCACCCCTGAAACAACAGATTGAGCCCCATGGGCATACTAGAAAGAAATATAATGCTTTAAATACATAAAAAAAACTTGTTTAAAGGGGATATATGGAGAAAATGTAAACATCCCTATGTTCGGGCGGAAACCGCCGAAGCCTCGGTTGATTTCACGGTCCACAGATGTCGCATGCCGACTCAACGCGTCGAGGGCTTCGAATCAGTAGCCCTCTTACCTTCTGTATCTCCCTATTTCGCGATCTCCAAAATCTCCCATGGGACACGGACAAGGAGGAACACACATGGACCGTGCGCAAGGAGGAGGAGGATGGAAGAGAGAGAGAAGATAAAAAAGAATAAAAGAAAAGGAAGAAAAAGGGGCACGGGCTGGCCCCAGCGCCCGACATGATTTTATGCCTTCCCTAAGCTAAACTCCCCATTCCAGACTCAATGGCATAGACGGAATCTAAATCCAATGCTCCGTTTAAAAGTTATCACCAAATGGACATGTGTGAATAAATTAATATTTAATTTAATAACATTAAATATTAAATATTTTGCCAAAATTCAAATAGCTCATATTTCCTCCGAACTCCTATCATATGGTAAAAAACCTATTCTAGGACCAAAGAAGTTGTCTGAAAAATTATCTGAGATCAGATGGTTGGGTAAAATGACTATTTTACCCCTCATGAGCATTCAATAGGAGAAATTTAAATTTTTGCTCAAAACTGTAGTCTGGAAAAACACAGGTTCTTACAACCCACCTATCAAATTACTGATATGATTAAGAACAAACAAATTTTAAAAATATTTAGAATGGTTTTATGTAAATAATATATATTTATAAATTGGAACTAGATTTTTAATATAGTTAATATAGGTTTTAGAAATATAATTTTCATCAAAATGGGTATTATTTGATTTTATGTTAAAATAATGTAATTAATATTTGTCACATTTAAAAGATTTATATAATATAAATAATTAATTTTTTATTCATCATGTCATAATTATTCAAATTTAATAATTTCCATAAAATTTATCATATTTTATGAATAATGAAAAATACTAATTTTTATAGAAAACTGTCTTTTAGTTTAATGAATTTGAAATGTTACATTTTATTTAAAATAGTTTTATAAGTAAAAATAGTTTATTTGTATTGTTAATAATAAAACTTTGGTAATTTAAATTAATTTTATGTGGATTAATTTTATGAATAAATTTTATATTAAAGAAAACATCTTTTCAATAAAAAATTATTTTTTTCTGTGTTTTGTGATTTTATATTAAATGTAATTTATTCTCAATCTATTATTTGAAATTTATTAAAATCATTAATTATTATTAATTATAATAGTTCAAAAATTTTAAAGCGGCCATATTTATTTTTATTGCTAATGAATAGATTAAATAGTAAAAATATTTCACTTTGGGTATGGTTGAAAGGAGTTTACTGGGTGTTAATCAAATGATAAGGGAACATTTCCAATTAAAAATTTAATAATTATATTTTATATTCATATCATAACATTAGAAAATCCGATCATTTAATATCTATCCATTTGGGATAATTTTTCATAAGAATAAAATTACTATATTTTATTCCTTCAATAAATTTAAAGTGTGTCTACTAACAAAATTATAAATAGACACACCGATATTATATTCTTCGAACCAATTTGAGCCTTATATACAAAAAAAACCCAACCAAAATTACTTTTAAAATTCATGATATTTAATTATAGATTTTGGTATTCTTTCAAGATTATTTCAACGGTCCATAATAAAGGATCTAATGGATGTTTATCGATGAAGAGAAAATATTCATACCCAACATCCCATAGTTTATTTCTTCTTATAAATTATCTAAATCTGTGTTATTCATCATAATATAGTAAATTATTTTTCTTAAATATAATAATTTTTTATTATGATTATTGAATCATAAATATCCACCCTTTATTCCAAAAACTGGAATGTGAAAGTATCTCTTGTACATACATGTGGACTATAGTGTCCCAGTTGCGATGAAATTCATCATCCATCACAATCATTAATGGATGATTATTTTGATGGTTTTAATATTAATACATTATATTTATGAGATAATTATTCTTTTATAATGACAATACCATATTTCCCTTTTTTCCTTCCAATTCGATGAAAAATGAAAGCATCAATCATGCATATATGTAGAGTACCACCACCACAATGAAATGTTATTTTTTTTATGATTCTGAATTACAAGGATAGTAAATAAGATATATTTAGGGAATATATATCATATATATGTTAAAAAAATTATATATATGTGAATTTTAATTTACCATTCATTCATTTCATCCTTCAAAAAGTGGAAATATTTTTTATTCATTCATACGACATAATATCACCTTGAATGGTGTCATTAATTTTTTTTATATTTATAATTATTAAATAAATATGATAATATATATGTAATGAATATATATTATATTTTCATCATTATTATTATTTTATGGATGAGTCTAAAATGTTCAAATTATAAGGAGAATAATTACCCAACAAAAATTAATAAGAAAAAAAAATTCTATAACACCTGAAAAAAATGATTTATTAATAAATTATTTATAAATTGGTTCTAGAGAGTTATAATTAAATAATATATTATATTATAATAGATTAAATAACAGTTTTTCAAGTTTTGTAATAAATTTAGATTTATTATACAATAGTTTGTATCACTTCTGATGAATGTTGAACGTGGGGTATGGGTTTACATCTAACATTTATTTCTATAACGAAAATGTCATATTTCTGACATATTTATTTTATGGGGTGTTTATAGAACCCATTTATGTATTTTTTGATTTTTATGAATAATATTTTTTATATTTACATACCTATTTTCTTTTTCCGTCTTTCATAGTTTTTATATTTGAAATTTATAGAGGTGAAAATGTTTTTATCTTAAAATGTAATTGTTTATCAGAAGTGTTTATTATAATGTAACAAATTATGAAATTTCATGATATTTCATTTAATAATATAATAAAATTTATTCTATTACATTTATTTTTATTCAATACATGTTTTCCATTCACTATCCACTAGTTGGGAACTCAAGATACCAAATATTCATTTTTAAATAAAATCCATCTTATATCTCTCTTCAATTAAAAAAACATTTCATGATGATTGTGTTTTATAAATACATATTTAAAATTGTTTTTACTCTTCTAATAGGATTATTGAATGTAAATTTAACCAATTGTGACTTTTTAAAAATTCCTCATATGTAATATTCATATCATCATTCAAACGAGGTACTTTTGCCTTTTACCAATAATTTGACTTTAATATTTTCATTAATGTACTTTACATGAATATAATTTACCACAATAAAGACCACTGGATGATTTGGACCATCCATTATAATTTTAAAATAATATTTTCCCCAAAAACTTTTTCATTAAAATTTAAGAACATTTTGTATTTTAAAAAAGGGATTTGAAGTTGAATATTTTATTTTCCTAAAGAAATGTTCTAGGGATCTTTTGAAGACATTTTTTTATATATGAAATCATAAGTTTATGTTAATATTTATTTACTAGGTATATTATCAATTGATACCATTAAAATTCAATATTTTTATGGTTTGTGATGATGATAATTATTTTAGGATAAGTCTATGAATCTCATTTCATTTCCATGGGTTATACTATGATGGCATTATGAAATTTCTATGAAAATAATTTTATTTCAATTCGCTATACTATGATGTAATGATTAAATGATCCTAAAATAAATTTATTTTCCATTATTTATTATATAATTAATTTCTTATGGTCTTAAGGCACACATATGTATGGTTTTCATTATTTTATGGGGGATTGGGATTTAATTATCCCTATAATGAATTGGGAAAAGTCAAATATCTCAGGGGATAATGAGGAATGGAATGGGGAGTGAACCCATTTCAATAATTGAATTTATCCCCTTTGATAATCTTTGGAGTGAACATAGATGAAGGATATGATGGAATGTGGAGTTAACCATATCCACAATGACCATCTTGGCAGTGAGACTTGGCTATATAAATGTTTTTCTATGATTTGGTATATTAAAGAACCATATGTACTATGCTAGTATTATACAATCATGGATCTAGTTCATTTATTATTTTATGATTCATATCTTATAAACATCCATGATTTATTCCCCTATTCAGTATTATTATTTATGATTTTCTCGGAATGGTTTAAAAAAAATTACACCATGATATCCTAGAATTATATCCATGTTATGCTTTATTAATTATTGATATTTCTCTTGTTATCCCATACTGAAAATATGATCCCTCCATTTTATTTTGATTCCTTACCTTGGGTTATAAAGAATGATTTTATGTTTTATATTTCTATGAAGGGTTATATTTGTAATGAACTTTGGGGGAGATGATGTTTATCCCTTATAAATAGGTTGTTTATATATAAAATTTTCCAAAATCACTTAACTAATACTGTCATGGAATTGATTATAATGTTATTTAATGAATATTATTATATTATAATGTAGTATATTTTTATTAAATTATGTGTAATTATAAAGTTTTCCTATTTATTTCACTTTAGAACTTGTAATAAATAATTTTCTTCTTTAGGGGGGACCATCCTTAAATTGATACTTGAGATTTTGATAATATGGAATATGATTTGATATTTCTTTATCCCAGAAAATTATATGTGATTTATGAAGGTAGATATAATTCACACAAAAATCTGTATCAAATTCAATGAAGAGTAGAATAATTAGATTTATTGAAAGAATCCTCCAACTAATAGAAGTAAGGTAAGATTTATAAATATTAAGTGCAATCATTGTACCACATGGTGATTTCACATATTGTTTTACATCCATCACATGAGGTGGTGATTCCATATTCAATGTAAAATTTTCTAATATCAAAATGTTTTCATAAACCAAAATTAATTACAGTACTTTCAAATCAATAATAAAAAATAATTTTACATCACATAACTTCATTTTCATGATGTACCTCTATGAATGTAATTTTGAATTCCATACCATTTTCTATCTTTTTGGTAGGATATTAGGGAATATTTTTTTATAAGTCTTGAGGGATGGGGTATTGATTCACATTGTGTCCGTACTCATTCCACTTGATTCATCATAGTGTGGGAAGATCATAAGCTTGTACATTTACCTTCTATGATGTTTTATCTAGCCTCTAATAATACCTCAATAATTGTGGGATTGGTGTCCTACTTTACCACACATAAAACTCTTTTATGAAAAAATAATGAAAATATCCTTTTCTTCCCCCACACACATTTTTCCATTAGGGGGTCAAAAATTATTCCAACCAAGTGACATTCCATCAGGGATCCATTGGTATTCTTCCCTACTTCATCCCACTTCAGAGTATTGTGAAACCCCATATTCCATAATAAACTTTAGGGAACATTTAACAATATATTTATAGATTCCAAAGTCTCTTATGTACAAAAATATTGAAAAATATATTTTAATCCAATGATTAAATGGACAATTTTACTTTCTTGATGATAGATAATACTATAGGAAAATTTTTAAAGCCATATAATGTTAACTCTGTATCTTATAATGAATGAATCCACATTTTATTTAGACTCTAGGAATTCCATTTCTATATTAATTAGAATATATAAAGGAAATAATTTTCTATATAAAAATTTATTATATTATTCCCATTATATTGATTTTAATTCTAATTTTCATGATTTATTCTTAATAAGAGTTCACCATTAGTCAGCCTCATCTTCCAAATGGTAAACAACAAAAATAAACTTCTCATGATTCTGAGTACTAGAATAGAAAATATTTTTCCATTGTATAGATCAAATTATTAGTGTTATCGGTATTTATTTTTCCATTGAATTAAAGTGGACCTTTCTATATGAATGAATTAATACCATGTTTCCCCGTCATTATTTTGTTCAAGATCTCAACATGGTTTTTGTTATTATTCATAGCAATATAATGTTGAGTGATTATTTTTGTGAGGACTATCAATACATATCTCATTAAAAATGTTTTTTAATTAGAGATACCATATCATTTTCCCTCTTTCCCATTGTTACCAAAATTTCATTTGGTTACTTCAATTATAAAAACCCAAAATGTGTTAGTGACGACCAATTAACATCATAAGATAAATAATTGTTGTTTTTACACTAAAAATTAACATGAATAAGATTTTTGAAAACATTGTATGATGAATGATATATATATATATATATATTACTAAACTATACCAATAGTTTTGGATAAATTGTTGGTATATGGCACTAAATTGAACATATACTAATGGTTTTTCCAAAACCATTGGTATATGTCACTTATATGGACATATACCAATGGTTTTCTCAAAATCGTATTTATAGGTCACTTATTTGGGCCTATAGAAATAGTTTGGGCTTAAACCATCGTGATAGGTCCTATGTATGCCAACGGTTTCACAAAAAATATTGTTATAGATCAAAATTTTAGTGAACCTTTACAAACGGTTCTCAAAATAATTTTTATAGGTCTATACCAATGGATTGGGAACCATTGGTAAAAGTAAAAATAATTTTTAAGGATTATTTTTTCAAATAACATTAAATAGGTAAATAGTTATAATTATTATGAATGTAAATATATGTATTTGAGAAATTTTGTACTCAAATGTCATATTTGATTAGTGGGTATTATGATGGATTATAAACAAGACGTGCTTGTATAAAAACCAAGATTATGTTTTTTTAATTACCTATGAAAAATATTTTATGATACCATTGGTATAGGTTCTTCTTATAAACTATAACAACAATTTGACAAAACTGTTGGTATAGGCCTATTCAAATTGTTTTCACAGAACCATTGGTTTAGACATATCCCAATTCCAAACCATCCAACAGTCCTCCTAACCCTTGATATCAGATATACTAACAGTTTGGAGGACTAAACCAACATTTCCAAGTCATTGGTATAGGTTATTTTTCTATTACTGATAATATATTTAGTACGTGTATATGATTCATGAGGTATACATATACATATTCAATACTGGAATTTAATGCATGATATATATATATATATATAGTTGACATTTAATATATACATGTGATGTATATATTTTTGTTACCTTAAATGATTGAATATTATTTATATATATATGTATATATATATATTAATTATACTACCTGAATAGTTTTCTTTTTAATGATTGGAATTAATTTGGAAATGATTTGATAAGATGAAATGTAATAGAGGTTGTGCGGTAATATGTTGAACGCATATTAATTATTCATATGTTTTAACATATTAATAAATTAGATAATGATTAATGATCATACATGTTTTCTTATATAATCAAATTCCATTTGAAGTATGTGGGAGTGAAATTCTTTTGAATCCTCTGCTGAATATATTTCTTCTTTAATGAGTAATGTTCATATCACAAGATTAGGTTCTAGAATCCCATAATTGGTTTTGGAAAACCTCATGATATTATCATGGATTTTCCAATGAATATATCACATATGAGAATGTTTTATTTTCATTACTGATCATTGTGGTATCCCTCAATCATTCTCTCCCAAAGATAAGAAATTACTTTGTGCAACTATTAAACAGCAAGTAATGCGTGTTTGTATTATTTTAGGTTTAGTATTAAAAAAATATCTCTTGTGTTTTGGTTGTATTACAGTGTTCATGTTCATGATATTTTCAGAAAACCCTACAAGATGAATCATAATACATTTTATTGATGTTTTTATCATGTTCAAATAACTAGTTTTTGAAGATAAATGATGAAAATAATGTTTTCATAAAACTATAGGAAATGATCATAGACCCTTCCCAGGGCTATTTAAAGTTAAAATTAATTTTCCATTACACAGGATATATATGTAATAGTAATAACTTTATGTAGATATTCTATGTATGGGTATCCTCATTGTTACCATTATGCAATTGGGTTTCATAATGGTAGTACCCACATCGAATAGTAAAGTGGGCTACATAAAGGTTGAAACCTTATGAAAGACATTGTGTAAAGGTAGAATAGCCTCTACTCATGGATTTAACGATGTTAGATTTATTGTCTAAAGATCAATAATTGTTTCCAATACACAAAATATGTAATTTTCAAATTACCAATAACTAGGGGAATTGTGTAAATGTAATACCTTTTTGTGAAGGAGTTGTGTAAAGGTAATCTATGTATTAACATTACATAATGGTATTGACATGTTTATGTGAAATGATACCTTTACACTAGAGGATACAAATTACATTTACCCTTATATATAGAATTTATATATGGTTAATAATAGAATATGCTTATACAGAATATGGGTTATGTTTAAGTGTAAATAAAAAAATGGTTAATAAAATAAACATAATAATTTTTTTTGGTTTATAAATTTTTATAAATAATTTCAAAAGATATTTTTGGAATATTTAATTTAGTAGGATTTTATAAATTCAATAATTAATTATATATATTTTATAATTAATTTAATTATTATTTATGAATTTTTTTAAAATATTAATGTAAAATATTTTAAAGTAAATTTTGACAATTTTAATTTCATGGCTTATGTTATATAAATAAATGGTTTATTTAGAAATAATTATAGGTTATATATAAAGTGTTTAAACACAAAATATATATGAAATTTTTATTATATAAAATGTATATATAATTGAAATAGAATTATAAAATGCTTATCATTCAAAATATATCATAGAAATAATATTTAATTATGGATTTGAAGGGGTACATATTGAAATGAATATAAAATTTTTATATTCTAGGTAAAATATAAAACGATTATTTTTGTAATTTATTGATGATAATTTCATAAATTTCTCGTGTTTTGGAAAATAAATAAATTGTTTATTTATTTTATAAAAATCCAAGATATTCAGATTTAGTATTTTGTTTATAAAATATGATTATTTTGTATGTCAATTTATATGATTATTTTAATCATGGATATATCTTTGAATAATATGACATGTTTGATATCATAAACCTTGTTTTTAACTAGATTGACGTCTATTTTTATTTTTATTAATTATTTTTAATAGTTTTTGGGAATATTTTTTTCATATTAGGTGTTAGATATTTCATAAATTAAATTCTCTTTTGAGTAACTTCTCCCCAAGATATGTACTAAGGGTTGGACCCCATACATTTTTATATTAATTCTTAGGTTATGAATATAAATAGTTTGTGATACTTGTTTCTTTGGGATTTCTCATTGTAGAGTTTCCAATCTCATATAACTCCATACCTTTACCAGATGAATTTGTATACCATATCTATATGATGCATTTGGATGAGGATAGATATAATTGATTCCTATTTTTTGGTGATTAATGTGGACTTGTGGGTTGTGTAGAATGTAACACATTAATTTTTTGTGAACACAATAATATGTTGGTTGAAATATGGATCTACAAAATCTAAATTTTAGAAGCATGCTTAAAAATAATGAAATAGAATAGGAAATGACAATTACTAAAAAGGACGTAATAGTTGTTATTTTAATATGAATATGATATATATTAAATGAGTGAGAATTAAAAATAAAAACTCTCAAATTCTATGTATGATATTCCTTCCAAACAAAACATTGAATTTCATTGACCATTCAACTAGGTAGGTTCATCCCAGGTTGAGTACCCCAAAATTATCTTATGTAAGGAGGGAATGTGATAGATAATATTGTATCATCCTTGGGTTGGTTCTTCCCATGTATTAGACAATTTTATTTTATTTTACTACACTATTAATTTCACTTGTATTGGGTAACATATATTTGGGAAACCATTTAAAATTATACTGGAGAAATAGAGTTGAAGTTATACATAATAATGATTTTTATAAAGGAGTATCTAGTCATCTATAAATAGTTGACAATAGTTGCAATTGAGATATCTCTCTACCTATATAACATGGTAGTGATATGAACACCTACGTAGACTCATTTCATAGTGAAATCCATATCATATCTCACTAAATATATACGAGGTATGGGGTAATCATTTTTAATGTATCAATATAATTGAAAATATTGAATGACTAAATATAATGCATTATATATGTTTTTTAATTAAATATCTATTGTAGATAATGGAATCATACACCACATGAAACATTGGATCCATACTAGATAAATAATAGTTAGATAGAATAGAAATTATTTATTGGTAATGAAAATTGAGAATTGTTGTCATGAAAGAGGATAAATTATATGTACTAGAGAGAAATAACTATTATAGAAACTCGCTATGTATAATATTCATTAAACTGAGATAGATATCTAAAATAATAGTGGTTATGATTCTTATTATCGTTACCATGGAAACTATGGTTCAACATCAACATGATTATTTGGATTATAACAAAAGTATATATATTAAAAATTGGATATTTCAATAAAAAATAAAAATATTTTTGGTATAATGTATCCAAATCCCTTATTCGAAGTAAAATTGTTAATGTAACCATAGTCCCCGCCCATGTACTTAATTTTACTAGTTATGTTAATGATTTAGAGTATATGGTCTCACATATTACGTTGGTTATTTCTACATATTTCATTCTACAATCACTTCCATAAAGGATCAGGTAGTTTATTGCTAACTACAACATGAATGAATTTTGTAAACCACAACCACATATCATTAACATTTTATTTATTATAGAGTATGATATATGTTTTTCTGGCATTAGAAAAACTATGATGGAAAAAAAATAAAAAGGTAAAGGTAATGGAATTAATTGTATGATAATAGATCATAAATTATTCAAACGATCATTTAAACAGAACAAGAATAGGAAATGATTGTGCTATCAATATAACTAAAAACACCATTAGAGGAGAAACATTCTAAAATACCTAAAATATCACAATAATGTGAGTTGAGAATATGAATCATGAATGAATATTAATGGGTTAAATTATTTGATTCTGATGGGTATGTGATACCTACAATATTTTTTAAAATTTTGTAAATATATAGTTAAAAATATCAAGTAAATAATTTGAGGATAATACATGGTGTTGTCCATCAATAAGTTGTTATGAAAGTAAAATCATGATGGGGTTGAATTTTTTAGGAAATTAATTTGTATTTATATTTGTAAATTCTAAAAAAAGGTTTTAATTAATGAATGAAATTTTTTTATTACCCTGTATTTCATTTCTCTAAATGATAAATTTAGATGAAGATATTGATAATGAATTTTTATCTAATATAATGTGTTTATCGATCAATATGCTTAAATCATATAATGATATATGAGATATGAAAGTATTTTTTTATTGATTATCATTCCTAATAAAGAAAAATAAATTTTATTTCCTATAACACAAGGTAGTTTAAGTGAGTATCAGAATGATATTTCGATGAGAATATCATGTCTAAGAGGATAATAGAAAAACTCTTGATGTTATCGGATTTAATATATAACAAATTATATATTTTACCATTATATTATTATAATTATTCTATGATTAATATCCCAAATATCTTTTGGATATGTCATGGTAATGAAAAATATAAATAGTGGTATTTAGTTACCATAAAATGTAAAAATCACTATTCCATAAATTTATATACTGGCCATCACAGAATTTTTATCACTTGGGATCCTAAAATATTTATTGTATGATGATGGAGAGTGGATTAATGTTTTATATTAGTTACCATAATAATGTTTATATCACATTATCATAAAATAGTTTAGGATACAATGGTAAAGTGATTGTGTATATAGTAACATTATTTAAAATAGATTTTGGTGACCTTTCATTTGGAAAGGGTTCTATAGAAAATTGTGATGTACTTAGAAAAATATCAATATAGAAAAAAGAATAAAAAATCATATCAATTTATGTTATGAAGTTAAGGATTGTACATATGTTCAAAGAGATGAAAATTAGAAATATGATTCATATGCCTCGAAATTTTTCAAACAAGATTAATTTGTAAATGTTACTCACTAAGATATTGGTGGGAGTATTCTATTAGATGGTTCCATGTGTATGTGAAGAGAATTAAATAAGGTTTTAATGTTAAAATCCTATTTATGTATCAACAGCATAAAACTCATGTATAATATCATTTGAGAGTGGTTGTAATGCTTTAAATATAAAATGTATTCATAATAAAGGAAATATATATTTATATTTCAATTATGTATTTGATAAATTTAATATGCATGAATAGATTAATGATATATTTATCCTCATTGTATAAACTTTGTGTAATCCCAAATTGATGATCGTCAAGGATTATAGTGGGTTATGATGATATCTAAAGGTTACTTGAATATATTCATATATTCATTATATATAGAAGTATATGAGATAGGAAGAATATATTAATGAGGTAATAAGTAATGATTTATTACTTATACTAGTTCATTAATGTATATTCCTTATAAGTTCATATATTTCTTGATATATATATAGGGTTCTATGCTTATAATCAATCATAATTACCTATGGTTGGAGAGATACTTAGGATGAGAAATATCATACATTGATACCCTACATAAGGAAGAAATCATATAAAATTATCAAATATGGGGTTTTTCGGTATATTTCAGATTACGAAATTAGTAAAAGTGAAACCAAGATAAGATTTCAATTATTATATAATAAGATAAATACATCTGGACCATGATTGAATTAGACAGAGGAAATTCATGGATATTCTTAGTTTTTTCACATATAATGTGTTCAACTACTAGGATAAGTGACATGATATTTAATTATTATATATGTGAATGGAATATAATGAATTCCTCATATTCATAAGTCCTTTTTCATTATCAATAAATGAGGAGAGGTCAATACTAAGTTCAAATTTTTGATGTCTAGTGATCACTCGATGTTATCGAAGAAGGGGTTATATATGATACATTTGGTGTATATGATACATATTTATGTGGGTATGTTAATGTATATATATGTATATGTTTGGTGGATATCATAGTAGACCACATAGAATATGGAATATCAATAATGTTTTACTAAAAGATTATATTATCTAATATCAATGAAATTTAGATTTTATTATTGTCTTCAATGCTGCAAAGGCATATGCAGTCACATAGTTAGGCCCTTGGATAAGGATAAACCGGTGATAAAAAATATTTATTCAAAATGAATATAGATTAATTAAAAACTATATCCAAAAGAGTTTAAATGGATTCAAAACGTGTTGTAATGTGTTCTATAATGTCATAATGTGATTTTAGTGAAAGAGGGATATTATATGAAGTTCAATAAAAATATACATGCATATTATACATGAACATATGCATATGATGCTTTATATATATATATATAATATTATATATAGTGTACATTTAATACATTTATATGATATATATTTTTAATTCTTGAAATGTATGAATATAATATGCATATATATATTAATTATCTCTCCATAAATAGTCATCATTTTAATTCATGTAATTTATTTAGAATCAATTCCATATGATGATACCTATAAGAGTTGAATAATTATGTGATTAATGCATAGTATTTATTCATAGGTTGTAATTTATGAATAAATGATACAAAAATTAGGGAGAATTGACAATTTCATATATAAACAATTTCTATATGATTGATGTTGGATTCAAATACTTGGAAGACCATTTTTTCAATCTCTCTTTTCATTCCATATCATTTTCACCCCAGCCATGAATGAATAATCACCCCTTTGGTAGTTTGGTTATCCTCTATAATGATCACGAATTATATAGTCGGTGCATCACCTCAGTAGTAAGGTTATTTGGTTCACTAATCTTTATGGTATCCCTCTAGAATTATCTTATAAAGATATGAAAATGGATTCTATAACTATTGAACAGAAATTAGTTTGTTTTTGTATCATTTCACGCATTGAGACTTAAATATATATCTATATATTCAATTGTCTTATACTAGATATGATCAAAATATGTTCATACAAAACCCATCAATAATAAAATAAAATGAATTCAATATTAAATTATCCAATTCATTAAAACTATCATATAAATCTACCATTCTTCTAGTTCAACCTATATTATTCTTCGTTATGAATTGGGATTTAATTTTTAATTATTATTAACCGAATCCCTCAAGGTATCTATAAAATCAATCCATTGGGATGGTTATTAAAAAGCATGTTGTCAACCAAATCATTTCCCCAGTGAGTATCAAACCATGAGTGTCGTTCTAGGCCCACTCATCGTACATCTGGGTGATGATTTATTTATTTCCCTACCAACCCTTTTCAGGGTGATTAACCATAGGTTAATTTATTCCAAAACAAAATCCAATTATATAATCTAGATAGTTAAGTATTTCTAGTGAAAACCATTTACTAAATATATTAACAATATATTATGATATAATATTATACGTAGACACACTTCTAGGTTCTTCACTTTTCTTATCTATAATTAATTCCCAAAATAGTTTCTATAATATAAAAAAGTAACTATACAATTTCTCTGATATTAAATATTTTATCCCATGATAAAAATGATTTTATTTTATATCTTTGTCTTGAAGTAAAATTAAAATATAATAAATAATAATATAAAAAGAGTTAAATGTTCAATGTCTTCATTAATTAGCTACAAAATCAATTTACATTACAATACATGATATAACATATCTTTAATGGCGATGTAGTAAACCACTTTATGGATACCTATTTAGTAAGTCTCATCATTACATCTCGTATAATGAAAACAAAAGAAAGGGGTGAGATCAAACACTCAGTAATGGTTAAATAAACATTTCATAATGGAAAAGTTAAAAAAATAGTAATTCATAATTATAATATAAAAATCTTAACAACATTATAGATGTAAGATACCATTATTGCGCTTCAATTTATAAGGCATAACAACATAAAACTCCTAAAGATTAACATAGAAACACTATATCTAAACCATGGCTTAAAATCATTTAACATATTAATTGTACCATTATAGAATTGTTCATAATGAATAATATCCACTATCTTTGGAACATACATTATCATAGAAAATCCATAAATTCATGATCCACACCATTTGTTCTCATTATCATGAGAAACTAAAATGTACCCATTAAAAACATTCTCATGAGACATAAACACTTAACCAATGCATTTAGGGATATAATATAACAAACCATCATGGGTCCATAACATAACCCTCCATCATATGTTTATAACCAGTCCACCCATTCGTGGTTTATATAAAAAACACTTTTCCTTATTTTATAATGGTACAACCTATCACAGATCTGTACATTTGTGTTACACATAATAATTATTACCTTTTATAGCATACTAAACCATTGGAAATAAAATGGGGTTTAAGAAACAACCAAATTTAAATTATTCAGTTTTCATATATATCCCATTGAAATAAAGTGTCATTCATAAAAAATATAAGTGTAAATAATTAAAATATCTTAATGAACAAAAATAAATAAAAATGAACTCATATTGGTACAAAATATTATCATAAAAACTTTCATTTAAAAAACATATCAACCAATGTATTCACATGTTAATGAAATAACATAGTGGAAAATGAAACTTAATCCAAATTAATATTGATCACAATGTAAACCAATCATGAAAATATCTTTTAAGAGTCGTTTTTATTAATCATTGTGAAATTCATAGTTGTAACTTCCGTTTCAAGAGGTATTTTAAAGAAAAATTCAAAGAAAAACATTAATGAACATATAATTGGGTAAATAATTATTTTTCACAATAAATTAAAATATATCCAAAATTAAAAATGAAATGCCTATAATATTTATATTCATATAATAAATTATGTAACCCAAAGAAAAGTGTATGGTTTACCAACTACATTACCATTATAAAAGATTTATATAGAATTTTTCTAACTTCTTATGTAATAATGATAAATATCTCAATTACCAAATTCATTAATTTGTTATAATTAATTTTATTTTATATCCTTATTTAATAACAACTAACCCAATGTATTAAATTATTGTAATCTCGATTCAAAATTTGTGTCAATAAAATTGACTATTTTCAACAATGTTTGTAAAAGTACTTCAAATCTACCTTTTTCTCTAAGAAATCATCATTTAAACCGAATTAAATATTCTAGATTTATTTTTGTTGGTCGAACTTTCCTAAAGTCCTTTGATATTTTTATTTATTTTTGAATAATTCCAATTTATGGGTTGAGGAGGAACCCTTATGTAACCCTTTTCTATAGAGGAAAAAGGCCCATTACATGACCCAAAGGCCTAATAAATATTTCATGATACATGAAATAGAGGCCCAACATCTGAAAACAAAATAACGTACCCTCACTAGCATCTAAATCAATGAATGTGTATATCTCCACACCTTGAAAGGTTGATCAAGTAGCATTTCCCCTGGTAGAAGTTATTGATGCATGGTAATAGTGGATATTTACAGACCCTATCCTACATTCTATCTAGTTAGCTCAATATTGGTTGATTCTGCATTCTCTGATTACATTTTTGGGGTATTCCCCTATGTAATATTTCTCGATAAGCATTTTTTCCTTTAGTGTATAGAGGTCCAGTGTCCTGACGACCTATGATGTCTTGAAGGGACTGTGGCCTAATGGACTTTTGTGGACTTAAGGCCCTGATACCCATAATACCAATCCAGTGTCACGAAGGCCCAAATTGGATGAATAGTTCATGCTACAATAGTATCACATGGTACCTTCAATAGTAATTGTTCTAGAACTACATATATAACAAAGAAATTTACCCCACCCAAATTTGATCCTCGGTCTTTTGGATATAGAGTAGAAGACACTATCACTAATATCATATCATATAAATGATTTTTTATAATATTTTATAATGTCATATTTTATTTAAAATTTAATTTAATTTTCTTTTTTAAAAATGAATATGGTGATGGACATGTTTCAGGTTATATACTGATATCAATTATTTACCTTATATCAATTATTAATTATTATGTTATTTTAAAATAACCATACTAATGACATATATTACTTATAAATATATATATATATATGAATAAAATATAAAATAATACAATGCTTTGTTGTAATTAAATTAAAACAAAACACATTTATTTCGTGAGGTGATAGTCTACACAATGCAAAACGCATGGTTCACATTTTCATTTTTATTAATGGAAAAAAGGGGAGGGGGTTAATGACCATACAATAATTATAACATAATAAAAATATTATAATTAATCATATTTTATAATTTTAATATGGTGGAATGAAATTTTATGATTAATAATATAATATATAATAAATAGGAAGAATATAGAGGTTTGGAACATATATCTCCCTTCAAGGACTATCTCTGTTGAGAAAGGAATTAATCCTTTTAAAGATGATGTATAGAGTATAATGGATACATTTAATGGTTTTAAACGGAGTGTAAGATACTTTATTTATAGAGCTTGGGTTGATCATAAGAGGTTTTTTTGTGAGATTATGTCAGGTGAAGAGTTCCCCCTTTATATGTGAAAAGAAGTGAGATTTTTATAAATACCCAAAACATTTCAATAATGTGTTTTCACTCTCAATGAAATTGGATGAATAATTTAAAAATAATTGAGTGCAGATGAGATAAGGTTGGGAAAAACCTCCACTATTTAAATTGAATCATTTTTTAACATTGTTAGGCCCTTTAAATATACAGTTATATATTTTTACCACCATTGTTTTCACCATGGTTACATGGTTTTACCTAGTATGTTTATCTATTTAACATAAAAATAAAATTTTTTTAATTAGATAATTTGTTCATAAGGATTCAAATTTTTAAATATATTTTTTATTAAAATGTTTAATGTGGTTAAAATTAATTATTAATTACTAAATATATAATGTATAAATAATAAATTTGTTTTTATAAATACTATTAAAATTAAAAAATATAATATATAGTTTTATGAATTAAAATAAATTTACATTAGAAGGTTAGTTGTTAAAAAATATTATGTTGTAATAAAATTTAACATACATATATAATATTAATGTTATAAATTATTATTATTTGTAAAACATGATATTTTTACCTATTCACCTAAAATAACTTTTTTACGAAAAAATAAAGAATCATATGTTCATATGGACAACAGAAATTAAAATATGATGTTATTTTTTTGAAATTAACATCCAAAATTTTATAAATATAACATAAAAAAATCATAATGTATAATGAAAAATAGTTTTTAGGAACTAATTTTTGTTATATAATCTGTTCGTCTAAAATTAGTGTTCATTATAAAAATATAAAAATGAAAAAATATACATTTTATAAAAAAAAATTGGAATTTGTTTTTGTTTCGTAGTATTATTTATTGAGTATTTATCAGAAAATAATTTAATTTTATTTTCTTATATATATAAATATATAATTTATAATTCTGTTATAATTATTTATAACTATTAATTATATAAATACATTACAATGCTGTAATTTTCTTTGGTGTTTCTTATGGACAATGTTACAAAACATAGTATGTATTTATGGAGGAAAAATTTGTGTCATTTTACAAATGGGATCTCCATGTTCTACATGATTTCATAGATATAGGGGGATGGAGATTATTTTATAAAAATATTAGTTTGTTGATTCAGTGGTGAGAACATCCCAATAGTACTAGGCCATGTATTATACTATTTGATAACAAAAAAAATGGTTTTGAAATAATAATAACCATTTTATAGGGTATTATTGGAGATATTGTAGAAATGAATATACTTTAATTATGGAAATAAATATAAATATATAATTTTTCATATAAAAACCATTGATTTGAATGCATATAGAGACAGTGTAGACATAAATATAATATTTTTTGTCTATTTGATATTCGGTTTGAATAATGGAATGTGTCCAATCCTCATACCCAACTCTACAACCATAACCTCGTATGCACATCTCTACATGCCCAATTCCTCACACCTAGGTCTATGTGCTATATTTTCCTCCCCTCTAAACTCTCTTATTGGTGTCAAAATCATTTCACCCAATTATTTTTGTGTCTTTCTAGGTTTCTTTTACTAGATTTCTATTTGTGTGAAGGAACATGCATTTCCAACTCTAGTGCCATAGTTGACCTATGTAAAAAACATCATCTCCTAGATCCTGTCCTCTCAGGTCCCATTTTTCTCCCATTAATATACCCATTGTGCTCCCACTTGGAAACCTATTGGAATGTTATGAGACACATTATCATCCATTTTCCCAGATCTCTCACTCCATCTCTAAGAAGCTCTAAATGCTAATAACCTATGACAATTAATCAAATGTATTTGTAGTTGTGACATCCAAAGATAAAAAATTTATAATTTAACACTTTAACCATGGCTCTCCTATAATATATTTCAAGGACCCCAAGGTCACCAATAAAGGATATAAAACCACCTAACTTAATCAAAAATAAAAACATGAGGAATAAAAAAATATAATATAGTTATGGTATCTGTATACTAGGGATACAATCTTCTCCCTATATTGAAATTAAGGAGAACACTTCTCCCAACCTCAACTAGGGAAACCAATTTTCCTTGTATCAACATGGGTAACCACATGTCATTTCCTCAACCTATGAGACCACTTCACCCAACACCAATATGGGAAAACCCATTTCAACACATTAGTAGGACAAACCCATTTTATTCAAAAATTATTAGATAAAACTTATTTGGCCAAATCTCTGTTATTGTGAATCATCACCTAGGTCCTTCATCTAATTGAACCTCTTGAATCAGGTCATTTACCTAGGAAAAACCTATTACCCCACTCCATAGGGAACAAAATACATCTAAATTTAATTAAAAACTGTCCTCTCACCCAAGGATCCTACAAATGTTCCAAACTATCATGGATGCCATTAAAATTTCTAGATTCACATGATCAAGGATTTCAAACCAGGAAACACCCCTTCGATCTTGTATTTCCATGATAAATGGCATCATCGAGGTTTTATTACATGATTGTTATGACACATGAAGTATTAGAGATCATTTATTCCCATGATAATGTGGGTTGCTATCATATTTATATAGGTGATATATTCTGTAGATCATGCTTCCCAAATTAGTTTTTGAAGTTTTAAAATTTTCAGAATTGATTACATTCAATTATCTAGGGAATGAATATTGGCCACCTAGTGGTAGTAAATCCCAAAATTATTCTTTCACCTAGGTCATTTACTAGGGTGGGCTTCCATGTGAAGAATCTATGCTAGTTTTACTCATGAACTTGATAAGTGTCAAATTTTCAATCCCTAATCATATCCTTTTGGGTCTATATTCTTAATACATCTAATCATCCTTTTATCTGGCCGTCAACTAGTAGAAGTCAGTTAAACCTATGGGAATCTTATATTTAAGCCCCACCCAATCTTATTTTCCTACAGCATTCATGATACATATATCCTATTTTCTTGTCATAAAATTGTACAATACTATCCATAACATATGATGATAAATTTCATTTAATGGTATAGTCAAATGACCATTAACTATGTAACTCAAACTAAATGGGATTTGATTCACATTGACTTGGATACCTATGACTCCTCTTTGATATTCAAACCCAATAACAACCAAGTCCCCTTTTCCACTAGTCCATATTACTATAAAAACCCAAATAAATTATTTACTAGTTGATATTATATATGATGATTCTGTCCTCATTGGCCCATATTTCTTATGAAACCTATCGTCAACATGCCGTATTTATTGTTTTCCACACCACTCCTCATTAGTATATATTCCACATTGTCCATATAATCTAACCTCAAAGGATAATATTCTGTTTGAGAAAAGTTTCCTCAAAGGTCATTATTATCATTGAGAAGAACTAGAAAAGGATTATCATGCATAAGCCCAAAACCAATCATTTTTAAGAAACATTCACTTGTGATTCCAATATGTATAATTCAAAAGTGATTGGAGTTATTAATTATTGTATAACATTAAAAGATTCTATGTTGTTTCTTTTTACACAATCGAAAAATATAACATATAATCCATTAAGATACACCAAATTATATTGGTTATGGTTCTCATTATAATGAAACATAGAAAGTGTAGCTTTTGGGTGCAGTAGAAGCATGTTATGGGTGGTACATAACTTTAACATTTTCTTTAATCAAGGATTAGTCCTAGATCTATATAATGATTAACATCATGATCTATCGTATCGAGTGAAATAAATTTATAATGAAGAAATTAACTAAAACAGATAAATATGATTATCACATATGATTTCTAATTAATTTTATTAAATAATGAATTTTCATTATCGGAATTCAATCTTCATTGATGAATATTCTGTCTGATTTATGGTACACCATCAATACATAAAAAAACCAAGTGTATATTTCCTCTAAAGGTGATCAATATGTGTTACTAAAGCCTATAGACCTCACCAAAGGAATCTCAGTTTGTTAACATATAATATCCTTGAACTAGTTTCATTCTCCTTTGATCGCATTGAGAACCACATCCAAAAAGTTCTCCTTGATCCAATGGAGGGGATTACTCTAAATTCTTGGGAGAATTCTTTGAAGAGGGAGCACTATAGGATTGAGAGGAATGTCTATATATGATAATAAAAACCAATAAAAATGAGTTATATCATGTAAAAAAACATAACTAGGTTTATATATCAGTACGGTTAAAATAAAATAATTACACAAGTTCCCTTTATTATTGATTTAAAATAAAAAAACCACATGTCAAATAATTATAATATTATCATTGTTCCATTACATTATCTTAACTTTAGAATTATAACTAAATATTATCTAATAAAATAATATTCAATATTTATTATATACCATTAAACCTAAATAATTCGCCCAAAATTTTTATATAATATTAAGCAAACCATGTTTAATGATTTTTTTATATAAATATAACTCTATTTTCCTCTAATAAATAAAATAATATTGTATTTTCTAAATAAAAAATAAATATTTATACGTGATAAAGGATAGATAAATAACTTTTAATCCATATAAATAATTGTTAGATTTTCAACCCATTATAAAATAAATAATAATGTGTTTTTTAATTGAGATTTTGGTTACACTTATTGTGGTACACTATTGTTATCTTTATGAGTGGCATTAGGTGATGTCGCCAAAAGTCCAAGGTTAGCATCTAGAAACATTACAAGGCACCCATTGAGAATGATGTTAATTTCTTAATTACATTTTAGAAAATATGGATTCATACTACGTAATATAACTTACTTATAGAAATATCTCAAAAAGAGATGATTTCATGCTAGTGCCATCTAAAAATATGCTTCATTGCCTTTCCATTGATTTTCTAGAAATAGAACATTCCTATAGAACTCCATGGTCATTGATTTGTTTAGGCTGTGTCATTTTCATAAAATGGACTAAGATATTAACTTTTGTTAATGAACATAAGGGATAAATCCATTATCACATTATTCATTAATTCAATATTACTCATGATACATCAAATGTATCATATCTCATTGCAAAAATCTATAATCATCGGTTTCATCAATACCTAAGAGTACACGACTAAAATACTCACTAATAATTATCAAAAAGTCTAAGGACAAATATAGTCAGTCGTATGGAAGAACCTTCAAGTACATGTATAAATATGGATTTCTTGTTAGAAGTTCTGATTCTCAAAAATATCCTAGTAGATATTACCATGGAAAAACACCATGAGAAGAAATCACAATGTCCTGTGAGTTTCCACCCTTGATATCCTGTATCATTTATTTCCCTTAAATTATATCATCCATATATAGAACATATATTCAATAATAGTGGTGAAGAACATTCGGGTTCTTATCTTAGAGGGAAATGATTTGAATTTTTAGTGTGAAAACTACTCTATGGACATCATCACATACATTTACACATAGAATAAAAATCATGACGTGATAAGTAGTTTATTAATATTAAAAAAATTAATATATATTTTTTCATAAAGAACAATGAAGTTGGTTCTAGGGAACTAACTCCAACAGAATCCCACATGCACTAGAGCAACCTCATAAATATTTTTTGTCTTCTAGATCACACATGATACTCATGATTCAACAAAGATACGACTTTAGTGGAGGGTTCCACCATGTTCTCTTCATTCGGTACTGTACATACTTTAAATTCACCACACATATATAATTCCCTCATGAGGTGATCGTGATGACTCAGACCTCCTTCATATATTCCTTTAAATATATATAGTGTTTAGGGTGTTCATAAGGGATATCAGTAACTCATTCTGAAAAGTATTCCAAATAAGACTACTTTTTCTATTGATGTGATAATTTAAACTGTCGGTGTCATCAAGTCATTTTTGTACTGTTGTTTTTAGTGATACATTTTTGAACAATTTCTGTATGTGAGTCATTTTTGTATTGTTGGTTCTAGCACATCATTTTTTTACTGTCAGTGTCGATGAGTAATTTATTTACATTCAGTGTTGGTGAGTTATTTTTGTACTTTAGGTGTTGGTGATTCATTTTTTGAACATTTTGTGTCAATAATTCCTTTTTGAACTATCATTGATAGTGTGAAATTTTTGTGCTGTTGGTATCGGTGCGTAAGGGCATCAATGTCGGTGAATCGGGGCGTTGATATAGGTGAGTCAAGGAATCAATGTCAGTGACTTAAGGATTCATTATAAGTGATCCATCACCTTAGTGTTGGTGAGTTAGGGTTTCAGTATTAGTTATATATGTTTAATTAGTTTCTCAGCTATAGTGACCCACCAATCAATGACTCATTCGATGTATTCCCCGTATTTCCCATTTAACCCCTCTAATGTTTAATTTAATGTAAATTGAGTTTGAAGCCTTGTATGGGAACTTATAATAGATTTTCAAAGGATATTAATTATATCATCAAAATCCTAATGCTCAGGGGACTTTTGAATAGTAAAACCACATGATATTGGCCACGATCTGACTTTAATGTCCATTGGTACCATTTACATACATTGGTGGAGGATCTATTTTTTCCTAAATTTTGTTGTCCTATATTATCTTTTCACTTGGTTTGAAGAGAATTTTTCATCAAAATGAGTTTTTCACCTATCCTAGATCACGCTCCTATTCAATTTTCCTTGGATTTTCTTGTTACTCGCGTGACCCTCAGTTCTTTCCAGAAGGAGGAATTTTGATGGTCTGTTGTCCCAGGTTGTGATTTTTTCCTTCATCTCTCTTTAAATAGCACATAATGTTGGGTGGATATAATTATGCCTCATTGTGATAATGACTGAATCCATATTAGACAAAGATAATGATAAGTAATAATTGAGGAAGGGGGATATTTTGATGATGTGTTTTTTTGTAATTATTATATTTGTTGATGATATGATTTTTTTTGGCCATATGGAATCAAAAAATCAAGGTCGTTGGTGGTCATTTTCTTTTCATGGGTAACCATTTATGACTGTTGTTGTTTCCTTGGGAATAATTGGTTTAAATGTCAATCTGATTTATCACATATACCCAGTTTAATGAAATAGATTCCCATGGATGAAAACAGTTCTGTGGTCACCCCTTTTTATCAAAGTGGATTTTTAGAATAGTGTTTACCAAATATGAATACATCCTGTTTAATAGGTTTGGCTATATGATGTGTTTTGATGGAATTGTGACCTAGGTGGGTCATGTGGTTCTAATATTGGGAGCACAACTGTGGGTTCAGGGATGGGAAGAGGAGTTGGTTATATGAATTGGTTGTGTATGTTTGTGCAGTGGGGCTTTAGTTGTAGGGGTGGTTGTTGTGGTATTTGTGTATGAGGTGGTGCAAGATTTGTGTTTCTATCTCAATTAAGATATTTATTAATTGTGGAATAGATGTACCCGATGTTCAATGGGACTGATTATACGCAGTGGTGGGTAGCGTTGCTACAGAACTGTGTTTTGTCATGACATCATGTTTAAGGGTGTATTGTGTGTGTTGTTTTTGTGCAACAGGGCTTCCATTTAAAGTTGTGAGAGAATTATTTAGTGGGATAACATTGAATAATGATAGTTTGTAGTGGTTGAATGGGTGAAAATGAAAACTATGTTGTATATTTGGATATAAGGAAGATTTTTCTCTTTTATTTTTATTAATGGTTTTATAATGGATTTCCATACCTTGGTCCCAATATCCTTTTTTTCTTTTGCAGTTTAAGTGGCTTTAGCCTTTTGCAAATGGATGTAGATGTTGTTATTGTTATTTTTATGGGAATGTAAGGAATAAATAAATGAATATATTGATAAATGTAGAAAAAACAATTTAAATGGATTGTCACGGCGGTATACTTATACTTATAGAAGTAACTGTCATTTGTTGTATTACATTCATGTAGGGGTAGCAGCAAAGCTTTATTGTGTTGGATGTTTTCTTGATCGGAAACCCATAGGATGGGATGATTTTTTGTTTACATATATTTATAAACATGTAGTTACTTGTGTTTTCTATACGCACCCCACCCATATAGAGAACTATGCGTTGACTGCCCCCATTTAATTGGGAGGGTGTCTTTCCCAAGACCCTGATGGGAGGGTGGATGGATGGTTACTTACTTCTTCCTCGCATACCCCTTCTGGTATCATATCGCCCGAGCATATCCCGGAAGTCTATAATGGCTTAAGGATTACATTTTTTCCATGATCCTTTATGTAGGTTGTGTTGTTTTGGATGAGGGTCCTAGGTTTTTATGGGAAGTTTTTTTCCTTGTATCGTTAGGATGAGGCCCAGGTGTTTTTAGGTGAGAGGTGTGGTTTTTGTTGCGCATGTTACTGTGGATAGTGTATGTGTGGTTTATGGCCCATGTATCTGTGGGAAGATGTGTAGTGGTACTTCATTTTGGGAAGGGCAGAATTTTCAATATATTAGGCATATCTAATGAGAAGTTAACCCTTGGGGAAAGTGGTGGGGTACCCAAATCATCGGTTTACTTACATTATAACCTTATATATCTTATGTTCTTTTGGGAGTGTGCCATGGTGAGGATTGTTTGGTTATATTTCTATGTTCGGTGTTTTATGTTTGTTCTGTATTCACAAAGGAATTAGTATACCTCTACCACTTGTGCATGAGTGACCCTGGTTTCCCTACTCGGTATACTTTTATGCTTACCATACATTATAAAACCAATTCTAGGTTTCCAAGATGACACCAAGAATTATAATAAATTTTACTATCTTAGGCATTAGGATAGTTGATGTGTTATTGCTTAGCCTATTTTTTTGGTACTTTAATTCGTGATTTGGTTATACTTTTATCGCAGTTTACATTTAAATCATTAATATGATGGATTTTGGTTTCATTTATATGAATTTATAGTGTTGTTTTGTATTTTTTCCCTTCTTATATCCCTATAATTATTTCATTAAAAAGGGAAATGTGTTCCCTTTTGTGTGATATTCTATAACCTTGGTGCAACTCGCCACTCAAGGTCCTATTAACGACAGGACTTAGGGGTCATTATCTATCCTTTATCTTGAATAAAAAATGGTGTGACACTATTTTGTCCCATCCATCATCTTAATAAAGGCACGTCAAGACAGAATGTTATTATAGTATGATGGTAGATAGATAGGATGGAGTTCAGAGTGAAGAACAAATAAGATTACATGGGATGGTAGGGTAATATTGTTAGGAAATCATAGTGCGTGAAACATGCCAGGAAATACTAGATAGGATATAGGATTTTAGGGTCCCCCATGATCTGTGGGATGTATTATGAGCCTATCGAAAGACAAAGTGAGGCTACACTGATTGAATGGTAGAGACCTTTGTAAGTCCTAATGCATCATAATGACATGAGTTCATATTTTTTTGGGTGTTTTAGGAATTTAAAAAAATAAAGAGTTAATAATGATAAAATAAAATTTCCATACTACTATGTCATAGGAGTTCCCTATTTACCCATTATTGATTTGGTACTCGAGCGTCCCCTATGTGTGGTAGGAGAAATCTTTTTAGCACTCTGTCTTATGTTTTGATTGATTAAAGATCCTCTCACTCCTTCATTGAACCATGTCCAGTAAATTATATGAGAGTTGATGAAGAGAGACTTTTCATGCCACAAGTGTTGAGAACAGTAGTTGGGTGTTATAATATCTTATTTAATTATATCTGAGAATGTAGATGGATGTTGGTGCCACATCGGTCTAGTGGGTATCTTCTTTAATTATAGATATTGTTGACTGATTTCAACATAGCCATCGACTGGTTGTTCTCTATTCATGATTTTATCAACTAATTTTTTGGAAGAGTTGTGTTAACATAAATGGATTGGCTACACGTAAAATTCGTTGTTGAACGGGGCTGTTAGGTGGGTAGTCTGTCTATAGAGAATCTTATCTGCTAATCGATCAAGTTGTTAGAGGGATCAGTTGAAAAAGAGATGGTGGAGATTCTATGGGTTTTCCGAGAGTTCCTAGATGTCTTCCTATATGAGTTTGTGACTCTACTTACTTGACGTGAAATCGAGTTTAGGATAGACATTCAACCTAGTGTCTTCCCATTTTCAATGGATCCCTATCAGATGGAACCTTCATAAATTATGGATTTGAGGATTCAGATTGACGATCTAATATGTAAGGGTTTAATCCATCCTAGGTTGTCTGCATGGGGTGCTACAATTTTGTTTACAATGATGGTGGATGGTGGTATAAGGCAATAGAGAGACAACATAAGACTGAATTAGGTGACAGTCAAGAACCATTACCCCTTCTCAAGAATATATGATCTTTTTATATAGTTAAAAGGAGCATATTGGTAATATAAGATCGATCTGTGATCTGGATATCACCTGGTGAGGCTGAATGAGGGTGACATCTCGAAGAATACTTTTATGTGAAGGTATGGGCATGTTTAGGCTGTAGTCATGTTACTCAGTGTCACGAATGCTCCATCCATCTTCATGGAACTCGTGGATTCTGTTATCCATGAATTCCTAGACCAGCTTTTCATCATGTTCATCATTGACATTCTTAACTACTTATGGTAAAAGGAGGACGCACCAAACAACTGAGGACTATATTGGAGGTCATTCAATGCCACCAACAATATGGAATTTTTCCATGTTAATTTTTACTATGTGAATGGTTAATTTCCATGGACATGTAGGGTCACATTTGGTGATATCAGTGGACCCTTCATTCATAAAATTTGTTTTTTCATTGGAGTCACCCAAAAATTTGGTGGAGGTTCTTAGCATTCTAGGTTTGGCAAGCTATTATCTATGGTTTATACCCAACTTCTCTCAGGTGTCAGCACCATTTTCATCTTTTAATAGGTAGGACCAGGCCATTGTGTGTAGCGAGCATAATCAGGGAGCTTTCATATATCTATAGGGGATGTTGGTTAGTGCTATAGTGCATAGGTTTCCAGAGGAAGGGGTGACGTTTGAGGTGTTCTATGACGCCTCCATCACATGTTTTGGGTTTGAGATGATGTAGCAAAGAGTAGTGATCTTTTTGGGGCCTAGGTTGTTTTTTCCACATGAATATACCTATGCCACCCCGGATATAGAGACTACATCAGTCAGTTTTGTGCTAATGTGGTGGTGGAATTACCTCATCATGGAGTGCATTGTGTTCTTCATATATCACAAGAGCATGAGGTACATATTTTCCCTATGGGACCTGAATCTATGGTAGTGAAGGATGATTGAGTTTCTCTAGGACTATGACTTCGCTATCACATACACCGATGGTAATGTAAATGTTTTGTCTGACGCCTTGAGCAAGAACTCATAGAGGGAAGTGTTTTGAGAATCTCTAGTAACATGGAAGGTGATGTAGATGATTTATGCCTTTCCCCTATATTCTGGGGTTCATATTTGTAGAGGATATCTATTTTAGATGACAATAAATTCTTCCATGTTGCAGAAGGAGGAGGAGTCTCAATGAGTAGTCTTGGAGAATGAAGTAATGTGTGATCACAATAACAATGGTGATTCTCTAGATTGATTGTTAGAGGATGATTAAAATATGATTCTCTTCCATTGGAAGCTTTTTTTCCTCCTGGTGATGATTGAAGGTGTTCTCCATTTTTTCCATAGCTCACCCATAGAGGTACACCAATGAGATTCCAAGATATACTGAGGACTGAGGGAACAGTTTGGGAGGCATAGGAAGAAGTGATTATTATTGGAGTATGTGGCAAGGTTCCTAGTGTGTCAGCAGTTGAATGCTAAGAATCATGTTCCAAGTGGTATCTTTCAACAAAAAAACGTCCCTGAGTGGATGTTGTATGACATATCCAAGGATTTCATCATAGGGTTCCAAAGGGATCAGGGTTGCTAGGATTATTTCTGTGTAGTGCTGGATTGACTGATGAAATCAGCTCACTCCCTAGAGATCAAGGGGTCAAGTTCATGAGGATATTTAATATCTAAAATAGAAACCATAGGTATCTTAAGGAGAGATCTAATGGGAGTCTACTAAAAAATTGGCATTTTCCTTTATCGACACTTTCATGTTTAATTATTGATATATGTATTATTGATGTCTTGTACCCATACAAAAATTATAATGAAAATATAAATAATTTAATTATATTTTTTTATTATTATGGTATAACCATATTCTATCTATTCTCCATCAAATAGAATTCGATAAATTTTCTTGTGCATATACACAACATAGCATCCCCACATAGCAATGAAATATGTTTTTATCACAAAATAAATTGGATGGTTATAAACATGTAAACAATGTTTATATATGATATTTAAAAAATACATTATCCAATAAATATAAATTATTATTATCCTTTCTATTTTCTTATCTGTCAAAAAGTAAAAATAAAGATCATGTGTACATACTACCTATCATCTCCATGAATGGTGTAATTCATTTTTCAATATCTATTATTGTGGATAAATCTATATATATTTTTATATATTGTATTTGATCACAAATAATATTCTATATATTATGTAACCATTACTAAATTATAAGGATGGGAACTTCTGAATCCAAACAAACATGAAAACGAAGCCCTTACCATGTGAAACTGTGATTTTAATAATGAATTGATAATATATTGGTAATAAATCATAAGAAATAATCATATAATGTATTATATATGTAATAATTTTTATATAATGGATTTATAATAAATTTATATTTTTTATTCAAGAGTTTCAAACACATACAAATCAAATTGAGCCTGAGGTAAGAGTTTCTTGTTTCACTTTAACTTCAAGGAGACATATGCCATGTTCACTAATTTTTTAATTTATGTGGTATATACACATACACTTAGATATATTATATCATAAATATGTTTTTATTAATGTTATATAGTTTTTCATCTTAATTTATTAATTTTTTGGGTCTCATAATTTAAAATAAAACTAAGCGGTAAGGGTTTATTTTGCAATCGCATAATTATTAAGGATTGTTTATTTTTATGTCTCAAAATGGTAAATTTTTATTCAATCTAAATATTTTCAAAAAAAAAATTCCAAAATGATTTTACTATTCTGTAATGATTTTTAATGTAATTTTTTCTCTTTTTTTATTTAAAAAATATATAAAATGAATATTCATATCTTCTATGAAATGATGTACTTTTTGACTTTTCTTACAAAAGTGTGATAGGAATGATTTTTAAACTACATGTAATGAATAGAATTTAAAATCATCATAGTTCCTTAATGATTTGAATATTCCAGTATCATTTTAAAATGTTATTTTTAAATAAAATTATTTCATTATTACCATTGTAGTTTTTTTATTTAAAAAATTATTTTTCATGTAACCACTGACTCTGGGCTAATGAAATTGGGGTCTTTATTATTATCAAATCCATGATGTATCTTATTATGATGGGAATATCAAACAACTAGTTTCAGAATAATAAAATTATCTAGGTTGCAGCATATAGATCAATGGTGGTTCTTTGTGTTGAAGGTATACCGAATAGATGTTTTCAGAAGATCTATCTTGGTGATGAAAATGAATGATCTATATGTTTAGATTTGGGGGATTATCATTAAATTTATGATCAAGTATTTGGTTATTTGGTTTTAATGGATGAATTTTGGAAGCTATCCCAAATCCCATATATGTTTTCATAAGGAAATGTTTATGACATATAATATTCGATAGAATACTCCTCCCACAAGAACATTTTTTTAAGATGGAACCCCAAAATAGAATATATAATATTTTCAGACTTTTTGGGTTGAAGAATCATTCATTCAATTTTTTTTACGGGTCATCCCCACCATGGTCCCTCATATGTTTTTTAAAAAAAATTAACGGATATAATAAACAAAAATAGAATGTTTCTTTAATTTTTATTGCAAATGATTTCAATTTTTTGACTCTCCCCTAATTTAATGTTGTTGATGTGGATTTCATTTACCTAAATTTTGGATCTGAAACCAGTTGACATTTTTCCTGGCCTACTTTCCTTGGATTGATGGTAGACATTATTTTTATCATGGTGATTTTTTATACCCTTTAATTTTGATGGAAAACATATGATCTGTGAAATAATATATTTAATTTTGATTTATTTCTCCCATTTTTATCTTCACATATAAATATATTTTATTCTTATATGTTTTATATAAATTATAATATTTTATCGTAGTATAATTTTTTGTATCTCTATCAATTTTTTGAGTCACTATCATGTACTTAGCTTTTTTAGTGGATTGGGTTTTTAACTAAGTCCTATGGTGATTACATTTTTTTATTTTTATCATTAAAATTTTCTTATTGTTTAAATTTTACTTTAAATGCGTATTTTTAGGTCATTTCACAATATCATAAATTATTTGGGCTCATTAGGTAGGTAAATAATTTTATCCCACTATGCGTTTATGTTTTCCATTCATTCGGGAGTTCACTGATCTCAAAATTTACCAATATATAGTATTAAATATATATTTCTTATTTTGTTAAATTTTATATGTGATATATTGTCCAATTATCATATAGGAAAATACTAATAAACTCATATAGTCACTAAAAAATGACTTATCTTCATTTTCCAATCAAAATCATGTGTTGGTGTTTTGTACAAAGAGTTATGATGGAATGTCTAATGAATAATGGGATATTGAGAATGAAATTTTGTTTCGTTTAATTTATATAATTGATGATGATAAAATGATCAACCATATTGTGAACATATGTATTGACATGAATTATTTATAGAATCTTCAGACCAATTATGATTTCAAAACAAGGAATAATAAAATTTTACTTCTCAAACAGGTGATAATCATATGGTATAATAAAGGTACATCCCTTTCTTATTATTAATTGAATTGTAGGAATATTTTAATTAGCTAAGTTTAATGATTATTATATTTAATGATAATAATTTTTTACCTTTGTTGCTTAATATTTAGTATATTACTAGGAGAGTTTATCTATTACTCTAACAAGTTATGCTCTTAATGGGGTTGTGAAATTTATTATTGTGATGTTTTATATTTTGAATGATTATGTACTGATATATACTAAATAATTATATTATTTGTTTATTATTGGTCATGGAGAATAGAAGAAAAATTAAAAAATGGAATAAGCATTGGGACAGTCAAGGTAAAATTAAAGGAACCAGAAATTTCATGCTAAAATAGAAAGAGTTTGAGTCTTGTCATTATGATAGGAAAGTGAAGGATTAATTTTTTTATAATAATTTAAAATGGGAAAACCAAATAACATAAAATTAACCAAAGAAAGATTTTAATAGTCATGATTTCATCATCTCTTCTATAGAGGGTGATATTGTTATTTATTTTGATTCCTATAATATTACTTTTAAATATTCTCATTGGGATGTTGATAACAGAACCTTCATTTATGAGATATCCATGTCGTATTTCACAATATCATACAACCCAAGAATTTTTTTTAATTTTAAATATTATAGATAATTTTCATGATGATGTTATGGGTATGAGGACTAATCATTTAGAGATTAATATAGGATGTCAGCTGATTTTGACTAGATTCTATATGCTTCTATGGTTATCTTAAAACAAATATCTACTAGTGTTATTAATTAGAATGGATTTTTCAGTATTTATAAGGACGTTAATTATAATGTTTTTAAGGACTCATTGATAATGTTTTTGGGAAATAAGAATTCATGATTGTACTAGATCATCGTTTCTATTTCATTTGACACTAAATGCATTATTGAGTGTGGTATCTCTTCCAAATTATGATAAAAGTTGTAAAACCACATAAATAAGATTGGATATGGTTGTTTTTAAAATATAAATTTAATTCTAAATTTAATTTTTTTGGAATTAGAAACATGTGATCATTGTATTGATTGTAAACTAAGTAGGTTTAGTTTTAATGGTCGTCCCTTTAATACAAAGTAACAGGTACATGAGTTGGTCCATTCTAATATGTTTAGTTCATTGAAATCTAATGATTTCAATGGATAAATTTATTTTGTGACATTTATTTAGGACTATTGAGTAATGATTTTTTTTAATGTTGCTACTCTATGAAGTTTAATGCTCAATTATTTTTGGAATTTTTAGGTTTTAGTGGAGAGGGAAACTAGTAAGAGGCTAAAATGTGATAACACTAAAAACAAGGGTGAGTAATATGATCTTTTTGAGAAGTATTTTAGGAAAGAAGTTATTGATATCAGAATAAACATTCAAATACACATTAAATAAATGGTGTATCTGAGTTAATGAACAAGAATTTTATGTAAAGATTTTGAAGATTAATTTAAGAAACAATATTTATAAAATAATTTTAGGATGATTTTTTATTTACAACTACATATATAATATATTAATATTTTATATTTTTCGGTAGGTATATAATCCTTACATGTTTTTGTTTTGAAATTGATCACGTATTATCACTTTCTTTTTTATGGAAGAATGTTCATTTTTCGTATACCAAAAGATGATATATTCAAGTTGGATAGTGAGACACAATAGTGAATTTGTATTGGTTAACAAAATGGTGAGTTTTTATAGATATTTAATGATTATACATGGAAAATACATTTCATATTTAATGATGTACTATTTAGATCGACTTATAAAATTCTCTACAAAGAAATGGGAAAAAATACAAATATCAAAATTATGATGGTTTTGTTAGTCTTGAGCAAGTTTTACATTCAAATTTACCTAACATTTTTGATTAAGATGCTCATGTTGTTGTGAAAAATGATTTTTCTGGTTAATAGGTTGGATTTTAGGATAGTAATTTACATTTTGTTTCCATGGTAAATTTTTTTTGTGTTATTAATAAACCAACTGTTCCCCTTAGGTAATAATCACATCATCGTACGATTATTACATGTAATTTTCATGATGAGTGTGTGCTCATCTCAAAAGGGGGAGAACCATACTATTTTTGTTATATGATGGAATTGATTAGAAGAAAAATTTGTTGTATAAATGGAAAATTAAATGAAATAATTGCCTAGAAACAAAATTTTGATCCAATGATGGTCTGTAAGGGTAATAGTGCATTTCAAAATTGATGGATTTATATTATTAAAAATTAACAATCTAGTATAATTCAATTATATAAGGTGAGGTTAATTGTTAAAAAATTATATCAGAAAAAATGTAATTATTTTGAACAATATTTCTCACCTCTTTTCAAATTTTATCCATTCGAATTTTTCATTGTTTGACTCTTAGGTTATATTTACATATTGGGAATATAAATCTTAAAATAGAATTCATTTATGGTGTTTTGGAAGAGGAATTGTTTTTGGAGAAGTAAACAAGTTTTTATAATATATAAAGAGGATTATACATATTAGTTAAAGAAGAGTATATATGGTATATAAAAATTATGAGGTAGTAGTATAATTTTTTTGATTATATCATTTTTCTATTAGGATTATGAAATACCAAATCTAATCATTGTTATTTTGTACAGATATTTTATGATGATGAAAATATTATATTGATGAATTATATTAATGATATGATTATTGTAACACCCCAAGATTTTATTAGAATTATTCTTTTAAATTTCTTTGATGTCTTTTGTTGTACGTTTAACCATGATTAACTTGATCTATACACAACACTGTATTAACTTTTAGTATACGTAACACTATTCTTGGCTTATTATGCACACAATTTCATGTTCTTTCGAATGAAATTCATTTTACACAAAAAAAAGTATAGATTTTGATCAATTTATAACTGAAATATATTATCAGTATGTTATACGCAAACCCAAAGAAAGGTTTCCCGACACGCAACCCTCACTTGGCTTGCATTACACGCAAGAGGGACCTTCCTTGATAGCTTGGGTTGTACGTAATACCGAGTTTCACTAAACAATGATATATTATTATAATATTATAAACTAGCCATTGTGAATAGTATTTACCAAATTTTGAATTTTATAACATTATAATTCATTTTACACATTTTCTATAATGGGATATGAAAACAAAATCAATTTTTCGATAAAAGAAGAATTTTTTTTTAAAAAAATGCAGTTTTACCGCCTTTTGATGGCGCACCCAATTTAAATATGATTTTTGACAATTTTATAAATTCAATTTTACAAAATAAACTTATTCTTTTGAATAATGTTTTAAAATTTACATTGGATATGTTTTTTATACTTTTCTGATAAGTTTCATTTTTTGATGAATAGTGAAAATACGCTTATTTTTTCTTAAAAACTTCTTTTTTCATCAAGATGATTTATATGGTTAAATGATAAAATTTAATGGTTTTAAAGAATAAATAGATTTTCTTTTTACCATTTAATTTAATTTATTTCATTACTATTAATTTTACATTGAATTCATAGGTAAAAACATTTCAATCTTTGACAATGTTTTAACTTTTAAAAACCTATATTCTTTAGAAGAGGATTAATTTTAAATTAATTACTAAAACATCTGTGTTTTGAATTTTTAAATATGGATTCCATATTTGGATTCATTGGGTCAAAATTATGTTAATAGTTTACTTTAATTGTTTTGACATTATGTATAGTAACTAAAATAATTTTTATTTACTACATTTAAAGGAAAATCAGGTAATTAAGGGTAAAATAAGATTTTAAAATTACCCTAACACCTGAAAAATTCTTCTGGATGAAAAAAGTAGACCTATATAACTTAAGTTTTGGAATATATTCATTTAATGGACTTTTGACCATGAAAAGGAAATAATTATTATTAAAACCAATTAAATTGACAACATGTCACTCTCTTATATCTTATAAGTGTAATAATTTTAATTTTTTTACCAATATCATAAAACATCAAATATAAATAGTCTCTAGAAATACAATAAAATTATCTATATCATGAGAATTTATTTATAATTTTTAGGGATTAAATAATTATTAATAATGATGAAACAATAGTGATGTAGAAATTATTTTATTCATTGCAATATCAAATAAATGGTTTAAAAAATATTAAAATAAATATTATATGAAATAATTCATGTTCTCAAAAAATTATCTAGATAAATATGACATTTTAGGAATATATTAATTATTTTTGTTCGAATATATCCTTTGTGTGGATTTTATTTAAATTCAAATAAATGAATACTGTCAGAATTGAAACTATTGTTATTTTATAAAAATGACATTTGTAAATTTGTTCAAAAATCAAAAAAAAAATTATAAATTATAAATTTTAATTTATATGCTCTACCATGTCATATATTATCCAATTATGGACATTTCACAATATATATGTAAATATTTATAATAATTTAAAATTTAGAATATTATTACCACAAATAAAATTAAATAGATTAAATTAGGATAAATAAAGTTGATAATGTTTAAAATAAATTACCAACATGTCTAAATCTTATTGGTGGATTAAATTACAACCATATATCATATAATAATTTGATTTTAGTTATTTTTGATGCTTTTATGTGAGTTTTGAGTTTATTATAAATTAATATTTTCGAGGTTTCCAAAAGTGCCCCAGTCCTCTCTTATAAAATGGAACATCCTCCCTCTCCTACTAACACCATTATGAGTCTTAAAGCTCAGATAACCCCTAAAAATTATTCTTCTCAACTTCTTTAAAAACATACTATAGGTCCTTCTCTACTTCAAATACCATCTATAGTTCTCTAATTGGAGGTTTACAAGAGGCGCATCAAAGAAGAGGTAATATCCTTTACCCATTCATTCAAAATTATTTCTTCGTATACATCATATTATTTATTTGTTACACTATAAATAAAAAACATCATTATCACCCATATAATGATATGTTATTATAAATATTAAACAATCCTATTTCACCTTCTATCTATCCTTCAGAAAGCGAAATCACCGCGCGTTGGTACGTACGGAATATCGTCTCCATGCCGTTGTGTAATCTGTTTTCCACCACCAAATTACATGGATGGGTATAATGGGTGATATAAAAACTATACATGTTTTTTATAAGATCATACTGATTTTGAGAAATTATATCATCCACTCAAATTCCATTAAATAATTATGGGAAAGATATCATCGCCCGTGCGTACATACGGATTACAGTCACTAGGACGTGATGAGATTCATTCTCCATGATTAACCATTCACATATGAGTATACAGTATATAAAAAACAATAATTAAATATTTTACATAAAAGTGATACAAGATTTATGTAAATATATGTTTCATTTATTTATTTCCATTTAATTCAATAAGGAAACTAAAATAGCGTTCATGCATATGTACAACCTACCGTCTCCATGAACGGTGTATTTCATTTCAATTAACGATCTATCATATATATTTATATGCTGAATATATATTATATATAAATAATTTTTTAAATTTTTTAATTAAGAAAATCAGGATATATTTAGTTATATAGGGAATAACAAGTCAAAAAACGTACGATAAATGAAATTATTTTACCTAAAACGCTGTTTTTACAAGGAATTGACAAAAGAAAGGGTAATATAAAGCCGTAAGTGAATCATATATGATATCATAAATATTATTATGGTTCTATTACAAGTTAATAATATGTTTAAACCCGCTATACAAGAGTTTCAGACATGTAGGGAAGAAATTGGACCTATGTTAAGGGATAATTTTTCAATCAAATTTTTATCCGAGATTACTTATACATATGTATTTAGTGGGGTTTATTTTTCATCCATGTCCATAAAATGTTTATCATAAAGTGAATAATATTCTTCCATGTAATGATTAAATTCATTTTTACCCATATTTGACTTTTACATTATGTTATGGAAGGAATATTTCTTTTGTATAGCATTCGTGGTACTTTTTTACTTTTCTGTTAAAAATACGAGGAGAATGTTTTTTAACATTTATTGTGTGAACTGATATTTATGGTTTCATTGCTACTTATTTTCATGAAAATTACTCTACAATATTTCATGATTATTTTCGACTAAAAACATTTCTCTTAAAATTGCATTGTATTTTTTGAAAAGAAAATGATTTTGAATAAGAAAGGATATTTTCCTCAGGAATTCATTTAAAGTGTTTTATCAAAAAAAATTCCATATAAGATGAAATTATTTATTCTATTTATATTTCAAGTATAATGTCTCTATTATTTACATGGTTTCATTATTATTATTATGAAATGATATCCATTTATTTTATATGGATTATGTTAGGATGGGGTGGTGTTTATGAAACCCATATTATTCTGTGGGTTATGATAAATGATTTATGTTTATTTTGATTCACATGAAATAATGATTTCATTATGAGATGGGTGGGACCTTTATCAACTTCTAATGAATTGGGTATAGATTTATGTCTCATGAGATAGACATTGATTGAATGGAAAGTGAATCTGGTTCAGTAAAAGAGGGCTAAAATGGTAAGTTAACCCAGTTCAGTAATAGACATTGTCCACTATGATGGCCTTGGCAGCAATGCCTTGCCTACTATGGAAATCATATCATGTGATTAATTTTTTTTCACAATTACATGTTTTATTACCATGCTATTTTATCATGCTTAATGTTCCTTTATGATCTATTCCTTATTCACTGCCAATATTTATATCATTACTCATGATTTTGATGTTTTATGTTCATGTTCTTATGTTCAAATGTTCAGGGATTGTTTTATGTTCTCCATGTTTACCCTTACTAAGCATTTGAGCACAATTTTTTTTTCTTTTACCCAAAATACAATTAAAGGTTTTAGGTATGAAAACCAAAGTGGAAGATGTTTATGGGATATTTTGAATATCTTTCAACATGATTTGAAGATTATGTTCTGAGATTCCAATGACACTAAACTAATACTGTATTTGGGAGTCTGTTTTTGTAATGTATGAAGAATTCCACAAAATGAATATAATGTCCATATACGTCAACATTTGGGTCTCTACAATTGGTATCAAAACAAAGTTTTAGTTAACCTTTGGAAACTAAAATGTGAAAACATTAGTGAAATCCCTAGAGATATTTCTGAGGTATGTCTAGGAATGTATCTATGGTTAATTATAAGTATAGGTTATTGTCCTAAAATTATTGTAACAATATTATAATTATACCTAATATGACATATATTAAAGGTACTATGCCTTTATTATGATGTTTTACTAGCATGAGTTTTGCCTCTCACACTATTCTTTTTGGGTATTAGACGATGGTTGGAACCCGAAGGAACCATGTTGATCAATGTAATGGAAAATGAAATGATTTTCCTCCTAAAAATAAATTTTATGGGAGATAGAGTGAAAAATCTTATTTCTATACTTACAAAAGATATGAATCATTATGGACATCCAAATGAGCCAAGAAAGGAAAAATATTCTATTGAGTCCTTCATGAGGCATCATCCACCTTCATTCAAATGGTATTTTGATTCACTTATTGCTGAGTAATGGATATGTTCCATTGGAGAGATATTTTCAATACATCGATGTTCAGAACATGAAAAATTCATTTTGGTTGTTCACCGATTAGCAGGTGAAGTAGACCAGTTGTGGAATCTAATTAAAAATATAAGGCCCTATGATTAAATCTGATGCATAAAATGGTATGAGTTCAAGAACTTTTTATTCAATAATTACATTCCTCGTATTATTCAAACAATGATGCAAAATAATATCCTTGAGATTAAGAAAAAGGATGAGGAATATGTTGGTATATAAGAATTGAATTTTACAAGGATTGAAAGGTATGAATCGGGATTTATCATCCAACCTGAATGTAATGTTGATAGATTCTTTATTGTCTTAAATCCAATTCTTTGAAGGGAATTATCTATAATAGACTTCAGTAGATATAAAGAAATTTTTTGTTGTGCTATCAAGGTAAAAATTAAAGTTGGCGTTAAATATCCATCTCATGGTTTTGATATGAAACGAAAGATGGAGTTCATGAAAAAATCTCAGAAGTATGGTGAAAAGAAGGTGAATGTTTATTTATTCTCAAACTGTGGAAAGAAGCATGGTGGAGACTGTCTAAAAGGTACTATAAAATGTTTCATGTGTAGAAAAAAAGGTCATCGAGAAGCTGGGTGCCGATGAAATAGGAAAAAGGATTATAATTACGTGAATATAGAAAAGACTACATAGAATGCTCCCCCAACACATCCGTGAAACAATTATAAGTAAATGGGTCCTTATTCTAAACAAAGCCCTAATCCAATTGTTAATGATGATCAACATCAACAACCTCTCAAGGAAAATAACAAAGGGAAGCCACATGTGATTACTATTGGTGAAGTTGATTATGAAAACTGTGTGGTGAAATGATTATGTGTTTATGTAACGGGATTCCAAAATAATGTTGTGGAATATCATTTATAATATTGTGGAATATTACAATACCTATGTATTGGTTTATTGTGGTTTTAAATATTTATATGGTACTGGTAGCCATTAAAAGTGATTGAAATATTTTTGGAAAGCAGATTATATGCGCATAATGAAGGGATAAGGAGAAAATAATATGTTTTATAGTATTAATGAGATCATGAATTGTATAAGGACAATGTGATATCATGGTTCGAGAATATAAATTTTTTAAAATTTTGGTATGTGGAAAGAGTTTACTTTTGACAGCATTTATGTTTTCACTAAGATTCAATGTGTATTGATTTTTCAAGAGAAAACATCATTATTGTATTCACATGTGTGGAATGTGACCAACAAGATATATCGTATAATAAATTATGGTATTCACATGCTTGGTAGATGACATTTCTATTAATCATTTACATTATACTATAAGATTGGATAGAAGTATTTTGGATAAGCTTAAGATTTTAATGTATTAAGTTGGACATCATATAGTATTGTTTTAGTATAGAACTTTTTTTTTTGATATTATTTCTGGAATGTTATAAAGGTGATGTTTTTGAAAAAGGACAACCTTTAGGACGGATGACAACGCATCGTGTCGGACGAGGTTGCGAGAAACGAACAAACAAACAAAGTGAGATAGTCCTTTACCACCAACCACTGGCCTACAGGAAGTCCCTAGTTAGTAGAAAATAGTTTTATTTTATTAACTATTATGATACTTGTAGTATAAGTCCATTTTTAGAACCACATACGATTAATCTCACCATAGATGGACTTATGTATATTTGATATCTTTTTCTAACATTATGTCTGAGATAGATGGAATAACCTATCATTCTATCTCATGTTCTTCTAATACTTAAGGAAAGAAAAATTCAACTTCTTTTCGTTATATTAGAGATGAAGTGGAAATTTTTCAAGGAATGATCAATGATGATATTACACTGAAATCATGTAAGAATTTCTCCTTATGTAAAAATTCATCAATGATAGGTAAATGATATTGAAATCCTAAAATAGTGTACTAGTACTCTCATATCTGATGAATAAGATGCTAACATAGATCACCACAAATTTATGGCTTTTTTATTGTTTGATTTTTCATATCCATGTTCTCTACCACTCTCTTTCAGAACATGATGGTTAGATTTCTCTTCCATATCTATATTTTTCACCTATATTCTCTTATGTGGAAACATAGTGATGAATTAATTTGGGTATCTGTTATGTTTCTAATGTTCCTTTTAAAAATGATGTTTTAGAAATCCTTTTGCAAATGTGGGTTTCTATGAAAGATACTTTCAAGTAGAAAACCATTTATAACCTCGAAAAATTTTGAGGGCGATATTCATTTTAAGGGGGGGAAGAATGTAACACTCTAGGATTTTAAGAGAATTATTCTTTTTAATTTAATTGATGTCTTCTATTGTAGTCTTCACCAAGATTATCTTTTGCTATATGCGACACCGTATTAACTTGTACTATATGGAAAACTATTCATGGCTGATGATGCACACAATTTCATGATATTTAAAATAAAATTCATTTTACACAACAACATGTCTAGATTTTGATCAATATACAACTGAACTATATTTAGAGTATGTGATACACAACACCAATGGAAGTTTCTCCTACATACAACCCTGACTTGTTTTGCATTACACGCAAGAGAAACCTTCCTCGATAGCTTGTATTGTACACAATACAGACTTTCACTAATAAAATGATATATTATTTTAATATTATCAACTAGACATTATGAATATTATTAACCTAATTTTTTATTTTATAAAATTATAAATATTTATACACATTTTCTAGAATGAGATATGAAAACAAATTCAATTTTTGAAAAAAGAAATATTTTTTTAAAAAATGCAGTTTTACGACCTTTTGACGACGCACACATTTTAAATATAATTTTTAACAAGTTTATAAGTTAAATTTTACAAAATAAACTTATTCTTTTAAATCATTATTTTAAAATTTACATTGGATATATTTTCCATACTTTTCTCATAACTTTCATATTTTGATGAATAGTAAAAATACGGTAAATATTTCTTAAAAACAACATTTTTCATAAAGATGATTTATATGGTTAAATGATAAAATTATATGGTTTTAAAGAATAAATAGAATATATCATTACAATTGAATATAATTTATATCATTACTATTGATTTTACATTGAATTCATAGGTAAATACATTTCAATATTTGACAATGATTTAACTTTTAGAAACCATTTTTCTTAACAATGGGAATAAATTTAAATTTATTACTGAAACTTCTATGTTTTGAATTTTGAAAAATGCATTCCATATTTGGATTCATTGGTTCAAAATTATGTTAATAGTTTACTTTCATTTTTTTTGACATTATAAATAGTAACTACGGTAATTTTTATTTTTTACAGTTAAATGGTAAATCGGCTAGTTAAGGGTAAAATAAGATTATAAAATTATCCTGACACCTTCCACAAGTCTATTGGATGAATAAAAGTTGACCCATATCACTTAAGGGTTTGAATAGATTCATTTCATTGACTTTTGACCATGAAAATGATATAATTATTATTAAAACCAAAGAAAGTGACAACATGTCACTCTCTTATATCTTATAAGTGTAATAATTTATATTTAGTGATAAATCTCAGAAAACACCGAATATAAAGAGTCTCCTGAAATATAATAAAATTATCTACATCATGAGAATTTATATTTGTAGACATTAAATAATTATCAGTAATGATGATACATTAGTGATGTATAAATTATTTTATTGAATGAATTATCAAATAAATGGTTTAAAAAATAAACAAATAAATATTATATGAATTAATTAATGTTCTTGAGAAATTTTCTAAAGAATATGAAATGGTAGGTATCTATTAAATATTTTTTTTCGAATATATCCTTTGTGTGGATTTTATTTAAATTCAAATAAATCAATAGTGTCAAAATTGACACTATTGTTATTTTACAAAATTAACATATTATAAAATTGTATAAAAATTATAAAAATATTTAAAAATTATAAATTAAAATTTATATGGTCTAAAATTTCCTAATTATTTCAATTTTGGACAATTCACAACACATAAGTAATTATTTATAACAATTTTAAATTTATAATATTATTACCACAAATAAAAGTAAATATATTAAATAAGGATAAATCATGTTGATAAAGTTTAAAATAAATTACCAACATTTCTAAATCTTATTGGTTGATTATCTTACAACCTGATCTCATATAAGATTTTTATTTGAGTTTTTTTTGATGGTTTTTAAGTGGGTTATGAGTTTATTATAAATTAAAATTTTAGAGGTTTCCAAAAGTGCCCCTCTCGTCTCTTATAAAAAGGAGCCTCCTCCCTCTCCTCCCCAAACATTTTTGAGCCTTCATGCTTGGCCAAAACATGCCAATTTCTCTTCTTCGTTTCCCTAGAAACATACTAGAGGTCCTGGTCTTCTTCAAAGACCATATTTAGTGTCCTATGATGAGGTTTAGAAGAGGTGCGTCCAAGAAGATATAATATCATTTACCGATTCTTTCAAATGTATTTCTTCATATATTTATTCTTATTTATTTTTTTTAATTGTAAAGTAATAACATCAGTATTACTCATATTTTGATATGTTACATAAATATGAAACAACCCTATTTCACATTCTATCCACCGAACGGAAAATGAAATCACCCTCGTGCGTAAGTACGGAATACCATCTCCGTGTCGTGGTGTAATTTGTTTTCCCCCAACACCTTACATGGATGCATATAATGGTGGAAATAATAACTACATATGATTATTATAACATCATAACGAGTCTGATTAAATATATCACCCACTTAAATTCCATTAAATAATTATGGGAATGATATCATCGCTCGTGCGTACATACAGATTACCATCTCCACGACGCGATGTGATTCATTCTCCATGATTAACCATTCAAGTATGATTATAAATTTTATATAATAAATAATGATGAATGATATAACATAATAATGATAATGGATATATGTACATATATGTTTTATTTACATAATTCCATTCAATTCAATATGAAAATGACAATAGCGTTCATGCGTACGTACGACCTACCATCTCCATGAACGGTGTATTTAATTTCATTTATCGATCGATAATATATATTTATATACTTAATATATATTATATATAAATCAATTTTTATTTTTTGGAATTAATAAAATCAGGATATAAGTAATAATGTCAAGAACAACAATTCAAAACGCGTACGATAATTGAAACAATTTTACCCAAAATGCTGCTTTAACATGGAATTGACAAAAGAAGAGTTAAAATAAAGTCCTAAGTGAATCTTATATGATATCATATATATAATTATGGTTCTATTACAAATTAATTATATTTTAAATCCACTATACAAGTGTTTTAGACACGTACAACATAAATTGCACCTATGTTAAAGGATGATTTTGCAATCTCATTTTTATCTGAGACTGCTTATATGTAAGTATTTACTGGGGTATATATTTCAACCATGTTCGTAATTTTTTTTTCATAAATAGTTTAGTATCTTCCATGTATGTTAAAATTCATGTTTACCCATATTTGACTTTTACTTTTTGTTATGGAAGGAATCATTTTTTTGTTTACAATAGATGGTACTTTTTGACATTTTTGTTAAAAGTACGAGGAGATTGTTTTTTTTAACTTATACGAAATGAACGAATTTTTATGGTTTCATAATGCCTTATTTTCATGAACAATAATTTAAAATATTTCCTGATTATTTTGAAAAAAAATTCTTTAAAAATTTCATGTAATTTTTTTAAAAGAGATTGATTTTGAAGAAGAAAGGATGTTTTCCTCAAGAATTCATTTCATGTGTTTTATAAAAACCATTTTCCATCTAAGATGATATTATTTAATATGTTCATATTTCAAGTATAATGACTATTTTATTTACATGGTTTCATTTTTCTTACAATGAAATGATATCCATTTATTTTATATGGAGTATGTTATGATGGGATGGTTTTTATGAAACCCATATTATTTTTTGGGTTAGGATTAATGATTTATGTTTATTTTGTGTAAAATGAATGAATGGTTTAATTAGGGGATGGTTGGGACACATATCTCCCTCCAATGCATTAGATAATGATTTATATCTCATGATATAGACACGGATGGAATGACATGTGAATCGGGTCTAGTAATACTGGGTTGGAACGACAAGTAAACCTAGATCAGTAATAGACTTTGTCCACTATGATGGTCATGGAGGCAATTCCTTGGCTACTATTGAAATAATAACATGTACATAATGGTTGCAAAAATTACATGTTTTATTCCCATGATATTTTGATCTATGGCTTATGCACTACCAATATTTATGTCATTACCCATGATTTTGATGTTTTATATTCATGTTCTTACGTTAAAATGTTTAGGGATTGTTTTATGTTCTCCCTGTTTACCCTCACTATGCATTTGAGCTCATCCTTTTTATGATTTTTTCCCTAGGATATAATGAAATGATATATGTAAGAAAACCAAATGGGAATATCTTTATGGGATATATTGAAGATATTTGACCATGATTAGACGATTATGTTCTGAGTTTCCAAAGACACTACTCTAATACAGTCTTTAGGAATCTGTTTTTCTCATATATTAAGTATTCCTCAAAAGTAATGTAATTTCTATATATATCATGCTTTGGTTCCCTATAATTATAATTTCTCATGATTCTTCTATAATTGTTAAATTGATGAACGCATTGTTTTGGGATTTTTGGGTTGAAATTCTAGATGGTAGAAACACATATTCTGGGCATAATGATATATTATTATATAAAGGATGGGAATTTATGTCTATCTTAGGATAAATATATTAAAAAGGCTCTTATAAGACATTCTATGAATATAATCAAAGTGGGTATCACTCATCCTTCTTTATATTATATGGTCAATTCTAGTCAGAAACCTTCTACAGATGTGGAGAGATAGAAGATTCAATGAAAATATTATGCATCTTTTATTGATTATCAAATATTTCTAATGGTATATAAATGTATCGACATAGCTCATATAGTTATCTTGGTTATTCATTTTTAATCAAATACAAGATTAGAAAATTGGATAGTATTGAATTATATTTTTTGATATCTTCATAGTACTATTCATATGAGATTTTATTTCAGTATTTAGGAATCAATGAATAGTAAAATTATATATTTTGATATAGAAAAAAGATATGTTTTAATGGAATTAAACTACGAGATATTTGATAACTTTTTTAGGGGAAGATGTCTCTTAACGATCAATATTTCAATGATTTGTTTCTTTTTCTAGCACATAGTCTAATTTTAAAATTGAATCATATTCATTTTTTGAATTTTTGTGAATGAATAATTTTATTCAAAAGAGGAATTTTAATTATTGAATGTATAATTAATTATTTAAATGACCTAGTTCAATTTTATTGGAAATAACATCAGTATTCATAGAAGATAAAAATAAATTGTTGTTCTGTATCACTGGATATGTGAGCCTCTTGATTCTATAAAATTTGACCTCATAGATATTCACATAGATAATAATTTTATGAATATGTTGGGAATGATTTTACTTAAATGAAAATTTGAGATGTTATAATTGGTTGTATGGTTTGAAAGGATAACCACTTGAGGTAATGTGAGTGATTTTTGGGTATCATCCATTTTTAGGACCATTATGTGAAAAAAAAATTAAATGGATATAAAAAATAAAAATAGATTTTATTTATTTATTTATATGAATATTTTTTTGGTTCACAACTCTCTCCTTCTATCATTTAATTAGTGAATAATTGGATTATAAATGTTTTAGAATAGAAATTGATTGATATTTTTCATAGTATATCTAGAATTTATCGATAGTGGAATTAACTCTAATTCCAATGATTTTTCAATGGATACATAACAGAGTGAAAGAATATGTTACCTATTAAATAGGTCTAAGAGATTTTAACCAGGATCTCCCTTTACAATATAGGTCTACGATATTGGCACACTCAATCCCCTAATGTATAGTTAGATGGAAATATGTAAATTATGATTGATTCGGGTGTAGAAATCAATTAAAAGAATCAAAAAATAGATGAAGTGTCACCCAGAGAATAATGCAATCATCAATGCATTTCTTTATCGGTTTTTGATTGAAAATGATAATCTTTAGAGCACAACAAAAAAGATGAGAAATAGTAATCATACATTTTTATGTTCTGAATTGTATGATCTCTTATTATATATCAGTGTATATATTTATATATTTATATATATACTTCAACTATCTACATGGTTTATTTTTATACCCCTTATTTATAATTTTAACTAAACACCTTTGGTAAAATCAATGGTCTAGATAATAATAGTTTGGAAATATGAATTTATATGTTCGTAATTACTATGTGCCCTTATTTTGAAAATATGCAATAGAAAAATATGATCGGGTGTTGTCTATTTAATATTTAAAGGATATCTCTATTCTTAATAAAAATAAACCTGGTCCAAATCGGCCATTAATTATTTAGACAACTTATTTTTTGATGCACAAAAAATTTAAACACAACTTTTCAAATAAAAAATTGGTAAATAAAAATATTATAATGATATTAATTCTCAAAGAGTGAAATATCAATTCACTCTAAGATGAATCTATCTACAAAAGATAAAATCATTTAATCAATATTTTTTTATGAAAAATTCAGTTTCTAAAGGTAATAAATTATATATGATTAAAAAATTATCAAAACAATTACTATTTCAATTCATACAGTAATGATTTTTTTTTCAAAAGATAAATTTAAATCCATATTAGATAAAACCATTATTTGATCATCCATATTACATTGATTTATAATATATCATTCTTTAAATAAGATAATTTATCTAATCCAAAAGACAATTTACTAGCATTGAATGATAATCATATTATAATGATATTCTATAAGATAAAATATGTAACAAGAAACCATAATTTTGAATGGATGTAAGAGAAATAATTATTATGTAATATTATTCATAGAAATGTCAAATATATTCTTTAAAAATAATTATTTATGAAAAATATATGAATTAAAATTACTTAAAAATAAAATATTATCTTAAAACACATCTGACAAATAGATGAATAATATAAATGTGTATTTTTTTTATAATCAATACTATGAAATACTGAGATAGGTTGTAAGAGTATTATTGATTATAACAATAGAATCCTTATTTATTATAAAAAAAGAATAAAATAAATAAAAAACAGGAGCATACAAGTAATCGATTTTTTATTCTGATTCGTTAACTAAAAATATATTTCATTAAGTAATTCAAAAATTATTTCCATTAACATTCAAAATATAATACTCAAATACTGAAAATTTTGTGATATCCAAAATAATGGAAAGAGTACATAGAATCACATCCAGTATAACACATTAATAAGTATAAATAATTTAAATATTATGTTATTAATTAAAAATATATTTTCGTAGAATTGATAATGAAACATCCAAATAATAAACATATAGTAAAATTAATGAATATAATTCAATGAAAACATAGTAAATAAATAATAGAATGATCATTCAAGCATTAAAATGTTATTATGAAATCATAAATTTAATAATAAATATATAATTTTTAGTATTTGGGTATACAAAATGACAAATTTTGTTTCAGATGTGGATTATTAAATGATTGATGCTAGTTAGGAGGAAAAGAAGATGCAGGTAAAGGGGAATTTACACTTTTTTCATGGATATCATTTACTGTATCTTCTCATACAAATTGACCACCAATGCTAGCTCAACCACAAAATACTATACCGATGGCAGTAGAATAGAATCCAACATACACATATTTAAATTTTTATAAATAAAATATATTAAAATGAGTTCATGGAGACTATGATGAGTCATAAGTAGAGTATTTTATGATTCTAAACCTAATAGAAAATTATCATTAGCATAAATTGCAACAGGATTAATGATTTACTTAAAGAGTTTAGTGGAAGTAGGGAGCGATCTATAATTTATTATCCAATTGATCATTAAAATTATTAAAATAATTAATCAGCATGCATATTTATCCACTTTTGGATGAAATTCATATAAAAGTTATGAAATAGTTTAAATCATTATCAAATATTTTGGCTGATGGTTTTCATATTGCTGTGAAATTCTGACTTCCTAGAACAACTACAGATCATACACCATAATATATCCATCAAATTATCTTATAAACCATCACAAGAAGTAGGTTTATCATGAGGAATAACAATAATAACATTTCCCTCTATTAATTTTAGTATAATTTAATGGTTTAGCAATGAAAAAATCTTTTTTCAAGGAACATTTAGAAAATTGAAATGTGAGAACCAAATGGTGAATCACATTTGTATTGTCCTTCAAATAAGAAAAGTTAGTAGTCAGCGAGTTGGTTATCTTCCCATGTTTTTATACATTGATTATAGATTATTTATAGGCCCTCATCTGTGACTCATTTATCAAAATAAGATTTTTAGGTTGCAGATTGCCTATAATATTCAATGAATAATATAAACCCTATATAGTGTATCAAGTAATGATGGATATATTATGGATTTCTGAAAAATGTTCTATATTTATGACCTAATTAATGTTTGATAAAATAATCTCACACTAATTACATTCAATCTTCTCTATCATGTTTCCAACAGAACTGGTGGCTACTTCCATCAAGGTCCCCATAGAATCCTGATATGAAAATAATACGTTATTTGTTCTAACAACAAGGAATATCTAATAATCTTCTAAATTAGATTGGGAAATTATATTTGAACCAATAAATATTTTCTTCAATGATATATTTTGACAATTAGTTGGAATTATTTTGATAAACTCACACTAGGAGTGAAACACATTCTTAGTAGAATTCAACACATCCTTAGACAAAAAATTCTATTTAAGAATGTTAACATTAGGGAGATAGTTTTAAAATGAATTTTTCAGTAAATTGAATTTAATAAAAAACTAATTTAATTATGAAATAAGAATATATATATATAATTTAAGTCAATAGTAGTATGTAACTTATGGCTACTATGATTATAATTAGTATGAGAGAGTGATGAAACATCCCTATTCTCATCTACTTCATGATTCTCTGAAACATTGTCATTTTTATTAAGTGAATATTTCTCAACAGAGTCTCTATAAATCATTCTTATATTTACCAAAATATAATTAATATTTTTATATATATTCCCTTTCATATTTTTAACCATGAAAATATTGTCTAACCAACCAAATTATTTCGCTTTTTATTCTTTATCGCATCACAACATGATGAGACACATAAAACAAAGGGAACATATATTAAATTCTATAAATATTACTCTTCAATAAAATTATTATAATAAAAGTTAAAGTGGTAACCAACCATTTCTTCAATAAAAAAATTTCAAAAAATATTTATTACAAAATATACTGGAGGTAAGGTTGCATCAATCATAGTCAACAGAACAATAGTCCGATACACCATAGACATCAATTCTTTAGTCACTTAATCATCTCTAACAACAACTCCTTGTTGATTATCATATAATATAACCACATGAACTCTCATTACCTTATATCTGAGGTTCTCATCATCCAAGGGATCCTTTAAATCCATGTCAGTTTTAACGTCTCCTTTAGGACTTTTAGAAATTACATGTTCTTGGGATTTGTCACCACAATCCTGATCATTGTATACTTTAATATATTCTTCATATATAACCAGTATTTTATTATTTTCAATAAAAAAATATATAGAGGTAACAACTAATTTTCAATAAAAAAATACTAGGATTTTTTATCCCGTGATAATGAAGTGTCATTCTCTCATTAAGATGAATATTATCTTTCACAAAAACAAGGGTCAAAATCCATCCAAAAATATAGAAGATCAGAGGTTTTTTCTGAATGTAACACATATATCTCATGATATATCATTATAAATGGAAAGGATTCTCTATTATAGAAACACACGTAAACACCATATCCTAAAATACTGTATTCTCAATCTCAACCATGGGTTGAACGATAACTAGAAGAATGAACATTTCCAGAACACTGCTCATAGAATATTGATCATTAATAGAAATTTTCTTCACATCCATAAATTATCAAAAAAAAATTCATAATATTCAAATATATTACTTCATAGATTTTATAAAATGAGGTATTCAATCAAAAACATCATTAAATAAGAAACAAAAAAATATAGTCCATTAATAATTACAACAATGAGAATTTTTTTTTAATTCATATTCAATGTGGAAAATTTTTCATTTTCCCCAAAATGAACTATAATACGCTCATAAATTTTTTTTACTCCCATATAAAATAAATATTATAATAAATGTTCTCCATAAAATTACTCTTATCATTGAAGATTGATAACATTATTTAGTAGTATTTATGTCACCTCCAACCAGCTAAAATAAATTATTTTTCCATTAAATAGATTTATTAATGACCTTGTCCATTATGATATAATGGAAACAGAACTATTGGATACAATAATAATTACTATAATTTTATGACTGTTGGGTGGTTAGGATTATGGATAGTGAGTGATAATAGGGTTATCAATATTTAAAAAAGTCACTGAGGTTTGCAAGGGTTTTTTTCACGTGTATGAGTGATTTATTATATTTATTTAAAGAAAGATGAATGATCACACATAGTGAGGTTAAATGTTAATTATAATGAAAAAATACAAATATTAACTTTATGCCAGCTTGAGAACCATTATTTATGACACTAAATGACAAAAAATAAATCAAAATTCATTTTCATTTGGAAAAACATGAATAATGTAAATAGATTTAAAATAATTGAAATAAAACAATCCAAATTCATTTTTGATAAAATCATATCAATAATCTTGAAATTGATTAGTAAAAAGATATAGTAATTGATATATTATATAAATAATTTTTAAAGATACATAAACTTGTTCTTCATGATGTCTTCAGAAGTAATGCCTTAAAAATATGTTCTTGGTTCATGTATAATTTATTTAATTTTCTAAAATATTTATAGTACTTTTGTTTTCACATTGGTTTGGAACATGATTAAAATTGAATCAAGAATCCGTTAGGTTATAGATTATCGACAATATATATGCATAATAAATACAAGCTATAATATATTCAACATCAGAAAAGGATAATGAAATAGATTATTTTTTGTTTTTAGACCATGATACTAAATATTATTCTTGAAAATGAAATGTTCTTGAGATACTTTTCCTATTTAAAATACAACCAAAAAATTATCATTTGTGTATGAAGTAAAATACACTAGTGCAGAAAACATTTTTTACGTCGGTTATTTTTTATTATTTACGTCGGTTTTTAGGCGACGTTAATACAGACGATGTTATAAATAACGTTTTTTACGTCGGTTATTTAAAACCCGACATAATATCCCTAACACCACGGTGGTTATCACGTCGGTTCATATAATAACCGACGTGATAAATATGCGCGGGGGGGCTTTATCACGTCGGTTATTCCCTAAACCGACGTGATAAAATGCCTGGGATATCGTTTATCACGTCGGTTATGTCATAACCGACGTGATAAACCCTTCCCCTGGCCTATTATCACGTCGGTTTCTTAAATAACCGACGTGATAAAAAGGCCTGGGAAACGTTTTAGCACGTCGGTTATCCAATAACCGACGTGGTAAATCGATTCCCAGGCCTTTTAGCACGTCGGTTATATTAAGAACCGACGTGATAAAAGCCCCGGGAACGGTTTATCACGTCGGTTCTAGAAAAACCCGACGTGATAAACCCCTACCGATTTATTTACCTCGTCGGTTATAAAATAACCGACGTGAAAGAAATTTTTTTTTAAATAATTGCACTGCTCTCACCAAAAAGCAACCAGAAACCAAACAAAAATAACCATGCCAGCCCTCCCCCAAGCCCCAACTGAACCCCACCCTCATCTATACCCACCTAAAAACCTGGCCAGCCCTCCCCCACCACATTGGAGCCCCACCACAACCCTTGGACACCCCCCCCCTGGACAGCCCCCCCACCCTCATTGACACCCCCACGACCCCTAGTACAGCCTCAAACACCCATTGGACACCCCTCCCATATCCCTTAGACACCCTCCACCCCTTGGACACCCCCCACCCCTTGGACAGCCCCCCACCCTCATTTACACCCCCAAGACCCCTAGTAAAGCCTCAAACACCTATTGGACACCCCCCCCCACACCTTGACAGCCCTCCCAGACCCCTTGGACACCCCCCCCCCCCCCCGACCCCTGGACACCCCCCCGAGCCCTTAGACTGCCCCAAACACCCCTTGGACACCCCTCCCATATCCCTTGGACACCCCCACCCCTTGGACACCCCCCCACCCCTTGGACAGCACCCCCACCCTCATTTACACCCAACCGGCCCCTTGGACAGAACTCCCAGACACCTTGGACACCACTCCCATATCCCTTGGACACCCCCCACCCCTTGGACACCCCCCACCCCTTGGACAGCCCCCCCACCCTCATTTACACCCAACCGGCCCCTTGGACAGAACTCCCACCTCATTTACACCCCCCCGACCCCTAGGACAGCCCCAAACACACCTTGGACACCCCTCCCATATCCCTTGGACACCCCCCAAACACCCACCCACCCCCTTGGAACCTCTCCCCCCATACCAAAATCCAGACCAGAAAAACCATCAACAGTAGACCAAAACAAGAAGTAGAGAAAAATTAAACATTCACTTATATAACATTCAAAACTTACACTGTCAACTTCAAAAAAAACTAAATCCAACCTAAACGACTACGAAATACACAATTACATTGACAATATTCAAAATTACATTTTACATTACAAACAACTAAATGTCAATCAAACCTGTAAAATAATTTGACCACTCCACTTGTAAGTGTTTGATATCTTCAGCAGTAAAGGGTTGAGGGTCATCAAAAAGCTACAAAGGAAAAGGATAGTAGTCGACGTGTATAATGAATAAATCAAATTGAAATATTATGAGAAAGAGGAAATCTTACCAGGTCAAAACTCAGAACTGTCCCAGTTGTTATTATTTCATACATAAATCATAACATGTAATATCCGCATTCGATGATGCCTTGTTGCTCATGACATTTCTGTTTGAATGAGTGTAAATTCAATATATTATTTTTATGTAATAAATCAAAATGTACAAATTATAAATGGATATTTACCTTCGCATGTACATATTTGATCTTGAAATTCCTTTTCTTTGCGCTTTTTCGAAAGTGGACCCATGCCCTGTTAGAAAATAATACGAATGGGGTAAATTTAAAATTCATTATAATATATAAAACTATTGTGAAATTGAAACTTACGTTTCCAATATATTCTTAAAACTTTCTCGCACATCATCATGGAGAGAGCATATCCAATAAAGTGTTTTCTCCCTAGGGCAAAAAACCCCTAACATCCAATGATCCCTGATAAAAGGAAATTTAAGGTTAGTGGTTTTTTATGTTAAAATATAATTAACTCTTTGAGAGGGATGTGTTTCATACCTCTCACAAAAAGGCATCATCCAACACTATGTGATTACATTCTTTTCAAATCTATCAGCAATATAAAGTATTCTTTGTTCCTCATCCAATGCACATGCTTCAGGGGAAATCAATTGTGGGTCCACGAATCCATATACATCTGTCAGCTCATTCCTCTCACAAATTTTATACAGATACCTAATACAAATCAGACATAAGTATACATTTTTAATAAATATAACGCAAGGAAAAGGTGTTAAGACTTACATGATAAAAAATTGCACCACGTTGATGCCCAACTTATCTCCAGTGACAAACTCCATGATATCAGTTTTCATAATCCCCACACATAGTTCACGTCCACAGACATGAGCTTCCATTGTAAAGTCATAATGATCCGCCAACAAATTTGAATATCTTGACAATTTGTCAAGACTGCTACTATCTGCATCTGATGTCATTGCTATCTGTCTTTGTTGTTGTCTATACAGTATTTCTTTACCTTTGAAGTATTCCTGTAAAAATAAATTGAAAAATATATTAGTTTTCAAATGATAAAACATTAATAAAAATATAAAATAAAAGATATAACATCCATACCTCTATGGTAATGAGTCGAAGAAGTCTGGATGGCCAAAGTAAAAAATGGCCGATACTATGTCCAACTGTCGTCACCTCATCTGTAGGTAATGGTATCCGAGCTGATCTATCTATAATATCCTGTATAGTGACCCTCTGATTCTCTACCTCTAACTGTTGATGATGAACTGTATCTCCTATACAATATACCATCCCATATGCAACTATATGATTTTGAGGATCATCAACATACAACTCACAATAAGTAGGTAGCTGCAGCGGAGGAGGAGGATCAAAAATGGGGTCCGCAGGCTGAGGTGGGGGAGTGGGAGCTACTGGGAGAGGTGGAGTGGGAGCTGCACCCTGAAATTGTCTTTGCAAGTCTGCAAACATTAACTGCACCGATGCTATAATCTTGTCCTCCATTGTCGCATTAATATTATGGACTTCAGCCTCCAAGGATTCTATTTTTTTTTATAAACTCCCTCAACGTTAGAAGTTGAGGAACGTGGCAACACTTTTCTTACAGATACACCTGCCGGATATCCTCTTACACGGCCAGGATGTTCGGGCTTTCCCAATGCCACAGATAAAATATCTTCCCTCCCAGATGGTGTAAATGTCCCCTGTGAACTCTGCTCCTCAAGAGAGTCCTGTAATAATTAATTGAACATTTCTATAATGATTGGAAATATATGACGAAAATAGTAAACTTAAATAAATAAAATAGATATCTTACAATCCTCTCAACTACGAGTCTCGATTATTCCGAAAGATATTGTCCTTTTTTGCCCTTTCGAGCTCTTTTCCATTTCTCATGTCTAGATGGAGGGGATGGAGGGGCCACCTCTCCAGAGCTTGAAGACTCAGCTCTCAATTGTTGAAATTTTTCTGCCATCATTTGTTCTTCCAATAATGCATACCCTCCCCGAGATAAACTATGAGGGTATACATTTTTAGATTGGATCTCTTGATGAGCTTTCCTTGTTTGCTGTAAATTAAGAATAAGTAATCATTAACAAAACAATAATAAGATCATTTATATAATAAAGCTTATAAAAGTTTACATTGCCCTTACCAAAAATGATTCTTTTCTTCTATTTTCAAAAAATTGTCTCCATGTGTCTTCATCTATAAAAGGATATATACGACATGGATTCTCACGACTCCTATGACCATAAATGAAATCAGATGAGAGGGTTGATTTGAAATCCCTCCATCTCCTAGCAGCCAACGATAAGCATTTATTCCTGACTCCTCCAGTGTCAGGAATATCAAATGTCATCTGATAAAAAAGAGGTTAAAAATATTATATATACTAGAAACATTTAAAGAACAGTCAAACAATAGCAAAAGATCTTACCAAAATGGTCTCCCACAGCTGAGAAATTATCGCCTTATCCACACTTCTCCAATCATCATAGAGAATGCTTACTTTGCTCTTAGCCTGAGTTGCTACAAAACCCTTAAAATCTTTAGCATTTGGACCTCTAGGAAGATCATCATCATCAAACTCCACGACTATCCTCTCCTCCTTCGTATGGGCAAGTGATAATTTTGGTAAACGTGTGCACCCACGCTTACCAACCTTTGAACTCTTTTTCGTAATAGGAGCATGTGAATGTTCTTCCCCAGATGTATGACCAATATGCTCATCTCCAGAATCATGTGGCTGATCAACTGATTGATCTGTCATTTTCCTTCAAATCAAAAAAACAAACATTAGTTCACAAATAGAAAAGTGTACTAAATTACATAATAGTAAACATTGGTAATATGGTAAGCATGTTAAACAATGATAAACATGGGAAACACAGGCAAAAGGTTGCCAAGGAGTTGGCCCAAGAAAGCTGAAAAATGGACTCACTGAGTCCACCAGTCAGCCGGTGTGAGCTCACAGGCCAGCCGGAGGACCCAGGCAGTAGACTTTCCCACTGCCTGGTGCCACCGGCCGGCCGCTGGTGATCCAGACAGAGAGGAAGGCTCTCTGTCTGGTCCACCGGCCGGTCGGTGGTGATCCAGCGGCTGGCCGGTGGTCCAGACAGAGAGGAAGACTCTCTATCTGGACCACCGGCCGGCCGCTGGCTCAGCACCGGTCGGCCGGTGGAACAGACAGAGCTTTGTTCTGGACCACCGGCCAACCGGTGATCCACCACCGGCCAGCCGGTGCGCCCAGGACTTCTCCTCTTTACGGTTTTTATTGTTTTATCGTTTTGGTTTGATACATGTTTTAATAAGTAAAAAATTTACAGTATCTAACATTATATGAAAAAACTAAATGTAAACAAGAAATAAACTTGTGTTACCTGTAATTTTAGGAATGTACAGTTGGATTGTTTTCCCAAATTCCTTTTTCATGATCGTTCCTTATGGCACAAACCATGTCTTCAACATACTCATCATTATGTTCTGTTAATATTTCCATGGAAGTAGGGATCTCACATAAATCAGCAGCTTCATCAAATTCATCCTCACCAAAATATTGGTTTTTCCCTTGTAAAACAACAGCCCACTGCATATCTGATTGATCTACTACATAGAAAATTTGTTTGGCATGTGTTTCCATTATAAAAGAATCAGCTGTGTCTTCCAATCTATTCAGATTAACAAGTGTCATTCCAAATTCATCGTGTCTGACACTGTTGTTACCGATAAACCATTTACAGTTAAAAACGAGAACTTTAATTTTAATGTAATCAGCCTCCCATATGTCTTCAATCACTCCATAATATGCACTTAATGCCGAAATTGGGTTTCTGTCCTTAGCACTCGAAAAATGCATTGCTTCTGCAAACACCAATACACCACTATTCTGAACTGCACTTCTGTTGTCCTGAGCTTTCGTATGAAATGTATAGCCATTAATGTCATAAGCGGACCATGTTATCACATTTAAAGATGGACCACCCACTATCCATTTTAATGTCTCTGATACATCTGATCTACCAAGCAAGGTCTTTTTAAACCATGGCAAAAAAGTTTTGTTGTGCTCATTCAAAATCCACATTTCTTTCTTCTTTGGATGACATTGTTTCAACTCATTAGTATGCAATGTGATATACGGTTGAACATCAGCTATGTTATTCAAGATGTATGATTCTAACTTCTTCATATGTTCAGCTGACAGTGATTTGACTTTCAAGCCATGAATCCCCTTTCCCTCATTATTAACCCGTTCATGGCGAGATGGAGGCAAACCTATGTGTTGCGCCGTAGCCAAGTAGCTCGTACAAAACTCTGCTACCTCCTCAGAAATATACTTTTCAATAATGGAGGCTTCAGGTCGATATGGATTTTTAACATATCCCTTTAATATTTTCATATACCTTTCAAAAGGATACATCCAACGAAGATATACAGGTCCACAAATCCTTATTTCTCGAACCATATGAATCATTAAATGCACCATCATATCAAAAAATGTTGGAGGAAAATACATTTCCAAATGACAAAGTATAAAAATTGCATCCTTTTCCAAAATGTTCAAAGCATTCACATCAATCGCCTTGTTGCAAATTGAATTGAAAAAATAACACAACCTCATTATAGTCTTTCTGACACGGATGGGCAATATTCCACGCAGTGCAACTGGTAGAATTTGTTGCATCATGACTTGACAATCATGTGATTTCATACCTATCAACTTCAAGTCTTTCAATGAGACAAAATTTTTTACATTTTAAGAATAACCTTGAGGAACTTTAATATCATGAAGACACTGACAGAAGCTACTTTTCTCCCTCTTCGATAATGTATGACAAGCCGGGGGAAGAAATGTTCGTCTTCCTTTAGGAGTGGGAGCTAACTCCAAACGTATTCCCATTGACAGTAGGTCTAACCTTGCATTCAACCCATCTTTTGTCTTTCCTTTAATATCTAGCAATGTTCCGATCAAAGAATCACAGATATTCTTCTCCACGTGCATGACATCAATATTATGTTTGACTTCATGATACCTCCAATATGGTAGCTCAAAAAATATTGACCTTTTCATCCGAATATGTCTATCATTACCAGATTTCTGTGTCTTTCCCAATGTCACATCAAGGTTTTTCACCCTCTCAAAATACAATTCTGGGGATAAAGGTTGAGGAGCAGTATCAAATTCTTGTAAGCCATTGAATGCATTTTTTAGTCTTCTATAAGGGTGATCCATAGGCAAAAACTTTCGATGACCCATGTACACTGTTTTCCTCCCATGATGCAATTGACAATATGACGTCTATTGTTCGCAAATTGGACATGCTTTATGCCCTTTAACACTGTATCCAGACAAATTTCCATATGCTGGGAAGTCATTTATAGTGAATAGAAGCACTGCATGCAGTTGAAAATATTCCATTTTATAAGAATCATACACCCTAATACCATCAGCCCATAACAGTTTCAAATCATCAATCAGCGGTGACAAGTATACATCAATATCATTGCCGGGTTGCTTTGGACCAGAGATCATGATACTCAACATGACATATTTGCGCTTCATACAAACTTTAGGAGAGAGGTTGTAAATTACCAATAAAACAGGCCATGAACTATGTGTGCTACTGAGGGTTCGGTATGGATTCATTCCATCTGTGCACAAGCGTAGTCTCAGATTTCTAATTTCATTTCCAAATGTAGGGTACTGGGCATCAATTTTCTTCCATTGTGGAAAATCAGCTGGATGACGTATTTTTCCATCACATACCCGCTCATCAGCATGCCATCTTAACCTTTTTGCATCATGTGAATTAGCAAATAAACGTTTGAAACGAGGAATTATAGAACGATACCAAAATACCTTTGAAGGGAGATTTGTAATCTCTACACCAGCTTGTGATTTTTCTTTCACCTTATACCGTGATGTCCCACATTTAGGACACTCTTTCAGAAATTCATATTCCTTCCTATATATAATGCAGTCATTCGGACAGGCATGTATTTTCCTGTATCCCAATCCCATCGGGAATAATATTTTTTTGGCCTTATAATGTGAATCTGGAAGATCGTTATCTTTTGGAAGAATGTCTTTCATCAATTGTAGCAGCTCTGTAAAACTTCTGTCACTCCATCCATGTTTCGCCTTCAGGTTAATAAATCTTAACACCGCCGAAAAAACCGTAAAATCTGTACAACCAGGATATAATGGTTTTTCGGCATCACCATATAGACGTGCAACTGTCGGTTCTATCTCAATTTGTTTTGCTACAATATCGCGAATCATTTCTTCAATTCCATCGGAGTTACCATCTTGCGATTCATTATCATCAGTGACATTCTGTCCAGTTTCGCCATGCCAAATCCAAGGGTTGTAACTCGGATTGAAACCATGACAAATCAGATGATCTTTTATCTCTCTACTTTTCAACTTCTTCATATTCAGACATTTCAGGCATGGACAGAAAAAAAATGTCACTACTTGGAACATTTCGTTTAGAAAATTCCAAAAAGGCATCAACACCTTCCTCATATTCATTTCTCATTCGATGTGCCGTAATCCAACTTCGACTCATTATTACCTATAACAAATAGCAAAAATATATATATATTTTAGATAAGACAAATATATGTTTATATGAAAAAAATCATAATTTGAATGTAAACAATTTTGAAATATAAAACAAATCGATGTGTAAACCCCCCTGGACACCCCCCGACCCCTCTGGACAGCCCCCCACCCCTCCTGGACACAACCCCCACCCCCGACCTGCTTGGACACCCCCCTGGACACACCCCAACCCTCTGGACAGCCCCCCCACCCTCCTAAACACCACCCCCACCCCCTACCCCCTTGGACACCCCCCTGGACACCCCCAACGCCCACCCACACCCTTGGACAGCCCCCCACACCCACCCACCCCCTTGTAAACCCCCCTGGACAGCCCCCGACCCCTCTGGACAGCCCCCCACCCCTCCTGGACACCACCCCCCACCCCCTACCCCCTTGGACACCCCCTTGGACATCCCCCAACCCTCTGGGCAGCCCCCCCACCCACCCGGACAACCCCAAATACCCTCTGGAGAGGCCGCCACCCACTTGGACAGCCCCCCACACCCATCCACCCCCTTGGACAGCCCCCCACACCCATCCACCCCCTTGGACACCCCCCTGGACACCCCACCGACCCCTCTGGACATGCCGCCACCCCCTTGGACAGCCCCCCACACCCACCCATCCCCTTGGACACCACCCTGGACACCCCCCGACCCCTCTGGACATCCCCTGACCCCTCTAGAAAGCACCCCCACCCCTCCTGGACAGAACCCCCCACCCCCGACCTGCTTGGACACCCCCCTGGACACCCCCCAACCCTCTGGACACCCCCCGACCCCTCTGGACAGCCCCCACCCCTCCTAGACACCACCCCCACCCCCTACCCCCTTGGACACCCCCCTGGACATCCCCCAACCCTCTGGGCAGCCCCCCCACCCACCCGGACAACCCCAAATACCCTCTGGAGAGGCCGCCACCCACTTGGACAGCCCCCCACACCCATCCACCCCCTTGGACAGCCCCCCCCCCCCCACACCCATCCACCCCCTTGGACACCCCCCTGGACACCCCACCGACCCCTCTGGACAGGCCGCCACCCCCTTGGACAGCCCCCCACACCCACCCATCCCCTTGGACACCACCCTGGACACCCCCCGACCCCTCTGGACAGCCCCTGACCCCTCTAGAAAGCACCCCCACCCCTCCTGGACACAACCCCCCACCCCCGACCTGCTTGGACACCCCCCTGGACACCCCCCAACCCTCTGGACAGCCCCCGGCCCCACTGGACAGCCCCCCACCCCTCCTGGACACCACCCCCCACCCCCTACCCCCTTGGACACCCCCCTGGACATCCCCCAACCCTCTGGGCAGCCCCCCCACCCACCCGGACAACCCCAAATATCCTCTGGAGAGGCCGCCACCCACTTGGACAGCCCCCCACACCCATCCACCCCCTTGGACTGCCCCCCACACCCATCCACCCCCTTGGACACCCCCCCTGGACACCCCACCGACCCCTCTGGACAGGCCGCCAATCCCTTGGACAGCCCTCCACACCCACCCATCCCCTTGGACACCACCCTGGACACCCCCCGACCCCTCTGGACAGCCCCCGACCCCTCTAGAAAGCACCCCACCCCTCCTGGACACAACCCCCCACCCCCGACCTGCTTGGACACCCCCCTAGACACCCCCCAACCCTCTGGACAGCCCCCGACCCCTCTGGACAGCCCCCCACCCCTCTTGGACACCACCCCCCACCCCCTACCCCCTTGGACACCCCCTGGACATCCCCCAACCCTCTGGGCAGCCCCCCCACCCACCCGGACAACACCAAATACCCTCTGGAGAGGCCGCCACCCACTTGGACAGCCCCCCACACCCATCCACCCCCTTGGACAGCCCCCCACACCCATCCACCCCCTTGGACACCCCCCTGGACACCCCACCGACCCCTCTGGACAGGCCGCCACTCCCTTGGACAACCCCCCACACCCACCCATCCCCTTGGACACCACCCTGGACACCCCCCGACCCCTCTGGACAGCCCCCGACCCCTCTAGAAAGCACCCCCACCCCTCTTGGACACAACCCCCCACCCCCGACCTGCTTGGACACCCCCCTGGACACCCCCCAACCCTCTGGACAGCCCCCCCACCCCTTCTAAACACCACCCCACCCCCTACCCCCTTGGACACCCCGCTGGACACCCCCCAACACCCACCCACACCCTTGGACAGCCCCCCACACCCACCCACCCCCTTGTAAACCCCCCTGGATACCCCCGACCCCAAATCCATGCACTTATGCCATGGTTGTGTGTGAAGAAAGTAGTAACAACTGTAAAAGGGCAACCCATCCAAATGGACACGCCCCAACCCTCTCGGGGATTTATAGAAAACGATGAAAAATTTGTGAAATCATAAAATTACTCAATATTGCAAGTCGAACAAATAGATCTAGGGATGATAAATAAGATTATGGTGCCAAAACGAGTTAAAAGGGTTCGCAATCGAAGAATCTTAGCTAGTTTCAACAAAAAAATCACAACACATATATATATACTATCCGCGAAAAAAAACGAACGAGTGGGAGGATTACCTGAGTGCTGCGAGTTTAGATGATTGATCCGAGGAGATTAAATATGAGAAACGATGATCGCAAAACGAATCTAAACCAACGAAATGGACGAGCCGATTCGGGTTTACGCGCGAGAGAGACGAGTCGCGACTGTCGAAGGTAAACTCGCGAATGATAATCCACGGGTCTGTGTAAATTTTTAAATGAGTTATCACATCGGTTATTCAATAACCGACGTAAAAACCTTCCTCTGATTCTTTTTTTACGTCGGTTATTCTATAACCGTCGTTATAAAGGGCTCAAAATCCGCGTTTTATTACATCGGTTATTCCATAACCGACGTCAAAAACATCTGCAGATTCTTTATTTACGTCGGTTATTTTATAACCGACGTAAAAAGGCCTTCAAAAACCGCGTTTGTTACGTCAGTTATTGAATAACCGACGTAACAAACGCCCCCCGCTTCTGTTTTTTATGGCGGTTAATGTATAACTGACGTAAAAAACGAAGCCGCGCTATTAATAACGTCGGTTATCAAAATAACCGACGTTAAAGGTGTACTAAACACAGGGTTTTACGTCGGTTATTAAATAACCGACGTAAAAAACCTCATTTTACATATTATGACGTCGGTTTTATATAACCGACGTAAAAAATGGTGACGTAAAAAACGTTTTCTGCACTAGTGATATAATGAATATTCTTTTTATAAATGAATTGAAATAGATGAATTTCCATTTAAAAATATGAAAGATAATTATTATTTCAATGACAATCTATTGGGTACGAATGAAATTGATCACAAAGGTACACCGATAATATAATATATTGTCTAATTGATGAGTAAAAAATAAATATCCCAATTATTCCCTTATAAATGTTGTTATCAACTAGTTTTCCATCTTCATATGGTCATTTTTAATATTAAAACTCATTAGATTAAAATAATCCTTACTAGTTTCTATCAAAATATTTTACTTAAATCATGTATGAATTTTATTTTGTATAAAATATTTCCCAAATATTTTTAGGAAAATTTTAATATAATTAAATATATTATGTCTCCCATAACTCATTTAAATTTAATTTTTCATTATATTTAGAAATTCATTAAATAACATTTTATTTTTTGAATAATAATTGATATCATTATCATATATTTTCACATGAAAAGTATATTTTTCGGTTTTCTTATTAATAAGATAGAGGTCTTAAAATCCTCTATTAAATTTATTTGTTAACAGAAAAGAAATTAACCATTAATACTATAAATTGGGTTCTTTTTGGAGACCATACTATGATTTGGATTGTTTGAAAACAGATTGTTAAAAATGATGTTCCTAGAATTAAGAGGATATTCAACAAGTACTTTCTCCCTAAAAAATAAATTTAGAAAAGTAGATTTACATCAATTTTATAAAACATAGAATTTATATGAGAGATATATTATAGTAAAATTATAATGTATTATACTGTAAAAATATAGGCAAAGGATTCCAAAAAAAATTCCTTATTCATGGTTATAATCTATAGAAACAAGTCCAGAATTATTTATTATGATCACACCTTGATCAAATTTATTGTTCATAAATACCCATTTAGTTATAAAATTAGGATAGATAGAGGGTCTGTTTACTAATTCTCATACCTTGTTCCTTTTTAACAAATTTAATACATCATTAATATCAACTAAATAGTTTTAATCATTAATGGATTCTTCTATGATATTATGTTCTATATGGAAAAAATCATAAAAATCAGCAAGGTTCCATTCACTTCTCATAGTCCTAACAACAAAATCCAGGTTTTATAAATGATTTTCTAAGATATGGCCTTCATGGATTCTAGGTTCTCGGTATATTTCAGTATATGATTTTTTATAATAAATCCCATTTGGTATGAATTTTTCTGGATCATATTCCTTGTTATTATTATTTTTCTAAACAATTTGTTGTCCAAGTTATATCTTTGTCCGTAAACTCTCTAATATTAACATTTTGAGTCATTTTATGAACAAAACGATCACATTAATCAAATTTAAATTTAGTATATTCTTCAACTACCGTGGAAATATTATTTAAACTATTGTAGGACTTAGAAGTAGTATATTAATCTAAGAAGATTCCTTCGTCATCCTTGGGACATCAACTATCATGGCTGCCTTTATCATTCAATTTATAAACAAAAAATCGAGGAACATTGAAGTACATATCCTTTGGTTTCCTATTATTTCATCGCTCATAAGGTGTTTTCATTAATATAGGCCTTATCAGATCTCTTTAAATAACATAGTATATCAAGTTCATAGATTCATACAAGAAGTTAGTGGAAATTATATAATCACATAACAATTTTCAATCAATTTTATTTAGGGTATTATTCATCCATTTGATAACTACATTCTATTGAAGTGTTATTTGGGAAAAGGTATATTTATTTCTAATTTTTTATAAAATTAATTAAATTCATGATTGTAAAATTCCCCCATATGGTCACTCCATTAATTAACTATTTTGGATTCCATTTAATTCTAAACAAGTATATAAAATATATTAAATACATCACAAAATTTTATATTAATGATCAAGAAATAGACCAATTTATATATTGATTATCTAGAATGATATAAAAAAATATTAACCAACCAGGATTCCTATTATAGAAGGACTTAACGGATCCATGATGTTATGTTCTGAGGTTCTAGATGTAGAAACATCTCTTATCAGTTAAAAAAAATTTAATTACTAGTTTCGAATTTTTCATGCATTACATATTTATATTTAACCAGTTTAATATTGTGAACATTAGAAATTATGTTTCTTTTGGACAACATTATCACGGAATAAACATAAAAATATCCAATACTACTATTATAAATCCTTGATTTATTTATTTCTAAATTCAAAATGCCTACAATTTTTATACACACCGAATTAATATCTTAGGTCAAGGAATTATTAGTTTCCAGTGCATTAAACATAGGGTATTTATATTTTAAAGATAAATATGAATTGTTAGAACAATATATTAATTATCCATAATAAGATACATGATAAATATTTATTAGGATTTTCATTAAGCCTTCAATTTTGAGTAATTTATTAATGAGTATTGATTGATGATTTTCCAAAAATACAATATGAACTATTTTTCATAATATTCGCCCAATGTGACATTTACTCCATTAAACATATGTAGTGAGGGATAGTTGAAAAAATACCCTCTCAAAATTTCTGAATAGCCATTGTCCAAAAACCATTTTTCATTGTGGTTATTTTTTATTGTTTTCTAGAAAATATTAATATTAAAGAAATTATGGAACCCAAATTATATTGGGGCTAATTGTGTTGGATAAATAATATTTTGGAATCCAAATATAAATATAAATTTTATCATTTCAGAAATAGAATTAGTATACATTATAGAAAAAATCATTTTTAATGTATATGCCTAAGGGTTTCATGGACAATAATAATTTGATGAATGATAATTTGGGACATTATTAAAAAGTGGTTTTTTAATCATATTTCAATTTATTGAGTTGGTTATAAAATAATTCTTATAAAACATGTGTTTTTATCAATTAATCTGTTATATTTTTCATTATTTTCATTGTTCATAAATAAGATTTTTTATATATTCCTCCCCCTTAGTGAAAAATAGTTTAAAAATACTTAATATATTTAACATCAGCATCAATTTTTTTGTTAATTTTCAGGAATAAGGTAACAATAAATATACTAATTTATTTTAACATTGAGTTCTGAAATTTATTAGATTAAATCAATGTTTTCAATGATTTTTTTCTTATTTTTTTGGGGTATTTTCTTTTTATTTAGACACCTAAACTGGATATTTATTATTTAATATTTCTCATTTAGTTCATTATAGGATATATTCATTGGTTTAAATTATGAATAAGATTAATTGGAAGACTGTTCCTTAAATGTTCGAAACAAGAATCACATGATATCTTTCTAATTATACATTTAATATTATGGAACAGAATTATTGTCATTATTATATTCCTCCAAGGCACTCGATGTTCCCTTTATAAATTTCATTTGATTCATAAAATAGTAATCCTTTTGCAAAATTTATTATCATACTTATTATAATCATTAAATTGATGAAATTCGGGATTCAAGTTTCTAATATTCATAAATTTATAACATCTTAATTTATAATAATTTCTATTATAATTTTTATACTTCATGAATTATTTTCGGGATCCACCCCAATTTTTGTCGCATTTTTTAATAATTTTGGAAAATATAGTGCTCATAACTTGTCACTAAATTACATGAATATTCCTCATCAGATAATTACAAAAAATTATGCTTCTTTTTTCTTCTCATCCTTTGAAGTAGATAAAGATCAATTTTAATTTTCTAAAGATTTTAATATATTACCTAAAATTCTATATCAGATTCATCTATCATTAAAGGACCAATAAGAACATTTAATTTGAAATTATTTATAAAATTTTATTTTATATTAGTATCTGAAATTAAATTCAATTTTGGTGTTAGAACACTATGATAATTTGTAACTTGATTGGGTTTAAGAACATGTTCTCTTACATAAGACACATTATTCAAAATTTATATCAATATTCCATTCACATATGTGATTCTCTCTGCATTAATCATTCTGATTATATCACAATTTAAAATTATAATATTATTTCTATGTTGTCTCAAATTATCAGTACCTTTATAATCAATTAATATAGTAGTCTATGTTTCATATGTTATAGAAACTATTAAAACACTATTTAACTCATTGGGATCAAGTCTAAATATGATAGTACTCATGGATTTTAATCTCATAACATTCTAATATTTAGTAGTATAATCACAAGTCTTTTTTTTGCATTGGAATGTTTATATCACTTGAGAAACTTTGATAAAAATTTAGACCAATATTTTTCATATAGATAATCATTTCACCCTTCCACCATCAATAGTTGTATCCATTAATGTAGTGTAATTTAACCGTATACATTCATTTTCTTTTTTCATCCATTGTAGAAATTTTATGATTTACTTTAAGAATTGAACTGTTTATTGTGGGTAACTCTATATTATAATCCTTTCATAAATTTTTTTTGATAAATATTTCACAATGACTCAAGAGAGGGGTATAATGAGTTTTTAAAATTTTTATCTTTTAAAAACCACCATCTTTTAAGACAAAAAGGTATTAATTTTCTCTAATCATATCTAATAAAAATAAATAAATATAAAAAATATAAATATAGAAAAATAGATTTTATAATTGTTAGGGGCACAATGCTCCCCTAATCTACTCCACCAACACTCTACTCTACATGTTGGTTGATTTTTTATACACCATGCAATTTTCTGATGGATACTAAGTGAAGTGAAAGTAGATATTACTTAAAAAAAAGTTCTATGTGGTTATAAAAAATCTATTCCTTTATTATATTACTCATATTCTTATAAAAATGACCAAAATGAATAGAAATTGTTGAAAATTTGAAAAAAAATTAATTCAGGTGCAGAACATAGTTGTAATCAGAAACAAATAGATAATGAAAAGATATCGCGAGAAGAAGAATTTCATTAAAGAGTAACTCTGGAGGTTTTTTAATTGATAATTAAAATATTTAGAGCATAAAAAATATTATAAAGACTAATCATATCGTAAAATGTTTTATATTTGAAGTGGCCATGAATTTTTAAATGAAATTCCATTTTTCAATGTTTAAATACCTCATCAAGTAATGATTTTACTAAAAACAACTAAACTAATTTTTATTTTGAACTATTATATGGTCAAAAAAATTTAAAATACAATTATTCATCATAAATTTTGATAATATATCCCGTGAATAGTGATCATATTCCTTCTATATGTAATTGGTTTCCATAATATCCAATTAGAATAGATAAAATAAACGATGGCATAAACTATTAGGATTATACCCTATAAATTTTATTTATTAAAGCTTCTAAGGTAGATATCATCACTAGTATTTTTCCTCAAAAATCCCATTTAATGTATTCAACAACTTAATAATAATTACACCTTTTTCAAGATAATTTCTTGCCCTTCAGGATCACGGCCCAAACCTTGTATGTCGAACCACCCTATGAAAATATACCCATCTCATACCATAAATGTAGGGAGTTTTTTGGTGTAATAAATGGATATATATCTTGACACTAATTTTATGAAATTTTATATTTTTATTAATTAAACATTATTTTATTTATCCATTTTTATTAGTACTATAAAATTATTAATGAACTTGTTTAATAAAAATTTGATTTTTATGTGACAAAAACAATTTTTTTTTTCAGGAAATATATTATTTCAACCAAAAGACTATTTTTTATGAATTAATTTTTTTAATTATTTATATTTTAACAAAATATTATAACAGAATAATATTTATTTAATATTAATGATTATATAAATTCAAAATGTTAAAAATAATTTTTAGAATGGTGAAAAAACTGTTATTGTCAAAAAAAAGGTAATATTTTTCAATAAATATGGATTTTGATTTAAAATAATAATTTCAATAATCTGGAGAATTATTTTGGTAATATAATTTTTTTTAAAATAATCATGTTCATATTATCTAAAAAAACAAATGAATCCCAATTGGATGAATTTTGGTTTTGATTACATTATCATATTGAGTCCAAAAGAAATGCTAGAAATTAAAAATATTTCTTCAATATTTTCACTATAAAAATACACATAATTTCATTACAAATCCCTAAAAACCCATTTATCATGAAATTACTCTACCATTACCTATCAATATCCCTCTCTGGGTTTCCCAAATCCCTCAAGAAGCTCCTCTCCAATGTTTGAAATCACCCACTTTGGGTAGGGGATAATCTCATTATTCTCTTTATTTAAGAACCTCCTTTATGTCATTTATTTTGTTTAAAATTTATAACGTAAAATTATGCTATTAAATATTACTTTTACTAAAGTGATAATTTCAAAGTGATTATATAACCATTATATCAAATTAACATATCTCTTTATTTTTTTGTACCCCTATTATGTTGTTGAAATTATCTTGTGATTTCTCATGCTGAACATTTATGTAGAGAATACCCGTAACCATTTCCACTCAAGTGATGTCACTAATATATACATATATTTCATTTGTTAGAAAAATTAAGAAATGTAATTGACACTCATTATTCATGGTATTAATTATGATGAGATATGGATTCCCTTTGAATAATCTCTGTGGAATATATGATCTTGTAAATATTATGATGTGAGTGTCCAAATAGCACTCTGATTGATTGGTTAATGATATATTTTAATAAGACATCACGTATGGAATTAGGGTGTTATCCTAATCCATTATGGAACTCCTTCCCTTGTTGTATGTTGTCTGTGATGTTATCCTTGACTTATGTTTGGTCAATGATATATACAATCTCCACATTCTCATGTTTCCTTTATTCAATATTGTTATATCATACTTCATTATTCAATATTATGATTGACACCCATCTTATATAACATTTGTATTCACCATACCTCACATGTATGATTTACCTTATACTTTTGATTATTTAATTTCATATTGTAATTTATATTTAATCCATTTATTATTTATTTCCCATGATTAATTCATACATTTTTTGAAGAAACATTGAACATTATAAGTATGTAAAGGAATTATTCAAAAATCATTTTTATCCATGTTTAAGATGATGGCCTATGTCCCTAATTTCTCAAATACAAAAGGATCCATCATCTTCAGGATTTTTTTTCTTTTCCTTTATACACCAAACCATAAATAAAAGTGCATTAAAGATATGGTTTTACATATTTGATATCATAGGAATATTTCGTAATTTACTTCGTTTGATATTTAAAAATCTATAGTGTAATATATAGGGATAAAAAAACATTGTAAAAAAACCATAAATTTTGGTACTGTATATATTTAATTATTTCTAAAAAATAAATCAAGGAATAGATGGTACAAATCATTCTGGAACTAGAACATAGTTTCCTAGGTGTAATAACCCTATATTTGTAACATTGAATTTGGATATATAACTACCCGGTGCACAAAAATGGTCTTTGCGACACACCTAGTTTGAAACTTCAGAGGGTCATGCATTGATAAATTCAAAAGCTCATTATGATGCATTATTTAGGGAAAAATTGTTATTATATTTTATGTTAAGAAATAGATTATGGATAACTCAAATAGAATCCTATAAAACCTTAGGTTAAACAATATATTTCAATTATGATTTATCCCTTTAATGAACATTGTTACACATTTAAGTGTTTAATAGTTTAAAATTTTATATTACTATGTCTTTTTCAAGTGATGTAAATTATTATATCCAAAATATAATAATGAATGGAAATATTTTCATATATGGATGTATGATTTCTTTTATATCACCCATGTTTAATAAAACTATTAAAACACTCGGTGAAAATAATGAAGTAGAGCTATTAGTGATGACATAAAATATAAAAACTATTGTATCTTATGTATATAATTGATTCATTATCAAAATATTTCCATTGAATTTCTAAAAAAAATTTATGATACTCCCCTTAGAGTAATTTTATGTAATATTGGGAATGTATTGGATTTTCTTGTATAGATATAATATAAATTTACAAGGGAAGGAAATCACCCTCCATATCACAAGTCACCCTCCGATTCAATACATGTTCATATAAGATGATAAATTTTCATTGGTACCAACATCTCAATCATGGATGTTATTTACATAAAATAATTCATATCTAGAAAAAAATGATTGATACTAGAGAAAATATAATCATTGAAATAATTCCTATTATGAACGATTATGTTGATATGTTTCCAAGATAATATCCTATTCATCTTCATAGCGGAGATGTTTAATTTTAATCAAATATTATATGTATACATTTACCAATATCCTAGAGACTTTATAGAATTTTGATTATATGGATCATGAATATAAAGAAGTAACTATAGTAGAATATAGAAAAAGTGTCTATACACCCATGTGATTCATCTTGGGGTGCACCCGTCCTCTTCATCATGAATAATGATCGTTCAATTTTCCTCTGCATTGATTATTATGAGGTAAAAAATTTCACGATAAAGAACAGGTATCATTTATCATGGATTTATAACTTATTAGATCATCTATGTGGAGCACAATTTTTGTCTATGGTGTATCTTTGCCTATAATATTATCATGTAAATATAAAAAATGAGGATATCCGGAAGCCTTGTTTTCTTTCAGGATTGGAGTACTATGAGTTCATATAGATTCCATTTGGACTCACTAATGCTCCATAAATATTCATGGAAATGAAGAATATAGTTGCCATAAATTAACTCAACATATTTTTGGTATTTTTTTATATTATATTCTCATATAATATAAAGGTAAGTGGATACATGAGGAGAATTTGAATATTGTAAAAAGACCTTGTAGAAATAAAGGATGTATGAAAATTATATTAATTTTGAATTCTGGTTAGAGAAATTATAATACACGAAGAATGTTATTACTAAAAATGTGATATCTATGGAGCCTTTAAAAAATAGAGGCAATTTAAGGAAGGCCTAGACATACCCTTATGATGTATATCTGAAGAATCCCTTGATTTTATGGGAAATATGGTAAATTTGTGAGAACCATATCACAATTGTCAGGTCCATTAACCAATCATGCTCAAGAGTGGTAAAGTATTTCTAGAATGAATAATATTGGTAAATTTTTGAAGAGATTGTGGAAATGATAATAAATATACTTGTGACCTCATTACCGAATAATGGGGATATATTGGTGATCTAAAACATTGAATATAGAAAAGGATTGGGTTCTGTACTCATGAAATATAAAAAAGTGGAGAAATATTCCCATGAACAACTAAATATCAATAAGTACAACTACCCAACTCATTGTTTAGAAATGTATCCAGTGATATTTCCATTAATGATATGGTAAAATTATCTCTAAGTAATGATGTGTGAAATATACAGTAACCATAAAACCAAAAAAGTATATATTCATAGAAAAGATTTTCAATATTTTCCAATGATGGTGGTATGTGATGATCAATGATTTTTATTGTCCAATCCATTACTATTTTGTAAAGGAAAATAATATGGAAGATGTTCCAAGTAGAAATGATCATTTAACAATAATGATGATAAGGACGATAGGTGATCAATTCATTATAAAATTTAAAAGGATAAAGATTAGAAAATTAAAATACTATTCATTCTATTGTTCTCAAATAACTACTCATCCATATAATATTAAGGGGATATAGGAGGCTCAAAACGATGATTATAAACTATAGATTAAGATAATGAATATTTCTAATATCAAAATTACTAAATATGGAATTATATGTTTTCGAAAATAGACATATTTCCCATTAAAAATATAATTGAATAGTGAACCTCTAGTTTATTCACATTACTCATGCTTCTCTATTCTTCGAGGAAGCACTATGATGTGTAGATATGTGAAGATACATTTACTATCTGATTAAATAAAGAGGGTTTTTAAGGTTTTTTATCTCAATTTTGTGTATGGAAAAACATCAAGAATGTCTGGAAAATGTCTAATAGAATGATCCAAATATTCCTCATAATATTATGGAAATGGGAAAAAATAATCAAATATTTTGTCATAGTAATCCACATCACCCATTAAGCCAATAAAACTATCAAGGTCATAGTCAATCACCATAGAAATTGGGTGTATTTCATAAATATCAGTGATTATTTCTCACCTTAATAACTCACCATGATATTCATAATAGAAGTGGTATGTCTATATGGAGTTCAACTTCCTATTTTATCAGTTCAAGATTCAATGATTACCTCATGGTTCTGGAGAATCCATTAGAGATCATTAAATATATAATTGAGCTTAATAACTTCTTATCAAACTCAAACATATGGTATGAATGAAAGAAAAATTTAGTCTCTAAAGAATATTCTAAGATCATATTCTATATATTTCTATGGATATTGGGATCAAAAACATCTCCATGTAGAGTTCTTATATGATAATGGTTTCCATATAAGCATTCAAATGGCACCTTTATAGACACTATATGGAAGTAGTGTGTTGGATCCTACATTCTAGGATGAATTAGTAGAGTTGAGGATTATGAAAATTGATATTATTCATGAGATTATAGATAATGTTCCATCTATTCATCTTCGTAAAAAATCCGCACAAATTCAATGGAGAAGCAATGCATATAATCGTCTATTTGACCTGGGGTTTGAGGATGAAGAAAAAGTGTACCTATATATATCACCATGGAATAAAATCATGAGTTTTGTGAATAATGGATATATTATTCCTTGAGACATCCACCCTTTTGGAATCCATGATCCCATTAGGGATGTGTCTTATTGAATAGTAATTGGACCTATCTTATCTCAAGTACATGTTTTATTCCACCATACCTCTTGAGGAAGTAAAAATCAAACCCCTAACATGTAAGGAATAAAATGGATGTACCATTAGAGAATAATGCTTCATAAAAAGAGAATCATATAATGATCTTATATCACAGTGAAAATGTTTTATGAAACAAGACAACTAACATTGTAAATTGTTTTTTTGTTGAATCACAATAATTTTGATATGATATAGGAACCAAATGTGGAAATGAAATAGAAGTACCCTAATATATTTTAGTGTATAAAATTAAAATTTTGATGGTGAAATTTTTTAAGGGGGAAAAATATAATTACCCAATATTTTATAAATTAAATTATCTTTCTCAATTGTTAAATATTAAATCACATATTAATATTATAGAAAAACATGAACTCCTTTGATTAATTTGAGTTATTATATGGTCTTTATAATTTAAATAACAATTAGGAATAAAAACATTATAAAATATTTTAATTTAATAATTATTTTTTTTCATTTTTATATCTAGAATTGTGATATATTACTATTAACACATATAGATGAAGTGGTGGCCTTGGTCAGTAGGATTGTTCCCCATAAATCCATTTTATTTGAGATTATGAGGGAGATAAAATCCCAAAGATTTTCCCATCAGTAATACTAATCCAATATTCAAAATCAAAATAAAAATTGCAATAATTTACGGGAGATTTTCATGCTCATCATGTTCACTACTATGTCCATGTACGTCGAACCGCCTTAGGAAAATATCCCGATCACACATCATACCACTATAGCAATTTCTTTTATAATAAAAGGTAATTTTTTTAGAACTTAATAATATGAAATTTTAATTTTTCTTTTAAATGATAAATTATTATATTCAACAATTTTATTATTAAATTATAATGACTAAATAGTATGTTTGATAAAAATCATATTTTGATGCGATGAAGCACATAATGTATTTTTGGGAAATATAGAGTTCATCCAAAACACAATTTTTGATGAATTCAAGAATTTATTAAATGAATTATTTTCAGATAAAAATTTATTATTAAAAAATATTAACTAAATATAAATGAGAATATCATTTTATGATGTCAAAAATAATTTATATATGGGTAAAAAACTGTAATTGCCAAAATATTTTTATTCAATAAATGGGGTTTTCTTATTTAAAATTATAATTAATCAAATTTAGAGATTTATTTTTTCTAAATTAAATTTTATTTTTGAAATATATATAATTATGTTGACAAAAATTTAATTTTACATAATTTATGGAGATATTCGAATTTTGGTGTCAATATTAAATAAAGTATAAATATATGATTTTTATTATGAAATCATATTTAACCAAACGGGGTATAATATATGTCATAAAATTATTCCATGAACAAATATATATTTCCTATTAAAATTCAAGTGTTTTCATATTAATTTATTAATTTTATTATCCCTTAATGATTCTTCCAAAACCAATAGTATATTTTTATGTTTAAAAATAATTTCATTATAAACATAACTCAACTACACATCAAAAAGGGTACTATTTTTAGGTTACAAATTCATAAACATGAAAATTATCTATAACCAGTCCAATTAGGAAGAAAACATGAGTAAAACCCAAGGATTGTTTATTTAGTTAAATTTACTTTATCATATATATTCCAAAACCACAGTTTCCAAATTATTAAAGTATTATACTCTCTTTTACTATATTAACCCACTCGAACTCCCATTAAACATCAATAAAAACACATATTGAATGAAATTACTCTACAATTCCCAATATAGAGTACTCCCACACTATATATAGTCTTCCAAGAAGATCCTCCAATGAATTTGGAAATTGCATCTCAGGGTAAGGGATCCTCTCGTTCTTCTCTTAACTGAATCACTGCCATTATGTTATCATTTTTTCCATTTAATTATATATTATTATATTCTGATATATCCATCTTACTACCACTATTATATACATGTTATGATATTCAACATTTACTATAGATAATCCCTCTCATGAAACATTAAATACCACTATTATGCTGCCAAAAATTATCTCTTGATTTTACATTCAAAAAATTTATTTACTGAATACCTATACCCATTTACACTCAGGGGTATTCACCTATATAAACCAGAAAAATCATTGATTTCGTAATTAGATATATGTAACCAACACACTTTAATCATGGGGAATTATTTTTTGAAATATATATTTATATTGAATAATATATTTGGCACACATGAGAATAACATATTAGGATGCAGGCACCCAAATATCACTCAAAGGAATTGGGCTATGTTTTAGTCTCATAATACATCATTTATAGGATTATATAATAAATATAATATTTTAGGGAACTCTTTCCACAACGTTGTTTTTTATTGTATTTTATCCATGAAATATGTTTATGACATGATTTTTGTTGCCTGCACATTCCCATGTTGCCTTTATTGTATTACGTTATATCATGCCTCTTTTTTCATGCTTATGATACTTTCCCATCAAATTACCTTGATATGAACCTTGGATAGCATTTTCTAATTTAACTTATTTTATTATTATTTTTATTTCATTCATCGTGTTTATATCATAACCCTTTTTTATGTATGTCCCCAAGCTATCATGTGACATTTTTAAAGAAAAGTGGAAATTTAAGAAGAGCTTAATAAGATTTAAATTATTTTTACATATATATATTTCATGTTTATTTATTGTTTTCCTAATTCCCCAAAGTTAAAAGGATCCAAAATCTTTTAGGAATTTTTTACCCTTTTATAATAAACCATGAATTAATATGTATTAAAAATATGGGTTTCATATGTATCATAAATAATCTATATATATCTTCTCACATATCAATTAAAATATATGTTCTTCAACCATCCAAAATAAATATTTTTATATATATTAATTATAATTTTTACTAATAATTATTGATAATAAGAATGGATTATCACATTGTCATTTTTAAATCTAATGTGGTGGGCTCATAATTAGGCTTCTCCTTTTTTTAGAAATATCGAATAACTAGAGATGGTAGGGTGTAAAAAACTCATTACTAGATTTTTCTATTATTATAAAAAACAATATATCTGAACAAACCTTTATTTGTTTAGAAAACTACTTTTTAATGAACATAAAATCATTATATGACTTTATAAAAGATATGGTAATTGTAAAAAAAATATTTAAAAGAATCTCAAGCTATGTGAGTTAAATATCAATTATATCAAATAAAACTCAATATATGTGAGATAAAATTATAGAAGAACTATTTTCATAATGTAATTATCTTGTCCTCATATAAAAATCTTATGTATGTCAAAAAAATTGTTATATATTTTACATATTCCACAGATCATATTATTAATTGATGATGTCTTTTTCATAAGATAAATTGAATTATATGTAAAGTAATTATTTTACATCATCCATATAACAAGGTCTTATGGGATTGTCTTCTTTCAGAATTATTATTTTTCTACTTTATAAAATAATTTACTTACAATATAATACAGTCCTGATTTACTGATCTTATATAAGATAAAATCATTTTTTATAAACTAAAATTTAGACTACTACAAAGATAACTATTTATCATGTAATATAAATCTTAGAGGTTGAAAAGAAATTAATTAAGGCAATATCAAGGAATTCAAATGAGTAATGAATAAAATATAATTATGAAACACATAAGATAAATTGATTTCTAAAAAAAGTGATAAAAATTTATCATCAAAATGTATGAAATACAGAGATTTTTAAGAATAACATTAGTCACTCCATCATTTAGTAGAGATTTTTTTTGGAATTTTTTACACATTCTTATTCATCATTTATTTTCACTCTCCCCAATTTCAACATTTTCAAACAAAGTAATGATTAAATATATGAAAATATATGATTTTGTTGATTTTAATTATTCAAGGATCTATATGTGGGTTCAACTATAGTTGTGAATTTTTAGGTAGTCAAATGTTTTTCATAGTGCCATACTAGGTATTTTTATTAGTTTCATCTAGATTTTTTTAAAATATAATAATTGTTTTCATATTCAAAAAATAAAAATGTTTTGAAACTATCTCCCAATCTACTATTGATTTTGAACATAAGGTTAGTTTTCTTCTAGAACTATTTCTCGGTTGAAATTGATTCAAAGAAATAACTATTAATGAAAATGATATCTTTGTAAAGTTGTAAAAGAAGTTGTTACCTCAAAAAATGCATTTTATTTATTTATTTAATTATATATTATATATATTAAACAAAATGTTAAATTCTATATTGTTATTATTATTATTTATTACCTTAACTGAAGTATTTTGTATATATTACACCACTTAAACCCATCACCCTTTTATATGGGAGTCTTCCTTGCCAAAACATTAAGGTTTTACATGTGATACTGACATTCCCCACTTCCAACACATTCAAAATGTAATATAATATTTCTAATAATTCATCAAAAATAATTCATAATAATTGAATTAAATAATAGTAATAATTAATAATAATACATATATAAATATTTTTTATTAATTATGAATAATTATAATAATATATTTATATGTTAAAAAAATGTAATAATTAATAATGATTGATTACATTAATAATTAAATTATTATATCAAGAGAGAGAATAAACAACTACGATATTTCCCATTGAATAAAAAAATAATAGATTATGGGCGAAGACATGAAGAAATGTCCCTCATCAGAAATAAATAAATATCTCAAAAAAAATTTATATTTTAATCATGACTTCAAAGATATTTTAATATATTGTGAATTAGTAATTGAATAGGTGTAAAAAAATTATTCACATTTTTATGGTTTTCTATGAAACCCTCTACAATATGGGAGTATACATCTTTTACATGTATTTATATTCTTCTATAAAGAATTTTTATCATTTGATGACATTGTTTCACTATCCTTATTGTGAGAAACATTCACTACTAGAGTTCCAACTACATTCCCCACCGAATAAGTGATAATAATAGTATATTATATGAGTAAATTCATAAAAAACATCCCAATCTACCTTTATTTTAGTGTGGTTCCTTTCGAACTAAGTGAATCTAACTTGTATATGTTAGAATCATTTAACAAACTAGAGGAGAAATGTCTTACAAATCACTAGCCACAGCATTAAAAAATAGGTTTTCATATTCATATACAACAAAGGATTTTGGATTATTTTTAAGGAGTAATATTATAGCATCCTAGAATTTGACTCTCATGATTTTATTTATTATATCCCCTTTTTGAACATCCATAAAGATTTATAGTCTTATTAAAGGTCATATTGTTAGCTTTTAATTCTATTTATAGAGTTTAGTATATAAAATAAGTCCACAGGTGCATGACATCATTAAGCTAGTTCATTATCCCTCACAAAACCATACAAAAAATGAATAGGTTGATAAGAGATAAGAATTGCAAGAATTAGATTTATCTATTTTATCCTAAAATAAATAATTATTAACGAAATAACTAATTCTGATGGGATCTTCCCGTGTTGGAATTATGATTCATTCCAATCATTGTATTATTATCCCCAACAAGTTCCAAAATATACTTCTCCACGATCATATCCATATTAGTATCATTGACTTCCCCTTTTGAGATCATGTGGTCAATTAGATAAGTTATTCTTCTCAGTACCCCATAGAATAACTTCATTTTATCCATGCATAGTAGTTTAATGAAACTACTAAATTTCACCGAATATAGAAGGAGAATTGAAATATATAGATTTTACATGGCCTCTAGAACTAGTGAAATTATTACAACCATATATATGAAAAATAAATAGGCCTTTATTCAATTATCAAAAAAATTAAGCGCCTAAAAATATTGGGCTTCGTTATCGATTCCTTTTTATGAATACTGATCCACTAATTTTTAGACATCTCAATAAAAAAATTCTTACAAATATGCAGTACCATTTCTTACAAATGTCATCTCAGCCACATTAAGTACAATGATACCTTGTAATATAAGATTATTGAGATCCCTAGTGTTAGTTATAGTGTGGAACATTCCCTTGAATTATGATCTAAAAATTTCATTTTCATTTTCAGATTTTCTTTTCATCCCCTTCATACAAGAAGATATATCATCTATAAGAATAGAAGTAACACTAGTTGTATACAAGATTGATATCCTCATGATCCATGGTAAATTCATTATTACCATTTATATGTCCATCCACAAGTGTAGTATATAAAAGGCCTTACCTGTTAATATTCAGTTTACTCATGTAGTGAACCTGAACCTCCATATCTAGATAACCCGATCCTTCATTAGAATTTGGATTCATTATTTGAAAAAATACCCCAAAATCAAGGAAGAAATAATCCCCTTAATTATTATTCCTCTAAAAATATTCATTTCGCCTTGATTAAATATTATTAGTCCCCACTTGGTCTAACCATGAATTCCTCAGAACACCAATAGAATTCTTGAATATATATATTTTTAACCTTTGAACATGTTTATTTTAATAAGTATAAATGAAAATATTTCGACAAAAATAACATGAGCACCAAATATTTTTATATTTTTTGGATAATGTTATAAAAAAGATCATAAATACTGGGAATTTAAATTTTATGTTGAACAAAAAATAAAATCATATTTTTAGTTAAGGATATAAGAATAATAATTGTTAATACAATATGATATAATGTAATTAGTCCATGAAGGTATGGGAGATGAGTTCAAAGGACATTTTAAAACAAATTTATAATTTAATCAATAATAATTTATTTAATAATAATAAATTATTAATAAAAAATTTATTATTCATTAAACATTAATACTCTCTAATTGTTAATAATTCTTAGAAAATATAGAAAAATAATATTTTATAGTTCTTAATAACATAATCCACATTAATTAATTCAGAATAACATTTTTTGTATTCTTGAATAGTTATTAATTATTAATAATTGTTAATATAATTAAATGATATTTTATTATATATTTCTACTTAGTTAAATGAGATTTTTTGAAATATTATTTTTCACGCAACATTGATTTTAAATGAACCGTGATAAACTATTAAAATATTATTTTTTTTAATATGATTTTTATTGTGTGGTCATAGGATTGTGGAGTATTAATAAGACAAAATAAATTATAGAAAAAATATTTTTATAGTTGTATAAAATGAAACCATTTTATATCGATTTATTATAAATTAAAATAAATACTTTTGAAGGTAAAAAGTGATATTTTTCTAAAAAACTATTTTTATACAGACAAAGTGTTTTTTATATTAATAAAATAAATTGATCAATATTTATTAATAATTTTAATGAAATATTTAGAATATATATTAAAATAAATATTTTAACATCCTTTTAATGGTCATTCTTTGAAAATGAATAATAACAAATTCAGTTTTATGATTGAAGAAACATTTAATCAAAAAGCAGTTTTTCATTTTTCGCACTAATATTAAGAATTATTTGTTAATCATATAAAAATTTAATCATGAAAATGTATTCACTATATTGAATTATAATGTTATAATTTTTTAAATGGGTTTCTTTTTTCTATTAGGAATGCAACAATGGTAAATTTGTGTCACCTCGGTAAAGGTAAAAAATTAAAATTAATTTACAACTATAGGGTATTACATTCAAATTTATCTAAAAACTAATTTATCTAATTTTTTGAGGGTTTATACATAAAATATAATTTTATGTAGTAAAATAATATATTTTAAAACATACTTTTGAATCTAAAAACCCATTCTTGACTCTTATTAACATGAAATATATTTTATTCAAATTAAAAGGAATTTTTGGGTAATTTCATTTAATGGAACGGTTGGAAGCTGAGATTCTATTATAGTATGGTAACAAAGTATAAACCCTTCATTTATTTATTATTTAACAGATACATTTTATTAAATCTTATTCCTACATAATTTAAAGGTCAAGTTATTTTTACACATAAATCGGTTAATTTTCAGAAATCATATTTTCATGCATTTTGTTTAATTATACCAAACATAACTTATTTCAAAAATAGATTATGAATATAATAAATTTTATAATAAATTTATAAACATAAATTTAATTTTTTAATTCCCCTATTTTTATGGGCTTCTAATTTTGTTATCATGGTTAAAATGTTATGTTATAATGAATGAGGTTAAATTTGGATAAAATGGGGTTCTACAAAGAGATAATGCATCCAATGTATCAAAATATTTTTTAATTTTTATTTATATAATTTATTTACAATCTATGTCATATTATTTATAAACTATATGTTTCTTGGATCCAATTTACAATATTATGATATATATTATATTTAAATATTTTATATAATTCCAACGGTGACGTTTTCCTCATTTATGAATGGAAACCACCTCATCAAATTTATTCATGATGTTTCAATGTTATATATCATATCATACCAACCATAATACATTTATATATTCCTTATTTTTATTCATGATCTTTTTTTATACATCTATGGACATCTTAAGAAGACTAAACATGTAATCCAATAAAGAATTCTCAAATAAAAGGAAATCATCTTATCAATCTTTTTCAATGTTTATTTCTTATCATATACTCTATATACATGTTTTATCCATCCTAAAATAATTAATAAAATATAATAATTATAATAAATTATTATTATCATCATTATTATATTTATTTTTCACTTTCATTCCATCAATTGGGAAATGAATGTATCGCTTGTGTGCACTTAAGGACTACACCATCCATATTGGAAAATGATTCATTTTTCATAACCTTACTTCATTATTGGTTATAATGATGAATATAATGATTATTTGGTATATTAATTACATAATTATTATTTTATAAATTATAATATTGTATATACTTTCTTACCTAATCATCCATTTTAAAATTATAACATCACTCATGGATTTGTGTATACTATCACCTCTACAAAGTGATGTGATTCATTTTTCATTTCTGTCTTACATGAATGGTAATAAAGATAGATATAATGAATATATATTAAATTTTTTATATTATAATAATTATTTAAATGTTAAATATCCTTTATAATTCTTCTATTACACCCATCAATAATTAGAAACATCAATTGGGTGTACATACATACTACTTTTTTCAACGAAGTGATGTAATTCATTTTTTATAACTTTTTTATATGAAAACATATATAATTTAATATGATGAATAAATATAATAATTATTTAAGGGATAATTTTATATATATTATGGAACTATGAACATGGTTTATGTACCAGAACTATCAAACCAGAACATGAAATGAAAAATGAACAGTTTTAACACAAATGATCATTTTTATGACAAAATTGATAAAAAATATAGTTGGTTATAATAAATTAATAATACATATTAAATTATATATGAATGATATTTTATAAAATATTTATAATAAATATATTTTAATTATATATGGCATTTTATTGTGTTTGAGAATGACAAGATTTCACGTAAGAGATTTATGTTATAGTATCATTTTTTTTGGTATTGTCTATGCTAAATTTATATTGAGGAAAATTATGAGGATCTTATTCATTACAACTCATATATTTTATTCCTTTGTAGTTATTACTATATTTTTCACGTAATTATATCATTATAATCCCTTTTTACTGATAAGTACTAAGAAAATGATTTCAATAAAAATTGTTATAATTTCTACTTTAGTTGATTAAATTTCTCTTCCATGTCCATGTTCTATAACATATTTTTTAAAAATATATTTTAAATGACCCAATGATTATTAAAACTCATTTCAAAAATATATATTTTTTATTTTCAATGGCTTAAAATTTAATTTTTACAATTATTTTTGAACGGGATATTTACGAATTTTTACAAAAGAAGGTGAAAGGAATCATTGTTTAAACGTTTATCACATTAATGACTCTCCACACAATCATGACTGTTAATTTTTTTAAGAGGAATTTAAAATCTCAAATTTTTATTATTGAATAAAATATTCTTATCAATATTATAGTATTTTATTTTTCTTTTTACTATAACAAATGAAAATGAAATATTATTTATTTTTGAAGAAGTTTTCAAATTATATTCAAAAGGTATTATTCTTCTACGTCAATATCATTCAAATATTTTTTAATTTCTCTAGGGATATGATCTTATGATACCAACATAATTCAATATTTGGGTGGATAATTATATTGAGGATTTAATTATGACACTATGTAACCATTTTATTTCCCATTATTTAATTATGTTCTGACATATCTCGATGAAACCCATTTTTTTAGGGGTTGTGATATGATTAGTTAGTGAATGTTTCTAGGATATTATGGGGAAAATATTTGTGGTTTTCATTATATAATTGGTTGGTACATTAAATCCCTAATATGAATTGTGTATTGTGATATAGATATCTCATGAGATGGTGATGACAAGCATAGACATTATTCAGAATGGTTATGTTAAAATTTTGACAAATGAGTATTATTGTGAATCACTATGGTCTTAAATATATGTATGGATGTGATTGCGAATAGAAATATTAAAATTTCAGTTTGTGATTATGATTACATTTATAATTGTTAATAATAATTCTCATCCTCCACTAAATATGTGGATAAATCACAATCTTACTTGTCTTCTAGCATATATATATATGAAACTGCCAAATAATCCACTCTATGTAACCTAGAGAAACCATACATTCACAAAAAATATTGTAGGGGTAATAAGACATTATCTTTAGTATGTCGGAGACCAATAAGAAGTTATTTTTTAACCATGATTTATTCTATCTAGATATCCTTACAAAGTTGATTACATGAATGACTGTAGGAATCTCTAAATGATATTAAATTATAAATAAACTACAGGAATCATCCCACAATAAATTCCACACATAATTTAATAATTCCACCATAAACCGTTGGGATATCTGCACCAAGAGTATCACCATTTACATTGACTTTTATTTGTTATGGATTTTAAGGAATACACATAATAAATTTGGTTTAATATTTTTCAATGTAACGCCACTTAAACCAATTATTTTGGTAATAATTAAGTCCTCTATTGTGTTATTCATACATCCCACTTATATCTAGAATGCTATTAGAATATTCTTCTTCATACCATTAATGATGTTATTAATTAGTATAATAATCATCTCAAATATAATAATATTTGTTTTCAAAATTTTATGATGAAGACCCATAACGAAAAACCGTAGAAATAATTTCTTTACTCGCACACTCATTTATAGCTATAACCCAATAGTTATAAAATCATCCATGATACTATCAGTATGTAAGTTGCAATGGATGTTCGATTAAAAGTGGGTCCAAATATCCTTTAAAAACAATTTACAACATAGGTAGTATTAATAATAAATCAATTTCATTCCATATTAAGATTTATTAATAATATTTTTAATATTTATAATCATTATAGTAAAATTACGTGATATTAAAACAAAAATTTTATTTCATTCTTACTAAATTTGATTATATGTAATATAATATTTTATTTAAAATATTAATTTTTGAGTTTTTGAATTTTATTTTTAAAATAATATATCATTTTAGATATAATCATGTAAAAATTATCTTTTAGCGAGTTTATGGGAATAATCAGAAAAAGATGATTTTCAGGTAAATAGTAGAAAATTATGATTTTTAACAAACATTCTATTTCATTCATGTATATAAAAAGTAAAATTATATTTTAGAATGGTTTAAAAAAATAATTATTACCTTTTTAAAAATAATAATACAATCAATTTCATATGAATCAACATTACACATTATTTTGTTATAAACACATTTTTGTACATTCAAATTTATTTCCTAGTAACACATTATCATCGCATTTTGTATGTTTATATTAATAGTAATTTCATCAATTTATTAAACATTATTATGATAAAATGGAATACATATTTTTAATCATCATTTACAAAATTATTATTGATCTCACTTTAATTTTTTTCATTATGAGTCTTTTCTTTGGTAACAAATCAATTATGATAGTAAGAGTTAAAATGGGTTAAAAGGGGTTAAAAATAAAAATATAGTAGTTAAAATGACATAAAAACAAGTATAAATCCTATTTTATGGAAATATTTATACCCTTTATTATCAAATATTTTTAAAATGGTTCATTTTTGATCTATTTGTAATGAGTATGAAATTAATTTTAATTTAAAATTTTGAAACATTTAATGTGTGTCATCTCCCTCACATATAAAAGGACTCCTTGTCTGCACTATTCTTTAAACTTCAATATCATCTTATCTTAGAAAAAACTGACTAAAATACATTCATAACAACCCTCCCCATTTTCTATTGTTTTATTGGTATTAATATAAACATAATAATGTGGTAGTTATAACAAAATTATGTTGTCCAAAGATGAGGTATAATTCTTATGTATGTTTATTCTAGTTATCTTATTTTACCACCATCAAACTTCTCATTACAATTTTCATATAATAAAATATGTATATAAAATAGCTTTTAATATTATTTTGTTTATTTAATAACCCCTTTTCATCTATATAACCATGTAAAGAAAAATGAAAATATCATTAATGTGTGCATGCTTACTTCTACCTCACGAACTAATTTATTTTATTTTCCATCACAAACTCATATGGATTGAAATGTAAGTGAATTTTAATTAATAATTTTATATTTATGATCTAATCAATATCTTAAAATTTTAAAAAATTAATTGACTTTTTTCTATCATATTCCTTGAAAAGTGGAAACATTGCATATTTCTATATATGGACTTATATCTCCATGTTATAACATAATTCATTTTTAAAAAACACCATTCATTGTTTTTTATTAAACTATAATTTATGTAAAAAATTTAAAATTATGACATTATTAAGATTCCATAACTGATATAATAAAGATACATTTGAATATTATCACCTAACTGAAGCCATTTCGTAATTATGTACCAAATATCCTTAAAACATTCGATATGAACTAAACCAATAATTCAGTTTAGTATATTATAAATATATGTGAAATAAAATTAATGATAAATTTATATAAGGTTGTTATAAATGTAATTAATTAAAATAAGATTATTATTTTCGCTAATAAATAATATATGTGACAATTAAGACTTGAATTTGCGAACACATTAGTTAAATCCTCATTTTAAATTTAATAAAGATTTATTTTATAAATGTTTTTCTTCCATATCCATATTCGTAGACAACATTATGGATATAATTAAAATGAATTATTGAAATAATAAATGGAATTTTTTGAAAAATTATAGTTTCCTTCACATTTTTTCAAAATGAATAATTCTACATATTTTATAAGTAATGTTTAGACTTTCATTACAAAAGGAAAGAGAAAATTATCTATTTTAACAAATATGTTGCTAGATGATTTTAATATTTTTAAACATTAATTTTATATTTTGATATATATATATTATTCCATGTTTTATTCAAATAAAAACCATATATCCATTTTTAGGGTATTTTTTGCAAATAGTTTTTTAAAGGAAACATAAATATCAATATCTTAAAATGTATAAATTATTGGAAAAAAGTATATGTTATGAATTTTATGATGGAAAATACATATTTTATGTCCTTAATTAATGTTATATTCCATGATAAAGGTTCAAAATTATGCTTGATACTGATATCTCAATTGAATTCACTAGGTAATGATTATGTTGTCTAGAGAAATATGTTGGAAATAATTGAGAAGATTATTACATTGGTAAGGGTTCATATAAGAATACAATTATTATGATTTTGGAAGGAACATATATGACTTTTATATTCATTATAAATATTTTTCATAGAAATATTTTTATTTCATAAGGTATGATAATGATCATTTTCCTAAAGGAATTTTTATTCTCTCTAAAGCTAAAATGATATGTTTTTTAATGAAATGATTTTTTTCATGGGTTCTCATGTTATCTATAAAACTCTCGTTGTTATGAATTTAAATTTATGTTGCCTTAAAAAGTATTTTATGAAAAATTAGGTACAGTAAATCTAGTTTCATGTATAATTAAACAATATTTTTAGCTCAATGTTAATTATGATAAATGAAAACTATTTTATATGGTTTTATTATTTTGAAATGGACTATTGGATTTATTTATTTCATTATTTTTGTCCATTAATTATAATATGATTATAAGGATTATTATAAATAATGATTAAGTCGGGGAAAAATTGTTAATATTTTTCATTAAAAGAAAAATTGGTGCATTTTAAAAGTAATATATTGTTAAAAATTTGATATGATGTGGAAGGGTATGACATAAATTTTATTAACTTATTATGTATGATTTATAACATATGAATATAAAAATATAAACCTAAAAATCCTATATAATTAAATAAAATCAATTATTTATTTAAAAATTAAAATCTGTAATGTTTTATGATTGGGTTTGTATAGTTGGTATCAGAAAATAAGATTCAGATAAAATTATAAGTTAGTATATTATTAATATAATACCAATGAGATATTTTAATTTATGGTTATATTGAAATGATATATTAATTGTATATTACCATATTTCATCATCTAAACAATATTTATTCAGAATGGTTTTCCAAATAGATAATAGAGAAGCTGGAGTAGGAAATAACAGAAGGAAATATCATTCAAAATTAGTAACCATAAATTATTGGAAATGGAATAAATTTTTTGATTATTATTATCCCTCATTTTATGGAGCTATAAATTGTGGTGTTATCCATGAGAGAGGAAAACAAGATTCACTGTAGAAAAACATGTAAATTTTAGAGAATTTTATGAAATAATACTATCCATTTTTAGTAGATCATTAGACCCAATGATAAATAAAGGATGGTTTAAACCAATGGTGAAAATATTGAAATAAATGGTTCATTCTAAACATCAACATGTAACACATTTTACTTGACATTTTGTTAGTGATGTCACTCTGTGGTTGTCATTTTTTATGAATGTTAGAGAAATATAAGAGATTTATTCCATTGAATGGTATGAATATAATAATATTATCCTCGAGATGTATATTATTAAAGTTGTTTTATTTTGAACGGAAATTTAACTTTTTGGAATTTTGGTAAAAGGTGGAAGATTCAAAATCCACCTATAAAGTAAACATCACCTAATATTCTAGGTATGAACAAAATTTTTATCCAGGATATTAAAAGTAATATTAACGAGTTTTACTCATTATTAAATAAAAAATACTAAATTCAATAAAATTATTAGTAATTAAATAGTTATCAGAATATTTTTATATATTTTGATAAGGTATATATATATCTATTTAATGATCATGAATTACATTACAATTAGATGAAAATGAGGTCTATACAGCCAATAATAGGGAAACATCTATCAAATATATCAGAAGGTTATAAAATAAAGATTTCTTTTTCTGATAAGTATTATAAAAAAACATCATTAATAATTTATTTTGATGACACAAATGTGTTTATAATTTAAAAATTATGGACATCTGGCTCATTAATGTATATAAAATGATCTAATTAATGATTATTAAAAAAAGGAAAAGTCAGGAGTAAGATGTTGTAAATATAATTAGGTTGTTCATTCTCGAAGTACTTATCGAATAATAGTAATGACAGATAAAAATCATCATTATCATAAGAATAATGGGGTAAATAAATATTTTGACACTATTTTGATAGATGATAGACCATTCAAAAATGTTTTTTCATGTACATTTATTGTTTATTTTGATTCTACCAATGTAATTTTTTATTTTGGCTCTAAAAAATCCATAAACTATGAGAAACTATTTGATATATTTTTCATTTAAACTTATTAAATAATGAAATATCATTTGATAAAAACATATGGCGTTAGTATCAATAAAAAATGATATTATAAAAATCTTTATTTAATTCTCTAAAGAATTTAAATACTAAAAATCGTTATTCTATTTCCCCTTGTAATGTTTGATGTTATTCAAGGAATTTATTATATTTCTGTTTATCATTATAAGATAGAATTTAGATCTATTGATGTTTATTTCCAGAATAAGTTTCATTTTTATTACAGTAATGAATTGAATCCATTGATAACATGTCCATAATTTTTTTTAAAAATTATTGATGGAAGTAATAGTTATCTTGAAAATATTATTTAGAAGAAGGGAAATATTAAAATTCAAGTTATTTTTATAGTAAATGAATATCAAGATATATCTCAAGAAGAATTTTTAGGTATTATATTGAATTAGAATGTTTATTTTTCTATAGATAAAATATTTAATGCTAAGAAAATATGAATGAATCATTATCCAGACTCTCAAGTAGAACTTTTGATATTGAAAGAATAGTAACAAGAGTTTCTTGATAAAATCACAATTCATCCTAACACTTTACCATGTGGTTCTACATTTTATTAAAAAGAAAAATTGTTCTATGAGGATCTTCATTGATTATAGATCATTGAATTACTATAGTATTGTGAATAAATATATTTTTTATCATATCAATGATGCTTTTAATTATATTGAAGGAGGATGGTAATTTTGGAATGAATATATCATCTCTAGATATCATCAATTAATGATGAAGGATGATTAAATTATAAAGACAATACATCAAACTATGTGTGGAAATTATAAGTTTTTTGTTATTACAATTGGGTAAAAAATGATCCAATTGTAATTATAGATATTATGAATAGTGTTTCTCATGGGTTCATAGATAACTTTTTTTATTGATGAAATATTGATATATTCAAAATTTAATAATGTTAATGAGATACAGTTGAGGGATCTTCTATAAACTATAAGAGAATAGAAGTTATATCGAATTTTTAGTAAATGTGAACAATAGTTGTGATATATTTCTTTCCTTATATATATTTTAAATAATGATATAATAATAGTTGATATTGCTAAAACTAATGGGGTTTATGAGATTCTCATAACTACTAATGTCATAGGGATGGATATATTTCATGTATAAAAAAGTTACCATTGATGGTGTTCTAAAAACATGGCTCAGTTATATAGAGCAATAACTATGTTAATTAGAAAAATTGTAATATTATTCTAGATTAAATAGTGTTATAAATGTTCTGGGTTATTTAAAAAAAAATTAGTAAATTCTATAATTTTTGACATTCCATCCAAAATTTTTGAGTTTTTTATCTACAACAATGCATCTTTAAAGAGAGTTAGTTGTGTTATAATATAGAATGATTAGGTTAATGTGATTCACATTAATTTAAATATTATGAGGTAAATTATCATACAAATTATCTAGAATTGTATGTTGTTGTTTTCTATTTAAAATATAGAAATATCATTTATATCATGTAAAGTGTCAAATATATGTTTTTCTTAGAAGGAGTTGGACAGGAGATGGAGAATATGGATATAATTTATTAAGGATTTTGACTATATGATTCACAACTATCTAGGAAAAGAAAACAAATTAGATAATTCTTTTATTTAGAAACAATATGATTCATTAAATATGATTCATTTCTTACATGATCATTTTGTAAATAAAATAAAAATGTTTTACTTTAAATTTTTGCAATTTAGATATTCCTTTTTTTGTGTTAGTGTATACATATTTCTCAGAAATAACTTTGCATGATCATAAGGTAGGATCATTTTTATATTAAATGTTATAATTGGTTAGGAAATGTATGTTTTGTGAATTTAACGTTGAGAAAGAATGTGTTTTGAGATTTATAAAAAGGTTGTTTGTGCCTACTATCTACTAGAAACACTAATAATTGTTGATTGAAGCTAACGTCTTTCCCTTCACTAATATAGATTGGTAAAAATAAATATATGTCCATTATTATTGCTAGTAAAATGCACTAATGAATAGGAACTATTAGCATCCCTAAAATAAGTGATGAAAAATTGTTACTTTATTATCCCTATAAAATAAATGTGATTAAGGACCCCTATTATTAGTACCAATTTACGTACTGATAAAGGGACCACATTATGAGTGATTTTTAGCCTTGATAAATGGCCAAAATTTTGTTCAATTTCTAGCATAGATAATGACCCCCACCCCTTATCGACACTTTTTTTTGCACTACTAAATGGTGATTTTATAAGTGATAAAAAATATGTGCTAAATTTGTCTTTTATCAGTTATATAAAAAAGTGTTGGTAAAAAGTGGTCTTTAGATGCAGTAACAAAAAATTATCATTAAGGGGAGACATTATCTGTTTATTTGATTTAGTGCAGATAAAGCCCTCCCCCCTTATCCGTGGTATTTTCTAGCACAGATAAAGATTTTATTTCAGGAATATATATATCATTTAAAAAATAAATAAATATATAAATATAAATATAATATATTGAATTAAATATGATTTATATAAGACTTTATATGAATTTAAACTAAATATATAATATATTTATAGATGATTGTATAATAAAATAAATAAAATTAAATAATTAATAATTTTTTTTTAAATGACTAATAGTAATTTTATAATTATTTGATGAAATAAAAAAGCACGAAATGAATGAACTGTATAGGATATGTTGAAAAAATGAATTAAAAATATAATTGCCATATAATCTTGATCAGGGTGCCTATTTGGTCTCTTCCACATCTCAAATAAAAAAATAAAAAGATCTATAAGTCAGATTCAATAAGGACGATAATGCTAAATATTTATTTCTATTAAAAAATGCCTAAATGGGCTCCAAAGTTGTGTTTTTTGTTGGAAGAGCAGAATTTTTAAATATTTTATACTATTTTAACATCATTTAAGAGATTTTTCTTGTCCTTTTTTCATGGATACCTAATTTATTTCATGGTATTACATTCATATTCATATAATAGATTTTAAATTTTCTGTTTTTCATTATTTTATATTTATTTATAAATAAGTATATGCATATTTTTGGATATTTGATTATAAAAAATAAATTCTTTAAATAAATATTTTCATATTTTTTTTAAAAAATGGTTTTCTAATTATATAATCCAAATATAAATAAATATTTTCTATTCATTTTAATTAAAATTAAAAAATAATCCATTTTATTTACATTATATTAATGAATTAATATGTATATCTATACCAATACAAGTAATTTTTGTATATAAACATGTGTTTGTAAATAATTAATATTTATAAATTTATATATATAATATAATCTATATAAATAAATACATATATATGTAAATATTTGTACATGTTTCGGAGAAATATAAATGAATAAATTTTTATGTAAATATGTGTGTGTGTGTTTGTTTATTAATATTATCTATAGACATCATAGAAACTATATTTTTCAAGATATATCATTATCATTAAATATCCTATATAAATGTATTTATAGTAAATATATAAAAATAAATTATAAGAAATTTATAATTATATATATAATTACATGTAAATATGTAAATATGTATGTAAATATATAGTTACCTAAATATTTATTCCATGTATAAAAAGAATTTCATAATATATAAACATATTTTAAAAATAAATTTAGGAACAATTATATAAATTATATTGAATTAATTATCTTCCATTTTATTTAAAACACTATCTCACTATTTTTATACATTATAAATTTATTTATCTAACCATTTTGTATACATTATAAAAATATATGTATATTTATATTTGTATACAAATGAATATATAATGTTATTATTTACATATTTTTGTATTGAAAAACATATATATATATATATTCTATTATATATACATGAATATTAATATAAGATATATTTAAATAAATATTAATATATATATATATATATCAAAAACATATAAATATACAAAAATTAATATAAAAATCAAAAAGATTTAATACAAAACAATCATGCTGGAATGGCAAAAGGGTATTTAATTGAACCAAGGAAGTCAAGAGATCATGTCAAAGTGTGAGCTGGTATTTGGGGGAGTATTCTAATGTGGAGGAAGAAGTTTTTTTTCTAGTGTTTAGGTTGTGTGTGTCATTGATTCATACATTTTGGAGACCCGAAATCACTGAAAAAGGGGACTGTGAGCACTAAAAAAGGGGGCTGTTGGGTTGCATAAAAAAAGTCAAAATTTTTATCTGTGCTAAAAAAACTATCAAAAGGTGACTTTATCATCACATTATTTAAACTATTAATGATTCCCTTTATCCTTGATAAAAAATCATTGAAAAAGGAACCCTTTATTAGGAATAATAAATATCACCAAAAGTCACCCTTTATCAACACTTTTTCCTATCATTGATAAATATCATCTTTCAACATCACCAAAAATAAAAACACATTTTTATCATTGATAAACTCCTTTTTAGCAATTCTAAATGAAGGATCTATAATATTTATTTTATTATGATCCTAGATGTAGTAATATGTACATAGAAAATCAAGAGTATTTCTACTGGGATGGAATAAAGAACAATATTATAAAGTTTATTATAAAAATTTTGACTTCTCAATTGTTAAATAATTATTGAAAATTACCAAAAGGTATGATTCATACTTTTCTTATGTTATACTGGAAATGTAAAAAAAATATTTCTAGATTTTTAGTGGATTTTATAAATATATATGAAGGTAAAAATTTAATTTTTCTTTTTATTGTTCAATTAAAAAAATATGTACATTTCCATTCCTATTTGATATATTATGTCTTAAATCTGCATTATTGGTTGTATCTCCAGTAGACAGTATGGTTACATGGAGTTCTTCTCTCCCTTGTATCTAATCATGATCACATTTTTACTTTTAAATTTTTGAATGACCATCAGAATTTGGTAGGGGCTGAATAAAATATCAGAATAACTTTTTATCATCATTCAGATGGATAAATAAAGTGAATGATTTTAGCCTTGTAAAATTACTTTCATGATTGTTAAATGTATTACCATGGGAATTGGGATTAACATAATTCATTAGTTTAATATTCTACTAATTACACTTTTAATTCCAACATATAGATGAAACATTTTGAGTCATTATAAATAATGGTGTGTCATGCTTCAACTGTATGGGGCATAGTAGGTGAATGAATGTTGTTGGGAACAAAATTTGTAGAATAAATGGTAGAGATAATGAATATGATTCAAAAAATTATTTGGATGGATTTTAGGGTGTACAAAAATTATATATATAACTATGAGAAAGATATTTATTGAATTAGGAGGCCATGTTTTTAAATTATCTCCCTGTAAAATGTTATACATTTTGGTAAGAAGGTAATGTCAAATATATGGTCCATTGGGTAATATCAAGTCCTAAAAAGAATAGAGATCTCATCTTAAAAAATAAAAAACAATAATTTTTATTAAATAATATATTTTTCTTAAATTCCGGAATGTACCTCCCTGAGATTTTTAAAGAACACAGTGTCTGATAGTGAATACAACCTGTAAAATAATGTTTATAAAAACTATGATATACTATTAAAACATTATTATTCATGTAACAGTTATCTCAAATCTATTGAATTGGTATGTATGAATTGTATTAACCAAATTATAATATATATATATATAACCTACTCAATATAAATGCATTTTTTATTTCATTGGAAATATGTGATGAATTTCTTGTAAAGTAAATTTATGCTTCAGGAATACATTTTTCTCTGAAAATATTTTTATTTATTATTTGTAAGAAAATATTATAATTAATTTCTGAAATTATTTGAATTTTATTTCATAAATGTAATTTTGTTTTTTAAATCATTATATAAATATTATTTAAGTTTAAATTTTTAGATTTAACTAATGAATTTGAATTTCTAGTGAAGAGTTAAAATACCTACTTTTATTGAAAACATTATTCATTCAAAAAATTTAAAAAATGAATATATTTTTAGAATGATATAAAATTAAAATCAGTTATCTTATATTATTAGTAATAATTATTTCTTACTTTGAATAAAATTTTTGATTGAATTTGGTATTAAAGTATTTTTATAGTAGAAAAAATTATTTTATGATAAAATTTTGTTCGTTACATTATGTAGTTTTATTTTAAATTAATTACTGCCAGTTTTACTAATTTATTCCTACAAATGTATTCCTTATTTATGATCAATATGAAACAAAATTTTAAATTTTATCCATTTAATTTTTGTTGATATGAATATTAACTATGGTAAACTTTTATACTTACTTAATACAGAATCTGTTTAATCTCCGATAAAACTATGTGATAGGATCATAATATACATTTTTTTATTATTATATGTATTAAATTATCCCTTTATCAACCTAGGATTGAATTTTTTTTATGGACCCTTCTCTATGAAACTGACCAGTATAATATTAAAATCTTATAAAATTACAAAATATCACTCTCTAAAATTTAAATATATATCATGTGTTCATATTATAACAGACTATATTTATGAATGAAAATATAATTATATTGTGATTAATGAAATTATTTTCCTGATTGAAATTAATTTTAAATTTTTATTAATTATATAATTAATGTAAATGCTTATACAATGTCGATGTAGTATATATTCAATTAATAATAATATATACTAAATTACATTAAAAATATTAAAATTAATGTAACATGAATTATTTAATGTCACCCAAAAAAAATTTATATTAGATATAATTGGGCTTTTTTAAATAATTATATTTTAATTACCATGTTTTCATAAGGTATTTAAAGTCATATTATGCGAATAATGTAAAAAATTACTTTATTAGTATTTAATAACAAATAATATTTTATTAAATGATTTAAAATTCATAAAACTATTAGGTTCATTCAAATGAATTATATATTGTTAAAAACATATCCCAATGACCATTTATGGGTCACATGATCTCTTATGGTAACATTCATGACCCTTGAATTATAAAAAACAATAATATTGTGGTAATTGTAAAAGGGGTCAACAGAGGTTATAACAAACTGATAATGGTGAAAAAATGATAAAAAAATATAAAAATATTATTGAATGATAGTTTTTATGATATTTATCATAATATATTTTAATTATATAAATTTTGGTATATTTGGACATTGAATGTAATCTTAATTAATTTAATACATCAAGAAATTCCAATAATGCCCCTCCCCTGTCCAATAAAATGTCCCCATTTTCTTAATGATTCTCACAAAATTTAGACATATATATATATAAAAATTACATATTTTTTATGAAAACCCTTATAAAATAATTATACGTTATTGTCGTTCAAAACTATCTACCCTAATTCCCCAAGTTTGATATTCGAGGGATGTCTTTTGATGAAGAGGTAATAATCTTTTCTATGTTATTAAAGTTTGTTTCTTCTTATACTTCCAATCTACGTGTTTTCCCTTTTTTAATATAATAAATACAATATAATAAATAAAATAATATTTTATTATTATTATGTTAAATATATATATCATATCATTTCCATCCAATAAAAACAAAAACATCGCTCGGGAATAGGTACGGGTTACCATCTTCACATAACAGTGTAATTCATTTTTCATCATTATTTCACATGGATATATATAAATAATTATATAATATATATATATAATATTTTTAAAAATAATATTCATTAGGAATTATAAAATAATATACACTTCTGTACCTTCCCATCTTTTTTGAAATTGACAAGATCTCTCATGTGTATGTGTGGACTACCACCTCCACAGAGCAATCTGATTATTTTTTTCATCTATGCATTACATGTATGGTAATAAAGATATATTTAAACAATATATATGATATATATGATATAATTATTATTATTTAGTTACTTATTATTTAAATGTTTCATTCTACCCTCTAAAAAATGAAAACATCATTAAATCATACATATGGCCTACTATCTATATAAACGGTGTAATTCATTTTTCATTATATAAATTTTATGGATGACTATAAATGTTTATATATGTAATATGTATATGGTATTTATATCATTATTAAAAATATTTCTGTTATATAACCATGATAAAAATAAAACTATCAACATTATCAAAAAAAATATACATGTGAGATGAAGTAGTTATTAAGTGGATCATTGATTTTAAAAAACATTTTTTATTAAATAGGTGATAAAAATAATAAGTAAATAATTTATGGTATTATTTATAAAAATATGTTTTATAATATATTTACAATATACCTATATATATTTTATATGATTTTAGGGCACATTTGATGGACGTCGAACCTAAGGTAAGAGTTTTCTCATCTCATTTTTTTCTTTGAGACATATACCACATTCCCCAGTTTCCTACTTTATATATTGTATATATTAAACATTTGATATATCATTATTACCTTTTTTCATTTTATTTAAGGATTAACTTAGAGTTATTTATTTTATATGGTTGTGATTCATATGTTAGCAAAGCTATAAAGGCATATTTCATAATGGCATGGTTATTCGAGATTCATTATATTAAATTCTCCTATGAAAATATTTTTTCATATTTTAATCATAAATCCAATATATTTATTACCATATGTGTATTTATTAGAAATAAATTATTTATTTTAATATTCTTTAATGTTTTAACTAAAGATAATGGAAGTTGTTTTTTTATAAAAATCGATATTATTTCACACTTCGGTCAAAAAACATTCTCTTCCATTTTCATGTTTTATAAATTCATTTTGGTGAATTTGTCTAATATTATAAAATGTGTTATTTAAATTTATCTTTACCCTCATTTTATTAATTAAATAATTATTTTAAATTGATATTAATTTTATTTTCTAAATTACGTTCTTTTTAACCTTTAATAAAATCAGAAGTGAAATAATTCATTAACATATAAAATTTTAATAGAATTTTCCATCTTTATGACCACACATTTATATCAATCTTGATTTATAATTTTCTGTGAATATTTTTAATGAAATTTGTTTTCAAATATTTTGGAGTTTTTTAATGTGATTTTCAAAGAGAAAAGGGTCATTTCCTCAATAATATTTTCAATGAATATTTTGTGGTATTTCTATTCATTAATGACCTAAAACCATTTTTATCTTAATATAAAATAGGGATTTATTTTAATTATACCATTATTATTATGTCTCTAGATTATTTATTTTAATTTTGTGTAGGTATATTTTTTTTATACAATTATATGTATTAATCAAGGTGATTAGTTATTATGTTTATTGATTGGGGAAAATATTAACATTTTAAATGATGTTTTTTAATATAAATATTATAACATTGATCATGGATACCCATTTAATATAAAGAATTAATTTTAAATATTATGTGATGGATATAGACCACTATAACCCCTTTATACATCAGTATTTCTAATGAGACAAAATAGCTTTGGTATTGGGATGAGGCCTAACCCATTTTTATAAGATGTCTGGTATGATGCCTTCATGGTTTGTTTATAATGTATAACATTATTCATTGAATCATTATGAGATTTTTTATCGATATTTATGGGATTATATGAATTTTTATTATATCCATGGATATGTTTCAATCTCTTGTGATTAGTTATAAAGAATTATTTTATCATTATTTATTTCTTTCATATTATACATTCTACTTAATTTTTTGATTAATTGGATCCTGTTTTTAGTTAATTACTTATCTATATTGATTATTATTTATTTCCTAATAATATATTACACTATTCATAAAACTTATTCATAATCTAAGATCACCCTTTTATTTTGTTTTATTTCACAAGATATGAAGAAGGTATAATTAAATGTGTTCAAGGATGCAGAATATTTACATTTCCTATGCCATTAATTTTTTGTTTATAAATGAAATGTGGGATTCAAGTATATTTCTTATTTAGCAAGACTACTAAACTATTGGATCTATTAGGATGATCTTTCTTTTATCAAATTCCAATTTAATAAATATATGATAGTCTCTAGGCTACTTGGGATGGGGTATTTATTGTCTGTATGAGAGCATGTTTAGTAGAATCATTGGGAACAAGATTTATGAAAACACAGATTAATGAACATAAAGTATTTACTAACATTGAGGATAAATATTAGAATAATATTACAACAAAAAAATTTGTATTGTTGATATAATTTTTTCTCCCACTATTCTTATTGATTCTCATATGAGGATTTTAGATTTCAATAAACATATAAAACTAGAAATAAACATGTTAACATTAAATGTTGCAGTTAATGTGGTGATTATGAGAAACCAAATGTGATGATGAATGGAGCGCATGATATTGTGATTATGACTAATCAATTATCATGATATATTATTTACAAAATTAACCTTAAAAAATTGTCATACTCCTAATAGAATATTAGAATATAGTATTTTAATAACTAGTGTAGTGGGGGTTGTAGAGGAAAGAAGGATAATCTATCTTCAAATCAAGAATATGGAAAGAGAAACCACACATAATTTCTAAAATATAATGGAAGTTATTTTATATGTGGATGTGATTTTTATAAAGAAACTAATTTCTTATGATTTTAGTGTCTTTTTTGTGGGTAACATGGGTACTGTGTGATTCAATGTCCTAATCCAAGAGTTAAATTACAGTCCAATGAAGAGCATATTCCATGCAAATATATGAAGTGGAAGGATCAATGTTTTTTTCAATTTGGAATTGATAAATTATGTGTTAAAACTGTTATATCAATGATATTATAGTCTTTATAATGACAAAACATTAATGTATTGATATGAAATATAATTTATTAATGTATTTTAAAAAATATGTTAAATTATATTGTTAATAATGAAAAGCGATTTAGTGGTAAGGTGAAATTGTTGGAGAATACTTGAATAAGGGAAACAGAGGCCATAATATGTTCCCTGTAATGAGATTATAAATTATATTTTATATGAATATAATAATGAAATTTAATATGTAAATGGGTTAGAAATTGTGATATTGAATTTGGTTAGTGATTTGATGAAAAAGTGCATTATGTTATCTTTGGTGGAGTTAAAATAAAATTATATTTATGTAATATATTTTATAACATATATTTTTTTGGAATGAGGAATTAGTAATTTTATTAATAATGTAGGTTTTCATTGAGGTTTTATGTTAATTCTAGTTATTACTATCTTTCTATAAAATATGTGATCTACCTATTCAAAAATTTGGTATGTGATAATTAAGAGATACATAAGGTTATTTAGAGGAAAAATGTGAAGTTGGTTTACTGACATGCTTTCTAAATTTGTTGATTTTGAATATGGTCATATATATTTTTTAATTGACAAATGGTTAACTTTTTATGTAATAGATAATGTTTATATTTGGGTCTTATAATTTTGGTTCTATAGATTAACTAAATATTGGATGACTTGTGCTATGAGTTTTTATATTAGAAAATATCTAGAGATATGAGGAATGAATTTTTAATCTTTCATGGATTTATTTATTGTTTAAAATATAATTTTATTTATTTATGAATAGAAATTCATCTTAAATACTCATCTTTTGAAGAATTGAAGAGATTGTGGTGAAAATTGAATAAAATAAGAAATTATACTTGTATATTTCCTTATTTTCTTAACGTAGTTGGTAATCAATTTCCTAAAAAATGTGAATAATAATCATATATAAATTTCCCTATTATGATAATTTTAAGGAATTAATGGTCTATTTGGTAATTACTGTTTTATTGTTTTGTAATGAACTTGATGCATAAAATTGTACATTTTAAGGGGTTGTTTTATTAACCATTTTTATACTGAGGCTTTTATATAAATTAATTTTCAAATTTATATTTTTCAATTATTAAGAACAAGTTAAAATTATTAGGATAAAATTTATTGAATTAATTAGATTGTAACACCCTGAGGTTTTAAAATTACACTACATTCTAGAGCTTGTACAACACACAATATTGTGTTTAAGGGAATTGTAATATACTATTAAAATATTATTATTTAATGTTATAGATATTTCTCAGCAATTTAATTTTCATAAATGAATAATATTAACTAAATTATAAAATATATAATGTAATTACATGATAATAAATAATTTTTTAATCTTTATGAAATATCTCATCACTTTTAGATAATGTTATTCTATGATTTGAAAATACATTTTCATAAAAATGATTGTTATTGATTTTTTATGATAAACATTTATAGGTAATTTATGTAATATATATATAATTTATTTTATACAAATAATATCATTTTTTTAAATGACCATATCAAAATTATATTATGGTGAAATTTGCAACCTTTTTCTAAAAAGATTGATTTTTCATTGAATAGTGAAAAATACAGATTTTTATTGAAAACTATATTTTTAATGAATATAAAATTTCAAAACAAAAATAAAATGGTTTTAACTAAAAATAGTTCTCTTATATTGTTAAAATTTCAATTCATTTCAATATAATCAGTATTATTATAGATTTTTTTTATAAATACGTTTTTATACATAAAAATTCATTTTTCTGAAATAACTATTTTCATTCAATTTTTCATTTTAAAATTAATTAAATTAATACCACATAATGATCTTGAATCATGAAAATTTTATTCTATATTTTTAATCATAAAGTAAAATGTTTTTAAATATTTTCCCTTTTATTTTATATCAATATGAATATTAATTGTTGAAAAATTTATCAACACCGTAATGGGTAAATTGAGTTAATCTAGGATTAAATTAAGTGATAAGATCAAAATATATCTTATTAAATTTTATTGGAAAAATAAAATTCTTCCCTTATCACCTTAGGCACTAAATTAATTTTTTAATTGAAACATCTCCAAAAAAATGACCAATATTATATGTAAATCTTGTAATGTTACCAAATGTCATTCTCTTGGATTTAAATATCTCTTCTATGTTCATATAATGACCAAAAAATGTTTTGAATTAATAAAAATTTCTATATGGGTATTAATAAAATTATTTTCCTTTTGGTAATTTATTTTTAATTTTTAGTGATTATATAGTTAACATAAAAGATTATATAATGTTGACGTAGATATCCTTAATTAATAAAAATTATAATGAATAATTTTAACTATATAAAAAGTGAAATAATATTATTGATTTAATGATTTATATATATTTTATAGATATATATGATATGTTATAGATGGTTTAATACGTTATATTTAAATTTCATTTTTTATTGATATATTTAACGTCATATTTAACGATTAGTGTCAAAAATGTCATTACTTATAGTTTATAATATGTCATATTTTACGGAATGATTTAAAATTAATAAAAAATTGATTGAAAAAAGGAATGTAATATTTTTTTAAACATCAACCATGGTCTATTTTGGGGTTGTTTTTCTTCAGAATATAATAATCATGACCCTTAATGGATGGAAGAAATTAATATTGCAGTAATTGTCAAAAGGGTTAACATGGATTACAAATAAACAATAAAAGGAAAACAACTACTAAAACTCAAGTAAATTTTATTTTATTACAATATTTTGAATCATAAAAATCCTATAACATAATTAATAATATTTGGAACCATTCTAGCTAGAAATATAATTTATGTTTATTTTGTATATCAAGAAACATTAAGCATAACCCTCCCTTATCCTATAATAGGACACCCATTACCTCAATTCATTAAACCACCTTGTCCCATACATATTGAATAAACCATTAACTTTTATCTTTTAAAGAACCTTATTCATTTTCTAGATGTTATTTTCATTCCAAAATACATACCCTTGGTTCATTTAGAGGATATCTAAAAAAAATCTATTTAAGAAGATGTTATTTTCTTTACTATGGACTTAAATATATTATATATATTAATTTATTTTAATGTTTTGTAAAAATTAAAATATAATATATAAATTATACTAAATAAACAAATATTTTCTTATTCTTATGTTACTACTATATTCCATCTCTTTTTTATCTTATGAAAAGTGAAAAAATCACTCGTGTGTACGTACAACTAACTATCTTTACATAGTAGTATAATTTTTATTTTATCACACTTTCCTATGGAAGGTAATAATGATGAAATAATAAATATTTATTATATTAGTTAATAAAATAGTATTCTTGATTTATAATTTCATAAATTACTTCTTACATTTAAATTCATTGTAGAATGATAATGTTTCTCATGTGTATGTGTGGACTACCATCTCCACATAGTGATATTATCAATTTTAATTTAAGCTATAAATTGATTGAAATAAAGATCTTTTATTATATGTTTTTGATATATATGATATAAAAATGAATATTGAAGGTTTAATTATTACTTACCATTCTTTCATTTTATCCTCCAAAAAATTAAAAATAGTTCATGCGTATGTTTCGCCTAACATCTCTTTGAACAATGTAACTAATTTATCAATCTATAAATTTTATAGATGATTTTAAATATGCATATAATTAATATATATTGCATTCATATCAGGATTAAAATTTTATATTTTATGAAACCATGATCAATTTACAAGGACCGAAACAACCTAAAAAACATACATGAAAATGATGTAGTTTTATCGAGAACAATGATTTTATAAAAGAATTATTATAAAAAAGTGATAAAATATTATTGTTAAATTATATATGGTATTATTTATATGAATATAGATATATAATTTATTTAAAATTAGTCTATATTTATTATATAGGACGTCTGGACATATACAAACGATGTAAAACAAGAGGTGAGGGTTTTCTCAACTTAGTTTTTCTTTTTGAGACTTATATATTATTCACCGCTTCCTTATATTAGGTGGTGTATATACATAACATTAAATATTATATAAAATTATTCCATTTATATTCATTGTATTTATATAATAATTGTAATTTATTTAATTTTTGATTTTTATGATTTAAAACTAACCAAAGTTTTAATGGTTGATTTTACAATCACATCATTAATTAGGATTTTTTTGTTAAAGACTCTTTTGAAAGTGTAATTTTATATTTATATCATAAAACCAATATATTTTAACCTTATTTTTTATTTATTTAAAATAAAAATTTTCACTAATTATCCTCAACATTTGTAATCAAGATAAAAAAATTAAGTTTTTATGTAAAGAGATCTTTGTTTCACTCTTAGGCCGAGAAACCAATTCATTACAAAACATGTTTTATTAAATAAAATTAATAAGGGTTTTAATATATTAAAATTATTATTTAATATCATTTTTAATCATTTTGAAATTATTAAAAAATATTTAAATTTAATATTCTTGTATTTTTCTAAACAAATTATTTTTTTAACTTTATATAAAACCGTGAGTGGAATGTTTTTTAACATATTTGGATTGAAAATAACTTCTCACCATCATAAATTCTAGTTGATTTTATGATTCCTTTAAAATTTCAGATTATTATTTTAGAATAAATTGTTTTGTTAATATTCCATAATTATTTGTTTTAATTCTAATTTTCAATGGTATTTTTTCTATGAATGTTTTATTGACATTTTTATGTGGTTTCTATCCATAAATGAAAACAAAAAATATTTTTGTTATACTCAACTACGGATATGTAATATTGATACCAACCTAAGTATTTATCTATATGGTTAATGAAGTGTTTGACAGGGGATATACCACTTTGATTAAATTTTCCATGTTAGATTAAAGGGTTTATGACTATGTTTCTTGATTGGGGAACATATTAAATGTTCATATGATAGTTTTTCAATGTGAATTTATGAATTGATTATACCCACCCATTTCATATAAGGAATATATTGTTATTATTATGTGATGGGAAGGGTAAGTTATAACAGCTCGACATGTAGGCAGGTTTTAGGAGACAAACAACATGAAAATTTGGTCAAGGCTTTACCTATTTATGTAACTTGTATTGGATTAAATCCATGATTATATGTTAATGTCAACTATAAATAATAATTCACTAATTATAGTATTATTTATTTATTTCCATATGATTATTTTATTTGTTATGATATCTATTAATACTTTTAAAGATCGTATTATTAGTTATGTGGCATTTTCTATCATAATCTATTCCTTCCATATTGTTCTTTATGATCCAGTTATTGATTGAATTCCTTTTGTTATCAATTATTTAACTTTTGATATTGATTATTCCTAATTAAACCATGTTATCTTCTATTTCACGTATCCCTTTCAAGGCATATAATCTCACCCTTTTTTCTTTCCCTAAGATGTGATGATGGATTCATTGAAAGAGTTCCTAGATTCATAACATTATTATGTATTTCAGTTTTTAAAAATTTATTGTGATATTAATGTATGTATCTAATTTAAAAATACTACTATACTTTTAAATATATTGGGATGTTATTAGTTGTATTTATTTCCAATGTAATAAAATAATAAATATACTTAGGCTACAGGGGTTGGGGTTTTTTCACCAAATGTAACACCCCATCATTTAATATAAGTAAATTATCTTATTATAATTATTTCATAACGTATATATCACATAAAATAACACATATAAAATGAAACAAATATTAAAAATTAAGAATCAATGAAATTATATGTATTTATATTAATTAACAAAAATAAACTAATGTAATAGTAGTATGACCTTTAGAATAGTAATGTGGATATTATGAATCGTATCCCAACCCATATAATAGTCACCTCATATATGAATGTATGAATTAAATTTAGGAATTCCATACTCTATAATAGTATATATTTATATCATTTTATAAGTAAATAAATTTTTAAAAACTAAAAAATTAAGTATAGATATTTTTGTGAAAAAAAAATTATTTATAAATTTATAATAAATAAAATAATTTAAAAGAAAATATATTTTTAATAAATTGAATAATAAATTAATTTTTTTCATTGGATTATATTATAATTATATGATACCATAATTAATTTTATAATGTATCATAAAATAGATTATAATATTAAAATTGACATTTTTCGAGTAAAAGGTTAATTTATTTTAAAATTTAATTTCTCATATTTTGAAAATTATTCCCATAAAATGTAGTTCTTTTTTTATTATTCATATAAAAAATGGATTGGGTTATTTTTTTGGGTTTTTCTAAAATAGTTGAATTTTTCTGAGTAGTGAAATTACATAATTTATGGTATTAGATAAGGACATGAATTCTTTAGTCATTGATGATGTATTAATGATTTAAAAACCAATGGATCAAAGTCACTTACACTATTTAATATAATTAGTAACAATAATCATCACTATTTTTAATTTTTTGGAAAAACAAAAAAGAAATGAATAGAAATTCAAAAACACTCCTCTCCACCTACTATAAATAACACCCCTCCAAACCCATTCCCCTCAAACATAAAAATCCATGAAGCCTATAAATATTTTACCAAATACACTCTCAATAAGCTCCCCAATATCTATAATAAATTTCTATCAACAAAAAACCAAGCACAATTACCTATGTAGGTTCGCAATGAGAAGATATTCTATTGATAAAATCCTCTTTCATTTTCTTTTAATTAATTTTCAATTTATTTATTTTCTAATCATAACATAACGTCCCTATAAAAAGTGGAATGATATTTATAATATATTTTATACACTTTAGTTTTTTAAAATTAATGTTATATCCCATATCAATTCTCTTCACTACCCCCTTCTATTTTAATAACAAAAACATTGTTTGTGATGTTCCATTTTCATACCTTTGTAGAAAATGATTTTTCATTTACTGACATCAAGGATGGTCATAAAATAATTATTATGTTTGATTTTGAAGTTATTATACATAAAATAATCTATATAATATTTAGGAATCAGCATATAAATAATCTATTTTATAAAATGATATAATATCATGATGGTCGTAAAAACCACCAAAATAAATTAAATCATTTTCATTATTGTTTTATATATTGAATTATCATAATATCTCAAAAAATGATATATAAGTCCATTAAATAATTTTAATGTTCATTATTAAAATATAATTTTAATTTTGGATAATTATTTCAATTTTACATTAACATCTATAATTGTATACAAGCGAACCAATTATAAAAACCATGAAAAGTTAATGCTTTTAGAAAGATGAAATTGAATCGTATAAATCATCAAAATTAAAATAAATGTATCTAATAAAATTATATTAAAAAAATTACATTAATAATATGTTCTAAATTAAATAATTATTGTATATAATTTTATTATCATGTAAATTTAGTATAAATGTAGAACACTTTTAGACACAAGTTAAAGGATTATTTCCAAACGTCCATTTTTTATTTCAGATGATGTCTTAACTCTATTTAAAAATAATAATATTATTATTTATATTTATATAATTCATAAAAATTCTTATAAATTCTGTTTATTTATCTTAAAACCATATATCTATATTAGATCATCCTTATTTAATGAGGCAATACATGTTTTCAAAAAATTTCATTGTAAATTCAACATGATAAGAAAACATGATTAGAGGTAACTTCACCGTTTCTTACTCATTTTCAATTACAGTATATAATATTTTTTCATTTAACAAGATTATTAAAAAAATTTACATCAAAATCAATTTAAGTTAATTTTCGATTTTTTGAAAAAATAATTACGTTTTCTCACATTAGAAAAACATCAATATTTTCTTGTAAACCACACTAAAAAGAATTATTTATAATATTTTCTAAAAAACTTTTTACATGATTTAACATTAGTTTTTTCCTAAATTACCATTATATATTCCTATTTTTCATTAATAAAGTTTATTTATTTTTTCATTCCATTATTTCATGGGAATATTTTTGATATGCCCATTTTTAAGCCATATATTATTATTATGTTTCCCATTTCATTATATAGGCATCCATTATGTTAATTTATTTGGTGTGATTATTCATGTGGACCACATATTCATGAAAATGTAATGATGTGTGCACCTAGATAGTGTTCCAACGAATTGGGTAATTTTTAGTCTCAATATATTCCATATTAGATTAGAGAGTAAACTTAATTTCTTTATTATTTTCAGTTCTCCATGTAAAATGGTATTGGAATTAAGCCTTACTCATTCTCCTCCATGCGAAATTCACTTTGTCTTTATCCTTAACACATGATTATCTAATGTTGTATGTTTTTCCCACATTCCTACAATTCTATTTTTATACGATCCAATGATCTACATGTTATACTTCCATATGTTTATTCATGTTCCATTATTTTTTTATGTCATAATGTTATTCTTCTATCCCATACACTATGATTTATTTATATCCATATAAACTTATTAGAATTTTTAAATCATACATTTGTTCATGAATTCTCCTGGTTATCAAATTCTGGTAAAATACGTCAATAGAAGTTAGGAGATCATTATTTAAATTAAATAAAATATGTTTTTATGATTTCTAATCATGTATCTAATAATCTAAATGCAATATAATTTAAGATCAATGGTTTTTATTTTATTTATCTTTAAGATTAAATTTATTTATTCATGTGATTAAAAGTCTAGGTTCATTATATTATATACAATTTTTGTTTAGAGTTTTGAAAATCTGGTCATTACAATTAAAAAATAAAATATTACATCACAGGGAGTATATTTCAACTCATTATCTTTTTTCCCCAAAATATGAAACTTATAAGATATAAAAAGTTTTCTCTTCATTATATATCATCATAATTTTTTTCATGACATCATACATAATACTACTCATCCTTAAAACCCTATGAAATACATTTTAAATTTCAAGGACGAGCACAAAAAACCTCAAAAATGGATATATATAATGAAAGAAAAAAACAAGTTAATCCATGAATACACATTAAAAAAAATTCTATTTCAATAGTAAATTTTGTACCCAAAATAAAAATTTTCTAACGTATGAATTCAACTTAACTAGCCAATTATTTTCATAAAAAATTTATTAATTAATTTGAAAGAAAAAAATAAAACCCAAAATGATTATTTACAATAATGAAAAACTCATGAAAACATTAAAATTTATACATTCCAACCATAATAATAACCATAAACATAAAAATTAAAATTAATCATATTAACAAACCTTATGAAACCATTAGACTTACATGAAATGTAATAGTAATAGTAGATAAATAATTTAGGTTACGTGGAACATCATTTTCACATCACTATAAAAATCACACTTATAAATAGAATAACCTACATGATAAATTACAATAATCCTTAGTAGAAAACTATATTCAGTTAAGCATATCTATTTACCCAAATGCATTGGAGAGATATATCAGGATCACCCATAAATGTGAGATATATTGGGCTCACCAACTATTAGGAGTTATACTTGTCTTACAAATAATCAAAAATAATTTCTAAAAATGATATCATAATTTTAATAGATTAAATATTTCTTTTCCATCGGCATAATCTAAAAAATATTGTCTTAACCAATAATAAAAACAATTCTGGTTATCAAAATATCCATTCTAGTTAATACCCATTTGATAATACATAGAAAAAATAGAAGAGGATTTTTTACAATAATAAAATATAGAATATTATAAATGTAGTGATACATAAAACAATTAATATAGGGGAGAAAAAACATAATTATATCATATACACTAATGTAGAATACTGTTTTTCCTTTTAAAATGAAAGTAAAAATATTCCGGATAAAATATGTAACATTATTTTTTCTGAAAAGATTGGAAACAATTTCAAAAGAGATATAAAATTTCATTTAGAATTTTTTTATGTTAATATAATTAATAAAATAATTGTAATAATAATAACATGGATAAAAATTTTATGAAATAAATCTTTTAATTATTTGAAATGGTGTTTTAATGTAAAGTTCCCATAACCTCATGTTTTTCTTATCATTTCCACTATTTGTAATACTAAATAATTATATTATGATAATTATTTATTTTATTAATGACCTTTTTATCAGATATTATTCATTTTATTTTAATTATATAATTTTTATATATAATTACTTAATACATTAATTTTACTCTGTGTGTTTTGAGAATGTCTGGTTTTTAAATCCAAAATTTCTTTGGTAGTTTTAATTTTGTTTAAAGGATCATAATTAAATAATTTAAAGAATCCTAATCAAGTGATAATAATCATTTTTCTATAGTAATTATACTTCCATAACCAACTATAAAAATATTGTTAAGAAAATTTGTTAACATTAAAATAATGTATATGATATACATACATATAATTGAGTAACATTTCTATTTTTTAATGAAAATAATGTAAATATATTGTCATTTTATCATTATTAAATGATAATTACATAATAAATATAATATTATTTCCTTAAAAGATCTTACATATACCATCTATTTGAAGAAGAGATGAAAAAATAAATTACACTTCTTTATGAAGGTGGTAATTAACTCAAACGAATGAACGCTGTTTTAATTTTTCAATAGATGCAATGTTAAGAAAATAGATTATAACTTATCTATATATAATTATAATTATTTAATTAATATATATATATATAATTTAAATCCATCATTATTACCATATGTGAGAGGTTATGATGGATAATATATTACATTTGCCCATTATAAATTTGAATGTTGTCTTTGTTGATTATTAAATGAATAAAATGATGGATTATTGTTATAAAATTAAAGAAAAAAATCTATTTATATGTTATTTAATGATTATTACATATAAAAATTTTATAATATTTTCAATTGGGGAAGAATTAGAAATAAAATAAAAAACCATGTTAAAATTTATACTTCTTCTTTGGACAACTTCTTTTTCTTAACACCTTACACCCTATAAGGATGGTATTATTATCAAAATAATTTCTCTATGTAATATTAAAATATTTTAAGACTGTATTTGGGTAGTTATTTATGGAACTAAATTGAACTTGATGTGTGAAGATTATAGTATGAGGGGGTCCTTTTAAAAGTAAGGAAATGATGGGATTCAAAATTTTCAACAGATTAAAATATGTTAACATCTTACTCGTGAAAAATTGCTCCAAAATAGAAAAAATTATAAAAATAATATGGTATAGGGTTTATACATATCGATAAATTATTATTTTTAAAATCTTTTAGTCAATTATAATCTATAACAATATAAATTAACCCAATTATAAACATGTTTTAACCATCGCCATGGAAACCGATTTTAACTATTTTTAAATTTCATTTTGAAGAAATTATCTTTAAATTATTTATTAATATTAATTATTATGATTAAAAATATGGAATCCATTTTATCAAATTCAATTCAAATAACTATCCAATGTTAATTTAAAGTTAATCCCATAAAAAGTGATGAGAAGCGATTTTCAAAAAAATTGTCTTATTAAGTATGTAATGTATTTATAAAAAAATCATAAAGTCAAATAAAATAAACTTATTTTTATTTTTTATATTTTATATTTTTTTATTAATTTTAATACATTTTAAAGTAAAATGGAACATTTAAATTGCCTTAAACGAAAATACAATTTTTAATAAGAATCGTTATTTTTCAGTATTAATTTTTAAAACATTATTCATTTTAGAAGTTTCTTAAAAAAGTATCCAAGGATACTTTTATTAATATTAATTCAAAAATTTTATAATTTTGATAATATTTATATTCTAAAATTTGAAAATTATATTTTTAAATAAAAATTATAATGCATGAAAACTAAATCTAGATAGAAAAAAATGTTTTTTTACTAAAAAATTGAATAATATTATTATAATGAATATAAAACTCTAAAAAATTGATTTATATTTTTAATTCATAACAATTAATTGGTTTAAATTTACAAGTTTTTTCATTTTTTCCGACATTTTTATAATTTATTCCCCATAATATTATTTTCGATTTAATAATGTTGTGATATCCTTCTCTCATAGAATTTTCAAATTCTAAAGTTTCTTATTTATCTTAAGTTTTTTACAAAAAACAAAAATGGTTAATCACTTTATTAATAAAAAATATCTCTATATGGTCAAGAATCCGTACAAGTTGTTCCTAATATAAAATTTCTTCTTCTAATTGAACTACTTCAGGGCTCAAAACATACGATTCATTTGGAACATATTTACATTATAATGTAACATGAAATAAATAAGGCACCTAAAAAACATGGATTAAATGAAAATAAATAAGAAATGATCCAATATTATTCAAATGTATATAAGGTTCAATGAAATGTGGACATAATTCTTCCTTTTTACAGAAATGGTTAATAGTTTTCAATATAGATCATTTAAGATAGACATGATAACCATCCTTGAATTAAAGTTAATTCCTTTATTATCTGCATGAATTTTATATCTGCTTTATGTCATTCGCATATACTGCTAAATAATCATCTATTGTTCCAATATTTCTTCTATAAATTATATAAGAACATTTTATATTATGAAATATTTTTCAAAATAAATTTAATTTCATCTAATGTTAGCATTACATGCAAACCTAAATTTTAGAGAAAAACAATATACTATTAATATTATTTTTAAACATTATTTTTATACTAGATATTAAATTGGAGGGTATAAATATGAGTAACTAAATTATAAAAATTAAATGGCTCACACATGAAAAAAATTAATTTATTTTTTTATCAACGGATTAGAAATGGAAATAGAAAATTCTTAAACCTAATATAAATATTTTTCCTAAAAACATTATTAATGCATGTGAATTGAACTAATCTAAATAAATTAAATTAGTCACTATTTTTCTATAATTTTAATAATATTAATATTTTATGTATTTAATATTATGTTTTATCATTAATATAATTTTTTAAGCATGGGATAAAAATAAATATAGTCATATGTACAATAATGTATTTTTTTAAATGTGGTTTCGTCGCGTTCTGTATAGTTATTTTAAAAAACAATTTCCCACTATTAGAAAATTTATTTGAAAATATTAAAATATTTATTTAAATATTAAGTTAAAAAATTATCTTAGAGTGAAATTTTGAATTTTTTTTGAAAAGAGCAATTTTTCAATAATTATTAAAAAATAGTAATTTTTTCAATTTTTGTTTATTAAATCATTTACAATGTTTTATTTTGTTTTAATCTAGTTTTCAAAAAGTAAAATTAATTAAATGAAATTATTTGTAACCCAATTTTGGTAATTTGAAAAAAATATATTTTCAAATTATCGATAAAAACATGTTGTACTTATCAAAACATTTACATTATAAATAACTTATTTGCCTGTCTATGAGTTAAATTTAAAAATAAATCAATAAAATTTTGTGAATTGGATTTCATAAAATTGATTAATATTTTTAAACATAATAATAAATATTTTCAAATAAGTTAAATTTTATTTTTACCATAACTAATAAAAAAATAGTAAAAAATATTTAATATAGTTAAGTTTAAAATGGGGGTTTTGCACATTACAAATGACAGTGTTAAAATTAATTTTTCACCCTTAAATAAAATTCTTATTTTAGAAATTTTATTTTATATTTAGATTAACCTTTTCCATTTTATATATTAATCCTATTTAATTTTTAATCTTAAAGGAGAAATTATCTGGGTAAATAAAGAAATAAATATTTACGTTAGTTTAAACTAAAAATGGTAAATGTTAATACACATTGAGATTAAATAAAAACATGTTTAAAACATTTGTTTAATTTAGTGTTTTTTATCAAATATATATTCATTCTAATAAATTATTTATCTATTTTTTATACACACCTTTTAAAGGTGACTTCCGATTATTGAATTGTTCTAGGTATTTTAAAATTATTCTCCTCTTTAATTATAAATGGCCACCAGCATCCCTCACTTATTCACAAATCATAATCCATTTGGTTTAAAAAAACCTCAAAAATGAATCCAAAATACACTTTTACATATTCTTTATTTTTTTATTCACAAAATTCCAAACCTGGGTTCCTTTATAGGAGATCAAAAGGGGTTGTTCTAAGAGAAGGTAATTTCTTCACTATGATCTTTATTTTTACCTCTTCTGTTACCACATTAATTAATTTATTTATAATTAAAATATATTAAAAAATCGTATATACCATATAATTATATTTTATTATTTTTTTAGTATAGCCTATATCCATTTTCTCATCAGTCAAATTGAAAATGTAACAGCCAATCATTTTTAGGATGGATCACAACCTTACGACGTGATATAGTTCAATTGCCATCAATACCTATAATGGTTATGGATACTGATATATTTGATTTTCATATTTTACATTTATAAAATATTCACATTATTTTAATTATAATTTCTCATCTACATTCTTACATTCCAATCGATTGGAAAATTATAACATCATTCGTGAGTATGTGTAGACTACCACCTCTACGATGCGATGTTATTCATTTTTAGGTTTTATTTTGAAATGGATTTTAATGAAGATTTATTTAATGAATATATTGGATATAAATGACAAAAATTGATTCTTTAAAAGTGATATATTTTTTACATTTCAGTTATTCCATCTGTAATGAAAATGGAAATAACATTCATGTGTATGTACAATCTATCATCTCCATGAATTGGGTATTTAATTTTCTATATATATATATATATATTAAGGATTAATATTAATATGTATATAATTAATTTATATGAAATTTATATCATGTGTAAAATTATTGATATTATTGAACCACGATCAAAGTAATAGTAGCTAAAATGAAAGATGAAAACATACATGAAGTATTAGCAGTTATTACCCGAAACAAGATCATAACAAAGAATTGTTAATAAATGGGTAATAAAAGGTCATAAGAAAAACATATATGGTATGGTATATATAATTATGATTTTTTAATATATTTAAAAAATAATATATTTATTATATTGGATTTTTTAATGATTGTGATGATGTTTGAGACTTAGGATAGGTATTTCTGGTCTCTAAATTATTTCTAAAGGACATATGTCATATTCAACACTAATTTATTTTTTGTGTTGTATATAATATTCTTTAACAAGTTATATAATTAATATAATTATTTTAATGATATTTAATGTTTCATTTTATGTTATTATTTAATTTTTCTTATGCTTTTACTGTTATTGATTCATCTATGGTATTTTATTCTATCATTTATTTTCATGGGAGACATGTTATTAAGACCACTTATTTATGTTTTGTGGTGTATATACTGAACATGAAGGTATTTTATGATTCTTACCATGAAAATTATTATGTATTAATTTCCATGTGGGGACAATTTTTTCATGGGGGTCATGATTCAAATGTTACCAAGTGGTAGGATTTTTATGTTATAATGTCATTTTATATCATGATTACTTGTAATTATGCTTCATATAACAAAATATAATGATTTAACTCCAAAGAAACTCTTGAAGTTTCTTATCATCTATATATTTTTAGATAATAAATGTATTACTATTATTTTCATAATTATATTAAATAAAGATACCAAGCCAATACTTTTAAGGACAAACTACATTTACTTCTATCTTTGTTATACCATATCTATGGTTTCTATAAATGTTTTCAATAAATTTATTAATATTAATATATGATTTTTAAAAGAATTTCTTCCCATGTTTTAATTTTTAATAGATTGATTAAAATGAATATTCCAATCATTTTCCAAATGCAGCAGTATTTTAAATTTTACAAATATATCAATGAAATATTTTTTAAACTCATATGACATGAATAAAAATATCAAACATCATGACCAATCATTATTATAAATATTAATTTATATTTTTCTAATGATATTTTGAAATAAAATTAATTATAAAATAATTTGTTGTTTTTTATTTTTAAAAATATGATTTTGAAAAGAAGAATTATAATTTCCTCAAGATTGTTTTAATGAAATTTTCTTGGAAATCATATTCAATAATAAATTAGTGTTATTTTTAACATGGGATATGATCCAATATTACCATTTTATTTCTCTTTTTTGGATTGTTTTTGTTTCTAATTATGATGACATGATTTTTATGAAACTCATTTCTTTCCATGGGTTATGCTATAATGAAATGTTTATGGTTTATTATATAATGAATGTTTTATAATCATATGGAAAAAATGATGGGATTATGATATGGATGGGACCTAAATCTCCCTAAAATGAATTGGTTAAATATTGATAACTCAAAGGTAATTAAAATATGTTTGAACCTAATTTCATATTACCATATTAATGCATGGACTTGGATTTTATGTCTACAAGATTATGTGTGCCATGGTTTTCATATTAATATGGTAATTCATGGACCTTGTTTAATGTACATAAGATTATGAATGTGCCATAATTCATGTATATTTGTTTATATATGGACCTTATTCCATGTTCGTATGGTTATGTGTGGACCTGATTCCATGTCCATTAGGTTATGTGAGGATTTGGTTTCATGCCCCTATGTTTATACGAGGGCCTTATTTCATGTTGTTAACATAATGAGTTAACATATATCCATTTATACACATTCCCAATGTTATATTCTTACATTTATTCCATAAATATATGTATTATACCATTTTTATGTTCTCATGCCTCATGTTCTTTGATTCCATTATGATTTATGTCTTATGTACAACGAATATTTATTCCTTGACTTTTGTTTATGATATATGATATGAAAGGTGTATTTTTAAAATGATATTATAATTTTATCATACCCTTATTCTCATGTTATGTTGATATATCCCATGTTTACCGTTATTGATCATATTATCGCACAGTTTCTAACTATTTCATTACCCAGTTTATGATGATATTTTTTAATTAATGAATGAATATAGAGTGTACTATATGGGAAGATCATTATTATATATGATTAACGTATTTCATGAAATAAGATAATTGTATATGTAATCTCGAAGGATACCAACCCTCAATGGTCATAGGGTGTGTATTGTGAATTATATTGAATATTTATCTAAAAAATTTTAATTTTTTTTATAAATAATACTAGGATTTTATAAATTAGGGTTCCAAAAACAATAATTCATTGAATTCATCCCAACAACCTTGTGTATGACCCCACATTCTATATAATGACTCAAAACGGGTTATATGTAAACTAGAATCAAAACTATTATTATAATAAAACTCAACCAATGTCAGATATAACATCATAGGGTTTTACAATGGTACAATCCATTAATATTTTATTATTCTTCATCTAAAGGACCCTTCAAATGATGACTATGACTGTCAAGGAGTTCTCTAGTGCATTTAGGCGTCAATTAGAGCTCATAGCCCAAAAAATTAAAGAAAATACTATGAAATATGATAAGAAGAAGTCATGTAGATCATCCTGAATGGTTTTCTCTAAGCCATGTAGTTGTATAAAAAATGATGTAGAGGGATGCATGGTTTGTCTGAATATAGTGACCATAAGAGCATGGTCGTTTATCCAATCCACATTTGTTTTGTATTTGGTTTTTTATGGTTTGCGCAAGGTTGGTAAAACTGTGTAACCATCCATGTGATGATCCACTTAGTAGTATAATATGAGACATGGTTGGTGTACGGTTTTTCCAACCATATAATCTAATTGTGAAAAGGTTTATTTAAGGTTGAAATTATCATTCTACCCTCCTTTAATGATTTTAAATCATTTATTATTCATCGATTTTTTTTCCAATGGCTACGTTATTCGTTCTTGTAAGAAATATCTTCTTGTCTAAAAATAATAATTCATCCAACTCCTCCATTTGATCTCTGATTGATTCTCCATTATATCCATTGGAAATCTAGATTTATTTTCTCACATATTATCAATTCTAATTCAAGTTATTTTTCCCATTTTTCTGTTATTTGTGTTCAATATCATTTTCCCCATTTTCATGGAATCTGACAAATTCATTGATTTCTCAAAATGTAGCTCCAATCAAAGGTAGAAGGTAGGTGAGGGAATTTTTATGCAGCTAAGGTAGTTAGTTTAGGTATTATCGCAGCTTTTTGATGCCTTCCATAAATTGTTCCATTTTGCAGTGCACCGAACCCTTCCGACTTTACCCTGGATTTTCCAATATAATTAAATTGAGTGCCTTATCTAGCCTTTGGCTTCTCGAGTTAGTGGAAAATGAACCCCCTGGGTTTACCACCTTTATAAGTGCCACCCCTATGGGTAATGTTATCCTATAATGCATAATCTTCCCTTTTATTGTCTCTGAGGAATCCTCAAGGATCATTGAAACACATTTAAAACATTTTAATTATGCATTGACAAGTTTTGGGCGATGAATATATTTTGATGCCTTTTCACATCATGCTATTTTAAATGGTAGAGATAATTAAATTGCAAATTATATTATGGATAGTTCTATATAACATGAATGAAAATTCCTAGGTTTATTTTCCATGACCATCATGCATTTTTCAATGTAAATTCTCATATTAAATGATGTTATCAATTGGTTGGACTAGTAATGAAATGTAATGAATCTTTAATGCTTTCAACTTATTTCTAAAGGTGAAACAAGGGGTTCATACATAATAAAACCCTGTAAAAACTATGGAACCTTCTTTTTAGGGTCATTAATTGTTATTAAATACATCAGTGGTGATACCAACAAATACTTCGCCAGGCTCATTGATCATGCTATTTTTTTACCACAAAATTGGTGAAACTTGATACTTACAGGAGTCCCATTGGATATGATCAATGGAATTATGGTTTAGACATGCGTTGGGAGAGACTATGGTCCCTACCTGTGATATAGTGTATAAAATTAGAGGCTAGCCCTTGATTTTGTACACCATGATTACAGTGACACATGGGATTTCATTCTTCAGTCTCCACAGATGAACTTCTTGGATAATTTCAAATGATGAGCCCCTCAAACGATACATGGAATGTCCATCTTGATTTCCCCAGATGGTCTCATGTAATCTTACTATAAAGTTGAAAATGGTTTCAAAAATGAAATAATCAAAATTTTAAATGAATGTTTTCAAAATTGAGTTGAACATTTAATGATGGAAACATATAGGACATGTACTCCAAGACTAATAAGATTTTTGGGACATTAAATCTCATTATAATATACCCAAATATCATTATCACTACCATATATATCTATTTAGAAATACCAGCTCAGGTTGATAAAGGTGATTGAGTGGTTCTCTTAGTAGAACCTAGTCCAATGCATTTTTTTTATCTTACTTTTAATTACTATGGAACATTGTTTATTTTATAATTTTTTAATGTAATGTCTTTTAAACCATCAGATCGTGCCTAATGTGATTTTATATTACAACCTTTATTGAGATAAATTATTACTAATTTATATTTTATTGTTTTCTCTTTATATAATGAGAATAACCCATCTTCAAATTATTGGTTGTCTTATATTATAAGGATAGGGTTTTGGCGGATGATGACTGATCCTACATTCGAGATTTTAATTGTATAATTTTTTAACATTTTTTGGTTTATTTAATATTATATATTATTTTATTATATATCCCATGAATTCAATCTTCTATTGCTAATTTTCATGAGAACCATTCTCTATCTTTTTGTTATTCATCTTCAGCTTATTGTTCTTTTAGCATGAATGTATTATTAATATTTTTGTGATGTTATCTATTGTAAGATTTTATTCTGTTATTTGTTATTAAATTTTAGTACTATTTTCTAAACTTATACATGATGTAATATTCTACCCAATGAATAACCCTAGGCCCAAAATACAATTCAATAGCCTTTGGAATTTACGGAGGAATGCATGAGGTCTTCTGTCCACCATCTCGGGGAATGATTATGTGGCACAAGGGGTGGGATTATAAAAAGTAGTACCCAAAACATATTTCTTTTTTAATACTTTTTGAGTTTTTAAAGAAGACTATGATATCATATTTTTTCATAATTTTGTGTCTGGGAGAAGCTTCCCAATATATATGAGTATCCCAAAAAACCATGAATGATTAAATGATATAATTTTTGGGCATTTATGGGTTCACCAGATTTCACCATTAGGTGACTCACATGATTTGAATTGTTAATATCCAGATGGAATATTTATGACATCATTGCAATGATACAAGGTCATATTATAATAGTTCATCATACTATGAACTATATTACATAAAATCACATGCATTATTAAATTCCCCATATTCTTTTCAGTGTACATTTCGGGTTTTGTATGTTAATAATTTTTGTTCCTTATTATTTTTAAATTATAGTCCCTTGTTTCTTTTTTTGGGATGTGATCCAATTAACTTACATGATATATAGAAATGAAATTGGAACTTAATGAACATACCTTTACAAAATAGTTTCATCCTATATAGGTTAAATCATAGGCCTTATACAGCCAAATTGGGCAAGTTGATCAATGGACCATTTGTAACATGATCTGTAATATGTTTTTGTTAAACATAAATGGTCTCTACCATCCAATTTATAAGACTTATGTGACCATATAAATTAGAAATTTTCGTTCATATAATTCAAAAACCATAGTAAATTTAAATTTATAAATGAATTAAAATTAATATGACACTTTAAATGAAATGGTTACATTGTATTGAAAACAAGAGATCGTAGCCTAGCCTTACCATGGAAGTGGGTTATTTGTAGTGTTTAAATTGATTCCTTCATTTATCATTCTAGTATCCCAGTACTGTCTTGTAGAGAAGGATGTGGGGTTTTATTTATTTAGCAGTACAACTTTCTTCTTTCTATATTTCCACTTTCCCTATCAATTATAAAACATTTCTGAGGAATGTACTTGGAAATTTTAGAGCTAATACACCATGATGACCTTGTGTTGTCTGTAAAATATTTGGTGATGAACATAATCTTGAGGTGTTAGTACCTAATCCACCTATAAAAGCTCATATAGTTCCACCTGAGGATCCTCTTCATGATAATCCCCAATGTTATGATGCCCAGTTTCATTATAGCTTTATCCAGTTCATGATATCAGTGTTAGGAGCTCCTCGACCTTCCCCTTCATTGTTATAGATGACCTGTGAGTTCTAGAAACAACATCCTCCAACCATCTTATGGGATGGAAGGCCTCAGGATATTGATCCTTGGTTATATTATTTGGTTTCAATCAAAGAGAATATAAAGATTCCTCTAGAGTGGAGGGTAAAAATCATGATCAACAAGGTATATAATTCCACCATTCATTTTTCGGATTTTCTAATTCAAGATGATATACATGTGGGTATGATCTATGTAGACTTTTAGAAATAGTTATTCATTAATTTATTACTTCAATAATTATGAATAGATTTGTTTTGGGAAATCATGCAAATTGAGGACAGTGAAATGTTGATGATGTAATACTTTTTCCACTTCACCGAATTACAATGTTTTCCCCATTAATGACCGGTGATGAGCTTACCCCTATGAGAAACTTTGAGGATGCAATTTTTTATTCTATATACTTGTAAGAGAACCTATTTTATATAACCATAGTTTCATAAATAGGAAACCAGGACCTCATCACTTAGAAAAACCTTAGGGAATCAGGTGATGTGAAACAAATCCTTTCATAATAGATGGAATGTTGTGGTTTGTCCAGTGGAATGAAGAGATGATTCATGGGTACTTTTGGGGTATGTACCATCTAGGTGGAACACACCAACATTATTGTTTTTTTCACTAATGTGGTAGTCTAGGTTATAAAAATATATAGTATATGATGAACCTAATCAAGTGTCGAGTGTGAGGGAAGATGGGTTACCTCCAACATTTCTACTGATCCATTCCTTAATTCCATGTGAATGACATTCTTTTACAAACTCACCCTTAGGCGTGGGGTTAATGACAACTCTTTGGCATTAAGCTGACCTTTTACAGGATGTTCATGCTAAGATGGTAGTCATAGAGGAGGCATTCATGCTTTAGTGTTCCATTATCTATAATGTGGGACTACTCATGCTAATCAAGTTACATCTAAGGCAGATAGTTACAGACATATATATTTCTTACAGTATATTCTAGAGGAGAAGAGTATATGGAAACTTATAGATATAGGTATTATTATAGTAGCCACGACATTAGTATTTTCATTATATTATACAGGTGCATCTTACTCATTTCTATCTGCTACCACTATGGGAAGTTTGGGATTAGTGGTAGAACAATCAAGCAGTGTTATGACCATCGACATCCTTTTGGGTGCTTGAGATGAAGGTATAGGCTAATTTAATGGGTTCTCCATTTAGATAGTTGGGTACCATTTTCTATGTAATTTTTTGTACTTGAGATTGCAGGATTTGGCATCATTTTCGGTGTGGACTAGGTTGTGACTTATCGGGCCCATGATGATTTATGTCACTAAATGTTAATGTTAACATCACCCGAGGGATGTACATACATACATAATAGATAATATTATATTCAAGATAATTGAGTATTACTCAAACATTATTTGATAGGTGGAGTAATATACAAGATGTCAAGTCTCTTTATGAGTGATTAGGGAATTCATCTTTTGGAATTACATCATGTGGTGGATCGTTTCAGGGATGTCTTCCATAATGATTTTTCCATATTATTATTCGTTAGGGAAGTAGAGTTCACTATTGATCTTGTGCAAGGTGTGGCACTTGTGTCAAATCCAATATATAGGATGGAACATACAGACCTATAAGAACTCAAGATACATCTTTATGAAATATATTCTAAGGGTCTTATCCAACCAGGAACATCTCCATAGTGTTCAGATATCCTATTCAACAAGAAGGTGGATGGTAACCATTGGTTTTGAATGAATTAGTACTGATTGAATCAGCTCATAGTGAAGAACCAATATCCACATCCTTATACAGTATACATCATTGACTACATCAAGGAGAAATTAGTTTTCTCCATGATGGATTTTGTTTGAGGTAAAACATGTTCCTTTGAGGCCATTAGGCATTCCATGTACAATGTTTCATAGTATGTATGACCAGTAAGAGTAAATGGTTATGTTGTTCGGTCTCACAAATGTTCTAGCAGTCTTCATAGATCAAAATAATTGGGTTATCCCTATGTATCTTGATTTAAGTTTTTAATTCTATGTAGATGACATATTAGTGTATTCTTTAACTAGACATGACTTGTCAATCATCATGATATCAAGCTAAATAAACTGAGAGATAACTAGCTATATGTGATTCTCATTAAATGAAATCCTTAGATCCACAATAGTTTTATCCGTGAATCATATCATATCAGAGGTAGGTGTATATTTGACCAATGTAATTTGAGTGTCATGGTTTCTTATGAGCATCTCAATAACATATTTGACACAGAATGTTTTTTAGGGATGGATGGCTATTACATGCTATTCATCCAAGACTTATCATGCCTAGATGTGCTACTTATGTGGATGAAAATGAAGGCTATAAAATTTAACTAGATTGAATATTATAATATAGATTTTCAAGATTTAAAGTGAAAATTCATTATAGAACTAAATATACTTCTTCATGAGCTAGGAAGAAGCAATATTGTTGGATGTCATGCTTTATGGATTGGGATTGGTGCAGTTATGATACAGTGGAATCGGGTTATTTTGTATAAGTCCCACCAACTGAGGCCTTATTAGTCTAACTATACTACACAAGATCTCAAGCTAATATTTATGATTCATGGTATAAATTTTTGGAGGCACTGCCTACTGTTCGAGTAGTTCATTATTTGGATAGAACATAATAGTCTTAAACGCATCTACACATAGTGAGACTTGAATTTAAGGTAGCGCATGTGAATTGAATAGAAACGATAATTTGAATTTATTATAATTACACAATTGTAAATGGTAATTTCATCACTCTTTTCTTAATTTATAATACGTAGATTCAAGATATAAATAATTCTAAAAGTGTGTGTATATTAGAGTATTTTTTCACTAAGATGCATATTGACATTATGGAATAGCATAGGTAGCCCATCATAGTGGCTCTTGAAGTGGAATCCTTATTTATGGAGCTATAACAGATGAGGAAATTATCTGATTTAGAAGGACTCATCCTAAGGAAGGGCATTGCATGTGAGAACCACATCCTTATTGGGTTATGGATTTTGGTGAATCTCTACTCTTCCTTGACCATATACAGCTGCCTATAGATATATGAGAATAGGCAATGAGGGAATCCCTTGACTCTATCTAGGAAGTTCATCCTGGTCTCACCCTAATGAAATGAGACATCTACTTAATATTGTTGTCTAGATATAAATAGGTAGAATATGGGATTTATCACTAGGTGATCCCCCTTGTCATCATGTGAATACAAAATACTAACAACCGACTAATATTTTAAAACTTTTCTCCATTTTTGAGTAAAAATTAAATTATGTCACAATGTATTTTAGGAAATTCATGTAGATATTCCCTCATTGAAGTGATGATTTGTTAGTGATCGTAAATAGGCTGACAATAGACAAGCCCTTCCAACAGATATGGAAGTCCGTCTCTATTTATGGGATTGAAAGGATATATATACTGAAGGTAGTGAGAATTTATAGTGTAACTCATTCTATCAAATAATAAATTGATTACCCTATTATATAATTGTAAGAATAGGGTTTATAGAAAACACTAGTTTTACAGGTCCTCTTGAGTACTATAAATCACCCTCAGAATTACGGGTATTCTGATCAAATAATACAGTAGTTATAGTAATTGCTATGGGCATTTATACATGATTTTGGAGATTTTTGGGAAAATCATATAACTCTAGTGATTTTTCCTACAAAAAAACATTTCATGAAATATTAATATGGATCTGTATGAGTCCCTATATGGTAGACTATTTTTTTAACCTTTGTGATAGCCTATGGTAGGAGAAACATCTCTACTCGATCCTCATCTTGTTCAAGATACATAAAAGAAAGTCTAACTGATTTAGAAGCATATGGCTACAACTTAGTATTGGCATCTATCTTATATGTTTCATCTTCATGGTCGTCTTTAGTTTGACCTAGGATATCAGGTCTATCTGCATGTATTTCTAATATTGTGTCATATATGAATTAGGAGATAAGGAAGATTTTCACAGAGATATGTTGGGACCATTGGGATATTTGTTAGAGTTGGGTCAATAACCTATAGTTTGATGTTACCACAAAATAATCATGACAAGAAATCCATCCTCAACATATCCCATCTAGAATCGATACATGAAGAACTATCTAAATATGTTGACCCTATGGATATTGAGTTGGAGGTGGATGCATTCATTGAGATGACTTTGGGATGTATTATTGGTAAAAGCAAGAAGCTGCTCTAACGTAGTTCAATTTCTCTGGACTTGGTTCCACGGTAACATAAATTTTTATAGGTTGAGACTAGGGATATGAAGACCAATGTAAATTTCCAATCACCGAACTCTTCTCATACAACATTCTTCTAACATCGTAATAGAATGTTAGGGGTGAGTTATTTTAAGGAGTGGAGGTTATAACATCTTTGTTTTTTCCAAAGGTATATACCATTAATTTTTTGTTCTTTTACAACTAAATGACCCTTATAATGATGACTATGAGGTTCCAGGATTTCATGAGTGCATATAAGGCTCATTTAGTGGCCATATCCCTAGAAATAAAATAAAAAAATGGGTACCGTGTTTAGCAGAAACTGCGCCACCTATCCCACACAGTTTTCCTTAAATCATGTAATTACAAACTGTAGAGTGTAGAGGGACACATAGTTTTTCTAAAACTTCATGACCTAAGGTTCATGTTAATGAGACCCATCTAATGTTTTTATATATTTTTTCTTCATGTTTTGTACGTGGTTAGTCAAATAGTGAGCCTAACCATGTGATGCACACCTTAGTATTAGATAATGGAGAACGACTGGTGCAGGATTTGGCCAACCGGGTGAACAAATATTTTTCATTGGTATTTGAGGTTGAAATTACCATTTTACCCTGCTTTAATTATTTTAAACCATATATTATTACCCTTTTATACATTTCTCTATCATCTGAATACTTCATACCCATAAATATAGTCTTATCCACTCAACCTAAGAATTCAAGAAACCCTCAATCTGATCTAAGATTTATTCACCTTTAAATCAAATTGTATGCTAAAGGTAAAATCTTGATTGCTTGTTAATATATTTCATGAAATTATTCCCATCTATTTCTCAATGTGGGTGGAATATCATTTTCCCCATTTGTAGGTCATTTGATAGTTTCATCAGTTTCTCCCTTTCTAAATCAAATCGAAGTTTGATGTTGGACGAGGTAATCTCTATGAGGATAAGGTAGGTGGTTTAGATATTTTCCCTTCATTTCACTACATTTAAAAAAAAAATAAAATTTTTCTGCAAGTCAGACCCATTAATATCCACTAATAATTTTTCAATATAATTAAATTGAGTGCCTTACCTAGAATTTGGTATCCCAAGTGAATGGAGAATCAATCCATTGGATTTATTGCCTTGTTAAATTCAATCTCTATGGGCGTGGTTAACTTATAATGAGTAATTATCTCATTTCATAGTTTTTAGGAAATCACTATGGGGATTTTAGTCACATTTCAAATCCTTGAACTATGCATTGAGTTGTTTAGTGGGATGAATATAGTGAAATGACATTGAATATAATTCCATAGAAAATAGTTAAGATTATTGAATTGGATAAGTTATCATGCCTTATTCCATATCACTAAAATGAAATTACCAATGGTTTTTAGATTATCTATCATCCCTATTACCATGTAAATGATCGAATTACATTAAATGACCTCTCTATTACATGTGTTATAAAATGTAGTGTTTTTTAATGCTTTCACTATAGTGTCTCAGGGAAATAAGGATTTATGACACATGGAACCCATAGAAGGACTCTCCTACCTTCTTGTTAGAGTTATTAATGGTTATTAAATATTCAATGGGTGATACTAGAAATTATTAGGATGGGATCGCCGACGGTTATATATTTTTTCCTCTATAAGTGGGGCATTAGGTGCCTAGGGGATCCCTTTGGAAGGGCTGAAAGGAATATGTGTGTGAACCATTACTCATAAGAGATACTCAAGGAAATATTTTGATATATGTTAGAAACTATTTGTCTGTTCCTTGACTTTTCAAACCATTCTTTGAGTGACATGTAAGTCATCATCCTTGGGACACCACAAACTGACTCCTTGTCTTTGGTCATATGATGACCCCCTCAAGAAATACATGGAACGTTGGTGCAGATTGACATGGAAGGGATTAGGGAGTCTCCCTATAATGTATAAAACGGTTTCCAATTTTTCTTAAAGAAAAATTTAAATGACTGTATTCAAAATAGAATTGATCCTTTTGTGTTATAAATTTAGGGACATCTCTTCCAATCGTAAACATGATCTTGTGGAAAGTCCATCTACTTATACTATACCACCACACACATTACCACTGTAGTATCTCTTCATTCATACATTTCTTCTTAGGCCAATGCAGGTGATTAGTTTTTTTTCTATGTGAAACCAAGTCCAATTCATTTATATTTTTAATCTTTCATTTAATTCTTATAGAACACTTCTTGTTTTATATTTCATGGAATGAAATGGAATAGAAACCATGGATATTTGCCTATTAGAATTGTATATCATCAAATTCTTGGGCACCTTTGTTACATGTGTAATTTTTATGGTGGCATAAATAGAAAAGGGAAGCAGTCAACATCTAATGTTTGATTGTATTGTATTACTATGATATATTTTTTAGGAAGAGGATCAAGCTCAAGCTCAAGATACTAGTTCTAGTATTTTTCATAATTTTTTTAATATTTTATAGTGTTGTATATGTTATTATCCCATATCCAATACATTAAAATTGTTATAGATACATTCCATGTGTATCTTATTATATCTATTTATTATTCAGCAATAGTTTATTATTCATTTGGCTTGAATGTATTATTACTATTTTTCTACAAATATCTATTCTGGGTTGTTATATATAATATTTCATAGGTATATATACTATTGTGCTCTACTATAATCTATGTGGAATAGTCTCTCCATGGACTCACCTTATTCCATTGCTTTTATCATCAACCTCTAGTATTCGAGGAGGAACACTTGAGGTCTTGTTGCCACCATCTCAGGGGTTAGTTATGTGGAACTCAAGGGGGAGGACGCTACATCATATATTTATCCCCACTCCTAGGATAATATCTTAAAAATGTTCAAATAATGTCATCTAATTTTTGAATCATTTACTATGACTATCCATTATATTAAGGACAAAAATGTATAGATAAATTTATTTTAGTACCCAATGACTTGGAAGTAAATTCCATAAATTTAATGTAAAGCTTTGATCACAATAAGATATAATAGAATGAGGGACACTATGTGATAATTGTAAATTTAATATAATAATGATAAAATATATCCAAATAAATATTATCTTGAATGGAAATAAAATGAGTAGACTTATTTAATTCTTCAATTATTACCTAAATCAAATAATTACCATGAGATATATTTGGTAACCCAATCATGAGATCCATGGATATAACATATTCTTTATATTCTATAATGAAAAATCACATTTGATAATTTTCAGTCAAATTTATCTTGTTGACATGTCAAATATTTCATAGTAAACTCAGTATTATATTTATTCATTTAATGACTTCTAGAAATTTTAATAAAGGTCTGTATACATTTTTGTGTTGCTGAATGGAATGAAAATGGATGGATTTGAGCATCACATAGTAGTTATCTCATCAAATAGGGGTAAAATAAATTACAGTATTTTATTTTGAATGTCACAACCCATCCTCGGGGCCCGTGTCGTGACTACCCCAAGCCCACGTCCCATAGGACAGGTGCTGGTGACTAGAACCAATGTCGTGAAACTCGATAAAAGGGAAGGAATTTCCATTATATAAGAAAAAAATCACCAAAGAGTACACAAGATGAAGTAAACACTAATTAAACTGAGTACAAAAGTATGTGTTGGAATGTAAATGGGAAAGAATAAAAATACAACTGAAAGTGAATTACAACTGAAAAGAAATTACAACAATATAAAAGTATAGAAGCAACTCTGATCCATCCTCTGGAAGTCCCACCTATAGGGTGGGTACAAATAGTCTCCTCAGCTCCTCGACTCCAGCCATCCACTCCATGTATGTCTAGTCCAGTGATCTACCTCTAGGTACCATCCAGCTCCACGATCCTCCCCCTCATCAGCAATGTCTGTCATCTGCATCCAATACAACGTAGTGCGGGCATAGCCCGTGCAGGGGTGAGTATACGCTACTCAGTAGGGACCCCGAGACCCCCAAAGGTCTCTCAAAATCCATGAAAGATACAGTCACGAAGTAAAAAAACAAAACTACTTATGTATATACCCATATATATACCTAAGTCATCAGTTATATTTAGTCTCCAACTCTCAAGCACCACGCAGTCCACAATGGAAAACACAACCCAGTCCATAAAGGATAGCACAACTCAGTCCACACAGTAAAAACACAACCCTATCCACAAAGGATAGAAAGTCAATCACATTGATGGTAAGATTGAGAATCAAGACTCAGCTCAAACAGGTATACACATTGTAAGGTGATAGAGATGATCATATGTAGCCACTGATTCATCTAAGCTGTCAGACCCACATAGGATACAAGACCAGCTAAGCTGTTGGACCCACACAGGATACAAGACCAGCTACTCTACCGAACCGACACATGATACAAGTATAGAGGTCAATACAGTTGGACCCACATAGGATAAAATAATAGTATTTATCGCCGTCGAACCCTCGGAGGATTCCTGTATGGTCGTTGTCTCTGTCTAACCATTGGAGGCTTCCAGTACAGAAGTCGATGTAGTCGCAGCCATCTATGAGGTTTCTGCATACATCACGTTCGATTCTGGGAGGGTCTACTCTACGAGCCAAGGGGGTTGATACATAAACTATCAAGGAGACTAGAGTTGATGTATCACAATTTTCTGTCTCTTCAAAAGAAACCCAACCCGACAGAGGGTTTGTCAGTCAGACGCCCGGTCTAAGAGTTATTGGATTTTCCGTCCCAAGGGCCCTGTTTGTTTTTAAGCTAAAACCAACCCAACCGTACTCCAGCTGTGCCCATCCCTCAACCAGAGTAAGCCAAAAAAACTGTCTCACTAAGAAGAATTCAACAAAGTCGACGGAACGTCAATCAGACATCCGGAACTCATGTTATAATTGTTTCCGCACTGAGGGCCCGATTGGTTTCATGTTCGAACCAACCAGTTTGTACCAAAAGATCTCTGAAACATTAATTTCAATATACCGAAATGACTGCCACGATCTAAGGATCCCAATACAACTGACAGTGCGTCGATTGGAGGTCTGTAGCCCAAGATGTGGGCGAAAAACCATAGGCGGTCCGAAATGGGGGGTCTGGGCCCAGCCCGACCCGGGTCCGGGTCCGGCCAGGGAGGGCGCGGCCTGGCTCGGCTGGGTGCGGCCCGGCCCAGCTGAGCGCGGCCTAGCCCAGTGGAGCGCGGCCCGGCCTGGTCCGCGCGTCCCACCCCGGTCCGGCCGGGGGGGTGCGCGGGCTCGACCACGGGCCGATCAGGGGGGGGGGGACGTGGTCCCCCCTCCTTTGCGCTCCACGAATGCAGCGCACAATCGCCGCATCCCTTTAGGATCCCATGCGACCGTGGGATTCAACTACCTGCCACCATGGCATCAGCCATGGCGGCTACATCCGGGGGTGCGTCGGGCACCGCGGCCTCCCGGCAACGCCTTCCGCGGACCATCGGATGCACTCCGATGGTCTGATTTACCCGTCGTCTGTGGCTGCCGCTCTCTCAAGACCCATTCAACACAACGACGGCTTCGATACGCGGTTGCGGTCTAGTTCCATTGTCGCCCGTCAACACGCGCACATAAAAACAAACAGCGGAGAGTCACTGGATGTGTTTGTTTGGCCTGCGCCCTCCACGTTAGTTGATAACAAAAGGGTCGAATAACAATAATGATCAATGACAAACAAGGAACAAAAATTAGTTAAGATTGAATGTAATTTCCAAAAATTCCCCCACAAATAATAATTCCCAACCTGCATATAAAAAATTCACGGATCAACTTGACAATGATTTGATCCGCGTTCTTTTTTTAGAGGAAAAAAATGGGAATATTAACATTCTCAAGATAAACCCCTACTTCAACAAAGAAGGCATTCTTCGGTGTCATGGTAGAAGGCGTCATGGTATATGGTGTCATGGAGAAAGGAAATGAAGGTGACTTCAGGGTGTGTCGAGGAGGAAGCGACTTCTCCACTATTTTCATGCAGATTATGATTGGTGGTGCATCGTCATTCTCTGAGGAACCGGCGTTATTCATCATTTTTCGTCGGAGGCCAGCATTCTTCATCGCACAATGATGCTCTCCTCTTGATCACCAAAATAATAGTTCTTCCCCTATTATATTATTATATGCAAAGAAACACTCCTACAATTATTTCACCACAATAATTAAAAGTGTTGACATTTAATTAAATAAGGGAGCGAAAAGGTCCCCCCATAATTAAATGCGTTGGAAGTTTAAATTAAAAAGGGTAAAAGTAAGGTTCCTCATTAAATTATGGGTTTACATAATTTAATGGGTTGAGGTGAAAATTAATGGATGTTTGTAAAAATAAATGGGGTTTCTAAAAGAGATTTAGAGGTAATTTAAATGGTGGGGATTGTGTGGGCCCCAACTCTATTAAATCCACACTTGGGTAGTTAAGTGGATGTGGGCCCTACCCTTAACAACCCATGGGAGGAAAAACCTCCTCATGAAATAAAAATTGTTCGGGGAATATTTTTATTTATTTCTTAAACAAACCCCCAAAAATTATCTTCTCCTCTTTTGCGAATGCATCTGCGGTAAGTGTCCCTTTAAGAAATTACCGGTGCTGCGGATTCCTCGGGGCCCTCAGATTTAAATTCTGATCATCGGTTAAATAGATATAAAAAACAACATGTTTTTTCACTGAACATACCCGAGCTAAACTTTGAAAATTGACTCCGAGCACACCGGGCCTCAGAATCAAGCGCCGTCAGAAACTGCAGACTCGTAAAATTCCAATGAAATTAAGAAAAAAGAAATTACTTGAAATTTATTGGACTTTACATTACTCCCACCTCAATGCATTATGACCCCGTAGAGCTACAACATAATCTAGTGGAACAAATGAGGGTACTGAGCACACATCTGAGCCTCCCGCTCCCAAGGGCTCTCCTGGAGGATAGCGTGATTCAAACGTATGCACACTAGAGGCATCGAACGTCCATGTAGGACCCACTCCTATAGATCCTCAATCTCCACTGGGACCTCCACAAAAGTCTCCCCTTCATCGATGTCTAGCTCCCAGTGATCAATGATATGCGTCGGGTCATGCACGTATATCCTCAACTGAGATACGTGGAAGACTTCGTGCACATGGTGAAACTGGGGTGGATGAGCCATGTGATAAGCCACCTCACCTATCCTACTGAGAAACTGGAATGGTCCAATGGAGTGCGGAGATAACATTCCACCCCGGTAAAATATCCTTAATCCACGTCATGGTGACACCCGTAAGAAAATGTGGTTGCCATCCTCAAACTCCAATGTTCTCTGCCTCCTATCAGCATAGGACTTCTGTCGGCTCTGGGAAGTCCCCATCCGCTCCTGGATGATCTTTACCTTCTCCGTGGTGGCCTGAACCATCTCTAGTCCAACAAGTGTTGACTCCCCGGGGTCTGTCCAGCACAGAGGTGATCTGCAAGGTCAGTCATACAATGCCTCATATGGTGTCATCCCGATGGTGGAGTGATAGCTGTTGTTGTAGGGAAACTCCAGCAAGGGTAGGTGATCCTACCAGTTGCAACTAAAGTCAAGGACACATGCATGGTGCATGTCCTCGAGTTTCTGAATGGTCCTCTCCATCTGGCCATCCGTATAAGGGTGAAAGGCAGTGCTCAGGCGTAGTTGCATCCCAAATGCCTCCTGCAACCCCTTCCAAAGTCGGGATGTAAAGCGAGCATCTCGATCGAAGAGGATAGTCGATGGCACACCATGAAGTCGTATGATCTCTTTAACATAAAGGCGTCCCAAGCTCTCCACTGAGCCCTTCTCTCTAATGGGTATGAAGTGAGCTGACTTTGTCAGTTGATCGACAATCACCCAAATAGAGTCATGACCTCTAAAGTACGTAGAAGCCCCACCATGAAATCCATGGATATCCCATCCCACTTCTTCTCTGGGACATCTAAGGGTTGTACCAAGCCTGCAGGTACCTAGTGCTCTTTCATCACTTGCTGACAAGTGAGGCATCGAGAAATTAACTCTGCCATAGCCTTCTTCATACGCGGCAACCAGTACTATCTTCTTTGGTCCTGATACATCTTCGCTACTCCAGGATGTACCACTAGAGGGGGATTTAGGAACTCCCTCAGCACCTCCTCCTAAAAAAACATCTGTTACCATGGTACTTCCCCTCAAAAGGATGACGTGCTCTCCTCCTACAAGAAATTAAATCAGGTGCATGTCCTGAGGATATATGTGCATGTCGCATCTCATAGTCCACGTCCCAATGCTTTACCTCTCCGACCCGCTGAAAAAGTGGAGGAGTGACTGTGAGGGACTGAAGATAGGCTGCCCCACCACTATCCACAAAGGATATCTGCAAAGAGGCTAACTATTATGTCGCCTCTCCAAGTAGCTGGATTCCTGACCTCATGATGAGGGAATCAGCTACTACGTTCCCCTTCCCAAGAGTATACACTATCTCAAAGTCATAATCCAAGAGGAACTCGAGCCATCACCGCTATATCAAGTTCAGTCCCTTCTGCGAGAAGATTTTCCTGAGACTCTAGTGGTCAGAGTGGACTGTAATATGCTCGCCAATCAGATAGTTCGGCCACATCTTCAACGAAAATACCATTGTTTCTAACTTCGGGTCATGGGTAGCATAGTTCTACTCATGCTTCCTCAACTACCATGAAACGTAAGTGATCACTGCTCACTCCTACATCAGGAAACAGTCGAGTCATGTCCCTGATGCGTCGTAGTAAACTATGTACCCTACATCCTCCTATGGTAGCCTCAAAATGGGAGCACTGGTCAATCTCCGCCTCAGCTCTTGGAAGCTTTGCTGACATCTGTCTGACCAGACGAAGGGTTTCCCCTTCTTCGTCAAAGCTTAAAGCGGTGCTGAAACTCTGGAAATGTCTGGCACAAAACTGCAATAGTACCCAGCCAGACCTTGGGAACTCTGCACCTCCTTCACGCTCCTAGGTGGATCCCAAGCAAGTACCGCCTAGGCCTTCGCGGGATCCACTAAAACTCCCACCTCAGAGATGATGTGCCCCAAGAAGTGGACCTCTCGAAGCCACAACTGGCACTTCAAGAACTTACCATAAAGAAGGTGCTCTTGGAGTGTATCCAGTACAACCCGTAAGTGGTAGGCGGGCTCCTCCTTAGTAGTCGAGTAAATCAGTACGTCGTTAATGAAGAATATGACAAACCAATCGAGGTAGGGATGGAAGATCCTGTTAATGAGACTCATGAACACTGCTAGAACATTGGTCACACGAAAGGGCATGACCAAAAACTCATAGTTTCTGTACCGACACTTGAATTTCATCTTCTGCACATCCTCATCCCAAACTCGGAGCTAATGATAGCCCGACCTAAGGTCTATCTTCGAGAAACAAAGTGATCCCTTGAGCTGATAGAAGAAGTCGTCAATCCTCGGAAATGGATACATGTTCCTCACAGTCACCTGGTTCATGCGACGATAGTCAACACATAGTCGCGAGCTCCCATCCGCCTTCATGGTGAACAGTATCAGGAAAGCCCAGGGTGAAACACTAGGTCGAATGAATCTCTTTCTCTACAAGTCCTCCAGCTATATCCGTAGATCTCGAAGATCAGTGGGATCCATCCGATATGCTGGAGTGGATATCGGGGCTGTCCCAGGGTACATTTCAATATAGAAATCTACCTCTCTGTTAGGAGGTAGTCCTGGAACATTGTCAGGGAAACTATCCACATACTGATCCACCACAACCGGAAAACTCAGACTCCACACGTCAACTGCTCAAAGGATGAGACTGGCCACCTCATGAGTGATCGGCTGTCCTCTCCTATGCTTGAGTCCATCCTGTGCTGCAAAGGATCCCTTCTCACCTGTGAAGGTGAACCTGTTCCAATCGGTGCGGACACACCGCACCATGCGCCTAATACAGTTGATCTAAGAATGGACTGTAGATAACCAGTCCATACCGAAGATGACGTCATAAGTCCTCGACGCCGCTACAAGAAGATCCCACCGGATTCTCTCGCCTCCTAGAGTAAGCTCACACTGCCACAACCAGTGTGTAATCTTCATGTCTACTACTGTAAAAGTCTCTGGCCGCAACGATCGAGCCAATTGCTCTATTGGAATCTCTATGCTCCGAACAAGGGTAGCGACAATGAAAGAATGACTCGGACTTGTGTCTGTAATAGCTGCAGAATGGGTGGAGTAGACACAAATAGTACCAGGAATCATCTCGGGTGCGCTGTGGTCATAAGCCTCTGACGCCTGGAGCTGAGCCTGCCTCTGCACCCTGGCACACTTTGGTCAGGATGGACCTCCTGGGGGTGGTGGTGGTAGAGCCTCGAAGCATCGTCCACCACCTGCCGCTCGGCCAGCTCCTCTGCCTCATCTGCCTACTCCCTGCGGACCGCCACGGTCGAACCTCTACCTCTACCTGGGAGGTCCCTCCACCGTCTGTTTCTCGTCTTCATGGCGGATCGGGCAGTCAAAATCCATGTGGCCCTGCCCACCGCATGCATAACACTGTCTGCTCCTCGGATGGCTGGCTCCGCACCGTGTGCCCCGCACAGTAGAACCCATGTCCTGAGGTCATCCACCTATCAGCCTCATCCACTTAGACCCCTACATCGTCTGCCAATTGCCGGCTGTAGAAGACTCTGCTCCACGCCATCCTGCGGTGGGTCTCACTGTTGATGTCTGGTCGGTGAGAATTCTCTCCACTAGAGGGCTCGCTTCTGCACTTCTGCCTGATTCAGGATGCTGAGTGGAATCATCGAAGCACTAATCACATGCCTCATCCCCTTCTCAAAGGTCCGGGCCCAGAAGAATGGGTCTCGTACCATGTCTGTGGAATCGCACGAGAGGTCGGTAAATCTCTCCAAGTATTGGGCTACCGACATGCAACCCCGCCACAACTGTAGTAACTCCTGGTGGTGCACCGCACGATGGGTGGATGGAATGAACTCTGATTGGAAGAGGCTCCAGAAGTCCTTCCAAAGTAGAGATGCCTCATCGTTCACCTAGAGCATCAGGCTCCACCATCAACCTACTGCTGCGTGCAGGAGACTCGCGGAAAGGATCATCATGAAATCTACTAGTGTCCCTACCATCCTGAAGACTCTGACGATAGCCTCTATCCAATCCTCAGCGGCCTGAGGATCCATCTCTCAGTGGAACCTAGGCTTCCTATGCCTCTGAAACTCATGAATCACACTGAGGAAGCATGCAATCTACGCCGCTGGGGCTGGTAGCATAGGTGGCTTAGTGGGCAATGGTATCGCCGGTTCCTTCACTCTAATGGGGCCATGCACCGAAGCCTTGTCGCTTGGCCGGCTGTCGTCTGGCACAAAGCTCAGAACCCTAGATGGCTGCCATCGTGGGGTCATCCTGAAATGAAACAGGTGCGCCACAATTAATATAGTATACCTAGTGAGATAACACAAAGTTATCCCAAAGAATAATTTTGAAACACACATGAAATCAATGTTTTCTTACATTGAGTCGGAAATCAGAAGTCAGGGTCCTAGTGTATGGATACGTCAGCCACCGTACCAACACTAGACTCCCTGGACTGATAACCACACTCAATACCCTTAACACTATTGCTTCACATAGAAGAAATATTAGAGTCCTATGTTCTGCGGTAGAACCAAAAACATCTGATACCAAATGTCACAACCTATCCTCGGGGCCTGTGCCGTGACTACCCCACGCTCGCCTCCCATAGGCCAGGGGCTGGCGACTAGAACTAAAGTCGTAAACTCGATAAAAGGGAATGAATTTCCTTTATATAAGAAAACAAACACCACAGATTACACATGCTAAAGTAAACACTAAGTAAACTGAGTACAAAAGTATGTGCTGGAATGTAAATGGGCTAGAATAAAATCCCAACTGAATGTAAAGTACAACTAAAAATAATGTACTGTAGCAAAAAAGTAAAGCAGCAACTCTAAACAGTCCTCTAGAAATCCCACCTGAAGGGTGGGTATAGATAGTCTCTTCAGCTCCTCGGCTCCAGCCGTCCGCTCCGTGTACGTTCCATCTAGTGATCCACCTCTTGGTACCGTCCATCTCCACAAGCCTCCACCTCAATCTGCGCTTTTCGTTGTCTGCATCCAACATAATGTAGTGAAGGCATAGCCCGTGCAGGGGTGAGTATATGCTACTATGTAGGGACCCCGAGAACCACGAAGGTCTCTCAGAATCCACGAAAGATAAAATCATGAAGTACTAACAAAACTACTTAGGTGTATGCCCATACATATACCTAAGTCATCAGTTATAGTTCGTCTCCAACTCTGAAGCATTATATAGTTCACAAAGGAAAACACAACCCTCTCCACAAAGGATAGCACAACTCAGTCCATAAAAGAAAAAAACCCAGACCACAAAGGATAGCAAGTCAATCACATCGATGTTAAGATTGAGAATCAAGACTCAGATCACATAGGTATACTATTCGTAAGGCGATAGAGATGATCAGATGTATCCACTAATTCATCTAAGTTGTCGGACCCACAGAGGATACAAGACCAACTAAGCTGTCGGACCCACACAGGATACAAGACCAGCTACTCTGCCGGACCCACACAGGATACAAGTAGAGAGGTAAATACCAGCATATCCACATAGGTTACAAGAACAGTAGTCATCGCCATCGAACCCACAGAGGATTCCAGTACGGTTGTCATGGAGGATTCCAGTACATAAGTCGATGCAGTCGTAGCCAGCTCTAGGGTTTCCGCACACAGCACACTCGTTTCTGGGAGGGTCCACTCCACGATCCAAGGGGGTCGATACATCAACTGTCACAGAGCCCATAGTTGATGTATCACAAAGTTCCATCTTGTCAAAAGAAACCAAACGTGCAGACGGTGCGTTAATCAGATGCTCGGTCTGAGATTTATTGGCTTTTCTGTCCCAGGGGCCCGATTGGGTTTTAAGATAAAACCAACCCGACCATACTCTAGCTGCCCAAAACCTCAATTGGAGTAAACCTAAAGAACCTTCTCACTAAGAGGAATTCAACAAAGTCGACAGCGCGTCAATCGGACGTTCGAAACTCAAGTTATAAGTGTTTCCCCTCCGAGGGCCCGATTGGTTTCATATTAGAACCAACCCTTCCATACATAATGTTTTCTGAAACCTTGAGTGTAATATAATGAAATGGATGTATCAATCCTAGGATCCCAACACAATAGAAGGTGCGTCGATCGGAGGTCCGTAGCCCAAGATGTGGGCGAAAAATTGAAGGCGGTCTCAAATGGGGGGGGGGGGGTCTGGGCCCGACCCAACACCCCCTGGGTCCACCCGAACCGGGTCGACCCGACCCACGTCCAGGTCCGGACCGGCCCAGCCGGGCGTGGCCTAGCCCGGTCCGGCTTGAGGGGTGTGCTAGCTCAGCCATTGGGCTAAGCATGGGGGACGCGTTCCCCCCTCCTTTGCGCTCCACGGACGCGACACGCGGTCGCTGCATCCCTTCCGGATCCCACGCGGCAGCGGGATCCGATTGCCTGCCGCCGCGGACTCAGCCGCGCCGGCGTGGTGCTCTGGCTGCGCCTTCCACAGACCACCAAATGCACTCCGGTGGTCCGATTTTCTCTCCATCTGTGCCTATGGCTCTCCCAGGACCCGTTCTTCACTATGACTACTTCCATACACCGTCGCAGTCCCATTCCATTGTCCCTCGTCAACACTCGTACAGACAAAAAAACTACGGAGAGTCGTCCATCGTGTTTGTTCAGCCTATTCCCTCCACGTTAGTTGATAACAAAAGGATTGAATAACAATAATGTTCAATGACAGACGAGGAACACAAATTAGTTAATATTGAACTTAATTCCCAACAATTCCCCCGCAAATAATAATCCCCAACCAGTAAATAAAACATTCGCAGATCAACATGAAAATGATTTGATCCACGATCTTGTTTTAGAGGAAAAAAACATGGGAATATAAAAATTCTCAATATAAACCCCTACCTCATCAAAGAAGGCGTTCGTCGGTGTCGCGGTAGATGGCGTCGCGGGAAATGGCGTCGTGGTGAAAGGAAACGATGGCGACGTCGGAGAGTGGCGAGGAGGAAGCAGTGTCTCCTCTCTTGTCGTGGAGAATAAGATTAGTGGTGTGTCGTCAATCTCCGAGGAACCAGTGTTCTTCGCCATTCTTTGTTGGAGGTCGGTGTTCTTCATCGCACAACGAAGCTCTCCTCTTGATCACCAAAATAATATGTCTTACCTATATTATTTTATTATACGCAAAGAAACTCCCCTAAAATTATTTCACCACACTAATGAAAAGTGTTGACATTTAATTTAATAAGGGAGAGAGAAGGTCCCCCTATAATTAAACGTGTTGGCAGTTTAAATTAAAAAGGGGGAAAGGAAGGTTCCTCATTAAATTACGGGTTGACATAATTTAATGGGTTGAGGTGACAATTAATGGATGTTTGTCAAAATTAATGGGGGTTCTAAAAGAGGTTTAGAGGGAATTTAAATGGTGGGGCTCCTGTGGGCCCCACCTCTCTTAAATCCACACATGGGTAGTTAAGTGGATGTGTGTCCTACCCTTAACTACCCATGGGAGGAAAAACCTATTCATGAAATAAATAATGTTCCGTCAATTTTTTTATTTATTCCTTAAACAAACCCCCAAAAATTATCTTCTCCTCTCTCATGATCACATCTATGGTAAGTGTCCCTTTAAGAAATTACCGACACTGCGGATTCATCGATGCCCTCAGATTTTAATTCTGAGCATCAGTTGAAAATTTAGAAAAACTCGCTCGTTCGTTCATTGAATGTACCCGAGCTAAACATAGAAAATTGATTCTGGGCACACCGGGACTCGTAATCAAGCATAGTTAGAAACTGCGTACTCGTTAAATTACAAAGAAATTAAGAAAAAAAGTTTCCTTGAAATTTAATTCTCTTTACATTGAACCTTAAAATAATTTCATTGTCAACATTGAAATTTGTAAACATACCCCAAAAAAATGATTCCCCCTTTTCCTATAAAACAGTATCCTCATTATGTGCTCGTTTAATTATTTCATACTAAGATGATAATACTGACTCCTATAAAAGGGATATCATAGATAAATAAATTATAATCCAAAAGTAATCAAATAATTAAACAAAAAATAATGTTCCAAACATAACATGGTTATTGTTAAATTATTTTTCCTACTCAAAGCATCAACATCACAATTTTCCTTACATGGATTGTAATGAATGGTATTGTAATAATATGTAATTTATTATTTTCATTTTCTCAGTCTCTTTATCAAATATTTCTTAATGAATATAATATATAATTTTTTTATCAAAATAAAATTCAATCGCTACTCCTAAAAAATTATGTCTATAAATTTTTAAATAAAACAATATGGTTACATTTACTGTCATGTGTAGGATAATTTTTTTCATTGGGTTTTAATTGATGTAAAAAATAAGAATTTAAATGATCATTATATATTAAAACAACACCCACCCAATTTAGTTGGCATCACTATAGATATAAAATTCACCATTTTTTGAATGGAAGGGCCAAAACTCGGGCATTCACTAAACTTCTTCTTAATTCCTACAAACATTCATTGAATTATTTTCACAGATAAACCAAAAATCCTATTCTTTTTAACATGGTTAATAATTTACAAAACCATTAAGATTTTTCAAAAACCAACCCTTTATACCATAGTAATCTAAAAAAACTATGAATCATAGTTAAAATTTTAGTTATTGGTCATTCATGTACAACATTAGTTTTAGTATGATCAATGGTTATGAAACATTTATTTATGATATTTCCATGGAATGAAATATTTTCTACCAAAAATAACATTTAATAAATTCTTTATATTAGATATTTTAATTAAAGTAATCTAGAAAAATAATTAGATGTTTTTTATGATTCTCATAAATTATTGAATAATCCAAAACATCATTAAGAACCCCAAGAACAAAATTATGCATATATTTATAAAAAACTATATTTATGATATCTATAAATAAAATTGGGGAATTATTCAACCGAAATGGGATAACCAAAAACTTATAATACTCCCTAATATTCCAAAATTACAATTTTACAATGTTAACCTTCTTCAACTTCACTTTATTCTATCTAAACATGAGATTAAACATTGTAAAATAATATTCTATTGATATTTAATCAAACAAGCCCTTGATATAATGAAATAGATAATAAATCATTAATGTTATGTTTTTCAACAGATTATAATCATTTAACAAACTCATAGAAACATCATCCTCATTAGAAAAAAAAAAGAGAACCCCATGGTGAAATTATAGGATGAATGAAAACATTATCATGTGATTCTTATAACATCATTTTCAATTCTAAAAGTTTTACATGAGATATTGAATAAGGGGGTTTTCATATTTGATTAGCATCAAGAACTATGAAAACAGAAACGTCAACATCTTGATCTGGTATAATACATGAAAAATCATTAGAAAAATATTCAAAATATTGTTTTATTAATGTCACATCATTAATCTAAATAGCTCTATTATTTTCAACTATTTGATCAAGAAAATTTTTCATTTTTATCTTTTAAAAGTTTCTCATTTTCTTGTTATGATATCAAAATGTATTTATTAATTATTATGTACAAACTAAAACTCATTTTATAAAATAATATCTTCAGAAATTCAATCCATCTTTTCATGATAAACTACAATTTTATCAATGGAAATAATAACATCAAATTATATAATAATAATAATGGTAATAATGATTATAAGGAAAACCCATCCATGGATAATAACATGATGATTATTGAAAAAATTTAGTTCCTTCATACTACTCCCATGTGTTTTTCCAAAAGGTCCTAACATCATTTCTTAATGTAAAATATTCATTTAACTAGAAATATTAATGAAATGAAATAATTTGTATAACCTAAATCAAACATGACATTTACATAATCAAAATAAATAAGTAATGTACCTATTAAAACTTTACTTTATAGATGAGCCTCCATAAAATTATTTTTAAATTCATTCAACATTACCTTATACATATAGCTTTTTTAACTCCAAAAATTTGTTCTATTATACAAAAATGCATACACAAAATTAACCATATCATTATATTTTAAAAAATTATAACTTATAAATATTAGTCTTACCACTATAAATATACTTTTATTTTCAATCACAATCCATATGTCTAAACTTACGATGTTAGAAGTACATCATGTATTTCAAAAAACATTCCCCATGCTACTTTTTAGAATGAATATAACAAACTTGAACCATGATTTTGGTACAATCAGATTTCATTAATTGATTATTTACCATTACCTCCCACATAGGCCTCTTTTTATCATTATTATCATGGAAGATATGGTCATAAAAAAATCATTTCTACCTTTTCATCACATAGAATAAATTTTTAAAAAATTTTAAATTCATGATGGAAAACATTCATTTTGTATAAATGATTTATTCCTGGGAAAAACTGATTAATTATTCCAACGAGATCCTTGAGATAGTCAAGTGTGTTCCTTTTCAACCAAGAAGGGTTTTCTTTATATATATCCATGGAATCATCCCCTTCTAGATAAATTATAAGAATTTTTTTCCATCATATGTTGATAAAGCATATGAATATATTTATTAAATAAAATATATAAGTACCAGGTCTTAAATATCATATAATACTTAGTTATATATAATTAAATCATGCTCTTACATTTAAGGATCTTTTAAATTTTAGATTTTTAAAAAATTTAGAAATACCTAAAACATAAATAAACCATAAATAAAATGTAGAAACATATTATTAGTATAATTTTCCGACATAATATTAAAATAATTATATAATGATTGATTTAGTTTCATGGAAAATATCCATTAATTTTAACCTGAAAACTTCCTTTCTCTTACCCATCCTTAGTCCTATTGAAAATTTTTTTGACATATGGGATTTACATAAAAATAATATTACGATACCTAAAAAGAAACAAAAACCTTTGTATAATTAAAAATAATTAAAATCATATATCAATAAAATTTACCTATGTTGTTCTCTGAGTGTATGAAGTGAATCATAGCCACATGAAAAAATACAGACATGTTTTTCTCAAAGAATACCTTTATAACCATTATAGAGTAATTAAATCCCATTTTTTCGATATAAAGAGTCATGTTCATAAAACAATTTCAAAAAACTATATTGGAATAAACATATATATGACCACTAGTATAATCATTACATAATTAATTGTAGATCTATAATGGGGATCACACTTTATATAAGTTATATTTGTCTCACCACTTTTTAATGAGCTATATTTTTTCTCAACCATTCTTATAATCTATATTGAGCTCACCCATGATCTTTAGTGGTGGTCAATAATTTGTAAAAGATGCATTGGGAACATATTTTTTATTTAATTCTAATTTACAATATCATTAATAAATAACTTTCATCATAAAACCTATTAAGAAACACTTTTAATCCAATATGTAAAATTATGTTGTATAATTAATAAAATTTTCTTTTAAAAATTACATTATCAATATGGAAATAAACAAAAAATAGAAATCGTTGATTTAATTGAAGTAAAAAATAACTCATGAAAATGAATCCATAAATAAAATAATCTCCCCAATAGTTTAAAAGTTATTAACTATGTGTATGCTATGAATAAAACATTCATTTTTCCTTTTGTCAAAAATATTCCATATTAAATATATAAAATGATTCCATTTTAAAACCCATGAGAATAATGTATAAATATTCATAAAATTTTTTATAGTTATTTTATTTCCTTATAAATATTTTCATAAAAACAATTTAAATACATGGACATGTAAAAGAAATAGTAAGAAGAAATACATTAAAATATAATTTTTTGGGAAATGTCTTTTATCACATAGGAAAAACATGAGTCATAATCCCCATGAAAAAATAACATTTAAAAAATTAAATAAAATAATAATATATTAATTAATTATATAAAATTTCAAAGTGATTTTATGTACACCCCTTGAAATATTATTGGTACATAACATTAAAAAATCCTCAATGAAAACAAATTGAGATAAAGTCCCTAACCTTGAGTCTGACTTCTCACTTGTGTATTTATCTTCATGAATAATAAACATATATAAATTTTATATTGATAACTGTTTTGAATTTTATTATTACTATTGTTTCACATATTATATTTTTTTAACAATTATTTAATCACTTATGTTTACATCAGATGTTTTGACCATATTTGTATTATGTGGGAAAAATGTCATTGGAAGGAAAACTATGGTCAAAGAATTCATTATTTTAACATATAAAGAATAATAATAATGAAATATTTACCATACTTACATAATTATTATTATTTTAATACTATAATCATCGAAGAGGGTTCTGATAAATGAATCACCTTTCAATAATTAAGAAGGGTTGTATAAACGCACGAGTAATGTTTCCTTTTTCAATAATCATTATGGAAAGAAGTTATGTATTATTTTATCATTAAATAAGGTTAATAATATCATAAATTCCATGTAATTTCTTTCTACGATATTATATATTTCATCCATCTGATTTAGTGAATATAAAAGTGTCTTATCACTTCATGGGAGGTATGAGTACACATGTAGCATGAACGATGTTATCATTTTTCAGTGAGTGAACGATAAAAATAAAATTATATATTATAATTTAATAATGATAAAAATGAAATAAATATAATAATTATTTCATTTATATATCATATATTAATTATATTTAACATTATTACCATCCTTGTAAAGCATTATTTGAAAACAAATCACATCACTTAGCGAGGCTGTAGTTCATAGTACACACAAGCAATGTAATCATATCCCATAAAGAATGGAATTTTGAATATATATATATATATATATAATTAAAAAATAGGTATTTTTGTTATTAAAATAACATATATAGACATTATGACCATCATCATACTAATCTAAGAGAGGTGGTATTGGAAAATCCAATGAAATCAGTTTGCATGGTTGTAGTATTTCGTACACATGAATGATAACATCATTACAAATTGATGAAAGTGGGTAGTGATAAATAATATTTTTTAAATGTAATCACATATTAATATATTTAATATTAATTTATAATTATATTTTTTTTAATACATAATCTACTGTAGAAAAAAAAAATTGGAATAGTTTTTTAAGTCAATAAAATTATATAAGAGAAACATTATTTGGGTATTCCTTAAAAAACCATGATGTTGGTATTTTTATTGAAAATAATATATATAATTTTTATTATGATGATGGGGAGTTATTTTGGAAGGTCCATGTAGATATAAAGGGTTGGAGTAGTGTAAATAATTAAGGTGAGGGAGTTCCCCTTTATAATTGAGGAGGAGTGGAATTTGTTTCAATACCTGAATGTTTTCAACAAGGGTTCCAATATCACCTATTATGGCTATAATGTGATTTGTATTTATGGTAAGTCTAATATATTCAATAAAAACCTCTAAAATAGAAATAAAAAAACTTTTTTTGATACATTTCATTCCTTAGACATTAAATTGTACTCACCATTACCATTTTAATTTTAACCACGAAAACTATTTTTTAACCTAGGTAATTCATTATTTTTTTGTCTAATATATACTGATACATTATATATAATTTATAATAACTAATTATAAATATTAATTTCAATTTATTGAAAAATTCCATGTTATTTGGAAAAATAATATTAACACAAGACATGTACTGCCCATGGCCCCATTTTTTCCTTTACCCATGTCATTATGTTTAAATATCCTAAATAATAATTATGGATACGAAATAAGTTGATCATTTTATATAATATAAAATTTATAATTAAAAATTATAAATCCATCATTCTCAATTATATTAATTAATGTGGGAATTTTTAATTTAATATTAATTCAGCAGATATAACAATAAAGTGGGTCTTCAAAGAGAAAATGATCAAAAGATGATAATGTTTTTATATAATACATCAATATGAAAATGACACAAATGAAATATATTATATTAATAGTTATATAATTAATTTAAATGTTACTATAAACCCAATTTAATATATAATTTCACTTTATAAATAATTTAACATAAAATGCAATTTTTAATAATAATTCAGTATTTTAAATATTAAAAAAATTAAACTTTTCATTAAAAAATAAAACAAATCACTATTAGAAAATTTTGATTTTTTTATTCAAAATTGAAGCTAATTATTTAAAATTAATTTTATAAAAAATTTAAAAATCAATTACAAATAATGTGTTTAAAGTATGACTAAACATCCTTTTAGAACAAAATATTTTTTCAGAAAACATTTCTTTTACTTTCAAATGAATATTATTATATTTGTAATAAATATATATCGATTTTTGTATGTTCTACATGTCTAAACAAAATAACTTTTATAATTATGTTATTAATAATCATACTCACCAATTAAATATCTTGGTTATAATGGTCATGATTAAATCATATTCTTTTAATAGAGTATCAGGTTTCATTTAAACCCATTTTTGTGTGCATTTAAACCCATATAATGGATTGAATATATATATTACAATGTCTATAGGTGTTACATTATCTTATAAATTTATGATTTGTGTATTGTAAACAATTTCTAATTAAAATCATCAGATTGTGTGTTCTATAAGGTATTGGAGAGATTAAATTTATTCGAAAAGAAATATAAATTAATGTCTTGGGGTTCTAAATTCTCCTTAAAGGTCACTTTTGGGTGTCATTTACACTATTGAACATAATTTTCTCTTTTTAAAATCATGTGGTGTTGAAAAAATATTATTAAATGCATCTATTTCAATAGAATTTATATTCTCTATATTATTATAATTTTTAACAGTAACCACCACTGAAATTCATTACCTTTAAAATTGTAAATTGGAAGAGTTTACATTTCATAATTAGAATAACCCATGACTTCAAATATATTTTCTACGGATTTAATGAATCCCTTATCTATTAATACAACAGCTTTATTTGAATTATATTATGTGAAAATTTATATTTAATGAAATTATAATAAAATATAAATTTTATTATTTTGAGGAAAAAATATTTGCTATTTTTTAGAATTATTATCAATTTTCGACTCACTATGTCAAAATTTTCCTATAATGAATTTTGGGAATTTTATATTAAAAATAAGCTCTTAAGAATAATTGAAAATGTATTATTTAACTTATACTCATTGTATACATAATAATAGGAAATATTTTTAATATTTAATCATGTTTTGATTATAAATTTTATAGGAATAAAGATAATATCATTAATAGGAAAAAAGTTAAATTTTTCAAAAAACTATTTTTAATTGCATATTTTTATTGTATAATAGTTTATTAAAATAATATATGAAAATGAATTATTTAAATTAAATTTAAGATTATATATCTAAATATATAAATTTATATTTATATAATAATGACTACAAGTCATAAATTAATTTGACGATTGTTTTATGCATGAAAATTGCATTTTTATTAAAAACTGGTTTTCATTATTTTTTCTATGTTTATTATTTAATTAATTTATTATTATTATAGGAATGGAATTTGATGATATTATTTCTATATTTTTAATCATAATTTCCAATTTTTATTATTATTTCACATTTATTTTTTTTCATTGTTAATAGTAAAAGTAGTAAAATTTGTATAACACAATTTAGGTAAGAATATATTTACTATGGGTTTACCTAAAGTAATATGATGAAATATAGAAATGAAACATGTATAAATCATATAGGATAAAGGTATTTCTACCATATATAATAGAACCATTTAAATATACTATATTTTTTATGATTTTCTTAAGAAAAGGACTTTATAATATTTTAAATCATTACAACATTACAAGTGTCCCACCCACCTCACTTATAAAATGGTCAATCCAACCCTCACTTCATTATGCATATTTATCCATTTTTCATGAACAGAACCTTATAAGATATATAACCAAAATCTTTATACATTTTCTATATGTTCTTTTCTACCTAAAATACTCACCCTAGTGTACTTAAGATAATATCTTAAGGTGCATTGAAAAAGAAGATGCAGTTATTATAACAAAGCACATTTGATTTTCATAATATCCTACCACCTTCAATTTTTTTATATACATTAAAAAATAATAAAAATGTTTTTAATAATATAATGATATGTCATGATATTTATGGAATAATATGTATTCATCTAACTTCCATAAAATGTGAAATAAAATCATCATTCTTGAGAACTGTAGAGTACAGCCTCATAAATCGGTGTGATTTATTTTCCATCGTCGTATCACCAGGTTAGACAGAATTCTGTAAATAATGAAAAAAAAATTATACTTATAAAATAATAATAATTTTTAAATTTAATATATAATGTAATTTCTTACACTTTTATCCATTAAAATATTATAATGTCGCTCATGCATACGTGTGGGAAACCACCTCCAAAAAGCAATGTGATTTATTTTTAATATTTTTTCATTACAAATTATTATAAATATCTAAATTGGGAATATTTATAATTTTTATATCATGATTAAAATTATAAATTTTATATAATAATGATCAAGATACAATACACAAAACATTGATGACAAAATGTTTATTAGAAAATGACGAGGTTAATGTCCGAAACAATGATAATAATAAAATATTAGTAATCAGAGGGTGATATGAATATTTATAAGGATTAAATATATAGAATATCAAACTATTTCAATTCAAATATTGTGTATTTTTTTTAATTTCTGCTATATACAATTTATATCATTTTTAATCACCGAATAGTTTAGTAGTCTTGGTAAATAGGATATATACTTAAAGCTAATATTACATTTGAAAACCAAAAATACAAAAAACTATTTTCTTTGAGTACATCAGTATTCTCCCTATAACATTCATTCATATCATTCAATGTTAATATCTAGGGATCTTATGAAAATTAAATCAAAATAATCGGTTGTTCTTAATTAACCAAAAATGGTTATAAGGAGTGGAATATATCAAGAGTAAATAAGGTGAAGACAATATGAAAAGGTAAATATATGAAAACACATGACATTTAATGAATATTGTGAGAATAAAATATATACCTAGATAATATAAATTAAAAAATATCATGTAAAAGAATAAATTAATTCTCAAATTATGAAATTATTAATGTTAGATATAAAAGCCACATGCACAAACAGTTCAATTGATGGGTAGAGGTATATACCAAAAATTCATTTCCTAAGGAAATTCAAATGATTTTCCTTATGAGGACAAATATTAAATAGATATTCAATATAAATATGAACCACAGACATCAATTCATGTCCACTTAATTTTTATATATTTAATTGTTAATTTAATTCAAAATTAACATATATTTTCAAAAAATATTAATATTAAGTAAAGTATAAGAAATATCTTGATTTCCCAAGTAAACCAAATAATTTTTCTATTAAAAATTTGTATATTTAAATGGGAGAGCTTTTTGGAAAAAGAATCCATGATACGAATAATATAGATAATTAAGATAAAAGTAATGTCAGATGAAATATTATCACAAGAATATATATTATTATAAGAATATTAGTTACCACAAAATTAATAAGAGATAAAATATGACCATTAATTCATAAAAAATATAGTTTTTTAATAAAATCATTTATTTGGGAGCATAAATAAAAATCAAAGTGAAACATTAATATAAGTTTTCATTAAACAGTTTTATTTTTGAAACCATTGAAAACATGAAGAAAAAAGTTAAATTGAATAGAAAGTTATGGTAGCAGGAAATTTGGTTAGAACTATATTTGTTAAAAAGGAATATTCATTTATTTAATTTTAAGTTGAATGTTGAAAATCAACCATTTTTTAATGGCCGGTAATGAAGCCTCATTTTATTATTAAATCAAAGAAAATATCTCATTTTAATAGGCTGAGTTAGACTCGTTACGTATCCCAAAGGCCCAGTGGTAATGTACCCAATTCCAAAGCCCATACGCCTGAATGTTTTATCCCATGGCCCATTCTATGAATAATACTACTACAGTACCTGATGCAATAGTACCCACAAAATACAAACCACTATTATAGTACCTATCATTACTACTGTGCCTCCACTGCTACAGTAACTCTGCAGTACTAATGTAGTAACCTATGACTAATGGGTTTTGAACCCCCATTTTTCATATATAATTATAGGGTTCTTACTACTAATCCAAAACCCAACTACATAAAATCATACTTATAAAAATCATTATAATAATTTAATTCAAAACTTATAAAAATTTTAGGGTAACAAAAAATATTCTTAAAACATGTTTTTGGAAAATAAATAGGTATTTTGTAAAATAAATTCACAAGATATGAGTATGGATTAAAAATATAAAACATCAAAAAGAAATAAGAGTGGATTTTCTTTTATACAATTAATTGCCCGATTTATGTTTAAAAGGATATAATATATGTACGATAATATGAAAAAATCATAATTATAAATAGTTTAATGAAAATATGTGTATTTTATGAATGATATATTATAATATTCCTATAATAAAAAATGTATGAATCAAAAACATTGAGATTGTAAAATAAATTATTTTCTATTTGGTATTATCAAAATTGAAACCCCTTGTAAGAGAAACATGAATTGAAATTTTACACACCATGAATACATATATATTCATGTTAGACTCATTAAAGGCATAGTATAAATACTAAATTAATATAAATATGTGCATAAAACCAATTATTTTTTAATAGAGTATAAATTGAGAAAAAATCCCTTACAAAGATCATACCATTGACGTGATAATTAGTCAGTGAAGTAATTTATTATGAAATATTTAAATATAAAAAATAAAAGCCTAAATAAAATATAGAATAAGTAATTATTACAACACACATAATCTTAGACTATCTAATCAATGAATAAGTGTTATAACACAACAAATACAAATTGAGTTGAGAAAACTCTTACATCACAATTACACATAATTAAAAATCATTAAAATCATTTATATTAAATATAAATTTATTATAATTCTATATAAAAACCAAATAAATACTTTTAAAATAAAATATTATCCATCCTTAATATTTCAATAACCAATTATTAATTCTTTTTTCATCAAAACTGTTATTTCATAGTGTCAATAGTCTTATTTTTCTTGTATGTTTCGATTCGGTTGTTTTGATCATTGTATATTTCTTATGGTTATATCTTATTAACAATGTTATTCATGAAATAAATATCATATATATTCAATATATATTTATATATGTATGTATGTATGTATATTCATCCCAAAAACATATGTATAGGAAAATTATTTATATTATTCATGAATACGGTAGTTCGTACATACACTTGAATGTTGTTTTAACTTTCAGTTGGATGGAATGAAATAAATATAAATAATAATTAACCCTTTAAAAACCATAATAATTTTGTAGACATCATATATATTTCATTATATTATAATCTAACCATAAATGTAAATTAGTGATGAAAAATGAAAGGCATTTCTTTGAAGAGGTGGAAGTCCACACACACTCTTGTGAGATGTTATTGTTTTAAAACAGACTAAAATGAAATATGGTATATATTATTTTATAATTATAGAAGAAGAATTATTTTATAAATATAATATATATCCATTAAATTAATAAATTTAACCATATAATTAATGTGGTGTTGAAAAAATAATTAAACCACTATGTTGAGACTGTTAGTCATAATTATGTGGGAGCAAAGTTTTTTCATTTAATAGGATGAAAATGTGATGGAAAATAGTAATCCCACAATCATAATTAAATATTAAAAAATTTATGACACAATATTTATTATTTTACTCAAGTTACATTATATTTAGTGGAATTTTAAATATAAATAAACATGAGAGTAATTAAAGGTGATTAACTCTTCTTTTGTTGATTGAATTTTGACCCCTTATTAAAGACCATATTAATGGTATTATAGTTTGAACATAACATAAAATTAATCTAAAAATAATTTTATAAGATAAGTTTTCAGCATTTGGCCAATATGGTATTCTCAATATGGTGTATAAAAAGAAAATGCATGTCCTTTTATAAGTGATGGGCGGGGAATTCATAAAAATAATTAATATATTAAATTTAAATAAATTATATATCAGGGGAAAAGGATCCAAATTTATACAATTATAATATAAAATAAATATTATCCCTAATCATATCATACAATAAAACTTGGATATGTATTGTTTTTTGTTTTTACCATTGCCTCTTGGTTTCAACCTATCGTTGATATTTTTTATGATTATTGTGAAAGAAAAGTTTTTTACTCATTAGGGGTCAAAAATATTATTATAAAAGAAAACTTGATTCACAAATGGAAAATTAATCATATTTTCATCCAAATATAATTTAATTATCCAATCATAATATATCTATCAATTTAAATCATTTTATAAAATATTGTTTATTATAAAATCAAATTATTGTCATATTTGGAAATATATAAAATTTTATAATATAATGTGTGTATAACTCATGTAAAATAGTTCTAAAATGATATGTATTATAATATACCAACTAAATGGTGTTAATATAATCATTAAATAATATTTTTTTAGATCTACATATCATTTTAAAAATTTATATTTTGGTTTAACCCCCTAGATAACCAATTGTATACTTGACCATGATAATGAATTTTTCAATATTATAGACATAAAAGTTTACATATAAAGATAAAATTAGATCCTAGATACAAAAATGTTGAAAATTTCCATAATTAATCAACCAAGTTTTCACATTTCAATATTTCTATTATTTTTAAATAATTTAATAAAATATATTTAACATTAAATATAATTACTTTGTTTTGAAGAACTATTAAAATAATTTGACTTCAAAAAAATAACTAAATAAATTGAATTAAAATAAGAAAAATTAAAAAAAATATATAATTTTTTATATTTATCATTAGAATTTGTTTATGAATTTAAAACATCCAAAAAAGTTTACTTTAAGTGTTTTTAAAATCATTTACATAATGTTTTCTTCTTACTCAAGCATAGTGTCAGCAATGCATAAGAATTTAAGGAAATTATTTAATCAATAAAAATTATAAATAAATTATTATCTGAATAATAATTTATTGTGTTAAAAATATACTTTTTTCATTATTAACATTAAATTATTTACTCACATATAATTCAATAGATATTATTTAATATGATATTTTGACTTGTATAGCCTTTTGGATGCATTAAATAATTATTTGAATAAGTCAAATTTTATATGACTAAAAAATAAATATATATCCATATGATTAAGAAATAATAATTCATATTTAATAAAATAAATTATGAAATGCCTTCATAAATTTAGAATAAAACATTTAGGACGTAAAATTTGACTTTTCCAATGTTGTGCAAGCACTGCGTTGACACTAAATTTTTTTAAATATTTATCCTTATATAAATTATAATTTTTATGTTTTTGAATTATATTTCTCTATATTTTTACTATATTATAAGTAATTATTCATTAAATAATTTGAATAAATTTAAATATCATAATTATATCTCAGATACATTAAAAAAGATATAGTATTTCATAAAAATTATATTTTTATTATCCATCAAAAATTTCACATCATAAAAAAAGTTACAAAAAAATACTCTGAGTATAAATTTAACTTAATTAATAAAAAATATAATTCCATTTCATAAAAATAAATTCCTATTAATATAAAAAAAATTATATAAATGGAAAAAATGAAATGAAAATTAGTTTTTTATTAAAAATATGTTTTATGCAGAGAAGTTAACTTATATCAAAATCATGAATATTGTTGATTAAAACAAAATTAATTTTATTATTATAATTAAAATGAATAATATTTATATATAATAACAACTCCAAATTATAATGTGACTTTTAAATTACATGATTTAATGAAAATAAAGAAGATTATTTACAAAAAATGTTATTTTCACTATTCATTGAAAAATAAATTATTTCAGAAAAATACAAAAAATTAACTCAAAATTAAATTTAATGTCAAAATTAAAATAATATTTCTCATTTAATAAATTAATTTTCTTTATATTGATTGAAATTAATTATAATTAAATGCATACAATCAAATAATATCAGTGTTCAAGAGAACACATTTTTAAATAATAAAATGACCTCACTAGGAATTCAATGATTATTCAATAATAATTCAAGATTTATTATTTATAAAGACCATTATTAATATATTTAATTTTTTTTATAATCATATTCACAACTAGATAGGTCATAACAACCTTATTTTAACAAAACAAATTATTATATATCTTAATTAACTAAATTTTGAAACGATTGGAATTATCCAAAGGACTTATATGTTTAATGTATTCTAGGATAATACCATTTTTAATTGTTTAGATTAGAAACACATATGTGATCCATAAAAGAAAATACAGAATTCCCAATACATGACCCAATGACCCAGATACCAGACTACACTAGAACTACCCATCCCTAATATCTGCATCATAGATGGTGCCTAGCTCCCCTCCCAATATGGTTGAAGGGACATTGTTTACTCATGTATAGATTCATAATTCCTTTTACCATTGGAGATGTTTATATTCACTCTCATTCATTCCCAATCTGGTTAACTCTACTGTTGTGGCTAATACATGGTCTAATTCTTCTTTTGGGGCCTACTCATGTGTGTTATGTCATACCTTCTTAGTGATCCAAACGCCATATGGCCTTAAAATCAAATCTAATAAAGGGTTATGGGGTCTCATAGGACATGTGACATGAGATACTTTGATGTAACATGTCATTGTGGCCGAAAGGCTTAAATGAATGGCCCATACACCAAAATCCGGTGAATAATTTTGAAGCTATTATAACTACCTCAATAACTACTATAGTGGGTGATAGGTCAAAATAGAAATTCAAGTCAATCTTGTTTTGAACATGTGTATTTTGGATTTAGTATTATAGGTTTTACCACATTTGTAATACCCCAACTATCATTTAATGATCTATGATACGTGTTAAACAATTTATCTAGATTTTTTCTTTTAAACTAGATTTTTTGAAAATTGAAATATATAATATTATATATATATATATATGTGGTTTTGAAAAAATTAAAACCTATTATAAAACAATTATACAAGAGGTCAAGTAACATTCCCCCAATTGGAAGCATGATGTAAATGATATGATTTTTATTTTCACCCTATTGAGATATATTTTTAATTTAGTACATAGTTTATTTTATGTGATGCATATATTGCCCCTTTAAATTATTTAATATTAATATCTCTTAATTAATAGTTATAAAATTATCAATAGATCCTAATACTTTCAATGGCTTATAGTTTAAATGATCCAAAAGAGGTAAGAAATTATTTTAAAATATCATATTTTTGGGATTGTGTTATTTTCATTGAAGAATTATTATTATACTACATCCCTCATAAAATCCAACTATTTTCTAATCCTAATGATATTTAAGAAGTTTCTATGTTTTCTTAAAGCAATTCTAATTTTTTCACATAAATCATTAAATAAAAATTTTAAAAGGAAATTAAATATCTTTTCTCTTTTTGATTTGATATATTGTTCTTCCATGTTATTTTTTTCCAAAATTATTTGGCAATAGTACATTTTTTAATGTAATGATTTATTAAAATCATTTTAGATTATCCCTTACTTTTTAAAAGGTTTTAGATGACTCATTTTATTGTTTTTCAAAAGGGAAAATTTTTACTTTTCCAAAATATGAATGAAATTTTTTTAACTTATATGACATCAATGAATTTTCTCATCCCAAAAATAGATTTATGTCATTTAAATTCGTCTATAAGTTTTTATGGGTTTAAAAAGATATTTATTTAATAATTTTTTTCAAAATTTTAACTTAAACATTATTTAATTTCCAAAAAATACTTGATTTTACTAAAAAATATAATTATATAATCTATTTATGGTCTTATATAATTAATTTACATATATTGATTTGATTAACATTCTATAGAAATATTTAATTTCTTATTATGATCTTTCTTTAAGCATTACATTTCTCATACATATCAATGTTTTTTATCATGAATTTTATTATTGCATTGATCATATATCATTTGAATGCATGTTTTTTAAAATTGAATTTTATTGATTGAATATGAAAAGAATGATATTATATATTCTTTACTCAATATAAATAATCATTTTTTAATCCTGTTGTAGAGAATATCCAACAATTATTTTATTAAACAAAGAAATGCCTCTTTTATCATGTTAGAGGGATTCCATTAAATAGACCATAGGTTAATAATGAAAATTTATTCACTAAAAATTCCCCCAAAAAAATCATGAGTGCCCAACTATATAGGTCTGCGTGCAACTTTTCATTCCACCACCAGCCATTTTTTGGTCAACCAACATCATTGTCACAGTAGTGACACTGTCGTCAGTTGTTTCTAACAAATACTATAGGGATGTTATATACTATTGAATCTAGGACAACTAAAATTATTTAAATTCATCAAGTAACATCAATTGTACATAATATATTCCATTTTCATCAACTAACATCCACAAATATATCAGGGTTAGTACACCACTGTAACATCACCCGAAGGCTGCCTGATCTACCTCCTTTATTCAATTTTTTACCACATTGAATGGAATTTTCCTCTACATAAACCTAAAAACTATAAACTTCCACAAAAAGACACCCATATACCACCATATATACATGTACCAAAATAAAATGCTCTATAATTTGAGGAATTCAGTGTTTAATACTAGAAATGGATATTGAATTAAGAGTCATTATACCAATAAGCTACTGCCCCAGCTGCAGAAATTTATTCATAAGGCATATTTTTGGTGAATTAAATTGGTCATTAAATTTATCATTAATTCATTGTAAAATAAATGATTTATAGAGCCTAAAATTATATATCATATCGAATAATCTATAATTAGAAAAACAAAAACCAGTTGGTTGGAATTATTAAAAGGGTTTTTGTGGTATACATACCCATCAACATAAATCATGTTTTCACAAGTATTTGATGGTAACATATAATTATGGATAAGATTATAATGTCAAATATTATGAAATCCATTGATTGTGAATTCAGTTATAAGAATCCTTGATATTATTAGATTGATTTTATATTATGGATATTTTTCTTCATTCATGTTATTTGTTAAATCGAATGTTTTTTATTATTTACCTTTCCATATTTATTATGTCTTATTTACACATGAAAAATTCTATTGTAAACAACTATAAATTATAATTTGAGATCATACATAGTTTGTTTTATTATCAAGGAGATATAAATATGGGATCTTTTTATGAGATTCAATGATACATATTATTAGCATTCTCTAGGTTTTATATTTTATTTCCAATGATAAATGAGAATTTTTTATGTATTTGGAACTTCAATAATAATTAAACGATTAGTACTTCGAGATATTATCCATAATATATTATACAAAGATATGATATTAATTTTTTTTTTCAAGTTTCGGTCTTATAGATATATAAGAATAGAATGTTTTTTAATCACAGCCAAGAAATTTTAGTTCATGATAAAATCTATATCTAAATTTAATAAAATGTTATATTCAATTAAAAGAACAATAAAAAATGTGAGGTTGTAATTTTTTTAAAAATGGAAGAATTTAATATTTTAATATTTTAATATATATTTTCTTTTTGAAATAAAACTAATTTTACAATGTATACAACACACCACCACATGCTTAAACAAATCCCAAAATAATAATATTTAAATATAGCTATTTTAATATAGTTGTTGGTTTGTAAGGTACGTGTATGAATAATTTAATTATGAAATATATGTTTAATGTATTTCATTAATAAAAATAATTAATCCAAAAAATAAATTTCAATTTAATCTATTTTTTCAACCTAGAAAAGAAAAAGAATAAATTTATTTTCTAATTCAATCTTAATTTTATTCAAAATTTATTTTTATTATATTTTCTATGTATATAATAAAAATGATTTAATATTTTATTATAATTAAAACATGAAGAAAATGAATATAATTATTTAACTAAACCAGTAAATATTAGTATAGTGTTAGTTGTTGTGATTTTTCTAATTAGATTAATTTTTTCAGTGAATAGTTAAAAACACCGATTTTAAAAAAAATTAATTTCTATTATTTAAATAAAGTAATTTACAAATATCATAATTTTTTATATTTTATTTTAATGTAAAAAAATATTATTTTTCTAAAACTAAATATATAATTTCACTTTATAAAATATATAAATTATTTTGATTTAAATTAATTTTTACACATAAAAATAATTTATTTATAATTCATTTTTTACATGCATAAAGTTTTCCCATTTTTTTAAAATTAAATATTCCCTAATGATGAATTATTTAAATTAAATATATAGATTTTATATCTATATATATTAAATTAAATTCATATATTGATGATTACTAGTAAGCATGTTAATGTATGAATAACTTAGGATTAAAAAATACACTTTCCAGAAAAACCATCTTTCATCATGTATTTTAGGTTTATTTTTAAATTAATTTCTTACAAATATCGAAATTGAAATTGATATAATTTATTCCATATTCGTAATTAAAAGTATTGAATTTGTTATATATGTCTCTTTTATTTTTAGGAATTATGAATAGTAAACGTCGTAAAATTTATCACTTCAGTAAATGAAAAAATGGGAAAAATGGGAGAAACTAAAGAGTAAGGAATCTAAATTATTCATAATAGTTATAATATTTGAATAAATTATTGTAATGTTAAAACCCCCAGATATATTTGAAAATATATATTCTTGATTTTTCTTTATAGAACCATGATAATGATACATTAACTAGAACATATGCAACCAATCATGCCTGAGAAAATGAAGTATTTTACACACAATATAATGATAATAATGTATAATTATTAATAAATGGGTTATAATTTGTTATAATTGGATCTTATATCCCAATATAAATATTTACATGGTCTTATTATAAATTAATATCTAGTTAAAAATAATTATACATGAGGTTAAATCATGTTTAACTAATGGGAAGCATGAGGTAAGGGATTTCATCGCAATTTCAACTCCATTGAGACATATTCTGTATTATGAACCTATTTTATTTTATTAGGTAAATACAATACATTATTTATGATTATAAAATTAATATATATTTACTCATGGAAATTAAACTTTTATTTCATGTTTATTCATTAAAGGTAATATAATTTAAAACCATCCCACGAAGTAATAATTTATTTTAAAAACTCATTTTTAGGTATTGATTTTATTATTGATGAAGGAATATTATAATATATCATTTATAAATTAAATATATTTTATTACCCTTTATATTTTTGTGGATTTTATAATTTTTCTTTGATCTTTCTTCTCTTTAAAGCATTAATATATCTAATCAATTTTTCAAATAAAATTTTTTCTTATTTATCTTCTACATCGAGTATATTCTTATTCTGTGTCACTATTTGTCAAAATAACTTTACAATAGTCCTTTTTATTTAATCAATTAATTATTAATTAAATATTTTTTTATACTTCATTTTATAATTTTTTAATGGAATATTTTTAATTTTTTATAAAAGGGTAATTTCTTAAATTCATTATAAAAAAGCAGATGAAATGGTTCTTTTTAACATATACAACATTGACAGATTTTCCTTATTCCATAATTTATTTAATCTGTTTAGCATATTGTGTATGATTTCTATGATTATATAAATATATTTATTTAATGATAATAAATTTGAAATGGTTCACTTCCATTTTAAACTATTCTCTAAAAGACAGAATTTTACTATAAAATCAACTTTTCTAATGAATTGTTGGTCATCTATAATCTCTGCATTAATTTCTAAGTTGTTAAATTTATTATTAAAATAGTTAACTTATTATAATTATGTTTTATTTTTCATTCCATTTCCTTTTAATATCTATATTTTTAATATCATGGATATACTAATATCCTAAATCTTATTACATTTCAATATTCAATGTTTTATTAGGAAATCAATTATATTGGCATGAGAAAATTTTTTAATTCACATTAATTACAAAATATATATATTTATTGATTATTCATATTTTACATTAATAAAATTGATCATTAAACATATTAGTAATGAATTATACATGAAATGAAGAGTGGAGAACATAATTTCATAGTGCCTCAATGCATCATCTAGTCTAATGAGACAATAAATTTGATCATTCTTGTAAAATGTGGTTTTGTTGTATATATACATATTTACATAAAATATAATGGAATAAGGCCTTAACAGTGACATATATTAATGTCTAATATTATGAAATCCATTAATATGAATTTCCTTTATTTATAATTCAGTTATTATTATATATCAAATTATTACATTAATATTATTTGTGGATACTTATTGTGATAAGGTTATTGATTTAATGGTGTATATTTTATGTTATTTACCTTTTCATAGTAATTTTTTATTATTTAATTATGATGTCATAAATTATACAAAAACAGCACTTATCTTTTAATCTCAGCTTTATATCATTTTCTTTCCCTTGGATATGAAGAAGGATTCATTGAATGAGTTCAAGGTTGATGAATCTTTTACTTTTAATATGATTTATATTCCAATGTAACATTGGAACCATGTATGTATCTGGATTGTAATAACTAATAAACTGGTTGATATATGGTTATGTGATCTCATGTGCCTTATAATAACGTAATTAGGAAGACACAAAATCTAGGTTACCAGATTTTGGGTTGTTAAAGATGATATGGGAGGACTTTTAGTAGAAAATTTGGGAAAACTATTTGGGAAAGCATAGATTAATAAAAATAACCCTCGTAAAGACTTATTGAATAAGTCAATGTATAAGATAATATCATAATATTTTTGTAAATTTATAGAATGTATGGTTTCATTGATAATAAATCCATATCTAGATAAAACCTTGTGGATGTGGTTATAACAAAAATAAACCTAGAGGAAAAAAAATATAATGAAGATGATTGGGTATTAACTTTATCATTACAAAATCATATTGAGTGGTCCGATGATAGAACACCTGGTTATACACTCAAAGGTGATATTATTGGTCTAATTCATATTTTAATATTGAATAATTATAAACAATGAGATGATGGAAATTATGTAATTCCGTAGTAATATGGGATGAATATAAAATTCAAGGTCTTATAAATATAAAATTAATAAAACGTTTAAAGGAATGGGGTTTATTCGATGATATTTTAAAATGATTTAGGAAATTTTAATATCTATTTAGGGGAATACAACACTTTGATTTAATATATGATTAATTGAAATGTTTATTTGAGGAAGAATGTGTTCATTTTTTACAAAAATGGGTTGAACGGTACTGATAACACTTACAGTTAATATGATATTAGATGTTAAGATGTTAACTCAGATAAAAGGGTTAACACATTTTGGGAACATATGAAATAATATATAGATAACAATGTAATTTTAATTTAATAATAAAGGGTGAGTAATTTTTTCAAATCATTTATGAGTTGATTATAAAATTATGGTGATTCAAGTTATTTATGGGAAATATTGGCCTAATTTAAAGATTTTATATCATGGCATAAAAATTTTCAATTACTGAATTTATGAATATTTAGTTTTGTTTGGAGATAAATTTTAAATTTATTTTAGATGAATATGTGATCAAATCATTCTGTATTTTGGGTTTTTAACTTGTTCAATAATTATTTGAAAATTTTATATGGTCAGTTTTTGGTGGAATGATTTATAAATATCACTAGTGTTATTGTTGATTCTTTATAGATTTATATAGTGTTTCCTCATATTAAATATTATATATATTTGAAATTATCTCTTATTGGACAAAACATTTTTGATTCAGTTAATGGAGAGAGAAAAAAATTCATTAATGGATATTATAGTAAATTAAAAGGACATTTTAATTTTTATTATGTAAAAATTTAATTATGATCATGATGATTCACACTGAATGGGGAAATTATTCACATATTGTAACATACCATGTATGTAATGAATAATATATATTTTTATCCATGTCTATTAATGAATTAGATAGTGTTTTAGAGGCTAAAAATAAAATTAAATCCAATCTTTAGCATGGAATACACTAATATTCTTAAAAGCTTTTTTTACTCCTTTTTGATGGCAAACCCTTTTTAAATCAAAATTTTGACAATTTTATTATATATATTTGTCAAAATAAACATATTCATTATGATTGGGACATTAAAATTTACATTGGATAAATTTTTGGTATTTTTTTGACAATGTTCATTTTTTAATGAATTGTGAAAAATACTGCATTTTACATCAAAACTGCTTTTTCATTTAATATAATTATATGGTTAGATTATATTTTTAATTGGTCTTAAAGTTTAATCTGAAAATATTTTTACCATTTAATCCAATGGTGTCATTAGGATTAATTTCACTTTGATGTTGGTCATAAACTAATGCCAAACTTTTCACAGATATTGTTTCAAAAAAACCCGCTATTTGTTTTGACAACGGGAATTATTTTTATATCAATTATTTCAATTTATGTGTTTGGAATTTGGTAAAATCGATTAAATATTTGGAATCATAAGGTCCAAATTATGTAATTAAGACTCTTGTTTTTGGACATTATGAATAGTAACGACGGTAATTATCGTTAATTATCTTGATTAATGAGTAATCGGGTAGTTAAGGATAATAAAATAATATCATAATAATAAAAAATGACACCAAAATGAGTCCTAAGGATATTGTTTGTCTCATGGCCGACCATGGGATGCCTTGTGCCAAACTTGGGGTCCCCATGAAGTCACTTTTGTGAGAAAGTGACTTTTTATCTTTTTATTTTTTAAAGAATGTTAAATGTAACAAAGAATGTATCACCTAACTAAAATATTTTTAATTTTGTCTACATAAATGATCATTTGGACTATAAATAGTCATTGGAAATCTAAAAAGATTTTCTACATCATTGTATTTTTTTTATAATTTTTAGACATTAAATAAATTAAATTATTTATGACATCATAATGATGCAGCGATGGCCTCATTATTTGATGATTTAAATAAAATGGAAAGATAATTTAAAATCTAAGACCTACACATGTTTAAAACCTATTAGGTGGGTATATTTAGAACCCTTATCACCTTATCCTTGAATTATTTCAATGCGGGACCTTTAAAATATGAAACCCATTTGAAAATAAAGTAACATTTCTTTACTTTCCAAGAGTGCCCCTCCTCTCCTATTATAAAAGGCCCCCACCTCTACCTCCTTACCCACACTCCCAAAGCCTTTGGCTCATCCAACCCCTTCCCATTTTGTCTCTCCACTTCCCTCTCTTACTCCTTGAAGCCTCACTTTGGGCAGAAGGTTCCCAAGGAAGCCTTTGAGCTCAAACCAAAGGGAGTTACCCGATTTTAATGAAATTAAAGAACGAATGAGTCAAGTCAGACCCGAGGTATGGGACTTCGTCTCAATCTCCTTTCATTGAGGCATATTTTGTTTTATACACAACCTTCTTTTATACGGTTTATAAACCCCTTTTAATTTTACGTTTATCCAAAATGAATCTTTTTTTATACGAAGTGTTTTACTAAATGGAAAAAGGGAATGTTATGTCGTACGTATGCGACGACAATGACTTCTCCGCCGCCGTGACCCTTATTTGAGTTTCGGCTTCCTCTAAAAACCATACCTTCTTTTTTAAAACAAAATAAATACCATGTTTTACTTTTCATTTATTTTGGTATTGAAAAATGTTTTCATAATGTTTTTATATCTATGTGTTGTATTGATATCTTGTGATTGAAAGGTGGAAATGTTATGTTTCTTTTATGCATGTTTTATGTGATACGATTATGTTGAGGTTCTTGGGAATTATTATGAAGACGGGTGGTCCCATGATAATTTAAGGGTGGGTGAGCCCGATATAGCTCTCCAATGCATTGGGTAACACGAAGGAGTGAAATGTTGAGGTTTCTCCGAAGAGATTTAGGGAATATACTGTGATGGGTATTCCAAACGTAACCAAGAGGGTCACTCCCGACGTAAGAATGTTATGAATGCCTCAAGTTACCTTTATGTCTTATGATTTCTATGATTTATTCATGATTTGATGAGGTATGTTAAAGTGCTTCTGTTTTATTGGTAAAGTATGATTTCATTCTTATGAATATATGAACTCATGTTTACTTTCCATATTTTTTATAAAACCCATACTAATCTTTTTATTCTCATCCCAAGTCTTTTTTGAAATGTTTTTCATAGGTCAACGGAAAGGTACATGATATGATTATAGTTCCAAGGAAGTGTCAAGAAAGAATCCATGTTTTATTTTAAATATGTTCCATTGATGGGAAAAAATGAATACTATCTTTATGTAACCACTTTGTTTAAATGTGGAATGTAGTGCAAGTTTTATGATCTAATTCTCTAAAACTCTAATCCTAAAAATATCCTCAATGTGTAATCTTGTAATAACTCAATATTATGTAAGGTTTATGGCTGGGGCCTTATAGTTGGTATCAGAGGTCGGTTTAGATAACATTAAGAGTTATAATTCTATTAAATGATTAACAAAAAATATTTTTTTTGAAATGATATAGCATTTGAAGATTACCATGTTGCTTCATCTAAGACATGTTTGTTCAGAGTATTTTTCCATAGAGGAAATAGGGAAGCAGTTCTAGGAAGGCATACAGATGTAAATAACCTTCCGAATCAGCATCCCGAGATGGTCAGAATTAGAACTGAATAGTTTGTTGTAGTAATGGCGCAGTTGACTCAAGCGATAAATGGTGGTGGTATCCATGCACGGGATCAGCCAGATCAACCGCAGAGGAACAGGTCAGTGGTGGAACATTTCATGAGGCAACATCCCCCATCATTCAGAGGATTATCTGACCCTATGATAGCTGAAGGGTGGATTAAAGCACTGGAGAAGATTTTTGTTGTCATGGGGTGTTCAGACAATAAAAAGGTTAGTCTTGCTATTTACCGTTTGGAGGGTGAGGCAGATCAGTTGTGGTCTATGGTTAAAATATCAGGGACGACGATGAGATTGATGCTCTTGATTGGGATGTATTCAAAGGTATGTTTCTTGAAAAGTATTTTCCTAAGGCTGTTCGACTTAGGATGGAAAAACAATTCTTGGAATTGAGGCAAGAGGAAGACTCAGTGGCTTCCTATGATGAAAGGTTCACTCGATTGGCAAGGTATGCTCCAAATTTTATCCGAGACCTTGATAGTAAAATCAATCATTTTTACTCCGGATTAAACCCAAAATATCGAAGGGAATTAGCTCCTCGTGAGTTTAAAAGTTATGAAATTCTTTTTCGATGTGCTGAGAAGGTGGAAATGGAGTTTTCCGATGATCAAGTGTTCTATAACAACCAACAGAAGAAGAGACCGAGGTGGCAGGAGAAAGGTAAGAATTATTTAAAAAAGTCTGATGGTAAGAAAACTAAGTTTCCAGTTTGTGATAAATGTCGCAAAAGGCATGCTGGGGAATGTCTTCTGAATTCTGTAAAGTGCTACTGATGTGGTAATATGGGACATAAGGCTCGTGATTGCACTGAAAAAGATCACGGTGAAGGTAATACCAAATTTGATTTACAGTTAGTGAAATGTTTTAAGTGCAATGAGATGGGTCACTATGCAAATGAGTGTCCGACAAAGAGCTTGAGTTGTGGGAAGTAGTTAGACTACAAGTAGAAAGGGGTGGTGAAATCCTTTGCAACTACTTCAGCAGATGTCAGCCCATCAAATGAAGTTGTATCAGGTACTTTGTTTGTTTTTTCAGATTATGCCAGTGTGTTGTTTGATTCTGGGTCTACACATTCTGTCATCTCTGAAACCTTTTCTAGTAAAATGGGAATACCATCTCATGAAATGACTCTTGAACTTGTGGTAAAAACACCTGGGGGAAATGTTGACGCAAAAAGAATTTATAAGAATCTTCCTATCCTTATCTGTGGAAAGAACCTACTTGCAAACGTTATTGTTCTACCTCTAGTAGAGTTTGATGTTATCCTGGGTATGGATTGGCTCTCTATTTACCATGCTAAGATTGACTGTAGAGATAAAGAAGTTTCTTTTCAGAAAAACTTTCAATTTGTGTACAATAATGAACCCTTACTATTGATAACATATCAAGAGGTCGAGAAACTTGTAAAAGATGGAAATGAATGTGACCTTGCACATATTGTTGAAAATAAGGGAACTATTCAGATTAAAGATGTGTCAGTGGTAAATGAGTATCCTGATGTTTTTCCTGATGAGTTTCCTGGAATAATACCAAATCATGAAGTTGAGTTTACTTTTAACTTAGTTCCTGATGCTAAGCCAATTTCAAAACCCCCTTATTGTCACGACCCGTCCTCGGGGCCCGTGTCGTGACTACCCCAAGCTCGTCTTCCATAGGCCAGGGGCTGGCGACTAGTACCAAGGCGTAAATCCCAAAATAAGGGAAGGCATTGCCTTTGAAAAGTAAACAAGCACCACAGAGTAAGCAAGGGGAAAAGTAAAAACTATGTAAAACTGTAACAAGCTATGCTAAAAGTAAAAGGGGCCGAAAATACAAACCCAACTGTAATGTACAACTGAAAGAGGAAAACCGAAACTGAAAAGAAAATCCGCAGCGTTGAGCCGTCCTATGGAAGTCCCACCTGAAGGGTGGGTACAGATAGCCTCCACTACTCCTCGGGTCTACCTAACTGCTCCGAGTACGTCCCGCCCAATGGTCCACCTCCAGGTACCGTCCTGCTCCACACGCCTCCACTACGATCAGCACTTATCGTCGTCTGCAACCAACACATCGTAGTGCGGGCAAAGCCCGTGCAGGGGTGAGTATAAGCTACTCAGTAGGGACCCCGAGACCACCGAAGGTCTCCCGAAATCCACAAAGGATAATCCACAAAGGAATGATACAATCACAAAGTAACAACTGACACTGCTTAGGTATATGCCCATACATATTCCTAAGACATCAATTCCCATTCGGCTCCAACGTCCGAGCCCAAGCACAACCCAGTCCACATAGGAAAGCAAAACGTAAACCCACACATGATAGCACAACACAATCCTCAAGGAGAGTAAACAGTAAATCCACACAGGATAGCTCAACACAATCCACAAAGGAGAGTAAACAGTAAATCCACACAGGATAGCTCAACACAATACACAAAGGAGAGTAAACAGTAAATCCACACAGGATAGCTCAACACAATCCACAAAGGAGAGTAACACAGGATTCAGCACACACAGTTATACTTCTTTGGATGACGATAAAGATGATCACTGATCCATCTAAGTCGTCGGACCCACAAAGTATCGATAGGTACTAACCCCCGCAATGACCCACACAAGATCGGGCCCACACAGGACCTGTAGGCGCTGGCTCACACAGAACCGATGAGCGATGACCCACATAGGATCAGACCCACACAGGATCGGGCCCACACATGACCTGTAGCACAGATCCACGTAGGATCGTTGAGTGCTGTACTTGTCGCAGTCCACTGAGGATCTCCCCACAATCGTCATCGCAGTCCACTGAGGATCTCTACACGGTCGTCGCCGTAGTCCACAGAGGATCTCTGCACGGTCGTCGCTGTCGAAGTAGCAGTCGCAGCCAGCACTAGGGTTCCCGCACACAGCAAGCTCGTTCGGGAGGGTCTGCTCCACGAGCCGAGAGGCTGATACATCAACTGACAAAAAGTCCGAAGTTGATGTATCCAAAAGTTCTGTATCGTCAACAGGAACTCAACGTCGCAGACGGCGCGTAAATCAGACGCCCGGTCTGAGAGTTATTGGCTTTTTCGTCCCAGGGGCCCGATTGGTTTTTAAGGAAAAACCAACCTGACTGTACTCCACCTGCATCCAAACCTCGAGCGGAGTGAGCCAAAAGATTTTTCTCACTTAGAGGAATCCAACAAAGCTGACGGAACGTCAATCGGACGTCCGTATCTCAAGATATGAGTGTTTCCGCTCCGAGGGCCCGGTTGGTTTTGTGTACGAACCATCCCGGCTAGACACAAAGTACTCCGAAACCTTGAGTGCGATATAATGAAATGACTGTCTCGATCCAAGGATCGTGTTTCCGCTGACGGCGCGTCGTTTGGAGGCCCATAGCTCAAGTTACGAGCATTTGACCGAAAACAGTCCAAAGACGGGGGGTCCGGGCCTGGGCCGACCCGGCCCGACCCTCCCCGGGTCGGCCTAACCGGGTAGACCCGGTCCGGACCCGGTCCAGCCCGGCCAGGGTGCGGCCCGGCCGGTCGGACCGGCCTGGCTCGGCCCGCCCGGCCCGGCTCGGCCGCGTGGCCGGGCGACGCGGGGGGGGGGGGGGGGGAGCTGCCGCCCTCGCGTGACACCCCTGCGGCACCTGCGGGGTGTCGCCCTGGATGACCCGAGCGATGCGGGAGGGAGCCACTGCCCCCGCTTGACAACCCCGCGACACCCTCGAGGTGTCACCCTGGACAACCGGACGTGGCTTCAGCTGCGTCCCACGCAGGCCGGACCCGCGCGGCAGCGGGTCTGCGGGCGCTGCCGCCGCGCTGGCGACCCGCACCGCCAGCGGCTTCCGCGGGCCCCCGGAGTCTCTCCGGTGGTCCGATTCCGTTCCCGTCTGCGTCGCTGGTCCTCCCGGGACTCTTTCTTCACTGTGGAACTATCAAACTTCCGTTGCGGCATGTTCCGTCGTCGCCCGTCAAATCCGCACAACACGAAGAATGGAGGAGGGTTGTCGGGCCGTGTTCGTTTGGCCCGCACCCTCCAAGTTAGATAAAAACAACAGGAGAAAATATATCAACACATGATACAACAATTTTAATAAATTAAAATTGTTTATATAAACCGGGTTTTTAATTTTTAAAGAACGTTCACTGGAGTAAAATAAAAAGGGGTATTTCCAAAACAAAAATCCATACCTCGTAGTCGTCGTCGTACGCACGTTCTTCGCGGATTTGCTCGTCGCGGAAGGAGGGGATCGTCGCGTCGTCGCGGAAAGGCGTCGTGTCATCGCGGAATCCGGTGTTGAGTCGGCGAACTCAACGGACCAAGAAAAAACAGATTTAATTTAATTATATAAAATTAAATCCGTGTTTTGTTAAAGAAAACACAAGGGATATTTAAGAGAATCCTGAAGTCTCTTACCTCAAACAGCTGATCGAAGACTTCGTTATGGAGGAAGAGATGTCGCAGAAGAACGTTGCAGGAAGGGAACGTCGGCGTCGCGGAACACAGCGTCGCGTCGTCGACTTCCACGGGTGCGACGTTCTTCGTCGGAGGCTGGCGTTCTTCACGTTCTTCGCGTTCTTTGCATTCTTCGTGTTCTTCGCGTTCTTCGCGAAGGAGGATGAAGGCTTAAGAACTCTGACAAAACCTCTCAACGAGTAATCCTCTAAAAAGACTTGTTGGTCTTATTTTATTATTACGCCAACAAACGAAAAAGGTATGTAACGACCCATCAATTCATTGAATTAATTCAACGAAAGAAACCGCCCATTTAATTCACGAAATAAACTGCCCAATTAAATGGTGTGTTATGAATTTAAGAAAACGCATCAGTTGACTTTCATAATGACAGGTTTTCGCGGGTGCGTTACTTAACAGAAAGAAACGGCGGGGCTCGTGCGGGCCCCACCTCTCAAATATCCTACCAAGAGGGTAGGATATTTCTGGATAGCACCCTATCCGTTTTAACTCAGTTTAAGTGGATTTCAAGTGGCTTCAAGTGGCTTAAGTGAAATAAAATAAAGTTGTCGAACAAATTATTTTATTTCTTAACTTTTAAGCCCAAAAATTAAAAACCACACCCGAGCAAACACAACTCCGGAAGAGGCGTTTCTAAGCGAATACCGGCGTTGCGATTTCATAGGTGCCCTCAGAATTTGATTCCGGACACCGGTTCAAAAGTTAGAAAAACCCGCACGTCCGTTCACTGAACGTACCCGAGCCAAACTTCGTAAAATGATTCCAGGCACACCGGGCCTCAGAATCAGGTGCCGTCAGAAACTGCGCTCTTGTAAAATTCCAAAGATAATTAAGCAAAAAAAAAATTCCTTGAAATTTACAGGTCTTTACATTACTCCCACCTCAGGGATTTACGTCCCCGTAAAGATACATCATAAACTAGGGAAACAAATGTGGGTACTGGGCATGCATCTGAGCCTCCCACTCTCATGTGCTCTCCTAGAGGTTCCCGTGCTGCCATCTGATGCGCACAAGAGGAATCGATCGCCCACGTAGGACCCGCTCTTGTCGATCCTCTATCTCCACTGGGACCTCCGCAAAAGTCGCCGCATCATCCACGTCTAGCTCCCCATGGTCAATGATGTTCATTGGGTCGTGCACGTATCTCCTCAGTTGAGATACGTGGATGACGTCATGCACCGGGTGCAACTGAGGTGGTAGAGCCAGGCGATAAGCCACCTCGCCTATCCAGCTGAGGACCTGGAAAGGTCCGATGAAGCATGGAGACAACTTTCCGCCTCGGACAAATCTCCGTAAACCACGTCGAGGTGAGACTCGTAAGAAGAAGTGGTCGCCATCCTCGAACTCTAGTGGCCTCCGCCTCTTGTCAGCATAAGACTTCTGCCGGCTCTGAGCTGTTCTCATCCGCTCCTGGATGACCTGGACCTTCTCTATCGTGGCCCAGACCATCTCTGGTCCCACGAGTGCTGACTCCCCATGGTCTGTCCAGCAAAAAGGAGATCTGCACGGTCTGCCGTAAAACGCCTCGTATGGTGCCATCCCAATGGTGGAGTGGTAGTTGTTATTGTACGCGAACTCCACCAATGGTAGGTGGTCCGCCCAACTGCAACTAAAGTCGAGGACACATGTGTGGAGCATGTCCTCGAGAGTCTGAATGGTCCTCTCCGTCTGACCATCCGTATGAGGGTGAAAGGCGGTGCTCAGACGTAGTCGCGTCCCAAATGCCTCCTGCAACCCCTTCCAAAGCCGAGAAGTAAAACGAGCATCCCGACCGGAGACGATAGTCGATGGCACACCGTGGAGCCGTACAATCTCTTGAACGTAGAGACGCCCCAAGCTCTCCATTGAGCCCTTCTCTCGGATGAGTAATAAGTTTGCCGACTTGGTGAGTCGATCAAAAATCTCCCAAATGGAGTTGTGACCTCTTGAAGTGCGTGGATGCCCAGTCACGAAGTCCATAGATATGTTGTCCCACTTCCACTCCGAGACCTCCAAGGGTTATACCAAGCCTGCTAGTACCTGGTGCTCTGCCTTCACCTACTGGCAGGTGAGGCATCGAGAAACGAACTCTGCCACATCCTTCTTCATGCCTGGCCACCAGTGCTGTCGTCTGAGATCCTGGTACATCTTTGCCACTCCAGGATGTAACGCCAATGGAGAAGTGTGAAATTCTCTCATCACCTCCTCTTATAAAGCGACTGGTACCAAGGTACGTCCTCTGAAAAGGATGTCGTGCTTTCCTTCAAAAGAGAAGCCATCAGGTTCCTGTCTCGAGGATATCTGTGCACACCGCGTCTCATAGTCAGCATCCTCACGTTGTGCCTCTTTGACCAGCTGCAGTAGTGGAGGAGTGACTGTGAGAGACTGAAGGAAGGCTGCTCCATCCCTATCCACGAAGGATATCTGCAAAGCAGCTAGCTGCTCTGTCGCCTCCTCAAGTAGCTGGATGCCCTTCCTCCTATTGAGGGAATCAGCTACCATGTTCCCCTCCACAGGAGTATAGACTATCTCAAAGTCATAGTCCTGGAGGAACTCGAGCCATCACCGCTGTCTCAGGTTCAGGTCCATCTGCGAGAATATGTACCTGAGACTCTGGTGGTCAGAAAAGACTGTAAAGCGCTCGACCATCAGATAGTGCCGCCATGTCTTCAGAGCAAAGACCACTGCTTCTAACTAGAGGTCATGGGTAGCGTAGTTCTGCCCATGCGGCCTCAACTGACGTGATCCATAGGCAATCACGACCCGATCCTGCATCAGGACACACCCGATTCCGGTCCCAGATGCATCGCAGTAGACTACGTATCCAACTCCCTCCTCAGGCAACCTCAAGATAGGTGCGCTGGTCAATCTCTGCCTCAGCTCTTGGAAGCTCTGCTGACATCTGTCTGACCACACAAAGGGTTTCCCATTATTTTTCAAAGGTGAGAGTGGTGCCGCAACTCTGGAGAAGTCCAGCACAAATCTCTGATAGTATCCGGCTAGACTCAAGAAACTCCGCACCTCCGTCATGCTCCTGGGTGGCTCCCAAGCTAGCACTGCCTCGATCTTCGTGGGATCCACAGAAACTCCCGCCTCAGAAATGACGTGCCCAAAGAAGTGGACCTCACGTAACCAGAACTAGCACTTCGAGAGCTTGCCATAAAGCTGGTGCTCTCAGAGTGTGTCTAGAAGAACCCGCAAGTGGTAGGCATGCTCCTCCTCGGTGGTCGAGTACACCAAAATGTCGTCGATGAAGACCATGAAAAATCGATCTAGGTATGGCTGGAAGATCCTGTTCATGAGGCCCATGAACACTACTGGAGCTTTGGTTATGCCAAAAGGAATAACCAAGAAATCATAGTGGCCATATCGACACCTGGAGGCCATCTTCTTCACGTCCTCGTCTCGAACTCTGAGCTGATGATAGCCTGACCTGAGGTCTATCTTCGAGTACCACCGTGCTCCCTTGAGCTGATCGAAGAGGTCATCAATCCTCGGTAGAGGATACTTGTTCTTTACTGTCACCTGATTCAGGCAACGATAGTCGACACACAGTCGCAAGCTTCTATCTGCCTTCTTGAAAAACAAAATCGGCGAAGCCCAGGGTGAAACACTGGGTCGGATGAACCCCTTGCCCTGAAAGTCCTCCAACTGTACCCATAGCTCTCGAAGCTTAGAGAGGGCCATCCGATACGCTGGAGTGGATATCGGGGCAATCACGTGGTACATATCAATATAAAAGACTACCTCTCTACGAGGAGGTAGCCCTGTAACGTCATCGGGAAAGACGTCTGCATACTGATCCACCACTGCAGGAAAACATGGACTCCACACGTCCACTGCTCCTTGGATGAGGCTAGCCAATTGATGAGTGATGGGCTGCCCTCTCCTCTGCATGAGTCCATCCTGTACTGCAAAGGCTCCCTTCTCACAGGTGAAGGTGAACCTGCTCCCGTCGGTGCACACACATCGCACCTTGCGCCTAAAACAGTCAATCTGAGCATGGACCGTAGATAACCAATCCATGACCAAGATGACGTCTTAAGGCCTCGATGCCACTACAAGAAGATCCCAGCCGAAGCTCTCGCCTCCTAGAGTAATCTCACACTGCCGGCACCAGTGCGTAATCGTCGAGTCTGCTACCGTAGGAGTCTCTAGCCGTAAGGATCGAGCCAACAGCTCTGTCAGAATCTCCAAGCTCCGAACAAGGGCAGCGACTATGAAAGAGTGACTCGCTCCTGTGTCTATAAGAACTGCAGCAAGGGTGGAATAGACACAGATCGTACCTCGAATCATCTCTGGCGTGCCGTGGTCGTAGGACTCCTCTGCCTGGAGATGTGCCTGTCTCTACCCACCAGCTCCCTGTGGTCAGGGTGGACCTCCTGATGATGATGGTGGCAGAGCCTCAAAGCGTCACCCACCACCTGCTGCTCGGCCAGCTCCTCTGCCTCGTCCGCCTCCTCCCTGTGGACTGCCACGGCCAACCCTCTGCCTCTGCCTGGGTGGCTCCTCCACCGTCTGCTGCTCCTCGGTACGGCGGGTCGGGCAGTCACGAGCGATGTGGCCCTGCCCACCGCACGCGTAGCACTGCCTGCCTCTAGGAAGACTGGCTCTGCGCTGTGTGCCCCGCACTACTGAGCCAGTGTCTCGAGGTCGTCTTCCAAAAGGTCTGGTCTGCCTGGAACCCTGAGTCATCCGTCGGCTACCAGCTGCCGAAGACTCTGCTACCTGTCGCCCTGCGGTAGGTCTCGATGTGCACTCATCCAGAAAGCTCTCGATCAGAAGGGCTCACTCCAACACTCCTTCCTGGGTCGGGATGCTGAGGGAGATCAGCGATGCCCTGATCTCATGTCTCCATCCCTGCTCGAAGGTCCGGGCTCGGAAAAAGGGGTCTCGCACCATGTCAGTCGAGTAGTGAGAATGATCGGTAAACCTCGCCACGTACTGGGCGACCGTCAAGCTGCCCTGCCACAGCTGAAGAAGATCCTGAATGCGCACCGCAAGGAGGGTGGCCGGGACGAACTCTGAGCAGAAGAGGCTCTCGAAGTCCGTCCAGATGAGAGAGGCCTCATCATACACCTGGAGCATCAAGCTCTACCATCGTCCTGCTGCTGCGTGTAGTAGGCTCGCCGAGAGGATCACCATGAGGTCTGCTGGTGTCCTCACTAGCCTGAAAACTTGAACGACCACCTCCAGCCAGTCCTCGACTACCTGGGGGTCTGTCTCCCTACGAATCCTGGGTGGTCGCTGGCGCTGGAACTCGTGCAGAGCTCCGAGGTGTCGTGCATCGTCAGTGGTCAGCGCTGGAAGCATCGGGGGCTCGGCGGGTAAAGGTACTGCCGGTGCCTCTGCTGTCAACGGGCCCTGTACCGAGGCCTCATCGCTCGGCGGGCTGTCGTCGCGGTCTACTCTCTGAACCCTATCTGGCTGCTGTCGTCGGGCCATCCTGAAAAGAAAACAAGTGCGCCACGGTCAGAACAGTATACCTGGTGAGATGACACAAGTAATCACAAGGAAAACTTGAAACACACATGCAACCAATGTTTTCGTGCATTATGTCGGAAATCAAAAGTCAGGGTCCTGGTGTACGGATATGTCGGCTGCCGCACCAACACTGGACTCCCTGGACTGATAACCACACTCAATACGCTAAATAAAATTGCTTCACATAGAAGAAAGATCAGAGTCTGCGGTAGAACCGACCACCTCTGATACAAATTTGTCACAACCCATCCTTGAGGCCCGTGCCGTGACTACCCCAAGCCCGCCTTCCATAGGCCAGGGGCTGGCGACCAGCACCAAGGCGTAAATCCCAAAAAAAGAGAAGTCATTGCCTTTGAAAAGTAAACAAGCACCACAGAGTAAGCAAGCGGAAAAGTAAAAACTAAGTAAAACTATAGCAAACTGTGCTGAAAGTAAAAGGGGCCAGAAATACAAACCCAACTGTAAAGTACAACTGGAAGGGGAAAACAACAACTGAAAAGAAAAGCCGCAGCATCGAGCCGTCCTCTTGAAGTCCCACCTGAAGGGTGGGTACAGATAGCCTCCACTGCTCCTCGGGTCCACCTAACCGCTCCGAGTACGTCCCGCCCAGTGGTCCACCTCCAGGTACCGTCCTGCTCCGCACACCTCCACCACGATCAGCGCTGTCCGTCGTCTGCAACCAGCACAACATAGTGCGGGCAAAGCCCGTGCAGGGGTGAGTATAAACTACTCAGTAGGGACCCCGAGACCCCCGAAGGTCTCCCGAAATCCCCAAATGATAATCCACAAAGGAAAGATACAATCACGAAGTAACAACCGACATTGCTTAGGTATATGCCCATACATATACCTAAGTCATCAATTCCCGTTCAGATCCAACGTCCGAGCACAAGAACAACCCAGTCCACACAGGAAAGCAAAACGTAAACCCACACAGGATAGCACAACACAATCCACAAGGAGAGTAAACAGTAAATCCACACAGGATAGCTCAACACAATCTATAAAGGAGAGAAAACATTAAATCCACACAGGATAGCTCAACACAATCCACAAAGAAGAGTAAACAGTAAATTCAAACAGGATAGCTCAACACAATCCACAAAGGAGAGTAACACAGGATTCAGCTCACACAGGTATACTTCTTCTGATAACGATAAAGATGATCACTGATCCATCTAAGTCGTCGGACCCACAAAGGATCGATAGGTACAAACCCCCGCAATGGCCCACAGAGGATCGGTCCCACACAGGACCTGTAGGCGCTGGCTCACACAGAACCGTTGAGCGCTGACCCACACAGGATTGGGCCTACATAGGACCTGTAGAACTGATCCACGTAGGATCGTTGAGTGTTGTAGTCGTCACAGTCCACTGAGGATCTCTGCACAGTCGTCACCGCAGTCCACTGAGGATCTCTGCACGGTCGTTGCCGCAGTCCACAGAGGATCTCTGCACGGTCGTCGCTGTCGAAGTAGCAGTCGTAGCCAGCACTAGGGTTCCCGCACACAGCAAGCTCGTTCGGGAGGGTCAGCTCCATGATCCGAGAGGCTGATACATAAACTGACACAATGTCCGAAGAGGATTTATCCAAAAGTTCCGTATCATCAACAGGAACTCAACGTCGCAGACGGCGCGTCAATCGGACGCCCTGTCTGAGAGTTATTGGCTTATTCGTCCCAGGGGCCCGGTTGGTTTTTATGACAAAACCAACCCGACCGTACTCCACCTACATCCAATCCTTGGGTGGAGTGAGACAAAATATCCGTCTCACTTAGAGGAATCCAACAAAGTTGACGGCACATCAATCGAACGTCCGTAGCTCAAGATTTGAGCGTTTCCGCTCCGAGGGCCCGGTTGGTTTCCTGAACGAACCAACCCGGCCGAACCCAAAGTACTTCGAAACCTTGAGTTTGATATACTGAAACGACCTTCTCGATCCAAGGATCGTTTTACCGCTGAGGGCACGTCTTTTGGAGGCCCGTAGCTCATGTTACGGGCATTTGACCGAAAACGGTCCAAAGACGGGGGGTCCGGGCCCGGGCCGACCCCCCCCCCCCCCCCGGGTCGGCCAAACCGGGCCGACCCGGTCCTGACCCGGTCTGGCCCGGCCAGGGCGTGGCTCGGCTGTTCGGACAGGCCTGGCTCGGCCGAGTGACGCGGGGGGGGGGGGGGGGGGGTGGGAGCCGCCGCCCCCGCGTGACACCCCCGCGGCACCCGCGGGGTGTCACCCTGGATGACCCAAGAGACGCGGGGAGGGGTGCCGCCGCCCCCGCGTGACAACCCCGCGACACCCGCGGGGTGTCGCCCTGGACAACCGGATGCGGCTTCAATCGCGTCCCACGCGAGCCGGACCCACTCGGCCGCGGCTTCAACCGCGGCGGCCCTGTCTGGCGGCGCGCCGGGGCGCCGGCGGCTTCCGCGGGCCACCGTAGTCGCTCCGGTGGTCCGATTCCATTTCCGTCTGCGCCACTGCTCCTCCCGGGACTCGTTCTTCACTGCGGAACTACCAAACTTCTATTGCAGCACGTTCCGTCGTCGCCCGTCAAATCCGAACAACACGAAGAACGACGGAGGGTTGTCGGGCCGTGTTCGTTTGGCCCGCACCCTCCGCATTAGATAAAAACAACGGGAGAAAATATATCAACACATGATACAGCAATTTTAATAAATTAAAATTGTTTATATAAACCAGGTTCTTTAATTTTTAAAGAACGTTCATGGGTGTAAAATACAAAAGGGGGTATTTCCAAAACAAAAATCCCAACCTCGTAGTCATCATCGTACGCATGTTCTTCACGGATTTGCTCGTCGCGGAAGAAGGGGATAGTCGCGTCATCGCGGAAAGGCGTCGCGTCGTCGCAGAATCTGGCGTTGAGTCGGTGAACTCAAAGGACCAAGAAACAACAGATTTAATTTAATTATATAAAATTAAATCTGTGTTTTGTTAAAAATCACAAGGGAGATTTAAGAGAATCCCAAAGTCTCTTACCTCAAACATCTGATCGAAGATTTCATTACGGAGGAAGAGACGTCGCAGAAGAACGTTGCAGGAAGGGAACTTCGGCGTCGCGGAACACGGCGCCGCGTCGTCGACTTCCGCGGGTTCGGCGTTCTTCGTTGGAGGCCGGCGTTCTTCGCGTTCTTCGCGTTCTACGCGAAGGAGGATGAAGGCTTAAGAACTCTGAAAAACCTCTCAACGAGTAATCCTCCAAAAACACTTGTTGGTCTTATTTTATTATTACGCCAACAAATGAAAAAGGTATGTAACGACCCATCAATTCATTGAATTAATTCAACGAAAAAAACCGCCCATTTAATTCACGAAATAAACCGCCCAATTAAATGGTGCGTTAAGAATTTAAGAAAATGCGTCAGTTGACTTTCATAATGACGGGTTTTCGTGGGTGCGTTACTTAGCGGAAAGAAACCGCGGGGCTCGTGTGGGCCCCACCTCGAAAATATCCTACCAAGAGGGTAGGATATTTCTGGATAGCACCCTATCTTTTTTAACTCAGTTTAAGAGGCTTCAAGTGGCTTCAAGTGGCTTAAGTGAAATAAAATAATGTTGTCGAACAAATTATTTTATTTCTTAACTTTTAAGCCCAAAAATTAAAAACCACACCCGAGAAAACGCAACTCCGGAAGAGGTGTTTATAAGCAAATACCGGCGCTGCGATTTCATCAGTGCCCTCAGAATTTGATTCCGGGCAGCGGTTCAAAAGTTAGAAAATCCCGCTCGTCCGTTCACTGACCGTACCCGAGCCAAACTTCGGAAAATGATTCCGGGCACACCAGGCCTCGTTATCAGGTGACGTCAAAAACTGCGCTCTTGTAAAATTCCAAATAGAATTTAGAAAAAAAATATTATTTGAATTTACGGGTCTTTACACTTATCGAATGGCTCAAGTTGAACTTTTAGAGTTAAAGAAAAAATTGCAGGAGTTATTATAGAAAGTTTTCATTCGACCGAGCACATCACCATGGGGTGCTCTTGTTTTATTTGTTAAAAAGAAAGATGGTTCAAGGAGACTTTGCATTGATTATAGAGCCTTGAATAACATCACTATTAAGAAGAAATATCCTTTGCCTCATATCGATGATTTGTTTGATAAGCTCCAGGGAGCTCAGTATTTTTCAAAGATTGACATGAGATCGGGGTACCATCAGCTGAAGGTAACGGAAGAAGATGTTCTGAAGACTGCGTTTCGTACAAGATATGGCCATTATGAATTTGTAGTAATGCCTTTTGGGCAAACCAATGCCCCTTCTGTATTCATGGACTTAATAAATAGAATTTTCAATGAGTTCATGGATAAGTTTGTGGTGGTTTTCATTGATGATATATTGGTGTTTTCTAAAAGTAAAGAGGAGCATGAAAGACAGTTAAGGGTAATCTTGCAAACCATAAAAGAAAAGAAATTGTATGGAAAATTTAGAAAGTGCGAGTTTTGGTTGCGACAAATTTCTTTTCTTGGTCACATTGTTTCTAAATTTGGGATAACCATTGATCCTGCAAAAACAAAAGTTTTTGAAAAATAGCCAAGACCCACAAATGTAACAGAGATTCGTAGTTTCCTTGGTTTGGCAGGCTATTACCGAAGGTTTTTTAGAAATTTTTCACGGTTATCTAGTCCAATGACTAAGCTAACTCAGAAGGGTGTTATGTTTATCTGAACAAATGAATGTGATGATTGTTTTCAGGAATTGAAAAGAAGATTGGTGAATGCTTTAGTTTTGGAACTAACTTCTAGGAATGGTGAGTTTGTTATATACAATGATGCTTCATTGAAAGGAATTGGTTGTGTCCTAATGCAGAATGATCAGGTAATTGCTTATGCTTCATGACAGTTGAAAACTCATGAGGTAAATTACCCTACACATTATTTGGAATTAGCTGCTGTTTTTTTTGCTTTAAAAATTTAGAGGCATCAATTTTTTGGAGTAAAGTGTGAAATATATACTGATCAAAAAAGATTAAAGTATATATTCACTCCGAAAGAGTTAAACATGAGACACAAGAGATGGCTATAATTAATCAAGGATTATGATTGTACCATTCATTACCATCCGGGAAAAGAAAATAAAGTGGCTAATGCTTTGAGTCAAAAAAAGTAATGCTTCATTAGTAATGTTGAGTTTGGAACATGATCCTTTGGTTAAGGATTTGATGAACTTTGGCAAAGAAGTTGTTGGTGCAGGTAGTTCTTCTGTTTTGTTTCAGGTATCAGTGATATCATCTCTATCAGATAGAATCAAGCAAGCACAGAAGCAAGATAGTGAGTTGCAGAAAAAGGTAGATCTGGTTCAGAATGTTAAGTTGCCCGAATTCAACATTGATAATGATTGTGTTTTGAGATTTGGGAAGAGATTGTGTGTGACTTGTGATTCACAGTTGAAGAGAGAGTTGTTATGTGAATCTCATAGTTCTCCGATTTCAGTTCATCCAGGAAGTATTAAGATGTATTGAGATCTTTGGGAGTATTACCGGTGGGATGGAATGAAAAGAGATATTGATGATTTTACTGTGACGTGTTTGACTTGTCAACAGGTTAAAGAAGAGTGGCAGTTACCGACAGGGATGAATCAGCCTTTACCAGTGCCAGAGTGGAAATGGGAGAATATATCCATGGACTTTGTTGTGGGATTACCGAATACATCTCGAGGTAATAATGCATTCTGGTTTATTGTTGATCGCTTGACCACATCTGCTCATTTTTGTGCTATACGAGATACTTTTTCCCTAGATAAACTATCCCGTTTGTATCTTAAAGAGATAGTCAGGTTACATGGATTTCCTCTCTCTATGGTATCAGACCGTGATCCCAGGTTCATTTCTAACTTTTAGAAGGACCTTTAGAATTCGTTGGGTACTGAATTAAATTTTAGTACATCTTTTCATCATCAATCAGATGGGAAGTCAGAAAGAGAAATTCAGACCTTGGAGGATATGCTACGAGCTTGTTCGATGGATTATCAGGGAAGTTGGGACCGACATATTTCTTTGGTTGAATTTTCATATAATAACAGTTTTCATTCTAGTATACAGATGGCACCATTTCAGGAATTATATGGGAAGCGGTGTCGAACTCCAGCTTTCTGGGATGATGTGGGTGAAAGGAAGTTGATGGGACCAGAATTGGTAGAAGAGTTGGCAGAAAAAGTTCAGATGATACAGAAACACATGAGAATAGATCAAAGTAGGCAGAGGAGTTATGCAGACAATAGGAGGAAGGATCTAACTTTTTAGGTAGGTGATCATGTTTTTTTCTCAAAGTCTCACCATGGAAAAGTGTAATGTGATTTGGTAAGAAAGGAAAGATGAGTCCATGGTTCATTGGACCATATGAAATTCTGGAGAGAGATGTATCAGTTGCATACCGGGTGGCTTTACCTCCGAGTTTATCTCAGGTACAAAATTGTTTTCATGTTTCGATGCTGAGAAAGTACATGCCAGATCTATCACATGTTTTGAGTCCAGAGGTAGTTCAGCTGGAAGAGAAACTATCTTATGAGGAACAACCGATCCAGATTCTTGACCCCAGGGAGCAAGTGTTATGGAATACGGTGATTAATCAGGTAAAGGATTTGTGGAAAACCACATGATGGAAGAGGCAACATGGGAATCTGAAAATGCAATGAGGGATAAGTACCCCCATTTATTTTATAAGTAAATAAATTGCGGGGATGCAATTTTCTAAAGGGGGAAGGATGTACCATCCCAAGTAAGTAATGAATAATAGATATTTTTATCTATGTCTATTAATGAATTAGATAGTGTTTTAGAGGCTTAAAATGAAAATATATCCAATCTTAAGCATGGAATACACTAATATTCTTAAAAGATTGTTTTACTTCCTTTTGATGGAAACCCCTTTTTAAATAAAACTTTTGGCACTTTTATAATATATATTTGTCAAAATAAAAATATTAATTATGATTGGGACATTTAAATTTACATTGGATTAATTTTTGGTCTTTTTCTAACAATGTTTATATTTTAATGAATAGTGAATGATACTGCATTTTACATCAAAACTGCTTTTTCATTTAATTTAATTATATGGTTAGATTATATTTTTAATTGGTCTTAAAGTGTAATCTGAATATATTTTTACCATTTAATCCAAGGGTGGTCATTAGGATTAATTTCACTTTGATGTTGGTTATAAACTAATGCCAAACGTTTCACAGATATTGTTTCAAAAAACCCGCTATTTGTTTTGACAACGGGAATTATTTTTAAATAAATTATTGCAATTTATGTGTTTGGAATTTGGTAAAATGGATTACATATTTGGAATCAGAAGGTCCAAATTATGTAATTAATACTCTTTTGTTTTTGGACATTATGAATAGTAACAACGGTAATTATCTTTAATTATCTTGATTAATGAGTAATCTGGTAGTTAAGGATAATAAAATAATATCATAATAATAAAAAATGACACCAAAATGTGTCCTAAGGCTACTGGTTATCGTATGGCCGACCATTGGATGCCTTGTACCAAACATGTGGGCCCCATGAAATCGCTTTTGTGAGAAAGTGACTTTTTATCTTTTTATTTTTTAAAGAATGTTAAATGTAACAAAGAATGTATCACCTAAGTAAAATATTTTTAATTTTGTCTACATAAATGATATTTTGGACAATAAATAGTAATTGGAAATCTAAAATGATTTTCTACATCATATTAATTTTTTAAAATTTTTAGACATTGAATAAATTTCATTATTTATGACATCATAATGATGCAGCGATGACCTCATTATTTGATGATTTAAATAAAATGGAATGATAATGTAAAATCTAAGACCTACACATGTCCAAAACCTGTTGGGTGGGTATATATAGAACCCTTATCACCTTATCCTAGAATTATATCAATTTGGGACCTTTAAAATCCGAAACCCATTTGAAAATAAAAACTAACATTTCTTTACTTTCCAAGAGTGCCCCTACTCTCCTCTTATAAAAGGCCCCCACCTCTACCTCCATACCCACACTCCCAAAGCCTTTGGCTCGGCCAACCCCTGCCCATTTTGTCTCTCCACATCGCTCTCTTACTCTTTGAAGCCACACATTGGGCAGAAGTCTTCCCAAGGAACCCTTTGAGCTCAAACCAAAGGGAGTTACCCGATTTTAAGGAGATTAAAGAACGATCGAGTCAAGTCGGACCCGAGGTATGGGACTTCGTCTCAATCTCCTTTCATTGAGGCATATTTTGTTTTATACACAACCTTATTTTATACGGTTTATAAACCCCTTTGACTTTTACATTTTTCCAAAAGGAATATTTTTTTATATGAAGCGTTTTACAAAACGACAAAAGGGAATGTTTTGTCGTACGTATGCGGTGACAACGACCTCTCCGTCGCCGTGACCATTATTTGAGATTCTGCTTCCTCTACAAGCCACACCTTATTTTTTTTTAAAAAATACCATGTTTTACTTTTCTTTTATTTTGGTATTGAAAATGGTTTTCATAATGTTTTTATATCAATGTGTTGTATTGATATCTTGTGATTGAAAGGTGGAAATGTTATGTTTCCTTTATGCATGTTTTATGTGATACGATTATGTTGTGGTTCTTGGGCATTATTATGAAGACGGGTGGTTCCATGATACACTAAGGGCGGGTGAGCCCGATATAGCTCTCCAATGCATTGGGTAACGTGAAGGAGTGAAATGTTAAGGTTTCTCCGAAGAGATTTAGGGAATATACTGTGATGGGTATTCCAAACGTAACCAAGAGGGTTAATCCATACGTAAAAAATGATATGAATTCCTCATGTTACCTTTATGTCTTTTGATTTCAATGATTTATTCATGATTTGATGAGGTATGTTAAAGTGCTTATGTTTTATGGGTAAAGTATGATTTCATTCTTATGAATATATGAACTCATGTTTCCTTTCCATATTTTTTATATATATCCCATACTGAGTTTTTTATGCTCATCCCAAGTCTTTTTTGAAATGTTTTTCACAGGTCAAGTGAAAGGTACATGATATGATGATAGTGTCAAGGAAGTGTCAAAAAAGAATCCATGTTTTATTTTAAATATGTCCATTGATGGGAAAAAATGAATACTATCTTTATGTAACCACTTTGTTTAAATGAGGAATGTAATGCAAGATTTATGATCTAATTCTCTTAAACTCCAAACCTGAAAATATCCTCAATGTGTAATCTTGTAATAACTCAACATTAAGTAAGGTTTAAGGTTGGGGCCTTATACATATAATATGAATAAGTAATATATGTAAATTTCATGATATTTTTAATCCCAATGGAAATGAATTTTATAGATCTCAAACAAACAAGAGAGAAATTAATTAATCCTTATATTGAAATTAAAACATAAATAAAATGATATAATTTTATAAACTCATTCTCAAGTAGGATTATTATAGTGATACATGAATAATATATTTCCTGGTCATATAATAGAAATTATTGACCATGATAAAATCTACACTGATTTTATTACTATTTTATATTTTGTTAAAAAAATTGTAATATTGTGAGGATGAAATTTATTTATGTAGGGGATAATGTAATAACCTGATATTTTAGTTTATAAATTAATTTATAAAGAATATTATCTTCAACGGAAAACACCAAAAGAATCCCAAAGGTGAGATTAACCACAAAAAAATGCAAATTAAATATAACTATTATAAAAAAGTTGTTGGGTTGGTGGGAAAAAATATGAATAACTAAATAATGAAATATATTTATAAAGGATATCCTTAATATAAATAATGAACTCAATCAGTAAATTTAACATCCATATAATTTTTTACAAGGAAATGAATATAAATAAATGCATTTTTTCTTAAAATGTACTCTTTTCAAAAAATGTATTATTTTATTTTTTTATACAGTTATTATAATTAATTTTCCCCATATTTAGGGATAATGTTTAGGATTGATATAAAAAAATTTATTATTTTAATTAGTAATGGGAAAAAGGATTTTGATAAAACTATAATTTATTTCTATTAAATTAAGTAATTTAAATGTACAATCCTATTTTTCTATTCGGTTGTAATTTAATATAAGATCAATTTTAATAAAAAATAGTTAAAAATTTCCCTAAGAAAAAATGTTGAATTAATTTTTTGTATAGGGTTAATTTTATGCTTTAAAACAGATTTTTAGAAAATATATTTTATGTGAATAATGTTTTTCCATTAAAAATTATTAAAATACTCTCTAATGATGAATGTTTGAACTGAATTGTATATATTTTATTTCTAAATATATGAATTTAAAATCATATAATTTTGATTACTAGACATATATTTTTTATATGTTCATTTTATGCTTAAGAAACACATTTTCTAGAACAGAAAATTTTTATCATGTTTCACAGGTTTATTATTAAATATTTTTTGTTCACATATATAAAATGAATTTGATAAAATGAATTCTATATTTTTAATCAAGTTTTTCAAATTTTATATATATGTCTCTTTTATTTTTAGTAATTATGAATATTTACCATGATAAAATTTATAAACATGGTAAAGTGTATAATTGGATAAATGAGTTTGAAACTATAGATCGAGGCACAAAAATGCACTATAAACCTTATAATATTTAATTTCATGGGTTCAATTTTACCACCTATTTAATATATTTTAAAATATAGAATCCTGGTGTCAGTTTCATTGAAAAATACCAATATTATATTATATGTAATGGAAAATTTTAAAACTTCAATCTCTTATATTTAATTTAACATATATTTCCACATAATGACAAAAAGATTTTATAAATGATCATAAATTTTATATTTTGAAGATTATTGATTAATTTTTGTGATATCAATTTATTTTTTATTTTCATTAATGATATAATTACATTAAATTATTACAAAACACAAACACAGTGTTTGTGAAAGCACTAGAAAGAATAATGTTGTTAAATTTAAGTACATGAGAATTAAATTTTTTGGATTAATTATTATGTCAAATTAAATTTATAGAAAATAATAATGTATAAATTTTATAAAAAAAATTATACTCTATTTCTATATCTGTTTTTATTTCTATATATAGATAATACTAGAATAGTTGTTAAAATAGTTTTAATGGTCTTTTTCATTAACTAATATATTATTAAAAGATTTAAAAATCCTAAATACTTTGAAATAAGAAAATAATTATGGTTAATATTAGAAAATATACCCCATGTTCTTTTTCAGAGAATTATTACCTAATTTTTAATTTAATAAAAAATTATGTCTAAAAATGTGTTTAACATAGTTAAGGGTTAAACCTTTTAATAAATGGGTTAAGACAAATGATAAGGTAATAAATGACACATAAACCAATCCTAATTTTTTATTGAAAATATTTAGTTCAATACCTATATTATATTAAATAAATTCCTATTTTTTCCCTTATCATTTGAAAAAATTTATAATATTTAAATCTTTTATGTAATTTCTAGTGTCATTTCCCTCACTATAAAAGGACACCACTTATCCTCTATTATACACACTAACATGAGAAAAGTAGATGTAAAAAACCCTACCAAAATATCTCCCCATATTAATTTTCCACATTCTATACATTCTTTTGATCTCAAAATACCAAATACCAACCCTAGTTTCCTTGAGAGGATACCTAAGAGTTCATTTTCAAAGAATAATTAATCATCCAAAGAAGACACTTAAATTTTTCGTCTAGTTGTACCACAATAATTTATTAAATAAAATTTGAAACATAATAACCCCAGAATTTCCATTATAATATTTATGGAATAAAATTTATTCATCTCCTTCTCCATCGAATCGAAAAAAACCTATTACTCATGTGTACAATGGTCTTCCACTTAAAGAACCAATTAATTTTTTTTCATCACCACATTGCATGGATAGTCATAATTATGGAATTAATTAATATATATGATAATTGTAACATAATATTTATTATTTAAATACAGTATATTATATATATTATTACCCTTCCCCACATAAAAAAATGTCATAATCGCTCATGCGTGTGTGTTGACTACAACCTTCATAAAGAGATGAGATTCATTTTTTATATCTACATTTCATAGATTATTCTAAATATGTATTTAATTGATAATTATAATTTATAATTCGCAAATAATATTATGGAAATTATTAAATCATGAGAAATATGCACTATCTATATCATTCATTAGAAAACCAGTATGAGAAAATGAAGCATTTACAACCTGAAATAATGATAATAATGAATGATTGTCAATGAATTTTTAATAAGATGTTATAATATGAGAATAGATGATACTAAATATATGAATATTGTTATGTTATAAATGTATCAAAATTTGGAAACCATTATATAATATGTTAAATCGCATTTGATTAAGTAGAAGATTAAGGTAAGGTAATTAATCTAAATTTCCACTCCATTTAGTACTATTTAGTTGTATGAATCAATTTTATTTTATATGGTGTACATACCAAACATTTTTTTATTGAAAATTTAATATATATATATATATATATATATATATTACCAATGATTAGGTTTTTAATTCATGTATACTCATTCAAGGGGTTACAATTAAAATGTTACCAATATCGTAAGAATTTTTTTACAATCTCATTTTTAACAATTTCTTCTATTATCCTTATCGTATTTTTATAATTTATCTTTATAAAAATATCTATTTTATTATCCTACATATATTTAAGTAATTTTAATGTTATATTTTTTCTTTTAAACTATTTTTTACTTGAATCAATAAAATAAATGTTTAAAATAAATGATGAACTTCATTCTCTTTTTAATTAGTTATATATTGCTTCCATGTCTATATTTTTTAAAAAATAGTTCATTTTTATTTTTTCAAATTTCTTTTTAAGGATATTTTTTGTTATCCAGGACTTCATAAAAGGTCTTTTAAATATTTATATAATTCTTTTTAGATAGATTAATGTTCAGTATTCATTACAAAAATTAAAAAATGAATTATAATTTTATATTATAATGAATTAACAGATTTTTCAGCCACCAGAACCATTTTATGATATTTATATTGTTCTAGAGTTCTAAATTGTTTTACAAAGAAAATAATTTAATGAAAATTTACTTTAAGTTTTTTTCATCCATTTTATACAATTCACAAAAAAACATGATATTACTACAAAATATAATTTTCTTATTAATTGATGGTAATTTATCATCTATTGATTTATTTTTTACACATTAGATTTATTTTTAATAATTCTATATCATGTTATCATATTTCCTTAGATAATATATTTAGCATCCATGTCAATATTTTTTGTATCATGCATATAATTATTACTTAAATTTTATACAGAATATTCATATGGTGTTTTACTATTAATGTTATCTGATTGACTAGGAAAATCATTATATTAGATATTCGATATATATATATATATATATATATATATATTTGTAATGATTATATTTTATTAGTTAAACCAATCTTTCATTATATGAGGAATGAAATGGATACGATGTTATAAGTGATGATCTAAATTACGTAACCCCTCAATGCATTGATAGGTCTCATGAGACAACCTATTGGGGTATCATTGTTAAATGGGTTTTTGGTTGTATACCTACCGATGGTCATAAATTATCTTTTAATAGGACCATTATTGTAAGACATCATGATTTATAAAATAATTACATCAAACATTATTTATTTCCTTCTTTGAGATTTTAGTTATTATTATCCATGAGATTGTTACTTTGATGTTTTAAAGGGATAATTTGTTTTCTCAAGTTATTAATTAAATAGATCGTGTTTTCAGTTATTATCTTATAATATTCTTTATTCCTTATATTCCATCCCATGATCTTGAGTTGGAATCTATAATCCTTTCAATAATGATTTGGAGACATTATTTCTATGGGGAAATATTTGAGACATAGAAATTTCATTCCATTTTTAAATATATTATTTTTTTATAAGAATAAATACATGAGGTAATAATGATACCATGAGATACTCTAGTATTACTATTTATTAATACACTACCACCCATATAATGAAAAAAGGTATAATATTCACGGATTTAGAAATATCATAAGGTTCCATGAAAAATGATGATAGTTAGGGATCCTACATACATAGATTTTTTAAATATATATATTTTAATTATTTAGGAAGTTTAACACAACTCCCTTTTCAAAATATTTGCGTCATATTTTTATTTCAAAATATAAAAATTTCTTATACTATTATTGAAAATATTTAAAAGAAAATTAATTTCGTGAATGATAGAAAATTGGAATACCTAGTTGATAATGATGATTTTCTAAAATTTAGAAAGAGGATAAGAGTTCTAACTATACCTAATATTAAAATAGTATACTCATAGATTAAATTTCTCTATACACTCATGCATCACCAAGATGTATAGGAATTTTCCAGAACATTTTTTTGGAAAATATGAATAGGGAATCTACAAATTCTAAATAAATATTCCTTCGTCTCAAATCAATTAAATCTATTACCCAACATCCTCGACGATCCATGAATCATATACATATTTCGATATGAAAATAGGATAACATAACTATGGAATGATTTACTTTATTACTAATGAATCCTTATAAGAATGATGAAATATGGGTTGCTGTTGATCACCTTTACAAATGTATATATTTTCTATATACAATAGAATATATAATTCCTGATCACCTCAAAGGGATCTATATTGATGTACATGTATGTCTTCATTGTGTTTCCATTTCAAATGTGATTCATTTTGCTCTATTATATACATACAAATTTGGAAAAGTCTTAGGAGGGCTCAGGAAACCAATATTCATTTTAGCACCTCCAATAATCAATATTTTGATTGAAAATCTAAAAGGGCGGTTCAAGAATTAGAATATAATTTGAGGTTATCATCACTTTAAATTCATGGTATATAAGATCATTATTTTCCATTGGTGGTGTTTTACATTAATAATGTCTTCTATTAAATAATTCAAATGGTGTCATAGGAGTCATTGTTTGTCAAGAGATTTTATACTCTAAATTGTCATGTAGAAGTATGTCAAAGGAATCTTGTACGCCTAGATGTTATTTAGGATAAAATGAATAACATAATGACTATTCAAACCCATATTATATTGTCCCAAATACAGAAAAATATATATGTTGATAACTGAATAAAATATATTAGTTTCCATGTGTGATATCACGTTTTCTGGAAAATATCTTCATAAGACATGTTATATGGTTTGGTCACAAATTAAAATTGAGCTCTATGTTTTGTAGATAATTTAAAACTCTAGAACAAATTGGAGTTATCGATTACAAATTTGAAATTCCACTAACCCTCTCTAATGTAAATGGTATATTCCAGAAATCATTGATAATGATGTATATTTCAGACCCAACTCATGTTCTCACCTCTAATGAAATAGAATTAGAACATTATATGTCTTATTTCAAAGAGCCTATCAATATTCATGACACTTGATTATAATAATTATGGAATAGGATGACATGAATTGTAAAAGTACTTTGTAGAAATAAAATATGGATGAATCAATGTGGGAACCTATAAAGTATATGAAGAAAAACCTCCCACCTTTTTCTAGAACGTATTGTCCATGAAAATTTCAAGGATGATATTTTTGGAAATGAGGAATAATATATAACCAAAAATTATTTTCTAATATGTTAAAATATAATTTCAATTAATATATTATACAATAATCATTTTAATGTTTTATGAAAAAATAAAAATACGATAGAATGAATATATATTTTCAATTTACTATGTCTAAATAAGAAAAAATGAATTTATAAATTTTTTACCTAGATATATGATTTCATGCATAATTGAAAATGTATTTTTTACTAATACTCCATTTATTTATCATAATTTATTATAATATTTATAATTCTTCATGTATTAATTATTAATTACATATAAATAAAAACAATATTTTCTAGAGGTACAAAAGGTATATCCATCATAAAACTATTTTGAAGTCTGTAATGTTATAATATTTAATAAAATAAATATTAAGAAATAATTAATTATTTAAATGAATTTTAAACATTATATATATAAATATATTAATTTAAGTTCATATAAAGATTATTACTTTTCATATAGCTATTGTAAGATCAGCTTATGCTTCAAAATTAATTTTTATGAAAACATATTTAACATAATGTTTTGTAAGATCATTTTAATATCAACTTTTACCATTTAGTGGAATAGAATTTGATAAATTGGTATACATATTTATAATAACCATTTAATTTTTTAATGTTTTAAATTTAGTTTTATGTCATTATAAATTGTAAAAACAAAAAAATTGGTTACTACGATTATGGTTAAAAAGGGTTTACCACTGTAAAAAACTGATAAGGGATAAAATGGGAATAAAAGATATATAAATCCTATTATATTCAAATTTATCAATCCTATTTTATTTCAATTTATATATATACTGATATTCCTATCAATTTATCCAAGAAATATACTTAATTATATATTCACTCTTTTAAAAAATGCAAGTGTGCCACCATCCTCACTTATAAAAGGGATCATACTCCCCTCATTACATTACACCTATTGATCCATTTATATAAAAAAACCATACATGTTTCTCTCACACAAATCATTATACCTATTATATAGGTATTTTCCAACCAAAATACCAACCCTAGTTTCCTAAATATAAGATGTAAAAGTGTTTTTTAGAAGAGATAATCATCCTAACTGAACACTTTCATTTTTGTTCTTCTTATACCACTTTTAATTTTTAATTAAACATTAAAATATATAATTAAAAGTATCCACCAAATAATTACATATTATTATTTCTCATTAAATGTATTTATCCATTTATTTATCAATCAAATGGAAAACAAAACCATCACTTGTGTGTACGACGAACTACCACATCACAAATAGATATAATTTATTTCCCATCACTTCCACACATAGATAAAATTAATAATGTAAATAAATAATATATATGTATATATGTGATAAATATTAAATATTAATTTTTTTTAAAATTTAATATATAATATACCCTTTACCCCTCTACCCATTTAAAATTATAACGTCACTTGTGCATACGTGTGGACTACCAACTCCACAAAGTTATATGATTCGTTTATCATATATTAATGTTCCAAGTTATTATAAATATATATATAATAAGTATAGAAATATTTTAAATCATTATTATCATTTTTGATATGAAGAAACCATGATAAATAAAAAATAACATGAACATCTATGTCGAAGATAACACGATAAAATAAATCAATTAACACCCAAAAAATGATAATAATGAATGATTGTTAATTAATGGGTGATATAATGTTATAATAGTATCATATATGATATAATATATAGAAATATGATTATATTATATATTAATAACAAGATTGAACCCTTTATATATGATGTTAAATCATGTTAAACTATGTTGATGTATTTTGTCACATATTTTGCCTCAATATTCACTCCACGGAGATTTATTTGGAATTATGAAACTATTTTATTTTAAATTTTTTATTCAATACCTCATTTATATATTTATCATACATATATAATCATTCATGTTAATTAATGTTTCAATCCAATTTTACTCTTTCAAAGGGTTGTGGTTTAAAAAGATACAATAATGGAACGAATTTATTTAACAATAATTTTTTTGTAATTTGATTTATTTTCATCAAATGAATATTATAATATATCCATAAAAACCTCTTAAAATTTAATTTTGAATTTAATATCTAAATATGTTCCATATTTCATTTCTCATTTTCCTCAATTTATCACTTTAATTAATCTAGTAAATGTTTTAAATAAAATCTGATCTTATTATTATGTTTGATAAGGAATATTTTCCTTTAATATCCATAATTATAAAATATGTTTTAAAATGTCATATTTATTTACACAAATTATCTATTATGAAATTATTTTATTATAAATTATTTTATAAAAGGATCAAAATAAATCTTTATAGTTATTTCTAAATGGGTTATTTTTAAATTTTAATAAAAAAATTTAAAAGGATATTACCTTTAATCATTTAAAATGTTAACGGATTTTCTATCCACCATAATGGATATATCACATTTTTCTTCTTATATATGTTTATAATGGTTTTATGATGAAAATTATTTAATGAAAATTTATTTTAAATTTTCAAAATACATTTTCATCTATTATCCAAAAGACATGGTTTTTCAACAAAATATGATTTTATAATGAATTGATGGTCATCATTCATCTATTAATTAATATTCTGATCATAATTATTCTATTGAAACATTCAATTTCTTATAATAACATTTCATTAGATATTACATTTCTCTTAAATATACATTTATTATCTTTCATATGGTTACTTTTTGAGACATATTCAATTTAAAACTACCGTTTTTAATATGTAAATTATATGATTTATTTTAGAAATCAAGATATCCTATATTCTTTACAAAATAAGGATATTTTTTGATAATTCATATTGTTCATGAATAAAATATATCATTAAATATTTGATAATTTAATTATAAATTATGTTCATGTAGTACCCTAAATTACATAGACACTTGATGCACAGACAAGTATTATGTGATAATCAAGTTGACAGCCTTATTAAAAAGTCTTTCCATGTAAACGTACCCATAAACATAGACTATCATGTCATAAGGTTATTATGGTGAATATATCCTGATGTATGGGATCATTACATCTATTATCTCCCTCTAGATTATCATCAACAAATTAAGAATGGAACAAATGCCTAAATCATGGGTATTGCTATCTTTGCAAAACAACAGATGGTGTAACACAATGTCGGTGATGATGAATATTGCAAATTAAATAACTACTAGATGGAAAATTGATTTCATAAACCAATAAATTAATATAGATAGATCATTTTCTTCACATGATCTTCTTATGTTCATGAAAATGTCATCTAACAAGACCTCATATTCAAACATAGGCTTCCAAACATGAATTTATGATCATATGAAGGCAGCCATATGATCTATAATGATCATGTGACTTATCAATTTATATACACCTTAAAATCATCCAAATATCCTTCTAAAATAAATACAGAGAAATTAAGAATCCTCAGGTGATGTAGAGTTATGTTGATCATCTGGTGGCATGCTTAAGTGATTCAAAATACTCTGTAGAGCCCCTGGTGGCATGTCGACCACGTCATGCAAGAGCATGTTTCCATGTAACCATCAACATTTTGAGGACCATAGGCATTCCCATTGAATCATGTGAATACCCTTTGTCTCTATTGACAAGAAAATACATTATCCACAGAAAATATCATGTGTTATATTGAGATCCATAATTAAGAAAAAAATGCATCACAGACCAGCAGAGTGATGGAAAATGCTCAAAAAACATAAGAAGATCTAGTGTCCTTGTAAAATAAGTAAATAAATATAATGAGAAAATGTGGAAGCTTCTAAAAAATGGATGATATTTTGATCTCTATGTGAATATGTTATGCACCTCATGCTATATCCCTCGGTCATGTGATGTTTGTTTGACCTTCAAGTTCTATCGCATGAAGGTCCCTAATAAGCTTCCATTGTCTTGTGAGGAACCACAAAAAAGAATATTCTGATAATGGAAAATCCTTTCCAGTGGCATACAAATATCCCATGTACTCAAATATATGTCCTACTTACCTTGTGTAGGCTCTTTTACACGTCAATGTTATTAGGTGAGATCCATTTGATTGGTCGGAGTCCAATAAACAAAAAAGTAGTATAATGTTCATACTATTGCATAATATCATATCATGTATTAGATGATCAATGAAAATATCATATAATTCTAGTGATAAAAAATATCTACACTAACTCTAGATCATATTTTCAAGATACACGCTATGCAATGTAGCATATAATCGTGGATGTGAGGAATTTAAATACCTCAAATTCAATATTTAGAAAAATAAAAAGATAAAAACAAACACATATGAATGTGACTACTTAATTTATTATAATATTGGAATTATATAAATTTAATGTCACAATATTTCAAGGGTCTTTCACTAGCTAAAATATGAGTGAAAACCTTAAGATCATGTGACAAGACTTTTTTCATTACATAGTCACTCTATAGATCATACGAAGTAATTTTGATGGGTTATCCAATCATGAGAAAATGATTCCTCATGTCTAATTAATCTCATGACACATAATTATGTTAGTGATTTAAAATATAATGGGAATGTATGCAATAAATACTTAAAATGACTATGAATGATGGGTGATTTATGTGAAGATAAATATGCTAATCATCATGGACTTTCTATGACCTAGACAGATCATGTGACAACACATGTCACTGTCTCCCAAGTCATGTGACACCCCTTGTACAAGAAATTTGGATCTTGAAATTTAATCTATTCATATTTTCTGAGGCATGAATCTTTATAATTACATGTCAGCCTGGTCTTGAGAACACCCCTAAACATGTCAATAGGGTCTTGTGAATTCTTCTTGGCATGCCACCCAAATCATGTGGTGACATCATAACATGATATACAGATCATTTGATACCCTCCGTACAAGTTATTTAAATATCATGACACCCTCAAAACATGCCAAGCTATTCAGGAGACACCCTCTATACATTTCATTTGGGCCATGCAATGTCATCTAGACATGTCATCCTTGATTAGTAAACATCTTCCAAACATTCCATACATATTATCTGATGTCCTCTAAAAATAATACAAGATCGGGTTATTATCTATCAATTGGTATTTTAGAAAATCTATATGTGTATAAGGCCCCAACCTTAAACCTTAATTAATCTTGAGTTATTACAACATTACACATTGAGGATCTTTTCAGGTTTATAGTTTTAGAAAATTAGATCATGAAACTTGCATTACATTCCACATTTAAAGAAATTGGTTACATAAAAGACAATATTCATTCTTCCCATCAACGGAAACATATTTAAAATAAAACATGGATTCTTTCTTGAGACATCCTTGACACTATCATCACATCATGTACCTTTCCCTTGACCTGTGAAAAACATTTCAAAAACACGGGAGAGCATAAAAAGCTCAGTAAGGGTTATATAAAAAAATATGGAAAGGAAACATGATTTCATATATACATAAGAATGCAATCATACTTTACCCATAAAACATAGTCACATTAACATACCTCATCAAATCATGAATAAATCATAGAAATCATAAGACATAAAAGGTAACATGAGGAATTCATAACATTATTATGTAGGGAGTAACCCTCTTGGATACATTTGGAATACCCACCACTGTATATTCCCTAAATCTCTTTGGAGAAACCTTAACGTTTCACTCATTCGCGTTACCCAATGCATTGGATAGCTATATCGGGCTCACCCGCCCTTAGTTTATCATGGAACCACCCGTTTTCAAAACAATGCTCAAGAACCATAACATAAACGTATCAAATAATACGTGCATAAAGGAAACATAACATTTCCACATTTCAATCACAATATAACATTTTACTATATTGAAATAATGAATCCATTCAAAAAGAAACCATTTCCAAAACCATTTAAAACATTTAATAAAGAGATTTTTGAATCAAAGTGTCCCATACCACCATGAAGCTTTTAAAAATTTAAAACATTAATATACATATAAATAAATCCTTAAAAACATTTTGAAAACATGGATATTAATAATAACAAATATTTGAAACATTTAAAGTGATATTTTGGTTAAAGGGGTTTTACCAAAATTAGAGACACTTGAAAACAATAATTGAGGAATAACATTTAGTCAGAACATTATAATATCATGAGAATAAATGGATTCATGATATAATATTCCAAATTACAGTATATACACTATATAAGAGTTAATTGGTGCATAATAACAATGAAGTCTCAATAGAAATGTCAAATGTGATGAAATCCATTATAAAGAAGGTATCCTTAAATTAAGGATAAATCAATCTCCAAATTATGTGTGACAAATATAAATACACCCAATATAAGTGGATATTAAGTGTAAAAAAATAAAAGGCCATTCACACATATTCAAAGGATGACATATTCAATAACTACATGTTGAACCCAAAGAAATCTAAATTGGGTTAAAAAGTTCCATTGGTAAAATTCGACAGCCTAACGGCATGACTTCAAAATTAAGAAAATGAGTTGATGAGAGATAAAAAGGGAATCTAATCACTTGGACATAAAATTTACATCAATAAGGATATAAAATAACATATCCCAACATAATATTATGTGAATTAAACGACTTAAAAAATAAGTCTTTTAAAAAGTGGAGGGTGAAAGGTCCCCTTACCGAGTGGGGTATCTTTCGAAACGTACACCCCATGGAAGAAGGGTCATACAATGAAGATGTGAATACCCATAAATGAAATTATACTACACTAAGTGTATAATAATGGGCAGTACATACACCACTAAAATGAAATTGGGGCAAATGTAGCATAAATCTCACGGGAATAAAAGTGAGATGAAAAATCCCTTACGAAAACATAGCATCCTAACAGCGCCATTTAAAACTTCCAAAAATGGATTTCTGAGATCAAATAGGGTCTCTCATAATATGACCATAAAATTACAGTATGAGGAATATTAAATAACATCCCCAAACATAAGAAATATGAGATTAAAAGAAATTACATAAAAGAGAGTACTTAAAAAGAAAGAGAGAGTTTGGATCCCTTATGAAAATTCTGCAGCCTAACGGCGCCACTCAAAACTTCTAAAATGGATTAATGAGATAAAATAGGGTCTCTCACCATATTAACATAAAAATTTCAGTATGGGTAATATGAAATAACATCCCAATCATATGAAAGATGATCTTAAAAGGAATGACATAAAAGAGTGTACTTAAAAATAAAGAGAGGGGTAGGATCCCTTACCTCGGGTCCGACATGAATCGATCGTTCTTTAATCTCCTGAATAATAAACTTGAGTTAATTTCTACGTCCTTAAAAAAGTTTTTCAAGTTCGTTATTCCTTTTATATCACTTATTACCATGTCATAAACATTATGTTATCATTTATGTTAATAATGTTTGTTTTGTCGATATTTGGTTCTTAAGTCGAAAGTGGACTTCTTACAATTACATGTTGTTCATGTGGTCAATGTTTTATTATATCAAGAGTTTAATTCATGATTTAGATATCATATATATCATATATATCCAGTTTATTCATGAATTTATAATATTATATAACATTTATAGTTAAGAAATGAAATGCACCGTTCATGGAGACGGTAAGCCGTACGTACGCATGAACGCTACTTCCATTTCTATTTCATATTTAATGGAATTAAAACATAATGAAACATAATTGTTTTTTAATTCCAGTATGGTATCATATATAATATCATTAAATATATCCTTTATATGTACCTCATATGGTATTAATGAATCAAATCACTTTGAGGTGGCGGTAGTCCGCACTTCCTTAAATGGAGATATCGCGTTTACCCATAATGGAAACCATAAAGGTATGCCATAAATGAAAAATACAGAAGCTTAAGAAAAACATAAAAATATTAGATATCATATATAAATATAGTGTCATCTTAATGTCCACCTTTGAAGGTGTTAGAAGAATGTTGAACAATCATCATTTCAGGAGGCAGAAATTCGCCATCCACGGAAATAGTATGTTCTTTAACCATTAGATGTAGTTGTGTGTAAGTGTAGCTCTAATACTTCTTATAACAACATAATAGTATATTTAAGATATTGTATTTGTTACAAAATAAATGAATAAAAGAGTTTAGGGGTTGGAGAAGCAAAATAAAACAAAAGGAAGCAAGTGAAGACATTACCTTAAAATCGGGTAACTCCCTTTGGATTGAGCTCAAAGGCTTCCTTGGAAAGGATTCTGCCCAATGTGAGGCTTCAAGGAGTTATATAGGGATTTGGAGAGATTAAATGGGCAGTGGTTGGACGAGCCAAAGGCTTAGGAAGTGTGGGTAAAGAGGTAGAGGTGGGGGCCTTTTATAAGAGGAGAGGAGGGACACTCTTTGAAATGTATAAAATGTAACTAAATTTTCAAATGAGTTTCGGATTTTATTGGTCCCACATTGATGTGTTTCGAGTATAGGGTGATAATGGTTCGAAATCCACCCATCCAATAGGTTTTTTACATGTGTAGGTCTTAGATTTTACATTATCTTTCCATTTTATTTAAATCGCTAAATAATGAGGTCATCGTTGCATCATCATGATGTCATAAATAATTTAATTTATTTAATGTCTAAAAATTATAAAAAAACTACTATTATGTAGGAAATCTTTTTATATTTACAATGAATATTTATAGTCCAAAAGATCATTTATGTAGACAAAATTAAAAATATTTTACTTAGGTGATACATTCTTTGTTACATATAACATTCTTTAAAATTAAAAAGATAAAAAGTCACTTTCTCACAAAAGTGATTCCATGGGGCCCCAAGTTTGGCACAAGGCATCCCATGGTCGGCCATGAGACAACCAGTAGCCTTAGGACACATGTTGTGGTCATTTTGTATTATTATGATATTATCTTATTATCTTTAACTACCCCATTACTCATTAATCAAGATAATTAAAGATAATTACCGTCGTTACTATTCATAATGTCCAAAAACAAAAGAGTCTTAATTACATAATTTAGACCTTCTGATTCCAAATATGTAATCCATTTTACCAAATTCCAAACACATAATTTGAAATAATTAATTTAGAAAAAACTTCTCGTTGTCAAAACAAATAGCGGGTTTTTTAGAAACAATATTTATGAAAAGTTTTGCACTTCTTTATGCCCAATTGAAAAGTGAAATTAATCTCAATGACCATCATTGGATTACATGGTAAAAATATATTCTAATTAAACTTAAAAAAAATTAAAAAGTTAATTTATCCATATAATTAAATTATATGAAAAAGCAGTTTTGATGTAAAATGCAGTATTTTTCACTATTCATTGAAAAATGAACATTGTCAGAAAAATACCAAAAATTAACCCAATGTAAATTTCAATGTCCCAATCATAAATAATATGTTTATTTTGAAAAATAGAGCTCATAAATGTGTCAAAAGTTTGATTTAAAAAATGGTTTTCCATCAAAAGGGTAGTAAAACAATCTTTTAAAAATACTATTGTATTCAATGCCAAAGATTGGATTTATTTGTATTTTATGCCTCTAAAATTTATTGGATAAAAGTAAAAACATTTAACCAACATATTTAATCATAAATTAGTTATTTATATTCATTCCTGTCAATACAATGGCTATGTGTTAACTACCATTTAAAATAATATTATTTTATTATTAGAGTGCAACGTATGATTTCAAAGGAACTTGTTGTTGTATATTGGGTACTCCATTGAGCATAGCATTCCCTTTAAAGAAATATTAATATTTTATTCACATATATGGATAAATGTGAAAATTTCATACTCTTTATTTACCTAGGGTGTTACATCCTTCCCCCCTTTTGGGAATTGCATCCTCGCAATTATAAAACTGGGCTTGGAAATATCATTGAAAATCCCACATCAAAACAAGAGTCGGTAAAACAATCACTTTAAAATAATGAAAGAGAAGTATAGAGGTCAACCGAGTTAACCCATACTAGGATTCCGTGTAGGAAAACATGGACATGGAGGAGAAAACATAGGGTCATGTTTTGATGGAGAGTGATAGTAAACATGTCTAGGAGAAAGTTAACCATAAGAGAATCTCAAACACGTGATGGGTTAAACGGTATTCGATTCCCCAGTAGGAAAAGTTAATAGACAACATTTTTGTTTTAAGTTACTTTTTATTGAGGAATTTATTTTTGATCTTAAGGAAACATTATTACTTGTCATGTTGACTTTCAACTTTTACTAGATTTCTTACACAAACTCATACTTTTTCCAAAAGAAGAGTATTTAGGAAGACTTATTCACATTAAGAGTACTATAATCAACCTTTAGAGAATATCCTAATCCACAAAAGAGAACTATATACTTCCCATGTCTTTAGACATTAACCAAAACCAAAACCAAAAAGGTTAGTACAAGATCAGATAATCCAGAAAAGTATAACCCTCTATAAAAAGAAAATATTTTCTTAATCTCCAAAATATGTCCAACAAAAACAAAAGTTCAACGAGGACCATTCGATAAACAATTTGTCCATAAATATTCTTTAAACTAAACCAATCTAATATTGAAACCCAAATATTTGAAGGATTTAGTCACATAGTCTTCCAAGTTAAATCATAACATTTATCTCCAAACAACATCAGTTGCTCCTAATGTCTCGTATTGAAAAGTAATTAACCTAATCACATATCCTTCATGATAGGTTAATAAATATCCATAGATAACCCAAAATCTACTTACTCTTAATTCATAAAATCATCTAACTAAAAAGAATCAGTAAAACTAACTAGGAACTTCACGTAGTCTAGTGGTATGTGATACATACCAGTTGCACTTTGCTTGTGGGTTCGATTCCCGCAACTTTGTCTAACTCGATGGGTTGTCACATGGTCTGCGTGTTGTCCTTTTTATAAAACTCCAAAAATAACCCTAACATGTTTTAACCTCAATCATTTCCTTATACCTTTAATTTTCATCCGAATTCGTTACGATCTCAACATCTTAATTCTTGAAGTCTTATTTCACCAACATAAGATAAAATAAAACGATTCCCCAAATGAATAACATCATACCTTGATCATAGCGTCCACTCGGTTTCATCGTCATCTTACTCACGTAGGTAGATGTACCATAAATTACAATAATGATTTAGAGATCCTTCAAAATCATTTTCTTTCAACATCCAAATACACCTCGTACAACATGGGTCATATGGGTGTTCACAGAAAACAGTTTTGGATAATAATCATGTATGACATATAATTCCAAAACTTCTGATAAAACATGATTTCTATAAAATAGTCGGACCGAAATTGAGTTGAAACTTTCTATTATTGGTACTTTTAAAATACCATTAGTATGTGATGTGAGACTATATTTTAAAAGCAAATATAAATCGGTTGTGCAATGGTCTCCTTCCTTAGCACCATTTTTAAAATCATAATATGCTTCAAATTCTTGTGATAAGGTAAAATATTTGAAAATACCTTGTTAATATTTACCTTTCTTGAAAATATGAGAATATTGTGAAAATAGTATTTTTCTAAAAACAACCCATGATCCACAATGATAACAAGGTATAGTGGAGGTGTTTGATATCTCAAACAACTGCTTGCAAGTGAGTTGTATACTAGAAAAAGTTTCACAATCATCCGAAGATGACTTTGCAATAATTATTGCAAGCATGTCATCAGGAAGAGATAGGAATGTCATTTGAGATCCTTCTCCTTCAATTCGTAACCGACTTTACTTGACCTGAAAAAAATGTTATAAAACTAGGATTTTACTGAAATAATAGATATAGGGACTAATCATGTGTCTCACAAGAACTCCTAATCCCTAAAGTTGTCTAAACCGACCTTTGATACCAACTATAAGGCCCCAGCCTTAAACCTTACTTAATCTTGAGTTATTACAAGATTACACATTGGAGATCTTTTCAGGTTTAGTGTTTTAGATAATTAGATCATGAAACATGCATTACATTCCAAATTTAAAAAAATTGGTTACATAAAAGATAGTATTCATTCTTCCCATCAATAGAAACATATTTAAAATAAAACATGGATTCTTTCATGACACATCCTTGACACTATCATCACATAATGAACCTTTCCCTTGACCTATTAAAAACACTTCAAAAACATGGGATGAGCATAAAAAGCTCAGTAAGGGTTATATAAAAAAATATGGAAAGGAAACATGAGTTCATATATACATAAGAATGAAATCATACTTTACCCATAAAACATAGGCATATTAACATACCTCATCAAATCATGAATAAATCATAGAAATCATAAGACATAAAAGGTAACTTAAGGCGTTCATAACATTCATACGTAGGGATTAACCCTCTTGGTTATATTTGGAATACCCACCAAAGTATATTCCATAAATCTCTTCGGAGAAACCTTAACGTTTCAATCTTTCGCATTACCCAATGCATTGGAGAGCTATATCGGGCCCACCCGCCCATAGTTTATCACGGAACCACCCGTTTTCATAACAATGCCCAAAAACCATAACCTAAACATATCAAATAAAACATGCATAAAGGAAACATAAAATTTCCACATTTCAATCACAATATAACATTTTAGTATATTGAAATACTGAATCCATTCAAAAAGAAACCATTTCGAAAACCATTTAAAACATTTAATAAAGAGATTTTTGAATCAAAGTGTCCCATACCACCTTGAAGCTTTTAAAATTATAAACCATTAATATCCATATAAATAAATCCTTAAAACCATTTTGAAAACATGGATATTAATAAGAACAAATATTTAAAACATTTATAGAGATATTTTGGTTAAAGGGGTTTTACCAAAATTAGAGACACTTGAATACAATAATTGAGGAATAACATTTAGTCAGAACATTATAATATCATGAGAATAAATGGATTCATGATATTATATTCCAAAGGACAGTATATACACCATATAAGAGTGAATTGGTTAATAACAACAATGAATTCTCAATAGAAATGTCAAATGTGATGAAATCCATTATAAAGAAGGTATCCTTAAATTAAGGATAAATCAATCTCAAAATTATGTGTGACAAATATTTATACACCCAATATAAGTGGATATTAATTTTAAAACAATAAAAGTTCATTCACACATATTCAGAGGATGAAATATTCAATAACTACATGTTGAACCCAAAGAAATCGAAATTGGGTTAAAAAGTTCCCTTGGTAAAATTCGACAGCCTAACGGCATCACTTCAAAATTCAGAAAATGAGTTGATGAGAGATAAAAAGGACATATCATCACTTGGACATAAAATTTACATCAATAAGTATATAAAATAACATATCCCCACATAATAGTATGTGAATTAAAATACATAACAAAAGAAGTCTTTTAAAAAGTGGAGGGTGAAAGGTCCCCTTACTGAGTTGGGTAACTTTCGAAACGTACTCCCCAAGGAAGAAGGGTCATACAATGAAGATGTGAATACCCATAAATGAAATTATACTACACAATGTGTATAGTAATGGGCAGTACATACACCACTCAAACGAAATTGTGGCAAATGTAGAATAAATCTCACGGGAATAAAATTGAGATGAAAATTTCCTTACGAAAACTTTGCAGCCTAACGGCGCCACTTAAAACGTCCAAAAATGGATTTATGAGATCAAATAGGGTCTCTCATAATAGGAACATAAAATTAAAGTATGAGGAATATAAAAGAACATCCCCAAACATAAGAAATATGAGCTTAAAATAAATGACATAAAAGAGAGTACTTAAAAAGAAAAAGAGAGGTTGGATCCCTTATGAAAATTCTGCAGCCTAACGGCGCCACTCAAAACATCCAAAATGGATTGATGAGAGAAAATAGGGTCTCTCACCATATGAATATAAAATTACAGTATGGGTAATATAAAATAACATCCCAATAATAAGAAATATGATCTTAAAAGGAATGACATAAAAGAGTGTACTTACAAAGAAAGAGAGGGGTAGGATCCCTTACCTCGGGTCTGACTTGACTCGATCATTCTTTAATCTCCTGAATAATAAACTTGAGTTAATTTATACTTCCTTAATAACCTTTCTCAAGTTAATTATTCGTTTTATATCACTTATTCCTATGTCATAAACATTATGTAATCATTTAAGTTAATAATGTTTGTTTTGTCGATATTTGGTTCTTAAGTCGAAAGTGGACTTCTTACAAAAACATGTTGTTCATGTGGTCAAAGGTTAATTATATCCAGAGTTGTATTCATTATTTAGATATCATATATATCATATATTTCCAGTTTATTCATACATTTATAATATTATATAACATTTATAGTTAAGAAATGAAATGCACCGTTCATGGAGACGGTAAGCCGTACGTACGCATGAACGCTACTTCCATTTCTATTTCATATTTAATTGAATTAAAATATAATGATACGTAATAGTATTTTAATTATAGTATATTATCATAGATAATATCATTAAATATATCCTTTATACGTACCACATATGGTATTAACTAATCAAATCACTTTGAGGGGGCGGTAGTCCGCACTTCCTTAAATGAAGATATCGCGTTTACCCATAATGGAAACCATAAAGGTATGCCATAAATGAAAAATACAGAAGCTTAAGAAAAACATACACATATTATATATCATATATAAATACAGTTTCATATTAATTTCCACCTTTGAAGGTGTTATAAGTATGTTGAACAATCATCATTTCGGGAGGCAGAAATTCGCCATCCACGGAAACAGTATATTCTTTAACCATTAGATGTAGGTGTGTGTAAGTGTAACTCTAATACGTCTTATAACAATATCCTAGTATATTTAAGATACTGGATTTGTTACATAATAAATGATTAAAAGATTTTATGGGGTAGGAGAATCAAAATAAAACAAAAGGACACAAGTGAAGACATTACCTTAAAATCGGGTAACTCCCTTTGGATTGAGCTCAAAGGCTTCCATGGAAAGGATTCTGTCCAAAGTGAGGCTTCAAGGAGTTATAGAGGTATGTGGAGAGATTGAATTGGTAGATTTTGGCCAAGCCAAAGGCTTTGGAAGTGTGGGTAAAGAGGTAGAGGTGGTGGCCTTTTATAAGAGGAGAGGAGGGGCACTCTTGGAAATGTATAAAATGTAACTAAATTCTCAAATGAGTTTCGGATTTTATTGGTCCCACATTGATGTGTTTCGAGGATAAGGTGATAAGGGTTCGAAATCCACCCATACAATAGGTTTTGGACATGTGTAGGTCTTAGATTTTTCATTATCATTCCATTTTATTTAAATCCTTAAATAATGTGGTCATCGCAGCATCATCATGATATCATATATAATTTAATTTATTTAATGTCTAAAAATTATAAAAAAACTACTATGATGTAGGAAATATTTTTAGATTTACAATGAAAATTTATAGTCCAAAAGATCATTTATTTAGACAAAATAAAAAATATTTTACTTAGGTGATACATTCTTTTATACATATAGCATTCTTTAAAAATAAAAAGATAAAAAGTCACTTTCTCACAAAAGTGATTCCATGGGGCCACCAAGTTTGGCACAAGGCATACCATGGTCGGCAATGAGACAAACAGTATCATTAGGACACATGTTGTGGTCATTTTGTATTATTATTATATTATCTTATTATCTTTAACTACCCGATTACTCATTAATCAAGATAATTAAAGATAATTACCGTCGTTACTATTCATAATGTCCAAAAACAGAAGAGTCTTAATTACATAATTTGGACCTTGTGATTCCAAATATTTAATCCATTTTACCAAATTCCAAACACATAATTTGCAATAATTAAGTTAAAAAAAACTTCCCGTTGTCAAAACAAATAGAGGGTTTTTTTAGAAACAATATTTATGAAAAAGTTTAGCACTTGTTTATGCCAAATTAAAAAGTGAAATTAATCCCAATGACCATAATTGGATTACATGGTAAAAATATATTCTAATTACACTTAAAAACTAATTAAAAAGATAATGTAACCAAATAATTAAATTATATAAAAAAGCAGTTTTGATGTAAAATGCAGTATTTTTCACTATTCATTGAAAAATGAACATTGTCAGAAAAATACCAAAAATTAACCCAATGTAAATTTAAATGTCCCAATCATAAATAATATGTTTATTTTGAAAAATAGAGACCATAAAATTGTCAAATGTTTGATTTAAAAAATGGTTTTCCATCAAAAGGGTAGTAAAACAATCTATTAAAAATACTACTGTATTCAATGCTTAAGATTGGATTCATTTGTATTTTAAGCCTCTAATATTTATTGTATAAAAGTAAAAACATTTAACAAACATATTTAATCATAAATTAGTTATTTATATTCATTCCTGTCAATACAACGACTATCTGTTAACTACAATTTAAAATAATATTATTTTATTATTAGAGTGCAACGTATGATTTCAATGGAACTTGTTGTTGTATATTGGGTACGCTATTGAGCATTAAATTACATTTAAAGTAATATTAATATTTTATTCACATATATGGATAAATGTGAAAATTTCATACTATTTATTTACCTAGGGTGTTATAATGTGTCCAGACAATCGTGGACATGTCATATAGATACCATAGACATGTTAGGTGTACAATTAGGGCATGTCAGAAAAATAATTAGGACATGTCAGGTAGGTACCCCGAGACATTATATCGTCACCCTCAATATATATTCGGTAATATCACCATAATAATCTATGAGAACTTATATTCCTATGAAAACAAGATTTATATGACCACTTCTTATGGCTTGATTTTTAATGGTTATCTACTTTGGTGTAAACCCCTCTATGTCTCTAACACTCTAACCCATGGGGTACAAAATCACCCATGGTTACACCATACTTCCACATCCATTAGAGGATTAATGTGTTAATGAAAATATGAGAAATCTATTTTTTTCAAAAAAAGGTATGTAGGACTCATTCTTAATGATTGAGTTCTATATGAAACACCCCATTAGGGCCACCCCATTCCATAATTTTTGGATCTATATGCGATGATATTGATCACTTGTTATCCCTTGTTTTTCACAAAAATAATAGATCACATGGTCTTAGGTATTTGAAATGATCATAACATTCACATAATAAATCTTCCACTACTACTGAAACCACTATTTGTTAGCCCCGTCCAGTGGCATGATATGACTAATCCCATACAGGGGAATCCACCATGGGGTATGTCCTGGGGGAAATATCAAATTTTAATGATTAGAATTCCTTCAATGAATAAGATAAGTAGTATTCATTCTTGACGATTGAGAATAATATCCAATACCTATGTTCCCCCATATATTAATTTTATTCATGACATTCAACATCATGGATGAAACAAACACTATTTTCTTTGATTCATGTTACAGATAATATATGTAAGAAACCTCATAAAGGGTAAGTCCCATCATTGAAATATTAATCTCCTCCATGGATGATAAAAAACTCTATAGTTCTTAATTATATGGAATTAAACTATATGTGTATACTCATTGATAATAAATAAAAATAAATGGATGAAGAACCTTGTATCCATAAAGATGTAACCATTAAGCAAACCCCCCATTACTCATACAAGGATATGATAACAATTATCTTTGTTAGGGTAACCATATCAACATCACGATTAGGAATAGATTCACTAACATATCATAAATCAATAAGAGAGTAAAAAAATCATAAATAATCCCCCTCAATATTTTGTAATGAATCCGGCCACCCTTACTCTCTCCCAGGGTTTGTTCTTATTCACCATTGGCTCTGAACTCTTAAAGGACCACTCACATTGGAACATATGTCCATAATCATATATGGATGTGGTATCCACTGGGATATTCCATTATGTATGATGGTTTTTAATCCAATATAAATTCTTGTCCAACACATTCAAACCCCATAAAAATTGTTGGATTAGAATGACTTTCAATGGAAAAAAAATTGAACCCAAAACAAAACCCTCAAATAATATAACTTGATGATTGATCATTCATCAAGATATTTTATTTATAACCTTCTATGAAAAAAAGTGGTATTTGTAGAATATAATCCAATGTATTTTGGGTCCCCATGAGATAATTCTATTCAATCTATGCCAATTTCATGTGAGTAAACTGGATGAACATCGAATAGAAAAGTGAAATTATTTCACATGAGGATGTTTGATTGGGAATGTGTCCTACCTATTATGATGCACTAAATAGTGTCATTGTTCTGTATTATATTTATTACTATCGATACTTCTTTAACAAAAAACTCCCTAACTAGAGATCACATCTTTATATATGGAGTGATATTAAACATCATCTATAGATGAAACCTCTGCAGGTCACAGAACAACTTCACCCACCATACACACCCAACTTCTTTTTGAGAAAGAATTGTAATAGTAATACAATTGATATAGTATGATCCTAAACCTCAAGGCTACATGTATGGGTATTAAGATACTAAAACCAATGAGTTTAATAGTCAAAATAAAGCTACATTAAAACCAGTTGCCCTTGTATCCATTGTCAATTGATTCAAATGCATATCCATAATGAGTAGCAATTGACACATTCAATATCACAGTATGTGGGTAAAAAGAGACAATTATAGATCTATTTTAGTTCAAGAGCTTCCGAGGAGGGTTTCTATCAACCATCGTCACTAATTTCATCCCATCAGTTCCCCTCATTCGCCTACTGAGGGAACCACCATTCATATTTCCACCTTGGAAAATCATGCAGGAGTATAAAGGAAGTAACATTGGATAAGAATGATATAGATAATTGGGTGTGGGATCATATACCCACTTCTTTGGATGAATCTTTGAAGTATATTTTAGATGTGTCTAGTGAGTGGTTCCATATCCATACACACATGGATCTAGTTTGAGGGCATATTCCTATAGAATTCATGGGGTAGGCACATATACCTACCCCTATACATGTATTACATCATCATATTCTAATGGAACAAGTATAATAAAAGTGGTATTATATCACTGCATTAATCGAAGATGTATTCCAGTATATATTGGGACAAAAATATGTATAGGTTTGTATTTATGCGGAATCATTGATAAAATGTAACCACATTCTATAAAAATCTGAAGAACATCACTGGAATATTATGGAACTTGTACATATATAGGGATGGGCACATATTTCAATCCTATCATCCCTAGTAGCACAATGCTCTGATTAGTGTGAAAAAGTGGCTACATTGGAGCAAGCACATACTCTTTCCCTTATCTAAGTGGATTTCCTGCATATTCTGGTAAAGGATGAGGCACCGAACAGGGAATATATTCCCATTATAACTGGAGCTCACCAAGTGAGAGCGGAACACACATTAGGACCAGCAAAAATCCCCATTGAAAAAGTCTACTGTCATACTCCAATAGAACAAGATACATCTCATATTCCCATTTCAAATGGGGCTCACCAAGGTATAGTTTCAAGTGCCTCAGGATAGGATTAGATTTCATTAGAAAAGGACCGAAGGAATACTCTAAATAAAAACAACTAGGAACGAACCTCCATTCAAACTATAGATCATCATGTGGGACTATAACATGCATCATGAAAAGATCATATACGCCTTAGTGAATCTACTTTTCATACTTCTACAACACACAAAATCTATGATCACATCTCTAATTACACCATTGAACAACAGCCTTTGACACCCTTTAGAGTCTATGTTAGTGGATTCTAATCTCACTTTTCCCATCCTGAAGGTGCAATAGTATATACTGATGTGGAATTCATATTTGAACATTGATTATTTCCCTTCTTCAACCAGGGATGACTAGAATATTTCCAAACCCTTCCATAGTCAGTCTCATATCCCAACCAATAATGAAGATGATCACTGGAATACTGTAGTGGAATCATAGAGTGTGCTCATAAACCCATATCACCAAACGGTTATCAACATATTGTCACATCCTTCCTGGAGTGAGATTATATAAATGTTTTACCCCAATAGGTCGATCAACATATTCTTTTCATGACACAGAATGAGGATTATATCTATTTCCATCTCTATACTAATATTCATGAGGCCATTCGATTCATATTTGCGACACCTCAAGGGTTTGTTAAATCTTCTACCAAAGTATAATGTGATAATTTTCATGATATTACACTTCATGGTAGTGTAGATATGAATCATATGGGATCTATTCCTAACATCCAATGGGTTCATCTAATCTATGATGATATCTACCATTGATAAAAAAAATACCCCCCCCCCTTGACGAGAATCCTCCTTATATATTTGTGATCAAAAGTTATTTGCCTTTATATTTGATGTCTTTGAATTACAAATTTCTATAATATATTGTTCCATATCAACTACCATAAAAACTTCACCAGGTTCATTAGGAATCCTATTGTAGTGAAATCTATTGTATTACCAGGTGAATGAATGTATGTTTCATGATTTGAAAATTAACATGGATATATAGATAGAGTTTTCTTAAAACAACCTCCCAACCTTGTTTTGTCCCCTCGATAATTATAACTACGATATCCAAAATGATCCAGAGAATGATTTAATTTCTTAACTATAACAAAAAAAATTGGAATCTATTTAGTGATTAGAGGATAGAAACCTCCCTTTTCTAGGATATGTGGGTGACCATAAGACAACAAACATACATTGTTTTCAAATAGACTTTGATGCTCTCTCCTTGTCCTAGGACTTGGAACTGAAAAAATATCAGCATAATTCAATAAAAAATTTCCATCCTTTCATAAAATATCTTTATATGCTTATATAAAAAACCACATCAGGTATCTATATCCCTAGATGGGGAAATGTATGGATAATTTCACTTAACTTCACGCCTAGAATAGTCTGACTCCCTAGATAATGTTTATTTGTAAATTCATAGACACCAGAAAAATCTAGAGAAAATATAATACACACACCAGTAAAATTATAAAATGAAATAACCCTACTTTGATGACTCAAATACAATATGAACAGGGGAGAAGACAAGCCATTTATCTCTAAATTGGGTCCCTTGAACTAATGACATTGAATTTCAAACATGTAATCTAAAGTTGAGGAATACTCAAAAACTTATTGTCAAAAATGACTCCAATAATGGGAAACAATTTCTTCTAGCTCATACATGATCATTATTCCATCATATAAAACATGTAAAATAAACATCCATAGAAAACATCTAGATGTAATCCCAACCCATCTGGCTGGGGGAATATTTACTATCAATTCCACTCCTCAGTCATCAATTCCTAAAAGGAATCAAAAAATAAAACCATATACTATAGACCAACCCATAACATAGATCTGGGGGATCTTTTATCTCAATCACGATCCATAGGTTAATTACCACCCTAAATGGTCCTATATAAATCGGTATTTGTTCAAGATAAACCACATCCCATAGATATAAAGAAATTTATATCGCAAATATCATCCTAGGACTAATAAAATTCTTGACTCGGATCATAAAATCACCAATATAAGGATGAATAAGATCCAATAGAGGCCCAAATAGTCACCATCAAATAGGGCCATGTGCACTTTTATCATCATTAACAACTGAGAATAAATATTTTTTCACCTTCTTGAGAGGTAAAGGACAATGGTTGGAATCCCATCCATTTCTCCCACTAAATTACAAGCCTTTTCAATTTGGTTCCCATTTGTAAAGCATGGTTGGAAACACCCTCATGATAACATTAACATACCATGATGGTATGAAAAAATGGTGAAGACAAACATAAGTCTTGTAAGATGAAAAGGTACATTGTGTCCAAGGGTTAGAAAAAAACATAATGCAAGCATTGTAGAATCACTATATTGTGTTGAGTTTAATGGGATGAATAATATTTCCCAATAGACATCAGTGAATATGATAACCATCAAAATAATAGATAATGTGAATCAAGATAAAAACACAGATGGATGCAACAAAGAAAACAAACCTCTATAGGAAGGTGAAATGGATACACTAATTGAGGTTGAATGTACTTCAAACCAAAGGATAATCATAAACCTATATCGTCCAAATATTTATCTTCCATATTTATAGAGGAAAAATTCCAAGGATAAAGAAAAATAGGTGGCTATATCCCATTCATCAACCATATGATATGAAATCCCTACAATTGTGGAGTAGTTAGCTTGGTAAGTTAATAAGATATAAAATCTCAGAAAACTCAACTAGGAGCTACTCTTGGGAAACAATACCAATAGGTATTATCATAAAATATAGAAGAATATCCTTCATCCCTCAATTCAGGAAATAGTCAATCTTTCTTCAAGAGAATCATCTAATTATTAGGTTGGCTTTGAACTAGGTAGTCAGTTTGTATAAAATAGGATGTCAAATATGATCGTGAAATCCCTCCACTATGAGGATTGAACCTAACATGATTTTGTGAGAATTAAATATTTTCATTTATATAGATGAATAATTAGATTACAAATAGTTTCCTCATAAAGCTTGACCTTATCCCAATATGTGGGAGGCATCTGAGAAATCAAAACCTCGTAAACTACTCAACACCGTGGAGTCTCTAACTACATGAATGTAATCCATATAAGGGCAGTGTGAACATATTAAATCCAAGAATAAAACATATCAAAAATTCATGGATTAAACATTTCTCACACCAAAATTCATTATTTTAAAATTTTCCTCCATTGATGGTGCAAGATATCCATGAACTACATCGGATGACTTTTGTGACCCGATGCGGTCTAATGAATGGACCTCAAGACCAATAAGAGGCAACAATGCTGATATCTATTATGTAAAATCTGATAATGCCAAAACAAATTTACAGTATTCTTTCATCCAAAGACAATACATGATATGAATACCTTTTCCATCAATTCCATTACCTGTTCAGTTCTATATTATGTAAGATGAAAATTTTTTACCTGAAAAACAACAAGCAATGTGAATATGAGAGGGATCCTGGTTTCATAGTAAGAAGCATAGGATTTACCTATTCACTCAGCATCCCTCTCTCATATGATCTATTGTGGGGAATCCTTATTTAAAATAATGTTTATCAAATGAAAATATCTCTGATCTTGAGTAATTGTCAATGCATATTCAGTGTGACTACATAGATGGAATAATGCATAAACGATACCATTCAGTTAACCCAGGATAAATCTATTCTCATGCCACACCATATGGGAAAATGTAATTCCTAGGAATATACTACCCACGTATCTCTCAATCGAATATTTTTTTTCCATTATTGCACCTAGGTAGGCCTCGAATCACATGTTGCCTCCCATTATGTGACATCAACAGAAAACCACCCTCTCCCAAAAGAAGGGAAACCTGTTATTTGAGGAATTGATAAGTAAATGATGCTCCTTTTAAAATTGGTAGGTTATTGGTTATTTATTTATTTCTATGGAAAATAAACAACTGATGATATTATTTACTAGGATACCTAACAAGTTCAATCTCAGTGATCATCCTAACTACTGCCCCTTCTATTGTTTGTTGAGTCACACCATCCAATATTGCTTCATCTTCATAGATATCGATCAAATTATTATTGATTCTAGAGAGATAATGTTGGAAAATTCCATGGAACAATTAATATCTATAATTCCATCTGAATCAATAGAAGATGATGATTCATTTGAAATTTTCACTAGGAATGGATAGATGTTTGATAACTGGATGACTCAAAACCCAATTAACTAGGATCGCACTAGCCTGAGGAAATACCATAACAAACCCATATAAATACATCCACATAGATATGTGACACCAAATAAACACTCTATATATGGATGTAATAATCAGACAAAATAATATATAGAATATGATATGTTATATTTAGCTCTTACACATGCTCTGACTCTTGTAGGCTTCCTTTCTGCAACATCTAGAGCATGGGAACCTCCCTACAAAATGGAACCCTCATTTGAAGAAGATATTATATTTGGTTTTTTAACATAATACACATAACATACAAATTATATGATTATTAATATTCCTCAATGTATGATTTCCTCATACCTGATTGGAGAACTAGATGGCACGTACCCAAAAGCCAAGGATACATGGGACATAACATGTTTGATTAGAACCATTATCTTGGTCACATCCCCACAGAGGACATATATACATTCAAGACATAGGGAAAACACTCTTATATTCCCAATAATACGGGGGCATCCTAGATCCCTCTAGCAATCATCCTTTATTAAAAATCTTACCTGACCATCTAGTTGGGGTGTGATTTTATAATCAACCCAAACAATGGGTATAGTTGGCATGACCTATTCCATTTCCATAATATGCACCCTAAATATATAAACAAGAGTGAGGATATTCTAATTCAAATTCCTCATCCAAAGAGATATATAATAATGAATAAACCCACATTGATAATATCCAACCTCTAGTATGAAAGTATGATATTATAATATAGTTTGCGGTTGTCCCAAAAACCTCTCAGTCTTATATTCACTACACATTTGAAAATAACATAGAGTGAAATTTATTGAATACCTCATAGAAATTTGAGACATAAGTCATTGAATATGATGTTAATCGAGTAGAGACTACACCATAAAAATGTCATGTCACCATATCATTCACGTAGTAGGATAAATAAGGGGAAATATATGGACATAACACACTAATAATATATTTTATGTAATCTTGATAATGTTGAAATCCAAATGACTTTTATTAATATTGTTTATGGGATCATCCTCATCCCAGTTCAAAACCTTCAACTTTTGGGATATAGGGAATATTATTTACCTACCATAATGAAAAATAATAAAGCATATGATAAGATCAAATCAAATCAATATTGAAAATATTATGATTAATGATGTTTTTTGGAATCTCATATATATATTATTGAGTTAATGGTTGTCTAGAAAGGCTCATAATATAATGTTCTAATTTGAAGGCCTTGGTTTCAGAGAAATGTGGTGGGATCATTAACATTTATTCAAAGTTTGAAATAACCAATTGATGGGAGGGTCAACATACTCCATTGTGGTATTCCTCACATTAATTCATCAGAATATGTATTTAATAATGTGGGTTTTTAAAAATGATATGGTAAAAAAATGGTGGATGTAAATATATAGGTTACAACCCCTGAGGGATTGGGGATCATCCTTATGAATCCTTAAGGTATGCACTATAGTGACTCTGTGCTACCCATAAAATTGATTAAGGAAGTAGACCTAATACCAGATGCACGTGTAACTATTACCACCAGTGATGGTATAAATAAAATAATCATTTTTTAAATATGATAATAATGACTGTAGTATTTTAGAATGAAAATGTAACTTATGATGAGCTCTCCTACCATTATAATGATTGAGAGTATCCCAGATTATCAATTATTTCCTTTAAGGACTATACAGACTCAAAGATTGAATAAGAAGTGGATGAAATAATAACACCCATCCCATATTTGAGGAATTCATCTCTACAACCATTAATGAGATCATGTGTGTAAATATGGTAATATAAGAATACCTATGGCCCACATTAATTATTGCTTCCATGAATCATGTGGAGAAATATGTGGACATTCCCATTTTAAAAGAAACACTGATATTTTTGCACATGGAATTATGGAATGATGCTTGGTATAAACCCTGTGTTTCAATGGACCATCTAGGATTACCCTATGGTAATATTGGTTTAAATAAGGTATCATGGATGTTGAATCCCTCCCATGACAGTAATGTAGAATTAAAATTCAACAAATTGATCATAGAAAATTTTGTTCAGGAAGTAATATATCCAAGATGTCTCACCAACACAATCCTTATAATGAAGATGAGTGGGATGATTATGGTCTACATTGATCACGTAGACCATAATTGACTCTTCCAAAAGGGAGATATCCCATTTCTAATCATTTAACTCTTAATCTCTGAAACCACTGGCTTCCAAGACAAATACATCATAGGTGGGTATTCTTGGTACAATCATATAAAAATGGCCCTTAAAGATGAGTAATCTAATGCCTTCATTGCACCACCAGGTACATTTTTATATTAGTTCATTCAATTTGGATTAATGGATATCATCACTACATAACAACACACCATGATTAATATATGTAGTTCCTTATTTGTAATAATTGCATTATTCTATGTTGATGACTTAGTTCTCAAATATGGAATAATTGGTGACCAAATCGAAGATCTACAAACAATGTTTGATGTCATTCGATAGTATAATTTAAAGATGAATTCTCTATTGTGCACCTTCTCGGTAACATCTAGAAAATTACATGTCTTTGTGGTATTCCACCATGGAATTGAGGATTTCCTAGAAAATACCAGTGAAATATTATCAATGTCTTTACTCAGAGTAACTCACAACAAAGGTGGCTCAAAAAGGCACTGTGATTAAATTAGGCATTTCATAGCTAATATGGTCAGTAAATTACTCCTCTTAACCAAGTTAATGAAAAAGTGAGACACCTATTTATGGGATGCATACATCCAATAATCCATTAGTAATCGCAAGAAATACTTAATGCACCCACCTGTCTTGATTCCACCAATATAAGTAAATAAACCAATTTTATGAGTGGATACAAGATAATGATCACACTGTGCTCTCCTCATAAAGTAGAATTATGCAGGGATTTAGAGAAATCTCTACTACCTTAGTCAAACAATTCTAGGTACTGAGACATGACATTATGATGTCGAGAATAAATTTTATGTACTCATTTTTGCCGTGAAAAAGATGAGGCGTTATGTGAAGCACTGTGAATTCTACATCATCTCTCATATTGAATCACTCAAGTAAATCCTTGGTTTCCCTATGTTTAATATATATGTAATATAATGAGTGGTTATTTTGAAACAATATGAATTCCAATTCATGTTAAATAATGTAGTGAAATGTCAGGGCCTATGTAATTTCCTTGCACACATTCCACCAAAGAATGTAAACCAATAGACAACCAACATCTATAATAATAGGTATTATATTCCCATGACACTACATAGACATGGGATATGTATTTTGATTTGCCTCACATAGTACTCATCAAAAGAGTCTTTAAACCTTATGTTCACTAGAATTGGTCTTGGGATTGCATTTGTTTTTCAAAACAATGTAATTTTTTTATAAACTCTCACAGTATAAAAGAGATGAAAAAATAATTAAGACAAATATCAATATCTCGTCATTAGATTAGAACTACACCTAATATTTTAAATAGAAGACCTGATCATCACAAAGGATTCATATCCTATGATAAAACATATCAATGTATAATAATTTATCAAAAAGGAAAAATTGGGCTTTCTCATTAGATACATCGGGGTAGTGATGGAAAAGAGCCATTTTGAAGCTATGTTACATCATTTTCCATGATCATAAAATGATCGTGTTGACACTATAGATAATGAAGCTAAAGTTATGGCCTATTCTTATCAGTACATGGTGGTCTTCTGCATCATGCATCGAAGGATGGTGTCTTCTATCATCTTCAATAACATTGTTGAAGCTCGTTTTTCATCACATTGTCTAAATGAATGTAAAGGGAAATTACTTAGCACAAATTGATTCATCCTTTGAAGAAAACATCAAAAATCGACAAAGGAATGAACAAGGATTAAAAAGCACATGTGATGCGCATGTTCCATCACTGTCACTCAAGTCCACGTGCGTGACACCTAATGGTCGCGCAGGTGACTTGCACACCCTAAAGGATAATCACTCGGGTCTTCTTCAGCCTATAAATAGACCCTGTGGGACCCCCATTGGAGGAGGAATTTTTTCAGAAACTCATATTTGAGCTCTCGGTGCCCTAGTCTCTTCTCAAATCTTCCAATACATTTCAAAGATAATTTATTACCTAGAACGGATGATCTAAAGAGGGGGAGGAAGGCTTAAGTGTTGAAAATCATCAACACTTGCACGCCTGAGTGGCCAGCCCTTAAGTGAAATGGCCACACTTTCGCGCCTCCTAACTCCTCCAATAAAACTTGCGTGCCACTCTTCTGTAAGAACCTCAAGATGATTTTGATGGCTTTAACCAAGAGTCGCTCAAGTATTACCATGCTGGTTAACCATCGCAAAAGTACCCATGTGTCGCGCAGGTATACCTGCACGACCGAACTTGTGTGCCTGCCAGGACTTGTGCGCCCCTGCCATTTTGGGTGCTCTTTTTCCCATTTCACCCCTATTAAGACATTCCACCTCTCATATTCATGACTCAATCTTCAAGACACTCTTCAATGCCATTTATGGCATGATTTCTTGATTTGAGTTCCTTATCTGAAAGGAATTATGTGGAATATCTCTCAAAACCAAGTGATTTACACATCTTTATGTCACTAAAGATTGAGATTTCATTTATTCAACCTCATCCTTTAAAATGAGAGAACTCATTAACCTGGGCCTCCTTTTCAGGAAGAAGCCCCAGTCTCAAATATGGGCATCCTCATCATGAGTAAGCCCCAAGTCCATTAATTTTTCAAGTCTCTTAACCTTGGCCTCCTTTTCAAGAGTAAGACCTAGTCTTAATTTCTCTTAACCAGTACTAATTTGCCTTTGATCTGGGATTCCTTATCAGGAGTAAAACCCAATCATAAGTCCTCTTCTAATTTGGGCCTCCTTTTCCGGGGTAAGCCCCAATTTAGAGTATTCAAATCTCCATGAAGCACATATTCCTTTATGGACCCTATTCCTAGATTTATTCCCTGAAGTAAATCCTAATCTTCATTTATCTGGTCAGTCATACATACATAAGTCCCACATTATTTCTTATGATTCCATCTTTCATGGCACAATTATCTGATTTTTACCAATACCTCTTGTTTCTCACACCGAGCACGAGTCATGTGAGCTTAGAGTGTAAAAGTAATTATGATATCCTTCTTTGAGCCATCAATCATAAACTTCATACTCCCTTACTCGAACTATGTGGGTTCAAATTCCTTTTCTAAACAAAGGATACATAGATAGCCCATCTGCGGGTTTAATCCCAACTATAAAATAATCCATGTCCTTCTGAATGAAAATAAACTTCAAGTTCCCCACTGAGTGTCTTTAAAACCAGAATGGTCATCATAATGACCAAGATACTTCTATATAAATGTGTCAAAGGATACCATTGACCAAGAATCTCTATATAAATACAAATGATTAACTATCACTGAAGAACCTCAAATAGATATAAATGATTCTCGAAATTTCCTACATATTTAATCATTGATTGTCAGACTAAATGAACGATCATTTTATACTTGGTAATGTAATAAGGATTCAAGAACATAACTTAAATCTATAGAGAGAGTCCCAGAGTTGACAATAATTCCCCTAAAAAGGTGTGATGAGTCCAACCTCCCATCCTCTTGACCAATGAAAATTCCTAAGCCTCATGAGTCCACAAACTAATGAGAACCTACCTTTGGAACGTAAGTCCAAATGGTGGTGGAATCATTGGATGTTTCTGGTTCTATGAACAAACCTGTTAGAAACCCATTGGAATTTTTGAACCCTCCATCAATGAGGTCATCCCCAAATTCCAAGGGAAACAAACATAGTGAAAGTAAATCAGATCAAAACCACCCCAGAGTGTGGGGAACTAATATCTACCCCTAGATGGATGAATAAAAAAATTTATTATCTAAAAAATGGGACCCTCTTGGTAGACCGATCCAGAAGGGAAAATATTCATCATTGAGTAGTGATTATTACCCTTGAATATTGTAAAATGCGAAAAACATTTCCATAAAATATGGTTTCAAAGGATATTCCTGGAGAAAATAAAAGAAAAGGATATTCATTCCATAATAGAAGAATTCCATATAAGCTCTTATGGTGATCATCAGTTGGGACCAAACTCTCCCACCAAATCAACAGGCTAGGTCACTATTTGAAAACAATGATACAATACTGTGTGGAATTCACCAAGAAATTTCATGAATTCCATGTTGTTTAAACATCATCCACCAACCCCCATAATTTTTTATACAACTAAATATTCGTTTTCATTTTCCATGTGGTGAATTAATGTCATGGAGCCATAACCCCTGGCCACAGCTAATTTGTTTAAGAATATTCTAAACGCTACCAACTTTTTTTCAAGATGGATAGAGGTAATAACCCACAATTATTACATGATTAATATCATTAAATTTCATAATTACAATATCATCACCCAATTCAAGGTACCTCACATGTTTTTGATAGACAACAACACTATCTTCTATTCGATTGAGTTGAAGAAATTTTACCAGGAGTACAACATCAAGTCCAAATATTCATCTTGATATCATGTAGTTGATTATGGAAAATTATAAGACTTAAATAATAAACAATCATATATTCTATAAAATATGGTGAATTAGTACAATACATCATGTTTAAACAAGGTCTTTCATAATTTTTGTTCCTACTATAACCCCTTGCACACTTCTACCCAAGTTACTCTATATTAATTGGTGTATAGAACTAAGAAAGTTTATATTATTGATTAATAGTTTTCTTCAAATTGAATATAATTATTTTTAAAACTCATAGATGATGATAATTTGTAAAAGAACCCATATGAGTTGGAATGACTAAATGAGAAATGGTAGTGTACACTGCACAACCATGAAATCAATTAGAATTGTATCTCAAGATCCTTTAATAAAAATTTTCACCTTTGTTCATTCCTTCAAGTTGAACTAATATTGGATCTCATCAACCTAATGATACATGGAAATAGACCTCAAAATTTGGAATCAATATGGGAAGTTTCTTACATAATACGAATAAACAATTCTAATGATGATAAATTAATTATCCATAGTGGATGTGGAGCACATTACCCCCACCCCCACCAATGAGAGGATTATACATAAATAATTTTAATTGATTCCATAATGAATCCATCAACCTAGTAACATAGCTTTAAAATATACAATATTTCTTTAAGAATTGATATTAAACTACAAGGAAAACGTAATAGTCACATGATAAAAAAACATTAAATAAATCATCATAGTTGCATGACTATGAACTAGAAAAGTTGTCTTATTTGTATGACCTAAAAATAAATGATTTCATTCATCCTTACAACATCATGTTAAACTACGTAGAAAATATTACATCACAGATAACCTAATACACATGATCTATGTCTATGTAGAAGTAAAATGATGTTCCCCCACATGTTTGTGTGATCAGATCCTAATAGAGAATCTCACCATTCCGAAATAATTTATGTATTGATTCCTACCATTATAAGATATGTAGTGATTCCATGATCTCAGGTCCACTTTCCAACATCAATATATATTTTCTCACATCGATTCACCCTTACCATTACCAGAAAATATTTATTTTCATGGTAACGTCCATACAACATGATGCCAAGCTCTATGGATAACATTCTCACTAGATGATATTAAACTCCACGATTTTAAAGAACTATGTATGGCTTGATTCGCATTCCAATGAGATATGAATGGATTCATAGACCACATATCTTTTCATACCCACCGCATGATAAAAATTCTCCTTTCCCGGTCCATTAATTACCTCTGTGTTGTGAGAGAGTCCTTTTTCATTCCTTATTTCAAAAACTAATCTTAACTCACATGGTTTTAGGAATTATTTTAAAGGATTCCCTGTATGACTGATACATGTATATTAATAAAATGCTTAACATGGTACGAGATTAAATACCTTAAAGTACACACCATGATTCCTCTTAACATGATGATAAACTACACAATTATTGTCTCCTTCATGGAAAAAATGTACATTTCTCACGATGTCAATGAATAAGACCGTGATCCTTATTGTTGATCCCCTACCCAACCATTATTCATGAAATATATGTTTCTCAATTCCAATAATCATAGGATAAATAGTGTTACCAAGACCTCCAATTCTATGTCTACCTATAAATATTAATGAGGAAAATGGCCACTCTACATATGGCTCAGACTTGGAGGGAGTGTTTCATGTTCGTGAACTATGTGTGTCTTGATTTATATTATCATAGAATACATGGTGAAAATGAAATCTATAATCCGTGGTTAGGATAAAAATTTAAATATGAATAATTATCATCAATATGTATGGGTTGAACCTTTATGGAGAGTTTCTTGTCCAGTAACTACATTTCGCATGATTCCAATCTTCACATAACACGAAGTGATTCCCGAAACACTATTCCTTAGTCCAGCAACAAAATTAAATATAAAAAATTCCCCCCAAACTAATGGTTCAAACCCTTATGTAGGGTTTCTAATTAAAAAAATTTTTCCCTTGATTCTTATCAATGAAGGATATATAGTGATTCCCAAACCACCAATCAAAGGTCCAACTATAACAATAAACTAGAAAATTCACCCATATAAATTTGGGTCTTAACCATATGGAGAGTTTCATATTCAATTATAAGGTGTGGTTTGATTATAGTCATCATAGGATAGGTAGTGATGCGTGGAGCTCTAGTCTTCTGTAATGATAAATTTAAAACAATGTCTCAATTCCCTACACACAGGTCAGAGCTTCACTGGCATCTTAAATGTAAGAACTATATGTTTTTTTGAATCATAACATTACAGGATATGTAATGATTCCTAAATCATAAATATAGGGTTCATTTTCAACATATAATATGATAGAAATCTCCCCCCCCCCCATTATATATTTGTTGGACCCTGGAAATGATATATCTAAGACCAACTCTGACATGACTTTGCTAACTGCCTAGTTCTCCATTTTTCTAATGTCGATCATGGCCCATGTGAGATTAGGGAACCTATCAAGTCTCATTATCCAACTGAGTAGAGACTCACCTCAACTCAAGAACCATTCCCAAGTCACTTGATGTTAAAAATCATGAAAAAAATTATTCACAATGGATAAATAAAAAATTTAGCATTACCTCTATTTAAAGAGGGTTTAGTTATAAAATCATGTGCTTCTTACGTATAAGTCAGATATGCATATGGTTTTCTTAAACTTGGGGAAAATCTGTGCGTGAAGGGATTTGATATATGAATACCCTATAATAATCATTGGCATGGAAAAGTGATTCTCCTTGAATATAAATTCCCTTGATCAGTGCAATTAGTTTTTAAAGGATATCTTAACCAATATTCATATCGATTCCAACATCCTTACTGCATGATGTTAATCTATTAAAAAATAAATTTTTGTTTACAACATGATGTGAAAATGAAAGTAAAACATCCTTGTCGCATGAAATTACACTTCATGATTGATACTTTCCCAATGCATGAAATTAAAATTTCTAGTCCATCACTTATCATCACTTCTTATTAAATGACTATAAAATCATTACCCAAGTCATCCAAAAAATGGGGTGATTCAATCACCTTGTTGATCATAATCCCATAAACCTCACATCATGTCTCAAGCACCTTGGGTTGTCGTATGAATTCCATGGCCCCAGGAAAGTAAAATAGGTTTCTATATTTTACTATGATATCAATGCATAATGGATTTAATCTACCAACTAGAAATATTTTTTCCTTGCAGTAAGGTATTTCTAGTCCTTATGATCCTGAAATCATCATGGTAGAACTCATCCCCTTAGGTTGTTCTAGGTTATTCCTTACAAGATTGTAACTTATCATTACTCATTTTATTAGAACATTGATCCAATATTTACAACATTATATTCTCCAACTAAAAAGTATTTTGGAGTTATCTTGACCCTAGGTATTCTAATTAAGAACTAATGTGACAATACCCTTATACCATGTACATATTCATCATGAAACTAGTATACAAGATCATTGGTCAATTTTTTACAACCTTAAAATTTAGATATTGATTGTCTAAATAATAATAACCTAAAGTGATAGTAAAATAGATATAAAACATGTCAGGGTTAAAACCCCCAACAGGAGGCCTAATAAAAATTCAAGTTTGCACTCTATATAATCTTAATCTCAAATGTTTCAGAGAAATTAGAGAATAAATGAATGAGTAATAAAGCTAATATGTATCACTTTCTATCCATAATAAAAATAATGTTATTCTCTTTGTACCCTCTAGTCTAAAAAATGTTAGATTAAGGATTTTTTACATCTTTGTACTATCATAAAATTTTAATTAGGAATAAACACAATTTTAGGGTGATCTAAGCCCTCTTGAATATTCTGTATTCCATAACCAACATGTGCCCCTTGGATTTATGATATAATATAATCAATTCCTTAATTTTTTATCCTTCTCTGGAAATCTCATATTCATTGGACTTATTTTCCATTATATTATCCTTGTAGTAGACTAGAAACCTGGATTGGTTCCTCTAAAATATGATTGGATCTCTATAGGGACCCCAATATATACTAGAGTTATTCACATTACTTTAGAATCCTTGATGTTATATATTCATGTATTTTACCATATCTCAAATCTGGAAAGAGAGAATCCATTCATGAATCTTTTTATGTCCCCAACTACATAACTCGATACCACATGGTATAGGGATCTTGCATCCCACCCTAACTATCAACTTCCCTAGGGTGCTATATCCCTTCCAAGATAGTTCTTTTCCTTACACCTACTTCATCATCCAGAGATTTTAGTCTTCCAATTTTTTTTCAAGGACCTCAGAAAGGAGTAGGGATCCCTTTTAATTGACTACTCTATCAATGTATAAGGGATTATCACCTACATATTAGATGCATTTTAACTATGTAATTAAGGAACTACAATACTCCTGATCCCTGGTAACCCCATGGAAGAACTCAATACCTTATGGTCTTTTTTGACATCCCCATTAATATTCATCAATTCAAACTTTTGGGTTATGACATACTCAACACATATTCCAACTATCTAGGTAGACTCAGATTCACTAATATGTTACCCTACACTTATATTATACACATTAATATTTCCTGGACCTTTGAAAGGAGTAGGGACAACTCTTTTTAACCATGCTACTAATATATAAGGTGTTTCACCTCTCAACTAGAGGCATCTTCTCCTCATAGGAATGGAACTCCAATCCTCATCTATCTTGGAAACACTAAAGAGAAAAATGAACATGTTAGGTTGTTTGGGTATATCCCTAGGATGTCTTCCCCATTCTATATTTTCACCAATTGTGTCCTAGAATCAAAAATGTAAACTGTATATCATAACTAAAACCATACATTGTGACATTAAAATACATTGAATATGGACTTACCACATCATTTTAATCATCTTGACTGATGAACTGGAAAGAAGAATCTAAAATACATGGAATTTTATATATTTACCACATGAAATTTAACAGAATAGAATATTTCCATACTACAAGATGTAAAAATATAAAAAATATTTCTTTACTTCATCACATTAAAAATAATGAATTGAATTTCTCCATGAAAGGAATATTACCAATAGTAAATGTATGAGTTGTAAAACCCTAATATAAAACATGGTAATGATCTAGTTTTCAATACCTTAAAATATCTAACTAATGGATAGACAACGATTTCCATGTAGGAAACATGAAAAGGTAATCCTAGATAAAATGAAATTCTCTACTCAATATAAAAACACTATCAAAGATCTAATAAATTTGATGCACCTACACAATTGAAAATACATATATTTTTTCATGTAAAAAACAATTATGAGTGTGTCCTACAAAAAATCAATGTCCATGCCAAGTATTCATTCCCCTATTAATGAATTAAAAAAAATAGTTCAATATTAAATAAAAGGATATTAATATTGTTTGGATCATCATTAGTCCCCATGGAAAACCAATAAATACTCACTAATTCCACTAAAATCAGTAAATAAATTAGAACACATTCCCTGTATGACATATATATTAAAAAAATTATCCTTTTATGAATCGAGTGACCTCAAGAAAACTATAGTAGATATACCAATAATGAGTATCATGTTTTTGGGGATTCATGAGTATATCTCAGGAAAATTTTCGTGTGAATTAAACATTCAAATCCATGTGATTAGGTTTATTTGGTGTTATATAAATCATGGGTAGTACTTATGAACTATATAATATCAGATAGATGGAATTTCATAAACAACATTAATGAATGAAGTATTAATAAATATATGTGAATTACGAAGAATTTTTCCATTAATAATTAGAAAAGGAAAAAATATCTACATTTTGATGTCTCTTCAAAGAATCGATTAAAACAAAAACATTGGTGGTAAGACTATAGTAAGATTCAATTGGTTGAAATTTCCAAATCACTAAGGGTCTGGTGAGTACTATCAAAGTAATGATGAAGTTCAATTCACTCTACCTCCTCTAATACCAACATAGGTTGAAGAGTCTCAATAAAAGAAGATAACTCTAAATATCCTTTATTACTAGTCACCAATAGAGATGATGAAACAATGTGATTTGATCTAGAGACAGTTGTACATACATCATACAATACTATTTCTGTAAACATGAGGTCCAAAAGAGAATTTATCCAATACATTTAGTGGTGCCTATATTACAGAATATCTAACACTTCACTTTGTGATTGTTCTAGAGAAACATCATCATCAAAACTACTAAATCTTTTCTAACTATTAAATAGTTTTTCTTTGGATGGTATGATTTAAACCATGATATCCTATAATGGTCGGTGATAAAAATTAAGTACCCATAAATCATGAAAGTGTTTTTAATGGTGTTATATGGGATAAGAAATTTTTATAGGTGGGTATCCATGTTCATGGTGTGAAAATAAATTCATATTATCCTTCTTCATTCTTGGTCCTATGAAAATAATAGGATATGTACACAAGAATGGAGAATGATTGGATGATATAATGAAAAATCATTAGAGGAAGTTCCATGTTCAATTATCTTAAAATATTCATCTCTTATCACTTATATTTAAGGACTATAATCCTAAAAAATTATTCCCCAATAATGGGATGGGAATAAATTGGATGAGGTTGCTTTTTGAATGCTCACTTAAATCATGATTCAACTCCATTGTTTCTACAGATAAGTGTGTGTGTAAAGCCCAAGGATTGTCCACCTGATGGAATAGTATATTCATCAGATCACCCATGTATGATTCCCCCAAATTCTAAGAATAATTATATCATAATAATATCTGTGTTCCAACAAGTGGCATGATGATCTTAGTGTTTTTGTCTTCATTAACAAATATAGACAAAAATTGGTGAATAATCCTAGGATTAAATTCTACCTATACATTAAATGATGGTATATGAGAAACCAATTGGATACAAACAAGTTGGTAAGAGATACAATAAGGATTATATGGATCGCAAATATTCATATTATATAAATAGGCCATAAGAACCCAATCCCAAGAATTATTTTTAGGGACATTCATTGAGTGAGCCAGTGTTGTTACCAATAATTGACTTAGTTAGAGAAGGATAAGGAAAAAAGCTAAAATTATTATGTTATCTCAATATTTAAATGACCACATCAAGGCCTATAGTGATTATCTCAACATAGAAAATATTCATTATTCTAGAGAAAAATGAAGCATTTTGGATTTTAGTAGTGTAAGCATAATTATAATAGAGGAAAATATCAAATATCCTACTAAATGAGAACTATAAGCGGCCTCTAATCCTATAGGGTATTTTTCCTTGTTAGATATGGACTAATAGATTTTATAGGCATGAAATATACATTATTTTTACATTATGTTACCTACTCTTTTATAATTGAGATCTGATAAATAGATTACCGACTAAAATTACATAGTATGTATTCCTGGATTGGAAAAGACAAACATTCAGAAACATGGATGAAAAATACACTTGAAAAATGCTGACAGACTCCTCTAGTATAACACGATAACCCATCATGATATACTCATCATTCTCTGTAATTTCCCAAAAATAGAATGCTCTTTCACACACCAGTCCTGAAGGGAAGTGATAAGGGTTTACAGTTGTCAGCCGAGTCCTGCTATTGTATAGAATATTGTTAATCCAATCCTTAAAGAATAAATAAGTTCTAGGAAACCAATAGATAATCAAATCACTAATAAGTTTTAACTAATGATATAAGTGGAACTGATAAATCCATGATATATCATAAAGAAAAATATAATTTATCTGGTCTAATAATTCTAAGAAGCATTGTCTTACCCATAATGAACATGGACATGCATCAAAAGATAATTCACTAGGTCATATGACCCATGATGATATCCAACAAATTCATAGATTTTTTTTTTAAAATGGAAAAAATTATTCTTAAATAGAATTGACCAATTGGATGGTGGAAAATTCATAGTCATCTGGACCCAGAGGGGAGTTTTCCATCATATTGTACAATCCATGGGACTGCATAATCACTATTTTACGATCTTTTGAAATCTCTATTTGAAAATATTACGGGGAAAATGACATCTTCAAGGTGGAATATTTTAATTTGGTAATTTAATGAATTTATCATCAATCAAATTGAATCCATACAATGGATGTTGATGTGACAAGGGATAACTCCAAAATATTGAATGGAGAAACCACTTCATAACCCTATTTTCAATGTTCATGTGATACTAAGTGTAATCATTTAAATTACCAATAATCATGTTGTAGACGCCGAAAAAGTCCGTTGTTCCCAAACGAAGCTCCGGATGCGGAAAGTGAAGTGATATTTGGAGTCAGAGGCACGTTCCGGAGGGCCCGGAGGACTTGCGCGAAATTTCAGAGGCCCACGCGCAAAGTTGAGTCGCGGCGCGCAATCCTCCCGGGATGCGCGCAATGCGCTGGGCAGGCGCGCTATTTTGCGCTCCCGTGGCCTGCGCGGCTCCCTTGCGCGCCGGGTCCTGATTTCGCGCCCGCGAAGGGAATTCCGCGCCCGAGACCGGATTCCGCGCCCGGGGTTGCCTATAAATATAAGGCGACCCCCGACGTTTTGAAGGTTGCCAGAATCCGAAGCGTCGCTCGTTCGCGCAATCCAACCCCTTCCGTGCGCAATGCCGATCTTCAGGTAACCTCCTTTCTTTCGCGCAATAGAGCCTTGGGGTTCGCCTTCACGCGCAATCCCCTTGGCTCCTTTCCTTTGAATAATCCTTAACCCGAAGGCCTTTGCGCGCAAAAGAAGCCTCTTGCGCGCAATTGCCCCCGGGTGCGCGCAATCCATCCCAATTGCGCGCACCCCCCTCTTCAAAGTGGCCGTTCGTTAGAGAATGAGCCGTTGCCCCGCGTGCTACCCGAAGCCCGGTGCGCGCAATCTCAATCATCTGCGTGCAAAGGGCTGGCCCGATTGCGCGCCAGCCCGCCATTTTGCGCGCCGACCTGCTATTTTGCGCGCAAAGCTCCTCTTTTGCACGCAATTCGCCAGGGTCGCCCCCCTTGACCCCCTGAGGGTACCCGCCTGCGTGGCGCCCGATGATCTTCATCCTGGGTGCCCGCACCGTGCGTTGTCTTCTCGTGCGGCCCTCCAGGCTTGCGTGAAGTGACACGGACCCATCAGCGGCAATCCATCGTCTCGCATGACGTTAAACTGCATTCGTCCAACACGACGTTAAATTGTACCACGTCCGCGCTGTAAGACGTTAAACTGCCAAGCACCTTCGTCCTCAGCACACGACGTTAAACTGTACTTCGTCCGGCAAGACGTTAAACCGTCCGCTTCGTCCTCAACACACGACGTTAAACTGTACTTCGTCTGGCAATATGCTAAACCGTCCGCGTCACCCGATCCCGTGCCTTGCACGCAGGCTCCCCCCCGGTTTGGATGTGGCCCCCACCCACTCGTCTCTGCAGGGATGTCGGGATTTCCCCTCTTTAGGGACGATTTAATGGGAGCGGCTTTTCCCTACGGGGGTAGGGTATTACAAACCCCTAGTTTCTTGTGGGGGGCTGCACATGTGTATCTCCATTGCGCTTCCCCACTGCCGAAGCCAGTAGAGGGTGTGACTGGATGGAGGTGTCTCCTACTTTCGGTCCAAGTCCCTTCCAACTGAGTTTTGCCGCATCCGGGCTGCCTCAAGTGCGTAAGTCCTGACAGAATGAACTACGTGGACTTTGATCCCTGTCTTCTAAACAGGGTACTTAGGAAGCCTCCCTGAGGTTCAAGCCCACCACCTGGTCGTCCCGGTCGTATTCACGTCTGTTCGTCCATCAGTGGACCCCTCCAGGGTTCACGGTTGCGTCGATTCACCTATGAATCCGCCCCTGTGGGAGACTGCCCATGTGTATCTCCACTGTGCCTCCCCACAGCCCCTTTTTCCACCTCTCCTTTTATCGTCCAGCATGACGTGAAACTGTGATCCACCCGGCCGTTCCATCCCCCTCTGTGCGAGGTGGTTCGGTTCAATCCTCCGCCCGGCGGCCTCGACCTCTTCGTGAGTCGTCTTGCCGACGTCCAGCATGACGTTAAACTGTATACCCGAACTACGTCGACTTTGATCCGTGCTAACGCGCGGTACGTAGGAAGCCCCTACGGGGTCCAAGATCTTCACTCCATCATCTATCCTGATCCTTACCCGGGCCGCCACATCCCGGTGGGGTCATGCCACTTCACTCCACTCCACATCACTTGGGAAGCCGCCCATGCGCTGGCCCCAGCGTCGGAGGTTCCCCGCAAGGGGTTCTGTCATCTGATCCACTTTTCGTGTTGATCGGTCTGATGCCGTCCCCGCTGGATGTTAAACTCGCGGCGTACCCCGTGTTAAACATGGGAAGCTGAGGAAAACCTCAGGGGACACAGTTCCCCGCACCCAGTGCGGGATGCCTCAGGCCATCATGCCTTCGAGAAGCCCTATTAGGGACGGAAGACAGACGTGCAGAGCCGCAGTGTTACGACACGCCCCCAGCACCCAGAGCCACCCGGCCTCCTCACCGCATGTTGCTGCCCCGACTAGACTCCTTGGAGTGTCCGGGCGGAAGCAGCGTAATTAACCGGTGTCCATGAAGATATGGCGCCGGGAACGAGATTCACGAGCATGTCTTAAATCTATGAGGGAGACCCGGATTAGGCGACGAGTTCCGAGGAGACGTCCAAGGAAGGAGGAGCCGACATCCCATCATCCCGGTTTCGATCAAGGAGCAGACGCCCCTGAATAAGGGACGGATGCCGCCCGCCTTTGGAAATCGGGACTGCGGGACCACAAGCCGCGCGCCCATCCCCTCGGGTTGACGGGTGCACGCGCGAACGCGTCCTGGCGGAACAGCGTAACCCGACGCACATCCGCACCGAAACAGAAAAATGGTGAACCCGACGTGAATCTCTTCTCCTCGATACGAGGACCGATGGCTTTCAGAGGTGTTGGAAGACCGGCATGTTGCCCGTCCAAGCATTCAGTCTTACCCGCCAGGGGCTGGGGAAGGGACATCGGGCACTCCGTCTCGCAACGTCGAGGGCCTGGGTTCCCCCCACGGAAGGCGTCGTGGCGCTAATGGTTGGTTGTCGATTCCTTTTTCCTGTCAGTGTTAATGGGTCCTTCTCCCTGCTTTCAGAAATCAGGTCGCCCGATCCAGTGCCCGATCGCCACCCGCCCACTGGCGCAGGGGTGGGGGAAACACTGACGCGGCTACTCCGCTCGGTCCCGCCCGTTCCACAGCAGTCCCAGCAGCCGCAATTGCGGGACGACCACGCCCTCTCTCCCCCTCGGAGGTCATCCAGAGAAGGGTGATCAACACCCTGGTGCGAAGATATGAGGAAGAGGGAGTCATCCCCACTAGGGACATGGCTTGCCTAGACCTTGAGGAGGCTGCACCTCACCACCACCGCCGCCCCCGAGGGCCGCGTAGGGAGGCACCGCTGCCTACCTCAACGTCCAACCGCTTCGGGAGCTTATCCCCGGAGCGCTCTGACAGTTCCCTTCCCTATGCGGATGAGGTGGAAGATGCCCGGGATCACCCTATCCGGGATTCGCTCCAGGGATCTACGGTAAGGACTCCCGCCAGGCCACGGCGACACCGCCGACAGGCCTCTCAAGTCGAAGAGCGGGCTCTCCACCTGCCCGCGCCGCTCATCCCGACTCGCTTGTCCCGACGCCAACGTCTGGCACGAGCGGAAGAGGATGCCCACCTTGGGGCCCTAGCAACAGCGGCCGCATTGGCCCAAGCCACTGTTGGCTCCAGTCGCCAGGCCCATGCGCATCCTGAGCAGGGGAACTTCTATGCCCGACCTAGATCGAGGCCTCGACCGCCCCAAAGGCAGGTTGGGTCGACTCTCCCGGTTGCTGGTGCAGGCAGTAGCCACCGCGGACCACCTCGCGGTAGCGCTATTCACCAGCGGGATCTACTCCGTGTGGCCGATCCAGGAGGCATGGGTCATCCCACCTTCCGATCCCGGCCCGGAGGCCTGCCCAGAATCATCTCTCCCCGCGTCCCCTTTGATATCTGTCCCGGTGCCCCTCGCACCTTGGTTTCCAGTCCTCTTGGCCCCAGCACCAGTGCGGCCGGAGGACGCCAGGACAGAGATCAGCCCTGCCCCGAAGAACCACACAGGGGCAGGAAGGCAAGGCGTCGACGCCGAGGGAAGAATGTTACGGAATTCCGGACAGATATCCGGCCGGTTCGCTTCTCTGATTCAGAGGCGGAGTACGATTCGGCGACAGAGCCCTTTCCCCAATCCCGCCAGTCAAGGGCAGGGGTAGGAATGTGGCACGTCAGCCTCGTGCTCCCCGAGAGCGAGATCGATGTGATCCCCGCTTCTCTCCGAAGGTATATCCGGAGTAACGAGGGCCTGGTAGACCCCCAAGGATCAAGCTTGCGGTTGGTACCGGCCCCTCCGGAAGTGCCTTCCGTCTCGATCGGAGAAGCCGAAGACTTTTTCTGGGGACCGACGGTCGAACCACGATCTGGTGCACCCTCGGCGAGCACCGATGCTACGGCAGGATGTTCGCTCGCCGGCCCGTCCTTTCGTGATGTGGTAGCCAGGGCACCGCCACCCTCAGAGGGTGGCCCGGGATATGGAGGCCAATCGGCCTGTTCGCCGTATTCACCGCCGGCCAGCCCGTCAGCCCGGCGGCCCGCCTCGGCACCACTGCCGGTTCCCCGTCCGTTCCCAGCCATTGAAGAGGACCAAGGAGATCTGGGTCCCGAGTTTGACTCGTGGAGCTTCTGGACCGTCCTTGCAGAGGGCCACATCCCTGAGAAGTTTTGGCCAGTCGCAGGACCGGGCTTTGATGCACCCGAATCGCTCACCCCGGATGAGTTTCAATGCTTCCGCCGAACTCTCCGGGAGACTCGCTCTTGTCTTCACCGCCTACAAATGCCATACCCCGGGAGTCAAGTGCACCTGGAGGATATTGGTGAGCAGTGCCGTCAAATTGACCTGGCCATGCTCCCCGCGGCTCGGCACCCCGGGTCATTTGAGCACCACGAGGCCCTCCAACGACGATGCGTTGAGTGTTTTCAAGTACTCCGCAAAGTTATCGAGGAAGCCACTCCCCACGTGTATATCCGTGGATGGGGGCTGTATGCTGCCCTACGCTTTAGTGTGATTCGCCGACAGCCCGATTCGCTGGGTGGCCCTGAGGGTATATCCCCAGGGACAGAAACGGTCAATATGGCTGACCTGTCGGGAGAGGGGAACGACTTGGAACTTCTCGACGGGGGCTTCCCCCCCGAAGACAAGCCGTCGTCAGAGCCATCGGTGAGAGTCACTCGTCATCAGAGGAACCTCCTGGGGCTCCCCGCACCCACTGAAGCACTGACGTTGAGCCGAAACGTCAGCAAAGGAAAAGAGCACAGCGAGGCTATAAGGCCCGCCGACCCATCTGCCTCCATGCAGAGGGCAGAGGAGGATCCCGAGAAGGCTACGCTACGTCAGCAGCTCGCCGAACAGAAGAAGCTGGTTGACCAGCTCCTCGCCGAGCGCGCTGCAGAACGGCGGCCTGACTACGGTGATCCTAGGCCAGGACAACAGGGACAGGAACAACCGCTCCTCGACGAGACTCTCCCGGGCAACCGTGATTACGCAGTGTTCGCCGACAGGAGAGAGGCCATTGCCTACGGCAAGAGGGCGCGGTATGTTTCGCCACACCCTCCCGAGCGGCGTGACTACCTGAGAGACCCCGCTCGGATTCCTCCCACTGCCCCAAGGGCCGCTTCGCCCGCCATCCCACGAGCTGCCGAGTTCGACAACCCGGTCGACGACCCGATTGAAGGGCCATGCAATGCGATCGTGGTTAGAGATCCTCGCCAGGACTGGAACCCATGTCCGGACGATCCGATGGCGGCACTCATTGCCCGCTTGGAGGCCTTGGAGACTCGGCAGGTGGCGATCCCACCGGACGGCAATCCCTACCCAGCATGGGTGGATGACATGCCGGCGCCTCCGGGATTCGGGAATCCCACTTTCGCTCCCTTCAACGGGACTGGAGATCCGCCACAGCATTTAGCCCACTTCAACTCGAGGTGCGGGCCAATGTTGGGGACTCCGGCGTAGTAAGAGGCCGCTAAGCTTCGCTGCTTTGTTCAGACAATGGAAGGGCCATCGTTTGTCTGGTACAGCCAGCTCCCCGTCGGGTCGGTAACCAGCTGGGAGGACCTCCGTAGACAGTTCCTCTACCAGTTCAGTTCCACGACCCGGAAGACAAGTATCGCAGACCTCTTCAAGTGCAAGAAGAGGCCTGATGAGCGAGTCGCGGACTTCATCGCCCGATGGAAGGGTCTCACGTATTCCCTTGACATGCCATTGACTCAGGAGCAGTTGCTGACAATGTGCATCGGGAACGTCAAGACCGAGATGGTCCCTTCCCTGATCACTCAGAATTACCCCGGAGGGTTCAGGGACTTCTCAGAAAAAGCTCAACGTCTTGAGGAAGCCCTGCAATAGGCCAGCCAGGCACACCCGCTGCCTCCTATGATTCCTGCAAGGAGAGTCAGCAGGGCTGAGCCCGCTGCTGTCGCCCAGATAGAGGCCCCCAGGCCATTGGAGCTGCTGCCGGCGAGGCCAGCTCCACAGCCTCACAAGAATCCGCCTCCACGGGCTCAGTTCCCGGCCCAGCAGCGGCAGCCTCAGAACCGGCCGGCCCCTCCGCGTAATGTACCGCCGCAACCCAGGCGAGATAATCAGGGTCCACCTCCTCGGCCTGCCCCTCCAGCCCCTCGTCAAGACCACGCTCCCAGGGGCCCGCGACACCTGACTTACTCATTCCACGAGGATCAGGTCCCCGATTATTTCCGGAGCGCCCTGGAGCAGAGGATTGTGAGACTGCCTGAGTGTTGGAGGCCAGAGGAGGCACATCTTACGAATAACCCCCACTACTGCCCCTACCATCGGGCCCTGGGGCACACCATCCAGCGGTGCTATGTGTTTAAGGATTGGCTCCAAGACCAGATTAACAACAATGTAATCAGGTTGGGCCCAGCTCCGGTACAAGTGGCGGGCGTGTTCGTGGGATCAGATGACGATAGTGGCAACGAGGACGAATGGCAGCTGGTCTCCGACCGCGGATCCCAGAAGTATAATAACTGGATGGCCCGCAAGACGACCATTCGCGCCCATGGAATCATCCGTGCGCGCTTGAATCAGCCTGAGCCCCCGGAATCTGCGGGTGCTGCTTCGGCATCGTCGTCCCAGCCTGCCTCTTCCAAGAGGAGCAAACGGCGGCAGCGCAAGAAGGAAGAGCGCGCCCCGCCAGTTCTGCCACTATCTCGCACTCTCGGCGATTTCATGCCCCCGGAGATGGGGGTCCCTCCTCGGATCCGCCCGGTGATGGATGATTCGTCCGATGATGGTATTGGGAACGCTTCGGTTAACACCGTCGAGCTGGTAAATCCCTTTTCGGTTCCCGACGTTGAAGAACACCAGGTGGACCTCCCTAGTGTCCCCGGTCGTCGCCACCGTCGGAAGAACCGCAGTAGCAGGAGTCGCCAGGGCACAGCCTTTGGTACCTCCAGCCAGGCCGTGCACGCCACTGAGACTAGGCAGCAGGCTCAAAACCGAGCACAACGTGCGCCGCCCCCCCATTCGGGGATGACGGATTCGCCTCCGCCGCTGTTTGTGGTGTGGGACCAGGCAGAACCGCCTCAGCCGCGTCGCGACCAGCTCCGCCCTGCCACGGGTCCATCCCGGCCTCCTGACCCCAGTACGGTAACCATTTCCCGGACTGCAACCAGTGAACAGCGAGATGCGCCAAGTACCAGTCGGTCGCCGATCCAACCGGCAAGGCCCGTCATGCCGCCAACCGCAGAGCAACCTCCTGCAACCAGGGGCTCGTGCTTGGCCAAAAAGTATGATGTCCTGAAGCACTTGGCCGACATCCCAACAAGGCTCTCCATCCTTGAGGCTCTGCGCATTTCATCTGAGATGCGCGAGGCACTCGCTGAAGCCCTGAAAGGCCCCCTCCAGTTTGAGACAGAGGTTGTGGCTGCAGAGGCCTTTCACGCCGAAACGATCGAGGACGCCGAATGTCAGGCAGTTATCTCGTTCTCTGGTAAGGATGAAGACCCTCCTATACAGGGACATATTCGTCCGTTGTATGTCACTGGCCAGTTCAATGGCCTTGAATTCCGGCGCTGTCTTGTCGACACGGGGTCCGGGATTAACCTGATTCCAACTCGGACGCTCCGGAGATTGGGGTTGTCTGAGGATGACTTGATTCCCTCCGACCTCAGGATCCAGTGGTACGACCGCACCGAGCAAACCCCGGTCGGCAAGATACGTTTGAAGACCCAGTTCGGTGACTTGGTTGCCAACACCGAATTCATGGTAGTCTCTCAGGACACTGCGTACAACGCATTGATGGGAAGGCCATGGCTCCACCTTCATGCGGCGGTTCCCTCGTCATACCACCAATGCCTCAAATACTCCCTTAATGGTCGAGTAGGCGTGCTTCAAGGAGATGCCTCTCCTTTTGCCTCATGTGAAGCCCGCTATCTGGACGCGGACTATTACAAGAGCAAGGATAAGCAGATCCTGGCAGGTGAGGTTGAGCCTGTCGCTGTTGCAAGTGATCCCGGGGCAAGTCTGGACGACGCTTACGTCCTCCCGATTCACCGGTTGGACGTCGCCATGGTCTCGACGGCCCGCGAGTCTCCTGATGAGATGACCGCGACCGCCCGCGCCAGCACCAGTGGCCCAGCAGGATCTGGTAGCCCCAATGCAGTTTCCGACGCAGTCTCTCCCGTGGACGATCCCTCCCCGAGTGGAGAGGACGTGGAAGATGCACCCCCAGCCTTTGAGGAGGGCGTCCCCGCCACGGTCGATGAGTTAATACAGGTGAACCTTGGAACCGAGGCCGATCCAAGACCCACATTGGTCAGTGCCGCCATGCCCTCTGAGGAGCGGCAGCGGTACGTGGACTTTCTCAGGCAGCACCGTGATGTGTTCTCTTGGGGCTATGACGAGATGCCGGGGCTAGATCCTCAGGTAGCCGTCCACCGCCTTGGTCTCCCGGCGAACCATCGCGGGTTCAAGCAGCCTCCCAGGAAGATGCACCCGTCCCACGGTGCCATGGTTGAGGCCGAAGTTGACAAGCTTATCAAAGCCAACTTCGTGAGGGAAGTTCAGTACCCCAAATGGCTGGCCAACATTGTGCCGGTCAGGAAGAAGAACGGGCAGATCAGAGTCTGCATCGACTTCTGCGATCTCAACCGCCACTGTCCAAAGGATGATTTTCCCCTTCCAGTGACAGAGCTGTTGATTGATGCCACGACAGGGTTCCAAGCCCTCTCCTTCATGGATGGATACTCCGGATACAACCAAATTCGGATGGCCCCTGAGGATGAGGAGTTCACTGCCTTCAGGGCCCCCCAAGGTACCTTTTGCTACCGGGTCATGCCCTTCGGCCTGAAGAATGCAGGTGCCACCTATCAACGGGCGATGCACCGCATATTCAAGCCAATCCTCGGCACACTGGTGGAATGCTACATCGACGACTTGGTTGTCAAATCGCGCCAGCGTCAGGACCATCTCAAAGATCTTGAGAAAGTGTTCGGCTTCCTCCGGTCTCGCTGCCTGAAGATGAACCCGTTGAAGTGTGCCTTTGGGGTCACCTCCGGAAAGTTCCTTGTATTTGTGGTAAGATACCGGGGTATTGAGATCGACCCAGAGAAAATCAGGGCGATTAGCCAGATGCCTCCCCCAGGTACCATCCGGGAACTGCAAGGGTTCCAAGGCCACTTAGCCTATATACGCCGATTCATCGCGAATCTGGCCGGCAAGTGTAAGCCCTTTTCTCGGCTCATGAAGAAAGGTGCCACCTATGTATGGGATAAAGAGTGTCAGACCGCTTTCGAGGAAATCAAGCAGTACCTGCTTCAACCTCCGGTTCTGATGCCGCCTGTATCCGGGAAGCCGCTGGTCCTCTACGTGACCGCCATGGAACGATCCATGGGTGCCCTTCTCGCCCAGAAGAACAACGAGGGAACGGAGAATAGCCTCTATTACCTCAGTCGCATGCTCCTCGATGCGGAAGTTAGGTATTCCCCCATCGAGAAGAGCTGTCTGGCGCTCGTATTTGCCTTACAGAAATTACGGCACTACTTGCAGCACCATGAGGTACAGTTGGTTTCTCGGGTAGACCCGTTGAAATATATCCTGAGCCGGCCTATGTTGACTGGCCGTCTAGCACGGTGGGCTGTGATTCTCCAGCAGTTCGACATCAGGTATGTGTCTCAGAAGGCCATCAAAGGGAAAGCATTGGCAGACTTTCTGGCAGCTCACCCGACCTCCGCGGATCAGCCGCTGGATCTAGGCTTTCCTGATGAGACCATTCTCTCGGTTGATCGAGCCGATCCATGCTGGCAGATGCACTTTGACGGTGCCTCCTGGAGCCCCACCGGTAGAAGACTCGATAATCCTAAGCTCAACAGAGTGGGCTTGGGCATCGTCTTCATTACCCCGGAGCGAGCCGTGCTGCCATACTCGTTCCTGTTGTCAGAGGGCTATACCAACAATGAGGCGGAATACCATGCCCTCATCACCGACCTCGAGTTGGCTCTCGAGATCGACGTTCCCCGTCTGTGCGTGAAAGGGGACTCCGAGCTGGTCGTTAAGCAGATCAATGGCGACTATGTTGTCAGGAAGCCGGAACTTGTGCCATTGTTGGAGTGCACCCTCCTTCTGATGGCTCGGTTCCCTTCTAGGCCAGAAATTGCCCATATTCCCCGGTCGCAGAATGGTCGACCAGATGCTTTGGCTAGCCTTGCTGCGTCACTTGCGAAGCCTGAACAGGACAACTTGATCGTCCGCGTGACGCGCCGCAGGCTCATCGCTCCCATTATCCCGGAAGAAGATCGCGGCCCGTTGGTAAGTAATCTCACCACGGTTGCCCCTATGCCTGGAGCCGCGAGTACCCCAAATAGGACAGTCGGATCAGCCCCTGATTGGAGGACGCCTTTGGTTGAGTACCTCCAACATGGCATTCTTCCATCGGATCGGGCCAAGCGCGAGCGAGTTCGACGCCGCGCATCGCAGTTTGTCCTCCAGAGCAGCCCCGGCCTGGAGCAGATCCTCTACAAACGCGGATTTGATGGTGTTCTCCTCCGTTGCCTTCAGGGAGTTGAGATCCCACGAGTCATGCAAGAGGTTCATGCCGGTTCATGCGGTGCCCACCAGACTGGGCCGAAGATGTCCCACCAGATTCGGAGGTTGGGATACTTCTGGCCCTCCATGATCCATGACTGCATCGAGTATGCCAGGAGGTGCCATGCGTGCCAGGTTCATGCGAACTTTGTGCATCGGCCGCCGGAGCCTCTCCATACCACTAGTTATTCCTGGCCCTTTGCAGTCTGGGGTCTGGACGTTGTGGGACCTTACCCGCCGGCGACAGCTCGCCAGTGCCGGTTCATTCTGACCGCCACAGACTTCTTCTCCAAATGGGCAGAGGCGATTCCGCTCAGAGAGGTCAAATCCTGTTCGATCGCTGACTTCGGGACCTCCAACATCATCTATCGATTTGGAGTGCCTCACGCTATCCTCACGGATAACGGAACCAATTTCCGAGCAGCCGAGTTGAAGAAGTTGTACCCCAAGTATAACATTCGCTCGAACCATACATCTCGCTATCATGTGCAGGCGAATGGACAGATCGAGGCGTTTAACAAAACCCTCTCTAACATTCTGCAAAAGATGGTTGGTCAGAACAAGAAGAGTTGGCCGGACAAGCTCCCCAACGCCCTCTGGGCTTATCGGACGACGACTCACAATTCCACCCAGATGACCCCTTATTCCCTGGTGTATGGAGCTGAGGCTGTCCTGCCCATTGAGATCCAGTTGCCGTCCTTGCGCACTGCGGTCTACGACCAGCAAGCACCGGACAGAGTTGCTGAAGCCCGTCTAGTCGAGTTGGAAGCACTGGATGAGAATAGACTTCGCGCCTTGCACAACTTGGAGAGGCATCAAAGCAGAATGGCTCGAGCTTTCAATAAGAAGGTTCGCCTCCGCTCCTTCCTGCAGGGTGACCTAGTGCTATCCCTAAGAGCACCGATGATCCCCGGCCGGAAGCCGCCCATGTTGGAGCCCAAGTGGGAGGGACCTTTTGTTGTCCACAAGGCCTATCCCAATGGCGCGTACTCCCTAGCGACTATGGATGGTGAGCGTGTCACTCCTCCCACCAACGCTAGGTTTCTCAAGCAGTACTTTGCCTGAGTACACTACGTCCGCGCGGCAAGACGTTAAACTGCCAAGCATCATTCGTCCAAGCTACAAGACGTTAAACTGTTCTGCATACGTCCTGCACGACGTTAAACTGCATACGTCCGCGCGGCAAGACGTTAAACTGCCAAGCATCATTCGTCCAAGCTACAAGATGTTAAACTGTTCAGCATACGTCCTGCACGACGTTAAACTGCATACGTCCAAGCTGCATGACGTTAAACTGCCTAGCATATCGTCCGCGCTGCAAGAAGTTAAACTGCCAAGTGTTTCGTCCAACATGACGTTAAACTGTACTACGTCCGAGCTACAAGACGTTAAACTGTTCAGCATCCGTCCCGCATGACGTTAAACTGCCCCTCGAGAACTACGTGCGGCTTGATTCCCATCTTCATGGGATACGTAGGACCGCCTGAACATTCATGTTTCAGGCCCAGCCCCATCCTTTGGGAGTTTTCATCCCATCTCGGGCCCTTGGCCCAGTTGCCTCCGGGTGTGCGGCGTATGGTGTGAACGCGGGGCTATGCCCTCATTCACGTCGGTTTGCTCGCCACGCTGTACGCCCCCCACGTTTGGGGATGCCTTCTTCTCCCCCCTTCCTTTCTCGTCCTGCATGACGTTAAACTGCACTTCAAGAACTACGTGCGGCTTGATTCCCATCCTTATGGGATACGTAGGACCGCCTGGACATACATGTTTCAGGCCCAGCCCCATTTCCCGGGAATCTCTATCCCGCGTCGGGCCTCTGGCCCAAGTTCCCCTCCTTTTTGTGCGAGGCGTATCACGTGAGCGGGGGATCATGTCCTCATTCACGTCGGTCTACTGGCCGCGCCGTACGCCTCCCCCCGTGTGTGGGACCACCTCACACCTCTCATTGTCCTACATGACGTTAAACTGCCTCTCAAGAACTACGTATGGCTTGATTCCCATCCTTATGGGATACGTAGGACCGCCTGGACGCTTGTGTTTCAGGTCCAGCCTCGTCTCTTGGTTGATCACGGGGATCTTCCCTCTTTTGGTTGCTCTCAGGGTGAGTCCTCCGACCCTTTCCGGTGATCTGTTAACATGTTTTGGGTACTTCGGTCTATGACTCGTAGTGTCAGATTCAATCCCGACAAGTCCTGTGTTGCTTGTCAGGCCTCGCGCTTCCTCTTGTTCGGGCCTTCACTCAAAGGGATCCTCGTTAGCGGTTTAGGTACGATGCCTCAGTGCTCTCCTACCGCTCCGGGTCGATTTATCGGCAGGTCTTGGGCCGCAAATCGATATGAATCCTGCGATTGAGCGGTCGATGCTCGTTTGCTTGCCCTGTCTTAGGCTGACGCGATCGGATGTTGTGTTGCGAATATGGTCAGCAACGTCCTTGATCGCCATGTCGGCTCTTTCAGGCTCTGAACATTGGTTGCACAGTCCCCATCACACTCCGCCTTTGTGTGTTGTAGTTGAATCTCGACACTCTCTTCATACTGACCTTCAGTACACCTCTACACGTTAGGCAGACCAACCAGGGTAATGATGTCGTTCGAGGCTCCCATGATCTGAGCACCAAGGGTATACGCGAATGTCCTCCCTAAGGGCCATGCGTAGCTGGACCCTCGTCCCCATAAGGAGGAAGGAGTTTCCCGAACAATCGCGTTCTGGGCCCAGTATATCTGGAGGCTAGCATCTCTGCCCCTCGGGTGATGGACATACGCAGACCCCGATCCCAAGACTCTTCTCTTGGAATCATGCGTGACCGCAGGGCTGGGTATGTTCCCACCTCCGCCGTGTCCGCCGTACCGCAATAAGAGGGTTCCTCCATGGTCCGAACCACACGACCTTAAATTGTGTTGTCTGGTCCTACCACACGACCGTAAACTGTGATCGTCTTGGCCGCCCGACGAGAAACGGCACTGCATCGTGATGTCCTCCTCAGGGGACACTCATGTTGGGCGCTGGTTAATAACCACGCCATTCATCAATGCCTTTCGTGGCTTGATTATTGTGGCGACGCCAGAGATTTCTCAATCACAGGCATGTCGCCGCACAAAGAAAAACCATTCATCATTAAGGACAAACAAGAAACATCAAATGCCGCTCCTTCTGTGTGCGAGGGTCAGACCCGCACTCTTCCCCGCGCTGGTGCCCGATTGTGTTGCGCCGCGCTTCAAGAACTACGTGTGGCTTGATTCCCATCCTTATGGGATACGTAGGAACTCCCGGATGTTTGAAACTACGGGTCCAGCCCCCCACCTCTTAGAGATTCCCCCTTCTCTGGGGAATCCGCCGCCTTCATGTCACCCTCAAGGCGTGTTCCCTGACCCCTTGCAGTGGTCCACCAGTGTCAAGAGTACTCTGGTTTATTGCCAGGAGGGTCAGGATCCGCTTGGTCAGGTTTCCTCCACTTTTCAGGCATCGTGCTCCCTTTCATTCGGACCCATCGTCTACGCCCTGGGTGGAGCCCCCGTGAACGGTTCGGACAAAATGCCTCAGTGCTCTCCCACCGACTCGGGTCGGTACCCCCAATGGCCTCGGGAAGCAAATCGATATGAATCCTGCGATTGAGCGGTCGATGCTCGTTTGCTGCCTCATTCCACCAACGGTTAGTGCGATATTGATGCTGCTTTTCCGCCACGGTCGGCAGTACTCCCATATCGTTACTCCGGTGCCCCCAATCCTTGAGTGAATGGCCGCATGATTCACATTTTCCACCTCCCATTCTGACCAGGCGAAACCTCGACACTCTTGACACTATCCCTCAGTGCATCTTCGCATATCCAGGGGATAGGACCACGATGTGGCGTACTTTGAGGTCCTTATGGTCCGAGCTCTAAGACCTTAAACTAAGATCTCTCCCTTTATGGTCCGAGCTCTAAGACCTTAAACTAAGATCTCTCCCTTTATGGTCCGAGCTCTAAGACCTTAAACTATGATCTCTCCTTATGGTCCGAGCTCTAAGACCTTAAACTAAGATCTCTCCCTTTATGGTCCGAGCTCTAAGACCTTAAACTAAGTTCTCTCCTTATGGTCCGAGCTCTAAGACCTTAAACTAAGATCTCTCCTTATGGTCCGAGCTCTAAGACCTTAAACTAAGATCTCTCCTTATGGTCCGAGCTCTAAGACCTTAAACTAAGATCTCCCCTTATGGTCCGAGCTCTACGACCCTAAACTAAGATCTCCCCAAACGGGGTTCTGCGTCCTGCATGACGTTAAACTGCACTCTCAGAACTACGTGTGGCTTGATCTCCAGCTTGATGGAGTACGTAGGAACGCCCGGGCATCTCGACTCGGGTCCAGCCTCAGGGATCGTTAAGTCCCGCCCCTCCTCGTCGCCGGCCGTCTGGCCTGGCTTCTGGTAGAGTGGTGCAGTTGTGATATTCTCCCCGATTCAGCTCGGGATGCCCCATTGCAATGGTGGGAAGCGACGGTTTTCTCGTCAAAGAGGTGCTGTCTGAGAATTCGGGTGACTCACGGCCAGATTAGTGCATCCGCCTAATACGCTTTCCCCACGGTGGCACAATTTTGAGAGCGTTGGATTCTGTCTGAACAATCGTCACTTCGCCCCACGCTTCGAATGCCCTGTTGATCTGGATTTCCACCCATGTGTCTGAAGGAACCCCAAAGCGGTATTCATGATGACATGTGGTCCGCCTCCTGCAATATGAATGATGACCTTCGGTCCGTCTATTGCAGTTGTTATGGTCGATCCACTGTCCGCCTACCGTCTTGGGCATTTCCTGGAAGGCCGACCGTTGTGGATGTCTAGATTCGGGACACGCGATTCACCCTTTCTCATTTCCCTATGTTCGGATAAAATCTCAACGCCCCTAGCGTTGTCCCGCTCGTGTGTTGGAACAAGTTGGGGGGATGATACATTGATTAGGTCTGAGGTCTCCTTTCCTAGGAATGACCTCCCTCTTTTCTCCAGAAATCCAGGCCCAATTATGGATGCCTGATGCTTGGTTAACACTCCCGCAAGACAACGAATTGTGGTTGAGCATGTTAAGCCAAAAGATGCAGATAAATATATTGATTCATACAAATGGATCAAAGTAGCGGAAGCAAATGTTTTGGGAACGGCAAAACAAAGCCCTTAGGGATTAGCGTGCTGAATGAGTCTTTCTAATGCCGCTACCCTTTGGCTGGTGGCCTCCAGAGCTGCTTCTCGCTCTCTGCGTGCCCTCTCTTCGTCGGCGGTCGCAGCACGCAGTTCGTCGATTCTGGCCTGTGCACGCTCCCGCTCGACCTGAATTGTGACCATCTGTTGGCCCGCCTCCGTCAGCTATACCTGGGCGTCAACCAGCTGGGCTGCTAGTTGCTCCACAAGCTCGGTACACGTTGCGACGAAGGCCTCCTTCTCTGCCGCCTGCCCTTCGAGGCGCCGGACTTCCTGCTCCGCCGCGAGGAGCGCCCGCGTGCTCTCCGACATGTCCCGACTTTGTGTGACGTCGGCACGCCGGCAGCTCTCGCGCATATTTTCGGCCATGAAATCACGGACCGTCAGATGGAGGCGTTGAGCATCAGCTCCCCCGGCACACAGGAAGTGCAGCCAGGTTTGAAGTGATCCCATGCGCCCCAGCCACTCCGACGGGTCTCGCTTGAGGAAGCGCTGGATGCACTTCCACCCCCTGCGGCGCGTTATCCGGCTCTCCTCGACCGCCTCCGCGTCCGAGTCGTCCATCTCCTCGGGGTCGGCAGGCCGGTAGGCAGGGAAGGCAGCCAGCAGGTCTGCTGCAGGGTCCGCCCTTGGGAGGTCCTCATGAGGGATAGGTTCCCCAACATCTGGGCGACCTTCTTCTCTCTCCCCAGCGGCGCTGACACCCTCGTCAGCCACCGACCTCTCTCCGATGTCAGCACCGCCGGCGTCCGCAGCCCCCTGATCAGCAGTTGGTGGGGCCGGCTCGGTTTGGGAAGTCTGTTCCGGAGCAGGCGGCATGTCCACCACTGGTCCACTCGTAGATGGCCCGGGTTCGGCAACCCGACGAGCCTCCAGTGTTGAGATCACTGCGCGGGGCATGCCATGGTTAGTCACGGATCGTCAATGGAAAGCACCAGCAGTAAAGCAAGGATAAGCAAGGAGACTTACGGGAGTTCAGAACGTCATCTTCCTCTATCCCGGCCGCCGCAGGAACAGTTGCAGCAGGGGGCCCTTCCGCGCTTGTCAATTCGATAATGGGTGCCTGGCCCCCGCCTTGTCCTGCTGGCGCCCCTCCTACTCCCGCTGAGGACTCCTGACCAACATCCGTGCGCTCCTGAGAAAGATGGAGAAATGGGTTAGAAGCTGCATAAGAGAATGGATGAATCAGATTGAGTAGGGATAGAAGCGGACCTCGAGGAGCTCAGTGACATCAACATTGTCAGAGCCGGCCACCTCGCCGCTCTCCCGCGGACTCCCCTGATGGGATCTTCCCTCGGAGCCTTCATCCTCCCCCATCTCCTCCTCTTCCTCGGAGTCGTTTCTACTGTCGTCTTCTTCCGGCGGCATCTGTTCTGGAGCAGGCTCTAGACCGAGCATCACCTTCACCAGAAGGGATGGCTCCGCACGCTGACCACGTTGGCGCGCGTAATCGTCCATGGCCGTCAGATACGCATACTGCCGGTTGAAGTCCACCCTGTCGGCAATATGGAGGCGCCCGACCTCTGGCAGATGGATTCCTTCTCTGAGAATCTTTCGCCAGATGGCGTCGGTCCCCAGTGACTGCCGCAGGGTCATCCAGGCCGACCACAGTGCCGGGAAGACTGCATCGTGGGAGGGTTCGAGCAGACGTCTCACCTGCTTCCCGGACCGCTCTTCGACCACCGCGCGTGCCCCCTCTCTGGGCGCCGAGGTCGTAGCGGCAGCTCGCGATGTACCCGCCACCGAAGTCCCTGCCCGCGCCGGCTCCGCTGCTTGGCGCGCCTCCGTTCTCCCCCGTGTGGCGACGCCTCGCCTCCTTCCTTGACGCCCGGTCTCCGCACGGGTAACCTCGAGCCGCCGAACTGGCTTCCGTAGAAGCCCCTCTGGGTACGGGATGGCCCAGTGTTCGGCGTACTCGGTTGCCAAGCCTGCGTCAACCCCGGTAGGAGGGAGAGTGATGACGTCGCCAGAGCCGAAAGCGGCAAACATCAGCCACATCTGGCGAAGGACGCAAGGGTTCGTCTCCTCCCGGACAGCAGTGAATACCCTCTTCGGCATCCGTTGAAGGCACCCGAACTGCCTGGCGAACCGGGTTGGCACGTAAGGCTCGCAGATCACCTTCCCGTCGATCCGAGCCACGAGCACCCCGCCTCGCATGTTCAGGAAGTATTCATGCTGCTCCAGTGGACCCTGCCCATTGTCGATCATCTGGCCGACGGGAGTGGGGAACGGACTGAAGTTGAAATTGGCATGATTTCCAATCCGAATCCTCACGCCCTCCTCACTTAGGGTCATCGGAGCGACCCCCGCGATGTTCAGCAGGGAGGGTCGCAGGCTGTTGCCCGGGGGAATGATGGCGTTCGGAAACGTGTACCCACCGAGGTGAGCAGCCACCCAGCCGTGGAAGAACTGAAAGGGCCCACAGATCCTTCGTGGCGACCCACCTCGTGAGATGCGTCCCAGGATGGCATACAGTCTCGCCAGCACTGGGACCCCGAGGTTGTATCTTTTGTTGGCGGCCATAGCGCCCGCCACCGCCAGTGTCGCCGGGCGAACACCCATTCTCGCGTCCCGCACTGGCAGGAGCCACCCACTCAGAAAGGCGGCCAGGAACGCCGCGTACCAGACATTTGGGTCCCGGGCCTCGATGACGTGGTACCCCCATGAGCGGTAGTCGCCCGTCTCCAGGACCCGCCAGTACGACCCGTTCCGGCTCCTCTGAGCTGCGGTCGGGCACCGCTTCCCCCTGCCTGGCATCTTGACCGCTGGGTCATGCTCCAAGAACTGGCCGAACCACTCCTTGTAGGCTATGTCCTTCTGGAAGTCCTTGACCCTGAGCCGCTCTGTAGCCAGGTCCAGCAGATGCCACGTCAGGATGGGAGTCCGTGACCTGTCACCCCAGGTGTTCCTCGGAGTCAGGAACTCATCATACTGGTAGCCCTCCAGCGGGATACCTCCGATGCAGTGGATGTCCCAGAGACCGATGCCGACCTCCCCATGGTGAAGATGAATGGTGTTGGTATCCGAGGACCAGCGGGTGAACAGCTCCGGCCCGAGCTCGGACTGCTGGTAGAAGTGGAACTGCGACGTCCACACCGCCTCAAACAGGCCGATGTACCGCAGCTCCTCTGCGATGTGATCGCAAGTGTGGCATACCCAGAACGCCCAGGCCCACTCGCTGGTGAAATTGCCCCCAGACCGCAAGTCCCAGTCCTTCAGCCAGCCCTTGGTGTCGTCAGTGACACTCTGGCGATATGTGCTCGAGTAGAGGGCTAGAGAATTCTCCGCAGTAGGCTCACCCCCGTCAATGGTTCGCGTCCTCGGGTTCAGGACATAGACGTCCAAGTGCCTGGTCCTCCTGGAAGGATGCCCATTGTTGGTGATGTTATAGCGGGGAAGCTCGTCCTCCCGAGTCACCCAGGTCCGTGGCGCATCAACCTCGAACCCTGGCACCGGAACCTCATCTAGGATGCCGAAGTTCCAGAGCGGCAGGTTGTCCGACAGTGGATATGTCTTCTGGGCCGGCGTCAGCAAGTCGAACAGGGATTGATTGTTGGAAACAATCTCCTTGGCTCCGTAAACCTCCTCGTTCGCCGCCATCTCTGCTCTGCGAATGGCGGCATCCCCCTCATTTCCTTGATGCGCGGCCATCTCAGAAGTTTCGGGAGTCGTGTGGGTTAAGGGATGAAGCGTGCGGGATCGGACGAGGCTGGTAGAGAAGTTTGAAGGTTGGCGCGCAATCCAAGTGGACGGCGCGCAATTGGGAATAATGTCGCGCAAAGTTCCAGGTTTTCGCGCAAAGACAGGCGAATTCCGGATGGTTTTTCGCGCCGATCGGGCGAATTTCGCGACCGGAAAAGGCAATTTCGCGCACGAGAGCGTTGAAGCTTATCGCGCGGAAGGCCTGTGTACGGAACGCGGAACCCTGGACCCCTATTTATAGACGAGTCCGGGATTCCGCGCCGTGCGGAACGCTCGATTGCACGACCGCGGCTGCGAATTGCGCGCCCAACGCCCCTTTTTGCGCGCCTAAGTCCCGCGCAGCCCAGGACTTCGGCATTCCGGCGTCTCCCTCGGAACCCGATCGTTGCGACCTCTCGCCGATCAGATTCCGAGGGGGGGCTTTTGTAGACGCCGGAAAAGTCCGTTGTTCCCAAACGAAGCTTCGGATGCGGAAAGCGAAGTGATATTTGGAGTCAGAGGCACGTTCCGGAGGGCCCGGAGGACTTGCACGAAATTTCAGAGGCCCGCGCACAAAGTTGAGTCGCGGCGCGCAATCCTCCCGGGATGCGCGCAATGCGCTGGGCCGGCGCGCTATTTTGCGCGCCCGTGGCCTGCGCAGCTCCCTTGCGCGTCGGGTCCTGATTCCGCGCCCGCGAAGGGAATTCCGCGCCCGAGACCGGATTCCGCGCCCGGGGTTGCCTATAAATATAAGGCGACCCCCGACATTTTGAAGGTTGCCAGAATCCGAAGCGTCGCTCGTTCGCGCAATCCAACCCCTTCCGCGCGCAATGCCGATCTTCAGGTAACCTCCATTCTTTCGCGCAATAGAGCCTTGGGGTTCGCCTTCGCGCGCAATCCCCTTGGCTCCTTTCCTTTGAATAATCCTTAACCCAAAGGCCTTTGCGCGCAAAAGAAGCCTCTTGCGCGCAATTGCCCTCGGGTGCGCGCAAACCATCCCGATTGCGCGCACCCCCCTCTTCAAAGTGGCCGTTCGTTAGAGAATGAGCCGTTGCCCCCGCGTGCTACCTGAAGCCCGGTGCGCGCAATCTCAATCATCCGCGCACAAAGGGCTGGCCCGATTGCGCGCCAGCCCGCCATTTTGCGCGCCGACCTGCTGTTTTGCGCGCAAAGCTCCTCTTTTGCGCGCAATCCGCCAGGGTCGCCCCCCTTGACCCCCTGAGGGTACCCGCCTGCGTGGTGCCCGATGATCTTCATCCTGGGTGCCCGCACCGTGCGTTGTCTTCCCGTGCGGCCCTCCAGGCTTGCGCGAAGTGACGCGGACCCATCAGTGGCAATCCATAGTCCCGCATGACATTAAACTGCATTCGTCCAACACGACGTTAAACTGTACCACGTCCGCGCTGTAAGACGTTAAACTACCAAGCACCTTCGTCCTCAGCACACGACGTTAAACTGTACTTCGTCCGGCAAGACGTTAAACCGTCCGCTTCGTCCTCAACACACGACGTTAAACTGTACTTCGTCTGGCAAGACGCTAAACCGTCCGCGTCACCCGATCCCGTGCCTCGCACGCAGGGTCCCCCCGGTTTGGATGTGGCCCCCACCCGCTCATCTCTGCAGGGATGTCGGGATTGCCCCTCTTTAGGGACGATTTAATGGGAGCGGCTTTTCCCTACGGGGGTAGGGTATTACAAACCCCTAGTTTCTTGTGGGGGGCTGCATATGTGTATCTCCATTGCGCTTCCCCACTGCCGAAGCCAGTAGAGGGTGTGACTGGGATCGAGGTGTCTCCTACTTTCGGTCCAAGTCCCTTCCAACTGAGTTTAGCCGCATCCGGGCTGCCTCAAGTGCGTAAGTCCTGACAGAATGAACTACGTGGACTTTGATCCCTGTCTTCTAAACAGGGTACGTAGGAAGCCTCCCTGAGGTTCAATCCCACCACCTGGTCGTCCCGGTCGTATTCACGTCGGTTCGTCCATCAGTGGACCCCTCCAGGGTTCACGCTTGCGTCGATTCACCTATGAATCCGCCCCTGTGGGAGACTTCCCCTGTGTATCTCCACTGTACCTCCCCACAGCCCCTTTTTCCACCTCTACTTTTATCGTCCAGCATGACGTGAAACTGTGATCCACCCGGCCGTTCCATCCCCCTCTGTGCGAGGTGGTTCGGTTCAATCCTCCGCCCGGCGGCCTCGACCTCTTCGTGAGTCGGCTTGCCGACGTCCAGCATGACGTTAAACTGTATACCCGAACTACGTCGACTTTGATCCGTGCTAACGCGCGGTACGTAGGAAGCCCCTACGGGGTCCAAGCTCTTCACTCCATCATCCATCCTGATCCTTACCCGGGCCGCCACATCCCGGTGGGGTCATGACACTTCACTCCACTCCACATCACTTGGGATGCCGCCCATGCGCTGGCCCCAGCGTCGGAGGTTCCCCGCAAGGGGTTCTGTCATCTGATCCACTTTTCGTGTTGATCGGTCCGATGCCGTCCCCGCTGGATGTTAAACTCGCGGCGTACCCCGTGTTAAACATGGGAAGCTGAGGAAAACCTCAGGGGACACAGTTCCCCGCACCCAGTGTGGGATGCCTCAGGCCATCATTCCTTCGAGAAGCCCTATTAGGGACGGAAGACAGACGTGCAGAGCCGCAGTGTTACGACACGCCCCCAGCACCCAGAGCCACCCGGCCTCCTCACCGCAGGTTGCTGCCCCGACCAGACTCCTTGGAGCGTCCGGGCGGAAGCAGCGTAATTAACCGGTGTCCATGAAGATATGGCGCCGGGAACGAGATTCACGAGCATGTCTTAAATCTATGAGGGAGACCCGGATTAGGCGATGAGTTCCGAGGAGACGTCCAAGGAAGGAGGTGCCGACATCCCATCATCCCGGTTTCGATCATGGAGCAGACGCCCCTGAATAAGGGACGGATGCCGCCCGCCTTTGGAAAGCGGGACTGCGGGACCACAAGCCGCGCGCCCATCCCCTCGGGTTGACGGGTGCACGCGCGAACGCGTCCTGGCGGAACAGCGTAACCCGACGCACATCCGCACCGAAACACATGTCCCTCATAATGGTCAAAGAGGAATATGTATGATAACTGGAATAAAATTATATGAATATAAGAATCACATGTTAGATGGGAGAAAATACTATCAGAAGTGGACCATGAATCCAGTTGTATTTGGCAAATTACATGAATAATGAAGGCTTCCATGATCACATTACTTGATACAGGTCTCATGAACCACATGAACTAGGGAGACTTTTAAATTTTTATGACACGTGGGGAATCTCATGACTATAGGATTGGTCATAATACATGGGATATCATGACCCTGTGATGATCATGAGAACTTTTTAATGATTGAGTGATCATCCAGATGAGAAAATAGATCATGCAGAGCCTAAAAGGCATCCATACAGCTGGGGACCTAGTCTGATGTTCAATATATTACTAATAATTTCTTCTTGATTCCTTTAAACACCTTTTGAGATAATTTAGTCACATGCTAAAAACACGTGATCGTGTTTCACGACTGAACCTCATGAAACAAATCATGTGATTTGATTCTCATATAGAGTTCTTGAAAAGGAATCATGTGAAAATATTATTCTCAAAAGATATGGATGTTTATTTCATCAGTGAAATGAGTCTCCCCTCACTTACATATTAATATTATTCTCAATGGAATTCCAAAATTCAGTCAAGAGACAAAGCATCTCCCAAGACACAGATCAATGCCATCCCCAAGGACTTGGGTAGGAATATACATTCCTAATAACCAAGTCCTTTTCCTTGTGTAAATCACTAATTATGGGTGTAATTTATTGACTCCCTCAAAATTAGTATCATAAAATAACAAATGGAAGAAATGCTTGAGGCATGTGTGTTATTTTATCCAAAAAAAAATGGCGTACTGTGATGTCTAGGAGGCTAAATCATAGAGATAAAAAACCCTCAATATGTATAGAAGATTTCAAGACCATGAAAGGATGTGAATATAGATCATGCATTCTGTATGATCTACTAATAATCATGTGAATACCCTCTAAAAATCCATATTGTTCCTGTGAAGGCACCATGCCAACTGTTGATGATCACAAAAAGGCTTCAAAATCATCTCTTAAGATCATGTGACTTTTCAATCGACAGATTCCTGACAATTATCCAAATATCATTATAAAATAAAGGTTTATAATGGAGGAATTTTCAGGTTATGAGGAGTTACATTGATCTTCACGTGATGTACTTATTTGATTCACAAGACCTTGTAGAGCCCCCTGTGACATGTCATCCTTATTGTGGAAGAGGATGTTGGAATATCTCCTTCATCATGGGAAGGATATTGGGAATTTCCATTAAAACATGTAATTTCCCTCTAGCTCCACATACAAGAAGAAGGACTATCCTTAGAAATTATGAATTTTTTTCATTAGTTCCATCATTTATCCTATGACACATCACATACAAAAGGAGTGATTTTCCATTACAATTAATTTACAACATTAAAATATATCATATACTTGTAAATATATGAATGAATTAAAATGATAAAATGATGAATACTCTATTATCGGTAAGATACATTTATCATATGAGGGAACAGTTATTCAGCTCATTCAATCCCCACTAATCAGGTGATGGGCCTTTGAAAAGATATCTCAGTCATAGGAAGGCCCCTCACAAGATGCCTTAGTCTCACAATGAACCCCATACTGGTCAATTTCAATCAAACAAAATCCTTTCCATAGTTTCCATGATCACGAACAGACTCCAGGATATGTTAGCCTGACCATATAAATACTCACTGACATGTCAATATGATTAAGTGAAATCCCTTTGATTGGAATAGGCCCAATAAACATGGAAATAGTGGAATGTTATTGAGGTCGCTGAATATCATGTGGCATATGGATTGTTATTTGGTATGATCATGCAAAGCCCATGATATAGAAATACATCCATCATCTCTACATCATATTTTGAATATATACTCCATGAAATGAATAATTTAATCGAGGTAAAAAGGAATGTAAATGCCTCCCACTAAGCATAATAAATACACACATAGAGAAACACAAAGAAATAATGGTTACTTCTACATGGAGCATATGATTTGGCATCAAGGAGTAGAATGTCACATGATAGGAAACATCTTATACGATGTAATATCTAGGGGTTGACATAAGGTAACAGATAATAAGAATACAATCCTATCATGATAACTATGTAGATCATGTTATGGAACTCCAAAAGATTATCCAAATCATGAGAAGAAGTTTTTGCATGTCAATTGGGTCACACAAAACATGAATATGATAATTATACAAAAAAATATAAGGTATATATGTGATAAATACTAAAAAAACTAAATGATAGAGGAAATTATATGATGATAGATACACTAATATTAATATGTGTCACATGACCTACCTAGATCATGTTATATCTCTATGTCCTTTCAACCAAGTCATGTGGCACCCCCAGGACATGCCATTTGGATCTTGTGTAGTTCTTTTGACATGTCTACCAATTCGTGAATAATCATTTGGATATGACTTATTGTTTATTCAATGTCTTCTAAACAATTCCTTCATGCCTTGTAATGTCCCATGGACCTGTTACCAAAGTCATGAAATAATATCTTGACAAACTATCCAAATCATGTGATTCCCTTCATGAATTTCATCTGGATATTTTGAGAACCTACAAACAATCCAATCTATTCATGTAATTTCCTTTATAGATTCCAAACATACCATGTGATGTCCTTTAGAAATGTCATAATTGATTATGCGATGACTTCCAAACATTGCATCTTGATATTGCGATGTCCTACTAACAAGTCAACTAGATCATGTGATTTTTATTGCACATGTTTGTAGGAAATTTGTACATATCTATAAACCACCATAAATATCTGAATGAAACCACATTAGTGTTAGGTTGAAAATAGGGGCAAGTTAAGATAACAATCCATACATGTCATGCTGGTACACTAAGATGTGATAACCATGCACGGTGGACATATTCAGAAATACCCACAAATAGAATATTTAAAAATCTGATTCCTATCCAAGGTAGATACATAGGATACCATATTAAAGCCAGGTCCCTAATGGGAATCAACTTTTTCATATGTCCCTCCATTTCTTCGACAAACTAATATCCGGGGACCAAAAATGTAATGCCCATCGATCTGACACTCTCTCTTATTGAAAAATGGTATGTTACAAGAAATCAAGTTTGACCCCACATTTTCCAGAGGATATCAACTAGTAGTGGGTTTGTAATGTGGAGACTATACCCCTTGTTATGAAGTCTGAAAATAGTGTAAATAAAAAAAACCAAATAAATTAGACTAATATAATTAGTGGGAAACATATAACAGAATTAGGAAAATAAAATAGAAACCAATATACCAAAATGAGGAATCATGTAATTATTAGATGGTACATCTCTAAAGGAAAAACTGAAATCATTACAAAATAATGATTCCTATAAAAAAAGATATAAGCCAAAAACCTCTTGTCCCAAACCCCACATCAGAACCTCCCCTAACTTCATCTCATCCAGAAATCAATATTTTAGTAAAATGGTCACTCGTCCATTTCCGAACCTGCATCCAGGAAATATATGTGAGTACCATGTGGTGGCCTTAATAGGGTGTGAGTCAAATATAGTATGTCAAAATAATTATTCCTAAACTAACCAGTATAATAATAAATTTATTCAGAAATAGATAAATATGTGCATTAATTGATTAAAAAATAATGAAATAAAACAAAAACATTCTATCAACCCATATAAAAATATCTTTGACTGTGTATCATAAAAATTCCAACCAAAACCATATAACCATGTTAAAACATAAACTACCTTGTCTTCATTCCAAAATGAATCTCTTCATGTCTCAGAACCATGACTACTACAACAACATACCCATGGAATAATAAATCAGTAGTCCATTCACACTATATAACCATTTTCACACCCAGACTGACACTTATTTTTTATTTAATTATTTTAAGTGTTGATTTTGATATGCGGTTTGTACCGGTTCGATTTTAGAAGAAATTCAGATCTTATATGGGTGTGCGACTGTACGCGCAACTGGGTGTAGCACCCAACCCTAATAAGGGAATGTTTTATGAATAAATTTATTATTTCATGGATGCACGACTATACCATGACCACACGCGAGTCTTTGCACGGAGTCCAGACTCATCAATTAAAGCAATTATTTTGTAACTATATTTTTAACTTTAGTAATATTATTAATATTATGATTATTTAAGTTAATGATTCAGTTAGGATATTATTATTATTATTATTTCAATTGATATTTTAAATTTTTCATGGATGTAAATTAAAGTTATAATTATATGATTATTAACATGATATTATTATTATTATTATTATTATTATTATTTATAATGGATTAAGTTTTTCCTTTTGGGTTGTGGATTGTTTTCAATTTCCTTTTTATCCTATTTCTATTTTCATTATTTTCATATTATTATGTTTTATTTTATTTCTTTTTTACTTTATTTTTTCTCTCTTTTCCTCCCTCCCTCTTCTGCCATGGTGGGACGCGCCTCACCTCATTTATCCCCCATTCCTCCTTCATAGCCTTCATCTCACTTCGTACACTAACCCTAGCGGCTTTCCTCTTGGCCGGTCGGCACCATTACCTGCTCTGGCACCCTTGCACTATCCAGTGAACCTCTCGCGTGTCGTCCCTACAACCCACACACACACATCTCACTCTAATCATCTGTGCTCCCACCCCTTTGGTCTGAAACCACCGCACGCTACCCCCTATCCCCTGACCGAACCTCGTATCAGTGCACCAGCCTTCCTGGTCACAACTTTCAATCTCTGTACCCTTCAACCCAGCTATCCTTCCCCTTATCCGGCGAATCGGTCCATCATCACTCCAAGCGCCGCACGATCCTTTCACTACTCCCTCCTTCATGGTTAATCCCTCCAGTGACCCCTAGAGTGAGACTCCACTATAGATACCTTTCTTTTATGTGTATCCCCTTTCAGCAGCCTCCCCTGGGTGTGACTTTCTTCGGTAATCTTCTTCCACATTTTGGTGAAATATTGGGTGGCGTTCTTATTGTGCAGATTTTGATTTTGATGAATATGATTTGATGTCTTTTTTTAGTGTTCAATATGAGTTTTTTGTGATACGACTAGAGATAAATTGGAGTTTCACGCCAAATTTGTGATGTTGGTATACACCGAGGTAGGTTGTTCCAAGACCAATTATTATTTGATTAATTAATTTTCATTGTTAATTTATTTAGATTGTAATTTAACTAATGTGTGTGGTGCGATGTTCATTTTTAGTGATATTTTGGTGTGAATTTGATTTTAATTGCAGTTTGAAATTCCTTGAAATTTATTAGTAGGGTGTCATCATAATAAGTGTACATGATGCTGGAATCACATCTCTGGTTAATTGTTAGTTTTCTTGATGTGAAAAGTGTGTAATTGGGGTTTTTAGTGTAGCATCGTTATGAGTCCCGTCTTAAATTAGTATCTGAGGGGGGTTTTGGTGTCTTAGTCATGTGACATACTTTTATGAAAGGCTAGAAAGCTTTTCTGGTGGGTTGTTTAACTGTAGTGATGGTCTTTTCAACGGTGTAGGTGGATTCTTTAATTGCATGCGTAATGCAGTTCGTGTTCTTGTGGTGACGTTGTGTGCGTATAGTCATTTAATGGTGTTTGGGTTGGCCTGGGGTGTAAAGTAGTGGTTTTTCTCTTTAAAAATTTATTTATGAAAAATTGGATTATTTTTTGAAATAATTATTGAAGACGAAAATTTTGTTTTGAATGCATGCTGTAAAGGTTTTCGGTTTCTAAAGTCGAGCGACATAGGTTGAAATTGTTTAATAATTTCTTTTAATGGATTTTTTTACTTTTCAAGTGTTTTCTTTGTCCACACATTATTTTTAATTATTCATGTAAGTAGTGAAAATTTAGTTTTGATATAATTTTAGTGTGCATATTCTTACAAAATGGTAAATATGAATGAGAGTGGAGGTTTTTGGCATGTGTGGTGTCTTGTTTTATTTGGGTGCATAAATATGACATCTGACATGAACTTGAAATTTCTTTGAGCACAAACTGTAATGCCCGGGTAGCTAGGAGGTTAGACTAGACTAGTTGGCTAGTGTTCCAGAGGTGACTCAACCCGGTTTCACTAGCAGGACTGACGACTGCAACACTAACTAAACATATGTTTTTCTGAGGGTCGTGGTATTCTATGCCACGTTTTTTGAGGGTTGTGTCCTTCTAAGCCACTTTTTCTGAAGGGTCGTGGCCTTCTAAGCCACACTTCACTGAGACACTAAGATCTAGGGACCCAAGCTAGCTAACACCCATGTGGCCTCGCCCGTATTAGTTCTCATTGGTTAATTTACGCTCATTTGTGTGACAATTTGGTTATTTGAAAGTAAGTGTGTGTGTGTGTGATTTAATTTATGTTGTTCCTTTTTAAAACTCCTTTCTCTAAACATATTTTCTCTAAAGTTGTTCAAGATTTTAGTTCATCTATTTAATTAATGCAGCAAATGTATTTTTCATTTAATAATTGTCCGTGGAATCTTTTCTCGGTGGCATATTAATGGGATTTTATATCACAACCTACATACACCTTTGGGAGTATGTAGATTCTCTTTCTTTTTCTTTCTAGGTTGATTCGTTGAGCATAGCATTGGTGGTTCGAGCTATATTGGTATCCCTGTGTAGGTTGGTGGCGGTGGCTTGAGGACGCGACTCCTCATGTCACACGGTGGATTGAGTTAGTGCCTTTTTGTTCTTCCTTTATTTTCATAACCTTCTTTATGGTCGAGTTGTAAACATAAACTTTGACCATAGTTTAAGGGCATGTTTTTTTGTTGGCATTAGTTTCAAGTTTATTTATCTTTCTGATTGTTTCATGTTTAATTGTTCAGGTAAATCATTCCCATGTTTTATTTTTTCATACTCGGGCACTTGTTCCAGCCCTTGGGGATCAGGAACACCCATCAGGCCATGTCGTGGACCGGGTCGGGCACTGGGTCAGATGGCGGCCCGGGCTGGTTCGGGACAAAATGGTATTAGAGGGAGGTTTTTGATCTTATTATTTGGTATGTCAGGTAGATTGGAGATAGGAATATCGGTACTCGAGGTATAGGTGTGAGAAGAGCGTCGTGAACTCTTACTCGTTTTGATCATCGAGTAACCAGGGGTAGTTTAGGATTTAATTTTTGTCTTTTCTCTGTGCGGATGGGGGATGAAAATATGAGTAAATCGGTACTGTGCGTGGCCTCACATGGAGTAGCGACCCATGTGATGTTCGAGAGTACGGTTCGACAAATATAGTAATGGGCGCTTGCCTAGGGCATGGTCTGCTAAACCATGTAGCGGGGTCAGGAATGACCACTAATTCTCTATCCATGTGCTTTATTGTTCATGATTTCCTGCTTCAGTTTTGGGATTGGTGTGGATGTGTTTTCCTTTAAAAAGTGAAGCGGACTTTGGTGTTGCTCTTTTTTTTGGTGTGCAGTTGGCATGATATTCAGGGTGCATTTCACATGGACCATGTTTTTTTGGAAATTTGGTGTTTGATTTGTTGAAAACTGAAATCCTAAAATAATGACTTGGGTTATCTGAAATTGAAATGGGTTGTTTTAGAAGTGGAAAGAATTTTGAGAATTGTCCTTGAATCAATGAAATGTTTAAAAAAATGTATTTTTGGGATATTTAGAATGTTTTATTTTTTGAAAGTGGAAGAACCTTGCTTTATGCAGTGGTCTTCTTATGGATACCCGCGTGGGCACGTAGAAGTGATAAATGGATAGTTTGTGGATTATGTGGATGGGTGCATGAGAGGGGAAAAAATTCAAATCTTCGAGGCATCAAGGAATATTAGCGGTGAGTGATTGATTTTGAAAGATGCATCTTGATCCCTGAAAAAGTGTGTTTTTCCCTAAAATGTGATTTTGTGCTTCAATGGTTTTGGAAAATGGAAAATGGTTTTGAGTCTGGAGTGAAAGTGATGAATTCAAAAGAGCTATTGGGTTTTATTGTATTGTACTTGGTTTTTCAAGAGGGTGTTTTTATTTAAGGATGAATTAATGTTTAAAATTGAAATTTGTTTGATTTGTGTCTGATATATGGATGTTTTATTTGTGATGTGCTTGGATTTATGGAAGGCTATTTTTTGTTCCATATTTTGGATATGCCCCTAAAAATGTCCCATGGGTTCCAATCATGTCATTTAGTACTTGGCTCAGCCTAGACTCCCAATGGAGGGGCGGAGTTGGGTTCTTCTTGGTTGTTTCCATTGATTGTAGATGTTGAGGTCAGTTTGATATCATTGAATGCTTGGGGAAGTTGTTAGTGTCCAGTTTTTGATGAACTCCAAATGTTGTGTGGGTATAAGTTGTAACATACCAAGTATGTAATGAATAATGGATATTTTTATCTATGTCTATTAATGAATTAGATAGTGTTTTAGAGGGTTAAAATGAAAATAAATCCAATCTTAATCATGGAATACACTAATATTCTTAAAAGATTGTTTTACTACCTTTTGAAGGCAAACACTTTTTTAAATCAGACATTTGACAATTTTTAATCTATATCTATCAAAATAAATATATTCATTATGATTGGGACATTGAAATTTACATTGGATAAATTTTTGGTATTTTTCTGACAATGTTCATTTTTTAATGAATAGTGAAAAATACTGCATTTTACATCAAAACTGCTTTTTCATTTAATTTTATTATATGGTTAGATTATATTTTAAATTGGTCTTAAAGTGTAATCTGAATATATTTTTACCATTTAATCCAATGGTGGTCATTAGTATTAATTTCACTTTGAAATTTGTCATAAATTAATGCCAATCATTTTATAGATATTGTTTCAAAAACCCCGCTATTTGTTTTGACAACGGGAATTATTTTTAAATAAATTATTGCAATTTCTGTGTTTGTAATTTGGTAAAATGGATTAAATATTTGGAATTACAAGGTACAAATTATGTAACCAAGACTCTTTTGTTTTTTTACATTATGAATAGTAATGACGGTAATTATCATTAATTATCTTGATTAATGAGTAATCGGGTAGTTAAGGATAATAAAATAATATCATAATAATATAAAATGACACCAAAATGTGTCCAAAGGATACTGGTTGTCTCATGGCCGACCATGGGAGGCCTTGTGCCAAACTTGGGGGCCCCATGAAATCACTTTTGTGAGAAAGTGACTTTTTATCTTTTTATTTTTTAAAGAGTGTTAAATGTAACAAAGAATGTATCACCTAAGTAAAATATTGTTAATTTTGTCTACATAAATGATATTTTGGACTATAAATAGTCATTGGAAATATAAAAAATTTTTATACATCATAGTAGTTTTTTTATAATTTTTAGACATTAAATAAATTAAATTATTTATGGCATCATAATGATGCAACGATAACCTCATTATTTGACGATTTAAATAAAATGGAAAGATAATGTAAAATATAAGACCTAAACATGTCCAAAACCTATTTGTTGGGTATATTTAGAACCTTTATCACCTTATCCTCGAATTATATCAATTTGGGACCTTTAAAATCCGAAACTCATTTGAAAATAAAGTAACATTTCTTTACTTTCCACTAGTGCCCCTCCTCTCCTCTTATAAAAGGCCCCCACCTCTAACTCCTTACCCACACTCCCAAAGAATTTGGCATGTCCATACCCTACCAATTTTGTCTCTCCAAATCCCTCTATTACTCCTTGAAGCCTCACTTTGGGCAGATGTCTTCCCAAGGAAGCCTTTGAGCTCAAACCAAAGGGAGTTACCCGATTTTAAGGTAATGTCTTCACTTGAGTCCTTTTGTTTTATTTTGATTCTCCAACCCCCTAAACTCTTTTAATTCATTTTTTTTGTAACAAATATAGTATCCTAAATATACTAGTATGTTTTTATAAGAATGATTCGAGAAACACTTACACACACCTACATCTAATGGTTAAAGGACAAACTGTTTCCGTGGATGACGAATTTATGCCTCCTGAAACGATGATTGTTCAACATTATTTTAACACCTCCAAAGGTGGCCATTAAGAAGTCACTATATTTATATATGATATATAATATGTTTTTGTTTTCATTAAGCTTCTGTTTTTTTCATTTTGGGCATACCATTATGGTTTCCATTATTGGTAAACGTGATATCTTCATTTAAGGAAGTGCGGACTATTGCCCCCTCAAAGTGATTTGATTCGTTAAATACCATATGTGGGATGTATAAAGAATGGAACTATGTTATTATATATGATATTATACTGGAATTATAATATACCTTTATATCATTATGATTCCATTCTATAAAATATGAAATAGAAATAAAAGTAGCATTCATGCGTACGTACGACTTACCGTCTCCATGAATGGTGCATTTCATTTCTTACCTCTAAATGATTATGTAATATTATAAATGCATGTATATAATGGATATATATGATATATACATCATGATTATAATTCATGATATAATGGATACATGAACAACTTGTAATTATAAAGGGTTCATTTTTCACTCAAGTACCAATGATCGTTAAAACGACCGTTATTAACTTAAATAATTACATAGTGTTCATGACATGGAAATAAGTGATATAAAAAGAAATAATGAACTTAAAAAAGGTTCTTAAGAAAGTATAAATAAACTCAAGTTTATTATTCAGGACATTAAAGAACGATCGAGTCAAGTCGGACCCGAGTATGGGACTTCGTCTCAATCTCCTTTCATTGAGGCATATGTTGTTTTATACTCAACCTTCTTTTATACGGTGTATAAACCCCTTTGAATTTTACATTTATCTAAAAGGAATCTTTTTTCTATGAAGCGTTTTACTAAACTACAAAAGGGAATGTTTTGTCATACGTATGCGGCGACAACGACTTCTCCGCCGCCGTGACCATTATTTGAGTTTCAGCTTCCTCTACAAGCCATACCTTAATTTTAAAAGAAAAATAAATATCATGTTTTAATTTTCTTTTATTTTGGTATTGAAAATGGTTTTCATAATGTTTTTATTATATCAATGTGTTTTATTGATATCTTGTGATTGAAATGTGGAAATGTTATGTTTCCTTTATGTATGTTTTATGCGGTACGATTATGTTATTGTTCTTGGGAATTATTATGAAGACGGGTGGTTCCGTGATAAACTAAGGGCGGGTGAGCCCGATATAGCTCTCCAATGAATTGGGTAACGCGAAGGAGTGAAACGTTAAGGTTTCTCCGAAGAGATTTAGGGAATATACTGTGATGGGTATTCCAAACGTAACCAAGAGGGTTACTCCCTACGTCAGAATGTTATGAATGCCTCAAGTTGCCTTTATGTCTTATGAATTCTATGATTTATTCATGATTTGATGATGTATGTTAAGGTGCTTATGTTTTATGGGTAAAGTATGATTTCATTCTTATGTATATATGAACTCATGTTTCCTTTGCATATTTTTTTATATAACCCATACTGAGCTTTTTATGCTCAGTCAGAGTTTTTTTTTGAAATGTCTTTCACAGGTCAAGGGAAAGGTACATGATATAATGATAGTGTCAAGGAAGTGTCAAGAAAGAATCCATTTTTTATTTTAAATATGTTCTATTGATGTAAAAAAATGAATACTATCTTTATGTAACAACTTTGTTTAAATGTGGAATGTAATGCAAGTTTTATGATCTAATTCTCTAAAACTCTAAACCTGAAAAGATCCTCAATGTGTAATCATGTAATAACTCAAGATTTAGTAAGGATTAAGGCTGGGGCCTTATAGTTGGTATCAGAGGTTGGTTTAGATAACTTTAGGAGTTATAATTCTATTAAATGATTATCTAAAAATATTTTTTATGGTCAATTTGAAGTGATATAGAATTTGAAGATTACAATGTTGCTTCATCTAAGACATGTTTGTTCAGAATGGTTTTCCGTAGAGGAAATAGGGAAGCAGTGCTAGGAAGGCATACAGAAAGAAATAACCTTCCGAATCAGCATCCCAAGATGGTTGGAAATGGAACTGAATAGTTTGTTGCAATAATGGTGCAGTTGACTCAAGCGATAAATGGTGGTCGTATCCATGCACGAGATCAGCCAGGTCAACCGCATAGGTACATGTCAGTGGTGGAACATTTCATGGGGCAACATCCCCCATAATTCAGAGGATCATCTGACCCTGTGTTAGCTGTAGGGTGGATTAAAGCACTGGAGAAGATTTTCGATGTCATGGGGTGTTCAGACAATCAAAAGGTTAGTCTTGCTATTTACCATTTGGAGGGTCAGGCAGATCAGTGGTGGTATATGGTTAAAAATATCAGGGATGCCGATGAGATTGATGCTCTTGACTGGGATGAATTCAATGGTATGTTTCTTGAGAAGTATTTTCCTAAGGCTGTTCGAATTAGAATGGAAAAGCAATTCTTGGAATTGAGGCAAGAGGAAGACTCAGTGGCTGCCTATGAAAAAAGGTTCCCTCGATTGGCAAGGTATGCTCCAAATTTTATCCGAGACCTTGATAGTAAAATCAATCATTTTTACTCAGGATTAAATCCAAAATATAGATGGGAATTAGCTTCTCGTGAGTTTAAATGTTATGAAAAGCTTGTTCGATGTGCTGAGAAGGTGGAAATGGAGTTTGCTGATGATCAAGTGTTCTATAACAACCAACAGAAGAAGAGACTGAGGTGGCAAGACAAGGGTAAGAATTCTTCAAAAAAGTCTGATGGTAAGAAATCTATGTTTACAGTTTGTGATAAATGTGGCAAAAGGAATGCTGGGGAATGTCTTATGAATTCTAGAAAGTGCTACCGATGTGGTAAGATGGGACATAAGGCTCGTGATTGCACTGAAAATGATCAAGGTTAAGGTAAGAACAAATTTGATTTACAGTTAGTGAAATGATTTAAGTGCAATGAGATGGGTCACTATGCAAACGAGTGTCTGACAAAGAGCTTGAGTGATGGGAAGAAGTTAGACTACAATCAGAAAGGGGTGGTGAAATCCTTTGCAACTACTTCAGCAGATGTCGGGCCATCAAATGAAGTTGTATCAGGCACTTTGTTTGTTTTTTCAGATCATGCCAGTGTGTTGTTTGATTCGGGGTCTTCACATTATTTCATCTCTGAAAACATTTCTAGTAAAATGGTAATACCATCTCAAGAAATGACTCCTGAACTTTTGGTAAAAACACCTGGGGGAAATATTGAGGCAAAAAGAATTTATAAGAATCTTCCTATCCTTATATGTGGAAAGAACTTACTTGCAAACCTTATTGTTATACCTTTAGTAGAGTTTGATGTTATCCTGGGTATGGATTGGATCTCTATTTACCATGCTAAGATTGACTGTAGAGCTAAAGAAGTTTCTTTTCAGAAAGACTTTCAGTTTGTGTACAAGAATGAACTGTTACTGTTGATAAATTATCAAGAGGACAAGAAACTTTTAAAAGATGGAAATGAATGTTACCTTGCACACATCGTTGAAAATAAAGGAACTGTGCAGATTAATGATGTGCCAGTGGTAAATGAGTATCCTGATGTTTTTCCTGATGAGTTGCCTAGAATAATACCAGACCGGGATGTTGAGTTCACTGTTGACTTAGTTCATGATGCTAAGCCAATTTCAAACCCGCCTTATCTAATGGCTCAAATTGAACTTTTAGAGTTGAAGGAGAAATTGCAAGATTTATTAGAGAAAGGATTTATTCGATCTAGCACATCACCATGGGGTGCTCCTGTTTTATTTGCTAAAAATAAAGATGGTTCAATGAGACTTTTCATTGATTATAGAGCCTTGAATAACATTAATGTTAAGAACAAATATCCTTTGCCTCATATCGATGATTTGTATGATCAGCTCCAGGGAGCTCAGTATTTTTCAAAGATTGACCTGAGATCGGGGTACCATCAGCTGAAGGTAAAGGAAGCAGATGTTTCAAAGACTGCATTTCGTACAAGATATGGCCATTATGAATTTGTAGTAATGCCTTTTGGGCTAACCAATGCACCTACTGTATTCATGGACATAATGAATAGAATTTTCCATGAGTTCTTGGATATGTTTGTGGTGGTTTTCATTGATGATATTTTGGTGTTTTCTAAAAATAAAGAGGAACATGAAAGACATTTAAATGTTATCTTGCTAACCTTAAAAGAAGAGAAACTATATGGAAAATTCAGCAAGTGTGATTTTTGGTTGCAACAAATTTCTTTCCTTGGTCACATTGTTTCTAAAGATGGGATAACTGTTGATCCTGTAAAAACAAAAGTTATGGAAGACTGGCCAAGACCCACATATGTAACTGAGATTCGTAGCTTCCTTGGTTTGGCAGGCTATTACTGAAGGTTTGTTAGAAATTTTTCACGGTTATCTAGTCCAATGACTAAGCTAACTTAGAAGGGTGGTATGTTTATATGGACAATAGAATGTGATGATTGTTTTCAGGAATTGAAAAGAAGATCGGTGAATGCTCCAGTTTTGGCACTACCTTCCAGGAATGGTGAGTTTGTTATATACATTGATTCTTCATTTAAAGGACTTGGTTGTGTCCTAATGCAGAATGATCATGTAATTGCATATGCTTCACATCAGTTGAAAACTCGTGAGGTAAATTACCCTACACATGATTTGGAATTAGCTGCTGTTGTTTTTTCTTTAACAATTTGGAGGCATCATTTGTATGGAGTAAAGTGATAAATATATACTGATCACAAAAGTTTAAATTATATATTCACTCAGAAAGTGTTAAACATGAGACAGAGGAGATGGCTGGAATTAATCAAGGATTATGATTGTACAATGCATTACCATCCGGGAAAATCAAATAAAGTGGATGATTCTTTGAGTCGAAAAAGTAATGCTTCATTAACAATGTTGCATTTGGAATGTGATCCTTTGGATAAGGATTTGATGAACCTTGGCATAGAAGTTGTTGGTGCAGGAAGTTCTTCTATTTTGTTTCAGGTATTAGTGAGATCATCTCTATTAGATAGAATCAAGCAATCATGGAAGCAAGACAGTGAGTTGCAGAAAAAGGTAGAGCTGGTTCAGAAAGGTAAGTTGCCTGAATTCAACATTGATAATTATTGCGTTTTGAGATTTGGGAAGAGATTGTGTGTGCATTTTGATTCACAGTTGAAGAGAGAGTTGTTATGTGAAACTCATAGTTCTCCGTTTTCAGTTCATCCAGGTAGTACTAAGATGTATAGAGATCTTCAAAAGTATTACTGGTGGGATGGAATGAAAAGAGATATTGCTGATTTTACTATGAAGTTTTAGACTTGTCAGCAGGTTAAGAGCGGCAGTTACCGAAAGGGATGCTTCAGCTTTTACCAGTGCCAGAGTGGAAATTGGAGAATATATCCGTGGACATTGTTGTGGGATTACCGAAGACATCTCGAGGTAATAATGCAATCTGGGTTATTGTTGATCGCTTGACTAAATCTGCTCATTTCCTTGTTATAAGAGATAATTTTTCCCTAGATCAACTTTCCCATTTGTATCTTAAAGAGATATTCAGGTTACATGGAGTTCCTCACTCCATTTTATTTGATCGTGATCCCAGGTTCACTTCTATCTTTTGGAAAGGCCTTCAGAAGTCGTTGGCTACTGAATTAAATTTTAGTACAGCATTTCATCCTCAATCAGATGGGCAGTCAGAACGAACAATTCAGAACATGGAGGATATGCTACGAGCTTGTTCGATGGATTATCAGGGAAGTTGGGACCAACATCTTTCTTTGGTTTAATTTTCATATAATAACAGTTTTCATTCTAGTATACAGATGGCACCATTTCAGGCATTATATGGGAAGTGGTGTCGAACTCCAGCTTTCTGGGATGAAGTGGGTGAAAGGAAGTTGATGGGACCAGAATTGGTAGAAGAGATGGCAGAAAAAGTTCAGCTGATATAGAAACACATGAGAACAGCTCAGAGTAGGCAGAAGAGTTATGCGGACAACAGGAGGAAGGATCTCTCTTTTGTGGTAGGTGATCATGTTTTTCTCAAAGTATCACCATGGAAAAGTGTGATGTGATTTGGTATGAAAGGAAAGCTGAGTCCAAAGTTCATTGGACCATATGAAATTCTGGAGAGAGTTGGATCAGTTGCATACCAGGTGGCTTTACCTCCGAGTTTATCTCAGGTACACAATGTTTTTCACGTTTCGATGTTGAGAAAGTATATTCCAGATCCATCTCATGTTTTGAGTCCAGAGGTAGTTCAGCTGGAAGAGAACCTATATTATAAGGAACAACCTGTCCAGATTCATGACCATAGGGAGAAAGTGTTACGAAATAAGGTGATTAATCAGGTAAAGGTTTTGTGTAAAAACCACATGATATAAGAGGCAACATGGGAATCTGAAAATGCAATGAGGGATAAGTACCCCCATTTATTTGATAAGTAAACAAATTGTGGGGAAGAAATTTTCTAAAGGGGGGAAGGATGTAACAACCCAAGTAAGTAATGAATAATAGATAATTTTATCTATGTCTATTAATGAATTAGATAGTGTTTTAGAGGCTTAAAATGAAAATAAATCCAATCATAAGCATGGAGTACAATAATATTCTTAAAAGATTGTTTTACTGCCTTTTGATGATAAACCCTTTTTTAAATCAAACATTTGACAATTTTATAATCTTTATCTGTCAAAATAAACATATTCATTTTGATTGGGACATTGAAATTTACATTGGATACATTTTTGGTATTTTTCTGACAATGTTCATTATTTAATGAATAGTAAAAAATACTGCATTTTACATCAAAACTGCCTTTTCATTTAATTTAATTATATGGTTAGATTATATTTTTAATTGGTCTTAAAGTTTAATCGGAATATATTTTTACCATTTAATCCAATGGTGGTCATTAGGATTAATTTTACTTTGAAATTGGTCATAAACTAATGCCAAACTTTTTATCGATATTGTTTCAAAAAACCCGCTATTTGTTTTGACAATGGGAATTATTTTTAAATCAATTATTGAAATTTCTGTGTTTGGAATTTTTTAAAATGGATTACATATTTGGAATTAGAAGGTCCAAATTATGTTATCAAGACACTTTTGTTTTTGGACATTATGAATAGTAACGACGGTAATTTTCTTTAATTATCTTGATTAATGAGTAATCGGGTAGTTAAGGATAATAAAATAATAATATAATAATAAAAAATGATACAAAAATGTGTCCAAAGGCTAATGGTTGTCTCATGGCCGACCATGGGATTCCTTGTGCCAAACTTGGGGGCCCCATGAAATCACTTTTGTGAGAACGTGACTTTTTATCTTTTTATTTTTTAAAGAATGTTAAATGTAACAAAGAATTTATCACCTATGTAAAATATTTTTAATTTTGTCTACAAAAATGATAATTTGGACTATAAATAGTCATTGGAATGATAAAAATATTTTCTACATCATAATATTTTTTATATAATTTTTAGACATTAAATAAATTAAATTGTTTATGACATCATAATGATGCAGCGATGACCTCATTATTTTGACGATTTAAATAAATTGAAATGATAATGTAAAATATAAGACCTACACAGGTCCAAAACCTATTGGGTGGGTATATTTTTAACCCTTATCACCTTATCCTAGAATTATATCAATGTGGGATCTTTAAAATCCGAAAATCATTTGAAAATAAAGTAACATTTCTTTACCTTCCAAGAGTGCCCCTCCTCTCCTCTTATAAAAGGCCCCCACCTATACCTCCTTACCCACACTCCCAAAGCCTTTGGCGTGGCCAAACCCTGCCCATTTTGTATCTCCACATCCCTCTATTACTCCTTGAAGCCTCACATTGGGCATAAGTCCTCCCAAGTAAGCCTTTGAGCTCAAACCAAAGGGAGTTACCCGATTTTAAGGTAATGTCTTCACTTGAGTCCTTTTGTTTTATTTTGCTTCTCCAACACCCTAAAATCTTTTTATTCATTGCTTTTGTAACAACTACAGTATCTTCAATATACTAGGATGTTGTTATAAGAAGGATTCGAGCAACACTTATACACACCTTCATCTAATGGTTAAAGGACATACTGTTTCCGTGGATGGTGAATTTATGCCTCCCGAAACGATGATTGTTCAACATTCTTTTAACCTCTCCAAAGGTGGACATTAAGATGTCAATATATTTATATATGTTATATAATATGTTTATGTTTTCCTTAAGCTTCTGTATTTTTCATTTTTGGCATACCTTTATGGTTTCCATTATGGGTAAACGCGATATCTTTATTTAAGGAAGTGCGGACTACCGCCCCCTCAAAGTGATTTGATTCGTTAAATACCATATGTGGGACGTATAAAGGATGGAACTATGATATTATATATGATATTATACTGTAATTATAATATAACTTTATATCATTATGATTCCATTCTATAAAATACGAAATAGTAATGAAAGTAGCGTTCATGCGTACGTACGGCTTACCGTCTCCATGAACGGTGCATTTCATTTCTTACCTCCATAAGATTATGTAATATTATAAATGCATGTATACACTGGATATATATGATATATACATCATGATTATAATTCTGGATATAATGGATACATGAACAACATGTTATTATAAATGGTTTATTTTTTACTCAAATACCAATGATCGTTAAAACGACCGTTATTAACTTGAATAATTACATAGTGTTCATGACATGGAAATAAGTGATATAAAAGGAATAATGAACTTAAAAATGGTTCTTAAGCAATTAGAAATTAACTCAAGTTTATTATTCAGGACATTAAAGAATGATCGAGTCAAGTCGGACCCGAGGTATGGAACTTCGTCTCAATCTCCTTTCATTGAGGCATATTTTTTTTATACTCAACCTTCTTTTATATGGTGCATAAACCCCTTTGACTTTTACATTTATCCAAAAGGAATCTTTTTTATATGAAGCGTTTTACTAAACGACAAAAGGTAATGTTTTGTCGTACGTATGCGGCGACAACGACTTCTTCGCCGCCGTGACCATTATTTGAGTTTCGGCTTCCTCTACAAGCCATTCCTTATTTTTAAAAGAAAAATAAATACCGTGTTTTACTTTTATTTTCTTCTGGTATTGAAAATGGTTTTCATAATGTTTTTATTATATCAATGTGTTTTATTGATATCTTGTGATTGAAATGTGGAAATGTTATGTTTCCTTTATTTATGTTTTATGTGATACAATTATGTTATGGTTCTTGGGATTTATTATGAAGATGGGTGGTTCTGTGATAAACTAAGGGCGGGTGAGCCCGATATAGCTCTCCAATGAATTGGATAACACGAAAGAGTGAAACGTTAAGGTTTCTCCAAAGAGATTTAGGGAATATACTGTGATCGGTATTCCAAACGTAACCAAGAGGGTTACTCCCTACGTAAGAATGTTATGAATGCCTCAAGTTACCTTTATGTCTTATGATTTCTATGATTTATTCATGATTTGATGTGGTATGTTAATGTGATTATGTTTTATGGGTAAAGTATGATTTCATTCTTATGTATATATGAACACATGTTTCCTTTCCATATTTTTTTATATAGCCCATACTGAGCTTTTTATGCTCATCGCAAGTTTTTTTTGAAATTTCTTTCACAGGTCAAGGGAAAGGTACATGATATGATGATAGTGTCAAGGAAGTGTCAAGAAAGAATCCATGTTTTATTATAAATATGTTCCATTGATGGAAAAAAATGAATACTATCTTTATGTAACCACTTTGTTTAAATGTGGAATGTAATGAAGGTTTTATGATCTAATTATCTAAAACTCTAAACCTGAAAAGATCCTCAATGTGTAATCTTTTAATAACTCAAGATTATGTAAGGTTTAAGGCTGGGGCCTTATATAAGTTTTCTCGAGTGTGTCTGGAGGAGTGAGACTACACAAGAAAATGGTAATCCTTCCATCTTCGTTGCTAATGGTAATGTTGTGAGTGATCCTCATGACTAACCACATTCTGTTGTTGTACCTAAGGAAGTTAATGAGAGAGAAATTAGTGGATCTCATAGGTGCTCAATCAATCAACATATGGAGATTGAGGTGTGTTATCTTTTTTGATGAGCTTGTTTCATGTTCTCGAGAGGTTTTGTGGAATAATCATCCTAAAGCTCATAATAGATGTTGTCCTCATCCATATTGTGTTATGTGAAGTTTCCTCATCCGAGGAAGATTTTTATCCAAAGGGACATGTTCTTGGAGTTGCCTCTTGTCAGTTTGTGTTGCGCGTTTGACAGACCACTCAATCTCTTACCTCTATTGTGGTCAGTCGAACACCATAAGTCGTTCGCTGCAATTATTAGTTGTTATGATGATGGAGTGTCTTCTTTGCGGATGAGGAGTAGTATGCAGGTTGCTTTTCCAGCAGATGAATTTCCAGTCAGAGTAGGTCGGCTTATTACTACGTGGTTGTAGATGCTTCAGATAGCAGCGCCACAACCATAGGTCTCGGGGTGTAGCTTGCACGCAGTCAAAAACTCTTCGGACGTGGGATGTGCTTGATCCAACATAAGTTCACAGTGACGGGATGGGGAAAGATTAAATTTCCTTATTGAGGTACCCTCTCTGTTGGCATCATTTCTATCGTGAGGGGCATAGAGCCCTTGTCTACTTGTCATGGTCTTATTTTATGGGAGTTCCTCTTGGTCTTTAATGAGGTTCAGAAAATTCCTATCCTTGTAAGGCTAGTGGCTATGCTTCATGAACCATCATGTGGTCGAAGATGCTCATGTCTGGTGGAATTTTCATGCGCATGTCCGGTTTGCCTCCTGGTTATGGGTTTCCGCTATCAAAGCTATCTTATGTGGTGGAGTTCTGTCCACTATAGGAATAATCAGTGCAGGTCAGCCCGTTTGGTGGGTTCACGAAGAATGGTTCAGTCAGTATTGCTTAAAGTAAACTGGGAATGCCCGTGTGGGTTTCATGGTGTTAGGAAATTTTAAAATGGTGGGTAGACCCAGTGCGGGACTCATCGATGTCCCCCCTTTTGTTGGTTAAACGTATGGAGCTTGGATGTTCAAGCCAGTGTTAGATGTTTGACAAAGCTTTTGAGTCATTTTATTTGGAGAACCAATGTTGGAGAATAATCCTAATTTGGTGGGGAGACCACCACATGGAGAATTTTTGGAAAAACTCCATTTTCAAAGTGCGCTTTTTGGGGAAACCCCTTGCTTCTACTCTGCCCTACCTTGACCATTGTAACTAGTTAGATTGGGTAGTGTGTCGTTGGAGGAGTGTACATGGAGGTCTCGATCGACCCCAGTGATCCCTAGGTCAGGTGTCGGGGTGTTCTATGTTGTAGTTCTGTTTTGAGGTGAATTCCTTGTAGTTGGTCATTTTTCATGGTGACTTTGATTTTGAGATCATTGATGTTTCATATCATCGGTATTTTGAATGCTCGGTTTTGGGCGATTGAGGTTTGGTCATATGTGTCTTTGCGGTCTCCCTTGGAACCCTTGGTTGACCTAGTCCTTTGGGAATTTATGGGGGAAGAAAGTGTCATGGTGGGGAGAATTGTTACAACCCGACTAACACTTCTTTTTAATTTAATTATTTTAAGTCTTCCTTTTGATATGCAGTTTGAATCGATTCGATTTTAGAAGAAATTCAGATCTTATATGGGTGTGTGACTGTACGTGCAACTGGGTGTAGCGCCCAACCATAATAAGGTAACGTTTTATGAATAAAGTTATTTTTTCATGGACACACAACTGGGTCGTGACCATGAGCGCTTCTGTGCATGGAGTTCAGACTCATCAATTAATGCAATTGTTTTGTAACTGGTTTTATTACATTAGTATTATTATTGATATTATGATTATTTATGTTTATGTTTCAATTTGGTTATTATTATTATTATTATTATTTCAATTGATATTTTAAATTTTTCATGGATGTTAAATTAATGTTATAATTATAGGATTGTTAACTTGTTATTATTATTATTATTATTATTAATATTATTATTATTTAGAATGGAGTAAATTTTATTTCTTTTGGATTGTGGTTTGCTTTCAATTTCCTTTTTATCCTCTTTCTATATTCATTATTTTAATTTTATTATGTTTTATTTTATTTCCTTTTAACATTATTTTTTCCCTATTTTCCTCCCTCCCTCTTCTTCCGTGGTGGGTCACACCTCACCTCATTTCTCCCCCATTTCTCCCTTGTAGCCTTCATCTCCCGTCGCACACTAACACTAGAGGCTTTCATCTTGGCCGGCTGACACCCTTACATGCTCCGGCTCCCACACACTGTCTGGTGAAACTCTCGCGTGCCGTCCCTGCAACCCACACACACACATCTCCCTCTCCTCATCGGTGTTCCCACCCCTCTGGTCCGAAACTGCTGCACGCTACCCCCTATCCCATGGATGAACCTCAGATCAACGAACCAGCCTTCCGTGTCACGACTGCCGACCTCCGAATCATTCACCCCAGCTATCCATCCCCATCTCTGGTGAATCGGGCCAACACCACTCCCAGCACAGCACCATCCCTTGACTACTCCCTCCTTCAGAGCTGATCCCTCCGGTGACCCCTTGCGTGTGACTCCCCTCTGGGGACCTTCCTTTTGTGTCTATCCCCTTTCAGCGGCCCCCCCCTTTGTGTGTCCTTCTCTGGTAAGATTCATCCTCCTTTTAGTGAAAATTTGGGTAGGTTTCTTATTGTGAAGATTTCAATTTTGATGATTATGGTTGGATGTCTTGTTTTTAGCGTTCAATCTAAGTTTATTGTGATACGACTAGAGTGAAATTGGAGTTTCACACCCAATTTGCAATGTTGGTCTACACTGAGGTAGGTGGTTACATGTCCAATTATTATTTGATTAATTTATTTGAAAGGTTAATTTGTTTAGAGAGTTATTTAACTAATGTTTTGTTGTGTGAAGATGATTTTCATTGATTTTTTGGTGCAATGTTGATTTTCATTGAATTTTTACTTGGCTTGAAATTGGTTAGTAGGATGTCTTTTTAATACTTGTACATGACGATAAAATCTCTTCTCTAGTTAATTGTTAGTTTTTTTGAAGTGAAAAGGGTGTAATTTGGTTTTTTGGTGTAGCATTGGTATATATCCGGTCATAAATGTGTATCTGAGTGGGGTTTTGGTGTTTTAGTCGTGCGATATACTTTTAAAGAAAGGCTAGCAATGTTTTCTGGTGGGTTGTTTAACTATAGTGATGGTCTTTTCAACGGTGTAGGAGGCTTCTTTAATTGAGTGTGTAATGCAGTTTGTGTTCCTACAGTGACGTACTGTTCATATGATCATGTAAGGGGGTTTGGGTCGGCCAGGTGTGTAAAGTAGTGGTTTTGTTCTGTAAAAGTTTATTTATGAAAATCTGGATTATTTTTTGAAATAATTATTAAAGATGAATTTTTTTTGACTGCATGGTGTAAAAATTTTCTGTGTTTAAAGTCGTGTGACATAGGTTGAAATTGTTTAATTAATTCTTTTAATGGATTTTTTGACATTGAAAGTGTTTTATTTGACCACACTATATTTCTAATTAGTCGTGTATGTAGTGAAAATATGGTTTTGAAATATTTTTAGTGTGCTTATTCTTCCAAAATGGTATTTCTGAGTGAGGGTAGTGGTGTTTGGAATTTGTGGTCTCTTGTTTTATTTGGGTGCATAAATATGACATGTGACATGAACTTGAAATTTGTTTGAGCAAAAACTAGAATGCTCGGGTAGCTAGGAGGGTAGACTAGACTAGTGAGCTAGTGTTTCAGAGGTGACTCAACCTGGTTTCACTGGCAAGACTAACAACTGCAACACATACTAAACATAAACTTTTCTGAGTGTCGTGGTCTTCTAAGCCACGTTTTCTCATGTTCATCGCCTTCTAAGCCATGTTTTCTGAGGTTCGTGCCCTTCTAAGCCATGTTTCACCAAGACACGAAGATATAAGGACCCGTGCTTGCTAACACCCATGTGTCATCTCCCATATTAGTTCTCATTGGTTAATTTACACTCATCAATGTGACACTTTGGTTATTTTGAAAGTAAGTTTGTGTGTGTGTGTGTTTTAATTTTAGTTGTTCATTTTTAAAACTGCTTTCTCTAAACCTGTTTTCTCTAAAAATTTTCGAGATTTTAGTTCTTTTCTTTAATTAATGTTGCATATGTTTTTGTCATTAAATAATTATGTGTGGAAATTTTTATTGGTGTTATTTTACTAGGATTTTTTTCACACCCTACATACACATTTGGGCGTATGTAGATTATGTTTCTTTTTCTTTCTAGGTTGAGGCATGAAGCATAGGATTGGTGGTTCAAGTTGTATTTTTTCCCCATGTAGGTTGGTGGCAGTTGCTTGAGGATGAGAATACTCATGTCACACGGAGGTTTGACTTATTGCCTTTTTGTTTTTCCTTTATTTTCATCCCCTACTTTTTGGTCGAGTTGTAAACATAAATGCTGACCATAGTTTAAGGGCGTGTTTGGTTATTGACATTAGTTTTAAATTTATTCAACTTTCTGATTGTTTCATCTTTATGTATACTTGTAAATGGTTCCCATGTTTTATTTTTTTATACCCAGGCACTTTTTCCAGCCCGTGGGGATTGGGAACACCCTTCGGGCCATGTCGCGGACCAGGTCGGGTCCTGGGTCGAATGGAAACTCGTCCTGGTTTGTTACTAGGATCACACTATGTATAAATGTCCAAGCACAATATATAAGAATCTTAGAATGTGTCATAGAAGATCTTTGTATATATAAATATAAAAATGATCATGGGAATAAAACTGTATTTAAGAATATTAGTATCATACAAGGAATAACCTATTATAGTAGCACCTCAACATGTGTTTGGTGTAACATCTCGATCCAAAATGCCAGAAAACGGTGCCCCTAAGATGGGTTTTCCACATTGCCTCATGTGAAACTCCCCAAATACCAAAGGATTTATACAAGGAGAAATGTCATAGGGTTTGTATGTGGGGAGAATATGACCCCTTATTTGAGTTTTACATAGTGGTAGAAATCATACATATCATTAGAAGAAGCAGTTAAACAATCAAGAAATAGATAATCATCAAAGGCTGGAATATATAACATTTCCAATTAATCTCGTATACAATGATGATCATGTCATGTTAATTATATACAAATATTCCAAAGCATGTATATAAGAAATGGTATGATACATGTATCCAAATAACAAAACTACCTAAAATATTCTCTACAGATACAACCAGAAGCGTTATCATGGTCTCATTCCCCCCTGATCCTATGCAATTATAATTAAATCTTTGAACTATGGTTTCTTTCTTGGATTCTTACATACACTTAAATAGTATCTTCTGGTACCCAACGATAGCCTAAAAAAGGTGCGAAATTTAATCCATATAGGTCACAACCAAAGGTTTCTGTAATAATTAATGTATGTAAAATATAATCTACATTAGGGTGATGTTATATTATAGATATGAAATTAACAAAAGTATAATGACTAATGAAAAATTAAATTTGTATTTGATACTAAAAATCCAACCAAGTCTCTTTAGAAAACAAGTGTCACGCTCCTATAACAGGTCATCAGTAATGTAAAAGGAAGTTAACACCTCATCCATGATGTAGTCACAATATTTCACATCAACCATGATCATGTCGTCTAACGTATATATCCAATCAATCATGGTCGAGACATGTAATCAATAATTTCACATTTACAATATTTGTTTTGTATAAAAAATCATATCACGTTTACCACAACAAAGTTGTATAATAAAAAAGGACACAATTGCCATGGATATTATATATAATCACAATTTTCATATTCACCAAAAATGTGTCATATAATAAAAAATGTCACACCCCATAAGGAAAGATCCAAGTTATAGTGGACCATGTAATCATTATCATTTCCTTGGAGAATATTGTTGAAAACATGATTAGGCTTGAGTTGGGGTCCAATGATCATGTCTACTGACCCTGTCAATGGAGAGACCAAATCAAACAAGATCCAAGTTATAGAAACAAACAAGGCATCCCACTTAAACAATACCCATGGAGAAATATCATCCATGAAAAAACTATTACAATAAATATCTAAATATTAAAATTAAGGGTATTTAATTGAATCAATTTTCATTTAATTCAATTACATTTTCAATAATAAACATTCAATGATTTTACCCACTCATATAATAATTCTAGTAAATCCAATAAATAAATCCAATAAAAAAACAACGTAGTAACAGAAGCCATGGGAGGTAAACCATCTCATATTAAACCAATTTAATTCAATCCATTTTCTAATAGGCTTCTTCTAACTAGGATATCACAAACTCACCCCATGGGTGGTTGGACAAAGGAATTGGAAAAGGGAATTCACATGGAACACCGCATTGGTGGCCTTCGTTGCGGAGAAAATCTCTAAAACATCTCAAATCACCTAAAGGGAATCCCTAATATGTTCCTGTACATTTAATTCAATTATTCTATAAAAAATCTACGATGTGCCAAAATTTCATGAAAAATGCATAATGAAAATTAACTCTATAAATCACCAAACCTCTTGAGAAAATTATAAACCACATAATATAATATTTTATTATATTTTTCATCTATTATCATCTTCTGATTTAGTCCAAATAAAAAAATTGAATAACAAATAAAGATCAGGAAAATAAGGCATTTTAGCTCCCACCTAAATCATATAATTGATACTAAGGAATTTAAAGAACAGATCAAGAGAAATATATTACTTACTATCATATATCCAATGAGATGAACGACACTCGATTATGAGCTCAAAGGGATGAACAGTAGCTAATACTAGAAATTATATTCAATAGGAGTTCTCCAACATGAGGTTCCACCAAAAGAAGGTGAAGTGAAATAGATTTTCTATTTTGAAGAAATTTAAAAGAAATTTGTTCATGTTTCTTCAAAACATAAGGACACATAGTTTGGCTACAAAGTTGGTCAATCCATGCTAAAATTATTAACCCTTCCTTGTAAGGAGGGGATCTTTGAATGGTTAGTGCAGATGGTTTACCAAACCATGCACACACCATGACTCAGCCACTATAAAATATTGAAGATTCCTTCACATGGGAATGCACGCGATTATACTTTTCCCCATATATGTGACTCTTATAGCAACCCATTTTATTTTCCGACATGGTTTCATCAAAAGAAGTGGCTTAGGGTGCACGGTTACCCCTAACCAGGCATACAAACATTTTTTCAATGAAGGTTTGGGTTCAGGCTCCGAACAAGCCCTGAGAACTCCTAATACCCCACATAACCACAAATGGTATACAAATTAGAATATAAAAAATCATATAAATATAAATTAAATGGATATGTACCTCATAGAATAACACAAGATATTACAAAATTATTCTGTAAGGTTATTTTTTCTTAAATGTCCATCTCAAGGATAAGCTAGAATTCTTAGAGAAAATACTTGGCCACAGATCACGTACAACAGCCTCATATTCCAAGGTATCATCATGTAACAGGAGTACAACGATAGATCCCATTCTAGGGGAACTAATTATCCATGAAGAACATTCATGTTCAGGGTAATGATATGAATTGGATTCTCTTTATATGATTTGTTTACCTATAACTCAACCTCCTTGAGAAGAAATGAATGTGATTGTTCTGAATGATAATAGTGCAACTGAAATACATGAATGATGTCATGCATGGCCTGATACATCAATGGCAACTGCAAATGATATGCTAGTAGCCCGAATTTCAAATGAATCTCAAACAGCCCATCTTATCAGAGTTAAAGAATACATTGTCCCCTAATCTATCTATGTCCCAGACTCAGTGAGAATCAAAAAAGACTTAATCCCCAACAAATAACTATAACGTGCATATTCAAGGAACATTTTATTTTTTATATCCAATCTTTGTAGTATCCACACACCTCCTGATCATCTAGTCCTTCTTACATGTCTCTTGCATGAGACACAATCCCACTAAATCTTCTTTTTTCTATGATAGGGGTGACAGACATGGCATACTATACAAATCCTAATAAGGTTTCATCTGTATAGTCTCCTTATAGGTATTATTTTAGGCCAACTAAAATAGGGATATATGTCTCTCCCAAGGTCCCGCAAAATCATGGATTCTTTCTCTAAACATTTCCTCAAGATCCAATATCATATGCTCTAATCAGAAATTAGTCTGATGGTGTTATGACAAGATTAAACGTACTTTTGAACCCATTACCCTCTATAAACTCTACCAAAAAGAGAGGTAATATTTAAATACCTATCTAAAAGGATTGTGAGAGGGTCCCCGTGAAGTTATATCATCTCAAGGATATACAACCTCCGAAACACCTCAAAACTAAAGGTCTCATTGATCCACCAGAAATGAGAAACATTCATTATAAATTTCACAAAAACCCCTACATCATCACTGCCTTAAGGCATCCTCGTTAAAACTATCATGAAATCCATCATGTTTTCATCCTATTTCAACTTAGCGAATAGGTAACTGCTATAAAATTCCTTTATTTCATTGAAATTATTTCATCGCCAAATGATAGGAGGAACACCTCATAACAATCCTAGTGACCTCATGTTACATACCCAATCACAAGTACAGATGACATTAGTCATGATATATCTTGGAAGCACCGGGGTGTAATTCCAAAACTATGTTATGAAACTCCAACATCAATTCCTTATGTTTTTTTACAGGAACCCAAAAACGACCATTGATATATAGGATAGAATCCTCACTTATATTACATTGATATTCCGGGTCCTCCCGACAACACATTTTCATAGGACTATGCCTTCTTAATTTCATAACTATCTCATCCTCACTCTACACAATATTGTAGATGTCACTCCATATACTGAAATAAAATTCTACCCCTTCCTATACCGCTCCTATAAGTGTTTTTAGAGAAAAAATCCATAACCAACCACTCATTACTATCCTACTAGAACTACCTACATCTAATTCCTCTTATTTAGTGCATCATCTACTATATTTCCTATTCTAGGAATATAGGCATGCTCAAAGTAGAAATATTGTGGGTACTCAACCTACCTTCACTTCCTCTTATTAGATCATGTTGTGTGAATATATAATTGATTATTTTGTGGTAGGTACTATAGAGACACATATCTTGACAAACATGGGGATAACATTACTATTGCGGAATACTTAATACATAACAAAAACCGACAGCCAAGGTCTGTAATAGTATAGTTTCTTTGGAATCTCAGAACATAATCTTCTAATCATGGTGAAAGATCTTCATCATCTCCCATAAAGATCTTCCCCTTTTGTTTTCTTACCTAGAAACTTTCTTTATATCATAGGGAAAAGAAAACATAAAAAGGGTGATCTAAAATTCCCAGTAAGGTTAAGCATGGATAAAATAAAACAACCATATATATTTGAACTTAAAAACATGAATATAATGTTTAAACCTCGAAATATTGAGTTATGGAATAAATCTTGGTAGTACATAAGGCATAGATCATAAATGAATAGTAATCATGATAAAATATCATGGGAATAATACATGTCATTGTGGAAAACCATTAAACACATGTTCTGATTTCCATAGTAGCCAATTCATTGCTGCTAAGACCCTCATTGTGGATAATGTCCATTATTGAACCGGATTTACATGTTGTTCCAGCCCTGTATTATTGAACCGGATTGACTTGTCGTTCCAACCATTTCTATCTCATGAGATATAAATCTTTACCCTAGGCAGTGGAGGTTGATATCGATCGCACCAATCTCATAATGTAATTATTCTTACGTGTGCCACAAAATAAATATAAATCATTCATCATAACCCAATGAATAAAATTGATTTCATAAAAATCATCCCATCATAACATAATCCATGTAAAACCAATGGATATCATTTCATCATATGAAAAATCAGACCATGTAAATGAAAGAGACATTAGACTTGAAACAGTAACATACAAAATATTGTCTTCTTATATGGAAAAATAGTTTTGATAAAATACTTGAAATGAATTCTTGAGGAAAATATATTTTCTTCTTCAAGAACATTATTTTTCACAAAATTCTAGGCAATTTTAAAAGACAAGGATTTTGTTGAAAATAATCATGATATCTTATAGAGTAAGCTTCTTGAGAATATGGAATTATAAAACCGTAAAAATCAATTCATGTTGTATAAATAAAAATAATTATTCAGATACATTTACTAGAAATGTAAAAAATTACCTCGTATGGTAAATAAAAGAAATATTCCTTTTATATAATGTGGTAAAAGTCAACAATGGGTAAAAATGAATTTAAACATACATGAAAGAATAGTAATCATTTTATGAAAATAGTTTCATAAGACATGGACAAGGTTGATAAATATGACCCCAGTAAATACTTACGAATAAACAATCTCTAATAAGAACGAGATTGGAATAATTATCCCTTACTTTATGTCCAATTTCTTCCCTATGTGTTTGAGACTCATTTTCCTCGATCCACCTCATTTAAGATTCATCTTAAGGGAGTAGAGTTTGTCTTTTGAGAAGACCAGAACCTCAAGAATGTGACTAAGGAAGTTGAGAAGAGTAATGGTCAGGGGTTGGCCAATCATGGAGGCTCAAAATTGTGTGAAGAGGAGAGGGATGAGGTGTTATTTTATAAGGGAAGAGAGGGGCAATGTTGGAAAATTAAAAAAAAAATTAATTAATAATAAATAGAAACCCCACATAAAAACATCCAATGTGATTTATATTCAATGATAAGACTAGATAGGGTTGAAATATCATAATACAATAAAATTTGTACATGTTTGATGTTTATTTTAAACCTTATTATTTTAATTTATCCTTATCTAATATATTTAATCTTATTTGTTGTAATAATATTCTACAATTTAATTTGTTATAAATTCTTACTTATGTGTTGAAAATTGTCTATAATTTGATACTTTATGACATTTTATACCATATAAATTTAATTTTATAATTTTTAAATATTTTTGTGATTTTTAAAGAATTTAATAATTTTTTATTTTTATAAAATATTAATAGTGTCTATTTTGAAACTATTCATTTATTTGAATTTAAATAAAACCCACACAAGAGATATGTTCGTGAAAAAATATTTAATAGATTCCTAACATGTCATATGTATCTATAAAAGTCGTGGAGCACATTAATTAGTTCATATAATAATTATTTTAATATTTTTAATAATATTTATTTGATATTACTATTAATTAAAAAATTATTACAACATTTTCATATAATTATTAAATATAATTACTTGTTTCATAAAAATTAAAAAAAACGAAGTGGAAGGTAAATCTATTATATTTCCTAAGAACACATTTAGACGAATTTATATTCTAAAATAGAAAAAATTATAAATGTTAAATTTATTAATGTATGAAGGTAACAACTTTGACATCATTTAAAATAAAATAATATAAATATCATAATCTGTTTTATAATGCTCCAAATAGTCCAAAATTCGACCATTAGATGGTTAGGGTATAGATATTCTCGAAAAATAAGGTATGGTCATGTTTCGGGAATTTTTTATGTTTATTAGTATTTTAATAAAAACAATATTAGTGATTTTTCACTACATAAATAATTTATGCATCATTAATGTATAAGCAATTGAGGTAATTATATATTTCATAAAAAACACAAAAAAATACCATTATAAAGGAAAAAAGTTATCTTTCAAATCAGTATTTATAATCAAATTTATATTCCTTATGACCTTATATTAAATATTCATTAATTATTAAAGATTGAGTGAGACATATTTCACTTTCTTTAAATAAAATTAATTAACAGTATTAATCATATCCAAGTGGTTTACCAAAGATAAAATTTCAACCCAAGTATAATTTAGGATGAAATATAATCATCCAATTATATGAAGACAATTATTATGGTAATTGTATAATATTATTTTTACCCTCAATTACTTGATTTACCTTTAACCGTATTATATAAAATTTACTGTAGTTAATATTCATAACACTGAGAAATAAAAAGTATCCTATTATCATATTTTGGTACTAATTATTCGAAATTTGGAATCCATTTTTTCAATTTAAATACACGTAATTGGTAGTATTTAATTTAAAATTAATCCCACTGTTGAGAAAATGAGTTTTTAATGTTAAAACGTTTTAATAGATTGAAATGTTTTTACCATTTAGTTCTATGTAAAATTAACGATAATGACTTATAATATATTAATTGGTAAAAATATATTCTATTTATACCTTAAAACCATCCAATATTATAATATAACCATATAAATTATCACGATGAAAAGGTTTTTTTTAATTAAAATTTATCATATTTTAACTACTCATAAAAATATGAATATTATCAGAATAATGTCAAAAATTTACCCAATGTAAGCTTTTAACTACTGATTCAAAAGAAGAAGTTTAATTTGAACAATTTAACTTAGAAACTTGTCAAAAATTATATTTAAAATAGGCGCACCATCAAAAGGCAACAAAACTGCATTTTTTTAAATACATCTTTTATCCAAAAAATTAATTTTGTTCTCATACCATGTTCTAGAAAATATGTAATTGGGATGATAATATTATAAAATTTATAATGTGGTTAATACTATTAATAAAGGCTATTTCATTATAATTTTATAACAATATATCATTGTTTAGTGAAACTCGGTATTGCGTACAACACACGCTATTGAGGAAGGTCACTCTTATGTGTAACACAAGACAAGTATATTGTCGCAAATACATGAAGATAATCATGGTGTAGTGTAAAAAAGAAGATATCAAATAAATTAAAAATATTATACCTCATAAAATCTTTGGGTGTTTCAAGTATACACTATAAAACTATCTCCACATAAATAGTGTCTCAAACCTTGAAAATCTTGAACAACTGTAGCCAACTCAAGATCCTTCCTTGAGAAATTCCTCTCATGTTTCCTCAACAATTAGGAACTGTATAATAAAAAACTATAACATTTCATCAGAATATATCTATGTAGAATACAAGATGGGTCACAATACATATTGTAGAATCTGAAATTCTTTGACATAATTGATAACAATGATGATGTTGAAAACCCTTTTATATTTCGTAAGGTTATATCACATGTATCTACCCACACTAACATCACACCCTTCTCAGTCAATTCCATAAATAGTGATGTGAAACATGATAAATATTCTATAAAATACCTGTAATATCCATCTATCCTACTCGAACTCTATATGTCAAAGATTTTCACGGTATACTACAAATAAACTACATCTATCACATTATTTGGGTCAAATAACACTGTTGTCTCTAAGACAATATAACCGAGGAAGTGAATCTATTTAATCAAGAAGTATTGATTTGTCATCTTAATATATAACTGATGATAACTTAGTGTACCCAAAATGTTCTCACAATTTTTTAATGGTAGTTTCAATTGTGATAATACATCAAAATATCGTTCAAAAAAACTAGCACAATAGAATCCCAATAAGGATGGAAAACATTATACATCAGCTCCATTAAAGTAGCTATCATGTTTGTGATAATGCAAATAAAAACAAGATACTCATATAGACCACACCTACTATGCAAAGTTGTATGAGGTGTGAATTTAGGTCAAACATGCACATGATGGTATCCAAATATTAAATCAATTTTTCAGAACAACCATTATCTTAGTAGTTGGTAAAAATTATCATCTATTCATGAAATGTGATACCATTTCATAACCAACAATTAGTTTATTTTTTGGTAATCCATGCATACCTAAAGGATAAAATCCACCATTTGTGAAAAAAGTGCTAGTAAAACCCTTGTATAATTATTTGTTAGAATAAACCCCCTTTCATTTATGTCCTATAATGGCCTATTGATCTCCTAGAAATCTATCATCAGCATCCTATAATGAGGAATGGAAAGCGTTGTAGCTCTTGAAACTATCTCAATGAATAAAAAAACATTATCTTGGGAGGTAAACTAGAAAATTCATATTGGTAGAAAACCATTAAATGATAATCTACTAGAGAAATGTCCACCTAGCATGGTCCCTGATTATCATGATAAAAATTAAAAATTTGGGTTTTCATCCTGACATACACATGATTCTCTAGCCCACCTCAGATCACAATGAAATCCCATTAAAAATTTATAATAAAAATTTATTCCTCTAGTGATGCGAAATTCACCCTGAATTGATAGAAATCAATGATGTCTTGATATGCTACTAGTGATTCCATCCCGAGTATCAAATCAAGGATTTTCACCTCGAGTAAAAAAAGTACAAATGAAGTGAAACCCACCAATATAGATGGGGAACTCCATTTAAAAATATACATACTCTATTTTATTCCCTAATAGAGTTCCATGAATCATAACACCAATATAAAACTAAATCACAAACCCAAGACTCTCAACAACAGGTAGATATATGAATCTATGTGATGCACCTACATAAAAAAGAGTAGACACAAGATTATTCTCTTTTAAGATCATACCTCTCACCATATATGGTCAACAACCCTACTCCTTAGGGTTAGGATGTACATAAATATATGTCCTTAACTAAGGCACTGTAGAACAACCTTACTACCTAGAGTAGGCCCAATATGATGTCTCAGTATAATTGATGTCTAGATACCTCAGCAATGACCACCACCAACTTAGCCTACTTGACTAGTAATACTCCATCTCCCAACCTAAAGAAATGTTATCAGACTAACTCTTGAGACTGGAATTATAGATAACATACTTCTACTCACTCATAGAGGGAAATTCCAATAAAAATGCTTAATGTGGCCCATCCAACTTCAAACTCGTCATCTGAATGAGTCATGATCACATTGGCTCCTCACATGTATCCATAAGCCACACTAAATATAGATAACTACTATCACTGGAGGACTAGCTGGTACTCATGTCATAAGAAGTATAAAAAAGGAACATCCTTTCTAATGATGTTTAACCACTGTGTCAAGAGACTACACTACACTACTCTACACCCCCATCCTCCATTAGGTTATGCTCTATAATCAGCACATGATTCACTATTTTATTAATAGTTGTCCATCAAAAGAATATGAATTTATATTGAATGGCATGACATAGACCTTACTCGTGTATATTTCACTCAATTCTACATCAGTAATATATATCAGTGAAAAAAACTGGATCTCTATAAAGCATAAGGAATAATATGTAATTTTCATTGCACCTAAATCACGATGCATGAACTCACGGGCATGCTATTCTCTTTGTGTTACGAGGTAACTTTTTTCATAGATCCATGTTTTTAAATTATCCCAAACCATATATTTAATCCTTTCACCATATCACAAAAAATGTGGGTGAATGATGCTACTGGTACACGTGAATTACCTCATCTGTATAGAAGGATGTTTGTGGTGGTCTCTTGAACGTCTAAATATATTGTCAAATGCCACATGGAACTATGCCTCATCACCAATATCGATATAAACTATCGGTAACTCATTTGGAATGAGTTAAAAATCTATCGGTATCCTATTCCCATAAAATTTAGAGCATGTTCATCACCACCCTCGTCAAATTTGACATGAATTCATCATGGTGTCCTGCCTCTACAATACCAAACAAATTCTATATAAAATATTGACATCATTTTTTGTCGCTATTTTTTTCCACATGTCCAAACTATCCCATAATCATGTCATACAACACAACCTACTACTAAATCTATTACAGGATAAAAAAGACGTTGTTTTAAAAGTTACTCAAGGCAATCCCTACTACCCACTAAAATGATAATTGTATGTCATGTTCCCTTTTTAATAATTCAATTTCCATTTTAATTCATATACATTTCACATTTCATTTTAAATTGTTTAAGAAAATGGGGAATCACTTCTAATCCAAAAGGACTCATTTTCTTCATGAACTGAAATTTGGCATCCCCTTAATTCATACCATAACACCTTTCAATTCATTTAACTCATGGTCCTTGAATAAGCATGTTGTAATTGGATTCTTATGCGGTCTATTATAGCCTAATCAGAAAACAAACCTCTCCGGTTATTATAGGCACTCTAAGTACCAAGCATGTTTTCCAATTCCCTATAAAAAATATCTATCAAAACATCAAGTATATCATACAAGGGAAATATCACAAAGTCATGTATTTTATCAATGAACCATGTATGGCATGGCGTAATTCATGGAATTAGAATTATAATAGGTTTTAAAAATGATGAATTAAATTTAATACCCATATCTCATCTTATTTTTAACAAAATAGAACCCAGAATCATATCATTAGGACATCATTTTTGTATTTCATCACCCAATAGTTGAATCAAATAAACTATAATAGTCAAAATCCAAAAAATAGTAGTATCAATTGTCTGCAATTTGTCTTTTTCCCATGTGTGGGTTAGCTAAACTCAGGAAAACCTCAATAAAAAATTCCAATTCTTCATAATCCTTTTTTATCCACACCAAATAGTATGTAAAAAAATTAAGATACCTATGATACCACTTTTTGATATCCCAGACCAATAATCCACTGAATATTTCTTGAATCCCAGTTGGCCACATAGCTTTGAGTGCATATACCGAATAGACATAGTCTTCCAACTAGTTTAAATGCCCTAGGGTGTTTCTATGGGGATATTATGTGCACCTATAAGAGTTTAAAAAATTGGTAGAAATCATAGATATCAATAGTAGAAATAATAAATCAATTATACAATACATAAACATCTTGGATAGGTAAAAATAACATTTCCAAACTAATCTCATATAAAATGAGGATCACGTTATTTCATGTGTTTATAAATCATCTAAAAAGTAATATTATAAATTATACAATACATTTATTAAAATACAATAAATAAAAAAATTACTATATTCATTTATCAACATGAACCTTGGATCAGTCCCGTGATGCCTTCATCCAAATCAAAAAAACATGTCAAGTATTGAACAACTAGATCTTACACTGATCCAATCATGTATCCAAATATTCTATCTGGGTACCCAACAATGTCCTAAAAAGGGTTTTTGACACAATCCCATTAGGTCACCAACCAAACGTGTCTATAACAAGTCCTTATTTTTTAGTATAATATAATGATGATTATAATGTATAAAACATATATGGTAGTAATAACTGTGAAATTTTCTTGGCATAATTAATTCAATATGTGGTATTTTCAATCCACACAAGGATTCATAAAAAATTTCTACTCCGATACTATTTTAATAATAATGAAAAAGGATTTTAATCCCATTCCCATGTCATATTAACAATATTTCACACCACAGATGGCCATTCCATATAACATGTATATCAAATCAACCCAAGTTGATCCATATAATCAAGATTGTAAAATTTACCATCGTGATTCCATATAATAGAAAATATCACATTTACCATGGTTTTTTTATATAATAAATAATGTCACATTTACCATGTTCATTCAATATAATTAAATATTTAAAACCCTACAATGATGGATCCAAGGTATCATGGACAATGTAATCCTCATTGAGTCCCATGAGAATCATGACAGAAAATTGGTTAGGCTTGAGTTGGGGTCTAAGGAACATGTCTATCGACAATATCCAGTATGATCCAAAAAAAATCATATCTAATGCGTAGAAAGATCCAAGGAATCCCACATAATCCATAACAAAGGTTCAATCTCATCCACGCCCTCCGCTATTACTATCAATATCTAACAAATAACATCCAAGGCATTTAATGGATTTAGTCACCCTTAAATTCAATTGCAATTTCAATAAGTCACATTCATTTTTTTTACCCACTCTTATCATTATTAAAATAAATCAATTCAATAAATTCAATCAATAAAATTTTTGGTAACCTATGGAAAGGTAGGAAATCCATATTCTATTAAAACATTTCAATTTAATTTAATTAATAACAAGCTTCCTATAACTAGGAAAGCACTAACTCAGACCATTGGTGGTTTATCAAAGGCATATAAAAATGTAATTTACATGGAACACAACATGGGTATCCTGGGTTGGGGAAACTACCTCCAAATAATCTCAAACTAAATAAATGTTATTTTTAAAAGGTTTATATATGTTCAATTATTTTAATAAATTCAAATTTAGGGACACCCTAGATATTTCTGTGGGAAAAAATGTAAACAATGTCTATAAAAAACCAAACCACATGAGAAAATTATATAACACCTAACATAGGTTCATAGTAGTGTGATCTTCTAGTATCAGCATCTTTTTTGGTCTAGATTTCATTAAATGCTAATAATGAATGAAGAACATAAAAATATGGCATATATTTTCCTCCAAAATAGTGTGGCCGGTGTGAATAAAAATAAATTATGGTTTAAGAGTATTGTATTACTTACCTAGGTGGATCCTACTAGACATATTACTCAGGATTCAAAGCCTGGATGGATGAGTGGTACCTAATAAAAGAAATTTTCTCCATGAGGATCTCTCCCATCATAGGTTTTTTTTCCAATTAAGTAGATTTTAAATAAATTTTTTAACATAAATTAAGGTTAATTTGGTATTTTTTACTGAAAATAGTTTTCCACAAGGTTTGCCTGCATGGTTTGTCATACCGTACACCAACCATAAACCCTTCACTATAAGGAGGGTCACCTTACATGATTAGTGGCACAATTTACCAAATTGTGTGTAAAATGTTTCTTAACCCATTGTGAAAAAATATAGCATCCCTCACATGGGTGTATACCACCTTCAATGCATATTACTCAATATATACATTTTTTTTCACCCCACTATCCATCCCCACATAGTTCTGTAAAACCATGTGGCTTCGTTCACATGGTTGCTCTGATCCATGTGAGCCAGATCATTCTACCAAGAATGGGTTTCAGACTCCGAAAAATCCCTAGACACCCCTTATACATCCATAAACACAAATAGTACTCTCATTATATTGTAAATAACAATTTAAACATAAATCATTGGGATTCATACCTCATAGAACAACACATGATCTTATATCAGGGAATATCTTGATATATAAACATTTTATCATGTGTCGCAAGTGAATATCACAACATCAAGCATATCACAATATGACCACATAAAAACAAATGTTTAATTCATCAAATTAAAATTTTTCTTTCAATTTACACTTTATTTCCATTAGTTAATATACCCTTTTCCACTATGATTCTATTTCATGAAATCACCTGAATCACATGTCTCACTAAAATTTTTGGTGAGATATATCGAATTCATTTTTTTCAATGTTTTTCTCATCCAATGTATATAAATAATCCATGTCATATTGTTAATTTTATTCTAAGGGGTCCAAAAAATAATCCAACATATTATTATCACAACTCTATACAATTAACAACTTAATGTGCATATTATTTAGCATAATGATAATATTTCATATACATTGTAATTGAAAATAAGGCCTTGGGTTTATGTTTTAGACACCCTTAATTAATGTGATGGTCAAAAAATAATTGTACAAGGTTCCAAAATAAGAAAAGTTGTGATGATGATCAAAATATGGATCCCAGATCATATAGATCATGATAAAAAGCAAAAAATCTCACGATGAAGATATTACAACATAATGGTCAGAGAATAAAGGGAGAGAATGTAGAACCTATTCAAAACTATTTTACTGGGATAATATTCATGATTAGGATGTATAGAATCAATATAGGCACTCCAAAATCACATGGATGATCACCTTATATTGAGAAGAAAAATGGTTCATGCAGGTGCTGACAAAAACCAGTTGCACAAATCATTTAAAAACCATCCTCGGAAATATCCCAGCTTGTAATAGTCTTACAAATTGTGTATTTATTTTTAAAAGGACATACTGAAAACCCATAATCACATATTAATATAAAATTCTCTTGATCATTATGTGTCATGTTATTGTTTTATAGTGTATAACTACATTATATCATGAATATGTTCATGGTATGTGTCTGCTGAATTTTACATGTCATTTGACCCATTTACACAATGTATAAATGTCTTATAGATAGCTTCCATCCGAATTTCCTTATAAAATCCCAAAATCCATTTAATTATTATAAAAATACTAATAAAACATGTTTATTCTTGACCCGTTTAACTAGTCTCCAATAATTCAAATGGAATTCAAAAACTACTCTCTACAATAATCCACTCTTGTTTTCTCATGTTTTTTTCGCAACCTATGTCTACGTATATTTAATCAAATAGACATCCATAATGTCAAATTTACAATATGGTTTTAAAAAATTAAAAACACAACCAAATTATGTTCAATAAAAAACTCAAAGAGAGTTATACCTAAAAAATTATGGGATCATACAATCTTAAATCCATATAGAATCTCATCCTCGAGCTGCTCCAAGAATCACTATAGGGTATATGTGAAAAGTCGAACAAATGTGATCTCATATCAAACTCCCTCTCCTAGTTCTCCCCATTAACATGATCACACATCCACTACACTTGAACTAATGGTATCACCCTACATCCATGAGACTTCTCACTATGTTCCACAGTCTATTATGGATTCTCCTCAGGGATAAATTTGTACAAAGATCCATGTTTATTAGGTCTGTCACATGAGAAGGGTTGTGATGATATCTAAGAAGATATGAATCTAGGAACACATTTTTCATGGAATTCTGTTACTATGGATGGGATAACCCATATTACACTAGACCGACCCTTTCCACCATCTCAAAGGGATCAAAAAATGAGGTTAATAACATTCCCTTTTTCCAGATATGGAATTTCCCTAATCCTGATGACACCCAAAGGAAATCATGAGAACCATATTCAAAATATAGATGTAATATCCAATGTCCAAAATATGATTTCTCTCTACTCTATATAGTTACGAACCCTCTTATGATCAACCGATCATAGCCAGATGTCTCCTTTATGAGACTAGATCCGACAAGTTCTCACTCACCTGCCACCAACATAAAAAATATTCAAATGAAATGGTCTCCCATAAAAATCCATAAAAGTGTTCATATGGATTTATTAATAGAATTTTTCATTTGTTTAAAACTCCCCATGTTTTGTAGGTTTCTCCCATCAATGACTAAATCAAAAACATAGTCTCATTACATTTCCTATAAACCTGAATATTCTACATAGATTCCCCATTTGAATCAGTTTGATAGGCTATTCTCAAAATGTAATGTGATCCCACCACCTTATAAAGATCCTTACAGAACCAAAATGTGAAACTATGATCTATATCAAAAGTTATAATCATTAGAACATAATGAAACTAAACTACCTCAATTACATAAATACTGTCTAGATCATTAATTTTGACGATTTATTGGATTCGTAATAATTGGGATTACTTTGTCATTCTATAAACAATCAACCATTTGGAATAATTTTTAGGGGGTTTCTTGGGAAATATTGTTAATAAATATATTGTGAAATCATATCATTTCCACTCTAGAATATACATAGGCTGCTAAATCCCATGTGCCCTCTGATGCTCTTTTTTCACCTACAGACAAGTGAAAAATAACTCTATAAATACTTCTACCTCATTTTTTTTATTAACCACTAATAATGTATATGGATATCATGATACATCTTTTTTTAAATCTTGATGTACCACCAGTATAAAAGCATGAAACTCCATCACCATCATCTTGCATAAGCATACAAGAACCCATAATCTGCAATGGAAAATTAAATAATTTCCACCGAGAGAATTATTCCCTCTATATCATATGACTAAAAATTCTTGATTCAGTCCAAATGCACCAGTATAATAGATATAAAATTCATAGATACTCATCCCTAATACTCTTTAATATGTAGATGCATGTCTGCAAAGAGGGACATCATCCACCACTTGACACAAGACTCTTTCACTGCCTCATTCTATGTCCTCTGTCTCAATGTACTAGTAACATTGTTTCTATTTCTAATTTTATAGGAAAACTCAATGTCAAAATTCTACAGATAGGAGTCTCCCCACTGCTTTCAAAGGATTACTTCCCACTAAGAAAAGTTGTAACTAAGGCCTATGTAGTCCATATATAATAGAAAACTCTCACCAATAAGATAATGTCTCTATTATATCGTGGAATGTACCTCTATTTCTAACACTATATCATGTGTAGTGTAATTCCTCTTTCACATTATTATCTTTATAGAGCTATAAGAAACCATTTGATCAATATAAATTAGAAATTTATTTAGTCAATCTCATGATGTATCACTGTACATTATATATATATATATATTACCCAGCCCAGGTAATGAAATGATATGTGATGAGGTCAGCCTATATTTTAGCGCCTAATAATATCTCTCACAAGCATTGGTCCCAACAAACATCACCCCCTTATTGGTCAGTTATAACATCTCTGCTTCCATTCATGAGACTTACAATATAAATCACCACTAATATGATACCTAAACTATAAATCTCCAAATATAAAAAAACTATTATGATACTCCCATTATTCCATGGATGAAACCTTCTTTGGATGCACATACACTAATGCCTCTGTGTTGACATGGAAAATAACAGAACATTTTCTATCCAGAAATATCATTTTGGTTATCGTGGCCTAAATTGAATAATCTCTCAAATGTACTCAAGATGATTTCAATATATTCGGAATGCTCATCTTCAAACTCGGAGTACACTAATATATTATTGGAAAAGACCACAAAAAAATTTTACAAAAAAGGTGAAAATTTATATTCATCAACTCCATGATTATTTTTATTGCATTAGTCAACCCAAACAACATCACTACGAACTCATACATTCCATACCTACTCATTATAGCAGTCTAGGGTATTTTATGGTCTCAAGCCCAACTAGTTTTATCCCGATCTCAAATGAATCATGGAGAAAGAATTTTCACCTATAAAATAATTTTAAATATCATCAATACAAAGAAGGGTATACTAGATTATGGTCATCATTTGTTTCAATCTTTGATAATCCACAAATATGTGCTTGTTGACATCATCATTTTTAGTGTATAGAAATGGGGATCCACAGGGTGATGTACCAGGTCATTTGAATCCTTTAGATTATAGATCTTCCTAATGGAATTTCCTCTCTCAATGATCTACTGGTGAAATTATATTAATCAGAATATAAATGAGCACCATTCCCAACATTAATTAGGTCATGAACTTAATATCTTGATTGATCAGTAATCCATAGAACTCATAAGAAAATAAATTCTAAAAATGATCTACCACTGGAGGAAAATAATCTAACTCAATTCCACCATCATCAAAATAATGACTATATAATTGAGTCATGATACAATCTAATCTACACTAAACTGGTCCTACAAGACCAACAAAAAAATTACACTCACCTTAGTGGGAATAAATTCATATTTCTTGATATTTAATGATAAAATTCATCCTAATATAGTTTATAATTTTTGGATATATAACTATTCATTCCATAATAAGAATCATATTGAATAATGTCATTTCCTTCAAAAATGGTTCACAAATGAAATGGTAACCACAAATATCCAATGACAACATCTTGAAATGTTTTATATTTTCATATTGTACTCTCGATAGTGTGTCTATTTTTAAATAATCATCTAATAATTCCACATCAAAGTCCAAACCATTTACCAAAAAAATAGAATATAAAAAGGAATGTTATGTTATTGTATAAAAAATGTAATTGAATGTTGATGATACAAGAATTGTAGCTCTAATGAAAGAATCTATTCTATCTATGTTTTTAAGATAAGATTTCATACCATGAAAATGGATCATCCCTCTTCCATGGGCTCCAGTTTGACTCCATTATTATCATCAATCTAAGTGAAACTTTTGATTAATCACTAGGGATATATGTCCCCTACGTTGTCCTAAATGACAAGTAGAGATACAAATAATATCATGGTGGGGGGTAGTTTTTAGAGACCCAAAGCTTGATGTACATGTACATTACATTACTTTAGCGTAATACTAAATAGATAACACAAAAAAACACCGAAGTACATTAATAGTTTAGTGTCTTTGGAAACTCGGAACATAATCTTATAATCATGGTGGAAGATCTTCAATATCTCTTATAAAGATCTTCCCCATTTGTTTTCTTATCTAGAAACATTATTTATATCCCGTGGAAATGAAAACATATAAAGGGTGAGCTCAAATTCTCACCAATGGTAAGAATGGAGAAAATAAAATGAACCATATACATTTGAACATAAAATCAAGAACATAATGTTTAAACATCGAAATCTTGAGCAGTGACATAAAACATGGGAGTATGTAAGGAATATATCATAATGGAACATCAATCATGATAAAATATCTTGGAAATAAAACTTGTAATTGTGTTAAAACATTAAGCACATGATACGATTTCATAGTATCCAAGGCATTGCTACCAAGACCATCTTAGTGGACAAAGTCCCTTTTTGAATCTTGTTCACTCCTCGTTCTAGTTCTGTAACACTGAACTGGATTAACTTACCATTCCTTTCATGTCTATCTCATGAGATATAAAACTTTAACCAATGAATTGGAGGTAGATATAGGTCCCACCCATCTCATTATGATATCATTATTTCTTGTGGCACAAAATAAACATAAATCATTCATTAGAACCCAAAGAATAAAATGGGTTTCATAAACATTATCCCATCATCACATAATCCATATAAAACAAATGGATATAATTTCATCATAAGAAAAATCACACCATGTAAATAATAAAGACAATATAATTTAAATATAAAAATGATAAATAATGTCATCTGAGTTGGAAAATAGTTTTAATAAAACACTTGAAATGAATTCTTAAGGAAAATATCATTTCTTCTTCAAAATCAATTTCTTTTCAAAAAATTCCACAAAATTTTAAAAGAAAATGATTTTTTTTTGAAAATAACCAGAAATATTTAGAGTAATATTCATGAAAATAAGGCGATATGAAACCGTAAAAATCTGTTCTTTCCATATATGTTAAAAAAACATTCTCCTCGTACATTTTTCTGAAAAGTCAAAAAGTACCTCGTATGGTAAATAAAAGATTGATTCATTCCATACGATTTAGTAAAAGTAAAAAAATGATAAAAATGACTTTGATTATACGTGTATGAAAAGTAAACATTTTATGGAAAAATTTTGAGAACATATGGACATGGATAATAAACATAACTCTAGTAAATACTTACGAATAAACAATCTCGGATAAGAATGAGATTGGAATAATTATCCCTTACCTTAGGTCCGATATGCTTCGTAATTATCTGAACCTCCTATATAATGATTTAAATAATGTCATTTACTTTTTACAGAATCATATTCATTGTTATTATATCATATATGGTTCACTTATGACTTTATATTACCCATTCTTTTGTAAATTCCATTTTAAAGTAGTGTTTTGGGTAAAATCGTTTTATTTATCATACTTGTTAGGACTTGTTGTTCTTGATATTAATATTAATTATATCATTATTTACATAATTAATGAATTTAAATAATGATTTATATATCATATATATTCAGTATATATATATATATATAATAGGTAGATGAATGAAATAAAATACACCGTTCATGGAGACGGTAGGCCGTACGTATGCATGAACGCTGCTTTCCTTTCCTTATTGACTTGAATGGAAGTAAGTAGATGACACATATATATATAAATAAATTAAGTAGAATAATTATTTCATATATTTCATTATTATTCATTATATATACTTTATAATTATTCTTAAATTGTTAACATGAAGAATGAATCTCATCGCATCGTAGAGACGGTAATCCGTACTTACGTACGAGTGATGATATCATTCCCATAATTATATGAATAGAATTGGAGTTGATGATATAATATCTCAGAATCAGTATTAAGTTATAATAATCATATATTGTTATTATTTACAAAATTATACCCATCCAAGTACGGTGGTGGTGGAAAAATAGATTACACCACGACGTGGAGACGATATTCCATACGTATGCACGAGCGGTGATTTCATTTTTTGTAGGATGGATAGAAGGTGAAATGTGGTTGTTTAATATTTATAATAACACAAAACTATATTAGTGATACTGATGTTATTACATTATAATGAAACAACTAAAAAGAAGAAGTTAAAGAAGAAAGAAAACTTGAAAGAATCGGTAGAAGAGATTACCTCTTTTTCGACACACCTCTTTTAAACTTCTTCTTAGGGCACTAGAGTTGTTATTTTGAGAAGATCAGAACCTCTATTATACAAATATAGATGGTTAGGAGATTAATTGGCATGGTTTGGCCGAGTATAAATTCTCATAAGGGTGTGAAGAGAAGAGGGAAGGAGTGCCCATTTTATAAGGGAGGAGAGGGGAACCTTAGGAAAACTTAAAATATTATTTTATAATAAAGTCATATTCGGTTTGTAATAGCTCAAAATCGATTTATTTCTAAGATAAGGTAGGGATTGGTCTAAATCCTCTCAACCAATTGGTTTTAAACAATTTTAGGTTACTATTGTATCCTTATCATTTAGATTTAAATCTAAGTTAAATAATTTAACTTTTACTGTGTCTTTTTGTTTTCTTACACAATATGGTTAATAAAATTACTATAGCAAGCCAAAAAAACCCCAAAGTGGTTTATTATTAATATATATATCTTTATCTAATTCATTTTACCTACCCTTATATTTTTAGGTATAAAATAACAATTAATAATATAATATTTTTTTTAAGAACTATTTTATGTCAATTTTGACACTATTTGTTAGTTGATTTTTGTGAAACATAAAACAGCATGATTTGTTCGAAAAAAATTAACAAAGTCGATACAATCATGTTATATTAAAGTAGGAAATTAGTATAATTCATAAAAAGTCTAAAATTACATTTATTTCTTTATTTATAACATCAATTATGTTAATATTTAATTAATAAGGTAATTACTGTATCATCATTGTTTCTTCAATAAATTAAATTATTTAATGTATACAAATTATAAATAAAATAATATTATGTAGGAAATCTTTTTAGATTTATAATGAATATTTATTGTCTAATTTATCTTAAATATAACCCTAAATTAAAAATGTTTTAATTATTCAACATTGATTTTAACTATTCTAATTCTTCTTTAAATAAAATAATAATACATGTCCTAATCAAATAAAAGTGTACCTAAATGGTCATATTTTCATCCTAAGGTTGTTTTTGTTCAAATTAAACTTATCCAATAGAATTAGTACATGTGTTAGGGTAATAATAATACCATTTTTACCGTTAATTACCCTATTTATTTTCAACCCTGGTAAATAAAAGTAAAATGTTACTATTCACAAAAAAATTATTTTTTTCTTATTAAACCACATTTTACATACTTATATCAATAGTGACTCTCAGATTTTTGATATTCCACTCACAGAAGTGTTAAAATTATGAATTATGTAAATTTTTAAATTTTCCTAGGAGGTGGGTAAAAGACAGTCAAAAGTTCAATAAAATTTTTATATATCTAAAATTATTATAAAATGAATCCAATGAATTACATTGAAGTTATATATTTATTATGTATCAATTTTGATCTAAAATAAATATAAGTAAAAAAAAATAATTATTTAAATAAAATTTCGGGTTTTAAATAGTAACCTAGTGTTTTCACTATTCATCAAAAATTGAACGTATTCAGAAAAATTCCAAAAATTCACTATACGATAATTTCGATACTCTAAATCCAAAAATGTAGTCAATTTCAAATGATAAAATTTATAAAATTTCAAAAAGTGGGTATTACTATTCATAACTACTAGTTTATATAACATATCATTGTTTAGTGAAACTCAGTATTGGTTACAACAAACGCTATCGTGGAAGGTCATGATTGACTATAATGAAAGCCATATCAGGGATGCATGTAGTGAAAGCTCCTTTTGGTGTAACATACAAAACAAGACATTAATGATATTAAAAAGAATATTTTTCATAAAATCTTGGCGTGTTACATTATACCCCCCGTAAAATGAATTTTGCCCTCGAAATTCTTTAGGGTTATAAATGGTTTACTACTCAATAGTTTCTTAAATATAAACCCAAAACGTAAAAAGGAATACTAAAACTTCATTTTAAAAATCAATTTTAGAAATGTAATGGTTACCCAGATTAACTAATCACTGGTTTCCACATAGGAGAACATAGGTGGAAATATGGATATGGAAGAGAAATCTAACCATCAAGTTCTGATGGAGAGTGGTAGAGAACATGGCTATGAAAAATCCAACACTAAAAAAGCCATAAATTTGTGATTATCTATGGTACCATCTGATTCATTGGATATAAAGGCACTAGGACAACATTTTTGTTTTCATAATGATTTCCCTAAAGTTGAAAATTTTGAATTAGAAGAAATACTTACTTTATTTCACTATAATCTCACCGATGTTCATTCCTTGAACAATTTCCACTTCATCTCTTAAAGAAATGATGTTGAATTTTTCATTCATGAGGTGTTAGCAGATCATGTGATATAATGATGGGTCAATCCATATGTCTCAAACAAAAGGTTAGAAAAAGTTATCAAATATAAATAAGTCCATCTATGGTGATGTTAATTATATATGGTTACAAAAATGGACTTATACTTCATCTATCATACTGCTTAATATAATAAAACTTCTTTCTACTAACTAGGTACTTCCTGTAGGCCATTGGTAGGTGATAAAGGCCTGTCACACTTCATTTGTGGTTTTGATTCCCACATCCTTGTCCAACGCGATGGGTTGTCACCCATCCTGCATGATGTCCTTTTTCTAAAACTACATTATTATAACATTACATAAATAATATAAAAAAATGTTCTAGACATAAACAATACTAACTTATGTCCAACATAATTCCTTCCAATCTTTTGCATTATCCAAAATACTTCTGTCCAATCTCATAGTATAAAGAAAACAATTACTGGAAAGGTAATATAAAAAGCATGTGAATACCATCTTGTTGATCGCATTCCAAACAGTAAATACCTTAATCATGTATTTTCTGGAAATTTAAATTACCATAGAACCTTAATGAAAACATGAATTCGGTCAAAAGTTAACTCTTTCCACATACTAAAATCCCAAAGTTTCTATATACTCAAACCATGATATCAAATTGTCCTTATATTAGTCATGATCTCATTAATACTATCAAATATCTCATTATTATTTGCATCCCTTCATTATGTGCATATCATCATCTTTCCAAAAGTATCTGAATAACCTTTCATGGTTACCGGTACCATTAAACATATACTTTCAAATACTATAGAAAAAACAATTGTGTAACAATCCTTTGATGTGTCTTTATTCTATAGAACCATTACCAATACAACATAACTCTTGATAAACAATAATCATTCAACTATATTCTTAATCCAATGTCCAAGATTCAACAATTATTTCATCTCACATATCATTTGTAGTCTCTTCATCATCATCAAAATAAATACTACTCATAAGACCATGCTGATTCTCTTCATGAGACATTCCCTTAGGGAATTGTTTTGCCTAATTCCCATACATTCCAAAATTAAAACAATTAATCATTTTTGATGTCGTAGCAATACCATTATCCTTGTCCATGGTGTTAACTAAACCATTTCCTTTGCACTTACTGGATTTGTGTCATTCTTTTCCACACCCAAAGCATCTTCCAGTTCCTTTGAAACATTCTTCTTGATGCCTCTTCACACATGATTTACATGTGGGAAAATGAAATATCTTTCCTTTAAGATCATCATGAAACACCATCTTTCTCTTATTAGTCGAGTCAGGAAACTTACCAAAGTAGATATTATTGGTTATATTATGAGATTGTTGATTAGGAATAATAGCGATGTTTGGACTTCCAAATCCCATTTCATTTTGTTGGTCAGGAATAATATCATTCCACTGTCCATTATATCCTCCATTATCATGAATCTTCCTGTTTCCAGCCATTTTCTAAAACCCCAAAATAATAGTATGTGATGTAAAAAGCATGCTACAAAAATATAATAATAAAGGGGGATTACCTTTAATATATAACACCTTAGGTAAAATTATAAGATTGTTACCATAATTCTAGGACTATAACCAATACGTATACTTAACCTTAGATAAACCCCTAGACATACCATAGAAATATCTCTAGAGATTGCACTAAAGTTCTCGCATCCTAGTTTGCAAAGGTTTACTAAACTAAACCTCTGATACCAACTGTAGAGACCGAAATCTTGGCGTACATGGACATTACATTACTTTTTCGGAATACTTAATACATAAAAAAACAAACACCGAAGGACCGTACTAGTTTAGTCTCTTTGGAAACTCAGAACATAATCTTCTAATCGTGGTGAAAGATCTTCAACATCTCCCATAAAGATCGTCCCATTTTGGTTTCTTAACTAAAACCATTATTTTTATCCCGGGGAAAAAAATATAGAGGGTGATCTCAAATTCTCAGTAAGGGTAATCATGGAGAAAATAAAACAAACCATATACATTTGAACATAAAAACATAAACATAATGTTTAAACAATGATATATTGAGCAACGACATAAAACATATCAGTACGTAAGGCATAAATCATAATGGAATATCAATCATGATAAAATAGATTGGAAATAAAACTTGTAATTGTGGAATAACATTAATCACGTGATATTATTTCCATAGTATCCAAGGCATTGCTTCCAAGACAATCTTAGTCGACAAAGTGCCTTTCTGAATTGAGTTCACTCCTCGTTCCAGTACTGTAACACTGAACCTGATTAACTTACCGTTCCATCCATATCTATATCATGAGATATAAATATTTTCCCAATGAATTGTAGGGAGATATAGGTCCCACCCATCTCATAATAAAATCATTCTTACTTGTGCCACAAAATAAACATAAATCATTCATCATAACTCAATGAATAAAATGGGTTTTGTAAACATCGTCCCATCATCACATAATCCATATAAAAAATGGATATCATTTCATCAAAAGAAAAATCACACCTTGTAATAAATATGGACATTATACGTGAATCATAAACAGGAAAAATAATGTCATCTTAGATGTAAAATAGTTTTAATAAAACACTTGAAATGAATTCTTGAGGAAAATATCCTTTCTTCTTTAAAATCAGATTCTATTCACAAAATGCCACACAATATTAAAAGAAATGGATTTTGTTGAAAATAACTAGGAAATATTGTAGATTAATCTTCATGAAAATAAGCCGATATGAAATCTTAAAAATCCGTCCATGCTGTATAAGTTAAAAAAACATTATCCTCATACTTTTGTCAGAAAAGTCCAAAAGTACCTCATATGTTAAACAAAAGAACGAATCCTTCCATATGATTTGGTAAAAGTAAAAAAAGGTAAAAATTACTTTAAACATACATGGAAAAAATTTAAACATTTTATGAAAACTTTTTGATAACATATGGACATGGATAATAAACATAACCCCGGTAAATACTTAAGAATAAACAATCTCGGATAAGAATGAGATTGGGATAATTATCCCTTACCATAGGTCCTATATGCATCGTACGTATCCGAAGATTCGTTATAATGACTTAAATAGTGTCATTTACTTATTACAGAATCATATTCATTGTTATTATATCATATATGGTTCACTTATGACTTTATATTACCCGTTCTTTTGTAAATTCCATGTTAAAGAAGCGTTTTTGGTAAAATCGTTTTATTTATCGTACTTGTTTGGAATTGTTGTTCTTGAAATTATTATTACTTATATCATTATTTACATACTTACCGAATGTAAATCATGATTTATATATGATATATATTCAGCATATATATATATATATAATAGATAAATGAATGAAATGCAATACACCGTTCATGGAGACGGTAGGTTGTACGTATGCATGAACACTGTTTTCCTTTCCTTATTGACATGAATAGAAGTAATTAGATGACATATATATATACATAAATTTATTAGCTTCATTATGTCATATATTTCATTATTATTTATTATATATACTTTATAATTATTCTTAAATGGTTAACATAGAGAATGAATCTCATTACGTCGTGGAGACGGTAATCCGTATGTACGCACGAGCGATGATATCGTTCCCATAATTATGTGAATGGAATTGGAGATGATGATATAATATCTAATAATTAGTATCATGTTATAATAATCATATATTGTTTTTATTTACACCATTATACCCATCTCAGTAAGTTGGTGGTGGAAAAAAAGATTACACCATGGTGTGGAGACGGTATTCCATACATACTCACGCGTGGTGATTTCATTTTTCGTAGGATGGATAGAAAGTGAAATGGGTTTGTTTAATATTTATAATAACATATAAGTATATTAGTGATTCTTATTTTATTACTTTATAATGAAAAAACTTAAGCAGAAAAAGTTTAAGAAGAAAGAAAACCTGAATGAATTGGTAGAAGAGATTACGTCTTCTTCGACGCACCTCTTTTAAACATCTTCTTAGGGCACTAGAGTTGGTCTTTTGAGAAGAACAGAACCTCTATGATATAACTATAGAGGTTTATAAGAGTAATTGGTTGGGTTTGTCCGAGCTTCACGTCTCAAAAGGGTGTGAAGAGAAGAGGGAAGGGGTCCCCTTTTTATAAGGGATGAGAGGGGAACCTTAGGAAAACATAAAATATTATTTTATAATAAATACATATTAGGTTTTTAATATCCCAAAATTGATTTAATTCGAATATAAGGTTGGTATGGGTCTAAATCCTTTCAACCAATAGGTTTTATACAAGTTTAGGTTATTATTTTATCCTTATCATGTAGATTTAACTATTAGTTAAATAATATAACTTTTAACGTGTCTTTTTGTTTTCTTACACTATATGGTTAATAATCATACAATAACAAGACAAAATAACCCAAATTGATTCATTATTAATATAAATATCCATATCTAAGACATTTTTCTGAACCATAGATTTTTAGGAATAAAATAACACTTAATAATATAATATTTGTTTTAAAAACTATTTTATGTAAATTTTGACACTATTTGGGAATTGATTTTTGTGAAAATAATAATAGCATGATTAGTTAAAAAAAAGTTAATTGAATCAATAATAACATGTCATATTTACCTATTAAATTAGTTTAATTCATAAAAATTCTAAAATTACTTATATTTGGGTATTTATAACATCAATTATGTTAATATCTCAATAATAAGGTAATTATTGCATCATCATTGTGTCATAAATAAATTAAATTATATAATGTCTAAAAATTATGAATAAAATACCATTATTTAGGAAAGATTTTTATCTTTCTGATGAATATTTATAGTCGAATTTATCTTATGTATAACCTTACATTAAAAATGTTTTAGTTATTAAACTTTTATTTTAACTAATTTAATTCATCATTAAAAAAAATAATAAATGTCCTAATCTAATCCAAGTGGAACTAAATGGTCATAGTTTATTCCTAAGGTTGTTTTTGATCGAACTATACATATCCAATAGAATTAGGACATGTGTTAAAGGTAATAATAATACCATTTTACCCGTAATTACCATATTTACTTTTAATCGTGGTACATAAAAGTTAAAAGTTACTATTCACAAAAAAAATTATTTTTATCTTATTGAACCAAATTTTACTTACTGATATCAACTGTGTCTCTCAGATTTTTGAAATTCCACTCACAGAAGTGGTAAAATTATGTTTTATGTAAATTTGAAAATTCTCATAGGAGGTGGGTAAAAGACGGTCAAAAGATCAATAAAATTTTTATATATCTAAAATTATTACAAAATAAATCCAATGAATTACATTGAAGTTATATAGTTATTATGTATCAATTTTTTCCTAAAATAAATTTAAATAAAATAAATAATTATTTCAATAAAAAGTCGGTATTAAATAGTTATCTAGTGTTTTCACTATTCATAAAAAAATGAACGTTTTCATAAAAATACCAAAAATTCACCCTAGGATAATTGTGATATTCTAAATCCCAAAATGAAGTCCATTTTGAAAGATATTTTTTTTTAAAATTTCAAAAAGTGGGTATTACTATTCATAATGCCTAGTTTATATAACATATCCTAGTTTAGTGAAACTCGGTATTGCGTACAACACACGCTATCGTGGAAGGTCGCGATTGCGTGTAATGCAAGCCAAGTCCGGGATGTGTGTAGTGAAAGCTCCTTTTGGTGTTGCGTAAAACAAAATACATCAATGAAATTAAAAAAATATCATAAAATCTCGGGGTGTTAAATAGTTAATCCCCTCCAAGACTCAGGTGTCAATCCTGATCCCCCCACTGTTCTTCTATGAAAATTTCCCACAAAATGTATAATTATTACTCAATATTCCACAAAAATGACCCTAAACTACTGTATAAGGAAACTATGTGATCATGTATACAAACATTAAACACTAAAAGAACTAGAATGGTACACGTTCCTAAGATGGATATCCATTACCTTGGCTACTCTAACCACTAAACAAATGACAAAAACTATCATTGTGGCACTTGTTTTTATCTATAGAACGACTTTCATTTCTCCATATTGGAATTTCACAGTTGCTGCTTACAACCTATATCAGATTTTCATCCCTGATGAATTCTTAATTCATCATGTCATCAAAAGTGATCAGAAGAAAAACATTCACCCATGTCCTGATCTCATAATGAATCACATCCTAAAAACCACTAACCCTGGAGATCGACTCTACTAACAAGAATAGCTCAATGTGCTATAGGTCGGGAATATGGCCAACACAGTTCAACATAAATAATTTCCCCTTATGCTATATGTGGGAACTTTTGATATTACTCATCCATCAATGTCTCTAGATAGAAGTTTCATAGAAACATTATCTTGATGCCCTTTAATGAATAATCATTGTGCTATCCGAATTCATCTCGAATGTACCTCTATCATTTGGCTAGTCCACAAAGCATATATGATTAAATCTTTACCCACATATCTGCTGGTGTCTTGAGGTGCTTGAATATTTTCTAGACATACTCGGTTCGAAACATGGATACATAGGGACCTCCCACCCTAGTCAACATTGGCTGATGTTGTAGCTAAAACACTCACATCAGCTCATACATTGATGATATGGTGGGAACTGTATCCCTCACCATGGATCACATAAGCCTCAAAATCCTATCATGAAGTATAACTTTTATATGATCCTCAGGGATTGTAGTAAGCTTCAACTCAGTTGCACATGGAGCATGTTAGTTTCAACTATCCTAATTCTCGATTCGATGATGATGAGGAGGAATTTTATCTACTAGAGAAACAAACAAATTAATGCACTGTGTAACAACAAGGTCAACCACTAAAGATGAATATATCAAAGAACCACTATGTCTTGGTATCTCTAATCATGGATTAAAAATAAATTTACCGAGAAATAATAGTTCATTCATATTATTTGTTAGGTGTAACAGAAATCTGATACCATAGTCTATGCAATAAATAAGTCACATTAATATAATTATGCCCTTTTCATGAACCATGAATGTGAGTATATATCCGTATGATCTTATAATGTTATATGCTTAATCATCTCACTGCATAACATGCCATGAATATAAATCCCAAGAAACACTAACATCACAAAACATGTGAATCATCCAAGGTGAAATAATATCAAACTGTAACAAGCAAAGATCATGAACAACAATCCCATCCTTGGGAACTTGTGTTTTACCCCATACATGGGTTAGCTAATCCCATGTACAAGATCACTAATAAGTCCAAAAAAATACTTGTAACCTTTCTACATTTACCAAATAGTAAAATAGTTGAAGAAACATGCTCCTCATATACCACATTATAACAACCCCTAATCTCGTACTCCCTCTTGTGGCCATAAAGGGATAATTACAAGACTTCAATCACGACTCCCCATACTCTAGAGGCTAATGACTATCAGAATTATTGTGAAATATATAGTGGGGATTCTGTACCCCTTGTAATTAAGTGTCATAAAATTGGAGATAAGTCTAATAAATTAAATTAATTTGAGGAATATGAGCAGTGGAAAACATATGAAATAACTAAGAAAGTAAAGGAGAAAATAATATACCAATGTAAAGAGTCATGTAAGGATTGGTTTATATGTATCTAGAATTCTATCTAATAACATTAAAAATATAAAGACATAATAAAAGTCAAAACAAAAAAATTGTCTCAAACCCCATATCTGGCCCCTCTCATAACTCTAGACCATCCTTAAAGCAACAAGTTAGAAACAATTTCCATTTTCCTTGTCCAATATTGCATCCACGATATATACTCGGGAACCGTACATCAGCCTAAATATGGTGTGATTTAATATTACTAGGTCTACCTCACCATGACTAAATAAACTAGTATGATAATATGTTCATGTAAGAATGTGATAAATTTGTGTACAAATTAGTTCAACAATTATTAAATTTAGAAAAATATTTCTTCAGTGATTTTTGAAAAATATCTATGCATTTATCACAACCATGCGAAACATAACTATTTAATAATGTTAAAACATAACCTATATCATGACCGTGTTAGAATGTTTCATAGAATATATCCCAATAATGTTATCCAAGCCCTTATACCCATGCTATAAAAAATCCCTGGGTCAAGAAAACTATATTATCATCATATCATTTGTTATAGAAAAACCCAATATATAATAATATAAATATGTTTGAATGAGTATCTTTTTATATAAGAATATCAGCTTGTTTGATAGAATATCTCGATTTATAAGCTTCTTAGAATGATTTGGGGCCTAGTATATTATATAATCATCTCATCAAGTTTTAATGAAGAGCCGAATATATAATCCTTTCATCATGTATCACAAGTTAATATCACAAGAGTAAGAATATCATTATATGAATCCATTAATTGAAATGGTTAATTCTGCTAATTAACATTTGTCTTTAAATTTATCCATTATTTCAATTAATCAATTATGTCATTTTCAGTGTTGAATCTATATTAATAAATCACCTTAATCACTTTTCATTCTAAAATTATATGTAATCCATTTCCTACTAATTATATTCAAATATTCACTCACCCAATGGGTAGTCATAATCTAGGTGACACTATCAATTGAATCTAATGGGATCCAGAGTAGAATCCAACATTGGATTTTCATCATTATACTCAATTAATTAATTATTGATCCCAGGTTTTATCACAATCATACTATTTTATATACATTTCAATTTAAATTAGTCCTTTTTATTAAGATTTTTTTCCTACCTTTAATTAATGATCACCCAATGCTTCCATTAGTATTCTCCATAAGAATGGTGGTAGTGACCATCTTTAGAAGGATCCTAAATAATAAATGATCATGATAAAAAATAACTTTGATCATGGTCAGTATATTTCACTATAATGACTAGAGATAAAAGGGAGAGAGGGGAAATCATCACCAAAACCAATTACTAGTGATAATATGTGTAATAGAGACAACCAAAATCAATAGATATGTTCCAAAATTTTCTAAATGGTTACACTAGGATAAGAGGTGTAATGATGGATGTGGGTGACAATAAAAATTATTCACACAACACTTTTAAAAAACACATCAAGAAGTTAGAATGTGTTTCATGAAGTAACACAATTCTTATTTTTTTAGGAGGATATGTTGAAATACCAAACGTCTAATCTGAATAATAAATTCACCTAAACATTACATATCATGTGATTGGTTCGTGATGTATAAAAACGTCATATCATAAATTAGTTGATGATATTATTTTGGTGGATTTTAAATAATTTGTGACACATTTATATGGCATGTAAATTTCATAAAATGGTTTTCATTACATTTTTCATATATATATTAGGACCTCATTTATGGCTTCTCATCATACCAAGAACCCTTGGTAAATCCAAACCAATTTAGTCATACACCATTAATTTAAACTGAATTCTTGAACTACGCCCCAAGGGGATCCCTTGTAGTTTTATCATGTTTCATCACAAACTTAGTCTATATTTATAAAAAAACAATCATCCACAAATAAACATTACCATAAAGGTTTAAATTTAATTAAAAACATGAACAAAATAAGATCATTGAATATCATAGAGAGAACTGTTCCTGGAAAATTATGTGTTTTTATAAAACTCATCCATGGGTACACCATCAATCCTCATCCATCAGTAGATTAAAAAGATTACAGAACCAAAGGAAGATTGATTTATTTATAAAAATGATATGTATGATTCCTTCTTGAGGACCAGGCTACATATCGAACACCACACATGGGCCTATTGCGGGTATATGTCGTGAATATATAAGTGGTGAGACTGATCAATTTTTCTCCCTTAATTTTCACACAAATCATTGATCACATGGGATTAGGGGCTTTAATTTATCATATCATTTTCATCATAAATCTTCTACCTCTAGGGTAACCTCAATTTCTATGTCTCATTTAGTGGCATGATATGACTTCTCCCGTACCACAGAATCCACCATGAGATATGTCACACGAGTTTAATTTAACTATGATTAAATTTATTGTTGCTATGGATGGTATAAGTAGGATTCCTGCTTATGGATCAACTTCAATACCTGATGCCTTTGATTCATCATATATGTCCTTTAAACATTATGTTAAATTTCATGCATGAAAAAAAGTACATGGTATTTGATTCCTATAACAAACAAGATGTGTTGGATGCCTCATAAAAGTTGAATATCAACTATTAAATATTTTTCACTATAATGGATGATGGAAAATTATATAGTTCCTTGTTATATGGCTAATAAATTTAACTATCTTTCTTAGTGTTATAAATAATGAGAAATAGATAAATAATTTCATATAGATACATAAGGACTCATTAAGGGAACCCCCTTTACACATAAAATGATATGATAACAAATAATTTTTTTAAGGTAATCCGTTTAACTTCAATTTTAGGAAGAGATTCATAAAAATATCTTAAATCAATAATATAGTGTTAGAATAGGAAATAAAATTCAACAATTTTGTCTGATGGGCTTTACCTCCAATCCAAATTACAAATGTGAGTTTCTATGAATCTTTCTGTCTCATACCCAAAGGATTTTCTACCATTTGAATGTAGACTCGATCTCAGTTATGGATGTGGGAACCATTGACAGTATCTGTTAATATAAAAAATAGTTAATCCAATAAAAATTATTGTTTAACACATTAAACCCACATTAATCAATCATCATTCTAGAGATAAATTCATTGGAAACAATATCTAATATAATGAATTTCATTTATCTAGAATCCAATCATTATAATCCCCAACATAATTACAATTATATTTTACATGGATGAATTTCATGATCAATTTATTGACTAAATGGAATTTTATTCTAATATTTACCTTAAATTCTTGATTATTACTGTTATACTAATGATATCTTCTATATTATGCAACCCTTACTATGAATTTAATCTCACCCTTCTTTTATTTTCCTTCCCAAGAATATAAATATTGGATCTTTGAATAAGTTAAATGTCATAGAATATTTATTTTAATTTTAATTTATATTCCAATATATATGATATTTTTACATAATCATGATTCTTGAAATTTAATAAATCATCTACCTTTTTACCGTTTTATCAATTTAAAATTATAATATCACTCACGAGCATATGTGGGAAAACACCTCCACAAATTGATGTCAGTAAATTTTCATGTCCTTAGTTCATGGATGATTATGAATATTTATATCATGATTAAAATTTATATGATGATAGATCCATGAACAAGACACAATAATATGAACATCTATGAAAAAAATACATTGGATAATGAAACAATTAACACCTGAAAAATTGGTAATAATAAAATATAGTTATCAAACAGGTGATATGATGTTATAAGAAGATCCTTTATGATATTATAAATATTAATGTTGATATATTATAAATAAAAAAACTTTTACAAACATTATATAATAATTTAAACAAATTTGACTAAATGGAAGCATAGGGTAACAGATTTATTCTCAATTTCCACTCTATTGAGACATATTATTTATTATGCACTTATTATTTTATTTGGGTTATATAAATCCCCTTTAATGATTTAAAATTACTCAATATTTATTCATGGTATTTAATGTTTTAATTTATTTTTACTCATTCAAAGAGATATAACTAAAAAAATACTAAATATATATGAATTTATATTACAATATCATTTATTTGTCTAGATCTCATTTATTTCCATTAAAAAAATATTATAATATAATCTTCATAATATCGATATAAATTTTTATACTCTATAATTTAATGGTGATTTCTTTTTATCTTCCAACATTCTATATCATTTTCACATGAATCATGAACATAAATTATAAAAAAATTTGTGTTATTTATCTTTTTAATAGTGTATAATTTTCATCCCAGTCCATTATATTTAAAATTGTTTAACAAAACATGATTATATTTAATATATTTCATATAACTAAAATTTAATTTAATTATCTACTTTTTAGAAGGATTTAAATTTATCATTATAATGTTTTTTAAGGTTCATTTTCAACATTCATTATAAAAAGTCAAAATGAATGATTCTTTTAAACATATATAGAATTAATAGATTTTCCCACCAAAATCATTATTTTAAACTATTTATATTATTATATATGGTTTCAATTCTTTTATTAATATAAATATTAAATAAAAAATTATTTTTAATTTTTTGTATATTTTTTATATTCTCTGAATGGCATGATTTAACAATAATATATACTTTTTTAATAAATTGATGTTCATATCTCATCCCTTGATTAATTTTTATTGTACATAACATTACAATGAATCATTAACACTATTATGTTAATATTTCATAAGAAACATCATTTATCTTCCATGTTGATAATTATTGTATCAGGGGTATGATAATTCCCTAAACCATACACAATTTCATCATATAATTTATATTAGTAAAGTTATTTTATTGACTAGAGAAATATTAATATTTTATATTTTTACTCAATTCGAATATCTTTTATAAGGATTATTTTTTTATGAATTAAATTTATGATTCAGTATATGATGAATTTTTTTGACTCATAGTTATGGGTGGGGTCGGGAATTAGAAATACCCTTGATGCATCAAAAATTCATGTGAGATAAACCATTTTACTAGCCTAATTAAATGTTATTTTTGGTGTATACCTACTAATAGAATTAATATACCTATTAATATGGACTTATATGTAAGATATCATGATTAATAAGATCATTAATTCAAACATTATACATTTAACTCATTTAAAATTTTGTTATTACTATCAATTATATTATTACATTGATATAACCCATGTTTACTTTCTATGATCATGTTATTGGTAAAATAGAATGTTTTTTCTATTATTTATCTTATCAAAATGGTTATTCGTTATTTAATCATATTATATTCCATTTTATGTAACTATTATTTAGTATTTTATCTCACCCTTAATTTTTATATTTAACCATGATATAAAGATGGAATATTTTAATGAGTTCAAAAATGAAAAATATTTACATTTAAATTTTCTTGTATTCCAATAGAAAATGGGAATCATGTATATATATTTTTCTATGGACTAATAAAATAATATATCCTTGGTGACGTGTTCTTATGTATCTTATAACATTTTAATGAGGTCCATAGTGTGTATGGGTTCAAGAGTTGGGGTTATTGTAGTTTGTATCCGAGAATATATATTAGAAGACTCATGAACTATAATTATATTAACATAGATTAGGGAACATGTACCTATTACATAATTTGAATATATGTCTAATTTTTTTATAATATCATAAAAGTTTTGATATGTTATAGATTATGTGTTTTTCCTACAAATATAATCATATATCGATACTACAATTTGATGACGTTTTAGTATAGATGCATCACGGTGTAATAACCTCAAAAGAGTCGTCTATGTATATCTCATCCAACATTATCTTGTACAGTGAATGAATCCCCTTTACGCACTAGGTTTGAGAATCCATGATAATATTCTTGAGTTATTTAATATTTACATTACAAACAATTTGGAAATATTTGAACATATTTTTATTATATAGTTATATTCTCAAAGAAACCACTTTTATGATTCTAGGATTAAATTTTATTTATTTTGGAATTTATAACAAGTGTTACACAATATTTATAATTATATATTCTGATTTAAAATTTATAATTTGAGGATATACTTTTTTATATAACATTGTTTGTAAATGGTCCATAATTGAATTAATTTTTCTAATAGTCTTGGAAAATGTAGAACATCACATACAGAGAAGTCAAATACCACTAGTGATAGATCTATGCATATCAAGTCTATAGTATGGAAACCTATAATGAACAAAACATTTATTAATAAAATTACATTTATTTTAAATAAATGTTTAATAGATATTGAAAACACATGAACTACTATTTCTTTATTATATATAATTACAATTTAATGATCGTTAAGTATCCTTACTGTTGAAACTATAGCATGTGTACATAGATCACATTACATATATAAATATAGGTTCTTAAAAAATATTTTTTTATAGAGACAAAGGATCTGATGGCTCAAACCTTTTGGATTATACCCTACCTTTTGGATTATACCCTATAAAGCCCATTTATTGGAGATTCTAAGGGAAATATCATTTCTGGGATTTTCCCTAGGCCAATCCCATGTCACGATCCTATAAATTAATCATGATAGAAATTGTTTACGAGACACGTTCAATCTCATCGAGATCATGAACCAAACATGTTCACCGAACGAACCCATAAAAGGCCCACCATCACACATATTACTCTTAAGGAATGTTTTGTTGTAATGATGGAAAATGTAACATGACCCAAGAATTATGATTATGTGCCTTATTTTTTATAGAATAAATAATATACTTTCATTTAATTATTTTTACTTTGTAAATGATTTTTAAAGAAGAAATAGTATATTTGGTTAATAATCAAATTTAATTAAGAAATGTATTTTGATGATTTATTGGATTTTTTAATTAAATAATATTTTATTAAAATATTATTATTATATTAATATTACTACATATAAATGATCATATAATATTTATGTAATTTAATGTGATTTTTATAAAGGCTTGAAAACCATTTTTATCAAAACCCAACAATTTTCAATATATTTTTGTTTTTCTTTTAAAAGTGAAAATTCACATATTTTCAAAATTATTGATATTAAATTAATGTTATTTTTGGAATTATAAAATCAATATTATCCAATGGTAAATTTCTCATAATTTTTTTAAACAGTTGAATTTTATGTGAAAAATTAAATATCATATAAATATATAACATATTTCATGACATCATAATGAAGCAATAGTGACTAAATAAAATACAATAAAGGAAATATTTGGAAAAATAATTTTTTTCCTTCAAAATAATTTAATTTTATGTGTATTTTATTTAATTTACAAATTATTCATGAATCCTCCAAGACATATAAAATATTTTATGATCATAAAATTCTTTCCTTGAAATTGAGACTCACCTCTACATAATCAAGGGAAATATATTAATTTATTCGTCCCAAGGAATTTTAAAATAGTATATACCACTCCACTTTTCTATAAACCATGGGATGGTTTTATTATTGGAATATTTTACTATGTAGGGTCGAAAACCAAAATAATAAATAATTCCTCCACCATTCCTATAAAAATGCATGCAATCAACCATTACTTTTCACTCAAACTCTTTGATGCTCTACCAGCCTATGACCCCTACTCCCTAAACGCCTCCCAAGCTACCCCTCATCTCCCAATAATCATCTCCCATGCTTTTAGGATCACACTTCCAAATATGGGATCCACATCTTCCTCTCTTCCTTTCAATTTAACAACCTTGTTTGAAGGTAGTCATATTACTATAAATTGGATATATTTTCAACCATTTATAATAATTTACTCACCTTCCTTTTTATATTATTTCAATGTGGGATTGTTTATCCTCTTCAATTAACACCCTTACCTAGGTCGTTAATATTCAAAAATCCTTTAGGAGATTTCTCTCATATTATTTCAATTTCAAGTTCTTCATTTGTTTTATGCTTATATATTCCATTTCATATAATGGGATATTATGTTCCATGATCCCTTTACTTTATATCCCACATATAAATGGTGAGTTACCCCTTTCTCTCTCACCCTCCAAATTTAGGAATTTTTATATGATGTTTTATGCTGCCAAAATAGCACAACAATTTTCATTGTAAAAACTATCATATAGGAAACACCATACTCATTCCTCTATCAAAGTTATATCTTATTTGCACATATAATTATCAAATATTTACGTACATTATTTAATTCCATATTATTTTATCATGGAATAAATCATTATTCTAAATAAATCCATGTTATACGATCTATGTGGCACACGTAAGAATGATATTGAAATGATTATGAAGGGTGTGCCCTGATAGTGCTCCAATGCATTGCGTAATATTTAGTATCGTGATGCTCCATAATGGTAAAGTGTTTTGCATCTTTCATTTATAGTAATTTGTTCCACCATGTAGGTAAAGGGGCCTACCTGATTCCTTTATGTTTATGATGTAGTGTTTTATGTTGTTTCCATATTTCCAAGTTATGATAATCATGTTATATAATGTTTAGGTTTTTCTTATGCTTCATTGTTATATCTATTTCCTCAAATGTATTTTATTCATCAGTTTCTTACATGTTTACTCCCTTACAACGAATTATATCTCACCAATTTCTTATTTACGTCCTCAGGTTATACCATGCAATGCTATGTAAAAAGGAATTTTGTTGGCATCTAAAATAAATTTTCTGTAAAGATGTGTATTTAATGATTAATGTTATTATGTAACATTCCTAACATACAAATACACTATACCTCTTGATCTTGTGATTTGTATTAAGTGAATTTTTATATAATGAATCATGTTTAATTTTTATATAAAGAGGAGAGATGTTATTGATGGTATTAGAAGATAAGTTTACTTTTTTGAGGATTAGGATTGGAAAACACTATTTAATGTATTTGAGATAAGACTATGTATAATAAAATAACCCCAAAATATGGGGGAGTATAGAGTATGTGGTTTATCAACAAAATACATCCCTATCTGAATAAAAATAACTATTTGTGGCTCTTTTACAAATTTATCTATGGGTAAAACCTGAAAACACTAATTTGTGATATACTATAATGGGAACTAGTGCATGATAATGGCCTTACTGCAATCTTGGTTGAAAACTCTTAGGGGGTATGCTTTGGTAAATTCATTATCATATTATGAAAATTATTACAAATCATGAAAATTTCCACAAAGAATATATATTAAGAATTATATCAAAGATAACATAGATAAAAAAAATATAAATTCATATTTTAAGGCGATAAATGTAATTTATATGTTATCCCTTTAATGACCTTCACCTTTATTTTTTTTAACAATTACTGATACCCATCCTTATGTGTATATTGGATAGAGTAGAAAAATAATCAAAAAGTGAATGGTTGGGTTTTCATCTCTAGGTATATTCATTATTTTATATTCTAAAAGATTATTAGGATACTCCAAACATCACAAAAATGAATGGTAGTAGAGATGTAGGTGAAAATGGAAAATGGGAAAATTATTGCATCCCATAAACTCCTCTCATGGAACAATTTTTTATTGACTTCCTATAGAACATCATTACACATCTCTTGGGATAATTTTATGAAATTCTTAGAATTAATTGGGATTCCCTATATATATAGCCAACATAAATTATCAAGAGAGATTAATAACTCTCCATTTAGTGAATTGAACATTGATTATATAAAGGCGCATGGAGGAGAATGATTCCTTTTTATCACCATCATCTCAAGCATTTATATTAATTCCCAATGGGATTACATATCATTCTACGATAATTGATTCTAGGGAACCATCCTTGAATACATTCCTAAGGTTATGAAATTTACTGATGTGTTTCCCAATAAATTTCATAGTCTTTCTATTAAAAGATATATTTTATTCTCAATGGATGTTATACCTAGGGAATTTCTAGTATGAAATACTCTATATATAATGGTAGTTTTGAAGGATGATGAAATAAGGAAACAACTAAAAAGAATTTTGCATAAGGGTTTATATGCACAAGTTCCCCAACATTGGGTGCACTGGTATACTTCATAAAGATGAAGTATGGGTCAATTCACATTTAAACTAGTTATTGTGAGATTAACAAAATCATGATAATGAATAAGTATATTTTTCCCTGAATTGATAACTTTTCTGATCAACAATGTTGAACACAATAAATCTCCAAGGAGGATCTATATGAGTATATTAGCAAGTATGGGTGAAGAAGGGGAACACACCCAAGACTACTTTTCATAAAATGTACGGGCCCGATGAATTCATAGTAATTCTTTTTGGACTCACTAACGGTCCAACGATATTTAGGGACTTTGTTAAAATATTCGTTAGAGATTTCCTTGATAAATTTGTGGAAGTCATTATAGGAAATATTATAATATACTCTAAAACCATGGACTAGAAAGAGGAACATTTGAGCAATGTACCATAGATCTTTTGAATGGAGAAGCTCTATGAAATGTGAAAAACGTTTGAGCTATTTTTGAAGGATGTCTCATATTTGGGGCATAACATCACATAAAATGGGATATCTGTGGATCCTTCCAACAATAAATCAATTGATGGATGGTTGAAGCCTACTTTTATGACCGATATACATAGATTCCTAGGGTTTTGTTATCAATGATATGTTATAAAATTATCATGATTTTCAAAATCTCAGACCATGATAACTCAGAAGGGATTCATGTTTTCTTAGAATAATGATTGTAGATAAAGCATAATTAAGTTGAATAAGAGGCTTATAACAACCCATTTTATAACACTACCCACAAGTGGGGAGATTTTTGTAATCATTAATGATTCTTCAATGAAGGAACTGGGATATGTGTTGGTGTATAATTACAAAGTCAATAGTTATCCCTCAATGATGCTCCAAATTCCAGAGAGAAACTATCCCACACATGATCTGGATTTGGTATCAGTAATCTTTGCATTGAAAATATTGTGGAATTATGTCTATGGGGAGAGGTGAAAAATTTATGTTGATCACAAAAGTCGTAAAATATATATTCACATAGAAGGAGATGAATATGTTCCAATGAATTTTGTTATAGATCATCAAGGATTATGACTGATCAATCCATTACCACCCCATGATAGTGAATAAGGTATAAGATTTTATAAGTAGAAAGGACCCATCAATTCTATAATTTATTAGAATTAAAAAGGATCCAATATTCCTAGATTTGATAAATATTGACATCGGAATTATAAAGAATGGAAAATCATCAATAATTTCACAAATTATTTTCCAGCCATATCCTTTGTAAACATTACTGGATTATAAAAAATATGATGTTGGAATTCAGATGAAGGTTGAATCTATCATAAAAATGAAATCTTTTGTGTTAAATATTAATGAAGAAGGAATTGTGATATTCTAGTCAAGACTCTGTGTTCCATCAAATACAAAGTTAAATAAAAATATTTTGTATGATGAAGATATTTCGAATTTATCAAATCACCCTGGAAATAAAAATATATTTCATGGTATCCAAGATTACTAATGATGGGATAAAATGAATAAAGAGATCTCTATGTATACATCAATGTATCTTGAATGTCTACAAGTGATGTCTAAGAAGCATAACACTAAGGGGATGATGAAACCATTATCCTTACCATGATGGAGATGGAAATACATCACAATGTATTCTATCACCGGACTTCAAAATACACCCAAAGTAAATAATGATATATGGGTTTATGTGGATTATCTTAAATAGACTAATCAATTCATTTAAATTTGAGAGGATCTCTCATTGGACCAACTAGAATGGATATACATCACAGATGTCGTAAGTCTGTATGTAGTACCACTATCGATTGTGGCTAATCAAGATCCAAGATTCACCAATATGTTCTTTAACAGTCACCAATATGCTCTGAACACTAAGATGAAATTTATCTGGCCTATCACCCTCAAAATAATGGCCAATTTGAGTGAACTATCTAGACACTAGAGAACATTTTGAGAACATTCATCATGTACTTCAAAGTAATATAGAACCAAAATATTCTTTTGGTGGAGTTCTCTAACAATAATAGTTTCCACTCAAGCATCCAAATGGATCCTTATGAAGCTCCCTATGGGAAGAGGTACATATCAATGACATGTTGTGATGATGTTTGGGAATGAGAAATTATAGGTCTGGAAATGGTCACTGAAATTGTGGATATTTTTACGACCATCCAACAGAACAACAAAGTTTCATAGTGTAGAAAAAAGAGGTTTGTTGGCAATAATAGATGAGACCATGAGTTTGATGTTATAGAAATGGTATTTTTATGCATATCTCGATGTAAGAGAGTTATTATATTTGAGAATATGGGAACGATTAATCCATGGTACCCCATCCCATTTGATATAGATGATCACATTGGAGTTGTTTTATTTTGGATAGAACTCCCACATAATCTATCTCAAGTCCCTACTATGTTTCATGTATCACTCTTAAGGAAGTAAATACCAGACCCATAACATCTACTCAAACTAGAGGTGGTACCATTATAAAATGAAATCTCCTATGAAGATATGTAGGTGATTAACATATATCATATAGAAAAAGTTCTACAAAATAAGACAATTCCCCTTGAAATGTTTTGTGGAGAAACCACATGTTTAAAGAAGTGATGTGGGAATCAAAGGAAGTGATGAGGCAAAGCTACCCTCATCTATTTTAGTTTGGGAAGATGAAATTTCTCAGGTGAAATTTTTTAATGGGGTAAAGTTGTAATGACACACATTTTTTTGAATAAAACTACATTTATTTTAATTAGATAACTTATGGATATTGAAAACACATGAACTACATTTTTTTATTATATTAAATAGGTTTTAAATGACCATTACGTATCCTTAAAATAGATAATATAGTTTTTGAACAGTAATCACATAACTAGTATAAATATTGGGTTTTAATAACTTCTTTTGACACAGAAAAAGGATGTGATAGCGTCACCAGTATGATCATAGGCTATAAATCCCATTTATCAGAGATTCTAATAGAGATAACATTTCATAGATTTTATTTAGATAAATCCCTATCTGAGATCCAATAACATAAGCAGGAGAAAACCTGTTTATGAGAGAAGGTCAATCAAATCGAGATCACCACCCAAACCATGTTCCTTGAATGGCACCAAGAAATCACCACCATCGCACACCTTAGTATAAAGGTCTATGGTGGTGTTACAAAGGGATATGTAACAAGACCCTATCATTATGATTATGTGAAATATTTTTTATAGAATAATGAATATAAATTAATTCTATTATGTTTACATTTAAAATTATTTTTATTGGAAAACTAGTATTTTCGTTTAGCAATCAAATTTAAATAAGAAATCTATGTTTAGAAAATAATGGTTTTTTTAATAAAATAATATTATAATTAAATATTATTATTAAATTACTTTTATAAAATATAAATGATCGTATAATTTTACAAGGTCAATTTTAGTTTTTATTAATGTATGAAAATGATTTTTTAACCCATTTATTTTCAATAAATGATTGTTTTCAAAACGGATCAATCCTTAATAATCTGGTATCTTGTATATTATGACAATTTAGTGAAGTAGAAACAGAATTTGCGTTTCTCCAAATGGTTTTATTATATTTTCCTTAACATATCATGATTTATTATATCAGGGCATCCATCAATATGAATATCCATTAATGGTAATTAAATTATTATTATCCATGAGATTATAACATTTATAATATCTATGGCTACATTTCGTTGTCAAGATATTAATTAAATAAAATTTATCTTCATATATTTAAAATTTCAAATTTATTATTCTTTTTTTACCAATGATTAATTATAAAATATGAAACCCTTACTATGTTTATGAGCTTATCTTTATTTTATTTTACTTTCCCTGAGATTTGGAGAATAAATATTTAACTGAGCTTTAAGGATGCATAATATATAATTTTGTTTTTTTTTTCAATATAAAATAAGAATAATGTATATATATTAAACTTGTAGAATAGAAATTTTTTTTATTATTGGTGGTGTTATCAATTGTATCTTAATCCAATGTAATATAGAGTTGTATTTGAGCACCTACTATCATCCTCAAACTGAGGGACATATCAAAAGAACTATTCAAACATTAAAAGCATGTTGAAGTCATTTACACATTAATTTAATTGTATTTTTCATCATATATGATATTATATATTTGAAAATGATTCTATTATAAATTAATACCAAGTTTAGAAACATTATCGAAGAGTTTAGAGCTTGATCTAAAATGTGGATGCATGAGGTGAAGGATTCTATCTCAACTTTTACTCTATTGAATGATATATTCATATATGAACCTATATTATTTAATGTGTTATATATACTACCACCTTTATTTATATAAAATTAATAACTATTTATTCATTGTACATAAATTATCAACTCATGTTTACTCATTCAAGGGGTTACATTTTATATGTTGCAAAGGATGTAAGAATAAATTTTACAATCTCAATTTTTGGAGATGAATTTTATTTTCATTGAATGAATCTAATAAATAATAAGTATTGTACTAAAATAATATCCCTAGTGGAGGATAATTTACATGATGGTTTGTTTTCATAGATTAATGGAAATACAATTAAAATATCATTAAAATAATTCTATAAGAAAATATATGTAACATCCCAATGAAATATAGAATACAATACATTAAGGTCTCATTCTATTTTCTAATAAGATATTAATTTTACATTACCATACCTGATATTTAATAATGTGTTTCTTTAAAATCTTATATATCAATTATGATTGAGATATACCGAAACAAATACATAATTAATAATATTATTTTAAATAGTAGTTATCAGCTATCCATTATACTAACGGGAATAAAGATAACTAACTATATTATGTTTAAACATGTTTATAACTTTTTTTTTAATTTTTCTAATAAATTTTAGATTCTTAAAATGAAAATAAAAACAATTTTAAGCATAATATACTCTAAAATTTTTAAAGGTACTTTTAACGTCTTTTGATGAATAACCCATTTTAAATATAGTTTCTCACACTTTTATATGTTCTAAGTGGAAATATAAACTTATAATATGGATGTGGGCAATAAAATTAAATTATATTGATATTTTAGTATTTTTTTGATAAAATTAAAATTTTAATGAACAGTGAGAAGTACTGAATTTCAGTTTAACTCTACTTTTTCATCTAATTTATTTATAAAGTTATGTAGAAAATTTAATTGATTTTAAAAGTGTAGTTAGATTTTTTATCATTTTATTAAATCTTGGTCATTGGAAATAATATTACATTGAAATTTCATATTAACATATATCAATATTTTTATGGTTTTTACTTTTAAAAAAAATATGTTTTCTCATTTTGACAATGAGGATTAATTTTTAATTAATTACGACTACTTCTATGATTATAATTTTGAAAAATGGATTTAATTTTTCAAATTAGATTTTATAAATTATGTATACAGGCCCATTTTATTTTTAGACATTATGAATAGTAAATTTTGTAATCATTTTTGTTACCATGGTTGAAGGAAAATCAGGTAGTTAAAGGTAAAAAAAATAATACAATAATAAAAAACTAAACTAAAACTTCTCATAATTTTATTGTATGAGATATTTTTAACCAAAAAATATCTTTAGAATAAAAATTTCTTTTTTAGTCACTTGGTTGTGATTACAACATTTATACCATTTAATTTAATGTAAAGGAAATGTTATCAAAATCATGACTCTTATTACTAAAATAATTTTATTATTGGGTCTTATGAGTGATCACTACGATAATAAATATTAATTTGAAAGAATAAAATACTAAATATATCATGGAATTTTAATTTTTACTTTAAGACATTAAATAATTAGATTTAATTATAGCACAATAATTATGAAGCAATTGCATTATTAATGAAGGAATAAAATAAATGATATTATAAATATTAAAATAAATATTATTTTTTATAATTTATGTCATATAAGAATTTTCAATGTTTCTATGATATGTTATAAGTATATTAAATGATATGTTTTGAAATACTATTACTCTATTTATTTTATATTTTAATTAAATTAAATGAATCTTGTAAATATTGACAAAATTGATATTTTATAAAAATATTAATTAATTAAATTATTGAAAAAATATATACATTTTTAAAAATTAAAAACTGAATATTATATTGTTTATAATTTTTTTAAGTTTCCAATTATGAACTGTTTTCCTAATATAAATAAAATTTATAGCCTCTTAATATTTAAAATATTGTTACAAAAATAAAAATTAAAAGAGAGAAATTAAGGTTAAACAGAAAATACGAGGAATAAAATAAAATTAATATATGTTTAAAAATTATTTAATTAGTTGATTAAGATCTATAATCATGTTATATTTTACATATCTCATGTTGGAGTCATTTGGAATATTCATTTAATTTTAATTAATTTAATATTTTAAACGTTTCCAATGATATCCCTCCCTACTCCTATTTAATGTTAGCCAGTGTTCTCTTATTATCACACTTAAATAAAAATTTAGTTCAATAAATACCAATCAAAAACAATTCCTATAATCTCTCCCCAGATTACTGATTCATTATTTTTGTCAAATAACTTTTCTTATAGGTGATAAGGTTTCCCTCAAAGGTGATTAAACAAAGAGGAGTTATCATTTTTTATGTTTTTCTATTTTATATCTTCTTCCACTTAATTCAAGTCTTCTCCAAACATTATGAGAAAATAACTATAGTACCCTCTAGATATTGAGATGTTATTATGTTAAATTAATCACCCAAATAAATATTCACTTCCATCAAATTGGAAAGGAATTAATCGTTTGTGTGTCTGTGTGAACTATAACCTCCATAAACCAATATAATTCTTTTTTGATAATCGTCTATCAAAACTAGTTATAATGATGGAATAATAGTTTATATAAGAAATTAATGACATATTTATCATTTTAAATAAAAAATTCATCAAATATTTTCATAATTATAATTCACATAATGATGATTATGTTGTTCCTGTGTACATGTGAACTATCACCTCCATGAAGTGATGTGAATTGTTTTTATTCAACAAGTCAATTGCATAATATATATAAGTATATTTAAATTATTATTAAGATTTTAATAATATTATTATAATTCTGGAATTATAAAATAATAATTACTTTATTTCCATAATGATCAATGATAATTGAAAATGATACCCATGCATAGGTATGGCCTACCGTCTCTATGAATATAACATTATTCATTATTCGTGACCATAATTAATGGTTTGATTTTACAAAAAATTGGATAAGTGTATTAAATTGAAGACTATTCCATGAATATTAGTTCAGAGATGATTTACTTATGACCACATGGTCCAGTGACATGAAAACCATGTTCATTTTCGACTATATCACTAAATATCGACAAGAAATCAAATATTAACGTCAATAATTATGTAGTACCTATCACATGGTAATAAATTTTATAAAAGACACAATAATATTGTAAAATTTTCTCATGTAAGTATAAATTATTAGGTCTTTATTATTCAGGAATATAAATATCATATGTGATTATTCAGACACACGGTAAGGGTCTTCATCTTAATCTTCTTTCGTTGAGGCATATTTTGATAATATACACCACCTTCTTCTATATAGTCTATAATCTACCCCTTTTGAATTTTAATTTCATTCAATATTTTCAAAAGTAATATTTTTTATACAAATATATTTACTAAATGAAAAATGAACGTTTTTTAACATATTCAGCAACAACGACCATTCCACCATAGTGAACATTATTTGGTATTTATCTTCCTCTAAAAGTCATAATGATTTAATAAAAAGAAAATACCATATTACTTTTTTGTTATTTTCAAATGGAAAACGGTTTTGATAATGGATTGACTATATCAATATCTTGAATTTTGAACTTATTATTTCCATGTGTATGTTTTATTTTTCCATTATAGATGTTTTATGTGTTATGATTTTGTTATTGTTCATTGATATTTCTTATGTATATGGGTTTTTCATCTATAAAATGAGATTGGGTGAGCCTGTGATAGTTTTCCCTTGATTTTGTTAATAAGATAGAGTTTAATAATAAGGTTTCCTCTATGATATTTATTAAATATTCATTGATGGGTATTCCAAAAGTAACCAAGAAGGTTACTCCCAATGTTGATTTGAACGCTACAATGTAAGTATGATATTGATGTCACATGTTACCTTTATAATTTATGATTGATATGATGTTTTTCCTGATTTATTTTATTTCATGGGATTCTAAATATTCAGGGACTAACATTTTTTTCCTATTATATATCCATTATAGAACAAATTTTTCTCATCCTATTTTTTTAAATTGTTTTCATAGGATATAAATATCTATAAATGAAAGGAAGAAGTCAAGAATATTTTTATCAAGAAAATTAAATCTTGTTTTGTTTTAAAGGTTTTATATATTGAATGAAATATATATTATTATAGTATCATCCACAATAAATACATATTAGTTGTAATTTAATAGTTCTTTCCAAATTCACTAAAACTCAAATCCTAAACAGATCCTTAATGAGAATTCTTGTATTCACTCAAAATTATGAAATATTTAAGTATGGGGCCTTATAAATGGTATCATAGGTTAGTTTATATAAACTTATGGGTTAGGATATTGTTAATATAATATCTGTAAATTATTTTTACATTACGGTAAAATTGAAATGATATCAAATTTTAAGATTACATTGTTTCTTCATCTATGTTATGTCTGTTTAGAATGGTTTTCGGTAGAGGAAACATGGTAGCTATGATAGGATGGAATCTAGAGGAAAAAACCTTTCAAATCAGCAACATGATAAGGCTATAAATAAAACAAAATAATTTTTTACTATGATGGAATAATTTAATCATGATATAAATGGTGGTGGTATCCAAAAACAGGATCAGCTAATGTCACGACATGTCCCCTGAAACCCATTCTGTGATAACCCGAAGCCTGCCTCCCATTGTCTGGGGTCTAGAAAGTAGCACCGAGTAGGCATATCCCATAATTGGGAGGCATTTTCCCATGTACATGTACATTCACACCCATCTCTAAGAAAATCTAAACATAAAAACACTATGTAAACATAGGTTCAATCAACTAATTAAACCCACGCAGAGTAAGGTATATAACTAAAATAAAGAGGGGCTAGAATACAATCCTAACATAAAAAAAGAACAATATCAGGGATCTCACCTATAGTAAAAACTACTTCAAGGGTAGGTACTACAAGTTATCTGAATTTCCTTGAATCATACCATGTATTTAGGGTCACCCTCCAAGCACCACCTAGCCCCATCCCACCAAGGACTCCATCAAATTTATTGGTTTTCTAGACAAGACCTGAGACATGGTGGTGATCCCATGTAGTTGTGAGTGAAACAATGCATAGTAGGGACCCCAAACCACAAATTAAGTACAAAAAGTATACCACAAGGAATCACAAAATGTATACAAAAAATAACTACATAAACTATAACCCAATAAATATCACTAATAAATACACCAAATAAACAACCAATGATTTACATGAAGCGTAGAATTTATGATGTATAACCAATATACTATGTAGAGTCAAATCAAACCATGTATAGGTCTATGGTACCCAAATAGGATTTTAAAATAAAACCACAACACCATCAATTAGAAAAATGTGGAGTTTTGGAAACACATGGAGTGTATGTAACACATGGATTGTCCGTAATACATAGATTTTAGGTTACCCAAGGTGTGTAGATAACACACATCATGATGGTAGCACAATGAGTGTAGGTATCACATAGATTTTCTTCAATGAATAGAGGACCTGCACCCTGGTGGGATATGGGACTACCGACTCGAAATTTTTAAGACAAAATATCATGATTTGACACATAATCTGGATAAGACATATAGTCTTTGTTATCACATAGCTTCAAGGTTGCAACTAGCCATAGTATTCCATACAGAACATGATCATTCCAAGAATACCATATACTCAAGACAATATTCCACATGACTACATCCATGGAAAATTAATAAGATTATATCAAAAGTACAGCCTTGTTGTGAGGTTACCAATGACACAAACATATCTCCAAATGGATAAAATGTTTTAGAGTAATGGGAAATTAAGTAAAAATGGTCTGGTTGGGTCTAATTCTGGTCCATCCTGGTCGGACTGACCAAACCATTCCTGACCTGGGTCCTACCCGACCTGACACCTCGTGACTGACCCATTATTGACATCAACTCGGCCTATATGGATGTGGTCCATTTGGGAAAAATATATCTGCACACATCCTGCTGGCCTCCTCTACACATGCCAATGCATCTAGACCACGTACCACACGGCCGATTTTCATGACTAGCTTCACCCGCAGCTCGGCCATGGGTCCTTCGTCCAATGAGGCATGGGGAGCCACATCCTATAAATATAGCGGCCTATCACTTCTAGCCACAGTCATGCCCCCATTGACCCCTATATTGCCTTCTGTCGATTTGATGGTAGTATACTTCTATTTGGTTATACCCTCACCAGTGGATCTCCTTTGATGGGTAGTCAGTCACACCAAGGTGCTCCATTCTTCAAAATAGAAACATGCATGAAACACTTATTTCATTTTTCACCATAATTATAACCAACTTGTCTTTTCATCTCTCTAGGGGTCCAATCACATTCAGAAACTCTCATAAATGCCTAACATGACCACAAGGGTCTATCAGTGAAAAATGAAAAACAGGGGAGAGATATGAGGATAAGAACACCCTTATAATAAAACATTACATTGTTCGTGTCATCCTTGGTCTATTCAAGTTAGTGAAAGATATAAAAGATAAACAAAATAATTTTTAAAAATCCATCCCATTAATCATGCATTTTTAACCAGCCCATAAGAATGATCAAACCATGGATCAAACTATTCATGGCTTGGTCTGCATTCATCAATCTATAATATAATGGGGAAATAATATAGGGAAAAAATTAAGCACCCTACCTAGTGGATTGGATCGATCACTGATGAAGTGTGTGTCGTACATTCCTGATTTATCATTCCACCGATGCATGTTGTGTATCTGATCGTCAATACAGAATTGTTCATCATTCATCAGCAAGTGTTTCTTGCAACCTATTTTTATCAATCCTCTAGTGATTTTGAATCTAATCTCATATCCCTACCCACATATTAAATGAAGAAACACATTTTAACATTTCTCTTTTTCTTGAGTTGAAGCATTTCCAAATTGTTTCATTTATGAACAGAGACAACTTATTAGTAGTTTTGTCATAGTTTTTTTTTCAATATTAAACATTTAAATAAACCAGTTCTATGTTAATTTTATTTTCCTTTAAAATTTCTAAATAATATTTTCTACAGACAACCTACTTCGGTCGATGTTAGCTCCTACTTAAGAAAAACCAACTTCCTTGAACACAGTGGTTCCATCGTATTTCAAATCAACGAACTCATTTAAATTTTAGAAAAAAAAGCACACATGTTATTTTTAATAAACTAAATAATAGTTTGAATATTTTTTTTGAAGCACGGGGCCAGACGATTATGTGTTATCTCAGCACCTCATCCTGAAATAATCACATATAAATTAAAAAAATACATGGAAAATTTGGTACATAACATTCTTCTAACCATAGGGCTTTACAACCCTGAATCCAAAACCGGGGATAAAGAAAAAAATGGGATACTGTTCACTAATTCAAAACACCCCCCCATGTTCCTCCTAGAGATTCTCATGCTACCACCAAACATGCACCAGAGGAATCGACCATCGACAAAAAATCATATCCTTCTGATCCTTGATCTATATAGAGTACTCTCAGTAAGACACCTCATCGTCAGTATCTAGTTCACCCCTATCAATGTTTTGTTATGGGTCGTGTATGTTTTTCCTCATCTATGATAGGTGCAAGATTTTATGAACCTTCACTAAATGAATAGGTAGGTCTATGTTGTATGCCACCTCTCATAGACTACATAGTGTTAGAAAATGTCTGATATAACTCAAAGATAACATGATTCCCTAGCTAAATATTTATATCCCACATCGATGAGATACACGAAGAAACACATGGTCTCCCTTCATAAACACAAAGGGTCACAATCACCCAACAACATAAGACTTATTATGGCTCTTTTTAGTATTCATCATCTCCTGGATGACCAACACCTTTTCCATAGTTGTATGTACCAACTCTAGACTAATGAGTGCTGACTCACTATGGTGAGTCCAATAATTTGCCTAACTATAGGTTCACTCATGTAATGCCTTGAATGGTTACATACTAATGATAGAGTGGATACTTTTTTAGTAGTAATACACCAATAGGGGTATCTGATCTTCATAACATTGTCCAAAATCGATTATGAAATCAAGTAGAATTTCCTCTAAAACTAGGATGGTCCACTCTATCTGGTAGTCTTTCTGAGGGAAAAAACATGTGCTAAAGAACAAATGAGGTCAAAAAACATCCCGTAATCCCTTCCTCAATCGGTATGTAAAGCGTGGATCTTGATATGAGATTATTGATGATGGGACTAAAAGGAGTAAAACTGTCTCTTTTACATACATGCATCCCTATATCACTACTAAACCATATTCCTGAATCACATAGAATCGGGCTGACATAGTGAGTCAGTTAATGATCTCACATATGGCATTGTGACCCCATAACATAAGTGGTAAACCCATCATTATTGTAACACCCGAGATTTTTATGAGTATTATTTAGTTTTTATATTATATATCATCAAAATAATCTTTCACTACACACTAGTTTGGCTTACTTTACATGCAATCGCGACCTTCCTCGATAGCTTGCGTTGTACGCAATACCGAGTTTCACTAAACGACGATATGCTATTAAAATATTATTAAAACTATCCGTTATGAATAGTAATAACCACTTTTCGAAATTTTATAAATTTTATTTTTCAAAATGGACTTCATTTTTGGATTCGGAATATCGAAATTAGCCTAGGGTGAAATTTTGGTATTTTTCTGAAAACTTTCGATTTTTGATGAATAGTGAAACTACTAAATGGCTGTAAAAAAAATTGAATTTTTCATAAAACTTAATTTTACCGCTTCTGTGAGTGGAATTTCAAAAATACTAGAGACACGGTTGATTTCATTAGGTAAAATGTGGTTCAATGAGATAAAAATAATTATTTGATGAATAGTAACTTTTTACTTTTTTTTTTACCGCGGTTAATAGTAAATAGGGTACCTAAGGGTAAATATGATATTACTATTACCCTAAAACATGTCCTAATTCTATTGGATAAGTGTAATTCGACCAAAAACAACCTTATGAATATAGTATGACCATTTAGGTCCAATTGGATCAGATTATGACATTTAATATTATTTTATTTAATGAATAGTTATAATAGTTAAAATCAAAGTTTAATAACTAATACATTTTTAATATGGGGTTATACATAAGATAAATTCGACTATAAATATTCATTAGAAAGATAAAAATATTTCTTACATAATGATATTTTATTTATAATTTTTAGACTTTAAATAAATTAATTTATTTATGACACAACGATGATGCAGTAATTACCCTTTTTAGTAAATGATAACATAATTGATGTTATAAATGCTCAAATAAATGTAATTTGAGACTTTTTATGAATTAAACTAAATTTCTAGGTTACTATGATATATTAGTGTTGATTTAATCAACTTTGTTAGAACATATAATTCTGTTATGACTTTCACAAAAATCATATATCAAATAGTGTCAAAATTGACACAAAATAGTTTTTAAATCAAATATTATATTATTAATTGTTATTTTATTCCTAAAAATATAAGGATCGGCTAAATGACTTAGATAAGGATATATATACTAATAATAAACAACTTGGGGTTCGTTTGGCATGTTATAGTAAGTGTATTAACCATAGAGTATAAGAAAACAAAAAGTCACGGTAAAAGTTAAATTATTTATCTTAGAGTTAAATCTAATTGATAAGGTTAAAATAATAATCTAAACTTGTCTAAATCCTATTGGTTGATAGGCTTTCGACCCATCCCCACTTTACCTTCGAAATAAGACCCTTTGGAACCATTATAAACCGATTTTGACTTTAATATAAAATAATATTTTGAGATATTCCTAAGGTGCCCCTCTCCTCCCTTATAAAAGGGCACCTCCTCCCCCTCCTCCTCACACCAATTTGAGCACTCAAGCTCGTCCAACCCCTGCCAAAATCCCTTCTCCACTTCCCTAGAATAATCCTATAGGTCCTGGTCTTCTTCAAAGACCAATCTTAGTTCCCTATGTGGAGGATTCAAAGAGGCGTTTCAAAGAAGAGGTAATATCCATTACCGATCTTTTCAATTTCTTTCTTCTCAACTTCTTCTTATTTAGTTGTTTCATGATAAAGTAATAACATCAGCATTAATTACATACTGATATGTTATTATAAATATTAAACAACCCTAATTCACCTTCTATCCATCCTACGGAAAAATGAAATCACCGCGCGTGCGTACGTACGGAATACCGTCTCCACGCCGTGGTGTAATCTATTTTCCACCATAACCATACAAGGATGGGTATAATGGTGTAATGAGTAACTATATATGATTATTATAAAGTGATATTGATACTGAAATAGTATAAATACACTTAAATACAATTCCACGATCATGGGAACAATATCATCGCTCGTGCGTACGTACGGAATACCGTCTCCACGATGTGATGCGACTCATTTTACATAATCATCATTACATAGTAATTATATAAATGAATTGAATGAATAAATATGATATATGTAACACTAATACCATTCTGGATATAAGGTATCTATAAACTTAAAAGAAGAATAAGAATTTATTCGGCAAAACACGCATAAGAACAAAAGACAATAAAGACCCGAGTAACAAGTAACAATGAAATATTACTAATAAGAAGCTAAGAATATGACCATATATGATATGATATCAATATTTATGATTCTTGAATAAGTCAATAACATTATTTAAACCATTATATAGGAGCTTCGGACACGTACAAAGCAAATCGGATCTAAGGTAAGGGAAAATATCACAATCTCATTTTTATCCGAGATTGTTTATACTTTGGTATTTACTGGGGTGTATTTTATCATCCACATCCATGTTTCATAAATATGTGAAATTATTTCAATCCACCTAAAATTGTTTAAATCAATTTTTACCCTTCGGTGAGTTTTTAGTAAAGGATAAGAAATGAATCTTTTGTCTTTTTTCGTATGAGTTACTTTTTGACTTTTCCGAAAAAAGTACGAGAGGAATGTTTTTTTAACATATACAACAAGAATGGATTTTTAAAACATTATTTCCAAGAATCTTCCTTTATAAGTTTTCATGTTTATTTTTAATCAACTTCTTTTAGTTTATAATTGTATGAAATTTTATGAAAAGAAAAGTGTCTTTGAAGTAGAAAGGATATTTTCCTCAAGAATGGAGTTCAAATGTTTTATCAAAATTATTTTCCATCTAAGATAATATAGGGTTATGTTTTTATCCCTATTATTAAATTTATTTGATTATGTTGTGAGGGAATTATTTTTATGAAGTCATTTACCTTATATGATTTGTTTTATGATGTCATTATGTTTCAAGAATCCCATTTTTGTTACATGTGTTATGCGATGATGTATGATTTATGATTATGTGGCACACATAAGAAAGGATTCATTATAAGATGGGTGGGACCTATATCTCCCTCTAATGCATTGGGTAAAGATTTATATCTCCTGAGATAAACATGGATGGAATGGAAGGTTATTTCGGTTTAGTGATACAGGACTGAAATGAGGAGTGAACTCGGTTCAGAAATGGACATTGTCTGTTAAGATAGTCTTGGAAATGAGTCATGACTAACAAGAAATTATTTTCCATGATTATGTGTGCATGCCACAAAGTTTCAAGTTTTATGTTATGATTATGGGGATCTCATTTTCACTTCTATGATTTATTCCATGTTAAGATATTATGATCTCTTTTGCAGGTTATGATTTTCAAAAAGATATGATATGATTTTTATTTCATTTATTTGCCTTGCTGAGCATTTGAGCTCACCCTTTTTTGTATGTTTTCTTTTCCCCTGGTCAGGAAGATGGATATTATGTAGAATATGAAAAAAGGGACTCTAGATATGATGAAATAAATGGGAGGAAAAGTAGATGCTTTATGAACCAGTTGTTTATGTTTCCCAGTTTCTAAAGACACTATACCTATATGGTCCTTTGTGGTTTTGTCATATGTTGTAATAAGTGTGCTTCAATTTTGAATTATTAACTATGTATGTAAAGTATGGGTCGTTATAGTTGGTATCATAGGAAAGGTATAGTCAACCTTTGGAAACTAGGATGTGAAAGCCTTAGTAAGAACCCTAAGGATAAGTCTGAGCATAGAACACAATCTTAGTGTTTTAGAAATGGCCATGAATAACCTAGGATAAGACCATAAGCATGAAAATTTTATTCTTTAATTATGTGGTTTTCCAATTATAATTAGTGTTGCTCACACTATTCTTCTTTGTTTTAGACAATGGCTGGAACCCGAAGGAACCGTGTTAATGCGGAATGCGATGGGCAATGCAATGATTGTCCCCCTGAGCAACCAAACGATATGGGAGCTGGAATGCAAAATCTTGTAGCCATGCTCACACAACTTTCTCAAGCTATGAATCATGCAGGACTTCCAAACGAACAAAGGAAGGAGCAACATTCTGTTGAATCCTTCATGAGGCAGTGTCCACCTTTTATCAGCGGTTCAACTAATCGATTAGTGTCTAAACAATGGATTAGTACCACTGAAAAGATATTTTCAGTTCTTCAATGTTCTGAACATGATAAATTCATCTTAGCGGTATATTGTTTGGAAGGAGAAGCTGATCAATGGTGGAATCTTATCAAGATTATGAGGCCAAGGGATGAAATTGAGTCCATGTAATGGGACGAGTTCAAGAACTTATTATTCAATAAGTATTTCCCTCGTATTCTCTGAACAAAGATGGAGAAAGAGTTTCTTGAACTAAAGAAAAAGGATGATGAATCTGTTGGTACCTATGAAGCAAATTTTACAAGACTTGCAAGGTACGCTTCTGGTATTATTATCCAACCTGAGAGTAAGATCGATCGATTCATTAGTGGCTTAAAACCAAATCTTTGAAGGGAGTTAGCCATAAGAGACTTCAATAGCTACGAGGAAATCGTTCGATGTGCTCTCAATGTCGAGATGGAGATTGGAGTAACCCATCAGTCATATGGGTTTGAGAAGAAGAGGAAAATGGAATTCAAAGGAAAATCTAAAGAGAACACTGAAAAGAAGATGATCTTTCCCTTATGCTCAAAGTGTGGAAAGAAACATGGAGGGAGTTGTCTTAAAGGGACAAGTAAATGTTTCAAATGTGGAAAGGAAGGTCATCGGTCATTTGAATGCCGCGATAATGGGATGAAGATGTCTAATGATGGAAACAAAGGAAGGGATACACAGAATGAACCTACTACACTTCAATGTTTCAAGTGCAAGGAGATGGGGCATTATGCCAATCAATGCCCAAATCCAAGGGTTTATGATGATGTTCAATGTCAACAAACTCTTAAGTCTAAAGACAAAGGAATGTCACATGAAATTTCTATCAGCGATGTGGAGTACGATAACGAAGTGGTGAAAGGTACACTTACCATCCACTCTAAAGTAGCAAATGTTTTATTTGATTCTGGATCCACCCAATCTTTTATTTCTGATGAATTTTCTAAGGGTATCCCCGTATTACCTCAACAATTAGATGTTGAGTTAGCTATGACAACACCTAATGGCACAACAGTCACATAAAAAGTTTATAATTCTTCTCCGATCGACGTTTGTGGGAAAGTGCTTCCTACAAATCTTGTGATCCTTCATTTAGTGGAATTCGATGTGATTCTTGGCATGGATTGGATTTCTTTATACGGAGATCATATCAATTTCCAAAGAAGGGATGTCACATTTCATATTCCAGATCAATCTATGATCGTCTATCAATGAAAAGATGAACATAACTTTCTAGTGGAAATTTCTTCCATTTTATGGGTATTGATTCCACTAAATGAAGGTTATTTATCTCAAATTGTTAGTGAGAAACTCGCGATTAAGAACATGCCCATCGTATGGGAGTTTGATGATGTCTTTCCGGAGGAATTACCGGGTCTTCCACCAAATCGTGAAGTTGTGTTTTCAATAGAACTCGTACCAGGTGCTTTGCCAATTTCAAAGACACCTTATAGAATGGCCCCAATTGAGTTACATGAATTGAAGAAGCAACTCCAAGAGAATCTTGATAAGGGATTCATACGCCCTAGTGCATCACCTTGGGGAGCACCTGTTCTATTTGTTAAGAAGATAGATGGATCAATGAGACTCTGCATTGATTATCTAGAACTTAACAAGATCACTATCAAGAAAAAATATCCTCTCCCACGCATTGATGACTTATTTGACCAACTACGAGGAGCTCAATACTTTTACAAGATTTATCTTCGTTCAGGGTATAATCAATTAAGGGTCAAAAGGGAGGATATACCAAAGACAGATTTCCGTACAAGGTATGGAAACTATGAATTTATTGTGATGCCATTTGGTCTTACTAATGCCCCTGCTATCTTCATGGATCTAATGAATAGAGTCTTTAGAGACTATCTTGATCAATTTGTGGAAGTCTTTATAGACGATATTCTTGTCTATTAAAAGAGAAAGGAAGAGCATGAAGATCACTTGAGAATTATATTGAAGACCCTGAGAAAGGATATTCTTTATTCCAAATTTACCAAGTGTGAATTTTGGCTTCAAAAAGTTTCATTTTTGGGTCACATAATCTCAAAAGAGGGGATATCTGTAGATCCAGCAAAAACAGAGGTTATCGAAAGATGGTCGAGACCAACAATAGAAACTGAGATCCGAAGTTTTCTTGGTTTGGCTGGATATTATCGACGTTTTGTAAAATATTTATCACTATTATCTAACCCACTCAACAAGTTGACTCAGAAAGGAGTTAAGTTTGTTTGGACAGAGGAATGTAAAGAGAATTTCAAGGAGTTGAAAAGAAGGTTATCCAGTGCACCTGTGCTCACACTGCCTTGTAGTGGAGAAAGGATTGTGATCTACAATGATGCATCCAAGAAGGGATTGGTGTGTGTTCTTATGCAAAATGATATGGTGATAGCTTATGCCTCACGACAGTTGAAAATACATGAAAAAAATTACCCAACTCATGATTTGGAGTTAGCTGCAGTAATCTTTGCATTAAAGATTTGGAGGCATTACCTTTATGGTGAAAGGTGTGATATTTATACTCATCATAAAAGTTTAAAGTATATTTTCACACAAAAGGTGCTGAATATGCGTCAAAGAAGATGGTTGGAGCTGATTAAGGATTATGACTGCTCAATCCATTACCACCCTGGGAAAGCAAACAAGGTGGCAGATGCATTAAGTCGACAAGACCATGCTAGTTTATCCATGATGAGGATCACAAAAGATCCAATATTTATGGATTTACAAAGGATGGATCTTGGAATTATAATGGAAGGGGAAAAATCTTATCTTTCTCAAATGAATGTTCAACCATCTATACATGTGAAGATTAAAGAGGCACAGAAAGAAGATGTCGAGTTACAAAAGAAGGTGAGAAATGTTCCTGAATTCAACCTTGATTGTGATGGGATAATAAAGTTTAGAAATTGGGTTTGTGATCCTCCCATCCCCGAATTAAAGAAGGAGATGCTGGATGAGGCTCATAGTTCTTCATTCTCTATTCATCCTGGAAGCACGAAGATGTATAGGGACATGAAAGAGTACTTCTGGTGGGATGGCATGAAAAGAGATGTTGCTGAATATGTCTCTCGATGCTTGGTTTGTCAACAAGTTAAAGCTGAGAGACAGAAGTGTAAGGGTATGTTACAACCATTATCCATACCCGAATGGAAATAGGAAAACATCACTATGGACTTTTTCACAGGACTTCCTAAAACATCCAAAGGCAATAATGCTATCTGGGTCATAGTTGATCGTCTTACAAAGTCTGCACACTTCATTGCTATTAGAGGGGATTTCTCTCAAGATTATCTTGCCAGGATATATGTAAAGGAAGTGGTAAGATGGCATGGAGTACCACTTTCTATTATATCTGATCAGGATCCGAGATTTACCTCAAAGTTCTGGCGAAGTCTTCAGCATACTCTGGATACAGAGTTGAGTTTCAGCACTGCTTATCATCCTCAGACAGACGGTCAGTCTGAGAGAACAATTCAAACCCTAGAATATATGTTGAGAGATTTCTCGATGGATTTCAAAGGAGGTTGGGATCAACACCTAACTTTGGTGGAATTTTCTTATAATAATAGCTTTCACTCTAGTATTCAGATGGATCCTTATGAAGCTCTCTATGAAATAAATGCAGGACTCCAACATGCTGGGTTGATGTTGGGGAAAGAAAGCTATTAGGACCTGATCTCTTTGATGAAATGGCAGAAAAGGTCAGATCTATTCAACAACACATAAGAGCAGCTCAGAGTCGACAGAAAAGTTGTGCCGAAAACCGAAGAAAAGTCATAGAGTTTGAAGTGGGTGATAAAGTGTTCTTACGAATATCTCCCTGGAAGAGGGTTATGAGATTTGGAAAGAAGGGGAAGTTGAGCCCTAGATATATCGGTTCTTTCAAAATACGGGATCGTGTTGGAAAGGTAGCTTACCGATTAGCGCTTCCACCGAATCTCTCTCAAGTTCACGATGTGTTCCTTGTATCTCTCCTGAGAAAGTACATACCTGATCCTTCACATGTACTCAGCTCAGAAGTTGTACCGCTGGAGCAAGATCTTTCTTATGAAGAACAACCGATAGAGATTCTGGATCATAGAGAAAAAGTCCTACGAAACAAGACCACTCGATTGGTGAAAGTTTTATGGAGGAACAAACTTCTTGAAGAAGCTACATGGGAGCTTGAGGATATGATGAGGGAGAAGTATCCTCATCTGTTTGTTACAAAGTGACGAATTTCGAGGGAGAAATTCTTTTTAAGGGGGGTAGAATGTAACACACGAGATTTTTATGAGTAATATTTAGTTTTTATATTATATATCATCAAAAGAATCTTTCACTACACACTAGTTTGGCTTAATTTACACGCAATCGCGACCTTCCTCGATAGCTTGCGTTGTACGCAATACCGAGTTTCACTAAACGCTGATATGCTATTAAAATATTATTAAAACTAGCCGTTATGAATAGTAATAACCACTTTTTGAAATTTTATAATTTTTATTTTTCAAAATGGACTTCAATTTTGTATTCTGAATATCAAAATTAGCCTAGGGTGAAATTTTGGCATTTTTCTGAAAACTTTCAATTTTTGATGAATAGTGAAACTACAAAGTGGCTGTTAAAAAAATTGAATTTTTCATAAAACATAATTTTAACTCTTCTGTGAGTGGAATTTCAAAAATCCGAGAGACACGGTTGATGTCAGTATGTAAAATGTGGTTCAATGAGATAAAAATAATTTTTTGGTGAATAGTAACTTTTTACTTTTTCTTACTGCGGTTAATAGTAAATAGGGTAGCTAAGGGTAAATATGATATTACATTTACCCTAACACATGTCCTAATTCTATTGGATAAGTGTAATTAGACCAAAAACAACCTTATGAATAGAATATGACCATTTAGGTCCACTTGGATCAGATTATGACATTTAATATTATTTTATTTAATGAATAGTTAAAATAGTTAAAATCAAAGTTTAATAACTAAAACATTTTTAATATGGGGTTATACATACGATAAATTCGACTATAAATATTCATTAGAAAGATAAAATGATTTCCTACATAATTATATTTTATTTATAATTTTTAGACTTTAAATTAATTAATTTATTTATGACACAACGATGATGCAGTAATTACCCTTTTAAGGAAATGTTAACATAATTGATGTTATAAATGCTCAAATAAATGTAATTTGAGGCTTTTTATGAATTCCACTTATTTTCTATGTTACTATGATATATTATTTTTGATTTAATCAACTTGGTTCGAACATATAATTCTGTTATGACTTTCACAAAAATCATATATCAAATAGTGTCAAAATTGACACAAAATAGTTTTTAAATAAAATATTATATTATTAATTGTTATTTTATTCTTAAAAAAATAAGGTTTGGCCAAATTACTTAGATAAGGATATATATATTAATAATAAACAACTTGGGGTTCGTTTGGCATGTTATAGTAAGTGTATTAACCATATAATATAAGAAAACAAAAAGTCACGGTAAAAGTTAAATTATTTAACTTAGAGTTAAATATAATTGATAAGGTTAAAATAATAACCTAAACTTGTCTAAATCCTACTGGTTGATAGGATTTCGACCCATCCCCACATTAACTTCAAAATAAGACCCTTTGGAACCATTATAAACCGATTTTGACTTTAATATAAAATAATATTTTGAGATATTCCTAAGGTGCCCCTCTCCTCCCTTATAAAAGGGCACCTCCTCCCCCTCCTCCTCACACCAATTAGAGCACTCAATCTTGGAAAAACCCTGCCAAAATCCATTCTCCACTTCCCTATAATAATCCTAGAGGTCCTGGTCTTCTTCAAAGACCAATCTTAGTTCCCTAAGTGGAGGATTCAAAGAGGCGTTTCAAAGAAGAGGTAATATCCATTACCGATCTTTTCAATTTCTTTCTTCTTCAACTTCTTATTCTTTAGTTGTTTCATGATAAAGTAATAACATCAGTATTACTTACATACTGATATGTTATTATAAATATGAAACAACCCTAATTCACCATCTATCCATCCTACGGAAAAATGAAATCACCGCGCGTGCGTACGTATGGAATACCGTCTCCACGCCGTGATGTAATCTATTTTCCACCATCATCTTACAAGGATTGGTATAATGGTGTAATGAGTAAATATATATGATTATTATAAAGTGATATTGATACTGAAATAGTATATATACACTTAAATACAATTCCATGATCATGGGAACAATATCATCGCTCGTGCGTACGTACGGAATACTGTCTCCACGATGTGATGCGACTCGTTCTACATGATCATCATTACATAGTAATTATATAAATGAATTGAATGAATACATATGATATATGTTACACTAATACCATTCTGGATATAAGGTATCTATAACCTTTAAAGAAGAATAAGAATTTATTCGGCAAAACACACATAAGAACAAAAGACAATAAAGACCCGAGTAACAAGTAACAAAGAAATATTACTAATAAGAAGCTAAGAATGTGACCATATATGATATCATATCAATATTAATGATTCTGGATTAAGTCAATAACATTATTTAAACCATTATATAGTAGCTTCAGACATGTATAAAGCAAATCGGACCTAAGGTAAGGGAAAATATCACAATCTCATTTTTATCCGAGATTGTTTATACTTTGGTATTTACTGGGGTGTATTTTATCATCAACATCCATGTTTCATAAATATGTGAAATTATTTCAATCCACCTACAATTGTTTAAATCCATTTTTACCCTTTTGTGAGTCTTTAGTAAAGGATAAGAAAGGAATCTTTTGTCGTTTTTCGTATGAGGTACTTTTTGACTTTTCCGACAAAAGTACGAGAAGAATGTTTTTTTAACTTATACGAAAAGAATGGATTTTTAAAACATTATTTCCAAGAATCTTCCTTTATAATTTTTCAAGTTTATTTTTAATCAACTTCTTTTAGTTTATAATTGTATGACATGTCAAGAAAAGAAAATTGTTTTTGATGTATAAAGGATATTTTCCTCAAGAATGGAGTTCAAATGTTTTATCAAAATTATTTTCCATCTAAGATAATATAGGGTTCTGTTTTTATCCCTATTATTACATTGACTTGATTATTTTGTGTGGGAATTATTTTTATGAAGTCATTTACCTTATATGATTTTTTATGAAGTCATGATGTTTCAAGAATCCCATTTTTGTTACATGTGTTATGCGATGATGTATGATTTATGATTATGTGGCACACATAAGAAAGGATTCATTATAAGATGGGTGGGACCTATATCTCCCTCCAATGCATTGGGTAAAGATTTATATCTCCTGAGATAGACTTGGATGGAATAGATGGTTATTTTGGTTCAGTGATACAGGACTAAAACGAGGAGTGAACTCGGTTCAGAAATGGACTTTGTCCGCTAAGATAGTCTTGGCAATGAGTCATGACTAACAAGAAATGATTTTCCATGATTATGTGTGCATGCCAAAAAGTTTCAGGTTTTATGTTATGATTATGGGGATCTCATTTTCACTTCTATGATTTATTCCATGTTAAGATATTATGATCTCTTTTGCAGGTTATGATTTTCAAAAAGATATGATATGATTTTTATTTCCTTTATTTGCCTTGCTGAACATTTGAGCTCACCCTTTTTTGTATGTTTTCTTTTCCCCAGGTCAGGAAGATGGATATTAATTTTAATATGCAAAAAGGAACTCTAGATATCATGAAATAAATGGGAGGCAAAGTAGATGCTTTATGAACCAGTTGTTTATGTTTCCCAGTTTCTAAAGACATTATACCTATACTGTCCTTTGTGGTTTTTGTCATATGTTGTAATAAGTGTGCTTCAATTTTGAAGTATTAACTATGTATGTAAAGTATGGGTCGTTATAATTATGTCCATTCATATTATACCCACTTCTACCCTGGCAGCTTAAGGGGTTGAGTCATACCCCTAAGATCCTGGTGCTCTGACATCACTTACTTACAATTGAGGCATTTAGATACAAACTCTTCCACTACATTCTTTATCCCCGGCCACCAAAAAATCATCGGAGGTCCTAATACATATTTTCCACACCATGATGTACAACCAAATGGGATTTATGGAACTCCCTCAAAACCACCTTCAGCAATGTCATCAATAAAACTAGGAATCCTCTAAAACGATTATGTGATCCAAACCATTCGAATATCCATAAGTGGAATGCCATGTTGACTTATGATCATGTGTAGTCTCACAGCTGAAATCATTGATCTATGCCTCCCACATGCACTATAATAGTGGAGGGGTATCCACTATCAACTTAAGATGAGTTAATTCATCTCCATCCAAAAAGGATATCTGATGTGAGCCCACCAGATCTGAGGCCTCGTTCAATTGCTATAAACATGATCTCTAGATGAGATCATCTTCCATGAGATTACCCTTCCACGGATTATAGACTATATTGAAGTCATATTCCTAGAGGAACTCTTTGTAATACCATTGTCTCGAGATTAAATACTTATATGAAAATATATAGAGAAGACTTTTGTTGTATGAGTAGAAGATAAACTACTCTCCCATAATGTAGTGTCACCACATCATTAATGTGAAGACTACCATTTCAAACTCTAGATCATGGGTTCCTTAGTTCATCTCATGTTATTTGAAATTCCATGATCCATAAGCAATTACTGCTCTTCCCTGCATTAATACATAACCATTCTGAGTACCTAATGTGTTTCATAACACCACGTACTCGACACCCTCTTTGGGAAATCACATGAAGGGAGAAATATTCAAACTCTTCTATAACTGATAAAAGATTCTTCGACTCCCTCTATCCCCAAAAATGGTATTTTCATTTCATGTCAAGGATTTTTTGGATGATTCTACCCTAGAAAAGTTTGTTACAAATCTCGGATACCACCTATCCAACCTAAAGAAACTCTGCACCTCAGTTACATTCTTGGGTGGGTCCGAAGAAATAATTGATTCTATCTTCATTGAATCTAATACAACTCCAACATCTGATATGACGTTTCCAGGAAGGATAAACTCTTGTATCCAAAAATAAAACATCAGTAGATTCCGGTAAATATGGTTATCTATGAGTATTTTTAGGACCATCTTTAAGTGTATCATGATCTCATCCTCAGGTGCTGAGTACACAATGATGTCATCAAAAAATACATCTAAAACTGGTCTTGGTGTGGTTGGAATATCCCGGTCATGAGTCCCATAAACACTGATTGGCCATTCATTATATAAAACGACATCACTAGTACTCGTAATTTCCATATAGACTTCTGAATGATGTCTTAAATAAATCATCATCTCGTACACAATGTTGGTGATAGCTTGATCTAAATTCTATCTTCAAGAACCATCTCACTCCCTTCAACTGATCAAAGAGATCATCAATTATCGGTATATGATACATGTTCTTCAAATTAACCTAGTTTTGGAACCATAAGTCCATACATAAATTAAATCTCTCATCTTATTTCATGGATAAAACAGGGGATACCCATTATGAAACATTGGGCTTCACAAATCCCTTCCTCTAAAATTCCTCAAACTATACCCTTAGCTACCAGAGATATGCAAGAGTGATCCAATATGTAGGAATAGATATTGATATTGTCAAATTTCATAGATTAATCCAGAAATATACCTGCATGTGAGGAGGTAATTGGGGGACATCATCATAGAATACATCCTCATAATCATCGACCACCATAAGAAATCGAGGACTCATATACTCCAATAAATAAATGTCCATTCTAGAAAACTGGTGTGTGATAGGTAGTAACCTCATAGGTGTGAGTCTATCTTGTGATGCCTGAGTATCTATTTCACAAAAAAAATAGAAAAACATGCTTCCATCACAACTAAAAAACTGTATTTTTCAGCTAAAACAGCTGATCTGAGAATGAACTATGGATATCCTATTTATACAAGGAATGATGTTATTTGGCCTCAACGATACCACAAAGAGATATCAACCGAAACTCTCACAACAAGAGTGAGGGAACACTATTGAAACTAGTGTGTGATTGTAAAATCTACTCCCACTGAAGTCCATAAGTGTAGGGATTGAGTCAATGGTTCCAATAGAATCTCTGTGACTTTAACAAGGGTCATGGAAAGAAAAGAGTGATTGCACACGTGTTTATAAAAAATACATATATGGTGAAAAATAAATAGATCTTACCACTAATCATCCTAGGATTTTAATGTTTATTTTCCTCCATTGCCTAGACCTAGACTCAACCCTATCAACCACCTCCCTGAGCCCGGGGTAGACCACATAGTAGGGATGGTGGTGGTATATCGAACCACTTACCACCTCATATCGCTCATCCCACTCCTCTGATATGTATACTTCCATGAAGACCTCTATGTTCCATCATTCACAGCTTCATCAACAGTCCCTCAACCATATCATGGTTAGATGTTTATCTGGTCAAACAATATATAACCATATACCCCAAACAATGCATGAGTTGCATAGTATATTCTCCAGCTGACTCGCTCTTCCATGGGAGGCTCGCAATACTAGTCATGTATCCTAGGGTCCTACATTGGAGTTGTTTACCCACTTGTGTCAATTCATCATATATGGGAAACCTGATTTCGAATACTTCCCTAACTATCACCTGGGGGTAGCTCACAATACTGGTTCCTGCTCCACAATATAGATCTATACCAGTTGAGATCGATTTAGTACCCCCATAATGCATAGGGAATCTAGGGGATATCATTGATGCCCTGATCCCTTGACTTAGACACTACTCAATGGTATGGTACCTGAATAATGGGTCTAGAATCATGTTTATAGTGTTATAATGATGATCCAGGAATCTCACTGAGTACTAGGCTACTGACTGGATACCCTACTGAAGGTGAAATATCTATTGTATATGCACAGAGTGTATCATTTCATGAAAGAAATCCTCCCTGATGAGGTTGTCAATGTTTGTACAGGAGAGCATTGCATCCTCAAGTGTTAGAGACAGCGGGCTCCACAATATCCCCACAAATCCTAGAAAAAGGCTTGTTCCAAGTACTATAAGTTGGTCAAGAGGCATCCTCACTAAGAAGAACACTTGTTCCCTCACCTCCAACCAATCCCCAAATGCTTGAGGATCTATCTCACCTATGAACTACGTCAGTCATGGTATATGGAACTCATGAAATGTACTACTCCCATGTGTATTATCTACCAGTAACACTGGTGGGAACTACTTCTCTCGAGGTAGTGTTATCTCCAGTACACCACAGAGAGGTTCTATCTCTAGAAATAGTCCCTTCACCGATTCCTCATCACTTAGACAACCATCATAGTGATCCCTAAATAGAATCCTAGCTGGCTTTTTATATGGAGGAATCTAGAAACAAGTCATGATGTAGTAAAATCAAAAGAGTATACATGTTGATCTGACACTGACTCAAGAAGGACATAAGAAAACACTCAATTCCTATATTATAAAAGAACTATTAATTTTCCATGCAAGTAGTGTATTCATATACCGAGATAGAAATAATAATTCAAGGTTCTGGTGTAGGGATATGTCAGTTGATGCACCAACATTGGGTTCCCTAACCTAACACATGAACTCGAAACACATAAAATTATTTCCCCAAAATATGGGTTAAACCGACCATCCAATTATACCACTCTATCATGAACCATCCCTCAGGGCTCATGCTGTGACTAAACCAATCCTACCTACCATATGATAGGGGATGGAAACTAGCTCTGAGTAGGCATATCAAACAAGTGGGATGAATTTTCCCATGTACCTGTATGCTCGATCACGTCTCCAATGATAATCTAAATGTGAATGCACTAAGTAAAATTGGATGAAACCCACTATGGAAACCCACTTAGAGAATGGTATGGAACTGAAATAATGTTTTTCAAGAATACAAGACCATCTAAAAATTAATTTATAAGATCCAATATCTCATTTTAAAAAAAAAACACACCTGAATTATAGGTATATTAAACAGTCTAAATGTCAATAAAGAAGGCCATGTAATTCGGGTTATCCTCCATGCACCACCTAGACTCAGCCCATAGAGGACTCTGTCAAAGTTTTCAGTCATCTACAAATTGCACGACACATGTTAGAGAACCTATGATTGGGTGAGTAAAACAATACATTGTATGAACCTCAAATCACAAAAGAATTACATAATTTAAAACAAAATGAATCACACAGTGTAAACCCAAAAGAATCACATAATGTATAAAACACAAAATATCACTAATAATTACACCATGTAGACTACCAAAGAGGTACACAAAGTGTATCATCTAAGAAGTATAATTAATAAGGTCACTAGAGTCAAATCACACCAACTATTGGTCTACTGGGAGAAAACCACAATGTCTTAATAATCTAAAGTACCCTCAGGTATAAACATGCTAAGCATTGGTAACAAACATAGTACAGGTACCACTCAAAGTGTTTGAAATACACACTGTTTAGGTAAAAAATGGATTTTAGATAAAATATGGAGTGTTGGTAACACCTAGAGTGTAGTTAACACACAAAGTGTCATGAAAGACTAGAGTATTCACTCCCCAGTGGGATAGGGGTGTACTGACTCCATCATTTTAAGGCACAATGTATACAAAAAACCCATATTATAGGTAAGAAACATAGTATTGTTAATCTTATATGTTCTATGTCATAGCTTTCCGCTGGATTTTATTCATAGCACGATCATTCTAGGAGAACTTTCACCCTATGCAAACATTACATAAACTAAATTCCACAGAACACGTTAGATTATCTCAAAAGGACCGCCCTTTAAAGAGGGTAATAATTTCACAAAAAACTCATCAAACGGACACACGGTTTGATAGTTATTGGAATTTAAGTAAACAGGGGAATGTGGGGACTAGCCCAACCTACTGTCGGCCGAACCCACTACAAGACAAACCTTTGTCAGCCCATCCCACTGCCGGCCCAACATCCCAAATTTAACTCGATCCCCTCGAATATAGGCGAGTTCGGTCTGCCGTGATGCAGTGGGTACTGCGTCTGCATCAGCTGAATGTACCCCACTAGCTACATCTTCTTGAGTCCATGTTGTTGCATCATGTTCCATGAAGCCAGTCCACATTACCAGCTCCACAAATCACTCAGCCGAGCAACCTTTATCCGATTCAGCTCGAGGACCATCATCCTCCAACTATTGTGGCTCAATTCTATATCCATTCACCTCCTCCTACATCCATATAGCCATGATCGCCACAAAAATCGTCTGTTGAGCCAATGGGCATCTATTACCAGGTTTCCATGCCCTCACACACCACCACCAATGATGCCATGTGTCGTGTCCGGAAATCCATTTTTGGGTCACCGGTCGCACTCCGATCCTATGATTTTCGAAACTAAAGAACGACTGTGACCCCCATGGGTTGCGTTTTTCATCACCATGAGCTCCAACTCATCTTTCCATCAATTTGGTGGTCTGGTCACATTCGAAACCACCTAAAAAATACTGAGGTGACCATGGGGTTCTGTCAGTAAAGATCATAAACACATGAGAGAGATATATGTGCACAAAAATTTCATTACAAAGGACCTTGGCCCTTTTTTAATCATGGTCCTTTCATGTCAGCAAAAAATATGTAATAGTAACCAAAGAATATTTAATAATTCATCCCCTTTAATCCAACATTTTTAACCATTATTTGAGAATGATCATACCATGGATAAACATGTTCCTGGGTTGGTTCATATTCATTATTGTAAACAAGAACCTGGAAAAGATTCAAGAATAAAGATAAACCCCCTACCATAGGGATTTGATCGATTATTCATATAGCGCGAGTCCTGCATTCATTTGTCGTCAATACACCGATGCATGTTTCGAATCCAATCGTCAATCCACCATCGTTCATCATTCTTCGAGAAACGGATTTTCCAACTCATTTTATTTTTTCTTTCAGAGCCTTCATCGATCGTGAATATGATCTCATATCCCTGCCTAGATTTTAAATGAAGAAACACATTTTATTGTCATGGTTTCATAGAGTTTTAGCATTGCAAAATTTTTTCCTTTATGATAGTAAAAATCCTCTTAGTCATGGTGTCAATGTTCCAGTATGTCCCTATTAATAAATAAAATATTATTTTCCTATGTTTATTTTATTTTCCTTCCAAATTCCATAAAACTATTTCCCATAGTCGACATGAGCCAGTCTATGTCATGTCCTCCCTATTAAATCCATGTGCTTTGAAAACAATGGTTTTTATAGATTTCAAATATAAAGACTTGTTTAAATGTTACCAAAACTGAGCACACATGGGATATTTAATAAACAAAAAAATTGTTAGAAAATTTATTCCAGGATCCTCATACTTCAGAATCCAATGACATCATAGCACCTAGTCTCAATAAAATTCCATATTATTTTTAAATTTCTACATGAAAATATATGACATTACAGTGAGAGAAACCAAATATGAACATATATGTAGTGGATCATTTCATGAAGAAACATCCTCCACCACTCAAAGGATTAAATGAAACTATGCTAGCTAAAGAGTGGATTAAATCCATAGAAAATATTTTCTATGTCATTCAGTGTTCATCCAATCAAAAGGATAGTCATTTGGTCAACTATTTTGAAGGTGAAGCCATTATGTGGTGTCCAAAGGTTATGAATATTATAGATACTGAGGATCTTGATTCTCTAGATTTTTATGGCATCAATGGTACATTTCCGGATAAATATTTTCCTATGGCCTTTTGTCTTTGGATAGAAAAATAGTTCTTAGAGTTCAGGACGGAGGATGGCTCTGTGTCAACTTAAGAAGGAAAATTCACATAACTTGCAAGGTATGCTACAAATTTCATCCTGGATCTTGATCATAAAATCATTCATTTTTACTGAAGATTAAAAAAATTATTAATGTGAATAAGATTCTCATTATTTCATAAAAAATGAAAAACATGGTCGATGCGAAGAGAAGGTGGAAATGGAGTTTGTCAACGATCATGTGTTATCTAAAAACAAGTAGAATAAAGGAATGAGAGGGAAGAACAATGAGAGAAATTATTCAAAAAAGTATTATGGTATGGAAATTATGTTTTCTGTTTCTGTAAATTTTTGTAAATGGAACACTACAGAATGCCTTCAAAATTATGATAAGTTCTTTTTATGTGGTAAATTGTGGAATAAGTCTCTTAAATACACTGAAAATGTTAATTATTAGAAAAAATCAGATATATAGTCATTGAAAATTTTAAAATATAAAAAGATGGGTAATTATTAAAATGAGTGTCTGATGGTGAATTTAAATTATGAGAAGTAGGTGGACTATAAGAAGATAGGTGTGGTGAAATCTTTTTCAACTACTTCAGTAGATGTTGTGCCATCAAATGTAGTGGAATCAGGTACACTATTAGTGTAACCATATTATGACAATGTGTTTTTTGATTTAGGTTCTACATGTTCATTCAATTGTGAGAAAATTTCTTGTAAATTGGGTATTCTACCTTAAGAAAACAAGCCAAAAAAATATGGTAAAAACACATTGGGGAACATTGAAAAAAAAAATCAATTGTAATAATATTCCTGTCATTGAATTTGTAATGAATATACCTTCCAAACTGGTTGGTTTGAATCTGTTAAAGTTATATGTTATTCTAGTTATAGATTTTCTATTTGTTTACCATGATATGATTGACTTTAGATCTACAAACGATTCTTTTTGAAAATATTTTATATTTGTGTCTAGTAATGAACCCTTACCATTGATAACAAATCAAGAAGAAAAGAAACATTTATAATATAGAAATGAATGATACCTTGAACATATTGTTTAAAAAAAGAGTTTTTAATATTAATGATGTTCCAGTTGTAAATGAAAATCATGATATATTACATGATGAGTTTCTTGGTAATATACATAATCGATGAGTTTAATTTACTATTGACTTTGTTCTTAATGATAAGACAATTTAAAAATTCCATTAATGAATTTCTTAGATTGAACTTTGGGTGATAAATAAGCAATTAAAGGTGTTATTAGATAAAGGGCACATTCAATCTAACAAATAAACATGTGATACCCATGTATGGTTCATTAAAAAACAATTACGTTTAATGAGACTTTTCATTGACTATAGAGCATTGAAGAACATCAATGTTAGGAGTATGTATCATTTTCCTCATATCTAGGATTTGTTTTACCATTTCTAGGGGCACAATGTTTTTCTATAGTTGACTTGTGGTTATGGTACCATTTTTTGATAGTAAATGAATCATTAATTTAGAAGACCTCATTCCAAACAAGATATGTAAATTATGAATTTTTATTTATGTCATTTGTGTTAACTAATGCACCTTCTATATTCATGGATATAATGAATAGAATATTCCCTGAGTTGTTGAATTAGTTTTTGTTTATGGTAATTGATGATATTTGTTTATTTTCTAAATGTAAATAGGAGCATTAAATCCATTTATGGGTTTCCTTTTGAACCATAAATGAAAATAAATTGTGTGGGGAATTTATAATGTTTGAGTTTGTAAAAAAGAAATTAATTCCATGGTCACATTGTATCTAAATACTGCATAATTGTTGATCCTACAAAGTAGTTATTGATCAATTATCATGACCCAAAAATATATCTAAATTTCATAGTTTTCATGGTTTATATGGTCATCTCTAAGGGTTTGTTGAAAATATTACACATTTCACTATCCCACTGATTATGTTAAAATGAAAATATGTTATGTTCATCTAGGAAAAATAATGTGATGTTAGTTTTCAAGTTTTGAAAATAATATTAGAGAATTCTTCAGTTTTGGAACTACCTGCTAGAAATGGTGAATTTGTTAACTACTGTATTGCTTCATTAAAAGGACATGGTTGTGTCATAATGCCTAATGATCAGGTAATTTTTAATCCTTCACATCTATTGAATTCTAATGAGTTAAATTACACTACAAATGATTTGAAAATACCATCTTATGTTTTTTCATTACAAATTTAGAGGCATAATCTATATGGAATAAAATTTTAAATAGATTTTATCTAAATTATTTTGAATTATATATTCACTCAGAAAGAATTGAACATGAGATAATGAAGATTGTGCGATATAATCATCGATTATGATTTCTTGATTCATAACCATCCACGAAAAGAAATCAATGTGAATGGTGCTTTATTTTGGAAAAGTAATGCAATATTAACCATGTTATATTTGGAAATTGGCCCTTTTATCATTAATTTAATGAACACTACCATATAAGTTTTTGGGGCATAAAATTACTCTGTTTTGTTTTAGGTTTCATTGTAATCGTCTCTATCAAATAAAATTAAGAATGTGTAGATGTAAGATAATGAATTGTAGAAAAAAGTAGAATTTGTTAAAAAGGGTATGTTTCTTAAATTTAACATTGTTAAATATTGTGTCATAAGATTTTAAAATAGATTATATGTTCCTTGTGATTCATATTTTAAGAAATATTTATTATATTAAGCTCATAGTTCTCCCTTTCTGGTTCATCATGGTAGTACTAATATACAGAGAGATGTTCGAAAGTATTACTAGTGGGAGGGAATAAGAATATACTTTCAAAACATTACTATTAATTAGTGCACAATTCAACATGTTACATCATAGTGGTAGTTACCAAATGGAATGCCTCAACCTTTTCTAGTAGTATAGTGTGAATGGGAATAAGTATATATGGATTTTGAAGTAGGATTACCAAATCCATATCAATATGACAATGCAATTTCGGGTTTTTTTGATTGATTCACTAAATTTTTTCATTTTATTCCTATTCTAGATATACTATGTCAACATAAACATTCTTGGTTTAATCATTGAGAGATATTCAGGTTAGATTGAGTTCCCCAATCCATTTTATCTTATCACGATCCATGGTTCACTTCTAACTATTTGGAATTGTCATTAGATGTTCTTGAGTACTAAATGATTTTTTTTTACCAATTTTCACCCTCAAAGATATGGGTAGATAGAATGTAAAATTTAAACATTGGAGGATATGATATGTATATGTTTACTGGATTACAAAGTATTTTAAGACAAACATATTTCTCTAGTGGTGTTTTCTTATAATAAATGTTTTTCATTCATGTATATAATGGTAACCATTTGTGGTGTTTTATGGAATGCAGTGTTGAACCCCATCTTTTTGGGATGAAGTTGGTGAAAGGAAGTCAATGAGACCAAATTTTGTGGAAGAGACAGAAAAAACGGTTCATTTGATTCAGAAACACATAAAGATATCTCAAACCACGTATAATAGTTATGTGGATTACCAGAGGAATGATAATTATTTTGAGTTAGGTGATAATGACTTTCTCAGGGGTTCACAATGGTAATGTGTTATTCATTTTGGTATGAAGGGAAAGTTAATCCCACAACCTTTTATACCCAATGAAATCAGAGAGAAAGGTAGATAATTATCATATAGAGTGACTTTACCTCTGATTTTATCCCATGTACACATTGTTTTTCAGTTTCAATGTTGAGAAAGTATTTTCCGGATCAAAATCATGTTTTCAGTCCAAAGGTATTTTAGTTTCAATAGAATCTTTCTATTTAGGAACATCAATTCCAAAATCTTGACTATAGAGAGAATGTGGGGAGGAATATGGGGATTAATTAGGTTAAAGATTTATGGAAAACCCAAATGTTTCAAGAGACAAAATTTTTATTTGAAAATATTATGATGGAGAAACTTCGCCACTTACATGATAAGTGAATAAAATTATGAGGTTGAAATTTCCAAAAAAGGGCAAGGATGTAATGTCTCAAGTAGTTATAGAATAATTCATTTTCATGTAAATTAATATTTATCAATTACATATTAATTTTATGTCAAATTTTCATGTTAATTAATATTTATCAATTACATATTAATTTTATGTAAAAGGGACTCTATTTCTGATAGCATACATGATTCCCAATAATGAGTTTCTCCAAAATCATAAATTGCAAATAATATTGAGATATGAATAAAAATTATACATTATTAATATTATTATTTTAAATGGTAGTTGTGGTCCAGTCCTTTTATTAATGAAATTAAACAAAACTCACTATATTGTGTTTAGATATGTTTATTAAATGATTTTACATTATTTTCATAAATTTTAAATTCTTAAAATGAGAGTAAATCCAATTTTTAACATAAGTTACTCTAATATTTTTAAAGGGTAATTTTACAAACTATTGATGGAGAACACATTTTAAATCATGTTTTTGAAACTTTTATAAGTTCTATTTTTTAAAAAAACTTATAATATTGTGTTAGGACATATATAATATAATTTTATTTAAAATTTTGAATTTGTATGATAGAATTTATATTTTAATGAAGTGTGAAAAATATTGTATTTTAGTTTAAAAATATATTTCCATATAATTTATTTATATAGTTAGATTATGATTTTAATTAGATTCAAAGTGTAATTTTATTTTTCTTTATCATTTAATACAATTTATGTAATTAGAGGTAATTTCACATTGAAATTTTATATAAAAACATGTCAATCATTTGATGGTTTTTACTTAAAAAACTAGTTTTCTCATTTTGACAATAGGGATTAATTTTATATTATTTATCGAACCTTATAATTTTTGAATTTGGAAAAATGGAGTCCACTTTTGAATCACAAGGTCGAAATTATGTAAATAGGTGACTTTTATTTTTGGGCTTTACGAATAGTAACTTATTTATTATTTTTGTTTCTGTTGTTGTAGGTAAATCAGGTAATTAAATGTAAAAATAATATTATAATAATATAAAAATACCCTACAACTTGTCCTAATATTATTCTATGAGATATAGCCAATAAATACAACCCTTGGGATTAATATTTGACCTTTTTTGGCACATGGCTGTTATTATTTAATTAATAACATTTAATTCAATGTATTGGAAAAATCATCATAAACATGACACTTATATATAAAAAATTTAATTTGGGGTTATATAAGAGATATCTTCAACTATAAATAGTTATTATAAATCATAAAATATTTCCCACATCATGGGTTTTCCATTATAATTTTTTAACATTAATTAACTAAATTTAATTATGACACAATGATGATCTAGTTATTGATTTATTAATGAAAAAAATATTAAATGATACTATTAGTATTAAAATAAATATTGTTTAATATAATATTTTATATAGACGAAAGTTTCAATAAAATATGACATTTTATATGTCTAGTAAATAATTTTTTTTGAATATAGATTTATTTTTTTATTTTATTTATATTCAATGAAATGAATTTTTTAAAAATTGTCATAATTAAAAATTCATAGAAAAAATAATTTAGAAAATTAATTAAAATTTATAAAAAAATTTATATTTAAAAATTGGATATTATAATGTCTAAAAATTCTCTTAGTGTCCAATTATTGAATATTTACCCTATATATATAAAATTTATAGACTCTTAGCATTTAAAATGTTGATACTAAAATTTTAATTAATGTGATTAATTAATGTTAAATATAAATAATAACGTTTAAAATAAAATAAATATATGTATAAAAAATATTGGATGATAATATCTAGAAATATCATAATCATATATTACAAATATCTCATGTTGTAGTCATTTGGATTAAAAAAATTAATTTAAATTAATTCAATATTTTAAGAGTTTCCAAGGGTGCCTCTCCCCTCTCCTATAAAAATATACCCACTATTCTCTTATACTTACACGTAAAGAACCTTTTCATTCAGCCTAAATATATCCAAAAAACTTCTTAGAATCCCAATATACTTTATTGTGGCTTTATTTTAGGTATAACACACTTCTTGTTAGTGTTAAGGTGTTCTTTAAAGTTGATCAACCAAAGAAGAGGTATCATTTTTATGTATTTCTATTTTATTTCTTCTTCCACTTCCTCCATATCTCCTCTCACCATGATGATATAATAACTATGTTATTTTAAATATACTGAAATGTTTTTATTTTAATATTATTACCTATATTTATTTCCACTTCAACCAAATGCGAAAGGAAAAACTCATTTGTGTGTAAGTGTGAACTATCACCTCCATAAACTAATATAGTTTTTTTAATAACTATCTATCAAGACAAGTTATAATGATAAAATAAATATATATATTTGATAATAATGACATGTTTAACTGTTTAAATCAATAATATTTAAATTATTTTCTTAATTACCATGCACATAAAGATGATAACGTCGTTCATGCATATGTGTGACCTATCACCTCCCAGTAGCGATATGAATCCTTTTTATTACATAAATAACTGGTAGGATATTAATATGTATATTTAAATTAATATTATTATTAGTTTAATAATTTTATTACATTTTTTAAACATAAAATAACAATTATATTCTTTCCATAGTGATCTATGAAAAAAAACGTTACTCTTGCGTACGTACGACCTACTGTCTCCATTAATATAGCATTGTTCATATTTCATAACCATAATTAATTGTTTGATTTAAATTTTATATTATTTTATATAAGTGATGATTATTTATTGAATATTATTCTCTTTTGAATTTAATTATGACCACATATACTATTGACATCCAAACCATGTTCATTTTTGACAGTAGTACCGAATGTCGGCAAAAAAACCGATATGAACATAAATAATTATGGATTTTTATTACATAGTAATCAATTATGTAGAAGAAATAATAATTTAAAAAAATTATCTCATGAATGTATATGTAAATATATATTTATTCGTTAGGTATATAAAGACTGTACGAGATGAGTTAGAATCACAGTATGGGGCTTTGTCTCAATCACCTTTTATTGAGGCATATTTTGATAATTTACACCACATTATTTTAAATGGTTTATAATCAAGCCATTTTAATTTTAATTTTATTCAATTGTTTTTAAAAGTGATCTTTTTTATACAATCAATATTACTAAATGAAAAAAGAAATGTTTTTTAACATATATTAAAACAATGCACTTTCCTCTACTATGACCATTATTTGGTATTTGTATTGCTCTAAAAGACAATATATATTTTTTAAATAATAATACCATATTATTTTTTAGGTATTTCGGTATTTAATATTATTTTTATAATGGATTTTTTATTAATATCCTGAAATGATATCTTAAGATTATGATGTGAAAATGTAATTTCTTCATTATAAAATTTTTAAATTTTATGATTGTGTAACAGTTATTTTGAATTTCTTATGTATATAGGTGGTTCTATGATAAATTAATGTCGGGTGACCCCATAATATATCTCTAATGAATTGGGTAATGATACAAAGTTAAATGACATGAAATATCCTAAAATATTTAGGTAATATACAATGATTTTTATTTCAAATGTAACCATGAAGGTTACTCCCTATATAGATGAGAAAGAAATAGTGTAAGTTATTTATGGATTACACATGTTACCTTTATTATTAATGATTTATATGTTGTTTTCATGATTAATATTATTTCATGGGTTCAAAAATATTTAATGACTAAATTTTTCTTTTCTTATATTATATCCCTTTCTGAGCATTTTCGGCTCATCGCATGTTTTTAAAATGTAATCATACTATATAAGTGTGGGTAAGAGAAAGGAATAAGTCAAGAATATTTTTATCAAGAAAAATAAAACAAGTTTACTTTTAAAAGTTATATATTATGTAATAAATTAATATTATTATAGTTGTCTCCACATAGAATATATTTGAGTTGTTATGTAATATCTATGTCTTAAAAATCTAAAACACTAAACCAGAAAATATACTCAATGTCAATTGTTTACATAACTCATTATTATGAAATTTTTTATGCTAGGACCTTGAAATATTCTTTTCATTTTGAAAATAACGTTTCAAAATAATAATAAATAGTTTCACTTTAAAAACTCCTTTGAAACATATAAAGGTAGAATTAAAAATAATTTTAATAAATTTTTCAAAAAATTATGATTTTAGATATAAATATTTTTTAAAAATTTCTTAAAATATTTTTTTAAATCATTATTTTAGATGAAAATAGTTTTTGACTAAAAGGATGATTTTAAATAAAAAAATTCATTTGAAATCTTCAGTATAAAAAGAGAGTAAATTAACGAAAAATAGATATTCCCATTAAATAACTATAAGATAAGAAATGTATTGAGAATTATATATATTTACAACAATGTATTTCAATATTGGGGTCATAATAAAAAAATCCCAATAATCAATGAGATTGTAATATCAAACACATTCTACATTAGTAATTTTGAATCATAGTCTCCATGAAATAATTAAATTAAATTAAACATATAATATAATGAAAATAAGTACACTCATGATATTAAATTTCCAAGGGGTAATACATAAATCTTATAAATTAATATAGGTGTATAACATAACAAACATCACAAACAAGGAAAATTGAGACAAAAATATGTTACAATTTTGTTAACTATGACATCATAAACCTCAAGAAATAGAGTTCATGAAATATATATATAAATCCAAAGAAATTTATTTATAATAATAATAAAACACATTCATGTAAATTATATACACCACATAATAAAAATAAATGGTGATTATGTCATGGTTGTCATTGAAATACTAGTGACAAAAGAAAAACTCGTACTACTTGAGTAAAATTTAAATCATGATATCTGTGAAATAATAACATAAATTGAAACTTTTAACATCATAATTTAAATTTAATTCATGATATATCAAGTCATATGTAATTATATACACTATAAAAAATAAATATGTAGGGAATTTTCATTATTCTCACATAAATAAAAGCGAGACAAGATATCCCCTTACCATGAGTTTAAATCATAACACTATCTCTTTATTATCCTGAATAATAAACATATGATAATTATTTTCATAATATTTAACATTATACTAGATTATTATTAATTTTATTTCACATATAAACAAGTTATAATTATTTACCTAATCAAGAATGCTTCTGTATGATGTTTTGAATTTATTTGACTGGTCTGTCAAAATTGACTCAGGTGGATTGACTATGGTCAAAGTGGTTATTAATCAAAATATCCAGAATAATATTCAAGAAATAATGAAATTTTTTATAATTTTTTTAGAAAATAAATCATGGATAATGGTTTTGAAAAATTAACAAATGTTATAATCATGGATACAATAGGCCATACGTATGAATGAGTAACGTTCTCATTTTTTAATGTTAATTATAAAAAATGATAGAAACATTTATCTTTACAGAATGATAATAATATCATAAATATTATGATATTTAATTATCTATATATAATTATTTTTATTTATTGATGAAAAAATAAGAATCTCAGTGGTTCGAGGAGGCGGTAATCCACATGTTCATGAATAACGTTTTCATTTTTAAGTTTGTGAATAGGTAAGAACAGAATCATATATAATTTTTAAAAAAATATATTTATTCAACAAATAACATAAATATATCATGTATAAAAAATATATTCATTTGATTTAACCTTATTACCGTCAATGTAACTTTCTCGTGAAAACACATCACAACACTTCGTGATGTAGTGGTCCACCATAGACACGAGCGATGTTATTTTATGCCATAGGATATGAAGTGTTAAAGTGGCGTTTATGATATAATTATAATTTTTGTAATAATTTTATAAATATCAAAATTATTATTTATAAATTTTTTTCCATCATTATTCCCAACCTTGAGAGGAGGTGATTGAAGAACGAATGACATCCTTTCGTGAGGCAGTAGTCCACCTTACACATAACAAAGATTATGTATTCCATTTCATGGATTTGTGTGATGTTTTAGGTAGTTAAATTAACATAAATAAAAATAAATATTTTTATTATATTGAGTTTACTAAAATATTATGATATAAAATTCATTAAAGGGACAAGAAATAAATAAAACCTGCTCACTGAAGAACGTTAACTCTTCATCAGGTAACTCCTTTTTTCCCCAAAGTATATTGATTGATTTATTTAATTACAATGTTTGGATTAAATAAAGATATAAGGGATGATGGGAGTTTATTTGGGTATGTTTAGGTTGATTTAAAATGATTTTGAGGTGTAAAGAGATGGGGATAGTGAGTGCCTTTATGTAGAGGAGATGGAGTGAACTTATGGTAAATAAGAAATGGTAAATACTATTGAGAGGTCACCATTATATTGTGGGACTAAAATAATGAAATAAATTAGAGAAATTTTTTGACATGGTTGTAAATGTTTCAGAAAATATATTTTGGATAAGATTATAGGTAATCTTCCCCCTTATGTTTAATGTTTTATCATAAAGTAAACTCATTTTGTCATTAATCACTATTATTAATTTTAACTTCATTGATTAAAATATTTTTTCAAAAAAAATGTTTACCATAATAAAAAAATATATATTATACTTAACATAAATATATATTTCATTCTTCAAAATTCGATTCATATTAGTGGTTTAATTTATTTTAAAATTAATCTCATAGGTGGAATGAGGAAGATGGTTTTTGAATTGAAAATGTTAAAAATATTAAATTGATTTTATATCAATTTTAAACATGAAATTGAATAAAATTAAATAAATAGGGTAAAGAGATTAAATAATGAACTATTTTTTATTTAAAATGTATGCTAAAATTATTTTTTATTATAATGTTTTTAGAAGAAAAAGTTGGATATAAATTAAAATTTAGTAGTTTCATTATGTATAAAAAAATGAAATTCTTTATAAAAATAGAAATATATCAATCGAAGTTAATATATAATTTTTAAATTAAAATAATAATTTTATTTTGTTACAAATTGAAAAAATTACAAAATTTATGTTATAAAACAATTCGTCCATTTAATGATGGTAAACCACCTTTTATGAAAATAAAATATTTTATTATTTCAATTGGATATATTCATATTTTATTCATATAAAAATTATTATATTATTTTAAAAAAATAAGATTAAATATATAGAATATAAATATCATGAATATCCTTCACTAATGGTAATTAATATAATTTATTAATATAAAACATATTTATGGGTATAAAAATAGTTTTTTTATAAAAACCATTAATTTAAATTCAATTAGTTTTATAAAATTTCGTATTAATTAGTAACAAATTAATTAATAATATAAAAAATATTAAATTATTTTTTTATATTTTATATAATATTATTCAGTCCAACCATTATAACTGAAAGGTGATAACTATATTGTTATATAATAATATTAATAGTTTATTTTAGTCCTGTAAGACTTGGTTGTGCATGGGACACATGTTATCGAAGAAACTCGATGTCACATTAATTAAAATATAAACATGGTGTTTTGTATAAAACATTCTAAACTACAAATATTGAGTAATTTAATATAAAAAATAATTTGAATTAATTTGAATGAATATATATTATATAATATCTAGATGTTATATCCTACCCCTTTAAATAAATTTCTATCTAAAAATTTGTCTTGTTTATTAAAGGATTTACATGTTTTAATGTAGTTTAATTGAATCAAAATCATAAAAAGGGTTAATAAAACATCCTCTTAAAATTTTAATGTGGTAAACCAACATTTCATCAGATGTAATGCATAACTATTATCTCATATAAGGAGAAAATGGGTGGTAATATAAAAATCTCGTAAATAATTATAATGTTTCATTTTGGTCCTTGATCAAAAACAAGTGAATTATTATTGTAATGTTATGTGACTCAAAAACATATATTTTTAATAATAATAAAGACCATTAGTTCATTGTAATGAAAATTTCTAGGATAACCCCAGTATTTCACGGTCCCTTTCAATGATTTAAAATATTCTTTTACCAGATAGACCATGAGGGGAAAAAGGTAATATATTTTATAGGTGACTAGAATATCATCCTCGAATCAATTTTCAACCAAATATCTGATTTTTATTTAAAATATTATTTTTCAAGATGAATTCTTAATTCTTGATGTACTAAAATCAACATTTAAATTCCCCATAACTATATAAAAGATAGTCAGCTTATTCCACCTGTCTGTAAACATTAACTAAAACCAAAATTGTTTCCACATGATAAGATAAATTCAAAATTTTGTAAAACAACAAATAAAATATTCATATTCAAAATTAATACCCAAAATTGAAACTAAATTATTCCATAAATATCTATACATAATCTTTTTTAAATATATAATGACTATGTTTGAAACCAAAAGATTATTAGTATGTGATCATATATTCTTCCATGATAAATAAATTGTTATTCCCAAAATGAAATGACATATTTTTCTAAAATAAACATAATATTAACAAGTATTAATGTCATACTATCAAGGATATCTTGTATGCTAATAGTAGGTGAACAGTCCATATCATCATTTGGTCGTGGTTTGAAGCCCCACCGCCTCACCATACGCAATGGGTTTTGACCAAGAACATTAGTAATTAATTTTTTAAAAAATTTCAATAATTCCTCTAGAAATAATAATTTATATATTTCACTGGGATTAAAAATCTATAAACCCAGTAAAACACTTCCAAAAAAATTATTCACATTAAAATATCATCGGTTCAAACCAAAAAGTGGTGTCCTGGACTTTGAATTTATAAGAATCCTTGATCATGTATACCTATGATAAAATCCGTAACTCTTAATAAAACCACACAAGAAAAATCTTAGTCTACATGGTTATCTAAACTAACCTTTGAACCTAATTATAACAGAACAAGATCTGCACTCCTAGATCCTGTGTTAAAATCTATATCCTTTACATTTATGGATATGATGATAATAAAAAACATCCCAATTTTTATCAAACCCATACAAACTAAAAAGGAAAATATGGATCACTTTTATTCTAGAGTAACTATTAGGTTTATATTTTTATAGAATTATGAAATATCCTACATAAATATTTCACATAATTTAAAGAGAATTCCTCCAATTTTACCCATCATAAATTATTTCACAATAGGTCCTCAAGATCGTAATTTTGAAATAATTTATAGGAAAATAATTCAACCTCATTATTTATAACCAGTTGAAAAATAATAAGAATAGTGATTTCAAATGATCAATAAGAAAAAATAAATGCAATAAAAATTTAATGTTACCAGTGAGTGTCAATGAAGCATAGGGGTATGATGACATAATCAATTTTTACTAGTGAATCATCAAATAACTCATACCCATAAATGCATGTCTCATCATATATGAAAAATTTAGAAGGAATGATCTATCAGAATAAATAATCGTTATCTATGTGATATCAATCATGATCATGAGAAATGTTTAATACTAATAACATGAATAGATAAAACATATTGGTATCTTTGAATATCTTCTCACTGAACCCTAACAAAATACATTAATATTTTAATTTCCATATGGATGAATTCTAATATAGTTTTATAGAAAATATAATAGTTACCAAATTAATTAGATTTCAATCTCTGCACACTCATCGTATAAACTATAATTGGAAGAACCATTCCTATCTGGGAAAAACCATCATTAATAATGTAAAGGAACAATAATATGAATAATAATCATAAATAATATAGTTTTTCATTACCCTTCAAAAAATCCTTTATTATTTTAAAAACATGATTAGACCATGGAAAATAAATAGGTTCCAAAAAATATCTTTGAAACTAAATAAAACTAGGGAGAATAGATAGGTTTGATGATAATTTCCTTGACACATGATTAACTAGTGGAAAAGAAATGACTTCCCTAAAAATATATTTGAAACAAAAATTGTCCATAATAATAATGAATAAAGATGGTATCAATAAAAAATATACCCTACAGAGTATATTTTACAACATTGGTTTTAGATATTGATGAATTTCAATAACATTAAATGGTTATTAAATACATTCTTCAGGAAAATATCCTTTTCATTTCGAAAAAAAATTTAAATAAAAAAATTTGAAAATACATTTCACATAAAAAACTTTTGGGAAAAATAAACGGTATTTAAAAAATCGTTTGTATAATTGCTAGAGGAAAAAATCCTCTTTTATTTAAGTAACATTTTTTATTTATTTTATAAATCACTTTTAAAAAACATTCTTTTTAAAGAAAATATTATACGATAGAAATGATGATTTTTAATTAATAAATATTTTCATATTTTAAGTATAAAAAGATAGAAAAAATATGGTAAAAACATATTATCATGAAATAACTATAGGATAATAAAATTACATGGAGTAATTTATAGGTATATTATATTATTTCATGATTTGAATCATAATAAAAAACAATCCCAATATTTGTTGAGATTGTGATATCAAATCATTTCCACTTTGGTAATATTGAATCTCAAGCCTTATGATAAGATTAAGACTAATGAAACATAAAATATCATTAAAATAATTATAATATTTATATAACATGTAAAAGTATAATTATATATGCCTTATAAAAGGAAAGTGGTGTATAACATAATATTTGTCACAATGTGGAAAATTGTGTCAAAACACCATTAACAATTTTGTTAAACATAAATATAAACCATTATTAATAGAGATAATGAAATAGATATTTAAATACAAATAAATATATGTATAATAATCATAAAATATATTCATGGGGATTATATACACCATAAAACAGACATAATGGCTGGATAAAATTTTTTTCTCATATTAATAAAAGTGAGTTAAGAAACACCTTTAATACTTGATTATCATTTGATATATCATATCCGGGAAAGAATAAAATCCATTTAAATAATTAATATCATTTAGTAAATTAAATTAATTATATATCAAGTAATAAGAAAGTATATACAACAAAAAAAGAAATGAGTGCTGAATATTGGATATTTCTCATAGAAATAAATGTGAGTCTATAAATCCTTTTACATTGAGTTGGATTCATCAGGTTTGATCTTTATATTAAAAAATAATAAAAATATGTTAATTATTTAATTTTTTGTGTAACTTATACTTATTTATTTTTACTTTTATTTCACTTATTTTAAGGTTATATAAATACGTAATCAGTTACGTTTAAGTCTAATATTCTGACCATATTCGGTTTATCTATTAAAAATGACTTAGGTAGGATAACAATAGTCAGAGTGGTTATTATTTAAACCTATCTAGAATAATAATAATGAAATAATAATAATAAAAATTTATTATTTTTTTTAAAAAACCCATCAAGGTATTTTGTTATGAAAAATTAACCAATGTGGTAATCCTGGAGATGGTAGGTCGTATATACGCATGAGTAATGTTCGCTTATTCAATGATATTTATTGAAATTAGTTATGTAAAATTGAACTTTCTAGAATTATAATTATATACACTTATATATATAATTATTGAGATGAGGTTATGGAAAAAATAATATTGAAATTTCTTCGATGAGGCAGTACTTTACATGACCCCGAGTGACATCATCATTTATTCAGTGTTTCAAAATGTAATAATAGAATTAAATATTATTTGTAAAGAAATATTATTATACCATTAATTTCAACAATAGATCATTTATATCATATATATTCTTTATATTTACCCTTATTACCTTCCATGTAACACGTTAGTGAAAAATGATTCACATCACTTCTTGAGGCATTATAACACCATACACCCGAGCGACATTATCATATCCAATACGGTAAAAAATATCAAAATATTGTAGAATATATAATTAATATAATGGAATTATTATGTTATAAATATCATTATTATTATAAATTAAATTTGTTCCATAGTTATTCCCAACATTAATAGGATGTAATTGATGAACAAATGAATGACATCAGGTTGTGAGGTTGTAGTTCATCTTACTCAAGAATAATGACTGTATTTCCCATTTCATTGATGTGTGATATGGTTTAGGTGGAATAAATAAAAAATATCAGTATATATATGATTTTTTTTTCTTCTTCAGTTAACCCATTTTGGTTTTCGTCAAAGTAGATTCATGAATAATAATAATAACACGATTAATAACATGGATATGTTGATACATCATTTTAATGATACATTTATAAGCATATCATTGTGATGTATCACTGAGTTATCATAAAAATTTCCAAGTTTATTCTACAAGGTATCGTAAAACATGACATATCTAGAGATTAAATTCATTATCTAATGAATTTGAGAAATATCAGGGAATAAAAATAAAATATCATAATTAATGTGATAAAAATAGGTCACAATAAAAAAAATTCATAAATTACCTATGCAGAATAAAATAAATGAGTTTTGTATCAAAATCATGATGTCTTTAAAAAGTGCATAAAGTTAATTTTATTACTAAATTTAACCCACTGAATGGGAATGTGGGTGTCATGTGTAAAAAATAAATAAATAAATAATTTTTACATCTTGTTGAATAACTCTAGACTATAAAGATATTTGGTTATTAAAGCAAACAAATTAAACAGTTATTTTATTGTGGGGTAGAGAGAAATTTTTAAAAGTAAATTTGGCTGCATAATGGGTATAAAAAATTGTTTTAGAAAAGGGTAATAAATAAAGAGGGTAAATGTATCCAATTAAAAAAATATAATTTATCTGTTAGATAATTAATAAAAAATAAATAAGATAAAGAGACAATAACATTCATGACACATATATAAAGAGATGTTTTTGAAATGTATAGAAAAGAAGTAAATTTCCCATCTATTGAAGATTTGTTGCTAAAATGTAAGGATTGAGGCCTTGGAGGCTTGAGGACACCTTGGGTGGACACTTTTAGAGGGAAAAACGACAATATATTCATATAGTATGGATTTTTAGGGAATGCAAATAGATAAATGGGTTGGTATTTGTAGAAAAATTGGAGGATTTTTTTATTACATTCCAAATATAGCCCATGGAAACCTTTTCTATGGAAAAAGAAAACCCATGGGGTTTTCTGTGGTATTTTCCTATAGTTTTGGATATGTTGGACATATTTAATGTTTTTTAAATTAAAAAGAGGCTAATAGATTTTCATAATTCCATCTTCATATATAATGTCTTGCAACTTTCCATCATTCACAACATTAATTTTCCTTTGAAGATTCTTATCCTCAGGATCAGAACTTTTAATACTTTCCAATAAAGATGGTTTGGAGAGAAATTGAAAAACTAATGACGTTTCACCTTCTTTTATAATTATCATGACTATCCTTATTAGATTCATGAATAGATTATCTCTTTTAATATTCATTTTTTAAACTCCATGATCCATCCACGTCAATACATTACCAACCTTACTTTATTTTCAAGGGTGGTAGTGTACGAAAAATCATAATCCTTGAGTAGTTTGAGCAATAATATTTTCCTCATGTTGAGTTCATTATATGAGAATATATATTTTAGACTTTTGAGATTCGTATATATCTCACATCTTTCACCATAAATACAATGTCTCTATATTTTAAGAGAAAATATCATAGAAGATAACTAATTATCATGAGTGAGATAGTTTATTCTTTAATTTTTAACAAATATGATACATATGAAATAGATTTATCATTCTACATAAGGAAAAAACCATGTCCATTTGTTAATGCATAACCGTAGATCACATTCCCATCATACCCTAATGGTAGAGTTAGAATCAGAGCATTCAATAATCTCCTCTTCAATTCATCAATAAATTCCCCACATTCTTATGTCTATATGAACTTAACACCATTATGAGTAATATTGGTTAATAGGTTTTCTAATCAGATAATATTCTAAATGCAACACTAGTAATAACCTTATAAACCAATGAAACTACATTCCCCAGTTAGGATCATTGTTTCAGGCCATTCTTGACCATCCATTTTCATTAGATATTAAATGTATATTCTATCCTTAGAGACAATATTTCCCCAAATGTGAACTAATAGATTAAAAAAATTCACACTTTCTAAACATATTATATAATTTATTTATTCAAAGAGACATCTTAAAAATGCACAAGTGACATTCATGGTCTTTTAATATTTTTTAGTACACCAAGATATGATTAATAAATAACACTATAAAGTCATCAAGATGTTTCTTGAAAACCCTATTCAATAGATACATGAAGAAACATGGTTCATTAGTCAGTCTAAAATGCATTAATGTAAACTCATAATTCCCATTATATTTTCGAAATGCAGTCTTTGGAATATCTTCATTCCTTAATGGAACTAATGATTTCCAAATCAAAGTATATATTCCAAAAATATTGGGCTCCGTAATGATGATCAGATAAATCATTAATGCAATGTAGGAGATTTTTTTTCTTTTTATAGAATTTTTCTTCTTATAGTCAATTAAAAACCTCAATGATCCACCAATATTTCTAACAAAAAGAACAAGGTATCCCCAATGAGAAATGATTAGGTGAATAAATAATTTTATCACTGAATTCCTGTATTTGTATCATCATTTCTAATAATTACATAGTGTAAATTATAAAAATTATTTTATTTAGGTCATGAACAAATAATTAAATCAATTGGGAACTCAACATTTCACTCTGGAGGAAATGTTGGTGAATACTTTGAAAAAACATCACTATATTCTTTCAAAATTAGTACATCCTCGATTTGAACAATTCCTTCCACAATCATACAAATTGATTTCTCATACTCCCTAAAAATTGAATTCAGTAGATATACTAAGGGTGGATCTATATGAGAACCATATCATGTTGTTTCAATCCTATTTATAAGGGATTAAACATCTTTCAAAAAAAATTATCTTCTATATTCTTGCAATATATTTTAACTTCATAATTTGAAATCTAATCTATACCGAGGATTATATAATCTTCAATCATCGGTATAAAGATAAAATAGGTAGACAAAAGACATTAATATTCTATAATGGGGACTATGGGAGACATCTTTCATTCAAGGATACGTCCCATATGTGTTTTGATAGATAAATCCATTATAAAAGAAAATTAGAAATATCTAATTTTCAGGGAAATATGGGAAGGTATAAAATAATCTGATGATCCAAAATCATATAAAGCATTGGATATGTTTAATGAAATGATTAAATTATCTACCACCAAATCATTAGGAACTTATGTAGTTGTGATATTATAATATAATCCTTACTCCCCTATCCATTTTTAGGGGAAATGTTAATGATCATTAGGACAATAAATTTCATAATTTCTCATATCCTGTCAATTGTAACATTGAACATTGGTAGCTTCTTTCTTCTCGTTGCAATTATGTTATTGGTGACCATTTTCACCACAATTGTAACAAACTCCCATACCCTTCAGGAAAGTATTATGGTGTTTATTATTATAATTATCAAAGCGTGTAAAGTCAACTCTTCCCTTATTCCCCATTTCCTTATTTCCATTTATTGAGTTTTCAGTAGCCCTCTTTTTCTCTTGAATTCCATTAATGTCATAATACATTGAAAATTATTTTTCCATATTGATAGAACAAAAGAATATATATTTGTATTTAGAGAATAATTGGGAGAATAGTGCCTATTGGAGAGGAGGTTTTAAACAATTAATGAGTCTTTTAATCTTTCTCCTTCAATTACGTATGTAGTCTATGCGTATCTTTTAACCTTGAGAAGTTAGATTCACATTTTTCAACATTCTCATCTTATTTTTGCATCAAATTTGGAAACATTTTTTCTATATATGCTCATATTTTATGAGATAAATATTTTTCTATGATTATTTAAATAAAATCCCTCTATTTAATGTTTTATATTTCATCCACATCTATTGTGTTTTGAATTAAGTACCATCATTAATCCACAACTCTTGATAGATGATAAATTTCCGTGACAATATTATCCCATTCATTACATCCCAAAATGATAAATGTATTCTTTTATGAATGTATCAACTACTCCACTATAAATGGGTTTGTAGTCCCATTGAATAATGGTGGCTTTTGTCGCATAAGGTTGTATAACATTGCTTTTCCATGATGTCAATCCGGATGCACTGTACGGGTATTTATATTGTTCACAACTTCACTCAACTATCCTAGTATAGTTAAAATATGCTCATCACCAGTCACATAACCAAATCCAACATCATTATCCTGCATTTATTGGAAATCCCTACACTAGATACCCATGTTCACGTGGTTTCCATTTCTTACACTAGGATCTATTTCATAAAAATGGCATACACTAGATTATTATATGAATCATAATATATATTATCAACATAGAAAAATACTTGGAATAAATTAAAATCATATCCATATCTAATATGATTATCATAAAAATGGTTTCCTTTTGGAAAAAATTACATTTAATTCCTTCATAATGGTTTTAAAAAAAATTTGAATTATCCTAAGCATATCCCCTGGAAGTGTCAAACCATGTGTGTAGTAAGGCCCATTTTCAAGTACTAGGATATCCAGGTTCAAGGAATAAACTTCTTGAGGGAATTGATAATCATAGATACATATGTGTCAGAACCATTTCTAATTGTAGTATCAAGATAAAGATTTATTTTATACATTGATCTACAAAATATATTCCTTACTAATATTCCTGGATGTTCATGTATTTCTATCCTCAAATACCATCTTAGGGTTTTGTTCCCTGATTTATGTTTACTAAATATAGTATCCATGTTTTCTACTAGATTACCTTTGATAAAATCTATAAAGACCTGGCCTTATTTGGTTAGATGTGGTGCCTTATTTCATTAAATTGTCATGATTACAAGAGATTCATATATCTAAGGAACAAATAGTTTATTATTTTTGGAAAAACATATCTATATATAAGTTCATCATTACAACATTAAAATAAAAAATATATATTTTCTATTATAAAAATCCATGAATCCTAGAATATCTTTAAATTCTATCCATATTTTACTTCTTCATATCATGGGAAAATAAAACATAGGAAAGGTTTGAGTTCAGATTCTTTTTAAGGGTATGATATATTATAGATTATATAACAAAAAACATTTGGAATGCTAAATAACTAAAAGCACACACCTTTAAAAAAATGTGAACACTATAAGGATGGAATAAGAGCTGAATAAATAATACATTAATAAGTCATAATCATTGGTATTATAAAAATTAAATAATCCCATGAAATATAAATTAATCTCTTAATAATGGGGAAATCCATAATTTCAGGCATCATAATCATTTTTTCATGGCCTAATGCCAATACAATACATAAATGGGTAAAACAACAAGGTATTTGGTCCTATGATACCTATAGATTCATAAAGGGGATATATTAGGGCCCATAATATAAATAATATGTCCAATAAATCTCTAATATGAATGGGTATTGAAAGAAATATAATATACATTCATATTTATACTACCATATGAAATGTAATTAACATTCCTCAATCATTAAATTTGAACACTAACCATTCAGAATAATATGGTGAATGTTATCGTAATAGCACATCCATATTCAGTGTAATCATAAAAAATTTAATAAAATATTGTAGATGATATTATAAAATATTAATCCAAATTGATCATAAGAATCAACAATAGTGTTAAAATAAATTAAAATACTCATATAAAATAATCATGTAATTCTAGAGAGAAATACTCTATTACGTTGAAAAGAAGAGTTTTGTTTGGAAAATATTTGTATAAAACCAGATTTGAATTAAGGTAGTTTTTATATAATAAAATTAATGATTTTAGAAAAATAATGTTTTCTAAATATATATTAATGTTACCACTTGAAAATTGGTATGAATTTGAGAAATTCCTATGAACCAGTCTTGTATTTCGGGATGAAGTTTTTAATGATCCATTTAGAACAATTATCTCTCCCTAAAACAAAGAAGGATTATGGTTGGTACACATATATATTACATTAATACATAATTTCTGATTTTTAAATAATAATAAATATGAATTTAAATGGGATTATGAGTGACAAAGGGTTACCAAACAAAAATGGAGGTTCAGGTGGAAAACCCATACATTATGTCTGAAATGTTCCACTCTTAAACATAATGTTCTGTAATAAAAAAGCAATCTTATTAATAATTTCATTATTAACCTATTAGTAATTTATTTAGTTTATCATAACTTTATAAGGATAATTTATCTCCTAATTGATATGTTATATGTTTTAATTTTGTTGTTCTAGAGTGTTTATTTCCTTGGTTTTCACAATCTATATACTTATATCTGATAATGGATGTTCATGTGGAATGGATATAATTTTAAAGAATATAATTTTTATATTATTGTTGAACATGAACAAATTTAAATGGATATATTTATATATTATGGATACAAGGTATTATGGTGAATAATTAGATAAAATATTATTGATAATCACATAAATTATTTTGGATGTATTTTGATTATTACGAACAAGTTTTGTCATATGAATTAATATTATGTACATATCCTGTTAATTGATTTTTAAATAGGTTATTATAAAAACTTAATAGTCTATTTGAATCATAATTTTTTTTTCAAGACTAGTATTTAAAAATAAATATAAGAACAATAAATCATTTTCCATGAAGGTTGTCAATTAGATCCTCAAAGACAATGATTTTGTTTATAAAATAAAAGGGAGAGTGAGTAAGAAGATTGATAATGGTTATTACATTAACATGATATAATTATAGAATATATATGATACTAGAGTTATCAACACCATTTTTCTAGAGGAGGTGATTATAATATAACAAAAGAAATGAACATGAAATGGAAATAGAAGAAAGAAAATGTGGATTTAACTCTTGAATACACTTCCTTAAGAACCCCCTCATGGGAATGATTTTTTTGAATTTTGTAAAGACCAAGGGCTCCTTGAATTTGAGAGAGACTAAGTAATAGAATTTGTGAATAAATTTAGGGAGCTTCAAGTATTAGAGGATTGAGGATAATATGGAGTTATGGGAGGCTTTTATAGTGGACGAGATGAGTTATTTCCCACTATTTTAACCATTAATTTATTATATTGGCTCTAGATTGTGAATAGTATTGATTATTGTGACTAAAAATATAAATAACTATGTGTGACTTCCAACTAATTACCATGTAAATTTTCCATGAATCAAGCATGATGCAGAAATTCATTTATTTATCATATTTCTTATATTATCAAAATTCACTATTCAAAGACAAATTAATGTATTTCCAAAAAATTGAAAAAATTTACCATAACGTATTTTTTATGTGTAAAATTTAATAATGAACTCCATTTTTTCAGAATAAATTTCTAAATAAAATAATTTTAATTTAAAATGAAATCATTATTGATATATAAATACATATTTTAAATTTCAAACTGATTTTATATTACATTCAAAAAATAAACAAGGAATCATAAAATTATTCTAAAATCCAAAAAAAAAATTATTTCGGAAATTTTTTTATGAAAATGAATTTTATTAATTTAAAAATATAAAATTGTAATTAAATATTTATTACTCATAAGAATAACAATAATTAATTTTTAATTTTTAAAATATCATATTTCATTATAAGGCATATAAATTTTATTTATAATTACATCTATGATGTTACTATTCATATCGGTACATTTCGATTTAAAAGGGTATGTTACTATTCATAAGTGTATGTTACTATTCACCCAATATGTATGTTGATTTTATCAGACTCTAAATATATTTCTAATCGCAACCATGTATGTTATTTTTTGAAATTCAAATCCCTGAAGTGGAAAAAATTATGTTTACTAGATAGGTTATAAAAGGGCTTTTTTGTAGAGACTCAATGTTCCATTCATTAAATTAATTTATAAATCCATGGGGTGTTACAATAATTATCATGAATGTCCCTATACATTTTATTTCTTCTATGATTTATACAGAATGTAGAGCTATGAGCATTATCCATCACCTCCTTCTTTATTTCTTTATTAGTTGAAAAAAATATCCTTGTATGAAATTTCATTACACTTTCTTGATCAGTATTGAAATCTGGAAACATCACATTATTTATAGCCTCTATCTTCTTCTATAACAAAGGATCTTCTTTTTTAGCTTTTGTTATCTTCTATAAAATTGATGGTTAAGAAATAATTTGGTATACGGTTGATAATTTCACTTCCCTTAAGATTCAAACATCTACTATTAATATGTATTTTATCAAAGTATCTCCATGTATCCTCATCATTATCAGCACAACATGGAATTTCTTAATTAATGCATTAGTGAAATGGTTTTTACATTTGGGGTGACAATGAATTTAACAATCATAGTCTTTTTGATGTTCCAACCATATCCATTTTATTGTGTAATTTTTTTTAAATAGTCATGATACAATGGTGTTATGTTTATATATCACATTTCTCTCCATAAATATGTTGTATTTATATTTTTAGTAAAAAAAATAACTGCAAGTAGCCCCCAATCGTGGATATGATAATTCTGCTCAAAGAGACTTAAATTTCTATATGTATTACCAATCTCCTTTTAATTTATCATGAGGACAAACCCAATCCATTTCATATATGAATCTATAAAAATAATTAAACTTTCTATGATAGAGGGTAGAGTTAACATATGTAGAGTAACCAATTACTTCTTCGTCTCTAAGTAAAATTCTTCATAATCATTTTTCATGATGAAGTTAAAAAATTTTTGAGTTTAATTTTTCAGTAGATTATAATTTCATGAATTTTATTTTCAAAAAAAATTTATAATATCCTTCTTAAAAATGAAACTATGAATATTAGTTACTGTTTTAGGATGATGATACTCTACCATAACATTTGTCTTTATCGGGTTAACAGATATTCATTCCATGGATAAAATGTTCTCCAAGAAAAAATCATGTTAAAGAAATTTCCATTTCACAAATTTCAAAATAGTCTATCCTTCTGTGTTTTCAATATGACCCATGGATGGTCCTCATACTCCTTGAATATATTGGAAAATATATCAGAATATAATCAATAAAATCTACCCCAAAATTTTCAACATATTCCTTAAATAATCTGATTATCAATTTCATAAATATATCAAGAGAATTAGAAAGGATAAAAAGAATAATAATAAACTCATAATTACCATATATTGACAAGAAGATATTTTTTGGAATATCATCTTTCTTCGCCCTCAATTAATATTAACTAGATCAATGATCAATCATAGAGATTAATTCATCCCCCTGAATCTGTTGATATAAATCATGAATACTTGGAAGAGTATAATTTTCATTCACTATGATCTCATGATGTTATCTATAATAAATTTATACCCACATTGATCCATCCTTCTACATCACAAATAGAATACGTTCTCCCCAAGGAGATGAACTTGGTTGGAAAAACCCCTTCCTCAAAATCCGTTGAAGTTGTTTAAGTAATTTATCTACCTCCACATTTTCCATTCAATATGGGGTCTTTTATATTGTCTTGGATCTTTGAATGAGTTCAATGCAAAACACTACCTCAATTTCTAAGGGAGTTCTATGTTACTCCCTAAAAAATAATTCTATATATTCATGAACAATGGGGACATTTTATATTCGTATTCTTTCGTTCTCATCTTCATCATTATTAAAAATATACATAATGAAATCTATGGGATTTTATTATATACATAGATCATGTTGGGATATCTCTCCTATAAAGATAACTGTAGGCTTTCCATTCAAGTCAACTATGATTTCATTAGTTTTGTAGTTGATCTCATCATTATAATTTTAGTTCCATTACATACATATTATAGTGTTTAATTTCTATATAGGAAATTCAACTTGATTTTGGATGTGATTGTGATTTCCAAAGTGAATACTAGAGTAAATATATATAGTTGACGCTTAGATAATCCCTCCATATGTCTTAACAGATAACTACACTTTTAGCAGTTTTGGAGTTGATTATATATTATTTTTAAGCATAGAAAAAATAAAATAATTACTAGAAATAGAATCTAAAAAAGTACATCAAACATATATAAAAATAATATTACCTTTAACCATATCTTTTGTATAATATAAATCCTATACCATGATAAAAAATTCACGATCATTCTCTTTCTTCATGTGATGAGGTTGATAGTGACTCCATTCAATTATCTTTTAATTTGAACAATGGTTATAAAAGTTCCCAAGATTCCCACATACTGAATTGGACTTCGGGGTAGGCCTTCAAAATATTCCCTTTGTCATTAGGGTAGGTAATTTTAGGATTCAACTCATTCTGATAGGTCTAATAATTATGATCATCACTTCCACACATGTAACATTTTGTACTCTTGATCAAGAAATTCCCCGAATGCTTATTTCCACAATTGATACTTGTGGCTTGTTATACTTTATTTCCTCTACATATGTTATTGAAGTTTCATCTAAATATTGGTTCCATTTATCTCTTATTTTTATTTGATCTAGGAGACCATTGTGTCTCTCTGAACTCCATTTCAGCCTTCATAGAATTGTGAACTATCACCTCAACACATTCATTGTCTCTATTGGATATATTCCTACATATATGGGGTCTTAGTACAAAGATATTTATATCATCCTTTCCATTAGTATCCATGAAAAAGATAAAGCTGTAATGTGAAGGCCTTGTAATGTTCATCTAGTATCATCTCAGAGATTCATTTTCTTTCTCTTCAACTCTGGGAATTCCTTCTCTATTTTCATGAACATCATATATGGGAAATAGTTTTTGCTAAATGTACCACTAAACTCTTATTACTTAATAGCATCAATATCCATTATGGATTCATGTTTTTAATCAATGTTCTCCACTAATCAGATTTTCCCTTTAAGAGGTACATAACCAATGTGACTCTCTTCTATTATGAACAATAGAGCAGAGAAAATATCTTTTATATAGAGCTTATCCATTTTTTAGAAATCAATGGGTATGTAGATCCACTAAATGAAGGTGGTTGTTAATTCCTTAAAAACTCAATGAAATTTCTTTTACTTTCTTGGGTTATCATGACCTATGTATTGATTAATTTTATTACTCATAAATCAATTAAGTTGATTCATAATTCTCATGATTTTTTCCATTACGGATTCCATCAAAGGGTCATCAACGCAAGGTCTGTTGCACCCACTATTTTTGTAGTTCCTCATATTTCGCAAATTTTTCAAAAATAATAATACCATAGTTAGAATAGTGATTATTTGAATAATACTATAATTTTAAATGAATTTTATTTCATAAAACATCATTCTTAAATACGTGAATCATTAATAATAATTATATTTTCTATAAATCTTTCTTAATGGTTTATGAAAAGCTTGATTTTAACTAAACATATCCCCCCGAGAGTGTCAATAAACGATTAAATCAACGCATGTTGTCATTTATTAGTTCTAGTTCAAGTCTATGTTAATGTGTTTTTTATAGGCCTTATTCCAACATAAATCTGTTCCAAAGATACATCCACTTGTTTATATCTAGATAGGGATTTATTTTCACAGAAACCACATACATAATAATTTACCATAATTCAATCATGTTTTCTTATATTTTAATTTTTCCCTGTGCTTCATCGTAAGGTTTCCAAGTCCAAATTTCCACAAATAACTAATCCTTACTATGATATATAATAATTTATCTCGCATTTTTTACATAACATTTTTATAAATTGTACAACTAGAGGGTTTATTAAATTGTGGTATTTTGAAAATTAAGTACATAGTACTAAAAAATATATAAAATAAATTTATACCATTTGAAAGGATTTAAAATATGTTAATATGAAGTATATTTACTACGTATCATATCCTGGGAAAAATCATCAAAGGAATGGGTGAGCATAAATCCAAAATGGGGAAACCAAGGGAATCAATTTACATGTAACCATGATAAATGTCAATAAAGAAGTTCATTAATATCATAAATTCATTAGAAAAGGAAATTTGATATTATAATAAAAAACATGAATTGTAACATTGATATATTTTCACAACAATTAAATGATACATTCATAATCATATAACCATGGTTTTTCACCAAGGTGTCGGAAAAATTACCATGGTAATTATCCAAGGTATCATAAAACAGGTCATCTATATATATTACATTTTTTCCCCAATGTATTTATGTGATATATGATGGAATTATTAATATGTATTAATTAATTTTATCCACATAGATCATAAACAATTATTAATTTAATTACTTGTGAAGAACAAGTAAAATGAGTTTCGTTTCAAAATCATGGTGTTTTTAAAAAGTCCATAAAGTCATGTTTTTTTATGTTTTTATTACCAACAGAAAGGAATTGTGGGTTTCAATTCTGATAAATACATAAATAATAATTTTAACAAATAATTTAATACCCTTGAAGAAAAGGGGTTTAGGGATTCATAAAAATAATATAAACATTTGTATTTCTGGAGGAGAAGAGTGAAATATTGAGAACTAAATTTGGTTGCATAAGGGGTATAAAAAGAGGTTTTAGAAAAGGAAAAAAAGATGGGGGGGGACTATACAATTTATAAAACATAATTAGGAATTAATGGAATGAATATAAATTAAATAATAGAGAGTGCCCTTAAAATTTAGAATTCATGTAAAGAAAGTGGTTCTTTAAAGAAAGAGAAATGAAAGATAGTTCAACTACTATGGAGTGTTCTTCTTAAAAATGATGATATGGAACTTAGAGTATTGAAGGATCCTTTAGTGGTAATACTGATATATATTCATAGATGTTGTACTTGGAGTGATAAGATATGAATAAATGGGTGGGTATTTATAGAATAATATGATGATTTGTTAATTACTTTCCAAATATTGTCCTCAGAAACCTAAGATATGGAAAAAAAAATATGTTCTTTTCCATGGTAATTGTCAATGTTCTTAGAAAAATGTATCATATTATATGTTATTGTAATTAGAAATAGTTGAATATAATTTTATTTTACCCCCTTTTCCAAGAAATGTAACGTTTCCACAAAAAAAAATGTTTTTAATGTTATGTTCTCTATTTTATGCTTTGGAATGTAAACTATAGAATTGGGAATTAGAAAAAATAATTTTAAAATAATTGATATTAATAAAATAAAATATTCTATGTTTTGAATTTTGGTTAATTATTTATTACATAAATATTATATAATTATAAATCTTTAAACATATAGAAAAACTCAAACAATATTTTTACTCTTCACGAAAAAAATAAATTATTTCTAAAAATTATCATAAAATCACTCTAAGATAATTTTGAAAATATATTTTATAATTTTTTTTTATCATAAAAATAATCTTAACAGTATAATTTTATCCATTCAATATAATAATAATTATTTTTTAAAAATGATCGTGGATTTAAAATGAATAGAAAATTTTATAACAATAAAGAATAAAAAATTATTCTACCTCTAATATTTAAATAACAATGTTTTTAATATACTATTTATATAAAATATGTGTTATTCTTAATATCATAGTTTATTATAAAAATTTATAACTTTTTTGGAAAGTAAATTTTTTTTCTTAAAAATCAATATAACAAATTCTATATAAATTTTATTAAAAAAACTATTCTTAATGCGAAATTGATAGAATAAAAATTTTATTTATATAATTGAATTACACATTAACTAACAAGGGCCTCAACACATAACCCCTTATAAAACATGTATATGACTTAAGGGTAAGCTGTGCGATGAAGATAGATTCATGGGGTGGCTCTAATGACATATCTCGAGTTGTAATTTCCACTAACATTAACTTATCACATAGGTTATATCATTCAAGAATCACATTTTGAATATCTGAATGGGATTGGTCAAGAGTGAACCCCAAATATGATACCTCCCTCCCATGATCCAACAAATGGGCTTCGAATGCCACAACTCTACAGGTTGAGGCTATTTTTTTCTATATGCCTTAATTTTTCTTTCGCCACTTCTATTTATATACATTAATTTTAATGTTAAAAATATTTTTAAGAGTATAGTTTCCAATAATAATATTTACCAATTGTCATATTTGACCAATGGTCATATAATTGTAAAAAACTCAATGGCCATATTTTAAATTATTCTCACATCATTAAAAAATATATGTTTTTTTGTTGGGTAAAAAATAAAATAACAAACATTTTATGAGGAAAAAAATATATTTTAAAAACATGGTTCATTACAAGAAAAACTTGTTAAATATCCCTATTCAATGGATTTAGTAGTATATTCCTACCAATATAATTAAACTACATTGTAATAAGGACTATACAGTGAGATAACATGATGTATGGTATCATGACATCCAATATTACTCATTTTCTTTATTGATAATTCTATTATTATTATCGATGATATTATTACTTTTATATTTTTCATTGATGATATTTGTTCTCAATTAATTGATTAAAAGTAATTTGTTTTAATTTATATATCGTACCATATTGACTGTTACATATCTACTCAGGACAGATTCCACTATAATCAACCCTTACTTTCCATTTGATCTCACCATTATTTCATATTATTTCACCAATATATGAAGAAGGAATATTTTAACGAGTTCATAGATGAAAATATTTACTTTTATTATGCTTTATATTCTAATATAAATTTGCAATAATATATGTATCTAGTTATTTAAGTCCACTAAACTAATTGATCTTTAGTGATGTGATCCATTGTTTCTTATTCCAAATTAATTAGGTATACATCAAATATTCATTACAAGAGTTGGGGTTTTTGAATTTGGCGTATACGTACTGATTAAACAGAAATGTATTTGTATATTTCCATTACAGTAAGATATCATGATGTCTAATATCATGAAATCAAACATTATTCATTTCTTTCATTTGGAATTTAATTTTATTATCCATGAGATTATAAACCTTGATATTATCTATATAATCTCTTCGTGATCTTTTTATTTATTAAAAGGAATGGGTTTTCTATTAATTACCTTAAAATATTCATTAATCTTTATTTAATCATGATATATTTCACTATGATCAAATCTTTTTTGTCATTTTATCTTAGCATTATTTTTTTCTTTTCCATATGATGTTATGAGTATCAATGAATGAGTTTCATAGATGTATATTATATACTTATACTATTTTGTATATTTTATTTCCAATATAAAATGGGTTTCAATTATATATTTGGCTATTCAAGTCTACAAAACAGATCATTATATGGTGATGTGATCGATTATATCTTATGTTGATATAATATAGTAGATATTGGCTAAAGGATACTATAGTAGATATTTTTACAGTTAGTATCAATGTATGTTTAGTAAAAAATTTAGGAATATTATTTAAAAAACATATAATAGAGAATAATCCTATGTAAAATATTTAGGATTTTTCCAATTATAGTATAATATCCTAAAACATTTGTCAAGGTAGTGATTACTTGGATTTACAATAAATATATCTCTATCTATATACTATAAGTAGATTTTTTTTCGAATAGATTCATCTAGAAGTGATTTCCCATAAAATTATTGGTAGAGTGTATACATATAAGATACTATCATTAAAAAAATAACATAAATATTACTTTTAAAAATTTGTTGGATATTTACAGTTTATTGTTTTTTAAAATTAGGTTATAACTCTTACATTACAAACTCATATATTATAATGTATACACCTCTACTTTAAATAAATTTTTCCTATAATACAAATTTTTTAAAATGAAACATCTTTTCTATTCATGTCAATTTTTCATTAATTGCATCTAAATTGCTTCATTGATCTTACCCATCATTAAATCATTGGAAGTAAAATATTAAAATATGGGATGAGCATAAAAGTCTCAAAAAGATATATAACATAAGGAAATCTGTTTGCCTCATGAAAAATATAAATAACTATAATTTGTTTACCTTTTTCAAAAAATTATTGAGTGTATGAAATAAATCATATCCACACTAAACAGAAAAATATTTTTCTTAAATAAAACCTATAAAACACATAAAAAGGAAATAGAAATCATTTTAGGAAACTTAGATCATCAAATTTATATCCCATATTAAACATTTTTCAAAAAAAACTAGTGTCCAGTTTAATCCTTATGAGAATACTCTTCATTTAAGTCCATATAAATTTCCTACAAAGATGAGTAATATTAACCTATTCATTAGAGAGATATATTAGCATCAACAATCATATAATTTGTATCAATCTCACCCATCATATAAGTTATATCATGTTCACCCGTAATATAATATGTATCGGGTTCACCCATCATAATAATATATAATTATCAATTGCCATATCATTAATAAAACATTGTATGATATCACTTTTTATCGTAAAACCCATTAATATATCATCTGAACCTATATAAAAAACATTTTCAAATATTCAAATATCAATTCTTTTAAAAACACAATATTAAAAACAAAAATTCTGAGAATAAAATTAATGCGGTTGTTTCATTGAATAAAAAATAAAATATTTTATTAGAATCATGAAATAAAATAAATATTTTGGTGGTGTGAAAATTCATTGACACTGTATATTTTAAAATACAACATTTTATTTTCTTTTTGTAATTCAAGTCAAAACATTGCTTATAAGATATGAACAAAGATTCCTTTTGAAAACCCCTGAAATAATGTAAAAATGGAGATATAAAATTACCCTTATAATTAATTTATGTCAATATAAACATACATAAAATAATTTTCTGAATATTGACATGGTATAGAGATATTTAGAAAAAAATATATAAAACTTTTAAAATAAGGTTTTAAGATAAAGGGCCTCTTACATTGAGGTTGATTCATCATAAAAATAATTTATCATCCTAAATAGTAATATTATGTTAATTATTTACATTATTAATAACATTTTTCAATTTTATTCTTTATTTTATTTTATTTATTATCATTTATTACTCAATTATTTGATCAATTAATTTCATGTTTGTCGTTTTGATGATATTCGGCACATATGTCCAAAATGACATCAGTAGGTTGTCTATGGTCAAGTTGTTCAACATTAAATCATGACCAAAACACTAATTTTGTTATATTTATTATATTAGTTCATTAATTATACTTTTAAAACCAACCATTAAGTATGGGGATGAAAAATAAACCATGTTATAATCACATAGATGGCAGGTTGTATAACTGTATGGGTAACACTCCCATTCATCCAACCATGATGATAGAAGGAAGGTAAGTATCATTTTATATTTCAAAAATTATTACTATATCATAAATATCATAATATATTTTTAAATATACTTTTATATTGTATCCATTTGATGTGGTTATGAAAATTTAATAAAATCACTTTGTGGATGTGGCAATCCACACACACACACACATAACATTACCACATTTCATTGGATTGAAATGTAAGAATGTAGATGGTATATTACATATAAATAATTATTTTTAAGTCATTTATATCACATATATATACATTAAATCAATCATTATAACCATCATTGGATGGTGCTGATAGAACAAAAATTGAATCAGTTATTGATGCAGTTGTTCAACCCATACAGAAATGATGATTTTCATACCTCTTTGTTGGTAACGGAAATAGATATACTTTATGAAATTAAAATAATAAAATATAATTATATTTAATATATTGATTTAATTATTTCATCATGTTTCAATAATTTTAGAAATAGGTAGAAAAAAATATATAAAAAATTTCTTATGAACTATACCTCTTCTTCAGATAACATATTTAGGATTACACCAAAATCCTCTCTAAAAAGGTTTTCAAATCAAAACATGACCCGTAAGAAATGGGGAGTTAGTTTTTGGAGATAATTTTGAAAGTTTTTCAAAAATACAGTTCCCAAAATGTGTGTAGAAAATAGTAGTGGGGGATCTATTTTATTAGGGAGAGGAGATGTATTCATGGATTTTTTAAATATTCAATTATTATAAATTATGTTTAATGTAAAACGTGATTAAAAATTAAAAAAATTCACAATATAAGATTTTTATTGGTGTAATTATTATTATATAAAAATTTTAATAAGTTTAAATTACTTTTTCACCGTTATCTATTAGTTTTAACCCCAATTAATGCTTTTGACACTTACCGTGGTATCAATGTTTTTTATACATAAGGGAACAATAATGTTAATATAAAAGGAAAGATTCTCGTAAATAGACAATGATTTATAATATAAAAAATATCCCATTAAAATATACAAAGTTAATACTTTTAGGAATTTTAAATTTCATAATAAAATACTATTTATTATAAAATATCATTAATGTCATTTTATGGAACTATGTATTTAATTAGTCTCTGAAAATTGCAGGAAAATGAATTAATTCAAATATATTACATTAACAATATCTAATATGATATATATATAAATAAATAATTATAAGGACACTATAAATCACACAAAAATTAATACTTTTAGAGTCTTTATAATTATTTACTTTATTTCTCTACGACTGGCACAAGTAATCTCTCGGCATTGTGTTGGCATTCAAGATAATTATTTAATGACTAAATCATAAAGATAAATTTCCATTATGAAAATGTAATTATTATTGAAAATAATAATTTATAATATAACTTTATTTATTTTCACACTTTTCATAGAATATTGTCGATGTTAAAGGCAATAGAGTGACATTTTTGACTTTATATTTAATTAGAATAGTATAATTTTTTTAGCCAATGTAAATTTACTATAAATTAAAACATTTCAAAAACATGGGTATTAAATGTTTAAAATATTTTAAAATAAAAAATACAATATTTAGCAAAATTTTTAGGCCTTATCACATTATTTTTAAACTTATTTACATGATTTACCCTTATCGGGATGAAAAATATTTATTGCAATTACAATTTATAAGGACCAAACATAAAAGGAACTGTTTAAAAAATTTGAAAAACATAATTCCAAATTTTTAATAAATTTTTAAGTATTTATTTTATAATAATGTAATAAATTAATTTAATATTAAAAAGAAATTTAGAACAAAAAAACTGTTTTTGGGAAAAAAATTAGTCAAAAAATCTACAAATACAAAAATAAATATAATGATGACTAAAATATTAATAATTATATTATTACTAACTTAAAGATAGATGTACAAAATTTTTATCAATTTCAAATCAAAATGGTGTTTTAAATTAATTTATTTAAAGAAAATAAATGACAATTAAAAAAATATTTGAATTTTATACCATTTATTGAAAAACCAATCAACTCAAAAAATACCATATTTTCACCCTATGCTAAATTTTATAAGATTATTTAAATAATTTATTTATTTTTTATAAATTAAAATTCTCTAATTATAAATTAATATTTTAAATAAAATAATATAATCCATGAAAACATAGTTTTTAATGAGAATAATGTTTTTTCCTTTCGAGTAAAAAATTAACAAAATTTATTATAATGAATATCAATCATTAAAATATTATTAAGTAATACTCATGAGATATTAATATAATTTAAATTAACATTACATGTTTTGTTTCATTATTACCACTTTTAAAACTTCCATCATTTTATTTTTATTTGTCACTTTGATAACTGGGGATATTTTTTCTTCATAGCCATTTCAGATTCCCAAATTTATTATTCAACCATAGGGGACTTCCATAAAACATTAATGGTGTGAATTAGATTAATTTAAAAAACTAATTCTCAATGGTCAAAGATCTAGGTTATTTCTTCCTCATAAGAAATTATTTCTTTGAACTAAATAACATCAAGGATCAAAACATGAGATGTATATGGAACCTATGTTCCTAACAACAAAGCATTAAAAAAATTATGTACCTATGATAAAATATAATTTATGGAAACAAATTAAGAAACTCATCCAAATATATCTTAGATGTTATATAATTCAATAATGTACCAATAATGATTCCCTTTTTTAAGAAAAGTCATAAAACTTTTCTATGGGGATACTTTAAGGAAAACATTATAACTTAACTTAAAAGAACGATCATTCATAAAATTATTTTAATAACACTTATTCCTAACTTAATCAATCTAATAATGACTCTAAAAAATAATAACCTTCCCAAACATTTCATCTAAGAAATATGGTGTCCTCAAATTCCTTTCACCTACTTAATCCAAAACAAATATGGAGTCAGACTCTATTTTCCATATAATGATTCAAAAGGTGTCATCTATATATTGAAATTTAAATTTTTTTATAATAAAACTATAAAAATAAAATATTATGATCCTAACTTCCATGATAATCTATTTGAAAGCTAAAATAATGTATTACATGTTTTAAATCTTCCATTCATACTATCTATAAAATTATAGATGAAAAGTTGTACTAAAGTTTAATTTAGAGCATAATTACTTCTGAAGACCTTTCCAAAAATTAGAATAAAATATTAGATAATGACCAGACATGATTGGGATAGTAACTCTATGTAACCCAACAGGATTCTTGAAGTATAGTTTAAAAACATGAAATAAATAAACAATATCTTGAATGGGAAGGAAAATTGTATATTTAGTAAATCCATCATCAATAACCAAAGTAACATTGTTTACTAGAGATGTCTTTGGTAATTCCAGTATAAATTCCATGGATATATTTCCCAAATTTCCACTCTATCACTAGATAAATTTGAGTCACCACATTAGTAATTTTTATTCAACTTGAACCTATTAAATTTCCAAAATCTCATTACAATGTCAGCAATATCTATTGTCATCCCATCCCACTAATAATAAATTTTAAGATATCTATACATCATTATACTTTTAGGATGAAAATAATAGTGGGAATAATGAATTTCACTCAAAAAAATTATTTTTTAGTTAGCAATAAAAAGGAACACATATTATTTTTTGAAATATGATAATACCTTCATCGTCAATAGTAATCTCTAGAAACAGTTCCTTTTTAATAGATTTTATCTTTTCCTATAAAACCAGTTCCCCTTTATGATATTTCTCCATTATTTGTGACAAATATTTTTGTACTAACACTTGATCCAAAAAAGGGAATGATCATGGATGCATAATTTCTTTGAAAAAAATAATCAAATAATTAACCAAACTGTTGTGTTCTAAATATAACATGGTAAATGTAGGATTATATTTTTGACTCAAATCATCAATTACTTTGTTTACTTTTCCAGGATTGTATTGAATCAAACAATCATAATCCTTAATTTGTTCCAACAATATTATGTAACATCATGTTACTATTTTCTATTATTTCTAATAATCCCTTTTGATCATGAAAATTATAGGTTTCATTTAAGGAGTTTTCATGTTAAAATTTATAATGTTTTAAAACATATAGGGTTGTTCACATTTTTCACACTTTTTTCCGAAATTGTGCACCATACTGGAGAAAACTGTGGAAACCAACAAAGTGGTATTATGAAAAGAATGTGAATGGTTTGAAATACTATGTGCCCACATAGTAGAAAACATGAACCTGGTTCAATGAGGCACAAGTATAGGGTTCTAGGGTTATCTAAACCATGTATCTCTTCTTCATAAATAGTGAGAATTAGAAATAAATAATCTAATAATTAGTTTAAAAAATTTTATACCCACCTTTATGGTTCATGATGGACCTTTATGACCCCATTACTAGTTATTCTTCTAAGGGAGCTTCCATTAGAAGTTTTTGGCCCATATACACCCTTTTTGAAGTGAAATAAATCTAGGAAAATGTTATTTTATCTCTTCCTAGTATGTTTTTTCATCATATTATCTTTATCCCACTCATTCTCACTTTTCTTCCCTAGGGTTTTGTGGATCTAAATGATATTTAAAGATTTAATAAAATTCTTTTGGATATTAATCCATTTTTTGATTCTTGGTTTCTCAATTTTTATATTCATCATTGGATATTCCTAATTAGGGATTTGTGTTTTGGAGATTTTGTGTTCCTGAGGTAGGTGGTTCAATTATGATTTCCAATTTTGATTAACCCAAAACTTCATGATTAAATTTTATTATTTAATTTAAATTAAATTTATTAATTTTGATTAAATTTTATTCAAATAGCCCAATTCCATTTAATTGGGGATTTTAATATTATTTGGATTAATTTTACATGAAATTAAGAAAACATCCATTTCAATTTAATTGGTTTGTGGTTGTGATATTGATGAAAATTCGTTAAATATAAATTGTTAAATTTAAATTTTGTAAATAATTTAATGGAATTGTTTTTTAATTTTTATTTAGAAAAAATTACTTAAATGGGTTAATAGAAAGTCTTGGGTTTCATCTTATAAAATTTATGTTTTTATTAAAAACCAATGTGTCAGTCTTACAATATAAATTGGAATATTATAAATGAATAATGGAATAAAATTAAATTCAATAGTTTTAAAATTAAATTCCAATAATTGGTTTGTATTAGAGAACATCAAATCCATTTTAGTAAGTGAGATATTGGGATAACACATTTCTGACACTTTACAAATGAAACCAAACATAGTGCAATTTGTCACATACCTTGCATGATGGCTATGGTTCCTCTTTGTGTAGTATAAGAGGGATGTGTGTATACACTTATATCTATGATTCTTCATTTAGTGTTTGAGAATATCAAAGCCATGAACTATCGTACCATTAGGAACATTATTATATTTCTCTCTTGTGGTATTTGAAATATATTGCACTGTATGTTGTACAGTTTTTTAAAACCCTTTTAATTTTTATAAATGGTTTTATATAAAAAATGATCAATTTTTTAATGTATTTCCATAGTTTTAAATGTAATGAATTATTTTTTAAAATATGCTTTTGGAATTCGAAACCTATTTATGTAAATTTGAAAAAATTAATTATATAATTAATAGTTTCCATATATTATTAAATAAATTATAATAACCCACTGATATTTTTTATCACAACCTACTTGTGAATTTAAATGTTTTTAGATTTTATAAATCTAGTTTTGGGAAATGGTAAGGCACTACATTGAGGTATTAGTAGCCATTGATCCTTGGATGTGGTGTGTTTCATCTGTTGGGATTTGGCAACTTATCCACTTTTTTTGTACATGGATATAGTACTTTGGGCGGTTATACATATATGAATTCTAGTACCCTTCTCTATATAGAGTTTTTATTGTATTCATACTAACTTGTTTATATTTATTCTACAATGTAATGTAGGAAATTAATTCCCAATTTAATTTTTTATGATGTATGGTGAATGTCTCTAAACCATGGGGATCAATAATTCCCTTTAGAGCATTTTAGAATCGACATGTTTATTAGGTTACAAGGGTACTGAGGATGGTTTGTGACAAAGTGGTATCAGAGATCTATGGTGATATTCTTTTATTGATGTCAATATAAATATGGGTAATAATTTTAGTAATTAGGAGGTAGTTGTCATTCAGTTCTTGGAAAACTCTCACCACAATGAGCACTAAGTCAACATGGGACGTTTTGGGATAGAAGTATAGAGGATTAGTTGTAATATTTTCATTACTTTTAATTTGGATATGATGAGGTCCAAATTTTCCTTTTCTATATATTTGGCAAAACGTACCATGTTTCTCTGATTCAGTGTTTATATGAGGTGTTAAATGATGTTATTCAAGGTTTTATAGTATCTAGCCACTGAGAAGAAGTTTTAATTGGATTTAAAAGGTTGTTGCTACAATACTACAGCAAGAAAATCAACTTTTTACCCATCTCTGGTTGAGGTTATTGTGTGTATTTTCGATGCTCTGTGATAGGATACCCCCCTAGTTACCACTTAGGTTCAAGCTATGTAACCTCAATGAGATGATATCTGTAATCATTTTTAAGAGTTCCTTCACGAAATTCCACCTTAGTTCAAATTCAAAATCAATCATCGAGAGGCTGTGGAATTTTTGACCATGATCAAGAATTTGTTTGGGATTATAAGGACTCATAATGAAATCAAGGTGAAGTGTTCCAAATTCATGGAGGAGGGACGAAACATGGGATGGTGGGACATGATTTTGAATGTGAAGAAGCATGGGGTATTAGTGTGGAAAGACATTAATGAAATTATCACTGACTTATTCTATCTAGATTCTGTGATATTGTCCATAGATATTGATTTTTTAAAAATGAGAAGGCTGAAAGGATGATGATAGAATGTGAAAATATATTTGTTGACAATGTGTAGTTTTGACATGATCTTCTGTTGAATGTGGAGATGAAGACTTAAAGGTTATAGCTCGTAGTATGATCTGATATTTGTTCCTATGGTTTCATGATGAATATTTCTTCTTTTGTTAATAGGATAGATAGAGTACCAATGGTTGAAATGGACCTTGATGGAATGTTTGGGTTTTTGGGAATATATTTATATACTAGTGGTAGCTAGAGTTCCCATAAAGGGATATGCAAGAATGATCTCTCTCATGGTAGTCCATGATATTAGGGTTTTTCTGGACTGCCTGCAATACCTATAGAGGACCTTTTATTTGTTTCCAATGTGGAGTGGCACAAAATTCTAATCGGTTCTTCATAAGGTAATCCATGAATTTGGGATCCTGATGATTCATGGGTCACCTATAGAATCTATTCTATTTTTCCCCCTCTGATCAGTGGAACAAGATCTTTAGAGACAAATGAAACTAGGGTGCAATCAGATGATTTAATGAAAAAAGGGTTCTAGCCATATGCATCTTTAGAAAACAATCCTCACAAAGTGTACGTATCACAAGACAAAGAAGATACAGGTCTATCAAGATTAAGAGGTACCATTACAATAGTTTCTACATTAGTGAATTCTTTATTTAATATTGGTACATATTATTAATTTTTTTCAACCATTATTTTTAATCAATTAAATATCCTTAGGAATTTTTTCTTGTTTAATGTATCTTATTACACAACATGGAACAAATAGAGATAATGATCGGTGTAGTCCTTCTTATATTTTATCTTTAGTAGATTCTTATCTTTCATGGGGTTTTTATGTTCTCTTAATGAAAGAAAAAGACTTCATATTTGGTATGGATTGTATTATTTCCAAAAAAATCCTGGATTTATTATTATCTTTAACAGATCTCCTTTTTGGAAACCGATGGGGTTAACTAAAGGATTCAATGAAAATGGGAGATGAGGTTGAGTAGACTCAGACCATATTATAAGGATGTGGGTAAATTGATATATATGTTTAATTTTGATCTACATTGGTAATATTTATGTGGTTATCTCTTCCAAGATTTCATAGATATTCCCAAAATTTGACCTCCATAAATATTTGGTTTCCCAATAGTATGGGATGTATACTTTTTTATTGATTTAATGCCTGGTACTCAACTAGTATCTATTCCTTCATACCACATGGAATCAACAGATATAAAGCAGATGAAGTCTTAATTTAATGATATTTTAGATAAAAGATTGGTACACCATAGTGTGTCTGCTTGGGAAGTCCTAGTTCTCTTTTCAAAGAAAGTTAATGGGTCAAATCATGTTTTTAATAGATAAATCGTAATCGAGATATGGTATATAAAAATTATCTATTTCCATATTTAGATGATCTGTTTGATCTATTTAAAGAGGAAAACTGGTTCTCAAATTTTTTTTATTGGATCTCGATAAGATAATTAGATTATTAAAGAATATGATGTTCTGAAAACCACATTACAAGGAAGGTACGAACATAATGAGTACCTTATTATTACATTTGGATTAACCAATGATCCTACAATATTTATGAATTTTATTAATATGTTTTTCATAAAGGTATCTTAATGAGTTCAATGTTTTCATTAGAGATGATATCATTATTTCTTACATGTCTAAGAAGGATCATCTGCATCATCATAGAATAGTTCCGAGTTTTATGAGAAATCACCAAATTTATGAAATGATTTAAAAATGTGATTTATATATTTGAGAAGTGAAATTATTTGGACTTGTGTTGTCAAAACATGGTATTTTATTTGATCCTAACAATGTGAATACTGTTATAACATGGTAATAACCACACAATTTTTTCTTCATTCATAGCTTCTTGGGTTTTGTTATGTATTATACTTGTTATGTAAAAGAGTTCTCAAAGTTTCCTTCTCTGATCAATGCTCTAAATAATAAGGGAGTAACGTGTTCTTAGGATAAATCATTCATATTTCATTTGTTAATATGAAATTTTTGTTGACTACTATATCCTTGATGACACTTCCTGACTCCAGGTAGGGATATGTGGGATTCTTTGATGAATTGGGTTTTGGATTGTTATTCTTTATAATACAAGAAGTTCAGGATGATTACCTATAAATCTCACCGACATTGGCCAAACTTGAAAAGGTATATGACCCATGACCTTGAACATTTTTTTGGATTCATCCACAAAAGAGTAGGCGAAATATTGTTTTTATAGAAAGGTTTACTGTGTTTTCTAAACAAAAAATCAGGAGATATATTTTCTTCAAAAAATATTTCAATATCCAATGACGGCGCTGGGTGAAATTCCTTTTGACTTTTAACTTTGAAATGACCTATTCCATAGGGAAATTGAATTTTATTTTAGATTCTTTTAGAAGGAAACTTACAACCCCAGATGTGAATGAATATTCATATGAGTAGAACCTTACGGATTTTTATCCATATTTCGATATATGTGTTTGAGAATCATGGGCTAAGGATTCCATGGAAATTGTTTATTTCACATCCTCTCTTTTCAAGATGATTCTTTGAGAATAGAATCTTTATGATGAGTTATGAAAAATTCTATAATCAATTTATGGTGGGAATATAGATAATGAGTTATTATTTTCTAAAGAGGTATTATATGCAATCAAAACCATTTTTTGGCGACACCTTCAATAAGGAAGGATGTTTTGATGAATTTATATAGTTCCTAGTGGGAAGTGCACCTAGGAAAAATGAAAATATTATATGACATGAGACAGAAATTCTAGTGTCTAGGTATGATATGGGGAATTTATAATTTATCTTAGTTGTCATACAAGCGAGAAGGTCAAGGGTGATCTCCAAAAACGTTTAGGATTACTACAACCATTTCCAGTATAGAATTGGATGTGGGATGAGATCTCTATAGAAATTGTTTTTTGGTTTCTATATAACAACATAAATAAAAATGTGATATGTTTTGTGATCAACGGGCTGATGAACTCTACTCAATTTTTTCCAATTCATGATATAACCAATGTTTAGTAGTTGTAAAATATCTATGTGTAATAGATTGTTCACATTAATGGACTTCCATCTACCATAGTCTCTTAAAAGGATAATTGGTTCACATATTTTTTTGGAGATGAATTTAGAGATTTGTGAAATTTCCATTTTTTTCATTGATATTGGTTCTGTAGACAACAAAAAATATTCAGTTGATTCATCAGAGAATATTGACATAATAGAGTTGGTATAATTCTTATACTGATCATCACATTAGACAATTGGAATTTTTATTTAGTGACCCAATCATTTTGAATGTTTCACCTTGTTTGGGTCATCAATATCATGGGGGGAAACATAATCATGCTTTTTGTTTTGTGGGACCTTTAGAGGTTGTTGTACAGGTGGACAAATAGTCTTACCATATAGAACATCCACCACATCATAAATCAATACATAATATGTTTCATGTGTCTTGATTGTGAATGTTTCTTCCTGATCTATCTTATGTTCAGATCTCATGTGATCTTGAGATTGAACCATAATTATCTATGACTGAACATCCAATTAGGATATTTCATTTTTAATCCATGTTACCTCATGGGAGGAATATTCCATTGGTTTGAATTCTATGGTTTCATGTTTTAGATTCTCATGATATATGGGAGAGTTAGACACTGATGAGAGACCAGTGGCCTCATCATTTAGGCATAGAATCTTCTTTATACGATTTAAGGTGATAGAATGTTTCTATGGTGGGGAAGTTGTAACATCGTTTTATTATTTCCAATCACCCATAAAGCCTAATTTTGATCATTCATTCGATGGGTTTCCTTTAGATATGTCTTACGTAAAAATTTGGGCAGTTTTTATTTTTTTGGGGTTTTTCATGGTCAGCGCATGATTTTCCCAAAATGTGCACAATGCTAGTGAAAACCATAAAAACCAATGTAGTTGTATTTTACATGGTTGGTTCCAGGTTTTAAAACAAGGTTCCCAATTAGTAAAAGACATTGACCAGATAAAAATATGCATATGACTATGGCACATAGTTTATCAAAAACATGGGCCTCAACCGACGAATCTCCAGGTTTGTGAAATAATTAATTTGTAAATTATTTGTTATATTTGGAAACCATCAGTTTTAAAGTCCATGATGGTCATATATTGCCCTATTATTATTTCCCCTTGTAAGGGATCCCCCAAGAATATTCTTTGGCCTTTCTACATCAATTTATAAGAGAACTGAATCTTGGAAAATAGTGTTTGATCCCTTCAAAATTAGATTCATATTCCCATTTATTATCTCATTCTCTGTCTCTTATCCTACCTATGATTTTATGGAACTCCATGCTATATTAAGATCGATAAACCATTGTGTTGGATCTGAAACCTATAATTGATTCTTGATTTATAATTTCTAATGTATTTTACTGGAGTTTCCTAATTATGTTTTTATGCTTCAAGATCTCTTGATCCCAATGCGTGGTAAAATTACGATGGAAAATTTTGAGTAAACCTAAATTCCTTGATAATAATTATATTATTTATTTAAATTTTATTATTTTAATTTGATAAATAATTTTTAATTGGTTTATTAAATTCCCAATTTCATTGAATTGTGTATTTAATTGGATTTCAGATTATTTGGTATGAAGTTTAGAAAAACTCCCAATTCCATTGAATTGGTGTGTGGTTCTAGAATTGATGGAAATTTATGAAATTTAAATTTTTGAATTTGAATTTTTATTTTTATTAGATGGAATTATTTTGAAAATTTTCATCTGAATGAAAATGACATGAAATGTGTTTGATTGAAATATTGGGATTTTATCTCAGAAAAGGAATTATTTCATTAAAAACAATTATTTCAGTTTCTTAATGTAAATTGGCATATTTGAAATGGGTAATGGGATAAATTTTATTCTATATTTTTCCCAATAAATATCTAATTATGGATTTGGATTAGATCACATGAAATACTAGGATGTTATTTGGATATTGGGATATCACTCTTTTAACACTTAATAATTGAAACAAATCATACTCAAATAGATCACAACCTTAATTGGATGGTGATGAGTCCTTTTTGGTTAGTAATGAAGGGATGTGAATATAAATTTATTTTTGTTATTCACCTTTGAGTGTGTGAGAATATTATAAAATGGAACTATCAAACCTTTTAGAGCATAACCATGTTTCTCTATTTTTTTATTTAAAATATATTATTTTTATGATATACATTATTTTATGTGGATTCTTATTTATATAAAATATTTTAAATTAATTTTTTGTTAAATCATTTGATTAATGTATTTCTATCATTTGAATAGTAATGCATGATTTTCTTAAAAAATATTTTGAAATTATAACCTAATTTTTTTTAAATTTAATTCTTTATTTGGTTAATCATTTTTTGGAATATTAAATGGAATACTTGGTGAGACCTTACCTGGATTTTATCTCACACCCTACTTCTACCTTCGAGTGTTCATAGATTTTATACTTCTAGGTCAGAGCAAGGGTAAGTCAATACTTTGGGGTGGTAGTAGCTATTAATTGATGGACTTACGGAGTTGAATATATAAGGGCTAAGGTAGTTATAATATTTTTATCATACATTTTTGTACAAATTTAAGTTGTTATTCCTATTTTACATCAAGTACACTTCTTCATAAGTAGATTTTCTTGTATTCAAACTGACATGTTCATATTTCTTCCAAAATTTATTAAGTAAAATTAATTCCCACATTCATTTTTTATGATTTCATGTTCTATTTACCATCCCATGGGGATTGGGATCTATCTTTGGAACATGTTAGGATATGCTCAGTTATCATGTTTCCTTTGTACTTATATCGATTCGAGAGAAATACTCTTCTTTAAGATTTACTATTTTTATGTTAATATATACCTCAATCATTTAGGATCTATATACATTTCACACTTTAAAACATATAAATTATTCTTCAATATTAATAAATAAAAAAATATAACTGATACTTCTAGATCATTTGGGAGATAGATTATTTCATGAGGTTTCAATTGACATATATCATAAGAAATTACTTAATCAATATTTATTAGGAAAAAACCCATTGAATGATGAAATGTTGCAGAATAAAAATTCACCATTTCTAAAGGGTATGAAGATATATGGATCATTAAATACTCTTATTTTTATATCCTGGAAACAATCATAACATACATTTGTCAAGATGAATTTAAATCCATTTAATTTTAACTTAGTTAGTGGGCCAGAAAACTGAGAAACGTTTTTGAAAAAAATTATGGTAGTAACCCACTAATCTAAGAAAAATATGAATCTTTTTGACATATTTAGGTCATGAAAATCGTTCAAAAAATTAGTTTTAATATGCATAATATTTATTCAATATTTAGAAAGAATATTTTTAAGGAAATAAATCTAGTTCGACCAAAATTCCCACTTACTAAATTTTCAATATACAATTTTATCTTTCATGGTTTTCAAAATAACAAATATGTGTATTTCATGATCCCCATGGATTTTAGAATATAACAATATATCATCAATAAACAAAATGAAAAAATTATCTAAATATTCATAGAGAACTATATTCATATGATTGATGAATATAGTTAGTGAAATAGATAATCAAAATGGAATAACTACAAACTCATAATGCCCAAATCTAATCTAAAATGTTAGCTTTGAAATATCTTCCTCATTCACCATCAAAAAATGGTACCCTTTCATAAAATCAATATTTTATAAATAATGTGCTACCTAGACCTATCACCACTTTATTTTATGTCCCAGCATTTTTTGTAATACAATTAAATGAATTTTCTTGTCTTTTTTAATTAAATATTATAGATTTACACCACGAGTAACTTACATAGAACACAATTTAAAATAAATAACTTTAACATTTAAAGTAAAATATATTTCTATTTTTTAGATATATATTAACCTATTTTTGGATTGTTGATGTCCCTTTTCATTGGATTTATGGTCCCTATAACCAAACTCACCACTTGAGTAACACTTTACAGATCCGTTCAAGAATTCATTAACATGTTTTTGACCACACATGGATCATATTAGTGGAATGCATCAAGATTTCTTAGTTCAATGATTCTCCATTTATTTCCCCTTTTAATCTTCATAATTTGTTCATCTAAAGGAACAAATTTGTTTCTAATACCCATATCACCATTCTCGGTATAATGAAAAAGATTCTCAAATATTTTAAATTTTTATGGTTAAAAAATCTACTTGTAAACACGATTTAAATCATGAGTAAAATATATTAGATTTACTATCCAGATCCCGATTAAATTTTTTTAGGTACCTGATCAATTTTGTATATTTTCTTCATATCCAGCTAGAGAATCTCTATATTTTTTAATCAATTCCAGGATTTTTTCCCATCGTATTTTAAATAAAATTATGAAAATATTTATATAGTATGATATTTTGTTATTTATTCCACTACATTGATTCAATATCTTATCTATATCTATTATTCTTAATCAAATACCACCATCGATCATCTTCACCATCAAAATAGTAAATGGTAAGAGTTACCATATGATGTTCTAAAAAAATGTTATTTTCAAATATATTTTCTATTGAATTGATATATATTTTCTCTACGATGTGATTTAATGTTCCATCAAAATCATGACAGTTCAATTTCATAAAATATTCTACTATCTACATGTTCCCTTATGGAAATTTTTGTTTCCCTTTAACATGGATTACAACAACATTGATTGCTTGTATTAACTAATCGATCACTAAAAAATTATTCAATTACAATTCTAATCATTTCATGATATTTATTTGGAAGGGAATTATACTTTTGATACTTTCTTTCATTATCTTCTCAATTTATTCTATGTAAATCCATTCTGAATAGACAACGATTAGATGAGTCAACATAGTAATCATCAAATGATATATCATGATATCCATAAAGTGGAATCTCTCAAGTTTTTTCTATTAATAATTTACTAACATATAATTTTATATTAAATTTTACAGTGCTACCAAATATAAATACATAGCCTAAAAACATTACATAATATTTATTTTTTCAGTAAATATTTAACATTTATATATTTTGAGGATATTCATAGTTTCTAGTTTTATAGAATTTGTTAACAAATATTAACAAATAAAACTATATACTAAAATTTTTACATATCTATTTTGTATAAATTATTCCCATAATATGAAAATTTTAAAATAAAAACCATTTTCTTCTCATGAAAAATCAATATGACTTTTTAATAGGATTAATCTTGGTTCTTAACCATACTTAAACCATATAGAAAATATTTAAAAATGTCAGATGCGAACAAAAAGATCATTAGAGGACATAAAAGAAGGAAATATGTTATTCCATTGAAAAAATAAAAACAAATAATATTTATACATTTTTCACAAAATTCATTGTGAAAATAAAATAAATCATACCTATATGAAATACACATAACGTTTTCTCATTGGAAAACATTAAACCCTATAGAATGAAAATTGAAACAAATTTATACAACTTATATCATCATATTCATAACATATGTTAAAATTACATAAAAATTTTCTATATCTCAGTAAATATTTATAATAATCCTCCTCGATCAGCTCACTCATTTCAATTGAAGATAAATAACATTACCCAATTTATTAGAGTGCTATATTAGGCTCATTAATCATATATGTTGTTTTAGATCACCTATCGTATATGTTGTATCAGTATGACCCATTATATAATCTATATCTGGATCACTCATTAAAATCTATAATTATCAAGTACCATGTCATGAATAAAACATTTTATTATTACACATTTTTATCAAAAACATTTGAAAATATCCTTTGAACACATATGTTAAAAAATTTCATCAGTGATATAATTTTTTATTTTAAAATCCTATATACAAACAAAAAAATTATTTAAGAAAGGGAATAAGTGTTTTTCAATAATTAAAAAATACATCATTATAAAGGAATAAAAAAAATAATGGTTACTATCATATGAAAATCTAATGCTTTTTTATTCATTAAGATTTAAAATTCCATTTTCCTATTGTAAATAAAGTACAATTACTCTATCTAAAATACATAAAAATTAGTTTTAATAAATATCTAATGAAATTTAAAATAATTGTAAAATTTTAATTATAATTATTTTATTTCCATTGAAATATTTAAAATATATAATTTTAATAATATCAACATGGAAGAGAAAGATATAAACAATAAATATATAAAAAAATTTAAAATGAGGCTTTAAGTTAATGTATCCTACCTTGATTCAAACTCGTCACATATGTTATTGATCTTTATAAATAGATAAATTATAATAATTAATTATTTTATTAATAAAAAATTCATGTTATTATATTCATTTTTTATTTATTATCATGCTATATTAAATTACGTAATCAATTAATTTCACGTCGCCTATTATGAAGATATTCTCTTAATAAGTATAAAATGTTTTTGATTTTAGGAATATTGTAATAGTTCTATATTATATCATATATAGAATAATAATAATCAAAATAATAATATATATACATAAATTATACTTTAATACTAACTGTAAAACATGTTTATGAAAAATGAACCATGTTATAATCATGGAGAAGGATTGTTGTACGTACACATAGGAAACGTTTCCATTTTTCAACCATACTTATGGAAGAAATGTGTGTATAATTTTAACATTAAATATTATTTATAATATAAAAAATATCATATTATTTTAATAAAATATACTTGTATATATTATCTATGTTATGTGCTCATGAAAAGTTAATCACATTGCTTAATAGAGGAGATAATCCACACCTAAATTAGAATGACGTTATCAATATTCAATTTAACTAAAGGTATGGAAATATATGATATATTAAATTTAAAAAATGATAACAATGTCGGTAATATAATATATATATATATTAATTTAATAATTATAACCATCTGTGGGAGGTAGTGATGGAAAACAAATTATATCAGTTCATGTTGTCGTAGTTCATCATTCACACGATTCACGGTTTCATTTCACATTTTATAGGAGAGGATATATATATAGATGATTAAATTAACATTATAATATATATATGTATATTCATGAGATATTGATGTTATTATTTCAAAAAGTCTTAATATTTAATTATGCATGTATAAGAAGTAATAAACAAAAAACTCTTTGTTTAGAAATTTTGTCTTTTCCGTAAAAACTATTTTGGATTACACAAAAATCCATCCTTTGATTTTTTTATAAAAAAATACCACTAGTAAATGTTAAGTGAATATGTGAAGATAATTAGTTAGTAATGGGATAAATTGGAGAGCTCAAAATGTTTGAGTAAAAGAGGAGATGTGGTGACCATTTAAAAGTGAGGGAAGCATAATTTATGAAATTTCATAAAATATTAAATTAAATTCATGGAAAAAAGGATCCAAATTTATATAATTCAAAATATAAGATGAATATGGTTCTAAATTATTTCATAAAAATAATTTGTATATGACGATTTAATAATGAAAGTTAATTTTTTTAAATTAGTATTGTATATTTATTAAATAAATATTTTATCTAAAACCCAATAATTTATGAATACATTGTTTTTGTTAGAAATTATATATTTTTTATTATACTTAAAAAATGCTAAATATTATTTTAATGAATATAATGATATAAAACACAATAAATTAATTTTATTAATACATGAGAGTGAAATACCTAAAAATTTAATATTTTAATAAAATATTGGCTATCATTCTGGTTCATGGTGAGCATTCCCTTATATTGAACCATGTTTGACACTCTCATAGGATATGATTGGGTTAATTCACATATTCATTATGAATCATTATTATTGATTTTTAAATTATATAAATGATTTTAAGGAACGAGGTTTATAATTCATATTTTACCTACGAAATAATTTGTAATCTATGTTAATTTTTACACCAATTAAATAATATGATTTAAATTCATAATGATAATTTTTGATTATGATTATTACATTCTTTAGAAATGGTTACTTGTAGAATAAAATAGTATCAATCCTCATATCCAATGTAGATATTTCCATACTAAGAAATCTAATAACACTGGTATTCGAGATGATCAGATCACGGCTATATTAGAAGATCTAACCATTATTATGACAAATAATCACAAAAAATTGGAGTTATATAATGTCACACTACATGATAAAACTATATATGATCGTTTCATTTAACAAAAGCCTCTATATTCTTGTGGAACTACTAATTTAGTGGCAGCTTTGCAATGGATTATGTACCTTAAAAATATATTTCTGTCCATGGTATGAAATTAGTGGAAAAATTCTATACAGTAAGTGTATTTTCATAAATGAAATGTTGATTAATGGTTGTAATTGGTTCAAAATACTCGGTAAAAAAAATAATTAATCATATGGATTGTGTAACTTTTAAACTAAAATTATATGACAAAATATTTCTCTGGAGTATAATGAAATGAAATGAAGTTAATGTTACGTAGCATAAATAAAAGAAATTAAATAGTATTTTATAGTATGAGGATTCATTTAAAATAATATTTTAGTATGTTATGGATTACATATGTAATATGAAATTAATGATAGGATATTTATTTAAAGGTAATGATCCTAGCCTCTAAATAGCAATAGTTTTTCAAAATATCATCATATTATAAAATATTATGTTGTGCCATCAATGAAAAGAAGAAATTTTTTATATCAAATATATGCAGATGAATCAAGGGAAGAAGTGGTTGGATGGGCACCATTTAAAAGGGATAATTTGGAAAAAAGTAAGGATCTAAATCAATTTCAATCATGATGAAATTATGGAATGAAACATCATATAAAATATTTGAATGGTGTGAGAGTTTATTATAATTGTAGATATAATTTTTATATATTTAAGGAATATAAATGTAATAAATAATTCACTTATATCATGTGATTGAAGATAAATGTGATATTAATCAAACTATTTTCCCACGAAACAAGGAAATGTACAATAAAATATGGAATGTGGAGAAGGTCAAGCTTATGTGATCACTAAAAATGAGTTTTATGTTTCTAAAGATTTAGTAGTATGTAAATTTATCATAAAGTTAAATTTAGATAAGGATTTATTTTATTTTTAATCTCTGAACTCTTTTATATCAACTTGGTCTTCTAATACAAATAAATATTCCTTTTCACATTAAGAAGTTATATTTCAGTCAATAATCCAAGATGAATTCAACCATAATAAGGAAGTGTCAATCAATTCCCATTTTTACACTTACAGGTAACCTATTTTTATATTTGATTATTATATTTATGGTTGAATATCATATAATCCTTGGTATTGATTTTCATTCAAAATAAAAATTAAAAAATTCTTTCTAATATCATGAAATTATGATTAGTGATAAAGATATGTAATTTCTAATATTTATAAGGGTGGATTTTTCATATAGGTCATGTCTAGATCCACCTCCTGTAGCTCTACTAAATGAAATTCTTAGGGGAGAAGAGTATCCACATTATATGGATGGGAATATTAATATTCCAATTAAATATATTCATATTATAAAGGAATACAATGATGTGAATATGAAAGAGTTTTTTGGGCTTCAACTAGAGTGTGATGTTTATTTCTCGATTGATTTAATCTTTATGAAAGATCTCTATCAAATAATCTCAATAAAATAGAAACTTTGAAATTAGTGGAGTTGAATAAAAAACTACATGAGTTATGTGATAAGGAATTTATATACCCTTGTGTGTTACCATGCAGTGCCCCTATTATTTTTAACACGAATATAGATAGATATATGAGGTTGGGTATAAATTATAGATAAATAAATGTTATTACTATAATAAAAAATGTCTCCTCTACCTAATATTTATGAATATTTTGATCAACTTCATAGAGCTTAAGATTTTTCAAATATTGAAATTCATTCTAGTTATCATCAATTGAATTTAATGAAGGATGATATTATAAATATAAGATTTCATATGAGCTATGAATATTATAACTATACAATAATTCAATTTATATTAACTATTTAACCCTTTGTTTTTATAGATCTAATAAATATGGAATTCAATGAATACCCTTAGAATTTTATTATGGTGTTTATTGATGATATCTTTGGTGTACTCTAAAATCTATCCAAGCCAAGGTAATACCAGTGAATCATTCATCATGCACTTATAGAAAAGTTGAGATATTAGCAATTTATCAAGTGTGAATTTGGGATTAAAAATGTTTATTTCTTGGTCATTCTGTCTCCAAAGTTATACTCTCACAAGATAATTTGGTGATAATGTTAGTTAAATAATGGACAACACAAATGAACAAAATTGAGGTATGTGGTTTCTTTGGTTTTGAATTTTATTATTTTTGATTTGATTATAATTAACTAATTTTGATAGCATATTAACAAATTTTACATGTAAAGGGGTTAGTTTTTGTAATAGAAAATGGATTCTGAATGATGTTTTGAATAATTTAATTGGATATTTATCAATGCTTTGATATTCAATCAACCATCAGAAATGGACGGATTTATAATTTATTGTGACACGTCGAATAAGGGACTTGGTTTTGTCATTATAAAAAATTATAATGTTATTATATGTGCATCAAGGCTGAAAAAGAGTAATCAAAATAACTTTCAAACTATTGATCTTGATATGGTAGAAATAATCTATTTTTTTAATATATAAGAAAATTACTTTTTAGAAAAAGGTGTGAGATATACATATATCATAATATTATAAAGTGCATATATTCCTAGAAAGAGGTTAGAGTGAAGAAAATGTGATGCCTTAGGATACTCAATGATTATGATAGCATAGTACAGTACCTCTAAATGAAGGAAAATAAGGTTTTGGATACATTGAACCTAAAAATCATGTATTTATGATCAAAATGATAATTTATAGGTATATTGTGATAATGTGTTTTGTAAATATGGATATAGGAATTATTAAGGAAGGGGAAACATCACTATTTTTTAAATGATATCCAAACATTATTTATTGTAAAAAATATAATGATCCCAACAAAATTATGAGTATTTCAACAAAAAGATAAAATTGATGAATAATTTAATATTAGAAACCTTTTTTTATAAATATATTGTTATAAAATTCTTAAATAGGTTATGACTTCCATATTCTCGATCTATAAAGTTAATTATTATATAATTCCCATAGCTCAAACTGCTCTATATAATTTGGTTGCATCAAGATATATATGGTCTGAAGGAAGATTTTTTGTGGGATAATATAAAGCATGAAATTGATACTTATGCATCAAGATATTTGATTTTTCCATTTTTTAAGTTTTATACATTTCATCCTAGATGAAAAAATAAATCCTATACCAATTTCCAAGTGAAAATACTATTACATTAATGTGTTATTTTTAACAATATTACTGAATACTCTAAGAAATAATGTTTTGATATGGGTTGTTTTTTACCAAATATAAACATTTCATCACTATAACTGATGATTTACCTCTTAAAGGAATTTAATGAATATATATTAAAAATATTAAAAATTTTCATTGATTAACTATTTCAATTGTGTATAATCATTATCCATTATTTAAATATAAATTATATAAAATAATTCAAAATTTTTGTAATACTGATCTTTGTTTGAGCACCTCATATCATTCTCTGACTAATGGACTATTCAAAATGACTATTCAAACAATATATGAGATTTTAAAGGCCATAATCACTTTACATTTATTATATATGAGATCAGTATTTACTACTTCTTGAGTTTTGAGATAATAATAACTTCCATTTAAGTATTAAAATAGAATCATATGAAGCACTATATAAGAAAGTAATATCATAATCTAACATGATGGGATGATGTCAGTGAAATGAATATTATTAGCCTAAAAATAGTTAAGGTGACATATAAAAAGGTGAATAATATTATTACCCAAATTAAAGATACTGAATGTAGGAAAAAGTTATATATTATAAATCAAAGAAATAATTTTGAATTTCTAGCTGTAAATAAAATTTTCTAGAAATTATATCTATAAAAGGTTGTTATAATATTTTTATGAAAGAAAATTTTAGCTCCTTGTACATCGGACCGTTTGAAATTTTTGACACAATTGGATCTATAGATTGCCATTCCAAAATTATAATAACACTCACTAAAATACATGATGTGTTTCATATCTTATTATTAAGGAATTGTATTCAATACCCCATTTATGTGCTCACCTCTGAATAAATAGTAATGGAACATGATTTACCAAAATGTGAAGGTCCTATCCAAATCCTACAATTTAGAGAAAAAGTTTAAAAAATATATAATGATTAGATATGAAAAGGTATATAATAGAAATTAAAAAATATTGAAAGAAACATGGGAACCTAGAGATATTATAATGAATAACTTTACTAATTTTTTTATAAAGTAATATCAATTAGAATTATGAGGATGATTTTTTTGAATTTGGGAAGAATATAACATCGGAGATTTAATTTTAGTATGTGAAAATTTTTATTCATGAAAATATAGTACAATGTAAAATTTAATATTTTATGGTATAAAAATTCTAATTTGAGAGAATTAATATCAATTTTGAACTGACTATTTCAAAATTATCTAACATTGATTTTTCAAAATTTTCAGTTAGAAATTATATTTTATGAATAATTTAAAATATATTATTTAACAAATTCTTATATTATTTATAATAATTTTTTATTATATATATAATGTAACTTTTTTTATTTTGAATTTGATAGAAACAAATATAAGATCACTTGGGAGTTTTGCATGGTTATTTTTTAAAAGTTTTTTTTAGGTGCATTATTTTTTTATTCTAATTAAATAAAGCAATCTCTAATTATGAAAAATTTATATGAAATTTAGATATTTTATATCTTCATATATAAATTTATATTAATTTAATTATTTTTAATCATGATATATTTATTGTATTAATATCTTATTAAGAAAAAATGCATTTTTATGAAGAATAATTTTTCATCAGGTTTTACATTAATTTTTTTTAATATTAATAGCTAAACTGATAAAATGTGGTTACGACGATTAAGGTTAAAACGTGTTCACTAGGGGTTAATCTAAAGTGATAACTATTAAAATGGGCATAAAATTTGACAAAATTCAATAATATGAATATATTTATACCATATAATATATCACTGTATTAATAGAATCAATTTGGATCTATTTTTCAATGATATTTAAATACTAATTTCTTAAAATATTGAAAAATTACAAAGTCAGTTCCCCACCTCATATAAAAATAGGCCTATCCTCCCCTCAATTATCAATAAATATTCAGAAATTTAACGTTAACAAACCATTAACTATATCTCCAAAAAATAATTATCCTTGCTCTAAATCATCCATTATTCCTTGAATATCTACCATAGTGTCCTTAAGTGGATATCTAAATGATATTTTTCAAATAATAGGTGATCATATTAGTAGAACACCTTTATTTTTTCGTTTTTCACCTTCAATAATTACCGAACATTTTCAATATTATAACACCATTATACCGCATATATTAAATTTTTATTTTTAGGATGCAATATTATTGATATACATTTTTTATAATCAAATGTGAAACAAAACCATTGCTTCTGTGTACAACATACTATGACCTCACGAACCGATGTAATTTGGTTTCCATAACCACCTCACATGTCTACTCATGATGATGGAAATAAAAAATATATATCATAATTAATAAATAATTATTTTTTAAAAAAATTTAATATATATTCTACCTCTTTACCCTTCCACTCATTTAAAATTATAATGTTACTCATGTGTAACTGTAGTCTAACACCTCTACTAGTGATGTGATTCTTTTATACATTACTCTTTTCCCATACAATTATTAAGATACAAATAATTACTATGTTAAATTTTCATATCATTATTAACAATATATATATGATATAACCTTGATAAGTACATAACACCGATAATACCCAAGATAAAACTTTCTTGATAAAATGAATCAGTTAACAACAGAAATAATTATAGTAATGAAATATTGTTAATGAAAAGGTGGTAAGATGTTCTAAATAGGAATATGGTTCTACTATAAAGTTATTACTAGTTTCATACCATTATACAAGGGTTTAAATCATGATAAACTATTTTGATGTGTGGGGTAAGTGATTTTATCTCAATTTCCAATCCAATGAGTCATGTTGGGTATTACGGACAAATTTATTTAACATGAATATACAATACCATTAAATTATTTAATATTAATCTATATTTACTCATAGTAAATTTATTCTCAATTCATGTTTACTCATTCAACGATTCTCAATTTAAAATTTTCCCAAGCAATGAGGATTAATATTAAAATCTCATTTTTATTATTTATTAAATTTTTGTTGAAGTAATATTACAATACATACTTCATTAACTATATATATATATCATTATTCTCTAGATATTTAAGTAGTTTCAATTATTTATTTTTAAATTTCTTTTATTTTTCACTTTATTAAACAAATAATTTTTTATTATAAAATATAATATTATTTCACTTTCACATTACGCATATTTTTCTTTCCTGTCCATATTTCTCTAAATTATTTAAAAAAATCTTATTTATTTTCTAAGATGATTTATTAAGAACAATGTATATTATCCCTTAATTCTTAAATTATTTGTATATAATTTTATTTATTTTTTATGAAGAATAATTTTTACCTTTTTTTAATAAATTAAAAATGAATTATTCTTTTTATTGTATATGTTGTTAAATAAATGTCTATCTATAATAATTATTCTTTACTATTTATATTCTTCTAAAAACATTTAACGGTTTTAAAAAAATATGGGAAATTTATTTTAATTTTTTCACTTTTTATCCTCTATGATCCAAAATATTTTATTATACTACAAAATCTAACTTTCTAATTAATTGATGGTTATATCTCATATCGTGATTAATTTTTTATTTATTAAATTTTTCATAAAACATTCATATTAATATGATCATATTTCATTAGAAATTATATATATATTTATATATTTGAATCATGGATATGATTATTTCATAAACCTTATACTATTTCATGATACAATGTTTTACTATAAAGTGATTTGATTGAATGGGAAAATATCGATCATATATATTCTTTACTCATTATATATATTAATTGACAATACAAGTTGTTTATTAAATAAATTTTTTATGTAATATAAAAATAATGCATTGGAAATAACATTATAGTTTAGACCTATAATTACGTAAACCCTTAATGTATCGGTAGGTCTCATGAGAAAAATTTGTTGGCTATCTTTATTATATTCAGATTTATTATATACGTTCCCATTGTCTTAAATTGTTATGACATATGGCCTTGACAATAATGTATCATGATGATTGAGATCATGAAATCAAAAAATGTGTATTTCCAATACTTAGAATTCAATTACTATAATCCATGAGATTATCACTTTGATATTATACACTGATTCATTTCAGTATCATGTTATTGACTAAATAGAAATGGTTTTCAATTATTTACATTTACATAAAAATTTTAATTTATTTAATGATGATAGATTGTTTTGTATGAAACCCTTAATAATAGTTTGATCTAACCCTTATTTTCTTTTATTTTTCCCATGACAATAAGAAATAATATTTTGAATGAGTTTCACGGATTTATATTATTTACTTTATTATGTTTTATATTTTATTTCCTATCTAAATTTGGAATCATGTATCTATATGGTTATTCAAGACTACTAAACTGATTAGTTATTGGTGATGTGATCCCTTATATATTATTTCAATGTAATGATGTACACACCAGATCTAGAATATTAGAGTTATGGTTGTTAAAACTAATATGTCTAAACAACCACTGAATATTGGCGGGTGACATATCATATAATGATCAACTATAGACATGTTCATATTTGGACTATTTGGTTGTTCTCTAGAATGGATTCCACCACTATTTTTATCTCATGTTTCTAAATTTATAACAAAAAAGCTACTATGTTCCAATTCCAACATTTCTATGTTACTAATTTGGTAGGATATTTTGATATTGGTTCTTTTTGATATTGTCTTTTGAATTTCCTTACAGGAAAACCATTCTAGATATACATTGCCAAGAAAAAGAAACATTATTTTAATAAGATTATATATCATGATAACAACCAATTAGAATCTAGTATGGGTGGTTACATTCATAATCCCGACCTCTAAAATAATATAAGTATTTAATATAATGCATACTATAATAGCCCAACCATAAACAACACATTATTTTAATATTTATAAAACATAATTTTCATGAACTCCAAAATATCGTTTAGTTGTAAACTATTAGATAATTATTTAATCACCTTTGAATAATAAAAAATTACATCAAAAACAAAACCTCTAAATTAGTATCTATTTTTACTATAATACAAAACTATTAAGACATTACACGATTTATTTTCATGAAATATATTCACAATTTTCATGTTCACCATATCCTTATCCCAAATCACCATAAAAACCCTATGAAAAACATTTGAAATTGTGTAATGATCACAAAAAATATATGTAACCAACATATAAGAAGGAATAAATCAACTCGTAAGTCTATTATTAAACATCCTAAAAAATTTAACAATTTCATAATAAATATTGTTTTTCAAAATAAATTCTTCCTTACTAAATAAATAAAAATTACTACTGAAATAGTTTCATAAAAAAGTTCCAAATAAATCTTTGAGAATAAAATAAAACTCATAAACATTTTTTTATAATCATGAAAAACTCCTGAATTTTTTTAAAATTATATATTTCACCCAAAAAAATATAATAATCATTTATTTTATCGTAACCTCATAATCATACCTTGTGAAATAATAATATTTCAAGGAAAATCCATATTAAAAATAAATAAATTATTTAAGTAAATTGGGAACTCTTTTTTAAATCAAACTAAATAATGGAATAACATACCTGGTAAATTCCACTAATCTCGTAGGATAAACCTATAATTTTAAAAAAAATATCATTTTACCCAGTTTTTTGAGATCTATATCGTCCTCACTGTTAATCATGATCTATACTAGCATAATCATTCATTTTGATCAATATCATCCACACCCATCATCATATATAGTTTACAAGAACCATAACATAATCATAACATGATAAATTTTTTATTTCCATAATCATAATCATGAAAATATACTTTTTACGCATAACAAAAACATTTCCAGATATTTAAATATCCATTCCATTTAACAAAACTTATAGAATTACCTAAAACAAAGGGTTGAAGGGTTCTCCATTTACCATTATAAATATAAAGAGATTGATTAAATGTAAGAAATAAATATAATAAAAACTCTATAATAGTTATAAACTTATGATATTATTTAAAAATGGTTATAATCATTTTGAATTAGGTGTAATAACAAATAAAACTAAAACATTTTGTTAAAATTTCTACTTCTTCTTTAGACAACCACTTCTCATTCTCACATTAATCCCTATAAAGTTCATATTAAGTAAAAAATAACAACTATGTGACATGGATATGGATGTTAGGAAGGTATATAAATATTTTTTTATGGATCCAAATGTCACATTAAGTGTGAATTTGAAAGGATAGTTGGTGAACCTTTATATGTGGGGCATTAGACACAATAAAAATATTTCACAAGATTAAAATATATTGTTATATTCCTCAATAAAAATCCCTAAAATGGATCATTTATGAATATTATTACATATAAATACAATATATTTAAATAAAATAGTATTTATAGAAGTCATTATGTCATTTAAACCATTATCACAATAGTTTAATCCACTGGTAAACCCCTTTAAACATTAATTATTGGAAAATATTTTTTTTTCTGCTTTTCATATTCATTATGAAAAAAAATTAAATTAATATTATGAAATAAAAATAAATATTATTATTAAAACTATTATATAAATTATAAAAAATTCGATTCATAAAAGTTGTGTAATTTAATTTTATATTATACCCAAAAAATTCAATGAAAATGGTTTTTCTAAACAAATGTTTTCGTAAGTATCTAAAGATTTTATACCAAAATCAAGTTAAAATTGATTCCAATGACATTAATTATATTATTAATAATATAAAAAATATCTTATTACTTTAAATCCTTTTTAAAATATTATTTAACATTAATAATTGTTGATATGAAGTGAATATTTTCAATAAAAATTTATATTCTGAAATATTCATTAAAAATCATTATTTTATATATATATATATATATATATATAAGTGATGATAATAAAATTTTGACATGATAAATTAGAAATTTTTTTTTAAAAATGAACATAAAAATTATAAATTATACTTTTAAATAAAACCATATAATGCAGGAAAACACAATTTGGTTAAAAGTGAATCTTTTTTACTTTTGACTGAAAAAACCTCATATTCTTATAATGAATATAAATATATAAAATTTAATTTAAAAATATTAATAAGTAATCAAATAATATTTTTTAACATTAAAAGGTTAATTATAATAAATTTGGATAATTTTCCCATCGAGTTTCCATGCAATTGAGTTTTATCCCAAGTGCATGATGTGTTTCATATTTCATTGTTAAAAAAATAAATACTAGATACATCACATGTTTTGAGACCTAAATTAGTAATCATGGAATAAAATATTATATATTATTGAAATCTTATTCATATTCTTGTCTATTTTGAGTAGGTTTTGTTGAATAAGTTGGTGCACTATGTTATGTTTTTATGGAATCAAGATACGATTGATAAAATAATATGGAGGTTGGAAAATTCTATAAAGGAAAAATATCTTCACTTATTTATGTAATGAATAAAATTGAGAAGAAAATTTTTAAGAAATTGATAGATTGTAAAAACTATAAATATATCATATTAAATCAAGTTTATATCCTATTTATAATCATGAATTATTTTTTATTGGTTATATTCAAAGATATTATGTAATATTTCTATCAAAAAAGAAATAAGGTTATTTTAAGTAAATTGTTTTATACATATTATATGCTATTTTTAAATATTAATTTAAAATATTTAAAATATAAATTTTACAAGAATCATATTTTTTTAATCATGTCACAATTATCATATGTTGAATTTTGTTATTTTCTGGAAAAACTGATTTTTGTATTAATAGTAGAAAATGGATATTTTTTAGGAAAACATCCTTTTATATGACTTATTTACACAGTAAAATTCTATCTTTATTTTTTTAAAACTTAATTAAATCATCATTATAAACAAATTATCAAATAAATTTCATTTTAATATACATTACACTTGATTTTGGTATAAAATCAATTTTATACATAAAAATCATTTTTTATAAACTTCTTTTTCATCACATTTTTTAATATTATTTATAAAGGACCATATGTTAAATATTGAAATTTATTTTGGTATAATTAAATCCATATTTGAATAATTATTTTCAAATTTGATAATGATTTCACTTTGATTTTTTTTTATTTTGAATAGCAACTTTGTCAAAAAAGGTCAGTTACAACATTGATAGTAAAAATTAGTTAAAAGATTTTAAAACTAACAAAATAAGTATTAAAATGACCTAAAACATGTATAAATATTATTTTAGAGCCTATATATATTATTCTTCTAAACTAGTCCATTTTATATCCTTTTTATATGCTTCTGAGAAAATATATTTAGATATTTGACAATTTCTAAAGGTGTTATCTCCCACACTTATAAACGCACAAGCCCTATTATATATTATTTACACTTCAAAAACAATTTTTATTATAAATTACCTTCCTAAAATACCTACGAATTTTGTAAAGTTATTTTTTTATTATTATATTAACCAAATCTGTCTTTAAGCTTGAACCTAAGGTGGTTGTCCAATGAAGATATAAAATATTTATATGAGGGTTTTGATTTTATTTTTTATTTTACCGCTATCCAACATCTATTAAAAATTTTCCTATAATAACAACAGTATCTCCCAATTAATTTAATTTATTTATGTTTATTTTATATCTTTTTTTTGCTGAGAGAATGGCGTCTCGCGGAAACGGCGACGGTGACTCGCGGTGACCTGCGGCTTGTCAATGGCATTCGAAACCCTTGATGAAGCTTGGGGATGACTTCCCTCCCCTTCCAGGAGGTGGGAGGGAGGCGAAGGATAGGGTCTCACGGCCTCCAACACCGCGGAAGACTTTTATTCCTTTCTCAAACCCTAGCTACCTTCCGGATTTCCCATCGATTTCTTTATGCCCGAAAGTTCCTGATCTTCATCAGGGTGATCCGCAGCTTCTGATCTCTCCATGCGAGTTCTTTGAAGCTTTGAGTCACTTGGATTTAACTCTGGTGGCATGCTTTGATCGAAGAAGTCCCTCAGTCGATGACTTCGACCATTTCATCTTTGGAAAGTTGGATTTGAAAGAGCGCGCTGTTGTTGGGCTTCTCGACAGTCGCCAATTCACGATTCGCTTTTCCCCAGAGGATGATTTGATCCGCGCCTAGTCCAGTGCCCCTCGCAGATGCAACAGATTCTAGTTCTTCCTCCTTCTCTGGTTGTTTGATTTATACATGAATCGTAATCCGTCAACCACTACGGCATGGGTTAGTCTTCCACAGCTCCCTCTCCCATTTTAAAATCCTGCAATTATTCGCATGATTGGTAATATGGTGGGGAACATTCTCTGTTCTGATGTTCGCACATCAACTGTAAGTCATCCAGTGAATCCTCTTCTCTGTGTGGAGGTAGATGTTGCAAGGCCCGCGGTCAATTGGGTATGGATCACTATTGGTGAGGAATTCAGATGGAGGCAGCCCGTGGTTTTCGAATCTTGGGTAGGATACTGTAACACCTGCTGTCATCTAGGGCATATGGCGTCGAACTGTCACTCTGAGGTGCTGTACAGAAGGCCCCATAACCGGAAGGGGAGGGTTGATGATTCCTCCAAGATGAGATTGGTGTCTGCTGGGGGTGTGGAACATGTAATTATGGAGGATAATCGGTCTCTAGTGCCTTTGAAGAGTTGTGCAGTGGCCCCTTAGAATCCTGATGTATCTGATGTGTTCAGTAGGCTTCGACATGATCTGCAGCTGGGTGATGGGGTGATTCATGAGAATACCAAGGAGGCCTCTGGTTCTGGTGAAGGGGGAGGTATTGCAGGTGTAAACATTACTGTGAGGGAGTTGCAGCATGAGGTGTGTGTATCTACACCTACTGAAATGGTGAGCAATTGGTGCAAGGAAGCAGTGACTGTGGTTAATGGAGTACAAGATGATGTTGGAAGAGGTTGTGATAGGATGAAGGTTTCATATGGCAGCAATGGAGTGCAAGGTAGGGCTGTGATTGATGGAGAGATGGGTTTCACAGTTGATACTTCCAATCGGCTCCAGGAGTTGGAAAAGGAGATGGTAGATGATGGAAAGTCCAGGACTGAGATGCAGCGTGAGGCTCCTTCACAGGAGGGAGGCAATGGGTCAAAGTATGTGTTGTAGGGGACTTTAGTTCATCCGGAGTCCCCAGAACAGCCACGGTGCCTTGCTGTGATTGACACCGACGGCCAATTCCAGCAGCGTCGTGGAGGGAATGATAATTTTCAGCAGGTCATTATCCATGGAAAGTGGGGGGTTGCTATGAGAGTGATCAAGAAAATTATGAAGATACGATCAAGCCTTCTTTTAGCGATGTGGTCCAAGGCGGGAAGGCGAAGGTGAGCGGGGCTCAAGAAGTCTTGAATGCCCCTCCAAGACGCAGGTCAAAGAAGGATTACTCCTATTTTCCAAAGTCGTTAGTCACTAGTAGCTTTGGTGGCAACGAGGAGCTCTTATCCTTGGAGCGGATGAATCTGCGAAGGAAATATGCTAAGGTTCTGAGGCATTACGAAAGCTCGGAATGGGAAACAGCCATAGTGGAGGAGGATTATGGAGATGGTTATGGGTTGTGTGACATGTAAGCTCCTTTCCTTTGCCTTTTGTTGCTTGTCTACTTCACCTTTCTTTTACTTTAATAAATGGTCAGGGGGTTATCCCCAGGCTGAGCTTTTCTGGTATTTTATATCTTTTTTTCATCTATTAACTATATATGGATTAATAAAAACATCACTCTTGTGTATGTGTAAACTATCGCCTCATGACCTGATATATTTTCTTTTTCATCACCTCCTCCCATGGACAGAATATAAAATTTTATTTAAAAAATATTATAAAATTTATGATATAAATATTACTCAATAATTTAATTATAGTGTTTACCTACTTTCCCTAATTTTTATTAAAAAATGGAAGCTTTACTCATCTATATGTACGGACTATCGTTTCCATGTCATAACATAACATAGTTTCTATATCTAACTTACAAGATTGTCTAAAAATTTATAATTAATGTTTATAAATATTAACTGTAACATGATAAATTTTTTTTAATTTATATAATCATGATCAATCTTACCATAGTTAACTAACAGAATCCATTTTCTACTAATGGTACAAATATCCTTTAAATGATATGCATGTACTAAATCGATTATGTGATTATCTATAATAAAGATATATGTGAAATAAAAGATATAATTAACATTAAAATTTATATCATGAATTTAAGTATCATAATTTTATTATTAAATAAGATAAATAATGTATGTGAGAATTCTGACTCAAGCTAGGGATACATTTCCATAAAACAGATTTTAAATGGTTTTAATTATTTCAATGATTTATTTTCGAAATATTTTTCCTTCATGTTAATATCCCAAAAATATTTTATGGGATATTATTATATTGAAATAAATAAATTATAAATCACATGTTATATCCCATTTTATTTTCATTAAATGGTTTTAAAATTAATTTTTTTATATTTCTTATAAGGAATTTTTTGACTAACAACACAAAAGAAAAAAAGTTTTTTATATTTTAATAGTGAAAGAAATGGATTTTATTGTCATTTAAATATTTATTTTATATTTTTATTAATTAATAATATTCAATGTTCTCTTTATATAAGAAACAAGTGACATCCCAGGTAACTAAATAATAATACATTTAAATATTTATTAACATTTTTGAATTAAATAATAATTTTAATTTAACGAGGATTCTATGTTTGATAGAATACATGAAAAAAAATAATGGGTTTCTCTAAATTCGTATTTTTCACACAATGCTTATTCATATTGAAAAATAATTAAATTACATTATTATTATTTTATATGGTAGGTAACACCTAGCTGCATTATTCGTGTGAATGAATATGGCTAACAATATTATAATTAAACATGTTTTTAAATGCTCTTAATTTATCCAATTAAATTTAATGTATAAAATGAGAATGAATCCAATTTTAAGTATGAAATACTCTAATAATTTTTGATAAATAGTATTTTTATATTTTTATTTAATGCGGTTAAAGGTAAATTGGATAATTCAATGTAAAAATAATTTTAGAATAATATAAAATCACCAAAACACTTGACCTAAACTTATTTTTTGAGTCCTGGCTGACCAATAAAATCTTTGGGTGAGTCTTTTTGAATTTTAAAGCCACTTGGATAAGATAATGACATTAATAACATTTTTCGGTAAAAATAGAAATATCATAAGCATGCATTGTTTTTCTAAAACATTTTTAATGTGGGGTTATATAATTGATATCATAGAATATATATACTCAATATAAATATATAAGTATTTCTTAAATCATAGTATTTTATATATAATTTTTATAAATAAATAAATATATTTATTAATTAGACATTGATGATGTAATGATTACATAAATAATTAATGTTTTCAATAAATGAGATGATAAATAGTAAAATAAATTTAATTTAAAATTTTTTTCCATACAAAAATTATAGAGATGAGGATGATTTTTTAACATTAAATTAATTATGGTTTTTTAAAATAATCATGTTGGTTTGGATTTTTTAAAAGTCAAGTTATGAATAGTAAAAAATTTGACATCAATGTGTTTTTAAATAAATTAAAAATTTATTAAATGATGAAGTATCCCAGATAACCTAATATTCAGTGAAATTACATATATGATGTTAAAAATGTAAAAAATGTCCCATTTTGGGTATCTTGGTATTTTATTGTTACTATATTGAACATATAGTTTGAATATAGAAGAAAACATCGTAAAAGTTTTTTTAGTTAAATAAGGGTTAAAGCTAAATTATATGGATAAAACTTATGCCAAAACATGTCTAAAACATATTTTTTGTGAGGATTTTAAATAATATTATTCTTATCCTCTAATTTTAGGAGTTGGGGATCTTTTGAAATCCAAATTCTGTATATAATAAAATAATATTTTCCAACATTCCTAAAGAGCCACTCCTCCCCTTATAAAAAGCCGTCACGTCTAACCCATTACTCACACCACTCAAACCCATTGTCTAGTCCAACAACCTCCCAAATATTCTCCCCACGTCCCTATATTCCTTCTAGAAGCATTTTCTTAGTGAGATGGCACGTCAAGATATTCTTTTGGTTAAATTGAAAGAGAGTTAACCGATTTAAAGGTAACATCTTCCCTCATGTTTGATTCTCTTATTATACTAATTCACTCCCTATGATCTTATTATTATTATTTTATATAAAGAAACAAGTGTATTCAATATAATAGGATTTTTAGGATATTTATTCTTAATAAACCTTCACCCACCTCCATCTAATGGATACGAACATATTAGTTTTGTGGACGGTGAACAACTGCCTCACGAAATGATGATTGTTAAATCTTTTCCTAACACCTCTTATGGTTTCCATTAAGATGAAACTATATTTATATGAGATATATATTATTTTAATATTGTCTATATTCTTCATTAGTATTAATTTATAACATTCTTTTATGATTTCCCTAATGGGTAAATGCAACAATTTCATTTTAGGAAGTGTGGTCAACCGCCCCGACAAAGTGATATGACTCATTCATGCCATACGTGGAACGTATAAAAGATTTAATTAATGATATTATAGTTGATATTATACTATAATTATAATATACCTATATAACATGGCTTATTCATTCCATTAATTATGAAATAGAAATGAATGTAGTGATCATGTGTACGTACAAAGTACTATCTCCATAAACATTGCATTTAATTTCTTATCTTCAAATGTTATATACAATTATAAATACATATATATTATGGATATTTATCAAATATATTATATCTACATGATTAATATAATATTGGAGATAATATAATTTTTACCTCATGGACAATTTGTAATTATATGAAGTACATTTTTGACTCATGTACCAAATATCAACAAAATTACTGATATTAACATAATTAATTATGTAATGTTTATAACGATGTAATATGTGATGTCAAAGGAATAATAAACATGAAAAAAGGTTCATTAGAAAGTATAAATTAACTTTATTTTATTATTAAAGAGATTAAATGTAACATCCCAGGTAAATTAAAAATAATAGATTTTAATACATATTAATTTTTGTGAATTAAATATTAATATCACTTTAAAAGGGTTGCTATGTTCGATTGTGTACCCTATACGCAACAACGGGATTCTTTGAAATCTTACAGTGCACACTAATAATATAATATTATTATTGTAAATGGAATTTAACTCCAATTCTTTGTATTAGCGGGAATGAACAAACCAAACTATGATATGACTATACATGTTTTTTAAATTCATTTAATTTTATCCAAAAAAAGATAGAAGCGTAAAATGTGAATGAATCTAATTTTAAGAATAATTTACATTAAAAGGTTTTTTACCAGCTTTTAATGGTGAACCCTCATTAAATCTCGTTTTTTTCACTTTAATACTTTTTATTTGACCAAATAAAATCTTTCATTAGAATTGGGACATCAAAATTTACTTTGTGTAAATATTAGGAATTTTTCTGATAAAGTTCATTTTTAATGAAAAGTAAAAAATATTTTATTTCAATTTAAAACTGAATTTTAATCTAATATATTTATATGGTTATATTATCTTTTTAATTATTTTTAATGTTTAATTAGAATATATTTTTACCATTTAATCAAATTTTGGTCATGGAAATTAATTTCACATTGATTTTGGACATAAAAAAGTGTCAATCTTTTGATAATTATTGTTTCATAAAAACACGTTCTTTATTATAATAACAAGAATTATGTTAAAATTAATTAATTAAAATTATATGATTTTAATTTTAAAAAATAAATATCATTTTTGAATTTGGAATATCAAATAATTCTTAGGCTTAATTTTTGGTATTTTTCTGAAAAACATAAATTTTTTATGAATAGTGAAACCACTTAGTAGTAGTTAAAAAACTGAATTTTTCATTTAAATGAAATTTTACCACTTTGGTGAATTGAATTTCAAAAATATGACATACATGATTCTTATTAGTAAGTAAAATGGTGTTCAATAATATGAAAATATTTTTTTCTAAATAGTAACTTTTGACATTTATTTACCGCAGTTAAAGTTAAATATGGTAATTCATGGTAAAATGAATAATAAAATAATTCCAAATTACCTTAAAAATTATCCATACCTTATTTTTTTAGTCATTAATGATAATGGTAATCTTTGGGTCGATTCTGGGACCCCATTGAGCCACTTGGTAGTGATAATGACACTTTAGATTAATTAACTTAAAGTAAAGGAAAAATCACATTAACAAATATCTTTTAGTAAATTGATTTTTATATGGTGTTATATAAGTTATCTTTTGACTATAAATAATATTTAGAAATATGGAAAAATTTCCTAGATCATGTTATTTATTAATAATTTTTATACATCGAATAAATTAAATTATTTATGACACAATAATGATGCAGTGTTTACCACATTAATAAATCATTTAATTAAATAAGATTATAAATATTAAAATAACATAAAAAACCTATCCAATTTTTATTGGATGATTCTAATTCGACCATGAATCATCTTATATTTATTATTAATTATTTTTGGATCTTTATAAACTGATGGTTGATTTATAATAAAATAATATTTTCAAACATTCTTAAAGAGCCCCTCCTCCCCCTTATAAAAGGACACCATTTCTGACCAATTCCTCACACCAATAAATCCTTCTTTCTCATCAAAACACTGCCCAATTAATCTCCCTACATCCCTATACTCTTATTTGATGCATTAACATAGGCAGAAAGCACGTCAAGAAGTCCTTTTGGTTCATCCCAAAGGAAGTTACCCAAATTTAATGTAACAGTTTATCTTATCTTTTAATCTTTTATTTTATTTCTCCAACCCCTGAACACTTTTTATTCCTTTAATTTATAAAAACCCCAGTATTCTCAATATAATAGCATATTTTTATGAGAATTATTAGAACTACACTTACACACACCTCCATCTAATGTGTGAATAACATATTGTTTCTGTTGATGGATAACTAACACCTCACGAAATGATGATTGTTTGATTTTCTCCTACCACCTCTCAAGGTGTCCATTAAGATGTAACGGTATTTATATATGATATATATTCTGTTTTTGTCATTATTATTCATTATTTTTTCTTTATATCATACATTTATTGTTTCCATTATGTGTAAACATGATAATTTCATTTGTGGAAGTGCGAACTACCGCCCCCTCAAAGTGATATGACTCGTTCATGCCACACGTGTGAAAAATAAAGGATAGAGTTAATGTTATTATATATGTAATTATACTATAATTTTAATATATATATGAATCATTATGTTATCATTCCATTAAAATATGAAATAGAAATGAAAGTAGTGTTCATGCGTACGTACTGTATACCGTCTGTATGAACGGTGCATTTCATTTCATACCTCGATATGTTATGTACTATTATAAATAAATTTATATACTGGATATATTTGATATATATGATCTCTAAATCATGAATATAATTCTGGATATAATGAACTTTTGACCTTGTGAACTCCTTGTAACTATATGTTGTTCATTTGTGACTCAAGTACCAAATATCAACAAAATGAACATTATTAACATGAATGATTACATAATGTATATAACATGGCATTAAGTGGTATAAATAGAATAATAAACTTTAAAATGGTTCTTAATCATGTATAAATTAACATTAATTTATTATTCCTGATATTAAAGAATGATCGAGTCAATTCAGACACGAGATAAGGGACTTCGTCTCAATCTCCTTTCATTGAGGAATATTTTTTATTAATACATGAATTTATTTTATATGCTATATAAACAATCTTTAATTTTAAAAGGTAATATTTTTTATACAAAGTTTTTTACCAAACAACAAAAAGGAATGTTTCTTTTAATATAAACTAAGGCAATGACCTTTCCACCACCTCATGTATTATTTTTTCTTTGGATTCCTTAACAATCCGTAATGTTTTTTAAAAAAATAAATACCATATAATATTTTATGAATTTTTCCATTTAAAATGGTTTTGATACTTAATTTGTTAGTTCAATATATTTAATTGATATATTATTATTGAAATATGGAAATGTTTTCATTCCTATATTTTTTTATGTGTTATGATTTTATAATCATAATTAGACCTTTCAAGGATGACTATGTGATAAAACAGGAAGGGTGGTTACGTTATAACCTCCAATGCATTGGGTATAGAGGTCGATCATATGGCTATTAAATTTAGTGATATGTGTGGATGTTGACTTTATGGTTATTTTAATTATGTGTTTTTATAATGCCCCAACCCCATTTACCCAGATTCGGTGTATTATTATATTACATTGGCATGATTACAAGGAATGATGTCCCGAAGGACCGATTAGTTTAGCAGTCTTGGAAAATATATTACATACGTGAATATTACAATGCACTTTAAGACATACAAAAAAACATAAATAATATTTTTGAACACCATTATTCCCTTGGCTTAACCCTACATATCAATCACAATACACTTCATGGAATCCTGGGGAAAATAAAACATTGAAAGGGGTGAGCTCAAACTCTCAGCAAGGGTATGTAATACAGTGGAAAATGACATAAATATTAATCCTGGTAAATAATTAAAACCACATACCCTTACCAATTATAAACATGAATACTTTTATGGTAAGAATATGAGAATAGTAAATAATGCCATAATAAAAAATAATCATGGGTATTCTACTAGTCGAATGACCACATGAACCATCAATATTATTTCCATAATGAGGGAACGTATAATGTCGTACATTCTGAAACATTTTGTCAAGGCCTCAGCCAAGACATCTAAAATGATTAAGGCCTCGGCCAAAACCATAAATCAAATTGGGAACGGGCCTCTTCCAATTCCACATCAAGTTGTCTGATGAGACCTACCGATGCATCGAGGAGCTATAGAGGGCTCCACCCGTCAGTAACTAAGTCCAATACATTCCTCGTAAGAAAAGGTTTAAACATATCATAAGCATTCGTATTAAAACTAGCATACTAAATATCAATACTTTAACCATAAACCATGAATGGTATAAAAATAACACACCCACAGTCAAAAATATCATACCTCATTCAATACAATAATGAATATTGTATTATAATAAGTCAAACTCAATCCAAAATAATATCCAGTAGAGGATGCTGACATAGTTGAAAATAATGAGTAAAACATTTTGAGAGAAATATCATTTTTGTTAAATCATTTAAAAGTCACACATTTTTAAATGTTGTAATTTAAAAGTGATTTTTGAATCAAAGTGTCCTACACCACTTTGACACTTTGAAAAAGAATTATCATTTCAAAAAATTTATGTCCATATAAATAAATCCTTAAAATCATTTTTAAAACATGGATATTAATTAAAAAGATTTAGAAAGATAAATCTTTAAAACATTTGAAATTATTTTCTTGATAAAGAGTACCTTTAAAATTACTTAGAATATTCATTTTGAAATCATTTTTATGAAAAATGGACATGGATGATAAAAGTTTTCCAGTAAATACATACACATAAACAATCTCAGATAATAATGATATTGAGGAATTAACACTTACCTTTCACTTTCCTTTAGTCGAGGGTACGTTTAACCTCCTGTACGAAGATCGTAGTATGTTATTAAATTATCCTATAACCATATTAATATTTATTATATTATACCTGATTAATTTATGACTTTATACTACCCATTTAATAATAATTTCCATGTTAAATTAATATTTCGGGTAATAATCTCTTTCTTTATCATACATGTTTTAACTTGTTACTCTTCATTGTATCACCTATATCATGATTTGAATACTTCCAGAATATAAAACATGATAAATATATAATATATATTTAGAATATAAATATGTATAATAGACATATGTATGAAATGGAAAACACCGTTTATAGAGATGGTAGTCCGTACGTACGCATAAACGTTGTTTCTGTTTTCATATATTATTGAATAGAAGTAAGTGAATAAGATATATCTAAGTACCTAAATAGTTATATATATAAATATATATATCTCCAGTAGAATTATTATGTCATATATTACATACTTATTAGTAATATATATATTTATAATCGTCTATGAATGGTGAACTTGGAAATGAATCTTATCGCGTCGTGGAGACGGTAATCTGTATGTACGCACGAGAAAAATATCATTCTTTTGGTATTAAAATAATATATAATTGGATAATATATCATATATACAGAATATTTATAATATTATATTTATTATTTACATCAATTACATATCATTACAATACCCATCCAAATAATAATGTATTGAATAACATTTACACCATGATGTGGAGATGGTAAGTCGTACGTACGCATGTATGGTGAAATGTCATTAAAAGGATAGATATACTACTGAATATGGTTGTAAAATATTTATAATCACATCATAGTATATAAGAGGTACTAGATTTATTTTTTTAGAATATAAATAACAAAGAAAGAAGAAGTTCAAGAAGAAAGGAACTTGAAAGAGGGTGGTGAAAATATTACAGTATCTTCAGGTTTTGCTTTTTGATTTGATCAAAAGGGCTCCATAGGTTGGATTTATGATCACAATAAGGCCTCTAGGTTGAAGTTAGGGATGTTGAGAGAGTATTTGGGCAGGTTTTTTCTGATCCAAAAATCTTTTAAGGTGTGAAGAATTGGTTAGCTGTTGGGTCCTTTTATATGGGGGAGGAGGGGCTCATTAAGAAAAACTAAATTATTGATTTATAATAAATTAATATTTGGTTTTAAATGGATCCAAAGTGGATTATTCAATGTCTAAGGTCGGGATGGGTCTAAATATTTTCAACCATTTTATTTTATACAAGTTTGTGTCATTATACTGACCTTGTCTTTTAGATTTAACTCTTAGTTTTTTAGTTTAACACTTACCATGTCACATTGTATTTTTATAATATATAGTTAATAATCATACTATATAAATCAAAGATACCCCCACGTGGTCCATTAATGATACACCAATAATTATATAAGTCCTTTTTCCGAACCTTATGTTTTTAGGAATAGAATATTAATTAATAATATAATATATTATTTAAAAACTCATTTATGTCAATTTTGACACTACTTAATAATTGATTTTTGTTAAAGTCTTAAGAACATTATTAATTAGAAAAAAATTCATATAACCAATCATAACATGTCATATTAACCAATAAAATTCGTGTATATTATTAAAACTGTCAAATTATATTAATTTTAACCTTTATAATATCAATTATTTTATTCATTCATTAATAAAGAAAATATTGAATCATTATTAGGTCATATATATTTTTACTTTTTCAATTTCTAAAAATTATAAATAAAATATCCTTATGTAGGAAATCCTGTTATCTTTCTAATGAATATTTATAATATAAAAAATAATATATATAACTTTATGTAAAAATTGTTTTTCTAAAAGATATATGCTTATGTCATTTTTGTATTTACTTTATCTTAATTAAAATAAAGTGTCTCTATCACCTACAAGTGGCTCCATGGGGTCCCTAAAATCGACCCAAATAAACCAATGGTCGGAAATTATCCACCAATGAGGTTAAGACATGTTTTAGGGTAATTTATTATTATTATAATATTATTTGTTAACCCTTACTTACCGGATTTATACTTTAAACATGGTAAATAAAATATTTACCGAAGTAATTATTCAAAATTTCTAAAAATAAAAGTTACCTATTTACATAATTTGGACATCATGATTCAAAATATAGAATCCATTTTTCCAAATTCAAAACATAGAAGTGGTAGAAATTAATTTAAAATTAATTCCTACTGTCAAAACAAAAAGCCTGTTTTTAATATATAATAACTATGAAAAGATTGACACTTGTTTATATCTGGTTTAATTGTGAAATTATGTCCAATGACCAAAATTGTATTAAATAGTAAAACTTTATTGTAAATATTCTTTAAAACCATTCAAATTCATTATTTATCACAATTAATCATTTTTATGAAAAAAGATGTTTTTAATTAAAATTTAGTAATTTTCCCTATTCATCAAAATATAAAAGTTATCTGAAAAGTACCAAAATATCACCCTAGGATAAATTCAATATTCCAAATCAAATAATGAAGTCAATTTTTAGAGATAAAATTTATAAAATTACAAACATTAGGTATTACTATTCATAACGTCTTGTTTGATTGGTTTTGGTGTGTGTTAGAACTCGAAGTTGCGTACAACACACGTTACTATTTTATTCAAAGAGAAGCGTACCATGGAAGATTTTGGTGTTTAATTGCAAAATATAGATTTCCCCATTCTAAAAAATAAATTTATTTAGTCAAATTGAATATATAAATGTTTAAAATATTGGATTTAAACAGGGTACACTATTAAATGTTGGTAAAAGTGCATTTTTGAAAAATACTTATTTTATCTGAAAAAATGAATTTGTTCTTATATTTTGTCTAAGAAACTCATAACATGGATTCTAAAATTATTAAAATTATATAATGTTCAATATTTAGTTAATACTATTCATAACCTCTTTTGAATGGCTTGTTTGGTACGTCATGGTGCGCTTGAACTCGGTGTTGCATGTAGTGCAGGATATTGAATTATTTTGAAGAAGTAACAAACTATGAAATCTTGGGGTGTTACATTCTTCCCTTCTTCAATAAATTGCATCCTCGCAATTTGATATTGTTTTTTGAAAAATAAATGTTGATAATAGGAAATATCTTTGTAGGAAAACCAACATCGAAAATTTGGTTAATAAAATTTAGTCTTAATAAGAGGAAAAGAGAAATGAAAGGGTCACCACATAGTTATGATCTCGATTAGGAGAACATTGGTGGCTATTAGAGACATATATTTGGAGGAAAAAAGTAAATATTTATAGGTATTGATTGAGGTCATCAATCACAAACAAGTTTAAATTTGAGGTCCTTAAATTCATCAATCTGTGACGATTTAAAATACCATCGGTTCAACAAAACATAAGGTATTAGTATAACAAATTTTTGACATTTAAAAATATCTTAGATGAAATCCCACATCGAAAAATGAATTAATGAGGCCTCTATTTAAAATAAAGAATGGTGAGTATGAAGATTACTGAAAAGAACACATAATAGGGACCCATGTAAGAAAATATGGATATGGAAGGGAAATCTGACCATCAATTATCTGATGGAGAGTGGTAGAGAACATGTCTATGAAAAGGCGAACAATCCCATATCCATAAATTAGTGAAGATCTAAGGTACCATCTAGGCTAGAATTTTTGTTATAAGTTCCTTTTCTTAATGTTGAGGAATTTATTTATGATATTGCCTAAGATCATAAGGAGATATACTTACTTTATTATTATAGTTTTATCCATTAATAAATTTCTACCAGAAACTCACCATTCACCCTAAAACATAATAAAACTCAAAAATACTCTATTTATCCTAATCGTACTGGGTTCCAAATTTAATGAATTTATAATTCACATATCAGAGCCTTTATGAAAATAAAATACATTATACCATCCTAGAACTTCATTTAGCACAATGGTAGACAATAAATCTAAATTTCACTATGGTTTTGGGTTCGATTCCCGCAGATTTGTCTGACACGACGGGTCATCACATGGTCTGCATGTTGTCCTTTTTTAAAAATCCAAAAATAAACTTTTAAACATAATCCCTTCCAACCGTTATACTTATCCAAAAAAATTCTGTAACTCTCAGTCCAAAATTTATAAGGAAGGTAAACACAATGAAGATCCTTTTTTCTGAAAAATAGCATGTGAATACCATCATCATGTATTCTTTTAAAACACTAAAACATCCTAAATTACCATAAAACCTTATTTATTACATTCATGCTCCCTCATTCCTTATAGAATAATAGATATACTTCATCCATCCAAAAAAGTTGTAAACTGCAATAATGATGGAATATAAAAATCTTTAATCAGTTTCAAGGTAGTCAAGAATATCCAATATAATTTATCCAAACCAACAATCTCTTATTCCAAAATTAATACCCCAGTATCAATACCATATTAAGGATTAACTTTCCTTAATCCATGTATTTTTAAAAAATATTAACTTGTTGTTGAGTCACTTTTCATAGTACCATATAATCTCAAATCCTCAATGAAATAGTACTGCAGTACAATACTTATTTATCTCTATAATTCATATAACCAGTACATCATTGATACAACACTCAAATGAAATAATTCATTAATAACAGCATACGAACACTAATCATTCCTCTTCATCTGTGGTAGTATCGTAACTTTATTATTATCCAATAGCATAATTTAGGGCATACTCTGATGATTTGAACATTGAATCTCGTAGTGTCCCCACTCCTTGCAGATGAAGCATTTTATATTGAAAACCTTTTTCTAACCCTCTCAATCACGAACATGGTGTCCTTTTTCTCCACACTTATAACAAACACCCATTCATTCAGGCATGTTTCAGGGTGTTTCTTCCCACAGTTATCACATATGGGAAAATTCTTCTTTTCCCTCTTAACTTTATCTATCTTTCTCTCTTCCATCCTTTTCTTCTCTTGATTCCCTTCAAATTCATAGGACTCCGAAAACTCTTTACTTATCTTATCAACACATGATAATATTTCTTCATATGATGATAATATGTGGGAGACTATTTCCTTTTTGAATGATGGATTAATACCATGAAAGATACGATCCTTATTACTCTTTGGATTATACATTGTGCTAGAGTTCACATTCCTTATACTGGGTGACATTTCTATACAATAGCATAAACTAAGTCAGTTTATGAATTGCAATGAATAATTGCAAATATGTAAAATACCTAACATAAATTGAATAGTTTATGGATATAATCCATAATCACAAAAATGTTTTCAGTGATGAGGTATATACTCATAAACCCTTCATAGCAGTTTGTAATGAAAATTAGAATTATCCTAAGAATATTCCCCGGGAGTTTCGTAACCAAGAGTACAGCAAGGCTCATTTTCGTGCACCAGTTCCTATTCGAGTCTATCTCAAATTAGTGTTTTTAGGTTTTACCCCTAGGTACATCTGTTCTAGAGTTGCCTCTACCTGCTCATATCTAGACATTGATGTATTGCTCGAAAGACTCACAAAATCTCTACAATACCAAAATTCTAGGAAGTTCTTCTATAATAATCCTCAATCTCTATCTTAGGGTAATGTACTATAATCAAAGTTTATCTAAATCTAGTTTCCAAGGTTATTTTTAAACAACCTCTGATTCAAATTGTAACGCCCCGACCCCAGTTACCCAGAGTCGGTGCCTTATTTTAATACATTGGCATGATTACAAGGAATCAAGTCCCGAAGGACGGATCAGTTTAGAAGTCTTGGAAAATAGATTACATACATGAATGTTACATTGAACTTTAAGACATTGAAAAAACGCATAAATAATCATTATTAAAGACATTATTCCCATGGATTAACCATTCATATCAATCACAATACACTTCTTAGAATCCTGGGAAAAATAGAACATTGAAAGGGGTGAGATCAAACGCTCAGTAAGGGTAAGTAATACAGTGGAAAATTACATTATTATTAATCTTGGAAAATAATTGAAACCACATGCCCTTACAAATAATAAACATGAATAATTTTATAGAAATAATATGAAATGAGTAAATAATTCCATAATAAAACATAATCATGGGTATTCTACTAGTCTAATGTCCACATGAACCATCAATATTATTTCTATAATGAGGGAATGTATAATGACAGACATTCTGAAACATTTTGTCAAGGACTAGGCCAAGACGTCTAAAATTATTGAGGCCTTGGCCAAAACCATAAATCAAATTGGGAAAGGGCCTCAGCCAATTCCATGTCTAGTTGTCTCATGAAACCTATCGATGCATCAAGGAGCTATAGCGGACTCCACCCGTCACATACTAAGTCCAATACATTCCTCATATGAAAAAGTTTAAATGTATCATAAACATTCGTATTAAAAATAGCATACGAAATGTAATTACTTTAACCATAACCTATGAATGGTATAGAAATAACACATCAATAGTCAAAAATATCATAACTCATTAAAAACAATAAGGAATATTGTATTATAATAAATCAACCTCAATCAAAAATAATATCTAGTAGAGGATGCTGACATAGTTGAAAATGATGAGTAAAACTTTTTGGGAGAAATATCCTTTTTTAAATTTATTTAAAAGTCACACATTTATAAAGGAAGTAATTTGAAAGAGATTTTTGAATAAAAGTGTCCCATACCACTTTGAAACTTTTGAAAAGAATTATCATTTCAAAAAATTCATGTCCATATAAATAAATCTTTAAAATCATTTTGAAAACATAGACAATAATTATTAAGATTTAGAATGATAAATCTTTAAAATATTTTAATTTATGATCTTGATAAAGAGTAACATTAAAAATCCTTAAAATATTCATTTTGAAATCATTTTTATCTAATGTGGACATTAATGATAAAAATATCCCAGTAAATACTTACACATAATCAATCTCGGATAATAATGAGATTAAAGAATTAACCCTTACCTTGCACTTTCCTTTAGTCGAGGGTACGTTTAACCTCATGTACAATGATCTTAGTAAGTTATTAAATTATAACAGAACGATATTAATAATTATTATATCATAGATGATTCATTTATGACTTTATACTACCCATTTAATGATAATTTTCATGTTAAATTAACATTTCGGGTAATAATCGCTTTCTTTTTCGTACGTGTTTTAACTTGTTACTCTTCATTGTATCTATTAGATCACGATTTAAATAATTCCATAATATAAAACATTATAAATATATCATATATATTTATAATATAAATATGTATAATAGACATATATATGAAATGGAAATCACTGTTTATGGAGACGGTAGTCCGTAAGTACGCATAAACGTTGTTTCGGTTTTCATATAGTATTGAATAGAAGTAAGTGAATAAGATATATGTAAGTACAAAAATACTTATATATATAAATATATATATCTCCAGTAGAATTATTATTTCATATATGAACTACTTAACAGTAATATATATATTTATAATCGTCGATGAATGGTGGACTTGGAAATGAATCTCATCGCATCGTAGAGACGGTAATCCGTACGTATGCACGAGTGAAAATATCATTCTTTTTATATTAAAATAATATATAATTGGATGTTATATCATATATAATGAATCTTTATAATGTTATATTTATTATTTAAATCCAATACATATCATTATTATACCCATCCAAATAATAATGTATTGAATAACAATTACACCACGACGTGGAGCCGGTAAGCCGTACGAACGCACGTATGGTGACATGTCATTCAAAGGATGGATATAATACTGAATATGGTTGTACCATATTTATAATAACATCATATTATATATGAGATACTGGTGTTATTATTTTAGAATATAAATAACAATGATATAAGAAGTTGTAGAAGAAAGGAACTTGAAAGAGGGTGGTGAAAATATTACCTCTTCTTTGGGTTATTCCTTTTGATTGGATAAAAATGGCTCCTTAGGTTTTCTTTCTGATCAAACTACATCCTATTGGTTGAATTTAGGGAATTTGAGAGAGTATTTGGGCAGGGTTTGGCCGAATAAAAAGGATTTTAGGGGGTGAAGAATTTGTTAGAAGTTGGGTCCTTTTATAGGGGGGGGGAGGGGCTCTTTAGGAAAAACATAAAGTATTAATTTATAATAAATTCATATTCGGTTTCTAAAGGCTCCAAAGTAGATTATTCAAATTATAAGGTGGGTATGGGTCGAAATATTTTCAACCAATAGATTTTAGACAGGTTTGGGTCCTTATATTAACCTTATCTTTTTGTTTTAACTCTTAGATAATTAGGTTAAAACTTTCCATGTCACATTGTATTTTTATAATATATAGTTAATAAACTTACTATATACATACAAGAGATCCCCAAGTGGTCCATTAATGATACACCAATAATTATATAAGTCCTTTTGCCAAACCTTAGGTTTCTAGGAATAGAATATAAATTAATAATATAATATTTGTTTTAAAAACTCATTTATGTCAATTTTGACACAACTCAATAATTGATTTTTTAAGTCTTAAGAAAATTAATAATTGGAAAAATAATTCATTTAAGAAATACTAACATGTCATATTAACCAATAAAATTCTATTCTGTCATTAAAACTTTCAAATTATATTTATTTTAACATTTATAATACCAATTATTTGATTCATTCATTAATAAGGAAAAATTGCATCATTATTGTGTCATATATATTTTTTATTTTTCAATGTCTAAAAATAATAAATAAAATATCATTATGTAGAAAATATTTTTAGCTTTATAATTAATATTTATAATATAAAATATGACATATATAACCCTATATAAATTTTTTTTGCTAAAATATATAATCTTATGTCATTTTTGTATTTACTTTATCTTAATTAAAATAAAGTGTCACTATCACCTACAAGTGGCACCATGGGGTCCCAAAAATCGACCCAAATATGCCCATGGTCGGACATATATCTGAAAATAAGTTTAGGACACGTTTTAGGTTAATTTATTGTTATTATAATATTATTTTTTAACCCTTATTTACCGAATTTATCCTTTAAGCATGGTAAATAAAATATTTACCGAAGTAATTATTCAAAATTTCAAAAAATAAAAGTTAACTATTTACATAATTTAGACATCCTGATTCCAAATATTGAATCCATTTTTTCAAATTAAAAACACAGAAGTGGAATAAATTAATTTAAAATTAATTCCCACTGTCAACAAAAAACGTGTTTTTAAGATATAATAACTATCAAAAGATTAACATTTGTTTATGTCCGGTTTAATGGTGAAATTATATCAAATGAACAACATTGTATTAGGTGGTAAAAATATATTATAAATATACTTTAAAACCACTCAAATTCATAATTTATCACTATTAATTATTTTGATTAAAAATTCTGTTTTTAATTAAAATTTAGTAATTTTCACTATTCATCAAAATATAAAAGGTATCCGAAATGTACCAAAATTTCACCCCAGGATAAATTTGATATTACGAATCCAATAATGAAGTTCATTTTGAGAGATAAAATTTATAAATTTTCTAAAAGTAGGTATTACTATTCGTAATGGCTAGTTTGATTTGTTGTGGTGTGTGTTAGAACTCGAAATTGCGTACAACACACATTACTGTTTTATTCAAAAAAAAAAGCATACCGTGGATTCATGGGGTGTTTCATTGTAAATTTTTTATGTCCCCATTCTAAAAAATAAATTTATTTAGTCAAATTGAATATATAAAAGTTTAAATCATTGGATTTTAAAAGGGTTCACTATTAAAAGTTGGTAAAAGTGCATTTTTGAAAAATACATCTTTTATATGAGAAAATGAATTTTTTCATGAATTATACCTAAGAAACTCATAATATTGATTCTAAAATTATAAGTATTATATAAGGTTCAAAATTTAGTTAATACTATTCATAACTTCTTTTGAACGACTTGTTTGGTAAGTCATGGTTCGTTTGAACTCGGTGTTGCCTGTAGTGCAAGTTATTGAATTATTTTAAAGAAGTAACACAGTATGAAATCTTGGGGTGTTATAATGTTTATTTTCCAAGATACATTTATATCTTGTGTGTTCATTATATAGGTTTTATGGTAATCTTTTTGTTAAAAGGGTGTAATTAGTTATCTTTTATTCAGTGAAGATTATTTACTACTTCATAAAGTGGAAAAGTATTACATATGTTAAAGTATTTATAGTTTAGTTGTTTTTTTTGAAAAACTAACTATTTTACTTCTGTAGTTAACCCTTACTGATCTTTTTATAATCATCCCATGTTTTTGAAATGTTTTTCACAGGACATAATGTGGAATAGGGTCATGGATGGGATCAAAGAAATGTCATGTTTTCTTAATCATGGAAGTAGACATGATTCTTTTTTTCAAGAGTTTTTATTTTATGAATACAAATTGAAACTGATTAGAAATTTCTATATGTATTATTCATGTTGTTATATAATAGTTATCTCCAAATTCTCTAAAAATCTAAACCTGAAATGAACCTCAATGTGAATTATTCGGTTAATTCAATATTATGTAATATTTTAATGCAGGGTCCTTGTAGATGGTATCAAAAGGTGGTTTAGACAAATTTAAGATTTATTGTATTGTTAAATAAATGTCTATAAATTAATTTATGTAAGTATTGAAATCATATAGCATTTACAAATTACCATGTTGCTTCATCTATGATATTTCTATGTTATGAATGATTTTTCGTAAATGAAACAGAGCACCTTTTTTGGGAAGGAATACAGAGGAGAATGACCTTCATAATTAGCAACCTGAGATGGTCGAAATGCGAATTGAGTAGTTTAATATAGTGATGGATCAGTTAAATCAGGTGATAAATGGTGGTTGTGTTTATTATTGATATTTTGGATTATTTTAAAAGTAATTAGGACCATGAATGTCATTTAAGGGCTGTCTTTCAAACCTTAAAAGAAAAGAAACTTTTTGAGAAATTAAGCATGTGTGAGTTTTGGTTACAATAAAGTTATTTCCATGGTCACATTGTTTCTAAAAAGGGAATAATTATTGATCTTGATAAAACAATAGTTGTTGAAGAATGTCCAAAACCCAAAAATATAACCGAGATCCATAGTTTTCTTGTATTGGTAGGTTATTACCAGAGGTTTGTTGAGAATTATTTGTAGTTATCAAGTCCAATGACAAAGTTATCTCGAAAATGTGTTAAGTTCATTAGGACAAAAAAATGTGATGATTGTTTTTAGGAATTGAAAAGAAGATTGGTTACTTCTACAGTTTTGGAACTGCCTTCCAGAAATGGTGAGTTTGTTATTTAAAGTGATTCTTAATTTAAAGGACTTGATGTGTCCTTATGAATAATCATCATGTAATTTCATATACTTCACATCAGTTGAAACCTCATAAGTTAAATTACCCTACACGTTAATTGGAATTAGCTGTTGTTGTTTTTGCCTTAAAAATTTTGAGGCATCGTTTGTAATGAGTAAAATGTGAAATATATACTAACCAAAAAAGTTTAATGCATATATTCACTCAGAAATAATTGAACATGAGACAGAGTATATGGTTAAAATTAATCAAGGATTTTTATTTCATGATCCATTCACATCAAGGAAAAAAATAATGTGGCTGATTCTTTGAGTCAAAAAAGTAATGTCTCATTAGCCATGATACATTTGGAATGAGATCCTTTGGTTTTTGATTTGATGAACTTTGGCATAGAAGTTATTGGTGAAGGAAATTCTTCTGTTTTGTTTTGGGTGTCAGTGAAATCATCTCAATCAGACAGAATAAAGCATGCACAGAAAGAAGACAGTGAGTTGCATAAAATTTTAGAGTTGATTTAGAAGGGTAAGCTCCATGATTTTACCATTAATAATGATTGTTTTTTGAGATTTGGGAAGAGATTATGTGTGCCTTTTAATTCATAGTTGAATAATTAATTGTTATGTGAAGCTCATAGTTCTCTTTTTTTAGTTCATCATGTTATTACTAAGATGTACAATGATCTTCAGTATTATTACTGGTGGGATGTAAAAAAAGATATATTGCTGATTTTACTGTAATGTGTATGACTTGTCAGCTGGTTAAAGCAGAGTGGCAGTTACTGAAAGGGATTCATCAGTCCTTACCAGTGCGCAAGTGGAAATGGGAAAATATATCCAGGGACTTTTTTGTGGGATTACTGAAGACATATCGAAGTAATAATGCAATCTAGGTTATAGTAGATCGATTGAATAAATCTCCTCATTTCCTTCCTATTTGAGATTCTTTGTCTCTAGATCAACTTTCTCGGTTGTATGTTAAAGAGATAGTCAGGTTGTATGGAGTTCCATTCTCCATTGTATCTGATCGTGATCCCAGGTTTATTTCTAACTTTTTGAAAGGCCTTCAGAAGTCGTTAGGTATTGGATTAAATTTTAGTACAACTTTTCATCCGCAATCAGCTGAGCATTGAGAACGAACAATTCAGACCGTAGAGGATATGCTACATGCTTGTCCATTGAATCAATATGAATGTTGGGACCAACATCATTCAATGGTTGAATTTTCTTAAAATAACAGTTTTCATTCTAGTATACAGATGGCTCCATTTGAGACATTATATGGAATGTGTTGTAGAACTCCAAATTTTTGGGATGAAGTAGGTGAATGGAATCTGATGGGACTAGAATTGGTAGAAGATATGGAAGATAATGTTTATTTGATTTAGAATTTCATGAGAATAGTGCAGAGAAGACAGAAATGTAATTTGGATAACTGGAGGAAGGATATTTCTTTTGAGGTTGGTGATCATGTCCTTCTCAAATTTTCTCCATGGAAAAGTGTGATGCATTATAGTATGAAGGGAAAGTTGAGCCCGTGGTTCATTGGACCTTATGAAATCCTAGAGAAATTTTGATCATTTTCTTATAGAGTGTCTTTAACTTCATTTTTATCCTAGGTACACAATGTTTTTAATGTTTCGATGTTGAGAAAGTATATTCCAAATCCATCTCATGTTTTGAGTCTAGAGATAGTAAAGTAGGAAGAGAATCTCTCTTATAAGGAACCTCCAGTCCAAATTCTTGACCATAGAGAGAATGTGTAGCAGAATAAGGTAATTCACTAGGTAAAGGTTTTATGAAAATACCATCTGGTTGAAGAGGCAACGTGGAAATATGAAAATTATATGAGGGATAAATACCCCCACTTATTTTGATAAGTGAATAAAAATTGTGAGGACGCAATTTCCAAAAGGGGGAAGGATGTAACATCACATGTAAATGAAGAGTAGGTGATTTTCATACTTATTAATATTTGTGAATTAAATATTCATTTTAATTTAAAAGGATTTCTATGTTCGATAGCGTACTCGATACACAACTACGAGTTTTTTGAAATCTTACGTTGCACACTAATAATATAATATTATTATTTTAAATAAAAGTTTATTCCTATACTTTATATTGAATAGAATGAACAAAACATACTAAAATATTATTATACATGTTTATTAAATTCATTTACTTTTATCCAATAAAATTTTGAGGCTTAAAATGTGAATGAATCTAATTTTAAACATATTTTACATTAAATGGTCGACTTACCACCTTTTAATGGTGAACCCTCTTAAAATATAGTTTTGGTCACTTTAATAAAATATATTCGACCAAATAATAAACTTATTTAGAATGGTGAGATCAAAATTTACTTTGTGTAATTTTTTTGGAATTTTTCTGATAAAGTTTATTTTTTAATGAAGAGTGAAAAATATTGTTTTTTAATTCAAAACTACGATTTAATATAATTTATTTATATGGTTAGATTATCTTTTTAATTGGTTTTAATGTTTAATTATAATATATTTTTACCATTTAATCTAATTTTGGTCATGGTAATTAATTTCACTTTCATTTTGAACACAAACAAGTGCCAATCTTTTGATAGTTATTGTTTCTTAAAAAAACGATACATGTTTTAACAATGGGAATTAATTTTAAATTAAATAATGCCTCTAATATGTTTTGAATTTGGAAAAACATACATTAGTTTTGAATTCAGAATATCAAATAATTCTATGGCTGAATTTTTGGAATTTTTCTGTAAAACATTAATTTTTTATGAATAGTGAAACCACATAGTTGAAGTTAAAAAACTGACTTTTTCATTTAAATGGAATTTTACCATTTTTTGTGAATTGAATTTAAAAAATCCTACATACATGGTAGTTATTAGTAATTAAAATGTGGTTGAATAAGATTCAACAAATTTTTTGTGAATAGTATCTTTTGACTTTTATTTACCATGATTAAAGGTAAATAGGGTAATTCAAGGTAACAAAAATATTATAATAATTCCAAATTACATTAACACTTGTAAAAACCTTATTGGTAGATTCATTTATGACCATGGGAATCATTGGGTCGATTTTGGGACCCCATTGAGCCACTTTGGAGTGATAAAGACACTTTAGATTAATTCAATTAAAGTAATGGATAATATGACAAAAACAAATATCTTTTAATAAAATAATTTTTACATGGTGTTATATAAGTTATAATTTCAACTATAAATATTTATTGGAAATATATACTGATTTCCTACATCTTTATATTTTTTTTATAATTTTTAGACATCGAATAAATTAAATTATTTATGACACAATAATGATGCAGTGTTTACCTCGTTACTAAATCATATAAAAAAACAAGATTATAAATATTCAAATAAAATCCAAAAACTGTCTAATTATTATTGTATGATTTTATTTTGACCATTATTCTTTTTATATTTACCTTTAATGAATTTTGGATCTTCATAAAATGAAGATAGGTGTATTATAAAATAATATTTGCAAACACTCCTAAAGATCCCATGCTCCCCTTATAAAAGGACACCACTTGAAACCAATTACTCAAACCTCTCAACCATTTTGGCTCATTTAAAATCTTCCCAATTAAGCTCCATACATCCTTCTCCTCCTCATAGAAGCCTTACCTTAGGTAGAAAGCACTTCAAGAAGTCCTTTTGGTTCAAACCAAAGGAAGTTACCCAAATTAATTATAAATGTTTATCTTAACTTCTTTTATTTTAATTTACATTTACTACCCCTATAATCTTTTTATTCCTTTATATTGTTCAAAAAAAGTATCCTCAATAAAATAGGATGTTTTTATGAGAATTATTGGAACTAAAATTACACACACCTCCATCAAATGGGTGAAGAACATATTGTTTCTGTGGATGGTAAACTAACGCCTCACGAAACGATGATTTTTCAATTATCTATTATCGCCTCTCATGGTGGACATTATGATGGTCCTATATTTAAATATAAAATATATTATGTTTATGTTTTCTTTATGCTTCTGTATTTTTCCTTTATATCATACATTTATTGTTTCCATTATGTGTAAACACGATAATTTCATTTTAGGAAGTGCGGTCTACCGCCCCCAAAATGTGATATGACTCATTCATGCCATATGTGGGACGTATAAAGGATAGAGCTAATGGTATTATATATGATATTATACTGAAATAATAATATACCATGTATTTTTATGTTTTAATTCTATTAAAATATGAAATAGAAATGAAAGTAGCTATAACGACCCATACTTTACATACATCGTTAATACTTCAAAATTGAAGCACACTTATTACAACATATGACAAAACCACAAAGGACTGTATAGGTATAGTGTCTTTAGAAACTGGGAAACATAAACAACTGTTTCATAAAACTTCTACAGTGTCTCCCATTTATTTCATCATATCTAGGGTCCCTTTTAGCATATTCTACTTAATATCCATCTTCCTGACCTGGGGAAAAGAAAACATACAAAAAAGGGTGAGCTCAAATGCTCAGAAAGGGAAAATAAAGGAAATAAAAATCATATCATATCTTTTTGAAAATCATAACCTGCAAAAGAGATCATAATATCTTAACATGGAATAAATCATAGTAGTGAAAATGAGATCCCAATAATCATAACATAAAACTTGAAACTTTGTGGCATGCACACATAATCATTGAAAATCATTTCTTGTTAGTCATGACTCATTGCCAAGACTATCTTAGCAGAAAAAGTCCATTTCTGAACCAAGTTCACTCCTCGTTTCAGTCCTGTATCACTGAACCGAAATAACCTTCCGTTCCAGCCATGTCTATCTCATGAGATATAAATATTTACCCAATGCATTGGAGGGAGATATAGGTCCCACCATCTTATAATGAATCCTTTCTTATGTGTGCCACATAATCATAAATCATACATCATCGCATAACACATGTAACAAAAATCGGATTCTTGAAACATCATGACAACATAAAACAAATCATATAAGTTAAATGACTTCATAAAAATAATTCCCTCAAAACATAATCAAATCAATGTAATAATAGGGATAAAAACAGAACCCTATATTATCTTAGATGGAAAATAATTTTGATAAAACATTTGAACTCCATTCTTGAGGAAAATATCCTATCTACTTCAAAAACAATTTTCTTTTCTTAACATGTCATACAAATATAAACTAAAATAAGTTGATTAAAAATAAACTTGAAAACTTATAAAGGAAGATTCTTTGAAATAATGTTTTTAAAATCCATTCTTGTCGTATAAGTAAAAAAACATTCTTCTCGTACTTTTGTCGGCAAAGTAAATAAGTAACTCGTACGAAAAACGACAAAAGATTTCCTTTATATCTATTACTAAAAACTCACCGAAGGGTAAAATTGGATTTAAAAAAATGTACGTTGATGTAAATAATATTACATATTGAGGAAACATGGATGTGTATGATAAAATACACCCCAGTAAATTCCAAAGTATAAACAATCTCGGATAAAAATGAGATTGTGATATTTCCCTTACCTTAGGTCCGATTTGATTTGTACGTGTCCGAATCTCCTGTATAATGGTTTAAATAATGTTATTGACTTATTCCAGAATCATACATATTGATATGATATCATATATGGTCATATTCTTAGCTTCTTATTAGTAATATTTCATTGTTACTTGTTACTCAGGTCTTTATTGCCTTTTGTTCTTATGCGTGTTTTGCCGAATAAATTCTTATTCTTCTTTTAAGGTTATAGATAACTTATATCAAGAATGGTATTAGTGTAAAATATAACATATTTATTCATTCAATTCATTTATATAATTACTATTTTATGATGATCATGTAGAACGAGTCACATCACATCGTGGAGACGGTATTCCGTACGTACGCACGAGCGATGATATTGTTCCCATGATCGTGGAATTGTATTTAAGTGTATTTATACTATTTCAGTATCAATATCACTTTATAATAATCATATATAGTTACTCATTACACCATTATACCCATCCTTGTAAGGTGATGGTGGAAAATAGATTACACCACGGCGTGGAGACGGTATTCCGTACGTACCCACGCGCGGTGATTTCATTTTTCCATAGGATGGATAGAAGGTGAATTAGTGTTATTTCATATTTATAATAACATATCAGTATGTAAGTAATACTGATGTTATTAATTTATCATGAAACAACTAAAGGAGAAGAAGTTGAAGAAGAATGAAATTGAAAAGATCGGTAATGGATATTACCTCTTATTTGAAACGCCTCTTTAAATCCTCCACTTAGGGAACTAAGATTGGTCTTTGAAGAACACCAGGACCTCTAGGATAATTCTAGGGAAGTGGAGAAGGGATTTTTTCAGGGGTTGGACGAGCATGAGTGCTCAAATTGGTGTGAGGAGGAGGGGGAGTAGGTGCCCTTTTATAAGGGAAGAGAGGGGCACCTTAGGAATATCTCAAAATATTATTTTATATTAAAGTAAAAATCGGTTTATAATGGTTCCAAAGGGTCTTATTTCGAAGTTAAAGTGGGGATGGGTATAAATCCTATCAACCAATAGAATTTAGACAAGTTCAGGTTATTATTTTAACCTTATCAATTAGATTTAACTCTAAGTTAAATAATTTAACTTTTACCGTGACTTTTTGATTTCTTAAACTATATGGTTAATACACTTACTATAGCATGCCAAACGAACCCCAAGTTGTTTATTATTAATATATATATTCTTATCTAAGTCATTTGGCCGAACCGTAGATTTTTAGGAATAAAATAAAAATTAATAATATAATATTTGATTTAAAAACTCTTTTGTGTCAATTTTGACACTATATGATATATGATTTTTGTGAAAGTTATAACAGAATTATATGTTCGAAACAAGTTGATTAAATCAAAACTAATATATCATAGTAACCTAGAAGATTAGTGGAATTCATAAAAAGTCTCAAATTACATTTATTTAGGCATTTATAACATCAATTATGTCAATAATTCCTTAAAAGGGTTATTACTGCATCATTGTTGTGTCATAAATAAATGAATATATTTAAAGTCTAAAAATTATAAATAAAATATCATTATGTAGGAAATATTTTTAGCTTTCTAATGAATATTTATAATCGAATTTATCTTATGTATAAACCCATATTAAAAATGTTTTAGTTATTAAACATTGATTTTAACTATATTAACTATTCATTAAATAAAATAATATTAAATGTCATAATCTAATCCAAGTGGACCTAAATGGTCATATTATATTCATAAGGTTGTTTTTGGTCGAATTACACTTATCCAATAGAATTAGGACATGTGTTAGGGTAATAGTAATATCATATTTACCCTTAGCTACCCTATTTACTATTAACCGCGGTAAAAAAAGTAAAATGTTACTATTCACCAAAAAATTATTTTTATCTCATTGAACCAAATTTTACTTACTGATATCAACCATGTCTGTCGGATTTTCGAAATTCTATTCACAGAAGTGGTAAAATTAAGTTTTATGAAAAATTCAGTTTTTAACCTACCACTTACTGGTTTCACTATCCATCAAAAATTGAAAGTTTCCAGAAAAATTCCAAAATTTCACCCTAGGCTAATTTCGATATTCCGAATCCAAAAATGAAGTCCATTTTGAAAAATAAAATTTATAAAATTTCAAAAAGTGGTTATTACTATTCATAACGGCTAGTTTTAATAATATTTTAATAGCATATCGTTGTTTAGTGAAAAGCGGTATTGCGTACAACGCAAGATATCGAGAAAGGTCGTGATTGCGTGTAAAGTAAGCCAAGATAGGGTGTAGTGAAAGATTCCTTTGATGATATATATATAACATAAAAACAACATATTACTCATAAAAATCTCGGGTGTTACATTCTACCCCCCTTAAAAAGAATTTCGTCCTCGAAATTCGTCACTTTTAACAAATTGATGAGGATACTTCTCCCTCATCATATCCTCAGGCTCCCATGTAGCTTATTCAAGTTGGTGGTTCCTCCATAAAACTTTCACCAATCGAGTGGTCTTGTTTCGTAGAACTTTTTTACTACAATCCATAATCTCTATCGGTTGTTCTTCATAAGAAAGATCTTGCTCCAGCGGTACAACTTCTGAGCTGAGTACATGTGAAGGATCAGGTATGTACTTTCTCAGGAGAGATACATGGAACACATCGTGAACTTAAGAGAGATTCGGTGGAAGCGCCATTCAGTAAGCTACCTTCCCAACACGATCCAGTATTTCGAACGGACCGATATATCTAGGGATCAACTTCCCCTTCTTTCCAAATCTCATAACCCTCTTCCAGGGAGATATTCGTAATAAAACTTTATCACCCACTTAAAACTCTAGGTCTTTTCTTCAGTTGTCAGCATAACTTTTCTGTCGACTCTGAGCTGCTCTTATGTGTTGTTGAATAGATCTGACCATTTCTGCCATTTCATCAACGAGATCAGGTCCTAATAGCTTTCTTTCCCCAACTTCATCCCAGCAAGTTGGAGTCCTGCATTTCTTTCCATAGAGAGCTTCATAAGGAGCCATCTGAATACTGGAGTGAAAGCTATTTTTATAAGAAAATTCCACCAAAGGTAGGTGTTGATCCCAACCTCCTTTGAAATCCATAGAGCAAGCTCTCAACATATCTTCTAGGTTTTGAATTTTTCTCTCAGACTGACCATCTGTCTGAGGATGATAAGCAGTGCTGAAACTCAACTCTGTATCCAGAGTATGCTGAAGACTTCGCCAGATCTTCGAGGTAAATCTCGGATCCCGATCAGATATAATAGAAAGTGTCACTCCATGCAATCTTACCACTTCCTTTACATATATCCTGGAAAGCTGATCTAGAGAGAAATACTCTCTAATAGCAATGAAGTGTGCACACTTTGTAAGACGATCAACTATGACCGAGATAGCATTATTACCTTTGGATGTTTTAGGATGTCCTGTGAAAAAAGTCCATAGTAATGTTTTCCCATTTCCATTCAGGTATGGGTAATTGTTGTAACATCCCCTTAGACTTCTGTCTCTCAGCTTTAACTTGTTGAAAAACCAAGCATCGAGAGACATATTCAGCAACATCTCTTTTCATGCCATCCCACCAGAAGTACACTTTCAGGTCTCCATACATTTTTGTGCTTCCAGGATGAATAGAGAATGAAGAACTATGAGCCTCATCTTGCAGCTCCTTCTTTAATTCGGGGATGGGAGGAACACAAACCCGATTCTTGAACATTATTATCCCATCAAAATCAAGGTTGAATTCAGGAACATTTCTCACCTTCTTTTGTAACTCAACATCTTCTTTCTGTGCCTCTTTAATCTTCACATGTATATATGGTTGAACATTCATTTGAGAAAGATAAGAATTTTCCCCTTCCATTATAATTCCAAGATCCATCCTTTGTAAATCCATAAATATTGGATCTTTTGTGATCCTCATCATGGATAAACTTGCATGGTCTTGTCGACTTAATGCATCTGCCACCTTGTTTGCTTTCCCAGGGTGGTAATGGATTGAGCAGTCATAATCTTTAATCAACTCCAACCATCTTCTTTGATGCATATTCAGCTCCTTTTGTGTGAAAATATATTTTAAACTTTTATGTTCAGTATAAATATCACACCTTTCACCATAACGGTAATGCCTCCAAATCTTTAATGCAAAGATTACTGCAGCTAACTCCAAATCATGAGTTGGGTAATTTTGATTATGTATTTTCAACTGTCGTGAGGCATATGATATCACCATATCCTTTTGCATAAGAACACGCCCCAATCCCTTCTTGGATGCGTCAATGTAGATCACAAACCTTTCTCCACTACAAGGAAGTGTGAGCACAGGTGTACTGGATAACCTTCTTTTCAACTCCATGAAATTCTCTTCACATTCCTCTGTCCAAACAAACTTAACTCCTTTCCGAGTCAACTAGGTGAGTGGATTAGATAATCGTGAAAAATCTTTCAGAAAACGTCAATAATATCCAGCCAAACAAAGAAAACTTCGGATCTCAGTTACTGTTGTTGGTCTCGACCATATTTCGATAACCACTATTTTTGATGGAACCACAGATATCCCCTCTTTTGAGATTATGTGACCCAAAAATGAAACTTTTTGAAGCCAAAAATCACACTTGGTAAATTTGGAATAAAGCTTCTCCTTTCTCAAGGTCTTCAATATAATTCTAAAGTGATCTTCATGCTCTTCCTTGCTCATTTAATAGACAAGAATATCGTCTATAAAGACTACCACAAATTTATCAAGATAGTCTCTAAAGACTCTATTCATTAGATCCATGAAGATAGCAGGGGCATTAGTAAGACTAAATGGAATTACTATAAATTCATAGTGTCCATACCTTGTACGGAAAGCCGTCTTTGGTATATCCTCCCTTTTGACCCTTAATCGATGATACCCTGAACGAAGATCAATCTTGGAAAAGTATTGATCTCCGCGTAGTTGGTCAAATAATTCATCAATGCGTGGGAGAGGATATTTGTTCTTGATAGTGATCTTGTAAATTACTCGATAATCAATGCAGAGTCTCATTGATCCATCTTTCTTCTTAACAAATAGAACAGGTGCTCCCCAAGGTGACGCACTAGGGCGTATGAATCCCTTATCAAGATTCTCTTAGAGTTGCTTCTTCAATTCCTATAACTCAATTGGGGCCATTCTATAAGGTGTCTTTGAAATAGGCAAAGCACCCGGTACGAGTTCTATTGAAATCTCAACTTCACGATTTGGTGGAAGACCCGGTAATTCCTCCGGAAAGACATCATCAAACTCCCGTATGATGGGCATATTATTAATCGTGAGTTTCTCACCAACCATTTGAGATAAATAACCTTCATTTAGTGGAATCAAGACCCATAAGATGGAAGGAATTTCCACTGGAAGGTTATATTCACCCTTGCATCGATAGACGATCGTAGATTGATCTGGAATATGAAATGTGACTTCCCTTCTATGGAAAATGATATGAGCTCCATGTAGAGAAAGCCAATCCATGCCAAGAATCACATCAAATTCCACTATAGGAAGGATCACAATATTTGCAGGAAGCACTTTCCCACAAACTTCAATCGGAGAAGAATTATAAACTTTTGATGAAACTGTTGTGCCATTAGGTGCTGTCATAGCTAACTCAACATCTAATTGTTGAGGTAATACGGTGATACCCTTAGAAAATTTTTCAGAAATAAAAGAGTGGGTGGATCCAGAATCAAATAAAACATTTTCTACTTTAGAGTGGATGATAAGAGTACCTTTCACCACATCGTTATCGTAATCCATATCGCTAATAGAAATTGCATGTGACTTTCCTTTGTCTTTAGCCTTAAGAGTTTGTTGACATCAACCATCATCATCAACCCTTGGAATTGGGCATTGATTGGCAAATGCCCCATCTCCTTGCACTTGAAACATTGAAGTTTAGTAGGATCATTCTGTGTATCCCTTCCTCTGTTTTCATCATTAGACATCTTCTTCCCATTATCGCGGCATTCAAATGCCCGATGACCTTCCTTTACACATTTGAAACATTTACTTGTCCCTTTAAGACAACTCCCTCCATGTTTCTTTCCACACATTGAGCATAAGGGAAAGCTCATCTTTTTTTCATTGTGCTCTTTAGATTTTCCTTTGAATTCCATTTTTCTCTTCTTATCAAACCTATATGACTGATGGGTTACTCCAATCTCTATCTCAACTTTGAGAGCACATCGAACGATTTACTCGTAGCTATTGAAGTCCCTTATGGCTAACACCCTTCGAAGACTTGGTTTTAAGCCACTAAAGAATCGATCGATCTTACTCTCAGGTTGGATATTAATACCAGAAGCGTACCTTGCAAGTCTTGTAAAATTTGCTTCATAGGTACCAACAGATTCATCATCCCTTTGATTCAGTTCAAGAAACTCTTGCTCCATCTTTGTTCGGAGAATACGAGGGAAGTACTTATTGAAAGATAAGTTCTTGAACTCGTCCCATTCCATGGACTCAATTTCATCCCTTTTCCTCATATTCTTAATAAGATTCCACCATTGATCAGCATCTGCTTCCAAACGATACACTGCTAGGATGACTTTATCATGTTCATAACATTGAAGAACTGAAAATATCTTTTCAGTAGTAATAATCCATTGTTCAGCAAATAATGGATCAGTAGACCCGCTGAATGAAGGTAGACGATGTATCATGAAGGATTCAACAGAATGTTGCTCCTTCCTTTGCTCGTTTGGAAATCCTGCATGATTCATAGCTTGAGAAAGTTGTGTGAGCCTGGCTACAAGAATTTGCATTCCATCTCCCATAACGTTTGGTTGCTCAGGGGGACAATCATTGCATTGCCCGTCGCATTCCGCATTAACACGGTTCCTCCAGGTTCCAGCCATTGACTAAATCCAAGAAGAATAGTGTGAGAAACACTAATTATAATAGGAAAACCACATAATCAAGAATAAAATTTCACACATAAGGTCATATCCTAGGGTATTCATGGCCATTTCTAAAACACTAAGATTGCATTCTATGCTTATAATTATCCTTAGGGTTCTTACGAAGGCTTTCGCATCCTAGTTTCCAAAGGTTGACTATACCTTTCCTTTGATACCAACTATAACGACCCAAACTTTACATACATCGTTAATACTTCAAAATTGAAGCACACTTATTACTACATATGACAAAACCACAAAGGGCTGTATAGGTATAGTGTCTTTAGAAACTGGGAAACATAAACAACTGGTTCATAAATCTTCTACAGTGTCCCCCATTTATTTCATCATATCTAGGGTCCCTTTCAGCATATTCTACTTAATATCCAACTTCCTGACATGGGGAAAAGAAAACATACAAAAAAGGGTGAGCTCAAATGCTCAACAAGGGAAAATAAAGGAAATAAAAATCATATCATATCTTTTTGAAAATCATAACCTGCAAAAGAGATCATAATATCTTAACATGGAATAAATCATAGAAGTGAAAATGAGATCCCCATAATCATAACATAAAACTTGAAACTTTGTGGCATGCACACATAATCATGTAAAATCATTTCTTGTTTGTCATGAATCATTGCCAAGACTATCTTAGCGGACAAAGTCCATTTCTGAACCGAGTTCACTCCTCGTTTCAGTCCTGTATCACTGAACCGAAATAACCTTCCGTTCCATCCATGTCTATCTCATGAGATATAAATCTTTACCCAATGCATTGGAGGGTGATATAGGTCCCACCCATCTTATAATGAATCCTTTCTTATGTGTGCCACATAATCATAAATCATACATCACCGCATAACACATGTAACAAAAATGGGATTCTTGAAACACCATGACAACACAAAACAAATCATACAAGGTAAATGACTTCATAAAAATAATTCCCTCAAAACATAATCAAATCAATGTAATAATAGGGATAAAAACATAACCCTATATTATCTTAGTTGGAAAATAAATTTGATAAAACATTTGAACTCCATTCTTGAGGAAAATATCCTTTCTAATTCAAAAACACTTTTCTTTTCTTAACATGTCATACAAATATAAACTAAAAGAAGTTGATTAAAAATAAACTAGAAAACATATAAAGGAATATTCTTGGAAATAATGTTTTAAAAATCCATTTTTGTCATATAAGTAAAAAACATTCTTCTCGTACTTTTGTTGGAAAAGTCAAAAAGTACCTCGTACGAAAAACGACAAAAGATTCCTTTCATATCTTTTACTAAAAACTCACTGAAGGGTAAAATTGGATTTAAAAATTTGTATGTGGATGTAAATAATATTACATATTGAGGAAACATGGATGTGGATGATAAAATACACCATAGTAAATTCCAAAGTATAAACAATCTCGGATAAAAATGAGATTGTGATATTTCCCTTACCTTAGGTCCGATTTGCTTTGTACGTGTCCGAAGCTCCTATATAATGGAGTAAATAATGTTATTTACTTATTCCAGAATCATACATATTGATATGATATCATATATGGTCATATTCCTAGCTTCTTATTAGTAATATTTCATTGTTACTTGTTACTCGGATCTTTATTGTCTTTTGTTCTTATGCGTGTTTTGCCAAATAAATTTCTATTCTTCTTTTAAGGTTATAAATACCTTATATCCAGAATGGTATTAGTGTAACATATATCATATTTATTCATTCAATTCATTTATATAATTACTATGTTATTATGATCATGTAGAACGAGTCGCATCACATCGTGGAGACGGTATTCCGTATGTACGCACGAGCGATGATATTGTTCCCATGATCGTGGAATTGTATTTATGTGTATTTATACTATTTCAGTATCAATATAACTTTATAATAATCATATATAGTTACTCATTACACCATTATACCCATCCTTGTAAGGTGATGGTGGAAAATAGATTACACCACGACGTGGAGACGGTATTCCGTACGTACGCACGCGCGGTGATTTCATTTTTCCGTAGGATGGATAGAAGGTGAATTAGGGTTGTTTCATATTTATAATAACATATCAGTATGTAAGTAATACTGATGTTATTACTTTATCATGATACAACTAAAGTAGAAGAAGTTGAAGAAGAAAGAAATTGAAAAGACCATTAATGGATATTACCTCTTCTTTGAAACGCCTCTTTGAATCCTCCACTTAGGGAACTATGATTGGTCTTTGAAGAAGACCAAGACCTCTAGGATTATTCTAGGGAAGTGGAGAAGGGATTTTGGCAGGGGTTGGCCGAGCTTTAGTTCTCAAATTGGTGTGAGGAGGAGGGGGAGGAGGTTCCCTTTTATAAGGCGGGAGAGGGGAACCTTAGGAATATCTCAAAATATTATTTTATATTAAAGTCAAAATCGGGTTATAATGGTTAAAAAGGGCATTATTTCGAAGGTAAAGTGGGTATGGGTCTAAATCCTATCAACCAATAGGATTTAGTCAAGTTTAGGTTATTATTTTAACCTTATCAATTAGATTTAACTCTAAGATAAATAATTTAACTTTTACCGTGACTTTCTGTTTTCTTACACTATATGGTTAATACACTTAATATATTATGCCAAAAGAACCCCAAGTTGTTTATTGTTAATATATATATACTTATCTAAGTCATTTTGCCGATCCTTATATTTTTAGGAATAAAATAACAATTAATAATATAATATTTGATTTAAAAACTATTTTGTGTCAATTTTGACACTATTTGATATATGATTTTTGTGAAAGTCATAACAGAATTATATGTTCGAACCAAGTTGATTAAATCAACACTATTATATCATAGTAACCTATAAAATTAGTGGAATTCATAAAAAGTCTCAAATTACATTTATTTGGGCATTTATAACATCAATTATGTTAACATTTCCTTAAAAGGGTAATTACTGCATCATCGTTGTGTCATAAATAAATTAATTTATTTAAAGTCTAAAAATTATAAATAAAATATAAATATGTAGGAAATCTATTTAGATTTCTAATGAATATTTATAATAGAATTTATCTTATTTATAAACCCATATTAAAAATCTTTTAGTTATTAAACTTTGATTTTAACTATTTTAACTATTCATTAAATAAATTAATATTAAATGTCATAATCTAATCCAAGTGGACATAAATGGTCATATTATATTCATAAGGTCGTTTTTGGTCGAATTAAACTTATCCAATAGAATTAGTACACGTATTAGGGTAATAGTAATATCATATTTACCCTTAATTACCCTATTTACTATTAACCGCTGTAAAAAAAGTAAAAAGTTACTATTCACCAAAAAATTATTTTTATCTCATTGAACCACATTTTACTTACTGATATCAACCGTGTTTGTCAAATTTTCGAAATTCCATTCACAGATGTGGTAAAATTATGTTTTATACAAAATTCAGTTTTTAACCTACCACTTAGTGGTTTCACTATTCATCAAAAATTGAATGTTTTCAGAAAAATACCAAAATTTCACCCTAGGATAATTTCGATATTCCGAATACAAAAATGAAGTCCATTTTGAAAAATAAAATTTATAAAATTTCAAAAAGTGGTTATTACTATTCATAACGGCTAGTTTTAATAATATTTTAATAGCATATCGTTGTTTAGTGAAACTCGGTATTGCGTACAACGCAAGCTATCGAGGAAGGTCGTGATTGCGTGTAAAGTAAGCCAAGATAGTGTGTAGTGAATGATTCCTTTGATGATATATATATAACATAAAAACAAAATATTACTCATAAAAATCTCGGGTGTTACAATAGCGTCCATGTGTACGTACAACTTACCATCTCCATGAACTGTGCATTTCATTTCATACTTCCAAATGTTATGTACTTTTATAAATACATGTGTATATTTGATATATATGATATATATGATAAATCAATCATGAATATCATTATGGATATAATTAAATTTTGACCATGTGCAAAACATGTAACTATATGGTGTTCATTTTTGACTTAAGTACCAAATATCGACAAAACGAACATTATTAACTTGAATGGTTACATAATGTTAATAACATGGTAATAAGTGATATAAAAGGAATAATAAACCTGAAAAAGTTTCTTAGGAATGTATAAATTATATTTATTTTGTTATTAACTATATTAAAGAATGATAGGGTCAAGTAGAACACGAGGTAATGGAAATCGTCCCAATATCCTTTCATTGAGGCATATTTTTTTAATACATGAATTTCTTTTATATGCTGTATAAAAAACCTTGAATTTTAAAATGTAATATTTTTTTATGAATCATCTTACTAAATGACAAAAATTAATTTTTTATTTAATGTAAGTGGTGACAATGACATTTCTCCTGCCGCGAATAATATTTGTTCTTTGGCTTTCATAAGTCACCGTAATTGTTTTTAGAAAAATAATTACCATATACTCTTTTATTTATTTGGGTATTGAAAATGGGATTCATAATGGATTTTTTATGTATATCTAATTAAGTAATATATTGTGATTGAAATGTGGAAATGTTTTCTTTTTTTATATTTGTTTTATGTGTTATAAATTTATAATAGTACTTGGACATTTGATGGGTGGTTACATAATAAACCAAATGATGGGTGGTGTTGTGATAAACTAGGATGGGTGGTTACATTATATCCTCTAATGCATTGGGAATATAAGTTGGTCGTATGAATATTCCATTTAGTGATATGTGAGGAAGTTGACCGTATGGTTATTCCAATTAAGTGTGTTTATGTTCCAAGTTACCATTATATGTTATGAGTTCTTTATATGGGTTTTATGGTAATCTGTTTATCACAAAAGAGTATGTAGTGATGTTTTATTCAGTAATGAGTATTTACTACTTAATAAAGGATAAACGTATTGCATATGTTGTCTTAAACATGGAACTAGACACGAATATTTATTTCAAGAGTTTTTATTTTATGAAAAAAATGGAAACTGAGTACAAGTATCTATATGTAATATACAAGTTTTTATGTAATAGTTTTGTCTTATTTATCTAAAACTCTAATCCTGAAAAAATATTCAATGTGAATTATTTATTTAATTCAATATTATGTAATGTTTTAAGGCTGGGTGATTATATTAATGATAGAACGAGTCATGTCATAATCAAGGTAAGGGACCTTGTCTCAATCTCCTTTCACTGAGGCGTATTTCGATTTATACATAACTTTATTTTCTATGTTTTATAAAACCCATTGAATAATTATTTCATTCAAAGGGTTTATTTTTCTATGTATTTTTTTACTAATTGACAACTGTAATCTTTTTTATTAACCAATGTGATGATGAAAACTTTTCCGACACCGCGAGAATTATTTGCTATTTGGCTTCCTTAAGAAGCATTAATTTTTTTAAATGGAAAATAATTACAATATACAATTTTCTATATTTAGGTATTGAAAATGATTTTGATAATATATTGATTATGTCAATATATATAAATGATATATTTTTATAACAATGTTGAAATTTTTTCATTCTATTATGTTGAATTTATGTGCTATCAATATCTAATGGTTCTTGGTTATTGTTTATGTATACCAGTGGTTCCATGATAAACCAACTATGGGTGACCCCTAGATATCTCTCCAGTGCATTGGGTATCATGAGAGTGGTATATGTTAATGTTTCTACTATGAGATTTAAGGAATATATTGTGATGGGTATTCCAACATAATTCCTTACGAAGCTATGAAAGATACAATGTAAGTATGATATGGATGGAATTATATTCATTTATGATTTATGAAATATGAATTCTATGTGTTATTCATAAATAATTTAATTTCATGAAGTATGTTAAAGATCTTATGTTTTTTATGTGTTGATTGACTAAAGATTTCTTTCGTTCTTTTATAACCCTTTCCCGAGTTTTTTATGCTCATCCAAAATTTATGAATTTTTTTTCACCAGGTACAAGGAAGGGTAAGATAAAGGAATAAGTCCTGAATATTTTTGTCAAGAATATAATTATTATTTTCTTTTAAGAGGTTTTATTTTTTGAGAAAAATTGCTACTAAGAATGAATATCTAATTTGACATTTTTGAAAAGTATTGTAATAATTATGGCGTAATTCTGTAAAACTCAAAACCTGAAAAGATCCCCATTGTGAATTATTAACATAATTAAAGATTGTGTACTGTTTATGGCTAGGGAATTAGAGTTGGTATCAAATATATGTTTACAAACATTTTAGAGTTAGGATATTGTTAATTAATATCAATAAATTAATTTGTGTTATGATTTAAATGATATAGAATTTACAGATTACCATGATTTTTCACCTAAGATATTTCCTTGTTCAAAATGGTTCTCCATGGAGGAAATAGGGTAGCTACGATGGGACGAAATCAAGAAGAAAACAACCTTCTAATTCAGCAACCTAAGATGGTCAGAATCAGAACTAAATAGTTTTTTGTAGTGATGGATCATTTGACTTAGGTGATAAATGGTTTTGTTATATATGAATGGAACCACCTAGATAAACCCCAGAGGAACATGTCCATAGTGGATCATTTCATGAAGAAACACCCCCATCATTCAGAGGGCCATCTGAACATATTCAAGATAAATGTTGGATCAAAGCAATAGAAAAGACTTTTTTGTCATGGTTTGTAAAAACAATAAAATGTTTAGTATTAATATTTTTTATTTTAAAGGATAAGTAGATCAGTGGTGGTCGATGCTTAAAAATATCCAGGAATGTGAAGGGATTTATTCTCTTGGTTGGATTGATTTCAAATGTATGATTTTTGAGAAATATTTTCCAAAGGAGGTTTGTCTTAGGATGGAAAAAAATCATTGAATTGAGACAGGATGATGACTCAGTGGCTGCTTAAAATGAAAATTTCACTCGACTATAATAATCTGATTTAATTTTCATTTGAGATATCGATATTAAAATCAATCATTTTTTCTCAGGATTAAAGACAATGTATCAAAGGTCTTTAGATTATTATGATATTAAAAGTTATGAAAAACTAAACTGATGTGTGGAGAAGGCGGAAATAAATATTTCTAATGATAAGGTGTTCTTTAAAAAACAATAGAATTAGAGGATAGGGTAGAAGATGAAAGGTAGGAACTCCTCGAAAAAAATCCGATGGTAAGAAACATAAGTTTACAGTTTGTGAATATTGTTGTAAAAAGCACTTTGGAAAATGCTATGTGAATTTTGGTATGTTGGATTGATTTGGTAAAATAGGGAAGGAGGCTCTAAATTGCACTGAAAATGATCAGGGTAATGGTAAGGAAAAATCTAATTTATAGTTAGTAAAATGTTTAAGTACAGTAAAATGGGTCATTATGCAAATGAGTTTCCAATGAAGAACTCAACTACAGGAATGTATGCGGAATAAAATAAAAATGGGGTGGTGAAATCCTTTGCAACTACTTTAGCAAATGTTGGTCCATATAATGATGTAGTATTAGGGACAACATTTTTATTCAGATTATGCTAATGTGTTGTTTAATTAATTGTCTACACATTCATTCAATTCTGAGAAATTTTCTGGTAAATTGGGAATTCTATCAGAAGATATGAATCCTCAACTTCTATTAAAAACACTAGGATGATATGTTCAGAAAAAAATTACCAAAACCTTCATGTCCTTGTGTGTGAAAAGAATCTACCTACAAACCTTATTATTTAGCCTTAATTAGAGTTTGATGTTATTTTTTTTATGGATTGGATTTCCATTTATCATTCAAATATTGATTGCAGAGCTGAAAAGTTTTCTATTCAATAATAATTTTAGTTTCAATACAAGAATGAACCCTTAATTATAATAACATATCTGGAAACTGAGAATCTATTAAAATATAGAAATGAATGTTACCTTGCACATATTCTTGAAAAAAAAAAAGAACAGTTCAGATTTATTATGTGCCAGTGCTAAATAAGTATCATGATATTTTTGTTAATGAGTTTCCTGATATTATACCTGATAAAGAAGTTAAATTTACTATTGAATTAGTTCTTGATGCTAATCCATTTTCAAAACCCTATATCGATTGGGTCTCGTTGAACTTTTAGAGTTAAAGAATCAATTTCAGGTTTTTTTAGATAAAGGAATAATTCGACATAGCACATCACTGTGGGGTTCTCTATTCTTGTTTGTTAAAACATAATATTGTTCAATAAGACTTTGAATTATTTATAGAGAATTGAGTCACAAAACTATTAAGAACATATATCATTTTCCTCATATTGATGATTTGGTTGATCAGCACCTGAGTGCTCTGCATTTTTTGAAGATTGACATGAGCTTTGGGTACGATTCGTTGATATTAAAGGAATACCACATTCTGATAAACTCATTTCATACTATATATTTCCATTATGAATTTATATTTATGCCTTTTGGGTTATCCAATGCACTTATTTTATTCATCAATCTTATGAATATAATTTTCAATGAGTACTTAGATAATATTGTGTTTGGGTTTATTGATGATATTTTGATATATTTTAAATTCAAATAAGGGCATGAAATTAATTTATGTGTTTCCTTGAAATCATTAAAAGAAAAAAATATACTAGAAAATTAGTATGTAGGAATTTTGGTTTTAAAAAATTTCATTCATTGGTTAAATTGTTTCACAAAATGGAAAAACTATAGATATTTCTAAAAAAAAGTTGTTGATGAATGGAAAATACGTACAAATATTACTGAGATTCGTAGGATTCATGGTTTTGGAAGTCTATTAAATAAGGATTGATGAGATTTTTTCATAGTTATATAGCCCACTAAATATGTTAACTTGATAACGTGTTAAGTTCATCTTAAAAAAAAGAATATGATGATTGTTTTTCATAATTGAAAATAATATTAGTGAATGCTCGAGTTTTTGCTTAATTTTTTAAAGATGGTGAATTTGTTATCTACAATGATGTTTCATTAAAAGGAATGGGTTGTTTCCTAATGTAGAATGATCTGGTAATTGATTACACTTCATGTCATTTGAAACCTCATTAGTTAAATTACCCTACACATTATTCGGAATTAGCTGTTTTTTATTTTGCTTTAAATATTTTGAGGCATCATCTTTATTAAGTAAAATGTGAAATATTCACTAACCACAAAATTATAAATTATATATTCTTGTAGAAATAATAGACCAAGATATCTAGGAGATGGATGGAAATTCATCAAAGATTATGATTTCACAATTCATTACCATCTAGTAAAGGAAATAATGTGGCTAATGCTTTAAGATGATAAAGTAATGCTACCTTGACGATGTATAATTTGGAACAAGATCTTTGGAATAAAGATTTGATGAACATTGGGATAGAAGCGGTTGGTGTGTGAAATTCGTCTATATTGTTTCATGTGGCATTGAAATCAACTTTATCAGATAGCATTAAACAAGAACATATGGAAGATAGTGAGTTGAAAAAAGGTAGAATTGGTTTAGAAGGGTAGGTTACCTAAATTTATTGTCGATAGAGACTATGTGTTGAGGTTTGGAAAGAGATTATGTGTGACTTGTGCTTCACAGTTGAAGAATGATTTAATGTGTATAGAGAACTTCCGGATTTTTAAGAGTGAGATGGAATAAAAAGAGATATTGCAGACATTACTTCGAAGTGTTTGATTTGTCAACAGGTTAAAGTAGAGTCACAGTTACTGAAAGAGATGCTTATGCCATTACCAGTTCCAGATTATAAATGAGAAAATATATCAATGGACTTTATTGTGGGACTAAAAATGAATTATCAAGGTGTAAATGCTATGTGGGTTATTGTTGATCGATTAACTAAATCTTATCATTCCCCCTTATTCGAGATACTCTGTCTCTAGATCAACATTAGTGGTTGTATGTTAAAGAGATATTAAATTTACCTGGAGTTCTTATCTCTATTGAATATGGTCATGATTCGAGGATCACTTCTATGTTTTGTAAAGTCCTTCATATGTCATTGGGTGCTGAATTAAATTTTAGTACCACATTCCATACTCAATCAGATGGGAATTCATAATGAAAAATTCAGATATTGGATGATATGATACATGCTTGTTCAATGGATTAACAAGAATATTGGGACCAACATATTTAATTAGTTGATATTTATTATAATAACAGTTTTAATTCCAGTATATAGATGGATTAGTTTGGGGAATTATATAGAAATTAGTGTCGATATCCAGCTTTTTGGGATGATGTAGATGAAAAGATATTGATGGGACCATAATTGGTTGCAGAGATGGCTGAAGAAGTTTTGAGGATTTAGAAGCAGATGAAAACTTCTCAGAGAAGGTATAATAGTTATGTGGACAACCTGAAGAGGGTCCTTTCTTTTGAGGTAGGTGATCATGTCTTTCTCAATTATTCTCCATGGAAAAGTGGGATGCATTTTGTAATGAAGGGAAAGCTGAGTTTGAGGTTCATTAGGACCTATGAAATATCTCAAAAACATAGATCAGTTGCCTAAAAAGTGTTATTAGCTCTGTTTTTATCCCAGGTACACAATGTTATTCATGTTTCAATGTTGAGAATGTATTTTCTAGATCCATCCCATGTTTTGAGTCTAGAGGTTATTCAATTGGAAGAGAATCATTATTATGAGAAACAAGGAGTCAAGATTCGTGACTGAAGATAGAATGTGTTATGGAATAATGTAATTAATCAGGTAATGTTTTTGTGGAAAAAAATATATGGTTGAAGAGGTAACATGGAAATATTATAATTCAATGCGGGATAAATACACCCACTTATTTGATAAATGAATAAAAATATGAGGACACAATTTCTAAAAGGCTGGAAGGATGTAATATCTGAGGTAAATAAAGAGTAATACATTTTAATATTTATTAATATTTTATAATTAAATATTAATTTTATAGTAAAGAATATTCTATGATCTACGGCGTACGCAACACAAAAAATGTGTTTTTCTAATGTCATATGTAACACACAATGTTGAGTCATACTGAAAAATAATAGTAACATAATATTATTCTTTTAAATATTAGATAACATCTAGCCGTTTTATTGGTGGGACTGAACAATGCTTACCATATTATGATTAATCATTTTTTTAATTGTTTTTAAATTTATTTAATTAAATCTAGAGGCTTTAAATGAGAATGAATTCAATTTTATGTATGAAATACTCACATAATATTTAAAAGAATGTTTTTTCATCATTTGAGAGGGAAACGATTATAAATAATGTTTTTATTATTTTTATATGTTGAATTTGAAAAAATTATTTTCTTCTTTAGATGTGGGATATCAAAATTTACTTTTGGTAACTTTTTTTGTTTTTTTTAATAAATTTAATTCTTAAATTAATAGTGATGAATAGTGCATTTTATTTCAAAACTATCTATTCATCTGATTTATTTACAAGGATAGATTACCTTTTTAAATGATTTTATTGTTTAATTGGATTATATTATTACCATTTAATCCCGTTTTTTCATTGGATGTAATTTCTCTTTGTAATTGGACAAAAGATCACGTCAATGTTTATTTAGTTTTTACTTATTAAAAACATGCTTTCGACTTTTCACTAAGGGTATCAATTTTCAATTAATTAATAAAAAATTTATGTTTTGAATTTGGTTAAATTTACATCATTTTTTAATTCAGAATATCAAGATATTTTTTGGTGATTTGTTTTTTATTTTTCTGTAAACGTACATTTTTAAATGAATAGTGAAAAACAATACATATTAGTTTAAAATTAACATATTCATTTTAACAAAATATTACCACTTATGTGAATATAATTTCCAAAATCAAAAATATATTGTTGTTATTATTATTTAATATTTTGTTCAATAATATGAAAATAATTGTTGAAAATTTATAATTTTGATTTTTATTTAACGTAGTTAAAGGTAAATTGGCTAATTATAGGTTTAAATAATATTATAACAACATAAAATTACCTTAACACATGTCCTAACCTTATTGGAAGAGATATGTTCACACAAAACAATCCTTGGGTGAGACTTTTGGACTTTTAATGCCACTTGGGTAAGATAATGACTTTAATAAATTTTTTTCAAGTAAGAATTAAAATATCATAAACCTGTATTGTTTTTCTAAAAGAATTTGAATGTGGGGATATATAAATGATTTATTCCACTGTAAATATTAATTAGAATTATAAAATTATTTTCTATATCATGGAATATTTTTTATTATTATTTTTCATCAAATAAATAAATTTATTTATGAAACATTGATGATACATTAGTTAATGTTTTTAACAAATGAGATTATAAATATTAAAATAAAATTATTTTCAACTTCATAATCCATCCAATAATTATATAGATTAGGATTATTTTTTAACATTATTTTAATGATGTTTTTTCAAATAATCCAGTTGTTTTATATTTTTTAAAATGTCATGATACAAATTGTATAAAAATTAACATAAATGAGATTTTTACTCAATTAAAATTTTATTAAATGACAAAATATCACAAAAAATATAATATTCGGAAAAATGACTTATATGATGTTAAAAATATCATTAATTATCCATTTTTTTTATCTTTTCATTTTATAGTAACTATGTTAACCATATAGTATGAATATACAAGAAGACATGGTAAAAGTTAAATTTGTTAACTAAGAGTTAATGATAAATGATAAGGTTACAAATAAAACCAAAACATGTATAAAACGTATTTTTTGAGAGTATATATAATAATTTTTATCATATATTATAATATAATGAGGTTGGGACCTTTTGAAATTGAAATTCGGTTTATAATAAAATAGTATTTTCAAGCATTGCTAAAGTACCCCCTATAAAAGGCCATTAACTCTAACTAATTATTAATACCACTAAAGACCATTGGATCATCCAAAAAATACCCATATAATATAACAACATACCTCTCTTAATCTTACAATCCTTACCTTAGGTAGAAGGAACTTCAAGAAAGAATTTTGGTTCATAACCAAAGGGAGTTACCCGATTTTAATGCAACGTCTTCCCTCGTGTTCCATTCTTTTATTCTACATCATCACACCATTTTCTATTTTTTATTTTTTTTACAGAAAAAAATGATGTATTATATATAATAATTTTTTTATGATAATTATTATAACTAAACTACCACACACATCCATCTAATAGATACGAATAGAATGTTTATCTGAACGGCGAACTACTGCCTCACGAAATGATGATTGTTCAATCTTCTAATAACACATTTTATAGTGGCCATTAAGATAGGTATATGCTTATATGTGATATATATTATATTTATATTTTCTCTATTATTCTTTATTTTTGATTTATATCATTCCTCTATGGTTTCCATAGTGGGTAAATGGGATAATTTCATTTAAGTAAGTGCGGACTATTGCCCCTTCAAAGTGATATTAATCATTCATTCCATACGTGGAATATATAAAGGATGAAATAAATGATATTATATATGATATTATAATGTATTTATAATATATATTTATATCATTTTGTTTTCATTACATTTAATCTAAAATAGAAATGAAAATATCATTCTTGCGTACGTACGACTTACCATCTCCACTAGTGGTGAATTTCATTTAATCTACCCAAATGTTATGAACTATTATAAATACATATATATACTAGATATATATTATATATATGATATCTAAATCATGAATATCATTCTGTATATAATTTAAATTGGACCACATGGACAATTTTTAATTATAATAAGTTCATTTTTGACTCAAGTACCAAAAATCGACAAAATGACAGATATTAACATAAACAATTATGTAATGTTTAGAACAATGTAATAAGTGATATAAAAGTAAATAAAAACATAAAAAATTATTTTTAAGAAATTATAAATTAACATTAGTTTATTACTTAGCAGATTAAAGAACGAACTATTCATGATAGGCACAAAGTAAGGGACTTTATCTCAATCTCATTTTATTAAGGCATATTTTCATTTATACACGACTTTTTTTACATGGTGTATAAAACACATTTAATTTTTATTTCATTCAATGGAAATATTTTTAAATGTAGTGTTTTACTAAATGGATAAGGGAATGTTTCTTTTTAATGTATGTGGTGACAATGACCTTTCTGTCGCTATAAGCGTTATTTTATATTTGGCATCCTTAACAAGGCATAATTTTTTAAAAGGAAAATAAATATCATATAATCTTTTCTGTTTTTTTATTGAAAATGTTTTTGATAATGGATTTATTATATAAATATAATTAAAAGATATATGGTGATTAAAATGTAGAAATTTTATATTTCCATTATGTTTGATTAATGTGTTGCGCATATGTTTTAATTCTTGGGAATTGTTTATGTATACAGGTGGATCAGTGATAATCCTGGGGTAGGTGGGGCCGTGATAGCTCACCAGTTCATATGGTAACATTATAGAGGTGAATATTAATGTTTCTATTAAGATATTTAGGGAATATACTGTGATAAATATTCCAACATAACTCTCTATGTAGCTATGAAAGCTACAATGCTAGTATGATATGCACGCCACAAGATACCTTAACGATTTATGATTTCGATATTTTATTCATAAATATTATGATTTCATGAGGTATGTTAGATATCATATGATTTGTATATATTTATGGAATAATTATTTTTTTCATTATTTTATAACCCTTACTCATCTTTTTATGCTCATCCCATGTTTTTGAAATGTTTTTCCCAGGGTATAATGAAGGGTGATAGAATGAAAGAAATAAAGACTATTTATGTCAAGAAAAGAATTCTTTTTTTCTCGTAAGGGTATTTATTTAATGAAAAAATTGTATATTATGTAGAAATTTCTACTTTGTAACATTTTAGATGTTATGTAATAGTTAAGGACAAATTCCATGAAATTATAATCCAAAAAGATCCTCAATGTAAATTATTAACTTAAATCAAGATTATGTAATGTTTAAGGCTGTGGACGTATAATTATCTTTGATTTTATTATGGATATTTTAGTTCTGAAAATGGGGTTTTAATGGAAAGTAACATATCACTATTCTAATAAAATTACTTGTGGGTTCAAAAGTATATATTTAGGACTTTTTGAAAGTAAATGTAAGATTCTAGGTGTGTAAGGTATATTATGGTCCATGAAAATAGTATATTATGATGGGGGATCTCGATATATCTCTCCAATTAATTTTGTAATTTTTAGGTTCTTTGGCGAATTATGTTTTAATTAACTGAGTAGGGTGTTGCATTTGTAAGGGATTATATATGGGTTATATGAAAATAATGTCCCAAGGCACCAATATCACTCTTATAATGTTGATAACGACTTCCAAGGATAATATTTTCTTTTCATAATGTAATCTAATGATAATTAGTTTAATTTAATGATTATTCCCTTTAAGGGTAAAATGGTTTGGTTTAAATAAATAAATATTTTCTTGGGATTTCATGTCTTCTAAGAATTCTGAATTATTATAATTTTTAATTTATGTTGTAGTATGTTGTTTTTAAAAAAAATGTAATATAAATTTATGTTCAGGTTTATGTAAATTATTATTTAAGAAAAAAATTATTATGTTAATGTAAATCTCCCTTTTATGATCTCATGATTTTAAAATTGACTAATTGGTTTCTTTATTCCATTATTTTTGTAACATAATGATATTATTTTTTCATCACCTATTTTTAAATGTCTTTCATCGAGTAATAATGTTTATTAAGAACAATTATGAATTCATGTTCAAAAGGATAATGAATCTTCATAAAACTAATATTTGATTCATTTTAAACGTTTTGAATTGTGATAAAAATAGATACTGAGTAAAAGTTTACACATTGGTACTGTATGGATGTATTAAATAATATTTGAGACCTAATTATCAAAATATATTAATAAAAAAAGGTACTTTGGAATTCAAGATTGAATTCCCAATTTAAAAAATAATATTATTTATTTCTTTATGGTATGTTCCTTATAAAAAATGAATTCAAATATCATATGATGACTGGACACAAAGTTTTCTAGGGAACTATAATAATCCAAAAAAAACATGTATTTAAACATTTGATGCCTAAGGATAAAAAAAGACCAAGACTCACAATCACCCAACCAAACAAACATACTAAAAATATAAAGTGAAGGAGATACAAGGGGTCTTATAGAATCATATATGGGGTTCACCACATGCATCTAATTCCACAGAGATTGAATAGTCACTTGTCATTAAAAAGACGACATTGAGAAAGAATTCACAACATCCTACTCAGATAATACATTCAAAACATGATTATCCTCCCCATTGGAATGTGACACATAAAGGTACGAATGGTTTTAATTCTGAATGCATGGGATGTACGCTGAAAGAAGTTTCCATTGGAAATTTCTAGACCTGGTCTTCAAAGTAACCATGGGGTTGATTTTCAGAATAACCATACTTATAATAATAGTGAAGATTAAATTTAAGATAACCCAATCTCACTGTGTGAGAGAATGTTTTTCATACTCCAAAAAAATGAATTCATGGATGTATTTATTAATACTATGTAGAAGAATAGGAGAATCCTTCTCAAAATGATTAATAATATAAGATATAGAGAGCTTAATTATAATAAATTGTCGAGGATGGGCTTTATATTTAAGAGATCAAATTGAAGTTAACATCCAAAAAATTTTCATAGAAGTTATATAATAAATTCATTATGTGTATATCGGGATATCCTCATACACATCACCACGTATTAATCAACCCAATGATACCCATAAGAATTGGTTTCCCTTATGTAGTATATCAATAAGACATTTCTAAATGAAATCAATTGAGATAAGATATAATTTAATATATTCCATGCATAATTGGGCCAAATATACTTATTAAATAATCTAATATTTTTGTGTCTAGACCCTCCCATATATATGGGCCTGATACATTTTCCCTATGAAAATATGACCTGATTTTTTTCATATATATATCCTAACCAAAAAAAGTTTATTTATATATGTTTCTAGCTGGTTGATCAACACCCTTGAAAATTTTTAATTATGTAAGGTCTAAAAAAGATAAATGTAATCATAGGGGTCACAAGGCATATTACACCCTCTCGAGATAATGTATTACCTTTCCCATTGTAGATTTGTTATGTGATATGATAACCGTATACATAAAGATATATTTTTATGAATCTTATAAAAGATAAAGGTACCTCAAAATAATTTATTGGAAAATCCCCCGTCTTAATGTTTATATAATTTGGAAAATGTCCTTTCTTAGTGTTAAGAATAACCTTTCCAAAAAAGAACAATTGATTTTTTTACGATATACTTTTTATAGAGACCTATTCGTAATGGTATAAGATGTTACTAATGGTATTTAATTTAATTATCAACAATGGATAATATCATAGGCATAATGTCAATGACTATGAACAATGAGATTTCTAACATCATTAATGTGGTTGAGTTCCCTTTTCTCAACATCTTTGTGTATAAATCAACTATGTTAGTCCTTAAATAGACCAATCAGGATTGAAAATATTTGGTTCCATTACCTTTCTCTTCAGGATTAGTTAAAATATCATTTATGTGAACCATTTAGTAAAATATACAACCTTGATCTCAAGAACATAGAGTATATCAATATAATAAATCTATCAAAACAACATATATTGAACATTTAGGATGAATTTAAATTAAAAAATGTTAAATTATATATATATATATGTAATTTTAAATAAATAATCGCATTTTTAGATTTATTATTTGGATATGGACCCCCTATAAAGCTATGTACATGTAGTCATATATTATCATTCTAAGAGTGAAAGAGAATTTGTTAGGTGATAAAAAAATACTTACAATGTGACTAATACTATGTTAATGAATCATCCCAAATGTTCTTAGAAGTGTTTTTTTGATAACAATACATATGTAATGATTCACATCCCTATTTTCCTTATCTTTCATAATAAAACTACTAAATTGAACATTAAGTCTTATAGGCATATATTCACTTTAGTCCTCTTTTACAACCTATGTAACCATATGTTGAATAATATAAATGAAGTGTATAAAACAATTATTGGAGAAACTGTCATACCCTGCATCACTCTCCATGTTATGATTAGTATGTGAATTCTATATATTACTCATATAATAGTTCGTAACATTATTTAGTATGAGATCTGGGTAAAAAATGCTAACATAAGTATAGATATTGATAAATTACTTAACTGGGACATCACTTATGTCATCATGAATGATGATTACATCACTATTAATGCAAATATATGAGAAATATATTTTCCATTTTGTATCACTATGATCATGGTGGAAGAATATTAAATGTTTATCCCCTAATTTAATCCATTGTAGCAAAAAAATTTCCTTCAAGATTATTTATCTTAAATTTATTAGATTATCTAAGTGACGGGAACTCAATATTTCCTATGTGCATGGTAAATACTACTTAGATTTTATATCCTGATGCTCATTAAGACCACTCTCATCATTATCAATGTTATAATCCATGTTACTAAGAACATCATTACCCCAATCTAAAAAAACATTTTTCTCTTTTGTTTTTTTATCGATACATTGAAATGTACCGAAAAATTCATTCAAAGATTATTCTTTAGTAAAGATATCCCTACAATATTTAAATTATAGTTAAGAATTGTTGAATTAAAATGTGGAAGATTTTGTTTACTAGAATCAACCAGGAATTAAAGTAGTGGGGTATGATGAGACTGTATCCTTGGGATAGATCTATATGAAAGATATGAGAAAAGTTAATCACCTATGAGGGGGATAAAATTACTATATATTTTGTTTTATTTACTCACATTAACAATGTGTAATGAGAATGTAAATCCTACACTTATAAAATAGGTCTCATTCCGGAAGGACAAATCAATGAATCATGGAAAATCCCAAAAGGACACAGAAATAAGACTACTGTCAATATTTTCATCAACATTTAACACAAAAAACCTCCTCTAGTGGATTTAGTTAGCAATAATTTGTGTAAATTCTATAAATAATTAAATCATTTATCAACTTATTTTGAAGTAATAATTAAAATAATATAAGATATTAAGTAAATAAGAAGCCTTTTTATAAAACCCTAAAATATTATTTTCATACCCAAATTTATGTGATTGATTGCTTCCATAATTTCATTGTGTCCCGAGTTAAAATAATTAATTTTTTAAACCATTAACATGTTTTCATGGTTTTATTTCATTGTTTGAGAAACTATACATTAGTAATTCTATGACATAGGGTTTTTTAGACAATGGTGATCACATGTTGTTCTAAACCGTGCATTTAAACTACGAAACCATATTAGGTTTTTTATTTTTCTCAATTTTAATGTTATTTTTTTTAGATCATTCATTGTATTCATCATTTTGATTCCCCGTACCTAGTAACCTATTAAATTCATCACTTTCTTCTTCATTCTCCTCCATGATTCATATAGAGTGATTTCTTAGTGTATTTTCTTCCGGATCAAATGATTAGATCTTGTCCTTCTTTGATATCAATATTTCATCTAATTTCTCCTATATTTTCTAACCCTTATTTCTATGGATGGATGTTTTTTCCTGGGTTTTTATAATTGGATATTTTGGTTTCTACGGGTTTTGATCCATCTAAGGATACTAAATCCAATGGTATTCAAATAAGGTGGTGTGGTCTCATATCTTGAGGTAGTTATTTTCATTCCAATCCCTTTTTTATATATATTTTTATATTATTAATTCATTAACAGTGTTTTTGAAATTTGGAAATGATTTTTTATGATTTATTGTGTGTTTTTATCAATGTCTTTTAATGCTTCGGTGGATGTTTACTTAAAAAAATGGGTGATTTACATAGTTTAATAGATCTTTTTTTCAAATGGTATTTTATGCATTGTAGGTGTGATATAATTATAATGGTGGTTTTATTATTGAAAATTATTAGTCATGATGTTTTGGTCCAAGTATGATTTCTGAAATAGAGTGTTCCTTTTCAAATAATATTCCTATCGACAATTTTTTTTATTTATTTAACCGGGTTTCCCTTATTTAAGGGTTTTCATTATTTTAAATGGGGGGTGTTTAAATTTATGTGATCCTTCTTTATATACTTATAATTGATTGAGAACTATTCCTTGGTGCTAGTTGTGATTTCCTTTGGATTTATTTTCTTTTAAAAATATTTTTTAGGTTGATTTTAAAAAGTGTGGTACTCAATATTAAAGTAAATTAATGTGTAGTATTCTTTCTGAATGATGAGTTTTATAGGATATTTTATTCTCCTTTGAAAAACACTATTGTTGTCTATAATTTAATTTTTTATAGTAGTGTTAATAATGAAATTTATATTTATTCCTGACATATAGTTTAGATTGTGCTATCATTATTAGTGGGGGTTCATTGGTGGAAAGTATCTGATTGTTGTGATTTATTGCCTTTGGGTTATGTGTTTTTTTATTATTATCATTGGCTTCATAGTGGTCCACCTCTATTAGCTATGTCACGAAGAACCCTACGTAGCAATGTGGGGATTCAAGGGATGTTGAAAATTGTAGTTTACACTAACACAATGGATTGTTCCCCTTAGTTGAATTTTTTGTATTGGGTTTAGTGTGTCACTGATGATACAAGTTGATAGTGATTATGGGGAAGCGATGCATGGTCGCCAACCTATTGGTAGTTGGTTCCATTTTTTCACATCTAGTAACTTTTTAATTAGTTCCTACGTTATTGAATTATGATATGTGTCTTATGTTATCGATATTTCTTGTGTATTTTACAGAATGGTAATTATAAATTTATTTGGGCCTATTTCAATGTGTTAGTTGATTATGATTGAGAATTATTGTTGTCAGTATTTCCTTGTGTTATTATTTTCATTTGATTATGAGTCCACATGGATTTCTATTTATTATTATTCCCCATGGTTCATTACAAATGTTCTTTGTTTATATGTGTATAAATGATTTATAAAACAGAAAGAGGTGGTTCATTTTAATGTAAGTATTGTGAAATGTTTATTTAAAAATATGATTAACCCATGAAAGTGGTTTTTAAAAAAAAATTCCATCAATGTAATGGAATGAAATAAAATTGTTTCCTGAAATAAATGTTGTTTTAATTCTAAATGTTTGGTTTTGAAATATCAATGTATTATTATATCCAGTTTATGTATGTTTTAAAAAAATTGGTTTTCATAAGATATATAAGGAATTGTTTCTCCATTTATATTTACAGTAAATTAAATGAAAACATATTTTTTATATTAATTTAAAACTAAAAAACATGTTTTTTTATAAATGGAATGTAATAGACTCAGGATGGTATCCTGATGGCCTTTGGTTCATACCCAACATAATCATTTCTGTGTGTATGTGGTCTTCCTGTGAAATTTTGGTTTCCAGGTTATGAATTTTGTGCGGGTTTTTTATTTATCTTTGTTAAAAACAAGGTATTTTTTAGATAATTGTTGTGACTTGAGATCAATATGTTGGTGTATAATCAGGTCTCTTAATTTTGTTTGACCAGCTTGGTCCTGAGATGTATCGGCCTCTCTAGCCCCATGCCTTGTTTTGGAATTGGTTTCATGTTGTGGATTTTTAAAATCATAACATAAAAATATTTTATATTATGTGATAAAAACGTTATGGAAAATTTTAATCATTATATTTATTTATTATTATTCAATGTTTTTTTATATCTTCTTATTTAGGGTTTCATTCTTCTATAAAACATATATACCTCATATTAGGTGCCATGTCGAAACACATTATTTATCCAAAATTTTTATTGAGGGTTAAATTATTTTCAATCATTCACCTGTGATAATATGGTTCTTATCTATATCCCAAGGAGATTGGAAACATTTATATGGCCTTATGGTGCACTGAATCCGGTGACATGTTTATGTATACCCTTGTCGGTTAACTGGAAAATAAATTTCAATTAACTATTGTTATGTGGGGAATGATGGTAGAAATGTGTTATGACATTCATTGATTGAGTGGTTGGTGTAGAGGAGTTCTTGGATAACTCTTCCCTAGACTAGACTGCAAGCTTCCTTTGGTGGTCTGGAGTATTCTTTTGAATTCAAGATTTTTGGTTGGTTATTTTTGAGATTTTTAATTTTGTATCCCACTATTCAGAGTTACAAAAAGTCCGTAAAAGATATATTTGGAAAATAATTGTTTCATAGTTAAACTAGAGTAAATCATGAGGTCAAAAATACAAGGCACACAATCTCTCAAATTGTATGTAGTTTATGAGAAACTGTTTTAGAAAACGTACATCAAATGTTCAATTTTTGGATCATGGTCTCACTAACTCTGCATCCAAACTATTTACTAGTAGATAAATTTAGTTTTTTCCCCTATTATGGTTATTTTAACCTCGTTTATGTTCTATGATACTATTCCATAATAAGTAAAATTATTATATTGGATTATTAAATAATTATTGATTAAAATGTTTTGTAATTTATTATGATTTCGTAGTGGAGATGTTTTGAAAACCATGTTTTGGGTTTTAAAAGTTTGTTTTGGGAATAGATTTTGACCATTAGGATGATTTTTGTGGGTGAAATTGTTTTTGTATTTTAATGCTTTTTAAGGAAACAATGTTATGGGTTTTTAGTGTAGTGATATTTATTAAATAGTATTGGGTCTATGAGAATTTTCAAATAATGAATTTCCATATGAGAATGTAAATATTTTGTCCTGTATGGTTTGAGGTGGAAGTAGGTTTTAAAAAATTGAGTACCTTTATATTATAAGGCGTGAAATGTTTCTAGGTTGTTGAAATAGAACCTTATATGTGATTTTCTGTAAAACCAATTAGTGTTTTGAAATGGAAAAAAGAACTTTTTAGGTGTTTTTTAAATGGGCTTATAAAGGGTTATTTATGATGTGGTTTTCATTGATCATTAATTTTGTATCATTTATTTTGGAACATGTGGTGTTTATGTGTTTTGGTGATTTTTTAGATTGTAACACATAGAATTGAATCAAAAATTCATAAATGGAATCTCATAAGTAGTAATTCCATCGATCTTGTTGTTGTTTTCCTAGTGTTTTGACTGATCACATTCTCTCAATGTAGTGGTAGCTACAAGTTCTTATAGGATTTTGTAACATGTGTGAGAGTATCTGAATCATTATCTATTAGTTTTTTATGGTGATAAAGGATCCATGGATACTAAAAAGTGTCCATGTATGGTTAAAGAGATATTTAAGTCACATCAAACTCTAGGAACCTCTTGGGTGATATACACCACTCCTGTAGTTGAAGGATTGGGATTAGATGTAAAACACTCTACATACTCAAAATTGTGAGAAGCTATCATGGTGATATTTCAAGGTCACCACCATTTAGCATTTTTATCCAATGGTAGTTATAATTTTAATGGTGATGAAATTTTTGAGCATTCATCAGGGTTATGATTTTGTGAAGGACTATGTTGAGCATTTCATGGTATCAGTTCCATTCTATATTGAATTAACTCTTGATGATTTGAAAAAGTCTTAGCTCTTTACAAGTGTACTTTTTCTATATCCCAGATATGTGGTGTTCTGATTTTTCCTGACTAATTATTTGAAAGTGATTTATATTTTAATCATTATTAATGATTTTTCAACACGTAAACTTTTTAAAAGAAATACTTTGGCCTGCTATGGTTTTAGTAAAGGTGACTTGACTTATGTAAAGAAGAATCATTTTTGGTGAAATTGTTATTGGAATTCACAGAACAGTTATCCTATTATATGATTGATAGAAGGACTTATAATTAGTTTGGATGTCTCAATCGCATTTGTAGGTTTTGTAAGCGTAACAAATTTCAAAATAATAAGTCACATATATTGATTTTATCCAAGTAGTAGTTTGTGGAATTTCATCTTTAGGATATTTGGAATCTGTTTTTTGTTTTTTGTAGGGTACTATTTTGTACCCTCTATGTTATTATACCATGCTCTGACACTTTTTTACACCTATTATATTTTTAAGGGATAAAATATATATTAAATCATGTTCTTGTATTTTGATATGTACATGCCTCATTACTTTTGATTCTCATCATTTTCACTTATTGTAGACATTGTTTTGATGTTTTTATGGATATCATGGGAATAAATTCTGTATGATCAGGGGTAACAAGAATATAACACTCTTACCAGAATCAATTGGTGTGGGATAATGTTTCAAATCATCTAATTTGTTTCTCCACATACAAAAGAGGTAACGAAATAGAAGATTTGGACCAAAAAAAGAAAATTGAAGACTATGCCGATGGTAGTTGATAATAATCAGTGTAAAAAATAAAAAAAAATCAGGGTAATGGTTGGACTAAAATGGAAATGTAGGATAATATAACAACAAAATCAACCCATGTTTTAATATTATGACATAGAACATCCATTGAAAAAATTCAAAAGGCCCCCACATGGGGTTCATCAATAAATAATAAACAATATAAAATAAATAATAAAGAATAAGTGTGATGATTTAAAGGTCCCCACATGTACTAGATTTATAAATAAATAACATGATAAAATAAATAATAAAGATGAATCTTATAAAAGGATCCTAGAGTCTTTCCCACCACAAACCTCGTCTAAAACCTAGGATAATGATGTCTATACATGAACCAATATTTCAATGTAGTGTGTGAGTATGAAACCTAGTAAGAAACCATAAATTTATCAATTACATAATCAAAAATGTTATTTATATCTTTATGTGGTCAAAAGAATGTAAATTCACATATACAATCGCTTGTTAATTCATTATGCATTAAAAATGATTCCACAAACCCCATCCCCACCTACTTTAGCTACATGTTAAAAGAGAATTTAAGAATACATTACATGAAGGTCAAAATATTCCATATTTCCAATGTAAGTAGTGTAATTATCCCTAAATTCATATTGACCTGGGTCAATCCCAAAGGTTTGGATTCCCCATAAGTAATTAGAGGCTCAGACACAAGTCCATCATTCCCCATAGTGAAACCTCAGTTAGACCTCATAGTCATCATGCCTTTCCATCGATCATACATTGCCCACCATAAACATCATGTATAATGTCACACATTCTCCCAATATAAGGTATTAAATAATAAGAATTTTTCTTACTTTTCACATTGATACAATATAGAATATTTATAATTTCAATATGTAATGGACACATCCACATAGAAGGAAAACATATTAAGGTAAAATCATGTCATGTCAATTGTGGTCTAATTTACCACACACACATATGCTAATGAAGTTAGATTATAATAAAAATCATATATTTGGCATATCTAGTCACACATCATTCATGGTAATCACCTTTCGACCCCCTAAGATAATTACTCTAGTGGAACTAGTCTTAACTGAGCTCGAACGACTCATTCTAATCCCAATATCCTTAGCATACAACCCTATGTTCATAAACAGTGAATGGATTCTATTGAACATTTTTAGGGAACACACTTCAAACATTCCATCATTGGTGCCTACTACTTCGTTACAATCCTCACTCACTAATGAGAACATTAAAATCATAGGTCTCATGGGGCTATGCAGACTCATACAGTCAATCAAAAAACAAAAATATTATATAAATGTTGTAACATGTTAATGAAGATAATAAATTATGGAAATTGATATCCATGTAATGAATTTCCAATTGGATCAGTCCTATAAACCAATAAAACCTAGATCCACTCTCAAATCATTACATGATGCTACAAGTATTATGATCCAACAAGGAGAACCTCATGAGGGTAGGAATTTTAATATACTTACCCAATAATATCCACTGTCACTAATGGATCAAGATTTGATCAAGAGAGAGAGAGTGAGCGGTACTGAATACATATAGTGTAAAAGTGTTCAAAAATCAAATAATTCACCATTAAATAATAGTTAAATACATAGATATAGCCCTAACCACTGATATTTGTGATTTTTTCCAATACAAGGAGATGTTTTCAGCTAGATCAGATTAAAATATAGTGCAAGATCTAGTTGATGGATCATATCATAAAATGTTGAACAGACAGGGATAAGAGATCTAAATTAACTTTATAAAAGCATCTTCATTATTTCTAGTCGAATGAGTATAAAGATATAAAAGTGATATGTCAAAAAGTGGTTTTATAATGAATAGAAGGGGTTTCCCCAACATCAAATACCATCTACGATTCAAAAACTTGCAAATGGATAACCACTAATTGGAAGATAGATTTAGGGAATGAAATGGGCTTCTACATTTTCCTTCATCTAATCGGTAGCATTCAATTAGTTCATGGGATTACCGCAAAACTATTGGATAGCTAGTGGCACATTATTGACTAATTATTAGAATCTCAATAGATCTAACGATGATTGTTGGTGCCAAACCTCTTTATGCCTCTACTGCCTTGTCTGTGAACACCTCTAACATGCCTCAATGGATGAAAAAGAAAAAAAATATATATCAAAATTAAAGTTAATTTTTCACGACCCAAACCTAATTAGGGCTCAAGAATTTAGTAAAATAGGACCTCCTCCATATATCAGGGGGTAGTGAAATGCTAAAAAAGGTATATCCAAATTGACATACCTTTTTCTAACGTACCAATATTCGTACACTTGACCATCTCAATGAAAAAATATATAGGAATAATAATAAAAATATGCAACAACATGAAACTAAACAAATCTTGCAAAACCTCTATGTTATACAAGTGTATGATAGTGTAAAAAAAATTAAATGTGAAAAATACATGTCCAATTAGAAATGTGTCCCTATAAGAAAAAAGAGATATTTAATTTCTCCGAGATCCATAGTCATGATATCCAATCATTTACCACTAAATGCAGTCCCAAGCACTATGTATCCCTATGAACCGCTGAATTTATCACCAACCAATTTTTCATCAACATAAGAAATGACACATGTAGTGAAATCCCATGCAGGGATGAGTATTTACATACCCATTAAGTCACCCAATAATATTAATTAGGAGTATTAAGCGACATAATAGGAATATAAGTATAGTATATATTAAATAGGATGCTGCTAAATAGAATGAAATATAAAGAGTAACCTACTATAAGAATATGGGTATCAATAATGTGTACAGATGGATTACATGTCAAATATTTTCAACCTATTGAATGTGAGTATACTCATCCAACCATGTGAATCCAAACATGAAATGAAAGTGGCATATTACACACATCATTACATCCCATGTTGGAGAGTAACCTTATCCAATGTAATGGAAACAATTGTGTATATATAGACATATATGCATAGTCAATGAAACCAAAAAAAAAATATATAAATATGATCTCCATCTCACAATTCATCCAATGAAAATATTCACCATTAGTTCCAAAAGTCCAAAAATGATTTCTATCATATCACATGTCTTCATAATAGAAATCATCCAAAATATTCCAGGTCTCATCATTTTGTTTCCTAATTGAGGAGACACAATCCTAGGTAGAGGACTGTAATGACCCAATGTATTTCTATGTAAATTACCTTCTTAAATATATGTCATAAAATCACATGAAAACATAACATAAAGAACTACTAAGTGCTAAGTGACCTTTAAATATTTGTCTGTCACTTATGTGTTTGGAATTTCAAAAAACTGACATACATTGTTGCGTTCAAGATGATTTTTGGGGTCCAATAAGAAAAACATAATTTTTGGTGAATAATAAACTACCCTATAAATACAAACCTACCCTTATGAACACTACATCTTCTAAATAATATTACACTTATCCATGAATAATTAAAAAAATTGGCATCTTAGAAAGTGACAATTTGACCATAGTGAACATTTTGGTATTTTTGTATGTTGTGAACAATTATTTATAATTAATTAAATTTTTTAATATAAATTTTATTTTCTTAAAATGTTTTCATAAAATAGAAAATCTATTTCTCTTGGTTTTTAGATAATTTTATAAGACCGTGGGTATTTTTTAAAAGCATTATAAAATCAGATTTTATTTTAAAAACTATATTTTTCAAGTAAATTATGATTTTAATTAAATATTAAATTAATTATATTTGTAAATTTATTTTGGAGAAATGGAATTTATGTCGAAAAATGTTTACGGTGAAATTTTGGGATTTTTCTGAAATACTTCAATTTTAGGGTGAATAGTAAAAAACACAGTTTTTCGCATAATCGGTGTATCCTAAATTACATCATTAATTATTTAATGATGATATATACATTTTATAACATTAGGTTCAAAAAAAGATATTATATTTAATAAATTGTTAATTAAAATACAATAATCTCAATTCTCGAACCTAAAATGAACTTTATAAAACCTAAAGACAAAAGATGATTTCATAAATTGTCATTTTCTCTTTCTTTCACTTTCCTTTTAATAATTTAATTAATTAGAATTATAAAGATTAATTAAAGCCTAAAAAATAATATATTATTTTAATATATGATTTATTATTTCAAAAAACTACTATTACAAGACTAACTTTTGATATATTATTTTATTTAATATTTTATACTAAAAACACCTCCCTCCTCATGTATAAATAACCTCTCCTCCTCCCCTTGCCAAACCACTCCTCTAAAGATTCAATAATTATCTAAAATCTTCCCAAGTATCTTCCCTAGGCCCTTTCCCACATCCCAGAGCTTCTTTTCTCATCAAAAGACCAAGCTTAGGCCCCTTAACGAGGATCTCAATAGGAGGATTCAAGAGATAATTTCTCTTCCTCTTTCCTTTAATTCCCTTTCAATTTAAGTCCTTTTCCAATTCTCTCCCAACTTATCTTTGTCCCAATGGAATGGTGAATCTAGTATCATACATATACTAAAATTATATTAATCTAATGGGATAATACCTTGTCAAACCACCTTCTCTTCTTCATTTTATTTTATAAAATAAAATGTTGTTCGTAAGGTGTTAATCTATCACCTCCAAGAACAACATGTTTTCATTTTCCATTTATACCAACAGATCTGGTCATGAAACCATTTTTATGATTGAAAAAGAAAATTATATATGTATTATAACCAATTTTATGTTCTAGAACTAACATATGCGTATATTACTAGATGAGTAAACAAAACAAGTTCGTTGTGGTCGAAAAACCGCCCAAATTAACCCAAACGATCATCATTAAGTTCCTATTTAATGATTCATCCACATGGTATAAATCAGAATTCATATTAATTTAATTGTAACTTTTGTAATATCATTAATAAATTTTAATATATTTTCCGGATCTTTACCCATGTTCTACCCAAACTTCAATTCAAGGATACATGTGAAACTCTCAAGAAAACCCTTAAAAAGAACATTCTTGAACAATGTTTTCAAATTATATAACTCATCAAAAGGACCATTAAATAACATAATAAATCCAAAATGAACGCTATTAAGGGATTAAGGTTCTATTATTTCTAATTAATGAATATAATATCATTATACAGGACATTAAAGAGAAGGAAGCATTTAGATACAAGGTAATGGGAAATTCTCAAACCCAACGTCCATCCTTCGGGTTCTCCCTCTTTCACTCCTTTTTTATATGGTTACTCCTTAAAAATATTTTGTTCATCATTTTCTTTCCATTAATTTGATATACATGTTTTTCACTGGTATTTATGAAAAACCAAATGTTTTCCAAAGGAACTATCCTTTCGAGAACACACCTATTACTTCTCACTCAAGATTGATGGTTCTTTTAACATGCATGTTATTCTCTCATTATTTTTGAAGTGCATTGTGTTGCATTTGTTGTCAATGAGACATGTTGTTGTCTTAGAATGAATGGATTTCAATAATTGTCAAGAGGTGAATGACAAAGGTTGTATTGGTATTGGTGGTGAAGGAGAATTGCCATGGTACTAAGATGCATGTCACTTAGGAGATTCACTAAGTGGTATTGGAAATTGTGGTTGCAACATTCTCCATGCATATCTGACGATTGTTGAGCTGCTCTTAAAGTTCCAAGAACTTGTATCAACTGGATACAATGTCACAACATGATTAGAAGACCATGCATTGTAGTGACAATGCATGAGGAGTTGAAGAAGCAAGATGATCCATCCACAACCACTGAGTGGATGAAGTGGATTTAAAGAAGTCCATGTACTAACTCTTAGTGAATGTGAATTGGAAGATGATCCAATTGATCTCTGATTAGATCAATAAAGAACATTGAAGATTATAAGTGATTCAGGAGTTCGATTGATGAAGATGAACCTTTTGAATTTCACTCCTAAGTGAAGAATAAATGTTTAAGAGGAATGGAGGAATTCTTAAGACGAAGAGAAGAGAAGAAATAGAGATGGGAAGAAGAATGTCTTGGAGTGGCATATGGCATATTACACTTGGTACTTTGTTTTTATACAAAGACACTTAGTGTTTTACACTAGCAAAAAATTGGCCAGCCAAGGCACCTTGGGGGTTCAACCCCAAGGCATGGGCGCTAGGGCACCACGCCCATGGGGGAACCCGTGGGGCGAGCCAGGGCGGCAGGGCGCACACCCAAGACACCGCATGGGTGCCTGGGGCACGCCCGGAGGAGCACGGCAGGGACGCATGAGCGCACCCGCGGGTGTCAGGAGATGCATAGTGGGCGCTAGGAGCGCGCCCGCAGGAGCAGTGAGTGGGCGCAGAGCGCGCCCGCAGGGAGAACTCGGTGCGGGGCGGCACCGAGAGGGGAGGAGATTCAACTGGCGGGTTGAGGCAGCGCCAGGGTAATTAGCCGCAGATAAACCGGGCTTCGTTTCGATGTGGGACGCGGGATTTTCCCGCGGAAGAAATTCCAGCCGCACGATTCATCTCGCGCTCGATCTGGACCGCTCATCTAATCCGCCGCGCCCCCGATTTGATCCAGGCCGTCCGAGGATTTTTGATCACCGCATCTGACGGCTCCCGGCTTATCTTCATCCTCGAGCTCGACCGAGGCACCCGCGAGCCGCCGCTGAACCAGAGCCTCCCCGAAGACACGATTTCGAGTTCCCGGCTGTCTCTTTCGAAGCTGAAGGCTCCAATGAGTTCGTCCGGCCCTACTGAACACAACCATGTATAAAAATGGGAATGCATGCTATGATTGGAAGAATTCGAAGAAGGCCGAGGCAAGAGAATCTGCCGAGGCTTTGAAGGGTTTATGGTTTGCATGGATTAGCCTAAACCGAAGGCCGTGCATCCGTTACAAGTCGCATGCACGTAGAGGAAATTAAATAGGAAGAACCCGCGTCAAACCGAGAATGAAAAACAAGATTTGAAAAGATTTTTTAAAGATCCGAAGATCTCGGGTGTTTGAAGTTATTTCACGCGGATAGAACCGCCTCTCCTCGCCTATAAAAAGAGAGGCCGAGACCTCTGAATTGCTTGCTGATTCTTTGTTGAAGATCCGAAGAACCGTGAGTGCACCTCTGCCTCGCGAAGTTGAAGCCCCGCGCAAATTATATTTGCGCGGCTGAAGTCCCCTGCGCGCTAATCCTTTGCGCGGAAGGAAGAGCTCGTGGCCGCAGCATTCTTGCGCGCCCGAGGCTTGTTCCCTCTCTGCCCGCACCCTTGCGCGGCAAGAGTAAGACCCCGCGGGTGTTGCACTTGCGCGCCCAGCGGGTAGGAGGTCTTGCGCGCCCCTGTGCCGTGCACCTTGCGCGCCCGAAGGCTAGGTGAATACCCGAGGATTGTTTGCCTTGTTCTCTACACACATTGTGTTTGTGCCAAAGAAGGCCGAGGCCTTGCCTCGTGTGTGTGGTAAGAGAAGAAGAGAAGGCCGAGGCCTTTGTGCCTTTTGTGTAAAAAGAAAAGAAGAAGGCCGTAGCCTTTGGCTTGGGTATGTGCAAAGAAGAATAAAAGAACAAGTCTTGTGTGCAAAGGAAGTGAAAGGCCGTAGCCTTGTGTGGGTGAAGTGAAGACCACACCTTAGTGTGTGTGTGCAAAATTGAAGAACCACCTATGGGTTAAGTGTGTGCAAGAACAAGTGAAGACCACACTTTGTGTGTGTGCCAAAGAAGGCTGAGGCCTTGCCTCATGTGTGTGCCAAGTGGAGAAGAAGAACCCGAGGCTTTTGAGCCTTGTGTGCAAAAAGAACAAGAGGAGGCCGTAGCCCTTGGAGGTTGAGCACACTTGAAGTTTAAAAGAGAAAAACAAAGTGTGTGTGCAAAGTGGAAGAGTACAAGAAGTGTGAAGGCCAAGTTTAAAGTGTGTGCAAAGTGAAACAAGTGTGTGAAAAAAGACAACAAGGCCGAACCTTAGTGTGTGTGCAAAACAAAGTGTGTACATAATAAGAAGAAGAGAAGACATCCACACTAGTGTATAACACACATTTATGTGTGTAATCAAAAGAGAATAAAGTGTATGATGTTCAAGGAGTTGGTGTGTGCTTAAAGTGTTACACCCTTTGTGGGTCTACTGCACCAAGAAGAGGAAAGGGAAAGTGCATGCATGCATGCATGCACGTGCACACGTGAACAGAGCCAAATCAGTGGTGTGCATTTGAGTTGTCCAAGACCAGGACTGAGACTGAGCCAGGCTGAAGTTAAATCGATTGGTTGTCTGAGTTTTCAGTAGATTGAGAAGACCCTGATCATCACAAGTGATCAGAGGTACAGAGCAAGGCCAGCAGTCTTTATCCCAGACTGCTGAGGATACTTGAAGAAGCCTAATGATAAGAAGAGCTACTCGTGTGACTCGAGGAGCCAGGAGAAGACCCTGTGGGACTCAGGGAGAAGAAGTCTTCAGTGGGATTCTGGAGCAGGCCAGTGGGACTCTGGTAACACTGTGTGAAGCAGTATAAAGGCCCTCCTGTGGGACTCAGGAGAGATACAGTGGGACTCTGTATCGACCATTGTAATTCTAACAAGTTATAATGGGAGAATCCATGCTGAGAGAGCATGGCAAGGATGTACGCCTTTGGTGCCGAACCTTTTAAATCCTTGTGTCCTGTGACTTTTCATTACTGCATTATCCGGGAAAGGTTGAGAGATACAAGAAGAGTGGATCGAGGCTTTAACCAGCCATAGAGGTTTAATTGATAAGAATCAATTAGTAAAAAGTTTTAAGGGATCACTGATTCACCCCCTCCCCCTCTCAGTGATTCACACTGATCTGGGCACTTCAATTGGTATCAGAGCGAGGTTACCTCTAAAAGATCCAAGAGAGTCTATATGGAGTGCAGATTTGAGGAAATGAAAGAACAGCCTCAAATGGAGATATCTGCCAAGACTCTGAAAAACAGAATGAAGAAACAGGCAAAGAAGATGAAGAAGAAGGTTGTTGCAATCAGAGAAACTCCTTCTATGGAAAGAAATGTGACAGTCACATCAGATGACAATTCCTTTTATCATTCTTCTGATGAAGCCTGCTCTAGCTGTGATGAAGATGGATGAAACAATGATCTTCTAAATGCAATCAAATATCTTCAGAAGAGAGTCCCCATGGAAATTTCAATGTGTATAGCTACAGGCCTCCTTGATCTTCAAGAAGAAAAATTACAGCTAGAAGATGAAGCCAATTCTCTAGAAGTCCAATTGGAAAAAAGGGTTGGCATAACCAACACTCTCAGAAAGCTGGTGAAGGCTAAATATGAGATAGTATCTCTTTGCAATGAAAGATATGAAGACACTACTGAAGAATTGCAAAGAAGCCTTTCTGAGAAAGAATTATTTAAGACTGTGGTCAAAGAAGTTTTCCATGCACTGGAAAAGAGGAACAAAGTGTCAATGGTTGTCAAAGATGCTCAACTAGAAGACAAAGTCAAAAGGGTGAAGGAGATGGACAATTCATTGCAAGAATTGAAGAAGGTGCATGAAGACCAGATGAAACAACTGGTGGAGAATTGGGAAGGAAGGCTAAGAACTGTTGAGGATGAGAAGAACTCCCTTAACATGAAATGCTTAGAACTAGAGGTGATATTGACAAATCAGCAATCACCCAAAGCCAAAGCCTCCCAGTCAACTGAAAGAAGACATGTTGCTACTCAAGTATGCTTTGAGCAGGATGATTCTAAGAGAAAGACATCCTCTAATAAAAGTGCAACATCTTCTAGAAAGAAGGTACCATCCATACCATCTTGTACTGATGCTTCTAATTGTGTTTCCACAAAAAGTGCAGGATGGAAAAATAATTCCAAACAAGTATGGATGAAGGCAGTAAAGAAGCAGAGCACTCCTGAAACAGCACAACAGGTCAAGAAAAGTACCCTACAATCAGAAGGACTGAAGAGGTCAAGATTCTTGGGACAATGCTAGTGTTGTAACAAGTATGGGCATTGTGCAAAGGATTGTTGGTACAATCCACTAAATGCCAAAGCACAGAGGAAGCCCATGCCAAGGGGGAGCAAGCCGCCAGAAGGAAGGAAGAAGCATCCACAGGTCCAGAGACATCTGTTTACTGCAAATAGATTTGGATTACTTGACAACATCTGGGATGTTTGCAAAAGTGGTCAAATAGATACATGTCAATCTCCAACTGTATCCAGAACTCAAAAGAAGAAAAGATCACAGAACCTGGCTCAGAAAGAATCCTTGGGAAGCAAGAAGAAAGTGGAAGATGCTCCCAAGAAGATTTTGAAAAAGGAAGAAAAGACCTTGGAGTCTAAATCCAAGAAGGGTGATGCATCCAGAAGAACCACCAAGAAATGCTTCTACTGTGGAAAGAAAGGGCATATCATGGATCTTTGTAAAGAAGCCATGAAATTCAATAGAGGCAGACTGAACTCAAATAGACAATCAATCCAGAAGAAGCAGAAGGGATTGATTGAAAACAAGTTGCCTAAGAAAGGTAGCTTGACAGCATCTAAGGAACCATGTGAAACTTCCAGAACTGGGGCCACTCTTCCAAATGATATTCTTGTCATATGGCCACATCAGTTGCAACTTGCTAGAGAACTACAAAGAGCTGAAGATGAAGCTCTGGCATTTGCTAAAGCAAAAGGGAAGAAAAATATTTCACATGAAGATGGGTTGAGATCCACACCAGCACAATCATCAATGAAGATCAAATGTGCAAGTGTGAAGAATGGTGAAAATGGGACATCTCGGTTGAGAGAATCTTCTCAACCTTGTTGTTCACATTGATGAACCAAGGAGGTTCCATCTTATTCCCTTATACTATTGGTATTTACATGTGCTGACATTGCAGGGAATTGAAGATGATGATCAATCTCAACTGGAAGATGGTTTGGATAGAATGGAGTGCACCCCTTGAGGGGGAGCAAATCTGAAGAAGATGATGTTCTAAAATTAATATCATCTTGAGAAAGTGAAGGTATTCCTATCATACTTTCATCCCTTGTTTCTTAATTGAGTTTATCTTGTCAATTAAGGGGGAGTATGGATTGAAGACAAATGGATGAAAGGGGGAGCTTTATCTTTGCACTGAACTTTCTAATGAGTTTTGTGAAGTATGTGCAGGATTTAGCAATTCATTGTTATATCCAAAAAAAAAAAATTCAAACCCCTATGCATGATCTCACATGTGTAGTGAATGTTGGACAGCATTGAGTTCCTTGGTCACATCACTCTTGTTTTCTACACCGGGTTAGCCCAAGTAGACTTAGAGTTGATTTACTAAAGGTTCATTGCTCAAGTGAACATGTGACATCATCCCTCTCTCAGTGTTTTTCAAGAAAATACTTTTCAAAGGGAGGAAGAGATTTTTGAAAGAGAACCACACCACACCTTTGCATTTGATTGCCAATAAGGGGGAGAAAATATTGGCACACATGTTGACCCATTCATATGTGCTGAAGAAGTGTATTGACAACAAATACAAAGGGGGAGATTTAAGTGCATTGTGTTGCATTTGTTGTCAATGAGACATGTTGTTGTCTTAGAATGAATGGATGTCAAGAATTGTCAAGAGGTGAATGACAAAGGTTGTAATGGTATTGGTGGTGAAGGAGAATGGCCATGGTACTAAGATGCATGTCACTTAGGAGATTCACTAAGTAGTATTGGAAATTGTGGTTGCAACATTCTCCATGCATATCTGACGATTGTTGAGCTGCTCTTAAAGTTCCAAGAACTTGTATCAACTGGATACAATGTCACAACATGATTAGAAGACCATGCATTGTAGTGACAATGCATGAGGAGTTGAAGAAGCAAGATGATCCATCCACAACCACTGAGTGGATGAAGTGGATTTAAAGAAGTCCATGTACTAACTCTTAGTGCATGTGAATTGGAAGATGATCCAATTGATCTCTGATTAGATCAATAAAGAAAATTGAAGATTATAAGTGATTCAGGAGTTCGATTGATGAAAATGAACCTTTTGAATTTCACTCCTAAGTGAAGAATAAATGTTTAAGAGGAATGGAGGAATTCTTAAGAAGAAGAGAAGAGAAGAAATAGAGATGGGAAGAAGAATGGCTTGGAGTGGCATATGGAATATTACACTTGGTACTTTGTTTTTATACAAAGACACTTAGTGTTTTACACTAGCAAAAAATTGGCCAGCCAAGGCACCTTGGGGGGTTCAACCCCAAGGCATGGGCGCTAGGGCACCACGCCCATGGGAGAACCCGTGGGGCGAGCCAGGGCGGCAGGGCGCACACCCAAGACACCGCATGGGTGCCTGGGGCACGCCTGGAGGAGCGCGGCAGGGACGCATGAGCGCACCCGCGGGTGTCAGGAGATGCATAGTGGGCGCTAGGAGCGCGCCCGCAGGAGCAGTGAGTGGGCGCAGAGCGCGCCCGCAGGGAGAACTCGGTGCGGGGCGGCATCGAGAGGGGAGGAGATTCAACTGGCGGGTTGAGGCAGCGCCAGGGTAATAAGCCGCGGATAAACCGGGCTTCGTTTCGATGTGGGACGCGGGATTTTCCCGCGGAAGAAATTCCAGCCGCACGATTCATCGCGCGCTCGATCTGGACCGCTCATCTAATCCGCCGCGCCCCCGATTTGATCCAGGCCGTCCGAGGATTTTTGATCACCGCATCCGACGGCTCCCGGCTTATCTTCATCCTCGAGCTCGACCGAGGCACCCGCGAGCCGCCGCTGAACCAGAGCCTCCCCGAAGACACGATTTCGAGTTCCCGGCTGTCTCTTTCGAAGCTGAAGGCTCCAATGAGTTCGTCCGGCCCTACTGAACACAACCATGTATAAAAATGGGAATGCATGCTATGTTTGGAAGAATTCGAAGAAGGCCGAGGAAAGAGAATCTGCCGAGGCTTTGAAGGGTTTATGGTTTGCATGGATTAGCCTAAACCGAAGGCCGTGCATGCGTTACAAGTCGCATGCACGTAGAGGAAATTAAATAGGAAGAACCCGCGTCAAACCGAGAATGAAAAACAAGATTTGGAAAGATTTTTTAAATATCCGAAGATCTCGGGTGTTTGAAGTTATTTCACGCGGATAGAACCGCCTCTCCTCGCCTATAAAAAGAGAGGCCGAGACCTCTGAATTGCTTGCTGATCCTTTGTTGAAGATCCGAAGAACCGTGAGTGCACCTCTGCCTCGTGAAGTTGAAGCCCCGCGCAAATTATATTTGCGCGGCTGAATTCCCCTGCGCGCTAATCCTTTGCGCGGCAGGAAGAGCTTGTGGCCGCAGCATTCTTGCGCGCCCGAGGCTTGTTCCCTCTCTGCCTACACCCTTGCGCGGCAAGAGGAAGACCCCGCGGGTGTTGCACTTGCGCGCCCCGCGGGTAGGAGGTCTTGCGCGCCCCTGTGCCGTGCACCTTGCGCGCCCGAAGGCTAGGTGAAGACCCGAGGCTTGTTTGCCTTGTGCTCTACACACATTGTGTGTGTGCCAAAGAAGGCCGAGTCCTTGCCTCGTGTGTGTGGTAAGAGAAGAAGAGAAGGCCGAGGCCTTTGTGCCTTTTGTGTAAAAAGAAAAGAAGAAGGCCCTAGCCTTTGGCTTGGGTATGTGCAAAGAAGAATAAAAGAACAAGTCTTGTGTGCAAAGGAAGTGAAAGGCCATAGCCTTGTGTGGGTGAAGTGAAGACAACACCTTAGTGTGTGTGTGCAAAATTGAAGAACCACCTATGGGTTAAGTGTGTGCAAGAACAAGTGAAGACCACACTTTGTGTGTGTGCCAAAGAAGGCTGAGGCCTTGCCTCGTGTGTGTGCCAAGTGGAGAAGAAGAACCCGAGGCTTTTGAGCCTTGTGTGCAAAAAGAACAAGAGGAGGCCGTAGCCCTTGGAGGTTGAGCACACTTGAAGTTTAAAAGAGAAAAACAAAGTGTGTGTGCAAAGTGGAAGAGTACAAGAAGTGTGAAGGCCAAGTTTAAAGTGTGTGCAAAGTGAAACAAGTGTGTGCAAAAAGACAACAAGGCCGAACCTTAGTGTGTGTGCAAAACAAAGTGTGTACATAATAAGAAGAAGAGAAGACATCCACACTAGTGTATAACACACATTTATGTGTGTAATCAAAAGAGAATAAAGTGTATGATGTTCAAGGAGTTGGTGTGTGCTTAAAGTGTTACACCCTTTGTGGGTCTACTGCACCAAGAAGAGGAAAGGGAAAGTGCATGCATGCATGCATGCACGTGCACACGTGAACAGAGCCAAATCAGTGGTGTGCATTTGAGTTGTCCAAGACCAGGACTGAGACTGAGCCAGACTGAAGTTAAAGAGATTGGTTGTCTGAGTTTTCAGTAGATTGAGAAGACCCTGATCATCACAAGTGATCAGAGGTACATAGCAAGGCCAGCAGTCTTTATCCCAGACTACTGAGGATACTTGAAGAAGCCTAAAGAGAAGAAGAGCTACTCGTGTGACTCGAGGTGCCAGGAGAAGACCCTGTGGGACTCAGGGAGAAGAAGTCTTCAGTGGGATTCTGGAGCAGGCCAGTGGGACTCTGGTAACACTGTGTGAAGCAGTATAAAGACCCTCCTGTGGGACTCAGGAGAGATACAATGGGACTCTGTATCGACCATTGTAATTCTAACAAGTTATAATGGGAGAATCCATGCTGAGAGAGCATGGCAAGGATGTAGGCCTTTGGTGCCGAACCTTGTAAATCCTTGTGTCCTGTGCCTTTTCATTACTGCATTATCCGGGAAAGGTTGAGAGATACAAGAAGAGTGGATCGAGGCTTTAACCAGCCATAGAGGTTTAATTGATAAGAATCAATTAGTAAAAAGTTTTAAGGGATCACTGATTCACCCCCTCCCCCTCTCAGTGATTCACACTGATCTGGGCACTTCAATTTTGGGAACCCAATGTTTATGAATGTGTCTTATGAGATGAAAACCATTACTTTTCTTGGGTTCATTATGTTCATTTATGTTATATTTTCATTTTGGCATGCATGATAAGTGATAATGTTATGATGTGATGGGTGTTCCTGGAATTATATAGAACAATATGATTGTTTAAATGTGACGAGTGTGCCCAAAATTATACGGTGCTCCAATGCATTGGGTAATGTGATGAATATCATGAGTAAATTTGAAATGATGTGTGACCAAGATTATATATTTGTTCACAAGCATGTGTGGTAATTAATCACTAAGACATGATGTTTCTTTTTTATGCATTGCCACATTTCAAGTCTCTTATTAATGATTCCTCTCATGTTCATGATTATATTGCCTATGTTATGAATATTCTCACCCCATGCTATATTGTTTTTATCTATAATATTATTGGGATTCTATCTCACCCATTTATATGTATATCCTCAGGTGGCTGCATGTACTAAAGAGAGGTCATGTGCCAATAAAAATCTAGAGAAGAAGAAATGAACAAAAACATTTATACTCAATGTTGTAATTGTTATGTATGGTCCTAGTTTTCCCATGACACTAAACCATTGGATCCTCTATGTGTAATAATATTATGTTGTTTATCATTAAAATTATGTTATATTAATTTAATAAAAGTTTGGGTCTCTATAGTTGGTATCAAAGGAAAGGATTAGTTAATTTGTGAATTAGGATTAATGAACCCTAGAGAAAACCTCTATCATGAGTCTAAGTAAAAATATAAACACAAGAATATTTACATAGAGATTACATATCCTATGATTTGTTTAAATGAATATTTTATTCAGGACTTATTGAATTATGTTTTTCTCTAACCTTTTCTATTTTATAAATGGTGGGAACCAGGTGAAATGAGGCCAGTAACTCGTGCGAGGGCCAATGCAGCGATTTCCCAAACAACATCCCCCATAATTTGGTAGGTGGAGTTAAAAACTTCATGTCAATGTTTAAACAATTTACTCATGCTATGAAAAATAACCATAATAATGGGGAACCACATCCTTCTCCAAAGAAATAGAAACAGGCTATTGGATGTTTTATGCAGCAACTACCACTAATGTTTAGTGGATCATCTGATCCTTTAGTTGCGGAATAGTGGGTCACCTCCATGGAGAAGATATTTTCTATGCTTCAATGTTTTGAGATGGAGAAGGTGACTCTAGATGTTTATCATCTAGATGGAGAGGCCAATCAATGGTGGTCTTTGATTAAGAACACCAAGCCATGGGAGGAAATAGAGGAAACTTAATGGAAAGATTTTAAGATCATGTTTCTTATTAAGTATTTCCCACAAACACTTCATACGAAGATGGGGAGAGAATTCATAGAGCTCATGAAAAAATAAAGAGAATATGTCACAACTTACGAAGAAAATTTCACAAGGATTTCAAGGTACACTTCGGGTTTTGTTATCAACAATGATAGAAAAATTGATAGATTCTTTAGTGTATTAAAACCATACATTCAAAAGGCTCCCGCAATTTGAGACATTAGGAGTTATGAAGAAGTTCTATGGCGTGCCCTCAATATGGAGATGGATTTTGGAGAATGGTCCCATGGCTATGGTCATATGAAATGAAAGATGGATTTTCATGTTGGTGGATCTAATGACAAAGTCGAGAAGAAAAATAAAGGACCCACATGCTAAAATTTTTAGATGTTGCACCATGGGAACTAGAAAAATGGTACGGGGAAATGATTCAAGTGTGGGAAAGAAGGAAACCTTGCTTAATAGTGTCAGAAAGACATAAAAATGAAGGAGAATGTGGTAGAATAAAGGAGAGAACCATTCATGGTTTAATGCTACAACAGTTGGGAGCTTAGGCGGTATGTATGCTTCTACACTAAACCTTGAGTTATCGAGGGTAATCATGGTCAGTAGCCACAAAAGACAAAGGAACAAGGGAAGTCTTATTCTATTACTACTACGCAAGTGGATCATGATAACTAAGTAGTGCAAGGGACACTTTCTATTCACTAAATAATTTACAATGTCTTATTTGATTCTGGGTTTATGAAATCCGTTATATCTTTCAAGTTTTCTAGAACTGTAGAATTGATGACCCAAAACCTTGAAGTAGAGATATTTGTAAAAACACCAAGTGGTGCAATAATTTCTACCCATGTTTTTGACTCTTCTCCTATTGGCGTATAAGGGAAGATTCTTCCAGTGAATCTTGTAATACATACCTTGGTAGAATTTGATGCTATAATGGGAATGTATTGAATCTCGTTACATAGAGCACATATCAACTGTCCGGAAAAAGAAATATCTTTTCATATTCCAAACCATCACATGCTCTTCTACAAATTCAAGGATGATCATGAATCTCCTTTGTAAAATCATTCCATGTTGTAAGTGTTGATTCTCTTTGAAGAGTAATACCTCACCTAAATGGTTGAGTCAAAAGAAGGTACCAACCTTGCTGAAATTCCCATCATGAGAGAATATGGTGATGTATTTCCCGAAGAGTTGCCTAGAATTCCCCTAGATAGTGAGGTAGAGTTTTCAATAGAACTCATGCCTGGAGATACTCCTATCTCAAATTGTCCATATTTGATGTCTTATATCGAACTAGGGAAGTTAAAGAAGCAACTACAAGATCATCTGGACAAAGGTTTCATAAGCCCTAGTGCATCACCTTAGGGTGTGCTTGTTCTATTTGTGAAGAGGAACAATGGAATAATGTAGATCAGTATCGACTATCGAGAACTCAACAAGATCACCATAAATAAAATATCATATTCCAAGGATTGATGACTTGTTCGACTAGTTAAGAGGAGATAAATACTTCTCAAAGGAGGATCTTCAATCTTGATATCATCATCTAAAGCTGAAGAAAGAGGATATTCAGAAGACAACCTTCCATACAAGGTATGGGCACTATGAGTTTCTAGTGATGTCTTTCAGACTTAATAATTCCCCAGAAATATTCTTGTATTTGATGAATAGATTTTTTATATAAGGCCCCTGCCTTAAACCTTACTTAATCTTGAGATATTTCAAGAATACACCTTGAACATCTTTTCAGGTTTATCGTTTTAGAGAATTAGATCATAAAACATGCATTACATCCCACATTTAATCAAAGTGGTTACAATAAAAGATAGTATTCGTTTTTCCCATTAGCAGAAACATATTTAAAATAAAACAAGGATTCTTTCTTGAAAATTCCTTTACACTATCATCATATCATGTACCCTTTCATTGACCTGTGAAAAACATTTCAAAAACATGGGATGAGCATAAAAAGCTCAGTAAGGGATATAAAAATATGGAAAGGAAAAATGAGTACATGTATACATAAGAATCAATGAAATCATACTTTACTCATAAAACATAAGCACTCTAACATACCTCATCAAATCATGAATAAATCATAGAAATCATAAGACATAACGGTAACATGAGGATTTCATAACATTCTTACGTAGGGAGTAACCCTCTTTGTTATGTTTGGAATACCCATCACAGTATACTCCCTAAATTTCTTAGGAGAAACATTAAAGTTTAACTCCTTCGCGTTACCCAATGCATTGGAGAGCTATATCTGGCTCACCCACCATTAGTTTATCACAGAACCACTCGTCTTCATAATAATTCCCAAGAACCATAACATAATCGTATCACATAAAACATGCATAAAGGAAACATAACATTTCCACTTTTCAATCACAAGATATCAATACAACACATCGATATAAAAACATTATGAAAACCATTTCCAATACCAAAATTAAAGAAAAGTAAAACATGTTATTTTTTTTAATTTATGTCTTGTAGAGGAAGCCTAAACTCAAATAATAGTCACGGTGGCAGAGAAATCGGTGTCGCCGCATACGTACGACAAAAACAGTCCCTTTTGTCATTTAGTAAAACACTTTGTATAAAAAATATTCCTTTTGGATAAATGTAAAAGTCAAAGGGGTTTATACACCGTATAAAAGAAGGTTGTGTATAAAACAAAATATACCTCAATGAAAGGAGATTGAGACGAAGTCCCATACCTCGTATCCGACTTGACTTGATTGTTCTTTAATCTCCTGAATAAGAAACATGAGTTAATTTATAAATGTTTAAGAAAATTTTTCATGTTCATTATTCCTTTTATATCACTTATTTCCATGTCATGAACACTATGTAATTATTTAAGTTAATAATGGTTGTTTTAACGATCATTGGTACTTGAGTCAAAAATAAAACCTTTATAGTTACAAGTTGTTCATGTATCCATTATATCCAGGGTAATACTCATGATGTAGATATCATATAAATCATATATATCCAGTATATATATGCATTTATAATATTACATAACTTTTAGAGATAAGAAATGAAATGCACCGTTCATGGAGACGGTAAGCCGTATGTACGCATGAACGCTACTTTCATTTATATTTTGTATTTTATGGAATGGAATCATAATGATATAAATGTATATTATAATTCCATTATAATATCATATATAATATCATTAATTACATTTTTTATACGTCCCACATATGGCATTAACGAATCAAATCACATTGAGGGGGCGGTAGTCCGCACTTCTTAATATAAAGATATCACGTTTACCCATAATGGAAACCATAAAGGTATTCCATAAATGAAAAATACAGTAGCTTAAGTACCAAATAAACATATTATATATCATATATAAATATAGTGTCATCTTAATGCCCTCCTTGGAAGGTGTTAAAAGAATATTGAACAATCATCGTTTCGTGAGTTAGAAATTCCCCATCCACGAAAACAGTATGTTCTTTAACCATTAGATGTAGTTGTGTGTTAGTGTAGAACTAATCCTTATTATAAAAACATCCTAGTATATGGACGATACCGGTGTTGTTACAAAAAGAAATGAATAAAAATATTTTATCGGGTTGGAGAAGCAAAATAAAACATAAGAACACAATAGAAGACACTACCATTAAATCTGGTAACTCTTATTGATTAGAGCTCAAAGGCTTCCTTGGGAAGACTTCTGCCCAAGGTTAGGCTTCTAGGAGTTATATAGGGATGTGGAGAGACAAAATGGGTAAGGGTTGGCTGATCCAATGGCTTTTGAAGTGTGGGTAAGGTGGTAGAGGTTGGGGCCTTTTATAAGAGGAGAGGAGGGGCACTCTTTGAATGTTAAGAAAATATACTTTGTTATAAAATGATTTTTGGATAAAAAAGGTCCCAAAATTACATATTTCTAGGATAAGGTAATAAGGGTTCTAAATCCACTCATACAATAGGTTTTTGACAAGTGTAGGACTTTTATTTTACATTTTATTTTCATTTTATTTAAAGTGATAAATAATGTGGTAATCGCTGCATCATCATGGTGTCATAACTAATTTAATTTATTTAATGTCCAAAAATTATAAAACAAATACTATGATGTAGGAAATCATTTTAACTTTAAAATTACTATTTATAGTAAAAAATCATACTTGTATAACACATTTAAAAATTGTTTTAGTAAATAACTCACGTTTGTGTCATTTTTACTTTTACATTAAATAAAAATATATTAATGTCATTTTCCTTCCAAAGTGGCTCCATGGGGTCCCCAAGTTGTCCCATGGATTGTCTTGGTCGGCCATGACACATACAATAAAGGTATAACATGTGTCAAGTTCATTTCATATTATTAAAACATTATTCTTACCTTAAATTACACTAATTACCTATAATCGCGATTAAAAACTTAAAAGTTACTATTCACCAAAAAATTATTTAATTTCCATTGAACCACATTTTAATTATTAATGTCAACCATGTATTTCATAGTTTTTAAATTCAAAACACAGAGGTGGTAAAATTTCATTTAAACGAAAAATCAGTTTTTTATGTACCACTTAGTTGTTTCACTATTCATCAAAATTGAAGTTTTTCAGAAAAATACCAAAACTTCACCCTAAGCTATATTTTATATTGCGAATTCTAAAATGATGTCTATTTTACAAAATTCAAAACATATAAGTTACATTAATTGATTTATTATTTAATTTCCACTGTCTGAGCAAATAGCATGTTTTTATGAAACAATATGTAGTAAAAGATTGACACTAGTTTAAGTCCAATTTCAAAGTGAAATTAATTTAAATGAACACTATTGGATTAAATGGTAAAAATATATTCTAATTGAACTTTAAAACCAATTAAAAATATAATCTATCTATATAATTAAATTAGATGAAAAAGTAGTTTTGATGTAAAATGCAGTATTTTTCACTATTCATTAAAAAATGAACATTGTCAGAAAAATACCCAAAAAATATCCAATGTAAATTTCAATGTCCCAATCATAAATAATAATTTTATTTTGATAAATAGAGCTTATAAAATTGTCAAAAGTTTGATTTAAAAATGGTTTTCCATCAAAAGGCAGTAAAACAATCTTTTAAAAATATAAGTGTATTCCATGATTAAGATTAGATTTATTCTCATTTAAGCCTTTAAAACACTATCTAATTAATTAGTAGACATAGATAAAAATTTGTATTATTCATTACTTACTTGGGATGTTACATCCTTCCCCCCTTTAGAAAATTGCGTCCCCGCAATTTATTACTTATCGAATTAGTGGGGGTATTTAGCCCTCATTGCATTTTCAGATTCCCATGTTGCCTTTTCAATCATGTGGTTTTTCCATAAAACCTTTACCAGATGAATCACCTTATTCGGTAACACATTCTCCCAATGGTCAAGAATCTGGACCGGTTGTTCCTCATAAGATAGGTTCTCTTCCAGCTGAACTACCTCTGGACTCAAAACATGAGATGGATCTAGCATGTATTTCCTTAACATTGAATCATGAAAAACATAATGTACCTGAGATAAACTCAGAGGTAAAGCCACCCGGTAAGAAACTGATCCAACTCTCTCCAGAATTTCATATGGTCCAATGAACCTCAGACTCAGCTTTCTATTCATACCAAATCACATCACACTTTTCCATGGTGAACTTTGAGAAAAACCAGATCACCTACCTCAAAAGAGAGATCCTTTTTCATTATGTCTGCATAACTCTTTTTCCTGCTCTGAGCAGTTCTCATGTGTTTCTGTATAAGCTGAACTTTTTCTACCAACACTTCTAAAAATTCCGGTCCCATCAGCTTCCTTTCACCCACTTCATCCCAGAAAGCTGGAGTTCGACACCGCTTCCCATATAACGCCTCAAATGGTACCATCTGTATACTAGAATGAAAACTGTTATTATATGAAAATTAAACCAAAGAAAGATGTTGGTCCCAACTTCCCTAATAATCCATCAAACAAGCATGTAGCATATCATCAAATGTCTGAATTGTTCGTTCTGACATCCCATCTGATTGAGGATGAAAAGTTGTATTAAAATTTAATTCAGTACCCAACGACTTCTGAAGGCCTTTCCAAAAGTTACAAGTAAACCTGCGATCACGGTCAGATACAATGGAGAGAGGAACTCCATGAAACCTGACTATCTATTTAAGATACAAATGTAAATGTTGATCTAGGGAAAAAGTGTAACACCCCATGCTTCCTCAGTATGTTTCCTTTCGAATAATGCAATGGCGTGCATTGTACGCAACTTCGAGATTTTCACACACCATAACCAATCAAACTAGCCGTTATGAATAGTAATACATATTTTTTGAAATTTTATAAATTCTATATCTCAAAATAGACTTCATTTTTGGATTCGGAATATCGAAATTAGCCTAGGGTGATATTTTGGTACTTTTCGGATAACTTTCATATTTTGATGAATAGTGAAAATTACTAAATTTTAATTAAAAACAACTTTTTTAATCAAAATAATTAATAGTGATAAATTATGAATATGAGTGGTTTTAAAGTATATTTAGAATATATTTTTTCCATGTAATACAATGTGGGTCATAGAACATAATTTCACATTTAAACCAGACATAAACAAGTGACAATCTTTTGATAGTTATTATCTCTAAAAAACACGCTTTTTGTTTTAACAACGGGAATTAATTTTAAATTAATTTCTGCCACTTATGTGTTTTGAATTTGGAAAAATGGATTCCATTTTTGGAATCAGGATGTTCAAATTGTGTTAATAGCTAACTTTTATTTTTAGACATTTTGGATAATTACTCCGGTAAATATTTTATTTACCATGGTTAAAGGGTAAATCCGGTAAACAAGGGTTAAAAAATAATATTATAATAATACGAAATTACACTAAAACGTGTCTTAACCCTATTGGTTGATACATGGTAGACCATGGGCATATTTGTGTCGATTTTTTGACCCCATGGATCCACTTGTAAGTGATAATGACACTTTATTTCAATTAAGTTAAAATAAATACAAAAATGACACAAGCATATATATTTTAACAAAACAATTGTTACAGAGGGTTATATATGTTTTATTTTAGATTATAAATATTAATTAGAAAGATAAATATATTTCCTACATAATTATATTTTATTTATAATTTTTAGACAATACATAATTTAATTTATTTATGACACAATGATGATGAATTAATTATTTTAATAGTGAAAATTACAATAATTGATATTATAAATACCCAAATAAATATAATATGAAACTTTTAATGAATTAAAATACTTTTATAGGATAATATGACATATTAGGATTGATTTAATTGACTTTAATCGAAGTAATAAATCTTTTATGAGTTTCACAAAAATCAACTATTGAATAGTGTCAAAATTGACATAAAAGAGTTCTTAAAACAAATATTATATTATTAATTGATATTAAATTATAAAAAATATAAGGTTCAGCCAAGAGACTTATATCATGATAGGTTCATCATTAATGGACCACTTGGGGGACGCTTGGATGTATATAGTATGTTTATTAACCATATAATATAAAAATACAAAGAGACATTGTAAAAGTGAAACTAATTAACTAAGAGTTAATATTTAAAGATAAGGTTAATATATTGACCCAAACCTTTCTATATTCTATTGGTTGAGTTGTTTTCGACCCATCCACAAATTAACATTTAAATAATAAACTTTTGATCCATTATAAACCGAATATGAATTTATTATAAATTAATATTTCTAGCTTTTCCAAAGGTGCCCCTCACCCCGCTTATAAAAGGGCACTCCTCCTTCTCATTTCTTCACACCTTAAAAGCCCTTTGGATCGGCCAACCCCTGCCCAAATACTATCTCAACTTCCCTCACTACACCCTAAGGGCCTTAGTTTGATCCGAAAGCCAACCTATGGAGCCATTTTGATCAAATCAAAAGGAAGAACCCGAAAAAGAGGTAATGTTTTCACCACCCCTTTTCAAGTTCCTTTCTTCTTCCACTCCCTCTTTCTTTGTTATTACCATTATAAAATAATAACTCCAGTATCATATATATTCTGTGATGTTATTATAAATATGGTACAACCATATTCATTATTCTATCCATCCTTTGAATAACATGTCACCATACGGGCGTACGTACAGCTTACCGTCTCCACGTCGTGGTGTAATTGTTATTCAATATATTATTATTTGGATGGGTATAATAATTATGTGTAACTAATGTAGATAATAAATACAACATGATAATGATTATTTATATATGATATAACATCCAATTATATATTATTTTAATATCAAAAGAATGATATTGTCGCTCGTGCGTATGTACGGACAACCGTCTCCATGAACGCGATGAGATTCATTCTCCATCATATCCATTCAAGTATAATTATAATTTGATGATTTAAAAATAGTATCTAAGGACTTTATATCATTCTGTAAATGAATAATATAATTCCCATTAATAATGAATATGGCTCACATAACAAAGAATATAAAGTAAAATGAACCCGTTAACACCCGAAATGACGATAATTCTAAGATATTATTAACAAATCAATGTTAAAAGATCATATATGATATCATATTAAAGTAAATTATTCTTGTATAATTCAATAAAAATTATTTCACCATTATACAGGAGGTTAACCTACCGTCGACCAAGGAAAAAGTACAAAGTAAGGGATTTTCTTATCTCACTTTCAATTACGTGAGATTTCCATTGTTCGCCACTAAATTATTGAAAGTGGTGTATTGTGTACTGCCATTAGATATATATTATCATGATTCTCTTTATATTCATGTTATTATGTAAATAATTTGGTGGTTATTAACTTTTGGCCATACGACTCAGTTGATTAACGTGGTAAGGGGTTTCTTATCTCACTTTTAATCTCGTTAGATTTCCATTGATCACCACTTAATTATTGCATGTTGTGTATGTGTACTGCCCATGATTGTATTAATTGTGTAATATACTTTAATTTATGGGTATTTACATCATCATGGTATGATACTTCTTTCATGGGTGTATGTTTCGTATGTTACCTAATCGATAAGGGAATTTGAGATTTCAATTCCCACTCATTTGGCTTTACGCATATTTCATTGACTATATTACTCCATGATTATGTGTGGAATCACTATTCATTTGATAATGTCATAATTTCTACTCCCCTTCCTGTGGATATACTTTTGATACACATAATCACTCCATTGGTAATTCTCAAGTCATTGATATGAATTTGATAAGAGTAATTTTAACTCATTCACCATTTGTTGAGTTAAACATCCAATTCGTTGGTGTTGTTTTTACAAGAATATGTGTGAATATCCTTTGATTGTTTTACACTGAATATCCATTCATATTTAGTGTATTTATATTTTTCACACATAATTATGTCATTGATTTATCCTTAACCTAAGGATACGGCCTTTACGAGAGATTTCATCTCAATTGACATTCCATTGAGACTTCTTTGTTGATATACACAAAATCACTTTTATGTTGTGTATATAATGTACTTTGACATAGTATATCATGAATCCCTTTATTCTCATGATATTACAACGTTTTGATTACCACAATTATTTGTATTCAACTGTCTCTTTTGGTTGGAATCTCAAACTAAAATACCATTTTTTAAATGTTTTAAAGACTTATTCATATAAATCTTTCTCATTAATGTCCATGTTTTAAAAATTGTTTTAAGGATTTATTTATATGGACATTAAAGTTTATAAATTAAAACTCCTTTTAAAAAATTTCAAAGTGGTATGGGACACTTTCATTCAAAAATATATTTTTAAATGGCTTCTTGACAAATAGTGTGACTTCTAAATGTTTTCAAGAAAAAGGGGGATATTTCTCTCAAATAGTTTTGATGATTATTTTCATCTACGTCAACATCCTTCATTATTCTTGATTGAGGTTAATGTGATACAATACAATCTTCCATATTGTATCGAATGAGTTATTTTTGACTGTGGATGTGCTATTTTTATACCAGTAATGGTTTTTGGTTAAAGTATTGACATTTTGTATGCGATTATTAATACGAATGTTTATGTTTTGTTTAAACCTCTTCATATGAGGAATGCATTGGACATAATAAGTGATGGGTGGAGCCCGCTATAGCTCCTCAATGCATCGGTAGGTCTCATGAGACAAACTAGTGTCTTGGCACAAGGCCTTGGCAAAATCTTATTTGTAGTCTTGGCACGAGGCCTTGGCTATGTGGTTATGATAGTCTGGCATTATGCATTCCATCATTATGAAAGTGGTTATTGATATTTCATGTGATCATTCGACTAGTAGAATATCCATGTGAGTAAGTAAATGGCATTATTTCATTTTACCTTTGCCATTTTATGCTGATGTTCAAGTTTAAAAGGATTTTGTTTTAGTTATAAATTGCCTTAAGTGTTTATGCTTATCTATGAAAGCTTCTGCTATAATGTTATCCTTACTGAGCATCTGAGCTCACCCCTTTCAATGTTTTATTTTTCCCAGGATTATGAAGAAGTAATTTATGAATGACCTGCAGGGATAGTATGAGGGGATATGAAGACAAGATGTTTTTTTATGAAGTAATGTAAAATTTTCTGAATGTATCTAGTGTTTCGAAGGCTTCTAAACTAATCAGTCTTTCGAGATTTGATATTTCTTGTGATCATGCAAATGTTATGTAATAAGCACCGACTCTAGGTTACTAGGGTCGGGGCGTTACAGTTGGTATCAGAGGAAGTTTAGTACAATCCTTGGAAGCTAAATTTAGATGAACTCTGATTAGAGCACGTAGACGTAAGATGAGCATTGAGGATTAGTATAGAAAAACTTCCTAGAATTTTGGTATTTTAGAGATTTTGTGAGTTTTCTGAGAAATACATCCCTGTCTGGATACGAGCAGGTAGAGGCAGCTCTGGCACAGATGTACCTAGGGGTAAAACCTTATAACACCTCTTTGAGCTAGACTCGAACGTGAACTGGTGCATGACAACGGGCCTTGCTGCACTCTTGGTTACGACACTCCCAGAGGATATGCTTAGGATAATTTACATTTTCTTTACAAACTGATTTAAGTAATATATATATAAGATGAGATTAAATTACCTTGGTTAATCCTAATATGTTTCAAATTGAGAATATGGTGACATGTTAATATCTAAATGATTTTACGACTACTCTTACACACACAATGCTTTCTGGTTTTAGTCAAAGGCTTGATTCCAAGGAAGTCATAGTGACTTTAGAATGATGTACAAGGTGGGAACAGTGGTGACAATGAGAAAAAAAATGGAATGTTGATAGGCGTAAAAGATATCGTCTTTATGCCAAATCAGTTTTCCAAAAATATGATCAACAACATATATATTAACCAACTCCCAGACTCAATAAGGAAGAGAAAGGTGATAAATGATAAGAGCTCTAGAAATGGAGACCATGGAGAAAAGAACCCTCAATTTTCATCCTGCAGGAAATGTGGAAGGAGACACCTAGGAAAGTGTCTCAATGGGACAAGGAAATGCTTTACGTGTGGGAAGGAAAGAAATAAAGTGAATAATTGCCGAAGAAAAATGAAGAGTACTATGGAAGAAGATAAAAATGGTCCCAAGAGTCCATTTACAGTCATTTACCGTAAATGTAGCGGACCTGGCCATTACCCGAGTGAATGTCCTATTCTATAGGATATTTTCTTGGTCAAATAAGAAGCTATGTGGAAATAAATGGTTGGAGAAAAATTTAAAAGGTATTAGCACTCCTTGTTAATGGGTTTAATTTGGAAAAAATTAATCTTGTATTTGTAACACCGCAGTTTTCCATGTCAGAATGATATTTGAGGAAGAATTGTCTCTTCTCTTGTGGATATAGGTATAAATAACCATTTGGTTTTATATGATCATTTTGGTTTGAGATAATTATAAGTTATTATAATTTGGGATGAAAATGAAAGGTATGATATAAAATTTGTGGTTAAATTATGTTATTTTGAAGAATTTATCTCATTTTTTTAATATTATAAAATATTGTTTTTGAAAAAGGACAACACGTAGACGTGTGACAACCCGTCACGTCGGAAAAAGCTGTGGGAATCGAACCCACAAACAAAGTGCGATTGGGATTTATCACCTACTACTGGACTACGTGAATTCCCTGGTTAGTGTGACTATTTTTTTTATTAAATGATTTTATTGATCAATAATAAAATGATTTGGGTTCTTATGTCTTATCAAATGAATACCCTTGGTATAGGAAAATGATTTGGTGATTAAGTGATAAATGTTATTTTAGAAGATGTTCGCTTTGTTGGGAACACTATATTCCCAAGGAAAATAGAATACAATGGGGTTTCATTTGTAGAGTAATGGTATATTTTTATCTACGTTTTTTATGGTGGATTTATAGTGATTTGGGTTATTTATGGAAATTATTAACCTATAAAAGAGAATATGTGATGATGTTAATTACTTTAAAGTATGTGACTTTAAGAGTATTTGATGTCATTTGGAGATACAATTTAACATGGGAGACTGCATAATCAAATTCTTCTATGTTTTGGGTATCAATATTAGTTTGGATTATATTGAAGTATTTTAAGGACAATTGATTGTTGAATGGTATTTATTTAACTTTGGGGTATTTTTGGTTTAATTTTAGAAATTAAGATTAGTGCATATTTATCTCAAGGAATATCCTTCTAGGGGATCATTAGATCATTCACTAACCATTTTGGTTTTGATTAATCTTCAAAGACAATGTAAATATATAGTTTATCCTGCGTGGATCATGTGATTCTATAGAAGTTTATTCTAGCTCTTCTAGTGTGACCAAGTCTTCTTGAATACTCATCGTTTAAAAAAAAATTGAGTTAGTGGTGGAAATTTATTAAATAATGAAACTCTACTTAAAAATTAAGTATATCTCATAATGTTCTTAGTCAATATCATAAATGAATTCCTCGTCCTTATGTAATGTAACTTAAAAAAAATTGTTGTTCGTTCACTTTCCTACTAGGAGACTAATGGTCGTTTGTCCCAACACAAGTTTGTGGTTTTCTTATTGTTAACTTTCTCCTGATCATGATTTCTATACCTCTCCATTAGGACTTGACACTTAGTTTATCATCCATATCCATGTTTTCCTACATGGAATCCTTGTATGGGTTATCTTGGATGACCCTTATACCTCTCTTTCTTTCTTTTAAAGTGATAGTTTTATTGACTCTTTTTACGATGTGGGACTTTCCATTATATTCCCAAGAAAATTTTTAAAAAATGCGAGGACGCAATTTATTGAAGGAGGGGAGAATGTAACACCCCAGGCTTCCTCGGTATGTTTCCTTTCGAATAATGCAATGGCGTGCATTGTACGCAACTTCGAGATTTTAACACACCATAACCAATCAAACTAGCCGTTATGAATAGTAATACATATTTATTGAAATTATATAAATTCTATCTCACAAAATTTACTTCATTTTTGGATTCGGAATATCGAAATTAGCCTAGGGTGAAATTTTTGGTATTTTTCGGATAACTTTTATATTTTGATGAATAGTGAAAATTACAAAATTTTAATTAAAAACAATTTTTTTAATCAAAATAATTAATATTGATAAATTATGAATTTGAGTGGTTTTAAAGTATATTTAGAATATATTTTTACCATTTAATATAATGTGGGTCATTGAACATAATTTCACATTTAAACCAGACATAAACAAGTGACAATCTTTTGATAGTTATTATCTCTAAAAAACACGCTTTTTGTTTTAACAACGGGAATTAATTTTAAATTAATTTATCCCACTTTTGTGTTTTGAATTTGAAATAATGTATTCCATATTTGGAATCAGGATGTTCAAATTGTGTAAATAGGTAACTTTTATTTTTAAACATTTTGGATAATTACTCCGGTAAATATTTTATTTACCATGGTTAAAGGGTAAATCCGGTAAGCAAGGGTTAAAAAATAATATTATAATAATACTAAATTACCATAAAACGTGTCTTAACCCTATTTTTTGATACATGGTAGACCATGGGCATCTTTTCATCGATTTTGGGACCCCATGGATCCACTTGTAAGTGATAATGACACTTTATTTCAATTAAGTTAAAATAAATACAAAAATGACACAAGCATATATCTTTTAACAAAACAATTGTTATAGAGGGTTATATATGTTTTATTTTAGATTATAAATATTAATTAGAAAGATAATACTATTTCCTACATAATTATATTTTATTTATAATTTTTAGACATTAAATAATTTAATTTATTTATGACACAATGATGATGAATTAATTACTTTAATAGTGAACAATTACAATAATTGATATTATAAATACCCAAATAAATATAATATAAAACTTTTAATGAATTAAAAAAATTTTCTAGGATAATATGACATATTAGGATTTATTTAATTGACTTTTTTCTAAGTAATCAATCTGTTATGAGTTTCACAAAAATCAACTATTGAATAGTGTCAAAATTGACATAAAAGAGTTTTTAAAACAAATATTATATTATTAATTGATATTAAATTCCTAAAAATATACGGTTCGGAAAAGAGACTTATATCATGATAGGTTCGTCATTAATGGACCACTTGGGGGTCTCTTGGATGTATATAGTAATTTTATTAACCATATAATATAAAAATACAAAGACAAATTGTAAAAGTGAAACTAATTAACTAATAGTTAATACTTAAAGATAAGGTTAATATAATGACCCAAACCTGTATAAATTATATTGGTTGAGTTTTTTTCGACCCATCCCCACCTTAACTTTTAAATAATAAACTTTGGATCCATTATAAACCGAATATGAATTTATTATAAATTAGTATTTCTAGCTTTTCCAAAGGTGCCCCTCACCCCTCTTATAAAAGGGCACTCCTCCTTCTCATTTCTTAACTCCTTCAAAGCCCTTTGGATCGGCCAAACCCTGCCAAAATACTATCTCAAATTCCCTCAATACATCCTAGAGGACATAGTTTGTTCAGAAATCCAACCTATCGAGCCCTTTTGATCAAATCAAATGGAAGAACCCGAATAAGAGGTAATGTTTTCACCACCCCTTTTCAAGTTCCTTTCTTCTTCCACTCCCTCTTTCTTTGTTATTACCATTATAAAATAATAACTCTAGTCTCATATATATAATATGATGTTATTATAAATATGGTACAACCATATTCAGTATTCTATCCATCCTTTGAATAACATGTCACCATACGTGCGTACGTACGGCTTACCGTCTCCACGTCGTGGTGTAATTGTTATTCAATATATTATTATTTGGATGGGTATAATAATTATGTGTAACTCATGTAAATAATAAATATAACATGATAATGATTCTGTATATATGATATAACATCCAATTATATATTATTTAAATATCAAAATAATGATATTGTCGCTCGTGCGTATGTACGGACTACCGTCTCCACAAACGCGATGAGATTCATTATCCATCATATCCATTCAAGTATAATTATAATTTTATGATTTAAAAATAGTATCTAAGGACTTGATATCATTCTTTATATGAATAATATACATCCCATTAATAATGAATATGGCTCACATAACAAAGAATATAAAGTAAAATGAACCCGTTAACACCCGAAATGACGATAATTCTAAGATATTATTAACAAATCAATGTTGAAAGATCATATATGATATCATATTAAAGTAAATTATTCTTGTATAATTCAATAACAATTATTTCACCATTATACAGGATGTTAACCGACCGTCGACCAAGGAAAAAGTACAAAGGTATTTTCTTATCACACTTTCAATTCTGTGAAATTTCCATTGTTCGCCACTAAATTATTGAAAGTGGTGTATTGTGTACTTCCATTTGATATATGTTATCATGATTCTATTTATATTCATGTTATTCTGTAAATAATTTTGTGGTTATTAACTTTTGTCCATACGACTCAGTTGATTAACATGGTAAGGGGTTTCTTATCTCACTTTTAATTTCGTGAGATTTCCATTGATCACCACTTAATTATTGCATGTGGTGTATGTGTACTGCCCATGATTTTATTCATTGTGTAATATACTTTAATTTATGGGTATTTACATCATCATGGTATGATACTTCTTTCATGGGTGTATGTTTCGTATGTTACCTAATCGATAAGGGAATTTGAGATTTCAATTCCCACTCATTTGGCTTTACGCATATTTCATTGATTATATTACTCCATAATTATGTGTGGAATCACTATTCATTTGATTATGTCATAATATCCACTCCCCTTCCTATGGATATACGTTTGATACACATAATCACTCCATTGGTAATTCTCAAGTCATTGATATGAATTTGATAAGAGTAATTTTAACTCATTCACCATTTGTTGAGTTAAACATCCAATTCGTTGGTGTTGTTTTTACATGAATATGTGTGAATATCCTTTGATTGTTTTACACTGAATATCCAATCTTATTTAGTGTATTTATATTTTTCACACATAATTATGTCATTGATTTATCCTTAACCTAAGGATATGGCCTTTACGAGATATTTCATCTCAATTTACATTCCATTGAGACTTATTTGTTGATATACACCAAGTCACTTTTATGTGGTGTATATAATGTACTTTGACATAGTATATCATGAATCCCTTTATTCTCATGATATTACAACGTTTTGATTACAACAATTATTTGTATTCAAGTGTCTCTTTTGGTTGGAATCTCTAACTAAAATACCATTTTTTAAATGTTTTAAAGACTTATTCATCTAAATCATTATCCTTAATGTCCATGTTTTAAAAATTGTTTTAAGGATTTATTTATATGAACATTAAAGTTTAGAAATTAAAACTCCTTTTAAAAAGTTTCAAAGTGGTATGAGACACTTTGATTCAAAAATATATTTTTAAATGGCTTCTTGACAAATAGTGTGACATTTAAATGTTTTCAAGAAAAATGGGGATATTTCTCTCAAATAGTTTTGATGATTATTTTCATCTATGTCAACATCCTTAATTATTCTTGATTGAGGTTAATGTGATACAATACAATCTTCCATATTGTATCTAATGAGTTGTTTTTGACTGTGGATGTGCTATTTTTATACCATTCATGGTTTTTGGTTAAAGTATTGACATTTTGTATGCTAGTTTTAATACGAATGTTTATGTTATGTTTAAACCTATTCATATGAGGAATTCATTGGACTTAATAAGTGATGGGTGGAGCCCGCTATAGCTCCTAGATGCATCAGTAGGTCTCATGAGACAAACTAGTGTCTTGGCACAAGGCCTTGGAAAAATATCATTTGTAGTCTTGGCACGAGGCCTTGGATATGTGGTTCTGATAGTCTGGCATTATGCATTCCATCATTATGAAAGGGGTTATTGATATTTCATGTGATCATTAGACTAGTAGAATATCTATGTGAGTAAGTAAATGACATTATTTCATTTCACCTTTTCCATTTTATGCTGATGTTCAAGTTTAAAAGGATTTTGTTTTAGTTATAAATTGCCTTAAGTGTTTATGCTTATCTATAAAAGCTTCTGCTATAATGTTATCCTTACTGAGCATCTGAGCTCACCCCTTTCAATGTTTTATTTTTCCCAGGATTATGAAGAAGTATTTTATGAATGACCTATAGGGATAGTATGAGGGGATATGAAGACAAGATGTTTTTTTTATGAAGTAATTTAAAATTTTATGAATGTATCTAGTGTTTCCAAGGCTACTAAACTAATCGGTCTTTCGAGATTTTAGATTTCTTTTGATCATTCCAATGTTATGTAATAAAGCACCGACTCTAGGTAACTAGGGTCGGGGCGTTACAAAAATTATCTCGTAAAGCAAGGAAATGAGCAGATTTAGTCAAGCGATCAACAATAACCCAGATTGCATTTTTACCTCGAGGTGTCTTCGTCAATCCCACAACGAAGTCCATGGATATATTTTCCCATTTCCACTCTGGCACTGGTAAAGGATGAAGCATCCCTTTAGGTAACTGCCACTCTGCTTTAACCTGCTGACATGTCAAACACTTCACAGTAAAATCAACAATATCCCTTTTCATTCCATCCCACCAGTAATACTCTCGAAGATCTCTATACATCTTAGTACTGCATGGATGAACTGAAAACGGATAACTATGAGCTTTACATAATAACTCTCTCTTAAACTGTGAATCACATGGCACACACAATCTCTTCCTAAATCTCAAAACACAATAATTATCAATGTTAAATTCAGGCAACTTACCCTTCAGAACCAGCTCTACCTTTTTCTACAACTCACTATCTTGCTTCTGTGCTTGCTTGATTCTGTCTGATAGAGAAGATTTCACTCACACCTGAAACAAAATAGAAGAACATCCTGCACCAAAAACTTCTATGCCAAATTTCATCTAATCCATAACCAAAGGATCACATTCCAAACACAACATTGTTAATGAAGCATTACTTTTTTGACTCAAAGCATCAGCCACTTTATTTGTTTTTCTCGGGTGGATATGAATTGTACAATCAGAATCCTTGATTAATTCTATCCATCTCCTCTGCCTCAAGATCAATTCTTTCTGAGTGAATATATACTTTAAACATTTGTGATCGGTATATATTTCACACTTTACTCCATAAAAATGATGCCTCCAAATTTTTAATGCGAAAACAATAGCAGCTAATTCCAAATCATGTGTAGGTTAATTTACCTCATGAGTTTTCAACTATCATGAAGCATAAGCAATTACCTGATCATTTTTCATTAGGACACAACCAAGTCCTTTCAATAAAGAATCACTGTAGATAACAAACTCACCATTCTTGGAAGGTAGTGCCAAAATTGGAGCATTCACCAATATTCTTTTCAATTCCGGAAAACAAACATCACATTATTTTGTCCAGATAAAATTAACACCCTTTCGAGTTAGCTTAGTCATTGGACTAGATAACCATGAAAAATTTCTATCAAACCTTCGGTAATAGCCTGCCAAACCAAGGATGCTACAAATGTCAGTTACATTTTTGGGTCATGGACATTATTCCACAACCTTTGTTTTTGAAGGATCAATAGTTATCCCATCGTTAGAAACAATATGACCAAGGAAAGAAATTTGTTGCAACCAAAACTCACACATGCTGAATTTCCCATACAATTTCTTTTCTTTTATGGTTTTCAAAATAACCCTTAAATTTTATTCATGCTTCTCTCTACTTTTAGAAAAAACCAAAATATCATCAATGGAAACCACCACAAACATATCTAACAACTCATGGAAAATTCTATTCATTATGTCCATGAATACAGCAGGTTCATTGGTTAGCCCAAAAGGCATTACTACAAATTCATAATGGCCATATCTTGTATGAAATTCAGTCTTCGAAATATCTTCATCCTTTACCTTCAAATGATTGTACCACGATCTCAGGTCAATCTTGGAAAAATACTGAGCTCCCTAGAGCTGATCAAACAAATCATCGATGTGTTGCAAAAGATATTTGTTCTTAACAGTGACGTTATTCAAGGCTCTATAATCAATGCAAAGTCTCATTGAACCATATTTCTTTTTAACAAATAAAACAGGAGCACCCCATGGTGATGTTCTAGGTCGAATGAAACCTTTCTCTAATAAATCATGCAATTGCTCCTTCAACTCTAAAAGTTCAATTTGATCCATTCGATAAGGGGCTATTGAAATTGGATTAGCATCAAGATCTAAGTAAATAGTAAATTTAGCTTTCCGATCTGGTATTATTCCAGGCTACTCATCAGGAAAAAACATCAGGATACTCATTTACCACTGGCACATCATTAATTTGAACAGTTCCTTTATTTTCAATGATGTGTGCAAGGTAACATTCATTTCCATATTTTACAAGTTTCTCACCCTCTTGATATGCTATCAACAGTAAGGTTCCATTCTTGTACAAAAACTGAAATTCTTTCTAAAAATAAACTTCTTTATCTCTACATTCAATCATAGCATGCTAAATAGAGAGCCAATCCATGCCCAGGATAACATAAAAATCTACTAGAGGTAAAAAAATAAGGTTCACAAGTAGGTTCTTTCCACTGATAAGGATAGGAAGATTCTTATAAATTATTTTTTCCTCAACAATTACCCTAGGTGTTTTTACCACAAGTTCATGAGTCATTTCATGAGATGGTGTTCCCATTTTACTAGAAAAGTATTCAGAGATGAAAGAATTTGTAGACCCCGAATCAAACAACACGCTGGCATAATCTGAAAAAACAAACAAAGTACCTGATAAAACTTCATTTGATGGCCTGACATCTACTGAAGTAGTTGCAAAGGATTTCACCACCCCTTTCTTCTTGTAGTCTAACTGCTTCCCATCACTCGAGCTCTTTGTCGGACACTCATTTGCATAGTGACCCATCTCATTGCCCATAAAATATTTCACTAACTATAAATAGATTTTGGTCTTAATATCACCTTGATCTTTTTCAGTGCAATCACGAGCCTTATGTCCCATCTTACCACATCGGTAGCACTGCCAGAATTCAAAATACATTCCCCAACATGCCTTTTACAACATTTATCACAAACTGGAAACTTAGTTTTCTTACTGATAGACCTTTTTGAATAATTCATTCTTTTCTCCTTCCACCTCGGTCTCTTCTTCTGCTAGTTTTTATAGAACACTTGATCATTGGAAAACTCCATTTCCACCTTCTCAGCACATCGAAAAAGCTTTTCATAACTTTTAAACTCACGAGAAGACAATTCCATTCAATATTTTGGCATTAATCCTGAGTAAAAACGATTGATTTTACTATCAAGGTCTCAGATAAAATTTGGAGCATACCTTCCCAATAGAGTGAACCTTTCTTCATAGGAAGCCACTGAGTCTTTCTCTTTCCTCAATTCCAGGAATTGTTTCGCCATCCTAAGTCGAACAGCCTTAGGAAAATACTTCTCAAGAAACATACCTTTGAATTCAGCCCAGTCGAGAGCATCAATATCATCAGCGTCCCTGATTTTTTTTAACCATCAACCACCACTGATATGATTCACCCTCCAAACGGTAAATAGCAAGACTATCATTTTGATTGTCTGAACACCCCATGAAATCGAAAATCTTCTCCAGTGCATTAATCCACCCTTCAGCTAGCACAGGGTCAGATGAGCCTCTGAATGATGGGGGATGTTGCCTCATGAAATGTTCCACCACTAACATGTTCCTCTATGGTTGATATGGCTGATCTCATGCATGGATTCCACCATCATTTATCACTTGAGTCAATTGGGCCATTACTACAACAAACTGTTCAGTTCAAATTCCGACCATCTCAGGATGCTGATTCTGAAGGTTATTTCCTTCTGTATGCCTTCCTAGCACTGCTTCCCTATTTCCTCTACATAAAACCATTCTGAACAAACATGTCTTAGATGAAGCAAAATGGTAATCTTAAAATGCTATATCATTTCAATTTAACCGTAAAAAATATTTTTGGATAATCATTTAATAGAATTCTAACTCCTAAAGTTATCTAAACCGGCCTATGATACCAACTATAAGGCCTCAGCCTTAAACCATACTTAATCTTGATATATTTCAAGAATACACATTGAGGATCTTTTCAGGTTTATAGTTTTAGAGAATTAGATCATAAAACATGCATTATATCCCACATTTAAACAAAGTGGTTACAATAAAAGATAGTATTTACTTTTTCCCATCAACAAAAAAATATATAAAATAAAACATGGATTCTTTCTTGACACTTCCTTGACACTATCATCATATCATGTACCCTTCCCTCGACCTGTGAAAAACATTTCAAAAACATTGGATGAGCATAAAAAGCTCGGTAAGGGATATAAAAAATATGGAAAGGAAACATGAGTACATGTATACATAAGAATCAATGAAATCATACTTTACTCATAAAACATAAGAACTCTAACATACCTCATCAAATCATGAATAAATCGTACAAATCATAAGACACAAAGGTAACATGATACATTCATAAAATTCTTACATAGGAAGTAACCATCTTGGTTACGTTTGGAATACCCATCACAGTATATTCCCTAAATAGCTTCGGAGAAACCTTAACGTTTAACTCATTCATGTTACCCAATGCATTGGAGAGCTATATCGGGCTCACCCGCCCGTAATTTATCACGGAACCACCCGTCTTCATAATAATTCCCATGAACCATAACATAATCGTATCACATAAAACATGCATAAAGGAAACATAACATTTCCACTTTTCAATGACAAGATATCAATAAAACACATTGAGATAAAAACATTATGAAAACCATTTCAAAAACCAAAATAAAAGAATTGTAAAACATGGAATTTATTTTTCTTTTAAAAAATGTATGGCATGAAGAGGAAGCAAAAACTTAAATAATAGTCACGGCGGGGGAGAAGGCGTTGTCGCCGCGTACGTATGACAAAAACATTCCCTTTTATCGTATAGTAAAACGGTTCATATAAAAAAAATTCATTTTGGATAAACGTAAAAGTCAAAGGGGTTTATACATCGTATAAAATATGGTTCTGTATAAATCAAAATGGGCCTCAATGAAAGGAAATTGAGATGAAGTCCCATACCTTGTATCTGACTTGACATAATTGTTCTTTAATCTCCTGAATAATAAGCTTGAGTTAATTTATACGTGTTTAAGAACCTTTTTCAAGTTCATTATTCCTTTTATATCACTTATTTCCATGTCATGAACACTATGTATTTATTTAAGTTAATAACGGTCGTTTTAACGATCATTGGTACTTGAGTCAAAAATAAACCCTTTATAATTACAAGTTGTTCATGTATCCCTTATATCCAGGGTTATACTCATGATTTAGATATCATATATATCATATATATCCACTATATACATGCATTTATAATATTACATAACGTTTAGTGGTAAGAAATGAAATGCATCGTTCATGGAGACAGTAAGTCGTACGTACGCATGAACGCTACTTTCATTTCTATTTCGTATTTTATGGAATGGAATCATAATGATAAAAATGTATATTATAATTAAATTATAATATCATATATAATATCATTAATTACATCTTTTATACGTCCCACATATGGCATTAACGAATCAAATCACTTTGAAGGGGCGGTAGTCCGTACTTCCTAAAATGAAGATATCGCGTTTACCCATAATGGAAACCATAAAGGTATGCCATAAATGAAAAATAAAGAAGCTTAAGTAATACATAAACATATTATATATCATATATAAATATATTTTCATCTTAATGGCCAACTTTTAATGTGTTAAAAGAATATTGAACAATCATCGTTTCGTGGGGCAGTAATTCTCCATCCACAGAAACCGTATGTTCATTGACCATTTGATGTAGGTGTGTGTAAGTTTAGCTCGAATCCTTCTTATAAAAACATCCTAGTATATGGAAGATACGTGTTTTGTTACAAATGAAATGAATAAAAATAGTTTAGGGGGGTGGAGAAGCAAAATAAAACATAAGAACACAATAGAAGACACTACCTTTAAATCGGGTAACTCTTTTTGATTTGAGCTCAAAGGCTTCCTTGGGAAGACTTCAGCCCAAAGTAAAGCTTCTAAAAGTTATAGAGAAATTTGTAGAGACACAATGGGCAGGTTATGGCCGATCCAAAGGCTTTGGAAGTGTGGGTAAGGTGGTAGAGGTGGGGGCCTTTTATAAGAGGAGAGGAGGGGCACTCGTGGAAAGTTAAGAAAAGATACTTTGTTATAAAATGATTTTCAGATAAAAAAGGTCCCACAATTATATATTTCGAGGATACGGTGATAAGGGTTTTAAATCCACCAATCCAATAGGTTTTTGGAAAGTGTAGGTATTATATTTTACATTATATTTTCATTTTATTTAAATTGTTAAATAATGTGGTAATCTCGACATCATCATGGTGTCATAACTAATTTAATTTATTTAATGTATAAAAATTATAAAAAAAATACGATGTTGTACGAAATAATTTTATCTTTCCAAGGAATATTTATATTTAAAAATATGACTTGTATAACCCCATTTAAAAATTGTTTTAGTAAAAAAACTCATGTTTGTGTCATTTTTACTTTTACATTAAATAAAAAGATATTAATGTCATTTTCCTTCTATAGTGGCTCCATGGGGTCCCCAAGTTGACCCATGGATTGTATTGGTCGGACATGACACATCCAATAAAGGTAGGACATGTGTCATGTTCATTTCATATTATTAAAACATTATTCTTACCTTAAATTACACTAATTAGCTCTAATCGCGATTAAAAATATAACAGTTACTATTCACCAAAAAATTATTTGAATCCCATTGAACAACATTTTAATTATTAATGACAACCATGTATGTCAGATTTTTGAAATTCAAATCACAGAGGTGGTAAAATTTCATTTAAACGAAAAATCAGTTTTTTAAGTACCACTTAGTGGTTTCACTATTCATCAATAATTGAAGTTTTTCAGAAAAATACCAAAATTTCACCCTAATCAATATTTTATATTCTGAATTCAAAAATTATGTCTATTTTAGAAAATTCAAAACATATAAGTTACATTAATTAATTAAATAATTAATTCTCATTGTCTGAGCAAATAGCGTGTTTTTATGAAACAATAAGTAGCAAAAGATTGACACTAGTTTAAGTCAAATTTCAAGGTGAAATTAATTCCAATGTCCACTATTGGAATAAATGGTAAAAATATATTCTAATTTTACTTTAAAACTAATTGAAATGAGAATCTATCCATATAATTAAATTATATGAAAAAGCAGTTTTGATGTAAAATGCAGTATTTTTTACTATTCATTAAAAAATGAACATTGTTAGAAAAATACCAAAAAAATATCCAATGTAAATTTCAATGTCCCAATCATAAATAAAAAGTTTATTTTGACAAATATAGCTTATAAAATTGTCAAAATTTTGATTTAAAAATGGTTTGCCATCAAAAGACAGTAAAACAATCTTTTAAAAATATTAGTGTATTCCATGCTTAAGATTGGATTTATTCTGATTTTAAGCCTCAAAAACACTATCTAATTCATTAGTAGAAATAGATTAAAATATCTATTATTCATTACTTACATGGGATGTTACATTCTTCCACCTTTAGAAAATTGCGTCCCCGCAATTTATTTACTTATCGAATAAGTGGGGGTATTTAGCCCTCGTTGAATATTCAGATTCCCATGTTTCCTCTTCAATCATGTGGTTTTTCCACAAAACCTTTACCAGATGAATCACCTTATTCCATAACACTTTCTCTCCATGGTCAAGAATCTGGACCGATTGTTCCTCATAAGAGAGGTTCTCTTCCAGCTGAACTACCTCTCAACTCAAAACATGAGATGGATCTAGCATGTATTTCCTTAACATTGAAACATGAAAAACATTATGTACCTGAGAGAAAATCGGAGGTAAAGCCACTCGGTAAACAACTGATCCAACTCTCTCTAGAATTTCATATGGTCCAATGAACCTTGGACTCATATTTCCTTTCTTACTAAATCGCATCACACTTTTCCATGGTGAGACTTTGAGAAAAACAAGATCAACTACCTCAAAAGAGAGATCCTTTTTCCAGTTGTCCGAATAACTCTTCTTCCTGCTCTGAGCAGTTCTCATGTGTTTCTGTAGTAGCTGAACTTTTTCTAACAACTCTTCTAAAAATTCTGGTCCCATCAGCTTCCTTTCACCCACTTCATCCCAGAAAGATGGAGTTCGATACCGCTTCCCATATATCGCCTCAAATGGTGCCATCTGTATACAGGAATGAAAACTGTTATTATATGAAAATTCAACCAAAGAAATATGTTGGTCCTAACTTCCCTGATAATCCATCAAACAAGAATGTAGCATATCTTCCAAAGTCGAATTGTTCATTCTGACTGCCCATCTGATTGAGGATGAAAAACTGTACTAAAATTTAATTCAGTACCCAACGACTTCTAAAGGCCTTTCCAAAAGTTAGAAGTAAACCCGGGATCACGGTCAGATACAATGGAGAGAGGAACTCTTTGTCACCTGACTATCTCTTTAAGATACAAACGGAAATGTTGATCTGGGAAAAAAGTATCTCATAAAGCAACGAAATGATCAGATTTAGTCAATTGATCAACAATAACCCATAATGCATTATTACCTCGAGGTGTCTTCATCAATCCCCCAACGAAGTCCATGGATATATTTTCCCATTTCCACTCTGGAACTGGTAAAGGCTAATGAATCCCTTTCAGTTAATTCTGCTCTCCTTTGACCTGCTAACAAGTCAAACACTTCAGAGTAAAATCAGCAATATCCCTTTTCATTCCATCCCACCAGTAATACTATCGAAGATCTCTATACATCTTAGTACTGCCCGGATGGACTGAAAACGGATAACTATGAGCTTCCCATAATCACTCTCTCTTAAACTATGAATCACAAGGCACACAAAATCTCTTCCCAAATCTCAAAACTCAATAATTATCAATGTTTAATTCAGGCAACTTACCCTTCTGAATCAGCTCTACCTTTTTCTGCAACTCACTGTCTTGCATCTATGCTTGCTTGATTATGTCTGATAGAGAATATTTCACTCATTCCTGAAACAAAACAGAAGAACATCCTACGCCAAAAACTTCTATGCCAGTGTTCATCAAATCCTTAACCAAAGGATCACGTTCTAAATGCAACATTGTTAATGAAGCATTAATTTTTCAACTCAATGTATCATCCACCTTATTTGCTTTTCTCGGGTGGTAATGTATTGCACAATCATAATCATTGAATAATTCTAGCCATCTCTTCTGCCTCAAGATCAATTCATTCTGAGTGAATATATACTTTAAACTTTTGTGACCGGTATATATTTCACACTTTACTCCATACAAATGATGCCTCCAAATTTTTAAAGCGAAAACAACAACAGCTAATTCCAAATCATGTGTAGGGTAATTTACCTCATGACTTTTCAACTATCATGAAGCATAAGCAATTAACTGGTCATTCTGCATTAGGACAAAACCAAGTACTTTCAATGAAGAATCAATGCAGATAACAAACTCTCCATTCCTGGAAGGTAGTGCCAAAACTGGAGCATTCACCAATATTCTTTTCAATTCCTGAAAACAAACATCACATTATTTTTTCCAGATAAAATTAACACCCTTCCGAGTTAGCTTAGTCATTTGACTAGATAACCGTGAAAAATTTCGAACAATCCTTCGGTAATAGACTGCCAAACTAAGGAAGCTAAGAATCTCAGTTACATTTTTGGGTCTTTTCCATTCTTCCACAACCTTTGTTTTTGCAGGATCACCAGTTATCCCATCTTTAGAAACAATATGACCATGGAAAGAAATTTGTTGCAACCAAAACTCACACTTACTGAATTTCCCATACAATTTCTTTTCTTTTATGGTTTTCAAAATAACCCTTAAATTTGTTTTCATGCTTCTCATTACATTTAGAAAACACCAATATATCATCAATGAAAACCACCACAAACTTATCCAAGAACTCATGTAAAATTCTATTCATTAAGTCCATGAATACAGCAGGTTCATTGGTTAGCCCAAAAGGCATTACTACAAATTCATAATGGCCATATCTTGTACGAAACGAAGTCTTCAGAATATCTACTTCCGTTACCTTCAAATGATGGTACCACAATCTCAGGTCAATCTTTGAAAAATACTGAGCTCCCTGGAGCTAATCAAACAAATCATCGATATCTATAAAATGATATTTTATCTTAATAGTGATCTTATTCGAGGCTCTATAATCAATGCAATGTCTCATTGAACCATCGTTCTTTTTAATAAATAAAAAAGGTGCACCCCATGGTGATGTTCTAGGTCGAATGAAACCTTTCTCTAATAAATCTTCCAATTTATCCTTCAACTCTAAAAGTTCAATTTGATCCATTCGATAAGGGGGTTTTGAAATTGGCTTAGCATCAGGAACTAAGTAAACAGTAAATTTAACTTCCCGATCTGGTATTATTCCAGGCTAATCATCAGGAAAAACATAAGGATACTCATTTACCATTGGCACATCATTAATCTGAGCAGTTCCTTTATTTTCAACGATGTGTGCAAGGTAACATTCATTTCCATCTTTTACAAGTTTCTCAGCCTCTTGATATGATATCAATAGTAAGGGTTCATTATTTTACAGAAACTGAAAGTCTTTCTGAAAAGAATCTTCTTTAGCTCTACAGTCAATCATAGAATGGTAAATAAAGAGCCAATACATGCCCAGGATAACATCAAACTCTACTAGAGGTAAAACAATAAGGTTCGCAAGTAGGTTATTTCCACTGATAAGGATAGGGAGATTCTTATAAATTATTTTTGCCTAAAACTTTCCCCCAGGTGTTTTTTCCACAAGTTGATGAGCCATTTCTTGAGATGGTATTCCCATTTTACTAGAAATTTTTTCAGAGATGAATGAATTTGTAGACCCCGGATCAAACAACACACTGGCATAATCTGAAAAAACAAACAAAGTACCTGATACAACTTAATTTGATGGTCTGACATCTACTGAAGTAGTTCCAAAGGATTTCACCACCCTTTTCTTCTTGTAGTCTAACTGCTTCCCATCACTCAAGCTCTTTGTCGGACACTCATTTGCATAGTGACCCATCTCATTGCACCTAAAACATTTCACTAACTGTAAATAAAATTTGGTCTTACCATAACCTTGATCTTTTTCAGTGCAATCACGAGCCTTATGTCCCATCTTACCGCATCAGTAGCACTTTCTAGAATTCAAAAGACATTCCCCAGCATTCCTTTTACAACATTTATCACAAACTGGAAACTTAGTTTTCTTACCGTCATACCTTTTTGAAGAATTCTTTCCATTCGCCTACCACCTCGGTCTCTTCTTCTGCTGGTTGTTATAGAAAACTTAATCATTATAAAACTCCATGTACAACTTCTCATCACATTGAACAAGCTTTTCATAACTATTAAACTCACTAGAATCCAATGCCCTTCAATATTTTGGATTTAATCCTGATTAAAAACGATTGATTTTACTATCAAGGTCTCGGATAAAATTTGGAGCATACCTAGCCAATCGAGTGAACCTTTCTTCATATGCAGCCACTGAGTCTTCATCTTGCCTCAATTCTAGGAATTGTTTTTCCATCCTAAGTCGAACAACCTTAGGAAAATACTTCTCAAGAAACATACCTTTGAATTCATCCCAGTCGAGAGAATCAATATCATCAGCATCCTTGATATTTTTAACCATCGACCACCACTGATCTACTTCACCCTCCAAATGGTAAATAGCAATACTAACCTTTGGATTGTCTGAACACCCCATGACATCGAAAATCTTCTCCAGTGCTTTAATCCACCCTTCAGCTAGCACAGGGTCAGATGATCCTCTAAATGATGGGGGATGTTGCCTCATGAAATGTTCCACCACTGACATGTTCCACTGTGGTTGATATGGATGATCTCGTTCATGGATACCACCACCATTTATCGCTTGAGTCAAATGCACCATTACTAAAACAAACTATTCAGTTCCAATTCTGACCATCTCAGGATGCTGATTCTGAAGGATATTTCCCTCTATATTCCTTCCTAGAACTGCTTCCTTTTTTCCTCTACAGAAAACCATTCAGAACAAACATGTCTTAGATGAAGCAACATGGTAATCTTCAAATGCTATATCATTTCAATTTGACCAAAAAAAATATTTTTGGATAATCATTTATTAGAATTATAACTCGTAAAGTTATCTAAACCGACCTCTGATACCAACTATAAGGCCTCACCCTTAAACCTTACTTAATCTTGAGATATTTCAAGAATACACCTTGAGGATCTTTTCAGGTTTAGAGTTTTAGAGAATTAGATCATAAAACATGCATTACATCCCACATTTAAACAAATTGGTTACAATAAAAGATAGTATTCATTATTTCCCATCAACAGAAACATATATAAAATAAAACATGGATTCTTTCATGACACTTCCTTGACACTATCATCATATCATGTACCCTTCCCTTGACCTGTGAAAAACATTTCAATAACTTTAGATGAGCATAAAAAACTCAGTAAGGTATATAAAAAATATGGAAAGGAAACATGAGAACATGTATACATAAGAATCAATGAAATCATACTTTACTCATAAAACATAATCACTCTAATATACCTCATAAAATCATGAATAAATCATAGAAATCATATGACATAAAGGTAACTTGACACATTCATAACATTCTTACGTAGGGAGTAACCATCTTGGTTAAGTTTGGAATACCCATCACACTGTATTCCCTAAATCACTTCGGTGAAACCTTAACGTTTAACTCCTTTGCGTTACCCAATGCATTGGAGAGATATATCAGGCTCACCCTCCATTAGATTATCATGGAACCGCCTGTCTTCATAATAGTGCCCAAGAACCATAACATAATCGTATCACATAAAACATGCATAAAATAAACATAACATATCCATTTTTCAATTACAAGATATCAATAAAACACATTGATATAAAAACATTATGAAAATCATTTCAAATACCAAAATAAAAGAAAAGTAAAACATGGTATTTATTTTTCTTTTAAAAAATGTATGGCTTGTAGTGGATGCCAAACTCAAATAATAGTAATGGTGGCGGAGAAGTTGTTGTCGCCGCATACGTATGAAAAAAACATTCCCTTTTGTCGTTTAGTAAAACACTTCATATAAAAAAGATTCCTTTTGGATAAACATAAAAGTCAAAAGGGTTTTTACACCGTATAAAAGAAGGTTATTTATACAACAAAATATGCCTCAATGAAAGGAGATTGAGACGAAGTCTCATACCTCGTATCCGACTTGACTTAATCGTTCATTAATCTCCTAAATAATAAACGTGAGTTAATTTCTACTTGTTTAAGAACCTTTTTCAAGTTCATTATTCTTTTTATATCACTTATGGTCGTGTCATGAACACTATGTAATTATTTAAGTTAATAACGGTCGTTTTAACGATCATTGGTACTTGAGTAAAAAATAAACCCTTTATAATTACAAGTTGTTCATGTATCCCTTATATCCAGGGTTATACTCATGATGTAGATATACTATATATCATATATTTCCAGTATATAAATGCATTTATAATATTACATAACGTTTAGAGGTAAGAAATGAAATGCATCATTCATGGAGACAGTAAGTCGTACGTACGCATGAACACTACTTTCTTTTCTATTTCGTATTTTATGGAATGGAATCATAATGATATAAAGGTATATTATAATTCCATTATAATAACATATATAATATCATTAATTACATCCTTTATACATCCCACAAATGGCATTAACGAATCAAATCACTTTGAGGGGCGGTAGTCCGCACTTCCTAAAATGAAGATATCGTGTTTACCCATAATGGAAACTATAAAGGTATGCCATAAATGAAAAATACAGAAGCTTAAGTAAAACATAAACATATTATATATCATATATAAATATAGTTTCATCTTAATGGCCACCTTTTAATGTGTTAAAAGAATATTGAACAATCATCATTTCGTGAGGCAAAAATTCTCCATCCACGGAAACAGTATGTTCTTTAACCATTAGATGTAGGTGTGTGTAAGTGTAGATCGAATCATTCTTATAACAACATCCTAGTATATGGAATATACTGTTGTTGTTACAAATGAAATTAATAAAAAAAGTTTAGGGGGTTGGACAAGCAAAATAAAACATAAGAACACAATAAAAGACACTACCTTTAAATCAGGTAACTCTTTTTGATTTGAGCTCAAAGAATTCCTTGGGAAGACTTCTGCCCAAAGTGAGGCCTCTAGGAGTTAGAGAGGAATTTGGAGAGACAAAATGGGCAGGGGTTGGCCGAGCCAAGGGATTTGGAAGTATGGGTAAGGTGGTAGAGGTGGGGGCCTTTTATAAGAGGAGAGAAGGGCACTCTTGGAAAGTTAAGAAAAGATACTTTGTTATAAAATGATTTTCAGATAAAAAAGGACTCACAATTATATATTTCGAGGATACGGTGATAAGGGTTCGAAATCCATCAATCTAATAGGTTTTTGACAAGTGTAGGTATTATATTGTACATTATATTTTCATTTTATTTAAATCGTTAAATAATGTGGTAATCGCTGCATCATCATTGTGTCATAAATAATTTAAATTAGTTAAAGTCTAAAAATTATAAAAAAAATACTAAGATGTAGGAAATCTTTTTATATTTCTAATGAGTATTTATAGTCAAAAATCTGACTTGTATAATGCCATTTAAATTTTTTTTAATAAAAAACCTGATGTTTGTGTCATTTTTTACTTTTACAATAAATAAAAAGATATTAATGTTATTTTCCTTCCAAAGTGGCTCCATGGGGTCCCCAAGTTGACCCATGGATTGTATTGGTCTGAAATGACACATAAAATAAGTATAGGACATGTGTCAAGTTCATTTAATATTATTAAAATATTATTTTTACCTTAAATTAGACTAATTACATCTAATCGCGATTAAAAACTTAAAAGTTACTATTCACCAAAAAATTATTTTAATCTCATTAAACCAAATTTTACTTCTTAATGAAAACCATGTATGTCAGATTTTTGAAATTCAAAACATAGAGGTGGTAAAATTTCATTTAAACGAAAAATCCGTTTTTTAAGTACCACTTAGTGGTTTCACTATTCATCAAGATTTGAAGTTTTTCCGAAAAATACCAAAACATTACCCTAAGATATATTTGATATTCCAAATTCAAATATGATGTATATTTTACAAAATTCAAAACATATAAGTTACATTAATTAATTTAATAATTAATTCCCGTAGTCTGAGAAAATAGCGTGTTTTTATGAAACAATAAGTAGCAAAAGATTGACTCTAGTTTAAGTCCAATTTCAAAGAGAAATTAATTCCAACGACCAATATTGGATTAAATGGTATAAATATATTCTAATTGATCTTTAAAAATAATTCAAAAGATATTCTATCAATATAATTAAATTATATTAAAAAGTAGTTTTGAGGTAAAATGCAGTATTTTTCATTATTCATTAAAAAATGAACATTGTCAGAAAAATACCAAAAAAATATACAATGTAAATTTCAATCTCCCAATCATAAATATTAAGTTTATTTTGACTAATATAGCTTAAAAAATTGTCAAAAGTTTTTTTTAAAAAGGTTTTCCATCAAAAGGCAGTAAAACAACCTTTTAAAAATATTAGTGTATTCCATGCTTAAGATTGGATTTATTCTCATTTTAAGCCTCTAAAACACTATCTAACTCATTAGTAGACATAGATAAAAATATATATTATTCATTACTTACTTGTTATGTTACACTTTATACATTACCTCGAAAAATTTGTGTTAGTGTTTTTCGATGATATTCTCATCTACTCCATGTGTAAGGAGGAACATGAAGAACATCTAAGACCTGTGTTGGCGACAATGGGAAATCAGAAGTTGTATTCTATTTTCGAAAAGTGTGACTTTTGGATGAATAAATTCACGTTCTTTTGACATGTGATCCCATGTTAGGAAAATTCTGTGGATTGTTCAAAAATAAAGGCTATTGAGGAATGGTCGTGGCCCTCTAGTGTCACTGAAATCCATAGTTTCCTTGGATTAGATGGGTACTACCGATGTTATGTGAGAAACTTCTCACGATTTTCAAGCCCACCAATTAAGTTAACAAGGAAAGGGTTAATGTATGTCTGGATATAGAATGGGAGGGAAGCTTCAAGGAGCTAAATAAAAGGCTGATCACTACACCTGTACTCACACTATCGAAAAGTGGTGAATGTTTTGTGATATATTGTGATGCTTCAAAGAAATGCTTCATTGAATACTTAGGAAAAATGATAATGTAATAGCCTATTCCTCATGAATGTTGAAGATCCATGAGCAGAACTACCAACGCATTATCATGAGCTAGCAGCCTTGATTTTTTCCTTGAAAATCTGGCTGCACTACCTTTATGGTGAGAAGTGTTACATACACACCGACCACAAGAGCCTAAAGTATGTATTCACAAAGAAGGAGCTCAACATGCATCAAAGGATATGGATAGAGATAGTCAAGGATTATGATTGTTCTATTCACTACCTTCCTGGAATGGTGAACAAGGTAGACGATACTCTAAGAAGAAAAGAACCTGTTACTCTATCCATGTTATAGATTGAGAAATACCCTATCTTCATAGATATGAAAAGAATGTATTTAGAAATCATAATGGTTGGGGATACATCCTACCATGCCCAAGTGATTGTGAAACCATCTATCCAAGGGAATATTAAAGAAGCACAAATGGATTGTGTGGGGATACAAAAGAGGGTGAATGTGGTAAAGAAAGGGAAGCTGCGTGATTTGCATATCGACGATGATGGTGTGATTTGGTTTAGAATGTGGCTTTGTGTGCCTTCATCACCCGGGATAAAGAGTGAGATATTAGAATATTCATATAGCTCAACATTCTCTATCTATCCTGGTAGCACCAAGATGTTACGTGATCTCTAAGAACACTTCTGGTGGGAAGACATGAAGAAGGATATTGCAGAATATATATCAAGGTGCTTGGTATGTTATGAAGTTAAAGAAGAGCAACAAAAGTCCCAAGGGATGATGCATCCATTGCATATATCCATGTGGAAATGGGAAAATGTTATTATATACATTTTCACGGGTCTCCAGAATACTTCGAAGGGAAATAATGTGATATGGGTTGTGGTTGATTGACTCACCAAGACATCGCATTTTATCACTATTCAGGAAGATCTCCCACTTGAACAACGTGCAAGGATATATGTGAAGGAATTGGTGAGACTGCATGGTGTTCTACTCTCAATATTCTCTCACCATGATCCTATGTTCACATCTAAATTCTAGAAAAGCCTTCAACATTCTTTGAGTACAGAATTAACTTTCAGCATGACTTATCACCACCAAACTGATGGCTAATCTAAAAGGAATATTCAGATGCTTGAAGATATGCTAAAATCATGCTACTGGAATTCAATGTTGGATGGGATCAGCATCTCCCTTTGGTTGAGTTCTCATCCAATAATGGATTCCACTAGAGTATTCAGATTGCTCCATATGAAGCTCTGTATGGAAATCAATGTAGAACTGCAACCTATTCGGATGAAGTTGGAGAAAGAAAACTACATGGACCTGATCTTGTGGAAGAGATGAAAGAGAATGTTCAAGTTATCCAGAAACACATCAAATCTGTTTAATGTCAACAAAAGAGCTATGCTGACATCTGTCGAAGGGATTGGGAGATTGACGTTGGAGATAAAGTCTTTTTTCGAATATCACCATGGAAGAGAGTCATGCGATTTGGGAAGAAAGGAAAGATAAACCCAAGGTACATTGGCCCATTTGAAATCCTTGATGGTATAGGAGAGATAGCCTATTGGCTTTCACTTCCATCGAATATGGCTCAAGTTCATGATGTTTTTCATTTATCAATACTGAGAAGTACATACCTGATCCCTCACATGTACTAAATACAGAGGTGGTACAACTGGAAGATGATCTCTCTTATGAGGAGCATCCATTATAGATTCTAGACCAGAGATATAAGGTTATACGCAACAATTCAACCCACCTTTTCAAAGTTTTATGAAGGAATAATATGTTTGAAGAAGATACTTGGGAACTAGAAGAGGTGATGTAGGAGAAGTACCCTCACCTCTTTGTGTAATGTGGAATTTCGAGGGTGAAATTTCATAAGGGGGAAGAATGTAACGACCCAAAGTATTTCAATGGAAATTCCCTTATTATAAAAATGTCCTAAAATCTCATGAAAACAAAACCTAATGAACTACTAAGTGCTATGTGATCTTTAATCCTAAGTCTCTCACTTCTGTGTTTAGAATTTCATAAATCTGACATACACAGTTGTGTTCCAGATGATTTTTGTGGTCCAATAAAGAAAACCTAATTTTTGGTGAATAGTATCATACCCCTATGAATAGTAACCTACCATTATTAATAGTACATCTCCCAAATAATATTAATCTTACCCATGAATAATTAAATAAAATTTAGGCATCTTAGAAAGTGATAATTTTACAATAGTAAATGTTTTGGTATTTTTGTAAGTTATAAATAATCAATTATAAATAATTCATTAATTTAATAAAAAATGTTTTTTTAAAATGTGTTCATAAATTATCAAATCTATGTCTCCTAGTTTTTTGATAATTTTATAAGACCCTACGTAATTTTTGAAAGCATTATAAAATCAGTTTTAATTTTAAAAACTGTATTTTTCATGTAAATTATGATTTTAATTAAATATTAAATTAATTATATTTAGAAAATTATTTTTCAAAATTGGACTTCATTTTTGTATTCTAAACATCGATAAATGGTGAGGGTGAAATTTTGTGATTTTTTTTGAAATACATCAATTTTCAGATTAATAGTAAAATATACAGTTTTTCGTATAATCGGGGTATCCTAAATTTCATCATTAATGATGTAATGATGACATAACCATTCAATAACATTAGGTTCGGAAAAAATATATTAAATTTTATAAATTCTTCCTTAAAATACAATAATCTCAATTCTCAAACCTATAATGATCTTTCCAAAACCTAAAGGGAAAAGATGATTTCTTAAAGTGTCTTTTTCTCTTTCTTTCACATTTCTTTTAATAAATTAATGAATTTGAATTATAAAGATTAATTAAAGACTTAATATAATTATATTAAATTGATATATGATATTGGATGTCAGTATATTACTATTAAAAGTCTAAATTTTGATATTTTTTATTATTTAATATTTTATACTAAAAACTCATCCCTCCTCAAGTATAAATAACCCTCCCCCTCCCCTTGCCAAACCACTCCTCTCCAGATTTATGAATTTAATTAAATCTGCCCAAGAATATTCCCTAGACCATTCCCCACGTCCAAGAGCTTCTTTTATCATCAATAGACGAAGCATAGGCCCCTTAAGGAGGATCTCAGAAGGTGGAATCAAGTGGTAGTTTCTGTTCCTATTTCCATTAATTCCCTTTCAATTTCAAGTACTTTTGTTATTTTATCCCAACTTATCTTTGTCCATATGGTATGGTGAATAAAGTATCATACATATATTTAATGTTATGATACTAATGGGATTTATACCATCCAACCCCCTTCTCCTCTTCATTTTATTTTTTAAAAGAAAACATTGTTCGTCAGGTTTTAATCTATCACCTTCAAGATTGACATGTTTTATTTTTCAATTTCTATCTATAGATATGGTAATAAATCCATTTTTTGGTTGAAAAAGAATATTATATATGTATTATTTCCTATTACATGTTCTGTAACTAACTTATGTACATATTACAAGATGAGTAATGAAAACAAGTTCGTTGTGGTCGAAAAACCGCCCAAATTAACCCAACTGATCATCATATAATTCCAATATAATTATTCATCCACATCGTATAAAATGTAATTAATATTAAGATAATTTTAAATTATGGAATATCATTAATAAAATTGAATATATTTTCTGGATGATTACCCATGTTCTACACAAACTTCAATTCATGAATACATGTGAAACTCTCATGAAAACCATAAAAACGAACATTCCCGAACAATGTTTTTAAACTCTATAACTCATCAAAAGGCCCATAAAAATACACAATGAAACCAAGATTCTCCATAGTAAGTTATAAGGTTATTTAATTTCTAATTAATGAATATAATGACATTACATTGGACATTAAAGAGAAGTAAGCATTCCGATACAAGGTAAGGGGAAATTCTCAAACCTAACTTCCATCATTCAGGTTCTCCCTTTTTCACTCCTTAATATGTTTACCCCTAAAAAATATTTTTTTTCATCATTGTATTTATAATTCTGGGATATACATGTTTTTCACTGATATCTATGAAAAACAAAATGTTTTCCAAAAGAAAACTTCTTTCAAGAACACAACTTTTACTTCTCACTCAAGATTGACGGTTCATGTTACAGGTATGTTATTCCCTCATTCTTTTGGGAACCCAATGTATAGGAATGTGTTCTTATGAGATGAAACCAATTATATTTCAAGGTTTAGTTATGTTCATTTATGTAATATTTTCATTTGGGCATTCATGATAAATGATAATGTTATGATGTGACGTGTGCGCCCGAAATTATATAGCGCAATATGAATGTTTAAATGTGACGGGTGCGCCAGGAATTATATAGCGCTCAAATTAATTGGTTAAAGTGAAAAATGTCATGAGTAAATGTGAAATTATGTTTTAAAAAGTTGATTTATTTGTTCACAATCATGTGTGGTAGTTAAATACTAAGACATCATGTTTTATTTTTATGCATTGCCACATTTCAAGAATCTTATTAATGCTTCCTCTCATGTTCATGATTATTTGCATATGTTAGGAATATTCTCACCCCATGATATATTGTTCTAATCTATCCTCTTACAGGGATTCTATCTCGTCCCTTTTGATGTGTATCCTTAGGTGGCTACATGTACTAAGGAGAGGTCAAGTGCCAATTAGAAGCTAGAGAAGAAGAAATGAACAAAATAATTTATACATGATGTTGTAATTGTTATGTATGGTCCTAGTTTTCCCAAGACACTCAAACGTTGGATCCTATATGTTTAATACTATTATGTTATTTATCATTAAAATGATGTAATTTTAATGTAAGAAAAGGATGGGTCATAATTAGGACTCATGCCCTAGTAAAATACGAAGGTTCCACTCAATGGACAGATAGAGGACCCATATCATGTATTCAGAGGAGGGTTCCACTCTAATAGTCAATAGAGATTCCTAGACCTTGCTAAAAAGAGAGTTCTACTTTGATGGTAGAGGACCCTTGAACATTCATGCTAAAAGGTTCACTCTGATGGAAGAGGGGCCATACCCACCGCAACTAGGGGGTTCCACACTAATTGTCGATAGAGGAATCATGTATTATGAAATGTGAAGGTCCCACCATAATAATAAAGGACTCATACCCAAACATTCTTGTAACACCCCAAGCCTCCACGATTCGTTTCCCATTGAATAATATAATATCTTGTGTTGTACGCAACAATGAGGTCTATCACACCACGACGTAAAAAAATATCCATTATAAATAATAATACCCACTTTTAGAAATGTTATATATTATTTTTTTCAAAATGGAATTCATTTTTGGATTCAGAATGTCAAAATTATCTTAGGTTGAATTTTTTGTATTTTTTTGAAAACATTCAACTTTTGATGAATAGTGAAAAACACTACAATGTTTTTTAAAACCGACTTTTATTTTTAAAAATTATTTATTTTATTTAAATTTATTTCAATCAAAATAGATACGTAAAACCTATATATGTTCAATATAATTTATTGAATTAATTTTATAACAATATTAGACATATAAATATGTGTTGAACTTTTTACCGTCTTTTAACCACCTACTAACCACATTTAAAAAATTTCATAAAACGTAATTTTACCGCTTCTGTGAATTAAATTTTAAAAATAAGAGAGACACTATTGATATCGGTAATTAAAAGGTGGTTCAATAAGATGAAAAAAAATTTTGGTGACTAATAACATTTGACTTTTATTTACCAGGGTTAAAAGTAAATATGGTAATTAATGGTAAAAATGATATTATAATTACCCTAACACATGTCCTAATTCTATTGGACAAGAGTATATATTCCAAAATCAACCTTAGTATTAAAATTTGATCCTTTTTACCCACATGGATTAGATTAGGAAATTTATTATTATTTTATTTAAATAAGTGTTAAAAGTGATAAATTAAATGATAATATTTATCTATTTTTAATATTGGGTTATATATAAGATAAATTTGACAAGAAATATTAATTATTAAGATAAAATTATTTCATAAAAAATGGTATTAAATATATAGTTTTTAAACCCTAAATAATGAAATTTATTTATGATAAAATGATGATGAAACAATTAACTTATTAATGAAAGATTAAAATAATTGATATTATAAATATCCAAATAAATGTAAATTGAGACTTCTGATGAATTCCAATAGTATTATTTGTTAATATGACATTTTAGGTATTGTTAAATAAAATTTTCATTGTATTTATAAAGTTTTCAATACTTTAAAAAAATACCAAAGAGGGTCACAATTTTCATAAATGTGTTTTTAAAACAAATATTGTATTATTAATTGATATAATGTTCATAAAATTCAATGTTTCTTCCAAAGGAAAAAGATAAGGTTAGATATATTGATAATTAACCACTTGTGGTTCTCTTGTATTTTTATAGTAATTTTACCAATAATTTATTATAATAATACAAGAATATATGGTAAAAGATAAACTATTAAACTAAGAGTTAAATCTAAAATATAACAGAAATATAGTGATCTAAACTAGTCTAAAACCTATTAGTTGATATTTTTTTCGACCCATAAACACCTATTCCTTGAAATAAATTGTTTTGGAGCCATTATAAACTGAATTTCATTGTACAATAAAATACAATTTCATTCTTTTCCAACAGTGACCTTCACCTCTCTTATAAAATGGTACTTCCCCTTCTCTCAAAATCACACCTCCAATTCCATTTGGCACTGCCAAACCCTTATAAAATATCCTCCAAACTACCATCCATTTATCCTAGAGGCATTACATTGATCAGAGTTGAACCAATGGATCCCTTTTGATCCACTCAAAATGAAACACCAAAAAAAAGATGTAATAATCTCCTCACCACTTTCAAATTTCTTTTCTTCTTCCACATTCTCTTTATTTTTTGTTTCCATACTAAAATAATAGCATCAGTACCTTATACATTATATGATGCTATTATAAATATGGTACATCCGAATTTATTATTCTATCCATCCTATGAATGACAAGTCACCATACGTGCGTATGTACGACGTACCATCTCCATTGCGTAGTGTAGTTTGTTATTCAAACACTTCAATATTTGGATAGGAATAATAATGAGTATAATTGATGTATATAATAAATGTTACATGTTAATTATTTTTTATTTAGGATATACCATCCAATTTCATACTATTTCTCTATCAATAGTATGATATTTTCACTCGTGTTTACAAATGGATTACCATCACCATGAATGCGATGAAATTCATTCCACATCATAAACATTAAAGAATAATAATCATTTTACATTTAAAAATTATGTTTAAGTACTTCATATTATTTGGTATATTAATTAAATTCATACTATATATAATAAACAAGCCTTATGTAACCATGCATATAAAGGAAAAATGAATCTGTTAACACCTAAAACAATGATACTACTGAAATATTATTAATAATGAAATACAAGAAGGTAATATAGGATATCATATTTATGTATGTGCTTATTTTATAATTTAGTAATTATTATTTAACTATTATACATGAGGTTTAGATACCCTTGATCAATGATATTTACAAGGTATGTGTTAATTATACAATCTATTCATTATCCGAGGTTGTTTATACGTGAGTATCTACTGGGACCTCTTTGTCACCCACATCTGTGTTTCTTACAAATGTATTTAAAAACATTTTAATATTTCATATAATATGGGTTATAGACATTTATTCCTTTTTTGACTCCTTATTGAATGTTTATAAAATAATATTTCTGCCATTTTCCAAACAAGGTCTATTACGACCTTCTCATCATGATTAAGCAAATAATGTTTTTTATCTTATACGGAGAGTGCATCTATTTTCCACCGTTATAACATCTTCAAAGCATACATTACTAGATTACAAAAATAATTTCAAAATAAATGTTTTCTTTTATAATTATAAGCCTTTAAAATGATTTCAAAATGTAAAGATATTTTTCCCTCAAATAGTTTTGATTTCATTGATGTCAAAATCCTTTGATGGATTTTACAGTTGATTGAAGCTGGTTTAGTATCATACAATAATCCATATTTTATTGAAGGTTTTTGATATTTTTGACTATGGATGTGTTATTTTTATACCATTCAGGGTTTATTTGTAGTCTCAGCATGAGTCCTTGACTCTGTGGTTATGATGTCTGGCATTATGAATTCATCATTATGAAATTGGCTTTTAATATTACATATCATTATTCAACTGGTAGAATATCCATGTGAATAATTAAATGGTGTTATTTTATTTATATTTTCCATATTATGCTGAAGTGTTTGTTTAAAAGCCTTGTGTTTTAGTCTTATACTTTTCCTTAAAGGTTTATTCTTATTTATGAAGGTTTCCTCTATATTAGTATCCATACTGAGCACCTCATCTCACCCCTTTCTATATTTTATTTTTTCAAGGATGTGAAGAAGTTTATTATTATTGACCTAAGGGATAGACTAAGGGATATTAATGTGTTGAATGGAGACACAATATTATTGTTTTTGATTTCATAGTTTAATGTAAAACTTTTGTTTGTATCTAATACATCCCAGGATACTAAACTGATCAGTATATCAGTATTTGATCCCTTATGACCATGTGAATGAAATTTAATAATTCACAGACTCTTGGCAACTAGGGATAGGGCATTATAAAGTTAAATGTTTCCCCCTAAGAGTTGATAGGGGAACCATGATCTGTGCCAATAGAGGATTTACACTCTAATAGTCAATGGAGGACCCAATCCCTTTCAAAAAATAGGATTCCACTCGGATATTCTTTAGTTGACCCATTCCTAGCCCAGTTGGAGGGTTCCACTCTAGTAATCAAGGAACCATGCCCATCCCAATGAGAGAGTTCCACTTGAAATTCCACTGGTGATCCTTTGTGATCAATGTCATCATCGAGCGTCACCTAAATAATCTCTATGCGATATAAATATCACATCATAACCTAAAATACATAACTAATGGAAAATCGTGTTATACATGGGAAAATACTTAATATTTTATACTTACATTCCAAAATCTATGTCGAGATCACGTTTATAAAAGTGTTTGTCATTTCATAAATATGAACCAATGGGTACACATCTTGTTAGGGGACCCAAATGGCATGTGTTCCAACTTCATCACCTGTATTTACTTCTATAGTTACACATATTTCATTCAATGTAGGTTTACATAGAATTTATTGGATTTATATTATATTCCCATTTCACTCAGGGTCCCCCTGTGTGATTGGACATGTCCATGTATTCTTGTTGTATCTATGTACTTTACCCTGTGTCCATGTACTTTGGTACATTTCTAGTTACATAGAAGTGTACTCCAACATGGATTCCATATCGTGTTGTCCACCACATGGATCCTCCACATGGTTATGAAATACATGTTTTATATTGATTCTACATGTTGTTCCATCATTATAAATGTTTGGAACCCTATCTGCCACAACATAGAGGCTACACGCCACGTGTTCATCATAAAACAAGACATGTAGTTGTGTTTTTCATAGATATCCAAATCTATGATCTACGAGTTTAATTAAGTCTTTTGAAATCAATTTCATCCTTTCATAAAATATTTTCTAGTGGATCAATCTCAAACTGATATATTCCATCCTTCTAGGAGCCATAAATACAAATCTAGTGCTTCATATGCATCACATTCACCATGCATGATTGAGTTCATCAGTTCGTTGAATAATTTGTTTCCAATCATAAAAAAATAACAATAAAACTGATAATAAACTTCATCAATTCTATATTAGATGATCCAATATTCATATATTGTTTCATTATGATTTGCGGGGCCTAATCGGGCTTCGTACTATCCGACAACAATGAACCGGGACTACAGGGTCCAATTGGTGAAGAACATGAATCAATTTTTGGGGAATGAAAAAAACACATATTTATCGATCAGTTAAAAGAGTTATTTTTAAATTATGTTCAACTGGATATCCAAGGTTAGAAAACAGAATGAATAATAAGATATCTTTTACAAAGGTACATTCAATGGACACATTTGGAAGAGGTCAAAGGATAGGATTGATATACGTAATCATTTTTATAAAAATAGATAAAATTAAAAATAATAAATGTTTCTTATGAGGATATTGAGTCATTATTCATCTAATAACACACCCTCCATTAATTGAGGTATGTTTGTGTGTTTACTACACATTGGTATGATCAGATCCAGAGTTACAACGTTTTCATATGTGATTCCCCAATTAAAGGAGAGGAGAAATAATCTATCAATGGTCCTATGATTATTTGTATAAAACTGAGTGATTCATCATTGAAATATATTTATATAAAATATGCTAGCTTAAATTAATTAATTGATTTATTTATTAACTAATTTTTCCACTGAAAATACAACCAATGGTCGAGATATCCCAATGCCCGAATCCTACCAATTTTTGCTTGACTCTAGGGTAAACATCTTGTTTTGAACTCAACCATGGTATTGGATTTATAATCCGAGTATCTGTTTAAGAATTATCCCATTATCATTATGAAACTATTCGAGTGTGATATAAAATATGCATAATATTTTTTAAAAATGAAATTTCGGCACAACATGCCTCAAAATTACACTTCATCTCATTTCCAAGATCTATAAATGTATAGTGAAATATTTCAATGTATTACACGTCAAAACTATGTCACTACATCATTACTGCTTTCTTGATTTTCATCCCCCAAAAATAAAAACTAATAAAAAAACTCAGGATACTGATCTTGTATATGGATCTCCTCCAATTCCAATCAGTTCTCCTTCACATTCTCATGTTTCCACATCATTCGAAGCATGTGGATAATACCTCCATGCATGGTTCACTTATGGGGATCCACGATCTCCATTGGGTGATCTAAAAATGTTTCTTTATCTGTGATCTCTCGATTTCCTAAGTAAATGATGTACATGGGGTCATGTATGTATCTCATTAACTATGACACATAGAAGACGACGTTCACCCACTCCTTCTATAGGTGTAGGGAATGGTGGTAAGAATCCGTTCCAAACCTCTAAATGATATCGAATGGCCCATTAAACCCTGGGGATATCTTGCCTCCCTGAGTAATGCTCTAAGATACTCTTCATGGGGAGACTCTCAAGAAAAAATAGTCTCTCTAATCGATCTACAAGGTCCTAATATATTGATCTGTATAAGATTTCTGTATACTATGTGTCGTCCCTATCCTCTCATAGGTGACCTAGACCTTCCACATCATCACATGTACCATCTTTTGTCCCACAAGATATGTCTCACTAATCTCTTTCCAAAATAATGATGACCCGTATGTTCTCCCTTAAAAGACATCAAATGCTGTCATGTCAATGGTAGAGTTGTAGTAGTTTTTGTACGCAAAATCTTCCAATGGAAGGTAGAACACCTATATTCATCTCAAGTCTAACATAAATCACATAGAATATCCTCCAACACCTAGATAATGTTCTCAACATTCCCATATATAATGGGGAGAAAGGTTGTACTCATCCTCATCTAGTTCTTGAATGCCTCCTACAACCCTCTACACAATCATGACAACAATTGTGTGTCATGGTCAGAGATAATCATTAAGGTCACCCATGTAGGAAATCAATCTCTCGTACACACAAATTCCACAAACACTACACAAAAATCTTCATCAAGTTAAACAGAAGTTTGATAACATTATTAATTAGTAAGATTCCTACTAGACGGATGCATGACCCTTCACTGTCCACAAAATCCCTGTAACAAAGTCCAAGGATATTTCACCCAACATCCTCTTCGGGATCTTAAGGGGCTGCAACAGAAATTTTTGAACATGGTGCTCAGCCTTCACCTACTAATAGATGTGTCACAGAGTGATGAAAATAGTTGTACTCTATCTCATGTTGAACCACCCAAACTAATGCTGAAGGACTTTGTACTTCTTACCCACACATAGATGTTCAACTAGAGGAGGTTTGAATCTCTCAAATCCCTACAACCCTCATCATGAATGAAACAACCATCCACCCCTAGAGAAGGATTATGTGATTACCTCCAACAAAATATTCATATATTGAATACCTCATGGATATCTGTTCATGTAAGTCCTTACATTCAATGTCTCTTAGATGGTACCGTCTCACATACTCATGAAGCAGCGGAGTTATCACCATCAACTGAAGAAATTTTCTACCCTCATGCTCCACATATATCAGCTGTAAAGAAACTAACATCTTAGATTCCTCATGTACCAAGATTTCATGGGACTTTGAACTAAGTTCATTTTCCACTACTTTTCCCTTCCCTATAGTATAGACTATCTCAAAGTCATACACATATAGGAACTCCAACCAGCACCACTATCTTAGGTTCACGTCGATTTATAAGAAAACACAATAAAGAAATTGATGGTATAAGTAAACCAAAATGTTCTACCATGAAGGTAGTGCCTCCACATCATCAAGGAAAATACTACTACTTCCATCTCAAGCTCTCATGTTGGGTAGTTCTACTAATGGAGTCTAGGCTTCCTTTTCCCAAATTCAAAAATTGTATGTCACTACATCGATACAAATTTGATCCCATCTATTGATTTATTAAAATACAATATATACCCCAAACATTCCTCAGGTAGTCTCATAATAGATTCCCTCATCATCCTCAACCTCGACTCCTTGTAGTCAATTTGGAACAATTTACCCTAAGTAAAATTCTTCCCTTTCAACATCCTGGTGGTCAAAGGGGATACAATCCCAGAGAAAAACTCCACAATATTCATATAGTACCCCACTATGCCATGAAATATCCACACATCTAACATGCTCTAGGTTGGATCCCAAGAAATAACTACATTGATCTTCACTAGGTTTGTGGAAAACCCATGCCAAAAAATAATATTCCCTTGAAATTGTTCCTCATGAATATAGATCTGGCACATTTTGATGTTCCCATAAAGCTGGTTCCCTCGATAAAAACCTAGAACCATCAGAATTTTCTATGCGTGATCTTCTTCTAACGAAGAGTATATGAGTATTTCATCGATGAAGATGACCAAAAACTATTCGAAGAATTCCTGGAAGATTTGGTTCATCAAATATATAAACATGGTGTCATAATTTTTCACACCAAAGTAAATTACTATGAACTCATATTGACTTTAGCAAAATAGGAATTGAATCATAGGAATATATTCCTCACAATCTCATAATATTTGTAGTTGGATCGCATATCGATATCTGATAACCATATTGTGTATCACAACTGATCAAATTTTTCATCAATCCTCAGCAAGGGGTACTTTTTCATTATCATGGGCTAGTTTTGGTGATGATAATTCGTGAAACTATGCAAAATCAGGTAAACCATTTTCACAAAAAAACACAAAATCTTCCAAGGGGGACTCAATGGGCTTGGAGAAACCCTCATTATGATGGTGCTACAGAATATAATGTATCACAAGAAGCTAAATAAGGTAAATACCATTTTCTGAAGAATATATTGGAGGGTTTCGAGGGTGTCAGTCAATTAAAAAATCAATCTCATGCCTCTGAGGTAGTCATCAAAAATCATCATGGAATACATCCATAAAATCTTTCATGACTAAAGGAATCTAGATTCATGATGATTCTGCTTCACCAATCATTATACTCACATACTTATGGGTGATGGGTTGTATCCTCCAACTTCCCGAACCCACTCAATCATCCATGATATCTATATTTAACGTAATAGAGAATCTCATCCCATCAGTACGTACACATCTAGCGGATCTGCGATAATATAAAATATAGACTTCGACTATGGACAACCAATACATACCCAATATGGTGTCATTGGGCTCCATCATGATGATAAAACGTCTCACTTGAACCTCTCTCAACCAATAAATAGCTTTAACTCCAATAAGATAAAAGATATAGAATAAGCCTTCCTTGTAGAAACATCAAGATGAAGTTGTTGGGATAGCGCCTGAAAGGGGAGATCCATATATCCCACTAGGAGTGTAGTGTTGATGGAATGACTAAAACTTGTGTCGTTAAATACTTAATTATGAGTATATAAAACATAGATAATACCAATTATCATATCATGTGTTGTAGGTTTATATGACTCTAGATCATGCATTTTTCTGTGGCCTTGACTGTCAGATCACTGAGCCTGACATGTGCTGCGTGGTGGTGGGGGTGGAAGGATATCATAGAGTCATCCACCACCCATAGATCCTCCTCCTCTACCATATCTACATTCTAGGGGGTCTCTATTAACTCACATGGGAGTTCCTTTATTATATTGAAGTCTCCACCGTGGTGGTCTGTTAGCTATTTATCTATGGTCTTTGGTGTCTGTTGTTGTACATTTAGGCACATGGTGACCATTAACATCACAATAAATGACCCCCTCCCACCCCTCTAGGATCCCCTAGTGGTATACATTTCCCAATTACGTATGACCAATCATCTATGTATGATCATTATAGGGTCTCCTGCACTAGGATCTTACCGATTGGAACCTCGTAGATATTGTATATAACTCAACTCTAGGAAACCCACTACTATATCCAGCAAGCTAGAGTTCCTCTGAAAAAATATCACTATCACTAGTTCCTTCTCCAACACCCTATCTTAGGTGTTAATTACCAAGGGCAACAAACTGACATAGATATCCTTGTATAGTGCTTTGTAAAACTTCCATGCTTGAATGTATCCATCTCAGATCATATCACGGTAGTACAAGGTTAGGTCTATAATCATTTTGGTGTACTCATCAACCATTACCCCTCCATGTTGTAGCTCTATTATATTCTAAGTCAATATTGAGAAAAAATTGTAGGGGTAGTTATCCTCTTGAAACAACTACAGGAAGTTAGTCAATGAGAGGGTTGACTCATCATGAATCTTGGTTACCAAACTCTACCAGCACCCAGTTGCTACATGGAAAAGGATAACTTCCTGTGTAACTATTTAATCCATTGTTTTCAATATGATCTTGATGACATAGATCACTAAATATATTCAATCTTTTTTAGCCAGGGGATATAGGTTGCCATAGAACCTCAGTGGCCTCTAGTGTGGGAAATAACAAAGTGCACTAAACATGTACAAATCCTCAGCTAACTCTACTAGGATGCACATATTATCAATAGGGGGAGGTGATGGTACCTCTCCTCCATGATTAAGAAGCTCAATATATGGACACTAAACTAAGGCCTTATAATTCATTGAATTATCATGATGATCTAGAACTGGTATCGTAGATAGATATCATTGTGTATGCATCCTAAACGTGACTATGACGTACCCTGGCCAGATTAGTGTATATATATATATATAAATGGGGATCTAAATCAAGGAGTAAAATAAAAAACTCAAACATATATAAATCATTTAACAATGATTCCAACAACCAATGCCTCAGAATTATCAGTTGAAAATCATATAGTCTAGGACCTAGTGAATAGATATATCAACTTCCCATAACAACAATGAATTCCCTAACCCGAGAGCAACACTAGTAACATTTTGACATAGTTACACTAATCCTAACCAAATCCTTGTAATTAGACTACTCAATAAAACATTCTATTGAATTAAAATCTCTAATAAAAAAATGTCATGACCAGAGCCTAAATGGAGCTTGAGATGAAACTATTCTTTGACTACCTTTATAGACCAGGGTGTGGCGATAAGCATAGGAATGCTTATTCTAAATGGTAGGGAATTTACTTGTGTATCTGTATCCACAAAACCAAGCATATTAGTTAAAAATTTCATAATAATTATATTAAAAGGATACAATATCTATAATGAAAAAAACAGGCAAACCCTCTATGGTGCATATAAGATTGAATGTGGAAACTAAAAACTAAAGGGTAAAAATAAAAACCTAACCATAACTATGTCCTAACCTATCAAAATCTGGAAATTAAACTACTAAGTGATCCCAAAACCTACTCTACATGGTAAAACCAACGTACTCAGTCCCTGTGACAATGTGTCTCTATGATCCTATGAAGTCACCACCATCTTATCCAATGTAAATATAATACAAGACATGTGTGGGAAAATCCCATTTATGGGTGTGAATATAGATAACCAGTACGATTCCCCAAAAGCATTAGGCAGATACGTAATAAAGGAAATAAGAATATGAATATATTTTCTAGTAAACATGATACAGATCAACCCAAACAATATAACGCGTATCCTCATCCATGTACTGGGGGATCAATATGGTGTGTAAATTGACTACATGGTGAGTCTATTCCACAATTGTAACGATAGTAAACTCATCCAACCATGAAAAGATATACATAAAAATCACATGACATTCCATGTACATCGTTGAATCCCATGGTATGAGAGTAAAATAAATCAAATTTTATGGATACAAATATATGTATATATGCTCATAAAATAAGAACAAAGAAGTGATAAATGGGATATTAATCTCATAGATCATCCCTAGAAAATGGATTCCATTAGTTCTAAAATTCAAATAAGGATGCTCACATCTTGTGCATCTTCCCATAGAAAAATATCCAATTAAATACACACCTTATATCAATTCCTTATTGTCTAGGGGACACAATCTCTAGATAGAGCACCAATGTGCTGGTAAAATAGGAGGGTTCCACTCAATTGATAAATCTATTACCCATAAAATATTCCAACATTATGGTTCCACCCTATTAGTTGATAGAGGACACATACCCTTCCCAAAAAGAGGGCTCAAATCTGATGGTAGAACACCCATTCCTAGCACAACTAGATGGTTTCAATCTAATGGTAGAGGACCCATTCTCATCCCAACTAGATAGTTCCTCTCCAATAGTAAATAGATGGCCCATGATTTGTGCAACATGAGAGATCCACTATGATGGTAGAGGACCCATTCCCATCCTAGTAAGAGGGTTCCACTCTAGGAGTAGATAGATGACCCATTCCATGTTTGAACATGTGAGATCCACTATAATAGTCTACGTAGGACCCATGTCATGCCCAATTGGAGTGTTACCGTCTAATATTATCTAGTGTACCAATTATCGGTCTAACTAGAGGGGTCCAATTTAGTCCCTGAGGACCCATGCATAGCCCAACTAGAGGGTTCCACATGGAATTGCTCTGGTGGTTTTTAATGAACACTACAATCCACGATCATCACCTAAACAAGATTCATACAAAGAAAATATCATATATTATCTGAAATTCCAAATATGGGGGAACAATATCATTATACATTGAAAACACTCATGATAGGCTACTTGTATGCCAAAATCTGAGTCCATGTGATGGATATATAAGTGGTTGAATATTCCTAAAAATGAAGCAATGGGTACAAAACATGTGAGGGGACCCACATGGTGTGTGGGACTACTTCAACACTTGATTGTGTCCTTATATGTACATAGATCTCCTACTGTGTCGGTATACATGGTGTGTAGGGTATATAAATTTGGTGAACATGCCACTCAGGGACCCTCCCATTTACATTTTCCATGTCGTGTATCCAAAACAATTCTGGGTACTTTACCTCATGCCATTATACTATAGTAAAAATTCATGTAAATGGACATGTACTTCAATATAGTGTAATTCATGTAAGCTCAGCCACATGAACCTTTCACCTAGGTAATTGATAGAAGGAAAACAATGATTTTCCCTGGTGTGTAATCCTTATAATTTTCTAAAACCCAAGTTTTTGTTGCATAGGGGAAACACGTTGAGTGTTTAGAATGGTAAACGGTGTGTAGTCTTGTTTTTTCAAAAAACATCCACATCCATGTTCCACACATGGAATCGATCCTTCCGCCATTGATTCTAGGATTATCTCTACATGTGATTTGTTTATATATATTTGTCCAATGGATTTTCTCTCTCTTGTGGCCAGAAATCCAAATCCAGAAATATTTTACACATCATTCATATTGTGCGCACTTTGATTCTTTCATTCAGAGATGTTTTGGTTTCCAATAGTCAAATTGATCACCCAAACCCCATAAACAACCCAAATATATCAGTGATTCATTTATTTTTCCATTTTATATTGTTTTCTCATGATTTTGGTGGTCTAAAAGGGCTCGGTACTACTCGATAATATCGAATTGGGACTGTGAAGTCCAACTAGTGATGAATGTGAACCAATTTAGGGGGAAAGGAATAAAAATAAATTTGAATTTATTTTTTTCAAGATATCATGGCCAATAATGAATAATAGGAATATAATGGGTTTTAGAAACCAACTAATAATTAAATATCTTGTGCAATATCACATGAAAAGGTTATAATTCACACAGATGAAAGGAGGGGGTTGATCTTCCCAATCATTTTATTAAAAAATGGTGCAATCCAAAAATTGATGAGTCTTACCAAGAGATTGGAATGTTCTTCATCGACAAACCTTATCCCCAAATATTTAATTATTTCATTGCATTCGATGTGCTTTGATCTACTCTAAACCAAAGCTTCATCATCTTAACATATGATTCTCCAGTGGAAGGACAGTTGGAAGAAGCTCTTGATAGTCCTAGGATTATGAGGAAATCCTTGGCTGATTCTCAATGAAAATGGATTTATATACAAATATATTATTTTAAATAAATTATCTTATTTATTTATCCACTAAACATAATATCAATGGGAATGATATCTGAATTCCATGTGACAACAACTTTTATGTTACACCAAGGGTATACATCATGTTTCAGACACAAAAATGGACTCATATTTCAGATTTAAGCTTCCTTTTATGATTTTTCTCATTTTCATTTACAAACTAAATTCCTATGATATTAACTATTTTAAATATTTTTATAAGATTATTTCTGAGAATATAGGGCCTCATAATCGCACTTCATCTCAAAACCTTGTCCTATAAGTATATATTATATATATATTTTTAAAAGTTGTACTTCAAAAAAATCGTGTCTATATATAAATGTATCTTGATATTTGAGAAAATAAAAAATCACTATTTATAATGACTTATACTCCTCAAAAATTCTATCTAGATTTCTTTATTCAATATCTTAATCTCTCATCCTTAACACCCAACTCCAATTCTAGATATGCCTTTTAGGTACATCCCTGTAACCACACACTCAAGTGAGAGGTGAAATCCAATATCACATTCCTATCCTTCTTTCGACAATGAATGATAGATTCTCCTCAAACAAAACAAATTGATAGGACCCTGTTTTTTCTTCTAATAACCCATACATCATGTCTGAAATCCTTTTTTCATCAATGATTGTGGGAAACACCTCAAATGAAACAACATCCTATAACCCATATTTTCTTGCTGAAAACCCATAAATCAGGTCCTTCTCATGTCCAAACTCTTTGTTATAATTATTCCCATGATTCATCAATAAATCAAGTCATGATTCATACCATATCCCATAATTAAACTCACCTAATACTTTTATCCTTGATCTATAGGTCAAAATATCTTGAACATTTTTCCCTTTGAATAATACCCTCACATTTATATTTATTATCTACCGATGAAAATTGCCCACCTTCATGTATTCAAAAAATAAAAATCCTCTATAAAGAATTTAGGTTCACCTACATCAAACTCCTGATATGCACTAAGAAATTTCATCATTATGGAAACATAATCCTGAACATATTCCAACATCATCTAAGCATTGACACTCCCAATAAAATCCATCAACTCTCAGACTGAATAACATATCTACATTCTATCGAGGGAACATAAGGTCCCAATCTACTCACCTACACAAGAATTTAGCACTATGACATGCCACATCCTCAGTTGAGCATATTAATGAGAAAACCATTCTAGGCATATCATGAACGAGAACTAAGAATTAATGAAAATTTTCAAATATTCACATTGATTTTACAACCCACAATAGCTTCTAAGATAAACATTCACCACAAAATAATTAGACCAAGTGGTTTAAAAATTTTCTACTTGGGAGAATTGATCAATTCTCATACCTCATAAGGGTCTAACCACAAGAATCACTTATACACTGACTCCTAGGACTTATCAATCCATCTCCACCAACATACATTTTAGTTGTATTTCAATAGACTGTATAATTTATCTTCCTCGTTATCCAATAGACTCACTAATATCATTCATAGTCATCACTAGAAAATCAACCACATTATTTTTCTAGAATGAACAACTCTCCCTTTAGTGTTTGAACAAACATCAAAAGCTAGCCTTATAGCTTACCTCAACATTACAACACTTTATATTGATCTTATTACATATTTAATAAGGGTCACTATCCACTAGTCTTTTTATTGATATGTTATTACCTACATCAATAAACTAGTAAAACACTTAGACTATGTTTTATCAATCCATAAGGTTTCTCCATATTTGATTTATGTCCATTAATTATAGTAATTCCAATCCAAGGGTTCAATGTCTATGTATTACAATAATAAAATCATAACAACACATTCATTCCTTGAAAGATTCATCGCAATCATCATCAACCAAAAACTTGAACTGATTCCTAATTCAAAACAAACCCTATTCACCAAGACTACTAGACACCAAAATAGTTACCAAGTACCAACCATAACATCCCATAGATACACAATACTAAACCAAATTTCACTAACATATTCACTAATATGCCATATTGTTCCCAAATACTACTTCCTATAATACGTTTTACATAACCAATTATTAATAATGGTGCTCCCCTATAATGTCCTCACCTACAATTTTTTGAACCAGAACCACAAATTCTATACTTCCATCGAGCCAAAAATATCTACCATGTATTTTCATAAAACATCATAGACATTTGATGCCCCCTCATAGACTAGTTTACTGTTTTACAAAAACTACATAGGTCATAATAAAGTTTCTATTATTTAACCCATAAAGTATTAATTTATATATTCCTAACATATTTTATCCTATTATAGTTCACTGGTGAACTACCCATCATAGAATATTTTAGCCACACTTAATTTTCTAAAAGTAATAACCTATTGGTATTTCTTACTAACATCAAATAGTTCACCCAAAGGCCATTATTTGGCCACCCTTTTCAAAACCCTAGATTCATAAAACTATTTGATACAAAACCAAAATGGTATCCCAACATGATTATTTAATGACACTTATAATCAGGCTCTAGAACTGTTGTGCCTCACAAAGTTATTTCCACACAAATAAAAAAACTTGACTCATAAAATGTTCCAACATTTATTTCTAAGATGAAATCATGATACAAACCTTATTAATAATCGTTCAAGAGATTATTTCATGGTATTAACATGGGGATAAATTTGTGACCCACTATAGATAACATCACATGAAATAAAATCTTTTATAATATTCACCAAACTCATCTCAGAAGAACACCCAATACACTGAGTCACTCACTGACATAACACTATATAAAATTGATGCACAATTAATCAATCTAAAAGTTCATACCTATAATCACCAAACATCATCGCCCAATTGTATTGCCACCTAGTCAATATATTACCATGAACCAACAGCCAGAATTTTATATCACATATCACCCATAGAAAGGAGAACTTCTCACTCATAAAACCTTTATGTTAAATAAATAATGATTTTTCCTTTGACAGGTACAAAACCAATGGTCCCTGAGAAAAATATCATCAATAAGGTGCTATTATCCAAAATATAATGTTTAGAGACACAGTTCAATGGTCTAGTAAAAATTCAAACATCAATAAATCTCAACCAGAGGTCTCTAACCAAAAAAACACCCCACTACCTCAACAACAGATTGGATTCACATTTCACTCATAGTTCAGATAGCCATGTACATTCATTAACAATATTCTACTCACATTAGAAAGAGTCACATATCCATCACATTCGAACATCATAAGAAAATATAGTAAGTCACTTTTGATCCCATCCCATAATGGTATTTAATCAACAAAGAAATATTTACAACATCACTATTTTGGCTAAAAACAAGAAAAAAAGGAAACATTCAATTCATCCATAATTTAAATAAATAAAAAACCATAAATAAATTTATTTGGATATGTTTTTCATCAACACGTAAACAGAACAATAAAGAGTTATTAAAGAGAGTATTTCCTTCTATTCATATAAAAATCCAATTTAAAAGTGTCAAAAATCCTAGTCAAAATTACTGATAAATATCAAATACAATAATTTAATTTGAAAATTACATTATAATATACTAACCTAAAATTTAAGAATCAACATTCAAATAGTTAAAATACATATACCCGAATTTTCACCTATGAATCACATAAAAAATCACATCTTTATCCAACTTTTAGACCCAATTAAATGTAATTCAATTTTAAAATCTCAATTAACATTTCATTTATTAAAAAATTGATAAAAAACAACCAGTTTCTAATTTGGAAGTCCATTCTATGAAAAACCACCAACTTACCAATTTCACAACCCATGAAATGTCAAATAAACTTTTTAATTGTTAATTCCATTTAAAAATGATCCATTTAAAATTTTCAAAATCACATAGTATTTTAATATAGCCTTAGAGGTCAAAATCCCTTTAAAATCATTTAAATCACTTTTATGCCAATAGATCATCTCCATTAATATACATAAAAATGATAAAAAATATTATCCAATAGAACAATAAAATAAATACTTACCACCTAATAAAGACTCATTTATATGTCTTCAATGGTTTCAAGTCACTTATAGTGACACACATGTTACAGTATCACAAGATACCTAGGATAAATTAATTAAATTCCACTAAAAAGGGTTTTTAAAAGAAGAAAGATTTGTTTTATTATGGAAATAAAATTTATTATAACACCTATCAATACTATAAAACAACCTTCCCACATGTGAACCTATGTTCTTTTCCGTGGTGCATGAACTCACCCAATAATGCCCATCCAGGGAAAAAGAAATATAAAAAATCCTAAACACCAAAATCTTGTCCATCCCTTGGGATAAAATTTGAAAATAGAAAAATAGAAAATAAAAATTAAAATCCACCCCCATAGAATTATCCATTATCTCAAACATGGTTTAGTTACTCAATATAATATGTTCCATACTAAGTCATATCAACTTCAAATATCTGATATAATTTTCGCAAATTATTATAAAAAGGTAATTAATATCTATGATATAATTTTTTAATAGCCCAAACCGAATCATTGAGTCCTATATGTAGTGTCCCAAAATATCATGTGCAATTAATTTTATGAAAAAGGCTATTGAATGGCCGTGAGGGATTAAATTGAATCATGTTGAGACTATGCCTTTGTTAACAAATAACAATTTGATTACATGATAGCAAAAACAATAATCAAATAAACAATATGATTTAAAAGAAAATTTAATATCATATAACAATAAAATTAAACCATAAAATCAAAATATGACATGAAATATTAACTATAACTAGTCCAGAGGTCCCCATATGTGGTCGATCATTAAATTAAAAATAAGGAAAAGTAACAAATAAATATGAATTGATACTAGTAAAGAGGTCCCCACCTATGTTATATATATAAACAATAAAAACATAAAATAAATAATAAAGACTCATTTTTACAATGGACCCAGAACATAGTCCTTGAAACACCTCACCCAACCTTCTCTTCTCATATAACTACCATAAATAGGGAGACTACCCTTATCTAAAATTTAGGGTAAAAAATTCTGCTAGCACACTAGATGAAATTATTGTTTGTGAGTATAAAAAAAGTAGGAATCCACCAATACATATCTAATATAATTGAAATTTTTATATATATATTTATGTGATGATAAGAATGTGAATACCCATGTGCAATCACATGTCACGTCATATTGCAAGAATCAGGACGACACAAACCGTGTCCCCACCAACATCATATCCATGATAAAAGAAAAGTTGATTCTTATTTCCTTGAGTTACAGAATCCTAAATAAGTCCATAATAATTATTAAAAAATTCCACAAGTACATTGTACACTGGTTTAGTATATGTTCATCATGGATCTCCAATAATATCAAATAATCCTATGAAGTCATCATGCCCCACTACGAAACTGATGAAAGGCCTCAAAACCTTCATGCACTACTATTTTTCATTCAATAACCCCACCATAATCATTATTCCTCACATCACACATTCCTTCCCTCAAAGGTACTAACAAATCCATGAAAGGTTTATGTATCACTTTCATACAATATAGCAGAGTCATATTTTTCTCATGTAATGAACACATCTACATATAAGAAATCCATATAAATGGTTATGAATATCATAATAATCATGGTCTCACAGTCCATAAGCACACACCGATATGTTAATCAAGTAAAATTCAAATAAATGTCACCCTAAATGCTTTTTATATTACACATTAAGTAAGTGAAACACCACCGAATCTCCAAATTCATTTTCCCCAATCACACTAGAATCAATTGATCCTGTAATAATCATTCTAATCCAAAAATAATAAGTTGGAAGCCATAATATCAACCCCAATGCATAGATATTATTCATCATTTTCAAGGATCACTTTCCACACATCCCTTATAAGGATTCTACAACTTTAATATGGTCCTCTAAAACTCATTCTAACATAAAAATAGTGGTATCATAGGTATATGAATTCAGGTACAAGATAACCTAGAAATTTTACTTTATATAAATGTTTTAATATGTAATGGAACTTCCCACCTTAATATTATCAATGTACTGATCCTAGAGTTTCAACCTAAATAAATACTCCACACCAAAAATCCATATAGCCCCTCTAAAATCATCTCATCTGGCTTCTAGAATTATTAATCATTAAATATAACATGATAAGGGTGAGAATAAAATTGGAATTATCCAATGATAACCACTATCACCAATGAATATAAATCCAATAAATAGATAGGTAGTGATGATTTATAGATCTGCATTTTTATCCATCAATTATCCTATAATTCAATATAAAATTATATAGAAATAATTAGATCTTTCCATAATAGCCAAGATATATTATTTATCCAAAGATAATGAGGATTTTTATTCTATATAAATTTGACATACCATATAGATGCCACCAAATTTACAAGATCATCAAATGGTGAAGAGAGGAGGATAAGAGATGAATATTCACCTTAGAGGAACCACTTTGTTTATTATAATTTAATGATGGTCAACCCACAAATTTGAGATATCAAATAAATAATGTGAAGTAAAATATTGGATCAGACCAATTAAAATACCACTTGGACCACTTTAGTGAGCAGATAGACAGCCCTCAGTTGTATAGTATCTCCAAAACGATCATGGGGATGCATCCACTTCTATTATATGGTTGGTGGCACCCAGGTAGTTCCTTCGATCTTCTAACTCCACCGACTAGTCGGTAGAACTGAGTTAGATAGCTGGTGGTACCCTAACACCTCTAAACAGACTTGTTGGTACCAATGATCATTTATTCTATAATACATGTTCCTTGAACAACTCTAACATGTCTCAAATATTTAAAAAAATACAACCAAGAAATAACAAAACTATGTCACAATATATCATGAATATTGTGGACATCAAAATATTTACCCAGACATTTCGTTAATAAATTTCACATATTAATATATGAATATTTTTTATATAACATTATGATCCATGCCAAATCATATATGTCTTGTGCCTTTGGAAATGTGGACACATTAAATGTTATTTGAAAAAAGATCTACATCGTCTCCCACTATGTTATTTATATAAATCACCCATATTATGGATATCATACATTGTAAGTTTCTTTATAACCTAAGGAAAATAAATAGGAAAGGGTGAGATCAGATTATTTATAAAATAAATAAGGGAGATATCAATGATCACATCAGCATAATATGAACATTCAGGATTAAGAACATGAGCATACCATTTTAAAATCAATCCTTTGATATCATAGATCATAATATTAAGACATGTAAGAAATCTTGGATATTCATAAGACATAAATCATAAAGGAATAAAAGAGAATGAACCATGAGAGCATAAAATTAGAATATGAAATAATGTTGTAGAATACATGTAATCTTAGGAAATAATTTTCATAATATTCAAGGATCATTTCCAATACTATCATAGATGAATGGGTTCACACCCCAAACCATCATATAATTCAAGGCTCATTACCTAGACTATTGTAATGGAATTGTTTCACTCCCCAAATCATCATAGTACTCATGGTTAGCTCCTAAAACTATAATATAGGATATATTTCTTTACTAGACTATGTTCACTCCTCATTCAATTCCTCTGTATCTAATTTTAAATCAATATTTACCCAATTCATTTGGGGGATATATAGGTCTCACCTATCATAGGTTATTGTATTACCATCGTACTTGGTTATAAAGTAACCTATATCCTTAGTTGTAGAATAACCATTATAACATAATGAAAACCATAGATATGTGTGCCATAAGATTATAAAATATTCACTATATCATCATATCATAACTCATGCAATTAAAACATGTTACATAGACATTTCATCAATTTAGTATAGCATAAACGGGGGAAATAAATTGTTTTCCTAAAAATATCATCAACATAAACATTGATCATCCTAAGAATGATTAATAATTGTATCAATGTATCATATAAATAGTCAATTATAATCAATATTAAATTTTGATAACATATATGAAAAATACTTTAAAATCAGAAAAATGTTTTTTGGGGAAAATAACTATTCAATTTGAAAAGAACTCTTAAAATAAAAAATAGTTAAATGATATAGTGAAAAATATTTTTTTAAAATTAACATTTAAAATAATAAAATAATCTAGAATTAAATAGGCAGTCATGGTGGTGAGAAAATTTGTTCATATAGTTTATTTGAAATGATAGCAATCATTTTATATTTTTAGTGAAAATTTTAAATTTATTTTGTTTAGAAAATGAATATAATAATCCATTGAAACCATTTTTTAAAAGATAAAAATGTAAAATAACTTTAAAAAATATTATTATAATAATAAAAATAGATTATAAATCTTTTCTTTTAAAACATGGATAAGGAAAAAATTGTTATTTCATTAAGGATAAAAATGAATTCAGTTTTCATTAAAAACAATTTTTTTCTCTATTGAGTATATAAGATGGTGTAAATGAATGGAAAAATTTTATTTTTAATAAAAAAACATATTATAATAATATCAATGAGTGTATTGAGAGGTAAATCAGAATATTTGATCATAATAATGATTACCACATAAAATCTTGATAAACAATGAGATTTTAACAATAAACTAGTGCAACTTTGGTATCTTTGGAGTCGTAATCACTAATAACGAGATATAATTATATGGTTATGTATGTACCATAATTTTCATTATATTAGTAATTAAATAAATTTATTTGAGTCATATAAAACAAAAAAAAGGAATCATTTGGTGAAAATGTCATGTGTCCCACATAAATAAAATTGAGATGAGAGTGTCTTGGCATAGGTATGACTTACATCATATGCATTGTAACCCCACATATAATAAATATATATTAATTATACGTATTTTAGTGAACCATATTCATATTTATAATTCTGTATATGATTTATTTATAGACTTTTATCACTGATTTTTAATACTTATTTATTAAAAACACTGTTCTATGTGATATCTGCTTTGTTATTCATGTGGGTTCTAGTTTAACCGTTTTTTACCATGTATTTTGATTATAGTTAAATAATATCTAGAATTTTAATCATGATATATATATAATAAATTTTTATTTTATACATGTTTATAGTCATTTATAAATTATAGATATATAAAAATGAATTACACCATTCATTGAGATGGTATGTTGTACGTACAAATAAATATTGTATCCATTTTTTAAAGGATGGATAAAAGAAATGTAAATAATAAAAAACTAAAAAATAATAATTGTTATTATATATATATATATATATCTTATAAATTCTTAAATCCATCCTTTTTTACCATCCATGTATATAAATAAAAACTGAATCGCATCGCTTTGTGGAGGTGGTAGTCCACAAGTAAAAATGATCAACATTATAGTTTTAAAATAGTTTAAATGGTGAGAAGGTAGATAAGATATTATATTTAATTAATTTTAATTATTTAATATTTATAAGCTGTATACATTTAACTGCCATAATAAACATCCATAAATGATGGTGATGAGCTATTGATTGGATCGCTACATGGTGATAGTATGTCGTATGTACGAACGGGTGATATTTCCACTTACCATTTGAAAAAAAGTGTACCAGTAAAGGTTGTTTAATAATTATAATAAAATTTATATATATTTATTATAATGAATTTATGAATTTATTAATAATTTTATATATTTATTGGCGGTAAAAAAATTAATGGGATAATGATCAGTTAAGATGATTAACAATTTCTTGAAATAACTCATTTAGATTTCATATTAAGGGCTCTATGGATGGTATAATGGTAATACCACAACCAATATAATGTGACTATGTAATTTAGTAATTTATTTTTCATTGTATGGATTATATAGAAGGATCAAGGTGGTTTGAAGAAGATAAATGAGGGATGCCCTCTTATAATTGATTTGATGAGAACTTTTGGAATTTCTTATAATATTAATATAGTATTAATTAATTTAGATTCCAAAATTGATGCAAATTGATAAAACTAAAATAGAATATTAGTAATTTTTAAATAATCTTGACTAATAAACCTTTTTTTGTTTGTATCGCATTTATAAACAAATATGTTTTATAAGCATTCGTTAACCCTTTTGACCGTTACTATAATATTAATGTTTTATAATCATTATGGGTTAATAATATTACTATAAAATGATAAAAAACAATAAATGAAACAGGAATGATTTTTATAATAATATAACATTAATTTAAATAAATATAATATTTTGATTAATTTTATATAATATAATAAACAATTATCTTTTATAAAATATCATTAATGTCATTTTTAAATATATTCATTTTATTTTACATTATATATATAAATAAAAAAATTAAATTAGAATAAAATGACATTTCATCTTCAAGTTATGTCATATAGATCTATATAATTTGTGGGACACATTAACTCATTCAAATTATATAACTTTTAATGTTTTTAAAATCATTTATTATTTTTTTATCTTAATTGAATAAATACAGAATAGATGTTTCATAATAATTTAAGGTCATAATATAAATACTAAAAATTATAAATACATTTATAACAGTTAAATAATCACATTAATATTAAAATGGGAACTAATATTATTTTTTAACTTTATTTTTTCTTTAGGTGGACACATGGGAGATATTTAAATATAATAGAGTGACATTTTTTATCTTCATTTTCTTGAAATTTTATATATATAATTTTTATAGAATATTGTCCATTAAACATCAATATTTAGATTATATGGTTACAAGGGTTGAATTAACATAAAAAAATAGTAATTAGTATGAAAAATTAGGGCCTTATAACTTAGTTTTAAACCAGATTTACCAGATTTACCCTTTACCAAGGTGACATATTTCAACATGGTTACTATTCATATTGACTACAAATAAAAGGGGAATATTGAAAAAAAAATTGAACCCTATGATTAAAAAAATAGAATCGTATTTTTAAAATTAATTACCTATAAATGGATGATATTAATTTTTATGTATGTGCACAAAACACGAAAACCCCACTTTTATAAAAATATTGTTTTTAAGCATAAATCTGTATTTATTCTTATCCCATGCATAGTCATTAATATTAGATTAATCTGAATTTTTTTATTGAATATAATATATATATTCATTAAAATATTTCAACAACAGTTATCAATTTATCTTTATAGAATAAAAACACATTGGTTTTGTAAAAATAATTCTTCAGAAAAATCCCTTTTATGTATTAAAAAAATTAAAATACAAAATTCAAACATTAAATTGATTCCAATGAAATTAATTAGGTTGTTTAAAATAATGTTGAAATAATTTTACTCTAAAATAATTTTAATTTTTTTATCAATTTACATTTCTTAAAAAATATAGTTTTCAAAAAGAATTATTATTTTTCATTACTCAGTAAAAATCACAATTTTTAGAATGTTCAAAAAACAAATCAACATAAAATATTTTTGATAAAATTCTATAAATTTTTTTTGGATTTAATAAATAAAATTTTTCAAATTTTAAAAATTAAATATAATATATTCTCCGAAAAATCAATAATAATCATCTTGAAATAAATTTATTTTTTTAATTATAATAAAACAATTCTAGAAAAATTAAATTATTATGTTTTAATAATTAATAAATAATTTTATAATATGTATGTTATTATTTTATATATCATAAATAAATTATTATTAATAATACCCACAAATTTATTGAATTGGTTATACTGGTCACATAATAATATTTTAATAATATATAACTATTTTTTTAATCTTGGTGTAGCATGTTATACAAAATATCAATTAAATTAAATGTGTTTGAAAGAAATATTTCTGAAAATATAAAGTCATTACATTCCAACCCCCTTAATTGAATTTATCCACCTAAATTAATTAAAATTATACAAAAAAAATTATTATATCTGTGTTTCATTAATTCCATGGATTCCTTTTCAACTTCATCAAATTTGTGATTTCTCTAGAGAAATTTGACCAAGTGGGTAGTCCTACTTCATTGAACTTTATCTCTTTAATCAATGATTTCTACTTGTTCCTCCTATAGTAAATATCATTTCAATATTTATTAACAATTATTTTAGTGCTTGTTCTGGATAAGGTATGTACTTATTCAAGATAGATACATGGAACACATTATGAAACTAAGAGAGGTTCGATGGAAGTGCCGAGTGATATGCAACCCTCCCTACTCGATCAAGAATATCAAAAGGGAAAATATACCTAGGTCTCATATTTCCCTTCTTTACGAATCTCGTAACCTTATTCCATAGATATATTTATCAAAAAACCTTCTCACTAATTTCAAATTATAGTTTAAATTGATGATTGTTATCAAAACATTTTCGTTGACTATGAGCATCCTTGATGCGTTATAGAGTGGATCTGAATTTAACTATCATTTTCTCATCTGTTACAAATCACAATACATTATTCTCTATACTATAATCATTTTTTTCCTTGATCAATTTCTACACATATCATACAACATGAAATTAACATTAAAGTTTATTTTTTTATACCTGAAGCAATAAAACTATTTTTAATGAATCATAAGATCCATGAGTCCTTATTTTGAATATAAATATTTAACAAAAAAACTAGTTAGAAAATGATTTATAATAATATATGCGGTTCAATATAAGCCATTACATAAATAGTTATACTTAAGACTCCTTTAAAATATGACTTCCAAAATAGAGTCCTACAGATTGCAATGATTTTATCGTAGACCCTTTAATGTTCAACTTACAGATCAGGATGAAATATTTATAATCACTCATAAAGTATCATATTAAAATTTATATTTTCAAATAATTTCCCAAAAATATGTCATAATAAAATCATATATGATTAGAAATGATAATTCACCATTAATTTCTTAAATAATATCATTTCTTAAGAATAAAAATTTCCCATAGATGTGTGGGTTAGTACTTGCACCAGTAGACTAATAAAAATATTATTCAAAATATCGAATGCGATTTATTAATTCATTGAAGATTGATCTAATCGATGATTATAATCACATAAAATTTTACTAAATGGTTAATAATATTAATTTCATAGTGTGTGTTCATACAAACATAAACATGAAATCCCTAACCCTGGAGTAGATTATAAATGTATCCTAATTATCCTGATTCACTTAATAAATTTTGATTTCATAAGAATTCCAATTATCATTGGAATTAAAAGTTTATAGTGGATTATTATCCTCACTGAAACTTGTATTAATTCATTAATTCACATAATTCACAAACATTATACATTTATATCACTGGAGTGTGATTGGTTCATTTTGTGGAGCTTTCCCAATATTCACGTCATTAGCTAACATCATCTCATTAAATCGACATTCTATTACCTGATTACATTCCTTTGGAAAATTGGAAATTAATCTAATTCCCTTAATTCAATTTTCTCCATGTCTCTATCCACACTATGAGCATAATGGATTGTTCATCCCTTTCTCTCCATGATTTTTAAAATTTTTGTTTTAAACTTATTCATTCATTTATTATCAAAACCATGATATTTATGGATAACTACAATTCCCATATCCACCTTGATGTCACATAGAATAATTTATTCACAACTATTGAAGTACCTTATGGATAATGACCTTTTGAGAAAAGGTTTTTTAATTGAATTATAGATTAAACTAAAATCTTGGTTGGATGATAATTCCAAAAGTGTACCTCAAATGTATTATAAAAGAATCTTCATATAAACCAATATATCCATCATTATTATTATTTAGCAAAAATAATTAATTCTCTATTATAATTTGATGAATATAATGAATTTACTTATGTAAAATAAGCTCTAAAACACATTGCACTAAATGAGTTCAATTTATTCTAATGTACTTGTGTTTTTGATAAGAGTACACTATTTATATGCTTGACCAACCAAATGATAAAAATTTAGAATAAATTTCACTTATTTTGAGAACAGAATAATCGAAAAAATATTTTCAGTGGTATTGGTCAGTTTTTAGCAACTAATGGATAATTAGAACCACTAAAAATGTGAAAGTTGACTCCTGAATGACTCGACAGACTATTATTCCTTTTCTCATATGGATGTTCAGTGTTATTCAATGATTGATAATGTTGTGTTAGATGGGCAATGATATTTTTTCATGTCAACTGCCTTTACATATTTTTCCCATGAGGAAAATAATTTCATTTCCCTACACATTAAAAATAAACACAATTACATCAATTTCCATTCCCTAATGAAAACCAAAACATAGATTGTGAGTTACAATAATCATTATACAAAACCACATAATCATGAAAATAATTTACATGATATTTGTAAACTAAAACCTTATTTTATTATGCCTTATTTTTAAATTATGTCATTTATGGTAATTAGAAAAACAATAAGATTTTATCTTACACATAGACATATAACCAAGGTTCTCATTAATGTTATATCATACTAGTTTAAAAAGGTTAAATAAACCTTTAATTGTTCCCAATTATAGTGGACAAGACTTTCATACATAGATATCAAATATTAATATATGAATATTCATTACATTACATAATCTTCCATGCTAGAATCATATAGATCTATTGCCTCTGGAAACATTGATAGATATACAAATCATTTATGAATGATCTACATCATGTCCTTATAAGTTCATCATAACTATCACCATTCTTATATGAATCATACATAATACATTTATTCATAACATGTGTAAATAAAACATAAGAAATGGTGAGCTATGATGCTTGGTAAGGGTAAATAAGGGATATATCAATGATCAATTGATAATAATGTTAACATATGGGTATCAAAACAAGTTCATAATATTTTAAAATGATGACCATAATTTCATAGATTATAACATTGATTCATGGAATAAATCATGGATGTTTATAAGACATTATCGTAACAGAATCAAATAAAGAACCATGAGAGCATAACATTGGAATAATACACATGTTTTTAGCATACACATAACCACATAAAATCATTTCCTTAGTATTCAAGGATCATTTCTGATTCTAACAATGTGAAATGGGTTTAATCCCAAAACCATCATAGTAGTCAACGCTCTTTTCCAAGATTATAATTGTGGAATGGGTTCACCCCCAAAACCATTATAATAGTGAAGGTTCACTCTAAGTACAATTATAGAGGAAAACACTCTAACTGAACTAGGTTCACTCCCCATTCCATTCACATTTATGTCATGATATTTTATTCATTACCAAATGCACTCGAGGGTGTTTTAATTCCCATAAATCATTGTTTATAACATGACCACTATTCTTTTATAATGTAACAACCTCCCTTTTTTATAACACAACCACCATCTTGGAAATATCATAACCACTGCTACATAATTAAAATCATATATATGCATTCCACAAGATCATAAAACATTCACCATATTATCATATCATAACTCATTCCATGAAAAAAAAAATTTTAAACATTTTCTCCATCCATTATAGTATATATCAAGAAAAATATATGGTTTTCTTGAACATCTCAAAAAAATAAACATTAAAAATACAAATATGGAGTAAAAATGGTATTCATGTACCATATCCCTAGTAAATCATAATTAACATAATTTTTTTTCGTAATATATGAACGATCTATTACAATATCACTAAAATATTTCTTGTGGAAATTGACCTTTCAATTTTGAAAATAAATTTTAAAATACAAATATTTCAAAAATATTAAGGTAATATTTTAATATGAAAATAACCTCATAAAATTATAAATTAATCATCAAATCATTGAGTGTTATTGATCACAAGAAATTCCACTCATATCATATTATATAAATGAAAACACTCCATTCACATTTTGGTAAAAAGTCAAAAAGTACCTTGTTAGGAAAATAGAAAGAATGTTCTATTCAAACCATTTTTAAAGAAAGACTTGGGTACAAATGAAATTAAAAAATATTATAATAATAATAAAATCCATCCTTAGAATGGTTTTATAAATCCTAGATTTGGATGAAAATGTTTTTTTGACCATAGTGAAAATAATAGATACTTTCCTTAAAATTATATTTTTCATCTCTACAGTACATAAAGTGATTAAAATTAATAGATAATATGTATTTTCAATAAGTAAACTAAAGAATATAAAAATTATGAGTCTCATTAAAAGAAAATAATAATATTTAATCACCATAAACACATTATAAAATCAAATAAAAATGAGATTGTAACAATAATTCGTTAACACTTCAGTAACTTTTGAGTCATAAAACCCATGAAATAAAGAGACTTATATTAATATATATATATATATATATAATATTTTTTGGGGAATAATCATAAAATAAATTCATGGTTTGTATCTATACCACACAAAAGAAATATGCAGTGAATATGTAATGTGTCTTATTGAAATAAATGTGACATGAAAATAAATTATCATAGGTTAGATTTATTTTATACATGTTGGAAACCATGTATAATAAATATAGATTTATTTTAAAAATTTAAATAATAATAATCATTTACATCATAAAAAATATTATTTAGATATAAACATTTATCACCAGTCTGTTAATAAATAATTATTAAAATCACCGTTCTGGGTATTATCTGCTTTGTTTTTTGTGTATGTTTCGTTTTAGTAACTTAAGTAATTTTATTTTTGTCATAGTTAAATAATATAAAAAATGATAACAGTTTTAAAAATTTCATATATATTAATTATATGTATGTTAATATTCATTTATAAAATACCAGGATAGAATAATGAATTGCACTCTTCCTGGAGACAGTAGGTCATACGTATGCATGAACATTGCTTCCATTTTTTTATGGATGGAAAAGAAAAAATGTGAATAATAAATTACCATTATATAATTACAATTATATCCTATATATATCAATTATATTCATTAATTCCATCCTTATTATTATCCATATAAAATAAAAATAAAAAATGAATCAAATAACTTCGTGGAGGTGGTAGTTCACATGTACGAACCATTGATTTAGTCATTTTCCAATTGGTTGGATGGTAAAAAGATAGATGTGATATTATCATTAAATAAAAATAATAATTTCAAAATTATCATATATAAAAATTAATCCCATCATAGTTCCCATAAAAATATATCGTATAGAAAAATGAATTGAATCACCATATAGAGACGATAATTTATTCGTACACATGATTGATGTTTTCACATACCATTTAATGGAAATAGTGTAAATAAAAGTGGTTTGATAATTATAATAACATTTAATTATAATTTGGACTCATATTTTTTTAATTTTTTTATAATATAACATATTTATAGGTAGTAAAATAATAATTAAAAAGATATTTATTGGTATTGGCGATTACCTATTATTTGGAATAACTCTTTTAGATCTCTACTTAAGGGATCTAGGGTTGGAATTTTGGAAGACCATAAAATATATAATATTAATAATTAAGTTTATAATGTATTATTTGTAGGTTATGGTTGATATATAAGACTCATGTGATGTAAATAAGAGAAAAGAGTGGTTCCCTTTTATAATTCAGAGGAGGGGTATATTTAGGATTTCTTAAAATATTGTATTAATATAAATTAATTATTTGGAACAAATAAATATAAATTGATAAAATTGAAATATAATGTTATAATGAGTTGAAATAATATCATATGATTAAATTTTTATTGTTTTGGTTATGTTTTTACCTTTATCATTTTATGCCATTCATTAACCCTTTTGAAAATTACTGTAATATTAATGTTTTCTATATATTACAGGTTAATAGTGTAACTATAAAATAAATAAATAAACACAAATGGATCTTGGATGATTTTTATAACAATTTAAAATATATATTTATGAATATATTATTTTTTAAAATTTTGTATCATTTAATATATATATTTTTATAAAATATAATAAAAGTTAATTTTAATAATTTTAATTTAATTTGAATTGAAATAAATCACGACAAAGGTTAAATTATAATATATTGCTCTAACACATAAAAAGTTTGTTTTATTTAACTAAATAATTTATGTTACATGTTATAACATTCAAATTATATCACTTTTATTTTTTAAAATTATTTACATTATTTTTCTATTAATTGAATATGTATTACATCTGTTTTGCAGGGGAAGTTAAAGATATTATAAAAATAATAAAAATTAAAAATAATTTCATATAATGAAAATAATTTCAATTATCTCAATATATAATCTTATATAAATTAATAACATACTTTTTCATTATGTATAAACATAAGATATATATATATATGTGTATACCTAAGAGAGTGACATTTTTTTACGTTGTTTGCATTAAATATTAATAGGTCATTTTCATGGAAAATTTCCCATTATACAAATATAATTAGACAATAAGGTTATAATGGTAGAATTACCTTCAAATAAAAAGAGTTATGATTAAATATAATGTTCTTACCACATATTTTATCCTAGATTATCTTGATTTACCCTTTACTGAGGTGATAAATTTTACCACAGTTACTATTCATATTGACAAAAAATAAAAAGGGAAATATTTGCCAAAATTGAACAAATTGATTCCAAATATGGAATTAATTTTATAAAATGTAATACCTATAACATGAAGAAATTGATTTAAAAATAAGTATACAAAAATACTTTAAAAATAGCATATTAAAAAATCAGTTTTTAAGCATAAAAACATTTATATCCTTATCTCATTCATATTAAATAAACTTAGATAAATATTTAACTTATTTTATTTAATAATATATATATATATTTAAAAAATCACTCACTAGTACTAAATTATGTAATTTATTAATATAAAAATATATTGCACGCATAAAAATAGTTTTTTGTGAAAATGCTTTTATACATATTAATATTTTTAATACTTAATTAAAACATAAACTAATTCCCACAAAATAAATAATATAATTTAAAATAAAATTGAAATAATTTTACACTGAATCCATTTAAATAAAACTTATCATTGTACATGCCTGAAACAAAAATATATTTTAAGAAAAATCATTTTTTTCACTACTCACTAGAAAATAAATATTCTAAATAAATTATCCCAAATTCAACCTTTAAAAATTTTGAAATTTTTATTTTGAAAATTTATTAGTATTATGAAATCAAATTTTGATAGTGTAATTAATTAAATATAAAATTTTCTCAGAAAAAGAAATAAATGTTTCATTCAATGAAATTTATTTTTCAAAATAAAATATAACATTGCAAAAAATTGATTTCATATTTAATAATTATTATTAAATAAATTTATATTTATTAGGATATATATATATATATATCTAATTAATTTTTATAACTTATTTATACTCATCAATTTAATGGATAGAATATAAAGATCATATAATATTATTTTAATAATATAGTAGGGTTCATTTAAGCTTAGTGTTTACTAGAACTCAAGCTATCGAAGAAATTAATTATATTTAAAAAAATATATATTTCATAAAATATTGAGGGGTGATAATCATAGAGCATTGTATTTTAGTTTATGGTTAGATCAAGAGTACTATCATGTTGGGTATATCATTCGGGATCACTGAGAGTGGGTGTTCTGTGAGTTTGGCTATGTTACATCACACAACACCTTATTGGTTTGAAATCAGAAGGAAGCGCTACTTTACTAATGTGACGTTACCAAGGTTCCAAATGCTGGAAATAAATTTTAAGGGATTTAAGAACAACTGTGTAACAATATTCCCATAAAATGAAAATCAACATCAAAATGTGCCTCTATCCAAAACTCATTACATGGTGCATGTAAAAACTATTACACAATACAACATCACAAAATCCCAAAACAACCAAACCAAAACAAACCCATAATTAGTGTTCCAAGCAAGAGTCCAAAATAAAAAACCCTAGAATCCATAAAACATGTCCAAATCCAAAGACCAAGATACATTATCTAAGCATTAGAAGACCACCAAAGAATCATGAAGAACCACAATAGAATTAAGATGCTTCAACTTTAACGGCATCCCAAAATTAATCATTTTAAAAATCCCCCAAGTGCCAATGTCAGGTGTGAGTAAACATATTTTGTAGAATATCCCAATATTACTTCACTTCATGCTCCTTTAGGATGTAACACATCTGCATAATTTATATAAAACAATTATACGAACTCAATAAATAATGAAATAATTTTTATATATCCAAACACACCCTTACCAAAAAAAAACATTTTCACAAAACTCCACATTTTCATGAAAGAAACTAACCAATGACAAAAACCAATCATTAAACCAAAACACTTTTTCATTCTCATAAATTTTTCCAAAAAGATGGGTCGAACACATATCTCAACAACATTTCCATGTTTCACACACAAACATACCTGAACATGGTGTTACCATTTATGGTGTAACATCATATCCAAACCGGTCCACTTTTTATAGTGGTACTTTACAACAAATTATCATTAATAGTTGTATTTTAATCCCTCTATCCATCCATACCAACCTTGCATAACCCCATAATCCAACCATAATTCTAAAAAAATTCATCCTATCACAACAATATGACTATTTACATTTTCCAAAATCATAACAATGTTAAAAATAAACATTACAAACCAAAAAACCCTTCTATCCAAAACCAAAATGTCTACAATATGCCAACCCATTAAAAAAGTCACATATATTAGAAATAACATTTTCTCCCATCCATTCCCAACCACATATTAATAAAACATTAATTTTATTAGAAATAATTTTTGTGATTCATTTTCTATAAAACAAACAAACCCACCAATTTTAAAATCACAATTTTAAAATCCAATACAAAGAAAATTCTACCAGAAAACCCCATTTTCCTTAAATTCCACAAGTCATCACAAAATGGGTTCTAATCAAGATTTTCACATCACAAACACCACTAATTTCAAGTAAAATTATTAATTTGAATTTAAGGCCTTCAATTTCTATCAAAAAGGAATCATGAAAGAATCCATCTACTTTAGGGTTTTGGTAAAATCAACCAATGCCCAACCACACCACAAATCAAAGTTGACCCTCCACAAAAACACATTATAACCCTTTTGGAGATTAAAAACACCAAAATCTTCATTTTAGGCAAAAAAAACCCATGATCTATAAGCGACGAATGTAGATCTAGAAAAATGATATAGAGGGTAATGTTGATCTAGAGAATAACAAAGAAACATCAACGAGAAGGACTGACCAAAGAAGAAATACCATCAAAACATCAAGAAACCCATCAATTCACATCCAAAATTAGTGGAAGGGGAGTAAAAACCCTTTTAATTGAAAATATTGAGTTGGGATTGAGTGGGTGACGAATTTTGTGGTTTTGGGTGATTACTAACTAGCCCCATTTTTATAAAGGCTTTTGTATGTCACGCACAGATAGATCCCAATGTTAAAAAATTTATTCTAACCATGTGACCACTACATTAAAAAAGGTGGGGCACCACATGGTTTCCCCACATGGCTTAAAATTCATGCACTGACCATGAGAAAGCCCATTGTTTCATGATTCATAGTTTACTAGAGATTTTTAATGGATTTAACTACCCATTCTTCTGTTACTTTTTAAAATACCCTAAACCCTTCCAAAATCAACCAAAAATTACACAACCACTTTATACATGAAATAATGGAATAATAATTCCACATAACTCAATCTAGAGTGTTATATTCTACCCACCATTGGAATTTAAATACTTATTAATTTGAGAAACATCACTTTCCAAAATGAGTTTGTGTCATTTCTCAGAAATCTCTTTCTCCCGCTCCCAATACTGCTCCTGAGTTTGACCATGTTTCTACAAAACAAAAAATAGAATAATGCTTTTACTACACAAGAAAATTATCTTTCCAGTCCAAAATGTACACTAAAACAAGAACCAATGAAGCATCCAACACTATCTCACCATGATCCCATTGTATCAAATGGTCATGATTCAGGATTATACTTCTTCAACTAAGAATAGAGAAAGACATTATACACCGCATGAAACCATGGTGAAAATTCCAATAGATATGCCACCTCTTGAACCTGATAAATTATCTTGAATGGACTAATATACCTCAGGGATAACGTAACCTGATTTCAAAATCAATAATCTTTCATCCCCAGGGAGATTATAATGAACAAATGATCACCCATCTCAAATGACAACAACCATAAAAATTGTCAACATATGATTTCTGAAAAATCTGACCTATGTTCATTCTCTTCTTAATCCTCTTAATCTTAGTCAAAGTCTCTTAGGCAAGGCCCATCCCAATAATCAAAGTCTCACATGTTTCCACCCAACATAGTGGAAAATGACACAAACAACCATAAAAATGTTTCCTCAAGAGTCATATTTATCAAGGATGGATATATGTTATTGTATGAGAACTCTGCCAAAGGAATGTTCTCTACCCATTAGCCACCAAAATCCCTCACCCAAGAGCACTAATTTACTTCCAATATTTCCTATTAGATTTTGGATCCTTTTGAGGATGATACGCCATACTCATCATCATCTGAATTCCAAGGGAATTCTATAACTATTTCCAAAAATGGGATGTGAACCACATATCTACATATGATAAAATTGAAACGGGTAAACCATGAATCTTTAAAACCTCATGGATAGTAATTTTGAATAGATCCTGAACTATATGATATTCCCAAATAATGATGAAATGGGTTGACTTTGTGAGATGATCCACAATCCCCCATATGGAATCATGATTCTTGTCCATTCATGGGAGGACTATAACAAAATACATTGTTATTTTGTCCCATTTCCACGCTAATGGTATCTTCGATAAGGAAGAATGTTCCTTTTCAGTGGAATCATGTTTATTATATGCCTATGATCCCAAATTATTGCCATGAACACTAGACTTTGGAGCATTGTTATTATAATAATGATGATGCCCCATATTATTGAAGTTATGGAATTCATGAGGCTCTGATGTAAAATCCCACATCATCTGTCTTATAGAACCACACGAAAAACCTAATAAATTACTCTGATGTATCAGGAGAATATTTACTGGTCCGACTATCAGATACTGAGCCATACATATGCAATATAAATAAGTGTCCCTCTTAATGTGTAATCCCCACACTAGAGATCCTACCATTTTCAATGGGTACAAACATGCTTACCAAACTTGTAGCTCAAAAGATATCTCTTTGATCCACTATTACTCTATTCACTATTTCTATATAATCATATATACATAGCACCCCAATTTTGGAATGGATTTCCGACCTCTACCCTTCTTTAAAAATGTTCACCTTCAAGGGTACACTAGGCCCCACATTAGTTGAAAACCACACAATATTTATAAACATTTTTTCATATTCTGCCACATAAATCGTATCATATTTCAGAAAGAGTAAATCCATGGTTCACAGAATTTTAATCTTATGAGGGTAGATTTTTTTGATAAAAAGTTCCTCAAACCCTCTCATATCATACATTGGTCTGTTCTAGTCTGGACCACCAAATACATCCATCGTCCAACCAGATCCTCCATCATGTTCATTTCTAAATTTAAATTCAACTATTTTTGTGTTTATAGTAAATTTAATATCCCATTTATCATGATCAAACATGATTACATCCTTTTAGGCCACAAATAACCCCAAAATGTTGATGGATTGAATTTCCAAAGCTAAAGATAGTGATCCACATGTTTCAGAACATCTATTTTATTCCCACATTGCACAGCTTGGAAACCATGCACTATGCTCTTTATATGTTTCTGGTTTACCTAGGGCTCAGGTGAAACCACATTTTCCAAAGAATACCCAGGTTGGTCTCTACGACACCTACCCAGTGATACTTATATCAACTCAAGACTAGCCATAATGTTCACTCTCTATGAACTGATGTATTACAATTTCAAAATCATCATCATTACACTATCACAACATTGATATCCAAATTACTATTTTACCTTTTTCAATCAACATTTGAAAAATCCACATTGTTTTTAAACTAGACCTATTTTCAAAATACCACAATCATTCACTTTCCAAAAAGCACTTTTAAAAAGAATTTTATTTTTCAAAAAACAATACATACTTATCAAAAAATAAATCATTATGCCCAATAAAATATGAAATACTAATATGAATTCAGTTATACTATGAATTTCATTATCATATAATTTTCTATACCCACGACAATGAGAATACACTTCAATAAGTTTCATTAAAAAAATTATGTACCCAACTCCATGGTAACCTGAATTTTAGGGTAAATGTGTTATCTATATCCTTTTATGACATAAATTTTAGTTTTTGATAATATTACTCATTAATGTCATCAAAACATGAAGAATATCCAATACTGAGTACCAACTCCAAGATCGAAAATCAACACCAACGAAACGAAGAAAACTACATTAATTTAAAATTCAAGGACATAAAAAACTGATACCACGTTTAACATCCCACCCAACCTCATTGGCTTGAGATGAGGTGGAGGTGATACATGGACATATGCTATATTGTAAAGGTCCCAAAGGCATGTAACTCATTTTTAGGGCTCCAAGAATGAGTGGGGAATAATGTTTTCATGAAATAAAAAGCATCGTTAAAATTTTCCTCTATCTAGAATTCACTACATGATTCCTGTAAAAAAATAATACACAATACAATGTCACCAAACCCCAATACAACCAAACAACACAAAACCATAATAAGATTACCAATAGAACGATTGAATTAAAAAACATGTGAATCTATGACACAAATCTACAACTCTACACTAACATCTATGCTCCAAACACCACAGGACTATCCAAGAATCACGTTGAACCACTATAGAAATGAGATGCTTTACCTCAACATGTGTTCTAGAATATAGCATTTGGAAAAGAATCAAATTTTTTATGAATGTCATGAGTAAATGTACTTAGTAGGATATCCTGAAATGAATTCCTTACACATGACACTAGGATAAAACATGTTATCATAGTTTATATAAACAAATTATATAATGTCAATAAACAATGCCACGATTTTTTTAAAGCCAAACACACCCTTACCAAAACCACTCCTACACAAAACATCACAATTCAGGGAAATAAACCATCTAATGCAACCAACCAGATCATTAACAGAAACACACTTTTCACATTGTCATAACCCATTCCATCTATCGTGGCCAAACGTGTATCCCCCCCAAATGACCATGATTTACACACACACACATACAGACACCTGAGCTCATTGGTAACATTTATGGTTTAACATAACATCTAAAAAAATTCCCTTTTTATAGTTTTATTTCACACCCAATTCTCTTTAGTGGGGGTCCTTCAAGCCCACTATTTACCCTTTACCATCCATCCTTAATCATGTCAGCCAAAACCCATGCTAACAATAATAATCAGGTCACAAAACATGCCAATTTATAACTTATAAAATCATAAAAAAATTTCCAAATCCCAAAAATTTTCTAACTGGAAATTACTAATAAAATAACCCTTTAATAAAAAACCAAAAATTAAAAATATATAAAACCATTAAAAAATATCAATTATTAGAAACAACATTTTGTCACATACATAACAAATTAAATTTCCATAAAACATTCATTTTATTAAAAACCATTTTTTCTATTCATTCATAATAAAAAAAACCAAACCGCCAATTTTAAAATTAGTATTTTAAAATCCAATGTAATGAATATTGTACTCCAAAACATCATTTAAACTAAATTTGAAAAATCATCATAAAATGGGTTTTAATCAATAATTTCACATCACAAACACAACTAATTTCTGTAAATACTAATTAATTTTAAATTAAAACCTTTATGTTCTATCAATGTGGAACCTGGACAGAATCTACATACCATAGGATTTTTGAAAAATCAACCAACACACCACGGCACCATAAATATTGGTTAAAAATCCAAAAAATACTTCTTAAAAATAGTTTCCAGGAATAATAAATCTCAAACTCATCATGTTTAGAAACCAAAAAATGAGATCCACATGAGTCGTGTGTAGATATAGGAAACTGGGAGAGAGGGAAAATTAGATCTAGAGAAATAAGAATAAACACCATGGAAAGATACTTACCAAGGAAGAACCACCATCAATCCACCAATAAAACCATTTGATTCAATTCCAAAATGAATGGAAGAGGTTCCCTGGCCATAAAGAAGAGAAAATACCATGTTGGGTTTGAGTGGGAGAATAAATTGGGGTTTTAGGGTAAATCCTTGGGGACCCCATTTTTTAAAACCCTTTTTTTAAGTTGTGCACAATTATCTCGCATGATTAGACAATCCCTGACCTAAACATGAAACTACTATGTTCCTAAAGAAGGTTTCATTTATGGATGTCCCACATGGTTAAACAAACAATTCACTGACCTTGAAAAATCCCACTATCACAACATTCACGATTTCATAGATATTTTTCATGGTTTACAGTAACCATTCTCAATCATTGTACCACTAAAAAAGCCCTAAAAATTTTTCAAAACCATTACAAACTATACCAACCAGTCCCCAACCACTTTATACTCTGAGAAGGTATAAAAAGGTCACATACCATAAATTGGAGGTGTTATAGGCCCTATGTTATCCTTTATGGAATCTTGTGAACTGATGTCAAAACCATAACATTCCATGTTGAGGCAAGATTGTTTAGTTGTCATTATCATGTTTGGTGGAGTAAACTATATTTATTTTTTTATTTTGTTAATTTTTGTGTCTAGTTGAATCACACATTTCTTGTGATACTCATTCTTTTGGTTGTTTCTATCTATATTTTTAACATATTAAATTAATTCTAAATTGTGGGGTGACCTAAGTTCCACATATGTGTTTTTCATTGTGTTTTTAGTTTCCTTTATAGACTAATTTTTCTCTAGGATTTATCATTACTCGTATCTATTATGTCCATGAATGTTTTGAAGCTATTATTGTATTTTATCTTTGGTATGGACATGGGATTGGGAATCAAATGTGAGTTTTAGCATGTAAATGTATTGTCATATTTTTTGTTGAATTGAGATGTGACCAAAACAAAATATCATTTATTGAGGAATCTACTATAACATTTAGTATTACTTCATTGGTTTGTGAATTTTTAACGAGTTTAGAATTGTTATATCAATTTATAATTGTCATTTATTGGTTTATATTTATGAAGATTGAGCCTTAGTTGGGTCCCTACATTAATGAGTTAATATTTATGTTTTTCTTTTAATTATGTTGTAAAATACATTCTAGGGGAAGAATGTGACATAATGAGAATAAATATGACACCAAGAAATTAAATTTTATTTATTTTGTTTATATGGTATATTTATACATTGCTTTTAGGGTGTTCGTGGGTAAAATTGTGAAGTTTTTTATCATTTAACATGGACTCAATATTTGAGAAAATAGGTGTTTTTGAATAGTCAAAATCACAAATTCACCACATAGTTTAGTAATCCATGAGAATAAACCATGAAACCTTCATGGTTTTGTATTTTTTGTTAATTTATATTCTTTTTATTTGTAGAGATCCTCCTTTGTCTTCCCTATTTTGTTAAACATGTCTTATGTACATCCCACAGGCCTCTCATCCACTTCAAATCTCCACTATGATGGTTTTGTACTAATTTAGTAGTTTTTTATCTATATTTAAACATTACGTGTTATCATTCATTCTTCTCCTTGTTTTATCAATTTTCTATGATCTTTAATTATGATAATGGCCATGTTATTGTAATTTTGGTTTTCTAGGGCTATTATATTTTTGGTTTTTTGGCTTATAAGGGGTTTTATCCTTCTGATGAGACTTAATATAGTGGTTTTTGTTGAAGGTGAAATGGTCTCATCATAGGAGGGAGGTTTTTTTGTTCCATTTCATTTTATTATAGAGTATTGTGGATTCATGAAGCATTAAAAGTTTTTTTAAACTATAGTAATGATATATATGATATCTAGTTTTATTCTCTTCTATGGTTGTTTAGTCATGGGTTTGTTTTTACTTTAATTTTTTATTAAATTCATAGTTCAATAGAGCATTATTTTAATGTTATTTTATTCACTACGTGTTTTATAAAATTATATTGGTAGTTTTTTTCAATAAAAATGTTTGGTCATGATGTTTTGGGCCAAGTATGATTCTTATAGTAGAGTGCACCATTTTGAAAGGGGTATCCTTATTTTAAAACAACATTTTCATTATCTAAAACGTGTCCATTTGTTTAAATGTTTTACATTATTTCAAAATAGGTATGTATTGATTGATATGGTCATTTAATAAATTCGTTGTAATTTATTGGGTTTTTTCCTTGGTACTAGTTGTAATTTCTTTTTTATTTATGTTTGGTCATTAAAATGTATTTAAAAGGGATTTACAAAGTTTCATAATATGAATTCAAAGTAATGTATCATTTGGAATCTTATATAAATATGAGTTTGAATAGATAACATTAACACCCTAGAAGAGACCAGTTGTTATCTTTATTCAATTGTTTTATACATGGTCAAATAATTAAATGAATTATGATTCATGATTTACTATTTGGGTCTAGATATCTTTATAAAATGTGTAGTATTGGAGGTGGAAATTTCTGGATTTTTTTTCATTTCAATTGGGATATGTGAATATTATGTGATTAACATTATCAAGATAGTGGTCCACCATTAGTAGATTTTAAATAAATAACCTTGGGAATATATGTGGAGAGTCATGGGATATTGGCTATGCCAGTTGAGATTTATAAACTAGATTGTATCCAATGGTTGAGTGTTGTGACTTGGATATGTGGTGTAATAGATGAGACTAGTTGAGAGTGATTTGTTTGATGATCTAAGAAAATTTTAACTTATCGGTGGTTGGTTCAACATTTTTGTGTAAAATACATCTCCCATTAGTCTTTATGGTGTTTCCTTATGATATATATTCTATTTTATTCTTCATTATTGTGTAGTGGAATGTAATTTTCTATTGATTCATTTGAGAATATTTTAATAGGTTGGTTAATCATGATTTCACATTATTTTTGTTATCCTTGAATTATTTTATAATTGTTTTCTATTTATGTCTCATAAGGTCATACTTTTTATTAAAATTTCTATTTATTACTCTTGTTGAGTGTCTGGGTGTTCGTATGTTGAGTCTTTAAAAAGTGAAAAAATGTGGTTGATTAAAAATATATCATTGTTAATTTTTTTATTTTAAAAAAATTAATCCCATTATAGTGGATTGTTTTTATAAGGTATGTTTTAAATTGAAATGGTGGTTTTAACATGGTTTCATGAAATATGAGTTTTTTAATGTTAAATAATTTTTTTTTGAAATGTCAGCTCCTTCTTAATTACTCAATGAGTTTGGTTTTATAAATAGTGTGTTCATAAAAAATATATAAGGCTTTGTTCATTTTCTTTTTATTTTTTGTAAAATAAGGGAAAACTTATTTTTATTTTACTTTAAATATATTGACATTGGTGATTTATTAAATAAATGAAATAGAAACCTAGTGGTGTCTAATAGTCCTTTAGATAACACAAAATATACTAACATTGGTGGGTATATATTATTCATTAATTTCACGGGGTTTCTGCATATGACATAAAAGTTGGATTATTATCACTATCAATTGAGAGGTTTTTTTTATGTTCTCATAGTGGTGACCTGATAGTCACATGGTGGTTGTACGATTTTTCTTCCTAGATTGATTAACCAAATGGGTGGTGATTTTTATTGACCTCCTACATAATTTTATCATTTTTTCATTATTATGGATTTTTAAAATCATTGAATAATAATGGATTATTTTATAAGATAATTTTTTTTGAGAATTTTTAAGGTTTAATTTATTATTTTTAATCAATGATTGATTGTTCATATTTTATAACTGGTTATTTATCATGGAATGTTCATCCAATTCATGGATTTCTCATCTTCGGTTCCTGGTTGGAACCCGTTATTGATCATAGTTTTTTCTTGATGGTGAAATTTTTACCATTCATTCCATTATGATATCCTAGTACGTGTTTCCTACTGGAGGTTACCAGAAATGCATCTTAGGCATTGTTGAAAATTGAGTATATTGATCTGTAATGTCGAATCGTGATAATTTACTATAGTTTCCAAAATCTATACTGATAGTGATTTGTTAATTATCAATTTAGATAATTGAGGAACGAACGCCCTTTCTATTTAGTAATAATAATATTTAATCATGTATTGGTCTAATGTTGTATCTCATCCAAACATATCCATGTTTACTATTATCAAACTCCTAAAACCCTCAACCTTAACTATAGTTTCATAATTCCAATAAACATATGTTAAATTTTTGAAAAAAAAATTAGTATGTGTAAGGGACGTATTGAAATTATTAAGCCCTTGGAATTAAAAAAATACACTCATTTTGATGATTATATTCCCAGGGTATGTGTAATTTTTTTCTAAACCACCACCTAATAAGGATTCTTTCTTCCCCACCACCCTTTTTCTTAGGGATATTTCTCTCAATTTGGATTTAAAACTTCTCAATATTTCCATATTCACAATTCTTATCAACTAATCTATTTCCTATAAGAGGAATAAATTTGTTTCAAGATGTTTTAAATTCTAATGGGGAAACCTTAAGGAGATTCATTTGAAAAACCATGTACATTGACCATAAGGTAATGGATCCTTCATACTTATCTCGAGAGAAGCCCACATAAAAAAAATCATTATAATTTCTCTAGTTTAAGGTTCTCTTATATAGAATTCGAATTATTCATTATGGTGTATCCAACATTAACAATGAAAGTAATATCTAGTTTAGTAATATTCGTATATGAAGACAATATATAATCCTTGGATCCATTATCAAATTCAGGGTTCACAACTACCCATTATTACTCTACCTTTAATGGGATTGATATTGAACCACCATCATTGGGTGAAACGTCATGATGATTGTTCATACTGGGTTTAGGTTATTATTAGTTATAAAAATTTATCTATTCCCTAGGGAAGTGATATTTGACAATATCTTTAATCTCTATAGTGGAAGTCTCTAGTGGTATTGTAATAAGATTAACTAAAGTTAAAAAGGAATTATTTCAAGAAAATCTGCCTCTTTTGATCTCCCACTTGAAGATGATTGGAACAATAGACTTTTGTTTTCCTTTTTCATGATTTATTTTATAGAAATCATCATTGTGTCTCCTCTTCCTAAATATAGTTCACAGTTTCAATCATGAGTATTCATTTAAAATATAACAAATAGTTCTATAATCCCTATATAATTTGGTAATACATTAATACTAAATATATAAGATATGTTTATATTCTAGTATTGTAAAAACAACTTCATATACAAGAATGCACACTAATTTTCCCTCCACAAGGACCCTAACATACTGCCCATATCTTTTATTTTCTATTTTTTCTTGACCAACCGAATTGAATGACCCATAAACGGGGTAATGTCCAATAAAATTTGAGGATAATGGTTTATCCAATTCAAATTATTATTTTGAATACATACCTAGGAATATGAACAAAATGGTTGAATGAATAGGGAACATGGTTTCAGTAAACAATGAGGATCTTCCCAGCTAACTATGTATATGGGATTTTGTAATCCAATGGTTTATTTTAAAAGTCACAAAACCAACCTTTTATGTCCCTGATGTAATTTTAATATCCCATGTTTTTTCTTCAATAGGAGCTCCTAATAGCAGTTTTGGACCCTTCTAAACCCTTTTGGAGGATGAACAAATCTTGGAGAATGATGTTCTATCTCCACATGATAGGTTTCCTCTTATTATTATTTTTTACAACTCTCTCCTCCTTCATATCTATGGGTTTTTAGGTTTCCTTGTTTATTGTTGTATTTAAAACCTACTATTTTGATCGTGAATCTAGGTATTGATTATTGGATCTAGTTGTCGACATCCTTCATTAGTGAGTCCCATTTAGAGTATGGTGTATTGATATCCCCTTATCCTTTGGTAGGTACTTCTATTATGATGGGTAATTTTTATTAACTCTATATATCTATATTTAAATTAAATTTTAAATTAAATTAAATTTTTTTATTATAATTATGTTGAATTAAACTTGTTTATTAATAACCTAATTCCATTAAATTGTGAATTTTAATTCTATATAGTATGATTTGTTATAAAATTGGAAAAACCCTAATTCCATCGAATTAGGGTGTGTGATATTTATGGAAACTTGTGAAAATTAAATTGTTAAAATTAAATTCTGAATTTTTTTAATGGAATTTTTTTAAAATTGGTGTTTCAGAATAATGGCTTATAATGGTTTTGGTAAAAAAAATCATGGGTTTTATCTTTGGAAATGTCATGATTTGATTAAAAACCAATTTTTTTTGTTTTTAAATGGAAATTATCATAATTGAAATGTAGAATGAGATGAAATTAATTTTAGAATGTTTTAAAATAAATTTCCAATAATTTATTTATATAAGATAACATGAATGATGAGGTAGTTAGTGAGTTATTGGGATAGAAATATTTTTATTATTTAAAACTAAAACAAAACACATTATAGTTGGTCACAACCCTAACTATATGGTGATGATTCTTATATGGAAAATATTAAAGTGATGTTTGTATACAAATATTTTCATGATTCACATTTGAGTTTGTGTCAATCACTCATCTTGAAAATATAATACATTTTGGCAAATGACCATGTTTTTCAATTATTTTATTCGAAATATATTCCATTGTTTGTTGTGAACTGGTTTACATTCCTTCTAATTTTTGTAAATTAATTTATATTAAATGTTTTTGGATATTTATATAATAAATTTCAATCTATTTAAATTTAAACAATGTATTTTTTATATATGCTTTTGAAATTCTAAACCATTTTATTTAAAAATTAATTCATTACTTGGTTAACTAATTGGGGCATATTATTATGGAATCATTGTTGAGATTGTACTAGGAATTTAGCTCACAACCTACCTATTACTTTGGGTGTTGGTTGATTATATTCTTCCAAGTTTGATCAAGTGTAAAGATCCCCTAGAGGTAGTTGTAGCTATTGATCCCTAGTAATGTAAAGTTGTGTCTGTTGGGATATGTGTAGTTCTCCTTTTTTATGGTATTTTTCTATAGTAAAATGGTTTTATATATCATTTTATCATTTAGTAAATATCTCTATATGTATGTTTTCTTTTTTTTCACACATACTTTTTTTCTAGATTATATAATGTTTGTGGAAGTTTAATCCCCAAAACCATGTTGTTTGATTCCAGGTTTTAGTCACCAACCTATGGGAATCAAGAATGCCATTTGGTCCATGTCAAAATTGGATAGGTGATAAGGTGTCCTAGGAACCTGGGACGGTTTTCAAAATAATGGTATCAGAGCTCTAGGTTGAGATTATTTTCTATAATACATTATGAAGAAGTTCAATCCTATCGGGACATAGGATGTAGTTGTCATTGAGTTCCTTGGTAGCTCGTAGAGAAATGATACTTATGTCATCATGGGTGGTTCAAGAATGACTTCTTGAGGATTATTTCATGTATTTTTCATACATTTGATTTTGAAATGATGAAATACAAATATTCGATTCTATCTGTTATGATTAATTTCCCATGTTTCTCATTTTGAGTTTAATTCTTATGGCTTCAGTGTTCTCTATTGATGTTGTGCAACATCATGCCTCTAAGAAGACTTCTGAATCTGATCCATGAGAATGTTTTTGTTAAACAATAACCATAAAATCCTCTCATGTACATGATTTAGGTTTTGGTGATTGTGTATATTTTCCATGCTATAGGATATGCACCCGCACCAGTCCCAATTCAGGCTCCAATAGTGAAACCTTAGGGGGTGTTTTTTTGGAATCCATCCTATGAGTTCCTTCATCATAAACCTCCAGTGTTAAAATGTTCTATTGATCCTTAAATAGATAGTGAATAGATTGGAAGGATTGATCATTTTTTTGGGATCATTGAGACACATGATTAATATGAGTTGAAGGGTTCCACCGTCATATTAGAGGGACCGAAGAAGAGATGGTGGCACATAATGGTAATATAAAATAATCATTAAGGATTATAGATTAATGAACTAAAATATATTTTCTCTGACTAGTTCTATATGAATTCCATCCTTTTGGACAAGGAAATTGAGTGTTTAAAACATGAGCATGATGATGAGATCCAATCATAATATGAAAATAAAATTGAAGGGATTATATAGTTTCACCTAATATTATATCAAATGAGAAGATGGATACTCAATAGCTCAAGTAGAGACTTCGATATGATATTATTTCTCAGGATTCCTTGATGATTATTCCTTCTTATAATGATTTCATTGATTGATTAGTGGTGGTAAAAATCGACATGTCTAGAAATTACGGGATGTTCGGTTTTTCTCTTTCTCCAAAGGGAATCTTGAGTTCCTTTAAGGGGAAAAGGAAGAATTAAGTTTCTTAAGGATGTTATTGATAGAAGTGTTCTTTTATACCACCTAATGATCCTGGAAGAATCCTTTTTAACCAGTGTGGCAATCCATGTAATTATAATTATTTGAATATAGTGGAACCTAAGAATTATGGCTTATACTCATACTTGGTTTACATAGAGAAGTTCTTCCATGTGATTTCTTCTCCCCATAGTGGAATGAGATCATCAGTTCCTAATAAAACTGTAGTTTAATCAAAGGATTCAAGGAATAAGGGGTTCTTTCCATAGGCATCTAAATTAAATATTACTCAGGTAGTGGATGGGTCTATAAAAGATGCGGATACGGTCCATGTGACGGTGAGAGGTACCAATGCTATTCCTCCATCATTTGGGACTTCATTATAAGATATTAGTGCATCTAATTCATTTATTTGAGCATTTATTGTTAATTTTCTAAATTTTTATATATATATTTATTCTTTTCGGATGGATATTACTATACACCTTTGAATGAAAAGATAGCTGGGTCTTTTTAGTGCTTGTTGTTTGTTTTCATTTTTAGATGTTGTGATTTCAAATATATTTATGGTTCTTAACATGAAACCACTTTATGACGAATTTTTAATGGATTGCATCATTACTATAAAATCATGGACTAACTACTACCATCAATGGGTCACCATTACTACACCTAATGGGGTTTCCCAAATATTTCAACGATAATGAGACTTGAGGTAAAGTATAGATGAAACATATAATCCATAGTTATGGAATGCAATATTTCCGTTCCCTTTTGACATGTGGTAAAAATATTTTCGTGATGATAACCCTCTATTTTTTATTATGTTTCCAGATGTTTTTCATTTTGACTTCTTTGGTTTTTCATAAGTATGGGAGGTATATTTCTCTATTGATTTTGTACCTAGTAATCAACTATTATATATTCCTTTCTACCACATGGGACTAACTAAAATTAAATAGTGTAATACTCACCAGGATTATCTTCTAGGGAATGTATCTTTATTCCCAAGTGTGTCACCTAGGGTGGAACCTATTTTCATTTCTATTTAACATGATGGGGAACTTATTCTTCTTGCAGATTAAAAAAAATAAACTATGTAATGGTAATGAATAAGTATCCTTTCCCAATGATTTATGATTTGTTTGATTAGTTGAAATAGAAAAGGCGGTTCTTGAAGAATGAACTTTGATCTGATTACCATAAATTTTGAATAATATAATATGATATTTAGAAATCATCCATTGGAGTAGTTACATCCATTATGATTACCATGATATTCAATTTAGTTTAACTAACTCACCTCTAGTCATTATGGATTTTATGAATATGATTTTTCATGAGTATTGTGATTCATTCACGATAGTATTTGTGGATTAAATATATGTTTACTCAGCATCTATGGATGATCATATATGTCATGTGAGAATGGTTCTCGAATTGTTGAGAAATAATCAAAATTATGACAAGATTTTAAAATGTGGTTAATGAGTTCAGGATGTAGAATTCATGGGACATGTGCTGTCAAGATCAATTATTTCAGTTGATCCTAAAATGGTGAAAGTTATTATGACATGGGAAGAATCACAAAATGTTTTTGATATTTAGAGCTTCTTGGGTATAACTGGGTATTATTAATGGCTTGTAATGGAATTATCAATGTTGGTGTCTATGATGACCTCTCTCACTCATAAGGATATAATATTTCTTCGGATGAAGAATTCCATAGATAATTTTATGATATGATACTTCTATTTACTACTAAAATGATGTTGACTAGATTAGATGTCAATAAGGGTTATGTGGTCTTCAATGATGCACCAGGTTCGAATTGGGATGTATTCTTCTATAGGAGGATCCCATTATTTTCTATGGCTCCCATTATCTTAGACATCATGAGAAGTGTTACCCAACCCATTACCTTGAAAATATATCATTGATGGACACACCTACGAGTTCGAGGAATAAACATTTTGTAGAAAGGCATTATATGTTTTTAGGCCATAAGATATTGAGTTCTATCTTCTCTCAAAAAAATATTTTACTCTCCATCAGAAACACTATGTTGAATAACATAAGTCTTTCAAAATCAACATCACCTATTCCCCAAGGAAATGGATTATCATTGTATATTATTTGAGTTGGAATATTCAAACCCTATAAATGAAATAACCCATGTAAGAGTGGAACTTGGTGGATATTTTTGCACAATTTCATATTAGATTCCATGAATCGGGGGTTGGGATTTCCTTATATAGTGTTCAGGTGACAAATTCCCTTGTTGATATGATTCTTCATAATCAATAGCATGATGACGTGTTCTATATATTTTGATAATATTTTTATTGTTGGGAGACCATTGCTAAGTGTAATTATCCTAAGAGCGAATTATATGCATTCAAAACAATTTTGGGGTATTGTCTTTTGTAAGAAAAGCTGGTGTGGTTTATTTTTTTAGTTCCCAAAGATAATTTCATTTAGGAACCAAGAAGTTCTTTTATGGCATGATAAATTAGTTTTAGTGTCTAGGATTGAGATGGTGTATTGTTGATTTGTTCTCTTGTTATTATACTTTCCAACAGATCATGGTCGGGCACAAGAAACTGTTAGGTTTTTAGTAGCCACTTTTAGTTTCTACATTGAATTGTGATATGATCTTTATGGATTTTTTGATTTCATTCCAATGTACCATGATATATAAGAATATGATATGGGTTTTGATTTATATAATGACTTAATTATCTCACTTTATACCCATTCATGATACAATGAATGTTGATGAGTCGGGAAATATCTATGTGAGTTTTTTTGTTTTTTTGGATGGAGTTTCCTATAATGTTGGCTCTTATAGGTTTCCTCTGTTTACTTATAATTTTTGTAATTCGATATAAGAGACACTAGGATCTCAGTTCCATTTGAGTATGACATACCATTTGTAATAGGATATCCATATAAGAATAGTTATATAGATTCCTGAGGTTATTTTTTTTTCTTGTGTACTCAATAGTGGTGGGGCTTGGGATAGAAATTTTGTAATGGATGATAATTCTTATAAAAATAGATTCTAGAATTTGATTAGGATGAATACTTTTGAGGTCTTGTATTTGTGGCCTTGTAGATCATTGTTGTGTTGGTCAGATATTGGTGAAAGTTCAATGGTTGGACCAAGATAGGTTTAATAGATGAAAAAAATATTCATTTAATTATTTTTAGAATGTTTATAACATAGATAATGTACAAGTCTTGTGTAGACAATCATTTTAGTCTATTTTAATTTTTTTGGGTAACAAGGTGTTCTTGGATGTTTCACCTCGGTTGATACACCATTGGATATGGAAGAAAGGGATGATTGATCCTCATCTTTTGTGACCTTTTGAGGTTATTGATCCAATGGGAAAAGTTTATTAACATTTACAATTTCCACCATATATGATGTCAATACATAACATGTTACATGTATCTTAGCTATAGAAGTATCTATTTGATAAATCTCATGTTCTATGATGGAGATAACTTACTGTTGAACGTAATTTATCTCTGACTAAGAATCCAGTTAGATAAGCTGAATCTAAAACCAAGGAAATTTATGGGAGAATTATACCTTTAGTTTGAGTGATATGGAAGAATGGTTATAATAATCCTGATACATGATAGATAGAGGAACCGATGAGAGAATATTGCCCTCATCATTTTGGATTAGAATATTTTGAGTATGATTTATTTAGATAGAATGTTTCTATGGTAATGTGGTTATAACATCCTGTTATTCTTTTTTAAGAATTCACAAACCCCTATTTAGATAATTATTTGGTTGGTTTTTTATTTTTTTAGGTAACTTTTTGTAATATTTTAAATGTTCAAAGGTTTTTCTTGTTTTTCACAAGTTTTTTCCAAAACGTGTGCCCTACTCGAGAAAACCATGTAAACTAAGGCAGTGGGAATTTATACGGTTACCACATGGTTTGGAAAATAGTGCTCTTAATTAGTAAGGACCATGAACCTAAAAAAGGGGCATGCAGATAGGGATCATGGGGTTCTAAACAATTTGGATTTTCCCGGATAACCATGCATATATGATTTTATTAATATAAAAATTACTTTTAAAAGTTCTGAAACCCTCATTTAGGTACCTGTTGGGCTTATGAACCCATGGTGATTTCTTCATCCATTGGATATCCTAAGATAAATTTTCCATAATAAACCGTTATAGATGTATATCAATTCATTGCGAATAGTGTTGAATATTCACCCCACAAGTTTCTTGTTCATGTTCTCCTTAAACCGCTCCCACCCCTTTCCTCCCTAGGGTTTTCTGGATCATTATTTCTATTGGTGAATATAATACCCATTTTTTGAATATGTAATCTAGGGATTGATTCTCATATACCACTGTGTATAGTTTTTATTATAGAATCCCATATAGGGTTTGGTGTTTTGAGATCCTATGATCTTGAGGTAGGATGTACTATAATGATTGGAAATATTGATTAACCCAAAATTTCTTGATTTAAATTAAAATTTTGTATTTAATTATAATTGATTGAATTTGATTATATTTAAACTAAATAATTTATTAAAAAAATAATTCAATTGAATTGTGAATTTTATTTTTATTTTTCTTTATGTTGCAAAAAATTAGGAAAAACTCCAATTGCATTAAAATGGAGTGTGTTTGTGAAATTGATGGAAATTTTTGTAATTTAAATTGTTGTATTTTTATTATGAAATTGATTGGATGGAATTTTTATCAATTTTTTGTTTGGGAAAATGGATTATAATGGTTTTGATATAAACTATTGTGGTTTTTTCTTGGAAAATGGATCGAAATAAGTAAAATCCTATTAATTGGGTTTTAAATGAAAATTGGCATATTTGAAATGGAATATGAGATGAATTGTATTGAAAATTGTTTTTAAAAAAAAATTCTCATTGACTTGTCTTCATGAACATGAAATCCTATTTATTTAGCCATTTATAGGGAAAACAATCTTTTTAGGCTTTACAACGGAAATAAAACATAGTGTAGTAGGTCACAACCCCAATGGGATGGCGATGCGTCCTCTTTTTTCAGTATTAAAGAGATATGTGTATACACGTATTGTTGTTATTCACCATAGAGTGTGTGATAATCATGTATTTGGGACCAATCATACCTTTTGTAAATTGACATTTTTGCATGATTATTTTATTTGAAATATATGTCGTTGTTTGTTGTAAACAATTTTACACGACTTCTAATTTATAAAAACTATTTTATATAATCAGTTCACTATGAAATGTTTTTCAATTATTTCCATCATTTGAAATGTGTATAAAGATTTTGGAAATATGATTTTAAAATTAAAAACATGATTCTTTAAAATTAAAATTTTTATTTGGTTAATTAAATGAGGCATGTTATTATGGAATCTTTGGTGAGACCCCATTATGCTTTTAGCTCACAACGTACATGTGCTTTTGACTGTTTGTAGACTATATTATTCCATGTTAGACTATGGACAATGCAGCACATTTGGTGGTATTAAATTCTGATCCTTGGTCATGGAGAGTGGAATCTGTAAGCACATAGGTAGTTATCATGTTTTTCTAGTAATTTTCATATGTACTTTAGGTTATTTATTACAGTTTGACATCTAGTACACTTCTCTTTATGGTGTTTTTAATATCTTAATATTGACATGTTTATATTAATTCCATACATTTTATAGAAAATTGGTTCCCACATTTATTTTGTATGATTTTATATTATAGTTGACAACTCGTGGGTATCAGGAATTCCCTTCGGGCCGTGTTAAGACTGGATCAGTTATTTAGTTACCAGGGTTTCTGGGCTAGTTTGTGATAATTATGATTTTTGAATTACAAACCTCACAATAATGAAAAACATACAAATATTTAAACTTTGTTCAATTTCATTTAGATTTTTCATAACATAGAAAACATTCCCCCTTTTTAGCAATGCTTTTCAGTATGGCATTATGAAGAGAATAGAATGAAAAAACCAAACTCAATTTCACCATCTGCAAGAAATTCATCGTGTAATAATGATATACTAGGACAACCTTTTTAATTTTGGGAAATTATATATTTGTGTCAAAAAATTGAAAGATATACTTGTTATAAAATACTGGGGAATCATCTGGATAATGGGAACAGTTCGTGCTTCACCTTGTAAGTGAAACCTAATGCATCCCTGCATTAGGGTAATCTATAAGACTAAATGAATTCTTATTCTTGTAAGAATTAGTTCCTTTATAGTGTTAATTAATCATTTCATCCATACAACATAAAGGAATCTCATACTTCTCCTCATTCAAACCACCAATCGCATATGTGGTCTTCAAAGTCACTTGTATCCCCTTACTCTAACACTGTCCAATAATCATAATTTTTAATTAACTATTCATTAATTATTATTATAAATAAATAATATTTATTAATCATATTCATTAATAATCAAAAAATCTTAACAATAATTAATATTAAATAGTAATTAATATTTTTCAATAATAATAATTATTAATTAATAATTATTAATAACATAATTAATTAATATTTTATAATTAATTAATTAATAATATAATTGATAGTACTAATGTAATAAATATTCATTAATAATATAATTCATATTAAATCAATGCATCAAATGAAATATTATAATGTAATTTATAATAATGTAATTAGTTATTAGTATTTTAATTAATTAATAATTTATAAAATAATTATTAATTATAAATTAATTAATAATGTAGTTTATAAATTTTAATATCACAAGTAATAATTAAAAAATGTAATTAATAATGAAACTACCAATTAATTTTATGTCATAAAAGCATAATATTATTTTTTATAATTTTTAACAAATTCTACATGTTTTGAAATATTTTTATATGTATATTCTTTTTATTAGATTAAAATATGATTGTATTTATGTTTTTTTACAATTTCTATGAATTAATGGTCACCCAATTGAAACATAATATGATTTCGAGTTGGTGAATTTGAAATGTTTTAAAATATAAAATATAAGTACAATAAAAATATAATCTAATATATTCACTATGTATATAAAAATAGTTGAAAACATAAATAAATTATTGAACAAAATTAATAAAATACAATTTAACTAATACAAAATATTATTATTTTGAAAAAAAGAATTAAACCTTTAAAGAAGATATATGTATGAAATTTATATTTTATACCAAATAAAATATATTTTTTCATTGTTAACTATAAATTATATATTTTCGTATTACTTTTAATTTGTATAGTCTACATGTTACATTAGTTTTGGATTGTATTTATATGTCATATTTTATAAGCATTCAAAGTGACATATTTGAAACATAATAATGTTTCATTTCGTTTAATTTTCGAACATATAAAGTATTAAATATAAAAATAATCACTATAAAATGTGAAATAATAACTATTCATGTAAATAATAATTTAAAATAAAATTAATTTCATAAAAATAATAAACACAAAACAAATTTAAATGACATAAAAATTTCAGAATATTACATTTACACTGTAAAAAAATACTGGGTGACTTTGAATGATTATAAAATATAAATTATAGATTGAATCTATGGAAAATAATATCATTTACTAAATTCATGGAATAAAAATAAGCACAAAATATTTTTTATATAATTTTTTTTGTTTATTATATTGATGAAATTTTTTAATTTTCTACTATATTTATATGTTTTGTCAATTTTTTATGTATTATTTAGATTTTACATATAATATTATTTTTTATAATATTTCAATGTTAACTACGTGTAATATAATAATGATTCTTATAAAAATATTCATGCTAATTGCTGTTGTTTAGTACTATTAAAATTGAAATTTTAATCCATTAGTCATATTTATTTTTTGAAAATTAATCATTCTCATTTTAAACTAATGAGTGAGATTATTTATTGAATATTAATTGCCGAAACTATTTTATGTGGTATAATTTTAATTATGTTCACTTGGATTCCTAAATTAACAAGCCATTTTATTTTAATAAGGTTGTTAGTGGGTAACCATGGAAGGCATTGAATGATGGAACCATTAGTGAGTGATTTTTTTAAAAAATATGGATATTATGGTGTAAATAATAATCCATGGATTCCCATAAAAAGTATAGAGAACAAAAATCCTTTTTGGGTAAAAGGTAATAGTGAGGTGGATTTCGAAAAAAATATTGATAAATTTAATTTTGAAGCTTTAGGAAATCAAGATTACATCCATTACAAATTCAATTATGGAAATTCAATAAAAAATGGATAGTTATGATAGGATCACAGAAAAATAGGTGGAATAACAAAAAACATTTCGGTTTTTTAAATAGTCATTATATTAATCACATTGATTTTTCTTGATAGATATGATTAGACAAAAAAATTTAGATAGATATAAAGGATGTTTTTCTAATGAGATGTTTCCAAGAATTTGGGAATAATTTGTTATCATTAAACAAAAAATTTAATGGGAATTATGCATCGGATTCGTTTGAGTGAAAGAAGCATCATCTGAATGAGAGTTTCTGCAAAGAGGATTCGATGATTGGTTAGAGACCATTGTATGGATCTCTTGCAATTGATGTCCTTGGTTTAACCATATATGGGTATATGTAATTCCCTATTACCCATACATATTGTTTTTGATACCATTATATTAGAGTTGGATATTTTATACTCACTGGTTGTTGGTAGTTTCATCAGGTGTCATTATAATGTATTGGTTATTGCTAAATTAAAATCATGATTGACTGTAAAACATGGAAGTCAATGAAACTTCTTCACTGAAAAATTCCTTTATAAAATGGTGTGATATCTGATATATTAATAATCACTAATAATCAATGAGTTGTGTAACACCAGTATATTATAAAAAATAAAACTATTTTCGATTGCATATAAGACATGCAACACTAAACCTAAAAAAACTATAAAATATTATTATATAAATATGATCAATATAAACACTTCCTTCGAATTGGAAGGTATGAATAGAGATAACAAAAATATAAAAATATGTATAAAGGTTTTATATAAAATATTTATTAATAATAATTAAGTCCTTAACTTTTTTTTAAAATCATTTTTTACATCCAAAATATATTTCATAAAAATGGTTATATTTTATATTTTCTATAAGAGGATAAAATTAATTTCTTATACTATTATATATATAATTTTATAAAAATAATATAATTTTTAGAATAATAATATAATATTTAACATAATATAAAATTTTTAAATTTTTCCAAAAATATTTCTTTTACAATGAATAGTAAAAAATTATTTATTTTTTAACTAATGTTATTAATTTCTATTAAAAGTTACCAATAATATTTTTAATTTGATATTAAATAAAAATAATTTTTTATTTTATATAAATAATATAAATAATTTCATTTGAAAAAAAATTATAGGTGAACATGGTATAAAAATACTTTAACACTTGAAAATAATTTTTTTTCATACACTGTATTTCTGTCTGACATTGTTTGATACCTGTAAAATAAATTTATGTCACTTATACAGATTTCATTTGATAAAAATGATTCCATATTTTTAATAAATATAATTAATATTATTTAGTACATTCAACTAAATTTCTGGCCAAGATGAATAGTAAAAATAAAAATCAATCAGCACTAGGATAAAAAGGTAAATTGAGTTAACATAGGTTAAAACAAAGGGATTAGGCCAACATTTATCTACTTAAATATTGTTAAACGAAATTATTTTTACCTATATCACCATATTATATATATTTTTTATTATACACTTTTCCCTTAAAGTGACTTATATAATATTTTATGTGATGGAAATTACTCAATTTCACTTTATTACTTTTAAATATTTTTTCTGTGTTTACATAGGGAAAAATTCAAGATGTGAGAAAATACTAATAAAAAATTTTAGAATAATTAAAATTTTTTCATGATGTTTATAATTTTTTTTCATTATACAATTCCTTAAATTCTTACGCAATGACGATATAGTATTTTATTAATTAATAGAAAAATAAAATAAATGATTTTTAAAATATTAAAAGTAATATAATTTGAGTTAGTTATAGTGTTAAATAATTTTTATATATTAATATATCACATTATTTATGTGTTAAAATTATATATATAAATTACCCTTTGTTTTGATGTATTTAATGTCAAATTAAATGAATAGTGTCAAAAATGACGTTACTCTTATTATATAATAAATAATATATTATTAAATGATTTAAAATTAATTACAATAATATATACATGTGAGTGATATTTATATGTTTAAAAAACATATATATTCCATTTATTTTAAAATTTACCTTTTCTATTATATATCAAAACCCATAGAGTAAAAATATTGTTATCGTAGTAATTGTACAAAAGGGTTAATAAGGATGGAAACAAATAGATAAGGCTAAAAACATAATATCAACATGTAAACAAATTTATTTCAGGATAGTATTTATACCAATAATATTCTTATATGACAATTATATCAGTTTTTATACATTTGAACTAGAAAATAAAATTATATTAATTTAATATTTTAATAGATTTCAAATGTTCCCCTCTCATAAATTATATAATGAAACCACCACTCTTCTATTATTCACACATAAAATGAATTTTGGTTCATAAAATATCAAAATAAATAACTTTTATATTTCCATTACCACATTCTATATTCCTAGTTTTCATTATAAAACCCTCCTACGATGGTTGTTAGTGTAAACCAAAAGAGGTAGTCTGAAGAAGTGGTATCATTAATAACCGAAAATTATCATTTTACTAATTCTTACAACATCATAAAATCATAATAGAATATGATTATATAATGGCACCCATGAATAAAATATAATTAAATGTTATTATTTTAATTTCATGACCTGCATCTATCACCTCTTCCATAAAATGGGAAACTAAACTGTCATATGCGTGTATAGATAACTACTACCTAGCAAACCAATGTAATTAATTTTCCATCATCACATATTAACATTGTTTATGATGATGTATTTAATGAATATATAGGATATTCACGACTTATTAATAATTATTCAAAATTAATATATCGTATATTTTCTTACATTTCCATCAATAGAAGGGTAGTAATGCGGCTTATGCGTATATGTGGATAGACGCCTCTATGAAGGGATGTGATTCCATTTTCATTACTAAATCACATGTATGGTATATATATGTATATTTCAAAAAAACTTTTAAATTAATGATATAAATATAATTATATAAATAGAAAATAACAATTAACATATTCCAATATTGATTGTTGAAAAATAGAAATGTTACTCAACTGTACATACGACCTACCCTCCCCATTATTTTAATGTTGTTAGTTTTTCATAACCATATTTCATTATTGGTTTAATAAGTAGATTTGATGTATGAAAATAATAATAATTACATGATTATTATTTTGATATTATGTAATAAGGAATTTTTTACCATACTCAACCTATCGAATTAATATTATATATATGAACGAAATATCATTATAATGTCCGACATTAAATTAATTGATTGAGTAATTAAATTTAAAACGGTGATAAAAAAGTAACAGGAATAATAATCATTAAAATGTTATTAAGTAATTAAATAATTAATGTTATTATATTATTCTTTTATATAAATAACTTATATGACATTTCACACTGGATGTAACGGATTTCATCTCAATTTCATTTCAATGATATAATGTTGGGGAAATTACAAGTAATTCGTTTATTATATGTAATTATTCTAAGACCACACACTCGAACGATGGTAGATTCTATTACACGTGGAGCGTGTAATTGAATTTGGAACATTTATAAAGGTATGTTTTCTAAACATGAGAGTGGTTTTTTCAATATTTTGGATAGGTGCATGGATCAAAAATATGAGGGCTCCATTGAACATAGAATGCTAGGATTCACGAAAAATGACATAACATCAGCATGCAAGGGCTGAGAATTTTTTTTATAATTTTCGTTAAAAATAATACAATAATTTAATAGAGTTATTTTATTTCTTCTCTCACCATTGAGGGGTGGATAGAGACATTGTGGAGAAGTGACGAGGTCGAAAATGGGTGCATTGAGGAGAATCATTAATGGCTTTATTCATGCAACATAATAATGAAATATTGGAAGCATAACAACAACATTGTATCATAAATAAAACAGCATAACAACACAATGTCTCATCATAACTGAAATTCTTCGACATGTTTCCTTTTAATGGTTTATCATGTTGGTGGAATGAGGTAAAACATTGAGATTAACTGAAAATAAATTCCATGGTATTCCCCTACAATGATGAATGACGCACCGACTGATCATCATGGACTTCGACACACCTCATAGAACGGATCCTGAAGCAACAAGCAACGTCGATATCTTGAAATATAGAGGAAAAACGGGGTGGCTTCATTCATCAAAGATGTAGGGGTTATTTGAATTTAATTTTTACCAATTATTATTTAAATATATGAACCTAGATTTACCAATGAACAAGTTAATTTTCAGACATTACTTTCTTGCTGGAGGATGACTTATTTTGATTTCTTTCTCTCTATGATTATACTATATCAATTGTTGGTGGAATTAAAATTCACAAACCTCCCTGTGATTTTAAACATCTAAGGCATCAGGAATGGGCCATCCAAAACAACGCCCAAGCCCCTCCTCATGTGAATTAATAATGGATGATTTCTTGAAATTTTGTTAAAGTGATTCTGAGACCATCACCACAAAGTTGATGGACTAACAATTCCATTGACACAAACAGTTCAAGAAACATACCACCAGAGTGGTTCCAGTGTCCTATCGAAGGTAACACCGACGTGCCAGCACTGGAAGAAGAAGGTCGCAACCTAACTGTCATTGCGGTGAGGAGTAACATATCTTTATGGTGCTACATAGAGGAGCATCCCTCCCGGTCTTCTATGGTGAGATGGCACACGTGGTCCGTCGACCGAGTGCAGGAGGCTGTGCCGGCTAGAATGGCGAGCCACATAGCGTTTCCGCGGTCGCTTGAATGTTACATGGAAACCCCCTAAGTTGACTAGGAGTTGAGTAGGAGGCCATAAATGGCTGACTACCAGCTCCTAGTTGGGCGGACCGGTTCGGCCCGCTGGTCGAACGAGCGGCTCCAGGTGCAGACCCCACACGCTGGGCCGGTCCGTCACCACCGGGCAGAACATACCATCAGGTAGGACCCATCCTAATAGTATGGTCCCATGGAATCAATGGGAAAATTGAGATATACCCATGAGGGACCCACATCGGACCCTTGGGTTGGGTTGGGTCGGTCCGACCGGGTCAGACCGGACCTGGACTCGACCGTCCCCATTTCACTGAAATAATCCTAACATATAGACCAGGAATCTGTTTGACACATAATCTATGGAATGAACACCCTTGTGACATTTAGGTACCTTTGAGATACCCTATATTAGTTTTGGTGGAAGTTGGTTTATAGTCAGGTTGGATCAGACTCGATTCCAACTGATCCCTTTTACTAAAATGCCTATAACATACAGACTGAGTGTCTGAACAACGTGTCATTTATTGAGTTGGAACATTTATGATTAGATAAACCATTGGGATTAATCTGTGTGGGACTTAGTGGAAGTTGAGGTATGACCGATGACTTGGGAATAAGATCATTTTAGAATCATGCGCGCTAAGCGTGGCAATCCTGTGGCTGGATGTGACATGAAGAAGGAATTGCAATCCTATGTGGGGAATCATCTAGAGATCATGTGTGGGTCAATACCTAACAATCATGAGTGGATATGCACCTAGATATCATTTGTGGGTCAGAATCTAGAGAGCTTATGTGGGTTAACAACTAGAGAACCAATGTGGATCAGTACCTAGCAACCCTCTTTGGATCCAGAGAAGAGCCCCTCAACAGAATAAGATGATCTAGATTTATGACAAATCATCAGTACTTCTGTATTTATATGATACTGAGTGTGAGATGTGTCACTATCTTTGGGTTATGTTTTTAAGATCTTACGTGGTGGTATTACTTATGTGGTATTACGTTGTGGTGTTTTACTTCTTGCGTTACTAAGAGAACTTCGGGGGACTCGAGTTCCTTACTATTTGTTGTTATACTCACTCCTACATGGGCTCACCTCACACCTGGTGTGCCTTGTGCAGACAATGGAAAACATTGACTAGGACTTTGTGGATCTAGGACTAAAAGGTGCACCGATGTGGATCAATAGACGTAGTGTGTTGTAGTGACAACCGAAAGATATTTGTACCTACCCTTTAGGTAGGATCTTTAGTAGATGACCTCTAGAGCTTTGACTTTTTTTATTTATCTTCTTTTCAGTTGGGATTGTATTCTGAACCCTTTACATTGAGTTATAATCTTTACTCTTAGTGGCGTTACATTTTTGTGGTTGAATTATTTTTTTTCTTTCATGGTTTGTGTTGTGAATTTTTCCTTGTCTATGTGTGTACATGTTAAAAGTAAATTCCTCCCCTTTTGGGATATATCATTATTGTGCTAGTCACTAGCCCATGGATTATGGAAGGTTCTCTTGGGGTAGTCATGGCCTAGGCCCTGGGGGATGGGTCGTGAAAATGTTGTATCAAATGGGTCAGTTATACTAGATGAAATAAGTGTCTGTAATCTTCAATAGGGGTGATAGTGTTAAGTGTCTTGAGTTAGGTTTTTAGTCCAGGAAGTCTAGTGTTGGTGCGTCAACTGACATATCCATACATCAGGTCCCTGAAATCTATGTTCCAACTTGGTACAGAAAAACAGTAGTGTCATGTGTTTTGGAAATGTTTCTCTCTTGATCTCTTTTAAGTCAGCTAACTATGTATAACTTATTGACCACTGAACATTTGGTTCTCTATAGTATACCTTCACAATGATAGCCAGAAAATATTCTAGTGAGATATCACGAAGAGGGACCACTAAGCGCTGAGGCATTTGTGTAGGGACCAATTATACTGGTAGCACTTTCGTAAGGTGTTCCAACACCACCACCACCCAAATATAAGTAGATTCTACCAGCCCCACCAATAGACAGTACTCATAGACTGAGCATGAAGAACGAGTTCCAGTGACATAGGACTCTATGGTTTTGAGGTGAGATATATCATCATGAATACGATGACTAGATGGAGGTTGTGGCATGAGCATTTCAATTGGTAGAGGGACCTACAGTTCATATGTTAGTTCTAGATGCTATCCTATTATATAGAATGAAAGAGAGATGGTGGAGCATGATAATCCAGACACAAAAGGAGTCGACTCTTTTCTATTTAGACATCGAGAGAATCTTCATGATGGAGTTCCTACCAGCGACACTATGCTTAGTGCGTATTCAAGAGTTTATGCACCTACAACATGGCAGCCTAATTGTAGCCTAATACTCAGTGATGTTTACCGACCTCTCCCACTACTCCACCAACATGGTATGAGACCCTTTACTTAGGTATTAGACCTATGAAAAGGGACTCCGATGAGAGATCATGTTATCGAGGATTTCACTCAACATCATGAAACAGGTTTGGGTGTAATAACAATCCCTTCTAGTGGAGAGATTCTTAGCCGAGGAGGGACGGATGGAGAGAGCCCCCACCAGATGATAGGTGGTAGAGTCATCTATAGCATGGAGTAGGCATGTAATGCTATGACCCAAATAGGCCATAACTTTCAGATGATGAACCAATGATACAGGGTTGGAGGTGTGGAGATCATGAGGTTGACAAGGTCATCTGAGGGATATATATTGTTAATATTGCAGCAGATAGGGTAACATGTATTGTCAAAATCTGAGTCCCCGCACGGATGTGGAGTTAGTGGTTGAGGGACCGCTAGAACAACAAAATAGGTTCGAGTGAGTAGGTCCATTGGATGGAGGACATGGAAAGGGAGCAGTCCCAGGAAAAGAAGGTGGGGAATAGTTTGAGGTACTACTACAACCACCCCCAATAGATCCACCATGAGCTCCAGGAGCATGTGGATAGGGGAAAGACCAGATTTAGATGAAAGAGGATTAAGACCGTGGTTCTCAAGAGATGATTTGTGGTATGATCTGTGTCTACTCAACATTAAAAGAAGTTCTAATAGACACAGGTTCTAGTCACTCTTTCCATTCCATATATATCATTTGAAGCTAAGAGATTATGGTGGAGTTGTTGGCTCGATCATTACTATTATAGACTTTTACAATAAGGTATTTCATGATTTTACACTAGTGCTTACAGTGTGAGAATACTCAATGAGGTGAGATCTTCGACTAGGATATCCTATTTATAGTCAATAGTCCTTAAAAATCCATTTTGGGTATTGACTAGTTATCCACAGTCCATGATGAGATCGACTGTTTTTGGCGCAATTTTTAGAGTATCCATGAGGATGGGACCAGTTTTTCCTTCACCGTAGGGAAGGGATGTATTGCAGCATTGGATAGAATATCTCAGAGGAGGGTGCAACCTATCACTCACAAGTTTTCTACCCTCACCCTTAGTGTATTGAATGAGGGGTGTGTGAGCTTTCTTTTAGTGGTGGACGAGTTTGAGTATGTTTTTCTATAATATGCCCCAGGGAAACCACTTAATAGAGAGGTAGCCTTCAACATTGGCATGTACACAGGGACAACACAAATATCTACATCTGCATATCTGATGTCACCCATAGATCATCGTGAGTTGTGGTTACACCTAGAGTATTTCTTGAAAAATGGGTTTGTAAGGCCTAGTGTATCTCCATGGGTAGCCCTGGTGTTGTTTTCCACAAAGCCAGATAGGATCATGAGACTATGCATGGACATCTGATGCCTGAACAAGGTGAACCTAATGAAAAAGTATCCACTTATAAGGATTGATGACCTCTTAAAATAGTTGAAGGGATCGAGGTGGTACTCAAAGATCGACATCATATCAGTCTATAACTAGCTTCTACTACCGGAAGAGAACATACCAATGATAAACATTAGATACCAGTATGACCACTATGAGTTTTTTGGGATTCCTTTCAGTGTTGCCAATTCCCAAATAGTTTTAATGGGACTCATAAACATGATCTTACAGCTTTAACATGATCTTTTCATGGTAGTCTTCATATATGACATCTTGTTGTACTCAACATTAGAGGATCAAACTACACACATGTGGATAGTCTTATACACCCTATGATATAACCACATATATGTCAATCTATCAATGTGCTAGTTCTAGATTCAGGATTTCCAATCTCTAGGACACATCATCTCCAATGATGGAGTTGCAGTGGATTCCAAGAAGATAGAGGCATTTATTTCTTGGGATCTACCCAAGAATGTGACTAAGGTGGAGAGATTCCTGGGGTTGGCTGGGTACTACCAGAGGTTCTTACCTGACTTTTCAGAATTAGCAGCATCCTTTTCCATCTTTGAAAAAAATGGTACAACCCTTCATGTGGATAGAGATCTTCCAGTGAAGTTTCAAGGAGCTGAGATGGGGACTTAAGAGTGCACCCATATTGAGACAATGATAGGAGGGTGTTGGGTATATTGTTTACTAGTACACATCAGATACTAGACTGGGTTTCTTCATGATGTTGTATAATTCTTTGATCAGCTACATCTCATGCTAGTTGAGGGAACTTGAGAATAACTACATGTCCCATGACCCTGTGTTAGCATCCACAGTAATTTCCTTGAAGATGCGGCCACACTACTTGATGGGTGAATGGTTTAACCTCGTCTCTGACCACAAGAGTCATAGGTATATCGTCTCTCTAAAATACTTGAACATGAGACAATGGTGATGGTTGGAGTTCTTCCTGGAATATCAGATTGAGGTAGTATATAATCTTTGGAAGGGGAAGGTGGTGGAAGAAGAACTCAGTAGGAGGTCTAGTTTATATATACTAAGTGTTTTGATAGAGAAGCTAGCTGCGATGCAGATATATTTTGTGGATTTTGATGGAGAATATTATCTCTAGTCTATGACTATCACACCCCCACTCTTATAGTGAGTTAAAGAGTCAAAACATGTGGACATTGATTCTGAGGCCTAACGTGCTCAGATATCCTTAGAACATTCTTTTGAGGAATTTTCAATAGGTGTGGAGTATGTCATCCATTTCAGTAGATTCACAATAGTACTAGTGATGTTACGAGAGGAGATTTTGTGGGAGTTCCATACATCCCATTTGGTGGTACATTCTGGAGTGGCTAAGATGTACCAGAATCTATAATGTTTTTACTGGTGACTAGGGATAAAGAAACCATTGGCCGAGATTGTTTCATGATAAATCAAATATTCGTAAGTGTAGGTTGAGCATCTGGATCAAGAAAGATTTGTCCAGCCACTCATGGTTTCAATGTGGAAATGGGATAATTTCATGATGGAAATCAGGAAGGGGTTACCACATACATCTTGGGCCATGACTATATCTGGGTGATCATTGAACGACCCACCATGTCATCTCACTTCCTACCAATCAAAGAGTAGGGACTAGTAGAGGGATATAGATGCCTCTATGTCCAGCAAATTGTGAGATTTCACAAGGTGCCATTGATGATCATCTCAGTTCATGATTCTCTCTTTACATACCGACTGTGGAGGGGATTAAATGAGGTGTTCAGGGTATAGTTGTGCATGAGCACAACTCTTCAGCCCCAGACAGATAGTCAGACAGAGAAGACCATATAGACCTTGGAGGAAATTATTTGTTCTTGTTTCATTGTTATTAGTTGCAGCTGGGAGAACCACCTACCACTGGTGAAGTTTCTAGGAAAAAACAGTTATCACTCCACTATTGGCATGATACTGTTTGAGGCGTTGTACGGGCGGTCAAATAGATAACCTTTATTCTGGAATGCCAATGGGAGTCAGAACTCATGGGTCCAGAGTTCGTACGGGCAACCGCTGAGAAGGAGCAGATCATCTAAGAGTAGATGATGACTATAGAAAGTAGCTATAAGTCTTATACTGATAGGATATAGAGACCCTCTAAGTTTTAGGATAGGGATCATTTTTCCTTCGTGTCTCACCTTGATGCGGATGGAATATATTTGGTCGGGGAAGCATGTTATCACCCAGGTTCATTGGACCATTCCATATCCTGTGGATATTTGGAAAGATATCATATCACATAGCTCTCCCCACATAGATGCACTGGGAGTATGATTTTTTCCACGTGTCATAGGTGAGGAGGTACGTGCCTAATCCATCGCAAGACATCAACTAGGGATATGTGGACATTGACAACGGGGCAATGTTTTATGAGTTACATGTTGAGATAAAGGATTGATATGGGAGGGTCCTATGTGGGTGTTTGATTCCTCTAGTGAAAGTTCAGTGGCAGTACATAAATCTTTTGAAAGCACATTGGAGCGAGAGGCTCAGATTCGTGCTCAATACCCCCATATGTTTGATTATTTTTTTTGGATTTTAGGGATATAATTCCCTGTTGTGGTTATAATGTAATGTATCAAGAATTATTTTTATTTTTTTATTATATTGAATTATTCTATGACCATATGTTCTAATGAAAAGTGATTTCAAGGTTCGGGGTTCCTATAATGTAATTTTAAATTTTTTTGATGATACATTCAGTAAATGTGCGAGTGGGTTTTTAATCATTTTAACAGGTGCCCATATAAAAAATACGAGGGTACTGTTGAACACATAATGCTGATATTTTCCTAGAAATGAATTAAATTCAACCAGTAAGGGCCGATCAGAAAATTTATTGTTCTTACTTTTTGAGAAAAATAATAAAATAATTTAAAAGAATTATTTTATTTGTTTCCTTTCTATTGAGTGGTGTACGACTACAATGTGGTGCAGTGATAAGGATACAATGATGTGAATTAATTGGAATGATTAGTGGATCTTATCACATATCATAATGTTTAAAAAAGAATATGTAATAGCAATGTCGTTTCATAAATAAAGTAGTGTATCGATGTGACATCGTAGTGTAACTAAATCACGATGACGTGTTTCCATTTAATTTTTTGATGTGTGTGTGGAACGAGGACAAAAATATCAATATTCTAAAAAAACACTAATAGTCATTCTCTCTAATGAATAATGATGCACTGGTGTATCATCACCGATATCAACACACCTCAAAGAACGAATCCAGAAGTGATGAGCGATGTTGATATCTTGAAACCTCGAGGATAAAACACCACAGATTCATATATCAAAGAGGTATGGGTTATTTGATTTTAATGTTTCCATGTTCTTATTTCAACAAATAGAACATGGATTAACCCACAAAAGGTTAATTATTGGACTTTTTATTCTTGTGGGAGGGTGATTAATTTTGAGTATTCTCTATCCAATATTATACTATCACTCATTTTTGTCGAATTAAATTCCTCGAACCTCCCCATGATTTTAATCTTTTAACGTAGAGGGTGCATACCAACCCGAACAAGGTCTATTCCCCTCTTCATGTAGGTTCATGGTGGATTATTTCATGAAATGGTGAAAAAAGAGTTTATGGCCTTCATAGTGAAGGAGACAACCTAACTATTGTTGGTGCCTTTGTAGTGGCCCCGAGAAAAGGGGGTTCCCATTGGAGCACCATGGAGGTAAAAATACATGGTTGGTTGGTTGCATTTCCCATTGTAGTCGAGTGGAGGAGTGGCCCGCCCAGGCCTCTCGGGCAAGAAAGGGAACCTGGTTCGTCGACTGTATGCTAGAGGCAAGGCCAGTCGGCCTCACCGACTGCGTAGAGCCACCACAGTCTCAAAACCATGCCATGGAACCCCCCCCCCCCCCCGCTTCAACCGAAAGGTTAAAGAGAGGCTGGAATTGCGACATAGTAGGCCCGACATGTAATGTCAGGTCAAACTCACGCTGCCGGGCTGGACCCACTTCATCGGGCCGAACCCACTTCGCCGGGTTGTACATGAAACTAGGCCGGACCTTACCTAGCTAGGTCCAAAATTTCAATGGGCCAAATTGGTATTACTCATTCCAGACCCCTGATGCTCCCCCAGGTTGGGTCGGGTCAGTATGACTGGGTTGGCCCAAACACTGACCTGACCGACCCTGGTTCTTTGAAATGATCATAACTTGCAGACCATGCATCCGATTGACGCATCGTCTATGGAGCAAGGACCATTGTGAAAAAGATTTACTTTGAGATAATATAATTTATTTTGTGGAATTTCGGGTATATCAAGGTGGATCGAACTTTAATCTAACCTGTCTCTTTTTACATAAAGCATATAACTTACAGAACAGGTATCTGTTCGATGCACTGTCTTTTTCATTGAATCCCTTACGAAAAGATAGTATATTGGGGTTAATATATGTTGTAATTAATGGTGGATGTGGTATGAATGATGTATTGAAGATAAGATCAAATCACAATCATGATTTCTAAGTGAAAGAATCCAGTGGCTAGCTAGGATGTGAAAAATGAATAGAGATCTTGTGTGGGTTAGCACATAGCGATCTGGTGTGGGTCATCACTTAGAGAACCTCTGTTATTCAGAACATAGAGACCCTGTGTGGATCAACACATAGTGACCCTATGTGGATCAGTATTTGAACCATTAAATAGAATAATATGATATAGCTTTATGAATATTCATCATTACTTCTCTACATAAGTAATATTTGATGTCAGATGCGTCATTTACATTGTGTTATGTGTTTGAGATCATACTTGGTTGTATTACCACTATGGTATTTTATATTTGGTGATCTTATTAATGGACTACTAGGAGACCTTCGGGGGTCTTAGGATCCTTACTATGTATTTTTATACAAACCAATGCATGAGTTTTTTTCCCACACCAATTGTGTCTTTTTCATACAATAGTCAGATTTGACTGCAACATTGGAGAGCCAAGACTAGACGGTGCTAGGAGGAGGATCGATAGAAACTGGGTGTTACAATGAAATCTGATAAAGATATGTACCTACCATTTATGAAGGATCCTTAGTAGACGACCTCCAAAAATTTTACTTCATTTGTAGTAATTTTTTATCAGTTGGGCTTGTATTCTGGCAACTTTACTTTTAGTTACACACTTTAATCTAATTGGTGGTACTTTGTGGTGGTTGTATTAATTTTATTTCATTGAGGTTAGATTTGTGTTGTTTTCCATATCTATGTGTATACAGGTTAAAATAAAATTCCTTCCCTTTTTTGGTATGTGCCTTTCTGGTGTTAGTCACCAGCCCCTAGCCAATTGAAAGTGATCTTGGCGTAGTCAGAAAAAGGGCCCTGGTGGATGTGTCATGATAATTAAGATATATTTTAATGTTATTCACATAATTTATTTAATAAATTGTATATGTTGAACATTTTATATGTTATATAATTAATTATCTCTAATTCATGGGATTTTATGTTTCAATTTAAATTATTTCATCAAATGTTTTATGAATTAAATGTTACCAAAAAATTAGGAATTTATTTTACAATCCCATAATTTCTGGATTTCATTATTTTTCATTGAAGGAGTATTATATATCCTCCATAAAATCAATTTATTTTAATGTCATATTGATTTTTAAGGATTTTTCATATTTTATTCCATCTTTTATTCTCTTTGGTAATTGAATAAAGAAAAGATAATTTTAAAATAAAATCTGATCTTATTTCTATTTTGGATCTGGTGTATTTCTTTCTTTCCATTTTCTAAATCATTATGTCACAAAATTAATTTTATTTACACAAATTACATATTATGTTAATCTTATGTAATCCTGGAAATTTTTAAGGTATTGAAATAAGTATTTATAACGTTTTATGAAAGGTTAATTTTGAACTTTATTTCCAGTGTCAAAAGAAATGTTTTTCACTTATATGGCATTAAAGGACTTCCCCATTGTTATATCGATTTTATGATATTTATATTTTTAAACATGTTATAAATTATTTAAAAAATAAAACAATATAATGAAATATTAGACTAACAATTCACTTCCATTTTCTTTTTTTAAAGGGTTTTATTATGGTACAAAAACAATATTTATTATGAACCAATAGCCATCTATTATCTGTTATTAATTTTTGTGGTTGTTAAATTTATTTTGAATCATGCACATTATTATTGTCATTGGAAATTAATTTTGTCGTATATATTTATATTCTTTGTATAATGGAAATTATTATTCCCAAAATCTAACATTTTTATATATGGTGTTTTAATATGAATGTTGTTTGATTGGATGGGAAAAATCATGATGAATATGTATTCATTACTAAATATTGTTATTTATTGATAAATTATAGCATATATAAATTTAATTTATCTTTTAATATATGAGTAATGAATTTGAAATGTAGCTAATGCTATGTCTTGGATAAAGATATCCACTCCATTCCTTGATATGTCTCTTGAAACAAATGAGTTGTCTAAATGAAATGGGTTATTGGGGTATATCAATCCATCTATTAAATTGTCTTTATTTATGGTATTAATGGTACGAAATCATGATTAATTATATCAAGAAGTCCAATAATATTCATTTCCTTCATTAATAATTCAGTTACTATTATCAAGGATATTATTACTTTGATATAATCTAGGGATGTATTTCATCCACAAATAATTGATTAAATGACTTGTGTTTTCATTTATTTACCTTAAAATATTGGTAATGAATTATTTAATAATAATAAATTCCATTAAATGTAACTCTTATTGAGAATATGATCACGCCCTTATTTTTTTCATTCCCCAAAATATGAAGAATTAATCTTCGAATGATTTCAAGGATGTCGAATATTTACTTTCACAATTTTTTGTATTTTTTTAAATGTAATGTAAGATTCATGTATGTATCTAGCACACCAATACTAATAAACTATCTAGTCCTTTGGGATAGTTTTCCATAAATCTAGTTTCATTTTTATAATATAACCACTAGCTCGGGGATACTAGGTTTATGGCTATTGTAATTGGTGTTAGAGAATGTTTAGTAAAAATCCTTGGAACTAGATTTAGATAACAGAAAACATAGATTAGGTAATATAACCCTATTATTGAAATTATGGATTGTTCTATGTATTTTCAAAAATCAAAACGTTTTGTTGTGGTAGATAATAACGGTTTTTGATGAATTACATCCATTTCCAGATACTAAAAGTGGGTGTGGTTTAAGCATAGATGCATCTAGGGGTAATAACACTTAAATTATATTATTGTGTACATATCAAAAATCATTCTAGTGAATGGTGTGTGTTTCCTTAATAAACACTTACTTTTAAACTCTTGGGGGATATTCTTGGGTCAATAAATTTTTTTTTAAACCATTATGAGGAATTGGAGGATAAAACCTATGGAATCCTATGATATGATATAATGATACGGGAATATAATCCTTTGTTTGTGTATATGTTTTAGTGGAAAGGTTATTCTATGTATTATTCTTTTATATCTTGTTGAAATAATTTTAATGTTATTCATAACATTTCGGGTTAATTATATCATTGATGTTAGGCTAAACTTATTTAATTATGAATATTTGATTATATGGAAAATAATAAGTTGAATATAATAATATAGTGGTTAAAATATATTTTATAATAAATGTTATTTTTAGGATATTCATAATAATTTTCATTGAATATTATAAGAATTATATAGTTTTAGAAAAAGGGAAACTCATAGGATGAATGATAACATATCTCATTTGCCAAGGATTAGGGCTTGACCACACAACCAAAACACAATATGGGTGTAGTGAATAACACTATCAAACATGGTGTCCTAATTAGTCTAATAATTTTATTTGAAATATGTAATATATAAATATTATGTTAATTTTGGGAAAATATTATAAGAAAGAATATTTTTATATTTTTAGGATTTTGAAATGATTTAAAATATTTTGGGATATGTTTCTTTGGGTTGAGGAATATATAATCCATATCTTTGACATGTGATTTTACATGAAAGAATATTTGTGGTAAATATAATTTAAATTTTGAATGTTGAGGTTTTTTGGGATATAGGGTTATTTATTTATGTAATTATTTATATTGAACGTTGTCCTTTGAAATCAATATGAAGGTGTAATAATTTTTGGAATAATATTATACTATGATAACAATTTTTGGTATTGGTAAAATTTTAAAGATAGAATAAATATCTTGGTATCAATTTGTGGAATCATCATATCAATTATAATTTTATTTTAGTGAATTAGGCATAGAATCTCTTCTTAAATAATCATCGTTTAGAGAAATAGGTGTTAGTGAATTGAAAATTATTTAAAAGAATGATATTATATATATCATTTATGAATATTGATTTAATGTTTCACTCTATAAGAAAACGGAATTCTTAATATCTTGTAAAATATCTTGAAAGAATATTTTTTTTCTTTTAAATTAATTCAGAATTTATTTATTGTCATTTCTCCTTTATTAATTAATAGTTTGGTGGTTGTTAAATTTCACAATATCATTCTTTTTTTTTGTGACCGACGATCAATATAACTCTCTACAATTATTTAAATATTACAGTTTTTCACTATTTTAAAATTTTCTCTTCTCAATAATGTTCTTATATTTAGAAACCTACTTATGTGATTTCCTTCGTATTTTTGTTTCCCATTTTCAAGAGAAAGTTATTTTACCCCTTTTTACTATGTGGGATTTCAAAAAAGGTATTTCCAAATGTCAAAACCTTATTTATAGATAATGATTTCAAATTTTGAGGAAAATGATTTTTTAATCGGGGAGTATTTAAACACATCAACATTTTTAAAAATAAACATATGTTCGATATTGTATAAGACACGAAACATTGACCTTAAATGAAACCCATAATATTAGTATATAAATAAAATAGTTATAAATTATCTTTTAAATTGGAGGATATTAATAGGGTTAATTGTACTATGAAATTATGTATAAATGTTTCATACATTGTATTTATTAATAATAAATATTTATTTAATTTTTAGTAAAATATTATTATAAATCAAAGACACATTTTCTTCAAAAATGGTTTTAATTTAAATTTTTTGTTCAGAAATAATAATTAATATATATAATTTTTGAAATTTGGATTCATAAAATTAAAATTATTTTTAATTTATTTTATCAATGTTAATTGAAGGTTAAATTTGGATTTTTTTGAATAAAATGATTTTTTGGTGTATAGAAAAAAATAGTTATACATATACTATCATTTATATTCATTTAAAAAATCCCATAATATTTTTTATTTTATCATAAATAAATATATGTATCCCTTAGTTATAAATAATTTAATTAATTATAATGAATAAATTGTATACATGAACTTTGAATAAAAATACATTTAGACCTAAAAGAGAATTTTATAAAAAAATCACATCACTTTTGCGGGATACTTATGAATTGAATTTATACCAATTATAGAGGATTAATTTTGTAAAATATATAGTATATTTGGAATCCATCAACCAAATATTAATTAAAAAGGTTTACCTATTTTTTGTTCACAATGAATAGTAAAAATAGTAAAAACAATTGGCATTATAGTAAAAGGGTAAATCAGATTAACCTAGGTTTATAATAAGTGATAAGGAAAACATATTTCATATTCAATATTATTTGATCAAGTTATATAAATTCTTATGTCCATATTATTTATATTAATTTATTTAAGGGGGTAGTGTCTATAATATTGACCATTATAACATTATAAGTAATCAGATATACAAAATGTCACTTTTTTACTTTTACATTACTCTTGTGTGTTTACATATTGAAAAAAGTTTGTTGTGAATGAATATTAATTATTATTTTTAGAGGAAATAAATTATTTTCATGATGGTAATTTATATATAATTTTTAATAATTATATATTCACCTTAAGTGTTTACACAACTTCAATTAAAATATTCATTAAGTACTAGAAATATAAAATAATTGATTTGAAGAATTTTAAAAGTTTGATAATTAGGGTGATTTATACAGTTTCATGATCATTATTGATTAATATATCATTTTATTGATGCATTAAATGTCTATATTATAATTATTTCATTGTCTTGATATATTTAACGTCAAATTAAATCAACAGTGTTAAAAATTACATTAATGTTATTTTATAAGAAATAATATTTTATGAAATGATAGAATTTTTTTACAAATTATATATTAATATATGTGATTATTTTATTTTTAAAATATCCTCTATTGTCCATTTATGGCCCAATTTTCCTTTTATACTAAATATATTGAACCCTAAAATATAGAAATATCTTTGTCAAATAGTTTTAAAATATGATTAACATGTGTTAAAAAATAGATAAGGGTAAAAAAAATATAGACTTATCTAAATTTAATTCTATGGTATCATTTTGAAATATAATTATCCGATATTTTAATTATATCAATTTAGAGCCATTTAAACACCATACTTAATTTATATTATTTCATTTTCCATCATCACATCTTGCAAGTATTTATGATAATTGATTTAATATATATATATATATATTATTCATGACATATTTTTAAATATATAAAAGTAACATATCATATATTTTTCATAACTTTCAATTCATTTCAGGATTATAATGTCACTCTTGTTTATGTGTGGATTACTATCTCCACAAAGAAATGTGTTTCCTTTTTCATTAACACATTACATGGACGGTATATATATGTATATTTAAAGATGTAATATGATATTTTAAATAAAAAGAAAATTATTTAGAGTTAAAATAATCCTTACATTATTTAAAACATGATTGATGAAAAATGTAAACTCTAATCATATGTATATACATTGCACTGTCTCCATGATTGTAACACAGTTCAATTATAATAACCATATATCATGATTGGTTTTAAATTTAAAATTTACAAAGAAAAACTTTAGTTACATTATTATTATTACTAAAACGATGATGGAAAAATGACCTCTTTTACCATTTTCAACGTACAAAATTCATTTTGAATATATTAACCAAATATCATCAAAATGTCCAACTATAACTGTATTGATTAACTAAATATAACTTGGTAGTAAATAAAATCTACAAAATAATATCCATTAAAAAGGAAATTGTCAAATAAAATAATTAACAAATGTTTATTATTCATGTACATAATAAATATACAAGACAATTCAAATCTAAGGTAAGGTATTTCTTCTCAATTTTTTTCATTGAGGAATAGGATAATGTAATACACCAAATTTATTTAATATGATCTATATGTTTCTCCTTTAACATCTTATATCATGAATCTTTCATTATTCATGGTATTTTATGGTTTCATTCAAATTATTTCCTCCAAGGAGATTTGAATTAAAATTTACTAAGAAGTAAGGATTTATTTTATAATCTCATTATTTTCGGATTTCATCAGTTTTTATTGAAGGAATATCATAACCCATCCATCCAAAAATCCATATATATTCTCATATTTTAGATATTTATGTATTTTTCATATATTATTCAAATTTTTCCACAATTTAGAACTTGAATCAATAAAATATGATTAAAATAAATGTTGATCTAATTTTCCTTTTTGATCGAGTAAATTTATTCCATATCTATATTTAAAGAAATTTTATTAAAAATGATATTTTATTGAATCAATTGTTTTATTAAATACGTTTTAATTTATCATTTACTATTTAAAAGAATTTTAAAGAATCATTCTATTTTTTCTGAATGGTTTATTTTTTAGTTTCTTTGGAATAATTAAAAAAATAATGTTTTCTTCATATACGAAGTTAATGGAATTCCCTTCTGCCATAAATAATTTAGGATATTTTGGTTCATCAATAAATTTTCAATTTTTTTATAAATAATACATTTTAATGAAAATTTCTTTTGATATTTCATGTCCATTTTATTTATTTTCCCTAAGGATATGATTTTATTTCAAAACATGTATTTTAGTTGAACCATTGGTTTTCTCTTATCTCTAATTAATTGTGTGGTAATTAAAATTCTATTGAAATATTCATTATATTTTGATAATTGGAAATTAAATTTTTCTTAAATACATATATTATTTTCATCATAGATTTTTTTTTCCAATATAATATACCATTTTACATATAGAGTTTTAGAATGAGTGTTATTTGATTGAATATGGAAATTCTGATAAATATGTATTCTTTACTAAATATGGATATTTAATAATAAGATGTGTTGTTTATAAATTGAATTTAAATTTAAATATATGATGAATTCATTCAGAATATAGTGATGTGTGTGGCTCGGTTATAGATATCCCCTTAATGCATCGACAGGTTTCTTGAGACAAATCATCTAGTAAAATTAAACAATATTTTGGTGTATACCTACCCATAGATTAAAATGACTTATTTAATGTCTTCAAGGTATAGATATCAGGATATATGATATTTTGAAGTACATTATTGTGTATTTTCTTTATTTATAATTTAGTTCTTATTATACATGAGATTATTACATTGATATTATCCATGCTTTCTTTTCATGCACAAGTAATTAATTAAATGGAATGTGTTTTTAGTTATTTTCCTTGCCAAATTGATTATGATTCATATACTCATGATAAATTATATTTTATATAACTCTTACTAACGATTTTATCTTACCCATTATTTTATTCCTTTCCCTAGGATATAAAGAATGTGTCATTGAATGTGTTCAAGAATATTAATTATTTACTTTCCCAATGTTTTTTATTTTTTGTTTTCAAATGTATTGTGAGATTCATGTTTGTATCTAGTTAACCATCAATAAAAAATATCATATCATTCCGGAAATGATTCCACGTATCTAGTTCTAATGTAATAATGAAACCATGGGCTCTAGGCTACTAGGTTCTAGGTGTTACAACTATATGAATAGTTGGTGTTTCTAAGATAATTTTATAAGACCCAACAGTGTTGGATAAATTGAGTGACTGTGTTTTAGACATTTGTATCTCCCATATTGAATGATTTTTATAGTGTTCTCCCATGGATACATAACGTTTTTGAACAAAACTAAATCTTTTTTTCCATTATATTGTTGTTTTTTGTGAATTAAAATCATGGATTTGTGGGTTGTGATTTGTTTGATAATCATTTGAGTTCTAGTGAACATTACATGGGGGAGAAGAAGTTATCAAAAAAAAATATGATAATATTATAGAGAATTGACCATATACAAGATATAGTAAATGGTTAGATCTCTTCACTCAGTAGAAGTTGTTTCCCTATATTCATATGTTCGATAGAAAATATATTGTTTATTCACAAGGGGTTCTCCTTCAAAACAATTGGTATCAATGTATGGTTCATTAGTTAGTACTGTTGGTATAAATTTCCTATATAATTCTATTTTCTTCTACCCATAAGTTGATTGATTTTATCTGGTTTACTATTATTTGATGAATAGATTCATATAAATGAAAATTTTATATTAAAAATTAGGATGGATTTGACTTTTCATTTTGAAGAATAAAGAAGTAAGATATCTTTATATTGAAAGAACTTGAATATTATTTATTTAGTAAAAACCTTAAAACAATGGAAAAGTGGAATAAGAGCATTTGGATAAGAAATATTTTGCATTTGTCCAGATGGTACTTGCATGGAATTTGGTTCTCAACATAAGATATGATAAAACTATTTAAATGGTTATGAAAGCACAAGTTAAAATATATGAGAATAGGACCCCTTTTGTCAAATTATTCATGATGTGAATACTTTTCTACTTATGAATTTTGGATGGATGTTTTACTGCCAATCATATGAATGACATTAATGTTATTCAAGAGAAGATGAAATTAGTGAAAGTAACATTCTATAATGTTTTATGGGATTAGATTCATTTATTCCCAATTTATAAGAACCGGTATTCCATTGTAACGGTAGGGGAAAACTATATTCGGAAGGTATATAATTTGATTCATGATATTAAAAACATGATCTTGATGAATGATTTATGGTGTGATGAAGTTCAGTCATTGTCTAGTAATGATTTCAATACCATTGGACTGGGATGGTCCTTTCACTAGATAGATCATTAGAAGATGAAATTATCTAAGGAGAATACTAAGAGGGTAAAATTGAACTAAATTGACCAGTCTAAATCATACTTGTTGGATTTATGGGAATTTGGACATATAAAGAAGTATTGATGAAATAAAACAAATTATACTACATTCAAATGGAAAATCTCTGTCAATATAATGGATGGAAGGTCAAAATTGATACTGATCATGAACATTCTATAAGATTCATGGGTTATTAACTTATACCTGTATTTTCATTTCATTGGTGAGTGAGGGTTCATGGTAGATTATATACTAGGTTTATTCTATAGGGTGTACCTAGTGAATGATGAGGATTGGGATATATCTAAAAAAGGTGATTTGAACATTTGAATGAAAAATTGAAATGTTTTGAAAATGAAATATGCAATATATATTTCATGTCTCTAGAAGAACAACATATTAGTACGAAAATATGATTATATTGGTTTTGGAATGAATTTTATAATAAAGTTTGGATGAATGGTAAAGGTTAAATGGTGATTTCTTACAGAGTAAAAAAATACCATGTATCTTACCATAGAGATTGATTAAGATAAATCTATCATAATGACTTTATTGGATAGTCTAGAAATGTGGAATTTTAGGTAAAGTCAAATAAATGAAATGAATGTTAAAGTTTTAATAGTCAATGGAATAATCAAACATGATCATATGAGACTTTGGAGATGTGATAGTTTCATTTTTGTAAAGAATTGATTATACATCAGGTTTAATGGAATAAAATCAATGAATTAAAATTTAGAAATTGTTCATTCTGATTTGTGGGGACCAGCCCTATTTCACTGATATAAAGGACAATTTACTTTGTAACATTCATCTATGATTCTTACCTCAAGGTATAGGTATTCATCCTTATGAATAAATATGATGTGTTTCAAGAATTTATTCAACATGATGTATTGGATGAGAAATAGTGTAAAATAGGTTTAAAATGTCTCCAGATAAATAATTGGTGGATAATACAGAAAAAATAACAGTTTTAAAGTATGTAAGATAAAGTAAATCATAGATGAAAATATTATTCTAGGGTTTCCCTAGTAAAATGGAATATCTAAGAGATTGTATTATACAAAAACAATGAAAAATCAATTAATGAGGCTAAAATTTTGAATTACTACATAAATTTGGAAAAATTCCTTGAATATAATAACTTACATAGTAAAAAGATGTCTATACTCAACTATGATACATGAACATCGTAAAGAACATTTTTTGGGTAAGAGACCAGATGTCAACCATCCCATCTTATATAGATGTGTCACATTTGTTCATATTGACGCAAAAATAGACAAGGGTTACAGGTTAAATCCAAAGTCTATTTTATTGTGGGATATATTGATGATGGCATTGGTTATTCCTTTTGGGATACTGACAAGAATCATTTAATTTGGATTTAAGAATTTTTTTCAATAAAAGAACATCTATAGAATGATTTCGAACCTAACTGGGAAGAAAGTTAAGGATAGATCAAATATTAATGATGGGGGTGATAGGATAAAAGTTGACAAGAAATCCTTCCGCACCGCAAGTTTAGGAGAAACATAAAAGTCTTGCACTAAGATATTCAGGGTCCCAAAAAGATGTAGATAATATATATAAATGATAAATAGTGAATGATGGGATAAATAATAAGTAGATTGAGAATTATTATATATACCATTTCTATATAAAAGGATAACAGACAGACTGGTTCATATGGATACCCAAGGTTATATTTACTTGATCCACTCATATAGTGAACATTTTTTTAGAGTTTTGGGGGTGATATGGAATTATTACTTCTATTGGATATTGTAGAACCCGATTTTTTGGATGAAGCTGTTACTCTTAAGGACTCAAAAAAATATGAATCATCAATATAGGAGGAAATTATTTCATTAAATACCAATAATATATTGAATTTATATTATATAAAAGAAGGAATGTGGGATTTGGAGAACAAATAGATCTTAAAAAAAAGGAATATGATGGATGTAAGAGGCAAAAATTAATGTTGGTTGTGAAAGGTTTTCAACAAAAGGGAGGATTGGCATATTTAAAATATTCTTATCTGTGGTCAAACACACAATAGTTTGGATAATTATTAGCATTGTGGTTTCGAATGATCTATTCTTTGATACAAAGGATGTAGTGATATCCGTTTTTTATAGTGAATTAGAAGAATAAAAATACTTGGTTCTGTTGAGATGACATGAGGAGTATGATATACTCTATAATACCAAATGTAGGATCAAAATAATATAGATACTGAATGAAGTATCTACTAATTCTCAAAATACAAGGGGGGGGGGGTTAATTTTATACTTTATAAAATCCCTTTGGAAGTTTTAAAACAAATTAATTTTAACAAGTTTAAACATGGTAATTCACAAAACCTCTAGTTCTACAGACTTTCTAGATTTCAGAAATATGATTCCGATAAAGCAACTCTGGAATGATGATTCCGAAAAATGAAACTTAATGAAAGTTTACAATGAAAATGTTTCATCCTTAAACTGTATATAATCATACTAAATTAGAGTATACAAGTGTAAAGAAGTATAAGATAGTTATACTTTCCTCAGAAAATAAAATTCAGTAGAAACTTGTAACAGAACAAGTAACAAGTAGTAAATATTTTAACCCCAAGAGAAGAATATCAAACAGTCCTGGATAAAGGTCCCCTGATTTATAATTTAATGAACGTATATCTTAACCACACCATGGTAAGCCCTCGATATGATGATCGAACTCTGTCTTGATATCACCACAAGCCCTGAACATTATGGTAGTGGGTGCCTCTGTTTTCCTAAGCAGGGAAGTCCTCGAACATTAAGGTAGTTAGTACCTCTATATTTATATCCCCGGAAGACCTTGAATGTAATCAGCAAAATTAGGAGTCGCATGGATCAAATCTGAACAACATGATCAGTACACACAAAGCAATAAGGTTTCTCTCTCTAAAATTCATTTCATCAGCATGTAATCTCTATATTAATCTACTTGTTGAGAGCTCTTTCAAATTATCTCCTTTTTATAGGCATGGCTTAAATGGTCGACTTCATCCTCCAATGGTCATATTTTCTCTGAATTTCAGAGGGACCTGTACATGTGTCACTCAAAAAAATGGTTAGTTGGTAACTGAATGCACGACATCTTTTATAACAAAACATGTGTAAGAAAAAATATGGTAACATAACCATAGTCAAATATTCGAAATGTAAGGAAATAAAAGTTATGAGTCTATCCAAAAACATTTTTGGTGTCTATAATACAAGAATATTCATATTCTGTTTTCTACAGAATTCAGAGCCTAAACTCTATAGAATTAAAGAGTATAAAATTCAAGGAAATTCCGAATCCTGATTCACAATAATTTGGAACCTGAACTTATAATGTTTAGAGTTGGAGTTCATGAGAAATCGGAGTCAGAACATTCAAAGTTCGGAGTCAGAATTCATTATAATTTGGAGTCAAAACATTCAATGTTAGGAGTCAGAATTCATTATAATTCAGAGTAAAAAATTTCAATTTTCATAGTTATAATTCAATAGTATTTGAAGTCAGAAAATTCAATGTTTGGAGTAAGAATTTATTAGAATTCTGAGTCAGAACTCATAAGAGTTCGGTGTCTAAATTCAGAGAACTCAGATTCAGAACTCGGAACCTGAAAATGGAATTCTCTATATCTAAGTACTATATGATTTCAAGGATTTTAGATATGATACCAAATTTTACATTTTTATATAATAACAAACATTGAAAAACATGGTAAGGATGAATTTCCATGGGGAAGGAAATTTTCCTTAAGAAATCAAATCAAAGGGTAAAATGAAATTTTTCTTTCATATAAGCTGTTTTTGATTTTCAAAACACTAGGGAATGGTAAATTCATAAGGAAACATTATTGACTGAACAATCTCCCCAAACATGAAGGAATGGAAAAGTTATAAGGAAAACCTTATTGACTCAAAAATCTCCCCCTTTTTGGAATGCACAAACATCCTTACGAAAAAGAATATAAGGACATAGAATTTTAATTCTCTTGAAAATAAAACATATCTCTCTTTACTTGTAAATCGGAGTTAATACGAAGAACACCCCCTTAGGCTTTGGAAAACCTAAGGATCATATTCTGTTTTCCGGAATGGAAATTTACATTATCTTGCATACAGAAATCTTGAAGATGAAAACTCCCCCTTAGATAAAATCCCCCTTACATAGGGATATTTCTTCTTTACATAGTATTATTATTTCCTTTCTTCCCCTTTGTTATTTCTAAAAATAAATACAGGGAATGGAAAAGCAAATTATGGTACCTAAAATATTAGTACAAGACAACACAAAATACAAGAGTGAATGAAAATTTTCATTATGTATGGAAACAATTTGTACAAGAAGAAAAATACAACCAAAGATCGAAGTGCAATAAAATTATCCTTATTTTTCTTTTATCATTAACTTCATGACTATAGTATTCAACTGTTTGAGCTCCTTATGATCTTCCACTACTCTCTTAAGAATCTGTTCGTTATCCTTATCATTCTTCTCTAAGGCTTTGATTTTATCTTCCTGGGACTTGAGTGCCTCTACCTTAGCCTCCATGACTTCTTCCTGCTTAACAAGATTTTCCTCAATCTCAATTCGAAGATCCATTTCTCCCTTACAACTTTGAAAAACATAATATATCTTTCCATTAAAATCATTCACTTCTTGAATATGGGTATTCTACTTAAGGGTTAGATTTTCTTCAAAACTGGCCATAAGATCCTTCATCCTACCATTATCAGTGTCAAAAGCATTCTTGACATTTTCTTGAACCTCATCAAGAATATAAATATCATCTATGGTTTTCTTAGACCAAGTGGTCATCTTCTTGCAAGATCTCTTGTGGGCATCATAGTAAATGAAAAAAGTCTTGAAATCTTCTTCAATCTTCATACATTTATCCATCACCGTGGATACTAAATCTGATTTCTGATTTAATGTGTGTTGACTCATATGGCATCTAGAATCAATGTTTTGGAAAATAGGAATGGTACCAACCTGCTTCTTCAAGGATTGGACCACAAAATCATGTACAATGGAAGATGATTCTAAATCTGAGACTTTTCTTGGTGACGGCTCTTTCTCTAGATAAACAAGATTCCTCTTTGAAGATCCACTAGTATCTTTCTTCTTCACAACCGCTTTACTGGGTGTATCAATAACAACCTATTTACCCATGCCAGTTCTTATAACGGATTCCTCAACTAATGATTTATGTTCTCTGTTATATAGCTGAATAATTTTATCTTCATCTATATTCTCTTTCTCATCTATAGCTTCAGAATCAACGGGGTGAATTAAATCATGGTTTGAACTATCTCCCTCATATAGTTTATTAACTTCTTCTTCACCCTTCTCATCTTTACCTTCCTCATCCTTCCTAAGAAATTTCAGCATTGAAGTCTCTGCTTCAGAAGTTCAGATTGACGGTTTCTTGGATGGGGTTTCATTCTAATGATTGTCCTCCACATGCTTAATCAAATATTATTGTATCAAAACTACTTTCAACTTATTCTTATACAACTTTGAAAGCTTCTTTTTCGTCAACAACCATCTCTTGGGATTTTTCAGGAGTCATGAACTTCTTCCTCAGGGTCTCAAGTAAGGGTTCTACCAAGAAGGATTCTTGTACCAGAATTTGTTCAGATGATTTTTCAGTATCCCTCAGAATGGATTACAGAATCTCAGTCTCTGAATTCTTTTTCATCAACTTCATTTTTAGCTTGTTTTTCAAGATCATCAGCGGTCTTCTCTTTTAAATCCCCAGCTTCTGTAGGATCCAAGATAAACAATGTCTCTCATTCCTTATGATTTTCCCTAACTTCTCACCACTTTGCTACAACCTCATCTAGATAAGTTTTTTTTTCTTCATACGTTTTGGAGGTGTGGATTGAGCTTCCTTCTCTTTTGGGGTTTTTCTTGTTCTTCCACTTCCTTCAACTTCCTCTTCTTTCCATCCTTTTTTGATGGTTCAACCACATATTGATTATTTGGAATAGATTCATATTCTTCCTCTGGTAGGTCATAAAACACTCTTGAGTCCTTAGAAAAACCAATATTCATTCTCTTCAATGTATCATCACTTACTAACATCACTTTTCAATACCTTGGCATGGAACTGCAAAGAATCATAAAAGACTCAAGACACTGAACTATTATCTTAGAGTGGATGGATAGACACATTATTATCTGAACTTTTAAGTTCACATTCTTAATATTCTCAATTGTAATGATAATATTCTTCCTCAGGTAAACCATCCTCACATTCACCAGAAAATCTAGGATGTACATATCACTCTTTTTCACTATGTCCTTATCACCTTTTCTCGGAATGATGAATCCTTTCACCCATAGTTCAGGGATCCGATTATTTGTATAGAGGTGAGAAATCACCAAATTCTTGACATCAGTAAAATTAATGCACTTCATAGATTTCAACATTTCAAAAATACCATGAACATTCGACAACTTATGAAACCAAAATTCAGCTTCCCCATCATATGATAACCCCACCAAGCTTTCATCCTTGGTGTATGAAAGGGAAAAAGTTTTTCCATAGCTTTTGAAAGAAATTTTCTCCTCTATTCTTCTTTGAAAAAGCTCATAGATTCATAAAATTCCACATGAAAAATCAGACGAACTACATCTTCAGCTCTAGGCATTTATATACAAACACATTCCCATCTATTCAACCTGATGTTCTTGTATATAATGGAATCATACATGGCAAAGAAAATTGGATGGAACAACCTCTCTTTATAAATCTACCACTCTGAAATCGACTTGAAAGTTGATATCTCTTGAGAAGGAAATTCAATAGACATTCGGATTTGAGCATGATTTGAGAGGTTTGGAACGAGATTTTGAAAGGGGCCAAAGATTCAGCATACTAATGCTTGAAATCCGATGTGGGATAACCAATGGGGGTTCCATTATATAGGGGATTGATACAATCATTGAATATCCAAAGTCAATCCAATGGCTGAGAATACTTCAGATAAGATCTAATGGTTGAAATTAGTGCCTTATGAAAAACATGAATCGGATATTTTGAGGTTTTTTATAAAAACAATCGGATTTAAGGAAAAGAGAATCAGAAAAATATAAAAACAAAAGAAACTACCTGAAATTAAACGATGATTACAATAAAATAAAAAGGAAAGATACCTTTTTAATTTCCATGAGGATTATTCATATTGAGTAGAAAAAAAATTCTAGAAGAACATTAGGATTAAAATTGTTTTTACTACGAATATCTCCATGAAAAAATGTGTTCGAAAATCATCATTAAGAAAAATTTCAAGACCTAAAACCATAATTATGAAAATTTCATGTACACAAATATTCATTATGAAAATTTCATGTATGAGATTCTGCATTATGAAAAGTTTCAATTATGAAAATCATCATTATGAAAATATTTGAAAAACTGACTTCGAAAAATTTGCATTATGAATATTTTTTAAAAACTGTCTTTGAAAGATGTTCATTACGAATTTTTTTGAATATATTACAATGAATACTTTTCATTATGAAAAAATTTGGAAATATGACAACAAAAATGCATCATTACATAAAATTTTGAAATGAAGACAACGAAAAAGTTTCCTTACGAAATATTTTGAAATGCTAACAATGAAAAATTTTCACTACAAATTTTTTTTTAAAAGATGAAAAACATATGTACTCTCCTATGGAAAAGAGTTTATCACTATAAGGAGATTGATTTCAAGAAAATTTCAATGACGATTATTACCTTATGGTTATCATTCCTAACATCTGTTTAATGTATTCGAATCTATCGGAGGGTATTGATTTTGTGAAAATATCAGCATGTTGATCTTGTGTTCCGATAAATTGAAGAATGATACCTTCTTTTTGTCTGTGATCCCTAAAAAATTAATGCCTAATATCTATGTGTTTTTCTTGAGAGTCATGTGGATGGTTTTTACTAACAGAAATTGAACTTGTATTATCACACAAAAATTGTGTTTTGGTAAAACTCATACCATAGTCTGTGACTGTGTGTTGCATCCACAACACTTGAGCACAGTAACTTCTAGCTGCTACATATTCAACTTCAGTAGTGGAAAGTTCTACTAAGTGTTTCTTATTTCATGAAAAATAAACTATTGAATCTCCTAAGAAATTAAATGTTTCAGATGTACTCTTTCTATCCACTCTACATGCACCAAAGTCATCTTCAGAAAATTTTTTAAGAATAATATCATTTCTATAAGTATAAAGGCGTCCTAAATCCATTGTTCCCTTTAAGTAGCGAAAAATTCTGTTCACTGCCTTTAAATGAGATTCTATAGGATCAAATTGATATCATTCACTTAAGAATACTGAAATCATTAAGTCTGGATGACTAGATGTCAAGTAAAGTAAACATCCTATTATAACTCTAAAAGAAGTTTTATCTACTGGTTTCCCAGCTTCATCAAGATCAAGAGTGTTTGAGGTACCAATGGGAGTAATTATACTCTTGGTGTTTTCATATACATACACTTTAATAAAATCATTAATATTCTTATGTTGGGATATATAGATTTCTTCTTTTTTTGAGAAATTTGAAAACCAAGGAAAAATGTAAACTCACCCATCATACTCATTCCAAACTCATATTTCAGTACATCTGAAAAAGAATCAGTTAAAGATTGCTGAGTTAAACCAAATATAATTTCATAAACATACATTTGAAAAATAAAAACATTTTTCTTGTCATTCTTTATAAAAAAACGTTTGATCTGCATATCTCATAACATAATCATTTTGAAACAAAAATCCAATAAGCCTATCATACCAAGATTTAGGGGATTGCTTAACTCTATACAAAGATTTAGTAAGTTTATAAACATGTTCATGATATTTTGTATCTTCAAAACTAGGAGGTTGTTCAACAAAAACATCCTCTTGAACATAACCATTAAGGAATTCACATTTCACATCCATTTGAAAAAGTTTCAAATTGAAGAATGCTTCAAAGGAATGTAGAATATTAATAGATTCAAGTCTAGCTATTGGAGAATAGGTTTCTTCATAGTCTATTCCTTATTGTTGATTATAGACTTTAGCAACCAATCTAACATTATTTAGTACTATGATTCCATTTTCATCACAGTTTTTTCTGAAGACCCATTTGAATCTAATAAAAAAAGTTTCATTAGATTTTTCATCAAATATCCAGACTTTATTCCATTTGAATTCATTTAGTTTATCTTGCATAACTTTTATCCAATCATCATCACCTAAAGCTTCATCAATGCTTTTTGGTACTAATTGGGAAAGGAATTCCAGATGTTCTACTTCATTCCATAAGAAACATATAGACCTTACAGGTTGATTCACATTATCAATGATACTATCACTAGGATGATTATTTAGAAACAACTGATTTGGGTTTTGTAAAACCTTTTCATCAACATAGTGTAGGAAATCTTCTTGGGTAAATGTTTCAGAATTATCTAAATGAAAATTTTCCTTGTCAGAAGGATCTACTATCATGGTTTGATAATCTGTTTTTGAAAACACATACAAAGATGTAGGTTGGGGTTAATTAAAAACAAAGGGATCAGTTTCATCAAATTTCACATGTATTGTTTGTTCAACAATACATGTGTTTTTTTTAAAAACACAATAATCCTTAGAAGTTATGGAGTAGCCTAAGAAGATTCCTTCATCAGATTTTGTTGCAAATTTTTTATGATTATCTTTAGTATTCATAATGATTACTTTTCAAAAAAAAAATCCTTAACAAAAGATAGTATAAGTTTTCTACCATTCCATAACTCATAAAGATTTTTATTAAGAAAAGGTTTAAATAAAACTCGATTTATATTATAACAAGAAGTACTTACAGCTTCAGCCCAAAAGTGTTTGGATACAGAATATTCACTCAACATGGTTCTTGTTATCTCTTGAAGAATTATATTTCTTATTTCAACAACACCATTCTGTTGAGGAGTTCTTGGTGTTAATAAATTGTGAGTAATTCCTTTTATACTAAAAAAAGTTTCAAAATAAATGTTTTGAAATTCTCCTCCATGATCACTATGATTAATTATCAAAGGATTGTTTTTCACATTTTTTACTTGTTCTATGAAACTATTGAAATAAGAAAAATCTTTAGATTATATTGCTAGAAAATAGACCCATGTAAATCTAGTGTAATCATAAACTAGGAGAAATAGATATTACATGCCTCGAATGCTTCCATTTTGTGTTTGTCAAAAAAGATCCATATGTGTAATGTCTCAGTTCCGAAAGCCAGCCAGAGGCACCATGTACCTAGTTAGTCACATGGATTCAAGTACATTTCCATAACCTCCATAGGCTACCGACTAGAATAGAGGACCTTGGGTGTGATAGTGGGGAATCTATTCCCTCATTGGCAGAATACGTAGTGGAAATAAACAAAAAATACCATAGAGGAATTTTTAAATCTCCAATAACTGTAAACATCAGAAGACTTAAACAATAAAAAAACGGTGAACACATATATTTATGAAATGATTCATGATTTATATGTCTAGGAAGGCATCCAAACATGTCACAATGATGAATACAATACTAAACCAAAGTAATAAAGAAAAACAGATAAGAAACTCCTGAGCATTGCAATCCTCGGCTTAGCCCCATGATCTCCTGCTCCAATGAAATCATGTTCTTGAAGTCGATGGGAGCATTACCTTGTCTATACCGGCATTAATATAATATTTTTGGGCCCAAAAGCTAGATCAAAATAGGGTGTGAGACTAAATATCTGTAGGCAACCACCTGAAGATCTGTCCTAACAGTCAATGGGTATATGGAAGGTAATAGTATAGTAAACAGTAAACAGTAAGCATTAAATTGGATGATACACATCAATAAATAAGATGATACATAGCAGTAATCAACCCGCAGATCAAACAAGAAACATTGAAGAAACATCTAACCAAAAACAGTAATCCCTCTAAGAAGTACTCACAGCCATCCCATCTGGTCCTAACCAAGATGTACCAACAACCCCCTAGGAATTACACTCAGCCTAACCCCTCAGTGTTGGTCATACAAAATTATAAGACTCTCTAAGGAAGCACACTCAGTCAATTCCACTTATAGTCTATGTTAGTCAGGGACTCTCTTGGGAAGATCACGGGGTCTAATCCCCTTATAGACCCATGTTCTAGAGACACTCTGAGGAAGCTCACTCATTCAATTCCTCCTATAGCCTCAGGTCTATCACAAACCCTCTAAGAACACTCACTCAGTCAATTCCTCCTATAGCAAGGAATGCTTTAAGGAAATTCAAACAAATCACAGACTATCTATGGAATCTCACCCGGTCTACCCCAGTATATCCTATAAAGTTTAAGACTCCCGGAGGAACCTCGCCCGGTTTATCCTCTTGTTTATATAATATCCAAGACTCTCTGGGAAGCTCACTTGGTATTTCCCCTATAGTCTATATTGTCCAAGACTCTCTGAGGAAGCTCACCCAGTCTATCCCCTTATAGTCTATATCACTAGGTTGTCACTGACCTGTGCCAGTCACTGCATCGTAATGCTATATGGTCAAAGTAAACCTACAGATCTACTTAGATAACTAGTCTACAACATAACAAGAATTTCTGGGAATAGTACTACATCCTACGGTCACATTGAATGAAAAATAGGTGTAATGACCAAAGGCCGAACAAGACCAAAAGTTCATAAACAGAAAAAGGCATGGTAAAAACATCCAAGAATAGAAATTATCCATATACATAACCTAATTACTTCTACACAAGCATACATTAAAGAGAGGAAAAACAACAGGGGAGAAATAGTAATCACACAAAACACCGTTCATGGGTATTGGTGGAAATTGCACATAATCTAATGGACTTCGAACACAAAGGCACAAACCACCTACCATGATGCTCGGACATCGATATAATTGAACCACGAGGCTTGAATCTCTTTAGGATGTCGTAGATCTATGAAAACGTACAAAAAATTCAACCCCCTGGCACAACAAATTACCAAGTACCTATTCCATCCTATCCCTGGCTATAGGATCCAAACAGTAAGCCAAGAGAAAATAATTCATCAGATACCACTTTGTAAAGTCCCAGTTTCGGAAGCCACCCAAAGTCACCCCGTACCCAGTTGGTCATATGGCCATAAGCACATTTCCACAAATTCCAGAGGCTGCTGACTAGTAGCGATGGCCATGGGTGTGATATTGGAGGAACTATGCCGTCATTGGCAGAGTACGCAGCGGAAATAAACAACACATAACATAGCGGAAGAAGTAAATATCCAAAAACAGTAAACAGTGGGAGACTACAACAATAAACAACTGGAGCACACATATATGTATGAAATGATGCAAGATACATATGTCTAGGAAAGTATCCAAATAGGTCACAATGCTGAATACAATACTAAAACAATGTACTAATGAAAAAAAATATGCAACTCCTTAGCATCGCAAGCCTCATCATGGTACCATGCTATCCTACTTCAATGCAATCATGTTCCTTAAGTCGAAGGGTTCTTGCCCTTACCTATACCTGTAGCAATATAATTTGTTTGGGCCCAAATGCATGACCCAAACAGGGTGTGAGACTAAATCTCAGTAGGCAACCACCTGACGATCTGTTCCTAACAGTCAGTGATTATATGGAAAGTAATAGTACAGTAAATAGTAAACAGTAACCAACATACAAGATGATACACAGCAGTAAAAAAGATGATACACAATAGTAATCAACCCGCATATCAAACAAGAAAAAGTGAAGCAACAACTAACCACAAACAGGATTCCCTCTGGGAAGTTCTCTTGGCCATCCCCTCTAGTCTTAACCAAGAAGTACCATCAACCCACTGGGAAGTACACTCAGCCTAACCCTCTGGTTTGGTCATATGAAATAATAAGACTCTCTGAGGAAGCATGCTCTGTAAATTCCCCTTATATTCTAAGGTTGTTAGGGACTCTCTGAGGAAGATCATGTGGTCTAATCCCCTTATATCCCCATGGTCTAAATACTATCTGTGAAATCTCACTTGGTCAATTACTCATATATCCACAGGTATATCACAGACTCTCTAAGGAAGCCCACTCAGTCAATTCCTCCTATAACCTGGAATGGTTTAATGAAATTCAAACAATACACAGACTCTTTGAGGATACTCACTCGGTCTACCCCCATATAGTCTATAAAGCTCAATACTCTCTATGGAAGCTCACTCAGTTTATCCTCCTGTAATATATAATATAAAAGAATATTCGGGAATCACACTCGGTCTATACCCTATAGTCTATAATGTCCAAGACTCTCTAAGGAAGCTCACTCGGTCTATCCCCTTATAGTCTATAGAACTAGGTTCTCACGGCCCGGTTTTAGTCAGTGCATAATAATGCTATAAGGCCAATGTAAACCTACAGAGCTACTTGGCTAACCAGTCTACATCATAACAAGCATGTTCAGGAATAGTACTCTATCCAACAGTAACAAGGCATGGAAAATAGGTGTAACAGGAATAGGTCGAACAACACCAAAATGTCATAAATTGAACTGCTCAGGGGAAAAACATCCTAGCATAGAAATTATCCATATAATAGCCAAATTAATTATACACAATCATACATGCGAGGCTGGAAAAACAACATGGGAAAAACCGTAAACATGCAATACCTCGTTCAAGGTTATTAGTGGAAATTGCACATAAACTCAAAGAATTTGAATTGAAAGGCACAAACCAGCTACCTTGATGGAAGGAGATCGATATACTTTAACCACAAGGCTTGAATCTCCTTAGGATTCCATAAATCTAAGAAAATTTACAAAACGTTCAACCCATGATAACTAGAAAAAAAAGATGAATTAGATAATGATTCTCTATGAGAAGGAAGAGCTTAATGATACCTTTCCAACGCAATCAACGATAGTCAATTCAGAGAACGGATGGAGGCTAGGTGGCTCGGAGTAGAATCGTGGTCGTATGGGATTCCCACGGTCGAAAAAGCTAGAGAAGAAGCATGTTCTGGTGATTAGACGTGACCCCGATCTGTTTAATGGAATAAAGGAATGTACACGACATGTAAATTTGGAGTACATAGTGTGTACTAGGATTTTCAATACTCTGCTTTAAGAGGCCTCCACATCACCCCACACAATCATGTGTGTGGCCCGGACATGGCCAGAAAACGGGCTCACGTAGAATCATAGTACACGGAGTGTACTTATAAACTACACGACGTGTACTTCAAAAATATCCTGAAACTCCTCTTTTTTTAAAAACCCTATAAAAAGGAAAAACATACATAAAATGAAATTTTGGGTTCTTACAATACGAACTAACTATAATGCATCAGTTTCCTGATTTCATTGACTGATTTAAAACATTATTTATGTTGCTTTCCATATTGACAAGGATCACAATCTTTTGAAGAATCAAATCGAATCTCTGGTAGATCCTTAAATAATCTTTTCATAGAAATTTTTTCATAGGTTCTTAAGGTTTCATTTTCCTAACCTTCTATTCCATAAACAATAATTATCTTCTATTTCACTATGTCAAGGTAAGTCTTGGATCCTAAGGTCTTATATGTTTAGTTTGTAAACATTCTCTCACATTTGGGCAGAAAGAATGAAATCTTCCTTGGAATTGTGTACTAAACACATGTAATTTCTAAAATTCACAAGGTATCCTTCATCACCTAGTTGACTTGTGCTAATGAGGGGGTGATTAAGACCCTTAAAAAACAATACATTTTAAGTCAAAGGATTTCCAAAAAGAAAAATGTTACCTATACCAATAATTTCTCCTTGAGAATTATCTTCTAAAGTTAATTTTCCACCTTTTGTCTTGATAAAATTTTCAAAGTAGTTTTTGATACCATTAATATTCCAAGAACATCCACTATCCACGTATCAAGAATTGAGGTTGTTACTTTACTTACTTTCATGAAAACAAAAAGTTAGACTTTCGGAACCCAAATTTTCTTGGATCTGGAAATTTCAGAAAGAAGAATTTTAGGAACCCACATTTTCATAGAAAAATAGGCTTTATGAAATCCTAAATACTGGGTTTTGTTTAGTGAACAATTGTTTTCCCATTGTCCACCACACTAACAATTAGTACAGTATGGAGAACATTGATGAACAAAATAATTGTTACTAAAAACATGTTTATAACTAGTATAACCAAAACCAGAATAATTCCTTAGAGGTCAGATTTAAGAATAAATTTTTTCAAAATTTTATTTTCCTAAGGTAATGATTCACAAACACATCCTCAGGGGAAAAAATTTTGATTTAATCTGATAACTATGTTATTGTCTTCCAAAACATTTTATTTTGAACTATAGTTAGTCTCAAAAACATTTTTATTAGAAATTAATTTTTCAAGAACATTAGAAAGATCATCCTTCTCAGAAATAAAGTGTTTTCATATCAAGATCTTTATAAAGATATGATATTTCTTTGGTAAGTATAGAAATACTAGAATATTTCTTATCATCCTTTTTGTTGATATTAGAATTATAATTCTCAAGAAGCTTAGAAAAACTAGAAACTTATTAATAGGTAGGTAAAGTATTATCTTAATCAGAAGAGAATTTTTCATCAAATTTTTCATAGTATTTATCATTACTACAATTTTCATTCAATGAAACATTGGTCATTGATTCATAATTTTGTACCTTAGCCATTAAGAAATTGTTTTCAATTTGTAGGTTGGCTATTAGAACAACATTCATCTATCCAGAAGATTCGAAATATGATGATTCATCTAAAGAATCTCCACCACTAGCACTCTAGGTGTCATGTGCTTTCAGAACTTTTTTAGATTTATCTTTGTAGTACTCTTTTCTATTTCTCTTAGAATTCTTTTGCATTATTACATTTCTTTTAAGCATTAGACAATTAGTTATTATATTTCCATCTCTCTTTCATTCATAACATGTAACTTCTGAATCTTTCTTATCTTTCGTTCCTTTCTTCGTATATCTGGATTGAAAGTTCTTCTATCCAACAATCTTGTTCATCCTTCGAGCAATATTGGCTTGTTCATTTTCTTAAGATTCACTTCCACTAGATTAGGACTGTATAAAAATCTTCTTAGATATGGATCTAGTAACTCTATCAAGAGTCTTGGATTTCATATTATTTGATGTTGTGGTAAAAGAAACATTTCCATTCCTATTCTTCTTATTTACATTATTAGCATCTCTCTTCATTCTAGTGTCATGTTGAATAAGAGTACCAAAATGTTCATCCAGAGAAATTTGAGTAACCTTTTTGTTCTCATCAATAGCTATCCTATAGGACACCCATTCATTAAGAATGATTCCAATGATCTTATAAACAAGGGATTCATCATCTAATCTTTTATCACCCATAGATTGCAAACTATTAACAATATTCATGAATATTTGTTGCACCTTACATATGGGTTCCCTATAAGAAAAGAATAAACCATGATATTCAGCATTGATCATGGATCTTCTTGTTTCAATTACTTTTGAAGTTCCAAAGTCTGTAACTTCAACTTTCATCCATATACAATTTCCTCATTGACAAGATGAAATTTGGCTATATATATTTCTACTCATGGAAAAAAGAAATGTATTGTGTACCTTATAATTTAGTTGGAATTCATGATTTTCTTGGTTGGTGAAGGAACTTACTTTTTTGTCAGAAATTTTATACCCCCCGTAAGAATAACAAAATTTTCTACTCCAGTATTGCAAATAAATGTCTTCATGCGATCTCTCCAGTATTCATAATCATTTCCATAAACAAAAGGTGGTCTAGTTTGATTTAGGTTGTCAATGGAACCAACATTGATTCCTTCCATCTTAAAGAAAACTTTCCACACAAAGTTGTTAGTAATAAATGTCTGTAAACAAAGAAAGTATTCCTCAGCAAGAAAAATATAGAATAAGAGTATCTCTATGAAAAAATGAATATGGAATTTATAAGTCCAAAATCTTATTCTGAAAATAACAATAAGATGATTTCTTTTCTGAATCAAATCATGAGATTAATTCATATTGAACCGATCCTTTGTTACCAATTTTTGAGATGGTATATGGAGTATGATATACTATATAATACCAAATGTAGGATTGAAATAATATTGAGTCTGAATGAAGTATCAAATAATGATCAAAATAAAAGAGGGGGGTGAATTGTATACATTAAAATATTCCATTGGAACTTTTAAAAATGATTATGTTTAACATGGTTAAACATGATAATTCACAAAACCTCTAGTTCTTCACCCTTGCTATATCCCAGAAATATTATTTAGATAACGCAACTCCAGAAAGATGATTCTGGAAAATGTAACTTAATGAATGTTTAGAAAGATATAGATTCTACCTTAAAGCATATAGAGTCTTACTAAGTCATATTATAAAAATATAATATCGTATAAGATAGTTATACATTCCTCAACAAATATAATGCAACAGAAAACGTGTAACAGAACAAGTAATAAGTAGTAAATCTTTTAACCGAAAGAGAAGGGTATCCAACAACCCTAGATAAAGGTCCCTTGATTTATTATTTCAAGAAAGTTTGTCTTACCCACACCAGGAGAAGCCCTCGATATGAAGATTAGATTCTGTCTTACTATCCCCACAAGCCCTCAACTTTAAGGTAGTTGGAACCTCTATCTTCCTTAGCAAAGAAGTCCTCGAACATTAAGGTAGTTGGTACATCTGTCTTCATATCCCAGGAAGCCCTCGAATGTAATCCGTAACATTTGGAGTTGCACAAATAAAATATGAACAAGGTGTTTAGTACACACAAATTAATAAAGTATATTTCTCTATAAATCACTTCACTAGCAAGTAATCTCTAGATTAATCAACTTGTCGAGAGCTCTTTAAAATTAGCCCCTATTTATAGCCATGGATTCAATAGTCAGCTCCCTCCTCCAATGGTCATATTTTTCCTTGAATTTCTGTGGTACCTATACACGTGTCACTCAAACAATGGTTAGTTGGTAACTGAATTCACAACAACATTTTATAACAAAAAAAATGTAAGAAAAATGTGGTTAAATAACCAAAATCTAATATTTAGAATGTAATAAAAAAATGTTTAGAGTCTAACCAAAAAATATTCGGTGACTATAATACAAGTATATTCATATTCTGTTTTCTTTAGAATTCAGATCTTGAAATCTATAGAATTATGGAGTATAAATTTCAAGTAAATTGAAATTCTGCATTCATAAGAACTCGGAACCTAAACAAAGAAGTTCAGAGTTAGTGTTAATGAGAATTTGGAGTCATAACTTTCAATGTTCAGAGTCAGAATTCATTAGAATTTGGATTCAGAACTTTCAAAGTACAGAGTCAGAATTCATTAGAAATCGGAGTAAGAACTTTGAATGTTCACAGTCGGAATTCATTATAATTCGGTGTTAGAAGTTTCAAAGTTTGGAGACAGAATTCATTAGAATTCAGAGTCCGAACTCAGAAAAGTTCTTAGTCAAAATTTAGATTACTCTGAGTTAGAACCCATAACCTAAAAACATAATTCTCTATATCTAAGTACTATATGATTCCAAGGTTATTAGATTTGAAACAAAATTTTACATTTGGATAGAATAACAAACAATGAAAAACATGGTAAGGATGAATTTCCTTGGGGAAGGAAATTTTCCTTGTGAAAACAAAACATAGAGTTAATGAAATTTTAATTTAGATAATGTGTTTTTGATTTTCAAAACAATAAGGAATGGTAATGTCATAAGGAAACCTTATTTACTAAACATTAATTTCAAACATGAAGGAATGGAACAGTCATAAGGAAAACCTTATTGACTCAACATGTTCACCCTAAGGGTTATAAATTTTATTAGGAGGATATGGTTTATAAGTTGTAAAAATTCATTATGGATTGAATAAATATTTGAGATAATAGAATATATCCTTTGAAACATTCGTATTTGAAAAATGTTTTATTCAGTGTGAGTCTGATTACTATTAATTTAAAATGAAGTTGAAAGATAGAACATATCTCATAATAATTGTTTTTGTGGATGATATATTTTTTTCGCCCAGAGTTAAATTGAATGTGGAACTTATGAGTAAAAATAAACTAGGTTGAAGATAAATAGTATTGGGAATGCTATGAAAATCCTGGGGATAGTAATTTAGATAGATTTGAAAGTCATTTCATTATTATTATGTCATAAATAACACATTAATAATGTTATCAAAATATTTTAAATGAATATTTGTTAATATATATCTTCTCCTCTTGTCCAACACTTCAAGATGAAAAAAACATATTCAACAATAATGGATAGTGAATTTCATGACATCAAGAGGGTTTAAAATGCTTCAATTATAGGATGATTGAGGTACATAATGGATGGTATTAGACTTGTTATTGCTTTTATAGTAGGATTTGTTATCTATTTTATGTCAAATCATATAGGATACATTGGGTTATTTTGAAATTGATCTTAAATTTTTTTAAATGAAAGTATAATGTAGATTTATATTTTTGTTGTGATGATCAGTTGGTAGGTTTTATAGAGGTATATGTTTCAACTGACATGGGATCAAAAAAAAGTACTACTGGTTTTTGAATTACCATTTTTAAAATGTAGGAATGTTGAATGTCTGAGTTGCACCATGTGGTCAATTTATATATAACATATGTAGAGTATGTTGTTACTAATAAAGTATGGAAATAACTGATGTAGTTGTTTCTCTTACTGAAAAACCATGGAAAAGAATCAAATAGGGTAATGTTATTTTATGATATTCATAGTGTCATTCATATTTCTCACAACCTATTTTTAATGTTGGAATAAAGATAATTGAAAAGAATTATCACTTAATTCAATGTATAATAAAGTAAATAGTGTTGTATATTCATTAGGTTGTGAGGAAGTAAAAACCTATAGATAATTATACAAAGGTAATAGTACATCAAAGTATTTGGTGACATTTTGACTCAGTGGAAAAAAACTAATCAGATAGAGTGGTGGGAATTATATGCATCATAATGTGGATGATCGTTGGAGAATTAAATAAGAAGAAGGCTAAAAATATTCCAGAAATTTAGTAATAAATGATTTTTGGGTTTGTAGAAATTTAATTAGAATAATTACGTATCCTTTCCAGATTGGGAATACTATCCACAGATCATCATAGTGTATATGTTATTTTTTCTTAATGTGTTGTTTTAGATCATTTGGAAACAATGTTTTGCATCAGATAATGATTACAATAGTAATTGTGCACTGTATAGCTCTATAGTGATACATTTTCAACGTACTAAGGGTTTCTATTTTAAGGCTTTGATTATCAGTAAATAATTATTAGATGGATCTATCATAGTTATGTTCCTAAGTTACTCTTTCAAGAGTATAGGGAACTCTCTAGTACCATTATGAGGTGGTGGAGATGCACTTACATAGAAACTAGCTATTTCATAGTGACTGATTACTGGCCATTTCATCAATTATTTCTATAGTGTATTAGAGGTTTCACAATTCAATGGATTGTTGACTGTGAAAATCATAGGTAAGAGTAGCTATTTTACAAAAAATATATATATAGGTGTGGTGGACCAACACTGAATCACAAATGGACAAAAACAATTTGTAAACAATGTGTGTTTCTGCCATAATTTTCTAAGACTCAAAAGTGGGGACGAAGTGGGAAACATTATTTTAAATTTTTTGTATCTCAAAAAATGAAATATCTTTTGAGTGATCTCCCATTGATATAATATTTTGTAAGAACAATGTCAAATCTTTTTTTTAATTATTTTTTTTGTTTTGTGTGATGTATAATCACAGAGTTTTATTTTATGATTAGGTTTTTAATCATCATATTTCTAGTGAACATGAATTGTGAGGAGGATGTTATCTGACAAACTCACTATTTGATAACATTGTGGTGAATTTCCACTATGTGCGCAAGAGTAATTGAATTGATATCGCTATCTAGTAAATTCGGTTTCAATAGTTTTATTCAATTGATCAAAAAAATAGATGTTTCATCTCAATGGGTTATCCTTCCTAAGACAAACATCTTATATGACTGATTCAATTAAAGAATAAGAAAATATTTATTTGATTGGTGAAGATTTAGGGGAGGATGGACTGAAAAAATATTGAGTGAGGATGATCTTGAAAAGGATGAATACATCAATCTATAGACTTTTAAATAGGGTAGTAACATTTATAAAATGTTTCAAATCTAGAAACTAGTACAAATTCAAGGTCTATATGAGGCACACAATGAAAACTCCACTGTGAATTTCAATTAAAATGTTAAATTTATGGTGTTCAATACTTTTAAATTATAAGGGTCCAATTAAAAAAATATTTCCAATTACATGATTCTATTACAATGTATCTTCAAATGTTTTACAAGAAAAAGAAAAGTTACAAGATAAATAATATGGGGGGTTACATCTTCCTTATATACATATTATTTTAATAAAACTGCATCAAATAATGATCCATCTTATTTAGTATTTATGAATCCAACACCTTTATTTCACGATTAGGATGTAGTATAGGATATTACATAGAATGAAATGAGTATTAAGGATAATATTGATCCAACATACATAACATTATTATATATCTAGAATATTTGTCTATTTAAAATTAGTTTTTTTAAATAACTATAGAGGGAGACATAAAAATATTATATTTTTATTTAATTTTTTCTTAATATAAAATTATTATTGATCTTCCATATCATGGTATATAATATTCAACTCCTTGGAGGCATAATAGAGAATATTTTGAAATTTAAATTTCTAAAAATTTCGTGGTTGAATTAAAGGATATTTTTACAGACATTGAAGATTATATAGTACTCAACCATAGGGTACAAGTGGATAGTAAAATTAATGAAAAAAATAACATCTCAAAAAGAATAAGAAGAACTAATGAGCAATGTATTCACTCAAGTTGTATAATGGAATTAAGTGGCCCTTTATATTATTATTACACCTTCTACTAAACATAAAAAATTGTTAGATAAAGGGTAAAGAAACATTGACTTATACTTGGGGACCTCCAAGAGAAGAATGTAATGGGTTGTGGAAAATATACGATGTGGTAGTTCCTATTAAATTTTTTTCCCTCCATTAGATTTTAGATAATCTAATGTGACATTATACCTATAAGAAATTAAAATGCAGCAACACTATTAGGGTTTAAACCATATTTATTTTCCTTTCCCTATTTTGTTTCTTTTATTTTAATTTATGATAAATCTTTTTTCATAAAATAAATTATATATTCTGTTATTCTCTATAATAACATGTTGTAATAGATATTTTCATCTTCTTGAGGATCTATCAGATGAAAATAAAATTGGTGATCAAATTATATCAATATTTTCCATAAAAAATAATTCAATTATCTCGTTCCAAACCTCTTATTTCTTTTTAATAAAATATATTTTGTCTCAAATACTCATATTTTTTGTTGAGACATCTTGATGATATGTAAATAATAAATTGAGAGGGAAGTGAAAAAGTGTCTATCTACATAATAGAATTATATTTTCTACTCATTGATTGTTTTGTGAACAAAAATTTAGTATTTTTTGTTAATTGATTATGCTACAATGCATGCATAATTCATATTTTTTAGAAAAATATTTGAGGATATAAACTAAAAACATGTGGAATGAGTTATTCATGAGAAATAAATTTCCCTTTTTTTTATAATTTTTTATATAAATGTTTAAAACCATGTAAAATTAATTTCCAAATGCACCCACACATTTGAATTAAACATTTAGGTAAATCATGGGATTTATGTATGGGTGATTGGTGTATTTTTTAGATAATTTGAGATCATGAGGGATGTTTGTTTTTAAATATAACCCCATAAAACTACCTCTATTTTTTTAATAATTTATTTTCAAGAAAATTACATCTAAGGTTAGTGTGTGTGATTTTTCTATGAAAACATAAACTTCTTTTCTTAGATATGGGTTGTTTACATGTTTTTTTTCTATATAAATGAAGCATTCCAAAAATATTATTCTTTTAGGACCATTTTTATTTATATGACTATGATATGGATTCATATTTTCAAATCAATTCAAATTTTTTTATAAAAATCATCATTATTATAAATGTTTTTGTGTACTCTGTTTAGGGATCTATAATATTTACATATATAATGTGTCTAATAATAGTCCTCCCTAGAGAGAATTTATAGGGCCTTAAAATTTATAAAAAAATAATGGAGTTTTATAGATATATAATAATAAGATATAGTCAATGAACCTTTACATGGACCAATTCCAATTACACCACCCCAAACTGACACTTACATTAGAAATTGAATCTACTACTATATTACTCTCTTTAAATATATAGAATGCAAAAAATTCGAAATCAATGAAATGATTAATAAAATCTTCCCATATTTCTAAAATTCACTAATAGGGGGAATAAATCGTTAAATTTATTGATTTTAAAATAAATTAGAAGTCAATATTAATCCATAGTTTACCCAATTTTTAAATATTTCAATTTGAATCAACTGTATCACTCTTACAGTTTTAGCTCCCTAGGAAATAAACAATCCTTGGTCTTGAGGACTTAAACACAACTTACCTAGACATTTTGGTATGATAAATACTATTATAAAATTAATATGGTGCCAAATTAAATTAAAAAACCATTTTTTCCGGGAATAATAATTTATTTTCAATTCTCACTTATAAATAAATAATTGGACCAACTGATGAGTGGTTTGAAATATTTATATGCTTTTGGTAATTATAATTTTCATGATTATTTTATCATTTATACATATGTTTTACCATTTAAAAAAATTCACATCTCAATGGTGATTATCCTAACATTTTAGGGGTTCCTAGTAGAGAAAATGATGTAATTAATTAATGAATTTTTATTTATTGTTTATTCAATGTATGAGTATATAAAAAAAAATTATCAGGAAAAAATTGTGTGTTTTTTGTTGGTTTTTTTGATCTTTACCATTGATAAAGGAAACACACTGAATAATTACTTGTGAATATAAAATGAAAATTCCTTTACGTTTCTATCTGACATCGCTTTTTTGGTTCACCATTTCAAAATAGAAACAAGATCATGACAACTATTTTTTGAAGATCAAGTTTATATTGTTCTTATTTTGTAATTAATGAGGATTAACTAATTTTAAACAAACCTTCTAAAAATATATATTTTCGTTAAATGGATTTCTTGAGAAAATATTTAATTTCAATAAATTTGTAATGTGTGATGGAGTTTGATGTGAAAATATTTAATGAAAATTACCCAACAATTTTTATAAAGAAATAGTTTTATTTTTCGTTCAAATTTCACTTTAAATAATTTTATACACCCCTTGTACATAATTTACATTTTCATTCTGATTTATTGTTTAACTAGGACATCCACTTTAAAACTAACTAAATATGGAAAATTATGTATGGTCTTAGAGGTGAAAATGTATTTTTTATTTTTTGTTACCATTTAAAAATAATATGTTTTTAAAAGGATGAAAAATAATTATTTTATTTTTATCAATCTGTATATTCATTGATTCAATATTTATTTATGAAACACACCGTCATCCAAACAATATTTCCTTTCACATTTTATTTAGTCACATACCCATGGAAACTACTTAAATGTATTCATCACTCCTCTTTCCCACTAATCTTCAAACCTAATTATGTTATACTATTTAGATTAGGTATCGAAAAATATTTAATGTTCAATGATCTTTCATCAATTATAATAATTGGAAGGATTAGTTTAGTGATTCTTGTTATCATAATATATTTTTTACATTCATTTATCATTTAAAAATAGATTATTAATTTTATTAAGAGGTTGAATGAAATTATTAGAATATTTGATTAGTGTAGTAATATTATGAAGAATATGTTGGTTCCTCTACCATGGAAATAATGATGGAATCCTATCAAAGCAGGAATAATGGGTCTGAAAATTCTAAGGAACATTAATGAGTCTATAAAAAACCAATCTATGTAAAAAAAATTCAAATGATAAAAAATATATATGATCTTCCATGAAATAAATATTTCACAATAGTACCAGATTGAAAAATATCAACTTTTTAAATGATCCATATGGATATTTAGTGTGAAATCATACCCAAGAATTATGTTGTACGTAATGTGGTTAGCCGCACCACCTCAAATACGAGTTTTTAGATTTAAAACTATACTTTTTATCCACATATCTGAATAATTTTGAAGTGTTTCATAAACCTATAATTGCAATCAAATAAAATTTGTTTTCTTCTCGTACTGATCATCCATCATTGAGACATATTAGTGATAATTATTATTTCACTCATAAAAATGTTATTATTTGTTAACCTAAGATGAATGGAATGTAGACAAGAATGATTTATTAAATATCAAAAAATGATAGAAATATCGACAATTTTTTTGGATGATGTACTTTCATAAACACTAAATCAAGATCATTATTATTTAGATTATAAGAGGGATTTCATATAACTATAGTTTTTATGGTTTCTATCTACAAGCATAAGGAATCCCACTTTTTTCTATCTGTATCTTATGTAACTGTCAATATTTTGGTACTGATCATATATTTTCTACCATTTCTATTTCCCTTACTCATTGGGGTGTATTATTTTACAAATTTGAAATTTAGATGATGAAGGATAGAACTGTCATGTGTTTATTTCTGCTATGTATATAAATTTTTGCTTTGATCAAATTAAAAAAATATGTTCTTGGATTACTATAATGTAATGATACACATTATTTTTTTATCATTATAACATATAAATTAATGGGGGAACTCACTTCTAATTTTAGGTTCTCAAAAGAAATTTACTAAATACTATTGGGGAAGAGAAATCCCTTCAAATTGAACATGATGAAAACACTTTGAGTGATCTTTCAGTATTTAATAGGGTTGGAATTAAAATTAAATTCAAAGAATATAGGGGTACACTTAATGTTTACTAGTAGTCAACTAAAGTTGGATGGAACCATGGTGATCAAAATCATATGTCTAATATTCCATATTAGTAATATATTTGATAGAATAACTGTATGCTTTATGATAAAATCAATGACTCTATTGTAGCGTTTCAGGTTCATTGGGTAGACTCATGAGTTTTAATACCATTGTGGGAAAAAATCCATGTCAAGATGGCTTTGAAAGGAAATCTGTTCTTGGATGGATATAAATATATCATCATTATTCATGATAGAGATTTATGTTGAGATCTTTTCAGGAACTCCCACTATATAATAAATTCCTATTACTGTTGAAAAGATCATAGTTCCATCCATAGAATCATTCTAATGAGGATTGTCAAAAAAAAATCAATCATACATTATTGGAATGAAAGGGGTTTGACACTCCAATGAATGGATGGTACTTTGGGGGCAATTATAAAATATTTTATTGGCTCTCCCCTTCTCGTTAGGAGTCTCATTATCATTTAACACTCTTCTTGTAACATAATTTTAATTAAAAATAAGGATAAATTCTCTTGAAATAAATAATTAAATAGTTGATGCATGTATATTTATAAATATAGTATGAAAATAGATAAAAAACAAAAAATATTAAAAAATAAAGGTACCAAACATTTTTTGAGATCCTATGCACTATTTAATTATCACACCAAAGTTTTATCATCCACTCTTACTATGGTCATACTCCAACATATATTCAATACCCTTTCACCGCATTAATTTCATGAACACTAAATGTTTTCATCAAATCAATTGTACACTATATACTCATATTATCCATGGTTAGTAATAAATATTATTCTCAATTGAGAGAATTTTACTACTGAATTCCCTATAATTCAATCACACAGTATTCAACACATAAATTATTAACCCAATGACCAAACAATAGGTGGGAAATTGGTTTCAACAGTAAAAATAGAAATTAACTGTTATTTTCCTCCCTCAATAATGATTTTATGAAATCCCTAAATTTGAATAAGATATTGAATATTAATGAAAAATGGTTGAGGAAATTATGATACCATTCCTTGTAGTTCCCATAGATTTGTTCTCCATTACAATGAAATAATAGTTTAGGATAAAAAATAAAAGGAATTTATAAAATTCCATTGAAAAAATGTATTTAGTATAAAATTATATCCCTATTGGGAACCCATACCTTTGTTCTTCATCATCATCCATCATGGGTCATATATAGAAAGCATCTATTCAAAAATAAAAACACCTCAAAAATCAACTCATGATCAAAATATTCTATTCGGGTGGATTGGTTCCAATGTGGATCATTTTTTATACATTTACCTTATTTAGTTCAATGATGAACAAGTAGATTTACCCTCTCATGTATGCGGGTCGTGTGCACTTGGATCCCCATCGATGGTTCAAAATTATTTTCTTAATACTTATGGGTGAAATTAGAGTGATATCAATGACATAATGGTTTGTAAAAGATTGGTGATGATCAATTTTTTTTTTACATTAAATATATTTGCACTTATATGATATCATACAATCTCATGTAATATGATGTATCTTATGTTTATTTTCATATAATATATAATGTAATCATCTACAATCTCATTGGTAATGTCTGAAAACTTAATTTTCTAACCAGAAATCAATACAATCTTACAAATATCTACTTATAATTGATTTATGCCTACATTTATTTTCATTAATATTACATAAAATCGTCTTACTCTAAAATTTCCTATATATTTTGTTTCTTTAATGTTACATATCCTTCGGAGGTTCCATTTATTCATAAATGGTCAAGTCTTCATCTGATTTAATCATTCATAAGAGTCTATAAATCAATTTAATCACACATGGTCCAAGAATCTCTATATTACTATTATGTATATCTATGAAATACTTTTCAAATCATTCTCTAATCTTATTTCACATATAAGAACCAAAACAATATTTTAATTATTACAAAATCACTATAAAACCATTAAATCATGTTTTAAATAATAAAATCCTAATATTTGGATGGGTTTTCATTCATATAACAAAATTTAAAAAATAATTCTTTTTTATAAAATTTATATCTATTTAAATTCTAAATACACAATACTATACTAAAATCTACATATATAAATATTGAAAATATATTTCTAATACCCCCCCCCCAAATTGTAATTACTTTATAAGTGTAATTTCTCTCAATGGAAGTTTCACCAGGAATTAATTTCATCTGATTTTTATTCCTTGAGACAATTAATATTAATATTTTAAAAAATTATTTGAATGATTAAATTAACAACATAAAAATCATTTAAAAAACTTATTTTGAATGTTTGTGTATAACACTTATTCAAGCATTAAGTGTTGATAATTGTAGATCTAAACCATTTCAAATAGAATTATTCCTATGAGAATAGTTGCAATAGTAAGGGCATAAAATTGTTGTTGCGAAAGGAACCATCATACTGCTATTGTCTATAATTTATGGATCTTTTTACTCCCCCTCACCCACGCACTCACACACGCACACACTATTCGATGCTATATTAAGATCCTCATAAATGATTTATATGTTATAAATTTAATTGAATTCAAATTAATTTATCCAATTGGTTATTTAGTGATGGATCCTTGATTTTTTTCTCCTGAATACTAATAAATTCTCCCAAATTTATATTTATCAATCTACTGTTTTCAAGAAAAATTAGGATTCAATTAAATCATATTCAATTGAACGTCAAATATGAAGTACAAAAAAAGAAATATTTAATGTTTTCAATGTGATCATGTCTCTTATGGAATAATTTATAGGAATCGCTCTATTTTGTCATTCGAAACCTATCATGAGGCTCCGATAAATCTTTCAGAGTCACAATGATCACCACGATCTCCTTCCTTTTATCTATGATGGAGTTCGAATATTGAACTCATTAGATAGGGATTTCTCTCACTTAAATTTTAGAAGTAGGATATAAGATCAATCATATTCATGGGTATGAATAATACCCCAAAAATGAACATCCTTATACTTATATCGGAGATGTTAATGACATTGAATGGGGTCCCTGACCACTATATAAGTAATTCCCACTGAATAATTAAAAAATGAAACTTTATGAAAGACTAACTATGTCAAAATTTTCATTTATATTTTATCACTTACTTGAAATATAAAATAAATATATTATGTGGTCAAATTTAGTCACTTACATGACTCATAATTCTAGTAATATTATAAAAACCTCTAATATTAAAATAATATTCATTCATATAATATTTTCCATGTATTCACTTAATACCTTATGAATACATTTAATAAAAAAATCTAACTCCAATTATTTTATAATCTAATAAAATTGTATTTATTTATTCATTGCTGATCATTCAATCATAGATACCTCTCGGCCCTCATTGTGGGTCCCACCACATCCTATTCTTCTATTCATCAAAATAGGGAAAACATTTGAATGTGTAAACTGAGTAAACCTCTAGAATTTTATCTCAATAGTAATGAATAATATTCATAGACTAGGAATGGATTCTAGAAACTCATCAAGCTCCCTAAAGAGTTATAGAATAGTCATTGCATTTAAAAAATCCCAATGAACACACATTGTGTAAAATAATTTCATTGTCTCGACATATAAAATAAAGTTGGATTCACACCTTGTGACATCATCCATGCATTATTTATCATTCTCTACTATAACTAGATATACATACCTTTTCATACAGACGCTATGTATTTAATGATGTTAGAATCATCCAGATCAACTAGGCATGAGATATCACCCCAAAAATGTAGAAGTGCAAAATTAAATATTGATTATTCATCCAATGTATTACTACCAAATATACACATAACAAAAGATACCACTCTATGACATAAATTTCATGGTTATTTACTTGAATCAATGAATGTGATCAAATTTCACACATTGATAATTATCTCATGTTAGGAGACCAATAGAAATATTTTTATTTAGGAACAACTAATGAATTTCAAATTATCTGATGTTCTTATTTGTCGATTAATCCTCATGATCTCATCTACTCGAGATCACCAAGTGATAACCTTATGAGGATAAGTCTTAATGTTTATGAGACCCTAGAACCTGATGTTCATGCATCATCAATATTCTATCATAATGATGTATATTAACCAAAGAATATATCTTTTTGACTAATTTCATGGTATCTATAAGTTTACTTTATATCCTGTGAACTACTGTAACATTTTGATATGACATGTATTGTATAGAAATTTTCATAAATACAGTGGATGTGGATGTATCAACACTATTATTGGAATATAAAAACATGTATATATCAAACTATACTAATTTAGTGGTAATAAATGTACACACATGAGTTGGTTATATGGAACCCACTTTCATTATATATAGATACTAATAATACTCAAATTGATATATCTCACATGAGAATATTTCTTCTACTGAGATATGGATTTAGTACAGGAATCTAAAACATTATTCATTCTGGATACTCTTTTAAATGACACCTCACCTGTCTGAGTAAAATCCCTCAAGTTATTAAAATTATGAAGTACAACCTTTTCCCTCTGGTGTGACTTGGGATCCTTGGAAAGTCCCACTACTATAGTAGTATCATAATAATCTGGTATTGGTTTTACACTACTAGGAACAACACCAATATATGAGATGAATATTCATATCCAGACTTCTTCAGTAGCTACATTAGAAGCCTCTATATATTTAAATTCTACTATAGAGTAGGTGACCAGAGGTTTATTTGATATTCACCAAATCATTGAACCACTATTAAAGAAAAAGTCCTAGCATAAAAATGTTTTCAAATAAACATGATCTATTGAGAAACAATGATCAATGTATATTCTCACTATTAGTTTCTTAACTTCTTCATAGACCAGGAAAATATCCTTTTTACCATTGAAGTACTTCAGGAAAATATTTATTGCTTCCCAATGAAGGTCTTTTATATTATTATGATATCTCCCCACCATTCATAATTTAATGGAAATATCAAATATATTACATAACATGGAATACATGCTAGATCCCACTGCGGAGGTCTAAGGGATTCTAATCATTCCTTCAATCTCCTTCTTTGTTTGTGTAAAAATTTTCTTAGAGAGATTGATACCATGTGTCATTGTAAAAATATCTCTCTCAGACTATTCCAAGTTGTTCCTTTTGAGTACCTTATCAATATATGTAATTTTTCATAGTCCAAGTAATCACTTAGATCTATATCAATATATATTTATCCCTATAATTTAATCTTATTCACTAAATTTTATCGTGGAGATGCATTCAATTGACCAATTCATAACTGATTGTAAGACCTTTTCATAATTTCCAATAATTAATATTTCATCAGCATATAATAAAAGTAAAATTAGGGAATTCACACTAACCTTTTTATGAACACATATGTATCATTCATTCTTAATGAAACCAATTTCTCTTATATACCCATGAAAAATAACAATCCATTATTATGATGTCTACTTTAACGGATATATGGATTTCTATAGAGTTGATTCTTTTTTGGAACTTTTTGACATGATGAACCCTTTGGTTTGAGTAATATAGAAAACTTCAAAAAACATTCTATTTAAAAAAATGGTATATTCATCCATTTTCAAAATCATATATTCATAAAATTATTTCATTACATGTAATATTTAAATAGATTTAAATACTATTAGTGGTGTAGAGGATTTATCATAGTTTATGCATTAATGTTTCTTGAATCCCTTGTCTGTAATTCATTCCTTTTTGGTATTGACTTCACTATCCATGTATAGTTCTTTTCCTGATATCCATTTTCACCCAATGGGTTTTACATCAACTACTGCTTCTACCAAATTTCTAACAAGATTGTGGTATATATAACCCATCTCAAAATTCATGACATATTTATATTTTTCATCATCCTTTCCATCTACTACCTCTTTGTAGGTTATAGTTTCATCATTCTCTATGTGTAATGTGTCACCTAAATTGGGGACAATAAAATCATATCAGTAGGGTTCTCTAACCTCTCAAGTTAGCCTACACAATACTATTGTCTCAAGAACATAATACCCTACCTATTTCTTTTATGGGCATGGTTCTTGTACAAACTCTTGTGCATCTTGAGCATAAAAATTATTAAATTCAATATTGATCCCACTATTTCCATTGAAAATTTATTCCATTTATTTATATATGGTATGCCTCTCAACGTTAACATTTTTATATGAAGGTTTATATAGGTAACAACTTTTTTAGTCTGTATAATAACCTATAAAGATAAACTTTGTTCATAGGTAATCTAATATTTCATTACGTATTTTCTCAACAAGATCCTTGCATCCCTATACACGTATATATGTTATAACGGGTTTATCCATATCACAACTCATATGGAATCCAATGTATTGTTTTATTTGGTACTCAAATGAGGGTATATGTCACTGTCTAAAATGTGTATTCCATAAAAGATAATGTAAGGGTTTTGATATTCATCATTGAACATACTACATCAATAATGGTCATTTTATGACTTTTACTAACACCATTCTATTAAATTTTATATGGCAGAGTGATTTGGGATACTATCCCACACTAATTTATGTGATCGATTAATGCTTGGTTAAGAGACTCTCCTCCTAGATCTGAGCGAAGTTCATTAATCATCTTTTCAATATTATTTAATAATTCATGTTGACATTAATTAATCATTTAAAAGTAATCATACATATACCACATTAAGTAGATATATCTATACCTATTATAGTTTTAATAGACTAAAGTCCATGATTTTGTATAAATTTTGCATAAAACCCTTTTTATCAAGGTTGATAGGGATTCATTAAATAGCTCATATGACTAGTGGCATAAGGACCATTACATGACCCAAATTCCTAGATCCACAATACCGAATACATGACATAAAGGCCCAATGAAACTACACTAGTCATCGGTAATAATAATGAAGTATAAAAACCCACCCACTGTTAATGGATCACATATTTAATTCTAGTAATTTATTGGCACTTTATCCATTTCTAGATATTGTAGGATCAAAATAACTATGTAGATGCTCAATATATAAGAGGTGGTGAATTGTACACTTTAAAAATTCCTTTGGAACCATTAATGTTGGTTATGGATAACTATGTTTTCCTTAGACAAGGACTGTTCTAAGTTTAACAAAGGTAAACTACGAAAATTCACAACACCTTTAACACCAATTGGAGAATTGGAACTAAGGTTTAAAATATGAGACTCTACCATAAAGCGTATATAATCAAAACTTATCAGAGTACAAGTGTAAAGAAATATAAGAAGATTATACTTTCTTTACAATATAATATGTAGTGGAAACAAACAAGTAGTAAAACTACATGTGACAAGATATAAGTCCTTTAATTCAAAGATAAGGGTATCCAACAACCTAGGATAAAGGTCCCTTGATTTATACTTTCAAGCAATTCTATATTACCCACACCAGGGTATGCCCTCGATACGAAGATCGGAATCACTATCTTGCTATCCCCGCAAGCCCTCAACTTCAAGGTAGTTGGAACCTCTGTCTTCCTCAGCAAGGAATCCGTCAAACTTCAAGGTAGTCAGCACCTCTGTCTTCATATCCCCGAAAGTCCTCGAATGTAATCACCAACATTAGGAGTCACACAAAGCAATCTGAACGAGTAGTTCAGTACACACAAGGAATGAAAATCTTCTCTCTCTAGAAATCACCATAACAGTGTGTGGTCTCTAGATCGATCAACTTCTTGTTGAGCTCCTTCAAATGAGCTCTTATTTAAAGGAAAATTTCCAACGGTCGGCTCCCTCCTCCAATTGTCATATTTTCAATGATATTAGGAGGGACCTGTACACGTGTAACTCAACCAATGGTTAATTAGAAACAGAATAGACGACATCATTTTATAACAAACCATGTATAACTGAATACACGACATCGTTTTGAAATGAATCATATGTAATTAAAATCTAATCAATATTTTAGTGTGTAAGAAAGTCAAAAGTTCGGATTCTAACCAAAATGAAATTTGGATTCTATGTTAAGAAATGTTCGGATTCTGTTTTATAGGAATTAGGAGTCTGGTTTCACAAGAGATCGGAATCTGAACATGCAGAGTTCGGAGTCGGACTCCTTAAGAGTTCGGAGTCGAATTGCTTAAGAGATCGGAGTCGAACATCTTAAGAGTTCGGAGTTGAACTTCATAAGAGTTCCGAGTCGAACTGCTAAAGAGTTCGGAGTCGAACTGTTTAAGAGTTCATAGTCGAACTTTATAAGAGTTTGGAGTCGAACTTCATAAGAGTTCAGAGTCGAACTGCTTAAGAGATCGAAGTCAAACTTCATAAGAGTTTAGAGTCGATCTTCATAAGAGTTCAGAGTCGAACTGCTTAAGAGTTCGGAGTCAACTGCTTAAGAGTTCGTAGTGGAACTGATTAAGAGTTCGGAGTCGAACTGCTTAAGAGTTCAGAGTCAAACTGCTTAAGAGTTCAGAGTCAAACTGCTTAAGAGTTCGGAGTCGAACTGCTTAAGAGTTCGGAGTCGAACTGCTTAAGAGTTCGGAGTCGAACTTATGAAAGTTCAAAGTCCAGAATTTAGATTGGAACTGCATTACATTTCACATCAAGAATTCCAATCCTAAAAATAGAATGCTCTAAATCTTTTCATTATATGGCTCCGGGATTTTGGGTATGAATCCGTTTTTTTGTACTTAAGAAAAAAAAATATGTCTATGAATAAGAAAATATAGATTAGGGTTAATTTTCATGAAGAGGTAAATTTTCCATGTGAAGGTAAAATTTATATTTCCTTTAGTATAAGGTGTTTGTGATTTTCAAAACAAGAAGGAATGGAAAAGTCATAAGGAAAACCTTATTGACTCAAAAATATACCCCTTTTTGGAAAGCACAAACATCCTTACGAAAAATAAAATAAGGACTTTGAAAAAATTGCATTAGACTTTGAAATAAAACATTTATCTCCCTTTGTTCATGGATGAAAGTGAATACAACTAACTCCCCCTTAGGAATTGAAACTCTAAGGATTGTATTCTGAGTTTCCGGAGTGGAGTTTTCATTATTGTAAGAATAAAAAACTTCGTAGTGGGAAACTCACCCTTTCTTTAAGAATTTTTCTCTAAGAATTTTTCCTTTCTCCTCCTTAGGAGTATTTCTTTTTCCTTCTCCCACTTTTTGATTTTCAAAAGTAATTGAAGGGAATAGAAAACAAAATATGGTACCTGAAACATTAGTATATGACAAGATACAAGCAAGTGAAGAATCATTTCATTAGAGCTAGAAAATTTTACAAAGAAAGAAAATTACAACAAAAGATCGGAGTAGGTTCATTTGTCTTCCTTTTCCTTCGGAATGATCTTCTTTAACAAGGATTTGAGTTTCTTCAAGTCTCTTTGGTCTTCCTCACGTGGCCTCTCCAAGGATTTTAACTTTTCTTCTTGGGAATTTAAAGCTTATGCCTGAGCCTCCAAGGCTTCTTTCTGCAACTTTATTATCTCATCATGCATTTCCATCTTCTTATGATACTCAATCCGAAAATCTCTTTCAGTTTTCCAATTTTGAGATACTGAGTTAAGCTTCCCATTCAGGTCCCTGACCTATTGATTCCAATAATTTTTCTCCTGGGTGAGCTTTTCATAAATCTCGTTAACCTTTTTATCCTCCATTTCAAAAGAATTTTGAACTTCAGCCTGAAAACTCTCAAACTGAACTAAATCTTCATCAAATCTCTTAGACCACTAGGTTACCTTACTGCAGGACTTTCTATGCACATAATAATCGATAAGAAAACTTTTCTTCTCAGCTTCAAACTTTACAAACTTATTCATGACCATGGATAAAGAATCCGATTTTTGAGTCACACATTATTGCAGCATCTGGCATCTGGAATCTATTGTATGAAAAATCAGAATTGTGTCTACCAACTTCCTCAACGATTGAACCACAAAATCATGCCCATGAGATGATGATTCTAAATCATAAACTTCTCTTTGAGACTATTCTTCTTCATCTTCCACCAGCTTTCTTCTAGAGGTACCACCAACCTCTTTCCTCCTGATGACATCTTTTATAGGTGTCTCCATGAGAGTATGCTTCCACTTATCATCTCTCGGATTAGGTTCTTTATTAAGGGATACTTCCTCGGATTCAGACACTTGGATAATATGGTCTTCATCTGGTTTTTGTTTTTCTTGACCTTCCTCAAGGAAATTCATCTCATAGGATTCTTCTTCATCATACAAGAAATTTTCTTCTTCTTGTTCTTACTGTTAGTTGTCAAAATTCATACTAGCTTTCTCATCTGCCTTTCCTGGAGTTACTAACATTGTGGATTCAGTCTTATCTTTGTATTCCTGTACTTGCTTGATCAGGGTATCCAAATCATCACTTTCCTCTTCTTCTTCTTCTTCTTCAACGTCTTCTATACTTCTTCAGAAACTTCTTTCTCAACTTCATCAACTAGTTATTTACCCTTGGATCTATCTGGAGTGACATAATTTTTGGCTGGAGTTTGTGGTAAAGAAGGTTCAAAATTGAACGTTTCCGGAACAGGAATCATTTCGGAAGCTAACTCTGAATCTTTCAGCAAATATTTCACCACTTCACCTTCAGACATTTTATTTTTCATTTTCTTTTCCTTCACTTGTTTCTCTAGCTCTTACACAGCTCTTTCCTTTAAAGCCTTATCCTCTGCAGGGTCCAATCCGAATTGTGGATCCCATTCCTCCCTCTTCTCTTTGTCTTCCCTCCACATGGTGGCCACTTCATCTGTATATGTTTTCTGCTTCTTCGGCTTGGGGGGAGGAGACTGAGTTTCCATAAACTGAGGATTTTTTTCATCAGTAACCACTTCCTTAGCCTTTCTCTTCCTCTTTTGCTTTTTGGATGGTCTCAGATTTTGTGATTATTTCTGAGTTGCTTCATCCTCTTCCACAGACAGAGGGTAAAATTCTCCGGATTCACTGGAAAAACCCATCTTCATCCTCTGTAGAGTATCATCACTAACTAGCATAAGCTTGGAATTCCGGATCATTGATTTGCAAGCGACCATGAATGATTCTAAGCACCGAACTATCATCTAAGATAGTAAGGCAGGAAACATGATAATCTGAGCTCTCAAATATCCTTATTTAATGTTCTTGATCGTAACCAAGACATGCCTCATCAGATTTATCTTTCTTGGATTTACCAAGAAATCTAAGACATAGATTTTACTTTTCTTCAGATTGTCATTATAACCTCTTCTTGGAACTAGAATGCCTTGCAACCAAAGCTGAATAATTATATTTTTCAGAGTGAGACGAGAATCTTGATAGTTGAATCATCCATAAGACTAAGACACTTTATTGCCTTCTCCTTGTTGAAACTTCCTTGGACATCGAGAAGTTTGTGTGAGCAGAATTCAGCTTCTCCTTCATATTACAAATCAACCAAGCTCGCGGCCTTGGTGTAGGAAAGCTTATAAGTTTTCCCATAATACATGAAGGAAAACCATTCTCTGCCATCTTCCATCAGGAGGGAAATAGACTCGTAGAACTCAATCAACAAATCAGTATAAACCAGATCCTATTTATCTGACATTGCTACGCAAACATCTTCCCATCCATTCAGCTTTATATTCATTGTTATAAGGGAATCAAGCTTATAGAAATCAGGATGAACTAACATTTCCATAAAGGCTATCCACTTAGAGATTGGTTTTGTAGTTGGCATATCGTGAGATATTTCTTCAACAGACTTTCGGAGTGAAGAAATCTGAAAGATTCGGATCGACTTTGCAAAGTTCGGAATCGGCCTTAAGAAGAACAATAGGGCTTCGAGATGCAAAATCATGAAAAACCGATGTGGGATGAGTCTCGGGGTCCCCTTTATATATGTGAAGGATGTGACCTTTGGTCTTCCAAAATCCATCTAACGGTTGAAAAAGCTTTGATCTGATCTGACGGTTGAAAACACTCCCGCAAGAAAATCTTGACTCCAATCTTTTAAGGTTTTAGGGAAAAACATCCGGATTTGATGAAAAACTAGAATCCAAACTGTTTAAAAAACTAGGAAAATGCCAGCAAGAAAAATATGATTATAAAACTATAATTAAGGAAATCATAGCATTCGGATTGGCTAGAAACATCATTCGTAATTGGTAATATTCTTCTCAAAGAAATAAATTTACAATCAAACTCATTACGAAAGTTCCAGTATGACAATTTCGTTACGATTACTCCAGTACGAAAATGCCATTACGAACTCTCCATTCCGGAAGTTTTCAGTATGAAAATCTCAATCCTGAAATTTTCAGTTCCAGAAATTCCCATTCCGGAAATTTTAGTTTCAGAAATTTCCTTTCCAGAATATTCATTTCCAAAAAGTCTTACAAAAATAACTACGAAAAATTTAGTTATACTAATTTTGAAAAACAGATTCTGAAAAATTTTAGTTACACTAACATTCAAATGTACCCCCCTATGAAAAGAAGTTTATTACTATTAGGATAATTGTTCAACAAGAAGTTAATGAAGAATGATTACCTTACAATTAACATTCCAGAAATTTGTTTAATGTATTCAAATATATCAGAGGGTAATGATTTTTTGAAAATATCAGCAAGGTGATCTTGCATTCTGATAAACTGAAGAATGATATCCTTTTTAAGTGTGTGATCCCTAAGAATGTGATGCCTAAAATCTATGTTTTTTTCACGAGAGTGATGTGCAGGGTTCTTACATAGGGAAATGGCACTAGTGTTATCGCACAAAATTTGAGTCTTAGTAAAACTCAGGTCATAGTCCATGACTGTGTGTTGCATCCACAACACTTGAGCACAACAACTTCTAGCTGCTACATATTCAGCTTCAGCAGTGGAAAGTGCTACAAAATGTTGCTCTTGTAGGACCAAGAAATTAACGAATCTCCTAAGAAATGACAAGTTCTAGATGTACTCTTCCTATCCATCCTACATCCACAAAAGTCATCACCAAAAAAACTTTTTAGAAGAAAATCATTTCCAGAAGTATAAAATAATGCTAGATCCATGGTTCCCTTTAGGTAGCGAACAATTATGTTTACTGCTTTTAAGTGATATTCCTTAGGATTGGATTGATATCTTGCAGATAAGCATACTGAGAACATTAAATCTGGTCGACTAGTTGTTAAGTAAAGTAGACTTCCTATCATACCTCTAAAAGATGTTTGATCTATTGGATTGTCAGCTTCATCATGATCTAAAGTGTTTGAGGTACCAATTGGAGTAATTATACTCTTAGTGTTGTCATAGCCATACTTTTTGAGAAGATCTTTAATATACTTATGTTGAGATATATAGGTTCCTTCTGGTCATTGAGAAATTTGAAAACCAAGGAAAAAAGTTAACTCACCCATCATACTCATTTCAAACTCAGATTTCATTAGACTTGAAAAAGGATTAGTTAAAGATTGCAAAGTTGAACCAAATATGATGTCATCAAAATAAATTTGAACAATTAAATCATTTTTCGTTTCTTTTTTTATAAAAAGGGTTGGATATGCATTTCCCTTAACATAGTTATTTTGAATAAAAAATTTTGTGTGTCTATCATACCAGGCTCATGGGGAATGCTTAAGACCATACAAAGCATTGGTATGTCTAAAAACATGATCAGGATTTTTTGTATCTTAAAATCCCGGAGGTTGTTCAACAAACACTTCTTCATGAACATAACCGTTAAGAAAAGCACATTTCACATACATTTTAAAATGTTTAAAATTTAACAATGCTATAAAGGCATGTATAATATGAATATATTCATGTCTAGCTATTGGAGAATAGCTTTCTTCATAGTCTATTCCCTCTTGCTGATTATAGCCTTTTGCAACGAGTCTAGCTTTATTTCTTACTATGACTCCATTTTCATCACACTTGATTCTGAAGACCAATTTATCTCCAATAAAAGATGTTTCCTTTGGTCTTTCAACTATGGTCCATACTTTGTTCATTTCAAAATCATTTAGTTCATCTTGCATAGCATTGATCCAATCACCATCACCTAAAGCTTCATCAGTGCTTTCTGGTTCTAATTGGGAAAGAAATGCTAGATGTTCTACTTTATTTCTTAAGGATCTTCTAGTACTTATAGGTTGATTTACATAACTAATGATTCTATCACCGGGATGATTCTTAAGAAATACCTGATTTGGGTTTTGTAATGTATATTCATCAACATAGGGTAGAAAGTTTTCTGGGGTAAATATTTCAGAAGTATCTTCTTAAACATTTTCCTTATCAGAAGGATCTTCTATCAAAGGTTGATAATTAGTTTTTCAAAACACATCCGAGGATATAGATTGGGATAGTTTGGAAACAAAAGGATTGGACACATCAAATTTTACATGCACTATTTCTTCAATAGTACAAGTATTTTTATTGAAAACTCTATATGCCTTAGAAGTTGTGGAGTAACCTATGAAAATTCCTTCATCATATTTTTGTGTGAATTTATGTAGATTATCTTTAATATTCAGTATGAATACTTTGCAACCAAAAACATTGAAATAAGAAAGTCTTGGTTTTCTACCATTCCAAAATTTTTAAGGAGTTTTATTAAGAAGAGGCCTAATCGAAACTCGATTTATAGTATAACAAGAAGTACTTACAACTTCAGCCCAAAATGTATAGCTATAGAACATTCACTCTACATAGGTCTAGTTATTTCTTGAAGAATTATATTTCTCCTTTTGACTACACTATTTTGTTGAGGAGTTCTATGTGCTGAAAAATTATGAGTAATACCTTTTCTACTACAAAAAGATTCAAAATCAGAAATTTGAAATTCTCCTCCATGATGACTATGAATAGTTTTCAGTGGAATATTTTTCTCATTTTTAACTTGTTCTATGAAACTTTTGAAATAAGAAAAAGCTTCAGAATTCATTGCTAGAAAATAGACCCATGTAAATATGGTGTAATCAACAACTAGAACAAACACATAGTATTTGCCTCCAATACTTCCAGTTTGTGTTGGACCAAATAGATCCATGTGCACTAACTGTAATGCATCAGTCTTTGAGACTTCACCAATTGAGTTAAAACTAGATTTATGTTGCATTCCATATTGACAAGGATCACAAACTTTAGAATAATGAAATCTAAGCTCCAGTAGAACCTTCAATAGTTTCTTCTTAGAGATTTTACATAAGTTCCTAAGGTTACAGTGACCTAGTATTCTATGCCATAAGTAGGAATGATCATCCATTGTACTTACGCAAGGTATGTTTTAACTCCTAAGGTCTTCTAATTTCAAAGTGTAAACATTATCTTGCCTATTGGCTGAGAGAATAAATTCTTCCTTAGAATTGTGTACTAAGCACTTATAATTACAGAAATTCACAAGGTACCCTTTAATCACATAACTGACTTATGCTAATGAGGTTGTGATTAAGACTGTTAACAAATAAAACATTTGAAATCATATTTTTACCTAGAAGAACAACATTACCAATACCAACAATTTCTCCCGGTGCATTATCTCTGAAAGTTACCTTTCCTCCTTTCATTTTGATAATATTTTAAAAATAGCTTTTGTTACCAGTCATGTGCCGGGAAAATCCACTATATATGTACCATGTATTGTTGTTGGTACTTCTTATGTCTTTTTGAAAACAAGAAAGGAATTAGACTTTCGGAATCCAAACTTTCTTGGATCTGAGATTTCCAGACAACAAAATTTTTGAAACCCACACTTTCTTAGAAAAATAGGCTTTATGAAAACCTAGAGATTGGGTTTTATTTAATGAACAATTCTTCGCCCAGTGACCACCACATTGTCACTTGGTATAAAATGGGGAACTTTTTGTAACAAAGTAGTTGTTACTAAAAGTTGGTTTTTCATGGGTATAACAAAATCTAGATTTGTTTCTTAAAGGTCGTATTTGAGAATACATTTTATCAAAATTTTCTTTACCATGGGTAAAGTTTGATAAACACATCTTTAAGGAAAAAATTTAGTGCTTTAGGTTTATAACCAAGTTTTTATCTTCAAAATCATTAGATTTAGAATTCGATCTATGCTCGAAGATACTTTTCTCAGAAATTACTTTTTCTAACTCTTTAGAAAGTTTGTTCCTTTCAGAACTTTTTTCCTCAAGAGTATTTGAAATATTTACAAAATCAAAATTTTTCCTATCAAGATCATTAGAAAGATCTGATATTTCTTTTGTAAGAATAGAATTCTTATAGTTTTCCTTATCAAGTTCTTTATTGAGTTTAGAATTCTCAATTTCATGAAGTTCAGCAAACCTATAGACTTCTTCATAGGTAGGTGAAGTATTTTCTTCATCAGAAGAGAATTTTTCATCTAAAGAGTTATGATACTTACTATCATTATAACTAAAATAAACATTGGTCAAATATTCAGCATTTCGTACTTTAGCCATAAATCAATGATTTTCAATGGGTAATCTGGCTATAAGACGAAGATTCTTCTTTCTGGAAGATTCATAATCATATGATTCATCTGAAGAGTCACCACCACTGGCACTCCAGGTGTCATTTTCTTTCAGAACTTTCTTAGCTTTGGTTTTATAATACTTCTTTCTGTTTCTTTCAGAATACCTTTCTTTCCTTTCTTTATTTTTCAGCAAATGACAATCTAGTCTAATATGTACATCTCTCTTTCATTCATAACATTTAACTTCTCCATCATTCCTATCTTTCCTTTCCTTTTTCTTATACTTGGATTGAAAATTTCTCTGGCCAGCTATCTTCTTCATTCTTTGAGAAAGATTTGCTAAATCATTCTCAGACACTTCACTCTCACTAGATTCGGATTGGATAATAACTTTCTTAGACATGGATCTAGTTACTCTCTTAGGAGTTTTAGATTTCATATGATTTGATGTTATTATAAAAGCAAAAGTACCATTCCCATTATTCTTCTTGATGTTGTCAGCATCCCTCTTCATTATTGTTTCTTTTTGGAGAAGAGTTCTGAATAGCTCATCATGAGAAATTTGAGTGACCTTCCTGTTCTCATATATAGCTGTTCTCTTTGATTCCCACTCACTGGGCATAATATCAATTATCATATCCACAAGGGCTTCATCATCAAACCATTTTCTCCCATAGACTTTAAGCTGTTGACTATAGTCATAAACCTTTGTTGAACATTACAAATTGGTTCTCCATATGATAAATTGAATCCATGGTATTCATCTCTAAGCATAGCTCTCCTAGTTTCAATCACATTAGAAGTACCAAAGTGTGAAACTTCTAACTTCTTCCAGATACAATTAGCTGCTTCACAAGAAGAAATTTGGCTATATATATTTCTAGTCATTAAACATAGTAATGTATTACGTACATTATAATTGAGTTGATACTCTTGCCTTTCCTGGTTAGTGAAAGTTCTAACTTCCTTATCAGGAATTTTATAATCACCAATAAGCATAACAAATTTATCCACTCCAGTATTGATAAGAAAAGTCTTCATTCGATCTCTCCAGTACTCATAGTCATTACCATCAAATATTGGTGGACTTGTAGGATTTATATTTTCAATAGAACCAACATTGACTCCTTCCATTCTTAAAAAAACATGGCAACATAACTTGTTAGTAGAAAAAGTTCATAACCACAATGTTCGGAATGACAAAGTTGAGAATGAAAAAGTTCAGAATCGAGGATGAAGATCAATGGAAAAATGAGCAAGACAAACTTATACGTGAGTATGAGTATTTCAGAGACCTGCTCTGATACCAATTGTAGGATGGAAATAACAATGTAGATGCTCAATATACAAGGGGGTGAATTGTACACTTTCAAAATTCTTTTGGAAACGTTAAAGTTAGTTACGAATAACTATGTTTTCCTTAGACAAGTAAATTTCTAAGTATAACAAAGTTAAACTAAGAAAATTCACAACATATTTAACAACCACTGGAGAATTGGAACTAAGGTTTACAATATGAGATTCTACCTTAATGCATATAGAATCTAAAATTATTAGAGTACAAGTGTAAGGAAATATAAGATGTTTATACTTTCCTTACAATACAATATGCAGCAGAAACAAAGAAGTAGTAAAACTACAAGTAACAAGATATAAGTATTTTAACCCAAAGAGAAGGGTATCCAACAACCTAGGATAAAGGTCCCTTGATTTATACTTTCAAGAAATTCTGTCTTACCCACACTAGGGTAAGACCTCGATACGAGGATCAGAATCTATGTCTTGATATCCCCACAACCCCTCAACTTCAAGGTAGTTGGAACCTCTGTCTTCCCCAGCAAGGAAGCCCTCGAACATCAAGGTAGTTGGCACCTCTGTCTTCATATCCCTAGAAGTCCTCGAATGTAATCATCGACATTCAGAGTCGCACAAAGCAATCTGAACGAGCAGTCTAGTACGCACAAGGCAAGAAAATATTCTCTCTCTAGAAATCATCTTAACAACGTGTGGTCTCTAGATCGATCAACTTCTTGTTGAGCTCTTTCAAATGAGCTCCTATTTATAGAAAAATTTCCAACGGTCGCCTTCCTCCTCCAACAGTTGTATTTTCCATGAAATTCGGAGGGACATGTACACATATAACTCAACCAATGGTTAATTAGAAACAGAATAGACGACATCCTTTTATAAAAAACCATGTATAACTGAATGCATGACATCATTTTGAAATAAAGAATATGTAAGTAAAATCTAATCAATATTTCAGTGTGTAAGAAAGTCAAAAGTTCATATTCTAACTAAAATGAAATTCGGAGTCTATGTTATGAAATGTTTGGATTCTGTTTTATAGGAATTCGGAGTCTAGTTCCACCAGAGATCGGAATCTGAACTTGCAAAGTTCGGAGTCATGGTACTTAAGAGTTCGGAGTCGAACTGCTTAAGAGTTCGGAGTCGAACTTCTTAAGAGTTTAGAGTCGAACATGATAAGAGTTCGGTGTTGAACTGCTTAAGAGATTGGAGTCGAACTGGTTAAGAGTTGGAAGTCCAACTTTATAAGAGTTCAGAGTCGAACGTCATAAGATTTTGGAGTCGGACAGCTTAAGAGTTCGGAGTCGAACTTCATAAGAGTTCGGAGTCGAACTTCATAAGATTTCAGAGTCAAACTTCATAAGAGTTCGCAGTCAAACTGCTTAAGAGTTCGGAGTCGAACTGCTTAAGAGTTCAGAGTCGAACTGCTTAAGAGTTCGGAGTCAAATTCCTTAAGATTTGGGAGTCGAACTGCTTAAGAGTTCGGAGTCGAACTGCTTAAGAGTTCAGAGTCATACTTATGAAAGTTCAGAGTCCAGAAATCGGTGCATTACAGTTCACATCCAAAACTCGAATCCTAAAAACAGAATGCTCCAAATATTTAGATTTTGTGGCTCCGGGATTTTGGGTACGAATCTGTTTTTTTGTACTTAAGAAAAAAATGTCCATGAATAAGAAAATCTAGGTTAGGATAAATTTCCTTGAAGTTGTAAATTTTCCTTATGAATGTAGCGAATCAGGTTTTTGGCCCTGTCAAACTTTGGAATATTTCTACGAATAATTCCAGAGCTAGGCCCGAAGACGGCATGCGATTCCGAGGCCCGGTGTGCCCAGAATTAATTTTATAAAAATATTAAGTAATTTTATACTTTACATGTGGAGGGGTGTGATATATCCTAAACGGTAGCTCAGAACATGAATCTGAGGGCACGGTTGCGTCCGGAACGTGCCATTTACCCTAGGAGGGGTGTAAACATTGTGGGCGTGGGCCTGTGGTGAGAAACGCCAAGATGGGCGTTTTTGTAATTAAGTGGAAAAGTTAGTTTTTGAGGGTCTGCTTGAATAACTTCTAAAAAGAGTCTCAGATAGAGAATCTGAGTCCGCAGTTGCATTCAGAACGGTGCGTTTACCCTATAGGTGACCTTACCTGTGTTCACATCGGGCATTGGGTCCGAGGCGGGTTTGGCGTCGGCGGGCGGCTAATATAAATATCAGCCCCCCTGTTTATCGTTCCTGAGGAAATTCTTCTCCATTCTTCGCCACCGCTCTGCCGAATCGAGCAAACGAAGCACCCACGACCTCGGATTTCATTGGCGGATCTTCCAGGAGCGTGCATCGGAAGCTCTAAAGTGCGGATCTAAGGCAGAACGATGGTGTTTCACCAGCGAGGTAGGCAGTTTGAGTATTAAAACCTTTGATATCATTTTTTTGTTGTTTTTCTTTAAATTTTTATAAGGGTTGTATAGTTCGAGTCACGAGCTTTCCGAAACATGTTTCGGATCTGAATTTGGAGGACCGCGGTGCTCCCGGTGGCCCCCGGAAGTTTTCCGGTGAAAACCTGGTTTTCCGACGAGACCCGCGGCGGCCATGGAAGAATCCAGCGAGTTCCGCGGCGGCGCGGTAGTTTCCGGCTCCGGTACGACAGAGTCCTGCGGTGGCACGGTGGTTTCCGACGACCCTACGGTGGTCCATCCAGATTGTTCCGAGGGTTCTTTAAACCCCTGTAACTCAGAAACCGTAACTCCGATTTGCGGCGACGTGTTCCATGCGTCGAAACAGACCTTTTAAATGCACTTTGAGAATTTTGTGAGTCGGGATCTTGGCCGGGGGCTTGAAATGTCGAATAAAATAATTAAATTTTATTATTTTACGATTTCGGGCCGTTGTAACTTCTACCCGGAGCGTCCGATTGATGTGTCGTCAGTGGCGTTGAGACACTGATGGTACGACGGACTTTCTGAGATGGTTTCCGGGTGTTGGGACTGAGAACGGTGTGTGGGCCCCACGAGGCCGTGTTTTGGCGTTTGGGGAGAAACGCGTCTTTTGCACCAGGAGTCCGATTTTGGCAGATGATTAGTCGATCCTATGTGATTTTCCGAGAGGATCACAATGGTGTGATCTGTTTGATGTGTTTAGGGATCCCGGCATGGGCCCCACCCGAGCATGCTTCTGTGAATAGTAATTTTTTTCACCTGGTGTCCGTTTCGGACGATCGAGTAGTCAATTCCGCTTGTTTGTCTGAGGGGATCTCCATGGTATGATCCGCTCGACGGGTTTCAAGATCGTTGTGTGGGCCCCGCCTGAGCTAGAAAGGGTGAATAGTGATTTTTTCACCAGTGCTCCGTTTCAGGTGAGTAAATAGCCTATCTTGCGTGTTTTTCTGCGTAGATCGCGATGGTGGCCTCGGTATTGTCCTTGGATGTGTGAAGTGTGGCGTTGTTGTGAGTCGCTCGGGTTAGCGATGCTTTGGACCAGCAGTGGTTGAGGGTACTCCCTTGGATCGTTTCCATGAGGGTTTGTGTGGGATCACAATCTTCGTATAGGTTTTTGATCCTCTCGATGGGATGTTTAAACTGTTTGAGTAGTGTCATCCCTCCGGTGGGCCCGAAACGTGATCCTCTAGCATCTTTACTCTAGATCAGGTTCTTGGTATCGATGTGACCGCATATTCACAGGCGGCGATCCCCTATCTAATAGGTTAACTCCGTAGGGTTTGTGGCATCATCGGGAATATGATCCCCTACACGGTGGGTCGTGCTCAGTAGGGTTGTGGCATCATCGGGTATACGATCCCCTACTCAGCATGAGGTTTATAGTGGGGTTGAGGTATCGTTGGTTATACGATCCCCTACTCAGAGCTTGGTGTCGGTAGGGTTGCGGTATCATTGGTTATGCGAACCCCTACTCAGCACGTGGTTTCGGTAGGGTTTCGGAATCGTCGGTTCGATCCCCTACATCGTGAGTTATACCAGATAGGGTTCCGGTATCATCGTGACCACCTTTATATGGGCGATGATCCTCTATCTGAGTGATGTTCTTATGTCGAGCGCTAGATCGGGATGTGGAATCCCCCAGCAGATCCTGGGTGTGATCCCCTATCAGTGAGAACTATATTTTCCAGATCGGGTTGTGGTATCCCCCAGCAGATCCTTTGTGTGATCCCCTATCTGTGAGAACTATGTATGCCAGATCGGGTTGTTGTATCCCCAGCAGACCCTGGGAGTGATCCCTTATCTGTGAGCTACGTATACCGGAGTGGGTCTTGGCATCCCCTATCGGACCCTAGCGGTGATACCCTATCTGAGGAGTTTGGTGGTTATGTTGTTTCAGTGATGTTTCCTCGGTGATGTTATCCGAAGAGCATGATCTCTCGGGTGAGCGTCTGAGAGGTTTGAGAGAAACCAGATGGAGTCTATCTCTCGGATGAGTGTCATCTATGATGAAAGTGATCATGTGGTGTACTCTCTTGGTTGGGGGCAGTTGCTGGTGATGAGGTCGGTACCTCTTGTGGCTTGTGGTGTGATCTGAGTATATCTGGCTGGATTTTTCAAGGTGTATGTATGGGAATACACCTGAGATGATCTGAGCTGACTAGTTGTGTTTAGCCAAGGATGGTCACGAGATGGGGTTTCTCTCTCATTTGGGTTCCCTCTGGCTGGGTTGAGCGGACTTTTACCTTTCAGTTGCTCCCTTCGGTTTTGGGTTTTTGGGGTGCCTACTGAGTATGTTTATAATCACCACTGCTCGGACTTTTCCCGCACATGTTTGTGTCTTGTGCAGACCACAAGCCTTTCGACGGAGTCCCAGGAGGACCCAGAGCAGGCGGAGCTTATTGAGCGTGTTGACCGGGGTGTTTACCGGAGCTGTGCTGTGGGAGCTTTCTGGAAGTGTTTGTGGCAGCATTCCCCTTCTTTAGAGCAGTTTGGACGCGTTTTTGTTGTTTACTTTTGGTGGGACATGTTTTTCTATTTGTACTTCTGTTGTACTCTGGTTGTGGGATAGTGTATGCATGCATTTTCTTTTCAGTTTTATATATCTCTGCACTATTTCATGGAGGTGTTTGTGGGTGCGTGTGTACTGGACCTTAGGATAATTCCTCCCATGTGTGTGATAGCCTACTCGGCGCTGGTCGCCAGCCCCTAGCCTATTGGAGTCAGGCTTGGGGAGTCGCGGCTCGAGCCCCGTTGGGTCGGGTTGTGACAATGAAGGAAAAATTTATATTTCCTTTAGTATAAGTTTTTTGTGATTTTCAAAACAAGAAGGAATATAAAATTCATAAGGAAAACCTTATTGACTCAACAGACATGGTTCTTTGGTCATTTTCCCTTATAAAAAAATAATTACATTCATCTAGAGGTTTAACTCAACTATGTCTAAGAACCTTGCTTGATGTAATTTTTTCAAATGCAGCTCACTTACAAGAACAATAATTATATTCCATAGACGAGTGTAGTATGAGTCATTTTCACATGTTCAATCATTGATTGTCATTATTGGGTAATTGAATTCAATTATAAACAAAAAATTGTTATGTTTTATCATACCATAACATCATTTATTTTTGTAAAAGCGTTAATATTAATTTCCAATCTAGAAATAAAATCCCATAGTGTCTAAACATGACACTGATATTGTTTTTTGGAAATTGGTTGAATATAATAAAAATTATATTTCAAAATAATCAAACCAATAGTTAATTACATATGATTATTCCACATTTCAAGGTGACATGTGACCCCCCTGGATATTCTCAAGAGAACCCCAAATGTCTGATGCTCCCCCTACCCTAATAGGCCTCCCAATTGGCCTCCTCTCGGGGCTACCTAATAGGGGATGATCCAGGGTGGGGTTTCCCAACATAGCACATCCTTGCACCATTCTTCCTGATCAACAATAATCTTTGGAGGTTTCATATTCACCGCAATTGGGCATAGGTGGGTTTCTGGATCTGTGGAAACTTTTAATATATTAAAATTTTTAATTTCAATTTCTAGAAAAAAAAATTATTATAAGTTTTTTATCAAAATTTATTTTTAATTTTAGAATAAACATTTAAATTAATTATCATTTTGAAAGAAATAAATTTTTTTCAATTTAAATTTTTCATGTAATTTATTGACCTTCCATCAAATTTAAATTTATCAAATTTTATTTTTAATCTCACATTTATTTTACCTATTGAAAATTATTGAGAATTGGCCGAATTTTTATTTATGGGTTTATTTGTATTTAATTAATTACTATAACTACATGTGAGGATTGTAATAATTATTAATATTTAAATGTTATACACCTGATCTATTTAATTTAAAATCAATATGGGAATTTATATTCAGGATTCTTATTCTGTATGTACTTTTATCATCCCCAGAACCCCTATCCTATTTAAAAATATTAATGTAATATTTAAAATAATTCTATAATACATAGATCTAGATAAGATGAGGTGGTTTTCCCGAAAATATGTGGGCGCTATAGATTGGGGTGTGAGTTGTGATATGAGTCAAGAACTGATCTAGGTATTATACACCTAGGTTACAGTTGAATCATTGAGTTTAAATGAATAAACAAATATTATATGCTCAACAGAAGTCATGTAGATTATTTATTTATGACTTGTTTATTATTTTTTTGAATTTTCATGTTTGTAGTTTCTTGTCAAATAATATACAAATTACCAAAAATAGCATGATGAATGATTTCTATTAATGATGCTTGATCGTATAATTTTTTTTGATGAATTAACTTAATATCTCATGAATAATTTGAATAAATAATATAAACATGAATTATTATATAGCTGAATAATAATTTATTTATTTAGTCATTGGTGATTGTTTGATCTCGGACACCTCTTGGGCATTTTGGTGGGTCCCACAATATCCTATTCTCCCATTCATCACGATAAGGTAGACATTTCAATGTGCTATGTGTGTGAAATTCTAATATCATACATTGATCGTATAGATTGTTATTAACATTCCATGAAAAGATTCATATAACCCATCAAATACACTAATGATATATGAAATAGTCTTCACAACATCAACTGAAATACAATCATAGACTATGTAATTTAATCTCTTTCTTTCAAAATTTATCATAATGAAGGAAGATGACCTTTTTTCATCATACACACATGTTTTATTATTCACTAATCTAACATGAGGGACTTTCCATCGCATACTATGGCCTTGGTTTTAATGAAATTAATTCCATCCTGATCAACTAGGCATTAGATATCACTTCCTCAACTTAGAAGTGACGAATTCTATCATGATTATCTAACTAATGTCTTACCACTAATGAAAAACCCAACATAAGCAACCTCACCATGAACTATCATGGTGTTTCTATTTGGTCAGTCTATATGGTAAAATGGCACACATTTATTACAATAGAAAATTATGATTCCAATACAGAAGTTTGAAGATAATAAAACCAATGGGCCCTACAATATGTGTTACTCTTATTCACAGGTTAGTCCTTATGATCTCATCTTCATGAGATCACTGACACATAACTTCATGAGAAGAAGACTCGACGCTTATGATCCCACAACACTTGATGGTCATAGCCCAATTGAGTCTTATGGTTATGATTCATCTATACCATGGGACATATCATTAATAATATTTTCATGGTATCTCTAGGTTCTCATTATAGATGTGATATAGATATAACCTTTTGATATGGCCTGTAATCTAAGGAAATTACAATAATTATAGTGGATGCATAAGTATCATAACTATTATGGTAAGATAAAAGCGTGTATATAACAATCTATATAATGTAATGGTAATAAATGTATATACATGAGTTTGGTCTTGGGAGCACAATTTTAATAGATTGAGAGCCCAGTTCCACCTCCATAAAATCAAAATAACATGAGTTAAAAAATTAGATATCCCCTTGTTAAATTTTAACTTATGGTGCTTCATATAAATGTAATGATATTTGGAGTGTGATTTTTTCCAAAATCTAGTGGTCATACACCTCTATATTATTCTTGACATTAACCACCATGGGTGTATCTCCATGAAAAGTGGAAAAAATAAAATAAATATTGGGTTTATTTTTCATATACACAAATAGTATTATCTACTATTGGTTTAGTATCAATCAAACCATTCAAGTGAACTTTTAAAATTTATTAATATCCCATAGATGCTCCAAAATTTCCATAGTATTTTTACTCTTTCTCATTTTAATATATGGGGTGGTTGATGAATATTTGTAATAATTTTCCCCCTTGGATCCACTTGTTCTTCCAAAGAAAAAAATTATTGACCACTATTTTCCTCAATTTGTATAAAATTATCTTATTTATATGTGTAGGTGGAATACACTTCAAACTATGAAATCTATAATATATCTACCTTAAACTAAAAAATACATAATAAATTATTCATGTATCTTGGCCAAAAGTCTCAAGGAACATTAATTTATTTGAAAATTTTAATGATTAATCTAATAGTGTGCTAATTCTCTTCTGAATTGAATAACCACTTAACATTTTTGTCATGAATTGTTGATTTTAGACTCAATAAAGGTTATTCATAAAACTCTATTTTTAATATATTTTGTAATATTTTATTTTTTAATAAATAATATAGGACATAAAAACAATTAAAATGTGTCAACATAATAATGAAAAAAATTATTTAGATAATTTTATCATGAAATCCGACAAATATAGTGAATTGTTATTAACTATGGAAATACAATAGTTTATACCAAAATTTCATTCTCAACTCGTGGCTCAATATCATATAAATCTCTTCATTCCACTTCTTTTTTAAATAAAAAGATTATAAAGACACTAGTATTAGGAGGTGAAAATGTGGATGTCTACAAATCTAGAATTGTTGTATGAAAATAAAAGAATGACAACAAAATTTAATAAGAAAGGTATTACTCTTTTGAAAAGTTTATATCATAAAATTAATTATCTCACAGAAGGTATCAATACTCTACATATACTCATACTACAATTTATGTACAGTCATCGTCCACTACACTATTGCTATAAATAATAAATACATTCGTGGACTTGATATTCCACTACATACTCATATCCTAGTTGTTTTTTAATTTATTTTATAAAAATATTTTATGGTATCTTCCAATTTCTATTAAAAAAATAATGACCTTTTTTAACTCAATTGAATTGGAACAAATTACATATCCCATAAGCACATAGTCACGTAGGCCTATGAAATAAATTTCATAATGTACATACAAGAACTTAAAGGATCCGTCGCCCAAAGGCCCATAATGTTAATGGCACAAAGGCCCACTTTCAGAGGATACTGGTATCCCTCATTACCGTAACTATGCCAATGTCAACAACACCAACATCACCCCCATAATTTTTCGTATACACGCGCACCACCAGCCCATCATTGGGAGCATCCAAATCCTACTCCATTACGATCCAAAAATAACAATCCACAAAACACCACTTTTAGATTAAATATACATATGTAATCTGCCATAGTTAGTGATAAAAAAATTTCCTCTATTGAAATATTTTTATAACTGACATCCCTATTGTAAAACCACATTCCATTCAACACCTAACTCACTAACAGGTGAACCTATTAATAATAGGTAGATTGGTTTTTGCAGTAGAAGAAAATAATGAGCTTAAGAACAGGTGAGGACATTCTATTTATTGTCTCCCACTCTATACAAAAATGTAATACTAGAGACTATAATAGAAAATAAATCTTAGTTCAATCATAATACCTCTCCTCAAAGTTCCCCCATGTTAGTTATATATAACTATAGAGAAAGATTTCATGAGAATAAAGAGATGGAAAATATAACATCCATTTTAAAAAATTAATATAAACTAAAATCCAAATCCAAAAACACCTTATTGAAAACTCATCCAAAACATATAAGTAGAATATAATAATTATTATGCATAATCCTCTAACATGGTAAAGGAAAATATTTCCATTTGATAAATCCATCAGATGATATCACCTTCTCACCAACAAAATAATGCCCAAGATGATAATACATTGTAAATATAGCTCCAAAAACATCAATAGTTGTTTGATTCCCTAAAAACTAAGAGTTTCATATTTGGAAGTCTAGGAAATACATACAACGCAATGAGTTACCCTCCTTGTATTCTAAATATCTCTCTTATTTCACACTCATGATTCTCCCCCCAAACAATGGGAAATAAAACAAGTATGAAACATGTATTAAACCTAAAAAACACAAATATACCAGAGGGATTATGTGTTTCAAACATTGTTTCTTAAATCTAAAAGATAATTGTTTCATCACTTTCATTCAAGGAAATAATCATCTGAGTTTAAATGGAATAAATCCATGATGTCTAAAATTCTACCCAAAATACTAGTCAAATATGACCCAATGCCTATAGAGGCTGAATCAATTATACTACACTATATTTTCATCCACTATTAGGCCTTTATACATCTGCTTTCAACCCATATTTCATCATCATTTTCATGTGATTTATTGATAATGAAACATGTCAAAATACAACACATTTGGACCCTTTTGGACTATACAACATTAGTGTCAAATGTAATTTACATGTGGACTAGTCACACCATTAAACTGGGTCCCAGATGATCATATGATTCCACTAATTTCCTATATTTTCATAGAACCAATTATTGACTATTTCAACCTTCATTTTTCTTATATCAATTTCTTCCAATACTGCAAACCACATGTGATCACTAAATTTTACCGTTATGATCCACACTAATGACTTTAATGAAACATTGATTTTACCAAAATCATGGGAGGTAAGTCTCCTATGTATCATCACATAAAAAATTATTATTTGAAGCATCCAAACATTTTATCACCACCGCAAATACACTATGTTGTACTTGAAATTTTCCTTATTTTCAATATCACTACTTCCCCTATACATGACCAATAAAAGAGTTAATTCATCCAAAAAATTCACTATCTACATCATGAAATTGATCTATGATGTACAACTAAATTCCCTGAGCTATTATCTTATAATTTATTTATGTTGAAATTATTCTATTTTACAGGCCCAACTACTGTTCACTAAACATTATCTATTCAATTTCCTCTTCTATGTCTACTAAACTTGTTTCTTTAAAATAATTACATACTAGTGATGGTGTTAGTGTACTTTCTTCATCATTCTCTTGAAAAAATAAATTCTAGAGAAATACCTTTAAAAAAACTAAGGATTAATCCAGAAAATAGTTTTTATAGCCAAACCCATTAATCATCCACTCGATAATTTTTTTATAGGGTATGACCAAAAATATCCCACTCAATTATTATTCTCATTACAATACAAAATTATCATCAAATTTTATTCTATTCACCCTTACTGCACCATCAGGGATATCATCTATTCCCCTTTTGATCATCTAGGACCCCCTAAAGAAATTAATTCATTATACATCTAGGTCATGACCTCATTTGAATTACTCTATGGAATTCCTACAATGAAAATATTCATCAGTTACATCTGAATCATCTTGAAGTCGCATCAACTAACCATTTAACTTATAATGTCTATGGAATTTCTCTTTTTAGAAACTTGTGCATTAGAATACTCTACTACTAATATTATATAGAATTGATAGCATTTCAACACATAGAACTCCAAAAATACCATCAAAACCAGATTCTACCTGGATGTTAAAATTTTTTAATATATGATCCATTAGAAGGAGAACACCCACTGAAAACACACAGCAGCGTAATAAATAAATTCATGTATTTTTTCTCACTGTATTCCATCCTTTATTTCTATCATTACAGAAATCCCTTTCTTTGTGAAGGTTCATTTATTACTTTTAAAAGATTCTAATGATTGTTTCACAATGTCAGAAACCACAAGAAAATTTTATTTGAACTCTTTTCAAGATAATACACACCCTAGACTTGGGTTGTCCATCTTATAGCTTTAGTATGGTTGTGTTTACGATATTTTAATATTTTTTAGATGAGATAACAACAACCATTTATTTTACAAATATTTTAGTATCTCAAGAACATATTTCTCTAACATTAAAAAAGTATCCTTTATCCTAAAATAATGATATGTGTTATTGTAATATCCAAACAATCTTGAACCATAATTTATAGAATATTACACATAAAAAATCATAGGGTAGACTATCGATGTAATAAACACCCATGGATACCACACAAACATTCAAACCATGTCATCTAGGTCTGAACATTCATTACATGGAACCTTCCAGGGTTCTAGGACAATATCATCAAAATGTATGCTATCACTACCAGAAATATCTCTAGAACTCCATTTTATCTATAAATTATTATATACCAAAACATCATCTAGCCACTTACCTTCATCCAAATATCTTTTCAATAAAGTTTATGTTTCCCCATTATTTTTTTATTGAGGAAAAACCCCAAACTATTGAATTACCTCACTGATGAAGGAACTTTGTGTTATATTGATAGTAAAATATGGCCATTAAAATTGAACAATTTTTGTTCCACTTTTCTTACTCCTTTTGGAGTTTCAACACCAACCACTATGTTTGATGACTTCTATTTTCCCCCCCCCCCGATGTTCACCTTTCCAATGACTATGATTTTACTCCATTCCAATTTTCATCTATGGGATCAAGAAAAAAATGATGTAAACTCTATTTTATAGTAGTATGATATTATATAATGTTTTTTCCATGATAATCCATAACCATGATCCCCTAGAATGAGTCCTAGAGTGTTTTGATAAAACATTATTTTTCTTTATCTGACAATTAGAGCTATCTTTTGTTGAACTAGAACTGTTCAACACTCCATAAAAACCTTATTCAGATGGAACTATCATATTTTCATAATAATTTGATGTATTTACGAACATAAATATACCCCCCGCTTCAAAACTATTGGGTGATATGATCCTTGGAGTCGATGGTCATGACTCAAGATGGCCGGTGAACACATGGTATATTTGAAATCCACCACTTTTGAGTTAATAGATTTGTGAAACCTCTTGAACATATACCTTTCATGAATATAAATTATGATACCAGGCAATTATAAATGATATGAAAATACACCTATGACTATCTTTATTGTGATTGATAAAACCTTCAACAATGAACCTATCAATATTTGACTACAACCTCTAGAACAATCCCTTCGATTGTTTATATGGATTTCTAGTCTACTAAAGACTTTCTTCTAGATAAATACCCATCCAATGGAACTTATAATCCCTATAGGAGTAATAATAATATAATCCTCCATGATCTGTATCCCACATAATTGAATCATCAAACCTGTTTGATCCAATTCTCATTATTTTTTTGGGCACAATAATCCCCCATAGAATATGGTTGTACAAGGGATCACAAGTTATCCATTGAATTTTTTAATAGTCTCCATTAAACATTAAATGGTACCAAAATAAACCGATCACACAACATGGAACACATCGGTCAATAAGACATTAGATTTTCAAGAAACACTACTATTACCACCATTTTCATTCAATGGAATCCTTCTAGAATTTAGTAACTACTTCACGATGGAACTAAAAAGTCTTCCAATGAAGATCACATTAAACGTATTGATAAACTAATGACTAGATTCTGTGTAACCTCACTTTGATACCACTTGTTAGGATACAAATTATACAATTAGATAAATCCACAATACAAAATATCACTTTTCGGCCAATAGAATCACATAATTGAATTATAAAACATATAGAACAAATTACCAGACACATCAATGGATGGAAAATACCTCATGGCCATTTTTCTTAAAACTGAGAAGAACAGGAATATAATTAACCAACCCAGGATACCCTCTAAACTAGTACCAAAACCATTCCTCTACTGACCCAAAGTGAATTACCAATCCACATGGGTAGGAAACTAGAACATTGGAATAAAAAAACATTTGATGGAGTAATTTTTCAAAATATAAAACAAGATACATCGAATATATATAAATATAGTGAAAAAACTAGTAATACACAATTTAGAAAAAAAATATCAAACGACAGTGATACAACCTAAAATTTGAATGAAAGAAACCCAAAGTGCACAATCAACAACCATAATGGAAATCTAAAACTAAAATAAATACTCAAGGTGATATGTGGGTAGTGTCCCACAATTTTAAAAATATCGTCCCATACCGAATTGATACAAACCTCACGTCCTCACTATGGAACCTATCCATTTACTATATCATAAGACTGTATATGGTCTATCCATCTATGAGTGATTGTGTACGGTTTGAGATAAAAATACTCAGTAGGATCCCACCCCTATGTTCTATATAAATTCATTATAGAATATTCCAAATATTATAAATTTATAGAAAATATGGAATCATATGAATATAAATATATTTCTTATAAAAATTATAATAAACAGTCCCCCTTATTTCCAAATTTCTAAAAAAATCATGGTAAAATATTTTCAAATCATAAATTTCAGAAACCCTTTACATTTATTAAAGTATTAGTATAAAAAGACTTAGCAAAATAATGTAGAAATGTAAAACATCACTAGGATCACAATGTTTGAGATAGATGTATAAATTATACCACAACAAAAAAAAATAGGTGAATCATGTCCGTAAGACACATGAATCAATGTCTATGGAATATGTGAAACACCCCAGAAATTGGAACCCATACAATTTCAATCAGGTCCCAGATTCCATGCATCTGTGATATAGGATTCAAATTCACCTATAATTTTTACCTTCCCTATTAATTCAATAGCTTAGATCCAATACTAAAACCTCCACCTCGGTACCCAAGGCTTCCATGTGTTGCATATAATTATTCAATTTCAAATGGATTTTCAAATTTCATAAACATTTCAAAATAAAATTCTATCATTAAAAAATGTTCTTTGAAATCCCATTTTAGAATTTAATCTATAATACTTTTAATAGGCATTCATTTTACCAAAAAAATGGGAAAAAATATTTTCTCAAACAAATTTTTCACACAAATAAAAAACAAATATGATTCCATTTAATTTATAATTTAATTCTTATAACTAATAGAAATTATGTTTCAAATTCCATAGGTAGAATATGGAACTGCCTACCTCAAACTATGGTCATGAACCAATTTTAATGGGATAATTAAAACAAGACAAAAAACATAACATAAGAGTAATTAAAATAGACCATAATAATGATTATAATACATTATATATGAATTAAATAAATAATATGGTTTTTGGAGAAGATATATCAACATATATCTTGATAAAATCTCATTCCACACCACAACCCGCAAAAGATCCAGCCTTTGGAAGATGATCAAACAATAGAACATGAAGGTACTAAAGAAAATAATAATCACATGATCATAGATCCCACAAATATATCTCATCACTAGTTCCAATTCTTTTTATGTCAAATACAATGAGAAGAAATTTATCACACATACCAAAAGAAGACCAACCAACCAATTCAAGGACTAAAGCATCAAAAGGAAGAGCCTATAAGAGAGAAATACACCATCCAAAATATAAAGAATCCAAATGGTTCGAGGATAAGAGGATAAATATAAATTAGAAGGCCAATATATTTTCTGTGAATAACACCCATTGCGAATAAAAAATTCACATCATGAACCATCCATTTTTTATCTAAATCCCTCAATTTTCATGTATGATGAAAATGGTTTTTCCTCGGATAATAAAATCTTGAAAAACCATTCAATATGTGAATATATTTCACATAATGAATTCGTTTCACACAGTGAAACTACATTCATGGCACTTAACCAAGTCTCATTAATATCATGAATGTACAATTCACATTATGAACTGGAACCTATAGCCAGCACCCATCCGCATTCCTATAATGACCCATACTTTATATAAATTGTTATTACTTCGAAATTGAAGCATACTTATTACAACATATAACAAAACCATGAAAGGACCGTATAAGTATAGTGTCTTTATAAACTAGGAAACATAAACAACTGGTTCATAAAGCATTTACTTTGCCTCCCATTTATTTCATCATATCTAGAGTCCCTTTTTGGCATATTCTGCTTAATAACCTTCTTCCTGACCTGGGGAAATAAAACATACAAAAGGGTGAGCTCAAATGCTCAGTAAGGGTAAACAAAAGAAATATCAATCACATCATATACATAAGCACATAACTTTTGGAAATCTTAACCTCCAAAAGAGATCATAATTTCATAACATGGGATAAATCATAGTAGTGAAATGTAATCCCAATAATCATAACTTAAAACATGAAACTTTGTGGCATACACACATAATCATAGAGAATCATTTCTTATTAGTCAAGACTCATTTCGAAGACAATCCTAGTGGACAAAGTCCATTTTTGAACTGAGTTCACTCCCCCGTTTTAGTCCTGTTTCACTGAACCGGTATAACCTACTGTTCCAGCCATGTCTATCTCTTGAGATATAAAATATTTACCCAATGCATTGGAGGGAGATATAGGTCCCACCCATCTCATAATGATACCATTCTTATGTCTTCCACAAAATCATAAATCATACATCATTACATAACCCATTAAATAAAAATGGGATTCTTAAACAACATGACATCATAAAACAATTCATATAAGATAAAAGAATTCATAAAAATAATTCCATCACAACATAATCAAATCAATGTAATAATAGGGATATAAACAGAACCCTATATTATCTTAGATGGAAAATAGTTTTTATAAAACACTTGAACTCCATTGTTAAGGAAAATATCCTTTCTACTTCAAAAACATTTTTCCCTTCTTAACATGTCATACAATTTTAAACTAAAATAAGTTGATTAAAAATAAACTTGAAAACTTTTAAAGTAATCCTCTTGGAAATAATGTTTTAAAAATCCATTCATGTCGTATAAGTTAAAAAAACATTTTTCTCGGACTTCTGTGAGAAAAGTCAAAAAGTACCTTGTACGAAAAACAACAAAATATTCCTTTCAAATCTTTTACTAAAAACACACCGAAGGGTAAAATTGGATATTAACTGTTGTAGAAGTATATTAATATCACATATTGATGAAACATGGATGTGGATGATGAAATACACCCCAGTAAATACCAAAGTACAAACAATCTCGGATAAAAATGAGATTGTGATATTTCCCTTACCTTATGTCCGATTTGCCTCGTAAGTGTCCGAAACTCCTGTATAATGATTTAAATAATGTTATTGACTTATTACAGAATCATAATTATAGTTATGATATCATATATGGTCATATTCTTAGTTTCTTGGTAGTAATATTTCATTGCTACTTATTATTCGGGTGTTTATAACTTTTTGTTCTTATGCGTGTTTTATCAAATAAATTCTTATTCTTCTCTTTAGGTTATAGATAAATCATTTCCAGAATGGTATTAATGTACTATATATCATATTTATTCATTCAATTCATTTATATAATCATTATGCAATGAATATCGTGTAGAACGAATCGCATCACATCGTGGAGACGGTATTCCGTACGTACGCACAAGTGATGATATCCTTCCCATGATTGTGGAATTGTATTGGAGTGTATGTATACTATTTCAGAATCAATATCACGTTATAATAGTCATATATAGTCATTATTTACACCATTATACCCATCCAAGTAAGGCGGTGGTGGAAAATAGATTACACCACGGCGTGGAGATGGTATTCTGTACGTACGCACGCGCGGTGATTTCTTTTTCCGTAGGATGGATAGATGGTGAAATAGGGTTGTTTTATACTTATAATAATATATAAGTATATGAGTGATACTGATGTTATTACTTCATAATGAAACAACTAAAGAAGAATAAGTGGAATAAGAAAATAAGGATGAAAGAATCGGTAACTGACATTACCTCTTCTTTGAAGTGCTTCTTTGAGACCATCACTAGGGCACTAAAATTTTACTTTTAAGAAGACCAGGACCTCTAGGATGTCTCTAGGGAAGTGCAGAGGAGAATGTGGCAGGGGTTGGCCGAGCTTGAAGGCTCAATGTGGTGTGAGGAAGAGAGGGAGGAGGTGCCCTTTTATAAGTGAGGAGAGGGGCACCTTTGGAATAACTAAAAATATTATTTTAGTATAAAGTCATGTTCGGTTATATATAGCTCAAAATTGATTTATTTAGAGGCTAAGGTGAGGATGGGTCGAAATCCTCTAATCCAATAGAATTTAGGCAAGTTTAGGTTCCTATTTTAACCTTATCATGTAGATTTAACATTAAGTTAAATAATTTTACTTTTACCGTGTCTTCTTGTGTTTTTATACTATATGGATAATAAACATACTATATCAAGCCAAACGAAGCCCAAGTTGTTTTTTATTAATATATATAACCTTATCTAAGCCATTTGGCAGAACCATAGATTTTTAGGAATAAAATAAAAATTAATAATATAATATTTGTTTTTGAAAACTATTTTATGTTAATTTTGACACTATTTAGTAAATGATTTTTGTAAAAATCATAACAAAATGATAAGTTAGAACAACCTTAATTAAATCAATACTAAAATGTCATTATGACCTAGAAAATTAGTGTAATTCATAAAAAGTCTCAAATTATATTTATTTGGGTATTTATAACATCAATTATGTAAATATTTCATTAATAAGATAATTACTGCATCATCGTTGTGTCATAAATAAATTAAATTATTTAATGTCTAAAAATTACAAATAAAATACCATTATGTAGGAAATATTTTATATTTCTAATGAATATTTATAGTCAAATTTATCTTATTTATAACCCCATATTAAAAATGATTTAGCTATTAAACTTTGATTTTAACTATTTTAACCCTTCTTTAAATAAATTAATAATAAATGTACTAATCTAATCCATGTGGGCCTAAATCGTAATATTTTATTCCTAAGTTTGTTTTTGGTTAAATTACACATGTCCAATAGAATTAGGACATGTGTTAGGGTAATAATAATATCATTTTTACCCTTAATTACCCTATTTACATTTAACCGTGGTAAAAAAAGTAAAAAGTTACTATTCACCAAAAATTATTTTCATCTCATTGAACCACATTTTAGTCCTTGATATTAACTGTGTCTCTCAGATTTTCGAAATTCCACTCACAGATGTGGTAAAATTATGTTTTATGAAAAATTCAGTTTTTTTTAACTACCACTTAGTGGTTTCACTATTCATCAAAAATTGAAAGTTTTCAAAAAAATACCAAAATTTCACCCTAGGCTAATTTCGATATTACGAATCCAAAAATGAAGTCCATTTTGAAAAATAAAATTTATAAAATTTCAAAAAGTGGTTATTACTATTCATAACAGCTAGTTTTAATAATATTTTAATAGTATATCGTTGTTTAGTGAAACTCGGTATTGCGTATGATGCAAGCTATCGAGGAAGCTCACGATTTCGTGTAAAGAAAGACAAGCAAGTGTTGTGTGTAGAAAAATATTCCTTTGATGATTTATATAACATAAAACTCTCGGGTGTTACATTCTACCCCCCTTAAAATGAATTTCGCCCTCGAAATTCATCACTTTGTAGCAAACAGATGAGGATACCTCTCCCTCATCATATCCTCAAGCTCCCATATAGCTTTTTCTAATTGGTGGTTCCTCCATAAAACAATCACCAATCGAGTGGTCTTGTTTCGTAGGACTTTTTCACTATGATCTTGAATCTCTATTGGTTGTTCTTCATAAGAAAGATCTTGCTCCAGCGGTACAACTTCTGAGCTGAGTACATGTGAAGGATCAGGTATGTACTTTCTCAGGAGAGAAACATGGAACACATCATGAAATTGAGAGATATTCGGTGGAAGCACTAATAAGTAAGCTACATTCCCAAAACGATCCAGTATTTCGAAAGGACCGATATATCTAGGGATCAACATCCCCTTCTTTCCAAATCTCATAACCCTCTTCCAGGGAGATATTCATAAGAACACTTTATCACCCACTTCAAACTCTAGGTCTTTTCTTCGGTTGTCGACATAACTTTTCTGTCGACTCTGAGCTTCTCTTATGTGTTGTTGAATAGATCTGACCTTTTCTGCCATTTCATCAATGAGATCAGGTCCTAATAGCTTTCTTTCCCCAACATCATCCCAGCAAGTTTGAGTCTTGCATTTCTTTCCATAGAGAGCTTCATAAGGAGCAATCTGAATACTGGAGTGAAAGCTATTATTATAAGAAAATTCCACCAAATGTAGGTGTTGATCCCAACCACCTTTGAAATTCATAGAGAATGCTCTCAACATATCTTCTAGAGTTTGAATTGTTCTCTCAGACTGACTGTCTATCTGAGGATGATAAGCAGTGCTGAAACTCAACTCTGTATACAGAGTATGCTGAAAACTTCGCCAGAACATCGAGGTAAATCTCAGATCCCGATCAGATATAAAAGAAAGTGGTACTCCATGCAATCTTACCACTTCCTTTACATATATCATGGCAATCTGATCCAGATAGAAATCCTCTCTAATAGAAAGGAAGTGTGCAGACATGGTAAGATGATCAACTATGACCCAGATAGCATTATTGCCTTTGGATGTTTTATGAAGTCCTGTGACAATGTCCATAGTGATTTTTTCCCATTTCCATTCGGGTATGGGTAATGGTTGTAACATCCCCTTAGACTTCTGTCTCTCAGCTTTAACTTGTTGACAAACCAAGCATCGATAAACATATTCAGCAACATCTCTTTTAATGCCATCCCACGAGAAGTACTCTTTCATGTCCCTATACATCTTCGTGCTTCCAGGATGAATAGAGAATGAAGAACTATGAGCCTCATCCAACAGCTCTTTCTTTAATTCAGGGATGGGAGGAACAGTAACCCGATTCATGAACTTTATTATCCCATCACAATCAAGGTCTAATTTAGGAACATTTCTCACCATCTTTTGTAACTCTACATCATCTTTCTGTGCCTCTTTAATCTTCACATGTATAGATGGTTTAACATTCATTTGAGAAAGATACGATTTTCCCCCTTCCATTATAATTCCATGATCCATCCTTTGTAAATCCATAAATATTGGATCTTTTGTGATCCTCATCATTGATAAACTAGCATGGTCTTGTCGACATAATGCATCTACCACCTTGTTTGCTTTCCCAGGTTGGTAATGGATTGATCAGTCGTAATCCTTAATCAGCTCCAACCATCTTCTTTGGCACATATTTAGCACCTTTTCTGTGAAAATATAATTTAAACTTTTATGATCAGTATAAATGTCACACCTTTCTCCAAAAAGATAATGCCTCCAAATCTTTAATTCAAAGATTACAGAAACTAACTCCAAATCCTGAGTTGGTTAATTTTGCTCATGTATTTTCAGCTATCGTCAGGTATAAGCTATCACAATACCATTTTGCATAAGAACAAACCCTAATCCCTTCTTGGATGCATCACTGGAGATCACAAACCTTTATCCACTACAAGGTAGTGTGAGCATAGATGCACTGGATAACCTTCTTTTCAACTCCTTGAAATTCTCTTCACATTCCTCCGTCCAAAAAAAATTAACTCCTTTCCGAGCCAACATGGTGAGTGGATTAGATAATCGTGAAAAATCATTCACAAAACGTCGATAATATCCAGCCAAACCAAGAAAACTTTGGATCTCAGTCACTGTTGTTGGTCTCTACCATCTTCCGATAACCTCTGTTTTTGCTGGATCCACAGATATCCCCTCTTTTGCGATTACGTGACCCAAAAATGCATCTTTTTGAAGCCAAAATTCACACTTGGAAAATTTGGCATAAAGCTTGTCCTTTCTCAGGGTCTTCAATATAATTCTCAAGTGATCTTCATGTTCTTCCTTTCTCTTTGAATATCCAATAATATCGTCTATAAAGACTACCACAAACTGATCAAGATAGTCTCTAAAGACTCTATTCATCAGATCCATGAAGATAGCAGGGGCATTAGTAAGACCAAATGGCATCACTATAAATTCATAGTGTCCATACCTTGTACGAAAAGCCGTCTTTGGTATATCCTCCATTTTGACCCTTAATTGATGATACCCTGAACGAAGATCAATATTGGAAAAGTATTGAGCTCCGCGTAGTTGGTCAAATAGGTCATCAATGCGCGGGAGAGGATATTTGTTCTTGATTGTGATCTTGATAAGTTCTCGATAATCAATGCAGAATCTCATTGATCCATCTTTCTTCATAATAAACAGAACAGGTGCTCCCCATGGTGACGCACAATGGCATATGAACCCCTTATCAAGATTCTCTTGGAGTTGCTTCTTCAATTCCTGCAACTCAATTGGTGCCATTCTATAAGGAGTCTTTGAAATAGGCAAAGCACCCGGTACGAGTTCTATTGAAAACTCAACTTCACGATTTTGTGGAAGACCCAGTAATTCATTCGGAAAGACATCATCAACTCCCGTACAATGGGAATATTCTTAATTGTGAGTTTCTCACCAACCATTTGAGATAAATAACCTTCATTTATTGGTATCAAGACCCATAAGATGAAAGGAATATCCATTGGAAGGTTATGTTCATCCTTGCATCGATAGACGATCATAGATTGTTCTGGAATATGAAATGTGACTTCCCTTCTTTGGAAATTGATATGAGCTCCATGTATAGAAAGACAACCCATGCCAAGAATCACATCAAATTCTACTATAGGAAGGATCACAAGACTTGCGGGAAGCACTTTCCCACAAACTTCAATCGCAGAAGAATTATAAACTTTTGATGTGACTATTGTGCCATTAGGGGTTGTCATAGCTAACTCAACATCTAACTGTTGAGGTAATATGGTGATATCCTTAGAAAATACTTCAGAAATAAAGGAGTGGGTGGATCCAGAATCAAATAAAACATTTGCTACATTAGAGTGGATGGGAAGTGTACCTTTCACCACATCGTTATCGTACTCCACATCGCTGATTGAAATTGCATGTGACTTTCCTTTGTCTTTAGCCTTAAGAGTTTGTTGACATCGACCATCATCATCAAACCTTGGATTTGGGCATTGATAGGCATAATGCCCCATCTCCTTGCACTTGAAACATTGAAGTGTATTAGGTTCATTCCATGCATCCCTTTCTTTGTTTGCATCATTAGACATCTTATTCCCATCATTAAGACATTCAAATGACCGATGACCTTCCTTTCCACATTTTAAACATTTACTTTTCCCTTTAAGAAAACTCCCTCCATGTTTCTTTCAACACTTTGAGCATAAGGGAAAGATCATCTTCTTTTCAGTGTGCTCTTTAGATTTTCCTTTGAATTCCATTTTCCTCTTCTTATCAAACCCATATGACTGATGGGTTACTCCAATCTCCATCTCAACTTTGAGAGCACATAGAACGATTTCCTTATAGCTATTGAAGTCCCTTATGGCTAAGGCCCTTCAAAGACTTGGTTTTAAGCCAATAATGAATCGATCGATCTTACTCTCAGGTTGGATAATAATACTAGAAGCGTACCTTGCAAGTCTTGTAAAATTTTCTTCATAGGTACCAATAGATTCATCATCCTTTTACTTCATTTCAAGAAATTCTTTCTCCATCTTTGTTCAGAGAATACGAGGGAAGTACTTATTGAAAAATAAGTTCTTGAACTCGTCCCATTCCATGGACTCAATTTCATCCCTTTGCATCGTATTCTTAATAAGATTCCACAATTGATCAGCATCGCCTTCCAAACGATACAATGTTAAGATGAATTTATCATGTTTAGAACATTGAAGAACTGAAAATATATTTTCAGTAGTACTAATCCATTGTTCAGCAACTAATGGATCAGTAGTCCCGCTGAATGAAGGTGGACGCTGCCTCATGAAGGATTCAATAGAATGTTGCTCCTTCCTTTGCTCAATTGGAAGTCATGCATGATTCATAGCTTGAGAATGTTGTGTGATAATGGAAAAAAGATTTTGCATTCTAGCTCCCATAACGTTTGGTTGCTCCGGGGGGACAATCATTGCATTTCCCGTCGCATTCCGCATTAACACAGTTCCTTCGGGTTACAGCCAATGACTAAAACCAAGAAGAATAGTGTGAGAAACACTAATTATAAAAGGAAAACCACATAATCAAGAATAAAATTTCACACTTAAGATCTTATCCTAGGTTATTCATGGCCATTTCTAAAACACTAATATTGTGTTCTATGCTTAGACTTATCCTTAGGGTTCTTACTAAGGATTTCACATCCTAGTTTCCAAAGGTTGACTATACCTTTCCTCTGATATCAACTATAACGACCCATAATTTACATACATTGTTATTACTTCGAAATTGAAGCATACTTATTACAACATATAACGAAACCACAAATGGACCGTATAGGTATAGTGTCTTTATAAACTGGGAAACATAAACAACTGGTTCATAAAGAATATACTTTGCCTCCCATTTATTTCATCATATCTAGAGTCCCTTTTTGGAATATTCTACTTAATAACCTTATTCCTGACCTGGGGAAATAAAACATACAAAAGGGTGAGCTCAAATTCTCAGTAACGGTAAACAAAATAAATATCAATCACATCATATACATAAGCACATAACTTTTGGAAATCTTAACCTGCAAAAGAGATCATAATTTCATAACATGGGATAAATCATAGTAGTGAAATGTAATCCCAATTATCATAACTTAAAACATGAAACTTTGTGGAATACACACATAAACATAGAGAATCATTTCTTATTAGTCAAGACTCATTTCCAAGACTCTCTTAGTGGACAAAGTCCATTTCTGAACCGAGTTCACTCCCCCGTTTCAGTCCTGTTTCACTGAACCGGTATAACCTACCGTTCCAGCCATGTCTATCTCAAGAGATATAAAATCTTTACCCAATGCATTGGAGAGAGATATAGGTCCCACCCATCTCATAATGATTTCATTCTTATGTGTGCCACAAAATCATAAATCATACATCATTACATAACCCATGTAATAAAAATGGGATTCTTAAACAACATGACATCATAAAAAAATTCATATAAGATAAAGGAATTCATAAAAATAATTCGATAAAAACATAATCAAATACATGTAATAATAGGGATAGAAACAGAACCCTATATTATCTTAGATGGAAAATAATTTTGATAAAACAATTGAACTCCATTCTTGAGGAAAATATCCTTTCTACTTCAAAACATTTTTCCTTTCTTAACATGTCATACAATTTTAAACTAAAAGAAGTTTATTAAAAATAAACTTGATAACTTGTAAAGGAATATTGTTGGAAATAATGTTTTAAAAATCCATTCATGCCGTATAAGTTAAAAAAACATTCTTTTCGTACTTTTGTCGGAAAAGTCAAAAATTGCCTCGTACGAAAAACGACAAAAGATTCATTTCATATCTTTTACTAAAAACTCACTGAAGGGTAAAAATAGATATTAACTATTGTAGAAGTATATTAATATCCCATATTGAGGAAACATGGATGTGGATGATAAAATACACCCCAGTAAATACCAAAGTACAAACAATCTCGGATAAAAATGAGATTGTGATATTTCCCTTACCTTAGGTCCCATTTGCCTCATAAGTGTCCGAACCTCCTGTATAATGACTTAAATAATTTTATTGACTTATTAAAGAATCATAATTATTTTTATGATATCATATATGGTCATATTCTATGTTTCTTGGTAGTAATATTTCATTGCTACTTGTTATTTGGGTGTTTATAACTTTTTGTTCTTATGCGTTTTTTGTCGAATAAATTCTTATTCTTTTCTACAGGTTATAGATACATCCCTTCAAGAATTGTATTAATGTACTATATATCATATTTATTCATTCAATTGAGTTATATTATCATTATGCAATGAAGATCATGTAGAATGAATCGCATCACATCGTGGTGACGGTATTCCGTACGTACGCACGAGCGATGATATCGTTCCCACGATCATGGAATTGTATTTGAGTGTATTTTTACTATTTCAGAATCAATATCACTTTATAATAGTCATATAAAGTCGTTATTTACACCATTATACCCATCCAAGTAAGGGGGTGGTGGAAAATAGATTACACCACGGCCTGGAGACGGTATTTCGTACGTACGTACGCACGGTGATTTATTTTTCCGTAGGATGGATAGATGGTGAAATAGGGTTGTTTCATACATATAATAACATATCATTATATGAGTGATACGGATGTTATTACTTCATAATGAAACAACTATTGAAGAAGATATGGAAGAATAAATAAAGATGAATGAATCGGTAACGGACATTACCTCTTCTTTGAAGTGTTTCTTTGAGACCTTCTTTTAGGGAACTAAAATCGGTATTTGAAGAAGACCAGGACCTCTAATATGTCTCTAGGGAAGTGGAGAGGAGAAAGTGGAAGGGGTTGGCCGAGCTTGGAGGCTCAAAGTGGTGTTAGGAAGAGAGGGAGGAGGTGTTCTTTTATAAGGGAGGAGAGGGGAACCTTTCGAATAACAAAAATATTATTTTATTATAAAGTCATGTTAGGTTTTATAAAGCTCAAAATTGATTTATTTCGAGGATAATGTGGGGATGGGTGGAAATCCTCTTATCCAATAGAATTTAGACAAGTTTAGGTTCCTATTTTAACCTTATCATGTAGATTTAACATTAAGTTAAATAATTTTACTTTTAACGTGTCTTCTTGTGTTCTTATAATATAAGGTTAATAAACATACTATATCAAGACAAACGAACCCCAAGTTGTTTATTATTAATATATATAACCTTATCTAAGTCATTTTGCTGATTATTAGATTTTTAGGAATAAAATAACAATTAATAATATAATATTTGTTTTCAAAACTATTTTATGTCAATTTTGACACTATTTTGTAATTGATTTTTGTGAAAATCATAACAGAATGATAAGTTAGAAAAAAGTTAATTAAATCAATACTAACATGTCATATTAACCTATAAAATTAGTTTAATTCATAAAAAGTCTCAAATTATACTTATTGGGGTATTTATAACATCAATTATGTCAATAATTCATTAATAAGATAATTACTGCATTATCGTTGTGTCATAAATAAATTAAATTATTTAATGTCTAAAAATTACAAATAAAATACCATTATGTAGTATATCGTTTTATCTTTATAATTAATATTTATAGTCGAATTTATATTATGTACAACCCCATATTAAAAATGATTTAGTTATTAAACTTTGATTTTAACTATTTTAACCCTTCTTTAAATAAATTAATAATAAATGTCCTAATCTAATCCAAGTGGGCCAAAATCGTAATATTTTATTCCTAAGTTTGTTTTTGGTTGAATTACACTTGTCCAATTGAATTAGGACATGTGTTAGGGTAATAATAATATCATTTTTACTCTTAATTACCCTATTTACTTTTAACCGTGGTAAAAAAAAGTAAAAATATACTATTCACCAAAAATTATTTTCATCTCATTGAACCACATTTTAGTCCTTGATATTAACTGTGTCTCTCAGATTTTCGAAATTCCACTCACAGAAGCAGTAAAATTAAGTTTTATGAAAAATTCAGTTTTTTTTAACGACCACTTAGTGGTTTCACTATTCATCAAAAATTGAAAGTTTTCAAAAAAATACCAAAATTTCAACCTAGGCTAATTTCGATCTTACGAAACCAAAAATGAAGTCCATTTTGAAAAATAAAATTTATAAAATTTCAAAAAGTGGTTATTACTATTCATAACAGCTAGTTTTAATAATATTTTAATAGTATATCGTTGTTTAGTGAAACACGGTATTGCATACGACGCAAACTATCGAGGAAGCTCGCGATTTCGTGTAAAGCAAGACAAGAAAGTGTTGTGTGTAGAAAAAGATTCGTTCGATGATTTACATAACATAAACGGCTTAGGTGTTACAATTACCTTGTAAAAAATCATTGATTTCCTCTAATTCTATTTAAACCAGAAGTAAAAACTCATAAAATTATAAAATATTATTCACCTTATGCATGATTTTTTAATTATTCCCACCATAGGACTTTTTATCACTTAAAATTAATGTAAAATATGGATGTTCCACGAAGATTTTAGGTCACTACTTCTTCATCGACGATTCACACTCTGAGGAATCATGAAAATATGATTTCATTCTTCGAAACACATTGAAAAATGGAATATAATTCCCCTGAAATAATTTCATCTATGAATCAATGATCTCCACTAGATTATAGAAAATTGAAACATCTGGCTCTAACTTAATATCTTCCCAACATAGATCATGGGATGGATCTTGTGGTATATATTGAGCTAATATATGTGGAAGAAATCGTTTATGCAAATAAATTAAGCCGATAATTCAAACAGATAAGAATCATGACCAAGCGACTCATTTATCTTAATTAGTCCAATAAATATCTAACCCTACTTCTCTCTTTCCAAAGATGAAAGTTAACCATCCAAGGATAAATTTTCAGGAAAAATGGTTCACCAATTAAAAATTATAAAAGGCATTTCTGAGGATCTGTAAACAATTTCATTCAACTCTAATCCATATTCAATAAAAAATTTATTTCATGAATCATATCTGATGTCTCCAAAATGAGACATAATCTCTCAAGAAAGGCCTTTCCAACCTTGGACCAACAAATAATTAAGATACATGGATGAAAATACAAAGCCAGGAAGGGTGTCATTATGAATGAAAAATGGTAAATATTATTATAAGTAAACATTCTTGGAAATAAATGGTTTTCCCATGGTCAATTGAAATCCATGACTCAAGCATGGATTATATCCTTCAAATATAAATTGTGCAATCTATCTGACCATCCATCTATGGGTGGAATGTTTTACTCAATCTCACATGAGTCCCCATTGGTTCTTTGATACACTTCCAAACTTTTTATGTAATCCTATGATCCTTTTCTATGATAATGTAATAGGGAACCTAATTTGACCGAGCAATATCATTTACATATATATTACCTAGATTTTTAACCATGTCTATATCCCTGATCAGAATGAAATGACTAGATTTCATTTACATTTCAATCACCACCTAGATATAATTCTATCCTTGGGTAGTCCATGGAGATTTAACAACAAAGTCCAAGGACACATCATCCCATTTCAAAACTAGAACTAGAAGAGGATAGAGAAAACCAAAAGGCATTAGGTGCTCAACCATTGTCTACTATGTGGTGTAATTACATGACACTGAATTGGTAATGCCTTTCATCATACCCAACCACCAGAAATATAATATTATTTCATAATAAATATTCATTGTTCCATGGTTAATGGACATTCCATAAATATAGAAATCATGAAACACAAAATAAATCAATGATTATGGGATGAAAAATTGATCCCTTAGTTGAGAATACCTTCATAAGGGAGAGAATGACCAAAAATGGTTTCCCTACAATTTAAGGATTGTCTAATTCCTCTAAAACCATCATCGTAATATTGAACCTGCAAAAAAGGACTCAATAAGAGATGGTGAAAACTAAACACATTCAAAAACCACACCTGAATCATCCATTTGTTTTTCTAGATTCAATTGAGAAAATATCCACAAATGGTTTCCCTCTTATTTTGATACCAATATCATTTGTAGTAGAATATTCTTATTAAGAGCATCGATGATGAAATTATCCTTCCTCAGGGGGTAATTAACTTCAAAATAAAATGTCTTTAGGTATTCCATAAACAAAATATATCTATGATTTTTTCCTTCTAAGAAAATATTTAATTAATACTCTTACTAATAGAAAAGATGGTGAACCTATCCCTAAAAATACTTTCTTAGAAACAATTAAGCACTTACATAACTATTAGAAGATCCCAAACATGAGTGGGTTAATTTTTAACATTTAGATAATTTAAATTGGATCCATAGGCCACAACATGATCATAATACATAAGAATAAAATCCATACTAGGGTTTTAAGTATCATAGTATAATACTTACCTCTTAATAGAATATGGAAAAATAAAAATACATGATGATGTCAGAAGTTATTTCAAATCATTTAAAGAGGTCTAAAATTTATGATCCCATGTGAACATCACCCAATTAATGGAAAGAGTAGTCCAATTTTATGTCAAAATCGAGAAATAATTTATGAATCATCAATAATATCTATCCATACCTACGAATAACTATATCTTTAAGACTTTCAATGGATCTTCCTATTAAGAAACAACCTTCACCTTATCAAGATAAGTTGATAGGATTCATTCAGAAATCACATTCCCCAAGAAATTAACTTCATAGATCCAAGAGAATCATTTCTAATGTTTTCCATAATGTTGGATACTCATTGTTATATCCAAACCCATATTCAGATATTGATCATGCACACCCTCAGATCTGGAATAAACATTGATATCTCCATTGAAAATAATTATAAATGTGATGATATGTTGATGGAATGTCCTATTCATCAAATACCAAAACACTATAAGAGAATTATTTAGGAAAAAATTTATTTAAATATATTCATAAGAGTAACACCAACAACTTATAGAGGTATTCATAATATCATACACTAGGACGAATAGATAATGATTACCTAATTGATGATAGATCTTCAAAAAACACTTTTCCCCATTTCACTGATCAAACTGGTCATCCACATTTGGAAAACAGTACATCTTCCTAATAGTAACCATTTTCAAAATTTGATAGTGTATACAAGAATAAAGTGAACCATCAGCTCTCTTAGAAAAAAGCATGAGGGCTTCCTGTGGAAAAAAACTAGGGTTATCAAAATAATTCTCCAACTGATTGTACAAGTAGATCATGACATATTTCAACACTGTTTGTGTCATATGATAAGAGAGTATAAAAATAATTTACTTAACTAACTGCAGATAAATATTACAATCTATCTACAACATTTTAGGAACACTTGAGAAGTAATTTTAAAAAACATTCGGGATGTACCTAACAACAATGGGGATATTTCTAATAAAAGAAACATCATCATACCCAACCGAAAGTGCATACAATAAACTCCTACGATATTGTTGGGATGGTTCTACACGACCGACACTCAGATCCCACTCTCCCTAAAACACATCCATTGCTGAATATAATTAACGTGAAACAACGATAACAATAATAAATAATATAATGACAAGAAACTAGAATTATATACTAATGATGATGTTGAACAGATCCAAATCAAGAACCAATATATCATAGAATAAATTTTCATCCACTATAAAAAGAGAACAAGATAGACATTGAAACCCATGCTCTATCCTCTTTCCAATAGGCATCTAAATCTCCATAATAAATGACATAATAACTATTTGATGTTTTAGCACATTAATAGATTATGAAGATACAAACAAGTTTGAGGCACCAATATCAATCAGAGAAGTTTCTATAAGAAAATTAATAATAATGTACCTCTCAGTATGGTCTATCATGTGCCATCCTATTGAAGAAAATAATCTACTACGTGAAAGAGATTCACTTATAAGGCCTATGTGTGGATCTCTATGGAATTTAATTAATTTGAATACGTTGTAGTAGCCTTTGGAACTGAAATACCTAGAAAATACGGGGCTATAGACATAGAATAAACGAACTTCTATAGATTTCCCCGGTGGACACAAGAAATTAAAAACATTAATAGTGTGATACAAGAATGTAAGGTGTTCCCTACCTTGCCACAATGATTGAAAGTTAAGAGAAAACTGATTGCTGCAACTGCTGGTGTTGTGGGAGGCTGCTACTAAGAACCTCCAATACCACCATTATGATTATCCTGCACTTCCACATTATTCATAGAGTGCCACTAAAAATGGAATTTGATGGAAATGGAGAACTAGAGAAGTTAATCCTTCCTATCAGATCAATTTCATACATCATCACCTTGTCATACAAATCATCATTGTTGGTATACTTAAACATATATAGATATTATTGGATATATGTTTACAAACCCTATAGGAATTTCTGATCTCTCAACTAATCATTAATCACTACCTATAGAGAAAAACAAAATAGTTCCACAAGACTGTTGGTGTACTCTTACACCAAATGCTCCCTCTATAGTAACGAGAGGAGCAATATATATTTTATATCATTAGAGATTGAAGAAAAAATAATAAAATAATAGGGTCTCAAAACCCTTCCAGTCCAACCAAAAGTGTCATTTTTTCAATTCCATAGAATCTTACCACCACCTATTGGGACCTTCAAGCTTTAATGTTGCACATTTCACCTTGATAGCCTTGGGTGATTCCAAGAATTTAAATACCTAATGAATATTTTACAAATATTCCTCCACCTTGTGGGGTACATTTATACTGTTAAAGGATGTCGTATTCTCACATATAAACTCTCAATATCTATTATTTTCGACTCTAGTTCCTGGATATTCCTAATATAATGGTTCTGAAATCACAGTTCATTATTGTCAACAACATAGACTACCAGAACAATATCCTCTAAAAGATTCTGATCCAAAATATTATACCCTTGAAGAGAATCTATCACGACACCCACTTGTGGAACATATTTAATATGTCGTGGAAGCTTGTTAATAAAAATCAGAATACAATCAAATGATCAACTAAAATGGAAAATTTAAGTTGAATTCACAAAACGAGAAGAAAATTTGATATTATGTTTAAAAAACAACATAGAAGGAATATATCCAAATATACAATCATAAATTGAGTCTCCATGAAGGAATAGTGATCCATGAACTCATAGAAAACTACCTCTCATATTCTACTAATCCAATCTCATGAAAAGACTCGGACCTTAGTAACATGAAGATGGTGGTTACATTATTACATTGGCACAAGAGGCAAGGAATAACTGCCTGATGGAATGAAGAATTTAGTAGTATTGATAATCTAGGTATATACATTAAATTCAAATTATAATTGAAAACAAAAAACACATAAAGTGTTTTCATTAAGAAAATCATTATTCCACTAATTGTATCCTTTTATTTAAATCACAAGGCACTTCTTGGCTTCTTGGGGAAAATAAAACATAATAAAGGGGGAGCTTAGACTCTTAGTAAGGGTAAATATACAATAGAATCTATCATGAATTAATAAAAATAATCAATATGGAAATTTAAATAAATAATACTCATCTCATTTAATCAAAGAACTATAAATAATATGGATGAAACAAAAAATGATCAAATAAATCCATATAAATAATCACATAATATTAAAACAATTTCATGGATATTACAACTAATTATGAAATCACAAGAAAATCAATAACTGATCACCTTATTAGGTAATTCGAAATATTGGACATCTAAAACATACATTCAAGACCATTTACAGGACAATTTAAATCAATGGATAAAAACCTATATATTTTGGATAACTCATTTCTCTTGTGGGACCTATCAATACATTTAGGTGATATATATAATTGGTATCCACCCATAATTTACTGATTCCAATTCCCTACTCATATCAAATGTATGAAGCATAATCAACATATACATCTGTATTTAAAAACTATCATACAAAATGTCTATTCATACCCAAATTAAATTAGCATAATCATAAAGCATCATGAATAATATGTTGGATGGTAATAAAAATGTAAATACTTAGTGAAAATTATTATAAACCATTCAGGTAATGAATAGGGAATATATCAATATGATATATCACCAATAGATCATGAGTCTAATAATGGGTTGATGTCTTTGATGAATATAAATACCATAAAATACCCATAATAACATTCTCAAGGAAAATAACTTTTTCAATATAAAAATAACCTTTTAAAAAATGTTTAAAAATAGTTTGAAAATAATTTTCCTCAAAAATAACATTTGAAACATAATTTTTTTTAAAATAATGACTGTTCATAATGATAGAAAATTTCATTCATTCCAAACAAATTTAAAAAAATATTCCTTTAAAATTTTCAGTAAAAACCAAATGGGACTTGTTTTGAAAATGAAATGAATATAAATTTCAACAAAAAGTCGAAATGGGTGAATTTGTTTATCAAATAATTTATAAAATCTCATGAATATTTTTATAAGAAATGGATTTTTATGAAAAATGAAATTCTATTAAAGATAGAAAAAAAGTTCAAATTTCATAAAAAGAATTTACAATCCATTTAAGAACCAATGAGTGGGAAAATAGTTCAATTACATGAAAAATTTTATTAATAACCCAAGGATATAAAAATATATTTATTTTAATTTTTAATTAAAAAATATTTCTCCCATGGGAGACTTAAAGAAAAATTATATTCAATAAAGATGAGATTATGAAATTAAACCTTACCACATTGTTGATATTTTAGTCATAATAAACAAGAATGAAATTACATAAAAATAATATATAAATACCATATATAAAAATATAATCATTATATAAAAATACAAAAATGTAATTATGTATACCACTTAATGGAATAAGTTGTGAATATGGTGTACGACTCACGAAAGTAAAACTAAGATTAGACACCCTTACCCTTTGCTAAAAATCTGTCATATGTGAATGAACCTCATGTATAATATATATTAATTTATTATACATATATTATAGAACATTAATCATATATCTTATTCTATATTTGAATTATATATCGTCTTTTATCACTCATTTATTCATAATTCTTGTTAAAATCACTATTTTGTGTGAACATTTCTTAGGTTTTCGTTAATATTTACGTTTGGTAATTTTGAAAATATTAATTTTATCATTGTAACATAATAAACAAAATTTATCCATGATAAAAATATCTTATATACTCATTATATATGTATTTACAGTAATATAATAAATTTCTAGATAGAAAATGGAATATACCATTCATAGAGACGGTAGGTCATACGAACACATGAATGTTGTTTTCATTTTTATCAAAGGATGGAAGTAAAGGAATATACGTATTATTTAATGTTTAATGAAAACTTATTATATCACATATATAATTCTTATTAATATAATAAATTTTTATTACCATCCATGTAAAAATAAAATATATAACATTTCACAACACTGCATAGAGGCAGTAGTCCACATGTATGCACAGGAGATGTTACTATTTTCTAACATATTTGAAGGTAAGAAGTTCAATGTGATATTATATTTACAAAAAATATGATAGATAAAAAATATCAAATATATTCATTAACATTGACCATAATACCTTTCACGTAATGCTTATGTGAAAAACGAATCACATCACATTGCGTGGTGGTAGTCCGTCGTACAAAAGATCTATATTGTGGTATTCCCCAAAAAATTGAATGTAAAAAGGAATATGTGATATAATAATTTATAAATACAAAAATTTCATAAATATTATATATATATATATATATATTATATATAATTATATACATCATTTAATGGTGGTGATTGAATACAAATTATATCGGTTCGTGGGGCAGTAGTCTATTGAACACACGATCGATGATTTCATTTCACCTTTGATAAAAATGGAGATGGATATAAGTAAATAAATTAAAATAATTATATATAAGTGTTTTTTAATTATTTATTTATAATATTATCATAATTTATGATAGCTTTAATGATGTTGAATAAGAAAAAAAAGAAATACTCATGTTTAATAATTTTACGTCTTATCTGGAGAGTTTCTTTAAGTTTATACTTAATGACTTCATAGGTGGGATTAATAATACAATGAAAAACTCTAATATGTATTTATGGAGTTAATATATGGTTTTGGGTAGTTATTTTCCATACCATCAGATTTTAGTAGTTTTAATAGGGGACGACCAGTGGTGAAATTTTATAAATCAGGGAGAGAACACACCTGGAATTATTGATAAGATACAGTGATACCCTAATTTGAAATATGAATAAAAGCCTAAAAATGGTTAAATATTAATAATTAGAGGCTATATGGTCAAAATATGACTATAAAATGGTTTTTAGAAAGATTTTAGTCCATTTTTATCTCTTATCTTTATAATTTATGCCTCCCCCTGGTAGTCCCATTTTTACCAAAACTACAATAACTAATTTTTACTATATCCACAGTTAATAATGTTAAAAATTTAAGAAATGATTAATATATAATATAAATATTTACCAATTAAAATATTTAATCCATTTTTTTAAATTCAATTCATAGAATTATAACAATTTTATTTAAATTTATACTACAAACAAGATGAAAGATCATTTTTTTATATGAAAATTTTCCTAACTATTGATTGTTTTAAAATCAAAATTCAATATAAAATTGAATAAAATATAAAACATTAATTAAATTTTAATATAATTTAATTAATACAATTTTAAGACCAAATAAAAATATATTTAAATTTCATAAATAATTTAATTAAATAGATTTTTTTCAATTATAATCAATATTTTTCCCTATTCATCCAAAACTTATTCTTTTAAAAAAAATAACAAAAATTAACCCTAATATAATTTTGACATGTATATTTGAAAATTGAATACATTTTCAATTAAATTTTCGAAAATATTTTAAATTTTTTTAAACAATATGCATAAAGCATGACGAATCTTCTATTCAGAAAAATGCATTTTTTAAAACACATTTCTTTCTCTAAAAAATGGTTCTTTTTTATTTATAATAAAAATAAATCCAAATTAATTAATTTATACATGTTGAAACCATATAATTAACATAATTTATTTATTATAACTCATACCTTTCATCTCTATAGGAATGTAATAATTTTTATGTTTAAATATTAATATTTTAATAAAGGCTTGTGTTTTGTTAAAACCCAATGGTACGCGCATTACAATATATCAAAGAGATTTATTTTAATTAAAAATTAATATAGGACACACTATTTTAGTGGTTCGTCCTATTTAAATATTTGTGTTCATGAGATATATGGCATTGAAAATGATTTTCATCTATTAAAGCCATTGGGTGTTACATTATACCCCTTAAATAAATTATATCCTTGAAATTTAATCTCTATATCAGTAATGAAGGGTTTGAATTTTAAAAATTCCATTCCAGAAATTCCACATCATAAGAATTTTAAATAAAACATCCTCTTGATAAGAGTGGAATGGTAGTATGAAGGTGATTAATAATAATAACATAACTAGGTCTCCAAATATTTAAACATTGGTGGGGAATGAAAATATAGACCTGAAAAAAATACTAATTCCAAAGAATTAAGAGGGAGTGATTGAGAGCATTTATCATAAGAAATTTAGTGATCTAGAAATTATAATGACCCCAAATCCATAAATACCTGATGAGTAAAAGGACCACTTGATTCATCAGTAAGAAAGGTACAAAGATAACAATATGTTATTATATTTTTTTCCGGATTTTAGATATTCCATTCCCATGTAGAATGAGAATATAAGAAAATACAATTATTTAGATCTTCCTATTTCATCGGAATAATTTCATCCATTTGTTGTTCTTTGACCAATTCCTACTTCATTTCTCACCCCAAGAAATGATAATATAAAAATGAATTTTTAATCCAAGAGCACATTTAATAGATCATTATAATGAAATTTCATTCCTTGTATCGATAGATATTTTATAAAACAAAAATAGTTATAAAAATTAATCCAACAACACCGAAAGTTCAACTTAATCCATTCCATATATATTTAACCTTATAACTCATCCAGAATATGTATAACCAAATTCAAAGTCGAATAAATTAGATTGGAGGTCACTAAATTAAAATTATATTTTCAAAAAAATAAAAAGTGGATCTTAATGTCGCATTCGAAATATTTGAATACCTTCATCACCATACAACCATAATGAAAACATGCATGCTTCTGAAAATAAAATATCATGTTGTCAAATATATTATATAAATCAATACATACAGTAAACTCTAAAAAAAGAAAACATAAACCATCAAGCCTCTAACAAATTTCATGTTAACCAATAATATCCTATAAACATATCATTATTATAGAAAAATTTCCCACATATTAAAGGTTATCCTATCTTAATTAGTTGTCTTCTAATAATTCCACCTTTTCATTGGTTCACTTTCCCTGGTCATCAGTGCCATTTAAAATATTCCCTCAAATCCAGTATGAAATCATATTTCAATACAGTAATTATAAATTTCATGATTATTTGAACCATAATAACAGTGATAACGCACTCTTTTAGCATAATTTATGCATCCAAACTTATGAATATTAATCATTCCATGTTTTATGTGGTCACAACATAAGATTGATCATGGTCTCTTAGCATCTTATAAAATTATATTTTGTTGATCCTTGGGGAATTTGTTTGTGTAGTTATCTATCTCATTATAGGTGAAATAGTGAACATATAAGTATACTTTATTACCCTTTCAATCTAGATTATGGTGTGTGTTTTCTCTAAACATATATAAAACTCTCAATCCCTTCATGTTAGTATTATTTTGTTTCATTCAATATTTATAACATGTTGGAAAACCCTTCTTTACCATATTCACCTAATCCATTTTTTGTTCTATATTCATCTTCTTCTCATGATTTTCTTTTGACGCCAGAATAATTAGACAATTCTTTCTCTATTTTTATAGAACATTATGCAATTTACATGCAGGATGTGAATTTTTTTGGGACTAGTTTCCTCTGTATGATTTTCATATGACCAAAAAAGTAATGATCAATCATATTTAGTGGATTATGTTTATTGATATTGTTCTCATTACTTCCATTATAACCAGTTAAAAATAATTCCATACACTGGATTATATCATAAAATAATTAAACATAAATAAAAATCCCAAAAATATTGAAATGGTAACATAAACTAAAATTTTATGCCTTTGTTATCTCAGAATCATAAACATGGTTTCATTTGGAATGTTTACAAATTGTAATAATATTTTCAAACCCATAATAATAGTTTGAAAAAAAAAATTCTCATTTACCTACAATCATACCCAATGAGATTAACACTAGGTGAGCAATAAGGCTCATTATCTTATACCATGTCACACTCGACTCAAGCCTGACATTCCTTTTTCAGAGTTATTATCCCTAGGTATATCTATGAAAGAACCATGACAACTTTTTATATCTATATAATGATGTTTTTCTAAAAAAGTCACACAATCAATGTCTTACCTAAAATTTAGGATGTTATCATATACTTTGACAAATCATTAATGTGATTCATATGGTAATATTCCTAAATAATTGTTTTCTAAAATCTAGTTCCCATATTTTCTACTAAACTTCCCCTATTTCTTACAATAAAAACCACATACCCAAACACACAGATCCAGTAGTTACATTATTGAATTTGGATTAAGATATATATAATCTCATACTGAAGGAAATAATAGTTTATTAGTATTTGTTAACTAGATTCATACCTAAAAATTACATGTCAATTGAAAACATAAAAAAATTTCATTGAGAGGTACATTATTTCTCATTATGTATCCCTACATATCAATCTCAAAACACTTTTAGGTATCTAGGGGAAAATAAATCAAAAGTTGTGAAATAAAATTATCAGTAAGGGAAAACATAAAATATGATATATCATGAATAACAAAGAAATATTACATAGTAAATAACTAAAACACATGCCATTTATTCAATGAATTGATAATTATATGGAATAATTAAATTATAATCAAATAATGACATATAAAAAATCATATAATCTTAAAACTTATACATGGATATTCTAACTAATCAAATAATCACATGGACATCAATAACTAATCACACAATGAGTTAATGCATAAAATCATACATTTGAAACATATATTCAATACCTTTTAAAAGATATATTAAATATGTGCATAGAAACCCATCTAATTTGGCACATTGATTTGTCTCATGAGCCTAATCGATGAATAGTGGGGATATCTAAAACCGGAACCCACCCAAAACATACTAATTCTTATTACTTTCTCATATAAAAGAGGTGAATCATAGTTAACATAAACATTAAATTTGAAAAACTAACATAGGAAATTTCAATACATAACCGAATAAAATAAACTAATTTATAAACTATATAAAATAATATAGTTAATGGTTATGAAATTGTACATCGTTGGTAAAATTTATTATATACTATACAAGGAAATAATATGGATGATATCAATACAATATATCCATAGTATATTATATGTAAAAAAATTTGTTGAGGTCATTGATGAATAGAAATAGAATAAAATATTCATTAGAATTTTTACTAAAAAATTTACCTTTTCTCATTGAAAATAACCTTTAAAAAAATTCCATAAGAACCATGTTTTCCCTTTGAGATATGGATATTTATATTTCATTTTATACATAATAAAATGTGTGGAAAGTGGTCAAGGGATATATTTAGTCCTGTTACACTATGTGACTGGGAACTACATGTAGTGTACATGTAGGTACATATTGTGTATGTTTGGCTACATGCCATGTTATTCTGGTACATGACCATGTAATGTTCTGGCCTGAAATTGTACAGACATGTCATTCAGTCTCATTTTCACTTTTTGTACTAATTTTATTTACTAAACTGGGCAATAGAGTTATTTTTTAGAAAATAGATATGGGCTCATTCATGTTCATGAGCAGCAGTATCGAGGGCTGTTTTTCTTCACAATTGTTCATTCTGACCCCAACACCTTCACCATCAATTTCCTTTGTACCCAATATATCTACATCATTAAAGCCTGAATTTGAGGATAAGACTACATGAAGAGAGTCATTCTATGACTAGGTAGCTGTTTTGGTTTCTTACACTCAATGTCATGTTGTTTATACATGTCTTAGTTCATTTCTCCCATGTTTAGTGTGAATCCTTGAGTGGAGGTTAATCCTAGTTGTTCCCTATTGATAAATTTCACATGAATCAAATTAACTTAAGCATGTTTTAGCTTTCTGCATTGATTAAGGAACTCCATGTGGGTGTGTTTCCCATGAATAGTCTTTTATGGTGATTTGGTTAAGGAAGCCTAAGAGGAATTCCTTGATTTCCCTTATTGGGTTGTTAGGTACAATGTACATTTATAATGTAATTTTAACTGTCATAAATTGTCATTTTTTTCAACAATGGGGTTTGGGATTACTAATTTCCCTTTTTCCCATGATATGAAAATTTTCGTTTAAGCCTTGTGATAGTTTAATTCACTTGTTTCATTCATTGTATGATGCCCACATGAGTTATTATTATGATAACTAGGTAATAGTTTAATTTACATGTGTTGATTGATATGATGAAATGATGATATAAAGGGCTTGACCCTTTTTGACTACTGTTCCAGTGGGTGAGGATTTTTGATACCCCTGGGCAAGGATTTTTTATGCCTATGGGCATGGATTTGTTAGGCCAAAGGGAAAGGAATTAGTTATACCTTCTGTTAGAGATTTTTTTAGGCATTAGGGAAGGATATTAATTTGAATTTTGAAACAGAATGACTTATGATGCATCATACAAGACAAAGCACAAGCATGTATTAAATCATCCCATTATTTCTTAGATAGCCTTGTTAGGTATCTATTATGTAATCTTATGTAATAGATTGATAGACTTATGACAGATCTTGAGACTTATATACATCACTGTAGTTGAATTGTTGGATTGAACATAGTTAATAAAAAATTAAAATAGGACTTGTATGATTGATTACATTTGTGTACTTTATAGTTTACTACTTTTAACTGTTGTACACTACTGTTGCACATATTCATAGATAGATAGCCATAGATCATTAGTGGTTTCCCACTTATATTTATTTCTCCCACCCTATTTGGGTCATGAATTTGGTCCCAAATAGGTTATTTTTTTGTATGTCTCGATAAGTGAAATTTCCCTCATACATGTAATTGAGATGTTGTTTTGGAGAAGAAGATAATGGGATAGAGCTGATTCATACGACGATTTTTAATTATATTTGATTAGTTTGCTTTTAGAACATATATTTTGTATTACTATAGTGTATATGTTTTTGTGACATTCTCATTTCATATGTCATGATACGTCATATTTTGAATGGAATGATGCTCAGTTATCTATATTATAAGTATTCCACTATTTATTTTAGTTTTATGTTATTTACTAATTCCACTATTGTAATAATATTTATTCCCCTCTGTCACAGACCTCCAATGAGAGAATTATTTCCCCACTATCACACCCTAGGAACTCATTGTTAATTGAAAACCTTTGGCATTTGGAGAAATGTGTTCGTGGCCATGTGGTCAATTAGGTATAGGACACCAGTTGAGTGACACCTAGATCTGATACATAACAATGTGGTAACAGAGGATTTACTTTATTGGTTTTCATTATTGTTTGGTGGAATTAGAAAGAGATTGGAAGGAAATGGGGCATGGTAATTAGTTTTTCTTAATAGTAGCTACCCCATGTATTGGAAAAAATCTTTATTTCCTCGAATGCAGTCATGATTTTTGGATTCAGCACTATTATAGTTAATTAGATTTCACAATTGTGTGATGCAAGTGAATTTTAATATTATTATTGACATCATTGTGGTTTTATTTTGTTGCATCCCGACTAGATGAGGGTATCCCAACTCAATAAATATATAGGCACATGTTATAAATCAGATTCCATGCATTATTTCCATTAAATTTAGTGAGAATTACAGATTTCATGCAATTATAATAAATACAATGCAAGATATAATTACTATTATGAAAGGTACCATGCTAGATATGCCTTCTATTGTGATAGGTTCATTGGTACTTTTTATTGATTAATTGGTTGGATGCCAAACATTGATCCCTAGGGATTATGTGCCCTCTTGGATTGGAATTTTTAGATCATGTTTCGGAAATCATATACAAATTGTGTTAATATGTGTTATATCTAGATGTTGATCTTGGATTCATGAGGTGTATGGGCACCCATATATCATATTTTGGCTCCCCGTTGCTTAATTTTTCAAAAATAAGAGTTATGGGGATGTTTTTGGGCATAATATCTGAAAACCCAGAATACATAACATGTGATCCTATGAACTCTAGGAATGTGCTCATCTTTTTGGGAAGATATAACTTTTCATATGTACACACTTTGTACTCTATGTATACACCGTGTGGTAATTGACCATATTACTAGCTATGTGAGAAATGACACAGGTTGTTCGTTTTTGGGTAGAACATGTTCTGTGTCATAAGTGCACCCGATGTAGTTTTACTTAGGTAGAACGCATGTGGTCTCACTTGGTATAAGTACTTAACCAATAAGGAGAACATGAGTACACATAATGTGTTTGGATGACATGTTGTGTACCTAGGATGTTTACATGACCAAGGTAGATGAAGTTACATGCCCATGGGAGAGTTTAAAGGTACACACTGTGTGTCTTGATGAACCATTGTGTACCTAGAATATTTACAAGCCCTGGCCGGTGGGATTACACTCCTATGTAAGAGATTGTGGGTACACACTATGTGTTGTTTCTGCACATAGTGTACTCGAATTTTAATAATCCTTTGAGGTTTTTCTTCTCCTCTTTTACCTCTCATTATCAGATTAGGACACATGAGTAGTACTTTATGAGTATTTTTCTTCATAGATCATAATGGTGAAACCTATCGATCATTATTTATAATCCTAATGGGTTTCATCATGATTCATTTGAAATTGAGAAATTCATTTTCTAGTTATCGATTCCAGTTGTCACCTAAGAGTGGAACTTGATGTGAATGATCAGTTGAGTGTTCATACCAACTTAGTCGAAACCTTTGATCTGAGATGAGCAATGTGATATCTCCTATAACATATTTTTTTTGATGAAATCTAACTTTCTAACATTCCTTTCTATCCTATGAGGTCGTAATACCTATTAGTTTTAAGGATACCATGAGGGATTCCTTTTCTTGCATGAAACTCTAGGGTGTCCCTTGTAGGATCACATTTCTCTTTACTGTTTTCAAGGATCCATGTTGTATGAATCTTCTCTAGTTTATCTTTCAATGAGACTGTATATGATTTCTCCTTTTTCATTCAACTATGGACTCTGAGTTGGATTCCATCAATCATGTTTAACAAGAGGATCCCAAGTAGGATTCCTCACATGGTTTTACATGAACAAAACCAACCTTAGAGTGGTCTTCTTGTAGTATCACTCATTGATTTACAGCTAGACCTGACCCATGGGGCATGAAGAGGGTTGAGTGCTTATAGGAAGGTGTTGGCCTTCCTTGTTAGATATTTGTGCGTTTGAGCTATGAGCATTGCATGTATCTAGAGACCCTCGTAGGTGTCCTTGTTTTTTTTAAAGGAACATACTTACTGTTTTTTCATTGTCCCTAATAAAAGGATTGGTTTCTAGAGAGGACTCCCTTGTGTTAATGTGTGATCATTGTATCTTGACCTTTTATATGTGAATGACATTTTAGAAATGCTCTATTTAGCCAGTTAAACATGCTTTAGGCATGGTGAGCTGCTTAAGAAGACATTCTAACCTTTTTTTTCATAAATGATGGGTCACTTGGTATGTCATCATCGATGTAAATGGTTGTGTTGATGGTGTGATTTTGTGATAGTTCGCGCATGATCCATCTAGTACTAGGATGCATATGGTAGACAACCAATAAATAGTAACCATAATGTACCGTTTAACCTTTCAAACATGGTGTAGTGTATATAGAAATACACAGTACCTATCGAGGGTTAAATGTTAAAAAAAATCCATCTAGTTCGGTTATATCGTTGATCATTGGGATAATGTGTTTGTTCTCTATTATCTCTGGAGTATTTTTTCCTAAACAATTTGTAACCATGTTCATCCCACTGCTCGAGAGGACATTCTATGACAAATTTGTTTTGACACACCAGTCATTTCAATTTTCAGCTTTCATACCAAGTGATATAACGAAGTCATTGTGGTTCTAGGAATGACACTTTTATGTTTATTTTGGTTCTTAACTAGCACATATAATAGAGATTGTTCTTTCTTCTTGATATATAAGACACTCCTAGGTGGGTTGAGACATGTGGGTTCAGTTTAAATTAGTTCTTCTAGGTAGAAGGATGGAAATAAAACACCATTTGGAGATGGTCATTTCTACATGAATTTATTTTTAGACATTCAAGTCCTAATTCAGATTGTTTCTATCTAAGAAGTACAATGTTGTTGTGGTTGGTTGTCTAGGATTCCATTACAAGACACTAATTATGATAGATGGGCCTCGATTATTAATCATGGTCTATCATTCAAATGATTTTGGATAAAGGAATTGTGGTCAATTATATGATGTTTTGTCAGCAAGAGAAGCATAGTTTCTTTTAGGAGGTCGACTAGTAGTGGTTTGACAATCGTTTTCTTGTGATCATTGATGTACTATTAGTGTGATCTTTCTTATCAAATTAGCATGTCCCCTATCTAGAAATTCTTCAAGATTCACTAAGTGACTGTTAGATATATGTCACAATAAACATGAAAGCCATTGGTATAGTTTTTAATAGTTTTTTTCAATTTTCTACACTAGATGCATAGTTTTAAATGAAGTTTGGTTAATAAATAGTGATACATGGGTTCCTCTGTGCCAACACATTGGATAAAATCTGGATGTCTACTGCATTCTTTGGTGTGACCACCAGGCGGAGGTTGATTGGGGTTCAATCACTGTCCTTAGGATGAATTTTATCCTTGAAGCAAAATCTCACTTTTAAGGGAGAGTATGGACCACCTTGGTAAGAACATGGACTCTAAGTTATTGTATATTTTGTTATCTCAGACTTATAGTCAAGACCAAATAAGATTCATTTAAAATGATAAATGATTCAGTTGGATGGAACTGGAATTATTCTTTTACTCATGTTGTGGAATGGCCATTTAATTGATTAAGGGATGGATTAACAAAGGAATGTCTCCATGATATAGGTATGGGATTCTGTGAACTGGGACTATGTTCCTGTACAATGCATTGGGATCATGTGTTTTATTTCTATTACAATACACTGACCTCCTAAGATGGGTATTTCTGAGATAAGTCATATTTTCATAGATTGAATCATTATCCTTCTTGTTATTTATATTTGTCTCTAGTGGACCAGTTTAAAAACTCTTCCAATTTATGATGGGTATGGTGTAAAGTTCTTCAATGTATTTTGAGGAAATATTTTTTGACTACTTTTGATGATTTCAATTAGGGTTTGACCATTATTTTCTTTGAGGCTGTAGTTATGACCTTCGTTGTGTTTGCGTTCTCCTAGTTAAAGTAAAATCAAGGTAGAATAATCTCTATAATATTTATGGTAATTATTTGTGTGGTTTTATCCAATTTTGGTGATATTGTTGTAATAATTTCATGTGAGTTTTTCTTGACATGCTCACAATGATAACACATTTCTTGCCAATCAAGAAAACCTTCAATGTTGATGATCATAGGAGGTTATAAATCTGGGAAAATGTACGACTACATGGGTTCCTTATTCTATTGTTCTATGTAGGGATTCTAACGTTGCATATCATTTATGGAAAGGGATATAGAGGTATTTGGGTACAAAATTTATTCTAAGAACAACTTACCACCCCTAGTTAGTTGACCAATTAGAGTGAACGATTCAGGTGCTAGAGAAAATTCTATGAGCATGTGTCTTCAATTTTCAAGGGTTCATGGGATATAAATATAACCTTGCTAAAGTTAACCTATAATTATTTATTTCAAGATACATTTTTGATTGAACCATATGAGTATTTGTACAGTAGTACATGTCGATCACCCCTATACTGGCTAGTGGTAGTACAAGAAGCTATGATGGGACATCATCTTGTCCATGAGAACACTGAATATGTTTAGCCGAATCTAAACTAGTAGGATACATTAAATCCAAGTTATAAATCTTATGTTAATTTATGTAGAAGACCTCGTGATTTTGTGGTTGGGGACCGTGTTTTCTTGCATGATGCATGGAGGTTGATACATAAGAGAATCAAGAGATAGGGTATTATTTCATTAAGATACGTCAGTCCCTTTGAGATTCTGGAGAGGTCCAACCATATTTCCAATCTAATTTATCTACTTCAAAGGTATGGGCCTATGCATGACATATTCTATGTTTCTATGTTGGGATATTACTTTTCAGACATATCTCACACCTTGTAGCCTGAGGAAGTGGAGTGTCCTAAATATGTGTCATTTGAGAAGAATCTCATTCGTATTATAGATGATAGAATGATGGTTCTCCATGGCTAGTATGTTCCTCTTCTATATGTTCTATGGTAGCAAAATCAATTATAGGATGTGATTTCAGAGGGGGAGGATAATGTATGATCATAGTGGCCTAATTTCATAGCAGATATTTCTTCATCACCCTTAGAAGATAAATTCAACAAAGAATCTCCTTAATAAGGGAAAATTTTTAGAACCTAGTTCTTCCATTAAGGTATGGATCATTAATTTATAATGTATTCATAAGAAAATGGGATTAGATAGGTGAATTTCTAGATTCATGCTTATTACATGATGTGATTGGGAACTACATATTGTCTAATTATAGTTACACACCATGTATGTTTCGTCTACATGCCATGTAATCCTAGTACACTGCCATGTAATGGTCTTGCCAAAAACTATACAGGCAGGCCATATAGTCTCAACTATATTATGTGTACTATTTTTATTGATTTAATCAGACATTAGTGTCGTTTTTTGTGAAAATATATAGGTTCTCTTCCGGGTTCATGAGAAGTAGTTCCAATGGCATTTTTTCTTCCCAATTGGTCATCTGAACCCCGATTCCTTCATCTCTAGTTGCATTTGAACCTGATCAATATACATCATTCAAGTATGAATTGGTGGTTAAGTATGGACAAGGAGAGTGGTTCTACAAATAGGTAGGTTGTATTGTGCCTTTCTCTCAATGTGAAGATTTTTATATGTGTTGTAGTGTTGTTCAACCTTGTTTAGGGTGTATCTGTGATTGGAAATTAACCCTTTCTATTTCCTAATGATGAATATGACATTAATTGAATTAAAATAATCATTTTTGAGCTTACTGGTTTGATTAAGTGAAACCCCATGGGTTCATTCCCTACGAATTGTCATTTATGGCCATTTCACCGAGGTTACCTATGATGTGTGTCTTATTTTCTCTTATTAGGTTGTTAAGTAGGATTTACAATTATAAAAGAATTTAAAATTTTGTAAATTGTAATTGATTTTATTAAAGGTGTTTGGGATTAGTTATTTCCCTTTTTCCATGATATGCTAATGATCGTTTAAGCCTTGTGATAGTTTAATTCACTTATTGTGTTCTTTGCATAATGCCCACATGAGTTGTTAGTTTTTTAACCACATAATATTGTAATTTACATTTTTTTTGTTATGTTGAAATGTTGATATATTAGGATTGACCTTGATTGACTGTTATGCCTTTGTGAAAGGATTTGTTATGCCTATGGGAAAGGATTCTTTTATCCTATGGGAAGTGATTCGTTAGGCCTGAGGGTGAGAATTGAGGTATTTCTGTGGGAAAGGTTTTTTCTATGCTATATATAAAGATATTGAGTTTAATTTTGAAATGGAATTACTTATGACATGTCTACCAAGACAAAGTAGAAGATTTGATTCACTCTTCAATTTATTTTTTTATATATCTTTCTTAGGTATCTGTTGAGGACTCTTATATTGGGGATTGAAAATCTTTTAAGGAATATCAATACTTATTTAATTCAATATAGTTTAATTTCTTATCTGAACATAATGAATGAAAATTGAAAATAGGAATTGTAGGATTTTTTAATTATGACTACTTCCCAGTTTACTACTTCTCACTATTAGACACTACTATTTCATTTACTCACTGACAGATTGTCATAGATATTTGGTGATTTCTGATTTCAGTTTATATCTGACACCCTGTTTTGTCCAATCATTGGGCTAAAATATATTATATTTCCATAGGAGTTGATAAGGGAATGAAATCTTCAATCGGTACTTGAGATGCTGTTTAGGATCAAGAGAGCAAGAGATCGATATGAGTCTTGTGATGATTCTTATAATATTTTATTTATTTTTATTTTGGGACATATAATGTGTATTAATATAGTTTACTTGTTTTGGATACTTTCTGAATACATACAACATGCTGCATCATCTTTTGTATACAATGATTCTTAGATGTCTATCTTATCAATCTTCCACTGTTTATTTCAGTTTAATTCTATTTACTACATCAGTCATTATAATTTTATATATTCTATTGTGTTACACACTTTCATTGATGGAATAGTTACTACACTATCACACCCTAGGCCCCCACTTCCAGTTGGTATCCTATGATGTTTTGGGAAATGCACTTGGGGCCATGAGTCCAACTAGGTATGGGTCACTGGTTAAGGAGCACCCAGATCTGAGACGTTACAATTTCAAAAAATAATTTGAAAATAATTTCATTGGTAATATCCTTTAAATCATATAAAATAATCTTTAAAACTTTTATTGGTCATTATTTAAGGAAATTCTACTCATGTCATACATGTTAAAACAAAGATTATTTTTACAGTTTTCGTAAAAGACAAACATGTCTTGTCTAAAAAATGACGATAATATTTCATTGAAAACATTTTAGAAAAAATTAAATTGATTAAAATTTCATTAACTAATCTATTATATAATTTTTTAAAATGAACACATTTTTAATAATAATTTAATTTAAGGAAAATGATTTTTTGAAGAAAGAGATAAATAAAGTAAAATTTTCATAAAAAATTTTCTAAATGATTTAACATAACAAAGGGTGTTGAAATTGTACTATTACATGAAAACTTTCCTGAATAACCATAGGATAATAAAAAATATATTTTAACATATAAATATCAAAGAATTTCCCCAATGGATACTCAAATAAAAACAATCCAAAATAATAATGATACGATGAAATGAAACCCTATCAATTTTGAAACTTTTGACTCATGATATCTATGGAAGAAATAACATAAAATGAAAATTTAAATATCATTAATTTACATATATTCATATTATAACATATAAAATGTTGTATTATATACAACACAAAATGTAATGTGTGGTGAATATGGAGTATGTCTCACAAAAGTAAATGTGAGACAAAAAACTCTTACATTTTGATTTAATTCCTTGGTATGTGTGAAAAAACAATGTAAATCTAATATAGGTTTATTATAAATATATAATAGAATGATACTCATATACCCCATTTGATATATTATTTACTTAGAGTCATTTATCAGTAATTTAGTAATAATTCATTGTTAAAATCACTATTTCTAGTGATAATTTCATTGTTTTTCATGTATGTTTTAGATTGGTAATTCTTTTCCTTTTAATTTGATCTTGGATCCACAATATAAATAATTTTAACCTTAATATTTATATCATATTTACTCATTATACTTTTATTTATATAAAACCATTTATTCTATAGATAGGAAATGGATTACACAGTTAATAAAGATGATTGATCGTATGTACGAATAAAGGTTGTTACCATTTTTTCTCATTGGTTGGAACAAAAGGAAAATAAATATTGATTAATCATTATAAATAATTATTATTTTATATATTTAATATACCTTTATTAAATAAAAACTTATTTATATCCATATAAAATTAAAATATAAAACATTTCACATAGCTGGATGAAGATTGTAGTCTACACATACGTACAAGCAACACTATTATTTTCCAATGTATTGGAATGTATGATTATATATTTGATATAAAATTTCAAAATATATTTTTATATTATAAATATCAAATATATTAATTAACATTAAATTTATCACCTTTCATGTAAATCATAAGTGAAAAATGAATATCATTGCTTCATGAGGCGATACTTCACCATACTCGCGAATGACGTTATCATATCCCACATAGAATGGAATTTAAGAAGGTATATGTGATATAATAATACTATAATTCATAAAATTTCCTAAATATTTATTAAATATTTTAAATTATTCCTTATATTCAACCTTTAGCGGTGGTGATGGAAAACAAATTACATTGATTCGTGTAGCAATAGTCAATCATACACATGATATACAGTTTCATTTCCCATTTGATAGAAGTGGAGATTTATGTCGTTTATTCCATAAAAATAATGAAATATAATTATATATGATTTTATTTTCAATTATATTATCATATTCTAAGATGTTTTAAGGAGGTGGAAGAATAAATAAATCCAATATGCATTTTTATGAATTATACTTCTTCTTTGGAGAGAATCTCCAGGATTATAGATAAGGCCTTCATTGGAGGGATTCATCATTATAATAAGCCATATGTTATGTGTATATTAAATTAAAGAATGATTTTGGGTTTTTATTGGCTGAATCAAATTTGTTTTGAAGTTTTAATCGAGGTAGGGGGGTTGGACTTTTAAAAGTGGGGGAGAGAACACGCATTGATTTTTTTAAAAGGTAAAGTGATACCAACATTCGATTCATTCCATAAAACAACAAAATGATTAATTACCAAAGTTTAAAGGTTATAAGGTCTAAATATTAACATATAAATGGTTTTGGAAAAGTGTTTGGTCATTTTTTACCCTTACCATCTTAGTTTAGCCCCTAGTAAATCCATTTTTACGTTAACTTTGGTAATTAATTTTTACTGTTTTCTCTATTAATTATGTTAAGACATTATATTGTATATATTATATAATAAAAATTATTATTATTCTACATACATAATAAATTTCTCCAAATTAAATATAATGAATTGATATAATTAAAATTAAAAACAAACCAATAACGTTATAAAAGAATAATTTTCCAAAGAGAAAAATACTGTGAGTATAGAATGTTTTAATAGAAAAATTCAATATGAAATTAATTCCAATGAACTAAATAATTTATATTATAATTTAATTAACTAATTCATCTAAAAAATTATAATATATTTAATCTTTTTAAACAAATTAAACTAAAATTATGTTTTCAATAAAAACCTGTTTTTTCTACTATTCATCAAAAAAAATAATATTTTTAGTAAAATCAATACAAACTAAACAAATAGAATTTTAAAATGTATATTTAAAAAATAAATTTTATACATTAAAATAAATTTTATAAAAATGGTCAAAATTAATTTTAAAATATATGTGTAATTCATAACTAATCCACCTTTCAGAAAAATACAATATTCAAAGAACATTTCTTTCTCATTGAAATGTTTATTATTTTATTTATAATAAATAAATATCTATTGTATATATTATATATATGCATAAAACATATAATCTTTATAATTTAGTTATTATTATTCATACCCTCCATCTTAACATCTATGTTATAATAGTCATGGTTAAATAATAAAATTTTAATAAAGTATCATTTTTTTTCAAACCCGACATTGTGTGAATTGAATGATATCAAAGAGATTTAATTTATTTAAAAATAAATATATCTTAATGTCATGGGTTGGTAAATCCTCTTATACACTTCGTGTAGTGTGTCATATATGATATCCAATATTATGTTCCTATTTTAAATTCCCATGGCGTGACATCTCTTGTCTACTAGACATACCAAAACCAGGACACTTGAAGAAAGACCTCTTATTAATACCACATTTTGGTGAACCAACCTGATATTACCTATAAACTAGTACTCTAATTTATATTATACTAACCTAGAGAGAAATCATGATCCCTATGGGTTGATGACTATCACTCAATCATAAAAAAAATGACTAGAGGGAACAATTTCTCCCAATATGAAACAAGATACATGGAATTGATATAGATATAGTGGAAAGAACAATCAAAAAGAAGTATATAATAAATCAAAGATAAAATATTATAAATAAAAACGTAAATGAGGAAAAACATTACATGAATAAAAACATAAAAGGAAATATAAAACTGGAAACCACTAATCCATGTGAAATGTGAAAAAATCCCACCATCTCTCCACTAGCTATATATACCCAGCCAATATGAAACTCATTGTAACATCCTAGATTTTTAAAAGGGATCAATCCATTAATTATATTTATGTTCTTTAAATAAACCTTTATGTGATGAATAAATGGTTAAAGGATATCTCTGGTGAATATGTGGCTTATTTGGATTCCACAGCCAAAAAATGGGGAGAAAAGTCTGGGCTGCACAATTTGAGGAAACCATGCTTCCCATCCCGCATTGTTTTTGTAAACCATACAGTTATTGAAAGTGGGAAGATGGGGGTTACACAGTTTGATTCCAACCACACATCCCTGGGTGCGTCGACATGCAATTTTTTAGAGTTTCAAGATAGAGCGGTTTGGAATGGTTTGTGCACTGCTAGTCAAACTATGTGCCTAACCGTGTGAGATGCCCTCTTGAAGTAGTGATTGGCACAAAATTAGTACATTGTTTGGAAAAATGTGATTCTAAACCATGTGAATCTATATTTAAGGGTGAAATATCTATTTTACCTTCATTTATCCATTAACCTTCTTTTCCTTTTCTTTTCCCTCCTCGATCAGAGTTATTCTCCCCCTCTCATGTATGGTGCTCTTCCACCTCAAGAACTATGGATCAATCCTCCTTCTTCGTTTGTCATCGGTTTTGCTCACCCTCAAAATAAATGGATCAACTATGATAAGCTATTCCTTAATATATTATTTATTTAATGGTTCATATTCTATCCATTGATCTATTTATCTGTGATATATTTTATCATATTTTCAGGTATTTTAAAAAATACATTGATTTCTTCTTTTCTATGTGAAATCAAAGATCTAAACTAGATGATGGATTATCTTTGAGGATAAGGCTGGGGTTCTGTAATTTTTAACCCATAATTTTTTCATATTCAATAAAATTTACCATTTTACCACAAGCTAAACCCTTCTATCATTTCCTTGTATTAGTTAAATTAAATTAAATTGAATACCTTGATATGACATTGGGTATCCAACTGACTAAGGAATCAACTCCCTTAGGTTGATCGCCTTTTCAATTTCCACCATTATGGATGTGAATCACCTCTAATTTTAAATTAAAATTAATCTTTAATTTTTTAATGATACTTCATTGTTTTTAATTTCAATTAATAGCATGAGTGAATTAATTGAATTGAATTGATTTATTTGGCCACATGTTTAGGCAGTCTACATTATGCACTACACCATAGAGGTTTCTCTAAATGACATTCCTTGACCATTATTCCGATTATTATATAAATTCATAGACTAAAAATAAAGGTCTTTAAATAGAGCTTTTAATTGGCGGGTTGATTGTTTATAGTTTTCTCCTTTGTAAACAGGGTGAAACATGGGGTTCCAACTTAAAAAACCCTTAGATAGACTCTCATGACATAGTTATATTTTTTAAATGATTATAAAAATTATGACAGTGACACAAGCTATGCCTGGTGTAGGATCACTGAACATCATGTACATTTACCACTATATGAGTTAAATTTTATTAATCTAGGAGACCCATTGGATGTGCTTGAAGGCACGTTAGTTACACCATACCTTCATATAGACTTGGTACCATATGTGTAATACTAGGTAAGAGATCAGAAGATAGTACTTGAATTTTGTCACCATGCTTGGTGTCACACATGGGACATCAACCTTAGGTCAACATGGATTGAATCTTTAGCATTGGTCATGTGGTGATCCTCTTGATAGATACTTGAAATGTCTCTTCAAATTAGTATGGATGGGATTAGGGTGTCTCACTTTTTTTTATAAGTTTTTTTTGAAATTTATGTAATTGAAATTTGAATGGAAATTTTCAAATGAGAATTGATTCCTTAGTATTAGAAAACTAAGGAAATTTTCTCCAATCCCAATCACATGTTTTGGTTTAGTCCATCCTCTAGAACATGATCCCTCTAACATTAGCTATGTATGTTCTTTGGTTAAGAAACACCATATTATGAAAAATTAGGTAAACTAGATGGGTTTCCTAGTGGAACCTAGTCCAATATATTTATTTATGTCATTCTATATTAAATTTATTAATAATTTAATAACATTTGTTTTACATAAAATAAAATTGATTGGCCTAAACATTGTTTGTGTCATCCTACTGAGACTGTATCTCACACCCTACCCAACTTCCATTGGCACTTTAGTAGGCTTAATGGTAGTAGGTATAGATAATTTAAAGGATCCAGCTTCTAATTCATGAATTTTAGTTTAAGGACCAAAATCAGGGAAGAGGACTAAACCAATGTTTGAAGTAGTTCAAGTAGAAGTTTCTTGGACTTGTGAATGGTTTTTATCATGTTGTATATTCATAAACCTCATAATGCTACATAGTCATTTTGTATAGCTACATGACATAGAATCATCACCCTATTATATAACCTTATTATTTATCTTTAACCTATAGTTTATTTAGATTTCATTTTTTATTATCATGTTGTTTTTAATTTCAATATGTCTTCTTATGCTATTTATTATATACATTTCTATGCATCAAACTATTCAATTATGGAATATTCTCCCCATAAACACGCTCTAGGCCATCACTACTAGTCCGAATCCTCTAATGTTTTGGGAGGCACGCTTAAGGACTTGTTGCCCACCATCTTGCGGTATAGTTATGTGGAATCTATGGAGGGATTCTCGAATGTATTATGAGAGTCCTTTTTTCATTTTGTAATACAATTTCTTATATATAAGATATTGGGATAATGAAATTTGGTAATGAGTATGTGATTAGGTGTAGCTACATCACATACAAGGGAAACCCAAATTAGATGGCATGGGTAAACTTTTTTTTTGATTGTATGTATTATAGTTTCATGGATTTCACTATAGTGTGAAACACATGAGTTTAATGGTTATTTTATAGGTTAGATATCTATTGTTTTATCTTAATGATATGATAGAACATCAAATGATGCATCATATTAGGAACTGTTGGACGAAACATTCATTAATTAAGCCATTCCATATATATATTTTGTGTTCATTTCCTATTTTCATGTGATTTCATTATATACTTGGTTTTTTATGACTGATTATGATTGACTAATTTAAATATAAACATGTTTCCTTTTTTCCTTGCAGTATTTAGAAAACACAACAGAACTTAAATCAAAATTTTAAATCTAATAGTGTTTTCATGAATAGTTTAATGAATATGCCCTAATCAGTCAATTATGGCATGTTGAGACATAGACAATCAGTCTCAAGGCTTGGAACATATTGTGGTTTGGATTAATTGGACACCAAAATCCAATTTATAGGGTGTATGGGCCCTTATAAATGGGATATGGTGACTAATATAATTCCACCACCTAAAGTAAATATAAAAACATATTGATTAAAACTAATGGGGTTTTTTAAAATAAAATGGATACATTATATGAAGACCGTGACCCAGTCCTTACCTAGAAGTGGGAGATGGTTTGTGTCTTCGATTCTGTTTTTGTATGTCATTCTTCTGACTAAGACTAGACTCTAAGAGAAGGTAAAGGGGTGTGTTAATTCAATAAGATGGGTTTTTATTGTCCTTTATTATCGATTCCACTATCTATTATAAATATATTCATAGGAATGTGCTTGGAATTTGTAGGGATATTCCACCCTAATGACCTCAGGTTGTATGCTCAAAAAGTGGCGATGAGCATCCTATTGAGTTGGTGGGACTTGATCCACCCTTGATACCTCCTATAACTCCACATGAGGAACCTCCTCTAGTTATTTCACTGGGTTTCGATGCCATGTTTTTTGATAACATTATCTGATTAATGAATTTAATATAAAGTGATCCTTGACCATACCCTTATTTGGAAGAGTTGATTAGGGTGTTCTTATAACAGCATCCTTCCACCAACTAAGGGGATGGTAAACCTCAAGATATTGAGTTTTGGTTATAGTTTATTGGGTAAATATCAAGAACATTTATATTCTTCTAGATATGAGGTTTATGATCGTTACCTATATTCTACGTGACTCCACCAAGCATTGGTGGGACATTATGACCCAGCTGGTCAACATCAATGTATGTTCTAGTATTATCTTCCATATAGCCTTATCATATTATTTATCCTCTAATTCCATGATAATGAATCATGTTTAGTAATCCATATATATTGAGAGGGGTTACATGTATGTGATGGAATACTCTATTCACTTCAATGAATTATAGTGGATTGTGATAATATCGACTGGTGAAGAGCTTAATACTATGTTGTGATTCGATGGTGGGATTTTGTATGCCATCAATTGACCGGTTAAAAATTTTCAGCTGACCATCATATATGAGACAGTCAACCGGGATCTAATCTCGAAGTGGATATTGAGTTAATCTAGTGACATAGGGCAAGGTAGTTCATCTTCCAGATAAAGAAGTGGTGTACCTAAGGGAATGTAATGATGAATTGAGGGTATACATGGGGGAAGAAACAGACAATTGGGATAGTTTTACAATTATATAGTGTTTTACAAGTGTGGAAAAATAGGTCACATATAGCCCCAATATACATGGTACCTGATTGAATTTTAGGCTTGTGGCAGGATGGGTCACCTATTTCTTTTCTGTTGATCCTTTCCTCAAAATCCATGTGAACAAGGTTCCTTTCTAGATCTTCCTTCAGGTTTAGGATTAGTGACACATCTTCAGGAAAGAAGCTGGTCTTATACATGCCATTTGGACTGAGCTAGTGGTCGTGGTTAAGGCATTAAATCATTAGAGTTCTGTCATCATCAGAGTGGACCTTTTCAGGAAACATCATAGGGTTTCAGTTTAGGCAATATCTATGTTGTGGATCCTACACCTGAAGAGAAGACTCAAAATCCATATATAGTTAGAGTTATTATTCTAGTATCCTATTCTTAGTATCTTTTTTATTTGTTATAGGTTCATCGGACTCCATTCTATGTGTTACAACTATGGGTTGTCTGGGATTAGTGAATGAATAATCCGATTATATTATGATCTTTGACATGATGTTATGTGATCGAGTAAAGTCTATACTCCAATGAAATGAATTCCCCCTTGAAATATTTTTGTATCGTTTTCTAGGGAGTTTCATCATCCTTGAGAAGATAGGTATTGACACCATTCATAGTATAGATGAGATTGTTCCATATAGGTAAGTGATTTATTACTATAATCATTAGGTGATGCTTACATTAGTTGAGGGTAGAACATATATCCATAAGGGGGAATGGAATATCCAAGCCAGTCAAGTAGAAATTAAGCATATTTGTCTAGGTGGATTGATATTTTAGTTGGTTATTTTTTTTGAGTGACCAGGGAATGCATACTATAGAATTTCCTCCAATGGTGGATTTTTTTTGATGTCGTATCTATTGGTTTCTTTAGATTACCTCATAAGAGATAGGTTGAGTTAAAAATTGAGCATGTTCTAGGTGTGGCACCAGCGTTGACCCCTCAATATATAATGGAACTTATGATGCTACAAGAACACAAGAAGAAGCTTGAAGACATAGAGAAGAAGTGTTTAATCTGACCCAGAACCACACCATGGGGTTCAACCATCCATTTTTCCATAAGGTAGATAGAACCCTTTTATTGTGCATATATTAGACTAGAGTAAATCAGCTCACAATGAAGAATATGTTTCTAATTACTTGTATTGATGACCACTTAGAATAGCTATGAGGAGAAAATATTTTCCATATGATCAATCTATGGTCTGGATATCATCATGTTTTCATGATACCATCATACATAACACATATATCATTCTGGACTAGGAATGGAATATACGAGTATCTGGTTATGCCATTCAGCCTAACAAATTAGTCAAATGATTTTATAGCACTAATGAATTGGGTTTTCCTCCTGTATCTTGATTTCTTTGTGGTTGTCTTAATAGGTATAATATTAGTGTATTATTAAATGAGACAAGACCATGCTTATCACTAAGAGACCATGTTGATTACAATGATAGAAAACTAGCTATATGGGATGCTCATGAAATGCCACTTTTGGATATGGATGGTTAACTTCTTGGGTCATATCATATCTGAGGCAGGTGTATTTGTTGACTGAGAGAAGGTGATCACCATGGTTTCCTAGGAGAATCCCAAGAACATGTTTGACATGTGCAGCTTCTTAGGATCTGATGGCAATTATAGGTGATTCATCATAGACTAATCCCACTTATCAGTGCCTTTTATAGCACTCACTATGTCGGGTTTTAGTTCATATGGTATATAGACCATGGGATAGCATTCAAAAAGATAAAGGGAATAATAAATTCATCTCTGATCCTATTTCATATAAATTCGGGTATAATATATACATTAGATTATGATGATTTAGGTATTGGGATGGGTTTAGTACTACGAGAATGTGATCGATTCGTAGCTTATGGGTCCCCTAGCAAAGGCCTCATGAGAACAATTACCCAACACACAACCTTGAGCTAGTATCCATGTTTTATACTCTACACTGTAAGAAAAACTACTTTTTAGTTGTGTGATTTATCATTTACAAAAAGAATTAAATTTTCAAATACATCTACACACAATGAGGCTTGAATCTAATGTAGTGAAGGTGGGTGGAATACCTATTATAATTTGACAATGAGATTTCATGAATACTTAATAATGGTAATGTCATAACTGATTCCTTCACCTAGAATACTAATAGACAATCCAACAAAGAGGTTAATAGTGAGGGGAAGATGATGGATATGTTTTTTGAGTATCACCTAGAGTTTTGAGAATTTCATGGTCATCCAATTTTAACAACTCTAGCATAAACATCAACCCTTTATAGAGTGTGTCTTGATGTGGCTATAACCGGATTATGGGTGCCTTGTCTTGGGGGGGAGTATCATATGTGAGAAACCAACACATGATTGTGTTATTGATAGTATTGAAACTCTACTCTTTTGTGAACATGTATTGGTACCTATAGATATATGGGAAGAGTTTATAAGGTAATCAAATTCCTCTATTTGAGAATTTAATCCTAGTTTTATCAAGATGTACATAGATATGTTTCACCAGTATTGGTGTCCATGTATGAATTGGTAGATAGTCAGTTTCATCACTCAGTGCTCCACCTTTCAATTTGTGAAGGAAGAGAACCAGTGACCTGGGGGACATCTATAACCACTCTCTATTCTTAAATGTAAATGGTAAAATGGCACGATGGATTTCATGATAATCTTGCTGATACCTCCCTGAGTCGACAATGTAGTAAGGGTGATCATTGATAGGTTGACCAACTTATCACACTTTCTACCAATATTGGAATTCTTATCTATTGATTTGATATAAATGATTTATATTAGTGAGATTATATGTCATCTTGGTGTACCCAGTTCTATCATATTAGACTGAGATTCCTAATTTAATCCATAGTTTTAGAAATAATTTTAGAAGGAACAAGGTTCATATGAGCTTATTTGTACTTCATATCTCCCTGGAACTGATGTGTAGTCTTAGTATACATTAGGGGTTTTAAAGGATATTCATCAGGACTACATCCTTTATTTTTTAAGTACATGGTAAGATATTATTACCCTATTTGAGTTTTCCTACAATAAAAGAATTTTGGAAATGATTCAGATGGATCTATATGAGGCCCTGTATATGATATTATTTCATTCACCTATTTGATATCTAGAGGTAGCTTAGGCAGCTCTTCTAGTTTCTCATCTCATTTAGGAGACTTTATTGGTTTCATAGATGATTAAAAAGAATATTTATATGTTTATGTTTAAGAATAATTCTTATACCAATAATAATTGTAAACCACTAGAGTTTTAGGTCAGACATCAGGTATTTTGGGTGTGTTTCCTAGGTCGGATTACTGAAAAATTAGAAGACATGAGAAGATATTTCATAGATATATATGGCCTTTCGAGAGAGCGAAGAGAGTCAGGATGGTATCCTATTATTTGTTGAAACCTTATAGTTACCATAACATGTACAAAAGCTTCCATGTATCTTAGATTCATTAGTATAATGTGGAAATATCTCATTCATTTTATCCCAAGGATATCGAGCTAGAAGTGGATATGATCATTGAGGATATCCCAATATGTATTGTTGAGTGTAGCATGAATGCTCTCAAAATATGGTAAATACCTCTGGTCTGGGTGTTAGGGCTGAAATGACACCTGTAAGATGAGTCATGGGATTGAAAAGTCGATGTACATGTGTTATGGCTAGAACCCTTGACATATGTTTTTTACAATCCCCAAAATGATAACATGGGGATGATATTTCTTAAGTAGTGGATGTTTAAATAAACTAACTTTTTCTAATGGTATGAAAATTTATTTTTGGTTAACGATCCTTATAAGGCCCTATATATGATTCATAATGTGATTAAGATGTCTTGGGAGCATCAGGGGCTTGTTCAGAGCCTAGATTCTTAAATGGTAAAACAATACAAGGACACAAGGTTAGAAGAAAATGTCTACCCAAGCCTGCATATTTTTCCTAAACTATACATTAGTAGAATGTGGGGTATTGGGGGCCACATGAATTGTATGCAATGGTGATACCTAGAGAACATGGTAATGTTGTGATGTAGAATTTTAGAATTTTTTTTCATGGATTTCACATAGATAGAATAATTTTGTACATAACTATTTGAGATTCTCCTTAGTATAGGGATTCGTGCATAGTTGGCACCCGGTTTGGAAAACCATGTGGAAAAACCATATGCATCTATGAATGAGGGTGAAATTTCCATTTTCCACACATAAATCCCTTAAACCTAATTTACTTTTCTTTTCCCCCCTCCATATGATTTCTTCTCCCGCTCTGACACATGGAGATCCCCCTCTTCATGAACTAGGGACAAGGCCTCTTCATTTGTTTCTCATCTGTTACACTTTATGTTTGATGAATTAGATCATATCTGGTAAAATATTCCTTCATATATAATCTATTTAAATTATTATATTCCATCCATTAGGCATTTTATTTGAGCCACATTTCTCTTTATTTTCTTGGTATTGGACAAAAACTTTGATTTCGTCCGTTCTATGTCTAACCAAAGCTCATCAATGGATAAGGGAACCTCTATATAGCGAAGGTCGGTAGTATCATATATTTCCCATCATTTCCTAGATTTATTTAAAATTCATTATTGTTCCATTAGTAAGACCCTTCCAATATTGCCTCAATTTATTTGAATTAAATAAATTTAAATGACATATTATGCCTTTGACGACCCATGTGAGAGGCGAATCAACCCACCTTGGGTTGATTTACTTATCAATTACCATCCATATGGCTGTTATTTACCTCTAATGCTTAAATTACCATTATAAATAAATTGATTAATTACCCTTGAGGGTTTTTATTTTCAACTAATACAATGAATTAATTAATTGAATTGAATATGTTGATTTGGCCCTAATTTTAGGTGGTTTACCTAATACCAAATTCCATAGAGGCTTTCCCCAACGAAAATCCTCAAACATTATTACAAAAACTATATAAAAGATCAAATTAAATGTTATTGTTTTTTATTTGATGTTTTTAAATGTGCATTGATTGTTTAGATCATTCACCTATGTTTTTTGAGTGAAACTAGGGGTTTCAAATTGTAGTCACATTGGATAGACTCGTGTGCCTTAGTTAGATTTTTAAATTCTTGTAAACATTCCAGTGGTGACATCAGTTATTCTATAGAGGGGATTATAGAGTGTTTCCTACTTTTACCCCCAGAAGAGTGACAATAGTTTCCTAGGGGAGACCCCTTATATTAGATAGAAGGAACTATGGTTGTACCATGACTTGAGATAGAATCATACCCCTAGGTACTATACCATGTACGAAATCAGAGGCCAGTACTTATCTTTTCTCACCAAAAATTGATTTAAACAAGGGAATTTATCCTTGGGTCACCATCGACGGAATCTTTGGCATTAGTCCTATTATGAGACCCTGTAGAAATACATTGAATGTCCCTTGATATTGATATGGACAGGACCATGGTGTCTTTCTATATTTTTATAAAGTAGTTTTAAAATTAAATTAATTTATTGGTGAATGATTATTTTTATATGAGAATTGATTCCTTGGTATTAGAAAATATGGAAATTTCCCCCAATCACATTCACAAGGTTTGGGATATTCCATCCTCTTGCACATGATCCCTTAAACATTACCCTTGTAGGTTATTTGGTTTAGCCTCATTGGATTAGGATGATGTAGGTAAATTGGACTGGAGTCCAAGTGGAACGTAGTCTAATATGTTTATTTATATAATTATCTATTGTATTTATTAATTACAATAAATATTTTAATTTATATATCATGGAATGGATTGGCCTCGACACCATGGGTGTTGGCTTACTAAAATTGTATCTGACACCCTACTCGAATGACTTTGGTACCTAAGTATACATAAAGATCATATTTATAGATAATGGGAAGCAGTCATCTTCCAATGAATTAATTTATCTTCTAGTATGGGGATCAAGTTAGAGGACCGAGCACATTTATGTATTTGGTCCTTTTGTATGCATTTTTATCCTGTTGTACATCACTTTATACCCTACCACTAGATTGTCATTTTTTATAGATACATGACATAAAATCATCCACCTATTTTATTTCCTTATAATTCACCTTCCAATTTTTTTTTCTTATATCATTATAATATTGTTTCTATTGCAATCTACATTGATTCAAATATTTTATATATATATTTTTTGTGCTCCACTCTGTTCAATGGGGACATAGTCTCCCCAAAGATACACACTAGGTTGTCACTGTTAGTGAGATGTATATGATATTTGGGGTGGCATGCTTGAGGTCTTGTGGCCCACTATCTTGGGGAAAAGGTACGTGGAATTCGGGGAAGGATGCTACACTCATCGCCTCATTGCATCACTTTTTCCATTTCATGTATCATAAGACAATACATGTCCTACACATCCATGAATAAATGAATAGAGATTGAGGTAAATAATCACAATAGTATCACACCTAGGTGTTCCATATATATTATATATTCAATAATCTCAATATGATCAATTTATAGAAAACAAAACATGATAAGCAGTTAAATATTTTTTATTCAAAAATTAGGGTAAAAACATACCCTTTTTCCCACAATTATAAAACAATACAGGTAAAAAAGTTGAAGGAATAAATCATGAAAACTCATAATATTTATCAAAAAATGTATATTAATTACAAAACAGAATAAGATAAATGATACAAGTAAAAAAAATCCTAAGATCACATCGGTCATGATAGAAAGATCACTTGTACGCTAATAAAAATTGATGAAAAGTTCTCAATCAAGTCACTATAACCCATACATAAATGTATATTAAATAGGTAAACCTATAAATGGAACCCCCTACAATGTATATCTAGCCCTAAAGTCCTAGAATATATGATTTAGTATTGGAAGTCACCTATCAATGTTAACATTTCATCAAATTAAATGGAAACTCTATAATACTAAACCCTCTACCAATTTACCAAAGGATACCATGTTCATAAAATTTTAAATAAACGTCAATATAATTTTTACTTTTCCTAAACCATTCCAAACCAGCCATTATCATTCAAAAACATGCATTGAAAACCAATTTCCTGATTTATTCCACAATTCTTTGAAAAAAAATTATTTTTCCAAAATGAGAGGGGATATCATATTTACCCAAAAAACCATTTACACATGTAAAAAAATAAACTAAAGGAACATTTAATTTCATTTAAAAAAATTTAGAATACGAAGAGAAATTACCGGTCAAATAGACTATGATTTAGGTAGAACAATAGACATCAAACTATGGTCACACACTAACCGCATTAGGCTCCACACAAAATGAATGGAAGGAAAATAGAAGAGAAATTATCAATGGGCCTAACAATCACTCTCACACCGTATAATTGATTCTTTAAAAAAGATATAAGATAAGAATGATCAATACATACCTTGAGAAACTCTCACATCGTACCACAACAAGCATAAGATCTAGACTTTAGAAGATGACCACAGAAAAGGTCTACAAGGGACAAAGGGAGAAACATCATCACATGATCATAGATCCCCTAAAATAAACCCACCACTACTAACAACTCCCATATAACATAATACCATGATAATTGAATTATTTTACTTACCAAAAAATGATAATCCAACCATGTAGGAGACCAAATCACTAAAATGAGGATATCATAAAATCAAAATCCACCATCCAATATCCGGAACAAACTAAGGGTTTGATTCTATGACGAGTTATATGAATGATAAAAGCACTACATGTGTTTTGAAAAAACCTTCTGGTTAGAAACAATTCACATCACGATCAATCAACTCATGTTTTGAATCCCTTGATGTATAGTTATTAAAAAAGGCATCATATTGGTTAATAAAACTCAGACAACCCATTCTAAACCAAAATATATTTCATGTCATGAATGATTTTCATGCCATGAAACTAAATTAATATAATCTAATCAGTTGTGATTCACATATTGAATGTACCATTCATGGCATGAACAATCCCCAATATTAAGAACCCATCCCAGTTCCCTTATAAAAAACCCAATATTGCTTCCAATACTCCCTAAACATGAAGTAAAAACTCTTAAACATTAAAAAGAGAAAGTACCTTAACTAGGATGTTAGAAGTCACCCCCAACACCATGCCAGTTATCCATCCTCTAGTTTTGACTCCCTACCCTAGTTCACACCCATGACTCTCGGTCCAAATGTGGATAAATAAAAACGAATGTGACATGAAAAAAACATAAAAACACAATGTAAACAAGTAATTTCATTGTTTTGAAACTATGTCATGAATCCATTGTATATTTTTTTTCATCCAGTTCATTCAAGGGAAAAAATTTCAGACTCATAAGGGAACCAACCCCTGATGTATGATACCATAATCAAACAACCTTATGAAGATGACATATTTTTCTTAGGATTCCAGGATAGGTAAACTATAACAGGGGTTGAATAGTAGTATAAAACCGACATATAATATTATTACATCTCTATGTTAAAATCAATGGTAACACAATTTTCTGTTAAATAAACTAATTATAAACCCACAATATATTTGAGTATAAACAAATATATGTGGTGAAATCTATGTTTATCCTAATTTTAATAACTTCCAAAAAAATCAAATATTCATTGAAATTAAAAAAAAGTTCTTAATGAACTAGACAAAAAATACCTGGGTTACTGATTCAAAAATCATGTTACTTTTAAATGGATATTTTAAATCATTATTCAAACCTAAAAAACAAGGGGAATCATAAACATGATTCAAGGTGTCCACAAATTTAACCTCTTGAAAAGTATACTTGACTTTAACATGTGAAACGTTTTTTCTTCCAATACCCTAGAATCCTTGTACATTAAAATTATTGGAAGGTATCAGTACACTTATACAAACTAGAATCTCATCTCTATTTTCATAACAGAATCCATTGAACAACCCATTTGATAGTAGTTGCTAATTTTACAAACTAGATAGTGGTTTCCATCTTCCTCGGTGGAAGCACATGATCTCAACGAATTTAAAACATATTGATTTTAAATATATGCTATGATTTTTATAATGAAATCATAATAAGAGAAATCTAAGTAGAAACATAAAAAAAATCAGATGTGATCTCATGAAAACATGTTTTTGTAGAAATTATGAAATCGAAATCAGTAATGTACATCTCTTGTTATATAAACTTTTAGACCATATTGTTTTGGTTCTATTTATAGAAAAATTCTATAGTGATTATATTCCATATTCTTTAGGTTCATTTGTAACTATGTTGAATGAATTGTCTTCTTCATCAGATGCACTCAGCAATGTTTTACAAATTATAAGGATGTTTGACAGAACCATTATGATGTTAATAAATATGGTGAAAGTAATCGAGATAAAAATTATTAGTTCTCCAGATAAAATACTTATAAAAACGGGTTCCAAATTTTCATTTTATATAATAAAAACACTTATTTTTTTCAAGTTCAGATGAAATGAAGACATGTGTTTTATGATATTTTAAAAAACTATGAATAATGTGACTCTATGAATCAACTACATCCCCCTTTTTTGAAATTATAAACACAACTGAATAAATAAAAACCAATTTTACTTTATTAATAATTTATCCCCTTTTTGAAATATATGCTTCCAAAAAAATTATCCCCTTTTATAAAATCCATTATCTCCCTTTAATAAATAAATTATTCAATTTTTACGTTATTGAATTTATATCTATTTTTAAATTTCAATGTTTTCTTATTTTAAAATAAGATTAAAAAAATGAAAAAAATATTAAATTTTAGCGAAAATGGTTAATAAATTATAAATAAATATCATGTATGAAAATGAATTCTATTATCTTAAATTAACACTCCTTTTTAATATTTAAGGAACTTATCGCCCTTATATTTACAATAAGAGGTCCAAAAATAAAAAAATATACCCCATTCTGATTTTTTGGATCATTCATTTGTTGGAAGTCAAGAAAATATCACAGTGATGGAAATAAAATGTTGGATATACATGCAATGTAAAATCATGTGTCAATCCTCGAAATATGAATATTTTGTAAACATGAGTACTTTGAAAATTATAAATAATATATGAAATAATAATTATGGAAATGTACATTATGATAATCTCTAAATATGATTTTTAAAAATATAGCATTATTAGAATAAAATAAAACCTATTTAATATGTTTTTCTATTAGGTGATTCAGATTAATAAGTTTTTTAACTTTTTTTAGTAAAATTCACTTCTTGAGTGGCTATATTAACTTAATTTTTTTTGATATATTCCCTTCTTGATTATATATTTTCTAACAATTCTCTATGAATCATTCATATTGTAAATTTAATTTTATAATTTTCTATTATAATAATAAATTATAATGAATTGTTTCATCAATAGATTTTGAAAGATCTTTATCCTTGTTATCAATATTATATACAATGTCTTCATACTGTTCTGATATTTTACAAAAATCATCATAATTTCATGCTACCAAAAACTCTTTTTATTAAAGGTATTTATATCCTAATAAATATATTTATAATACATTAATATGTTTTTCTTCTTTCAATTATGAAATATGTAATGAAATGAACTTTTATAAAAGAAATTTACCATTTTGATTAAATTAATTTTTATGAAATGAATTTTTAGAAAGAACATTAACTACTTTGGAAATGTTTCACCATTATTTGTTTTGTAATATTTAACAAAACATTATGCATTCAAGTTTTAGATAATATATATATTTTATAGAGACTATTAGGATTAGTATATTATGGGTTATGATAAAGTCAAGTTTATAGGGACAAAGGAAGTGATGGCCACAACTGGTATGATCATAACCTATGAAGCCAATTTATCAATGGTTTGAGAGAGATAACAAAATTGGGTTTTGACCTATGCAAGTCCAAGTAAAATTTTAGCAACTAACGTTTTTTCAAAACCATTTATGGGATAAGTTCAATCCCATCAATATCATGTCCCAAACAATGTCCGAGAACCACCCCATGAAAATATCAAAATTACACACCACACCCTTAAGGAATTATCTTCTGTAATAAAGAGATATGTATCTTGATCATATCAGTATGAATTTTTATATTTTATTTTGTATAAAATAATTAATATATTTATTCCTTTTTAACATTACTTTTTAAATGACTGATAATGAGGTTTTGACATGATGATACACAAATCGTATTTTTGGGGAATATATAATTTCAATCAAAATGATTTTTTGATGAATTTAATAATAATTGTAAAAAATTAAATCATAATAAAATATTATTAATAAGTAATATATATTAAATGTATACTAAATATTATTTTATGATGTTATGTTTAATTGTTATAAGGGTTATAAATTTGTTATTGTTAAAAAAAAGTACGTCAAATTACATGGGAATTTTGATTTAAAAGTTCAAATTCCCATATTAAGATTATTATTTGGATAAAATAAATATTATTTTTTTAAATACCATTTATAATGATTCCAATGGATATTTTTTCATAATTTTCTGAGAGAGTTGACTTTTAAGATAAAAATTAAATATTGTATAAATTTACAATGTATAATGACCCAAAAGGGATGTAGTATATTTTTTAAAAACTATTCATTAATAATATTAATTTCACTTTTAAAATATTGTGTTTTGAAGTTATTTAACACATTTTATTAATCCTTAATTACTCTTCCAAACATTATATTATATTTTATTGTATTTAAATCAGTTATTTATAAACATGATTCACTTACACATAACCAAGAGGGTTGTATTAATGTGTTACATTCATATCATAATAAAATATTTAAATCCTCACATGTTTGGTAGAAATTATTAGAAAAATATATGGGAAGGAATGTTTTTTGGGTTACATTATCTTATAGAGTCCAAAACTCACATTTGGAAATCAATAAAGAAGTGTCCTCTCATTTTCTATATAAAACCACCCAAATTTTCATTCCTCCTTACTAAAATATATTAGAGAAAGAAAATACTCTATCTTTACCTCTATATATTCTGACCAATATTATCCCAATCTTCTAAAAATAACCTACCAAGATTTTAGAATCATCCTCTCAAGGTATGGGATCCTCTCATCCTCTTTATTTAAGAATCTTCTTTAAATTATTCCTCTTAATTTACAATTATTCGTGTAGGTATATGTTATTTAATATCCCTTATACTATCCTTATGATTTTAATGTTTCAAGAGTCCCCTTTCACTCCCCCTAATCCTTTCTATTAATCTTTATATACACCCATTATTCTTCCAAAATTATCCTTCGATATTTCTATGTCAATCATTTCTTTATTAAATATCCATAACATTTCCTCCCATTAATGTTCACATAGATGTTTTTATCTGTAGTTTATTGGGTAATTTCATGTATTAAACTCAAAGTAATAAATCATGGGATTAAATATTATGAAATATGATCATATGTTGAATTATCTATGTAACACACTTATGCATGTATATAATATGAAAGTGATAGGTGAAATTAGAATTATATAGCCTCCAATGCATTGGGTAATATTTTAATCTCATGATATTCCATGTATGATGAGTGTTAATTTGTCCTACACATATTATGTTATGTTTTCTTTCCAATTATCCTTGACTTATGTATATGAGGACATGTTTTATTTGGTCGTCACATTCACATGTCGCCTTTATGTTATCATGTTATAAAATGCCTTATTTTTCATGATTTTTATTTTCACCCATTTATGACTCCTTGATAAGCCTCTTGGATAAAATTTAATAAATAACCATAATTTCTTCTTTTTTTATTCCCTTACTGGGATTTATATCTCACCCATTTGTTATGTATGTCCCTGGGTTATTCTTTATCGTTTTAGAAGAATGATATAATTTTAGGGGAATTATTTAGGATGTTTTCAATATATTCATTGTACTTATGTTGTATTTTGTTTTACTATTTTCCCTTTTTCCCAACTAAAAAAGGCCTTGTGATATTTTGGGTTGTATTAAGTGTGATTTAATTTAAACAATCGTTAAATAAATTGTATTAAAGAAATGGGTCATCTCAAAATTTAAATTAATCATGAATATTTTTCAAATATTTTTTATCATCTTTAGAAAAATCAACCATCTATTTTTGCCACTTTTTAACATCAATGTGTATATCTTCATCTAGAATTAAATTCACTATGGCATTGAATTCTAAAAAAATTCATAGTATCCACCTTCTTCATTAGATTGTAAGAACATTCTAACATTCATTAATTTATATGTACTCTAGATCCTTTAGTATATTTTGATAAACTATTCGGGTTTTAGTTCAAATTTGTTATATTAATAGGTTATGATATCACATTTTCAAATAGATATGATGATATTTCCACCACATTAGTAGAGTAAAATTTGATAACATCAGTTTATTTTTGACGAGTTTTTCTAATAATATTTTATTCTTACTAATTTAAGTTCTATTAAATAAGATAGAACATAGACAATGTTTTTCTTCAGATGAACATATCTTTTTATAAGTATATGTAGTTCTTGATTCAATTTCTATTTTAATAATTTTATTGACTGGGGTAACATCAATATAATTATATTTCTTCAAAAAAACTATCGTTTGAACAACCTTTGGTGAGATGAATTCCATGGTAATATCATCTCATTATCAAATCTCATGATGATGAATAGATAGAGATATGGATTTAAGTTGAACTTCCATCACTACCTCCTTTCCATTTCCTTCAAAATCTAGCTTCCTCTTGATGGGAAACACTTCAATTATTAATTCATGAATAATAGCATAGGGTAACAGGACACTTTTTACTTGAGAAGCTCTTAATTTATATGAATATTTTGTTTATATCTCCCCAACTATTAACATTCATTGATTTCATTCCCATGAATTCACAGATTTCACATAATCTTTTCCAAAAAAAATTCCTAGTAATATTTTTTATTTCAACATATTTATTTCACCGAATATTTCACTCTAGGAATTACTATAAGTATAAACCATCTTCTTGAATTATTTTAAATTAGAAGAAACTCTTTATTATTGAATATTTTTCAATAGAACATCTCCTTTTTTATATTTATTCATCTTTGAAGTCATATTCTTAAACAAATACCACTTAAGGATATTTCTCTTCTCCTATGATGTTTTCGTATCCTAATTTTCATCCTTTTCCTCAACATATTTTTTTTATTCTAGAGAAGAAAAATTTCTTGAATTAAAAAAAATATATGTTTTTTTTGATGTCATACATCATCCTTATCTAAGAGATAATTTTTTAATTGATGATATTTTATTCTAACAAATCATGTTGAGCTTCATTATCAAATATTTTAACTCATATAATCTTTACTGAAACCCTATTCAATGATAGGGAAAACAAAAAAACACATTAGTTTCACTATTCTCATTAAAATTGCTTCAATATAGATCCAAAAAAATAGAATGAGATTCAACTTATGTATAATGATAGGAAAGTGAAATAAATATACATAGTAAAATTTCACAAAATATTATCCACCATTTATTAGTTGAAGAAAACATTTAACAAATTTAAAATCAATTTTTAAATATAGTGAAATTTGGTACATGTTATAATAATTCTCTTTTACCACAAGTTGACCATCTTCCACTTTTTTCTTCATGAGAACTCCACAAACCTTGGGAAATTTGTGTAAAATAAACACCAACACCCCTTCCAAGGGTATTCTTAATAGTTTAGTAAACTTCTCCACGATTAAACTCAACATATTGCCAAAATGAATAAACAATACTCATTTTTCATATCTCAATTCATTGAATCTAAAAGATCTATAGTATTAATGGATGATTGAACAAAAATTGAGCTCATAATATCCCATAGGCACATAAATATATTCTAATAATTGAAATTTTATTGTATCCATCAAATAAAACTCGTGATTAATATATAGATCATGGCCTACTAACCATTCATAGATAATTTCTATTTGTGGAATACAACTTGATGTAGACATGAATCAAATCTGAAAATGAACAACACTTCTGAAATTTGAAAAAAATTGATAGTAGTTTGGTATTGAATGCATCCAACTTACTCTGGTTCCAATCATTAATAATGGCATAAAAAATTAGCTTACAATATTCATTGATCAGCTAAGATTTGAAGGTATAGAAATATTCACTCAAAAACACATGACTGTATAAAAAATTTAAAATAATTTAAATTTCATTTTCCTATAGATTATATTTCTTAAATTTTAGTATCATCGAATAAAAAATAAAATTTCTACAAAGATAAATAATACTATGATAAGAAAAATGTTTATATAAATATTTTTAGGTACATAAAAAATGAGACAAATTCTAATGAACGTTATATTTTGGTAAAGAACAAGATCATATTCATTAAAATATGGATCCATATAGATTTATCTAAATAATATACTATTGAGAAAATAAAATTTTACTTAATAAATAGCTAGTTAAAATTGTAAAAACTCTAACGCAAAATAAATTAAATAACTTTGATTAATATTTAAAAAAACATAAAACATTCCACACATAAAATTATTTTAAATTAATCAAGGAGTATATATAGATAAATTAGAAAGAAAAGTTATGGGGTACTGATGAAATTTATTCAGTTAATTATATGTAGTGACTTAATTTTTTTAGATATAATTTCTTTTGGAGATATACTTTATTAGGCCTTTAGGTACATATGTATTTTCGAAAACAAAATTTGGTACCCAGGTTTTCTTTGGTCATTGGTGTTCATAAGAATCCAGTTCGCATGAAATAAAAGATCATTTTATTTCAAAAAATACCACTTTGTTAAAATAAAAATTATCTCCCAAATGTATTCTTATTATAAACATAGTGAAAAAATGGCTCTTGAGATGACAAGAAGTTATTTAATTAAAATTTTGATCATTCAAGGGATTTATTTCCCATTCAGGATGTATTCCTTTTTTTCCTCAGTTGTCCATACATTTTTCAAAGAATTTACAAAATGTGGTAATATTTTACAATATCTTCTCTAATAATTTAATATTTAAATTCTACATAGAATATTTTTTTTATCATTAACAAATTTTTGTTTCATATATGAATTTTTTATCTTTTGATCATCAGAATTTGAATCTTCATGATGATTTAACAGCACATTTTTTGTTTTTTATCAACATTCACATAATAAAATTTATTCTGTAAATATTACAAATCAGATTTTAGTCTATTATTTTTATCCTTTTCTTTTTTGTAACTCATTTTTGGACTTGTTCAGCCATTTTTTCCATCCAACTAACTCAGTTTTAATCACATTGTACATTGAATGTTTAGAAAAATCACCCAAAACATTCTCACATTCAACCTGTCTCATATTTCACTTATTTCAACACTATTTATTAACTATGTAATAACATCAATTGTGGGATCCTCAAACTCATCTTCACAATCAATTTCAACAGAACATTCATCGTTAGAATCATAGAGACATATTGAATAATGATCTATGTTCCAAAGGGTTTAGGAGGATTATTTTTCCACAAAAGGTATTTCAATCCATGGAACATTATCATATAATCATATAATAACTCTATTATCATTGTAATCATTTGATGAACTATTTGATGATATATTTACTTCAATAGCATTCCATATATCCCACATTTTCAAAATTTTCTTTGCTTTTGTCTTATATTTTTTTAATGATTTCAATATTCCCTCTTTAACACTAGACAATATTGTAGAATATAACTAGTAATTATACATTCATAACTAAAAATTTTAGATTATTAATTTTTGTCATTATTTAAATTTTTTACCATCTCATAATCACGTAGGAAAATCATATTTCACATATATTGGTTAACCCTCCTAGAAAATTGTGTTATTCTTCATTTACATATCCTAACATAGCCATACCTCTTGAATTTACATGGATTATCATTACAAGAATTGGAAATTAAAGAACCAAAATTTTATTTAAATGAAACTACATTCTTCTTATTTTCCTTATATGAATTTATTTTAATGTGATAATAGTATTACATTAGTGATCTGATCAAATCATGAAGACATAACTTGGTGATATAATTATTATCATCAATAGATTTCTTCTTTGATTACTAGTCCTTTGATAAGATATCATTATCCTTTTTTACCAACTAATCATCAAATTACTCATTTTCTATATAATATTGTGTATTTTTAATTATCATTATCCTCTGATGAATTTGGGGAAAACATTCATCAAGAATAAAATAAAAATATTGATTGTCCTTTCTAAGCAGACCTTTATTTGTTTCATGAACTTTTGATGTTCTCAAATTTGTAACATTTAAATTTTTTCAAATGAAATAATAATTTCTAAAATAAGAAAATTAAATATATATATTTTGTTGGAATGAAGATTAAAAAGTTATTTCAATACATAATCCATAATTTGGAATTTTCAAAATACACATTTAAAGACTATGTTTGAACCTTTAAAAAGTTCCTACCATAGAAAAACCTCATGATTAAAACTATTGAATCCCACCATCATCAAAATCAAAAAAACACCATAAAAATTACCATTTTCTAAAATAAAAACCCTGAATGGGTTACATGATTTCCACCATTGATTTCAACCCCATAATTTGTTCAAAAAAATAACCATTTTAAATTTTGATATTCAAGAAACTGTCAAAGTATCATCAGGCCTCGATAACTATCACATAGAGATACACAAACTAACACTGAAGGAATTTTCATAAAATAATAATCTTCACTACAAACCCTCATCGTCGCTGACATCACTATCATCATCACCATATAGCTCCACCGTAATCCCTCATCGGGACCAATAAGAACACCAATATCATTGTTAAGATACTCTATTAGAAACAACCATAACCTATAGAGAAGTCATCAAATTCATTTCAAAGAATAAAGACCCATCACCAATGTCGTTGTCAATGTCATCGAGCTACTAAAGATGTCAGAATTAGAAGAAAATAGGAGAGACCACAGGTAGAACACCCTGAAGCACTAGTCGCCTCATCACCAAACCAAAAAAACGTTAGTGATGTCTGAGATCTCCACCAGAACCATCCATCATGGTCGTGAACTAACCAAACCCAGTGAAACACCCAAGTAACCCATCACCAAAATTATTAAACTCATTCCATGGATGACCACTGTGAAACAGTGACACACATCTAACGATAAATAAAGAAAACTAGTGGATGAAACCCTTATATCTTAAAAACCACTATAAAACCCGAAGTTGGAATAAAACAAAATGAAAAAGGGGATAAATGAGACTGAAACCCTAAATATTACTCGATATTAAACAGTAGATATAACTGTAAATAGATCAAGAGAACTAATGGGAGGTGAATATCACATTGCCCTAACCCCCACCGTCCCAGTCCCAAACCCATCTAAACAACCAGCACACCAACCCTATATGGAAATGAGTGTGTCATAACAGATTAAAAGAGAAGGGGTGAGAAGAGAATAAAATATAAAATTACAATAAACAAACATAAATATAGAAAATTAATATTGTATTCAGTCTCTTTCTTAGATACCTGTTCTGATACTAAATGTTTTCCTATGTAACCACAATAGGTAAATTGAATTTTTTTTTATGAATCTAAGTTTAAATTGACTTACAATATTTTACCACCTCAAGTGTTAAAATAAAAAGTAACAAAAAGTTTCATTTAAACCAAAAAATAATAACCCCCAATATTTTCTCCACATATGCAGCTGCAGTGGCTAGGGGGTTTGGGGTTCGTTGCAGCAGTTACATGGTTGAGCATCTGACCTAGTTTATTTACTTATGTATGTTGTAAAAAAAAAGACCTAAAAACACATATTATATTAGAGTATAAAAAATATGCATAGTGGAAATGATGATGGCCAAACATTTAATAACATCTGAAAAAATCAAATATCTAGAGGAAATAAAAAATATGTTCAATGAAGTTTACACAATGTAAATTAAAATCACATTATTGATTCACAAATAAACTACCCGTTAAATGGATATCATAAATAACTCTTTTATCATAATGAATATGGGGAGTCTAAAAAATGATTAAATGTATAATCGAATTTATCTTGTATAATGTAATTATCAAATTTAACCATTTTAATAGTCTATATTTCAATACCATATAATCACTTGACTTTAGACCTATTAGGAGGCATCATTCTTCTTCTATAGTCCTAATGCTCAGCTTTTTCTTCCTGGAAGAATCCCTCAATCAACATAACTAACAAAAATAACCACTTCTAAAAAATAGAATCTTAACTCTATTTCATTAGTGGAAGACCTCAATCTTAATGGATTGGAAATATTGATAGATGACGGGAATTTAAAAATGAAAACATCCCATGTAAACTCTTAAAATAATCACCCAAAAATAAAATATAATCGGAAGTTCTCTCATGACAAAAATTATTTGTAGAAATCAATTTGATTGCATTTTTTAATGTGTTTATCTTTAAATGTCCTCTTTTAGTCCTATTTATTGAAAATTCCCTAGCGATCAAAGTCAATTTTCATTGATATATCATGTAAGTGCATCAGAAGAATCTTTTTCATTGTATAAAGAACATAAAAATGTATCATATCATATGTTGAACTATGTTTATCAGCATTATAATACTTATAAATTTGGTGAAATTTATTTAGATAGAAAACATTTGACATCTAGATAAAATAATATGAATTAAGGATACGAGATTGTCATCCAATGAGAAAAAACAGGAACATAAAAATCTTGAAGTTGGGATAAAATAAAAAAATGTGTTATAGGATTCTAAAAACATTGAATAAAATAATTCTATGACTCAACAGACCCAACACTTCCAACAATGGAATCATCTAGTGATGATTGATTTGATCTTCCACCCTTAGACCCTCATCCTTCTGCCTTCATCCCACAGACCTCTGACATTTGTTTGTTCTAGATCAGTGTTGGTGCACATCTGGATTCTCCCCAATGGGCCCCTTCCAGGAAAATTGGAATCAAATCGGTCTCATTTTACTTGTGAGCTTATCACACCATTATAGTGGGTCCTAGTTGATCATTGGGTTTCACTACCTTTCCATACATGTGGATAACTCACCACTGGATTTTGTAGCCTCTCTATGTCAATATAACTCGTTGTCTTGATTATCAACCTCCACTAAATAGTGAACATCTCCATTACAATTCATACTATTGACATCAACAAAACGTCAGTTTTGTCCATATTTTTAGGATGAAATCCTTCTATGTATCATCACTCGTGACATCTTGTATTGTCTATGACTTCTACACTTTACATCAGTGCCTCCAAAATTTCATGATAAACCTTGATGCAACCCCTTTTGTCTGCATCATTACTGTTTCTCGACACAAAAGAACACCATTTTCATGCATCAAAATAGTGTATTGACTGTATTCTGCACCTGATCTCATCTATGGTTCTACATTAACCAAGCAATCATCTGCTCAACTATATCTAGTGAAGACGGTTTTTTCAACTAGTTCCATTACAATCCATTTTAATTTTATTTTTGAATTTTAATTTACTGCTAGATATAAAATTTAATTGTATTTTGATGAATTTTTCAATCAAGATTACATAACGTTAAATTTTCCCATGAAATCAATGATAATATTAATTTTTGTTTTGCTAGTCTCAACAATGAAAAAATCCATTTGTAAATGCAAGAGAAATTGTCTTAAATTATGAATATACTTGTTTCCTAACTTGATGTTGTACCATTAATCAACCACTAAACAAATTATAAACGATAAAACAAGTTCAACAAATGGATCCACATCAAAAAAAAATTACCAGTTAAAACTTTCAATAGTCTAGTTGAAAAGAAACCATCGATTTAAACTGTTATATTAGAGGTTTGAATAATATCCATGATGTTTAAGGGTATAAAAGTTAAACATTAGGCCTTAGAAAAATGTATTAACATTGATACAATTTTCACAGAATTTAGTTCATTCCATGTAAAGAAGATGTTGATGTTGGGGAATCATCAGTTGATGATCTATTGAACCTCAATGGCTGAGGTTGGAACGTTTGGGATATTATTATATTTTAAACTATGAATATGAGACAGATAAAAAAGGATAAAATATTCTGATTTAGAGAAATTAGATATGTATTATTAGATATGAAAAAAGTGACATGTGCCATTAGATATGAAAAAATTATATGTTTCTTATCTTTGAGAGTGGTGATGCATGCCTCTATATATATGACGACATTTCAAAAAAAAGAAGGAGGTTTGGCATGATGTATCTATAGTGAGAGGGAATCGAGAAGGGGTTTCCACTTTCCGGTAACTGGTGTGTAGAGAGGGCATGCAAGATGTAACTTCCTTGAGATAACTAGGAAGAGGATACCAATTTTGGTTGCTTGTGCTGATAGATGAAGAAGACAATGGTTTGTGACAATGGTGATGGAATTGTCAATGACAAAAATTTAAAGAGATTCATTGTTGTACCATGTATTGATCATCCTATTGGATGTGGATATGAAGTGACATGTCCGGGTTGTGGGGATCGATAGTACATCAAAATGGTACGTTCATGGGTGTGGGTGCGTTGTAAAAAATATTTCAATTCTGTTTTGAAAAAACATTCAGGTGATATGTAAAATTCCTTCAGGTGATAAAAGGACATTGGGTGAATTATGTGGTGTTTTGTGACAGCTTCTTATAAAACATTGGTCTCCTCCCCAACAATCTGTAACAATGTTGGCACGTCGTTCTGGAATGATAAAATCGAGATGTAATAATGGAGTCACATTGTTGAGTTCATTAGAGATCTATAATTATGAAAACTATGATGGGTGAGATGAATCACGTTAGTGTCGACATAGATGATCTCATATAGATTAAGATCTGACTAAGGTGGAGTTATTGTGAAAGATCTGATCATGGCTAAGTTGATTATGGTGGAGCCCACAATCATGATGGCATAATGGTGGGGATGATGGAAAAGTATTCAAATTATAAATCGAGGTGGAGATTGTTGGGACATGTTTTTATTTCTAAATTTTAATACGAGAGAGATAAAAAGGGATATAATATTATGATATGAAAAAAATAGATATGTGAGATTAGATATGATAAAAAGAGGTATGTGTCCATAGATATGAAAAAATATATATGTTACTTATCTTTTTGAGGGGTAGTGGACTGCTCTATATATATGAGGGTGTGATAAATAATCAGAAGGAGGGTCGACACGATATAGCCACTGTGAGAGAGAATCATGTAGGGGTTTCCCTGTTTTCTGTAACCAATGTGTTGAGAGGGTGAAAAAAATATAGCTTCTTAGATATAACCGAGAAGAGTTTACAACTTCTGGTAGATCATGCGAAGAGATGATGAATGCAATGTTGTGCGATGATGGTGAGATAATTTTCAATTGATTGTAAGAAATGAGATCCATGATGGTTCCAAGTATCGAAATTACTCTTGGTTGTGGAGATCAATAGGCGTGTCTCAGTTGTGGTGGTCAGCAATACATCAAAATATTACATTCATGGGTGTGTTTGAATTGTAAAAATTCTTTTGGATGTGAAAATCCCTTGAGTGAGCTTCAAAAAATTCTTTTGTGTGGAAAAATTATTCAGGTGCTAGGTAAAATTACATTGGGGAAATTATGTTTGGTTTTGTGACTACTTATGCTGCAACATCGGGCTCCACCACAACAGGACCAATGATTGAATGTAGATGAAGCTTATGGTTGATGATAATCTCATATAAATAATACCTGATGAAGTATAAATAAATCTATGATCTATGTGGTACCTCAACTAAAATAAGGTTGCATCAGTAGAATATAGGGAAGTTGAGTTCTGGGATATGGGATGCACCAATGTGGAAGATGATGGTGAAACTAATTAAACCTGATGCATTTCCACTAGTATGAAGAAATAACATTGATTGGATTTGGTTCATGGTTCACCTTATGAAATCATTGTTGTTATGGTGTTTTACCTTCTGATTAGGAGTTCCTATGTCTCTAATTATTGCAAGTATGTGGTTTTAGTTTACTGTAGGCAATATGCTCGACCATATTGCCTTGAGTTTTGAAGCCGGAGAATTGATTGATTGTGGAAGATGGGAGAGGGTGACATACTGAATGTTTTAATTATTTGATAAATATGACCTATTGGGTGACTTCATGCTTTTGTGTTGATTAATCCTTTGAGGTTCTGTATATAATGGGTTTGAGTGTTTTCCCTTGGGAAAATATTAATGATAAAGGAGACTATCATGTAGGATTTCATCTGGAAAGTGATATATCAAATTGAATGAAATAATTGAAAGGAAAAAATAACAATTAAAAACTATAATGTGATGATTCTATGATAAAGGAAAAGAAATATGTTGTCCAAATATGGGTTGAACTAAAACCTGAGATGAAGAAATAATTCTTTTACATGGAATTTATCTAAAACTGGAAATATATCAAAATTCAGCTATTAAAATAATGTGAGGTAAAGTTTGTGTGTCATGAGATAAACTGAAACTAAGACGAAGATCACTGGGGATTTTAACATATGTTTTAAGGGTATGTGTTTTCAAATGGTAAATTTCTTGAATAAATTTAGGTCAAATTTCATTTTTAAGGAATTTTTATACTTTTAGGACTATCGGGTAAATTATAATTTTTTTATGTTCACTCTATCTATAACTATGTTCTCCAGTTTAGTACATATAAAATTGTTTTACTAGATTCTTTATTTTTATATTAAATCAATTTTTTCTATATTAATATGGAGATATAATCAAATATTCAGTTGAGATACTATGAGTCTTTTTAATATTTATTTTTAATCATGTTTATACTTTAAGAATTCGTAAAATTACACAAAGGAGATATAGGTGACAGACTTCTTATCAATGTTTTGTACTGGATTTTTTCATTTTTTTAATCTTTTATATCCATGATGATGGAGGTCTAATCATGGAGTCACCTCTATGTGAGATATTCTGATTTATTTGTGTATTTATTTACGTATCATTTTTAAACTCTAAAAATTCAAATAATTACCCAAGTGAGTATCAGGTGTAAATCACATCTTATTCTATTGTATTATTTTTTTTCTCAATCACTATAATAAACTATTATCCCTTAACATCATTTCATTTAGTGTTTAGTGAATTATATATTAAATGGGTGTGGTAAAATACCATGAAGGTGAGAGGAAATATGCTTCAGTTGAAGAGTATTTCTATATGTTAATAATGAAGTAAATAAATATATAGTCTTCTCATGGGTCGTTGAGTATAATGGGTATTTATGAATTGATTATAGTGAATACAATTACTCAAATTTTATTGGCAGTATTAATTTAGTAAAACTAAGATGAATTTACAAAGAGACAATGAAGAATCTCACACATATTCATCCAATAAGGTCACATCATTCTCCCTAAATTCGTAGTTGCATATCATTATGTATGTTTTTTCCATTAAAGTTGTTTTTTCATCTAAATAAATCTATATTCATATACATATTCACATTTATAAAAACCCCCACTATTTGAATTTTTATTATTCCTTTAATAAATTAATATGTTCTATGAAAAATAGAGTTTTCAAGTAGTCTCATTATGATAGACATTATTTCATATGTCACATTAGTATATAAATTACAAAAAATATTGATCTAGAATTTGTGAATAAAATTCAATTTTCATGTATGAAATGTTTTCAGGGAGACGTGGAACATTCACACAATATTTTTTCTAAAACCAATCATAATTTTTTAAAAAAAATCTATAATTGCGGAATCTCAATTAATAACTGATCATATTAGTATCTATATTATATTTTTCAAATTAGTTATTCATCATTTTTAGTCCTTTTTATAATAAAATAGAGTTGGTAACTATTATTATTTGCTGTAATACATAATCTATGAGTGTTTCATCACAATTTCTTTGTTTGTTTTTAAAATTTTATTTTTGTAGCTATTTTGATCCAAATTTTAAAAAGGAAAATAATATTTTGGATCAAATAAAATCAAACCAAAATAATTTCAAAAAAATAATGCTCAGGAATATAACTTTACTCATTTTGAAAGTAACTTCCATAATAATTATTATGGGATAAATATTTTCCAAAATAAAAACTATTTTCAAAATCAATATATTTTTTATAACGAAAATCCAGGTGATATATCTTATTCTATTCCTAACAACTCAAAAATGGTATATTCTAGTAATGATTTGTGTAGGTGTGTCCCGCATATGAATGACCCCAATAAATAAGATTATCTAATACAACAATTTAAAAAACAATTTAACAAACTATAAAAAAGGAAAAAAGGAAAATAGATTTAATTTTTACAATGGAGAGATAGATCAATGAGTGACTAAAGAAATGGAAAATCATTTCATACCCACTAATGGAATTATGATTAAATGACTTTCCTGTTGAAAAAATATTAGGAGATCCACAAGACATAGATGAATATTGTGTTTATTTTGAAGAAGGTATAATTTCATGTGATTTCCATCATTTAAACAATTATATTCCAATCAAATTGAGTATTCATTGGCTATCGAGGACACTCATTTTGGTCTAGTTAACATTGAGAGTATTGAGGAGCTTGATCCACAGATATCTCCTACTAAAACATTTCCAATGGCCCCTTAAAATCAAAAAAAATTGTAAGCTAAAATTAATCATTTTGGAAACTCAATTATGAATTCATATCATTATATATAGTTGATATTGATCTATAAACAAAATTTTCAATTTCTTGTTTTGAGAATTCCTCACATGAATAGAATTTCTTAGTTAATTGAGAAGAAATATGCACCACCGAGGGTGCATTTTTTAAAGATAATATGGTGGTTGTGTTTCTATCCCATATAAAATAATTTATATAGGAACCTTCCAGGAGCATGAATTCTATGAAAATGTTTTCAAATATGTGGATTTTTTATTTTTGAACTGATTTTCATTTAATTATGTCAATGATAAATTGAATATTGTTTTCCCTCTTCTGTAGATTTTGAATACTCGGATTATGAATGGGTTCCCTTGGTAGTTGATAATGAGGATGAAGGTGCACTAGATTTTGTGGGATTTTATGAAGGATACCCACTTCCTCTTGGGAATATTGTCACTCCTAAGGTAGTACACATAATAAAAGTGAAAAAATTAGGGTCATACTAGAATCTGGTGGGCTGAGAAATTAAAATTTTTCATTTTCATGATGGTGAGACTTGTTATATCCAATCATATGACCCTTGATATGGTATAAGAATCCTGTGTAAATTAAATTCAGCACAAAAGTATAAAATTACTAATATACCATTTCAGAAATTAATCTATTATCAAAACCTGATTTTCACCAGCAATCATTTCATAAACGACCGAAAGTTGAATGCCTCTAGATCGACCACAACAACATCAAAAAACTGCTAGAATTTCGATAGTCAAATTATGGGTGTTAGCTAGGAGGTTTGACAATGAATTCAATGTTTTGATGATCACCACGTTGATGTATCTTGGATGCATGGGAGAGAACATGATCTGATTTCTTGGAATGAGAGTTTCTCTCTCAAGGAAGCATGAGAGGAGAGATTTGACTTATAAATCTCACTATAAATAGTCTTTTGATTGAGATTCTCTCTATTTTTAGTGGATGTATAAAATACCATGCATGGTTCTTAGGTCCCTAGAAATTTATGATCAACTAAATAATAATTATGAAAAACTATCTAGGCCATAAATATTATTTATTATATTATCACATACCTATAATATATACATTTAATATATTACATGATAAGACTCATCAAAATGATCCTTTCGAATCAATAAAATCTGTTGAACTATTACATTCTGGCCTGGGAGCCACTAAACTTGTGCCCCAAGGCAGTTCGTCACATGACCTCAAATGTATCTTACAATACACCAAAGGCCACTAACTAGCACTAGATGTCAAAGTTGAACTATTAGAATATTATACCCAAATACAATAGTGAACAACAAATTTAGATATTTTTTCATATTTTAAGATAGAATATTTTATGAATAATTTTTGGATCTAGGCGTTGTGACGACATGACATTTCAAGACCAAGTGAGTCGAAAATTAATTTTTTAGGAATATATTAAAAATACCAAATACCACATGTGTGCAGTTTTCCTTAAAAAAATAAAATAACTTCGAAATGGGACTTTTATAAAAAATATGAGGCCGATGTTCAGTTCGCATCATGAGTTTTACCCATGGTGTGACATAAGCTTTATCATTTTCGAAAATTTCCATAAAGAGAAATTGTAGATGAATAAATATAATTAATTAATTAATTAATTAAATTAATTTTTTTAACATGACACATCGACCAAATATCTGTCTATTCAAACACTCTAATGACCAATTCTAAGGGTTGGACACATAAACTTGAGAATTGAGAGAGAGTGATGGAGATATCCTCGATGAGTGATGACAACATATCAAGGATCATCTACACCAACAAAATTCGTGGATCTAGCCAATGAAAATGATGTAAATTCATTCTTCCTCCGATATTGATCCCCCTTGAGGTATGAAATCTGTATAATGTGGATTTATCTATTTCTTCTTATCCTATTAAAAATAAAAAACTATCACTCAATACATTGAATCGTATTTTAATAGTATTGGGGGTTGAAGAAAAATTTTGCAAGGATTATTTGGAGAAATTGTTTAATTTATTTTGGACCTTAATTCATTTTTATAATTAAAATTCATCATATTCATCCCAAAAATGTCTTATGTAAATATTTTTTGATTTTTTCTTGGTTTTCTCCAATCGTTCATTGTACCTCTATCCCTTGTGTTTTATTTGACCGGTGGATTGACCAAAATTCCAAGAAATCAATCGTTCTTCATTTTTTCCCAGTTTAACAGATTCACATTTTAGATCCAATGTCGGTATAATATAATAATCATGTCATGATAGTAAAAATAATAAAAAAAATTCAGTTTTTATGTCACTTGTATTGATTTCAGCAAGTGACAGTGGAGGGATTCAATGTTGGTATTTTCCCGATCAATTTGGATGGCAAGAGATTGTTTTTCTGATAGCGATCATGTTTGGATAACTCAAATACATGATTTAAAACATGAACCATAGAAGAAACCAATTTGGGATTGGTAGAGGAGGAATCCAAGTAAAGACCCATGGGTTCTGTGACATTCCACACTACATTAAATTCGACAAAGAAACACAAATAGTGTTGGGGACCTTTGTTGTGGTGATGGGGTTCTATGTGAAGAAATTTATCTCACTGTGTGTGAATCATACTTGGAATCTTCATGTGTACCTCGGTGGGTACATAGATAAGTTTAGGATTACGTGTGATTGGTGATGTCGTGTACTCAGTAACAGACATGGGAATGAGCCATGATACATGGGTAGAACCTAGTGCTGAGGGAACACACAATGCACTTTCAGAAAACATCGTGAACTCCTTCAATGATGGATTGGAACCATTTTATTCTTCTTCTTGGACAATTTCATTATGGTACATTCTCTTGATCCATTCCCTCAGGTTTTAGTATAGAGTTTCATAATATTTATAAGATGATGTTCCCCTCTGATGAACCTTATTCTTTGATAGAGTAGATAGAATCCCATTGTGTGACCATAAGTGAGATCATTTATCATCAACTCTTCCATGTTGTATTGGTATTGCCTAATTTGGTTTAGATAATGTTAGTGATGAATTATTTCATCCCGTACTCTGCATCTGGACACAACCCTCATGGTTCGGGCTCCATATTGAGCTCGTTGGGAGTTTCTAGGGGCAGCACACCCCAACTCTAGGGGTCTGAGGGATGGAGGTCCTCGGCCAAAATTTTTGGGTCACTATATCATCTTTGACATTTTTTGAAGATCTTAATGACTAACACTGACATCGCTAGGGATTTTTAGTAGTCATACATTATAGTAAACAAAATTTTAGCTCTTTGCGCTTCAAATCTGCTTCCATAGTAGCAATTTTATCTTTGGTGACAACCTTACACTATAGAGATACAGACTTCTTGTGTAGTTGGTGGAACCATGGATTATCTTACTCTTCTTGTAGCTCAATTCGAGCTAAGGATTTCTTTGTGCTATAAAATCTAAAATATCTCTTGTAAATTTCGCTCCCAAATAATACTGAATATTATATCAATCAGTGGCTGTAGGGATAATTCTTAAACCTTGTCAATATTTGTGTTCTCGTTCCTTTTTTCCTTTTACTATTCTATGTTCTATTCATTGGATTCATTGATCCGGGCATTTTTTATGCGACATTCCATAAGTGGCATTATTAGTATTGTCGTGAACAAAAAATACATGATTATTTATCGTGTACCTGACGAGTTAATTTAAATTTGGTTGTTGGTATATCCCATGACATTAGGTGTGATCACCATATGTGTATCGTTCACTTAATACTTCTAGCGTGTACTTATTGTGGCGAGACCTGACGAGTATGTAATCTCAGATGGATATCATCCATCCAATCTTACATGTGGAGTGTGTTCTCTTAAATGAGTATTATAAGGAACATTTTAGTAGAAATCCTTGCATAAAAATAAAATTGTGACTTTACCTTGAGGTTTTGTGTCAGCATTGAGTATATCTAGATGTTTTTATTATATTTGGTTTTCGTATACCAGTGATGAGTTTGTTATTATTAATTATGTAATATTCTTAGTGATTTATGGGTTTCATTGTGTATATTGTTATCTTAAACTTTTCATGGGATTTTCCAACATGTGTCATCTCTTATGTAGAAGATCATTTTCCAAATGAAGTCCTAGAGGGACTAGCACTATGCGGAGCATAGTGAGGGTGAAATAACGATGTGTGTTCCTATAGATACATTGAAAGCAGTCTTTCACCATATTACAAGTTGGAATTATTTTTAGTTTCTTTGTGATGGGATTGTATTTTTCCATTTTTCATTCTAGTATCTTTTATCGTACTCTGATAGTGGGATTTTATATGTATTCATGCGTGGTTATTAGTTGAATTATATTTCTGCATTGTATCCACTTGGAGAGGTGTGTGCATATATAGTTACATTGGGGGTAAGGTCTCCAATGTGTGAGATATTCCTACCCAGTGCTGGTCCCCAGATCATATCCCATTAGAGGCGGGCATGGGGTAGTCTCATAACAGGCCCCATTGGGCTAGGTCATAAAAAAGTAGTATCAAAGAATTCGATTATACCGTAGGATTGGAATTTCGGTGATTAGTTTTCGGTTAACAATGTTATGTGTTTTGAGAATGTATATTAGGATATACATTCTAGTGTTGGTGTGGTGACTGACATATCCATACACCAATACCTTAGCAACATGTTTGTTGAATCTGTACAAGTAGACATTGGTTGTAGGGAAACTATTGGTATATGTATCATATAAGAATGAGTTGTAGTTTTCAGTTCCCTTCTTAGTTCTACTCTCTTGATATACACATTGACCGTTGTACATATTTTTTTATTTTAGGATGCTTCCATGCCATTTTTCATCTTGGATTTAACATCATGACCACAAAGATGATCCCCTCTACGATGGGGCTATGATATAGGGACTTGTTCTAATGGTGTTTCCTCAAGGTGGTTCACCTGTCTTGCCCCAAACTATCACATAGTAGATGGTACCCGAAGTAACAATAGATGATGTGTATTCCTAATATCACATTATTATTTTCAAAATTAGTGACCCATTTGGTTACTTGGTGGGATTTACCCATTGGTAGCTCAGAACTAGCAAAAGGCAGTGACACGAATCTTCCTTCATGTATGGAAACCTACATAACAAATGTTGTTCAAAAAAAGTGGGCCTTCTTCATGGATCTACCGGACGAAGATGGGGATTCGTGACCCAGTTGTATGATGAGGCGAATCTAGAACAGTCAAAGTTTGAATGAATTTTCATAGAGGGGTTCTCTCCAACTATGTTGAGGGATCTACTCATCCAAGAGATTCTATAACTTCATTAGTTTAGTACGACTATGGTTGAGTATTCATCGAGGATCACCAATATCTCTTGGTACTCGATGTATATGATGGGTGATCAGTTATATCAAGATCAGACATTTGAGAAAGGAACACGTAGTTAATTTGAAGATATTGTGATACCTATATTCATTACTACCTATTATGTGATGCTAAATTATGCTTTGGTGGTTGAGAGTTTCTTGGCTAAGCAGATGCAAACTGTTTGTTCCGGCAGTGGGTAAACGTGAGCTGAGACTTTGGTGGTAGGGATCTAATGTAAAACACATCAACCTGAATGTTCGAGATGTTTCATGAAATTATCTCAAGACAAAGGTTTTAGGGTTTAGGGATCATTGGATGAATATAGTCAGCCTTTGGAGAGGAGATTCTACTATTGCGGTGGACAGGGACATATTGCATGAGATTTTCCACCAGTCTTGTGGCTGATAAAGAGGTAGGGGATAAACTGCCAAGGAGATACAACAGAATGAGTTAGTAGATATGAATGCTGAAATAGTGGAAATGTAGCTAAGAGAGAAGTTGTAGGTGGATGACATTATTACTTGTTACCACCACCACCGCCCCATGTGATCCTTATGAGACTCTGAGATCCGGTGGTCATGGGTTCTAGAAGTTGTAGGAAGTTGAGGGTTATTCCCTTGAGGCTCCAAGGATGATAGAGGGTATGATATACATCTTCTCTACCTTATCTGTAGTATTGATAAACACATGGGGGAGTCATTCATTTTTTTCAACATATATAGTTCAAAGATTAGATATTTATGTAGATCCTTTGGTCAACCCTTTCACTTTGAGACTCATACCTGAGGTCACTCAACAATGAGACACTTATGTCAATAGTGTGACCTGAATCATGGAGGTTGGGTTTCTATTTGGGATCTTTTTGCATAATTACTTGGATTTCCCTGGCTCATTCCGTTGTAAAAATAAAAATCTTGTTGTGTTCTTGAGTGTCATAGTAGTTTGTGTTATGATTTGTCCAAAAATCCAATTTTAGTAAAATGGAGGAACACTGATAGTGGCACACTGATACGGTGGCACCGTAATGGCGGCACAACAAAATAGTGGCACCGTAATATAGTCACACTGAAATTGTGGCATCGTAATGTTTGCACTATATTGGTGCAACTGAAATAGTGGCACACAAAAACAGTTGCACACCGAATCGGTGGCACCGAAATGGTGCCTCACCAAATTGGCATCACTGTAATGGTGTCACAATAATGGTGGATCACTAAAATAGTGTATCACCATTTTTAAAATCTCCAGTTTCTTGAGTTATTTCCTTGTTTATCCCGTCTTACATTTTACTTGATGTAAAGTGAGTTTAAGGCCTTATTTGGGTGTTTTTAAGGGCGTGTCATTGGACATTAAGTTTATATTTAATATCATAACACTTCTAGGATACTGAGATATTAAACCACGTTTTCATGATAATGATCCCATGTTAAGGAATTTTGAAGTTGATCCTCCTTTAATATAGGATAAGGATCTTTAAAGCGAGGATCCTCCCTTACTAGTGTGTTTCTCTTCACTCATGGGGCACCTAGAGCCATCCCTTCTCATGAAATGTCATTTTTTGCCCTATCCATAGATCAAAATATCTTTAGATTTTTTCTTGGGAAATTTCTTACTACTCAGGTGACCCTCTTTTTTGGTGAAAAGTGGAGTTTTGGGAACCTGTTATTTCAAGTTTTGTTTATTTTACCTCTCTCAATATCTGTATCATTTGTGGTAGGTGTAGTAATGTTTTATCCTGATGAATAATGGATTTTTTTAAGAAATGAGTAATAAATGAGGGGGATGTGAATGATCAAATGTTAATATTTAGGGAATTGAAGATATTTGATTTTGATCAATAGTTTTATATTCTATCTTTTATGGGTTTTTTGGTTTTTTGGTTATTTTCCTTCATAATATTATGGTTCTTGGTAGTCTTTGCTTGCGCACTGGTGTTGTTCTATTTTGTTGTGATTCTTTGTTAACAGGCTTGAATATGAAATCTTATCAATCATGTATATTTGGTGAAACAAATGGATTCCCTAGAATCAAATATGTTTTGTGATCACCCCTATTTATCAAAGTGGAATTAAAGAACCTTTGTTGGGTAAATATAAATATACATGGGTTTATGTTGTGGATATGACCTGTGTACTATAGAGGCTTTGTACTATTTGCAGGCTGTGTGGTGAAATCATTGGTAGTGTGTTTATGGGTTCAGGGGTGGTCATAAGAGATTTTCCACTGTCAGGGTTGTGTTGGACATGTGGAGTGTAGCTGCAAAACTAGATTGTGTTGTGACTTAATGATTATGGGTGTGATGGCTGTGTTGTCTCCGTGTAGTGGGGATGCCTAATCTCATTGTGAGAGAATGATTTATAGGTTTAACATTTAATAATAACAATTTACAATGGTTGAATAGATTTCTATGAAAAAGGGTTTTTGTATTGTAACTCTATTATGGTTTTCCACATTTGTTTTTATGAATGGGTGTTATAATGGATTTCCATTCCTTATTTCCTACTTCCTTCTTTTCCATGGTGGTTTTTAGTGGCCTTTATCCTTTGGAAAATAGTCACATATGTTGTTCTTGGTAGTTTATCCAGGTAGTGATGGAATAAATTAATGATTACCCCATAATTAATGAATATCAAGTGGTTAGTTGATAAAGGGGTTGTGTTTATGAGGTGGTTGTGGTTGTTTGTATGGTTGTACATATTCTAGGAGTAGAAAATGTGGTCCTGTATAGGATATTTGTTTGTTTGAATCCTGTAGGATTGGATGAGTTTTTTCATACCCTTCTGTAAAAACATTAGTTCTTTGAAATTTATATACACTCGTGATACCTATTTAGCACCTTTTTATGAACACCTCCATTCTATGGGGGGTCCATTTCCAACATATCAGTGGGATGATTAATGGTTGGATACATAATTTCTACTTGGAATTGTCTTCTTGTTCTTACTGCTTTATCATATCCATGAAGTCTATAATGGCATGAGTTTTACTATAACCCAAGATCCTTTAGGTAGGTTGTGGTTTGGGTGAGAGGCCTATGTGATTTCAGGATAGGTTTGTTTCACACGTGTCTTCGGTATGATCCCCAAGTGTTTGGGGGGGGGGGTGGGGTCCAGTTGTTGTGACCCAAGTGTCTATGGGTGGGATATTTGTGCTTTTAGTCACAGGTGTTTGTGGGTAGGTTGTGCTAGTGGGACATCATTTGTGAAGATCAGTAGTGTCAATATGCCAGTCATTAGGAATGTGAAGCTAACTGGTGGGAATGTGCGGTAGGGTACCCAAATGTATATATGATTCTACAACAACATTATATTACTTTCATTATTTGGTGAGTGTGCCTTCGTGACGCTTGGATGGTTAGTACACCTTGGTAGATGATTTGATGTTCTAATATTCTCTCACTAGGGAATTAGTATTTCCCCCCCCCCCCCTTGTGCACGAGTAGATTTAGTTTTCCTTATGGATATACTTCTATACTCACCCTAAATTCATAAAATAATGACCATGTTTCCAAGCGGACTTTGAGGACTGTTCTCGATAGTACTAGATCAATAATTGGGTTAGTGTCCATTCTGCTACTAATTTTCTTTCATTTGGAAATTGCTTTGTGGATTTTTCTGAACATTTGTCACAGTTTAAATTTAAAACATGCATGCGATGGATTTTGGATTCCTGTATATAATATTTTGGCATTCTTTGGGATTTATATAATCTTATATCTAGATATGGTATTCATTAACATGTGTAATGCCTTACTATTGTGTGAGATTCTCTAACCATGGTGCTCATCACCATTCTGGGGCCTATTGAAAGTGGGACTCAGGGGTTCATTATCTCACTTTTTTCTTAATAAAATATATGCATGAAACTTTCCTATCCCTTCACTCATCTTGTAGATGGCGGGTGAGAACATAATGGTAACAGAGGTGATGGTTGATGGGTATGATGGAGTTTGAAGTTAGGCAGAGTGAGGACTACAATGGATGGTAGGGAAATAATGCTAGATATACTTGGTTCATGAAATAGGCTAGGGATGGCAGGCTATGACATAGGATTTTATGGTCCCCCATGATACGATGCAAGGACTCTGAACCTACTAAATGACCATGTGAGGCTACAATGATTACATGTTAGAGACCCTAGTAATGGTAAATGCATCATAATTATTTGTGTTCTTGTGTGTCTTGGGAATTTTTGGAATTAAATTTAAATATATAGTTAATATAAATTTTAAATTAATATTTTCATTCTAACCAGGATAGTATGTTCCTTGATTAAATTTTCATAAATGGAACCCGGATGTCACTCGCACCTGGTACGAGTAGTTGAGGTCCAGCTAGCTGACATTGTTTACTAGCAGAGGGACGATTGAGAGGAGGAAGATAACATGTAGAAAAAGACCCTTCGAGATTTCCAGCGGAAAACTTTAGGGATGTATGAAGGAATCATTTCAAACATAGAGATGAAGGGATGTATTGAGGATATGAAAATCACCTTTACCTTGATCCATGCTCTGAGCGAGTACTGGGTTCCTTGAGAAATGATCCAGATGTAAGGAGTGGCATGTCAGGGGTGAACACTTTACCTTGGGGAGTGGAATGAGAATGATGTAAAATAGGCTAGCATTGAGAAGGTGTTTTTTGAAGAGTTTCATTCCTCTATGAAAATGTCTGATAAGAGGCATGTGATGCTCTCCATATAGAAGGGTAGTATGTTTGTTATGATGTAGGGATAACATTCATGGATCTCGGACTCTATTCTATAGATCTCATTATAGATGAGGAGTCATGGGAGAGATGCTTAGAGGTGACACACTGACCACTTATTCATTATGTCATCACTCCCTTTATGCTTCCGACATAGTTATATGTTTAGAAGAAAGACTATATAGTGGAGAGGATGAACTCATAGGTATGTGTACCATGATAGGGGAGTTGGTCAAGCTCATTGAAGGGGAAGGAAATATGTTGTAGGTCTCTATTTCCAGGGCCATCAAGGATTCAACCATTGAGATGTAAGCCTCAATAGTTCCAATTCTGATCTTGTAGTCTTTTTCCATTTCCAACGGTCCCAGGACGATGGTGCATTGTATGTCGACTCCATGGAAATATTTTGATTCAGTTCCAAGTTTGAGCTCCGTATAGTGGGTGTGTATAGTTTCAACACGCACCTCAAAAGTAATAGTTTTCGTTAAGACCATTCCATCATCAGAGGTAGTGGGATCCCACTCCACTAAGGGTAGATAGTGCTGGAGGAAGCCTACACCAGGTTTCTCTTCAGGGACCTCTATCATCAGGTGTTCGGGGAGGCGGTCGATATCAGATGTGTAGAGATGATGGGTTTGGGTATGTGCATGTCGTTGAGGCAGCAGTTCTAACAGGGCTAGAAGTTGTCGAAGGTATGATCAGTCTATTTATTAATCGTATATTTTATTTTTTTGATTTAGGAAATTCAAACTCCTTTTTTAACACATTCTAGCCCATGACATGGGAATAGATATACATAGACTTTATGTTACCCTAGTGTTGAACATGCCAGTTGATGGTTAGACCAGTCTATTGGATGTCTTCTGGGGATGTATACTGATGTTGGGGCTGCATTAGTGCATTGGGGATATTCTTCTTCTACAGATGAAGACATCTGTGGTTATCCTTATCATTGATTTTTTGTTCTCTATGTAGGAAATTATCATCTTCTTTCAGATGAGAGTCATGTTTTCAGATATAGATGGCTAGCGTGTACCTTTTTTTGGAGAGCACAGTCATCGGGATTGAAGTTGGCATGTGGAGACTATTCTTTATGTGATATCCAAGTTGTTATATGGGTTGACTGTTAATGATATGGTGGTGGTTCTGAGAGTTTTTGGAGAGTTCCTAGATGTTTTCCATAAAAAGTTTGTGACTCTACTCCCCTAGTGCGACGTTGAGTTCAGAATAAACATGAAAATTACAGCCAATATGATTTAGATGGCTCCTTATCAAATGCTGCCTTCTGAATTGTGGGAGTTGTAGATTTATATTGACTGACTAATGAAAAGGGGTTTATCTAGACGAGGGTGTCTCTGTGGGGTGCTTTAGTCATGTTTGTGAATAATTTAGTCGGTGGGATGAGGTTGTGCAAAGAATACTGGACAATTGATCATGTAATATTCAATAACCATTACCATTTCTATAGATAATATTTTCAACATGTTCATGGGAGAAGTTCAGGTCTCCCTAATTGATCTATAGTTTGGATATCACTAGTTGATGGTAAATGTGTGTGACATCCCAAAGAGTGAATTTTGGTGTAGTTATAGTAACTTTGAGTTTGTGGTCATGCCCTTCAATGTTACGAATGAACTAGGAATGTTCTTGGGGCTCATGAAATCTGTCATCCCCACATTCGTAGACCTATTCTTCATAGTAATCAATGATGATATTCTGATTTACTCAATGTTGGAGTTGGAGAATTATAAGCATGAAATGATAGTCCAAGAGGTCTTCTGACACCAGAAGCTCAATGTGATGTTCTCCAAGTTTATTTTTTGAAAGCAAGAGGTACATATCCTTGGACATGTCATGTATCATGAATGGATAATAGTGGCCCAATCAATGGTTTGGGTGGTGGTTTCTTAGAGAGAACCCGAGAACATTGAATAGTTTTGGAGCTTCCTAGGTCTAGCAGGCTATTACTGATGTTTTTTATCTGACTTCTCTCGAGTTAAAGCTCTGTTGACATCTTTCAATAGAGAATACCAATTATTAATGTGATGAGAGAAGTTTCGAGTATCATTCAGCTACATGATGGTTAATCAGGTTTTTACTCTTGTGCTTATGTTCCTAGAGGAAGGGGTGATGTTCAATGTCTTATGTGAGGATTTTGTTCTGGGATTAGGATGTGTGCAGATAGAGTAGCAAGTATTGATATCTTTTGGGTCTAGGAAGTTATTTTCACATGAACATAATTCTGTAACCCATGATCTAGATCTTTTATCAGTCATATTTCCACTGATGTTGTGGTGACCATACCTCATCATGGATCACTATGTGGTCTCCATAGATCTCAAGAGCATCATGTATATCTTCTCACAGTGAGACATGAACTTGTGGAAGTGAATATGGATGGGGTTTTCTTGGACTGTGAATTAGAGATCTCTTACACCATGGGAAAAAAGAACATGGTGGTTGATTCCTTATGTAACACATCACAAAAGGATGCAGTTCGAGAATCCACAGATGCTTGGAATGCAATAGAGGAGTTGGCAACTTTTCATAAGGATGCAAGAGTTGATGGTGGTAGAGTATTTCTATTACAGTTGACATTGTATTCTTCCATTTTATGGTTGGAGGAGGAGTCTTAGTGGGAAAATCATAGACTGATGTAATGTGTGATTGTTCTGTCCATGTTGATCCTCTGGAGGGATTTTCAGAGGATAGTCAGAATCAGATGTTGTTTCTTATGAATGATTTTTTCCCAATGGAAATGAAAAATAGAGTTCTACATGAGTTCCATAGCTCACCATAGTCAGTTCATCCCGAAGTTACTAAAATGTACTGAATCATGAGGGAATAATTTTTGTGGCTCCAGGTGAAATGGGAAGTGGTGAAGTTTGTGGAAAGGTTCCTAGTGTGTCAGTAGGTGAAGGCTAAGGACTAGGTTACATGGAGTCTGTTGCTACCCTTTAATGATCTTCGGTGGAAGGTGATGACATATAGGTAGATTTATTTAAATTATTACCCTAGACCTATGGGGGTGTAATGATCAATGGGTGGTAGTGGATTAGCTGATGAAATCGGCACACTTCTAATATGTAATGCCCCGACCCTAGAATCCTAGAGTTAGTGCATTATTACGTATCATTGGAATGATCACAAAAGATCAAGTCTCTAATGATCGATTAGTTTAGTATTCTTGGATGTGATGGATACATTAATAAGGATTAATTTACATCATAAAATTGAAATCTACAATAACATTATTTCCATAGACAATAGTGAGATCCCATAAACTCTCCCTACAGGTCAGTCATAATATACCTTTTCGCATCCTGGGAAAAACAAAACATATAAAGGGGAGATCTTAGATGCTCAGTAAGGATAACATTATAGTGGAAACATTCATAAATAAGAATAAACATTTAAGGAAATGTATAAAAATAAAACAAAATCCTTTTAAACTTGAACTTCAGCATAATATGGAAAAGATAAAAATCACATAATTCCATTTACTTATTCACATGGATATTCAATTAGTCAAATAATCACATTCAATATCAATAGCTACTTTCATAACGAAGGAATTCATAATTCCAAACTTTCATATCAACATATTTAAGGAATTGTGCCAAGACTACAAATAAGAATTTGACAAGGCCTTGTCCAAGACACTAGTTTGTCTCATGAGACATACCGATTCATCACGGAGCTATAGTGGTCTCCACCCGTCACATATTAAGTCCAATAAATTCCTCATATGATATGGTTTAAACATAAAATAAATATTCATATTAAAACTAGCATACAAAATGTCAATAATTTATCCATAACCATTAATGGGATAAAAATAACTCATCCACAATCAAACATATCACAAAACCATAAATTAAATATTGAAGATTTCTATCATAATAACACAACATCAAATAAAATAAAAATCCATCGAAGGATGATGACATAGATTAATTCAAAACAATTTTTAAAGAAAAATATCTTCTTATTTTGAAATCATTTAAAATTCATATAATTATAAAAGAAACCATTTATTTTTGTAAATATTATTATAATCTTGTAAGGGAAGCTTTGATGATGTTATAATGGCATGAAATAGATGCACCCGCCATATAAGTTAAAAAAATGAATTCGTATCTTAATTTTGTCAAAAAGGTTATAGTGAACCCTATTTGGAAAATGACGAAAATATTCCCTTATAAACATTTTATAAATAGTCAAACAATGGTATAAATTACATTAATAAATAGTCTATCAAATAGTAAGAATGTTTTCAAATATATTTTTAAGAAACATGAATGTGGATGATAAAAAGGTCTCAGTAGATTCATATGTAAAAAAACTCGGATAAAGACGATATTGTGAAATTCACCCTTACCATGTACTTCTCCTTGGTTTAGGGTAGGTTAACCTATTCTTCTTCAGGTTTTACCTTTTTATTTTATCAAAAAGGCTCTATAAGATGGCTTTATAACTAAAGTAAGTCCTCTAGGATGAATGGAGGATAGGTGAGAGGTTATTTGGGTAGAGTTTGGCCGTGCCAAATGGCTTTGAAGGTGTGAATTAGAGAGAAGTGGGAGTGCCCTTTTATAAGAGGGGTGAGGGGCATCTTAGGAAAATCTAGAAATATTATTTTATAATAAAATCCTTTTCAGTTTATAATGGATCAAAAAAGAAATATTTAAACTCTAAAGTGGGGATGTGTCGAAAACCACTCAACCAATAGGTTTTAGATAGGTTTGGGTCAATATATTAACTTTATCTTCTAGATTTAACTCTTAGTTAAATAGTCAGACATTTACCATGCCTCTTTGTATTTTATATTATATGGTTAATAAACGTACTATATACTTCCAAGAGAACACCAAGTGGTTAATTAATGATACAACTATCATTATATAATTCCTTGGGCCGATCCATTGATTTTAAGGAATATAATATCAATTAATAATATAATATTTGTTTTAAAAACTCTTTTATGTCCATTTTGACACTATTTGGTATTTTTTTGCTAAATTCATAACAACATTATTACTTTGAAAAAAATTCATCTAACCAACCCTAACATGTCATATTAACAAAAATAATTAGTTTAACTCATATAAAGTCTCAAATTACCTTTATTTGGATATTTGAAATATTAATTATTTTAATATTTCATTAATTGGGTAATTACTGCATCATCATTGTGTCATAAATAAATTATAATATTTAATGTCTAAAAATATTAATAAAATATAATTACATATGAAATCTTTTTATCTTTTTAATGAATATTTATAGTCAAATTTATCTTATTTGTAAACCTATATTAAAATTTTTTTTGTTATTAAACACTGATTTTAACGATTTTAACTATTCTTTAAATTAAATAATGATGAATATCCAAATCTAATCCAAGTGGACTGAAGAGGTTCATATTTTATTTCTAAGGTTTTTTTATCTGATTATACTAATCAATTATAAATAAGACATGTGTTAGGGTAATAATAATATCATTTTTATTCTTAAATACCCTATTTACTTTTAAACGTGTTATATAAAAGTAAAAAGTTACTATTCACCAAAAATTATTTTCATCTTCTTGAACCAAAATTTTCTTTGTAATATCATCCATGTCTCTCCTATTTTTTTAATTCCACTCACAGAAGCAGAAAAATTATGTTTTATGTGAATTTGCAAATTCTCCTAGGAGGTTGGTAAAAGACGGTGAAAAGGTCAATAAAAGTTTTACACATATAAAATTATTATATACTGACCCCATTAAATTACATTGAACATATATAGGTATTATGTATCTATTTTGACCTATAATAAATTTCAATAAAATAAATTATTATTTATATAAAAATTCTCTTTTAAACAATAACTCAGTGTTTTTCACTATTCATCAAAAATTGAATGTTTTCTAAAAAATATCAAAAATTAACCCAAAGCTAATTTGGATATTATATATCCAGAAATTAAGTCCATTTTGAAATATAAAATTTATAAAATTTTAAAATTTGGGTATTACTATTCATAATGGCTAGTTTGATGGGTTGTGGTGTGTTAGAACTCAAAGATGTGTACAACACACGCTATTGTATTATTCAAAGAAAAACGTACCATGGATGTTTGGGGTGTTACATTCTACCCTCCTTCAAATACTTTCATCCCCAAAGTTTCCCGAATATTACTATATAAAAAGACTCATGTGGTTCTTCATCATAATTTCCTTGGGTTCCCACGTTGCATCTTCCATCTTATGGTATCTATGTTGAACTTTTATGTGAGGAGTCATCCAGTTTCTCAGCACTTGTTCTCTTGTATCAAGAACCATGAAAGGATTTTCTCCATAAGATAGATCGAGTTCCATTTCTAATTCCTCATTGGTATGTACATGCGTTGGGTCAGGCATGTATTATTTCAACAGTGATTCGTGGAACACATCATGAACTTTGGAGTTTCTTGGAGGCATTGCCCAATGGTAATATTGAACCCCAATTCATTCATGAATTTTTAAAGGTCTGATGTACCGTGGACACAATTTACCCTTCATACCAAAATTAATAACATCCTTCCATGGAGATACCTTCAAGAAGATATGATCTCCTACCTAAAATTACAAATCATTCCATCAGTTAGCAGCATATCTCTTCTGTCTACTTTGAGATCCTTGGATGTGGTTTTGTATTACCTTAAACTTTTCCATTGTTTCCTCCTCCAGTTCTAGGCCTACAATTTTTCATTCACCAACATCATCCCAACAGGTTGGTGTGAGACATCTCTTTTCGTATAATACATCATATGGTTCCATCTGAATACATGAATGGAAGATATTGTTATAGGAAAATTCTACTTTAGGTAAATATATATCCCACACACCTTGAAAGTCAATTGATCAAGATCTCAACATCTTTTCTAAGGATTGAATAGTGCATTCTGATTGTCCATCAGTTTGAGGGTGGTAGGTAGTGCTCAAATGAAGTTCAGTATCTAGATATTTCTAAAGACTTCTTCCAAAATCTTGAGGTAAAATGGGGATCATTGTCAGAAACAATCGATATTGGTATTCCATAAAGTCTTACAACTTCATTAATATATAGTCTTTCTAATATTTCATGTGCTAAATCTTCTCTTATAGAAATAAAATTTGATGAATTTGTAAGATGATCAATAATGACCCATACTGCATCATTCCATCTAGGAGTCCTTGGTAGTCCCATGTCAAAGTCCATCGTGATGTCATACCATTTCCACTCAGGTATGGGAAGAGGTTTCATGACTCCTCTATTCTGTTTCCTACCAGCTTTCACTTGTTGAAAAACCATAAATCATGACATAAAATCAGTAATCCCCATATTCATGTTGTCCCACCAAAAATATTTCTCCAAATCTCAATGAATTTTTGTGCCCTAAGGGTGTATAATGAAATTGGAGCTACGATCTTCATCCATCAATTCTTTATTTAGATAATGTATATCGGGAACACAATGTCTCGTCCCAAATTTCAATATTTTATCTTCAAGCACAAATTCAATCAATCTCCCATCATTCACAGCTTTAATATTCATTTGAAACTCTTTATCAGCGGTCTAAGAACTCTTTATCATTTCTAGTAATGATGGTTTGGTATCTATTTGAAAATGTATTGATGATTCACCTTCTATGGTGATTCTCATATCCATCATTACTAGATCTATGTATATAGGATCCTTTTAAACTATCATCTTGTACAAAACTCCATGATCATTTCTACTCAATGCATATGCAACCTTATTTGCCTTCCCCAGGTGGTAGTGTATAGTGCAATCATAATCCTTGGGTAGTTCAAGCCATCACATTTGCCTCATGTTGAGTAGATTATGTGAGAAAATATACTTCAAACTCTTGTTATTGGTATATATCTCACATTTTTCACCATATAGATAATGTCTCCATATCTTCAATGAAAATATTACAGCTGCTAACTCATGATCATGAATAGGGTAGTTTTGATCTTGAATTTTTAGCTGCCGTGATGCATAGACAATAACCCTATAATTCTTGCATAACAACACAACTAAGTAATTTCTTTGAAGAATCACTATAAATAACAAAACCATAATTCTCTGATGGTAGTGTCAATATAGGATCATTGAATATTCTTCTATTCATTTCTTTAAAACATTCTTTACAGTCTTTTGTCCAAAAAAATTTCACCCCTTTACGTGTCATCTTGGTTAATGGGTTATCCAATCGGGAAAAATTCTGGACGAAATGTTGATAATAAGCTACTAAACCAACACAACTACCACAACTATACTCGTTGGTGTTGGCCATTCTTTTATTGACATGGTGTTTGAAGGATCAATGGATATTCCATCCTTAGAGACAATATGTCCAAGAAAAGAAATCTCTTGAACCCAGAATTCCAACATTCTAAACTTCCCATATAATTCATGTGGTCTAAGAGTCTTTAGGATAACACGCAAGTGATTTTCATGATAATTGTAGCTTTTGGTGTATACCAAGAAATCATCAATAAATACCACTACAAATCCATAGAGATATTCCTTGAAAACAATGTTCATTACATCCATTAAAACAGAGAGTTAATTATTAAGCCCAAAAGGCATTCTTGTAAACTCTTAATGCCCGTACCATGTTCGAAATACTGTCTTTAGAATGTCTTCCTTCTTCACACACAACTGATGGTATCCAGATCAAAGGTCTATTATTTAAATGTTTTGAGCTCTATGCAGTTGGTCAAATAAATCATCAATGCGAGGTAGGGGATACTTAATCATTATTTTTATAGCATTGAACTCCCTGTAGTCAATGCACAACCTCATAGATCCATCTTTCTTCTTAAAAAAAGGACAGGGGATCCCCATGGAGAAACACTAGGGAGAATAAATCCATTATTACATAATTCCTTTAGTAGTTTCTTTAGTTCCACTAATTCCATACTCGCCATTCTATAAGGGGTCTTCGATATGGGCCATGATCTAGGAATTAAATCAAAGGAAATATCTATTTATTTTTTAGGAAGATGTCCATGTAAATCTACTTGAAACACATCAACATATTCATTCACAATAGGTACATCCTATATTTTATGATTCTTTTCCTCACCCACAGTTATTTCATTATTTTCACCCCAAATAATTGAAATTAGTTGAGCTACTTGGGGTGGATCTAGATAAGAATCATGTGGTGACATTTATTCTCTAAAGACAAGCTATTGTTTATCATCATCATCAAAAATCATAACCTCCTTCTTCATACAATAAATTTTCACATATGAGTATAAAACCCAATCCATATTGAGGATTAAATCAAATTCAATCATGGGTATGACGATGAGATCAACAGATAAAGAGAATTAATGTGCCGTAAGGGGAATTGAATCACAAAACGTCGTTTCGATGATACTTCCCTTAAAATTTTTTACTGAAAACTCCCTTGTTATATCAAATAAAAAATATCTAATTTTCATACAAAACTGTGATGATATGAAACAATGCGTTGATCCAGAATCAGTAAAGCAGTTTCTAAACTTGAGGAAACCATTAAATTACATGCCACCAGGTCTTTCGGAGCTTCAACCACAGCATTTGTGATAGTATAAGCTTGGCCTCGATCCCATGGCCTTTTCAAAATTATGTTCCCTTGACTCATAGGACATTTATTTTCTTAATGCACCCTTTATCTGAAATTTTAGCATTCAACATTAACAACCTCTTGTTTCCCATTGCAATTTCGAGCATGGTGTCCTTTTTCACCACACATGTAACAGACTATCATTCCCTTTAGGAAAGTACCAGGGTTCTTCATCCCACATTTACTGTAGGATGTATATTCAACTATTCCATTCTTCCCCTTATTTACATTTCCAGAGTGTTCGCAGATCTCTTCTTCTCTTGCTTTTCTTTAAAGTCGTAAGACATAGAGAATTCTTTTTCTATCTTGATAGAACGGGAGACAATATCTTCGTACGACAGGACTGATTATGAGACTAAAGCTCGATAGAGAAATATTTTTAACCCATCAAAGAAATGATAAATATTACTTTCGGGTTACATATATAATCTGCATCATGCCTTACTAACCTTTTAAATTTAGCCTCATACTTTGCGACATTCTCATCCTCTTTTTGCTTCAGAATCAGAAATTGCCTTTACATATCTACTCAATGGTCATGAGGAAATTATTTTTCTCATAAAATCTCTTTAAACACTCTCCATTCCATATTTGATACTTCATTATCTTCATTTGTGTTTTGAATCAATGAACACAATTTTTTAGCATCTCCAGTGAGGTAGTAAACTGCCATGACAACGTTTTCTTTTTCGCTACTCTCCATGGCGTGGAATATTTTCTCTAAGGAATTTATCCATTATTCAGCTACTAATGGATTTATACTCCCACTTAATGATGGTGGTTATTTCCTCATTAATCGGTCTAACATTGATCCTCCATGTTGTGTATTAGGGTGCTCCATACGGTTAAGGTCATTAATCATATCCTCAGTGAGTTGTCCCAATATATTGATAAGTTAATTAGCACCACTTGCATCACCAACCCTAGTTTAATTATATTGAGAAGTTGGGAAATCCCTACATGGATTTCATGAATTGATACGATTTCCATTCCTTCCACTAGGTTCTATTTCTAAACCATGGCATAAACTAGATTAGTTTATGAATCAAAATACATAATTCCAAACTTGTAATACAACTATCATAAATTGAAGAGTTTATGGATATAATCCATAGTCATAAAAAATGTTTTCTTTGAGTAAGTATATACTCAAAATCCCTTCATAATGGTTTGTAAATAAAATTGGAATTATCCTACGCATATCCCATGGCAGTGTCGTAACCAACAGTACATCAAGGCCCATTTTTGTGCACCTGTTCCCATTCGAGTCTATCTCAAAGCGGTGTTTTCGGGTTTTACCCATAGGTACATCTGTGCTAGAGATTCCTCTACCTACTCGTATCCAGACAGGGATGTATTCAATTGAAATCTCACAAAATAACTACAATACCAATATTCTAGGATGTTCTTCTATACTAATCCTCAAATACTATCTTAGGGTTATGTGCTCTAATTATAGTTTATCAAGATCTAGTTAACAATGTTTGGACTAAACATCCTCTAATACCAACTTTAACACCCTGACTATCACGACCCGTCCTTAGGACTCGTGTCGTGACTACCCCAAGACCACCTTCCCTAGGCTAGGGCCTAGCGACTAGCACCATGGCGTAAATCCTGACAAAAAGGGGAAGGCATTGCCTTTATAAAGTAAACAAAAACCACAAAGTAACCAAGCAGAAATAAACACTAAATAAACGTAGTACTACGGTATTTGAAGAAATGTAAGTTGGCCAGAATACAAACCCAAACTGAAGGTAAAATACAAATGAAATCAAAGTACAACAACTGAAATGTAAAGCAGCAATGCCGAGCTGTCCACCGGAAATCCCACCTGAAGGGCGGGTATAGATAATCTCGTCAGCTCCTTGGGTCCAGGTGTCCACTTCGTGTACGTCCCACCCAGTGGTCCACCTCCAGGTACTGACTCGCTCCGCAAGCCTCAAACATGATCAGCGTTGTCCGTCGTCTGCATCCAACACAACGTAGTGCGGGCATAGCCCGTTCAAGGGTGAGTATACGCTACTCAGTAGGGACCCTGAGACCCCTGAATTTCCCCAAGAATCTAGAAAGGATAATGCAAATAGTAATGATACAATCACAAAGAAACAACCAACACTACTTAGGTATATGCCCATACATATACCTATGTCATCAATTCCAGTTCGGCTCCAACATTCGAGCCCAATTTCGATCACATCCACCCAGGATAGTATAACCCAATCCACATAGGAAAGAAAGTCAATCATACCGAAGATAATGATTGAAAGTCAAGAATCATCTCATACAGTTATACTTATTCGTATGGTGATAGAGATGATCAGACATAACCACTGGTTCATCTCAGCTGGGACCCACACAGGAGACTAGACCAGCTAAGCTGTCAGACCCATGTAGGATACTAGACCAGCCACTCTGTCAGACCCACGTAGGATACAAGTACAGATTCAAATACTGTCGGACCCACGTATGATACAAGAACAATAGTCATGTACTGTCGGACCCACATTAGATACAAGAACAATAGTCATCGTCGTCGAACCCACGGAGGATTTTAGTACGGTAGTCATCACTACCGAACCCACGGAGGATCATAGTACTGTCGTCGTCACTGCCGAACCCACAGAGGATTTCAGTGCAGTCGTCGTCACTGCCGATCCCACAGAGGATTTCAGTGCAGTCGTCGTCGCAGCCAACTCTAGGGTTCCCGCACAGAGCATGCTCATTTCCGGGAGGGTCCGCTCCATGAGCCAAGAGGTCTATACATCAACTAACACATATTCCGGATTTTATGTATCCCAAAGTTCCGTCACGTCGATAGTAACTCAACACGATAGACGCCGGGTTAATCGGATGCCCGGTCTAAGAGTCATTGGTTTTTTCGTCCCAGGGGCCCGGTTGGGTTTTAATTCAAAACCAACCCAACCGTACTCCAACTGTATCCAAACCTCGAGCGGAGTAATCCAAATGGTCCGTTTCACTAAGCGTAATACAACATAGTCGACGACACGTCAATCAGACGTCCAGATCCCAAGTTATAGGTGCTTCCACTCCGAGGGCCCAGTTGGTTTCGTGTTCGAACCTACCCTCCCATACAAAAATTTCTCTGAAACCTATACCAAAACGACCATCTTGATCCTAGGAACCCAACGCAACTAACGGTGTGTCGATCGGAGGTAAGAAGCCCATGATATTGGCAAATTACTAAAAACAGTCTGAAATGGGGGGTCTGGGCCCGGCCCGACCCGCCCCCCCTGGGTCGGCCTGAACTGGGTCGACCCGACCCGGGTCTGGGTTGACTGGACCCGGGTCCGGGTCCTGCCCGATTGGGCATGGCCCGACCTAGCTGGGAGCGGCCCGTCCCGACTGGGCGCGACCGAACCCGGCCCGGCGCGGCCCGGCTTGGCTGGGAGAGACCCTGCCCGGTGGGGCGCAGCCAAGCCCGATCTGCGCGACCCGCCCCATCCCAGCCGGGGGGGGGGGGGGGGTGCACGGGCTCGGCCAGCGGGCCGAGCAGGGGGGATGCGACATCCCCCCTTTTCGCTCCACGGACGTGGCAGGCGCGGTGTCCTCCTCCTCTGGATCCCGCGCGACCGCAGGATCCGGCCGCCTGCCGCCGCGGCTGAAGCCGTGGCGGTTCCTCCTGGCGGCGCATTGGGGTGCCGCCGCCTCCTATCGGCTACTCGGTGCCGGCCGCCACCTTCGGCTGCCGGTGCCACCGTGCCTGTGTGGCGCACCAGCATCGTCTTTCGCGGACCACCGGACGCACTCCGATGGTCTGATTTGCATGTTGTCTGCGCCTACGGCTCTCTCGGGACCCATACATTACTGAGAAGTCCTCCAATCGCCATTATGGTCCCGTTTCTTCAACTTCAGATGCTCCGCACTTGCACAACAGAAAAAAGGTGGGTTCGGACTTTTTCGTTGGTCCGCACCCACCGCGTTAGTGGTTTGAAACATCTCCCAACAATTCCCGGCAAATGATAATCCCCAAACTGAAAATAATAATCTGTGGATAAACTTGATAATTAGTTGGTCCGAGTTCATGTTTTAGAGGAAAAAAATCATGGGAGTATTATCATTCTCAAAACAACCCCTACCTCGATGAACTAGTCAAACAAGGTTCGTCACGGGAAAAAGACATCTCGAAAGACGGTGTTGCGGAACGAGGCTCTGTAAGCGTCGTCAGTGTTCACTCGATGAAGAATGCGACGCGTCGTCATTCTCCGAAGAATGCGTCTCTCACCGGCTGCGAAGATGAGAGGAGATTGTACTATGATCTCCCCTTGCGGTGACGGAGTTATTCATCTTAGACTCGTAATTCTTCGCGTAGAAGATGAAGTTCTTCAAGGATAGTGTATTTTCTCCCCAATCCTTCTCGTACAACAATTCCACCATAATAAAATAAGGAATCCTTTATTTTAATACTCGTTCCAACCTGTTCAAAATTCAAAATGAATTTATCGAATTATGTAACGTGCATTGTTCAATTAATGAGGCGTTTTATTGGGATGTGTTTTAATGTGGAGGAGATACAAATTAATGGGGGTGGGGTTGTGTTACAAAATTAAATGCATGAGGGAGGTTTTAAGGGATTATAAGGGGTGGGGATCATGTGGGCCCACCTCACTATTATCCTACCAAGTATTTACGATGTAGTGGGTCCCACCTCAACTTCCATGCATTGGTTATAACTGCATAGAATAGAAATAAAAATTGTAGCAGAAACTTTTATTTCACTCTTCTGTTAACCATTTTTATAAAAACCTCACCCAAGCAAACCCAACTACAGAAAAGGTCTTCCTAAGAAATTACTGTCACTATGGTTTCATCGGAACCCTTAGATTTCAGTTCCGAGCAAAGATTCAAATGTTAGGAAAACCCACTCGTTCGTTCATTGAACGTACCCTAGCTAAACTTCGAAATTGATTTCGGGCACACCGGGCCTCGGAATCAGGTGCCGTCAGAAGCTGCGTACTCTTAAAATACCAAAGGGAATTAAAAAATCCCTCGAAATTTACGTGCCTTTAAATTACTCCCACCTCAGGACATTACATCCCCGTAAATATACATCACAATTTAGGGGAACAAATGAGGGTACTGAGCATGCATATGAGCCTCCTGCTCCCAAGTTCTCTCTTGGAGGTTCCCGTGCTACCATCTGATACGCACTAGAAGAATCAACCACCCACATAGGACCCGCTCCTGTCGGTCCTCGATCTGCACCGGGACCTCCGAAAATTTGCCCCATCATCAATGTCCAGATCCCCATGGTCGATGATATACATCGGGTTCTGCACGTATCTCCTCAGCTGAGATACGTGGAAGACGCCATGTACCTAGTGCAACTGAGGTGGTAGAGCCAGGAGATAAGCCACCTCTCCTATCCTGCTGAGAACCTGGAAAGGTATGGTGAAGTGCGGGGATAACTTGTCGCCCTTGCCAAATCTGTATAATCCATGTCGAGGTGAGACCTGCAAGAAGACGTGGTCGCCATCCTCGAACTCCAGTGGGGTCCTCCTCCTGTCATCATAAAACATCAGTCGGCTCTGAGCTATCCTCATCCTCTCCTGGATGACCTGGACCTTCTCCGTCATGTCCTGGACTATCTCTGGTCCCAGAAGTCCTGACTCCCTCAGGTCTGTCCAGCACATAGGTGATTTTCAAGGTCGGTCATACAATCCCTCGTATGGTGCCATCCCGATGGTGGAGTGGTATGTGTTGTTGTATGCAAACATTACAAAGGGTAAGTGATCCTCCCAGCTATGACCAAAGATGAGGACACATGCACAAATAATGTACTCAAGAGTCTAAATGGTCCTCCCCGTCTGACCATCCGTCTGAGGGTGAATGGCGGTGCTCAGACGTAGGTGCGTCCCGAATGCCTCATGCAACCCCTTCCAAATCCATGAAGTAAAGCAAGCATCCTGATCGGAGACGATAGATGATAGAACACCATGAAGTCGTACGATCTCCTGAATGTAGAGGCATCCAAAGCTCTCCACTGAACCCTGCTCTCTGATGGGTAAGAAGTGGGCCGACGCGGTGAGTCGGTTGACAGTCACCCAAATGGAGTCGGGACCTTTGTAATTACGTGGAAGTACAGTCATGAAATCCATAGATATCCCATCCCACTTCCACTTCGGGACCTCCAAGGGTCGTACCAAGCCTTCTGGTACCTGGTGCTCCGACTTCACCTACTGGAAGGTGAGGCATTGAGAAACGAACTCTACTATAGCCTTCTTCATACCCGGCCACCAGTGGTGTCGTCTGAGATCCTTGTACATCTTCGCCCCTCTTGGATGTTCCGCTAAAGGGGAATTGTGAAACTCCCTCAGCACATTCTCCTATAAAGTAGCTAGTTAAATGGTACGTCCTCTGAAAAGGACGACGTGCTCTCCTCCCATAGAGAATCCATCAGGTGTCTGTCCTGAGGATATCTGTGCATGCCGCGTCTCATAGTCAACATCCCCACGCTGCACCTCTCTGACCCACTATAGAAGTGGAGGAGTGACTGTGAGTGACTGAAGAAAGGCTGATCCATATTTATCCATGAATTATATCTACAAAGCGGCTAGCTACTCTATCGCCTCCCCAAGTAGTTGAATGCTCGTCCTCCTGTTGAGATTATCGACTAATACGTTCCCCTTCCCAGGAGTATAGACTATCTCAAAGTCATAGTCTTGGAAGACCTCGTGCCATTGCCACTGTCTCAGGTTCAGGTCCTTCTACGAGAAGATATACCTGAGACTCTTGTGGTGAGAATAGACTGTAAAGCGCTCGCCCATCAGATATGCCGCCACATCATCAGAGCGAAGACCACTGCTCCAAACTCCAGGTCATGGGTAGCTTAGTTCTGCTCATTCTACCTCAACTATCGTGATCCATAGGCGATCACTACCTGCTCCTACATCAGGACACATCCGATTCCGGTCCATGATGAATCGTAGTACACTAGGTACTCCGCTCCCTCCTCCAGTAGCCTCAAGATAGGTGCGCTAGTCAATCTCTGTCTAAGCTCCTGGAATCTTTGGTGACATCAACCTAACCACACGAAGGGTTTTCCATTATTCATCAAAGCTGAAAGTGTTGACTCAACTCTGGAGAAGTCTAGAACAAATCTTCAGTAGTACCCATCTAGCCCTAATAAACTCAACACCTCTGTCACACTCCTGGGAGGCTCCTAAGGTAGAACTGCCTCGATCTTTGCAAGATCCACCGCAACTCCTGCCTGAGGGATGACGTGCCCCAAGAAGTGGACCTCACGTAACCAGAACTGACCCTTTGAGAGCTTACCATAAATCTGGTGATCTCAGATTGTTCCCAGTACAACCCGCAAGTGGTAGGCATGCTCCTCCTCAATGGTCGAGTATATCAAACTGTCGTCAATGAAGACCACGACAAATCAGTCGAGGTAAGGCTAAAAGATCCTGTTCATGAGGGACATGAACACTACTGGATCATTGTTTATGCCATATGGCATAACAGAGAACTCATAGTGGCCATACCGACATCTGATGGCTGCCTTCTGCACGTCCTCATCTCGAACTCTGAGCTGATGATAGCCTGACCTGAGGTCTATCTTCGAGAACCACCGTTCTCCCTTGAGCTAATTGAAGAGGTAGTCAATACTCAGTAGAAGATACTTGTTCATCACGGTCACCTGGTTCAGGTGACAATAGTCGACAAACAATCACATGCTCCCGTCCTCCTTTTTGGCGAACAATATCAGGGAAGCCCAGGGTGAAACACTAGGTCGGATGAATCCCTTGCCCTGCAAGTCCTCCAGATGTTCCTATAGCTCTTGAAGCTCAGCGTGATCCATCCGATATGCTGGAGTGTATATTGGGGCTATCCCAGGGTACATGTAAATACAAAATTCTACCTCTCTGCTAGAAGGTAGTCCTGGAACGTCGTCAGGAAAAATGTCTGCATACTGATCCACCACTACCGGAAAACTCGGACTCCGCAAGTCAACCGCTCCTAGGATTAGTCTAGCCAACTGATTAGTGATCAGTTGTCCTCCCCTCTATTTGAGTCCATCCTGCACTGCTAAGTCTCCCTTCTCACTGGTGAAGGTGAACCTGCTCCCATCAGTGCGGACACACCGCACCTTGCACCTATTATAGTCGATCTGAGCATGGACTGTAAATAACCAATCCATGCCCAAGATGACGTTGTAAGGCCTCGACCCCACTACAAGAACATCACAGCAGAAGCTCTCACCTCCTAGAGTAATCTCACACTGCCGAAACCAGTGCGTAATTGTCGAGTCTACTTCCGTAGGAGTCTCTAGATGTAAGGATCCAGACAACGACTCCGTCAGAATATCCGATCTCCGAACAAGGGAAGCTGCAATAAAAGAATGGCTCGCTCCTGTGTCTATAAGTACTGAAGCAATGGTAGAGTAGAAATAGATAGTACCTTGAATCATCTCTGGTGCGCCGAGGTCATTGGCCTCCACCACCTGAAGCTGAGTCTACCTGTGCCCGCCAGCTCCATGTGGTCTGGGTGGACCTCCTGGTGGTGGTGGTGGTAAAGCCTCAAAGCATCGCCCACCACCTACTACTCGGCCCACTCTTCTGCCCCATCCGCCTACTCTCTATGGACCGCCACTGTCTACCCTATGCCTCTGCCTAGGTGGCCCCTCAACCGTCTGTTTGCTCCTCTGTACGGCAGGTCAGGTAGTCACGAGCCATGTGGCCCTTCCCGCCACATGCTTTGCACTATCTGCTCCTTGTAAGACTAGCTTTGTGCCGCGTGCCCCGCACCTTTGATCTAGTGTCTTGAGGTTGTCTGCCTGCTGGTCTGGTCTGCATGGACCCCTTTGACGTCTGTCGACTGCCAGCTGCAAAAGACTCTGCTAAGTGCCATCCTGCGGTAGGTCTCGCTGCTGGTGTTGGCTCAACAAGAAATCTCTCAATGGGAAGGGCTCCCTCAAGTACTTTTGCCTGCGTCCGAATGCTGAGGGAGATCATCGATGCTCTGATGTCATGCCTCAGTCCCTACTCGAAGGTCCAGAACTGAAATAATGGTTCCCATACCATAATAGTCGAATAGCGTGAGAGATCAGTAAATCTCTCCGAGTACTGGTCCACTGTCATGCTTCCCTGCCGCAGCTGTAGTAGCTCCTGAATGCGCACCGCATGTAGGGTGGCTGGGACGATCTCTGAGTGAAAGAGGCTTTCAAAGTGCTCCCAGGCGAGAGATTCCACGTCGTGCACCTGGAGAATCAGGCTCCACCATCTTCTTGCTGCCGCATGCAAGAGGCTTGCTGCAAGCATCACCATGAGGTCTACTGGTGTCCCTACTAACGTGAAAACTCAAAAATCAGCCTCCAGCCAATCCTCGGCTACCTGAGGTTCCGTCTCCCCACGGTTCATGGGTGGTCTCTGACACTGGAACTCGTGCAGTTCACTAAGGCGACGTGAACTCTCAGTGGCTGTAGCTGGTGGCATCGGTGGCTCGACGGGTAGAGGTACCGCCCGTGCCTCCGCTGTAAAAGGGCCCTACACCGAGGCCTCATCGCTTAGTGGGATGTCGTCTCGCACAATGATTGGAACCCTAGCTGGATGTCATCGTGGGGCCATCCTGAAATGAATCAGGTGTTCCACAGTCAAAACAGTATACCTGGTGAGATGACACAATGTAATCACAAAGAAAACTTTTGAAAAACACATGCAATCAATGTTTTCGTGCACTGAGTCGGAAATCAGAAGTCAGGGTCCCGATGTATGGATACGTCGGCCGCCACACCAACACTGGACTCCCTGGACTAATAACCACACTCAATACCATTAACACTATTGCTTTACACAGAAGACGATCAGAGTCTAGAGTTCTGCGGTAGAACTGAACTCCTTTGATACCAATTTTTCAGGACCTATCCTCGACACCCATGTCGTGACTACCCCAAGCCCACATTCCATGGGCCATGGGCTTGCGACAAGCACCAAGGCGTAAATTCAATAAAAAAAGGGAAGGCATTGCCTTTATAAAGTTAACAAACACCACAGAGTAAGCATGCAGAAATAAACAGTATGTATACTAAGTACAATAGTAAGGGCATAAAATTAAGTGGGCCAGAAAACAAACCCAAACTGAATGTAAAGTACAACTGAAAAGAAAGTAAAACAGCTGAAAAGTAAAGCAGCACCGGCGAGCCGTCCACCAGAAATCCCACCTGAAGGGTGGGTACAGATAATCTCAACAACTCCTTGGGTCCAGCTATTCACTCCATGTACGTCCCGCCCAGTGGTCCACCTCCAGGTACCGACTCACTCCACAAGCCTCAACCACGATCAGCGTTGTCCGTCATCTACATCCAACCCAATGTAGTGCGGGCATAGCCCATGTAGGGGTGAGTATACGCTACTCAGTAGGGACCCTGATACCCCCGAAGGTCTCCTAGAATCCAAAAAGGATAATCCACAAAACAAAGATACAATAACGAAGAAACAACCAACACTAATTATGTATATGACCATACATATACCAAAGTCATCAATTCCAGTTCGGCTCCAACATCTGAGCCCAAGTTCGATCACATCCACACAGGATAGTACAACCCAATCCACATAGGAAGGTAAGTCAATCATACCAAAGATATTGATTAAATGTCAAGACTCAGCTCACATAGGTATACTTCTTCATATGGTGATAGTGATGATCAGATGTAGCCATTGATTCATCTAAGCTGGGACCCACGTCGGATACTAGACCAGCTAAGCTGTCCGACATACGTAGGATACTATACCAGCCACTCTATCGGACCCACGTAGGATACAAGTATAGAGTCAAATACTTCCAGACCCACGTAGGATACAAGAATAGTAGTGACATACTACCGGACCCACATAGGATACAAGAACAGTAGTCATCGTCGTCGAACCCATAGAGGATTTCAGTACGGTCTTCGTCGCTGCCGAACCCATAGAGGATTCTAGTACAGTCATTGTCACTTCCGAACCCATAGAGGATTTCAGTGCATTCGTCGTCACTTCCAAACCCATGGAGGATTTCAGTGTAGTCATCGTCGCAACCAACTCTAGGGTTTTCGCACACACCATGCTTGTTTCCGGGAGGGTCTTCTCCACAAGCCAAGGGGTCAATACAACAACTGACACGTAGTCTGATGTTGATGTATGCCATAGTTCTGTCTCGTCGATAGGAACTCAACACGACAGACGACGCATCAAATGGATTCCAGGTCTAAGAGTTATTGGCCTTTTCATCCCAGGGGCCCGGTTGGTTTTTAAGTCAAAACCAACCCGACTGTACTCCAACCTCATCTAAGCCTTGAGAGGAGTAATCCAAAAGTTCTATATCACTAAGAGGAATCCAACATTGTTGACGACATGTCAATCGGACGACTAGAGCTTATGATAAATGCATTTCCGCTTAGAGGGCCCGATTGGTTTCTTGTTCGAACCAACCCAGTCATACACAAAGATCTCCAAATCTTTGAGTGTAATATACCGAAACGACTGTATCAATCGAAGGATCCCAACACAACTGACTGTGCGTCGATCGGAGGTCCAAAGCCCAAGAAACTTAGAGGGCCCGATTTGTATCAATTGGAAATTTTCCTAATATATATTAAAATTCGTAATTCATATATATTCATTAACATATCCAAAAAACTCCACATATGTAGTTCTTCAATACATTTTATACTTTTCCTATCTTCATAGCCTGGGGAGATAGAAACTTGAAAAATGAATGAGCTCAGATGCTTAGTAAGTGTAAACATAAGTGATAATTATTGAATATCATTAGGGATAATCAGATGATAATTTGGGTATAATCAAGATCTATAAGAAACTTAAACCCACCAATGAAATGATTATACATCATGTAATATGACTTGTAATAACACAATACCTGATTTGTTCAATAAAAATTATACACAAGATCATAATATAAGAATGAGAATAAACGTAAAACTAAGAAACAAATTTCAAATATAGAACAAAAATTAGTATAGGGAAACATTACTTTCATGCTCAGAACCATCAATGACAACACTTATGATTATATTAAATGAACTCAGTAACACTTATCTCATAACTTATAAAATTTTAACCAATTAATTATATTGAGATATAGGACCCACTAATCATTCATCCATACTTACATGTTCCAATTGAAATTAATTCACCTATCACATCTATAGGGTCCTGAAAATTCCACATTTAAGATGATGAAAATTCCATCAAACTCGAAAAAGGATAAAAACCACATGATGAAGAAGAATAGAAAAAAATATCAAACATAGAAAATTTCTAAAAAGGAAGGAGAGGTTCCACGAACAATAAATGTAGTTTATGGACCGCTGCTCTGCATGGTATTATGTGGTTATGCAAAGTCGCACGCGAACCGAATTGTTCACCAAATAAAGATGACATCATTGGATCCTGTGAAATGTGTTATTAGAGAAACTTTAGAGACCCGAAGCCTGATGTACATGGACATTACATTACTTTTGCGGAATACTTAGTAAATAACAAAAACACACACACAAGGATCGTAATAGTTTAGTGTCTTTGGAAACTCGGAATATAATCTTCTAATAATGGTGAAAGATCTTCAACATCTCCCATAAAGATCTTCCCTTTTTATACCTAAAACCTTTCTTTATATCCTGGGGAAAAGAAAACATAAAAGGGTGAGCTCAAATGCTCAGTAAGGGTAAACAAAAGAAATATCAATCACATCATATTCATAAGAACATAACATTTTGGAAATCTTAACCCGCAAAAGGGAGCATAATTTCATAACATGGGATAAATCATGGCAGTGAAATGTAATCACAATAATCATAACTTAAAACATGAACCTTTGTGGCATTCACACATAATCATATAGAATCATTTCTTGTTAGTCAAGACTCATTTCCAAGACTATCTTAGTGGACAATATCCCTTTCTGAACCGAGTCACTCTCGTTTCAGTCCTGTTTCACTGAACCGGTATAACCTACCGTTCCAGCCATGTCTCTCTCATGAGATATAAAATCTTTACCCAATTAATTGGAGGGAGATATATGTCCCACACATCTTATAATTAATCCTTTCTTATGTGTGCCTCATAATCATAAATCATACATCATCGCAAAACACATGTAACAAAAATGGGATTCTTGAAACATCATGACATCATAAAACAAACCGTATAAGGTAAATGACTTCATAAAAATAATTCCCTCACAACATAATCAAATAAATGTAATAATAGGGATAAAAACATAAACCTATATTATCTTAGATGGAAAATAATTTTGATAAAACATTTAAACTCCATTCTTGAGAAAAATATCCTTTCTACTTCAAGAACACTTTTCTTTTCTTAACATGTCATAAAATTATAAACTAAAAGAAGTTGATTAAAAATATAATTGAAAACTTTTAAAGGAATCTTCCTGGAAATAATGTTTTAAAAATCCATTCATGCCGTATAAGTTAAAAAAACATTCTTTGTACTTTTGTTGGGAGAGTCAAAAAGTACCTCGAACGAAAAACGACAAAAGATTCCATTCATATCTTTTACTAAAAACTCACCGAAGGGTAAAATTAGATTTAAACAATTGTAGGTGGATGGAAATAATATTACATATTGAAGAAATTTGGATGTGGATGATAAAATACACCCTAGTAAATTTCAAAGTATAAACAATCTCGGATAAAAATGAGATTGTGATATTTCCCTTACCTTAGGTCTGATTTTCTTCGTAAGTGTCCGAAACTCCTGTATAATGATTTAAATAATGTCATTTACTTATTACAGAATCATATTAATTTTTATTATATCAAATATGGTTCACTTATGACTTTATATTACCCGTTCTTTTGTAAATTCATGTTAAAGTAGCATTTTGGGTAAAATCGTCTCATTTGTCGTTCGTGTTTTAACTTGTAATTATTCATATGATTAATTAGATCATTATTACTAAATTATAGAATATAAAACATGATTTATATATAATATATATTCAGAATATACATATATATAATGGATCGATAAATGGAAACAAATACACCATTCATGGAGACGGTAGGCCGTACGTACGCATGAACGATGTTTTCATTTCGTTATTGAATTCAGTGGAATTAAGTAGATGCCATACATATATATACACATAAGTCCAGTATCTTTATAATGTCATATATTTCATTATTACTTATTATATATACTTTATAATCATTCATGAATGGTTAAAGTGGAAAATGAATCTCATCGCGTCGTGGAGACGGTATTCCGTACGTACGCACGCGCGGTGATTTCGTTTTCCGTAGGATGGATAGATGGTGAAATAGGATTGTTTCATAATTATAATAACATATCATGATATGAGTGATACTGATGTTATTACTTCATAATGAAACAACCTAAGAAGAAGAAGTGGAAGAAGAAATAAAGGTGAAAGAATCTGTAACGGAAATTACCTCTTCTTTGAAGTGCTTCTTAGAGACCTCCTTTTAGGGCACTAAAATGTTTCATTGAAGAAGACCAGAACCTCTAGGATGTTTCTAGGGAAGTGAAGAAGAGAATTTGGCATTGGTTGGCCGAGCCTGAAGGCTCAAAGTTGTGTGAGGAAGAGAGGGAGGAGGTGCCCTTTTATAAGGGAGGAGAGGGGCACCTTTGGAATAACTAAAAATATTATTTTATTATAAAGTCATTTTCGGTTTTAAATATCTCCAAATTGATTTATTTCAAGGCTAAGGTGGGGATGGGTAGAAATAATCTGATCCAATCGAATTTAGACAAGTTCAGGTTCCTATTTTAACCTTATCATTTAGATTTAACATTAAGTTAAATAATTTTACTTTTACCATGTCTTCTTGTGTTCTTACACTATAAGGTTAATAAACATACAATAAGAAGCCAAACGAACCCAAAATTGTTTATCATTAATATATATAACCTTATATAAGTCATTTGGCCGAAAATTAGATTTTTAGGAAAAAAATAACAATTAATAATATAATTTTTGTTTGAAAAACTATTTCATGTCAATTTTGACACTATTTAGTAATTGATTTTTTTGAAAATCATAACAGAATGATAAGTTAGAAAAAAGTTCATTAAATCAATAATAACATGTCATATTAACCTAGTAAATTAGTGGAATTCATAAAAAGTCTCAAATTACATTTATTTGGGCATTTATAACATCAATTATGTTAACATTTCCTTAAAAGGGTAATTACTGCATCATCGTTGTGTCATAAATAAATTAATTTATATAAAGACTAAAAATTATAAATAAAATATCATTATGTATGAAATCTTTTTATCCTTCTAATGAATATTTATAATCGAATTTATCTTATGTATAAACCCATATTAAAAATGTTTTAGTTATTAAACTTTGATTGTAACTATTTTAACTATTCATTAAATAAAATAATATTAAATGTCATAATCTAATCCATGTGGACCTAAATGGTCATATTATATTCATAAGGTTGTTTTTGGTCGAATTAAACTTATCCAATAGAATTAGGACATGTGTTAGGGTAATAGTAATATCATATTTACCCTTAGTTACCCTATTTACTATTAACCGCGGTAAAAAAAGTAAAAAGTTACTATTCACCAAAAATTTATTTTTATCTCATTGAACCACATTTTTCTTACTGATATCAACCGTGTCTATCGGATTTTCAAAATTCTATTCACAGAAGCGGTAAAATTATGTTTTATGCAAAATTCAGTTTTTAACCTACCACTTAGTGGTTTCACTATTAATCAAAAATTGAATGTTTCAGAAAAATACCAAAATTTCACCCTAGGATAATTTCGGTATTCCGAATCCAAAAATGAAGTCCATTTTGAAAGATAAAATTTCAAAAAGTTGTTATTACTATTCATAACGGCTATTTTAAATAATATTTTAATAGCATATCGTCGTTTAGTGAAACTCGGTATTGCGTACAACGCATGCTATCGAGGAAGGTCGCGATTGCGTGTAATGCAAGGCAAGTCAAGTATGCATGTTGTGCAAGCTTCTTTTGGTGTAGCATACACCACAAGACATTAGTGAAATTAAAAAAAATATTTTTCATAAAATCTTGGGCTGTTACATTCTACCCCCCTTAAAATGAATTTCGCCCTCGAAATTCATCGGGGTTATAAATGGTTTACTATTAGAAAGTTTCCTTAATAGAAACCCACATCGTAAAAAGAATACCAAAACCAATCTTTAAAAACGAAATTATGAAACATAACGGTTACCCAAATAAACTAATCACTGGGTTTCCACATAGGTGATAATATGGATATGGAAGAAAAATCTAACCATCGTGTTCTAATGGAGAGTGGTAGAGAACATGGATATGGAAAAGCCAAAAATCACAAATCCATAAATTTGTGACGATCTATGGTACCATATGATTAATCAGATATAAGAGCACTAGGACAACATTTTTGGTTTCAAGATCATTTTCCTAAAGTTGAAGAGTTTGAATTAGAATAAATACTTACTTTATTTTGGTACAATCTCACTGTTGTTCGTGCCTTGAACAATTTCTACTTCATCTCTTAAATAAATGAAGTTGAATTTGTTATTCGTGAAGTGTTAGCAGATCATGTGATAGAATAAAGGGTCATTCCAACTATCTCAAACAAAAGGTTAGCAAAAGTTATTAAATATACATAATTCATTCTATAGTGAGATTAATCATATATGGTTCCTAAAATGGACTTATACTTCATATATCATACTTCTTAATATAATAAAACTAGTTTCTACTAAACAGGGACGTCCTGTAGGCCAGCGGTAGGCGATAAAGGCCAGTCGCACTTCGGTTGTGGGTTCGATTCCCACAGCCTTGTCCGAAGCGATGGGCTGTCTCCCGTCCTGCAGGTTGTCCTTTTTCTAAAACTACATTACTATAACATCCCATCAATAATATCGAAAAACTTCTATCCTTAAACAATACTAACTTATGTCCAACATAATCCATTTCAATCTTTAGGCTTATCCATAATACTACAGTCCACTCTCATAACATAGTGAAAACGATTACCAGAGATTTAATACCATCGTTGATCCCCATATATCATAAGATATGTTTTTTTGGTCACATTCCAAACTTTCAAAGGCCTTAATAATGTATTCTCTTGAATACCCATTGAACCTTAGTGAAAACATGATTGCAGTTAAAAGTTAACACTTTCCACATACCAAAATCCTCAGAATTATATATACTCAAACCATGACATCACTTAGTCCTTATATCAATCATGAGCTCATGAATACTGTCAAATATTTCATTTTCTCGTTTTCCCTTCATTATGCGCATATCATTCTTCTTCCAAAAATATCTCAATCACTTTCCATGGTTACTGGTACTATAAAATTATTGAAAACCACAATAGACCGATACATAAATATTCCAATATTCCACGATACTATATAAAACACTATTTTGGAATCCCATTACATAAACACTTAATCATTCCACCACATCATTTTCATATTCAACATCGCCAATAGTGATTGCATGTGACTTCCCTTTGTCCTTTGCCTTAAGTGGTTGCTCATGTTGATCATCACTAACACTTGGATTAGGGAATTTATTGGCATAATGTCCCATCTCCTTGCACTTGAAACATTGAAGTATTGGTGGTGAGTTCTCTGCAGTGTTTGCTTTATTCACATCATTAGAAACCCTTTTTCCATTACTTCGACACTCAGTTGCTCGATGACCTTATTTTCCACACTTAAAACATTTTCTAGTCCCTTTAAGACAATCTACAGCATGCTTCTTTCCACACATTGTGCATAAGGAAACATTCATCTTATTTTCACCATTATTATGAGATTTCTCCTTGAACTCCATCTTTCGTTTCTTGGCAAAACCATGAGATTGATATGTAACACCAACTTCCATTTCTACCTTGATAGCACAACGCACAATTTCTTCATAGCTACTGAAGTATCTTATAGCTAATTCCCTTCGAAGACTTGGTTTTAAGCCACTGAAAAATCGATCAACTTTACTTTCAGGTTGGATGATAATTCCAGATGCATACATTGCAAGTCTTGTAAAATTTGCTTCGTATATACCAATAGATTCATCATCCTTCTGCTTCAGCTCAGGAAACTCCTTTTCCATCTTTGTTCGAAGAATACGAGGGAAGTACTTACTGAAAAACATGTTCTTGAACGCGTCCCATTCCATGGACTCAATTACATCTCTTGGCCTCGTATTCTTGATAAGATTCCACCATTGATCAGCATCACCTTCCAAACGATACACTGCTAAGATGACTTTATCATGTTCAGAACATTGAAGAACTGAAAATATCTTTTCAGAGGTATTGATCCATTTTTCAGCTACAAGTTGATCGGAAGTCCCACTGAAAGAAGGTGGATGTTGCCTCATGAAGGACTCAATTGAATATTGTTCCCTTCTCTGCTCATTTGGAAGTCCAGAATGATTCATAGCTTGTGTAAGTATAGCAATAAGATTTTGCACTCCATCTCCCATAACATTTGGTTGTTCAGGAGGACAATCATTGCATTGTCCATTGCATTGATCAACACGGTCCCTTCGGGTTCCAGCCATCATCTAAGACCCAAAAAGAATAGTGTGAGAGGCAAAAATCATGCTAGGGAAAACAACATTATAAAGGGGGAGTATCCTCAATATCTAACTTCTTAGGTTAAATTCTATGATCGTAACCATAGTTCTAGGACTGTATCTTATACGTATATTTATCCTTAGGGAAATCCCTAGATATACCTTAGAAATATCCATAGGGATCTCACTAACGCTTTCGCATCCTAGTTTCCAAAGGTTGACTAAACCTTTCCTCTAATACCAACTGTAGAGACCCGAAGCCTAACGTACATGGACATTACATTACTTTTTCGGAACACTTAGTACATAACAAAAACACACACACAAGGATCGTAATAGTTTAGTGTCTTTGGAAACTCGGAATATAATCTTCTAATCGTGGTGAAAGATATTCAACATCTCCCATAAAGATCTTCCCTTTTTTTATCTAAAACCTTTCTTTATATCCTGGGGAAAAAACATAAAAGGGTGAGCTCAAATGCTCAGTAAGGGTAAACAAAAGAAATATCAATCACATCATATTAAAAAGAACATAACATTTTGGAAATCATAACCTGTAAATGGGAGCATAATTTCATAACATGGGATAAATCATGGCAGTGAAATGTAATCACAATAATCATAACGTAAAACATGAAAATTTGTGTAATACACACATAATCATATAGAATCATTTCTTGTTAGTTAATACTCATTTCCAAGACTATCTTAGTGGACAATGTCCCTTTCTGAACCGAGTCACCCTCGTTTCTGTCATGTTTCACTGAACCGGTATAACCTACCGTTCCAGGCATGTCTATCTCATGAGATATGAAATCTTTACCCAATGAATTGGAGGGAGATATAGGTCCCACCCATCTTATAATGAATCCTTTCTTATGTGTGCCACATAATCATAATTCATACATCATCGCATAACACATGTAACAAAAATGGGATTCTTGAAACATCATGACATCATAAAACAAACCGTATAAGGTAAATGACTTCATAAGAATAATTCCCTCACAACATAATCAAATTAATGTAATAATAGGGATAAAAACAGAACCCTATATTATCTTAGATGGAAAATAACTTTGATAAAACTTTTAAACTCCATTCTTGAGGAAAATATCCTTTCTACTTCAAAAATAGTTTTCTTTTCTTAACATGTCATACAATTATAAACTAAAGAAGTTGATTAAAAATAAAATTTAAAACTTTTAAAGGAAGAATCTTGGAAATAATGTTTTAAAAATCCATTCATGCCGTATAAGTTAAAAAAAACATTCTTCATACTTTTGTCGGGAGAGTCAAAAAGTACCTCGTACGAAAAACGACAAAAGATTCCTTTCATATCTTTTACTAAAAACTCACCGAAGGGTAAAATTAGATTTAAACAATTTTAGGTGGATGGAAATAATTTTACATATTTAATAAACATGGATGTGGATGATAAAATACACCCCAGTAAATTTCAAAGTATAAACAATCTCGGATAAAAATGATATTGTGATATTTCCCTTACCTTAGGTCCGATTTGCTTCATAAGTGTCCGAACCTCCTGTATAAGGATTTACATAATGTCATTGACTTATTACAGAATCATATTAATTGTTATTATATAATATATGGTTCACTTATGACTTTATATTACCCGTTCTTTTCTAAATTCATGTCAAAGTAGCGTTTTGGGTAAAATCGTCTCATTTGTCGTTCGTGTTTTAACTTGTAATTATTCATATGATTACTTAGATCATTATTACATAATTATAGAATATAAAACATGATTTATATATAATATATATTCAGAATATACATATATATAATGGATAGATAAATGGAAAGAAATACACCGTTCATGGAGACGGTAGGCCGTACGTACGCATGAACGCTGTTTTCTTTTCGTTATTGAATTGAGTGGAATTAAGTAGATGACATACATATATATACACATAAGTCCAGTAGCTTTATAATGTCATATATTTCATGATTACTTATCATATATAGTTTATAATCATTCATGAATGGTTAAAGTGGAGAATGAATCTCATCGCGTCGTGGAGACGGTATTCCGTACGTACGCATGCGCGTTGATTTCGTTTTCCGTAGGATGGATAGATGGTGAAATAGGATTGTTTCATAATTATAATAACATATCATTATATGAGTGATACTGATGTTATTAATTCATAATGAAACAACCTAAGAAGAAGAAGTAGAAGAAGAAAGAAAGGTGAAAGAATCGGTAATGGAAATTACCACTTCTTTGAAGTGATTCTTTGAGACCTCCTTTTAGGGAACTACAATGGGTCTTTGAAGAAGACCAGAACCTCTAAGATGTTTCTAGGGAAGTGGAGAAGAGAATTTGGCAGGGGTTGGCCGAGCCTGAAGGCTCAAAGTTGTGTGAGGAAGAGAGGGAGGAGGTTCCCTTTTATAAGGGAGGAGAGGGGCACCTTTGGAATAACTAAAAAAATTATTTTATTATAAAGTCAAGTTAGGTTTTAAATAGCTCCAAATTGATTTATTTATCAGCTAAGGTGGGGATGGGTTGAAATCCTCTCAGCCAATAGAATTTAGACATGTTGAGGTTCCTATTTTAACATTATCATTTAGATTTAACATTAAGTTAAATAATTTTACTTTTACCGTGTCTTCTTGTGTTCTTACACTATAAGGTTAATAAACTTACTATAAGAAGCCAAACGAACCCCAAATTGTTTATTATTAATATATATAACCTTATCTAAGTCATTTGACCGAAACTTAGATTTTTAGGAATAAAATAACAATTAATAATATAATATTTTTCTAACATACTATTTCATGTCAATTTTACACTATTTAGTAATTGATTTTTGTGAAAATCATAATAGAATGATAAGTTAGAAAAAAGTTAATTAAATCAATAATAACATGTCATATTAACCTATACAATTAGTGGAATTCATAAAATGTCTCAAATTACATTTATTTGGGCATTTATAACGTCAATTATGTTAACATTTCCTTAAAAGGGTAATTACTGCATCATCGTTGTGTCATAAATAAATTAATTTATTTAAAGTCTAAAAATTATAAATAAAATATAATTATGTAGGAAATCTTTTTATCCTTCTAATGAATATTTATAATCGAATTTATCTTATGTATAAACCCAAATTAAAAATGTTTTAGTTATTAAACATTGATTTTAACTATTTTAACTATTCATTAAATAAAATAATATTAAATGTCATAATCTAATCCATGTGGAACTAAATGGTCATATTATATTCATAAGGTTGTTTTTGGTCAAATTACACTTATCCAATAGAATTAGGACATGTGTTAGGGTAATAGTAATATCATATTTATCCTTAGTTACCCTATTTAATATTAACCGCGGTAAAAAAAGTAAAAAGTTACTATTCACCAAAAATTTATTTTTATCTCATTGAACCACATTTTACATACTGATATCAACCGTGTCTGTCGGATTTTCGAAATTCCATTCACAGAAGCGGTAAAATTAAGTTTTATGCAAAATTCAGTTTTTAACCTACCACTTAGTGGTTTCACTATTCATCAAAAATTGAAAGTTTTCAGAAAAATACCAAAATTTCACCCTAGGCTAATTTCGGTATTCCGAATCCAAAAATGAAGTCCATTTTGAAAGATAAAATTTCAAAAAGTGGTAATTACTATTCATAACGGCTATTTTAAATAATATTTTAATAGCATATCGTCGTTTAGTGAAACTCGGTATTGTGTACAGCGCAAGCTATCGAGGAAGGACGCGATTGCGTGTAATGCAGGGCAAGTCAAGGATGCGTGTTGTGCAAGATCCTTTTGGTGTAGCGTACAACACAAGACATTAGTGAAATTAAAAAGAATATTTTTCATAAAATCTTGGGCTGTTACAGAAACATGGGTAGATAATTCTTCCCACATGTACAGAAGCACTTAAATTCAATATCCCCTACAATGTAAGTAGTTCATGGGATGAGGTTTCACTACTTACACACAAAAACAATTGCCCCTATCGCAGAAAAATTCTTCTATGGATAAACAAGTCCACCTTGGGCTTCCACAAATGGTGTTATGAAACCCATTGAACTACTGACTTAGCTCTGCTTTAAATAATCCCTGATGGATAGAGAAAATATCTCTCTCATGAATGGGGAAAAGGGAAAAGGAATAAATAATGATAAAAAGGGTGTGGGATAAATCTTTCCAGCACCCAAAGTAGTCCACAAAACACCATCCTGCAAACCATATATGGCAGTAGTTCGCTGAACACAATTTTTTGACCATATATAGAAGAACCTTCATATGAGGCAGTGTCATTTGTGGAAATGTGGCATCATTTTATGACCCTAAGAATGAATAAAAAATTTCCACCAAAGAAACCCTATACTAAAAATGGTACATGGATACCCTTTTGCGAATGAAATTCCCAGGACACTCTGACGAGGACTATATTTCATGGAAGACCCAATGCAGATGAAAATATGCAGACGTTCTTATGTGGACAATAGTACGTGGCCAAATACTACACAAAAAACCCTATGTATAAAACCCACTGCACTCCCTGATCCATACTGTGAGGGATGCACCCCTGCTTCCCCACTCAGGATCAGTGTCAGGCTATTTTCTCGGCCCTCTGGGATAATCCCTTCACCACTATCACCAACACCCATGACAATTGGAGATTCACACCGTGAACATTTCGGGCCAGGTGAACAATATTTTCTATTTTTCCCTAATACAGTCCCAATATATGTCCCTTCACTACCATTAGTAGTGGTTCTTCTCATTAAACTCTTAAAACCCTATAATATACCTCCAATTCTAGGTTTATCCAGAACCCCATGGAAAATAATGGTATGATTGTTTCATAAATACCAAGATTCATCCATTATATTCAAAAAACAATGTGTCCCACTCGATATCAGATCATCAAAAACATCTACGACCATTAGAAATGTATAATCAGTGTCCTGATGACTCATCCTCTTGACTATACGAACAATTACTTAGTGGATCCACATATGCTTCCCACATAAATGTCAATTCATCTAGAGACATATTCATCCTTACGTTATGATTTTCCAAATATCTTATTCCCAATGGATTACATGCCCTGTATCTATTCTATTGATCTGAGAACCCCTAGAACCATGGTTCACACATTCCTTCCCTCTCATTTTTTTAGGCTTATCAGAACATCCCAACCAGATTATTCTCTATTTAATCATGGTTTATTTAACAAACAATACCAACTCTATGAACTTAAACAATGATTTATCATCTTAACAAACTTACATTAAGTTGTATGGTGTTATTCACTACAACACTACATTAAATTGTGATTCCATCATCCAAGAAATTTGAATTTAAACAAAATTATACTTGGTGATTTTAGATCATTATAAAAATCCCCAGCCATCAGAAATAGATGGTTGGTGTCCTGTGGACACATTTGTTTAATTATGCGTACAATGACCTAGTGGATCTGCATACATTTCCCATAAAAGAACATTCAAATAGAGACAAATTCATCCTCAAGAGATGCATTTCATACCTCCATACGCCATAATGAATTACATGCCTTGTATGATTTCTCCTAATCTGAGATCCTCTAAAATCATCATTTACATGTTCTGTCCCACTCACAATCGAGGCATGTCAGAACATCTCAACATGATTATACAACAGTTAATCATAGTATAAGATATATGACATTAAACTGTATTATGACCACATATGATATTAAATAAGTCACTCTGAATAAGGTAAGTCCCAATCCTTCTTGTAGGGGTGGGAATTCTAGCACCTCTTCACCTTGCCCAAGAAGTGTATGGATAGATCACCATATGTGACTATCCTAGAAATCAACATGGGTGAGAGTTTTCACATTTAATTCCCCTCTCTCTCCCCCATTGGGCCAGTAGTTTCAGCCTCTTACATTTTCTTCCTCCATTTCCATCAGAGGATAAGGGAAAGTGTGTAGTTTTTCATATCTACAGCTTCCCCATGTTTCTCACACTGATCATCATTCATGTCGTCTTTCAGGTTAAAAATGATCGCAATATCCAAAATATATATATATGAACTATGAGAACTCTGATTCCTACTCTAACCATGATATGTAGGATGCATGTATGATGTCCTAAGGTCATGGGATTAGCTTCGTAATGTAATCCTCACCCAAATGAACTATGAGAACTCTAATTATTATTCTAACCAAGATATATAGAATGAATGTCTGAAAGCCCATGATCATGTGGGAAGCTTCCATGTGTAATCCCCAACCATATAAACTATAATAACATTGATTTTTTACACTACCAAGGATATGAAGGATGACTGTATGAAGTCCTGATCTCTTATGGGAGGCTTCTACAAGTAATCCCCACCCAAATAAACTACAATAACTCTGATTCCTTCTCTAATCAGGATAATTAAAAATCCGTTCTAAAGGCCTGATCTCATGTTGGAATCTTCCATGCATAGGCCCCACCCAAATGAACTACAAGAACTCTAGTTCATACTCTAACTAGGACACATATGATTCTTTTCTAAAGTCCTGAGCTCAAGTGGGTAGCTTGTATATGTTAGACCCAACAAAATAAACAATGATAAATCCAATTCATTCTCTAACCAGGATACATATGAATCTTATCCAAAGGACCATGATCAAGTGATCATCATCATCATGTAATCCCCACACAAATAAACTAAGAGAACTATAATTCCTTCTCTAACCAAGTTACGTATGATTCCTATCTGAAGGCCTGAACTTATGTGCGAAGCTTCCACACATAATCCCCATCCAAATGAAATATGAGATCTCTGATTTATTATCTAACCATTATACATAGGTTTTATGTCTAAAGAAACAAGCTCTAGTGGGAACCATCCACACATAATCCCCACCCGATGGAACTATGAGAACTCTAATTCCTTCCCCGTATAGGATACATAGGACGTCTGTCTAGAGGCATGAGATCAAAGGGGATCCATTGAAAAGGTCAATACCCAATCATACCCCCCACAAACAAGGCCTACATTACGGAATAAGCCATAACATAAAACCAAACTATGAAGTCTTTAATACCCAAATAATTGTGATGCGTATGAAACCTCCTTGAGGTCCAAACCTAGGACCCAAATCACCCTAGTGTTCACTGGGCCATATCCCCGGTAAGTCTATATCCACCTAGGAGACCATTCCTCGCCCAAGAATCCTAGGATTCTTTGACGTAAGTCCCACATGGAATCACGAATCGACATCTTCTACCTAGATTTCTTAGCTGCAAGTTGTTAAACTGCATGGATGGGCCCCCATAATTCAACCTAAAAAGGTGATGTGTGTTGTTAAGAGGTACCAAAATACATGGGTTCTGATTCCTCTCATGAGGATAAATAGGAATCCCATTTTATGGGTCTTATCCCGACATCGAAACAACTTATGTCCCTTAAATGATGATAAAATCAAAAGCACCTCATAATACGGATTAAACTAGCATTGTCGAATTCATTCCAAAACCTACATATATATGCTTAATCTTCAAATAAAGTGGTAACTAACAAAAACAATCTTGGGAAAGAACAAAGGATTTAGGAACATCTGAACATTTCATAAAGATATAAGAGTGTCCTCGTGTAGGCAGTAATTCATCCCAAAAGGATGTGATGAGCCTGACCATCCATTCACTTGACCAATGTAGTCATTAATTTTCATTGGGGAAATTGTCATCCATCGAGTGCATGCCTTTGGAATGAATTCCCATGAATCATGGATACCAGGGTTGTTGGGTGTTTCTGGATCCAAAAATAAACCCATTGGAGACCGTCAAAGGAAATCATACCTGATGTGAAACCCTTTATAATAATGCAGAATTGGTTATTATTTGTTGGTCCATTTTTTTTTCATAGTACGACGTGAATCGAGTCAATAAAATTTTCAAAAATAACCAATGTATATAAATATTGTTTAATAAAATGTTAAAATGAAAATAATTCACTTTTTATTACATAATGAACCCATGTAATGAAACTGGGTTTCATTTAACACTTCATAACAAACCAATGGAATGAAAATGGGATTCATATCCCTTTCAAATTGATTCATATAAAAAGTTAATTAATAATTCCATCATTAACCATAACATGATAAAACCATGTAAAATAAATGGGTATCCTATAACATCATGTAATTTTCTAGATAAATACTGTTCAATAAATATACGAAAGAAAATGTTATTTATACTATATATTTTATGGGAATACAGTTAAGTTAATATTTTCCAATATCAATAGATGTATGGAATGAAGGTAAATAGCACGAAATCAAAGGATTCAAAATTAGTGTATTCATGAATGGAGAACATTGAAATAAATAATAGTTTTACCATAATTGAATGACTAGGAAAGACAAACAAAGTGAAGTATAATTTCCATGAAAGAATAGAAAATTCCATAAGAAATTTAGAGAAAGACAGTGTATGGTATCATTTGAATAATATAATTTATAAACCGAAATATGTATCAATGAAAATGACTTTGAAAATAACTCTGTAGATGTTTTAGAAAAAACTATTTCGAAACAAGAAATATTCTTGATCATTTAGAATAATTAAAAAAAATATTTTATAAAAAAGAGTAAATTAATTATATGGAAACTATGAAAACATAGAGAGAAATATTTATAAAAAAATATAATTGTGGTAGAATTACATGTTCACTTGTAAACATTAAAAAGTGAATCTTTTCAAATTTTGGTGAAGAGGGCCCATATGGGAAAATTTAGAATTTCTTTAAAAAATTAAAAGTTGGTCATGTGGGATAATATGAACTTAATATATTATTGAAGCATATATAAGGAAACATGAGAAAGAATCAAAATAATATTCATATAGAAAAATGGAGGTTGTTTACCCAGAATAAAATACGGGGTTAGTTTCACTTGCAAGAACACTTTGGGTGAAATATGAGTCAATGAAAAATGAAAATTTGATGGAACATGTGAATTAACATGAATATATAATGAAATGATGAGTATTTTTAGAGAAAATAAAAATTAAATGGATATATCAACTCTCTAAAACAATATGGATTTGAAAACAATATTATTAACAAACCCCTTATGATTTGAGTAAAATTTTAATCAAAATCAATTTCAACATTACTATATTTTGAATTGAATTCCATTTTAATAATGTAAATGATAAGATTATTGAAACCCCATGAGTATGGTAAAATAAATTAAATATAAATTAATCACCCTATATTGAAGGTATCATGATGTACTTTAAAAAATATGTCTCAAGAAATTAAATTTGAGACAAATAACCCCTTGCCTTAATTCTAGCTTAGTCAAAATGCCCTCTAACCATTTAAATAAAACATTTTGATGTCTTAATCACCCATTTAATAAAATTTGTGATATATATAATCTTCTATAATCGTAATTTATAATTATTATCAATATTTATATTAGTATTTTATTATCTATTTTCGGTATTGAGTGTGAGTAATCTGGATCATTTTTAATGAGTTTTGAAATAATGATGTTGTTGAACATTATTCACTGAAAGTGATTCATTCCAGGATAATAAATGGTACATGATTTGTTGATTTATAATTATTTATAATTTTATAGTTTCATAATATGTGGGTTTTTATAATAATTAAATATGAATTTGGCAATGAGCATGTTTTGATGAGTCGTAGAGAATGAATGATGATTTCATAAATAGAAAGTTAAATTCAAATATTACCATTACATAATAAAAAACAACTAATAATTTATATATTTATATCATATTTTAAAAAAATAAAATTATTATATTCATTCATGATATTAATTTGTAGGATTGTTCACGTGGGTTGTTAACCCAATCCAAACAAGAACATACATTAATTAATAGGTGATAATGAAGTGATTTAGTTGTAATATCATTAAAATAAAAGAATAATTATCTTATATTGTGTTTATTAGTGTGATATATTAGAAGATTATGTCATTAAAATAATAATATAACATATATGATGTTATTTTAGGGTATGAAGAAATTATTTTTCAACTTAGTATGCACTTTTGGATGGTCGAATTTACATAGATTGTTTATTGATCATGTTGTTAAAAGGTTGTATATTTTGTATTTCCAAACCCATTATATTTTCATAAAAGTCATATTTATTCATTAATCTTATTCCCAGGATAATCCAAGAAAGGAAATGGTGAAATGAAAAATGAAATTAAATTGTTCCATAGAGGCAGTAGTTGTAACATCGTGACCCTGGTGCCACACAGTAATGCCCCAAGATAGTCAGTCACATGACCTAAAAAACACCTCCCCATTTGCCTGAGGCTACTGACTAGAAGAAACGGTCTAATATCAATAGTTGTGGGACCATTCTATATTTATAAAATTATCACAAAATGAAAATAAATAATAATAACCCATAATATATAATTAATATCAATACCATGCCCTTATCACATGATGAAAAAAACAAGAAATAAAATATACAAACTAAAATAGTAGGTATGAAATTCCAAGTATGTGTCAAGTGTCGATATTAAATATTCAAAATAAAAAGACACAAAAACTCCAAATTAGGTCTTGACACCATTTTTAGTTCCCTCATCAATGATCCATCCCAACTAATCCATCTCACATATGGACATTTCCATTAACCTATCCTACAACCATGAAATATATTCCAGTGCTGATCAGGCATCCTGAGTAGGGTGTGAGTAAAACTCAGTAGACCACCACCTATGGAATCTAAAACAAATTCTATTCAATAATAGTGTATTCATTTGTATAAATAATAAAATAAAAGAAATAAAGCTAAAATTTTAAATTTATTCAATTACTCTTTATTTTACCACATTGACACCCAGGTTCCTTAGGACACAAAAACCCTCAATACATGCTTTTACCAATGCCAAAATCTTTACTATATGAAATATTTAATTCATAATTAATTACAAAACATGAATTTCATTATCCATTCATTTCAATTCAATATTATGTCTAATTTGAACTATAATCCAATGCCAATATTTTTGGGCCTAGAGTGCCATGTTTAAGAACCCATGAGTATTTGAAGTAGCAGTCTGTGGCTCACAACTAATTTATAAATCAATCTCATAGTTTGGCTTTTTAATAAGAAGTTTGTGTCCAACACTCATTTATCACTATGGGATTTTTTTGTAGTAGTTTGTGTCCCAAACATGAATATCAACTTATCACTTTGGTATTTTGATGTATAATTCCATGTCCCACACATGTATATCAAAAATATCATAACAACACATATATCACATCAATTAATGTTAATAAACATTAACCTTATCATTAAATTTTACATCATGATATTCCATTTTAATTATCAAAAAAAATCATGGTCTAAATTTTATTCACATGGAAATAATTTAACAAATCACCATTAATTCATTTATCAACATTTAATATTATATCTCATTGACTAGTTAAGGTCAATCCAATAATCAAATAATTCTCATAGTCAATTATTTCATAAACATACTAATTTACCAATTACACCAATTTATTAATTAACCAAATTAATATTATATTAATCAATCAATTCTACAATCATATCAATCCATTAATTAATTCTCCAATTAATTAATCCAATTCCACAACCACAACATTCAATTAATTAATTGATCAATTAATTTATTCAATTCAAATAATTGTATAATATCAAAAAATATATTAGTTAATTCAAAAACTAATTAATAAAATTACACAATCCTAATATCCCATTAATTAATTATCAAATTAATTAATCTGATTTACACAATCTCATTATCCCATTATTTAATTTTCTAATTAATTAATCTATTTCCAAAAAAATTAATTTCCCTAATGAAATCAAAATCATTATCACAAGGAAATTAAATCAAATCAATTAAATCCTAACTAAAATTCCCCAATCATGGAAATTGAAAATCAAATCTACATACACAATATTATATCAAAACTATGGTATTGTAATTTAGACCACATACATCAAACCTATTGACTAATGATCACCTTATAGAAATATCCATTTTAAAATGGATCGATAAAACCCAAAAAAAATATCTAGATCTAAAACCTAGATCCAAGATCAAATGAATTACATCCACCAAATCCAAAATTGAGATAAAAAAAATAGATGAAAATATCCCTTTAAAGGATGATAGAAGGATTATAGATGGACTATAAACTAATCTGGAAGAGATTCAATTACCTGGAGAGGTATTAATTTTCAATCTAAGATTTGAATCATCAGAAATGGAGTTTATAATGATTGGAATCCTTCTTGGAGCCTCAAAAAACAAGAGAATCTATTTAGGTCTAATTTAGGGTCAATATTGGGTTTATTTTAGTGGTTCGGGTATTTTTAATCTAATTTTCAGGCTAATTAAAACCCCAAGCATCGTTTTTATTGTAAGAGAACATAATATACAAAAATGTGTACCTTAACCACATGCCTCTTCCAGGGGGTGAATAGTTACTTCTAAAAGGGTTCATGGTGCAACAAACCATTCACTATCTGTGTAAATCCCCTAGTTTTGGGTTTTCATGGTCTTTTTGGATAGGCACACTCTCAACTAATGATACCCTAATCTCAATTAAATATTTTAGAAGAAGCAAGATCCCCTAAAATAGGTAAAATAGATCATCAATACAAAAAAGAGGTTATTTTTTCTTCATAGTAAACATGTTCAACTTCTTGTAGTCAAAACATAAGCACGGTGTCAGCCTTCTTAGAAAACAAGACTAGAGAACCCTAAGGTGACATACTCAGATAGATAAAACACTAATCTGTTAACTATTATATCTAATTATTGAGATCTAAAAGCATTATTGGTTTCATTATGTATGGTTTAATAGATACTATCTTGACCCCCAGCATGAGCTCAATTGTAAACTCCACATCTCTCTCTGGTGGAAGAACTGAGAAGTCTTTAGGAAACACATCATGAAACCTATTCACTATGGGTGGAAAGGCATCATTCTTCACACTCTCATCATCCAAAAATAGACTTTCTACCTAGGAGTTAAGGTTCCACATTTTCTAGTGAACCAGAACTACATAGATTGTTTGGATATCTTACTCTCTACAATGAATATAATTTTCACCCTTAGGAGACATAAAACTCACTTTCATGTTGTAACAATAAGGTGTGATAAGTATTGTAATAACCATTCCAAACCCAAAATGAGGTCAAATTTGATATGTCAAGAATGTAAATAACCCATAGAAAATTATACTCTCCAACCTCAAGAGAACACCACTTGCATAAGTAGATGTCTCTCGACCATACTTCTAATGGTGTATCGATCATCATCAACCCACTCAAAAACATCACTGCTAGGCTCAAACCATTCACATGTTATGAAGATATAATAGAATGATAGGAAATAGTATCATATAAAGCTTTTAATATAATTGAATCTACAATAATAGTACCTCTATCTATCGATGGCCCAGCCTCACTATCAAATAGTGTAGTCTTAATGGCCTAAAACTGTCCTTCCTCTATTCCCTATGATCAAATCACTGTCCGCTGAGCTGACCTAATATTCTAATATGGGAGGTATTTCTTAGAAGCACCATGTCCACTACCATAACCCCCATTTCTGGTAAACTGTCAAATTTCATACTGATAAGGTGTAGAATATCCCCTTCCTACACTATGGTTATATCTAGTTGCTCTATCAATACCCATCCATTGCAGGTTTCTACAGAACCTCTATATATTTACATTCCATCCACATCCTCGGAACACTATTGATGGTTGGGGGAGCGATTTATGGTAGTTCTCCAACCCACCAAACCAATTATCTATCACTCATGAAAGGTTGTGTGTAACTGAATCTTCACCCTGGTTACTATTCTTGATATCATCATGGATATTATTCTCATAATGACGCTTCATGCTCTCAAAATGCGTACCTCTGGAACATCCAGTGGAAATATATTTTCCTATACTGGAGGACTCCTTTTGGTTCCCATAATATATGAGAGCATTATTTACCACTTTTGAAATCTTCTTTATCCTAAAGATATTAACATTGGACATATTTTCACATTTAGGCCCATCTTGGAACCGCTTCACCGCCATGAACACATCTCCTTAAAATTTTGGATTTTTGAACTAAAAATCAATAAGTATTCTAGAATAGTACATCATATACATACTCCGTGAATTCAAACTCATGAACTCAACTTATATATTCTACCTGATCATCTTATGGTAATAATGTTCTAAGAACTCATCATGAAATTAAATCAAATCCACATTCTCATGCCATCTGTCTCAAGGATAGATGTCCCACCAATTATTTTATTGACCTCATAACATGTAATTAGATTATTTGAATCACTTCCTAGTAGGAGTGTCTGAGTAGTCATGTGTAGTCTGGATAGGCTCAACCTAGAACTATATTGCCTCAAGTCCACCCCCTCTAGTAACTGTCGGATGGTACTATAACATAAACTCTCAGGTCATACCAGAAATACTCTTCAAAACCCCCCAAGTTCACTTTCCTTGAATTTAATAAATTGAGAAAAATTCTCATGGAATTGATATCTGACTTCCTCTCCTCACACAATCAGTGCCTCAAGTTCCACTAGTAGAGGATAATCTCTAGCAATGTCCTCTTATCAACCTCTCAATAAGCATCATCATGGAGGTATATATCTAAAATTTCAAAAAAAATATTAAGACATATAATTAAACATAATCACATTTTATAGGAATTTTTGGCAATATCCATAACAATTTGTGTCTCCTTTTCTTATTAGAAGGTCCAAAACAAGGTGTTATCACTATATTTAGCCATCTTACATCCAGGACATTGTTAAAAAAGAGTAAAATCATTCTCATAATTAAATTTTCTTATTAGAAACATATTTATTCAAATCTTGAATCATTTTACAATATTCAATTAATATTAATCACCTTTTTAATTTCAATTACACAGGAAAGGAAAAACATTTCAAATTTCATAAATTTATACAACACATTTTTCTTTTGCATGCCTAAAAGGATGCTTTTCACAATAAATCCTAAGTGGATAGAATGATTCATTAATACAAAACTCTCATGAAATTTTACGCCACAAGTATAATATCAAATAATTCAGTAACATGAGTCACATCACACAACCAGGAATAACTCGAGGTGAAATAGCATCATATGTTACAACACACATCAAGAATAGTAATCCCACCCAGGGTACATGGCTATTACACTCATACATGGGTTATCTACTCCATGAAATTAGCACTTAATCATTCTCTAACTCATCATATTTTCCTATATATCATTCCCAAATATTATGAAAATTTAAATGAAAATAACCCCCCCCCCCCCCCCTTGATTCCATGTTGTAACACCCCAACTGATGTGCCACACACAGGTGCCCCATGATGACCAGTTTTATGTCTTAAAGAACAACTCCCCATAAACTAGATACAGTTTATTGTTAGTGAGGGTCTAATATCAATCAAGATGATACTAGAAAATATTTATCAAATTAGTACAAAAATGTAAATAAATAAGAATAACCCATAAGATATAACAAATAAGCAAAAAATAATAGTATCACGTGATGAACAAAATTGGAAATAAAATATCCAACCTAATATAGTATATATGAAATGAAAATTACATATCATGTGTCACCATGAAATAGCTATAATAAATATAGACACTGAAAACTCTCAAGGAGGTCCCAAAAAAAATATGGTTCCCTCATCCATGCTTCGTCCCGAGTCAACCATCTCACATATGTCTCTTTCTCTTATCGTATCCTACATCCATGGAATCTATTTGGGTAACGATTAGGTAGAACTAGTAGGGTGTGATTATAACTTTTTATTCCATCACGATCGGCATCAAAAAACTAAATTGATTCAATAATATTGTAGGTATTTTTGTAAAGAATAAAATAAGATCAATACACTAAATAACATACATTTGTTCAATTACTATTTTTTAAGCACATTGACATCTAGGTTCCTAAGGACACCTGAACCTGGAATACATACTTCATCCCATGTTAGAGTCTATAATCTATCCCTTATTCAATTAAAAGTTCATTATAACATATGGTATTTCATTATCCATTCATTTTATTTCATTATTATGACTAAATTTTGCCATTTTTCAATGCAATCATTTTGTACCAAGATCACTGTGCCTAGGTCCCCATGGAGATTTGAAGAAGTAGTACTTAACCCACAACTCATTTATCAATCAATAACGTAGGTGGCCTTTTGAATCAGGAGTATGTGTCCACACTTATTTATCATTATAGTATTTTTATATTCTATGACATATCCTACACATGGATATCAATTTATCACTATGGGTTTTTATGTAGAAAACCTTGTCCTAGACACATATATCAAAAATATCACAACATCATATTTTTCAAATAAATTAATGTTAATCAAGATTAACCCTCTCATCACATTTCACATCAGGATATGGAATATTAATTTTCAATACATATCATGGTCAACACTTTACTCACATAGGAATAATATTGAAAATAACCATTATTCCATTTATCACCATTTAACCATATATCTTATTAACCCATTATATTTAATCCAATCATCACATTATTATAATAGTCAATTAATTCATAAATATATTTATTGACCAATTACACCAACTCATTAATTAACCAAATAAACATTCAATTAATCAATCAATTCCAAAATCATAATAGTCCACTAATTAATTCAATAATTAATTAATCCAATTCCACAATCACAACATTCCATAAATTAACTAATCAGTCAATTGGATTGAAAAACAATACATTAGAGATATGGGAGACCTTCTCTAACGAAATCCCCTGAGATAATAGGGCTCCTTCCCCTGAATCCTTTGATCTCATCATTCATGGATGATTTATTTAGTCCTGGAATGTTTGAATACCATCATTTCATGACTCCTCAGAAAAATCAGGTACCTCATTTTCAAGATCCTATCACTGAAATCCATATAGAATATGTATCTAAAGAAAATTCTCACACCGGTACATTCTCTGGAAGATTCAAAGGGATATCATTTTTGGATGTTCTAAAGAGTACTGATCAATGAAAATAAACTACGATGATGCCTCCCCTTGTTAAGATACGTGATGACAGTTGGTTCTTGGTGGAAACAGATTTGGATTCCCTTCAACAAGACACACAAATGTGCATGTTCCCTATCATTGTCTATATCTCCTACCTCAAAGGTGACCATCCTTGACCTTTATCTGAATTGCAATTTTCTATTTCTCATTTTTGGAATTCTTCAAATTATAAATTGATACAAATAGGAAAAGGCTACTTTGAAATACTACTAAAATCACAAGAGGGCTTTGTGAAAGCTTGGAAAACAGGAAAACTTAATCTAAAACAAAGATTAATTAGAATTTCTAACAATTACACCTCTTTCAATCAGAACACATTTTGAATTCAATGGCATAAGTCTGGGTTAAAATCCATGGACATAATTGGTCTTTTTGGTAACCAAATTTTTTTAATGATATCTTCTCCCACATAGGCCCTCCCCTTAAAATTGACCACATAACCATAAATGCTGACCAATGTATTTTTCTCTAGAGTTATGGTGGAAATTAACTTAGATTCAATGCTCCTGAATATAATCAATTTCACTGAAAATGTGTACAAAACTTTAATTAATATTGAATATGAGAGTAATCATATGTTTTGTGAACTTTGTAAGATCAGTGGTGATACAATCTCTATATGTAGGGAAATTATATTATAGGTAATATATCTAATTGAAAATGATTGAAAGGAAATTAGTATAAATAGAAAATACAAAGATCCCATGATAGATATATATAAACACCCAAAAAGAAATCTGAAATCTGGGTAATAAACACAGTTTGACACACATAGAGGATAAATTAGGTATAAATAATGCTGATGATTCTTATGTCGAAGAAAAATACATTAAATATCATGGAATCTTGGAAGAATTAGAAATTCTAGTTTTAGAAAATGTATGGTCATGTAATGAGAATGATGAATACAATACTTATCAATATGGTCAGACCTCAATATCTTTCCCCATCCATGATGAGAATCATAATCTGTGTAAGAGGTATAATACACATGAAGAAGTGAATTTGAATTCATGCAGCACATGCACAACATCTCTTTATATTAGTGACTTCCCTGATGTAGTCTCAGTTCAAACTGTGAAGGAACACACTGTAGATTCTAGTACTAGAAAGACCCATAACCCCAACCTTTTACTTTCCATGTTGATTTCAGAGTTAATGAATGATTCCAGCAATGAAACAGATAATTTTGACTCTCTCCCTCATGCTCAAGGATCACCCATTATTTTCTCTAAAATTAACGATTCCACTGGGCACACTACAAACTCTGAAAAAAATATGACCTTATAGAAGGACACTCAGGACAACACATAGTTCACCATTAATAATGTGACTGAAACTATTACTAATGAATTGGAATCTGTGAATCCTTTGAAGGGAACTACACCCTTCTTCTCGAATCTTACAAAAAACCAAAAACTCAATAATCTCACTAATCATTTTGACATAGTGAATCCTAGGGTGGAGAAGGAAAATGAATTAGGCACAATCATCAACACTGCTATAGATTCATCTTTTTATGGATATGAACCTGTTCATAATAGTTTTGATTCAGTTTATTGGTGTTGTGAAATATAAAACCTACACTCCAAGTCATTAAGGATTCAATAATATAACCGGATGACAAAGACACTTCTCAAGGGACTAATAATGAAATCAAAATGAAAGATGATGAACCAGTTTCTGTTATCTCTTTTCATACCAATCCCATTAGATGTACTGTCAATCCTGGGTGCTCTATTCCTATGGAATCATAGACTGAGACACATTCTAGGTACTATAATTCTTCTTTCATGGCAACAAATCATGTTAAACATGGTACCACACTTTTAGTAAATGACTCTAATCTTATGCAGGTTATGAATGACTCTATGGATTTGAATCAGTGATGTCCTTTGGAACTAGATAATGTCAAAAAGAACCACCCAAACACTTCAATTGAGAAAGGTACAACTATTCCCTCACATATATATAGAGAGGAACACATTATAACATCTACAAATTCTGTTTGAACCATAGTTCCAATGCATTGTTTATGTGTTCTAGGAAATATATATACTCTTCTATAAGTAATCCTATATCTAAAACTACTATGAATGAATGACACCAAATCTTGAAATAAGCAGGAAAATACCTTTTATAATACACAAGATGATATAAGGCCTTCTAGAAATCTTGGCTCTTGAAAAATGAAAAAGGGGAGTTCTAACTCCAACCCTACGTTTTAATGATGATTTTTTTGGAATAGTCATGGTATTGCTATCCCTGACACTTTTATTGTGATATAGAGATTAATTCACAGTCCTCGTCCTCTATTATTTCCTATTATGGAGCACAAAATTACATATTCCTCTAAATACACTTATATCAAAGAAACAATGTTTTTACCAGGGTTATCACAAATAACCACAATTCTGAATAATTTTGAATTGTTTCAAACTTTTCTTTATAGCATATTTGTGTTTTAAATATTTATGATGATATTTTTACATGAAATTTTAATATAGATAACACACATAATGTATGGTCTTTTTTATGCAATGAATATATACAAAGAAAGGAGAATTCTTTGGAATGATATCTCTTATATTGGCACTAACATTAACGCACCCTGGTTTATTATGGGTGACATTAATGACATTATCAACTCAAGAAAGAAAATTGAACCTTCACATGATTCTATTTCCATGAGAGAATTTAAAACCTCAATTGATGAAAAATAGTTTATTGAACTGAATCTCACTGGTGAAAAATACACTTCGGGTATAAGACACTACATCAAGGCAGTTACATTTAAGCTGGATAGAGCCTTCAAAAAAGTCCCTACATTAGATAAATGGGACACTATATCCCGTACCACTATTCATAGACTGAAATTTGAGCATCACCCCATCTTGATTACTGTCTCCAATAAATATTGTAAACCCCGTTTACCTTTTATATTTAATAATGTGTGGTTATCAGATGAAAAATTCTCTCATATCATCCAAAAATCTTAGTCCTCAATGTCTTATAACAAGGATTCTCTTTACTGTAATCTCAATTTAAAACATCAAAAACCGACTATAAAACATGGGGAAGGTCTAAAGCTAAACAGATTTATATTGATATCATGATTCTTGAGAAAGATCTCAATAATATTCAAAACACAAACAACATACCTGACCTCAATACTGAACCCACTCAAGAACTAAGCAATGTAGTCAAACAAAAAGCATTGCTAAATTAAAAAAACAGATGAGAAAACAAGCATTTAAAGATAAATTATTAACAGACGGTGATAGAAATAATAAATTCTAAAACTCTCTTCAAAGAATCAAGGTGTCCTACAGGCCCCAAACCTTCTAAGTGCTTAGGGATAGAATCCTTAACAATGAATATGACATCACACAACATATCATATCCAACTATGAATCCATTTTCAATGGTCCTGATATAAACAAATACCTCCTACTTGAGATCATTCCTCCAGTGATCCCTGATGCAGAAAACTCTTTCATTATCTTCACTAAACTGAATCATGAAATTAAGGACATTGTATATAGTCTGAAACATGATAGTGCTACGGGTCTTGATGACTTAAAAAATTGATTCTTCTAACATTATTCTGATGTGATTCATACTAATGTTTTTAAACTTGTAAAATCCTTCTTTATAAATGGGGTTCTCCATAACGATCTAGATGCCCAGTTTTTCACCATGATACCAAATGTTGATAATGCCTCCAAGATACATCTCATTAAACCCATTTCTCTTACCAACTCCCTTTTTAAAATCATCACCAAAATCCTTGCCAATAGACAATCAACTCTCATAGATAAAATTGTATCATGGAACAAATTTTCATTTATATATTGTAGATCCATTCAGCACTGTATTTTCCTTTCCTATGAGTGTGTCAATAATTTGAATAAATATAATATAGGAAGAAACATTTCTATTAAACATGACTTCATAAAACTCATCGACACCCTGGAGTTGAGTTTTATCATCAAATTTATTCAAGGTTTTGGTTTTAAAACCACTTTTATCACTAAAATCAGAACACTCTTTAACCCAGATTCTATCTGAATTTTGATCAATGGATCTATCAAGGGCTATTTTAAATTCAATAAAGGTGTCAGTCAAGGATACCCCCTATCTACCATTATCTTTTCCATTGAATAGGACTACCTCAGTCCTCTAATCAACTATCTCATGGACCATAAAAAACTAAAATTCATACATCAATCTAGAAATGTGAGCACTCCTACTCATATTTTTTATGCTGAAGACATCAACCTTTTACTTTAAGGGGATAAAAGAAACATTCTTAATCTTAAAAATGTGCTCTAACATAACAAAGATTTTTTGGGTCAATCGATTAGTTGAAACAAATAATGCATCTTATTTTGAAAAAACAACCTTAGAAGCTGAAAATGTAAAATTATCAGTGAACTTGGTCTAAAGGAAGGTATGCTTTCTTTCACTTATCAGGGTGTTCTATTTTTTTGGGTAGACCCAAATCCGTTAACTTTTCTACAATTTCTAATCATGTTTTTAATAATCCATCATATTGGAAAGGCAAATCTATCTCTATGGAAGGTTGGACATGACTTGTTAGATACACTATTGTCTCCATGATGATTTACAACATGATTCTCTACAAATGGAATGGGGGTCTAATTAAAAAATAAACACTGCCATAAAGAACTTCATCTGAACTGGTAGTTTTCTAGAAACAAAACATGTGATTGGTCAACTTGTTGAAATCCCGTTGAAAAGGGTGGTATTGGTATTAAAATTATCAAATACTTTAATGAAGCCTTTCATGCTAGATATACATGAATCCTTTTATCACAATACTTTAGAATCTTTTACATATCTATAAAATATGTTTCTTGACAAACATAAAATGGGCATTTTGAACATAATTAATTCTTCTATATAGCTTTCCATCAAATACTCCTTTACCAAAATTATGAATAATTTCATATGGATGGTCCCTAGTGACACACCATTGAAATTTTGGTTGGATAAATTGACTGGAACAGTTTTAGTTTCTATGATTTATTCTGATCAAACTCTTGATAATACCAACAGCTCTATCAATGTCATTTTACACTCTCAGCATGATCACCTCTCGGATGCTATTCTGAAACTCATTGAAAAAAATTATTTTTCTTACACCAATGATTTATTAACATTGGAACCTGCTCATAATGGAATTATAATCTCAAAAACATTATACCATTGTTATTTTTGTAACTCTGAGAGCAACTCCTACTCGTTAAAACAATTCGAAAAGCCTTGGATAAAGACATCAAGATTCAATCTCATCAGGTGTTATATTCACAATAGTATTCCCACAAAATGTTGCCTCAAATATTTTGGAATCTAGCTCTTCTCTATGGGAAAAAACTATAATCAACATAGAAATGATTATAATAATATCATACACTCTTGCACTATTTCTTCTGCTCTTTGGAACTATATTCATGACATTTTTATTGCAGATGGTTGACTATTTCTTCCGTAAAAGTTAAAAAAATGTGTGTAGAAATGGAAGGATCTCAAAAAATCATTAACTTATTCCTTTCTGTGGTTACAGAACACTATCATGTGATATGGTATGATCAGAATGCTATTATTCATAATAGTAACTCTTATAAACCAAATGCAGCTCAGATGAGAATCCTCATTTCCATCCATAGAGCTGCCTTGATTCAAAAGGGACATTTCCATAACACCTTACATGACTTTGGGATGCTATAGTATCTAAGGATTAAAGTAAATTTATGTCACCTACATCGCACTATGGAGGTGTTCTAGAGATTCCCCCTACCTGGATGGATCAAAATCAATACTGATGTCACCTCTAAGTGAAATTTGGGGACTGCAGGGTGTGGTAAAATTTTTAGGAATCACCTTGGTCAAATTAGTAGATGCTTCAAGGGTAAATGTGGAATTTCCACCTCCAATGAAATTCATATTCTTGGATAGATACATTATTTTTCATTTTCTATGCTATTTCACTGGGACAACTTTTTGATTGAATGTAACTCAACAACCATCATTCCAGTGATTAGAAATGGAATAACGTATCTTGATAGGCCAATTACCACATGTTGGACTGAAAGAACTTGTTCTCTTAATGATATTAACTATATCATCACATATGTTTATCATGAAGAAAAAATTGTTGTAGATGGTCTAGCCAACATGGGAGTAAATCAAGACTTTACCTGGTTCGAAGATATTCCCCCTGCACTTATTTCCTTCCATGAAAAATATTTTAATATGATATTGTATTTAAGAATCCTGTAATTTTTCTTTTAATAACATTTTTGCTTTGGTCGATTTTTCCAAGGAATCACAATTTTTTTAAAAAAAATTAGTCAATTATTTAGTTCAATTGAACTAATTGTAAAATATCTACAATTTTTTTATAAATTAAAAAAACAATTATCCAAATTCAAAAATCCCAAAATTCCATTAATTAATTCTCAAATTAAATAATCTAATTTTCTCAATCCCATTATCCCATTATTTAATTGTCCAATTAATTAATCAAATTCCTCAATTATAATTTCGATAATTAAATCCAAATCATTATCACCTATAAATTAACTAAAATCAACTCAATTATCAATGAAATTTATTAATCATGGAAATTCAAAAATCATTATTACATACAACAAATTTGATCATGACTATGGGATTTTAATTTAGACCACATGCCCCAAATTTCTTGATGAATGATCACCTAATGAAAATCCCCAATTTTAAACAGCATGGTCAAACCCCCAATGATGAATGAGATCTAGATTTGATACTTAGATCCATGATTAAATGGATTGATCTACCAAAACGTATATCTAGTTCCAAAAAAGGGAGGAAAAAATCACATTCATGTATGAGAGAATGATGGGAGAAGGAAGGAAAACTAATTTTAATGAGATTCACTTATAAAGAGAGGTAAAAAATTCAATATTGGATTTTAATAATCAATAATGGAGGTTAATAGAGCTTAGAATTAATTTGGGAGCCTCTAAAATTAAAATAATTCAATGAGGTTTGAGTTAGGGTCAATTTTGATTTCTGTTTGAGTGTTCAGGTATTTTTAATCTATATTTCAGGATAATTAAAACAACAAACATTGTTTCTTGGTTAGGGATTCACAGTTAATCCTAAAAGGGTAGTCTGTTTGATAAACAGTGCACCAATTGTGTGAATCCCCACTTCCTGGGTACTAATAGTTAGTTCAGATGGATGCACGGTTTGGAAAAAACGTGAACCAACCATGCACTAGCCCTCTTCCTTAATTTTTTTTTATAATTTCCCTCAAAAACTCCCCATGGTAACACCCAAAAAAATGTACTCAAACAAGGAAAAAATAATACCTGAAAATAATCTTGATACATCTCTAGAAAAGGATGGGATCTAACACTAGTCCACACATATGCATAGATAATGATTTCATTTTGAATATAAATGAGAAAAGCGGCAGAATGATTTATCATTTTAAAAATATAAAATATTTTATAAATTTCACACCACTATATTAAAAACCTATTATTAACATCCTTTATATGTGGTTAATATCAACATAAACATGTTTCATCCTGGAGGCAGTAGTTCACATAATGCACAAATGATGATTTCCTTTTACATAACAGAAAAGGTAAAGGTAGTTAATTCTTAAACAATCAAAATTATAACATAATTTTTAACTAATGATAACTATATTATCATTTAAATATTTTGTAATATGATTTTATGAAGAATATGTTCATATAAATAATTATAAATGATAATGGTGTGGTTAGAAATTTATACCCCACTTCTTCGATTATCTCCTTAGAAAAAGCGGTTTGCCTTTTATGGATGTCTTTTTGAGAATAAGAAACCTCTAGAAGGTGGATATGAATTTTGAATATAGGTTTTGGTAGATTTTGGTTTGAACTAATTAGTTTCTCGTGTGAGGGAAAATGGGAAGAAGAATTCAACTTTTATAAGTGAAAAGGGGTGACATTTTGGAAAATACCGATAACATTTCAATAATGAGAAGTCACTCTCGAGGAATATGGCTCTCAAAATAAAAAATAATGGAAATTATGAGATATTTATCAATATAGTTTTTAAAAACCTATTCCCATACATTTTTTAATCCAATTTTCAACTAATTACCATTAATTTTTTTATCTTTTACCATTTATGCTTTTACCATGGTAACTTGTTTGTATCCAAGGTTACTTTCCCCTTATGAAAAAATAATAATATTACCCATATTATATAATTTGGGTTTCATGATTATAAATTTTAAATCCATTTTATTTTATTTTATTCCTAAAATTGATAAAAATTAATTTTAAAATACAAAATGTATATTGTATTTAAAAAAATGTAATTCTAAAAATATAAATTATGTTATAAAATATAAAATATGGGTCTGTATATTAAACCCACGATTTTGAAAATATAAATACATTAATAAAAAAAAATTGGTCCTATAGAAAGGATTAATGTGTTTGCAATTCATTCTTATATACTAATAATGGTTAAAAAATTCATGATATTTGTAGAAACGATATTTTACTCTATTCAACTAAAAATGATTTTTTAGGAAAACACCAAAACATAATTTTATGTTAATTTTATTATGATAATTAAATAATTATTTTAATATTATCATATTCAAATTCTAAAATCTAAAAATTTAATTTTAATATAAAATCTTAAAATTTTTATAATTTTTATTATTGGAAATCATTTTTATTTTTGTATTGTAACTATTCTTATTGAATTAGTGCTAGTCATAAATATATCAATATTGAAAAATATCCATTTTATAAGATGTAAAAAGATAGCTTCTCAGCCTCACATGTTGAATCATTATTAAAGGAGAACATTATTTCATATGTTTGTTATAATTGTTCGTACTCGGTTATTCATTGACTACCATACATTGATCAATATATATTTTAATGAAAGGATTTGTGGTCTGTTAGGGTTTGGTGTTTCATGTGAAATTGTATATTAACATGATATTTATTTAAGAAAATACATAGTGAAATATCAGGTTGTCACATTATCCTCTCTTAAATAAATGGTATCCTCGCGATTTTAGTTATTACTCATTTAAAAATATAAGGGATTAACAGACTCTAGATTTAATTTCGAATGATATTTTATCCTCACTACCATGGGTTAGAAATGGGAATTGATATTTTGTATTAATAATATGAATATGAATATTATTTATTTTTTTCTTTAACTATTTTTTATAAATACACCAATAAAATGGGAATAACAAAATGAAAGGGAGTTTATAGTCAACCTCATGTTAATAGGTGATCATGGGAGGACATTTCAATGTGATTTTACAATATTGGAATTTATAATTGTTAAGTGAGTCAATCCATGCTTAATATCATATAAAATCTTCTTTCAGTAAGGATAATATTGTCTTATAGGAAACACATTCTTATAAATATCTATTATAGATAAGTTATATACTTGGTAACTAATTTTTATTATTATTGATTCAACATCTAACCATCGGTTTGGTGATTTGATTCCTATAGAAATCATTGTTTACATAAATAAGTAGGTTAAATATAACACAAATACAATACTCACATTTCTTGAGTTGATGGTGAGTTTTCCTCACTCCGTGTTTTCTTTAGAACACACTTTCATGGTTTTGTTTTATATGAATTCATTTATATTGTATGTTTTTGGTTCCTATCATCCTAGTTAACAATTTTATTAGGGAATTGAATTAGACAATTTACATGTTCCTCTCATTTATGAAAATTATCTGTTATTATTACATTAGGATTAACACTTTTTCCTTTAAACATTCCACTAATATCTTTAATATTTCTCACTAAATAGTTTTTTTATGACCTCATTTTTAAATATAAAACATTTCTCAATTCCATTAATACATTAACCATGGTGATTATTACGACATTTTTATAACATGAATGTATTTCAAAATTCTATCCCTCATCATCTTCATCACCCGAACATCCATATAACAATTTTTCTCATTTTTGGTGTGTTTATAGTATCTATTTATTTTACATTATTAATCATAATTCTTGATAGTATAGTGATGAGATTTATTACTCATGATCGTATCCCATTAGGTTTTTTAATAAGATAATCTCTGAATTATCCACAGAATCTAGTGATAATTCGGTTCGATCATGCAGCACCCATAACTAAAACCAAAAGGATTTAATACAAGTGATGAATTGGTAATACCAAATTAGAATTATTGTAAGATAATTACATAAAATATTCATAATTTAAATGTATTACTTTTCAAAAAAATTACATTGGCATTCAGTTCAACTTAAATCACTCTTGGTTAAATATTGATTTTTTAAGATTTGGTTCTATCATAATACATATCATAATAAATCATTTTATAATGGATTGTAAAGAGAATTTGATTACCCAAAAATTATTCTCTATGAGTCTTGAATGAGTTGTGTAATTAGGCCTCTTTGTCATGAACGTGGTTATGATTGAGTTAATAACCAATAATCCCTTTTTAGGGTTATTACCCCTAGGTACATCTGTTTCAAATTCAAAATACACTTATAGTTTGCATACAAGGATGTTATTTCTAGAAAATCCAAACAATATCAATTTAAAAAAATTCATGTTCTTATCCTATATTTATACTTATACCTTAGACAATCCCCTAGAAATTTTACCAATGTTCTCTAATCAAAATGCATATAATATTACCTCAACCTACGTAAATGGTTATCTATACATTTGAAATTATAATCAAGATTACCTTATCAACCTTTTATGAAATTTTTAACTCCCAGTTTATTCTCAAATTATATCATCCAAATCGATATTGTCTTCAATACAATACTCTGACCTATTGTAACTGACCAAATACATGATCATATAATCCACATAACTTAATGAAAATATTTTATTACGATACAATCTCATGACCTTTTTGATTTAGTGTATCGGAGAATCAGGAGAAAACATTGTCAAAAAATCCATGTTCATTATGTCAATGGTATATTTCCCAATATATGTGAAACTACATAATCGATATAGTCATAAACATATCCCAAATATTATCAACAGAAGTATCACATCTATACATTTCGTACTTTTCTATCATCTTAACCTAGTGAAATAGAAACATAAGAAAAGTGCGAGATCATATGATCAGTATGTTTGAACATAATTGATAAAAATAAAATATCATTGATGAGTATTAGATGATCATATGGGTATAATAAAGATACATAAGAAACATATAACAAAAAAACAAAGAAAATATTTAATGGAATAAGGCTTGGCATAATATTATACAATAATTGGTCAATAAAAATGATCCATGAGATCATAACAGAAGAATCAAAATATGTATAAAACTATAAAACATATTTCACAATATGGAATAAATATATTTTTATGGAAATATTTATTTCATTAGACACACCATCAGTACTAACACTTTTTAGAAACTAAATTTCACTTGTAGATACTTGTCTCGTGAGATATAAATTTGTAACCAAAGAATTAGAGGGTGATATAGAACCCCATCCATTGTTCATCCATACATATTTTCCCTATATGAAAATCATTAAATTATCATATCATAAAGTACCCATGTAAATAAAGTGTGTTTTATAAAACTTTTAAATGAAATCATTCACTTTTATATCATAAAGAACCCATAGAAAGAAAATGGGTTTCATTCAACACTTCATAAAAATCCATGGACTAAAAATGGGTTTCATTTCAATTTAAAAGGGATTCACATAAGTAAATTATTAATAATTTCATAAATAATAATAACATGATAAACCATTGGAAAATAAATGGGTATCCAATAGCATCATGTATCTTTTGAGGAAAATTCCATTATACTAAGATAATAAATCATATGGTATTTACACTATATAGATGAAGGGAATATGATTAAGGAAACAATTTCTCTAATAAATCAATTTATATAAATTAGGTGATCACCCTTCAATCAAAGTAATAAATATAGGGTATTCCCATAGTGATGAAATTATAATAAAAATTATGCTTATAAGCCATTAATGACTAAGAAAGACAAAGGGAGTGATGTATTATTTCCATGATACCAAAGAATATTTCATAAGCCATTAGGAGAGATATGTTGGATGATATCATTCAAATAATATCCTTGATCATGAATAATATGTATCCAAGGAAAATGAATTATTAAAAAAACTATTTTTAGAAGTTAAAAGAAAGACTTTGGAAATAAGAAATATTCATGATCTTTTGAATGAATTTTAAAAGAAGTATTTTATAAAACTAAGAGAAAAATATTATTTATTTAAAACCATGAAAACATTGAGATAAATATTCACATAAAATAAAAATGGTGGTGGAATTAATTTTGAACACATGAATTTGAAAATTATAATCCATTTAAATTTAGATTAAAATTCTCCATATGAAAAATGATAAGATTTATTTAAAACATATAAAATAAGATCATGTATTTGAAAATAACCTTAATAAATTATTGACTCCTATTTAAGGACACATGAAAAAGAATTCAATGAATAAAAATAATAAAAATTTGAGTTTCCTAAACAATAATAAGATATGGATTTGGTTTCAATTACACTAATAGTTTGAGTAAAATATGAATCAATGTGAAATGAAATTTTGGGGGGATATATAAAACCCATTGAATATCCAATGTTAAATATGAGGATATTTATAAAGAATACAAATTTCTTAGAAGTATTATCATTGATAAATAATATTGATTTGAAAATAATTTTGGCAATTTAAATCCACGTGGTTTGAGTAAAAAATTAATCAAAACCCCTTTCAGTTTAGGTATCTATTAAAAAGAATGTCACATAAATAATGTACATGATATGGATTTCAAACCCCATGATTATGGTAAAAGGAATACATATTTTATTAATAATATTATATTAATGTTATCAAGGTGAAAATTAACAAACATATCCCCTGAAATTAAATTTAACACAAGTAACACCTTACCATAATCCATGTTTAGTCAAATATGTGCTCTAAACTCCTGTGTAATAAAAAATCTTTATAAACCATTTAAAATAAAAAATTGATTCATTTTTTTTAAAAAATATCATCATTCCTGAATCATAGAAGGTTTTGAAAGATATGTTTCCAAATTATTTATAATTTCATAATTTTATTCTTTATGAGTTTTTTTATGGTCCTTTAAGATGAATTTGGAAATGAGAATGTTTTGATGAATCTTATTAAACAAATGGTTTTTTCTTAAATATTGATTTTAATTTTTATATTTCAATTAGAGAAAAAACTCATTATTTTGTTATTTATTAAATATATTAATATAAATTAAATTTTCAGGGTCATCCATGTGGTTGAATTATACCATTATTCACGTAGATGGTTAAATCAACCCAAACAAGAACATACCAGAATTAATGAATGATTATTAAGTGATTAAATTGTAATATAATAATAATAGAAGTATAATAATCCTGTTTTGGGTTTATTATGGTGATATATTATAATTTTATATATTTTTAAGTAGAAGATAACTTATACAACGTTATATCATGGAATGAAAAAATATTTTTCTCTCTTAGCATGCTCTTTTGGAAAATTGAATTTACCATGACTATTTATTGCTAAAATTATTAAAAATGATATACAATTTTTCTTGACATAATCTTAATAATTTAATAAACATAATATATACTCATTAAACACATTATCATTACCATCCATATAAAGATTTTATGAAAATAAAAGTAGAAATCAATCATTAAATATAGGTGGTAATCCACATGCATTCATAGATAGTGATTTCATTTCCATATAATGGGGAATAATATAAATATTTTTTATCATTATAAAATATAAAATATGTCATAAATAACACAATTATTTATTAAATTCCCTATTATGACCATCTTGTAAGATCGTGAAGGAAAATGACATGTGTTTCATCATGGAGGTGGTAGTCCCCATAATGCACGAATGATGGTTTTTTTTCTTAAAAAAATGGAAAGGTATGTAATTATTATAAAATCATTATAATAGCATACTAGTATAATAATTATACTAATTTTATTATTTTAATAATGTGTAATGTAATTTTTGGAATATGTGGTGCAAAAAAATGAATCAGAAACAAGATATTTGAAATTTATACCTCGCTTCTTGGATTATCTCCTTTGAAAAGGGAGTTAATCCTTTGAGGGATGGTATTTTTATAAGACTATATCCTCTTAAAGGTATATGTGACGTCTGAATACAATACTGGATAGATTTTTGGTTGAACTATGTGGGTTTTTGTTGTTTTGAAAATGTCAGGGGTCACAAAAAAGAATATTACACATGAAAAAAAGACAAAAAAAGAGAATATAGTGATGATGAATGGAAATAAAATTATTTATGTGGTTTGGGAATAATATTTATGTCCAAAGAAGAGGAATAATCACATAAATATAAAATTGGAGAACAATGACAAGGATATCAATGTTTCACACACACACAAAACCCTAGCTCAGCTGATCTAATAAGGAAGACGAAGCACTATGCCACTAAACACAGAGTAAGTCCCCTATACTAAAGAGAATGATGGATAGAATTTTTCATTACTACAATGTTTTGGCCAACCATGTCTAAATTATTATAGTGTCCAGTGTCTAGATGTCAAAGGATCTACAATATCACTATCTCCAATGTTTGATATGAAACAGTAATTGTTACAATTTTCTCACTTTTATTGTTCCATGTTAGTGTCACCTAGTCAGTTATAATATAGTTTTTAAGAGTTTCTACTATTCCAAAAAATATATCTCGAGTTCCTTTTTCCCCTGATCGCCTAGATAATATGGGAATTACCCCTAACCCCCCCCCCTGAACGTGGTCACCACAAAGCTCATCCCATGAGAGTTATAGACTGATGTTATGTATGTGACACTAGCATTCAGCCAAACATCATACAAACAAATTGAGATACACCGGTCCAAAAATTGGGTGAGGGGAAGTGACACTGCTACAAAATAATCCTTTAACAAGACTAGAAATGGCCTTAATCTTCTCCAGAAAGGTGCTAACTACATGAGCAAGGTTAATAGACCCAGTCCTATCAATTTATTGAAAAGGCACTAATAAAGGGGTCCTTTATCAGTTCTAGAAAATAATTATAAATATATAACTTATCAGATCTTATAAATTTGAGGATAAATGGTCTTTTATCATCGCTTATAAAATCCGTGATAAAGTACCATACTGTTGTGTGTGGTAACAGCACAATACAACACCATTGTATTGATTTATAATAGCACACTGTAACACCAAAAACACACCAGATATCATCAAAAATAAGTCCCAAAATTGGATTTAAATGAAATGAAATTTACAACCCAAACCCTAGAGAAAGACACTATATTATACACATTTCAAACATCAGTTAATATAATTACTTAAATACAAATTATTACATATAAAATCATTAACGTTCCTTTTTCTTTTAATCCCGACTCAAATCATGTGATTACTACAAAAAACACACCTAATTTTTAAATATAAAGAACTACATATGAAAAAAATTCTTATGATAGAAATAATATAATAAAATAAATTAATATAAAGTGTTTATTTTTCTAAAATTGATGTCAATTTAAAATGAAAAGACACACATGGAGTCATACTGGTCACATCATGCACCATATTGTGGTTTGGTTGATTCAAACATGTCCTTACCTAATTTTGGATCATTTTCCTAATGTATAAAAACAATATGACTGTGTTTGATCCGATTTTAGTACATCCGTTGTCTTTTTTACAAATATTTCATTTTAAACTGGAAAACAAACTTTTGAATCATTCTAATTACATCATGTATCAATTTTATGTGAAACATATTCCTACATGTCCCAAATTACTTATGAATAATTTTCCAAAATTATCAAGAAAAGTATTGCGTGTTTGATAAGGTTTCAGTGAGTGGCACTTTTTGAAATAAAATATCATTTTTAAAATGATAACACACACTTTGATTTATACCATGAACATTGTGTATAAAATTGTGGTCTGGCTTATTGATACAAATAAAAAATGACTTATGGATCATTTTCATAAATTATCAAAGAAATCCGACTATGTTTGATTGGTTTTGAGTGTAAATTTTGTCCATTTTACTAAAATTAATGACAATTTTAAATAAAAATGGCACACATTGACTTATATAGATCACACCATGCATTTAATTTATGTGAGGATGATTATTTTACACCCATGATGACTTCTGGATAATTTTCATAATGTTCAGTATGAATGTGTTTTATTAGTTTTGAGTAAGTCAACTCTCTTTTTTACTAAAATGTAATTTTATACTGGAAACATGCACTTTTGAATCATTCAAAAAACATCATGTATTAGTTTGACATGAAGCAGATTAATACACGTTATAAATAAATTTTAAATAATTTTCCTAAATTATATTGAAAATATGAAAACAATTTATCAGTTTTCAATGAGTGACATTTTTTGAACTAGTATATTGATTTTAAACTGATAACATACACATTAATTCATACTAGGAACATCGTGTATCATATTGATATGAAAATAATAAATACACATTACAAATGACTTTTGGATTATTTTATTAATGCATCATAACAATATAAATGGTTTTTATTGGTTTTAAGTAGGATAATTGTCCATTTTAATAAAATTGATGAAAATTTTAAATAAAAAGATGCAATTTAAGTCATAATGGTCTCACCGTTTGTCAGATTGAGGTGTGGATAATTACAAAATATTCTTAATGACATATGTATCATTTTCTTAATGTATAAAAATAATATGAATTTTTTCCCTTGTTTTGATAAGTCACTACTTCTTTTTACTAAAATGTGATTTTAAACTAGAAACACACAATTTGGACTCATTATGATTATATTTTGTATCAGTTTGATATGAAACAGATTCCTACACATCAGAAATGAATTATGAATCATTTCGTTAAATTATCCAGAAAATATGTGCATGTTTTATCTATTTTCATTGAGGGACACTTTTTAAAATAAATATTGATTTTAAACTACTAACATACACTTTGAGTCATACCCTGATCATCATGTATTTGAATGAGGTTTGAAAAATTGCTACATGTCACAAATGACTTATCGATCATTTTCATAATGTATCAAAACAATATGAGTTTTGAGTAGAATAGTTGTCCATTTTACCAAAATTTATGAAATTTTAAAAAAGGACACATTTTGAGTCATACCGATCACACCACAGATCAAATTGAGGTGAATATGATTCTTACAACTCCCAAATTACTTATGGTTTTTTTCCAAATGTATCAAAACAATCTCAATCTGGTTTTATTTGTTCTGAGTATATCACTTGTATTTTTTACTAAAATTCCATTTTAAAATAAAAACATAAAATTTGGATCATACTAATCACATTTTGTATCGGATTGAGATGAGGATAATTTCTATTCATAAAAATTGAAATATGGGTCATTTTCCTAAAGTATTTAATGATTTTTATTATATTTTATTGGTTTTGAGTAGATTAGTTGGACTTTTCACTAAAATTTATGTCAATTTCAAATAAAAACACGTACAAAGAGTATTACCAGTCATATCGTGCATTATATTGAGGTGTCGATGATTCATGAACGTCTAAAATGACTTATGGATCATTTTCATAAGGTATATATACAATATGAATGTGTTTATTTTGTTTTGAGTTGGTCAGATTCTTTTTTTTAAAATGATGTCATTTATAAATAATGACGCACTTAGAGTAATACCAGGCACACCATGCAATGAAATGAGATGTCGACGATTCCTACACGTTCCAAATCACTTATGGATTATTTTCATAATTTATCAAAACTATATGAATTTGTTTTATTAGTTTTGAGTGCATCAATTATCTTATTTATGAAAATTGAATTTTAAATTTAAAACCATTACTTTGACTCATATAGATCACATCATGTATCATTTTGAAGTGAGGCTAATTCCAACATGTCACAACTGATTTAGTAATTGATTACCTAAATAATGAAAATTTATATGTGTGTTTTATCATATATTATTAAGTGACACTTTTTGAAGTCAAATGTTACTTTTAAACTGATAACAGACACAATGATTCATATCAGGAACATCATATATTGAATTGAGGTATGACTGATTCTTAGACATCCAAAATGACATAGGGATCATTTCATTAATGCATAAAAACAATATGAATATTTTTAGTCAGTTTTGAGAATGTTTTTATTATTTTTTACTAATATTATTTTCATTTTTAAATAGAAATAAGTATTGGAGTCATACCGGTCACATTGTCTATCATATTAAGGTGCAACTAATACTTATTTGTCACAAAGACTCAAAATATTCCTAAATGTTAGTGTTACCATGATTTCTAAGTATATTATTTTTCGAACCTCTAACACTGTATGAGAGACATTGAAGAAACCACATCAACTTCAAAAAAATATAATCCACCTATATAAGAAAACAATTTTAATGAGTAATACATTAATTAAATAGATCAAACATAAATATAAAATAGTGTATTAATTATATGGACAATGATTTTACGATGACAATATCAAGATTAACTCTATGATTTAGAAGAGGTGGGAACATGATGGAATTTTATAAATGTAAACACTACCGGGTTGAATGGTTTTGAGGAAGAAGTAGTCTGTTAATGTTTTAGTGACAAAACTCATGAAAGATGAATAGATCACCCGAAGTCAAAAATAATATTCCACCAATATAAGAAAACAATTATTATGTTAGTAATAAAAAAATAATAAATTAAAAATAAATATGAAGCAATAAATTAATTCTATATACAATTATTTTTCTATGCAAACATCAATATTACCTTTGTAATTAGGTAGATACATTTTAGTTTCTCTTACTATAAAGGTAGTGAAGATAACCTAAAATAAAGAGATAAATATAAAACAGTATTGGTGAAAGGGTTTGAGGAAGAATAAGTTAGTGGAATTTTTGGTGTGGATCAAAATGAAATATGGATAGACCACCCAAACTCGAACAAAATATTCCACCTATATTATAAAAAAATAATGATATTAATAATAAAAAGAATTAAATTAAACATAAATATGAAATGATATATTAATTATATGGAAAATGATTTTATTGTTAAAACATCAATATTACAATTGTAATTGCGTCAAGGTAGAATCATTTAACTTCATGAAAAAACTGTGGAGATAACATGAAATAATGTGATTAATGAAACACTGTAGGGGTGAAAATATTTTTGGGGAGAAGAAGTTTGTGAATTTTTTTTTGTAAAAAGGCCTAAAAGATGGTTAAACCGCCCCAAATAAAAAAATAATCCACTTTTATAATTAAAAAATTATTATGTGAGTATTACTAAAACAAAATTAATTAAACATAAATATGAAAAAATAAATTACTTCTATAGACAATGATTTAACTGTGAAAACATCAAGACCTCCTCTATCATTAAGAAAAGATAGCGTCATTTATATTCATTTAATGTCGTGAAACATGGATATATTTCTTCAAAAATAAATAAACTCTACAAGTAATAATGAAAATTAAATCAACGTTTCATTATATTATTTTTCTGTAAAATAGAGAAACTATATCATAACATTTTGTTTACATTTTTCTAAAGGGTTTTGTTTAATAATGTTTATTCTTTTGATGGATTGGTAACATGATCATACATACATGAAATTGTCTACATGTGTAGTAAAACAATTAATTTAGATTATGTTAATGTATAAGATAACATATAATATTTGGAGGAAAACATAATATATTAAAAAATTCTTCTACCATCTCATTGAACTCTCTTTTTTTAAAGGTATCAAGGATTTGGTTCCTATATCGAGAATTAAAATCCCCTCTTTTTGGTGACCATTAACGTAGAAGACGTAGTCTAAATTGGGAAATACATTAAAGGATTGTGGTGTACCAATAAAAGTGTCATTCGAGATTGAATTTTAATCAGAAATGACATTTGTATTAGTCTCCAATAGGGAAATCAATCACTTCATGTTTCTTAGACTAGATACATAAAATACATTCACTACTTGTGATTCAATTATGATTGGATCCTCTTTTTCCTCTTTTACACTAAAATTCACCTTCCCAATGACAATTTCATTAATTTTCACCCTATTGATAGTGTCAACCCATTTGCAACAGAAAATCCGCACTTCAAATGTTGTATAATCCAACTTGTATGTATATTCTATAATGAAATAATATGAGCTATTTTCATAAATTGGTTTTCTACCATTGGACCCTGAGTTGTGAAACACTTCACCCACAAGAATAATACTACTTTTTTCATCATATTGAATTCATCGTGTTATTTTGAATAGAACATATAAATATTGATTACAAAACTAGTGTAAGAAATAACATTTTTATTCAGTCCTCTGGCCGACCATTAAAATCATTCAACAATTTAATTTAGATTTTTGATAACTCTTTATAAATTTAATATCTGAACCATCCTATTAACTATTATGTGTATTCGATATCCATTATTTAGCCTTTGATGAATTTGAATATATAATAATTTATTTATGGGATTCAATGTATAAACCAATATATTAACGTTTTTTTAATAAGTTAAGCTGTGATTTCTCCCACTCGGTCAAGGTAATTGGAACAACATCTCTTTCTGAAATCCATTCGGCGAGAATGAATTCACTATGACAAGACTTTAGGATACTGATGTTTTCAACATCTAATAGGTAATTGGTACAAAATTCAATATCTTCATCACAATATATCATTTTTCAATACAACAATCTAGTGGATTATTATTCTAAACATAAGCTTAGAAATAAATAAAAAAAATTCAATCATTTACATCTATCTGTAATGGATAGGGCAACATATTTAAACCTCACTAACCAATTGAACCATCCGGTGGACCATTATATCGAAGAATTATGGTTGGAATGACCTATCTAATTCTCATAATATGACTAAAATATCCTTATTCATTATAGAAAACTTCATCGAGTCTATAACATTAATGCATATGGAATTGAAAAAGAAGCAGGGTCTTGGTAATGTATATCATAAATTTTGAGTCCAAATGCAATTAAAATAAGCAGGCATTGAATCTTGCATCAAAATATGACAATCATGTGATTTTTGATATTATAACGTTAAATTAGTCATTAAACCACCATTCCTGGTATTTTATGAATAAACTTTTGTATCTTTTACACTATTAAGGAAGGGTAAAAATTATGATTTTTCTGGTCTGGATATAGTGTATGCTATTGGAGGAAGAATATTCCAGCTTTTACCCTTTGGTAGTTCTAAATATTCCATTATTCTAATTTTAATCATGTCTATCCTAGCCTTGATGTCAAATTTCTTATTTTTAAGACCACTTTGTAATATTTGAATAAAACTATAAGATAAATGTTTTCTACATTCATGACATCAAAAAAATTTCTAACATACAAACAATTCCAATATGACAATATAATAGACAAGTGATCACTTCTACTAACCAAATTTTTTATGGTTTTTCAAAAATGGTTTACCCAAAATAGTTTCATTATTTTTTACTATGTTGTACAATTAATCACCCATTCCTTAAGAATATTTTATACCATGTTTGATATTCCCATAGAATGACATCATCTAGGATAGGTATTTAGGTCATTGAGTAAAAAAATTGATGTCCTAAAAACACAGTCTTCGAGTAATGTTTCAATAGAATTGAGAATGTCTATTTTTCATAAATGGGACAACCCAACATTCCTCTAAATCTATAGACAATTAAATTTTCATAAGCAAGGATTTAATTTATCTTTCAATATAGCACGGTCCTCATTGTAAAATTTTCAAATTTATGAGCATCATAAATTTTAACACTTGTATCCCACATCAATTTCAGATCTTCGATCGATGGAGACAAATAGGAACCAAAATCATTACCAGTTTTCTTTGGTCCAATTATAAGTAGAGACAACATAATGTATTTGTGCTTAATGCATAACCATGGTGGCTTGTTATAATTTACCAACCTGATGAGCAATGTATTGTGATTACTAATTTGTATAACATAATGATTTATTCCATCTATTGATAATTCAAGATTAAAGTTTCAAGGATAAATTATAAATTAAGGAAAGTCAAAATAAATTTTATTTCACTGAGGATAATATGTTGGATGATGTACATTCCTATTTTTAATTCTTTTATCTACAAGCCATTTTAATTGTCTCGTGGTTTCCTAAAATTCAAATAGTCTTCTAAACCATTTAATGATAGGAAAGTACCATTTATATTTTGAAGTTCATGATTCATTTTTCTTGTATCAATCTTTTCCACAAATATGAAATTTTATGAGTAATTCATGGTCATAGAGAAATAATATGAAATCATTTAGAAAATAATGTATTCTTGAAGATATCATGCCCATTGAACATAACATTCAATTAGAATCATATGTTCAGCATGGTAGTTCATTTTCCTTTGGTATCATATCATTCAAGAGAATATGTAGTTCATTAATGTTTTTGTCAATCCAACCCCTTCAATCATTCAAATTATATAAATTCAATACAGCTAACAATATTTTGTATTTAGTACAAATGGTTTACAATGGTTTTATGTAAAAATTATTTAACTCCTCAAACAACTTTAGACAGTCAAGGAGTTCATCTTCAATTGTCATTTTCCTTTCTTCCATGCAATCTACATCATCCTTTACTGAGGTACTCATATTAAATGATTAAAAAATCACATTATCATCCCAATTAGTGTCCACATTAAGTTTTTTGTAGTGATTAGTCAAACATTTATATCTTTGATTTATTCCATGACAAATAAAATGTTCTTATGACTCTTCTGGACTAATTTTTCCTGTGTAATAACAATGTAAGCACAGACAAATGATTTTAAAATGCTTGTCTCCACGACATGTTGTAATCTATTTTCAACCACCACCTTACTTGGATGGTTATAATGGTGTAACCAATAACTATATATGATTATTTTAATGTTATATTGATTCTTAAATAGTATACATACACTCAAATACAATTCCACGATCATGAGAATGATATCATTGCTCATGCGTACGTACGGAATACCGTCTCCACGATGTGATGTGACTCGTTCTATAGGATCTTTATTGCATAAGGATTATATAAATGAATTGAATGAATAAATATGATATATATTACACTAATACCATTTTGGAAATGAGGTATCTATAACCTAAAAAGAAGAATAAGAATTTATTCGACAAAACACACATAAGAACAAAAAAGTAATAAACACCCGAATAACAAGTATCAATGACATATTACTAATAAGAATCTTATAATATGAACATATATGATATCATAACAATGGGAATGATTCTGGAATAAGTCAATGACATTTTTTGAAACATTATACAGGAGGTTTAGACACTTACGAAAAAAATCGGACCTACGGTAAGGGAAAATATCGCAATCTCAATTTTTATCTGATATTGTTTATACATCAGAATTTACTGGGGAATATTTATCATCCACATCCATGTTTTCACAATATTTAATATTATTTATATCCTCATAATATTTTTTAAATCCAATTTTACCCTTCGGCGAGTTTTTAGTAAAAGATATGAATGGAATCTTTTGTCATTTTTCATAAGAGGAACTTTTTTGACTTTTCTGGCCAAAGTACGAGAAGAATGTTTTTTTAACTTATACGACATGAATGGAATTTTAGAACATTATTTCCAGGAATATTCCTTCACATTTTTTCAAGTTTATTTTTAATCAACTTCTTTTAGTTTAAAATTATATGACATGTTAAGAAAGGAAAATGCTTTTGAAGTAGAAAGGATATTTTCCACAAAAATGGAGTTCAATTGTTTTATCAATAGTATTTTCCATCTATGATAATATATGTTTTTGTTTCTATCCCTCTTTTTTACATTTTTTTCATTATTTTATGATGGAATTATTTTTATGATGTCCTTTTATCTTATATGTATTGTTTTATGATGGCATGATGATTAGGAATCCTATTTTTATTACATGGGTTATTCTATGATTTATGATTTATGATTTTGTGGCACATATAATATTGGCTTCAATATGAGATGGGTGGGACCTATATCTCCCTCCAATACATTGGGTAAAGATTTATATCTCATGAGATAGACATGGCTGGACTGACAGGTTAATCCGGTTCAGTGAAACCGGACTAAAATGAAGAGTAAACTCGGTTCAGAAAGGGACTTTGTCCGCGAAGATAGCCTTGTCAATGAGTCTTGACTACTAAGAAATGATTCTCTATGATTATGTGTGTATGACACAATGTTTCATGTTTCATGTTATGATTATTGGGATTACATTTCCCTGCTATGATTTATCCCATGTTATGAAATTATGATCTCTTTTGCAGGTTAAGATTTCCAAAATGTTATGTTCTTAGGAATATGATGTGATTGATATTTATTTTGTTTACCCTTACTAAGAATTTGAGCTCACCCTTTTGTATTTTTTCATTCCATAGGTCTGGAAGAAGGTTATTAAGTTGTATATTCCAAAAGGGACTCTACATATGATTAAATAAATGGGATAAAATGTAGATGTTTTATGAACCAGTTGTTTGTGTTTCCCAATTTCTAAAGACAGTATACATATATGGTACTTTCATGGTTTTGTTATATGTTTTAATAAGTGTGCTTCAATATTGAAGCAATAATAATGTAATGTGTGGGTCTTTATAGTTGGTATCAAATGAAATGTATAGTCGACCTTTGGAAACTAGGATGTGAAAGCCTTAGTAAGAACCCTAAGGATATGTCTAGGAATAGAACACAATCTTAGTGTTTTAGAAATGGCCATGACCAACATATGATAAGACCTTAAGTGTAAAATTTTATTCTTGATTATGTGGTTCTGCTATTATAATTAGTTTTTCTCTCACTATTCTTATTGGTTTTAGTCAATGGATGGAACCTGAAGGAACCATGTTAATGGGGAATGCGGCGGGCAATGCAATGATTGTCCCCCTGAGAAACCAAACATTATGGGAGCTGGAATGAAAAATCTTGTAGCCATCCAGACACAACTTTCTCAAGCTATGAATCATACAGGACTTCCAAACTAGAAATGGAAGGAGTAACATTCTGTTTAATCCTTCATGAGGTAACTTCCACCATCAAACAGCGGGTCTACTGATCCATTTGTGGCTGAACAGTGGATCAGTATCACTGAAAAGATATTTTTAGTTCTTCAATGTCGTGAACATGATAAATTCATCTTAGCAGTATATCATTTGGAAGGTGAATCTAATAAATGGTATAATCTTATCAAGAATACGAGGCCAATATATGAAATTGAGTCCATGGAATGGGACGAGTTCAAGAACTTATTTTTCACTAAGTACTTCCCTCGTATTCCTCGAACAAATATGGAGAAGGAGTTTCTTGAAATAAAGAAAAAGGATGATAAATCTGTTGGTACCTATGATGTAAATTTTACAAGACATTTAAGGTACTCTTATGGGATTATTATCTAACCTGAGAGTAAGTTTGATCGATTCTATAGTGGCTTAAAACCAAGTCTTCGAAGGTAGTTGTCCATAAGGGACTTGAATAGCTATGAGGAAATAGTTCGATGTGCTCTCAAGGTTGAGATGGAGATTAAAGTAACCCATCAGTCATATGGGTTTGATAGGAAGAGGAAAATGGAATTCAAAGGAAAATCTAAAGAGCACACTTAAAAGAACATGAGTTTTCCCTTATGCTCAAATTGTGGAAATAAACATAGAGGGATTTGTATTAAAGGGACAAGTAAATGTTTCAAATGAGGAATAGAAGGTCATCGGGAATTTCAATGACGCAATGATGGGAAGAATATGTCTAGAAATGCGAACAGAGAAAATGCTACATAGTTTGCACCTCCTACACTTCAATGTTACAAGTGCAAGGAAATGGGTCATTATGCTAATCGATGCACTAATACAAGGGTTGTTGATGATGATCGACGTCGACAAACTCTTAAGGCTAAAGACAATGGAATTTCACATGAAATTTCTATCAGTGTTTTGGAGTATGAGAACGAAGTGGTGAAAGGTACACTTTCCATCCACTCTAAAGTAGAAAATGTTTTATTTGACTCTGGATCCAACCACTCTTTTATTTCTGATGAATTTTCTAAGGTTATATCCATATTACCACAACAATTAGATGTTGTGTTAGCTATGACAGCCCCTAATGGCACAACAGTCGCATCAAAAGTTTATAATTCTTCTCCCATTGAAGTTTGTGGGAATGTACTTCCTGAAAATCTTGTGATCCTTCCTATAATGGAATTTGATGTGATTAATGGCATAGATTGTCTTTCTTTATAAGGATCTTATATCAATTTCCAAATAAGGGAAGTCACATTTCATATTCAAGATCAATCTATGATTTTCTATCGATGCAAGGATGAACATAACCTTCTAGTGGAAATTTCTTCCATCTTATTGGTCTTGATTCCACTAAATGAAGGTTATTTATCTGAAATGGTTGGAGGGAAACTCAAGATTAAGAATATCCCCATTGTACGATAGTTTGATGATGTCATTTCGGAGGAATTTTTGGGTCTTCCACCAAATGGTGAAGTTGAGTTTTCAATAAAACTCGTACCTGGTTCATTTCCCATTTAAAATACACCTTATATAATGGGCCCAATTGAGTTGAAGGAATTTAATAATAAATTCCAATAGAATCTTGATAAGGGATTCATACGCCCTAGTGGGTCACCTTGGGGATCACCTGTTCTGTTTGTTAAGAAGAAAGATGGATCAATGAGACTCTGCATTTATTATCAAGAACGTAACAAGATCACTATCCAAATAAAATATCCTCTCCCATTCATTGATGACTTATTTGACCAACTATACGGAGCTCAATACTTTTCCAAGATTGATATTCATTCAGGGTATCATCAATTAAGGGTCAAAAGAGAGGATATAACAAAGACTGCTTTCCATACAAGGTATGGACACTATGAATTTATATTTATGCCATTTGGTCTTACTAATGCCCCTCCTATCTTCATGGATCTGATGAATAGAGTCTTTAGAGACTATCTTGATCAGTTTTTGGTAGTCGTTATAGACGATATTCTTGTCTACTCAAAGAGAAAATAAGAACATGAAGATCACTTGAGAATTGTATTGAAGACCCTGTGAAAGGAGAAGCTTTATGGAAAATTTACCAAGTGTGAATTTTGGCTTAAAAAATTTTCATTTTTGGGTCACATAATCTCAAAATAGGGGATATCTGTGGATCCAGCAAAAAAAATGGTTATCGAAAGATGGTCGAGACCAACAACAGTACCTAAGATCTGAAGTTTTCCTGGTTTGGCTAGATATTATCTAAGTTTTGTGAATTATTTTTCATGATTATCTAATCCACTTACTATGTTGACTTGAAAAAGGGTTATGTTCGTGTGGACAGAGGAATGTGAAGAGAATTTCAAGGAGTTGAAAAGAATGTTATCCAGTGAACCTGTACTCACACTTCCTTGTGGTGGAGAATGGTTTGTTATCTACAATGATGCATCCAAGAAGGGTCTGGGGTGTGTTCTTATGAAAAACAATATGGTGATAGCTTATGCCTCATGATAGTTGAAAATCCAAGAGCAAAATTACCCAACTCATGATTTGGATTTAGTTGCGGCAATCATTGCATTAAATATTTGGAGGCATTATCTTTATGTTGAATGGTGTGATATTTATACTGATCCTAACATTTTAAAGTATATTTTCACACAAAATGAGATAAATATGCGCCAAAGATGATGTTTGGAGTTGATTAAGGATTACGAATGCTCAATTCAATACCAGCCCGGGAAATCAAACAAGGTGCCAGACGCATTATGTCGACAATACCATGCTAGCTTATCCATGATGAGGATCACAAACGATCCAAAATTTATGGATTTACAAAGGATGGATCTTGGAATTATAATGGAAGAGGAGAAATCTTATCTTTCTCAAATGAATGTTCAAGTATATATACATGTGAAGATTAAAGAGGAATAGAAAGAAGATATAGAGTTACAATAGAAGGTGAGAAATGTTCCGGAATTCAACCTTGATTGTGATGGGATAATAAGGTTCAGGAATCAGGTTTGTGTTCCTCCCATCCCAGAATCAAATATGAAGCTGCTGAATGAGGCTCATAGTTCATCATTATCTATTCATCCTGGAAGCACGAAGATGTATAGGGACCTGAAAGAGTACTTCTGGTGGGATGGCATGAAAAGAGATGTTTCTGAATTTTCCTCTCTATGCTTGGTTTGTCAGCAAGTTAAAGATGAGAGACAGAAGTCTATGGGGATGTTACAAACATTACTCATACCTGAATGGAAATGGGAAAACATCACAATGGACTTTTTCACTGGACTACCTAAAACATCCAAAGGCAATAATGCTATCTGGGTCATAGTTGATCGTCTTACAAAGTCAGCACCCTTCATTTCTGTTAGAGAGGATTTATCTCTGGATCTACTTTCTAGGATACATGTAAAAGAAGTGGTAAGATTGCATGGATTACCACATTCTATTATATCTGATCGGAATCTGAGGATTACCTCAATGATATGGCTAAGTCTTCAGCATACTCTGGATACAGAGTTATGTTTCAGCACTACTTATCATCCTTAGATAGACGGTCAGTCTGAGAGAACAATTCAAACACTAGAAGATATGTTAAGATCTTGGTCTATGGATTTCAATGGTGGTTGGTATCAACATCTACCATTTGGTGGTATTTTATTATAATAATAGCTTTCACTCCAGCATTCAAATGGATCCTTATGAATCTCTCTATGGAATGAAATTCCAAACTCCAACTTGTTGGGATAGTGTTGGGGAAAGAAAGCTATTAGGACCTGATCTTGTTAATGAGATGGCAGAAAAGGTCAGATCTATTCAACAACACATCATAGCAGCTTAGAGTCGACAAAAAAGTTATGCCTATAATTGAAGAAAATACCTAGAGTTTGAAGTGGGTGATAAAGGGTTTTTACGAATATATCCTTTGAATAGAGTAATGATATTTTGAATGAAGGTAAAGCTGAGCCCTAGGTATATCATTCATTTTGAAATACTGGATCGTGTTGGGAAGGTAGATTACCGATTGGTACTTCCACCCAATATCTCTCAAGTTCATGACATGTTCCATGTATCTCTCCTGAGAAAGTACATACCTGATCTTTCATAGAACTCAACTCAGAAGTTGTATCGATGGAGCAAGATCTTTCTTATGAAGAACAGCCAATATAGATTCTGGATCAGAGCGAAAAATTCCTATGGAACAAGACCACTCGCTTGGTGAAACTTTTATGGACGAACCACCAATTAGAAGAAGATGCATGGGAGCTTGAGGATATGATGAGGGAGAGTTATCCTCACCTATTTGTTACCAAGTGATGAATTTCGAGGGAGAAATTCATATTAAGGGGGGTATAATGTGACACCCGATATTTTTATGAAAAATGTTTTGTTTTTATGTTATATACATCATAAAAGTAATCTTTCACTACACACAACTCTAGATTTTCTTGCTTTATACGCAACTGTGTCCTTCCTTGATAGCTTGCATTGTACGCAATACTGAGTTTCACTAAAATACTAAATGCTATTAAAATATTATTAAAACTAGTCGTTATGAATTGTAATACCCACTTTTTGAAATATTCAATATTTTATCTTAAAAAATGGAATTCTTTTTTGGATTCGGAGTATCAAAATTATCCTAGGGTGAAATTTTGGTATTTTTCTGAAAACATTCATTTTTTTATGAATAGTGAAAACACTGGGTTACTATTTAAAAACTGACTTTTAATTTAATTAATTTTTTATTTTATTTAAATTTATTTTCGGTCAAAATTGATACATAACACCTTTATAATTTTAATGTAATTCATTGGAGTAATTTTATAATAATTTTAGATATATAAAAAGTTTATTGAACTTTTCACCGTCTATTACCCACCTCCTAGGAAAATTTGAAAATTTACATAAAACATAATTTTACCACTTTGGTGAGTGGAATTTTGAAAATCCGAGAGACATGGTTAATATCAAGGACTAAAATGTGGTTCAATGAGATGAAATTAATTTTTGGAGAATAGTAACTTTTTACTTTTTTTACCACGGTTAAAAGTAAATAGGGTAATTAAGGGTAAAAATTATATTATTATTACCCTAACACATGTCCTAATTATATTGGAAAGTTTAATTAGACCAAAACCAACCTTAGGAATAAAATATTATCATTTATGCCTATTTGGATTAGATTAGGACATTTAATATTATTTTATTTAAAGAATAGTTAAAATAGTTAAAATCAATGTTTAATAACTAAAACATTTTTAATATAGGGTTATACATAAGATCAATTTGACTACAAATATTAATTAGAAATATGAAAATATTTCCTATATAATTGTATTTTATTTATAATTTTTAGACATTAAATAATTTAATTTATTTATGACACAATTTTGATGTAGTAATTATCATAATAATGAAACATTAAAATAATTGATGTTATAAATACCCAAATAAATCTAATTTGAGACTTTGTATGAATTAAATAAAAATTTAGGTTAATATAACATGTCATTATTGATTTAATTAACTTTTTTTCTAACTAATCATTCTTTTACGATATTCACAAAAATCAATTACCAAACAGTGTCAAAATTGACATAAAATAGTTTTTAAAAAAATATTATATTATTATTTGTTATCTTATTATTAAAAATCTAAGGTTAGGCGAAATGACTTATATAAGGTTATATATATTATTAATAAACAACATTGGGCTCGTTTGTCTTGTTATAGTTAGCTTATTAACCTTATAGTGTAAGAAAACAAGAAGACACTGTAAAAGTAAAATTATTTAATTTAAAGTTAAATCTATATGATAAGGTTAAAATAGAAACCTAAACGTGTCTAAATTATATTTTATAAGAGTATTTCGACCCATCATCACCTTAGATTTGAAATAAATCAATTTGGAGCTATTAAAAACCGAATATGAATTTATAATAAAATAATATTTTTCATTTTTCCTAAGGTGCCCCTCTCCTCCCATATAAAAGGGAACCTCCTCCCTCTCTTGCTCACACCACAATGAGCCTTAAATCTCGGCCAACCCCATAAAATTTATCTTCTCCACTTCTCTAGAAACATCCTAGATGTCCTGGTATTCTTAAAAGACCATTTTTAGTGCCCTAAGTGGAGGTTAAGAAGAGGCGCTTCAAAGAAGAGGTAATGTTCATTACCGATTATTTCAACTTTATTTCTTCTTCTACTTATTCTTCTTTAGTTTATTCCTCATGGAGTAATAACATCAGTATAACTCATATACTGATATGTTATTATAAATACGAAACAACCCTATTTCACCATTTATCCATCCTATAGAAAATGAAATCTCCGTGTGTGCGTACGTATGAAATACCGTCTCCTCACCGTGGTGTAATCTATTTTCCACCACCACCTTACTTGGATGGTTATAATGGTGTAAATAATAACTATATATGATTATTGTAAAGTGATATTGATTCTGAAATAGTATACATACACTCCAATACAATTCCACGATCATGGGAACGATATCATCGCTCGTGCATACGTACGGAATATCGTCTCCACGATGTGATGGGACTCATTCTACATGATCTTCGTTGAATAATGGTTTCATAAATGTATTTAATGAATAAATATGATAAATATTACACTAATACCATTCTGTAAATGAGGTATCTATAACCTAAAAAGAATAATAAGAATCTATTCGACAAAACACGCATGAGAACAAAAAAGTAAAAAACACCCAAATAAAAAGTATCAGTGAAATATTACTAATAAGAAGCTCATAATATGACCATATATGATATCATAACAATGAGTATGATTCTAGAATAAGTCAATGAAATTTTTTGAATCATTATACAAGAGGTTTGGACACTTACGAAGCAAATCAGACCTAAGGTAAAGGAAAATCTCGTAATCTCAATTTTTATCCGAGATTGTTTATACTTCAGAATTTACTGGGGAATATTTATCATCCACATCCATGTTTCCTCAATATGTAATATTATTTATATCCTTATAAAATTTTTTAAATAAAATTTTACCCTTCGGTGAGTTTTTAGTAAAAGATATTAAAGGAATTTTTTGTCGTTTTTCGTACAGGGTACTTTTTGACTTTTCCGGCCAAAGTACATGAAGAATGTTTTTTAACTTATACGGAATGAATGTATTTTTAAAACATTATTTATATGAAGTGTTATTCACAAGTTTTCATGTTTATTTTTAATCAACATATTTTAGTTAAAAATTATATTACATGTTAAGAAAGGAAAATGATTTTGAAGTAGAAAAAATATTTTCTTCAAGAATTGACTTAAAGTGTTTTATCAAAATTATTTTCTATATAAGATAATATAGGGTTCTTTTTATATCCCTAGTTTTTAAATTATATTGATTATGTTATGATGGAATTACTTTTATGATGTCCATTTCTCTTATATGGATTATGTAATGATGGCATGATGATTAGGAATCCCATTTTTATTATATGGGTTATGCTATGATGTATGATTTATGATTTTGTGGCACACATAAGAATGGTTTTATTATGAGATGGGTGGGACCTATATGTCCCTCCAATTCATTGGATAATTATTTATATCTCATGAGATAGACATGGCTAGAATGACAGGTTAATCCTATTTAGTGAAACAAGACTGAAACGAGGAGTGAACTCGGTTCAGAAATGGACATTGTTCACTAAGATAGTCTTGGAAACGAGTCTTGAATAATATGAAATGATTCTCTATGATTATGTGTGTATGTCACAATGTTTCTTGTTTTATGTTATGATTATTGGGATTACATTTCACTACTATGATTTATCCCATGTTATTAAATTATGATCTCTTTTTCAGGTTATGATTTCTAAAATGTTATGTTCTTATGAATATGATGTGATTGATATTTATTTCATTTACCCTTACTGATCATTTGAAATCACCCTTTTGTATGTTTTATTTCCACAGGTTAGGAAGAAGGTTATTAAGTAGGATATGCCAAAAGGTAGTCCAGATATGATGAATTAAATGGGAGGCAATATAGATGTTTTATGAACCAGTTGTCTGTGTTTCCCATTTTCTAAAGACATTATACTTATACGGTCTTTTCATGGTTTTGTTATATGTTGTAATAAGTGTGCATCAATTTTAAATCAATAAAAATGTAAAGTGTGGGTCATTATAGTTAGTATTAGAGGAAAGGTATAGTCATCCTTTGGAAACATGGATGTGAAGGCCTTAGTAAGAACCCTAAGGATATTTCTAATCATAGAACATAATATTAGTGTTTTAGAAATGGCCATGAAGAACCTACGATAAGACTTTAAGTATAAAATTTTATTCTTGATTATGTGGTTTTCCTATTATAATTAGTGTTGCTCACACTATTTTTCTTGGTTTTAGTCAATGGCTGGAACCCGAAGGAACCGTGTTAATACGGAATGCGACAGGCAATGAAATGATTGTCCCCCTGAGAAACCAATGGTTTTGGGAGGTGGAATGAAAAATCTTGTAGCCACACTGACACAACTTTCTCAAGATATGATTCATACAGGACTTCCAAATGATCAATTAAAGGAGTAACATTATGTTGAATCCTTCATGAGGCAACGTCCACCCTCATTTAGTGGGTCTACTGATCCATTAGTGGCTAAACAATGGATCAATACCACTGAAAAGATATTTTCAGTTCTTCAATGTTATGAACATGATAAAGTCATCTTAGCAGTATATCATTTATAAGGTGAAGCTAATCAATGGTGGAATCTTATCAAAAATATGATGCCAAGAGATGAAATTGAGTCCTTGGAATGGGACGAGTTCAAGAACTTATTTTTCAATAAGTACTTCCCTTGTATTCTTCGAACAATGATGGAGATGGAGTTTCTTGAACTAAAGCAAAAGGATGATGAATCTGTTTGTACCTACGAAGAAAATTTTACAAGACTTGCAAGGTATGCTTCTAGGATTATTATCCAACCTGAGAGAAAGATTGATCAATACATTAGTGGATTAAAACCAAGTCATAGATGTGTGTTATCCATGAGGGACTTTAATAGCTACGAGGAAATTGTTTGATGTGATCTAAAGGTTGAGATGGTGATTAGAGTAACCCATCAGTCAAATGGGTTTGATAAGAAGAGGAAAATGGAATTCAAAGGAAAATCTAAAGAGCACACTGAAAAAAAGATGAGTTTCCCCTTATACTCAATGTGTGTAAAGAAACATGGAGGGATTTGTATTAAAGGGACAAGTAAATGTTTCAAATGTGGAATAGAAGGTCATAGGGCATTTGAATGCTGCAATGATGGGATTAAGATGTCTAGTGATGAGAACAAAGAAAATGCTACAATGGGTGAACCTCCTATAGTTCAATGTTACAAGTGAAAGGAAATGGGACATTATTCTAATAAATGCCCTAATCCTAGGGTTTTTGATGATTATTGACGTCAAAAAAATCTTAAGGAATAATAAAAAGGAATTTCACATGAAATTTCTATCAGCAATGTGTAGTATGAGAATGAAGTGGTGAAAGGTACACTTTACATCCCCTCTAAAGTAGAAAATGTTTTATTTGATTCTAGATCCAACCACTCTTTTATTTCAGAAGAATTTTCTAAGGGTATATCCATATTAACTCAACAATTAGATGTTGACATAGCTGAGAGAGCCCCTAATGGCACAACAATCGCATCAAAAGTTTATAATTCTTCTCCCATTGAAGTTTGTGGGAAAGTACTTCCTGAAAATCTTGTGATCCTTCCTATAGTGGAATTTAATGTGATTCATGGCATGGATTGGCTTTATTTATATGGAGGTCATATCAATTTCCAAATAAGGGAAGTCACATTTTATATTCCAGATCAATCTATGATCATCTATCTATGTAATGATGAACATAACCTTCCTGTGGAAATTTCTTCCATCTTATGGGTCTTGATTTCACTAAATGATGGTTATTTATCTCAAATGGTTGGAGAGAAACTCATGATTATGAATATTCCCATTTTACAAGAGTTTGATGATGTATTTCCGAAGGAATTTCTGGCTCTTCCACGAAATCGTGAAGTTGATTTTTCAATAGAACTCGTATCGGGTGCTTTTCCTATTTCAAAGACACCTTATAGAATTGCCCCAATTTAGTTGCATGAATTGAAGAAGAAACTCCAAGAGAATCTTGATAAGGGATTCATACGCCCTAGTGCGTCATCTTGGAGAGCACCTGTTCTGTTTGTTAGGAAGAAAGATGGATCAATGAGACTCTGCATTGATTATCGAGAACGTAAAAAGATCAATATCAAAAACAAATATCCTCTCCCACTCATTGATGACTTATTTGACCAACTACGCAGAGCTCAATACATTTCCAAAATTGATCTTCATTCAGGGTACCATCAATTAAGGTTAAAAGGGAGGATATAACAAAGACGGCTTTCCGTACAAGGTATGGACACTATGAATTTAGAGTGATGCCATTTGGTCTTACAGATGCCCCTGCTATCTTCATGGATATGATGAATGGAGTCTTTAGAGACTATCTTGATCAGTTTTTGGTAGTCTTTATAGACGATATTCTTGTCTATTCAAAGAGCAAGTAAGAACATGAAGATCACTTGAGAATTGTATTGAAGACCCTGAGAAAGGAGATACTTTAGGCCAAATTTACCAAGTGTGAATTTTAGCATCAAAAAGCTGCATTTTTGGGTCACATAATCTCAAAAAAGGGGATATATGTGGATCCAAAAAAATAGAGGTTATCGAAAGATGGTCAAGACCAACAACAGTAACTGAGATCCAAAGTTTTCTGGGTTTGGCTGGATATTATCGACGTCTTGTGAAGGTTTTTTCACGATTATCTAATGCACTCACCAGGTTGACTCTAAAAGGAGTTAAGTTCATGTGGATGGAGGAATGAGAAGAAAATTTCATGGATATGAAAAGAAGGTTATCCAGTGCACCTATACTCACATTTCCTTATAGTAGAGAAAGGTTTGGGATATACAGTGATGCATCTAATAAGCGGTTGGGGTGTATTCTTATGCAAAATGATATGGTGATAGCTTATGGCTCACGCCAGTTGAAAATCCATGAGAAAAGTTACCCAACTCATGATTTGGAGTTAGCTGCGTTAATATTTTCATTAAAGCATTGGAGGCATTATATTCATGGTGAAATGTGTGATGTTTATACTGATCATAAAAGTTTAAAGTATATTTTCACACAAAAGGAGCTGAATATGTGCCAAAGAAGATGGTTGGAGTTGATTATGGATTATGACGGCTCAATTCATTACCACCCAGGGAAAGAAAACAAGGTGGCAGACGCATTAAGTTGACAAGACCATGCTAGCTTATCCATGATGAGGATCACAAAAGATCCAATATTTATGGATTTACAAAGGATAGATCTTCGAATTATAATGGAAGGGGAGAAATCTTATATTTCTCAAATAAATGTTCAAGTATCTATACATCTGCCAATTAAAGAGGCACAGAAAGAAGATATAGAGTTACAAAAGAAGGTGAGAAATTTTCCTGAATTCAACCTTGATTGTGATGGGATAATAAGGTTCATGAATCAGGTTTGTGTTCCTCCCATCACAGAATTAAATAAGGAGCTACTAGATATAGCGACCAGACCTTTTCTTACATTACTATTACATCATTTCAAAGATAAAAAAACGTAATAGTATTACACATGGAGGATCTAGAGGTTTTGTGTCTTGGGAAAACTAGGACTACACATAACAAGTACAACATCAAGCATAAAAATTCATTTAATCTCTTCTTCTATAGCTTCTTTGTAGCACTTGTCCTCTCCTTAGTACATATAGCCACCTGAGGATATACATCAAAAGGGGTGAGCTAAATGCCCAGTAAGAGGATAGATAAGAACAATATAGCATGGGGTGAGCATAATCATGACATAGGAAGAAGATTTGAACATGAGAGGAGCATAAACAATAAACTTGAAATGTGGCAAAGCATAAAAATGAAACATCATGTCTTAGTGGTTAACTACCACACATACTTGTGAACAAATCTAGCATCATGTTCACACATCATTTCACATTTACTCATGATATTCATCACTTTACCCAATGCATTGGAGCGCTATATAATTCCGGGCGCAGCCATCACATTTAAACATTCATATTGCGCTATATAATTCCGGGCGCACCCGTCACATCATAATATTATCATTATAATTCTTGCCACATAGAAAACATATCAAACATGTAAATAAATAACCCATCGAAAGGAATGGGTTTCATCTCATAATAACACATTCATAAGATTTGGGTTCCCAAAAGAAAGTGGGAACAACATACTTGATATAAAAACAATCAACCTTGAATGAGATGTAAAAGGTGAGATCTTGAAAGAAGAGTTCTTTTGGAAAACATTTTGATGGACATAAAAACCAGTTACCAACATGTGTATCCCAGAAAAGTACTGTAAATGATGAAGAAATTATATTTGAGGAGTAACCATATCAAAAATGGAGTGAAAGAGGGAGAACCCGAATGAAGAAAATTGGGTTCGAGATTTCACTTTACCTTGTACTCGAATGCCTCCTTTTCCTTAATGTCCTGTATAATGACATTTTATTCATTAATTAGAAATCCAGAACCATGTGTACATTAATAGGGTTCATTCTGGTTTCGTTTTGTTATATTCTGTTCCTTTGGATGCCATATTGAGTTTAAAAAGATTGATCGTGGATGTTCATTTTCATGGTTTTCTTGAGCGGTCCACTTGTATTCTTAATTTGATGTTTGGGCAGATCATGGGTAAACATCCAGAACTTATATTACATGTAATTAATGATATTATAGAATCTGGAATGATTTTATAATTAGTTATATTAGATCCATGTGGCCGAATCATTAGATAAGAATTAAATGAAGATTATTTGGGCTAATTTGACCGGTTTTTGGATCACAACCAACTCATTTTAACTTTTCACTTAGTAGTATGGCCATAGGTTATTTCTAGAACTTAAGATAGAACATTATACATATAAAAAATTCTGGTTCAACCATAAAAATTGTCTCATGACCAGATTGAAGGTATAAATGGAAGAAGCGAGCATGTTGTTTTTGAAGGTGATAAATTATCACCACATGAACAACGTTCTCTTTAATAAAATGAAGGGGGAAAGGGTGTGGGGTGATATAAAATAACTTTAGAATCATAATATTACATTATATATATAATAATGGATTTACAGAACAATTTGGATGAAGATATATAGAGAGAGATCAAGAAAGGAACTTGAACATGAAAGGAAATTAAAGGAGAAGAGAGAGAGAAATTACCTTTAGAATCCTTCTCTTGAGATCCTCATTAAGGAAGATAGGCTTGGTCTTTTGATGAGACCAGAAGATTTTGGACGTGGGGGATGAGATATGGAAGGTGTTTGGGCAGAATTTAGAGAAGGCTTGGAGCTTTAAAGGTGTGAGGAAAAGAGGGAGTGAAGGGTGTCTTTTATAGTGGAGGGGAGAGGGGTTTCCGTAATATAAAATTGATTAGTTTATTAATTTCACCTAAGACAAGGAGTAGTGAGTCTTTTATTACTAATAATAGTAAATTTGACTTGTGAATTCGGGATTTGGGTGCTTACATCACTTGAGATGTCAGGAATAGTGGGTTATAATTAAAATGTATTTATATGGTAAATTAATGTATTCTACTATTCACCAAAAATTCAAGTATCTCAAAGAAATCCCAAAACATTACCCTAATCATTTTTGACATGCAGAATCCAAAAATGAAGTTTATTTTTCAAAAATAATATTATAAATATTATTAATTTAATATTTATTTAAAATCATAATTTACTTAAAAAACAGTTTTTAAAATTAAAACTGAATTTATAGTTCTTTCAAAAATTACGTAGGGTCTTATAAAATTATCTAAAAACTATTAGACATTGATTCAATAATTTATGAATACATTACAGGAAAATAAATATTCTTTCAAATTAATTAATTAATTATAATTAATTATTTATGATTTATAAAATACCAAAAACGTTTACTAAGGTCAAATTGTCAATTTCTAAGATGTCTAAATTTTATTTTATTATTCATATGTATTGTTACTCTTATTTACTATTCATAAGGGTCATATTACTATTTATAAGTGTAGGTTACTATTCACCAAAAATTATTTTTGTTTCATTAGACTCCAAAAACTGTCTTGAACACAACCGTGCATGTCGGATTTTTAAAATTCCGAACATAGGGGTGAAAAAATTATGTTTAAAGGTCACTTATCACTTTGTAGTTCATTATTTTGTGTTTTTATGAGATATATATAAGAAGGGAATTTTCCATTGAAAAACTTTGTGTCGTTACATTCTTCCCCCCTTAAGAAATTTTGCCCCCGAAATTTTACTTTACACAAACAGGTGTGGGTACTTCTCATTCATTGCCTCTTCTAGTTCCCACCATTTTCTAGAATAGAAAAGGATAGAACAAAACATAAATAAACTAGTGATTAATAACTTATTAATTTAGAAAACTAAACCAAAAACATAACATATGGGATCCCTAGGTAAATATCCTTGTGTGCATATTTGAACTTAGTATCATGCTAGAGGTTTTCTTTGGGGTTCACTAATCCTAATTCCCAAATTAACTAAACCTTTCCTCTGATACGAACTATAGCGACCCTACCTTTTCTTACATTACTATTACATCATTTCAAAGATAAAAAAACATAATAGTATTACACATGGAGGATCCAGAGGTTTAGTGTCTTGGGAAAACTAGGACTACACATAACAAGTACAACATCAAGCATAAAAATTCATTTAATCTCTTCTTCTATAGCTTCTTAGTAGCACTTGTCCTCTCCTTATTACATGTAGCCACCTGAGGATATACATCAAAAGGGGTGAGCTAAATTCCCAGTAAGAGGATAGATAAGAACAATATAGCATGGGGTGAGCATATTCATGACATAGTAAGAAGTTCTTGAACATGAGAGGAGCATAAACAATAAACTTGAAATGTGGCAAAGCGTAAAAATGAAACATCATGTCTTAGTGGTTAACTACCACACATACTTGTGAACAAAGCTAGCATCATGTTCACGCATCATTTCACAATTAATCATGAGATTAATCACATACCCAATGCATTGGAGCGCTATATAATTCTGGGCGCACCCGTCACATTTAAACATTCATATTCCGATATATAATTCCGGGCGCACCCGTTACATCATAATATTATCATTATCATGATTTCCACATAGAACACATATCAAACATATACATAAATAACCCATGGAAAGGAATGTTTTTCATCTCATAATAACACATTTATAATCTTTGGGTTCCCAAAAGAAAGAGGGAACAACATACTTGATATAAGAACAATCAACCTTGAATGAGAGGTAAAAGTTGAGATCTTGAAAGAAGAGTTCTTTTGGAAAACATTTTGATGGACATAAAAACTAGTGACAAACATGTATATCCCAGAAAAGTAAAGTAAATGATGAACAAATGATCTTTGAGGAGTAACCATATCAAAAATGAAGTGAAAGAGGGAGAACCCGAAGGAAGAAAATTGGGTTCGAGATTTCCCCTTACCTTGTACTCGAATGCCTCCTTTTCTTTAATTTCCTGTATAATGAAATTATATTCATTAATTAGAAATCCATAACCATGTGTACATTAATAGGGTTCATTCTGGTTTCATTATGTTATATTATGTTCCTTTGGATGACTTATAGAGTTTAAAAAGATTGATCGTGGATGTTCATTTTCATGGTTTTCTTGAGCGGTCCACTTGTATTCTTAATTTGATGTTTGGGAAGATCATGGGTAAACATCCAGAACTGATATTACATGTAATTAAGGATATTACAGAATCTTGAATGATTTTATAATGAGTTATATTAGATCCATGTGGCCGAATCATTAGATAAGAATTAAATGAAGATTATTTGGGTTAATTTGAGCGGTTTTTGGATCACAACCAACTCATTTTATCGTTTCACTTAGTAGTATGGCCATAGTTATTTCCAGAAAATAAAATAGAACATAATACATATAAAAAATTCTGTTTCAACCATAAAAATGGTTTCATGACCATATTTAAGGTATAAATGGAAGAAGAGAGCATGTTGTTTTTGAAGGTGATAAATTATCACCACATGAACAACGTTCTCTTTAATAAAAGGAAGGGGGAAAGGGTGTGGGGTGATATAATATTACATTAGAATCATAATACTACAGTATATATATAATACTGGATTTACAGAACAATTTGGATGAAGATAGATAGAGAGAGACCATGAAAGGAACTTGAACTTGAAAGGAAATTAAAGGAGAAGAGAGAGAGAAATTACCTTTAGAATCCTTCTCTTGAGATCCTCTTTAAGGAAGCTAGGCTTGGTCTTTTGGTGAGACCAGAATCATTTGGAAGTGGGGGATGATCTAGGGAAGGTGTTTGGTCAGAATTTAGAGAAGTCTTGGAGCTTGAGAGGTGTGAGGAAAAGAGGGAGTGAAGGGTGGCTTTTATAGTGGAGGGGAGAGGGGTTTCCTTAATATAAAATTGATTAGTTTATTAATTTCACCTAAGACAAGGAATAGTGAGTCTTGAATGACTATGAATAGTAAATTTAACTTGTGAATTAGGGATTTGGGTGATTACATCACTTGTGATGTCAGGAATAGTGGGTTTTAATTAAAATGTATTTATATGGTAAATTAATGTATTCTACTATTCACCAAAAATTCAAGTATCTCATAAAAATACCAAAACATTACCCCAACCATTTTTTGACGTGTAGAATCCAAAAATGAAGTCCATTTTTCAAAAATAATTTTATAAATATTATTAATTTAATATTTAATTGAAATCATAATTTACTTTAAAAACAGTTTTTAAAATTAAAACTGAATTTATAGTTCTTTCAAACATTACGTAGGGTCTTACAAAATTATGTAAAAACTATTAGACATTAATTCAATAATTTATGAATACATTACAGGAAAATAAATATTCTTTTAAATTAATTAATTAATTATAAATAATTATGTATGACTTATAAAATACCAAAAACGTTTACTAAGGTCAAATTGTCAATTTCTAAGATGTCTAAATTTTATTTTTTTATTCATATGTAATTTTACTCTTATTAACTATTCATAAGTGTCATATTACTATTCATAAGGGTAAGTTACTATTCATAAGAGTAGGTTACTATTCACCAAATATTATTTTTGTTTCATTAGACTCCAAAAACTGTCTTGAACACAACCGTGCATGTCAGATTTTTTAAATTCCGAACATAGGGGTGACAAAATTATGTTTAATGGTCACTTATCACTTTGTAGTTCATTATTTTCTATTTTTATGACATAGATATAAGAAGGGAATTTTCCATTTAAAAACATTGGGTCATTAAACTAGATGTAGCTCATTGTTCTTCATTCTCTATTCATCCTGGAAGCACGAAGATGTATAGGGACCTGAAAGAGTACTTCTGTTGGGATGGCATGAAAAGAGATGTTGCTGAATATGTCTCCTGATGCTTGGTTTGTCAGCAAGTTAATGCTGAGAGATAGAAGTCTAAGGGGATGTTACAACCATTACCCCTACCTGAATGGAAATGGGAAAAAATCACTATGGACCTTGTCACTGGACTTCATAAAACATCTAATGGCAATAAAGCTATCTGGGTCATAGTTGACCGTCTTACAATGTCCTCACACTTCAATGATATTAGATATGATTTCTCTCTGGATCATATTTTCAGGATATAGGTAAAGGAAGTGGTAAGATTGCTTGGAGTAACACATTCCATTATATCTGATCGGGATCCGAGGTTTATCTCAAAGTTCTAGAGATGTCTTCATCATACTATGGATACAGAGTTGAGTTTCAGCACTGCTTATCATCCTCAGACAGACGGTCACTCTGAGAGACAATTCAAACTCTAGAAGAAACGTTAAGATCTTTCTCAATGGATTTCAAAGGTTGTTGTGATCAACATCAACATTTTGTGGAATTTTCTTATAATAATAGCTTTCACTCCGGTATTCAGATGGATCCTTATAAAGCTCTCTATAGAATGAAATGCCGAACTCCAACTTGCTGGGATGATGTTGGGGAAATAAAGCTATTAGGACCTGATCTTGTTAATGAGATGGTAGAAAAGGTGAGATCTATTCAACAACACATTAGAGCATCTTAGAGTCGACAAAAAATTTATGCCGATAATCGAGGAAAAGACCTAGAGTTTGAAGTGGGTGATAAAGTGTTCTTATGAATATCTCATTGGAAGAGAGTAATGAGATTTGGAAGGAAGGGAAAACTGAGCCCTAGGTATATCGGTGCTTTCGAAATACAAGATCGTGTTTGGAAGGTAGCTTACTGATTGGAACTTCCACCAAATCACTCTCAAGTTCATGATGTGTTCCATGTATCTCTCTTGAGAAAGTACATACATGATCCTTCACATGTACTCAGCTCAGAAGTTGTACCACTGGAGCATGATCTTTCTTATGAAGAACAGCTGATAGCGATTCTTGATCGTTGCAAAAAAGTCGTATGGAACAATACCACTCGCTTGCTGAAAGTATGATGGAGGAACCAACAATTAGATGAAGCTACAATGGAGCTTGAGGATATGATGAGGGAGAAGTATCCTCATCAGTTTGTTACCAAGTGACCAATTTCGAGGGTGAAATTCCTTTAAAGGGGGGTAAATTTTAACACCCAATATTTTTATGAGAAATATTTTGTTTTTATGTTATATACATCATCAAAGGAATCTTTCACTACACACAACTCTATCTTGGTTTTCCTTATACGCAACCACGACCTTCCTCGATAGCTTGCGTTGTACGCAATACCGAGTTTCACTAAACAATGATATTCTATTAAAATATTATTAAAACTATCCATTATGAATAGTAATACCCACTTTTTGAAATTTTGAAAATTTTATCATTCAGAATGGACTTCATTTTTAGATTCAAAGTATCGAAATTAGCCTAGGGTTAAATTTATGTCTTTTTCGGAAAACTTGCCATTTTTTATGAATAGTGAAAACACTAGGTTACTATTTAAAAACTGACATTTTATTTAATTAATTATTTAATTTATTTAAATTTATTTTAGTTTAAAATTGATACAGAACACCTATATAAGTTCAATGTAATTCATTGGAGTCAATTTATAATAATTTTAGATCTATAAAAATTTTATTGAACTTTTCACAGCCTTTTACGCACCTCCTAGGAGAATTTGAAAATTTATATAAAACATAATTTTACCACTTCTGTGAGTGGAATTTCAAAAATCCGAGAGAAACGGTTAATATCAAGGACTAAAATGTGGTTCAATGAGATGAAAATTATTTTTGTTGAATAGTAACTTTTTACTTTTTTTTACCACGGTTAAAAGTAAATAGGTTAATTAAAGGTAAAAATGATATTATTATTACCCTATCACATGTAATAATTCTATTGGATAAGTTTAATTCGACCTAAAACAACCTCAAAAATAAAATATTCCTATTTTGGCCCACTTAGATTAGATTAGGACATTTAATATTATTTTATTTAAAGAATAGTTAAAATAGTTAAAATCAATGTTTAATAACTAATGCATTTTTAATATAGGGTTATTCATAAGATAAATTTGAGAATAAATATTCATTAGAAAGAAAGAAATATTTTCTACATAATGGTATTTTATTAAAAAAATTTAGACATTAAATAATTTAATTTATTTATGACACAATGATGATTCAGTAATTATCTTAATAATGAAATATTAACATAATTGATGTTATAAATACACAAATAAATGTAATTTTAGAATTTTTATTAATTACACAAATTTTATAGGTTAATATGACATGTTATTATTGTTTTAATTATCTTTTTTTGAACTAATCATTCTATTATGATTTTCTCAAAAATCATTTACCAAATAGTGTCAAAATTGACATAAAATAGTTTTTAAAACAAATTTTATATTATTTATTGTTATTTTATTTTTAAAAATCAATGTTTCATCCAAATGACTTAGATAAGGTTATATATATTAATAATAAACAACTTGGGGTTCGTTTGGCTTGTTATTGTATGTTTATTAACATTATAGTGAAAGAAAACAAGAAGCCACGGTAAAAGTAAAATTATTTAAGTTAATGTTAAATCTGAATGATAAGGTTAAAATAGAAACTTAAACTTCTCTAAATTATATTGGATGAGATTATTTAGACCCATCTCCACATTATATTTGAATTAAATCAATTTATTAAAATTATAAACCGAATATGACTGCATTTTAAAATAATATTTTTTGTTTTTCCTAAGGTCCCCCTCTCCTCCCTTATAAGAGGGCACCTCCTCCCTATATTCCTCACACCACTTTGAGCAATCAATATCATCCCAAACCTACCAATTTTTCTTCTCCACTTCTATAGAAACATCCTATAGGTCCTGCTATTCTTCAAAGACCATTTTTAGTTCCCTTAGAGGAGGTTAAGAAGAGGTGCTTCAAAGAAGAGGTAATGTCCGTTACCGATTCTTCCAACTTTATTTCTTCTTCTACTTCTTATTCTTTAGTTGTTTCATTATGAAGTAATAACATAAGTATCACTCATATACTAATATTTTGTTATAGTTATGAAACAACCCTATCTCACCATCTATCCATCCTATAGTAAACAATATCACTGCGTGTGCGTACGTACAGAATACCGCCTCCATGTCGTGTTGTAATCTATTTTCCACCACCACCATACGTGGATGGGTATAATGGCATAAATAATAACTATATATTATTATTTTAAAGTGATATTAATTCTGAAATAGTATACATACACTCCAATACAATTCCACGATCATGGGAACGATATCATCCCTCGTGCGTACGTACGGAATACCGTCTCCACGATGTGATGCGACTCGTTCTTCATGATCTTCATTGAATAATGATTATATAAATGAATTGAATGAATAAATATGATATATATTACACTAATACCATTCTGTAAATGAAATATCTATAACCTAAAAAGAAGAATATGAATTTATTCGACAAAACACGCATAAAAACAAAAAATTAATAAACACCAGAATAACAAGTAGCAATGAGATATTACTAATAAGAAGCTAAGAATATGACCATATATGATATAATAACAATGAGTAAGATTCTGGAATAAGTCAATGACATTATTTAAATCATTATACAGGAGTTTTGGACACTTACAAATCAAATCGGATCTAAGGTAATGGAAAATCTCGCAATCTCAATTTCTATCCGAGATTGTTTATACTTCGGAATTTACCGGGGAATATTTATCATCCACATCAATTTTTCCTCAATATGTAATATTATTTATATCCTCATAAAATTGTTTAAATCCAATTTTACCCTTCAGTGTGTTTTTAGTAAAAGATATGAATGGAATATTTTTTTGTTTTTCGTACGAGGTACTTTTTGACTTTTTCGGCCAAAGTACAAGAAGAGTGTTTTTTTAACTTATACGGCATAAATGGATTTTTAAAACATTATTTCCATGAATATTCCTTAACAAGTTTTCATGTTTGTTTTTAATAAACTTATTTTAGTTTTATATTATATGACATGTTAAGAAAGGAAAAGGTTTTTGAAGTAGAATGGATATTTTCTACAAGAATTGAGTTCAAGTGTTTTATCAAAATTATTTTATATCTATGATAATATAGGGTTCTATTTCTATACCAATTTTTACATTATTTTGATTATGATTTGATGGAATTATTTTTATGATGTCCTTTTATCTTATATGGATTGTGTTATGATGGCATGATGATTAAGAATCCCATTATTATTACATGGGTTATGCTATGATGTATGATTTAGGATTTTGTGGCACACATAAGAATGGATTAATTATGAGATGGTTGGGACCTATATCTCCCTCCAATGCATTGGGTAATGATTTATATCTCATTAGATAGACATGTCTGGAATGACAGGTTAATCCAGTTCAATGAAATAGGACTGAAACGAGGAGTGAACTCGGTTTAGAAATGAACTTTGTCTGCTAAGATAGTCTTGGAAATGAGTCTTGACTACTAAGAAATGATTAACTATGATTATGTGTGTATGCCAAAAAGTTTCATGTTTTATGTTATGATTATTGGTATTACATATCACTACTATGATTTATCCCATGTTATGAAATTATGATCTCTTTTGCTGGTTACGATTTCGAAAATGTTATGTTCTTATGAATATGATGTGATTGATATTTATTTTGTTTACCCTTACTGAGAATTTTAGCTCACCCTTTTGTATGTTTTCTTTCCCCAAGTCAGGAAGATGGTTATTAAGTAGGATATTCCAATAGAGACTCTAGATATGATGAAATAAATGGGAGGTAATGTAGATGTTTTATGAACCAGTTGTTTATATTTCCCAGTTTCTAAAGACCCTATACATATACGGTCCTTTCATAGTTTTGTTATATGTTGTAATAGGTGTGCTTAAATTTTGAAGCAATAATAATGTGACGATTGGGTCGTTATAAACCCTTGTGTTAAATTGATTCAATTCTAAGATGTGTAGATTGATTAGAGGGCTTTTGTTTTAATTGTTGTGTCCTTAATATTGGTGGATCACATTGTGAGTGTATTTAGTCTGAGTTTTGACATAGGTGGTTCTGTCTCATGATTGTGTTTGTGAACAAATTTTCTATGTTTATAGATAAATTGTTATATAAATGAATTTGTATGATTGAGTAATTTTATTTGTTAGTTTATATTTGGTTTTTTGTTAAAATATGTTTTCCCCTAGTTTTGGTAAAAGAATAAGTTTTTAAAGCATTGTGATATGGTTTTATTAAATGGTTTTCAAATAATGGTTTTGATGAAATAGTATTGTGAAATGGTTTGATGAAATGGTATGAATGATAGAGCACATGATAATCCATTGGTACTTCAGACTAAGGTGTATTAATAAGCCCCATCCACTATCTGGTGGTTCACTCAAGGAGATTTATTCGGTACCCTAGGAATGGTGTTCTAGGAACTTGTTAGACCTATTGGATGGCTCACTTTATAAGGTGTTCATCTACTCTCTTGAATCTATGAATATTTATAGTGGCTTGATGCATTTTTTATTGTCTATATTTTGGTATGAATGTCCTAGATATCCCATCATAGTGTGATCCTTGGTGTGATGAATCATGTTCTATTGTCTTGTAATATTTTGGTTGCACTACCTTGGAATAGAGATGATATGCGATGAATGATTTAGTTTGATTTGATATATATATTTTGAGATATGTATTTGAGATTAATTGAAATTGATTTGCCTATTTTATTTTAAAATGTGTAAAAATGGAAATTAAAAGTTTTTTCCATTATTTTGAGATAAAAATTGTTATATATTATGTCATAAATTGTTTTCTTTAAATTTGATCATTCTTGGATTATTGTATAGAGATATATTATGGAACACATAGGTGAGAAAATACTAAGCCGCTTACCTCACACCTTGGGCATACCTTCGGTGGTGTGTAGACCTTGATATGTAATTTGATATAGGGAATGGAAAGGAACTACAGTGAGGTAATAATGGTTTTTATCACCTGGGTTTTGGTAACTATATGGAAAGATGGTGGGGTTTTCCCATACAACCATACAGATGCTATTGGAGTAGTTAATTTGGTTTGTTAATCATTTGCAGCTGGACTTGTCTCTGGTATTTTTTTTTCTACCTTTTTGGTTGTGTTTTGTATGTTTGTATCCTTTTGTTATGACATATATATATATTCATGTTTTTTCCTATTTTTTCATTATGTACATGTATATGTATTTCATGTTGTCTATTTAATGTTGGGAGAAATGATTACCTCTGTTTGTTGTTTTTTTATGGGTCCTAGAAGCCATCCACTTGGGATTGGTAACTCCATTCAAGTATATAGAAATTTGGGTTGGGTACTAGTTGGAGAGGGTATCCAGGTCTAGTTTATCATAGTTTGGTATCAGAAGGTGTTTTTTCGTCAAGATTACTTGTCGGGGGACATTTATTAGACTGGATATAGGATTGTCAGAACATGAGAGGTAGGTTGTGGGGAGTGTCTGGCTAGATCTACCATGATGAGTCTGAAGTTACCATGGGATGTTTGGATGTGTTTCTAATGTTTTAAGTTCTTTATGTAAATCTCAGTTTTTTCTTGTGCGTTTCTGGTTTGAACTAATATTATTATGTTTTTATATTGTTTTTTAGTGTCAAAAAATATGCTCTGAGAGGTGTTCTACGGGTTCTACAAGAGGGTGTAGCTATTGATCCTCAATGTAATACTCTTATGGATCATAATTTTATTGAGTCTATCAAGAAGATAGTTAGTAATGTCAATCATAATGTACCACTCATTTAGAAAACAGTTGCTGAGGTATGTACCAGATTTGTAAGAGACATAGATTGATCAGAGGATTACTTGCATGAAAAGTCATCATCCTTTAAAGGTAATAAAGAACCTCTAGAGGTGGAGGACCAGATTAACAATATTGATATAATCATTAAATTATTTGATACCCCTATGTGTATCAAGGTGAAATGATTGGTGTTCAGACTTTATGGTTTCACGGTTAAGGTTAATAGGAATGTGGGCTTAAACTGAATGGGTTTTAAGACACTCTTATTATAGTAGTTTTTTCCAAATTAGTTGATGATAGAGAAGTCTTTGGAGTTACTATCTCTACATTAGGGATAACTTTTAGTGTCAGTATACCCCAATCAGTTTGTGGATCAGGTTAGTTTTTCACCAATGGTTGTGAAGAATGGAAATTTGAAATCATAGAACTATATACAAGGATTGTGGCCAGATATCAGATCATAGGTATTAATGCTAAACATTTTGACCTATTAAGTGATAGTGGATAGGTATATGATAGTATAACTGAATATATAAGGAATGGTAGTATATTCATCCCTCTATTTTTCACCTAAATACAGCTTCAGTGGCATTCTAGGAAAAAAAGAGGAATTGGAAATATCATCGTAAGAGTGTTGGAGGTGGTTCTCATTAGGCGGCCTCTTCTGCACCTCTAGTTGTAGCTAGTGGTGTGCTTCTGACTTGATATCAGTGTTCAAATGTTGTACACACAATGTGTTCTTGACCTTCACCAATAAATATAGGCAATAATTGTGGACATTGTGGTCATCACCAAAATTTTTGTAAGTATTTGTCTACTAATTGATATGGTCATAGATCTTTACATTCAAATACTACTATAGCATGGTCAGATGCTTCAAATACTATAGGGATTCATTCATAGGCCTTGGTAGTGAAGCACCTAAACACATTAGATTAGTTTTTAGTAGAGGTAGACATGGTTCCACTGATAGTTCGAGGTACCATTTTTATTACAAATTCAATAGATATTTCATTATTTGATACTAGGGCCTCCCACATGTTTATATATAGTTATTCTATTGATAAACTTAAATATACAATGGTGCACATGTCTTTTGTGATGGAGTTACTGATACTTTTTTTGGACGAGTAAAAAAGCAGGGGTTTCAGTGTCCTTGTGTGTTATCTGTAGCTAATGTGGAGTTAATTTTTGATTTCTTTATTCTCTTTTTGGGTTTGTTTAACATTATAATCGGGGTGGATTAGCATGTTTATCATCATGATGAGGTTGATTGTTATCATCTTCGTGTCTCATTTCTTACGAATGATGGGATCTCATGAGTGTTTCATAGATAGTGGAATCTGAGGTCTAGTCATATAGGAACTTCTGGCTCAGAGTTTATGAGTTTTTTTTCTTCTTTAGTGGTTCATAATATTGATGTTTCTTTTATTTTTTATCTTCCCATTATTGTTCATTATTTTTCTGAATTTTTTCCAGATGATTTATTTGGGATTCCACGAGAGAGGGAGGTGGAGTATACAATTAAGTTGGTTTCAGGTACATATATGATTTTAATACCTTCATATTTTATGGAACCAGGGGATTTGAACGATATCACGATTAAATTGGATGATCTGGTGTTGAAGGGTTTTGTATTCCCTAGTATTTCACCACGTGAATACTTAGTGCTCTTTTCCAAAAAGGCAGACGGTTAACTCTAATTGTGTGTGGACTATCAGAAGTCGAAGCGGGTACTGGTTAAGAATAAGTATCCTTTGTCTCATGTGGAATATTTTTAATTTCTAATTAGTTAAAAGGGGAAAGTGGTTTTTGAAGATTGATCCTTGGTCTGGTTATCATCAGCTCTGAGTATAGGAATCCTCAATGCTCTTTTATTCCTTGTTTGGAAGAGGTGGGTGAAGATTCTTTGGTGGGACTAAGTTATGTTTAGGGGATAACTGCATGGATACAGGAGATTGGATGGAATATGGATATAGCTAAGAGTTGATATAAATCATATACAAATCAATAGTGTCATTCTATGTAGTTTTCTATATGTGATCATTTTTTCTTTTAATTTTCACCGCCGTTGGGTGATCATCGGCTTAGAAAACAATGAAATTTGTCTCAAAGATATGTTGGAACATTTGAAGTCACTAAGAGGATTGGATATAATTTTTATAAGGTGGAATTTTCAATTCAATTTATAGGAATTCATGTGTTTTTTTAAATAAAACTTCTCAAGAAATACCATCCCAACCCTTCTCTCATTTTGGAATGGGAAGAGATTGAGTTAGATCAATATGTTTCTATTTTACAGCATTCAGTAGAGATCGTTAAATATCATGTGAAATTTTTTCATGGGAAGTCAATTATATTATTCAGGGTCTTATGGAAACATTGATCCAATTCCTATGACACTTGGGTGCATGATTTGTTGACGTGGGCGCTTTGGCCTCACATTTTTACCATAATTTGTTTACCTATATGGCTTCTTGGGGATAGAAAGTCTTATGGTGAAGAGTTTGAAACATCTCATTACCTACTTTCGGGTAATTACCATCCTTTAATTATTTTCCTCATTAATTGGGTATGTCTTGGGACTCCCAAAGGTAGAAATTTTATTTGGGGGAAATGAACTACTGTTTTTTGAGTAAATAAGGTTTCTTGGTGAATTTTCTAATCCATTATGTTTTGAAAATCACAAACACTATCTTAAAGAAAATTTTATTTCCCTGAAGATTTATTGAATAATTAAATATTTCCTTCTACAAGGAAATTTTCTCCTATCCTTGTTTTCATTTTCCATGATTTAGTTTCAATAAACAAAAATCTTTTTATTTCAATGTGTAAAATTTGGGTTCATTTCTAAAACACCGGAATCCAATAGATACTTGATATAATGTATTCAGTTTTCAGGTAGTAAATTCTGAATCTGAATTCTCTGAATTCAGATTCTGAATTCTCTAAAATTCAGATTCTGAATTCTCTGAAATATAGATTTCGAATTCTCTAAAATTCAGATTTCGAATTCTCTGAAATTCATATTCCGAATTCAAATAAATTGTGATTCTTAATTCTATGAAATTCAAATTATGAATTCCTTGAAATTAAGATTCCAAATTATCTGAAATTCAGACTCTAAATTGCATAGAATACAGGTTCCAAATTCTTTATAATTAATACTCAGTATTGATTAGAATTCAGACTCCGAATTCCTTAGAATTCAGACACCGAATTCCGTATAATTCAGGTTCCAAATTCCTTAGAATTAAATTTTTTAATTCCTTTGAATTCAGACTCTAAATTCCTTATAATTAAGGTTCTAAATGCCTTATAATTCAGACTTCGAATTCCTTATAATTCAAGTTCCATATTCTGTATAATTCAGAGACATAAATCTATAGAAAAATAATTTAAATTCATTAAAAAACATATTCCGAATATCCATGTAATATACGCTCTGAAATTTTCTCTCTTGGACTCCGAAAATTATTTTTCCTTAGACTCTGAAAAATAGATTTGGTTGAGCAACTGTATTTTACTTACTCATGTTATAGTCATGAACCAATGTCATGCATTATATTTTTAACTAACTGTTGTTTGAGTAACACGTTTACATGTCACTCATAAATTTAAGGAAATATATGACCATTGGAGGAAGGATCCGACCATTGATGAAATGGCTATAAATATGAGCTAATTTGACAGAGCTCAAAATAATGAATAGTTCAACAACTCTAGAGATTACATGTTGTGGAAGAGATATCTAGAGTGAAAGACTCTCATGAATTGTGTGTACTAAACATCTTGTTTAGATTTCTTCATGCGACTCTAATTATTGTTATGTACACTTGAGGCCTTCCCAGGATAGGCAGATAGAGGTGCCGACTTCATTAATGTTTGAGGACTTCCATGCTAAGGAAGACAGAGGTACCGACTACTGTGATGTTTGATAGATTACGGGGATAGAAAGACAGATTCTGATATTCTTATTGTGGGCTTACCCTGGTGTGGGTAAGACAGACTTTCTTAAAAGTATAAATCAAGGGACCTTTATCCATGGTTTTTGGATGCCCTAATCATTGGGATTAAAGATTATATACCTATTACATGTATTGTTTAAAATTGGTTTTCCTGTTCTTTTTTATTTATAAGGAAAGTTCAACTATCTTACACATTCTTGTACTTGTACTTTGATTAGTAAGATTCTATAAAATTTAATGTAGAATCCGTTCCCATGAAAAATTTTCTTACATTCTATTTCTGGAACCATATTTTTGAAATCTAGAATGTTTTTTGAACTATGAGGTCTGGTGAATTTACCCTATTTAACTTTTTTAATGATAAATTTTTTTATATAAACACTAAAAGTTCAAAAGTAATTTTAAAGGTTTCAATTCATCCCCCCCACCTCTTGTATGTTGATCATCTACATCATTATTTTGACCCTACAATTGGTATTAGAAAAGGACTCTGAAATACTTATATTCAAATATATGTTATCATGATCAAGTTCTAAATGTTCTATATTTTCATTGATTAAGATTTTAATCCCTGTTTAAAAACATTTATTAATCACCAGTATTTTTGGAATGATATCTTCATTAGATGGAATGAATGAATGTTGGTTCAATTGATAATCTTAAACCAACAAGAACACCAATATTTTATTCAAATGACTATGAATACTGGAGAGATAACATGAAGAACATTGTGATAAACACAAGTATAGGCAACTATATTATGTTAACTGGATATTATATGATTCTTGATTAAAAACGTAGAACCATTACTAATCTAGAAAAGGTGGAATACTAGCTAAACATTATGCTACGAAATACTTTTCTTTGTTCCATAACAAGAAATATATACAACCAAATTTCATCCTGTGAAGTAGCAAATACTATTTGGATGAAGATATAAGTAACACACTTGGGAACTTCCAAGGTCATTGAAACATGAAGAGCTATACTTAGAGCTCAGTATCATGGTTTCTGCTTTCCTGATGGAGAACCAATATGTAAGGTACAAAAAATATTCGTGATCATTGTCATGATTTTACAATCTATGGGTGAGAAATGTTTAGATGTTGAATCCCTTGTAGATAAGATCATAGACATTATTCCTAATGAAAGGGAATCCAAGAGGTAATATATAGATAAAAAAAGAAAAGTTACTCTGATTTCTCTTGATGAGATATTTGGAACCCTTATTCAACAAGAAATGAGAATGAAGAGAGATTCTGATAATATTGAGAAGAATGAAAATAGAAGTTTTTCTTTTACAACTACTTTAAATAATATGAAAGCCAAAACACCTGAGAGAGTTTAATGATCTAAATCTTAGAAGGTTGTTGTTTGATCTGAATCCAGTGAAAGTGAAGCTTCAGAAAATGAGTAAGACAATATTTCTTTGATAATGAAAAAGATTTTTTTGAAGAATGACTTTCAGTATAGATATAAGAAGACGGAGTGAAATGACATGAAAGGATCCAAAGTCACTTGTTATGAATGAAAAATAGTATGGCATATATGGACAGATTTTCCTTTTCTTACGAAAAAGTATATAAATGGAAAACATTCAGAGAGGAATAGAATGATGTTCAGAAAAGATAAAGCAATTAATGTTTTGAAAGCTAATGACACCTAGAGTGCCAGTGTAGGAGACTCTTATGATGAATCCCCAGAGTATGAATCGTCTGGTCAGAATAATCTAGGATTACATTTTAAGTTACCTATTGAAAATCCTTGTATAATGGCTAAGGTACACAATGTGGAATCCAGGACCAACATATCCCTGAATGCTAATTATAAAGATACTAAATATTACGAATCTTCAGATGAAGAAACTTTTCTGATGAAGATAATAATTTACCTACCTATGAAGAAGTTTCAAGGTATGCTATGTTCCTTGAGAATAAAAATTCTAATCTCTAGAAAAAGCATAATATGGAGAATTCTAGAATTTTTATTCGTACTAAAGAAGTATTAGATCATTTAAAATAGCTTGATAAAAATATTTATGAATTTTAAAATGTTTCAAAAACCCTTTAAGTAGTTAATTATGAGAAGGATAAGCTTTCTAAGGATTTAAAAAAAGTAATTTCTATGAAATATATTTTAGAGACTAACTGTAGTGCTAAAACTAATTTTTTTGGATAAAAACATAGTTATTATACTGAAGTCAAAAATATTTTCCTTAAGGATGTTTTTTTCAATCAATACCATAGGAAAGGAAAACTTTGACAAGATTTATTCCCAAATTCGATCTCTAAGGAATAATTTTAGATTTGGTTGTACTTATTCGAAAAAAGTTTTTAGTAATAATTATTTTTTTCCTCAAAGTGATATATTTTGTACGAAGTGTCAGTGTAGTGGGTATTAGGAAAAAAAATTCCCTAAATAAAAACCAATCTTTAGGTTATTACAATGATTATTTTTCAAAGAAACTGTGGATTCCTATGATATTTCTTTCAGAAGTTTTTGGATCCAATAATGTCTGGATTCTGAATGATTAACACTCTTATTTTCATGAAAGAAACGATAGTACCAACATCAATACATTTCACATGGATAGTAGATGGTCCCATCATATGACTGGTAAAAAAAACTTGTTTCAATACATTATCAAGACAAATGGAAGAAAAGTAACTTTCAGAGATAATGTCAGGGAGAAATTCTTGGAATAAGTAATATTGTTTATCTTGAAAAAACATTTATTTCAAATGGTTTATTTGTTGAGGGTCTTAAGAACAACCTTATTAGCATATGTCAATTAGGTGATGAAGGTATCCTTGTGAACTTTATGAAGGAAAAGTTCGTAGAACACAATTTTATATAGGAGTTTGTTCTTTCTATCAATATGAAAGAGAATGTATACACACAAAACATAAATGTACTTAGAAGCCAATATCTACCTTGTTTTAGTGATATGGAAGATCATTCTTTGTTATGGTATAGAAGGTTAGGACATTGTATCCTTAAGAACCTATGAATACTCTATATGAAAAGACATGTTAAGGATATACTAGATCTTATATGTGATTCATCAAAAGTTTTTGATCCTTTTCAATATGGAATGAAATAGAAATCGTGTTTTAAATCAGTTAGCAATGTCACAAAAACTGATGCATTACAGTTTCTGCATATATATCCTTTTGGTCAAACAAAAACTGTATTTATCGGAGGGAAATATTACGTATTTGAGTTAGTTGATGATTACACTATATTTACAGGGGTCTATTTTCTAGAAATGAGATATGAAGATTTTTATAATTTCAAAAGTTTTATGGCCCATGTAAAAAATAAGAAAAATCTTCATTTGAAAACTATTCATACTGATCATGGAGGATAATTTCAAAATTCTGATTTTAAAAATTTTCGTAGTAGAAAATGATTTACTCATAACTTCTTAACACTAATAAAAACTAAAAAAATGTGGTTTCTAAATGAAGAAATACGATTCTTCAAGAAATAAAAAGAACCATGTTGAGTGAATATTCGGTAGCTAATCATTTTTGGGCTGAAGCAGTAAGTACTACTTCTTACTATATAAATCGAGTTTTTTAGATGCTTTCTTAATAGAATTTATTATTAGTTATGGAATGGTAGACACCCTATACATTCCTACTTTAGGGTTTTTGGTGGAAGAGTAATCTTTCTGAATACTAAAGATAATTGACACAAATTTTCACCAAAATACGATGAATGAATTTTCCAATGCTACTCCCCAACCTCTATGGATTATATAGTTTTCAATAATAATACTCGTAATATTGAAGAAATAGTACATGCCAAATTTTATGAAACAAATCCCTTTGTTTTTAGACGTCCTCAACCTACATCTTCGGATGTGTTTTCAAAAACTGATTACTAACCCTTGATAAGAGGTCCTTCTGATAAGGAAAATGTTCAAGTAATTGTTTCTAAAACATTTACCCCATAATACATCCTACCAAATGTTGATGGACATGCTTTACAAAACCCAAATCAGTTTTTTCTTAAAAATAATCCCATTTATAGTGTCATTGGTGATGTAAATCAACCTATAAGGACTAGTAGTTCCTTAAGAAATGATGTAGAACATCTTACATTTATTTCACAATTATGAACTAAAAGCATTGATGATGGTTTAGGTGATGATGATTGGATAAAAACTATCGAATATGAGCTAAATTAATTCTAAAGGATTAAAGTCTGGTCCTTGGTTGAAAGACGGAAGGAAACTTCGATTATTATAGAAAAATGTTTCTTCATAAATAACTGTGATGAAAATGGAATCATAGTAATAAAAAAATCTAGATTGGATACTAAAGTCTATAATCCACATGAAGGAATAGAAAATGAATAAAATTATGCTCCAGTAGCTATACATGAATCTATTCATATTCTACTTTCCTTTTTAGAAAATCATCAATTTTAAATTTTTTTTAAATAGATGTTAAATGGGGCTTACTTAATGGTTTTGTTCAAGAGGATGTTTTTGTTGAACAACCTACTATTTTTGAAGATATAAAACATCCTTAACATGTTTTCAGACTTTCCAAATATTTTTATGTACTTAAACAAGCCCCTAGAGCTTGGTCTGATAGACTCATAGGGTTTTTTATTCAAAAAAATATAATAAGTGGAATGCTGATCCAAACCTTTTTATAAATAAGATATGAAAAATGTTTTGATAGTTCAAATTTTTGAGGATGAAATTATATTTGTTTTAACTCATCAATATTTAACTAATTCCTTTTTGGATCTAGTAAAATATGAGTTTGAAATGATTATGATGGGTGATTTAACATTCTTCCATGGATTTAAAATTTCTCAAAAACTAGAAGGAATCAATATATCTCAACAATAGTATATTAAATATCTTCTTAAAAAGTATTGATATGACAACACTATGAGTATAAGTTCTCACATTGGTACCTCAAATTCACTTGATCTTGATAAAGCTGGGAAACCAGTAGATCAGGCATCAATTAGAGGTATGATAGGAAGTTTACTTTACATAATGTCTAGTCATCCAGACTTAACGTTTTCAATAATCGTATGTTCAAGATATCAATCCAATCCTAAGGAATTTTATTTAAAGGTTTTGAAATGAATATTTCACTACATAAAGGGAACCATGGATTTATGACTCTTTTATACTTTTGGAAATGATTTTGTTTTAAATAGTTTTTTGGATACTGAATTTTGGTGGATATAGAATAGATTAGAAAATTTCACCTAAAACATATCATTTCTTAGGATATTCATTAGTTTTTTAGTAATGAAAAAACCAACACTTAGTAGAACATTCCACAGCTAAATCTGAATATGTAGCAGCTGGAAGTTGTTTTGCTCTAGTGTTGTGAATGCAACACACACTCACAGACGATGGTATGTGTTTTACCAAAACACAAATAATGTGTTATAATACTTGTGTCATTACATTAATGTAAAACCTTGTACGTCACTCTCATGAAAAACACATATATATTAGGCATCACTTTCTAAGGGATAACACACACAAAAGAGATATCATTCGTCAATTTATCAGAATATAAGATAAACATGATGATATTTTCACAAAATCGTTACCCTCTGATAGATTTTATTATATTAAAAAGAATTTAAGAATGATAACCATATAATAATACTCTATATTAACTTCTTGTAGAAACCAATATCCTTATTGTAAGAAACTATTTTTCATAGGAGGATTTCATTTTCTTATTAATTAAAAAATATCATAGTCAATATTATTCTAAGTCAAATTTTTCAGAGACAAATTTTTTCGTAGTCACATTTTTTCGTAGTCAAATTTTTTCGAAGTCAAAATTTTCTTAGACAAAATTTTTGGTAGTCTATATTTTTCAAAGTCAATTTTTTCATAGTCAAAAATTTTTTTAGTCTAAATTTTTTATAGTCAAAATTTTCTGTAGTCAAATTTTTCGTAATAAAGTTTTTTTTTCGTAATTAGATTTTGAAAATAAATTTTTTATTTTAAATTTGTCTAAAATCAAATGTTATTCAAGAAGAATATTTCCTCATTACGAATATTTTTTCCTAGAAATCCGGAAGATATGATTTCTTTTCAATGTCTTCACAATCATCTTTTACTAGTTGGTATTTTATTTCTATTTTAAAATTTTCATATTCATTTTTTTAGTCCAGATTTTTTTCTTAAAATAACCACAAAAGATCAAAATCTATCAAAATCACTCTTCAGTTATCATATCAGCAGTCAGATATGATTAGAATTTTTTTCAACTATTGGATAAAGCATGGATGTTTAACTGTCACATAAGTCCCTTATATAAGGCCCCATTGATGGTTTTCCCACATCGGTTTTTCAATGTTTTGTGTACTAAAGCTCTGCCTCTATATTTTAAAGTCATTCCAAATATTCAAAATTTTCCTCAGTTCTATATGTCTGAGGAAAATTTTCCTCATGAATGAAATGTCAAAGGATAAGGAAATATCTAAATGGAAGATATATCGAGAGAGGCTAGTTGATCAAAAATCCCAAGCCAAGTATGATTCAATTGTTCCAAAAACATTAAGCTGAATGACTGGGAGATCCTTTGTATTTTTAAGTAGAAGGTACAAAATCAGGTGTATCTGGAGTTGATGGTGGAGTTTTATGAATCAGTTATCTTTTTCAATGATGGACGGAAAGAAAAATTTTTATTTCATGTGTTACGGAAAATCCTATTCCCTTTCATACTGCTAGGCTGTGAGTCTGATTAGTATTCCTTATATAGGGGAATAAGTGTTTTGTACCCATAAATTACTAGATTAATCAGGATCTTTTAACAAGGAGAATTCAATATAATGTCTTGTCTTGAAAGGATTGAAGTCATCGAATATCATTCATCTTTCTACAAATTTTCAAATTCTTGAATTAAGGGTTAAAAATTTTATAATTCCAAGGATAAGGGATAAGGATAATCTTAAGAAGAGAGAAATCTATATTTTTAATATCATGTTGAATCTAAGGAAGATAAAAATGGTTTAGTATATCTTTTTAATGATTGAAAATATCAAGAATGGAAATCTTAAGTCTCAGATTATTATATATTCGGCCATTCATTCAAATATCATTGTTCTTTTCCCTTAGTCATTTAATATCCAATGTAGTTCCATGATGAGAAATTGCAATGTCATGTTGTTGAGTGATGACACCTTAAGGAGAATGACGATTGGATTTTCCAGTGAATCCAGAAAACTCTATGACCTTTATGAAGATTAGTTAGAATCATTGTCAAAGAAGCAAGATGTTTCTAAAACGTCTATGAAAGGTGGAAAGAAGAGAAATGCTAAGGTGCTAGAAGAGAATTAAAAAATTCTCATCACTAAGAAATTTTTGTCCGCACCTCCAAAGAACAAAAAGAAAAAGTATATAATAATAATGTTTTGTCTAAGAGGAAAGAAGATAATAAGAACTGGAAGATATGGGACCCTCAGATTGATTTGGACCCTACTGAAGAAAAATAATTGAAGGAAAATGCTGTTGAGAATCTTGTAGAGGAAAAAAATGAAAATAAGCATTGGAAAAATGTTTAGGAATAATAAGTCATTCAATACCTTCTCAAGTCTACTGAAAGAGCCTCTGAAAAAATTCTAGTACCAGATTCCTTTTTTATAGAACCATTACCAGAGCCTTGAGGAATGAAATTATTGGTTCTAGAATCACTTCAATAAGAAGAAATTGCTCAAGAAATGGAAGAAGAAATAGAAGAATAAGTAGAGGTAGAAGAATAAGGGAATGAATATAATGATGTTATAAATACGTTGAAGTGTACCATGAGAAGGTAATTCCATTTTAAATATTATCTATATGGAATTCCCATGATGAATCCTCAAAAAATTTTACATTGGGAAAAGATGAGAATGCTGAATAAGAATTGAATAATCCAAGAGATGATGAATGTAGTAATCAAGATTTTTTACACACAGAAGATTTAGTGGCAGATGCAGAAAAAGAAGACTATGAGGAAGAAAATATTGTACAACAATCTGATAATGAGCATGAATCTCATAAAGAACCAGATGTCGTTCCATGATCTGATAAGGGAAATCATGTGGTTGTAGACACACTATGTAAAACCATAGTGAAGAATAAAGATTCTAGTGCCCCATCAAAGTGGAAATATGTGGATATATAAAAATAATCCTCACCATCTAAACTTTCTAATTTAGAATCATCTTCACATGGACATGATATTTTAGTCTGGTCAATGAAGAATTTGGTTGATACAATTCCATTATTTCCAAGTGTATATTCAAGATGATATATTCTTCAACATACCATAAACCTGAAGTCAGAATCAGTTTCCATGGTGATGGATAAATGTGTTATAAAGAGGAAAATTTCCAGACATTCCGCATTGGTTTTGAGGCACAATAAATATCATTCAAGAAGATGACAATTTGGTCAAAGAATATTATTGATGAAATGATAATTTTTTATAAATTCCATGATAATGTCAATGATTCTATTAATACTGAAAATTTGAAGATTAATGATCTTTCAAATTGTTTTGAGGAAAATTTATGTCTTGAAAAGACAACTCAGAAGCATGAAGTTAAAAATTTTAATGGAACGATTAACAGTATGTCCAGAAATTGTAATAGGAAATGAGATCTTATAATGGATATTAATGAAAAGCTTGTTAAGAAAGAAGAATAGTTGAAAGCATATGCAGACATTCCTAAGGCTCAGGAATAGAAAATTCAAGCATTAGGGAATAAAAGTGTAGACCATGATCAGTTTCTTAAGAGAGCAGAAGAGGATCACAAAGAGCTCAAGAAGCTAAAAACTATTGTGACAGAACTGATGGCAAAATGGAAAGAAAGATAATATCAGTATAATCCAATATTTTGTTGTATTTTCATTATTGTTAAAATACTTCTAGTCTTAATGAAATTTCTATTTTTCTCCATATTTTTTTTGTTTGGTACTAATTTTTAATATACCAATTTTTATCCATCACCTCTATTACTTTTTGAAAATTACATAGGGGGAGAAAGGAATGCTAATAATATTTCAAAGTAAAGAATGAATTATATAATTATGTTTGAGTTATTGTAGAGGAATGTTCTTATCAATGATGTTTTTCAAATGCAATAAAATGAACATTTTCATTCTGGAAATCAAAAATATGATTCATAGTGATTCCAAAGCCTAAGGGAGAGTTTGTCGTATTCACTATGATCTATATGTTAATGAAGATATGTTTTTACTTTCAAATATATAAACTTTTTAAGTCATTAGATTCTTTTTTGTAAGGATTTTTGTGATTTCAAAAAAGGGGGATATTTTTTTTGTCAATAAGGTTTCCTTATGGATTTTTCATTCAAATATGTTTTGAAAATCACAAACACGCCTTCTCAAGTAAAATTTTATTTCCCTGATGATTTTTTTAAAAAATAAATATTTCCTTACCCAATGAAATTTTCTCCTCTCCTTGTTTTAAGTGTTCATGATTTAGTTTCACTAAACCTAATTCTTATTATTTCTATGTGTAATATTAGTTTTCTTTTCTAAAACACTGGAAGCTAATAAATACTTAGATATAAAATTTTCTATTATTATGTTCGGAATTCAGATTATGAAATCTCTGAATTTTGATTTAAAATTCCTTAAAATTCAGATTATGAATTCTCTGATATTCAGATTCCATATTCTCTGAAATTTATATTCTGAATTCTCTGAAATTCAGATTCTGAATTCTCTAAAATTCAGATTCCAAATTCATTGAAATTCAGATTCCATGTTCTCTAAAAATCAAAATTTTAATTCTCTAAAATTCAGATTCTAAATTCTATGAAATTTAGATTCTGAATTCTTTATAATTTACATTCTGAATTACATAGAATTTAGACTCCAAATTCCATAGAATTCAGACTCTGTATTTCTTAGAATTCAAACTCTCAATTCCTTGTAATTCATACTCTGGATTCTTTATAATTCGGGTTTTTAATTCCTTAGAATTCAGGTTTCGAATTCCTTATAATTCAGACTCCAAATTCCTTATAAATCAGGTTATGAATTCGTTATAATTCAAACTCATAATCCCTTAGAATTCATGTTCTAAATTCCTCAGAATTCCGAATCCGAAATCTATCGAACTCTGATTCTGAATTACTTGAAAAATATAACCGGAATATCCATGTAATATAGACTCTGATATTTTTTCTCTTATACTCCGAACATTATTTTTCATTAGACTCCAAAAAATATATTTGGTTGAGCAACCATATTTTACTTACCCATGATATTGTCATGAAATGATGTCGTTCATTCTATATATAACTTACCATTTTTGAGTAACACATGTACATGTACCTCCAAAATTTTAGGAAAAATATGGCCATTGGAGGAGGGAGCAGACCGTTGAAGAAATGCGTATAAATAAGAGCTCATTTAAATGAGTTCAAAATAATGAATGGTTCTACAAATCTAGAGATTACATGTAGTTGAAGTGATTTCTAGAGAGATAGACTCTCATTCTTTATGTGTACTGAATATTTTGTTCATAATTCTTCATACGACTCTGATTGTTATTGTGCACAATCGAGGGATTTTGGGGATAGAAAGATAGAGGTGATGACTACCTTAAAGTTTGAGGACCTACATGATAAGGAAGAATAGGTGCTGACTACCATGAAGTTTGGGGGCTTGCGGGGATAGCAAGATAGAATCCAATATTCATATCGAGGTCTTACCCTGGTGTGGATAATACAGACATTCATGAATGTATAAATCAATGGACCTTTATCCATGTTTGTTAGATACCCTACTCATTGGGTTAAAAGATTATATACTTGTTACTTTTTTTTTACACATCTTTTTTCCGCTTCATTTTTATTAATATGTAAAGTATAACAATATTATGCATTCCTGTACATATACTCTGATTAGTATGATTTTATACAATTTAAGGTAGAATCTTTTCCCTTTTAAACATTTTTTATGTTTCATTTCCGGAACCATATTTTCGAAATCTATCATGATTGTATAACTAAGACATCTTGTGAATTTACCTTGTTTAACATTTTTAAACATAGAATGTTTTTAATCAACAATAAAAATTTCAAAGGAATTTTTAATAGTTACAATTAACCCCCCCTATTGTATATTGATCATCTACATCATTATTCCGATCCTACATTGTTCAGGGATGTATATTTGATTGCATTAATTTAGTAAAGGAATAAATATGGAATGTATTAGAGGGGTTCTCCCTATGTTCATAGAATTCCCAAAGTGGATTGGTTTTTCATGTAATAATATTCTATGTTTTCAATTTCTTGGGAAATTAAACATTGTGTAACTAGTTTATACACCATGTATTTTTTTCTTTTAGGATCATGTCATGAGTTGAAAAGACTGTGTTAAAGAATACACACCTGGTAAAGATTAAAATTACGTTTTTTTAAAATGGTGATGAGTTTTTGGGGATATATGGACCCCATGGATTATATTAAGTATAACGGAATTAAAAATCATGTAATCATATTGATTTGTGGATTTAGGGTGATACACAGTTGATTCTTATTTCATTCTTCCCCATCCCTCATTCCTCTTAATCAAGAAGCAAACTAAAGGGATGTTGGGAACCATTTATCCCTCCAAATCTTTTAATTTGGAATCTTATTGTCATGTTTGTGTATGGTATCTCTCTGGGTGAGTAATTCTCTCAGCTTCTTCATTACATCTGATCACGGTAACACTATTTCATTACGTTCTCGTATCCATTTATTTGAGATGATTTTTCTTCTTATTTACATCTATATTTTTTCTCTGATCTTGTTCTATGGGTTGATTCTTCGTTGGTTGATGTTTTTCAGGTGTGCATTCTTGAGGTATGTTGTGCTCCTTCTTCTTTTCCGACCATTTTGTTAAATTGAATCAAGTATAAGATATGTAGATTTATTATAGAACCCACATTTTCATTGTTGTGTTTTTCTTGTTAGTATATCATGTTGCAGTCATGTGTGGCCTGAATTTTGAGGAAGGTGGTTCTGTCTCAAGCCTATATTGGTGAACATCATTGCTCCAATTTTATATAAATTTTTTTATAATCGAATTGGAATATGAGACTAATATAATTTGTGTGTGTATAAATAGGTTTTTACCAAAAATATATTTACAAAATTTTTTGTAAAAAAAAGGGTTTTCAAATAATTGAGAAGTGGTTTTATAAAATTATTTTCAACACATAGTTTTTATGAAATGGTTTGATGATATTATTTGGAAAGTAGAGAACATGGGATGCCTTGGGTTCTTAGGTGGAAGGTGTAGTAATAATCCTCGTCCACTATTGGGGGGTTTCATGCATGGGGTGTTCTACTAATCCCTAAGATTTTTGTTTTTTGGACATTTAAACCCGTTAGGGGGTTCACCATCTATAGTGGTCCTCTTCTCTCTAGAATCGATTAATATGTCTAGAGGTTTGATAGGTGTGGGATTTTATATGATTATGTATGAGTGTTCTAGTTATCCTGACTTAGTGTGATCTTTTGCATGATGTTATCTATCTTTTTAGCTAGTATTGTATCGTTTGTATGACAATGGATATGATATGACATGTGATGAATGATTTGATATGATATGATATATTTGTTTTAATAAATTTATATGAAATACATTGAAACTAATTTACCTATTTTATTTTGAAATGTGAAAAAAGGATAAATAAAATGTTTTTCTAGGCTTTTCAGATAAGAAATAGTAAACTATATATCATGCCTTGATTTCATTAAAGTTGATAATGCTTAGATTATTCAACAAATACTTGTTCTGGAACACATGGGTGGGAACCTAATGATCTTATTATCTCACAACCTATTCACCCTTTTGTGGTACGTAGACCTCGTTATGAATTTCAATGTAGGAAAAGGTAGTGAAACATATTGAGGTGGTGTGGTTTTCTTTCAGCTTGGTTTGGGTAGCTATATGGTAAGATATTGGGGTTTTTTCCATTCCATCATATTGTGGCTGTTGGAGTTACTATTTTGGTTTTCTCTCCTTTTGTGGTTGGACTTGTCTATTAGAGACTGTTTTTCACCTTTTCAGTTATATAGCTATTGTTGTTCTCCTTTTATTATGACATATATATATATATATATATATTCATGTTTTCTTCTATTTTTTCCTTCTATACATGTATATATATTCTGGTTGTGAGAAACTATTCCCTGTATTTGTAGTTATTTCTCATGTGCTAGAATCCAACCCATGTGGATCGATAATTCCCTTTGGGTATGCGGAAATTTGGTTGGGAACCAGTTTGAGTGTGTATCAGGGTCAGTTCTTCACATATTGGGTGGTTATAAAGGAAAATTTTGTGGATCCACTGATGAAACAATTATTGTATTAGAATCATGAAGTTAACGCTGAATATATTAGTATATGATACATAATATATTAATGTAATGGATGAATAATGTATCATGATATTATAACAAAAGTCAATCTGTGTTTATTATTCATCTGTGGGTGTTATAATTTATGTTACATGAATAGTTTAATGATTATATCCACTCAATGTTTGAATGTGAGTTATCCTTAATCAATTATAATCATTGATTAATATGGGTTATAATGATAACATTATATTAGAATTAGTAATAAACACATGACATAATAAGTGAAATCTTATTATTTGGATTGACCAGAAAATTTATATCTTAAAAAATGTTATAGAATAGTCGATATTCATAGGGGTGCATGACTATTATCAATAATTTTTACATCTTTCTGGAGAGATTTCTAATATGAGAAACATAATACATTGATACCTTTCTTATGCAATCTTTGAGGATTAGCTAATCAAGGGGTGGTTGGATATGTTAATTGTCATTTAATTGTATGGATCTCAACCAAGACAAGATTTATCCACTTGTATGGTGAGAAAATAGATTTTTCCATTTATTTAATTATACAATGTAAATGTACGGAAATTCTTAGTTGAGTCAAATATGACGTGTTCAAAAATTTGGATGAGGGACAGCTAATATTCTCATCCTCTTGATGAATGAAATTTTACATATTCATTGACTATGTTATTATTTTTAGAGAATAAAGAATCTATAAGATGGTCGATACTATACTGAAATTGTTCCATGACTAGTGGTCACTTTATTTCCTAGAAAAAAGGATTATATAAGTATACATATAATTTATATGATACAACTTGTGTTTGAAATGAGCATATGATGAGATGACTATGTTCGATGGACATCATACCAAACCACTCAGAAGGTTGTGTAGCACTGATTCTTTGTTACATGATTTTATTTTCTAACATCTATGAAACCATGAATTGATATTTTTTTTAATGTTACTATGGCCCCCAGTGTTACACGGTTAGGAATTTGGATAAAGATTATTTTTTGGAAAATGTTTTTGTCAAAAAATGATGAACATTTGATAAAAGATGTCAAAATATTTTTTGGGATTGCTTCTCAAAGAGTTGTGAGGATTTTTATTATGTTCTTTTGGGATTTTTTGCTAGTGGTATATTATTGTAAATACATGAAATAAGGGATATCATATTTTACAATATCACTAAATTTTGAGGTGGCACCAAATTCATAAAGATGCATATATGATAGCTTATAATACACGTCCATCATATAGTACAATGGGAAGGAAATATGAGATATCTCATGCATGCATTTATCCATATCTTCCAATGTGGTTTTGTTGGCTATAAATCAATGTGATTGATTTATTAATAGATTTTCATACTAATTATATTCATTCAAGTGTTCAATGAATGGTAGATATAAAATTAAGTAATACTTGACTTTAATGAGATGGTATCCAACATTTCAATCACCCTTAATTAATTTTAGAGTGGCTATAAAAGGGGATGTGATCCCTCTTGTCAGTGTACCCATGATGCATAAAATGTTTGTAGAAACTCTCTTCAATCCTACATCACCATTTTTCTTTAGAAGAGGGTGTTTTCACCACTTCGGTAATAAAAAATCATCATGATGAAATCATAGATCCATTGGTTGGTGTATTATCCCAAACCAACCAATTTAGGGGCTCAAGCCGCAACTACCCCAAGCCTGCCTCCATAGGCTAGAGGGTGGACAAAAGTTTTGAGGTCACAAGTAACTCTAGGTATCCTTTGACTATGTACTTTTATACATATACACAACAATGTCATAGAAAAAATATAGAGTGAAATAATGAAAGATGAAACAATGTTGTAAAGTAAGCCAAACATGCATGAACCTCTTGACCATAAAAAAAGTAATATAGTGTATTTTGAAAGTAAAATGGAGAAAAACATGCCCAAATGAAATATTTAAAAACCTGACCGGACTAGAAAAAAATAGCAGAAAGAGAGCCTTGCTCATAAATCCCAAGCTATGACAACCTTACGAGGTCCAAGCACCTAATATCCCTAAGCTCCTCTATAGTAACAGTCAACCTATTATTCATGTTCATATGAAACAACTCATGTAGGAAATGTTCATACTGGTATGAGTATATACACACCTAGTATAATTCCTCCAAAACTAGGGGGAATTAAGACATACCAAAATGAAATGAAATATAGTAGATACACAAGGTACAATAAAAGTGTACAACTCAATCAAACAATGAGTGAAAGTAATCTCTTCTAAGCACAAGGGTATAAAAATGGTGAGTAGATTAACTACCCATCATTAATTTTTCATCTATTGTAGGAGAGTAGATTCATCCAACCATGAGAATCTAGACACATAAAGCACATGGAATAACCAGTGCATCTTCACCTCTCCTGGAAGGAGAGTAACTAAACCCAAGGAGAAGTAATAGAAGAAGGATATATATATAAATGTGTGTGTGTGTGTGTGTTCAGTCACAAAAACCCAAATTAGATGGTAAGGGGATCTCTATCTCACAGCTCAGCCCAGGAGGAAGAGTAGAAAATAATTACCAAAGATCATGTGCGATGCTCAGAATCTCACATGTCTAAAATTAACACACAAGTCTAAGGATCTCATTCACCAAACCTTGATACATTCCACATTGGGTGTCATTGAATCACCCACACAATTTTCGTCAAGTCACTAAAATTCATCTCAATGGGGAAATCCTCCTTCTTCATTATTATTCCAAAGATACATCAAACATTATCTCATCCAAGCTTCATAGTCAAGGGGCCAAAATTCTAGGTAGAGGTCCCTTTCCCTATACAATAAGAGGGTTCCACTCAAATAGCCGATAAATGACGCATGCCATGCCCAGCTGGAGGGTTGCACTCTATTGGTCAATAACCCATGCCCAACCTAGATATAGGGTTCCACTTCGAGTCAATGAGTACCCATGACCTAATACAATTGAAGGGTTCCACTCAAAAATTCTAGGAACCACACCCAGTCCTGTTGGACGGTTCCACTCTAACAATCATCGAGGACCCATGCCTACCCCTGTTGGAGGGTTCCACTCATGAGTCTACAGAGAACACATTCCTAGCTAGGATGGAGGGTTTTGCTCTAAAATCATCTTGGACCCACGCCAATCCTAGCTAGAGGGTTCCACTCATGTGTATGTATCTGGTTATCCATCTTGATCACTTCCATCATTAGGGTCACCATAGAATGTGATATGCCTAGATTATTTCACATCATATTACAAAATCCACAATCAAGAGATTCATTGTTATCTATGTGAAAAAACACTCAACATAAGCTACTCGTGTGCCAAAAACAATGTTCAAATAAAGGAAATTTGAGAATTCAAAATTTTCTTAGAAGAGCTAAAGGGGTGCACTACGTGTAAGGGGGACCACACAATGTGTGGGACCAATCAACTTACTAGTGGTTTTCTGGCCAGCACAAGCCTCCTAGCCATATAAGAGTACAAGGCGTGCAAGTAGGCTACATGGTTTGTCAAGGAAACCTATAGACTGGGTTGTGAGATAATCACTATGTCCATATACTGAACCCTGTGTCCATCTGATTTTACATGGACTCCCATCTGTGTGGTCTGCAACATGTTTTATCCATCTAGGATAGGGTACATAGTGTGTGAGGGAGTGTAACACGTCATTTCACCCAATTTTTAAAAAACCCTATCATCGCCACTAAAATTAGCGACATGTCATGTGTTCTTCATTGAAAATTTACATCAGATCTAATCATCCAAGCCTGAATATGCTCGATCCTCCATAGATATCACCTTGAATTGGCCTGAAATCTTCACATCTGGCAGTAGATCATGCTTGTTGGATGTCATTCATCGAAAATCGGCATTGGTTCATTAGGAGGGGGTTTGTTGTATATTCTACACACCACCACTCCTTCATTTGTCAAGATCTATATGTTTAAAAACTGAATTGATCATATTCACATTGAAATGATCCTAGAACTATATCTTTCTCATCGATCCATTGTCATTTCATTGATTTTTTATAAATCTGGGGGCCCGATCAAGCTCGGTACTGCCCGAAAAAATCAAACTAAGACCATGGGGATCCAACTGGTGAATAACGCAATGAATCAATGGATAAAAATCAAAACGAACATGTTTTAAACATCGTTGGACAAGAAATATTGTCAAAAAGATCTAGAAATGGTAGTTTATACTAAAAATAAATAAATTAACAATGAAGTTTATGTATTTTAGTATATACACGGTTTGCAATTAACTCAAACCCAAAAAAAATATGGAACTTCTCAATAATTTAATCTATGGGAATAAAAGCACCAAAATATGAGTCATACCTCGATTTCAGATAGATCAATGTTGACTAAATTGTTTTCCAATAGTTGGAGAGAATATTATGCATTCGTTGTATCCTGATTCAAGCGGATTCCGAGTTTCGTTGTCATTCAAGATTATTTTCCCAAGGGAGGAGGAGGATATCTCTTTCTAGTGATTCCATGAATTGTGAGGGTATCCCTGGAGATGATTTCCATGGAGATATATTAATAATCCTATATGTTGTGATAAAAATTAAGCTAATTAATTAAACAAATAATTCATTCATTCATTAAATGAACTACCAAAGAGAGAGATATAGATCAAAACTTGTCATGCCTACTCATTTTAAGTCATTTGTAATGTAAAAACCACATTCTAGATCCAAATAGGGCCTCAGATTTCTAATATTATTTACTATTTAATATTTATCCCATTTTTTTTATGAATTATTGAATAGAAAATATGAAATATATTTAAAATTTTAATAAAATTAATTTTGCACAGACCTAGCCTCAGAATTGCATGAAATCTCAGAACCTACATCTGGAAATATACGTATAATTATTGTGAAGTGTTAGAAGGAAAAAACTGAATCTCTCCATCATTTCCTCCTTCAATATTTTCGTACCCATAATGAAAAACTAATACAAAAACGTGTGTTACTGAGACCTCACTTGGATTTCCCACTCCTAAGAACATTCAAGCATGTTTTCATGATTTCATACCATGAAAACCAAAGGGGTGGTCTTTCCAAACAACGTCTACTCCTAATGATCCTCTATCACCAATGGGTGCATCTTAAAGGTGGCTTCATCCTCAATATCTAGCTCAGCCCAGTCAGTGATGTACACAGGGTCATGCACTTATCTCCTCAGCTATGAGACATCAAAGATGTCCTTCACCCACTCCATCTATGGGGAAAGGGAAAGGCAGTAATCAACCTCAAAAACCCTCTTTGCATGATCTCAAATGTCCCGATGACTCTCAGGGATAGCTTTCCTCCCCGATCAAACCTCTGCATTCCTCAGTGTGGGAGAATATTAGGAATATGTGGTCTCCCTACTCAAAATCAAAGGGACTATGATAGTTATATACATAAGATTTATGTTTGTTCTTAGATGTCCCCATTTATTCATGCATAATTAGGACATTCTTTGTTGTCACATGCACCATCTCTAGTGCCACAAGAGATGTCTCACATATCTCTATCTATCACAAGAGTGACATGCAAGGAATTATATAAATGGCCTCAAAAGGTTTCATGTTGATTGTCGAGTCTTAACTATTCTATTATGAAAACTATACCAAGTCCAAGCAATCCAATTAGCTCTAGACAACGTCCAACGCCCAAGCCCTCAGCATATACTCTAGAACAGGGATAGTATGCTCTGTCTACTGATTAGTTTGTAGGTTAATTTCTATAATCCTCCAGAATTTGGTCCTGAATTCCCCCCACTGGACTATCCACAATCGGGACTTGTACCACTTTTCACAATCGAAGAAAATCATCAAGGAAACCTCATGAAGGAGAATGATCTCTTATATATAAACTTCTCCCAATCTCTACATATAAATCTGTTCATTGATGGCAATAATGGGTGAAAACTTCACAAGAGAGTCAACTATCTCATAGATAGTGTCATGACCTTTTGTTTTGTGCTGGTGTATTGTGACAATGCCCATGGATATGGCATCCCATTTCCACTTTGAGATCTGAAGGGGCTTGCGCACTCAAGTCACTTTCACAGAGTTTCTCTAAACCCAACCAATCCACTTAAAAGGATGCATCTGAACAATGAACTAAGGAATGAATTTTATCTGATACTAATCTTTCCTAACCAGACCTATCACTGGGATCGAGCCACAAATACAAAAAGATCTCCTCCAAAGTATAGGGTTTTCGACAAATGCCGAGGACACATCTATCTTGGGGAACCCATTGCCTATGTTCCTATACACACACATGCATCCATCTCGATGCCATGTGCAGAGGGAAATAATAAAATATGTAACAATAATATAAAGTAAACCAAACATGCATGAACCTCTAGATAGTAAAAAACTATGATATTGTAAATAGAAAGAAAAAGTGTCAAAATATACACCCATATAGAAATATTTCGCAACCTGACAAAACTTGAAAATAAAACAACTAAAAATGGTCATGTAACTGAATCCCAAGATACAACCATTGTACGTGGTATCAACACCCAATAACCCTAAGCTCCTATGTTGTAAAGGTCAACATGTTTGTCTTCTGTATAACAGATGACACATGTGGGAAACGTTCATGTAAGGGTGAGTATATGAATACATATTATAATGTCCCAAAAGTATAGGGGGATAAGTAAGAGATACAAAAAGGAAGAGGAAGATAGTAGATACCCAAGGTATAGTGAAAGAGTACAACTCAACAAAACAAAGAGTGAAGGTAATCCCTTTTAAGAACAAGGGGATAAACATGATGAGTAGATAAACTACTTATTGATCCTTTTCCACCTATTTATAGAGATTAGACACATCCGAAAATGAGAAGCTGGACACAGAATTGACATGGAATAACACGTACATCTTTTTATATCTCAGAATTAGAGTAACCAAATCCAATAATTTTGTGAAAATAATGATATATATGTATATATTTATATTTATATATTCTCAGTCACATAATCCCAAGAGAGAGAGTAAGGGGATCTCTATCTCATAGCTCTGCCCAAGAGGAAGAGTAGTCAACAGTTCCAAAAGTTCACCAATGATGCCTAGCGTCTCATGCATCTTACCTAAACACACAAGTCTAAGATACTCCTTCACCAAACATTGATATTATCTGTTTTGGGTGGCACTAACTCATCGATATGGTTTTGGTCACATCACAATATTGTGTCTTGGTGGGTAAAGAATCTGTATTCAACATGAATCCAAATCTATATCAAACCACATATTGCATCGTGTTTCACAGTCAAGGGGTCAAAATTTATATGTTGAAGACTTGCGCACTGTAAAATAGGAGGGTTCCACTTTGATAGTTGATAGAGGACCCTTGTATATCCCCACAAGATGGTTCAACTGTGATTGTCATGGACCCATGCCTAGCTCATATGTATGGTTCCATTCTAATTCAATGAGAACCCATACCCTAATATGGCTGAAGGGTTCCACTCATGAATTCAAGGATCCATTCCTAGACCAGCTGGAGGGATCCACTCTAATAGTCATTGAGAACCCTTGACTACATCAGCTGGAAGGTTAACCTCAAAAGTTTGTAGAAGACCCATTCCCAGCCCGATTAGAGGGCTCTACTCTTGAAGCTATCGAGGATCCATGCCCAGCCAAGTTGGAGGCTTCTACTCAAGACTATGTATATAGTGATCATGTCTGATCACTATCCTCATCGAGGTCACCTCAGAATGTTTTGTGCCTGAAAAATTTCACATTGTATCTCTAAATCCACAATTTATGGATCTATCAAATTCCACATAGAAAAAAACTCAGGATAGGATACTAGTGAGCCAAAATAAGAGATTAAACGAATGAGACACAAATAATCGAAATTTTCTTAGAAGAGCTCAAGGGGTACATAGTGCATGAGGGTTCCCACATATTGTGAGGCCCTGCTTCACAGCTTGTCCATGTCAATGGATGATAAACGGATCTCCAATATGATAGATTACATGTATTTTTGGTTGACTAAAAGGAACTTCTAAGCTACTTGGAGACCAAGCTATGTGACGCTTGTTATGTCTGTGTATCTGACCCCCTTTCCATATACTTTTACATGAAATCCAACCTATGTGGTCTCCCACATGGTTTATCCCACTGAGAATGGGTACATGGAATTTGAGGGAGTGTTACACGCCGTGTCACCATTAATGTTTCTAAAACCCTAGCTCCCTTGATAAAAGGAGCTACATGTCATGCGTTCTTCATTGAACATGGTGTGTAATCGATTTTTTTCCAGAACATCAGATATGACCTTCGATTCCTAGATCTTCTCGATATACTGATGATATTGCCCTAAATCATTTTGAAATATTTGAATATGGTCCTGGATGACCCTTGATGATAGTCTTTCACCAGAATTCATCTCTGATTCATCTGGAGGGTTTCTCCAACCATTATGCACACCACCACACCTCTGATTGTCATGATCATGATGTTTAACAATAGAAACAATCATCTTCACCTTGAAAAGATCCTTGATCTATGACTTTCCCTTCAATCTGTTGTTGTTTCATTGATTTTCTGTGAATCTGGGGGCTGGATCGGGCTCAGTTTTACTGGGAAATATCGATCCCAGATAACAGGGATCCAACTGGTGAAGAACACGATCCAAAAAGGGATAAAATCAATAAAAACCAAGTTTTAGACTTCTATAGTCACGAAATTTTTACCAATGATCATGAATGTACAATTTTGATTTGAAAACAAATGAATAAAAAATGAATTTTTTTTATATTGGTACCTAAAAGGTCTGTAATTGGAGAGCATCTCAGAAAAAGGATATACCTACTCAATAATTTAACATATGAATGTATAAAAACAAAAAGATTAGGCATAGCTTGATTTCAAATCGATCATTGATGATGAATGAATTTTCTTATGATTCAAGAGATGTTTATGGGTTCACTACATCCTGATCCCACCTGATTCAGAGTTTTTTAGATTTGTGGGATGGTCTGTCAGAGGAAGGAGGAGGAGAGCTCTCACTGGTGATTCCAAAAATTATGTGTCTAACCCTGACAAGTATTTCCATGCTAATATATTAATAATTTATCTACTGGGTTGAAAATAAACTAATTCATTATTTCATTAATTAATTCATTAAACATGCTTCCCACGAGTGAGGGGTCCAAACATACAGCGCTAACTAGTTAATGTCGCACCCAGGGCCAAAATTATGTTCTAGATCCATTCATGGACTCATATTTCTAATCTAGTTATCTTTTTAAGATTTGTACCATTTTATTTATCAATTTGTACATGCACAATATAAAATATATTTAATATTTTACAAAAATTAATTTTGGGCACACCGGACCTTTGAACTGTACGATGTCTCAGCACCTAGATCTAGAAATATATATAGAAATATTTCAATGCCTTGAAAGGAATAACTATGTCTCTATAGTACCACCAATGAAGGATATATCCTTTTATCAATATAATGATCACATCAAGTGTACTACATCACAATGATTAGACGGAGGTTGATGTAGTACACATATGTTGGTTTTATGTTCTTTGGTTTTTTTCATATCAAACTGTTGATGATAGATATTGAATTGCCATGGGTTTTATTTATTTAATTTGATCTTGAAATGGTCTATCTGAATCAATCATGTCCCGCATCTTTTGTTCATGCATATTTCTACATGGTAAAAATCAACCTCAGAACACATGGATCATGAATAGTTTGAACTGTTGTGGACCATGTCAAATATAAATTTTCAACAAAATAATATCTCATATCATAATATTTTCCTTGAATAACTTAATGAGTCATAGTATGGATACCTTCATCGATATAAGAAATCAAATAAGATTTCTATAACACATTAATGTCATCTTTATTAACCAATATTCCAAAATATACACAAAATATCCAAATATCTTAATTTACCACCACTTTATGAATAATAATTAGGTATTCAGGATGTTCTGTAAAATTTATGGCCCTTAGAAAATTTTCCAACTTCTAATGCATACAATACAAAATTCTTAACATTTATGAGAACCCATGTTCTTGACCAATATAAATTTTTTCTTGAAATATCATTAGCATCATTTGCTGGAAGGTGTCACTCTGGAAAAATTTCAACAATATCATGAGAAAAAATATCTTTAAACATTCCATTGTTATAATCTAATCACTTATAACATATTCACTAATTTAATATACTATAAATCCATATTCCAACATCCTAAACACAATAATTAAATTCTACATGTTTAGTAATCCAAATATACCAAATCAATCACTTTGTTTTTAAAATTATAAATCATGTACATTAACTACATCAATAATACATAGGAAAATACTTCATGGCATTCATTATCATTGATGAAACAATGTGGCATTATATCATGGATTAGTAAAAAATAATCATCAAACAAAATGTGACATGTATCATCAAAATCATTATTAATAACTATATTAATCGAGATAGATACACTATTAGTAGATAGATTGTTGTGTTTTCTGTAATAATGTGTTATCAATATATTGTTCCTATGCACCGCATGATGTATTTCATCTTATATCACATAAAATCCATTATGTGTAACATCATTAGAAAATGGAAAAGAAGATAATGATGATGAATAAATTTAAAAATCAATATCGAACAGGTCTCTAATATAGTAATTCATTTTGGTATGCTTATTAAGAAACTATTATCAATGAGATATTTAATGAAATTTATAGATTGTGAAATAATAAGTGGGAATGGTGTTTTCTTTTTTCAAAAAAAAATTCATAACATGATTATATTAGATGAGTATGGAATTAATTTGATTTCTAATATAAAAATGAGATACATCTAATAGTAAAGATCATAATGTAATATTGATAAGGATGGACTCAAGAAAAAAATCATCTAACAGTTCATATAAAAATGAAATCCATACAATCAATGAAATTGAGATGAAATCATGATAAGGATAGATGAATATGGAATTCATTTGATGATTGAGATCATGATGAAATCCAACCAACAATAATTATTGAAACGAAATTCATTCAAGAATTGTAATTTGTATGTGATAATGATAAGATAATGGTTAGGGTGGAATTCATATGATGGTTTGTATCAGGATAAAATCCATCAAATGGTGGAGATGATGATTTGGTAATGATTATGTTTAGATTATGTTAAAACTTATCTGAATGTTATGATCAAAATGTAATACATCAAGTAGTGGAGATGGCATGGAAATCCTGATAAGGATTATATACAGATACAATCCATCCATAGATTATGATTGAGATGAAATCATCAAATGGATAGAATGAATTTTCAATCATGATAAGGTTGAAATTTGTATAAAATTCATCCAATGTTTACGATCGATATGAAATCCACCCAATGGTTGGAATGTCGATGTAGTCGGGATATGGTGTAAATAATGGTGGAATTCATCTCATGGTTTATATAAATAAGGAATCCATAAAAAGGTCCATCTTTTCACATTGTATATATCAATTTATTATCTTATTCTCTAAAAATAACTATCTAATTAATTCAAAAAAATAACACTCATTACATTATTTTGAAAATTATCATTCAATAACTTTTAATTATTTTGAAATATATGGAATATTTGTCTTTTACTAGATATATTATTAAATATATACTTTTAGGCTATGTTTATATGGATATTTCCTATGATGGTACTACATGTTTCCACTAAATATCAGATTTTTTTCTCAGGTAAAAAATTCATACAACAAAGGGAAAAATGAGTCTTCGTAGCTTTGAAGAATAAGATCTTTCCAATCTAGAATACAAATTATAAAGAAGGTCTTGTGAAAATTAAATGAATGAATCATACATGTTGGAAATAAAAAACTCAGTCATAAATTAAAACAATATATTATGGGTTCATTTTATAAAATTCTTTATGTTTACATTTTCAAATACTTATCATTGATGCAATAAGTTATTTCCTACAACATCGAGCATAAATCCATGTCGGATCTCTTGTACAAGAAAATTTCTAGGTTTGATCACATTTGAAGCATGGGTAATTTTTTAATAAAATTCAATGTCAATGTTAGTGTTGTGAGATAAACATATCAAAAGCATAGTTATTTATCATCACAGGCGAAAATCAAATTCTCGAGTATTATATACGAGAATCTCCCAGTTTGTCATTATTTTCACAAAATATAAATGATAATGATGATATTAGTGGATGCTCCTATGTATGACCAAATTGAGTGTGAAAGTTAAACTTAACAGTGAGAATGATGAAAATTTACAATATATTATTGAGACCTTGATAAAATAAATTAAATGACTTGTTTATGAAGGATATGTCAAGATGAAGAAAATGGAAATTTGGGAAAAGAGTAACAGTCAAACAATATAAAGAGGAAATAAAAAATTTTCAAGAGATTCAGGTAAAATTGGTGATACAAATTCTCATGTATTTATTCATGGTGAACAAAAATTAACTATATAAAAATCAGGGAAACATAATCAACTATCATAGTTATGTTCATGGTCACCTTTAACATCATATATTTTTTAATATTTTAAGTCACTGAGGGTATTTTATATAATCTACCCCATTATTATATTATCATTATTTGTTTTATATGTTTTAACAGTAACATGTGAGTAAAATATTGGAATAGTAATCTTAAATTTTTTTCTTTATTGTGTTCGACAAATTACATTATGATTATATCCTTGTTTGATTTCAATTAATTCATTATTTGTTTTTTATCACCCTATTTCACCTCCTTAATTAAAATATCAATCATGACATGTCAATGTAAAATTGTTTGTGTTGAGAGATTATTTATGTGACCTTATGTGTCAATTATTATTATACAAAAAAAATTATTTATTATAGACATTCTTATTTATTAAATTTAAAAATATAACATCTCATTTTTTTTGTTCCCAAATTTTTATAAACTATCTAGATAATATATTTCATTTTTTAGTTTCTTTTTTTTATTATGTAACATTTATTTGTATTAATTTAAGTTTTATATATTTTTAAATTAGGATGCATATATTTTACACTAATTACATGATAAATATACACACACACATAATAGAAAGATAAATGTATGTAAAAAATATTTGAGAAAGGGTCAAACATCAAAATAATCAACTCTAAAGAAATTATAATTGTACCCTATAAAAGAAACATGTTATTTATAGAATCAATACACAATTTTCAACATAATAATTCAGTATTAAGCATTGGAATCCAAAGAAAAGAAAATAATAAAATACTATCTTCTAATACTAATTTTAAATTGAAAAATAAAATCAGATCTAGTTATGTGGAATAATCCCTTTATAGTCTAGAAATATCATACTTATTCGATTCATTTTATGATGAAGAAAAATGCAAATCAGTACCTGCAGATTTGATAGTCACCATTTATGGAATATTTCAATAAATCATTGAAGGGGAATATTTCGTGGGTTGATACAAGGTAAAAACTTTATAATCAACAACTGAAAACATTCCCTTTTTGATCATATATTCCGGAGGATGTTTCTCCATTATTTGACTACCGAACGTCATCAACTAAAAATTGATCTTCTAATGGAGTGACATGAGATCAAATACAACTCTATACTATCCCTTCTCATTAGTACACAATTAAATTAGATTTACTACATAAAACTAAAATTAATAAAAATCTGAGTATTATGAGTTCTATTTTATTATGAAATTAGAAACATTACATAATAACATAGAACATAAAATACAACAACTTTATTGGAAACATACTTTTACATGGCCACAACATTCATTCTTATATAATATTTCATTGGAAAACCGGAGGACATATATAAAAATGGGTAATCTATAAATTCTAGTAAGGGATTAAATAAAGAATAAGATGGAGAATGAAACACATGTTAGTAAATATGAATATAAATGGAAAATAAGAGAAACAAGAGCATAAAGGCATGATATAACATGATTATCATAGCATGGATATGTAGAAACAACATTTAACAAAATATTAGTATGATACAAGAATTATTGCACATGATTCATGAGTACACCCTCATTTCACCTGAATTAGAAAAAGTATACCATAATTGAAATTGATGTATCATGATACGAATCTTTACCAAGTGCATTTGTGGCTATCAGGGTGCACCCATCGTAATCATTTCATTTAATGCATAAGTGTGCCACATAGATCATACAACATGGAATCAATAAACCTCATAATTTATTAGATGAATAATAGATATGGAATACATAAATGTAATTCCTCAATTAACAAATACTTGCTCATAAAGATTAATACCCTTGATAGATAAATTGTTATGGTGTTCACTAACATGATGATTTTGGCATGGGAATTTTTTTATAACTTTGGCTGAATAACGACATCAAATAAAAATTGTAAAATTGGTTTTTAATAGAGAATGTGTTATATAATCATTTATACATGAAATGGAAGTAATTGGGTTATGGAAGATAATATCCTAACATATGTAATTGAATTTATATGCATAAAATAAAATAATTGTTTGAATGAAAATAAGGAGAGAGAAATTATTTACAGAATTTTGACATGGCAACCGGCGTACATGGGAGGAATTAATGATAGAGAAAGGGGTATCTCGTCATTAAAGCATAAGGATACAAATATATAGGAGTTGTGAAATCATACCCCATCATTTTCAATTGAAAATAAAATGGTATAACAATATAAGGAAACTTGGACATAAATAAGGAATGAAGAAATACCTTACAAGGAAGTGTAAACTAAATGGCTTGGGAGAGGCTTGAAATAGGATTATTGGGAGTGTGGGGAACCTTGGGAGGATTATTAAGAGTGGAGGCAAAGTTGTGGTTAATCTCTAAATGGTTTGAGTGAAGATGAATGGGAGATTGAGTTGGTTTATATAGGAAAGGAGAAGGAAATCATTATTATTTAGGTTTTGGACACTAAACATTAAACTAATCCAAACCACATACCATCCTAGGGTTTTTTCCTAAGGTTTTCACCAAATTGGAGTATAAAATATTAATTTATAAGGAAAATGGATGAACATAAAATTTATCAGGATTGCTTATGGGGATGTGAGTCACACTCTCAAGGAAATCATTTTAAAATGTTAACATGTTTTATAAGTATTGTATCGTCCACTATGGGATTTTAAAATAAATCAAACAAATCTAAAATAACATTATTTAAATCTTAAAACATATATTGGTAGAATAACCCTTTTATAGTATTTTATTAAATTAATTTTGGGTCATTATGATGTCATAAAACGAATTATATATGTAGACGGTATTTAATTTTTACCCAAAAATGTGCACGTCTCAGAAAATTTTGAAAATATCACCATGGGATAATTTTGACATCATTATTATAAAACAATATTCATTTTATTAAAATAATTATCCAAATATGTGAATTTATAGTTTTAGAAACACAAATTTATCTAAAATTCATGGGTTTAACAAAAACAGATTTCAAACTAGAAAAAAAATAACAATTTTCTTCATGAAAATTATAAGATCATTTATATATAATAAAAATTAATTTAGTAATAATATTTTATTAAAAAAATTTATTTCAATAATCAGTTACTACCTCACAATATATTTCTTAATTGAATTTTATTACTAACTAAAAATACTATTTGTACGTCAAAACACATTTAAAAATTAACAATAATAAAATAAATGTATATTATTTATAAAAAAAATAACACACATAATAATAGTTCTAAGGTCATGTTATATAACACATTATAACACCTGGATAAGACGTAAGGGTAAGGTGTACGATGGTGAGAGACTCTTGGGGCGGCTCAGATAACATCACTCGAGTGGTAATCTATATTAACTTACACTTATCCCATAGGTAATTCCGTTCAAGAATAACATGTTGAATCTCGGTTTTTTCTTGGTCATGATCAAAGCCCAAAGTTGATACCTCCATTCTGCGGTCTGAAAAATGGGATTTGTATGGAGCAATTTTATTGGATGAGGTCATGATTCTTTTGTCAGGGTAAATTGGATTTGATAAATCACTATATTTACACATATTGTGTGATCAATATAAAATAGATATATAAGAAATGGTAACAATTCGTAATGTTATTTTAAAATCTAAAAAACATAAAACCCATAAAGTGAATATGTTTTATGGAACCATTTTACATAGTTTATTTAGATCAAGAATAATTTTCATTTAAAAAATTTTGGGTCATTACAATATTCCCCCATTAAAAAATTTCAGCCTCAAAATTTCTACTTCCCACACTAAAACATATGAGGGTAACTCTACATCACCACCTCCTCTGATTCCCACGTTGCTTATTCAAACATGTTGTTTCACCAAAACACCTTGATAAGGGGAATTATCTTATTTCAAAAAAAAAATTATCTTGGATCTAATATCTTCACTCCATTATCTTTATAGTAGAGGTCACTCTCCAATGGTTTCAACTCTAGATTGAGTATATGTGATTCGTTATGTCTGTACATCTTCAAGAGTGATACATGGAATAGAACATGTACTTGAGATAGGTTCGATGGGAGGGCTATTCGATATGCCACTGCTCTAATGCAATCAATGATCTCAAAATGGATGATGTACCTTGGACTAAGCATTAACTTCTCCCCAAATCTCATACCTCTCTTTTGATGTGATATGTGGAGGAATACCATGTCCCCAACATCAAACTATAGGCCCAGTCTACGATTGCTATCATAGCTCTTATATCAACTCTAAATAGAATTAATGTACTACTAGATGGTCTTAACCTTCTCCACCATTTCTCTGACCATTTATGGATCTCTCTGCCCAACTTCATCCTAATATGTCGGTGTTCTAAACCTCTTCCCATAAAGGGCATCACAAGGAGCCATTTGGATGCTTGAGTGGAAACTTCTATTTTAAAAGAACTCAGCGAGAGTAGGATGTTGATATGATCATCCTTTGAAGTCCATTGATCATTCTCTAAACATTTCCTCAAGTGTTTGGGTTGTCTTCTCATATTTTCCATCTGTTTGAGGATGATAAATCGTGTTGAAGTTTAGCTTAATATTCAAAGTGTGTTGGAGACTCTTCTGGATTATATATGTGAATCTTGGATCTTGATCTAACACAATAGATAATGTTAATCCATATAGCCTTACCCCTTCAACAATGTATATCCATACCAGTTTATCCAATAAAAAATACTATAGAATTTTAATGATGAGTTCAATCTTATGATCCAGAACAACACAGGTAGAATTGTTTTTTTGGATGTCTTCCGAAGTCTGGTGACAAATTCCATAGGGATTTTCTCCCATTTCCATTTTGGTATGGGTAATGGTTTTTTCATTCCCTTTGAATTCTTCCTCTGAACCAGTACATTCTAAAATACCAGGCACATTGATGTATACAAAAATATATTTCTATTCATATTATCCAACCGATAATGCTCTTAGAGATCTCGATACATCATTGTCTTTCCTTGGAGAATGGAGAAATTTGAACTATGTGAATCATGAAAATGTTAATTATTTAACTCTTGATTTTATGGAACACATAGTATTGTAACAAATATCACAGTTATTTCTTCATTAACATTGAAATCTGAGGATTTTTCTTTTTTATAGTTTCCACATTCTTGTTAATTCTCACATCATCCTTTTGAGCATCCATTAACATACCCAAATGTGATAGTTGAGAAATAATTTTGAAAGAATTTATGATGTTCCTTTATTTATGATTCCCATGTCCATCTTCTTCAAATATATATTGATTATATCCATCTAAATTATCATCAATGATATAATCAGTGGGTCCTTTCTACATAGAGAATCAGCGACCTTGTTCTCTTTCCCAAGGTGGTAATGGATTGGGCAGTCATATTCTTTGATCATCTCTTACCATCTTCATTAGTGCATATTAAAATCTTTATGTGTGAATATATAAATGAGGATTTTTAGAACTGTATATATTTCACAAATCTCCCCAAAAAGGAATTAGCTCTATATTTTTAAAGTGAAGATTACTACAGCCAACTACAGATCAGGTGTTTGGTATTTTTGTTCACGAAAATTCAATTTCCATGAATCATAGTTAATGAATTTTTAATTTTTTGTCTACCCACATCCCATTACCTTCTTTGAAACATCACTAAATAACATAATAATGTCACCACTTTTGGGTATTGTGGGCACAAGTGCAATGATAAGCCTATTTTTCAACTCCTTGAAGCTCTCTTCGCATTAATAACTCCAAGAAAACTAAAATCCCTTCTATGATAGATTGGTGAGTAGTTTTGAAAATCATGAAAAAGTTCTCACAAATCTTCAATAATATCTAGCTAACCCAAAGAAGCTATGGATATCCATCAATGATGTTGGATTTAGTCATCATTTAATTGCATTTACCTTAGAGGGATTCATAGATATTGCATTAATTTAGATGATATGACCCATGAATGATACAACATTCAACCAGAACACACACTTTTTGTACATTTCATAGAGATTATCCTTTCACAGGGTCTCTAGTATAGTCTTTATATGCTCATCATGCTCCTCTTTGGTTTTAGAGTATATGATAATATCACCTATAAAGACTACCAAGCATTTTTCAAGGTGATATCTCAAGACTCTTTTCATCATTTCCATAAAATGTTTTGTAAAATTAGTGAGTCCTAAACGAATTATTACGAACTCATAGTGCCCGTAACATGTACGAAGAGTAGTCTTTGGGATATCCTCCTTATACAACCATAAATGGTAATATCTTGACCGCAACTACACCTTGGTGAAGTATTGTGCACCCCATTGCTAATCAAACAATTCATATATTCGTGGTAGGGGAAAATATTTCTTTATCATGATTATGTTGAGCTCAAAATAATCAATACAAAGGCACATTGACTCATCCTTCTTCGTTGCGAAGAGGACTGGTGCACCCCTTGGTAATGTACTTGGATGTATAAACAATTTATCAGGATTCTACTGTAGTTATTTCTTTATCTCCTCATAATCCACAACATCCATTGTATACAAAGTCTAGGATATTTTCAATGCACCCGGTATATGATAAATTGAGAATTCGACATCTCTCATAGGAGGAATACCAGGAAACTCCTCATGAAACACTTCATCCAATTCCCTCACAATAGGCATGTCTTTAATGATGGTTTCATCCTTATATTCAATCATCTAAACAACATAGGTAAGCACTTATAGTATTAATATCAATAGTTGAGAATATGGTCCGATTGAATATTCATCCCTAAGAAATGCATTTGTAAAGAATCGAGGGTCGATTATCCATATAGAGTGTTATTTCACTCTCTCTGAAACTTATGTTGGATCCATATTGAGAATGTGAATCCATGCCAATAATTGCATCAAAATTCACCAAAGAGAGAATTAATTGGTTTTTTGGGAAGATAAATCCACAAATTGTGGCGAGGGAGGAGTTATATTCATAGAATGAAATGATTTTCCCATTTTTTTCATTCTCACCAACATCTTTACTTCCTTGATTTGTGGTGGTGTTTTTATTGTTCTAGAAAACTATTAGGATATAAAATAATACATAGAACCAAAATAAAAAATTATGTTCCATATTCTTGAATGAATTTATAGAGTACTTATCCCTACTTCTTTTTCGGGGTTCACTTCTGTGGTTTTGATTGGAAAAGTTTTCCCTTTCTACCTTGGAGGTTGTTGGTCGGCTCAAAACCCCCTTGGTTTAGGGCACTAATTTTCAATGTGCCTTGGTTATTTATAGTTAAAGAAAAAAACAAAGTGTTGAGGGTCAAATAGAGGGTTCCTCTCCTCTATCGCAGTAGCAGGTTTTTCATCTATGTAATTAATGGTGAGGTGCCCTTCTCTTAAAAACCTAAATAATTTCTTAGAGCCCTTTGACAAAAATTTGAGGTGCTTCTTTTCGAACCATTTATAAGTGGAGTGCTGGAATTTCATAGCACCATTGGATTTATCCATCGGACATCCAAAAATAATTTATACCATATGCTTCTTATCTCCATGATACCCCTGAGATTCTATGATCTCCATATCAACTTTTAGGGCACATAGGACAATTTTCTCATAGATATCAAAGTCAAAGATTGCTAAGGCTTTCGGTGGGCATGATTTTATCCCACCAAAGAAGATATCAACCTTTCATTTCAGGGGTAACGAAAAAGATTGAGGTGTATCATGATATCCTTGTGATGTTGTCTGTGTAACCTCCAATGGATTCATTTTCTTTTTTCATGAGGGGAAGGAAGTCCCTTTTTATATTAAGTTAGAGGGAGTGAGGAAAATATCTACAGAATTTTTTCTTCAAAAAATCCTCACATTCTAATGTCTCGATCTCTACATCAGGCTTTGTATTTTTTATCAATGACCACCATTGATCATCCTAACCCTCCTTACAATAAAAATATAGATGAAACATCTCATTTTTAGAAGCTAGAATGATGGAGAATAAATTTTCAATGGAGTTGATCCATTGTTTTGAAATTGAGGGATCATGTGATCCATTAAAAGTTGGAGGAATTTTTCTTATGAAGCTCATGATTGTGATTTGTTATTTTTTAGGGGGGTTGAATATTATTCTTGACCCATGTATCTATTTAAACCCTGAGTTAACTGAGAGAGAATAGTGAAAATGGTTATGATTCCTGCTCCCATCGGATTGGGCATCTCATTAGAATAGTCAACACTTTGATCTTTACATCAGTTGTTAGAACGATTACTCTTATTAGTTTCCATGAGATGTCATAATAGAAAATTTATGGGTAACACATAAAGGGGGATCCAAGAAAAAAATGAATAACTTATAAATTACATTTATTACCTTAACTTATGAATTTACAAGATGTAATCAATGTTATCAATGATCTAATTCCAATCATATATTCATAGGGGTTGTTTTCTATTACCTAAATAATGGTTCATACTATGCTTATGAATTCAAAAAAGAATATCTTATGGGAGTTTCATAACAATGACTTTCACAAGGCCCGTTTTCATGCACCAGTTTGTATTCGGTTCTAGCCCAAAGCAGTGTTTTCAGGCCTTACCCCTAGTTACATTTGTGGCAGAGCCACCTCTACGAAATCATTTCCTGACACATATATATATATTTTTTGATAAACCACTTAAATGATACTCACCAATATTTAATGATGTTTTAACTATTCATAGTCTTATCTGTAAGGCTTTAACATGGTTTTTCTAATTTTAATCCCAAAAATAACATAACCTATCCTCTAATACAAACTATAAAAACCCCTCTCTTTATAAAACATGTTTGAATTATTTATTACATAAAAATGCACTTAAGACAACACCGATGATATAGATGTCTAGTGTCATGGGAAATTAAGAACATTACATAACATCTTAGAACATAAAATAGAACATTTTTATTCAAAACTTCTTTTACATGACCATAAAATTCATTCGTACATATAATTTGTGTGGTTAAAATGAGAAGAAGCATAAAAATGTGGGCTATAATGCCCCTTAAGGTAGAAAACAATCCATAACATGAATAATACAACACATTTTAAGGAATTGTAATATAAATCAGGCATAAGAGAAACATGAACATAAAGGCCTGATATAACATTATTATCATAGCATGGATATGTGGAAACAACATTTAACATGATATTAGCAGGAGCCAAGGATCTTTTCACATGAAGCATGAGTAGACGCTAATTTTTCATGAATTAGAAAGATTAAACCATAATCTCACTTGGTGTATCATGATACTAATTTTTACCAAATGCATTAGTGTGCTATCTAGGTGAACCCTTCTTAATCATTTCATTTAAAGCATTAGTGTGACACATAGATCTTACAACAAGGATTCATTAAGCATCAAAATTTATTCCACGAATAAGGGGTGTGGAATACATATATGTATTTCCTAAATCAACTAGTACATGTGAGAAAATTTGAATACCCTTTATAGAGAAATGGGTATGGTATTCACCTACTCAATTATTTTGGAATGAGAATTTTGTTGTAACTTCGGAAACATAAATACACCAAATAGATATTGTAAAATGGGTTGATGAGAGAGAAAATTGTCTATAATCATTTATGAATGAAATGGACAGTAAGTGGGTCATGTAACATAATATCCCATCATATTTAATGTAATTTAAAGGCTTAATATAAAATAATTTCTCGAATGTAAATGAGGAGAGAGAGATCCCTTATAAAATGTAGGCATGGTAATGGGTGTACATGAGATGAACTAATGAGAGATAAATGGGTATCCAATAATTAAAACATATGTAGGGAAGTATATAGGTGTGGATAAATCATACTCCAACATTTTTAATTGAAAATGAAATGGTATAACAATATAAGGAAGCTTGGACATATATAAGGAAACAAGAAATCCCTTACATAGATGTGTGATCCCAAAGGCTTAGTAGAGGCTTAAGAGAGGATTCATGGGTTCTTGGGGAACCTTTGGATGATTCAATATAGATGAGGGAATGGTTTCTTCCGAGTTCAAAATGGGTTGAGTGAAGAGGAATAGGAGATTGAATGGGTTAATATAGGAAAGGGGAGAAAAATATTTATTTATTTTTTTAGAAACTACATATTAAACTAATCAAATCCAAATATCATCACATGGTTTTTACCCTTAGTTTTTGTAAAAGTGGAGTGGATAAAATTTTTTATTAGTTCAATGGAAGAACATATTAACATATTAGTATTTTTGATGTGGATGTGAGTCACACTCTCAAAGAAATCATTTTAAAATGATAAAATTTATTAATAGTCATGAAGGGTTGACTAAGGCATTGTAAAATAAATCAAAAAATAATTAAAATCACATTATTTATTAGGTAAAACATATAATTTCAGAATAATCATTTTATAGTATTTTATTACATCACTATTAGGTCATTATGATGTCATAAAACACATTTTATATTTAAACAGTATTAAAATTTTCCCCCAAAAAAAGACTGTCTCAGAAAATTGGGAAACATTTACTGCCGTATAATTTTGATATACTGAATTAAAAAATAATATTCATTTTATATAAATAATTATTTAAATATGTCAATTTTTTACATTTAAAATAAAAATTATCATTTATAAAAAATTGATTTATTTTAACCAAAAAAGCATTCAAACCTTAGTAAAAATTAAAATTTTATTCATAAAAATTAAATGATAATTTATATTTAATAAAGAGTAATTTGTTAATAATATTTCATTAACATATTATTTAATTCAAAAATCTATTAATTCACCAAAATATGTTTCATAATTGAATTTAAATATTAAGTAAAAATATAATTTGTTCATTAAAACCATCTAAAAAGTAACGAGAATAAAATGATTGTATATTCATTGTAGAAAAATAATTCACATAATAATAGTGCTAGGGTATTGTTACATAACCCCTTATAAAAACTTAGTAAGGCCTAAGGGTAATGTGTACGATGGTGAAAGACTCTTGGGTCATATTGTATAACATCGCTCAGGTGGTAATCCCAGTTAACTTCCACTTCTCATGTATGCAATTCCATTCAAGGATAATATGTTGAAGATAAGCTTGGTCTTGGTCAAGAGTGATGCCCAGTGACACTACCTCCTATCCAAGCTTCGACAAATGGGCTTTATATGGACAAATTCAACTAGATTAGTTCATTAAATCCTTTTTCTGAGTAAATTGAATTTGTTAAAACCTTATATTTATACAAATCATATTATCACTCTTTAATGGCTATATTAGAAAAGGTAAAAATTATTAAAGGTTATTTAAAATAAAAAAAATAAATTCAAGAATGTGTGTTGGTTTTATATAACCATTTTAAATAATTTCAGTAGATCATGGGGAATTTTCATTATTGAAATTTTGGGTTGTTACATACTCCTCCATTCATAGAACCATATCTCAAGGATTCAATAGAAACAACTTGATAAGAAAAAATAATGGATGTATTCAGTTGGTTAGAATCTATGGAAAGAACTCATGGGATTGGATCAACAACTTCAATTATAGGACTTCAATGTGAAACTAATGCCACTCCTCAATTAAAAAAAACTGAATTCTTGGGCTTTAGTCCAAACTGGTTGATTAGAAGTAGTAAGGGAATATTTAGACTAAAAAACATCCATCGAATGACCTATGGTCTTGGATGTTCTACCTCAATAATAGGGTCATCATCAGATGAGTTACCATTACTATGAAAAAAGGGTTCTGACAGAATTCTTACCACACCATCAAGGGTTGGAAAATTATTGAGGGCACCCTCCCCTGAAGTCGAGTGTTGAACAACTGCCTGGGAAAACTTCATTTCTTCAATTGATGTTTTTCCATTAGATAAAATAGGATTTCCAGATAGAACATTCTCCAATTAATTAACAGAATGAAACTTGCATGTCATAATAACCTATGAAAAAATGAGGATGCTCATAGGTCGAAACCAAATTAGCATGATGATGACAAACAATGCAAAATGTGGGATATCATTATAGCATACTTATTGAAAGAAGAATGTTGACTCATTCTCAAGAAATATTTTGAGAGGCCATAAAAAAATAGAGAGGATGTCTGATTTGATAGAGGTTATGAGGTTCCCAATAAATCCTTCCCAAATTAAAAAAACTAGGGAACTTCCATCAATAAGGACAAATGATATTTGGAAATTTTTCCCTTAGATCCTTCAATCATATGATAATATCTATTCCAATTGAGATAAAAATCATCGCCATCATCAAAATTCATAATGATGTGCATGTCCCCCAAAATACCAATGGTAACCCTAGAAACATCAATCAATGTCATCCTCTTATAGATAGTGTCTCTTCTTGGTTGGGATCCCTGGAAAGAGCCAATGAGAGTGTAATGAAAATTTTCAAACAAGCTTCTAACCTCATCATTTGTGAATGAAACAGAAGGATACCCTGTGAAGCATAATGGTGGAATTGAATGAATTGATGATGAAGAAACTTGTATTGGGGCTAGTGGAGGGGACACATTCTTTGATCTATTTGATCCATCACATAAAACATAATCATATGATTGTCTTCGAACAAGTTGATAAAATCACAGGAGAAGAAATTTGATGTCGTAGATGCTTCCTTCGATGATCCATATCTATATACATACTAATACAAAAAATCTAAGAAAACAAAATGGAACCCCTAAAGTAGGTTGTAGGTTCTCAAACATAGAATTTATCATTTTTTTAGTGTATATAAATATATAATACTTTTAAAAACATTATAAATTACAAACATAAATCATTGATCATATGTTATGTGTAATAAAAAATAATCTTTGATTATTTATTTTATAAAAATACCTAGGTATAAACTTTGAACCATTAATAATTAGTAAAAAAGAATGTAATGGAACATATGTGATGTAGTTAAAATGATACAAATTTTTTATATGTCGGTAAGTTTCTTTTAAAACAGAAAAACACATCTTTTGTGTGAAAAATAATAATATTTAAAGGTAGTTTTATAATATATATATATATATATATGTAAATATAATTCTAAAATTAATTGAAAAATTAATAAAATAAAAATAAAAAATATAATATATGTTATATGGGTTTAAATAAATTAATTTTAAAAATAAGTAAACCATATTTAATCATTATGAAAAGAAAATACATTTTTATAACTTATTAATGAGGATTTAAATTATATAATATATTTGTTTGTTAAAAAATTAGTATTAAAACATCATTTTCCAACATATATATATAAACAAAAAATTATTTAAAAATAAATAAGATGTCGATAAACAACTCCATTTAACATGTGCCTTGTCATGTCCATTAGGGGAATTTTCACTAAAAAATACAAAAGTAATCTTCATTCATTGCACCAAAAACAAACTATGCCATTAGTTGTTGATATTTTTGGTGGGAATTTGAATTTTGATCTTTAAAGAAGGGGGTGTTTTTATTTAGAGGATTCAGATCGAAATTTTAAGAGATAGAACGTCCTTAGGATGTGTTTTGGGTGTTTCATGATGTCCGAGATGTAGTTTGGGGTTGAAGAAAAGAAGGGTTCAGTGGTGAACTGTAATATTGATGTAGTTCCCACTGGGTACCTTGTAGTGATATATCATGTACCTGATGACCCAAGCAGTGGCTCTATAAGACATGAAGCCCCTTCCACTAACCGATGTGGTGTAATAAGGGGCATATGGAGCATCGAGTACCCGACATAGGTTGACCAGGTACCTGATGAGCATTTGAGGTGTTATTTTTAACAAGGTTAGACCCAACATGTTATAGTCATCCCCCTTACATTTATATAAGTTTCACTCAAGTGAAAGAATTTGGATGGTCCTTTCATTCCTTCTATCTTCCACATGGATCCCCTTGATATGTGGTTAAACTGGGATCATTTTCGTTCAACTATGGTAGGTAAACATCCTCTTCCTCTTCTTGGTTCATCTCTGATTTTTGGAGGTTCTGGTTATGGTTTCGATAATGATTCCACCAGAATGTGGTGAGATCACCAGATATGATGGGGCTTTGTGGTGAGGTGGCTCAAGGACACTGAAAGAGGTGAGATGCCACACATTTCTCATCGTTTCATTGAGTGTATTTCACCCTTTGAATTTTACTAGGTTTAATGCCAAATTATCAGGGGATTAGAAACCAATTGAATTTCATGCAATGGGAATTTTATTTATTGGAATATTTGGAGAATGTAGTGTGTTTTTGGAACATTTTTTCTTGATGTATCGACATTGGAGGTTATTCTATGAGATTATGGAAATTATTCTTCATGGAATTGAATAATTTAATTAATTATAGATTTTCGTAATTAATTTTTTATGTCCTGTGGAAAGAGATAGTGGAACGGGAGAATGGTGAGTTTTAGTTCAAGCATGGGTTGAGGATGGGTCTGAGTGGTTTTGTTAGAGTCTAAAAACAATTATCAAATCAATAATATATGATTTGAACCCTTTTCCAAGGATTTCCTAATAGTATAATATGAAATAATTTATAAAATAAAAAACTAGAACACTATAAATCAAGAATACCAAACACTGATGATCCACTTAATCACTATCAATCGTATTCATTTGAGTTTGAGAGTGATAATAATGATAAAAACAAAAGCATCATGCCTTTTTGGTTTATCCACATTTTGTGACTGACTCATCTGACATTAAGATGTGCTCCATATATTCTTCATGATAAACTAGTAACTCGAACGAAAAGGAGGATGATAAAAATATTTATGGGTCTCGGGGAGTTTCAACCAAGCATAAGGATCTCAATACACACACACTTGAAATCATATTGATGTAGGGTTTATATAAAACTTATGGACACTCATGATAGATGTTTGTATTAAATCTTGTGTTTATAATGTGTGTATTGATTCCTTGGATGATTCATGAAACATTTTCATGAATTAATTTTACTCTCATCCATTCCATCTTATGGAAAAATTTCATAATTTTTTTTAGTGGAGAATACACAAAGTGCAAAACACACATAAATATATACCCATCAACTTGAAAATCATAATGTTCATGTAAACCAATATACTAGTTAAATATATCATAAACATATGAATTCATAAAATTTTTAATATATATATATATCAAATATATATATATATAAGGCTTTAGGGAACATTTCTCTAAATCTCAAACTTGCACTAAAGCTTAATAGACTTTATGTAATTTCACCTTCTATTATATCATATACAATATCATGTGAAACCATATCCAAAAATTAGTTGGATAACACCCAACTGAATTTTGGAAATATTTCATTAAATCCAACTTATATAAATTATATAATATATCATGTGAACACCCGTCCAAAAATACTTATAGAATAACTCTAAAATAGTTTTGGAGTAGCTCTCTGAGCCAAAATTGATCCTCATTTAATCAACCACAATGTGTGACACCACGAACCTTTATGTCATTGACAATGAATACGAATATTAAAATCTATATATGTAATAAAATAGATACTTCTAGATATGTATCAATGATAATCAAGCTATAAATGGATCTAGTGTGATCTTCATCAAACACATGTATCTCTATACTCGTGTCCACCAGTCAGCAACATATGAAATCTTGAATTATAATATTTTATCTTTTTAAAAGACATAATGTGACCTTGGGACCTAAAACATGTCATTCCCCTCTAGCAAACTCATCTATTCTTGAAACATCAAGCGTAGAATGAATTGATTGATGAATACATCACATGTCATTCATCCCTCTAGATAAGCATATCACATGTACCTTATCCACACACTCTCTCTCTCTATAAATCACACACAGACATATATATATATAATATAAATATATGTGTTTACACTCCCATATTATATCTCATTTTAGTTCCACGTTGTCATCCTTGACATATGAGAGGAATAATCATGTATTGCTTAAGCTTAAACAGAAGACACGATCAACAATATACCAAACCACCCCTGTATTAGCTAAGTCAACATATAGACATACATTAGTATGGTATCAATGTATGAATGTTCTCATCCTATATATCTCTCCAACTTGAGGCATTGGAAATCTCAATATGATCCATGCAACCTTGGTATACCAATGAAATTTGTATGACCTTCCAGGTGATATAGTTAGTGGGTTGTCCAACTAACATAATGAATATCCTATTTTTTATTTTGTGCCTTATGATCATATTTTGTATCTCTATACAAGAATCCTACACACTATAACCTTAAAATTTAATTCATTACCTATAATACTCTATGACATGCATTAGTTAAGGATAAACTCAAAGTCGTACATTGAGAGGCCTATTATCATAACTCTTCATGAAATGTGTGTATATATATATAGGTAAATTTATGTATCCCACATGAATGAATAATTTAATGACGGTTGAATTTTGTATGATACATTTTGATATTCTTAATGTAACATCTCAACCCAAGATCCACTTAACTCAGGCCTCGAGCCAAATGGTCACCTGAAATAAAGCCTGCTTCCTATACATTAGAGGCTTCTAACTACTATTGAGGGTCCAAGGTGGGATGGTGGGGAGACTATACCCTCAAGTCAGAGTGAACCATTTGATATAATAAATAAACATACAATATCATAATCATAAAATAACATATGGCACAATGAAAAAAAGTTATCATAATCAATTGTGAAAAAATTTAGAACTATGAAATTATAATTGTAATCAAAATCCCAGAAGGATGAGTCTTATACATGATGATGCCATGGGATGATCATATAAAAAAGGAATGAAGTGATACATGGGATAAACATATACATAATTCTATAAAAAAATAATAAAGGACAAAAGGTAGCTCCACTAGAAATTAGAGCATATGCTAAGTCCTCTTCTCTCATATTACAAGCTATAAGTAAAACAAATCAACAATCTATAGTAGGGAACTTTCCCTTATCCATACATTCAATCACAAGGACTACTTGGGTACCAATGACATCCCAAGTAGGGAATGAGATAAAATCAATATTAAACAAATAGTTTTTTTTGAAATAATTCATCCGATGTGAATAAGAGATCAGTGTAAATATAGAATGAATAATACCCAAAGATGATTAATAAATAATAGCCAGCTTAGGCTCCTAAAGGATACCTGGATGAATTTACATGATTCAACATATGCTAGAATGAGTGTGACTGGTAACAAAAAATATATATATTAATCACATATATATATATTATGTATTTGTGTATTTTAACAATATATTTGAAAAATGTTAGAGAAATATACATGGATACAACGTGCTTGTTAGACCTGAAGCCTATATCAGGAGTACATAACTAGTCTAGTGAGCCAAAGGCTCTACAAGGGTACATGTGTATAATCCCATATGAATGTGATACTTCTTTCCTATCACATTAGATGGTGGGGTGTGTCATCAAGCCAAAATCCCAATGTAAGGAAACATTGAGAGGCATGACCATCGTCTATATAATAGTATAATGGTGTGTGACGTCATTCCCAACAACCGATGTAAGGGATCATCAAAAGTAATATTCAACAATTACCTTAACCATTGTTTACAATCCAATTGTAATGACATACTACTACTAATAATAATAATAATAACATGAGGGTTCACATATTATGAATTCATAAACACATAACACAATCAACCAAGGGTTAAAAATTCATACGACTCACATTAAAAAATTTATAACATTTTTCATGTTATTTCCACCTTTTTCCATCCATTTAAATTAATCCATTCAACATAAAAGGCATGTATGATCACAATCAAGGTAAAGAAACCCATTCAGGATGTAATTAGTTAATTAAAAACTGTATTAAAGAGGGTAAATTCCATTTCTCATGTCAAAGTCAACCATTGATAAGTTATTGGTCATATACAAATTTATATAAGAGAGGATAATAAATTTATAACACCTAAATGGGTGGAAATAAACGTAGTAACCATCCTCTATTTTTTTATCAAGGGTCCATGGAAGTTTAAATACATTATTAATTTTTAAAAAGAAGAACGCACATAAAGGAAACACACTGCAATGGATAGAAAGCGATACAATGATGATGCAATTAAAAAATATTGATTTTTTGGGTAAGACAACTAGGCTACCTATCTTAGGTCTGTAAATGACCAATTTTCCAATATCATCCTTTGATTTAAAAAAATAATGAAATGTAATTCCAAAATACACAAATACTATGAAGATATGGAAAATAATCTCACACCAAAATAGTGAAATATATGGGAAGATAAACTATTATAGGAATCAATAGGATTACATAGCATAATTTTATGGATTTGATGTTCCCAATAGTACTTGATTCAGAGTTCGAATTGAGAAGTTATCTCAATCTCTTGGTTGGTTTGAAGCATAACTCCCTCGAGGAGAAATGGAGGGGATGCCCGTTGAAAAATGGAAAAATAATATGGGGGTGAAGATTTAAAAAATTAGTGTAAAATGGAAAATTCAAACCCTAAATTTGGGATACATGGTTTGGGTGCATGGTTGAACAAACTGTGCACCAACCATTCACAAGACACATCCATTGAACCTCAAATTCACAAGCTAGATGCACAATTTTCCTAAACATATAGAAGTTGTGAAAAAATAATCTGTCACAAATCATTATAATTTCGCATGGTCATGTGCCATGGATCACACATTTATGGAAAAATCATGTGCCCTCTTATGGTACACAGTTTCCCCCTGGTTATGTCACACAATTAATACTAAGTGTGGGATAACTGTGTGACCCACTCTCATTGTCCAATTCTCAATGCTCATGGATCTGAGCAAACCCCAAACAGTCATGGAACCTTCCATATGCTATAAGAAATATTTATGTAGATAAAAATTTGAATATAAAATCGAAAAAAATGATTCATATCTTTGTGAGAGTCCATGATGTTATAACCGCCCCTACATAAAGAAACTCGTCAATGTGTTGGCCTTATGAGGGTAAAGATGGGTCATTTGGGAAAAGGTGCAACCCCTGATCGTGTACATAATCCACTCCCAGACCTCATCATGTACTTAAAAACACTTCCATATCACCCATACTAAATTTTATGACCTACCTCATAGTGTCATCATGCTCCAATAAAAAATACACATCAAATAATCGTCGAATGAAGTATCCATATCTAACTCAACCTCCTGAGGTTGGAAAACATGTAACGGGTCTGGAAAATATTGAAGAAAGTGAGATATATAAAAAATATCATGTATAGAACATTATATCTGAGGAAGTGGTATATAGTAATCCACTAATCCAATTCTCTCCCCGATCCCAAAATGATAAATGAATATAGGTGAGATATTACCTTGCCACTGAATTTTTGGATGGTCCACATGGGTGAATCTCACAAGAAAAACTGATATCTGACTTCAAAAGCAAGTGATAATCGGTGTCGATTGCAATATTACTGATGTATGGACTGATCTAACTACTTGTTCTTTTTGATCAAATGGATCCACATTAAAGTCTCCTAAATTAGACATAGTCCATATAAAGATTAGTCCCCTACCTCTAGCTATCACAGAGGTGATCGATAAGGCCTACCATATAAGGATTCATAAGGATCTATCTGAATTGTAGCTTGAAAATATTATTATAAGAGAACTCAAAAAGGGTAATTGTTTTCCTAATAACTCCCAATTTCAAGGACCCATGCACAAAGAACATCCTCAAATATGTAAACTTTTCCTTTTGTTTGTCTGTCGATTTGAGGGTGATAGGTCATTCTTAAAAGAACCTATGTACCCATGACCTTATGAAACCCCTACCTAAACCAACACATGAAACATGCATCCTCGTCATATATGATAGATTGTAGAGCTCCCTGAAGACGCATGACCACCCAGATATATAGCCTCCCTAGATATTCAATTGAAAAGTTCTCTCAAAACTCGTAATAAGTGAGAGAACTTCATTAAATGGTCATTGAATGCCCATAATGTATCACTTCTATGAGGTGATTTGGTTTAACTTGTTAGGAATTCCCAGGAAATATTATTCCATTTTCTCCTGGGGAATAAACAATAGATATAAAATTTATGTCGGTTGTTGATGTCCTGCTTTCACCTGCTGAGAGGTGGAACACATAATGGTAATTACCCAACCCCAATTACCCATAGTCGATGCTTTATTTTAAAAAATTTTCATGATACCAGGAAATAAAGTCACAAATGTCCGATCAGATTACAAATATTGGTGGCTGTCAAGGGGGTTGGTGGCTGTCCAGAGGGTTGGTGGCTATCAAAAGGGTTGGTGGATGTCCAGGGGGTTGGGGGTAGTTTAGAGGGTTGGGGGCTGTCCAGGGTGTCCATAGAGGTGGGTGGGGGTGAATTCCAGGGGTGTGTGTGTGTGGGGGGTGGGGGGGGGGGGGGTCCAAGGGGGTGGGGGTGTCGAAGGGTGGGGGGGCTATCCAAAAGAGTTGGTGGGTGGGGGTGGGTGATTTCCAAGGGGTGGGGGCCTGTACAGAGGGTTTGGGGGGTTGTCCGGGGGGTGGGGACTGTCCCAAGGGTTGGGGGTGTCCAGGGGGTAGGGGGTGAGGGTGGTGTCCAGGATGGGTGGGGGTGCTAACTAAAGGGGTGGGGCAGTCCAAGGGGTGGGGGGATGGGCTTTCTAGAGGGGTGGGGCTATCCAAGGTGGGTGGGGTGTCTAGGGGGTGTCGAAGAGGGTGGGGGTTGTTTTTAGAGGGTTCGGGGGGATGTCCAGAGGGTTGGGGGGTGTTCAGGGTGTCCATGGAGGTGGGGGGGGGGTGTAGTCCAGGGGTGGGGGGGGGGGGGGCAAGGGGGTGGGGGTGTCGAAGGGGGTGTGGGGATGTCCAAGGGGGCGGGTGGGGTGGGGGACTGTCCACGGTGGTGGGGGCATGTCCAAAGTGTTTGTGTAACGCCCCGACCCTAGTTACCCAGAGTCGGTGCATTGTTACATAACATTGGCATGATCACAAGAAAGATCAAATCTCGAAAGACCGATTGGTTTAGTATCCTTGGAAGCACTAGATATATTCATAAGTCTTATATTACATCATAAAATGAAAAACTACTACAACAACATAATGTCTCCACAGTCCACACTATTATCCCCTCATAATATCCCTGCAGGTCATTCATAACTTACTTCTTCACATCCTGGGAAAAATAAAACATAGAAAAGGGGTGAGCTCAAATTCCCAGTAAGTATAAAAATATAGCGGAACATTCAAAATAAGCATAAACATTTAAGGCAATTCATTACTAAAACAAAAGCCTTTTAAACTTGAACTTCAACATTGTATGGAAAAAGTAAAATGAAATAATGCCATTTACTTGTTCACATGGATATTCTACTAATCGAATAATCACATCCAATATCAATAACCACTTTCATAATGTTGGAATGCATAATGCCAGACTATCATAACCACATAGCCAAGGCCTCGTTCCAAGACTACAAATAAGATTTTGTCAAGGCCTTGTGCCAAGACACTAGTTTGTCTCATGAGACCTACCGATGCATCGAGGAGCTATAGTGGGCTCCACCCGTCACATATTAAGTCCAATGCATTCCCATATGAAAAGGTTTAAACATAACATAAACATTCGTATTAAAACTAGCATACGAAATGTCAATAATTTCACCATAAACTATGAATGGTATAAAAATAGCACATCCACAGTCAAATATATCACAAAACCTTCAATATAATATAGAAGTTTTGTATCATAATAAATCAACTTCAAATAAGAATAAAATCCATGAAAGGATGTTGACATAGATGGACTCAACCACTTTTTAGAGAAATATCTCTTTCTATTTTTGAAATCATTTATGATCCATATAAAAAAAATCATTTTCATGAAAATATTCTTAAAAGCTTGTAAGTAAGTCTTTGAATATTTTATAACGGCGGAAAATAACCGCACCCTCCGTATAAGTTAAAAAAACATTATTACCTTAATTCTGTCGAAAAGGTTAAAAAGGACCTTGTTTTGAAAACGACGGAAAGATTCCTCTTATAAAAATTAAAACAAGGGTATAAATGAATTTAACCTATATTCTTGTAAAAATGTTTTGAAATACATTTTTAAGAAACATGGATGTGGATGATAACGAGATCCTAGTAGATTATTACGTATAAACAACCTCGGATAATGAAGAGACTGTGAAATAACCCTTACCTTGTACTTTTCCTTGGTTGGGGTAGGTTAACCTCCTGTATAATGGTGAAATAATTGTTATTAAATTTTACAGGAATCATATACATTAATATGATATCATATATGATCTTTTAATATTGATTTGATAATAATATCTTAGTATTATCGATGTTTTGGGTGTTAACTTACTTGATTTCTTTTATATGTTTTGTTACATAAGACATGTTTGTAAAGGATAGGTTTTATATTATTCATATCCAGAATGATATCAATTCTTTAAACATCATTTTTAAATCATCAAATTATAATTATACTAGAATGGATACGATGGAGAATGAATCTCATCGCGTTCGTGGAGACGGTAGTCCGTACGTACGCACGAGCGACAATATCATTTTTTTGATATTAAAATAATATATAAATGGATGGTATATCATATATACAGAATCATTAACATGTTATATTTATTATTTACATGAGTTACACATCATTATTATACCCATCCAAATAATATTATATTGATTAACAATTATCACACGACGTGGAGACGGTAAGCCGTACGTACGCACGTATGGTGACATGTTATTCAAAGGGTGGATAGAATACTGAATATGGTTGTACCATATTTATAATAACATCACAGTATATAAATGATACTGGAGTTATTATTTTAGAATGGTAACAACAGAGGAAGAAGAAGTGGAAGAAGAAATGAACTTGGAAAAAGGGTGGTGAAATCATTACCTCTTCTTCGGGTTCTTCCTTTTGATTTGATCAAAAGGGATCCTTAGGTTGGATTTATGATCAATCTAAGGCCCATAGGTTGTAGTGAGGGAAGCTGGGAGAGTATTTTGGCAGTGTTTGGCCGATCCAAAAGGCTTTGAAGGTGTGAAGAAATGAGAAGGAGGAGTGCCCTTTTATAAGAGGGGTGAGGGGCACCTTTGGAAAAGCTAGAAATATTAATTTATAATAAATTCATATTAGGTTTCAAATGGCTCAAAAGATGATTATTTAAATTTTGAGTTGGGGATGGGTCGAAAAAAACTCAACCAATAGAATTTAGACAGGTTTGGGTACTTATATTAACCTTATCTTTACGTATTAACTCTAAGTTAATTAGTTTCACTTTTACAATGTCTCTTTGTATTTTTATATAATATGCTTAATAAACTTACTACATACATCCAAGAGACCCCCAAGTGATCCTTTAATGATGAAACTATCATGATATAAGTCTCTTGGATGAACCTTAGATTTTTAGGAATTTAATATCAATTAATAATATAATATTTGTTTTAAGAACTCTTTTATGTCAATTTTGACACTATTCAATAGTTGATTTTTGTGAAACTCATAACAGATTGATTACTTCAAAAAAAGTCAATTAAATAAATACTAATATATCATATTATCCTATAAAATTAGTTTAATTCATTAAAAGTTTAATATTATATTTATTTGGGTATTTATAATATCAATTAGTTTAATTTTTTACTATTATAGTAATTACTACATCATCATTGTGTCATAAATAAATTAAATCATTTAATGTCTAAAAATTATAAATAAAATATCATTATGTAGGAAATCTTTTTATCTTTCTAATGAATATTTATAATCAAAAATCTAACATATATAACCCTATGTAATAATTGTTTTTCTAAAAGATATATGCTTGTGTCATTTTTGTATTCATTTTAACTTAATTAAAACAAAATGTCCCTATCACCTACAAGTGGCACCATGGGGTCCCAAAATCAACCCAAGGATGCCTATGGTCGAACATGTATCAACCAATAAGGCTAGGACATGTTTTAGGGTAATTTATTATTATTATAATATTATATTTTAACCCTTATTTACCAGATTTACCCTTAACCATGGTAAATAAAATATTTACCACAGTAATTATTCAAAATGTCTAAAAATAAAAGTTACCTATTTACACAATTTGGACATCCTGATTCCAAATATGGAATCCATTTTTCTAAATTAAAAACACAGAAGTAGCAGAAATTAATTTAAAATTAATTCCCGCTGTCAAAACAAAAAGCATCTTTTTAAGAGATAATAACTATCAAAAGATTGACACTTGTTTATGTTCAGTTTAATTGTAAAAAAATGTCCAATGACCAACATTATATTAAATGGTAAAAATATACTCTAAATATACTTTAAAACCACTAAAATTTATAATTTATCACTATTAATTATTTTGATTAAAAAAGTTGTTTTTAATTAAAATTTAGTAATTTTCACTATTCATCAAAATATTAAAGTTAACCGAAAAGTACCAAAATTTCATCTTAGGATAAATTTGATATTCCGAATCCAAAAATGAAGTCTATTTTGAAACATAAAATATATATAATTTCAAAAAGTAGGTATTACTATTCATAATGGCTAGTTTGATTGGTTGTTAGAACTCGGTGTTGCGTACAACACATGCTATCGCATTATTCAAAGAGAAGCGTACCGTAGAAGCTTGGGGTGTTACATTCTCCCTACTTCAAATAATTTCATCCTCAAAATTTCTAGAATACTACCGCATGGAAAGACTCGAGTGGTTCTTCATCATAAGTTCCTCGGGTTCCCACGTTGCCTCTTCCATCTTATGGTTTCTCCACAAAACTTTTACCAGACGTGTCGTCCGGTTTCTCAGTACTTGTTCTCTCGTATCAAAAATCCTGACGGGCTCTTCACAATAGGAAAGATCGGGTTCCAGTTCTAATTCGTCATAGGTGAGTACATGCGTTGGGTCAGGCATGTATTTCTTCAACAGAGATACGCGGAACACATCATGAACTTTGGAGAGACTTCGCGGCATTGCCAATCGGTAAGCTACAGCCCCAATTCGTTCTAGAAATTCGAAAGGTCCGATGTACCTGGGACTCAATTTACCTTTCTTACCAAAATGTATGACTCCCTTCCATGGAGATACCTTCAGGAAAACATGATCACCGACTTAAAATTCCAAATCCTTCCTCCGATTATCGGCATAGCTCTTCTGCCTACTTTGAGCTACTTTGATGTGATTTTGGATTACCTTCACCTTTTCCACCATTTCCTCCACCAGTTCTGGACCTACAAGTTTTCTTTAACCAACGTCATCCAAACAGGTTGGTGTACGACATCTCTTTCTGTATAACGCTTCATATGGTGCCATCTGAATACTCGAATTGAAGCTATTGTTATAGAAAAGTTCTACCAGTGGTAAATATTGATCCCACATACCCTGAAAGTCAAGTGAGAAAGATCTCAACATGTCTTCTAAGGTCTGAATGGTCCGTTCTGATTGTCCGTCTGTCTGAGGGTGGTAAGCAGTGCTCAAATGAAGTTCAGTATCTAGGGATTTCTGAAGACTTTTCCAAAAACTTGAAGTAAAACGGGGATCACGATCAGAAACAATCGATAGGGGTACTCCATGAAGTCTCACAACATCATTAATATATAGTCTTGCTAGACGTTCTAGGGGTAGATCTTCTCTTATAGCAAGAAAATGTGCTGACATGGTAAGACGATCAACAATAACCCATATTTCATCGTTCCTTCTAGGAGTCTTTGGTAGCCCCATGACAAAGTCCATCGTAATATTGTCCCATTTCCACTCCGGTATGGGAAGAGGTTGCATGACTCCTCCAGGTTGTTGCCTTCCAGCTTTCACTTGTTGACAAACCATGCATCTTGACACAAAATCAGCAATCTCCCTCTTCATGTTGTCCCACCAAAAATGTTCCTTCAAATCTCTATACATTTTGGTTCTCCCAGGGTGTATATAGAAATTAGAACTATGAGCATCATCCAGCAATTCCCTTTTTAGATCAGGTATATTGGGAACACAATGTCTCTTCCCGAATTTTAAAATTCCATCTTCATACACAAAGTCTCTCAATCTCCCATCATTCACAGCTTTAATCTTCTTTTGAAATTCTTCATCATCGGTCTGAGAACTCTTAATCCTTTCTAGTAAAGATTGTTTGGCAACCATTTGAAAAAGCATTGATGTTTCACCTTCCCTGGTTATTCCTATGTCCATCTTCACTAGATCCATGAAAATTGGATCCCTTTCAATTCTCTTATTGTTCAAAACTCCATGGTCTTTTCTACTCAAAGCATCTTCCACCTTGTTTGCTTTCCCCGGGTGGTAGTGTATCGTGCAATCATAATCCTTGAGTAATTCAAGCCATCTCCTTTGCCACATGTTAAGTTATTTTTGTGAGAAAATATACTTCAAACTCTTGTGATCAGTATAAATCTCACATTTTTCACCACAGAGGTAGTGCCTCCATATCTTTAAAGCAAAGATCACAGCTGCTAACTCGAGATAACGAGTAGGATAGTTTTTTTCATTAATTTTCAACTGTCGTGATGCATAGGAAATAACTCTATCATTCTGCATAAGGACACAACCAAGTCCTTTCTTTGATGCATCACTATAAATAACGAACCCATCATTCCCCGATGGTAGATTCAATATAGGATCATTGACTAATCTTCTCTTCAGTTCTTCAAAACATTCTTCACACTCTTTTGTCCAAACAAATTTAACCCCTTTACGTGTGAGCTTCGTTAATGGGTTAGCCAATAGGGAAAAATTCTGGACGAAATGTCGATAATAACCTGCCAAACCAATAAAACTACGTACCTCAGTTATACTCGTAGGTGCTGGCCATTCTTGGATTGCCTTGGTCTTAGAAGGATCAACATAGATTCCATCTTTAGAGACAATATGGCCAAGGAAAAAAATCTCTTGAATCCATAATTCACACTTGCTAAACTTCCCATATAATTCATGCCTCCTCAGAGTCTTCAAGATAATGCACAAGTGATTTTCATGATCTTCATAGGTTTTGGAGTATACCAAGATATCATCAATAAATACCACCACAAATTCATCGAGATACTCCTTGAAAACTCTATTCATCAGATCCATGAATACAGAGGGTGCATTAGTCTATCCAAACGGCATTACAGTAAACTCATAATGCCCATACCTGGTTCGAAATGCTGTCTTCGGAATGTCTTCCTTCATCACACAAAACTGATGGTATCCAGATCGAAGGTCAATCTTTTAAAGTATTGAGCTCTATGCAGTTGGTCAAATAAATCATCAATGCGTGGTAGGGGATACTTGTTCTTTGTTGTTATAGCATTGATCTCCCTGTAGTCGATACATAACCTCATAGATCCATCTTTCTTTTTAACAAAAAGAACAGGGGCTCCCCATGGAGAAACACTAGGGCGCATAAATCCCTTATTACTCAATTCCTCTAGTTGTTTCTTTAGTTCGACTAACTCTACAGTGTCCATTCTATAAGGGGTCTTCGATATAGGCCTTGATCCAGTATTTAAATCAATGGAAAACTCAACTTCTCGTTCTGGAGGATGTCCAGGTAAATCTTCCGGAAATACATCTACAAATTCTTTCACAACAGGTACATCCTCTATTTGAACATTCCTTTCCTCACCCACAGTTATTTCATTCTCTTCCTCTCCAATAATTGAATTTAGTTGAGCTAGTGGGGGTGGATCTAAATAAGAATTAGGTGGTGACGATTCTGCTCTAAAAATAAGGTGTTCCTAATCATTATTATCAAGAATCTTAACCTCTTTCTTCTTACAATAAATCTTCGCATCATATTCCGAAAGCCAGTCCATACCGAGGATTATATCAAACTCAATCATAGGTATGACGATGAGATCAGCAGATAATGAACATTTATGTGCTCTAATGGGGACTGATTCACAAAACTTTGTTGCAATGATACTTCCCTTAGGAGTTTTAACTGACAACTCCCTTGTTAAATCAAATTGGAAATATCTAATTTTCTTAGCAAAATGGGAAGATATGAAACAATGCGATGATCCAGAATCAAATAATGCATTTGCTAAACTTGAGGAAACCATTAAATTACCTTCCACCACGTCTTTCGGAGCATCTACCTCAGCAGTAGTGATAGCATAAGCCTGGGCTTGATCCCTTGGACTTTTCTGAGGTAAGTTCTCCTGACGCTTAGGACATGCAGTTGCATAATGACCGATCTCCCTACAATTATAGCACTGAACGTTGGTAGCTTCCTTCTTCCCCTTGCAATCACTAGCTTGGTGGCCTTTTTTACCACACTTGTAATAGACTCCCATTCCCTTCAAGCAAGTACCAGGATGTTTCTTCCCGCATTTACCACAATATGGATATTCAACTTTTCCCTTCTTCCCCTTATTTCCATTCCCAGATTGATCAGAAGGTATCTTCTTCTCTTGCATTGCTTTAAAGTTATAAGACTTAGAGAATTCCTTTTCGGTCTTGATAGCACATGAGACAATGTCTTCATACGATGAAAAGGATTGTGAGACTAATGCTCGATGAAGAAATGGTTTTAACCCATCAAAGAAACGATCAATATTACTTCTTGGGTTACGTATATAATCTCCAGCATACCTTGATAACCTTGTAACGTTAGCCTCATACTTTGTGACATTCTCATCCTCCTTTTGTCTCAGACTCAGAAATTGCCTTTTCATATCTGCTTGATGGTCACGAGGAAATTATTTTTCTAAAAACATATCTTCGAACTCCCTCCATTCCATATTTGATACTTCATCATCTTCCTTCATGTTTTGAATCAATGACCACCATTGATCAGCATCTTCAGTGAGGCGGTAAACTGCCATGATAACTTTTTCCCTTTCACTACTCCCCAAAGCCTGAAATATTTTCTCTAGAGAATTTATCCATTGTTCAGCTACTAAGGGATTTGTACTCCCATTGAACGTTGGTGGTTGTTGCCTCATTAATCGATCTAACATTGATCCTCCACGCTGTGGATCAGGGTTCTCCATACGGGTAAGGTTATTATTCATAACCTGAGTAAGTTGTCCCAGTATGGTGATTAGCTGATCGGCACCAGTTGCATCACCAGCCCCACTATAATTATCTTGAGCAGGAGGGTAATCCCTACATGGAGTGTGTGCATTGATACGGTTTCCATTTCTTCTACTAGGCGCCATTTCTAAACAATGGCATAAACTAGATCAGTTTATGAATCAAAATACATAATCCCATACTTATAAAACACTTAACATAAATTGAACTATTTATGGATATAATCCATAATCATAAAAATGTTTTCTTTGAGGAAGCATATACTCATAAACCCTTCATAATGATTTTTAAGGAAAATGAGAGTTATCCTAAGCATATCCCCCGGGAGTGTCGTAACCAAGAGTGCAGCAAGGCCCGTTGTCGTGCACCAGTTCCCGTTCGAGTCTAGCTCAAAGAGGTGTTTTCGGGTTTTACCCCTAGGTACATCTGTGCCAGAGCCGCCTCTACCTGCTCGTATCCAGATAGGGATGTATTGCTCGAAAAACTCACAAAATCTCTACAATACCAAAATTCTAGGAAGTTCTTCTATACTAATCCGCAATGTTCATCTTAGGTCTACGTGCTCTAATCAGAGTTTATCTAAATCTAGCTTCCAAGGTTTGTACTAAACTTCCTATGATACCAACTGTAACGCCCCGACCCTAGTTACCCAGAGTTGGTGCATTATTACATAACATTGGCATGATCACAAGAAAGATCAAATCTCGAAAGACCGATTGGTTTAGTAGCCTTGGAAACACTAGATATATTCATAAGCCTTATATTACATCATAAAATGAAAAACTACTACAACAACATAATGTCTCCACAGTCCACACTATTATCCCCTCATAATATCCCTGCAGGTCATTCATAACTTACTTCTTAACATCCTGGGAAAAATAAAACATAGAAAATGGTTATCTCAAATGCCCAGTAAGGATAACAATATAGCGGAACATTCAAAATAAGCATAAACATTTAAGGCAATGCATTACTAAAACAAAAGCCTTTTAAACTTGAACTTCAACATTGTATGGAAAAATTAAAATGAAATAATGCCATTTACTTGTTCACATGGATATTCTACTAATCGAATAATCACATGAAATATCAATAACCACTTTCATAATGTTGGAATGCATAATGCCAAACTATTATAACCACATAGCCAAGGCCTCGTGCCAAGACTACAAATAAGATTATTTCAAAGCCTTGTGCCAAGACACTAGATTGTCTCATGAGACCCACTGATGCATCGAGGAGCTATAGCGGGCTCCACCCGTCACATATTAAGTCCAATGCATTCCCATATGAAAAGGTTTAAACATAACATAAACATTCGTATTAAAACTAGCATACGAAATGTCAATAATTTCACCATAAACTATGAATGGTATAAAAATAGCACATCCACAGTCAAACATATCACAAAACCTTCAATACAATATATAAGTTTTGTATCATAATAAATCAACTTCAAATAAGCATAAAATCCATCATAGGATGTTGACATAGATGAAATCAAACACTTTTTAGAGAAATATCTCTTTCTATTTTTGAAATCATTTAAGAGCCATATAAAATAAAACATTTTCTTGAAAATATTCTTCTAATATTGTAAGGAAAGCATTGAATATTTTATAACGGCGGAAAATAACCGCACCCGCCGTATAAGTTAAAAAAACATTCTTACCTTAATTCTGTCGAAAATGATAAAAAGGACCTTGTTATGAAAATGACAGAAAGATTCCTCTTATAAAAAGTAAAACAAGGGTATAAATGCCTTTAACCAATATTCTTGTAAAAATGTTTTGAAATACATTTTTAAGAAACATGGATGTGGATGATAACGAGATCCTAATAGATTATTACGTATAAACAACCTCGGATAATGAAGAGATTGTGAAATAACCCTTACCTTGTACTTTTCCTTGGTTGGGGTAGGTTAACCTCCTGTATAATGGTGAAATAATTGTTATTAAATTATACAGGAATCATATACACTAATATGATATCATATATGATCTTTTAATATTGATTTGATAATAATATCTTAGTATTATCGTTGTTTTGGGTGTTAACTTACTTGTTTTATTTTATATGTTTTGTTACGTAAGACATGTTTGTAAAGGATAGGTTTTATATTATTCATATCCAGAATGATATCAAGTCCTTAAACATCATTTTTAAATCATCAAATGATAATTATACTTGAATGGATACGATGGAGAATGAATCTCATCGCGTTCGTGGAGACGGTAGTCCGTACGTACACACGAGCGACAATATCATTCTTTTGATATTAAAATAATATATAAATGGATGGTATATCATATATACAGAATCATTAACATGTTATATTTATTATTTACATGAGTTACATATCATTATTATACCCATCCAAATAATATTATATTGAATAAAAATTACCCCACGACGTGGAGACGGTAAGTCGTACGTACGCACGTATGGTGACATGTTATTCAAAGGGTGGATAGAATACTGAATATAGTTGTACCATATTTATAATAACATCACAGTATATAAATGATACTGGAGTTATTATTTTATAATGGTAACAACAAAGGAAGAAGAAGTGAAAGAAGAAATGAACTTGGAAAAATGGTGGTGAAATCATTACCTCTTCTTCGGGTTCTTCCTTTTGATTTGATCAAAAGGGATCCTTAGGTTTGCTTTATGATCAAACTAAGGCCCATAGGTTGTAGTGAGGGAAGTTGGGAGAGTATTTGGGCAGAGTTTGGCCGAACCAAAAGGCTTTGAAGGTGTGAAGAAATGATAAGGAGGAGTGCCCTTTTATAAGAGGGGTGAGGGGCACCTTTCGAAAAGCTAGAAATATTAATTTATAATAAATTCATATTCGGTTTCTAATGGCTACAAAGTTGAATATTTAAATGTTAAGGTGGGGATGGGTCGAAAACAACTCAACCAATAGAATTTAGACAGGTTTGGGAACTTATATTAACCTTATCTTTAAGTATTAACTCTAAGTTAATTAGTTTCACTTTTACAATGTCTCTTTGTACTTTTATATAATATGGTTAATAAACATACTACATACATCCAAGAGACCCCCAAGTGGTCCATTAATGATGAAACTATCATGATATAAGTCAATTGGCTACCATATATTTTTAGGAATTTAATATCAATTCATAATATAATATTTGTTTTAAGAACTCTTTTATGTCAATTTTGACACTATTCAATAGTTGATTTTTTTTGAAACTCATAACAGATTGATTACTTCAAAAACAGTAAATTAAATAAATCCTAATATATCATATTATCCTAGAAAATTAGTTTAATTCATTAAAAGTTTCATCTTATATTTATTTGGGTATTTATAATATCAATTAGTTTAATTTTTTACAATTATAGTAATTACTACATCATCATTGTGTCATAAATTAATTAAATCATTTAATGTCTAAAAATTATAAATAAAATATAATTATGTTGGAAATATTTTTATATTTCTAATGAATATTTATAATCTAAAATCCAACATATATAACCCTATGTAATAATTATCTTTCTAAAAGATATATGCTTGTGTCATTTTTGTATTCATTTTAACATAATTAAAAAAATGTCCCTATCACCTACAAGTGGCACCATGGGGTCCCAAAATCGACCCAAGGATGCCTATGGTCGAACATGTATCAACGAATAAGGCTAGGACACGTTTTAAGGTAATTAATATTATTGTAATATTATTTTTTAACCCTTATTTACCAGATTTAACCTTAACCATGGTAAATAAAATATTTACCACAGTAATTATTCAAAATGTCTAAAAATAAAAGTTACCTATTTACACAATTTGGAAATCCTGATTCCAAATATGGAATCCATTTTTCTAAATTCAAAACACAAAAGTGGAAGAAATTAATTTAAAATTAATTCCCGCTGTCAAAACAAAAAGCGTGTTTTTAAGAGATAATAACTATCAAAAGATTGACACTTGTTTATGTTCGGTTTAATTGTAAAATTATGTCCAATGACCAACATTATATTAAATGGTAAAAATATATTCAAAATATACTTTAAAACCACTAAAATTTATAATTTATCACTATTAATTATTTTGATTAAAAAAGTTGTTTTTAATTAAAATTTAGTAATTTTCACTATTCATCAAAATATTAAAGTTATCCGAAAAGTACCAAAATTTCATCGTAGGCTAAATTAGATATTCCGAATCCAAAAATGAAGTCCATTTTGAAATATAAAATATATATAATTTCAAAAAGTAGGTATTACTATTCATAACGGCTAGTTTGATTGGTTGTTAGAACTCGGTGTTGCGTACAACACATGCTATCACATTATTCAAAGAGAAGCGTACCGTAGAAGCTTGGGGTGTTACAGTTTAGGTGGTTTTCTGGGGGTGGGGTCTGTCCAGAGTGTTGGGGGTGTCTTGGGGTTGTCCAATGGGGTAGGGGTGGGGGTGGTGTCCAGGAGGGGTGGGGGTGATGTCTAGAGGGGTGGGGGTTGTCCAGGGGGTGGGGACTATCCAGAGGGTTGGGAGGCTATCCAGAGGGTTTGGGGTTGTCCAAGGGGGTGTCCAAGGGGGTATGGGCTGGGGAGTGGTGTCCAGGAGGGTTGGGGGTGCTGTCTAGAGGGGTGGGGGTGCTATCTAGAGGGGTGGGGTTGTCCAGGGGTGGGGGCCTATCCAGATGGGTGGGGGGCTATCGAAGGGGGAGGTGGTGTCCAGGGGGTGTCCAAGGGGGTAGGTGTGGTGTTCAGAGGGTTCAAGGGGGTTTTCCAGAGGGTTGGGTGTGTCCAGGGTGTCCATGGAGGTGGGGGGGGGGGAGTCCAGGAGTGTGGGAGGGGGGGGGGGTCCAAGGGGGTGGGTTTTCTAAATGGTTGGGGGCTATCCAAGGGGGTGGGGCTCATCTAGAGGGTTTGGTGTTGTTCGGGAGGTGGGGGGTGTCTTGAGGGTTGGGAGGTGTCCATGGGGTTGTCCAAGGGGGAAGGAGGTTGGTGGTGGTGTCCAGGAGGGGTGGGGGGCTGTCCAAGGGTGTGGTGGTGTCCAGGGGGCATCCAAGGGGGTGAGGGATAAGGGTCAGTTGGGAATGACTACTACATCATGGTTTGTGAAAATATAACATGATGATCGTACTGTTTCATGGATATTACTTTTGCAATATGATTCTATTTGGTTATATATATTTCGACCAGTTATAGAATATGAAAAAATTATGGGTTATCAGGGAGACTATGTCGTGGTTTTCAAATATGCATAGTTATCCTAACCCCATTGTGCCATGATGATTATCTTTACATTGTGATTTTCTCCATTTGCGTTTTTATTTTAAATTTTATTTGATTCTCATGTTTACACCATATTATCTAATTTTCTATCAACCATTGGAGGCCCCATGGTTTTCTTTGATTTACTAGAATATAAAACTGTTATATCTAACTATATTTTCTTTTTAAAATCACATTCAAGCTTTTTTTTAAAAAATATGCATAGATTTTTTTATATTTCAAAATTGTTTTACATTGTAATTATGATTTTTTCAATATAAATATAAATTTTTCTTATCTTAAAAAGATGTATAATTTTTTTATTTGTTATAGTTAATAATGATTCAAAATTGGATTAGGTCACATCTAATGAGAAATGAATATGAGGAATGTGTTGACTCCTGTTTTTAATTTGCTAAACAAAATGATCCAAGTAGTGACATTTTTTCTGTCCATGACTGAAATTCTTGAATATGAAGAAGTTGAAAAGTAGAGAGATAAAATATCATTTGATTTGTCATGGTTTTAATCAGAGTTACAACCCTTGGATTTGGCATGGTGAAACTGGATGGAATGTCACTGATGATGATGATTTGAAAGATGGTAATCTGATGGAATTGAAGAAATGATTCTCAATATTACAGCAGAACAAATTGAGATAGAACCGATAGTTGCACTTATATATGGTGATTCTAAAGAACCATTATATCCTGGTTGAACCTATTTTACAGTTTTTTCGGCAGTGTTAAAATTGATTAACCAGAAGGAGAAACATGTATGTAGTGACCGATGTTTTACAGATCTGCTACAATTGATGAAAGACATTATTCCAGAAGATTATGATCTTCCATATTCACATTATAAGGCCAAGAAAATATTATGCCTGATGGGATTCATATACAAGAAAGTACATGCTTGTCCAAATGATTGTATTATATATAGGAAGTAATATGAATTTCTGTCAGTGATTCCTAAATGTGGGACATCACGGTATAAGGTGAAATAAAAATCATAGGTGGATGTAGAGATTGCAAAGATCCCTTCAAAAGTATTTTGGTATCTTCATATAATTCATCATTTCAGACATTTATTTGATAATTAAAATGATTCAAAAAGGTTAAGATGGCATGTATATGAGCTGTTATGTGGTGAAAAAATACGTCATCTAGCTGATTGTCCACAATGGAAGAAAATTGATGAGCATTATTCTACATTTGGAAATGAAATTAGAAATCTCAGACTAGGGTTGTGCACAGAGGGAATGAATCCATACCGAACCCTCAGTAGTACACATATGTCATTTCCTGTTTTATTTGTAATTTACAACCTCTCTCCTGAAGTTTGTATGAAGCACAAATATTTCATGTTGAGTATAATGATCTTTGGTCCGAAGCAAACCAGCAATGATATTGATGTTTTCTTGTCACCGTTGATTGATGATTTGAATATTTTATGGGATGATAGTTCTAGGGTGTATGATTCTTATAAAATAGAATATTTTCAACTACATGCAGTGCTTTTTCCACTATAAATGACTTCCCAGTATAAGGAAATTTGTCTAGATACAGTTTTAAAGGGCATAAAGCATTTCTAATTTGTGATCAACAGACGTCATATTGTCAATTTCATCATGGGAGGAAAACTGTGTACATGGGTCATCAAAAGTTGTTGCATATTGATCACCCTTATAGAAGACTAAAAAAAGGCATTAAATGGATCACAAGAATTTGATATTGCTCCAAAACCTTTATCCCCTAATATGTATTTCGAGAGGGTGAAAAACCATGATGTGACATTAGAAAAGACAAAGAAATCTGGTATTGATATACATATTTGGAAGAAAATGTCTATATTTTTTGAGCTACCATATTGGAGATATCATGAAGTTAAACATAATATTGATGTCATGCACTTGGAGGAGAATATATGTGATTGTTTGATTGGAACATTGTTAGATATTAGTGGAAATGCAAAATATGGGTTGAATTCAATATTAGACTTACTATCAATGGGAATACGTTTGAAGTTAGCTCCCACTCCTGAAGGAAGAAGAAAATTTCTTCCCCCAGCTTCTCATACATTATCTAAGAGGGAGAAAATTATCTTTTGTCAGTGTCTTCATGATATCAATGTGCCTCAAGGTTATTCTTCAAATGTTAAAATTTTTTTCTCCATGAAGGACTAGAAGTTCATAGATATGAAATCACATGATTGTCACGTCCTGATGCAACAAATTCCAAAAGTTTCATTGCGTTGGATATTTCCCATCCATGTTAGAAAGACTATAATGAAGTTGTGTTATTTTCTCAATTCAATTTTTAATAAGGCGATTGATGTGAATACTTTGAAAATTTTGGAAAAGAATGCAATTTTTATTCTTTTTCAATTAGAAATATATTTTCCACCAACTTTTTTTGACATAATGGTGCATTTAATGTTTCATCTAGTTCAAGAAATAAAGCTTTGTGGAACTGTAAATCATCATTGGATGTATCCATTTGAAAGGTATATGAAAATATTGAAGGGGTATGTTAAGAATCTATATCGACATGAAGCCTCTATTATTGAGAAGTATATTTCTGAGGAGGTTTTAGAGTTTAGTACGAGCTACATGGATGCGGCGTAACACATAGGTCTTTCTCCATATCACCATTAATGAGTTAATAACGATGGAATGGGGATTTGTGGCTTGGAAGTCTAATCATTGTTAGCTGAACAGATGAATCAGTAAGAATCATACATCTTGAATAACATTGCTGATGCTCAACCGTATATCACATTGCATATTAATGATTTGAAACAATGTCATCCAAAGAAGAAAGTAATGTGGATTTTGTATTAGCACCACAAAACATGTTTGTCATGGTTTGAAAAGACCTTGCTCGGTAGATTAGATTTATCAGAGACATTAAAATGGATAGTGGGCAGTCCATGTTTAAAGGTGATAACATGGTCTGGTTATGACATTTATGGCTATACATTTTATATGAAAGCTCAGGACAACAGAAGTGAAGTTCCGAATAGTGGTGTATTGGTTTTTGTAGAAGCAATGCATTTTTAGATTGATAAGGGAAAAACCCCAATTTTTACATCAAAGGAATATTATGGACTCATTAAAGACATATGGGAGGTTAATTACATTAAAATTAAAGTTCCCGTTTTTAACTGTAAATGGTTTATCGGTAAGAACAGTTCCAGACATGATGAATTTGGAAAGACACTTGGTAATTTAAATAGATTGGAAGATAGAACTGATTCTTTTATAATGGAAACACATGCAAAAAGAATTTTCTATGTAGTAGATCAATCAGATATGCAGTGGTTTGTTTTTTTACAAGTGAAAAACATTATTTTGGTGAGGATGAACATGATGACGATGTTGATTTATGTGAGATACCTACTTTCATGGAAAGATTAATAGAACATAATGATTAGCATGTTAAAGACATGGTTTGTGCCATAAAGAAAGATCACGATGAAGGAATTTGGGAAAACAATCCATTTGTACATTCCTAAAATTACATGTAACATATGTTTATTTCTTGTTTAAATTTATTTATTTCATAAAATGTTAGATATTGTAATTTTTTTCATTATTAAAACATGTATTAAAACAAAATAAGTATATGTTTTTTTTTGTTTTATGTTTGTTCAGTTTACATTATCATGTTTACCATTACATGAATTATATATCTATCATTTTTGTTCAGTGATAATTACTTTACCATGTTTACTAGGTTTACTAGGTTTTCTATGTTTACCATGTTTACCATCTTTTCCATATTTACCATTATTTAACATGATTACCATATTAACAATGTTTACTATTATGTAACATAGTACAATTTTCTATTTTCTGATTACAGTAGTATTAAAATATTTGAATTTGTATACTTGTGAACTAATGTTTGTTTTTTTTATTTGAAGGATAACGACAGATCATTCATTTGATCAACCAAATGATTTTGGAGATGAGCATATTGGTCATACCACTAGGGATGAACATTCACATGCTCCTCTTGATGTTCCCCAATCTTCTTCATGTGCTCCTATTAAGACAAAGAGTTCAAGAGTTGGTAAATGTGGGTGCACCCGTTTACCAAAATTAGCACTTTCCTGTATGTAGGATTAGAGGATACTCATTGAGTTTGATGATGATGATATTCCTAGACGTCTAAATGAAAAAGATTTATTGATTTTTGTATCAACATAGGCAAAGAGAAAATTTTGAATTTTGTATGATGATTGGAGAAGTGTGGATAAATCGATAATAACTCAGTTGTGGGAGATGATTTGGGTAAGATCTTTTTCTATTGTTTGACTATTCTTTAAATGTTTCTAGTATATATAATATGTTTAACCTCTTCTTCATCAAATGAAATTTGATATTCCTGACACTGGAGGAGTCTGGAAGAAATGATTATCGATGGATGCCCGGAGATGGTGGGATTTAAAATCAACCCACACTTCGGATTTCATTTTTGGACATAGGAGTTATGACAATCCATGTCGTATATATCGTTTTATAGATGAAGACACATGGAGACAGTTTGATGAAAGTAGAATAAAAGAGTCATTTTTGGTAAGGTCATTGTAAACTTTTATAAGCATTCTTATATAAATGATCTTATTAATGTTTTTTAATGATTTATTATTCTTAATTTATAGAAAACAAGAAAATATAATTAGGATATCAAATCTAAAAATGTATACCCTCATAGTTTATCTCGGGGAGGGTATGAATTTTTTGAAGAACAAATGATGGTCGGAAAATTTCAAAAACTAATAGCTGAGACTTAAAGCTATGGAGAGGTGGCCCCTCCATCCCGTACATCTAGTCATGCAAAATTGAAGAGAGATTGGATGGGAAAAAAGGGAAATATATTTCGAAAGAATCGAGAATTGTAGCTGAGATGATTGTAAGATATCTATTTTATTTATTTAAGTTAACTAATTTCTTCATATAATTTCAATCATTATAGAAATGTTCAATTAATTAATACATTACTCTCTTGAGGAGAAGAGGTCACAGGGGGAATTTATAGCTACTGGGAGGTAATATATTTTATTTGTAGCATTGGGAAAGCCCGAACATCCTGGTCGTGTATGAGGATATCTGATAGGTGTATCGGTAAGAAAAGTGTTGCCACGTTCTTCAACTTCTAAAGTTGAGGGTGTTTTAAAAAAAATATAGAATCTATAGAGGCTGAAGTTCATAATATTAATGAGATGATGTATGAATAGATTATAAAGTTGGTATAGTCTATGTTTTAAAACATACAATGACAATTTCAGACTATAGCTCTCACTCCGCCACCTCCCCCTACAGAGCCCATTATTTATCCTCCACCTCTGCCAGTATCTCCCACTCCCCCACCTTAGCCTGCAAACCACATTTTTTATCCTTCACCTTTGCCGAACCTTCTAAATTATTGTGAGGTGTATGTTGATGATCCTCAAAATCATATAGTTTCATATGGGTTGGAATATTGTATAGGAGATACAGTTCACCATGAACAATTAGAGGTGGAGAATTAAAGGGTCACTGTACATGATATTATAGATAGATAATCTAGAGTACCATTACCTACGATGAGGTGACAATAGTTGGACAAAGTATCATCCATTTTTTAATTTGTCCATCCATACTTCTTCAACTCATTACCATAGTGGTATTAATGTTATATATTTTATTTTATTTTTTAATGAAGTTGCTTTATCATTTTAAAAATAATATATTTTTCTATTTATTTTTATAGGAATAATTCAAAGGTAAAGAAATATTGTATAGACAACAACAACTAAAAAAGTATATGACATCAGATACAGATTCTAGTTGTCTTGATAGATTTTCAAGATATTCAATTTTTTTGGTGTGTCATATTGAGTTTTCAATTGAAGCTCATGTTTGTGGATGTGAAATAACTATGTGGATTATGAAAACTGATATCATGGACCTTATTACTGGAGATAAGTTGGGTATCAATGTGGTGAAAGTTTTTTCCATGTAAGTCTTAAAACCTTTTCCCTGTGTTATATTTATTAAAAATGTATACATATGTCAGTTTTTTATTAGGTATCTATATAAGATTTGTGAGAAGAATTAGATGAGAGATGTATATGGATTCATGGACCCGCAATTGATTTCCCCTAAAGCATGTGCATTGGATGAGGAATAATGAATGCTTTATATTTCTGAAAGACTTGAACAGAATATAGTCACACAGTGTTGGATGATGCCTTTTTGTGAGAGGTATGAAACACATATCTCTCAAAGAGTTCATTATCTTTTAACATAAAAAACTACTCACCTTAAATTTTCTTTTATCAGTGATCATTGGATGTTATGGGTTTTCTTCCTAAGGGAGAAAACACTTTATTAGGTATGCTCTGTCCATGATAATGTGCTGGAATGTTTTATGAATATATTGGAAGATAAAGTTTCAATTTCTCAATTGTTTTATATATTATAATTAATTTTAATTTTACCCCATTAGTATTATTTTCTAACAGGGAAAGGGTCTACATTCTAAAAAACACATTGAAAATGAGTGAAAAGATCAAATATTTAAATCAGAATGTAAATATCCATTTATAATTTTTACTTTTTCGTTTATTACATAAAAATATTATATTGAAATTACACTCATTCAAACAGAATTGTCATGAAGAATAAGGTGTCATCGAATGTAGATATTATATATTAATATTTATGTATGAAATAATAACAACTGGGAAAGTTGTGAACATTGACCTGGTAAGATTTCCTTTTTAACTTTTCCATTATTTTTCAATTTGATTTATTCATTATACCTGTTAACTACTATCCTTTTCATTTGTATCTATTTGATGAACCTCAACACTATACTGCTCAAGACATCAAACACATACAAGTGGAGTGGTAAAATTATTTTTCAGGTTTGATTTAATTTTAGTTGTTTGTAGTGTAAAATGTAATTTTGAATATTTTCATTGTAATTGTGTATTTGGAATTCATTTAGGTTGGATATTTTTTTTATGTTGACAGTGTATGTTTTGAATGTTATATATGTGAATGTTTAGTTTTTCTCTACTTATTGTTTTGGTCTACTTATGATGGTTTTTCTAGTATGGATTCTGGTCTGGGGGGACGGGTTCCAAGGGTGTGGGGGTGTTTAGTGGGGTGGGGATGTCCTGTGGTGTGGGAGGGTTGTTATGTGGGGGGGGGGGGGTTCCGGGTGTCCATGAGAGTGGGGGGAAATCCAGGGAGTGGGAGCATTTCCAAGAGAATGGAAGGGTTGTCCAGGGGGTGTCCAGGGGTGTGGGGGTGTCCTGTGGGGTGAAGGGGGTTTCTAGGGGTGTGGTGGGGGCAGTCCAGTGGTTTGAGGGGGTTCTGCTATGTTTTTGGTAACTTTTTGGTCTGTTTAAGGGGTGTGGGAGGGATGTCTAGGGGTGTGGGAGTGCTGGGCATATACAGGGGGTGGGGGTTGTCCAGTGGTGTGGGGGGCTATCTAGGGGGTGGTGGGGATGTCCAGGGGTGTGGGGTGCTGTCCAGGGGATCGGGGGGCAGTCCAGGGGCGTGGGGGGGGTGGGTGTCCAGGGGTGTGGTGGGGGTTGTCCAGTGGGGCGAGGGGGGCTGTCCAGGGGGTGGTGGGGCTGTCCAGGATGGTGGGGGGGTTGTCCAGGGTTTTTGGGGGTTGTCTAGGGGTTGGGGGCAGTCTAGTTGTGTGGTGGGGAGTCCAGGGGTGGGGGGGGGGGGTGTTGTCCAGGGGGTGGGGGGAAGTCCACGGGTGGGGGGGGGGGTTCATGGGTTATGGGGTTGTCCATGGGTGTTGGGGGTTGTCCAAGGGGTGGGGGTGTCCAGGGGGTGTGTTGGGGTGTCCAGGGGTGTGGTGGGGTGGGGGCTGTCTAGTGGGTTAAGGGGGTTCTGGTCTTGATTTTGTAACTTTTTGGTTTGTTTTAAGATTGTGGGAGTGATGTCCATGTGTGTGGGAGTGTTGTCCAGGGTGTGGGTGGAATACAAGAGGGTGGGGGATGTCCAATGGGTGGTGATTTCTAGGGGTGTGGGGGTTTCCATGTGTGTGGTTGGGGCAGTCTAGTGGGGTGAGGGTGTTCTAGTTTGTTTTTGGTAAATTTTTTGTCTGTTTCACAGGTGTGGGAGGTCTGTCCATGGATGTGGGAGTGTTGTCTAGGGGGTGGGGGTATAAATGAGGGTGGGGGGGTTGTCCAGGGGTGTTTGGGGATGTCCAGGGGGTCGGGGGGCAGTCCATGGGTGTGGTGGGGGTTGTCCATTGGGGGGGGCTGTCCAGGGTTGTGGGAGTGCTGTCCAGGGTGTGGGGGGTATACATGAGGGTGGACGGTCGTCCCGGGGTGTTTGGGGCTATACAGGGGGTCGGGGGGCAGTCCAAGGGTGCAGTGGGGGCTGTCCAGTGGGGTGATGGGGGGTTGTTCAGGGGGTGGTGGGGCTGTCTAGTGGGGTAAGTTTTAAATGTTATCAATGTAAATGCTTAATTTTTCTTTGGTTCTTATTTTGGTCTAATTCTGTTTTTGTGGTACGAATTCTTGATTTGGTTTCTGGTTGTTTCTGGGGAGAGCAGAGGGCTACATTCCATTTAAAAAAAATTTTCTTCCACATCAGTAATTTTATAACCGACGTGATAATGGAATGGGGAAGGGTTTATCACATCAGTTATTTTAATAATTAACGTGATAAACACCTGTGGAATGGTTTATCACCTCGGTTATTATATATTTTTCTTGATAAAACATGTCCCCATGGTTTAGCATGTCTGTTATTAAATAAAGTACGTGATGAACATCCCCCGCTATATTTTATCACATCGGTTATATAATAACCGACGTGATAAAGGCTGGGGAAATGGTTTATCATATTAGTTATTATATAACCTACGTGATAAACACCCCAGCTCTATTTTATCACGTCATTTATATAATAACCGATGTAATAAACCCTCCCCGAATGTTTTTCCATGTTAGTTAATTAACAACCGACGTGATAAACACCGCGATGTTATGTTTTGTACATCGATTTTTAAATAACTGACGTAAAAACAATATTTATATCGTCGTCCATATTAACTTCGGCTAAAAACTGACATAAAAAATGAAAAAAACCGATGTAAAATTTTTTTTCTGCACTAGTGACTTGTCACAATCGAAGACAATCGTCAAGGAAAACTCATGAAGGATAATGATCTCTCATATATATAGTTCCCCCAAACTCTACAACGAAATATGATATCTGATGGCAATAAAGTGTTCCAACTTCATAAGAGTCAACTATCACCTAGATAGTTTCATGACCATTTGTTTTGTGCTGGTGTATTGTGACAAAGCCCATGGATATGTTGTTCCCTTTCCACTTTGAGATCTCTAGGGGCTTGCGCACTCAAGTCACTTTGACACTGTTTCCTTAAACCCAACAAATCCACTTAAAAGGATGCATCCAAACAATGACCTAAGGAATTAATTTTATCTGATACTAATATTTCATTACCCGACCAATCACAGGGCTCGAGCCACAAATACCAAAAGATCACCTCCAAAGTCTAGGGTTGGTGACAAATGCCGAAGATACATCTCTCTTGGGGAACTCATTGCCTGTGTGCCTACACACACATAGGTAGCCATCTCGATGAAAAAGTGCATACGGAAATAATCAAAGATGTAACAATAATATAAAGTTAACCAATCATGCATGAAGCTCTAGATAGTACAAACGTATGATAGTGTATATAAAAATTAAAAGGGTCAAAATACATGCCCAAATAGAAATATGTCCCAACCTGAAAAAACTAGAAAATAATACAACTAAAAAAGTGGCATGTAACTGAATCCCAAGCTACAACCATCATACATAGTTTGAACACCCAGTATCCCTAAGCTCCTATTTTATCAAGGGAAACATGTTTTTCTTCTTCATAACACATGACACATGTGGGAAACATTCATGTAGGGGTGAGTATCTGAATACATATTATAATTGCCCAAAATAATAAGGGGAGAAGTAAAGGATACAAAAAGGAAGAGGATGATAGTAGATACCCAAGGTATAGTGAAAGAGTACAACTCAACACAACAAAGAGTGATGGTAATCCCTTTTATGCACAAGGGGATAAACACGATGAGTAGATGAACTACTTGTTGATCCTTTTCCACCTATTGTAGGAGATTAGACACATCCATCAATGAGAAGTTGGACACAGAATTCACATGGAATACCACATGCATCAATTTTTAACTTGGAATTAGAGTAACCAAATACAATAAGTGGGCTAAAAATATGGATATATATATATATTTATATTTATATATTCTCAGTCACAGAATCCCAAGCTAGAGAGTAAGGGGATCTCTATCTCATAGCTCAGCCGTAGAGGAAGTGTGGTCAACAGTTCCAAAAGTTCATCAATGATGCTTAGCATCTCATTCATCTTACCTAAACAAACAATTCTAAGATACTCCTTCACCAAACCTTGATGTTATTTTTTTTGGGTGGCACTAACACACCGATAGGGTTTTGGTCACATCACAAAAATGTGTCTCAGTGGGTAAATCATCCATCTTCCAAATGAATCCAATGCTATATCAAACCACATCTTGTCATTGTGTTTCACAATAAATGGGTCAAAAATTCTATGTTGAAGACTTGTGTCCTATAAAATAGGAGGGTTACACATTGATAGTTGATAGAGGACCAATTCCCAACCCCATAAGATGGTTCAACTGTGATTTTCATGGACCCATGCCTAGCTCATATGGATGGTTCCATTCTAATTCAATGAGAACCCTTTCCCTAATACTGTTTGAGGGTTCCACTCAATAATTTGAGGACCCATGCCCAGACCAGCTGGATGGGTTAACTCTAATAGTCATCGAGAACCCATGACTAGATCAGCTGAAGGGTTAAAATCAAATATTTGTAGATGACCCATTCCCAGCCCGATTAGAGGGTTCTACTCTTAATGCTATCAAGGATCCTTGCCCATCCCAGTTGGAGGGTTCTACTCGGGACTATGTATATGGTGATCCTGTCTGATCACTATTGTCATCGAGGTCACCTCAGAACTATTTGTTCTCGAAATATTTCACATTGTATCTCAAAATCCACAACCGATGGATTTATCGCATTCCACATAGAAAAGAACTCAGGATAGGATACTAATGAGCCAAAATACGAGATAAAATGAATGAGATGAAAATGGTCGAAAATTTCTAAGAATATCTCAAGGAATACATTGTTATTGGGGGTTCCCACCTGGTGTGTGGCCCCACATCACATCTTGTCCGTGTCAATAGATGATACACAGATCCAAAATAGGTTTGAGTAAATGTAGTGCTTGTTGACTACATTGAATTTCCATGCTACCCGGAGACCAGGCTATGTGATGCTTGTTTCGTCTATGTATTTAACCCCATTTCCTTGTACTTTCACATGGAATCCCACCCATGTGGTCTCCCACATGTTTTATCCCACCAAGAAAGGGTATATGGAATGTGAGGGAGTGTTACACGCCGTGTCACCATGAATGATTCTAAAACACCTGCGCCCATGTTGATAGAAGCTACACGTCATGAATTCTTCCTTGAACACGGCGTGTAGTTGATTTTTTCCCAAAACATCTGATCTGATTTTCTATTCCTAGATCTACTCGATATGGTGAAAATATTTCCCTGAATCAGCATAAAATATTAGAATATGGTCACGGAACACCCTTTCTGATAGTATTTCACCGGAAATCAGCTCTGATTCATCTAGAGGGTTTAGTCATCGATTATGCACACAACCACACCTCTGTTTGTAAAGATCATGATTTTTAACAATAGTAACAGTCATCTTCACCTTCAAAAGATCCAATATATATATTCATTTCACATCGATTTTTTGTTGTTTTGTTGATTTTCTATGAATCTAGGGGCCAGATCGGGCTCAGTACTACCGGGAAATATCGATCCTAGATAATAGGGATCCAACTGGTGAATAACATGATTAAAAAAAGGGAGAAAAGCAATAAAAACCAATATTTAAACATCTATGGTCAAGCATTTTTTTCCAATGATCAAGAATTTAGGGTTTTGATTAGAAAAAAAATGAACAAAAAATGAAATTTTTGTATATTGGCACCTAAAATGTGTGTAATTGGAGAGGTTCAAAGAAAAAGGATATATCTACTCAATAATTTAATCTATGAATTTATGAACACAAAAATTTGAGTAGTACCTTGATTTTAGATCGATCATTAATGATGAATGAATTTACCTATGATTGAAGAGATGTTGGTGGGTTCACTACATCCTGATCCAACCTGATTCAGAGTTTTTTAGTTGTTTGGGATGATCTGTCAGAGATGGAGGAGGAGAGCTCTCACTAGAGATTCCAAAAATTATGTGGCTAACCCTGAAAAGTATATCCATGTTGATATATTAATAATGAATCTATTGGGGTGAAAATAAACTAATTAATTAATTCATTCATTCATTCATTAAACATGCTTCCCACGAGTGAGGGGTCTAAACATCCAGCGCCAACTAGTTTAATGTTGTACCCTGGGCCAAAATCATGTTCTAGATCGATCCATGTCCTCATATTTCTAATCTAGTTATCTTTTTAAGATTTTTACCATTTTCTTTAACAATATGTACATGCACAATATAAAATATATAGAAGATTTTACCAAAATTAATTTTGGGCCCACCAGACTTTTGAATTGTACGATGTCTCAGTGCCTATCTCTTGAAATATATATAAAAATATTTCAATGCCTTGGAAGGAATAACTAGGTCTCTAAAGTACCACCTATGAAGGAGATATCCTTTTTTTCATTTTAATTATCACATCAAGTGTATTGCATCACGATGATGAGATGGAGGTTTATGTAGTACACATACGCTTATTTTATGTTGTTTGGTTTTTTCCATATCAAACTATTGGTGATAGATATTGAATTTTCATGGGTTTTATTTGTTTTATGTGATCTTTAAATGGTCTATCTAAACCAATCACGTCCCACATATTTCTTCATGCCTCTTTCTACATTGTCAAAATAATCTTCAAAAAACATGGATCATGAATAGTTTGAATAGTGGTGGACAATGTCAAATATAAATTTTCAACTAAATAATATATCATATTATATTATTTTCCTTGAATAACATAATGAGTCATAGTAGGGATAACTTGATAGATATTAGAAATCAAATAAGATTTATATAACACATTAATGTCACCTTTATTATCCAATATACCAAAATATGCACATAATATCCAAATATCTTAATTTACCACCACATCAAGAATAATAAATAGGTTTTCTAGGATGTTTTGTAAAATTTATGGCCCATATAAAATTTTACCACTTCTAATGCATACAATACAAAATTCTTAACATTAATGGGACCACATGTTCTTTACCAATATAATTTTTTCTTGAAATATCATTAGCATCATTTGATTTAAGGTGTCACTCTGGAAAAATCTCAACAATAGCATGAGAAAAAATCTCTATAAACATTATATTGTTATAATCTAATCACTTATTACATATTCACCAATATAATATACTAGAAATCCATATTCCAACATTCTAAACACAATAATTAAATTCTACATGTTCAGTAATCCAATTGTACCAAACTAATCTCTTTATTTTTAAAAATATCAATCATGTGCATTAACTACTTAAAAAATACATAGGAAAATACTTCAAGGCATTCAGTATCATAGTTGAAACAATGTGGCATTATATCATGGATAACTAAAAAATAATCATTAATCAAATTGTGACATGTATCCTCACAATCATGATTAATAAAAATATCAATCGAGATAGATACACTATTAGTAGATAGATTATTGTCTTTGCTGTAATAATGTGTTATCAATATATTGATACTATGCACCGCATGATGTACTGCATCTTATATAACTTCAAATTCATTATGTGTAGCATCCTTAGATAATGGAAAAGAATATAATGATGATGAATAAATTTTAAATCAATATCGAACGTGGCTCTAAAATAGTAATTCATTTTGGTACACTTATTGAGAAACTATTATCAATGAGAGATGTAATGAAATTTATAGATTGTTAAATAATAATTGGGAATGTTGTTTTCTTTTTACAAAAAAATCTTCATAACATTATTATGTTTGATGATTATGGAATTCATTTGATTTCTAATATAAAAATGAAATACATCTAATAGTAAAGATCATAATGTAATCCTGATAAGGTTGTCCTCAAGATAAAATTCATCTAACGATTCATATAAAAATGAAATAAATACAATTGATGAAATTGAGAAGAAATCATGATAAGGTCAGATGAATATGAAATTCATTTGATGATTGAGATCATGATGAAATCCATCCAACAATAATTATTGAAAAGAAATTCCTTAAACCATTGGAATGGGGATTTGATCATGATAATGTTGTGGTATGGGAGGAATTCATCTAATGGTTTATATCCGGATAAAATACATCAAATGGTTGAAATGATGATTTGGTAATTATAATGTTTAGATAATGTTAAAAGTTATCTGAATGTTATGATCTAAATGTAATACATCAAGTGGTAGAGATGGCATGGAAATACCGATAAGTATTATATACGGATAAAATCCATCCATAGATTATGATTGAGATGAAATCATCAAATGGATAGAATGAATTTTCAATCATGATAATGTTGAAATAAGTATAAAATTCATCCAATGTTTACGATCGATATGAAATCCACCAAACTATTGGAATGTGGATGTAGTCGTGATATGGTAGAAATAATATTGGAATTCGTCTCATGGTTTATATAAATAAGGAATCCATCCAACATTCCATTTTTTTCACATTGTAGATAACAATTAATTATCTTATCCTCTATAAATTACTGTTTAATTAATTCAAAAAATTACACTCATTGATTTAATTTGAAAATTATCTTTCAATAACAATTAAATTTCTGGAAATAAATGGAATATTTGTCTTTTAGTAGCTATATTATTAAATATATACTTTTATGCTATGTTTATATGGATATTTCTTAAGATGGTATTACATGTTTCCACTAAATATCGGATTTTTTTTTCTCAGGTATGAAATTCAAAAAACAAAGGGAAAAATGAGTCTTGGTATCTTTGAAGAAAATGATCTTTACAATCTTGAATACAAATTATAGAGAAGGTCTTGTAAAAATTAAATGGATGAATCTTACATGTTGGAAATAAAAATCTCAATCGTAAATTACAACAAGATATTGTGAGTACATTTTATAAATTTCTTTATGTTTACATGTTCAAATACTTATCATTGATGCAATAAGTTATTTCCTACAACATCGGGCAAAAATCCATGTCACATCTCTTGTACAAGAAAATTTCTAGGTTTGATCACTTTTGAAGCATTGCTAATTTTAAAAAAAATTCAAGGTCAATGTTATTATTGTGAGATAAACATATCAAATGCGTAATTATTTATCATCAGAGTCAAAAATCCAATTCCTGAGTATTATATAAGATAATCATGTTGTTTGACATTATTTTCATGAAATATAAACGATGATGATGATGTTAATGGATCCTACTCTCCATGACCAAATTGAGTAAGAAATTTAAACTTAAAAGGGAGAATGATGAAAATTTTCAATATATTATTGAGAACTTGATAAAATAAAATAAATGACTTATTTATGATGGAAATGTCAAAATGACAACAAATGAAAATCGTGAAAAAGAGAAACACTCAAATAATTCAAAGGGGAAAATAAAATTTTATCATGAGATTCAAATAAAATTCGTGATACAAATTCTCATCCATTTATTCATGGTAAACAAAAATGAACTATATAAAAATCAGGGAAACATAATCAAATATCATAGTTTTGTTCATGGTCACCTTTAACATCAAATATTTTTTAATATTTTAAATCACTGAGGGTATTTTATATAATCTAACCCATTATTATATTATCATTATTTGTTTTATTAGTTTTAACTGTAACATGTGAGTAAATTATTGGTATATTAATCTTAATTTTTTTTTTCTTTTTTGTGTTTCACAAATTACATTATGATTATATCCTTGTGTGATTTCAATTAATTCATTATTTTTTTATCACCCTATGTCTCTTCCATAATTAAAATCTCAATCATGACATGGAAATGTAAAATTGTTTTTGTTGAGGGATTATCTCTGTGACCTTATGTGTGAATTATTATTATACAAAACAAAGTATTTAATGTATAAATTTTAATGTATTAAATAAAAAAAATAAAAATTTCATTTTTTTATTCCCATTTTTTATTAACTATCAACATAATATAATTCATTTGTCAGTTTGTTTTTATTATTTTGTATCATTGATTTGTAGTAATTTATGTTCAATATATTTTTAAATTAGGATTCAAATATTGTAAACTAATTATATGATGAATATACACACACACATAAATTAATGAAAAATGTATATAAAAAATATTTGGGAATGGGTCAAACATCAACATAATCAACTCTCAAGAAATTTTAATCGTACCCTATAAAGAAAACTGTTTATTTATATAATCAATACGCAATTTTCAACATAATCCTTTAGTATAAAGATTTGGATTCCCATGAAATGAAAAAAATAGTATCTTCTAATACTAATTTAGAATTGAAAAATAAAATGAGATCTAATTATGTGTAATAATCCCTTTGTAGTCTAGCCATATTGTCTTTATTCGATTAATTTTATGATGAAGAAAAATGAAAATCATTACCTGCAGATTTGGTAGTCACCATTTTTTGAATATTTCAATAACTATTTCAGGGGGTATATTTCTTGGGATGATACAAGGTAAATCCTTCATAATCAACAACTGAAAACATTACCTTCTTGATGATATATTCCAGAGGATGTTTCTCCATTATTTGACTACCAAACTGCATCAACTACAAATTGATCTCCTAATGGAGTGACATGACAGTCCTCTATAACTCGATAACAACCCTTCTCATTAGTACACAATTAAATAAGATTTAATAAATAAAATTTAACTTAATAAAAATCTGAGTATTAAGAGTTCTAGCACATTATGATATTAGGAACATTACATAACAACATAGAACATAAAATACAACATCTTTATTGAAAACTTCTTTTACATGACCACAACATTCATTCATACTTAGTATTTCATTGGATAAAATAAGTACATACATAAAAATGGGTGATCTATAAATTCTAGTAAGGGAGTCAACAAAGAATAACATGAAGAATACAACACATGTTAGTAAATAGGAATATCAATGTAATATAAGAGAAACATGAGCATAAAGGCATGATATAACATGATTATCATAGCATGGATATGTGGAAACAACATTTAAAAAAAATTAGCATGATACAATCATTATTGCACATGAATCATGAGTAAACCCTCATTGCACCTGAATTAGCATGAGTAAACCATCATTGAAATTGATGTATCATGATACTAATCTTTACCAAGTGCATTTTTGGCTATCAGGGTGCACCCTTCGTAATCACTTCATATAATGCATAAGTGTGCGACATAGATCATACAACATGGAATCAATAAACCTCATAGTTTATTTGATGAATAAGATATGTGGAACACATAAAGCTATGTACTCAATAAACAAATACATGTCAATAAAGATTCATACCCATGATAGATAAATTGTTATGGTATTCACTAACATGATGATTTTGGCATGGGAATTTTTGTATAACATTGGAAGTATGACAAACGTCAAATAAAAATTGTAAAATGGGTTTATGATAAACAATGGGGTATCACCTCATTTATTAATGAAATTGATGTAATTGGGTCATGGAAAATAATATCCTAACATATGTAAAAGAATTTTGATGTTTAAAATAAAATAATTGCTTGAATGAAAATAAGGAGAGAGAAATTCCTTACCGAATTTCGACATTGTAAAAACTATACATGGGAGGCATTAATGAGAGATAAATCGGTATGTATTCATTAAAGCATAAGGAGATAAATATTGGGTATTTTTGAAATTATACCACATAATTTTCAATTAAAAATAAAATGGTATAACAATATAAGGAATCTTGGACATAAATAAGGAATGAAGAAATACCTTACTTGGAAGTGTAATATAGAAGGCTTGGGAGAGGCTTGAGGGAGGATTATTGGGAGCTTGGGGCACCTTGGGAGGATTCTAGAGAGAGGAGGGATTGTTTTGGTTGACCTCTAAATGGTTTGAGTGAAGAGGAATGAGAGGTTGAGTTGATTTATTTAGGAAATGAGAGGGAAATATTTATTATTTAGGTTTTGGAAACTACACATTAACGTAATCCAAACAACAAACCATCCTAGGGTTTTTTCCTATGGTTTTTACCAAAGTGGAGTGGAAAATATTAATTTATATGGAAAATGGATGAACATAAAAAAAGTAACATGCTTTCTTATTGGGATGTGAGTCACACTCTAAAGGAAATCATTTTAAAATGGTAATATGTTTTATAAGTATTGGAGGGTCCACTATGGGATTGTAAAATAAATAAAACAAATATAAAATAACATTATTTAAATGTTAAAACATTAATTGGTAGAATAACCCTTTTATAGTATTTTCTTAAAATAATATTTGGTCATTATGATGTCATAAAACTAATTATATATGTAAACAGTATTTAATTTTTACCCAAAAATGTGATTGTCTCAGAAAATTTTGAAAATATCACCATTGGATAATTTCGTCGTCCTGATTCCAAAACAATATTCATTTTATCAAAATAATTTTTTAAAAATGTGAATGTATACTATTCAAAACACGAATTTATCGAAAATTCTTGGGTTTAACAAAAACAGATTTCAAACCAGAATAACAATTACAATTTTATTCATAAAAATTACAATTTTATTCATAAAAATTATACGATCATTTATATATAATAAAAATTAATTTAGTAATTATATTTTATTAAAACAATTATTTCAAAAATCCATTACTAAGTCAAATTATATTTATAAATTTAATTTTATTATTAAATTAGAATACTATTTTTTGGTTAAAACCCATTTACAAAGTAACAATAATAAAATGAATGTATATTATTTATAAAAAATAACACACATAATCATAGTTATAAGGTCTTGTTATATAACCCACTATAACACCTGGATAAGATGTAAGGGTAAGGTGTGTGATGTTGAAAAGATCATGGGGCGGCTCAGATAACATCAATCGCGTGGTAATCTATATTATCTTCCACTTCTACCATAGGTAATTCCGTTGAAGAATAATGTGATTAATCTAAGTTTTTGGTTGGTCATGATCAAAGCCCAAGGATTCTACCTCCTTTTTGAGCTCCGAAAAATGCGATTTGAATGGAGCAATTCTATTGGATGTAGTCATGATTCTTTTTTCTGAGTAAATTGGATTTGATAAATCCCAATATTTACACTTATAGTTTGATCACTATACAATAGATATATTAGCAATGGTAACAAATCTTAATGCTATTTTAAAATCCATAAAACCTAAAACCCAGAAAGTGAGAATGTTTTATAGTTCCACTTTACATATATTATTTAGATCATGAAGAATTTTCATTTAAAAAATTTAGGGTCATTACAATAATTCCCCATTAAAAAATCTCACCCTCAAAATTTCTACTTCCCACACTATAATAGATGAGTGTAACTCTACATCACCACTTCCTCTGATTCCCACGTTGCTTCTTCAAACTTGGTGTTTCACCAAAACACATTGTTAAGGGGCATTGTGTTATTTCACAAATATTTTTCCCTTGGATCTAATATCTTCACTCCATTCTCTTTATAGGAGAGGTCATTGTCCAATGGTGGAAACTCTGGATTGAGTATATGTGATGTGTTATGTCTGTACTTCCTAAAGAGTGATACATGGAATTATCATGTACATGAGATAGGTTCGATGGGAGGGATAATCGATATGCCACTACTATAATGCAATCAACAATATCAAAATGGCAGATGTAACTTGGACTAATATTTCCATTCTCCCCAAATCTCATACCTCTCTTTTGTAGTGATATGTGGAGGAAAAGCATGTCTCAAAGATTAAACCATAGGCCATGTCTACTATTTCTAGCATAGCTCTTCTGTCAACTCTAAATAACTTTAATGTACTGCTGGATGGTCTTAACCTTCTCCACCATTTCTCTAACCATTTATGGACCTCTCACCCCAACTTCATCCCAATATGTCGGTGTACAAAACCTCTTCCCATAAAGGGAATCACAAGGATCCATTTTGATGATTGAGTGGGAACTTTTATTGTAAAAGAACACAACGAGAGTAAGATATTGATATGATCATCCTTTGAAGTCCATTGAGCTTACTCTCCACATTTCCTCATGTGTTTGGATTTTCTTCTCGTATTGTCCATCTGTTTGAGGATGATAAATCTTGCTGAAGTTTAACTTAGTATTCAGAGCTTGTTGGAGACTCTTCTGGATTATAGAGGTGAATCATGGATCTTGAACTGATACAATAGATAGTGGTAATCCATATAGCCTTACCCATTCTACAATGTATATCCATACCAGTTGATCCAATAAAAAATCCTACCAAATTTTAATGAAGAGTGCAGTCTTCATAAAATGATCCAGAACAACCCAGATAGCATTGTTTTTTTGGATGTGTTCAGAAGTCTGGTGAAAAATTCCATGGTGATGTTCTCCAATTTCCATGTTGGTATGGGTAATGGTTTCATTATTACCATTGAATTATACCTCTCAACCATTACATGCTATCATACCAGGAACATTGTTGTATACTAAACGATCTTTCTCTTCATGTTATCCCACCAATAATGCTTGTAGATATCTCGATACATCTTTGTGTTTCCTTGGAGAATGGAGAAATTTGAACTATTTTCATCATGAAAATGTTAATTCTTTAAATCCATATTTGTTGGAACACATAGTATTGTCACAAATCTCAAAATTCATCCTTCATTTACATTGAACTCTGGGGATTTTTCTTTTTTTGATAGTTTCCACATTCTTTACAATTCTCACATCATCCTTTTGAGCATCCTTTAACAGACCCAAAAGTGATAGTTGAGAAATAATTTTGAAAGGATTTATGATGTTCATTTATTAATGATACTCATGTCCATCTTCTTGAAATATATAAAGATTAGATCCTTTTAAATTATCATCAATGATAGAATTGGTGGGTCCTTTCTACTTAGAGCATCAGCGACCTTGTTCTCATTCCCAAGGGGGTAATGGATTTGGCAGTCTTATTCATTGATCATCTGTTACCATCTTCATTAGCGCATGTTCAAATCATTATGTGTGAAGATATACATGAGGATTTCTTGATCTGTATATATTTCACACATCTCCCCAAAAAGGTATTACCTCTAAATTTTTAAACTGAATATTTCCACAGCCAACTACAGATCAGGTGTTTGGTATTTTTATTCATGAACATTCAATTTCATTGAATCATAGGTAATGAATTTATCATTTTTTGTTAACCCACATACCATTCCCTTCATTGAAACATCACTAAATAACACAATAATGTCTCCAATTGTGGGTATTGTGGGCACAAGCGCAATGGTAAGCCTGTTTCTCGACTTCTTGTTTCTCTCTTCGCATTAATCACTCCAAGAATACATAAATACCATCAATGTTAGCTTGGTGAGTGGGTTTTAGAATCGTGAGAAATTTATCACAAACCGTCTATAAAATCTAGCTAACCCAAAGTAGCTATGGATATCCATCAATGATGTTGGCTTCAGTCATCCTTCAATTGAATTTATCTTGAATGGATCCATAGATATTGCATTAATTTAGATGATATGACCCATGAATGAGACATCCTTCAACCATAACAGTCACTTTTTGTACTTTTCATATAGATTATCATTTTTCAAGGTCACTAGTACAGTCCTTAGATGCTCATCATGCTCCTCCATGGTTTCAGAGTATATGAGAATATCACCTATAAAGACTACCAAGCATTTGTCAAGGTGATATGTCAAGACTCTATTCATCATTTCCATAAAACTTATTGGACAATTAGTGAGTCCTAAAGGAATTACTATGAATTCATAGTGCCCGTACCTTGTACAAAAATCAGTCTTGTGGATATCCTCCTTATTCAACCATAAATGGTAATATTCTAACCACAAATACACCTTGGTGAAGTATTTTTCACCCAATAGCTGATCAAATAAGTCATCAATTCGTGGTAGAGGAAACATTATATTTATCATGATTATGTTGAGCTCACAATAATCAATAAAAAGGTACATTTACTCATCCTTCTTCATGGCGAAGAGGAACGGTGTACCCCATGGTGATGCACTTGGGAATATAAACCATTTATCAAGATTATCATGTAGTTATTTCATTATCTCCTCATAATCCACAACATCAATTATATATAAAGTCTTGGATATTTTTAATGCACCAGATATATGATCAATCAAGAATTCCATATCTCTCCTAGGAGGAAGACCAAGAAACTCCTCGGGAAACACTTCAGTGAATTCCCTCCCAATCGGCATGGCTTCAATGGTGGTTTCTTCCTTAGAGTCTATCATCTAAAAAAATAGGAGAGAACATAAATTATTAATATCAATAGATGAGATTATGGTACTAAAGAAGATTCATCCCCAATCAATGCATTTGTAAAGAATCAGGTGGTGGATTCTTCATATAGAGTGTTATTTCACTCTCACTGAAACTTATGTTGGATTTATATTGAAAATGTGAATACATGCCAATATCTGCATCAATCTTCACCAAAGAGAGTATTAATATGTTTTTTGGGAATATCAAAACACAAAGTTTGGCCGGAGATGAGTTATATTCATAGAATGAAATGATTTTCCCAGTTTTTTCATTCTCACATTCATTTTTACTTCCTTAATTTGTGGGGTTGTTGTTATTGTTCTAAAAAACATTTAGGATATAAAAGAAAACATAAAACCAAAATCAAAAAGTATTTTCAATATTCTTGATTGAATTTAAGGAGTACCTATCACTACTTCTTTATCGGGGTTCACTTCGGAGGCTGCGATTGAAAAAGTTGGCCCTTGCTACCTTGGAGGTTGTTGGTTGCCTCAATAAACCCTTGGTTTAGGGAACTAATTTCCAATGAGCCTTGGTAATTTACAGTTAGAGAAATAAAAAAAGTGTTGAGGGTCGAACAGAGGGTTCCACTCCTCTATCGCAATAGCAGGTTTTTCATCTAGGTAATAATTGGTGAGGTGCCCTTCCCTTCCACACCTAAAGAATTTCCAAGATCCCATCAAAAAAATTCTGTGTTTCTTATTTTCGAACCATTGGTAAGTGGAGTGTTAGAATTTCATAGCACCATTGGATTTATCCATCTGACCACCTAAAATAATTTCTACCATATGATTTTTATCCCAATGATACCCCTGAGATTCTATGATCTACATATCAACTTTGAGGGCACATCAGACAATATTCTCATAGATATCAAAGTCAAAGAACGCTAAGGCTTTTTGTGGGCTTGATTTTATTCCACCAAAGAAGATATCAACCTTGCATTTGATGGTTAATGAAAAAGATTGAGGTGTATCATGATATCCTTGTGATGGTTTTCGTGTACCTTCCAATGGATTCATTTTCCTTTTTCGTGAGGGGAAGTAAGTCCCTTTTTATATTAAGTCAGAGGGTGTGAGGAAAATATATACCGAATTTTTTCTTCCACAAATCCTCACATTATAATGTCTCGATCTCTTCATCATGCTTTGTATTTCTTATCAATGACCACCACTGATCATCCTCACCCTACATACAATAAAAATATTGATGAAACTTCTATTTTTTAGAAGTTATAATGATGGGGAATAAATTTCAATAGATTAAATCCATTGTTTGGAAATTGAGGGATCTTCTGATCCCTTAAAAGTAGGAGGTTTTTGTCTTATGAAGCACATGATTACGACTTTTTATTTCTTAGGTTGTTTGAATATTCCTCTTGACCCATGTATGTATTTAAAACCTGAGTTAATTGAGAGAGTATAGTGATAATGGTTATGATACCTGCTCCCACCGGATTGCGCATCTCATTAGAATAGCCAACCCCTTCATCTTCACATCGGTTGTTAGCGTGAGTCCTCCTATTAGATTCCATTAGATGGAATAAAAGAAAATTTAGGGGTAACACATAAAGGGGAATCCAAATAAAAAAAGGATAACTTATAAATTACATTTATTATCTTAACTTATGAATTTATAGGATTCAATCTGTGTTATCCATAATCTACTTCCAAACATATATTCATAGGGGATGTTTTTTATTCCCTAAATAATGGTTCATACTATGCTTATGAATTTAAAAAATAATATCTATTGGGAGTTTCATAACAATTACTGTCTCAAGGGCCTTTGTCATGCACCAGTTCCCATTCGAGTCTAGCTCAAAGCAGTGTTTTCTGGCCTTACCCCAAGTTACATCTATGGCAGAGCCACCTCTACGAAATCATTTCCTGACACAGATATTTATTTTGGTAAACTACTTACTTAATAATCACCAAAATTTATTGATGCTTTAATTATACATATTAATATCCCTAAGGCATTATCATGGGTTTTGAAATTTTTATCCCAAAAATAACTTAACCAATCTTCTAATACCAACTATAAAAACCCCTCTCATTATAACACATGTTTGAATGATTTAATACATAAACATCCAATTAAGACAACATTGAGGATCTATATGTCTACTGTCTTAGAAAATTAGGAACATTACATAACATCTTAAAACATAAAATACAACATTTTTATTCAAATCTTCTTTTACATGACCACAACATTCCTTCGTACATAGCTTTTATTAGGTTAAAATGAGAACATACATAAAAAAGGTGGGCTATAATGACCCTTAAGGTAGAAAACTAACCATAACAAGATGAATACAAAACATTTTAAGAAATAGGAATATATATGGGGCATAAGAGACAAATGAACATAAAGGCCTGATATAGAAAGATTATCATAGCATGGAAATTTGGAAACTACATTTAACATTATATTAGCATGAGCCAAGTATCGTTGCACATGAAGAATGAGTAAATGATAATTTCACATGAATTAGAAAGATTAAACCATCATTTCACATAGCGTATCATGATACTAATCTTTACCCAATGCATTGGAGTGCTATCTAGGCACACCCATCTTAATCATTTCATTTCAAGCATTATTTTTCCACATAGATCTTACAACAATGATTCATTAAGCATCACAATTTATTCCATGAGTAAGAGATGTGGAATACACAAATGTAAGTCCTAAATCAACTAGTACATGTGAAAAATGGTGAATACCATTTATAGGGAAATGGGTTTGGTATTCACTTACAGGATGATTTGGGAATGAGAATTTTGGTGTAACTTCGGCAGCCTAAATACGTCAAATAGATATTCTAAAATGGGTTGATTAGAGAGAAAATGGTCTATAATCATTTATGAATGAAATTGATACTAAGTGGGTCATGTAACAAAATATCCCATCTTATGTAATGTAATTTAGAGTCTTAAAATAAAATAATTTCTCGAATGTAAATGAAGAGAGAGAAATCCCTTATAAAATGTCGGCATGGTAATGGGTGTACATGAGATGAATTAATGAGAGATAAATGGGTATCTAATAATTAAAACATAATCAGGGAAGCATATGGGTGTTGATAAATCATACCCCAACATTTTTAATTGAAAATGAAGGGGAATAACAATACAAGGAAGCTTGGACATATATAAGGAAAGATGAAATCCCTTACATTGAAGTGTGATCCCAAAGGATTAATAGAAGATTAAGATAGGCTTCTTGTAAGATTGGGGAACCTTGGGATGATTTGAGATAGTTGATTGAATGGTTTATTCCGAGTTCAAAATTTTTTGAGTAAAGAAGAACGAGAGATTGAATGGGTTCATATAGGAAAGGAGAGAGAATTATTTATTATTTTGGGTTTGGAAAATACATATTAAGCTAATCAAATCCATATATCATCCCATGGTTTTTACCCTTGGTTTTTGAAAAAGTGGAGTGGATAATTTTTATTATTATTTTAATGGAAGAACATATTAATATATTAGTATTTCTGACGTGGATGTGAGTCACACTATCAAGGAAATCATTTTAAAATGGTTAAATGTTTTAATAGTCCTGAAGGGTCCACTAAGGCATTTTAAAATAAATCAATCAAATATAAATTCACATTCTTTTTTAGGTAAATCATATATTGTCAGAATAATCATTTTATAGTATTTTATTACATCACTATGATATCATTATGATGTCATAAAACACATTTTATATTTAAACAGTATAAACTTTTTTCCCCAAAAAATGACTGTCTTAGAAAATTCTGAAAAATTCACTGCCAAATAATTTTGATTTACTGATTTAAAAAATAAAAATCATTTTATATAATTTTTTTTAAATTTGTGAATTTTTTTATTTTAAAATAAAAACTAACATTTCTAAAAAATTCATTGATTTTAACCAAAACATCATTCAATCCTTAGTAAAAATTAAAATTTTATTCATAAAAATTTAATGATAATTTATATTTAATAAGGAGGAATTTAGTAATAAAATTTCATTAACATATTATTTAATTCAAAAATCTATTACTTAATCAAAATATATTTCATAATTGAATTTTAATTTTAACTAAAAATAAAATTTGTTCTTTAAAATCCATTAAAAAAGTAACAGGAATAAAATGATTGTATATTCATTGCAGAAAAATAATGCACATAATAATAGTGCTAGGGTATTATTACATAACCCCTTATAACACCCGAAGAAGACCTAAGGGTAAGCTGTACGATGTTGAATGTCTCTTGGAACATATCGGATAACATCACTCATGTGGTAATCCTCGTTAACTTTTGCTTCTCACGTATGCAATTCCATTTAAGGATAACATGTTGATGATCAGCTTGGTCTTGGTCAAGAGTGAATCCCAGTGAAGCTACCTCCTATCCAAGCGTCGACAAATGGGATTTATATGGAGAAATTCAACTGGATTAGTTCATCACTTCCTTTTTCTATGTAAATTGAATTTGTTAAATCCCTATATTTATACAAATCATGTTATAACTATTCAATGGCTATATTAGCAAAGGTAAAAAATTTTAATGGTATTTTAAAATAAAAAAAATACTACCAATAATGTTCATAGGTTTTATATAACCATATTAAATAATTTAATTAGATCATGGGGAATTCTGATTATTGAAATTTTGGGTTGTTACATACTCCTCCATTCATAGAACTATATCTCAAGGATTCAATAGAAACAACATGATAAGAAAAAATAAAGGATGGATTCGGTTGATTAAAATCTATCGAAAGAACTTGTGGGATTGGATAAACAACTTGAATTATATGACTTCAATGAGAAACTAATGCCACTCTTCAATTGAAAAGAATCCAATACTTGGGCTTTAGTCCAAACTGGTTGATCAGAAGTAGTAAGGGAATATTTTGACTGAAAAACATCTAGGGAATGACCTGTGGTATTGGATGTTCTACCTCAATCACAGGTTCATCATAAGATGAGTTCCCCTTGCTTTGAAAAAAAGGTTCTGACTTAATTATAACCACACCATCTTGGGTTGGACAACTATTGAAGCACCCTCCCCTGATGTCGAGTGATGAAAAACTACCTGGGAAATCATTCTTTATTCGATTGAAGTATTTCCATCAGATAAAACAGGATTTCCAAATATATCATTATCCAAATAATTAATAGAATTAAACTTGTACATAATAATAAACCAAGAACAAATGAGGATGCTCATAGGTCGAAGCCAAATGAGTACGATGATGTCAAACAGAGCACAAAGGGGGATATCATTATCGCATACATATTGAATGAATAATTTTGACCCATTTTAAAGAATAATTTTGAGAGTCCATGAAAATTGGTTTAATAAATTTAACCTTCGTAATTTGAAATTGATCTTCAAAAATAAATGGTTAAAAATAGAAAAATACCTTTATGGGAAACCCAAATTGAAAATTGGGTTAATAAAATTTACTCATAATAAGAGAGAAAGGGAAATGAAAAATTCACCATCAAATTAAGATCTTGATTAGGTTACTATTAGTGGAAATTAGAGACACATAATTAGAAGAAAAACATAAATATATATAGAAAGTGATTGAGGTTATCAATCAGAAAAATGTGTAAAACTAAGGGTCTCAAAGCAATCAATCTATGATGATTTAAAAATATCGTTGGTTCAACAAAACATAATGTATTAGGATAACACATTTTTGGATTTATGTTCCCTTCCATAAAGTTTAGAAATTAATTTATTCATAGAATAAAAAGAAAAAATATACATGAAAAGTAGAGTTTTACCCTTCAACTAATTCCTACCAAAAACTCATCCTTCACACCAAAGGATAATAGAATTACAAAATATTAAATTTATCATAATTGATGTGGGTTCCAAAACATGAATTTATGATTAATATTCTAGAATTATTAAAATAAAATAAAGTATACTAACGAAGACATCACATAGGCCAGTAGTAGGTGATACACCCTTATTGCCCTTTGGTTACTGGTTCAAGTCTTGTGGCCTTGCCGCACGCGAATGGTTGTCACTCGACCTCCGGGATGTCCTTTTTATGAAAATTCAAAAATAAACTCATGAAATTATTTAACCTTAACAATAGAATCCAATTTCAAATATAATAGATTCCAACCTTTAGATTTATCCAAAATACTTATGTCTTAACTCACAGTCCAAAATTTATAACGATGGTAAACTTAATAAAGATCCTTTTTCCACGTAATAACATGTGAATACCTTCATAATGTATTCTTTTAAAACACTATAACACCATAAATTACCATAAAACCTAATTGATTACATTCATGCTCCATTATTCCTTATAGAATACTGGATATTCTCCTTCTATCCAAAAATTTTTGTAAACACCAACAATGATGGAATATTAAAATCATAAAACAGTTTCAAGTTAGACAAGAATATCCAATATAATTTATCCAAATCAATAATATATTATTCCAAAATCACTACCTCAGTATCAAAACCAAATAATGGATTATCTTTCTCTCAACCAGATATTTTTCAAAAATGTTTACCTGCTATTGAGTACATTTTCTTGGTTCCACACAATATAAAGTCCTTAATGAAATAGTAATGTACTACAATCTTTATATACTTTATAATTCATAGAACATTTACATCATTAATACAATACTAAAATGACACAATACTTTAATAACAACATAAATAATCTAATCATTCCTCTTTATCTTTGGTAGTATCATAACTAGATTATTATCAAATAGCAGCATTTGGGTTCTATTCTGATGATTTGGAAATTGATTCACATAGTGTCCTGAATTCTTGTAGGTGAAGCATTGTACATTTGAAACCAATTTCTTACCCTTAAATCATGTACTTGGTGTCCATTTTCTCCCAAATTGTAACAAACTCCCATTCTCTTCAAGAATTTACCAAGGTTATTATTTCCACAGTTATCACATATGGAAAAATCCTTTATTACCCTCTTCCCTTTATCAGTCATACTCTCTTCCATAACATTATTCTCTGGCTTCCCATCAAATCCATAAGACTCAAGGAATTCATTACTTATCTTATTACCAAATGATATTATTTATTCATATGCTGAAAATACATGGGAGGCTATTTCCTTTAAAAATGATGCCTTAATACCATGAAATATATGATCCTTATTACTCTTTGGATCATGCGTATTTCTGAAGTTCTCATTCCATATAATAGGCGCAATTTCTAAACAATGGCATAACCTATGTTAGTTTATGAATCACAATGCATAATTCCAAACTTGTAAAATACGAAACATATATTAAAGATATTTTGCATATAATCTATATAAATAAAATGTTTTCATTGAGGAAGTATTTACATCTAAAACCTTCATAATGGTTTATACTAAAAATTTGAACTATCTTAAGAATATCCCCTGGGAGTTTCGTAACCAAGAGTGTAGCAAGGCCCTTTCTTGTGTACCAAGATACCTCAGGTCATGCCCGAAACTCCTTGTCAAAATTTTCACACCTAGGTACATCTATTCCAGAGTCACCTCTACCTTATCATATCTAGATAAGGATGTATTGTTTGGAAAATAAAAAAATCTCTACATTACAAAAATTCTATGATGTTATTCTATACTAATACTCAAAGACTATCTTAGAGTAATGTTCTCTAATTAAATTTTATCTACATCCATTTCCAAGGTTGTTGCTAAAATTCCTTTTATACCAACTGAAACACCGTAACCCTAGTTACCTAGAGTTGGGGCGTTATTTTAATATATAAACACTAAAAAAGGAAATCATGTCATGAAAGACTGATTAGTTTAGTAGTCTTGGAAATAGATTACATACATCAACATCACATTACAATTTCAACCATAAAATACAACATTAATTATTCATTGAAAATTCCAATATACCCTTTTAGATTAACTATGCATATCAATTATAATAAAATTCATTTAAATCCTAGGAAAATAAATCTTAAGAAAGAGATGAGCTCAAATGATCAGTAAGGGTAAACAATTTAGTAGAAGATAAAAGAAACAATATGCATTGTGAATAATTTAAAACACATGCCTTTAAAAATAATAAACATGAAACCTTTATGAAATAAATATGAGATGAGTAAATAATGTGATAATAAAACATAGTAATGGGTATTCTACTAGTTGAATATCCACATGAACCATAAATATTATTTTCATAATAAAGGAATGTATAATTCCAGACATTCTGAAATATTTTTTCAAGGCCTTGGTCATGATGTCTAAAAATAATTAAGGTGCCGACGAAAACCATATATCATATTGGGAAATTCCTCATCCAATTAAATATTTAATTATTTCATTAGACCTACCATTTCATCGAGGAGTTATAGTGGTTTCCACCCATCACTTACTATGTCCAATACATTCTTCATGTTAAAAGGTTGAAAAAAACATAAACATTCGTATTAGAACTAACATAAGAAATGTCAATACATTAACCCTAAATCATGAATGGTATAAAAATAACACATTAACTGTCAAATATATCACAAAACCTTCAATAAAAAATTGAATATTTGTATCATAATAAATCAACCTTGATCAATAATAACATCCTGTAAAGGATGTTGGCATTGTTGAAAATGAATAGTAAAAGTCTTTGAGAGAAATATCACTTTTTTAGGAAATCATTTAATGTCAATAAATCTATAATGGAAGTAATTTAAAAGATAGTTTTTAATCAATGTGTCTCATAAAAAATTAAAACTTTTTAACGAAATTAACATTTTTAAACATTCATGTCTATATAAATAAATCCTTAAAGCCATTTTGTAAACATGGACATTAATGAGAATGGTTTAGAAGAATAAATCATTAAGTCATTTGAAATGATTTTTTATTAAAAATTAACTTAAAAATAATCCATTTGAAATCTATATTATGAAACTTGGAAATGGATAATCAATATCTCCCAGTAGATTATTACGTAAAAACGACCTCGTATAATAAAGAGATTGTGAAATGAACCCTTACCTTGCACTTTCCTTTGGTCAAGTGTACATTTAGCCTCATATATAATGACCATAGTATGTTATTAAATAATACTAGAACCATATTCATATTTATTATATCATGAAATATTAATTTATGAATTTATACTACCTATTTAAATATGATTTCCATGTTAAATTGGCATTTCGGGTAATAATCACTTACTTTATCACCCATGTTTTAACTTGTTATTCTTGATCGTGTCATTTAGATCCTGATTTAAATAATTCTAGAAAATAAACCATGATTTATATATCATATATATTTATAATATAAATATTTAAAATAGATATATATATTAAATGGAAGGAACCATTTATGGAGACGGTAGGTCGTACTTACGCATAAATGATATTTCTGTTTTCATATCATATTGAATGGAACTAAGGGAATAAGATATATATGAGTATATAAATAAATATATATATATCACTTTTCAGTTTCATTATTATGTAATATATTACATATTTATTAATAATATATATTTTTATAATCATCTTTGAATGGTGAATGTAGAAATGAATCTCATTGCGTCGTGGTAACGGTAATCCGTACGTACGCACGAGCAACAATATCATTATATAGATGGGGAAATCTTATGTAATTTTATGGTATATCATATATAAATAATCAGTAACAAGTTATATATAATATTTTCATTAGTTATACAAATTATTTACCCATATAAATAATGATGTTTCTAAATAACAAACTATACCATGACATTGAGATGGTAAGTCGTACGTACATACGTATGGTGAAATTGTCATTTATATGATTGATAGAATAAAGAATAGGGTTTTACCATATTTACAATAACATCATATTATGTAGGAGTATATGGATGGTTTGGAAACTACAACGAAAAATGAAGTGGAAGAAGAAAAGAACTTGAAAGAGTGTGGTGAAATTATTACCTCTTCTTCTGGTGTTTCCTTTTGAGTTGATCAGAATGGCTCCATAGGTTGAAATTATGATCATATTAAGGACTATAAGACGATGTGAGGGAATTTGGGAGGATATTTGTTCAGGTTTTGTATGATCCAAATGGCTTTGGAGGTGTGATTTTTAGAGAAGGGGAAGTGCCCTTTTATAAGAGGGGTGAGGGTCACTTTAAGAAAATATTAATTTATTAATTTATTATTCAATCATATTCGGTATATAATGTATCCTAATGAATTTATTTTGATCCTTAGGTTGTTATGGGTCGAAATAATTTCAACAAATAGATTTTAGACATATTTAGGTTAAAATTCTAAAATTATCTTTTAGATTTAAATATTAGTTAAAGAGTTTAACTTTTATCGTGTCTTCTTGTATGATTACACGATATGGTGAATAAAACTAGCCAAACATCCAAGATAACCTAAACTGGTTAATTAATGACATATATAATAATATTTAATCTCATTGACCAAACCTTATATTTTTAGTAATATTATATCCACAAATAAGATAGTATTTGTTTTAAAAACTAATTTATGTCAATTTTGACACTATTTCGTATTTTGTTTTGGTGACTATAATAAACACCTAATACATTAAAAAATATATATATAATCACCCCTAACATGACATACTAACCTAAAAAATTAGTGGAATTCATCATAAGTCTGAATTTACATATATTTGGATATTTATACTATCATTTATTTTAAGATTTCATTAATAAGGGAGATACAACATCCTCATTGTGTCATTAATAAATTAAATTATTTAATTTCTAAAAAGTATAAATAAAATAAAATTATGTGTTAAATATTATTATATTTCTAATAAAAATTTAAAGTTTAATTTATATTCTTTTTATCCCTATGTAAAAAATGGTTTATTTAGTAAACATTGAATTTAACACGTTTAACTCTTCTTTAAATAAAATAATAATAAATGTCCTAATCTAATCCATGTAGACAAAATTGGTTCATATTTTATTCCTATGGTTTTTTCTAGTTTAATTACACATATGCAATAGAATTAGGACATGTTTTAGGGTAATTATAATATCATTTTGACCCTTAATTACCCTCTTTACTTTTAACTACGGTAAAAAACTTCAAAATTTACTATTCACCCAAAATTATTTTCCTCTTCTTAAACCAAATTTTACATAATGATTTCAACCATGTTTCTGTGATTTTTAAAATTCAACTCACAGAAGTGGTAAAATTATGTTTTATGAAAATTTGTAAATGCTCCTTGAAGGTGGGTAAAAAGCGTTAAAAAGTTCAATGAAATTTTATACATATAGTTATATTATAAAATGAAACAAACGATTACATTGATATTATATAGGTATTATATATCTATTTTAACTTAAAATAAACTTTAATAAATAAAATAATTGTTTAAATAAGATGTCAGTTTTAAAAAATAACGCAGTGTTCTTCACTATTCAACCAAAATTGATAGTTTTCAGAAAAATACCTAAAATATACCCCAAGATAATTCGGAAATTCTGAATTCAAAAATAAATTCCATTTTGAAAAATTCAAAACATAGAAGTTTCATTTATTAATTTAAAATTAATTCCCATTATCAAAACCAAAAGGTGGGTTTAAAAAAAGTAAAAACTATCAAAAGATTTACATGTGTTTATTTCAATTTGAAATATGAAATTTCATATAAGAACCTAAATTTTATTAAATGACAAATATATATTCTAATTATACTTCCAACGAATTGAAATGTATAATTGAAAACTATAAATTATTTTGATTACAAATGTTTTTTGGAATTAAAATTTACTATTTTTCATTATTCACCCAAATAAAAACGTTATCTAAAAAGCACTAAAAAGTTATCAAAACTAATTTTTTATGACCCGATTATGAATAGGAAGTTTATTTTGTCAAATAGAATATATTAAAGTTTCCAATATTGGATTTCAAAAGGCTTATCCATTAAAATGCGGTAAAATTTCATTTTCTAAAAAATATTTCCTTTATCTCAATAAAATGAATTTATTCTTATATTATATCTATGAAATACATAAGATGTATGTTTAAATTATATGGGATATATATAATTCAAAATTCAGTTTATATTATTCATAACCGCTTTTGAATAGCTAATTTGGTAAGTCGTGGTGTGATTGAACTCGGTATTTCTTATAGCGCAAGTCATTGAGTTAATTTGAAGAAATAACGTACTATGAAATCTTGAGATGTTAAAATAGTGATAAAATTAGTTATATCCAGTTTCATATTAGGCCACCAATTATGGTGATGTATGTATCGATTCATCGTGATGACACAAGGATACACTTCCCAAAATGAGGCACGAAATTCCCACATCATCTCCTCTTTGTTGCCTTCTAGGTCCTAAACACACCCATGAAAGTGTATGGTCTCATCCACATGCACGATTAAATAATATGATAAAGAATCCTTTGATACATTATCCCTTAGTAAGAAAACCTTAGGATTTTAAAGTTTCCACACTCTCAATTTTTTCAGAAAGGTAGAGTTCACTGCTAACGATGATATGAAATTCTTGCCCTGATCTTTTTCAGCTTCAACATGAATTTATAAAAGCAAGTCCATATACTACAACTTTTCAATGGACTTCTGAACCACCATTGTCCAAGTCATCCAACTTATTCTATTTTCTACAATATTTCCTTACCCAAGAATATAAGTAAGATCAAAATCAAAGGATTGCATATACTCAACCCATTACACTTCATGAGTTTTAGATTACATTTTCGAAAAACATATATAATAATTTTTTGATCTGTGAACACCAAAAAATGTTCCTCAAGTAAATAGTTCTTCTGGCACCATAATTCATGAAAAACTGTAACTAGATCATGGTTTGGAATCAGTTAATTCTACTCATGATTCCACAAATTATGAGAACCGTACACTACAACTCACACATCCTACATCAAAACTGATACACGCCTAACACATGAGTCATCACAAGAAACTCTATAGCTCATGTCTATCTCTTGCATAATTAGAACCAATGTATAAGCCTATCTACCCTTAAACTCTTGAAATTCTACTTCACAATATTCTGAACATATAAATTTTACACCCTTTATAGTAAATCACATAAAAAGAACTTCTAGGTGTCATATATCATATATGTAACACCCCGAGCTTCCACGATACGCTTCTCTTTCAATAATGCAATAGCTTGCATTGTACGCAACTTCGAGTTCTAACACACACCACAACCAATCAAAGTAGCTGTTATGAATAGTAATACCTAATTTTTAAAAATTTATAAATTTTATCTTGCCAAATGGACTTAGTTTTTGGATTCAGAATATTGAAATTAGCCTATGTTGAATTTTTGTTATTTTTCGGAGAACATCCAATTTGCTTTGAATAGTGAAAATTACTTAAAAACAAATTTTTTGATCAAAATAATTTATAGTGATAAATTATACTATAGAGTGGTTTTAAAGTATAATTAGAATATATTTTTACCATTTTATCCAATGGTGTTCATTAAAATTAATTTCACATTTAAATTGGACATAAACAATTGTCAATCTTTTGATATATATTGTTTCTTAAAAACATGCTATTTGTTGTGATAGCGGGAATTAATTATAAAATTAATTAATGAAAATTATATGTTTTTAATTTTTTATAATATAAATAATTTTTGAATTTGGAATATCAATTATAGATTACGGTGAAATTTTGGCATTGTTCTGAAAAACATCAATTATTGATGAATAGTGAAATTACTAAGTGGTAGTTAAAAAACTAATTTTTTGTTTAAATGAAACATTACCAATTCTGTGATTGTATTTTCAAAAATCCAAAATAAATGGTTGTCATTAGGAAGTAAAATTTGGTTCAATGGGATTAAAATAATATTTTGGTGAATAGTAACTTTTAAGTTTAATTAATCGCGATTAAAGGTAATTAGTGAAATTTAAGTTAAAAATAGTATTATAAAAATATGGAATGACCTTTACACTTGTCATACTCCTATTGGATGTGTCATGGAAGACCAAGACAATCCATTGGTCAACTTGGGGACCCCATTGAGCCCCTTTGGTAGGAAAATGACATAAATAACTTTTTATTTAATGTTAAAATAAAAAGGTCACAAACAAGAGTTGTTTTACTAAAAAAAAATTTAAATGGGTTTATACAAGTCATATTTTGGACTATAAATATTCATTAGAAATCTAAAAGGATTTCCGACATCATTATATTTTATTTATAATTTTTAGACATTAAATAAATTAAATTATTTATGACAATATGATGATGCAGCGATTACCTCATTAATTAACGATTTAAATAAAGTGAGAAGATAATGTAAAATATAAGACATAAACTTGTCAAAAACCTATTAGATGAGTATATTTCGAATATTTATCACCTTATCCTTGAAATATATAAGTTTGAGACTTTTAGAATCCGAAAATGCATTTCATAATAAAGTAACATTTCAATCTTTCCAAGAGTTCCCCTTCTCTCCTCTTATAAAAGGCCCCCACCACTACCACCTTACTCACACTTTCAAAGCCTTTTGGCTCGACGAACCTCTTCCCAAATACTTTCCAAACATTCCTCCCTTACTCCTAAAAGCCTCACCTTGGGAAGAAGTCTTCCCAAGGAAGCGTTTGGTTCAAATCAAAAGAGTTACCCGATTTTAAGGTAATGTCTTCTCTTATGTTGTTTTGTTTTATTTTTCTTCTCCAACCGCTTAAACTCTTTTTATTCCTATCTTTTGTAACAACACCAGTATTATCAATATACTAGGATGTTTTAATAATGAGTATTCGAGCTACACGTACACACACCTACATCTAATGGTTAAGGAACATACAGTTTCTGTGGATGGCGAATTTCTGCCTCATGAAATGATGATTGTTCAACACTCATAAAACACCTTCAAAGGTTGCCATTAAGATGCCAACCTATTTATAAATGATATATAATATGTTTATTTTTTATTTAAGGTTCTGTATTTTTCATTTATGGCATACCTTTATTGTTTCCATTATGGGTAAACACGATATTTTCATTTTAGGAAGTGCGGACTACCGCCCCCTCAAAGTGATTTGAATCGTTAATACCATATGTGGGATGTATAAAGGATAGAGTAAATGATATTATATATTATATTATACTGGAACTATTATATACCTTTATATAATTATGATTTCATTAAATACAAAATAGAAATGAAAGTAGCGTTCATGCGTACGTACAGCTTACCGTCTCCATGAACGGTGCATTTCATTTCTTACCTCTAAAAGTTATTGAATATTATAAATTCATGTATATACTGGATATATATGAGATATGTGATATCTATATCATGAATATAATTCCTGATATAATGTATATATCACCACATGAACAACTTGTAATTATAAGAATTTTATTTTTGACTCAAGTACCTAAGATCGACAAAATGACCGTTATTAACTTAAATAATTACATAATGTTCATAACATGGTAATAAGTGATATAAAAGGTATAATTAACTTGAAAAATGTTCTTAAGCAATTATAAATTAACTCTAGTTTTTTATTCAGGAGGTTAAAGAACAGTCGATTCAAGACATGACGCATGGTAAGGGAACTTCTTAACCCAATTACAATTCTTTGGGTTAATCTCCTACTTTCAAATTATGTCATAATATTATTATGTACTATCTTGTATTTGTACTTTATTTATGTGTACTTATAGTGAATACACATAATAGATCTATTTTATTTTAAAAATGATCTTTGTAAGGACTTCGGCTCAATCTCCTTTCATTGAGGCATATTTGGTTTTATACACAACTTTCCTTTATACGGTGTATAAACCCCTTTGACTTTTACGTTTATTCAAAATGAATCTTTTTATACAAGGTGTTTGACTAAAATACAAATAGGAATGTTTTTCTTGTCGTACGTATGCGACGACAATGACTTCTCCGCCGCCATGGCCATTATTTGGGTTTCGGCTTCCTCTACAAGCCTTAATTTTTTTAAAAAAGAAAAATAAACACCATGTTTTACTTTTCTTTTATTTTGGTATTGAAAATGTTTTTGATAAAGTTTTTATTGCATCAATGTGTTGTATTGATATCTTGTGATTGAAGTGTGGGAATATTATGTTTCCTTTATGCATGTTTTATGTGATACAATTATGTTATGGTTTATGATATGTTTAAACCTATTCATATGAAGAATTAATTGCACTTAATAAGTGATGGGTGGAGGCCGCTATAGCTCCTCGATGCATCGGTAGGTATCATGAGAAAAACTAGTGTCTTGGCACGAGGCCTTGACAAAATCATATTTGTGGTCTTGGCATGAGGCCTTGGCTACATGGTTATGATAGTCTGGCATTATGCATTCCATCATTATTAAAGTTGTTATAGATATTCCATGTGATTATTCAACTAGTAGAATATCCATGTGAGTAAGTAAATGGAATTATTTATGCTGGTGTTAATGTTTAAAAAGGAATTTTTTTGTTATACATTGCCTTAAATGTTAATGTTTATTTTCGAAAGCTTCTGTAATATTGTTATCCTTACTGAGCATCTGAGCTCAACACATTCAATGTTTTAATATTTTCCGTGATGTGAAGAAGTATTTTATGAATGACCTGCAGGGATAGTTAGAAAGGGATATGAGTGTGGACTATGAAGACCATGTTATTGTAGTTTTTTTTCTTTATGATGTAATGAATGACTTATGAATGTATCTAGTGTTTCCAAGGCTACTAAACTTATCGGTCATTCGAGACCTGATCATTTGTGATCATGAAAATGTTACGAAGTAATTCACCGACTCTAGGTAGTTGGGGTTGGGGCGTTATAATATATGAACCATCTATAATACCTAACAATCTCCAAGAGACTCCATATGACAATTATGTTCTTGGTTTTCTTCCATGGTCTACTCATACTCTTGACTCTTAGATGATTGGACCCAAGATGTATACATTTCAATCCAAAAGTATCACTTGTTGAGATTATCTTATAGTTGATGTTATCTAAGTGTATTCAATGTGATCTTAAGATTTTTGGAACTATCATGGAAAGAGTGAGAATACACCAAGATTTATCCCAAAAAGATTACCAAAAATGAATCCATATATGTGAGGAAAACCTGAAATATTGGATCCATGAAAATATAAAGTGCATTCATGATACCGAACAACATTAATAAGTACTAATAAAGACTATACCTACACTAGAAAGCTATGTGAGGTACTAATGATGACCTGACTTGAATGTAATGATTGTATGACCCCAAATAAATCTTTCAAAACACCCTCACTCCTCTTATTGGATCAAAGATAACATCTATTCGAGGTAGTTGATACCAGTTATTTATTATATGCTAGTTTAACCATCAGCAATCCACACAGATCCTAAGGGTACTATATGAATTCTGGATAAATATGACTATAGAAGCCTATAGAGATGTTTCAAGGAGTATAAAATCCATTGCTTCCTGGTATTCCAATTACTTATTATGCTCTAAAATATTTTTATAAGTCATCCTATAAGGAGGATTAGACACTAGTCCCACTCATGTAACAATCTCAATGGATAATTCGTCATCTCTCACTAAAGATAGCCCAGAAAATTATTTAGGTATGACTTACCTAAATCTATCTACCACATGAGGGAAAAAATAGTTTTTAATGCACAGTCATCCAAGAAGTAACTAGAAATATGGGTTGTCACTCTCTCTAGCCTCTAATTCTCATGTCCTTCTCATGATACATAGAAATACCATTATCCCTTGTAGATATGTATAACACTTTATGGTGATGTAAACATCATCCTATGATGATAGTAGTCAATGTGGGCTTGCTGAGGAACTAACCAGTCCATATAAATAATTATATTAAACCCTTTCAGGTTGAGGAAAAAAATATTTCATATGAGAAGATATCCTTCTATCCTAAGGGGAAAATTAATGTATCAGTGAACTATTTCTGATTGGATACCCAACTGGGTATCGAGTGTCATGATGCCACAAAATTACTCAATTTCAAGGCCCAAACTCCCCTAAATTTATGATGATATAAAAGAGTTTGACACAATTATTTCCAAAAAATACACTAAGGTAGAGTCTATTAGATTAATACCTCAAATAGTGTATGTACTAACACTCTTATCCACTGGTATAGGCTGAACTGCATGTAACTAACCCCTACCACAAGCCTAAATCACTACATGAATTACCTGAGTAGGATCGCTCTGCTGGTGTTACAAATCTTGAGTCTGATTACCTCTACCTTGAACACAACCTCACCCTGAGTAGTCCATGGTAATCCAACTACCATCTTTGGGGGATATTAATGGCCCCACTCTGAAATATTTCATAGGCATAGATCCTATATTTCTAGGTACTGATGGAAAAGACTTGCAGAAGAATTAGATATGACCCATACTAACACAACCTGTTCCTTCAACTAAAACCCACATACATTGTAGTTTTGTGTATATTGTGTTTTAAAACCAGTGATATATGATTCAAATGTATGTATGTTCTTTGAAACTACTGCTATCCATGTGAGAAACCTCAAAGTGGAAAATTCTCACACTAGAAGAAACACTTCCATGTCTCGGTGCTAAACACCCCTAGTTCCCACCGTTGTATTTCCATAAATTTTTCTTAGTAATGTGGGCTTAGTTGACTATCTTATAAATAGTCATCAGTCAAATGACATTGTGATGAGATCATATGGCCAATACCATCCCATATTCGAATAACCTAGCAGTCATAAGACAATAACTACATAAAGTCAGTACGAATTGCTGAATCTCAGTGAAACGAGAAGAATACACCATGATAGACATGGAAAATTATTGGAGGTTCATAATTTCTCTCTAAAGGTCATACATCAATTTATGTGTAAGGAAGTATTCCTAAAAGATCATTTTTAAGTCCCCCGAGATCATATCTCGATGTCGGTCTTTGTTAGTAACAACATCCCACCATGGCATGGTAGAACAACATAGCATATAGGTAGGGAGATTTAACCTCCACTCTTGTGGAGCCTCTAAATGCTCAAAAATAGAAATAATAACCCTTATCCATGACTCCATAATATGAAGTCTTCTATCCCCTTATATGGTGGGAGGATGATTTTCAAGAATATCTTGAGTCAACTCTTCCATAGTCAACGATGGTTGAGAATCACCTTGCATAGACTGGATCATATGGAAAAATCCCAATAACACCTTTCATAGAGTGCATCATATAGAAAAATAACTCTCGAAACTAGGATTTAGTTCCCATGTCAGGAATAGAAGGTGGTGCCATATGAGACACTATAGGAAGTATCATTGGCGACTTTGGGACCGCTACCTCTGGTGCATGGTCATCACCACCTTCCTAGAATATGACTCAAGGATATTATTGTGAAATGATTTAATAACACTAAACAAGGAATTCCCTGAACCCAGATGCTCGGATCTGGTGGATTATTTTATTATATTTGGCATGATTACGAGGAATCAATTCTCAAAAGGCCGATCAGTTTAACAGTCTTGGAAAATAGATTACATACATGAATGATACATTACACATTCAAACAAAAAACAAAATATAAATAATTGATTTTTAAACCCATTATTCCTCAATCATTACCCTACATATCAAACATAATTCACTTCATTGAAATCCTAGGAAAACAAAACATAATAAAGGGTGATAACAGATTCTCTGTTAGTGTAAATAATTTAGCGAAAGCTTTAATATTTTATAGAAAGATGTGTATTAAATAAAACATCCATTTAAACATAAAAATGATCATAATATGAAGAAAATAAATAAAACATTTCCATATAAAAACTGACATGGATATTCTACTAGTTGAATAATCACATATAAGAATTAATCTCATTATGAGGGAATTCCTTATATCTGACTTCATTAACACATAGTCAACGCCTCTTTCTAAGACTAAAAATAAATTTTGTGTCAAGGACTTGTGTCCAGACACTAATTCATCTCATGAGACCTATAAATGCATCATGGGGCCATAGCAGGACCCAGCGGTCACTTACTAAGTACACTGTATTCCTCAGAAGAAAATTTTGAAACATAACATAAAAATTCATTTTAAAACTAGCATACGAAATGTCAATACATCAACTATATACCATGAAGGGTATAAAAATAGAACATCCACAGTCAAAATATCATAACTCACTCAATACAATATGGAATATTGTATTATAATAAATCAAACTTAATTAATAATAATATCGAGTTAAAGATGTTGACATTGTTGAAAATGATCAGTAATACTTTTTTAGGGAAATATCACTCATTTAGAAATCATTGAAAAGTAAAACATTTATAAATTATGTCACTTAAAAGATTCTTTTGAATCAAAGTGTCCCATAAAACATTAACCTTTTCAATGTAGTTAAAATTTTAATACAATCATGTACTTATAAATAAATCATTAAAACCTTTTTAAAAACATTAGCATTAATGATAATGATTTAAAGGAATAAATATTTATAATAATTAAACTGATGTTTTAGTTAAATATTACCTTAAAATAATCATTTTGAGTTTTATTTTATGAAATATGGACATGGATAATTAATATGTCCCATAAAATAATAACAAATAAACAATCTCAGATAATAATGATATTGATGAATTAACCCTTACCTTGCACCTTCCTTTGGTAGAGGGTATGTTTATCCTCTTTTATAATGACCATAGTATGATATTAAATATAAAAAACATATTAATATTTATAATATCATACATGAATCATTTATTAATTTATACTACCCATTTAATAATTATTTCCATGTTAATTTAACATTTCGGGTAATAATCACATTCATTATTGTTCATGTTTTACCTTGTTATTCATGAACGTATCATTTAGATAATGATTTGAATACTTCCAGGATATTAAAAAGTTTTTATATATCATATATATTTATAATATATATATGCATAATAGATAGATATATTAAATGGCAAACACTTTTTATGGAGATGGTAGGCTATACGTACGCATAAATTTTGTTTCCTTTTTCATATCATATTGAACAGAGGTGAACAAGATATATGTATGTACATATATATATATATATATATATATCTAGTATCATTGTTATTCCATATATTACATAATTATTAATAATATATATTTTTATAATCATTGTGGAGTAGTGAATGAGGAATTGAATCTGATCGCGTCGTGGAGACGGTAAGTCGTACATACACATGTGCAACGATATCATTTCCATAATGATTAAAAGGTGTGGAATTGGATGATATATTAATTATAAAAAAATTAGAATTTTATATTAATTTTTTATATACATATTACTCATTATTATATCTTTTCAATAAATATATTGTTGAATAACAAATTACACCACGACCAGGAGATGGTAAGATGTATGTATGCACACATGGTGACATTATCATTCATAGGATTGATAGAATAATGAATATGGTTGTACAAAATTAATAATTAAATTTCAAAAAGCAGAATGTACAAGAGTTATTATTCTGGTATGGAAATAACAAATAACGAGAATGTTAAAGAAGAAAATATCTTTTAATGAGCTGATAAAATAATTACCTCTTTATTGGGTGTTTCCATTTGATTTGAATAAAAGGTCTCCATAAGTTGGATTTTTTCTCAAGGTAAGGAATTTAGGATAAAGTTATGGATGATGGGAAGAGATTTGGGATGGTTTTGGCCAATCCAAATGGCTTTGTTGGTGTGATTTTTATAAAAGTTGAAGTACCCATTTATAAGAGAGGTGAGGGACACTTTTGGAAAAGTTTGAAATAATATTCTATTACAAAATATTTTTTTGTATAAAATGGTTCCTAATTGATTTATTTATAAGATAATGTTGGATGGGTAGAAATACTTTCATCCAATAGGTTTTGGACAAGTTTATGTCACCATATTAACCATGTCTATTTAAGTTAACTCTTAGATAAATAGTATAACTTTTACCATGTCCTCTTGTATTTTTAAAATAAATGGTTAATAAACATACTAAAAAATTCCTAGTGAACACTTTGTGGTTCATTATTGACATATCTAATCTTATATGTGTACATTGGCTGATATTTAAATTTTTATAAGTAGTACATCATTTAATAAAATAGTATTTGTTTCAAAAACTCATTAATGTCAATTTTGACACTATTTAGTATATAGTTTTTGTGAAAGTCATAAAAACCTTATTACGTTGAAAAAAATTCATTGAATTAAACCAAACATTTCATATTAACATAAAAAATATTTTGAATGAATTAAAAGACTCAATATACATTTATTTTCATATTTATGACATCAATTATTTTGATCATTCCTTAATAAAGTAATTACTACATCATCATTGTATCATATATAAATTTCATTATTTATATTCTTAAAATTATAAAAAAAATAACATTATTTAGAAAATCATTTTATATTTTTAATGAATATTTATTGTGAAATTTATATTATGTATAACCCTATATTAAAAATGGTTTAGTTATTAAACGTTGAATTTTACACTTTTAACTCTTCTTTAATTAAAATGATAATAAATGTCTTCATATAATCCATGTGGATAAAAGTTGTTCATATTTTATTGTTAAGGTTTATTTTGGTCAAAACAACTTATCCAATAAAATTATGATAAGTGTCATGTAATTACAACACCATTTTTACCATTAATTACCCTACTTACATTTAACTATGGTAAATAAAATTTAAAAGTTACAATTCACCAACAGTTCTATTGATATTATTGAGGAAAAATTTTCTTACTGATTTCAACCATGTCACTAATATTTTAGAAATATAATTGAAAGAAGTAGAAAATTATTTTTTATGCAAATTTTCCAATGTGCATATGTGGTGGGTAAAAGATGGTAAAAAGTTAAATAAAATTTTATATATCTAAAATTATTATAAAATGACTCCAATGAATAAAATGAACTTATATAAGGATTATGTATCAATTTTGACTTAAAATATATTTAAATATAATAAATAAGTATTTAAATAAAAAATCAGTTTTAAAGAATAACGTAATGTTTTTCACTATTCATCAAAAATTGAATGTTTTTAGAAAAATAAAATAATTCACTCTAATATAATATTTATCTTATAAATCCAGAAATTATATCTATTTTAACAAATTAAAAACATATAATATTCATTAATTAATTAAAAATTAATTCTATTGGTCAAATCCAGAAAGAGGGTTTTTTAGAAGTAAATACCATCATAAGATTGATATGGGTTTATGTCCCATTAAAAGTGAAATTACTTCAAATGACCTACATTAGATTAAATGATAAAAATATAATCAATTTATTAATAAAAACCATTCAAATTTATAATTTAACACTATAAATTATTTGAATTAAAAATGTTGTTTTCAATTAAAATTTAGTATCTTTAACTATTGATCAAAACATGAATGTTATTAGAAAAACAGTAAAAATTTATCCAAAATAAATTGTTATGTTTCTTTTCTAATGAATAATTTAATTTCATGAAATTGAATATATAAAATTTTCATATATTGGATTTAATAAAGGTTCTCCATTAAGCGGCGGAATAACCGCATTTTTTAAAAATTATTCTTTTATCTGAGAAATTTAATTTGTCCTCATATTATGTATAAGAAATATAAAAGATGATTGTTAAAATTATGTGGGATATATAAAAAATTACAAATGTTTTTATTTCTATTTTAAAAAACTTTTTAAATGGATAGTTTGATAGTTCATGGTGTACTGGAACACAATGTTGGATACATCACACACTATTGTATTATTCAAGAGAAATGTACCATAGAAGCATGGGGTGTTACATTCATCCCTATTTCAATAAATTTCATCATCACAATTTGAAATTGTTCTTCAAAAATAAAAGGATAAAAAATACATTTCATCTTTTTGGAAAATTCAGATAAAAAATAGGGTTAATAAAATTTATTCTTAAGAAGAGGGAAAGGGAAATGAAAAAGTCACCACAAAATTAGGATTTCGAATGGGAGAACATTGGTGGAAATTATAGTTGGAGGGAAAATGTAAATATTTATAGGGAGTGATTGATGTCATCAATCAAAAACAACTGAATGGAACATTGAGGACCTCAAAGCCATAAAACTACGATGATTTGAAATATCATTAATTCACCAAAACATAGTATATTAGGATAACAAGTTTTTTTGTTCATACCTTCCCTAGAGTTTAAGAATTAATTTTTTCATAGAATAAGAGAAAATAATATACTCTACATGTAGAGTTTCATCTTTCAACTAATTCCGACCACAAACAAATCTTTCACTCAAAAAGATAATAGAATTCAAAAATAATCTATTTATCCTAATCCTATAGGGGTCCAAAAGTAATGAATTTATAATTCATTTTTGATACTATTAAGAAAACTAATTTAAACATACCAATATATCACATAGGCCAGATGTAGGTGATGCACCTTTGTCTCCCTTCGGTTGTGGGTTTAAGGATCGCGACCTTGCCGAATGTGATGGGTTATCATCCGACCTCTAGGTTTTATGATCCCTTCACTAATGTTTTAGAATTTATCTCATCATAGAATAAGATAAAAAAATATACTTGACATGTAGAGATTTATCCTTCAACTAATTCTTACCACAAATTTATCTTTCACTCAAAAAGATAATAGAATTCAAAAATAATCTATTTATCTTATTCTTATAGGGTTCAAAAAATAATCTATTGGTGGAAGTTATATTTAGAGATAAAATTTAAATATTTATAGGGAGTGATTGAGGCCATCAATCACAAACAAGTGAATGGAAAATTGATGGCCTTAAAGCTATAAAACTATGATGATTTAAAATATCATAAGTTCAACAAACCAAAGTATATTAGCATAATTGTTTTTTGTTTTATGATCCCTACCCTAGTGTTTAAGAATTAATATCTTCATAGAATAAGTTAAGAAAAATATACTTGACATGTATAATTTCATCCTTCAACTAATTACTACAAAAAACTTATCCTTCATTATAAAAGATAATAGAATTCAAAAATAATATATTTTTCCTAATCATATATGTTTCCAAAAATAATTAATTTAAAATTAATTTGTGAGACTATTAGAAAAACTTATTTAAACATACTAGGATATCACATAGGAAAGTGGTAAGTGATGCACCTTTATTTCCCTTCAATTGTGGGTTTAATTCCAGCGGCCTTGTCGGACATAACAGGTTATCGCCTGACCTCCAGGTTGTCATTTTTATAACAATCCAAAAATAATATTGAGAAATTTCTTAAACTAAAACAATAGTTTTAAATTACAACTTAGTTTATTCTAACCATTAGACTTATCCAAAATACTTTGGTCCAAATTCATTATCCAAAATTTATAAGGTAAACATAATGAAGATCACTTTTTCCACATAATAACATGTAAATAAATTCATCATGTATTCTTTTAAAACATGTTGAAACCCTGAATTACCATTAACCCTTATTGATTACATACATTCTACCTTATTCCTTATAGAACCACTACTAAAAAATTAATCTATAGATATTGTTTTGAACTGTGGATATAAGCCTAAAAACCGTTGCAAATGTGTTTTAGTAATGTTTTGAAATCGTGCCTAAAACCTTTCCCATTTCAAAAAAAAACACCACCCCGCTAGATCCCCTGGACAGCCGCCTCAAACCCCCTGGACAGCACCCCCCCGCTAGACCCCCTAGATAGCAGCCCCCCTGATGGACCAACTAGATTTCCTCACCCGCTGAAGGACCCCCTAGACTGCAGCCCCCCTACTGGACCCCCATAGAGAATAGCCCCCCCCCCCCCCCATGCTGGACCCCCTGGATAACAGCACCCCCTACTGGACCCCCATGAATAGAATCCCGACTGCTGGACCCCCCGGAATAGAAGCCCCCCCTGTTGGACCCCCCAAGACAGAAGCCCCCCCCCCAAGACATCCCATGAACACCCATTTCCCCTCACCCAATGCACCACTAGTCACCCGCCACAGATATCCCTTTCACCCCTTACACATACCCCATTACACCTCCTTACACAACTCATAATACCCCCTGTTGGACCCCCTGGATAGAAGCCCCCCTACTAGACCCCTTGGACAAAAACCATACCCCTATGGGTCCCCCTGGACAGCAGCCCCCCTTGACAGAAGCCCCCCCATGCTGGACCCCCTATACTACATCCCCGCCCCCCCTGATGGACCCCCCTAGACAGCCCCCCTTACACATCCCTTGAACACCGATTTCCCCCATGTTGGTCCCCCTTGCACCACCCCTACTAGACACCCCCTACACCACCCTTCCTAGACACTTCCCCTGCTAGACACCCTTGCAACCCTTTCCCCCCACTCCCCCTATAGACCCCGTTGAACACCCCCACTGTAGAACCCCCCCCCCCCCCACACACACACACACCTCTCCCTCCTGGACTGACATCCCCCCCACCTGTAGACCCACCTTGCACCCCCCTCTTGGAAACCCCCTCCCCTGGACCGACCCCCTCCTTCCTGGATAGACCCCCACCCCCTAGACAGACCCCCTACTTTCTAGGCAGATTGTCAAATCTATGAGGAGGTATGTTTTTAGGGAATGGTCATGTAAATTGTTAATTGTATGATACTATATTGTATTATAATATTTTCAGTATCGATATGGTTTCAACAAGGATAGAGAGTTGAGAAATTCATGTATGAATGATCCAAACTGTTATCCATTCCTAGAACAAAAAGACTTGTTTGATACATCAACAACCATATGGTACAATAGAAATAAAAATATGAAAATTAATTAATGTTATTGTATGACAAAAGAAATTAAGAAAATTGAATGTTGCAAGATAAGGTAATATGTGATGTGCTTTTCTAAACCATTATGCTCTATTGGAAAATGTTACTACATTGGAAACTTGAAATTGTGTTATTTTTAGTGAAATAAGAATCACAAAAGTGGTTGTTTATTGTTAAGAGATTACCTGAATATAGAAGAAAGCAATTTCTATTTACAATGTCTTGATGAAATGTGGAGTATTTGGATATATCTAATGTAATTTAAAAACCCTTATTGAATATATCTATTTAATATCTATTAAAGCTTATATAATATTAAAGAAACCTACAAAGACTAACTACACCCCCCTGCCCCACCCCCCTTGACCCACTGCCCCACTACCCCACTGCACCACCCCCTTTTACCCCTCCCCCTCCCCCTTCCCTGTAAACCCCATTCATACCACCCCTATCCCTACATTATAGACCTCCACACTCCACCATGCCCCTCCTCCCACCCCTCCCCCTGCATTGCATACCTCTCCCCTGACCCCTCCTCTGCAGACCTCCCCCTCCCCACTCCCCCTTCCCTTCAGACATCCACCCTTCCCCCTACCCCTTCCCCCTGCCCGGCATACCTCCCCCTTTCCCCTTCCCCCCAGCCCTGTAGACCATCCCCCTCCCCCGCCCCCTTCCCCCTACCCCTACCCCCTGCCCCCTGCCCCCTCCACCCACCACTCCCCCTGCCGCATGCCCCCAGCCCCCAGCCCACAGCCCGCATCCCCCCTCCTACCTCCCCTTAGTCCCCTGCCCCCTGCCCCCTCCACCCTCCCCCTACCCCCTGCCTCCTGCCCTACAAACATTGTAGATGACCCTGTATTACCAAAATTTTCATATCCAATGCATTAAAAATCCATTCGACAACTATTTTTGAGTTAAGCTAACCGTAGACAATGATTTCATTGGACAAAGGAATGAAATCTCCTGCTATGACTACGTTATGACTACCAAAATAATGCTTTATGATTGTGATGGAGGTGGTATGAAAATCACATTTTCTTACCCCTTTCGATATCCCATTATCTTTCGATATGATATACACATTTATCACATACATGATATGATTAATATGCCTTTATGATTCCATAAATAATTAAATGTAATCAACCATTTTTATTGTAAAAAATTAGGATTGAGGTTATATATATCTTTTCAAAATACAACGTGGGACAGGGTTCACACCGTGATGTATTTAGAAGGAGATTCATGTCATATCCTGGGGTCATTCCAAGATTTTATTATCCCCAGTTTTTTAATTAACTAAATCATTAAATTAAATGTAAAATGATATTTTTCCTACTGTGGTTAACACACATCTATCCCAGCTTCTACCACATTGGATTTAAGATGAACAACATGGGTTTGTAAATGGAATAAAAATTCGGGGTGCACACCCCCCTCCTCACTACACACCCCCTCACCCTGCAAACCCCCAAACTAGCCCCCCTAGACTGCAAGAGCCCCCTACACCCCCTGCACCCCCAGCCCCCTAGAACACCCCCCAAACCAGTCTCCTCCCCACAACCATCCCCTAACCCCCCTGACACCACCCCCTAGCATGCACCACCACCCCCAGCACCCCCTCCCTCACAAACCAGTCCCCTAGCCTGCACCCCCCCTACACCACCGCTCCAACCTACACCAGCACCCCCTAATACCAGCCCACTAGACCCCACTAGAACCCCATGTACTCCCCCCCCAGCCTCCACCAACACCCCCTTCCCAACCCTAAATTCCCCACTACCCCACTACACCCACCACCTTGAACCCCCTCGCCCCCCCCCTTGCCCTACAGACCCCCCCCCCCCCCCTATAGACCACCCCCTACCCCCCTCCACCCTACCCCTTGACCCCTACCCCCTACCCCTTCCCCTTCCCCCTAACCCCTCCACAAACCCCTGCCCCCTGCCCCCTACCCCCTACCTTGAAGATCTCCCCCTACCCCTTACCCCCTACCCCCTTCCCCTTTCCCTACATAACTCCCCAATTCCACTTTCCCCCTGCCCCTACCCCCTGCCCTTCTATGTTTTGTTTCTAGTTATCTACATAGCATGAATCCCTATCCACAGACACAACCTATCTTGCAAAATCATACATACAAGAAATCCAATTATTGTGAATACATTGAGTAAAATAAAACATCATTAAGATTTATTCAGAATGAGTTATACTAATAAAAGGGATGAGAAGAATGTCTGGGGAGAAAACCATTTCAAAAGGACCATCTGCATTTGAGAAATAATATTGGAAAAATGAGGTCCAATGGAAATTTACTCTGAATTTATGACAACCTTTCTTTTATTACAAACTTAAACATGATTTATTACATAAAAATTCACTTGATACAACAAAGAAGATTTAACGTTTTTGTGTCTTAGGGGAATAGGATCATTACATAAATACTTAAAACATGAAATACAATATCTTTATTGATAAATTTCTTTACATGACCACTACATTACTTCATACTTATCATTTCATGGGATAACATGAGGACATTCATAAGAAAATGGTGAGCTATAAAGCCTAGTAATGGAGTACACATGAAAAAACATGAGTAGTATAATACATGTTAGGAAATAGGAATATCAATAGAGAATAAGAGAAATATGAACATAAAGGAATGATAAGGCATGATAATCATGACATGGAAATGTGGCAATAACACATAACATGGAATTAGCATGAGCCAAGGCTCATTTCACATGAAGCATGAGTAAACCCTCACTGAACATGAATCACAAGTAAACCCTTGTTTCACTTGAATTACCATGAGTCAACACTCATTGCACATGAAATATCATGATACTATACTTTACCCAATGCATTGGAGTGATATAAGAGTGTACCTTTCTTAAACATTTCATTTCATGCATAAGTGTTCCACATAGATCATAAAATTTAGATTCATAAAACATAATCATTTATTACATGATAATGAAATGTTGAATTAATACATGAAACTATATAATCAATAAGTAAAAGTGGATAAAGGTTTATACCCTTGATGGAGAAATGGGCCTGGTATTAACCACACAAGGGCATTGGCTTAGAAAATCGGTGCTATTTCGGCAGCGTAACGGCGTGACATAAGAATTAAAAAAATGGTTAATGAGAGAGAAAGTGGTTCCTCATCATATTTACATGTAATGTAAACTAATGAGGTCATATAGATACATGTCCAAACAATTTTAATTGAATTTATATTCATGATACAATAGTATTGCTTGATTGTAAACAAAGAGAGAGAAGTTCCTTTCGAAATTTCGGCATAGTAATGGGTGTACATGGGAGGAATTTAATAAGAGAGAAAGAGGTCTCCAATCATTAAAACATAGTGATGTAAGTATGAGGGAGGTGAAAAACCATACCCCAACATTCATAATTGAAATTAAATGGGAAAAACAACTTAAAGAAAAATTGGCCAAAAATGAGAAAGGAAGAAAAAACCCTTACTTGGAAGTGCACTTCCAAAGGCTAGAGAGAGGGTTGTGAGAGGCTTCTTGGGAGCTTGGGGAACCTTGTGAGGATTCTAGAGAAGGTAGGGAAGAGTTTGGACGAACTCAAAAGGCTTTGAGTGGGGAGGAAGTGGGATCTTGGGTGGGTTTAGATAGGAAAGGTGAGAGAATTCTTTATTATTTTGGTTTGGGTCCCCTTACATTAAATTAATCCAAAACACAAACCATACCATGGTTTTTGCCCATGTTTTTTGGAAAAGGGAATAGGACAAAAATATTTTATAATACCAAATTCCGAACTTCATAAAATAAAATGGTTGCTTATGTGGAGGTGATTCATACTCCCATGGAATATAATTTAAAAAGACAAAGTGTTTAATAAGTCTTGAGGGGTTCATTAATTCTTTGAAAATTAAGCCAAACTAACCCAAAATCACATTAATTTAATGGTAAGACATATATTGGCTGAACATAATGATTATAGTATTATATTACATCACTATTTGGTCATTATGATGTCATAAAACACATTATCTATTTAAACGGTATTTAAATTTTACCCAAACATTTGACTGTCTCAGAAAATTATGAAAAATTCATCATTGGATAATTTTGACATCCTGATTCCATAAATAAAATTCATTTTATCTAAATAATTTTCTAAATATTTTAATATTCACTTTTAAAATAATAATCGGCATTTATCGAAAATTCACGGGTTTTGACAGAAATGGATTTCAAACCTTAATAAAAATTATAATTGCATTCATACAATTATATGATAATTTATATATAATAAAATTAATCTAATAATAATAATAATATTTTATTAAAATATAATTTAATTAAAAAATTATTTTAATTTAATAAAATATATTTCTTAATTAAATAAAAACTAAAAATTGCATTTGTACTTTAAAAACTATTTACAATGTATCAATAATGACAAGAAATTATATTCATTATTATATACAAAAAATAATGTACATGAACATAGTACTATCGACTAGTTACATAACCCCTTAAAACAACCACATAAAACCTAATGGTATGGTTTGTGATGGTGACAGACTCTTGGGGTGGCTCGGATAACATCGTTCGAGTGGTAATTTCTATCAACATCCACTTTTCCCGTAGATGGTCCCGTTTGATCATGACATGATGAAGCTCAGCTTGGTCTTGGTCAAGAGCGAAGCCCAAGGATGCCACCTCTTTTCATAGATCCGACAAATGGGATTCGTATGGAGCAATTCTACTGGATGAGGCAATCGCTTCTTTTGTCTAAGTAAATTTGGATTTGTTAAGGCCCTATATTTATACTAATCATGTGATCACTATTCAACGACTATATTAGAAACGGTAAAAATTGTTAACATAAAATCAAAGAATTTGACATTTTATATAAATATATAGAGACATCTAATTAGATCAAGAGAGATTTCCATTAATGAAAATTAGGGTAATTACAATATTCCCCCCTTATAAAATTTTACCCTAGAAATTCTCTTTTTCCCACACAAAAACATATGTCGGTAACTCAGCTTCATCATTTCCTCAAATTCCCAAGTCGCTTCTTCAAACTTGTGGTTTCTCCAGAACACCTTGGCGATGGGCATTGTCTTATTTCGTAGAACTTTTTCTCTATGATGTAAGATCTTCTCTGGTTTCTCCTTATAAGAAAGATCATTTTCCAATTGTACCACCTCAGAAGATAGTACATGTGAAGGGTCTGGTATGTTCTACCTTAAAAGGGATAGATAAAATACATCATGTACTTTGGCCATATTAGGTGGAAGTGGTAGTCGATAGGCCACAACCCCCAACACGATCAAGAATCTCGAAGGGGATGATGTATCTTGGACATCACTTACTTTTCTTTCCAATCCTCATGACATTCTTCCACGAAGATATGCATAGAAAAACCATGTCTCCAACTTTAAACTCAAGGTCTCATTGACCATTATCTGCATAACTCTTTTGTCGAATTTGGGCTACCATGATATACTGCTGAATGGTTTTCACCTTCCCCACCATTTCCTCTACCATTTCTGGTCCAAGTGGCATACGTTCATTGACCTCATCCCAACATGCTGGTGTTCTGCACCATTTCCCATACAGGGCTTCAAATGGTGCCATTTGGATGCTCGAGTGGAAACAGTTATTATAAGAGAACTCAACCAGAGGAAGATGTTGATCTCATCCTCCTTTGAAGTCCATTGAGCACGCTATCAACATATCCTCAAGTGTTTTGATAGTACGCTCAAATTGGCCATTCGTTTTAGGATGATAGGTTGTACTAATGTTCATTTCATTATTCAGAGCATGTTGAAGACTCTTCCAAAACATAGAGGTGAATCTTAGATCTCGGTCAGACACAATAGATAGTGGTACTCCATGCAACCTTACCACTTCCCTGATATATATCTGTGCCAGTTGATCTAATGGGAAATCCTCCCAAATAGCAATGAAGTGTGCAGTCTTAGTAAGATGATCCACAACAACCCAGATTGCATTGTTGCCTTTGGATGTCCTTGGAAGTCCGCTGATGAAGTCCATGGTGACGTTCTCCCATTTCCATTCTGGTATAGGCAATGGTTGCAACATCACCTTAGACTTCTGCCTCTCTGCATTCACTTGCTGGAACACCAGGCACATTGATGTATATCCAGTGATCTCTTTTTTCATATTATCCCACCAAAATATTTCTCAGATATCTTGATACATCTTTGTGCTCCCTAGGTGAATAGAGAAATTTGATCTATGTGCATCATCCAAAAGTTACTTATTCATCTCCGGACTTGATGGAACACATAGCCTTTTCCCAAAGCGCACAATTTCTTCTTCATGAACATTAATCTCCGAGCATTTGTCTTTTTCGATAGATTCCACAATTTCTTGAATTCCCACATCATCCTTTTGAGCATCCATTAACCTTTCCAAAAGAGATGGTTGAGCAATCATTTGTGAAAGGATTGATGACGTTACCTTCTCTATGATTCCCATGTCCATCTTCATCAAGTCTAAGAAGATTAGATCCTTCTCAATTATAATCATTGATAGAATTGTTGGATCTTTTCTACTTAGGGCATCTGCCGCCTTTTTCTATTTCCCATGGTGGTAAGGTATGGAACAGTCATAATCCTTGAGGAGCTCTATCCATCTTCTCTGGTGCATATTAATCTCTATCTATGTGAATATATATTTAAGACTCTTGTGGTCAACATATATCTCACATTTCATAACATAGAGATAATGCCTCCATATTTTCAAGGCAAAGATCACTATTGCTAACTCCAGATCATGAATTGGTTAGTTTCTCTCATGTATTTTCAATTGCCTTGAGGCATAGGATATCACTTTATCATTTTGCATCACCAAACAGCCTAGGACCATCTTTGAAGCATCACTGAATACCACAAAAAGTTCCCCACTTATGGGTAAAGTGAGCACGGGTGCAGTGATAAGCCTCCTTTTCAACTCCTTGAAGCTTTCTTTGCAGTCATCACTCCAAGAAAACTTTACTCCCTTTTAAGTTAGCTTGGTATGAGAGTTGGAAAATGGTGAGAAATTTCTCAAAAATCATCGATAATATCAAGCTAACCCCAAAAATCTACGGATATCCATTACCGATGTTGGCCTCGGCCATCCCTCAATTGCATCTGTTTTGGAGGGATCCATAGATATCCCATTGCTTGTGATGATATGGCCCATGAATGAGACTTCCTTCAACCAGAACTCACACTTTCTATACTTTTCATAGATCTTATCCTTGCGCAAAGTGTCTAGTACAGTTCTTAAATGATCCTCATGATCCTCCTTGGTTTTGGAGTATATTAGAATATCATCTATAAAGACTATCACAAAATTTTCTAGGTAATATCTAAAGACTATATTCATTATGTCCATGAAGATTGATAGAGCATTAGTGAGTCTGAAAGGCATTACTATGAATTCATAGTGCCCGTATTTTGTGCGAAAAGTAGTCTTGGGGATATCTTCCTTCTTCACCCTTACTTGATATTATCCCGACCGCAAGTCCACCTAGGAGAAGTATTGTGCTCCACGCAGCTGATCAAACAAGTCATAAATTCTTGGGGGAGGATAATTTTTCTTTATCGTGATTTTTTTAAGTTCATGATAATCGATGTAAAGCCGCATTGACCTATCCTTCTTCTTAAAGAAGAGAACTGGTGCACCCCATGGTGAAGCAATTAGGCGTATAAACCCTTTATCCAGATTCTCCTGTAGTTGTTTCTTCAACTCTTCAAGCTCTACAATAAACCATTCAATATGGAGTCTTAGATATTGGTAAAGCCTTGGGTATAAGTTCAATTGAGAATTCAACATCTCTTCTCGGAGTAAGACCAAGTTGTTCCTTGGGAAACGCTTCAGTTAATTCTCTCACAATAGGCATTTCTTCAAGGATGGTTTCTTCCTTGGACTCAATCATCTGAGCTAGATACACGTGCTTATCGGGTAGCAATATCCATGCTTGAGATGATGAAGATAAATGAGATTCATCTTCCTCCTTACACTTGTAAAGAATCGGGGGTCGATTCTCCATATGGAGTGTGATTTCCCTTTCTCGACAATTTATGTTGGCTCAATAAAGGGAAAGAAAATCCATGCCAAGAATTGCATCAAATTATACAAGAGGGAGTATGATGAGGTTCGACGGGAAATTCAATCCACAAATTATAACAGGAGAGGACTTATATTCATGGGATGCAATGATTTCCCCATTTGACATAATCAACAACATCTTCACATCCGTGATTTGTGGTGGTGCTGGAATTGATCTACTAAACTTTCGAGATATAAAATAAAGCGTAGAACCTAAATCAAAAAGTAAGTTCACTATTCATGAATGAATAACTAGTGTACCTATCACCACATTGTTGTTGGGGTTCACTTCGGAAGAAGTGATGGCAAAAGCTCTTCCTTGATGCCTTGGAGGTTATTGGTTGCCTCCAAAAACCCTTGAATTAGGACACTAATTTGCAAAATGACCCGGTTCTTTGCATTTTTAGCATTGAGAAATGCATGGAGGTTTGAATAGAGAAATCTTCTCCTCTTTCGCAGTCGCGGGTCTTTCATGCCAACAATTAACAGCTAGGTGCCCTTCTCTTCCACACCTATGGCATTTCTTCGTCCCCTTGAGGCAATTTCTAGGGTTCTTCTTTCCGCACATTTGGAATGTGGGGTGCTGGATCTTCTTAGCATAGTTGGATTTATCCATCGGACTTCCAGCATTGAAGTCTACCTTACGCTTCTTGTCGACATGATAGCCTTCCGATTCTCCGTTCTCCATTTTGACCTTGAGGGCACATCAGACAATTTCCTCATAGCTGTTGAAGTCATGGATTGTTAATGCTTTCCGTAGGCTAAGCTTCAACCTACCAAAGAAGTGGTCATATTTGTATTACAGGGTAATGAAAAATCCGGAAGCGTATTGTGCAAGAATTGTGATGTTTGCCTCGTACGGCCCAACAAATTCATCATCTATTTGCTTGAGGTAAAGAAAGTCCCTTTCCATCATAATCCAGAGGGTGCACATAAAATATTTATATAAAATAGATTTTGTAAATCCTTCCATTCCAATGCCTCGATCTCCTCCTCAGGAGTCATATTTTTTTATCAACGTCCACCATTGATAAGCTTCACCATCCATACGATATGCTTCCAGGAGAACCTTCTCTTGTTCAGAACAGTGAAGGATGTAGAAGATTTTTTCAATGGAGTTGATCCATTGTTCAGCGATCGTGGGATCAGACGATCCACTAAAAGTAGGAGGCCTTTGTCTCATGAAGCTCTCAATAGAGACTTTTTCATTCTGGGGGGGGGGTTGAATATTTCTCTTGACTCATTTTTCTATTCAAAACATGAGTTATCTAAGAGAAAAGCATGACAAATTTCATGATTCTGATCCCATTGGATTGGGAATCTCATTAGTACAGTCATCACACTGATCTTCACAATGGTTGTTAGCTCGAGTCCTCCTATTACTGGCCATTTTCATGAAAAAAGGAATGTTAAGGGTAAAACATAAAGGGTAATCCAAAGACAAAAGTTGATGACTTATAAATAAACTTTTATTTCCTTAAATCATGAGTCTGTAAGATTCAATCTAGGATTTTCATGATAAACATTCTAACATATATTATTAGGGGAATTTTTTTAATTCCCTTTATAAGGGTTCATACTAAGATTTTGAATATATTAAAACATATCCCCCGAGTGTGTCGTAACCAATAGTGCGGCAAGGATTTTTTTCGTGCACCAGTTCCCCTTTGAGTCTTGTTCAATGCGGTTTTTTTGGGTTTTACCCCTAAGATACATCAGTGAAAGATCCACCTCTACCTGCTCGTATCCAGACATCGATGTATTTGTTTGATAAACCACTTACATGGTACTTACCAAAAATTAGGGATTATTTTATTATACTTAGTCTTGTCTCTATGGATTTAATAGGGTTTTCTAATCCTAATCCCAAATATAACTAATCGTATCCTCTGATACCAACTATGACAACCCTGCTATTATTACAAACCTAAACATGATTTATTACATAAAACTTCACTTGATACAACAAAGAAGATCGAGAGGTTTAGTGTCTTTGGGGCATATGATCATTAAATAAAAACTTAAAACATGAAATAATACATCTTTATTGAAAACATCCTTTACATGACCACTACATTCTTTTGTACTTAGACTTTCATTGGATAACCTAAGGACATGCATAAGAAAAGGGTGAACTATAAAGCCCAGTATGGGAGTACACATGGAATAACATGATGAGTAAAATACATGTTAGGCAATAGGCATATCAATAGATCATAAGAGAAACATGAACATAAAGTCATGATAAATAATGATAATCATAACATTGAAATGTGGCAACAACACATAACATGGAATTAGCATGAGCCAAGGCTCATTGCACATGAAGAATGAGTAAACACTCATTGCACATGATGCACGGGTAAACCCTCTTTGAACTTGAATTATCATGAGTCAAAACTCATTTCACATGACGTATCATGACACTATACTTTACCCAATGCATTGGAGCACTATAAGGGCACACCTTTCTTCTACATTTCATTTCATGCATAAGTGTGCCACATGGATAAAAAAACATCGATTCATAAAACATTATAATTTATTTAACGATATAGGAATGTAGAATTCATACATAAAAAATTATAATCAATAAGTAAATGTGCATAAAATATAATACCCTTGATGGAGAAATGGGCCTGGTATTCTCCACACAATGTCATTGGCTTAGAAAATCAGTGTGATTTCGGCAGCGTAACGACGTGACATAAGTATTAAAAAAATGGTTAATGATAGAGAAATGGGGTCCTCATCATATTTACATGTAATGGACAGTAAGGAGGTTATATAGATACATGTCCAAACAATTGTAATGGAATTTAGATTCATGATACAAAAGTATTGCTTGAATGTAAACGAGGAGAGAGAAGTTTCTATCGAAATTTCGGTATAGAAACGAGTGTACATGGGAGAAATTTAATGGGAGAGAAAGGGGTCTCCCATCATTCAAAAATAAAGAGGGAAGAATGAAGGAGGTGAAAAACCATACCCCAACATTCATAATTGAAACTAAAATGTCAAAACAACTTAAAGAAATATTGGACAAAAATGAGAAAGGAAGAAAAAACCCTTACTTGGAAAGGCTCTTCCAAAGGCTAGAGAGAGGCTTGTGAGAGGCTTCTTGGGAGCTTGGGGAACCTTAGGAGGATTATACAGAGAGTATGGCAGGGGTTGGACGAAATCAAATGGATTTGAGTGAGGGGTAAGTGGGAGCTTGGGTGGTTTTATATTGGAAAGGTGAGGGAATTCTTTATTATTTTGGTTTGGGTCTCCTTACATTAAATTAATCCAAACCACAAACCATCCCATAGTTTTTTCCCATGTTTTTTAGAAAAGGTAAGAGGAAAACAATATTTTATAAGGCCAAACTCCGAACTTCTTAAATTAATATGGTTTATTATGTGGAGGTGAGTCATTCTCCCATGGAAATTAATTTAAAAAGACAAGCTACTTAATGTGTCTTGAGGGGTTCATTAATGCTTTGAAAAGTAATCCAAACAAACCCAAAATCACATTAATTTAATTGTAAGACATATATTGTCCGAACATAAAGATTATTGTATATTATTAAATCACTATTGGGTTATTATGTTGTCACAAATCACATTATATATTTAAACTGTATTTAAATTTTACCCAAAAAATTGACTGTCTCAAAAAATAATGAAAAATTCACCGTTGGATAATTTCGACATCTTGATTCTAGAAATAACATTTATTTTATCTAAATAATTTTCTAAATATGTTAATTTTCACTTTTAAAATAAAAACCGATATTTATCGAAAATTCACAAGTTTTGACAGAATTGGCTTTCAAACCATAATAAAAATTATAATTTCATTTATAAAATTATATGATCATTTATATATAATAAAATTAATCTAATAATAATAATAATATTATTTTATTAAAATATTATTTAATTCCAATATCTCTTAATTTAATAAAATATATTTCTTTATTAAATATTAACTAAAAACACCATTTGTACTTTAAAATCTATTTACAATGTATCTATAATGACATGAAATAATATTCATTATTATATACAAAAAAATAATGTACATGAACATATTACTATCGATTATTTACATAACCCATTAGAATAGCAGCATAAGACCTAAGGGTAAGGTGTGCGATGGTGATAGACTCTTGGGGTGGCTCGGATAACATCGCTCGAGTGGTAATTTCTATCAACATCATCTTTTCCCATAGACGGTCTGGTTAGAGCTTGAAATGATGAAGCTCAGCTTGGGCTTGGTCATGAGTGAAGCCCAAGGATGACACCACTTTTTCGAGCTCTGAAAAATGGGCTTCTTATGGAGCAATTCTCCTGGATGAGGCCATCACTTCTTTTATCTTAGTAAATTTGGATTTTCTAAGGCCCTATATTTATACTAATCATGTGATCAATGTTCAACAACTATATTAGAAATGGTCAAAATTCTTTACATTAAACCAAAGAAGTTTACATTTTATATAAACATATAAATACATTTAATTGGATAAAGAGGGATTTTCCATTAATGAAAATTTGGGTCGTTACAGAAATCTGGTACTAAAAAATAACAACAAAGTGGATATCAAATAAATAATCAAAAGTCGTATTGAGTTTAAATTGATTGTAATTAACTCTCAATGACATCAAGGATTATGATGCTTAATTTTGAATTATAGGAAACTTCAAATACCTGAAAAGAACAGGTGAAAAAAATGACTAAAATTATTCAGTATACAATTTTCACATTCGAAAATAATAAACAAATAGAAACCTAGTTGATTTTAAACCTTGACAATTTATTCCCAATTACTAGCTTCGTTCACCACAATCATTGATTCTGCTGAAACCTAGCAATATTGAACCCACCAAAAGTTAAAAACAAAAATAGATGCATGTGCATTCATGCAAGAATGAATTTTGATAGAAGGGATGGAAACAATGAGAATTATTAAAATGAACATACAATCATAACATATGTGAAATCACATTCGATATCAATTGTGCATGCACAAACCCTACCCCCTTGAACACCCCTCCCACCCTCAGGAAATCACCCCCTCTCCCTGCCCCCTTGCACACCCCCTTGCACACCCCCTTCCCACTGCACACCCCACCCCTGCCCCTATTAGCCCCTACGCCCTTTGCACACACCCTTCCTCCTTGCAGACCCCCCCTGCCCCAATTTCCCCCTTACACACCCCACTTCCCCCCTACCCACTGGTAATGTAATTGAGTATTATGAACCCAAAAATTTATCACAGGATTTCCATGAAACACCTATAAAAACACAATAAATGGTTACTAATGTCTTGCAAAAAATGTTATAAAATAAACATTACCTCTTGAATTTTATATTCATGTCAATCTCGGTTGCAAGTTATGGTTGATAATCAATTTCATCAGATATTTTTTATTGTTGGTTCTCTGCATAGCATCCATCCCCATCTTTCACACCAATATAAGTGATCAAAATCACAATATGAATAGTGAAACTAATAGAGGGGTCACCTAAAGAAAAAAAGTAAAATTGGACTATATACCATCAATGGTGTGCTAGAGGAGATAGAGGGGATGCCTCAGAGCAATGCCATCGAGGAGGTACAATGGTCACGTCGGAGGAGGATAAAATTCAATATAATAATAATAAAACTTAACTATTACATAAATAAAAATATCTCATAATAGCATAATTCAATATATGTAGAAACATTTAAAAACACCACAATACAATTCAATATTAAAATAATCAAGCCTCGCTACATAATAAAATTTCAGATATTAAAAATTCAAAAATACAATTCACATCAATAGTGAGTCTCAATATCTTTATCATCAGATTCATCATAAAACCCATCCACACCTCCTATAGAAACACCATTAGCACCTCTCACGCCACAATCATCATCATCGAGAGCTTTAAACTTTGTGAAAGCTTGGTGATGTTTACATGCTAAAACTCTATTGTGTTTCCTTTTATACCAGGTATTCTTAGCCCCAAAAACATTAATCTCAAAAATTTATTATCATGAATATGGTGATTAAATTCTTTAATGGAAGAGTTTGAGTGAAAGGGCCCTAGATTTTCACTAGTTCCAAGGATAGCCTTAAAATCACCGATAATGACCCAGAGCACTTGAGTAGTATTTTTAAGCAAGGATATTTTGTGACACAAGGTTCTTATTTCTTGACATTTATTGCATGTATACAAAAACGTATCATAGAAAATATTATCAATCAAGATTATTTCACATGTAAATGACTGAGAACCAGAATTAACAATATGAATTTTATCTATAGTGATATGTGCAAAGACCCAAAAATAATGAAAATTGTTATTATTGGACGTTTCTCCTATAAAAGTATAACTATATATGTCAAGACAATTTAAATCCAAAATTAAATGTGAATTTAGGTTTAGATATATAAAAAATCATCGTTTTATGAGTAAAACAAGATTATTTTTATATTGTGATGGTGTTAGGGTTAGTAATACCCTGGCAGTTCCAATATAAAATATATATTTATACTTACATTTGGGGCTATTACCCTTGTTTCTGTTACCTCCAAAATTCATTCCGCACATGGATTTGATTAATTGGTTGGTAGAATGATCTTTAGGTGTCACTGCATGTTTTCCCTCTAAAGTCCTTGAAGGGTTAAGATAGCTATGATTATATTTCAAACTTCATGAGACCTCTTCTTGGAGCATTTGATTATTCTCAGTTTCCATATGTACCACTATCCATTTTGTTTCTATTTTTATGTGATCAAAATCCCCAGATTGGACACCTAGTTTCTGAGTGGTGAATTCAGCCACAATAGGGGTTGCAGGTTGTAATTGTCTATTTTAGTTCCAGACCATTGTCTTCATCTTGCATGAGTTGTGTTTTTATAATATCATCCATCTGCGTATTGCAAACTAGATTTTGAAGTGTGTCTTTGTCCATCATCTCATCACTGTGTGAAGGTGAGGAGAGTTGATGCTATTTTTCACTATCAGTAGTTGCATCAATGGTTTCCTGGATAGTAGTGTCCAAGATCGTGGAAAAATACATTCCACACTCAGCTTTCATATCTGTAACTATGTTAGTGGTTTCATGGAAAATATTAAATATGCTCTTAATGGGATTCTGATTATCCAGGTGGTTACTATACTCTTTTACACGATCATCCCTGGTTGTATCAGGTCATTGAGTGTTGGCTTTCAGTGTTGAAATCCCCTCCTCAATACATGCATTATATGTAGACTTTGAAACATCAATTGTAGGCTGGTTTTCCAGTGTAGTGGATTCTGTGGTTTTAGAGGAAGTAGCAGATTGGAAGCCATTGAGAGTACCTATTCTAGAAGAAATATGAGAATTCTGTCTATCTATACTAGTTTTTATAGCCTCAACCTCTTCCAGTTCTTTCTATTGGACAGTATGCAGGACCATATCAGTAATTTCTCCAGCAAAGGCATGCTCTTTAGTGTCATGTTCCTCCTTTTCATTAATGTCAACACATGATTTCTTAGAAGGGTTCTTTGACGAGGACAAATCACTAGTTTTCCCCCTCAAAATCTCTTATTTTTCATGCTTCTTTCAGATTTCTCCAAGATAGATTTTTTATCATTTTGGTTACCTCTAAAGTCATTACAATCCTTTTCAGTATGAGTTTGGATATTGTGAAAGTCCTATAATAAATAATATATTTAATAACATTGTGTTCACCTATATAATGCATTTTATTGTGGTCATTACTCTAGATAGAAGGAATCGTAGCCTGAGAATTGTTTCACTAATTCAATTGGTCATTATATGTAATCAAAATTAACTGATCAAGGTATATAGAGATATTCAATTATTTTATAAGATTAATTATGTATACATGATCAAATATGAACCTTCAAGCTCATGGAGGATGATTAAATATTATCATATGGTGGATTAATCCTTCATTAGGTGTGTAATCTTAATTAAAAACAAATAGGTGATAAATAAAAAATACAGCAAGTTGATATGCAGCATCACCAGCAATGAATTCAGAAAAAATCAAATCCTCAAAAATCTATCACAGTACAGTTTCATAATAAAGGAAACCACCAATTCTCCACCATGAAATTTTTTCCAAAAACCTTCTCTGAAAAGACAAGTCGCTTCTCTAGAAATAATAGCTCCTAAAACACATCACAAATAGCCCCAAAAGTCCTCCAAAAAACCAAAATAATCATAGAGGAAGAAGCAGAAACAAGTATATAAAAAACTTGGTAAATATAAAATCAGAAAAATATTTTAAAAAACTAGTAGAACACAATATTTGGATTTTGGGAAAAAACATTAGAAAGTGAAACTGCCAACTACCACCCTTGGAACAATGCACACACAAACAAGACAATCACCACAAAAACTGAAAATCCAAACATCCTTCGTATTTGAAGAACCAATAAAATCACTATAATAATTAGACCAAGGAACTAAAAAGACAATAAGTACTCACCCAAATAGAAACAGAGCTACAACCTCATGCATCAATCCATGGTGTCTATAAGACATCTTAAGGAGAAAAGAAGTCTTTTCCATGTAATGTCCTTGAAATTGAAATCTTGATGTCGCATTAATTATTCCACCATCTTCATGAACATAATATTTATAAGTTTTAGTAATTATCTGCAGATATTTCACCATCTATGTGTCTTATAAAAACTATTTTATCTTTTTATTCCTTCCAAACATCTAATTTATCCCTCACATCATCATTATATTGTTATTCATCATCTACTGTGGAGTCTTCCTCTTCAATATTTGTAGTATCATCTATGTTTCATTCATCATGGGATGCTTTTGGATTCTCTGTAACCATTGTATGTGGTGGAATCAGTATTTTTTTGAGAGTCCTCTAAGAATCTAGTGATTATTGTTCTCTTGAAGTTAGAAAAATCATTACATCTTTGAGTCTTTTTGTAGCTCGGAGTAATGTATACATCCGAATAAATCATTGGAATTTTTCCTTTTCTTTCACTCGCCTTTAAATAGTCTTCCTCAATCATACAATCTTGATCATAATAACCAAAAGTGGGTTCAATAGAATTAGAGTGGTTGTTCTTATCCTCCTCATGCAAGGATTCTAAGACATATGTAATTGCGGGTTTCTCAAGCTTGTTGGGGAACACCTTATCCTTTTCAAGAGGATGAGAACTCTGAGCATTGTCCACCACTTTAGATAATTCTTTGGTATGGGTGAGAGTTAAAAGGTCTAGTCATGATCCAATCAACATCTTTTTTAAAACCCTAATCATTATATGTATCCATTACTCCAGCAAAAATCATGAGTAGAATTATCGTATCAACTTTACACACATATATTTTTCTTCAACAACAATATAAATAACTATGTCAACATAAATATAATAGATTGAATGAATACATAATAATACTACAAGAATAAATAAAAAATCAAATTCTTACATTCCAAAAAATCCAATTATCATAAATTTTAAACCATTCCACTCCAAACTCCCAGGGGTTCATCTATCTCCCCAATGGATTTAGAAGAAAATATCACCTATAATCCATCTCCATTTACCCTCTCACCCCAATTCTGAATTATATTCATTGTATTATTCCATGTGCTTCTACTCCACCTTTTCTTCTAAATTCCATGTGAAAAAATATATTTTTACTTGAAATCCCCCCCATGTCAACAAATTTGTTGCATCATTTCATTACACCAATTATACCAATTATACCAATTATAAATATTTTCATTTTGATTTTTAAAATTCAAAATTATTTACTACTTAAACTATTAAGAAAAATTTAAGAAAAAATTTTCATCATTATATTAAGAAATATAATAGGAAAAATAAACAATTAAAAGATGACTTACCAACAAATTCATTATTCCTACTAAATAAGAGCTTATTGTAAAAAACAAGAGTCCTAGATAACATATACATGGATTTCTATGTAACACACTATGTCCAATAAATTCATACCATCCTTTATATTTCTTTTTATAGACTTATATTATTATCGAAATTCATATCAAGCTTATTGGCACAAAAACATTTAAATCAAACAGTGTGAATGATATATCATTTTGGACATTAGTTATTCCACTAATTAAATTAAACAAGATAATTTAATTTATTTTAGGTGTAATTTGGGATATCATAGACTCCTTTAATTATATATAATACTTAAACATCCTTTTTAACATCAACTCAAATTCCCTCTTGATTAACACATTGTTTATTTTAAATGTTTTTAATTTTTGGGGGACACTATTTATTGAGTATCTCTTTTGTTTAATATCTTTTAATAAATAAAAATATGAAAATACTGATAAAATATATTAGAATATGGATATTTATAATCAAGATCTATCCCTAATATATCCCCATTGGATTCTCTTCACTTAGTGGATTCATTCCACATTCTACATAACATAAACGAACTCTTTATATTTATAAATCTTTATGATAAAACATATTAAATCACATTTATTATCTCCCATAATATTACACACAATATATTAATTTCATTATCAATTATAGTAATACAATGTGTACAATTCATGCATCTTCAATACTAATACGAAAATATACTCGAAGTACCTTAAATATCATTTTATATATGATATATTTAGCTTAAGATTTAATCTGATTCCATCTTTATTTTATTTTATATTAAGAAAAATTACCCCAAGTATTTTGTATCCCCCTGGGTCTTACACCTCTTTATATTTTTTAGTATCATTTAATTTTTATGGGGTGGGGGTACCTTCTATATTTTTCATTTTTATGAGGATATTTATTCATCAAGGAAAACTAATTTACCTTTAACATTCACATTGGTGTCTACCTTTAGGTCTTAAATAGTATAAATTGAATCAAATTTCTTTTCAGCTATTTTAGGATTAATCTCTAACAATAAACACAATTCACAACCTTATCTACCTTGGAATATTTTAATAAAATGTATTTCTGTTTTTTAAATAAAAAGGACTTTCTCTCTCAAAACATTCGACCTAAATTATTTTTACTTATACAAATTATTATATTCTTTGACACTAACCATTATTCACAGGCCTCTTCCACATGGGACTTCCCTATTTTTTAAATATATGAATCATTCCCATTCTTCCAAGAATTTATTTTTCTCTCTAAGAGGTCAAGAATTTAATGCAAGTTTTGGAGCTTTCCTTCTTACCTATTTCATTATATATGTCTTCCATGTGGTGGTTCTGAAATATTTTATATAATTAGAATTATTTCTCATTGTGTTCATACTGATATACTCGTTCAATTATATTATAAATATCAGAAAATTTCAACATGATGAATGGATGGTATTTTATAAAAAATGGAATGATGGTCATACCTTGTATGTTGTGGGTAACATCCTTATTTTAATTTATTCCTAGAGGAATCCATATATTGAGTGGGTAGATATAAATCTTCACAAGATTGATTTTATGAACACCAAATTACCTATATTCAAGAGTAATGGACATCTAAATAACCATCACATGATATTAAAACCATAGTACAACCTTAAAATGAGATCATTGATGAAACAATATTGTATAAAATACCATGGAGGGTTGCGATACATTGATTGGAAGTGTTGGGGAGGAGGGCGTCATGGTGATAGAGGTCGTCGAGGAAGAGGGCGTCGTGGTGACATGGGTCTCTAGGTAAGATGGTTCCACTATGAGAGAGTTTGCTGGGAAGGAGGGTGTCATGATGAGAGAGTTCGTCAAGGAGGAGGGTGTTTCGGTGAGAGAGTTCATCGGGGAGGAGGGTGGAGTGGTGAGGAGAGGTCATGGAGGAGAAGTCATCGGGGAGGAGGGTGCCACAGTGAGAAGAGGTCGAGGAGGGAGAAGTTATCAGGGAGGAGAATTCATCGAGGAAGAGCAGTGCGAGGTGAGTAGCAGATCGGGGGAGGACACTCCTGATACAGAATAGGGGAAAAATTTAACGGAGGAGGTATAGCCACGGTGGATTAATTCAACTGTGGAATTACAAAGATATAACCACAGAGTAGTAAAACTATGGCTATAGGTCCGTGTCTATAAATTTAATTTCTATTAGTTAATACTAGATATACTTTTTATATCGTGAAATTTTTTAAACTCCAAAAATGATGGAATAAAAAAATTATTTTGTTTCAAGTTCATCAATAATATCTAATATAATTTATCCAAATCAATCATATCTTATTCCAAAATCACTAACTCAGTTTTAGAACAATATTAAATTTTATCTTTCCTATAACTGTGTAGTTTCCAAAAAGTATAACATGCTTTTGAGTCACATTTCTTTAACCATATATTCTCAATTCCTCAATTAATTTATTCTACAGAACAATCCATATTCATTTCTGTAATTCATATAAACAGTACATCATTGATAAAACACTCAAATGACATTAATTATTAATAAAAACATAATAACAATAGTCATTCCTCTTCATATTTGGTAGTATAATAACTTTATTATTATCCAATAGCAACATTTGGTGCATACTCTGAGGATTTTGACATTGAATGACTTAGTGTCCCAACTCCTTGTAGATAAATCATTTTACATTTGAAACATTTTTATTACCTTTGTAATCTCTTATTTGTTGTTATTTTTCTCCACAGTTATAAAAAAATCACATTACCTTCAAGAAATTACAAAGTATATTCATTATATAATTATCACATATTTGAAAATCCTCATTTCCCTTCTTCCCTTTATCCATCTTTCTCTCTACCATCCTTTTATTCTCTGTCTTCCCTTCAATGCCATAGGACTCCAAAATTTCGTTACATATCTTATTAACATGTCATACTATTTCTTCATATGATGTGAATATATGGGAGACTATTTTACTTCTAAATGTTGGATTGAAACCATGAAAGATATGATCTTTCTTACTATTTGAATCATGCGTATTGTTGGATTTATCATTCCTTCTTCTGGGCACCATTTCTAAACAATGGAATACACTAGGATAGTTTATGATTTGCAATGTAGAATTTCAAACTTGTAGAATACATAACGTAAATAGTTTACGCATATAATCCATAATCATACCAAATGTTTTATTTGAGTAACTATTTTCTCATAATCCATCATAAAGGTTGGTAATGAAATTGTGAATTATTCTAAGCATAAACCCCATGAATGTTGTATCCTAGAGTGCAAAAAGGCCGATTTTTGTGTACTAGGATACCCCAGGTCAATCCCAAAACTCTTTTCTGGAGTTTTCAACCATAGGTACATCTTTTCTAGAGCAACCACTACCTGCTCGTATGAAGAAAGTGATGTATTTCTTGGAAAATGAACCAAGTCTTTAAATTACCAAAATTTTAGAAAGTTCTTCTATACTAATCCTCAAGTCCTAACTTAGGGTAATGTTCTATAATTAGAGTTTTTCTAAATATAGATTCTATGATTTCTACTAAACTCTTTATAATACCAACTATAATATACCGACCCCAGATTCCCAGAGCTGAAGCCTATTTCAATACATTGGCATTATTATATGGAATCAAGTCTCAAAAGACCGATCAGTTTAGAAGTCCTTGTAAATAGATTAAATACATGAAAATTACATTACACATTCAAACATAAAAGACAACATAAATAATCCTTTGAGAATTCCATTATTCATATAGCTTATCAATAAATATAAAAAATAATACACTTCTTAAAATCATGGGAAAACAAAACATAATAAAGGGGTGAGCTCAGATGCACAGAAAGGTTAAATAATTTCGAGGAAGCTTTAAACTTTTAAGGTAAGATCTATAATAAAAACAGAAACCTTTTAAAAATAAACATGAACCTAATGAAGATAAAATAAATCATACATTACAATATATAAATTCACATGGATATTCTACATGTAGAATAATCACATGTAATAATTAATTTCATAAGGAGGGAATTCTTAATGTCGGACGTCATTACCACATAGTCAAGGCATAATGCTAAGACTAAAAATAAAATTTTTGTCAAGGCCTTATTTTAAGACACTAATTTGTTTCATGAGACCAATCGATGCATCGAGGGGATATAGCGATCCCCACCCGTAACTTACTAAGTCCACTACATTCGACATATGAAAATATTGAAACATAATATAAACATTTGTATTAAGACTATCATACGATATGTCAATACTTCAACCAAAAAACCATGAAGGGTATAAAAAAAATCCACAGTCAAACATTTCCTAAATCACTCAATAATATATGGATGATTATATTATAATCAATCAACCATAATAAAAAATAATATCATCATTTGGATGTTGACATAGTTGAAAATGATCAGTAAATATTTTTGGGTGAAACATCAATTTTTGAAAAATCATTTAAAGTCCATCCATTTATAAATGTAGAAATTTAAATAAAATTTCTAAATCAAACTGTCCCAAACCACATTGAAACTTTTTTAATTGAATTATCATTTCAAAACAATCATATCCATATAAATATATCCTTAAAACCATTTTGAAAACATGGACATTAATGAGATAGATTTAGATGAATAAATATTTAAAACATTTAAATGATGTTTTAGCTAAATAGTACATTAAAAGAATGATATTGAAATTAATTTTATGAAACATGGACACGTATAATAAATATTTCTCAGAAAATACATACACATATATAATCCCAAATAATAATGTTATTGAGAAATTAAACCTTACCTTGCACTTTCCTTGGGTCGAGGGTACGTTTACCCTTTTGTATAATGACTATTGTATGATATTAAATTATACTAAATCCATATTAATATTTATTATACCATACATGATTCATTTATGACTTTATCCTACCCATTTAATAATGATTTCCATGTTAAATTATCATTTCAGATAATAATCTCTTTGTTTTTCGTTGTGTATTAACTTGTTATTCTTGATCATATTTTTTAGATCATGATTTAAATATTTATAGAATATAAAACACGATATATATATATATATCATATATATTTGGAATATAAATATGTATAATAAATAGATGTATGAAATGGAAAACATTGTTTATGGAGATGGTAGGTCGTACGTGCGCATAAACAATGTTTCTGTTTTCATGTCGTGCTGAACGGATGTCAGTGAATAAGAAATATGTAAGTACATATATATATATATATATAATGTATCATTATTATGTCATATATTATATACTTATTAATAATATATATTTTTATATTCATCGTTAAATGGTGAACATGGAAATGAATTTCATTCCATCGTGGAGACGGTAAGTCGTACAAACACACAAGTGATGATATCATTTCTGTAATGATGAAAAGGTGTTTAATTTTATGGTATATTAATTGTAAAGAAAAATTATCATTTTATTTTCATTATTTATATACACATTACACATCATTATATCCTTCCAAATAACGTAGTGTGGATAAAAAAATTACACCACGGTGTGGAGACAGCAAGTCATACATACGCATGCATGGTGACATTATCATTCATAATATGAATAGAATAATGAATATAGTGGTACAATATTCAAAAAATTATCACAATATTTAGAAGGTACTGGATTTATTATTTTGTTACAGAAATAACAATGAAATTGAAAGTGGAATAAGAAAATAATTTTAAATGAGGATATAAAATAACTACCTATTCTTTGGGTGTATCCTTTTGATTTGAACAAAAGGGCTCATTAGGTTGGATTTTATCATGATGGAATTACTCAAGATTGATGTAAGTTACGTTTAAGGGATATTTGTTAAGGGTTTGGGTGATCCAAATGGCTTTGGAGGTGTGATTTTGTGAGAAGGGGAAATGCCCTTTTATAAGAGATTTGAGGGTCATTTTATGAAAATGTTTTAAATATTATTTAATTACAAAATAATTTTTGGTTTCCAACGTCGTAAAAATTATTTATTTGAAAGAAACGGAGGGGATGGGTCGAAATAATATCAACCTAATGGTTTTATAAAAGTTTAGGTCACCATATTAACCCTATCATTATTATTTATCTCTAAGTAAAATAGTTTATCTTTTACCGTGTCCTCTTGTATTATTTTAATAAATGGTTAATAAAAATACAATAAAAATTCAAGAGAACCCAAAGTGGTTTATTATTGAAATATAAAATTTTATGTATGTACTTTGGCTGAGCCATAGATTTTTATAAGAATTTTATCAATAAATAAAATAGTATTTCTTTTAAAAACTCATTTATGTCAATTTTAATACAATTTTGTATTTGGATTTTAAAAGAGTCATAACAACATTATTACTTCGAAGAAAATTCATTGAATCAAACCTAACATTTCATATTAACCTATAATGTTCTTGGAATGATAAAAATGTCTCAATTTAAATTTATTTTGATATTTATAACATCTTTTATTTTAATCATTCATTAAAAAATTAATTAATGCATCATCACTATGTAATATGTAAATTTAATTATTTGATATATAAAAATTATAAATAAAATACCATAATGTAAGAAATATTTTTATATTTCTAAAGAATATTTATATTTAAATTTTTATTATATATATCTCTATATTGAAAATGGTTTAGTTTTTAAATTTTTAATTTTACACTTTTAACTCGCCTTTAAATAAAATAATAATAAATGTCTTAATCTAATACAAGTGGGTCAAAGAAGATCATATTTTATTCATAAGGTTGTTTTCGGTTGAGGAAAATTATTCAATAGAATTAAGACATGTGTTTGGGTAATTATAACATCATATTTCCTTTAATTACCTATTGACTTTTAACCGTGGTAAATAAAATGTAAAAGTTAATATTCACCAAAAATTATTTTCATCTTATTGAACAAAATTTTTAGTTACTTATGTAGTCTTTGTGTCTCTATTTTGTGAAATTAAATTCATTGATGCAGTAAAATTATTTCTTATGAAAATTTGCAAATGTGCTTAAAAGGTGGGTAAAAGAACGTAAAATGTTTAATAAAATATTATATATCTAAACTTATTACAAAATGACTCCAATGAATTACGTTGAACTTATATAGGAATTATATATCAATATTGACATAAAATAAATATAAATATAATAAATAATTTTTTAAATGAATAATCAATTTTAATCAATTACATAGTGTTTTTCACTATTCATCTAAAATTGAATGTTTTCTGAAAAATACCAAAAATTCACCCTACACTAATTTTGATATTCAGAATCCAAATAAGATATCTATTTTTTATAATACAAAACATACATGTTTTATTAATATATTTAAAATTAATTCCTATTGTCAAAACTAGAATGCTAGTTTTTGAGATGAAAAACTATCAAAATATTGATATTTACTTATTTCCTATTTAAAAGTGAAATTACATCCAATGACTAACATTATATTAAATGTAAAAATATAACGAGATAAAAACTCCGATTACTTTGCAATTGACATCCCGTTTAGTGGTAAACATTTATCTTCTACAGATTTAAAAACATTACAGTACATAGACAATATATATATATATATATATATATCAGGGTTCAGAATCAGTATGTCCGGAACCCACAACCTAGTATAATTGGCTCATTAAGGTGTCATCAACATTCTATGTGAGAAATCACCGATTACATCGATGTAGGAACATTAATTAATCCAATAATATTATACATAAAATAAATGTTTGAACATTTTAGTATATAAGAATCATGAGACTCAACTATATGCAGAAAAAAAATGCATGTAGAAAGTACACGTGACATTGAAAAATGCTTGCAATATTAGTCTGAATGTGCAGATATTGAGGCATTTGATGCTAACTCCTTTCCGTACCAGGAAAGATAAGGATAATATATAATATATAAAATAATTCCAATATTTGTATCATCACAAATCATGTATTCCACCGAACATTAAAATCGAATAAACTATAATAGGTGTAATCCAATTATAGTAAGAATCAGTCCTGGGTAATTTGAGTTTCCCCTATACATCGGTTAGCTACTCACAGTCACAAGATGACTCCCAAATTCTTTTAAATTATATTATCATGTATAATACCCAAACAGTAAGACAAAATGGAAAAAGAAAATCCCACTACTGAGAAAATGGACTTTTGCGATGGGTTTGTTGCCAATCACAAATAGTCCTTAATAAAAAATTATTTTCCACAATAAAACATTACCATCACAAATATCTTTGGAATAACATGCATACCAAGCCCCAGGAAAGGTATTTGTGATGTGAATATATCCCCTTTGAAAATACCTACCATCATTTTTGACATTTGCGATGAGAATTAATTCTTATTGCAAAGAAAGTGTCGGTGGAAGAGTTTTTTAGATGTGACATATCGAAAATACTTTTTAACCACCGACGTAATTATTAAAGACTTGTACTAATTGTGATGGGACCCATCACAACTAATACTATTTGTGGTGGGAAACCTATCATAATTAGTCCTGTCACAAATTACTTAACGTATTTATACCCCCACCTGAATTTTTTTTCATTATCTTCCCCTCTAAACTCCCCTCTCCTCCTCTCCCCTCGACTTCATCGTCTTAAACTTTTAGAAGTTTTAAATTTAGCAGGGAAGGAAATTTTTATCTGTGCATCTATAAAAGGATTCAGATTTAAAGTATTTATTTAATGTTTTAAATTTTTAATTAATTAATTTTATTTTATATTAGTAATAATTATTATTAATTAGCAGTAATTAGTTTTAATTATAATTACATAATTTTATTTCTTAGTAATTAGTTTTAAGTAATAATAATTATTTTTATTTTGAAGTTTTTAATATTATTTATTAATAGTTATTTTTAATTATAAGTTTTTATTTTATATCACCAGGAATAAGTTTTAATTTTTATTATTTAGTTTTAATTTCAAGTAATTAACACTTATTGTTAGAAATTGGCAGTAATTATTAGAAACAAGAGATAATTATTAGAAATTGATGATAATTTGTATAAAAATAGGTTATTAGTATAAATCGGCGGTAACAAGAAGGAATTAGTAAAAATTAAAGAAAAATGACTGGGAATTGAAATAAATTTTTAATAATTTATTGATCTTACTAATAAATAATGAAATTTTTAAGTAGTTTTTATTAATTATTTGTAATTACTAATAAATAATTTTTATAATTAATACTAATTTTTTAAAATTAATTTTAAATATTAAATATTTAAAACAATTTGTAAAAATTAACGGTAATGAGTACAAATTAGTGATAATCAGTAAAAATCAGTGAATAATTACTAAAAAAGTATAGTAATTATTAGAAATGATTGTTAATTATTTGAAATGAGAGGTAATTATTAGAAATTAGTAGTAATTATTAGAAATCAGTGGTAATTATTAGAAATTGACTGTAATTAATAGAAATTAATGGTAATTATTCATAATTAGTGACAATTACTAAAAATTTAGGAAAATAGTAAAAATAATCAGTAAATAGAAATAATAAGCAGCAATTAGTAATAATTATTACTAATTAGAAAAAATGAGTTATAATTGGAAGTAATTGCTAAAAATTAGCCGTGATTAGTAAAAAATATATATAATTACTAAAAATAAGCAGTGCTTAGTAAAAATTAGCATTAAATAGTGGTACATAGTAAAAATTATTGGTAATTAATAGTATATAGTAAAAATTAGCTGTAATTAGTAAAAAATAGTGGTACATAACAAAAAATAGTAGTAATTAAAAAAAATAACGGCAATTACTAAAAATTAGTGGTAATTATTGAAATTAGTTGAATGTACAAAATAATTAGTTTTACATTGTAAAAATTAGTGGTAATTATTTACAATTGGTAGTAATTAGAAAATATTAGTGGTAATTAGTAACATTTAGTAGGTATTAGTATTAATTTGTGGCCATTAATAAAAATTAGTGTAAATTTCTAAAAAATAGTGGTAATTACTAAAGATAAGTGGCACGTAATAAAAATTAACTGTAATTAGTAATAGTAAGAAGTAATTAGTAATAATTTTCAGTAATTACTAAAAATAGTAGTAATTACAAAAAATTAGCAATAATTATTAATAATTATAGGTAATTAGTAAAAATTAGTGGTAATTTAGAAAAATAGCGGTAATTACTAATAATTTGAGGTAATTATTAAAAATTATTGTTAATTTGATGTAATTAGTAAAATATGGCGTTACTTAATAAAAATAAGTGACACTTTGAAAAAATAAGCACCACATAGTAACAATTAGCAGTAATTAGAAACAAATAGTAAAAATAAGCATCAATTAATAAAAATTAATGGTAATTAATAAAAAATAGAAAAAATTAGTTAAAAGTAGATGTACTTAGTAAAAAATTTCATTAATTACTAAAAATAATTATAATTAGTGGTACTTCATAAAAATTAGAGGCACATAGAATAAACTAGTGGCACATAGTAAAAATTTGTGATAATTAGATGTACTTTGTAAAATTAATAGTAATTTGCATTACATAGTAAAACATAGTATCACTAAGTAAAAATTAGTGCAATTAGTAAAAATCATCATTACTCAGCAGTACATACTAAATATTAGTGACACATAGTAAGAATGTGCAATACATAATAAATATTAGCAGTAATTAGTATCAATTAGTGGTAACTACATAAAAATTAGTGGCAATTAGCTATAATTAGTTGTAATTATAAATCTTTAGTGAAAATTACCATTAATTACTTTTAATTTGAAATAATTATAGTTAATTACTAAAAATTAGTTGTAATTACACAAAAATAGAAATAATTAAAATTAATTAGCGGTAATTACTAAAAAATATATGCACATAGTATAAATTAGAGGTAAATAATAAAAATTAGGGGTAATTAGTAAAAATCAGCAACATATAGATAAAATGGATAATATTTACATGTAAATTATATTTTACTAACATTCTACTATTTTTTGGATCATATTTTTCATATATAAAATTATTAATAATTATTAATTTTTTTAATTTCTTGGAAGATATAGATCATGGAATCCAACAAAACTCTTTATTACATGATCACAATAGGATAAATCATTATAAGTATCTAATTGTTTTTTCAAATGATGTATATAATGAGGGTGTCGAATATTGTTTATCATTTGCATCATCAAAACAAGATTTTTTTAGAAGGTAGAATTAGGATTCTATATATGAAATGTGTTCTGAGGAGGTTTGATGCATTTGAAATCTTTGGGGGTAATCAATTGTGTTTTGGTTTTCAAAAATATTATCTTATTTAGAATCAACATGGTGAATGTTGTTCGAGATAAAATATTAATAATTTGGTTTTAGATCCATCACAGTTTTATACATTAGTAAATGATGTCACTGATCTATCTTTTTAAAACCTGAAACTCAAGATGATATTTATTTCACTCCTTTGTTAGAACCATCTTAATTTTATGAGTTGTTGATGTCCGAAGAGGATTTCTTATCCTAGTTGAATGATTAGAAAATCTAATGCAGTTGTAAATTTAATTGCTAATAAATTAAATAAAGGAATGCTAAATTACAAGTTTGATCATATATTTTCTCATGTAAAATAAATGTTACCTGAAGAAAATTATTGCCTTTATAATATTATGATAGTAAGAGGAATGATTGTTTTTTGGGACTTTGTTATCAAAAGATTCATCCTTGTTCAAATAAATATATCTTATATTATGGTGAAAATGAGTCATTATTTAGTTGTCCTAAATGTGGATAACTGAGTTACAAAGAGGATCAACTTGGGAATTCTGGATTCTTTCCTCTTACATAGTTTATATATTTCCCACTAACACCCATATGTTAGTTTTTACTGATGTATCAAAACTAATATAAATTCATGTTATGGCAGAAAACCAATATTTCAATTTATAAAACATTAAATTATCTTTGTGATGATGATTCATGGAATCATATTAACCAGGAACATACATCTTTTTCTTCAAGATCTTTTAATGAGTGATTGGATCTTTCTAGTTATAGGGTTTTTCCATTTGGTTCTTATTGTAATAAATTTTATTGTTATCTCATTTTTATAACCTCATACAATTTACCTCTTTGGATGTTGATGAATGAGCCATATATGTTTTGAATTTATTAATTATGGAACATCCAAAAAAGAATATCAATGTTTATCTTAAACCATTTATTGATGAGTTAAAATTAATATGGAGTAATAGTGTTATTACATATGATGTTTTTGTGAGAAAAAATTCTAATAAATACAACATTAATGAGGAAAATTAGGGACATACCAGAATATGTAATGTTATCTGGATTGAGTACACATAGTCCAAAATCATGTCCGTACTATATGAGTGATAACAAATTGTTTATGCTCATTAGTTGGAGAAAAACATATTTTTTAGGTTCCTCAAAAATCCCATTCTATTGACCATCTTTTTTGAAAGAATAAAAATCATTTTATAAAATATACAATTAAAAGAGATGGACCTCCATAAATGATCATAGTTCATTATTTAAAATCAATTGTCTCTTTATTACCTCACATTACCTTTGGACCGACTACAAACAAACAATAATGGAAATGTGAGAAATACCAATGGGGTTATACAAACGATTCAAAAAAACCTTTTGTATAGCCTACAATATCCCAATAGCTTGGCCTATCTATTGGGATATAATATTTATATGAATCCAAACCCAACAGTTTTAAAAAAACATTGGGATAAATTATATCTATTCCTATGGTTTTAATAACCATTGCTGTAGCTCTGTAAAAAATATCACAATGAAAGAATCCTTCCCCTCATCCCATCACGTTTCAATCCCAATATCAATCCCAAAAATGAAGTTTCATTCCACTCTCTTCACCATATTTTTTTTGTTTCTTAAAAAATGTTCTCTCTATGAGTAAAGTGGCGATGAGAGAATATTGGTCCAAAATTTCTTGTGAATGTGTCTTACTTCTACTTCCATAATAAGGATTTAGGTTAATACAGTATAATATATAATTTTTTAATGAGATTATATGAGTAGAGTTTTGGAATATGTGGGTGAGTGATAATTGACATACATATTTTTATTTAAATATTTTGTCCTCTTTGACTTCCAATTTTCTGATTTGATTAAGGAATTTCATTTGTTCCATTATATAATTTTTTTCCTTCATTAATTTATAATTTTAGTCATTATTATAGTGAAATTTATATTTTTATTTTTTATCTCACCTTGATTACAACTTTTGATGTTTTGTTATGATAGTGATTTATAATAATAAATTGAGATTTGATTTTTCAGTGTATTGAGTTGATGGATGTGATATGTTACATTATGATGATTTTTTGGTATATTATTATTTTCTACAATGAGTTAATTTCATAGTATAATTGTAATTTATATACAATTATTATCTATATTTAAAAGAGGATTCTTTTAACCTTTATAAGATATCTCATATTATTCTAAACAAAGTTGGTTCTAGATTTAGATAATATATATATTACTTACACTATATAATTTATGATTCATTCTTATAGTGGTGCATATCCTACCTTTTGATGATAGGTTGTTCTATTTTCCTGGATAGTTGTGTAAAATTATTTTGAGGATTCATTAATATGAGCATTAGTTGTGAGAAGAGATTAGATAATGGTATCACCTTATGAATTGCATAAAGGTGACATGATATATTATTTATCATGGGATCTTTTAAATATGGTATTGATTGAATTTCTTATCTCAACATTATAAATGTGATCATGGTTTATTAACTAAACATAACTAGACAAATGGGAACCAAAATACATTGATCAAAACAAAACTAAGCAAAAGGTAACCAAACCTACATTAATGGAAATGCTTTAGGCTATCCCAATCCAATCTAAACTGAGATTAAATTACCCAAATCGACCTAACTTGAATGGGATAAAATGGATCAAAATTAAATCTTAACCAAACAGAATCAAATTTTCTTGAAATAACCAGACATAAAAAATGAAACCAAACCAAACCAAATAAAACCAACCCTATGAAAATTGATCAGACAGACCATAAGGAAATTGAATTGATCCAAAACATAGAAAATTGAATTATACCAAAACAACATAAATACATTTGAATATAAATTAACAAAAACAATTAAACCTTTACACACTAATACATATCCAATCTATACAAACCTCTATATATCATTACCAAACTGACTCAATCAAACTATCTGAATTGAATTGAAATGACATGATCTGATCCATGTTTAATTTTGTAGACTTGTACTACACTAAACTACATAAAAATAAACTAAAATAAATAAAATTCAATTCAATTGAACCAAAATAAAATAAATTCTAGATAAAAAATGAAATGACATGAACAATCTTATATAAAAACCTAATAGGCATGCACTGACCCAAACCAACTAAAAAATAAAACCCAACCAAACTAAATCGAACAAAACGAAACTAATCATATTCAATTAGTACTAAAAAAATTAATATGAATCTAATAGAAAAATAGAAAAAATATATTGAATTATCCAAACCAAAACAAAAATAAACCGAAAAACAAAATTAAACAGTCCCAATGAAAACCAAACAAAATCAACTATCTATAACATAAAAAATTAAAATAATGAAATCCAATGTGATGAAAACTAAAATAAATTTATATAAACCAAAACTAACTAAACAAAATGATATATAATAAATTTAAACTCAACTAACCCCTGAAACAATACTATAAATGAAAAAATTTGAACAAAACCAATCCAAAATGACAAAACTAGAAAAGAACCAAGATATGCCAAATTGAACCAAACCATATCAAACAATGCCTAATCAAATCAAATAAAATTGAGTTGAACCAATGTAAATAGAATTTATTTGAACGAAAATAACCCATATTGAATCAAATTATCCCAAATTGAAATAAATGAAATTGAACCAAACCATATGAACTTGAACTAAAGATGCACACACCCGACCGAGTGATTGTACTACATAGAAGATGATTACTTAGAAGTAGTTATATTTTATACATAAATTTATGTAATAAGAATAACACTATGTAAAAAGTGAATCGAATAACAGAAAAAATAGAAACATTAATTATCAACAAATTTTTTGTATTGATATGTATAATTATTACTCATTTATATAACAGAATTCAATATCATGGTTTTATATTTATAGTATTTTGTAATATATATAGTATTTTTGGGTTTTTATGTTATGATACTCATATTGACTAGTGTTTCATTTATGGATTCCTATAAAGAGAACAATTCTGATTTCCTTTAATATATTTTCTACTAGACTTCTATTTTATTTAATTTCTTTTCTGACATGACATATAACATTTTTTTTGAGAATATATTAAATTTGGATATATGAAACTGATTGTATCTCATGAAATTTTCAAAACAAGTTAGAGGTATTTTTATATTTTTCATTTAATAATGATTTAGATAGTGGTCACATAAATTTCCCATGTTACAATTGTTTTGTAAGACCGTGGTTTATTTGTGAAGAAGCTCGATACTATATATCCAAATATTATTTTCAAACAAACTACTATTTGTGGTATATCAATGGGGAGAAAATGAAATCTATAAATGTTAATGATCCAAATGATAGTACTATATTGAATAATTTATTAGATGACAGGTGTCCATTTATTCATCATTATGAGAAAAAAGGATGTCGACCGAAGAATACATTGGTACAGGCACACATGATGCATGATGTTGATAGGGTGAAAAAAATATAAAGATTCTTCCAAGAATATAGTATATTTGTTATATGGTAAAATGAAAAGATGGTATTTTAAATCTGATTATTTCTTGGGAAAACTATGTATGGTATCTCTACTACTATCATAGATTTCATTCTTACACTTTTTAAGGACTTAGATACAAATGATGTAGATATTCCATCAAACCATTATATAGAATGGATGTTATTTGAGGAACATGGATTTTCAAAAAACAAAATTCATGCTTACTCGAAAGATTATAGAATATTAAGGGAGTAAAATGATAAATGAAAAGATTGTATAAAATGTGGAACATCTTAATGGGAGCCAAAAGATAATGGAAAACCATACCATATTCCAAATAATGTAATGTAGAACATTCCATTGATCCCAAGTCTCAATAATCTTCTCAGGTCTGATGAAATATTAATAAAATTGTGATTTCATGATATCAAGATAATGAACATTAATAATGAGTTGTTTCACCCTATAGATGGATTTTCATGGATGACATTGTATTATTCATATCTTGATTTCCCAAATGATGCGCTTAATGTGAGGTTTGGTCTTTCATGTGAATGTTTTAATCAATTTTTTAAAATTCTTACTTCACACAGAACATGACCAATTTTTATACACATTTGTAACCTTCCTCCATGGATGTGTATGAAAAAACATTTCACATTCACGAATATACTCATATATGGACTATATAATCTAAAGAATTATATATACGTATACACAAAACCTTAAATAATAGAGTTGAATCATCTTTGGAATGTGGGTGTGTGCACATACAATGCATGTTCAAAATAAATATTTCTATTTTATTATGATTATGTAAATGATGAATAATTTTTCTAATTATGAAATAATTGTTAAATAAACAATGGAGAGAAAATTATCAAGTCCTATTAATATGAATAATACACAATATAGAAGACATAAATATCACAAGAGTTTCGGTTTTATGGGACATCGACAATTATTTTTAAAGAAGTATCTATATTGGAATAATCACTAAATATTTGACAATGCCATGGAGATTGAAAATCCACTTTAGTGTTTGTCTATAAGTGATGTGCTTAATGAATTACATGATTTCAGTTTTTCATTCCTGAAGGGTTAGATGAAATCTAGAAATATGAAGAATGCTTCCACTGAAACTTGTTAAAACTTGAGGAAGAGAAGTATATTCTTTTATTCGGATTATTGGTCAACTAATTATCTATGTTATATGTTAGATGTAATTCAAATTAAAATTAATATATGTAAAATTTTGATTTCAATTCTTCTAAATTTGTAATATAAAACCAAATATTATTTACGATATCGATGTGAATTGGTGGGCTGGGGAATCAAACTAGAATTGTATGTTGTTCATATTAGTGAAAATAAATGTAAAGTTTGATGAGCTTCTTATGTGAGGACACCTGCAGAAAATTTAAATCAATTTTTAGAAGTACTGGATATTATTAATGTTCTTGATGTATATTCAATCAACATATCAAAATGGGTAAATATAATAGAGTTCAAGATGAAATCTTCCGAGACTCATGACTATAACATCCTTATTCATGAGTTGATTCCAATAGAAATTCTCCATATTCTATACAATAATGAAACAATATCATTTATTTAGATAGTTAATATTTTTAGAGTTCCTTGTCTATGAATTTATTGATGTCTTTTTTGAAAAAATGTTTTCCAGATGAACTATCAATTTTTTGTGAGTTAGAGAAAGTATTTTTCAGTCATTTTTCATATACATGTTGCATATAACTGTCCATATCTAAACCAAAATACTTCTCAGAGGACTAAATTATTTTCATTGGATGTATCCAACTAAAATAAATATTTAAACATTGAAACATTATGTTTGGAATTGGAATAATACCAAATGATCTATCGTGAGAGGGTACATGAATCAAGAATGTATGGATTTTTGTTCTATGCATTTTTCTGATCTAACTACAAGACAGAATAGACCAATAAAAATTGATGATGAAAAATATAAGTAAATTTAACCAATGGTTCTATCACATCTCAAAATATATGGGATCCCCAGATCAAATACATTGACCACATTAATCCTTTAAGAGCAGGAGATGACAGATTACACAATTTTGTTTAAATATGATTTGTTTAGTGACTACATCAAGTAAGTAAATTGATCATGAATATATTATCTCATCTCATATAAAATTATATATTTGATAAATTTTTTCTATTTTATCTATAGGTAACATAAAAAATGATAAATAGAAATAATTTTTCATTATCTTTGAGAAGAAGAGAGAATTTTGATAAGAAATAGTTTTCTTCTTGGTTGAAATTAATGGTTGAAATATCACTATAATAAATAAATAAATAAAACATTTAATTAAGTTAAATATTCATTTATAATTTATTTATTTAGTTTTTTCACAAATTTTGTTTCTATGGAAATAAGATATTTGTATTTCTATCCAAATTATGTGGTTCATGAATAAAAATCTATTGTGATCAATGAGTGTGGATATATTATCCCTGAATGATCTATGAACCCGAGGCCACAACATGATGGTGTTATGTAACTATTATAGTAGAAATTTATTCCAATGCATATTATATTTTACTTCATTTGAAAATTTATCTTATTATGGAGTCATAGGGAAAATTCAATTATAGAATTATTAATCTCATGGTTGAGCCCCTGTGATGAAATCAAAGTGGTTTTATACAATGATGAGGCACGACATGTTTATTTATTATTGTAAATTTAAAATTATTAACATGACTCTTATTATTACTATCGATGTACCTTATGTATTGGAATCAACGAAGGAACAATTTTATTATATTAATGATCATATTAGTCCAAAATTTTGTGTCATTATTGAAGCAATTAAAGGACATAATTTTTATGATTGTGATAATGGAATTGACACCATCCCTACACCAATTGGCTCTGATCACTTTATTAATTATGATGACTCCAATAGTTCAATTTTTAGAGTTGATTTTGAACCTATTATTGTGGTAAGAAATATATATAATCATCCATATGTGTTCCCTGTTGTTTTGGTTTAGCTCACCTTGGGTCATTAAGGTAGGTACTATTTAAATTGATTTATTATTGAATACAAATATTTTGTATCCAACTTGATCTTCAGGTGAATTTTTAATATCTAGTAGTTGATGATTTCTTTTATTTACAATTTCAAATATTTAATTGAACTGTATTCGAAACCACCAAACAAAAAAAACTAAATCAAAAAAATTGGAACAAAAAAACATGATGAATTGAATTGTACATATAAAACTAATTAATATGAAAATAAAAAAGATGAAAATAATTAACAAACAAAAAATATAAAAGATTACATAACCCAAAAATATGATCCAAATGACCTATGATAAAAAAAATTGGTAAATGACCTAATAATATAACAAAAAATGAAACAAATTACCTTATAATAACTAAAATGGACATATTAACTAACTAATAGATCAAAATAAACCAAATGAAGTAACCATAATTGAATTGGATCGAATTGAAAATAAAATAAATATATATGATACTCATGATAATCATACTAATTTGAACATAATGAATTTTCTATGACATATATTTTGTTTTGATATTCTTCCCACTAAATATAAAATGGTTTTGTTATATCACTACATATTTTGTCTAAAAATTGAAATTTCATAATTAAGTCATGTATAATATTTTTTTATACACATTACTTATATATTTTAAATTAATTATATATTTTTCTCAAATTAAGGAAATGAAAAACATTGATTAGATATGAAGAAAAAGGATGGTAGACAGTAATTAATGAATGTGAGAGATGGGTGTCCCATATTTGGTTCCTATTGTGATAATTTTATTTCAAATATATATAAATAAAATATAATTATATGTCATTATTTGTACCATTATTAATGATCTACCACCTTGGATATAGTTATTTTCTGAGCAGTATAGTGGTTCAAGTGATTAGGCTGATGATATAAGGGGGGTGGTACTAGAGCGACATGCTCTATTCGGCATACCAGATAACACTCTAACCCACCCCCTAATATACCATCTACCACACCTTTTGATACTGCAATGTTATTAGATAAACCATATATATTTAGGAATCCCATTTTTTCACCACCATATTCATCAAATACCCCTCATCAATATTTCCATTATCCAATTATGGTTCCTACTACTCATCCATATAATGCATTTCTAGAGATATCTATTCTATATTCTTATCCATCCACTTCCTTCTCCATGAGCTTCTACAATCCTGCTTCTTCAACTCCGGCTTCGATAAATTCTGAGCCTCTATAGCATACAATGGGACGAAATCCATATGTGTAGGTTGATGTTGGTTTGGAGCCTAGGGATCCAGTGACACCGAATGATCAGACTACCTAAGGTATATTTATAGTACCATGGTAATTTTTTACCATAATTTATTTTTCATTATAATATGTATTGATATTATATATATTTTTCTTTAATAGAATCATATTCCAATTGGTGGTGTGGGAATACACACATGTGTGTGGTGTGTAACCACCACACATAGCTGATGGTGGAGTATAGTGAGGAAAACCTAATGATTGGAAAAGCATGATAAGAATGTAGTTATTTTACAATGACTCATTCAAAATGATTTGATATCATTATCTTTAAGAAAATCTCCTCAAGACACATTCCTAATAAATTAAAAGATAAATTTTGGGCATAAATAAGTTAAAAAATTCATTGTATATAATGTAATATTATTATTGTATTTATTTGAATTAATATTTTGGTGCCAACATCATTTTAAATTTTTTGATAGTGAGGATGTGTGGACAACACTACTCATTGAATTAAGTGAGATTAAGAGAGTGTACAATAATGTGTTTTATAGTGGATTGAGTTATAGTGTTGGTATATATTTAGAGGCCATGTTTATCATGAATAAATGTTTGGTGGAATATTTTTGGGAACTGACTTCTCATTGGAAAAGTACTGATTTCAATGATTAATTAAATTTGAGGATTTTAAATGAAAATTACCAAACATTGAAATAATATTTTATTTTGTATTATTTTAAATTATTCTTTTAGGTATCATTGATAATAAATAATAAAAAAATTATGTTTCAAAATACATCCATGCTTTGGGGAAGACTACGATGCTAGACCATTAGAGTTAGTAGGTATGACACTCATTTATTATTAAAAGAGAATTTTACTAATAATTTTTTTTATTGACAAATGAGATATTGATTTGTAACACATGGTTAAAAACAGGATCCCTTCTATCATAGAGCCAAAAAATAAATGGTAAATTGACTATTTTAAAATAAAAATGTGTTTTATATATTTTATATATTAAAATATGAGGGAAGAATTTATAAACAGACCCAACAGGTATATATCAATAAATAAGGATTACCTTTTCTTTAGTGAAATTAAAACAACCTTTTGTTATATATATTTTATCATTAATAAAATTTGAGGGGGATTCTATTATAGTTTAATATACATATATATTTGGTTTCACATAGGGATTCAACTGATATAAGAGAGTATAGATAATGCATTAATTAATATGATCTAATTTAATTTTCCTTTAATGTGATCCAATACACAAGGTAACTGTAATATAAAAAGTGTTTTGACATGAAAACATCATAACAATTTTTTATACATTGGAGTATTAGATTAGTGGGAAAAGGTTAACTCAATGAACCTCCTGAAAATTAACTCTGACTAACATAAATTGATTATTACACTTAACAATGTTAAATAAAGGGGCCACATTACAGTTATTTTTATCAATTATTGGTCCAGACACATGGATCATAGATGTGTTTTTTATGTTATTTCAAATAGTACCACATTCTCAACTGACTTGTATGCCCCTATCTCAAAAATGGAAAACATGAAACAAAAAATCCAATCATGGAGAAAAGAAACATTTATTATTATGGATATTTATATTTATATACTCTAAATAAAATATAAGATATTTGGAATTTCAAGATTATTGATTTAAAAATATCCATTTTCAAAAAAGATGTTGACCAGTCATCAAAAATAAAGGCAATTCTCATTAAAAAATTAGCACCCCTAATGGGGAATATTAGAGTTAAATGATTTACGGAATTGGATCATAATATATCGTTCTTCATCAATCTACATAACAGTGCGAAAACTGGAAATCCAATCTCTCACTCAAATGTTGGATGTGGTGCTCCCAATTGTAAAGTTGAAAAACTGGAGCACATTGTGTCCAAAAATAATGATCTCTTCATGAATAATTCAACTCGGGATACTAGTAATATGAGAGATGTAATACCCATTGTGATTATATAATATTATAATAAAACATTTCATAAAATCATGGATTTATAAGAAGTACAAAATTATAATATTTTAACCATATCAATTATGTTCTCCTAGACCAGATGGTTTTACCAATTTTTTTTCCAGGGGTATTGGTACATTGCGCATATATGAATATTCGATATGATTTAATTATTAATTAGAGTTACAATCCAAAAAAATTTCATTAAATCTCATTCTATTATATTATTTCCTAAAAATATTATTTTAGAGTCATTAAACTATTTAGATAAAATATATCTTAGGAAAAACCTCTATATAATATTGGTCATATATAATAAATAGGTTATTGATAAAGGTGTCTCTTAAAATTTGTGTTGCTCTGTACGTGGATGGAATAAATAGAAATATCTAATCATAACCATTGAATTCATCACTCTATATAATTAATCCATCAATAAGTGTGATATTGAAATCAAGTTAGAATTTATGAATGCCTTTATCTCCATCAATTGGGATTTCATATTTAATGTCTGTATAACATATTGATTTTGTGTCACCCATATAGTTTGGATGAAGAATTTGTTTGAATTTATCAAGTAATCTTTTATGATATCTCTCATTAATTGAGGTTTCATTTATATATTTTGGTAAAACCCTATAGTTTATATAAGAACCAAAACCCACATTATGAGAATGAGTACGATCCTTAATAATTTCAGCTAAATTAGCATTTTCATTGAAATATAGTCTATCACATTCTTATGAAGGACCTGTTACAAAAAAAACTAAGATAGTGGAATTAGCATTGGGAATATGGGGTTGTTTAATGATTCATTACAAGACCATTTGTATAGACAATAATTTTATATAATAATGATTCCAACTGTTTTCTAATATATAAATTTATTTATATGATAAAACATGGTAAAACACATCCCATATAACCTAATGTTTTTCCATGTATCTGGCGTACATATTCTACAATTATCGAATAATCGAGGGCGATTCACTATATGAAATCCACCCTATTATTATAGTATGATAAATGGATGGAGACCTCTCTAGTAAATTTAAATCTATGAAAAATTCTATAAATTTTTTCCATGATCAGGGATATAATATTCACTTCCCATTATGACATCCACCACTCTTGTCCTTTATTTTTATTTTACATCCATGAGTGATCTGATATTTCTGGATCCTTCCCTACATTATCCCTTGAATGTAATTAGTCTTATAACTATTCCATTTCAAGACCCACTTAATATTTTATTTTGATTAATTATTTTATAATTAAATAGTTTTACCCCCCAGGGTACACAATGATTCAATGTGATTTATATGGTAGACATATCAAAAATCTATGGCATTTCAAAAGTAGATTTATGTGTGTGTTCAATATGAATCTTTTGTAAAATGTTTTTTGACTAAATTTATTACATTTTATTTAAATAATCCATTACCAAATCCATTTGGTCCATTTTATATATTGTGTTTTAAACTAATTACTTTATGGTCTTTATCCTTCAAAGCCCATGTGATCATTTTTTTAACCAACAACACATTCTCAAATTTAAAAACAACTTTATTTTGTATCTAGATAAAGTGTGATATCATTTAAGAATGAAAATAATACACTCTTTATTTAAGACTTGGGGTATAAATTCGAATTCATCAATAGTCTAAATTTTCTCATTTTTCAGGTCTAACAACTCTACATAGTAGATCATGTCACTAGCAATTCTATGTTATCTCATTATGTTTCTTATGATTTAACTCTTGAGAGTTACACATATTCAAATTCCATTATTTGTGTATTCATAAAACCATTTTATCCATCCTTGGTATACAAAATTCACATACAAGATATTTTTACATGATGGAGTTCTAAGATGAATCCATTGAATGTAATCAGTTTTCACTGAAATTCATTGACCATATGTTTTTATTTTCATATTCATTGAGAAATAATATCCAGTAGATTTTAGTTATGAAATTCATTATTAATAACCTAATTTCAATAACAGGTTTCTACATTCAATTTCATTACAGATGGATGTTTTGAATATTATAGGATTTATGCCTTGAGACATTTTTTTTGCTCAATTAGAATGAAAAAAGATGGAAGCGAGGTAAATAAACTGACACAATATTAGATTGTAAGTATCATTTTGTTGATTTTAAATTTCATTATATATTTTATAACTTAATATTCCATTTATATCTTCAATAGTGTTATTTGGTGGCCCTTAATGAGTAGGAAGATGAAATATTATTGGCTAAATGATCACTTACATTAGGTTTTGGTTGATGAGATCTATAGTAGGGTACACTGTTGATTAGTGAAGAGTATTTTCTTAATGAATTATTGTCCCTCTTTAGGGGCTAGTTCTAGTCGCACTGAGTTGGAAAAAGCTAATGCACGAGTAGAAATGGATTAAGACATTGTAGAGAAGTCTGAAAAAATGGTCATACAAGAGAATGAATGGAATCAAATGGAAAATGTAGAATTTATGAAATTTATTAAGGTTTTATTCCAATCACTTCCACCAGATACTACCACATATTGTGATGAATATATTTCAATAATTAATGTATTATATAGTATACCGAGCAGGATTCATAATGGTGGTTGAGATGATGATTTTTCTAAAGATGGTGCTCGAGAGGATAATGAAAAAAAGAGGGTGAGGATTAAGTTGAGGAAGTGGGCGAGGAAGTGGATGATGCTGAGGATGAGGCCCATGATGAGGGAGAAGCTAAAAGTGATGATAGTGTTAGTGATGAGGGACATATTGATCCTTTACATTTTTTGAAATATGTATATGAAATTTGATGTTTTATAATTTTTTTGAATGAATACATGTGACGTTTTGTGTGTGTTTTTGTGTTATCATTGGATGAAAGATCTAATTGGTTTCTTATGTTATCATTATTTGTATATTGGATAATGAGGGCTGTTTACAGGAAATTGACTAATATGGGGTGATAGTGTGAATTATTGTGGATATTTGAGAGGGTCATATTTTTTATTGTGGGTTATGTTGTCTGTTTGTAAGTTATGAACGTTATGTTTGTTTTCATCTGTTTCTATGGGCGTGGTGGGGCATTGCAGGCCTAGCAATTTGGGGTGGGGGTTCTATACAAACGGTTTCGAACCCTTTGGAATAGCCTTAAACCATTGGTTCGAAGTGAAATTATGGTATATACCTATCCCAATGACTCAGAACCATTGGTATAGTCCTAAATCAATGGTTAAAATTCTTGTTATTGTTCTATACCAACAATTGTGAACCATTTGGATGCATCTATACCAATATTTCTCAGTGAACTATTGGTTAAAAAATATTATTATAACCTTATAGAAATGGTTCACTAAAACCCATTGGAATAGGTATTTTCCAATAGACCTATAACCAATGGATTTAAGAACCATTGGTATAGGTTATAATAAAGATTCTACAACATATACAAATGGGTTTTAACCATTGTTATTGTCAACAATTCTAGAAGTCATAAAAATAGATAGCATTTGGATAGCTCACAATTGGATTAAAGGAAGATTTTTTTGGATCAACCTTATACGACTGATTTTTTGTTTCGTACAATGTTGGATGTCATGGATATTGAGAAGAACTATTTTGATTATATATTTTATGCAGTTTTGGGAACACGAAATAATACCTAATATAATATAATGGAATGATAAGATCATGTTAAATTTTGTAGGTGAACAGAACATGTTTTTTTAAATGAAATATCAAAAAAGATAATAAATACAAAAGATTATTATACACTTTCCAACGATAATAATTTATTATTTTTTAGTGGAATGTGGATTTGAGAATTACATTTTATTATGTTTCCAATTTGGATTGATGTGTTAGAAACTATCATATTACCAGATTTAATATCCATAATGTTCATGTTATATTGAATAGAATTTTTTTGATTGGATTTAAAGGTTTGTTGAATTATTCATTTTGAGATTAACTAATATAAATATCATATTTTTTCCGAGACATCTATGTGGTGACAACAAACTATGATTCACTTACTAGAATGTGAGAAGATGTTGGTTTATTATTTTGTAAGATATTTTTTCATCCATATTTATTTGAATTAATGGTACATTTGATATTACATTTTCAACATCAAGAAAATGTGAATGTATAGTGTTGGTCAGAGTGGACACTCAAGAGCGGGGTGAATTGAGTCCCAATTAAAATTTCTGTTAAAAACAATTTCTATTAAAATCCCCCAATTTCAAAAACAAATTAAACTGTAGTGAATTTATATAGATTATAAAGGTTCAATTAGTTTCTCAAAGATTGATTAATTCTCAGTTGACTTAATCTTATGATTAAATTAACTTTTGAAACTAACTTACTGATTTATAACAAATATAAACACTTGCGAATTTAATTATCAAAGTAGCTTTGAAGATAGATTATATTTCAAAGTAATAGCAGCGGAATATGAAATAAATATGTATAGTATGGATATAGAGTATAACTATAAACACAGAGAATTAACCAAGAGGTTCAGTCTCAATCCGAGACTTAGTCCTCTCAAAAGTTTATATAAGAATGATCCACACCCTGGATCGGGGTTAACAACAGTGAACACACTGTCCAGGTCACAAGACCTCTACCACAGTTCTTCGTGGGAAAACAAACAACAGCAGCAAGCTGTCCAGGTCACAATACCTCTACCACTATCCACAGTGGGAAATGAAGTGTAAAAGGGTTTGATGAGGATTTACAGATCCTCCAGTGAAAGTACAGGAGTCAGTGTGTGTGTTTAATACAGCAGATAACACACACTGCTAAAAATACAGAATAAATAAATCACAGAGCAGAGATGTAGAGTTTAGAAATGGCTCTAGAGATTTTCAGTGCAGCTCTGGACTCGTAGGAATGAGTGACTTGAAGCTTTGGTCCTTTTTCTGTAAGTTGACACTAAAACAGAGTGTCGCGATTTCAGACTTCCAGATATTCAAGTGATCAGCTTCTTTGAGTTTGAGTGCTTCACGGCATGGCTTTTCGAAGACGGTTCTTTCAGTCGGTACACTTGAGACTCCTTTGTTCTTCAGAATGAATGCTCGAGAGTTCTTCCTTTTCGTGTATATGCGTATCTCTTTCTCAGTTGTAGATGTTAGACTCTGTGTAACTGTTTCATTCATCCATTGATTGCCTTGAATGCTTCTCTATTCTTTTGATACTCCTCCATATATTCCTTTTTGTTCACCCGAGGCCGACAAGATAAATAGTCTGGAGTTGCACGTGCAATCTTCCTCGTACATTGTATTATTTCTTGATATGTCTGCAAATATCAATAAATAATGTTAGATGTATTCATTTGTCTAGACATGACCGTTAGATTAGTATTAATCAAATTGGTAAAGAAAAAAGTAGAAATATAATAATAATAATAGACTGGTCGAGACTGTATGTCACTGTGGACTTCAACTGTGGTCTTCCAACTGTGGACTTCCAACTGTGGACTTCCTTCTGACTGCTGACTTCAACAAAAGGCTTGCTGTCTGTAGGCTTGCAATGGTAGATTTTACTCCATGTAATTGTAGCCTCTCTAACTGTAGACTTGTAATATCAAATTTGTAGAACTGTAACCTTTGTCAACTGTAGACCTCGATCATCAGTAGACTTAGTCGACAGAAGCTGTCTAACTGTAACCTTGACTGTAGACTTATGACTGTAGGCTTGTTTGACTGTGAACTTGTTCCAACTGTAGACTTGTTCGACTGTGAACTTGAGCAGAGAAAACTTTGAATAGAAGTCTTGTAACTGTGACCTTCGTCTGTGAGCTTTGACAATAGATAGCAGTAGACTCGTAACTGTAAGCTTGTATTAGTCTTCGACTGTAACCTTGTAACTGTGAACTTATTGAAACAGTAACTTAAGGTGACAGTTAACTATAACTGTGACTTTGAGAAGAAAACTCTGACCGGTAGCTAACAATACCAAACTTATGTAAATACTACTGTAAGCTGTTACAGTAAAGTTATGAGAGTAAGAATATGAACTATTTAGAATAAAATACGTTTAAGCATAGAATAATAAGATTAATGCAAGGGTTTTAATACATCATAATCAATGTTTATGCATGATTTGGGATTATCAAAACAGGTGATTCCAACAATCTCCCCCTTTTTGATAATCACAAATTATGTCAGTATGGAATGAAACATAGATGTATCAGAGAGAAGTGTGCAAAACACAGTATTAGAAATATGAGCACAAAAATTAGGTATAATCCTCAAGGATTTCTCCCTCTTTGTATAGATTCATTTCTCCACCGAGTTTTCCCTATTTCTCCCTATTTATTGCTTCTTATTTCTCCCCCTTTGTGATTAACAAAAAGAAAGACAGAGTGAGAGAAAATAAACATTGTATTAATAAGGAGTACATTACATGACCCAAAACGTGAATACATGATCCCTATCAAAAAAACATAAACAGACTCAATCCTCTTCATCTGTAGGAAAGGGATCTTTTCCTTTGGAGGAAGAAGATGGAGCAGTAGGTGAAGGATCAACAGGCTGAGGAATGGCAGCAGGAATGTCTGGAGGGGCAGCAACAGAGGCTCCTGAAGGCCTGTAGTGAGTAGCTTGCCGTGGGATCAGTGGTCTAAGGCTTCTGAGGGCATCAGCATGAGACATTATGGAAGAACCACTAGGGTTAGAGACAGGTAGGGCAGGAGGAACTATAACAGGTGTGCAGTCCACATGAAGAAAAGGTAGGAGTAGATTCCTGAAATCCATTATGATGTTTCCTCCTCTGTCCATGGCAGATAAGAAGTCATCTTTGTTTTCCAAGAATTTATCCAAAGCCGGGGTAAACTCTCGTAGCTTGCTAACTTGTTCTTTGAAAGCTTGAGTTACAGGAGGCAGCTTCATAGTTTCTAGCATGAGCTTGAAGTGATTGTTCAACTGATGCTTGGTGAAAATCCGATCAAAGTAATAATCCACTTTACTTTTGATGGCCTCTTGAGAAGCAGTAGCAGCCTGCAGGTGCTCACGAACAAAGCCACTGACTTCTCTTGTAGTAGCAAGGATCTGTAGGTCTGATGTGTCATTTGCACGGGCCTGAGTAAGCTCTTCTCTGGGCAGGCTTCTAAACTGCTCAAGGTCCACAGGATAGCTAGATGAAGGAAGGGACTTGACTGAGAATGCCACTGTCTCCTTGAAAGACTGAGTCAGATTTCCAATCACTTTCTGAATGACAACATCCTGATTGCTAAAGTGTTCTTTTACTGATTTCTTGAAAGCATCAAATACTTCCACAAACTGCTTCACCACTTCTTTGATGTATCGAATCTCACTAGCCACTTGTGTCTGAGAACTGCTCAGGGAAGTTAAAGAAGCAACTGATTGTCTGAGGGCCACTACTGCTCCAGTCCAGCTTTCAATTTGAGTGTGGCACACTTTCATTTCATCCATCACTTCTTTGATTGGACTTCCCACAACACATCCTAGAGATAATTCTAAGGATTGTTCTACATTTTTCAGCTCATCAAAAAGACTTGTTTTCAATTCAGCAACAGACTGTCTGATGGTCTCCTTCATTTCATTCTTTAAGGATTCAAGGTCTTCCTTGGTGGCCAATCTTTCAGTTTCTAACACTGGAGAGCTGTTAGGTAGGATAACTGGATTTCTTGGTGGTTGGTTTTCCTCATCTGAATCCTCATAATTGAGTCATAACACCATGTATCCTGGATCTGAGGTCCATCCTTCTATATCAAACAGTACAGAGACTGAACCAACACGCTCCCCCTCACTTGGAGGTCATTCCTGAACACTTTCTACTATCTGCTCAACTCTGGGTAACTCTAAGTTCTCTTCTGTAGCTCTAGCAGGTTCCATACTCGCTTCCTCTATAGGTTTAGCAGTGAGGTTAGCCTCTTTCTCTGTTGGGTCATCAACCAATTCCATGACAACAGTAGTAGAGACCACTCCTATTTCCTGGTCAGACACTGACTTGTCTGTATACCCTATCAGAGGGCTCATACTAAGTTCTTCTGCAACAGTTTCTTGATTTTCATTTAAAGCTCCAGCCTCTTCTGCTTCGACTGTATCATCCTCATCAGAGGTGTCCTTGACAAAATATTGAGATTCTTCTTCTTCTTCTTCTGTAGACTCAGTCTCACTGTCTCTTAGAACAGGTTCTCTACTAGGTAGTTCCTTTGGAGGGCTTGCAGCTCCAAACGTCACTGTCCTGATAGGACTGTGAGTAGTATCAGGATCACTCCCTTCATCAATTGGGGTGTTCTCTCTTGCAGAGTTACCAACTACTGCAGTCTGTTCATCATCTGAGTATACATGTTCAGGCTCATCAGGCTTTAAGCCTGGATCTCTCCTATCTCTCGGTCTAGAGGGATGAGTAGAAGGGCTAAAATTCTCATAGATTCTCTCCTCATCATTCACCCATGATTTCTTCCAGGGATTCCAACTGATCTTCATGAATTTTCAGATTACTTTCGAGATACATACACTGTTCTTTGCCACTATCAACTCTTCCTGACTTCCAGCTGCACCTTTCAGTTTCAACATAACCGAAATGAGTTTAGCATGAAACAAGGCACTTGATTTTGAGCTTGCCTTTATCATGTCCTCCATCTGAGCCATCAGCAACCTACAAAGGTTGACCTTCCTTCCATGTTTTAATTAGTACATCATGTAAATATCCTGGTGCTTCAGAGTTGCAAAATCTCCTCTTCTAGGACTCAGTACATGCTGAATAAACTTAAACAGAAGCCTGTCCTCTCCACACATTTCAGCAGCAATAATCTTTCTTACTGTGCCATTGCCTGTGAATTCTTCCAGAGCCATCTCATGATCAAAGATTCTACTATTTGGAGGAGCCGCTCCAGAATAGTAGTTGTAAATACCCTCATGAGGAACTCTTAAACATGCAGCCCATTCAACTGATGAAAAACTGACTTCATTACCGTTTACTCTGGATACCAGTCTATGCTGATCATCCTCTTCCTCGAACTGTAGATATTCATAGAATTCCTTCACCAGCTTCGGGTAGTACGGTCCATTATTGTTTGCGAAGCATTCGGTCCATCCTTGCTCATTAAGCACTGCCAGCACTAATGATCTGCTCGATAAAATCCACTCTTCACTTAGCTCCTTCTCAGCAACTATTTCTCTCTTAGTCAAATGTGGATTAACAGGTATTATCGAGGCGTTCCCGGTGCCACTGGATTCGACTTGAGTCCTCTTTGGCATTGGTTCATCTTCGTTGATAGTCGGGGGTCGCTTTGTTCTGGCCATTGGAACTGAATGAGGTTTCGAGGTTCGGTTGAAGGTTTAGGGTTTAGGACTTGAGAGAGCAAGGGTCGAGATGAGTGGATTGAGATATGTTCGATGTTCTCAATTTTATCATTTAGGGATTTAGAAATAAAAGCATAAAGAAAAGAAACGGTTCGAATTCCCGCAAAAATAAAATAAGATTAAACAGCGAAACAGCCTACAGAGAGATGTAACAGTGAGGTACACTGGTGAGGTCTAACTGTGAGGTTTCAACTGTGAGGTTTCAACTGTGAGGTTTCAACTGTGAGGTTTCAACTGTGAGGTCTCAACTATGAGGTTTCAACTGTGAGGTCTCAACTGTGAGGTTTCAACTGTGAGGTTTCAACTGTGTTATAGTTAATCATACCTAACTCATGTTTGATGTAACTTAATCTCTCAGAATTCAAAGGCTTTGTAAAAATATCAGCTAACTGATGTTCAGTGCCAATGAACTCAAGAGTGATATCACCTTTTTGATAATGATCCCTCAGAAAGTGATGTCTCACATCAATATGTTTTGTCCTAGCATGAGATACTGGATTTTTAGAAATGTTAATAGCACTTGTATTGTCACACCTTATAGAGACATGTTTGAATTGATATCCATAGTCTAGTAAAGTGTGTTTCATCCATAAGATTTGTGCACAACAGCTACCAGCAGCTATATACTCAGCTTCGGCAGTAGACAATGAAACATAATTCTGCTTCTTACTACACCAAGATACTAGTGACTTGCCTAAAATGTGACATGTTCCAGAGGTGCTCTTTCTATCTAACTTGCAGCCAGCAAAATCAGCATCAGAATAACTTAATAACTCAAATGATTGTCCTTTTGGATAAAATAATCCCAAATTGGGAGTATGTTTTAGATATTTGAAAATCCTTTTAACGCAGTCAAATGAGACTCTTTTGGATTGGCTTGAAACCGAGCACACATGCATACACTGAACATGATGTCAGGTCTACTGGCAGTAAGGTACAGTAGACTACCTATCATACCTCTGTAATTGGTTTGATCCACTGGTTCACCAGTTTCATCACTGTCCAACTTGCAAGTGGTGCTCATAGGTGTGTCACTGCCTTTGGTGCCATCCAAAGAAAAACGTTTTAGAAGATCTTTAATATATTTACTTTGGTTCAAAATAATACCATTTTTATTTTGAAAGATCTGAAATCCAAGGAAAAATTTGAGTTCTCCCATTAAACTCATTTCAAACTCATTTTGCATTATTTTTGAAAAATCAACACATAAAGAATTTTTAGAAGATCCAAAAATAATATCATCCACATAGATTTGTACTATTAAGACATCTTTAGAAATCCATTTAATAAAATGAGTAGGATCAGCTATCCCTTTAGTAAATCCTTTCGAAATAAGAAAAGAGCTGAGCCTATCATACCAAGCTCTTGGAGCTTGCTTTAAACCATATAAAGCTTTAGATAGTTTAAAAACATGATTAGAAAAATGGGGATTTGTAAAACCAGGAGGTTGTTCCACAAATACATCCTCAATTATATATCCATTTAGAAAAGAACTTTTAACATCCATTTGATATAGTTTGAAATTCAGATGAGCAGCATAAGCAAGTAATATCCTAATGGCCTCTAGTCTAGCCACGGGTGCAAAGGTTTCCTCATAGTCTATTCCTTCTTCCTGACTATACCCTTGTGCAACTAGCCTAGCTTTGTTTCTGATTATATTTCCAAACTCATCAACTTTGTTTCTAAACACCCATTTAGTGCCTATGGTAAGAGTGTCTTTAGGTCTTTCCACTAATTCCCAAACTTTGTTTCTTTCAAACTGATTTAGTTCTTCTTGTATAGCCATTACCCAGAATTCATCACTGATAGCATCATTGACATTTTTGGGTTCAAGCTGTGAAAGAAAAGCTTGATGTTCAACCTGATTTCTTAGAGAAGCTCTAGTTTGTGTTCCTTTATCAAGATTACCAACAATAGCATCTAAAGGATGATTCTTTAGAATCCTAGTTGGTTTGGGAAAGGTTGACTAGAGATTTTAGGTTCATTTATAGGTTCGGGTTCCACAGAGGAAGATTCTGGAAAAAGTCCAGAACTGGATGTTTTTATTGCAGGTTCTTTAGATTTGTCATTTAGGTCCAGAACAGATAAGTCTTCTTCAACATCTTGAAGAGAAGTTTTAGACTCATGTGGATCAGTCTCATCAAACTTGATGTGAACAGATTCTTCCACACATTTGGTTTTCTTATTGAACACTCTATAGGCTTTACTAGACATAGAGTAACCTAGGAAAATTCCTTCATCACTTTTTGGAGCAAATTTATCAAGATTATCTTTAGTATTCATAATAAAGACTTTGCAACCAAAAACTCTAAAGTAATTAACCTTAGGCTTCCTATTATTCCAAAAATCATAAGGGGTTTTCTTAAGAACCGGTCTAATCAAGACTCTATTAATAACATAGCAGGCTGTATTTACAGCTTCAGCCCAAAAGTAAACAGGCAGGTCATATTCATTGAGCATAGTCCTTGCAATTTCTTGCAGGGTTCGGTTTCTTCATTCCACTACACCATTCTGTTGAGGTGTCCTAGGAGCAGAAAAATTGTGAGCATAACCATTGTGTGAGCAGTAAGATTCAAATTCTTGATTCTCAAACTCATGGCCATGATCACTCCTCAAGGTCTTAATCTTAAGTCCACTAAGATTTTCTACAGACTTAGAGTATTTAACAAAGGAAGAGCAGGCTTCACTTTTGTGAGCTAGAAAGTATACCCAAGTATATCTAGAAAAGTCATCTACAAGAACATAAACATAGTGCTTCCCATTTAGACTTGAAATTCTGGATGGTCCAAACAAATCCATGTGAACCAGTTCAAGTGGTTGAGAAGTTGAAACTTCTTTCTTTGGTTTAAAAGAAACTTTGTGTTGTTTTCCCTTTTGATAGGGATTACACACTTTGTCATTTGGGAATTCAAGCTTAGGTAGGTCTCTAACTAGGTGTTTCTTAGAGAGTTTTCTAAGCGAGTGAATGTTACAGTGTCCTAATCTCCTATGCCACAGCCAAGACTCTTTATGAAAAGCATTTAAGCAAGTAACATTATGTTTAGCTAAAGTGTTTAAGTCAACAGCAAAAACATTTTCATTTCTTAAGGCAGAAAATATTAAAGAATTTTTGGAATTATAAACATCACAAGAATTGTTTTCAAACTTGACATTAAAACCATCATCACAAAATTGGGAAATGCTAAGCAGGTTGTACTTAAGTCCATCAACAAATAAAACTTTGGAAATTAATACTGAGTCAGTGTTACCAATCTGGCCTAAACCGATGATTTTTCCTTTTGAGTTATCACCAAACGTGACATATCCTCCATCAACCTTTATTAAGCTTTTGAAGCACGAATAGTCCCCAGACATGTGTCTTGAACATCCACTGTCTAAGTACCATTCCTTCTTGTAATTTCTTTTCAAACAGATTTCCTACAAAACAGATTAGACAGGAAATGACTTTGGTACCCAGATTTTCTTGGGTCCAGATATGTTAGCAATCAAGGATTTAGGTACCCAGATTTGTTTTATGGGTCCCATACAATTAATAGATGCAACAGATTTAGAGAGATATACTTTACTTGATCGACAACTATTTAAATAACCAGTTGAGGCATACGAATTTCCAAAACTGGAACTAGCAGGATTTTTTCCAGACTTGGAAATAAATCGGGTTTTAGTAAACTGTCTTTGTCCAGGTTGGTATCCCAAGCCAGTAGCATACTTAGGTGCAACTTGCTTTCCTAGCAGTTGGGTTAGAGTATCTTTTCCATTTGTGAATGTTTCTAAGTCCTTTCTAAGTTGTTCATTAGATAGTTTCAGTTCTGTATTCTCCTTTAATAATTGAACATTTTTCTCTTTTTCTACATCAAGTGCAGACTTGACACTTGCAGTAAGAGCATGCTGTTTCTTTAAAGACTTATATTTATCCTTTAGTTCATTACATGTTTCTTCCAGCATATTACAGTATTCAGTCAATTCATCTTTAGACATATTTTCAGAATCAGAACCAGATTCTGCTTCACCTTCAGAATAATAAGAGTTTAAAGTGGGAGTGTCTAAGGTTACCTCAGATGTGTTTGTCATGAAACACATATTAGCACGATTTCTTTCAGAATCACTGGATTCTGATTCACTTGTGCTGTCTTCTGAAGCACTCCAGGTGGCCTTCATAGCTTTCTTATAATTCTTGTCCTTGTACTCATATTTCTTCTTGAATTTTAACTTAGGACAGTCAGCTTTGATGTGTCCTTTCCTTTTACATTCATAGAAAACTATGTCTTCTTCTTTATCAGTTTTCTTCCAATCTTTCTTCCACTTACCTTGTCTATCATACTTACCCTTGTAGTTTGGTTTTCTGAAGAACTTCTTCTTCCTATAGAACTTCGTGAATCTCCTTGCTATTTGTGCCATCTCGGCATCACTGTCAGAATCTATGTCTTCACTAGATGAGCTTTCAGTTGGTATATGCACTTTCTCCTTGTCTTCGCTCTTTGATGCAGTAGACTTAAAAGCTACATATTTTCGTTTTGGTTCCTCATCTTCCTCTTTATTCACCTTTAGCTCTTCTTCGTACATCATCAGCTTACCAATTAACTCCTTAACAGGCAAAGTTCCAATATCACAGGATTCTCTAATTGGAACGGATGTGCCTCTCCATCTGTCAGGCAGACATCTCAATAATCTCATGATTTGCTCCTTTGCTGGAACAATCTTTCCGAGTGAGCTCATTGTGTTGACTATCTCATTAAACCTGAGATACATATCAGAAATAGGTTCATCAGCAATCATCTTAAAGTTATCATATTTTATAGTATAAGTATTTAACCACATTTCCTTGACATTAGTTGTTCCTTCATGAGAAACAGCTAAGGTGTCCCAGATTTCAAAAGCAGTTTTACATGCAGAAATTCTATTGAACTCCTCATCTCCTAGAGCACAGTATAGAGCATTCACAGCCTTACAATTATTATTGTAAGCTACCTTAGTAGGTTCATCCCAAGTTATTCTTTCAGTTTCTGGAATCTTGTATTGAGACTCTATAGCAGTCCAAATATCAAAACCCATACTTTCCAAATGAATTTTCATTTTGAGCTTCCATTGGGCATAATTCACACCATTAAAGAAGGGTGTCCTGTTAGTAGCAGCACCTTCTAGTCTATTATCCATAAGGAAATTCTAGAAAATGTTTTAAAGAGATAAAATTTAGAACTAACAGAAATTTAAGATATTTTAGATAAAACTACAATCACAGTTTAAAAACAGAGAGTTAAAATAAAACTTTGAGCAAGTATAACAGAGATAAATCCAACCTCTGATACCAAATGTTGGTCGGAGTGGACACTCAAGAGGGGGGTGAATTGAGTCCCAATTAAAATTTCTGTTAAAAACAATTTCTATTAAAATCCCCCAATTTCAAAAACAAATTAAACTGTATTGAATTTATATAGATTATAAAGGTTCAATTAGTTTCTCAAAGATTGATTAATTCTCAGTTGACTTAATCTTATGATTAAATTAACTTTTGAAACTAACTTAATGATTTATAACAAATATAAACACTTGCGAATTTAATTATCAAAGTAGCTTTGAAGATAGATTATATTTCAAAGTAATAGCAGCGGAATATGAAATAAATATGTATAGTATGGATATAGAGTATAACTATAAACACAGAGAATTAACCAAGAGGTTCAGTCTCAAGCCGAGACTCAGTCCTCTCAAAATTTTATATAAGAATGATCCACACCCTGGATCGGGGTTAACAACAGTGAACACACTGTCCAGGTCACAAGACCTCTACCACATTTCTTCGTGGGAAAACAAACAACAGCAGCAAGCTGTCCAGGTCACAATACCTCTACCACTATCCACAGTGGGAAATGAAGTGTAAAAGGGTTTGCTGAGGATTTACAGATCCTCCAGTGAAAGTACAGGAGTCAGTGTGTGTGTTTAATACAGCAGATAACACACACTGCTCAAAATGCAGAATAAATAAATCACAGAGCAGAGATGTAGAGTTTAGAAATGGCTCTAGAGATTTTCAGTGCAGCTCTGGACTCGTAGGAATGAGTGACTTGAAGCTTTGGTCCTTTTTCTGTAAGTTGACACTAAAATAGAGTGTCGCGATTTCAGACTTCCAGATATTCAAGTGATCAGCTTCTTTGAGTTTGAGTGCTTCACGGCATGGCTTTTAGAAGACGGTTCTTTCAGTCGGTTCACTTGAGACTCCTTTGTTGTTCAGAATGAATGCTCGAGAGTTCTTCCTTTTCGTGTATATGCATATCTCTTTCTCAGTTGTAGATGTTAGACTCTGTGTAACTGTTTCATTCATCCATTGATTTCCTTGAATGCTTCTCTCTTCTTTTTATACTCCTCCATATATTCCTTTTTGTTCACCCGAGGCGGACAAGATAAATAGTCTGGAGTTGCACGTGCAATCTTCCTCGTAAATTGTATTATTTCTTGATATGTCTGCAAATATCAATAAATAATGTTAGATGTATTCATTTGTCTAGACATGACCGTTAGATTAGTATTAATCAAATTGGTAAAGAAAAAAGTAGAAATATAATAATAATAATAGACTGCTCGAGACTGTATGTCACTGTGGACATCAACTGTGGTCTTCCAACTGTGGACTTCCAACTGTAGACTTCCTTCTGACTGCTGACTTCAACAAAAGGCTTGCTGTCTGTAGGCTTGCAATGGTAGCTTTTAATCCATGTAACTGTAGCCTCTATAACTGTAGACTTGTAATATCAAATTTGTAGAACTGTAACCTTTGTCAACTGTAGACCTCGATCATCAGTAGACTTAGTCGACAGAAGCTGTCTAATTGTATCCTTGACTGTGGACTTATGACTGTAGGCTTGTTCGACTGTGAACTTGTTCCAACTGTAGACTTGTTCGACTGTGAACTTGAGCAGAGAAAACTTTGAATAGAAGTTTTGTAACTGTGACCTTCGTCTGTGAGCTTTGACAATAGATAGCAGTAGACTCGCAACTGTAAGCTTGTATTAGTCTTCGACTGTAACCTTGTAACTGTGAACTTATTGCAACAGTAACTTAAGGTGGCAGTTAACTGTAACTGTGACTTTGAGAAGAAAACTCTGACTGGTAGCTAACAATACCAAACTTATGTAAATACTACTGTAAGCTGTTACAGTAAAGTTATGAGAGTAAGAATATGAACTGTTTAGAATAAAATACGTTTAAGCATAGAATAATAAGATTAATGCAAGGGTTTTAATACATCATAATCAATGTTTAAGCATGATTTGGGATTATCAAAATAGGTGATTCCAACATATAGTATCATTCTGATGGATCTACCCATACGAGAGATATGGGAAGAAACTAAAGAAACAAGGTTTGTAAAAAAAGCATCAGTTGAAGGTTATATTACATAATATTATTTAATTGAGGAATTTTTTATTTTATTCTCCCAATATTTCCAACCTACATATACTTAAAAACACATATAAATGGTCCTTAATGATAAAAATTTCAAATATGCAATAGAAATTCAATTATCAGTTTTTAAGCATCATTAACATGGCTTTGCAGGATTTCATGAATAATGGATTTCATATGATGAACATAACAGGGATCATACATACATTTTTCTCAACTATGATGAAATGACATGATTTGTATAGTGAGTGCTTCTACTACATATTCATTAATTAATTTTTTTAAAAAATAATATTAATTTATTTATTGATTACATGATGATCATATCAACAAACAATTTACACAAATTATACTAACTGCTCTAGAAGAGAATCGACAATAAAATATTTCCTACTAGTTTCATAGACTTGTAAAGTAAATTTTTTATTTCATAACATATTAAATAAATTTACTATTTTCTATATTGTTAATTGTTTTTTAATTTTTAAGGTATCATAACATGCTGATACAATAGATCATATATTTTTTGTATTAAGTTTCCCGCAATCCAAATTGGTTAAATATTATAATTCATATGTGTTGAATTGTTTTTTATTTCAAACACACATATATTGTGAATAAAAAACAATGACTACCATTGTTTTCAAGAGAGGATCCCATCATAGAGATTTTAAGTTGACTTTTGTGGTATGTTGGATGGATTAATTGAACTATGTTATCTGAGTCATAATTATATAACATTGTTTAAATTCAACTGGTTTGATACTGATAGAGGATTGTGTGTTCATCCGTTCTATGGAATCGTAAACATTAAACATAAAAGTCGTTTTGCATTAAATAAACCACTTTTATTGGATCATAAACCAACCTAAATATATTATTCAATATACTATTCTGATTCAAGATATTTAATTGATTGGTGGAGCATTATAAAAATTATATCCCATGAAAAATAGAGTATGAAAAATTAATGTGGTTCTATTGAAGTGTAAGGAATTAAAAATTTTGAAGATAAATATCTAAATAAAACTTTCCAATGAAGAGACATGAATATAAATGAAGAAACCATATAGTTACAGATCAATAGTGACGATGATTTTGATGATGTAACAAATTAATGTGAATTAATAATTGACGCTGGAGATGAAATTCCTATGGAAATTGATGATAATAAAGAAGAAGAAAAATTTATTGACGCCTTAGTATAAGAATATGTGGATTAATAATAATAATGATACAATTAATTATAAGTTATAGTCAATATATATATATAATACCCATCTTTAATTGTTTTATTAATTTGTTTTGTGTTTTAGATGGCTGAAGAGACTATTAATTACATATTTCATGACCTCCAGAAGGCATTACTACCTGGAGATGTGCCTAATGATATTCCATCATACCATTAGGTTGCTGGTAGTGTGTTGATTTAGAGGGGTTGGGTTCTTTCTATATTAATGAATTCTGACCCTATTTCAATGTGATGTCAACATCTAGATTTTGATACACCCATGCATAAGTATGTTCAGTTGTGTTAGTTATTTAATTTTCATTATCATTTATTTTCACAAATTTATTTATGTACTAATTTTTTATTATTTGTTATGTTTTTCTTCATTTTTTTACATATTGTTTTTGAGAAGGAGAGTTTTGTTCTGTGAAATTATTTTTCCAGATCATGGGTGATGTGGGATCATATTCCCATTGATGTTTAATAGATCATGTTTAATCATTTGATGGAATGTAAAAAATATAATATTTATTTTGAAATTTATTTAATTATTAACTTTATATAATTAATTATTTGCAGGGTTTATGGAATCTAATAAATGAAAGAATGAGATATTCTATCTGTGAGACCTTTATGCAATATTGATGTCATCAGTTTTTCAAAAATATGATGAAGAGAGCCATGAAGAAAGATAGAGTTAAAATTTTTAATCAGTCTTGCTGGAGCCATTGACATGATTAAATATCATATCATGTTTGTGATGGATTATGCTCGTATTGGTATGAATTTTTTTTAAAGAAGTTCTTCGTTAGGTTGGAAGAACTGGGAAAGACACGAGGTCAACCATGGAGCTAGTATTCTTATATTCAATATTCATCAAGGATATTTGTTATGTAATTTTATTTAATAATTTATAAAAATTTAAAGGTAAACTATTTTTTTCATATAAGTTGTTAAAAAACATGATTTAACATATTTTAATGTGTGAAATAGGATATACATGGACCCCATCACTAGATATATTACCAGTTCTCTATATCATCAAATTGCGGCCATTATTTTTATAGTTTTAAAATTTACTAATTTTTAACTATTTTAATTAAAAATTTCATTTCAAGGTGTCATATGAGGATGTGAATTCTCAAACACTTAATGAGATTAATGTAGAGACTGCGGTTCATTCCACCAGTGTAGCGAGATTTGAGGACACACCAAGGATTTAGGTTAGCCAATATACATTAGAGAAAAAATGATTTGTTGGTATCCAGTCTCACTCGGTGCCTGTGAGTTGTTATACTATTGTTGTGAGGTGGTCATCCACCTTCAAGGGAACTCATGAAGGGTCATCATCAAAACATGCATAGTATAATTTGAAGATGTGATCATACTATGAGGTTATAGAGACACTATGTAGAGAGAAAATATAGTTTCATCAATGCACATAATGAGCGGCATCGAGCGCATGTACTGGAGAAACATCAAACGTATGAGTACATGAGACTTTTGGAGTATGTCATATGGTTAGAGTGTCCTCCTCCAAATCTTACGGATGACCCTTCCCCTATTTAGTGATTTATTTATTTTTTAGACACATATATTTTAATGAACATTTTATGTAAATATTGTTATTAATTTAGAAATTTACATTTTTATATACTGTGTTTTATATATTATTATTAAATTTTTCATAATTTGGTATTATATTTATTATATTATTGTGATTTTTTGCTTTTTTTATTTTTTGTACTTTTATTTTATTTTTTGATTTTATTTATTTATTTTTATTTTTATTATTTTTGTATGTATTTTCAATAGGCCATTAATCTCGTCATAAATAGTTTTTAAAATTATTTGCAATGGGATTACTGGTCTGTCATAAATATTATCTATGATGAGATATTTCTACCATCACAGATAAATATATATATATATATTTCATAGGTTTTTGGGATGGGGAAACTCCCATCATAATAAAATAGTTTTTACGATGGACCATAAAAAAAGGTATTTGAAATTAATCTTTTAACAACAGACCATTTACGATGGGTCCCCATAACACATGATTATTTTCGATTATATCCCAACATAAATAATTTATCATCTAGTATTTCCCTGATACAACATGTAACGTCCCATCCCGGGATCCATATTACTACACATGAGCCTTAACCCAGTTGGTAAGGACTCTATAAGTGCATCCAAGCAACCGAGGATCAAATCCAGGTGGAGGCATAATTTCCAGGTATGGTAGAAATTATTGTAGCAGCTAATGTAGTAGTACTAAAGTGGGATCTATAAAAGGTACAATTTGGCACTATAATAGCTGGGAATATGCCCCTGTTTGGGCCATCGGGCCACCAATTTGGTCCTCAAGTCCTATAAGGCCTTCGGGCCACCCTAGCCTTCAGGTCAGTAAGGCCTTCAGGCCACCCCAAGGATTTCAAGACACCTTAAGTGCAGATGCAAACTAGACAACCTACAAGGAACAAGATCTATAAGGAGGATGAACAAAAGAGATTTCACCACAGTAGAAGAAAAACATATTTCAAGAATGAGAGGTTATGGCACTTGGAATCGGGACAAGCATGTGCATGCAAGGGAATGCCAAGCCAAACTGCCATACGAAGGTGGAGAGATGATTTCACAATGAATATGATGGGGATGAGCAGCTCCAAGTTGTTATTCTAGGTTTTATGTAATGTTTGAAAGCCTATGGGTAATGAATTTCTTATAAGGCCTATAAGACATATAATACTTATGCCTATAGGACTTGTAAGGGTTCCACCTCACCCCTTGAAAGGTGGATTATCAAAAATCAATTAAAAAATGAATCCCTTAGAGCAATTGGATGGATGGATCCACCTTACTAGTGCCTGGAGTTGGTGGGTTACATGGCCTCAAGTGTGCCCCCATATATGCCAAAAGATTTATACTAGTAGTGAGGGTCCATGGTTGTACGGTGGGGAGACTATACCCTCATATTAGAGTGGAACACCAGATATAATAAATAAATTTAAAATATTAGAAGCATAAAAAAAATATATGTAACATTATAAACATGATATAATAATGAGCTACAGAATCACAGAAAACTAAGGAACTATAATAGAAACCAAAATCCCATAAGGTTGAGTCATATACTTGATTATTTCATGACATGATTATATAAAAAAGGGAAATATGGGATATAGGCGAAAACAAATACATCATTCTATAAAAAAATAAAATGGAAAAAAGGAAGGTCCACTAGAATCACAAGAATACACTCGGTCATCTGCTCTCATTTTCCAGGATATAATTAAAAAAATCACACATCATTAAAAGGGAACATACTCATATCCTACAGTCAAAATTTTTACATGGGTATAAAGACGACCCAAGTAATATGTGATATAATCTTAGTACTCCACCACTAAGGGTATCTATAAATAATCATTTATTGTACATAGAATATTAGTGTTTATATAGAATGAATAATAACCAAATATAAATAATAAATAATTTCTTTCATAGGATCTTATAGGACACCTGACTGAGTCTACCTACTTTGATATAACTCAAAATGAGTTTGAATAGTGACCAAATATATATATTAATTATATATATATGTATATTCACACTATATGTGAGTATTTTTAGATCCATATATGTGGATACTAGGTTCTAGCTGCACCCAAGGCATATGTCAAGACTCCAAAGCAAGTCTAATGAGCCAATTGATTGAGTAAGGGTACATGGCCAACATCTCATTTGAATACAAGAAATCTTGCACGTCACTTGAGATGGTGAATTGAATTATCATGCCTATCTACTAAAGCAAGGGAATGTGGAGCGTCATACACATTATCTAGACAATAGTATAATGGTCTAAGACATCACAGCCAATACCTAATGTAAGGGAGCATGAAATGTTATTCTCAAAAAGTTCATTAACCATAATTCACCATCAAATAGTAATGATATACACTTAATTATAATAATAACTTGGGGGATCACATCTAATGAATTCATAAACACATAGCACAATCATCTCGGGATGTACAATTCATAAAATTCCCATTTATAAATATCTAACATGTGAAATATCCTTACCACCCATTTCTATTCAATTAATTTATTCCATTCCACTTACAAGGAAAGTAAGAACATAATCAAGTAAAACCAAACCACCAAGAAGGTGGTTGACTCATTAAAAATTTTATGAAAGAGGGTAAATTCTATTTCCCAAATCAAGACAAACACTTTGATGTTGTTTGGTCATATTAAAATTTATATAAGATATTTCAATTAATTTATCACACATAAATTGGTGGAAATGGATGAGGTCAACATCATATTTTCACTTAGAAATGTTCTAGTTGAGTATAACTACATGCTTGAATTTATTTATAAATGAATAACTCAATTAAAAGAAATTCACAACTATAGTCGGCATACAAAACAAAGTATAATATATGAGAACATCCAGAATTGTAGGGAAAATAACTAGACCACCTACCTTTGGAATGTATATTAAAACTCATCCAGCCTTTTCCATTGCTTTCAAAGGAAAAAAATAAAATAACAAACTAGGAAAATTCCTAGAAAATATTGAAAATGGGTTTTCATCAAAATAGCACAAGAGATAGTAAGATAAATTACAATATGAAGCATGAGAAATAAATAGATTACCACTATAGATCCAATTCTTTCGATGACGTTCTATTAAGAGTTCAAAATGATAATTTATCTCAATCCCTAGGTTATCAGGGAGAGGATCTCTCCCATGACTAATATAGAGGGAATATCTACTAGAAAATGGTAAATGAACATGTGGAGTGAATATATAAAGAATTAAGAGGAAAATGGTAAATTCCCCCTTAAAATGATCTCACATGGTTTGGCCACATTGTTAGACAAACAATGCACTAACCATACAGAAGCCACATCACTTAAACCCCATCCACATAGGATAAGAACATGTATTTCCTAACTATGTGCACATCATATGAAAAGCCTCTGTCACAATCTTTTGTAATCCCACATTTTTGTGCTACCTGGATCACAAGGTTGTAGACCAACCATGTTAACTCCTTTTATACCATGTTCTTAATATAGTTAATCCAATAAATTAGTACTTACTATGTGCTAATTGTGTGGCCCTCTTTTCTTGTCCAATTCTCAGAGCATCGGGCTTCAAAGAAGCCTCATACACTCTCAAAAACTTCCTTAGGACATATTTAATGTTTTCCTAGATAAAAAAATCATTAAAACCGAAAAACAAAAGAGTTGTACCTTCATGATAAGTCAAATTGTTACACTTAAACTCTTTATGAATATTTAACAAAACCAACATAAGTACCTATTTTCCTATCATATATGATAATCTACCATATTATCCTTATGATTGCAACTCTTTTAGGGTGCATCTAACACATTAAATCCTATGTAAGTCATGTCACATCTCTATATTAACATTTGATAAAAATATTCCACTAAAATATTTAGTGAGAAACTAATTTGAAGTAATAATGTTTGAATAATGGAAAGACTTGGGAATATAATTCCTAACATTTCAACATTTGATCAAATTCAATCTTCTTAACATCAAAAAATAAATTTTGATGATTTTAACTTTTGTTTTATAATTTATAATCCTTCCAAGTTCTTCATAATCATACTTGGAACCCTATTCCATCAAAATGTTTGAATTAAATAATGTGACTACTTAAATTATTTATTACTAATACATCCTAACCCTCTTAAGATATTAACTAAAATTAACATTAAACATATATTGGTGTAATTATTTATTTGAAAAATTTTAACTTCTTTAAGTCCACAAATATTCCCCATTCCTCCTAAAAACTATATTCATTTTTGAATATCTATCATAGATAGAAAAACAATTTTTTTTTATAAAATAACATTTATTTATTTTTTGTAGGAATAGTTATTAAAAAAATATAATTTCCATATCATCTATGGTATTCTTTGTGTATGGAACATTGTAATTTGCGAATAATTATATATTAAAATATGTTATCAATGATTGGTGGGATCACATTTATATATACCTTATAATTTTCACCATATTAGTACAAGATTTTAAGCATAGCTAACCATAAATTAGAATCTAATGATCATAATGTCTACTGTCTTTAGAAGATTAGGTACATTATTAGAAATAATGAATCCCAAAAAATAACATGTTTTATTTAATATCAATAATGTTCTTCTAAATTCTGTTGGGATCTTATATTTGAATATGGTAATATAGGGAATACATGAAAAAATTGATGATTTAAAAATCCCAGAAAGAAAATAAATAATGGAATATCTCATAACACATGGGTTATAAGGCATTACATGATAATAGAAAAAGGAAGGGAACATGAATAAACATATAAAATCATAACATATAGCACATAGTATCATATAATAATGGTATAATATGAATGTAACAAACACATATAATATGACATAAATAAAAGCCCATGCTAACTTCCTCAACTATATCACATGGCGGACAAAGTCCCATAAAAAAATCAGGTTTACTTCCAATCCCAACATGACATCTCAAGATACTAACAATTATCCAATGAATTAGAGTGAAATTTTGGTACACATATTATAAAATTTTCATTCATATGTGTTCCAAATGAAGAATCAAACATATGGAATAAATATAAGGGTTACCCAGGGAATGAAATGGGTATCAAAATAATATGATAAGACATAACCAATTGGTGTGTCATAATGGTGTCCATGAAAGAATGTATTTAAATCGTACATGGACATTAATAATAGAAAATAGGAATAAATAATAATAAATTATGTTCATCTAAAATTAAAACATATAAAAATATTATTTATGTGAATTTATAAATGCACCACTTATTGCAGTTTATGTATAGATTTTTAAGATTATTTTAAAATAGAAAAGGTATAATTTTTTTATAAAACCAAAAATTAACTAAGTTAGTTTTTAAATATAAAATGATGGATTTCATAAAAATATCAGTGGGTTAAAACATAATATTTAGTGTATATGAAAATGGGAAAGAAATTTGGATGTTCCCTTTAATCAGGTTTTCTTATCAGGAGGAATAAAAAGGGGAACCTTATAAAACATGTATTTCCCCGTAAAAAAAGAATAATTGAGCATGGTAATTTTTCTGGAACATAAGAACAGAATTTAGGAGGCGTATATAAGAATAATTAATAATTGAATTTTGGTAAGGAGATTTATAGCATAACCTAAAGGAAAAATGGATGTTCAGAGAGAATCATTTTCCTTATGTCTGAGAGTGTTCTAAAATTTGACTTAATTTCCTGTATAATAAAATTAAATACATTAAATAATTAATTCATAACCTCTTAAACATTTATATTATATTTTATATTTACATATTTTGATCATTTTTAGTCATTTTTAATAGTTTTAATGTTTAATTTTGTTGGTCTGGGTGTGTTTGTTTCATGATTTTCTTATCGTTTCCCTTGAGTTTAATTATGAGGGTTCTTGTCAAATGGAAGAAAAAATTTCTTATGTGTAATTATTTGATATTTATACACCAAAATAAATTTAAATCATCTCATATATCATTTTTTTGGATATGATAATGATTCAATAGATAAAATGTCAATGATGAACATTAGTTTATTATGGTGAATTTTCGATCATCATGAACTAGTTTTATTTTATTAATTAATATTATGTATATGTACTAGTTATTTAATATAAAAAAAGTTTTTATATAAATTTTAAAATAGTTTATATCCATTATAATCATTTTATGACCATCCTTGAAGGAAAAAATAGAAAATAATAGTTATCCGTTATGGTGGTGAATCAACACATCAAAGAAAATGTTTTCTTTTTTAGGATAAAAAATTGAAGAGAAGAGAATTGATAATGGATATACCATAAAAAAAGTAAAATTATACTATATATATGTAATAATGGAGTTATCCTGATTTTTTGGATAGTGGAGGTGAGGTGAGGATAAGAAAATAATAGAAATTAAAATATAACGTAGGAGGATCTTACCTCTTGAGAGTCGCCTCCTTGGGAACCTCATTAGTGCACTTGGTATTTGTATTTTTGTGAGATAGGTAAGAATAGAATGTGGGTAAGAGGTTCAGGAGATGAATTTGGTAAATATAATAAGTATCCACAGCTCATAAGGTGTGAGGAAAATAGGTAGTGGGGGTGGTATTTATAGCGGGAAGAGAGGGGTGTTATTGATTATTTTATTCATTTGTTTATTATTTTGGCTCAATACTATCAATAATGTTGATTATTGTGATGAAGTCAAGTAAATTGAGAGAGAGGTTATCATATAATGGCCACATTTATCATCCATTCTTCAACCACCACTCAAACATTCATTTGTTTACTTATAATTTTAAACATCGTAAATTACTGTATTTCATTATTCTTAAATTTTTAAACTATCTTAGGAATATATAAAAAATGCCCCAATAAATTTTTCGATGAGTATATTTAATAAATTGACACTATTTTATGAAATAAATTTTATATATTTGTGAAATTTAATTTTTAAAAAAAATTCATCATTTATTCTAAAAATATTTATTTTAATATTTTAACTGATTTTATGAAACATTTGAAAAATAAATTTGGGCATCCTAAAAATATCTTTTAATTATAAGAGAAAAATTAATTTATTAATCTTTTTTAGAAATATAATTTTTCTTTTATATCATTATATTAATTATACAATTGTAAATAATCATTTACATTTCACAAAAAATATTGAACACTTAATTTATGTTCATTAAACCATTTTTTTACTTATTCCATGATATAAATATACCATATTTTCATTAATAATATTCCTAAATTTTATGTATACTTTATAGGGGTGTTTACTATTCTCTCGGTTAGATTACTATTTCTGATTGTCAGATTACTATTCCAACGGTCAAGTTACTATTCCATTGGTATAGGATGCTAAATTTCTATAAATACCACTTATTTCATTATTAATTTATGAGAATAATGTTTTTACTCGGTTCTCTAAGGGATATATGTGTTTTATATAATATGAAATAATTATATTAAGGGAGTTTCTACTGATAAAATTCTAGGTTGCTACATTCTTCCCCCCTTATGAAATTTCAACCTTGAAATTTCATTTTTACATTCTATGTTGAAAACAGGTGAGGGTACTTCTAAATTTTTCTAACATTAACAAGAAAAGAAAATAAAATTATAGGCAATGAATTCTTATATAATAATAATAATAATAAAAGGAAACCTTGAACATATAAGGATAAACTTATAAATGAAATGTATATCCGAACATGTGTTTTTAAAGTTTCAATATAGGTCATCCCTAGTGATATAATTATCCATAGGGTTGTAAATAATGTCATATAGTCATAATCTAAAAAAATAACTAGACCATGTACTGATATCAACTATAATGACCTTATCCTTCAACACATATTATTACGTGATTTTAAGCCTAATTACCCATCAATTACAGGCCTCAGATTGTAATGTATATTGTCTTTTGAAGATAAAGTACATAATCATAAAACATAAAACCAAAAAGAGTCTTTTATTTAATCTCCATAATGAGATCCTAAATTATATTAAGATATTACATATTCATAGGGTCAAATATGGAATATATGAAGAAGGGGATGAAATAAAAAACCGAGTAAGGAAATAAAGGAAGGAATAAAGTTTAGTACATAGGTTATAAGGTATCACATGATGACATAAAAAGGCATGAAACATGAATAAACATATGAAATCATAGAATATCCAAAAAGGGGTCATGTAATCATGGAAGCTTAGGAAGGTTACAATATCATATAACATAACATAAAAATGAGTCCATGCTAACTTCCAAGACAATATCACATGGTGGAAAAATTCATATAAAAGAATAAGGATTACTCCTAATCCCAAAATGACATCTCATGATACTAAAAATTAATTATTTTATTGGAGTGTATATTGTTACACCCATTATAACACTTTCATTTATATATGTTCCATGTGAATAATCAAACACAAGGAATAAACATAAGGGTGATCCCTGGAATGAAATGGGTATCATAGTCATATCATACGTCATAACCACTGGGTGTATTGTTCATGAAATGATGTTTTTAAATTATAAATCGACATTAATAAGAGAAAAAATTTCATAGATCATGAAAAATGGTGTCCAAATAAAGTGAAAATATATAAAAAGTGTTTAAGAAACATTATAAACTATCTACTTATTGTGGTTTATGGGAATAATATTTATGATTATTTTAAAAAGGAAGAGAAATTATTTTTTATTGAAAACTATAAATTAACTAAGTTGTTTTTTCCAAGATAAAATGGGGGATTTTAGAAATGTATTAATATATTAAAATATAATATAAAGTGTACTTGAAAATGGGTATGAAATTGGGATGTTCCCTTTAATTGAGCTTGCTTATTAAGAAGAATTAAAAAGAGAACCATATAAAGAAAATATTTCCACATATAAGAATGAATCATTGATATAGGTACATATGTTTGGAATATACACATAGAATTTATGATTAGTACATAATTATAATTAATAATTGCATTGGGGTGATGTGAGAGAAAGCATAACCTGAAGGAAATATGTAAGTTCAGAGAGAATCCCTTTCCTTATGTTTGAAAGAATTACACACTTGTAATTAATGTCACTGATAATAAAATTAAATACATTAATTAATTTATATATTACAACATAAAAATTTATTTTATTTATAATAATTTTATTAATATCATTTGTGATCATTTCAATGAGTTATAATATTTAATTTCATTGTTCTGGGTGCATTTGTTTCATGATTTTATTATTAGTTCCCTTATGTTTAATTATGAGACTTCTTATCAAATGGATGAAAAACTATAAAAGTGAACATATATGATATTTTTGAAACTCTATAATTTTAAATATTTATATATTTAAATTTTTTTAGATACTATAATGATTAATTGGATAAAATTTTTATAATGAATGTTTGTCTATTTTAGAGAAGTTTTTATTATAACATACTAGTTTTTTTTATTATTCAACATTTTGTATATATTTTATTTACAGAACATTAAATAAGTTTAAATATAAATTTTAATACATTTTTAACCACTATAATGGGTTTTTGAACATCCATGATGGCAATAATATATAATAAAAAATCATCATCCACAAAGGTGGTGAATCGGTACGTCACAAATGATGTTTTCATTTTTAAAATAAAAAGAGAAGAGAATTGAATTGGTGACAGATATACTAATAAAACTATAAAATTATATTATATATATAATAATGGAATTACCATGCTATTTTGGGATTAGGGAGTTGAGGTGAGTGTAAGAAAAAAAGAGAAATTAAATGATAAAGACAGAGGATCTTACATCGTCAGAGTCATCTCATTGAGACCCTCTTTGGGAAATTGGTACTGGTCATTTAGTGAGACTAGCATGGTTAGAATGCAGGGACGATATTTGGGAGATGAATTGGGAATAATATATGTAGGCTAAAATTCTTATAATGTGTTAGGATAATAGGTGATGAAGAGTGGTTTATTGTGGGAGAGGGGTGTTTTTGATTATTTTATTCATTTGCTTATTATTTTTTCTCAAGAATAACAATAGTGTTTGTTTTTCAGACTAATTATAGAAACAAGAGAATTTTATTAATAGATAATGGTCACTTACTCATCCATAACTCAATAATGACTCAAAAAATCATTTATTTAATTATAATGTTAAATGAAATAAATTATCATATTTCACAATTCCCCAAAAATTCAACAATTTTAGAAAAATTAGAAAAATTAACCCTAATAATTTTTTACAACTACATTTTAATCCATTTTATGAATATAATTTTATAAATACGAGAAATTTATTTTTTAATTAAAATAATCCTTTATTAGAATTAATACTGATGTTAATATTATAACAGATTTTATGACACATTGAAAAATTAATTAAGGTCTTATAAAATTATATTATAATTTAATGACAATGAAAAATAACTTATAAATCTATTTGATGAAAAAAAAATTTCTTTTAAATCATTATATTAATTATAAAATAATAAATAAACATCTACATTTCACAGAAAATACCATCACTTAATTTGAAAATTTTTAAAAATCTTTTTTACTTATTCCTTAATATATATATATATATATATATATCTTTTTTCATTTATAAGATACGCAAATTTTATTTATACTTTTAAAGGATATTTTACTATTCTTATAGCCATATTACTATTCCAAATTGTCACATTACTATTCCAACGGTCAAGTTGCTATTACATTGGTATAGGTTCCTCAAGTTCTATAAATACCACATATTTCATTATTGATTTCGAAGAATAATGTTTTTACTGGGATCTCAATGTGATGTTTGAGCATTATACTATGTGAAATAATTATAAAATGAGAGTTTCCATTGAAAAAATTAAGCTTCTTTACAATATTACAATGTACATTAATAAATACATGGATAAACATTTTACACTTGATATAACATTTTAATCCATATATTCTTCTCAAAACATGTTATAGAAATTGAGGAATCTGAAAAAATAGGTATACGGTTAAACATCTCATACATGTTCACAAAAACACTTTGTAATTGAACAACTTATATTATCACATAAGGGAAATGAGATGAAGATACACATCTATTACATAGATTATTTTTGAGCTTTACAAAATGATTTTCATTCAAATCCGTGAAGTAGTAACAATTTACTACATCTCATAAATATAAACTACTATATTATTCAACTCATCATTTTTTGATTTTGAAATACTGTATATTTACAAAACATGTAACATATATATTCAATATCATATATCTTTAAAACTAAAAGAATTAGTATCTATTGAATCCATACTGAATATGGATATTCCATTTATTTTCAAAAACTCATTCATGTATATCATTGATAATACAATCATATTTAATTATAATCATTCTTTTGTAACAACCCATGGTTTTAATGAGCTTTACTAGAGTCTCGAAGAAATATTGTTGAGATTTGTATGTAACTTTTATTTTTTCAATTTTAACTTACATACAATTGTACTATCCAGATATTACCATAATCCAGACATCATATTCCGAGTTCATCTATTCTCAACACTTTGAGAATACTGGGTAAACAATATAAGAATTATATCATATTGTTGGAAAATTTCCATATTTGAATATAGGATATATTCCCTAACTAGAATAATCAATTGTTAGTCTCCCTTAAAGCATGTTGAAGAATTGAACGAATCAAAACCATGTGCATCATAAAAATGTTATCTCATTTTATTAAAAAATTATTGTTTTAGGCTCTTCATAACATAAAACCGAGTTAAAATAAAAATATTATGATATTTTATCCAATACTGATGTATCTATGTTGTCGATGAAGAAACTCATTTTCCCCATTAATTGAAAAAAACATGATTCAATTATTTTCAACATCTAGCCATTTGTATATCTAAAAAAATTGTAAATAATACATTCAATATAATATATCTACCAGAATAATCGAATTGATTACTATAACAATTAATTTTTAAAGAAAACCTTTGGTATCATTAACATATTCATTCATATTGAATATCTTGTTGTATACTCAATCATATTAATTATATTAGAATAAAGTTTTTTAAATCACTGATGTACCCAATAATATTGAGTACATAAGGGAATACTATGATTCATTTGTACATTTATCATATAATTCCTTTTAGTCCTTAAATTAATCACTTTATTCTTCCATAAGCTTATGGATTCACTGTTTTGAACAATATCAACACTTGGCAATGAAGGGGGGAACTATTTTGACATATATCACATAAATCATCAATATTTCTTAATAACATTAATTATGTTAACAGTATTTGAAGAAACATACATGTAGATTATATTTTTTAAGGATTAATAAAAATATTTCTCTTGATGATGATAATTTTATTATTTATAATATAATATTTTATCAAATGATTATCATGTCTTATTAACCAATTAAAAAGTAGTTCTATTAAATGAGAATAAAATGATGACCCATTTTAATATTCATCATAAAAATTAGTGGCAAAATCTATATTTCATAAAGCAATAAGTCTTCTTTTAAATTCATTGAATCAATTTATTATTTAGGTAGTGAATCATACTAATAATATCATATTTGATTCTTGGATAGACGACTATACAACCATTTTTCCAATTCAACATTTGGATAAACACAACTCTATTACTCTCGTATCATTTCTATGGGTTTTCTAGCTATGTGTAACCCAAATAAAATCTCAAAAAAGTTTGTCAGAAAATTATGTTCAGTAAAAATACAAAATAAGGGGGTAAATTGTGAACTTCAAAAACATTGATAGATTTATAACAATACTCATGTTATGTTGTGAACCTTTCTATCTCCCAAAGATTAGTGGGAAGCAGAAATAAATAAATGAAATTGATACATTTATTATATAGTCCTTTAGGGAATGAAGATCCCCTATTCCACTTCACCAATAAAAACCTCCATGATCTTGGTGATTTTAACTATCAGGTCCTCTTATCCTAAGACCATCAAAAAACAACCAAGTGTAGATAGTTGACACCTTATAAGGATTTACAAGACATTATAGTTCTTTTATAATGTACTGAATATCCACATATTAGTATAAGAAGTTGACACTTTAATGTGATAGAGTAAGAGCTGTAAAAAATAAAATAAATCAAAATATATTGATATGTTTGATGGAATTGTTTAAACATCATAGTTTGACGTATCAACAGAAATATGTTTTCAGATAATAAATATATAAAAAAATTTAGATCTTCAACATTGCATAAAAAACCTTCAAATAAAATAAAATAGAATTCCACACATATGTTGGAACATGTATGTCTATTAATTGTATCTTCACAAAAAAATATCATTCTTGAAAAATAATATTTAACAATAATATGTAGAAGCAAAAAAAACAAAAATAGTGAGTTGATTAGATAAATAAAAACATGCATGTCTCCAAAGTGTAGATCTGAAGGAAATGACACACGTGTTTTATCTTTTGTATATATACTTTCCTATATGAATATATATGTATCGATATGTTTTTTGATGAAGTGTGTCTCAATATTAATATAGTAGGTCGAACTACTTCAGGTCAATCAATCTCTATAAATATCATATATTAAATCATGTGTATTTTAATTTCAAAAACATTCAACAGTTTCATAAATTCTTGTAAGATTCTTAATGATTTAATCCCTTGAATAGTTTCTTTGAAAATAATCATAAAGAGCTTATGAATTGGTCATATAATAACATTGAAGATATATTTACATAAATCAAGACTGATGCATAAATATTCGATAATATCACATATTTAAAACTCCATTTCACAACAGTCAAACATAGGGTCCATTCATGTAATGAAAAAAACAACAACAAATGTAGGGTTTTCAATGTATGGTTGATTAAAAAAATTGGGTTTATTTACTATACATTTTGTCCTCAAATGTTGGGTTGATTCCAAACATAAAGATGATGTACCATAAATTTGTTTCCTCAAATTCAAGGTTGATTCCAACCATATGGTTGATTAAAAATTACTTTTTTGATAGTATATGTTATATGATTCATATATGCTGAACAAAAAATTGGGTTTATTCCTTATATGGTAATTTCACAAGTACGGTATGAACTTTTTTTCTAGAATACCAATGAACATATTCAGAATTCTTGAGAAAATATTCCTCTTAGATCAATGACTTGAACATATTTCTAAAATAAATATTTCCATGAATAAATATTTCCTAAAAATCACATAAAATAAAATCCATTAGTAACAAAAATGTGTTTGTTTGTGAGCATCAAAACCAAAAATAAATCAATAAAATTTTGTAATCAACATATGCTCAACAATATCCTCCTTTCATGATGATCAAACAACTAATAATATAAATATGTAATATTTAGAAAAAAAATTTATATAGCGCTAAAATAAATTTCTCCCAACATTTCACTTTTAAATATTTATTCCATAATAGAAACTTCTCCCCCATTATAAGGATTAAATTTTATCTCCCATATTAATTATTTTATAGAAGACTTATCCCCCATAAATAGGAACATGTAAACTAGAAATTATTAGTATAAAATATAAAATGTTCCACAATGTCAAGGATATTAAAAATAAAAAATAATAATAAATTTCTCAAACTTTATAATAATGATTAACACATATAAACTACTTCAACTTTTTGTGACATCAATAAAATAAAAGAGTAGTAACATTAACTCCTCCTAAATTTATTCATTCTTTAAAATGACATACATATTTTAACAATAATAATATATAAAATATTAATGAATAAAATAATTATTTTAATTAAATCCCCCCTGAATCATAGAATATTGGATTATTTAGTGAACTAAAATTTATCACAAGAATTGAATTTAATTACAATAATAAATTAATTTAAAAAATTTGACTTTTGTATGATAAGTAATAATATAAAAAAAATTTCAAAGAAAAACATTTCACTATTTTAAATAAAAAATATATTAATATTCGTACATATAACATTTAATTTTAAATAAATAGAAAAAAATTGATGTGTTTTGAAAGGAGTTGACCATTCAACTGAATTTTCCAAACAACAAACATTTTATCTTAACACCACTAAAACACTAGAAAATTAATATAATATATTTAAATCATTTACCATTATGTTATAATAAGAAGAATATAACTATTCAACCTAAAGAAAACATTTGTTTATCAATATTGAACTTTCAAACAACTTATCTTATGAGAATCATCATTTTACATAGTATTTATACATTCAAAGATTCAATATTTGTTTTGAGATCGAAATATCTCTGATATTATGATATTCATTTTGTAAAAATGAAAAATAAAACTTTTGATACATATTATTTCTTTGGATCATCATATGACTTTATAGATTTATTTATCATAGCCTGGAGATTCCCTTTTTCTTTATTCAAAAATATAACTTATTATAGAATACATTCATAAGTCATTTGTGAAGGAGAGTTTTCATATTCTATGTGACTATGAACTTCCTTATTTCATTAATAATTTTTTCAAAAATAATCATAAAAAAACAAACTATTCATTTAATAGATCAGAATGATTAGCTTCTTATATTTTATGAGAAAAATTATCTTCTTAACATGAAGCACATAACATTTTCATCAATTTGTTAATAGATTTCAACAAAAATTTTAATAAGATATTTGTATAAATAGGATGATGTTATAAAAAATGTTTTAAGAAGAAAATAAAATGTTTGGTTGTGAAAAAATGCCAAAAAAGTTTAATTTTAATTAGCTGAAAATATAAAAAAAACATTACATATTTTTATTTCTAAATGACATGTTACATAATAAGATTTTTCAGATTACATAAACAAATGAAATTTTACAAACATGAAATATATATATTTTAATAGGTTTTGAAGATGAAAAATTTATCTTTTTCATAATTTAAACAAGTACTTTATTTATTCAAAGTGTAAAACTGTTCTTAAAAATGTTTGAAATTTTTGGTAAATAAATTATAAATTTAAAATAAACTAAGACTCGATTTAAAGATTTAAAATGAAGGTTTATCAAATTCTATGAAATATAATTATTACCCTGTATAAATAATTAATTTAATGAACCATAGTTATATAGTTATAAATTGAAATACTTCATAGATTAGTGATTATAGTACTGGGGATTTTTTTTGATAATTTACTACTTCAAAGTTATTCACTCCTTTGGTATAGAATTTATTATATCGAAGGAACATACACATAATGATATAAACAAAACATATAAGTGGTGTAATCTTGAAAATCATTAAATACACGTTCTTTTTTGTACCGATATACTTTTGGGTTCAACTGCGTTATAAAATAAATTTTTGGGTAACCAAACATTTTTATTTCAAATATAAATTCTATTATTCAGGTTCGATAATTCGATTGAGTGATAAAATATTTTCCCAGAAAAAAATTGTTCTTTGGAAGAAGAAATCATTTTCATTATGACCATTAATACAATATACCTCTGATTTTTAATAAGTATCCTATTCTAATCGGAAACACTACACTCTTTTGTGAGATTATAAATAAAAAAATTCTTTTACTGTTTTATTTTTCGTAACAATTTTATTCAATGATTTATTGTAATATAGTACTTGAAATAATTTATTAAGAAATGATATATTGATTTTATGTTTATTAAATATCTTAAGGATTTTATGTTGTTTTGGTTCTTGAATCATTTTCTTAATTATTTGATGGATGTGTATGGTTGGGGTAATGTTTTTTTGAATTACTAGAATTCCATGATTTTTTTATTTAATATCATTTTTCATTTATTTTATTTTCTCTTCAATGTTTTTTTTTATATTTATTTATTATCTAGAAAAATACGATTAAAACTTTGATATTGTGAGATTTTAGTTTTTAGTTTCATATAGATTATCTTTTTCAATAGGTTTAGGATATTTGCAAACATCTAAGTGATTTTGATGACCACTTCTAATTATAATGTCATTAAGGTTCTCCCTAAGATTAGTTTTGGTAGTTATTGGTAGCTTTTTATTTTTTATTACATAGATCTCTAAACCTATTTGACTGATTTGAGTTTCTAATCCATCCATATCAATTTTAAATGTATCCTTTTTTGATTCAAGATTAGGCTTATGTTTTACTTATCATGAGACTATCCTATTTAGTATTAGATGAATTAAACCCTATAAATTTCCTTATAAATTTTAATATACAACCTTTTATTCTTTTTAAATGGTTTCATAATATTTTGGTCAAATTTATGTGGTGTAGTAGGTCTATAAACCCCTTGATCTTTCCATGAATGATTTTTATGGTTTCTGTTGGGAAAAAATACCTCAAGGATTCTTCTCAGTATTTTTTTTGGTGTGATTGTGTTTGTTGACAAAGTCAGCTAACCTTGAATGAGTTTAGTTAATGTTGTGGAAGTAGTTTTTTAAGTTGGTGTAGTTTCCGAGGTTTTGCCAAATTTTTGTGCCTCAAAATCATGATTCTGATTTTGGAAAAGGATTTCGCCAAAATAGGGCACTATATGTGGGCCACAAGTCATGGTATACGGACCACGAAATACTGTTTGAGGAACATGTATGGGAAACGGTTTTCCAGATGGAAATGACTTTTGGACTGAATAATGGTTTGAGGAAGGCTCTCAATTTACAGAGAGTTGGAGGATCTTAATATAGATTCTCATTGGTAGAAATGGGTTGGTGATTTGTAGAGATGCGAAGGATGTCATTTTAAAAATAGAGGTAGTGATTTTAGAAGACGTGAAGGAAGAGTGGTTGTACGCAGACCGTGTTGGACAGAAAGGTTTGTAGGAGAATTGGTTGGCATTGAAGAATGTATTGCATTTAATATTTAAATAAATATAGGATTATCTAAATATACAGTTATCTATTCTTATATAAGGATTACTAAACCCATTATTATATAAATAAATTTTCATAAGAAAACATCTATTCTCTAATAACACAGCTATGTATGAAAGGGATTTTTTAGGAGGATTCCACAAAAGGTAAAGAAGTTCACAAAATAGATTCTATGAAAGGGTGTTTGCGAAGAACTGTAGTCTGAAAATGAATAAGTTGGTCTATAAAATAATGAGTATGTAAAAGAAGGAATTCTATAGAAGTGAAAGTGGTATGCAGATGTAGTATTTGGAAGCGGTATGTGAAAGCATCACATGAAATTGGTTCATATAGATAGTATGTAGTTGTTATATGCATTTGTGAATGTAGAGGAAGTTCATAAAAATGGTGGAACACAAAGCATATTCTCTACAAAGTTGGTGGAAGAATCAAGTGGTTTGAGAAGTGAATTAAATAGTTTGTGAAAGTAATTTCTGCTAACTAACAGTATGCAGAAAATTGGATTACATCTACCGTTAAAAAAGGAACTTCACTAAATCATCCATCTAAAGTTGAGGATGTTTTTTTTCATGAAAATGAAGTGACCTAAAAGTCTATCAACTGTGAGTGGATCCCTTCAAATAGTAGTGATAAAATAAAGTGGAATATGGTGATTCTATCCACTTGTAGTGATCTAATGAAAAAGACCCAGGGAGTGACCCTTGAGAAGGAATGGGGCATAACCTAAATCTTATAGAGGCAACGAGCCAGGGTATAGAAGGCATCTAGCATAAACCATGTAATTTGGAAGTGAGCCTTAGTTAATCTCGTACGTCCACACAATGTCACTTTATTCTACTTGGACGACACCCAGTGAGGGTGAAAAAAGTAAAAATTGATGTGTCTCGAGCATGATTTCTTTTCTATTAGTATATTTCTAGGGGAAGAAGATAGAAGGGAGTTTTGTTTAGTGAAAAACAGGATCCAAAAGGGTCATTGTATTAATCTGTCATACCTTGATTCACCCCCTCTTAGAAAATTTAACATCATTGAAATAACCATTTCTATACCCTTATTTATTGATATTTATGGAATTATCATCTTTATGTTGCATATTATGTCCAGACCTTGAAAAATTGGGATTTTTAAGAGGTTGGGAATGAATATCAATGTTTGGGGAAAAAAATTTCTACTGTCTAAATATATCATAGAGGTGATATTTCTCCCTGCTAAAGTTATAAAGGATTTCATTATAGAATAAGACAAATTTTACCTCGCCATTTTGAATAGTATTGAATTCTTTCATAACTATTATTATGCTTATTGAATATCGATGTTGAAAATTCAGCACTGAAGTGTTGAATGATATATTTAATTCTATAATTTTCTTTCATAAAAAACCATCTAGAGGACTGATCAAAATGTTTTTGATGATATGGGGTGATACTATTATAGAATTTTTCTACAAACAAATTGTACAGTCAACTGGTGCGTTAGAAACTACCTAATAAATCCCCAAAATCAATCCCAATATTAATGGAACGACTAAACATTATCTTAATAAAATCAAATGATCTAATACCTATTTTCAGTTGTTATTATTTTGAGATATAATTTCATCACAAAATCATTAGGTAATTGGTCGCATGCATCAAAAATATCACCATCCAATTGTTAAAACCAACTCATATCATTGAACATTCAGAAAAATGAAAAAAATTCATCTTCAATTCATTATCACTCATATATCTAAGAGGAAGTTGTAGCACCACACTATAAAAGACCTTAATTTAGTCAATATATTATTGATTAGTTAATCCATGATATTATGGTTACATTGAAATATGAGATTTTATAACCTCATAATTGTGTGACCTTGGGGTTTTCATAATGCATGATGGATTACTAGAAACCAAAAACACTTGGAACTCTCTATGTATTACTATTTCCACTAACTTATTATTAGGTATAGGTGGATTAATATTTTCATTTTTTTATTCATTGCCTTATTTTTATCTTCTATTTTTTTATTTCTATTGTTGAGCACTTAAATGACTTTTAATCTCATGTATGAAGGGATCTATGCATTCCCTAGTAGACCTAGTCTAAATACAATAATAGTTTTTGAAATATTAGTTCATAAAAAAAATATTATATTGTTTTTTAAGAATTTTGTTGAGTTTTTCCTTGGTTTCTCGTTACCTTCTCCAGCAATGACACCATAATTTGACAGATATTTTTTCTATAATTGGAAAATTAATTGGTTATTTACCCAATTATAAACTTAGTTATGTGGTGAATTGGGGTTCAAATGCTTGGAAGGCATGAAAATGTGTGTGATTGAAAATGAAATAAGAATTTACTCAAGAATTACACTCAACAGTATTGTTGGTGATTCAATAGTGTTGGTCACTGATAAAGAACAAATCCACATCATTTTCATTTGCAAGATCCTTGATTTCCCTTATCAAACCGATCAATAAAGATCAATCCATTGATCCATGATCATGATGTCCGCCATCACTCCTACATGATCTCCAATAAATTCTTTATGTTATAAGGCTAACCATATGAATTGGTTATAACAACATATTTAAAGAGGAAAAGTTAGGTCACTATGTTAATAAAATAAAATAGATAATTTAATAAATTAATTTTATTTATTCATCCATGATTTTACATTATAAAAACTCCCATCATCGATAAAGGTTATGGACAAACAAGAACAAATCCCACACATTGAGATCAATAAAGGCTTTAAGTTTTTTATTCAATAATTTAATAAAGAGTTATTCCAATTTTATAGGAAAAAATAATGTGAGTGAAATTAATATATTTAATATATTTCACAAATTACTTCTAGGGCCATGGAGAGTCAGAATCTCAAATCGTCTCAACATTTGGCTTCATAAATATCTCTACAAATATTTCAAATACATACATGGAAAAAATTGGGATATTGAAAATATTTTCATGATGCACATTTTATTAAAAAATTAACTTGGTGTATAATATACATACAAAAAGAGTTTTTTATTCATTGTTAAAATCATAGTGGTGATGATTTACTACTATTAAAAAACTTCTTAGTATTTCTAGGGAAGTGAGAACAAATTCGAATCACCAAAAAATAGAATTGGAGGGCGAGTGTTCCATTTACACATTGTTTTCATGTCCTATTTTCAATATTATTGGTGTTACAATAGTCTAGGAGGTTATTTATTCCCATTATCCTTAGTAGTTCTGGGTAAGTTAATCAATTTTCATAATTCAAAAATTCCTTAAATTTGAATCATTGAAGTTTGGATGGAGTGTTAGTCGGATCATTTATATATTCCACCATATTATCTAACCTATGTATATTTCTTTAAAAATAATGAACATTTTAGTAAATCCTTATAAACATGAAAGATATTCATGTTCCTTTTTAAAATTCCCTTTGAGTGGTTATTACCATATATTGGACACATAAGAAGTTGAATTTTATTTCCTTCATAATTATCATCACATGAAACTTCATGAGACTCCATCTGTATCAACTTTTATGTGTTTGGGAACTCAAATATGTTAATGTTTTTAATCATAATTCATGGAATTTTGATTGTTATAATCACAATATTTCTCACTCTAGTTATTAATAGATTTGTTTTATCATTGGTAAAATCCAAAAATTGTCTACGGAACCCATTTTTAACATGTTTTTTCCATTCTGCAACCATTATTTTAATTAAATAAATGTTTTAGGAATTAATTTAATAAATTTATTAGGGGAAAAATATTATCTTATATTAAATAACTCATAATTAATGTACATACTCTAACTTATAAATCATTAGTAATCAATATAGGTTATCTATGGTAATTTTATATTATTTTCTCTAACAAAAAATATATCCAAATCTCTTATAATGGTTCATAAATAGAATGTGAATTAAAAAACTAATATTCCCAAGGAATGTCAAAACATGTGTGCAGGTAGGTTTATTTTTTCACACACTAGGTGATGATTGAGTAAATACCCAACACACAGTTTTAAATTTTATTAACAAAATGTACATCTATTGTATATCCTATATCCCCTTGTAGTATCCAGATTGTGTTATTATTTCCAAGAAAACTATAAATTTCTAAGTCACGAAAATTGAAGATTATTATCATATACATAGACATATCCCTTAGATTATACGTAGATTTTCCACCAATGTTCTCTTATCCTAACCCATAAACAAAAAAATATTCAATACTACCTAAACCAATCCTAAATGGTTATCTACACCTTTGAAATTATGACCAACATTTACTTATTGACCCTTAATGACATTTATAACTCATAATTTATCTTGAACTAATAATATAATAATATTTATGTAATATATACCATTCTTTATTACAAATTGTAGCACCCCAGACCAATACTCCCAGAATCTAGTGCTCATAAACACCATCATTACATACTAGATTAGAAATAAACTTGAGGGACCTAATTCCAACCATGAATTATTATAGCATCAATAACAAACATCGACACACATACATTTAAATAAACATTAGGATTAGATTATTAAATATTAGGTCAAACTTTTATCTATATAATCACATGTATAACATATAAAATTAATAAAAATCCCAATATATAATAAAATATTTAATCATTAATAATTATTCAATATATCTCACAAAATTCATTACACAATCTATTCTATTAGAGATATCTTGTGTAATAAATTTCTTAATAACATATGGAAATGGAAAAACAAGAAGAGATGAACTCTAACTACTATTAATAGTAAATTTAATAAATAATAATAAAATATCACTAGTGATCATAAGATGACAATAAATTATAGGGTAGAAATTGATAATCAAAACAATTCCATAATCAAAAGAATCTATGGGAATAAAATTTTCATCATTGGCATATCAATAAATAAACAAATGTATAAATATAAATGGTTCCTCATCAATAAAATTCATATCGTCGGGATACTTATTTATTTAACATACTGATAAATCCTGATTTTAGACATGATTATATTACCTTAAAGGCCTCATGTTTAGGAAATATTTTGTTTTTGATAGGCATACACAAAAGACCTAATCTCATTCATTTCAAGAGACCTATCAAGTGATAAAGGGGTTATTTTGGGACACAAACATACATAATTATGTCCAATTCCTTCATTATATGAAGGAATTAATAAAATATAAAATAAATATTTAATTTATCATAGTAATCAATAAACATATATATTGAAATAATGAGTATATAGGTTGTCAATATCTCCACAATAATTAAATGGAATAACATTATTTGTAAGAAACCCTAAAAATAACACTATATATAGACATAAGTATATGGTCATGTCAATAATTTCCCTGATAAATTGATGTATGACATCTAGGATAACACCCTTAAATCAAAGGAAAGAAATAGAGTGTTCATAGAGAAAATACATTGTAAGAACAATCCTTCCTATAATAGAGGATAATTTGGAAATAAAAAGGTAGTGATGGATTTTTGTGAGTTTAATATTCTAAAACTATAATGTTTTAATTCCATTAGAAATTAAATCCTAATCAATATATTAACCAAAAAAAGGAAATAAGTGGTTAAAATGAACCTTATCTCAATGAGGAAAAATTTATCTTATAACAACCTTACGACAATGATAGTGTAATACTTAAAGTAACATGAGATGAATACAATGAAATTAAAATATAATAAAATTAAAAATAATCATTATAATTTCAGAAGATAAGGTATTTAATACACCATATAATATAAAATATTATGCATAATATCAAACGTGTATCACAGAATTTAAAATAATGACAAATAACACTTATGACATTAGTATATATAAATTAAAAACCATTTGAAATATTGAATAAAAAATGAAAAATGAAAAATAATTAAAAATTCTTGAATCATGATAAAATATATTAAAGAGGTAGTAGATAATCTATATAGAATAAAATATGTTATATAATACGAAATATGTATTAAAGAATTAAATTTGAGGCAATAAAACATTATAAGAAACACAATCATTGTTGTAAAAATATTTGGATAATAAGGTTATAAGGGAGAATTTAAGAAATATTTAAAATAATGTAATAAAATACCAATTATTCATTAGGAATAATAATTAAATCTCATAATAATTTTGTTTTATTAAGTAATTTTGAATCTTAATGAAATAAAAATCAGTTATCATAAACCCTTAAGACTTGTTTAATAATTGAATCAAAATCCGAATGAGTAAAAGAACATGACATGTCTCTTTAAAACCCATGAATTAAATAAATTATAGTAAAACATTTTAATGGTAATTATATCAGAAGAAAACCATATAATGGAAAAAATGGTGCACAAAATTACAATATGTCTAAAATAGTGATATTAGATATTAATAATCCCGTACCTTAATTCCTAAATTTCACTTCATTTCTTGAATATCATCTATAAAAAAAATATTATCTAAATCAAATATATAAAAACATTATTCATATCTATAAAATTTTATAAAAAATATTTATATTTATTCCCCACATGTATATTCATTAGTTATATATTTTCAATATTGAGTGTGAGCTATCTTGACCATTTTGTACTCATTGCATAACAATGTTGTTGTTATTTATTCTTCCCCAAAATTTATAATGGACTAGGTTTGGATTAAACTATAGAATAGAGGGGGGCTGTAAATTGTAATTTTAATCTTTTAATAATTAATTATAAAATTATCAGAGTAATATTTTATTCTGATACTTTTTTCATGGAATAAATTGGGTGATTCTTTTTTGTCCCTCTCTGGGAGTAATATTCATCATTAGATTAGTCACGAAACTTCCAACATTGATACCCCATAGTCATTATCTTCAAATGTAGATGGATTATAACACCATGATTGATGATGTCATATCCTTGATCAAAATGGGATTATGGCATATTGGCACATACCTCAATGGATTCTCCATTGGGGTTCATTTCCATATTTGGTTTTCCATCGTAGATTTGAGACATATTCATGAATATAATTCATGGTTACATATTGAATAGAACACATGTAAATCATGTTAATTGCTATTATGATAGGGAAGATACATGTGGTTGGAGATAATGGTGAAGTTGGACATATCTAGAGATTGTCGGTCGTTCGGTGCATTGGACATCTACAAAATCATCCGATTTTGGAATTGAGGGAATATCATATATGATGCATATTGGGTTTATAACCTAATAAATATTGTATTTATTTTATGGAAACTAGATTTATGGGAATAAGGAATCCAAGGATCAATTCCCCATATATCCTATACATATTATATAGTTCTACTCACATTTATTATATGATATGTGAAAAATATGACACTTATAAATCTAATAAAATTATTCTCATCACATAAGTATTACAAAGATCATCACCAATAGAATATCATGCAAATTGTACAAGGTAGATATTCTGATGAATCAATAGGGATCCTAGGTTTAAGATCATGTGGGGAAATTATCATGAGTTTTATGTGTTTTAGTAATGTATCAAAAGGATGAATGACTTATAGGAACATGGTAATGTTTTTTAAGTCTTGTGGGGATTTGGTAATAGGTTTAAAATTATGTGGGGACATGGTAATGTATTTTATGTATTTTGGGGACATGGTCACATGTTTAATGTCTTGTGGGCATGCGATCTTGGTTTAAATTCTAATGGTAATTCTTCTCGTGTATACTTGTCTCTTACCAGGTTCAATGTGGATTAGCATCACAAGAAGATATCTAGGTCTATTGGGGACCTCATGTTTGGATGGTAAGGGTTTGAGTGTGCCCCTGGGGGGAAGGGATAAACCCACATAGAGATTTTCATGTCTTAGGGAGGAGATAGACATGTTTGTGGTGGTGTGGGAATTTAAACATAGGAAGGAATTTTTCATAACCTATTGATAGACAAGGATAAAAATCGACATGGTTAAAGTGAACAATTTAAGGTCATGTCATAGGATATGTCCATTAAATTTAATTTCATCTTGTAACTAAGCTTGTTTCATGAGAGGAGATAAAACACGGGATAGTGTGGGGATTATCCATGGAAGATACCTGAAATATAGGGGACCATCTCAGATTATCACATGAGGTATCATATGTTTATCACTTTGGTCAGGGATACAATTTATCATCATGCACTAAGGAAATTTTTGTGTAGTTTAACATCATGTGGCTAGGATATTATCATGAAGTATGACATCATTTGACTATTATGTGGATTATATATAGTTTAAAGTCATACAACATAGATTTTTTTAGGTACTGACACATGATGAATCACATTTCTAATTAGGCATTAATGGGATACCACATTACCCCAAAAGAAAAATCCAGTGAACTCTCATGATGATTCCACCATTTTTGGGGATTATATTTCCACTGCATAGGTGATCATGGATAGAAAAAAGTCTTAGAAATTATAGGTTTTACATATAAAATAGGGTTCCTATGGTTAGGGTTCCTATACATATAAGGTAAATGTGTAAATGGTTTCCAAAACATGCGTTGAGAATAGGGTTTGGACATGAGGGGTGATGACATAAATTGTGCGGATGATTTATTCACAAGTAAACCCATCTTGGATTGGAATGCATTCCATGCACACTAAAAATACATGATGATTTATATTATAAAATGAGTATTCATATAGGGGACTTTGGGGTGAGTTTTGAGATGGTTAATGGTTCATTAAGGTGAGTCTCATTAATCTAATGCCTTTATTAAAAAAAATATCCCCATCCTAAGGGTGGTGCCCTGAACCTTATGGGGTGGGTTTCATGAATGATGGAGGTTTTAGGAAATCCTATAGGGTGAAAAAAAATTAATCTATCCTAAAGGGTGTGATACTATATGAAGTTGATATGCATCATGGAATTAGATTCTTAATTACTCATGGGAGTCTACATGTAAAATATGTATACTTATCTAAATCCATTTATCCATTTGCTAGTAAATAATGGGGTTATGTGAATTTGGAGCTTCATTCAATGTATAACGATCTTGGTCCCCTTAAATAATGGATTGGTGTGTATTTATAGGTTTTCAAGATTTTGGGACATACGTTGTGTGAAATATTAACAGATTTTCATTAGATTAAGTTTCATGGCGCTCTAACATCCTTCGCAAAAACCATGGATTTTGTAAAGGACAAATATTTTGAGAATCCACCCACATGGATTGATTTTTGAGTAATTTTTAGACACCATTTACCTTGAATCATTCATGTTCTCCTTGAAGTCTCATTTTTTGTGTGTTTTACGGAATCAACAAATTCCACCTGGGAATGGAAGTAAACATGGGAGTGGAGGATCGAATTATGAAGTCATAACAATGATGTGTAGCACAATGCACAACCTAGTTCATGAAACTCAACATATCCATGGATTATAATTATGTGAATAGGTGGTTGGTGGGACAATGATATTCTAAAAAAGATCAAATGCTCTTCTATTTTTATAAAACTCACATCCTTTACAATTCCTCTGTTACCTAAATACTCAATGCTCATGATTCTTCCCATTTACTTTAACAAATATTCCATGAGCCCATTACTACGAAAAATATTTCACAAAGACAACATTTTGTGAAGGCCAAAGCTTCATGACTTCTCAAACAACACTTCAAGAATTTTTAAAGTATTTGAGTCGAAACTCAAGTGTGTTGATGAAGTTTCATCTCAATGAAGGGAGATGTTTAGGAACATTTTGATTAGGGAAATCTTCCAAACTATATCTGATCAAAGAAAAATATCTAAAATAATATTGGATCATTAGAGGATTGCACACTATTCCCATAGAATCCATTGTATGGGTTTGGCCTTATGGATAATGTGAAGTACCAAGTGTTAATCAGGACACCCTTGACTATTGGTTCAGGAATTAACCAAGGTAGTATATTTGGAACATGAATCCTTCTAGTTACTGTATCAGGGAACATGCATTGATCACTACTTCATATATCTATAACAATATCAAGATAATCAATGGGGAGAATCTAGATGTATAAATTCCCCCATAGTATGAGAGTATTTTCAAGGCAGGCATGGGGACCCATCTTCAAGGATCTACTAATGAGTGGGATTTATGGTAGGGAAGAAAATTCATAGATGAGTGGGCCTGGGAATATTAAGATTACCATTTACAAATTTTTTTTGGGGGATTTAAATATAAAGCGTTAATATGAACTATTGTGCACTACCCAGTTCCACATAAACCACCACCAAAATATGATTCTAGTGTTTCTGAGCTGGTGGCTGCTAGGGACTAACTCTTTTCATATGCACCATGGGGAGGTCAACATCGTCATGTTGGATCTTTATCATATTGGTGTGATCACAATACATGGGGTGATGTATGAATAGTTCCTCTGCACATATAAATTATTGAGAAATCAATATTAGTTTCCTATATTAATGAAGGATCTACTAGAAATGGTGAAGGGGGAAGGTGAAACAATCTTGAGATGAAGGAAACCCCATTAAATAAATTTTCCAACATATAAAGGAATGAAGCTAAGGTGTATATGCTACTAAGAAGGCCCCACAAGTCCCTGAGGTCAGTGCATGATGGGAAATAGGTCTCCAACTAGGTTATCTTGGAGGTATCACAGTGTCATCTCTGGGGGTATAGTATGTATGGTCTCACTCCTAAGGGTTGTAGGTGGGGGTCATTGAGACACTTATCTATGGATGGAAAATCACAGTATGTGATTCACATATGGGGTTTTCTCATGAACATTCATCATGGTTACAGTGTTGTCAGTGGGGAAGTGTGTCAACCTTAGGGAGCTATTGATGCAGATAATTTATAAAGAGATGAGGAATATTTGTAGGTGTAATAACACCTTCCATGTGTATAGAACATTTAACATTCAATACATATGGGTGGTCACAAAAATTGGGGGGTATAAATATCAGAACACCATTTCCCGCCCAGTACCCTCTTCTAGTTCTTAATGCAATAAATCACTAAGATTCGCACTCTCTATTCACGAAAGTGTTAGCTTACTAGAGATAGTTGGACCACTAGATCATTTCATGTTCCACCCATTATCCCTCCAATCAGGGACTAATTTCGGCAACAAAACAGGGATGTTATAGGAGTGATCATACCTCATTGAATTTTGAGGTGGGGTATTGGTGGATAAGTTGGATTAAAGGGTGATTTTTGAGCGGTATACCTCGTATCAGTTTACATGAAAATTACACTATCTCAATAGTATTATCATGAAGGAATTCACCATAGTATGACATTAGTTAGACCTAGTGGTATTTTAAAAAATATGGTTCATGTTTTTTGAAAAGGGAGCAGGGACCAGACAGATCTATTGTCGGGAAATTATCCCTTAGGGATCCTCCATAATCATGTGTAGAGATGAGAGAGCATGTATCATATGGAAAAAAAGGGGCATCGAGACATCTATGTATATTTAGAATACGGTTTTATATATCCAAATGTTTAGGGACATTCCGTTTCTAGGGGAGTATGCCAAGGAAGGGGAGGAGAATCAGTGGCGATGACTCCAAGGGATCCCACACCCAGACTGGGTGTTGTTCCTCAAGGAGCTGCAATGGTGGGTCTATGGATCCCATGAAAGTGGCTATATGAGAAAGAAAAAACTTATTAGTTGTTACATGAATGTATTATATAGCTTCAAGAATACACCTACTTCATGTGGGGGAGGTTCCCAAATATGAGGTCTTCCTCAATGCCTAAAGGCACTTGGTGATATTACAAAAGATCAAATACCTTCATGCGACATGACTACACCTTCACATTATGTGTATTTTTCCACCTGGGATGGGAAATTTTAATGATGTATTATTAGATCTCTAGTTTCTAGCATTGAAGTACATACAAATGTTGGAAGAATAGTTCCATTCATGCGGCCCAACATAACACCATAGTGATTGGGTGATGTTGATGCTAGAAAAGCCCTCCCTTAGTGACCTTCAAGCAGTCAAATGGCTTAAGGTGTGGTTGTGGAAGAGTGTTTAGTCAAAGAGGAATCTACAGGGAGTTACGCTTTCCCGAATTCTTCTAATGAAGCATTACTCATCGATAATTATATAAGTCTCTATATGTTATGGGTTTTAGCTGGTTTTCACTCTTTTAAAAATTTTATATTATCCAATTTCGACTTTTGTAAGGATCATATGCCATAAATGGAGGAGTGATTAATGAAAAATTGTGGGGGGAGGATGATTAGGCCTTAAACATCGAAGAGGAAATCATGAAACCTATCTATAATCTTGGAATTATATGCAGTTGGAAACCTATTGTTGAGATGGTACCACCATCAACTGTTGTAGTTAAAATACCCTAAGGGACACATGGTAAATTAATCACTATTTCCTACTTAATAAAAATATTTGTATCTCTAAAATTTATTCTAAATTTCTTGTTTCATTTATGAAGATATAGTTCACATAATTACAGAACAACATCTGGTATCTATGATGTCACAATTATAGAGGAATCATCACTCGGGGAGCCAGAATTAAGCTTCTCACATCTCAATTAGTTGGAAAAAATCTATGATGCCAGTAACCCATTACCCATACATTGATGTTTTCTTTTTCTACCTAAACATCAGCTTCACTAAATATTTTTCTAATTGGTAGTATAAATCAAATTGTGGACCCATCCATTAGTTTAAATGCTTGAGAAGACATGGACTATAGATGAGGTTGAGGTAATCAATTTCATGGCCTCAATGTGAAGGGGTTGAGGATGTCATAACAGTCTATATTTCACCTAACACGATATAGTTGGATTTCAAGGTTTATTCCATGGGTGAATCCAATATCCCACTTCAAATGGAGCCTAGGTCATCCAAGAGGATGACCGAGGTAGATCCTACAACTGATGTTCTCAAATACTTCCCCACGTACAATTCTATGCCACTAGATGACTTGGATTATTATGGTTTAAATTTTTTTGGGCAGAACCAATAGGTTTTGTTGTAGAGTGTGGAGGAATATGTGTAACATCATTAGTCTCACCCTGTGGGAAGACCTAGTAGGTTAGATGGGATCCCTTCTCCAATAAATGACAAATATATGGATTACTAGGGTAGACTCCTATACCCTTTATAGATTGGGCTGAGACATCCATATGGAGAATGTGCACACATAATTGAAATATTTTTATGTTTCCCAATTAAGAGACACTTTTATTTAAATTGAGGCACACTAATTGGCTAAAAAATATCTATCTCGGTTGGAGGAGATGGATCAACATTACGAGTTTATCAATGATACTATGGCTGAGATCACCAGCCATATGATGACATAGTTATAAGAAACCATGGTTAACCTAATAGGAGTGGAATCCCCAATGGATTAATGTAGGGCTAAAAAAGGGTCAGGTGAAAATCCGGGATGATGAGGACCAATGTGTATTTGAGGAAGAGATGACAGAGATGGACATATATAAGTTGGTTCTCAAGGACACTAGGCAGTGGCAGACTGATTTTTGGTGATCTCTCCCCAAGGACAGTAAATAAGGGTAAGGTTAACTGTCATAATATGGTAGAGATTCTAACTTATGTATGTAACTCATCATTTATTTTTTTATCTATGTTAATAAAATTATTATTTTACGTCACATTACTATTTGTTCATTTTGTCACATATCCATCATAATAATATGAAATCCAGTCATAAATCTCAATTCCCACACAACTCTTGCTCGGTGTGTGAAATAAGGGACAAATACTAGGTTACTTATTTTAATGAGAGTATTAGAAAAGAAATATAGGTTTGGGTCGGAATGGTCCATCCATTATTTAGACTGTCCAGACTAATGAGATGTAGTTTTGGAGAGAGAGAATCTATATAGCTGACTTAAATTCCCAATGTGCTTGAGTGAATGATCAATATAACATTGGGGAAATTGTATTCTACTTAAATAAAGGGGGAATAGAGGATTTGAATCGATAGGTTAGGGACTGGGAACACAAATAGTAGAGGTATTATAAACAAGGATGATTACTAACCATGTTTGAAACTATTGTTCCATAATCACACTATCAAGAATGGGGACAAACAAATGAGGGTCAATAATTAACCTTGTTTGAAACATGTGACTCATCAAATTTTCATTAAATCTAATTCTAGGAGTGTACATAGGATGGGAGGTGAGCCAGTTTGGTTGGGATAATCAACATTAGGGGGGCCTGTTTGGACAATGAAGATAGTGGGTATCTAAATCATGGAAGACGTGAAGTGTGGGTGTGAATTGAGAAAATATTTCAGTGGAGTTAAATGATTTTGGAATTATTCCATCATTTATTGGATCACATTTAAGGGTCATATCAGTTTCATCAAGGTTCATAACCACATCCTAAGAGGGGTTTCGTCTTGGTAATCATGTGATGATCAAGGATCTCGAGTGGTGATGTAGGTGACCTGCACTTAAGGGAAGGGGAGGTCCTATCAAGTGAGGGACACATCATATTTCATTATTAACTCATATAATGTGTAGAAGAAGGATTCAGTTTATCATATTGTGGAAAGGATGTTGAATTCATAGTTTAACATCATACAATGAGGATGATACATCACACAATTTACCATCATGTGACCATGATGTATTTATCATTGTTTTTCATTTAGTGACCAGGATGAGTGTTGCATAGTTTAGTGTCTTATGACCGGGATGTGTGAGTCGATGTGAATATAAATCATCCTACTGATCTACTGTGATGTATAAACATAGAATATAGAGGGGGTACTTTATTTAGGAACTCATAAAGGGTTAAAAAGGGGTGGAAGGATTGGATCTTACTTTTTCTAGAACTAATGGGTTTGACGAGTGTTTACTAATTATTTCCGGGAAAAATGGAATGCCGCAAAAGCTTTATACCATTTTCTATTCATGTAATTATATTTTCCAAATCAAAAGGTTGACTTGGGTGGAGGTGAAATCCTGAATTTTCACTGATTTTACTTCAATGGGTTTTCAACCTGACATGAATTTTTCCTCTTTCCTTGGGAAATTTTGGTCAATCAGTTAGACCAGATGTGAACACATTTATGGTTTTCTGTATTAATGATTGTGGATGTTTTATAAACATGTTGCTTGGACCACCTTTGTATTAACATCACATCACCATTGTATGAAATAGGTGGTGATATATGTAGTGGTATAAGAGGTGATGAAAAAATGGTGTGAGTGATGAGAGTATTTGTGGTTGGGATCACAAAATAGGATCATCGCATCAATATATATCCCACCAAATAGGGAATATAGCCACACGTAGTTCTAGAAGGTGGTGTGGAAATTCCTCTTGAGTGAGGATGAATAAAAAGTGGGATTTAGTCCAGGAAATAAAAGATGCAAAACAAAAAAAATTAGTGTGGTCCACATGGGGGAAGATTAAAATAGATTAATGTTATAATTCAAGGACCAAATAAGGTAATCTAGAGAAATTATCATTTTATGGGATCGAGTACCAAACCAATGTGAACAGATGCCAACGATGGCCATGTACGACACTGAAATCTCATAGAAAAGTTAGACATACTTTCATGTGATTATAATTTGACCATATAATTTTCTACCAGTTTACGATCATAGAGCATGGACTAAAGATGTGGGTTATTAAAAAAAGATTCATATTACATCAGAGTGTACAAAAAATAATTTGAACAGAGGTAAAATGTGACATTGTTCCATGAAAATGACCCCATTAGGAGTTTCATATAGTTAAGGTCATGATTTTTGGACTGAATGAGGGGGAATGGTGCACTTTGACTATGTAGTTGTAGACCGTATAACAACTCCAAATCCAATGTGATCAATGCATGGTGTTGTATACATGGAGTGGTGAAGAGAATTTCATTTCAAATGGGATTGACCAATTATGGAAATGAGAATATAGGATGGTATATCACCAATGACACTAATTTTTTTAATCATCATGCATCAATTCACAGAGGGTTAACACCAAGGGTGTTAAAAATACAATCCAAACAATGGGTTGTGGAGATGATGTATATTTTTGAATTATTATATCTAGGCCTTAAAATGCGGGGGACCAATAGAGAGGGAAAAACTATTGACAATATTTGAAACATAGGTCCCACAACTACACCAGTCAAGGATGTGCCAAAAAAATACAGTATCGACCATTGAAAATGTTTGAAACAAGGAAACCACCATATGTTATCAGAGATCCTTTGGGGAATGTTCCCATGACCAGTGGTGAGCATATATGGCTAGGCACAATTGTCATTAGCGGACCCCATTCCTATTTGGATAATGACATGGGACTAAATTTTAGAGGAGGTAAAGTATGGGACTGATTTGGGGAATTTTAATGTCAAATTACATAGTCTAGGCTCTGCACCACCTCCTATTTGAGTACATTGAAGGGAATATCGATGAGTGAGATTCAAAATCATTCTTGCAGATATATTTCCTGATTTTCACAATGATCGAGATGGACCTAGGGTATATGATTCTGGTGTCACTAGGTATCCTGTGGAATTATGAATCAAGACACATATAGTTCTAGAACCTAGTGTAATAGATGGAAACACCAATGAAAAAGGCCCTCTCTGGCGAGGGACAATGTACCATGCAGTTTTACATCATGCAATAGAGACATGGAATATAAAACTTAATGATTTTGTAATGTGTGTTGGAAGTATAGTTTAATGTATTATATTTATTATGGGAAGGGGGTGATATCGATTTAAGGACATAGAGCTCGAACCAAAATAGAGATCATTTATAAATTTTTATGTTCCACCAAATAATTCAATAAAAAATAAAATATGGAAGAGAAGGACTTGCACCACATGAAAAAAATGAGACAAGTTCCACACAGTTTAAGGACATGGATCTTGAAACAAATATGGTGTTCTGGAAAAGTTTATTTAGCATCGGAGAGATTACTAAACCCATTAAAAGTGTGTGTCAATGAGGAAAAATTCTATATATATATATATTCAAAATTAATTAGGAATAGATTAATTTAAGGATTCTTAGATTGTAAGGTTATGTTTTGGGGGTGTTTTTGAAATGAAAAATGTAGGAAATTGATGTGAATAAAGGTCCATGAAGTCTTTTAACCCCACAAAAACACCTATAAGACAAGTTGGACAATGTTTAAATTCATAGTTCTTGGGCCAAATGGGTTTATGTTCTACATCAGAATGTATGTGCATCTAAACCATGCTGGGGACATCCAACCAAGAATGATACGGCCACATGATCCATACTATGTGTGTGGAAAAAGGTTTGGCAAGGAGTTCCCCCAGTTATAAAGGATATCAGGATATGTGTTGGATTAATCAAGCTTGGTAAGATTCTAATTATTCCAAAATCGTCAATCAATGTACACTAATTCATGGGGGTATAACACTAAGGGTATTATAACACGACCAAAATAATGGGGGGAAGAAAGGAGATAAATAATTAATTCTTAAATATTTACCACAAAAGGATGGTGACTGATAAGCAAGGAAGTACTACTGACCATGTTTGAAACAAAAGTTCCACAAACACATTGTCCAATAATTGTGAAATAAAATGTAGGATTAATTTTTGACCATGTTCTAAACATGGGAACCACCATCTATCACCATATATCCTCCTAGGAGTATGCCCAAGATGGGAGGAAAACTAGTTTGACAAGGAACCGTCACCATTAGAGAATGTAATTTAAAATGGGAGGAGGATGCAGTTCTAAATTCTTGGAATTCACTAAGTGTACATGTTAACATGTTGGTATGCTCATGATACTATTAAACACTCAGAGATCTATTTCTCCATTTGATTAAAAATGATAAATGATCATATTAGAATGTGAGAATTGAACATGTTCATAATGATAATAACAACCAAATAGGTTGGTGGTTAGGATGGTCCTGAGATTTGAGACCCATTCATCCTTATGTATCTCATTTTAAATGTAAATCAATCCATACAGTGTTCTAGAAGACGGTGATGTAGATGAGAAACACCAAAAGAGGGTACCCTCTCATGTTGGGTATCAAGGTATCATGTAGTTTTACATCATGCAAATGGGATATGGATTTTCAGTTTAAAACATTGTGGAAATGATGTGGGGTTCTATAGTTTTAATGTCTTATAAAAATGATATAATTCCATAGATTTATGATGAATGTATAAGATGTGTGGTTATGGAAGTTTTTTGTCATATAGTATTGACTATGGTATTGTACAGTTTATAATCATGTGACTAGGATTTTATCGTATAGTTTAAAATTATTTGACTGATACGATAGGGATTCATATGAAGTACTACTTGAGGAAACCAATATTAGTTCTAGGTGTTATGTGATCCCCATCCATGGAGATTACTGAGTATTCCCCATCAGAGTAGATATTATGAATAAAATAAGGTCCTTCCCATTTAGGTATTGGATTTGGATGTTTATGTAATAGAATTATCAATTTCCGTAGAGATAATAATATATCTCCTTGTTGGAAGGATCAAAGCCAAATATTTTTTTTGAATAATCACATCATGAAATTATGGGGTCTTTCTAGGTTATGTAGTGCATGGAATTTGTTTTCTGTAAAGGAATACTCCTTTTGAAAATGAAAATAATCTCTATTCTATGGTGTTAATTGACTATATGTTGACATATAGAGAATTGAAAACTAAAACTCTAAAAGTAAAACAATCCCAATCCCATATAATAGGGATTATGAAATTTCTCGAGTGGAATTTTGAGTCTTTTTCTGATAGGACTATAGGGAATTTGATATCTTTTTAGGCCAACTCTTTTTAATTTGACATACCATATTCTTCAGGATTTTATAGAGGGTTTTGTTCAAAAAAATCAATCTATCAATATTCATACACATGATAGAAGGAGCACTGATTAGACCAGATGATGTACTTGGCATAAAAATATTTTATCTTTATATCTTGAAAATTAGTATTATTATTTGTGAGAATTATTGAAGGGATCCTAAACTAATGGATAAAATGGAAATTTAAAAAAACTATCATGGAAAATGTCTTGGATTCTTCGAGGGGGATTTATTCTTCCAATTTTGAATAGAACTGAGTGACAGTTAGAATGATCCTTCACTATCATGACATTGTTGGTGGGTAGGCTACCAGAAAATCAACCCCCCATAAAAAAGTATCAATAGTATGTGGTGGAATAGAGATCATTCAGTGGATGATGCATGAATTTACAATGGATCAAGAATGTATGAACCTTAATTTTGATCACAATGTAGTCATAAACCATAGTGGGACAAAAATACCCCAATCTATGGATCTTATGAGAGTGATTCAATCATGCTTTATGAGACCCACATGATCTGGTGTGGACCACTTGTATAACCCAAGGAACCTCATAGAGTGTAAATTATACAAAATTCTTATTGATTTATTCACTCTTAGCTCAGTTTTGTGGGAGATTCCCAATGTTAGAGATACTCATTTAAGGGATTAATCTAGTCAACTGACTCTACGACTATTGAGGTGTTTGGGGGACCTACTGTTGAATTGCCTATGGACATCTAGTTCACCTATCATCCCTCTTCATTAGATGTATTGCGGGTGATCACCCTCCGATGTGACAGATGAATGGACAAGTATTCATGGTTGGGATTTTAGAGGGTTAGGTCCAAGATTTTCAAGGCATAAACTCAATCATTCTATGATTGGGGAACCTGATTCACCTTTAGATATGAAGGTGAAAAGGCTATAAACACTATTGTATGCTCTAAAAAATGGTTGAGTTCTTGGTTCCTAACAATATAATCTCTATTGAACTGCTTGATAACTAGCTCAAATTCCCCCTTCACCAGAAATCAGGGAACATGAATCACAACATCCAACTTGATACTGATAAATTAATATAGATACTCTACGATTTTGTTGAAAAGGCACAACTATGTTCCATTCAATCCTAAAAGAGGGAGGGGAATTAATGATATTTATTTATTTTATGTAATCTTTATTTTTTAACAACCTTCACATCCTGTTAATGATTTATCAATTTTCAAAAAACCAGAACCTCATAAATCCATATAAGCATAAGTATTTTCAAGGTTCAGTACTAAATAAGATGATTTAGTCCTTGAAATGTTTTGAAAATAATCTAATAACACACAATCCACAAGAAAAATATCCTTTTTTATATAAATTTATTATAAAATAACCTTATAGTTTTGTAGAACAATAATCAATACCACAGTTCAAGTAATTTTTCTAGAATGAAATTTGTAAATTAAATTTGGTAACAAGATTTTAAACCCACAACAATAGGTTCTCAATATGTTACTTAGTTCGTTAAATGAATTCCACTTTTTTAATTATTAAAAAAATCAATTCATCACTTTGATACCTAGATTTAGGTTGGAATGATTTATCTAGACATTGTATAGAAAAAAGTGTGTTCACTAAGTCTAATTCCTTTATTTGATTCTTCAATCATAAAACATGTCTGATTCATCAGTATGATAATTCAGTATGATCCATTGAATCCTGATCACAACTTATTTTGAACACTTCTTCTGTCTAGTCTCATTTCTTAATAAATTATTCCAAATAACAAAAATTACAATTATATGCCTCTTGCAAATGTGAAAAATTTCATATTATGTTATACATTAATGTCTTTATATAGGTGAATCCAATACAAAAAAGGTTGGAACTTGAAAGTGTTTTCCAACTCAAATAAATTCATAGATCTAAATTAATTTCAAAATTCAAGATTTTTGTGATAATTTCAAAATGATTCTAAAATCCTATATATAATTCTTGAATATTAATGAATTATCAAGAACATATTGATTTTTAACTTATTTTGAACCAGAAATTTAAAACTACTCAGTCTAGAAACTGATAGTCCATAACATCTTAATCGGAAACATGTTTCCCATTTTGGTTCTCTCAACACAATTCAAAATAAGTAAAATAAAAAAAATCTCACATAGATTCTCCAAACAAACTAAAACTGTTTTTTCATTAAATTTATTTCAACTTCTATATAATTTAGAACCCTATAAAAAAATTCAGTATCAGATTCAATATTTTTAAAATCTTCGTCATTTGTTCATCTACACCTCAAACTAATGAAACATCATACAACGAAACTCATCATCCAATGACTTATCAACATCAAATATTTTTGAGGAATATTGTAAAAATTTAAATATTTATAAACATCTTCTGCTGACACATTTAAAATAACAATTTGAATTATCACTCTGATGTTTCGAGATAAATAGAAATGGTTGACTACATTGTAGTATTTTGTTTTATTGGTTATTGTCTGATGTATATATGATGGATCGGTCCATGAAGAACATATGATTCATCAATGTAAATAAATCAGCTGATTTATTAAATCTAACCCTTATTTTCTCAGCCACATTCAATATATTTTGTCCATCCAATATGATTTGAGTATTTCATTGTTCATTCTATAATGGAATTCTACATTTTATGCCTTATCAGTTCCAAACACTAATCTGATGGATATGTGGCATAGCTAGTCAGAAGAACTAGTATCAACAAAGACTTAATTTTTTCTACAAATCGGTAACTGATAATTCATTAGATGGATCAGAATTTCGTTGGATCATCCCATACAATAGATTGGTCGATCAAAATTTTTCATAATCCTTGACTTAAACAAATTCAAACTTCTATTCTTCAAACATGTTCTACGTCTGGAATATCACCAACCAAATATCTACCTATGAAAAACATAAACTTCTTATAAACACCATAGATTCACATTTCTTATTCCCTATTAAACCTATTTCTTGTATCGTAACCTCTTCATGATGTTAGGAATATTGAGATAAAAAAAGAATCATCAGATTTATTCTCCCATAACTTCTCAAAAAAATAACATTGAATTTCCAGACATAGTTTCACACCCTTTCTTTAAAAAAATTGATAACATGATTTTAGTCAACTTATGATGTTGAGAAATTATATAATAGAAAAGCATCAACATATTTTGTAAGTTGAACATCTCATTTTGAATTCAGTATATCTTCCCACTCTGTAATGAAAACCCCATTCTAAGAAATAAAAGTTCAAAAATAAGTTCATCTGGAAAACTATTTTAGCAAATAATATTCCAATTCATATAATTTCTTATGAAATATATATATGATATTCTGAGTCAATACTCTCTATATCTTATCCCCAAAATGTAAAAAGTACGGTGATTTCTTATAATAACAAAAAAATATAAAACATTCAACAAAAACCTTTTTCCAGTATATGAAAACTATCTTTATCCAAATTGGTCCTAAATGAATCCCCCATTAGATTTTTTTCAACCAACATTCCTAAATCACTAAATATTTTTAACCATAAGCTATGGATCACTTGTAATGACCCAGACTATTTTAAATAAAATTCCCCTTTTTATTCAATTAAATGCATTATTATATAAAATGATTATTAAAAACACATATTCTTATATTGTTTTATTATATCTCATTGGATTTTATTAACCTTTATATATCATTACCATTGATAGTATTTCATTTTAATAGGGATCACATAAATAATAGAAATATAGGGTTTCAATAAATTCACTTAACACTGAAAAAGGAATTGATGGCTTCAACCAGTAGAATCATACCCTTTGAAGCCCATTTATTAAACCTTATGATGGAGATAAATTTTTTTTCGATTTTCCTTAGACAAATCCCATTCCTAGATCCTATAAATTAATCATGAGGGATGTCGTTTACGGGATTAGTTTAATTACATTGAGATCACTACCCAACCATATTCTTTGAACATCCCCATGAAAGCCCTACCATCATGAACATTACTCTTAGCGAGTTTCATGGTGTATAGAAGGGGTATGTATCAAGACCCTAACAATATGAATAGAATAATTTTTTAATAAAATAACGAATATATTTTCATCCTATTATTGTAACATTTTAAATGATTTTTATTTTGATTCAATAAAACACAAATAGTATTTTTTGTTAATTAAAATATCTATTTTAATGAATTAATGGACTTTTTAAATAAATATTATTTTAATAAAATATTATTATTAGATAATTTTTATTAATTATAAGTGATCAAAATATTTTTTATGAATTCATATTTAATTTTTATAAGGGTTTAAAAAATTTAATTATAAAAAACTCGTCATTTCCAATAATTTTTGGTTTTTATTTTAAAAGTTAAAATTCATTTAATTAGAAACTTATTTATATAAAATTAATATTTTTTTTGGAATCAAAATTTCAAAATTAAGAAATGGGTAATTTTTCATAATTTTTTTATACTATTGAATTATCGGGTAATAATTAAATATCGTATAAAAATACTTTGTGTTTCAAAACATCACAATGTCACAAAACTGATTTAATAAATAATATTAATAGGATCCATGCCCAAGTACATTTTTTTCCAATAAATTAATTTTGTTTTGGGATTATTGGATTTTTTTTTAAATCCATTTTGAATCTTATAATACTTATAATATATTTTATAATTTTTAAATCATTTCTTTAAGAGTGTGACTCACCACAACATTATCCAGGGTAATATTTTAATAATTTTAGTCCTTAAAATTATAATATAATGCATTACAATACCATTTTATAGAAACCATAGTTAGTAACCAAGGTATGGATTATGGTTTTTGGTATTTTATTATGTAGAGTCAAAAATCTAAATAATAAATAAATCCCCCTCCTTTCTTATAAAATCCCACCCAAGCTCTGATTTCTCTTCACTAAAACAATTTGGAGACTGAAAATAATCATCCCTGTACTCACTAGGGTCCTCCCAAGCCACACCAATGATTTCAGTAATCCCTTCCCAATCATTTGGAGTCTTACACTCAGGTAAGGGATCCTCACATTCCTCTCTTCCTTTGAATTCAGGAACATTCATTGAAAGTAGTATTATTTATGTTAATTAGTTATATTTTAATTAAGTTATAAGAATTAAATTAATGTAAATTTTATGTCCTTTTAATTATATATCATTTATCCTCTCATATGTTGACCCTGACCTAATCTGTTACTATGCTAAAATTTCACAATGGAACATCCACTCTCCTCTTTTATCATGCACTCCTTCAATTATATGTCTTTTAATTTCCATTTTAATATGATGGGATTTATGATTTCATATCCCAGTTACTGTAAATTTTATGTATAAATTATTAGATCCCCTTTCACTCTCATTTATACCTCCTACAATCCATTATACACTCCTCTTACTATGCATAAATTTTGTAAGTGTTCTTCCCTTTTTTCTCTTTCTTCACCTTTATTTATTTTTTTAAACCTTCAATAGTCAATTAATTATGTTGGGACATATATTTAAATTTTCCACTTACTATCCACTTCATATATCATTTTTCAAAGACCCCATGCTCTCTCATTAACCCATTTAATTAATTTTTATGTAACACTGTTATGATACTAAAATTTCACCAGGATTTTCCATGCTAAAATAATTATGTAGTGAAAACTATACCCATTTTTTCCCAGGGGTTTCACTTTTTGAACATATAATTATCTATTGGGGAAAAAATGTATGTGTTACAAATTCCTTAATCCAGGGATAAATTATTATGATGAATGAATCCATGTTTTATTATCTATGTGGCACACTTATGCATAAAAATTAAATGATTATGATGGGTGCGTGTAGATAGAACTATAATGCATTGGGTAATGTTTGGTATCATGATAAATAATGTGTAATAGTATTGACATCTATCCTTGACTCATGCGCCTCCATGTGTAGTGATCCTTGAATCATTCTTCTCCACGTGTAATGATTCCTGACTTATGCTCCTTTATATTCTACAAGCCTTGACTCATGCTCATCCAGGTGTAATGAACCTTGAATCATGCTTATGTCATCTTGTATATTGTTTTCACATTTACCATGTTATGATTATCATTCTATATCATGACTTATTATTAATGTTTCTTTTATTATCCACTAATATTATTATTGTCAAACATATATTTTCTTCTTCATGTTATTCTTTTTTATTTACATACTTGGATTTATATCTCACCCCTTTATTATGTTGGTGCTCAGGTTTTTCCAAGTACTGTTATTTATGAAGGAAATTTTTGTTCATTCTAAATAAATTTTTAATAAATATATTTCTTTTATTGTTTTAGGTTTCTAGTAATTTACCTAAATTATCAAAGTCACTAGAACTTGAGATCTTCTCTATTGTATTAAGAGTAATTATATGTAATAAATCATGTACTAATGTGTAACAAAGAGACAGTTCATTATAGTTGGTATCGATGGAGAGGTTTAGTTTGTATTGGGATAAGGATTATAAGGGTCTAGAAATATCCTTAGAGATAATACTATGTATAAAAAAACATACTTAAATTTTGTTGAGTATAGTGTAAGATGATTATCAAAAAAATTCATCCTTGTATAGATACTACAAATGGATTTGGTTTTGGTAAAAATGTATCTAGGAGTTACAACTCTAACAAGGTGTTTTGATCTTGAATTAAGTTACCCAACATCATGATAATAGACCTTACTGCACACTAGTTTTCACACCCATGGTGAATATGCTTTTGGTGATTCATAATATCATTACTAACCATAATTATGGGAACAAATAAAAATTATCATAATAATATATGATATGAAATTGATCATAGATAATCGATATTTAATCCTAGAAACTCATATGTTAAGGAGGAAAATGTAATACCTATGTTACCCCTTTAATTTCATTGTATTTTTCAATTATGTGTTTAATAGTTTAATGTAATCATCCCCAAGTCTATATTGGAAAATGTAGAACTAGAATCGAAATGTGAAAGGGAGGTTTATTGTTTTATTATTAAAAATATCATTATATCACAAATGTTTTTTGTAACTACTAAAACACCACCAAATATATTTGAATTACAGATGTTGGTGAAAATAGTAAATAGTTCAATTATTTCATCCTATAGATATAAGTCCTCCCTTGTCACAATTTTGTGGGTGAATTTCATAGTGAAATTGGTAATTCTCCCTTTTGTTTAATTTGATGTAATTCTGGACATGGATTTGATATACCTATATAGAGCCAACAAATTTTACTTGACTAGTAAATCACTCTCCGTATGGAGAATCAACCCCCAATTCTATAAAAGTGCATGGAGGAGGATGAATAATATGTATACTCATCATCTAAATCATGGATATAATTTCCTTATTAGAAAGATTATCTAGCTCAAATTATTTAGTCTATGGAAATGATCAACCTCAAAGACATGCCAATTTTGAGGGAATACACTTATGTGTTTCTCTAGTAATTTCTTAGTCTTCCTCACAGTCAAGAGGAAAAATTTTAAATCAAATTTAAACCTTGGTCATTTCAAATATCCTATAATCCATATATAATGGATATTGTGGATCTTGAGGAAGTGAAGAAAAAATTATAGGATTATATAGATAGAGGATTCATATTCCCATCTGCTTCACCATATGGATCACGAGTCCTCTTCATCAAGAAGATGGATGGTTCGATGCACCTTTTCCTGGATTATCATGATCCCAACAAGATAATGATAAAGAACAAGTATAATTTTCAACTAATTAATTACTTGATTGATCAACTATGTGGAGTACAATACATCTCCAAGGAGGATATGTGGTCGAGATATTACCATGTTAGGTTGAAGTAGGAGGATATCCCCAAGACTAGTTTTCATACAAGTTATAGCCACTACAACTTCATATTAATTCCATTAAAACTAAATAATTATCTAAAACTCTTCATGGATTTAATTAATAGCATCATAAGAGATTACCTCGACAAGTTATTGGTAGTCTTTATAGATGAAATTCTAAAATACTCTAAAACCAAAGAGGATCATGTGGAACATATGTGAATTATGTTAAAGGACTTGTGAAAGGAGAAGCTCCATGAAAAGTACAACAAGTGTGAATTCTAGTTGAAGGATGTTTCATTATTGGGTTATATCATCCTAAGAAATAACATATGTATTGATCCTTCAAAGAAAAATGTAATTAAAGGATAGATAAGGTCAACATATGTGATATATATTTGTATCTTTTATGGGGTAGATGTATATTATTGGTTATTTGTGATAAATTTTTCAAAATTTTCAAACCCTCTTACAAAGCTAAATCGGAAGGGGGTTGTGTTTTTTTGTAATGATGAATGTTAAGAAAGCTTCATGTAGTTGGAAAAGAGGCTTGTCCCTACCCCTATGCTCACACTACCCACAAGTAGGGATTTTTTTTTAATTTTCAACGATTCTTCAGAGAAGGGACTAGGATATGTGTTGATGAAATATGAAAATTTCACTACTTATGGCTCAAGAAATTTGAAATTTTATAATGAAATATATCACACATATGATCTAGAGTTTAATTGGTGATCTTCTCTTTGATACTTTGGTTGCATTATCTCTTTGGGGAGAAGTGTGAAATATGTATAGATCACAAAATCCATAAATAAATATTCAAAATGAAAGATCAGAATATGTTCCAAAAAGGATAGTTAAAGATCATCAAAGATTACAACTGATCAATCCACTACCATTCTGGGAAATTGAACAAAGTGAAGGATTCACTTTGTAGAAAGGATCCAAAAATTCTATCATTAATTAGAATTGAGAAAGAACCTATATGTTTATATTTTAAGAGGATATAAATGGGAATCATACATAAATGAACTTCATAAATCCTTTCACAAATTATTTTGCAAATTTCTAATTTGGAAAGATTAAAGGATTATCAAAATTATGATTTTGGAATTCCGATTAATGTGGAAACTATGAGGAAATGGAAATCTATGGAGTTCGATGTAAATGAATAATGAATTGTGAGATTTGGATTAAGAATATGTTTTCCATAAAATTTTGATTCAATGAAGGAGCTATTGCACGATTCACATGGTTTAATCTTCTCCATTCACCAAAGAAACATAAATATGTAACGAGATCACCAAGAGAAATATTGGTGGGATAATATAATGAATTAGATCATTGAATATACATAAATTTTCCTTCTTTGTCATCTAGTGATGGATTCAAGGAAAAAGTATAAGGGGATGAAGCATCTATTACCCATACTAAAATAAAAATTGTAACCAATCACCATGAAAATTTTCACCGTACTTTCGAAAATATATAAAATAAATAATGATATCTGGATTATTGTGGATCTTCATACAAAGGCTAGACAATTAATTTAAATTATGGAGGATTTCTAATTGGATTAAAATTCATGGATATACATCCGAGAAATGGTAAGGCTTCCTAGAGTACTGCTAAAAATTATTCTCGATTGAGAACCAATATTCTCCTCTATGTTTTGTAAAATTCTCCATCATGCTATAAAAACTGAGATGAATTTTAGTATGGATTATCACCCTTATACTGATGGGAAATCATAGTGGACTAACAAAACCCATGATGACATGTTTATAGAACATTTAATTTACTTCAAAGGTGTTTGGGACCAACATCTTCTTTAGGTTGAGTTCTCTTTCTACAACAGTTTCCACTCGATCATCCAAATAGATCCCTATAAATCCATCTATGTGTAGAGGTGCATAACACTGACATGCTGGGATGACGTTAGGGAAAAAACATATATGTCCTGAAATGGTTGAAGAAATGGTAGAGCGGGATATGACAATTTAGCAACACATCATAGATGCTCAGAGTCAGCAAAATAAATATGTTGACAATCATCGATGAGACCTAGAGTTTTATGTTAGTGACATTGTATTACTACATATATCACCATCGAGTAATGTGATCATATTTGGTAAAAAGGGAACGATTAGTCCAAGGTTCATCATCTCTTTTGATATCCTTGATCACATCAGAGCAGTGGCCCATAGACATGCACTCTCACCAAAAGAATCACCAGTACATTATGTATTCCATGTATCCCTATTGAGAAAGTAAATACCATACCCCTCACATGTAATAAATCCCTTTGTGGTTCCAATAGGTAATGATATTTTCTAAGAAGATTGGACGGTGAAGATCACAGATCATAGAGAAAAAGTTTTAAAAAATACAATAATTCCCCTCATAAAAGTGTTACGGAGAATCATCAAATTTGAAGAAGAAATGTGGTAATTGGAGGAGGTGTTGAAGTAAAGGTACTCGAATTTGTTTTAGAGTGTGAATCAAATTCTGAGTGTGGAATATCTAAATGGGGTAATACTTCCTCTTTGGCTAAAAAATAACTAACAAAATTATTCCTAATTATATTGGTGAATCCGATTTCCACTAACCTCTAAATTTTGATCAATATCTCAATCTGAGGGATTGTATCGTCTCATCAATATGTTCATGATCAGGTTTTAAACATTCTTCAATCTAGATTTCCACCCTTAATCTTCTCAATATACATTCATTCTTTAATATAATCAACATATTGATATATTAACATCAAATAAATACAAAAAACAAGAAGTTCCTATAAATCTCTTCTATTGTGTTTATTATAAACACAAAATTCAATCACTTCATCAAATTTATAAAAACATGTGGTATTTTTGTCTTTTATCACTTTTTTCCATCCATTATTTTATTAATACTCCTATTTCATTTCTCTACCCCTTTATCTTCTCTCTTCCCCTTATTGAAAATCAAATTCAATGAGTCTATCATTATAGGGTCTTCCTTATTGACAAAAGATCTCATTTTATGGGGTTGGAGCACTTCATCTTTATGTCTTGAAACATTTCTTCAACATAGGTAACACATTAGTTTCTTAACAAAGTAATGATATATAAACAACTCTATTACTATGTGGGAGAACATAGTATAGAAAACATGAGTGTATAATTAAGGTGATAAATATTTTCCATAACACAAATTTCATTTAGTACCCTTATCATGTTTCATTCATTATTCTTGTGATTGAAAAAATCCATGAAAAAAAACTAAGATATAAGTAACCTTCACCAATCTAAAAAAACATATTTAAATTTTTGGGTGTATAAAAAAATATCTTTTCAAAACCACATATTTATCATAACCTCAATACATTTATTTACATGAACAGTAAGAGACTCATCAATTCCATCTTCTTTAATTCCACACCAATTCCTTACAAGTTTGTAAAAATATAAAAAGATTTTGGGAATAAAGAGGAATCGTGATTGTTTCTAAGAAATAAGAATTAGACTGAGTGTCCTCTCTCAGTCTTGGATTTTTTTTCTTTTTCTTTGATTTTTCATTGGATATTCTTTCTTATTCATGTTCAACCTTCTCAGATTTTGAAATAAATTTCTTCTCATTTCTAGAATACTCTAATGGGGATTCATAGTTTTCTTCAGCTTTAGTAACATATTTTCTACAATAAATTTGTAATATTTTATACATGCATATATTTTTTGTCAACATAGATATAAAAACTTTTGATATCATTCCCATATTTCTCAAATCCAAAATCTGTTGACACATTTTTATAAAATTTATTTGTATCTTTAGAAGTATCTTTCTTCCCCTGTTCCTTGACTGATTTTTGAGATTCCTATAACTTCCAATCTAAGTAAATATGTTCTATATATAAAACTAAGAATTCTTCTTTATCTTAGAAAATATACTTTTCTTAAAATTAGAAACATCCTGCATCTGAGGATTTTTCAGAAACTTATGTTGATCTGGTAAAAAAATACATCATTTTGCATGATTTCCAATTTTCCCACATCTTTCTCAAATATATTCCAATGGATGGAACCTATCTTCAATTTTCACAAAAATATTCTAATGTTTCTTCCAAACATCATTCATGTACTTCTTCCAATTACGGGATTGACACCCCCTAAAAAATTTCCTTCTTTATTTTGTCCAATAGTTTTAATATTATTGGATGAACCAAAACATGTTAGTTGTGTTCCCAAATCAACCATAATTCCAACAATATCCATAGAAATATTATTTTCTTTTATAACTTCCATACTGACTGGTTTTGTAAACATGTTTCTCAGAAACCATCTTTTCTTTGTTATTCGAGAAACCAACCATTTTGAAAACAATATGAATCTTCCTTTTCTTTTCTACGTTATTGAAATATGAAGTAATAGAAATATTCTATATTCATAATTTTTGGAAACATTTTTTGACTCTGGGTTTTTAGAAACATCTGAATTACCAACATTTTTTTGTCCTGTACACAAAAATACATTTCTCATTTTTCTAATTTTCAGAAACAATTCAATATTTCTTCATAACCTTTGTAGGAAAATTTTTCTAATCCTTATCATGTTTTTTCTTACGATAAATGTATCCAAAATCAGATATAGAGTGTTTGAAACTTGTTCCTATCTATTCAACTATATAATGTTTTTTTGGAAAAGTTCCAATTCTTATTTTTTTTCCTTCTTATTCACTTCCAAATGTTCATTTCAATTATTTTCTTCCTCAAGAGATTTAATCAAATTCTAAATCTCTCATATAATCGTGAATTTCTAATTATCAATAAATTCTTGATTTTTTTGAAGATTTTTCAATTTTCACCTCCCTAATATTCTTTTCAATTATCTTAATGTTCCACAAACGTTATTTTAATTATTATTTCAGATAATAATATAATTGAGTTTCTTCTTCTTCAAAATTATGGATTATGAATTCATCATTTTTAGTTGTTGTAATGAAATTATTCTCCCTATAATTCCCAATATAGGACTCAAATTTATCTACACTTTCTTCTTCTTCAAAACACCTACTTTCACTATAAGAAAAAAATTTCATCATTAACTATTGGAATAATTTTTTTTTCTTCAGCACCATTTGTAACCTCCTCACTATCATTATCCATACAAAAAAATGTGCACCTTTTTTATTTTGATAATTTTTTCCCTTTTACAACATGATTTTTCTTCATAGTTATTTGTATTATAATATATTATTTTCATTTCTTATTCTTCCTGAATTTATTTTTCATATATTTTTAATTCATCATCTATTTGAGGACAATAAGAAATGAAATTATCAATTTCTCCACATCCAAACCTTTTTAAGGGAAGTTTACCATTATACATTTTTTGTAACTCTTTTCGCATTCATAGAATAAAATCATCATGATTTTTAAATATATAATTTTCTGAATCAAAATCTAAAGTTTCATACTATTCAAGAATATTCATTGAATTTTCTTTCTTAGAGGATTTTTAATACATTTCTCTATCAAATTTTCTTTTTTACCTTCATAAAATGTTCTCTTCTCATATCATATGTGATGAGAGTACGATAAAAATCATCTAGAGGTAATGTTTCACCATATCTATCTTCCAATCAAGAATATTTTACATCAAACTTGTTGAAAATAATTATCAAGATCTTTTAAAAAATATTAGAATATAATAAATTTTCACCATGGCCTTTGGTAGTGCTAAAAATTAAATTAACCCTAGTAATGAAGTTACCAATTGATTCACAGTAACCCATATTTAGATATTTGTTCTTCAATCTCTATATTTGTTACGTTAAATTTTTGACTTTTTTTCCTTAATAAATGTTATTAATCTTGTCACAAATTCTATTAGAATTGACAAATCCTTTTACTATTAGAAACTAAATTTTATAATGATATGGTAGTAAAGAATTATTAGCTCTTCGATCATTATCATGGTTTTCCTTATTAGCATTTGAGAGAAGATCATTCTCAATATAATGAGTCAAACCATGGGTAACAGCTCATTAAACATCAAACCCAAGAGAAATAATACATGGTAGAATTATTCCATTCTAGATATGATAATTCATATAATTTAATATCAGAATAAAATTACTATTCAAATAACTCAAATTATCTATCACAAAATCTTCTTCAAATCTTCAGAAAAGAAAAAATGAAGGGATACTCTCTCAATGACCACTTGTTAGTGCCCAGTTTGGAAACTTGTATCCCAGAGAGAGGGAGGGGGTGAATCAGTTTTACCTTCTTCGTTTATGTTTCTTTCTGAATAAAAAACCTCCTCCCCATGTTAAATATTTCATTGACTATTGATAACAAATCAAACAAAAAACCTTAAGAACACATGTAATTACGAGGTTAACTATTAAATAATAATAGCTATGTCCATAAGATGGTTTTTAAATAATCAAATAAAACACAATACACTAGATAAAAATCCTATAATGTGGAATAAAATGAATTGAATATTCTTTTGCACTCATAAATGATTATGTAAAAAATCAAATAGTCTATGTGAACTCTCTAGAAAAAATATGTAATACAGTGTCTGTATAAAAACAAATGTTACCTGTGCTTGTTTTTCAACTTCAAAAAAGGAAATATTTGGAAAATAATTATTCACCTTCTTACCCATAAGCTAGTAAAAACCATAAACACATCGATATTGACCACAGACTGATTTCCCAATCTGATCTTCCATTACAAATTCTTCCAATTTAATTTACAAATATAGAAATTATATCTCTACCAAAGTAATATTGATTCAATTAATTAAACTTCCTTATCAAACTGGAAATCCCAATACAGAATTATCATTCTTGTTATCCATATATACAATTAACTAAATGAATATGATGACATGAAGAATAATACAATCATTTAAATATAATGATTAGATGAATACGATGACATATTTTCTCTTCTCCTATAACTTAAATCCATTGAAACATCTTCAGGAAAGAACAATAAGGTATCATATTATCTCTATATAAATGTAGATATTCCCTTTCTTACTCTTTAAATAGTTCATTAATAAAAAATGAAAACAATACATTCTCATTTTATAAGACCCCAAAAATTGGTTTAGGAGGGAATCCTAAAAAAGTTCCCACTCAACAAAATTCTACAAATTGTAATGTTTCCATGAATTTTAGGCAACTATTTACTTTGTCAACATTTATCAACTCTACTTATTTCTTCTAGATTCATCTCTAATCTTCTAAATACTTCATCTCGCTTCTGAATTTCATTACAAACATAAGTTTGAACTCTATTTCCTCAATATGATTCCACCATTACAATGATTTTTACCATTTTTTAGGAAATAGATACCATTCTGATTTACCAATCTGATTCTCCCCTTAAAACCACATCCATCAATCTATGTTAAACAATTAACACACTCATGTCTGATTTCAGTTCGGATTTTCATTACTATATGTCCTATTATGATAAAGACAAATATTAGAAAATATATTCCTATTCATCTCTTGTATTAACCCAATTGAATGAAAAAAAAAATTAATTCATCCTATTTTAAATGGTGCAATACATTTGTTATTAAACTCTGAAATTCTTATTCATATTGATCACTCAATTATTTTCATTTCAATGCATTCAATAGTTCCAAACAATTATTCCTTTGATGATTATGATGAAATACTAAGATCATTGGACTAGTATCATCAACTTCTTTCACTTCTGAATATGACACCACTAAATACTTATTTCTCTTTTCCAATTAAAATCATTCTAAAAAGATTTATATCTTTTGGATTTGGGTCTGACTAAAAAGTAATACCTTTTGTTTTTTCACAATTTCCAAAAACAATCTCAGCCTTTTTTAATCAGATAAACCCATTTTGATGATCTTAAGATTGGTAAAATTCAATTTTACCAAATTAAGCTTGTATCATGAATTCATTTATTATTTTGAACACAATGAAGAGCAGCATTAGTATAATTATAATTTAACTTCAAATTATTGTAACTTTCCTATCAATTCTTTCCTTTCCTTATCATCCTAAATACAATTGACATGAATAGGATCAACATTTTTAGGATCGAGATTAATACGATCTCTACCTCTATTTTTCCCTTTACATCCAGATCTGAGCAATCTAAATACAATTAGAAGCATCTTTTTCACTCCCCCTTTATTTTATCAATCTTTCATCACATGTTCTCTAATAACTTATATAATTTTTGAAATACAAATCATTAATGCATCATCAATATTTAAATTTTACTCATGCAGACTTCAATTCTCCAACATTATGATTACTCTTTCCATACTGAATACTTGGTAAGTTCGATTTCCCATTAATTATAGAAAGATACAACCTCTCAATATGATGAATTACTATATATTAATTTTGAATGCAATCACAATTTTTTACAAAGTGAAATGTTTTCCTCTTCCTATTTGGAAGAAAAATCACCAACAAACTTCTTCTTGATTATGTTGGAGAATCTGATTTCACCAAATTCAACTTTTAGTTAGCATCCCGATCTAATGGATTGTATCAACTCATCCAGATTTTCAGGATCTAATTGAAAACTTACATAAATTGAGATTTCCATCCTTCATAGTCTCAATATACATTTTTTTTTCAACTTAATCAACATACTGATCTTTAGAAAACAAATACAACCCAAAAAAACTTGTTTCGAACAATTTTATTGATAAGTAATCCATCATATAAAAACATAGAGATTTTTATAATGATTGAATATAGTATCACCATAAAAGAATAAAAATCACTATGAGACTGAATGTAGAATAGTTCAATAAGGTATGCTATTGTTTCCAATTAATCATATTTATTCATTTTATCTTCTTCTAGATGATTTTGGAATTGAATTTAGTTTTACTTAACATTTAGGAATATTTTATGTTCATGAAATCCATCACTAATTTTTTTGGTTCTATTTTCTATAGATAAATAAATGTAAGAGATTAAGATTAATTTTGTATTTCACAAGAAATAGTGGCATTCCTATTTTGAGATAAATAAAATTAAATAATTATTTAAAATCAAGCTAGATCTTTTATTAACACACACTTTCAAGAATAAAAATTTCTCCCTTTGATCATCAATTAGTATAAAAATCTTTAAATTGAATTGTCTATCTATAATTACCTTAACAAGTTAGTTTAATTATCTTTTTGGACAAAGAACCAAAATATTATAATTAACATGGGAAGTGATCTCAATTCAAATTATTTATTCCCTAAGAAGTCATTAGAACATTTTTAATAGTTATTTAATGTTTTTAATGAAATTAGATAAAGTTTATTTTTAAATAATCATTTATGGTGTATTCAAATATCTCATATTTAATTTATCTAACTTGTATATGTATCATATAAATTTATTGTTTCATTAAAATATGGATGATTTATGAAAGTTTAAACTTTAATTCTCATGGGAATTTTTCATTTTAATATAATATATATTAAATTTTCCTCTATTAAATTATCGATTGAGACCTATATATTAATGATTGGTTTCAAAATTTATTCCAATTTAGGTTAGATAAGAGATTCCATTTTTTATATTCGAGATTAATATTGATGTATCCTTATTTGAAAAAAAATCATTGCAGATGAAATGTTAGTAATCGATGATTTTTCAAGAATAATATTCATAAGTATTTGCTGGTATTTAAATAAATATATGATTTCTTTGGGTTGGGGTAACTAATTTTTCCATTAATAATCGAATTTTCTTCTAAATTTGGGTTATTGATGTTAATGTGATGAATCTTTTTAATTTGTGTAATGGTTCTCCTTTGCTCATTTTATGTTTAATTAGTGAATAATTTTATTTTTTTCATTTTCATATTCTAGGTTTCATATTAATTTAATCACCCACTATGATATGACTCTTGTTGTTCTAGTTAATAGAATTTATTGTTGGTTATATTTTAAAATGATGATTTATTTCACTTAATATTTTGAAGGACTTCAATACTAGAGGTATTTAATAGGGTATTAATTTTTTACCTATATTGAAAAAATTATGGATATAATTGGGTTTTAGAAGTTTATTATTGTATTTGATTTTAATTATTTGGTTATTAATAATAAAAAATGTTCTATTACTTTATCAATGTGTTGTTTAACTAATTATTTTTATAAATGTTTTTTATCTGTAAGAAAGAATTTATTTAATGATTTAGGATCTTTATATCCAATTAGTTATTTATAATTCTCATATATCAGGGAATCATTAATTCATTTATCACTATTAGGGGTGGCATTTTAATTGTTATTGTTTTTTCAATGTCTTCACAGTAAAATATGTGTGATGAGTTTCACAAATTAGAAATTTCTTGTATATTCCCTCATGTAGGGGTATTATTTAATGACATTAATATTATTTAAATAATTTTATTGTTATGTTATACTAATTGTTTTTTTCTTGATTCTTTTTTTATGTTATGAGTGAGAAATTGGATAATTTTGAGTGAAATGGTGGTGATTTAGTCTACTGGAATTTTCTAGCAGATTAGGATTAGAAATCATGAAATGTTTTATTATTTATTATTATTATATAATGATTTATTTCAATATCATAATAGAATTTATGTGTGAGGTTGTGATATGGATAATTTATTGGTGTGTTGTTTAATCCCTTAATAAATAATATTTCCAGGGTTGGTTATTGGTTTTATTTTCTTTTATTTTAATGAATCATTCCTTCGAATTAGTAATATCCCCAATCATTTTAATTTTATTTATAGATAATTGTTTTTAATTTTTGTAATGAATTACATCATGAATATTTCTTAATTCCAAAACAAGGAAATCACATAAAATCAAGCTCATACTTTAATCTATACTGACTAATAACTAGAACGTAGATTTTTTTTAAACCATTAGGGGATAATTTGACCCAAAATAATCACTAAAAATATCATTATTATTATTTACTAAAAAACTAGCATGAGATATCTATAAGTTGTACATAAATTGAAATTATTTTGAAAAATAAACGTTCTCATAGTTATTTTTTTCGATACAATATTACATAGAATTTGAAATTTGAATAAAATATAATAAAAAAATATGACTGTCAATCCAGACACGTTTTAACTGAAAAAAATTTAACTAAATGAACGAAATTAGAAAAACAACCCATAAGAGATAATGATATAAATAAAATAAAAAAAATAAAAAAAATAAAGAAAAAATTTATTTTAAATCCTTCTCCATCATTAATAATTCTAGTAAGTAAAAATCATTGAATAGAGCTTCTGCATTTCCCACAACTACATAAGGATAAACATATATATATATATATGAAATACTGTACATAGAGGGGTTGAATACAATTTTATAAGGTGAATATCACTATATGAACCAATTCAATCTACTGCAATGAATATGTATATAAATGTAATAATATAAATGTATGAAATTTATATTAAGTTTTGATATCAACTTAATCATAGAAAAATATTATATATAAATAATTTTTCCACTAACACCACCATGGGGGTAAAAACACATTTATATTATGCACTAATAGTTATAATCATTCATCCTTCTGTGATATTAGGAAAATTACGTAGTGTTCAAATACATAAAAATACATTGTGTTTAAACATATATCAAATCTCGTTTCTTCTATAGTTAGTTCCCTAAAGTATTATTATTTCAATTTCTTCTTCTCAGGTGTTCACTAGGGGCCAAAGTAAATTATACTTAGGTGTTCTCTTAGAGTCTAACCATTTTTCACATTACTGTGCATATAGAGTCTATGTTAATATTTACTCTAAGGTGATCATAACTAAGTCAAAGTACGGTATTACTCTTATATACTCCTTCCATCATACAAATGAACAACATAATTTTCAATGAATCATTTAATAAAAATTAAATATTATCATCTCAGTTCTACAAATTAATCACTTCATTTGAATTTAATATCATATTTGAAAATATATAAATCATTATAGAAACAAATTAGTAAAACATATAAGAAATATTTATTGAATCAATCATATAATAGTTGATAAATTATAAATCCTGATAAAAAAATCATAAGATAAATATCAGTCATAATTCAAAGAAACAATATTTTTTATTTCATATATAATAACATTAACATTTTTCATCAATAATTGAATATGTTTATTTATAAATACAAAGGATTATATAATATCTCATTTTTTCATGTATATAATTTTCATGAATACCATAACATTAACTCTTATCCACATCAAATAATAACAAAAATTTAGTTAAAAACATTATATATTTAAGAATGGTCAGTCAATAGTATATTTATTAATTCAAAAAATTAAAATCAAAATTGTTATCCGATAATAAAAGAATACAATGATATTTTATCAATTGTGTGGTATCATTATAAAATCATTAAATTCAAATCACACAATTTTAATTTATCCAGCTGAATTGTTTTCCCACTATTGTAATCATATAACCACCATAGATCGTATAAAATATGAATAAAAAATTCAAAAATTATATCAAATAATTTTATTTTGTTTCATGGTAATTAAGAAACATGAACATCATAGAATATATTTGATACCAATTTCACTTTTCCATAGAGAAAACGTATACCACACATAACCTTAAATAACTACCTAATATCATTATCGAAAAACTTCATGGAGTAAAAATAATATTATTATATAATACTAATATCTAAATCAAGAAAAATGAAACGAATCTATAAATCTATTCAAAAATGAAATAAAATAAATGGGTCAAGAAAAAAACCATTGAATTCAATAAAAAAACCAAAAATTAGTTATTACATAATATTTATGTTGATAATTATAAAATACTAGAAGAACAATTATTTTTTGGTAAAATTAGGAAATCAAGAGGAGAAAAGCTGAAAAACATTCAAAATATAGGAGAAAGGTAGATAGATAAATAACATGATAAGAGGTATAAAACACTATAGTATTTTTTAAAGAGGGATACATCATCTAATATCAATAAAATCAAATAAGTTAAATAAATATACAGGTCTAATTTTATTTATATGTATTTTTTAAATGGAACAACCATCATAGATTTTTACTTACATTTATTTATAAATATATTAAAAGTATATAAGACATCCCAACAAAAATGGAAATTCCAAAATAATTTTGATGTTAAACATCACCTTAATGTTGAAAAAAATTAAATTGATACAATCCTTAGGTAAATAAATGGACCATCTATCATCATCCCATGTGAGAGACTTCAATGAAAAATTATATACTACTTAATTATCTTATATTTTTAAAAAATAAAAAAAAGAAATAAACAAAACCAAGAACATAAAAAACTTCTATAAATCACCAGGTAGTATCTATAGAATATTCTATAGTCTATGATTAGAATGATTCAACAAAATGTAGGACCACCTTCAATCCAAATATTATTTTATCTATATGATTTCAAAAAAAATTATCCCATAAATCCTAACCTGTATTTTTTGTTCCATATGCCCTAAAATTATTAGTTTTATGAAAATATATACCTTTAACTTAATGAAAAAATTTCCTAAAAACTCTTCCAAACCATTCAAGCATATAAATCCCAATAACAATTATTAACAGTGTAGGGTGTATAAAATAATCAAGGGCCAATGATGCCAAATTGTATTACATTGTATATAGTGATTAAAAATATTAATATTGGTTACAAAAATACATATATGAATATAAATATAATAAAAAATTATTTATAAAGTTTAATTGTAAATAAAATTATAAAAAAATTCGTTTAATTTCTGTGATTTTTTAAAAAAGTAATCTACTTCTAATAATGTCCACAATTAATTAAAACAATAAATAATTATAATTGGATATCATAATCACCAACTTTTAACTATAAAAAAAGAATATCCACAACAATATATACCATAAATCATCCAAAATAATTTTTAGAAAACAAAAAAAAAGTTAAATAAAAATTTAAATTAAAAAATAATATTGATGTACCAAATAAAAATACATAATAATATCAAAATTAAATTTTTATATAAATAAATGAAAATAATGGGTCTCCCAACAGACTATACATTAGTGGGACATATAGGTGTGGATGGGTTACTATAATTAAAAATAGTTCACAATGATTGGAAGGAGGTTACACTATTATGGCATGGTATATGATTCACTTCAAAAAGGTGGTTAAAGAGGTGGATGGGTTTCTATTTGTACATAGTCATGACATTCAATCAACACAGTTCCTTTGATTAGGGAGTAAGGGTGTTTCTGTAACAAAACAACCTTGGTCGACCTCACATATTACCTGATCTGACGAGCTAAAAGGCCTTTAGGGTGATCTCCATCTCCATGAGCTGGTGACAAGCAGCAAGGTATCAAAATACTTCCATTGTGAATGGTTTAAACCTCAAAATCTAAATAACCATCACATAGATCCCACCTGAAAATCTAAAATGACCCATCTATAAGTTGTATTCCCATGAATGAAATCAATAGTTTTAAAATAAAAAAAACATATATATTGTAATTGGAATAATTAACTTAATAACTTATTATATTAATAGAATTAAGGTGAAAAAATGAGAATCACCATTTATATATATATAATGTATACTAAACAATGTTGAAGTTAGAGAGGCCAATAATAAATAACATAAAATCTATCATGGAACCAAAATGAACAACATGAGACCAAACCTCTTATGACCCATTATCACAACCATCAAACATATTCCAATGAAGGAAACAAACATTTGATTATGTCACCAAAATGCATGCCACCATTACCTTTATCAGTAACCTAATTTTTTTAATATTTCATGGTTTTATATAGTGTGTGAGGAAATTTCTCTGGGATACCACCATAAATCTTCATATTTTATTTTACCTTGTTAAAAATAATTTCTAATTTGAAATCAATATTTTAGAACCATTTCCTTTGTACACTCTTTATAAATACTGTGTATTATATCAAAAAATCCATGTTCTTATATAATATATAACATGGAAATAAAAATAAATTTTCGGAATCATGATATATATAGAATCAAATCTAAGAATAAAATATTCAACAAATTTATTACATCACTAAAAGTTAATCCATATAACTTCAGCTCATACAAATGGGACTTTAGTAAAAAGAAATTACAATAAGAATACTCGAGGAAATACATAAACTATGTAATTTTGGGATCTCACACTATCTCTTTGAGGAATTAATCCATCCCATTATCAAACACTTCCCAATAAAAAATACTCCCAATTTATTGGACATGTAACAACCTGAGATTTTATTAGAATTATTCTTTTTAATATCTTTGATGTCTTTTGTTGTACGCTACGCAAAGATTATGTTGCACTATACGTAACACCGTATTAGCTTGAAATATATGCCACACTATTCATGCCTCGTGTTACACACAATTTCCAGTTTGTTTTGTGGAAATTATTTTTTGCAACATTAAGTATAGATTTCGTTTAATGCATAAATGAAATAAGTTTTGATTATGTTATACGCAACATTGAGTGTATATATATATATTCAATGTATAAATGAAATATGGTGGGATTCTGTTATATGAAACAACAAAAGAGTCTGGCACTACACGCAACCCTAACTTGGCTTACATTACACGCAATCGTGACCTTCCTCGATAGCGTGTGTAGTACGCAATACCAAGTTTTACTAAACGAGATATTATTATAATATTATTATGAACTTTCCTTTATGAATTTTAATACCCAGTTTTTGAAATTTTATACATTTTATCTTTCAAAATGGACTTCAATTTTGGATTCGGAATATCGAAATTAGCCAAGGGTGAATTTTTGGTATTTTTCTGAAAACTTTCAATTTTGGATGAATAATGGAAACATTGGGTTGCTATTTCAAAACCGACATTTTATTGAAATAATTATTTATTTAATTTCAAATAATTTTAGATCAAAATTGATACATAATACCTATATATGTTCAATGTAATTCATTGGAGTCATTTTATAATGATTTTAGATATATAAAAATTTTATTGAACTTTTCACCGTCTTTTACCCACCTCCTAGGAGAATTTTGAAATTCAGATAAAATGTAATTTTCCCGCTTCTGTGTGTGAAATTTAGAAAATACAAGAGACCCGGTTAATATCATGGACTAAAATGTGGTTCAATGAGATAAAAATAATTTTTGGGTGAATAGTAACTTCTTAATTTTATTTAGCATGGTTAAAAGTAAATATGGTAATTAAGGGTAAAAATGATATTAGTGTTACCTTAGAAAACGTCCTCATTCTATTGGATAAGTTCAATTTGAACAACAACAACCTTAGGAATAAAATATGACCATTTAGGTCCACTTGTATTATATTAGGACATTTATTATTAATTTATTTAAAGAAGGGTTAAAATAGTTAAAATAAAAGATTAATAAATAAAACATTTTTAATATAGGGTTATACATAAGATAAATTCAACTATAAATATTAATTATAAAGATAAAAAGATTTATTACATAATGGTATTTTATTTATGATTTTTAGACATTAAATAATTTAATTTATTTATGACACTATGATGATGAAGTAATTATCTTATTAATGAAATATTGACATAATTAATGTTATAAATGCCCAAATAAATCTAAATTGATACTTTTTATGAATTAAACTAATTTTATAGGTTAATATGACTTGTTTGTATTTATTTAATTAACTTTTTTCTAACTAATGATTCTGTTATTATTTTCACAAAAATCAATTTCCAAATTGTGTCAAAGATGACTTAAAATAGTTTTCAAAACAAATAGTAAATTATTTATTGTTATTTTATTCATAAAAATATAAGGTTAGGCCAAATAACTTAGTTAAGGTTATATATATTAATAATATACTACTTAGGGATCGTTTGTCTTGTTATAGTAAGTTTATTTACCTTACAGTGTAAGAAAATAAGAAGACATGGTAAAAGTAAAATTATTTAACATAAAGTTAAATCTAAATGATAAGGTTAACATTGTAACCTAAACTTGTCTAAAATATATTGTTTGAGAGGATTTCGACCCATCCCAACTTTTCCTTCGAAATAAGTCAATTCGGAGCTATTATAAACCGAATATAACTTTATTATTATATAATATTTTGAGTTTCTCGAAAGGCGCCCCTCTCCTCCCCTATAAAAATGGCACCCCTTCCGTATTCTCTTTACACCCTTTTGAACCTTGAAGTGAGGCCAAAACCTACCCATTAATATTCTACACTTCACTAGAAATATTCTGGTTGTTCTGGTATTCTCAAAAGACCAACTCTAATTCCTCAAGAGAAGGCTTAAATGAGTTGCGTCGAAGAAGAGGTAATATCTTCTTTCGATTCTCTTAGGTTTCGTTCTTCTTCAACTTCTTCTTATTTAGTTGTTCCATTATAAAGTAATAACATCAGTATCACTCATATACTGATATGTTATTATTAATATGAAAAAACCCTATTTCACCTCCTATCCATCATACGGAAAATAAAATCACCATGCGTGCGTACGTACGAAATACCGTCTCCACTCCATGGTGTAATCGGGTTTTCCACGACCACCTTACATTGATGGGTATAATGGTATAAATAAATAACAATATACGGTTATTTTAAAGTGATATTTATTCTTAAATATTATACATACACTTCAATACAATTCCATGATCATGGGAATGATATCATCGCTCATGCGTACGTACGGACTATCGTCTCCACGAACACGATGAGATTCATTTTCCATGATTAACCATTCAAGAATGATTATAAAGTATATATAATGAATAATAATCAAATATATAAAATAATGAAGCTACTGTATTTATTTATACGTGTATATATATATATATATATATATTTCATCTACTTACTTCCATTCATGTCAATAAAGAATAGAAAACTGCGTTCATGCGTACGTACGTCCTACTGTCTCCATGAATGGTGTGTTTCATTCATTTATCTATCTATTATATATATATAATATAAATTTATGATATATAAATCATTTTTTACTTTCTGGATCTATTTAAATCATGATATAATTAATAATAATATCAAGAACAACAAGTCTAAACACGTATGATAAATGAAACAATTTTTTCCCAAAACACAACTTTAACATGGAATTGACAAATGAAAAGTTATATAAATACCTAAGTGAACCATATATGATATAATAACAATGAATATGATTCTTTAATAAGTCAACGACATTATTAAAATAATTATACAGGAGGTTTGGATACATACGAAGCATATTAGACATAAGGCAAGGGATAACTTTTCCAATCTCGTTTTTATCTTAGATTGTTTATTTGTACGTATTAATTGGGGTTATATTTATCATCCATGTTTCTATTTTATAAAAATAGTTTCATGTATGTTTAGAGTCATTTTTACCCATTTTTTCACATTTACTACATGGTATGTAAGTAATCTTTCTTTTGTTTACGTTACGAGGTACTTTTTGACTTTTCCGGCAAAAGTACGAGACGAATATTGTTTTTAACTTATACAACATGAAAGGATTTATATGGCTAATAAAGCCTTATTTTCATGAAGATTACTCCAAAATATTTCATGAATATTTTCAACAAAATCTCGTTATTTTAAAATTATCATGATGTTTTGTGAAAAAAAATTTATTTTGGTGAAAAAGGATATTCTCATCAAGAATTCATTTCAAATGGTTTATCAAAACCATTTTCAATCTAATATGACATTATTTCATATGTGTATGTTTCAAGTATAATGTATCTATGATTTACATGGTTTCACTTTTCTTATTATAAAATATCCATTTGTTTTATATGGACTATGTGATGATGGGATGATGTTTATGAAAACAAATTTTTTCTTTGGGTTATGATGAATGTTTCAAGTTTATTTTATAGAACAAGTAAGAATGATTTCATTATGAGATAGGTGGGACCTATATATCCCTCTAATGCATTGGGTAAATATTTATATCTCATGAGATCGACCTGGCTGGAACGATAAGTTAATCTGGTTCAGTGATAGAGGACTGGAACGAGGAGTGAACTCGATTCAAAAAGGGACTTTGTCCACTAAGATGGCCTTGGCAGCAATGACTTGGCTACTATGGAAATCATATCAGTTTATTAATGGTTTTCCAAAATTACATATTTTGTTCTCATGCAATTTTATCATTGATGATGTTCCATTATGATCTATGCCTTGTGTACTTCCATGATTTATATCGTTGCTCATGATTTTGATGTTTAGATTTTATATTCATGTTTTTTTCATTTAAATTTTTATGGATTGTTTTATATTCTCTATTCTTACCCTTACTGAGCATTTGAGCTCACCCTTTATATTTTTTCCTTTCCCCGTGATTTAAAGAAAGTTTTTAGGTAAGAAAACAAAAGGGGAAGTTATTTATGGGAGATGTTGAAGAACTTTCACCATGATTTGATGATTATTTTTCCGAGTTTCCAAAGACACTAAAATATTACTGTCCTTGTGAATCTATTTTTTTATGTATAAATTATTCCGAAAAAGTAATGTAATGTTCATGTACGTAAATCTTTAGGTGTCTACATTTGGTATCATAAGAAAGGTTTAGTTAACCTTTGGAAACTAGGATGAAAAAACATTAGTGAGATCCCTAGAGATATTTTTACGGTATGTCTAGGGATGTCCCTAAGGGTAAGTATAGTATAGGTTATAGTCCTAGAATTATGGTAACGATCATAAATAATAAATAATTAATCCTATGATGATAGATATTGAAAGTACTCCCCTTGTTTATTTTGTTTTTCATGCATGATTTATGCCTCTCACACAATTTTTTTTGGGTTTTAAGAAAATGGCTGGAAACTAGAAGATTGATTTTAATGAAGAATATGATGGAAAATGGAAAGATATTCTTCATGATCAAGCAAATGAAATGGGATTTGGAAGGAGAAACATCATTATTATTCCAAATCAGCAAACTCATAATATGATCAATAATCGAAACTTTGGTATGTTTCTTGAATCAGCTAATAAGAGAAAGATGGAGTTTCATGATGATCATAGAGGAAAGAAAGTTCAATTTTCCCTCATGTAAATCATGTGGGATGAAGCCTCATGGAGAATGTTTCAAAGGAACTGGAAGATGCTTTGGGTGCAAAAAAGAAGGACACAAATCCAGTAAGTGAAAAGAAAAAGGCGCAGTTAACACCATGGATAAGGATAATGGTATTTCTACGACATCAACAATGATTAGATGTTTTAAGTGTGGATTATATGGGAATATTACAAACCAATTACCTATGGGAAAATCTCATGAAGAGAATCAGCATGGTGTTATGGGTTGTATTTATGTGGATGATGATGTGGAGACAACAAATGATATATGAGATGAAAGAAGTGTTGAAGCTTGGTCATTGTTTTATGAATGTAGTAGCATGATTTTATGTTTATCAAGAGATGTGTTTTATAGGTAATTTAATGGTACGATGTAATAAAGAAACATCTAAGGATTGTTACACTATTGTTTTTCCTAAAGTATTTGAATGTATATGTTGAACGATACTGGTAACCATGAAAGTTTATACAGATATTCTTGGAAAGAAGATGATATGCACATAATGAATGTATAAGGAGGAAATAATATGTTTGATAGTTTTCATGAGCTCAGGATTGATATAATGACTAAGTAATATAATGGTTTCAGTATATAGAATTTTGAGGATTTTGGTATGTGGAATGTGTAAACCTTTAACTACATTCATGTTTTCACTAAGGTTCAATGGGTATTCATTTTTCAAGAGAATACATGATTAAGGCCTTCGAATTTTTGTAATGTGACCAACAAGACATATCTTATGATATATGGGGATCAATGATGGTATTAACATGCTTGTTATATGAACTCTCTGGTAATCATTTTCACTATAATATGAGATTTGAAAACAGTATTTTGGATAAGCCTAAAGAATGGAAGGGATTATGATGGACATAAGTTAGTATTGTTTAAGGCTGGAACTTTTTTGATATTATTGATGGAAATTTATAATAATGTTTTTTAGAAAAAAGGTCAACCTGCAGGACAAGAGAAAACTCGTCACGTTGGACAAGGATGCGGGAATCGAACCCACAACTGAAGTGCGACATGCCATTATTTACTACCACTAGCCAACAGGAATTCCCTCGTTAGTAGAAACTAGTTTTATTTTACTATATAGGATGATAGATGATGTATAATTCCATTTTGAAACCATATCTGATTAAACTCACCATAGATGGACTTATGTATATAAATTTTGCTAACTTATGTTTGAGACGGATGGAATGACCTATCATTCTATCGCATCATCTGCTAAAACTTCACGAAAGACAAATTCAACATCATTTCTTAAAGAGATGAAGTGGAAATTGTTCAAGGCACGAACAACGGTGAGATTTTACCAAAATAAATTATGTATTTCTTCTAATTAAAATTATTCAACTTTAGGGAAATGATCTTGAAAACCAAAAATGTTGTCCTAGTGCCCTTATATCCGATGAATCAGATGGTACCCTAGATCATCACAAATTTATGGCTTTGTGATTGTTGGAATTTTCATAGCCATGTTCTGTACCACTCTCCATCAGAACATTACGATTAGATTTCTCTTCCATATCCATATTTTCACTTATGTTCTCCTATGAGGAAACCCAGTGATTAGTTAATTTGGGCAACCGTTACGTTTCATACTTTAGATTTTAAAGATATGTTTTGGTATTCCTTTTTATGATGTGGGTTTCTATTTAAGAAACATTCAAGTAGAAAACCATTTATAACCCCGAAAATTTTGGAGGGAATAATTCATTTTAAGGGGGGTAGAATGTAACAACCCGAGATTTTATGAGAATTTTTCTTTTTAATTTATTTGATGTCTTTTGTAGTACGCTACACCAAGATTATCATGCGCTATGCGCAACACCGTATTAGCTTGCAATATACACAAAAATATTCTTGGCTCGTGTTACACACAATTTCAAGTTCTTTTTGTGGAAATTATTTTACGCAAAATTAAGTATAGATTTTGTTTAATTTATAAATGAAATAAGTTTTGATTATGTTATACGTAACATTGAGTGTGTATATATATATATTCAATTTATAAATGAAATATGGTTGGATTCTGTTATCCGAAACAAAAAAAGACTCATGCACTACACTCAACCCCAACTTGTCTTACATTACACGTAATCACGACCTTCCTCGATAGCGTGTGTAGTACGCAATACCGAGTTTCACTAAACGAGATATTATTATAATATTTTCATGAACTAGCCATTATGAATAGTAATACCCACTTTTTGAAATTTCGTAAATTTTATCTATCAAAATGGACTTCATTTTTGGATTCAGAATATCAAAATTAGCCTAGGGTGAATTTTTGGATTTTTTCTGAAAACGTTCAATTTTTTATGAATATTGAAAACACTAGGTTACTATTTAAAAACAGACTTTTTATTTAAATAATTATTTATTTTATTTAAATTTATTTTAGGTAAAAATTGATACATAATACCTATATATGTTCAATGTAATTCATTGGAGTCATTTTATAATAATTTTAGATATATAAAAATTGTATTGAACATTTCACCGTCTTTTACCCACCTCTTAGGATAATTTGGAAGTTCACATAAAACCTAATTTTACCACTTCTCTGAGTGGATTTTGGAAAATTATAGAGACACTGCTAATATCAAGGAATAAAATGTGGTTTAATGAGCTAAAAATATTTTTCGGTGGATAGAAACTTTTTACTTTTATTTACCTCGGTTAAAAGTAAATAGGGTAATTAAGTGTAAAATTGATGTTATTATTACCCTAACACATGTCCTAATTCAATTGGATAATTTTAATTCGACCAAAAACAAACTTAGGTATATAATATGACAATTTAGATCAACTTTGATTAGATTAGGACATTTATTATTAATTTATTTAAAGAAGGGTTAAATTTGATAAAATCAAAGTTTAATAACTAATTTTTTTTAATATAGGGTTATACATAAGATAAATTCGACTATAAATATTAATTAGAATGCTAAAAATATTTCTTACATTATTGTGTTTTATTTATGAGTTTTAGATATTAAATAATTTAATTTATTTTTCACACATTAATGATGGAGTAATTATCTTATTAATGAAATATTGACATAATTAATGTTATAATTACCCAAATAAATGTAATTTGAGACTTTTTATGAATTAAACAAATTTTATAGGTTAATAAGACATGTTAGTTTTGATTTAATTAACTTTTTTAGAACTAATCATTCTGTTATGATTTTTACAAAAATCAATTACCGTGTAGTTTCAAAGTTGACATAAAATAGTTTTTAAAACAAATATTATATTATTAATTGTTATTTTATTCCTGAAAATATAATGTTCAGCCAAATTACTTATATAAGGTCATATATATTAATAATAAACAACATGGGGTTGTTTTGTCTTGTTATAGTAAGTTTATTAACCTTATAGTGTAAGAAAACAAAAAGACATGGTAAAAGTAAAATTATTTAACTTAATGTTAAATCTAAATGATAAGGTTAAAATTGTAACCTAAACTTGTCTAAAATCTATTGGTTTAGATTATTTCGACCCATACCCACTTTAGAATCTAAATAAATAAATTTACAGCTATTATAAACCGAATATGACTCTTTTATAAAATAAATTTTTTAGTTTTTTCAAAGGTGGCCCTCTCCTCCCTTATTAAAGAGCACCCCTTCCCTCTTCTCTTCACACCCTTTTGAGCCATGATGCTCGGCCAACCCCTGCCCAATTCTCTTATCCACTTCATTCACAACATTCTGGAGGTTCTGGTCTTCTCAAAAGTCCAACTCTACTTCCTTAAGAGAAGGCTTAAAGGCGGTGCATCGAAGAAGAGGTAATCTCTTCATTCAATTCTCTCAAGTTTCTTTCTTCTTCAACTTCTTCTTATTTAGCTGTTTCATTATAAAGTAATAACATCAGAATCACTCATATACTGATCTATTACTATGAATATGAAACAACCCTATTTCTCCTTCTATTCATCATACGGAAAACAAAATCACTACGCGTGCATACGTGCCGAATACCGTCTCCACTCCGTGGTGTAATCGGTTTTTCCACCACCACCTTACACTACAAGAAAACTGCCGTTTAGCAGCGGTATTTTCGTGGCAGTTTTAAAAACCGCCGCTAAATGCGTTTCGGGCCACCGTTTCACGACAATTTTTAAACCGCTGCGAGAAAACTGCCACGAAATTCCATAATTTTTTATTTTGTTTTTTAAATTTTATTTGAGGATTAGCGGCGGTTTTTTAAAAAATTACCGCGAAATAGAGGCGGTTTCGGTAAAAACCGTCATGAAATGAAAGGAAAAAATAAAAAAAACTTGAGAAACACCGAAATAACTAAAACAACCATAACTTTTGATTCGGGCGTCCATTGGAAAGCCACGACCAGTCAAATCGAAGCTCATGAAGAGATCTAGAGGCACATATAATCAAAACCATGAGATGGTGAAAGGTGAAGAAGATATTAGAGTTATAAGATTGTTGAAAAAAGTTCTCCAACATCAAATAGCCATAACCTTTGCTTCGGGTGTTCGTTTGGGCTCTACCACATATCAAATTGAAGCCAGCGAAGAGATATATGCAACAAACCAAGACAAACAAGCTTTTTTCATGTTTTGAGACCCCAAAAACCCCTCCGAAGGCCTCTGAAACCGCATTTCTGTCACCGGTGTCCCGTCGAACATGTCTTCAAACGGACCTATCATTCGATCTGCGTGTCAGTTCGGACACCTCCACCTGCCAGATCATAGCTCATTCTATGAGCTTCATTTTGAGTGGCCGCAGCACCCACATGCACTTCAAGGTCAAATGTTATCACCTTTTTAGTGGGTATTAGGTTTGTTATGTTTTTCGATGCCTCGTTTCTAGCACCCGTTCCCCGTCAACTTTTTTTTAAATGGTCATAACTTCTGACCCGCCTGTCCATTCAGACACTTTCACCTATCAGGTCGAAGATCATTTCAGGATCTTTGATTTGACAGGTCTCGGGTCTAAAACGGACTCTCGGATCATAAGTTATCTCTGTTAATGTGCGTCCAATGTTTTTGTCTCTTTATGACCGTTTTGACGGGTTTTACGGATTGCTCCATTTATTAGTGTTTATTTGGGTTTCCATGACTTGTTATCTGTATCAATGGTTTTTTGTGGGTTATTATGATGATTGTGTTGAATTATTAAGGGGGTTTCCAGAGTTGTCCTGAGTTTTTATGCGCTCTCATTCTTTCGAATGCCTCATTCTTCATTTGTTTCTCTATCCGTTTTCATGCGTTTTCATGATTTTTCATCCCATACCACGTCTTTTCATACTTTTTCATTTGTCACCTTAATTATTTATTATTTATTACTTATTTATTATTTATATTTACTTATTATTTATTATTTATTATATATTTTTAATTATTTATTACTACTAATAATAAAATATTATTAATAATAATAATATTTGTTACTGGTTATTTATTATTTATTATTTATTATTTATTATTTATTTACTATTTATTATTTAATATTTAATATTTAATATTTATTTATTATTTATTATTTATTATTTATATTTATTATTTATTATTTATTATTTATATTTATTATTTATTATTTATTATTTATTATTTATTATTTATATTTATTAATTATTAATTATTAATTATTTATATTTATATATTATCTATTATTTATATTTACTTATTATTTATTATTTATAATTATTTATTATTTATTATTTATATTTATTTATTATTTATTATTTATTATTTATATTTATTTATTATTTACTATTTATTATTTATATTTATTTATTATTTATATTTATTTATTATTTATATTTATTTATTATTTATTATTTATATTTACTTATTATTTATTATTTATTATTTATATTTATTTATTATTTAATATTTATTATTTATTATTTATTATTTATTATAAATTATATATTATTTATTACTTATTACTTATTATTAATTTGTTATTATTTATTATTTATATTTTTTATTTTTTATTTTTTATTTTTATTTATTAATTATTAATTATTAATTATTTATATTTATTAATTATTAACTATTAATTATTTATATTTATTTATTATTTATTATTTATTATTTACTATTTATTATTTCTTATTTTATATTTATTATTTATATTTATTTATTATTTATTATTTATTATTTATTATATTTTATTTATATTTATTTATTAATTATTATTTATTATTTATTATTTATTTATTATTCACTATTTATTGTTTATTATTTATTATTTATTATTTATTTATTATATATATTTATTTATTATTTATTATTTAATATTTAATATTTAATATTTATTATTTATTATTTATTATTTATTATTTATTTATTAATTATTTATATTTATTATTTATGTTTATTATTTATTTATTATTTATATTTATTTTTATTTCTTATTTCTTATTTATTATTTAATATTTGATATTTAATATTTAATATTTATATTTATTTATTATTTATTATTTATTATTTATTATTCATTATTTATTATTTATTATTATTGAGTTTATATCTATTAATTAGGTAATATTTGTTTTTTCAATTAATATATATAAGTATATTAAATTATGTTTATTAACTACATGACCAACTTGCTGGAGTGATAATGTTTTTTGAAAATATGCAAGACGTTAGGGGTTCAAATCTCACCAAACGTAGCATTTCATTATATTGCATGGGCATGTGCATGGTTTTTGTATGCATGGGTAAATAAAGTAAATAAATTAATACGAAATAAATAAAATAAATACGAATTTAATAAAATAAATACAAAATAAATAAGAAAAAGAAAATAAATATGAAATAAATAAAATAAATAAAATAAATAATATAAATAAAATGAATAAAATAAATTCAAAATAAATAGGAAAAAGAAAATAAATACGAAATAAATAAAATAAATACAAATTAAATAAGAAAAAGAAAATAAATATGAAATAAATAAAATAAATATGTAAAATAAATAAAATAAATAACATAAATACTAAATAAATAAGAAAAAGAAAATAAATACGAAATAAATAAAGTAAATAAAATAAATAAAATAAATAAAATAAATAAAATAAATAAAATAAATAAAATAATAAAATAAATAAATAAATAAAATAATTAATATAAATAATATAAATAAAATAAATAAAAAAATAAAAAATTTACAATAAAAGAAAAGTAAATATTTATTTATTTATTTAAAAAAATAAAAAAAAATTTAAAAAACCACCGCTAAATCCTTTAGAGGCAGTTTAAACCACCGCTAAAAAACCACTGCGAAACTTTCTACGACGGTTTTAAAAACCGCCACGAATCATTTCCTGACATATGATTTCACAGCGGTTTTTCAAAACCACTGCCAATCAATTTAGCAGTAGTTTAAAACACCGCGAAACGAATCAAAAACCGCCGCTAAATCGTGATTTTGTCATAGTGTTACATTGATGGATAAAATGGTGTAAATAAATAAAAATATATGGTTATTGTAAAGTGATATTGATTCTTTAATATTATACATACACTTCAATACAATTCCACGATCATGGAAATGATATCATCGCTCGTGCGTACGTATGGACTGCCGTCTCCACGAACGCGATGAGATTCATTTTCCATGATTAACCATTCAAGAATGATTATAATGTATATATAAAAAATAATAAAGAAATATATGACATAATGAAGCAACTGGACTTATGTATACATATATATATATATATATATATGTCATATACTTCCATTCAAGTCAATAAAGAAAGGAAAACTGTGTTCATGCGTACGTACGACCTACCCTCTCCATGAACGGTGTGTTTCATTTCATTTATGTATCTATTATATATATATATATACTGAATATATATGATATATAAATCATGTTTTACATTCTGGAAGTATGTAAATAATGATATAAGTAATAATAATATCATGATCAACAAGTCCAAACACATATGATAAATGAAACAATTTTACCCAAAACACTACATTAACATGGAATTTACAAATGAACAGGTAATATAAATACCTAGGTGAACCATATATGAAATAATTAAAATGAATATGATTCTATAATAAGTCAATTACATTATTTAAATCATTATACAAGAGGATTAGATACATAAGAAGCATATCAGACATAAGGTAAGGCATAAATTTACCAATCTCATTTTTATCCGAGATTGTTTATTCGTACGTATTCACTGGGGTTATATTTTTCCTACATGTTCTTATTTTTATCTAAAAATGGTTTCATGTATGTTTCAAGTCCTTTTTACCCATTTTTGTCTTTTACTACATGGTATGTACGGAATATTTCTTTTGTTTACGTTACAAGGTACATTTTGACTTTTCTGAAAAAAGTACGAGATGAATGTTTTTTTTAATTTATTCGGCATGAAAGGATTTATACAGTTTTCTAAAGCCTTATTTTCATGAAGCTTTCTCCAAAATATTTCATAACTATTTTCAACAAAATTTATTTCTTTTAAAAATTGCATGAAGTTTTGGGAAAAGAAATTGATTTTGAAGAAGAAATGATATTTTCCTCAATAATTCATTTCAAATGTTTTATCAAAACCATTTTCCATCTAAGATGACATTATTTCATATGTTTATGTTTCAAGTATAATGTCTCTACAATTTACATGGTTTCAGTTTTCTTATGATGAAATATCTATTTGTTTTATATAGATTACGTGGTGATGTGGTGATGCTTATGAAACCCATTTTATTCTTTGGGTTATGATGAATGTTTCATGTTTATTTTGTAGCACAAGTAAGAATGATTACATTATGAGATAGGTGGGACCTATATATCCCTCAAATGCATTGGGTAAAGATTAATATCTCATGAGATAGACCTGGATGGAACGGTACGTTAATCTGGTTCAGTGATAGAGGACTGGAACGAGGAGTGAACTCGATTCAATAAGGGACTTTGTCCACTAAGATGGCCTTGGCAGCAATGAACGAGGACTGGATCTATGCCTTGTGTACTTACATGATATATGTCGTTGCTCATGATTTTGATGTTTAGATTTTATGTTCAAGTTTTTTGCATTTAAATGTTTATGGATTGTTTTATGTTCTCTATTATTACCCTTATTGAGCATTTGAGTTCACCCTTTATATGTTTTCTTTTCCCTAGGATTTAAAGAAAGGTTATAGGTAAGGAAACAAAAGGGGACGATATTTATGGGAGATGTTGATGATCTTTCACCATGATTTGATGATTATTTTTTCGAGTTTCCAAAGACACTAAACTATTACGGTCCTTGTGCGTCTATTTTTTTATGTATCAAGTATTTCTAAAAAGTAATGTGATGTTCATGTACGTCAAAGTTTGGGTATCTATAGGGCATCTTATACTTGGGATGTACTTATCAAAGTCACCAACTCACCCATGGCCTCCCATGTGTATCTAAATACCATTCATAATGATAATGAAATAACAATCTCATTATCATATGTGCTAAAAATAAAAACAACAATAATAAAAAGTGATATCCTTTTTGAAAAATCCTTTTAAGATCATTTAAAACTAAAATATTCCATTAAATAATTTTATCAAACAATTTTTTTTTCATATAATTAATTTTAATAAAAAAAATTAGCCTTGAAAATTCTATTCCACCCAACATGAGAAAATAAACATTAAAAACCACACAATGACACTCAATAACATTACTAATTATAATAAAATATATAATCAAAATGTGAATCAAGAACTGATGATATTTGATAAGAAACACCCATTAGAAGGAGATAACTACCTCAAAACTATGTGCATATTATCACCTTTGGTTAATACCATAACAAATGAGTAGAATGGATCCCTAAAAGCATAAACCATTATTAAATTTCATTAACCCATCAACTATAATCCTTATATCAGTATCCTTAAGTTGTTAAGGTTTCCACACTTAGGTAAGAACGAATAAAATGGAAATAGGAAAATAAAAAAGGTGGAATCTCGATGAAATCAAGCCTTGGATTATAGAAATCCACTAATATTGAAGGAGAATCAACAAAACCCAAGAGATTAGAGTGATTAGAAGACGAGATAGAGTTATACATGAAAACTGTAGAATTTAGGGTTTTAGGATGAGTTTAAATAAAAATGGAAATGGTGATTTTTACATTTTTAATTCCTCAAATAATACCACATAGTTTGTCTACACAGTTATGAAAACTATGCAACAACCATTTAGTTTCCACAAGAGACTACATGTTATGTCACTTAGTTTTATCACATGGATTTTATTAATTTTGATCCAACTCTGTGGGCCACCCCTAATCCTAAATTCATATTTCATGTTTTTTGGGAACCTCACATGGGTTGAAAAACCATACCCTAGTTGTGAAAAAAGGCTTTGGTCACCCCTCTCACACTTTTATACTATTGGGGAATGGTTAGTACTAATGATGCACTAATTTATTTAGCTACAATATTCATTAAAAATATCAAATTTATTACCCCCTAAATACAAAAAATATATAAAAATAAAATAAATTAAAATAAAACTGAAAAGAATATATAGAAGAGAACCAATGGTTGTCACAATTGACCTAACCATGCCACGAAACTCATAGGAAGTCCTAAATATTCTAAATTTGTGAAGTTGTTAGACCACTCATCCATCACCAAAGCCTCAGACAACCAATTCTCATGGTTGACTCAACTATACTAGAATAGAACATAGACTAAGGGAATTAATTTTTTACAAAATACTATATTGAAAAAATATACCATATCAGAAGGATGAACAATGATATAGGGGTTGAGTTCCACTTCAATATCATCCCATTCAACCACATGGGATGGGTCCATATGATACTTCTTTATTTGTGAAACATGGAACATGAAGTGAATTAATATCAACTAAGATGGTAATTTTGATAGGTATGAACCCTTCCCAGGAAGTTCTATGATCTCAAATGGAATGCCATAATGTTTTTCGACCTTAAATTGCCTTCCATACCATTTATGGTCCATCTAATGAGATACCATAAGATACCCTTGATCACCAATATTAAATTATGTCAAATTATTATTATTAAAAAAACATTTTTATGAAATTTATTTATCTTCAACCTCTTCTGGATCAAAATCAACTTATTTGTTGTATATTGGTAGAGGATCTATCCTAATAATAAGCACTCATCCAATTTCATATAATAGAGATGAGATCGATATGGAATCCTGTTAATGGAATTCATAAGATCTGTTTTTTATAGAATATAGATAATTATTATTATTAAAATATTGAACCAATGATAGATTCTTCTCCTAAGAATAGTCATAATATATCATTCAAGATTAATGAATATTATCATGGATTGGGGTGAACCACTAAATCTGAACATCCTAGTAAGGGTTATAATGTATGCTCAACATAGACTAAAAACCCATTACCACTAAAATACCCTTTAAAAATCAATATGATAATTATTGATATTAATCTCATATGATCACCAAAGTCACACCATGGTGTCTCATGACCACTCATACAGAATGATTGTTCAGCTCCACTACTCCCATCAACTAACAAATGGGGTTAAATTGGGATGATTTCCTCAACTGGTCATTAAACCCCAAAATAACATCCCTCCAACATATAGTCCAAGGTAAATTTAAAATGAAATCTACAGAAACTTCATCCAACTTCTTTATTGGAATAGAAATGGGTAGTAACAATCACATCAATCATTGATTCTTTCCCTTGATACTATAATATAGGACACACTGAGAGACAAAATACATAATTGATATCCATATCCTAGGCCACCAACATTAAAAGTTTAGGTTGTAAATTATTACAGTACCCTAATGTGAAAAACATAACTATAATGGTACCCACCTACCATATACACCTACCTAAAATAATAATGGTTTATAAGACTTATCTATAAGATAATGGAACTATTTTTAGATTTATACAAATTAATCGAGTCCCTCCATGCCTTTTAAGGCTATGGTAATATAGTTCCATTTAGGATGTGTTTAGTGACTGATACAAACATTACAATCAAAGGAAGACATTTCATGAACATAATATAGAAACAACTACTTGATATCTTCCTCAACATAAAAATTCATATTAGTAAGCATTAATTTTCGGTTCCATTTATCCTTTGATTCTCTTGCTACCTTGGAGAGAAATTTTCATCTCAAGGAATCATGCACTACATTTCACATTATAAAGGTATAAGATTTATCGAATTAGAAATTAATGAGATACTCTACCGAGTATATATATATAATATTTAATTCTCTATATGAGAAGATATACTTCGATATTTTATGATTTTAATATGAATTGAAGGAATCTCTGAAAAGATTGTGGCACCGCATCCTCAAGGGATACATCATAGATAGTAGATCAATGTAATGTGTGGGGTAATTCATCTCATAAGGGAATAATTAGGGAGATATGTTGGCCACTACATACTCACCCTATATCAAAACTCACGCCAAACCTATAATTTAATAATTAAAATATAAAAATTAACCCATTCCTGGATCATGAAGAAGTAGAAAAGGTGATGAATTCAAACACACTTTAAATTTCACAAAGGACAACTGACATTTCTCATTCTAATCAATCTGCACCCCTTCAAGGTCAAATCAATCATAGGATAATCCAACCTATAAAACTATCAAATGCATCATCACTAATACCAACCTAAACATTGGAATCTCTCATCCTTGAATAATGTCTTGTACTACTCCCAATACATCACCTATTGAATTTTCATTGGATTGAGAATGATGACTTTTTCAATGTAATGTTTCAAAAATTTTGTATAATATTTTTTTATATGGTATTATATCAAGACTATGAAATTTAATGGCATGGGATTCTGAGGTCTGGAGTGCCCGAAATTATCCGTCGTAAAATGTTAATATTTAAAAAGGGCGTGTAACTGGTTTTCTAGGAAAAGTGGAATAACACTTAAACAAGTGCCCAAATTATAAATCTGAGGGCACCGTTGCATTCAGGATGGCAGGATTATCCTAGGTGTGACATAAGTTTAGTCGGTACATGACTCTAGTGAGAAAACCAGAAAATGGAAAACCCATAAATAAAATAATTATATAAAAGTAATTTTATTTTTAAAATGATTATAACTCACGAATGGAGAGTCAGAATAAAAATAAAAGATCACCAATGAGCTCATGAGGGTATGATTTCTATAATAAGTTATTGACATTGGCTCACAATTTCCAACAGCGGAAGTTAGTTTTCTGGTTGTAAATAAAAATAATTAAGTAACAATTATTTAATTGTTAAATCCTTAACATCTATAAATTTACTCATATTGAATATCTGGGATTAATTTTGAGTTTTTGGGGGTGTTTTCCCTAAGGATAATCCTAAACATGACCGATGTGGGTCTAGGGTGAATGGTTTTTATTTTTGAACAATTTTAAGCCACATTCAGTAAATATGGGGGTGGGGATTTGAATCTTTTAAACCGGTTCTCAGATTAAAAATTTGATAATATCATTAAATTTGCAGTGCCTGGATTCACATAGGAAAATCATAACATTGACTGACAAGGGTCTGATTAAAAGGTGGGATTTTGGACATTACAAAAATAAGAATATAATAACTCTATGAGTTATTTTATCTCATTTTTCTAACCAATGAGTGATGTGGCATGACTGTGGATTAAACAGGTCATTCAATGACTTGACACTTGGGTTTTGTAACCTTAATGATGGTTGTTTTAATGGTACACTAAATGTGGTTCATCAATGAATCACATTAATATTTTGAAATGTGGTTTGTTCCTCACATCGTTTTAAAAAAATATTGGGAATGGTTTTAGTACCTTCATGAGAGGAACCTCAGATGAAGTGTCGGTGATGACTTCCTCCAACATAGAATGGAACTTCGAAGCCATATAAGATTCAAACCGGACAGTGTGGAATGCCAACGAACACATTTTGAACTCAGTCACATCTTCCTCAACTACACCATCTACCAACGTATTCGAGTTAGGGGATATGTGCTTAATTCCTCCCTTTTCCCTGTTCTTCAATATTATGATGAAAATAGATAAACTATACAACTTTTTTATCTTTATTTTAATCATTAATGATGTAGGATAATGCAAGGTTTATTTATTATATTTTTCATGATTAAATAATCCTTCCCATGTTATAACGCTAACATAGAGGGTGAAAGCCAAACTAATCAAGGCCCAAACCCTCCACGGATCATTGATTTCTGTTGTTCTTTGTGGGAAACTGAGAAATATGGTAGTAAGGTAAAACTTATGGTTATGTAGAGTAGAAACCATTTTGAGAGTCCCATAGGCTAAGATGAGAAAGGAATCATACCACTAGAGCATTGGTGGTGGCCTTGGAAAGCAGCGCTGGTGTGGAGATTCCAGAAATCAGAGGAGCTGGTGGTCATCTATTGGTGGCCATGAAAAGGGGGCGGCACCTAATGGAGCTATGATGGATGAAGGGGCATCTAGATAATGTCAGTCATGTTGGAGCTGTGCACCGCGCGACGACGGGGTGCTCCAGCGGCGTGCCGCAGAGGAGGGTCGTGGCATTGAGTCATGACAGAGGGTAGATCTGTGGTCCATGGTTTCCACACATGACTGGTCCATTGGACAAGTCAGGTGAAGCAGCACCAACCGGTGCTGCTGAATGAAGCTAAATGGACGTGTGTTGGTTCAGGAGGGGAGCAGACACCCCACACCTGACCAGCGGGTCGGGCAGGCTGTGCCTCGCCGGGTGGGGCAGGCTGGACCCATGGCCCATCAGCCTAACCCAAGGCCAACACATCAATCCTATGACCAGTGGGCCAAGACCATGACCAAACCAAACCGGGTCTGGCCTTACCCCTTCGGGCTAGGCATAGCGGGCCAGGTCTAATCAGAATGAATCCAGACCCTTTTCATCCAAGTTACGCTTAAATGGGTGTATCTTCTAAACCATAAATCCATTGATGAACTATTTATAGCACTCGAACCCTTAGGATGAGGCAGTTCTTTTGAGATATTCACATGTGTTTCGGTGAATTTTGGAGTTTGACCATGTTGGATCGTACCTGAATCCAATTGGGCTCTCATCACTAAAATGCATATAACTTACAGACCGGGAATCCTGTTGACATACCATCTATTGTCTTAGAACCCTTAAAATGAGGTGGTACTTTAGAGATACTTCATGTGTGTTTTATATAAATTTTTATTTTGGCCATGTTTCATCGTACTTGAATCCAACCGGCCCCTCGGCATTAAAATTTATATAACTTATATATCAGGCATCTGTTTAATGCACCTTCTATTGCGTTTGAACCCTTATGAAATTGTGGTTCATCGGGTTAGTTCTTCATGGGACATCGTGGATGTTTAAGTATGACCTATATCATGAGGATCAGATCCTCCTAGAATGAAGCGTGCGATGTATGGGAATCTAGTGGCTTGCTGTGACATAAAAAATAAATACTGATCTTGTGTGGATTAGCACCAAGAGATCCTGTGTGGATAAGAATTAGAGATCTTACGTGGATCAGAACTGATCCATCCTCTATAGGTCAGTACCAAGCAATCATGTGTGGATCAACACTGAGTGATTCTATGTGGATATGTTATGAGCAATCCTGTGTGGATCAGAACCAAGCAATCCATTGTGGGTCAGCTACAGATCCTCTGGACCAAATAAGATGATCAAGATTTATGACTAATCATCTGCATTTTTGTGCTTAAGTTATATCTGGTGTGAGATGTCTTTGGATTTGGTCTTTGTTATTGAGATCTGGCCTTTTGGATTTTCCATTGTGGAATTCCGGAAGATTATCAGGGGTATCAGGGTCTCTACTATGTATTGTTATACTCACCCCTACACGAGCTTCACGCGCACCTTGATGTGTCTTGTGTATATGATAGACATCTAGACTGATTCATGAGGAGTCAGTTCATGATAGTGCTCTAAGGTTATTGGCAGACTATGTACGCAGGGGACATGTATATGTGGAGAGATGTGGTGATGAGTTGTACCTACCATTCAGGTAGAGACATTGGCGGACAACCTCATGACATGTTTTCCCTTCTTTTTTACTTCCATTTCAGTTGGGCTTGTATTCAGGAACTATTACTTTCATTAATCACTTTCACACTTAGTGGTGGTTTTTAGTTGTGGTTGTAGCTTTCTTCTAGTGTTGTGTTACTTGTGTGTAGTGTGGCCTATCTGTGTGTGTACAGGTTATTGAGGCAATGCCTTCTATTTTAATTGATATGCCTTTTTGGTGCTAGTCTCTAACCACTGGTCTATAGAAGATGTTCATGGGGTAGTCATGGCACAAGACACAGGGGACAGGTCATGAAAAATTGGTATCATATGGAGGTCTGTTCTACTAGAATAACTAAAAATCTATGTTCTCAATGGTGCAATATTATTATGTGTCTTGAGTTAGGGTTTTTTTTGTGGAGTATAGTGTTGGTGAGGTGGCCGACATACCCATACTCCAAGAACCTGAATTTAAATTTTCTACTTGATACACAAACACACTAATTACATGTGTTTTTTATTTCTTTCTATTGATCTCTTTTGAGTTATCTCACCAGGTATGACATTTTTACCGTGGTTCATCATGATTCTCTATCAAGATTACACCTTATAGAAATCCAACTAGGATTCCAGTGCGTGACCATGAGGATGGTCTGCATAGTGACTAGGCTTTGGTATAGGGAATGTTTCCCGAGATAGTACCTTCGGGTTGTGTCCTAGTAATAACACTTCCTGTTGTTTGGAAATTACTACTGGCACTGCTGGTGGAGGAAACATGTATGTTCAGTGCATTACACAAGTTTTAGCAATAGAACACTCTCAGTTTACGAGGGGATCCCGAATCAAGATGGATAAGAAATGGCTTGAGGTGGTGACTGAGTTCCCATCAATCCAGGGCACCATTGAATCTTATGGAGATCAATGTAGTGAGCCTTCTACATGGCTCAGCAGGTTGATGATAGGGTATAGACTACCATGATCTTATGATGAAGTGTACTTTCTATAGACATAAAATGACTTCCTTCAAATGATAAGGGGTCTCTTACCATAAAAAGATAAGGTCTATTTGTTCCCAAGAGCTTCTACAGCTTCGGCAGGATGAAAATGTCAGTAGCTAAGAATTTGTCGAGGCATGCCGACCATTAGAGGTACATGATGATTAAGATATAAACATTGATTTAGAGATCAAACCTCATAGAAAGATGTGTTTAGCGACTTCTGAGTTGACAGTATTCCTCTGAGCATTCTAAAATATGTTAGTGTTGAAGGGAGCACGTTTGTGGTTGAATGTTCTATGACTAAGAGGATACAACCGGTGGATATTAGTATTGTGAAATTAGGAAAACCAACGTCATTCCAGGAGACTTGGATGTTTATAATGTTTTGGAAAGTGAAATTGATAAGGACAGATGAATCTGCGAGGTACTATACATGAAATAGGTGCTACGAGTGCAGTAGGAGCTTGTATAAATTTATATATGTTACAATCAACACCCCAGTGTGTCTGCCACCAGGCTCAGAGAATTGGAAGATAGGGGAAGGGAGTTATCTAATTCGGTCAAAGAGTGTGACCCAAGTGCTCCAGGATTGATTTGAAGTATTTTTTGTGCATACTAATAGCTTATTTATTAATAGAAATAGGTACTAATCATTAATACATGTCACTAATCTTGTTCAAGAACAAGATTTTCTGGTTAAACCATTGAAATGCCCCTTACGTCTGGATATACATATGAAAGGATACTCAATAATCACACTTATGTTGATAGTGTGATCTGACCCATGAGGTGAGTTTTTTTGCTGGAACCTCTTGGTGGAAGCATAGAGGCATTTTGATGTTAGTTTGGGTGTGGATGTTTCATCCATTGTTCAAGATCATGTTGATAATTTTAGGAAAATAAAGGTTGTTATATATTTATAGAATTGGAACAGGGTTTTCCTAGGTTTGAGAAATTGAAAACCTAGACAACATGAGGTAAACTCATGCATAAGAGGGTGCATCCAATCACTCTTGAGTAGGCCAAACTTACCATCATGGAAGTAGGTGTTTTGAGTTTTCAGTTCCCAATAGCAGTGGAAGAATGCTGGAACATCCTTTCCAAATATGATACCAGGATTACCTCCCCATAGGGAGAGGGATTTATACACTGATGTACACCTATGGATGATACCAATATATACAACTGCATATCATATGGATTCCGTAGAGCTTTGGGAGATGAGATTATTGTTGGGAGATTGGTTTATTATCTACTCTGATTACAAGAGTCTCAGTTAAATCTTCTCACTAAACGACATAAACCTTAGATGGTGGAGATGGCTAGAGATCCTAGAGGACTATCACATTGAAATAGTTTGCACTCCTAGGAATGGGAGTGTGGTGGTAGACACACTCAACATAATGTCTGGGTTATAATCACTGCGTGAGGCGATTAGAGCAGCAAGCCATGTTGCAGTTATCCACCATGGATAGTGATGGAACTGCTTACCTCTAGTCTAAAACTATCACTCTCCAACTCCTTTAGCGAGTGTAGGGGACACAACAATGGGACATTGACTTTGATGCCCGACGTTATCATATATCCTCCGAGAATTATCGATATGGTTTTCCAATTGTTTCAGAGCACACCTTCCATTTCAAAAGATGCACTATAGTACCAGTGGTTTTATGGGAGGAGGTGTTGAGGGGATCCCATAAATACCCTTTTGAGTTACATCATGGTGTGGTGAAGATATATTAAGACCTCTAACATCACTAATGATTGTCAAGGATGAAGGAAGTAGTGGTAGAGTTCATTCAACAATGCCTCACTTGTCAGCAAGTGTAAGCTGAGTAACAGGTTCCACCGTAAATGAGAACAGCATTCACCCCCAGATAGAGGGTCAAATGGTGCAAACACTATAGACACTTGAGGAAATGATTCGTGCATGTGTCCTAGATTTTGGTCATAGTTGGGAGGATCACCTACCACTGTTGGGGTTCATATACAATAACTGTTATCAATCCGCCATCGTAATGGCTCCATTAGAGGTCTTGTATGAACTACCATGCAAATCGCCTCTATGAGGTACAAACCCAAGGGATTCAGTACTTATGGGTCCAAAGTTTCTATGGGATACTACAGAGAAGATTCATATCTTCTTAGAGAAGATAAATAATACACAAAGTATGAATAAGTATAATTTCCATAGGATAAAAAGACTCTTAGAGTGCGAGGAGGTAAACCATGTTTTCCTCTAGTTATCACCCTAAAGAGGATTCGTGTGAATCATACAGGATGACAATCTATCTTTTTAGTTCTTTGGATCTTTCCGGATTCTCATTAGAGTTGGTGAGGTAGATTTCCACCTATATCTTCTCCCATAGATTCACTGGATGCATAATGTTTTCAATGTGTCATAGCTAAGGAGATGCATTCATGATCTATAACACGTTTTCAACTAGGGAGAGTTGGACTTTGACGACGGGGCGACATCTAAGGAATTTCTAGTGGAGATATAGGATTGATAGGAGAGATTCATTTGTGGATGTTTGATATCGCTGGTGAAAGTTTGATGGTATCATGGGAACCTCGAGAAGAGAACATTGGAGCGGGAGGCTCAGATTCTTGCTCACTACCCTCATTTTTTATATTTGCCTTTGTTTTGGTTTATGGGGAAGTAAATACCTAAGGTGAGGAGAATTCAATGTCATATAATTTCCATATATTTTTTATTATATGGAATTTTCTCGAGACCGTGAAATTTTACAGCATGTGATTATGAGGTCTATAGTGCCTTGTATGATCCGATGAATAATGATAATATTTAAAAAGCACGTGTGAGTGGTTATCTTAAAATAATAATAATAACTATTAAATAAGTGATTAGATCAGAAATATGAGGGCATGGTTGAGTTCTAGATGGAGAGTTTACCCTAGGTGTGACTTAATTTTTGTTGGCATAGGCATCCGGTGATAAAACCTGAAAATGGAATAACAATAAATAAAATTACTAAATAAAATTATTTTATTTTTTAAATACTTATTACTCCCAAATGGAGACTCGGATTAAAAATTGGAGACCACTATTGGGCTAGTGAGGGTATGTTATCCTTATGTATATACTAATATTGGATAGCACAGGACAACAACAGATGTTAGGTTTTAGGCCATAAATAAAGTAATTATGTAAAAATTCTTTTATTGTTAAATTCGTAAATTATAAATGGTATGTTAGATTTAAAATATGGGAGTACAGTTGAGTTTGAGGGGGAATGTTCCCTTTAGGAAGTGCATAACCATGACTAGCATGGGTCGAGGTTGAATTTTATTTATGTTTGAACATTTTCTAAGGTACGTTTAGTAAATGTGTGGGAGTATATTTCTAACTTTTGAACAAGTTCTCAGATTAAAAATATAAGGGCACTGTTGAATTCATTGTACTGGGATTCTCTTAGTCAAAGATTAACTTCGACCAGGAAGAGACGGATGAAATGTTTAATTTTATGACATTACAAAAAAATTACTCCATGAGTTATTTTATCTCATTTTTTTAACCATTGATTGGTGTGGCATGACTGTAGAATTAATATGTCATTCAGTTACTAGACCCTTGGCTTGGGTAACCACAATGGGGGTTTTTTTATTGGAACAATAAATTTTGTTCATTAATGAATCACATTAATGTTATTCAACGTGGTTGGTTCCTTACATATATTTAAACAAAGTGTGGGCATGGTTCTTTTTCACTCCTGAGAGGAACCTCTAATGAAGTGATGATAATGACTTCCTCCAACATAGAATGAAATTTCGATTCCTTATAGGATTAAAATTGGACAGTAATGAATTCCAATGAACATGCCTTGAATGATGTCCCATCTTTCGCATCAGCACCGTCTACCAATGTAGTCATGTTAGTGGGTTAGGTGCTTAATTCCTCCCTTTTACCATTCTTAAATATTATGAAGAAAACAAATCAACTATCCAATGGGTTGATCCACATTTTTTTCTTTAATGTGAGAGGATAATACAAGGTTTCTTTATATGAGTTTTGATGATTAAATAATCCTTCCCATGTTATAACGCTAACACGGTGGGCGCGGGCCAAGCTGAACAAGGGTCGGACCCTTCGCTGATCTTGGGATGGTGGAGTTCTTCATGGGTGACTAGGAAATTTGTATGCAAGGAAAACATTCAGCCCACACTGTGGAGGTGTCATCCGGAAAGGCCCGTAGGCACAAACAAGAAAAGAATCAGACCAACGGAGCTTCACCAGTGTCCCGTGGAAGCAGCGCCGGCGTAGCGATGCCGAAAACTAGATGAGGCTACAACTGGATAACGATGGATGTGAGAAGGTGGAAGTGCCTGAAAATGTCATGGAATAAGAAGGGATAACTGGAATGCACTGGCCGCGTTGGAGCTCGGAGGTACGCTACGACAGCGCGCCATGGTGGAGGATCTCTGCTTCGATCCATAGTGGCGGGCAGACTTGCAGTCCGTGGGTTCAGTAAGTGACCAGTCTGGTGGACGGGCCATGGGGGTGCTGCACTAGTTGGCTCTACGAATTGAAACCAAACAGGATTGTGTCAGTTCAGGAGGAGAGCAGACCCCCACACCCAACTAGCAGACGGGGCGGTTCCGCGGCCCGACGGCTCATGCCCAACTAGGTGGTTCGGGTTGAACATGCAGCCCAACGGGCCAAAATCGTGGTAAGTAGGCGTATCTCCTAAACCAGACCCTTTTCATCCTAGTTATGCATAAATATGCGTATATCCTAAACTAGACATCCGTTTAACTAATAATCTACATCACAAGAATCCTTATGAGGAGGAGGTTATTTTGAGATACTCTACATCAGTTTTAGGGAATGTTGGTGTTTGGCCATGCAGGATCGTAACTGAATCTCACCAGACCCTTGACATCTATATTTTTATAACTTACAGACTGAGCATCTAGTTGATGCATCGTCAATTGTGTTGGAAAACTTATGATGATGATGTACTTTTGAGATATTCCATGTGAATTTTAGATAATTATGGAGTTTGTTCCGGTTGGATCATACTAGAATCCAAACGAGCCCGCGACACTAAGATTCCTATAACTTATAGACCAGGTTTCTAGTTGACATTTTGTGTATTGCATTGGATCACTTATGACATGGAGATTTATCAGGTTACTTCTTCGTGGGACTTATAGGTAGTTGATTTATGATTGATTGCATGAAGAGCAGATCGTCATGGAATCAAGTGGGATATGTGGTCGAATCCAGTGGTTGGTTGTGACATGAAAATGAATGGAGATCATCTATCGATCAACACTAAACAATTTGTTATGGATCAGCAATATAAATGCTGATTGGATTAACATTGAGTGATCCACTGTGGATCTACACTGAGAAATCCTGTGTGGATCTGCACCGAGCGATGCTCTATGGATCCGTAACGAGTGATCATGTGTAGATCAGCACTGAGTGATCCTCTGTGGGTCAGAAGTAGATCATCTAGATAGAATAATATGATATATCTTTACGACAAATTTTTTATTTTTCTATAATTTAGTTAAACCTGGTGGGATATGTCTTTTGATTTCTCATTTTTTATTGATATCATGCTTTGTGGATTTTTCTTTTCTGGAATTCTAGGAGCCTATTGGGGTTCTCGAGGTATGATATGAGTATTTTTATACTTACTCATGCACTGGCTATTCCCACACCTTATTGGGTCTTGTGGAGATGACAAACTTCTAGACTGGATCTTGAGGAGTTAGAGATTGACAGTGATTAGAGGTTGTTGGTATGTAATGTATGGAGGTGACTGATAGACATGTAGAGCTATGGTGACATGTTATACATACCCTTCGGGTAGGGACCTTGGTTGAAAAACTCAAAAGATATTTTCCATATTTTTTATAATTCCATTTCATTTGGGATTATATTCTATCCCCTTTACTTTAAGTGCTCACATTTATACTTAGTGGTGGTTTTTATTTGTGGATGTACATTCTTCTTGTATTGTTTATCTTGGGCGCAGTGTTCCCTATATGTGCGTGTACTTGTTTTTTAGGAAATTCTTTCTTTTTTCAAGATATTCCTTTCTGGTGTTAGTCTCCACCCCTAGGCCAATATAATGCGAGCTTGGAGTAGTCACAACATATTCCCCAGGGGACGGGTCGTGACAATAAAATACCATGTGACTCTAAAATCTCAGTTCATGGATCCAAAACTATTATATAGATAGTTTGGAATAAAATTGATACTCTTCAAGATTTAAAAAATGTTTAAATGATCCTTATGCTCCTCCTCCATCATATATTGCATTAAGATTTCATCCACAAACATCATTATAAATTAGTCAAAATAATGTTTAGGGCCTTTTCCACTACTCTGATTGATTTCTTATCACTTCCTCTTCTAATTGGACGAAGATATCTGGTGACCCCTACATATAATGAGGAACCACTAATTATCTTTATTCTATCTATATTAGTCATTGGAATCGTATCCTTCCAAACAAATCAGCATAGTCTGAAAATTAAAAAATAAATAGTCTCGATCTGATCTTATGATTTATTCACATCTTGATGTTTCAAGCCCTATGATAATTGTCTTTGATTATATAAAGAGAGTTATAAACTAGATTAGAAAACCAAATTTCATAATACATTACAAACAAATTCACTTTATTTGGGGTTATGAACTACTAGTATTTCACCAATGTTAATTTTTTTGTAAAACAACTCACTGAAAATTTTCTTAATCATAGCCCAAGTGAAATCTTTGTGCATCTTTTCTTGTACAAAGACTCTCATCACTTCTTAAATGTCCCTTATAACTTATAGGTGGTGAATAAAATGTAAGATATATTTAAGCTCATGAGGGAATTTAATATATGATTTATCTTTTCCATTAAATCTATGGGCTCTTGAGGCCCTTTATCTATAAAAATAATCAATATTTTTTGACAGTAAACTCTTGAGAATGGTCCATCATTCCTTTTTTATCCATTATTACCTCTCAGATAAAATATTAAATATTATAAATGATTCAATGGTATTATGTTATATATGAGAGTTTTCCTATGGGATGTGTTCTATTGATCCCTATCTTTAATCTTTTTAGAATTCCTAGGATAAATTGTTCGTAAAAAATATAACTATCTATTAATAAAAATCCAAAATTCCAAAAACCATCAATTTTATTACAAAACTCAATCAATTACATTAAATTAAATAATAAAAATTACCATGAAAATTAAAAATACTAAGGGGGTAAAAATAGTGAGAATTTTAGAAGTTCCTCAATATAAATGGTTTGGATGGATGGGTAATACTAACCATTCTGAAACCATGAATGTGATACTAGAATTTTTTTAGAAGAAGCAAAAATTTTGGATTATGTTTTATATTAATCATTAACCTAAAGGGCGTGACTCTAGATTACTTTGAAATTTCACTAAAAAATCAAATGCTTCAATAATGACACATTATTTAATCCAAAAACTAATAATAAATAAAAAAAATCAAATCTCCTCAAAATGACTAAAAATTAAAGCTCAAATCCAAGAAAAAACTCTTAAATGCCCATGGTAACTATTGTTTTGGTATGTATAAGAGCTAACCAAGAACTACCCCACTCCAAAATCTCAATATCTAATGGTATTATCCCTATTGTAGAATTACTCCTTCAATAATGAGAGCAATAGGATAAACTTTAGAATTGAAATGAGATGTATTGACCTAATATATCAATTATTCTAACTCACCACTAACCCCAAAACACATTACAAATCCCCACAGGCTTTTGAAAAGCATCTTGGTATAAAAATAAAACCATTTTTAATTTTATAACACATTTAATCCATGTAACCATCATATGGATCCCACATAGAAATACAGACTAAAATATTTATATGATAGATTTCAATGAAAGCGATCAGTAGTTTCAAAATATAATAAAACAATAAAAACATAGGTAGAAATGATAACCAATTAACTGACTAGAATCATGCCATGAATATAATAAAAATAATGATTATATATATATATATCTATAATTTATTGAGGCCAATGTAAGACTGGCCGATACAATATAACCCCAATGACATTAAGTATCCTAAATTCACCACATAATTGCAAAATCTATATGGCCAATGATCATTACCACCACTACTATATGAAAAATTCTAGATTGGCATGTGGTTGATCCATGAATCCACATGGAAATCATACCATTACAATTATCATATAAAACTAATTCTTTATATAACCCATGGGTATATTTAGAATGTAAATAAAATCATAATATCATACCCCTACTCAATATACATAATAAATTTCACCTTTTAACACATTAGATATAATTAGAAAACATTGTTTGAGAGATATTTATTTTGAAAACCCTTTAATATTACTTTTGTTTCAATTAAAATTGGAAAATTTATAAACTATAAGAAAACAATTAAATCATTATAAATTGATTGAAACATTGAATATAACGCATTAACAATAATATGAACTTAAGAAATTATAGTAATACATCAATAATGGTTAATATATACACCATGGGCTCAGCCTGATGTCCCAAATGTAACAAAGACTCACACTATGAATACTATGTAACATTCCTGAACCTTCAAATTCTAGGATCTCACTTAGTTTCATTGGGATAAAAATATAACCTAACAATACACATAGTATAATTAAGAAACAGTCTTTAGATAGAAATGAATATAATTAAAGTCTGTAATTATCCATGTTATTAAGTGACCAAAGGCAACCAATGTGGAACCCAACAATAGTAATAAAGTCGAAGGAACCAAAAATGCATAATTAAAAGTTCCAAAATAAAAAAACATCAATAAAAAGTTAATTCTATTTTGAAACATCCCTTTATGATAATTTGAAACTGAAATCATCCATTAAAACATTTTATCAAAAAAGTTGTTTAATAAATTGATTTAAAAGAAAAATTCGCCTTGAAGACATAATTCCACCCAACACAATTCAATAAACATAATAAAAAACTACAAAATCACCCTAAATAACTCATACATACCATAATCAACAAATTTAAGAAAAAAATCAATAATTAATGGTATAATATGGGAAATGACCATTTGGTTGATACACCAACATCGAAATAGTGTAATTCTTATCTCCATTGGATAATAACAGAAATAATGAGTAGAATGGATTTACATAAGTCAAAACCATCACAAAAGTTCAATAAATTCTCCTATCTAATCCTAGTATCATCCCCCATGTACTTCTAGGATTCTATAACGTTGGAAATAAAGATGAACAATGTATGAGTGGGAAACAAGAGGTGGAAACTCAATGATATCAATCCATACCTTGTAGAACTCAACAATATATTAAAGAGAATCATAAAAACCATTGCATAAAAGAGATTCTAAATCAAGAAGGATTTGGAATTTAAAATTGGATAATATATGCTTGAGGGTGAGTTATAATCATAAGGTAAAAATAATAAATTCTGCATTTTTAAGCTAACTAGGTAGGCTACATGTGTCATCTTCATGGTTTGAAAAAACATGAACCAACCATATAAGAGACACTATAGGCTATATATGTTGTTAGGAATCAATAACATGGATTTTTACTAACTATGCACCACCCTTGTGAGTCACCCCAATCCTAAATTACGATACATGATTTGTTGACAACCTTTTATGGCTTGGAAAACAATGCACTATCCATGAGAATTGTCTCTACTATCCCCTATCCACTTTTTACATGGATAATCACATGGTTTGTACTAACCATGTTTTTACACCTCATAATTTTCATTTATGATTTCATATTTCTGACCACCAAACCCTAAATACTCCAAAAATAATGGAAATGATAATAAAACCATAATAAATACACACTAGTGACCTGACGAGTGTTATAGTGTCAGTTGACTTATAATTGAATAATTTAATAGGCTTTTCATTGTGTGGTAAAAAAATGACCAAATAAATAAAATATCTATGATTTAGGTATGGTTTGAACAATTCCACACTATTCTACAACATTGCATGTGCCACTTTGTTCCATCCCATCTATGGTATTTCATTTACCTAGAAATATATAATAGTCATTTTTTCACTCCCCATAGAACAATGGAATTTAATATCTCTCACTATTAATACCTATGATACAAATGTATCACTTTCTCCATTGAATTTAATATAGTCATTTAATAAATGAATTACCCTCATCTTCTTTGAATTAAAAGTGGTAGCTGAAAAAAAGGTTCACCAAGAGTTTGAACAAAAAAATAGAAATATTTTTTTTATTTCCCTCATTCAAATTAAATTGGAATGTCAAATATATCTATGTATGATACTCGTACATCCATGAAAATATAGGAAACAATAATTATGTTGAGATTTATTTTTTTCTCTCTCTATATAATTGATTCAATATGTAATTATATTCTAAATAAAGTTAAAACCCAATGATATTTTATTATAAATAACAATAATTTAATTAAGAATTTATATAAATGTTTCAGAGAGAAACATATAATAATGAATTATTATTTATATCTCTATATTAAAACATAAAAAAAATTCTATAAATACAATAAACAAAGTATCCACTATATAAAATCATTTACTGTAGCCACAAAAAATTCTCTACATCCTTCTTTAAATAATCATCCAATAATAGTTACCCATATCGGATATTCCAAATAAGAAAATATTTATATAGTATTAAAAATATTTAATTAAAATAATATATTCATTTTGGTATTGTTGGATTCTATATAAAAATTGAGAGTAAATATTCTTAGTAATATAAACATAATTTTATGGAAGACATACAAGTTTTCCTTATTAAAAAACAAAAACTATATATAATTAACATTATGAACAATATAATTAAACCTGAACACAACTCATTATCCTTCAAAATATCTCCAATGGAATGGTTTCATTTATTAACTAAGTTAAATTATTTATCCATTTAAGGTTCACCCAATCAATTAAATCACTAAACATTTAAATTAGAGTGAGAAAAATATAATAGTTTAAAATCAACCTTATATCATGACATAATCCTTTAATATTTGTCTATTTAATGATTTTAAAAAATTATTCTCAAAATATTAAAATATATCAATGAATATTATATACTGAATAAGGAAATTTAATCCAATTTAGTAAAGATATTATAATTATAGCATGCCAAAACATAACTATTAAATTAAGATAGATTCATAATACATATTTATCCAACATCTAGTAGTTTAATTTATTTATTCCATAAAACAATGAACATCATCCATTCAAAAATTCAAATGGTTCAAATAGAATAGAAGATTATATTTTTATAATAAAGTCTAGAAACCATTTATAATTCATGAATGAATAAAAATATAAAATATTGTTTATATATAAAAAAGGTAAATTCTAAAAATTGTGGAGAAATATTATCATTTTTATCAAGAAAATTGGATTAATATTCTAGGAATCGATTCCTTCCAAATAAATAAACATAATATTCCCCAAAAAATGGAATGCAAGGATAACGAAGAGAATTTCAAACTTGTTTAACACTCAATTCACTAACAGTGTAAATTTCTATAGAACTATACATCCCATATCCAAAATAAAAAATATATATTATCAAATTTAACTTCTGTGTAGAGACATAATCATAATTCAAAGGAATACATTAAAAATTACATAAATTATTGGAACCCATTCCCTAAAGTAAGAAATAACATAAAATTTTAAAAAATATGTTTATGTATAAAGGGTTCAGAGGACTTCATTGGTTTGATGTAGTCTGAAATAAGAATTATTTTTTTATATTTATCCCAATTAATCCTCAATAATTATAAAAATTTGATTTGAAATTGTATAACCCTTTTTAACACCAGGTGAGAAACCAAAATATCATTGTGGGGATCATTTTATAATTCATATTAAATTACACTATTCATAATATTTTTAATCATCAAAATTAAAATTTAATGGTATTTAAAATTTTTAAGATCATTAAAAATGAATCCCTAATTGAGAGTATTAAATTCTATAGAATTACTAGTCATCAGAGATAAATAGCCATTATTATATTTCTTCTACAAAAAAATATTCTAAAAAGTATAATAGAGGCTATTTTCCACATTTTTTAATGGATAGAAGCATGTTTTTGAAAGAAAATAATTTTTCCTTGAATAAGACACAATTACAAAACAAAATTTTTTATAATGGACTTTAATATTATATAGTTAAATAAAATTGGAAATAAGTCTTCAATATAACTGATATTATATGTATTAGTAATAATATATATAAATTAATAATTTCTTCTATATGAGCGAAAATTATTAAAGAAAACTACAAAACAACATTATCCATATAAAGATTAATAATATCTCAAAACTATGTAAATAAATTTGTAGTTAATCCAATGATACATTCAATACATCTTGAATTATGAGAAAACAATAAACATTTAGTCTAATTTATAGTAGTGTTTTTTAGAAGATTTGAATTTATTTACAAGAAACTATATATGGTTTGGAATTATAAACAAAATTATAATTCATATAAACATTACTAGATTCTATAAAATTCTTGGTAAAATAACCAACCACATAATCAAATTTTTTTTTTAAAACCAAAACATTTATCATGAATCTCTAGTTATATAACGATTTATTCACTCTTATTAATTTACATTATGAAAAAATGCTATTTTTATCACCATCTATTACCCAAATAATATGAATCTTTGTTTTTATAATTTTCTACTTGAATATAAGTAATTTTAGAAGAAAAATTATTTCTGAAACTCTTATACTGTGATAAGATCTGAATTCATATTTTTATCTATATTAAAATTAGTTACACTATAATACTCTTTATATTTTAATAAATCCTTCAAAATTTATATTTTTTCCATAGTTTAAAATCAAACTTCTAACATATTTACTTTTGAGTAACTATCATTAATATAATTTCACCAAATATCATTCTTCCAATTAAAAGTTATCATTTCTCTATAATCCTTATATAAAAACCAATAAGTGTCAAAACGAAATTTAATAGTAGATTTAAAAATAAAACAAGTATAATAACAATAATCAATATATTATGATCCATGTTTAGTCTAGAATGGTGTATGAAATCAATATCACCTTCAAAATTTAGTTTATTTAGAGAAATGAGATTGTGATCAATTCTATCTATCCACTTCTCATTAATATTATAACTAACGACCAAGAAATAAACACCCGTGATTCTAATATCAAATACACAATAAGTATAAATCACACGTATACATTATTCTAGAGAAACCATTAATTGATTATTCACTGGATTCTTATCTGGACCTATAATTGAATTAAAATCCCTTACTAAGAACCATTGTATGTTATTAGAGGAATCTTTATCAGTGATATATTAGAATAATTGTCTTCTAATAATATAAAAATTACTATTTAAACTAAAATAATATAAAATAAACCATTCTATAATATTAATAAAAAAAGTGATTAGTTGATTACAAACATAAATAATCTGATCCACTTATGTTAATTGTTTTGAAAGAGACCATAATATTTCAACTATACATGTAAAAAGATTTTGATCTACAAATTTTTAACCACGATAAGTCCTAGTTTTAAAATAATAGTATATGTACATATCCATAGGTTTATCCATAACCATAATAAAGTAATCATACATATCAAAACAATATTAAGAGTTCATGACGTTTTCATGTAAATAAACCTTTAAAAATTCTAAAACGAAGTATTCATTGTTGTTTCTTTGAATACCTTCAAAACATATCATTATTCATTGAAGACTAATTTTAATGATAATTTTTTTATAGTCTCCCGTTAAATTTTACCTAGAATTATGTTATTCATATATAATATTTATGGGAAAAACATAAGGGTTCTCATATTCATTATCTTCTTAAGATACTGATTTATTAATATTTGATAAAATTGAATGTGAACTCACATTATTATAGATAAAATATTTTTTTCTTTTTAAATAAAGAATAATTATAAAAAAATAGTATAAAAATTTAGTTATGTATCTTTTGGTTTTTCATATGTATATTTATGCGTTGAAATTATATGAGAATCAAAGAATTCATCATAGTTAACATTCTACGTATTTATTGAATCATGTTTTTATTTTTAAAAATTATAAATTTTTATTCGTAATATTTTTTTAAAATACCCAAACTATCAAATTGATTATAATTTTCTACAATAGTATCAACAAAAAGTGACTTTCTCTTCTTGAAACATGATTTTTGTCAACATTTTTAAGACTCATTAATAAAATTAGGCATTTTTTATAGAGTTCTATGTCTTTATACACTCTTTAATAACTATAGAAATTATTTTAACTATTTTATGGTCACTAAAAATACTCCTAGCCATAATCAACTAATGGGAGAAAGAATTAATTTTTTCAAATTAACTGAAGAATACCATTTCATCCTCATTGTTAGAATGAATGATAATATTAATTAGAGTAACTATGATTAATCTAAACGAAAAATCATGTAATGTTAATATACCATTCCAATTAAATTTCATTGATCATTTTTGTTGGTATAAAAATGGTATATGAAATTTTCCATAGAAATAAAGGATACATGTAAAACTATTTTTACCATAAAATTCAAATACAGTATTGTATAATGAATTTTTTACCTTAAAAAGTGCTAAGATGTGGATCTCAGTCTGTTATTTTCATCATATCAATCCTTGGAGAAATAGATCCAAAACTCAATAACATTCATTTATGTTTGGTCAGTGGGAAAATAGTAAAATAACAACATCCAATATACACAATCTTGAATCCCCAAATCCCCAATCATTAAAAACTCTATGAAATAAATTACATATTTTATATATTCTTTTCCCAATAGAATTTAAACTCATGAAATGATGAGAGTTTTTTGTGAATTACCACGATATAAAAACGAGTAAGAGAATCCTCTCAGATATCATTTTTTTCAAGAAGATCTAGTATTCCTAACATCTTTCCTTGTGTGAAAATAAAATTTATACAATCAGATTGAAATTTTATAAAACGTTTCATACATAAGTATTCATTAATTTTTTTTAATGAAAGTACAAATATATTACAAAAAACGTATGATTTTTTTTTAAAAAGATAAATTTTTTTTTCATATAAAAAATATATTTCATATTTATTGTTAACAATCATTTTTTTAATGTCTATAAAATTTTGATGATTTTAAAATATATTGAAATAATAATAATTTATAAACCAATTCATAAAAACAAGGTAACATTTTAAAAAAATATTAAAATTTTGAAGCATTTAAAATTGAATAATTTTTTCATTATTATAAAATATAGTTTTATTATTTACCATAAATTAGTATTTTTAATAAATTATAGAAATAATATTTTTTCCTTTTATTTCAAAATAATAATAATTTCAAACTCAAATAAAGAAAATTAATTATGAGTCAAATTTTATATAATAACAGGTTTGATATTTTTAGAATAATATAAATTCAAAAATAAATATTTTTTTAAAATTTAAAGTTAATTTGAATTTTTTTATGACATTAAAGAATATATCTATATTCCAAAAGAAATTTTATAATTGAATAGATAAAAATTAAACACAATTATTATTAAAAAATATAGATGTAAATTATTAAAAATGTAGTTAATTTGTTTTCTATATATGAGATAATTCATTTAAAAACTAGTGTTATATTTTTTCCATTCATATTTTTTACATCATAAAAAATCCATTGAAATATCTAAAATAATTTAAATTAACCACTATTAGTAGAAAATCTCACAATAACATGATAAAAACCATTGCAAAATACTGGTAAAAAATCCTCAATAGAAAAATCTACTGATATTTTACAAATAGAAGAACCGAACATAAATTCTCAACTAGAAAATTTCATTAGAAATTTGTATATTATCTCTATAAAGATAAAATTGCATTGCAACATTCAAATAAAGAATTGTCTTTGAAAAATCTAACTGAGAAAATAAACAAAAAATACATATAGATTTATTAATTTAAAATTTTATTAAAACAATTGATTAGAAAATTATGTAAAGGTCTCAATTTTCACTATACCATTACATTATATGATTGGGGTGTCAGAGGTTCTTGAAATGAGTTTAGATATGGGTGGTGAAAGAAGGATTAATTTAGGCTTGAATTTAAATCTATTAGCTATAATCATGTTATGATAAGTACCATTGCACCATGATTGTTTGGAAAATGTGAGGAAGATATTCCAAGAATCCTATATAAATATAATTCATTTAATAATATATCATTTTTTATAATATATATGTCATATTATATGATAAAGAGGAAACTATTGTGTATTATATTCCATTGGTTTGGGTATATCATATGGAATGAAAAAAAATGATTTCATGTCATTGTGTTTCCTGTCATATTATATGATAAGTTTAACACCCTAATACCTTGTAAATATATTTCTATTTAAATTAGTTTAATGTCTTTGAAAACATTCTTTATAGGAAACATCATGTTTAAACAGACAAGGATATAAGATTTGAATATATTTATTAATTATGGTACTCAACTCTTATTCGTTGGATTTAGAGTAAGGATTTGAAAATACATAATTTTAAAATAACTTTTTTTTAAAATTTTATAAAAATAATTTACAGGAAATTAATTAGTTAAAAATTAAAATAAAATAATTTTATAGTAAAAAACATGTTTTCCGGAAAATTTTTTGTTATGCATGCATGAGTTTTTATTTTAATAAATTATAATAGACATTATAAATGATTTATATTAATTAAATTAGTTTATAAATAATATTTTTTATATTTTAATAATAATTTAATGGTTATTTTTATTTAAGGGCTGATAAAAATTTCATTTCTATTTATAGAAATGACTTTTTCTAAAAACGATTTTTGTTTTATTTGACACAATTCTTTTTGAATGGATTTATTTTAATTATAGAAATTGAATTTTATAAAATAGTTTCTATATTTTGAATCATAAATCTAAAATTTCGTAATGATTCCAATTTTATTTTTTGTCATAATGAATACTAACTATTATAAAAAAACACATTGGTTATGGTTAAAAAGTTTTGACGGGCGGGGGGGGGGGGGGGTGGGAACTAAAAGTTAATGATTAAAATATCAAATAAACATGCATAAAATTTAAATATTGATGTTATTTAGACCATAAATTATATTATCTATGAATTTTTATTTCCTTCATTCTATATACATTTGAATATTACATTATTATCTTTTAAAGTTTTAATTATTTACAAGAGTGCCACTCCCATTACTTATAAAATGAAACATCCCCACCTATATAGTACGAAGTACATGAGCCATATATATTAAACAGTATCTTACACAACAATCTCCATAAATCATTGTCCATGAAATTTAGGATCTTTTATTCCCAAAATACTTATCCAATAAACCATAAGGCACTTGTCAAAGGAGGATACTGGAAGAAGAGTTATATGTTCTTAGTAATATTTCTCATGTATTAGTCTTCAAAAACCACAAAATAAAATTATATTACCTATCTAACATGATTTAATAAGTATATTTAATATAGGTTTATTATTTATGTGAACTTTATATCAACTTTTTTCATTCATATCCATTTAAAAATGTTAATGTCCCTCAAGTATACGTGAGGACTTCTACCTCCACGAAGTGATGTGATTCTTTTTTCATTTTATATATACATGGATGGTCATAATGATATATTTAATTAATATATATATGATTTTTTGATATAATTATGATACAATATAGGATATTTATTATTTATCTTTCATTTATTTAACCATCGAAAAGTGGAAACATCACTCGTGTATAAGAGTGGACTATAATCTATACGAAGTAATGTAATTCATTTTTCACCTCCACCATATATAAATTGATATAATATTTTTATTAATGAAAAATATTATAAATAAAAAAGAATTAATATTTTTAGGATGATTAATCCTTGGGCATGATTTATGTACCAAAACAATCAAACAATAACATGCATGAAAATGAACCATTTTTTACCGAATGTTGATTTTTATAAAAAAAAATTTAACCAATGGGTAATTAGAAATTAGAAATAATTCTATTTTTTATAAATTGTGTGAATATTATTTTATTATATATTTAAAATAAAACAAAATTTATTATAAAGTTGTTTAAGAATGTGAAAAAATAATGATAGGACACAAGATAACAGTTAATATTACAATCTCATTTCTTTTCAGAATTGTCTATGTTAAATTTATATTATAGGAAATAATAATATTTTTATCCTTTAAAGCCCATATATTTTATTATAATATTTATATTTTATGTATTATAATATATATGCACCATTTCACTCTTTTTTGTACATAAAATGGTTGATAATTTTTTTAAGAGAAGACAACCTTATTTTCTCTTTGGTTGAAAGACATTTTATTCCATCTGCATGTTCATTAAAATGTCTTTAAGAATGTTATTTCATATGAAATAAATATTATTTAATTTCAATTTCAACCATATTTGAAATTATATTCTAATTTATTAATTAAAATCTCCTGTAATTTTACAAAATAGGTTATTTTAGTCATTTTTAAAAAATATTCAAAAAGAATATTTTTTTAAAGTATTTAATGTTTGAATGGTTTTTTCAGGTTTTCATGAATTTTTTTTTGGGACCTTAATTTATATGTTTCAGTGGTTATATTCAATAAAAAAATTCTCAATATTTTGGAATTTTTTATTTTTGATGATATTGCTAAAAATGATATATTCTTATATTTTCAAAGAAATTTTTGAATTCTTTTTTAAATGTATTTTCCATAAATTTCAAATTCAAATGATGTTTGTTAGGATTCACTAAAGATATGTTCTAATTATACCATACATGTTCATTCTCTGGATGTATTGTGAATATTTGATGATAAAATGTTTATTAATCCCATTTCATTTTAACATGTTATACTATATTGATTTTATGAATGTATTTATGATATTTCATAACATATATATATATATATATATATATATATATTTCTGTATATAATGGTTGGTTACATTAAATCCGTCCAATTTAATGGGTAATTATTGATACCTCAATTGATAATATATAATTTAATGGGGATTTAAACCATTAATATAGGGGAATTTATCCACTATGATATTTTATATAGTGAACCATGACTAAGGAAATGATGGAATGGAGGGTGAACCCAATCCACTATAAAAATTTTTCCTATATAATATTCTTGGTAGTATTCCTTCATTAATTAAATTATTTTCAATTCTTATGATTTTTCCTGCAATGTACAGGAAAATTTCATATTTTTGTGATATAATATAATAAATCATGATTGCTTAATGATGATTCTACACTCTTATGAGTCATATATTTTGAAATTATAATGTTTTATTATAATTCTGATGATTTATGATCCATGGTATTTTTGGTATGAAATTATTATGTTATAATCATGAAAAAATTCACTTGTGTGTATCTTATTATTCCATATAATCATAATTTTTTCTCTCATGTTTACACTTACTGATCATATGAGCACACCATTTATTAAGTTTCAATTTTTCTCAGCTTATAATTAATGGTTTTAAGTAATGAATCCATATGAAGGATTACTATGAGAGAGGGAGTTTATGGTATATATTGTTGCTACTTTATGAAAAAAATTATTATATATCTTGTCTCCTAATAAAATAATCCATTATCATCCCTTGTATAGTTATATTTTGAAATGTACTGAATATTCATATAATATTATGGAATATTTATATAAATTATGTTCATGTATCCTTAATCATTACTATAAGATAATTTATTTATTATTGGAGATAATTTTATTAATAATATAAAAATAGTAATTAATAAAACCTATGATGAATTGAATAAGATATACGGTAAAACAAACGTCTATATAGGATTATAAAAAGGTGTCATAATTTAGGACGTGTTGGGAATTATTTTCATGATTAAATGATTTCCCACTCTGATTATTATATCTTTATTCATATAGTACTATTTTTGTTTTTAGGCAATGGTTGGAACCAATTAAAACCATGTTAATAGTTTATTTGCGAGATAATTAAATGATTTTCATCCCGAGTAAATAAACTATACCACCCTGAGATTTTATAATATATATTATTTTTTATTTCATTGATTTATTATATTGTAAACTTCACCATGTTCAGATTGTACTATATGAAACACCATATTAGCTTGCAGTATACGCAACACTATTCTTGGCTCATGTTACACACAATTTCATGTTTGTTTTATAGAAATTATTCTATGCAACATTAAGTATGGATTTTGTTTAATGTATAAATGAAATAAGTTTTTATTATGTTATATGCAACACCAAAGGGAGCATTCACTACATGCAGCCCTGACTTGGCTTGCATTACACACAATCACGACCTTCCTCGATAGTGTGTGTAGTACCCAATAGCGTGTTTCACTAAACAACGATATGTTATTAAAATATTTTATCAACTAGATGTTATGAATAGTAATACCCACTTTTTGAAATATTATAAATTTTAACATTCAAAATGGACTTCATTTTTGGACTCAAAATATTGAAATTATCCTAGGGTGAATTTTTGGTGTTTTTCTGAAAACATTCAATTTTTGATGAATAGTGAAAACAATGACTTATTGGTTAAAACTGACTTTTTATTTAAATAATCATTTATTTTATTTACATTTATTTTAGGTCAAAATAGTTACATAATACCTATATAATTTCAATGTAATTTGTTAGAGTCATTTTATAATAATTTTAGATATAAATTTTTTTTATTGAACTTTTTACTGTCTTTTACCCACATCCTAAGAGAATATTCAAATTTACATAAAACATAATTTTACCACTTCTGCGAGTGGAATTTTAAAAATATGAGAGATACTGTTGATATCAGTAAGTTAAATTTGGTTAAATAAGTTAATTTTTTTGATGAATAGTATCTTTTTACTTTTATTTACCACGGTTAAAAAAATAGGTTAATTAAGGGTAAAAATGATAATATTATTACATTAACATATGTACTAATTCTATTGGATAAGTTTAGTTCAACCGAAAATAATCTTAGGAATAAAATATTACTCTTTAGGTCCACATGGATTTGATTAGGACATTTATAATTAATAAATTTAAAGAAGAGTTAAAATAGTTAAAATAAAAGTTTAATAACTAAAACATTTTTAATATAGGGCTATACAAAAGATAAATTAGACTATAAATATTCCTTATAAATATAATTATATTTCATATATATAATGGTATTTTATTTATATTTTTAGACATTATATAATTTAATTTATTTATGACACAATGATGATTCATTAATTAACTTATTTATGAAGTATTAACATAATTGATTTTATAAATACCCAAATAATTTTAATTTGAGACTTTTTATGAATTAAAATAATTTTCTAGGTTAATATAACATATTATGGTTTGTTTGATGAATTTATTTGGAAGTAATAATGCTGTTAAAAATTTAGAAAAACAGAAATACCAAATAGTGTCAAAATTGACATAAAAGAGTTTTTAAAAAACATTTTATATTAATAATTGATATTCCATTCCTAAAAATATAAGGATCGGCCAGAAGACTTATATAATAATATGGGTATCATTAATTAACCAATTGTGGTTTTATTGGCAACTTATAGTTTGTTTAATAACCATATAGTGTAAGAATACAAGAAGACATAGTAAAAGTTTAATTATTTAACTTATAGATAAATCTAAATGATAAGGATAAAATTCTAACCTAAACATGTAAAAACACTATTGGTTGAGGTTATTTTGACTCATACCCACCATAGACTCTAAATAAGTCACTTTATATCTATTATAAAATGAATATTAATTTAATATAAAATAATATTTTAATTTTTTTTCTAAAGTGCCCCTCACAGCTCTTTTAAAAGGGCACGCACCCTTCTCTCTAATTATCACCTCCTAAGCCATTTAACACGGCCAAACCCAGCCCAAATACCTTCTGAACTATTCTACCTTCATATTATGGGACTTACTTTAGTCAAAAATCCAACCTATGGTTCCATTTTGATCATATCAAAAGGAAGAACCCGAAGAGGAGGTAAATATCTCACCACATATTTCAAGTTCCTTTCATCTTCTACTTCCTCCTTCTTTGTTATTTACATTATAGAATAATAAATTAAGTATATAATATATAATATTATCTTATTATAAAATTTTTATGGCCATATTAGTTGTTTTATTAATCTTATGAATGAAAAAGTCCCCACATTGCGTACATATGGCTTACCGTCTCCACGTCGTGGTGTAGTTTGTTATTCAAACATTTCATAATTTGGATGGGTATAATAATTAGTATAAATTATATAAATAATAAAAATAAAATTTTGTTTACTTTTTATATTTTATATACCATCAAATTATAAATTATTTTAATATCAAAACAATGATATTGTCGTTGGTACGTACGTACAGACTACCGTCTCCACGAACTCGATGAGATGCATTTCCCATAATTAACCATTAAAGTATGATTATAAAGTATATATAATAAATAATAATTAATTACATTACATAATAATGATACTTTATTTATGTAAATATACTTTTCATTTACTTAATTCCATTCAATTATATAGGGAAACGAAAACAACATTCAGGCGTACGTACGGCCTACCGTCTCCATGAACGGTGTATTTCCGTCCATTTATTGATCTATCATATATATTTATATGCTGAATATATATTGAATATAAATAATGTTTTAATTTATTGAATTAATTAAATGAGGATATAATTACTAATATCAAGAACAAAAAGTCGAAACATGTACGATAAATGAAACGATTTTACCCAAAACGCTGTTTTAACATGGAATTTACAAAAGAATAGGTAATATAAAGTCATGAATGAATCATATTTGATATCATAAATATTATTATGGTTATGGTACAAGTTAATAATATATTTAAACTCACTATAAAGTATTTTCTGACACATATGGATTAAATTGTACGTAAGGTAAGTGATAATTTTTCAAATCTCATTTTTATCTGAGATTGCTAATACGTAATTACTTACTGGGGTTATATTTTTAATCCATGTGCATAAAAATGTATTTCATGACGTGTTTAATATTCTTCCAAGTATTTTTAAAGTCATTTTTAACTCACTATTACTTTTACATTGTTTTATGGAAGGAATCTTTCTTTTGTTTACCATACGAGGAACTTTTTGACTTTTCCAGTAAAAGTGCGAGGAGATTATTTTTTTAACTTATACGGAATGAACATATTTTTATGGTTTTATAACACCTAATTTTCATAAAACATATTCTACAATATTTCATGATTATTTTCAACAAAATAATTTCCTTTTAAAATTGAATTATATTTTTTGAAAAGAAAATTATTTTGATGAAGAGTGGATATTTTCCTCAAGAATTCATTTCAAGTGTTTTGTCAAAACTATTTTCCATCTATGATGAAATATTTTATTATGATTATGTTTCGAGTATAATGTATTTATTATTTATGTGGCTTGATTCTTCTAATGATAAAATTATATCCATTTGTTTTATATGGATTACGGTAAGATTGGATGATGTTTATGAAACCAATTTTATTTGTTGGGTTTTGATGAATGATTTATGTATATTTTGTTACACAAGTAAGAATGATTTAATTATGATATGGGGGGACCGATATCTCCCTCCAATGCATTGGGTAAATATTTATATCACATATGATAGACATGGCTAGAATTTAATGTTAATCTGGTTCAGTGATACTGGACTGGAATGAGGAGTGAAATCGATTTATTAAGGGACTTTGTCCACTATGATATTCTTGGAAGCAATGCCTTGGATACTATAGAAATAATATCATGGGATTAATGGTTTCCACAATTTCATTTTTTATTTCCATGCTATTTTATCATGATTAATTTTCCTTTATGAGATATGCCTTAGGTACTCCATGATTTAATTCACAACTCAATATCTTGATGTTTAAACTTTATGTTCCTGTTTTTATGTTCAAATGTATATGGTTTGATTTATTTTCTCCATGATTACCCTTAATGAGCATTTGAGCTCACTCTTTATATGCTTTATTTTCACCAGGATATAAATAAAGGATTTAGGTAGGAAAACAAAATTGGAAGATATTTATGGGAGATATGGAAGATCTTTCACTATGATTTGGAGATTATGTTCCGAGTTTCCATTGACACTAAACTATTACATTCCATGGGTTTAATTTTTTGTTATGTATTTACTATTCAACAAACGTAATGTAATGTCTATGTACGTCAGGTGTGGGTCATTATAGTTGGTATTAGTGGTAAGGTTTAGTTAACCTTTGGAAACGGGGATGTGAAAACATTATTGAGATCTCTAGAGATATTTATATGGTATGTCTAGGTATGTCTTTAAGGTCAAGTATAAGTATAGTTTATAGTCCTATATTTATTATAGAAATCATGAATAACATAGGATTAAACCAGAGATGTTAGATATTGAATGTACACCCCCTAATTATGTTGTTTTCCAAGTGTTATTTTTTCCTCTTACACTATTCTTTTTGGGTTATAAAAAATGGATGGAAACAGGAAGATTCATGTTACTGGATAATATTATGGACAATGGAATGATATTATTCATGATCAAGAAAATGAAATGGGATTTAGAAGGAAAGCATTGTTATTGTTCCTAATCAACAATATCATAATTTGATCAATAATCTCAACTTTTGTTAGTTTCCTGACTTAGCTAATAAGAGAAAGATGGAGTTTCATGATGATCGTAGAGGAATGAAAGTAAAATTTTCATCATGTAAATCACGTGGGAAGAGACATCAAGGAGAATGTTTCAAGGGAAATGGAAGATGATTTGGGTGTGGAAAAGAAGAACACAAAGCCAGTAATTGCAATGAAAAGGGTTCAGTTAACACAATGGACAAGGATAATGGTATTACTAAGACTTCAAAAACAGTTAAATGTTTTAAATGTGGAATGTACATGAATTATGAAAACCAATTCCCTAAGGTAAAATATCATGAAGAGAATCAGCATGGTCGTATGGGTAGTATTTATGTTGATGATGATGAAGAGACTAAAAATGATATAAGATGTGAAAGAAGTGTTGAGGAATAAAATGATGAAGCTCGAAGGTAGTGGAAGGATTGTATTTTTATCTAGAGTTATTTTAATGGTATTATAGAATAAAGAAACATCTAAGGATTATTACACTATTTTTTTCCTAATGTATTTGAAAGTATATGTTGAATGGTAATAGTAACCATGAAAAGTTGTTCAGATATTTTTAGAAAGAAGATGATATGCGCATAATGAATGGATACAGAGAAAATAATATGTTTGACAGTATTAATCAGCTAATGACTTATATAATGACAAAGTGATATCATGGTTTGAGTATATAAAAAGTTTGGGATTTAGGTATGTGGAAAGAGTTAACTTTTTACAGCATTCATGTTTTCAATAAAGTTCAATGGTATTCATTTTTCACAAGAATACATGATTAAGGTATTCACATGTTTGGAATGAAACCAACAAGATATATCTTATGATATACGAGGGTAAATGATGGTATTCATATGATCAGTAGATGACCTTTCTAGAAATCATTTTCATTATATTATGAGCTTGGACAAAAGTATTTTGGAGAAGTCTAATGATTAGAATAGATTCAGTTAGATATCAAATAGTATTTCTTAAGGCTATAACTTTTCTTCTGAAATTTTATAATAGTATAGTTTTATAAAATGGACAACCTGTAGGATGTGCGACAACCTGTTGTGTCGGACAAGGTTGTGGGAATTGAACCCACAAATTATGGGCAACATGCCTTTATCACCTATCACTGGCCTACAGGAAGTCCCTTATTAGTATAAATTAGCTTTATTTTATTAAGAGGTATGATAGATGATGTATAAGTCCTTTTTAAGAACTATATATGATTAACCTCTCTATATATGGATTTATGTATATTTAATGACTTTTTCTAACCTTTTGTTTGAGAATGATGGAATGACCTATCATTGTAACACTTGATCTTCTAATATTTCATGAAAGAAAAATTCAACTTTATTTATTTAAATAAGAGGTGAAGTGGAAATTGTTCATGGAATGACCTAAAATGATATTACACTGAAATCAAGTAAGTATTTATCCTTATGAATTTTTTTTCCAAAATTAGGGAAATGATCTTGAAAACCAAAAATGGTGTCATAATACCCTCATATCTGATTAGTCATATGGTACCTTAGATCATCACAATTTTTTTGCTTTGTGATTGTTCGCTTTTTCATAGCCATGTCCTCTACCACTCTCTATCAGAACATGACGGTTAGATTTCTCTTCCATATCTATATTTTCACCTATATTATCATATGTGGAAACCCAATGATGAGTTAATTTGGCTATTTATTACATTTCATACATTTGTTTTTTTAAATTAAGTTTTAGTATTCCTTTTTATGATGTGGGTTTCTATGAATGAAACATCAAGGGGTACACGATTTATATCCTAGATGAATTTCGAGGGGGAAATTCATTTTAAGGGGGGTAGAATGTTACACAGTGATATTTTGTGAGATATTTTATTTTAAATTTCTCTGATTTCTTCTATTGTACACTAACCATGATTATCTTGTACTATATGCAACACTGTATTAGCTTACAGAATATGCAACACTATTCTTGGCTCGTTTTACACACAATTTCAAGTTCATTTTGTTGAAATTATTATACGTAACATTAAGTATAGATTTAGTTTAATGTATAAATTAAATAATTTTGGATTCTTTTATACTGAACAGCAAAGGGAGCTTGTACTACATTCATCCCTGACTTGGCTTGCCTTCCACACAATCGCGACCTTCATTGATATCATGTGTAGTACGCAATACCAGGTTTCACTAAACAACGATATGTTATTAAAATATTATATAAATAGCCGTTATCAATAGTAATATCCATATTTTGAAATTTTATAAATTTTATTTTTCAAAAGAGTCTTCATTTTTGGATTCGGAATATCAAAATTATCCTAGAGTGAATTTTTGGTATTTTTGGGAAAACTTTCAATTTTTGATGAATAGCAAATCACTGAGTTATTGGTTAAAAATGCCTTTTATTTAAACAATAATTTATTTTATTAAAATTTATTTTAAGTCAAAAAAGATACATAATACCTATATAAGTTAAATTTAATTCATTGGAGTCATTTTATAATATTTTTAGATATATAAAACTTTATTGAACTTTTTACAGTCTTTTACCCACCTCCTAAGAAAATTTTCAAATTTACATAAAACATAATTTTACTGCTTTTGGGAGTGGAATTTCAAAAATCTGGTAGACATTGTTGATATCAGTAAGTAATATGTGGTTCAATAAGTTAAAAATAATTTTTTGTGAATAGTATCTTTTTACTTTTATTTACCACGGTTAAAAGTAAATAGGGTAATTAAGGGTAAAAATTATATTATTATTACCCTAACACATGTCCTAATTCTATTGGATATGTTTAATTCTACCAATAACATTATTAGGAATAAAATAATACCCCTTAGGTCCACTTGGATTAGATTAGGACATTTATTATTATTCTATTTAAAGAAGAGTTAAAATAGTTAAAATCAATGTTTACTCAATAAAACATTTTTAATATAGAGTTATACATAAGATGAATTAGACTATAAATATTCATTATAAAGATAAAAATATTTCCTACATAATCGTATTTTATTTATATTTTTTAGACATTATATTATTTATTTTATGTATGACACAATGATGATGCAGTAATTATCTTATTTATGAAATATTAACATAAATGATATTATAAATACCCAAATAATTGTAATTTTACATTTTTTAGTAATTAAACTAATTTAAGAGGTTAATATAGCTTATTAGGGTTGGTTAGATGAATTTTTTTCGAAGTAATAATGCTGTTATGAATTTTGAAAAAACAAAATACCAAATAGTGTCAAAATTGACATAAAGAAGATTTAAAACAAATATTATATAATTAATTTATATTTTATTCATAAAAATATAATGTTCGAACAAAAGACTTATATAATAATAGGGGTATCATTAATGAACCAATTTGGGTTATATTGGAAATTTATAGTATGTTTATTAACCATATAGTGTATGAATACAAGAAGACATGGTAAAAGTTAAATTATTTAACATGGAGTTAAATCTAAATGATAATGTTAAAATGGTAACCTAAACTTGTCTAAAACGTATTGGATGGAATTATTTCGACTCATATCCACCCTAGACTCTAAATAAGTCACTTTAGATCCATTTTTAACCGAATATTATATTATTATAAAATAATATTTTATGTTTTTCCTAAGGTGCCCCTCACCCCTCTTATAAAAGGGCACTCATCCTTCCCTCTAATTCACACCTCCTAAGCCATTTGGATCAGCCAAAACCTTCCCAAAGACCCTATAATATGACCTTAATTCATCCTAAATTCCATTATTTAGTCAGAAATCCATCCAATGGAGCCCTTTTCATCAAATCCAAAGGAAGAAACTGACCAAGAGATAAATATCTCACCACCTATTTCAAGTTCCTTTCTTCTTCCACTTCCACCTTCTTTGTTATTTAAATTATAAAATAATAACTCCAATATCTTATATATAATGGTATGTTATTATAAAAATTGTACAACTATATTAGTTATTTTATCCATCCTATGAATGAAGAAGTCACCACATGTGCGTATGTATGACTAACTGTCTCCACGTTGTGGTGTAGTTTGATATTCAAACATTTCGTCATTTGGTTGGGTATAATAACTAGTATAAATGATATAAATAATAAATAAAACATTATAATTATTCTTTATATATGATATAATATTAAATTATATATGATTTTAATATCAAAATAATGATACTGTCACTCATGCGTACATACGAACTACCGTCTCCATGAACGCAATGAGATTCATTTTCCATAATAATCCATTAAATTTTGATTATAAAGTACATATAAAAAATATTAATGAAATATATTACATAATAATGATACTGGATTTATATACATATATATTTCATTTAATTAATTCCATTCAATTCAATAGGGAAATGAAAACAACGTTCATGCATACATACGGCCTACCGTCTCCATGAACGGTGTATTTGCATCCATTTATCGATCTATCTTATATATTTATATACTTTATATATATTTTATATAAAACTTGTTTTACATTATGTAATAATTTAAATCACTATATAATTACTAATATCAAGAACAACATGTCGAAACACGTACGATAAATGAAACAATTTTACCCAAAACACTGTTTTAACATGGAATTTACAAAAGAATAGGTAATATAAAGTCATAAGTGAATCATATATAATATCATAAATATTATTATGGTTATGTTACAAGTTAATAATATGTTTAAAGCCTCTATACATGAGTCTCAGACACATATGTAAGAAATTGGACATAAGGTAAGGGATAATTTTTCCAACCTCATTTTTATTCAAGATTGCTTATACGTATGTATTTAGTGGGGTTATATTTTTCATCCATGTACATAAAAATGTTTTCCATAAAGTGGTTAATATTATTCCATGTATTTTTAAAGTCATGTTTACCCCTATTTAAATATTACCTTGTGTTATAGAAGGAATATTGCTTTTTTTACCATATGAGGAACTTTTTTGACTTTTCTGGCAAAAGTACAAGAAGAATCGTTTTTTAACTTATACAGCATGAATCGATTTTTATGGTCTCATAACACCTTATTTTCATGAAGAATCCTCTACAATATTTAAATATTATTTTCAAAAAAATCAATTTATATTAAAATTTAATTTTTTTTTGAAAATCAAATGATTTTCAAGAAGAAATGACATTTTCCTCAAGAATTCATTTTATGTGTTTTTTCAAAACTATTTTCCATCTAACATGACATTATTTAGTATGATTTTGTTTCAAGTATAGTGGATTTATTATTTATGTGGTTTTATTATTCTTATGATGGAATGATATCCATTTGTTTTATATGTTTTACGTTATGAGGGGATGATGACCGTGAAACACATTTTATTATTTGGGTTATGATGAATGATTTATGTTTATTTTGTGAAAAAAGTAAGATTGATTTAATTATGAGATGGGTGGGAACTATATCCTCTTACAATGCATTGGGTAAAGATTTATATCTCATGATATAGACATGGCTGGAATGGAATGTTAATTAGGATCAGTGATACAGGACTGGAACGAAGAGTGAACTCGATTCAATAAAGGACTTTGCCCACTATGATTGTTTTGGAAGCAACACATTGGATACAATGGAAATAATATCTTTTTCTTAATGGTTTCCACAATTTCATGTTTTATTCCCATACTATTTTATAATGATTAATGTTCATTTATGATCTATGCCTTACGTACTCCACGATTTTTTCCACAACTCATGATCATTATGTTTAAACTTTATATTCATGTTTTTATGTTCAAATGTATATGGTTTGTTTCATTTTATCCATACTTACCCTTATTTAGCATCTGAGATCAGAATTTATATGTTTTATTTTCCCCAGCATATAAAGAAGGGTTTTAGGTGTGATGAAAAAGTATAATATCTTTATGGGAGATGTTGAAAATAATTCACCATTATTAGAAGATTAAGTTTTGAGTTTCCAAAGACACTAAACTATTACGGTCCTTGGGTGTAATTTTTTTGTTATGTATTAATTATTCTACAAAATTAATGTAATTTCTATGTACTTCAAGTGTGGGTCTCTACATAAATGACATAGAATATGGACTAAAAATATTTCATGTAATTATCATATAATTCTTTCAAGACATTAACCATTATAATATTTCAACTGTGAAAAGGGGGACCAATGCACCATTGGGACTTTCATAAGGCAATATCCACCTTATTTTAGTGGGTCCTCTGACCCCCTTGCTTCTAAGTAACATATCAATTCCATTGAAATTATATTTTCTATTCCCCAATTCTTAGACCATGAAATCTTTTAAGTACAGTGTATTAATTTAAAGGATAATTAAAAAATGATGGATTATTTTTATAAATATGGGACAAAATTAATAAATTGATTCCATCAAATTGGATGAGTTTAAGAGAGTATTTTTTAGTAAGTGTTTTTCCCAAATATTCAAATCAATATATAAAGTGAATTACCTAAGAACAAATAGAAGTATGTTGAATCTATTGGTAATTATAAGTATAAATTATCATTAATTATGACGTACACTTTTTTTTAACAACTAAAAATATATAAAATTTGGTCAGTTCATTAGAGACACAAAAACCAAGCCTCCAAAATATTATATTAATATGGTAATTTAGCTTCTATAATGAATTCATTTTATATGCATTCAAGTTATAAATAGTCAATATAGTTTCCCATCAATATCATGTTTTTTATTTGAATATAAACATGGAGTTTCATGGAAATTATAATAATAAAAGCAAAGTAGAATGAATATGAATCATTTATATATCCTAATGTGCTGATAAAATCATGGGAGAAATCATATCTAATGGATTGATAAATGTTTGAACTTTGGAAAGGATGGATATATACGAATTGAATTCCAATTAGATATAAGAGGCAACAAATGATAATAATTGGGAGAAATATCAGTTTAAAGCACTACCCACACAAGAACTCTACAACTACAAAAAGTATGAGTATTTTTACAACCTATGCCCATATAAAAGTGTTAATGATGATATTAAGCTTCAATAAACTATTAATAAATAATAAAATGGATGGATCATTTGATCACAATAATAGAACTGGGTCATGAGAATATAGTTTTGAAAGGTAGGCATATTATTCACCCTAGAAATACAAATGTATTATTTGATTATGATTCTAGCCACTCTTTTATATATGAATAATTTTAAAAATTGTGTCATATCACCACATCAATTTATAGAAATTCAATTTTAAATAAAAATTTCTAGTGGAATGATGATCACATCCCAAGTCCATATCTCATCTTAGAGAAGATTTTTTGTGGGAATTCACATCAATAAATTCTTGTAATTCTCTCCACAGTTTTACATAGTGATATTTTTGGAATGTTTGTGATTTATTTATATATATAATATATCAATTTAAATGAAGTAATGTAAAAGTATATATTTTGAATCAAAATATGATCATTTTTTAGTGTGAGGATGAATATGAACTACCAATATAAATTAAATATGTTGTATGAGTCTTACTACCTATTCATGAGAGATATTTATCTCAAATGGTTGGAATAAAAATCAAATTTATTTATATTATTTTGGAATATTTGGATTCATTTCATAAATAATAGTGAAGACATCCCCTGAATCATTAAATTTAGTCTTCAATAGAAATCATATCTAGTGCTACACATACTTTAAAGACTCCACATTGAATTTTCTCATTAATGTTATAGATAATAGAAAAAAACTCTAGGTGAATCTAGAAAATATGTATATATATATATATATTATTTTGTCGCCATGGGGTGAAACTATTCTTTTTATTATAGAGAAATTTGTGTTAATAATTCTTTTCATTGATTATTCAGAACATTACATGATCACAATCGAGAACAAGTATCGTATACCTTATATCGATCATTTGGTTGATCAACTTTAGGGTGCTCAATACATTTCCATGCATTAAATTCATTCTAGATATGATCAGTTGAGGGTCAAAAAATATGAATTACCCAAACAACATTCACATATTAGGTATGGTAATTATGAATTTATAGTGATTATATTTTGACATACCAATTCCCTCATATATTTATAGATTTAATGAATAGAGTCATCATATATAACCTTGATCATTTTGCAGTTGCCTTTATTGAGGAGATTATTATATATTCCAATAGAATGTAAGAGCTTGAAGATTGTTTTAGGATTGTGTTAAAGACCCCGAAGAAGGAGTGGTTGTATGTAATCATTTGAAAAGGTGAAATTTGGCTACAGAACTTCTCATTCATGGCTCGTATATTCACAAGGGAGGTCATATCAGTGGATCCTTATAATAAAATGTTATTGAGGAATGCACAAGTCCACTCATTGTTACTAAGACCTTTAGTATTCTTAGATATTATGGTTACTATCAATGCATTGTGATAAATTACTCAAGGCTATATAAACTCATAACCAAGTTCATATGGAATGGATTCAAAATTCCACCCTTTGGATGAATGTGAATAAAATCTCATGGAAAAAATAGTTTGATCATTATTGAACCTATAATCACACTACTCTACCGTGCATGTAATTTTATTGCCTATAGTGATTCATAAAATAAAGCACTTTGATTCATATATATAAAGATTTATTTGGGGACAAATTATACCTCACACGAATAGAAAATTCCTGATAAAAATTACTTGACTCATGTTTTGGAATTACATGTCATAATTTTTTTAAAAAAACTGTAGATGCATTATATTTATTGTAAAAATGTGATATATAATCTAATCATAAAAGATTAATGATTATATTAAAATAGAAATATATAAATATTCTCCAAAGGAGATGGTTTTATTTGATTAATTTTTATGATTACTTAATACATTACCACCCCAGGATGAAAAAATGGTGAAAATTCCCACAATCAGAAGGACAACGCTTGTTTATCCATTATGAGGATTGAAAGTGATGAAATACTTATGAATTTATTAAGGATGTACTGTGAAATAATAATTAATGGAGAAATATCAGATCCTTATCATTTTAATGTTCAACCATCCAAACAAGTGATTATTAAAGAGGTGTAGATTGAAGATGTTGAACTATTGAATAAGGTTGTGAATGATCTTGAGTTCAAAAATGATTTAGATGGAATGATATGTTTTGGGAATTGAGTATATTTTTTTCAATACCAAATTGTAAGAAGGAACTATTTTATGAATCTTATAGCTCATTATTCCCTATTCATTGTGGAATTATTAATATGTATAGGGATATAAAATAGTATTTCTAGTGGTAAAATATGAAAATGGTTATTGAATAATATATATCTCAGTTCTTATTATGAACACATGTTAATGATTAGAGATATAATTATAAAGGGATATTATAACCAATACCCATACATAAATTTAAATGTGAAAAAATCACCATATATTTCATTATGGGAATACTAAAAAAATATAAAGTCCATAATACTATTTGGGATTTTGTCGATCCCTGTATAAAATGATCACATTTATATACTATTAGAGTATATTCATCTCCTGACTGTCTCTCTAGTTTATACATTAAAGAAGTTGTATGGTTTCATAGAGTGCCACTATGAATCATATCTGATCGAGATTTAATTTTTCACATTGATGTTTTGGATATGTATTTAATAATATTTTATTATAATGATTATATTTAGTACTTCATATCATCCTCAAGAATATGGTGAGTCTAAGTGTACAATTAAAACCCTAGAATATCTTATTAATGAATATCATAAAAATTTTATAGGATTTAGCAATCAATATCATTCTCTGATGAAGTTTTCATACAAAAATATACATCACTCATTTATTTAGATGGATCCTTATGAATCTCTCTACGTAAAGAATTTAAAAACTACAATTTTTTTGAATGAATATGGTGAAAAATGTTATTTTGACTATAAAATATAGAGGAAATAGTGGTGAGGGTTATATCCATTCAGAATCACATTAGATAAGCATAGTATCAAAATTGAAGTTATGGTGAAAATTATTGGTGAGATATATTATTTGAGTTTTTTGATATTAAATACCTACATAAATATCCTTGAATGATGTTTAAGAGATTTGGACTTATGGGTAATCTGAGCTCAAGATAAGTTGGTGTCTTCAAAATTATTTGACTTGTTGGGATTGTTTCTTATAACATGGAGCTTTCACCGAACCAATCACTATTATATGATGTGTCCCATGTATCTCTTCTGAGGAATTACATACCAAATTCTTCTCATGTACTTAAATTATAGGTTTTTTTTCATTTTAGAATAATATATATTTTGAGGAATAACAATTTTATATTAGGTAATGAATAGAAAAAGTTCTTCAGAAAAACCCCACACACCTAGTCAATGTTGTGTGATGATACCATTAATTTGAGGAAGATATGTGGAAACCCAAGGAGGTGTGTAGGTAGAAGTGTCCTCAATTTTCTATATCAGATTGAAAAAATTAGGTAATGATTCTTATAAGGGTGTATTGTAACACCCTCATGTTTTTTATGAAATATTTATTTCTTTAAATATTTTTTTATCCAGTAGCTTATGTTGCATGAAATAGTGAGTTTAAACTAACCAATATATGCCCTTATTATAAAATAAAATTTGTTTCCAATCCATTAGGATAGCGGGAATAATTATACCTAACTTAAGAAAATGCATTGTGAATTCTCGGGAAAACAATTATTTATGAAAATTATAAATCAATTATATATTTCTATTATTGTGTGAATTATATTTTTAATGAAATTAATGAGATATATATGTTCTATATACATAATAAAATATTTCTTAGAGTCATGTAATTGATATTTTAGTCATAGAGAACAAACAAAACCCTATTTAATGTATAAAAACAAATTTTTTTAAAAAAGTTTAATTTTACAGCTTTGAATAGAGAACCCCTTGTAAATTAATATTTTGAGACATTAATAATTTATATAAGACTACATAATCTTGTTAATTTTATGTGGGAGAAAAAAAATTACTTTGAATAAGTTACTGATATTTTTTTGATAAGTTTCATCCTTTGTTGAATACTAAAAATACGCTAAATTTTATTTTAAAACATAGTTTTTCATCAAGATAATTTATCTGGTTAATTTATAATATTGAATGGATTAAAATCATAAATATAACAAATTTTTATTATTCAATATAATTTATGTCATTATCATTAATTTTTCATTGAATTCATAGGTGAAGACATTTCAATCTTTTGCAATGTTTTAACATAAAAAACAGTTCCCTCATTATGACAAGGACATTGATTTTAAATTACGTACATAAACATAGGTGTTTTGAATTTTAAAAAATTTATTACATATTTTTAATCCATAGGTCTAAATTATATTAATAGGCTACTTTTATTTTTGGGCATTATGAATAGTAACTTTGGTAATTATTTTTATTACCATGGTTGAAGGTAAATTTGATAATTATAGATACAAATAATATTATAAAATTACCTTAAAATTTTTAAAAACCCCATTACATGATAAAATTATACCATTACCATATATGTTTTGGAACGGAATGACATTATGGACACTTACCTATGAATATGATGTGAACGTAATAAAAACTAATGAATGTGACACAATGTCACAATCTCCTTAGATAATTATATTTATTATAATATATGGATAACTAAGATATAATATAGACTATATATAATCTCTATAAATTTAAAATAATTACTTACATCATATAAAGTTATTCATAATTTTTAAAAATTAAATAATTAACATTAATGATGACATAATAATTATGTAGAAATTATTTTATTAATAAAAATGTCCAAAAAAAGTTTTTAAAAATAATAAATGAAATATCATATGAACTAATTAATGTTCTCTACAAATTTTATATTTTACTAATGACATGATAGTATTGTAATATATATTTTGGTTGAAATTTATCTTCTATGTGGATTTTATTTGATGTCATGTACTTGATTAGTGTTAAAATTGACACTATTGATATTTTATAAAAATTACCATTAATTAAATTACATAAAATTTTAAAATTATTTAAAAACTAAAAAGTGATAATTATAAGGATAAAAATTTCATAAAATATCAATTTATGGTCAATTAACACCATAAAAGAAAATTTTAATAAACATTAAATATTTATAATTTTATTACCACAATTAAAATTAAATAGGATAATTTTGTGTTAATTAAAAATATATGGTTTGTATTGACAATATAACAATGAAAATTTTATTAGTGTATGATATTATAAACCTATATCAACACATCATTTAAATTGGTAAATGGTTGGATATTTTTTTGTGATGATTTATTTTATAATAAATTATTATTTATGGAGTTTCAAAAAGTTCCACTCACCTCAATTATAAAAGGATGCCTCCTCCCTCACCACTTCACTTCATTTTCAGCCTTCAAGCTCTGAAATACACTTCCATTTTTTTTCAAAATTCCACTATTTTCATTCTATACTTTATGGTCATCTTTAAAGACCATCTATAGTGCTCTATCAAAATATTTATAGGAAGTATGTCAAGGAAAAGGTTATCCATTCTACGTATTCTTTCAAAGATAATTATTCTACTACTTACTCTTCATTATTTGTTACATTATAAATTAATAACCACAGTATCACTAATATACATATATTTTAATGTAAATATGAAACAACAAAATTTTACTTTCTATCCATCCTATGAAAAATGAAATCACCGCGCATGTGTATGTACGACTTACCATTTCCACACCGCGGTGTAATCTATTTTTCAACACCACCTTACAAGGATTGGCATAATGATAGAATTAAAAAATATATATATGATTAATATAAAATTATATTTATTATGAGATACTATACACCATACATTTCAATACCATTCAACAATTATGGGAACGATATCATTGCTCTTGCGTACGTATGGTTTACTGTCTCTACGATGCGATGTGATTACTTCTACATAATATTCATTAAATAATAATTTTATTAATTAATTGAATGGACAAATATGATATAAATAATATATATATTATAATAATAACATTATATAAATGATTTAACTATAACCTAAAAATATGAATAAGAATTTATCCGACAAAACTTTCATAAGAACATAAAGTAGTTAATACCCGAATAACGAGTAACAATGAAATGTTACTAAAAAATGGATGAAAATATGATAATAAATGTTATCATAGAGAATATTATGATTCTTAAATAAATTGGTAACATTATTTATATCATTATACAAGATTTTCAGATACATACAAAGCATATAAGACCTAAGGTAAGTGATAAAATTCCAAAAATCATTTTTATCCGAAATTGTTTATTTGAAATTATTTACTAGGGTATATTTATCATCCACATCCATGATTTCTAAATATGTATTTAAAATTATTATTTATATCATCATATAATTTTTTCATTGCATTTTTACCCATTGGTAAATTTATACTAAATGGTATGAATGGAATATTTTTTTTCTTTTTCAGTACGGGGTACTTTTTTATTTTTCCAAAAAAATTATGAGGAGAATTACTTTCTCACTTTTTTGACTTGAAATGATTTTTACCCTTTCATAATGACTTATTTCCTTGAATATTGACCTAAATTATTACAATTTTATTTTCACATAAATTCATTTTTTCTAAAATTGTGTGGCATTTTTAAAAGGAAAACGTTTTTGAAGAAGAAAGGATATTTTTCTTAGGAATTACATTCAAGTGTTTTATAAAACAATTTCCATCTAAGATGAAACTCTTTAAATAAGAATATATTTAAATCCCTATTATTAATATTATTTTATTTTATTTATAATTTAATGTTATTTAGGAAATCCATTTGTTTAATATCAAATATGAAGGAATGTGATTGATGAAATCCATTTTATTTCATGGGTTATGATATGTTGAATGTTTTTATATTTTTGTGGAACACGTAATAATTATTTCATTTTGAGATGTGAGGGATATATATCTCCCTAAAATTAATTGGGTGAATATTTATATCTCATGATATAGACCTGACTGGAATGAAAATTATATCTTGTTCAGTAATACAAGGCTGGAATGAGGAGTGAAGTTGGTTCAGTAATATACTTTGTCAACTATTTTGGTCTCGGAAATGAGGCTTAATTAATATGAAATTATTTTCTATGATTATTTGTGTGTGTCAAAAAAAATCACGTCTTATTTTATAACTATTGGGATTACATTTCACTTTTATGATTTATCCCATGACATAATATTTTGATCTTTTATATGCAGAATATGATTTTCAAATGTTATGTTTTTATGATTATGATATGATTGATATTTCAATTGTTTACCCTTATTGGGAACTAAAGCTCACCCTTTCATATGATTCTCTTCCCCAGGACATGAAGAAGGGTATTAAGTAAGATTAGTAAAAAATGATTCTAGTTATGATGAAATAAGAGGCAGACAATGTGGATGTTTTAAGAACTAGTTATTTATATTTCCTGGCTTCTAAAGATCCTAATACTATATGGTGTTGTTGTGGTATTTTTTATGCTATACAATAAATATTATTCAATTTTTAAGTAAAATATATATGTAAATTAAGGGTTGTTATAGTTAGTATCAGAAAAAAGGTATAATCAACCTTGGGAAATTAGGATGAGAAAGCCTTAGTAAGAACCCTAAGGATATATCTATGTAAAGGATATAATCCTCATTTTTTATATATGACCATGAGTAACCTAGGATATAACCAAATATTTCATAAATTGATGTTTAATTCTTGACTGTGTTGTTTTCCTATTTTGATTAGTGTTTCTAAAAATGTTCTTCTTGGTTTTAGTAAATGGTTGAAACTAGAAGGAACTACATTAATTCTAAATGTGGTGAGCAATGAAGTTGTTGTCCCCATGAGAAACCAAATGTTATGGGATCCAAAATGAAAAATAATTTAGCCATGATCACTCAAAATTTTCATTATATTAATCATTATGAACATCTAAACAAGCAAATGAGGGGAAAATATTCTGTTGAATTCTTCATGAGGAAGCATCCACCATCATTCAGTGGGTCTTCTGATCCATTAGTGGTAGAACAATGGATCAGTACCACTGAAAAAATATTTTCAGTTCTATTATGTTTGGAATATGATAAAGTAATATTTGAAGTATATCGTTTTAAAGGTAATGATGATCAATGGTGGATCATATCATGAATAGGGGGGAAAGTGGTGAAATTCAGTCCATTGAATGGGACAAGTATAAGAACTTATTTTTCAAAAAGTACATTACTCATATTATTTGAAATAATATAGAGATGGAGTTCTGTGAACTTATGAAAATGGATTATAAATTTTTTGGTACCAATGATGAAAAGTTTCCACGACACTTCTAGAATTATCATACCACCTAAAATTAAAATTTATCGATTCTATAGTGGCGTAAAACCAAGTCTCTGAAGGGAATTAACTATAAGGGACTTTAATAGCTATGAATAAATTTGTTATATGTGATCTCAGGGTTGATATGGAGATTTTAGTAACCCATCAGACATATGGGTTTGATAAAAAGAGAAAAAATGAATTCAAAGGAAAATCCATATACCACAACAACCCAAAAGATTTTTTTTTCCAGTGTGCTCAATGTGTGGAAAAAAAACATGGAGGTATTTGACATAAGGGGACTAGTAAATGTTTTATTCGTGGAAAAGATGGTCATTGGGTAGTGGAATGCTGAAGTGATGAGAAAAATATATCTAATGATGTGTATAAAGAAAATGCTACACATAATGCAACTCCGACTCATCATAGATACATGTATAATGGAATAGGGCATTATGCCAACAAATTACCTAATATAGTGTTTATAGATGATGATTGACTTCAACAAATTCTTAAGGACAAAGATAAAGGAAAGCCACATGAATTCACTATCTGCGACGTGGAGTATGATAATGAAGTGTTGAATGGTACTCTTATCATCCACTCTAATGCAGAAAATGTTTTATTTGATTATAGATCAACCCACTCTCTTATTTCTGAATAATTATCTATGGGTATCACTGTATTAACTCAATAATTATATGTTGAGTTAGTTGTGACCACTCTTAACGGTACAACAGTCACATCAAAATTTTATAATACTTCTCTAAATGATGTTTTTGGGAATGTGCTTCTTGCAAATCTTGTGATCCTTCCTATTGTATAATTTGATGTGATTATTGGCATGGAATGGATTTCTCTATATTGACATCATATCAATTTACAAGGATATTAAGTCATATTTAATATTCCTGATCAATATATGATCATTTATCGATGCAAAGTTGAATATAACCTTTCAATATAAATTTCATCCAAATTATGGATCTTGATTCCCATAAATGAAGGTTATTTATCTCAAGTGGCTGGGGTGGAACTCACTATTTAGAATATGACCATTGTGTGAAAATTTGATGATATATTTTTAGAGTAATTCTTAGATCTTCCACAAAATAGTGAAGTTGAGTTTTCAATAGAACTCATATGGGGTTCTATGCATATTTCAATGAAATCTTATAGAATGTTACCAATTGAGTTGTAGGAATAAAAAGATAAACTCTAAGAGAATCTTGATAAGTGATTCATACACACTAGTGAGTCACCATGGAGATAACCTATACTGTTTGTTGTGAATAAAAATGGATCAATGAGACTCTACATTGATTATTGAGAACATAACAAGATCACTATCTTGAAAAAATAACATCTTCCCCGCATTTATGACATATTTGATCAAGAAAATGGAGCTCAATAATTTTCTAAGATTTATCTTTGTTTAGGATATCATCAATTAAGGATAAAAAATGAAAATATACCAAAGATGGAATTCCGTACAAGTTATGGGAAATGGGAATTTATATTTATGCCTTTTTTCTTACTAATTCCACCTCTATCTTCATGTATCTAATGAATATAGTCTTTAAATACTATCTTTATCATTTTGTGGTAGTCTTTATAGATGATATTATTTTCTATTAAAAGAGAATGGAAGAACATGAATATCAATTGAGAATTGTACATAAGTCCCTAATAAAGGAAGAACATTATGCAAAATTTACCAACTGTGAATTTTGGCTTCAGAATGTATCATTTTTGGGTTACATAATTTCAAGAGAGGGAATATCTATAGATTTAGAAAAAATAGAGTTTTTTGAAATATGGTCAAGACCGACAAGGATAACTACGATCTGAAGTTTTCACGGTTAGGATACATATTATAGTCTTTTTGTTTAATATTTTTCAATATTATCCAATACACTCAGCAAGATGACTCATAAAGGAGTGAGGTTCATTTGGGAAGAGGAGTTTGAAGAGAATTTCAAAGAGACAAAATAAAGGTTAGCCAGTGCACCTGTGTTCACACTTCCTTATAGTGGATAATTGTTTTTGATCTACAGTGATAAATCCAATAAGGAGTTGGGATGTGTTCTCATGAATAATGATACGGTGATAGCTTATGAATCATGGTTATTTAAAATTCATTACAAAAATTACCCAACTAATGGATTTAGAGTTAGTTGTGACAATATTTGTGTTAAATATATGAAAATATTATCTTTAGGGTGAAAGGTGTGATATTTATACTGATCATAATGATTAAATTATTTTTTTCCCAAAAAAGGAGCTGAATATGTTCCATCGAATATGTTTTTAGTTGATTAAATATTATGAATTCTCAAAACATTACCAAATTTGGAAGGAAAACAATGTGGCATATTCTTTGAGTCTAAAAGACAATGCAAGCTTATGCATGTTGAGGATCACGAAAGATCGAATATTTATGGATTTGCATGGGTTGGGTGATTAAATTTTCAAGGAAGGAGAGAAATTTTATCTTTCTCAAATGAATGTTCAACTATCTATATTAGATCAGATTAAGGAAGAGTAGAACGATGATATAGAGTTAAAAATAAAGGTGAAAAATGTTCCTAAAATCAATCTTGATTGTGAAAAAATAATTAGGTTCAAGCACTATGTTTTTGTTCCTCTCAATCCCAAATTAAATAAGGATCTATTATATGAGGCTCATAGTACATCATTCTCTATTCACCCTGGATGCACAATTATGTATTGGTACATAAATAATTACTCTTGGTGGGATGTTAAGAAAAGAGATGTCAGAGAATATGTCTCCTGATGCTTGTTTTGTCAGCAAGTTAATTCAGAGAGACATAAATATAATGGGATGTTAAAACCATTAACCATAACATAATGGAAATGGGGAAACATCACTATAGACTTTGTCATCATAAATCCCAAATAATATAAAGAAAATAATGATACATGGGTTATAGTTGATCACCTTACAAATTCAACACAATTCATTTATATTAGAGAGGATTTCACTCTTGATCATATTTCTAGGATATATGTAAAGGAATTAGTAATATTTCAGGGAGCACCACTTTCGATTATATTCAATCAGGATTCGAGGATTACCTCGAAGTTCCGTTGAATTATTCAGCATTATCTAGATACAGAGTTATGTTTCATCACTACTTATCATGCTCAGACAGAGGGTTAGTCTGGGAGGATAACTCAAACTCTAGAAAACTTGTTCGTAGACTGCTCCATGGATTTCAAATGTGGTTCGTATAAACACCAACCATTGGTGGAATTTTCTTACAATAATATCATTATCTCTTCTATTCGTATGGATCCTTATGAATCCCTATATGAAGATAAGTATATAACTCCAACATACAGGGTTAAAGTTATTTAAAAAAGCTATTAGGACCCCATCAGGTTGATAAAATGGTAGAAAAGGTCAGATCTATTCAATGACACAAAATAGTAGCTCAATGTTTAAAAAGATTTATGCTAAAAACTAAAGAAAATACCTGGAGTTTGATATGGGTGATAAAGAGTTTTTACGAATGTATTTCTAGAATAGTGTATCGAGACTTGGAAAGAAAGGCAAGCTGATCCCTAGGTATATCAGTCCTTTTTAAATTTTGGATCCTGGTGGGAAGAAAGATTACCAATTGGTTCTTACTCCAAATCTCTCTCAAGTTCATGATGAGTTTTATTTACCTCTCCTATGAAAGTAAATACATGACCCTTCACATGTACTATACTCAGAAGTCGTACCGCTAGAGAATGATATTTCCTACGAAGAACAGCTGATATAGATTCTGGATCGTAGCAAAAAAGATCTACTAAACAAGACGACTCATCTGGTTATTCTTTTATGGAGAACTTCCCATTTGAAGAGTCTATATGGGAATTTAGGGGTATGATGATAGAGATTTATCATCATCTTTTTATTTCTAAGTGACAAATTTTGAATGCGAAATTCAGTTTAAGGGGGTAAAATGTAACACACAGATATTTTTTATGAAATAATTTTTTTAAATAATTTTTTATTCATAAGTAGCTTTTATGGCATGAAATTGAGAGATTAAATGAACAGAAATATGCACTTATTATAAAATTACCATCTTAGAATATACATTAAAATATAATGAATAATTATACCTAACTTCATAAAATGTTTTGTGAATTCTTTGGCTATCAAATACTTATGAAAAAATAAATCAATTAGATGTTTTACCATTTGTGTGAATTTCTTTTGGTAATAAAATTAATGCGATATATAGGAATTATATACTTAATAAAATAATTTTTATATTCATCCAATGGATAGTTTAGTCATAGGGTATGAATAAAAACCTATTTTATGTATCAAAACTATTTTTAAAAAAAACTTTAATTTTACATCATTGAATAAATAAACCATTTTAGAATTAGATTCCAACACATAAATAATTTTTATATTAAAACATATGATTATTTTTTGAAAAGGTATATACATATTTTATTTGTATAAATTTCTGATATTTTACTGATAACTTTCATGTTTTGATGAATAGAAAAAATATTCTAAATATGAAATTAAAATAAATTTTTTCATCATGACAATTTATATGGTTAAATTATGATATTGAATGGTTGAAATATATAAATATAATATATTTTAATCATTAAATATAACTTATTTCATTATCAATATTTTTACATTCAATTCATAGGTAATAACATTTCAATCTTTTGCAATATTTATAATTAAAAAAGAATTATTCTCTCATTTCAATAACAAGATAGATTTTAAATTAATTAATTAAATGGTTGTATTTGGAATTTTGAAAAATTTATTCTTTAATAGGAATCTATATGCCTTAATTATGTTAATAAGATACTTTTATTTTTTGGCATTATGAATAGTAACTTTGGTAATTATTTTTATTACCATGGTTATAGGTAAATCTGGAAAATAAATTAAAAAATAATATTATAAAATTACCTTAAAACTTGTAAAAATCCTATTGGATGACTAAATAATACCTTTATCATCTATATTTGAAAATTGAATCACTTCATGGCCACTTACTTATGAATATGACATTAATGTAACAAAAACTAATAATTGTGACAAAATGTCACAATCTCATTTTATATAGGTATATTAATTGTAATATATGGATAAAAAGAAGACAATATCAACTATAAATAGAATTTTTAAAGGTAAATGAATTACCTACATTATATAAATTTATTTTTATTTTTATATATTACAAAATTACCATTAATTATGACACAATAATGATGTAGAAATTATTTTATTTATAGAAATATTAAAAAAATGGTTATCAAAATGTTAAAAGAAATATCATATGAAATAATTAATATGATCCAAAAGTTTTCTAGATTAGTATGTCATGTTATAAGTTAATTAATAAATTTTTTATTTTATCTTTAGTGTGGAGAAGTCAAATAAATGAATAGTTTTAAAATTGACACTATTTATATTTGTTAAAAATAAAATTTTATTAAATTATTTAAAAATAATGAAAATATTTAAAAACTATAAAGTTATAAATATAAGGTCCAAAATGACATATAAATTAATTAAGGGTTAATTAACCCCATATAAGTATATATTTATAACCATTAAGTATTTACAATGTTATTACCACAATAAAAATAAAATATTATAATTATGTGCCCATTAAAAAGATATGGTTTAAATTGACAAAATAACATTTACATAATTGATTGGTTGATGATTTAACAACCATATATCTTATCATATTTTAAATTTGGATATTTTTGAGGTTTTTGGGTAGGTTTTTATTTTACTATAAATTATTATTTATGGATTTTACAAAAGTGTCCCTCAACTCAGTGGAAAAAGGGAACCTCCTCCCTCACATCTTCATTTCATTTTGAGCCATAAAGATCTGAGATACCATTAAATTTTCCTTCTCCACTCCCCTATTTTAATTATTTATTTTATATTCATATTCAAATACTAACTCTAGTGTTGTATGAAGCTATTTAAAGGATGAACATCAAGGAAGAGGTAATCTCTTCTACCAATTCTTTCAATCTTATTTCTTCATCTACTTCCAATTCATTAGTTTTTTCTTTATAAGTTAACAATATAAGTATTAATAATACAATGATATGTGAATATAAATATAAAACAACCATATTTTACCTTCTAACCATCATATGAAAAAAAAAATCATTGCACATGCGTACGTTTAGATTACCGTCTCCACGTAGTAATTAATAATTATATATATGATTAAAAAATTATATTAATTATCATGTAATAGACACCATCCACTTTATTACCATTCAACAATTATGGGAATGATATCGTCGCTCGTGCATACATATGGCTAATCGTCTCCATTATGCATTGTGATTTGTTTAACATAATATTACTTAAATAATGATTATATAAATGATTTTAATTAATAAATATTCTATATATAATACTAATACCATTTTTTAAATGATATAACTATTACCTAAAAATGGTAATAAGAACTTATCCTACAAAACATAAATAAGAACATAAAGCAGTTAATACATGAATCACGAGTAACAATGAATTGTTACTAATAATTAGATGAAAATATGATCATAAATATTATCATAAAAATGATTAGTATTCTGGAATAAATCATTAACATTATTTAAATCATTATATATGAGGTTTGGATACAAACTAATCATATTAGTCCTAAGGTAATGGATAACTTTGAAAATCATGGTTTTAACCTAGATTGTTTATTCTTAATTATTTACCAGGGTATATTATACATACATGTCCATGATTCAAAAAAATTTATTTTATATTATTATTTATATCTTCCTATAATTTTTAATGTAAATTTTACCCATTGATAATTTTTTATTAAATGGTTTGAATGGAATCTTTTTCAGTTTTCTGTACGACATAATTGTGGAATTTTTGAATAAGAGAACAAGAAGAATGCTTTTTTAACATGTATGGAATGAATAGATTTATACACTTTAATAATGTCAAATTTCCTAGAATAATACCCTACTTGTTTACAAGGATACTTTCAGATAATTTTTTTTTTCAAAATTTGTGTGTCATTTTTAGGAGGTAAAATGTTTTTGAAAAAGAACGGATATTTTCCTTTGGAATTAATTTCAAGTGTTTTATAAATATTATTTTACATGTAAGATAACACTTTTAAAATGGAGATATAGTTCTATACCTATTATTACTATGATTTTATTTTATTTATTATTGAATTTTATTTAGGAAATCTATTTTTTATATCAATTGTGATGAAATTTTGTTAAAAACCCATTTAATTTCATGGGTAATGCTATGGTGAATGTTTTTATGTTTTTCTGGAACATCTAATAATTTTTTAATTATGAGATGGTTAGGACCTATATATCCCTATAATTCATTGGTTAAACATTCATATGTAATGAGATAGACATTAAAAGAATGACAAGTATATTTGGTTCAGTAATAATTGGATGCAACAAGGAGTGACCTCGGTTTAGTAATGGAATTTGTCTGCTATGAAGGTCTCAGAAATGAGTCTTGACATAAATAGAATTATTTTATTCGATTGTGTGTTTATGAAATGATATTTCATGTCTTTTGTTATGAATTTTGGGATTACATTTCACTTTTATGATTTATCACATGACATTATATTATAATATTTTATATACCAGAACATATTTTCAAATTCCATGTTCTTATGATTATAATATGATTGATATTTTCCGTATTAACCCTTAATAGTCATTTTAGCTCACCATTTCACATGTTTATTTTCCCTATTTCATGTATAATGTTATTAAGTAAGATATTTAAAAAATGAGTCATGTTATGAAGAAATAAACAGGAGACAATGTGGTTGTTTTATGAACTAGTTGTTTATTTTTCCCATTTTCCAAACACACAAATCCTATATGGTAGTTATGTAATTTTCCTTATGTTATGTAATAAATATTATTCAATGTTGATGTAAAATATATATGTAATGTATTTTCCATTAGATTTGGTATCAGAGAAAAGGTATAGTTAGCCTTTGGAAACTGGGGTGAGAAATCCTTAGTAAAAACCCTAAAGATATGTCTATGTGTAGGATAAAATCATAATGTTTTAGAAATAACCAGAATAACCTAGGATAAAGCCTAAAATTTCCTAAATTGATTTTTTTATTATGTGTTTTTTATTATGATTATTATTTCTCACAATATGCTTTTTAGTTTTAGTAAATGGCTGGAACCAAAGAATACAAGTTAATGCAGAATGTGACAGTTATGCAATGAGTTCCCCCCTGAGAAAGAAAATTTTATGGGAGATTGAATAAAAATTCATGTACCCTTTCTCACAGAACTTTTTTAAGCTATAAATCCTGAAAATATCTAAAAGAACAATAGAGGGGGAAATATTCTCTTGAATTATTCATGAGTCAGTGTCCACATTCATTTATTAGGTCTTCTGATCCATTAGTGGGTGGATAATGGATCATTACCGTTAAAATATATTTTAAATTCTACATTGATAGGAAAATGATAAATTCATCATAACAGTGTATCTTTTGGATGGACAAGCTGATAAATGGTCGAATATTATTAAGAATACGAGGGAAAGAGATGAAATTAAGTCCATATAATTGGACGTGTTCAAAAACATATTTTTCAATACGAAAATTCTTGATATTATTAGAACAAATATTGAAAATTATTTGCTTGAACTTAAGAAAAATGATCATGAATCCATTGGTACCTATATGGGAAATTTTATAAGACTATCAAGGCATGCTTCAATAAATATTAACCAACCTGATAGTAAAATTTATCGATTATTTAGTTTCTTAAAACCAAGTCTCTAAATGGAATTATACATAAAATAAATCAATAGATATTAGTAAATTTATCGATGTGAACTCTTGGGTGAGATGGATATTAGAGTAACCCATCTGTCATATGGGTTTGATAAGAAGAGAAAAATGGAACTCAAAGTAAAATCTAAAGGTTACACTTAAAAGAAGATGAGTTTTCCATTATGCTTAGTGTGTGGAATGAAACATGGAGGTATTTATCTTAATGGGAATAGTAAATTATTGAAGTGTGTAAAAGAAGGTAATCAGGTAGTGCAAAGATTAATTGATGGGAAAAAGTTGTCTAATGATGTGAAGAAAGAAATAGGCTACATAGAATTCACCTCCTACACATCAATGATACATGTTTAAAGAAATAGAGAATAATGAAAATCAATGGCCTAATATGAGGGTTATTGATGATGCTCTATTTCAACAAACTCTTAAGGTAAAATTCTACGGAATTTCACATGCGATAACTATCATCGACTTGGAGTACGAAAATGAAGTGGTGAAAGGTACAATTACCTCCCACTCTAAAGTAAAAAATGTTTTATTTGATTCTGGATCAACCCACTCTTTTATTTCTAAAGAATTTTATAAGTCTGTCACTATATTACATCAATAAATGGATGTTGTGTTAGTTGTGACAACTTCTAATGGCACAATGGTCGCATCAAAAGTTTATAATTATTATCAGATTGATGTTTGTGGGAAATTCATTCTTACAAATATTGTGATCCTTTAAATAGTGGAATTTTAGGTGATTCATGGCATGTATTGTCTTTATCTATATAGAGCTCATATCAATTATCAATGAAGGGAAGTCACATTTCATATTCTTGATCTATTTATGATCATCTATCGATGAAAGGATGAAAATAACCTTCCAGTAGAAACTTCTTCTATATTCTGGGTCTTGATTCCTATAAATGATGGTAATTTAACTCAAATGGATGGGGATAAACTCATGATTAAGAATACACCCATTGTACAACGGTTTGATGATGTCTTTTTAGAGGAATCTCTATGTCATCTACCAAATCGTGAAGCTGAGTTTTCAATATGAGTCAAACTGAGTTCTATGCCAATTTTAAATACACCTTATATAATATCCCCAATTGAGTTGTAGGAATTGAAAAATAAACATCAAGATAATCTTGATAATGGATTACTACAATCTAGTGCATCAACTTGGGGAGAACCTATTTGGTTTTTTATGAATAAAGATGGATCAATGAGTCACTGCATTAATTATTGAGAACATAACAAGATCATTATCATCAAAAAATATCATCTTCCCAGCATTGATAACTTATTTGTCCAACTATGTGGAGCTCAATACTTTTCCAAGATTGGTCTTCATTCAGGATATCATCATTTAAGGGTAAAAAAGTAGTGTATACCAATGACGAAATTCCGTACAAGGTATGGACACTATGAATTTGTAGTGATGTCTTTTAGTCTTACTAATTCCTCTACTATCATAATGGATATAATGAATAAAGTATTTATAGACTATCTTTATCAGTTTGTGGTAGTGTTTATAGATGATATTATTTCCTATTCAAAGAGAACGGGATAACATTATGATCACTTGATAACTATACTAGAGAACTTGATAAAGGAGACGCTTTATACCAAATTTATCAAGTTTGAATTTTGGCTTCATAAATTTCATTTTTGGGTCTCATAATCTCAAGATAGGGGATATGTGTGGATCCCTAAAAGAAGAATTTATTGAATGATCATCGATATGAACAATGATAACTATGAACTATTGAGTCCTTGTTTTGGCTTGATATAATCAATGTTTTGTGAAATATTTTTCATGATTATCTTTTCCACTGACAAATTTGACTCTAAAAAGAGTTAAGTTTGTTTGGAAGGAGGAATTTGAAGGTAATTTCAATGATCTAAAAAATGTAAGCCAGTGCACTTGTGCTCACACAGCCTTGTAGTGGAGAAATTTTTTTGATCTACAGTTATGCATCCAAGATGTGGGTTGGAATGTGTTCTCATGAAAAAAATGATATGGTGATAGCTTATGACTCAAGAAAGTTGAAAATTCATTGTAGAAATTACCCAACTCATGGATTTGAAGTTATCTATAGTAATATTTTCATTAATGATATGGAGGCATTATATTTATAGTGAAAGGTGTGATATTTGTATTGATCATAAAAGTATAATGTATATGTTCACACAAAAGGAGTTCAATATGAACCAAATAATATGGTTGGAGTTGGCTAAAGATTACGACTTCTCAATAAATCACCACCCTTAGAAAGAAAACAAGGTGGAAGATGCTTTGAGTTGAAAAGACAATTCTAGCTAATCCATGATTAGGATCAGGAGAGATACAATATATTATGCATTTGAAATGGTTGGATCTTGAAATTTTCTTGGAATGGGAGAAATATTCTCTTTCTCATATGAGTGTTCAACCTTATATACAAGTGAATATTAAGGAGTCATAGAAGGAAGATGTAGAGTTACAAAAGAAGGTGAAAAATGATCCTGAATTAAAGCATAAATCTGATGAAATAATAATGTTTAGGAACCTAGTTTGTATACCTACCATTACAACATTAAAGAAGGATATATTGGATGTATTTATTCATACTATATTCACAATTGACGAACAATTATTTACAAGGACATGAAATAGGACTTCTGTTGGGATGGAATTAAAAAAGACTTAGTCAAATTTGTCTCCCGATGCATGGTTTGTTAGAAAGTTAAGCTAGAGATACATAAGTCTAGAAGTATGTTACAACCATTTCCCGTACCAAAATGGAAATGGAAAAACATTGTTATAGACCTTTTCATTGGACTTCCTAAAATAACCAAATGCAATAGTGCTATCAGGGTTATAATTGATCGCCTTACGAAGTCAGAACACTTTATTTCTATTTGATAGGATTTATCTCTTGATCATCTTTCTAGGATATATGTAAATAATAGGGTAAGATTTCATGGATTATAACTTTCCATTATATCTGATCGAGATCTGAAGTTTACCATAGTGTTCAGGAAAATTATTTAGTATTCTTTGGATTGTGAGTTATGTTTCATCACTGCTTATCATCCTCAGATACACAGTCAACCTGAGAGGACAATTCAAACTCAAGAAGACATGTTGAGAAATGATTTATGGATTCCAATGATATATCGAATAAAATCCTACCATTGGTGGAATTTTATTAATAGAATATCATCCACTCCAGAATTGAGATGGATCCTTATGATACCCTCTATGAAAATATTTGAAAACCCCCAACATTTTGAGAGGACAATTATAAGGTCTAAAATTTCATTAAAATTCCCTCTATAGTGAATTATCCCCATATATTTAAATATTTATAACCATTAAATACTTATAATTTTATTTCCACGATTAAAATTAATTAGAATAATTAAGAATCAATTAAAAAGATATGGAATAAATTGACAAAATAACTTGTCCAAAATTTGTTGGTTGATTATATTTCAACCCTCTATCATCTAATGTTCTAAAATGGGGTGTTTTGGAGGTTTTCATATAGGGTTTTATTTTATTATAAATTATTATTTATGGAGTTTCCAAAAGTGTCCATCACCTCAATTATAAAAGGGAACCTCTACCTCACCGCTTTGCTTCATTTTTCACTTTATTTCACAGCCATCCCTAACCATTTTCATTCTAAGCTCACCTATTATTATTATATAGTTTCTGTTCATATTCAAATACTAACTCTAGTTATCTAAGAATATATTAAGAGGAAGCACATCAAGGAAGAAGTAATCTATTCTACTAATTCTTTGAAACTCCGTTCATCTTGTACTTACACTTCAATAGTTGTATAATTATAAAGTAATAACATAAGTATCACTCATATAATTATATTTCATTATAAATTTTAAACAAATATCTTTCACCTTCTATCCATCCTATGAAAAAAAATCACCGCTATTGTGTACATACGGCTTACTGTCTCCACGCCATGCTGAAATCTGTTTTTCAATACCACATAACATGGATGTTTATAATGATGGAATTAATGAAAATATATATGATTAATATAAAATAATATTTATTCTGAGATACAATAAACTATTCACTTAAATACCATTCAATAATTATGGTAATGATATCATCGCTAATGTGTACGTACGACTTAACGTCTCCATGGTGCAATGTGATTCATTCTAAATAATCATCATCAATGAATTATTATATGAATGAATTTAATGAATAATTATGATATATATTATACTAATACCATGATTTAAATGATATTACTATAACCTAAAAAGTTTAATAATAACTTATCTAACAAGACATGCATAAGAACAAACAACGGTTAATACCCTAATAACATTAAATAATGAAATGTTACTAAACAATGGGTAAAAATATGATCATAAATGTTATCATAAAAATGATTCTAATTCTAAAATAAATTAGTAACATTATTTAAATCATTATATAGTAGGTTCGGATATATATGATGCATATTAGACCTAAGATAATAGATAACTTTATAAATCTCATTTTCATCTGAGATTGTTTATTCGTAATTATTTACTAAGGTATATTTATATTCCACATCCATCATTCCAAAAAAAAGTTTTTTAAATTATTATTTATATCATGATATAATTTTTAATGTCTATTTTACAATTTGTTAAATTTTTACTAAATTTAATGAATATAATTATTTTTCATTTTTTGTATGAGGTATTTTTTGACTTTTCCATCAAAAGTACGAGAATACTGTTTTTCAAACTTGTACGACATGAATTTTTTTTTATATTTTTGAAATGATTTATTTCCGTGAATGTTCCCCTATATTTTTATAAGTATTTTTCACATAAAATGATTCCTTATATAATTGTTTTGATTTATGAGGAAGGAAAACATTTTTGTATAAGAAAAGATATTATTCTCATGATTAAATTTTCAGTGTTTTCTCAATATTAATTCCCATTGAAGATGGACTATTTAAATTTGGTTATATTTCTAAAAATGTTATTAATATGATTTTATTGTACTTATTGTTGAATTTTAGTTTCGAAATATATATTTTTAATATCAATTATGATAGAATGTTTTTAACAAACCCATTTAATTTCATGGGTTATGCTATGGTGAATGTTTTTATGTTTTTGTTGAACACATAAAAATTATTTAATTATGATATGGGTGGGACCTTTATCTCTCTACAATTCATTGGGTAAATGTTTATATCACATGAGATATAAATTAACAGAATGACAATTAAATTTGTTCTAGTAATACAGGGCTGGAACGAGAAGTGAACTTGGTTCAGTTATGGACTTTGTCTGCTATGATGGTCTAATAAATGAGCCTTGACTAATATGAAATTATTTTCTATGATTATGTGTTATTCCATGAAATTTCATATCTTATATTATAAATATTGGGATTACATTTTACTTTTATTGTTTATCCCATGAATTGATATTATGATCTTTTATATACAGGATAAGATTTTCAAATGTTAAGTTCTTATGATTATGATTTGATTGATATTTCAATTTATTACCAATAATGAGAATTTGAGGTCACCGTTTCATATATTTCTTTTCCATGGATCAGGAATAAGGTTATTAAAAAATATGTGTGAAAAATGAGCCTAGTTATGAAGAAATAAGCAGGAGAAAATGTGGTTGTTTTATAAACCAGTTGTTTATGTTTCCCAGTTTCTAAAGACATGAAACCCATAGGTTCTTATCATAGTTTTTGTTATGTTATGTAATAAATATTATTAAATTTTGATGTAAAATATATATGTTATGTACGGGCCTCTATATGGACAATATTTCACCCTATTAATTTATGATATATTTCTCTATAAATAACTATTTTTTCATTGATGAAATTCAATACATGAAACTCAAAGTTAAAGAGAATCATGATTTTATATTAAAATATTATAATTAAATGTGATAGTTATCACCTATATTTGATGGATATGATCAGAAAAAATAAATTATAAAAAATTATTTCGTACACATTTATAAAATTAATTCATTGTTTATCAATTGTTTTTAAATGAAAATAAAATCATTTCAATGTTGAAAAATGGTTGTTTTTCTTAAAAATTATTTTTATGTGTGCCATGTGATTTTATTTTAAAAAAATAAATTAATCATTGTTATTGAATAAATTTAATTCAAACGAACTGACCCAGAAGCCACTAACTGGTGCTCCGAGCCGGTTTTCCCCATGGCCTCAAGTGTGCATCCACGTATGCCAGAGGCTACCGACTAGCAGCAAGGGACTAGGGTTTGATAGTGGGAAAACTATGACCTCATAATAGAGTATGCAGCAGAATAGATAACTAAGTTTCACAAACAGTGGAATGTAAATAGATTATTGAAGCAATAAAGAACTGAAATATAACAAGCTGAAATAGTTAAATGCTGTAAAATCCCAAACAACTATGCAATACAATACAACACTGGTCAACAACCGGGCCGACTATACAAATACAAGTACAAATGAAAGTAAAAGTAAAAGTAAAGGGCTCAACTATGAACTCCATGCCAATCCACATACTAGATATCGAGACACTGTCGAACGACAACAACTCGATCAGTAAAACCACTCAGGAAACTCTTCTTGATCATGAAACATTGAGACTCTGCCCTATCTACCATGAAACTCGTGCTCAACGTGAAAAGCAGACATAAGGAAGACACGTACATCGAGGTGCACATGCATGGGTGGGAAATAATCTCAGTAGAGAACCCCGACAAGATACTTATAGTTGTGTTGCTATGTGTATGCAACAGAAAAGTGCTTGGCCTAGCTGGAACACAATAAAGGAAGTAAACCAAACATGCAACCACAATTGAACCTTGGGTATGTAATCCCTGTCAATAAGGAATGTTCAATCATAGATCTCCATATCTATATACAGACACATGTATAGTCCCATATGTACAAACATGTACATAAATATGAATATTCGTGATTAGGTGGTTCGAATAACAAGAATATACATTAGTAGTCGATTCTTGGGACCATAAGCCTGATCTCCTGGATATCATGTGCAAGGACATTGAGCTGGATGTCGTGGAACTGAATCCATGTTTCAATAAATCGATCTGCAGGTCTGTAATCCCATCAAAATGAACTTGCTTCATCCAATGTTGGAGATATGTCTCTGAAAAATCTAAACAAAAACAATAACCCTCTGGTTCAACCAATAAAACTGAAGCGACCCTTTAGACCGTACTCACAGTCTAAACCCACTAGTTCAAAATACTAGATAAGATATAACAAAGAATCTCTGAGGAATGACTCACCGCCAATTCGAACTATAGTCATTTGAAATCAAAGACTCTCTTAGGAAGCAATCACCGTCCATTCCCCCAATAATCATGTTTTATAAAAGACTCTCTAATGAAGCACTCACTATCAATTCCCTCTATAGTCATGTGTGATAAAACACTCTTTAAGGAAGCACTCGCTGTCAATTCCCCCTATTGTGTTTTAGTGTTAAACTACAGACACTCTAAAAAATCACTCAACATCAGTTCCTCTTGTTGTCTCGTAACGTAACTATGGACACTTTGAGGGAGAACTCAATAGAAATCCCCCCTATGGTCTCACAACGTGATAATTATAACAGACACTTTAGGAAATCCCGCAAAGTCAATTTCCCCTATGGTCTCACAACACCAGCTTCCCACAGCCCCGTATGAAGTAATCATCCACAAATGATAATCAACATCAAAATTAATCATCATGAACTACTTAGCTAAACAAATTTTTCATATCATAGATTTTTTGAAAAAATCACTCCATCCTAACAATACTATGAATGGGAACCAATGAAGCCTAATAGGAAAGGATAGACCAAATGGTCAATATCAAGAAACATAGGAAAACACATCCACAACAAGGTAAATAACCCTATTCACAATTGAACCACCTCTACTCAAGAACACATGCATAGTAGGAATCCCAAAAAATGATGAAGATTAGTCGCATCATTCTCAATAACCACCAACCATGAACCACCACTGTTAACTACAACAACATCGGCAAACAAAGTCAGACATAAACAAACGAGTGAGGGTAGCCCAAATGCCCAACCCAATAATAAATCCAAATCCCCAAGGGATTACTAGTTTGGAAGGATTTATAGTTGACACCCGATCACCATCACTACCAATACCTGACATAACAACTCAGGTTTGGTCAAAAAATGGGAACTCAGGTCATACATTAAGGAGGCATCATACCCAGGATCCTCTAGGTAAACACGAGTGAAGGCATCCTACTAAGAATCCTTAGCGAAGAGTATGGGAGGAACACTACATGGGATCCTCAAATGAAGGACAATATAGGGATTCTATAACATGGGTCCTATCAAAGGAAAAACAAGAGTGATATCCTAAAAGGGACTCCCTAAGTCAAAAAAACATGTAATGGAATCCCTCAAGGGTTACTTGAAAGTATTCGTTCTCATGGCCTCATAGGCTAGAAGGGAAAATCTCACAAGAGGGTAAAATGATCAAAATCATATGTCACATGATATAGCTAATAGATAATCTCATCTCAAAATCCTCAACATGGTTGGTCCAAACACCCAGCCTATCATCCACGCCATGTGTCACTCTCTGGTGACAAAAGAACTAGATAACTGGAGGGAGAACCTCTCTGTTTATATAGAAACCCAGAAAACATCATTTATATGACATATAAATGTAAACAGGATTCCACCATTATGATTTACATGAAAAAATGCTCAAAATAGACTACTCTGACTCCCAATTCTTACTTCCAGGGCCCAAGATATCCCAAAACCAATAAGTTGAAGTAGTACATGGCCACAACACATGGCCAGTCCCATAGGATATCCCTTTGTAATAGTAAAAAGAATATACTTTTATATCCGTGGTGTGTAATGTACACAAAAGGTCACTCTATGTGTGTTTTGACCTGAACACATGCCCATGTGCCACTACACTGCGTGTACTTATAGTATACCACATGTTCTTCTTAAAACCACTATTCAGTGTTCTATTTCACACGACCGGTCACACGACCACCCACTACATGGTGTGTACTAAATGAAAACGACATGTACTTATGAAAACATCTTCTTCCCTAAATGGTAAGAACACACAGCGTTTTCCTCTGGAACACATGCTGTGTATTCTGGATTTTCCAATGGGAAATCCCTCAAAACGCCTAAAACGCCCGTTTTCTCCCCCAAAACAACAGACCTAGACACAATAGGACAAAAGTAAGAAATATAAGGATTTAAATACATAAAAACCATTTTTAATGGGTATCTATGGTGAAAACATAAATAGCCCTTCATTTAGATAGAGCATGATCGTCTTTAATAAGAGTATACTAGTATTTAACTGAATGTGTGTCTAGCTCCCTCTGAGCCAAACTAACATCCTTCTAAAACCCTTCTAGGATTCAAGCACGGGTCAAACATTTCTCAGTAATCCAACATTTCACAATGTCACCCCTACAACATAAGGACATTCCAACACAACATCTAGTATCCAAGTCCACATAATATCTTGAAACATCGTTCCTAGGCTCGCACCCGACCACTCACCGATTTAGATTCAAATGATGCCACCTGGAACAGCAATATCAAAAACACTAGTTGACTAGGCCAGGCACCCAAACATTCCTACAAGTCGAAGCCAGACATGAAAAACAAGCACCGCCAAAAGGCATTGGAAAACACGGGGCAACTATTCTCACACCGGTTTCTCTAGAATAGAAAAAACATCAACCTAAAAGGGTTTTATTCATAACCAAGGGTCTCTAGGTCTTCCACCTTTCCCTATAGAAAAATCCACACAACTAAGTCAAAAAGACTAACCACCTTTCCCAAAAGATCCAAAATCTCTTAGAAGAGGGTGAAGATCATAATGACCAAATAAAGTCAAAACCAAAATAGAAAATACATGGTCCTTGATGCTCTCCAAGAATCCTCAGAAAGAACTACTCCCTAGAGTCGGCAACCCAAGTAGAAGAGAAACTGAACTGACACTCATCGGGTATCTGTATACAGAAATACCACAAGGAGGTCCAGTTCACATGAAATGCCTTGGTATCTATCGGAATCATAATCATATATTCAACTAGATAACCAAAGACCTGAGAAACAACACCCAATAGGGGTTTAATTTTTTTTTTGCACATGCCACATAGATTATCTCGGGTCACTACACCACCTATGCATGAGGATATAGTCATCAACCTCAACAAAAATATCTCAATATAGATCCATGTAACCCATAATCAAAGTAAATATTATGTGTATGAAGAACAAAATATCTTAGTCATTATTAAAAACACACACTAGAAGGACTATATGATGTGAATATTATATTCCTAGTATGATGCATGAGATGCCTCTTGCCTTTTTTGGCCTTGTGTAAATGTCTGTCTCTAGACTCTTATCAATGGAAATGATCAAGATATCCATAGTAAATCAAAACACCACACAACATGTGCATCACTCAAGGATAAAATTATATACAACCGTATCATCACAAAATCCGAACAGCAACCCCAAACCCTAGAAACCAGGACTTCCTTCTAGAAAAAGTTTCCTTAACTCACAAGTCTGATATCTGTCACATGTTCCGACACATTCCTAATAATCTAGTCTACCATATCCAAAATAGTAAATACAATGAATATAAACCAATTTGATACCACTTTGTAATGACCCGACCCAGAATCCACTAACCAGTGCTCCGAGCTAGTTCGCCACAAAGACTCAAGCATGCCTCCCCGTACGCCAGAGGCTTCCGACTAGTAGTGGGGGCATAGGGTGTGATAGTGGGGAGACTATGCCCTCAAACCAAAGTAAGAAACAATAGAAATAACTAAGTATCACACACAGTGGAACGTAAACAGATAATGGAAGCAATAAAAAACAAAAATAGAACAAGCTAAAATAGTTAAATGTAGTAAAATCCCATAGAGCTATGTAATACAATACAATAATGGTCACCCACCGGGCCAACCATACAGATACAAGTTCAAATGAAATTAAAAGTAAATTTAAAGGGTTCAACTAATAACTCCAAGACAATCCACATACCTGACCTCCAGACACTATTGAACAACAACAGGTTGATCCATAGAACCACTCGAGCATCTCTACTCGATTGTGAAACACCGGGTCTCAGCCCTATCCACCATACAACGCGTTCTCATCCAAAAAAGCATACATAAGGTCTACACGTACATCGAGGTGCATCTGCAGGGGTGAGAAATAATCTCATTAGGGCACCCCGACAAGCAACCTATAGCAGAGCTGGTAAGTGTATGCAACAACAACGTGATCATCCTAGATGGAACACAACAAAAGAAGTAAACCAAACTTGCAACCACAATTGATCCTATGGTATGTAATCCCTGAAAAATTGGAAAGATCCATCATGGATTTCCATATCTATATACATACACATATATAGTCCCATACCTATACACGTATACATAAATATAAATATTAATGATTAAGTAATTCAAATAAAAGGAAACAACATTAGTAGTCGATCCATGGGACCATAATCCCGATCTCATAGACATCCTATGAAAGGGAATTGATTTGGTCATCATTCCACTCAATATGTGTATCAATAAGTTGATCTATGGGTCTATAATCCCCTCAACATGTACTTGCTTTAGCCAACGCTGAAGATATGTCTCTGAACAATCAAAAAAAAAACAATTAACCCTTTGTTTTAACAAATCAAACAAAAGAAACCCTCTAGGTAGTACTCACAGTCTAACCCCTCTTGATCAAAATACAAGAGAAGATATAACAAACACTCTCTGAGTAAGAAATCACAGACAATTTCCCCTATAGTCATGTGTAATCAAAGACTCTCTGAGGAAGCAATCACCGTCAATTGCCCCTATATTCATGTGTGATCAAAGACTCTCTAAAGAAGAACTCACTTTCAATTCCACCTACAGTCATGTGTGATCAAAGACTCTATGAAGAAGAAGTCAACATCAACTCCTCTTATCGTCTCGTAATGTAATAATAGAAACTCTGAGCTAGAAATCAATGTCAATCCCCCCTATGGGCTCGTAGTATGACAATTATAATAGAAACATTGGGAAATACCTCAATGTCAATTTCCCCTGTGTTCTCACTACACCTGGTTCGCGCAGCTCAATGTGAAGCAATCATGCAAAAAAGATAATAAGCAACCAAATAAACTTCATGAACTACTAGGATAAACAATTAAAACATATAATAACATGTCAAATAAAATCACTCCATCCTAAATATATAGGCATGGAAAACAAAGCATCATAACAGGAAAATCTATACCAAATGGTCAGTGTCAAGAAATATTGGAAAACACATCCACAACATGGTAAATAACCCTATTCAAAATTGCAGCACCTCAACTATGTAACATAGGCATAGTAAGAATCCCATTAAATGATAAATACTCTTTGCGTCAGGCTCAACAACCACCAACCAGGAAGCACATCTTGTAACTACTACAAAATCAGCAATCCAAGTCAGATAAAAAAAAATGAGTGAGGGTGGATTGAACGTCGAACCAAATAATACATCCAAATCCCCAACGGATTACCAGTTTGGAAAGTCTTTTAGGTGACACCTGAACACCATCTCTACCCAATCCTAACGCGACAACTCAGGTTCAGTCAAACAATATGCACTAAAGTCAAACACTATGAATGCATCATACTCGGGATCCTCTAGTTAACCACGAGTGAAGGAATCCTAAAAGAAATCCTTAGTGAAGAGTAAAGGAGGAATCCTACATGGGATCCTCAAATGAAGGACAACATGGGAAATCCATAACATGGGTAAAATCAATGGAAAAGCAAGATAGAGATCCTACAAGGGACTCCCTAGGTCAGCACACAAGTAAAGGCATCCCTCAGGGGATTCTTGGAAGTATTCAGTATCATAGCCTCATAGCCCAGAAGGGAATATATCAAAAGAGGAAAAATGATCAAAATCATAGGTCACATAAGATATCTCATAGTTCATCTAATCCCAGAAGTCATAACTAGGTTGGTCCGAACACCCAACCTATCATCCACACCATGTCTCACTCTCTTGTGAAAAAAGAAATCGATAACTCGAGGAAGAACCTCTCCATTTATATAGAAACCAAAAAAACATCATTAAAATGACCAATAAACGTAAAAATGATTCCACCATTGTGATATACGAGAAACAACACACAGAATTGACTACTCATACGCCCAATTCTGATTTCTAGGGCCTAAGATATCCCAAAACTACTAAGTGGAAGTAGTACATGGCCAGAACACATTACCAGACACATGGGGTCTACCTATGTAATATTATATAGCATGTACATTACTCTACGTGGTGTGTACTATCCAAAAAAGTTACTCTATGTGCATTTTCTCCCAAACACTTTCCCATGTGCCACTACACAGTGTGTACTTATAGTACACGTCGTGTACTCCTTAAAACAACTATTTTCTGTTCTATTTCACATGGTCGGTCACAAGGCCCCCCACTACATAGAGCGTACTCAAAGTATATGGAATTTACTTATGAAAAATTCATTTTCCTCAAACAGGAATAACACACGGCTTGTTCCCCTTGAACACACGCCGTGTATTTTGGTTTTTCCTACGAGAAATCCCCCAAAATTCCTAAAACGCCAGTTTTCGCCCCCGAAAAAATAGATACAGACTCAAGGATACAATTGTAAGCAATATGAGGTTTTAAAGGCTTAAAAATAATTTAAATTAGATATATGGAGAAAACATAAATGGTATTTCCATTCGGCGGAAACCGTCGAAGCTTCGGTTGATTTCACGGCTCATTGTTGCCACATGCCCACACAACGCGTCAAGAGCATTGAATCGGTACCCCTATTGCCTCCTAACTCTCCCTCATTATCAATCTCCAATTTCTCCCATAGGTCATTACCAAGGAGGAGGTTTAATAGACTTTCTCAAGGAGGAGGAGGAAATAAGAGAAGGAAGAAAAGAAAATAAAAGGAAAAGAAGAAAAAGTATCTTAGGCCAAGCCCCATGCCTGACATGAGTTTATGACTTCCCTAGGCTAAACTCCCCTTCCAGACTCAACAAAATAGATATAATATCAGTCATATGCTCTGTTTATATGTTATTTCCAAACAAACATGCACGAATAAGTGAATATTTAATTTAATAATATGAAATATTAAAAATTCCACCAAAATTCAGAAAGATCATATTTCCACCAAACTATTAACCTAGGGTAAAATCTCTATTATGGGACTAATAGAGTTTTCAGAACGAATATCTGAGATTATATGTTAAATTAGAATGAAAACTTTACCCCCATGAGCATCTAACATCAAAAATTCAAATTTCTTCTCAAAATGACAGTCCGGAAGAACATGTGTTCTTACATTAATGAAATTTTATCATATTATATTCAATAAAATATTTTAATATTCCTTTAATAGTTATTTTAAGGAAAATTAATGATTCTAAATTTAGTTTTATCCTTCAAAAATAATTTTTCAAAAAAAAAATCATTTTGTTTTGTGTGATTATTTGAAAATTAATTTATTATGCATTTAGGAATTAAATGTTATAATAAAAAATAATTTTCAGAATTTTTTTTTCCAAAATTTATAAGGATTCCATGTTAATTTTTTTCTGAATTAATCATAAATATGGTTAAAAATTTACACCTCAATTAATGATAAAAGGGTTAATTATTATATTAAACTAAAATAAATTTTTTTAAATATCCATTCATCATGAATAAATACTATTGGTAGAATATATTTTACCCTTAAATTATCATATATATTAATTTGGGTTAAAATGGACCCAATTTCACTTTAATATGGTTTTATTATATTTTAATTTTTAGGTATTTACAAGAATAACACTTCTGGAAATTTTAAAAGGGAACCTTGTCTCCTCTACTATTAATAGTAATTGAGAAATTCATATAAAATAATATCTACCCAAATACTCTCAAAAATTCATTTTCTATTACATTTATGATATTTTCCTCCCAAAATACTCATCAGATAATCCTTAATTTTCTTCTTAAAGGAGGACACCCGACGTGGTGGTATATGTTCTAATCGAGGTTTTTAGTTTTTATTTCTTATGAAAAAACCTTAAATTATTAAATAAAAATTATAACATGTTGTAATAAGTATATATACTATACTTATATTTTTTTATTTTAATGTTTTTTGAATTTTATATATCTTACACATTCAATATCAAATTTTAATGCCACTCATTTTCACGTCTGGACTACCACCTCCATAAAGGGATGTGATTCGTATTTCCTTTAATTTTTACATGGATAGTCATAGAGATACTTATAGTGAATACATATAATATATATTATATAATTATTATTTTTTATAGGTATGGTTATTTATTATTTATGTTTCATTATTTATATGCATCAAAAATTTGAAAATCACTCATGCATACATACAGATTGATGTCTTCATGAAGCGATGTAATTAGTTTCATATTTCAACCATTATTGAATGGTTATCGATGTTTATGTAATTTTTAAATATGCTAATTATGACTTTATTATTATTTTTTAGATAATAATACCATGACTATGGTGTAAGTTTTATAATCATTGTACCAAAACGCGCATGGAAAACAGATCACTTTTCACTCAAATGATTATTTTTATTAAATATTATTAACTAATGGGTAATTAAAAATTTTAAAGTAATGTTACATTGAATTATAAATATTAGAAAAGATATGGTATATATTTATAATAAATATAAAATTATTATACTAGATCCAAGAACATTAATGAATGAAGACGGACCTCTGGTACGTGTTTATATTTCAAACTCATTTTTTAGGAATTCCAATGTTAAATTTATAATAAGGTAATTTATAATATTATTATTCTTTAAAACTGATATATTTTTTTCTGATATATTTATTTCTGAAATTTTATGTTATTAGTTCCATTTTACTCTCTTTTTTATATAAAATAACTGACAAAATGTTTTATGAAATTCTGACCTTATTTCCTATTTAGTCAATGAATTTTCTATACCATGTCTTTTTTCTTTAAAATGTATTCATGACGGAAATTTTCTATAATAAAATAATTATATAAATTTATTTTCAACCACATTTTATTTTTTATTCAAATTTTAAAAAATAATAGACTTTTTATTTTCTTAAAGAGGTACTCTAGGACTTTTTACCAAATGATTATAAGGAATATTTTTTATAACTATTAACAAATGAATAGATTTTCCCACAATCATGAAAATAAAATGGTTTTGGTATTCCTTTAAATTTTTCTATGTTTATTTTAATTAATTTTTTTTCACAATATTCAGAAAATTTCGTGTTTTTAGGATATGGGAGGAAAATATATATTTTCTCCATTTTAAATAAAATGATCAAATGGACTTATAATGTTATTCTTCATATATTAAACAATCCCATGATTTTACTTATGATTTAATATATATATTATATATGGATATAATCTATTTTCATTATCTTTATGGATTATTTTTATGTTATAGACAAACTTTTATGAAACTCATGTTTTTCAGAAGTTATGATATCATGAATTGATGAATGTATTTATTATATAATAACACCAAAATTACAGGTGTTAATTATATTATGAGTGATTATATTAAATATTTTAAATGCATTTTTTTATTGATTAATATCTCATGATGTAATATTTTCTTGAATAGCAGGTTAACCAAGATCATTAAGTGAATCTCTCCACTATGATTGTCCCGGGAGTATACCATGATTAAAAAAATTAATAAAATAGTGAATGAAGAAAATCCTATTTTTTACATTGTCCACTATGATAGCCATGGTTTGGAGCCAAGAATAATGAAATGATTTTCTGTTCTTTTGATAGTTCCATAGAATTACAATTATTTTTTTTATAATTTGGACATTATCTCATGTATAATGATTGATTAATGATGATTCCTCACTCTTATGATTCATGCCTTTTGAAATAATAAATCATTAGGTCATGATTTAGGATTAATTTTCTATGAAATATTGGGGATGAAATTAGTATGTTATAATAATGATCTCATGCCCTTATTTATATATTATACGCCCATAGAGACATTTTTGGACATATATCACATTTACCCTTATAGAGAAACTAAAATAACCCTTTCTTACATTTCTATTTTCCCCATGTTATAAAAAAATTTGAAGTGAGAAATTTCTAATAACAAATACTACAAGATAAAAACTATGTAATATATGAGAAAAATATTTTATAAAATAATTTTAATATTTATCTAGTATCCAAAGTCTCTAAACCCTCTATGATCCCTGAGAATGTATTTTAAAAACAATTTGAATAACCATCTATTTTTATGCAATATTAATGTATGTTATGATTGTTACACCTTAATATGGTTTCACAATGAACCCATATCATAAGTTTTATGATATAATTACTCGTATTATATGATTCATGTAACGCCCCAACCCCAGCTACCCTGAGTCGGTGCGTTACTTCTTAACATTGTCATGATCACAAAAGATCAAGTCTTGAAAGACCGATTAGTTTAGTAGCCTTGGAAACACTAGATACATTCATAAATGTTACATTACATCATAAAGTGAAAGACTAATAACAAAGTCTTCATAGTCCACACTCATATCCTCTTCAGACTATCCCTGCAGGTCATTCATAAAATACTTCTTCACATCCTGGAAAATATTAAAACATTGAAAGGGGTGAGCTCAGATGCTCAGTAAGGATAACAATATTGAGGAAGCTTTCATAAATAAACATAAACATTTAAGGAAATGTATAACTAAAACAAAAGCCTTTTAAACATGAACATCAATATAATATGGCAAAATTAAAATGAGATAATGCCATTTACTTCTTCACATGGATATTATACTGGTCGAATAATCACATGCAATATCAATAACCACTTTCATAATGATGGAATGCATAATTCCAGACATTCTGAAACATTTTTTCAAGGCCTCGGCCAAGACGTCTAAAATGATTAAGGCCTCGGCCAAAATCACAAATCAAATGGGGAAAGGGCCTCGGCCAATTCCACGTCTAGTGGTCTCTTGAGACCTACCGATGCATCGATGAGCTATAGCGGGCTCCACCCGTCACTTATTAAGTCCAATGCATTCCTCATATGAATAGGTTTAAACATATCATAAACCATAGCATAATCGTATCACATAAAACATGCATAAATGAAACATAACATTTCCATATTTCAATCACAAGATATCAATACAGCACATTGATATAATAAAAACGCTTTCAAAACCATTTTCAATACCAAAATAAAAGAAAGTTAAAACTTTGTATTTATTTTTCATTAAAAAAAATGATGGCTTGTAGAGGAAGCTGAAACTCAAATAATGGTCACGGCGGCGGAGAAGTCGTTGTCGCCGCATAAGTACGGAAAGAAAAAAATTCCCTTTTTGTCCTTTAGTAAAACGCTTCGTATAAAAAAGATTCCTTTTGAATAAACGTAAAAGTCAAAGGGGTTTATACACCGTATAGAAGAAAGTTGTGTATAAAACCAAATATGCCTCAATGAAAGGAGATTGAGACGAAGTCCTTAGAAAGATCATTTTTAAAATAAAATATATCTATTATGTGTATTCACTATAGGTACACATAAAGAATACAAAATAAGAAAAAATAATATCATGACATAATTTGAAAGTAGGAGATTAACCCAAATAATGGAAGTTGGGTTAAGAAATTCCCTTACCTTGCGTCTTTTCCTGACTCGACTGTTCTTTAACCTCCTTAATAATAAACTAGAGTTAATTTCTATTTACTTAAGAACCTTTTTTATGTTCATTATTTATTTTATATCACTTATTACCATGTTATGAACATTATGTAATTATTTAAGTTAATAACGGTCGTTTTGTCGATCTTTGGTACTTGAGTCAACAATAAACTTCATATAATTACAAGTTGTTTATGTGGTAGAATATCAATTACCTCCAAAAATATATTCATGGTTTAGATGTCATATATATCATATATATCCAGTATATACATTCATTCATAATATTACGTAACATTTAGAGGTACGAAATGAAATGCACCGTTCATGGAGACGGTAAGCCGTACGTACGCATGAACGCTACATTCATTTCTATTTCGTATTTAATGGAATTAAATCATAATAATATAAAGGTATAATATATTTCCAGTATAATATCATATATAATATCATTTACTCCATCCTTTATACATCCCACATATGGCATTAATGATTCACATCACTTTGAGGGGGCGGTAGTCCGCACTTCCTAAAATGAAATTATCGCGTTTACCCATAATGGAAATCATAAAGTATGACATAAATGAAAATTACAGAAGCATAAGGAAAACATAAACATAATATATATATCATATATGAAAATAGTTTCATCAAAATGGCCACCATTATAGGTGTTAGTAGAATTTGAACAATCATCATTTCGTGAGGCAGTATTTCGCCACCCACAGAAACAGTATGTTCTTTAACCATTAGACGAAGGTGTGTGTAAGTGTAAACCAAATACATATCATAAAAACATCCTAGTATATTTTAGATACTGTTTTTGTTACAAAATAAAGGAATGAAAAGAGTTTAAGGGGATGGAGAAGAAAAATAAAACAAAACAACATTAGAGAAGACATTACCTAAAATTCGGGTAACTCTTTTTGATTTTAGACAAAGGCTTCATTGGGAAGACTTCTGCCCAAAGTGAGGCTTCTAGGAGTAAGTGAGGGATGTTGGGAGAGTATTTGGGCAGAGATTGGCCAAGCCAAATGGCTTGAAGGTGTGAATAAGGCGGGAGTGGTGGGGGCCTTTTATAAGTGGAGAGGAGGGGCACTTTTGGAAAGTAATGAAATGTTATTCTATTATAGAATGATTTTCGGATTCTAAAGGTCCCACACTTGTATAATTCGAGGCTAAGGTGATAAGGGATCGAATTCCCCTCATCCAATAGGATTTGGACAAGTGTAAGCCTTGGATTTGACATTATCTTCTCATTTTATTTAAATCGTTAAAAAATGAGGTCATCGCTGCATCATCATGATGTCATAAATAATTTAATTTATTTAATGTCTAAAAATTATAAAACAAATACTATGATGTAGGAAATCTTTTTAGATTTCTAATGACTATTTATAATCAAAAATATTACTTGTATAACCCCATGTAAAAATTGTTTTAGTAAAACATTTTATGTTTGTGTCATTTTTTACTTTAACATTAAATAAATGGTATTTATGTCATTTTCCAACTAAAGTGGCTCCATGGGGTCCCCAAGTTGACCCATGGATTGTCTTGGTCGGGCATGGCACATACAATGATGGTAGGACATGTTTCAAGCTCATCTCATATTATTAAAACATTATTTTCACCTTAAACTACACTAATTACCTCTAATCGCGATTAAGAACATAAAAGTTACTATTCACCAAAAAATTATTTTAATCTCATTGAACCACATTTTACTTCTTAATGACAACCATGTATGTCGGATTTTTGAAAATAAAATCACAGAAGTGGTAATATTTTATTTAAACGAAAAATCAGTTATTTAACTACCACTTAGTGGTTTCACTATTCATCAAAAAATGAAGTTTTTCAGAACAATGCCAAAATTTCACCCTAAGCTATAATTGATATTCCGAACTCAAAAATGATGTCTATTTTATGAAATTCCAAACATATAATTTTCATTAATTAATTTTATAATTAATTCCCGCTGTCATAACAAATAGCGTGTTTTTAAGAAACAATTTATATCAAAAGACTGACAATTGTTTATATTCAATTTCAAAGTGAAATTAATTCTATTGACCACCATTGGATAAAATGTTAAAAATATATTCTAATTATACTTTAAAACCACTCAATAGTATAACTTATCATTATAAATTATTTTGATTAAAATAGTTGTTTAAAGTATTTTTCACTATTCATAAAAATTTTGAAGTTCTCAGAAAATTACAAAAAATTCATCATAGGCTAATTTCAATATTAGGAATACAAAAATGAAGTCCATTTTGAAATATAAAATTTCTATAAATTTAAAAAGTGGTTATTACTATTCATAACGGATACTTTGATTAGTTTCAGTGTGTTAGAACTCGATGTTGCGTACAATGAAAGCTATTACATTATTGAATGAGAAGCGTATCATGGAAGCTCGGGGTGTTATATTCTCTCCTCCTTCAATAAATTGCGTCCTCACAATTTGAAATTTTTCTTTGTAAATAAAAGGTTGAAAAGAGAAAATAACTTTGTGGAAAAACCACATCGGAAATAAGATTAATAAAATTTATCCTTAATAAGAGGGAAATGGAAAGGAAAAAGTCACTACCCAATTATGATCTCGATTAGGAGAACATTGGTGGAAATTAAAGACATATAATTGGAGGAAAAACGTAAATATTTGTAGGGAGTGATTGAGGTCATCAATCACAATCAACTGTCAAATTGAGGGCCTCAAAGACTTCAATCTATGTTGAGTTAAAATATCATCAGTTCAACAAGACATAAGTTATTAGGATAACACATTTTTTGTTTTAATATCCCTTTACTAAAGTTTAAGAATTAATTTATTCATTGAATAAGAGATAGGTATATATATATTTATGCTTGACAATTAGAGTTTCAACCTTCAACTCATCTTTCACTCAAAAAGATAATAGAACTCAAAAATATTATACTTATTTGAATTGTATAAGTTCGAAATGTTAACACATACCATTTAGATTAGTAAAATTATTTTGTAATAACCAGGGACTTCCTGTAGGCTAGTGGTAGGAAATAAAGGCATGTCACACTATGATTGTGGGTTCGATTCCTGTAGCTTTGTCCGACGCGACGGGTTATGCCCCACCCTGCAGGTTGTCCTTTTCCAAAAACTATAGTATTATAATATTCAAAAATAATCGTCATAAATTTTTAACCTTAAACAATACTATCCAAAGATCAACTTAATCCACTCCAACCTTTATTGTTATCCAAAATACCTCTGTCCAGACTTTCTCTAAAAGGTCTCTTAATTCCAAAATCAATTTATCAGATTCCCCAAACAAAGTAAGGTTTCTCTTATTTTCACATACTAAAAATATAATTACCTTCATCATATTAAAACCTTACTGAAATCAACAAGTACTGCAGTAAAATCCTTATATATATATATATCACATTATTCTAATAAACAGAATAATATACATGAGTCCAAAGGCACCAATACATTAATTATTTTGCTTCAATTATAGTAACAGCATAAGATTGTCCTTGATCCCTTGGCCTTTTCTGAGGTATGTTTCCCTGACGCTTAGGGAATTCATTTGCATAATGCCCCATTTCCCTACAATTGTAGCATTCAACATTAATAGCCTCCTTCTTTCCCTTGAAATCACGCGCCTGGTGACCTTTTTCCCCACATTTATAACGAACTCCCATTCCTTTTAGAAAAGTACCACGGTGATTCTTCCCACAATTATCACATAATGGAAAATCCTTCTTTCACTTTTTCCCTTTATCTGTCTCTTGTTCCACCGTTCTCTTCTTCTCTTTCTTTACTTTGTTGTCATAAGACTTAGAGAATTCCTTTTCTGTCTTGATAGCACATGAGACAATATATTTTTATGTTGAGAATGATTGTGATACTAAAGCTCGACGGAGAAATGGTTTTAACCCATTAAAGAAACGATCAATCTTACCTCTTGGGTTACGTATATAATATTCAACATACCTCGCTAACCTTGTAAAGTTGGCCTCATACTTTGTGACATTCTCATCCTCCTTTTATTTCAGACTCAGAAATTGCCTTTCCATATATGCTCTATGGTCATTAAGAAAGTATTTTTCTAAGAAAAGATCTTTTAACTCCCTCCATTCCATATTCGATATATCATCATCTTCCTTTGTGTTTTGAATCAATGACCACCATTGATCAGCATCTCCAGTGAGGCGGTAAATTTCCATGATAACCTTTTCCCTTTCACTACTCCCCAAGGCGTGGAATATTTTCTCTAAGGAGTTTATCCATTGCTCAGCTACTAATGGATGTGTACCCCCATTAAATGTTGGTGGATATTGCCTCATGAAGCGGTCTAACATTGATCCTCGACGTTGCGGATCAGGGTGCTCCATACGAGTAAGGTTATTATTAATAACCTGAGTGAGTTGTCCCAGTATGGCAATAAGTTGATCAGGACCAGTTGTATCTCTAGCTCCACAATAATTATCTTGAGCAGGAGGGAAATCCCTACACGGAGTGCGTGCATTGATACATTTTCCATTCCTTCCGCTAGGCTCTATTTCTAAACAATGGTATAAACTATATTAGTTTATAAATCAAAATACATAATTCCATACTTGTAAGGTACTTAACATAAATTGAACTATTTATGGATATAATCCATAAAAAATTTTTCTTTGAGGAAGTATATACTCATAACCCTTCATAGTGGATTATAAATAAAATGAGAATTATCCAAAGCATATCCCCCGGGAGTGTCGTAACCAAGAGTGCAGCAAGTCCCGTTGTCGTGCACCCGTTCCCGTTCGAGTCTAGCTCAAAGTGGTGTTTTCGGGTTTTACCCCTAGGTACATCTGTGCCAGAGCCGCCTCTACTTGCTCATATCCAGACAGGGACGTATTGCTCGGAAAACTCACAAAATCTCTATAATACCAAAATTATAGGAAGTTCTTCTATACTAACCCTTAAAGTCTATCTTCGGGCTATGTGCTGTAATCAGAGTTTATCTAAATCTAGCACCCAAGGTTAGTACTAAACTGCCACTGATACCAACTGTAACGCCCTGACCCCAGCTACTCAGAGTCGGTGCGTTACTTCGTAACATTGGCATGATCACAAAAGATCAAGTCTCGAAAGACCGATTAGTTTAGTAGCCTTGGAAACACTAGATACATTCATAAATGTTACATTACATCATAAAGTGAAAAACTAATAACAAAGTCTTCATAGTCCACACTCATATCCTCTTCTGACTATCCTTTCAGGTCATTCATAAAATACTTCTTCACATCCTGGAAAATATTAAAACATTGAAAGGGGTGAGCTCAGATGCTCAGTAAGGATAACAATATTGCGGAAGCTTTCTAAAAAATTAAACATAAACATTTAAGGCAATGTATAACTAAAACAAAAGCCTTTTAAACATGAACATCAACATAATATGGCAAAATTAAAATGAGATAATTCCATTTACTTCTTCACATGGATATTCTACTGGTCGAATAATCACATGAAATATCAATAACCACTTTCATAATGATGGAATGCATAATGCCAGACATTCTGAAACATTTTGTCAAGGCCTCGGCCAAGACGTCTAAAATGATTAAGGCCTCGGCCGAAATCACAAATCAAATCGGGAAAGGGCCTCGACCAATTCCACGTCTAGTTGTCTCATGAGACCTACCGATGCATCGAGGAGCAATAGCGGGCTCCACCCGTCACTTATTAAGTCCAATGCATTCCTCATATGAATAGGTTTAAACATATCATAAACCATAACATAATCGTATCACATTAAACATGCATAAAAGAAAACATAACATTTCCACATTTCAATCACAAGATATCAATACAGCACATTGATATAATAAAATTGCTTTCAAAACCATTTTCAATACCAAAATAAAAGAAAGTTAAAACATTGTATTTATTTTTCATTGAAAAAAATGATGGCTTGTAGAGGAAGCCGAAACTCAAATAATGGTCACGGCGGCGGAGAAGTCGTTGTCTCCGCATAAGTATGGAAAGAAAAACATTCCCTTTTTGTCATTTAGTAAAACGCTTCGTATAAAAAATATTCCTTTTGAATAAACGTAAAAGTCAAAGGGGTTTATACACCGTATAAAAGAAAGTTGTGTATAAAACCAAATATGCCTCAATGAAAGGAGATTGAGACGAAGTCCTTAAAAATATCATTTTTAAAATAAAATATATCTATTATGTGTATTCACTATAGGTACACATAAATAATACAAAATATGAAATAATAATATCATGACATAATTTGAAAGTAGGAGATTAACCCAAATAATGGAAGTTGGGTTAAGAAATTCCCTTACCTTGCGTCTTGTCCTGACTCGACCGTTCTTTAACCTCCTGAATAATAAACTAGAGCTAATTTCTATTTACTTAAGAACCTTTTTTATGTTCATTATTTCTTTTATATCACTTATTACCATGTTATGAACATTATGTAATTATTTAAGTTAATAACGGTCGTTTTGTCGATCTTTGGTACTTGAGTCAACAATAAACATATTATAATTACAAGTTGTTTATGTGGTAGAATATCCATTATCTCCAGAATTATATTCATGATTTATATTTCATATATATCATATATATCCAGTATATACATTCATTCATTATATTACGTAACATTTAGAGGTAAGAAATGAAATGCACCGTTCATGGAGACGGTAAGCCGTACGTACGCATGAACGCTACTTTCATTTCTATTTCGTATTTAATGGAATGAAATCATAATTATATAAAGGTATAATATAATTCCAGTATAATATCATATATAATATCATTTACTTTATCCTTTATACATCCCACATTTGGCATTAACGATTCACATCACTTTGAGGGGGCGGTAGTCCGCACTTTCTAAAATGAAATTATCGCGTTTACACATAATGGAAATCATAAATTATGCCATATATGAGAAATACAAAAGCATAAGGAAAACATAAACATAATATATATATCATATATGAAAATAGTGTCATCAAAATGGCCACTATTATAGGTGTTAAAAGAATTTGAACAATCATCGTTTCGTGAGGCAGTATTTCGCCACCCACAGAAACAGTATGTTCTTTAACCATTAGACGAAGGTGTGTGTAATTGTAAACCAAATCCTTATCATAACAACATCCTAGTATATTTTAGATACTGGTGTTGTTACAAAAGTAAATAATGAAAAGAGTTTAAGGGGTTGGAGAAGCAAAATAAAACAAAACAACATTAGAGAAGACATTACCTAAAAAATCGGGTAACTCTTTTTGATTTGAGACAAAGGATTCCTTGGGAAGAATTATGCCCAAAGTGAGGCTTCTAGGAGTAAGTGAGGGATGTTGGGAGAGTATTTGGGAAGAGGTTGGCCGAGCCTAATTGCTTGATGGTGTGAATAAGGTGGGAGTGGTGGGGGCCTTTTATAAGTGGAGAGGAGGTGCACTTTTGGGAAGTAATGAAATGTTATTTTATTATACAATGATTTTAGGATTATAAAGGTCCCACACTTGTATAATTCTAGGCTAAGGTTATTAGGGTTCGAAATCCCCTCATCCAATAGGCTTTGGACAAGTTTATGCCTTGGATTGTACATTATCTTCTCATTTTATTTAAATCGTTAAATAATGAGGTCATCGCTGCATCATCATGATGTCATAAATAATTTAATTTATTTAATGTCTAAAAATTTTAAAAAAGATACTATGATGTAGGAAATCTTTTTAGATTTCCAATTACTATTTATAATCAAAAATATGACTTGTATAACCCCATGTAAAATTTTTTTTAGTAAAACATTTCATGATTGTGTCATTTTTTACTTTAACATTAAATAAAAGGTATTTATGTCATTTTCCAACTAAAGTGGATCCATGGGGTCCCCAAGTTGACCCATGGATTTTATTGGTCGGCCATGGCATATCCAATGAGGGTAGGACATGTGTCAAGCTCATCTCATATTATTAAAACATTATTTTTACCTTAAACTACACTAATTACCTCTAATCGCGATTAAGAACTTAAAAGTTACTATTCACCAAAAAATTATTTTAATCTCATTGAACCGCATTTTACTTCTAAATGACAACCATGTATGTCGGATTTTTGAAAATCAAATCACAGAAGTGGTAATATTTCATTTAAACGAAAAATCAGATATTTAACTATCACTTAGTGGTTTCACTATTCATCAAAAAATGAAGTTTTTCAGAACAGTGCCAAAATTTCACCCTAAGCTATAATTGATATTCCAAATTAAAAAATGATGTCTATTTTATGAAATTAAAAACATATAATTTTCATTAATTCATTTTATAATTATTTCCCGCTGTCACAACAAATAGCGTGTTTTAAAGAAACAATTTATATCAAAAGATTGACAATTGTTTATGTCCAATTTCAAAATGAAATTATTTCTAATGACCACCGTTGGATAAAATGGTAAAAATATATTCTTATTATACTTTAAAACCACTCAATATTATAACTTATCACTATAAATTATTTTGATTAAAAAAGTTTTTTTAAGTATTTTTCACTATTCATAAAAATTTTGAAGTTCTCAGAAAATTAAAAAAAATTCAACATAGGCTAATTTCAATATTAGAAATACAAAAATGAAGTCCATTTTGAAATATAAAATTTCTATAAATTTAAAAAGTGGTTATTACTATTCATAACCGCTATTTGATTAGTTTCAGTGTGTTAGAACTCGATGTTGCGTACAATGCAAGCTATTACATTATTGAATTAGAAGCATATCATGGAAGCTCGGGGTGTTACAATTCATGGGGTGGTTTATGATTGATTATGGTAATTGAAAATTGAATGGACAGAGAATGATTTTTATAAGCACTGATGGGGGTGAATTAATGATTAATTTTTATATTGTATTTTCATTAAAATGAAATAACCTTGAACTTCTATTAATGATTTATAATTTTTCTAATGATTAAACTCAGAAGCACAACCAAAAGAATATAATAATTTATTTTGGTTGCAACTCAATAAGATTATCTAGTCCTTAACAAGGTTCATAAATAATCCAATACTACAAAATCCACAAGAAAAGAATCCATTTTATGTGGTTAAAATTAGAAGGGTATATACATACACTTGTGTTTCACTATGTTCAATAACACAGTGCATGTTCATCCTATCAAAAATGATGTAACAAATATTTTTATAATAACTTTTATAAAATTTCACCAGCAGGATCAGAATATTATAATTTTTATGATTTCACATATTCAATTTAATACTTATTTTAAAACACTTATCCATTTTATTACAAACAAATAGGTAAAAAATAAGATATTTTCTTAATGTTCATTGGGTTTTATTATTTTTTTTTTCTATAATTATTTAGTATGTAACTTCTATCTAGAATGTATGTCTAGTGTCTTCTAATAATCAAAATAACTTTCCAACACAATTATGTACACATGATTTAACCATATATATTGCTTTTTATGGTGATTAAAATCTCTATCCATTCACTAATCACAAAACCTGTAATTGATATCAACTTATTCATTAACCTAGCCTAGTAGATTCTTTTTTTGGAAATATCAACCACGCCACATGATTTCATAAGTTTGTCTTCAGACTAAATTAGAAACCATTTCATTACCACTTATACTTTTTTCATAGGTGTATACAACACACAAACTATACTTGTACTTAAATAATTTTTTAGATTTTCATGAATGTGAAAATTTAGGGATGATAAATAATTTATCCTCATAAACAAAAACTCAAAATTCAAAACACCTACTCAAAAAATCAATGAAATCTCTTCCAGACTTCTATAGGGTTTTCGAAGCATTTCATAAATTTAAACTTCAATAAGCATCTATATTACTTGGAAAGTGAAAGTAATATTCATTCCATGATTTTTTGGGATGTTTAATTATCAGTACATCATTTTCATATTTATTATATTTATGAGAACTTCTTATAGAAATTTACTTCACAAAATTTTATTTGAAAAATGATTGTTTGGAATAATTAAAACGTTTCTCCATATCGAGATAGTTCATCCAATGATCAATTAGAACATTGTGAAAACATGTTGGAAGACTTATCTGAGAAAAATTAACCATATAATTCCCTACATTATAAAACATCAAAAGATGAATTTTTTACAACAGGTGGACTTTCCATATGTGAACGATGCACCAAAATCCTATTTCAGAAATAATCATATATCATCCTCTGTACAATAACCATTATAAAAAAAGTTAATCTAATCATCTTTTTTTGAGTTAAACTTCATAACTTAGTACATCATTACTTGATAGACATTTTATAATTTTTTTATTGACATTATCCATGAACATTTTATGATGGAATTCATTAATATAATTTTCCTACTTCCCCATTACTATGTATTTTCCCTTTAAATTTTGAAAATGTCACCTAAATCATATAGACGTAACACAACCTTAAAAAATTTATCTTTAATTTATTCATAAACTCATCAAAAAACTGTATTTTATAAACTTATATTGATCCAAATATATGAAACATTGTAATTATGACGGAATTAATCCAAATATGTTGTTGCTTAGACTTAATCCTATGAAATTAAACATCATATCCCGTTATACATTAATTAAATTACTACATTTTTTTATGAAATACTATTTCAACATATTCATCAAAAAATTACAAAATCAATATCTTTTAAACCTCTTAGAAATCAAATATACCATTTCGAAATAAATGGAATTTATGAATATTTCTTTAAGAATAATTCTCAGAAACTCTTTAATTGGTCAACCAAAAATTATTCTATAAAATTTTTATCTAGTGATATTCATATAACATCTTATTAAGTTATTTATATACCCCAAAAAAATTTCCCCTCTTCCTAAAAAAATCTTAGACTATGAGATCATTGTAACTTATGATGTTATAAATTTTTATAATAGAATATCACCACTTGATTTTTTTATAAAAACTATAATCAGAATGAATTTGTTAGTAAAAATTTAAATGTTTTTTTATTTTTGTTAAGAATTAAAAATAAAGCATTTCTATTTTAAAAAATCCAAATAAATACTACCAAAATTCTTCATAACAACTTTCAATAACCTCAAAAACTACTTTATAGACCATATTTCCATCACTCTCCCACCTTAGATTTTGATGTAAACCAAGAAACCTAATTCAATAAAAGATTTTAACTCATGAAATGGATTAATTATCAAATTATTCTACGCATACTTGAGTGAAATTTATGTAGGAAACAAGAATCATTGAACCAATAAAACCGTGTTTCCCATAACCAGTGGATTAAAATATTTTTTTTAACCTTAAAATATTATAAACTATTTCAACCTTATCTTACAAGAATAATTTTTCGTATATCCACTTTAAAAAACAATTCAAATAGTTAACACATACTAAAATCATAACACACCACATTTAATGACTCTCCATAAATATTTACATTCCATAAAATGTTAATGTACATAATAAGAGATAGATTTATGTTACATAATTTTTATCCCCCTTCAAACACTATAGAAACACAAAATGATATTGGAGATATATATCACAACCTTATCCTTGAATAGGGAGAGAGGTTGTGCATCCATGTTCAACATTTGTGTATAAAAAGTCTCTTTCAATAGTTTCTTAGTAGATATATTAGAAACATGTTCCATTTAAGAATCAAATTAGAATGATAGTTTATTATTATCCATATGTTTTTTGATAAAGTAATGTTTTATATCAATATTATTTAATTGAGAATATTGTAAAGAATTTTTTTAGTGAGATTTATATCACTTTGATTATCACAACCAAAGCGAATGGGTAACTTCACTTCCACTAACAAATCATCATACTAAGTTTTCATCCATAAATGTTGTGTTTCATCTTGAGTGGCTGAAAAAAACTCATCGTAAATCCATACAAAGATGTATATAATTTTGATTTATTTTATACCAAATCAAAAAAATTTCTATTGAAAATAATATTCCAAAAGTTGTGGATTTTCTATTATAATCACTTCATTTCCAATCAGTGTTATTATAACTAAACCAATACATTCCTTTTGAGCATTCATATTTTATTCCAAAATTATTTTTTAACTTGAATAATACATTCTAAATATCATAAGAAGTATTTTAGAAAACATTATTGATATAGAAAAGTTTATTTCTTCTTTTGTGAGACTTGTAAGATAATAAAATATTTCATTCCTTTTAGTATGTAAATTTCAAATGACTTTTCCATGTCCTCAAAAAATATTTCCCAAGTCTCATTTTCATTCCCTAAAAAATATATGATCTATATAAACAATCAAAATGAGGAAAAACAATTTATTTTACTTTATGTATAGGTAATTATCAAAGTTTACTTTTTCAAAGATTAACATAATATAGTTACCAATTTGGATTACTAAACACTCAGAGATGGTTTCAACACATTAAAAGACTTCATCAATTTTAAAATATAATATTCATTTTTAACAATAATTAAGCCACATGGTCATTCAATATAAAATTTTCGAAAAAGCATTCTGATAAAAAAAATATTACATTTCTTCAATATAAAAAAATTATAGCCTCATTGTGTAGCGATATTAAGAAAAAAATCTGATAGTTACTAATCATACCACAAGAGAAAAAGCCTCATCAATATCGATTCCGTCAATTTTTAAGTAACCGTCACAAACCATTAATGAATTGTTTCTTATCACATAACCATATTCATTTACCTTATTTCAAAAAACCCACTTTAAAACTATAAGATTTTTATTTTTTGGTTTTGGTATAAGTTCCCAACTATAATTATAATCAATGTAATCCATGTTATCTTTCATGTAATGAATCCAATACTGATGCTTCCATGCTTCATCAACATATTTTCTGTCAACCTATGAAGATGAAGAATTATTTAAAATATAATTTGATGATGTTATGGTTTGAACTTATTTTTTTTAAGATCTCCCATTATCTTATGAACTTCCACTTATTTCCATGAAAAATGTGATATATATTATATTATTCCTCAAAATTTGAGAGAGATGAGTTGAAATCCTCATCTTTTATTATATAAACATCATTAATATCATTATGAACTTTTTCATGTTTCTCAACTGAAACCACTTCATTTCCTCATCATCTGCACTTGCGTCTATTTTTGAAACATTATTATCAGGTTTTCCATAACATTCACATCTATAGAGTATACTATATTTCATAATTATATTTTAAACCTGTTGGAATCACCTGTTTTGATAATCCCAAATCATGCTTAAACATTGATTATGATGTATTAATACCCTTGCATTAATCTTATTATTCTATGCTTAAACGTATTTTATTCTAAACAGTTCATATTCTTACTCTCATAACTTTACTGTAACAGCTTACAGTAGTATTTACATAAGTTTGGTATTGTTAGCTAACAGTCAGAGCTTTCTTCTCAAAGTCACAGTTACAGTTAACTGTCACCTTAAGTTACTGTTGCAATAAGTTCACAGTTACAAGGTTACAGTCAAAGACTAATACAAGCTTACAGTTACGAGTCTACTGCTATCTATTGTCAAAGCTCACAGACGAAGGTCACAGTTACAAGACTTCTGTTCAAAGTTTTCTCTGCTCAAGTTCACAGTCGAACAAGTCTACAGTTGGAACAAGTTCACAGTCGAACAAGTCTACAGTTGGAACAAGTTCACAGTCGAACAAGTCTACAGTTGGAACAAGTTCATAGTCGAACAAGCCTACATTCATAAGTCTACAGTCAAGGTTACAGTTAGACAGCTTCTGTCGACTAAGTCTACTGATGATCGAGGTCTACAATTGACAAAGGTTACAATTCTACAAATTTGATATTACAAGTCTACAGTTAGAGAGGCTACAGTTACATGGAGTAAAAGCTACTATTGCAAGCCTACAGACAGCAAGCCTTTTGTTGAAGTCAGCAGTCAGAAGGAAGTCCACAGTTGGAAGACCACAGTTGAAGTCCACAGTGACATACATTCTCGACTCACTGTTTTAATTTCTTTATTTCCTACATTTAATCTATCTAACGGTCATATCATACATTTTGATGATTTGTCAAATATCTGATAGAGGTTGTCGGATGTCAGGAACCCGTACCTCGTACCTGCTGAAAAGAAATCTTTTCTGTCCCCTGTCGGGAGATAAATACGAGAAGACTACGCTGCCCAAAATGGATGCGAATCAGAGAAGTGCGTGGTGGACGAAATATACCAGAAACACAAGAAGATAAAAACGAGTTCCATCAAGAACACAGAGAAGCATATAGACAATCAAGTATACTCGAGAAGTGTTATGTGCATACAAGAAGAACCCTGAAGAACTTCATCGACTACATTCTCACTACCTGTGAACCTGGAGCATACGACACTCTGTTTCTCAAACAGAAACGAGAAGAGGACTCAAACTCTCTTCTGATCGAATCCAAGAGCTACACTGAGATCACCAGAACCACTTCTAAACTCTACATATCTTGTTCTGTGATTTATTCTACATTTTGAGCAGTGTGTGTTATCTGCTGTATTAAACACACACACTGACTCCTGTACTTTCACTTGAGGATCTGTAAATCCTCAGCAAATCTTTTTGCACCCCATTTCCCACTGTGGATAGTGGTAGAGGTCTTGTGACCTGAACAGCTGGCTGCTGTTGTTTGTTTTCCCACGAAGAACTGTGGTAGAGGTCTTGTGACCTGGACAGTGTGTTCACTGTTGTTAACCCCGATCCAGGGTGTGGATCATTTTATATAAACTTTTGAGAGGACTAAGTCTCGGCTTGAGACGGAACCTCTTGGTTAATTCTCTGTGTTTGAAGTTTTTCTCTATATCCATACTATACATATTTTATTTCATATTCCGCTGCTATTACTTTGAAATATAATCTATCTTCAAAGATACTATGATAATTAAATTCGCAAGTGTTTATATTTGTTATAAATCAGTAAGTTAGTTTCAAAAGTTAATTTAATCATAAGATTAAGTTAACTGAGAATTAATCAATCTTTGAGAAACTAATTGAACCTTTATAATCTATATAAATTCACTACAATTTAATTTGTTTTTGAAATTGGGGGATTTTAATAGAAATTGTTTTTAACAGAAATTTTAATTGGAACTCAATTCACCCCCCCTCTTGAGTGTCCACTCCGACCAACATTTGGTATCAAAGGTTGTGTTTATCTCTGTTATACTTGCTCAAAGTTTTATTTTAACTCTCTGTTTTTAAACTGTGATTGTAGTTTTATCTAAAAGATCTTAAATTTCTGTTAGTTCTAAATTTTATCTCTTTAAAACATTTTCTAAAATTTCCTTATGGATAATAGACTAGAAGGTGCTGATACTAACAGGCCACCCTTCTTTAATGGTGTGAATTATGCCCAATGGAAGCTCAAAATGAAAATTCATTTGGAAAGTATGGGTTTTGATATTTGGACTGCTATAGAGTCTCAATACAAGATTCCAGAAACTGAAAGAATAACTTGGGATGAACCTACTAAAGTAGCTTACAATAATAATTGTAAGGCTATGAATGCTCTCTACTGTGCTCTAGGAGATGAGGAATTCAATAGAATTTCTGCATGTAAAACTGCTTTTGAAATCTGGGACACCTTAGCTGTTTCTCATGAAGGAACAACTAATGTCAAGGAAATGCGGTTAAATACTTACACTATCAAATATGATAACTTTAAGATGAAAGCTGATGAACCTATTTCTGATATGTATCTCAGGTTTAATGAGATAGTCAACACAATGAGCTCACTCAGAAAGATTGTTCCAGCAAAGGAGCAAATCATGAGATTATTGAGATGTCTGCCTGACAGATGGAGAGGCACATCTGTTTCAATTAGAGAATCCTGTGATATTGGAACTTTGCCTGTCAAGGAGTTAATTGGTAAGCTGATGATGTACGAAGAAGAGCTAAAGGTGAATAAAGAGGAAGATGAGGAACCAAAACGAAAATCTGTAGCTTTTAAGTCTACTGCATCAAAGAGCAAAGACAAGGAGAAAGTGCATATACCAACTGAAAGCTCATCTAGTGAAGACTTAGATTCTGACAGTGATGCCGAGATGGCACAAATAGCAAGGAGATTCAAGAAGTTCTATAGGAAGAAGAAATTTTTCAGAAAACCAAACTACAAGGGTAAGTATGATAGACAAGGTAAGTGGAAGAAAGATTGGAAGAAAACTGATAAAGAAGAAGACATAGTTTGCTATGAATGTAAAAGGAAAGGACACATCAAAGCTGACTGTCCTAAGTTAAAATTCAAGAAGAAATATGAGTACAAGGACAAGAATTATAAGAAAGCTATGAAGGCCACCTGGAGTGCTTCAGAAGACAGCACAAGTGAATCAGAGTCCAGTGATTCTGAAAGAAATCGTGCTAATATGTGTTTCATGACAAACACATCTGAGGTAACCTTAGAAACTCCCACTTTAAACTCTTATTATTCTGAAGGTGAAGCAGAATCTGGTTCTGATTCTGAAAATATGTCTAAAGATGAATTTACTGAATACTGTAATATGCTTAAAGAAACGTGTAATGAACTAAAGGATAAATATAAGTCTTTAAAGAAATAGCATGCTCTTACTGCAAGTGTCAAGTCTGCACTTGATGTAGAAAAAGAGAAAAATGTTCAATTATTAAAGGAGAATACAGAACTGAAACTATCTAATGAACAACTCAGAAAGGACTTAAAAACATTCACAAATGGAAAAGATACTCTAACCCAACTGCTAGGAAAGAAAGTTACACCTAAGTATGCTACTGGCTTGGGATACCAACCTGGACAAAGACAGTTTACTAAAACCCGATTTATTTCTAAGTCTGGAAAAAATCCTGCTAGTTCCAGTTTTGGAAATTCGTATGCCTCAACTGGTTATTTAAATAGTTGTAGATCAAATAAAGTATATCTCTCTAAATCTGTTGCATCTATTAATTGTATGGGACCCATAAAACAAATCTGGGTACCTAAATCCTTGATTGCTAACATATCTGGACCCATGAAAATCTGGGTACCAAAGTCATTTCCTGTCTAATCTGTTTTGTAGGAAATCTGTTTGAAAAGCAATTACAAGAAGGTATGGTACTTAGACATTGGATGTTCAAGACACATGTCTGGGGACTATTCGTGCTTCAAAAGCTTAATAAAGGTTGATGGAGGATATGTCACTTTTGGTGATAACTCAAAAGGAAAAATCATCGGCTTAGGCCAGATTGGTAACACTGACTCAGTATTAATTTCCAAAGTTTTATTTGTTGATGGACTTAAGTACAACCTGCTTAGCATTTCTCAATTGTTTGATGATGGTTTTAATGTCAAGTTTGAAAACAATTCTTGTGATGTTTATAATTCCAAAAATGATTTAATATTTTCTGCCTTAAGAAATGAAAATGTTTATGCTGTTGACTTAAACACTTTAGCTAAACATAATGTTACTTGCTTAAATGCTTTTAATAAAGAGTCTTGGCTGTGGCATATGAGATTAGGACACTGCAACATTCACTCGCTTAGAAAACTCTCTAAGAAAAACCTAGTTAGAGACCTACCTAAGCTTGAATTCCCAAATGACAAAGTGTGTAATCCCTGTCAAAAGGGAAAACAACACAAAGTTTCTTTTAAACCAAAGAAAGAAGTTTCAACTTCTCAACCACTTGAACTAGTTCACATGGATTTGTTTGGACCATCAAGAATTTCAAGTCTAAATGGGAAGCACTATGTTTATGTTCTTGTAGATGACTTTTCTAGATATACTTGGGTATACTTTCTAGCTCACAAAAGTGAAGCCTGCTCTTCCTTTGTTAAATACTCTAAGTCTGTAGAAAATCTTAGTGGACTTAAGATTAAGACCTTGAGGAGTGATCATGGCCGTGAGTTTGAGAATCAATAATTTGAATCTTACTGCTCACACAATGGCTATGCTCACAATTTTTCTGCTCCTAGGACACCTCAACAGAATGGTGTAGTGGAAAGAAGAAACCGAACCCTGCAAGAAATTGCAAGGACTATGCATAATGAATATGACCTGCCTGTTTACTTTTGGGCTGAAGCTGTAAATACAGCCTGCTATGTTATTAATAGAGTCTTGATTAGAACGATTCTTAAGAAAACCCCTTATGAGTTGTGGAATAATAGGAAGCCTAAGGTTAATTACTTTAGAGTTTTTGGTTGAAAAGTCTTTATTCTGAATACTAAAGATAATCTTGATAAATTTGCTCCATAAAGTGATGAAGGAATTTTCCTGGGTTACTCTATGTCTAGTAAAGCCTATAGAGTGTTCAATAAGAAAACCAAATGTGTGGAAGAATCTGTTCACATCAAGTTTGATGAGACTGATACACATGAGTCTAAAACTTCTCTTGAAGATGTTGAAGAAGACTTATCTGTTCTGGACCTAAATGAAAAATCTAAAGAACCTGTAATAAAAACATCCAGTTCTGGACTTTTTCCAGAATCTTCCTCTGTGGAACCCGAACCTATAGATGAACCTGAAATCTCTAGTTCAACCTTTCCCAAACCAACTAGGATTCTAAAGAATCATCCTTTAGATGCTGTTGGTGGTAATCTTGATAGAGGAACACAAACTAGAGCTTCTCTAAGAAATCAGGTTGAACATCAAGCTTTTCTTTCACAGCTTGAACCCAAAAATGTCAATGATGCTATCAGTGATGAATTCTGGGTAATGGCTATGCAAGAAGAACTAAATAAGTTTGAAAGAAACAAAGTTTGGGAATTAGTGGAAAGACCTAAAGACACTCTTACCATAGGCACTAAATGGGTGTTTAGAAACAAAGTTGATGAGTTTGGTAACATAATCAGAAACAAGGCTAGGCTAGTTGCACAAGGGTATAGTCAGGAAGAAGGAATAGACTATGAGGAAACCTTTGCACCCGTGGCTAGACTAGAGGCCATTAGGATATTACTTGCTTATGCTGCTCATCTGAATTTCAAACTATATCAAATGGATGTTAAAAGTGCTTTTCTAAATGGATATATAATTGAGGATGTATTTGTGGAACAACCTCCTGGTTTTACAAATCCCCATTTTTCTAATCATGTTTTTAAACTATCTAAAGCTTTATATGGTTTAAAGCAAGCTCCAAGAGCTTGGTATGATAGGCTCAGCTCTTTTCTTATTTCGAAAGGATTTACTAAAGGGATAGCTGATCCTACTCTTTTTATTAAATGGATTTCTAAAGATTTCTTAATAGTACAAATCTATGTGGATGATATTATTTTTGGATCTTCTAAAAATTCTTTATGTGTTGTTTTTTAAAAAATAATGCAAAATGAGTTTGAAATGAGTTTAATGGGAGAACTCAAATTTTTCCTTGGATTTCAGATCTTTCAAAATAAAAATGGTATTATTTTGAACCAAAGTAAATATATTAAAGATCTTCTAAAACGTTTTTCTTTGGATGGCACCAAAGGCAGTGACACACCTATGAGCACCACTTGCAAATTGGACAGTGATGAAACTGGTGAACCAGTGGATCAAACCAATTACAGAGGTATGAGAGGTAGTCTACTGTACCTTACTGCCAGTAGACTTGACATCATGTTCAGTGTATGCATGTGTGCTCGGTTTCAAGCCAATCCAAAAGAGTCTCATTTGAGTGCTGTTAAAAGGATTTTCAAATATCTAAAACATACTCCCAATTTGGGATTATTTTATCCAAAAGGACAATCATTTGAGTTATTAAGTTATTCTGATGCTGATTTTGCTGGCTGCAAGTTAGATAGAAAGAGCACCTCTGGAACATGTCACATTTTAGGCAAGTCACTAGTATCTTGGTGTAGTAAGAAGCAGAATTCTGTTGCATTATCTACTGCCGAAGCTGAGTATATAGCTGCTGGTAGCTGTTGTGCACAAATCTTGTGGATGAAACACACTTTACTAGACTATGGATATCAATTCAAACATGTCTCTATAAGGTGTGACAATACAAGTGCTATTAACATTTCTAAAAATACAGTATCTCATGCTAGGACAAAACATATTGATGTGAGACATCACTTTCTGAGGGATCATTATCAAAAAGGTGATATCACTCTTGAGTTCATTGGCACTGAACATCAGTTAGCTGATATTTTTACAAAGCCTTTGAATTCTAAGAGATTAAGTTACATCAAACATGAGTTAGGTATGATTAACTATAGCACAGTTGAAACCTCACAGTTGAAACCTCACAGTTGAAACCTCACAGTTGAAACCTCACAGTTGAAACCTCACAGTTGAAACCTCACAGTTGAAACCTCACAGTTGAAACCTCACAGTTAGACCTCACAGTTGAAACCTCACAGTTGAAACCTCACAGTTGAAACCTCACAGTTGAAACCTCACAGTTAGACCTCACAGTTGAGACCTCACAGTTGAAACCTCACAGTTAGACCTCACCGGTGTACCTCACTGTTACATCTCTCTGTAGGATGTTTCGCTGTTTAATCTTATTTTATTTTTGCGGGAATTCGAACCGTTTCTTTTCTTTATACTTTTATTTCTAAATCCCTAAATGATAAAATTGAGAACATCGAACATATCTCAATCCACTCATCTCGACCCTTGCTCTCTCAAGTCCTAAACCCTAAACCTTCAACCGAACCTCGAAACCTCATTCAGTTCCAATGGACAGAACAAAGCGACCCCCGACTGTCAACGAAGATGCACCAATGCCAAAGAGGACTCAAGTCAAATCCTGTGGCACCGGGAACGTCTCAATAAGACCTGTTAATCCACATCTGACTAAGAGAGAAATAGTTGCTGAGAAGGAGCTAAGTGAAGAGTGGATTTTATCGAGCAGATCATTAGTGCTGGCAGTGCTTAATGAGCAAGGATGGACCGAATGCTTCGCAAACAATAATGGACCGTACTACCCGAAGCTGGTGAAGGAATTCTATGAATATCTAATGTTCGAGGAAGAGGATGATCAGCATAGACTAGTATCCAGAGTAAACGGTAATGAAGTCAGTTTTTCATCAGTTGAATGGGCTGCATGTTTAAGAGTTCCTCATGAGGGTATTTACAACTACTATTCTAGAGCGGCTCCTCCAAATAGTAGAATCTTTGATCATGAGACGGCTCTGGATGAATTGACAGGCAATGGCACTGTAAGAAAGATTATTGCTACTGAAATGTGTGGAGAGGACATGCTTCTGTTTATGTTTATTCAGCATGTACTGAGTCCTAGAAGAGGAGATTTTGCAACTCTGAAGCACCAGGATATTTACTTGATGCACTTATTAAAACATGGAAGGAAAGTCAACCTTTGTAGGTTGTTGATGGCTCAGATGGAGGACATGATAAAGGCAAGCTCAAAATCAAGTGCCTTGTTTCATGCTAAACTCATTTCGGTTATGTTGAAAGTGAAAGGTGCAGCTGGAAGTCAGGAAGAGTTGATAGTGGCAAAGAACAGTGTATGTATCTCGAAAGTAATCTGCAAATTAATGATGATAAGTTGGAATCCCTGGAAGAAATCATGGGTGAATGATGAGGAGAGAATCTATGAGAATTTTATCCCTTATACTCATCCCTCTAGACCGAGAGATAGGAGAGATCCAGGCTTAAAGCCTGATAAGCCTGAACCTGTATACTCAGATGATGAACAGACTGCAGTAGTTGGTAACTCTGCAAGAGAGAACACCCCAATTGATGAAGGGAGTGATCCTGATACTACTCACAGTCCTGTCAGGACAGTGACGTTTGGAGCAGCAAGCCCTCCAAAGGAACTACCTAGTAGAGAACCTATTCTAAGAGACAGTGAGACTGAGACTACAGAAGAAAAAGAAGAAGAATCTCAATATTTTGTCAAGGACACCTCTGATGAGGATGATACAGTCGAAGCAGAAGAGGCTGGAGCTTTAAATGAAAATCAAGAAACTGTTGCAGAAGAACTTAGTATGAGCCCTCTGATAGGGTATACAGACAAGTCAGTGTCTGACCAGGAAGCAGGAGTGGTCTCTACTACTGTTGTCATGGAAGTGGTTGATGACCCAACAGAGAAGGAGGCTAACCTCACTGCTGAACCTACAGAGGAAGCAAGTATGGAACCTGCTAGAGCCACAGAAGAGCACTTAGAGTTACCCAGAGTTGAGCAGATAGTAGAAAGTGTTCAGGAAGGACCTCCAAGTGAGGGGGAGCGTGTTGGTTCAGTCTCTGTACTGTTTGATATAGAAGGATGGACCTCAGATCCAGGATACATGGTGTTAGGACTCAATTATGAGGATTCAGATGAGGAAAACCAACCACCAAGAAATCCAGTTATCCTACCTAACAGCTCTCCAGTGTTAGAAACTGAAAGATTGGCCACCAAGGAAGACCTTGAATCCTTAAAGAATGAAATGAAGGAGACCATCAGACAGTCTGTTGCTGAATTGAAAACCAGTCTTTTTGATGAGCTGAAAAATGTAGAACAATACTTAGAATTATCTCTAGGATGTGTTGTGGGAAGTCCAATCAAAGAAGTGATGGATGAAATGAAAGTGTGCCACACTCAAATTGAAAGCTGGACTGGAGCAGTAGTGGCCCTCAGACAATCAGTTGCTTCTTTAACTGCCCTGAGCAGTTCTCAGACACAAGTGGCCAGTGAGATTCGATACATCAAAGAAGTGGTCAAGCAGTTTGTGGAAGTATTTGAGGCTTTCAAGAAATCAGTAAAAGATCACTTTAGCAATCATGATGCTGTCATTCAGAAAGTGATTGGAAATATGACTCAGTATTTCAAGGAGACAGTGGCATTCTCAGTCAAGTCCCTTCCTTCATCTAGCTCTCCTGTGGACCTTGAGCAGTTTAGAAGCCTGCTCAGAGAAGAGCTTACTCAGGCCCGTGCAAATGACACATCAGACCTACAGATCCTTGCTACTACAAGAGAAGTCAGTGGCTTTGTTCGTGAGCACCTGCAGGCTGCTACTGCTTCTCAGGAGGCCATCAAAAGTAAAGTGGATTATTACTTTGATCGGATTTTCACCAAGAATCAGTTGAACAATCACTTCAAACTCATGCTAGAAACTATGAAGCTGCCTCCTGTAACTCAAGCTTTCAATGAACAAGTTAGCAAGCTACGAGAGTTGACCCCGGCTTTGGATAAATTCTTGGAAAACAAAGATGACTTCTTATCTGCCATGGACAGAGGAGGAAACATCATAATGGATTTCAGGAATCTGCTCCTACCTTTTCTTCATGTGGACTGCACACCTGTTATAGTTCCTCCTGCCCTACTTGTCTCTAACCCCAGTGGTTCTTCAGTAATGTCTCCTGCTGATGCCCTCAGAAGCCTTAGACCACTGATCCCTCGGCAAGCTACTCACTACAGGCCTTCAGGAGCCTCTGTTGCTGCCCCTCCAGACATTCCTACTGCACTTCTTAAGCCTGTTGATCCTTCACCTACTGCTCCATCTTCTTCCTCCAAAGGAAAAGATCCCTTACCTCCAAATGAAGAGGATTGAGTCTGTTTATGTTTTTTTGATAGGTATCATGTATTCACGTTTTGGGTCATGTAATGTACTCCTTATTAATACAATGTTTATTTTCTCTCACTCTGTCTTTATTTTTGTTAATCACAAAGGGGGAGAAATAAGAAGAAATAGATAGGGGGAGAAATGGGGAGAAATAGGGAAAACTCAAGGGAGAAATGAATCTATACAAAGAGGGAGAAATCCTTGCGGATTATACCTAATTTTTGTGCTCATATTGCTAATACTGTGTTTTGCACACTTCTCTCTGATACTTCTATATTTCATACTGACATAATTTGTGATTATCAAAAAGGGGGAGATTGTTGGAATCACCTGTTTTGATAATCCCAAATCATGATTAAACATTGATTATGATGTATTAAAACCCTTGCATTAATCTTATTATTCTTTGCTTAAACGTATTTTATTCTAAACAGTTCATATTCTTACTCTCATAACTTTACTGTAACAGCTTACAGTAGTATTTACATAAGTTTGGTATTGTTAGCTAACAGTCAGAGCTTTCTTCTCAAAGTCGCAGTTACAGTTAACTGTCACCTTAAGTTACTGTTGCAATAAGTTCACAGTTACAAGGTTGCAGTCGAAGACTAATACAAGCTTACAGTTACGAGTCTACTGCTATCTATTGTCAAAGCTCACAGACGAAGGTCACAGTTACAAGACTTCTGTTCAAAGTTTTCTCTGCTCAAGTTCACAGTCGAACAAGTCTACAGTTGGAACAAGTTCACAGTCGAACAAGTCTACAGTTGGAACAAGTTCACAGTCGAACAAGTCTACAGTTGGAACAAGTTCACAGTCGAACGAGTCTACAGTTGGAACAAGTTCACAGTCGAACAAGCCTACAGTCATAAGTCTACAGTCAAGGTTACAGTTAGACAGCTTCTGTCGACTAAGTCTACTGATGATCGAGGTCTACATTTGACAAAGGTTACAGTTCTACAAATTTGATATTACAAGTCTACAGTTAGAGAGGCTACAGTTACATGGAGTAAAAGCTATTATTGCAAGCCTACAGACAGCAAGCCTTTTGTTGAAGTCAGCAGTCAGAAGGAAGTCCACAGTTGGAAGACCACAGTTGAAGTCCACAGTGACATACATTCTCGACTCACTGTTTTAATTTCTTTATTTCCTACATTTAATCTATCTAACGGTCATATCATACATTTTGATGATTTGTCAAATATCTGATAAAGGTTGTCGGATGTCAGGAACCCGTACCTCGTACCTGCTGAAAAGAAATCTTTTCTATCCCCTGTCGGGAGATAAATACGAGAATACTACGCTGCCCAAAATGGATGCAAACCAGAGAAGTGCGTGGTGGACGAAATATACCAGAAACACAAGAAGATAAAAACGAGTTCCATCAAGAACACAGAGAAGCATATAGACAATCAAGTATACTCGAGAAGTGTTCTGTGCATACAAGAAGAACCCTGAAGAACTTCATCGACTACATTCTCACTACCTGTGAACCTGGAGCATACGACACTCTGTTTCTCAAACAGAAACGAAAAGAGGACTCAAACTCTCTTCTGATCGAATACAAGAGCTACACTGAGATCACCAGAACCACTTCTAAACTCTACATCTCTTGTTCTGTGATTTATTCTACATTTTGAGCAGTGTGTGTTATCTGCTGTATTAAACACACACACTGACTCCTGTACTTTCACTGGAGGATCTGTAAATCCTCAGCAAATCTTTTTGCACCCCATTTCCCACTGTGGATAGTGGTAGAGGTCTTGTGACCTGAACAGCTGGCTGCTGTTGTTTGTTTTCCCACGAAGAACTGTGGTAGAGGTCTTGTGACCTGGACAGTGTGTTCACTGTTGTTAACCCCGATCCAGGGTGTGGATCATTTTATATAAACTTTTGAGAGGACTAAGTCTCGGCTTGAGACTGAACCTCTTGGTTAATTCTCTGTGTTTGAAGTTTTTCTCTATATCCATACTATACATATTTTATTTCATATTCCGCTGCTATTACTTTGAAATATAATCTATCTTCAAAGATACTTTGATAATTAAATTCGCAAGTATTTATATTTGTTATAAATCAGTAAGTTAGTTTCAAAAGTTAATTTAATCATAAGATTAAGTTAACTGAGAATTAATCAATCTTTGAGAAACTAATTGAACCATTATAATCTATATAAATTCACTACAGTTTAATTTGTTTTTGAAATTGGGGGATTTTAATAGAAATTGTTTTTAACAGAAATTTTAATTGGAACTCAATTCACCCCCCCTCTTGAGTGTCCACTCCGACCAAAAAAACCATATGTTTATTTTACCATTATTTGTGTATCCAGTAATGATTCTATAAACACCTCTTTGATCAAAAATCCCATGATTTCCACCCATGGATTTTATAATGCAAGGATTTTTGGACACCCATAAGTTCTTCAAACATAGAGTTTAATAATAAAAAATTGCATAAAATTTAATAATATATATTTGTATATATAATAATTTATCATTATTATAAATTATTTCCCCAATATACTAACTCTTAAAAAAGGAGAAAGATCATGTTTGATCAAAATTGTTCATGCTATCTCTACTAAAATATCTTTCGTTATTTAAACAATATTAATTTATTAAGGTGTGTGTGGTGTACTAAACATATAATGACTGAATTATTTTTAATATAATATTTTAAATTATAATTTTTATATTCTGTTCCATTATCTATTCATAACTACTTTAAATAATATAAACATTGTTTTTATTCACTTCTCATGAATCTTTTTACAATTTTTTAAATTTTCACGATTATATTTTAAATAAATTATCACTGTAGTTTGAGTAAAATAATTAATGAAATTAATAAAGAACTTATATCTATATATTGATTATTCACATATTATCCCATCGATATATTAGTGAATTATCAGTAAGGGGTGAGTTGAACGTATGATAACATTCTTATGAAATGAGTTTGTTATAGTCCCTTTTTTGAAAATGGAACAACAAGAATATATTATTCTTTCTATATCAAGAATATCAATAATATTGATTCTCTTTTTTAACTTTATCATATTAAAATAAAAAATAGTCCTCATCCTATTATTCCATAACTGATTTTATTTTGTCATGATGATCTATCATGGAATTTATATAAGCCGAACTTGAAAAAAAAACCCTGGGTTTCTTGACCATTTGTATGAAATATGCTAACATCTAATCTTCTCAAGAGAAAACTAAATTTAAAAAAAAACATTACCCCATTAAAAAAATTGTTGTGAAACACTTATCATGTTGGGATTCATCACATAAACATACAAGGATCTTTTGGATTTTAAATTTTCATCCCTAATAATTTCATACCCACAACATTTGATTCTGATTGGCTAATCATTTCCATAGGTCACTATAACTTCGATAAAATATTTATTATTGTTCAACAGATTCAAATATCTGTTAATATGAGATGATAAACCAATTTCTAAAACCCATATTCATTATCTTTTTATATCTTTGAGAGAAATTTTAACAATGAGATATTTTTTACTGGAATTTTTATTTTTTCACATCTGGATTTTTGGATGTGTTATAAAAAAATTATGTCAGTAACATGATAGTACATACTTCTAAGAGACATCCATACTAGTTAAATATTTCAAAAATAATTTCCAAGGGTTGGAATCTGTTTTAAACCTTCTCACCAACATTATCATGATGTCTTCTTTGAGTGGCTTGACTCCCCCTCAAACAATGCTTCCATTTTCTATTGGAACTATTAGTAATATTTATGATTAAACAAAAATATACTCACTTTACATAAAAATCTTCCAAAATAATAATATTAACCATAGAATAAATATTTTCCACTCAACCTTACACACCATATAGAGTTGTTTATGTTCCCTCCATTAACTTTCATAATTTTTACTTGGAAATAATGATGCAATCCAAAGTTATTCTCACTATCAGAGAGTTTATTCTTTATCTCAGATCTGATTTAAACCATAATAGTGTCAGAAATAGTATCAATTTTTGGTTTAGACTTTGAAATTTTATAAAATTAATAATTTACAACTATATTAGTTTCAACTAAATACATGGCTTTTTTAAATTTCTTTGTATTCTAATTATATTCATTAATCTTATAATCCTTTGAGGATAATTTATTTTCCTTAATAGGTTTTTTTATTTTATGGCAATCACTAATATTTGTAACAATGTTTTAGAAATTTAAAATCCATTTCTAAAATTTAATATGTTTTTGTTGAATAAGTTATAACTCTTCATTTATTACCTTCAATTATTCTTCAAGCTCAATATTGATATTTCTTCCTTCCTCTAGTACCTTCTTCAAAACATAAATGTACTTTAGAAACCATTATTTTAATTCAAAAAAATTGTGATATTATTTTACTTCAACTTATTTTTCTCCTTTTTAAGTCTTATATTATTATCGATATATTATTTCAATTCTCATTTTAGTATAAACATTATCTGAGTCTCTTCTTCTTCAGAACTACAAATTTAATCATTGGTAAAATTTTCACAATTCACTTTTAAAATACAATTAATTTTAGTATATTAATTAATGATATTTTTATCTCCTTGAGAAAATTTGTCGATTTCATCACTTTTAGATAAAAATAATTTATTTTTGGATTTAGAGAAATTCTTATCTTTTCCCTTGGAATACTATATAGATTAGTCTATATTATTATTTAAAGATATTGACTTTGTCTCATCTCCATAACATTAGTTATCTTATTTTCTTCATAGATAATTTTCATAAAAGCTCCCAATATAGACACGGCCAAATCATTTCATTGGATACATCCCTTTATACTCAACTGTTCCCAATTTCAAATTTTAAGAAAATAAGAACATAATTTCTTCAAAATAATTACTAACCTTATCTTAAATGTTATTTTAAAAAATTTCATTAACATAAAAAACCATTTTAGTCATTCATTTCATAAAATATCTAAAGGAAATTTATCATCCAACTAATTATTTACATTTCATAACATTATCTCTTTTCATATCATATGTCAGTACTGTGCTTTGTAGAGCATCTTGTGATAGAGTTTCAGGATATATTTCATCTAAGAATGAATCATTAACACAATACTTATCAATATAATTCTTATGATATTTTCAACTATATTTTAATCTTACATCTTATAATCAATTCATCTTATTGTAAATATAATGTTATTCACCCAATAAAAAGTCACCAACAGATTCATAATCTCCCATTTTGATATCATCACACATCAACCAATAGATTTATTACATGGGATTATTAAAATTCATATTTATTTCATGTATGTTCTTCAAATTATCTCAAATTCCTTTAGTAGTTATAACTCATTTACCAAAAAAGAAATTACTTTCAAATAGTGAGGATAAAATATTTTTTTTCTCTCTCGTCATTCTTTAAATTTTTATTATATATAGCTATTATAGGAAAATTCTCATCAATGAGAAGGAAACCATATATATTAGCATTAATCATTTCATAACCAAGGGAAATAAGATAAGTAAATATTTTATCTTTGAATATTTTATATTTATTTCCATTAAAAAAATAAATCCCCTAATTTGTTATAGAATTTGGAGAATCTATAACATCTTCTATTTTCATCCAACTTAAAAAATTATTCATTAAAGGGAACCATTGATGTGATACCAATTGAGAGACCTACGTAGTATCTGTGTGATCACGAAAAGGGAGATGGGTGAATCAGTGATATATTTTTCTTTTACATTATCTTTCTTACGAAACAAATTTATCCTCCTATTAAATAGTTATAACATTTTTGAACGAAATCTAATCACAACTATATGAACATAATAATTTACAAATTTTTCTACTCAATAAGAGTATCTAGTCCTTGGAATTGTTGGGAAATAATCCAATGCCACTCAATCATATAGAAAAAAATCATTTATATATCGTTATAATAGGAAATTTATATCCTAACACATGAATTTCACTATGAATAATGATCAATTTCATGTTCTTCCTAGAAATAAATATATACTATTATTTTTATAGAAAAATTAAAAACTTCCCTAGCAATCTCAAAATGTTATCAGTATAATGATTAACTTTTTCACTTCTGTACTTATTTAATAACAATTCTTACTCAATTTATTAACCAATAGTAGGTAAGAACTTCTTATATTAATCTTATATTTATTTGGTTTCATTTTATGATTTTTTCATTGATAAATTTCACCTAAAAATTCCATTTTAGTTCTTTTTACAATTGAAATATATTTTTTAAACCTATTTTTATGTATGATTTCACCTGAATGAAAGGTTATTCTAGTGAATAAAAATACTATCCATTCCCTGATCACAACACCATTGATCAATATCAAATTTTTCTTAAACCTCAACTAAGAAATTCCTTGGTTGGAAATTTCTTATTCATAGCTTTATTTCAGAAGTTTGTATCGTTCTATAGAGACCTTGTATTTTAAAAAATTGATTTTACATCGTTTTAGATGAATATTCAAATCATTTTAAAAAAATTTCATGTGTTCCATCATAGTTCAGTATCATTGGATACTTGGTACAAAACAATCTAATTTGGTGTATTATTTTAGAGATCTCCTATAATGATATTCCACTTTAGTAATATTCAAAAAAATACCAAAAATAAAAAAATTCTTCATATCTTAGGGAATGTAAACATAATAAATGGTGAGAAAATAATCTTAGTAAGGGTAAGAACATTAAATATAAATGATCACATAATCATATAATGAGTATAAGGGTATGAGGACATTATCCTATCATTTTAAAACAATAACCTATATATCAAAGATCATAATCTTGAGACACATAATAAATCATGGTAGTTCATAAAAAATCAATCATAAAGTAATCATAGAACATGACCCATGAGATAATAACATTAGTATAAGATGTCAAATTTTTTAATATAAATAATAATATTGAATCATTTCAATAGTATTCATGGCTACTTTACTAGGCAATCATAGTGGAATTGGTTTACTACCCAAACCATCGTATCAGTCAAGGTTTTCTCCCAAAACTATCTTAGTATATAAATCCCCCTACTGAACTATATTCACTCCCAATTATAGTCATTTATATCTCATAATATAAAAATATTTACCAAATTAATTATAGGTAGATATATTTACCACCCATCACATAAATAAAATCATACATATGTGTTCCACAAGGTTAAAAAACATGCATCCTATCAGAACCCCTGAAATGAAATTTTCTTCATAGATACTTCATTATAACATAACATATAAAAATGAAATAGGTTTTAATATAATTTTTTAAATTCATCAAATCATGTCCCATAGAAAAAAAAGTTGGTTTCATAAGCATTTTATCATGGTATAACCCATAGAAGATAAATGGATTTTGTAAAATTATTTTCATCATAAACATAAAAATTTTGGAGCAGAAAAAATAATGGTATCCTTGAATCATATTCATAGTAAAGAATACATTTGAATCACATGATGTCTTTTTTATATGGAAAAAGTTTTTTAATGATCACTTAAAAATATCTTGACGAAAATATCCTTTCCTCGTTAAATAAACATTTTTTTAAAAATAAAACAATTTGAAAATATATATTTTTTGATAATTACAATGAAAACATATAAATTATTATTAGAATATTACAATGGTCATGAAAGTGGAAAATTATAATCATTCCATATATGTTAAAATTGAAAATGCATTCATGTTTTCAGTGAAATTCAAACATGTGTTTTTTTGAAAAATACATGAAAATTTCATTCAATTTTATTAAAGTATAAAATTGGAAAACATATATTTTATAAATCATATAATTAATTTTAAATAAATTTTTTATAAATTTTTAGTATACATGTTTTCAGATAAAAAAGGGTTTTCATCTGAAGAGATAAATAAAGAAGATTTTTCTTAATAACATTATTTTTAAATCAATACATTATAAAGTGGGGGAAATGATTAAAACGAAATTATTATGAAATAAAAATAAGATAATAAATTTAATTTTTTTTTTAAAATTTAAATCATCATATTTATTTATTTGAAGCTTAATCATGAGAAATCTCGATAAATGATGAAATTGTAACAGAAAACCCTAATCGCTTTATAAATATTGAATCATAATACCAATGAAATAATGGCATTAAATGAAATATATAATACCATTGGAATAATTAAATAAATTATATTACATTTAAATGGTTTTAAATATACACCACATAAAATAATATTGGTGCATAACATAACATATGTCTTCAAGAATGATAATTACGTCAAAAATCTCTTACTGCATTTGTATTTTTGAACCATAATACCCATGAAAGAGAAATAATAAAAGAGATATGTATATATATATATACTTTTATGTATAATAATCATGAAATTGATTCATGATAGGTATATACATGCTATAACAAAAACAGAAAGTGAATATGTATTATGTTTCATAGAAAATAAAAGTGAGATGGAAATACCTTACCTTAATTCTCGACTTCTATCGTACACATTAAAAACTCTTGTATAATAAATATAATTTTATAATAATTATATTTTATAATAAAAATTATATATTTCATACCATATATGTTTTTATTAGGACCATTTATTACCCATTTATTAATAATTCTTTATTAAAATCATGTTTCAGGTAATAACATCTTTTTTTTTCTATATGTTATGCATTTTTAATTTTTTTATCTTAATTTGATCATTGTTCCATTATATCCATAATTATAACCATTATATAAATATAATATATATTCATCATATATGTATTTATAGTCATCCATAACAGTTAGATAATGAAAATAAAATACACATTTAATGGTGACGATAGACCGTAAGTACACATGAAGATTTTTCAATTTTCTTGAAAGATTGAAAGAATGAATGGTAAATAATATATCACCATTATATAATAATTTTTACTTTATATATATTACATATATTCATTAAAATTTACTTTTTATCTTAAATTTAATGTTTGTACAAGTCACATCTCTTCACGAGGTGGTAGTTCACCATACACACGAACGATGTTATCATAATCCCACAGAATGGAAATTATGATGGTATATTTAATATAATATATATTGGAGAACAAAAATATAATTATTATAAAATATAAAAATTTAATATATCATTATATACATCTATGAGATGTGTTTATGGAAAAAGGATAACATAGGTTCAAGAGGCGGTAGTCCACCATACACAGGAATGATGAATTCATGTCAAATTTTTATAAAATAAGAGATGGTTGTTGGTCATTCCATTAACATAAAAAATATAATTATTTTTAATATAATGATTTTATTATATCATATTGGTTTGAAAATAATTTATTCTCGTGGAGTAATAAATAATATAAAATGATCGATTGGGGTTGTTACCTTTTTTTCGGACAACATTTTTTGGTTTGCACCAAAAGGATTTTTAAGAATGGTTTTTGAATAATATAAATATAATAGGATGAGTGTATGAATGTAAGTAAATTATTTTGTTTTTTATTTTGTATGAAATGTTTCTTGGAAGTGTGAATAGGTGAGGAGAAGGGGTGGCCATTTATAAGTGACAATACTAAAAATATGGGCTTTATCAGTTCTAGAAAAGTGCATTAACAGTGCTAAAAAAAGCGTTGTTAATCGAGGCGAAGATAAAGGGGGGGTCCCTTTTATCAGTGCTTAGAAAAGTGCTAATAATGGTACCTTTTATCAGAGATAAAAAAGCCCTGATAAAAATCCACCTTTATCAGCTCTAAAAATAGTGTTGATAAATGGGTTTCTTTATCAATGCTTTGTTTTAATGTTTTTAAAAAGCATTGATAAAAGTCAAAATAAATTTAAAAAATAAAAATAATATTATATAATGCTGGGGAGCTTTTAACACTGATGGACCCCCCCATTATTAGTGCAAGGTGGACCTCCCACCTCACACTCTCCCTCGCGCTGCTCTTCCCGTGCATCCCCTACATGCAGGGGCCTCCATGCTTCAACCAGAACTCGAACCTGCGACCTCCCCCTTGTATACATGCACCTTTACCACTAAACCATTTAGTTTTTTTCTATTTAATCATATATATATATATTCTTATATTAATATCGATTCATATTAATATAAATATTTTTAATTATATTAATACATATTTATTTATACATATATTAATATATATAAATATTTATATATATATATATAGTTATACTTTTTTTATAATAATATAGATTCATATTAAGATAAATATATTTAGTTATATTAATATATATATATATATACATAAATTTATTCATATATTAGTATATATATATTTGTTCGTATATTAATTTATATTAATATTTATTTATATGTATATTTTTAGTTATAATTATTTTGTCCATATATTTATTTGTCTAATAATATATATTTATAAGAATTGTTTCAAATAAATTTATAAAATATGTTTTTTGTGGTTATAAATAAATAAATAAATACATATATACAACACACATAGTCATATATATTTACAAATAAATACATATATATGTATATTTGAAATACCATTGAATGTTAAAATGACCATAACATCTAATCCAACAGAATTTTTCAACTCCACAACCAGTTAAATAGAAGAAAATGAAACAATATTCGATATGATATGTGATACAGGCCTAACAGGAATTCGAATCAGAATTTATACTTCCTTGAATGTTAACAAATTGGGGAATCCCGACTAAAAACTCAGTTTTGGAGGAATTTTGGGCCTTTTTGGACATGAAAAATGGGAAAGAAGCTTTTCGTCTGTCACTGGCATGTAGAGCCCATCACAGGCTTTGATTTGATATAATGTAAAGCTCAAACGGAAAACCAGATAAAATATTATTGTCATCTGATGATTGAGTGACATTTTCAACTTATATTAGATCAATTATTAATTTTTTTAAATTTTGTGTCTTCAATTTGTTATTAAATTAATATTTATCAAGTATAATTGTGAAATTTTTAATTAATTATATTTTTGAAAATATTTTAATTCCATCTTAACTAATTTTCCTATATATTAAATGTAATATCTATTTATACTTATCTAAAACAAATTTAAAAATATATATTATATTTATATCAATATAATTATACATATATAACAATTTTATATTTTTCATGATTTTTTTGAAACATAAAATTTATCTGTGGTAGGAAAAGCATTGATAAATCCCCCCTTTATTTGTACTAAAAAAGCTCTGATAAAGGGTCACGTTTAACAACACTTTATAGTGCTGATAGAGTCCCCGTTTATCAGTTCTTTTTTAGGGATGATAAAATGGAAGTGCTTCCTTTTCCAGTTATTGTAGTTGTGTGATGTGAGTAGTACAATTGTAATTTCTAAAAAGAAAAAGGTGTACCCAAGTTTTTCTAATTAAATATGGATCCAAGATAAGAAAATTATCAATAATATGATATATATTGTATATGTGTGCCTATAAAATGGGGTATGGATAGGTTTTTGGCCCTTTTAACCATTATCTTTTTATTTTAACCCATGGTAAACCCATTTTTACATTAATCACGGTAAATAATATTTACTGTTATTACATTTAATTATGGTAGAAAAATTGGTTGAAATTGTAAGAAAATATAAATTATTTTAATTAAAAATATGGTATCAATTTTTCCAAATTAATAAGAGTGAAATTTTAAGATAAAATTAAACCTAGAGACATTATAAGAAAGTGGTTTTCCAATGAATTTTTTTAAAAAGTTTTAAAAATATTATATCAAAATTCAATAGCAAAGTGATTCCAAATACCTCAATTAAATTAATTGATTTATAATTGAGGAAATTTTAATTTTAAACCAATTTTAGAAAAAATATTAACCTTATAAATTATTTAGATGAGAATTATTTATTTTAAAAAAAACAGAATTTTTCACAATTCACTAAAAAAAATAATCTTTTTTTAAAAATAAACAAGATTTTACCCTAAGTTATATATGACATGATAATTTTAAGGGTGAATTAAATTATAGAAAATTAATTTTATAATAGTATTAAATAAATAAATTTATTATTGTTCAACGAAATAAATTAGCAATATTTTTTATGAGAAAAACATTATTTTTGAAATATATAATGACTTTTCAAAAAATTAAATACATTTTTATAAATACATTTTTATTATATAATAAAATTAAAAAAAATATTGAAAAATATATTTTTACTAAAAACATATCTATTTTTAACAGCTAGGATATGCCGATCATGTTTAAATAATAATATTAATAATATATAGTGGTTTGTTAAAAAGAGTGTTGTGTGTCACACATGATAAATAAGGAATTGAATGTAATGAATTCTATCAAAGAAATTTAATTTATTCAATAAATTAAAATAAATCATAAAAAATTTGGGTGTCACATTGTACCCCATTAAAATTCATATCAACCTTGAAATATGTAACTATGATACAAACAAACGAGGATACTTCAACCTCATAATTTTTTTAGGTTCCCACATAGCTTCTTCATACTTGGGTTTCACCACAAAACACTGATATGCATATGTTATTACAACCTCTATTTATTCAATGATATAAATTTAAACAATTACAATATATATAATGAAGTATATTATGGATAAAACCCTTCAGAGACATGGATTTAAGACACTGATGAATTTATCAACCACACTTTTTTGTTGGATGATTATAGAAAAAACATACCTCACAAGTCTTGTAAAAATTTTCTCATAGGTACCAATAGATTCATCATATAATTTATTTATATCAAGTAACTCTTTATTTGTATTCCTAAAAATAATATAATGTTTGTAATTATTAAAAAATAAGTTATCGAACTCATCCCAATCCATGGAGTCAATTTCCTCATGTTCTATGTATTCTTGATAATATTCTATGATTTATCTACTTTAGCTTCCAAATGATTGAAAAATAAAATGAATTATTTATGTTCCTAACACTAGATTATGGAAAATATATTTTCATTGTTATTGATCCAATTCTAATCAATGATTGTATCTTTGGATCAATTTATGGAAGGTGGATATTGCCTCATAAAGGTCACAATGAAACGTTGTTCCATAAATTTCTCGTTTTTTAGTCCAACATGATTAATATATTTAGAATTTTGTGTGAACATTGAAATGATATATTTCATTTAATCTCCCATAATTCATGGATACAAAAAAGTAAAATCAATTATTTGTTCATCGAACTCTGCATTATCATGGTTTTTTCAAATTCCATTAATTTGATAATTCAAAAAGTATTATGTATGCAATAATAATCCTTGTTGAGAACCACATAATCATGAAAATAAATTATAGGATGTCTAAATAATGAAATATTATTTTTCAAACTACCATACCTTTGTTTTATATTATTTCATTCATAAACATAACTTATTTAAATAATTAATGATTTTTCATAAATGTTTGTAAATTTTGAAAGCATATCTCCTAGGAGTGTTAAAATAGTTGAGAAACAAGGTTTGTTTTCATGACCCGGGTGGTAATCGAGTCTAACGCAATGTACCCTTTTCATAGTTATTACCCCTAGGTACCTTTATCTAGAACTAAATCAGCTTTTAGCATCCCAATTGGGATTTATTTTCTCGAAAACCAATCTATCTACCAATTACCATATTTACATGACATTTTCCTACACTTTGACTCATCCGTATACTTATCCCGGGACATTTTCTTATAGATCTCACTAAAGTTTTATTATATATGTTTAATAATGTCAACTCGAACAATAATATAATACCAGCTATAAAAAATCATTCTTTTCATATATATATATATTATATCTTTTAGGTAAATAATCAATATATTTCAAACACATGCCTGAGGACCATAATAGTTCAATGTATTTTGAGACTAGGTGCACAATATCATAATTTAATGAAAGATCTTCAACATCACCCATAAAAATAATACCCATTAGTACTCTATAAAATCAAACCCTACTTAAAAACTTTAATCATATCCTGGGGAAAGGAAAGTTAATAATGTGTGACCTCATGTGCTTAGTAAGGGTAATAATGTCAGATATCAATGATCAGATAATTCTAGAATGAGATTAAGTGTATGAGAACAAGATATAAACATTTCAAAATCATTCCCTACATATCAAATATCATAATATTGAGACATTCAATAAATATTTGAAGTTCATAAGTTATGAATCATAAAATAATCAAATAACATAACCCGTGAGAGTATAACAATAGCATAAGACATTGAATATTCAAAAACACATAAGAATAGATAATCATTTCCATAGTAGTCAAGTCTTATTCACAATGATATCATAGTGGAATGGGATTAATCTCCATACCATCCTAGTAGTCAAGGATCAATCCCAAGACCATCTATGTTAAAAAAGTATCTTACTAAACTAGGTTCACTAACCATTCTTGTCCTATCTATATCATGAGATGTAAATCATTACACAATCCATTGGTTGGAAATATAAATCCCACCCATCACATAATTATAATCATACAAATGTGTGCCAAAATATCATAAATCATCAATAATATTAGATCCCAAGAAAGGAAATGGTTTTAATAAAAATATCATCCTAACATAACCTATATAAATGAAATAAGATTCATAATCATTTCATCATTTAATTAATGCATAACCCATGAAAAATTAATTTGGTTTCATAAGTATTTTATCATGCTAAAACCTATGAAAGGTAAATTAGTTTCACAAACCTATTTTCATCAAAAATATAGACCATCAAGATAAATAATATTAATGTAATCATTGTATTATATCCCCAACAATAATATGTACCCTCGAAGATATTTCATCTTATATGTAAAATTATTTTGAAATATTACTCAAAACATTTCAAAAAGAAAATATTCATTTTGGTTTTAAAAAATATTTTTTAAAAATAAAACATTTTGAAAGTAATTTATATGGAAAATAACCATGGAAACTGATTTTGTAAGCCTAAAATTAAATAATGTTCTTGATGGTGGTAAATTATTTTCATTTTTTACAAGTTAAAATGATGATTCCTTTCACATTTATAGTAAAATCCAAAGGATAATTGTTTAGAAAATTACATGACGATTCCATTCAAAAAAATTGTAAAAATTAAAACATTGGTAAAATTTTATTTAATAATTAATTTTAAAGAACATATAAATACTGATAAATTTTTTAGAAAACGTGTTTATGGATGAAAAAGATTTCTCGATTGAAGAGGGAAATAATGTTGATTTTTTCTTTAAAAATTCTTCTGAACACTCACGTATATAAATAGGGGAAAATGAAGGGAAAAATGTATTCTCATGAAATAATGATAAGACAGTAAGATTCATATGTTTATTGAGAGATAGATTATAATATTTTATTATTTGAAGCATAATCTTGGGCAATCCTAATAAATGATTATATTATATAATAAAAACCTTAAGAATTCGGTCACTTTGAATCATAATAAGTTATAGAAATGTCTAAAATGTAAACCCCATGAAAGAGATATACTTAAATAGATATGTAAATCCACATAATTAAAATTTTATAAATCATAAAATGAATTAATAGGATATATATACACCATAGGAAAGAAACTTCTGATGAATATGGTTTGTGTCTCATAGAATATAAAAGTGAGATGGAAGTTCCTTAACATATATCTCGGCTTCCTTCATACAAATTTGATTCTCCAGTATAATAAATAAATTTTTATTATGAATATATTTAATTACCATAATTAAAAATATCATACCATATATTATTTATTGATGACCATGTGTTACCTGTTTATTAACAATTCCTTGTTGATGTTAAATTTTAGGTAATAATCACATTATTTTTCCTCTATGATTTGATTTTAAATTTTTATTCCCCTAACATTGATCAAGGTTAAATAATACAAAAAACTGAACATTATTTAAATATCATATATATTCACTATATTTGTATTTATATTTATTTATAATAGTTGTAGATTGAAAAATAAATATACATTAAATGGAGATGGTAGATTGTACATACGCATGAATGTTGGTTCCATTTTCATAAAAAAATTATAAGAAAGAAAGTTAAATAATATGTTACCATTATAAAATAATTTTTATATCATTTATATGACATATGTTCATTAAACCCATCATTATTACCATATATATCAATTATGAACGAATCGCGTTGCTTTGCAAGACTGTAGTCCACCGTACACATGAGCAGCATTCTCGTCTTCTTACAAAAAAGATGTAAGAAGGTATATGTGATATAATAATCAAAAAATATAATAATATCATAAATATCATGTATAAAAATATAATCCATCATTATATCAATCCATGATAGGTGGTGATTGAAAATAAATAACATCGGTTTAGAAGACAATAGACCTCCATATACACAAATGATGATTTTGTATCACATTTGATTTATAAGGAAACAGACATAGGTCATTCCAATCACATAAAAACATATTAGAGTATATAATATGATGAGTTTGATATATAATTATGTTATAATAATAATTTAATGATCTATATGAATATATTATAGAAAACACTTGGTTTGGGGCATTGACACTTCTTTGGAAAACTTATTTTTTATTTTCCCAAAAGAATTCATATGTTGTATTTTTATCATTAATAAAAAATCTAGAATGGGATAATAGAACTAATTAAGTTACTTGGTATGTAATGGGTAGAAGAAAATGGTTTTGCAAGTGTAAATAGGTGAATAAAAAGGATGTCCTTTTTAAAAGTTATGTGAGTGAGAAACAAGTTTGTTTTTAAGAGAAAAATGTGTAGCCATGTTCTTTTCATGAAAAATGATTAAAAATGAACTATGAAAGATAATATGAGAGATATGGTATAAATATATCGATAAATTATGTATTTTAGATGTTTTTTTTCATTTTTTTACCATTATATTTTTAGTTTAACCCCCAGTAAACCCATTTTTACCTTAACCATGGTAAAAAAAATATAATATAAATATTACTTATGGTCAATGATTAATTTGACAATATTATATTATATAAATTATGATGATTAAAAATATGGAATCCAATTTTTATTTTTCTATTTAAATAAATGAAAAATTTAAAATTAAACCCATTGACGAGATGAGAATGTGGACTTCTAAAGAGAAAATGTTCAAAAGTTTAAAAAGTTTTTTTATAAAAATAAAACATGAAAATTATTAAAATTATATTAATTGAATTAATTTATATATAATTAATTTAATTTATCTTTTAAAACCATTTTAAAACAAAATAAAACATTATAAATTCTTTAAAAGAAAAATAAGTTCACAATAAAAACCAATAATTTTCAATATTCACAAAAAAATTAATCTTTTCAGAAAAATACCTAAAATTCACCATATGAATATTTTTACATGATAATTTAAAAATTTATTTTTATATTAAAAAATTAATTTTCTTAAAGTTTAAATAAAATTAATATTATTATTGCTCAAAATAATAAATCAATAACATTTTTAAGAAGAAATAGTATTTTTGAAGCCTATAATGACTTTTCTTAAAAATTCAGTATTTTTCTTATAAATATTTTACATCTATAAAACATTTAATATTAATATTTAAAAATTATTTATTATTATTCTTATCACTATGTTTTTCGTATATGTTGTAACAGTTGTGTTTAGATTATAGTACTAACAATATAGTGTTGTTTGTTAAAACTCAATGTCACATATACTATAAGATAAAATTGTTATTTATTATAATGAAAGATATCATAGAAATTTAATTTATTCAAAAAGAATTCATAAAAACCCTGGGTGTTACGATATTCTTAATCTAAACACAATTATTATATACTACCAATTTTTTCATGTGTGAGTAGAACATGCCAACTGTAATTGTACTTCCATAATTTTTTGTATATTATTGAACATTAAAATATGGTAGTTACCATAATATTTACCACAGAAACAAATACTATAAATTTAAAACTACCATTTAAACAATTCTCCGAAATCTATCAAGGATATGTTTAGTGTTCTTGATGATTTTAATCAATTCAAACTTTAAAAAACATCCTTCTTCCTTGGAAAGAAACATTGATCTTCCTTACATGATTATTATTAACTTTGAATGGATAATACACCATCTTCTTATTGATTGTATTTATCAATAAATCATAAAGAACATCCCATCCCAAAACATCATTTGAAAAAAAATCTAGATCATTTTAACGTGTTCCTAAATCTAGAAAAAGTTTTTCTGATGATCCCACCAAACTACAAGGGAAAATGTTTCAATACATATCATAAAAACAATATATGTTTGATTCATATCATTAGAAAACATCAACTGATGAATTTTTACATCATATGGACTTTGTATGCCTAAAGTATTTGACCAAAATTTCCTTTTATATATCTTCATATTCCATCCTCTGTTTGATTAAATTTATAAAATTAGTTCATCTAATCAACTCATTAAAAAATAAAATTCATAACTTATTACATTATTATCCGATATAATTTATAGAATTTGTATCTGATGGAAATCATCCAAGAACTATGTCCAATGTAATTGCTTTGTAGACTATTTATGTTTCACCATTCATAATTATTTTCTATATTAATTTTGAAGACAATTCATATATCTACCAGAAGTCAAAATCCATCAACACCATTTTTGCCTCTTTAAATAATTCATAAAATCATTCGAAAAACTCTATCATGCGATCTTCCACAGATCCTCATAGAAGAATCTTTGTACAACTAGAATACGTGATCTAAAAACATTTTCCAAATAGGTTTTGACTGATTAAATTTCATACGATGAAATTTAATAGAATCTCCCTTTTTACTTAAAAATATTTTCTCCATCAATTTTATGAAATATTCAATAAAAACATTCAACACAATCTTAATTAAGTTACATCTTAAAAAATTCTTATAAATCAAATATAACTTTATTAAAAAAAATGGAAATTTGGATAATTTCTTTGAGAATAATTCTGAATAACTTTTTCTTTTTACAATATAAAATGCTTCTGTCTATTTTTTTTTGTGAGATTCACCAAACTTCGTAATATGTATTATTTAAATATAAAAACATTTATACATGTTTATAAAAAATTCATGGACCAAAATATATTTTTAAGTCATGATTTTCGAAACTTCTACAATAAAAAAGCATCACAAATATTTTTTATCAAATATTATATCCAATGGAAATTTGGATTATTTTTAAGATAAACATTTAGAAAAAAATATTCCTTTCACATCCTTACAAATAAAAAATATTGTCTGATGGAATCATATATTGAATCAATAATCAGATTCTCTTAGTCTGATCCCACCTCCATCTAAAATATTTTGTGGAAAAATCTTAAAAGGTGTTGTTATCTTTTATACGATAATAAAGTACAACAATTTTCAAAAACCATATTTTTTAAAAATAAGCCAACATAACTTTATAAAATCTACTTCCCATAAATTTAAAAAATCCATCTGCAACCATGTTCCAAACAAATATTAATTGTTAGCATTTGGATCTAATACACATAAAATATATCATAAATGTTTCATATGGTAAACCATATGGGATATTGTTGAATGAATTTGTATGATAAAATCATAGTAAACCAAAGGTTATAAACAACTTACCCAACATTCCATTTACATATACAATATATAACATATTAATCAATGAATAAAAGACTTCTAGAGTCACCTTGTGATCTACATAAATATTCCAAAGGCCATTGGGATAGTTGTTACATGGATTCTACTTATTCTACCAATTATCTACCCTCTTCCATTCTTTTCCACCTGAGAGGTATTATCTTTCAAAGGTGGTGAGGAGAATCACACCCAATCATTGTGTCATTCAGGTAAACCCATAGATACAATGTGGAGGCAAGATAACTTTATAAATATTTTAAAGATCTCTATCAATGTTTCGATTTATAATAGAAAGTTTAGCCATCATTGGTTCAAGGTACCCAATGTTATTTAATTTACATTTTTCATGGTTTTGGCTTGATATCATAGAGATCGAGAGTTTATGGGTTTCTTAGATTATTCCAGTGCTTGATTAATTGGTATTCAATAATAAGAAAACCAATACTGGTATAAAATCTTTTCCATACATTTTCATTCCAGAAATCAGGTTTGAAATGATGAAATCTACTATATAATTTTTGAATCATCTAATATGCTATAGATTTTTTTATAAAATATTTATCATAATTTTTATTGTCACGAACAATATATGTATTGATTTGTGTTTTGGAATACAATATATGGGTATCATAAGAAAAATTTCAATTATATAGAATCATATTCGCTATCACTACGTATGACATTGCAAAAAACCTTCATTTTTTATAAATAATTTCATACGATAAGGGTGGTCTTAACATATGATAATACAATTTCAAATTATTATAGTGCTCTTAAAAAATGCATCTTATCATTATGGAGATATCAGGCTTATTGTTATCCATGATTGGCTACTATAATGTATAATATAATATTTATCATAAAATATAATCTGTAATGTTGAATAATAAATTGTAGGTCATGGTTTTCTAATCATAATGTGGGATTTTAGTTTTTAACTGAATTTTGTCTTATCATATAGATTATGGCATTAAATGTGATACTGTAAAATAGTATATTTTATATTTATCAAAAATAAGTAGAATTAAATGAATAAAAATTTCTTGAAACTGTATTTTGGTATATTTATTATATTTATAAAGTTTTTATAAATTAAATAATTAAGAATTGTTTATAAATAATTCGTGAATTTTTATAAAACATTTAATAAATAAATATCCATAACATTAAATTTTTTAATTTAAATATATTTGAATTTATATGGTAAGACTTATAATTTGGATAATATGTGTTTATATATAAGTTAAAATGTATATAAATAAATATTTTATAAATTTAAAAATGAGGTAAAATATAAATGAGTATATATTTGAAATAAAAAAATTTCATAATTTTTTTTGAGATTTTATAATTAAAAATAATTATTTGAATAAATTATTTATAAAATATCACAATGAATTTAGAAAATTGATATAATCAATGTTTAAATAAAATTAAATATATGATGTTTTGATTTTGTAAATTTCTTACATAATCTATTTCAAATATAAATTGTTTTTGTTACATTTAATATAATATAATTAAGTAAATTTCACATAACATATAATATGAAGTGTCACTTTAAAAAAAATAAGTGTTTTATATTTATATAATTATATAATATTCATATTAAAGGATAAATTATAAAGTGGTTATAATTTATTTATTTATAAATTGTTCATAAATTTTTATCACATTTCAAAATTTAACAATTGATCATTTATTTAGTGATATTATTTATTTATTCATAAATATAAATTATTTTTTCTAAGAATGGATGTATTCATTAATTTAATGTATTAAAATGTATCTATAAATTTTTATACATGCAATTATGGAGTTAATTTCTAGATATAATAATTGATTTGGAATTATTTTACCTTAATATTGAATTGTACTAGGTAATGAGTTAGAATAAAGAAGACAATTATAGTTAAACATATTAGATGTTATAGATACAAATGATTTGAGTTCTCTCTTGAAAAAATAATAGTGGACATAGATAATTTTTATTGAGCTACTCGCTAGCTATAGAGCATAGTCTTTATCTAGAAAAGTTGGTTTTGGATACTTATATTTCTATGGTTAATCTTGTGTGGATTTTTCAGTTTATATAATTCTAAGAATTTACATGAAATGGTATCGGATATCTTATATATGTGATTCATTTTGATATGTGTAAATACATATGGTTTTAAATTTATCTTAGTAATACAAGTTATGGGATGTGAAAATTGTTACAAATGAATATTGTATGATCATATTAAATTGGTGGAAGGAATAATAATTCAAATCTAAATCAATATAACATTGAATATAGGTTTAAAGGAATCCATGAGATAATATGAGGGGATAATAAAAACCGTTGAAAAATATGAACATGTATATTCCTTCTAATAAAAATACATTCTAAGACCTCAGATTGTATTACTATGTAGTTTCATGTTAACGTTGGGTTCCCATGGATTATCTTGTGTAGGTAAAGTTATATATTGGTGACACTAATAGTTAGCTAACCAATTACCTCTATGAGATGTGTGTTAAACATACTCGGTGAAGCTTTTGGAGGATACCAGAGTTATAGTATTGATTTAATCCATATTATAGATTTGGGAAAGAGTTTTCCACTCAATCATTAAAGAGTCAAATTTCATACGATTAGAATAATACCATACCTATATAAATAATAATTTATAGTAAATCTAATTACGTCAAATTTCATAGGAAAATATGTACCTTGGACCACTAATTAGTAAAATGGAATATATAAAATAGTCCATCATTTTAGTGGAAGAACGCTTAATAAAATACCATATTAAATAAACATTAAACATGATACTCATATAGTAAAAGATTATATTTTAGATAAAATTTAATCATTATCATCAAACATGACTTTGAGAAAAATATTAAAAATTGATAAAAATAAGATGAATTTTTTTTGGATTGGTACATAAGATTAGGAGTCATTCAAAAAGAAGAATGAAAATTCTATGTGTTAGAGATACCCCTTCTTAATTATATAACTATTAATGTTATTTAACATGTGGAAATTAATGATTATGAAATTAATGATTATGAAATTAATAGATTAATTTACTTAAGGTTTTAAAATAATAAGATGTAAATTAATCTAAGAAACATTACTTTATACTTATATACTCAATACGATAGGTTATGATAATAACTATGAGGGACTAAATATTTACATTCTGACTTTTACTATTTATTTAATTATTTATATAATCCACATTAGAGATATTCAAATAGTTCATATAAGTTCAATAAATAATTATAACCTTTCTATAATTTTATTAGGGTATATTTATTAGGATTTATATTGTTAGACCATAGTTCTTTATTTATAGTTCATGTGGGAAAATTTTTAAACAATAATAAAAGAGCATTACTATAATTTCTAAAAATGTTTCTATGTAGACAGTAAAAATTAAAGAAAACTAAAAGGGGTGTCATAATATGGGGGCAATGTTTCCATATAATGAAATTATTTAGTATATCCAAAAGGGTTATGTATCTTTATATTGATTCAATGTTAGGTATGAATGGTATATAAGTAAATTCTTCGATTTTTAATGGCATGTGATAAATAATTTATACTTTAATGATGTTTTAAACATATTGGAATTAAAAATAAATGTATAAATTGAGAAATATTTCATTTTTCATTCAAATACTATATCATTATATTATATTATGACTATTTAGAATGAAAATCAATATTTCCAGATCTGATGGATTTGAATTAATTATGTATATATTTATCCCATTTTTCTTATATGGTTAGATAAGTTATTTTAAAAAAAGAGTTATTATAAATAAAATGAAATTCAATGCATGTTTTATATTTTATTTTTTTATAAAATATTTCAAAAATAAACAATGGTAAAATGTTTTTATCTAAGTTGAAAGAGATTATCCATGATATGTTTTAAAAAATAAAGAATTGTGATTACACTACCCATAAGTGGAATATTTTAAATAATGTTATTATTATTAGAATAATGTTTTAAAACAAATATTATTGTATGAGATATAGTCACTAATGGTTTTTTGTTGAATTATTATCATTTATATGAAATATGTGTAATTTACAAAACATATTGAAATTCACTTATATTGGCCAAATATTCTTGAAGAATATTTTAATAATTTGAGTAGAGGTAGTATTTTTGGACAGAAATTGTTGAGACCTGAGTTTTTCCCTGCAAGACTTTGGAAAATTTCTACATATATTTCCAGAGCTTGGAGATGAGATGGCATGCGATTCTAAGGCATGGTGTGCCTAGAATAAATTATACAAATATATTAAGTGTTTTTACACTATTCATGCAACAAAGATGGTATATCTCTTAAATTATTGATCAAATCAGGAATTTGATACCATTACTGGGTCCGGAATGCGGTTTTTACCCTAGGTGCGACATAAATTATGTCGGCACAGGATGTTCGGACCCCTCTCTCGTTAGCAGTAAGTAAATGGATGATTAAATTTTTAATTCATTCATTTAATAGCTCAAATCCAATTAACTCTCAAACGATAACTTGGATTGGAAATACGAGTCTATGGTTGAGCACGGAGGGTGTCATTTATTTTATAAGGGGTATAAACTTTGTCAGTGCAGGACCTCTATGAGAAGAGTCTCCATGGGGAAAAATCATCATTTAAAAATGACCACTTAGTGATTTTTATCACTGGCGTTCTTTTTGAATAACTTTATAACAAATCCTCAGAATGGAAATATGATACTTTATATGAGTTTGAAATGGGGTATTTTTCCTAGGCGTAATATAAAATTAGAGGGCACACCAGTTTCAGATTCCATGTTAAGTGGATTTTTATATAAATCGAAAAATAGGAGTTTGGAGTTAGGGGTTTCCCTTCTCTCTTCCATCTCTCTCTCTCTCTCTCTCTTCACCTCTCTCTCAACTGTTCTTCAGCCTTCTTCATCATTCTTCGCCGAATCGAGGAGCGACCACCTCCATTACCTTGGTGGATCGAAGCAGGAGCGTCATGGACATGCCTCCAATGATGCACGACTGATTCGAGTTAGAATTTTTGGTTAATTTTCGCACCTTTGTTGATTTCATGACTTTTTATCAAAATTGTATTTTATTTCTAAAATTTAAGAATTAGGACTATGGCCAAATGAACACGACCATCGTCTGAGCCCCGTTCTAAATCATATGTTCGCCGCCTTCTTCGCTGTTTGTCATCTGAATTTTTGGATGTGCAAAAACCATGATGGATCGTTGATTGGGGGTAGATACAATTGAAGGCCTCTTATCGAGGATCCCCAAATCCACCTTTGGATTTGAAATTGGGCAGCCAGAGTGGTCGTGGAGGCCGACGTAAGGCCCGACTCCGGCAAGGGGTGGTGGATGGAGGTCAGAGTGGCATAGCGGTGGAACCTCCCGGAGTTGCACCAGCAGCGTGAGCCCTTGGCACGGCGGTACTCGGCCGGTGTGTGGTGGCCAACAGTCAAGTGGCTTAGGCGAGTCCGAGGTGTGGTCAAGCCAGAGGTGTTCGGGCATCGGGAAGAGTGGCGGTGCGGGCAGTCGTTGTGAGGCGGCGTCGGGTGTGGCCGGAGATGCGGGCTCTAGTGCGGCCGGGCATAGCCGGTTATCTCGGCGGCATGGTGTAGCGGTGAGTGGAGGACCCGGGATATCCCAGCAGTGGAGCGGGGAGCCCAGGAGGCCGCGACATGGGAAGTCGGTCACAGCGGTGTGCTCGGATGGCATGAGGGCATCACCCTTGGGATGTCGCAGTCGGGAGGAACCCTGAGGCGCTAACCACGGGGGAGCCGCGGATAAGAACCTGCAACTCGCAGGTCCTACTGGTGCGGCACGCAGAGAAAGAGACCAACCGCTCGGTCAGTCGGTTGAAGAAATAAACAGTAGGGGTCTGGTGTTTTCTAATGGGCCATAGCCTGTGGGCTGCGGCGAGCTGGAACGGATTCGCGGCTGGGTTGCGGGCCAGCAGTCTGGACTGGCCAATTTTGGGCCCCCATTGTTCAAAGGGTTGTATATCTTAAATGGCCCGTCTGTTTGACGTGTCGTCGACGACCTTGGGATTGTCATAGCAATGTGGAATTTTTTATGTGTGTTTTGAAAATTTTGTGTTCAAATTCTGAAGGTGTGTGTAATATAATTATTTGTGAGCCGGAAATCCGTTTGACACGCTGTCAGAGGAACTGTGTCACTGGAGTTGAGATGGTCCATCCATAGTTGGTTCAGAACCCTTTTGGTTTGGTTTCATTGCTCGGTGGCATAAAAATCATAATGAGAATAATTAACTATGTAATTAATTAATTATTCTTGTGTCGGAACTAACTCTTGTTTGGGACGTCTGATTGACGCGCCATCAATGACAGCATGAGCGTAGTCCTCGTTTAGAAATTTTGAGACACATTCCAATGTTTTTGGGTTGGAGACAATGTGTGTGCCCCATAGGGCCTGGTTCATAGGTTTTTTGGTGAAACACCACTCTTTCACCCGACATCTGTTTGGGTTTTTTGAGCGCTCGTTTATGAGTGTTCATCCTGAGGGATTGCGACGACACAATCTGCCCGCCTAAATTCGGGATCGAGGCGTGGGCCCAATGAGGCTGCTTTTGGAAGTATGATGCAATTTTACAACTTATGCTTCCTAAGTCTATTTTGGGAAAATGAATAGCATGTGCCTCATGGTTATCTGTTAGGAATGCAATGGTACGATCTGCGTGACATGTTTTAGGGTCGAGGTGTGGGCCCTATAGGGCCCCATTTGCATAACGTTGGGAGATGTATCTTCTACATTTAAAGTCCGTTTTAGGGATGGTCAGCAGCATTATAACCCTATAATCGATACAATGTTGACCATGGTGGTGTCAGGAATTGAATCTGAAGAAGAGGCGTCAGCCCCATGGGCCGTATTTTCAGCTGTGTGCAGTGTACTATCACTTTTTCATCTAATGTATGTTTGGGGAGAGAAAATAGTCTATCTTGCGTGTTTTTTCCACGAGGATTACAACTATTTAATATTTTTGGGCATGAGAATCCTCTTTCGAGTTCTCAATAAATGTGTAAACCTGATAAAGAGTTGGTCGGAGGTCCCTTTTACGCACTCTGAACCAACACACGGTAGCGATGATAGTGACACCCAGTGATGGAATGGGCAGTGCGGAGTTATCGGACCAGTTCCGGGTTTACCCTCCTACAAGGCTGGGCAGTGGGTTACCCACCGGTGTATCAGGGTTTACCCTCCAGCGGGTCTGGGCAGTTGGTTACCCGTTAATCTTAAGGTTTACCCTCCAGTAGGGCTGGGCAGTGGGTTATCTGTTCACCTTAGGGTTTTCCCTCCAATAGGGTCAGACAGTTGGTTACCTGATAATCTCTTGTGTTTTAACCTCCAGCGGGGCTGAGCTGTGGGTTACCCGACAACCTCTTAGGGTTTACCTTCTAGCTGGGTTGGGCAGTGGGTTACCTAATTACTTCATTCAGACTTATCCCTTTCAATGAGGCTAGTCAGTCACTTTTATCTAGGATTACTGGAGCGGGACCCTTGGTTGTACGGTTCACCGATGAGACAGCTTTAGCGTGCGTGACTTTTGGTCATTAGTTATTGATATCCTTAGAAATGTTGGTGACTTTTTCTATGCTGAGCATGAAGATATATATCCCCTTACACACTCGTCTGGGTTTTTTATTGAGCATATATATATTTATAGACGCTACGTTTGTTCCCACTCCTGGGGTTTAGTTACTTTCCTTCTAGGAGGGGTGAATACGTGCGAGGTATGACACGTGATTCCCGTGTCTATCTCCTCTTGGTTGGATGAGTCCACTTCCTTCCTTCTATTGGGTAGAGCTGTGTTATCTCTACTGTACTCTCATAATGTTTTTTGTTCTATCTACTGCTCACCATTTTAGTATATCCTTTGTTTCTCCCTCAAGGTTTTGGGGCATCTTATAGAGTATCATTATACTCACCCCTATTTGGGCTTTGCCCGCACTTGGTGAACCCTTGATGAGAATGGATAGGTCGATCGAGACTACGGAGGACCATAGGGGACAAAGGAGCCTGGGCTGTGTTCAGTGTTCTTAGTAGGATTTTCAAGTGTCCGACTCACCATCTATTTACTGTCATTTCCTTATTGTCGGGTAGTGGAACCTTTCTAATTAGTCATGTGTTTTTCCATTTATCTCTCATTTTACTGGTCATTATACTTTTCAGCACTTTACTTGTTTTGTTTTAGACATTAATTCATAACTGAGGTTGTGTTATAGTTGTTGGTGAATTGGTTACCTTTTACTCTACACTTTCGCATTGAGTGAGCTATGAGTGGGTCTATAGGTACATAGAAAAAGGCCTCCCTGGGATTGTTATTCCTTTGCTGATTGTCACCAACCCTTGGCCTATGGAGGTGGGCATGGGGTAGTTGCGGCTCGAGACCGGTAGGGTTGGTTTGTGAAAAAGTGGTATCAAATTTGGTTCGTTCCTTGGTACATTGTTCGGACGTCCCTAAAAAGGAATTGGTTGAGTTTTGGGGAAATAGTGTCATCATGTCTCGAGAGCGGCTCTTAGGCCAGGGAGCCCAGTGATGGTGTCGCGGCCGACATATCCATTCATGAGGAACTTTATTAACTGTTTGTCGACTTGGTGTGCTGAGACACTTTTTTTAGGGAACATTAGTTCATGCATCATATAGGATTGAGTCTTTTACTATCCTTCTTGAGTAAGCTCCCCATCATTACTGATATATATACGCTCATTCGATTGTGGTACTCCTTGATTAGATTTAATATTTCTCCGAGATGATAGCCAACCAGGATACTAGCTCAAGATAGTGATGTTGTTTTAGTGAGTGAAGAGGCCTCAGTCCATGATCCATCATAATATTTCCCTTTTTCTAGAAGGATAGGTTACAACACATCCACCTGTGGAGTAGAAGATAGTATCGGAAGTGAAGGCTGATGACGAGCACAGGTTGAGCAGGATATGTGAGTTCGAGCGTCAGAGACCGCTGAGGTTCCACTGTGATCCATAACCTCAGACAGTGAAGGGTTAGCTAGAGTCATTGGTTCACCTATTCAGACATGTTCAGACACTGACATGTTAGATGGTGCCTCTGACAGCTAGTTTTTCCACCGATCTAATAGTGTTTGTAAAGCCAGGGTTACTTGGATGCATGATGAGTCGGTACTCTCGTGGGATGGCTTCTAGAAGCTATTTTGTGAGGAGTACTACCCCTCCTATTTACTCTTTATACGATTTTAGGAGCTACTAAGGCTTCAGCATGGAGTAATGGCAGTGGCTAAGTATGCGACAAGGTTTGAAGACCTTACTCGGTACACTTTTTTCTTGGTCCATGATGAAATATTCTGAGCACATAAGTTTGAGTGAGGTCTCAGTGGACAATATTCTTGCTAGCATAGTTCCCTTGTCCATCCTCACCCATCTCAGGGCGCTGGAGTAGGCACTGGTGACCGAGAAATTTCTGTTCGAGGGACGTCAATTGGCAGGGCCTCGATGCCAGAGTTCTCCCCTTGATGAGACTCAGGTACATGGTCAGGGACAATGTAGAGCACCGAGATAGCCCATGGAGGACTAGTTCTATGATTGTGATGTGCGAGGTCATGTGTCATGTGACTACCAGACCAAATGTGCTGAGTTTTCTAGATAGTTGGTAGATGCACTACAATGACAGAGGCAGTTTCATGATCAGAGAACTCCCAGGTGAGAATAGGGTAGTCCCTAGGGAGGAGGTGTTGGTAGAAGAGCAGGAAAAACCGTGGTTGGTTGACGACGTTTTGAGGTCCTTCCACCACCACTAGGTGGCCCATGTCAGTCTCAGGGAGCTGACGGATGGGGCCACGAGCCGCTGTGTGCTATGGATTTCTACAATCATACATATCATGGGAGGATAGGATGGAAACTCGGTGTTTTTTAACATTTTATAATTAGAATTTGGTAGAGACTGCATGAGGTACTCTTTTCGTCTAAATCTTTTTTTGAGGGGTTACCGAGGGTGACGTAGGGCGTCGGTGTAAACCTATGTTGGTGTTGTCTGATGTAGCATTGAATGCAAGGTAATGAGGGGTTCTTCCCACATTGGGACATGTTTTTGTGATGTGATCAAAACCATGAGGGATAGTCAGTACCACCCAAAGAGGATAGTATTGAGGTGTGGTAGATGATTCCCTATGACATGTGCATTCATGGCGGGGTTGTGCTGAGGAGTGTCAGAGCAGGTTCTGGATTTGTCAGTGGGGCTTTTCTTCTTGACCCCCCTTTGCTTGAGGATCCACTAGTGGGTTTGGAAGTGTCCCTGTTTTGGGGATTACTCTCCATCCAAGAGGGGAAAATATGCATATGGTATGCCACGTGCTTTTCATGTCTAGACTCTGGCGGTTGGATGAGTTTTCTCGCCTACCATATTTTTTGGTACCTTGCATGGTCAATGTCAATCTTGATATTTTTATCAAGTACAGGTCGAGGTGATGGACACCCCATAAACAGAACTACATGATTCACTATGTGGTGATGGTGGTTGTAGTCTTTTCCCTGAGAATGTGGATATGATATCTTCTAGGAGAGTGTATTGTGGTTTGTTCAGACTACCATTGTCTCAGGTTCATCCTCACCCAGAGAGACTTGAACATGAGATGACAGTGCGGTTTGAAATGTCTTCAAGACTATGATTTCAGGGTAGTCTATGATTTGGAAAAATTTCATTTTGGTAGTAGGTTCCCTTAACAGAAAGTCCCAGACTCGTCGGGTGCAGGAAGTCTCAGGGTAGTTAGATTTCCTATAGTTGACCCTATTAGACTAGGAGGGTGCAACATTTCATCAGGAAATGGTGTTGACGAATCAAATTCTGAAGAATGTAAGAGAGTCTCGGTTGTGATGCACCAATTGTGAACACTTGTGTGATTGGATATCCTTGGATGTTTCACCAGTTTGGTATTCTGAAGGAGGGAATCACGAGATGATGTTCTATGAAGAATCTGTGCCTTTGGTCATGATGTGGAAACATGAGGGTCGGGCAGGGAGATCCCCCCGTGTTTCTTTCGGCCTTTCAGGAATCATGCAATATATTGAGTGGTAGCCTACCATCTTGCCTTACCCTCCCTATAGTAGGAGTGGGCGCACGAAATCTTCCACGTGTTGCAACTGATGAGGTGCATGCGTATTCCAACACATGTAATTGAATGTAGTAGAACATATGAGTACAAAGAATCCCATTGGTTCGCGTGTTGTGCCAGCATGGTGTTGTGCATGTTTTCTTTGGAGCGGGAGAGCTAGGTGTGAGTTATGTATCCCGAGTTGTTTTTCCTAGATTTTCTTTTTGGGGATGAAAATATTAAAGGAGGGAATGATGTAGAGACCCATGTTTTTTTGTTTACGACTTTTGAATATATCTACATATATTTCTAGAGGTAAGAGCTAAGCCAGCGTGCGATTCCCAGGCCTGGTGTGTCGGGAATAAATTATACAACAATATGATGTGTTTTAAACTATTCATGAAATGAAAATGGGATATCTATTAAACAGTTGATCATATCTGAAATTTGATACCATGACTGGGTCTGAAATGAAGTGTTTACCCTAGGTGCAACAAAAAGTATGTCAGTGTAGGATGTTCAGACCCCTCTTTCATTTGCATTAAGTAAATGGATGAATTAAATTAGTAATTAATTCAATTAATAGCTAAAATCCAATTAACTCTCAAATGGAAACTCCGGTAAAAAATATTAGTCGACGGTTGATCTTGGAGCATTTCGTTTACTCTAGGAGGGGTATATACTTTGTCCGTACATGACCTCTATTAGAAATTCACCCGATGGAAAAATCATCATTTCGAAATGACCACCTAGTGATTTTTATCACTGGCGTTCTTTTTGAATAACATTTGAAAGATGGTGTGGAATGGAAATCCAAGAATTCTTTTAGATCAAAATGGGATTTTTTTCCTAGGCCTAAAATAAAATGAGAGGGAGTGATAGTTTTGGATTTTGAGTTAAACAGATTTTACTATAAATTGAAAAATAGGAGTTTGGCGTTAGGGTTTTCCATTATCTCTTCTCTTCTCTCTCTCTCTCTCTCTCTCTCTCTCTCTTCCCCTCTCACTAAACTGTTCTGCGATATTCTTCATAGTACTTCACCGAATTGAGGAGCAACCTCCACTGGAACCTTGGCAGATCAAAGTAGGAGCATCGTGGACATGCCGCCAATAACGCGCGACTGATTCGAGTTAGGATTTTTGGTTAATTTTCACACCTTCGTCGAATTCATAACATTTCAACAAAGTTGTCTTCTGATTTTAAAATTTTAGAATTAGGATGATGGTGAAACAAACACAGGCATTGTATGATCCCCGTTCTAAATCATATGTTTGACGCGTTCTTCTTCATTTGTCATCTGAATTTTAGGTTGTGCTAAAACCTTGATGAATCATCAATCGAGGGAAGGCGATGTGATGGCCTCTTCCCAAGCATCCCAAATCCACCTTTGGATTTATAATTGGGCCACCGGAGTGGTCAGGATGGACAATGGAAGGCCTAGCTCTGGAAAGGGGAGGTGGCCAGAGGTCGGGGTGGCGTAGCGGTGGAACTGAACGGAGTTGCAATGGTAGTGTGAGGCCTTGATGAGGAGGAACTTGGCCGGTGTGCGGCGGCCAGTGGTCGAGTGGCTCAGGCGAGGCCGGGGTGCGGTTGAACCAAAGGTGTTTGGGAATCAGGAGGAGAGGCGGCGCGGGCAGCGCGGTCAGCTGATTTGCGGTGACATCGTGTGGGGTCACAGTTGTGGGCTCGAGTGCGGTCAGGTTGAGCCGGCTTTCATGGCGGCAGTGGGTTGAAGCGGGGATCTGAGGACCCGACCTATCCTGGAGGTGCATCAGGGAACCCAGGCGGTTGTGGCGCGGCCAACCTGTCACTGCAGTCCCCTTAGCCGGCATGAGGGCATTGCCCTGTGGCTATCGTGGTCAGGAGGAACCCCGAGGTGCTGACCTCGGGAGAGCTGCGGACAAAGACTCGCAACTCGCGGGTCTTGCTAGTGCGGCGCGCGGACAAAGTGACCGACGGTTTGGCCCGTTGGTGTAAGAACCAGACCCTAGGGTTTTGATGGTTTGAAATGGGCCACAGCCATCGTGCTGTGGTGAGATGGGTTGTGGGCTAGTGGTTTGGACCGTGCTGGCTAGTTTGGACCGGCCCATTTTGGGCCCCCTTTGTTCAAAGGGGTTTATCTCTTAAACGGTGCTTCCATTTGATGCGTCGTCGACGACCGTAGGTTCATCTCAGTTGAGTTGGAATTTTTGATCCGCGTTTCGGAAATTTTGAGTTCGAATCCCGAAGGTGGAGACCCAAAACACTTTAAGTTAATAATAATAAATTATTATTATAGTTTCCAATGGACGTATTCACGAGCCAGACATCCAATTAATGTGACGTCTGAGGCGCTGTGGACCTGGAGTTGAGACAGTCCTTCCATAGTTAGTTTGGATCCCTTGCGGTTTGGTTTCATTACTTAGCAGTTGGAAAAGATTAATGAGAATAATTAATTGTGTATTTATTTAATTAATTATTCATGCATCAGACCTAACTCATGTTTGGGATGACTGATTGATGTGCGGTCAACGGCAGCATGACCCCAGTCCTCATACGGAATTTTTGAGACACTTTCTGAAGCATTTGGGTTGGAGACATGGTGCGGTCCCCACAGGGCCTGGTTCACACATTTTACGGTGAAACACCAATTTTCCCTTGATATCCCTTTGTGGTGTTTAATGACTAGTTTTTTAGTGTTCATCCAAGGGGATTTCGATGGCGCGATCCACCAGCCTAAATTCAGGCCCAAGGCGTGGGCCCCACGAAGCAGCTTTAGACCGTATGTTTTTTTTACAACTTATGCTTCCTAATTCCGTTCAGGGAAAATGAATAGCTGATTCCTCTTGGTTATCCGCTATGAACGCAATGGTACAATCTGCATGACGTGTTTTAGGGTTGATGTGTGGGCCCTATAGGGCCCCGTTTTCATAACGTTGGGAGTTGAAACTTCTACATCTGGAGTCCGTTTTAGGCATCGTCAGCAGTTTTAGGACCCTAGAATCGAGAAACATTTTACCATGGTGGCATCAAGCATTGAATCCGGGGTTGTGGACTGGGCCCCATGAGCCGTATTTTAAGCTCTGTGCAACGTACTGTGAAGTTTTCATTAGAAATCTGTTTGGGGTGAGTAAATAGTCTATCTTGGGTGTTTTTCCGCGAGGATTGCAAAGGTATAATCTGTTTGGTCCTGAATATTCTCCTTTAAGATCTCATTAAATATTGAAACATGAAAGGTCATTGGTCGGAGGTCCCTTTGATGCACTCCGACCCGACGCACAGTAGCAATGTTAGTGACACCCAGTGATGGCATGAGCAGTGTGGAGTTATCGAACCAGTTCCGGGTTTACCCTCCAGTGGGTCTAGGCCGTGGTTTTCCCTCCGGCATTTCAAGGTTTACCATCTAGTGGGGCTGGGTAGTGGGATACCCATTAACCTTAGGGCTTACCCACCAGAAATAATGGGAAGAGGGTTACATGTTCACCTTAGGGTTTACACTCCAGCGGGGCTGGGCAGTGGGTTACCCAATGATCTCTTTGGGTTTACCCTCTAGCAGGGCTGGGCAGTGGGTTACCCGATGACCTCATAGGGTTTACCCTCTAGCTGGGCTAGGCAATGGCTTACCCGACGACTTATTTTATACTTAACCCTTTCTATTAGGTTAGTCAGTGATTTTTCGTTATGATTATAAGAGTGGGACCCTTGATTGTATGGTTCAGCGATAAGAGAACTTTGGCATGTGCGACTTCTGTGCATTAGTGATAAATATCCTTTGAATTGTTTGCAAATTCTCTTGTACTGACCTTGGAGATTGAGACCCCCTTACACACTCATTAAGGTTTCTTATTGAGCATATATATATTTATACACCCTACTTTTGTTCCCACTCCTTGGGTTCATTTACTTTCCTTCTAGGAGCGGTGAAGACGTGTGAGGTATGCCATGTGATTCCCGTGTCTAGATCCCCTTGGTTGGATGATTCCAATTCCTTCCTTCTATTGGGTTGAGTTTCACTCTCTCTGTTGTAATCTAATATTTTTCTTTGTTCTGTCTACTGCCCATAGTTTTAATATCTTCTTAGTTTCTCCCTCGAGATTTCAGGGCATCATACAATGTATCTTTATACTCAAACCTTCTTGGGCTTTTCATGCACTTGTTGTTCCCTTGAAAACGACAGACAGGTCGATCGAGACTACAGAGGAGCGTAGAGGACATAGGATCTTGGGCTACATTCAATGGTCGTTGTAGGATTTTCAAGAGTGAGACTCACCAGTTGTTTACTTTCATTTACATGTTGCCGGGTTGTGGCACCATTCTAGTTGGGTGCATGTTTATGCCTTTATTGCTTAGTTTACTAATTAGTCAACTATTACTCACTTTACATGTCCTATTGTAGATGTTAATGCATCAATATGGTTGGGTTATAGTTATTCGTGCATTGTTTTCCTTTTTACTCTGCACTTCGGTATTTAGTTTGTTCTGTGAGTGTAGAGGTACTTAGGCAAAGGCCTCCCAGAGATTGTTATGCCTTGGGTGCTTGTCGCCAGCCCCTGGCCAATAAATTCAGGCTTGGGGTAGTTGCGGATCGAGACTGGTAGGGTCGGGTCATGACATAAATAAGTTAAAATATAATCAAAAATATAATATTAGTAAAATTCAATGCCAATGTGACTTGATATCCTAAAAGGTTTAGGGTATGTTTGTAAGTAATATAATTCAAAGAGCTTTATTTTGTTATGACAATGATCACAAAAAGATATTTTTTATAAATAGTTTCCAAATATTATGATGATGAAATTTAAAATACTTATAAATAGGAAAAATATTTTATTAACAATATAATATTTGATGTTGGGAAATACAAGAGTTTTAAAAATATTTCAATGATTTAATAACAATGAATATGATTCATAAAGATCTCCATTCTTTAAAAAATATTTCATGACATATATTACCAATTAAAAAGCTTTAGTTTTTCATTTTTATATGGCTACATAGATATGTTCTAATAATTATATTGATATGTAATCAGTTTAACAAAACCATAAAATTTTGAAAAACATAGGCCTCTCTAGTGTTCTATCATATGGGATATTATTATATGTATTTTTATGTATGGTTTTCTTAGTATTATCTTAAGAGTTTAATAATATAAAGTTTTCATGATATTGAATGTTAGACAACAATTTGTCATCTTTTCATGTTGTATAAATTTGACACATGAACTGAAATGATAGTTAACCTCCCAAAGAATCACTTTGAGTCTTCAATAAAAAATATTTATTAATATATATTATAGGTTTTTATAACACATCAGACCAAAAAAATGGGTTTGGGATAAAGTGCTACAGGTCTATATGTGTGGCTCACTATATGGAAGTGGTTTTCATCTAGTTGTGAGGGAATGAACAATATCTGGGTAATATTATACACATGGTAAAAATATCTATACATAGTAATCAAAAAGATATAAATATAAACATCAAAGAAACACATTGGTAACTAAAAAAATAAATTCTAAAATTATTTCATCTATGTTATATAACATAAAAAAAATCAAGGATCTATTGTGTGGTAATTCAAACCAAGTATATAAAACAGAAAGAAGAAATAAGTAAATAAACTTCTCTATTTATTCATATTCATTCTTAGTATCTCCTCAGAGAATCAATTTTCATCTCTATAGCTACCAATTATTAGGCCCTTACCATTCCTCGATTCTCTGATAATGGTGTTTGCACATGCACTGAGTTCTCCTTGAAGGGTATGAGTATAAACCCAGTAGGACACCACCAATACATCATTAAACATAGGTAAAGAAATTTATATGGTGCATGAAATAATGAATAAATAAAATGTTAATATAGATATAAGACTTTTCCTAGGCCATGATGTGCTAACCAGGTTTCCATGATCCCTAATCATACCTACTTCGACACCATTCTGAAAGAGTAGTCACAACTAGTAGTCACATAACTAACATCCTGTACGAATTACACATATGGAAAAAAATCACTAAGTTTTATGTTTTTAGAATTATTTTCCACATTTAAGGAACAAAAATTTCCCACCATTAATTGGTTTCTAGAATCCACCTTTACGAGTAGTCACATAGCTCATCTGACCAACCATAGTCATATGTTTGTCATATTTACATGATGATACATCCAATAGGTGCATACAACTCTTATAAACCATATCAATGTCATAAGATCAATCCCCCAACATCTCAAAATTTCTATCTCCAACTCTTACCTTTGGTACAACATACATCATGCTCGCACTCAAACTGTTAGCTCAACGATCATCACACCCACACTCATAAAATCAGCTTGGTGAGTACCACCTTTCAGATCATGAATCTCTACCTCTAAATATATCCACTCACCATTTAAAAGTTTTCCATATCCCTATAGTCACCATCGTGAATTCTTAGAGTTGTTAGTCTACATTCATGTATCTATGCTCTCCCTCTAAAGTGTAACAACCCGAGATTTTATGAGATTTATTGTTTTTAATTTCTTTGATATCTTTTGTTGTACGCTACATCAAGATTATCTTGCGCTATACACAACACCGTATTAGATTTCAGTATACGCAACACTATTCTTGGCTCGTGTTACCCACAATTTCATGTTTATTTTGTGGAAATTATTTTACGCAACATTAAGTATATATTTTGTTTAATGTATAAATGAAATAAGTTTTGATTATGTTATATGCAACATTGAGTGTATATATATTTATATTCAATGTATAAATGAAATATGGTTGGATTTTGTTATACGCAACAACAAAGGAGTCTTGCACTACACGCAACCCTAACTTGGCTTACATTACACGCAATTATGACCTTCCTCGATAGCGTGTGTAGTACGCAATACTGAGTTTCACTAAACGAGATATTATTATAATATTATTATAAACTAGCCGTTATGAAAAGTAGTACCCACTTTTTGAAATTTTCAAAATTTTGTCATTCAAAATGGACTTCATTTTTAGATTTGGAATATTGAAATTATCCTAGGGTGAATTTTTGGTATTTTTCTGAAAACATTCAATTTTTGATGAATAGTGAAAACACTAGGTTACTATTAAAAAACCGACTTTTTATTTAAATAATTATTTATTTTATTTAAATTTATTTTAGGTCAAAATTTATACATAATACCTATATATGTTAAATTTAATTCATTAGAGTCATTTTATAATAATTTTTTATATATAAAAAATTTATTGAACTTTTCACTGTCTTTTACACACCTCCTAGGAGAATTTGGAAATTCATATAAAACATAATTTTACCGCTTTTGTGAGTGAATTTTAAAAATCATAGAGACACGGTTAATATGAAGGACTAAAATTTGGTTCAATGAGATAAAAATAATTTTTGGTGAATAGTAACTTTTTACTTTTATTTATCATGGTTAAAAGTAAATAGGGTAATTAAGGGTAAAAATGATATTATTGTTACACTAACAGATGTACTAATTCAATTGGATAAGTTTAATTTGACCAAAAACATCCTTAGGAATAAAATATGACTATTTAGGTCCACTTGGATTACATTAGGACATTTATTATTAATTTATTTAAAGAAGTTTTAAAATAGTTAAAATAAAAGTTTAATAACTAAAACATTTCTAATATAGGGTTATACAAAAGATAAATTCTACTATAAATATTAATTGGAAAGATAAAATGATTTGCTACATAATGGTATTTTAGTTATGATTTTTAGATGTTAAATAATTTAATTTATTTATGAAACAATGATGATGCAGTAATTATCTTATTAATAAAATATTGACATAATTAATGTTATAAATACCAAAATAAATGTAATTTGAGACTTTTTATGAATTAAACTAATTTTCTAGGTTAATATTAAATGTTAGTATTGATTTAATTACCTTTTTTCGAACTAAGAATTCTGTTATGAGTTTCAAAAAAATAAATTACCAGACAGTGTAAAAGTTTACATATAATAGTTTTAAAACAAATATTATATTATTAATAGTTATTTTATTCCTAAAATTCAAGGTTCGTCAAAAGGACTTAGATAATGTTATATATATTAATAATAAACAACTTGGGGTTCGTTTGGCTTTTTATAGTATGTTTATTAACCTTATAGTGAAAGAAAACAATAAGACACGGTAAAAGTTAGATTATTTATCTTAAAGTAAAATCTAAATGATGTGGTTAAAATTGTAACCTAAACTTGTCTAAAATCTGTTGTTTGAGAGTATATCGACCAATACCCACTTTATATTCTAAATAAATCATTTATTAGCAATTATAAACCGAATATTATAAAATAATATTTTGAATTTTTCCAAAGGTGCCCCTCTCCTCCCTTATAAAGGGGGCACCCCTTCCCTCTTCTATTCACACCATTTTGAGCCTTTAAGCTCGGCTTAAACCTACCCATTTATCTTATAAACTTCTATAGAAACATTCTTGATGTTCTATTATTCTAAAAAGACCATCTCTACTTCGTTAAGAGAAGGCTTAAAGGAGGTGCGTCAAAGAAGAGGTAATCTCTTGTTTCGATTCTCTCATGTTTATTTCTTATTCAACTTCTTCGTATTTAGTTGTTTCATTATAAATTAATAAAATCAGTATCACTCATATACTGATATGTTATTATGAATATGAAACAAACCTATTTCACTTTCTATCCATCCAACGGAAAACGAAATCACCACACGTACGTACGTAAGGAATACCGTCTCCACGCCGTGGTGTAATAAGTTCTTCCACCACTACCATACATGAATGGGTATAATTTTGTAAATAAATAACTCTATATGGTTATTGTAAAGTTATATTTATTCTGTAATATTATACATACACTTCAATACAATTACACAATCATGGGAATGATATCATCGCTCATGCGTACTTACGGACTACCATCTCCACAAACGCGATGAGATTCATTTTCCATGATTAACCACTGATGAATGACTATAAAGTATATATAATGAATAATAATTAATTATATGAAATAATTAAGCTACTTTATTTATGTATACATATATATATATATCATCTAATTACTTCAATTCAAGTTAATAAAGAAAGGAAAACATGTTCATGCGTACGTACGATCTACCATCTCAATGAACGGTGTGTTTCATTTAATTAATCTATATATATATATATACTGACTATATATGATATATAAATCATGTTTTAAATTATTTAAGTAAATCATGATATATGTAATAAAAATATCAAGCACAACAAGTCCAAACACGTACGATAAGTGAAACAATTTTACCCAAAACGATAATTTAAAATGGAATTTACAAATGAATAGGTAATATAAATACTTAAGTGAACCATATATGATATAATAACAATTAATATGATTCTTTAATAAGTAAATGAAATTATTTAAATCATTATACATAAGTTTCATATACATACGAAGCATATTAGACATAAGGTAAGGGATAACATTTCTAATCTCATTTTTATCTGAGATTGTTTTTTCGTACGTATTCACTTGGGTTATATTTATAATCCATGTTCATGTTTTCTAAAAATTGTTTCATGTATATTTAAAGTCCTTTTTACCAATTTTTTAATTTTACTTCATGGTATGTAAGGAATCGTTCTTTTCTTTACGTTACGATGTACTTTTTGAATTTTCCAGCAAAAGTACGAGAATAATGTTTTTTTAATTTATACGAAATTAAAGGATTTATACATTTTTATAAAGCCTTATTTTCCTGAAGCTTATTCCAAATTATTTTATTACTATTTTCAAAAAATATATTTCTTTTAAAAATTTCATGACGTTTTGTGAAAAGAAATTGATTTTGACGAAGAAATGATATTTTCCACAAGAATTCATTTCAAATGTTTTATAAAAACCATTATCCATCTAAGATGACATTATTTAATATGTGTATGTTTCAAGTATAATGTCTCTATGATTGACATGGTTTCACTTTTATAATGAGGAAATATCCATTTTTTATATGGATTATGTGATGATGGGATGAGGTTTATGAAACCCATTTAATTATTTGGGTTATGATGAATGTTTCATGTTTATTTTGTGGCACAATTAAGAATGATTTCATAGTGAGAGGGGTGGGAACTATATCTCCCTATAATGAAATGGGTAAATACTTATATCTCATGATATAGACATGGCTGGAATGGTAAGTTAATCGGGATCAGTGATAAAGGAATGGAACGATGAGTGAACTCGATTCAGAAAGGGACATTGTCCACTATGATGGCCTTGGCAGCAATGCCTTGTCTACTATGGAAATCATAACATTTTCTTAATGGTTTTCCATAATTACATGTTTTATTACCATGCTATTTTATCATGACTAATTTTCCTTTATGATCTATGCTTTGTGTACGTCCAAGATTGTTGTTTCTCATGATTTTGATGTTTATATTTTATGTTCAAGGTTTTTGCATTTAAATGTTTATGGACTGTTTTATGTTCTCTATGCTTACCCTTACTGTGAATTTGAGCTCACTCTTTATATGTTTTCTTTTCCCCAGTATTTAAAGAAAGGTTTTATGTATGAAAACAAAAGTGGAAGATATTTATGGGAGATAGTGATGATCTTTCACCATGATTAGAAGAATTATTTTTCCGAGTTTCCAAAGTCACTAAACTATTACAATCATTGTGCATATTTATACATTATGTATCAAGTATTCTACAAAAGTAATGTAATGTCCATGGTTATTAAGCTTTGGGTATCTATAGTTGGTATCAGATAAAAAGGTTTAGTTATCCTTTGGAAACAACGATGTGAAAACTTTAGTGAGATCCCTAGAGATATTTCTACATTATGTCTATGTATGTCCATATGGTTAAGTATAAGTATAGGTTATAGTACTAGAATTATGATAACGATCGTGAATAACCTAGGATTAAAAGTATGATGTTAGATATTGAAAGTACTCCCCTTGATTATGTTGTTTTTCTAGAATGATTTATGCCTCTCACACTATTCTTTTTGGGTTTTAAAAAATGGCTGGAAACCAGAAAATTCATGTTAATGAAGAATATGATGGACAATGGAATGATATTCTTCATGATCAAGAAAATTAAATGGGATTTGTAAGGCAAAACATCGTTATTATGCCTAATCATCAATCTCGTAATATGATCAATAATCTCAACTTTGGTAAGTTTCCTGACTCACCTAATAAGAGAAAGATAGAGTTTCATGATGATCATAGAGGAATGAATGTTCAATTCCCCTCACGTAAATTATGTGGGAAAAGGCATAAAGGATAATGTTTCATAGGAACTGGAAGATGCTTTGGGTGTGGAAAGGAAGGACCCAAATTTTGTAAGTGAAAATGAAATGGTTCAGTTAACACCATGGAGAAGGATAATGGTATTTCTACGACATCAAAAATGATTAGATGTTTTAAATGTGGAATGTATGGTCATAATGAAAACCATTTCCCTAAGGGAAAATCTCATGAAGAGAATCAACATGGTCATATGGGTTGTATTTATGTGGATGATGATGAGGATACTACAAATTATATATGATATGAAAGAAGTTTTGAAGCTCAGTCAGTTGTTTAAGAAGGTATTGGAATGATTTTATGTTTATCAAGAGTTATGATGTATAGTTAATGGTACTATGGAATAAAGATTCATCTAAGGATAGTTACACTACTGCTTTTCGTAAAGTATTTGAAAGTATATGTTGAATGGTATCGGTAACCATGAAAAGTTATTCAGATATTATTGGAAATAAGATAATATGCGCATAATAAATGTATTAGTAGAAAATAATATGTTTAATAGTAATCATGAGCTCATGATTTATATAAGGACTAAGTGATATCATGTTTTGAGTATGTTGAATTTTGTGGATTTTGGTAAGTGGAAAGTGTTAACTTTTAACATCATTCATGTTTTCACTAAGGATGAATGTGTATTCATATTTCAAGAGAATACATGATTAAGGAATTCAAATGTTTGGAATGTGACCAACATGATATATCGTGTGATAAATGATGGTATTCATGTTCTTGTTATGTGACCTTTCTAGTAATCTTTTTCTTTATACTATGAGATTGGACAGAAGTATTTTCGTTATGCTTAATGGTTGGAATGGATTAAATTGGACATCAGATAGAATTGTTTATGTCTAGAACTTTTTTCGATGTTATTTATGGAATGTTATAATAATTTAAATTTAGAAAAAGGACAACTTGTACGACGGGTGACAACCCGTCACGTCGGACAAGGCTGTGGGAATTGAACCCACAACTGAAATGCGACATGGCTTTATTTCCTACCACTGGCCTACAGGAAGTCCATGGTTAATAGAAACTAGTTTTATTTTATTATACAAAATGATAGATGATGTTTAAGTCCATTTTAGAACCATATCTGATTAATCTCACCATATATGGACTTATGTAGATAACTTTTGCTAAATTATGATTGAGACAGATGGAATGACCTATCATTCTATCGCATGATCTGCTAAAACTTCACAAAAGAAAAATTAAACATTATTTCTTAAAGAGATGAAGTGGAAATAGTTCATGGCACAGACTAAGGTGAGATTTTACCCAAATAAATTAAGTATTTATTCTAAATCAAATTCTTCAACTTTTGGGAAATGATCTTGAAAACCAAAAATGTTGTCCTAGTGCTCTTATATCCGATGAATCAGATAGTACCCCAAATCATCATAAATTTATGGCTTTTGTGATTGTTGGATTTTTCATACCCATGTTCTATACCACTCTCTATCAGAACATGATGGTTATATTTCTATTCCATATCCATATATTCACCTATGTTCTCCTACGTTGAAACCCATTGATTAGTTAATTTGGGTAACCGTTACGATTCATACATTAGTTTTTAAAGATAATTTTTTTGTATTCCATTTTATAATGTGGGTTTCTATTAAGGATCGTTCAAATAGTAATCAATTTATAATCCCGATGAATTTGAAGGGAGAAAATCATTTTAAGGGGGGTAGAATGTAACAACCCGAGATTTTATGAGAATTATTCAATTTAATTTCTTTGATATTTTTTGTTGTATGCTACACGAAGATTATATTGCGCTATACGCAACACCGTATTAGCTTGCAGTATACACAACACTATTCATAGCTCGTGTTACACAAAATTTCAAGTTCGTTTTGTAGAAATTATTTTACACAACCATAAGTATAGATTTATTTTAATTTGTTAATGAAATAAGTTTTGATTATGTTATACGCAACATTGAATGTATATATATATATATATTCAATGTATAAATGAAATATGGTTGGATTCTGGTATACGTAACAACAAAGGAGTATTTAACTACACGAAACCCTAACATGGCTTACATTACACGCAATGACGACGTTCCTCGATAGCGTGTGTAGTACACAATACTGAGTTTCACTAAACGAGATATTATTATAATATTATTATGAACTAGCTGTTATGAATATAAATACCCACTTTTTTAAATTTTATAAATTTTATCATTCAAAATGGACTTCATTTTTGGATTCGGAATATCGAAATTAGCCTAGGGTGAATTTTGGTATTTTTCTAAAAACATTCAATTTTTGATGAATAGTGAAAACATTATGTTACTATTTAAAAACCAGCTTTTTATTTAAATATTTATTTATTTTATTTAAATTTATTTTAGCTCAAAATTGATACATAATACATATATATGTTCAATTTAATTCATTGGAGTCATTTTATAATAATTTTAGATATATATAAATTTTATTGAACTTTTCAGCGTCTTTTACCCACCTCCTATGAGAATTTGAATATTCACATAAAACATAATTTTACCAGTTTTGTGAGTGGAATTTCGAAAATCCGAGAGACATGGTAAATATCAAGGACTAAAATGTGGTTCAATGAGATAAAAATAATTTTTTGTGAATAGTAACTTTTTACTTTTATTTACCACGGTTAAAAGTAAATATGGTAATTAAGGGTAAAAATGATATTATTATTACCCTAACACATGTTCTAATTCTATTGGATATGTTTAATTCGACCAAAAACAGCCTTAGGAATAAAATATGTCCATTTTTGTCCACATGGATTAGATTAGGACATTTATTATTAATTTATTTAAAGAAGGGTTAAAATAGTTAAAATCAAAGTGTAATAACTAAAACATTTTTAAAATAGGGTTATACATAAGATAAATTCGACTATAAATATTCATTAGAAATATAAAATTATTTCCTATATAATGGTATTTTATTTAGGATTTTTAGACATTAAATAATTTAATTTATTTATGATACAATGATGATGCAACAATTATCTTATTAATTAAATATTGACATAATTAATGTTATAAATACCAAAATAAATGCAATTTGAGACTTTTTATGAATTACATTAATTTTATAGATTAATATTACATGTTATTATAGATTTAATTAACTTTTTTCTTACTAATAATTCTGTTCTGAGTTTCACAAAAATAAATTACAAAATAGTGTCAAAGTTTACATAACATTGTTTTTAAAACAAATATTATATTATTAATTGTTATTTTATTCATAAAAATCTAAGGTTCTTCCAAATTACTTAGATAAGGATATATATATTAATAATAAACAACATGGGGTTCGTTTGTCTTGTTTTTATAGGTTTATTAACCTTATAGTGTAAGAAAATAAGAAGAAACCGTAAAAGTAAAATTATTTAACGTAAAGTTAAATATAAATGATAAGGTTATAATTGTAACCTAAACTTGTCTAAAATATATTTGTTGCAATTATTTCGACCCATACCCAATTTAGCTTAGAAATTAATCAATTTGGAGCTATTATAAACCGAATATGACTTTATTATAAAATAATATTTTGAGTTTTTCCAACGGTGCCCCTCTCATCCCTTATAAAAAGTGGACCCCTTCCCTCTTCTATTAACAGAATTTTGATCCTTGAAGCTCAGACAACCCCTTCCCATTTATATTATCCACTTCCCTAGCAACATTCTAGAGGTTCTTTTCTTCTCAAAAGACCAACTCTACTTCTTTAAGAGAAGTCTTAAAAGAGGTGCGTCGAAGAAGAGGTTATCTCTTCTTTCGATTCTCTCATTTTTCTTTCTTCTTCAACTTCTTCTTATTTAGTTTTTTCATTATAAAATAATAACATCAGTATCAGTAACATACTGATATGTTATTATTAATATGAAACAACCCTATTTCACCTTCTATCCATCCTACGGAAAATGAAATCACCACCCATGCGTACGTACAGAATACCGTCTCCACACCGTGGTGTAATCGGTTTTTCCACCACCACCATACATGGATGGATATAATGGAGTAAATAAATAGATATATATGGTTATTTTAAAGTGATGTTGATTCTGTAATATTATACGTACACTACAATAAAATCTCACGATCAATGAATGATATCATCGCTCGTGCGTACGTATGGACTGTTGTCTGCACGAACACGATGAGATTCATTTTATATGATTGACCATTCAAGAATGATTATAAAGTATATATAATGAATAATAATGAAATATATGACATAATGAAGATACTGTATTTTTATATACATAAATATATATATATATGTCATCTAATTACTTCCATTCAAGTCAATAAAGAAAGGAAAACATCGTTCATGCTTACGTAAGACCTACGGTCCCCATGAATGGTGTGTTTAATTTCATTTATCTATCTAATATTTATATATATATACTGAATATATATGATATATAAATCATGTTTTAAATTCTGGAAGTATGTAAATCATGATATAAGTAATAATAATATCAAGAACAACAAGTCCAAACACGTACGATAAATGAAACAATTTTCCCCAAAACGCAACATTAACATGGAATTGACAAATGAACAGGTAATATAAATACCTAAGTGAACCATATATCATATAATAACAATGAATATGATTCTGTAATAAGTCAATGACATTATTTAAATAATTATACATGATGTTCAGATACATACGAAGCATATCAGACATAAGGTAATGGATAACTTTTCCAATCTCATTTTTATCCGCGATTGTTTATTCGTACGTATTCACTGGGGTTATATTTATCATCCATGTTCATAATTTATAAAAATGGTTTCATGTATGTCTAACGTTTTTTTACCCATTTTTTACCTTTACTACATGGTATATAAGGAATCTTTCTTTTGTTTACATTATGAGGCACTTTTTGACTTTTCCGGAAAAAGTACAAGAAGAATGTTTTTTTAATTTATACGGTATGAAAGAATTTATACGGTTTTATAAAGCCTTATATTCATGAAGGTTCCTCGAAAAGATTTCATGACTATTTTCAACAAAATTTCTTTCTTTTAAAAATTGAATGACGTTTTGTAAAAATAAATTTATTTTGAAGAAGAAAGGATATTTTCTTCAAGAATTCATTTGATATGTTTTATCAAAACCATTTTCCATCTAAGATGACATTATTTAATATGTGTATGTTTCAAGAATAATGTATCTATGATTTACATTGTATCACTTTTATTAGATTAAATTTCAATTTGTTTTATATGGATTATGTGATGATGGGTTGATGTTTATGAATCCCAACTTATTCTTTGGGTTATGATGAGTGTTTCAAGTTTATTTTGTTGCTAAAGTAAGAATGATTTCATTATGAGATTGGTGGGACCTATATATCCCTCCAACGCAGTGGGTAAAGATTTATATCTCAAGAGATAGACATGGATATAATGGTAAGTTAATCCAGTTCATTGATACAGGACTGGAATGAAGAGTGAACTCGATTCAGAAAGGGACTTTGTCCACTATGATGGCATTGGCAGCAAGGCCTTGGCTACTATGGAAATCTTATCAAGTGATTAATGGTTTTCCACAATTACATGTTTTATTACCATGCTATTTTATCATGATTTATGTTTCTTTATGATCTATGCCTTGTGTACATCTATGATTTATGTTGTTGCTCATGATTTTGATGTTTGGATTTGATGATAATATTTTTTGCATTTAAATGTTTATGCATTATTTTATGTTCCCTATGCTTAACCTTACTAAGAATTTGAGCTTAACCTTTATATGTTTTCTTTTCCCTAGGATTTAATGAATGGTTTTAGATAAGAAAACAAATGTGGAAGATATTTATTGGAGATGTTGAAGATATTTCACCATGATTAGGTGATTATTTTTCTGAGTTTCCAAGGACACAAAACTATTATGGTCCTTGTGCGTCTATTACCGTTATATATCAAGTATTCCTAAAAAGTAATTTAATTTCCATGTATGTCAAGGTTTGGGTCTTTACATAAAGAGTCAACCATTCTCCCCTAGGTAACCTACTATCATGATATCATCAATAATGTTACCAAAAAATTTGCAACATCCAAAAAGATCAAAATATATAAAATCATTGGTAAAATGTAACAAATAAATGTTCTCATGGTAACACAAACACTTATATACACATCAATCAAGAATAGGTCTCAGAGGTTAATCACACATTCCAACTATGAAATATCACATAGTAGTTTACATGGGATTCACATATAAAGAAAATAAAAACATGTCAAACAACTATATAAAATTACCTTATATGATAAGGATATCTTATCTGAGGTACATGGATTCAATTGATAGCTATTTCTTTTATCAAAGGGAAGGTTCTTAGTCATCTAGACCTGATTTCATTCAACTAATAGATCAAGGATTATTTATTATATCATGATGTGATACTTAGGTATACTGAACATATCATAAATGTATATTTAATTTTAGAGGAATACGAATATTCAGGTCAGAATGGTATAATCATACCCTTTATGAGCTGAGGGATCAATTTATACTTTCAGCTCTAAATAGAGGTGAAGGATATGCAAAACATCTCAGAAAGGTATATAATATGTACTTTCCAGTTAATTTTTTTATCCGTTATAGAGAGATATAATATAGGGTATATAAAGTGAAAAGCTAGGGTAACACATAATGACCCGACTATATGGACACCATTGGATGGACAACCACTCTACTGGTTGGACACTACTGGGCCTCCAGCAGTATGGTTTTCCTAACAGAGATAAAGAAACACTTCCTAGACTAAAGGATAGCTGGTTGATTCCCATCAGGTGGTTAGTTGGACCATAAAAATTGTAGTTCCTCTTCCACCGCCATCAGTTATCCAATGAGTCTTTATCTTCTTGGAAGCTTCATACCAATAGCTCTAATGTTGTTGTTTGATGACCCCAGATCCTTATTATATCGACTTATACAGCCTAGAATATTCCTAAAAACACTATAAACATATAAAAAACCACCACAATACACTAAATCATAAACATCACGTACATCAAATTTATGATGTGCCAATTCTCCCCCTCTTATAAATTTTTATCCTTTATAAGTGACTTTAGAGATCCTGCTTGAAAAACATGGGCCATTGAACCTAAACATAAAATTATCATTCCAAAATATCCTATTGGAAGCATTTATTTTTCATAAGACTCAAACAAGTTTTAATTTGTTTCCAAAAAATACTTTCCTTTTTTGTTCCATAATTTACTATGGGTTCTCAAAAAAATTATGCATTCACTTCAAACTCAGCATCATTACATTAAATCTCATATGTATGATCAAGAATGATAATTTAAAATATAAAATACATGGAACATAACATGAATACCTTTATAACATGGAGTATGTTAAAAACAACAATCCACTACTCTAATATGTTTGATGATCTCAATTAGTTCCACAATCTATAGTGTCATCTTCCATTTCTTCCACAATGATGACTTCCCAACTAAGATGGCACCAATAAGAAAACAACATTGCCCAGAGTTCACTCCAATGGTCATCTTATCTAGTAAACATTTCATCAGTGTCTAATTTGGTTGGAAACCAACCACAACCTGGTCAAAATAACCATCTTGGAGGTTTACTGTACAATACATGGCCCCAAAACAGCTGCCCCGCCCAACTCATGCCATCACAATAGTGAGATAAATAGTCAACCATAAATAAAATTTAATGGTTCAATACATATCAAAATACTAGAAATGATTATTTTATGGTCACACTACCATGTCGATAAAATCATCCCATGCTCAACTAAAATTTTCAATTCTTACCTGATGCATATCCTCCAAGATATGTATCATCCTCTCTAACTAACCATTATTTTGTGGATAACACATCATAAATATATTAAAATGACTCCATATAGTATTATACAATACCAAAAAAATAATGAAATTAAATTTGTGTTTCTATATGATATAATATTATGATTTAATCCATGTAGTCAACCAATATCTTGGAAAAAAATATTTTCAAACTCATTTATAGAGTGAGTCTCTTCGATTAGAAAAAAATGTTCCACAATTCTTAGAAGATAAACTATCCCCCATAAACTCTATAAACATATTGGTGTCCTAGTAATCCTCAATATCATTTCCATAACCATGCCATACCTTTTCCATAATTTCTTGAGAAGTTTGTGAAACAATCCTACTAACATTTGATGCTCCTCCTTTATCCTCATAAAAGTCAAGCAATGAGTGATTTGGTTTGTGATGTATCTCTTCATTCCTAGACACAGAAAATATTTTTTTATATTATTATAAATTTTCCTCGAATCAGGCTACACATCGCACTAAGAGGCACATAATTCCATAGTCAAGTATTCCCTCATATCTGAAGGGACTGCAACTCTCTTATGAACATAGATCACATAGTCACTATCCATTGACTGTCCTAGGACTGTGACCCATCCTAAAAAAATTCCACCCATTAATGAACATTAGGGATTTAAATCCTTCCTATATATTACCCAATCAGTCTATATAGATGATAATATTAAAGAGGAGTAATTTATTACCATTTAATCCTTAGATTCATCAACCAAAAATTCATCCAAAAATCTCATCAACAAATATTCCTCCTTTAAATGTCTCTCTCCAAACTCATGAAATTTACAACTAATAACATTGGTAAAAACATTACATTCCCCCAAATCCTATGCCTTTTCAAAATTAAATTTTTGTAGATACTCCACCCAATTACCCTACCAGATATTCAACTAATACTAAGAGAATATTTATTTCTAACTATTATGGTATGTGCATATGAAAAGTCAGTTTGGAAGAAATAATGAACCCAATAATAAAAATCATGGACCACAACTACCAACTCGAACTCATTCATTAGGTTGTTCTTATCAAAGGGTCCCTGATGAAATGACCCATAAGCTACTAAATGATCCCTCTAAATTATCATAGATCCTAATCCAATTCCAATGGAATTATAATAATATACATATCCAATCATAGTCTCTAGTAATATCAGGATCTGAGTTGTAATTAATTTCTTCTTATTACGAAGGAATGCCTCTACAAACATAAATATCCACTAAAACATAAACACATTCTTGTTAATCCCTTTCATGGGCACTTCTAAATGTTTGAAGTGTTGAATGAACGATCTATATTTCCTAGTTAAACTAAGAAATATCTTGAACTAAAACACATTTCTATGGTGTTCCAAAAACCCCAATTCCACTATAACATACCACCTAGATCTTGAAGTGAATTTTTTTTAGAATTTCAAAGTGAATATGCACTCATTGTGTACTCAACTCAATCTTCACATATTTAGAATTAATTTCCATGTTTTATGATTATATAAGGATATTATCAATGAAAACCACATTGAATGTGTCAATATATGGATGGAAGGTCCTATTAATGATATCCATGAATACTAATAGAACATTTTCCTATCTTAATAGAATGATAAGACACTTATACATTCTATATCAACTCATGAACAACAAATTTTAAATATCCTTCTCTCTATCCCAAATATAGACATAGCATGATCATATATCAATCTTGGAGAACTATTTAGATCCTTCTAACTAATAAAATAGTTTTTTTATCACATGAAATTGGTGTCTATTCTTCATGATAACTTCGTTCAACTTCAAAATTCGACACATAGTCTACGACTACCAACTATCATCTTTAAAAACAACACTAGGGAACTCTATAGAGATTCCCTAGTTCTAATAAAACCTTGGTCATAAAATCATTGATATTCTCCTTAATTTTCTTTAACCATGTCAGCACCATATAATATGGAGGAATAAATATATGTTTTACTCAGGGTATTATTTTTGATATTTAAATTAATTTTTATTTGAGTAGGAAGTCCTATGAAATAATCTATAATGACATAGTAGTAATGCTCCACCATTGAAGAAAAGAGGAGGGAGTTATTGTATCATTTCCCACATCACATGAATCCTAAAATCCTATATATTTTTCATAAGAAATAAATAACAAGTGAAGTTACATGGTGTTACATTCCCTCCACCCACCTAGAATTCAAATTCCTCCTAATTGATTTGAAATTTTAACATAGGTAGTGTCACAAAACATCCTTCTATATACCACCTGTAATTACACAATAACAACTAGGCACTAGTAAAATCACAAGAAATCCTAACATTAAAAATACATTGGGTCATATATCAGTTGGTACCACTAGTTTCCTAGTAGATACATGTTGTACCCTCACTAGGGCCCACCCAAATGTCCTAATGAATCATCAGAATAATGGTTTTCCTTATCAGACAACACATGTTATTTCAATTTGCTTTATGCTCACTCACATACACACTGAACGTCCAAAAAGGTCAACCATACTAAAACTAATCTATGGCAAGAATCTCTTAATTGTAGAGTTATAATCAGATAGGATCTTAAAAATATAGGTTAAAATTGTTGAAATTGGTAGTCATATTTAGTCTTTTATCCCTTTAACCATCTAGGGTGTAATAATTGTGATGAAATTTTATGGTTAGTGTGAGTATGGTTTTTTATTGGGATATATAATATCCCAAATAGATATAAGATGATTTTTTTTGGTGGATAACCATGATGTATACAACATGAGTTTTCATATAATCTTTTTAGTATAAAAAAGTTATATAGTTATTGTTTATTTTTCCCCATTACTTGAGGTTAGAGAAGATACATATCATGTGAATATTCATTTGATGATACATTTATTATACCATCCATGGTGTTAATATAATCATGTAGTGAGTGTGTTTATCACTTCTTATGTCATCGGTTTATTTTATTCTTCCTTTAGAACCACCTATGGCTTCAACACTACTTTCCCATGTTCAGTTGTGAGATCACTTCTATTGGTGATCTTGATCAATTTTCTCATACTACCCAATGGAACTACCCAACCCATCATCGATCCTTTATTTTCCACATAGAAATTGATATGATTGGTATTTTTAAATGGTTTTTCTCATTGTGTTATTGAAATACTGAGATGACTCCATAGATAAAATCTACCATATATCTATCTTCTTCAATTCTCCCAATTGGTTTCCGCTACTTCTTGAAGTGTTACTCTGACTCGATGGGTGTTTGGGTTCCTAATGTAGAGGAAACAATCCTTCTTAATTCATTTTCAGTGGTCTCCTTTGTAATGGTGTATTTGTTTATTAATTTTCATCCCCATTATCGATGTTATGTAATTCCCTTTAATTTCATATATTTATACTCATGGTTATTACATGTTTCTACGAATCATGTATTTTCTCACTATAAATGTTTGTATTATTATAATTCTTAGAGATTGTGTGGGGGTATTTTGTGGTTTTTTAAGTTTGTTGAGATCTATTTTTTATTGAAATCTAATACAATTTTTTTTTCAATTTATTAACATAGGTGGTTTCATTATTAACACCTATATTTAGTACATTATGGATTGTTATCCAATTATTTTTTTCGATGAAATTGGATAAAAAATTGATATGAATTTCTTGGTGAGACCCCTCTTTAGTGACAGTCTTAGAAATTGGGAATGCGTTTTTTGGTTGGAAAGTGTATTTTGTATCTTGATCTTAAAATGATGATTTTAAAATGTTTGGTTGGGTTTTCTATATGGAAATTTTTTTTCAATAAAATAATTTATTACTAGAATGTATTTTAACATATTTTTTTTAATTGGTTTTTCATGGTTGTTTGGCCTATGATCATATGCATTGGGATGGATAGGGGCATGAACTACACCCATCAAATGGTTGGGACAAATTTGGGTGTGAATTAGCCCCATAAAAGAGACTCACTAATTGAATGCTTAGTGAAAGGATGATTTAACACTCATGAGTATAATGATTTATAGGTTTCAAACAAGGTTGAATGTGTCCTATTGTAGTACGGAATGTGTTATGCCAAATTTGAACCCCTGATTTGGTTTTATAACATTTTTATTTTGATTTCATTGGAAATTGTGGTTATCATTAAAATATTGTTTTACTAGAACCTCTCTATATTTTTTTAAATGATTTAGAAATATTTGTATATATTATTTTATATAAATGAGATAAATATTTCTATCCTAGGGTCATGAGTAAGGATGTCATTTGGGGGAAATCTACTAATTTTTAGTACTCACCCATTTTTTGGAACGTTAGTGATTTTGAAGTTATTGTTTATTGAGAAATGGACAGTAAAATATCAAAAATATTTATAATTACTTCAAGATACATGGTGTTTTTTGGAGTTAGATAATGGAGAATATTTGGAGCATAGATTTTTCATAGGATTCTTTGAGTTTTATTGTATTTTATCAAGTACCTTGATATTATAGTCTTCGGATCTGGTACTTGGTTTTAGTTTATGTTGATAAATTAAATTTACAGTTTACTTTCATTGATATCATGCATAATATATTGGTTTTTTTGGTTATGTCTTTCAAGGTTACATATTTTATTCTTGATGGTAAAATAACCCCCACGGGTTTTGAATCCCTTAGGTTTTTTTCCAGCCTTTCATGCCTTGGTGATGTCACTTAAGGACATGTTACCTTCAACCACCTTCTCAAAACATTGATAAGGTGTGGTATGTTATATTAACCCCTTAAAAAATTTACCATTTACTTATCATAGTTCATTCAACCCATTTTCAGTTCTATATCTTATACCATATTAAAAAATCAATAAATCATCATACTCTATCCTATTTACCATATTCACAAAATCCCATGCATTAAACCATTTTAAAAACATTTTACAACATACATGTGTCTTATAATTTAATTCATTCACCATTTCTCACTTGTTAACCCACTTTTGAATTTCAAGTACAGTTCATAAGGCAATTAGCACAATCACTTAATTTCATATAACCCATTTCATATTATTCCAAATATTCTCTTATGACATTGATAAGGTCTATAAAAACTATTTTTATTCCATTTTCCAATGTAACTAATCAAATATTCAGGTTTTTCATGGGATCTACATTATCATAAGACACATCTAAACATAATATTACAATTTTAATGTTTGGGAATGTTTTTTTTATCCTATGGTTAGACCTAAATTGTTCTAGAAAAATCTAACAGATCCCACGAGGATCATGGAGGGTTTAATTATTCATTTATCCAATCAATTTACAAAATTTGATTGAGTAAAAAAAATTAGAATAAGAGGAGATCAATATCACAACCACATATGCACAAATATATAACCCAAATGATGGGATATAACTTTTAGACCACCTATATTGAATCAGAAGATGAACGCACCCTTAAACTTATCGTTAGAGATCTGGATTCATGATCCCCTTGAATACCCAACCTATGATCCACCTAAAATAGCGTTTTAGTGCTTCAATATAAGAAGAACCATTTTTCAATCCCTAATCCTTAAAAGTAAAGAAAAAGGAGTGTTAGACTTACCCGAAGCTTCAATTAGCAACCCAAAACACTCCAAAAATCCTATAATCGATGTTTAACAACACTTGGGAAGGATGGCGAATTTTGGTTCATCACAAGGGATAGAGGAAGGAGAAAGAGGATAAAAATTTAGTTATTTTGGTAAAATCATGAGGGACAGTTTAGAAAATTCACACATTTTAATGGGGGTGCCCAATTTGACAACACAGCTTTCCATACCGTTCGTAAATTGTACACCTGCCACTATACAAGATGATTTGAGTTTCATAGATTCTTGTGGAGGCCCACATGGTTTCAAATATTGTGTTCTAACCATGTAAAATGACTCTATCTAAGGTTTCATCATTTGGATCTCCCTCTCACATAGTTTATCTTAACCGTCCACCTATCCTCTGGGATTGAACATTTTGGGAACTTAGTTATCTTTAACTCTGTTTCAACCATAAAACTAGCACTAGATGGAAAAAATCCTTTTTTTCATGTCCCAAACCCCCAAAACACCCCTGAACATCCTCATACATCAGGTAAATATTTCATTACAAAAAAATGGATTAAAAACAAAATTTTAAACAAGGAAATATTTCCACAAGACTGAGATCTTACATTGTTCTTATTTTTTATCTTATGGATATATTCAATAAATTTAATATTATTTTTATAGTTACACTATTATTGTAATGACCACATACAATTATATATATATAGTTTGAAAACACTATATATATTAATCCATATTGATTGGTGTTTACAAAGTTAGTTATTCCACTTATTTTACTAGTGATATATTAATAATTTATATTACCATTATTTCAATATAGATAATTATTTACTACATAGATATATTAATGTAATATCTTACTTATGGTACATTATGTGATATATTGTTTTTCTATTTATTATTTTAATATGATTAATGCATTAGATATAGTATGTCATAGTTGGGGAAACCAATTATAGATCAACTCGATGTATCATTAGAACTCATGAGACAATCTTGCAATAGTATTTAGTGTATTCTTACAAATTGATGTCTGATTTCTTAGAAATTTCCATGAATGTATGATTATCATGAATGAAATTATTAATTTTATCTATTTGATATTGTTTATTTATTTCCATGTGATTATATAATTTCATTATTATACCATACATTTTTATAATATTTTCATTATTGTTACATATATTGAATGGATTGATTATTCATTCATGATATATTATTTATTAATTATTGATGTTATGATTTATTCTATTTTACACTACCCCATTATGGGAATATGAGATCACCACTTTTTATCTTTTCTAAAATTTATTAAGAAACTATAAAGATCGATACCTATGATTTAAGCATAAGAAATGTATGATTACACAACATTACATGTTTTTATAATGTATTTTATATTCCAATGTAATATAATGATCATTTTTGTTTCTAGACTCTACATTCTACTCAGCATTTCATTTCAAAAACGTCTAATATAATAAATGGTCCCCTGCTTCTGGTAGCCAAATTTGGAGTTGTAATATTTGTTATCAAATAAATTTATATATTTTCTTTATGGGATAGATTTAAAAAAACATTACTTGATAACAAAATTTATTATAAAACAATAATAAATTATATAATTTTTTTATTATAGAGGGAATATTTTATTTTTACAGGTAATAAATTTCACACAGTTATATGCTATGAATGATACTTTATAGTGTTATTCATGGAATAATTAGAATATTAAATTATTTAGTAATATAACTTATTATAAGTAAAAAAGTGTGTCGATGGGCATAATCATTATAAGGATAATCCACTCATTCATTGTGGTATTAGTTATATTTTTAGAATAATGTTTTTAATTATATTAGAAGAAAAATACATGGGGATATATCTACTAGAATGAATAGATGTTGTATAATTATAATATTTACTATTATAAAGTTGTTTCCTAACCCAGTTCATTATGAATAGTAACTAGATCGAGGGAAAATCCACCTCTTGTGCACTTCCCCATATGTCAGAGGCGGCCAAATAGTAATAGGGGTTGGGTGTAATACCATTGGGAGACTAAAACCCGGTGTGATAGTGTGGAATAATAAAATGTAACCAAACATAATCAATAAATAATAAGATTCAATCAAAGTATAAGGAATAAAAAACAATCATCAATAATAATAAAAAATACATTAGCATACATTCATATCGACACGATCACCCACAAAGCAGATTAACAATAAAAAATAATTAAAAATTCAAAATACCTGAGGCTTTGAAACCATACCCTGAGCCTCACCTCTGGTCTTTATATCCCATATGTGTTCCTCCTTCCAATTATACAATATTAAGTCTCTTCTGGACATAAAACTAAATTGATGTGAGCTATTATAGGGTACCCAAGTGAAATGGTTGTCTGATAAAGGTGTGATAACAATGATAAATATGAAACCAACAATGCGGTCCCAAAAATAACTAATATATGAATTTTAATTAAATTTGACATGATCAAAAATAATTGTTGAATAATAAATAAATAAACACTGCTGGATCTCAGGTTCCATAATGAAACGTAAGGATATTTATTCATATTATTAATTGTTATGGATTCCTCTAAGAAATTAAATTTATATTGTCATACATAGTAACCCATCTTCCCTATTAGAGTGAAAAATAACAACCAATGATCATTTGGAATTTATCTTTGATTGACCATATTTTCTTATTTTAGTTCTAGAATGTCTCTGAGTTCATCATTATTGTAACACCAAAAAATATAATTATGCAAATGATTGATTCACCCTGATTTACAATGACAACGGATTGGGGATAATCTCAACCAAGTATACTAGACTTGCCATGTCTCAATAGATAGCCGGACATAATCCCCCATTAAAAGACCCTCAACAAGATAACACATGATATTCCTCCTAGGTATACATGAATAGCCATGCCTCAATAGATAGAATAACCTCAAAATATGGTAGGGAACAATCCCAAACCATATGATCCACAATAGGATAGAACATAATGATCCACCAAAATATATATGATATATATACATTGGAGATAAACTCACCCTATTATATCGGACCATCTACACCTACACCGATGACTCAAATAGATTACAGTTACCTCATTGGGTGCCCCATCGTAAGCCCCACAAGATAAAACATTCTAGGATCATGAAATATTTTATCTTTAAATCCATGGAAGAACTATCATTTTAATTTGTTATAAGTATCTTAACATCCTCAAGAGAATTTATTTTTTGATTTATATAAAAATTTCCTTGAGGTATTTACCATATCAATCATCGATATATATATATATATATCCTCAAAAACATTGGTGGAAATATTTCTACCCTATCATGAAATTGATGGTTAGACTCCTAGGAGCCCAACACAACTCATCATATTCATAACAGTCTCAAATCATCAATCTGTTTTTAAATTGAAACATGTAGTTATTAATTCCCATTATCATACACCCTCTCTCTAGGGTCTCGCGTCCCTAGGCACCCATATGGGACCATTTAGTATCATCATTTCTAGGAAACCACCTAAGGGCCCATAAATCAAGAATTTTTACCTTAGGTCAAAATCAGTCACTCTAAGGTATATCATACCTCAGCATTGTTAAGGTTTCAACGAGGCCTACTAGGCTCATAAGTATATCTTATAAGTTAAATAATCTCATGATAATCCCATTTCCATGTCAATCTATGTTAGCCCAAACAACAAATATATCCATAAATCTATCTAATAACCAAATATTTGATTATATTTTTTATCTTTAATTAAATATGATTTCTATGATAGATTTCTTTACATGAAATACCATTTTTAATGAACCACAATATACTATTAAAATATTAATATTTTATCTGAATGTTATTCTCTATCTTTTGGATTGGTGGTAATAAATAAATAATAATAATTTATGAAAACAAATTCCCCATTAATAAAAATAATTAATTGGATATAAATTGGTTATAACTGAAAAAAATCATTTGAAGTTAAAAGAGTTATTTTTTCTGAAAAATTGTTTTTTGCATGCAATGTGTTTGTATCATAATAAATTAAATTTTCATTATTGATAATTGATTTTAATGAAATTTATAGATTATATATATAATTTACCATCTAAAAAAATATGTTAAAAGATTAATAGGAATTATATATTTCCTAATACAGAACACCGATATTTATTCACATTGAGATATATTATAAAAATATTATTATTTAAATGTGGCCATTAGAACCAATTTATTGAATTATATTGTATTAATATGAATAAAAAAATTATGATATATATGTATAATGGTCTTAATAAATATAAATTTATTAATTAATCTTTATAAAATAAGTACACAATTTTTTTGAAGTCATTTTATGCTTCAAAAATTCAGTTTCTTCAAAAATTGATTTTATTAAATTTTTTGCATGAAAATTATAATTATTTTTGTTAATTTTTTTTAAAAAAAAGTATATAAAATTAAAATAATTTATGAATGTATTATATATAAATGAACATGGTGAAAAATGTTTGATTTTTTCTAAAATGATTAATTTTTTATTGAATATTGAAAACCCCGGTTTCTGAAATACTCATATATTTTTATTAAATAAAATAATATAAAATTACAATTATTTTTAATATTAAAATAACATATGAAAAATTTTATTTAGAATAATCAAATTAATTTCTTTTGAATCAGAAAAATTCAATGTTTGGTTATAAGTTCATTTTTATGTTTAAAAACCATTTTTTCTAATGAATGTTTTCCATTAAATTTTACTCATTTATATTAAAATTGATTTTTTCAACTAAAAAATATTGAATCATAAAAATTGATACAATATTTTTAATCAAGAGTATCGAATTAGGTATATAGGTCCCATTTATTATTAGTCATTATGAATAGTAACCTTGGTAAATGTTTTTTTGTTTGAGTTACTATAAAATCTTTAAAATAGAGTTAAAAATATGACATAAAGCCTCAAAATCACAATAAAATTTCCTTTAATTAATTATATTGGATAGATATGGCCATATAAATCCATAATTTCAATATATAAAATTTTGGTTCGATTTTCCATTGATAATGACATTTAAATTATTTAAATTAAAGAAATTATAAAATGTCACACTCATGTTTTTAATTTATTTTATATGTTCAAATGACATGAAAAATATGTTATTAATGAATATTAAATTTTATTTTAAAAATTATTAATTTATTTTTTTTATTTTAATATATGTTTAAATTTTAGAAATTTTATAATTACATTAAAATCTTACACGATACTGACACAGTGTTTGTGCATGTTGAATAAAAATAAATGTAGTTGATTTTAAATTGGATACTTTTTTATATGAATTATATTGGAACAATAATTTTATGGTTAATAATAATTGATTGTTTATTTTTTAATTTCTCATATTTAATTCTTTTTTTATCTTGATTTACTTTATTTGGCATTAAATAAATAGTTTATAAAATAAAATTAATTATATTTGATGATTTTTTTTAATAAATTGTTTAGAGGTCATTAAAATATTTAAATTGTAAAATAACGAGTATAAATGGTTTAAAATTTCAAACCATTTAAATTTATAAGCCAATTTTTACCTTATAATTAAAATTATGCCCATTTATGATTTAAAAAGTTGTTACCATAATTAAGGTTGAAAATGGATTATAAAGTGGTTAAAACAAATGATAAAGGATAAAATAACATAAAAATTTCATAAGAATTTTTGGTTGGAAGGATTTATATGTTATCTTTATCTGAATTTAATTTGAGTCATTTTAGAACCGATTTTCCAAGATAACGGCATGATAAATTTTTTCAACTGTGAAAAATTACAAGCGTCCACTCAACACAATTTTAAAATGAAACCTCCTCCCCTAACTTATTTACACCTCACTAGACATTAATCTCAACCAAAACATGATAAAATATCTCCCCAACATCTTACTATATGGTATAGAGGTATTGGACATCCAAAACGACCAATCATTGGGTCCTTAAGAAAGGATCTAAAGGAGAACCACTTCTTGAAATGTAATCATCATTCCTAAACTATTTCAAGATATTTATTCATATAACAAATTTAAATATGTGTTATTAATAAAAATAATAAATTGATTATCATATATATTCTAAAATTTTATTTTGTTTATGTATCCACCATTATTATCCCCCTCTTCCATCAAATGGGATGTGATAGTACCGCTCATTTGTACTTGTGGACTACTACCTCCACATAGTGACATGATTCATCTTCCCTCACAATATTTCAGGGATGGTTATTGTGATGGGTTTAATTATTATATAAATTACTAATTATATATATATTATTCTTGAATTATAATATCATATCTTCCTACTTATCTTTCCATCTATTGGAAAATGATAATGTCTCTCATCTGTAGCTGTGGACTACCACCTCTATAAAGTGATGTGTTTCAATTTTTATTTTCACATTACATGGATGATAATCAAAATATATTTAATGAATATATATGATTTATATTATATAATAATTAGTATGAAATTTTTTAATTATTATTTACCTTTCTGTCATTCCATCCATAAAAATTGAAAAGAATATTTACATATATGTACCGCATACCGTCTCCGTGAACTGTGTAATTCATATTTCAATATATACCATTAATGGATGATTTTTATTATGTATATACTGAAATTATATTATATTTATATTATGAGAAAAATACTTGATATGATAAAATCTTAAGAAAATCCAAAGCATTAAAAGTACCAAACAAAAAATTTCAAGAAAAATGAGATAGTTAACAATCAAAAACAATATTTTTTGAAAATAATTTTTAACAATTGGGTATTGAAGTGAAATAAGTGGATCATATATTATATTATAAGAATTTATATTGTTATTTTATAGAACTAAAATAAATTTATATTTGTTATACTAGATGATAAAATCACATCAGAAGAAATTCACAATGAGGTAAGGCTTTGTTTCACAACCTCACAATTTTTTGGTTTGCTTATTTTTATGACTTTTTTGGTGGAATTATATGATATTCCTATAGTAAATGCAATATATTTTATTCTATAGTATTTATTCATATTTTTTTCAAGTATAATTATAATTTTTTACTTTCATTAATAATTAAAATGATTTGAAAGTTGTTTTTAAGAAAAATAGACTTTATTTCTTCTTTGGTTGGAAAATTGTTTCTTTAATTTAAATTTTTTCATTAAAATTTTTTCATGAATTTATTATTATTATAATAATATTTTCTTAAATAATTTTTATCTATTATTTAATTTTTATAAAAATTATTCAATGTAATATTCTATCCATTTTTCAAATGTTCTACCTTGGACTGTTTACCAAAAATATGAAAGAAATATCTTTTTAAGACACATGACATGATTGAAATTTCATTAAATCATAACTACTAAATGATTTTAATATTAATTTAAATTTTCATTTATTATTTCAATGAAAAATATTTTCACAAATATTTGGGAATTTTTTAAATTTTAAAAATGTTATTTCAAAATGAAAAGGGTATTTTACTCAAGAAACCCTTTAGTGAAATTTTAAAAGTATTTTCTTTTATGTCAATATAGATTGATGAATCATATTATATATTATGGAAATAATATAAAGATATCATCTAGAAGAAATCTTTGTACGGTCTATGATTATTTTTAATGGGTAATGTGTTGAAAATATTTATTCTAGTTCTTCCAATAAATACATGTATTTATAGTTAAGGAAAGTCGATTAAGTTCTGTTGTTTATCTATATGATGAATACATTTGAATTATTATGTTGATGGTGTGTACAATTATTACATAGTCCCTCAAATCATAATTATGTCTCATGAGACACAATAGATTATTTTTTGACAAGGTATTACATATTTATGTGAGATTTCATAGCTTGAGGCCTTGATGGTAAGTTTCAGATTACATATGTTATGATTAAATCATTAAGAAATTAATTATTGATGTCGATTAGATTAGTAAAATTGTTATTTTAACAACTTATAAGATTCATTGTCATGTCACTACAAAACTATTGGGATACTAAAATGGTTTTTTTCATTTAGAAGGAATTATAGCCCCTTCTAAACACATTAGCGGTGGTTACCCAAAACCACCGATAAAGTGCTCACATACTCCTATTATAATAGGTTACAAAAAAGTGATGGTAAAGTGGTTTCATGTTTAGTGGTAATTAGATTAGAAGGGGTTTTAACCCCCTCTAATCGCACCTAAAATTCAACCCAGATCTGTCATTTACGGGAGGTTAAATTCACCCATAATTTATGTATTCAATTAATGGCGGTAACACCGTAGCATTTCCCCACCCCCCGCTCACACCCGGACCCATACACCCCCAACATAGAAGACCCCCATACACCCATGGCACCGAACACCCTGTCCCCAAATCCAGACCCCCTGACACCCCTTCGCGTTGACACCCTGACCCCCTGAGCCCCACCAATGATGCACCCCCAATGCAGACCCCAACATGCGCACTATCTCACTGCCTTTGACCAACGGTCGACAAAGAACAAAAAATATGGCACCAATAGAAATCGAACCATGTACCGGTTCAACACCGGCGTTGTCACTTAACCAACCCACCCAGATTGGCTTTGTTATATCATATACAATATATTTTTATGTATTCACTTATATTATGTAATATTTAATTTTATACAAAAAGATTATATATATATTTATGTATATTAAGATAAATAATATAATATATTTGGGTATATATAATATATTTGTGTATAATATTTTTATATAATATATATAAATATATATTTATACATTTATATTTGTGTGTGTGTGTGTTTATTTTTTTATAAAAAATTTATAGATATAATATAATTATAATATATATATAATTATTTTTATATACTTACACACACACACACACACATACATATATATTTGTGTGTGTGTGTTTATAAATATAATATTATTAATTCTTATTATTATTACATATATTTTTTAAACTACAACAATTATATGTGGGATTTATAAATACTATAAATTTATATATTTTATGATTTATATTAAAAATATATTATATTAAATGAAATTATAATATATATATATATATATATGTATGTAATTATATACATTTATATTATATAAAATATACACATATATAGACACACACAAAATTAAATACATTCATATAATTGGAAATATATAATATAATTAAATGATATATATATATATATATATAATATTTTTATTTTTAATTAAAATGTTATACTAATATATATATATATATAAATTATTTAAATACATATAAATTTATATATAATAAGATATTTATAATATATATCAATATATGTATTTAATATCATTTGTAGTGTATATATTTGTATACATAATATAATATAAATTTATTCATACATATATATACAATTAAAATATATTTAATATAATATATATAATATAAATCATAATATGAATGTATTGTATTTATAAAACCATGTATAAATTTTATATATTTTAATAAATATACTTTTAATTACATTTATATTATCTATAACAAAATTTATATATGTATACATATTATTTTAGTGTATAGTATTTATTTAAAGTATTTATATAATATCTTTATATATATGTGTGTGTGTGTGTGTTTATAATGCAGTTCATTAAATTTATATAATGTTCTTATGTAATATATATATACACTCTCATGTGCATGCGCATACACACACACATATAAAAAAATTAGAATTTATATGTGATTTATTTTTAAAAAAATTAAAAATTAATTTGGGTTAAAACCCACACTAATCGAATGGATTAGTGGCACTTTATGAACCCCCTCTAATTTCTTAAATTATAAGGGGCTCAAAAATGCTTCTAGTATAATAGATTAAGAGTGGTACATGAAGCCATATAATTTCTTATATTAGTGGGGGTTCACAACCTCCTCTAATATCATACATTATATGGGGTTCAAAATCACCTATAATATCCAAATGAATATATATATATATATATTTATATGACCATTAAAATATAACCAAACATATAGTCCCACTAATTAGTAAATTAGTGGTGGTTTTCACATAAATCCCTCAAAAAATCCAAAAAAATATTAAAAAAATTATGAATAAAAATTTTGAGGGGTTATAAATCCCCTCAATATTCGATAATTATAGAGGGTTGTGCATAACCCCCTCTAAAATGAATTTAGAGGGGGTTGTGTAGAACCTCCTCTAAAAAATTTCGGCTATTTTGTTATTTTTTGCAGTGTGTGATTATTTATATGAAATAATATGATTATTATTTATTATTTCTATATTATTACTTCTGTATTTATTCTATAATAGATTTAGTTGTATTCATTGACTTGAATACGATCTCACATCTTTATTATGGTTTCTTTTTCAATTGTATAGAAGAAATGTATCAATTAATGATATCAATGATTTAATAGAAGAAATAATAAAGTTATCATGATATGAAAGTATATTCTAGTGAGAATATTGTTGTTCCAAAGGAAAATAATATGTTGTTTTTTATGTTTTAAAGTGTGATATGAGATTCAAGTATATTTCTTGTTTATCAGGAATACTAAAATATTTGGGCCTTTGGGATGTGATCACTTGTATTTAGTTCCAATATAATAAAATAAACATCGACATATAGCTACTAGAGTTAAGGTGTTTATATTTGGTTTCATAAAAAGTTTAGTAGAGTTCTTGGGAACAAGATTTAGGAAAACATATGTTAATGAAGATAAAACATTGAGATAAATTGTTGATATTTCTAAATTTAGTAAAATTTCATAATTTTTTGGTAATATAGAGATTAGGTTGTTTTCCAATCAGTACATCCGTATATAGATACTACATGTAGACAAGGTTTTGTCTTAAATTCATCGAGGGGTAATATCCTTAAAAAGAGTTGGTTGAGTATATCACAACCATCATTTTAGTGCATGGTGATTGTTCCCATACTATGCACCATGTTTTAAACTACTCGGGTATATTCCTGGGTTAATTCACATTTTATTTATGAACCATTATGAATGATTTCAAAGTATTATGACCATTAATGTCTTGGGATAAACCTAATGTTTGTTAGACTGAAATTAAGGTGCGATTATTTGGACATCCAATAATTATTTTAACATTTGTATGGCTTCACACAATGATTATTGTTGCTCATACTAGGATTTTTTGGTTTATTCAATGGATTGAACTAGAAGTAATCATGTGAAGACTACATGTTCTAGACAATATATTGATTTTACTCATTAGAAACAAATTAAACAATAGTTGGAAAGAGAATCCTTGTGATTATAACTAATTAGATATCTCATTGTTTGATTATAAATATCAACTTGGGTGAGTTTCCTATCACAACAAATAAAATTAAAATGGAGTTTTAGTAAGACCCTAGAAGGAATATTATTTAGTTCCCAACATGTCATTTATATGAGAGGAAGTAAGTAGAGAAATTTCTCATAGGAACAATAAGTTTTTTATTGTTAGAAAACGATAGAATAGAGAAAGAAATATCTAATGAAAAATAAAATGTTTGATAGAGGGATATTAAGTTCATCATGAGGAAAAATTTATTGTTTAATTTCTTTTGTTTCAAGAACATTATAATTATCTGACTCAATGTCTTAATTCAAGGGTTAAATCCTAGACCAAGGAAGAAACTATGTTATTCCAATCATTAATGTGGAAGTATTGATGTGTTTATGTATTGGGATTTGAGAATTTTTTTATAAAAATGATATACTAAGGATATTATGGTTATAATAAAAATGAAACATCTAAGGATTTTTCCGAAGTAGTTTTTATTTAGGGATTTGTAAACATATATTGAATGGTAGAAAAACCCAAAAACATTTATTGAGTGGTATAGTTATATTTTTAGAGAGCACATTATTAAGGGAAACATAACACTTAATATGTTCCTGATGTTGAGTTAATAATGTTTATTTGGGAAACATATATGGTTGGAATTGATCAGGTAAATGGGATAGTTTCATTTCCTTGAAATTGTTTTGTTATTTTATGAATATCTATATTATATTGTATTTGATAAATTTTATTTCAATTTTGTAAATATTTAATATATTCAAAATTATGATATTTTATATGTGGACTATGTATTTTGTTCAACTTGAGAGTATATATTTATTCATTAAGGTTTTATGGTGATTTAGTTTAACAGTTTGTTTTAAGAGAATATATTATCAGGGTTTCCACAAGTTTGGTATTTGAAATAATGATATACTTTATATTTCGTATGGATTTATGTTTGTTCCAAAATTTTAAATTTTTGGGATTACAATTTTTTCAAATATATTTTACATGATTATTATGGTTCTTTATTTATGGAATTGAATAAATTGAATATTGGTGGTTATTTTAGAGGTTTTATAGATTAATTTATTTTATTTATTCATATTGGATAATAATGTATAACGAGTTATGATTTTTTAAATTTTTTGAGAAAGGGGTAATGAAATTTAATTATTTTATTCATGTTATTATCTGTTAAAACATAATTTTAATAATTCTGTCATGAAAAAAATATTCTTGAATATTCATGTCTTGAAATAAGAATTGGAATTGAAATTCTTAAAATAGAATCCAAAAGATTAAATTAAGATTATGGAATGGAAGTAAATCAAGTAAGAAATTTTTTTAGTGTTTTCTATCCTAATAGATAATTAATCCCTCATCATTATGGAAAGGATCTTGAAATAATGTTTTTTTTGTTTTTTTTCAATCATTTTCAATGAATATTTTTTATTTTTACTCCTAATTGATTTATGGTATTGTGGTTATTAACGTTCTCATTTCCAGGTTCTATGTCACTCTATATTATCCCACAGATTGATGGTTTCTCATACATTTCTATATTTTAATTCCCAGCAATTTTATCCTTATCTAGGAAGTAGATTATATGCTATTTATTATAACAACTATCCTTCCAACATCCATTTTTTAAAAGGGAGTCTTATTTTCCCTCTATATGACGTGTAACTTTGATAATTTTTTTTAATATATTAATAAACTTTTCAAAAATGTATATTTGTGAGGGTTTAATTTAATTATTAGGGGAAAATTTTAACAACCCAAAAATTTAGTTTAATATAATAATAAACTTGATAGAAATCTTAAAATGAAACATCGAGAGTTTAGAAGGTTGAGATATATTTTTAATATATTATTATTTAAATTTCACCATTATAACCAAGCCGTTAATCATGAAGGTATGAATACGAGAAACCAAATTATTATTATATATATATATATAGTGGACCTACTCAATAAAAATTTATTGCTTAATCTTTTGAAATTGGAACACAATTTATAGTGAAGTCATTTTATGCGTGGAAATGATAATTAATTTCATAAAAATTTATATATTTTATTTTATAAAATTAACATAAGATTTTAATTCATCATATCTAAATAAAATTAAGTTTAAATTATTAACTTGTTTTGAAATTATTAATTTTTTAGCGACTAGTGAAAAATAATGGTTCTTCAAATACTCTCATATATTTTAGTTAAGTTAAGTAACATTTTCCAATATATTTTGTATTTTTTATTAATGTGACATATGATACATTTTATTTTAAATTATATAATTAATTTCATTTTAATCTGTAATATTTCTAATTTAAATATTAGATGATTTTATTGTTTAAAAACACGTTTTTTCTTAAAACTCTTTTTCATTGATTTTTATACATATATATTAAAATTTATTTCAACCAAGTATATAGATTGATCAATGAAAAATAAATATCACATATTGAATCCTTAGGTTCAAATTTGGTAAAAATATCTCGTATATTTTTTCATTTTAAATAGTAACTATGGTAAATATTGGTCACCTTTTGATAGTAAAATGGGTAGAACATGATTAAAAATGAGAGATATGATCTCAAAATAAACACAAAGATTTTCGATATTTCATTTAAGGGGTTAAATCCAACCATATCCATCGAAATTATAGAATATTTCATTTTTGTCCCACTTACCCTTGATAATGACATTTGTGTTATTTTAAATATGGAAATATCTAAAATGTCACTCCCATACTATTATATTTTTGTATATGTTCTCATAGGGATAATAATATGTTATTAATGAATTAAAATATTATTTTAAGAATTATTAATTAATTTTATTATTTTATAATATTTTCTTTTTTTTGTAATGGTATAATTACCTTAAAAGTTGTGCAAGAAGTATACAAATTAATGTAAATGATTTTAAAATTATCAAAAGGAATATTTTTTAGATTATTTTTGTGGTCAAAAAAAATATTGTTAATAAAATTTTATAATTAATTTTTAAATAGGTTTTATTAAAATTCATTTTTTATCTTCTTGTATTTAGTTCAAAATTTAAAGAATAGTTTCAAAATTATATTTTTTGATATTTTATAAAAAATAAAATAAAATAAAATTATTTGAAAAACATTAAAATCATACAAGAGAAAAATTAGGATTAAAACATACATGAAATTTCAACCGTTGTATATTTATGAGAAATTGTTTACCTTATATGTAAAATTATTACTCTTTAATATTTAGAATGTTATTATCATGGTTTTGGATATAAATTGTAAACAAAGGGGTTACGCAAAATGATATCAGTCAAAGTGGCATAAAAATATTCTACAACAATATTTTATTTATTTTTTTACCTTAAAATTTTCATCTTATAATATCATTCATTTTGGGAATATTTTTCAATGAAATTTTCATAATAATATTTTATAACCTTGAAAAATTAAACAGTGCCACTCAACTCAATTATAAAAGTACACTTTATCTTATTACTTATTCATTATTATATAGTGATTTAGCTAGATTAAAACCTTAAAACAATATCACCTCAAATTTATTAACCATATTTTATAGGATTTTTTCTTCCCAAAAAAGTAATCTTGGCACCCTTAAAAAAAGATTTAAAGAGTCCAACATAAGGAAATGTAACATCCTAGTCAACCTCTTTCAACTTGATTATTGTTATACCCCATATAATTTTATTGTATTTATCATATAATAAAAAATTATGTTTCATAATTATACAAAAATGTTATAATATTATGTTACCACCATTATTTACCCTCTTTTCCATAAAATGGTAAGTAAATGTACTGCTTATGTATACATGTGGTCTATTTCCTTCATGTAGAGATACAATTCATTTTCTATTATCATAATTCATTGAAGGATATTATGATGGTTTTAATTTTTATATATGATATCTGTGATATAAATATTTTTATATAATTATAATATCATTTAAACTTTCTTAACATTCCATCTATTGGAAAATGATAGTATCGTCCGTGTGTATGTGTGGTCTACCTCCTCCATAAAGTGATGTGATTAGTTTTTTATTTTTTCTTTACATGGACAATAAATAAAATAGATATTATGATTATATATGATATATACTATATAATATAAATTATATTATGTGTATTAATATTTACCTATCTTTCCATTTTTCTGAAAGTAAAAACAACAATCATTTGTACGTACAACCTGCCATATCTATTAATGGTGTAATTCGTTTTTGTATCTCAACAAATCTTGAATGATTAAAAATATTTTTATAATGAATATATATTATTTTTATATCATTATTTATAGTTATATTGATAATTAACCCATGAAAAATACAAAAGTACTGAAATTATAGAACCAGAACATACATTTAAAAGGATACAGGTAACACATGAAAACTATGATTTTAAAAAAGAATTATTAATAAGAAGGTGTCGAAATATTATAAGTGGATAATATATTATATTAATATTATGAATATATTTATTTTATATAATTATAATATACATAAATTTATAATATATATGTTTAAAATCACTTACAAATCAATTCCTACAAGAGGTAAGGGTTTATTGCACAATATCATCATTATTCAGGATTATTAATGTTGAACACAATGTTGGGGGAATTATTTGATAATCATATATTAAAATATATATATTTTATTCTCTTATATTTATTCAAAAAAAAATTGGTCAATAGTTCTATTTTCATTTTCATTGGTACTTAATATGATCATAATTTTTTTTAAAGACTTTATTTCTACTTTGGTCAAAAAAATTATTCTATTCCCATGTTTTCTTTAATAAAATTAAACAATGGGTTTTTATGGTAATATAGTTGTTTAAATTAATTATTAACCATTTTATAATTTTAATAAAAATGTTTCAAAGTAATTTTCTTATCAATTTATAAATGATGTACTTTTGACTATTTTCCAAAAATGTAAAATGAATCATTATTTTAACATATTTAGAATGAACAAAATTTCATGCCATCATGAACAATAAATTATTTTAATTTTGAATTACATGTTCCCATAGTTAGTTATAAATATTATTTTCCCCTAATAATTTGGAAATTCTTATATTTTAAATAATATCTTTCAAAATGATATGGGTGTTTTCCTCATAACGACTTTTAGTGATTTTTTAAAAGTATTTTCATTTATGTCAGCATCCATTAATGAATCATATTATTTTAAAAAGCATATAAAATAAAAATAACAACCATAATATTTATATGGATGGTTAATCATTAGTTTGAAAGTGGAAAGTATTGACATTCTATATTATAGTTCTCCAAATATTGAGAGTTATTTATTTTTGGGGAAAGTATATTATTTTATATTTTTTCATCATAAAATAAATGCGTTGAAATTATTAGGTGATGGGTGGGGATATGAATTATATTACCACAAAATTAATTTCTAGGTATCATAAGACATAATCGATTGACTATTTTGGATAAATTCTTTCCTATTTATGTAAATGTCCCGACTAGAGGAATCAATAGTAAGTTTCACATATCCTGTATTGTGCATTCAATCATTATGAAGTAAATTATTGATGTCAATCAGATTATTCAAATAGTTATTTAATCCATGGATAAGTTTCTAGATCATTTTATTATTTATATGTAATTATTTAATTATTATTTATTCTTACCATATTATTCATTCCTTTTTTATTCTAAGATTGTTTTCATCATACATTATCACTTACTAAGAATTAGACCTCACCCATTTCTTAGGTTTCACTTATCCACAGGATATAAAAAAGTATCTATGAATAAATTTTGGGATGTAATAGAATATTTAATTAAGTTGTCATTAAATACAAAGATTTTTTTGTGAGAATAAATAAATCCTCTAAGAAAATACTATGTTTTGTTTTATGTTTTAAAATTTAATGTGAAATTCAATTATGTAAAGGTTTATCATGTTTACAATATTATTTGGTCTATTAGGATGTCATCATTTATATCCAATTATAATGAAATAAAGTAACCATCAACTCTATGATACTCGGATCAGGGTCTTCATATAAAAGAAATTTTTTAACATTTATCAAATCATTTTACAAGTAATGAAATAAGAAAAATCTAGTTTTATTCTAAAATATTATTCTTTCTAAAAATAATGTCCTATTTTTCACACGTATTTCAAAATGAATTTCTTACAATAAAATGTTTTTTTAACATATTGGTATCATTTTTTATTTTAAATATCACATTCATCATTACATTATTTTTGGAGATGTTTTATTAAATTAATAATTTTACAGTGAATAATGAAAATACACATTTTTTAAATACTTTCACTTTCATAACATTATTTTGATGTATAAATGACCTAATAAATTGTGAAATTTTTACTTACCAAATATATGTTAAATAAGATATATAATTTATTTTAAAACATTATTTGTAATTTTCAAACCAAATTATGACTTTTGTGAACATAAGTTATATTTTGGTCAAATTAAAATCTATTTTGGGTCTTCACATTTAATGGAATAGTTGGAAGGTTAAATAAATTTCTTTATTGATCCAAAGATCTAAAAATATTAATTTTTATATGATTTGACAAAAAATAATGGATATTAACTTAATACATAATTTCTAGGTAAATAATTTTTACCCTTAAATCATGTATTTTCTTAAAAATATTTTTTGAGGTGTTTTGTGTTTTAGATTAAAATTATTTTCTACCACCATTACAAATTTAATCATATAAAATAATTTATGATTCTTGAAATATAATTTCTATTTTTTGAATTATTCTTTTATTTTTATTCATATTATTAACATCATATTGGAAAAAGATAATTTTTCATGATTAATGATCAAATAAGATTAAAGTGGTTTGATGATGAGATAATGAATAAAATGTCTCATCTAACTATCAAATTTTATTGGTTGAGTTTATTTATACCCTATATTTTATTATATTTTAATTTTTGGTTCCTTGGATCAAAGTTACATGATTATTATATACATTAAAATTAAATCATTTAAGAAGATAGAATTATTTACTTTCCCTCACCTCAAAAAGGTCACATCATCTCGTCCGATGTTCAAAATGTTTGAGCCTTCTAGATTGCCAAATCCCTACACTAAAATTATCCTAAATTCCTTCCATCACATGTATAAACCAATATGAGATTTTAGGTAAGGGTTTTATCATAAAATTTCATTTCTTTCTTGTATTATCTATGAAAATAATTATTTTTAATGAAATTATATATTTATTATATCCTTTAAAACCGATTTTTTCATATCGTCTAGTTATTAAGGAATAATTCATGTGATATTAAAAATTTAGACTCTTTGGTACTTAAAAATACCATGAAACTGTTTTTAATAAAAAGTTATGTTATTTCATCTTTTGTCGGGAATATTTTTCTTTTACATCTATGTTCTCTTTAATATATTTTCTTGAATGTTTGTAATATTATAAAATGATTTATTAATGAATTTTTTTTCCCTATTTTCCTTTATATAAAAATGTTTCAAATAAATCTTCTTACCATTTTCTAAATGAGGTATTTTTTTTCCAAAGGCCTGAATTGAATATTTTTTTCACATATACCACTTAAAAATTATTCCCTTTTTTAAGACTAATATTTTCTTTATTGTCTACTTTAAAATATTCCATGGAAATTTTCATAGAAATTATTTATCTAAATATTAAAAAAATAGATTTTAAATAAGTGATTTCAAAATGAAATGCGTATTTTCCTCAAAAAAATGTTCTAGTGATATTTTAATGTTATTAAAATTTATAAATTATGTTACTTAAAATTCACTAGGGACATTTTCTAATGATACCAACCTTATTATTTCTCTTTATGGTTGTTTATTTTGATGATGAAATCATGATAAAACCAACTTTCTTTTTCACGAGTTATGTTTTGTTGGAATGATAAATAATTTCTTGAAATTTTAATATACATATTATGTTATATTTGTTTATGTTATATACCTACAATGAATTGGGTAATGTGTTATATATATCATGAGATGATGATGAAAGGGATGGACATTATTATAAATATATTTATTCAAATTTTGTTTTTTGTATATGATTTATTCTAAATATGCTCACAAGATTATGCATGGATGTGATTTTGAATAGTAGTGTCAACATTTTGATGCATGTGTATAATTTATTTATCTATAATCCCAATATTATTCATGGAAATGATTGTAAATGGAAATTTTTCATTTTTATGTGCGATTATGATCTCATCTAGTTAAGCTCAAAAGTTTATTACTGATCATTGTTACAAAAATTTGTGATCACAAGGTTATAATTTATTATGATTATAATTTTAAATTCCTATATAAAGACTCTTTAATGATGATTATTAATTTTATTCCGTTATTAATCATGCTTTTTGATATGACCTAATAATATAGTTTATGTCGAAGATTTTTGTGTATGAAAATTTTATATTGATAACATGCACCATATTATGTTATCACTAACGTATGATCATGTTGTTATATATTATGATTTATATCTCTCATGTTTAGCCTTACGGAGCATCAGATCTCACTCATTCATTTGTATACCTTCACCAGTTTTTTTGGATTATTCTATGTATGGTATGTCTATAAGGGTACTAAAATAATGATATTTATAATATCTAATTAAGATATTTCAGGAAAAAATATTATTATGTATGTTGTACCTAAAGACACTAATCCATTACATTCCTCATGAATGTATATTTATAATATGTAATTAATGTTTATCTAAAATTTTGTAATATTTATGTTAGTTATACTTTGGTCACATAATTTGGTATCAGGGTAGGGTCTAGTTATTTTTAGAGAATTGGGTTAGGGATGTTTGGTAACAACAATGAGAATAAGTATAGATATTTATAATAACATCCTATTTATTTAATAATATTTTTATTCTGTGGTTTTCATAGAAAATGAATCATTTTCTGGATGTAGAAAAGTGGATATGGCTATAGCCCAGATTAACCATGGGTAACAAATCTGAAAGGGAAGATTGAGTATTCACTTTATTATCACTACTGAACAGTGATTGGGATTTAGATCATAAAACTGACTAGATTCCCTTTGGGTATTTGCATGAGTTAATTATTATTTTCATTGTGAATTATTAAAAAGGATATGAATATATAATAACTATGGATAACCTTGGTTAAACTTAAGGATTCCAATTTTAAAAATAATTTTTCATGATTTAGATATCCTAGAAATTTTTTTAATTAGTTTATGGTTTCCCATTATGATATTTTGTGCTCATTTAAATTGTTTTGGTTTTAGTAAAGGAGTAAATATATAGTGATGAAGTTGATATAGTGAGAGGATTGCTCAAAATTTTAAGTATAATATTATATAATAGACATGTGAATTACATTATATCATGAACATTATCAACAGATGTTCATTAAAATCCTCAATGTATTGATGTTGTGTTTTTAGTAAGAACTATTTAGGTTATGATGACCACATCTCAACCCTATAGCTCATCTCTGATAGAATTTTGGGAAAATACATTTCTTAAAAATATTTCTATTTTCCCTTTCGCTAGATTTGATTTTATTTTGGTCATGGCGTGTCTCTCTCTATATAGATACCATATCAATTTCTATGAATTGGATGCCACATTTGACATTCCACGTCAACATATGATCATCCAAATGCATGAGGATTAATATGAACATATAGTGGAAGTTACATTCATTATATGAGTGTTAATACTTAATCATGTTGGATATTTATCTCAAATGGTTGGGGAGAAAATCAATATTAAATATAATAATATAATTTTAAATTTTGATTCTGTATTTCTTGAAGACATTCATGGTATTGTGTTTTAAATAGACATCATAACATGTTCTATAAATATTCCAAACACACTATATAGAGTATCAATAATTGAGTTTTAATAATTGTGCATGATAATATTGATGAATATTGATAATGGATTCATATTCCTTAGTAAATCACCATGGAATGCACCTACTCGTTTTGTCGAAAAGTAATATGGGTAAAGGATTTTTTTTATTTTTTATCATTAAGTTCACAATATTTCTATCAAGAAAATGATTCATTATCCTGTTATTGAATACTTGTTTGATCAATTGTGTAGATCACAGTTATTTTAAAAGATTGAACGTCATTCTCGATATCATCAACTGAGGTTCAATAAGGGGCGATATTCCTAAGACAAACATCCATATGAGGTATGGTAATTATGAATATATATTGATTCCATTTGGATATACTAATTCACCAAATATCTTTATGGGTTCAATGAATATTTTCATTAAATATTTCTTTAACTTGTTTTTAGTTATATTTATTGATGATATTCTTAAATATTCCAACATCAGAGGAAATAATAGTTATCATTAAAAGATTTTATTGAAGAGATTGATGAAAGATATGTTTTATGATAAATTAATTATGTTTTAATTCTAGTTACGTAAATTTTCATTCTTGGGACATATAATTTAAATCAAAGGTATATAATTGGATCCTTTAAAAAACTTCATTGAACAATTTCCTAGAACATCCCTAATGACCAAGATCCATAGTTTTATAGCGTATGAAAAATATTATAAATTATTTGTAAAGGATTTAACATGGCTATATAATCGAATAACTATATTAACTCAGAAGGGGATAATTTTCATTAGATATATGAATGTGAGAAAATATTTATGGAGCTAAAAAGAAGGTTACTCAATGGCCCTATGCATGCACTACCTTGAAGTGCAGAATGGTTTTTTATATAGAGTGATTAATCCAAGAAAGTATTTATATTCATCTTCATTTAGAATGATATGGAAATATTTTATACCACATGAATACAAAAAACTATTGAGAAAAATTACACTTATTTTGATTTTGATTTAACAATTGTTATTTTTACATTGAAAATATGGATGAAATATATTTATGGTGAATGGTATAATTTATATTAAAATTGTAAAATCATTAAGTAGATATTTATATATAAAGAGTAAAGTATGAACAAAAGGAGATGATTAGATATGGTTAATGATTATCACTACAAAATTTATTATTGGTAAATCATCCATCCATGTGAGTATTAATAATGGAAGGAATAAGGATGTGGAGATATAGAAGGGAAGGAATGTTAATAAATTCAAACATTATTGTGTTGGAAATATAAAGATACTAAATAGAGTATGTGTCTCATCAATAACATAGTTAAATATTGTGATGTTAGATGAATCTCATAGCTCCTCATTCACTATCCATCCTAGAAATATGAATATGTGTGTGGGTGTGTGTGTGTGTACATATATATATATGAAAGTGTATTACAAGTGGGATAACATGATAAGGGATATTTTGTTGTAAGTATCTAAATTCTTGTAATATTATCCAGTTATGTATAAGAAATAAAATCTCCAGGGTTGTTACAACCATTACCCATATAATAATGGAAGTAAGAAAACATTATCATTGATTTTATTATTGGAATACCCAAAACATCTGAAGGCCATTATGGTATTTGGGTTGTATTCAATCACCTTATGAAGTGAGAACATTTCATTGTAATAAGTTATTATTTCAATCTTAATCAAATTTTTAGTATATTAATTAAGGAAGTGGTTATGTTTCTTGGATTACCACGTTATATTGTATTTGATAAGTAATTAAGTATTTTTAAATGTTCTCAATAAGTCTTATGTATGTTTTTTATATGTATTTGAACTTTAAATTTTTTTATCATCTATAGAAAAATACTCTGTATAAAGGGAATATTCAAACCATAAATGATATATTGAGTGAATATTAAGTGGAATTGAAATGTGTGTGAGATCAAAACCATCTATAGTCAATTTGTCTCACAACAATATCTTTCACTCAGGTATTTAGACAACTTATTATGAAAAACAATATGGTATGAAGTATAGAAACTATACATGTTGGAATAATGTTAATGAAGAAAATATATTGGGACAAAAAAATCTATGGAAATTATAGGGAATATTATATCCATTTGATTTCACAATAGGGATTCTCAAAGTATATATAAAAGTAATGATGAAAATCATTGGTGAGATGTAGGGATCAAAATGGGTGAAAATGAATTCTGATGAGTATATCATTGGAATAGGGTTATGATATTTTTAAATAATGGAATGATATTCCCACGATATATTTTTCCCTTCATAATTATTAATCATATTTGGATAGTTTCTTACCTCTAGGTGCTTCCATCTAATCTCACCCCTGTACAAGATGTGTTCTTTGTATCTATTTAGTGTAAGTAAATACATGAAACTAAATAGGTGATGAACATAGAGTTAGCACCAATATATCAGTATACTTTATTTGAGGAAACCAAAATAGAGATTCTAGATCGAAGAGAGAATGTGATATCAAATAAGGCAACTGACCTGGTCAATGTTTTTTTGGTTAAAGCATAAATTTGATGATGTTACATGAGAACCCAATGATGTGATGAGGGTGACGTATCATTATTATTTTGTATCAGAGTGATAAAAATATTGATGGAGAAATTATTATAATAACATATAATGTAACACATTGATATTTTATGATATATTTTATCTTTAATTAAGTAACATTTATGTTTATATTATTTTTCATGAAACCCTGAGTTTTTGAAAATAGCGATATAGAATAAAAATATTATTATTTATTATGGAAGTTATCAACCAGATATTTTATTAATGGGTGTGAATAGGAATTAAAAAATTCATAAAATTATTTTTTATAATATTATAAAATGAATTATTTTTTTTCAATTGATTATAAATGAAAATAAAATAACTTGAAGGTAAAAAATATGTTTTTCCAAAAATTGATTTCATGCACTAAATGTGTTTTTATATTGATAAATTAAATGATTCACTATTTATGAATGGGTTTAATGAAATTTATATATAATATATTTAATCAAATGTTTTATAATTTATATAATTTTTTTTATTAGTCTTGGAATAAGAATAAATACAGTTATATGTTCAAATATACATTTTTCTAAAAACAATTATTTGGTTTTGAGCACATACTAAAAAACAAATTTTTAAATTTTATAAAAATTATATGTGAAAAAAATTATATAATATTTTGATTCAACATGTTAATTTTTTCTTTCGGTGGTTTTCTTATATTTTTTAAAAATTGTATATTTTTGTGTGTTTAGTGAAAATACTAATTTTTCAAATACAGTCAATTTTTTTAAATTATTATGATGTAATAATGAATTAATAAATTTTTAAACCTTTTAAAAGAAAAAATATATGTCAAAAGATTTAAATAATATAATTTAAAATATTATTTTGAATTTGAGAACCTATGATGGATTTTTGTGAACAGTAGTTATATTATTTTACATATAAAAACAATTTTTAGGTATTTTTATTGAATGGAATGGTTAGAAGATGAAATTACGTATTAAATTATTAATAATGAATGAAGTTTTTCGATTTTTGTATTTAATCAAAAAATATTAAAACAACTTATTACATGATTTAAAGGTTAAATGATTTATACACTTATATTAGGTACTTTCTAAAAAATTATTTACATTAATCATGAGTTTTTATATGGAAAGTAATTTATACCAGCTAAAAGATTAAATATAATAATATTTAATCAAAAAAATTATATAATTATATTACGATGGTGAAAATATAATTTATCATGGATCAGGTTAAATTGGAATTGAAGTGGTTTAAGTGGGAGATAATGATTGAAATGCCACCAACACTTGTCTAAATGTGATTAGTTATGTCAATTTCAACACTATCACATATTATCTGGGTATTTTTTGTTCTTTGGTTCAAATTTACATGATTATGATATATATAACAATTAAATATTTAATTTAATTCAAAGTGTTGTATTTCCATCACTTATAACAGGGAAGCTCTACTCTCCAATTATTCACAAATTTTGAGCATTCTAACTAGATTAAGACCCCCAACAATACCATCCTAGCAACCATATACACATCCTAGAGAATATAGTCCAAAAATATATATCTTTAAAGGATTAATGTGTAATAAAAATTAGTTTTATCAACAATGATTTGGTTCTAATATGTAAGAAATAAGAACGGTCTTGAAGTAAGAGATTTATGTTATAATCTCATTTATTTTTCAGTTTTTATATGAAACATTTCCAATGAAACAAACTATATGTGTTATATCCTTTAAACCACATATATTTTATTATTCTCTATTTAGTCTTATAATTTTCATGTTGTTATACCATTTTCCTCTCTCTGGATCTTAAAATGACCAATAAAATGTTTTTAAGAAAAAGTGACTTTATTTCATGTTTGATCAGGAATATTTTTATCCCATGTTCATATTCTCATTATAATGTTTTTATGGATGTTTCTATATTCTCCTATGGTTTAATAAAGTAAATTTTAGGCATACATTAATTTCTATAAAAAAATTAAATGGAATCCCATTTTCATTTTCACAATGAGGTCCTTTTTTACCATTTGTGTGAATGAAATATTTGTTTTAATGTATACCACATGAACTAATTTTAACACAATCATGACTACACTTTTTTATAATATTAAATTTCATGACTTCATGGTTCATTTTCAATAAAATTTGTTTCATTATATTTTGTAATTTTTTAAATTTTAAATTAATGATTTCACCATTAGAAGGGTATTCCTATAAAGAAATGATATAGTGATATTTTTTAGATAGTTTATTCTATAAATACATCCTTTTATGTTACTTTTTCTTCAATGGGGACATGAACCAGTGATTCCTTCCTTATTTTCTCCCTATATGGTTATTCGTTACGATGATAAAATCTTGATGAAACCTACATTCCTATTCAATGGATATGATTTTATTGAAATGATAATTGTTATCATGACCTTGATAGGTACATATGATTGTATTATTAACATTTAATGGTTGGGTAAATTATAGAACTCCAATTAATTTGGTAATGTGATATTGATTTCTTATGAGAAGATGATGATAATAGTATACATGAATGTGAATATATTTATTCAAATTTTGATGCATGAGTATGATTACTTCTAGTTATTGTCATAATATTATGCATATTAATTATTGAGAATGTCCATGTTCACATTTTTGCACATGATAATGATTTATTCTAGCTATACTCTAGGATTTGGTTACATTTTGATATGTGAGTTTGATTGATTCTATCTATGCTCATAAGATTATGAGTCTCCATGATTTTTAATATCTATGATCATAATATTATGATTTCATAGGATTATTATATCACATAACAATGATTAGAATTTTGAATGATGGTTAAAAATTTTAAATCCTTATTGATCATGCTTTAAGATATTACTTGATGTTAGAGTTTATGATTTAATATTATTAATGAATAAGTCAATTTTTAGATATCATGAACTTGATTATGTTATCATACCTTTATGATCATATTCAACTCTCTTATGATTAATATATCTCATTTTTACCCTTAATGAGCATCTATCATTTCCCATTATATCATTTTCCTCCACCAGTTTTTGAATGAAGCTTCTAAGTAAGATATGTTCAGAACGGTAATAATATAAATACATTTTTGAACCATTTATTTTAATAGGTAAAAATTGAATGTGTTTTGTGTTTTTTTATCAATCCACAAATGGTTTGATTATGATGTTTACAATGAAATATATATTATGGTGCATATTGTTTCACTGTTGATGGTAGTTCATTTTACAAATATTTTCCATATATTTAGAGAGGAAAATCATGAGGAAGGTAAAGGATATAAGAAAGGTGGATTTATAAAAATAAATATTCATAAATATTGTAGAGGGAAGTGTTTCATAAAGGTTGGGGTTTCATGAAGGTGTGAAGAATCACAAAGGCTTGTATCTTTATGAAGGTTGGGAGATTAATGAATGTGTTTGGGTTTCTGAATGTTAGTATTTCATTAAAACATAATTGGGGTTTTATAAAGGTTGGAATATTCCAAAAAAAATTATTGAACATCTGGTTTCAGTCTACAACGATCTCAAGTGCATGAACATAGGATTATGGTTCATATAGAGTATCATGTCAACCAGGGACAAAAAAATAAATAGTCATTCTAATAGAGCAACCTTTTTTTAAAATGAGTGAGACTTATCCCTATTAATTGTTCTATGGGATTCGATGGATGAGTTCCATAGAATATAGTATGTTATCCCTAAAATTATTATAATGGTAGTGTGGCTGAAACATAGTGTCTATGTTGGATCATCTGCACTCCATAATACCTAGTGAAGCTTAGTGAATTTAGGTATGACCAACTCATTGTTAGTGTATGCTCCTAATACTAGATATTATTTGTATACCAAATAAAATTGATATGTTTTATATCTATATATGAATGTTTAATAACTATATGATTCAATCAGATAGGTTTTTAATGTTTATACTATCATGGGAACAAGATCCATCACATTAAAAGAAAACATTGACAAACTTGATTCACCCATCCCCTCTCAGGGTGTTCAAGTGTCCTACAAGTGGTATCAAATCATAGATTTTTTTGGTGTTAAATATTTCTCATGTTGTGTTCATGAAGAATACATTTAATTTAAGGTTATTTCCCCTATTTAACGGAAGAAACATTCTAGATATAGTAGAATAAGATTAGATATCATAATTTATCTCATGGGATAAATGTTATTTTTTCTTTATCCTAGGGGATTTAGGTCACTGATGTGAATGTTCTTTATATGACTGAAATACATAGTAAAATGATTAATGTATATTCCAAATCACAAAATTTTGTCACTTTATCACTACATGATCACATATATTTAAAGGTTATTAGTTTCACAACATAAAATAACATGTGGCAGAAACTGTATAATATATATAATGATGATGATAGTGTAAAAGAAAAAAAAATTCAAGTCTTGGAAAATAATTTCAATGAACTTAAAAAACATATAGATGAATATGTAAATATTTTTTTTATTTCATAACTGAAATTGCTGGAGTTATTTTAGGAATTTGGGAACAAATTAAGGATATTTACATTGTAAAAAATTCTAAGACATATAACACATTTTTACAAAACCAAAGTTTCATCCCTTGAAAAATAGACTTTTATAAGTTGTCTCATTATGATCTTCTAAGCTATATGGGGGCTTATTAAATGAGATTCAAACTAGAAGATGAATCAACTCACATAAGCAAGGAAATAAAATTCAAATCCTTGGAAAAACCTTATATTTTAATATTTAGTGATTTTATTGATATTGAGGAATATAAACTGCTTTACTTTTAACTAATAAATTAAAGAGAGGAAAATAGATATTTGAAGAAAACATTCATTGGAAGAATTTCAATGTGGTGCCGTTGGGAACATTGAATCTCTATGGGAAAAGATGGTTCATAATGTTGAATGTGAAAAATAAATCTTGAAAATTCCTCATAAAAGTTTCTGAAATAAGGGACACATCAATTTGTGAATAAAATTATAGAGAATGATATTCATTATTAAGAAGAACAGGATGATAAATAATTTTTAGAGGATATTTAAAAAGATTATAAATATGAACCCAATATGTCGATGATGTATATAGTTGAAAAGTAAGAACCTAAAAAATATAATGAAAATCAGTTTATTGGAGTTTCTGATCTTAAGGTATAACTTGAGGACGCACTTGATGATCTTGACATTTAAATAATGGAAAAAAATATGACAGCTATTCTAGAAGATTCATCAATGTATGTTTATTTTCACAAAGTTGAAATTGATTGATCGGAATAAAGTTAATAATAACATTTAACAACTATTGAATGCTTGAATGAAGTTTTGGAGATTAAAATCAGGATTAAAGAGACAGAAAAATTCATTAATAACCCAACATCTAGACTATAAGAGAAGTATAATACAATTCAGGGACATAAAGAGGAGTTTATTACTCTACGGATTAAATATTAAAATGAATCTAAATTAAGAGAAAAAACAATAAATTATAGTTGGTAAGATTATCAGATGTGGAGCTATTAGAAAAGATAAACATGATTCTAAAAGAGTATGTAATTCCTTGAATGTTCATATTACCACTTTTATTGGGAAAATTTGAATTTGATGTGATGTAAAAACAACAAATGTTGGAAACGGGATGAGCCAGAATAAAGAGAAGTATAAATTTGGACATATCACAGAGGCTTCTAATGTCTCAATAAAGAAATCATTGAATCAAATAGAATATAGAGATGAAAATACTCCTCAATTATTTATTAAGGATCTCCATTCAAATACCATTAAAAAATAAGAATAAATGTCATGGAATGAAAGTGAGAAGACTTTTCTTCTTATGAAGTGTCATATCTATGGATTTCTAGGCTATACCATGTCTTATTGTGATAAGGCAATAAATATTGATGAAAATGGAAGTCAACATAGGATAATGAGACCATATCCTATATCGTAAAGAAGAGATAGTTTATATGGACATCTTTTTCACTATTCTAACTATGGCCATAATGTTTTATGTTTCATGCAAAAGCACATTTGGAGAAATTACTATAAAAACCTTTGGAAAGTTAAGACTCATCAACTAAGTATTATTACCCGAGAAAATATGCATTATTCTCTTGAAGAATAATATTAGTATGATGAACCCATGCATATTGAAAAGTTATTGTCAAGGATATATTTTTCCGCCACTCAATTAGATGTCTCATGGAAGGAAAAAAAGAAAATCGAGAAATCCAACCATGCATACATATCTCTCAAAGTTAAAAATACCCGTAGCACATAGATTCATAACTGTGGATTCTCATCCCAAATCACATGAAATTAATATTTTATGACGAATATTGAAAAAAGGGCTGATGGAATAGTGATATTAAACAACAACGGTTATATAATGAAAAAATATACTAGACATATTGAACTTGGGAATGACTAGCTAAGGAAAATTGATTTCCTATATATAGACAATTTTCTCTACATAGATAATTTTTGTCACAATCTTAGGAATTTGATTCACCTATATGAATCTGGACTAATAGTGACATTTGATCACAATGGGTGCACTATCAAAGGGAATATAGGTAACTATCTCATGAAATGATAGAGAACATCTGAAAATTTATAAGAGGTATACAACAAAGGGAATAATTGTTACTTAACAGTTGAAGAAGAGAACAACATGGGGAACTGAAGGTTGGGTCACATTAATCAAATGAGCATATAAAATATTTCTATGATTAATATAGTTGTTTAAATAAAAAATTGGAAACATGATCAAGGAAATACATATGATGCATGAATTTTAGGGAGTATTTTTGGTAGTCCATATTGACCAAAGTACAAAATGCCATCAAATCTTCTTGATCATATCCATACAGACGTATGTGGTGCAATGAATGTGGCTGGAAAAAAATAGAGAGATCATCTTATTTTATTATTGATTATTATAGTATAATGGCTTGTATTGTTTATATACAAAGTAAATGAAACGTTTTTGATTTAATGAAGAGTTACAATCATGGTTATTAGAATGAAACCATACACATAGTCAAGACTCTGCAATCAAACATTGAAGGGGAATTTAGATCCACTAAATTTAAAAATCATTTCAAAACATGGAAAAATGCATTATGGGTTTATAGTGATAACCCCATTAAAAATTGAATGGTTGGATGCATAAATTGACTGGTGGACACTATAGATAGAACTATTCAATTTTAGAGTTTTGTATCTCATAATGTCATAGAATAGGTTTTTCAAGTAGCAGTATACACTCAAAATAAAATTGGCCTTTTATGGGAGAAACCAAGATACAATAAATGATATGGTATAGATGGAAGCCCTCCCGGGTGTATTTTCATATTTGTGGGAGTTAGTGTTTCATTAAAAACAAATGAGGAAATCAAGGAAGGTATGGTGATGATGTAGATGAAGGAATATTACCTAGATATTCAATGAAGTTAAAATCCTTCCAATGTTATAACAATCATTTTTGAAATATTTTGGAATGAAATGATTTCATGATCATTGGGGATAAAAACATAAATACCTAAAGGGAATAATTTGTTGATGTGATTAAATATTAAAAAGAAATTGGACATGGGATAGATTCTTGGTCAAAAATATTATATGGCATGAAAATAATCAATGCTCAAAAAATGATGATGATTCAGAAGAATAATTAGGGGGGAAACCATTTCTGAAGAAACTTCATTACAACCACATAAAATAAAGATAATGGTAGATATTGATAAATCCAACATCATTATGATTGTATTGCACCTACACAGATAAGGAGAACAAGGAATGAATCAAATTCTACATTCCTATCAATTATAGAACCAACCTTGTGTAAGGAATAAGTGAATGATGAATAATGGGTTAAGATCATGAATTAAGAACTAGATCATTTTAATAATAATCGGACATGTGGTCTTGTTAAAATAACAAAAAAACATAATGTGATTAGAAAAAAGTTTATTTTCAATATAAAAAAATCGATGGGAATGGAAATGTGATAAAAAGTGTACATGTTGAGTAAATGCTATGCACATATTGAAAGTAAGGATGTTGAAGAAACATTTTATCCAATAGCTATAATAAATTTAGTCATGCTCTTTGATTCCATGGAAATTAAAATAGGGTACAGTGTTTATCATATGGATGTCATAATAGAATTATTAAAAGAATTTCTTAATGAAGAAGTCCACATTGAACACCCTGTGGGATTTTATATTGAAAATGATGAGACAAGGGTTTATAGATTAATGAAGGTTATCTATTGAAATATTTAGGTACCATGATCATGGTATTCTTGAGTCTATTATTATATAAATAATATTTAATTTTAAATAGTAGGTGTCAACTATTATCATTATGTGAATAATTCTTAGAAAGATCAATTTATGTTGATTGTGTATGTGGATGATATTATCTTTTGCAGAAGTAAGTAGAGATCAATGTAAAAAAATTATAATCACCTTAAATGTGAATTTAAAATACTATGATTTCTGATATCACATATAAATTGGGGTAGTAGGTGGTTAAAAATAAGGATTATACCATCATTTATTAGGAAAAATTTTCAGGATTAATGATAATGAATTCCAATTTTCTTGACTCCAAACCACTTTCAACTCAAATTGTGGTAGGGAAAAAACATGGAATGAATGAGGATGAGACATTTGTGGATCTCATCCAATATAAGAGAATCAGTGGAAGATTATTATACTTGACTACAACATGAGATGATATTGTCTTTGCAATGTGCTTAGAATCCCTCTTTCAATGTAATCTGAAGGAAGAGAATTTGAAAAGAGTTAATATAATCCTTAGGTATATTCAAGGTACTCTCAACATGGTCTAATACTTTACAGCATGGAGAGAAAACAAATTATTGGTATTTTTTTATGATGAGTAGGCTAAAGATGTTATTTATTGAATATCCACTGGTGGTGGTGAATTCCTTATTGGAAACAAATTCACTAGATAGTTGAGAAAGAAATAACAAATCACTTGTATAAGTACTTCAAAAGTAGAGTATATCTTTGTGAAACATTTATGCACTTAGCTATTGTGGATGAAGCAACAACTTAGTGATATAGGAGATGAGGTGAAACAAACATTGGTGATACATTTTGACAACAAGTGAGTGATTTATCTTATAAAACATCCATTTCAACAATCTCATACCTAACATATTGACATTATATAACACTCCATCAAATAAAGATTTTAACAAGCTGCAATTCAAATGAAACATGTTCGAACTAAAGATCTTGTGGCTGACATTATGACTAAGTCATTGGTAGCGAAAAATGTTCCAGAAACATCAGTTTAAACTCATGTTCTTCCATATCCAATTTCATGAGGATGTTCGGGTTTACGCTACCGATTTTTGTTAACAATTTTAATCTATTTTTGGAAGTTACGTAGGTTTATGGGTGAGATACAATCCAAGGGGAGATTTTATAGAACTATCAGGTGCTTTTGGTTCATTTACAAATGGGATGATATGTAAATCTCAATGAGTGATTGGTTTGCAGGATTTTTTTAGGATCTATGGAAGCATGAAATTATCTTTCTACACTCTTATCTTATACACTGAGATTTTCTCACATAAAATCAGAGTGGTGGATGAGTTATTTCACTCTTATTAGGTTTTTAATCATGGATGGTGTTTTTATTGAATTTATCAATACATTTTCATCAAACCCAAAAGTGGAATATTGTAAGAACCAATGATTTTCACATCAACAAATTGATTGTTTTTTTCAATCCACATTATGTTTGATCTGGGAGTTTGAACGGTAAAATATCATACAATGCTGATGGTTTCAATAATAAAGGTGGATTCCTTTCCCAGTTTTTGCCAAATTTTTGGATCTAAAAATCTAGAAGAACGAGCAAATTTTTGAAAAGTGTATTTCTATGATTTACTATTCATAAATATGGAAAATGGATTATTTTTTATTGGAATGGGTTTCATGAAGGTTGAGTTTCATTATGGTTGGGTTTTCACAATGTTGTGGAGCATTACAAATTTTTGGTAGAAAGATAGTGTTCTTGTGAATATGAGAATCTTTGTGAATGTGTGATGGAATGATGGTAAATAAATAAGACTATAAATTGTTTGAAAATCGATAAAATATCACTGGAGCATCATGAATAAAAACGTTTAAAAATATTAATTTATAGTTTCATGAAAAAGCTGTCGGTGATTGGAATCTTGTTAAAGGGTTGATTCTATAAATAGGTGACCAAGCCCACTCCATTTGACAGGTAGGAAATTGGACAAAGTATAAGTCACCTTTATTTCATCAAATTATTCCTAATCTGGAAATCATAAATAATCAAGAATCCTACATGATCATAAGCTTTGTGAAAGGAATAGATTATAACTTCTCGATGTTAAAGCATTTCATAAAAAATATTTTTGTAAAGACTAGGGGTTTTATGAAGACTTAGTCTTTTATAAATGCTGGAATCTTTGAAAAGGCTAGTTTCTTCACATAGTGTGTAATATTCGCAAAAGCAGGTGGGTCCATGGACACTGGTATTTCTTTGAAATATATAGGGGTTTCATGAAGGCTGGGAGTAATGTGAAAAATAGTGTTGAACATATGCTTTTAGTGAATAGTTCTTTCAAGTATATCAACTCAAGAATACGATGCATGTAGTGTCTTATTATAATCTGGGAGAAAAAAATAAATTCTCAATCTAATGGATTGACCTTCAAGTCATTAAACTGAGTAAGATTTATCCCAAAGTAGTGAGATAGGGGGATTTGAGGGATGTATTCTAGGTGAGGTAGTGTTATATCACTAAAATTATTATAAAGTCATTGTTCTTGACATAGAGTGAGTATGTTTGATCTTATGTTCAAACAAATAACTTTTTAATCATAGTTGATTTAGGTATGATGACCACACCATTTGGGTATGATCCTTTTACAAGTCCGTAGTGGCGAACAAAGTAAAACTATTGTGTTATGTCTCTTTATATGAATGTTTAATTACTACACGATTCCATCAGAAATGTTTTTCATCTTCCTACCAACATGGGAACATGATCCATTGCCTTAAAAGAAAAAGTTAACACCATGATTCCCCACTCCCTCTCAGGGTGTTCTAGGGTCATAGAAGGACATTACGGGAGATGTTTAATATATTTCAATAAATTATTATTTTTATATATCGAGTCTTCACATACACTAAACCTTTAAATTCCACTAGTGTGTATATTGTGATATGTATTTAATATTTGCCTAAAATGTTTTTATATTTATTTTTGTTATGATATTTTCACCTAAATATCTTCAATGAATAACCACCTATGTGTTCACATCTCTGTGGGGTAGGAATTCTCACCACATAGTCATCCAAATGGACTGATAATTCAATGAAATCTCAATGGTTCTCACATGATAAAATACTAACCCATCTATATAAACATGATTTATCAACTACTAGGAGATCACTTAGGTCACCTAACATGAGGAACAACAAAAAAATTATTTATTAACCTCTTATATATTTCCCTCAAGTTTTTTAGATCACAAAATATAACATTATAATCAATCCATCATTTATTCATAGCTATGGAAACCCATGTAGTTCCCAAGGTTTATCACAGACTTATCACTTTTTCCATTTCATTTTAAGGACATTAATTTTAAAATAAACATTTATATTAAATTAAATAACAAGATAATCATTTTTCGTGAATACTAACACCTTATTGGTGAGACTCCACATACATGGATCATAAATAAACATTCATAATCCCATAGGAAACGTACCAGGGACCACTAACTTCAATATCATTCCATTCCCCTTTCAAGTACAACCAACTTCTCTGCATAGGCTTGTTAAAGTCCGTCTGCCATCTCAACAATCACCTATATCCAAAATCATTCAAAAAAACTTTAATTACTTATAAATTGATTTTAGATAATTATATAATTAAAAGTTTATTGAACAAATTAATTTAAATATGCATAAATTACTAAAAGCTCAATGGGTTGTCACTTCATGTCGAATCCACAGGAAATAAGTTACGGTTCACTTGTGATGCACCTATGATCCTACGAAACATTAAATTAAAAATTTATATCATCATTATAATTGTCAAATAAATCAGTTTAGGGGAAAACCCTTGAATATTTTATATGGTGACATACCTAAACTGAAATAAAATTTAATAGCTTGCCAAAATTATCTTAGAAAATTATCTATAAAATCTAATAATATGAAATATTATATACTTTTTTCTATTATTTAGTTAAATATTATCAATGATTTATTCGATAATGTTTTTGGTATGTGCTGAATTTTACAGAAAATAGGCATCTAATGTTAGTAATGATAAAATGTATAAAAAGAGAAAAATTACCTATTACACATCTTGAAACAACATTACATGATATGTAGTAGACATTCACAATATGTTTTAAGTCATGAAAGAAGTCGTGAGAAAATACATGTGAAGAAGCCACTAAATTATGTGAGTTGATGATACATGTAGTTAACCATTTGAACATAATCACCACTCTAAAGATTATGTTATAAGTAAGGTCCACATTGTGAGTCTCATATACATTATGTGAATGATTAAAATCATAAAATCATAGAAGATATACATATGATATAAAAATAGTTTCAAAACCTTTTTGGAATACACAGATCGACATTACATGACATGAATACCCCTTACACATCATATAATTATGATTTCACCCATAAATAAATCAATAGGTTAGTGGATTTGAGATATCTCTAGAGAATAAAAATTTAGTGTTTTCATTCCCATCTTCTTTCCTATTACTCACTTTCTTCTAAACTCTAAATTTCATAGTCACTTTTCGTTATTTAGATTCAATATAAGAATCATGAGTCATTTTCAAAAATCGCCTTCATTATTTCATGAATTATCATCTTTGGTCATCATTATTTTGAGCACGGATCATTTTTGAACTCATATTTCATTCATTTACACTCTTATACCATGTAAGTAGTCTTCTAAATTGGGTTTTACTTTAAAATTTTTGTTCATAATTTAATTCCCATAATGATTCCCTGCATGAATATCAATCATTTTAGTTAAATTATTTTAATCTTGTTGAGAATAATATTAATTCTTAATTTACTTGCATTTAATCCTACCAGGATTGGATAAACCACCTATTATAGAAATTGGGAGTAGGTGTATCTTAATTCAAAAAAAAATTAATTCCCAACTTGGCAACATTAAGGATTAGTAATCAGGATAAAATTCAATTGTCTCTTTAATTTATTTGATCCTACTCAACCATGTGATGTTTGATTGAAGGAATCTATCATGATTGAAATAGATTAATCTATTACCAATATCCTAAAATAATTTCTTATTTATAGGCTAAAATTAATGCACCTAGGTTATCACTATTTCTTGATCAATTAGTAGTCACCTCTTTGGTAGAGCTCGTTAACTTGGCCATAGTAAACTTTCAACCTCTGCTTGTTTCATAGCATAAACCTTTGAATCATACCAATTTATAATTAAGATCATCATTTATATGTATCCCCAAAATTAATCCCAATACATCTCTTATTCTAGATGTAATCCAACAACTCTCTCGAAATAGTTTTCTCAAACAGAACTATTTTGAAAGGAATCCTCTATCAAAGGGTTTCAAGCCATTGGTCTCCTTTTCTTGCTTAACTCCCCATGGGATCAACCCTATACATTTTCTATACTACTCCCTTGTACAAAGTGATGTTTGGGAAATAATAAAATTCTAATATGACCACATTCCATGAAAATTAAATAACATTTGTGGGGACATCAAATTTTGTGGTTATTGCCTAGTATTTGAAAGTATTTTTTTCATTGAAAAACTCTAGTAAGGACCTAGGATTTAATTTCCCTCACCTCATTTCAATCATTATCATTTATAAGATGCAACTGCGTCCCAACACTTGTGTCATAGGGCATGCATGAGGACCCTTCAAATCATTCAAGGAGCCTTATATCATAAGAACATGTAACCTTAAATCTAATGATCAAATGGTATCTCTCTGCACATCACTGGTCAAACATAGTTTACCATAATAAACTATAGGTTCCCAACCCACCAAACCATTCAAACATTAATCAAGTGATTTTAAGAGAGCACTCAATGTAGTAAGAATGAACCATCATGGATTATTTATTTCCATAAATCCATGGTGATACACCTAGAATTTTTCATCATTCCATTCAAGGACATATCTTTGAGATAAAAACTGGACTCAATCACATGATCCAAAACATGGGCCAGTTTAGTGGACTGCAATGTGAAGACCCACATGAGCACATGTCTAACTTCATGTGAGTGTGTGATACCTTTTAAAACAAGTGAGTATCGTCAAATGAAATCTAACTTTGCATATTTCTCTTATCTATGTGATATGATGCCAAGGATTGGATTAAATATAAATTTCCTGAGTCAATTTCAACTTGGGATGATCTAGCCAATAATGATTGTAGAAAAAAATTTCCCACCAATCAAGAATTATATTTTATAGAATTAAATTAAAAACATCTCCCGAACTAATGAAGAATACAAATTGGAATCTTGGGAAATATTTAAGTAACTAGTGCAGAAGTTCCCGCACTATAGACGAGACACATGGATCCAACTCCAGACATTCTATCAAGGTCTTTAATCAGCAACACAAATAGTTATCAATGATGCAGATGATAGATGAATGATATTAAGTATGCCTGATGATATAAGAGATATGTTAGATAATGTCTCTCATAGTACCATCCTTGGGAAAAGTGATTTTGGACCACCTTGGCATGGAATCCACCACGTTGACAAGAACAGAAGACTAGAAATAGAAGTTTAAGTGGTCACAGTGAAGCTAGAATCATTCCATATACCTACTACACTACCCCCTCATTCTACTATAATGGAAATACATTCATGTGAGATGTGTGGTGGGCAACACCTATACTAATACTACAAGACAGTACTTGAAGAACTGCAAGCTCAAGATTGAAATCACATTAATTATAGTCAACAAAACCGACCATTCAAACAACAACAATTATATTATCAGTAGATGTTGGAATAGAAACCCCCTCAAAACTAACAAGTATATTATAAATAGTGATGTGATCAAGAAGAATTTCATAACCAATGACCCCTAGGGTACCAACCAATTAACTATGTAACAAGGACATAATAGAAAATGCAGCAACAAACTATTATTAAAAGGGCACAATAATCTTTTCCACCTGCACAACCAAGGCCTCAGAAAAAAATTTACCCTCTCTAGAATATCCTAGAAAAACTCATGGATAATTTGGTTCAAAAATAATACTATAGAGTGTATAATAAATATATAAATATGTATAACAAATGAGCTGCCTTGCATAATCTAAATGATCATATGGTCCAAATCTCAAATTCATTGTTTGATATATTTCCAGGTACCCTACTAGGAAATATAGTGACATAACCAAGGGAAGAAGCTAAGGTTATAGTTCATAGTAGTAGAAATTTTATTTAATTACAACAACAATGTGGAAAATATTAAATAGAAACTGAATAACATAGGAAACATTCACTATAAGAAGAAGAAAAATTTGATAGGTCCACCTAAGTAAATATTTCAGATTTATCACCATCCACAACTTCCTCAACACCTAAGAAACCAAAAAATCTGTTTTATGTTTCCCAACCACCATAAAATCCACCTATTAATTTTTTAAAAGAAAAATACTAGTAATATTGGATTCACAATACGAAATTTTCCTAAAAATGTTTGAGCAGTTGTATATCCACATTCCATTTATAGAGGCCATTTCCTAGATTCCAATTTATGAAAATTACTTCCGGATATGTTGTAAAACAAAATAAATATAGAAGATCTTGGTTTCATCTCACTAAATGAATAATTCTCTGCTGTTGTTCAGTTGAAAATCCCACTAAAGATGAGAAACCCTGGAAGTTTTTCAATCCCATGTTTTGTTGGAGAGTGTAAATTTGGAAGATCTCTATGAGATCATAGAGTAAGAATAAACCTAATACCAATGTCTGTATTTCAAAATTTGGGACATCAAGTGATTAAAACAACTCAACGAGCACTACAACTTGCAGATCGCTCGGTAAATTACCTTAAAGGAGTTCTTGAGGATGTGTTAGTCAATGTCAGAAAATTATTCTTTCTAGTAGACTTTCTAGTTATGGACATGGAAGAAGTAGGATACATACCCATTATTCCTATAAGACCATTATTAGTCACAAGAAAGGCTATAATATATGTGAATAAAGGATGTATAAACATTTTGTGTTAGAGAAGATAAGGTAGTATCCATCCTTGTAAATACTTTATAACAATTAGATGATGTCATTGATTTCAACACTATCTCTCTTAACCATGAATAAAGTGAATAAATGGCAATTTAAGAAGATGGTGTGGAGTCACACTTTGATAAATTATAATAGTATGATTTAGGTGAAGTGATATTCAATTAACCTCTCAGAAGGGATCCTTTCCCACCCTTCACTCCCATAAAATATTCAACCACAAACATTGGAGTTGAAGCCTCTACCTAGTACTCTTATGTATTAATTATTAGAAACTTTAATATTTATGCATGTAATCATCATATATGGACTTCCCTAGTCACAAGAAGATAAATTGGTAGATGTTTTGAAAAGACACAATCATTAAATTTCCTATGGAGTGGCTGACATCAAAGGAATCATATAGAAATTATGTACCCACAATATTATACTTTAGGAAGATGAAAAAAAATACCAACCACAAAGGCATGTCGCACCACCAATGAAATAATTAGTTAAAAATGATATTCTTAAACTTATAGATGATAGAATAATATTTTTAATCTCTAATAGTGAGTGGGTGAACCCACCACAAGTATTCCCCAAGAAAGTTGGACTCACAATGGAAAAAACAAATGAGAATAAATTGATCTAAACAAGGACAATCTCTGAAGGGAGAGTTTGTGTGGATTATAGATGATTTAATGAAGCAACAAAAAAAGATCATTCACCTTTACCCTTCATAAATGAAATTTTGAAAAAACATGCAAGACATGAATTATACTATTTCTTGGATGGATATTCAGGATACAATCAAATTTCAATCGACCCAAATGATTACTCAAAAACAATATTCACAATCCCATTTGTCACCTTCACCAATAGGTGTATGTCATTTAGAATGTGTAATGCTTCAGAAACGTTTCAAATATTCATGAAACATATTTTTCATGATATAGTAGTTGAATTCTTAGAAATATTCATGGACACCATCTTAGTTTACTAATGATATTTTGATGCCCACCTAAGAAATCTAGAGTTAGTCCTACGATGCTTTAAAGAAAACTTCACAATCATGAATTGGGAAAAATGTCATTTTAGGGTTCAAGGAGGCATTGTTTTTAGACAAAAAATTTCACAACTTGTTATATAATTCAACTGAGCTTTGATAATGGTTATTAAGGACATCCATAATCCCCCAATAGTTAAGTGTATAAGAAGATTTCTAGGCTATGGTGGATTCTAAAAGTGATTTGTAAAAGACATTGAAAAAGTTTCTTAGACATTGACGCAACTATTGTTATAAGATGTTCCGTTTTAATTCACTATATATTACTAACATTTATTCAATACTTTGAAGAAAATATAGATAGCATCCCCTGTAATCATCTCTCCTAACTAAGACAATGTATTTGAATTGATGTCTGATGCTAGTGACTTCCTTGTTGGTGGTACTTTAGGAAAATGTGTTGGTCACATATTCTATCTTATATACTATTCTAGTCACTAACAGAATGAATTTCAAGTCAACTACACAACTAGAAGGATAAAATTCCAAGCGGTTGAGTTTGTTTTTTAAAAAATTTGCTCATATTTTGTCTTATACAAAGTGATTGTGCACATCGATCAAGCTTGCCTCAGTTATTTAATGATCATGAAGGATTAAAAGAAAAGGTTGATAAGATGGATCCTCCTGCTTTAAAAATTTCATAATTTCATCAAAGACACTAAACACATGGAAATTTTTATTTATGATCATTTATCTTGACTCCCTCTTCCACTAATGATTGATGATAATGATACTAACATCAAAGTATATTTTCTAGATGAATCAATTTTCAAAATAAAGGATAAATTATAGTTTTCCTATATTTAAAATTACCTCACCATAAAATTTTTACATTAATATCTCTCATATCAAGAATGAAGGAGTTTTTTCAATGAATATAAACATTACTAGTGGGATGAACCACTCATTTTCAAGTGTTGTGCTGATGGTTTGTTACAAAGTTGCATTCTAGAAATTCCAATCCCAAATGGGATAGAAACTAGTACTTACCCATGCATTCTCATGGAAATACATTCAATTCTTACTTTCATGAAGACAAAAATATACGTCAATATTAATAAAGAACATCAATATTGTATATATTGATAAAAATATTGAAACATAATATTGAAATGTAATAAGATAAAATATATATAATTGAAAACATAGTAAAATAAGAAAAAGTAAATAACATAGATGATTATATAGGATAATATTGAAAATATATTGGAGAAAATATGATAATACATAAGGAAAACATAAGTACACCATCACTATACAAAATAAACCATAAAAATGCATGATAGAGAATATAAGGAAAACGTATAGGAGAATATATAAATGATACTTTATTTTCAAAAATACTTGACGAATAGAAGAAAAATGAAACACAAAGAGAATATAAATGATACATTATTTTCTGAAATATCATTACTGAATAAAACCAGAGGTAGCAGAACATTAAGAAGGGAAAACAATGGTGAGAAAAAAAAATGCTGGAATGCATTGAGTGAATAATAACATACAACTGGTAAACTGAATGATGAGATGCATGAAAAACATAATGTAGAGATTATAACAGCTGAAAAAATAACAGTAGGCATTTGCATGGTACTTTCTTGAGAACTATATATCAGTATTTCTTATCAATATAATAACCTTATTTTGAAAGTAGAATAAATCAAATACACCATCAACAATAGTACAAATATTGATACTAATAAATCAAATAATTAGGAGTGAAATTGGTAGGACGTAGTACAGAAATTACTTGTACTGATACTCCAATAAAAAGGTACTTTTAGTGATACAAGCATAACGAAATAGATGAAGCCAATAGTAGTAATTGTTTTCAAAACTGGAAGGATGCAAGTGACAGTGGATGAATGCACCTTAAGAATATGTTTATAAATCTCAAATACCAAGAAGAGATGATTGCACATGGACTGCTACAATGCTGTCGGTTTTTTTAGTCTGATATCCACTTCTAGATGCATCCATGCGGCAGGTTCTTCAAATGGGATGACAGTCATGTTGTCTATTATTTGAACAGTAGATGAGTTGAAGAGGCAGCAGGGTACAGTTATGGAATGGCATTTGTAGACATCCATTTTAACAGGGAAAACCACATTACAATGTAAACACCCAATTAAGCAGCACAGATAAACATCAAGCATTGCATTATCATTTAATTAGGATAACAGGAAAAGAAACAAAACTAAAATATTGATCAATAATTAACATTGTTATATCACAAAGAAAACCAATTAAAGATAGTAAACATCATGCTACACCACAAGTCAATAATAATGAAATATACCAACAAAAGTTAAGTAAACCAATTATAGACTAGATAATATAGTAATCATTAATATTTTGAGATATGGAAAGTAAACAAACCAAGCAGGGCCTTTAACTGAAAAAATGTTCACAAACAAAGCCATAATCCAATAAAGATACTTCATATAAATTGTGTATAGATTATAAATTTTAATGGAAAATTGAAATAGAGATATAAGATTACATGTATACACTATCTTGGAAAAGGCTGAGAAATATTTAGTCTAGTTTGTCAGTTTTTTTTTGTTTATCATTTCCATTATATGGAGATGATGTTCATTGGCAATAGGTGATGTTGGTGTGGGGTCTCGAGATAGTGAATCATTTCTTTCAACAACATCTTCAGCATCGAAGTCAGTCAACGGTTTTTTATACATGAAGATTTCATTGTAATGAATGAGAAGCAGTCAATACTTATAAGTCATATCGTTGAAGCATCAATATAATATCTAACAGTAGGAAAAGCAGAACAAAGATAGTGTTTTTATATGAAAAGGTAAAAATCAACCAAAATGAAGAAAAATGAATTCTTTTCTACAACATGTACACCATGACAGTAAGAGAAAATGAAGATAAGGATATTATACCTGGGTTTAAGATACAACAGTAGTAGTTGTATCAATGGCAGCATAAGTGTTTCAGTTGAGTCCTGAAGAATCAGTGCTACGATGTTCCTAAAACAGATAGTTAAATGAATAGTGAAAGTATATGGTAACTATTTTGTAAAAAATTTGAATGGTAAATAATAATAACTAAATAAGTTTGTTTAATTCTCTTTAAAAATAATGTTGTCATGTGATCTTCACCACGCTGCCAATAAAAACTTATGGAAGAATGAGTCTGATTATATGACTGTCTACAGAACTTTGATGATAGTTGCTGATATAATATTCATTATCACTGCTGTAGAGAATTGTGCATGTGTTCGGTTCTGAAGAGCGTTTTCGATTTTTAATGTTGTACTCTGTGACGTCTAGTGACAACAGAACTTTCATTGATTTGAAAACATTTAGCTCTGGGGGAAAACCAAACTCATCCTGGTCCTATTTTTTAATTAAACGTTAAATTGAATTCAAAAACTTAAATTACATTATCAAAACACATAGTTGAAAAATGCTTACTTGTATCATAGAATCTCTCAACTAAGAAGATGATTTTATTATAAACTGCATGACTTACTTGTCAAAGAGAACAATAGATAGCGAGTCTATGTCATCTTTAACCAGGAGTTGGACTCTAAACCTGATGTATTTATAGTTGTTAAATGTCATGGTGTAATGTCAATACCACTTAATTCGTATAATAATCATATTATTGAATGACTATTTAGCAATAAAGGAAGAAATTAAATGAATACCTTGGAGTAGTGAAGGATCATGTTTTTTTACAATTCTGGCACCAAATGTTCTCATCTGCCCTTTGTAGTTGCATAAATCAAAATACCAGTGATGAGTGCTTTTAATTTTTACTATTGTAGCATCAATCAGACGCCTTGTCGTCTATGAAATAATTAGTATTAATAATATATTTATGAAAGCAGGTATTATGGGTAGTGTTTTATAGTTGATATGGTGAAATAAAGAAATCTGGATACTATACTTACCTCTAGAAAATTTTTAACATCAGAAATGCATTTTTTGTTATTCCAATAAGGTATTGGTGTAACACAAATGTTTGAATGTGTTGATGGAGGACATTGAAACTGGGAATGACTTAGAAATCCAGTTCTGATTAATGTAGAAAAACCAGCATTCAAGAGAAGATTTAATGTAGATGTAAATCAAATAGATGGTATTTGTAGGCAGAAAAACTGGATAAATAATGGCAATTAACAGTTTACCTGCTTCTGAATTCATGGACTACTGGGATGTCCAGGTTGAGTATTATTTTCGAAGCATTAATTACAGTGGTGATAATAACTGATGTTGGGACATATAGAACAACATGAGAAGAATTTTTAAGTGACTAAATTGTAAAAAATACACTGAAACTGTGGATCATGTTGGAGAGCATAAGCATAATTTCTAAACAGAACAGATTGAAATAAGGCATAACAATGCTATTCATAGTAAGGAATAAGAAATTATAGAACATAACAAATGTTGAAACATTACAGATGGTGGAAGTAACCTATTTGTTCAGCAGTTTGAAGTTGAAGTGACATATCTACAACATTAAACTTCAAGTTATTTGTTATTGATGAATATTTAGAAATAGCATGAACAGAGTAGAATAGTTGAATGTTGATAATATAATGACCTAGTTGACATACCTCTCAAGATGAATGCAGTATATACATCAGTGGTTGTTGTAGGAGTAGTTTCCATGTATGTACCTCTCATTGAATGTTGTTTATTAGTCCTTTGTGTAGAACCTGCATGCTTATTACACTCTCCTTTGGAATAAAGGACAGGTGAAAATGTAATAGGATATTATAAAGTTATTATATATAAAGAGATATATAGATAATAAATCTGAGATGCTAGTTGAAATGTGAAACATACCTATGTATGAGAAACGTAAGATGATTCCAGTAGCAGAATGATAATCATTGTTCATTAAAGTGGTTGAATGTGTAAGAGTCAATATTTCACTCACATAGAAACATTCACATAGTTGAATGTTCATTGCTTACTATGATGAGGATGCATCAGTTGACTCCACAATATTATGACCATTTGAATCCATACCTTGTAAGAGTGATATAAGGACATGAAGATGTAAAATAGTAATGTATCGTATTGACCATAAAGGTAACCAAAGTTTAAATGTTAAAATGATTACAGAAAGAAAGTTTCCTGTCATGTCATGGAGTTCGATCGTTGTTTTTTCTTGTTTTATCCACCGTATATCATTTATAGATCTGAATACTCTTGAAAGAAAGGTCATGTCATGTCGTTCTTACCGTTAAAGAGTGGTCAACCGTGGTGGAACTGTGGCACTGAAGAACATGAAAACCAAGATTTGTGAGGCCGAAAAACTACGTGATCGAACCCTAGATTTCAGATGTAGGAAGTGGTGAAGATGTGGTGTCGAGAAGAAACGAATACCTTATATTTGGGCGGTTGGGTTTTGGAAAGTCGTCGGACCTGGAGACTGCAGGAGGAAATCGCCGGAGCTGATTTGTGGTGACTGAAGAGGTGATGACAGAAACCGCAAGAAGGGATAAGTAGAAGTAGGGGAGGGGAGTAATGAGATGGAGTTCATTTGTGGAATATCGTAGGTTCTCCGCAACTATTTTTTGATCGGGTCGGTGGTTCCGCAAGATTTTCCGGGTTGGGGTGACTGTCGATGGTGGCAAAATTGGAGGTATTCGAAGATGGCACCGAGGAGGCTGTTCAAGGAAGGTAGTCGTCAATTAGGGAAAACAGATTTGGAGGTAACCATAGACGGCGCAGAGTGTAAATGCGGGTGGGAAGGGGGGAGAGGTTCGGGGTGTGGGGGAATTCGAAGGTGGAAGTAAGGTAATCCAGAGACGTGGCTTCCTGCATTGGTGACACGTCGGCAGAAAAAAACCAAATTTAGAAGATATATATATTACATCAGATATGGATAAATTTCATCATACATTGATGGATGAAAAGATATGAAGTTCACAGCAGATTTAAAAATTGATTAAAATTCTGCTCACAACCCTATATAAACAGGTTACAAAACTAAAAAAATGTTTGAAAACATGAACAACTATATACTGCTAAAAGAAAACAATCATGGAAATGAAAAACATATTGAATTCTCTTCAAACAAAACTTTTAGAAGGATTCAACCATACCTTTGATAATACATAGAATCCTTTATCCAAAATAGTTACTCATTGTCGATATTGAACCTCCTTAAAAACATAATGATTACATGTTACATACCTGAGTAAGTAGCACAATTGATAAAAATTTAAATCTGAATGAATAGAAGATGATATGAGAACAACTACCATTAATATGTGTTGTCATTTCATTCAAAAACTGGAGATGTTGATAAACAAAATCAATTAAAGAAGACATGTAATTACATTGGGAAACATTAATATAATCAATAAACATACAAACAATGAACAACCCTTGTATAACATTGAATTTGGTAGCACATGCATCAAAATAAAATGACACACTACTCCAAACTATTATATACAATTAGGAACATACCTTTCTCTATGTTATTAGTAATTTGATAATATTTAAAATGAAAAAAATAAACCATATTAATGTGATAAAACGTTATTACAAATAATAACACTAATGGCTTACAACAGTTGGAAACAAATATACATAAAAAATTTACATGAAACATTGATCTCCTAGAATATGTAACAGAATAATATCTGATTTCTAGATTTTAAAAAATCCATATATTTTTCTATGGAGGTGATTTTTTTCATAATGTAGTTCAATCAAACCGATGCATATAAATTATAAATAGGAGTATTCACCTTATAATGATAACTGAAATTGGAGACACATATCTTCAGGAATGCAATGATCCATGAAAGCCCATATCAACAACCCAACTATAAAATGTTTCATTCAGTCATGACACCAAACAAAATCAAAGATCTAATCAGACATGAGCTAAAAACTTACAATCAACATAGAGTAACATTGGAAAATAAACACCAAAAGGAAAAAAAGAAATCAATGATGTATAAAAAAGCATTACCATCAATGCTGTTTTTTGCCTCAGAAGCTAGATTTTCCATCATGAATGTCATCCTTCAAGGAATTGATATAACAAAATGAATTCTCACAATATTTATAATCACATGAAAATTTATCAGGATGGGTATTAATATACATTTAATATATTGATTGAACCAAAGTTGGAAGGTCGCATCGGCAGATGAGAGAAACACAAAATGATAATATGGTGAATAGTAACTGCATTTTCTATAATTGAAAACATGATTGATATAAATATTCTTAACCATGATACATTGAAGACATTCAGACTTTTCCAAGTTTACATACACTCCTAAAAATTTGGAGGGTCCAACCAAATCCATTTAACAAAATTACATGGATTCAAAGCCAAATGAATTGTAATGGTAAATTGGAACAAAATACTGCAATTAAATGACTTGTTGAGTGGTTACTACTGCTACACGGAATTGAAATACTGGACCCCAAGGATGTTTTATGGTGCATAGATTCTCCTCCCCTATAAATGTAAAGTTACAATAGATATAGGCGAAAATAATCATGAGCAGAAGGTGTTTTTAAGGGACACTATAATAACAACATACCGTGAAAGATGGAAGTGGAAATGGAGGAAAGCATCAAACCAAAATTAGACTGGAAAATCATCTAAACAATTCAAATTTAAAACATCATAAATCAAGAATGTAATATTATTTTCACAAGTATGATAAAAAATACATATGACATGAAACTGGAAATTTTAAAATACTAATAGTTGGAATTATAAGAGATAAATATCAGATGTGGAAGGTAAAATAAATCATAATGAATTCTGAACCATTTTGCATAACAATGTCAAGTTACTATCAGTGAAAAAGTATGTGTTTCTGTGTATATTGAAACATTGCAAATACCATGTCGTTCTCAGCAGCAGTGAAAATTCCTAAAATTATTGTATGATATGGAAATCCCTACAGTATTTCAGAAATCAAATAGTTTCTTGAACCATATAGCATGAATGCATAAATATAGCATGAAACAAACCAGATGTCACATACTAATTCAGCACCAATTGCATACTGGGGAAAATCTGAGTGAATCAAATAGAAAAAAACATAAATCAAACTTAAATCTATTAAAGGAAATTTATATGAATTCAGACCCATTTATCGACTCCAACTTGGATTGACTGCAAGTTGGATTCATTGGACCTTCGTTGTAGGTACTAGAAAACCTTAAAAGTCACTCTGTTTTCATAGTCTTCACGTGAAGTAGAAAAATCTAGATGAATGAAAAATATGAACTGCATAGTTTCTTTTTCACAAATAAATAGATAAATATTAAAATTGGAACCATCGAAGTTATTGTCAGTGTTCGAAGAAATGAAACTGGATGCGTCGTCTTCAGATATCATCTCCCTCCACTTACGACGACTATCATTCTATTCTGTGACCTTGTATTCATCTATGGATGTGTTGCGTCTCGAGTTCCTATCCAAAGGACACCCAATTCCGAGACTTGTATACTTCTTTCCATACATCAAATATTGAATAAAATTACATATGGAAGAAAATTAGAGTGAATCAAAACCCTAAAAGTAGAAATTGAATCAATATCTGAGGAAATAGAAGGGGATTCGTGGCGGCGAGGCGAGAATGCATGGCCGAAGCGAAGATTCCTGGCAGAGAATGGGATATGTGGTGGTGGGAAGGTGAGGTGTAGGTGGTGGAGGAGGTGGTGGAGAAGGCGGCGAGGATGTTCCATTGATGGTTTGCACGAGGTGAAGTTACCCAGACCCTAGATGAATAATATGAAGGGGTATTTTTGAGATGAGTAGCAGATAATGGTAAACGTACCTGAGGAAGACCAGTATGAGAAAATCAGAGAGTTTTAGGGGATGAAGATGGATTGGATGATGCCGGATGAGCAGTAGGGAGTAGAGGCAAGGATAGAATGGAATATGGGTGAGGTGGCGGAGGAGGTGATGGCAGAGGCGGCAGAGCACTGGCTAGGGTTCCAAAGAGGGAGACCTCTAGCGAGCATCGAGGACCGGGGATGTGGAGCGCGAATGAGGGAGGGAGAGCATCAGGTGAGGGATAGTAATCGATGGATGGAGGGTGGATTAGGGTAGACATGGCTCTTTGCAGGGGTGACACGTAGGCGGAAAAATGACAAGTTTAGAAGATATATAGATGTGTCATATGTCACCAACTTGGTGAAAACATGGACCAAAGTGTACTGTAGTAAAAATAATGAAAAGTGGTGTATTCTAGACCATGTTACACAATGATGCGAGGGGTTTTTTTCAAATCTGTGATAGCTACCAAAAAACTGGAAACATTGGGAAAGGAATCAAAATTGTTCAATACCCAGTCATTGATGTTGAAATATTCAATGTATGGGACATGGATTTTATGGGGCCATTTCCAAATTCACATGGATAGTCCTACATTCTTGTGGGTATTTACTGTGTCTCAAAACGGGTTAATTTGAACCCACATCACCTGACACAACAAAAATGGTCATGAATTTTCTATAAAAGAGTGTGTTATCATGATTTGGATTTCAAATATTAATCATTAGTGATTAAGGAAAACATTTTACCAATCCTTATATTAAATGATTTTTTTAAAAAATATGGGATCTATTATAATACATGAACTCTGTACCACCCACAAATAAGTGGTAAATTTTAACTTTCTAATAGGGATATCAAAAAAATCTTGGAAATTACATGAATACTAGTCGAAGACACTAGATATTGAAACTGGATGATGCATTATGGGAATATCGTACTGCATAAAAAACACTCATTGATACGACACCATTAAAATTGGTTTATAGAAAACTGTGTCACTTTCCTTTTAAAATAGAGAATCGCTAATATTGTACTATTATGAAGCTAAATATGGATTCTAAGAAGGTTAGATAAGATAAAATGATACATTTGGTGGTACGTGAAGAAATCAGAAAGGATGTGTATGACAATGTCGAAATATGCAAAGAGAGAACTAAGAAATGTCATCATCAGCACATTTCAAGATGAACTTTTATCATAGAGAATAAGGAAATCTTATTTAATTCTAGATTAAAATTATTTCTTGGGAAGCATAAATAGAGATGGTATATCACTTTGGATGTTGTTCATGTTTTCCATTTTCGGACTATAAAAATTTAGAAGGAAGGTAGACCACCTTTGAAATTTAATGGTTAAATGATGAAAATATTTCAAGAACCCTTCTGTAAAGGCTATGTTATCAAACATCACTTCATATAATCCCTATAAGATTCATTCTCTCGATGTTAAAGGAAGAACTGACTATGTGGAAACCTAGGGTAGGTCATTTTATCCTAGATTATATTAGAATATCCTTTGGAAAATTTAGTGTGGGTAGGGTGCTAGAAAATAGGGTTTGAACAATATTCAATCTAAAAAACTAATCTACATGTTGTCTTATCCTGTTACACAACGTGTACCCTTTATGCCCAAAAAATCTAAAAAACCATCATTATAAAATGTGAAACGACATTACACATCATATAATTCTTCATGAAGGTTTTTAAATGATATTCTGTTAGACCTATGTTCACGAATCCCCCCCCCAAATGCTAACATACACTTCATCCTCCTAATATCTCAACTGCACCAACCTGAACCCCCTCCCACATCCTCCCACACTCTCATCCACATCAGCCCACACCCTTATCCCTTTACTTCCTCTCACTCAGCCACACCAACCTTAATCCTCCTCCCATCACTCCTCCATTAGATGTATGCATCCACACCACTACCTCTCCCATATAATTACTCAATCGACCCCCACCCCTCCCTCTACCACTAAACACCCTCCTTCCATGATGGTTATTACCAAATCACATCACCTAGAACCATCTGAGTCATCATCATATCATGAAAAGAAGTCATTAGAAAATTGTCCTGAAGCACCAAACCCCCCACATCACCAGTGTGGAACTATCTACTCAAGATGAATCATTATCTTGCTTCAAGGACACATCCAAGGATAACAACAGCTATCTACATCCAATTAATTGCTTCTCAAACCCGAAGAATCATGTCAACACAGCTGATTTTTGGTGAAGCCCATGCAGACCAACAAGAACATGAACTTACCCATTCTTGCCCACCTAAACATCAGAGATGAAATATTATCCCACCATGATAGAATCCATTTAGAATTCATTATTGAGGTACATGAGGATACATAAAGAGAGATATTCTTGGGTATCATTTCTATATTTGAGGTGGATGTGTACAAACTACAATTTCAACTAGATGGTCATTCACATGAGCTATCATTTTCCAAGTTTTGCATTGGTCTGAGCATCTATACAGAGAATTTATTTCACATTTGAGTTCATTATGAAGCATTAGTTGGAGCCACCCTAATCTGATTTGAGGTGCCTATATAGATGATTTCATGGAATACTTAGTCAGTATATGATCCCGTATCATTATATCCACTCAGTTACATGGACTAACTCTCCGGATAATCCATAGAGCCCCAGCACGTGCCTGGTTTTCCATAGAAGATTCTCATGGGGGAGTGATCTATGTTTACCTACTTATTTTGGTAGTATCCATGTGTGGACCAACCATCAACATTGATACATATTTCACCTATAAATACAATGCTCAAGCACATTAGATCAGATTTACGTTGATGGTATGTTTATTTATTACCCCTAGTTACAAACATCTCATAGTTTTTGATGCTTATCTTCCACTCACATCTCTTGGACCTATAGAGACCATTGATTTCATGATTTTGTACAAGATGAAACTCTTGTTGAGGGAAGATGATACATACTGTTGGGTAGTAGGTGTGCATGAGTTAGTCCCAGAAGTAGACCATGTGCATGATCTACCCAATACATCCCCACCAGCACCCCCAACATTATACTTGCCACATTTTCTACTGCTCTATCCACCCACCCCACCCCATCAGATATCTTGGATATGCAGCTATTCATACTAGAGAAACTATTACAGATCTCAACCCATCTACACCTACCCTTCACTGAGATTTCATATTTCACCACACCACCACCCCCATCTTTCTCAATAGACGCTCAAACCGTACCATCATCTACTATCCCCAACACATATAAAACTACCACCCCACCCATAGCTCACCCTGACCTATCATCAGAGATCATTGACTCTCATACCCAATAGAAGTATCTCAGATAGCATGTCTGGTGGGGCTAGGGACCTACCCCTCCCATGTCCATTGATATTCACCTTTTCAACCAAACAAATACATTCATGGCCTAACCTTGGATCGACACCTCTCCACCACCTACCCTAACCCATATGTCTAGATCTACAACTTCAACATCTGTAGTTTATACACTCACTCATACTGACACCACATCCACTGATTTATTTGGACAACTACCACCACCACCAGATAACAATTTGACATTGGAGAATATTTTTGGTCCTCAATTCTTCTCTTAGTGGACCACCTTACTCGTTTTTTATTGTATAAATTTTTTCAATGGTTGGATGTTTTCATATTTCCGTCTTTATATTCTTTCATTTTTTACTGCTACCCTCATTTATATATATGTGAAATGATTTTTTTCTATCCCTTTTACATAGATTAATTTTAATATTTTATAAATTTTCAATAGACATTTCTAGAATCTATATTTCCTCAATGGTTGTCAATGATCTTGTACCACCATCTATTATATTTCAAAGAGTGAATCATTGAGAGGCCAAAATAGAATGTTATCTTTGAGAACTCTCACTAGAGATTCATGAATGTCATCAACCACCTTGAGCAATCATAACATTACTACTACATCTGATTCATGCTCATTCTATTCCAAAAGTCATCAATCCAATCAAGTTAACACAAGAGCTAGTGGAGACTTCCACAAGTAGCTATCGACACCATAGAAGAAACTGAGTTTACGGACACCACCAACTAATATTTTGGTCCATTTATCTGGTTGATGAAATTTTTGTTTGCACTTTTTTGGAGGAAACCCATAGTTAATCAATATTCTAGTTTCATTTATCATGCTATCATCTATTTCTTTTTTTATTTCCTTTTAAAATTTATATTAAAAAAATTCATCATTAAAATAAAATGGTTTTCACTTCATATAATTCTATCCAACCGCATGTATTTTTAACGTAAAAATATTTTAAACCTATGTAGTATTGTTTCACCTACTGCAAGATTTGTCTTCTTACCCATTTTATAGGTGTCCCAAATTCAGAAACATGATAGACATATTCCTCATGGCATGTCACATCATGATAGAATCCCTCAATTCCCTCTGTATTTAGATATTAAATTGAAATTTCATTTTTGATCTTTATTTGTTATGAAACTCCCAAAAATACATCCATAGATAGTGCAGAAACAATCTCTTATGAAATATTATGAAGGATTTTGTGACATTAACATTCAATACACATGAATTTTTACATGTTTTCATCTGTTTAAGAGACATTTTTTAAATTTGAATCATTCTTTAAACCTGAATAACATTATTCCCATTTTGAAAAAAGAAAATTTTATGTTGGAAATTGTTAAATATCATTTTTTTCTCTAGGTATATTTTTTTAGAATGATTTATGAGATTAATAATTTAATTCCAATTTCCAAATTTTTTAAATTATTGTTAATTGACTTACTACATGGTTTTATACCATTAGTAATTTCGATTTTATAGAAGTTTTATCTTTCTCAAGAGGATTCTGATCATTCAATTGTATATTCTTTTCTAAGCATATCTCTTGATTCATACCATGGATATATAAACCAATCGGAACATGCATTGAGATCTTATTGAGGCTTTGACTGAAAAAATAAAATTCTAAAATGATTAAGGAAATATTTGTTGAGTTTCGTCTTCCTGAGATCTACCATGCATCTTTCTTTCATTTATACTATAGTTTCCATGAATAATATTTTAGGATGAAGCTATTCCAAGATGATTATCGCTTCTTACCATGAAATTTGTATAATGGATGACTTTACTTTGAATTAATGCGGGGAAGGATTTCAGACAACACAAGATGATTCTAGTATAGTGATGTATTATGTGGCTCATCCAATAAACTTATTATCATCCATGTATACTTTGTAGAATTGTACAACTATCATAGTCCATTGAAAATACAAAATAAAAAGAAAAATATTAACATCGGTTGTGTATTTGGAAGGTCTAAAATCTGTATTTCTAGACTGACGAATCCCCTGATGATTCATATCTGGTTATGGGGTGGATATGAGATCTGGCCAAGACATTTCATCTAAATAATAGAAATACAAAAGAAAAATAAAGAAATTGGATACCCTTTCGAACATACTTGACATATCAATGGATCCAACATTATATTTTATTAGTGTGGACTTTTTTATATTGGAAGATTTATATTAGTAATTTATTTACAACATTCATTTATTATAATTAAGATCCCAGTATTTTGTTTGATTTGTTTTTTACTTTTTAGCTACATTCCCACATCCTAAGAGTCACAAGAACCTAATTGTTGAAGTCGTAATTATTAATTTTTTATTTTTTTATAGAGTTGATATGATAGAACCAATTCAAGCCTACGGTTAAGATCATGTACTAGGGGTATGATCATTACTCCAGTTTGATTTTACCTTTAGGGATGACAGAAATTCATTGTTAGGTACATTGAAAATGGGTGTAGAATTCAAGGAATATTTAAGAGATTGTCGTTATTGCATTAGAATTTTTTTAAATAACTAATCTATGAGGAAGGACTGATTTTTTATGTAGGGTTGATTCTGAAGACCATTCTTTTCTTCTTACACATAGTTTTATTTTCCTAGATAAAATTATGGTTTCCTACTTTAAAAATTTATTATCTTTTTTAAATTACTGTTGAGACTTTTTTTATTAAGGATAACAAATTACCCATGTGTGGGGGAATTTGATAAGATAAATTCATATATACTTTTTATTGTCATTTAGTTAATTAATTTCAATGATTTATTTGATAATGTGCATGGTATGTGTGGAATTGTTTAGAATATAGGCTTCAAATGTTTCAATAGATTTAATGTAGAAAAAGAGAAATATTACCTACTACACATCGTGAAATTTAATTACATGATGTGAAGTAGACATTAAAAGGATACTAAAAGTCATGAAGAAATTCAAGATGGATATTGTGAGCCACTATCAGTGAAGAAGACATTACACGATGGGATTTACTGATACACATCGTAAACCCTTTGAACGCAATTCTCACTCTAAAGATAAAGCTGAAAGGAAGGTCCACATCGCCAGTCTCAGATAAATGACATCAAAGGAGAAAAATCTTCAAATCATAGATGAGGTAAAGGAAAGGTACATGTAGATTAAATATCTATAGTGGAATGCACATATTATTATTACATGACATGAATACCCATTACACGTCATGTAAGATTTATCCTATAAATAAAGTAGTAGGGTAGCGGATTTGAGAGAGCTCAAGAGAAAAGTAAAAATGTGAATTCATTCCCCTCATTTTCCATATTACTCACTTTTCTCTAAACTATAACTTTATTTGTCTCTTTTCATTATATGGATTCAACATTGGCAAGGATAGTTGTATTTTTAGATCACCTTCATTATTTCTTGAATCATCGTCTTCATTCTTCATTTTCATGAGCACCAACCATTGGAGAACTAAAGTTTCATTCATTTCCATAGATATACCATGTATGTAGTATTTTGAATTGTGTTTGATTCGAAACATTTTATTTATAATTTAATTTCCTAACTGAATCCCCTCATGTTTATCAGTAATTTTATTTCAATTATTTTCTTCTTGTCGAGTATAATTTCAATTCATCATTTAAATTCATTTCACCCTTTCATGAGTGGCTAAACCATTTATCATAGGGATAGATAGTAGGTGTATCTAAATTCAATAAGTCTTTAATTCTCAACTTGGTAACCTTATGGATTAAAAAAATGGTAAAATTCAATTTTATATTCTACACAATAAAACCTCTCTGACAACAGGATATTTGAGTGAAGGACCCTATCTTGGTTGGAGTAGATTAGGCAAAGAACAACAGACTAAAATACATTTTACCCTGGAAGAAAAGATTAATTAATACAGGTTGTCACAATTTACCCATCAAGATATAGTCACCACTTTGGTAGAGCTAGTTGATTTTACCATAGTCAACCAAAAAACTCTTCTTACTTCACATCCTAAGCCTTAGGATCCTACCTTGTTATAATTAAGATCATACTTTCTATCAGTCCTTGAAATTGATCCGAATACCTCTATTTTTCTTGAATTAAACCACTTAACCTCTAGAAATTGTTTTTACAAACTGAACTATTTTGAAAGGACTCTTACACTAAAGGGTTCCAAGACATAGGTTTCCATTTCCCGCTTAACTCCATAAGAGATTGGACCTGGACTATCACTATACTATGCCATTGTAGAAAGTGATGTTAGGGAACCAATAAAGTTCATATCTGACAACAACCCATGTGAATTAAACAATGCATGCATGATCACCACATGTTTGTAAAAATAATTTCCCATTTTAGTTAATTAAACCATGATCATATGGAATCCACACTAAAACCGTGAAATAAATCAAAAATAAGTGGAATATTTTGAAAAAAACATAGAATGAATTGTAGGAAAAGAAATATACATTTGAGGACAAAAAATCACACCAGGAACCACCTAAATAGAGTGAAAAATACAAAGGGGATTTCATATAGAGACCTACCTATGATAACTACTCAATCAAAGAAGAATGTGGGGTTGAGCCCCCATTTAAAATTAAAAAAACACCTAAAATGAGTGTTTGGGTGCGAAACCGGTGTTCATGCAATGATTTTTTAGGCTTGGTATTTTCTCCTCACTTGCTCCATTTTCGTAGCCTGAAGTCATCACCTTAAAATAGTTCATCTTGTTAATGGACCTTTCACACCCTGAAAGGATTTATGATGCACTTTTTAGCACCCTGGGACCACGTAAGCTTATATATAGTTCCTTTAACAATTTATATTTCCATAATACATTAAAACATGTTAAAAAACCTCATTTATTGATGTTTAAATTCTTGGAACCTCATTCCATGTTTCGGTTCATAGAATGAATCTACCATAAAAAAATAAAATTTTAACTTAATTTCAAATCCTTTCTTGACATGGGGAATTAAAATAACTCCACCATAAAAATTTTCATCCTTGAGAGGTATTATTAACCATTTAACCAATTAAATTTATGTACTCAGTCTCTAAACCATAATCAATCCACCATATTCTACTTCGAACCTATGTATGAGATTCCGTTGAGAAACTCCAAGTATGAGTAGCACCATCCGTCAAATGTTGAGCCACCACTTCTCACCATAATTGAAACCCTAGTATAATGTTCAAAAAAACAATCAATTATGATTCAAAGTGCTTTAATATGTTGAAATTGCTTTCCAATACACATCCCTAGATTCCCAGTGGACCACTCAATATAGTTCTTATCACAAGGCACACTATAGTATAAAAACATGAGTCAAAATCGGGCACTTTCTCTCATTTACAATTCCAACATGAATCAAACGAGTATCCTGAACCAATTCATAGTTCCTACATATATTATACCTTAATTTAAATGTTCCAACCAAACCATGCAGTACCCCTTTCATAACAAATATGATATACCCAAACCATGGTACCAACCACCCTTTCATTCCCAATCTATTTCATATCGATAGAAAACATCAGTATGTTTTCCACATGATTCTCCCTCTAAATCACATGATAAAATGTGTTTACCCTCTAAAACATGGAATGAAACCAGTTAACCCATTAAACCATGTCACACATCATTGTTTCACCAAATAAACTACATGGTGAAACATGTACACCCCTTGAACTATGTCATGAACCATTGGTACAACCCATAAACCAAACAATAAACATTGATTAACCCCATGAATCAAATCACCAAACATATATAACCTCATGAAGCACCTATGGATCATATTATAACCACCCTATTACCAATTATAATGAACGTATTCATCAAATATCTAAACTAAATCCCAAATTTGGTATTTACATGGGACCGGTTATTTTGGATTCACAGATCACCGACACTCATGTGCCACCTCAACATTCCAATGACTTGTCCTATCACAATCATGAACCATCCTACATCAATTACCACATGTATTAGGTCGATATTAAGGATCCACTAACAACTGAGTTCCATCAAGAATCATCAAAAACCTCTCCTTCATATCTTAAGAGAAAACTCCCCCTAATATCCATTGATAATGCATTGTATAATTTCAATTGGTTCGCTCCCCATAATATGGTTTTACATATACTGATTATAAAGAACAAACATTATAAATTATAATATGACACGATTTTTCTCCTCCTGAGCCACACTCACTTCATACCAATAATAACCTTCCAGAAAAACACATAGATCCACTGTGACACTGTACCAACTCCATTTTCATTGTATCAACTATCACAGAGAGACATTTTTCATTGAATCACTACCCTTGAGAATATAGGATAGTAATAATTTCATGAAAATCATCAGTCCTCATCCTATACATGGTCACTCATCTATTAATAATTCAACTAAACCAAATATATCTAGTATGCAATACCTCGATTTCATAAAAAAATATTGGTTGTATGCTCCTAGACCACCCACTCACATTAACATAAATCACAATCCCATGTGTCAAGTATCGTTATTTCTAGGATCAAACATTAAAATCAATCACTATACCCTTTTTCATGCCAGTATCAGTCAACCTGGACTACCCTCATCATTCCTCATATAAATAAAGAACTTTTACTATGCCAAGGTCTATCACACGATGACCCGAAAACTAGCATGGTTCCAAAACTAAAAGCACCCATCCACACTATCCCTACTATGGTAAGTGTATCCTATATCAATAAGTCCTTGAACCACACTAGTCCTTCCCTAAATTCAATCAATGACACCCATGCACATGTAATCAATCTTCTTGTCCCATAAAACCCCAAGGAATCTTCAGTCTTAATTCATATCCTTAGTAGCACCTTGTTTTCACTAATATCAATGCAAGATACCTATCCATGCCTTACACATTCACAATATCTAAGGAATCACTTGGCTCTCCTGACTAACCCATGGGTCTTATCTCAAAATGGTCACAAAAAATGGTAAACACCTCTATTTTCTCCTCTCAAATAACATTACAACTCATTTATTAACACCAAATCTAAGGTCTCACATATACATATATCTAGAAACACATGAAAAAATCATCCTTCTGGGGAACTTATTCTCCGCCGAAATCCACATAGGGGAGAAACCAGTTGATAATTGGAAATCTCATGAAATGTTATACATATATAGGTAACAACATCACCATGAAACAAGCTATGTCCGATAAACCCCAATCACCTGGTTTGATTATGTGTAATTACATTCCAAGATATATAAGAAAACACGATTTATGTTATTACTATAACCATAAATAACCAAACCCATTTAATGTTTACCCTTAAATGGTATATAATAAAGGAATCAAAAACCAACACCGATCTATAGGGTAACTATGTGTCCCATGCACCAGGGCGGCATCATCATCAGCATCACCACTTATAACACAATAGAATATACATAAACAACCACCATAGAATGAATATATATATCAAAAACCATCTAAGTATAATTCTACCAAGAACATATATGAATCAACACTATATGATCTTTAATTTACACATTAAATGGTGAACCCCACATTGTCTGTAATATCACACACCAGTGGGAATATGTCATGTTAATACCTATGTGATAATATTTTTAAATGCATAAATTCCACTTGTTTCTATGGAAAAATATCTGAATCAAATAACTTACCTCTTACCAATAGGTTAAGTACAAAATATATAAATTATTACAAATCATAAATCCAAGAATCAAATTAATCACACATGGTGAAATCACTCAATTGTGACACTTAAAATCCAAAATATAAATCCTATACACGAGGTAACCTTGAATCCCATTGGAAAATATGTTTATGATGCACATGTTTTGGTTTTATCACCAAATCTAGAATATTCCTATGTATCTATTTTACCAAGTCATAAAATATTAGGAGAATACAAGAAAATCTAATACATTTTTTCAACACCCAAACCTATTTCACCTAGAATAGTAACCATATCAAGGGGGTTGAACCTCTCTCATGCCTCCCTATATGCCAAAGGCTACCGAATTATAGTAGGGATTTGGGGTTGTATTGTGACGACACTATACCCCTATATCAGAGTGTATAAAAATAAATCATAACAAAAAATCATACCTAAATGATAATCATCCATCAAATTACATGAATGAAATAAATAAAACCATAAATAGTAATATAATATATAGAATAATACATTCATATAAACACCATCACATACTGAGCCCATCAATTAGACAAAATAAACAAAACAAACAAAACAAATTCAGCTCTGAAACCATAACTCAAGCCTCCCCTATGATCTCTAAATTCCACATTATAATATACTTATTGAGTGGGAAATAATAATCCTATAAAAAACCTAAAGCAAAAACCATGTGATATCTACTCAGGTTACCAATTATAATGTCCACATGAGTATGGTGTGAGTAAAAAACTCAGTATGGCACCACTAAAATTGTTCAATACATATCAATTTCATGCCATGTATATTCATTTTTCATGATAATAAATAAATAAATAGTTATTCAAAAATTAATATATAGATACATCTAGTCCTTGGGTTCCATGATGGAGCCTGAGGAAAATTATACTTGTTTCATCTAGTTTATTATGTTTTTGAGAACATCACATAAGAATTCCAACCATAGTTTCCAATTTACCCCTTGATCGTGAATAATAACCACCATCAATCATTTTTCACACATCCCTTGTTGACCATAAATTCTTCAGCCAGTGATGGAATGCCTCTGAGTGTATTAGAGTGACCACACCAATGTTAGGACCAAGATGATGATTAAGGTGGTTTTTTCCAAATGTTTTATTTTTTTCATCAAGGAAGGCTTTATTTTGTCAAGGAATTTTAAGATGAAATAAAATCACCTCACTTTTTATTTGGTGATAATGATATTGATACATGTTTAAAATTAATCATACTATTATTTTAAGAAAAACAATTATCTTTTTCAATCATAATGTAGAGAAGTTATTTGAAATTAAATATTCTGATCAGACTTTCCATTGGTTTTGTAATGGGAGAAGACTGTAATGAGGAATTTATTTTCATTGAATTCACTCTAAAATACATGTGAATGAAGTGATTATTTTGATGTAGTATAAATTTATACATGAATACGATAGAAGAAAATGTGACTAGGCTTTTATATTATGTATATCATAAATAATATGTTAATTGGCAAGTGGGAGTGAAAAATATTCAGGCCAGTTGTTTTCTGAGAAGAAAAGGTTGTTGGGAATCGTACTCAAGAGATCATACCTAGGATAATAATATCTAGGTCAATTTTACTAATGAAAATCATATTTTTACTATGAATTAAAGAAATATGGTATTGTGGATCATCATGAGAATGAGTATACCTAAATTTATCGTATCTGAGAAGAAGAGAGGAAAGAGATATTGATGACTGAAATGGAATTTTAATCCGGAACTATAGCATCCGATCATCCATTATATTCATAAAAAAAATTTATACCTTGTATAATCATAATCAACCTCGAAAATAAATATATCATACCCAGTATGTTATAATAATAATGATCATACTCTAGATAATTTCACTCAAGATGATTTTGATGGTTGTTTGAATTGCTGATGGAAGAGATAAATGGACTCTAATTTTTTTTCAAATATCTTCATCAAGTTCTTCAAGGGTTAAATTAATTAATTATTATATTTAATGGATTTTGTACAGTTGGTCGTGAGAATATGATAATAAGATGTTTCTTTTTCCAATAGGGTCAATAAATTATGTGAAGAATTAAAAGTTGTTTTAAAGTAGAGTTTTATGGTTGTACTATCAAGGGGGAGCATGAAATTATAATTAATTTTTATATTTATTATTGTGAAGTGATATTAATTTCTTTATAAAATTTTTTATAATTGGAATATAGATCTATTTTTAAGAAATCAGTTTCAAAAAATTGGACCCATGAATTGAAATCAGACTGGCTATTAAAATGAAATTATGAAGAAGAAGTGAAGATTCTATAAGAATCGATAATATTAGATAAGAGGTGATGAAGTCAAAAATTGACTGATATTATAGTGGAAATTGAGATTATTGTGAATTTGATTAAGAGGAAAATTTTTGGGAGTCCCACTAAATTCACTAAAGGGTCACCTATAAAAGAATAAAAGTAAATTGTACATTTCTAATGACTGATGTAAAATTCCTGAGAGAGAATCCCTAAGATGTAGAGAGAATAATAAATTTGTATATCCACATTTTTTAAAATGATTTTGACAAATTAAACTAAAAGAGAACACACTAGATTACACCAATATATTCAATTGATAATCATACTCAGTGTTTATCGTACTCAGCAGATTAATGTATTTGTCCTGTTAATTTTATTCAACTGATATTCATTTTGGGCTAGATTAATCTGGTTTGGATTTCTATAATGGTATTCCTGTACTGAGGAAGATATATAATTTAGGGGTTGTCGATTTATATCTATTGTATTCTATCAATGTTTAAGTTTTCATACCAAAAATTATCATCCCAAGAATAATCATATTATGGAGAATCGTACTCGGAGGAATCAAATTTTGAAAAATGGACAAGGAAAATTGGACTTGGATTATCCATAAAAAATCCAGGATGTTATTACCATCATTTAAATAATAAATTGAAATGTGTTTTCAATGGAATACATTTTTGGATTTAAAAATATGCATAGGTAACATGATATTTTACCCAAAAAATTTATTACCCTATTTGTTCTAAGAGGGTTCACACACACTATTGGAATTGTTTAAATAGTGCTACAAGAGTGTAAGAGTATATCCTACTCGTAATAATCCAAATATTGTTTTCCAGTTGATTTTAATGTATTTGATTACTTATAAACCATTCCATGGATGTAACTATTCTAATTGAATATTGAACCTCGTAAAATCATGTGTTCCATAAGCTGTGTGATTGAATTTGTTTCACTAGGGAATCAAATAATTAATAAGAGGTAATTGTTGTTTTAAGGAAACATAAAATTAAAAGTTTCACTAGGTCACCCAATCCCCATATTAGTGATACAACCATCCTAAGTGGCAACTTTCAAGTCATATCAAAGAATAGGTTCCCTTCAATTATTATTTGCTGATAAGGAATTTAAATTTGGTGAACAAAAAATGTATTCTGGTTTTATATGGAAAGAATGATCATATCTCGAAAGATAGAATGTTTCCAAAATTATGTTTATTGGATTTTATGTTCCTAAAGAAGCAACAGATAGGTTTTCTCCTATTGATTTCAAAACTCCTATAACATCTATTGATTAAAAGAATATTGAGAAAGATTGAAGTTTCAAGAATGATATATTATCATCAATTTATGAAAGTGAATTAATAATATTGAATGGTGTTTCCATATCCAATGATATATGGGATAAATTTAAAAACATATATAAAGGAAATAAAAACATGAAGAAGTTAAAGTTACAGATTTGGATATTAAAATTTAATGATTTTAAAATGGGTGAGGATGAATATTTTGGGGACTTCTTTACCAGGGTAAATGAAATTGTGAGTATGATCAGATGTATTAGTGAAAAGTGGGATAAATCTATAGATGTTGAAAAGATCATGAGAGTTATTCTTGACATTTTTGATGCAAAAGATTATTTACTAGATGATAAAGGTCCTGAAACATTATCTCTTGATTATTTTTATAGTACACTCATTAATTATGAAATAAAAAGGGAGAAAACAATTAAAAGAAATGTGATGGTTGATGGAGAAATGTATTTCAGGGATATAAATAAAGAATATACAAAGAAGATTATTATTGAATATGATGGTGGTGATTCTAACTTTAAAATTGAGGTATGTAAAAATTTTGACAATATTTTATCCTTTTTTTTAATATTTTGAAAAGAGGTATTGGAGAATAGAAGGATAAAATTCCCTAGAAATATTTAAAATATGGATCCATTGGGCACATTTCCTTCAATTGTCCTGAAAGAAAGATAGATGTGGATAGTAAAGGAGAAGTAATAAATTCAAGAAGATCATGGAATAAATAGGGTGAAAAAAATGAAAATATATTCCATAGGGAAAGATAGGAAATTATTTAATTCCAAAAGAAGAATCTTCTTATCAAATGATGAAGAATAAGAAGGCATTGATTCTAAATATTGAATATCAGTTGAATATGGTATTGAAAATACATTTATTGAAATTATGAATAATGTTGAATTCATAATAATTAGTTCTAATGTAGAACAAACTCAACATGAATATCATTTAAAAGAAGAATTAAAATAATATATGAGAAATATCATGAGGATAGAAAAGAAAAATAAAATGTTTAATGATGAATTATCATTAATATGAAATCAAGAATGTTTTACTAATGAAAAAGTTAGGTCTTTAAAAGATATTAATGACTTCAATAAGTTTCTTGATGATGAAAATAATTGTAATGAGCATCTGGAGGTGAATTTGAAGGAAAAAATGATGAGTTAGAACAATATCCAACAAAAACACTCTAATGATGAATTGAAAAACACATGTTTCCAAAACTCTACTACTAATGTTGGTGAAATTTCTCAGAATAAGAAACCAAATAATGTTCAACCAAAGTTAGATTCAAAGGATAAGGATAAAGTTGGAATGGTGTCTAATATAAGGAATACTGGGAATGTTATATATTTGGCTAAGACTAAAAATATTGGGAACTCCAAAGTATCATATAATTTTGAGTCTAAAAATGATTTGAAACAATATGAGTTTTTTAATGTTTTAAATAATTATGGTTCGAATCAATTTTTAATAAAAATGATGACTCTTATTAATAATATAAATTTTGGTGGATTTGAAAAGGAATAGAAGAAGGTGCCTGAGAAACGTATTCACAATTCCATCCCTTATAGATGTTTTATAGGCAAATACGCATTTTATGGATATTTCTAGTATTGTGGTGGATTTTGAAATATGAAAAATAATTTTTGGTTTAACGAACATCATTACAATTATTCCATAGGTTATGAGAAGAAATGTTTGTGGGGGAGTCAATTCCATTAAATGTAAATTTCTGAGAAGGCTATTTTGAAGAAACTTGAGAAATGTGAATAAAAAAATGAAAATAGGTTCCAAAAATTGATTTTTTTTTTTTGAAATGTGTGAACAACCTAGAGTCCTTGAAAATATCTCTTTTTTGTTACTAGATAAGAAAAAGTTACTTAAAAATTCTTGAATGTTTGAGATAGAGAAATAAAAAAAGAATATATACCTTGTTGTTGAAACTGCACTGAAAGCTACAAAAGTAGAACAACTATGGATTCCTGACAGTGGGTGATCTTCTCATATTACAAGAAACGTACATTTTTTGAATAATTTGAAATATATTAGGTAAGGTATGGTCACATTTGGGAATATTGAATCCCTATGAATCAAAGGTGTTGTGATACCCATCCTTGGAAAATAAAAGATGAAATCCAAAAATTCTTTCTATGTTGGTGGGATAAAACAAAATTGTATAAGTTTTTTTTAGTTGTGTGATGAGTGTAACAAAGTTATATTAAATAAAAATAGTTTTTAATGAAAATTTATGATAATTAAATGATTGTTACAGGGGGCCAACGTATTTATGGAAATGTGTTTCAGATTTGTGAAATACAAAACTCTTCTCACATGAGTATGGTATAAGAGAATAAATTGTGGCATAAAAGGATAAGACACATGTGTTAGAGGAAAATGAGAAAATTATCAAAGAGAGAAAAGGTTTGTGACATTCCTGGAATTCTATTAATATTATATTGGTGTTGCATTATTTTTGCAAAATGTATGATTACAAATATTGTGCATAAGAATGTTGAGATTTGTTTAAAACAAACCCTAGAGCTGATTCATTCTGATATCTGTGGGACAATGAGAAAATAGTTAAAAAAGTAAGATAAGAACATAATAACATTCCTTGATTATTTTACATGAAAAACCTTTTTATGAAAATGAATCATAAATCAGATGTGTTGAAAATTTTTAAATGATTTTGAAGGAAGGTTGAGAAAGAATGAGAGTATTCTGTGAAGAAGTTGAGAACATATAATGGTGGTGAATATAGAATTTAATGATTCAAAATTTATCCCGTGAACCATGGAATTAGGATAGAATATAGTTCCACATACACTCCTTAATTAAATGGGGTTGCTGAATGAATGAATAGAAGTTTGGTGGAAATGGAATAAACTATGTTACTTGAACATAGACTTTCCCATTTCTTTTGGTGTAAATTAGCGAGTAAAATTGTTTATATCCATAACCATTTTTTCTATAGGCCTCAATCTGACATGGCTCCATATGAATTGTCTTATGGAAACACTCAAATTGTTAAAAACTTATGAGTTTTTAGGTGTCCAAATATTATAAATAATAATGGTGGAAACTATTTAAGGTTTGAACAGAAACATGAAGATGAAATAATTTTTGTATATACTCAGAAAGGAGGGGGATATAGAATCATCATCAAAGAGATATAAATAATTGTTGATTCTATTGATATTGATGTAATTGAAAGAGTTTTTAAAGAAAAACATATTCAAAAATAAGAAAGGTTGAGCATGTTGAAGTTAAGAATTCTTATAAGGATATAAGGAATTTTATTCCAAATAAAGGATAAGAATTAGATTAATCTATTTCAATTGATGAGGAAGATGTTCAAAAATCTCATCCAAGGATGAGGAATAATTTGGAATGACATAATATAATAGGTGATCAATATTATAAGGCTCAAAAAAGAATAACAACAAATTATATTACACATACTTCTTTGAATTCAAATGTGGAGTCGAATGATGTTAAAGAAGAGATTGAGTATTCGAAATGGGATTAGGCCATGAATGAAGAGTTGGATCAAATTTTAAAGAATGATACATGATAAATCTTACCCAATCCAAAAAACAAAAATATTGATGGATCAAATTAGGTTTTCTATAACAAGATGAATTAAGAATGAGAAGTGATAATAATAAAATAATGATTGGTTTTTAAAGGTTATTTAAAAAGTGAAGGTATTAATTTTGATGAAACCTTTACTCTGGTTGAAATACTTGAAACAATTAGAATCATTTTTTCTATTTCTGCACAACAAAACTAAAGGATCATTCAAATGGATATTGAATCTGCATTCCTAAATAGTCATAGTGAAGAGGAAGTATTTATTGAAAAAAATTGTGGCTTTGTTGGTAGGAAAGATGATGGTTTGTGTGCATATTGAATAAGGATTGTAAGGCCTAAAACAAGATCTGAGGGCATGGTATTCTAAATTGGATACATTCTGAAGTAAAATGACTTCAAGATAGGAATAGTGGATATAAATCACTAAATCTGAAAAATTAATGATTATTTCCACAAAGTGATTGTTCATGTTGATGGCATTATCTTTTATAAGATTGATAAAAAAAATTAGTAAAAGGTTTTATAAAGAAATGAAAAAGGTTTTTTAAATGTATATGAAGGGAAAATCAAAATACATTCATGGGTTACAAATACATCAATGGAAGTAATACATTTTTATTTCTCAAGAAAATTATGTTAAGGAAAATCTTAAGAGGTTTGACAAGGAAAACTTAAAACATATTTCTACTCAAATTTTAGTGGGAACAATGTTGAGAAAATATGGATATGGAAAAGATGTTGATCAGAAATAGTTTTTAAATTTGATTGGATGTTTTTCATATTTGACTTCCGCAAGACCCGAAATTGTTTATGATGATACTTTATATGCATGATTTCTAAGCGCTCAAAAGTTATCACATTTAATTTCTATAAAAATAATTATCAGATACAACAAATTCAAAATATAATTTAGAATCAATTATGGTATCTCAAATAGTATTTAATTTTTTGTTTATTCAAATATTTATTAGGTATGAAATGTTAATGATAGAAGATCCCCATATGGTGGAGTTTTTTTTTCTTGGAATGATTTTTTTTAGTTTTCACTCCAAGAAAAAAACTTAGTAACTCTCAATACATCTAAAGCTGAGTATGTTGTTTCCACTCAAGAGAATACTCAACTTATTTGGAAGTAAACTCAATTGGGATATTTACTTGTTGAAGTGATGTTACCCTTGATCTCGGTTTGTGACAATCAAAAAACAATCAATCTCACTCGGAATCTAGTACAACATTCTTTTTTAAAATATATTTATATCAAATATCATTTCATTAAAGAGAATTTAGAGATGAATTAATTGTTTCTAGAATATATTGCATCATCGGAATAGGTTTCTGACTTATTAACAAAACCATTACAGATGAAATCATTTTCTAAATTTAGGATGAATATGGGTGTCCACCCTCTTTCCCTATAATGTTGAGATATGTGTTTCTGTCCCCTATATCATATCACCTTTTATTTTTTTATCAAGGAGGGGAATTTTTTTAATAAATCAATGTGTTTCATGTAAAAGGAGCGAGTTTTGAGTAAGATTTGAATTGATCATTGTTATTTTAGTGACCTTTTATAATTTTTTGTTGGAGTGGTTTTAGGGAATTTGTTTTTGTATTCTAGTATGGATAAAAAATTTGAGGTTGAAGAGGAGATAAGAAAGAAAAAAAAAGATAAAGGTTTTCAAAATCACTAATTTGGTATAGAATGGTTTTTTTGTGAATGATTCTAGTATCCTATAATGTGTTAGATCACGTAGGATTATAATTTTTGATATGTAATCCATTTCGTGAGGATACAAAGTTCAGTGATTTATGTGACGTGGTTGAAAAAAATCCAAAGGGGGTGATTGTTAGGACCAAGATGAATATGAAGGCGTTTGTTTTCAAATGTAGAATTTTTTTTCAATGATGGATTTTTTTTTCCACAAAAGTTGAATATGAAAGGAAGTCACCTCACTTTGTAATTTGTTAGAATCATATTGATCCATATTTCAAAAGAATCAGGCTCATATTTTATAAATAATTGGATTGAATCTATCCATCGTAATAATGAGAAGATATTTTAATGAAAATATTTTGATAACACTTATCTTGGGTCCATAATGGGAGAAGATCACAATGAATAATTGATAATCATTACATTCAATATGAATTTGATATTAAGGAAGTGATTATTTTGATGAAGTATTGGGGTCTGCATGACTATGATAAAATAAAATCTAATGATTCTTGATGATTATTATTTCATCAATCATAAGTAAATTGGAGAACTTATCATACAATATTTTTGAAAGAAAGGGGGAGTGAAAAGATACAAGATGATTTTTTCTGAGAAGAAAATGTTTTTGTGAATTCTACCTAAGAGATCGTGCCCATGATAATCATATCCAGGTCGATCGTACTCATAAAAATCAGATTCAAGATGAGAAGGAAAGAAAGAAGGTGGTACGGATCATCATCAGAATGATCATACATGGATTTATTATAATCAAGTAGAAGAGAAGAATGAGATGTTTATGATTGAAAAAGGAAACATACAAAGCCACTGTAGAATCCAATCGTCTATCATATTCATAAAAAAACTTTTTATACCAAGTATAATCATACTCAGTATGAGGGGGAAATAGATCATACCCAGTATGTCGTATTCAGAAGGATTGTACATTGGATAATCATATTCAATATTATTTATATGGTAGTTTGAACTGTTGAAGGATGATATAGATGATCTCTGATTTTTTTTCAAATGTCTTTATCAAGTGGTTCAAGAATTGAATTAATTTACTCTTCTATTCAAGTTAGTTTTTCATGTTGTTCATTTGAAGTGGAGATAAATAATTTTTATTTTACATCTGGGTCAATGGATGAATTAAAGAAGTAAAATTAGTTCGAAAGTAGAGTTTTCTAGATTTACTATCAAGGGGGAGCTTGACATTCAATTTAATAATCATATTCAACATTCAGATGTGATTTCTATTTCTTCATACACATTCGTATAGTTGGTATATATATCTGATTTAAAGAAATTGTATTTAGAAAAATGGACCCATGAATTGAAAATGGACTGGTTATTAAAATGAATGACTGAAAAAGATATTAGATTGTAGAATAATCAAGAAGCACTGAGAAGAGATGATGAAGTCAAAATTCACCTTAGATTTTAAGGGATATTGAGATTAAGGTGAATTAGATTAAGAGAGAAAAAAATGGGATTATTTCCAAAGTCACTCAAGGGTCACCTATAAAATGTGAAAAGTACATTATAATTTTATGAAAAATGTTGTGTTGTTCATGAGAGAAAAGCTCTGAGTTATTGAGAGAATAATAAATTTACAGATTCACTTTTTATGAAAAAGACTTGATTGAATAAAGTGAAAGAGAAAATAAAAGAACAAAACATTGTATTAAGATAATCATCATACTTAGTGTTTTTCATACTCATCCAATTACCATATTTATATTTTTAATTATATTAAGCTGATTATCATATTGAGCTGGATTAATTTGATCAGGATTTCCATACTTGGTTTTCCAAATTGAGGAATATGGATAATTGAAGTGGTTACTAATCATCTATATTGTATACTATCAAAGTTTCAATTTTCATATTGGAAAGTATCATATCACGAAGAATCGTATCAGTGAAAATGAAACTCAGAGCAATTATATTGGGAAAATACGACAATGTTTTTCCATAACAACGTCCAATATGTTCTCACCATCTTCAGGTTATGAAATTGAAGAATTTTTTTCCATTGAATACATTTTTGGAATTGAAAAAAACACAAGTAACATGAGTTGTTACATAATCATTTTATTAACATATTTATTCTATGAGGATTCACAAGAACTATTGGAATTATTTACATAATTCTACATTAGTGTAAGTGTATATCCTACTCATTACAATCCAAGGATTGTTTTTAGTGGATTCTATTCTATTGGATTACATCCAAACCAAACCAAGGGTGTAACTATTATTATTAAATAATGAACCTTGTAAATACATGTTCTCCTTTGGATGTGTTGTCGAATTGTTTTCTATAGGGAATTGAATCATTGACAGGATGATACGGTTGTTTCAAGGAAACATAAATTAAAAAGTTTCACTGATTCACCTTTCCCCATCTTAGTGATATAACCATCCTGATAGGGCACTTTCAACCAACATGTATAATGACCTAATGATCTAATCCTCCCAGATATAATGTGATAATGTCCATGGTATAAACTAACCCATGTATTCCAATCCATCCAAACCCTAGAACATTTTATCACTTTTGAAGATAGAAGGACATGATTCCTCAATGTAAGAACCCTCCACCAGAAAAGCATGTAACAATCCCCCCAGGTATGTGTGACCATCCATTAGATAATATATAGAATATCTCCTTATAGATATAAAGACATTATTCCCCAAAATTTACCCCCAATGAGATAAAATATAACGATCCACCATAGTATACATGAGATAATGATAGTGGGATAAACTCACCTTATTGAACTAGACAGTTTACACTTGCACCCATGGTTCCAGTAGATTTAATGGACCACATTAGGCCCCCATTGTAATACCCATTAGATAACATGTTGTAGGATCCCAAAATATACAAGCTCCAAATCTATGGTTTCCAAAACAATATAATCACTTTGAAGTATCATGACTGCTCCATGAGCATTTACATTTTATTTACTTCATTATCTCCCTATGTAATTTACCTTATCAAGAATATATATATATATATATATATATATCATCAACAAGTGTGACCATATTAATAATCCTTTATGAAAATTGTGATTAGACTCTTAGAAGATTTTCCCCCCTCATAATATTCGTAAAAAACTCAAATAATCAATTATGTTGTAAGGTGACACCTAAGATCATCATTACTTATTTTCCAAGAACCCACTCATTATGTTCTCTTGTCCCATGGAACCCACCAGGGACCCTTTAGTGTCATCAAATCCAAGACACATCATTAGGGTCCCTTAATATGTAACATATCTCTTGGGTCACTAGTTTTTACTTTGAGGAATAGCTTCACTAGGCATCTTCAAGGTCTTCAATTCCTCACTATCCTCCGATGAATATCTCATTGGGTAAATCGTATATAAAATGTCCCCTTTAAGAGTCAATCAATTTTGAGTCAAACACCTAACTTATCCATCAATATCTTCATGGTATCTCCTCTAAGTGACCAAGCCCTGGGGGTGTAGGAACACTCACCCCATATTCATCCCACAATCCCAATTGCATCACAATATATCAAGGGCTCATACATTCATAAATTGTATCATATCCTACTCAATCAGAATCATCATATTTTGGGAGGTCTCTAAGGGAACCCATCACTTGGGTCGCTACAAATAATTCATTTAATAAAATCTAATTAATGCACAATGAGGTCCATATATCATTAGACATATTATAATAATCAAGTCCTCAACTATCAGATGTCGAGGAAAACTAGCCAGCTCCCATGACCATCACAGCCTTGAAACATTGGTCTTATTATTTTAAGGAATTACACATCAAATTAAAAATTTACATTAAATTAAAATAAATATCATGATAAAAAAATTTCTTGAAGGTAAGGGCCTTTTTAATGAGACCCCACATCCATGAATCATAACTGAACAAGAATATCACTATATGAAAATTATTCTACTACATTCTAGACCATTTACAGTAAGTCAATTAGGATGGCAACCCATTGTAATTGACATGTGGAAAAAACGGCATCTCAAAAACATTCCTTCCAGTGGGTAATTTCCCCCTTGAGAATATTTTTTTAAAAATTCTCTTTAAAATATAACTAATTTTTATTCAAGATTTAATATTATTTCCTTCATAAAAAATGTAAAAATATAAAATAATATAAAATAACATTATCAAATGAATTTAAAAAATCTAAATATATAAAAAAAATTAGATAAAATTAATAACCATATTAATTATAAAACGTCTTAAAATGTTTTATCATAATATTTTAAGAATCAAAATATCATCAATTACTATATAGGATGTAGATTATATGAAGGAAAAAGTATAGGAAACTCCATTCATACACCATGTGAAAGTGGTCACATGAACACTAGAATATTTTTATGTTTATACTCTTTCCATTTATGTTCCCCCTATAACTGTTATTGCTATAAATGAATATCCACATAATATATATGAATTATCCAAATAATTTCATTATGATCTTATAACCTATCCACATACTCTGAAAATGACAATGACGACTCAGAATGAAATACCCTTGAGTCGGATGACAACTAATTAGTCAGACTCAATTATGAACCAATACTAATTAGCTGAACATTCATGATAACATGTTTGATTTCCTACATCTAAACTACCTCATCATATCCTGACTCATAGGTGTCCTGAACCTCAACATTGTTTTGAATCTCATGCAAAGTCATGATATTTTATTACTAGTTCAAATTAAAATTTATATTTAAATACTCAAAACAAAAATTTATATCAATCTTAAAAATAAGAAAAATACCAACCATGGTCTGAAATATTTAGTCACCAAGAATCTATTTAGAACTATGATCAATGAACATCTTCCTAAAAACATCAAATTCGGTAACATTTGGATGAATAACTACCTATATTAATATAAAATAGTGATTGTAAATTTAATTCTTATATATAATATTAAATAAAATTACTTTCAATATGTGATCAATGTTTACAAAATAAAATTACATTCAATATGTCATTTATGTATACTAAATGAATGATTAAAAAACTATGATTGACTTCCTATCTCCCCTTGTTCTATCAATTATATTATAATGTCATAAAAAACTATCTCTTATATTGTAGGATCACAATTCATCCCAATCATGGAATGATTTTTAATTGGTAAATTGGATGAATAAAAACTAATCCAAAAAACGTGACTTCCACTCCCTCCATGGTTCTCTTTATCTAATTATGTAAAAACTGATGACAAAACTCACACATTCAAATCTTGTATGACTTCTAGATGGTGTATATCATTATATAATCAATGGGATACCACAAACCATACAAATAATTCATAATAGAATGTATATAATTAAATATAATTCAATATAAATATAATTATTTATATACCATACAGGGATAAAAAAATTTATGATCAACATCAATGGGGTTTTTATATTTTTTTTCAAAATATGGGGCTGAAGACTTGTTTATAATTAATGAAAGGAAAAAACTTCTTTAACTACTTAGAGGGAGACACATTACATATCCCGAAGGACCAGTGGCAATTTAGCCCATTACATGGACCATTGGAGAGAAAATAACATAGAATCACTCCCTATGTCAAACTATTATATGTGAAAAACTTTGGGAAGAAAGAAAACATAAACATATATCTTGTATATTAATAAATTATGGAAAATTAATTAAAATATTTTGATGAACATACATCGCTATGAAAGGATTGAAATACTGAGGCAGACATCGATTAAGAATGTGTTCGAGAATAATCAATTTGTCTAGACCAACGCCCCTATGAGTTGAATATGTAGTTTTTGTAATCTATAGATCAACTAACAAGTCATCATAGTTATCACTAGGAAACACAACATCAGTGATGGTATGGAACATATCATCGATATCTTCTCGAACCATATAAAACATAAAAATAACATTCTCTGTAATAATTGAAATTAGGTATCAAATGTTTATAATGACTATAACCTATATTAAATTCATCATTATTCATCAATATTTTCTTGTTCATATTCTATAGTGTCAATATCTTCATCTTCCTCCTCTTTAACATCATCAATTTCTATTGGAGTTTCATATTTATAATTACTTGCTATTTTTAATTCATTTTTACATCATTAATATCTACAACACCATCAACCCCTAACTATTTAATTTCATCATCAATATTTTTATCTCTTAGGGAAGGAGATGTATTTATTTTTTCCTATTGAAAATTTTAATTTTCTATAACATCAATAGATTTATATTCACTTTTCATAAACTAATTTTCATGAGATTTTGTTTTTATTACACTCCACTAGTAAAATATATGTATTGATTCAATATAATAATTTATGAAATATATTTTATGTTCTTGATGTGAAAAAATAAATGGAATTTTCACTATAAAATGGATTTTATATTTAATCTCATTTATTCCAAAGCGTGGAAGAATTCACAACCCTCTATAAGTATCAAAACAATTACATTTAAAATTTTTTATATAATTGTGTATTATATGTAGAACATAATTATTTCATCCAGCATGCCATAAAATTCAACTTCACATTATTCATGATGATATCCTTTCAATAATACACCATTTTTTGTTGTTTTGTCTTCCCAATATGTTCATGTATGTAATCAACATCTAGTAACCACATTTGAATTATTTTATTTAACCAATTTGGATAGTGGGTAACTCAATACACATAATAAATTATATATTTTATCTTCGTGTTGTTATACCAGGAAAAATAAAATAAACAATGAATAATAATAAAATAATAAATTTATTTCATTTGTTCAACTATACGAATTTAATTTACTGATCTTTGAAACCAATATGAAAAATTAAATTTTTAGTGTTCTTCAAGAGTAGCTCGTATATTGTGTGTGACCAATTTCATGATATGATCATCATATAATCTATAAATGAATAATATTATTTTTTAGAAAATATATATATAATAGGTGAACATAGAACTAACTATATATATCATGTTATTGATTCATAATTTAGAAGTGCATTGATATGAGCTTGGTGTTATTAATTATTTTAAATCCATAATTCATTAACTAAAATAATAATAATTTCAATCTGATTTAATATTTTTAATTAATGGTTCACTAAATCATCAAAATTTCCCACATTATAAGATAATTGATTATGTTTTGAAGGATATTCAGATTAAAAATAATGAGCAAAAAATTTCAAAATATACCCTTCTAAATATACTTCAACAATTGACCCTTTAACATTTTTAATAAATAATTATAACTAATTATCTGTAATAATTACAAATTATTACAAATTATCATCAATTATTACTAATTTTAGATAATTATAGACAATTATTATTAATTATCAATAAATATAGATAATTATTAAAAAAATTTATTGATAATTTTTATTTAATAATAATTTTTTTTAATTATTATTAATTATTTCTAATTATCTATATTTATTAATAATTATTTGTATTTATTAATTTTGTTTAAAAAAATTAATAAATTGTCCATAATTATTAGTAATTATTACTATTTATAGACAAATATCATTAATTACTAAAAACATTTTCTATGTTTTAAAATTTATAAAAATATAATAACAACATTCTACTATTTATTGACATGAATTAGTAATTTTTACTAATTAATGGAAATTATTACTAATTATTAATAATTTCCAAAAATTATCGATAATTATTGCTAAATATCAGTATTTTTTACTAATTATTAATAATTATCAATAATTTTAAATAATTTTCACTAATTATTAGACATTAATATAAATTATTATAAATTATTACTATTTAATGGTATTTATTAGAAATTAATAATAATTATTTGAAATTATAAAAAAGTATTACTAATTATCTTACTAGTTATTAGTAACTATTATTGATTATTACAAATTTTCAGTATGATTCAGAAATTATTATAAATCATTACTAGCTATTGGTAATTATAGTAATTTATAAAAAAAATATTTAGTTATTATAAATTATTACCAATTATTAATAATTATTGGTAATTATTACATGTTTTTAATAAGTATTGGTAATTATTATAAATTATTAATAATTATCACTAATTATTACAAATTATAACAAATTATCTGTTATTATTTCCATTTATTACTAATTAATACTAATTATTAGTAATTATTATTAATTATTACAAATTATCAGTAACTATTACTAATTATAGAACATTATTTCAAATTCTAGATAAGTGATGATAATTATCAATATTTATTACTAAATATGACAATTTATTAGTAATTAATATTAATTGTGGGAAATTTTTACAAATTATCGATAATTATTACTAAATATTACTACTTAGTGGTTATTATTACAAATTATTGATGATAATTAGTAATTATTACTAATTATTAAAAAATTTCAGTAAATTATACTAATTCTTATGAATTATTACTAATTATTAAAAATTATTAAAAATTATTATATATTATTATAAATTGTTACATGTTATCAGTAATTATTACTAATTAGTTACTAATTTTTGGTATTTATCGAAACTTTTTACTAATTATTAATAATTATTGTTATTTATTACTATTTGTTACTAAATATTGTAAATATCTATTAATAATTACTAATTATTACTAATCATGAGTATTTATTACTAATTATTACTAATTTTTGGTAAGTATTACTAATTATTAAAAATCGTCAATAATTACTAGTAATTCTTATAAATTATTTTTATTATTACTACTTATTGGTAATTATTACTAATTACCTTTAATTAGTAAAAATTACAAGGAATTACTACTAATTACTTGTAATTACTAATAATTTCTACTAATTATTGCTAATTACTTAATATGACTACTAATTGTAGTTAATTACTACTAATTTCTTCAAATTACTAATTATTAATTATTACATCTATATAATACTAATTATTCATAAATATTACTAATTATTAATAATTATTTGAAATTACTTATAATTAAAAATTATAATTCATTTTTATTAACATTTATTATTATTTATTCCTAACCTAAAATAATGTAAATTATTTAACAACTTTATAACTTTAAAATAAAAAACTTAAAATTGATACTTCCCCAAAATAAAGATATTGATGCTATTTTGAAAATGTTCGTCTAAAAATGTAAATGTATTCAAATAGATGCAAGAGATTAATCAAAAGAGGATTTCATAAGAGGATCATAGAAATTGTGATGAGATGATGTTTCTTGGGGATTATATAGGTTAGATTATTTGGGATATGATATTTTTGAAATAAACCATCACAAATACTACCCACCATAAATAGTTATAGGGGAAAATAAAAGGCATTTTTGAAAGATGTCCAGATCTGTCGAAATTTCTACCGACCATATATAATTTTTATTTACTTTTCTGAAAATGTATTTTCGCCGAGCTCTTCTTTCTATGGAAATAATATTATTTATTATGAAATAAGGATATTCATTGTAAATTGTTCATCCACACCATATGTTACATGTTTCCACCAAGGATATTTGTGATGGCATGTGAATTTTGATGTAAATACCATGAATCTATTGTTATTTGTGATGGGTTTCTATTCTGTCAAAAATAACATGTCGCAAAGAAGTGTTTTTCCTATCATGGAACATGAGACCACCTACCTCAATCTCAAAAAAAATTCCTTTCTAAGCGCATCCCAATATATTTTTCCATTCTCATCCATGTCCATCATCCATCTCCCCAAACCATAAGGCCTATATGATGCCAAACAACCACTTTTGTCGATTTTAACCAATTTATAATCAATTAAAAAACTAAATTGGAATAAATACCAAATACCTCACCTAGTCATCCTGTAATTCTAAAACCACTAGTAGTAAGGCATGGTGTTGTATCAATTCTCCTCTAGGCCTAAGAAACATTAAATCCACAATTAATATCATCGTACCAATGGACAGATAAATTAATTTTGGGAAAAACCCCATGAAAAATCCATATTATGACCTAAATTCACAAAAACAACTTCCAACGGCTTACAAATGATGTCTCAGAACCTCCTCTATGCATGTTGGTAAAAATCCCCATACATTTTGGTCGATTCCACTAAGATCTAAATGAATCTATCCAGAGTCCCCAAAATAAATTGTTTCAAATCTGCTAACAATTAGGACAAATATGAACAAAGTGAGATGAGGGGAAGAAATATACCTTCAAAGATACAAAATCCCTTCTTAAACCACCCAAAATGGAGTGAATAAGATAAAGTGGGTGTCTATCTGAGACCTCACCATGCTCATTTCTCTATCATAGAAGAATACGGGATGGTACCCCTTTTATAAAAAAATACAACTGGCATCACATTGTGAATCTAGTACTAACTCCATGATTTTTAGGACTTCTATTTTCATGCAGCTGACTCCCTTTTCATAACATGAAGTCATCCCATAGAAATATTTCATGGCACGGAAGGACCTTTCACACTATTAATGGTCTTCTGTTATACATATCATCTACCCGGTACCTCAGCCAGTTATCCAATGTTCACCAAAACCTTTAAAACCTCCATCGAACCATAATCCATATAGAAAATAAAATTTTATTGATATTAAAACACTTAGAACCCCATTCTAGGTTTTAGTTCACTGAGCAAACCCTCTATAAAAACAAAAAATCAAATTTCAAGAGAATTTATAAGCTCATTTGGACACATGGAATAATATATTCCAATGGATGACTTTGATGTAATGATCCTAAAAGTATAATTAAATTAAATTTTTTCTATGAAAAGAGTGTATGATATGTGATTTAGGCATAAAATAACTTAGTTATAGAGGGTGAAACAAAAAACATGTGAGGTTGAATTTAAATATTTATAGTTGAACCAAAAGTTTTATAGGGTAAGACATTTTAGGATTAATGTTTCATGTACCTAAGATTGGTTATTTTCATTTTAATCACACTAATAATTTCATGTTTATTAATTTACATAAATTTGATCATGATCTTAATGTGGTAAAAGATACATCTCTATAAACCCAATATTATTACTATGAAATCATCCTTTATGAAAAGTTAAAATCACAAAAAGAAATTAAAAATTCAACTTATACATATTTTTTGGAAAATGATGTCTTTTCTTGTCTAAACACATATATGGATTCATTCCTGATTTAATGACACCCTCAATGGTTTTTATTTTTCAATGTAAATTAAAATTATGATGATGAAATTTATCTAAAAGGGGGTGCAACATCCAATATTTTCAATTTATATGATAATAAATTTTCAACCTAAATTAGTTGTTTTGAAATTTATAATTAATTTATATTATTTTATATGTGATTGTATGAACCTAAACTATATACATATTATTCAAAAAGATAGTTTTTATTTTTTAATTCAAGTTTGTTTATAAATAATTATTTCATGTATAATGTTATATAGTAAATAAATGGAAGGAATCATTAAAGTGAAAATCATTATTGAATTTTTTCATGAGAGAATATAAATAAAAAGTATAAATACACTCTAAAAACTTTATATTATAACCACAGGACAATAAACATAGGGAATGAACACAACAAAATTTTGAAATTCAAGCACATATTGGTTCACTATAATTGTTACCACTATGATCAATGCTTTGAAATGGAAAGAAAAAATTATAAATATAATCATAATTTTATAGATGATGTATAGAGAACCTTTAGAGAAAATGGCTTGAATGAAGAATGATATAAATAATTCTTATTTATAGGAATTTTAGAATTATATAACCATTTGGAATATAACCATTAAAATAGAAACCTAAATATTGGTTGAGTAATATGACCGTCAGAATACTAAAAATGACCATTACGGTAAATGATGAGTTAAACATATAAATAATGTTTACCATAAACTATGTCAGTAAATATAATTTTAAAAATACAATTAAATACATAATCAATCATATTAACATCATTGAATTATAACTAAACATTTTTATTAAATAATGTTTTAAATTATTCAACAAAATATAAATTTTCATACACAAATTAAATATTAAAATTAAATAAATTTAAAATTTTATTTTCAGATATGTATATCTTTTCTAGATTTTGAATATCAAAATTTTTTATAGTTTTTGTTTCTGTATTTTTTAACAGTAAAACACAAAGATAAATAGTAAAATATTTCTTAAATACAATATAAGTACCTTTTTACGGAAGTCTAAATGAACGAATTTTTTATATTTATATATTTTAGAAAACTATTTTAATATCTCATTTACTATTAAATAACAATCCATTTACTATTGAATAAAATCTTTGACCACTATTTCTTGAATCAATATTTTATTCTAATATTATAGTGTAAAATACACCTCCCATCCACCTATAAATACACCCATCCTCCACCCATTTCCATTTACATGAAATACAATTCCCCTTTCCATATCCCTATTAAAATACACTCGTAACATCTATATCCATGTTTTATATGTTTTTCTCTTCACAAAACACCATTGTTTAATCCTATGTTGAATATCAAGAAATAATTAAATCAGTATCATAGGAATACTTAAATGTTATTATATTAATTGAATATTTAAAGTCATATTCCATCTAATTTAATTCTATAATTAAATAATCACTCGTATTAAACCAATGTTATAGGTATACATAATATTTATTATATTATCGGAATATTTAAAGTCATATTCCTTCTAATTTTGTTCAAGAATTAAACAATCCCCCATAATAAAGTTGGCTCACCACCTCTATGGTAGTGATGTATTTCATTTTTCACCACCTCCCCATGGCTGATTGTATTATGTTATTAATATATTATTATTGTATGATGTAATAAACTCAAATGTGATAAATATTCTGCAGTTTTGATGATAGAAACATAAATTTAACGCAATATTTTTTTTAAAAAAAGTTTACATTCATGGCCGATATATCCCCTACAAGATATTTTAATTAAAATATTATTACCGCCTTCATGGATAACTATAATAAATAATTATTTGGTCAGATATAAAGGTAATAATAATTGTATACTCTGATTTGTATTATGGAATGTGTAAATAATCATAAAATTAAATAAAAAATTTACCTTCATAATTGTCAATAAAGGCTCCGAAATAAACATATCGTTATATGATAACATTTATAAAAAATTAATTGTGGTTATTTTGGAATAAATTTTGAAGTTAAGAAAAATTATAACGTATTGAAATATGAAAACTATATATAAATAAACTTAATGTTATTTTGAAACCATTTCATAATGACCATTGACCATTACAATTATTTCAACGTGATATTTGAACTATGCATCAAACACCTTAAAAAAAAAAATAAATATAATAGTTTTCTTAAGAATGTAAAAAAATTGATTGAATTTTATTTCTTAGCATGTTGAATTACATACAAAGATATTTGATACGCGAAGTAAGGGAATTTTTGTCTCACTCTAATTTTTTTGGAAATATATTTTCTCTTTCCTATCACACCACACTATAATCATTTACCAATTAAATTATCCTATATGATTTTCCTATTTCAACTCTAGAATTTATTATCCTTTTAATACTCTATCTTCAACTCATTCTTACATCTTATATTACAAAATTTCAATGAATATAATTTTTCACATTCTCTTAATTTTAGGATGTAATTCTCATTTTTACCAATGATGTTGTGCACTGTGTGGCATTTGTTGTCAATAAGGTGTCAATGATTGAATGGATGACAAGGAGTGTCAATATGTTAATGACAAAGGAAGTGATGGTGATGGTGATGTTGTCAATAAGATGTCAAGGATTGAATGGATGACAAGGAATGTCTATATGTGAACGTCAAAGGAAGTGATGGTGATGGTGATGATTGGAGAATGACCATGGTGCTAAGAAGCATGTCACTTAGTAGAATCAATAAATTTCATAGGAGGTCATGGTTTAAACATTCTCCATACCAAATTAGACGATTGTAGAGTTGATCGTAAAGTTCCAAGACTTGTATCAAGGAGATACAATGTCACAACATTATTTGAAATCCACGCATTGTCTTCACAATGCATGAGGAGATAAAGAAGTTCCATCTATAATTACTAAGTGGATGATGAATGAAGAAGGGTTCCATCCACAATCACTAAGTGGATTAGGAGAGAAAGGAGAACCATCCATATCAATAAGTGGATGAAGTGATGAAGTTCCATCTGTATCTACTAAGTGGATGAGGGATGAAGTGAATGAGATCCATCCATCTTACTAAGTGGATAAAGTGAAAATGAACCATTCACAACTACTAAGTGGATGAAGTTTTTTGATGAAGATCATGCCCTATCTCTTAGTGCATGATGATTTGAAGATGATCCAACCTCATCTCTGATTGGATCATTGAAGTGCACTGAAGGAATATTTGATTCAAGAGCAACGGTTGAAGAAGTACCTTTGGGAATTCCCTTCTAAGTGAAGAATATAGGCTGAGAGGAGTATAGAATTCTAATAAAAAAGAGGAGGTAAAGAAGAGAAGAATGGCATGAAGTAGACTTTTTTCTACTTGGTTTAATCAAGAATGCAAGTCTTATGTAAAAAAAAATGGGGCATGCCCACGAGCTAGCTACCCAAGCTTCAACCCAAGGCTCATGCGGGACCACAAGGGGTCGACCGCTCCCATGAGGATGCCTATGCAGAGCCAGCATGCAGGAGGTCGGGCTGTGCGTAACACCCCAAGCTTCCAAGTTTTGCTTTCTTTTGAATAATACAGTAGCGTGTTTTATACGCCACTTCGAGTTCTAACACACACCACAACTAATCAAACTAGCCGTTATGAATAGTAATACCCAGTTTTTGAAATTTATAAATTTTATTTTTCAAAATGGACTTCATTTTTGGATTTGGAATATGGATATTATCCTAGGGTGAATTTTTGGTATTTTTCTGAAAAAATTCATTTTTTAATAAATAGTGAAACCACAAAGTGGTAGTTAAAAAACTAAATTTTTCATAAAACATAATTTTACCGCTTCTATGAGTGGAATTTCTAAAATCTGAAAGACATGGTTAATATAAATTAGTAAAATGTGGTTCAATGAGATGAAAATAATTTTTGAGGAATAGTAACTTTTTACTTTTATTTACCACGGTTAAATGTAAATTGGGTAATTAAGGGTAAAAATGATATTACTATTACCCTAAAACATATCCTAATTCTATTGGAAAATTATATCTCCACCAAAAAAACCATAGGAATAAAATATTATCATTTATGTCCACTTGGATTAGATTAGGACATTTATTACTATTTTATTCAAAGAAGAGTTAAAAGAGGTAAAATCAAAGTTTATTTACTGAAGCATTTTTAAAATAAGATTAAACATAAGATAAATTATATTATAAGTATTCATTAGAAAGATAAAAAGATTTCCTACATAATTATATTTTATTTATAATTTTTAGACATTAAATAAATTAAATTATTTATGACACAATGATGATGTAGTAATTACCATAATAATGAAAAATTACAATAATTGGTATTATAAATACCCAAATAAATATAATTTGAGACTTTTTATGAATTAAACTAATTTTCTAGATTAATATGACATGTTAGTATTGACGTATGTAACTATTTTCTAAGTAATAAGTCTGTTATGATTTTCACAAAAATCATTTATTGAATAGTGTCAAAATTGACATAAAAGAGTTTTTAAAACAAATATTATATTATTTATTGATATTAAATTCCTAAAAATATAAGGTTCGGCCAAGAGACTTATATCATGATAGTTGTATCATTAATGTACCTCTTGGGGGGTCTCTTGGATGTATATAGTATGTTTATTAACCATATAATATAAAAATAGAAAGAAATATTGTAAAAGTGAAACTAATTAACTAAGAGTTAAAACTACAAGATAAGGTTAATATAATGACCCAAACATATCTAAATTCTATTGGATGAGTGTTTATCGACCCATACCCACCTTAAAATTTAAATAATATACTTTGGATCCATTATATACCGAATATGAATTTATTATAAAATAATATTTCTAGCTTTTCCAAAGGTACCCCTAACCCCTCTTATAAAAGGGCACTCCCCCTTCTCACTAATTCACACATTCAAATCTTTTATGTTTGGACAAACCCTACCCAAATACCCTCTCAACTTCCCTCAATACAACCTAGAAGCCTTATGTTAATCAGAAAGCCAACTTAAGGACCCTTTTGATCAAATGAAAAGGAATAACCTGAAGAAGAGGTAATGTTTTCACCACTCTTTTTCAAGTTCCTTTCTTCTTCCACTTATTCTTTCTTTGTTATTACCATTCTAAAATAATAACTCCAGTATATTATATATACTGTGGTGTTATTATAAATATGGTAGAACCATATTTAGTATTCTATCCACCCTTTGAATAACATGTCATCATATGTGCGTACGTACGGCTTACCATCTCCACGTCGTGGTGTAATTGTTATTCAATAAATTATTATTTGGATGGTTATAGTAATGATGTGTAATTCATGAAAATAATAAATATAACATGATAATTATTATGTATATATGATACACCATCCAATTATATATTATTTGAATATCAAAATAATGATATTGTCGCTTGTGTGTACGTATGGACTACCGTCTCCACGAACGCGTTGAGATTCATTCTCCATCGTATCCATTCAAATATAATTATCATTTGATGATTAATAATAGTATTTAAGGACATGATATAATTCTGGATATGAATAAGATACAACCTATCCATAACAATCACGGCTTATATAACAAAACATATAAAAGAAAACGAGTTAGTTAACACCCGAAACTACGATAATTCTAAGATATTATTAACAAAGCAATGTTAAAAGATCATATATGATATCATATTAATGTATATGATTCTTTAATAATTTAATAACAATTATTTCACCATTATACAGGAGGTTAACCTACCCTCAACCAAGGAAATGTACAAGGTAAGGGTTTACTTCTCAATCTCTTCATTATCCGAGGTTGATTATACGTAATAATCTATTGGGACTTCTTTATCATCCACATACATGTTTCTTAAAAATGTATTTCAAAACATTTTTACTATTTACTAGAATATGGGTTAAAGTCATTTATACGCTTTTTGACTTTTTATAATTGGTTTATAAAGGAATCATTCCGTCGTTTTCCAAACAAGGTCCTTTTTATCCTTTTCAACAAAATTAAGGTAAGAATGTTTATTTTAACTTATATGGTGGGTGCGGCTATTTTCCGCCGTTATAAAATCATCAAATATTCACTTACAAGCATATAAGACTATTTTCAAATAAAATGTTTTATTTTATAAATATATGACTCTTAAATGATTTCAAAATAGAAAGATATATTTCTTAAAAAAACTTTTGATTTCATCTATGTTAACATCCCTTGATGGATTTTAAGTTTATTTGGGGTTGATTTATTATGATACAATACTTCTATATTGTATTGATGGTTTTGTGATATGTTTTACTATGCATGTGTTATTTTTATACCATTCATAGTTTATGAAAAAGCATTGACATATCGTATGCAAGTTTTAATACGAATGATTATGTTATGTATAAACCTATTCATATGAGAAATGCATTGGACTTAATATGTGGCGGGTGGAGCCCGCTATAGCTCCTAGATGCATCGTTTGGTCTCATGAGACAAACTAGTGTCTTGTCATATGGCCTTGACAAAATCTTATTTGTATTCTTAGCATGAGGCCTTGGCTACATGGTTATGATTGTCTGTCATTATGCATTCCATAATTATGAAAGTGGTTATTTATATTGCATGTGATTATTCGATTAGTAGAATACCCATGTGAATAAGTAAATAGAATTATTTCATTTAATTTTTTCCATACAATGTTTATGTTAAAGTTTAATAGGATTTTTTATTAGTTATACTTTGCCTTAAATGTTTATTCTTATTTATGAATGTTTCCGCTATATTTTTATCCTTACTGGGCATTTGAGCTCACCCCTTTTCTATGTTTTTTTTCCCAGGATGTGAATAAGTAAATTATGAATGACCTGCAGGGATAGTATGAGGGGACAAAATTGTGGAATATGGAGACTATGTTGTTGTAGTTTTCCTTTTTATGATGTAATGTAAAACTTTATGAATATATCTATTGTTTCCAAGGATACTAAACTAATTGGTCTTTCGAGACATGATCATTCTTGTGATCATTCCAATGTTATGTAATAATGCACCGGCTCTGAGGATTAGAATAGAAGAACTTCCTAGAATTTTGGTACTGTAGAGATTTTTTGAGTTTTCCAAGCAATACATCCTGGTCTGGATATGATCAGGTAGAGGTGGCTTTCGCACAGATGTACCTAGGGGTAAAACCCGAAAACACCGCTTTGAGCTAGACTCAAACGGGAACTAGTGCACAAAAACGGGCCATGTTGCACTCTTGGTTACGACACTCCCAGGGGATATGCTTAGGATAACTCTCATTTTATTTACAAATCATTATGAAGGGTTTATGAGTATATAATTCCTCAAGGGCAACATTTTTATGATTATGGAATATATATCCATAAATTTTTCAATTTATGTTAAGTGTTTTATAAGTATGGAATAATGTATTTTGATTCATAAACTGATCTAGTTTATGCCATTGTATAGAAATGGTGCCTAGTGGAAGAAATGGAAACTGTATCAATGCACGCACTCCATGTAGTGATTTCCCTCCTACTCAAGAAAATTATAGTGGAGCTGGTGATGCAACTGGTGCCGATCAGATAATCACCATACTGGGAAAACTCACTGAGGTTATGAATAATAACCTTACCCATATAGAGCACCCTGATCCACAGCATGGAGGATCAATGTTAGATAGCTTCATGAGGCAACAACCACCAATGTTAAATGGGAGTACAAATCCCTTAGTAGCTAAGCAATGGATAAGTTCCCTAGAGAAAATATTTCTGGCTTTGGGAAGTAGTGAATGTGAAAAGGTTTTCATGGCAGTTTACTTCCCCACTGGAGATGCTGATCAATGGTGGTCATTGATTCAAAACATGAAGAAAGATGATGAAGTATCAAATATGGAATGGAGGGAGTTCAACAATCTATTTTTAGAAAAATACTTTCCTCGCGACCATCGAGCAGATATGGAAAGACAATTTCTGAGTCTGAGACAAAAGGAGGATGAAAATGTCACAAAGTATGAGGATAACTTTTCAAAGTTAGAAAAGTATGTTTCAGATTATATATGTAACCCAAGAAGTAAGATTGATCATTTCTATGATGGTTTAAAACCATTTCTCCATTGGGCATTAGTCTCACAATCCTTCTCATCATACGAAGACATTGTCTCATTTGCAATCAAGACAGAAAAAGAATTCTCTACGTATTATGACTTTAAAGCAAAGCAAGAGAAGAATATATCTGCTGATTAATCTGGTAATGGAAATAAGGGGAAGAAGGGAAAGGTTGAATATCCATCCTGTGGTAAATGTGGGAAGAAACACCCTGGTACTTGTTTGAAGGGAATGGGTTTCTGTTATAAGTGTGGTGAAAAAGGCCACCAAACTAGTGATTTCAAAGGGAAGAAGGACGCTAATGATGTTCAGAGCTAAAATTGCAGAGAGATGGGACAATATAAAAATTAATGTCATAAGTGTCAAAGGATCTTATCTCAGAAAAGGCCAAGGGATCAAGGCCAAGCTTTTCATATCACCACTGATGAGGTAGAAGCTCCAAAAGACATGGTGGCAGGTAGTTTAATGGTTTCCTCACGTTTAGAAAATGCATTATTTGATTCTGGATCATTTCATTGTTTCATATCTTCCGAGTTTGCTATAAAAATAAGATATTTACAATTTGATTTAACAAGGGAGTTGTCAGTTAATACTCCTAAGGGAAGTATCATTGCAACAATGTTTTGTGAATTAGTCCCCATTAGAGCACATAAATGTTCTTTATCCACTGATCTCATCGTCATACCTATGATTGAGTTTGATATAATCCTCGGTATGGATTGGATTTCGGACCTTGATGCGATGATTTGTTGTAAGAATAAAGAGGTTACAATTTTTGATGATAATGATAAGGAACACCTTATCTTTAGAGAAGAATCATCACCACATAATTCTTTCTAGATCCACCCCCAGTAGCTCAAATAAATTCAATTATTGGGAGGAAGAGAATGAAATGACTGTGGGTGAGGAAATGAATGTTAACATAGAGGATGTACCTATTGTGAAAGAATATGTATATGTATTTCTGGAAGATTTACCTAGATATCCTCCAGAATGAGAAGTAGAGTTTTCCATTGATTTAATTCCTGGAACAATGCCTATATCGAATACCCATTATATAATGGCCATTGTGGAAGTAGTCGAAATAAAGAAACAACTAGAAGAATTGAGTAATAAGGGATTTATTCGACCTAGTGTTTCTCCTTGGGGAGCCCCTGTTCTTTTTGTTAAAAAGAAAGATGGATCTATGAGGTTATGTATCGACTATAGGGAGATCAATGATATAACAATAAAGAACAAGTATCCCCTACCTCTCATTGATGATTTATTTGACCAACTGCATGGAGCTCAAGACATTCAATGATTGATCTTCGATCTCAATAACATCAGTTGTGTGTAAAAAAGGAAGACATTCCGAAGACAGCATTTTGAACCAGGTACGGGCATTATGAGTTTACAGTAATGCCTTTTGTATTGAGTAATGCACCCTTTGTATTCATGGATCTGATGAATATAGTTTTCAAAGAATATCTTGATGAATTTATGGTGGTTTTTATTGATGATATCTTGGTATACTCCAAAATTTACGAAGATCATGAAAATCACTTGCGCATTATCCTGAAGACTTTGAGAAGACATGAATTATATGGGAATTTTAGCAAATGTGAATTCTGGATTCAGGAGATTTATTTTTTTGGCCATCTTGTCTCTAAGTATGGAATCTTTGTTGATCCTTCTAAGGCAAAGGAAATCCACGAATGGCCTAAACCTACAAGTATAACTGAGGTTTGTAGTTTTATTGGTTTAGCAAGTTATTATCGATGTTTCGTCCAGAATTTTGCCCGGTTGGCTAACCCATTAACAAAGCTCACACGTAAAGGGGTTAAATTTGTTTGGACAAAATAGTGTGAAGAATGTTTCTAATAACTGAAGAGAAGCTTAGTCAATTCTCCTATATTGAATCTACCATCAGGGAATGATGGGTTTGTGATTTATAGTGATACATCGAAGAATGGACTTGGTTGTGTCATTATGCAGAATGATAGGGTTATTGCCTATGAATCATGATAGTTGAAAATTCATGAACAAAACTATCCTACTCATGATCTCGTGTTAGAAGTTGTGAACTTTGCTTTAATGATATGGAGGCACTACCTCTATGGTGAAAAATGTGAGATTTATACTGATCACAAGTGTTTGAAGTATATTTTCTCACCAAACGAACTCAACATGAGGAAAAGGAGATGGCTTGAATTACTCAAGGATTATGATTGTACGATACACTACCACATGGGGAAAGAAAACAAGGTGGCATATGCTTTCAGCAGAAATGATCATGGAGTTTTGAACAATATGAGAATTGAAAGGAATCCAATTTTCATGGATCTAGTGAAGATGGACATGGGAATAACCATGGAAGGTGAAACATCAATTACATTTAAAATGGTTGCCAAAACATCTTTACTAGAAAGTTTTAAGAGTTCTCAGACCGATGATGAATAATTTAAAAAGAAGATTAAAGCTGTGAATGATGGGAGATTGAGAGACTTTGTGTATGAAAATGGAATTTTTAAATTTGGAATGAGACTTTGTGTTCCCGATATACCTGATCTAAAAAGGGAATTTATGGATGATCCTCGTAGTTCCAATTTCTTTATACACCTTTGGAGAACCAAAATGTATAGATATTTGAAGGAACATTTTTTGTGGGACAACATGAAGAGGGAGATTGCTGATTTTGTGTATAGATGTATGGTTCTTCAACAAGTAAAAGCTTGAAGGAAACAGCCTGGTGGAGTATTGCAACCTCTTCCCACACCTGAGTGGAAATGGGATAATATAATGATGGACTTTTTCATGGGACTAACAAAGACTCCTAGAAGGAATGATGCAATATGTGTTATTGTTGATCGTCTTACCATGTCAGCACATTTTCTTGCTATAAAAAAAGATCCACCACTGGAACGTCTAGAAAGAATATATATTGATGAAGTTGTGAGACTTTATGGAGTACCCCTATCGATTGTTTCTGATCGTGATCCCCGTTTTACTTCAAGACTCTGGATTAGTCTTCAGAAAGCCTTGGATACTGAACTTCATTTGAGCACTGCCTACCACCCTCAAATAGATGGACAATTAGAATGAACTATTCAATCCATAGAAGACATGTTGAGATCCTACTCACTTGACGTTTAGGGTATGTGGGATCAATATTTACCTCTGGTAGAATTTTCCTATAACAATAGCTTCCATTATATTATTTAGATGGCACCATATGAAGCGTTATACGGAAAGAGATGTCGCACACCAACTTGTTTGGATGACGTTGGTGAAAAAAAAACTTGTAGGTCCAGAACTGGTGGGGGAAATGATGTAAAAGGTTAAGGTAATCCAAAATCACATCAAAGCAGCTCAAAGTAGGCAGAATAACTATGCCGATAATTGAAGGAAGGATTTGGAATTTCAAGTCGGTGATCATGTTTTCCTGAAGGTATCTCCATGGAAGGGAGTCAAATGTTTTGGTAAGAAAGGTAAATTGAGTCCCAGGTACATCGGACCATTCGAAATTCTAGAACGAATTGGGGCTGTAGCTTACCGATTGGCAAAGCCACCAAGTCTCTCCAAAGTTTACGATGTGTTCTACGTATCTCAATTGAGGAAATTCATGCCTAACCCAACGCATGTACTCACCTATGAGGAATTAGAACTGCAACCCGATCTGTCTTATTGCGAAGATCCCATCAAAATTCTTGATACAAGAGAACAAGAACTGAGAAACCAGATGACTCGTCTGGTGAAATTCATGTGAAGAAACCATAAGATGGAAGAGGCAACGTTGGAACCCGAGGAACTTATGATGAAGTACCACCCGAGTATTTTCATGCGGTAGTATTCTAGAAATTTCGAGGATGAAAGTATTTGATGGAGGGGGGAATGTAACACCCCAAGCTTCCACGGTATGCTTTCCTTTGAATAATATATTAGCATGTGTTATACGCAACTTCGAGTTCTAACAAACACCACAACCAATCAAACTAGCCGTTATGAATAGTAATACCCACTTTTTGAAATTTATAAAATTTATTTTTCAAAATGTACTTCATTTTTGGATTCGGAATATCGAAATTATCCTAGGTGAATTTTTGGTATTTTTATGAAAATCATCATTTTTTGATGAATAGTGAAACCACTAAGTGGTAGTTAAAAAACTGATTTTATCATAAAACATAATTTTACCGCTTCTGTGATTGGAATTTCAAAAATCCGAGACACACTGTTAATATGAAGTAGTAAAATTTTGTTCAGTGAGATGAAAATAATTGTTGATGAATAGTAACTTCTTACTTTTATTTACCACAGTTAAAAGTAAACAGGGTAATTAAGGGTAAAAATGATATTAATATTACTCTAACAAATGTAATAATTCTATTGGAAAACTTTATCTCGACCAAAAACAACCTTCGGAATAAAATATTATCATTTAGGTCCACATGGATTATATTAGGACATTTATTATTATTTAATTCAAAGAAGAGTTAAAAGAGTTGAAATCAATGTTTATTTACTAAAACATTTTTAATATAGGGTTAAAAATATGATAAATTCTATTATAAATATTATTTAAAAAGTTAAAAATATTTCCTACATAATTATATTTTATTTATAATTTTAAGAATATTATATAATTTAATTTATTTATGACACAATGATGATGTCGTAAATACCATAATAGTGAAAAATTAAACAAATTGATATTATAAGTACCCAAATAAATATAAGTTGAGACTATTTATGAATTAAACTAATTTTATTGATTAATATAACATATTATGATTGACTTAATTTACTTCTTTAGAAGTAATCATTCTGTTATGATTTTCACAAAAATCAATTATTGAATAGTGTCAAAATTGACATAAAAGTGTTTTTAAAAAAAATATTATATTATTAATTGATATTCAATTCATAAAAATATAAGGTTAGGCCAAGAGACATATATCATGATAGGTGTATTAGTAATGGACCACTTGGGGGGTATCTTGAATTTATATAGTATGTTTATTGACCATATAATATAAAAATAGAAAGAAACATTGTAAAAGTGAAACTAATTTACTAAGAGTTAAGACTAAATGATAAGGTTAATATAATGACCCAAACCTGTCTAAATTTTATTGGATGACTTGTTTTTGACCCATCCCCACCTTAACCTTTAAATAATATACTTTGGAGCCATTATAAACCGAATATGAATTTATTATAAAATAATATTTCTAGATTTTCCAAAGGTGCCCCCACCCCTCTTATAAAAGGGAACTCCCCCTTCTCACTAATTCACAGATTCAATGCCTTTTGGATCAGCCAAACCCTGAAAAAATAATCTCTCAACATCTCTAAATACATCATAGATGCCTTAGTTTGATCATAAATCCATCTTATGGAGCCTTTTGATCAAATCAAAAGGAAGAACCTGAAGAAGAGGTAATGTTTTCACCACCCTTTTTCAAGTTCCTTTATTATTCCACTTCTTATTTTATTGTTATTAGAATTCCAAAATAACAACTCCAGTATCTTATATATACTTTTATGTTATTATAAATATGGTTCAACCATATTCAGTATTCTATCCACCCTTTGAATAACATTTCACCATACGTGCGTACGTACGGCTTACCGTCTCCACGTCGTGGTGTAATTGTTTTTCAATAAATTTTTATTTGGATGGGTATAATAATGATGTGTAATTAATGTAAATAATAAATATAACAAGATAATGATTCTGTATATATGATATACCATCCAATTATATATTATTTTAATATAAAAATAATGATATTGTCGCTCGGGCGTACGTACGGACTATCGTCTCCACGAACGCGATGAGATTAATTCTCCATCGTATCCATTCAAGTATAATCAGCATTTGATGATTAATAATAGTATTTAAGGACTTTATATAATTCTGGATATGAATAAGATACAACCTATCCATAAAAAACACGACTTTTTTAACAAAACATATAAAAGAAAACGAGTAAGTTAACACCCGAAACGACGATAATTCTAAGATGTTATTAACAAAGCAATGTTAAAAGTTCATATATGATATCATATTAATGTATATGATTTTTGAATAATTTAATAAAAATTATTTCACCATTATACAGGAGGTTAAATTACCCTCAGCCAAGGAAAAGTACAAGGTATGGGTTTACATCGCAATCTCTTCATTATTTGAGGTTGTTTATACATAATAATCTTCTGGGACTTCTTTATCATCCACATCCATGTTTCTTAAAAATGTTTTTCAAAACATTTTTACTATTTACAATAATATTGTTTAAATTCATTTTTACCCTTGTTGAATTTTTATAATAGTTTTATAAAGTAATCTTTCCGTCGTTTTCCAAACAAGGTCCTTTTTAACCTTTTCGACAGAATTAAGGTAAGAATGTTTTTTTAACTTATACGGTGGGTGCAGCTATTTTCCACCGTTATAAAATCGTCGAATCTTCACTTACAAGATTATAAGTATATTTTCAAAGAAAAAGTTTTACTTTATAAATATATTACCCTTAAATGATTTCAAAATAGAAAGAGATATTTCTTTAAAAAGTATGTTGATTTCATCTATGTCAACATCCTTTGATGGATTTTAAGTTTATTTGGAGTTGATTTATTATGATACAATAGTTACATATTGTATTGATGGTTTTCTGATATGTTTGACTGTGGATGTGTTATTTTTATACCATTCATAGTTTATGAAGAAATTATTGACATTTCGTATGGTAGTTTTAATAGGAATGTTTATGTTATGTTTAAACCTGTTTATATGAGGAATGCATTGGACTTAATATGTGATGGGTGGAGCCCGCTATAGCTTATTGATGCATCGATAGGTCTCATGAGACAAACTAGTGTCTTGGCACAAGGCCTTGACAAAATCGTATTTGTTGTCTTGGCACGAGGCCTTGGCTATATGGTTATGATAGTCTGGCATTATGCATTCCATCATTATGAAAGTGTTGGAAAGTGGTTATTGATATTTCATGTTATTATGGTTATCATATTTGTTGCCTTGGCACGAGGCCTTGGCTATGTTGATGTTCGTGTTTAAAAGTCTTTTGATTTAGTTATACATTGCCTTTAATGTTTATTTTTATTTAAGAATGTTTCCGCTATATTGTTATCCTTACTGGGCATTTGAGCTCACCCCTTTTATATGTTTTATTATTCACAGGATGTGAAGAAGTAAATTATGAATGACCTAGAGGGATAGTATGAGGGGATTAGAGTGTGGAAAATGGATACTATGTTGTTGTAGTATTCATTTTTATGATGTAATGTAAAATATTATGAATATATCTAGTGATTCCAAGGCTACTAAACTAATTGGTCTTTCGAGACATGATCTTTCTTGTGATCATGCCAATGTTATGTGATAATGCACCGAATCTGGGTAACTAGGGTCAGGGTGTTACACTGTGTGTAAGCCCGAGCCACGCGGAGGTTAAGCCCGCTCAACATGGGTGCCAAGGGCACACCCATGGAGGAACATAGTGGGCGCTAGAGCGCGCCCGTAGGAGAACCGGTGCAGGACGACACCGGAGGGGGGAGAGGAGTAATCTGAGCTGTGATCGGGATGATCTGTTTGTTAAACCATGCAAGAACTGCGGCGCATTTCTATGTGGGATGACAATTTTGAGACGCAGATCTAATCCTGGCCGCTCATCTGATCGCGCACTGATATGAACCATCTGATGCATCCGCAGCGCTGTATTATAATTTCAGCTGTCCAGAATCATTAAATGATGATCCAATGGCTTGGGAGTAGTCTCCTATCTCTCACCGAGCTGAGGAGCCTCCCGACGCCTCTCGCAAACCAGTTGCATCCCGTACGAGGGAGATGGAGCTCCAGACCACCTATGATGAAGGTGAAGCCTCCAAGATGAACAGTTGGGTGTACTGAACAAATGTATGCATTAAAAGTTACATTCATGCAACAATATAATGAATTCGAAGGAGCCCGAGGCAAACGAAGTTACCGAGGGTGCACTACCTGTTCGATGTACAAGGAAATGCTTTGCCTGCATTTTTAAACGTATGCACGTGATACACACACCATGGTCGAAGGATCCCACGTTTGGAAAAAGGAAACACCCAAGATATGCGGCATAACTTTAACGCTGGTTGAATGTTTTTAGGAACTTAATATCTCAGTTATTCAAAGGAATGTATCTTGGGCTTTCAAGATTTGAACTCCGTGGTTCTGTTTGATGTTCCTCGCCTATAAAAAGAAGAGCATGTGTACGAGAATTGTTGCTTCCATTATTGAGATAGTTCTCTTGTTTCTCTGAGAAAGAGGGCACTGCGCAAAAAGTTCTGTGCATCCTTCCTCCACAAAGGAGCCCCGCACAGGTCTTGTGTGGAGGAGAAGGAAGAAACCCTTGGTCTGTGAAAGAGTCATGCAAATATTGCGCGAAAAAGGAGTTTCGTGCATTCCTTGCATGAAGGTGTCCCACGAAGCTTCTTGGAATGCGAAAAAAGAATCGTGCCCGAGCTCGACCATGTGTTACAGAGTCACTTGAGGATCCGGGGGAACCTTTTGCACAACCCTTGCGCGAAAAAAAGAGGACAGGTCCACCATGTGCGCTCTCTTTTGCGCAATAGGAAGAGGCTGATCCGCGTGACCCTGTGCGCCTTCTGCCCATGGAACCTTCGTGCCCGCTGCTCCAGCACCATGCATGGTGGAAGATAGGATATGGATGCATCATTTCCGTGCCCTATGTTGGTGAGGTGTACGGGCAGAAGTGGAAGTGCACAACTCACAGGTGTGTGCACGGGTTGAATAAGGAAGGCCACACACCTCTCGTTTGAGTGTGTTCATAGAAGAAGAGTTGAACCAAAGGAGCACACATGTGGGTGATGGTTGCATGCAAGTGCATGCCCAAGACCCTACGGGTTGTGTGTGCTAAACAAGTGAAGAGGCCAATACCTTAGTGTGTGAACAAGTGGAGTGTGCACACTTTGAAGAAGAATAAATAAAGAATCATGTGTGTTTTTGCTAAAGAAGAGGAAATCCACACCATCATTGAGTGTGTGTGTGTGTTAAAAGAAACAAGAAGGCCAAAGACTTAGTGTGTGCACCAATGAAGGAGGCCATACCTCTTGTGTGTGCCCAAGTGAAGGAATAAGATACATGCATGTCCATACATGTATGAATAAGTGAACAAGTGGGTTAACACCTTGAGAAGAAAGAGAGAAGGAGAAATTCACAATAAAGAACAACACACAATTTGGTTTCTGTGAGAAAGAATAAAAGAGTGTGACTCCAAGAATAAGGACTGTGTGCGAAAAGAGATTACATCCTTTAAGGGTTTATCACACCAAAAAGAAAAGGGGAGAGCATGCTTGCAATTCATGCACATGCACACGTAAACAAAATTTAAATCAGTGTGTCTGAATATGAAAAGTCCAAGAACATAGGTTCTTAAATATATTTGAGATTCCATGCAAGTTATGCATTAAGATTGAGAATCCATGCAATCAGTGCCTGAAGATTCAGAGATGCCATGTACTTAGTGCATGAATTTGAATTAAAGAGATACTGAATCCAGACTGAAGTAAAAGTCATCATTCATATGAGTTTTCATTTGTTGAGAAGACCAAGAAGATTGAGTGGGTCTACTCAGTGTAAGAACATATTTTCCAATCAAGATTCTTGATGATAGAGGTCAGGTCATCCTTAAAAGAAGGAGATAAATCCTGAGAAAATAATAAGAGTCTAGATCACCACAAGTGATCATAATAAGTGAGCAAGGCCAGAAGACCTTACAAAAGGCTGTTGAAGATTCTTTAAGAGCTTCAAAAGAAGATGAGCTACTCATGTGACTCGAGGAGCCAGGAGAAGACCCCCTGTGAGACTCAGGGTGGAGAAGTCTTTGGGGGAAGCAGAAGCAGGCCAGTGGGAATCTGGTAACACAGTGGGATGTAGAATAAAGACCCTCCTATGGGACTCAGGAGAGATACAATGTGACTCTGTATCGACCATTGTAATTACTAACCGAATTATAGTGGAGAAACCATGTTGGGGAGTTTAACAAACATGGAAAGGATGTAGGACTTTGGAGCCGAACCTTCTAAATCCTTATGTCTTGTTCCTTTACATTTACTGCATCACTCGAGGGAAGGCTGAGAGATACAAGATGAGTGGATAGAGGCCTTAACAAGCCATAAGGGTTTAACTGATAAAGAAAAAATTAGTAAAAAGTTCAAATGGATCACTGATTCTCCCCCTCCACCTCTCACTGATCACACTGATCGGGGAACTTCAATTGGTATCAAGGCAGGGTTGCCTCTATAATATCCAAGGGAGTCTTTATGAAGTGATGATTTGAGGAAATGAGCAAACACCCACAAAATGAGATATCTTCCAGGACTCAGAAAAATAGAAAGAAGAAATTGGCCAAGAAGATGAAGAAGAAGGTTGCTACTAATAAAGATACACCTTCTATTGAAGATAATGTGAAAGTCACAACAGATGACAAATCCATTTATCACTCTTCTAATGAAGTGTGCTCTAGATGTGATGATGATGGAACAATCAATGATCTTCTAAATGCACTCAAATATCTTTAGAAGACATTCCCCAGGGAAGTGGAAATGTTTATTACTACAAGCATCTGTGATCTTCAAGAAGAAAATTTACAACTAGAAGAAGAAGCCAATTCTATGGAAGATCAGTTGACAAGAAGGGTTGGCATAACCAACACTCTCACAAAGCTAGTGAATGCCAAAGATGAAAAAATTTCCTTTTTTAGTGAAATAATCGATGATGTCACTGGAGAACTACAAAGAATCATTTGTAAGAATGAATTCTTTGAGATAGTGTTTAAAGAAGTTTTCCATGCACTGGAAAAGAGGCACCGAGTTTCATTGGTTGTCAAAGATGATCAACTAGAAGACAATGTAAAAATGGTAAAGGATCTTGAAAATTCATTACAAGAAATGAAGAAGGTTCATAAATACTAGAAGAAAAAACTGATAGAAAATTGGAAAGGAAGGCTAAGATTTGTTGAGGATGAGAATAACACTCTCAACATGAAATGCTTAGAACTAGAGGTGATATTGAAAAATCAGAAATTACCCAAAGCTGCAACCTCCCTATTAGCTAGAAGTAGAAATGTGGCCAATCAAGTGTGCATTGAGAAGGATGATTCCAAAAGAAGGACATCCTTTAATGAAAGTGAAATATCTACCAAGAAGAAGGTACCATCCATACCATCTTGTACTATTTATTCTAAACGTTTTTCCACAAAAAGTATAGGATGAAAGAATAACTCTAAACATGTATGGATGAAGAATATGAAGAAAGAGAGCTCTCCTGAAAAGACACATCAATTCAAGAGAAAGATCCATCAATATGAAGAAGTCAAGAAGACAAGATTTGTTGGTCAATGTTGGTGCTGCAATAGATATGGGAATTTTGCAATGGATTGTTGGTACAATCTTCTAAATGTTAAAGCACAAAGGATGCCCATGCCAAGGGGGAGCAAGCTAGAGTAGAATAGGAAACATCCACAGGTCCAGAAACATCTATTTACTGCAAATATATTTGGAGTGTTAGATTACATCTGGGATGAATGAAAAAGTGGTCACAAGAATGATACATACAAATCTCCGAATGTTTCCAAAGCTGAAAAGAAGAGAAGATCATAGAACCTGGCTAAGAAAGAAGAATTATCCTTAGGATACCAGCAGATGAATGTTGAAAATTCTCCCAGGAAGATTTTGAAAAATAAAATGATGCCCTTGGATTCCAAATCTAATAAGGGTGATGCATCCATAAGGACCACCAAGAAAAAATGATTCTACTATGGAAAGAAAGGTCATTCCATGGATCTTTGTAAACAAGACATGGAACTAAATAGAAGTAAACTGCACTAAATAGGATAATCAATCCAGAAGAAGAAGAAGGGATTGATTGAAAATAAGAGGCCTATAAAAGGTAACTTAAAAGCATCAAAGGAATCATGTGGAACATCCAAATCTGAAGCCTCAATTCCAAATGATATATTAATCATATGGCCAGACAATTTGGAAAGAATGATAATGGAAGAAAATGAACATGCCAAAGATAGTGCAAAAGGAAAACACAATATTTCACATGAAGATGAAGTTCTGTGTGTGTGGTGCATTAATTCTGGTCATATTAGTAATAAATACATGACACTCATTCCATCTCAAAAAGAATTATTCAAGAGAATGAAGATTGAACCAGGAGATTCCAATTCTCATAAGGAACATAGAAAGAGATGAGTCACACACAAAGAAGTTGAAGAGGTGTTTATATCCACACCAACATAAACATAATTGAAGATAAAATGTTCAAGTGTGAAGAATGGAGAATGTGGAACATCTCGATTGAGAGAATCTTCTCAAACTTGTTGTTCAAACTGATGAACCAACGAGGTTCCATCTTATTCCCTAATCACTGGTATATACATGTGCTTACATTTCAGGGAATTCAATATGATTATCACTCTCAAAATGAGAATGGTATGGATAGAATGGAGTGCACCCCTTGAGGGGGGGCTAATATGAAGAAGATGATCTTTTGAGATTCATATCATCTTGTGAAGAATGAAGGTATTCCAATCACACATTCAACCCTTGTTTATTAATTGTATTTAACATTTAAATTAAGGGAGAGTAATTGATTTAAGACAAATGGAAGAAAGGGGGAGCTTTATCTTTTCACCTGAACATTCTAATGAGTTTGTTGAAGTATGTGCAGGATTTTGGAATTCATTGATATATCTGAAAAATTTTAACCCCTTGAAGCATAAGAATGATCTCACATGTATAATGAATTGTTGACATCATGGAATTCCTTGGTTACATTACTCTTGTTTTCTACACCGGGATAGCACAAGTAGACATAGATATGACTTACTAAAGGCTCTTTTCTATAATGAACATGTGACATCATCACTCTCTTAGAGATTTTCATGAAGATACTATTCAAAGGGAGGAAGAAATTTTTTGAAGAGTATCACACCAAACCATTGCATTTGTTTTCCAATAATGGGAAGAAAATATTTGCACACATATTGACCCATTCATATTTTCTTTAGTGATATTGAAAACAAATACAATGTGGAATATTTTTGTGCACTGTGTTGCATTTTTTGTCAATAAGGTGTCAAGGATTGAATGGATGACAAGGAGTGTCAATATGTTAATGATAAAGGAAGTGATGGTGATGGAGATGTTGTCAATAAGATGTTATGGATTGATATGATGACAATGAGTGTCAATATGTGAATAACAAAGGAAGTGATGGTGATGGTGTTGATTGGAGAATGACCATGGTACTAAGAAGAATGTCATGGAAGAGAATCACTATGTGTCATAGGATGTAATGGTTGAAACATTCTCCATACCAAATCAGACGATTTTAGATCTGATCTCAAAGTTCCAAGAATTGTATCAAGGAGATACAATGTCACAACATTGTTAGAAGTCTATGCATTATCTTCAAAATGCATGAGGAGATAAATAAGATCCATCCATAATTACTAAGTGGATGAGGAATGAAGAAGGGTTCCATCCACAATCACTAAGTGGATTAGGAGAGAAAGGAGAACCATCCACATCAATAAGAGGATGAAGTGAATTAGTTCCATCCATATCTACTAAGTGGATGAGGGACGAAGTGAATGAGATCCATCCATATTACTAAGTGGATGAAGTGAAAATGAACCATTCACAACTACTAAGTGGATGGATTGGTTTGATGAATACCATGCACTATATCTTAGTGTATGAGGATTTGAAGATGATCCAACCTCATCTCTGATTGGATAATTGAAGAGAAATGAAGGAATATTCGATTCAAGAGCAACAGTTGAAGTTGAACCTTTGGGAATTCCATTCTATGTGAAGAATATAGGTGAGAGGAGTGTAGAATTCTAATGAAGAAGTGGAGGTGAATAATAGAATAATGGCTTGAAGTGTACTTGTTCCTACTTTGTTTAATCACGTATACAAGTCTTATGTAAAAACAATGTGGCCTGCCCACAAGCTAGCTACCCAAGCTTCAACCCGAGTTTGGTGTGGGACCACAAGGGGTCAACCGCACCCATGGGGAGGCCTAGGCAGAGCCAGCCTGCAGGAGGCCGTGACGTGTGTAAGCATGAGCCATGCGGAGGTCAAACCCGCATAGCATGGGTTCCAAGGGCACACCCGTGGAGGAGCATAGAGGGTGCTAGGGAGCACCTGCAGGAGAACCAGTGCGGGGAAGAACCAAAGGGGGGAGAGGAGTAATCTGAGCTATGTTCAGGAGGATCTGTTTGTTAAAACATGAAAAAACCGCAGAGCGTTTTGATGTGGGATGACAATTTTGAGACGTGGACCTAATCTTGGCCACTCATATGATTGCGCGCTGATCTGAACCGTTCGATGCATCTGTGGCACTGCATTATAATCTCAGTCGTCCATCATCATTAAATGATGAACCAAAAGCTTGGGAGTTGTCTCCTATCTCTCGCTGAGCCGAGGAGCCTCCCGATCCCTCTCGCAAACTAGTAGCATCCCGTACGAGGGAGATGGAGCTCTCGGCCACCTCCGATGAAGGTAAAGCCTCCAAGATGATCGTTTGGGTGTACTGAACACATGAATGCATTAAAAGTCACATGCATGCAGCGCGATAATTAATTCGAATGAGCTCGAGGAAAACGAAGTTGCCGAGGGTGCACTACCTATTCGATGTACAAGGAATAGCTTTGCATGTGTTCTTAAATGTAAGCCTGTGACGGACACACCAATATCGAAGGATCCCACATTTGGAAAAAGGAAACACCCGAGATATGCAGCATATCTTTAACACGGGTTGAATGTTTTTAATGAAATGAATATCTCAATTATTCAAAGGAATGTATCTCAGGCTTTCAATATTTGACCTCTGTGGTTCTGTTTGCGTTCCTTGCCAATAAAAAGAGGAGCTCCTGTACGAGGAGTGTTGCTTCCATAATTGAGAGAGTGTTCATGTTTCTCCAAGAAATAGAGAACTGTGCAAAAAGTTCCGCGCAGCCCTGCTACGAGATGGAGCCCCACAAAGGTCTTGTGCGGAGGAGAAGGATGAACCCCTTGGTTCGTGAAATAGCCTCACAACACTTGCACGAATAAGGAGTTTCGTGCATTCCATGCACGAAGGTGTCCTGCGAAGCTTCGTGCAATGCAAAGGAAGAATAGTTCTCGAGCGCGACTGTGTGTTCCGTAGTCACCCGAGGATCCGAGGGAACCTTTTTTGCAACCCTTGCGCGAACGAAGGAGGACAGGGCCACACTATGCACTCCCTTTTCCGTGACAAGAAGAGGCTGAGCCGCGCGACCCTGCGCGCCTTCTGCCCACGGAACCTGCGTGCCCGCTGCTCCATCACCCTACACGGTGGAAGACAGGAGTTGGCCGCATCATTTGAGTGCCCTCTGTTGGTGAGGTGTATGGGCTGAAGTGCAAGTTCACACCTCACGGGTGTGTACAAGGGTTGAAGAAGTAAGGCCACACACCTTTCAGGTGAGTGTGTTCATAGAAGAAGAGTTGGCCCAAAGGAGAACATGTGTGGGTCAAGGTTGCATGGAAGTGCATGCCCAAGACCGTGCGGGTTGTGTGTGCTAAACAAGTGAAGAGTCCATTACCTTAGTGTGATCACAAGTGGAGTGTGCACATATTGAAGAAGAAGAAATAAAGAATCATTTGTGTGTGTGAAAAAGGAGAGTAAGGCCACACCATCTTTGAGTGTGTGTGTGAAAAGAAACAAGAAGGCTGAAGCATTAGTGTGTGCACAAGTGAAGGAGTCCATACCTCTTGTGTGTGCCCATGTGAAGGAATAAGATACATGCATGTCCATACATGTATGAATAAGTGAACAAGTGATTGAACACCTTGAGAAGAAATAGATAAGAAGAAAATCACACTAAAGAACAACACACAATTTGGTGTGTGTGAGAAAGAATAAAAGAGTGTGACTCCATGAAGATGGTGTGTGTCATAAAAGAGATTAAACCCTTTAAGGGTTTATCACACCAAGAAGAAAAGGGGATATCATGCTTGCAATTAATGCACATGCACACGTAAAAAAAGTTTAAATCAGTGTGTGCACATTTGTGATGTCCAAGAACAATGATTCTTAAGGATATTTGATATTCCATGCATTTCATGCATGAAGATTGAGAAGCCATGCAATCCATGCATGATGATTCATAGATTCCATGTACTCAGTGCATGAAGATGAATTAAAGAAAGACTGAAGCCAGAATAAAGTTAAAGACATAATTCATCTAATTTTTCAGTAGTTGAGAAGACAATGAAGATTGAGTGGGCGTACTCAGTGCAAGAACATATTTTCCAATAAAGATTCTTGAAGATAGAGGCTGGGGCATCCTTAGAAGAAGGAGATAAATACAGAGCAAAGAAGATGAATCAAGATCAGCACAAGTGATCAGAAGAAGTGAGCAATGCCAGTAGACCTTATCCAAGGATGTGGAAGATTCTTGAAGAGCTTCAAAATAAGATGAGCTACTCGTGTGACTCGAGGAGCCAGTAGAAGACCCCCTGTGAGACTCAGGATGGAGAAGTCATTGGTGGAAGCTGAAGCATGCCAGTGGGACACTGGTAACACTGTGGGATGCAGTATAAATACCCTCATGTGGTACTCAGGAGAGATACAATGTGACTCTATATCGACCATTGTAATTACTAAAAAAATTATATTGGAGAAACCATGTTGGGGCATTTAACCAACATGGAAAGGATGTAGGCCTTTGGAGCCAAACCATGTAAATCATTGTGTCCTGTGCCTTTACATTTATTGCATCACTTGAGGAAAGGCTGAGAGATACATGAAGAGAGGATTGAGGCCTTAATAAGCCATATAGGTTTAACAGATAAAGAATCAATTAGTAAAAATTTCAAAAGGATCACTGATTCAACCCCTCCCCCTCTCAGTGATCACACTGATCTAGGAACTTCAAAAGCTTCTTATCTCTGCATACATTATTTATTCACCTTAATTATTTTTTTCATGGTATATTCCTTTATAATTATTTCTATTACAAAAAAATTGTTTTAAGATAAATATATTCAATGTATATAAGGAATAACATTACATATCTTCTTCATTTTCATTTATCCATCCTGTAAATATCATATTATTCATTAATTATAAACTAATAAAAATTTACTTACATCCAATCTAGTCTATCTATTCGGATTTTTGTATTACCTAACGCCTTTAATTCCATAAAAAATTATTTTTACCCGATAATTAAATGTTGGGAAGGGATTTTACATCTAAATTGTTAATTTTTTTTATCGCATTCTTTCATGATCTACCCTTTATTATATAATTTTTAAAAAAAGTTTTGAAGGAATAAAATAATATATTTTATTTATTATTTTTGTAATACATTTGTTCATATGAAAATTATATATTCATTTTTTAAATCTTACTCAATTTAAATGTGATCCTAATTACCCTACCTTTTCCATTGAAATCATTTTTGAAAAATATATTTTAAAATTATATAGTCCCATTTTTGTTATTTGGTGGATTTATAATCTTTTTTATATATTTTTTATGAGATATTACCCATTCCCTCTCATCTACCCCATTTATAAGGATGTTACTATATCAATGTAAGGTTTTCTAATTATTTCATTATATTTCCTATTCAGTATTCTTTAAAATATTTTTCAAACATCTATTTCATAATCTTCCATGTTAATATTTCCATTGTATTTTCACTTCATTTACTTATCATCAATTATATATTACACAATCCCTCTCTTTATACACTTAACCTAAGCTATTATTCTCTATAAGTGAAAATTTATCTTCTTCATCCTCTTTTTTTTGTGCATTGATTCTATATTTTCTATATTTTCTTTTATTACTTATCACTATGAATTTAAATAATACCTTAGAATTTTTATAATATTTTATAGAAATTTATATCTCATTAGCACTCCTTTTGTTTTAATGGTTCTCTCACACTCTTTTGGTTGATTATATTCTCCATCACTCGATATATTCAACTATTGAATTATCTTTTTCTTTTCTGTCTATATTTATTATCTCAAGGATATATTATTTATATATTCCAACATTGTTTTCGTTTCTCTATTATTTTATTGATCATATACCTTTTACATTATATATTTTGAACACAATATATTTCTTAATCCATATTTTAGGATGATTACATATATTGTTTTTAATTTATTTTACTATTGAAATGATCATTATCTATATTCCAATTATTTAAATATAGATAATTAATGACTATATATCCGTGTTTTATTAATAGGTTCCTTTGGGGAAATTATTTATTTCATTCTTTATACACTTATTGATTTTATATGATTAATGAATTGGAATTATTAAGTATCATATGGGGTTTGGAATTATATAGATCATCAATACAACCATATATCTCATGAGAAAAATGAACATGGGTATTTGGTGTATACCTATGCATTTTTATATATTGTCTTGGATGTTACATTGATGTCATGGTTTTTATCTCTATTATTTTCAGATTTCATACCTATGTGATTATTTATTTATATTATTAATTCATATCTGTATATATTATGCTTATGTTTTCAATTATATTATATTATTTCATTATTTTTTCCTCTAATATCAACTATATTTACTAAATCTGGGTGTCTCCCTACTGACGTGTCACCTCTACATTCATCCACGTCACCAAATTTGTGTCTCCAATTACCAATGCACCCACTGCTTTCTACTCAAAATCCTGCTATACCCATCACAACTCGTATACGAGTTCCTCCTAACCGCGAGCCGTCTTCCCGATTAGGGTTTCCTTCATCCATCATCTGCCTCCCACGATAATCCATCAACCTCCAACATTTTCCTCCCGCAACAATCTCAATCTAGAGCTGTTTCATCCCACGCTAAGCCATTGTCTTCCTACTGTATAAATCTCAAACTACGATAGTTCTATCCCAGGCTTAGTCATCGCCTTCCTCCTACATCAATGTCAATCTACAGCCATTTCATTCCACAGATTACCATCCTCTTCCTCTGACATTAATATCATCTTACAACAGTTTCAGCCGATGCTTAGGTATAAATTCCATCTACAAATCGTCCAAATGTTTCTTCACCGTTGACTGCTATGATGGACAACCCGCAAATGATTCGCGAAGCACTTCAACATCACCGACACCTCCTCTTTCCTTGTAAAATCAATCTTCCTCTTCATTCGTATATATCACCAACGTCTGGACATTGAACCTTGATGCTGATTCAACCATTTCAGGAAACCTCCTACACCAAGTATGTTTGCGTTCATAACTAATATGTTATATTATGCTCCGATTTTATGTTATTTATTTAACCATATTGATATAATGCTTCCACAATTTAATTCTATATTACTGACTTCAAAGATCATTTTTTGGGGACCCAATATGTTGCTAACATATCTCTATCTGTATTCAGAGAAAATAATGTTCAAGATCTGCACAAAAGGTGTTCTATCCTAATTTCTTGAATCATTGGCACCGTAAGTATAACCCATTTAATTACTCATCGTTCATTTTATCCCATTGTTTCATTCAGCCGAATCATCTCATTTTAAGATTCTCCTTCAAAGTTTCATCACATCATAAATTAATGCATATGTTTACATTAGTCATCAACCATTTTATGCTATTTTTTCATCAAATTGAATCTTTTCATTCTTAATTTTACATTAATGGTTCAAGAGATCTTACTATAATGTCAATAAGACATGTAAAGCATGCTGTTTTTGAAGGTAATATCAGTAATCATATATCTTAATCATGGGATTATATTACAATTTTCATTTTATAACATATTTTTTATAGTATTTTCAGGTACGTCTTCAATATGGACTTCAATGTATATTGACAAGGTTGTATTTTATTATGATTATGTTGTCATTCAGTGAGTTTTGTTTCCATTATGGGATATTCATCTTATAATGTTTTAATTACACAGTTCATCTATTAAGATGAATATTTATTTTTTTTATTTATATATTGTTGGTGACTCACCCTGCACATGAAGAGATCATGGGAGTCTTGCACTAATAAGTTCCAGATATCTACAACAGGTATGTTTTCCTAACATTGTGGAATTAACCTCCCTACCATGCTTCTTTTTTCATTTTCATTTACACACTTTTTGAATTTATGTTATTGGTCATAAAATCATAATGTTAACCTCCCTTTCATCCAACATATGAATGCAGGTGATATGTTTTCACTATTGAGTCCCCTGTATATTGATTTTTGTGGACTAAAAACATATGAAATAGATGATTATAGTTCTTTTATATTACAATTTTCATTTTATAACATATTTTTCATAGTATTTTCAAGTATTTTATGATCATTGTTGCGCGCCTCATAATTAATATGTTTGATATTTTTATCTCATGTCATCTTGATTTGAATGGATGTGTTATTTAGGTGGGATTGAGATTAATGTTGTTGGATATTGTGTCCATGCATTAGTTGAACCTATTATTGGTTGGTGTGTGTTTTATATATCTAATTAACAATTCATCCCTTAAAATGTGTGATTACTGTTACTACTTACTACCATGAATCATTTTTTATTTGGAGGTACACACTATGTGAATGCAGGTTATTGGTCATAAAATCATGAATTTAACCTCTCTTTCATCCAACATTTGATTGCAGGTAATCTATTTTCACTATTAGATCCACTGTATATTAATTTTTGTGAACAAAAAACATATGAAACAGATGATTATAATTCTTTAATATGATTATGTTTTCACTATTGACTTCAATTTATATTGAAAGTAGTATTTTTTTTGATTATGTTGTGATTCTGTGAGTTTTATCTCCATTATGGGATATTCATCTCATAATGTTTTAATTATGCACTTTATCTTTTAAGATGAATATTGATTATTTTTATTTATATATTGTAGGTGACTCACCCTACACATGAAGAGATCTAGGGAATCCTGCACTAATAAGTTCCAGATCTCTACAACAGGCATGTTTACATAAAATTGTGGAATTAACCTCCCTATCATGCATCATTTTTCATTTTCAATTACACTAAATGAATGCAGGTTATGGGTCATAAAATCATGGAGTTAACCTCCCTTTCATTCAACATATGAATGCAGGTGATATGTTTTAACTATTGACTCCACTTTTTATTGATTTTTTGGGACTAAAAACATATGAAATAGATGATTTTAATGCTTTTATACGTTTATATTTTCACTATTGACTCCAATGTATATTGACATGGTAGTATTATAGTATGATTATGTTGTGATTCAGCATTTTATGTCTCTTTTATGGGATATCCATCTCATATGAAAAGTCAATGGATCTGTAGAACGATGCAAATTTGTCGATTTGTGGGTCATGTCTAGGAGTTTCAATACATACTATGATTGTTATCATCCCAACATAGTGATAAACCTAAAAACTAATGAATGTGCATGGGCTAATGGAATGTATGACTTCAATTTACAATCATGGAGAAGAAACATAAGAGATTTGTATCATTTATGTCTCAGTGAGGATTGATGCAGGTATTTTTTCCCAGCGAGGAATGATGCAGTGTTTGCGAATTTCTCATACATAGTGTATTAACAGATTTTTTTATAAATATTTATCGATTTCTTATTAATGTGTTTCCCTATTACTCATACACATTTTGTATTCTTATTTTTTAAATATTTTTGTAACTGTAGGTATACATATTGCATGAATGTGTGTGTGCTCAGGTAAATTTATGATGATTTTTTTTTCATATTGGTCATCAAGTATTTAACTTCAAAATGTTATTAGTTACTTCTACTAAATCTGACATGACATGAATTAGAGAAGTGTATCATTTTTTACGGTAGTGGATCATGGATTTTAATTCAGTACTAGATCATGTATTGTATTTCAGCATCACATTATTTTTTAGAGTAATGGAATATGTTTTTTATTTGACCGGTGGATCTTGCATTTTTTACTTCTCTATATGTGTTTCCTAAATATTCAATTTCTGATGACGTGAATTTGGTATAGAAACTAATGATGAAATATGATGCAGGGTATATATAAAATGTTTAAAAGGTATCTTCATTATTCAAACGTGCCATCCACAAAAACATTATTAATTTTCCAGATCCCACTCGATCAGTTCGTTTGTTATTTTAACTGTTGTAGGTAATGATTTTACAATCATCCAACATCCAGAAGTTTTTGTCCACTATAGTAATGAAGAAATAATATTCTGGCTGTTGATAACAAACCTGAAATGATTAAAGGGGTCTGGCTCTAAATGGCACACCATCTTCTCTTAAAAACATTAGTTTATTTTACAATTTTCACCCATTTTTTTGGAAATGTAAACATTCTGTTCTGTTTCCTTTATTTCAAAACAAAATTTATTCTATTTATTTGAAAATTTAAAACTGCATGTTTCATTGTTTTTGTTAATTTTTTTTAATTTAAATGTATGATACTTTTTGTTTTTTATTTGTCCATATTGATAACAAATTTTCATTTATTTTCATTTATAATTTTTATAACTTCTATTATTATGAAGTCTGATAAAATTCTACATCTATTCCAGAAGGAATAAGTGCGAAAGTGGTCATCAAGAGTCATTTTCACACTTCTTTGTTGAATTCTAAATGACACAGGGGATTTGGAATATCATTGGTGGGTTCACAGGTCCTGCATATTAGAAGCAGCGGGAGCCCCAGTGTTTTAACTATTGGTTTAAGGGTCCTATAGTAACAACTTTGAAAGGTATATGAAAGCGTTCATTTTATTGGTCAGTTGTTGGTGTATTTTCATGGAAATGAAGAAGGCTCTTTTAAATGGTATGTGAGAGCATTCATCTTTATGGAGAATGACATCCCATAGAAATATTCTCTTAATTGTGTATTGTTATATTCGGATCCATAAGTTTCCCATTCATAGATAATCATATTGATGCAGTGATTTTCATATTGCAGGTTTAGATGACATTCTTTGGAAGAATAGATGATCATTGAACATCTACTCCATCCTACTCATCCTTCTCTATGCAAATGGTATACTGAAATTTGTAAATTCCACATTTGATGGAATTTGTAGATTCAAACATTTTAATTCTTTGCTGCTTTATATATTTTACTATTTCTGTATGTAGGGGGTGGTCTGAAACCAACTATTATTCTATCAAGGGATAATTCAAATGCCACCTTGTCCCATAATCACCCACTTCTTACCAAGGTATCTTCAATTTTCACCACATATAAAAATATGGGAGATAGAATTACCTGATCTCATGAAGTTCCTAGAAAATATACTATAGATCAGCCATCTTCAGCTGCTAGCATGAATGGAAATCTATCTATTGATGAATTTTAAAATTATATGAAAGATTTACAAATGAAGGAGGAATTTATTGAGAAGATGAAGAAAATTCCAGTGGTGTGTGTTCCCTTTTTAATCATTATCTGATATTTGAGTGCAACTTTTAATTCATTCTTTTTATATGTTTGTTATGACCTATGTTTGGTGGTAAAATTATTTCTACTATGTTATTTGATAATACTGCACTCTCTTGGGTCGCATTATTTCTTATACATATTTCTATTTGTTTTAACCATTAGGGAATGTATTCTCATTTACTGCCGTGTATTGTAAGGGGTTAGGTCTAAACCAAGAATCAGATGGAAACCAGTAGGTTGTTAGTAAAACACCATACTCTTCTTGAACATTACATCCTCATGATTCTTCAAATACATCCACTATACAATTTCTTGGAGGGTAAATGGAAACTACTTCAAGTACCCATATTGTTGCCATGTGAACACCTAAATGCAGCATAAATTCTGTTCCAAGTCATGCAAACATGAAAAATGTTGAAGGTATAAAACAAGCTCATACAATTTCTCAAACACAACTTGATAATGAGTATCCTAGTTATGAATCTAATCATTATCAAAATATAGATTCTATATGGAGTCATAAAACATGACTTCCACTTAAGTATTAATTTATGGTTTTTCTAATTTCATTTCATCTTCGGGGTCATGTTTCACAAGTTCATTTCATAGGGTCATATAGGATGTTTAATCCTATCCATTTTAACCAACACACTATCTTTTATATCTATAAATTTAGTACAACAGGTTTAATGTAGAGCCTTTTAATTTTTTTCCTTTGAAAATGATTACAATTCCTTATAATTGGATGGCATTTTGTAAGAGCAGATTGACGGAACTGACCAAATTAGTTACGAAATTCAACCGTAGATCTCTACACTAGCCTCTACTGTCCCAAAAACATTAGAGCTAGATAAGTTTTTTAATTTTCTTAATATATCTATTATTCTATTTCAATTCATATAAAAACTGGCATGATCACTTGTGAGTGCGTGATTCTTTGTCCTTTTTCAACTGTTGTGGATTAATTTGGGGTAGGGGTTCATAGCGTGGGAAGTAACTTAATAATAGTTCATGTTGGGTTTTTAGAGTTATAGAGTTTTTTATATCTCTTCCTCCTTGTATAAGCATGAAAGTTGTATATTTGATTAATAGAATTGCTTTCAATAGAGTAAATATTAATTCATGGTTTCTTTCATGTATTCAATGTGACAGGGTTTCCTCTATCTAGATTTTGCAGATATACTCAGCATTATGGAACAAATAAGAAAATAGCGATTGCATGATATGTGGATCATTTTATTCTCTTAGTTATTAATTTCGTATAATTTTACTATGAAACACTTGTGATACGTGTATTTGAAAACTCTATCATGTATATGTGGAGCTTTTTAATATGACTAGGGGATGGTTTTTTAGATCATAAAAACATGTATTTTATTCTCAATGGCGGACAATAATAATACAAGGCACACACATTATTTAGCAACTACTACATTCTTCTGCATTTAATGTAATGAATTCATTTATTTTATTTTAGTGCCACTTTGTAATAGTATTCTAAATTTTTATACACTTCACAGTCACATTAATTCATTGAATACTATATTCCCTATCATTTGATCTAATTGCAATTTATGTCTATCATCTGTATTGTTGTATAGTGCAATAACTAATTAATTGCAGTAGTTTTGAAAACATTATATTAGTATTTCCCATTAAATTAATTATTCAATATAGAACTAGAAGCGAAGTATGCCTACAACACTTCGGATGACAACTCCACCAGTTATGGTACTTTTCTACATTTCAGTGATAAGTACTTGATAACATGACATTCATCTTTCTATGGGGTCTTTATGAGAAGAAATTTCAGTGTCTCCACTTGGTAATGCACCCAATTCTCTAGCTCCCGAAGCCATGAGTACCGGTTCATGGTCGCCTACTGGTATGGATTCATCTCATCAGCATGATATAAAAGTACCCAAACCAATGGATTGTGTTTTACTTTTAATTTCATTGTTGGAAATTTCAGCTCCCCACTTTGGTCAAGCAGCTGCAGGACACATCACCATAGGACTGCAGTTTGGTAGGAGCTCTGGCATAGGTTTAATGAAGGATGACAATCCAGGAGTGGAAGTGACATCAGCTTATCATTTCATATCAATATTGTAATGAATCTTTATTTCATATTGCATTGGGATGGTGCTTCTATTATTCATTGGTTATAACCCACCAGCAGTAGGGTTTTCTGATTTATGAAACCAAAAGATTGATTTAATTGCATGGTAAATGATAATCAAGCATTATTCAGTTATTTTCAACATTGTTTCTTAATTTTCCTTTCCTCTATAGTCTATATTGTTAATATATTATATAGATATTATTAACATGTTTTATTCACATTTTTTATGAAACTGGTGTTTCTTTCAATGAATTATTTCCACAAAATTTAGGTTACTAATTACTAGACATTGTACAGTTAACAAATTTCCCAGTTTCTTTTATTTTTCCAAAATATTTTATTACCTCTATAAAAGCAGTGAACCATATCATCATGAGAACGCATGAACTAATAATTTTGTTTTATCACAGTGAAAATGAACGGGAGAGTACTAGTTATATATATTATTGAGATGTTTTTTGTTTTACAGATTTTTTTCTGATTTTCTTCCTCAAAGTCATCAATGATTGTTTGTTTTCCCTCACTATGAGATCAATCTCTTAGTGATTTTTTGGTGAAGGATTCAACCTGGAGTCTCTCATCAACGAGGCTCTATAGTTTTTTATATTCTATTATGATACTTTTATACTATAAATGATGGTGTTCTGTTATGGTTACATGAAGACAATGATGGTGAATGTTGATGATGAGGCTGATAGATTTAAGGGTTATTCTTCATTTTGATTTCTTTGGTCATCAGATCTGGAAGTTATGTTTGGTGATGATGATGGAGGAGTAAACATACTAAAAATTGTAGATGGTAGAAAACGTGACCCCAGATAACACTCGTGACCCACAGATTGAGTCCTCGAGTTTTCTATTTGTGATTTTGAATTTCAAATTTTGTAACTGGATTTTGAAACTTTGGAATCCCAACGTGGTTACATCTAAACCATAATGTGCCAATCTTGAAAATAAAAATATATATAATTTTTATTCATTTATTGATTTTATAATAGATTACATTTTACATTACCCATTACTATTTTTCTAAGATTACCCCAAACTATTGTCTCCCCATTTCCCATGGAAACCATGTAGAATGATATATTTGATTTAATGAAAATAAATAGATGAATAAAAAATATTTATGTTGTTTATGATTGATTTTATCATATAATTTAATGTAATGATCAAGTATATATATAGTAATATGAGACTACTATACTTTTGATTTTGGATTCTATCAAAATAATATAAAATATATGCCTATTGATAGCAGGTGTTAGTGTTATTACAAACATTATTTTCTCCAAAAAAAACATAGATACCATAATCACATGTACCATATCTAGGTATGGCCAAAAAAATTATTCTTCCGTCTCAATTGAGGGACTATATTCAATACTCCCCAAATTAGAGGAAGAATATCATCTCAATTAATCCTTAATTGATAACATAATCCACAATATACCTAACCATACCCCAGATTAGATAATCCTCAAGGATGGATTATGAATGGTATCGACGTAGGAATATTATCATGTTATGTATATTTTTAACCACATGTGTGTGGAAAAAATGTGAAATATTCACCCACAGTATACAAAATACCCAGTATATAACACTAAATGTTGTATATTTACTAGATTATTTGACACACAAAACACCATTTGTATCTAATGAGAACATTATATATTCATATATATATAACCCTATCCATACTAACTATAATGTTTTATCACAACCTATAATACTCATTAATGAAAAAAATTATGTATAACACAAATTTATTCATTGAGAGGTCAAGTATCATTTCACTTCAAAAAAATATGTGTTGGAAAAATGAATGAATGATACTACATAGAGTGTTTTTAAATAACAAGATACATTTATATTCTTAAACTCATCTAATAATACTAACAAAACCATACATAGTCACTCATCTAATACACTAATATCTGATAAACCATTATATATTATTTATGTTATCTACACTTCTATGGTTTTTTAAGCTCATTACATCTATTTTCAATTCTCAAAACATCTCTATGAGACCATCTAATAAAATACACCACTATAATGCCTAAACTTTTCAAAATATTTTTTAAACATATTAAATTTAGAAAATTAAATGTAATGTTTTTATTGAATTCTATGGTCTATTTAAAATTATTTATAAGTTTATCATCATTTTAATGGAGTTTTTTCATTAAAATATTTTACATTCTGATCATTTGGTAAAAATATTTAACGGGATACATTAATATCATTCTTTACCAGTGAATCTTAATCTCTTTTTTCATATAAAGTTATCTTCAGTTGGATTTTAACTAGTTTGTTATTTTTTTGGTTATACATTGAACATTCCCAAGTCTGAATATAATTATACTCTTAAAAACTATATTCACTTTATAATATTGTAATAATATAAAAAAATCCCTTGTGTTAAAAAATAACCATTATTTCATATACTGTGAATATTTAACAAATAATCTATTGATATCTATATATCATATAATATTATATATATTTAGACAAATATATACCAAAATAATAGATTATTTTATAAAATATACCACTTTTTTGTGTTAGGGACTCATTCACTCATGTTTTAACAAATATATTGGATAAAAAACTTTTATCCATATATTATTGTCCCGCATGTTATATAATTGAATCAGTAATGACCACATGTATCAAATCAATAAACCCATGTTGTTCATAAAAATAATTTTATTTAAAATAACATCTATTATCATACAAAAGGAAATAATATAAAAACATGAATCCTTTATGTAGATTTATTTAATCTTCACGTATTCCATTTCATCCAACTCTATGATTTACATACCCTTTTTTTACCACTTTATAGAAAACTATAAGATTAATCAGGTATTAAATCAATATAAACTAATTACATTTGTAAAACAAGAATTTGGTATCATATACCTTTTAAAATGAAATAATTTTTTTCTATAACATCAATACATAATGTGTAATCTCCACTGAATTTCACTAACCCTTTAAATTATTTTGTATGATTCCATATCAAATAGAAATATAACTCCTACTTCCTGAAACCTCCTTTAGGATTCAATGACTAAGGATGGATATTTTACAATCTAATATTGTATTTCTATCTTGAACGTTTACTTTTAAATACTGTCAATAAAAACAAAATATCCTAAACATACCATGTTCTAATCACCTATACTCAACACTTTAAGTATTTGGATTAAAATTTCATCCAATTATTTTATAATTTTATAACCATTCCCTAAATGACTATCGAGGAAATTCCATATCCATACTATATCATAAAACATATGTATATCCTTACCAATTATTTTTCAAACTTAATGACACTGAGTATATAATTAAAGATGATTTTTTTGTCAACTTGTATTAAGAAAATAATTTTTAAACCTCAAGTAAATATATCTATGGTTTTTATAATCATATTGAAGTTCTTTTTTAACTACATCAACAATCAATTTTAAAATAATACATTTCTATAACACATATAATATACTTTCTTAGGTAAGAACTATTATTATGTTTCTACATCAATCTCAAAATTTTCATCCATTAAACTTTTCGTTCTCTAACATTGATATCAAGTCAAGTTGGATGATTATGATGATATTTTTTATTTAATAAAAGCATTTATTAGAATAGTATCATGTATTAAAATCATTTAACATACAATTTTATTAAATATTCTCCCATGAAAATGATAACCCCTTTTAAATACATCTTATCCACTAGTTTTCCAAGATCAATATTTCCACATGAATTATCCAACCTAGTGTTTTAATATAATATATGATTATATGTGATTAATCATCTTTCCATTCATAGAATATATGACTCTAGGATAGTTGAGAAGATAGATCTATGAAAAAATCTATCATATAGATAAACTCAACTATCTTACTCTAGTAACATTCCCATTTGGGATTCCTATCCAAGTGTAACAAAAAATAATACTAGAAATTGATATATAACTTTTAGGGTCACCCATATATAGCATAAACTACAAAACGTAATCCAAGTATTTTGATCCTTAGATTGACTGAACTCATTTGGATTATCATATTATTTACAAGTGATTTCATTTTAATAAATCTAACACTTAGTACTATAAGAATATTTTAATTTATAACCTTATTATCTCATTTATTCCTTTTACATGCATAAATTATTCTAATAATTTATTTCTTGAATCCTTATTCCTTCTACCAAAACAATATGTTCAGACCATATTGATTTTTAACTCTTTACATACCTCGTAACATGTGTCATTAAACCACATTTAAATAGAAGTATATTTTTACATATCTAAATTTTATCTATGGATAATTTATATGAAATTATTTCGTGCATTTTTTTAGAATCACATGTAATAATTAATACCAACATGAGTAAGCATGAAGATATGGGTAGTCGACCCAAAATTATCTTGATAACTAAGAATCTCCAAAGATAGTGATAAATATAAGCCAATGTCCACCTAACCATGTTAATTTAATCAAGATATACTTTAATTACATCATAATTATAACACCTAATATGTATAAATTATACTCAAACTTTATATTAAAACACATAACACATGAAAAAGGCAATGTAATGGTAGAAAGAAACAAAATAAATTATCATTCCTAGAACATATTACCTCAAATGAAAAAATGATAATTTAAATAAGTATTTTAACACATTAAACTAAATTATACTTCCATTTATAATATTAAAATTTATATCTATAAATAAGGCAGGGAATCAGCTAAATTAATTAACAATTTATTGAATTATTTATGATATAAAAAAATAAACAATTTATAATTGAACATTATTTATTGATATTTCATATCATAAATAAATAATTTACATATTTATTATATTATCAACATTATCATATTAAAATTTTAGATAAAATTAAAAAGGATCTCCATCTTATTCAAAATATATAATACATATGGAATATTTAGAAATCATATAAAATATTCATATTTCATGTATTAATTTTACATAAAATAGACATCTAATACCTTTAAATAATGCATTTCAATATATAAAATTTGAATTCTCATTTATGATTACTTAAAAACGTAATATAACAACTTTTATACATTGATCTATTGAATAATTTTTTATAAATTTATAAATTATTTACAGTCTCAATAAATTTTAAACATATATCACGTCTATTAAAATGTTTTGGTGTGGTTTAAAGACCCCTTAGAATTTTTTTAGACCTCTGAACTCTCATTGTGGGAGCTTCTTGATAATTTTGACAAAATATTAATTTAAATTTCAAATTCGTCATATTATGGAAATTTTGGATATTAAATATCTCAATTTCTACCTATTAAGTGAAAAATATATCCAAAGACATTTTCAAAATCCTTTTGGTTAGGTTCAATCCATTTTAAATAATATGTATTAATATAACCATTCTATTTTAGTAACACTAGGTGTGGTGGACTTTTCTACATCATGGTTGTCTTACTAAATCATATTTCATATAAACCATAACCATTTACTCTAGAAATTTTTTTTTCGGAAACATATTTTCAACATTTACCATGAAATTTTTAGTGATTATGGTGAAGGTCACCATAATGTAGTGATTGGTTAACCAGGTTATGCGGATATAAAAAAATGAAATTATTTTTTTCATAGAATTTTTATTGTCAATTCACTTAAACCACATCAATATCTTATAATATTATTCAAGACCATATATTTTTTTATAACTGTTTTTTTTAAGTTCATAAATTATTAAGCACCATATTCTCTTTGAAATAAATATGCAATAGAATCTAGAATTATCCTTTTTACAATTTCATTATTCAATTGAATAATCAATCCATATGATATAAAATCGTCTCGTATACCAGTAACAAAAATTATAGGGGATATCCTTTATCCAATTCAGTGTAAAACATAAAAACAACCTCATAATCCATAAGATATTCCATTCATAATAGATAGAATAAATTGTTAAAGAATTATTTATCCTTTTCTGTATCTATATAAATCAACCAGTTACCTTCTACAAGATCTTATTATTGATCACTGAATATCATCCAACTGAATCCATTATCTTAGGTAATTCATGGACTAGGTGAATCCATCAATTCTTTGTAAGGACATTCTTAAATCCATGACATACTAGACCCTTTTTTAAAGGATATAATAATATGGGTTTTAGGGTGTAATTAAATTTTAGTACTTTTAAAATAATCCATATATCCTTAAATAAAAAAATATAATACATTATATATATCCATCAAATAAGACTCCTTGGATTCCATACATTCAAATATATTAATGAATTGTTTTATGAGTTGAATTTTTTTAACACTTGGATTTCTTTTGTGATGATATTTTTAGGAATTAAATAATTTTTTTACATACATAATATCCTCAAATTATCAAAATATGATAATAAAACCATAAATGGTAAATATTAAGTAAGATAATATGTTTTCTCAACATATCATAAAGTAATGTATAATATTCCCTGAAGAAACACAATGACATGGTGAATTTCTCCATGTCATGGTCTCCCCTAGTTCATATTGTACTATTAGTTGATAAATGAGATTATGAAATTGAATTGATGTATATTATTATTCATGTATAGTTCTATGGTGAAATTGGTTGAATGATTTAATGATTTAATTGGAAATATTATGTTTAAATTTAATAATAATATTTTATATTGTATAGTATGAATTATTGAGTGAGTTATGAAAACAAATTATCATAATATTTTTATTTTTATTATTTGTATATTGAAACAAGTTATTAATTGTGAGGTAATCCTAATATGTTAATGAAATAAAAGGATAAAACCATGGGTTGTTACATAGTGATGCTACTATGGGCATGAATTGATAGCTAACTGATTATAACTGATTAAAGGGATGTTGTTTCTTATTTAAATTTTAACTTATTAAAATAATTGTATTTTATTTTTTTAGATATTGTAAAAAATATATATTTTATTATTAAATCTATTGTGGTGGTCTTGGTGATATCCTTGTTTTGAAATAATTGAAACTTTTATGATCATTTATATGGAAGATTATCTAAAATATGAAATTGTAAGAACCCAAATATTTCATTGTGTGTTTTTTCATATTTTTATCAAGTCATTAATATTGTTATAATTTTTGTATTTTTAGGGTGTTAGTGTTTGACTATAATCAATATTTTAGGTGTTGATCATGTTTTGGATCTCAAATTCTACTTCTGCTATGTAACAATGTCCTAGCACATGGGAGTCTTAGTGTGATGAGTGGAATGATCTAAGACCATGTTTTGGATAAAGGTAACTATAGCATGCTATTTAAATGCATAGAAATGGTAAACTCATGGTACATAAGGGTTTAATATTATACGTGGGAAGATGTTGTAAAAAAAGGGTCATATGGAGTGATTAATGAAATAAAGGTTAAAGTGATGGTCAAAGGTCATAGTGTGGAAGAGGATACAAAAATTGGTCAAATTGGAGTTTTATAGAGATATCTTCCAAGGGGTGAGTAGTTATGATGGGGCTCATAGGGGCCATTCCACAATGATGATTTAGTCGGATTAATTATGAATTGACCATCTTTGTCACATCATGATGAAGATATTATGTTTTTTAAAGGGTTGGAATTCAAAATTCCCCTATGGACCCATTTGTCCTATTCCCCGCTTCTCCACAAAACCCATGTGGATATATTATATTTTTTGATATCTTTATGGATTCCTCAGATCCTCTTATTTGTTTTCTTATCTAATTGAAGTCATATACTCTAAAGATCTAATTTGGTCAAGCCTAACAAAATAGAATCCTTAGATGTTGTATTATTTCATTGTTACCACTTTTTCTATCCTAAAAACATAATTTTGATGGATAAGGGATGATTTTAGACTAATCTGGGATCAGGAATGAAACAAAGATAATGGAATTGAAGGTATTATCCATTAAACATGTTGTTGTAAGACAATACCATGTTATATATTTTTTATTATCATGTATGGTTAGGCTTTCAATAGGGTGCATTATTTGAACTACGATGTTGTAAATAAATATTCAAATTTATCATGTAGGTCCATATTGAGTAGTTTGACTTCATATAAGAGAATTCTTGAGTGAATTTATTGAAAATGGAGTAATCTTTCCTTCCTCGATTGTAAGTGGTAGGGTTTCCCTATATGAGGAATTGGTCATGGAATAGGTTGTTTGGGATTGGATATGGATATAATTACCATGTAAGGTGGTATTCATGTATATTTTACAATTCCATTTACATGAGAAGGTTTTGTGTGTGTTGTAATAGTTTTATGAGAACCCTCATGGGTTGGTAAGGGAGATGCAACATAGCTTACCTAATGTTGTCTTATTGTTGTAAATATTTATTATTCAAGCTAAATGATATGTTATATTTAATGAACCTTGTTTGGGACCCCATATTGATTAAGAATAATGTGTTTTGTTATGATGTAGCATGTTATTAAGATTTTTGAGAGCATTAATGTGTGAGAATGTTAGGCTTTGTGATGTTGATGTGGGGAAACCTTATGTGATATGGTTGACTCTATGATAATTATATGTGAGAAACCTAATATGACATGGTTGTATCCAAGAAAATTATTTGTGATATATCTTTTTTTGGAAAATTTTGGATCTTAGGGGATGATGTGGGATGAGGATTGAGTGATATGGGGTGGTTGGGGATTTGGATGGGGTTTTAGCAGGTGGCCTCCCATGTTTTAAAATTGAGTGGTTGGGTACAATATTTATGATAAATATTGGTATTTGATATGGTAAAGTATCATCAATTATAAGTTGTTGTTCATGTTCTATATGGTATATGCAGTTCATTAATCCCTCTTATATAATGAAATCCAAGAATGTATGGTCATGGTTCAGGGTGTCCTTGTAAATTCAGAGTGATGTGATAGAGTAATGTCATTATCTGGTATTTTTTCCTTATAATGAAACTTTATATATCAACTACAAATTTACAAAGAACATGTTATGGGTATATTACAAGGTTCATTACTCTCACCTTTCATGGATACCCTAGTACATGTGCATGTTTTTTTATTAGGGATTCGTCCAAGGGAAATGGCCTTATGGTGAGCTATTGTGTATATGGAGTTGGTCTGGAAATGTGGTGATTCTAGGACATACAATGGGGTAATTTTTTATTGTTCCTATGTTATTATTTTTTTATTACATATATTGATATTCTACATATAAGGATCATTTTTAATTTGGATTTACAAGAGATTTTATCCCATTTTGATATTTCATGTGATGTTGACCTCTTCTAGATTTTGTTGTATTCCCTACCATGGTTTATATGTCTATTAAAACATATTAATTTTTTTATTTATGGTTATATAATATTGAGGTCATATCCTCTATAACACATAACTATAGCCCTCAACACTTGTCACTACTCTTTTTGGAAATAGGAGATGTAAATGTGCTTATTTACTCAATAGTTAAGACATGGAAATATAATATGGGGTGGTCAAAAAAGGTATTTGATCCCAAATTACTATTAATTATTTAGTTCATGGAAGTATAGATATAGGATGATAAAATCTCATGTGGAAATCTTTTATTGTGTCTAGACAACACATTTATATTAAGAATTTTAGTTTCCAAGGTAGTGGTATTTCTTTTATTAGTTGTGTTATTGCATCTTCTTGTTGTTCTTTAAGAGTTATTGTCAATTTATGGTTTAATGGATTACCTTATTTCCCATTTTCATGGGAGTGGATGATTTTAAGAATCATTTATAGACACATAGGTTCACAAATCATGCACCTATTTTCCAATGATTGTAATTGGTTAAATTTAATTAAAAACTAATAAAATTATATTTTGTGTTTCCAAAATACAATACTAGTCACATCTCATTAATTTTATTGAGAATGTTATTATTTTTTAATATGACTTTGATTAAAATGTATTTATATTCATAAAACTTATGTATTATGTTTGGGTGGGTGATTGTGAATACTGTTTCTTGGTAGGACATCAGGATGTGTCCTTCAGAGTTGTAGAAAATTCTGAATTAAGGAAATATTATGGTTCCAACCAGGGGCTTAATTGAGGATGTTCATGGGATATGTAATATTCATAAAATACCTATAGATATTTAAGAGGGTAAAAAAATTCATTCTCTTGAGTCTATGTTAGTTGTTTTGGCAATGGAGCTGCCTCAACTAGGGGTGTTTCACCCAGTTCCGGTGGGAGGAAAAGGTTCTCATTGAGGATGACCTACTATAGGAAACTATGCATGAGATTTATTATAACATAACCCATTTTATTTTTTGGTTATGGGTGTTATTTAGGATTCTAGGGATTTTATTTTTATCATGAAGGTCATCTTCATGCATATGGAGAATCACAATGACATATGAGTGAAACTATTAACCAACATGCATTAGAGACCAACTAGGTAGTGGTGGCGGGTCTCAATGTAGGCAAATAGTTATAAAATATTTTTATGGTTGAAACTCATAGACATATTAATTGATTAGTTCATTCCTGATTTATATATTCAATACCATGAATGAGAGTTTATGGATCATTATTAAGGGAAAAACTCTATGATAATCTATGATACTTACTTCATCGAGGTGTTTTATTATTCTTTATTACTGGTGAGCAATGTGGCCCATAAATCCCTCTTATTTTATATTAGACTTTAAAAAGAGGCTACATCCCAATTCTAGACATTCAACCTGAATGATTACACTAATTTATTTTTGATGTATCTGACTATGATGAAATTAATTTTGGAGGATTGTGTGGCGGGTTTATTTCCTATCATTAGAGGGATAGTTTTTATATTTCATACTAGAGTTGTTGATTTCTCTTCTACTCATATATATAGACGATCCAATGAGATTCACTAAGATAGAAAGTGGAGTTAGGGGTACGTTAGGTGTTTATCACTCCCTCCTATAAGAGTATCCCCCATTATAGGATACTATTTTACGATGTTAGACCATTAATGTAGTAGATATATGACTCCACCAATGGAGTGCCATGTATATAGAGCATTGTGTAATACATAACATTTTTGTGTAAGTATTTCCAAATTCTGTTTAAAAATAGGTTTAGGGAAGACATGGGTATTATGCTCTTTGTTATGGGGATGTTATATAGAGATTAAGCCCTTATCTGGGACATCATGTCATACAATTGGCCAAGGGTCTCAGGGGAAATAATAGTTATATGTTCCTCAAGGGTAAGATTATAAGATGTGATATGGATCATATGGTTAGAGATGAGGATACATTGTTACCATGGTATATATGATGGAACTATTTATACAATATAGAGCATAGGGTCCTTTTATCATCAAATATATGGTTCTAGTAGCTTTGACACTTTTTGATTCCTTGATTGATACTGGGGAAATTATTTTTTTCATCCTAGATTGTATCTAGTTTGGGGTTTTTCATAATGTCTTCTGTTTGTATCTTGATAAAAATAGTAAGAGCTTTCTGAATTATGTTCATAGGTTCTAATCATGTTCTGGTGGTTGTGGATACAAGTATTTGTGGGATTTTTTTATTTGGGATATGATCAGAATGAGAATTATTTCTAGCATGGATTGGCTGATGCACTTCCAAGTTCATATTGATTTCAATCATAGGTGAGTGAATTTACTTACATTATAGGATTTGATTATTTATATTAATGTTTATTTATATTGAGGTGTGTAGAATGGTATTTTAATTTAGATAAATATGATCTATGTAGCTCTGGTGAAATATATGGATCTTATAGAGGATTTGATGATGGTTGTAGATACGTTTCCTCTAGTGGTGAAACATTTCAAATAATTATTTCAAAATGACTTCTAAAGACCCCCTATTAAGATTGATATTGATTTGATGATTTATCTTATTGTAGGAATAAATACCGAATCAATTACTTCTTATTATATAGCATCGATCGTGCTAAGAGAGATAATATTGTATGTTTGAGGACAATGGGGGGAAGTAATTTATTATCTTGAGAACTTCTCCATACAATACCCCAATTTTATTCATAAAGATGAAATATTCCATCCTTAGGTTGTGAATGGATTTCCAAATGGTGAATTTGGTTATGATGGATAACATGTTTCCATTTTTAGGACGAATTTCTAATTTAATAAGGGGATCAGAAAGGTTATCTATGATCAAATTAGGATACCACCTTTCATGGATTATAGTATAGTGTGTCTAAAATTTAGTGTTTAAGAGATGGTATGTGTTATAATTTTTTTTGGATTCTATTTTTATTGAAAAGTTATCCACCAATGTTCAAGGAACATTTGAACTAGATTTTCCATTCAAACTTATACTCTTTTGTTTTGATGTTTATATACGATATAATGGTTTATTCATGGACCTGTGAATTTAAAGTTTGTCACCTCGATATTATTTTGATAATAATTTGAGTACATTGTATTTATTGCATGTAATAAATGGTTTATTTTTTTATTCAATGGGTGTTCTTCCTTTGGAATGTGATCTCATAGTTTAGGATGCAAGTTGTTCTAGATAAGGTGGAGTCAGTGAGGTCATTGAAATTACCCAAGAATGTATTTGGGAGCCAAATTATTCTTTGGATGTTTAGGTATTAAAGATAGTTCATCCATGACTTATTTCTATAGAAAGTTCCCATGAAAGGGATAACCAAAAGAGTAATGTTTGAGTGGACAAGATGGTGCGATTATGCCTTCATATAGTTGAATAATATATTTAAATCAACTTTGATTCTGATTCTAATGAATATAGGGATTGATTATATAATTTATTTATATTCGAAAAATTTATTCTACGATCTCTTCTAATATATAATGATCCATTGGCCACAGACATCACAAGTGATAACCTCAAAAGAAACTCTACCCTACCCATGAATTTATATAGTTTTTTTTGGTTCATGCCTTAATGTTTTGGTATTGTGTTCTCATTATTTAGAGATTATTTTTATACAAAAACAATAATATATTGTGATACATATTTTTCTAGTGAGTCTTGAACTTATGGGAGAGTAGTTGGATAACGTACATCCATACCATTGATTTTGAGATGAAATTTTCCTTAGGTATGTGTAATGTTACCATAAATGCTACAAATAAAAACTCATGTTATTATGGTGTTAAAATGACTCAATAAGAGTGAGGTATAAGATCTTAAATGATTATAGGATGATTTCTGTTTCATAGGGATAAGATTTTATCACTTGTGCTCCCTCGTTCACTACTAATTCATTGTTATATCAAGTGATTGTTAAATGGAAACATGATTAAAATTTCCATATGATATAAGATTTACTAAAAGGAAATGATCTAGACCTAGGATAGTCTTACAATGAGAATTAGGTTCTTTATATAAAAATAATGGTGGTGGTATATACTTCCATGATATAGGAGATGCTGAGGGACTCTCATACATAACGATGGGAAGTGAATCATGGTTTATCCAAGATGTATCATGACATTAGGAAACCCTTCGTGTGGTTGGGTATAAGGAAGGATAACATGAGGTTTAGTTACCAACTAGTTGATAAAGGATGAACACCAAATACTTGTTGGGTACCTTCAACACCTTCTAGTACTTGTGTGGATGTGGGATGAGGTAACCATGGAATTCATCATGGGATCATCATGGACCCAAATGGGTTGTGATGCAGTATGGGTGTTGACCGATAAGATGATGAAATTCGTGACATTATATTCTTATTTATAGACTTATCCAGTGGAATAGATGATAAATCATTATTTATATGTGATCATGTTGTCACATAAGGTTATTATGAGAATAGTATCAAATCGATATACATGTTTCACATTTTTATTTTGGAGGGCCTATAAAGGATGATGATGTATTAGATGAATCTAAGAATAATATATCACTAGAATAGAGACAAGTAGTATGAGAGGAAGATTTTAATATTGGATGATTTAATCAGAGAATGCATGCTTGATTTTATAAAATTAATGGATTAATATCTGGTATTGGATGATTTTTAATATTTCAATAGAATTTATGCATCGATTTAGATGTATTTTTTAGTATTTTTATGTTAGGACAACCACTAATTTATTTTTTAGTAGGAGGGGTGAGTCAGTAGTGGATTTATTGATCATGTTGTATGAGACCACTAGGTGGTTGGAGTTTGTCCAGAAGTATTTTGTTATTTCTTAGGGTAGGTTGAACTCATAATTTTTCTTGAGGCTATGACCCTTGGAGTTTACCAAGGGATACTGGGTATTCTTATATGAATTTCTGATATTAGGGAATCAACATCTGGGGAGTTATAGAAATCTGATGTCAATTTTTTTGGTCTATTTGAGATCTTGGAGAATATTGGATAAGTGAAATACAAATTCAATATTCATTCATTCCATCATGGAATTGAAATTTTTTAATACGTTGTAACCCCAGAGGTATGATTCATACACTACATACATTAATGATTGAAAAATATTTCAAGAAAAATGTAGAGTATTGTTTAGAAGTTCCTTGTGCATATAGTTTACAAGATTACATAAATTATGGGAGGGACTATGGTCTCCCTAGTCTGATTATTATGATGAAACATGACAACCTTGTAGGAGATTAAAGTGTGAGAGTCAAATATGTCAGTGAAATGGCTCAATATTTTTATGAAGGTCCTCAGAGATTCTTCTCCAGGATGAAAATTCCCTATAGGGGGAGTTTGTAATGCCTTTAAAATTTAACGGTTAACTTTATTTAAAATATTTGTCATGTATTTGGTATTTTGATGAGTAATGGTCGTTTAGGGTTTTATTGGTGGCCTTAAATTGATATTTAGGGTGTCAAGCATGGTTTGAAGTTGGAATTTTATTATCGATGGGTCACCACATTGTAACATAGGGGATTCACATCGCCATGAGTGGGGTGAATGAAGATCATACCATGGTTTCGGTGCACTGAGCTGTGAGGCTATGAGATGTTTAATGGTAAAGTCATGGTATATATGATTTTATACTTATATATAGGATGTATCATTATAAAAGATGGTTCCATAGAATGATTAATAGTGTGGAGTACTAGGATAAGGTAGGAGGCCACAAGTTGGTAAAGGGTTCCATAATGTGTTGTTCTACTGTTTGGGAGGCTCACAGCTTGGTGAAAACGAGTTACACCATGAGACCTATGTATAGTGGTACATTGTATCTTGACCAACATGGAAACACATTAAGGGTGTCTTGGTGTTATTGCATTATCATATATGGGGAAAGTGGTTACACCATGACCCATAGCATTCATGATAAAATGAAATTACTATTTGATATGCATGATGTGACTATCATGGTCACATTTTGACAAAGCATCTGGGCGATATTTTTAAATGGGGATGAATTAGGATTACCCTTAGACCCATTTAACCCATCCTCTCATTATCTTTCAATCCCCAAATGAATTTAGATTATATTTCTACCAATTCATGGATGATTAAGCTACTCTACTCTCTCCTATTGTATTTTTAAAGAATACCTTATTATAGAGGGATTATTTGGGGAATTCTAAGGCCATTGAAGACCTGGATGCATTTTTCTTTCATGGTTTTCTGGTTTCCAATCTTGAAAACATAATTTTATTTTGAAATTTAAGGTATTGTAGGATTGATCATGAATCAATGAGTTTGATGAAGAAATTATGCTCTTTTATTCTTGGAGTAGGAATTCAATACCATGTTATAGATTTTTTGAAAAGTTATATGTTCTAAATTTAATGCATGTGCATGAATTATCCCTATTATGTTAAAATTTAGTATCAAAGTGAATTGGTGGGTTCATATTAATATGTTTGAATCTATATTGGATGATTCATTGGTAAATGGATTAGAAATGGTAGAATCCTGAAATAATTTTTCGTTACATGCACAGATATTTTTTTTGTAATTTGGGCCTTGAATAGAGTTATTGGACTCGTCTAATGCCAGGGAGATAGAATAGGTTTGTATTTAGGTACAGATGATGAGTCCAAATGCATGAAAAGGTGTTGGGTGTGAGATAATGGTTTCGGTGAGCATATTTGAAGGTTGTTAAATGGGATACCATAAGGATATCATAACATTATCTTCTTTAATCTTGTTATTTATTACCTTTTATTCATGATATGTCAAATGTTGGTATTAATGTTTATTACCCTAAAATGAGTGAGAATATGATGGTTAATTTGTGTGTAGTATGTGATTGTAGAAATTAAGGGTTGTCTTTAGTGGGAAAAAATTCATTACGATTTTGATATAGGGAAATCATTAGCAATAAGGTTGGCTTTGAGTTGATTAAATATATGAAACATTGAGTGAGAAGGTTAACTATATGATGATGGTGTGTGACAATCCTTGAGTGTGGATGATGGATTTAGGGAATGATGTGCTAACAATCATGATTGTGAATATGTATTTAGAGATTTGGTTTGGGTTTTAGTTATTAGCCTATCTTGAGTGGTAAGGGAGTGTCTAGGTACATCATATAAGATACAACTGGGAACATTATGAGGTTATTCTAAGACATACACTGGGAAATTTTGTTTTTTCTATGTATTATTTATTTGGTTATTTTTAATTAAATATGCTAATCTATTTCATGTGGGAATCATTTTTACCTAAATGTACTAAATGTTTTATCTCATTTTGACATTACATGTGATGTTGACATCTTTATGATTCTATTATACTCATGTTCACTATTAATTTTTCAAGTACCAATTCAGTTGGATTACCAATTAATGGTTATCTAATATTTATGGCATAGTATCCCAACAGGATGGATAATGTCTTCTCTACTAGTTTGAAACCTCTAACATATAGGGATTCATGTATGAGGTCATGTGTTGCATCGGCTCAACCCCAATGGTCGGGGACAAGGATTTATTAAAATGAAAATGAATTAAATAAAGGATTAGAATGGGATGTGATGGTATTTTTCAAATGTTGGAAACAATAAAATAAATAGTGGATAAATATAAGTTGTAAATGAATGGAGAATTTTAATATTGAAGTTGATATATGAAAGAGTTGAGGATGGAAATAATTTCCTCACAATCAAAATATTGTGGCTAGTAAGTTATTAATTTGAAATTGATTATAAATATGAAATAGGTTATGATGGTGTGGTTATTGTAGGATCTTGTGTCATTGGTCATGTTATGTATGGGTGTGAATGGTTGGCCTATTTGTGACTTTAGGTGGATGTGATTAATTTGAGTTAGAGATGGTTGTATTATGGTTTTTCTTATAGAAGTGTTGTCTTAGAAACATTGTTATTAGTGTTGGATTTTGGGTTATAAAACAAAATTCTAAATAATTCATGATTACCTATTGATGTGGCCTTTATTTGTCACTTTTTTTCCATAACAATTTTAATATTTTATTGTCATTTTATTATTAATGTAATGAAATTTTTTTAACAATTAAAATTTTTTATCATTTGTATATTATGTTTTTTAATTATGAAATGTTGTTAAAATTATTTTTTAGTATTTAATATAGTCATTCTGAATACTTTAAAATTAATTAATTAAATATAATGTAATTAAATTTTTGAAATTATTTTTTATTTATTTAAATTTTAATTTTTTTATTTTCCATGTTCAATTATTTTATTAATTTTTTTCAAAATATTAACTTAAATTAATTAATTCTTTGTAATTATACATTTTGTCTTTATCTATTTTTTTTTCAATTATTACATATTCCATTTTTATTAAATTTATTTAACAAATTAATTTATTTTTATTTTTATTGAAATTAATTTTATATTATTCTATTATTTTTTTATTTTAATATTAATTCATCTATAAAATTAATTTTTTATTTATTTTAATAAATAAATAAATATCATTTTAGTTTTGTTATTATAATTAATAATGTTTTAATAGTTATTTATTTTATTTTATTAATATTTTTAATTAATTATCTAATGTATGAAAATTGAATTTGAATTTTTATTGTTTTGAAAAATTCACATTCATGAATTTATTTTGTTTAAATGTTAAAATATGTTAACCAATTGAAATGTGAATTTAATTATGTGTTCAAAAAGTGTAACACAAATTATTTGATATATAACACTTTAAAATGTGAATTTTAATATTTTAATTTCTTTTATAATTTTAGTTATCAAATTTTTATTATTTTAATTAATTTATTTATTAGGATCTATAAACACTCACCATCAGAAAACACCTACCAACAGTCGCATCTCAATTTGTTAACCTCCTCAATTCAACCATTGTTTGATCTAATGAAATGGTGAATCCCACAAATCACCACTAGGACATCCCACCTCCTACATACTTTCACCCACCGTCACCACTTCACCCACTGCCACTTTCATGCTATAGTGACTCCCCCATAGTCACTATTATGATGCACCCACCGCCACTTGCTCCAACATCGGCTAGTCCCCTACACTCTACAGCCATAAACAACAGTGACTCTCTGAGTCACTATTGGTATTCCCAGTGGCTTCTCCTTCCCACAATAATTTCCCACCTTCCTTTACCCACAACCACCTTTGTTGCAACCAGAACATTAGTCACATCCAACAATCAACTCAGGTGAACAGAAAAAATCCCAAAAATACACAATTGAAGCACTCTGGATCATCAATTGTAGTTGCCCCATGAATCGAAGAAGAAAAATTAAATTGAGGATTCGAAAGACATATCCATGCTGAAGCACCATATTTGGAAATCAATCCTACCCTCACCGTTGTAGATCAAACATATCATAATGCCACCATCTGTGGGTGAAGATTATGAGATAACATTATTCATGATATTTTCAAGGATCCACGGTCGATGAAGCTATTTGAGATACATCATCCATATTCTGCTAGTGGAGCTTCACCTCCACCATTGAAAACTCGATGTCGCCACCAAGAGGACCACCTGAGCACTACCACTTTTCCGCCATTGCCACAAAACATACCCCTTATCGTCAAGCACCCATCTGTGCCATTGTGACCCCACCCTTCTCTCATGTGTTGTAGACCACACTCATCCCCACCCCAAATTTAGCTGCTCGACACCCCCCATTTCTCTTTTCATTTTATTTATATAATATTATATACATAATAATAATAACAATAAAATTTATTATTATATAAATATTAATAATTATAAGTATTTATAATTTTATAATTATATATATTTAAACATTTTATATAATAAAATTATGTTATATGTATAATAATAAATATAAATAGGATCGTACTATTATAATTTTATTATAATATATTTTGTAATAATAATATTAGGTATATATTTTTATATGAATATTAATAAATATGTATGTAATTATTTTTTTAATACTGTATAATAGAACTCTAAATAATTTTGTTTTTTATAGTTTTATATTAATTTTTCATTATTTTTAGTAATGTTATGTTTAAAAATATTTAAACAATTTTTAATATTTATTTAATACTAATATTATTTATTTTTGTTTTATATGTTTCATGGATTTGGAATTTTTTTATGTTTTATCCTTTCTTTTTAATATTTTAGAGAGGATCGTCCTGCTGATACTATGCTACATGACTCTCAAATTGGAGTGATTTTTCATTCTATTAATGGTAGCTCAGCTACAGTTACTATAAGAGGAGGGATTACAGTGGAAAAGAAGCCATGTAGGATATAGAGTACATTAACCTGGATGTGACATTTAGTATGTGTATGGATCGGGTGAAGCATTGTCTCATAAGTATAAGAGTCCATAAGAGGAAAAAATAGGTAGGAGACATCTAGGGGAATTCTAGAACTATATGCACCACATTTCAGAACCGACATAGGACTCATTCCAAAAGGATCCATACATCCATCATGACTCTTCCATCCAAGATACATCCATTGGGATGAAGCATACATTCCATAATCCAACCATCTCTTGATAATCCTTTTATCCATGATCAATTCACCAATCATCGACACAGAAAATAAATAAGACAATCGAGTAGGGAGAATTCTCATCCCAAGAGGGCTCCTTCTTATTATTTTATTTGTTCTCTACACTATGTTTGAAAAGGATGTGATTATTTTTAGGATTTTTTAGTATTGGTGTTTCTTTAATTATAAATTACTAATTAGATTATGGGGTTTTGATCGAATGTATTGAACCACAATCAATTAATCTATTCTTACATCTGTATTAATCATAAGAGAGATGAGTTGTTTGATAAAATGATTTAAATTCCTATTCCTCATATGATTTATTCAACTCTAACTCATCTACTACGATGTTAAGGGTAGAGTATCATTTTTCATTAGAAACCACTACAGAAGTGAAAAACAAGAAAAGGTTGTGGTAAGCACTTCTCCATGTGGAAGCATAAGTATCATGGGTTCTATTAGAACTATTTATTCCTAATATAGATCAATGGAAAGGGGGATCTATCTAACAGTAGTTTGAATTTTCATTCCACTTCACAAAACATAAATACCTTTTTATTGGTTCCATTCAAGATCAGCTACATTTCAATAGATTTATTCCATTCCAGTTCCACTAACTCGTCCTCTGATTGTCTATTTATTTTCAGCATACATTCACCATTTCACTCTACACTTTCACCACTACAATCCAATTTATTCACTATTTTCAATTTAGTTTTTTTGTTAGAATTTTTCTTTGTTTTAGTTTTGTTTAGTCTATAACAACATAATTTGTTCTTTATGGTTCGACACCATTCACACAATAGTACTACTATAAGTAGGTAATATACGTTTTAAATTTACATGAGTCCAATGACCACATGGTTAAATTTTTGTGTTGTTTCTAGGGAAGGAACATGTGACAAAAAAAATAATTTTAACAATAACTAAAAAAATAAAAAACATAAAATCTAAAAAAATAATATATCTAAAAAAATTTACAATCAAAATTTCAATTCTGTTTTTCTTTATCTTTATGCACACATGAAATAATAATTCAGAAAATGAAACACCAATATTTGAAATAAATAAATATTTTTCTATTCTTATAAAGGTAATAAAAATGAAAAATCGTGGAAACATAGCTGAAAATAAAAATCTGAATGTTTTGCAGTCTATAGTGTCTTCTCCTGGGAGGCCTTGGTTTAAGAAGTTCCAAATTCCTATTATTTCACGAAAACCACATTTCATTATATTTTCTCTCAAGTCTATAAAATATGATATAAACAATATCATCTCTCCCAATTCTATATGTTCAATGGTCTTCAAGTATATGACTACCTTGAGTTTATTAGAAAATATTATGGGCGAGTCCTACAATTTCTTCAAAGATATTTGTGTGAATAGGAGTTGAGGTTGAGGTTACTTACATTATATCTTAAGGATAGGGCTAGAAATTTATTTTTATATCTATATGAGGAAATATGTTAAACCTAGGATAACGTTTTCAATTTCTGTGTATCAAAATTCTATCTCAAGAACACCACTATTGATGTTAGGCACATGATCACCCACTTTATCTAGAATGAGAGATAGATTTTTTGCGTGGCATGGGATTACTTTAGAGGTATTCGTAGAAAAATACCAAATCACTTGTTAGCTCTCCATATACTCATATAAAATGTTTACAATTCCCTCACCCCTTACAACCAGAACCATGTTGGAAAATATTTTGGGGGTGACTTCTTTGATTCCACATCCGATGAACTAAAAAAACCATTTTATAAGTTGGTTCAAAATTAATAATAAAATTTTACTATGAAAATATTCATCCATAGGGATTAAACCAATAACCAAGATGCTAATATTAATGAGAAAGTTTTATTGTAGAAGTGTAGTCACTCTGGGATGATTCGTCACACTTATAAATGTTGTCCCAACATTAATCTCCCAGTCCAGTATGAGGAAATTACTATGTTTTTGGAATATAGGGAAATGAATAAGAGTGTCCATGATCCCTTCTACAATCAATACAATTCTAGATATAAAATTTATCTTATCCTATCATGGAGGGATAAAGGTATAATGAAATATCCCACTTCCCAAAACTACCAGCCACAACCCAGACCTTATAATTCAAATAAATATGGGGCTAAATTTTCAAACACCCAAGGGGAACTTAAGGGAACGATGAAACAAATTCTAAGAAATATTTGTTCTCTAAAATAATACATAGAGTCCATAATTCATATTATAAAAATTTATATCGGTAAATGGCTTGGTACTTTAGAGGAATAGAGAACGGGAAATGACTCAATACAACAAAGTCAACCCAAAGAGAAAATTTCATGTCACCAACGACTTAGTTGGGCCTTAAAATTCAATAACCAGATAGGAAAAAATCTAGGAAAGAAGAAATTAATGATCCAACAAAAATTGTATTTGAAAAGGTATAAAATCAAAATTTTGCAAATCTAGACAGATTCAGAGAAACAAAAAAAATGGTAAAAATTCACATGAAAAATCCCAAGAACAATGAAAAATAAAATGGGGATTGGTAAAATAAATAAAGAATAATGTTAATTTTGAGGATGAGGATAATAAAACACATGTTAATAAGAATTACCCTTTCTCACAAATTTTCCATAATGGATGAAAAAGTACACTAAACCCAATTACCTCAAGTTTCTTCAATTTTTAATAGATTCAATGTTAGCATGTCCTCTGTAGAATATTTGAACACAATCCTTAAAATTTCTTAATCATTTCTTAGCTAATAAGAGGAATTTGGGTGAGATATTCACAATTAGTATGAAAGAGCCGTGCAGTTCTATATTTCAAGAAAAATATTCCTCCCAAACTGAAATATCGTGGTAGTTTTTCTATTTCTTTCAAAATTTGTTTAAGTGAGTAGATTAGGTTCTTATGTCATTTAGGATCTAGATTCAATATTATGCCCAACCCTATGTTTAAAAAATTGGGAATTGGGGAGAAAAATCAACCTCAGTGACACTATAATTAGTTTATAAGTCACTTTCCTACACATATGGTAGGGTAGATGATTTTTTGGTTGATGTAGGGAAACATCTATTGCCCAATAAATTCTCGATTCTGCACATGGAGCATGGAAAGAGTGTTCCAATCATTTAGGATAAGCATTCATAGCCATTGTTGGTGATGTAATTAATGTTTGAAATGGAAATATGACCTCTTTAGGCTAGTAAGGATCAAGATTATTTTCATTTCTGTAAAGAATCTTCACTTAGGGTGAGATGTACGTTGATTGATGTTGTTGTTGATGTTTTTAGAGCTAATATTATAAGAGAAAATCATCATCCCTCTTATGACACGACCTGTTGAGGGCCAACCTGTGACTACCCCAATCCCGCATCCAATAGGCCAAGGGTTGGAAACTAGCACCGAGTAAGAATATCCCAAATATTAGAGGCATTAGCCTAAATTACTTGCACACACACACACACACATAGCTCCAATCCCACACAATTTTAAACTATAAAACAACTGAAATAGTGAATGTATATAACTAAGATCCCACAATAGAGTATGATATAAAATGTAATGAAGATAGAAAAAGGGGGATAATAAAATCCCTACTAAAAGGTGTAAAGCGTTTATCATACTATAATGGATAGGACTAGGTAAAATGAAATCTCCTAGTAAACACCTCATTCTAAAAAGCTCCAGCTATGCTTTACATTCTCCCTACCATCCTAGGACACCATCACATGGGTATTCGTCTACATAAAACATGACACATGAGAGAAAATCTCATATAGGGTTTAGTATAGAAATACTCAGTAAGATAATTAAAACACTAAACATGATTCACCAAGTATTGTCTACTCAATACAAGATATAACAATAAATGTATAACAAAAACACCATGATATACTTGGGAAAGAAACAATTCCACTAGGTAGTCAGAAACAAATAGAAGCCATATAATTTTACTCGAAGGAATGCTCATTTTGGGATAATCCACTACATGATGCATATTATCATCAAAGGTACTCAAGAAAGTGGTCTATATTTTTGGGTTCTTCAAAAAAATCACTTTCCTATGAATACCCGGGTACATTGATAGGGGGTCGCACCCAAAACTGTTGGGGGACACTATGAACCCAATTTAGATCAACCTGAAACATAGGGGATCATATGTCAATGATTCAACAAACCCAACTGATAAAACCTACTATATAGTGGATAAAATCCTTATTTAAGGGGGTCACACTGATTTCACAAACCCCAAATGGGGATCAAAAGTGATAGAGGATTGTACACTAGTCTCACAGAGGGACTCTATAACTCAATTTGAGACTCTGCTTCTAGAGGGGACCATAATCCAATGATGATGATATAATGACACATTGAACCATTGAGGGAAAGGACCAATGGAAAACACTCAACCTGTACTAGTCAAACATAAGAAAACAAAGAGCTACAAACACTCATCAAAAGGTTATATATAGTATACCAGGGGGTACACATCATGTTCGATTATCCTCATACATGCTCTTGTGGAAGAGTATCACAAAGCATGTAAGATTCTATATACATAGCATGTTGAATAAGTACACAGCATGAAGTGACACATGGTATCCTACATGTCTCACCTGTCCGCATCCATGTACGGTATCAGTTTCCATGTACTCGCACATGTACACCAAGTCATGTTCATATCCAAGTACACGGCCAACCACTAGACCTTGTACTTTTTACGCATCCTTGTACTCTACAATGTACATGTAGTATCTCATGTTAGGGGTCACAAAGAATGTGATATTTATATTTTTATGAAACACTAGTGTCGTAGCTATGGGGAACATTGTGTGTAATGTCGAATTACACATCGTGTTTCTCATGACTTCCAGATCCACTTCTGTGTCATCATGCACTTAACCTAAGGTTTCATCATTGATAAAACCTATATATTATGGTTTTTAAAATCCTCATGTTTCTATTACATAGGATTATAGGCTCTGAATCCCCTCAGAAGATGATATGTTAAGAAAAATAGTCATCGATTGTCAAAACCATGAAGAACCTTAACTGCAAATACATTTGAGTCATTATCAATAATCTACCTCCATCGTCAAACCTCGACTGCATCATTAATCATGAACAACACCCACATTATCAACCAATTTCATTGAATAATGGTCGTACAATGACCAATTAATAGTTATTATTCAAATTGTTGTACAAAATAAAACACCCACGGTGAATGTGTGAAGATTGGTGAAATAAATCCATAAGCCATACATGTTTGGAATTAACCTCATTCAATATTTTTTTCCTTGATTCATTATCATATAAAAATATATATGAAAAAGGATAAATCAATGAACAAATAAACAAATCCTTTAACTTATGTCTATCTATGATGTGTATATCAATTTTTTTCATGGAATGGATTTTTGTTTTTCTATGATTAAAAAATAGGATGGAAATAAAAAATAATAACATACTACCAATAGTTTATATTGATTTTTGATGAAGAAATGTATTGTTGTTATAGTTAACAAGATCCTCTAACTCCATTGATGCAATGATCCATGATCTGTTTCTAATCTGTTATTGTCACAAAGAAATCACTTCTCCAATGGCTCCTAGGTCTTAAGGGTTGAGAGGACAACCCTAAGACAAATTCCATATTTGTATACTTAAAGTATATGATAGTTGCTGCATCAAAAAATAAACAAAATAAATTAAATATTTCATTTATTTCATTTTATTATGCCTGTAATGACTTTTCACAAATAGACCATGCCAACAAAGGTTATGTCACACCTTGGGTAAAACCCACATTTTAAACTCAATGGTTTCCTTATATTTCTAATCAAGACCCTCATTAGTGGGGATATTTCTCTTTTCCTCAAAACTGTGTGTTCATTCTATTTAATATATTTAAAACATTTATTCCTAACATAGTGGGCCTCAAAATCATATATCTTCTCAGTTCCTGGTCTAAAAAATAATCCATATTATATCCAAAAACTAGTACATGGAATATATGATTAATTACATTCTCCCTGTATTAGGGATTTTCAAGCTGGAAGGAGAAAAACCTACTCAAAAAGGATGAAGGTTCTAGGCTCACTTGTGGGTCTCCTGCTCTCAAGTTCTCTCATAGAGATTCACATATTTCCACTAAACATGCGTATTTGGAATCAAACACCCATGATGGATCCTCTCATTTCAATCATTGATATTTATCTGATACTCTACAAAGGTTTCTCCACCCTCGATATATATTTTTCACCAGTCGGTAACATGAGATGGGTTGTATATGTACTTCCTCATCTTTAGTACATGGAATACATTGTGTACTCGGTCCAACTATGATAACAGAGTTAAGAAATACGCCACCTCACCAATTGTAAATAGTATCTGAAAGGGAATAATGAATATTGTAGATACCTTACCACTGTGAGAAAATATCTTCAATCTTCATTGATGGGAGACTCTCAGGAACACACAGTATCCTTCATTGAAATTTAGAGGTCTTCATCATCAGTCCACATAAGAATTATGACTGCTCCATGCAATCATCTTCCACTCCTAGATGATCTTCACCTTTTTTGTAGTAGCTCACAACAACTCTAGGCCCATGAGTGGAGACTTCCGTGGAATAGTCCAAAAAAGTTGTGATCTACATGTTTTCCCATAAAAAGTGTTGAATAGTTTCATACCAATAGTGTAATGGTAGATGTTGTTGTATGAAAACTATAATAATTGTAGGTGATCCTCCTAATTACATCCAAAGTCTGACATGAAATATCACAACATGTCCTCTAATACCTGAATGTTCTGCTTAGTCTGGCCATCAGTCTGAGGGAGAAACACAATTCTTTAGTTAAATGGAGTCTCAAAGGCCTCATGTAATCCTCTCTAGATGTGATACATGAATTGAGTATCACATCCATAGATGGTTGTCGAGGGAAATATATAGAGACCGACTATCTCTTACATTGATAGAGGTCCTAATATCTATTCTAAACTCTTACATAAAATAGTTTGGAAGTGGAATAACTTGGTGATTCGGTCTACGATCACCTAAATGGGATCATATACCCTGTATTTGTGTGGTAATACCATCACGATTTCCATGGAAATACCACACCACTTCCACTCTGAAACCTTAAAGGGGTTAATCTAAACCCACTAGAAACTAGTGATCTTCCCTCACATGCTAACATGAAAGGTATCGAGAGAGAAACTCTACAACTCTATTATTCATACATGTCATCCAAAAATGATGTCGGAGGTCATGGTACATCTTTTCCACACCTAGATGTACTACTATAGGGGGTGTATTATACTCTCAAAATACCTCCTCCTTCAACATCAACTATAAAATTGTTCATCCTCTAAAAAGGATAATGTGATCCCCACATTCATAATATCCATCATGAGAATGTCCAGTTGATATATGAGTACGTAAGGTATCAAAGAAGGTATCTCCATGCTGAGAATCCATAACATGAAGTAAAATTGGTTGGGTAACAACCATCAATTTAAGATATGAAGTTATAACATTTTCCATGAAGTATAACTAAAATTAGTCTAACTACTCTAGATCCTCATCAAAGAATTTAGAACAAGATCTCATGTTGAGAGTATATACCATCAAATTTCCCTTCTCAAGTGTAGATACAATCATGAATTAATAGTCCTATAGGAACACTATACACCTCCTTTGTCTCAAATTAAGATCCTTATGTGATAAGATATTATTGAGAGTCTTTTGGGTAGAGTAGATGATAAATAACTCACCCATCAGTTAGTGTAATCACGTCTTCAATGATAAGACCACAAGTTCTAACATAAGATTATTGGTTACATAGTTTTTCTCATGTGGTCTCAACTAGTGTAAACTGTAGGCAAGATATAGATTCTTCTACATCCGAAAAAAATCATGTCTGGTCCCCGATGCATCAAATAACACTATGTAATTGACATCATCTGATGAAAATTTCAATATGGGAGTGCTCATCAAACTCTGTCTCAGCTCTTAATAGCACTAATAACACCTTTACATCCACCCAAAGGGATTCCCATTCCAATTAAATATTTTAAATGGTAATTCCACTCTATTCAATTCATGTCTAACTCTCTGATAGTACTCTACCAGCACAAATAAACATTGTACCTTAGTAGTACTTTTTTGTGGCTCCAAATAAAGAACTACCTCATCCATTTCTGGATCAGTTGCAACACTAGCCTGTGAGATGTCTTGTCCTGGACAGTGGACCTATTATTTACAAAACTCAAATGTTGAGATATTCTAAAAAATTTGGTTCTCTTGACGTGTTTCTTGGACCATCCTAAAGTGTCTCACAAACTCCTCCTCAAACGTTGAATACAGTAGGATGTCATTGACGATGACTACCACTAATTGGACTTTGAATGACTTGAAGATCGGGTTCATGAGTTCCATGAATACTTATAGGGTATTCATCTTTTTGAACATCATCACCAAATACTCATTATGACTATAATGATATCTGATGTCCATCTTACGTATATCCTTCTCATGTACTCACAGCTGGTGATAACCAGCTCTGGGGTCAATATTTGAGTACCATCATTCCCCTCTCAACTGATCAAAGAGGCCTCTGATTCTCATTAGTATATATTTATTCATCATGGTCACCTAATTTTAGAACTAGTAATCTACACACAACCTCTAGCTCCCATATTTCTTATCAGAAAACAAAACTAGGTATACCCAGGGAGAAATGATGGGTCTCGCAAATCCCATCCACTAAAAATTTGTCAATTCCACCCTTATCTCTTAAAGATCCAAGAGAGAAATCCCATAAACTAGAATATATATAGATTCCATCCTCGTGTTAAATTCGATGTTTAATTTTATCTATAGTTGGGGGGTAATCTCATTTCATCCTTAGGAAATATGTCTTGTACTTCACCACCACTGCATGAAACTGATATCCTAAATCATCCATTTATCCAAGAGTAATTCAATCCAACTAGTGATTAATCTATTACACACTACTATTCATGAGTTCATCTTACTCCTCCAAAATTTCCTTTTCTCCCACAAAATAAAAACCTCATTCAATCTCTGTGGATAGAAAATGTCATGTACCTAAAATAATCAATCTATGAATAAACTATGGACATACATTCCATAGCTATGATGACTTCGTAAGTCCTCATAGCTCCTATAAATGGATCCTAAAAAAACAATCACATCCAAGAGTTAGTTTTCCTAGTCAACACAAGTGTTTAATCACCGAGTCACTACCTGTCAGAATCTCTAATCATAATGGTCAATCAAATGGCTCAATTAGAATCTCTAAGTCTGAAACCAGAGAAATGATGATGAAGGAATGAATAACACATTCATCTATCGATACTGTAGATAAAGTATAAAATAAATTTATTGTTCCTCATATCATCCTTGAGTCCTTGGGGTCATAGGATTTTATAGCCTACATCTGGACTCATCCCTTTCCACCCACACCCTGATCCTCGACAGACTACCTAGGGGTGGTGGTGGTAATAAGTTGAACCACTAACCACATCATGCTACCCTATCAACCCCTCTTCCATGCCTGTTTCCCTGAGAACTATCCTTCTGCAACAACTATCTCTGCCTTGATGGTCCCTCAACCATCCCATGATCATTTTTTTGTCAATTCAAACAATATCAAGGAATATTTCCCCAACATTCATAGGAGAAACACCACCTCTCCCCCACCTAATTCAAACCACCCGATGATCCCTACACCACTAGCCCTATGTCTGGGGATTTCCTTTGAGAATATATGAATCACTTGTATGCCTATGATTATTGTTGGTTACCTACTATCATGGTCTCAGCTACCCAGTACCCACTAATAGATCCCACTACCAATGTCTACTCTGCTCGAATAATCTCCTCCAATAAGTCTCTATCAAGCACCCCAACATTTGTGGGAATGAAAAGGGATAACACTAAAGCCCTGATGTCTCAGTGTAGGCCCTACTCAAAGGTCTGATTTCTAAAGAACTAGTCTATAACCTTAAACAATGAGTAATGTGAGGGATCTGTAAAACTCGACGGGTACTTCACCATGGTTATATTGGCCTACTGTAATAATAGAATCTCTTTTATGTGTACCAATCACAATGTGGAAGATATAAATCCTACCTTATGAGACACTCAATGTTTGAACAGGTTAGAGATGTATCATCGTGTGACTGAGTCACTATGCTCCACCATCTTCCAACGTCACTATGAAGAAGACTCACTACAAGGAGTTCGATATAATCCGTAGGAACATTAATAAGGCATAAAATATGAGTGACTTCATATTTATAGTCCTCATCCACCAGGGGGTCTGGATCACCCCAAAACATGAGACGTCACAGCCTATGAAACATGTGAAACAAAATCAACCTGAATTCATCCTCATCTAGTACTATCATCCCTAGATGCTACCCAACATGTGGTGGTATAGCTTCTTAACCACCCTGAGGTTCTATCTCTAGTACATGCCCCTATATTTATGCCTCTTCAATAGGTGTATCATCCTTGGGATCATGTAGTAGAATTTTGGAATACTATCTATATGGAGGTATCCTGAAATAAAACAAGATGTACAAAAATTAAAGAGTTTATTGGGAGAGATTACTCTAAAATGTCATGGACAACACAACTGTTCCTATATGATGTATAAACCAAAAAATTTCACTGTAATAAAATTGAACATGTACCAAGTTGAAATTTGGGTGATTAGAGTCCTGGTGTATGGATATGTTGGTCAATGGAACCAAAACTGGAGTCTTTGGCCTAAATTCATACTCAAAAAACTAAATGTAACACCCAGACTATAGTCCCCTAGTGTTGGTGAATTATAAAATAATATTCGCATTATCACAAGGGATCAAACTCTTGAATGAATGATCTGTTTAGTAGCCTTGTAAGTACTAGATACATTCATAAGTTTTACATTACATTATAAAATTAAAAAAAACAACAACATTGTATCCATTTACCACATTCATCCCTTAGACTATCCATGCAGGTCAGTCATAACATACTTCTTCACATCCTAGGAAAAATAAAACATAGAAAGGGGTGAGGTCATATGCTCAGTAAGGATAAAAATATAGTAGAAACATTCAAGAATGAGGATAAATATTTAAGGTAATGTATAAGACTCAATAACATTCCGTTTAAACATAAACTTCATTATAATATTGCAAGGATAAATCAAATAATTCCATTTACTTATTCACTGGGATATTCTACTAGTAGAATAATCACATTTAATATCAATATCCAATTTCATGATGTTGGAATTCATAATTCCAGATTTCATAACCATATAGTCAAGGCCTTGTGCCAAGACATCAAATATGATTTTTTAAGGCCTGGTTTTAAGACAGTAGTATGTCTCTTGAGACCTAATGATGCATCGAGGAGCTATAGCAGGATCCACCTATCACTTACTGAGTCCAATGCATTCCTCATATGAAAAGTTTTAAACATAACATAAACATTCGTATTAAAACTATCTTACGAAATGTAAGTAATTTATCTATAAACCTTGAATGTTGTAAAAATAACACATCCACAATAAAGCATATCAAAAAATCTTCAATACATTATGAAGGATTTGTATCATAATAATCAACTTCAAACAATCTTAAAATCCATCAAATGATGTTGACATAAGTGAAATCAAAACTTTTTGTAGAGAAATTTCTCTTTCTATTTTGAAATTATTTAAAAGTCATATAACTATAAAACAGAACATTTATTTTGATAATATTCTTATAATTATGTATGGGAGGTTTCAATAATGTTATAATGGTAGAAAATAGATGCATCTGCTGTATAAGTTAAAAAAAATACATTCTTACCTTAATTTAGTTGAGAAGGTCTTAAAGTACCTTGTTTGGAAAATGATGAAATGATTTATTTCAAAACATATGTGGTCAGATAGGTGTATAAATGACTTTAACCTATATTATAGTAAATAGTAAAAAACTTTGAATTACATTTTTATGAAAACTTGAATGTTGATGATAAAGAGGTCCATGTAGTTACTTACATATTAATAACCTTAGATCTGTAACGAGATTGTATAATTAACCCTTACCTTTTAGATTTCCTTAGTAAAAGGTACGTTAACCTCATGTATAATAGTTAAATCATTGTTATTAAATTATACCAAAATTATACATATAAATATGATAACATATGTGATATTCTAATATTTCATTGTTTATAATATTTTTGTATTATCATCATTTTGGGTATTAACTGATTCGTTTTCTGTTATATGCCTCATTAAGTAATCTATGTATATTATGGATATGATGTATTTGATTCATATAATGAATTATATTATGTTCATAAACATTATTATTAATCATGAAATGAAAATTATTCCTGAATGATTATGATGGGAAATGAATCTCATCACGTTCGTGGAGACGGTAATCCGTACATACGCACGAGCGACAATATCATTATATTGATTGTGAAATCAATTGTAATTGGATGTTATATAATATATACAGAATCATTAACATGTTTTATTCTTTATTGACATGATTTTTACTCATTATTATATCCATCCAAATAATTAAGTGTTTGAATAAAAAACAACACTATGACGTGATGACGGTACGCCGTACATACGAACATATGGTGACTTTATCATTTATAGGATGGATAGAATAACGAATATGGTTGTACCATATTTATAATAACATCATATTATGTATAAGGGACTATAGTTATTATTTTGGTATGGAAACAACAATTAAAGTGGAAGTGGAAGAAGAAAATAACATGAAAGAGGGTGGTGAAATTACTACCTCTTCTTCGCGTGTTTCCTGTTGAGTTGATAAAAAGGGATCCTTAGGATCACTTTACAATCAAATCATGGCCACTAGGTTTATGGTATGATAGTTTAATGGTTATTTGGGCAGGTTTTTGTCAAGAAAAATGGATTTTGAGGTGTGAAATTAAGAGAAGGGGAAGTACCCTTTTATAAGAGAGGTGAGGGTCACTTTAGGAAAAGCTTGAAATATTATTTTATATTAAAATTATTTTGTATTTATAATGGATATAAAATGATTTATTTCAATGTTACGGTGGGGATGGATCGAAAAACATTCAACCAATAGGTTTTAGATAGGTTTAGGTCACCATAATAACCTTATCTTTTATATTTAACTCTTAGTAAAATAGTTTGACATTTACCATGTCTCTTTGTATTTTTAAATTACATGGTTAATAATCATACTATAACAAGACAAGAGAACCCCAAGTGGTTAGGTATTAATACATATAACCTTATCTATGTCCTTTTTTTGATCCTCTGATTTTTATAAATAATATATCAATTAACAATATATTATTTTATTAAAAACTCAATTATGTTAATTTTGAAACTATTTAGTATTTGATTTTTTTGAAACCCATAAAACATTATCACTTCCAATAAATATTATTTAATCAACCAAATAATTTTATATTAACCTATTAAATTTGTTTAATTCATCATAAGTCTCAATTTATATTTATTTGGATATTTATAATGTCTATAATTTTAATATTTCATTATTAAGGTAATTACTGCATCACCATTGTGTCATAAATTAATTATATTATTTAATGTATAAAATTTATAAATAAAATTCCATTATGTATGAAATATTTTTAGCTTTATAATGAATATTTATAGTCGAATTTATATTGTGTGTAACCCAATATTAAAAAGGGTTTAGTAATTAAACATTGAATTTAACTTTTTTGATGCCTCTTTAAATAAAATAATAATAAATGTCCTAATCTAATCCATGTGGACCAAAAAGAATCATATTTTATTCCTAAGGTTGTTTCCTATCGAATTAAATTTATCCAATAGAATTTGGAAATGTGTTGGGATAATTATAATATCATTTTTACGGTCAATTACCATATTTACTTTTAACCGTGGTAAATAAAAGTCAATAGTTACTATTCAAAAAAAATTATGTTTGTCTTATTGAACCAAATTTTACATAATGATGTCAAATTTTTCTCTCATATTTTTTAAATTTGACTCATAGAAGTAGTATAAATAAATTTTATGCCAATTTTCAAATTCTCCTAAAAGGTGGGTAAATGCCTGTAATAAGTTCAATATAATTTTATATATATTAAATTATTATAAAATGAATATAATGAAATAAATTGAACATATATATGTATTATGTATATATTATTACCTAAAATAAATTGAAATAAAATAAATAATTACATAAATAAAAAGTCACTTTTAAACAATAACGCATGGTATTTCACTGTTCTTCAAAAATTGAATGTTTTCAGAAATATATCAAAAATTAAACATAAGCTAATTTTAATATTCTGAATTCAAAAATGAAGTCCGTTTGGAGAAATAAAATTTATAAATTTTCAAAATTCATGAATTACTATTCGTAATGGCTAGTTTGATTGGTCATGATGTGTTAAAACTCCATGTTGCGTACAATGGAATCTACCGCACTATTCAAAGGGAAACATACCATAGAATCATGGGGTGTTACATTATACCCTTCCTAAAATAATTTGGTCCTCAATATTTCTAATATATTAATGCATAATATGATTCATTTGGTTCTTCATCATATGTTCCTCAGATTCCCATATTGCCTCTTCCATCTTATGGTTTCTCCATAGAACATTTACCAGACGAGTCATTTGGTTACTCAGATCATGTTCTCTAGTATCAAGAATCTTGACATGATCTTCATTATAATAGATATCAAGTACAAATTCAGTATCCTCATAGGTGAGTACTTGTATTGGGTCAGGCAGATATTTTCTCAACAGTGATATGTGGAACACATCATGACCTTTGGAGTGACTTGGAGGTACTTCCAAACAATAAGCCACAAATCTAATTCACTCTATAATTTTGAAAGTTTTAATGTTCCTGGGACTCAGTTTACCCTTTTTATCGAATCTTATAACACCCTTCCATGGAGATACCTTCAAGAAAACAAGATCTCATTATTGAAATTCCAAATCCTTCCTCTGATTGTCAGCATAGATATTTTGCCTAATTTGATCTTCTTTGATGTGGGTTTGGATAATATTCACCTTTTTTATTATTTCTCCAACATGTTCTGGCCCTACGTGTTTTATTTCACCAACATCATCCCAACAACATGGTGTGCAATATCTCTTTCCATATAACTCTACATATGGTGCCATCTGAATACTTGAATGGAAGATATTGTTATAGGAAAATTCTACCATAAGTAAATATTGATCCCAAATATCTTGAATGTTACGTGATCAAGATTTCAAAATTTCTTCTAAAGTTAGAATAATACATTCTAATTGTCCATCAGCTTTAGGGTGGTGGGAATTTCACAAATGATGTTCAGTATCTGAGGCCTTTTGATGACATTTCCAAAATCATGATGTAAAATGGGGATTGCAATCAGAAATAGTCAATATGGTTACACCATGGAGCCTCACAACATCATTAATATATAGTCATTATAGAAGTTCCAGTGGTAAATCTTCTCTTATAGCAACATAATGTGCTGAATTGGTAAGACGATAAATAATGACCCATATTTCATCATTCCTTCTAGGAGTATTTTGTAGCCCCAAGGCAAAGTCCATCATAAAATTTTTACATTTTCACTCATGTATGGGAAGATGTTACATGACTCCTCCAGACTATATCCTTCTATCTCTAACTTTTTTACAAACCATACATCTTGGCACAAAATTAGAAAGCTCCCTCTTCATGTTGTCCCACCAACAATTTTCCATCAAATTTTTATACATATAGGTTCTAATAGGGTGTATAGAGAAATTGGATCTATGAGCATCCTCTGACAATTCCCTTTCTAAATTAGGTATATTGGGAACACAAAGTCTCTTCCCAAATATCAGAATTCCTTCTTCCTATACGAAGTACCTCAATCTCCCATCATTTATAGATTTAATATTCTTTTCAAACACTTAATCATTAGTATTAGATGTTTTTATCCTTTCTTGGAAATAAGGTTTTTCAAACATTTGAATAAGTATTGATGTTTCACCTTCTATGGTAATTACCATATCCATCTTTACTAGATCAATGAAAATAGGATCCCTTTCAACTATCATCTATTCTCAAACTCCATGATCTTTTTTTCTCAAATCATATTCAACCTTATTTTCCATCATCGTGTGGTAGTGTATTGTGAAATCATAATCATTGAGTAGTTCAAGACATCTCCTATGCCACATGATGAGTTCTTTTTGTGAGAAAATATACTTCAAACTCTTGTGATCGGTATAAATATCTCATTTTTCAACATAGAGAAAGATTAAAGCTAATAACTCAAGATCATGAGTTGAATAGTTTTTCTCATGAATTATTTTATGTCGTGATGCATACGTAATAACTCTATCATTCTATATAAAAGCACAACCAAGACCATTCCTTGATGCATCACTATAAATAACAAACACATCATTTCCTGGAGGTAGATTCAAGATAATATCATTGAATAATATTCTCTTCAGTTCTTCAAAACATTATTCACACTATTTTTTCTAGAAAAATTTAACCCTTTTAGGTGTGAGCTTGGGTAATGGGTTAGCCAACTGGGAAAAATTATGGATGAAACGTTGATAATGACCTATTAAACGAATAAAATGGCATACCTCAGTTATACTCGTCGGTGTTGGCCATTCATGGATTGACTTGGTATTTGAAGAATGAACAAAGATTCGATCCTTATGAATATTTGTATAAGAAATTAAATCTTATGAAGCCAGAATTTATAGTTGCCGAACTTACCATATAATTCATTTCTTCTGAGGGTTTTCAGAATAGTGCCCAAGTGATTTTCATGATCTTGGTAGATTTTTTAGTATTCCATGATATCATCAATAAATACCACTACAAATTCATCAAGATATTTATTTAATACACTATTAATTAAGTCCATTAAGACAAAGGGACCCTTAGACAGTCCAAAATTCATTTCTGTAAACTCGTAATGCATGTACCTGGTTCGAAATATTGTTTTCAGAATGTCTTCATTATTCACACCCAACTGATGATATCCAAATCAAAGGTCAATATTTAAAAAATATTGATCTCCATTGAGTTGGTTGAATAAATAATAAATTTGAGATAGGGGATACTTTTTCTTTATTGTTACAACATTGATCTCCCATTAGTCAATTCAAAACCTCATAGATCTGTCTTTCTTCTTAACAAAAAGGGAAGGGGTTCCCCAAAGGGAAACACTAGTGTGAATAAATCCCTTATTACACAATTCATATAGTTTTTTATTTAGTACCACTATTCCCATAGTAGACATTCTATAAGGGGTCAGCGAAATGGGACTTGAACAAGGAATTAAATCAATAGAAAAATCAAATTCTCATTCTAGAGGATGTCCAGGTAAATCCTCTAGAAACACATCAACATATTCTTGAAAAATAGGTACTACCTCTATTCAAACATTATTTTCCTCACCCATAATTATTTCATTATATTACTCCCCAAAAATATAATTTTGTAGATCTACTAGGGGTGGATCTAGATAAGAATCATGTGGTGACGTTTATGCTCTAACGATAAGGTACTCTTTATTATCATCAAAAATTGTAACTTACTTCTTCTTACAAAATATTTTTGTATCATAGTCTGAAAGCCAATACATTATAAGTATTGTATCGAATTCAATCATGGTTATGATGATGATATCACCAGATAAAGAACATTTATATGCCCTAATGGGAACTGATTCACAAAACATTGATGTGTTGATACTTCCCGTAGGAGTTTTGACTGACAACCCCCTTGTCAAGTCAAATTGAAAATATCAAATTTTCATAGCGAACAAGGAAGATATGAAACAATTTGATGATCCAAAATAAAATAAATCATTGTCTAACCACGAGGAATCAATTAAATGACCCGCCAGTAAGTCTTTCAGAGCTGCTACCATAACAGTAGTGATCACATATGCTTGGCCTTTCTCCCATGTCATTTTCTGAGGTATGTTCCCTTGGTTCATAGGAAATTCATTTGAATAATTTCCCATTTATTTATAATTTTAGAATTCATCATTGACATCCTCTATATTTCCCTTGCATTCACAAGCATGGTGTCCATTTTCACAATACTTGTAATAGACTCTCATTACAATTAGGAAAGTACCATGTTTTTTCTTACTGCATTTACTGCACGATGAATATTCAACTTTTTGATTCGTCACCTTATTTCCATTTCTAGAGTGATCAGAATATATCTTCTTCTCTTTCTTTGCTTTAAAGTCATAAAACATAAAGAGTTCCTTTTCTATCTTGACAGTGCATGGGTCAATATCTACGTATGATGAGTAGGATTGTGAGCATAATTCTTAACGGAGAAATGGTTTTAACCCTTCAAATAATCGGTCAATATTACTCCTTGGGTTGTAGATATAATCTTCTACATGTCTTTCTATCCTTGTAATGTTAGCCTCATACTTTGCAACATTCTCATCCCTCTTTTTCCTCAGACTCAGAAATTGCATTTCATATCCACTCAATAGTCACGAGGAAATTATTTTACTAATAAAATATCTTTAAACTGCCTCCATTCCATGATTGATAATTCTTAATCTTATTTTTTGGTTTTGGATTAATGACCACCATTGATATTGCATCTCCCGTGAGGTGATAAATTGTCATGACTACATTTTCCCTTTCTCTACTCCCCGAAGCATGAAATATTTTCTATAATGAACTTATCCATTACTCAACTACTAATGTATTTGTACTCTCATTGAATATTGGTGGTTGTTTCCTCATGAAGTGGTCTCACATTGATCTTCTACATTGTAGATCCGGGTCCTCCAAATGGGTAAGATTATTATTCATAACCTGAGTGAGTTGTCCCAATATGGTGATAAGCATATCAGAATTAGTTGCATCACTATATAGACTATAATTATTGAGTAGGAGGGAAATACCAACATTGATTACAGGTGTGGATACACTTTCTATTCATTCCACTATGAACCATTTCTAAACAATGGCATACACTAGATTAGTTTAAGAATCACAATACATAATTCCAAACATGTAAAACACTTAATAGAAAATGAAATAACTATGGATTTAATCCATAATTATAAAAAAAATTGTTTTCTTTGACTATTTATATATTCATAAATAATTCATAATGGTTTCTAATGAAAATGTGAATTATCCTAAGCATTTCCTCTAGTAGTGTCGTAACCAAGAGTCAAACAAGGCCTATTTTCTTGTATCAACATACCCTGGGTCAAGCCCAAAACTCATTGTCAAAATTTTCACTCGTATGTTTATAAATTCGAGAGATGCCTCTTCCATATCATATACACATAGGGATTTATTTCTTGGAAAATACACAAAATCTCTACTCTACCAAAATTCTTGTATGTTCTTGAATGCCAATCCTCAAACTCTATCATAGGGTTATGTGATCTAATCAGAGTTTATCTAAATCTGGTTTCCATGGATTGTACTAAACTTCCACTGATACCAACTATAAATCATCGACCCCAGTTCCCCAGTGTTAGTGTATTATTACATAACATTGGAATGATCACAAGGGATCAAAATCCCAGAATATCGATTAGTTTAGTAGCCTTGGAAGTAATAGATACATTCAGAAGTTTAACATTACATTATAAAATGAAAAAAATCAACAACATTGTGTCCATTGACCACATTCATCACTTAGACTATCCATACATGTCATTAATAATATACTTATTCACGTCTTGGGAAAAATAAAACATAGAAAGGGGTGAGCGCAGATGCGCAGTAAGGATGACAATATAGTAGAAACATTCAAGAATAAGCATAAATATTAATGGAAATGTGTAAGACAAAAACACAAACCTTTTATACGTAAACATCATCATAATATGGAAAATATAAATAAAAAAATTACATTAACAGATTCACATGGATATTCTAGTAGTTGAATAATAACATGTAATTTTAATAACCAATTTCATAATGTTGGAATGCATGATGCAAGAAATCATAACCAAATAGTCACGGATTTGTTCCGAGACTACAAATAAGATTTTATCAAGGCCTTGTGACAAGACAGTAGGTTTTCTCATGAGACATACTAATGCATCGAGGATCTATAACAGGCTCCACCAGTCACTTACTAATTCCAATGAATTCCTCATATAAAAAGGTTTAGACATAACATAAACATTTGTATTAAAACTAGCATAAAAAATTTCAATACATTATCCATAAACTATGAAAGGTGTAAAAATAACACATCCATAGTCAAACTTGTTAAGAACCTTCAATACTATATGGATGATCTGTATAATAATAATCAACTTTAAACAACATTAAAATCCATCAAATGATGTTGACATAGTTGAAATCAAAACTTTTGTAGAGAAATATATCTTTCTATTTTGAAATCATTTAAAAGTAATATAATTATAATCCAGAACATTTATTTTTAATGTATTATTATAATCTTTTATGGTATTCTTTGATGATGTTATAATGGAAATAAATATTCACACCATCCATATAATTTTAAAAAAGTCATTCTGACCTTAATTTTGTCCAGAAGGTCATAAAGTACCTTGTTTGGAAAATGAAAAAAAATATTCCTTTGAAAACATATTTTATAAAATAATGGTATAAATGACAATAAACCATAGTCTTGTAAATTGTAAATTTTGTTTTAATTACATTTTAAAGACAATATGGATGTGGATGATAAAGTGGTCCCAGTAGATACTTACGTATTAACAACCTAGGATAAGTAAAGACATTAGAGATTTAACCTTAATCTTGTACATTTTTTAGCAGAGGTTATGTTAACCTCATATTTAATAGTTAAATAATTTTTATAAAATTATAAAAGAATCATATAAAAAAATATGATATCATATATTATCTTTCAATATTTCATTTTAAGTAATATTTTAGTAGTATCATCGTTTCTGGGGTTAACTGATTCGTTTTACTATATGTCCTTGGTAATGTAAGACATGTTTGTTTTGGATATGATGTATTTGATTCATATAAATAAAAATATTATTTTCATAAACATTATTATTAATAATAAAATTAATATTATTATTGAATGATTATGATGGTAAAAGAATCTCATTATGTTTGTGGTGATAGTAATCCGTACGTACGCACGAGGGACAATATCATTATATTGATAGTGAAATCGTATGTAATAAGATGGTATATCATAAATAAAGAATAATTAATATGTTATATTTAATATTTAGATTAGTTATACACATTATAATACACATCCAAATAATGATGTATTTGAATAACAAACTACACCATGACGTAGAGACGGTAAGTCGTACGTACGAACGTATGATGTCTTTGTCATTTATAGGATGGATAGAATAACCAATATGGTCGAAACATATTTATAATAAAATCCCAATATGTATAAGGTACTGGAAAAATTATTTTGTTATGGAAACAAAAAACAAATAGGAAGTGGAAGAAAAAAAGAACGTTAAAGAGGGTGGTGAAATTATCACCTCTTCTTCACGTGTTTCATTTTGAGTTGATCAAATGGGCTCCATAGGTTGGATTTATGATCAAATTAAGGTCTGTAGGTTTAAGGGAGTACATTTTAGAGGATATTTGGGAAGGTTTTGGCTAAGCCAAATTTCTTTGGATATGTGAAATTAAGAGAATGTGAAATACCCTTTTATAAGAGATGTGAGGGTCACATTAAGAAAAGCCTAAAATATAATTTTATAATAAAATCAGTTTCAGTTTATAATGCCTAAAAAATGATATATTTCGAGGATAAGAGGGGTATGGGCCCAAAACCTCTCAACCAATAGGTTTTATAAAGATATAAGTCACCATATTTACCATATATTTTATATTTAACTCTTAGTTAAATAGTTTGACATTTACCATGTCTCTTTGAATTTTTATCTTATATGGTTAAAAACATACTATAACAATTTAAGAGAAGCCCAATTGGTTTAGTAATAATATATATAACTTTATATAAGTATTTTGGATGATCATTAGAATTCAAATAATATTATATCAATTAATAATATAGTATTTGTTTTAAAAACTCAATTATGTCAATTTTGACACTACATAGTGTTTGATTTTTTTGAAATCCATAAAAACATTATCAATAAAAATAAATAATATTTAACCAACCTTAACATGTTATATAAACCTATAAAATTAGTGGAATTAATATGAAGTCTCAATTTTCATTTATTTGGATATTTGTAATATAATTTTTTTTAAGATTTCATCATTGAGGTAATTACTGCATAATCATTGTGTCATAAGTAAATTAAAATATTTTGGTTCTAATAAATATAAATAAAATACCATTATATAGGAACTATTTTTATATTTATAACGAATATTTATTGTTGAATTTATATTATGTGTAGCCCTATATTAAAAATGTATTAATTATTAAACTTTGAATTTAACTCTTTTAATTCTTCTTTAAATAAAATAATAATAAATGTCCTAATCTAATCCATGTGGATCAAATAGGATAATATTTTATTTCTAAGGTTGTTTTTGGTCGAATTACACTTATCCAATAGAATAAATACATGTGTAAGTGTAATTATAATATCATTTTTACCCCTAATTACCCTATTTACTTTTAACCGTGGTAAATAAAAGTCAAAGTTACTATTAAACAAAAATTATTTTCATCTTATTAAACCACATTTTACTTACAGATGTCAATTGTGTCTCTCAAATTTTTGAAATTCAACTCAATGAATAGGAAAATGTATGTTATATACAATTTTGTAAATGCTCCTAGAAGGTGGGTAAAAGACAGTAAAATGTTCAATAAAATTTTATATATCTAAAATTATTATAAAATGGCTCCAATGAATTAAATTGAACATATATAGGTATTATGTATCTATTTTTACCGTAAATAAATTAAAATAAAATAACTAATTACTTAAATAAAAATTCAATTATAAAAAATAACTTAGTGTTTTCAATATTCATCAAAAATTGAATGTTTTAAGAAAAATAAAAAAATTCCCCCTAATCTAATTTCGATATTCTAAATTCAAAAATGATGTCTATTTTGAAAAATAAAATTTATAAAATTTCAAAAAGTGGGTATTATTATTCATAACGGCTAGTTTTATTGGTCGTGGGGTTTTAAAACACTATTATCCGTACAAAGAAAGATATTGTATTATTCATAGGGAAACATACCCTGGATTATTGGGGTGTTACACTAAACACTATTTCCCCAAACCAATATCACTAATTCTAGTCCAAATGTAGAATATACAACTCTGATACAAATCTATCATGACCCGACCAATCGATTTCTGACCAATGACTAACCCAAGCCTACCTCCAATTGGCCAGGGGATGGCGACTAGCACGAAGTAGGCATATCCCACAAATGGGAGGCATTAGAATAAATTACATGAATAGACACACATCTCTAACCCCAAAAAATACTGAAAAATAAAACAACTATAATATTTAATGCATACAACTAAGATCCCATAACATAGTACATCAATAAAAGTACTGAAAACAGAAAAAGGGGATAAATAAAATCCAAACAAAAAGCTGTAAAGAGTCCAACCATCTCCACGAGTGAGGACTGAATAAAATTATAGCTCCCTATAAACACCATGGTATGACATGCTCTAATTACACTCCACTCGCTCCTTATCCCACCATTACACCATCAAAACGATCGTCATCTGCATAATACACGACAAGTGTGGGAAAAACCCATACAATGGGTGACTATTAAAATACTTTTTAGGACACCCCAAAGACACTAAACATTTTGCACAAATAATATTTATCTCAATATAAGATATAAAAACATATTTATAACATAAAATCCCAAATATACTCAAGAAAGAAAATACACAACCTAGAAGTCATAAACCACTTCTAGCCACATGATTCTTCTCCAAAAAATACTCGTTTGGGGAGAATCTACTTCATGAGACATCCTATCATTAGAGACACTCGTTGAAGAAGTAAAGATCACTAGGAACCAAATAATAATTATCATTCCCGGATATATAAATCGGGTTCATGCCCAGAACCTCTGGGGGTCACCACAAACAAAATCTAGATTATCCCACTATATAGGAGATCATATTACAATGATTTGACAAACCCTTATGATACAACCTACTAGATGGAGGATCAATTCCCAATTTAGAGAAGTCACACTGATTCCAAAAACCCCACCTATTGAAAAATGGTGATATAGGATCTCACTCTAGTATCATTAGGGGACTCCATAACTCTATCTGAGACTCATCATGTAGATGGGATCACTATCTTGTGATGAGGAAGTAATGTCACATTGTACCCTTAAGGGAAAGGATCGAGGGAACACGAAAAACCTATGCTAGTTAAAACTAAGAAATATAAGATCCATACATATTGTGAAATGGGGAAATGGCGTATAATATGGGTACATAGTGTGTTCACCTATCCCCATGCCAAAACTTCTGGAAAATACTCATACAACATGTAATTCTCAAGATTCACATCACCTAGGAGAATTACATGTTTTGTAGAGACAAATAGTATCCTTCCTGTATCTCCTTGCTGTGTTTATGTATGGTAGTCTTGTCTGTGTACTGGATTGTGTACACCAATATGTGCTTGTGTCCAAGTACACAGGGTTCCATAAGGGCATGTACTTTTTCCCATGTCCGTGTACTCTCAAAATTAAATACTAATCCTCGTGGAAGGGGTCACATGGAATGTGATTGAGTCACATGGTGTATGATATTTATCATTGGTCTAAATACTAGTGCCTAAGTGAAGGGGCCCACAAGGCACGTAATTACGGATTACGCATCATGTTTCTTGGGGTTTCCAGATCCATTTCTACATCATCTTATGCTTCGTTGAAGCCTCCACAATTACCAAAACCTATAGATATTGGATTGTCTAGGCCACTAGTTTCCATATATTAGGATTTTGGACTCTAAAACTGCTGAGAAGATCATCTGTTGAGAAAAACTGTCACCATTCATCAAAACCAAAAAGAATCGAAACCAAAAATCCATATATTCTTCTCACCATCATCCACCGTTGTCATTACCCATCATTAACACCATCAATCATGAACCATACCCATTGTATCAAACCCTTGATTTTAATAATAGTAATGTAATGATAATATACTGGGGAATTTTCAAACCATGAGCCCAAAGAAAATTCCCCTAATGAACATGGATATAACAGAGGAAGAAATCATAAGCCATAAAAGTGAAGAATGAACCTCTTAAATTGTTCGTTTAGCCTTGGTTATTTACCATAGAAAAGATAAATGAAGAGGGATAAACCAAAAAACAAATAAACAATCCAATCAATTTATGTCTATCAAAAATTCAAATATCAATTCTATTCATGTAATTGATATGCATTCAAATGATATAAATAAACAGGATGGACATCCCAAAGAGAAACATCATCCTTGGAATTTGTAATTATCCTTGATAATTAACAGTTATGTTGTATTCATTGAAAAGATCCTCTAACTCCATTGGAACAAAAAATCACTAATCTAATCTCGATACTTCATTGTAGCCAAGAAAACTCTCCCCAAATGGCACCTAGGTTTCTAGATCTTAGTGGAAAACATTGAGAAATTTTTTATACCTCTATACTTAATGGATTTTTGAGTCTCTACATAAAAAAATAAATGAAATAAGTTAATTTTTTTATTTATTTCACTTAATTATGTTCACGATGAATTTTTATCAAACAATATGCACTGAAAAAGGTCATGTTGCATGTGGGAAAAATATGTATTTTGAACTCAACAGTGCCCTTAGATTTCTGATCTGGGTCCTTGTTCGGGAGTTATTTTTCTTATTTGGAAAATTCTTCATGTATGCTATTTATTATATTTAATATATTTTTAAAATTTATTCCAATCACATTAGGCCTTAAAATCACATGACGTCTTAGAATCTACTTTTGAAAATTATCCATATAATATCGAAAAAATAATGCATAAAAAATATGAGTCATTAAACTCCATTTGATTATTTAATCACTAAATTTTTCAATGATCATTTTCAATATAATTTTTTTGATTCTAAATAATCAGAGGATCTATAAAGTATGATTTAATTTTAGACAAAAAATTATGAAATACATTACTCAAAATAATGAGTTGAACCTTCCCACACTAATCTATCATGCTGATATTTTTTTCTCAAATTTGTCATAATTTTTAAACCACCCTAGTTCCCAACCCTGCTGCTGCTTCATATTCTAAAAAACTTGAGACATGTAATTTGACTATTGGTACATTTTATACTTAGAGAGTAAGTGTTGGAGTTGAGGTTATGTTTGGAGTTGGTTCTATTTAGTTTTATGTTGAATTTGAGTCTTCTAGATATGTTAAGAGTGATCTAGAGGAGTTTCTATAATTTTTGTCAAATATGGATTTTATGTATTCTCTACATTCTTTACACAAATTGGATGATTTAATTTTTGTTGAAGATTTTGAGATATTATTAGATCAAATTGATTTTTATCCCCCTGTTACACCTAATGTGGATTCCTCTGCAATTCAACCTATTGTTGATAGTGACCCACCAAAAAAAACATTTGTCCCTATTTTTTAACCTATTAATGACATATGTTGGGGGGAAATGTGAGGGATCCCACATACAGTGAGGATTTTAAAATTAGATATCTTGTTGAGTTGTTAACTATTATACATCATTATTTGAGTGAAATTTTATGTTTAGATGCTCCTAGTGGAAGAAGGCTTAGTCCTTGAGTGATGGAAATTTTTAAAAGAGTTAATTAATATACAGAGTTGAATGATGTTCAATGTAAAATTACTGAATTTTTCAAAGGAAAACATTGTGGGGTCAAGAAATGTTGAATCTTATCCAATGAATGATCATGGATAGAAAATAAAAAGCGATAATGTCTAGTTCGAGAGTTTAAACATAGTTTTTCATCAGAAAAAACTCATGGGTTTCTTATTAACAATTATAATAGTTTTTGAGTAAATGTTTCTTACTCAGTTGTGTGACTCCCAGTTTTGGTGAACATTTTTTTCTGATATTTTTATTAATATATTTTCTCACTTTTGTCATGTCATTTTGTTTATATTTACCAAATGACTTGAGGTGCACGTTGATTGGTGGTCTTAGTTGGTTGTGAGAATTTCATACTAGTGGCATCCTCATTTGGAACATTCATGTCAGAATGAAGCTAATATTTTGAATAACATTGGTTAACACTTCCCTCAACATAACTCAAGTCAATTTCAATTCTATTTTTATTTTTTACATTTTCATCTCAATCTTTTTATTTTTCAAAAACATCAATTGTTCAACCATATGCATGTTTCATTTTATTAATGTGAGGTTATAATCATGATTTTTAATATTAAAAAAGGATTCAACCATTGGGGAATGGTTGATTTTAGTTTTTTTAATTTTAATTATTTTTTAATGCTCCAAATTTTACTTTTCATCATCTTTGTAAAATTAGATTATTAATTAAGTGTGGGTGAATCTTCAATGGTTTTTGAAATTTTTTAATTTGTTTTCATGGGTGGTTAGTTTATATAATCAAGATATTTGAAAATTTTGTTGAGACCCTTTGATTAATCTTTCTTGCAACCATTGTATTCTATTTCATTTTACTGATATTATACAACACTGAAAATAGATTCTATATACATGTGGAGTAACTAGTTTAAATTATTTTTACTCTGTTTTTGTAATTATACTTCTTTCGTTTAATTAAATATGCAATGTATATTTTTTGTCGTTGTTCCATTAAAAATAATTATTTTTCTCATCTAAGGAATGAACCCTTTTTGGATAAATAAAATTATAGGCATGATTATTACTGGTGGTTTGTGGTTTCTTTGGTATATGTTTTTTATTTTAATATTTTTTTTGTCACGAAAACAACTTATTGAACATTCATGAAACCCATTCCTTAATCATTTACTACTGAAATGCAATTTTTTTATTGAAACTATCTTAATCTTTAGCCTCAAAATTGGGAAAAATTATTTTAATTAAGTTTGGGGGAGGGGTCTTCACAATAATAAATTGTGGTTTATGGAAAAAACATAAAAAACAGAATTTTTTCAAATTTCCTCAGACTCAAATTGTAAAAAAGTTATATTATCCTACATAGATAATCAAAAAAATGATAACAAATAGAAAAACATCAAAAAAATCTATTATTTCCAAAATGTGGAGTAAAATTCAATTATTAATTTAAATAATTATTGGGGAATAAAATTTTTAGAATTGTGTGATTTCTGAGAGATGTCACCCACTATTCTTATAGAATATTATGTGGAGGACCGAGGAAATGATGTGTGTTTTGATAGATCTGTGTATATTTTTTTACTTGAGAAAACATGAAATTTGAAGTCAAACATAAGTGAATCACCTTTTTAAAAAATAACATCATTGACCTACTCAAATAATAATTATTTAAGTACTTTGTAACTTGAGTAAAATGGAATAATTAGATCGTATAATTAGAGTTCAAGACAAAGGCACTAGGTTAATTTTTTTAATTAAAAAAATCAATTTTCATTTAAATATGCTCTATGCACAGTTCATTGCCACAAGAAAAAAGCACTGAAAAATTAAAAAAAAGTTTCGTATAAAAAATGAACTCATTTAGATGATTTGAATTTTGAACCTGAATGAAAAAGGGAATAATTGACATAATTAATAATCATTTGTGTTAAATCAATAATGTGAGAAAGATTTGGACCTTCAATTTTTTTAACCCAGTGGACGATGGTAAGCTCAAGTGTCTTTTGTTAAAATCTTATTTTCAATAATTTATAACCTATTTTAGTCTTATAAATGGATCTCAATTTTGACATGGATGTAATATAATGAGTAATATTCACATAGGAAGCATGGAAATTTCATGAAATAAAGGAGTTTTTTATTTTCTATCATTCAGGCATGTGTATTTGAACTGGACAAGATATCCATTTTTTATCATTTTTTTGTAAATAAATAAAATAAATTGAATTTCCGGGGAGTGATATTGATTAAATGTGGATGATTTTTATTTGGTTTTTATTTCATCACTTTTTTCCACATCAATTTTCAATTTTAATGTTTTTTTATAGTAATGAATTTTTTTAAAAAATTAATAATTTTTATTATTTGTAAATTAAATTGATTAAATTATGATTTGTTTTTAAAATTATGTTACTTATTTTTTATCTTAATCATTTTTAATAATTTAAAATTATTTAATTAATTCTGTTGTAAAAATTTTGTATTAAATTTTTTATTATATGTTTAAATTATAATTTTTAATTTTGATTTTATAAATATTTTCATTACATAATATTTTGTGTTTTTCAAAATAATAATTTCAATTTATTAATTATTTTTCATTTTCCATTGATAATATATTTAATTTTTTTATAATTAATTAATTTCGAATTTGTTTATTTAACTATTTAATTCATTTTCATTGTGATTGTATTTAATTTTATTTAAATTTTTTTGTTTTTTTAGATTAATTCATTATTCAAATATTTTTTAAATTTTTAATTATAAATAAATAAATCTAATTTTATATTTAATATTTAAAATAATTATGTTTAATTAGTTAATTCTATGAATTTTTAATTCTTTTAATTAATTAAGAATCTTAAGAAAATTGATGTATAATTTTCATTATTTTAAAAAATTAGCATGTATGAATTTATTCTTTTATAATGTTACAATATGTTAAAATTTATAAATGTGAATTTGATTATGTGTTGAATAATTGTATCACATATAATTTGATATTTATCGTATTATTATGTCAATTTCTTTTATAACATTAGTTATCTGATTATTATTATTTAAATTAATTTATTTTTCATTTGCTAAAAATACTCACTGTTAGAAAACCCTTACCACCAGCCTCCTCAAAATTTGGTAAACTACTCAATTCACCAATCGTTAAATCTTATACAATGGTGAATCATGTGAGTCACCGTGTGGTCATCCCACCTCTTACAGCCTTTCACCCATCGACACCACATCACCAATCACCACGTTCCTACAATGGTGACTCTCCCATAGTCATCGTTGCGCTGGACCCACCACCACCCACGCCATAATTATCATCACCCATACCCTCCACTACCGGAGCCATTGATGACTCTTTGTGGCCCCATTTTCTGTTCCCAATGGTGACTGTCTGCATCACTGTTGGTCCTCCCAGTAGTCTCTCTTTCCCATTGATGACTCTATGTGGCCCCATTATCTATTCCCACCCGAGCATCGTTGCCTCACCTCCATCATCATCAAACATCCCCCTTGCCACTACAAACCTAGTTGTTCCACTGTAACACCTCCCTCCTCCAGTCTATCGAGGAACACCACCCATGTTCACATGCTCAAACACACCTCCACAAAAATTCGATTTTAATTTTATTAATATAATATATATATATATATAATAACAAGAATACAAAAAATATTATATATATATATATATGTATATATTAATAACTATAAGTATACAAATGTTATATATATATATTATTTTACATTTTTTATAATAAATTTATGTGATATTTATAATAATAAATATGAATGGGTTCATATTATTATAATTCTATTTCTAATATATATAGTAATAAAAATATTAGGTATATATTTTTATATTAATATTAGTAAATTCATATGTAAATAATTTTATATTTCTATAAAATAATAAATTAAATACATTTTTGTATTATATTTATTTTTATTAGTAATGTTATATTTATAAATAATTAAATACTTTTGTATATTTTTTCAACACTAGAGTTATTTAATTAAGTTTTATATTTTTCTCAAAGTTGGTTTTTTCAATTATTAACTTACTTCTATGTCTTTCAGAGGATATCACTTAAAAAAAGATTTCACTACTTGAATCTCAACATGGAGTGCTTATCAATTCTATTTTATGGATATCATCTATAGTTAATGTGGGAGGATATAGTACAGTGGAATACAATATACATGGGAGAAAAAGAACATTGAACCGGTTGTGACCTTGATCATGCATGAGGAGTACATGAAGCATTCAGTTGACAAGTAAAGAGACCAGAAGAGGCATAAATAGGCGGGAGACATCAGGGGCCATTCCAGAACCATATCCACCACGTTTTAAAACCATCAGGGTCACATTACAGGATGATCCATCCTTCCATCACGACTCACCCATCTTAGATCCATCCATTTGGATAAGGTATCCATTCCATAATCCAACAATTTTTTATAATCCATTCATCTGGTATCCATTCACCGATCACTAAGATAAGCAACAGTGAATTCGATCGAGATGGGAGAATTCTCAGACTATGAGGGATTATTCTTATTTTTTATTTTTTCTATATACTATGTTTTACTGGTATGAGATGATATTTAAGAATTATATATTTTTTTGCTTCAATTATTAATTTCTAAGTAGTTAATGGGGGTTGGATCGGATGGATTGGACTACTATTAATCTATCAAGTCATGTAATATGATTAATCATAAGAGAGATGAGGTATTTTATATAGTGATTTCTTTTCCTCTTCCTCATGAGTTTTCTTTCCATCTATCTCAAGTACCTATAGGTTAATTATATATTATACTTTTCCTTTAAAGACCACATACTATTTATTAAAATGGTAATGGTAGTTGTAATATCTTTTCTATGAGGAAGCGTCACTTTCTTTGGTTCTGTTAAAAATAGTTTTTCCCGAGAGAGGTCACTAGAGTGGGTGATCAAATTAACAAGAGTTATACTTTTTATTCCATTTCACACAACCTCAATACCTTTATGATTGGTTCCATTCTAGAGTAATTATATTTTAATCGATCTATTCTCATCCAGTTCCCCTCACTTATCTTCTGATTTTATTTTTCTCTGCATCCTCCCAGTAATATTTCACTCTACACTTTCACCCCTACAATCTATTTTTTAACTATTTTAATGTTAGTTTTTTTATTATTTGTGATTGTTTTAGATTTATTAACTATGGGACAACATATGTTTTTCTTTATGGTTTAATACCCTTATTACCAAAGTACTAGTGTAAGTAATTAATATATATATTAAATTTTCTCGAGTCCAACGACATCACAATCACCTATATTCATGGCTGTTGAATATTAATAATTTATCTTATAAAATTTTCATCCATGTCACATTTTATGTGATAATATACTATGGTTACATATAATACGGAATGGTCACAATACATTTATACTGTGATGAGAATCTTGTAGTGTTATGACAATATTCTTAAATATATGATTTTTGACTAGATGATATCACTTAATCAGGAAAATGATTTAGGATATCAATGGGGGATACTCATAAGACATTGAGACACTATCTCATGGTATACTCCTTTGGTAATATCAAGAAATAAGATTATGAGAACATGGGTAGCTAGTAGGAAATCCATATTCATACATGTCATGGAATGTTCATATCTACAGATATATACAATGGTCTATAAACTATAATATTACTATTATTTCATTTCAAATGTGGTGTTCTTAGATATACTGACTAAATCCATTATATTATGTGTTTATGGGATGTAGGGTATGTTAGGTGAATCATGAGTGATATTACATTATTGAATATTTTGAGAATGGAATTGTACATTTTATTCGTTACTGGATGTTGATTTCTTATACTGTTTTATGTGAATGGAACTGATTGATTAATTAAAAAACTATAATGTTCTATTGGAAATTAAAAAATGGAAAAGAAAGATGAATTTACAATATATTTTGATGACACATGTGTACAACTGACATGATTAAAGGTATAGTGACTAAGATATTATATTAAAAAGTGTACATCTGTTTGAAGTTGTATGTTTTTGTGAACATAACTTCTTTCTCTATGGGTGTCTTGACATATTTCTAGATTCTAGCTTCATACATTTTGTGGTCTAACTATTTTCACAAAGAAAGGGACTCAGATAGTCACGTAGTTTGTGTATCCCGAACCTCAGTTAAATTCATTCCAAATTTAATATTTTGTATAAAAATTATTCACATGCGTGCTTTAAAAAGTATTCATGTTTGGATTGATCATAAATATTTCATTACTAATTAATCAATAGAATAACTGTGAGTTGAATATTTAATTAATATACATTATCTATTTTAGTAAAAATAATACATATTTTTTATCGGTGAGTAATTTAAATATTTTATGTTTTAAATTAAATAGACATTAATTAAGTATTGAAAAATATTAAAGATGGTTTATAAGAGAGTTAAATTATTTGAAGATAAATAGAATATTAAATATTATTTGAATAAATATTAATTTATTTATTTGAGATAATGATATTAATTTATATGTGAGTCTAGTGCATGTCATGAAAATAATAACATTATTATTATTATTTAGATGTAGGTTTTGTTGTAGATTAAGATAATTATAAAGGGACCATGTGAAATTCAATATTTGTAACCCTAGATTTATATTAAGTAATTTATACAATTCTCGGCCCTAATAATCATTGTACACAGTTAATTATTAAATAGAGTTCTCACTCTATTGAGATCTACTCTACCCTATCGACTCTAGAGAGAAAATGAATAATACACTCTACCTTGAATATACTATTTTTGAAACCATTGATGAATGATGAATGTATCCAAATCTTTCATTATATCACTTGTTTATTTATGTACTGGCATTTAAAGGTTCATGGTGTATGTTTCAATCACCATGAGATGGAATCTACCCTTAAATCCTCTCATCCCAATGATAAGACAAAAATAATTGGAAAACTATTTAATCAATGAGGATATAATTCCAATAGAAGGTAAATCATCATTTAAATAAATTAATTTTAAATTATATATGATTATCCTTTCATCATGGTTCTGGAATTTATGTTAACTAATTTTTTGGTTATGAATAACCATTTTTATGTAAAACACATTTTATTCAACAAAAATTAAAAAATAGATGTCAGATACTCCTCAATAATAACATCTGCTTTGTTAAGAATATTATAGTGGTATTCAAGTGGTTAAATAATAATTTATAATAATTTATTGATTGTTGATTTATTTATGAATTTTTTAATATATTTTCACTTCCACGATTCATTGTTTAAAATCTAAATGTCAATATGTTATCTTCTTATTCTTTTTTCCCGATATAATAACCAATAACAAGTTGAAACCATATTAAGAATATTCGAATAACCCATTTATAATTTTCAGGAATACTGGATGGATATAATGGGACTATATAGCAGGCATCCCAAATATACATGTTGTGTGATCATGTTCAATACACCTAGAAAACCCTTAAATTTAATTCAAAATGTTATGTATTAAATCATATGTCTCGTCATTAAGATATCACATGTTGACTAGGACTATGTGGACCACATTATTTTTGAACTAATATTATTGAATCCTTCTTATAGGTTGTGTAGTCAACAAGTATTCATAAAAAAAATATGGAGTCACAGACATGTTTTTTAATTGTTTATTTTCTCGTGTGACTAAAAATTGTGCAATTTGGAGGTCGCATGGTGTGTATATCCCATAAATTTTGTGAACCTCATAAATTTTTGGGATAGAGACTGACACTTATTCCCTAGGAATGTACCTTGGATAGTTGATAATAAGGCACACACAACATGTTCCATGCATATACATTCCATGTATCATAACTACTTATACAAAAAGTAAAATAAGTTATTAATTCTATTTTAAACCAAATATAAATGTTTTGATGTTTCATTTTTTATAGTAGACTCAATTTTATATATATTAACTGATTAACTGATTTCTACATAATATTAAAAACTATATATCATGTATAGTCATAATATATCGACTTTTACATGCACAATAATATAATTACATGTAAAATTAACTAACATCAATTTGTGTGACATTTATGGATAGTATACAAAATTTTATTATAGATGAAACCATGTATTCTACATACTATAATATTATATATTATACAAACACAAAATACACTAAGTATTTCGAATGGGCACACACCAGGTTTCCTCCAAGTACGTTCTTTGTACTCAGTTAATTTTAAACAAAACTAATTTTTTAAATTTGTTTAAAATTATAATTTATTGTAATCTAAAGAATAGTTTGGGTGAAAAATTATGTTAAATGAATTAATTAATTTTTGAAGATATGTAATTGATTTAATCATGTCATTTCTGACACTTTCACTGGGGCGCACATCCATCTATCGAGGACACACTATTTGTTGCACTGCATTCCCACATTCTAAAGGCAAGTAGAATATGTCGCTTATTTAGTGAATTTCTCTCCTTGATCGAAATAGGATGATGGGATGTTAGTTCCTCTTTCAATTGATTCCTACTCGGAACTCATCACCTAATCCAGATCTCCATTAATGATTTGAGTCGTATTTTCTAAATCTCGTTCCCCGGGCCATATCATTGTGGACGCTGATTAATTTCACTACTTCCATCATGCCATTCAATGGGGTCTTATCCTGGTATAAACATTCATTTGTAGTAGATAACAACACCATGCAATTTGAAGCATATCTGGATGTGTGGACATTGGGGAACCTATATTATATTTCGTAAGAGGGCATCTCGAGGGCAAAGAACCCATGGAATCCCATGTCAGTTGAGGGGTATCATATGCCATTGGCCTATCTGTGAGGTTTTTCTTCAGCTTCCCATGCTTAACACAGGTTGTGACATGAGTTTATTGTCTTGCATAGACGGTTACACCAAAGGCGTTTCTTCTTTTGTTTTCCTCAAGCATGTCAGGTTTATAACAAGGTACGATGAAATTTTAACGTCTTGCAGAGAGGAAATAATGGTGATCAGAACATCCCATATAGACAGATCTGATTGATATATCCCTAGGAGGGAGCACCAAGAGTGTTTACCAGGTGGATAGATCAGAAAACTCAATAAGAGTAGACCATGGGAGGTGTGTCCCATGATGGGAAGATGTCACACCATGAAGGATTATCTGGACACAACTGATGGAGAATCAGAAAAAGTTCTCCCCAGAATGAGGGTCACCATGGTTTACCATTGGCTGGGATTGATCATTGTGGAGGTTTCCAACTTACCATGTGTAGACCAAAAGGATCAAAACTCTTGTAGTTTGAAGGGGTGATGAATTCGGGTGAACACAAAGGAAACCGACCTAGATACATGTTGGGGATTATGCGTGGATTGTAGCCCATCGCAAGAGGGAAACTATTGAATGGTTAGCTACTTTATTGCTGCTAGGAGCAGTGATAATATGGGTGACATGATCTCACCATAATGTGGTGGCCTGGGTAAGACTCAGGGTGGATAATGGAGAGTGGAATGAAGTGGATGGGATGAATGGGATGGAACCATCCTGAAGGTGAAAATAGTGTTGTTCTTGGCCTTGAAGAGACTTTTGACGTATCCATGTGCTGGGGGGTAATCAATGTTTGTGTAGTTCGATGTGGTGATGGGACACCTGAGGAGGCGACCCGTGAGAATAGACACATGGATGGGACCCAAAAGAAATGGAACCCTTAGTTTGGGGAATAATATTGGGGTGTGTGTAGAGGAAAGTGAACCAGTAACATGTTGAGGCTTACACATGGTTAGAATCCCATGTTGGTCTGATGCCATGGGGCGGACCCGAGATGTGGATCCCATCAAAGGGGACTACAATGGATTACTGTCGATTTTTGACTAGAACAGCTTACTTCTAGTTGGGTGCAATGGATTATCACTGACTAGGAATCACAATGAATTACCATCGATTGGGGAACGTAATGGATTTCTGTCTATTGGGATTGGACCTCATGAAGGATTCCTACATACCTTTTCTAGGAGACAAGGATCAAAGCCCACATAGTTCCAATAGGTACAGTTTAACGTCTTGGGGGAAAAAGGGGCATACAGTTTAACTTATTTTGGGATGAGGGTGGACCAACATAAAGTGCTTGGGACTGAAGTGTGTTGGGGATTGAACCTCAGGAAGGCTTCCTACGTAACATGCCTTGGAAAGGATCAATGTCCATGTAGTGCAGGATGGTGTTGGTGAACCGATGTGAAGTGGTCGGGACCAATGGTTGTTGGGATAGAACCACTGGGAGGTTTCATACATACATTTCCTTGGTAAGGATCAATGTCCATGTTATTTAGAATAGTTTTGGGGCTTAAACACTAAGGCGGTGTATAGTGGATGTCAATGTCGATGCTTACTCTGAGACAACGTGAGTGGTTCTTGGTGTGAAAAAAGGTTGCAATGTCCTAACGATAGGGGTGTAATGGTACTAATGCGAAGGGTGGTGAATGTGGCTTATGAAAGGAAGCTTCTTGAGTGCCACTAAGGGGAGGATATTGTGAATGGGGATTCTGCATGGAAGATGCTTGAGTGCTGCTAATGAGTGACAATAGTGAATGGGTCTTAGGCATGGAAGATTCCCAAGCACCGCTAAGGAGAGGAAATAGTGAATTGGGCTTACGCATGGAAGATGTATGGGTGCCACTAAGGAGTGTAAATGGTAAATGGGGCATACACATGGATGCTTCTTGGGTGCTTCTAAGGAGGTCGACGGTGGATGGGGCTTACACATGGAAGTTTCCCGGGTGCTGCTGAGGAGCAGCAACGGTGGATGGGGATTATGCATTAAAGTTGCTCGGGTGCCACTATAGAGTGGAAATGGTGAATTGGTCTTACACATGGTTTCTACCCAGGTTCCTCTAAGGAGATGAAATTGTGAATGAGGATTATGCATGGATGTTTCCTAGGTTCCGCTAAGGATTGGCAATTGTGAATATGGATAATGTATGGATACTGCCCGAGTCCCTTTAAGAAGCAGGAACGGTGGATAGGGCTTACACATGGATGTTTCCCAAGTACTGCTAAGGAGCAGTAAAGGTGGATGAGGCTTACTCATGGAAGCTGCCTGGGTGATGCTAATGAGTGGTAATGGTGAATGGGGATTATGTGTGGATGTTTCCTGGGTGCCGCTAAGGAGTGGCAATGGTGGATGGTGCAAACACATGGAAGCTGCCCGGGTGCTACTAAGGAGTGGAAATGATGGATGTTGCTTATGCATGGAAGCTTACCAGGTGCGGATAAGGAGTGGAAACGGTGAATGTGGATTGCAGATGGATGTTTCCTAAGTACCGCTAAGGAGAAGAAATGGTGAATGGGTCTTACTCAAGGAATCTTCCGGGGAACCACTAAGGAGGGGCAATAGTGAATTAGGCTTACACATGGTTGATGCTCGGGTGCGGCTAAGGAGTGTCGATGGTGGATGGGGCTTACACATGGAAGTTTCTCGGGTGCCACTAAGGAGTGGAAACAATGTTTGGGGCTAACGCATATAAGTTTTCTGGGTGATGCTAAAGAGAGGAAATGGTGAATGGGGATTATGCATTGATGTTTCCCTTAATATCTTTCACATGTCTATCCATGATGGCATCCTAACTCACTAGTTGTTTGAGGCATTCAATTGATACCTACACCTATGCACTGGTGCACAAGAGGGATAATTCCAAGGGAATTGGTATCAGTCCGAACAAAGGGAGATGAAAAGTGTGAATCACATGTCCAACATTCAGAATGTGGTGAGAGTTGTATGAATATGGAGGATAATTTTTGTCCGTGTTTGAAACACAAAATCCATATAACATTAGCCTAATATGGGGAAAAAATGAGGGTTGACTACTGAACATGTTCGAAACAAAGGACCTGACTCACAGTGTTGCGCAAAGTCTTTTGAAGCATTGGCACAAGGCAGAAGGTGAGCCGTCGTGGCATGGGACCAGGCCATTAGGGGGTCCCTTCAGACAAGAAAGAGGATGATGATCCCAATGAATGAATCATGAATCATGAGGTGGAGTGATGGAATAATCAAACAGTTTCCAACACTCTTGAAATTATTCCACTATAATCATTACATGAGGAATCTTATGCTTAACACATAAGTCATCACTTATTTAGAATAAGAGGCATCATATTATTGAATAATAGGGAAAACTACAGTTTATAATCATGTAGAGAGGACTATTGGAATCTTATTCTTGTCACAAAAGGCATCTCCTTTTTGGGGAAAGAGGAATCCTATGTTTGGAACATAGGGCATACTAAAATTTAGAGTCATGTAGAAAGGACTATTAGCATCTTGTAATTAGAGCATAAGGAATCTCTTTTTTCGAGGATGATGCCTCCTATGTTTGGAACAAAGGGTGTACAATAGTTTATAGTCATGTAGAGAGGACTATTGGAATCTTATGCTTGGAGCATAAGGAATATCATTTTTGGAGAAAGAGGCTTCCTCTATTTGTCACATAAGGAATACTTTAGTTTATAGTCATGTAGAAAGGACTGTTAGAATCATATTCTTGGATCATAAGGAATCTCTTGTTTCAAGAAAAAGGCATCCTATGTTTGGCACATTGGGTGTACTATAGTTTATAGTCATGTATAGAGGACTATTAGCATATTATGATTAGAGCATATGGAATCTCTCATTTGGAGAAAGAGGAATCTTATTCTTTTTACATAGGTTATACTATAGTTTAAGGTCATGTAGATAAACCTTTTATCATCTTATGCTTGGCGCATAAGGAATATGTTATTTAGAAAAAGAGTAATCCTTTGTTTGGAACATAGGGTATGCCAAATTTTATTGTCATGTAGAGAAAACTATTTGTATCTTATGCTTGGAGCATAAGGCATCTATTGTTTGGAGCAACAGGCTTCCTATGTTTGGAACATCGGGTGTACTACAATTTGTTGTCATGTAGAGAGGAATATTGGTGTCTCATGCTTAGAGAAGATGAGATCTTTTGTTCAGATCAAGAGGTATCCTATGTTTGGAACATAGGGTGTGCAATTGTTTATAGACTTGTAGATAGGATTGTTAGGCATAAGGCATCTAGGAACAGCTGGTGTTGGGACTTACACAAAAGCATCCCTTTCTGGTTCAACCTGGTATAGAATTCAGGTGATGGGGTTTGGATGAGTTTCATGAGGAATGGTTCAACTCAAGGTACACATGGAATTCATGATGAGAATCTCAACTCATGACATAGGAAATTTCGAAAGAGGAAAATATAGGCTCAATGTGTTTAATGGAGTGTGGAGGAGTATCTCAAAACCTGGTATTCCATAGGAGGAAGGCGGCTACACATAAGTTTGTTATTTAATGTGCGGATGCCCTGGATTTAACCATTCGCAGTGAAGATATCGATTTTTAAGGGGGTCAGTGACAGAAGCGAAGGGACTAGCCTGAAGGGTTGGGACCACAACCTGACACCGAACTCAAATGAGGGATAGGGTGAACAACCCATGTGGTATGGACCTGTGGGAATGAAGGTAGGAGCTTCACAAATGATAGGGTTTCGCAAAATATATTTGTGGAGAAATGGTGCTGGCGGAGCATGAGGTCTAGTGAAGTAGCTTTATGAAGGAAAGATACTCACGGAGAAATGGGCCCGCATAGAAAAGAGGCTCATGGAGAAAAGGGGATTATAGAGAAAAGCTTCTCATAAAGCAAAGGTGCTTGCAAAGCAAAGGGGCTGGCAGAGAAAAGCATATCGTAGAGAAAATTAGTTCATGAAGCCCAGCGGCTCGCATAGCAAATCATACCATGGAGTAGAGAGAAACATGAAGGAGGTCCATCCTTTGCAACGGTTGGAGCCCATTACGAAGGGAATCCCCGCGCGTAGCTCGAGAACTCTACAAAATCGGATATCTGTTTCCCAAGGGGTGGAATCACCTTTATTATGAGGGGGGGTCAGCTAGCTATTTATAGGAAATGGTGGTTGGTGGAGTGAACTGTGAAGAACAAATGCACGCCATGAAGCACAAATGCGCACCGGGAAAGAAATCGTGCACCGCAACCAGAGGGAGTTCACTCAATTTTTTCATAATCCCAGATACGATCACCATCGACCATTGAAGCACTTGTAGAGGCTCGAGTCGAGTTCCCTAATGTTTGTCGTAACCACAGAGTCGACCATCATCGAGCTTCATAGTGCTCATGGAGGCTCTGGTCAAATTCCCTCATGTTCGTCGTAACCACAGAGTTGACCATCATCAAGCTTTACAATGCATGTGGAGGCTCTTGTCATGTTCCCTAAAGTTCTTCATAACAATAGATTCGACTGTCATCAAGCTTTTCAACACTCGTGGCAGCTTTAATCAAGTTCCTCATCTCTGTGATTGCAAAGGGCTCTTCACAAATGGGCTCTATGAACTATTTTTCCAGCCCAACATCAAATGTCCATAACTCCTAATCCGTAACTCCGTTCGGGCCCTACAAACCATAAAATAAAAGCTTGCAAAATGGGATAAGATCTTGCATCATATATAGAAGCATTTGGAATATATTGTGGATACCTTATCTAGTGCCGACACATGTTTTATCTTAATTAGTAATGATTGAAATGAATGCTAGTTTTTTATATTGTATTTTTTTCATGTGTGGAAGATCCTAATATTAGATTATCTTTTGCATGAGAAGGGTTTAATTAAATTTATTATTATAAAATTAAAATTATTTAATGTTTTTAATACCATATATTATACAATTTAAGACTTCTGTGGCCATATTTTATATTATTTAAAATATCCATAACCAATTCTTTGATTCCCCTCATCTATGTAAGAATAAAACAATTTATAAAGGATAGATCTATCAAGCGAGTGGAGGCATTACAAACATGGAGTTGAGATAAAACCAACCTAGTATATACATAGGTTTACATGTGGAATACCATAAATTGAACCATCCATGGTTCCATGCATTATTTTCTTAAGTTTAAATGTTATTTTATCATCTGGTAGATAAACCATCCAATATAAAAACTCATGAGCATGCTACATTATTATTTCATTTATATCAGTAATATGGTTAATTATTTATGGATTGTTTTTTATGATCAATTAATTAATGAATTAATAATAATTCAAGCTAAAATTAAAATAAATTTTATTGTGATTTTTTTTCTAGTTATGGTTAATAACATAAATAAACTCTAGTAAATATTTACATGAATTTAATAAAATAAAAAAGGAAAATAAGATAATTATTACAATTCATGAGTTAAAATATTATGTTACTACATCCATCCACTACTAGATTAAGAATGGACCACTAGATCAGAGTGTTTGATCTAACCCTCACTAAGAAACCTCTATTTAATAGGGATTTCTAATGAATTTTTTGGGTTGACTTAACCTACTTCACATCAAGAGAAGTATCCTTTACTAGAAATGGTTTTTTTGGAGGAAATTTTAATGGAAATCAATGTATAGAATATTATTTACCGAAATTCATGTTAACATATCGAGGAGCTGAAAGTTTATATAGTTGGAAAATACTACCCTACAATAATACATTCGTGTAATTGACCAGGCCCCCACCTGGGTTACTAGAATGTAAATAAGATCCTTTCCCCTAGAATATACAAGTGATTAGTTATTTCTGAATACACTGCTAAGGGTTATTGGGATTCTATAAAATAGTGGGAGATTATTAAATCAATTATTATTTATTATCTAATTTGGTAATCAAGAAAATTAAATAGAATCATTTATAATTCATTTTATATAGGCACATACATATGAATTCAATTATATCACTATGATCTATATTAGATAAGAATAACATTCCTAAATGATAAAATTTCTAGGAATGGTATAATTGATGTCATGTTATACTATGTCTTGAGAAAAAATAATTATTGATGGAAACCCTTATTCATAAAACACATGTTAAGATGGCTAATTAAGAAGAATTTCCTCTCTACATGAAATATTTTTATGATGTAAGAAAATGTCCAATTTTCTATTCTAGATTCTATGTCAAGTCATCTTCTAAAAACATGAGGATATGGATGTTTATATCATCATGTTTTACCTTCATGGTATTTATCAAGAAAAGTAGAGATGAAAGAGATATGATATCTCTAACTAACTATTCACAAGCATGCTTGGAGATTCAATGCCGACTAAACCACTTATAGTCATGTTGATTGGAAGAAATGATGAGTTGTTCATAGATGTAATTTTATCCTCAATAACTATGTTCTTCTCCCAATTCATTGTTGATTATTATATATGATGTATTTATAAGTCTCTCTTGAAACTCATAAAATTTATTTTACATATTGAAAAAGACATAGGGCATGAATTTTTTTTGGTCTTTATAGAGAATAAAAAGAAGGACAATGAGGTGGGGAGCTAAAGGCAACTAATTATGCAGAATCTGGGGAGGGGAAGTTCTTGTGGGCTAGGCCTACGGGTCATGTATTGGGCATGGTATGCCTCTTGGGATTCGGTTCATGTATTACGAGTCAGATCAAGCCTTGTGCCTTTGGCATACAGGCCATGTACGGGTTCCCCGTCAACCCTTAAAAGGTGGATTATCTATAATAAAATAAAAAATAAGGCCATCGGGCCATTCGGGAAAATTGGGTATTATATACATTTGTGGTACTCACATCTGTATCTAAAAATATGAATCAAGTAGATTCTAGAATTTTTCTAGAGGAGAGTTGGATCTTTAAGTATTCAATGGATCATGACTTTCATCCTTGGTTATAGAAGACCACCACCTTTTGTTTCCAATATAGTTGAACTTGGGTTTGCAAGATTACTATTACATACCCGCTATAACCATAAATTTAGTATCTATATCCAATGTATTTTCAAATGGTTTAATCTTCAAATTTTAATATTAAATACTGTATATTTTCTAAATGAAACATATTTCAAGGTATGGAACCTTTAAATAACTGTAATTTTTTATTATATTTCGAAAAAACATTATTGTAAATTGATATTCAAATAGGTTTACATGACTCATTTCATGCCCCTTTGTGGCATCATTAACATATTCATGTAAATGAGTAGAGTTTTAAAAACATTTATCAATATGGATACATAGATTCTTCTCAAGTAAATCCAAATGATATATGTATCACTTATTTTCAATTAAATATGTCCATTCCACCTTTTTTTGGATATGGTTATTGAGTCATAGATATTATAGGATTGGTTTTTATTCAAGTGTACATACCTTTTCCAAAAGAATCTAGAGGAGGATATTCTTAATTCATTACTTTTACTGATGAATTGAATAAATATAGATTTATAAGTATGATTCATTTTTGAAATTATAATAATTATAAGGATAATGAATTGAATAATCTTGGTAATAAATTAAATAATATTAGTTATGATCAAGGTGGTGAGTATCATAACCATGATATCATTGATTATTTTTTGAAGGTTTAGATTTTGTAACAACTCACTCCTCATTGTTCACCATAGTGGAATGATGTACATGAATGGAGGAATCGTAACTTCCTATACATGGTATGGTCAATGATGGGTCATGAAGATATTGTATAATACTTGTAGGGATATTAATTATACAATGCAACATACATGCTAAATGAGGTACCAACTAAATTAGAAATAGAATACCCAAAGAATTAATGTGTGTAATTAAATCGATGTTTTTGAACTAGCATGAATAGGTTAGAAGGGAGTTTATTATTTCCTCTCTAAGAAAAAATTAGCACCCTGAGGAAAAATGTGGATTTTTATAGGATACCCCATGGAAAAAATTGTATATTATTTATAAAACCGCTTAGAAAAAAAAATTCTTCCTATGAAATTCCATATTTATTAAGTGGTAATACATCGTCAAGAAGGTTATTGAGTGAAATATTAAATTCAATGATGTCGATGACCAATATACACATGATATAGTGCATGAACACATTCCCTGTGTCATTATAGAAGAAGATATTCTTGAGATAAAAGTACTATGTAGATGTACAAGAGAGGTTAGAGATTAAAAAACATAGGGTTTTTTAGTTACTGAGGATATTGACACATTATTGGTTTACAATAATGATCCTCTATTATACAATGAGATAATAAAGATATCCTATGCTACAAGATTGAAAGAATCCATGAATTATTAATTAGATTATATTTTTTAGAATAATATATGGGTTCCGGTTGAGCCACCAGATCATGTAATGATGATTTTTTATAAATGTTTAATCAAGAAAAAACATATAATATATGTTAAAGTGTGTACCTATAAAACAAATTTATTGAAAGGGATGAAAAAGATTTAATGAATTGTCACAACAAAAACAATTCTATATTTTGCATTTTCAAATCCATTATATCTCAACTTGTTGTAGTAGTTCTCCATGACTATATGATTTAGATGATGTATGACAAACCAACTTTCCTTAATGGTATCCTTAATGAAGATTTATATATCACACAACCAGAAAAGTTTATTAACCAAAATCATTCTAAAAATTATACATGTCGTAATGATCCATTTATAGATTGATGAAAGCATCCAGGTCATGAGAAATTTTATTTTACTAACCATACAAAAATTTCATTTCATAAAGAAGCAATTTGAACCATTTTTTACAAACAGTTTAGTGGGAGTGTAGCCATTTTCCTAGTACTAAATGTCAAATAAATAGTACTTATTGGAAAAAAATAAGTGTTATAGTTGGTTAAATATTGGTTAAATTAGCGATTCTCCATGAAGTAAATAGTTGAAATAATGAACATTATTTGGATTAAGATCATTCATGATTTATCTAAGAGGATACATGGAATAATTTAAGGTATATAAATTAACCATATGAAGTAGTTATTTAGTATGGAATAATACAATATGGGATTCTTTATAATTTTAGATGTTATACATCATTCCAATAAATTGTCTCTTGAAAAAAAGGAGTGGATGAGTAGGATCCCATATGCTTCTATGATAGGAATAATCATGTATAACATATTATGTACAGGGCATGATGATTCATATTCATTAAATATGGTAGGATGATATCATGATGATCCTGGAGAATATAAATTTATTATTGTAAAGTCTATACTTATTTATTTGAGTCATATTAAGGATATGTTCTAGGTATATAGAGGAGATGAAGAGAATGTTGTATGGGGATAGAATGATGATATATTCCAAATATATCGAAATTGTTCGATCTTATTGTCTGAATATGTATTCATTTTCAACGTAGAAGATATGTGAAAAGAGAGTTCAATGTAGATATTTTTCCCCTATTCTACTATGAAATACTAGAATATAATGGCATCTGATACACCCAAGGAATTAGTATGGAAACACAAATTCAACAAAAATCTAAATGTGGTGATTAGTAGTAAATATGATATCACATTGTATTGTAATAATACTAAAGGGGTGGATATTATAGAGGATATATGTTCACATCAATGAAAAAGAAAATGAATTAGAAGTATCACCCATTTAGGTATTTTTCACCAAGGGGTGAGGTAATTGTGAGAAGAATTTCCTTAAAGGAAAACATAGAGGACCCATTTACATAACCTTATGTTAGTAGAATGATGAATATCATATGAGATCTAGTGGACTGAAATTTATTAGTAGTTGGATCAAGTGAAAGTGGGAGACTGTTGTAGTTAGTGAGCTAAAAAAGTCTATATACTTTATGATTAATTTTATTAATTAATTTTAATATTAATAATGTTCTTATCACATCAGGACTATTACTTTATGTGAAATTGTATCTTATAAAGTTTTAAGGGTACCTATTGCATGAATGTTCATTAATGTGCCACATTAAGATGATAACATAGACTTTCAATGACAATATTTGTAAATATATTTCGTATAAATGAATGATATAATTTTATGAAACAAAAATGAAATTGTATATTAGGTGTGGATACTCATAGGACATTGAGACACTATCTAATGATGTATCTCCACGATAATCTTAAGAAAAAGAGATTATAAGAATATGGAATGCTAGTAATAAATTATCTATCATATGTTTCATTTGATGTTCCTATCTATAGATTTGTGTAATGTTCATTAAAATTTAATAATATTATTAATTAATTTCATAAGTCAAGTTATTTAAAATATGGAACAAAACTATGATGTTATATGTTTGTAGGAATTACGATTTGTTTTGTGAATGATAAGTGGTTATTGAATAATTTGAGAAATAAATTTATTCATATACTTCATTAATGGAAGTTGATATATCAGTCCCTTTCATGTGAATAGAACAACCACATTATGTAGATTTCCATGATGTTCTCTTGAATAATACATTTTTATAATGTCCAAGAAATAATAATTATGAATATAAGTTAATGCCACAGTTGTGAAACCAGCTAGATTATAGATATTGTGACTGAGGAATTTTATTTGATAGTGTGATTTTTATGATGATTTATGTCATCGAGACATTAACTTATTTCTATATGGGTGTTTTTATTTGTTGATAGTTACTAACCTTGGACTTTAGCTGGTTCTATCTAATGACACATTGAAAGGGATATAGAGGTTCACACACTAACTATATACAGATCCTCAGTTAAATTACATATGAATTTAAAAGGTTGATTAAATATTATTCTCATTTATGGTTTGATAATTATTTAGGTTTCTATTGATCTCAAATATTTAGTCACCAGATAATTTAGAGAATAAATTTGAGATGAATATTTAGTAAATATTTATTCTCTATTTTAGTGAATATGATAGTTATTTATTTATCTGTGAGCAGTGTAGTGACTTTTAATTATTTAAATAAATTGGAATTATTCAATGTTTGATAAATATTTAGGAAGATTGATGGACTGAGATTAATGTTATAATAAGAAAATGAATATTAAATATTATTTTAATATTTATTTTTTTATTTATTCGAGATTATAATATTTTTTTATCGAGGTTTCTAGCACATGTGACGAAAATATTATTATTATTATTATTATTTAGACATGGGGGTTTCTCGTGAGTAAGATAATTATTAATGGACAATGTGATATTATTAATCTCTAACACTAACTCTATAAAAAATTGATTATATCATTATCAATCCTAATCATTGTTATGCACAATTAAATTCTAGAGGCGGTTCTATGAATCCCTAGAGATATATTCCTCTAAAATGAACATAATAATGATAAATTATTGACCTCTTCCACCATGTTGGCAATATATAGAATAAAAATAATACCTTTAATGTTGAAGTAATTCATATGGAAATCATCGACAAAAAACACATGTTTCGGAATAATATATGGTAAAATAGATTCATTGATATGGATATGGATGGAGGTTTGTGGTGCATGTTTGTATCACCTCCAAGAAATTATACACTTCAATAAACAAACCATAATGATTATTGACCATAAAGAGGAAAACTGAATCTTAAATGAAGAAATATTTCAAAATCAATGTAATTCATTATTTACATAAATTAATTATTATTTATATGTTATGATCTTGTCTTATTGGTTGTGAAATTAATGTAAATTACTCTTCAAATTAATATGATGGTAATTACTAGCGACGATTTTATAAAATGTGGTTTATTCATCGAATTCGGGAAAAAAACCAAGTTAGCTACTACCTAATAGGAATTTCTACTGCATCCCAAAACTTAACATAATTATATATATATTTTTTGATTTTATATGTTGATTTTTTTTCATTTATAATGCTCCACCACACGAGTTTTTTAATCTTACAAACACTAAAATGAGTTTTTGGGTAATGGGTGTAACCTCAATATCCAACTTATAAATGACATGAATGACTAACTACCATCCTTCCCTACTCTCTCTTCTAGATGTAATACATTCAATTATGGATTAAGGATGTAGTACACTATGATGTAGTAATGTTGTGATGACAATGAGTTAGAGGTGTGTTTATGTGGATGAGGCATATATTGGGAGGAAGGCCTGAGGTTGATGTTCTTCATGATACATCTTAGATGAAATGTGATATGTGGTATGCAGTTATGATTTTGATAGATATGTGATATTCGAAAAAATTACATTGTAAGTGGATATGGTATATGGATTATGGTTCTAATGTGGTTTTATGGTATGTGGTTATATTGCTATGGAATGGATGATAGTGCCATAAAATATTTTATTGTGAAATAATGTTGAATATTTCATTAGGAAGTTGTTTTGGGGTATCTTTTAATATATATCCTTCCATTAATATATTTATAACCTTGAAAATGATTTTGGAGAGTATTCCTTTTTGAGGATGGGTTGTAGATGACCATGTGTAGGTAACATTTTTTTTGTCACTACCATATGAGTTTCGTGTTTGGGTATTGCTATTTGTTTATGTGTGACATTGGATGTATTATGGGATATTTTAATGTTTATATATTTATTTAGAATTGATCGGTGTTTTTTTCTTTATTTTTATTTCGATTTAAAAGCATAATTACTCCAAAATTCATGTTTTATATCCTCAGTGTTAGACGCGAATATATGAACAATTATAGGGGGTCTTTGGGGCCGCACTCAACTTTTTTACCTACCTAAGAGGGGTTTTAGTGGGGATATTTCATGATATATTCCATTTTAATTATATGGAAAAAAATATATCACATGCATTATATATTCCATTATAGTTTTCCCAAAATTGAAATTATTATTTAACAATTCTAGATAATAACTTTTACAAAATTAAATATTCCAATGAATTCAATTAGAAAAATATTCGATTTTAATTTTCTAGTAGAATTATATATTTTAATTTCTTAATTAAATTTTCAATTCAATGGTTCTAGTGAAATTATTCCAATGAAATATTTATTTTCCTATTTTCAATGGACTTTTATATTAAGACTTATATTAGGAATCACAAGGGGAAATTTTCAAATAGAATATTCTATTGAAAAAAATTATACTAAATTATAAAAAATATTTCCCATGAGAATTTCACAATAAACTTAGTGAAGAAAAATTCAACTAATAAAATAAATATAAATGTTCAAATTAGAAGTCATACTATACAATTGAAACATGAAAATTTCCCTATAAATTAAACATGAAAAATTCACTAGAAATATCCACTGGGAAATTTCAGTACACCTATAATAGGGAATTCCAGTGAAAAATGTTCACTGAATGTATCCCACAAGCAAAAATAAATTCAAAATTATAGTAGAGAAATTACACTTCAATTTTAGAAGAATCATTTAGTAAAATAATACGTTGGAAAATTTCTACTAGAATGTTTTTCCATGGAAAATTTAAATGGTAAATTCCCATTCAAAATTATAATTAAAATTCTTAGGAAAAAAAATAAATAATAAAATTCAGTAAAAAAACTATCATTAGAATTATATAGGAAAATTATCAAATTGAGAAATATAATAGATAATTTCAACGAAAACATATATGTAATATTAAATCGGAATATTTTCATATAATATATAACTAAAATGATTCAATGAAAAATTTTATCTAAAATTTATAAAGAAAATTTCTTGTGAAATTTTTCATAAGAAAATTACACTATATATTTCACTAATAATTAAAATTAAAATACTTCAATATTAGATTTCAGTAAAACATTGAAATTGGATAAATAGTAGTGGTATTTTAATTAAAAAACACTATGAGATTTTAACATTAAAATTATCTATTTGAAACATCTTGGTTGAAATTTTTTCATGGAGTTTAAAAAAAATTTAAAATATGAATTTTTTTAACTATTTAATTCCATTGAAACTACTTTATAAATTAAAACTCACGAGTACATAATTTCATTAAAAATGTATAAATTAATTTAGCATTTAAAAAAAATTATTATGCATTAATTGTTTTTAAAATATTCTATTAAAATATTTCTAGTTTTTTGAAATAAATATCAAATTGAAATTTTCTCTAAAAGGGATATAATTTTTTATTATTATAGAATATTTAATATTTAAATAATTACATAGACACATCTTTTTAAATATAAAAAATATTATTCCGTTTGAAAATAAATTTTTTATAAATATAAATAAATACTCATGTTGCTAAAAATAATATTATTTTTTAAAAAAATATAATTTTTTTTCAAATGAAAAAAACATGTAATTATTTATAAAAATATATATGATTTTTATTAAAAAAATATTTATAAGTATAAATAATATTATATATTCTCAAAATATATGTTGTTTTTGCTTTCAGAAAAATTCAATATATTCCTTTGAAAATATGATTACTTAGTTTTTGAAATAAAAAAAGATTTACTAATTTTTAAATGATTAAAAATGAAAAAATTTAAAACAGGTTATATTTTAATAATTAGTCTAATAACCTATTTTCTGTAAAACTGAAAAAAGTAATTTAAATATATAATATCTTTTAAAATATAATAAAATCTTTTATTTTTTACTATATAATGTAGAAATATCATTAAGAAAATTACTGACACTACTTCAATGGTTGCTGAAGATGATCATTATTATTTTTTGGTGGAAAAAATTGAATCCTTAATCTGATATCTCTGAATACACTTGAGGATATATTAAAATTCTAATTGAATGTGTTGTGGTTTATACAACAAGTTGGGATAATTTGAACAAAAAGGATATCTTGATGATTTTAAGTGACCATAACAAAGCTTCTTTTGAATTCTCATATTCATAATAATTAAATAACTATAATTTATTAATTAAATAATATATAATTGAATATATTAATAGATTTATTTATATATCTTATTTGTTCATATTTATATTTAAATTTTATGTTAATGATAATGTTTCATCAAACCTGTATACTAGAGATTTTTTGTGTGGATATAGACTAATCCTGGAGGGAAAATATTTAGTAATTGAACAAGTAAATTTAGTTATAGATTCATGTAATTTTTAAATTGAATCATGTTTTTTATTTAAATATTTTTTTATGATAGTTAATATTATTTTTAGTGTTTCAAGTCTTATTAATGTTGTTTATTTGGATTGTTTAATATTGGATTCAAAATTGGTTCCATAGATTTCTCATGGTGGATGAAGGTATAATATGATATTGGCATGTAGATGTTTCATATGGGTTTAGTGTATTTTTAAATAAATGGGTTGTATATAAATTATCATAACTATTAATTATTGGGTATAGTTTATATTTTATTATTAAATTATTTGAAAATTTCACTAGAATTTTCATTGAAGAAAATTCCGTCGCGATATTCACTAAAATAGTTTTATAAAACTTAATTTTCCCTCTTGTGAAATTTTTTACTCCATAGGATAATTGTCCTAAATTCAATTTCATTCTATTACAGCTAGTAATGGATGAATATGGATCATATATTCCAAGAATTCATGAATTCTAGAATGGGAGACATGTGAGGAAGGAAAGCGGGATGAAGACTAGTCAAATGGAAATTTTATGTGATATATGAGATCCAGTAGACTCCCATGTGAGTAAAATGAATAATAAAAAATCATAATTTTAAAAAAATAGGATGGTATTATTAGTCTGATAACTTTTTACCAATTTACCAATGATGATTTGATGTATGAACTTTCCATCGAGATCGTTAAAAAATGAGGAATCATATAGAGTATGGATTAACCTCGAAATGGTGGCATGGCTAGACCTAGTTAAGATTCATTGAAAAAAATTGGTTCTGTTATTATATTACCTTCATAATTAATACAAATAATTATAATTATAATTATTATTACTATTATATGGATGATAGTTTTTTATGATAGGGTATTACATTAATACTGTATAGGGAATAAGTACATATTTCATTATTAACATATTTGTGTGTATGTGTATATTTAAATATAAATGTCAATAAATATTTATATTTATGTATATTTATGTATATATGTATATATTATATTTTATTTATAAATTTAAAAGGAAATATTGTCTGTAAATTTGTTTATATATATATGTGTTTAAATATTTATTTATAAAATTAAATTTAAATAGATAAATAAATGAAAATATTAAAATATATTTATCTCTTTTTTTTAAATAATAATAGATGAAAATTATACAATTTCAAGACCATCATATCAATATGAATATAAAAATTAGGAATAAATTTAGACTCCTTGGAAAAATGATAATAATTCATTCATAAATTAAGCTAAAATTACACTAAAAGTTTTAAATTTATGATACCTTAACATAAATGTTATTTTTGAATGACTAATGGGCGTACATTGAGGAATAAAAAATAGGGTTCAAGGTTCCCCTAATTTTATGTATTATAGATCTATTTTCAATCAATGATTTGATAGCTCACAAAAAAAATGGATTTTCAAATCTAAAGTTATGATTGTCTATAGATCAAATCCTACATTCAAATTTCCTTGGAATATTTCTATCAACCATACATTAAAATATATATTTAATTTTCATTCTGAATTAATAATGTTTTTCATAATTATGTATATTGAATATAGTAAATAGAAGAAATAATGAAATATTTATTTCATTAAATTGGAAAAAATACATTTAGAGAATAAATATAACTTTTAAAATAAAAAAAGTATAATGGTAAAAAATTACACAAAATTAAAACAACTAGAAGTGGAAAATATGGACCATGATGATCTCTAATAATTATCATGTTCACAAACAACATGGTGAAAAAGAGACAAAATATTTGTAATTTAATCAATATATTTCAATTGTACAATATGGGACATTAAGAGGAATTGTATTGAATAATTAATAAAGTAATTAAAAGTAATTAATAAGAGATAATATAACTATTAGAATAGTGATATGACCATTATAATAATCATTATGAATATTAATATGACTCTTAGGAATTTTTAACTGACTATTGGAATGGTAATATAACCTTTATATTGTTAAATAACATATAAAACATATTTAAAATAAATAATTTTAAAACATATAAATATTTGAAGTCAATAAAAAATTTATGATGATTAAAAAATCAATGAAAATATATTCCCATTTTTAAAAAATTAGATTTTACTATATTTTGTAAGAACTATTGTTTATGTAAATAATTAAAGTGAATTTAATTTTTATAATCATGACATAGAAATTGTCTAAAGGTGATTTTATAGTAATTTTTATAAAAACATAATTTTTTAGGTGAATGTAAAGAATAGTATTTTTATGTAATTGATATTTTTCCAATTATATCATTCATGATTTAATATAGATATTAAAAATTATATAATTTGAGGCTCGAACAATTTAAAAAAATCATAATTAATTCATTAAATTCACATTCTAAGTATAAACATTATTTTCCAAAGTCTAATTCATAATACATTCCATTAAAAATGATAATTTTTTTCCCTACTTTTCTTAAACTATTGAATTTGGTCAAAAAGGGTTTTAAATTCTAAAAAACTATATTTAAATCAAATATAATTCATAATGTCAATAATACAACTATTGTATGGTTTTCCATGAAATTATATTTTATTCAATATTTTGTCCTATAAATACCCTTCCTGTCATATATAAATACAATCTCCCTCTACCCTTGGAAAACCACTTATCTTCCACTCCTCAAAACAAAATCTCTACCAAAATTTCTTCTCATAATCCCCTTAAAATCCTTTGAGATTTTCTGGGGAAATAAAACTCCAAATATTCCAAGAGATAAGGGTAGTTTAAAAGGAAGAAACTTCAAGAAAAAGGTAAGGTCCTTTGGTATTTTTATTTCATTTTCATTTTATAATTTTCTATCCTAGTATTAACCAACAATTCGAAAATTCTCAAAATAATGAAATAAAAAATTAACATGATAATTATGATGTTAATCTGATGTAAAAAAATTTATTTACAATATAATTATATATTATATATCTATCATCTCCTTGTTTGACAATGTTTCATGGACGACCGACTAACCGCTAGTGGAGATGTCACCAACTATCTACATATCATCTCTTTTATGGATCATTATAAAAATTTATCTATAAAAAATAAATATATGAATAAATATTTTTCAAAAACTCTGGATTTGATTTTAAAAATGAATATATATTAAAAAAATTCATGAAATTTAAGAAAATGATTATATTTTAAAGAAAATACATGATAACAAAATCACATTTAACAAAATGAACTAATAAATAAAAGGAAATTATAATAATAGATAAATAATGAAAAAATCAATTCTGTTTTAATTTTTATAAATATATGACCATTACACGCAAGATAAAAATTTAAAGAAATAACATGTGACATAATGTAAGGGGTATTCCCAAACCCAACTCATGTATTTTTGGGTTATCATTATTTTCACATTATTTTAAATATGTATTATCATATAATATCTTAAATTAAAATTTTGACCATTATTTTCCAATTATTTCTTGTGATATATATGATTATATCTATTTGAAATGACTAATAAGCCAACTATAGAGACTTTTCAAAGAGACTTTATTTTCCTAAAAATCTCATTTACTCTTATTGAGTTTTTTATTGTTCAATCAAGGATCATTATATTTTATTTCATGCTTTTGTCTCCCTTAATTATTTGGATACCCAAATTTTTATTCATAACATTATTCTTTGTTATATATTTATGAATCCAATTTATTTCCAAGGGGGTTTTTAATTATTTTTATTGTTATATGATTCCTTTTTATGTGATATGAATTATTTATGTGCATTTAATAATGTGAGGTATGGGACCACAATTTTGTATCCTGTAAATTCATTTGGTAATGTGATTTATGTCATGATATTATTTGAATTGTTTGTGAAAATGAAGATATCTTGGTTCATAATTATCATGTTATGATTTCTATACATATGTTATAATTAAACATGTTTCTTTCTTTATTCACAATTTATTTATGGTATTTTACCACTATGATTTGATGTTTAATTTCTATGCATATGTAACACTCCCTGCGTCAATAATATAATCCCCCCATGCTTATTATAATGATCCCATGATTATGATATGATGATTATTTTTATTCCAACCCATATACTATTGAATTAGGTCTCTTATTCCTTCTATGTTATTCCTCCCCTTAAGGGTATTTTAGCTCATCCCTTTCAATTATGTATTCACTCATGTGAATAAATGTACTAGTATAGAAATTATATATTTTATGTCAACTATGAATAATTTATTTAAGTAATTTTTATGTTTTATTATCTATAAGTGATTATGAACCTAATATTCTCATAATAAAAAACCTTTCAATTCAAGATTGCATTATTATTATGTTGTTTATCATAAAATGGTGTAATAGTTCTTAATGAAAATATGTGGTCCAGTATAGTTCATGTCAAATAATGTTTTAGTTAATTTCATAATTAGGAATAAAAAACATTGGTGAAAATCATAAGGACAAGTCTGAATGTAGGAAATTATATTGATTTTTTGGTAGAGTATAAATTATTTGATATCATATCAATGACATACCTATATTTATAATAGAAATTTGATGAAACTATAGAATAGATGACCCTATGGGAAATATCGCTAAAAACACTGTTTTAGTTTTAACATAATGGTTACTTGGTGCAGGAAGAGTGGTCTTAAGTCTATACACATAGCTAGACACTCACAGAGATATTCATTGGTTGATAACATTCAATTTACAAACCCTTAAAACTCATATATATGCAATATCCTAAAATATAATCTTAAGTAATTTTGATCCTTATGATAGTTTAATCTGGGATTCAAATGTTTCGATGGGTTCTGAGTGGATTAGGGTAGAAATTTGGCATTTTTTGGTGCATCATGGGAAGGACCATTCCATTGTGGTTGTTGCGTTGTGCCTAGATTCTTCATATGTGACACAGGGATACCAACACACCCAATGGTTGGGATTGGTCTTAGGCATAATACACTAAGATCCACCCTATATACTATAACCGTAATGGCCTCACCGTTCCATGGTATAAGGTCATATAGGGTTAAAAAGGATTAGGAGATACATCTACACCATAGTTGGTCACTATGGTGGATCTAAAATTATTTCTTTCATTAAATCCCCCACATTCATGGTAAGAACCACCATGCCATGGTGAAATCTTTTGAATTGTTAATAATAGATGAATCAGCCATCAAACATAATGGGATTTTGTGTTTTGAAAGGGAAATATCAAAAAATTAATTATAGTACACTGGTGTGTTTATGACTCTATCACCCTTTTATTACCATTATTCATCCTCATATAATAAGGTATGATGATTTAAAGAAACCCATGGTATAGTTTTGGGATGATTTTTTCTCCATTAAAGATAATATTGATCAACTAATTCTACAAAGCTTACCTATATTCATATTAATGTTTTTAGGCAATGCATCTCTCTCTATCCCCATAAAATCTTCTCTTTTTTGTATGATCATGCTAATGTTGGGAAGTCCTTACCACATATATTCTTTTTATAATTTATAATTAGTTGATTGGTGTGTGTGTTTGTTCATGTATAGTCGTGGGAACCGTTATGTGGTATGGTATGATTGTGATTTGTATATGGTGTGTTTTTGTGGATTTTCATACCTATTTAATATGTTCTATGATTAATTATTTTCATAATATTCCCTATAAAATGTGGAATAATAAGCCTATGGTAAGTTTTTATGTTTTATCAAACTGACAGGTTTAACTTTCATATATTGGTTAGGTCTTAGAGGGGGAACATGTTCTCGTGCAATGATGATGGTGATGATGATTCCTGGTGATAGGTAATGGTTCTGAAGGGCTTCGGGATAGACTTGAGACAAATTATGGAGAAAGAAAATATTGTGGGATGACATGGGGACGGGCTATGATGGCCTTGTGGCTTGACCCTGGAAAAAGGATGGGGTCTGAAGACCATGTGCGCTGATCCAAGGTTGATCTATTTGTATGAGGGACCTCTGTCTTGATCAAAGATTGATTGGATATGTACCTTGTTTTTAGAAATGTGTTGGTCTTTAAACATTATACTATTTTAGATTATGTATAAGGAATTTTATGTGGCATCGATCTGGAGCTAGTATGGTTGGGGCACATGGTAGTCTTTTTACCATATGATATCCTAAAATATGATTGGTAACTTGTTTGATCTTTTACTTTTCATCATGATATTCTTCTTTATATACATGAGAATATAATGTTAAGAATTATTTGGTAGTGTCACACTGTGTTTATTCTCACACCTCCTTGGGAATCATGATGTGCATTAAAATTTTCTGCTTAGGGGTCTAGCTTAGAGAAAAGGCTTTGTGTTGGGGATCTGAGTCAATGGTGCTTAGAGGATAGAGGTGATGCCGGTAAAAACTCTATGTTATTATTATAGTTTTTTAGTTTATCTTCTCGATTATTAAACATAAAATAAACTACCACATTGGGGTATTTTTAGTTTATATTTTATTTCCCATATTCCATTTATTATAGAATTATGATATTCTATTAGTTTTTTTTGTGATATTTTTGGTAGTTTATTTCAATTTTTTGTGATTATAGCATATGATTATTATTACTGAGTGCATAGAATCCCCACAGAACTATTCAGAACGTTACTTTTATTCAGTATCTTCTTTCGTAAGGGGAGGAATACATGAGGTCATGTATCACTCTATCCCAAACTAGATGATTTAGATTGGGGAACTAAAATGTGATACAAGAGACTATTTTTCCATTTTTTTATTTTTTGCCAATGTTTTGGGAATGTATAAAAGAGATTGGATGGGTAAAAAATGATAAGGGGAATCATGTAATTTCCTAAATACTTATTTTATAACGGACCTTTGTGTTTCAAGTGATGGGATTTCATTTACCAATTGTGATATTATAGTTTCATGTAAATAATCAGTAAAGCTATGTTATTATATTTTATGGGGTTTGGGTGAATTTAAGCATCATGACTAGGAATTTAGGTTCAGTTTTCATTCATATGATTACATAAAATATAAAGTAATTTATTTAATTAAATTTCATATATAATATGTTATATATGATTATATGATATATCTATAATATAATTATAACGAATTAAATGAATCAAGTTATGTTTTATCATATGTATATGATTTTGGATAAAATGTATATATTGGAGAATTGGGTTTGAACCTATGTATTTTTAAGGCGGTTATTCCCTGTGGATGTGTGTATCATCCTATGATAGTTTTTATACTATAATTCCCTTATGTGTGCCTATAAACTATTTGACATTAGGTAAGTTATTATAAACATATCTAAGTGTTCATCTGACATTTTAGATAATCCAACTTAGGATATACTTCATGAAACTGGCTACAGAAGCATGTGATAATTCCACCACACGGGAGGGAATTCTTATCCAACTACTAGATGTAGTGGAGGATCCTGATGAGAATGCTCCCATACCCTCTCTAGTGGTGTACATAGTAGAACTTATTTAGCTTTTAGTCCTTTGGATAATATCAGTTCATGGTTTTCATTCTCACAAGAATATGGTAGTATATGTATGGGATTTATATCATCAAACATACCCCATTATTCCAAGGTACTATAAGACCTGAGAATAGTGAGTATTGAAACGATACTATTGAGGAAATTATTAATAAAATAGAGTATACGGAGGATCAGTAGGCTGAATCGGATGCTTTCCTATTTTAGGAACCCATGAGGAGATTCTAGGGTGTCATGAACCAATCTAGATGACATAATGGTCTTACTTGGGATACCATTAAGGCTATGTTCTTTAAGGAGTTTTTCTTGAATATGTTAAAGCTGGATTGAAATTGGATATTAAAAAAATAGATGATTCCAGTATATTCCTACATATTTATTTAATGTAATTTATTTTCTTCACTTATCTTTTAACTAGAAAGGAGGTATGGAAGGCTAAGATGTTCTATATGGGACTTCAAATAGATCTAGGGTTCCATGTCAGGATCCTCAATCTAACGACATGTCTTGAAGTGCAATGCAAGGCCATGATGATCGAGATAAAACTATAGGAGGGCATAGAAATTGGTATTCCTTTAAACATTAGTTCACCAATGAGAATGACTCATAGTGATGTAGTGGGAACCATTTTTAGTATAAGTAAGGAGAATAATTAAGAGGAATGACATGGTGGATGTAAATCCATCCACTTTTCCTACTACAGTATATTGTTACCAATATGTTATTCCTAATGAATTATTAGGAATCCATTTGATAGAGGATTTTAATTTGACATAAAATTTATATCAGTAGTGTAGCCTATATCGATCCATTTATGTTATATGTAAATGAAAGATTTTGAGGAACAAAAGGTGTATCTCTAGGACTTAGAGGCTTATGGAATAATCAAATAGAAACTTCTCCTTAGTGTTCTCTTATATTGTTTACTAAGAATTTTGATGGAAACCTTCAACTATACATGGAATAAAAGAAGATAAATCAGGTTTTAATAAATAATTGGTACCCATTTTCAAGGATTAATGATCTGTTTGATTAGGTGAGGGGAGCTCAGTATTTATCCATGGTCGACTACTAATAACGCATCCACTAACTTTGGGTCAGATAATAAGATATACCTAAGATAAATTTTTAGAGAAATTAGGGATCGTATGAGTATCTTATCATGTATTTAAGGTTGATTAATGGACAAACAATATTCATAGATATAATTAATAGGATCTTCTTTCTATATCTTGAATATTTTGTCATTTTATTCAATGATGATATCCTGATAAACACAGGGAACCAATAGATTAATTCTAGGGTCCTAGAGATCATGTTGAGTACACATTGAACACATTATCTTTATTCCAACAATTCAAATTTTCACTTTTAAATCCACTAGGTTTTCAATCTTGGGAATTTGATTTTTGAAGATAGAATATTAGCCAATCTATCGATGTAAAAGACAATGATTTTGTTCGAACTCCCTAGGAACATGTTAAATATTATTATCTTTATTGGTTTGTCAAGGTGCTACATAGAGTTCATTTAGGAAATCATCTTTTGGATGTTCCTATGAATGAGATCTCCAATATGGGAGTGAATTTTGAGTGAATTGCTCAACATTAAGAGGCCTTCCTTGAGATGTGGTGGAAATTTAAATCAGATCTTATTTTTATCTTACCTAATCATGGTAATAGATATGTGGTTTAATTTTATGAATCGGGTGTTGGTTTGGATGTTGTTTTGATTTTGTGAGATTAGGTAGTTTCTTATATCTCTCTTTATCTATGATCCCACAAGAATAAGTACCCTATTCATGACTTGGATGCGGTTGTTTTCTATTATTTGATGTTTTGGAACCAACATCTATTTGTTGAGTGGTTTTTCATTTAAAAAAACAAGAACTTGGTGTATATCTTCCTAAAATGGTACATTATTATTTTTTAGAAGTGTTGAGTTGAGTATCTACAGTCTTTTGATTTTGATATTGACTATGTTCCAATAGGGTTTAATGTTGTTGGATACTCTCTTAGTAGGATGACATAGAATCTAGTAGAACAATATTTTGAGGACGCATAGAGATTGATGATATTTTTAGAATAATGTCTTGTGGGAGAATTTGAGGTTAAAAGGGTGATAGCATGTCCCCCTAAGTAATCATTTCTACCACGATGTAACGATTGAAGGATATCGATGAGTTAGATTCTATGTTATTAATGATTATAGAGTGGTTAGAAGGCTATAATTGAGTTCTTGGATGGTCTTTATATAGAGAACACATGATCTACTTTAACCATAGATTTTTGGTTCTTTATTATACTAGGTAATAACAGTAAAGGGAATCTAATGATTAATAGTGGGTAGTTCACACCCAGGATTGGTGAAGATGCATCAAGATATTATATTATGTTTTTATTATCTAGGTATTAAAAGGGAAATTTTGGAATTAATCCCTCATTATCTTACCATCTTATGTATTATGGTTGATCATCAGTGACAATGTTGTTTAGTTCAGCCTCTTCTAGGTCTAGTATAGATGTGGGATAAAGTAATCATGAATTTAATTTCTAGGTTAATCAAGACCCTGAGAGGTCAAGATTCATTTTGGGATATGGTTAATTGAAAAATTACGATGGAACACATCTTACAGATATGGGAGACTCATTCGATGGAAGAGTTTGGAAAAATTACTTTTTGAGAGTCAGTTTGGATATACGGAGTGACGGTGATCATAATATCCGACTAACACACTAATTTCATGACACGGAATGGGAAAGGCTTATAGAATGTGAAAGGGACATGGTTGATGTTGAGCATGTTGTATCATTTTTAGACCAACTGTATGTTATATAGTATGATGAAAATTTTGGAGGGTATTCTTTGAGAATGTACCCTGGATTTAGGTGGGGAATGTGATGACCATTTGGACATATCATATTTTTCATAGATTAACTATTACAACTCTTCAATTCTGATGGAACTATTCAATGATCTTTATGGTCGGCAATGTTTTTCACCGTTGTGTTGTAATGAGGTAGGTGGCTATTATAATATTGAGTATGGTGTAAGATCCCTATTTTTTGGATCCAATTTATCCATAAGTGATTGGTTACCACTCAAATATGGAAATTACATCATTCCATTCAGAGGAGAAAACCATTGGTGTTTTAAATGGGACAATAATTTTTATTATAGTTGTTACCTTAGCTGGGGCATTGAAAACTTTAGAATTAGGGGATGTTGGATCCAAATATTGTGGCACGATGAGATCATCCTCTATAATATCTAAATATTAATAACATGTTCTATGTGTCTCATCTTTGATGGTACAATCCAAATCAAGTGCATGTGACCGATAGTGATCATATTAAGCTGGAACCATATGTGTTGTTTTTGGAGTGGCCAATATATACAGTGGACCGAAGAGACAAATAGTTGAGTAACAATATGGTAAAAGTTTCTCATGTTATAGGAAAACAAAAATAATCCATGAGGATACATTGTAGTGGGAATCATATGTGTCGGCTTAGTGGAATGAGTTTCTCAATTGTACAAATAGATTCACTTCTTGATGAAAATGTTTGTTAAAGTTGTTTATTTTTTACATTATCAAATTTAATGTTAAGTTATTTTGAACCTTGTGATGGTTTAACTTCTGTATTCAATATTTCATTTTGTACCATATATCTTTTTGTAGAAATTGGACATTTTTAGGTGCACCAATGGTAAGATCACACCATTGTGGAAGTCATGTTGTTCTTGTAGTGTGTCTATCTAAAATAATGATACCAACATTCCCAATGGTTGGACATTATATCTAACATGAGTTATTGGGAGCAACCATGTGTACCATATCTATAATTTCCTCACTGAATCATGGTATATGGTTCAGTAGGGACAAAATAGAGAAGTACTTACATCTATTTCACAGTGGGTTTCCATGGAGGGTTTCCTTGTCCTACAATCAAGCCAACCTTGATAATCATATGCATCACCATTCCTTGGTGAAAAATATTTTTATTTGTGTTTGAAATGGTCAAATCAGATGGAATCATTATGGGGTTGTGCATTTTAAAATAGAAATCATGTTTGATTATCTTGGAGACTTAATGAATTGGGTTTTACTTAATCTCTCCCTTTATGTACCTTATTATTACTCTTCTTGTGTGGGTTGATGATCCATAAAAATCTAGTGAAAGGGGTTTTAATGATTTTCTCCCCTTTCAAGGGTGTGGAAATCATAAAAATTTAGAAATGAATCCATGGTGACCACTCTTCGTTAGTATGGATGTTAGGACGATTCTTCTCCCTCTCCTTAAAATATCTCTTATATTGTTTTTATATGATTATGATAAAGGTATATCATCCTTGAAACACATGTCCATTTAATAATGTTTAATTCCATGATTGTAATGTGTGTGTTTGGGTGAATTTCAATGTGAACCACTGTATTATATGTTATTCTTTTTATTTACATATGGTGTGCATGTATGGCCCAAGATACATATGCATGATGTGCTATTATGTTTAATTTTGAGATATTCCATGTTCTGGGTGAATGATGTTCCTATAGTTTTTTCATCTATTTTCAAATTGAATGATGGAATCATCATGGTTTGGAAGGGGGTATGCACTCATGTAATAATAAAAAACAATGGTACCTAGAGACAATGCATGTGTATGACAAAATTATGGCCCGAATTGATTCAACAAATGCGGTATGACGTGCTTATTTTGGATCCTGAGACAATGTATGGGTTATAACACTCTTGTGGATTAACCCATTATATAGGATGAGCTGAGACAACTTGTGTCCTAACTGAAGGATGAGTGAGGGGTGATATTTCCATATGGCTTGATCTGGGGCTTGATTTCCTATGAGCCTTAATCTAGGATATTTCTTAGTCGTGTGTACAAATCTAAAGGGTGATGATTTATAAGGAATTATTTCTAGAATGAATCGAATGTAGGTATGAATAAGGATCATGGAAATCTATTTAGTTCATGATCATCTGACATATGAGTGGTTTTATGTTTGTGTGTTCAATTTCTAGTATGACATACAAATTTATACACATTAAAACATAAATTTAATGATTCATTGGTGGCATCCTAATTGGTTTATATTCAATCCCTTCATGGTTATCTCGATGCGGATGGAAATTTCATTGTTATGAATCTGACTAAGGGATAGGTCCCTGTATTGGGGTGATGAGAAGCAGAATCTTGGAGGTTGATGGTGATTCATGGATAGAAACTAGAATATTATTGTAGTGTTATTTGTTTGTTTTATATATTTTCGTACATTGGTTGACCTAACACATTGTGGGTAATATGGTTTATATTGTAGAACATGGATACCATTTATTATAGAATTATGATACTATATTAGTTTCTATTATGATTTTATGGGGTTTTTATTTATAGTTATTAATGATTTTAGTGTATGTTTATTATTACTGAGGGTATAGTCTCTCTGTGACATCATACAGACCCTCATGTTTAGTCTAAAGCCTCTATCATATAGGGAATCATTCGTGAGTTAATATTACATTATAACCTAGACTATGTGATTTAGGTTGGGGAATAACATAATAACAAAAGAAATTATTTTTCATAAATCTAGAAATAAAATTAAGTGCATGGTCCTAGAAAATTCATTTGGAAAGTTGGTCAATAACACATAACCTAGGATAATCATAATAATCCAATAATATATGAATTTCAAATTGATTTTCATATGATAAAAAAACTAATAATTTATTATTTATTGAAATAGTTAATTTTTATAATTTTCTATTTTAAAAAATAGTGGAAAAAAGGATACACTATACCAACAACCCTTATGTAAGAATATTCCATGATTGTTCGACGGATATTCCCCATGAAATGGGAAATGGAGTTCAAAATTTCGTGGTGGTTTATAACTAACTATCACAGGTTGATAAAAATAATCTAAACCATGTCTTACATCTACCTTCACTCTAGAAGGATCAAATAGCCATAGATTTCATTATGCACTAACAGAAATAATCATTTTGTGTATATTCTCAACCGCTTGTCACTAAAAATTGGATTAACTCCATTGAAAAGATATTTTGTGCTTCAATGTTCTAAAAAGGATAAATTTACTCAATCCATTTTTCATTTATATAGACGGGATAATAAATAATGTATATTGATCAATAATTCAAGGAAAAAATATGAATTGGATGAAATGAAGTGAAGAGACATTAAAAAATAGTTCCCAACAAGTATTTCTCTTAAACATGATAAATAAATATAGGGATATAATTTCAATAACTTATGTAAAATAAGAGTTAATATTTTTTCTAATTATGAGGAATATTCTAAAATGCTTTCTAGGTACACCACATGTATTTTTGATCAATAATGATATAAAAATTGGTACATTCCACATTGGATTAAAACCACACATATAAAGGGATCTATCAATCCAAGACTTTGGGACTTAAAAAAGAAGAATTTAAATGGGATCTCCAAGTAGACATGGAGTTTGTAGAATGGTCCCATGTATATAGAGATAGTAAGTTAATAATGGAGTTTCATGCTAGGTGGACTAATGATAAATAAGGAATGAAGATCTAACAACATGTGGGTGAAATGTGTTGAATAATGAATCACAGAAACAGCCTCAGAGAAATGATAAAAGTCTTTAGGATTATGGGAGAAAAATATAAATCTCCTGAATGTTTAAGAGACTTGACTAAACCAACAATAATGTCATATGAATGGAAGGAAACACCCAATGCACCAACCATAATGTAATGTTTCAACTATAACGAAAGAGGGGGCTATAAAATATATAGTACCAATCAAGGGGCTTTGAGGTTAGTCAATGATAGTAACCACTAAATCTAAGTGATCAAGGGAAATAATATTCCATCACTATTATAGAGTCAGATCATAAAAATGAACTTATACAATATAGACTTTATATTCACTCAAAAATGGAAATTAATTTATTTGATTTTGGTTTTATCCATTTCATTATGTCATGATTGTTTTTTATAACTATTGAATCATATTGATGATACCCACAAGTAGATATATTCATGGAAACACCTAGGGGATTCGTCAATGAAACCCTAGTGTTTCACTATTCTTTTGATGGAATCTGTGGGGGTATTATTTCTATAAATATAATAATCCTTCTCTTTATAGAATTTGATTATGTAGTGGTCATGGATTGACATTCATGATATATAGCTCCCATAAACAATTGGAAAAAAGGAATAATTTTCATTATCAAATATTATCCCTTGCACTTTTATAAATATAAGTCAGATTATGATTCACCTTTTAAAAATCCCTCAATAGTGTGGGTGTTGATACCTAGAAAATTAGAATATCATTCCCAAATGGTTGTTTCAAAGGAAAGAATCAACAATAATGAAAGTTTTTTTATTAGGGAGTATAATAATTTATTTCTTGAAGAGAGTATTATACTTTCCTAGTTCATGAGGTAGTGTTTTCGATAGAATTCATACAATCAAAAACTATAATTTCATAATGCAATAATTGTATTTCGTAAATGGAAATGGAGGTGTTAATTTAGTAGTTGTAAGAGATCT